>CM059599.1:240007503-244897503 GCA_030412105.1 Cyclura pinguis | reverse complement strand
TGCGTAGTCATCGATCCGCTCTGCTCTGGAGTCCAAAATGGCGGCTTCCAATTGTTCGTGGGTCTCGACCAACCATTGAAGCTCGCCAGCCTAAAGCCCGCCCTCGGCAGATCGCAGGCTCGCATTGGTGCGAGCCTGCGAATCTGCACAATGGGGCAGGCTCGCAGTGGTGCGCTCCGTGCTTTTGAAAGACCGGAAAAATCAGGTCTTTCAAAAGCACGCTGGAGGACCACTTGGGGTCGTTCTGGAGTGGACTGAGGTGCGGATCTACAGTAAGTAGTCCGGACCCAGTCCGCTCCAAGGTGCAGACGTCCTCCGTGGAGGACGCACTGCACCGTTTTTATTACCCCGTGTGGAAATGGCCTGAAGTAGATCATACTTGTTAGTAAATAAATATGGGACTAGGATGTTAATATTCAATGTTAATGGTCATTAGGCACCTTAGAATGATACAGCATCTTGAATCATCAGAATTAAGTCCCACTGTAAGTAAGGCTCAGATGCCTGTCTTTTTATAATAATTTTGATTGCTTTTATGAGTATCCATGTTTTGTATGTTCTTTTGAGCATGTATTATACAGAAAATCAGGATAGAATTAGCATGAATAAATAAAAGTGAAGAGACAAGCTTTCAGGTACAGCAAGCTTGGAGCTGATCATAGTCCTAACTATTATTAAAGAGCCTGAAATCCAGAGGAATACCATATAATTCCATATAATGATATATCGTAAGCTTTAAAAACGATTATGTTGGACTGAGAATTGTGCAGCTTTCCAGTAGTTGTTGGACTGCAAGTTCCAGCAATCAAAGCCAGCGTAGCCGACATCAATAAGGCCTCATGAGTCCTACTCCTGCACTCTGCAAAAGCACTGTGGTGTGTGTGTGTGTGTGTGTCCTTGCAGCTGGTCCACTCCCATTTTGCTCTGCCAGTTTACATAATTAGGTAAGCATATTGGACATAGATAGTGTAATGCTTGTGATGTTGAGTCGAAGGCTTTCACGGCCAGAATCCATTGGTTCTTGTGCGTTTTTCAGGCTTTGAGACCGTGTTCTGGTTGTATTTTCTCCTGACATTTCGCCTGCATCTGTGGCTGGCATCTTCAGAGGAATGGTGAATTGGAAGTGGAGTGGAGAATATATATGCCAGTCTCCTCCTCCAGAGGGGAGGGAGCAATTAGAATAATAGTCCTTGTGATGTTGTTGTATACCTTCATGTTGTTTCCAACTTATGGCAACCCTGAGGTGAACCTATGACAGAGTTTTCTGGAGCTAAGAGTGTGTGACATGCCCAAGATCACCCAGTGGGTTTCCATGGCCAAGTGAGGAATCAAACCCTGATCTCCAGGGTCATAGTCCAATGCTCAAACCACTACACTGTGCTGTTTCTCTAATACCTCCGGTACCCATTCCAAATGAGCCAAACTCCTAAGCCAACAGGCCACACTTTATGCCTTGTTTAAATACATTTAATCGTACATCATGGGGACTGTCAATTTGATTTTGCAGTACAAAAGTTTTACTGAATGTAATACACACAGATGCAGCAGGCAGCTTAAAACAAAGTCTTCACTAACACTTGGATAATTCAATATGAAGAATAGCATGTAGGTGTCAAAAACCAAATAATGATGGCTTGGAGACTGATGGCTTGTTAACTGTGAAAAGACAGGCTATCCTTTTTAAGTCAAGGTCATATTAGCATATCACTTTAATCCAGAAATCTTGGATTACACTTGGTTTGTCATCCTTGCTTGTTTGGGCACAAATAACCGTAATTCAGTTTAGATGTCACACCGTAATCTCCTTTCCAATTTTATTGAAATCCTTTTCATTTGAAATCAAGCAATCAGTTGGACCATCATGTTAAACTTGTCCTGCCTAATTTGTTTACCTTCTCATCCGAGGAGGAGAAGGAAAATAGAAGCAGATGTCCTACATATCAAACACGTTGCTTTAAATGAGATGAAACACATCCACAGACTGACTGAACTCAGTGGAACTTATTTCTGATAAGACATGCGTAGGATCAAGTTGAATGGTTCCCTCTGTTTCTGTTTTGGATTCAGTAACTGTTAAGAGAACTCACATCTGGCACATGTAGAGGAGCAATACTGTCTATAGTTACGATTATCACAATTCAGAATTTCTCCCCCTGATAAAAGGGTTGAAGGGTGATAACAAAGGATGAGCCAAGTTTAACACATAGCATAGCAAAACAACTAGCTGCTTGAAAAGTGTTTAGGATAAGAAACAATTTGATTTATGAGATAGTAATGGATCCAGGATGTTTAAACAACCTCTGAGATCTCCTTTGGTTTATCTAAACATGCAGACTTCAGAGGAAGGCATGACAAAAGCAAAATAAATAAAGAGCAACTGTTCAGTCCCTTGGGTAACTTGTATAAAGTGCTTAACCTAAATTAAATTGCCACTTAACCCCAGGATGAAATATACATTGTTAAATTGGTGCCTGTTTGCATTTTCAGCTTCTGCCGTGATGGCGCAGGATAGGGTGGCCAGATGCAAAAAAGTATCAGGCCTTTAATGGTTGTGTAGAAGAAAGATTTTCAGCAGGTGTGGTATAGCTGATGGGCTGGTAGCATTTCAATATGGCCACCAAGAGCCTCTAGGATATTCTGCAACTTCCCTCTGCTTCCACAGTTCAGAGGGATGCCAGGTGAAACCTCATTAGAGAAGCAGAAACTTCTGTCCACTGATCCACCACTGCAGCTCTGACAGAGGTCAGAAGGACCATATTAGGAGCATATCAGGGATCCCTTAGATCCAAAGCCTTTCTGTTTCCCCAACATGGTCCAGTAAGGCAAAAAATCTAAACCAAAAAAGCTAAACTCTTAGTACTGGCTCTAGTTATTATCTCTCCTAGTGGGAAAGAAAATAAAAAAGGAAGAATGAGTACAAAAAAGAGGATGAGGGGAAAAATAGTCCTACTTCTGTTGTGGTTAGTGCAAACTCAGCAGGGGCCTAGGAAGTATTGGTTCCAGAGCCACAGACTTCCCCTACCCAGGTTGTGCAGGATCACTCTGCTGGTATCTGTAAAACAATGAACAATACGGCATATGGGCATCTCATTATTGGTATCCTCCTTCAAAACTGTATAGAACCCAAGGAAGGCATTTTACCAAAGATCACATTAGTTTGTCTTCCTCATCCAGTTGGTGGGTTGCACATTAGTATGCTGACGTCTGTAATGTGATCACGATTGTAGTCAGTGTATTCAGGTGATATTAAAATTAACCCATTTTGTACAGGTGTAGGTGCATTCTCAGCAGAGACAAAGAAAGCTGATTAAATACATGTTTTAATATTTCAATCTTAACTCCAATTTAATAGTTTATCATGTAGAAAAGAAAAGTTAAGAATGGTCTTGCAGTCCCATCAATAACTAGCTGGCAGCTAATTCCATCTATGATGTTAGAGGGCAGGCAGTCTGAAGGTCCCTACAATTTCTTTCTGTCACTGCAAAACAAGCCAAATAATAGAGGATCTTCTTCATTATTTATTCAATTATCAACTGTCCCAGGCTGTAAGTGAAAAATATCTTTCTGATGTCTTAAAGAGCAGCCTTAATTGGTCTGACCTCCAGATTGTTATTTTCTGCTCTTTTATAATGACTTTGAGATAACAAGTAAAGCTGCCACATTTGAATAGTGTAGGCTAAGAGCATTTCTAGATGGAAGGTTGCTCATCCTACCAATTGGAAAGCAGCATGCAGCTTTACTCTTATTTTTCAGTTTAACAGGGTTTTTTTGTGCGAAAGAAGATGATGGAAGACTGTGTGGAAAAGCCAAGGAGAGTTACAAGTGGAAGACACTGTAGTCTGAAGACGCCATAAAATTCAGTGAATTAGGCAGGGTAATGGTAGGATAAAAGCCTACTCTGGAATAGGTCTGAGCCAAGCTCATTTAATTAAACAGAGGGATCTTCCCAACCGGATGTGGCAGTTTTCACTGCTATGCTTACCACTTCTATTTCAGAGATCCAAATGTTTCTCTGTTTAGGTTGTTTCCTGATAATTCTTGTCATTTACCCTAATTATTTGTTCATTTTCTGAATGCAGGACATTTTACTGTTCCAGCACGTTTGGTACCTTTTGAATTCCAAATGCATTATACACCTATTATTGTGATTAATTTCCTTTTGATTTTGGGTATTACCTTCTGTGTGCTATAGCATGGACTGGGGGTGCTGACTTTTCATGGTTTTACACTCAGCTTGGGGATTTTTGCATTCCTACATGCTAAAAAAAAAATAAATTCCCAGTTCTTCTTTCCTCTGTGTTCTTCTTTAATTTTTCTGTAGTTTTAAGCCAGACTGCTTGAAAATGTAAAAAGTACCTCTCTTGCCTTTAAACAGTAAAGTTTCATTTTCTTCAAAAAACTCTCAACTTTCCTACCTGTCTCCAATTTTATTCCTCTTTTCCCCTTGTTGCTTTTTAACTTTTTGTACTGTTAGTCCTGCATTATAATGCTGAAAATTTAGAAAGTATTTTTCTTGGAGTAGAGTGCTTTAATTTCAGAAGGCCTGCAGTTTTCCTACCTGGTAAACTCAATTTCCCCTTTTTCTCTTCCTTCTTTTATTTTCCTTTATTTGTGTTTGTTAATCCAGCAATTTCATTCAAAAATGCCTGAAGAATTTTATGTTTTTTTTTAAAAAAACAAACCTCCAGTTCCCAGATAGGAAATCTGGAAGCAAAGAAGCAGTAGAAGAGGCCAACAAAGGAGAAAAGGAAGGGGGACAAGAGCAGGAGGAGGAGACTGGGAAAAGTGGCCTTCACCCCTCCCCACTAAAAAAAGTTTAGTAAGAACTTGAAGAGTGTTTGGACATAGATACAAGAATAACTGGGGACCTAAATACCCTAAAGTCATCAGATCCTGTCTGATCTTGGAAGGTCAGCAGGGTCAGCTCTGGCTAGTACTTGGATAGGAGAGCACCAATGAATATCAGGTGCTGTAGGCTATATTTCAGAGGAAGGAACTGGCAAAACCATCTCCGAATGTTATAGGGTTTTTTTAGTCAAGGATTACTCAGAGGTGGGTTTTCCCAGTTCCTTGCACTGGCTGACTCTGACTCTCTCTTCCCATGAACACGCTCTTCCTTTTATACATGAATTTCTTCAAGAACATCCTTGGCACAGCTACAAAATTCTGGGAAGGAATAGACATTCTGACAACATGATGGCATAGTAAGGACAACACTAGAGTTGAATGCAGCTATGAGGGCAGCTTCTGGCTGTCTGCACAGTAGCAGCAAATGTCACATGCTTTCTCTCAGCCACTCAGCATCATTCACTTGCATGTTCTCACCACGCTCAGAAGTAGCTAGCGCTGAATACTTTTTTTATTTTTATTTTTTGGCTATCAAACATTTATTTTCATAACTTTTGTAATGTTTGAGACATTGTTACAAACAATGTCTACCCCTGGCCAAAGACTCCCACTCTTAGAAATCAACCTATGATCATCTGTCCTTCCTTCCTTCCTTCCTTCCCTCCCTCCCCCTTTCCTTCTTTTTTTAAGTGTAAAAGCTCATAACATTTTTTCAGGCCTTTGTAGATGAGGACATTAAGGCTCCCTGAAGGTTTGCAGGCCACAGATTAAGATCAACTGGACTAGATAATCTTTGCACTTCCAACTCAGTGATCCTATGATTTCATGATTTGGAATCTGGGTCCTGAGAAAATTGCTGTTTTCTTCTT
This sequence comes from Cyclura pinguis, assembly GCA_030412105.1. Classification (NCBI taxonomy): domain Eukaryota; kingdom Metazoa; phylum Chordata; class Lepidosauria; order Squamata; family Iguanidae; genus Cyclura; species Cyclura pinguis. The sequence goes on along the minus strand of CM059599.1, from coordinate 244,891,786 downwards.
TCTGGTCCCTTTATAGAGCAAGAAGCCCAACGTGCATCTGTTTGTGCAGTAAACCATTCTTTTTCTTCCTCTGGAGCCCCTCTGCTCCAAAGGGTCCCTCCACTCTACAGATTAATAGGACTGGAATGTTAATCACAAATCATAAATGTTACAGCCCAAAGCAATACTTTTGGAGGTGTGTTGCAAGTTCATATACAACAGTCTGGTCACTTTTTCTCCTGGGGTCTCTCTCTATTAAAATGGGCTCTTGCAAACATCTTAATTGTATTTTGCATGTGCCAAAACAAAGTGACATGAAGAAAATTAATTTCACTTAATCATACAATCTAATTTCATTTTATCACTGTGGGAAAAAGTTCAGTCATTTATATATTTTCAGCAAATGGAAAGAGCACGATTTAATGGATTTTGCACAAACCTCTAAATAAAGGAAAGGAACAAAGGCATCTGAATCTGTGTAGGGGTTAGATTTGTAGGGCAATCCAAATCCGTCTTGGATTTTCATTTAGGAAATTGCTTCCTTTAGGAAGTTTTTCGTCAATGGGAAACAAAACCTTATTCAAAGGATTAAATGCTATGGCTACTCTCTTTGTTTTACAACTTCAGTCAGAAGGTTTTTCCTCTGACAAACAGCATTTTCAATTAATATCCTTCTAAAACAGGAACTTTGAGGAAGTGTATGCCTATGATAAGAAGCAAAGAGTATTTCTTTTCCAAAAGGACTTCACACAAAGAGGCATCCTTTTTCAATTAAGAGGCTGATAACAACAGAGTTTTAAAACCAGGTTTTGAAGGGCTATTCTGATAAGAAGCCAGCCACATTCAGTGTTAAGCTGTGATGAGCAGTGCATTTAAATGGGAGAGAACCAATCTCATCAACACTTCAGGTGCTACGAGCCCCAAGGTCCTTTGACAAAAGTGAAGGAGAAAAATATTCCAATCTCGTATATGGTAGAGCAGAGTTAAACCTAGCAATCATTGCTTAAAGCAAAAATATGAATCTCATGCTGCAGGCATGTGTTCAATTTTATGTGTTTGAAGAAACCTGCCTTCCTTTATTGCTTCCATGATATAGAAATGCTTCCCTTTTGTAAAATGTTGGAAATAATTCATCCTAATAATTTCACCAGTCTGTCTTAACCTCCAAGAATACTGAACGGGTGTTATTTGGTTTTACTTGCAATGCTTCCCCCAGAGGTTTTATTAGTTCTGATGAATCATAGGTGAACATTCCTGCCTGGATGCCTTTATGATGGCTTTAAAGCCAGCACTCAAATGTGGGTGTTATAGTGGTATGAAATTTCTGCAGAGTCTCTGGGAGGCCTTGTACCTGCTTTCCTTGCTGTGTAAGCCCTTCCTTTCTCTTTCAGTTTATGTGCAAAGAAGTGATAAAACACAAACGAGGCCTTCCTTGGTGTATCTGCACTACACAGTTAATATTAGTTTCATAAGAGTTTAACTGTTACAGCTCCAGCCTCTGGAATCCTGGGAGTTGTAGTCTGGCAAAAATACTTAGAATTTTATGTAGATGGTACTAGAGCTCTCTAACAGAGAATTTGAAGTCTCTCACTATAAAACAGTTCCTCTGTATATGCTAGATTGCAGAATCTCCGACTAGGGCAAGCATTCCAAATAGTAGTTTCACAGATATTACTGACTTTATGGAGCCCCCAAAGACTATGTAATATCAAGAGGGATCCTGGCAGAGTCCACTTAAATTTTTGCCATTTGTAATGGCGGAATGTCTTGAGCTTGGATCGTATTATGTCTGTGGAGAGCCTTGTATAAAGCGTACCTCTGAATGGAAGTTCCTTACACCAAATGAAGATCATTGGTCCATCTGGCTGACTATCGTCTACAGCAAGGGTGGGCAACTGTGGAAGATTAGGGGGCTGCATTAGCCCTTCAGGGGACCTTGGAGGGGACCCACATCCCCACTATGCTTGCTTCCATGAAAATCAAATCAAATCAAATCTTTGGCCATGAGGACATGGGGACATGTTTTAGGGTCTGTTTGGACCTGTAGAAGGCAATTTAAGGCATTTTTTAAAAAATCACAAGATTTCATTTTGATCCCTGGGGGTTTGGTGAGGCTCCAAATGTGGTGGAAATGCCCTCCACACTGACTAAACACGATTTTTGATCCCTGGGGGCTACAAAAATGCCCCAGGGGCTGCATGCACTCCATGGGCCAGACTTTGTCCATCCTGGTCTGGCGGAAACTCTTCAGGGTTAAATTCAGGAATCTTTCCCAGTTCTACCTGGAGGTGCTGGTGACTGGAACTTTCTGTATGCAGATCATGTATTCTATAACAAAACAGTGATAATAACGAAGCAAACAAGGCAAGAAGCAATATTTAGGCTGTAGTTTATTTTTGTAGATTCATTGCAACAAAAACAAAAAGTTTGCTCCTACAGAAGGCAACCTGGGAGGATTTTTATTTTTTTTGCATGCACACGTCAATGAATCAGACTCCAGGATGACAGAGACAAAAAAATGAGTTACTTGTAGCAAGTGGACTAAGCGGTTCCTGGAGGAAATAAATGTTAGCATGAGAACAACAGCTGAACCAAAATCCCATAAGCCAGGAAAAACAGCGACACAATTACAGTAACAGGTGGCTGGTTTCAAAACAAATTTCAAGGTCTGACAGCTTTGTGCACCTGCTATAGGCTGCTTTCTTTTAAAGGGCTGAATTTGGCATGATCATGTTTTAATGGTTCTTATTGATCAGGAAAGCCATCACCGCTGTAAGGAGTCAGTCAGTGGCTAGGACTGCTTAACCAATAGGAAGATTCTTTAATTTTGCATTCTGTCTTACTGCAGGAATGCTTGATCCAGACAATAGTACTCTGTGTGAAATTCAGGGCTATAATAAGGATCAGAAAAGGAATGTGAAAATTCAAGGAATATTTAATTCTGATTTCAGTGTCCTGATTTTTTAAAATCAAATTAGGATAATGTGGTTATATAATTTTTCGTTATTCTAACCTTTCTGAATGTTACAAATGGTACTAGTGTAAAACCAGACACACCCCCACACCCCCACCACCACAAATGCCTGGTAGTGCTGGCAACCAGAACGAAATTACAAAGGGGTCCTCAAGTGAAAAATTGCTAAAAGTGAGGCAGTCATGGAATTATAGTGATTTGGTTCAGCCCCCTCTAGAACATCACTAGAAATATGATTTACTGCACAGCCTGAAAAGCGGGGTGAAAGGAGAGTTAAAGACCTACACTTGTAGAGATTGCATTTGTCTTATAACTTTAAAGAAATCCCCCCTCCCCCAAAATCTTAGATTTTTAGTGGTTGAAAAAGAAGATGGAAGAATCACTGGACAACACACGTGGATTACAAATGGGTGAGAATGTTGTGTGGTGGCCCTATAAAATGTAGGTGAATGAGATATGGTAATTCTATACAAATGTCCTTGTTACACCACACCATTATTTCGCGTGAAAATTGCTTCAGCTGTACTTGTGATGATATCTGATTGTTGACAATGTGTGTTGCATCCTTGCCGCGTATGTGCAGTAATAATGTGACTTGCACAGTTTTTTCATCTGCATTAGTACCGTTATCACTGTCCTATTTGCCCTGCCTTGTGCTTCATGATTGGTTTGCCTCAATTATTTTTTTTAAATAAAGTGGTAATCATGGAATGATCTCATTATGGCACACCCATCACTGCTCAGATCTTGCATTGTGAGAGGTGACACAGGAAATTGACCACAACAACTCCCACCTTTGTTGACAGCTTTCTCCTGTGAAAAATAAAGGGGCTTATCACATTTGTCAGTTGTTTCAAGTTGTTCTGTTCAAAAACCACTTCATGCATACTCATTAAGTGATATGCTATTTCAGTATAATGTCATAATGAAATTACACTGTTATCTTAAAAAAATAATAATATTTTTTTAAAGAAGTATTTCTATGGCTGTAACACTGTAGTGCATAATACCACAGAAAGGCAGTGGAGAAATCTTTGGAAAACACCCCCATGCAGTAAAGACATCTGAATGGTGACTTTCAAAGGTAAATAGGTCAGGACTGCACTGTTATTCCACTATAACAGAAAGCTATTTATATAAAAAAATTAGAAAAAAATCTACAAAGAGTTTTGGGAGCATACAGCATAAAAAATACAACTGTTCTTTTGGAAATTCTTGTCCTTCCCACCCAATCAGCAGGACACGTTTGAGTCTTCCCTGCCATATGAAAAGAGAAAAGTGGAGAAAAATGGAATTTGGTAGCACCTTTGAGACTAATTGGTTTTAATTTTAGCATGAGATTTTATGGATATAAACACACTTTCTAAGATGCAGGACACAGCGATATTAAGGACTCAGATTATAAAGCATATCTGTACAGTTGTGGAAGTGGGATAGAATGTAATAGGATCCAGAAAGATGCAAATCATGTCAAGTAATCCTTGCCCTAAATTTTCAAAGGGCAAGCAAAGGTGATATAGGTCTTTCAGACCTTTACAGTGGTCAGTTAATGCTGATGGATGAAAGCAGTAAATCTGCTTATCAAAAATCAGTTTCCCAGGGTTCAAAACTCTTTCTCAGAAGATTCCTTTTCTTATACCTGAAGACTCTTGTATTCATATATAGAGTGTGCCGTGAAGCTATTGTCATTCTTCATACCTCTGCTAGTGATTGGGATTCATGAATATAATTCAATTTACAGGTTTGCATTTCTTTGTAATTTCTTTATTCAAGGACTGCAACCTGTAAATCCCCGTTTGCCCAAGAAGGTTGAAATGCTCTGCAACTGGTTTTGGATTGTCATTTTTAATATCAGATTTATGTCCATTAATCTTGTGTAGAGAGTGTCTATTTGTTCAATGTAAAGTACAGAGGGATATTGCTGGCATAGGCTGTCATATGTTGGAGAAAGGTCAAGTAAATGCACCTCCGATGTTGTGAGTGATGTTACTGGCCCTTGTAATATCTCTCCGAGAGTAGATGTGAGGAGAGAATTGGCATCTGCCAGACATTTCCTTGGGAACCCTAAAGGGAGGGACAACTAGACCATGCCCACACTGTGCCACTAGTTGATCATTCTTGCAGTGAAGTGGAATGAGACATCTGGTTGCTGAATTGCAGTTGGAAAAGGGTTATTAACTAATTATTTCTAGCACATACAAAAAACTGCATTCCCAATGACTGTACAGCACAATAACCCCAGAAGAACCACAACAGCATGTGATAAGTTTGAAACAAAAGTGGGATTCAACCACTACTACGATGGTATAACAGCATGGTATGATAAGGACTTATGCCTAGCATCAAGGTAGCCACAGTTTCCTGGGCAGACAGCCATGTTCTTCTAACCTGGTTTACCTATATATTTTACTATTAGGGCTAGTGTAGGACAGGTCAGCTTATCTCCTCTCTGCTGCTAAAATGTGCATTTCTGTGTCTACATTAACCCCTAAACCTGCATTTTACATGAATTTTAGCCTTAAAAAAAAAAAAGAATTTCTGCATTCTGTGTTTTTTTTGAAGAAGTGTTAAAACCAAACTGTTTTCTGATCATGTGAGGTGGAAAGTAAAATGCCATGAAATGCCATCATCATGGCCGCTTCTTTCACTAGTCAGCTGTTCTGATGTCACATTATACTTCTATTGGCCTTACATAAATATATATTTTTCATTTATTTAGAGTATTAAGACCATATCGTGAAACCAGAAAGGCTCCTAGAGCAGCTTATCAATCATTAATTTAACAGGTAGTAGCTTTTTAAATGAAGAGATAGACAAAAACTTTTGAAACAAACAAATAATTTGGAAGTACATAAATAATATGGGATTGGACTCTTGTGTATAATGAAGTATATTTAATATTGGCTGTAAGTCTCTGCAGTATTGAGATATTTCTTTACTCTAGAAGGCTTCTGATGTTTTAAGTTCTGTTTTGCCTATCAGTTGTGAATTAGCTTTGTGACCTTGCTCAAATCACCTAGAAGAACATAAGTGGAACAGATCCTATTAGTACATGAGCTTTAACAACTTATTAAGGAATCTTAAATATTAGGTGGTAATGCTTACCCTTCCTATGATTTGTTCACAGGCTGGAAGACCAGTGTAAATCAACCGGAGAGATGTAGAATTATTCACATCTGTACAATAGAAGATAGTCTTTTGTGACTATCAAATGCCCTCAGGAGAGGTTTAATTCTTTAAACTTTGATTCTACTGTAGTACAAAGGTCACTGTGCAGTCACCACTGCATTTTTCTGTTTAAGTGCTTGGGGGCTTCTGTGTTATGAAGGATCTCAGCTTCTTCCTGTGAGATGCCAGCACTTCTTCCAGTGGTGTCAGGTTCGATGGTTTCCTGGCCATTAGAGTTTGAAAGGAGCAGCATAGCTTTTGGCGGAGGAAGGAGAGTTCCACCTCTTTCATTCACACAGTTAAGAAATACATATGCCCAGGACAGTTACAATTCCAGCTTTGTTACCTGAAACGCTTGATGGACATCGTGAGAGACGGGAGTGGGAGAAAAATTAGAAAAACAAGTGAAACAGAAGTTGTCCACGAGACTTCATAGAAAAAATGTCTGCTGCACAAACATCTGCTTCTGAATATTGCTTTCCCTAGTTTCTGCTGAATGGACAGAATACTGTTTGCATATGGATTTTGGATTAGCTTGTAAGGTGTAGATAATTGCTAAAATGTTTTCCGTATATTGGGTGCTTTGCCAATGTTCACAGCATTTTATATAGATTACTGAAGTAATCTTTGCAGCAACCAGGCAAGATAAGCCTGTGTTATTAGCAGTGCATTACAAAAACACAGTAGTTTGCCACATAGTGAGTTCATAGGTGACATTTGAACTCAGTGCTTACACTAATTTTCATAGTGTGCGTATGTGCCTTCAAGTCACTTGTCAACTTATGGCAACCCCGTGAATTTCACAGGGTTTTCTTAGGCATGGAATACTCAGAGGTGGTTTTGCCGGTTTCTTCTTCTGAAATATAGCCTGCAGCAACTGGTATTCATTGGCAGGCTCCCATCTGAGTACCAACCAGGGTTGACTCTGCTTAACTTCCAAGATCAGACAGCATCTGGTACCTTTAGGCTAATTAGAATCTCATCCATATACTTTAATATGTTCTAGACTCTATACCTGCAAATATAGAGCCAGTGTGGTATAGTTGCTTGCATGCTAGACTAGAATTCTGAGAGTACAGGGTTCAACTCCCTACGAGGTCATGGAAACCCATTGGGTAACCTACAGCAAGTCACATTCTCTCAGCCTAAGAGGAAGGCAATGGCAAACCTCTTCTGAGCAAATCAAAGGAAATTCCATGGATGGTTCACCTTAGGGTTGCCATAAGTCAGAAATGAACTTGGAGGCACACAACAAACACCAGCCTGGAAAAATATTCTAGTGTCACATGATTGTCTCTTAAGCATTACTGACTTGCTGTTGTTGTGTACCTTAAAGTCATTTCTGACTTATAGTGACCCCAGAGGCAAATCAATCACAAGGTTTTCTGAGGCTGAGAATGTGTGATTTTTCCAAGGTCACCCAAAGAGTTTCCATGGCTGAGTGAAGATTTGTATCATAGTCTCCAGAATCATAGTTCAGTGCTCAAACCACTATGCCACGCTAGCTACTAACGGAGATATTTGCCAAAGGGCTTAGCACAACAAAAAGGGACTGTAAAACGGTAGTAGTCAGAGCCCTCCAAATGAGTTAGCAATTCTCCTAAATGTCCTAGCATAGTGGGAACAGAAATCTGTGCAAACGTGGCATGAAATGCACACATCTTTCTATTTATGTGATGAAAAATACAGAGATGGTTTCAGAGCTCAATTCATACTGCTAAAACAAAGCCAGTTTTTCACCTTGGATTTTAGAGTAATGAATTATGATATTTTAAACAAACCCACTGTTTTGTTTCTATGGGTAAATTATTCCCGAATCATCCTGCTTATTGTAAACAGTATGACATATGCGTCTTGAGAATTAAACTACATTTTATACTACAGTGTATGGTGCAGTTATGTCTCAGTTCTCCTCTCCTTTTAATTAACCACAGGCAAAGGGAATTGTTATTCCTGAGCAGTACTGTTCTCACTAACAGTAGGGTTCTGTTACCCTGATTTCTGGGGTCCCTTGGGGGATGCCTTAATGTGCTCCACATGATAGGGAATGGAAACTAGCCAGAGCACAAGCAATAGCAATGTGAGAAGCAGGGTAACCTAGAAGGGTCTTTTTACCCAGTTTTTATGGGGTCAGGCCAAGCCAAAAACCAAACAAGGATGTACAATAAAATGATTTTATTGAATGAAAGTCTCACACATCAACACAATCACTCACACACTCACTCAAGACCTATTGTCAGGGTCAGAGAGCTGGGCAGCAAGACAGCCCAGAGAAGGGAGTGGTAGAGCTAGCAGAGTCCTGCCAGGAGGAGTCAAGGAAGCACTTACTCAAGGGAAGTCCATTTACTTAAGCCAGAGCAACAAGCAAAAGCTGTAGTCAGAGTTCCAAAAGCCAGGGGTCTGGAGCCAAGAGATCAATCCAAGGTATCAGGAGCCAGGTGCTAGAAGCAAGGAACAGGCAAAGAAAAGGACTTGTAGAAAGTTTGCCCCAAGCAAAGGAAAGTTTCCAGGCAGGCAGTTATATAGCCCAAGACAAAGGTGTGGCTAGTCACTGCTTCTTGAACTTAATCAAGGAAGCCTCCCTTTGCTCAGCTCTCTTGAGTCTCCGCCTTGTTTGTGGGCTGATTGACACAGGCTCCAAAGCATCTTCAGAATCGGATCCCTGTTGCCCTAAAGGAGCAGGCAGAGGAACGTCTGAGCCTGCTTGGTCCATGGCAGCAGGGGGAGCTCTTGAGCTGCAGGACTCATCTCCAGCCAGAGCCACAGGGACCAACAGCTGCTGCTTGTCATCAGCAGCTCTGACAGGGGCTTCAGTTATCACACCTATTAAGAAGCAAAAGAGAGGAAACTGGATAGGGGAACAATTGAAGGGATTGTAACTGGGGTAATATTGCACCTTTTCCTGAAGTCCTTGGTCTAGGAAAAACAGCGAAGAAGTGGGGCTCAGCACAGAGAGGACTAAGGGGATTACTCGACGGATGGAGAAACGGTCTGCTGGGATGACAGGGAGTGATCCAAAGAACCGCTCAAAAACTGGGACTATTTGTAGGGGAAAAGGTACCTGGAGGGCTAATCCTTTCCCAGGGAGAACAATGGGTGTTGCAACGGAAAAGAAGCTCCACGATGGCAACTCCTTTTGCATGATGAGATCACAAGGTGTTGCCAAAGTTTCAGGATCCTGAGTTGCATTGGGTTGTGCTGTGAATTTCTGTAGATGGTCCTTGCCTGATAGGATTTTATTGCTATCGGTGCTCAACTTGGGGAAAAGATGCTAATCCCCTCAAGTTGGCTCCTCAGTGGCTGAGGACCCTTTGTTTACTGTGGGTTTGCACAGCTTGAGGTCTCCTGGGGCTACGTGACTGGGGATTTTACTGGCCTGACCTGGTTTTTGATCGTTTGACTGTTGCTGCCTACGTGCCCATCCGGGTGACCTCTCAGGCACATTGAATCATTTTTTAATATCAAAATTGTAGACCCCGGGACAGGGTTTACCAGTGAGGTACAATAACCCCAATACAACAGACCTTTCCACAGGACACAGTTGCAGCGCTACAATTCTGCTACTGTCAAGGTTCCATCATGGGATTTGCAGTGTAAGAAGGGACAATTGGAATTCTCACCCTGAGATTGCTCTTCTAGTGCCTGTGACCAAACTATAAAATCCTAGGATTTCAGGCAGGCATAGCACTTTAATTGTGTGTCATGGAAGGGACTGAAGACAGGTATGTATGCGATTTTCTGATATAGTGATGTGAGAAGTCTTTATCTATTCTTGCTTTATCATAAAACATATAGGCATGCCACCCCATCCTCAAGTCTGCACCTTCCAATGCCAGCGTTTTCATATCTTGAAGGTCTATCCAGTCTTTTATCCACATAAAAGCCGCTGCTCTGTAATATAATTGAAAGTCTGGTAGTCCCATTCCTCCTCGACTTTTTATATCTGTCATAATGTTCCATTTTATCCTAGGCTTCTTCCCCTGCCATATAAATTTAGTTAATTCTCTCTTCCATTGTATGAAAGGTTTCGTATTTGTTATTATAGGCAGATTTTGGAACAGAAAGTTCATTTTTGGCAAAACATTCATCTTTACTGCTGCAATTCTCCCCATCAATGAAAGCCGCAAAGAAGTCCAATTTTGTAGATCTTTTGTTATTTCCTTCCATTTTTTTCTCGTAATTATTTTGAAATAACTCATTATTTCTTTTAGCTATCCAAATTCCTAGATATTTTACCTTTAGTCCTGTTTTAAATCCTGTTTTTTGTACTAGTTCCCTCTCTTCTCTTTCAGTCATATTTTTGGTTAAAAGAACTGTTTTCTCCTTATTAATTTTGAAACCAGAGAATTGTCCATATTCTTGCATTGTAAAATTCGATTTTTCTATAGATTTGCACGGATCATCCAAAAAGAGGACCAAGTCATCTGCAAAAGCTTTCAATTTGTAATGATATTTCTAAATTTGAACTCCTGTTATTTCTTTATCTTTTCTTACAGCATTGTTAAGTATTTCTATTGTCAAAATGAACAACAAAGGTGACAGGGGACATCCTTGTCTCGTCCCCCTATGGAGTTCTATCTTTTGTGTTCTTTCACTGTTGATGACCAATCGAGCTTGTTGTCGTCTATATATTGCTTCAATCCATGCAGTAAATTTCTCTCCTGCCTGCATCTGTTTAACCACGGTCTTCATAAATGGCCAACTAATCATATCGAAGGCTTTCTCCGCATCCACAAAAACCATGGCCAATTTCCATTCATTATGTTTTTCATAATATTCAATTATGTTTAGAACTGTTCTAATATTATTTCTCAAAGATCTTTTAGGTAGAAAGCCATTCTGATCTTCGTCAATTATCTCTGGTAAGACTTTCTTGAGGCTCTCTGCTAATATTGAAGCGAAGATCTTATAGTCTGTATTCAAAAGTGAAATTGGTCTATAATTCTTAACATCTCTCGAGTCTCTTCCTTCCTTCGGAATCAGAACCACATTGGCTTCCCTCCAAGTCTCTGGTATTCCAATTTGATGTGTTTTCTAAAAGGGAAACAAATGGAACAGGCAGAAAATGATTGGTATCCAGTGACAAAGTATATGAGGAAATATGGGTATTGGCTTTAAAGAAAAAGGAGAAAAAGAGAAGGGAAAGAAGAAGAAAGGGGAAGAAAAAAGGAAAAAAAAAAGATAGCGAGAATGGCAGAAGTTCAGTTGGAAGGGTAATAAAATACGGGGATACATCCAATAACATAACAATGACAGGAAAATTGAAAAACAATGTGAAAAAAAGTAAAGTCATGCAATGGTTTTTTTTTTTATTTGTGAGTCTATATGAATACATTGTAGAAGACATGATAACAAAAAATACATAGAAATTTTGAATCGGGGAGTTTCTTTATACTTAAAATAGCTTGATTAAAGACTCTTGGTAGATGATAGGAAGTTAAGGTAATGTAAAAGTATAAGTAAGATATTTTTATATTGCCAAGAAAAGATGTATATTTATATAGTATATTTGTACAGTATTGTATATATGAACAATTGAATCAGAAATGTGTAACTTTCTAACATGAACTTTAATATTTGTATGCACACAATAAAAAGAACATTAAAAAAATTAACTAATTCATTCACTGATTAATTTAAATATTTATTTATTTGTTGACTAGACATACAGCTTCATTCTATAATTCAACTCAGGATGAATGAATTTCTGGGTTCTTGTCAAATATAGAGAGTACACACATGCTACCCTTAGCTAGTATGATTAAGGAGCACTGATGCTAGTGGCTACAGAGAATAAAATAAACTTTTATTACAGGAACTCCATTAGAGATGGACTTTCCCATCGTTAACAGATGGGAAAGTTCTCTAAGGATATTAGCTGAACTAAGTTAGAAGAGGAAGGGGATTAAGTTAGTTTTTACTTTTGGAGCAAAAAAGAGGCAGAGTGAAGAGCTGGAGTGATCCCTAAGAACATCAGTCTAAGATTGGTTAGGAGAGGTGGATAAGACATGAGGAGATTTTAGGTCACTGAAACACTCATTAACCCTAACCCTGCTGCTCTCTCTGAAGCACATTTAACTCTTCAAACACTGATGCCCTTTCCGCAGCTTACCTTTTTGCAGAACTGGGGTGCGGGGATCGCGCGAGCAGCCTCCAGTGAGAGGCTTTTGCGTCCCCACTGCTTCAGCTCCACACGAGCTGCCTGCTCCCGAGCAGGCAGCGCGAGAGCCCCGCCTCTTCCTTCCACAGCGCAGCCTGGGACTTTCCCAGGCTGTGCCGGGCCAGGAAGCACAACCGCTGCGACTCTGGAGGCTCCGCACACACGGCAAGTGCGCGCGGGGCCCTGGAGCAATGCACGATCACGCACCATTTTTGGCTGAAAGCCAAAAATGAAAAAGTGCGTGAGCAGCACCTGCCCTACCCTGGAGTGTTGCGCGATTGTGAGTGTGTTGTGCAGATCGCTCCTCACAATCGCGCGACGCTCCAGGTGCCCTTTTGCATGGCAAATGCCGTGCGAAAAGGGCCTGAGTGTTCTTGCATTCCCAACAAAATATCTATCGGGTACTGGAGACTGTAAGAGCCTGTAGCTCTTTTTAAAGTCACATACAGAAAACAAACTGAATAAACACAGACCAGAACTGTAGTCTTTTATTTTGGTCACCTGGTGAATAATTGTTTTCTTAAACATGCTTGTGCTGTTAAATTTCAGACTCTGTGAAAACAGAAGCTGTAATGTGCATCCTGAATAAGATAAATACTGAATGCTGGATGTTGCATGTTCCAATCACATACTTTTTTCCCGGTCTTTATAATCAAATGTATAGTTTTAAGCACATTAGAAAGCCTATTATTTCAATAAATCTGAACAAATACTGTGCTAAAGTAACTGAACAGGTAACCAAACCTGGGATAGGACCCCAAAATGGTAGATGATCTGTAATTTTTCTGTATATACCAATTTTTAAAATCCAAAAATATGGGCCAGTGTCACAGGTCTTTCATTTACGCTTATGCATGTGGACATTGCTGTCTGTTAGTGGTGTTCAGAAACAGAACATGGAAATGTTCCATCATCCAGTCAGCATGGCTACAGAATTTTCCTTATTTCTGACACTTGCACAAACAGAATTATAATTTATAGTTGCATTTTGTGAGTGACAGTAACCACTTCCAAGTGTACATCAGAGTTCAGGACACCTGTGCCTTGATGCCAAGCTTGTTTCTCCTTAGAAGAGTTTACACTTCATTTGACATGGTTTGGCCTACTATGGGAAGGAAACAGAATAAATAGAACTGGAAGTTGCAAGGTCACTTTTAATAGCACATGAAGTACTTCTGAACAAGCTTCACAGTTGCTTTGTTTCTTCCTCCCACGGCATTATAAACAAGCATCGTCAAAGAAAATGTTCTGGAAAACAACCTAAGGAAGCTGCAAAGGTTCTTAAGAAAAGACCCACAGCTGGCCATTTTTTTTAAGCTGAGAATGCCACATTGTTTGGCAACTGCATTGTATTGTGATATCCACCAGACAAGGTTGTTTATGGTAAATAAATTTTTTGAAAAAGACAAAAGGCATTATATTGTCAGGAATTCCTATCCTCTAAAGCACAACATGAAAAAGAGTTATGATAGTTAAATGGTAAATGGTATGTGTATGGATTGACTATGGGACTGTTGGCTTTGAATGTGTTGGATTTTTTTTTCCAAAAAGAGTGATACAGTTTAATAAAACAAACAGTTTCACTCACTATATATTTTCCTACAGCAGTTTTCCCAAATCTGGTGTAATGCTGGAAGGATAAAGGGAGCTACATTTGAACACATCTAGAAGGCACTAGGTTAGGTTAGGTTAGGTTGGGTTGTTTTATAGCATGTCATTCAAGGTTAAATAGGCATGTTCAAGTACACAGTTGCAGCATCCTCATTATAATCCATTTGTAGGTATAATCCATTTTCAGTATAATCCATTTGTATATTTCCACTATTTTATGTAATAAAAATAAGTAATCAATAACTAATGTATAAAAGCAAATGGGACTAATTTTCAAGTAGAGATTGACTGAAAATACATTTATGATCCATGAAACAATAGAATAATGATACTTAACTGCTGATCTATTACTGTATTTATTAGGACCTTCAGAATTCTTATTCTTTCTGCTTTTCGTTTTCCATTATTCTGGGCACAATAACCTTGTCTCCCCACGCAACTCTCTCTCTCTGTCTGTATACATGTTCATATTACAAGTGAATGAATGTCCATTTTGGTTTCTCAGTGTCTCACTCTTCCAATCCTAAATTAGGTTTTCCTCAAATGTTGAGAATTTTCAATCTTAATTTACTTCATCCTTATTTTTCAGTTTTAAAATTTTTTCATGAGAATTCATACGTATTGTTTGTGTGTACATTTCTCCTAATACATCCAATTCTATATGCAATTTTGCTTAATGTACAATGTTGTGCATGTCTATTCAGAAGTGAGTCTCACTGAGTACAATGAGGCTTTCTTGCGGTTAAATGCCTAGACTCGCACTCCCGAAGTCTCTTTTGAATTACCAACTGATACTTGTATTTGCACAATGCGTATGTAGTTAGTTGGTATCAGGTAAACAGATCCAACATCACAATATGTTCTGGATGTCCATCTTTTTCTGCAGCCAGCCTAAGATGCTATCTTTGTAGCCTGCAGATTTCTTTAGTATGTGGTTATTAGCTAGGAGGAGTACCTTAATAAAAATAGCCAGGCCCCCCCAAGTTTACCAAATTTTATCTGTGATGTTCTACAAGGTCCAGTAAAATACATACATACATACATACATACATACATAACCAGGCTCTTTTCTAGAAGTGGTTTACTAGAGGGTGTATATTATTGCATTGGGCTAAATCCAGCAGTGGTGTTCCAAATAGTTTTCTTGCCTTCTTGTCCCAGTGCAACTCTTTTTTTCATGTAAAATTGGAGTGTGAGGCATTTTCCCAGCCCTATAAAAGTGGTTTTGGGGGTTGCAGAGGGGCCTGCAATGAAGACAGAAGATTGCCATTTCCACACAAATCTGCTGATCCACTTTTCAGAGTTTACCATTGAATCCTGCCCTTTGTCTTGCAATTCTTGAACCTCAAGAAATATTCCAATTGACATCGCCTTCTGGAATCTGTGTTCTGTCTGAAGACAGTGCCTTTTAGTTGCTTTAGTCACCTCTTTTCTTCTCTTTCATTCTGTCTCTCTAGCTAAAACCCAATTAATAATGTTCATTGCCCTGCATGACCCGTATTGCTCATTCTATTTTCCCGATCTGCAAAAGGTGGTAAAACATCACTTGAAAAGCCTCTTTAGCTCCTTAGCCTTTAGAAAGGATTCAAGATGTTGTTGTTGTTTTTTGTCCTAACAGTGACCTTTAGTTCATTATCCTGGGTGACCAAAGAAAATAATTTTGAAAGAGATGGCCTGTGTGGTTCTTGTGATCTTTTCCTACTTAGCCACTTTTTACAGTTGCTTTATTTATAGATGACTGCGAATAGAAATCTGATTCAGCCACTGGCATAAACTCTTTTGTATAACCACTGCTTTGTAACCAGTTCTTTTATAAGATTTTGACTCTGGTGTCTGCTTAAAATGTGAATTTCACTTATTTAGATAACTTAATGTGGTTTAGATATCTTTTAATTAGTGGTGCAGGAAATGAAGGGGGAGGAGGCAATGAATCACATACTTCTGTACAAAGCTGGAACTTGATAGTTCACTGGTACAAAAAGAGAGTAGAAATTATTTCTGATTAAATCAGATAGCTAGGAGATTGTCAGTTATAAATGGGTAGGTCCTGCTTTCTATGATTTGTAGTATAGTGTTCATTGTTAGAAAGCAAACTCCCTATATATTGCTAAAGTAAAGGATTATCTTACTGGGTTACTACACTCTGAGTAGAGAGCCAGTGTGGTGGAATAATTTGAGCATTGGACTATAACTCTGGAGACTAGGGTTCGAGTCCTCACTCAGCAATGGAAACCCACTGAGCTACAATCTCTCGCTCTTAGAGGAAGGCAAAGGCAAACCCCATCTGAACAAAACTTGCCAAACCCGCCCCCCCCCGTGATAGGTTCACCTTAGGGTTGCCAGAAGTGAGAAGGCACACACAACAAAGTGTCACTCAATTTGTCAATGAACGGTCACACACTCTCAGCCCCCTGAAAATTGTGTGATAGGTTCACCTTAAGGTCACCATAAACGCTTGGAGGCACACAACAGCAAACACTTGGAGTGGTGTGTCTTTATTGAATGAATAATAATGGCCTTTGGCTAAATAATAAAACATCTTAATGACTGCTGATTATAAATTACAAGCACATCATTCTAAATTCCAGATTATAAACAAATGCCCTCCAGTATTTTAAAGTTGGAAACCAAGACACATGTGAATAAGCAACATTAGAATGTGGTCAAGATGGAAGGGTTATTTCCTGGAAACAGGGTATACGATAATATTAGAACAATGGGAAAAAGCATGGACCGTGGATCAGAAATTTACAAGGAGTTTTGATTTAAAAGAGAATTTTTAAAAAATGTATTACAGATAGTATGTTACCCCAATTCAAATAGCTAAAATGTCTAAAAACAATAACAATATAAAATGCTGGAAATGTCAAGAGAAAGGTTCATTTTTTTCATATTTGGTGGCGGTGTAAAAAGGTTAAAAAGTTTTGGGTACAAATTCACAAACACATTATTACAACTTTAAAATTCGAATTTCCAATGTTACCCAATATCAATCTATTGAATATGTTAGAAAATTTGGAAGTGGTGTTTAAGAAAATATTATGTGACATATGCAGCTAGAATAACACTTGCTAAAAAATGGAAGGACCCGCATATACCATCAAGAGAGGACTGGCTACTAAAACTCTGCTACTTAGCTGAGATGGATAAATTAACATTATTATGTGCTAATAAGTTCAATAACCACTTTAAGCAGGAATGGAAAGATATAACCCCCCTTTGAGAGTCTAGATGGGGTAGAATGGCAACAGCAGGCTTTGAGATATAAACCTTGTTTTGTATGCGTTTCCGTTATTACAATATAGAGACATATTCAGCCTTGACTCAATATTTCTCAAAGATTTATTAATATTTGATAAAAACAATGGCTTTTTCAGAATCATTAATATTATTGACCAGAATCTATGGTGAATGGCAAGGAAAATACTTTAAATTATGTAGATATACAGGATTCAAAATGCATTAGAAGACACCTCAACAGGAAATGGACAGGAAGTCGAATTGTTTGTATTTGTCTTAGTAACATGTTAGAATAATTGTAGAAATGAGCTTTTTCTTTTTTTTCTTTTTTTTTGTAAATGTAAACTGTACGTAACCAATGTTAGTGGTTACTATGTGAGACATGACCTAAATGTATTAAGTTACTTTTTATGTTAAATGATTTGTTTTATGTTAAATGTTTTGTCTTGTTATATGCTGTTGTATGTTATATGTTTTGTAAATGTCGTGTAAATGTTTTTTATATCATTATATAATATTTCATTAAATTTTTTTTTTAAAAAGAGATGGAAGGGTTATTAATGAGGCAGGACACACAACCTAGGAGAAGCCGCAGCAATTTGCTTTTACTCAAGCCTATTGGGAAGCGTAAGAGTTCACACCCTCCTGTCCTTTCCTCTCTCTTGCTGGGTTAATTGGGTGCAAACTACTTTTGCACTTTGAACTCAGTTTGCATCAATGAAAGTAAGCCATTGGACAAAGGGGAAAAAGTGGGAGGAGAAGAAAGAAGCCGACACATTTTAAAAGCAGCTGGAAAAGTGGGATAACAGAGGATTACTGGGAGCTGTCTTTGTCCAATTAGGACAGTTGGTGGATTTATAAACACAGTGTAAAAGTCTAAATAGTGTAAAAGAGTTGAATAAATAGGCTTTAAAGTATATATGGCAAATTAGATCCTGTTTAAGCATTGCACTGAACTTGGTGTCCTCCTGCTTGGATTACGTATCCCAAAAGCTAGGCCCTTTTCGCATGGTGTTTCTTAAACGAAAGGGCCCCTTGAGCGTCGTGTAAGTGTGAGGAGTGGTCTGCATGATGCACTCCCATTTACGCGACGCTCAAGAGCCTCATGCACAGCACATACGCATTTTTTTATTTTCGGCTTTTAGCCAAAAATGGCGTGCGCTCGCGCATGGGTTGGGCACCCCGCATGCACTTACCTGCTGTGCGAAGCCTCCTTTGCTGTGCCGGTCACGCTTCCTGCCCCAGCACAGCCTACAACTCCCAGGTGGCACTGTGGAAGGAAGGGGCGGGGCGCAGGCGGGGCGCTCGCGCAACCAAGACACTGCTGCAGAGCCCAAGCGGGAGGATTGCGAGAGCCTTCCTCTCCAGGCTTCTTGTGTGAAGACTGCAACCCAGCTCCGCGAAAGGGTAAGCTGTGAAAAGGTCCCTAGAGTTGCTGAGAGCTTCTGGATATTTGTAGTCTAAAACATTTGAAGGACATCAGTTTGGGTAAGGTTGTTCTAAAACTTGTTTAAAAAAACCCTAGAGCTTGCAAAAGTTATTGTTACACTATATCATCCAAAATCCTATAGCCAAAATAACCAGAGGGTATGCATGTGAGGTTTCTGGGAGTTGTAGTCTCCAAAAACAATTTTCCCACATTCTAGAAAAATAACTCAGACTTGGCTTAAGTGTGATGAGCATTCTAGACCTTTTCACATGTTAATGTGGGATAAGAGTAAATATATATGTTACAGGGTGTAAATAAAGTTAACTATCATAATAATTGAATGTGGTACAGATGCAGGGGTTTTGTTCAGCTTGCTTCACCCAAATAACTGAGTGTGCCTGATGCAGATTACAACATTTCCAGATATTCTAATGGTGAAGCATAGGAAGGGCAAGGCCTGATTTAACTCCTTCCACCATTAATTTTAGTCTACATGGTATTTCAGATCTATAAGGAAGTGTGTGTATGGTGAGGAAGGTTTCGTCACCCTGTCATGGCTGTGGAAAGCCAAGTTTTAACATGCTTTTGTTTCTTCTGCTTATTTGTTTTTTGATGTTATCTAGGAGTGTTGACTGATTTCTTCCTATAGAGCTGCCATTTGCTATTGCAGAAAAGAAGGGCTGGAGCACTAGAGCCTTTTGGCATTTGATTCCAAGGTCAATGACACAAATTGCTCCCTGCCCTTTCCCTGCCTTCCTTATCTCCCTGCCTATTCAAAGAGATATGGGTGTTTGTAGCAGACTGTGGCTTTATAGCGAGAAAGGTCTTTCAGAGTGTTGTGTCTACACACTACCTTAGGCTCACCAATCCTAAATACAACACATGGAACAATAGTTGTAGAAGGCATACATATTGAAAGAAATCAGGCATCAGCCTGTACAGCTCAGGTCTGGCCTTCGATTCTCACCACAGAAATTCTACAGTAGGCTGTATGTGTTGATGGCTCTGTCTAAGAATACATGACAAATATACTCAACAAAAACAACAGAGAAAGAATATAGAATAGAATATAGAATGTAGTAGTTAATTTTTAAACTAGAATTCTTTTTAAAAAATCATAACAATGGGTCCTTGGCATTCGCTAGTTTGGTTCCAGGACTCCCCCGCAGATACCAAAATTCATGGATGCTCATGTCCCATTATGTAAAATGGTGTAGTAAAATTGTGTCCCTTATATAAAATCGCAAAGTCAAAGTTTGCTTTTGGGATTTCTTTGGAATATTTTCAAGCCATGGTTGGTTGAATCTGAGGATGCAGAATCCATGGCTATAGAGGGCCAATTGTAATATGCTAGCTTTGCATAGAGTTGTTAGAGTGGGGGAAAAAACTGGTTATTATTTATTTATTTGTGTTTTTCCATCTTTTCCCTGGCTCATTTCCCTTTTATACTTCTGCTATGAGAGTGGAGGGGAAAAAATATGGTCTGTTTCCTTAACTTTCTTTTCCTCTGTTACAAGGGTTGCATCAGATAAATCTAGCCAGCATGGTGTAGTGGTTTGAGCACTACATGACAACCCTAGAGACCAGGATTCAGTTCTCCACTTGGCCATGGAAACCCTCTGGGTGACCTTGGGCACATCACATATTCTCAATCCGCCGAAAGCCCTTCTCCAGTTCTGCCTTAGGGTTGCCAAAAGTCAGAAATGACTTGAAGGCACACAACAGTTTACAAATACACACGTGCTCTTCACACGAGCCTATGAACATACAAGTAGGCACATACATACTTCATAAAAATCCACAAGTAGGCTTACCTACAAATATACCTAATGCAAATACACATTCACACAGGAACCTTTCACCAAAACTCACTGTGGCCCCCATCCTGCGCTTAATACAAGTCTCGTCACAACTCCACCCAGAGAAAGACACATAGGAAAGTACACTCCAAAGGGAACTCTTCTAGTGGCTTAATCTCAGCTACTTCTTAACACAATTTTCTGAAATTTCTATAGACTCTAATGTTCACAAGGATAGTTATTTCAAACCAAATTTATGATAGCTGGGACACGCCATTTTGATTTTAGCAGTCGCAAAGGGACATGGGGGTGGGCGATTTGCTCCGGGCGGGAATGTTTTTGGGGCATTCCAGCCTGTAGCCTTGCCCCCACCCACCCTGGCCGTGTCACCGTGCACCCTGGCCATGCCCCTGCATGTCTTGGCCACGTCCTCATGCACTGCAGCCATGCCCCCCATGCACAGTGGCCATTCCCCCACACCATAGCCCCTCCCCCCTCCCACCCCCCCCCACTCCAAGTCTACTGCTGGATTTTAGAATTATTAGAATGATCCAACATTATAATACTAGAACACAGTTTGACTCTTCCATCTTTAATATACTTGTGACTGTATAAAAGGTAGGTTAATGCTAGATAGTGAAATATTTTCTGTTCAGGCTAGTTGACATTGAAATTGTGCAGACTGTGTGTGTGCATGCATGTGTGTTGTTGTGTTCCTTCAAATCGTTTCTGAGTTCAGCAATCCTAAGGTAAACTACCATGGGGTCTTCTGGGGGCTGAGATATACTCATGTAGTTGTTTGTTTTGTAGAAGACTACTCAAATTAGTCAAAATAAAAATCAACACAATTATTGTTAAAGATAAATTATTAAATTAAATTAATATAAACAAAGCAGAACTAGAAAGAAACCAATTTCCGTCAACTAATTGCCTGTAACATACGCCAAATCTGATTTCAAAAATAACACATGGTGTAAAAGTGAAGTACTTCATTCATGTAAGAAGTAACAAATTTCAATATATTTTAAAAATTGTTTTTAAAAAATAATCTTAAACAATACTTCTTGATGCGTTTTTAACATTTTTTCCTATTTTATGGCATTTTTGCTATTCTATTATTAATTCTAAGGAGTTTTTCCCCTCTAGAAAATATCATGGTAAAATAATGAGCAGTTCAACAAATACAGCATGTTACTTTTTTGAAAAAGACTAACAACAGTGGACTACTTTGCAAACACTATAATTACTTTGAATAACTGAATAATAGGAGTAAATTACTTAAACACTATAATTACTTTGAATAACTGAATAATAGGAGTAAATTACTTCTAAAGAATACATTTTTGAGCTCTAAAATAAAGAGGAATTAATGTGAAACTCACTACTACAAAGTACGTTGATGGGATGGCTTGAAGGAGAACCAAACAAATTAATTAAAGTATCAGGGCAGAGCTTGGAGTGTGTTGAGGGGACTGGGGCTACAGTGTGTGTGGGGATGTGGCCGCAGTGTGTGGGGCATGGCCACGGTGCATGTGGGGACGGCCAGGGCACGCAGGGGCATGGCAACAAGCTGAGACACCCCAAAAACATTGCCGCCCTGAGCGAAGCATTTCCACTGCCCCCTGATTCCTATGTGACTGGTTTAGTATACCAAAGGCTTCACTTCAGTTCAGGAAACTTTATGTCTTGTGTCAATATATCTCTGAATGCTAGGGGGTGCGAGTTAAAGAAGATAAAATGTTGGTTGGTTTTTGAAGGGTGTCTGGCTGGGAAATGGGGGAATCAAAAGGATGGAACATGTGAACAGTGTTAATTTCTTAGAGGGAAGAATAATTGAATAACTGACTGTGGTAAAAGCCCATTTCAGTAAAATTTATGAAGCAGGCAGTGAAGCTGGTGTCTGATGTTCAACCTAGCTATCTCTCTAGCGATCTGTCATCTGTCTATCTACCTGTTTATCATCATCATTCTGCATTCATATACCACTCTTGCATAATAGTTACATAATAACTGTCCTTACACAGGACCTCATATATGTACATATATATTTATATGAGCAAGGATAGATATTATTGTGATGTGCCTTCAAGTCATTTCTGACTTATGGCGACCCTCAGGTGAACCTATTACAGGGTTTTCTTGGCAGAAAGGGGTTTGCCTTTGCCTTCTTCTGAGACTGAGAGAGTGTGACTTGCCAAAGGTTACTCAGTGGGTTTCCATGGCCGAGTAGGGATTTGAACCCTGGGCTCCCAGTATCCTTGTCCAATGCACAAACTACAAAACCATACTGACTCTTGAGTCCCGCTATTACACAACTTTTAAGAGATTAAAGTTGAAATCTATCTTTCCATGCTCTTCGTGGTCAAATCACTGCTATTTCTTCTTCTTCTCATCCTTCTCTTTTTCTTCAAACAACAATAACAACAACATAAGATAAACACAAAATGAAAAACCATCACTCTAGTGAAATTTATTTGGCCTTTTTCTTAAACATCTGATTTGTCTTTCTACCATTTTGTTAAATTATTTTGGATAACTTGCAGGGAACCAACTGTAGTTAGTGGCGGAGCTTGGGGGTGGGGAGGGGGGCAGGAGGGGGTGGGGCTACGATGTAGGGGGCAGGGCTACAGTGCATGGGGCCATGCCCATGCTTCATGGGGGTGTGGCCTTGGTTCATGGGGTGTGGCCACGGTGCAAGGGAGCAGAGCTATGGTGCATAGGGGCATGGCTATGAGCTGGGATGCCACCCAAAAAATTGCCGCCCGGGGCAAACTGCCTCCATTGGCCCCCCGTCCCTACACGATTGACTGTAGTCCACCTCGTGAAGACTTGGCAAGCAGCATCTGGCCATCTTTTCCTATGGAATGTTCCTACTCAGAAAAGTTTATGAGCGTTTCTCCACATCGTTCTGTTTCTGCACAGGTGTAGCAGGGGATGAAATACAGTTTCTAATCTATTGGCAGAAGGAAGTTGACGAGAATCCTGCCCTCTTAGCCTGTTTCCTTTTCTAAGCAGGCACCAGCCTGGAGATGGAGGGAAATGAGCAAATGCTAGCCAGTTTTTTCCTCAAGGCCCTGATGCTCTTCTTTACATGCCAGTTGAGAAAAGGAAATGCAATAGGCTTAATTCATTTCCTTTTGAAGCCAGCTGTGTGTACATAGGCCAAAGAATTGGAGTATTATTCATTTGTTGCTGGCTGGCAGGAGGCTAAATTTGCAGTGTCATCTTAAATTGGCAGAAGAGGGCCAACAGAGTATATTTATAAAATGGTTCACTGCACCATCTGCCCAGAAGGCTGGGATTTTTCTGTTCCTCTACTGGATGGCTTTTTCTTCTTCTTTTCACTGTTGTGATTAAAACTTCATGTGAAACTGTTAAATAGAGAAGTGTCAGAATATCTTGCAGGAGTGCTAGCTGCAACTATGAAAGGGTTGTAGAAGTAGAATTACCCATGTTAGGATTGTAAATGTGTCTAGTATATATATATTTTTGCCCTCTGTATTGTTCATTTGTAGGAAGGCCTAAATAGCTTAAAGGCACCAGATCTTGACTGATCCTGGAAGCTAAGCAGGGTCAGCTCTGGTTAGTGCTTGGATGGGGAGACTGCCAATGAATACTAGGCACTGTGGGCCATATTTCAGAGGAAGCAACTGGCAAAGCCACCACTGAGTATTCCTGGTTTGAGAAATCCCATGGGGTCTCTGTAAGTTGTCAGGCAACTTGAGGGCGCATACACACAAGGATAATTAGTATCAGACCAGAAAAGACAGTGATCATCACCTGTCCCATTTCTTCTCACTGGACTGCCTGTCCCATGTTTTCTGTTTTTTTAATTAAACTGTGTGAGTTTTAAGATCCTCGGAGAGAGAGTTTTCCCTTGCATGACATCACATTCACAGGAATGTTTAGTGAGGACACAAGAGAGGCCTTCTCAATAGCTTCTTCCAAGCTGCTGAAAAACAAACAAACAAGCTTTGGTTTCTGTTAACTGGTTTCTCCAAAACGATCTTTTAATGAGCGTCTGTGTGTGTTTCTGTAATTATTTACTCATTTGTTATGTTTAACATGCTTTTAAACAGTTTTTGTTTTCAGTGCTGTTTTAATGAAATAGTTACTGAATGGGTCTTTTTTAATATTTCTTTTTTATTAAAATAAACATTAAAACAAAAAGAAGTCAACAATCGTACAATCACAATCATCCTTAAATTCTCATCTTAATCACATACATTGACTTCTCCCTGACAAATCTCAGATTTTAACTATTTATATATAACGGATCCTTTTATTTATTCTTTCATTTGTTCTTTCAGTTCTCTCAATTGTTCTTTAATATGATTTTTAAAAAGCTGTGCTCAGTTGTAATCTATGTTGTAAGCTCTCAAGGCAGCTTGGCTGCTGCATGAGAGAAACACAGGATATAAATAAATTTAAAAAACAAAACAAAGTGTAGTGGAGAAATGGATTGAGACGTCGATGAAGTAAGAGACAAAAGTTTAACCCTTGCCTCTGTATTATTTTTCAGATCTCAGTAAATCTTTGCCAGCTTTTTATTATCGTTATTATATGATTTCCACAGTAAGGAAATATGAACAGGGCAGGAAATTTAGGAGGTCAACATGCCATAGGGTAGGATTACTGTATCCTGAAAAGCAAAAAAAAAAAAGAAAAAAAAAGAAAAAAAAAGAAAAAAAGAAAAAAAGAAAAAGAGGACATTTACCAACTGACTACTTCAAATCACTATTTGCTATGGGAGCGGAATAAGCCAAGAATGTGCACAGAAGAAGAGTTAAAAGCTTTAGGGCATGAATTTAATTCGTTCCCATGGAGACAACTTAAAGAGAGATTTAAGATGGATCAAAAACTATATGGATTTGAAAGGAAAGAAAATGAACTAGATTTATTGATGAAGAGGGACCAGAAGAAGAGAATTTCCAAATTTTCTAAGTTATTATTGCAAAGAAAAATGGAACCAGAGACTGTCAAAGATAATGTGGTTAGGTGGGGCACAAAATATTGGTCATCCAGTTGAACTGGACAAATGGGTAAGGGCATGGAAAACAGATATAAAATTTACACCAAGTTTAAATTTAAGAGAAAATTTTTATAAAATGCTACATAGATGGCATATGACACCAGAAAGATTGCAACAAATAACTAAAAATGGAAATGCAAGATGTTGGAAATGTGATGAAAAGATGGGGTCTTTTTATCATATGTGGTAGACCTGTAAGATAGCAAGGAAATTTTGGAAGGAAATACATGATGAAATTCAAAGAATTTATAATCTAAATTTTGAAATGAAGCCAGAGTTTTATCTGTTAAATATGTCAGGGCAACAAAGAGAAATAAGATGTCATCAGAAGACATTGTTATAGCTGATAACTGCTGTAAGACTGACATATGCGCAATATTGGAAACAAAGGAAATATGTTGATATAAAAGAATGGAAATTAAAAGTCTTGGATATGGTAGAGATAGAAAAGCTAACATTTTCCTTGAAAAATAAACCTATCCAGAACTTTGAAAGGGAATGGAGAGAAGTTTTGAACTGGATAAAGATATAGCATAAGAAAAGGAAAAGGAACAAAGCAAGATTGTATGCGATGTAAGGCAACAATGTAGCGAGGCAATGTAACAAAGCAGCAATGTAACAATGTAAGATCACTCTCTAAGTAGAAACAGTGTGTGAATGGAATGGAAACAAGCAGATTCAACTGGAAAATAAGCTTGGAAGTGGGGAGGTTTTTTTTTTAATTCTTAATTATAAACTTCAGTAAAAATATTATTAAAAAAAAACACCACTCTTTGCTATGATGACTCTCATTTTAAATAGCCCCACTATATGAGCTGTGATAATTGCTACTAGAAATTCTCCTACTCGCCATGGTATTTGTTTAAAGTATTTCTGTATTGTGTCCCTGCTCACAAGGGCTAAAAACATTTAAGAACACATTAAAATAGTCTTTAAAACTCCTAAAATCAATCTAAAATCAGTCCTAGAAACCAGTTTTGAAACAGTTAAAACAGCAGGTTCAAGCACTGAATGCTATGCAGAACAGCCATGTTTTGGGGCCTGTCAACACCAATTTTAATTGATTATTCAGCAATATTTAGTAATATCAACAATTGATTTGGTCGCCTCAGCAATATCTCAACATAAACTGGGATTAGAGGCCCATACCTTGCACCTGCTCATCCAGTACTACAGCACTGCAGCTACCCACAACAACTTTATAGGGCAGGATGACATCAGAGAAAACTGTCAAGGGGACCAAAAAGGAGACAGCAAAAGAAAAAATGTGCAGAATGTCTTGAGAAGGGGAAATGGGGGAAGAGAAGTATCTGGGTATTCCGGAGGAGAGGGAAAAGACCTCAACCATTCCATACCACGTGGTAGCTCCATCTTTTCCAGAGCCACTGTTGCTACTGTTCTCTTTTTCCTTTCCTACTGTTACCCCCTTGGCAGACCCCATCCCGGGGGGATATAAAATTAATTTCAAAGATATGCCAGAGAGGTTGCCTGAGTGGGTGCGTAGACAAATAGGTCAAGCGACCAGACATAGGTCAAGGCCAGGAAAATCCCCAGTCACGTTTCCCAAGGAGACCTCAGGCAAGGCACGTCCGCATGAACAAAGGGTCCTCAGCCACAAATACCCAACTTGAGGGGATTACTGGGTTTTCCTCCTGTTGAACTATGCTTACTTTGACCAATCCTACAAGGGCGAGGCCCATTTACATGAACCAATCACGCAAGCCATCAAGTTGCTATTGTGCGGTATTTTTCCTTCTGTTTCGACCATTGTTCTTCCCGGGAAAGGGCCTGCCCCCGAGGTACATTCTGCCCTATAAGTAGTCCCCCTTTTCAAGACCCTCCTCGGAGATCTCCCCACCACGCTAGCAGACTGGCAGTGTGTTAGTCGAGTGCTCCTCTCAGCCACCTCTCTTCGCTGAGCTCCTTCTTCCTCACTGCTTTCTGGACTGAAGACTTCTGGACAGATGCAGTATTACTGCCTTTACACCCTCTCTGCTATATCCCCTATAAGCTTGCACCTCTTTCACTTCTTGATAGGCCTTGTGTGCATGAGTGAGTGACTATGTTTGTGCACGGGAACATATTTGCTAATAAATTTCATTATCGAGATGACTGGCTGGCTTTTGCTTGGTCTGACCCCATAAAAATTGGGGTCTCGTTGGGTTACCCTGTCCCTCATTCTGCCAAAGCTAGTGCTCCGCTAATTCCCCCAGTCTTTGCATTTTTGGAGTGAATCAAGGTGTCCCCTAGGGGACCTCTAGAAATCAGGGTAACACTACCTCTCTCTATAAGTCTCATCAGCACAGAGTGATATCTTAAAATCATAATACATCCCCAGTGACTGGCTATTCTCTATATAGTGCTTTATTTTGTCCCATAGAGTTGCAATAGTTAGATTTACAATGGCTTCTCATTTCCAAGTTCCAGAGGAGGAAGGGAGCTTGTAAGAAAACCTGAATGTTCGAAAAAGCCCCTTGGATTGAAAGTTTAGCTCTGAAAAAGAGATGTCTGGGGCAGGAAGGATGTATGGTAACTCTACATAGGGGAAATACCACCAAGATCCCAATGAAGTTTTGAGGATCATTCTGCTTTTAACAGGACTTAAAAGACATCAAATATGGAATATGGATTGTCAGTGTGAGAACCTGGGGAAAAAAATCTTTTTGGAAGACAACTCCCAAAATCCCCTGCCCATTCGCCACTGAGTTCTAGGAGTTACAGTCAAAAATGTTACTTCAGATAGTAACTTTTCCAGGCTGAGATCAAAGCCTCTTCCAGCTTGAGATTTAAAAGTGGGAGTCTACAGAAAGCAATGCTACAATAGTTTTCTAGGAACTTGGTCCCCTGGTAAGCTCCCACACACTTCTCTTTTTCAGCTTCATCACTGTTGCTATCTGTAGAACGGGGACACAACTGAACTACTCTGATGACAAATACAATAGAATTAGAATTTGCCATCTTCTTCCATTAAAGTCACATTCCTTACCCTCTAGGCTGCTGTTTGAACTGTGACCAAGGGGAGATCAGGAGGACAGCAATAACATCAGCAGCAAGAAACTGGAATGACTCAGGAGGGCCAGTTGAGGGTATTGTGAGCCAAGCCTGGAACTAACATTTTTTGTTTCTAGTTTGCAATGGGGAAATGAAAGTTTGAGGGTTATGGTAATCAGATCAGAAACTCAACCATGATGAATCCTTATATTTTACAAAATTGGGATCTATCTCCGATCTCAGGGCAGGTGCAGCTTGTGGTACGCATGGTCAAGGAAGGCACCTCTCCATTTCTTCAGCCCAGAACCTGCCAGTAGCTCCAGGATTCAAGACACCATTCCCTATGAATCCACAGCTTGCTTGGAAACAACAACAGTGCAAGAGGTCTATTGCCCTTCCATCCTGCTTCCCATGGGCATCTGCTGGGCATCTGTGCAAAACAGGATGTGTGACTAGAAAAGCTGTTTATGTGATCTAGCCCAGCTTTTGTTACATCTTACTGCTCTGAAATGGGAGGCAGGGCTCCTAACAGTACCTGAGACGTTTCTGCAGCAGCCGTTCTTTACAAAAAGAGAAGAAAGATTACTCTAGGATCGCCTCCTAATAATATAACCAGAAAACAGAAGTAGCAGGTGGGGTGGGGGAGAGAATCTGAGAAAAGCCCTTTATAATTTACAAGGAGCTTTCTGTCTCTTATGAGTTAAGGGAGAAAACAAAAAACACATAAGGGTGGATCTTTGTATATCCCATGCCTTCAGCCAAACACTACTAGAAAATTGGCAGTAGTTTGCAAAGCACGCTGAGCCATTCCAAATGCAAGTGGATTAGGAATGTGTGCACCTCTTTGGGGGGCCCCGGGTGAGACCAAGAAGCGCCAGTCAGGAGGACTGAGGGGAAAACCCAAGCCAACCAACCAAAATTACACAATGGTGTGGACAATTCAGCGCTTTTGCACCAGCCTCGCTGGAGAAAGTCCTGTTGCGCACCTCACACAGGGAGGCAAAAATTAGGCCACGGCACCATTGGAGCAGACCGCCTTGTCTCTGTCCCTGCTGCCGGCCGCATTTGCTCCTTTTTTCGGACAGTTGCCTGGCAACGGAATGCTCTCCGCCTGAGCAACTGCGGGAGCCCATTGAAAGTCACAGAGGGGCAAAGAGAGGAAGAGAGAGAAAGAGAAGAGGAGGGAGCGAGGGAGAAAAATGAGCTCACCGATTCAGGCCGGGCTGGCTGGCCTTAAGCAGGGGGCGGGGGTGGTTGAGGAAGCTGGACGGGAAGAGTCAATAATTAGCAATGCAGCTATGCAGACATCGCCCTCCAGTCTCATAGATGTTACGGGAGATGGACACAGCTGTCAGTTCGATGGCTGCATTGTGTTTCAGAAAACCGAGGCGAGGGCCTGGCCCCTTAGGCTCCTTTTCATGAATGCAGGAAGACTTAGCAGAGGAAGGGGTAGATGTGTGAAGTCGGAGGCAGCTACAGCCTCTTAATGAGGATAGAGGGGAAAGTGGTCCTAGTGGGTGTTGCGTGCATGTGTCTGTGGCGGGAGGAGGCTCCTCCGAGACAGAGCGAGAGGGGACCAGGCCTGCCAGTGTATCTCTTGGAGGTAGGGTGGGGTGAGACAGAAAACAAGAAGTTATGTGGTACCTTTAAGACCATGAGATTTATTGCAGCCTCTTGCGCTGCGGCTGAATTAAGATGTTGAAGAAGTGAAATTAGTGAATGCGACAGGAGAAGGTGTGGATTAAGGAGTCCTGAGTTGGGAATGGATAGGCAGGATAGCAAGTGACATTATAGTGTCTTCAAGAGTATGTTGTTTTCATTGTTACCTTCCCTGATTCGATCAAACAAATAAAAAGATACATCATACTGGAATCTATGTACTTGTCAAGGAATCAGCCAATGAGCATGAGATGCTTCGTATTTAAAAAAAATTATAACTCTTTTGGTGGTAGTAATAGTAATAGTAATATAACAACAACAAGAACAAGAACAACAACAATAACAACAACAACAATAATAATAACAATAATAATAATAATATAGCTACCCACCTCTATGGATTGAGGCAAGGAACAACAGATTAAAATACAACATATCAGTTGAATACGCATAAACCATTTAAAACATATAACCTCCGCTTAAAAGACCAGTTTGTGTTAAAACAATCAGTCTGTACTTTATAATTTAAAATCCATAATTTAAAAATTATCTGCATTTTCCCATTAAGGCTAGTGTTTGCACAGCAATGGAAATATGTCCCTAATTTATCATTGGACCTTTGGAAAGAGAAAATATGGTCACTTGCTCTTATGAAGAAACTTATTGGTAAAAGTATTCGTGGTAGCCATGTTGCCTATATAGCAAAATACCACAAAATTCAAAATCCACAAAACAGCAATACCTTTATGGGCCAACAAAAATGCACAAAATTCACTGTGTGAGCTTTTTAAGCTTCAACTTCTTCATCAGGCAAAGATGTTAAAAATCATATAGGACAAGAAAAATGATGTTAGAGACTTGTATTTTATCTCAGATGTTACTTCTCTTGTCAGTTAAGATGGTCTGGAGGGATCTCAGTATAGCTAGAGACCACTCCCCTCTTGGCCATGTGGGGACTAGGGAAAGAGGGCAATAAAAGACAGGTAATAATGGTTCAACCTCATTAACAATAGAAAAGTAACTTCCCTTGAGATCCAGCTGTCCCTGTTGTTAACCTGTGTACTGGGGGTCCCGGGAGGGACACCAAAATGTGCTCAACTATAGGTGGGGAAAATTAGCTCAGAGCACTGCTTAGCATTACGAGAGGCGGGGTAACGTAGCAAGATCTTGAACCCTATGTCTACGGGGTCAGGTCGAGTCAAGGAGCACACAGAAGTTGAAACAATAAATGATGTTTTATTAAACACAAGCGAAACAGTGTATGCGACACACTCACACAAGACAACTAAAGAAGATAAAGGTTGGAGTGGTATAGAGGGATTTTTAGAGGGATTGTTGGTTCGGGTGATACTTCACCTGTCCTGAAGCCCGGAAAAATAGAGAGCGAAGCTGGGGTGCGATGTAGCTCAGCGTGTGGAGCTGAGGGAAGGCTCGCCAAGCAAAGCGGCAGCAAGGCGGGATGAAACTCGGGAGCGATCCGAGGAAGGTCTCGGAATCAAAGGTTTTTATAAGGAGAATTGTGACTGCAGGCTGTGCCGTACTTGGGGAAAACAATAGATTTGGAGTTGGAGACAAAGCCTCCGAAAGGTCGGAATCTGAATGATTGAGTTATCGTAGAGGTTCTCAATAGAGTAGCCAGTATGCAAATGCAGAGTACTTGGGTATTGCATAGTTTACCCATCAAGCTGCCAGCGCGGGGCAGAGGCTCTTTTGTAAGTTGCGTGCATACCTAATTAGAGTACTTGCCTGGAGGTCTCCTAAAGCAGTGAGTCAGCTATTCCTGGTCTGCCTGTATTGTTCAGGAATATTACGGCTATTAATGGCCGAGCTTGTTTACGTGCTTGTCCAGTGGCCTCGCAAGCACGTGGAGAGGAATAGAGAAGTGAAGCCAAATTATGATATCAAGGGCATATCTTTAATATCCCCAAAGCTTGGACTAGCCAGGGCAGTAACACTGTCCTGTGTAAAGGTAGCTGCCCCTTTCTTCGGCAAGAAGCATTGAAGTTCTCAAGAAGTCTCTGTACTGTTACATCCGGAAAAACTTTTAGGTTCTGTATAGGTAAAATTTGCCAATTATAATCCAAATGAATGAATTTTAGCTTTGCTAGAGGTAGGGAATTCAAAGAGTTAAGTCCCAGTCCGTTAGCTCCTTCTTGTTAAAGTTTCTCCATTGTGGCAAAATTTGATATCTTCAAATCCAGAAAACATGTCTGGGGTAACTATGTGAGCTATGCAGCAAAGTACAACAAAATCCAAAATCCACAAAACAGCAAAATCTTTATTGGCCAACCAAAATGCACAAAATAAAGCATACAAGCTTTTCCAGCTTCACTGGCTTCTTCATCAGACAAAGCTGTTAAAAATCATACAGGTTTACCTGGTAAAATTAGATGCTCTAAACATGAACACTGCAAAGACACTTTTTTGCTGATTGGGTTCCATTTATTGGTCATGTTAAATCACAACAAAAATACATTAATTCCTCTGTAATATCATATTGGCCTTTGGAATGATGTTCTACCATAGCTTTTATTACTATGGAGAATTTTGGGTAACTTGTTTTCTTGAAAACTGCTGCTTCCACTTCCTGGATTTTGCGCATCTTGTAAGTAATTATCTTAGTTTTGTATTTGATTTTCTATTTTCTATTTTTATGATGCATTTTTTCCTATAATAAAATGCAAAAAAAAAATTTATTCCTTCATGTTAATTCAAGCAAGCTGATTGTAAATGCTATATTCTGATCCATATAATATGCTAAAGCCAACACAGTGGCTAGAGATATAACCCCACTGAATATGCCTAGGAATGTACTGTTAGAATGAAACGCTACCCATATTTGCCTGGGAGTAAGCCCTTCTGAATACAGTAGGGCTTATTTGCATCAGGACAGTGGTGTAATGGTGAATTTTGATGTGCAGGCATCATCACGACTGTTCCCATAGCCATCCTCTCACTCAAGAAGGGTCCCAAAATGAAGATAAGTGTGTTGATCTATATCTTCATGGAAAGCGAATGGGACCTTCATTGCTAATTCAAGACAAATTCACCCATAAATTACTTTGCAATACAACAGCAGCAACTCATATCAATAGATGGTTGCTGGGAAAAGTCCATGCTCCATCGCTTCCCACATCAAGGATTACACCCAAACTCCAAGAGAACAGGGGAAATTGAGAGGGGTGGCAAGTGGTGTCATCATCCTATTAAACAAAATGTCCAAGCTTCTTTGACCCTTTGAGCCCTGGATCGACTGCAAGACTGCACTCGAGCATGGTTATTATGAGTAAGCTCTATAGGATTGTGAGATGTCAGACAGCTGTATTTTAGCTCACACATCTACTATATAAAAGTCAATGTTTGTCTGTGAGTTTGTCTGTTTGTCTGCGTCAGGCAGGCAAAGACCTCATAAGTTTGGCTGAGTGAGGCAAGAAGACCTCATATGATTGGCTGGCTGTGAAGATTCTATGGAATCCTGAGGTTGGCAATTTAGGGAGGGGCCTTGAGAATGCTCAGCCAAGAGCTCTTCAGGCTCAGGCCGGTTGCTATGGAGACGAGGCCTACCATCAGTAAGCATGCCACAAAACAGTTGGGAGGCATATGTGAGAAAAATTAAAGTGACATGCACATCATAGCCCATTTCCACACTAAAATATCATAGTGCTATTATTCCACTTTCAACATCCTGTGGAATCCTGGGATTTGTAGTTTAAGGAGGGGCATTTAAGAATTCTCTGTAAACTACAAACCCCAGAAATCCACAGGATGTTGAAAGTGGAATAATAGCACTATAACAGTGTAGTGCAGAAATGGCCATAGTTACAAGGTCTTCTCGCCTCACGCAGTAGATTCTATGGATTCAATATATTAGGAATCTTAAAGTTGAAATTCAAAACAACAAATGCTTCTAGAAAAACGTAAAGCCATTGCACAAATTCTGGAGAAAGAAAAAAAAAGGCAGTACATCAATGTCATCAGACAACACAGATTGGATTGGGGACTATGGGGAAAAGTTATAGGTACTGGAATAGGCTGGTTGCCATGGAGACAATGCCTAGCGGCAAGAAGGAGGGCAGTGTATTCCCGCAGGAACCCAACCTCTGTATGTTAACAACTACAACTACAAATTGGATTGGGGAATATGGGGATAAGTTATAGGTACTGGAATAGGCCGGTTGCTATGGAGACAAGGCCTAGCAGCAAGGAGGAGGACAGTGTATTTCCCCAGGAACCCAACCTCTGAATGTTAACAACTCTGAATACAGACTGGATTGGGGAATATGGGGAAAAGTTACAGGAAATGGAAAGACAGTTTGGTGAGTTCTTAAGAGGACAATAAAATCCTGGACAATGCTGTGTAAATATGCTGGTCTATTATATAGAAGTTAAAGTTTGTGAGTTTGTCTGTTTGTCTGAATCAGGCAGGTCAAGACCTCATACGATTGGCTGTGTGAGGTGAGAAGACCTCATATGATTGGCTGGCTGTGAAGATTCTATGGAATCCTGGGGCTGGCAGTTCAGGGAGGGGCCTCTAGAATACAACTCTGAATGCAGATTGCATTGGGAAACATGGGGAAAAGTTACAGGTACTGGAATAGGCCGGTTATTATGGAGATGAGGCCTAGCAGCAAGGAGGAGGACACTGTATTTCCTTAGGAACCCAACCTCTGTATGTTACCAACTCTGAATACAGATTGGATTGGGGAATATGGAGAAAAGTTACAGGTACTTGACAACACAGTTTGGGGAATTAGAGACACAGGAGCTCAAATCTGTGTATTTCAACCGCATCAAATTTCTAAGGTAAGGTATGGTAATTCCTATGGTACTTCTAACAAGTGTTACCTATGAGGAAATAAAATTGCGGGCAATGCTGGGTAAATACGCTACTTTAGTAAAATAAAAGGTGAAAAATTACAGACTAGCATTCTGTTAGTGACCTATGTAAGAAGAAGTTGCACTACACATGCAGACTACTTTTTGTTGGACCACCTCCAACAGTTGTGCCTAGCTGATGGAGGCATAAGTGAAGCTGAAAGTGTGGAGACACTGTGCATGTAGTGTTGCATTAATGTACAAAGAGTAGGCTGCAAAAGCGCACCACCCCTATGCATTGTCTTTGTACATTGCACTTTGCAGTTGTACAATAGGTTGTCAGCCAGGTGCATTAACCACTGATCCACATATGTTGCTCTATGTTGCTCTTCAGCTTAGGGGTTGCGTAACATAACACCACCGGTGAATATTTATACTATGCTGAAGCAACGTAGGCTGTATTGTATTGCAGTCTGTATTGGCAGAGGCCATTTCAGATGACCATGGAACCACACGAAGTGTGTAAACATATCATACTTTGTAACTGTAGGACTCAAGTATATAACACATTTGGCAATTGCTAACATTTTTGTTCCCTGTTAACCCTGTGGAAGTGCCAGGTTCTGTAACTGCTGGGCAAACCAGTGCTATCCAAAGAATGCAACCATCACAGCTACAATCCATCAAGTAGTGAAGAGAAGAAAATCCTTTTTGGCTCAAATGACCCTTCTAATGTATAGCATATTATAGTTTAATTCCAAATTGGATTAAAATTTCTTGGCTATTTGAGGGTGCTTTCATCAAGCGTATCATTTCAATTCTTTGTAGTTCAATGGTATGTGAACCCTTCCCTCCCGCTTGGGTTTTTCTCCACAATGTCCAGGAAATGAGCCGTGCAAATTGTCCATGAGAAGAGAGCACACCTAAAGGTCAGTGTTCTGTTTCTATCCGCATGTCATGAAAAATAATATTCTGGTTGATGAAAGAAAAAGAAACAAGATAAATTTTTAATTGACAGTTTGAAAAAAAAAAAAGGAAAAAAAAATCCTATGATTATGTCTGTCATATATTCCCAGGATATGAGGACACACCAGCAATTCTTAACCCAGAGACAAGGCATTTCACTTTGCTAGTCTAGGCATGACCTTTCTAATTTTCTTATCAGTTTTGCCAGGCCTTGCACACAGAAAGGGAACCAAACAATGCTGAAATTGCTGTGGGACAAATGCATGCCTTCACAAAAGAAGGAAATTCTGAATGAAAGGTTTTTGCTTGTGCTTTTGCTCAGGAGGGTGGTTTTCTAGGAAAGGATGGGCAGCTTAAATACTAAGCATGCCTGCTTGGGAAGAAATCCCATGAAGTTCAATGGGGCTTATTCTCAAGTAAGTGTGGAGTGACAGTGTAAGGCTGCAATTCTATGCACATTTTTCCGGGAGTAAGCCTTGTTCAGCTTTGGAACAGGCTAAGAGCACTGTGCTGTTAAGTCTCTTTCTGATATACAGTAGTTGATTGCATAGAAGTGGCTAACACAACACCCTGATATATGACAAATTAAAAATAAGTCCCATTAGGCTATCTAAAGGATACTCAACACCCGATATCTGTGTGTTTGTAGGACTGTCACCATACAAGTAATTATTGGCTATATTTTCTCAAGTGCTATGCAAGCTATAGTACTCCATACTCATTTAAATGGGAATGTACTAATCATAATGGAAAGGCTACAACTAGCACTTTTCCTTGGCTATACTGGGCCTTGCTCATTTTGAAAGAATGAGAACTTACAAACCTTAATAGAGAAATTAATTTAGTATACATTATTAATTTTCTTGCACTATTATGGGATGACTGTGCTTTATGGACATATATTCTTCTTTATTCATAGTGAGTTAGGCCAGGTGCATCCTCCAGATGTTTTGGGACTGCAGGTTCCAGCATTCCTTACTATTGATGATGCTGACTAGGGCTGATGGAATTTGCAGTCCAACAAACTTAAGAAGAAATGCATTTTGCTCGCCCCTGACAATATAAGCCACCATGTAGGAAAGTGTTTGGAAAGGTCCTGAATTACACTCTCTTCTCTACTACAGCACAGCTACATAGATTTATTAAGCAAAGTAA
Organism: Cyclura pinguis; assembly: GCA_030412105.1. Taxonomy (NCBI): domain Eukaryota; kingdom Metazoa; phylum Chordata; class Lepidosauria; order Squamata; family Iguanidae; genus Cyclura; species Cyclura pinguis. The sequence goes on along the minus strand of CM059599.1, from coordinate 244,854,808 downwards.
AAGGAGAAACATGCCTTGATATTCAGTAGATGTTGCTAGTTTGCACATGCTCTATCATAACAAATTCTTACATTACCCTGGCAATAAATGTTGGAGTGTGTATTTACTGCCTCTGGATGTTTTTGGATAGCAGGTCCATACCCTGTAATTGCTATGGTTCAGTTGGAATGTGTACTTCTCTGCCTTCCTGTCTTCTCAGCTGCTTATAAAATGTCCTGTTTTCTTCCCTCACTCCCTTCCAATTGCTTTGATTGTGTCAGCTTATGGACATTCTGAATTTAAAGTATTTTGTACTTCATTAATTCAGCATTAATCCATAGCCTGCGCTCTGGAGAAGGAAGACATCAGAAGAAGAATAAAAGCAAAGGAGACACTGCAGTTGCAAGCAATTTGGAACCTGTGTTACCAGCCACAATTTGTAGTAAACAAAAGGAATGCATGCAACTTGCGTAAAGCAGGGTTTGTCTTTTTTTCAGGCTTTTCTAAACTCAGTACATAAATTGCAAGATTTTTCTGCTTAAAATAGTAGTTTTGGGGGTTATTCCTTATTAATAACCTTTACTGTCTTGTTGCCTGGTTACACACTTTCGGCCACATTTTGATATTGCTTGGCCGTATATATATCCTGGTTTTAATCTGTGAAATATTTGAGGTTGTGCAACATGCTGGCTGGGAGATTCTAGGGGCTATTTTCCAAAGAGTAAGATTTCCGAAGCTCTGCTCTTAATATTGTCTGGTGCCGTCTTCATAGCATTCAGCATCTGACATATTTCAAGTCAATAACAGCAATTGCAACAATGTTCATGTGGTTCTGATGTATTTTATCATAATATTTCCCTATCTTTCTTCTCCTGTTCAACTTGCAAATTTCTTTTCTCTCTGTAGTCTCTTATTTGAAACAAGTTCCTTCCACTATTCTAAAATCCAGTGATAATGAGTTGTTGTGACAGGTAACAAGCCTTTTGAAAGATACATCCCCATGGCATTTGATAGAGGGAGTGTATAGAATGTTACTGCCAACAATGGGATTGATGTGCCAATAACTAGATACGGATAGTAATAATATGAACAAAAAAGGAAAAGAGCACAGATGGATGGAGAGGGAAGGCTGGTGAAGAGAGAGAGAAAGAATCAGCCTTTAGATCATGGCTGTGTTTGCATATCACAATAAGCTAGGGTTCCAAGGGATTCGTGGTTTCTCATTTATGAACAGCATGCTGGTGCCTGATTGCTAAAAGTAAATAAACCACTGTCTTTCCCATTTGTGGTTTACTTCTAATAATGTCAAAAGCTGTCACTATGGCTTTTGCCTCTCTTGATGAGCTCAAGAAATAAACCAACAAGAAGTCATAGGTTATTTGTCTGCTTCTTCTGGGCAGAGGCAAATCAGAGATCCATATTTGGATGTTATTATGCCCAAACTGTGGTTTGTTTAGCTCTTGCCACTTCCAGTCAGAACAATTGAGGAACATGCACAACTGGGCTTTTTTTACAATATGCCAGAATTCTCAACAGTTCTGGCTTGTTGTTACATCTGAGCAACCCCACTATTTTCCTTCATGTCAGCAAAGAGCTTGGACAGATATGAAGGTCTGCCATCAAACAGACTGATGCCTAAAGCAGTCTCATCATTGCACATCTTTTCAAAAGCATCCAGAAGCATGCCAGCATTCTGAAAATGCAAAGAAAAGGGCTGAAAAACATATAACATTGCATTTACTGTTGGATTCCAATTTCCATCATCCTAGTCCAGACCACCCAGTGCTGAAGGATGATGGGAATCATTCTTCAACATTTAGAAGACCATAGGTTTCCCATGCCTGACAAGAATGCCCAACTCAATTTGATTTCTATGTCTGGCTTTTATTTTCACTGGAAATAAACTCCCTATCTGGAAATTACCTAAGTCTCTACAACAGTGATTGTTGACCTTTTTTGGGGGGTGACAGGAGTCTTTGAGATGCTGGTAAAATGTATGGATCCCATCCCTGGAAGAAGGCACTAAAACACATTTTTCAAAGCAACAGAAATGAAACAAAGGCCCTTTTCACATGTGTGGGGGGGAACGGTGTAGAGCGACCTCTCACGGAGGTCGTCTACACCGTAGAGTGGACTGGCGTGGACTACTTTTCGTAGTTTCACACCAGAATCCACTCAGGAGTGGCCGGAACTAGCCGGGCTGCATGTTTTTTTAAAAACCTCTTTTTCGAGGTTTTTAAAAAGCACGGAGCGCTCAGCCCCGTGCCGCTCCGCCGCCCGGCTCTAAAGTGGATCTGCAGGTGCGCACAAGTGCGTGCCTGCAGATCTGCCGGGGGCGGGCTTCCAGCTGGCGAGCTTCTCTGGTTGGTGGAGAGCCTCCACCAACCGGAAGCTGCCATCTGCGATGCCGGAGGAGTGCGGAGCAGCGAGCTCGCGCTGCTCCACGCAGCGACGGACTTACCCAGCTGGAGGTAAGCTCCGTTTTTGGGCGTTTTCACCCGTTTCCCCCCCGACATGTGAAAAGGGCCAAAAAGGGAGAGTTGGTTGATGCCTGGCTTGTGGGCCCCTTGAAGTCCATGGGTAGATTGCCTTTCAGTCCATGGATCTGAGGTTAAGAACCCCTGTTCTTCTCATTCTTAAGTGATATTGCATGTAACATCTTCTCTTTAGAACTTACTTACTTAACTGTGGGGGTGTAGCTATTGGTGGAGGGGAAGAGCACTGCCTCCCCAAGTAAGAATTCTTCCCTCCCTCGTGAAATTTCCTTTAGTCTCCAAATGTCTACCATAAAACTTCAGTTGAGCACTGAGAAACAGAGTTTAGGCATCCAAAGAAAAGGCATCCAAAGTTACCAAGGCAATGCAAAAACAGCAAATACTCTAGATGTAAAAAATTTTCAGAGTGTCTGTGTAATGTTAGGAATCTGAGGATTGGAGGAACATTTCATGAGGCCCAACATTCTCATTGAGTGGCAATGCCCTCGTTTGCTCCCTCACTTTAGGAAGCACACATGAAATGAAAAGAGCACTGACAGTTTGTTGCCATTCTGAGAAATCTTAGGCCTCTCAAGTTTTGTCTAAATTCTCTCTTTCTCCCTGTCTCTGTCTCCTTGTCCTGACCCCATCGCTCCCTGTCTGCAGTGCATGTCTTTTCATTTCAACCCTGAGCTGCATCAGTAAACCTCATAAAAATGTTAACATTGTTTTCCCACAGAATCTGGAAGTTCAAGATTAGTGCGTACAGAAAGCAAGCCAATTTTAGGAGCTCTGAGGCTATGTCTCTTCTTTAGAACTCTTTCCCTTGGAAAATCTGCCAAAGGCTCTGCATGAATATCTCCTAGAAGGCAAGCCAGATGGTTTTATTTGGACAGGTGTTCGGTGGCAGAGCCATAAGAAGCAGAGGAGAAGGGAGGATGAAACTGCCAGCAGCTGTCACATGGCAACAGGATGGGAAGGAGGCCTCCTTGCCCTTACCTTTTTTTTGTTATCACCAGCAGGTGGAAGTGGACAAAAGTGAGGGCTGAACTCACTGTATGTAAGTGAACAGCCACTGGCATTGAGTGGATAGATGCAAGATCAGGATGGAGAACCATTCTCACATTATTACACAGTGCTGGCTGTGACACCAGACATCTCTTTTCCTGGTGCCAAAAAGTAGAGCTTGGAAAGCACACAGTAGCTGTTGGCAGTCTCACCTAGTGAACTGTCTTTCTGGCTGTTGCTGTCAATGTATACAATTTTAGATAGTGTAAAACTAGTGTATGTTGGGAAGTACAATATAAATATACACTTTTTTTTTTAAAAAAAAATTATATCAGGATTTTCAGTAATAAACATATATAACAGCATACAATCTGTAGTGAGAATTCTTCCCATCCCACCAGCCCGCCTATCATACTAAACATTACTTATTATGCAAGGCACTGTTCTAGTTCTTATCTTCATTCTATAGAAAATGTTTCTTGTTACTAGCATCTGCTTTGAGGATGTACAGTATAATACAACACATTGGATTGGAATCAGTTTTCTCAGAATTCTAGCTGTTACTCTGGTGAAATAAAAATCCACAGAGTAAGGAAGAAATAGTAACCAAGTTGTCTCAAATGCATCTTCTTCTGTCTCTTATCTGGCTAATCTGATTGTATATGTCAGTTTTTCAGCCAGGTCTACAGATCATAATTTTTTTAACCATTTTCAGAATGAGAGATAATGAAGGTCTGAGCAAGCACTGCTCTGAACATAAATAACAAATTAACAAATATTTTTAGTAGATTAAAAAAAATTCTTTCCTCATCTGTTTTGGTAAATTTGATCTTATTCTTCACAGAGCGTACTACATTCAAAACACAGCAATTACAGGGGGGGCCACTCCCCCGCCACTATGTTGAGCTCTGCTAGAAATTGAGTTGTAAGTGATGTAACAGTCATCAAGTGATCAGAACACTTGAAAATGGCATAATTTATTTAATTTAAGGGTATAAGAATTTAGATATGAGCTTGGAAAATTACTTAAAAAAGTAAATAGCTACAGCTATTGTTCCAACCCCTCTATAGTTAGTTACTGATACATTGGCAAATTTATAAAATAACTGTTTTCTGTTTCTCAAAGGTAACTAAAATAGGTCCTTCTGTTACTTTAAACAAATCTGTGTGTTTTTCTTCTGGCACGAGGCGTAGAGTTAGCCAATTGCTGAATCATGTAATTTTGCTTCTCTACCAGACAGTGTAGGCACAGCCTTGTAACTATAAAAGTAACTATAACTTATTGTAACACTGCAAAAGGAGTGATCCTGTTCCTCATTAATATATAACCATAGTATAAGATAGTTACTGAGGAAAGGAACTGATTACAAGGAGGTAATTTTTATAACTGATTAATTCTAAGCTCTCAATTAGAAGCAGACCTATGATAATGTGATTGCAAATTGCCTCTCTTGGCAATTTGAGACTTTTGCTCCATTTTCATTGTTCTCATGTTGGCTCTTACATTTTTGAAGTTCAGTGACTGTTTCCTTTCCCATTATGGTTTTTGCCTTCATGTCAGATTCTGCATCATTTAGAAGTGGCAGACACACCAAAAAGTCCTGTGGCACCTACCATCAAATCCATGATTGCGGGCTGGAATCCACAAAACCTTATGCTACATAAAACTTGTTATTCTCTAAAATGCTTCAAGACTCATCCCATCCCCCTCTGAACATGGTTTAACATGGTTTGCCACCTCCCAAACCACTGGAAATTTAAAAGGTAGAATACTCTGTCACTGAGGCTTGACATGGGAACATATGTTTACAGAATGGAAGGGAGAGGGGAGGAAGCCTTTCTAAGTTTGTCAGACCATGTCAAATGAGAGCAAAGCCAAAAGAGCTGCTTCTTGCTCCGAAATATGGTGCCCTGTCTTAAAGGGTAACATCAAAGCTGATTATTTTACCAAAAGGCACCGCAGAAGCCAACCCCTTTGATTTCTCCCTTTATGGCTTACACGGTCAGATAAGGCTAATTAAAATAAAAATTCTCAAAGAGTCCTTTTTATTTGTATTTTGGGTGGTAAAAGAGGGGGAGCCGTAGTCAGGGGAGGTGGTGTGCGGGTAGGGAAGGGGAGGTGTGCTGCACGCTAATAAAAGGGATTCTCTCTATAATCTGATGGCCTGGACTTACTTCTTTCCTCTTGTGGGGTGGATAGTAATGTTCCTTTAAAATAAAACAAAGAGAACACAAAGAAAGACCATTAAGGAAGAATCTGCACACACTGCCACCTCAGCACCATTGTGTTGTAAGTGATGCCGTACCACAGCTGTTTATTCCTTTGATTATTCGCACTGACAAGAGTTTTAAGATCAGTTTAGACCAAGTGAAATCACCTTCTTTGCTGGAGTAATGCAAACAAAAATAAAGTCTCCTGTGGTATTTAGAAAGGTCACAGTTCACTGAGGGCCAGAATTTTGGAGAGGAGTCAATAAAAGCAGGCAGATGGGTCTCCTATACTAATCTCTGCACTGGCTTGGATGTGAACAATGCACATCATTTAGAAGCGGTCTTTAAATAATGACTATACCAAACGCTGCTGCAGAGAAACACATACAAGATTTGGCACACTCACAGAAGAAAACACATTTTGTGTCCTTTGAACCCTAACTGTCAAATTTTCTGCAGTATTGTCTTTAAGTTCTGATCTCTGTGCATTTTTATATAATTATCTATTAATTGTATTACTCACACACTCCTTCCCCCTATCAGGAACTTGAGACAATGTACAGCAAAAATATAGTTAAAACTTATTTTTAAAAAGCCACAACAAGAAACATAAGGAATGCAGAAGAAGGAATGAAACAATAACAAAAAACAAAGCATTCTTATGAGCCAGCGTGGTATAGTGGTTTGAGTATTGGACTATGACTCTGGAGACCAGGATTTGATTCCTCACTCTGCCATGGAAACCACTGGGTCACCGGTCCATCACACACTCTCAGCCCCAGAAAACCTCCTGAGTTGGAAATGACTTGAAGGTACACAACAACAACTACGACAATTCTCATCTCCCTCAGGAGGGAATTACAGGATCAGGGTGCTGCTACTGAAAGGACTTTCTTCTGAGTACCCACCAATTCTATATGGGGCCTTTCTAAGCAGTGGGACATGTAACAAGGACCTGGTGATGAGACTGGATTGGGGCAAGTCCATATGAAAGATGCTTGTACTAATATAATCACAATGAATGAGTATTTCAAAAAGTAAATACTGTTTTCTTGGGTGTGTCTTTTAGCAAATCAGTTAAACTATCTCATCTACATTTTTAGAGGTGTATGAAAATGCTTAACAGGATATAGTAAATAGAGATGCCATTTAAATACAGTGATTTGCCAGATGATGGTCATACATGGAGGTGTCTTCAGATATTATGCCACCATTTTGGATGATCTAGCTTTATCCCTTGCAGTGGGGTGCCCCTTTGTGGCATTGATCCATCTTTTCTTTCAACATATGGGTAGCAACATCATTTCAATAGCAGGAGTATGGATGTACTTGGATTCCCTGAAGCAGCCCATCTTGCAACTGACAGGTATGTGAGAATATTAGAAGGTGCACCCATGATGAGAAGTACAGTCCCATCTCAACTTGGAGTGACTTGACAAAGGGAAGAAAGGAAGACAGGTAGCAATATTCGCTGGGTACTCTGACACTTGCAAGGTGAATGTTGGTCCCTTGTTTTGGAATGTGGTAAAAAATAAATAAATAAGGAAACCTCACTGAGTGTAGTATATCTCTGTTTTCAACCATCGGCCTGCCCACATTTGTACACTAGTCTGTGAATATTTTGCTTTAGTGTGTCCAAATCATCAACAACATTTATATTCATTAATAAGGTATTGTAATACAACTGTTGCATTATGGGATTGATTAACAAATGATAAATTAGGTTGTATATGTCTTGTGCCCTTTCTTTTTCAGAGCCTGGAAATGTTACTTTTTTGCATTACACATTCAAACTCCTCTGGCTAACTTGGGAATGCTCATGCTGGCTGGGAGATTTTGGGCACTGTAGTTTATTATCAAAGATTAAGGCATATGCCGGTGAGTGTTGCATGGATTCCAAGTGAAACATGGGTGAAGCTATGATGACCTGGCTATGATGACCTGGCAAGCAGAGACATGGTATATTAATCATGCTGATCTCTAATCTTTCATTTCCTATCCATGACTGATGTGAAAAGTGACTCTGAAGACGTGATATATTTCCTTTCTGAAATTTTGCACCCAACTTCACAGTGTTAAGGTTAAAGGACACAATGGCTTGCGTGGCAGCCAAGATCCAATAGCAATGCTGGTAGAACATAAAGCTCAAATACAGGTAACCTAGAGGACTGTATTCTCCCATAGGAGCCTCCCCCATTTTGCGATTCAGGTATCCTAAAGTCTCTCTACCTATTCGACCATCAATTGATGGTGAGAGTGTACCATGCTTAGTTGCGCCAGGGAGTGGAAGCATTCTGCAAAAAGGTAGTGGATACCTCCTTATACAACATCCATCAAAGTACATAAGCATATTGGAAGCAATATGTCACCAAGCTCTGGCCTGTGGATGCTTCTGGCATTGCTTCTTCAGGTAAAAACCGGGATTTACATTTAGTCAATGGCCCATTCCTTGACATAGGTCACACAATCAGTGACAGGGCAGAGAAAAAGCAATGACAGCCTCAGAAACATACACACCACACCCTAACTGGGACCAGGGTTAAAGGGCTCTCAAGCAAGGAGTAACCTGGTGAGGCCTCAGTTGGTAAGACTTTCAGGGCTACCACGTGTCAGAAACTGAGTGTGAAGAGTCTTCTACCATATTGAATTCACACAGTGCCTTCCAGTAACATTATGCCAGGTGCTCTAGGGCATCCTGGGGAAGCAGCTTCCCACACTGAGCCACTATTGCCAGTGAGACTCTAGAATGTCTCCAAGGGCAGTCGTAGCAGGTGGTTTCCATGTCAGTAGGGTTGTGAATCTGCTCTGGATTTTACTCTGAACTTTAAAGGTGTGGAATCTATTTTAGGAGATAGGGTTCAGTATTTTGGAGAGCTCCTTGAAAGTTCAGACTAAAACTTGGTGTCCATTTGCCACCAAACTCCTATATGGGAGCCACCAGTTGCCATTGGTGATGGGTGCGAGGTGTTGGCTGCATCATTAATTTCTAGAATGACCATTGTCCTGATGTTGAAAATATTGCTCAAGTCTTGCTTGACACTGGCATTTAGAACTAGTTTTAGTACCTTATGATTTGGTGGCTTCCTTCTCCCTCCCCCTTCATCGCTTGGGCTTTTATCACTAATTGTGAGGGCTGGCCAATGGGCATTTTGACAGATTTTGGAAGACCAAAGGCCAGGGTTTACTTCCTATTATGTTTTGTTTTGTTTTGGGAGAAAAGATTAATGAATTCTACCACATCTTCAGTCCCTTTGAATTTTATGTATACCCAATTTATTTCAGTCAAGAAAGACTTTTCTTCAGAAGTCAAATAGCTGACTATTTTTAAATGACTTCCTTGTAACATTTGCCTGTGAAACAACTGTTAGTTTTGCTTGCTTTGCTTCAGTTTTCTCAAGTTTGTTTGGTTGTGTTGATAAAAGCCCCAGGCGCCCACTGAGAGAATTTGCATAGCATTGTCTTTAATCAAGCGATGAGATAGCCAGGCTTCACTTGAAGCAGCACTTCCACTGAAAACAAATTGCAGCTAGAACATGTTCTCCCATTGCAGGTCCCTATCTTCTGTTCCCATTGCTTCAAACAAATGAGCAAACAAAGTGAGAACATACTTGTCTTATGTTGTTTACAGCTTTGTGCCGCAAATTCTGATCTGGTGTTGTCCAAGAAATGAAACTGATAATTCTCTGTCTCTCTCTGTTTTTGAAGATCCTATTATCTTATCCTTTTCAGAAGAGGTTTGGCACAAATCACTACGTGTTTTTCTTTTCTTAGCAAATTTGTTTGAAATACTTCCAAAAGCACATATGATTGTGTAGAACTTTGTAAGTAAATTTTCATGGATGTGATGCCAATAAAATGTTTCATGAAGACCACACATTCCCTGAAAATATGTATCTTCTTAATTAGTGTTTGTAACAATTTCCTCTTGAAGCCTTACAGTGGATATTCTCATAACTGCTTCCTCACCAACTTCATTATAGCTAACTAACATAGTTTTGAGAGTTTGCATAAGGTTTGCTCCCTTTCTTCAAACAATCAGTTAAGAATTTGTTCTTCTACTGAAGATATCTAATCTGATCACAGTGACATATGCCTTTGTTACACCCCGCTTGAGTTATCCTAAAGTTATCTGTGTGGTGATATCTTTGGAACAAGTTCAAGATCATCAGAAGACGAAAAATGTTGCAGCCGGACTCTTGACCAAAACTTCCTAGAAGGAAAACACATTTCCTAGTTTGCATGTGTAGCTGCAATGGCGTTACTGCCAGCTGGTATGTATTCCGGGCATAATTCAGAGTGCTAGTCGTGACTTATAAAACTCCATATGGCTTGGGTCCAGGCTGCCTGAAGGATTGCATCTCCCCATATGACCCTGCCCAAGTGTTAAAAGCATCAGATGAGGCCTTTCCCCTGGTTTCTCTGCTTTCAAAGGACTGTTTGGTGAAAACACAAAAGATTGCCTTCTTGGTGGATTCTCTCCCTAGTTCCTAACAGGTTTTGATGTAACATTAAACCATAAGCCAAAGGTCTTTGTTTAGTCACTCTTTTCTGCAATCCAAAGCAATCAGATAGTGTGCACAGTACACCTGCACACTTGTCATGATGTCCAAAGTGGACATCATTGAGTTCATTGAGTTCAATGAAGCACATTGTCAGTAGATAAAGGATAGAGACCTGAACCTACAAAATATCACTGATAGCCTTTTATAGTCCTATATGTGTCTTCTCAAAAGTAAGTTCTGCCAAGTATAGGGGGACTTACTCCAAAGCAAGTAGGATAAGGCTGCAGCTTTAGGCTTATCTTCTTATCTGGGCTCACCATAGTACTGCCTCTTCATAGTGATGGGAATCATGTGCTCCTGTGAAGCAAGAGGCTGTGCTGATGGTAATGGCACTGCTCGTAGAGTCAACCATTTTAGACAGGCTGAGGAGCCAGGTTAAATGTGTCAGATAGCTACTGGGCAGCAGCAGTATGTGTTTGTGTGGGGTGACACTGGTGGAGAATCTCTCAGAGACAATGGCAGTGGCACCACAGTACTTGTTAGCACTGTGAAGAATGAGGCACAGCAAACCCCTTTTGAATGTCTTTTACCACAAAAACCTGCTGATGAGTCAATCCAAAATAAACAAGTGATATCCAGAAGATGAGACTTCCAGGTCAGAAGGTTCTCAATGAGTGACTGAGGTACAACTACAAGTAGTGCTGTGGCTAATGACGCAACTGGATTCAAGCGGAAAGGACGTGCTCAGACATGAAAGGAAAGTCCAAAGCTGCACAACACACATTATAGGAACATGTAATGTGAGAAGCATCAATCGAGGGAAGCTAGACATAGTCAAAGAGAAAATGGAATATATAAACATTACAATACTTGAGGTGAATGAACTAAAGTGGACAGGAATGGGAACGTTTTGAGTCAGATAATCACACAGTGTTTTTACTCAAGAAATGAAAATCTTAAGAAGAAATGGGGTGGCATTTATAGTACGGAGAGATATAGCAAAAGCACTGAAAGGATACAAAGCAAAGTCTGACCAAATCATGTCAATAAGACTGCAGGGAGCCATCAATACAATCATAATCCAAGTTTATGCTCTATCTACAGAGGCAGAAGAAGAAGAAATTGAATGATTCTGTGCAGGAGTACATGAGGAAATTTATCACCCACCAAAATAGGACTTCTTGTTAATCATAGGTGGTTGGAATGCAAAAGCAGGAAACAGAGCAGAATCAAAGACTGTAGGAAAATTTAAGCTAGGATCAAGAAATGAAGATATGCAAATAACACTGTATTATTAGCAGAAAATAGCAAAGACTTTGAATGACTACTGAAGAAAGTCAAGGAGAAAAGTGCAAAGGCAGGTTTACAGTTGAAAATTAAGAAAATAAAATAATGACCACAGATGATTTACATAACTTTAAAGCTGATGATGAAGACAGTGAAATAGTGAAAGATTTTCTATACCTTGGCTCAGTCCTTAATCAGCATGGACATTACAGTCAAGAAATCAGAAGAAGTCTGGGACTTGGAAAGGCAGCTGTGAAGGAACTAGACAAGATCCTGAAGTACAAATATGTATCATTGAATACTAAAGTTAGTATTGTCCATGCCATCTTATTTCCAGTTTTTATGTACGGTCTGAAAGCTGGACAGTGAAGAAAACCAATAGGAAGAAAATCAACTCATCTGAAACGTGATGGTGGATCTAGGGGTACCATGGTGTCTAAAGAGACGAATAAATGGATTCTAGAGCAAATCAAGTCTGAACGCTCTCTCCAGAAGCTAAGATGGCTCAACTGACACTGTCATACTTTGGCCATATCATGAGAAGACATGACTCATTAGAAGAGACAATAATGCTTGATAAGGTAGAAGGCAGTAGGAAAAAAGGAAAATGGCATAATAGAAAGACAGATTCAACAAAGGAAGCCACATCCCTGAAACCGCAAGACCTGAGCAGGGCTGTGGATGATGGGGTGACTTGTAGGTCTCTCTTTCATAGGGTTACTATAAGTCAAAGTTGACTTGACTGCAGTTAGTCATATAACAAATTGCATGGTAATTGTTTTATTCCAGTTCTGTGGAAAAAAAAATCCTTCTTCTTTCACCTGCTATATTTCTAGTTTATGCCATCTTCCAATTAAAAATTAATAAATCTTGCCACTTCCATTAATTTTGCACATACAATATTTTCATATTATACAAACATACAATATCCTCAGGTTTATGTCTTTTTGCTTTCTCTTTTCGTCCCCTTAAGATATGTTATACTTGTTTCATTAATTAGCTTGTGTGGTGCTGAAGGTGGTAAAAAATATAAATGCCTTCATTTGGTTAGGGCATGGGAGAATCCACACATACATAACATGCTTCTCCTAGTTGCAGATGCTTTAGTAACTTTCAAAAAATCATCATGTTTCATGTGAAATCAATGTATTTATCATGTGACTTCTCAGAAAAGTTTTACTATTCTGGTTGTTAATCTTTCACACACTCTTTCAGTTTATAATTGTTATCTCACAGTAGGTGTGGTTGGGGAGTAAATAATCCTGTGTGATGACCCAGTGGATGTGTCAGTCTCTTCTCCAAATCACAAAGTCAAGGTGGACAAAGCTTTATTAGCATGATGAAAACCTTTAAAAAAACTTACTTTCCTTCATTTCAAATTTAAACGCTTGCTTTTTCAATGATTCCTAACATTTTAGAGTTTTATATAGTAGGTCTACTCAGCAGTAAGCCCCACTGACTATGGCAGGATTGACCCCAAGGAAAAGTCACTTAGGAGTTGCAATTGCTTACTCTTTCTTTCAGTCTTACTCTGAGTGGGAGTGCCTACTCAGAAGTAAGCACACTGACTTTAGTGGGATTTAACCCTATGTAGGATGGATACAGGGGGCTTTTCCACACTACATAGTTATAGTGCTATTATTCCACTTTCAACAGCCTGTGGAATCCTGGAGTTTGCAGTTTAGGGAGGGGCATTTAGAATTGGCCCCAGTTAACTACAAAACCCCAGAATTCCACAGGATGTTGAAAGTAGAATAATAGCACCATAACAGGGTAGTGTGGAAAGGCTCAGCGTTGCTATTTCACCATCTTGGTGAGCGTGTCTCTTTAGAAGCAAGCTCCACTATGTGCTTCTCACAGAGCAAACAAGTCGGTAAGCTAAAGCAGAAAGGTCGCGAAGATTCTGCTGCTTCTGCCTGATGTCCTCTGTTGCATGGAAGGTTGCAGGGGCACACTTCATCCAGAAGGTGTGGCTGACAATATTGTGGTGGAGGGGGGGACGGAATGAGGGAAGGTAGGAATTTGGTAATGATTAAAAGGAGCAGGCCAGCAAAGCACATCCTGAAGAAGCAAGTGTAGTCCCTTCAGATTTAAATTGTACCTTCTATTGTGCCAAGGAAAAGATGCTGCTGATGGTATTTGCTGTTTTCGTATACCTTCAAGCCATTTATAACTTATGGCAACCTTAACGCCAAACTATCATTGCGTCTTCCGGGGCTGAGAGTTTGTAACGCACCCAAGGTTCACCCGGTTGGTTTCCATGACCAAGCGGGGAATGCAACCCTTGTCTCCAGGGTCGTAATCCAATACTCAAACCACTACTCTATCTTGGCTCTATTTATGGTGCTAGACCCTGGGAATAGTAACCAGTGATTTGGAGTTGTTGTGCGTATTGTGTCAATTGCACAGTTAAGTACAGGAATAGCAGTACACTATCAAGCACAGATACCATCACTTTTGCCCCATTTGGATTCCCCCTTCCCCATGTGTGTCTGTGTATAATAAGAAGAGAATATGATCTAGGTCCTCTAAGGAATAGCTGCATTTAGAATCCAGAAAAAAAAAAAATCCATCAATTCAACTGTGAAAACCCTAGAAAAAATGATCAAGCAAACAGCTGAAAATAGACGAATATCTCCACAAAGTATATTTCATCTCCCTGTGAGCCTTCTGAATGCCTTGCTTATGACTTATTACTCTGATCTCCTTTGTTTTAGCAAGAGACAATGACCTAACTTTTATATGTTAAACAATTAAGAAGCATGCTTTCCTCCCTCCTCCCACATTTTCACCCTCAGATTCAGTTTTCATAATGAAACTGATTGTGTCTCCACCACTTTCATCACACACCTCAAACACCACCTAATCCTCACAACCGTGCTGCTAGGAAAAGTGTAAAAAAAAAAAGTGTTTGGCACTGCTTCTATTGCTAAGGAAACAATAACAGCAATGATAGGGAATTAAATCCTTAAAAACCCTAGGGTATTGTTACTGTTAACATTGGCGACAAATGCTTGTCGAGATTATGTTTCTTTCTTACTCCACATCTTTCACCCTGTTGAAAAGCTTCTTACATCAGCTGGAGGTTGTTGCAAGATTTCCTGGCCATATATGTAGGCCAAGTCCCTGCCATCATACTCCAGTCCTTCATTTAACATTCAGAGAGCGTAAGGTCATGTTGCATCAACATTCACTGCTCCTTCCATTGCTCCTAGGTTGCTTTTGCTCAGTTCCCTTTTAAGAGGGCCATTAGGCAGAATGAAGTGACAGTTTCAGGTAGCAGATCTTGGTTGGGTGGCAATTGTGGCTGCTCCCTGGGGTTCCTCCTAAATTCCCTGACTCTTCAGCTCCGTTAGACAACAGAGTTGTGTGTGTCAGTGTCCTGAGCCCTCTAAACAAAGAGCATTTTTGCCCTACACTCTTGTAGTGCTCTTATTCCACTTTCAACATGCTGTGGAATTCTGGGGTTTGTAGTTCACTGAGGCCAAAGAGCTCTCTGGCTGAGAATTCTAAAGGCCCCTCCCTAAACTGCAAACCCCAGGATTCCACAGGATGTTGAAAGTGGAATAACAGCATTATAACAGTGTAGTGTGGAAAGGCCCCAAACTAGTGCTCCAAGTATGGTATAAGACCCACATTTTATTTTTATTGGTAAAAGTAAGATTCAGCTGCCAGGCCACTCAGCTTCATCATGTTGACTGGGGAGGAGGAGCACCATTTTGTCATTCGCTTGGGCAGCAAACTGTCTTCAGCCAGCCCTGTTTATGAGAAAGCATAAACAAAATCATCTCTGTTTTTCATGGACATTTCCAGGTTAGACTTTCCTTGTTCCTGCTCTACTTACTAATTCTTCCAAGCAAGTAATCTCCCACCATGATTTCACGTTAGCCTTATTTGGGCAATCTAATCCTCCATTTGGAGTTGTGGAGCCTAGATGTGTGCATGACAATGGGGAACTCTATAGAAGGGGTGATGGTGGGGGCCACTTGTCCCCATTCTTTCTCCCATGGGGAGTTAAGAACATTGGTTTAAGAATATGAATTGGCACATTCCTGCTTAAATTATGTTCTCTGGAAATAGAGAATATTGCAATAGCAGGGCCAAAAAGAAAAAAAAATGAGTAGCCCTTTCCAGACATTCCTCCATGGGTTCATAGTGCATTTGTGCACATTCACAGACCTTGGCCCCACTTGTATCTTTTCATGCTCTGATCATGGAGGGCTCACCACATCAAAGCCTAGTGATCCTCATTTGATTGTGATATAAAGGAGTCTCACAGGATTGTGGTGCCTGCTGTGCAAAATTATCTCCCCATTGAAATTAGATGAGCCTCCCACTGTTTCTGCCATCAACAAAAGATTTATTTGTTTGCTCAGGCATTTTCTCGATTGTTAATGTTTCCAATTATCCCTCACTTTTAACAGACTGTGATTAACAGATTGTGTTGCTCCTTATAATTTTACTAGTTAGCTAATGGTTTTATTGTATCTGTTTTTATCGTAGATGAGTTTGAAATTTCTTTTAAAAAATGATATAAAATGGTTTGAAACAAGCAAGCAAGCAAGCACACAAACAAAGACATACAGTAGGAAAAGGGGTTCATTGTACATATACAGTGTGAGATCATAAATCCTGTTTGTTTAGAGTTCAAGTGAAGTGAAGCACCTTCATCATTTCACAGATGAAAACCAGGACATATCTAGCCAGGCAGCATCAATGTGGCCAAGATGATAAAAATTATTAATAAAAGACACAAAGGCTAGGAGAGGCTGCAGTGGTCTGCTTTTGCCTAAACCTACTGTGAAGGGAAAAATTCTGCTCCTGCTCTCCTCTCCTCCCTGCTGATTTAATTGAGTGCAAACCACATTTGTAATTTGAACTTAGTTTGCAGCAATTGATGTAAGCTGAAGATGAGGAGACAAAGTGGGAGGGTAAGAGAGAAACTATGTCCACTTCCGCACCACACTGTTATAGTGCTACTATTTCACTTTCAACATCCTGTGGTATCCTGGGGTTTCCAGTCCCCAGGATACCACAGGAGGGGCCTTTAGAATTCTCAGGGAGGGGCCAGAGAGCTCTTTGGACTCAGTAAACTCCAAACCCCAGAATTCCACAGGTGGAATAATAGCACTAAAAGCAGTGTAGTGCAGAAATGGCCGGGGGCATTTTAAAAGCAACTGAAAAAGTGTGATGACATAAAATTAATTGGGACTGTCCCTAACCCCTGTAGAACAGGAATGGGTGTCATCTACATCCCAGTGCTGTTTTCGTCTCCTTTGCAGATCCAGAGGGTTGTACTGCCCCATTGCAGTCACCGTTTTGGGTGACGGGTACTGATGTCATGTAACTTCTGCTCTCCTCAGAGGGCAAGGGTTCCAAATTGGAGGACCTCGAATAGCATTGCAAGGTCTTTTAGAGCATGTGAGCATCTCTTTTATTCAGGAAAAAAAAAAGCCATATATTTTCAGTTGAGCATTTTTCAAGTGTTACTAGAGACTGGTGAGGACTGGTGGGGGGTTCCTAAAACCACACTGGTTTCGTTAGAGGGCCACACGTGCCCTATGGGCAGCACAGTTCCCACCCTTGATGTAAAGAAACTGTGTGAGTGATTATGGTATACAAGACAAGCAACAAAGAAGAGCTTATATCAAACCGTTTTTATCTTGCTTAAAAATGCTTTTCTATTCATAGTACAACAGGGAAGCTAAATACTCTTTCTCCTTCTCTTCCTCAGTCAGTTATGTTTTAATCTCAAATGTGAGCTTCCTTTTATTTTTTTCTGGAATATGACTCCTAAAGTCCCACAGCAAACACTGGAGTTCCAACTAACTTCCTCAAGCTCTGGTTCCTACACTGTTGTAGTGCTATTATTCCGCTTTCAACATTCTGTGGAATTCTGAGGTTTATAGTTTACTGAGGCCAAAGAGCAATCTGGATGAGAATTCTAAATGCCCCTCCCTAAACTGCAAACCCCAGGATCTTATAGGATGCTGAAAGTGGAATCATAGTACTATAACAATGTAGGGCAGAAATGGCCTATGTTTGCAATGTAGGTCCCTCCTAAGTGAATTTATGTTAGCTCCCATTTCAAGTGCCGTATTTGCTAGCATATAAAACGCACCCCATTTATACACCAGCAAATACAATTTGCCGGTGTATAAGATGCACTGGCATATAAGATGCACCTCATTTTCAAACAGTATTTTTCAGGAAAAAAAGTGAGTCTTATAGACCAGCAAATTGGGGGGGGGGGGGGGAGTATGCTTTCTCTTTCTTAAAAGTGCTGGATTTTTCTAAGTCTAATAGTTTCAGGGTTGTAACTGTTTAGAAGGAAAAGGAAGCAGTGCCCTGCTGCTGATATTCCAGATCTTTTATTCAGTTTCAAAGTTTTCTTCATTTTTTTAAAAGAAAGTGTATAGTCCATTCACTGTTGGGCATGCATATAGCAAAGGAATTTATGCTTTCCTGTGTTTCAAGCCCTTTTATGCATGACCATAAAAGTAGAGGCAAGAGATATCTCTGCTAATGTTCTAGCTGTGGTGGTTTAGAAAGACATAAATCCTCTTCTGTTTTCCCATGTTTGGGTCCCTGAGTACACAGATGATTGACAGACACAAGTATACTTCATATTTTAACAACATGCATCTATTTGTGTTTTGAACGGTTTTGCCATTTTACTTGTGACAGGCTTGGGACTCATGCAACCCTTCAAATATAGCTGGACTGCAGTTCCCAACAGACCTAGGCAACAGTGAAGAATGCTGAGAATTAGAGTTCAACAACATCTGGAGGGCAACTTCATTCCCAACATTGTTTTATGAGGCCCACTTATGTACCACCATGGTACCTTTCTCACCATGGTTCCTTTCTGACAATGGTCTAAAATGGATGTTCTCTGCAAAGGCAGCCCTGGGCATGCTAAGGCTGCTATAGTCATTCAGGAAGTATAGCCCATGGTCTTGTGCAAGCCATGGAGGAAAATAGTGGCTGGGCTGAGCAAGACTCAGAGTGCAGGTGCAGGGGAAGACAGCAACCACTGACTGACTCAATCCCCCCGGCCAGACATCATGAAAAATCAGTAAGTTTATGAAACTGCTCACACCCTTGGAGTAGGCGTACATGTTGTCAACAAGGTGGAGAGTGGAGAGAGCTAAATTTGCATCTAACCAGAAAAGGAACTTGGAGGTCTAGTGCATGGGAAAGAAAATTTACTTTTGGGTTTTTAAAAAAGTCTTTTTGAATAGTGAGTTAAGAGTGGATATGGTATAATTTTATAAAACTGCACATGCTGGGAAGGCTGGCCATACCGTTAGGCAGAATGAGGGATTTGACTAGGAAGGGGAATAAAGTAGTGGAGGCAGTGGCAGCTGGTGGTTTCCATGTCAGTGGAATGGTGAATCCATGCTAGGTTTTAGTCCAAATATTAGCCTAGGAGAGCATTCCAGGGTGGTAAACCCTAGGTTCCAATATAGGTTCAGCATCCTGGAAGCTGAGAGCTTCTTGAAAGTTTGAACTAAAACCCAGAGCAGACTCACTGCTTCACTGACAAGGAAGGCACCAGTTGCCCCTGGTTGAAGGAGAGAGCTGTGTGCCCCGCAGCAGCTGCTATGTATTCCATATTTGCTCTAAGCTAAGCACTGCTTTCAGGTGTGATGGGGGATGCTACTCCACCAGCAGTGTTAAAGGAAAACTGGATGGCCAGTTTAGCCTACTTCTCTATATGATATGTGTGCTCCCTCTCTCTATGTCCATCTTTGATATTTGTTCACTCTGGTGTATATATATATGCTGTGATCCTAAGCTGTATGTGGCTTACCTTTGACCTCACCTTGTATAAAAGAGCACCCTGCTTTTTGTCATCCAGTTGCTTCATTCTATTCACTAGTTTTAATATAGTTCAGGAACTTAATCCTGCCGTAGGGGCATGCCCCTTGCAGTATGGATTATTCAACAGCAGCCGTCAATAGTATTGTCCTGTAATGCTCTTTCTTCTTTCAAGCTCTTCTTTGAAACATGCATGGCACAAGCTGCCTTGTAACATCTGTAAGAAAAACAGCAGGGGTAGGAGTGGTCTGACTTGTACAGAAGAGATGGCTGGTTGTCTGCCCCACTTCCCATGAAGTGAGTTGGAGCTGTGACAGAACAAGATACCCTTAATTCCCCTAAACTGAGAAAACTTCCTTCCAAGTACACCTGCTCAAGATGATAATAGAAACATTTTCCCCATGTTGGGCTAGATTTTGCCATCGCTCTGCTGTTTAAATGGGTCTAGGCCTGGCCTTTAGAGACTTTCCTACAGTCAGTTTTTTCAATTTAGAGACCAAACGGAAGGATAAAGGTGAGGAGAAAAAAGGGACAAATATCATGTGGAATGTTGGTTGCAACATGGTGTTAGTTTGACTGTGTTGTTCCTGCAATATAGGTAAGTGGAAAAGGAATTTCAGACCATGATAAGAATATTTGTCTTCAGTCTGTTGTTTCCTTAACTTTGCTGGGGGCAGACTCTTGGCTACCCAAAGGTGCCATGAGCAACCTAGATAATTGCTGCCGGTGGAGGCACAGGAAAGTGGGGGAAGAAACCCACATTCCTGAGCTTGACATCTGGGTCCTGCAGCTGGGGTTAGTAGAAAGGAGGATGGGAAACAGTACTGGCTGTCATCAAAAGATTGTGATGGTGCCAAGTTAGCGTGGAAATTACATACAGAAGCCATTTTTGTTTTTTTTTTCCCTTGAGACAAACAGTTCGGCTATTGCATCAAAACAAAGATGGGCTTAGAAAAGTCTGATTGGTGAATGAATATTGGCTTTTGTGACTAAAGGAGGCTAGCAGGAGACGTGCAGGTTCTGAAGTTTCCGTGGCTGGCTAAATAATATTTTAAAAGTAAGCAATCTCATTCAAATGCTTCTGTAAAAGAAAACAGAGGTAGAATGGTTTATAGCTGTGGTTTCGTGAATTGCTCACTGTTTGGTGATCACATCTTACTTCACATCGGATCATTTTGCTGGGTAAAGGGTGTCTTCTGAAAAGACCCAGTATTCCGAAAACCAACACAAATCAAAATCAGGCTGACATTTGTGTCTGGACTAAAGGAAACTGGAAGGGTATTGAATAAGCCTTGCTAAAGGGTGATCCAAACCAGTGGCAATCTTTCCTGCAAACTTTGATCATGCCGCGGATGAGAGAATTTTGTATCTTTTTTGTGGATCCATGACAAGACCTGATGCTGGAAGTAAAGCGCTTTGAACGTGGGAACAAAACAGAAGAAAATTCTACGAAACATGCTGCATTTTCTTTTTACCAAAAAAGCTGAAAAACAATCAAGCAGACACAATGGTTAGCCGGCACAGAGGAGCATCTAAGATGATTGGGTTTTGCAGACTTAAGTCTGCTTAAGTCACTGATTCATAGTATGACTAGTGTCTAAAATGCTGGGCTTTTCCACAAGCCTTAACAGCGTTGACAGGCCTGGGGACCAGATGGGAAACTACAAGCATTTGATTCACACATGGTTCTCTTGGGATTTCCTTAGGCTAAACTGCAGAGCATGAAAGAGTCCTATTTACAGGAACAGTTGAATAAGTAGGAAGTGAGAATCACACCAGGCATTATCTGACGATGTTTGCAAATGTGCAGTGTGCTCTGAAAGCCTTTTCTCCCAAGCAATAGGGGCTTTCAGGCTGCTTTGAAACAAGCAAGGTTTTCTGTGGTACCATAGCTTGCATGTCACCACAGGCAGCTCTGTGCAATTGGCCTGTGCTATCTTTTCCACTTTCTCACAGTTTCTCGTTCACAAAAGCATTTTATGTTATGGGAAAGAGAACTGGTCAGGGAGCACTCAGTAGCCACCAGGCCACATCTCTAAAACAGAAATACTATAATTGTTGTTCATTCATATTCTGCTTCTATTGCTGCAACTGTATGTCTAGTCTGGTCATTATCACAGGGATTGCCAATGAACACTTAGCTCTTTTCAAGTTGTCAAGGAGCTTCAAGGGATGGACAACTCAGAAGGGTGGTAGTGTTATTTTTGTGACTGTTCCCCTATAGTAATCTGTCCTATTCTAAGAACTGGACATGAATCAGCTGAAAATGAAAACAATAGTAATATTTAATTTCCATTTCCATGCATTTTGGGCCTTGTTTGTCTTGAGGTGTATTTTTGCTGTCTGCTATGGTATCTGTTGGGAGTTATAGTTTCCCAGGGTGTTAGCCCTTTGGGAAATTCTATGAAAGATAAAATTATTAGGAATTAGCCTTCTTTTAGCAGAGTTGCAGAAAATACACGCCTCAGTCTCTGTGTGGCTTCCCGGAAAGGAGACGGACTTGGAAAGCAAAACAGGGTTCCAAATGTAGAAGATTTACTAATAAACTTTATAATTACATATGCATTGGAGAAACTAGATCCTAACTAAGAAAAGGATTAGCAAAGACAGTAGCTTCATTCTTAACTCACCAGCTTCTTGGTAGAGAGGCTAGCACAGCAGAGAGAAGGTGCTAGAAGCAAGATTGCAAAAGGGAGGAAAAAAAGAGAGAGGCCAAAGAGTTCTATATAAGGCCAATGACTGACTCCAGGGTGTATCCTGGATCACATGGCCTGGATACCTTAGCAGATCATTTTAAATAACACAGAGCAACAGCTGAGACTTCAGGTGAGAGGCTAGAGGGATTTTCCATGCAAAGGAAAGTTAACACTATGCTAGCTAAGCCCCATTTGTTCTAGATACAAGGGTGTCAAACTGAATTTCACCTTGGGCTGCATCAGCCTTATGGTTGCCCTCAAAGGGCTGGTTGTGTCTGTAAGACTATATACATGTATCTACTCTTTTGTCATATTAAATAATTACCTCTGCATTTGATTATTACTAGTTTCAGTAATAACTAGCTCTGTATCTAGAAGTCTAGAAAAAATAATAGCAAGCAGATATTCAAGTGTACAACTATTGTACAATTTATTGAAAAAAGAATATTGAAAACAGAAAGTTATATTTTTAATCATCGGACAAATATTACCAGGCAGTGTTAAAAGTTGTTGGTCCCAGGTGACACAGGCAGAACAAATAATTGTCCTCTGATCTAATGTGCAATCTGTGGCATATGAAGTTGATAAGGCAATGTTGCCTGGCCCTGTACATTCTTGGACATTTTGGGGCTATTTGATCATAGTTTATGGTCCCTATACCTCTGTAAAGTGACATAGAATTGGTCAATATATCCAAAGTGTGCCACTTTCTGCTCCCCAGGTCCTCCCTGTGGCTCCTTCTGCCCCCCTGCCTCTCTGTGTACCTGGTGAGCCCAATCCCCACATTGTGGGCCCTCAGCTGCCAGTATTCTGAAGAGGGGCCCAACAGCCAGCACTCATGATCTACTTCTACTTCTGACTGCTCCTCTGTCCAACTCTTGCAAGCCATGCGGAGCGTTGATGACAAGACTTGGACAGTCAGTCAGAAGTAGATCATGAGTGCTGGCTATTGGGCCCCTCTTCAGAATACTGGCAGCTGAGGGCCCACAATGTGGGGATAAGGCTCGCCAAGCAGGGGGAATGCCGCAGCTGCAGGAAAGGTGTGAGGGCTACATGAAATGGCCTGGCAGGCTGGATTTGGCCCGTGGGTCTTGTGTTTGCCATGTTTCCTAGAACAAAGTGGTGGGGGGAGAGAGAATGCCAGAATTTTCCAACAGTATCTCAATGGTATTTTGCTGTCTACTATGGTATCCCAATGGTCCTTTCGCAATTTTGCATTATTCTTGGGGATGTGGGGGCTTTAGGAAGGGGTGTGCAGATTGCAAAAAATCTCCTGGGGGCTAAGAGCAGCCCATGGCCCATAGTTTCCCACTCCATATACTGATCCCCTTCAAAGATCAGAGAAGCTATGTTTATGGAATGCAGCTCTCACGTATCTTCCAACTGTTCAGTTTGACAGGGGAAGTCCTCTGTCTGACTTTTTTCAGCTGCTTTTAAAACGTCCTAGTTCCTTTACCCTCCTCCCCCTTCCCCCCTTTCCCCCCTTTGTCCTCATTGTATTTCAGTTGCTGCAAACTGAGCTCAAAATAGGAAAGTAGTTTGCATTCATTTAAGGCAGCAGTGGGGGAGAGAAGAGAAGGGGGAGGCGTCTTGCCCTTCCCAGGAGGCTCAGGCAAAAGCAAAGTGCTGCATCCTTTCCTAGCTTATGTGTTCTTCCTCGTTCACAACTTTTGCCATCTTGACCTCACTCTGATGTTGCTTGGCCACATGTCTCAGTTTTCATCTGCTGAAATGTTAGAGAGTATGCTCCCAGAACCCTTCAGCCAATATGCCTCAGCTTTTTCAAGGTCTGATGATTTTCCTAATACTTCCAATGGTTTATGTATGTAGAAGTAATACAAATATCTCCTCACGGCAGATGGGTAAAGGATGGAAAGAGGTGGAAAGAGTAATGGCTTTCTGTTGAATTCATAATTGAGGTAAGATTTCAGCCAGAGAGATTTAGTGGGCTAACAAATCACCCACTGGAAATGCATTTCTCTAAGGATGTGTGTGAGGTTAAAGTCACGGTCCACAGATGGATAATATCTTTATTTAAACCAACTCAATTCCACAAAATTGCAGCTTTTGGGTTTTCCAAAAGATGGTAAAGAAATAAATCTGGTCATTCCAGTTTCTGAGAGCATGAGATAGAGGATGCCACTGAACTCATGCACACTTGTGTCCTTATAGTGTGCCTCACATAGGCATCTCATTGATGACTTTGTGAACAGAATGTTGGGGCTTTGGTTTGATCTAGCAGGGCTCTTCCTATGTCCTACTGACCAAAACAAAATTCATGGGCAGTTGCTGCTTGCTATCAGGGGCCTTAAGTAGAAAAGTCTAAATTGGAAAAATAAAGCAAAGCAAAGCAAAACACAATTCTCTAGATTTCATTGTGGAATACGATGGGATGCTTCCAGATCCATAAGGAGGGCTCCAGGGATGGTACACTAATTCTATTTTCCCTTCCTTAATGAATCTGCTATGATAAATGGGGGGAAAGGCAGCTGAAGCAATGAGGAAACAGTGGGAAAGTAACCAATGTTCAAACGTGCAGAAAAACATAAATGGCAGAGAATAACAGCCACAGTACTGAGAAAAACTCTGCTTGGTTACAAATTGTAGGACAGTTCTTGTCGGAAGCGTGTCAGCAATGGCCACCTGAAACCTCTCTCTGACCTCCCCTCTCAAAGTAAGGACAGACCATGCTGCACTCACCCTACCTGCCTGCATGTTTATACCTCAGTGGAGGATGTGGTGTTGATTATGTTGGCAGGACATTGTATGTTTTACAAGTATCACACTTCACCTCCTTTTCCTTTAACTGCTCAGACCATGTCAATATACCCATGCCTTCACACCTTAAAAATTTCAGGCTATGGCCTTGGTAGGAAGCCCTGTTTTAAGTATAGTTGGAGAAAGGCAATAGTTTTAAAGAACATTAAACCTGGCTTGAGAGAGTCTTCACTTCTCATAGTGTGTAAGTTATGTCCCTTCTTCCCACTGTCACTCTGATCAAAAAGTATTTTGAAATAATATAAACTCTGGGTTGTAGGAACAGCTAGGATTTCACTACCTGTCAGGGCAGGTAACAATAGTGATTTCAGGTAAAGTGTATGACATTTTGCTTTGCCACCTAGGTGTCCAATTTAAGTCTAGCCTTGAGGAAAGATGGTTCTGTATATTGCAACAAATGAATTGAGCAACAACTATACAGCTTTATTGTGTGGGAGAACAAATCACCGAAAGAAGGGAAAATGCAGTACAGAAACAGGCTACTGCTGGAAAGTATGTATTATTACTAATGTCCTCCAATATTCAGAATGTGGGCAAGATCTTCCTAAAAGATGTTGCTTCTTGAGGTGCAGCAGCGTATGCTCCCTGCCACCAAGTAAAAATATGTAGGTATTACCAAAGTCTAATCAAGACATTTTGAAACCTCAAGCCAGAGGAGAAAATCTTATAAGGCATCGCTCCGTCTTCCTAGAATTCAAAATGCAACAGTACAACAGTAACAAACTTAACAGCTAACAATTTTGCTGTCCTGTCATACTATCCAAAATCAGCTCTTTGAGATGGCTGCCTCATATTACATAATGGTAAGGTTGATCCCTGTGCTAGAAAGAAATTGGTGAAGTATTAGCAATAAATAGTTTATAGCTGCAGTGCAACAGTTTGTTTCAGCTAAACATTTCCTACTGATAAGTGCTTGCTTCAATTTACACCTTTCTGGTCTAAACAAATTCATGATTAGTTTGAGAGCTGAAAGATGGCCCTGTTTACCCCCTCTGTTGTTTGAGAGGTTGTTTGAGAGGGCCACGTTCAGATGGATAGCCACTGAAACTTAGAAGAAATCTGTCAGTGTTGGTCATTTGATTGGCTCTTGTTGATGATGCCTTCTTGAAGACACCTGTACAATTGAAAATGAAATAGTCTCTGGGAAGCCTTGCTGTGTGTATTTCCTTCTTAGATGCATTCAGATATTTTCGTATAAGCAATCGACTGTTTATTTCCTCACAGTAGAAAATGAGGCCATTTCTGCACTACACTGTTATAGTGCTATTATTCCACTTTCAACATCCTATGGGGTCCTGGGGTTTGCAATTTAGGGAGGGGCATTTAGAATTCTCAGCCAGAGAGCTCTTTGGCCTCAGTAAACTACAAACCCCAGAATTCCACAGGATGCTGAAAGTGGAATAACAGCACTATAATTGGGTAGGGTGGAAATGGCCTAAGTTTCAGTGCTTCTTAGCAAGTGCGGCTGTTTGATCCACCCATCCATCCATCCTGATACACTTAAAAGCCAATGGTTTTACCTCATTAATGTTTAGCTTGTATCTCCAAATGGAGAAGAGATATGGAAGGTTATTATGATCTATGACTATGGCAGCAAGATTAACATATACACAGAAGTGGAAATATACTGTAATTCCAGTGAAGGAAGACTGGTTGCTGAAACTGACTGACCTAGTTGAAATGGGAAACTATTAACATGGATTAGAGAAGAAGTGGCGTTGTTTTTGAAAGATTGGGAACCTTTGATTGTCTTTTGGCAGAAAAGTGAGAATAACATGTTAACTGTAGGTTTTGATAATTGGGGTTTCGTTAAGGTGAAGAAGTGTATGAATAGTATATAGTTGGATTATATAGTAAAATGTATAACCACTGTTAGGAAATGTTATTTTTTTTCTTTCTTTTTGTCTGTTCTGTTATTTCTCTCTTTTTCTCTCTGCCTGATGAAGAAGCCTGTGGAGCTTTGAAAGCTTGCATGATGTGTTTTATGAATTTTGCTGGCCAATAAAGGTGTTTGTGGATTTTGGATTTTGTTGTATAAAGCTTCAGTTAAGTATTTAGAAATACAGTTTAGGCATCCAAAGAAGGTGGGATAGACAAAGTCACCAAGAGAATATAAATGCAGCAAATTTAAGAGTTCTAGGTGTGAATGATTTTCAGTGTCTCAGTCTCTGCAATGCTAGAAATTTGAGGACCAAAGGGGGGCAGAATTCTTATTTGGAGGTCAATGTACTCATTTTGCCACCTCCATAGCCACCTCCCCCCTTGCGGGGGCTATGCTGTATATGCTTTCACAAAGGGAATATTAATTCAACACAAACATAAACATATTCATTCTACCTCAGCAAATCTGTATCTTTGACCTGTATTCTGGATTTAAGAGGATTCTCGTTTGTGGAAACAGGAATAAACACAGATTCAGAGTTTCTCACAAACATGTGAGCGCACGTACAGTGTAATATGTAATACCACTTCTCTCTCAGGCTAACCTATCTCACAGGGTTGTTGTGAGGAGGGAATCTGATCACTTTGTGTGTGTATTTTGAATTCCTTGGACACAAGCGAGATACAGATCTAAAGGTGGGTTCAGATTGTATCATCTTTGGAGCAGTCCCATTGAAATCGGTGGGACCTGAGTTAATCAGGACTAACCCCATTGATTTCAACTGATTTATGTCTGGATCTAGCCTACAATGAATAAAAAGTGCACAGTAGTCATCTGATCATGAACATATCTGCTCTGAAGTCAGAGCCAGTGGCTTACAAACATTATTAAGATCACGATGTGGTTTTCATTTTCAGCTACACTGTGGCATCTCACTGTGGCATTATATAGTAATCTGAAAATAACCAAGTAGCTGATTCTGATGGAAGAACATTGTCCCCTTGCTCCAGTCTATTCGCCTCAGGTTCCAAAAATTCCTTTAGATACAGAAGAAAAACTATGACTGTGTGTGCATGTATGCATTGCACTGTATAATAGCAAATAAAATGCATTACACACTGTAACAGCCATTACCAGATACTGTACCAAATACACCTGCCTATTTCAAGTGATAAACCATTAACAGCTCTTCTGCCATCTCACTAGATAGAATCTCTGAATATTTATTGGCAGCCATACTTCAAGACAAATAGGACCATTACACTCCGAAAGAAGTGCAGTTCAAATGAAATTAGCCTTTCCAATGAGAGCACTCGAGAGCCTTATCCGTGATTTACTGATGCAATAATCAGCACTAATCTGATTTAGAAGGGGCTTGTGGTTGCCTTCATACAACTGGGAGGCATTAGCCATGACATGACCTCCTAGGTAGCTATAGAAGTGAGGGAGAGAAGGAAGATAGGGGCCCGTTATTAATGTCTTGAGCTGCCTGACCTTTGGTTAGATTAACTCTACTCTTTAGTAGATAATTTCATTTACAACAGCTGAGATGCCTTTTCCAGAGTTTGCTGATTCAGGATTATAGTGTCACTGTGGTTGTAGAGCTCGTTTACATCAATTGTCCATTGACTTTAGCTTTCACAGTGTTTTATGTTAGAACAGCAAAAGGTGCTGTTCCTGGTACTACCAGGCCTGTAGGTTGCAGCTTTGTGTGGAAATCTTTTTTGATGTGGTAGACCAAGGCCATTTCCGCACTAGACTGTTACAGCACTGTTGTTCCACTTTCAACGTCCTATGGAATCCTGGCGTTTGCAGTTGCAAGAGGGGCCAGGTGGCCCAAGTTTGACAAGGTTATGCTAATGCTTGAACCAATGTGGTGTAACTGTTGGACTAGGATTCTGGGAGATTAGGACCATTTCCACACTACACTGTTATAGTGCTATTATTCTACTTCCAACATCCTGTGGAATCCTGGGGTTGGCAGTTTAGGGAGGGACCTTTAGAATTCTCGGCCAGAGAGTTCTTTGGAATTCCACAAGATATTGAAAGGGGAATAATATCCCTGTAACAGTGTAATGTGGAAATGACCTAAGCTTCAAATCCCTGCTTAGCCATGGACAGCTTCTGGGTGACCCTGGTCTAGTCACACTCTCTCAGCCTCAAAGAAGGATGATGGCAAACCTCCCCTGAATCCATCTTTCCAAGAAAATCTCATGAAAGAAGGTAACAAGCAAGAACAAATGCTATGTGTTGTGCATATAGACATATAAATGAAAAGGACATGAACAAGTTTCTTTCTTCTGCCTGGAAACCTAGGTCAAACTCATCTAAGAGTGGCTCCAGTCAAGACTTGTATCACCATTCTGCCTCATTCACTGGGTTTGAGAAGACAATGCTGTCCTGCATTCATAACCCTCTATTGTTTTTCCATTTCTTCTGTCTTTTTTCCTACTATGAAAAATCTGTTAATGAAAAGAAGATAGAGTTGCTTCTTGTTGCTAGGACAAGGAGTTCTCTTATCTGGAAATGTCTGCAATAGAGAGAATGCTAAGAAGTGTTTTCCCACCATCATTTCCCATACAGAATGATCACTACTCATTATTCTTATGGATTTGCAATGGCAGACTCTGGTTTTAGAGTTGCTGATTTTTCTAAGCCCTGTTCCTGTGTTTTAATAGCAGCCTGGAGAAAAAGTATTGAAGAACCTCAGGTTGCTTAATCCCACCCAGGACAAGTTTCCTGGCAAAAAGGAACTTTCCAAAATCAGAGTCGTGGAATCATAGAGTTGGAAGGCACTGCAAGGGGCATCCGGTCCAAATAACTTGGAATGGTGTAAACACTTGATATTCACAACTTTTTGTTTTCATGTTCACAAGATTTGCCTTTTGTGAGCGGAAGGGCAAGGAAATCTCCTCCGTTAGCCACCTCCATTGAGGTCACTTCCAACCAGTTTCCAGGTGCCCCTGCGTCCTCCTGAAAGCCCAACTCACCCCGTTCAGTAATGTCCTCTGATGCTTGGTGGAACCTTTTTCGTTCAAGGAACTGGGGTGTCTATAACGGAGAGAAGGAGGTTTACCTGCACGTAACTTAAAGCTGGATTGAACCTGGTGTGTTTACGTACTGATCTGTGTTTTTTGTACTTACATGCTGTGTGTGTGTGTGTGAGAGAGAGAGGGAGAGATTTTTTAAAAAATTTGTGAAATAAAACTAGAGTCCCTTTACCATTCTAAGACCATTCATATCCTTCTAAATGCTGTGAAAATAGAAAAGTTTCATTAAAAAAACCCTCTTACTGCATACCTTCATTGTTTTCATTGAGATTTCACTCAATGTGGTTTCTCTTTGTTATCACTGAGGTTTTGTTGTCAGTCAAAACCCCTCTTTGTTAGGCATGCAGGATTTATTGATCAATATATTACTTAACCTAGGAAGCCAGTTAGCTCCTTCTCCCTTAACATACACCATTTCATTCACATATTCAGAAACATAGAGTCCATCTGTCCAGCATTTAAACAAAGCAAAAGAAAAATCAAATGTAAGCAAGATTCTGCTTGCAGTGTCCATGGCACCAAATTCACAGCTTTTAATACAGAAATCAGACCAGACCAGAAGAATAGAGGGTAGGCTTTATTTTGGCCAGGCTTTATTGATTGCAGCAAGACTTTTCTTTCTGTGATGGTGGATTAATGGTGACATTCTTGCCAGAAGGAGTGCCTTTTCAATAGGGGACTGAGTGGCGTGATCTTTGGTGCTCTAGGAGAGGAGAAAGGAATCCTAGCGTAAAGAACAGCACGGAGGAAGATGTGCGGCGACAACCGTGGGAACAGGCTTCAAAGGCGGAGAGACGTCAATGAGCGTAGAGGCAGAACAGCTAGTGAGCACATTCTTATGATCTCTCATGTGGTGTGTGTGTGTCTGCACACATCATATACGCCCACTGCTTAGAAACAAGATTAGGCATCTTCTTCTTCTTCTTGTAATTTGCCATCAAGCTGACTTTAATTTATGGTGATCCTAAGAATGACACATCTCTAAGACTCCCAGTCATCAGCTGCCCTGTTTAGGTCACCAAAATTCAGGGCTGTGGCTTCCTTGATTGCATCAATCTACTTGTTGTGTAGTCTCCCTCTTTTTCTATTGCCTTCCACTTTACCAAGCACTGTGAACTTTTCTAATAAACTCACATTGTTTCATGATATGGCCAAAGTATGAGAGCATCAGTTTAGTAATCTTTGCTTTTAAGTGAGAGTTCAGGCCTGATTTGCTATACTGTATTTGCTGGCGTATAAGATGCACATGTGTGTAAGACGCATCCCACTTATACACTGGCAAATACTATTTGCTGACATATAAGACACACCGGCATATAAGATGCACCCCATTTTCAAACAGTATTTTTCAGGAAAAAAAAGTCAGTCTTATACACAAGCAAATACAGTAGTTCCCATTTGTCTGCCCTTTCAGCAATCCATCGTATTTGTAGAAGTGTCCTCCCGTGCTACATTTCAGATACACTGATTTTCTTTCTTTCTTCACTGTCCAGCGTTCACTCCCCTACAAAGAAACTGGAAAGACAACAGCCTGGAGGATGGTTCTGACTTTGGTATTTTAATGATATGTCATCTCGTTACATAGCATTTTATGTTTTTCTGGGAAGTGGAAGTTTTATGATGTCTTTGGATTTTGCTACAAAAAAGAAAATGGGAAATGGTGTCCTCCAGATGTTGGTGACCTATGTGCATCATTCCTCACCAATGGCCATGATGACCAAGGCTCATAGGCAGCAGAGGCTGATTAAATGTGAAGGGATATTAGTTCCTTAGTTTGGTTCTACAGTATAACAAAAAAAAAATGACTTCTACCCAGAGCAACTGGACAGCACAATAAAGAGAAATCATTAATATGATTATTCTCTATTATTCTCCTGAATATCTGGTTCTTCTTACAGGCTTTCAGCTGCAGACTTAAGCACACTTGGTGAGGAGTAACCCCCATACATTCAGTGAGTCTTACTTCTGAGTAAACATGATTAGTATTATATGGTTACATTCCAAGCATTTTCCCATTTATTATGGGTATCAGGTATTCCAGATGTTGCTGGACTACAATACCCCTCAGCCTAACCATCATAGCTAGAGATGAAGAGTGCTGGGAGTTGCAGTCTAGCAATTCCTGAGGGAGATGCAGTTTGCCCATCTCTGATTTATACTCAGGCACAACAATGAGATAGACCAGGCTTATGTTACACCTAAGGCTGCCTGACCTACTGAGCTTGTGGTAGCAGCAAGATTTCAGTAGAGGCAGTGGCTGTCATTATTGACTTGTAGAGTCAGCCAGGTAATAAAGAGAATAAAAGCAAATTGACAGCTCTTGTTTTTTTGGTGTCATGAGTGCCTCTGCCATTGATGAAATGGACATGTAGATCTAAAGGTCCACACAAGCAATCACACCTCACTTATACTTAGAATACTCTCTGCAGTGACAGCTGACAGATTTATACAATGCTGGATAAGAATTTAAGAAGCAGTCAAGCTTGGACAGTTGGTACCGCCTAGAAAGAGATGAAAATAGAAAAAAAATTCCAGCTACAAAGCCTGTGTGTCATAAGGATACTTTTCAGGTAACAGTTACCAACTGTTCATAAGCAAATATACAGGTATGTGATGTGAAGAGATCATGTGTAGAACTGGTGGAACAGGCTGACGGAAGGGTACTCTGAGCCCAGTGGCAATATTGGGAGAGGCTATGTTCTAACATTAAACAGACACATACACTGTGATGTTGGAATGGAAAAAGACCATAGTTTTATTGGTTAAAACTTCATAGATTTGACCGTTCATGGGCCCAGATCCTTTCATGAACCTGCTTTTCAACCAATGATTCAACATCAAAACCTGGCTGGTGGGAACCACTTGGAGTAACAAAAAGTAGGATTCTGTGTGGGCAAAAGCCGCTATGTAGATCCCCTGCAGCCAAGGGGTGCAGCTGGGTCCCCTATTCCAAGCTGAGCATGACCCTAGCAGCTTATAGCTCCACAAGGTCCAAGAGGGGTCCCTTTGATAAGGTATGATGGGTCTGCCAAACTGGATCCATTCCCTACAAAACTGCCTGAAGTTGGGAGAAGATGTAAGTATACAATAATTGCCTTGACTTCTGTACATGAAACCTAGTCACAAAATTGTGACCTTCCCCTGAACAGAAACTGAAGAGAAGCTGGGTGGGATTCTGATTGAAGCCGAAATGAGGGTTTTTACCCCCCTATACTGGGCCTAAGTGAAAATCTCAAGGCTGTTGCAGAGGGGACCACCCATGACCAATCAGGCTGTCTTCTGATTGGCTGACCTTTGTACCAATCCCCAAAGCTGCAGAGGCCTCTAGGAAGACTCAGTTGGCATTACAGGAAATGGTGCCCTGCCATGGCTTGGCTATTCTGACGCAGGCCTCAACGTGATTGCCCAGTTACCCTTTAATACATACATACATACACACAGGCTGCCAGCACACACATAGGCCATTTCTGCACTAGACTGTTATAGTGCTATTATTCCACTTTCAACATCCTGTGGAATTCTGGGGTTTGTAGTTTACTGAGGCCAAAGAGCTCCCTGGCTGAGAATTCTAAAAGCCCTTCCCTAAACTGCAAACCCCAGGATTCCATAGGATGTTGAAAGTGGAGTAACAGCACTATAACAGTCTAGTGCGGAAATTGCCAGAGACACATAAACAGAAAGAGAGGGGCTACCAGAGGTGGAGCCAGGCCTCACAGTTTCAACGTACCACACTTTTTTTTTTTAATCAACAGAGATGATGGCATCATCTACTATCTTACTGTCCTTGTACTGGAAAACGTGGGGGGGGGAGCCGACGACTTGGAGCTCTTTCACACACTACACAAATATTGTGCTATGATCACACAAATATTGTGCTAGGATCCCACTTTAAAAGCCATAGACCCATCCTGTGGAATAATGGGGTTTGTAGTTTGGTGAGTCACTAGATATCTTTGTCTGAGAATTCTAGATGCTCCTTTCTAAACTCAGGATTCTGTAGAATGGAACCATGACAGTTAAAGTGAAATTGTAGTTCTATAATTGTGTAATATCTAAAACGCCCCTCGTCTTGAAAAGACAGTTAAGAGCCATTATACTTGATGAAATATCCATTCCTGGTGGAGATGTAAAGTATGAGTAAACTCGTTTATTGACTTTGAGATAAAGTGTGCGTCTCTGGTGCTGGGAAAAGAAACTTCAGGAAAATCTTAAGCTGGCAGTCTTATGCCGTTTGGGAACATGTTGTGCTCCTCTGTTTTCTTTTCTTGTGCAGTCTGAGGTCTTTCTTGCCAAAGTCCGACATGCTGGCTGATCCACTGACCTTTGCCAGCTCACTCTTCTATGACCGTTAGGTGATTCTAGTAAATGAGGTTTGTGCTATGTGCTGCTGTTCTTTAGGGCCTTACGTGGAGAGAGGGGAGGGTATTTAACACAGTAATCTGCATTTGTAGATACTGCTTAGGGATGTGGCTTTACCATTATTCTGTTAACAGCATCAAAAATGTCACAGTGTGGACTCTCTACTCTAGGCACTAGGCCCTTCGCTGGCATGCTTCGAACAGCCAATTGGCCTTTTGCGCTAGCGCGCTAGGTGGGCATGCTCAGTTTTTTTTATTGTTTTTCTTGTTTTGGGGTCCCTGGCCTGACTTTTAAAAGATTTTTAGCACACCTGTGAACTTTGGGTTTCCCCAAGGTTCCTGGAGAACATTCACACTACATGATTATAGCATGATGATTCCACATTAACTGCCATGGTTCTATAATAAGGCATTCAACATCCATAGTCTGATAACGATTTAAATGTAGCAGGGGAAATTGAAATTCCATTTATTCCTGTCCTAATTCTAATTACAATCACTTTCCCACATTCCAGTCAAGGCAATGAGACAGTCAAAGTGATTGAATTGAAGCACTTTGTGGTTTAGTCAATTTTTTTCTTAAGTGATGTGAAAGACAGGGACAAGTGTAGGTAAGTTTTATTTCTGATTCATTCAGGGATAAGAAGTAGGTAGAAATAGGTATAAGTAGGATTCCTTTCTTTTCCATTCAAGATTTATTCTGTGTGATCAATTATATTTTGAAATAGTGTTAAAAATATCCCTCAGTCATTCTGGGATGCTTGTGGATAAGATGTGAGTTAAGAATTGTTTGGACAAGTCACCTCTGAATAAAGCCTGACTTTGGCAGGCTTATGGCATTGCTAATGCTTATCCTTCAACACCAGATGTTGTCTCAGATTCCTATGGCATATACCATGTGCCTGTATCAAAACAGGCACATGAGCTACGTGTAGCTTCCTACACAAACAGAACTGACAAAACAAAATCTAGAAAACCCATTATCCCGGAAAGAATATTACTGCCAAGTCACATAATGGTAGGATGCTGTTTCAAACTAAGTTGATTTTTCTGTCAAGTGTCTGGCAGCTGCACTCCTGTTTTCACACCACCAACCCAGCACTGAATGCATGGGACATTGAATGTGAGGGAGTGGCATCTTTTAAGGAGCTTAAATGCAAACATTTCCTACTTTGTAGTGCTTTTTGGTAATGGAAGAGAATGCACCATTGTTATGGTGCTATAAGAATTCATCTGGTTCAAGGAAATCCTTCCTTTCCTCCTCACGGTTACTTCCTTTCCCAAAGAATTTCTCTGCATTTTTTTAAAAAAGGTCCTTTCAAATGAATGTGGCAAACATTTATTTAGTAGACAAACATCCCCATTGCCACCACAGTATAAGCCTTTTAAGCATTTATCTTTTAAAAAAATGCCTAATCAACTGCTTTTCAAATACTTCTAAACTTTTTTTTTAAAAAATGTTTTACTGAAGCTTCTCAAAATTTATAAGAATGCATAAGAAGAAACAACAGATTATACACAAGAAAAAAGGGAGGGAGATACTAATTTGTACTAAGAATGAATAAAGACAGTAAAAAATACTGAAGAATACTTAAAAAAAGAGAAAAAATATACCATTTCCAGTTTTCCTAATGCAAATTATATATGGCTGTGTAAAATAACTTCTCTACTTAACAGATACTATTCAAATGCTTCAACTCATTGCTCCTTTTCCATTATTGAAACCTACAGTCAACATATTGTATTCTTTTTCTTGCCAAAAGCATATTAAAGATTCCCAGTGTTTCAAAAAGATTACCACTTATTTTTTTCTTACCAGTATTGTCAATTTATCCATTTCATCTAGGTCTATTATTTTATCCATCAGTCCTCTTTCACTGAAATTTCTGTATTCTTCCACTTCCATGAATCTCGGGAGTGTTCCGAGGTAGGTCTCGGAATCAAGGGTTTTTATAAGGAGAATTGTGACTGCAGGCTATGCTGTACTTGGGGGAAAACAATAGATTTGGAGTTGGAGACAAAGCCTCCGAAAGGTCAGAATCTGAATGATTGAGTTATCGTAGCCATTCTCAATAGAGTAGCCAGTATGCAAGCGCAGAGTACTTGGGTATTGTATAGGTTACCCATCAATCTACCATCGCGGGGCAGAGGCTCTTTTGTAAGTTGCGTGCATACTTAATTAGAGTACTGGCCTGGAGGTCTCCTAAAGCAGCTATTTCTGGCCTGCCTGTATTGTTCAGGAATATTACGGCAATTAACGGCTGAGCTTGTTTACGTGCTTGTCCGGTGACCTCGCAAGCACATGGAGAGGAATAGAGAAGTGAAGCCGAATTATGATATCAAGGGGATATCTTTAATATCCCCAAAGCTCGGACTAGCCAGGGCAGTAACACCCCACTGGCATACCCTATCCTGGGGACTATAAATTTGATATAAGATATGCCCACCATGCTAGAGAGATTGCCTGGATGGGCACGTAGGCAAAGAGGTCGAGCAGCTGAAACTAGGTCAAGATCAGGAAAATCCCCAGTGAGTAGCCCAAGGAGACCTCAGGCTGTGCAAATTCACATAAACAAAGGGTCCTTGGCCTAAAGTAGCCAACTTGAGGGGATTATCAGGTTTTCCCCAGGTTGAGCAACCTTGACTTTGGAAAATCCTACAAGGCAAGGTCCATCTACATAAACTTACACTGCAACCCTTTGCATCTGCAATCCTGAACACTTGCAACCCAGCATAAGCCAATCATGCAAATGGCCAAGCTGCCATTGTTTGGCATTCCTTCCTTTGCTGTGACCATTGTTCTCCCCGGAAGAGGGCCTGCCCTTGAGGTACGTTCTGCCCTATAAGTAGTCCTAGTTTTTGAGGGTCTCTTCGGAGAACTCCTCGCTATGTTAGCAGACTGGCACTCTGTTAGTTGAGTGATCCCCTCAGCCATCTCTTCACTGAGCTCCGTTCCACTTGCCGCTGCCCGGACTTAAGACTTCAGGATAGGTACAGTATCACTGCCTCTACATTCCCTTTGCTATATCCCCTATCCATTTTCCACCTCTTTTCCTTCTCAGTAGGCCTTGTGTGCATGAGTGAGTGAGTGAGTGTGTTGGTGCGTGATACTATATTCATTTAATAAAATTCATTTTTTTGGTACATTTTGTCTGGCTTTTTGCTTGGCCTGACCCCGTAAAGTTGGGTAAAAGATCCTGCTGGGTTACCCTGCCCCTCGTTTTGCTAATGCCAGTGCTCTGCTAATTTCCCCAACTTTTATAACTTGGAGTGAATCAAGGTGTCCCCCATGGGACCCCCAGAAGTCAGGGTTACAGGTTGATCTTCTGCTAATCTCCAAAAATATAATTCTGGCTTCAATTGAACATTAACTTTTAAAATTTTATACATCATAGAATATATTTAATTCCAGATTTTTTTGGCCTTTTCATAGGCCCACCACATGTGATAAAAATATCCCACTTGTTGTTCACATTTCCAACATGTATTAGAAACCTCTTTATGCATTTTGGACTTTTTTTTTTTAGGTGTCAAATACCAATGACACGTCATCTTATAAAAGTTCTCTTTAGGATCAAAACATAATGTGAATTTTATTTCTTTTGACTACATTTTCTCCCATTGTTCCAACTGAATATTATGACCAACATTTTGGGCCCACTTCATCATACAGTCCTTAACCAACTTTTTCCCATCTTTATACAACTTACTAATGAGATGTCCATCATCTCAGCACAACTGTTTCTCAAAAACACTACAAAGTTTTTTTCATGGCTATCTCATAAATTATTTCTCTTAAACAGTCATTGTTGTTATTGTGTTTGTTATTTGCATACTATTTGGATAGGACTGATTATGTGTTTTGTAACATTCTCAGTATGACTTAATTTTTTCTTAGGACACAACAGCATAAGACCATCTTATGTTCCTTCTGCAATAAAATACTCAATCCTATTCATCAGTAGAGTGGCATCTAGCATAAAGCTGAGACTCAAGCTCAAAATCCCACTCACCCATGAAGCTTATTGGATGATCTTACTATGGTTCAGAATTTTGGAGGGGGAGGGAGGTAGCCATGTTTGCTGTCCATAAAGAGTCTTGTGCCCCCTTAATGCTAACAGGCTTTATTGTGCAGCATGATATTGAATTTAATAAAGTGTGATGCTATTCCCCCAAATCTTGTGCCAGTTAAAACAGGTACAGCTAAGATCCTGCATTATGAGACATAACTATGATGATGGAACTCTGTTACTGTAGGTACATATACAAAGCTACCCCCACCCCCATATCCAACTTTACAGCTAGGCAGCATCCCAACCAAAGGGTTTCTGAAGTGCTGCAGGTAAGAAACTGGAAAATGACATCTGCAGTGGTTTTCGAGTTATGAGGAGTATTGAGAATAGGCAGCTGGAGAGACCCCTTGGGGCCCTGCCACAACTGCCTCTCTTAACACCTCCTGTGACTAGGAGAGCACTGCAGACATCATTTTGCCACCACCCTGATTTGCAGTTCCTTCAATTGGAGGGCTGCCTGGCTAAAAAATAGGTTTGGGTGGTCATATTTAGTGATTAAGAACTGTGAACTGGGATCGTAAAAGTCGTAAGTCTCACTTATGATCGCATGACAGTTACCCCAAAATGTAGATGCCACAAGGGCTACCCTGCAATGCCAGATACTTCCTTGCAAAAGTGAGGAATGAATTAGCCTAAAGAGGAGACTTGCGAGAGGGGGGTAACTTAATGAGACCTTTTCTACCAATGTTTATGGGCTCACACAGGAAAAGAACCAGCCAGAGAGTCAAACATAAGCCAGGGGAATTCACTCATGCAAGCACACAAAATACAAACAGTCAAACATTCACATGAAAGCTAACTGAAGGATAAAGGGAAGAAAACTTATGTATGGAGAGGCTGAGAGTTTTTTGGGTTTATAATTACCAGTCCAGAAGAGTAGTGAGGAAGTTGAAATGTGACTTAGACTTGTGTCTAAGGGCAGACCAGATCAGAAGTCAGGGTGACATAGTGGGGTCCAGCATTTCATCTGACTGCAACTGACTTCTCAAAACCAAGGGTTTATATACTCT
This sequence comes from Cyclura pinguis, assembly GCA_030412105.1. Taxonomy (NCBI): domain Eukaryota; kingdom Metazoa; phylum Chordata; class Lepidosauria; order Squamata; family Iguanidae; genus Cyclura; species Cyclura pinguis. The sequence goes on along the minus strand of CM059599.1, from coordinate 244,815,676 downwards.
GTTCCCCTCCCTAAAGGGATGTTAGTTAATCACTCTCCCAGCCTAGTGGACAATGGGAGTTGCAACACAGACAATGGTGTCCACATGGGCTAATGGTTTCAGGGCTTAGATGACAAACAGATAATGACTGTTGTAATTGCTCTGTATTGTGTGTGGGACAGGACAACAGGGAAAACATCCAAGTGTACAGGAACAGGATTGAAGCAATCAGTGCCTTGCTGGGAGAGATCTCCCGTCTGACCACTGTATTCACAGAATAGATTCTGACTTCTGCTTAGGACTATTAATCTCTAAAACAATGGTGATTTACTTGATAAACAACCTAGGTTATAGATAGAGGATGTTTTAGGCTGACCTGCCTGCTACCTCACATTTACAGTCAGAGTTCTTCCTTTTTCTGGCTTGACCTCCCAGTCACCTTCAGGTTTGAATTGATATCAGAGCCAATTAATGCAGTCACCAATTAAATATGTTGCCAATTAAACCATACCAATGTTGGGGGATGCACGGGGCTGTAACATGACTACTAAAGAAGATGCCAACTGTTAGTATTTAAAATGCCATAAGACCCTCTTTTGGATTTAGTCGGTTAATCAGTCTCCTTGCCTAATTTAGGGCCCTTCCACTCTACATAATTAAATTACCCTATGATTCTACTTTAATTGCCATAGCTGCCCCCTATGGAATCCTGGAGTTTGTAGTCTTGGAATGTACTGGAGCTCTCTGGCTGAGAATTCTAAATATCCTTCCCTAAACTGCAAATCCCATGATTCCATAGAACAGAAGCATGGCAGTTTAAGTGCAATAGTTATGTAGTGTGGAAGGGCTCTTACTTATTGGATTAATGGAAGAGCAAAATCAGGAGGTGAAGAATGGTAATAACCATACATGCCAAGAGTGGGCAAAACTTGGCCTTCTAGAAATACTATAACTTTCTGACACATTTGCCCCCTAGGGAGAAGTCCTTGGATATCCATTTGACATCAAAATATGCTGTCATTAAACAAACCAGAAGCACTCATGTTGTACGTTTGCTTCCTCTAGGGCCATGTTTCCATTACCCATCTCACAGGAAACAAAAGTCTCCAGCCTAAATCCAATTTTTAGTCCAAAGTAAGCATGATCCACTGAATTTACATATGTGTTAGCTTATCAACTCTCTTTTAATTCAGGGGGTCTAGTATAATTTGGGCTAACAGTCAGATATAGGCCTCTAGGTATCATTTTTTCCGTACCTTACTTCTTGGGGCAGTGTGACAAAATGTTAATTATATTATTTTTTAGAACTGCAGAGCTGGAAGGAAACACTTCACAGCCTCTGTTATTAGCTGCACTAGAAGCCCATTCTATTGAAAGATGTGGTATAAGTCTTTGATGTACATAAATATATTTCTGCTTTTTAATTTTCTTATTTCCTAGAAAGAAAATCTCAGATTCTTAAAATTCTCACTGATTACAAATGTTCTCAGTCCTGATGATGTTAGTTCCAAAAGTCTCATTTGGGGTTCAAAATGCTTTTCTGTTCTAACAAATATAAGCTGATCTATCAGGGTCTCAAAACTCAGCCCATTAGGTTTGGGGTGGATGAAATGCAGCCTGCCAGTTGAAGTTGGATAGCAACTCCCATCAGTCCCCATGCTGTCTAAGGATGATGGGAGCTGTGGTCCAACAATATTGGGAAGATTTAAAATGACTGGGCTGTTTCTCTTACAAACACTGCTTGTGGTTTCTTCGTACTAGAAACTCCTGCTAGTAAAGCACTATTGTTTTTTTGTTCTGTTAACACATTCCCTTGCATAAGTTTCCTAGGAGAAATAAAGGCTAGTTGGCTAGGAGCTGTAAAGATGTGGCCAAAGTTAACACTAGAGCCCTGAGAGCATTTCCTGAGCTACACAGCAGCAAATTGATAGCCACTTTGTTCAATATCTGTGGAAATAAGTGTGAGAAATTTGGTTTTTTGTTAGGGACAGATACAAATGACTTAATTCCCCTAACTGCAACCCAGTCCTATGCTGGATCTAAATAAAAACAAAACAAAAGTGAAACCTCTACCCTAAACCAGTTCCAGTAATGAAATCTTTGGCGCAGCTGCTTTCACCTGGGTTACTTCATGTATATTTTGTTCTAGGAATTTGTTTTTGTCACGCCGATTAAAGCTCCCAGTTTTTACAATTGAGGGTTGTTGGGGGACAGGCCTGTAAGACAGTGCTGCATTGTTGAAACCATATTGTTTTTAACAACCTCATATCTTTTTAAACATTTATTTGAATATGCTTAATATTTTAAGCATAAAATTGTTTTAATATTTCTATGTTATTTATTACTGTGATATTTTTACATTTCTACTGTTTTAATAATTCTACTTTGACTTTTTGTATGTTTTTAACAACATTGTCATCATTTTAATTCTGTAAGCTGCCTTGAATGCCAATCTGGGAAAAAGGCAGGGTAGAAACAACATACTTTTTGTCATCATCATCATCATCAGCACCGTCATCACTATCATCATCCCCACTCAATTTGATTGAAGGTTACATGACATCATAAGGGACTAGGACATGCAAATAATTTTTTTTAATAAATGCCTTTATTTTAAACAAAATAAAGTAACTTCTTAGGATGTCTGAGGACTTTGATATTTGTGGCCAGGTCTTCAGGACCAGATCAGAATGTAACTATCTTTTGGATTTTTGCTCCTGAGAATAATAAAAACTCACGCCCAGACAAACAACTCTGGTGGAACTTAGACTGAATGTTAGTGAGTAGCTAAAGTTCACTCAAATGCATTCATGGTTAAGAAAGAGTTTGAAACCAGGTCTTAGACCCTTTCCATGTGATGTACCCAACCTGTCATGGGGATCGAAGAAGGACGGGGACAGGACGACGCTTATGCATGTTGTCGTCCCAGGCCCATCCTTCTCCTGTCCCCAGGCGTTATAATTGCACCACAAATTATTGATGGGTTTCCCCTGTCAAAGACTGGTGATCATGCCACCCTCCCACCCTTGCTTGCAGAGGCCCACATTTACCTTGCCTGCAGAGGTCCTGGAAGCACAATGCCTGTGCTTCCTACCCCTGTGCAGCCTGGGAGAGTACACGGCTGCACTGCAGCAGGAAGAAGTGTGACCTTCACGCTTCGTGGATCCCTCGGGCAGCTGGTGCGGAGGGAAGTGCTCCATCGCATTCCCCTCCTGGGAAAGCTGCTACCACCATCATCACCAGCTGCCACCAGGACAGAGGTAAGCTGTGGAAAGGGCCTAAGTATCACTGTGCATCCTACCGGTTAGGTAGGAAGTGACCCCAGAAACCGTGTGCCGCAGTTATCCTTAGGGGATATCTGCATAGTGCTTCAAGGGTATATATCTATTTATATTTTGTTCATATGACAATATATATCATTATGCAGAGACTGAAGTTCTTTTGGATTCTGGCATCCAGAACCCCGTAGTCAGCCTGACAGAATCTTCTAGTCCACATGGCTGCTGGTCATGTTGGCTAGGAGATTCTAGGGGTTATGGTCTAAAAAATAACTTTTAATAACTGGCAAGAGAAACTGTAGAATTTTGTCTCTGTGCCACCACTAGACCACATTTCATTTTAATATCTATGCCTGCCAACTTTATGGCTTTTAAGAAGAAGCAAGCTGGAGCTTGTCTACTGGGCCTGGAATGCAAGTTCCTTAATTTTTTTTACCATTTTTTAGTTTCTGAAATCAATATAGGCAGCATGGCTCTTCTACCTCATGAGTGCTCATGAGTGGTCAAACTGTACAGTAGGGTGGCATAGGAAGGGAAAGCTTGTGACCTGCTTGAAGCAGAGTGAGGGTACATCAAAAATGGGTTATGTTGAACACAGTAAGGCTTGAGAGGAAAACAGGCTATAGACCACTTTTTTCTTTCTGCCCAACTTCCAGCTTTGGCTGGCTGAGGGCCCATGCTTTCCACTGCTGCCTGCTGCCGATTTTCAGTGTCAAAATTGTTATTTTGTGCAACATGAACAGCTCTTGGCCACTACAAGGCAGTTTGTTTCACAGAAATTAGTTACCTATCTGTCAAGTGGTCTTTTCTGTTTGTGGAGACCTTCTTGAGTAGGATGTCCATTTTCATTTTGCTAAAAAGAATATGAGAAGCTGCTTCATAAAAAGGAGGATGGAGGTAGTGTAATTTTTCTTGTGACACTTCCTATGTATAAATGCAAAATTAAACATAGAAGCTAAGCTGAGTCAGCTTTGGTTAGCACTTAGATGGGAGACCACCAGTGAATACCAGGTGCTGAGAGCTGTATTTCAGAGGAAGGAACTGGCAAAAGCACCCCAGAGTATTCCTTGCCTAAGAAAACCATATGAAATTCATAGGGTCACCATAAGTCAACAGATGACTTGAAGGCACATACACACAAACACTTGGATTTAAGTAGAAATTAAAACCATCTCCCTGTAGCTGTAAATATTGTGACCAGGTAATTGTTTCCTTTCACACTACACAGTTATAGCACTATAGTCCCACTTGAACTGCCATGGCTTCTTCTTATTAAATCCTGAGGTTTATAGTTTGGTCAGACTCACCAGAAAAGCTCTCTGGCTGAGATTCTAAATGGCCCTACCCCTAAACTACCAATCCCAGGATTCCATAGAATAGATTCATGGCAGTTCAAATGGAATCATCATGATATAATTGTGTAGTGTAGCCTCAGGTGCTAATTGTGGAAGGGCAACTTCAAGGCTTCTGCTCTTCCTTCTTATGGGGCTCTATATTTTTAAACCAGACTTGGAAATAGAGGACTGTCTTTTGTAAAGCAGAACACATGGTCACCCTATTTCTAGAGTATAACAGATGGGCAGCCTTGAGGCCTAAAGTAAGTGTGTGTATTTCCCGTGGCCACTGCTGGCTTTCCTGTCAGTGGGGCAGCAAGTGCACTCTGGATTTTCATCCATATTTTAATGGAACTATCCAAGGTGCTAAATCTTAAGCCTCAGCTTCTTAGATAACTCCTTTAAAGTTTAGATTATGTGAGGAAAAGGTGGGGTCATTTTTTCATATATGGTTGACCTGTAAGATAGCAACGAAATTCTGGAAGGAAATACATGATGAAATTCAAAGAATTTATAATTTAAATTTTGAAATGAAGCCAGAATTTTATCTGTTAAATATATTTGGGCAACAAAGAAAAATAAGGTGTCAGCAGAAGACATTGTTATACTTGATAACTGCTGCAAGATTGATATATGTGCAACATTGGACAGAAAAGAAATATGTTGATATAGAAGAATGGACATTTAAAGTCCTGGATATGGTTGAGACAGAAAAGTTAACATTTTCATCGAAAAACAAATCTATCCAGAACTTTGAGAGAGAAAAGAGAAGTTTGAAACTGGATAAAGACATAGTATAAGGAAGAAAAAGGAATAAAGTAAGATTGTATGTAATGAAATGCAACAATGTAATAAGGTAATATAACAAAGCAACAATGTAATAATGTAAGATGCAACAATGTAAGATCATCTTTTCCTCTGAGTTTGCAGTAACAATGTATGAAAGGCAAGAAGCAAGCAGATTCAACTGGATAACAAGCTTGGAAGTAGGGAGGGTTTTTTTTAATTTTAAAATATAAACTTTAATAAAAATATCTTAAAACAAAGTTTAGATTAGAACTCAAGAGCATATTCACCACTCTATTGACATGGAAGCCACCAACCACTCCTGTATACTTTCGCTGAACTTCATGAAGGACTGCTGATTGCAGCCTAGAGTGTCAAAGGATGGGAAGGAACTGGATTAGAGAGACAGCACAATTTCTGGATCCTATTCTTTCCCAGAAAAGAGGCTGGACCGATTTCAGGGGCAATTTTTCTTTGGCAACTTCAAGGGCTCCGAGATGGATGTGAACTAGGCTTGGCAGACGTATTTTTTTCTGGAGACCAGTTCTTCCTTTTATCCATGAATTTTGTTCCCAAGTTCCCACTTGTGTAATGTAATTAAGTAACTTATATGAAGGTAACTCATTTGTGGGGTTGGTCCTGGGTTGAATTTCCCCCATGAGCAATCCAGAATACCACCTGACATCAGGAAGCGGGCCTCTACCCCAGTGCCTCACCCACAGTAATGGAAATTGGAAGACAGTTGGCTAGTTCCTCCAGGTGGTGAGTCATGCATTTGCTTCACTTGGAACTCATCGTCTCATTTGGGAGACTGGGTGGCAGGCAGTCATTTGGCATCTTTACCACTTTTGTCCTGCGGTTGTTTTGTCCTCCTTACAATTTTTGGAACTGGAGATAATGAAAAGGTGCAGACTATCTGGGTGTCACCTTGAGACCATGACCAGCTTGTTCTCCTGTCCTTCTTCCTTCTGAAGGGATGAGGTTTCTGGGCAAAGAAAGTCTTCTGGTAGTCCAAATTTGGTTCATGGGCCAGACGTTCCCCATCCCTGCTTATCTTTTTCTTTGAAGGAGTGGACATTCAACAAATTTACCTCAGTTCTTCTATGTCATCTAATTTGCTTGTTCAGTTCCTGTGCATGTTCATGAACCATATTTACCAATGCTTGGATGAGAACACAGAAAAAGTCTTTAGTCAACCAGCCCACTGCCCACAACTTTTCTGCTTGTCTGAGTATCTGGTGATCTTAGCACTGAATTTGTTTGTATGTGCCTTCAAGTGACCTGTTGACTTATGGCGACTCCATGAATTTCATAGGATTTTCTTAGGCGAAGAATAGTCACACGTGGTTTTGCCAGTTCCTTCCTCTGAAATATAGCCTACAGCAACTGGTATTCCTTGGTGGTCTCCCATGCAAATACTAATCAGGGCTGATCCTGCTTAGCTTCCAATTTCTGATGGAATCTGGTGCCTTTACAGTATTGTATATACCACTAGATATTATGTATTTTGCAAATGAGACATAATATAGTTGTTAAAAGAGAATCAAAAGTGATGTCTGTTTGGATCACACCCAAAAAATCTCACAAAAATACCCACACATTTAAATGATTGGAACTGCCAACTTTTGCTTTTGTTATACTAATTCTGTGGAACAAGGCATATGTCTTCCAGAGCCCTTGGAATATATTATAATTGGGTTTATTAGAAATGTGCTCATCAGTTTGGACTACGTAGGTTGGATTCCATCAAACTGAACTGCACTGCTGATCTTCTAAGGGGCTTAGAAGATTGTTTAAAATAAAGGAGTTTAAATATGAGTGCAGTAACAATAAACTGGTCAAGTGTCAGCAGAGGTTGGATTTTTTTTTTCTCAACATGAATGGAATAGATTCCAAGAAAGGAATGACTAAGGAAGAATTGCAGGATCCTGACCTTTTGAGAAAACATCATAAATACCACAATTGTTTTTCTATGGTAGAAAAAGAGTCTATGAGATTATAATGAGGCCACTTTCTTAAACTGTATTTAAGTTCTATTTTAAAATGGAGTTGATGTGCCCCTTTCTAACACATTTGTTGTTTTAGCCACTGCTTATGTATCCCATAAGTTTCACTGTACTTGTGTGTGATATTTCCAATTATTTCCTCATTTAAACAGTAGGAGTTTGATTTGAGACCACAAAAGAGCACTGCTGGATTGAAGTCAACAATATACCTACTCCAACTTTCTGCTTTCAACAGTGGCCAGTAAAATGTCTTCAGGGCTGCCAGAGTCAGGACATGAAGATACCAGTTGGTGTTCTCATCCCTTCCCTTTCTCCCCACATGTTCCTGTTTTCAGAGTAATGCCATCTCTGCACATGGGAGGTTTTTATTTGAATGATAATGACTAATATTAATCCTCTTATACTTTGGACCATTTCTAAAGTCCGTTGGACCCCCACATTCTAGAAAGATGAGGCAAAAAAACAATCTGGATAATCAACATCTGGTTAATCACCTAACCGTAAAGTTCCCTTTCAAAGAACTCTTGCTTGCCTGTTTCATGGGTTGCTCTCAGCTATTAGCCAGGGCCTGCAAAAATGCTCAGTGAAAAGTGTGCACTCACCCAAAACCATTTAAAGCCTCATCTCAAGAAGATGATCACTGTATAAGCTACGGGGCTTAAAGGGATTCTTTTCCTCTTCTTCTTTTTCTCCTGAGCATAGGCTTATTACAAATACAGACAACTTTCTACTCCATTTAGTTTCAGATGGCTGATAAAATGGATTTTACTGCAGCAGCGACAGCTACTGTAAATGCTGGCTGTGGTACAAATTTAAGTTCCAGTCCTAACACAAACAGTGCAGTTAACTAATCATTTATGGTCTGAAAGTGATGGAAACACAGTTGGCAGGAGGGGCGTTAGGAGTTGCATCTCCTGAAAAGTAACTTTTCATAGCTCTGAATGGGAGTACCTAGTCTTCGTGACCATTTTAATAGAATTCATGGAATTCATGGAGTTCAATACATTTCAGCTAGTCACTTGTTTGTTCAGAATAGTGCCCCACTCCATCTTCCTGGCTTAGTGCTTCTCCATACAGGTATTCCCAGAAATAAATAATCACAGAAGGCCTAATAGAAGGAAGAGGTAAACAGGCAAGGAAGGGAGGATATGGCAGGGTTTCCCCACTCCACCGCACAAGTGAGTGTAAATAATAAAGTGAGTCATTGCCATTTTAGGAAAAAACACATATACAGGGCAGGTTTGGGTTTAGTGTCAACAGTTTTTCATTACACAGGGCACAAAAACAGGGACTAACCTTCAGAAAAACAAGAATTATTACGTTGATTTCAAAGATGTATGACATTTTATAACACCCAACTATCCTATTTTTATCAGATTGGCTTGGGTAGCTATGCAAAATGTTCTAATAATCCAGATTTGTACTATTTTGGTTCTCTATTTTTGCGTAAGACAATAGCTGCAGGTTTGGATGGCTATTTCTCTTAGATGAACCACCACATTCTGTTTTACAGCCAGGTGAGGAACAGTTAGAATTCATAGTTAAATGCTGTATGGTTGCTATGTGGAATGAAAAGTATCTCTTTCTCATCACTAATACACTCTGCAATAATCCTTTGCCTGGAATGAGTAATCTTCTGTTTATTCTTCCTTCCACAATATTCCAGGAAAAGAATATTCATAAACAACTGAAAGCTAAAGTAAGGCAAAAGCAATTAGCATGACACTCAAAATAGAAAAAAAAATCCAGGTGGTTTTCTTTCTCACTTACTTTTATTTACAACTTTACAACGGCAGAAATCTGCAAGCCAATTTGTTACATTCCCCAACCCCAGAAAGAAGCAATTGACAGAACAAACTTTGGTTGTAAGTGCCACTGGGTGTAATCTAGTTGCATTCAACTGCACGTGTTTTGACACTGCCTTTATTAGAAGCTGGGCTTGCACCCAGGGTTTACAAAGCAATTAAACCAGTATAATATAGCTTATACAATCTGGGAGAGTCCTGAATACAGAAAATTATTCCTTCTTTCAACAGATATACTTCTTTTATATACAAACAACTCAAACGTGTCTACATACTATGGTCTAAAAGCATTTAGATCCAACACTTGTAAAACTACATAGACAAAGAGGAAAACTTTGTCAACTGGTCACTTATTCTCAGGTCCTGCCTAGACACTCTCTTATCAACATGTACAGTTTTTTTAATATTTTATAAATAAGTCCACAGAAAACTAAACAAATATAATATTCCAACTGGGAATAAACTTATATATTATCTTGGAGGACATCACCCTCCAAAATCTTGTGGAGTGTATGTATGTATAGATAGGAGTTCCATTCTTTACAAATATGGAGGGAAAAAACCCACAAATGTTGTTAGCTGGAATGGAAGCTTGAAGACTCTGATTCTGTTGAAACAGAAGAATGTCCTCCTCGTTTGCCTTTGGAAAGGATCTTGAGACTTGAGCCTCTGCTAACAGAGGTCAGAGCATTTTGGGCTGATGTCTTGAATTTGGCACCCAGGAAAGCATAAAGTATGGGATTCAGGCAACAGTGGAAAAATGCGAGGGCTTCAGTAATGGAGATCCATTTGTGAAGTATCGACTCAAAGTTACAACCATTCTCAATGAATCCAAGGAGAACAAAGGTGTCTATGCTGATGCCAATGTGGTATGGCAACCAGCAGGCAAAGAAGGCAACAATCAGGATCACGGTGGTCTTCAGGGCTTTGCGCTTCTGATGGCCTTTTGAGTGTGACAGCTTGGAAATGATAATGCAGTAACAAGTCAGTATTATAAGGCCAGGCAAAACAAGTCCTACTAAAATATGCTGAAATCTGAAGGAAATCAACCACGTGTCATGAGGGTAAAATCGCTGGCAGACATATTTTCCACCCACCTCATTAGTGCTAGCGAAGATGATATCGGGAACAGTCAACAACAGGGCAGGCAGCCAAACGCCAACATAGACAATCCTTTCAGCCAATAACTTCCTGGGTTTCTGGCTGTTGGTAGCATGTACAATTGCAAGGTATCGGTCTAAGCTTATGAAGGCCAAGATGAGGACACTGCTGTACAGGTTGACTGTGTAAATGAAATGGACCGCTTTGCACAGGAAATTTCCAAAGTACCAGTTGATGACGGCATCCACAGACCAGAAAGGCAAAGTGATGACAAAGAGAAGATCAGCCACGGAGAGGTGTAGTCGATACTTGTCAGTCATGCTCCTCAGCTTCTTTTGATAGCCCATGACAACAATAACCAAGCCATTGCCAATGATTCCTGTCAAGAAGATGATGGAGAAGATTGTGGGCAAGAAGATACGATTGAAATCGGCATTTTCCTCTTGCAAACACACCTCTTGGTAGTCCCCCTCATCGCCAGAGCCTGGTTCATCAGTGCTATTTTCGGTCATGAAAATAAAGATTCCAGGAGGCAGCTGTAATTGAATGACAGAAGAAAAACAGTTAGAATATGGCAGTGGAATAGAAAGCCCAAACCACTTCCTTGGTGGTTTTTCATTTCAGGGAAACAAGAGCTCTGGGAATAATGTTATGAAGATATATACTGCATCATGTGCTTATGAGTCAGAGCAGAAATGGAGGTATCTTCCTTGCAATGCCATGGACACTTCTGATCAAATGAGGTCCAGCCACCTTGCCTTTTGGAAGGACACTGAGAATGTGAGGAATTTCCTTCATGGATCACCAGGGAAACCATGTTCTGAAAATGCAGAGAGCAACAACTGTGCCTGCATTTTGTTTAGTTCAAAACATGCCCTTGCTACACACTCAGTTGGTGAATCACTGCTTTCTAGTGCCTATGCAGAAAATCCACATGTGGTCTACAAGGCTTTTCCTGTATGAAAGTTCTGTCTGCTATGGAGGAAAGTCCCAACTGTTACAGCAGAAGAGAAATACATGGATTCTTTTCTAGATGACTATGAACTGAGTACAAAATGGTTGCCCCTGCATTTTAAAGAAACTAAAAAGACATTATCAGGGATTTATAAAAGCTGCATAATGAAGCTTCTGCAAAGATACAGACTATCTTCCATATATCTTCTTTAGAATAAGAATTACAATGAAATTCCCCCTCAAGCTGCTATCAATAAATTTTTTAACTAAGCAAAGACAATGCCTGAGTATATAGATTCTCAACAATCCCCCCTTGAGATACTAGGACGATAGGTGTCCACACTGTACAATTAATAGTTTGATACCACTTTAGGTGTCATTATAGCTTCTTCCTATGCAATCCTGTGATCTTTAATTTGGTGAGGTACTTCTCTACTGCAACAGTTCTCAAATTTTAGCCGTTTGCCTACTCTGGACTTCAACTGCTAGGATTCTGATCATTAGCCATGCTACGTCGGTCTTCTGGGAATGAGCATCAAAATATCTAGAGAACTGAAGTGACAGAACCACTGCTCTGGTGCACATTCCCCTCAGCTTGAGTCTTCTTAGAGATTTCTAGGAGACAGAACTTCAAGTGCCTCATCAAACCACAAATCTCAAGATTCCATAGCATTCAGGGTAGTTAAATGGCATCAAACTGTTTTGATTGTGTAGCAAGGACACAACACAGCAGGAATGTCTATGTCTAGTTCTCTGGGAAGAAGAGGAGAATTCCCACACACCCCCATCCTAGTTTATAAAGGTGACTCTTTTAGTCTACAACTCCTTGAATCTCTCAGGTAGCATGGATGATGGCCATGGAAGCTGAGGAATTCTAAGGTTGTGATCGAAAAGTATCACTTTTCCAAGCTCTGTCCAACCTTCCCTTGGAGTTATAATGACAGAACAATACTTATAGATGGAAAAGTCTTACATTTAAGTACTAGCCTCTTAGCCATAAGTGAGTGCATAGAATTGCCTATAACTAAGCGAACTGGTTTCAGGACTGTCAATGTCATAGTAGTTCCAATTTCTATGTATGGGTCTGAATGCTGGAGAGTGAAGAAAGTGGACAGGAAGAAAACCAACTCATTGGAAATGTGCTCCTGGAAAAGAATTGTATGGATACCATGGACTGCCAAAAAGTCAAATAAATGGGTCTGAGAACAAATAAGGTCTGAACTCTCACTAGAAGCCAAAATGACCAAACTGAGGCTATTGTACTTTGGCCATATCGTGAGATGACTGACTCCTCAGAAAAGATGATAGTGTTTGATAACGCAGGAGGCAGTAGGAGAAGAGGAAGACCCCATTATAGGTAGATACCCAATCAAGGAAGCTATGGTCCTGCCCAGGACCTGAGCAGGGCAGCTGATGGCCAGGAATCCTGGAGGTCTCCCATTCAGAGGGTCACCATACTTGCCAGGCCAAACTGATGGTGACTGACAACAAAAAAAGTTAGCTGGTGGCATGAAGTGGGGATGGCACATAAAATATGGAAACCAAGTGGGTTTGTAGTATATGGGAGCCCTTTCTGCCATATGCAGAATAGAAACACAGTTAGAAAAACAACCTCTCCAATGCTTCAACGGGCAAGTAATTTTTATTTTCTTTTTTCTTTTTGCAGGCTAGTAATTCTTGTGGGCATATTTACCATGCTGGTCTAGCAGGAAGCATGTTCGTTCACTGAGGGAGCAAACCGTACAAGTAGGGGAATCCCGCAGGACTTTCGAGACTAGAGAAGGAAATTTCTAGCACAAGATCTCATGGACTCAGCCACTTAAGTTCACTCCGTCAGATGAAGAAATTCCTCGTTCTGTTTCAAGGGTGTTGAAACAGACTAATCCAGCTGTATCTTTGAACTGTAACAGTCGGGTTATGTAATACCTTTATGGAAACCAAGGAAAGCAAAACAAACCCTACCCCCTCGAGCAACAACAACAACAACCAAATGCCACTCCAAAATGAGGAATGTTTGGTGATTTGGATTTTTGGCCAAAAAATTAAGCAGAAACAACAACAACAGATATGCATATGTGTGGTGGGGAGCAATGGTACTGATAGTCAACATGACTAAGTCTTCTAAGTCTTCCACTTCTAAGAGTGATGGGGTGGATCTGCTGTTTGGACCTCAGCATCAGAAGGACACTGGGGACTACCCTCATCAGTAGAAACAGCGAGCAAGACGGGGGAGAGGGAGAAAAGAGAAGTGCCATCTCAGGAAACCACCAGCCGTTTGAATGTTTGGGCAGCCAAGAAAGGCAAAGAAGGGAGTGGCCCCCTTGGTACAGCCTAGTTCTTTCCGCCTTCCAGTCCCTTGCAGAAACTTTGCCCTCCTTCTTAACAGAAAGTAAGGCACTATTACAGATGAGTTTGGCAACCTACTTGAGAGAGGTTATCTAGATTTAAGCCACAGAACTTCAAATCAAAAGAAAGGAGAGCTGCCTGTGTGGGTCAAACCAGAGGTTTCCAATGGGGAAACTCAGAAGTAGGAGGACAGGAGAAACTGATGGCTGACCTGGAAGGATGGCTTTTCAGTGGGAAGATTCCCAAGTGTGGCAATGAAACAGGAACAAAAGCATGGAGTTGGAAGTTTTTCTCTTGGGACTTCATTCCCCATTTCTTTTCTCGGTTTGGAAAAAAAAAGATGCAGACAGTTCCATACACAAAAGTTCTCCACCAGACTAGGGCACTGTTTTTTTTTTTTTTTTTGGCCCCCACTGTGTGTGCATGAGAGTGAGAGACCCTATTTCATGGCGTGAGTGTGCATCTGTGAAATCTGCTCACAAAAGGACTTCTGTTCTAGGAGTTTGCAAACTACGCCTAGCTAGTCTTTCCAGCCACCTTGCATTTCTTGACAACATGACCACTGACTTCAATGAGTTCTGCACAGTGCCGCTGGTTTTCTGATAATTCAAAAAATGCTGAAAGAAGATGTGGGGAGAAGGGAAGTCAGACTCATGAATGCCCTAATGCTTAGATTCCCCCCCCCGCTTTTTGTCACAGCGAAGGCAAAGTTACAAGTTTCAGAAAGTGCAGAAAACTCAACATGCACGCACACTTTGGTACCATTTCCCTGGAATTTTATATATATATATATATGAATTTTATTTATTTATTTATTTATTTAATATATTTTATATTTATGTGTGTGTGTACACACACACACACACACATAGCCCGCCCATCAACAACTTCTGAGGGCGGGTGAGAAGCTTTCAAAAATGAGCCGCGCTCAAAGATGAGCCGCTTTTGATTCCGACTCGCTTTCTGCCCAACCCTCCCCTCGCCCCTCCCGTGTCCCGACCCGACCCCTCCGCCGAGACTCCAGGGAGGGACGTCCTCTCGGCGCCCCGCGCGAGCGCCCAAGCCCGCAAGCTCCGCTTTGAAGCCGCCCCCGCGGGAGCGAGGCAGAAACCGTCCCGCCTCCAAAGCGGCGCCCGTGGGAGGGAGGCGAGCGCCTAGCTTTGGATGCAGCGCAACTCCCATCGCCCGCTGCTTACAGCCGGACGCGCGCCGTATTGTTCCAGGCGTCCCCGCAAGCGAGCCCCGGGCGCGCCATCCCCACCCCACTCGCGAGGGGAGAGGGGGGCCTTTTCCACACTAGGCTGTTGTGGTGCTATTATTCCACTTTGAGGCCCCTCCCTAAACTGCAAACCCCAGGATTCCATAGGATGTTGAAAGTGGAATCATAGCATTCTAACAGTCTGGCGCGGAACTGGTTCTGATCCGCTCGCATCGCTCCGGACGCGCTCCGACCTCTTTCTCCCTCTGAGGAGAGGCAGGTGCCCTCCATAGCCAACCCCCGACCCCTCCGTTGAGGAGGTGGTAAATCCGAGCCCCACGGCGGACTCCCCCCACAGCCCCTCACGTACAAGGGCGGGCTCAGGACAACTCCTGGTGTCTGTTCTAAGCCCCCAAACCCAAGCGCCCTCCCTCAGTCATTCGTGCATTCACTCCGGGATTCACTCCTCGGCCGCGCGGCACTTACGTCCATCGCTCGAGCGCGCCCTGGGCAGCCCCGCTTTTCTGCTCGCCCCTCGAAGCTCGCGCGCCAAACACCGCACCAAGCTCCTCACGCCGCCGGCACCACGCCCGCTCTCGCCTTATAAAGGCGCCCCCCGCCCCTGCGTCTGAGCCCGGCGGGGAGGCAGCAGGTGGCTCCTCCTCCTCCCCCCTCCCCCGCCCCCTCCCCCCAGTCAGGAGGGGCGGGGGGCTCTCGGCGGGTGACGGAGGGCGTCCGGAGCATGCGCCCGGCGCCACTCCGGCGGGGCGTTGGGACCCAGGGCGCTGGGGGGAGAAGAGGCGCCTGGGGCGGGAGGGGGAGCGCCCGTATCGCAAGGTTGTTGTTGGTTTTTGTTTTTGTTTTCTCTTCGCTTTTGCCCGGTCTCGAGATGCTGTACATTCCTGCCCAGATCAGATCAGATCGGATCGGATCGTAGCAAACTCAAGTGGAGGGAAAAAGACACCCAAAGGGGGAGGAAAGGCAGACCGTGAGGGCGGACTAAGAGCTTTGAATAAATAAATGAATAAATGAAGCCGGCACGTTGGCACCAAAATTGGCCGGCCACCTAGGGGTCAGGACCAACGCGTCAGCGATCGAGAGTACGTGTGTGACCTCCTAAAGACGGTGGTGGTCGTCTGGGTTGTTGTGTGCCTTCAAGTCGTTTCTGATTTACCGCGACTGTAAGGCGACCCTATCACGGCGTTTTCGGGAGGCTGAGAGTGTGTGACGCTCCCAGAGTTACTCGGTGGGTTTCCAAGGCTGAGCGTGGAATCGAAGCTCCAATGCTTCAACGCGCAAACCAGTGCACCACGCTGGCGCTCATAGGAGGACACGAATTCCCCTGGGTCCCAGTCAGCATGGTCAGGAATGATGAGAGTTGTAGTCCAGGATATTCTACCCTCCCCAGATCTACACTGATCCTGGTCATCACCTTCGGCTATTGAGAGTTACATCGTTTCTGAACTTTCAGAATCGTTTTTTTCCCCTTTGTTTATTCGCCATGGCCAATAGCAGCAGTCCTAAAGGTCCAATCCTGTCTGTTCATTTACCCTGGATTAGTTTGTGGAACTCGGTAGATCCTACGTCTGAATAGGACTAGGTTTTAGTTCAAACAACAAATGCAAGGTAGAAAGAAAGAAAAAGGTTTATTCACATCAAATAAAGAACAATGCAGCACTTTCTTTCTTACATTATCCTACTAAAAAGTTCTTATTTCTAGTGAGAAATAAGAAGAAAGAAAGAAAGAAAGAAAGAAAGAAAGAAAGAAAGAAAATGCTGTTTTTATGTAAAATGTGCATTACCAGTCAAAGCATGGAACCATTCTGTGATTTGTAATCTAGAAAACCCAAACTTCCAAGTTCTGCTACTTGGGTGGTTTTTCCTTCCTATTATACATGCTGCCAAAGTTTTCATGCAAAAGCTTTGCACAGTGTTTTTATCACCTCCCATCTGCTGGGTGTTGCAAAAGTTCATTATTGCCTTCATACTTCTTTTTTTGCAGTTTCTGACGCTTCCTTTCTTCCTGAGCCATTGCCATAGCTTGTGGCCAAGAATTTCACAAGATAGCTATGGGCTACATTAAGAAATAAAGCCGTTAGACGAAGCAGCTGTCCTGAAGATACCTATCCAATCACTATTTCAAGACCTCCAAGGGAGAGACTACCACTCTCCAAAACAATCTATTTTACTGCTGAACAGCCCTTACCATAAAGAAGTCCTTTCTAATGTTTATGTAAAATCTTTTTTTTCTTGCAATTTAAATCCATTGATTTGTGTTCTCATCTCTAGAGCAGCAGAAAACAAACTTGCTCCACCTTCTACATGGCATCTCTTCAGCTGTTTAGAGATGACTATTGTGTTACCTCTCAGTCTTTTCTTCTCTAAGAGATCCATATCTAACTTCCTAAGTTGTTTCTTGTAAGTTTTTTTTTGAAGATCTTACATCATTCTGGTCAGCCTCCTTTGGACATGTTGCAGCTTGTCAATATTCTTCTTGAACCCTCTAAGCTTTTCCTCATATGGAACATGCACTGGTTTCACCATCATTTTAGTTGCCCTTTTTGGTATCGTCCAGGAGTGTAGCATTGCGGGGGGGGGGAGGCAAAATGAGGGCATTGCCTCTTAAATACAGTCCATCCTCCACATTCATGGGTTTGATCTTTGTAAATCTGATTATTCGCAAGGCACGAATAATATCCCCCATTCTCCTCCTCCCATTCTCTTGCATTTTGCCAGGTATGGAGAAGGGAGGCAATCACCTGAACAAAAGGCAAGGAAATGGGGAGAGGCATGCACGAACCCTCCTTCTCCCCTCTGGAACCCCCCTCCAATTCTCTTGCCTCTTGCCTCTGGCCTCAGTGCTGAGAACATGCCAAGGCAAATGGAAATTGGAGGGGAAGGCAGATGTATGCGTGCCTTCCTTCTCCCCTCCAGAGCTCCCTCTTCCATTTGTCATGAAAAAAAGGCAAGGGAATGGAAGGAGCATTGTGGGGCTGGGGGAGTTATTTGCGGTTTTTCCACTTTGGTGAGGGTTCTGTGCCCTGAACCCTTGCAAAAGTGGAGGGGCCACTGTAACGATTTTGGACCCTCAAATGAAATTTTCTTTCAGTCCTCAAATTTGTAGTATTGGAGAGGGTGAGACATGGAAAATATTTCAGAGCTAGAACTCTTCTATTTGCTGTGTTGTTCCCTGGGTAACTTCCCCTGCCCCATAAATGCTCGACTGAAACTTTAAATCGATGCTAGAAATTTGGGAACTGAAAGAAAATTTTATTTGGAGGAACAGAATTCTTATGTGGGGGACAATGTCCTCATTTTGTTCCCCCCATAGCTTACACCCCTGCTTACCTTCTACAGCTCTTCTAGTCCTTATTGTCGTATCTGTGCAGGATCTGTGTGTATTTGTGTTGGAAGACTGCAAAGCGTCCTCTAAGATAGGGCTGTGCCTCCTTAGAAAGAGTAGATTCATAGGCCATTTCCACACTACACTGTTATAGTGCTTTTATGTCACTTTTAACATCCTGTGGAATCCTGGGGTTTGGAGTTCAGGGAGGGGCATTTAGAATTCTCAGCCAGAGAGCTCTTTGGCCTCAGTAAACTGCAAACCCCAGAATTTCACAGGGTGTTGAAAGTAGAATAATAGCACTACAGCAATGTGGTACGGAAAGGACCATGGTCTGGGAAGGTCATATTCATTTCAGCTCCAAGTGGCTATAACAGCATGGAATACCTTTTTATCAGCTTGAGACGAGGCACTGATTGGTAGTGATGGTGGTGGCAGCAGCGGTTTTCTTCTTCATCATCATCATCATCTTTATTTCTTTCCCGCTTTTCTCCCCGAGGGGACTCAAAGTGGCTCACAAACTTAAAAAACCATAATTAAAAACTGTAATATACAAAAGTTAAAACACAGATTAGACAGCACTAATGATTAAAACAATGTTAAAATACATTAAAACAGCATATAAAGCAGTTAAATAGCAATTAAAATAACCAGCACCATTCTATATACAAATTATATATTAAATGCCTGCTGGAATAGGAATGTCTTTAACTGTTTCCTGAAGGTAGTGAGGGAGGGGGCCAGTCCAACCTCTTTGGGCAGGGAGTTCCAGAGCTGGGGAGCAGCCACTCAGAAGGCCCTCTCTTGTGTTCCCACCAAATGCACCTGTGGGGGTGGTAGGACAGATAGAAGGGCCTCTCCAGCAGATCTCAACTCCCGGGCTGGTTCATAGGGGAGAATATGGTCCTTCAAATAACCTGGACCTGAGCTGTGTAAGGCTTTAAAGGTCATCACCAACACTTTGAATTTTGCCCAGAAACAGATCGGCAGCCAGCAGAGCTGCTGTAGCATGGGTGTTATGTGATCCCTGTAATCTCCCACCTTGATTATTGCAACATGTTGCATGTGAGACTAGATTAAAAAATGGCTTGGAAACTTCAGTTATAGTGTTTATTGTTCACTGGGAATGCTCATTTGGTACACATCATTCCAGTGGTTACCAGTCAGTTTCTGAGCCCCAATGGAAAGTGTTGGTGGTGGTTTCAAAGCTAGTCAGTTTTGTGCAAAGTGTTAGTACTCAGCTTTAAAGCCATAAGCATTTTAGGACCAGTCTTCCTGAAGGAATACTCGCTCT
Source organism: Cyclura pinguis (assembly GCA_030412105.1). NCBI lineage: Eukaryota > Metazoa > Chordata > Lepidosauria > Squamata > Iguanidae > Cyclura > Cyclura pinguis. Next base: position 244,796,252 of record CM059599.1, on the reverse strand, counting down.
CAAATGTTCCTGCTTGATTACTAAATTCATCCTTGGTGGGTCTTGTCTAGATGCCACTGCTTATAGTGCTGTGAAGGCTGGCTAACAAGAAAGGAGAATTCTTAGTATGTGTTGCAGGGGTGGGCCGGAGTCTAATTATTTTAAACAAACAAACAAACAAACAAACAAACAAATAAAACACTGAAATTCTGTCATTCATTATTCATCAGGACCTACAAGAGGTTGCAGGCTGCTTTAGTGGTTTGTAACAGTGGCATCCCAATTGTTGTTGTTATTTTTGTTTTTTTATTATTTTAAAAAAACAGAAGCAGAAAGGTGAGATAGAGAGATGCTGTACTCAAGATATTGTGCTTCCAAAGGCAAAGGGCATGATGGCACTCCATCCTTTCCCATGGACAAAAGCAAACTAGACTGGTACTTCAACACTGGCAATGGTAGAAAAGCATCTGTGGGCCAGTTTAAAGGATGCAGGGCAAACTCAGGAGGAATGTTTGGAGAGTCCCCACTACTGGAGCTCAGCAGTTGCCTTACTTTAGCTAATGGCAGTGTCAACTCTGATGTTCTCTAGAGAGAAACAAAAGAAAAAGGTGAAGACACATCCATTCTAGCTACTTACACTGATTCTCTGCAAGTTTAACTAACAGGTTTTCTACTTCTGGGAAAGACAATGTATTGGGAGACCTAATATTTCTTTATCAAAATTTTCTAATTTTCAGCTTCCTCCAGCTTGATTTAGTGCCTCGAGTGTCAGACTATGGCCCTTTCCACCCACCACCCCCAACCTGCAACGGCCACGGGGTCTCCACGGGATCATGACAATGGTTCTGCATGACATGGTTGTGATCCCGTGGCAATCTTGTGGCAACCTGTTGCAGTTGTGGATTAAATCATTGTCGGGTTTCTCCTGACAATGACACATGATTGCGCAGTCCTCTCGCTTCCCTCCCGCATTTACCTGTCATGAGTAACATCAGGAAACACAATGGCTGCGCTTCCTCTCCCAGTGCAGCCTGGAAAACTGCTGGGCTGTGCTGTGGAAGAGAGGGGTGGAGTGATTGTGCTTCTCTCATCCAGCAGGCAGCCGGTGCAGAGACGAGCATGACGGAAGTGCTCCCCTCCTGGGAGAGGTTTCATTGGATCCCCACGCGATGGCTTCGGAACCAGGTAAGGTGCGGAAAGGGGCTCAGACTCTGGAGACCAGGGTTTGAATCCCCACTCGGCCATGGAAATCCATTGAGTGACCTTGGGCAAGTCATACTTTCTCAGGCTCAGAGGAAGCAAAGGACCTCCTCCCCCAAACAAATCTTGCCAAATCTTGCCAACAAATTCCTGTGATAGGTTTGCTTTAGAGTCACCATTAGCTGGAAACAGCTTGAAGGCAAACAACAACAATAACACTCTATTGAAATTCACACAGGAAAGTTCAGGCTGCCCTATGGTATCCCCTCTCCAAATTTAATAGTAGCCCTGAAGAGAGAGATATATGTATATGTTGGTATCTGCTTATAATCCACTTATTTTCAGGTGCTAGGATTCAGCATACTGGTTAATTCACCATTTTGAGAAGATTCCTTGATCCCTTAGCTAAAAAGGATCAAGTCTCAAAAAAAGAGGGTGAGGGAGATTTCAGAGGGCAGCAAATGACTGTTAATTTCATCATACATTGATTTACTTGGACCCATGTCCTCTACTGCTTTTGATAAAACTTTATGCATTTGCTGTATGGGGGTGGGAGGTGAAAGATTGGATCCTAAAACCCACAAGACAGGTCACATTTTGTGACCTTTCCAATGAGTAGAGACATGATTGGGAAGTGGGATTGCTTGTGGCTTCTCTGCACATATGCCAATCCATGCTTTTTCTCTTCTGAGTGTGCTTACTGCTGCTGCATGGAAATATTCAAAATAAGCCTTACTTGCCAGTTAATCTGTTCAGTACCACAACCTTGGACTAGAGTCCTCAAACTACTTAGTCTGACATTAACTTAACTGGAATTCCCCTAGACTTTGTGGTTTGGGGATTATGGTCTTTGGAGAGCAAGACTCTTTGAATGTCAATAAGCCAATCATAGGATATGTATGTTTGACTGCGAGCATTCAATTGGCTTTTAGGGTTTATTTTTTTAATCTATAGTCTCCTTTGTTACTGAAACCATACCTAAATGGAGACTGGGGGGAATTTTTGAAAAGCTTCGTCTGTGAAAGAGGGCATAAAGGTGCAGTTAATGATTTCCAAAGCTATAAAAGAGGCCTGTCTCCTAGGAAAGCATCTCTTTTAATGAGTGCGCAACAAACGGAGAAGATTGCAATTTCCAAGTTTGTGCATTACATTAAATGCTCTGATACCATAGAAATTAGTGTAAAAATTAGAAACCAATGTATTTGTTACATATTGTTGAAGACATGTGCCACTTACTGAGCAAAACCTTAAGTGCCTTTACAATATTGCATCATATCTGTGAAGCATTAACATGCTCTTGTTGAATAATTACAACTTCTTTATCATACTCATTTGTGGGCAAAGTGGCACTTAAAATGTAATTGCTGAAATGGATAACTAGCCGTTGAACTCAAAATCGATCAACTGAAGTGTCTCAGCAGTGAAATCTTATGAATATCTATTCAGAAGTAAGCACAGTGCAGTTCAGTGAGGCTTAATTGTGGGAATGTGTAAATAGGGTTGTAGCCAGGCAGAGCAATTGTATGGGAAGAAAGAAGAACCAGAGATCTGTTGTTTCCTGGGCCCTGTCTGGTGGGTAGGTCAAATTACACCCCTCCTGTGGCTGTACTCCCTGATTTGTGGCTGAAAACCATCCGTGGAAGTCTCCTTCTGATTTTCATTTCTGGTAGTTCTAGTCAATTTTGAACCATTTTCTTGTTTTTAAGGGTATTTGGGGTGATGGGCTATGTTTTGAATTATCCCACCATATTTGATGATTTTGGAGGATGTTTTTGATTCTGGAAACAAAAAATTAAAATAATTTGTGTGATCAGGGGCTTAGTTGTGGGGGGCTGTTGGCTATGCCTTCTCCATCCCATGGGCAAGGTGGCTATTCCCATGCCTTTTGAACTCCATTTTAAACAACTGCTGTCTTTCCCTCTGATTGTTCTTAGTAAGATGGATGGAAAGCTAGACTGAGGAATGTGTGCCCCTTCAGATGATGAGGTCCTCTATCACCACCCTCAGAACCACCATTGCTGTGTAGTAGGCCCTCACTTCAAGGCCATTCCATTGCTGTTGGAGAGCAGCTGGAATTGGACAGATATCTTACTATACTCCCCTAGCCAGACACCAACTGAGGACATCTTCTGCTAAGACCTGCTGGAGTCCTCTGGTGGTTTCAGCAGATGACATAATGAGATGCTTCTTTGATGCCCTCAGTTCTCCATCAGCAATGGAATAGTTATGGGGGGCTCTATCACAGCTCCATGGCAAGTTCTGGGGGAAGAGGTTGGTTGTTGCAGGAGGAGGAAGAGAATAACAACTTTTGCAGTGACAAAAAACTACACATGCAAGCATGTGGTGCAGGCAGGGGAACAGATAAACAGAGGAGCTGTAGCTGTAACCATGCACTCTACTCTTTGAAGATGTTTATTCAGAATCTGTCTGAATAAGGGTGCCTTCATACAGTCCTGTGTTGGTCCCAGACTGTATTTTCTCAGTTTTATTTCATGCAACTGTGATAAAGCTTGAAGACTCAGCACCGGATAGCTCCTTGCCACATGGTACCATCCACTGTACCACTATGGTATCACATCAAGGGGTCTGTAATCCTTCAGAGAGGCCCTTCCCTCAGCCCCACCACTGTCACAGGCACAGCTGGTGGGAATGCAAGATAGGGCCTTCTCAGTGGCTGCCTCTAGACTTTGGCACTCCATCCTCAAGGAGACCAGAATGGGCCCTCTGCTTGTTATCCTTCCCTTGGCAGAAACAAACTTTTTATTCCAATAGGCTTTTAAAACAAAAAGTTTTCAAAGAATAGGCTAAAGGTGCTGTATTGGTTTAAACTGAACTGTTTGTAGTAGCTTGTTATTTTTTTAAGGATATGTTTAAATTGTTTTAATACTGCAAATAGTTTTATTCTATTTCAATGTGCAATTTATACATTTTTATTTTTTTTTTAAATTTTTTAAAATTGTAAGCCACCTTGAATCCCAGTCTACAAGAGGATCTTTCTTATCTGTTGACTGCTAGACTCTGGTGGGGAACTTTTATGTACTGGATGGCCCCTGCATGGGTCCTGATAACAGAAAATCGCAAAAGTGAGGCAAGACTTCACTTGCGGTGCTGATTTGGCACATAGCAGTATTTGTTCTTCCCTATGTTTAACAACTACTAGTTTTAACCATGCTTTCCACTGATTTATATGGGACAAATAGCTTGCTCTATAAGTGGGAAAAATTGTCTTCTCCCATATCAGACAGCATGAGAAGTAATGCTTTAGAGGATGGTTCCACTAGCAGAAGTAGTTGGAGATTTTTGCTGCTTCCCTTCTCTCCATGCATTTCTCAGCAAATCTGCTCTGGGGGATTGGGCCACCCTCTGGAAGCAAACTAATTAACTGTGGGCTGGACAGGGTTTCAGTTAGGTGGATCTGTACCTGCTTGGCAGACAGAACTCAGAGAATAGCTTTCAGTGGCTGCTTTTTGTCTGGGGGAGAAGTGACTAGTGGGGTGCCTCAGGGTTCAGTCCTGGACCTGGTGTTGTTAAACATATTTTTAATGACTTACCAAGTTTTCAGATGACACCAAATTGGGGGGGGGGTACGGAGTAGAGAAAATCCCAGAGAACAGGAACAGAATTCAAAATCACCTTGACAGATTGGAGAGTTGGTCAAAAACTAACAAAATAACAAATGTTCGAAGGAAATGTTAAGGTATTGCATGGAGGCAGGAAAAATGAAGTGCACAAATATAGGACTGCTGACCCCTAGTTTGAAAGCTATACCTGTGAATAGGATCTAGAGGTTTTAGCAGACCACAAGCTAAACATGAGTCAACTGTGTGATGTGAGGGCCCAAGAAGCCAACGAAATTCTAGGCTGTATCAACAGGAGTACAGTACCCAGAGCGAGGAGAAGTGTCACTTTATTCTGCTTTGGTCAGACCTCACCTGTAATACTGTGTCCAGTTCAGGGCATCACAAGAAGGATATTGACAAACTAGAACGCGTCCAGAGAACAGCAACCAAGATGATCAAATATCTGGACATCCATGTCTTATGGGGAGCTAGACATGTTTAGCTTGGAGTCAGGAAAACTGAGTAGTGACATGATAGCTATGTTTCAATATCTGAAGGGCTGTCATGTGGAAGATGGAGTGAGATTGCTTTCCACTGTTCCAGAGATTAGAATACAGACCAATGGATTCAGATAACAAGAGATTCTACCTAAAAGTCAGAAAGAATGATTTAATTGTAAGAGCTGTTTGACAGTGCTGTTGAGGATGGGGGACTATCTTTGTTTGGAGGTTTTTAAACAGAAGTTGGATAGGCATCTTTCACAGGTGCTTTAGTTGTGTATTCTGCATGGCAGTGGGTTGGACTAGGTGGTCCTCCTTCCAATTCTAAAGTTCTATAATTCTAAAAGATCAGGGACTCCTGCCCTTGGTTGAAGCTGATGTTATTAGTTTAGGGATACAGTGGAATCACAGAACTGTCCAGTTGGAATGGATTCCTAGGCCATTTCTGCACTACACTGTTATAGTGCTATTATTCCATTTTCAACATCCTGTGGAATTCTGGGGTTTGTAGTTTATTGAGGCCAAAGAGCTCTCCGGCTGAGAATTCTAAATGCCACTCCCTAAACTCCAAACCCCAGGATTCCACAGGATGTTGAAAGTGGAATAATAGCACTATAACAGTATAGGGCAGAAATGGCCTAAGGATGGTTTAATCTAATCTGTGCTGCTACAGAAAATCCACACTTAAGCATCCCTGACAGATGTTCCTCCAATTTCTGTTCAGCAACTCCAGTGAAGAAAAGCCCATCCCATTCTGAGGTGTTCCATTCCACTGTTGAACAGCTCGTACCTTCGTAAATGTTTAGGTAGGAGTTCCTTTCTTGTAATCTGAATTTTCTGTAGCAGTAATGTAATAACCATTATGAATTGCGGTACCCAATATTTTTGTTGTTGCTGCTGCTGGTGCAGATAAGTTTCCATAGAAAGGGAGATTACTAAGGGAAAAAAGGGGGGAAGAACAGAAGCATGACCAAGAGATAAACAATAGGGGACCATCATGTGGTAAGATACAGGCTGTCTTAACCCTAGAAAAGTCCTTTTTAAGCTATTTGTCCCAAATTTCTATGTGGTCAAGGATGTCAAGGATTTTCTGGCCAATCCTGTGCAGTCACCATAGAAGCTGCAGGCAAGAACACACTAAGAAAATGGGACTGAGTAATGAGTCTGATTCAGAGTCTTTCATGATGAAAAATATTTCCTAAAAGGCAGCTGCACAATTATTACAAGAGACTGAAGAAGAAAACAAAACAGTTTGGAGAGGAGCTCTTAGGAGACTGAGTAGTAGCTGTGGCAGGGAAATGGACTCTGAGGTGACCCAGATCTATCGCACTAAGAAAACGCAGCACACGCAGCCTCAGCAATACTGGTGACTGGGATGTGGTGGGTGAAGAAAGCCAGTGAAAGCTTTATGAACATTTTCAACCAAAAAGTTCTTATAGTGGCTTTTAATGGGCAGGTATCTCTGTTGAATATTAGTGAAATGCCCATTATGACAGCAAGTCTGGAGCGGTTTGCCAGTGGGAGCAATTATCTAGCAATTATCTTCCATCTGTTGATGTTGCTCCTGTTCTTGATTTCTTATATTAAGCAGGAGGCTGAACTCAGTGGTCCGCCAGAACCTCTCCAACTGCTACGATTCTGCATTTAAGAGAGGAGCAAAGAGGAGGACTTGTGAAGGGAGCCATTCACAATCAAAATGAGTTGGAAGAAGGAAAGCACTGCATTTGAGAACAAAATATTAATTCAGTACCTAACAGTTAATACACACTGTACACAGATTAAAAATAAGACCACCCGTCTGCAGACTGAGAATCTCAAAGATACGGCACAAAAGGAAGAAGAAAGGGGTGGAAGAGGGAAAATAACAAACTGAGGTAACGTTCTAATTCTTACGATGCCTATCTTGAATAGAAATAGTTCAGGGAAGGGAGATGTCAAAAGACAGCTGGTCTCCCAGTCAAGTCAGTGTGATGGGCCCCACTGTCCAGTCCGTACTGTAACCAAATGGAATGAGTGAATGAAAGGAGATGGAGAAGAAGAACCAAATGTAGCTGGACTGAAGAAGGAAGACCTTCTGCTGAATATTGTCCACCCTGACCCATCTATAGCCAAGTGGAATGATTCTTAATAGATAGTAGCCGAAGGAGAAGGGAAGGCAAAGAGTTTTGGGGGCTTTTCACAGTAACAGTTTTAGTGTTACGATTCCACTTTCTTCTCTTCCAATATTTCGCAGATGGGACACACAGCCAAGCAATATCAGAGTGTGGTTAAGATAGCCAAAGTTATCAATGAGGAAGAACCATTAAAGTTGGAGAGACTGCAGAAGTTTGCTTTTGCCTGAGCCAACTGGGATGGCAAGATTCTTTCTCCTTCTCCTCTCCCTCCCACTGAATTACTTGAATGCAAAATTGTTTTGCACTTTGAACTTGGTTAACAGTAATTGAAGAAAAGCAAGGACAAAGAGTGAAAGTGAGAAGAGGAAAGAGAAACTGAGACATTTTAAAAGCAGCTGAAAAAGTAGGACAACAGAAGATTAACTGGGACTGTCCCTCCTTTAACTGGGACAGTTGGAAGGTATGCTCTTCAAGTGCCATGGCAGATTCCTGTGGAAACCTGGGGTTTGTAGTTTGGTCAGAGGCACCAGAGTCACTCTTTGGCTGAGAATTCTAAGGCCCCGTGCTAAATTGTCAATCCTGGGATCCCATAGAATGAAATCATGGCAATTAAAGTAGTATGACAGCACTACAGTTGTGTAGTGTGAACGAGCCTGTGTTGTACTCTTGTCCTGCTCATGGGCTTCCTATGGATGGTGGGTTGGCCTCTGTGGAAAATAGCATGCTGCATTAGGTAGGCCTATGATCGCTCAGGACTCTTCTTAAGTACTTAAAGATAGCTGGTCCTTCAGTTTAGGTCAGTGAAATAGCCCTGAATAAATAATATGATGAGCAGTATAGCAATGTTTTAAATATAAAAATAAATAATATAGATATAAACAAATATCCTCTTTTATCTCTTTATGTGCTGCCAAAATACATTTCTGTTTCAACACTGGTACTCTATCAGGGTGTCGCATTTTTACTGTTGACCGTATCATCTCTTTTTGATCTGATTCTTCTTTTCTACTCATCCAAGCCATGCTGTGCTACCAAATCAGAAGTGTCTAATTGCCTGTGCCTTAAGACATGCTGTGTGCTGTGTGGTCTAGCAGAAACAACTCTGATTTCTCTGCGGACTGGCTCTGTTTGTGGCCTCTGGCAAAGCACTTAACCCCTATGCCTTAATCCATCCATCTGTAAAATGGGATAATGCTGTTTTAAGTGCTGGAGGGGTGTTGTGCAAGCCACTTTGTGGCCTCGAAATTTGCCTGAAATTGGACTCACTGAGTTTTAAGGTCCCAAATGGGATGAAGACAAACTCAAAAGGGAGACCCAAAGAAGGTTCTGGTCTTCTTTCGTCCCCTTGGCAGTGGTTGTGTTTTCAGCAGGTGGGGAGGGGATGGAACTGCTTGCCCGTGGGATAGTTTACTGCTTGTTCAGGCTGAGCTGACCCTGATGAGATCCTTTTGAGCAACTCAGTTAATCTTTCTGGCAAACATGCCTCCATTTGTGCACCAGGGCAAGCTGACAGTTTTATCTCCGAGGATTACATAGCCAGGCACTGCAGGATGCCTTTTTCAGAACTTTTTTCAGGACTGCCATTAGATCAGGATTAGGAAGACATACACGGAAAATGGAGGGGAGGGGTTGAATGACATCATCCCCTCACCATGAACAACAGGGTCCTTAGCTCTGTCTGTCTTGGGGAGGGGATGCTCCTGGCACCAGCGCCATCTTCTTTTCAGCATCAGGTTAAATCCCTTTCATTTGTGCAGGCATTGCTTTGAATTTCTTAAATAGGTGTTTAAATGTTAATTTGTCTTTTCAGGTGGGTTGATGTTGTTTTAAGCTTTTGTGCTTGAACTGTAGGATATTTTATTGTATTAAATTATGATTTATGGGTAAAATTTGGAAATTCTATTTGGGATTAATATATCTTTTAATAAACAAATAACCAACCTATTAAATGTAGCTAGTATTTTTAATGCTTCATCAAAGTTCCCTTTAAATCTGAATGGTGAGTTGCAAGTTAGCTTTATTGTGAAATGTATACCCTTCAACTATCCCAGTATGGCAGGAACAGTCTCCATTAATCCTCTGTCATTCCATTTTTCCAGCTGCTTTCAAAATGTCCCAGTTCCATCTCCTCCTTCCACCTTTCCCCTTTCTGTTTAGTTTACTTAAATTGCTGCAAACGAAGGCCATTTCCACACTACACTGTTATAATGCTATTATTCCACTTTCAGCATCCTGTGGAATTCTGGGGATTGTAGTTTACTGAGGCTGAAGAACTCTCTGGCTGAGAATTCTAAAGGTCCCTCCCTCAACTGCAAACCCCAGGATTCCATAGGATGTTGAAAGTGAAATAATAGCACTATAACAGTGTAGTGCAGAAATGGCTTAAGTTCAAAGTGCAAAAGTAATTTACACTCATTTAACTCAGCAGGGAGGAGAGGAGATGAGGGGTAGAAACTTGCCCTTCCCGGAAGGCTCAAGCAAAAGCAAACTACTGCAGCCTTTCCTAGCTTGTGTGTTCTTCCTTATTAATAACTTTTTTCATTGCAGTTTCCATCTGATATTGTTTGGCCACACATATCCTGGTATTCATCTGTAAAATGTTAGAGGGTATAGAAATGCAATGTTTCAGATTTATCAGATGTAAAATTTGATTCTAAGTGTATTGAAGAAGGTTATTCTGCATTATAGTTACAATGGCTTACTATCAGGGTAACCCATCTAGAAATTACTTTGAATACTTGAAGATCTGTGATATCACCAGTGCAGATTACAACTATTCCCACCCTCATTCTGTTCATGCTGTAGCCAATTTATCACTTAGTGACCATCCTTTTAGTCTTTTTAAGCTAGGTTGGTCTTCATACAGCAGACATGTGTGCTGTGTTTGAGTATTTACCACCATTGTAAAACTTGCTAGAGCTTGCTTTGGTTGACATAGTCTGTGAGAACTGAGGTTCACCTGCTCAATAGAGCTCTTCAACAGAGGAACAGCCTACCTCAGAGACTCTCTTCCTTTGGAAGTTTTCAAATAGAGGTTGGATAGTCATCTCTCATGAATGGTTTGGTTGTATGTTCCTGTATGGCTAGGGATTGATAAGATGACTCTGGTGATCCCTTTCTATGAATCTGTTATTCAAATCACAATGAGAGGCAGACAATAAGAAGGGTCTTTCTAGATTAGATCAAGAATTCACTAATCTGGAACTGAAAAACCTGCAATCCTCCAGATGCTGTTGAAGTTCATCAGGTCCAGCTGTTCAAGAGGGACATTAGGGAAGTAGTTGATAGATTACCCTGCCTAGTCTTGAATGCACCTTCTGTAAGCTGGTTGTAAAGGCCATTGTTTACCCTCAGCAAAAAGTTTCAGCGGCATACTGCCTCTGCTCATGGAGAAATTGACAAGCTGAAACTGAAGCATGGAAGTTTCTAGTTTACTCTATTCATCAAGGAACTTCTCTCTATATCTTACCCAAGAAGTATCTCTGAGAAGATTTGTTCAGAACTAAACACAAGGTTTGAAAACAGTAGAAAGTTGGTATGCTAAAAATATCCCCAGTACGAACTGTGTTCAGGACATTTTGTGCTATAATACTTTGATGCCCCGTTCAAAACAGGAAGAAGTTCGGGTACATACGTCTGAGGACCCTGAGAATAAGTTGATACCTGTGTAATTTTTTTTTTCTAGACAGACCTTCTGTTGCTGCTTAGCGCGGTGTAACCATGGACATGCTCACTCATTTGTTGCTCTGAGTTTCGGTCTACAAAACTTGGCTCAACTCCCAGTTCAAAACCACACTGGTCTAGGTATTAGGTAATCATATATTATGGGTGTAATCTTTTCAACGGTTTTGTTTTGTGGTCAAAGGCAAAGAACATGGCAGGGGCAAATTTGCTCAGACAAATATGCTATCAAAAGAATATCCCTAGGGTGGGATTAACTATAGCGTGCCTTAATATCAAAATTGGGCCAAGAAATCACATTTGTAGTATTGTCCCATTATGAGGAACTTAATGGCGTTGAATATAAATTTATATATGAAACCATACAATATATAGCAGCTTAGGGAGTTCTGAAGAACTTTCATCTCCTTTGTTCTCAGAACTGAACACCCTTGGCAATCTGGAGCTGTAACAAAATCTATTTCAGTTTTGCAGTGAACACCTGTGCATGATAAAACGGACCTGCAACTGCTAGAAGCTTGTAAAAGCTGTAAAGAGCCAGTTGGTCCCAAAGAAACAAGGCCAGCTGTTTTTTTTGTATTACAGTGATTAGGATTATGATTTTAAATTTATTAAAGTAGCATTAATTTATTTGTAACGTTCCTATGTTGCCTTTCTGTCAAACCACTGAAGATGATCTAAAGGGCATGATTCAAAAACATGAGACATGATATGAGAAAGGAGCAAGGAGGAGATAAGCACATTTTGGCAGCAGAGAGCTCAGGGGTGGGTGGGAAGAGAAGGATCCAGTTAGCAGTTGCCCCAGCCAACTGCTGGAGAGGACTTCGGTCTATCCCTGTTTTCTCTGCCACTTTCGGGTGGAATGGTTCCTGCTGGAGGTAGCCCTGTGATGGAAAGAACCAAATGGCAAACCAGTGAAGGGGAGGACATGCTCCCACCTCTCACTCAGATGTAGCCAGGTGGTGCTTCTAGCAATGTGAAAGTACCTGGACTTATTATACAGCAACCTAAGAAAAAGAAAGAAATGCCTCCTTGACAACAAAAGATCTGAAAAGGGGATGGTAAAGATATCTGCTGGTGGGGAAGGAGGAGAGGAAAGAAGAGGAGGAAGAGGGGAACAGTAGTAGTAGTAATAGTTGTTGTTGTTGTTGCAGGGCTGAAGATTGTTTTTCATTCTCTTGGATGGTCCTTGCTAGATATATATAATTACACTAGTATCCTGCTCTTCCATCAAGGAGCTCAAGGCAGTAAATGGGGCTCCAACGATTCCTTCTTTTCTCATTTTAAACGCACAGTAAAGTCCCTTCAAAGAAGATATATGCAGAGAGCTTGGAAGTAGCAACAGTCAGCCCTCCACATCTGTGGATTTCACTTTCACAGACCTGAGTATTTGTGAATTTCTCCAACCCTTGCCTGCCCACCTCAGGTGTTTCTTTTCCAAGGAACCTTCTCTCTTGGCAGCTGTGATCAGATTGCTCAGCCCTGTAAAAACCCACCTCTGGTTCTCCTTCTCCTCTACCAGCAGCTACCTGGCCAGCTAAGGACAGCTTACAGCCTGATTTCTCAGTACCACAAACCCTTTCCTGATGCTCCTCACAAGGAGATGGGCAAGAGAGAGGAAATCCAGGGACACCATGTTGAGTCCCCTTACTTCTTCTTTCCCTGACCTGGTTTGGGCCCTGAGTGCCTGTTGCCCCCCCAACATGCCTTGGTCCCTTTCCCACAGACACACACACTTTATGATATTTGCAATTTTTCCACTTTTGCAGGGGTCCTGTGCCCCTAATCTTAGTGAATGTAGTTGCCATTATAAATACCTAATTGCTTGGAGATTAATTCATCCTTGAAACGAAGGCATAATTAACTTACATTACTATCATAATAATGGATGACTTAATTTCTTTTCTCGTATAGCTGTGCCTTTTCATTACTTTTATAGTTGTGGGATTGTGGCCTCACTTAAATGGTGACACAGAAGCAGCACTTGGCTGAAGTGGTATCTCCTGTGGTACTTCATACTGCCTTACGTTCTATTGTGGAAGCTGTGGCACCAATAAAAAAAGTGAGTGTTTCAAACCACAGATCAACAGCTTATAGCATTGAGATGTGTATTATAAAGGAAGTAAAAGTAGCTTATTTACTAGAAATTACATTTGAGAAATAGAAAGCAAAAATGACTGTCAAAAGAAGAGGTTCTGTAACTGTAATTGTAGCAATTTACTTTAAAAGGTAATTTTCTAAGCTTTGTAAGTATGAAGGGGACCCAGAAATGAAGGGCACAGTTTGTACATGCTGGTCCCAACAGCGCATGTCTTCCCTTGCTCTACTCTGAACCTCCCTAAATTCAGCACGGGTATATGATTAGAGAATTTCTATGTGTGTAGACTTCTACAGAAGAAGGAAGTCTAGATCTGACTGATTCTACTTCTCATGGAAACCTAAGTCCATGGGCTTCCCTTGCACAGACGTTCATGTTCCATGCATGGTCAATGGAGGCAGGAACAAGGATGCTCTGAAACACCAGGGGTGAGCCCAATTTGGAGTCCCCCCCGCCCTCTTTGATGCATGGAGACCCTCACATGAAGGAGGCTATAGGTGGTTGATCTAAGTATTACGGCTGACCAGAAATCTGAATATTGTCGTCCTTCTGCTCTACCAGACTGCCCACACTTTTTGTTGTGTGCCTTCAAGTCATTTCTGACTTCTTGCGAACCTAAGGCAACCCTATTGTGGGGGTTTCTGGGCAAGATTTATGAAAAAGAGATTGCCTTTGGCTTCCCCTGAGGCTGATAGAATGTAATTTGCCTAAGGTTACCGAATGAATTTCCATGACTGAGTGGGAATTTGAACCCTGCTCTCCAGAGTCATATCCAATGCAAATTGGGAGGAATGGGGAGAGGTGGGGGAGAAAAGAGAGATGGAAAAGCATTGCCAGAGGAAAAGAGAGAGAAAGTGTATGTGTATGTGCATGTGTGTGAGAAAGAGAGAGACAGAGAGAGCTAGAAAGGGAAGAAAAAAGGAAATGGCCTAGCAATGTTAGTTATGGTCCTTACAGATTACCCTGAGGGAAGACGGCCCTTTATAGTTCCCATTACACTCCAGCTGGGACTACTCCAGAGTCTCCAGCAGACGCGTAGTCTGTCCTTTAACTGAACAAGCAAGACAAGTGCTTTTTTAAACACTGAGCTACAAGAACTACGATGATACTGAATAACAATATATTTATATCTGCTATAATCCAAAATTTTGGAGGATATTACCTGCAGTGTGAATAAAAGTTCACTTGTTATTTCTATTCTTCCTTCTAGAAACAGAAAGAAAATCTCCCAAACTCTCTCTTTCCCAAGGAGCCTGATTTTCCAGGGAGAAAAAGAGAGTATCAAGAAATATGAAAGAAGAAAACACAAATCAAGACAGATTTTCTCTATTGCTCTAAATGCAGACATCACTTTGAAATAAAGGAAAATGCTGTATGTGCCTTGAAGGGGCTTTACTGAGTTCATAATAAAACCAACCAGAGGAAGAAAAGAGAAAATGGAGCCAAGGTAAGTACTATGCTTGTCATAAACAAACACAATTCGGGCAGAAAGTTGGGCAGCCAAGGCCACTGCAGGGCAAAGATGGGAAAAGGAAGGAATACACTGAGGATTAGGGAGGGCACCATCCAAAGATGAGGTCACAGCATATGCATTCCATTCTAGCTTTTATGAAATACTAGGGTGCTATTTTATGTTTCTAACCAGACTTTGTAGGAGATTGTAAGCTGATTTACACAACTTGTAAGGTGACTTTTTCTTCTAAATGCTGTCCTTTGGTTGTGAAAACAGCTCACAACATGGGGAAGAAACAAGCAGCAAAATAAGAATCACACTCTGGAAGGCAGATAAAAAAGAAAAATGACAGCCCTGTGCTTTTCAGCAGATGGAATATTGTGGCCAGGCTAGATAGAGGTAGCTTCACACAACCATTTTATAAATAGAATATTAAGAGTGTAGGAAAGCTCATATCAGATTATTCTTCTGCATCTTAATCGGTCATGTGGATCAGACCACCTTGAAGTGTCCAAATTGAAGAACTGGGCATATGGAAGGAGTATTTTTCCTAAGGCTTTTGTTCTTTTCAGCCACAAAACATATACAGTGCTGCACATCTTTGAGCTGGATGAAGGCCTGACAGGACCAGGGAACTAGGTGTTGCCCTTTCTCTGGCCATTTCCGCACTACACTCTTATAGCGTGATTATTCCATTTTCAACATCCTATGGAATCCAGCATCCTGGGATCCAGCTGGTCCCTCCCTAAACTGCAAACCCCAGGATTCCATAGGATGTTGAAAGTCGAATAATCGCGCTATAAGAGTGTAGTGTGGAAATGGCCTTTAATAAAACTCAGTGAAAAGACATCCAGAAGCCAGGGCTGCAGGAGATATAGCCCTACCATGCTGGATGCAACTCACAAATCAGGTATGGAGGGCTATCATGGGCTAAGTGAATTTTCTGGGATTTTGGCTGTTTGGGAGTACAAAAACAGGAGGGCTTGTCACTACCAAGCATCTAGGCTATTTGGCTATTTGGTCTGTGAGTACAGATACTGTAGGAACATTCAGCCTATAAACTAATTAAAAATCTACTACTTTGGTCCGTCTATGCAGGTTTCACCATTTTTTGTTTTGTTTGAAAAATTCTTGACAGTCTTATTTCCATTCTATCTTGTATCCTTCACACAATTATCTTTCTTGGGGCAGGTGGTGTGGGTGGAGATCATTTAGTATCAACAAAACAGGAGTCCTTTGTGAGTCTGCCAATTATAATCAAGTGGGAATTACCAAAAGTGGACACCTGTCCAGCAGGAACTGGATTGAAGCCCCCAAATTCATTGTCTCTAAGTTAAGTACTTGTCTGTGTACTAGTCATTTCCAGCACCAAATTCCTTTTGAAACATTTGAACCAATGACCTAGAACTGAATCATTTTACATATCCCCCAGCTGGCTGTTATAAAAATAAATGATTTGAAAATGATTAGTTAGCAGAGGACAGACAAAGATCCTGGAATGCACATAAGTGTTAATTGAAAGCTCACTGGCTTTTGCTTCTCCTTGTTTTCTGCTACATGTATTATGAAGAGGTGACAGGATGGCTTGACCACATTGGAAAGGCAGTAAATTAGAAGAAGACATGCTGAAATGGTAGCATTTGCTTTGATGCGATATGACTTCTGGGCTAAATTGAAGACATCCACTCATGCAATAAGCATTTAACTTCCGTACCTGCCTCCTAAAAGTCTCTGCATTCACCACTAAATTTGTGCTGGTAGATCTGAGGGGGTGCATACAAGGGCTGCAAGGGGAAGAAGACTTAGGCCATTTCCACCCTACACTGTGATGGTGCTATTATTCCACTTTCAACATCCTATGGAATCTTGGGCTTGCAGTTTAGGGAGGGGTGCTCAGAATTCTCAGCTAGAGAGCTCTTTGGCCTTAATAAACTACAAACCCCAGAATTCCCCAGGATGTTGGAAGTAGAATAATAGCGCTATGGCAGTGTAGTGCAGAAATGATTTCAGATCTATCAGCAGTAATTTTTATATTAGTCAAAGGACACAATAGTATGCAGGCATACAAATACAACAAAATAGGCTCACAAATCAGTATGATGAGACACTTCACAAAAGTTTTGGAAAAGTAAAGGAAGATTTTTATGGTAAGCCATCGTTCCATGAGAAACAAGAGAACCTGCACTTTATACAGAGAGGGGTAGGGTGCCATTGGGAGTCAAAGGTACCCAGTGCTGTTGAACTTGATAATCCAATGAACTAATCAAACAGCTGATTCACACTCCAGGCAAGTCTCCATCAAGCCTATAAGCATGGTCCTAGCAAATTACCTATGAACAGTACAATGTCCAAAATGATCATCATAATAGATGTAATTGGCACTGTGTTCACCTTGAACTGAGTTCTTGGCTTGAGCTCTCTCCTCAAATAATAATAGTTCTTTCTAGTTCACTAGTATTTGTGGGTTTGTTTTTCTTGGTGCAATGTTGCTTTCTTATGGTGTGGGATACAGAAGCATAAATCCAATTGTTAATCTCAGCTAGAACAGATTGGTTGAATCAGTGGGAACTTGATTCAATTATCTACTCTGGTTGAGACTAACAACTGTATAAAGGCCAATGTGCTTTTCTCAAAGTAGTAGTATTTGTCCTGAGGGGTGCTGAGAGAGCCAGATGCTTTTGCTGAAAGTGATGCTTCCCTTTTGAGGAAACCGCATTTTATTTCCTTGGGATAAACCCCAATATTTAGTTGTGGGGAAATGAGACCCTCTCTCCATTTTTGGTCCACTTACTGCTTCCATAGTGGTGATTGTGGACTACACAGACTGGAATTGCATTGCATGAGCATCACAGAATCCTGATGGGCACTATGGATTTGTAGAAGTTAACAGGAGACAGAACTCCATGTACCGATTGATGGTCACTTGCTTTATTTACTTTTAAAAAGCCCAGCACATTTCGGCCTCTATCAAAGCTGGCTTTCCCCAGGGGCTACACTAAAAAAATACAAATATAATTCTATTTAATACATTAAGAAAGAGAGGCTGAAATGCACTGGGCTTTTAAAAAATAAATGAGGCAATTGACCACCAATCAGCACATGGAGCTTTGTCTCCTGTTTACTTTTACAAAGAAGAAAACTGCTCATCAGTTCTCCTCTTTGGACACTAAGGATTAGTAATATCGCTAGTGACAAGCAACAACATTCACTCCTTCATGCTCGTGCCTCTTTGTTTTAACATTTATTTCATTTTTAATTAAATAAAATGTTTGGAAACTGACCCACCCCCCATTTTACTCAAGAAGGAGCCAAACAAACATAGCAAAACAAAACAGTTAAAGTTAGACTGATCAGTGTACCCTTTGATAATGGTGTTGGAGGTTGTGAATTTCCCCTTTCCACCAAAGGCTGTTTAGTTGCATGCAGTTTAGGAGTGAGTGTGCTGAGCCCATATTTTCCCCAAGATATTTTATGTCTCAGCAGAACTTTAATACCACAACTGTATTCAGCTGGGAGAAAATGTACCTGGGGAAATAAGCAACAGACAAGTGAATGTGGGGAAGTTTGAAATCCCGTCACTGGCTCACTCCTTTATCTTTAAATCAGGGATAAAAATCATCCAGCCCTTATTAGGTTGTTGGGCTCCAATGCCCAGCAGCTCTGGCTAACACAACCAGTGTTGAGGAATACTGGCAGTCTAACCATATCTAGGGCCACTCAATTTCCACCTCTTCTCTAAGCGATGAAGTGTCTCATCCCATCCCTGCTTTACACTTGATGGGGGCAGACCCAAGTTTAAATAAATTGGTCTGCAGATACCATTTGTCACTTGATCCTCATCTTGTCATGGTTTGAATGTTGGACTATGGCTCTAGAGGGTTCAAGTCCCTTCTTGACGTGTAAAACCACCGGGTGACCTTAGGCAAGTCACATTCTCTCAGCCTCAGAGGAAGGCAAAGGCAAATCCCCTCTAAACAAATCTTGCCAAGAAAATCCTATGATAGGTTTGCCTTAGGGTTGCTCTAAGTTGGAAGCAACTTGAAGGCACACAACCGCAACAAGAACTTCATCTTTCCTGAAGATAGGGTTTTCAGTTTCACTGGTGCTCTGCAAAAACAGAGAGGGAGGGAGAGAGAGAGAGACGAGAAAAAGCAACAGCCAGTCTTTTCCCCAGGCCACATGTGTCAATTTCATCTCCCCCTTGTTTTGTAGAAAAGCATTTGACAAGATTGCGCTGTGTAACCTGGGAAAACTGGCATGGCTCCAAAACAAAAGATTCTTTCTCACTGATATGGTAAACCACTATGAAGGGCTTGTGGGAGAATAACATAATGTGTTTTTTATGTCATAAATGAAAAGAAACATAGTTGGGCAAATGTGGTGAAGGTGCAAGGGTAAGTTCTAGAAGTGTAAACTGTGAAATGTAAAAATACAATGCTCTGAATCCTGTTTTGACATTTAAAGTGAACAGCGTAAGTAATAATGACATCTCTGAAATTACAGGAAATGTTTTATGGGATATGACACTCAACCTTTTTTATTTCCTGACAAAGACAGGGCTATGATAAAGTGGGTGAGTGGATTTGTCAGCCAAGGTTGCAGAGTCCTGATTTTTTGTAAACACAGATCTGAATAACTTTAAGCAAGTCATTTAATTTTGCTTCACATGAGTGTTTCCACCTGTAAGACAAAGATAATGATACCTGCCTCACTGAGGTGCTACAGGACTTTATTTTGTAAGGGCTACCAGGCATTTTAAATCCTCAGATGAAAGATGTTCTAGGCTATTTTCTCTTATTCTGCATTGCCCTTAACCTAGGCTGCAAGAGCCCAAATTAAACAGTTGCAGACCAAAGATGTTCTGTGTACAAACCACAAACAACATAGACAAAAGATTCACAAAACACAGGAGTAGGCAGCAGTGAAACAAAAATCTTAGGTGCAATCAGTTAATAACAGACAAGTAAGCTTTTAGAGTGAACAATGGCAGAGAGGCAGAGAAAGTGCATTACGTTCAACTGTGGTTTAACTGTGGTTCAACTCAGGTTTAAGCACAGAGATTGAAACCGTCTAGACTTCAGAATGATAGATGGCCTGAATTGTCTGGTAAATATTGCAAGTTCTGGTACGATTTTTGGATGGTATAGGATGGTATCACTCTGTTCATTGGCACCACATCTCTGTAATGTTTCACAATTAAATTGAGTTGGTTAAACCCTGGTTATATTTTAACTTTGAACAAAGACTTCACTGGTGACTCCCCATGCTATCCATTATGGATCCAAATTCGAAGCCATACACTAAAGCCTGAAAACTTGAGCAAGCTGGTATATGATTTCCTGTAGCAAGGTGCCTGGATGGGCCTTTTGGTCTTGCATAACTCATTATATCGCCATCATCAACCAAAGCAGAGTCAACTATGAAAAATAAATATAGTACGATGCTGTGTTATATTTGTAGAAATACTTACAAAGCACACAGCTGAACCTTATTTACACAGTATTTGGCTATCTTAGTGCACCATTATTTCTTTTTTTTTTAAAGGAGTGATGCATTTACAGTTCTGATTGTGTGTGATCCTTAGGGACAGATTTTGAATTTCTGTATTAGATGTTGGAAGGAATGGAATAGAAGCAGCATACTGGTGTGGTCTAAGAAAGTTAAAGTCTGGGCTCATTCACAGTGTGCAGTTATAGCACTTTGATTCCACTTCAGCTATCATAACAACAGACTATGAAATCTTAGGATTTACAGTTTAGGAAGGGACATATGGAATTCTTAGACAGAGAGCTCCTCTAGTGCCTCTAAACAAACCAAAACCGCCCACAATTTCATAAGAGGCAGCAGTGGCAGTTAAAGTGGAATCATACTGCAATAGCTATGTGTGTGAATGAACTCTCACTCTTCCTTTTGTGTGGAAGATGAGCCTTTACGTGTTGCTGCCTATTGAGGCAAGCTGGCTGTTATGGCAAAGAACACAAAGGCTCTGGGGGTTAAAAGTAGGCTTCACTTGAAGCAATAATCTTCTTCTATGGTTGGTCCACTTTTTATTCATAGTAGTTTTCTTGTCCTCTCTAGCAATTGTCCTGCACAGAACAACCTCTGTAAGAGAGTTTACTGGGTGCCTCACTGTAGAGCTGTTGGGAAAGACTGTGAGTCTTGTGGTTAGAGGCAAACCTCATTGCTTAATTTCTGAAACCTGTTTATGAATTTAAGTTTCATGAATATGGCTGCTGATACAACACAGAAGAAAGTGAATGGTTGCTAGTCCACACTGTGCTCCCCCTGAGCTGTCAGGTCATATGACACCTCTACTGCCATCTTCTGCTGTTATTACACACAATCCCCAGGAAAAGACAGAGCACCAGGATCCTTCTGTTAATGTAAGACTTATCAATCGGAAATATGGGGATTATGCAAAAAAGTATATGATGGCCCTGCACTATTACATCTGTTATTGAGAAAAATAAATCAGTTTTCGTCCTAAAGAATCAAACTGCCCCTTTTTCCCCAGCAAGAGCACGAAGGGAAAAGGACAATTTCCTAATATTTGCTGGATTGTGAGCTATGGTTAAATTGGAGCACTATTTGTTGATCAGGCTATAATTTGTTCATCTCTGATATATCCACTTGTGTACAGCAATCTTTATTAATACAGGAGAAGATGTAGTACCTTCAATAGTTCTGCAGGAGCATGAAGTATATTAAGATGTCATTATCTTCATTCTGTTGCTGTGGTGTGCCTTCAAATAGTTTCCAACTTATGGAGACCCTAAGGTGACCTCATTGGGGGTTTTCTGGGGGCTGAGTGTGTGACGTGCCCAAGGTAATCCAGTGGGTTTCCACGACTGAGCAGGGATTTGAACCCTGCTTCTCAGAGTTGTAGTCCAGCGCTCAAACCCCCATGCCGTGCTGGCTCTCCTACCTTCATCTGCTGACACTGTATTTTGAGAATATATGTACAAAACCACATACAGTCCATCACACACATTCTAGTTTTAGATGTATTGTGAACATGTTTAAAACAGGGAAAGCTAAGTTGATTCATATTTGCCTAAACAATTGATAGGGCAAGACTTCTCCTAATGATTATAGGCATATCCCAGGGGAATGAGCATCTCATTGTGTCTTCCTGACAAATATCATATACTTCTGCTTGGATGGCACAAATCTCATCTGGGAATGCACGGAAGAGAGATCTGGGCATTACCTGCAACAGTGTGGGCAGACTTCAGGGTTTTTTTTGCATCCATCTTTTTCTCTGTCTGTCTGTCTCTGTCTTCCTTCCTTCCTTCCTTCCTTCTAGAACCCAAGAGCTATCAACCAGAATCAGGTGCAAAACAGACAGATACAGAATTAAATAGTGCCTCTTAACAAACCTGAACTGAACACACAATCATGGAGAAGTCCACTCCTTATTGCCCTGGAGTTCTCTTTATTTTAGAGCTTAACTGGCAGTTAAGAAACTTCTTACTGAACTACTGCAAATTACCCAGAGACTCACCAACAGATCATAAGCTATCTTCCACCAATTCCTGCTTCTATATTATTTTCCCTTATACTACAGCTGTTTTGCTTTTGTTCTGTAATACCATGCAAAAGTATCTTGTGCTGCTTTAACAGGGCAAGTGTAGATGAGTTTATATCAGGAGATATTGTTGTCTGAAGTACTTCACTGCATCTGAAGGCAGAATAAAAAGACCCAGGTTCACTCTTTATTACTCTTCAATGTCTGCTGCTTGAGGTGCCTTATTCTGCCCCATGGTAGGGCTATCACTGGTTCATATTCCTTCATGTCACTTAGGGATTGTGAGAACAGGTGACGATGACTTCCGCATGCCCCCCGCCACAAAATCCATTGCAGCTCAAATAGTACAAGCAAAACTTAGCATATCTCCTGACACACAATGGCCTAAATCCCACTGGTAATTCCAACTAGCATAGACCATTGATTCAATGAGATTTATTGACTTGCTGTTCAATAATTGATTCGATAGTCTAGGCTAGTTAGGACTAACCAATATGATTCCAGTCTAAATTTGCTCAAGATGCTTCTGGACAGCTCCCAACATTGCCAAGTAAAAGACACTGTGCAGCTGTGTGCATGTGTGTGTCTTCAGGTCTCCTGTTGACTTATGAAGACCCCATGAATTTCATAGGGTTTTCTTAGGCAAGGAATAGTCAGAGGTGGTTTTGACAGTTTCCCCCTCTGAAATATAGTCGCTGGTACCTGTTGGCTTTCTCCTAAACAACACTTAACAGAGCTGACCCTTTATAACTTCCAAGATGAGATGGGATTTGATGCCTTTAGGGCAGTGGTTCTTAATCTTTTCTTTACTGGGGACCTCTTGTAAATATAATTTGTTGCTGGGGTAGCCCAGGGCTTAATTCAAGATTTAAGTATTCAAATATTTATTTAAATATTCAGGTTTTATTTATTTATTAAAGGCTTCTGGATGTCCACACAGACACAGAGTGACCTTGGACGTCACATTCTCTCAGTCTTCAAGGAAGGCAAAGGCAAGTCCCCTCTTAACAATTGCCAAAACATGCATGCATGCATGCACACACACACATGCGCGCGCACTCCCCCCACACCCACACACCTGTGAGAGGTTTATCTTGAGGTTGCTGTAACTGTGAAATGACTTGAAGGCACACAACAACAAAGTGATGCTTACAGGGAGAGGTTCTTTCTAGCCATTGTGTCTCTCCGCTTTGAAATCTCTCTTACCTTAAGGCAAAATTGTCATAAGGGTTTCTTGGGAAGATTTGTTGCCTTTGCCTTTCTCTGAGGCTGGGAGTATGTGACTTGCATGAGGTCACCCAGTTGGTTTCCATGGCTGAGCGGGGATTTAAACACTGGTCTCCAGAGTCACAGCCTGGGCATGTGTGCATGTCTCCTGCTGTGTCGCTTTCGTCAGGAATGTGGCGAAGAGGTGGCGCAGCCAGTGAAACTGCTCCGTCTTTTGCAAATGAGGGAGAAGTTTATGCACATGCCTGCCACCATGTCCCTCAGTTTGCATACCCCCTGCTGCTGTGTCCCCAACAAAAGGGCAGAAGTGTGTGTGCACCCAAACTGCTCCCTTGTTTGCAGTTTCAGCACCCACTCCCCACTGCCATGTCCTAATTGCTGCCTCTGCTGTTGGTATCCAGCAGCAGGGTTTTGTGAGCCCTGGGTTAAGAACCACTGCTTTAGGGTATTTAGGCCCTATTATGGAGTTATTTCAGCCTATTCTAGCCTTAACAGGTTGGTGGAAAGCAAAAAGGCAGAAGAAACATTGGGAAAACACAGAACAATGACAAGTCAAAGGCATAATAAAGAATCCCTATAAAATTTGGAAATTAGGGAAGGAAAGGGGAAAGATACTGTATTTGCTGGCATACAAGACTCACTTTTCCCCCTGAAAAATACTGTTTGAAAATGGAGTGCGTCTTATACGCCAGTAAGTCTTATACGCTAGCAACCAGTATTTGCCAGTGTATAAATGGTGTGCATCTTATACATGGGTGTGTCTTATATGCCAGCAAATATGATTGAAGCCTTGCCTGGAAGTAACCTTAACAAAGTCCATGGACAAGTTCAGCTACAGGCTCTTAGGTATTGGGAGACTGAGTGGCAAATGTATCTGTGGATGCTGGAGCCATGTGACCTGTGCCTACTGATTTTTAAGTACTTGAAATGTTTGGAATAACATATCCTCACTTTAAAGCGTCCAAAGAAAGGAAGATAATGAACTAGTTATCTCTTACATGTCAAAAATTATTAGACTTCCAAGCAACCTACATCCCAGTATTTTTGCCTGATGCACTTACATAGGGGTAGCACTTAAACCCTCCTGATGATATTGGACTGCAACACCCAGAATTTTTCAACACTGGCTGTGTTAACTAGGGTGGCTGGGAAATGCAGTGCAGCAACATCTGGAGGACTGCATGATTCTCACCCCCTGTTTCAATGGTTGCTTTTGTTGGAGTAGTTGTATTGCTTAACAAAGAGAGTTTCACACAAAGGATCCCCAGGGCAGGAAGAAAAAGGCAGGATACAGGCTTTGAAATTTTGCTGGTCCAATCAAGACTTTAAAGAAAAAAATAGTTCCAAGGCTCTGAAGCAAGAGTTAATCTGAAAGGCTGTATAAGTGTTTTTTTTTTTTAAAACACACACAAAATTTTAACACACACAATATCTATGCCTTTAACTTAAAGCTTTTATCGTTCACCAGCTGGAACTGTTTCAATGTGTTTTTGAAGCTTCTCAAAATTTGCAGTCCACTGCTGGGATACTTTAATAAGTGTTACGTAATGAAATGGGAAAGTGAAGTAAGACTCTCGAATAACTTTGTGCTGGTCCTTTAACTTTCATGTACCTTTAAAAAGTTGTAATAGAAACTGCAGTTAGGTCTCACTGAAACCCACCCCACCCTGAAGTAAGCTCCTACCCAAATGGCTTACTCAGAAAGCAAACCCAAGCTCTCTCCTTTTACTGTGATATTTCCAAATGACAAAATCAAAGTGAGTTTAAGATAGTCATGTAGTCATAGTGTTACAATGTTCTAGTCTTATTTTCTGTGAGACGATTTTAAACATTGTTTGCTTTGGTTAAACCAAATGTTTATTGGTCATTAAAAAAAGGAAAGAAACCCAGCAACATGGTAAAATGTATTGCTATCCTTGCAAATAAGGCACTATTTCATATAGAATCATAGAATCATAGAGTTGGAAGAGACCACAGGGGCCATCCAGTGCAACTCTCTGCTATGGAAGATCACACATCAAACCACTTGCAACAGATGGCCATCCAGCCTCTGCTTAAAAACTTTCAAAGAAGGAGACTTTCCACCACACTCCAAGGAAGCATATTCCACTGTTGGACAGCTCTGACCATCAGGAAGTTCTTCCTGAGGTTCAAGTGGAATCTCCTTTCCTCCAGCATGAATCCATTGCTCCTTGTCTTAGTCTCTGGAGCAACGGAAGATGAGCCCGCTCCCTCCTCGCCATGACATCCCTTCAAATATTTGAACATGGCTATCATGTCCCCTCTTAACCTTCTCTTCTGCAGACTAAACATACCCAGCTCCCTAAGTTGCTCCTCATAGGGCATGGCTTCCAGACCTTCTACCATTTTTGTCACCCTCCTCTGGACACACATATATAAAAATGTACATTTGATAATAGCGGATGCATTGTGGCCAGTCTTATTCTTACACTTGGCAAGGTCCAATAAAATTATTTACTTCTTTAAGAGACCAATCCTAAGTGAATGGATGATGGAATACTCCAGTATCCCGGTCTTCTGACCTATCCAGTGGTCCATCCACCAGGCTTTGTAATTATGAAGTTATCATCTTATAGAGGAAGGATGAACAATCATTGGTCCATGGGATTCAGTGGTACCTACAGACGAACAGAGTGCTGTGATGTGAGAGGGTGCTCTTACATCCTCCTGTGTCACTGAGAGTTTGTTCCTTTGGCTCATCTTTTGCTGGTAACTTTAGAGGTCATGGGAAATTCTGAATTTAGGTGTAAAGCAGAAACAAATTCAGAGGGCCTTTCCTCCCTACACTGTAATAGTGCTATTATTCCACTTTCAACATCCTGTGGGATTCTGGGGTTTGTAGTTTACTGAGGCTAAAGAGCTCTTTGGCTGAGAATTCTAAATGCCCCTCCCTAAACTGCAAACCCCAGGATTCCACAGGATGTTGAAAGTGGAATAATAACCCCATAACAATGTAGTGTGGAAAGGCCCTAAGATGGTGCAGCCCTTGGTGGATTGGGAAGAGCTTGAACAGGGACCTCAGCTTTGAGAAGCTGCAAATGCTGCAGTGTAGAGGCAGGCACTGCTAAAACTTCACAGGAGGTGAGAATGACCTGCAAAAGGGGGAGGGGCTTTCCTGGGGGGGGGGCTATTTCTCCTATGGTTTCAGGGATGCATTCCAAAAACCACAGGATTGCTTACCAAAGATGTTTGGCCCTGCTTTGGAAAGTTCTGGAGACTGATGATTAAAACATTAAATAAAATGCTAAAATCACTGCTGTCTTTCTGTTTAAAAATAAAGTATTGTGAATGTTATTGCAAGGTAAGTCATTGTCTGGAACACAAATAGTATGATATTGATTAATGTAACTAACAAAAGGTGTTACTTTACCTACTGTTCAGGTTGTTTCTGCCCTTAATGCCAAGCATGTATTTACATAGAACTGTTTTAGAAAAAAAAATACAATGAAATGTTCATGTAAGAAATAATGAAGGGTACTTTTAGTTACTACAAATGTATATTATATTTGTATAGTGAATTACTAAGAAACTTCATATTATTTTATGAAGTGTTTTGCTGATGGATCTAACTAGATGTCTTAGGTAAACCTTGCCATTAAAAATATACCATGAAATGTAGCACAGTTAGAGAAAGAAAAAAGAAAGTAACGTTTCAATATTGGACACCACAGTGATGATTCCAACTACCTCAAACTGCAGGGCTATATTGTAGTTTCAATAGATTTGTCTTCCCTTTCCTTTCCTTTCTTTTTCTAGTGGTCCATCTACATTTCGTCTTCTTTCCTGGTACAGAGATAGTCAGGTTGATCTATGCTTCTCCTCTAGCTCATCTCAGAAACTTTTGGGTTTCAATAGAGGCAACTAATATTTCTGAAGACAGCAGCTAGCTCTCTGATCAGTGCACATGGAGAGAAACCATTAACTGTTCATCCTAGTTGAAAGTGGATAATTTTAACACCTTTCCTGTCCACAGAGCCCATTGAAATAATCTTCCAGGTTCAAGAGTACCTACAATGGCCAATCCACCAGCTGACATTTTCAGACATGTTATATTCTTCTGTTATCCTTTTCTTTCCCCGCGTCCCATTATGCCTGATGAAAAGGTCTGGAGAATTTGAGAGCTTGCACCCTTTGATAACCTTTCAATGGTCTTTTAAAAATCCATGTTTATCTACTTACTTATGTTGTTTTGTGCCTTCAAATAATTTCTGACTTATGGTGACCCTATGGTGAATATATCACAGGGTTTTCTGGAGGCTGAGAGTATGTGACACACCCAAGGTCACCCAGTAGATTTCCATGGCTGAGCGGGGAACTGAATCCTGGCCTCCAGGTCATAGTCCAATGTTCAAACCACTACACCATGCTGGGTCTCCACTCATGTATACCCACAACCATTTATATTCCTTGTACTCAACACCCATACACACACAGAGTATTCAACTACCTGATCAGAAAGTGACAGACCTTTTCTGCTTCAGAATTCATACTTGTCCACTATGATACAATCCCATTCATGATTACTGAGAAATATGTCCAGCTGAATGTAGGAGAGGTTGCTATTGAATAAGGATATATTGGATTTTAATGTTAGGTGCTAGTGTATAGCGTTTACTAGATTTTAAATTTCATAGCATGGGCAGACTATCCCTTTGTTCAGAAGCAGGCAAACTAAGGCCCTTGAACAACTCAGCCTTGCAATTCCCCCCCTTCAGCCCCCTCAATTTTCTCAAGGTTTTCTCAATGGCCAACAAAGCCATATTTTGTCATGCATTGATATGCAGAATCTAGCCATTTCAAGGAATATTGGTTAAGAGATTTTTAAGTTCCCCCCAAAAATAACTTTTCTAAACTTGGGAAAATTGTAGCAAATAGTGTGTTGTGTGTGTGTGTGTGTGTGAGAGAGAGAGAGAGAGAGAGAGTGTGATGAGGTTGGGTGACTTTATATAGGAAAAGATAAATGGAAATCTGCATTGTTTCCTTTCCCAGGTTCCTCCCCACATTTATATGTAACATTGTTATACAAACAGTAGGTAGCACAACATTTTTCCTGCTTCAGTTTTCATCACACAGTGAGCCAACAGTGTAAATCCATGCCTTACCATGATGAAAACTGAAACAGGGATAATGTTAAGATGGATTGCAAAGACATTCCAAAATGGTGCTGTCAGCTAAAGTTTAGTTGGTGACAGTTGTGAGTGAGACATCATTTTCCACCACAGGATTTCTGAGTCTTTGGTCAGTAAATTCAGTACCAAAGGTCCATTGTTCCCTCCGGACTCTAGAGCACTCTTCTGTCCTAATGTGCCTCATACATTGCTAGTCATGTTTTGAGTATTTCATTATGAATGCAATATGGAAAGGAGGAGGAAAACACACACCTATGAGTCAGAAAGAAGAGGAATCAGAGTTCCTTTCTTTCTATCACAGTGATATATCTCCTTTGATTTATTTTAATTTTGAAGCTGGGCTTTAGACTGACATCAGTATTGGTCAGTTAAAAAGAGGTATCTCATTTCAGTTGCTAAGCTATTGTGATGAACATGATTATTGTTACCTGCACCAAGGACACTAAATTGATGCAAATTATGTACATAAAATAAAGGAAGGTGTCTCTGCTTGATGATTATTTCTGTCTTTTAATATTGTTAAGTAAGAACTATTTAGGCAAGGATTTGATAGCACTATAGATTTAATTATGTTATTTTAGTAGTTAAGAGATGAGACTTGTAGAAATTACACAACATTATTAAAGCACTGAGGATACAATATAATGGTAACAATGTACCACTTGAATGAAATGTAATTTTTTAAGGGAAGGTTGAGTATAATCAGTGTTTGAAAAGCTGTTTGCAATAAGTGCAGGAACTGATTTTTTTAATTAGGTGTATTTTTAGTGTTGTTCTTGTGTTTGATTAATGATAGATTAGTGTTGGGTAGTATTACTGTGTATTGTTTTGTGTTTGGTATGGGGTGTTGATATAAAATTTTTTTAAAAATGATTATTTCTGTCTTTCAACCTTTAAGTCAGAAAATTCTAAACTTTGTTTTGAGCACATCTTTCCACTGTAGAGGTCCAGGACCAAGAAAAACTATAGGCTCCTGCAATAATGATATCTACCACTGCATCCTGCAGTGGATTTGGCATGCAGAGATAAGACGAACTTCTCTGCCTGCTGCTCCTTTTGTAACAAAGAGTGCCTGTCACTCTGGGAGCCATATGCACAGTGGCAGGCAGGTACACATGCCTTTTATACCATTTTTACTGACTTTTCATTCCAACGTATCATATAAACCACTGAGAAATCCAGTTATGAGTCAGGAGAATTCTAGAAAGACAAGGTTAATCCTACAAGGCAGTATCATATCATATTGCAGGTACATATGACATCATGTGTATCGTTCATCTGTCCTTGATTTATATACTGTTGTTACTGCCCTGGCTAGTCCGAGCTTTGGGGATATTAAAGATATCCCTTGATATCGCAATTCGGCTGCACTTCTCTATTCCTTTCCATGTGCTTGCGAGGCCACCGGACAAGCATGTAAACAAGCTTGGCCGTTAATAGCCGTAATATTCAAACTACAATACAGGCAAGCCAGAAAATAGCTGACTCACTGCTTTAGGAGACCTCCAGGCAAGTACTCTAATTAAGTATGCACGCCACTTACAAAAGAGCCTCTGCCCCGCGATGGCAGCTTGATGGGTAAACTATGCAATACCCAAGTACTCTGCGTTTGCATACTGGCTACTCTATTGAAAACTGCTACGATAACTCAATCATTCAGATACTGACCTTTCGGAGGCTTTGTCTCCAACTCCAAATCTATTGTTTTCCCCAAGTATGGCATAGCCTGCAGTCACAATTCTCTTATAAAAACCCTTGATTCCGAGACCTTCCTCGGATCGTTCCTGAGTTTCATCCCGCCTTGCTGCCGCTTTGCTTGGCGAGCCTCTCCTCAGCTCCACGTGCTGAGCTACATCGCACCCCAGCCTCGCTCTCTATTTTTCCGGGCTTCAGGACAGGTGAAGTATCACCCGAACCAACAATCCCTCTAAAAATCCCTCTATACCACTCCAACCTTTATTTTCTTTAGTTATCTTGTATGAGTGTGTCGCATACACTGTTTTGCTTGTATTTAATAAACATCATTTATTGTTTCAACTTCTGTGTTCTCCTTGACTCGACCCGACCCTGTAGACATAGGGTTCAAGATCTCGCTGCGTTACCCTGCCTCTCGTAACGCTAAGCAGTGCTCTGAGCTAATTTTCCCCACCTTTAGTTGAGCACATTTTGGTGTCCCTCCCGGGACCCCCAGTATACAGGGTAACACTGAAATAACAATAAAGAAATACATAAATAAATAATTTTTATTTATTACCCACCTCTCCCCAAGGCTTGAGGTACGGTACAGAATATAGAACTAAAATCACAATTAAAATGCACTAAAACATAGAATGATTAATACAACATGAATTCATTTGCTCTCTACCATCTACTCCTTCCCATGGTTTCTTAGGTAAAGGCAGTTTTACTCCCTTGCTTGTGTGCATGAAGTACATTATGCTGGAACAGGATCCAGAAGGAGAGGAAATGCAAACCATCTCTGAGTAATTTTTTGCCAAAGGAAACTCTGTGAAGTTCTTGGGCTTGCCATAAATTGATAAGTGACCTGAAGGCACATAGGAGAACATCACCAAGCCTCACCAAGAAGGAACAGGCATAAGGTCTGCTAATCAGATTTCTGAGCCTATGTTTAGTTTTTTGTCAAGCCTTCTCTAAGATATTTGCGCCTCTTTCAGTCAGCGTGGCTATGATTCAATCAGAGCTTGGAAACAATGCCTTATAAGTAATGCTGTTACTTGTAACCAGTTACTTTTAGGGGTAGGGAGGGTTAACAAAGTAATGTTTCGAAAGCAATGCAACAAGAATAAAGTTACTTTATTAGTATAACAGGTCACATTTTATAGTTATTTTCAAATGCTACTTTTAGGGGCACGTTAAGACCTATTTTGACTGGAGGTTCTTAAGATTTATGCCATTCTACTATCAGTTCTAATGTTACCTTCTCAGATAGTAACATAAAGTACTGGAAAAGTAATGAGCAATGTAAGAAATAGCTTTTCTCACTTACCTGACAGGTTTAGGACCACAGCACTGTCAGAAAAACAGAATTGATTGAAAAGTAGAACGCATGTACTGTACTATAGGTAGTATGAAGGACTTATGGAGGCTCATTTGGGACCGGTGTTACTGTGGTGTATAGTCCGAGCCCGAGGTCTACTAAATATAATTTGATATCAAAAGATTGGCCATTCCAAACTGCTCCCCTCCATGTGCTTGCGAGGCCCCCGGACAAGCACGCACACGGACATGGCCGAACAAGCTGAAAAATACAAGACAAATCCAGGCAGGCCAGTAATTTTCCGGCATGCAGCTTCAGGAGACCTCCAGGCAAGTATACTTTAAACCTAAATTACGTATGCACCAAACATACAAAGGATTCTCTGCCCCGAACAGGCAGCTTGACAAGATTAGCACTTCTGACTACTCAACTGTCAAGCACTCTCCATTTGCATACTGTCTGCACTATTGACAACTCCATCAAAATCCAATCATTTAAAGTACTGACCTTTCGGAGGCTTTGTCTCCAACCCGAAACCCATTGTCTTCCCCGGGAACGGACTACCCTACAGGCACATTTCTCTTTATAAGAACCCCTGGTTTTGAGCGCTTCTTCGGATCACTCTTGGCTTCCATCCCGCCTTGCTGCTGCTCCGTTTGCCGAGCCTTCCCCTCAGCTTCCCCGTGCTGAGAATCTCTGCTCCAGCTGACTTTCTGCAGGCTACCTGGGCTACAGGATCAGGCGTAGTATTCCCCCTGAAAAATCCTTCTTAAAATCCCCTACCTACTTTCCTCCCTTTATTTTCTTAGGTCTGTGTGAGTGAGTACGCAAGTGCACTGTGACTTTACAAATAAAAGAACATAACTATAACTTTATTGTGTCGTGGTCCTGACTTGGCCTGACCCCGTAAACATTGGGTTTAAAGATCTCGCTAGGTTACCCTGCCTCTTGTAGTGCTACAGCTTGTGCTCTGGCTAATTCCCATTCCCCAGTATTTGGAGCACATTGAGGTGTCCCCCACGGGACCCCAGAAATCAGGGTACTGGCTACACATGTGCTGCTTGCAAAGTCTCTCAGCTGGCCTGGTGTCTTTTCCCCCATTCTTAGCTGACTTTGCAAGAAGCACACAAATGCAAGCTGTTCCAAGCGAGCCTCCATAGGCAAGAAGAACTGATAAAAGAGGGAAATCTCTGTTAAATTAATGGAACTTGGCCTTAATTTGGAAGTGTCAAAAGAGTGAGTCATGAGATAAGACAGCATCAAAAGGTGGGGGCTTCTAATGGCTAGGAACCTACATCAGGGTCCCACAGTGTCAATTTCTGCACATGGAGTTACCCTTTAATTGAATTACATATTCCTTGTGCTGGATGGCAGTGATGCACAATGCAACCAAGAGAGTAAATGTGCAACATGCATGCACATCCATGTACCATCCACAAGGTGCAATGGCATATGCAACAATGAACTGAATGTGGATGTTCTGCATCAAACAAAAATATTAAACTGCTTCTATAGCAGAAGTTACATAGGTGCAGGACGCCAACAGTATTGTCTTTTTAAATATAATGAGCATTGTTTGCTTTTTAAACACTACAATAAGTAATAGAAAGAATTACATTTGCAAAGTACTCTTCCAAGCCCTGAAACTTGATGAGGCTAATGCAAGCATTATTTTGATTTTTTTTTTAAAAAATATATTTTAAAACCAAATTAGATATGATGGTGGCAATTCTTTGTATTTAAATACAAAACTGTTCAAAGTCACACACAGAATGAGCAGAATAGAAGAGAGGCAAATGTGAGGCTGAAGCTCTGACTGCCTTCCGGGAACGGGGGTGGGTTGTTAAAAAGGAGCAACAGAGAAGATTAAAATGGTGATCTGAAGAGTTATGGAATGGATCAGAGATCAAAGCCATGGAAACAGGCAAGTGATTGTGGGGACACAAAAAGAGGATAAATCCTGTCTTCAAAACTTCCTGAGCTGGACTGGGAACTTGATTAAACCTGCAAGCTAAATGTTGT
This sequence comes from Cyclura pinguis, assembly GCA_030412105.1. Taxonomy (NCBI): domain Eukaryota; kingdom Metazoa; phylum Chordata; class Lepidosauria; order Squamata; family Iguanidae; genus Cyclura; species Cyclura pinguis. The sequence goes on along the minus strand of CM059599.1, from coordinate 244,762,742 downwards.
ACATCCCTGCTCTGTATGATACAGAGATATTGCATGTTAACTGGTGGGTAGAAGATAAAATACAATGGCCATAATCCTATTTGTTAGTCCTAATTAGAGTAAGCCCATTGAATCAGTTTGATGGGGAGTCAATATGAAGGTAAATCTAATTGATTCAATGGGTCTGTCCTAGTCAAGCCTAGCAATAATATTTATAACATGCAGTTCAGCTTTGAATGTACAAATAGTATATATAGGTTATTAAAAAATAATATCAGAGCTTGTCTGTATGGTCTTTAAAAATTATGGGGTGGCTGTTTGTCACTTGATCCTCTAATGAATGAGATATAGACTTGCTTGTATGGATTCACCTTTATGAATGGGCTAAAAGCATGACAGATCTTGTTGCTGTGTGTCCATATAAGTTGTGTCTGACTTATGGCCACCCTAAGGGAGAACTACCATGAGGTTTTTTGGTAAGATTTGTTCAGAAGGGTTTTTTCGTTTTCTCTGAGGCTGAGAGAGTGTGACTTGCACAGGTGGGTTTCTATGGCTAAGTAAGGATTCTGACCCTGGTTTCCAGCATCATAGTCCAATATTCAAATCACTACACCATGCTGGTTGTCATGCTGGCTTATATTAAATAGATCTGTGATACTAACTAATAGATCTAGTCAATATAAAAAGCTGCATCTTGGAGATACTTTTTTCCATGACCGTGGACAGATCCATTGCTGGAAGTTTGGGATAATATTAAAAAGAATATGTTGACTTTTTCTAATTTTACTAATAAAGTGTGACAGAATTCAGATGTGTTTAGTGTATTGTTTAGAGAACAAGAAGATAAGAAGAGGCAGGAATAAAAGTAGCTTGGAGAACTCCTGGGCTGGCCGCCACGGGCATCCTTTTATGTAATGAATGTTACTGAATCAAGCCAGTGATTGATGAAAATACCTCCCAAACAAATGCTGTGGCCATAGTGAAAAAATCACCATGTGACTCTGGGAAAATTAACTTGAGGAAAACATTAGCAAATCAAAGCCTCTTCAGTCACAAAAATGCTGAGGCACAGAATAGTAGAGGAAATGGTTCAGTTGCCAGGTATATCATAACTTCGCTGAGTTCCTTGGAGAAAGGGTGGGAACTACATAATAATGCATTAGTATTTCTATGGAGCTTTTCCTAAGCCATCTAAGCACTTCTCTACAATTATCAGCTCTGCTGTACATCAAGATCCCAGGATTGCTGCCAAACTCAGGGCTTCCACAGTAGGAAGTGCAGTAATGTGGCCTCAGAATTGTTACAACTAAACTGTGACTTCACAAAAGATCAGTGAAGCTCTTAATGGGCATAATCATATGGTGGCATCTGGAATGTTGGGTGCTTAGTGGCATGTCTTAACGTAAAGCCAATGGCAGTACCAAGTACCAGTTGAGTTAGCAGCAGGATGTTCTATTGTCCTAGCACCATGGCATTTGATGATAGAGCTGTTAGTGAAATCTCAGACCAAGAGGGAAAGCATTTTTATTACCCACAATCCCTGCCCACAGTTCTGCGGCTGCATTCCTCACGTCTCAGCAGGTTTGCAGGTACAACCTTTTCACTCAATCTAGTAACAAGATACAGGCCATTTCTGCACTAGACTGTTATAGAGCTATTATTTCACTTTCAACATCCTGTGGAATCCTGGGCTTTGCAGTTTAGGGAGGGGCTGGCTGGCTCCTCCCTAAACTGCAAACCCCAGGATTCCACAGGATGTTGAAAGTGAAATAATAGCTCTATAACAGTCTAGTGCAGAAATGGCCACAGTTGGATACAATTCGATTATATCTTATGGTGGTGAAACATTGTTGTCCCCACAGACTATAGTGGGGCACACAGTGGATGTCTCATATTTTGAGCTTGCCATATTTATCCTGAGTTTTGCTTTCTTCATCCAATAATGCTCTTTCTCTCTTTTCTCCACTGGTAGAAGAAATGTACTGCTGTTCCTACCTACGCTATTGCTGATTCCCTGCTTCCTTCCCCCATCACATATGTCACCTTTCTTTTACCCACCAAGCCCATGTCACTTTCTCTCCTCATGTGTGTCTTGCTTCTTCTCTGCCTATCTGTCTTGTGGTGACAGTAGCACCAACCTGCCCATCTGGTTGCTTGTTTCAGATGGTGGAGCACCAGGTGAGGTAACCTGTACTGTTCAACTGCTGGGAGGGCCTCTTTATGCCTCAGAATCAGAGATGTTTGGGGCTTAGCTGGTATGGAGGAGAGCAGGCCAGCCACATCATGCAGCCAATTCCATTTCTAACAGAAGGCAGGGACGGAGAAGAAGCGGTAGCAGTAGCTGTGGTGAGGAAGCAGGCAGGTAGCAATGCAATGAAGTGCAGTGGTGGATTTAGGCAAGAGAGTGAGGCAGTGGTGTGCATTGATGGGAGGTGAGGAGGTTTAAGTGAGCAAGTGAGGAGGGGATGAGTAGAACAAGTAGATGGGAGAGGGAGGGTGTCTACTATCTCAGGCAGCAGGAGAACTTGCGCTGCTGCTGAATTACAGCCATCCCTTACTCTTAGGTTTTCCAAAGGCCACTGCTGGACCACTGTGATAACAGACTGTTGCACTAAATAAGCCTCTGGTCTGATCCCAGTCTTTCTTTTCTGTGGTAAAAAAGCCAGTAAATTTATATTTCTGTTCTTCAGTGGCACCTCAAATATGCTATTTCCCACAGTTGCCTCACCTTCTTTAAAGGAAAGGACAACTCTGGATCCCATAAAATAAAGCAGGGAACCCAAGAACTGCTCAGATAAGGATAGTGGCAGAGCTTGGAGTGTGTGGAGGGGCGGGTGGGAGGGGCGGTGCTACAGCACGGGAGGCATGGCCACTGTGTGTGTGGGGGCGTGGCCAGGGCATGCAGGGGCATGGCTATGGGCTGGGACACCCCAAAAACATTGCCATCCAGAGTGAACTGCCCCCCGTTCCCAGACGACTGGGTAAGGATCAGCAACAGTAGAGAAACAACTAGGAACTGCAACTGGAAGTAGATTAGTGAGGCAGAACTTCCTCTAAATGGAACTACCTCTTCAGTGACCTACCATGAAATACATGATCAAGGCAGGCTTTTTCTTTCCTATTGCTAGTTATTAAGTTATTATCTCTTATCAGTTTCCCTAGATTTTGGGCTTTGCCCAAGATATTTGCTGCTTAAGAAGGAACAGTCGATGGTGCTTTCCATGCTCAAGGACAAAGTGTATAGGTACTAGAAGCTGGTAAAATTATTTCAGCTCTTGAAGCAGAAAATCTCAGAAGTCCTTCTGCTTCTCACTGGTAGTAAACATAAACTCATAATAAATTAAACCCTTCACAATTTGTTTCCATTTCATTACTTCTCCAGATCTGCTGCCTGATTGAGAGAGCTGTCTCATTCTTCCTAATGGCAAGGTCAGCCTCAGGTTTGCTTTTCTAGTCTACAGAAAGAGCAAGTTATTACCTCCTCTCCCTCACAGATCTTATGTTGGGTGAGGGTGGTAAAACTGACCCATTAAAATTTCATAGATAAAAGATGGCTGCTAAATCTCTCAACCCTTATCTTATGTAAAGTTGTGCTACTCTTGAAAAAGAGCTAATCCTTCAACATAACAGAATACATGCCAATGATAATTAAAGGCCATGGCTTCTTGAACATGGAATTTGTTGTTATTCTGTGGGGCTGACATTAAGTCCACTAAGAGTGTATGCACACTGCACAGTTATGTCCTCTTGATACCACTTTAGCAGAAATGATACCACTTGATTCTACTTTAGCTAAAATGGTTCCATCCTATGGAATCTTGGAGTTGTCAGTTTGGTTGAGGTGCTTAGAATCCTCTGCTAGAGAACTCTAGTGTACATTTTATTGAACTCCAGGATAGGATGGAGTCATGATGATAGTTAAACATGGTATCAAAGTGCAATAATTATGCAGTAAGAATATACTGAGTTCAACGGATTTATTTTCAGTCAAGCTGATATGCAGCTTAAGTCATACGGATAACTCTCTTGTTCATTTAGGTTGGAAAAAGAAAGGACAGTTCAGTTGCTTCAGTCAAACTCAGGGTTGATCCAAAAGGTTTTGCTGCTTTAGGAAATCTCTCCCCTCTGCCGCCATGCCATATGCAAAGGTGAATCAGACTGGTGTTTGAACCTTACTTCAGCACTGGTGATGTGTTAACAGTTTCCTCCACTGCATCTGAGGGCAACAGAGTAGTTTAGAGGATGTAGGGCAGGCCATGTGGCTCCTATACAGCTCTATCCTCAACAGGTGGGAATGGTTCCAGCCACAGTTGCCACCACTTGCTACCTGAAGGGATTGCTTCACTTTGCCGAATGGCAGGGCCAGCCCTGATCAAGCTATTTTTATTTCATATACAATTAACTCTGATATCAACAAATTTAAGGATGCTTTATTCATACATTTTCTTCCCTTCAGTTCTGGAATGATGCTCTTAAAATTGTAGTGAATTTATTCTAAAGCAACATTTTAGGCAAATTTGGAAACCCGACTGGACAAAATACCTGTAAGAATTAAAAGGGAACAACGACTACAACAAAGTGTTTATGGGAAAAATACTCCCGAGGATGGATCGAGACAGACAGACAGACAGATAGATGTAACTCTCAGCTGCCACTGAATATTGTCTAAAAAACCTGGTGGACATTACTTCCTCTTTGGGTGAAGTCAATAATTTCCAGGAAGCTAAAAGAGTTTCCATGAAAAGTAAAATATATGAAACATTTATATTTGCTTTCATTAAGGAAAAAAAATGTTCAGTTATATTATTGTAAACATTGTTTTTAAAAAAGGCTGCCAGAAGACCTTTGTCAAGAAACTGATAGAAATAGATTTATTACTGTAATTATAGCAAAATCAGATTAAAACAAGTAACATATCTGCATTCTAATGGTGGCATTAATCTTGTACTGTTAGGCTGTATACAGTTGAAATGACAAGTTCCCTTGATTCTTAGCTGCAAGAGAGAAAGATTTGTGAGAATAAAACCCTGTCACAACGCAGTTATCAAAGTTGGCAGAAAAAAGCTTTAGCTGTTATGCCTGTGCCTCACTCACTGAGTGGACTGCTGTTTTGAATAATGAGCCTCTTTCTTCTCCTTGTCCTGTTGGTCAGCAGCTTTGCTTTCTTCTCTTGTTCTCTGGATTTGTGTTAGGTATCCTCAAGTTGGAAAAAAAAAAAAAGCAAGGCGAGCCATGTTGAAGAAAAAACAAAATCCAAACTCTGAAATACACGTGGCAAGATCTTTGCTAGACCAAACAGAAGGCACAATTTTTTAAAATTAGCTTTCAAAGCTTACTGCGTTCTTCATTAGGCGGTATATAGTTCATGCAGGGGGAAAAAGATGTTTCTGTAGTCACAGGTTGGCAGGTCTGCATGTTGTTTGCTCTGGTGTTACAGAGAAAGTGTGAGGCAGACCGAAAATTGAAATCCTGCTTTTCTTGTTGTTTATCAGGCTGTAGTTTTTGGAGTTTTCACATGGTGTGGCAGTGCTCTAGTTCTACACAAAACTAAAAGTTTGATCATTATTAATTTTCCTTCCAGCCACTGTTACATTCAATCTCTCTCTCTCTCTCAATTTGTCTGTGTATGACAGTGATTATGCATATGAAGGGGTGTGCCTAGATCCTGTCTTTTGTATCAATGAAGGTGAGAGTGATACACATATATACTATTAATAATGCTTATATGAACAACGCTACTCACACGTTGATGGAGGGAAGGGAGTGGGGTTAGGCCTACCAGCCACAGACCCCTGATTCTAATGTGCATGCTAGTCATACCACTGTTGGCCATGCTATCGGCGACTGTCTAGAATTGCTAAGTGCAAGTACTAGTGTACACAAATCACTATGGCTCAGGCTCTAATGGCAGCTGGTGCATTCCATCACAACTGACGGCAAATCAACTCTGGGTTTTAGTGTGAACTTTAAATGATCTCTCGAAGATGCCAAGCCAACTTCGGGGGTGGGGATCAGCACCTTGGATACTGCCTGGAAAGTCTGGACTGGTGTCTAATTCACTGCCTCATTGAATGGGAGACACAAAGTGAGACTGCCAGGCTCCCCTGTTATATGAAGGTGCTCTGGGGCACAGCCGAGTGCCTCTTCATGCCTGTGAGGCCAGTGGAGAGGGGGCATGGCTACTGAGTGTGACCTTGGTCCCTCCGTCAATTCATTTAGAGGGCTTTCATAATTTCCCTATGTCTTTCATATCATGATACTCTGAAGGGTGATAATCATTTTAGTTTATGCATTTGGATTATATCTTTATGGTATACTGGCATGGGTGTCAGTTTTGTATGGTGCATTGTTTTGAACCTGATTTTACTTATGTTATTCGTGTCATCAATGTGAAGTTCAAAGTGTGTAATGCTCAGAGAAATTCATTTTATGGGGAATTTTATCAACCCATTCAGAATCTTGTTGCTGTTGTCGTTGTCGTTGTTGTTATGTGCCTTAAAGTTGACTCTGACTTACGGCAACCCTATCACAGTGTTCTCTTGGCATTCAGAGGAGGTTTCCTATTCTGTTCCTATAAGGCTGAGAGAGTGTGACTTTCCCCACTGTCACCTAGTGAGTTTGCATGACTGAGTCAGGATCCAAATTCTGGCCCCCTGGGGTGATCACAGAGAGACAGTGAGTCCTGGGGAGGAGGTGGGCTTTGGACATTGAGGTGGGAGGAAGAAAGTTCCACCCTCCAGAACAACAACTTAAGATACATACACAAGCATAAAGTGAACTTATTCTTCTGTATGTCACTAGTAAGATGCCTGTCAGTGTGCCTATAAATCCTGAGACAATTATTGATATTATTTTCAATGCACATGTGTCTTTTGTTGTCACATTTAAAAAAAGCTGATTGCAAATGACATAATCATATTACTGTGGAGAAGACATAAAGGTAAATATGCGCTCTCTCTCTCTCTCTCTCTCTCTCTCTCTCTCTGATACACACACTAATCATTTAATGGCAAGAAGTCAATTAGTTATTTATTCTTTTCAGATTCTTCACCACACTGTTTTCAATTAACACCCCATTGTCAATATCATTATCTTGTGGTATCTTTAGCTGCCATCAAACATGCTCCTTTTGTAGTTACAAGCATTGCTTTATTGAAAGATTAAAAAATCAAGAAGAGATTACTTTGATCCTTGATGCAAACATTACATAGGAATTGTTTGTCAGGAAAATGTCTCAATAACTGGATAAATTAAACCCAGTAGCAAAATATCTGGGTCTTAACTGAGGAAAGGAAAGATAGCTTTCTTTATCCACAGACAGTATTGAAGTCCCTACTGGCAGTCAAGCATCATTAAAAAAAAAAAAAGCCTTATGTTAGAGTATCTATCTCTCCCTCACGCTCCTGTATCAGCTTTCAAAAAGGTCCATGTTAAAATCCTTGTTCAGCCATAAAACTCACTGAGTGATCTTAGTCACTACTCAAAGCTGAGATTAGAATGGGCACCATATATGCTGCTTTGAAGTGTAATGTGTAATAAATAACAGGCTGAGAATGTGTGACTTGCTCATAGTTACCTGGTGGGTTTGCATGGCTGAGTGGAGATTCTCATTCTGGAACCCTGTCTCTGTCTCTGTCTCTGTCTCTGTCTCTCTCTCTCTCTCTGTGTGTGTGTTTGAGAGAGAGAGAGAGAGTATATATGAGAGATCTCAGCCTTTAACACTTGTAATACAAATATTAAGAAAACTTTTCATTACCGCTGTAGCCCAGTTCAAGGTAATGCTAATGTTCATGATGGGAGTGAGCCTCCATGAACAGGCATATGTATCTTCTCTCTTATCTTGTCCTGCACTGCAAGAAGGATTGCGCTAAGCACACTTCATGGCTGTGCAAACTCAGGGAACTGCAGTTTGTTTTACCTATGCTTGATAGTTCCAGAAAACAAGGATCCATCTAACTTAGTTTCTTAGCTAACCATACTTAGAACAAGTCATGGTTTGATATAAAAAATTGTCTTAGATCCTGTGAGGAAAACTGGAATCAATGGTAATTTTCATAATTTCTTCCACTTGTGTTCCTGAAAAATCTGCTCTTGAAAATGGTGCTCTTCCCTCTCTCTCATTTGTTTTGTATGTGTGGTGTGTGCCAGGGGACTGGAGGGGGAGGCAGATTTTGTAAAAATTACCTGCTTATGAGAGCTGCATAGAAACACAACTATTTCCACATATAGACAGTGCACCTTTGAAATCCCACTTATGGCTGCTTGTGGTTCTGAAGGAACAATTACTTTCCTAGAAAAGACATTCTAATCATACTTTCAATTTGCAATGATTTCTTTTGGGCTGCAACACATATTTGGAAGCAAGCACATTGGGTACAGTGGACCTTTATTTTGATTTCAGTATATAGTCTTATAAAGCCTAAATATCCTAGAGGCATCAGATCCCACTTGATCTTGGAAGCTTAAGCAGGGGCAGCCCTGGTTGGTGCTTAGATGGGAGACTGCCAATGAATACCAGGTGCTATAGGCTATATTTCAGTGGAAAGAGCTGGCAAAATCACCTCAGAGTATTCCTCAGCTAAGAAAACCCTATGAAATTCATGGAGTTGCCATAAGTCAACAGGCAACTTGAAGGCATATAGACACATATAGTCTTATACTACAAAAATATCAGCACAGAGATCTGGGATCACCACCACTGCTGCTAACGCCACAACCACTTGGGGCTTCTAGTATTTTCAGTGGGCACCAATGAAGCTATTTGCAATCCACTGACCTTCTCTTTAAGTTTGCAAGCATCTTGTGGTCCACTTCTGACATCACATGTCACATACACGTGTACAAAGGGATGTGTGGTAGTTCTATGGTTTTCATTTGTGAGTCTTGTGCAGAGAACTACACACACACAATCTGACAGCATTCTCTTTCCACAAGAACATACAAATTCCTCCTCAGTTTCTGAGCATTGGCCTAAAAGAATTGTGAAAGGCTGATTTATCCCTAAGATGAATGAGGCTTAAAGTACATGTTAATGATAAACAGGAAGCTGCTTTGCTCTTGAACACAACAGTCACTCCTTTGGCTCCCCTTCACAATGTCTAGTGAAACTTACCTATGTGCAGATATCATGGCATTCCCCGCCCTTTGCCCTCAGATGGACACAGTCAATGTTGTGGAGTAATTCTGGGTAAACACTGAGTGCCATGACATCCGCTAATAGGTGACTCCCTGTTATGCACATGATGGACACGGAGCTAATCTGTCATTTTTGATGTTTTTTTCCCCTTGCCTACTTTGGACACTGTTTTAGTGTCTACTTTTAAATGCTATTTTTAGTGTTTATGTTGGGCCTGAAATATTTATTCTCGTGGCTGTGCAGTGGTAGCTGATCTGTTGATAACATATCCAGAGGAAAATGCAGTCCTTCAGATGTTGTAAGCCTCCCATCAGCTTTACCCAACATATCCAGTGGTGAGGGATCATGATTGCTGGAGTCCTACAGCATCTGGAGGGGAATATGTTTCCACTCTTCCCTGTCTTATGTTACTCCTCTTTTTAAAAATATTTTTCTAAGTATGGGTACTTTGAGACAAACAGTTCCTGGCAGTATTAAGCAAAGGATGTTATTCCATGCAGCAATACCATCATTCCCCCCTTAACAGATCTTTTTGAAGTCAGGGGGAAAAAAAAGACAGAAGAAGTAATACATTCCAAGTATCCTAATTTGGCAGGGACAATTATGATTACCTGTCTGTTGTCCCACTTTTAGCTGCTTTTAAAATGTCCCTGTTTCTCTCTCTCCTCCTTCCACTTTCTCCCTTTCTCCTTGGCTTACTTTACTTGCTGCAAAGTAAGTTCAGATGCTAAAGGTAATTTGTATTCATTTGATTAAGCAATGAGAAGATGAGAGGAGAGGGCAGAGTCTTGCCCTTCCCAGTAGGCTCAGGCAAAAGCAAACTCCTGCTGCCTTTCTTAGCTTCTGTGTTTTTCCTTATTGATATCTTTTGCTATCTTGACCATGCTCTGATGTTGCTTGGGCACACACGTCCCAGTTTTCATCTGTGAAATGCTGGGGAGGGGGGCTATAGAAGTGGTAAGAAAACATGGATATCAAATACAAAGCAGTATTTCCCAAACAACATTCAGTGAATGAGGCTGAATGTGTTGAACAGCTCAATAAAAATATAACTAAGGCCATTTCCAGTGTGAGGACTTCTCATGTGAGGAACAAGAATGCACAGTGCAGCTGTTTCATATTTTTCTCCCTAAACAGATAAGAAAAGAAGAAAAAAGGAGGAAAAAGTAAGAAAAGGGTTGGAAAAATGAGCAAAGGACACATGGGAGTGTTATGAATAGAAGACGGCATGATGTGAAGCCCCTATAAACTTCATGATAAATTCAGTGGATTTGGCAAAGCGATGTGATAAAAACCTCATCTGGAATTGCTCTCACTGCTAAATTGGTTGCTGTTTGTGTTAACTGAGCAAACTTTTCAATGTTGCCATGGTATGTTTTGTTCAGTGAATTTAGAAGAGAGAACACCCTTAACCACCTGGAATGTGTATTTCAGTTACCACAGGCAGTATTTTATTGCAGAATTTCCTTTTTCTACCCTCTTTTGTGTACCAATTTCCTCCACGTCTTCTGTTTTTGGAAGAAATAAAACAGAAACCCTCCCTATCATTCATTCCAAAGCAAGATAGGAACATGATTTTTATCAGAAGTTGTAAAAAATGAACCCACCCACTTTAAGTTATTGCAATATAAGGACTTAGGGCTGATTTTAATTTATATTTCATACTCCTGTTTGCATGGACATCCAAGAATGCACATCTCTTAGTTTAAAATCCTAGGGTAAACTCATTTCTTGTGTTCCCTTAGCCTATTGTAAAAGTAGACACACCTAGCTAAACCCACATTTGGCTTTCCCACTCAAAACCAGATATGTACATTTTGTATTGTGATATTTGGACTTGAATATGAAAGTAAAGAGAGAATTGTAGTGCTTCATTTTGAAACTAAAGTTGCTACTTAACTTTTCATTGTACGTGGTTGTTGCCCGTCCTTTTACCAAGGCACTAAAATTACATGGCAATATCGGATGGCATCCTATCAGTGACTTATGATGGCATAAGTTGGGCTTTCCATGCCTTGGCTCAGTCATTAATCAGAATGGAGACTGCAGTCGAGAAATCAGAAGAAGACTAGGGCCCTTTCCGCACCTTACCTTTTTCCGGCGCTGGGGTGTGGGGATCGCACGAGCAGCCTCCAGTGAGAGGCTCTTGCGTCCCTGCTGCTTCAGCTCTGCACGAGCTGCTTGCTCACGTGAGAGCCCCGCCTATTCCTTCTGCAGTGCAGCCTGCAGGCTGCGCTGGGGCAGCAAGTGTGACCAGCGCAGCTCTGGAGGCTCCGCACTCCAGGTAAGTGCATGCGGGGCCCGGGAGCAATGTGCGATCGTGCACCATTTTCAGCTTCCAGCCGAAAATGAAAAGGTGCGCGATCGGCTCCTGCTGGCCCCTGGAGCATCTCGCGATTGTGAGTGTGTTGTGCAGATCGCTCCTCACAGTCGTGCGGAAAGGGCCTAGGACTTGGAAGGGCAGCTGTGAAGGAACTAGACAAGATCCTGAAACATAAGGATATAGCATTGAATACTAAGGTTAGGATTCTCTATGCCATCTTATTTCAAATTTCTCTGTATGGTTGTGAAAGCTGGACAGAGTAGAAAGCTGATAGAAAGAAAATTAACTCATTCAGAATGTGGTGCTGGAGAAGAGTTCTATGGATATGCAGGACTGCTAAAAATTGACAAATGAATAGGCGCTAGAGCAAATCAAGTCTGAATTCTCCCTAGATGACTAAACTTAGGCTGTTGTACTTTGGCCATATCATGAGAAGACATGATTCATTAGAAAAGACAGTAATGCTTGGTAAGATGGAAGGCAGTAGGAAAAGAGGAAGGCCACATTCCAGATGGAGAGAATCAATCAAGGAAGGCATATCCCTGAATTTGCAAGATGTGAGCAAGGTGGTTGATGATAGGGTGATTCAGAAGGCTCTTGTCCGAAGTTGACTTGATGGCAGTTAACAGCAGCAACAAGTTGGACTTATGCTATCCTAAATCTTTTTTCGTCATTGCAGAAGTCAGAATTTTCTACTGACCTTATTCAATGGCCAAAATCTCTCCAAGACTCATCTTTTCGTGGACCTTCAGAGGTCCTGGATTGGATGATGTTAGTGTTCTGCATCTGGCTATGAGGGCTTAGCCAGAAGCTATATAATGGGAGCTGCATCAGCTAAAGGATGAGGTCTGGAATGAGTGAGAGTGGAGACATAGCCTTGTTCTATCTGTGAAGAACTTTATAATACATCTCTGAATGCAGAATCTTGGCTATTGTCTTGTTCGTCCCCATGAGAACCAGCGAAGGCCTCTTTTCAGCAATATTTCTTATTTGAGTGTTGAAGATAAGGTTTGTATAAAGTTCACTCGGCAATGTAGTTTCTTATTTCAGTGGCCATCCTCAGCGGTGAGGATCTCGTTGCCTGCTGCCTATATTAGGGATGGGCAACTTGCATTCCTCCAGATGTTATTGAATACAATTTCCGCAATCACTTACCATTTGCTGGCTGGGACTGATGGGAGTTGCAGTTGAATAGCATCTGGAGATCCATATGTTGCCCACCATAGGCTGATATATTGCACACCCAGTCACTTATCACACTTTTAGCCTAAAAGCCATTCCTACTGAGCAATGCTCCTGCTGAATTATTTTCCCTATATAGAATGCTGATGCAGCCTTGCCAAACTACCTATACGTCTGTTCTGAAGCACCAATGAGCCCCATGATTTGGGAATTATTGCCCTAGAAAATTACCTGTCCCTGTGACAGACATACTATTATTCTGCATTTTATATTATCTTGGGTTCTGAACAGCTATTTTATCAGACATCTTGAATTCTGAATGCTTTCCACACAAGTAAGCAGAATGATGAGCCTGCTAATGTTAATCTGTTTAAAGGCTCAGTTCCTGAAAATAATTACAAATGCTCCAGGGCTAACAACCTTATATAGGTTCCATTCATTCAAAAACCATTCTCCAGATCAATGTGGATCACTATCCCGTTTTATTACTCTCCCAGCAATCCCTGGGTTTGGTATTTCATCATTTCATACTCCTGTTATGGTTGTCTGCTTTTGCAATTATTTTTGCATAAAATTAGTTGCATATTTCATCCCATTCAATAAAAATGCCCAGAAAAGGGTTTTCTGTGAGCGATCAATAGCAAGCTAGTGCCTGATGAGTTGAGGTGGGTGGGAAGTTGAATGAAACTGATAAATGAACAGTCCTTTTGGTCTAGTGTGGTTTAATTAAATTATTGAAACTTTGCTATCAAGGGTTGTGTTCTTGCATTTTAAAATCCACAGGTTTGAAATGTAATATCTGCTGTGAAGAGTAGGTTTCTTTGTTTTATTTTTAAAGGAGACTTTATTTCAGATTATGGGATATTACTTCTAAGAATAATGAATATAATGGCATCGGCCATTTCTGCACCTGACCGGGTCCTACTGATATCCTGAGGTGATCCTGGCAGTGCCTTTGCTGGGAAGGAAGTATGATGGGAATGCTCCCCTCCACAGCTGGCTGGCTGCACTGTGGAAAGGGGCACAAGCAACACATGCCTGCTTTCCACAGTGCAGTCGGCCTCTTTCCCCTGCTGAACTGTGGAAGGAAGTGCATAATTGTGTTTCCACCCCTTTTGCATGGCTGGGGGTGATGGGAGTATGGCATGAACATGGGTGCTTAATGGATTTTTTCCGTTAAGGAAATATCCCACGATTGCGACTCATGGAGATGTGCTGGCTGCAGGACTGTGATGACGTCATGCAAAAGCATGACCGTCAGACCACTGCCATCGTGTTCCCATTGCAGGACTGCAATGCCATGCAGAAATGGCAATCCTGAAGGCATCTCTAGGTAAGCAGTGGTATGAGGGATGGGGCAGGCCCATTTTTCTTTGTCCTTTCTGTTCTCAAGTAGGATTTACTGGACAGGGAACAGAAAGTTTCTATTTCCATTTCTCTTTGTGACCTCTGTTTTATTTTTTTTACTTCTGTCCAAGAGAGCTTATTTGGTATAGTGGTTTGAACGTTTGGCTACACCCTGCAGACTAGAGTTGGATTTCCAGATTGGCCATGGAAACACACTATGTGACCTTGGACATATCACACACCCTCAGCTCCAGAATCTCATGATAGATTCTCCTTAGGGTTGCCATAAGTTGGCAATGGCTTGAAGGCACTCAACAGTAACGAGCTTCCAACAGGCCCATTCATTTCCATCTTATGGGCTGCAATGCTGGTAAAATTACTCAGGAATAGATCTGATTGATTGGAATGAGAACAAATGCTAACTTTAAGCTTCCCAGAGGTCTTTGATAGAGGCCAGTAGGCTTCTTTTATGTCTGCCTTTCACAGCTTGGTCACTTCCAAAACTGTGGGGTATTTTGTGTGTTACATATAATTCTCAGTAATGCATAAAGACGGTATAGCAATTCTTTCTCAACTCCATTACTTGTTTTCCTCAAAACATGGAAGAGGAGAACATGACATCAGAATGAATTGCATTTTTATTGCATAGTTTTGTTAACTCAAAAGTAGCACCTCACTTCTGTCCCTCTTGTCTTTCAACTCTAAGCAACACCTCTTTGCTGTCACCTTTCTTTTGGTTTATCTGACACCTCAGGGAGACGTGTAGGATTTTGTTACTCAATATAAAACATTTGTCCCTCATGAAGAGAGTCCTCTTCCTGTGATGGTGGGGATGTGGGAAGAAGAGAGAGTTCTGAGACACACTTGAGAACCTTCCATTTAAGTGCTTGCACCTTCTGCCTCAGCAGCCTACATAAGTGCAGCCATCCTCAACAGCTAAAGTGGAAAAAAGTCCTCCCAATGTTTGTCTGGCAAAATAAATGAGTTTACACGTACATGCTACTCTTCCTTGGGTTCTCTTTCATTTAGTTTTAACCTACTCAGTCGGTTTGTCCACTTTCTCAGTGGCCAAACACAGAATTTCAAAAGCAATTGTGAAGTGTGCTCTGCGCTATAAAAGTGCACTTGAATGTTGCTGAAATCTGCCTTTCCCAATCTGGTCACCCCCAGATGTGTTAGACTACAATTCCTTCTGCCTCCAGCCAGCTTATCCAACTTTGGCCATAGTAGAAAGTTGTAGTCCACCATAACTGGAGAACACCAGATTTGCTAAAGATGCCATAGACAGTCACAAATGCAAGAAAAACTTGCTTGTTATCTGTTCATCTAAGGGCCTTTCCACACTGCACTGTTATAGTGTTGTTATTCCACTTTCAACATCCTTTAGAATCCTGGGGTTTGCAGTTTAGGGAGGGGCCTTTAGAATTCTCAGCCAGAGAGCTCTTTGGACTCAGTAAACAACAAAGCCCAGAATTCCACAGAATGTTGAAAGTGGAATAATAGTGCTATAACAGCGTAGTGTGGAAATGACCTAAGCTTCAGTGGGTCCAAAATGCTGTGGGCAGGCTGTTGACTGGGGCTGGTGACAGGGAACAAACATTTCTCTCATTGAAACATATACAGGGGTAGCCATGTTGATCCAAAATCCACAAAAAAGCAATATGTTTATTGGCCAACCAAAAAGCAGCATGCGCGCGCGCGCACACACACACACACACACACACACCCACACCAGCTTTCAAAGCTTCACTGGCTACTTCATCAGGCAAAGATGTTAAAAACCAGTGAAGCTGGTTAAAAACTGGTCTGTTTCTGGGCAGAATTCAAAGTGCTGGATATAACGTTTAAAGCCCTAGATGGCTTGTGTCTGGCCTACCTAAAAGACCCTTTCTCCCTGTACGAGCTAGTCCACATTTTAAGATCCTTGGGGGAGGCCTTTTTCTTAGTTCTACCACTATCACAGATCCATCTCGTGAGGACATGGGAGAAAGCCTTTTCATTGTGGTTCCCACGCTGTGAAACTCTTTTCCATTCTCTTTCCACCAGCAGGCAAAATCTTTTTTTTATTTAGGCAGACCTTTGATGTTTATATCATGAGGCATAACAGTTTTTGAATGCAATGTGCTGTGTTTTTACCTTTTACTCTTTCAGTTTTAAATGTGTTTTAAACTGGTTTAACTATTTGCTTTTTAAACAGACTTGTTTTAATTGTTTGTTAATTTTTTTTGTAATGTAAGATTTTATCTGGGCTTTGGTTTAAAATTTTGTAAGCTCTTTGAGTCCCTTGCTATGAGAAAAGCAGGGTATAAATTAAATAAAGACATAAATAAATTCACATTAGTACTGAAGGAAAAAACCCACAAAATCTCTAGTAATATCATTCCATTAATTTATTACATTTATATATTGTCTTTTCTATAAAGAGTTCAAACAGCGTGCTTCTCTCCCTTTCTTCTCTATTCGTCTAGAAACAACAAGATAGGCTAAGTTGTGGGCTTTTCCAAACTGGACTAAAGCAGCATGACTTTTGGATTTTGCCAGGTTCCAACATGTCTTGGAATGACAAAGGAACCCACTCATGAACAGGAATAAAATGTTGCAGTTGGTACTGGGAATTGCCAGAAGATAGTCGAGAATAACAGAAAAGTGATTTAGGCCATTTTTGCACCGTACCAGTTCCCGTGGTTATCCGATTGCAATCCTGGCAGCGCCTTTGCCAGGGTGGGAGTATGATAGGAATGCTCCTATCTGCACCTGGCCGACTCCCTGCAGAAGGGAGTGCAAGTGACACAGGCCTTCCTTTTGCAGTGCAGCTGGCCTCTTTCCTGCGCTGCGCTGGGGAAGGAAGCACCTCCACTGTGCTTCCACTCCTTCCACATGGCCTGCAGTGACGGGATCATCACATGTTCATGTGATGATCGGATTTATTCCATTAAGTGAATATCCGGCAACTGCGATGGGTGAGGATCGGTTAGCAGTGGGACCATGACAACATTGTGCAACAGTATGACTCATGGACTGCTGCCATCCTGTCCCCATCACGAGACAGCGACGCCATGCAGAAATGGCATTTAATATTTTACTCTGCCCTTCCCTGGAAAATGACAGCAAGAAATGCTACAACTCCCCAACACATTTAACCTATTTTGAGGAGTCCAGTGACTATCCCTAGATCACTTGAAGACAATTTGAACTCATGCTACCCCAGTCCTGATCTAACATATTGTCCTATGCAGGTTTTGGTTTAAGGGCTAAATCACACCATACCACTGTACATTGCTGGAAGAGAGCCTTGGAGATTTTGAGTAATTGGAAAGACACTTGTGTTTTGATGTGACACTTGTGAGTAATTGGAAAGACACATGTGTTTTGATGTTCTTCCTTTTTATGTGAAGTTAGGGCCACTGTGAATTTGTATGCTTCATCCTGAATTAGTTTTAATTGTTGCATTTGTTTGATTATTGTAGACAAATGTAATGAGTTTTGACAAATTTTAGTAAATGGGTCTGAGCAGTATGGATCTGTTTCTTCAACTGTGAAGATTATTTTTGGTTCTGATATGTTACTGAGAATGAAGATCAAAGAGTGGTAGCATTTGCTATGAGGGGTGGGCAACAGTGGTGGTCCAGGGTCCAATTTTCTGAATCCAGGACCCCTAAGGAGTCACGCAGACTGTTCAAATGGCCACAAATGGAAAAACAAAAACAAAACAAAAATACAAAAGCTGGAAGCAACCAGAAACCAATTTTTGGTTTTGAAAAATGGGTATTTTTAAAATTGTTGAACAGTCTTGGGACCTCATCCTCAGTTCCAGTACAAGGACAGGCTGTCCAAAGTAAGGTTTAGGACATCATAAGCTATTTCACACTTCTTTCAGTAACTCTAAAAGGCATCTTTAGTGAACTTTTTGGTAGTCAGAGAATTGATTAAAGATGACAAATAATCAACTGAACCTCTCTTTTGTCCCCTGCTTTCTAGCTACCTATATAAGAGTTCCTGGCAGGTCAGGTCAACTATTTGTCAAAGGAACTTAGCTTTAGCATGTATTTTACTAAAGGGATAGACAACAATGGTGAATGAGCTTTCATTCAACTGTATGAAAACTAATTTTTGTTTGCTTTCTATTGATTATTTAGCCAGTAACACCAATACCGTCATAAAAAAACTTTGTAATTACATATTGATGTATCATTTCATTCTGGACAGCTGTGTATTTACCAGTCCCCTCTATAAACACCTCCATATGATACTTAGTGAGGTCATAAAACACTGGAAAGACTAAAGCTTGATAGATATAAGTCAATATTCACCACAGAGGCCTTAATTGTAAACAAAATCCTGTCAAAAACAATAAAACTTGACAGAATCCTACTGCAATAAATAAGGAAAGTCATCCAGATGACCGCTGTTCAGGTGGCAAGAGTTCACATGACAAGGAGGGGTGGGGATGTGCTTAGTGTCTCCCCCATCCTTTCCCTGTGTACCTCCTGCCTTTCACAAATTGTAGGGGAAAGGTCCGCAGTAGGAAATACTTGTATATGGTCCCTGGGTATTTCACAGCTCCAGCGCCATTATGTTGTGGCCCCAGCCTCTGGTGACAGATCCTTCTTCCATTCCAACTGCCACTGCTTGGCTTCTGAGGGACAGCAGAGCAGCCAAGCATAACACCGTAATGCCTTAACCCTAGTGTGTGATGAAAGATCTTCCCTCCCTTCCATCTGCCACTACTGTGCCCTCTTGGAGAGGGAAGAACAGCTAGAATCTACTGTTCTTAATCCCACCCCCCACTACCATCCTCTTTTTCCTTGTGTTCCTGTCTTTTCAGATTGTAAGTCTCAGGGCAGGGAGCTCTCAAATTAACAATTTGGAACTTGTCCTGGGAGCCTTTTTGGCTGTAGAGCGGTACACAAGCTTGGGTATGTTTAGTCTGGAGAAGAGAAAGTTAAGAGGGGACATCATAGCCATGTTTAAATATTTGAAGGGATGTCATGTTGAGGAGGGAGTGGGCTTGTTTTCCGCAGCTCCAGAGACTAGGACAAGGAGCAATGAATTCAAGCTGCAGGAAAGGAGATTCCACCTGAACCTCAGGAAGAACTTCCTGATGGTCAGAGCTGTCCGGCAGTGGAATATGCTGCCTTAGAGTGTGGTGGAATCTCCTTCTTTGGAAGTTTTTAAGCAGAGGCTGGGTGGCCATCTGTTGGGAAAGCTTTGATGGATGTTCCTGCATAGCAGGTAGTTGGACTCAGTGGCCCCTGTGGTCTCTTCCAACTCGATGATTCTATGATTAAACAAACAAACAAAACCCCAACTGTGCAAAGCTCTAAATCAGGAGTGAGAATGACACAATCCTCAAGAAGTTGTGGGACTGCAACTCCATGAAGCCCTAGCCAGGAAAGTTAATGGTGGGGAAAACTGAGGGTTGCTGTTCTTGGGGGCTGCACGAAATTCCTATCCTCCTGTAAATCAACAGTGCATTATCTTTGGACTTCTGGATGTCTTGGACTACAGTCCTCACTATCCTTACCATTGGACTGGGTGGTGATGGCTGGAGCTGAAGGCAACTGTAGGTCAAAACATCTAGAAAGACAAAAGTTACCCACTCAGGCTCTAAGGTGTGTGATCAAGCTCCTTTCTGAAGACTTTTTTTCTTCTCTTTCATATGTTCAAATCAGCCAGAGTCATCATTTGGGCATTAGCCCTCCAAAAGGGCTTTAGTCATAGGCTAGATTGTGGCCATTGTTGGTTGTAGTTCAGTCTCTTAATCACAGTAAAAAGACATTTGCCTGGGAATCCCAGATAGTCTAGAGAAGAGGTCAGCAACTATTGCCCTCCAAGTGTTGTTGGGCTGTGGTTTCCATGAACCCCCATACCCAGTATAGCCAATGGTAAGGAGTTATGGGAGTTGTACTTGGTAACACCTGGAGAGCCACAGCTGCTCATCCCTTGGTCTGCAGTGAAGGACTCCCTCATTGTTTGCCACAAAGAGGTCCCCTATGTTCCAGGAAGAATTGCTGCCTGTACAAGCCAGGTCACCAAATGGCCAAGATTGTTGCCCTCCCTACACTCCTGTCCTAGGTGTAGTGCTCAAAGCCTTTCTAGCTACCTCTGGCACTGAAGTGCAAGCTGGTTCATATTGGGATGGTCCCATCCTGGGTTTCTTGATCACACTACAAATAACAGAACCTTTAAAACACATAAGGATATAGGAAGAGCCTATAGGCTGATCACAGATATCTGTGTTGGATCCAGCTGAAGCCCTGCTCAGCTATGTATTCTCTTCACACAGTGACTAACCAAATGCCTGTGAGAAGGCCACAGGCAGGACAAGAGGCCACACAGAAACATCCTGTATGTTTTCAATGGCAGTTGGCTTTCAGAGGCATTTGCCTCTGCGACCAGAGGTAATATATAACCACCATGATCAATAGCCCTTGAGGTCATGGATTCTTTTCTGTTGAATCTTATTGTTAGTCCTAACTGAAGTAGACCTACTGAAGTAATGAGATTTACTTGTGTGTCAATTTACCATTTAATTATCAGTTCAATGGATCAACTGTAGCTGGGACTAACCAATGGGATTCAAGGCTTTATTTCTCTTTTTCAAGCCATCCAAGCCATCAACCATCACTCCATTACAGATTTATGAGCTTCACATGAGGCTATGTGCCACACAAAAAAGTATTTCCTTTTACCTGCTTTTAATTTCTTATTAGATTGCTTCAGAGTATAGCATTGGGGTTTTAGTATTTTGAGAGAAGGAGGAAATTTGCTTCCTGTACAGATTTTCCACATTAGGCAAAACTGTATATATTTTTAACATATCTTCCTGTTACTGACTTGTTTTCCTAAATAATCCCAAACACTTTTGCTCATGAGAAAAATGCTGGTGCTTGACCATTTGAATTTCACTTTTCTGCAACTCTTCCAGTTTATAATAGTCTTTTGATGTGCGGCTACTAGAATTGGGCACAGTATTCTAACTGTAGTTGCACTGTAGATTTCTATGGAAGTGTTATGACACTAGTAGGCCATTTCTGCACTACATTGTTACAGTGCTATTATTCCACTTTCAACATCCTGTGGAATTCTGGGGTTTGTGGTTTACTGGGGCCAAAGAGCTCTCTGGCTGAGAATTCTAAATGTCCCTCCCTAAACTGCAAACACCATAGTTTCATTTTCAGTCCCTTTCTGTTCATGGAAGCCACCTTTTTCAGAGCAACCACTGTTGGAAGCAAAATGCCCTGATAGATCCGTAGCTGGTCCTGCAAAGTAGTCCACATGGCCTTATGAAGGCAGTTCCAAGGGTGTGAATCCCAAGATAAGATAACTTAATGAAATTCATAGAAAGTTTCCTTTCTTCTTTTCTCCCTTGCAATGCCTCTTAAAGGGTCAAGGAGACCCCTGGGACAATGTGAAAGGCATCAAAGGCAGGGCCTTTTAAAGGCATGGAAGGGCCCAGGGCAGAATGTTAATGTTAATTTGAGGCCTTTTCCCTGGGACAGCATGATTTAGCAGTTAGAGTGTTGGACTGAGATTTCAGAAATCCTTGCTGAGCCATGAAGCTCACTAGGTGAGTTTGGGCTACTTGCTGAGTCTTAACTTTCCTCATAAGTTTGTTGTGAGGATAAAATGATGAGGATGAAGAGAACTGTGCAGACTGCCTTGGGTTCTCTGAAGCAGGGAGGAAGAAGAGGTATAAATATAATACTAACAAAATCTCATTATGTTTGAATTAGGTTGCTCCTACTTGCATTGACTGTAACCATCTTAGTGATGCTGTCTGAGCAAAAGGAAACTAGTTGTAGAGTTTGTGATCTACCCCATTAGATTTATTGAAATCAAGTCAGTGGAATTCTGAAAGAAATGAACTGACAGCAGTGTGGCAATGCCAATATAGATGTGGCCCTTTGATATATGAGGCTTCTTTATCTTTGTCTCCTACCTGGACATCAAGGATCTGGGTATCTACAGTTGTTCAAAGAGACAAAAACCTCCATAGTCACATGGCAGACTATATGGTTTGAGGTGACTCTTTTCCTACCCAGCACCCTCTTGGAACATGTCCCATTTTTTTTTAAGAGGATCATTTGACTCTGGAGAGAAGCTTTGAAGGGGGGTGAAGGTGGCTGCAGAAGGTAGGAAGGACTGAGTAAGGCCATTTCCAGACTAGAGGGGAGGAGCAGTTCACTACGTGTCAAGAGCGGTGTTTTTATACTCAGATTTGGAAACTGAATTCAGGAATTTAGAAACTGTGCTGTCTGCACCTCCCTATTTACATTGTACTACTGTAGAGAACAGCGGTTGCTGCCTCTACAGCCCCTGGCCACTCCCATTCCCCTCTCTCACCCTGCCCCGCCATCGCTGATTGGTCTGTTTTTTTAAAAAATATACACACATTTTAAACACATTTCTATGTTGCTACTTTTGTGCATAGGAATGTATGTTCATTGATATGTAGAAAAAAACAGTCCATTATCAGATCCACTCTCTTCCCACTGTCCGTTTAACACAGGAAGACAATAATGACGGCAGCCTGTCCTTTGATGGGCAGAAAGAGATAGGGACGGAAATGATGGAAGGGACAGCCTGGGAATGCCCATAGCTGGCCACTTCTGCAATGTGAATCAATGCTATGCTTCTGCATGTAGGCAAAAACCAAAGCAAAATCTTTTTGGGAGAGTTACATCGGAGTATTTTCTGGGTTTCACATACAGTGGTTTTGCATCGCAGTGAACTGCAATGAACTGTTCTAGGAGCTGAAAATGTGCAGAACCACGAGGAAAACTACGATACTAAAACGGTACAATGTGCAGACTGGAGGATAACAATTCAACACTGCCACGATGTATCAACCTCATGCGGAAATGGCCTAACATTCCTTCTGTAAACAGCCTTATTTTAGGATCCATGCTAAGTTATAGCACTGAAGCATTATGATTATACTTGATAAAATAGCACTAGTGGTGAAATGCTAAATAATTGATGTTAAAGTGTTTGTGTGCTTTCCCAGAAGACAATATTAGGAATCTTTGCAGCATTGAAAACAACTTTTCATTTGTTTTACTTAGTCAAACTTTTCAATCCATTTCTTTCAATCTGTTGAAGGACGGGAGCAGTGTATCAGTTTTCACTTACATTACCCGGAGCACTTTGACAAGCCCATTTGAAAGATTTCGTGTCAGCCTCTTCACTATAAAAAAGGGAAAGGTTGTAGATGAGGATTGCGAGGGAAGAATGAACCAATTAAAATTGTGCTGTTAGGAAATAGCATTTCTGCTCAAATGTTGCGAGTGTGGAAGGAAAACGGTGCTGTGTCACCACTGAGGCTGCAAGATAAAATGAGAAGGCTTGGGAAACTAACCAAGAATCAGATTAGGGGCAAACGCATCTGTTTTGTGAATCTCATTTACTTTCAAATTTCAATTTTGGCCCTAGCAAGATGAAATGTAATCCTAGGGTCTGGGAAAATAAATGCCTTGGCAATTTACGTAGAAAAATGTGAAGCTGAAACTGTTATCATTCTATTGGCTCAAGGAAGAGCTTCCCTTTTTAGTTGTTTTTAGAAAGGTGATGGCTGAAAGAGGAAGTAGGGAGAGAGAAGGCATTGGAGATTGACTAATTTGCACAGAAGATAAAAGCAAAATATACCCTGATACTTAATCTTAGGGTGGCTGAAAAAAAGATAGTATTTGAGATTGATGCCTACTGTAATGTAACCGTAATCTGACAAGAAGATCCCTATGCATTCAGAATTCACATATGAGAGTGCTAGCATGGCAGCCAAGATCCATTATAATATTACAAGGGAAAAGACATTGGGAATTAGATAGATAGATAGATAGATAGATAGATAGATAGATAGATAGGCAGCCTTCCACACACAGTTTCACTCCAAACATCTTCCTCTAATCTAGAGCTCTGTAGGCCTTTCAATACATATACAATGTACTTCCATATCAATATATCATATTTGCTGGCATATAAGATGCACTGCCACATAAGATGCACCTCATTTATACACCAGAAAGTACTGTTTGTGGGCATATAAGACACACTGGCATATAAGACGCACCCCATTTTCAAACAGTATTATTTTGGGAAAAAAGTGAGTCTTCTACGTGAGCAGATACAGTATATACCCTGTAAGATGTTGGCCTTCTTTGCAGCCTGGTAAAGTTACTTTGCTGGACTACAACTCATATGGCAGACTTGGAAGTGTAGTCTAAAAAGGTAACTTTTGCATACTCTGGCTTATCTTGGTCAGCGAGGGTAGCTGTACCAAGATACTGTCCTCCCCATGGCCTTCTATTTTGAACATTTGAGGAGCAGGTGGATAAAATTATATACCTGGGCAATGGAAAAAGACAGGAAGTCTTGAAGAAAAGAGAATGAGAGACTGGGAGAGAAAAGGGGGAATTTGTAATTCCATCTCCACCATGGCACTACCTTTCCATGTTGGTTGGATTGCGTGCTTCTGAGTCAAGATGCTATGCTGACAGTAGCAAGGCTGCTGGTAGAGTCTTGTAAGTCAGACAGGGTTTTGCTCAGGAGGCAGGTGAAATGTGCCAAGCAGCTGCTAGGCAGCAGCAGTAGTGGCGTGGCAATGGCACCATAGCTAACGCTTGTTACTACTGTGCGGAAGAAAGCAATAGTAAACTACTCCTGAAGCCTTTTACATTGACAACTCTAGGATGAGACAGCTGAAATGAACAAGTGATGGGACCAAAACATGACACTTCCAGGTTGGAAGGAACTCAAGAAACTACTGGGGAAAAGCAGAGGACAGCTACCAGTAGCTCTGTGGCTAATGATGCAACAGGACTTAAATTGAAAGATGTTCAGCTGTTGATGTGCTCAGAGGTGAAAGGAAAGTCCAAAGATGTACAGCGCATATTATAGGAATGTGAAATGAATGAAGCAGGGAAGCTAGAGATTGTAAATAAGAAATGGAACATAAAAGCTTTGCAATACTTGGGGTGAATGAGCTAAAGTGGACAAGAATGGAACATTTTCAGTCAGATAATTACACAGTGTTTTACTCAGGAAATGAAAATCTAAGAAGAAATAGGGTAGCATTAATAGTGAGGGGAAGTGTAACAAAATCAGCCAAGGGATATAATGCAAAGTCTGACCAAATAATATCAATAAGACTTCAAGGAAAACCCATCAATATAACCATAATCCAAGTATATGCTCGAACCCAGAGGCAGAAGAGGAAGAAATTGAAAGATTCTGTGCTGGAGTCCAAGAGGAAATTGACTACCCACCAAACAAGACTTCTTATTGATCATAGGCAATTAGAACAAAAGTAGGAAACAGAGCAGAATCAAACACTGTAGGAAAATTTGGCCTAGGATCAAGAAATGAAGTAGGAGAGTTAACTGAATGGATATTGAATGAATATTGTGGAGCCAACAGTTTGTAGCAAACACATTCTTCAGGCAACCAAAGAGACAACCATATACGTGGACACCACCTGAAGCGGATTCAGAAATCAGATAGACTACATAATTGGAAGTAGAAGATGGAGGAGCTCTATTATCTCTGTGAAGACAAGACCAAGAACGGATTGTGACCATGACCTTGAACTGGTAAAAACAAAAATTGGAGTAGAGCTAAAGAAGAACCAATCATCATGCCAAAATACAATATGAAGAACATCCCTGTAGAATTTAAAGATAATGTAACAAAATTAATTTGCACTATTAAGCACTATTGACTGGGAGTCAGAAGAATTTTAGGTTGAAGCCAGGTTCATTGTTGGGGGGAATCCAAAAAGATGCTGTCTACAGCTGAAAAGAAAGAAGAACCTCACTGGATGACTGATGAAACTCTTCAAGCAGTTAAGGACAGGCAAGAAGCAAATGTAAAAAGGGACTGAAATACGATCAGAATCCTGAATACAACTGTTCAACTATTTGTGCACAGGGACAAAAAAGAACTATTATAACAATCAGGGCAGAGAAATAGAAGAAAGAGCAAGAAACCTCTTCTGTAAGATCTGAAAAATCAAAGGAAAATTTAAACCAAGAGTTCTTTGGAATTTCATTTGATACCATGAATGCAGAAGTATTATGAACTCCAACTGCATGTGGGAAGGTGAGGTAAGAAGTTAAAAGACTGGGACAACTTAAAAGTGGGATGAAATGATTACAATTTTACTGATGATAGCCCAGTAGGATTTGGAACAATGTAGGGCATGGATCCAATTATTGGGAAGTCTGCTTGCCAGGAGATTATGCTCTCAGTTGACTAGTGGGAAAACTAACTTGGAATATTTGGATCAGGCTCTTAAAGGAGTGTGGACTGCTGTATGAATCTCCTGCCCCCCAATAGCTGGGAGAGAGGCCAGCATCTCAGTCTACTTTATTGAGCAGTTCCTACAGGTCTCATTCGCGAGACATCTTAGGAGGACCTGTCCCAATGCCACTGCCAACTCACACTGTAGGAGTTGTGACAGAGAAAGCAGTATTGCTTAACGCTATGAAAACCAGCAGACAAAACCCCCAGAAACAAAATCCTTTCTCTTAACTGGGCAACAGAATGAAACCAGGGGATAAGTTGTGAAATTTGCAGTTTGGGAAAGTATTTCAAAATCCCATCTGGAGAGCTCCAGTGCAATAGTTTCCAATCTTTGGTCCTTCATATGTTTGGACTTCAACTCCCAGAATTCTTGACTGCTGGTCATGCTGGCCAGAAATTCTAGGAGCTGAAGTCCAACACAGCTGGAGGACCAAAGGCTGAGAACTGCTGCTCTGGTACCTCACCAAATTATAAACCCAGGATTCCATGGTAAGCAGCACTATCAAATCACAGTGCTGTAGCTGTGAATTGTGAAGGGGCTCTGGATTGAAAACTTGGTTCATTGAAGTCCTGCCCCTAGCCACCAACCAGTGCCAGCTGATTAGAGAGCCCATCTTTCCAAGTGCTGCATGGATGCATGGTCACAAAGAGGCCTGAATAGTGGTCTAACCTCCCTGGATTTCTCCCACACTCACAAGAGTATGAACTGGAGTGCCCCAGGTATGTGGGAAGGCCCACGTGCTCTAGTGCCTCACTAGACTACCGTGGTGAGCATTAGGTGCCATAGAGGGGAAGCATTAACATGTGTTCCAAAAGGGGATGAAACTCCTGCACAGCTTGCAAAGGTTACTCTTTTGGATGACAACTAGAATCCCCCCGCAGCCAAACTGGCTAGATCATTCTGGGAGTTGTAGTCTAAAAAGTAAGTTCTGGAAAGAACATCATTGTTCCCAGCTCTGAAACCATTTTGACCCAGGGCTATCATCCTCTGAGGAACAGCAGCAACTTTGGCACGTTAAATGGCTGAACACAAGGCTGAAAATCTGGTCAGATGCAGAAAGGTTCCAGAAAATTGTCCCCTTTGCTCTCAAGTAAATGTGACACTAAACAGGCTGTCCTTCAAAGAGGATGTAACAACTCTGTGGGAGGTCTGGCAATTTGGTATAACTTTGAACCTGGTTAGTGTCTTTGAATAAACAGCAAGCAGCCTGGGGATGTGACCAGGGTCTGTGCAGATTTCACACCTGATCCAGTGTGCTTGTCACGACCTTGTGGTATGGAAGCCAAGAGAAACAGAAAGCTGATTGTATTTTTTGTAGAGCTGAGCTGATGTCACCAGAAGTCTAGCAATGCCTTGGTGCTTGCCAAGATGCCTATTCAACCTGCAAATTTGTTAGTGAAAGGATTACTGAAAAGGCATCAACAAATCCACAACACTTCCTTTTCCTAAATGAATATTGTAAAGAGTGCCCCTAACATATCTCAGTTTAGGAAGAAGAAAACGTAATTGTTGTTGTTATGTTCTTCCAGGTTGACTCCAAGGGCCTTTCTGCACTACACTGTCACAGTGCTATCATTCCACTTTCAACATCCTATCATCAGCTGGCCAGCCCCTCCCTAAACTGCAAACCCCAGGATTCCATAGGATGTTGAAAGTGGAATAATGGCACTATAACAGTGTAGTGTGGAAAGGCCCCAACTGGTAGAGTCATTCTTCTTTCCCAGGGTTTTCTTGACAAGATTTATTCAGAGGAAGTTTGCCATTGCCTTCTTCTAAGGCTGCAAAGATGTGACTTGTCCAAAGTCATCTAGTAGGTTTGCATGGCTGGGCAGAGATTTGATCCCTGTTCTCTCAGAATCCTAACCCAACCCTCAAACTTCTAGACTGAAAATGCAGTACTTTCTTTGCATTGCTTTATTGCAACTTCCGATATAAAGGAGATCTTTTTATAGATAGTTATAATGAAAAGGGTTTGTACTACTATGGCTTTTGGATTTATTTTCTCATGGGCCAACAGTGCCAGCTCAAGATATTTTGCTACCTGAGGCAAAGTATATACACCAATCATTCCATGTAAAAAGCCAACAGGTCTGCCAGGTGAATCTTTCTTCAGTATTGGTGGGTAGGGTAATGCCCTCCTCTGCTGTCAACAGAGTAGGATAGTAATGGCACACAGCTTTGTCCTCCAACATCTTGCCACTACCTTCCCTCCTCCCCAGCCACCACCACTTGAGGTAACCATCTCACTCTGACAAATGGCAGAGCCAGCCCTGCAGACTAAGGCCCTTTTCACATGTGTGTGGGGGGAAACGGGCGAAAACGCCCAAAAACGGAGCTTACCTGAAACCGGGTAAGTCCGTCGCCACGTGGAGCAGCGCGAGCTCACTGCTCCGCAGTCCTCCGGCATCCCAAATGGCGGCTTCCAGTTGTTGGAGGCTCTCCACCAACCGGAGAAGCTCGCCAGCTGGAAGCCCGCCCCCGGCAGGTCTGCAGGCACGCACTTGCGCACGCCTGCAAATCCACTTCAGAGCCGGGCGACGGAGCGGCGCGGGGCTGCGTGCTCCATGCTTTTTAAAAACCTCTGAAAAGAGTTTTTTAAAAAACACGCAGCGCGGCTCGTTCCGGCCGCTCCTGAGTGGATTCTGGTGTGGAACTACAAAAAGTAGTCCACGCCAGTCCACTCTACGGTGTAGACGACCTCCGTGAGAGGTCGTTCTGCACCATTTCAGAAGCCCGGTATGGAAATGACCTAAGAGAGCCAGCCGTTATTTTTCTGTGTTTCTTGGAACATCAAATTTATATGCCAGGGAAAGGAATTAGAAGAGGAGGACCTTATACTATATAAGGATGTAATTTATCTTCTTAGGGCTGCCTGATTTCTAATCCCAATCACTATGTTCTTTTAGTGCATCACCTGACATTATTTCTCAACTTTGCTAATGTAAAAAAAAATGACCCTTCATTTTACTTCTGCTCTCTGCCTCACAAAGGAGCCACTCATGTGTGTGCCACTAACTGATAGAAGAAGTTCTGCACAATTACCTAATTAAATTTCTTAAAGTAGCATATTTACTTTGCCAGACTACAACTCTGCTAATATAAAAACTACTGCCCTTTATTTTACTTTGGCTCTCACGAGTGACCTGCTCATGTATATTCCTTAGACCAAATGCTGGAAATAGCTCAGAAGCATCTGGGGCAACCTGAAAATTGCTTTGTATCTGGGACAAAATGTAGAGCTGGTTCTCCTGGTAGATCTCTGGTTGCAATTTGCAGTATATTGGCTAGTTGTTGAACAATATACCCCATATTATATTGCTGAATTGAAGAAAGCTTAGGGTAGTCAGGAAAAGATTTTTGTTTTGTTTTGTTTTATGGATTTTATTTTATGGAAAGACTATGAGCTCTGTTCAGTTCTGGTACTCAAGATCAGAATATTTTATTTCTCAGTGTCCCCCAGGTTCCAAGGACCTCCAGATGGAAACTGCAGGCTTGTTGACTTCACTTTTCCCCATCTTTTCCCTCACTATTATTTTGTTAAATATTCAGTTTGAAGAAATATTCTGGAGAATTCTTTTGATCATGCTGGCAGAGTTGTCTGGAACTATAGTCCAAGAAGTAACTTTTCAAAGCTCTGCTGTACTATAACGTTGTTTTGTATGCTCCTCCTCCTCCCATCCGCAATACAGTCTGTGGCTTTTGTACACGCCTGAGAAAATGTAAGACCCATTGAAAAGGCAGGATGAATCCAAATGGAGGTTTAATACATTAGAAAGCAGAGGAAATGAATGAGGTGAAAAGAAGGACTTAGGGAGGAAACCCTTGAGACTCAGTCTGTGGCAAACAACAGCCTTCTATGCAGTAAAGTGAAGCATTAGATCAGC
This sequence comes from Cyclura pinguis, assembly GCA_030412105.1. Lineage (NCBI taxonomy): Eukaryota > Metazoa > Chordata > Lepidosauria > Squamata > Iguanidae > Cyclura > Cyclura pinguis. The sequence continues at coordinate 244,732,587 of CM059599.1, read as the reverse complement.
CACAATTCACTGCCAACAGTTGATTGGGAAAGTCTGCCAAATGTCTTCCTGCTTAGGAGCTGGGCTTGATTGATTTTTTCTGATAGGCACTTTACTCCTATCATCTGACATTTGTGCTACAGGATTGGGTAATTGGAGGTGTTATTAAGGAGGAAGGAAGGAAAACAAACTGGACCTGGCAGTTCGTGTGATCACTATCTTTTCTATGCATTCAAACAACAAATCCTTCAGTAATTTGATACTAGCCTGAAAGATCTTTTTAAGTCTAGTTTAAGTTTGTGAAGTTACTACTGGCAAGTTGCTTTAGAAACAGAAAGACTTGTCCCAGATTACTTTGTCATGTACCAGGTCTATAGTTAAATATTTGGAAAACAATTCAATGTTGACTACTTGATTGTGTGTTTATGAAGTTAATCATGACTGTAAGTCTCTCTCTCTCTCTGTCTATTATCTAATTTCTTAGTCATTTTCCTGCCTACCACAGCTTCCAAAGTGATGCAGAATAAGGTGTGCAAAAAAGAAAGACAAATTAAAAATATTTTTTCAAAGCTAGTTTTAAACCAGTTTTGCAAACCAAAGGCCAGATGGAACATTTTCATCCTGTGCCAGAAATTACTGGTTTCTTTAGCCTGGCATATTTTCAACCTTACAAGCTAATATAAGCTCCAGACAGAGCCAAAGATGGGTATCGCTTGGTGGTCATTATAGTTTTGGCTTACTGTCTATTATTTTTCCTCCATTTGCTTCTTTGAAGGAGTGAGAAACCAGAACTCTCATTCACTGAATCTGCCACTGAAGAGAAATTAGAGGAGTGAAATCATATTCATTTCAGAATGACACTGTTAGGAATTAATGTGGTCTCCCTGCTCTGACTTTTTTTTAATAGCAGTAAAAACTGAGTCATCATAAGCCTACCCTGGGTAGGAATAAGTCCACTCTGGAGTCAAATTCAGTGGATACAGTTTGATCAGTGTAGTTGTTTTTACCACAAACTTTTATGTTAATGTTTGTGTTTTAATTCCTTATATGCAGATCCAAAATCTTGATAGCGGACATTGATATTATTCTACTCTTCCATCAGAAAGAAGATGAAAAATGTACAATGAATGCATCTCAGATGTAGCTGACACCTTTCTTGACTAGAACATGAGAGACATAATTTTGACATTATTTCAGAAGCAACTGTTTTCTTCAGAGCCATTTCAAACACTGCACTTCCTGCTGTCAAATATGTCGTAATCAAGACCAAATCTACAGTCACAGGAGAACAAGATAGTCACCTCGGCAGCTGGTAAAGCTGACAGTGCCACTGCAGGCTGGAAGTGAGCAGCCCTGTATTTGAATGTACAAAAAGTCACTGAAATTAGAAACTTACTACATGAAGAAAGAAAGGTTCTAGTTTGGCCTGCTCCCATTTTCCATTGGCTTGTAGCTTTCACTGTGCCGCAGCATTGGGGAGCCCCCTAATCGGACAACCATCGCTTATCATTGGCTGTGGTAGGTGGGGCTTATTATGGTCGAGTTGCCAGGACAGGATCACCCTAGGCCCAAAGATTTTTGAACCAAAACCTGAAATCTGGAGACAGCCCCTAGTGATGTCAGTGAGGGACAGCCTGGTGATGTCATTAAGCATTATGCATTAAGCAGCAACCAAAGTTGCAGAAAGCTTGTCATTCAAATACACACACACACACATACACACACACACACACACACACACACACACAAAGACACATCCATATACATAGACAACCTATTTTTCTATTTGGAAAATAAATGTCTTTGCAAATTGCAACACGTGATTTAAATCAATTGATGCCTGGCTATATAGCCACCTGAAAGGCTCTTGGCCTCACTGGAGGTCTGCATGTAGCTTTTCTCTCATCTGGAGCGACTCTCATGAGAATGGGAGAATTCAAACTCCTGCCTATCTCCTGGAGGTAATCCACCAAAACTGAGGGCTTCATGTACTGCCCTCAGATCTGGCAACCCTACTGATGGTAGTTGTAGCCACAAATACCTGGAGGTCTCCATCCATTATCACACTTCAATATCTTACCATTTTACTTTGCTATGTGTAGAATAGATCTAAAGCTACACCACTTCATAGTGGGGGGGGGGTTTCACTTTTTTTAGAAAAGGTTTTTGTTGGCTCTCTTACAAACAACTCTATTTAACAGTTTCAAAAGATAAAAAAGAATTTGAGAAGAATAAATCAGATTTAGAAGTACTATTGTGTACTGATGACGATCACTTGATTGCTAAAATGCGTAAAATTCTGTTGAAGTTAGAAGTGGAAGATGAACATGTTAAAGAATATTTGATCAGATAGGCAAGAAACTTTGGATCTAACCTACAAATGAATGGGAAACATTATGGATAAGGACATTAAAATGTATTTTGCTATGCTCTTCAAGAAAATTATTACAAAATGATGTACTGCTGGTGTTTAATCCCAGAGAGACTCACAAAGATATGAAAAGATACAAAGAACGAATGTTGGAAATGTCAACTAGATTGGATCTTTGTACCATTTGTGGTAGACTTTTTAAAACGGTAAATAATTTTGGCTTAAGATACAGAATGTGATGCAAAAGAAGTCCAAAGATTCCTGAGTCATATTTACTAAGAATGTGGGCAGATGATATAACTATTGACAAGAGACAACAGAAATTGACACAACATATGCTACTGGCGACAAGATTAGTATATGCAAAATACTGCAAAAAAAAGAAAAGAAAAGAAAAGAAAAAAAAAAAAAGAAAGGAAATCCCATCAATAGAAGAATGGTTTGACAGATTGATGGGAATAGCCAAAATGGATAATCCTATATATAGGTTAAAGGGCTGAACAGAAGATGAATTCTCTTCTGAATGGAAATGTCTGATTAAGTATTTAAAGAAAAATGTGGGTGAATTGATGACAATAAGTTTTTGAACTTGCATGTATTCCTAAGCTCTGACTCTTGCTTTTATTACTGCATGAGAAGTGTTATATGAAAACAAAAGATAATGATTCTGGTTTTGTTGCTATTTTAAATTTTCTTTTTTTTTTAAATATTTTTTTTATTAAATTTTTCACACTATTTTAAATTTTCAATATCTATAATATAGGTTCTAGTAATAATGTTTCAGATTTATCAATGATGTATGAAAATGAACCATTACTCCATTAATAATAATTACATTGGTAGTTATGGTTTAAATATAATAAAGTTAATACTTAGGTCATGGTATAATACTAATGTTAACTTAAAATAATAGATTCATGGTAGTAATTGTGTATGATTGAAATATTAATTCTTTACTAATCAGGTACATTTAGTTTTTGAGTACAGGGATAAGAAAATAAGGATTATTAGTGATAAAGTTAATCTAGATTTTGAATAATGTCCTAATAGTTAAGTACAAGTATTTATTAAGAGTTGTATGTAACAAGAGTAGAATCCAATTTTTAGTTATTTGTAGGTTTTTTCCCCTAGCTTTGATAGATGTCTGTAGTTTTTAAATGTATTTTTTGTTTCTAGTTGTATTGTATTATTATTATGTGTTTGTAATTTTATGTATTTCTTTGTAGTTCCTGTTGCTTTTTTGTCTTCCTTTTTTTCTTTCTTTTAATTAAAATAAATTTAAAGAAGAAAAGAAAAGGTTTTTCTATGCTTAAAATACCTTGCAAATAAAAACAGCAGCACAGTATAGAGTGGACCTTTTCTATTCTAATTCTTTTTTTGGCAATGGTCTCTAAAAAGTGGGAAAGAACATTTAAAAGTGATAGCTCCCCCTATCCCTCTTCTTAGAATTGAAGCTTTGAAAAGTTACATTATTGGACTACACCTGCCAGAATATGAAGAGAAAAAGATGTTGGGAAGAAATGTGCATTCTAAGCAGAGTTTAACTTCCAGAATTCTCCACTCAAAGGCCATGCAGGGTGAGGAATTCTGGGAGTTGCGATCCATAAAAGAAATTTTTTCAAACTCTACTAAGAGTATATGGTGGATCCTGCCACCATTTTCTCCTTATATTCTGCTGCATTTGGAGAGACACAACCTAAGTGTAAGAAGCAAAACTTAAAACAGGCAGGTAAAGTACATGTACGTCTGTTGGACCACAGCATAGAAATAATTTAGCAGCCCTACAGACTAGGTTTATGTCAGTTGACAGGCAATACTTTTCTTTAGGAGCAGTTTCTAGTCAAATGCACACACACAGCCAGCCAGTACATCACACATTAGACAGGACTGGAAAAGGGGTCAATTCAAGCCCTTGTTTGTAATGACCTCTGATGCCAACACACATCTGGCAGCCTGCAAACACTGGCAGCCTGCAAACACTGGGGCCATCCATCACATAACAAACCCCTTCAGACAAAATCAGCTTCACTGGGCTCTAGTTGAATTGTGTGGTGGTAAGTGTAGAAACCTGTGGGAAATGGCAATGCTCATAAAAGTTACTTTTTTGCATTGCAACTGCAGGCATCCCACAGCCATGCCATGCTGGCTGGGGCATATTGGGAGCTGTAGTCCAGAAGGAACATTGGCAAAATCTGGAAAATAATGGCCTACTATTTCACCTACAGTATTAAACAAAAATACTAATATGAATTGGTATTTTTGAATACCACAGTATTCAGAAATACCAGTTTCTTTGGTGATGCAAAGCAGGTTTTGTAATGCAGTCAATTAGACTAGCAGATTCCCCCCTCCGCCAGTCAATTATCTACCAATTCTTTTCCCTGCCTGGCTTCATCTTGGCTGTGTTCTCCTCAGATGCTCTATTTGTCTCCCCCTCTTCCTCTTTACACCAGAACTTTCTATTGAGCGTGCTTTGGAGTGAAATATGCAACTCTCTTTTTACACTGCTCTGAAATGACACCAGTGAATTAAGCTATGTACATGTTAGAGCAAGTGGTTGGCAGCTCGGAAATAATCAGGCAGTTGTTTCCCCGAACCAGCTGAACTAAACTTCATGGACAATCTGTAGTTAATTAAGCATAATTGTTAAGATCTTCTTGTAACATGCTTTGTCTGTGTGAAGTGAGGCAGTAGATTGGGGTGATTGTCCTTAGAGTCAAAGACACAATGGAATGATGAGGACTTTATGCTCCTTGGTTTCTGATACTTCTATTTCATTTGATATATTAGGAAGAATGCTAATGGTTTTCGTTTAAATAATGAAAAATTCAGTTAACAGCGTTTAGATAATTACTGACTTAGGTGCACAGTAGAAATTCCCGAGCTCTCTGCAGTACAGTCATGGCTTTTGTCCCTTTCCCAGAGACAAGCAATGCTGATATTGTAACTACTGGCATATTGCAATCTGACCCAATGGGTGCGTGAGAGAATTTAGCCTTGCTATTTCAGGCTGAGCATACCTGCCAACATTTCACAGATGAAAAACAGGACACATGTGGCCAGACAACGTCAGAGCATGGTCAAGATGACAAAAGTTATTAATGAGGAGGAACTCGCAAGCTAGAAGGGGCTGCAGCAATTTTCCTTTTGCCTGAGCTGACTGGGAAGGGATGATTCCACCCTTTCCCCTCCTCTCCCTTCTCCCACTCAGTTAATTGAGTGCAAATTAATTTTGCACTTTGAACTCAGTTTGCAGCAGCTGAAATAAGCTAAGAACAAAGGGAACGGAGGAGAGAGAAACGAAGATATTTTAAAAATTGTTAAAAAAGTGAAAGAGAAAGGATTCCCATAACTGGCACTGTCCCTGGCAAATTAGGGCAGTTGAAGGGTATGATGAGACAGTTGCGTAGGGACGTGGAGGTGGGGCGATTCGCCTTGGGTGGCAATGTTTTTGGGGCGTCTTTCACGTGTCCTGGCCCATACCCCCCCACACCACAGGCATGCCCCCATGCACCGCAGCCGCACCCCTCATGCCGTAACCCCACCCCCTGCTGTCCCCCTCCCCACACTCCAAGCTGCGCCACTGTGGTGAGATATTCCTTCCCCACTCAGATCATGCGCTGTATCAACATGTAAGCTCTTACCTACAGGATGATCACATGTGACTACATGTGACATAATGATGTTTTAGGACCCAGAGTGCCAAAGTAGCCAACATACTACACAGATAGTGGGCTATTTGGGATATAATACTACACTACTCTTTTAGTGCTACCAGAACATTTGTGGCCCTCTTGCCTCCCTCCTCCTTCCTTGTTATGGCCTCTGAAGAAGAGTTCAGAAGGTTTTGCATTTGTTCTTGGATAACTGTAGATTGCTGTGTCAGGCAAACCTGAACAAAGTGTGATTAAAGCATGGTTACAGAGATAAAAAGTAACCTTTTCAAGCTCTGATTGCAAAACAGCTACAGTTCCCAGAATCCTCTAGACAGCATGGTCACTGGCCATGTTGGCTTGGGAATTCTGAAATCCCTAAGCCCCATGCGAGTAACTTTTCTAATCTCTGAAAATGGGCCCATTTCCGCATTACACTGTTAATAGTGCCATTATTCCACTTTTAATATCCTATAGAATCTCGGTAATTGCAGCCTCAGTAAACTACAAACCCCAGAATTCCACAGGATGTTGAAAGTGGAATAATAGCAATATAACAGTGTAGTATGGAAAGGCCCAAAGAGTGTAATAGCAACACAACACTCCACCAAAATGCACCAAAATTCATCATGATTTTTTTTTTAAATAAAACCATTCATCCAGAAGAGTCAAAATCTGTTTACAAAATCAGAATGTTTGAAGGATGCCAGCATCCTCAATAGCAGTGGAAAAATAGAAAGATTTTTTGCTATGTTGTTAAAGTTTTTTTTTGCTATGTTGTTAAAAGAAAGCAGCAGGTTTCTGTTATGAATTTCTCTGAACAAGCCTCTGGAGGAACCACTCAGGGCTCAGACAATTTATTAAAAAATAAAAGAAAATACAGCTTCCACAATCCTCTAGCTCTTCAGAAGATTCTGGGAGTTTCAATCCAGAAAATTATCTTTTCCAAGCTCTGGTTCAGTACCACCACTGAGAAGGCTCTGGGATGCGTTTCCGAAGGTAGTGCTTCTCTGGTCAAAATTCTCTGATCGTACGAACTGTTTTCATTTTTGTTGCATCCTTTACCAATTTTGAAGAGCCATTAACATGTTAGAATCTGAGCCTTTGTGCATGATCAGTTCAGTTCTACTACAAGTTGTCCTTCAGTGACTTTTGATGGGAACAAGTCCGTCACATGGCTAAACATTGTGCTCGTGGCATTGTCTGTGCCTCTCTCAAATATGAACTTTGGTTTCCTGTCTTTCGGTTCACATGCCTGTAGCTGCCTGGGTCATTTGGTGTAACAGCTGGAGCTTCCTGTTTTGAAATCTGATATCAGTCAAGCATGAAAACCAAGGGTCACAAATGATACCTATTTGTATCCACTTGATGGCCAGAGAGCGATGAGGAGAGGGGAGCACTGAAGTGTGACAAGTTGTAGAACAGAACATAATTCTCCCAAGGGTGCTTGAATGTTAGGTTTGATGTAATAGTGATGGCCAGATGTCTCATGCACCCTTCTAATCAAACATTTCCTTATTTACCAGTTTGCTTATTGGTGTATCGTCGCTCTTTGGTGCCTACAGAGCAGAGGCACTATAGATGTTTCACAATAAGGCATGTTGCCTCATATGTGGGTATGTGTGTGCCACGTGTTATGAGGAAATAAAATGTCCTCAAGTACAAAAACAACCCTTTGATTCTATATTTATGTTATGCTGCCCGAGGAGACCATGGCAGGGATGCAGCTATTGGCAGGGGTGGATGAGGGGAATGAAGGCATAGTTCTCCAATAATTCCTCCCTCAGAAATGGTCCCTAAATTTCTACCCTTGTGTAGAAATGGAGAGTGGAGAGTCTTCATGTTCCCTCAGTAACTTTGCCTCTGCTTTTTTTTTTTAAATGGAGGGACATTTAGAATTCTCAGCCAGAGAGTTCTTTGGCCTCAGTAAACTACAAACCCCAGAATTCCACAGGATGTTGAAAGTGGAATAATAGCACTATAACAGTGTAGTGCAGAAAGACCCACTGTCCCAGTTTCTTGCTCTTTCTCTTGATTTCACCCTTTGGCCTCGGATTGCTTCAGTTTCTGCAGTCTGGGTTCAAAGTGCAAAAAACTGTTTGTACTCAACTAACTCAGCAGGGGAGAGAGGACAAGAAGGGACGGATTCTTGCCCTTCACAGTAGGCTGATGCAAAAGCAAAATGCTGTGGCCTTTCTTAGCTTGTGTGTTCTTCCACTTTAATAATTTTGCCATCTTGATGTTGCTTGACCACACGTCTTGGTTTTGATCTGTGAAATGTTGGGATAACCAGTTGAAACTGGCCTTGAGAAATGATATATGAGTGTCTCAAGGATGCAAATACTGTTGCATTTTCGATTTTAGTCTGCACTGTTAGTATATTTTATTGTTGCGACAGCTTCTGACCACACATATAAATGAACTGTACTGTTATTGTAAAGTAACAGTGTTGACTGCTGAACTACATTGGACTTGGCAAATCACTGTCAAACCTGTCTTTAAAAAAGTGAATTGTTTGAAAACTAATCATAGCTTTAACCAGTAGATGAATTTCTGATTTCACACAACACATTTCATCCTTCATATTTGTTGAATTTGTCAGATAGAAGTTTTTTCCCCTTTCCAGAACATCTGAAAGTCAAATTAGTAATCTGTCCCACAAATGGGGATTTTGATGGGAAAACATTTTTTTAAAAAGAGAACCTTGGATGAATTTCATAACCACAAGACTCTGATGACTAGTATAATAAACCCAGCTTTACTGTTTCTTCTTTTTTATTTTTAATCTTATGTTCTGAATCACCTCTTTTATTTTAAGATAAAAATGGTTAGCCACCACTTTTATGTTAATTTTATCAGAGTTTTGTGACCTTCAATGTGGTTGTGCTCCGTGCTGCATCCGTATCACCTCTGCTAGTTTTTTTTCCACAGTGGTTTAAGGATCCTGTCCTATGTTTACCCACAGTGGTATGGGAACATCCCTCTCTAAGGTACAAACCCATAAGGCTCCAGCATAACATGCAAGTACTGGGACAGCTGTGAGGGTATTTCCCAGCTGGTCACTATATAGAAGGACAGATGACAACTACATTGATTTGATGGTGAAGGAAACTAAAATCTGCTCTGTACGCAAAGTTACTGCTTCTGGATGATCTCAGTTGTCATGGAAGGCTGGGAAGAGACAAGCCAGAAGAAAGAGGAAGATGGAGATGATAAATTGGTGCAGTTTTGGGGTGGAAGATGGATCCCATTCTGTGTCTCAAAATGAAGATGACTTTAACCAAGTTGGATACCAGAACCTTATTATCTCTTTTGAACAGTAAAAGTCCAGTGCCATCTACTGACAAACTATATAATATTTCCTCGCAGGTCAAATATTCCCTAGCAAGGAGAAAACTAGCAAATCAGGGAGGGAGTTTCATTTAGTCCTTTGCCAGCAGTACAGATTTTATGCCTGCAGAAGTTTTTATAGATTATATAAGAATGTAAAAATGTGAAATCCCATCTCCTGTGTACACTTCTTGCTGAAATGGGGCATTCTGCTAAACCATCTCTTGATCAGTGTGTAGACCAAGCCTACATTATTTACAAAGAGAGAGGAACGGGCAAATAGGAAGAGAAAGACTAGGGCCCTTTCCGCAGGTGGGGGGGGGGACACCCAAAAACAGAGCTTACTGGCTTTGTTTTCCGGCCGGCCGAGTCTGTCACCACGAGGAGCAGTGCGAGTTCCCTGCTCCGCAGTCCTCCAGCGTCCCAAATGGCAGCTTCCGGTTGGTGGAGGCTCTCCACCAACCGGAGAAGCTCGCCAGCCGGAAGCCCGCCCCTGGCAGATCTGCAGGCATGCATTTGCGCACACCTGCAAATCTGCTCTGGAGCCGGGTGACGGAGCGGCACGGGGTTGTGCACTCCGTGATTTTTAAAAACCTCTAAAAAGAAGTTTTTAAAAAACACACCGCACGACCAGTTCCGGTCGCTCCGGAGTGCACTGAGGTATGGAACTACAGAAAGTAGTCCACCCCAGTCCACTCTACGGTGCAGAAGACCTCCATTGGAGGTCGCTCTGCACCGTTTTACTAGCCCGCTGTGGAAATGGCCTAGGCAAAGAATAGGGATGGAGAAAAGAAGAAAAGAGAAAAAATGGGGAAGGGGAGAGCAGAGGCAAAATAAAACAAACTGGTTGAGAAACACTGCAGAAAAAAGGAGTAGGAGGAAGGAGAAGGGGAAGCAGGAGGAAAAAGGAGGTGATAAATTCCTGCAGTGTTGGGGTGAAAGATGAAACCCATTCTGTGTCTCAAAATGAAGATGACTGCCCTAACCAAGCCAGAAAATATTAACTGAGTGACAGACTCGAGGAGAGCTGCATTTTCATTCTGTTATAGCCCTGTTCTAGTCCAAACCAGAATGTGACTCAGGTTGCAACACAGATTTTTTTTGACAAATTCAAGCTGTCAAAGAGAACTTTGCCCTCAGAATTTGTGTGCGCCTGGTGGAAATTGCTGGGCTATAGATGACCTTGAGGCAAATCAGTATAAAGTGGAGTTATCAAGCTTAGGGAAACAAGCGAAAATAGTGTGGTGACCACAGTAATGTGTAAGATGAATTGCTTCTCCGCCTGCTTTGAAAAACTGAAGACATTCTTAGAATGCAGAAAAGTGCTATTAGATGTGTGGCTCATTCAAAGTTTGTTTGAGACACCATGTGCTGCTTGTTCACAGTCAGCTAGGAGCAGCCTTAACACAGTGGCTGTGGACAGCTGTTACAGGGCAGCAAAATGGCCATTCCACATACTAATTTGCTATAAAACAAAGCTGATTACATCAGTGGGAATAGGTTGCTGGGTTGAATACAGGTTGCTAACAGGCTCCTGTAACTTGAATCCTTAACAGATTGTGGAGCAGGATTTGGTAATGTAAAGTTCTGTCAAGCGGGATGAAGGTACTTGTCCTACGCTGTCTTCTAAACTCAAAGTTTCAGCCACAGCCATCCTCCCCCAACACAGATATTGCCTCCCCATTGAAGAGTGGAGGGAAAGTTGTGGAGGAATGCTCAGCAATGCTTTGTTGCAAGGCACGCAGATCATATCCCATCCTCACCTTTTCTCTACTGGGGAGGAAATAGTTGTGTTGAGAAGGGACAGCTATGGTTGAAAGTTTGTGTTTGGAAGGTGATGGAAGATAGGTACCTTCAGCCTACTTGATAGAACTTTACAGTACTTTATCCTGCTGTCCTGTTGATCTGTTAAAGATTAATGTTACAAGACTAGAACCTGCATCCAAACGGATAACCCTACTAGGGAACAATCAATCATCTCCACATGGGGCAACTCCCCCTAATCTTTATAAATCAATTCCTCAATATAGAACCAATGCCAGTTTGCATTAAACACTAAATTGTACGGAGCACAGCAGAAAGAAAGTGGCTAAAGAAAGTCACGGTAGCTGTCTCTGTCTATGGTGCTTCATTGGCCTCTGGTGGGCAGACTGGGCAACATGCAAAGGCATCTTATTGTACTTTTGGGACTAACTGAGAGAAAGAAGTTGGTAGCATAAGCTTTCATAGACTTAAGTCTACTTCATTAGATGCATGGAGTGAAGTCCCTAGGAACAGAACTTTATTGCTATGAATGAGCAGGCTATATGCATGGATAGCAATAGAAATGCAAAACTTGTGTGTATGACGATGAAGTGACAAGTTCAGTTTTAAGGATGGTAGTTAAAGACTGGGACAACTGTAATTGTGCAGAAGAATCACCACAGATGAATTCTGAAAAAGAACAACATGGAAAATACAGGAATGAAATATGCCAGCATAAACTTTATGAGTCTGGCCCAATGGGTTCTTACTATTAGAAAATTCTAGCATTCTCTTCCCCCCCACTCTTGTTCTAGGACAAATGGGGCTTAGCTAGCATAAAGTTAATTTTCCTTTGCATGTAAAAGACCTCTGGCCTCTCATCTGAAGTCTCAACTGTGGCTCTATGTTATTTAAAATGAATGGCTATGGTATCCAGTCCATGTGACCCAGGATATACCCTGGAGTCAGTCATTAGTCTTACATAGAAGACCATGCCTCTCTCTCTTTTTCTTCTCTTATGCATTCTTGCTTCTAGCACTTCCTAGTTGAGTTCAGAAAGTGATAGAAAGCTGGAGCTGGAGAGGAGCTGCAGTTGCTTAAGAGGGAGCAAAAGGAGTAATTTTTTTTTTAAATTTAGAGCCTTAAGATTGCATCCAAATATTGCAGTAACTGTGCCCTCTGCTGACATGATAATCTGCACACATGAATGAGAGGTCACTTTGTGTCTAATTATCATCAGTGGACAAGCTGGATGTGTGTCCATGCTGATGTGGGTATGCGCCTGCTGCATTCATTGATGATAATGGGATGGAGCATTCATCTTTTTTGTTTTATGTGATTGTTCCTGGAATGGAACTCCTGCATATACGGAGGATGCACTGTACTACTGAACATCACAAAGAGAAAAGTGCTGCAATTGAGGCCATTTCTGCACTACTGTTATAGTGCTATTATTCCACTTTCAATATCCTATGGAATCCTGGGGTTTGCAGTTTACGGAGGGGACTCAGCCTTAGCCCCTCCCTAAACTGCAAACCCTAGGATGTTGGCAAATGTTGGCATTTGCAGGCCAAGACAGTTCTGTCTGTGTTAAGGGTTAATTGTGTTCTTGTTTACTCCGCTGTCCTCTGTCTGCTGAGGTCCCTGTTCCCAGCTCAAGTAGATAAGAGTTTGCCTGAGAATCTCTGCTGCTTCGCTTCTCTCATAACAAAGGTGTGTTTAGTGTCTCTTTCTGTATTTTTTCTCTTCATGTATTCTCTTAGCTGTTGCTGTCTGTGTGTTCAGACATGGATTTTACATAGCTTTGCTGATTATTCTCTTCAGTAAACTGAGTAGGTTTTAGTCAAACCGGCTGGCCTCATTCACTGGCAGGTTATGGGCCTGAACAAGTATTTTGTTTTGCTTTTAAGGACAGTTTAATTGTGGGTCATGCTAAAGATCTACAGCATGCCCCCCTGCATTTTTCCAACATCCATAGGATGTTGAAAACGGAATAATAGCACTATAACAGTCTAGTGCAGAAATGGCCCAAATCTTGCACTGGCACCTCACTGGATGCATGGACGCATGGAACTTTTGGGACAGTGCATATGTGTCAATATAAAATTTGTTGTACTGTTAAAAATAAACAATGAGACTTAAATTGTGATTGTCTTGGCAATATTCTATTATAGTTGATCCCAAAGGACCCAGGGAGAAGTACATTAACAATGGAATTTACACAAAAGTAAACAAAGCAACCAAAGAGAGAATTTCTGTAAACATCATACATAGAGGGAATGTTAACTCCTCAGACAGGATTTCATTTACAGTGCTTTCTTTCTTTCTCTGTACCTCACCTGGGCTCATATATATTCCTTACCCTCCAGAAACAACGGCAATATTAGGAAAGAAACCACAGTATTCTGGCTGGAAAGAAAACTGTCACACTGGAGAACAGTACATTTCTTTACCATCTGAAGAAATTCCCCCTTTATTCTTTTATTCCCTTCAAGACGAATGTAGCACTATTGTAAAGGAAGTTCTATTATTTACAGCTGGCATTGGATCACAGTCCTAAAGTTTGGCAAGCTTTTTGGCAGTTAAAAGTATTAAGGCGAATTAATGATGATCTCAGATTAGTAGGAATTATACATTTCCTGATTGCCATCCAATATTACTCCACAGTTTTTTTATATGTTCAAAGGTAAGCTTTGTATACCTCTAGATATTTTAGTTAGGCATTAATAAATCACTGAGAAATCAAGACTTCTTTCTGGACTGGACTAAGAGATAAAGTTGACGTTAAAGTGCCGGTTGTCATCTCTAATTTGACTCAGGTGCAAATTGCCCATAGGGCTAGTAGTTCCATATGTTCAAACATAGATCTGCCTCTCTCATGTCATGTGAAACCTTCCCATGCCCACAGCTTATCTTCCCATAGTGTCTCCCGTCAGACCAATTTTCCATCTCCAGTTTCTGGGTAAACACACACAACAGTAACCTTTATTCTTTTAATTTAAAATCTTTATATATGGATCAACTGGCAGTGCCCCCAGGGCAGCTTGTTGTTACTGTGTGCCTTCAAGTCGTTTCCAGCTTATGGTGACTCTAAGGCAACCCTATCATGGCATTTTCTCGGTCTGAGAGTGTGTGAGGTGACCAAGATCACCCAGTGAGTTTCCATGGCTGAGCAAGGAAACAAAGTGTGATCTCCAGGGTCATAGTCCAATGTTCAAACCACTAAGCTGTGCTAGGTGTCATTGGGGCAGCTTACTAATATGAAAACAAGGACAATCAATAAAGTTGCAAATGTTACAATAAAAAAGAATAAAACCACTGAAACAGAACAAAGATGTTAAAATATAAGAGCATTTGGATTTTAAGATGATGTTAAGAGCTAGCAATAAAACCTAAAGAGAAAAACCAGCAATAAATTGCCTATCAAAGCTCAACGTCTTGGTCTGCTTTCTAAATGGTACTAATGAATATGCCATTTTGCACTCTTTTTGGAGGACCTGCCAAGATGGGGGGACCATTAGGGAAAAGGCCTTTCCCCCATAGCCACCTGTCACATCATTTCACATCCAGAGAAGACCCTCTAAGGATGGCCTTAGTAATCAGAGGGAAGATAAAGGGACTGATGGTTTTCCAGGTAAGCAAAGCTGTGGAGGGCTTAACATTTAGTATTATGCTATGCTCTCTACCATAAAACACTGCATAAGATACTGCCTACAGCAACACTTTTCCTTTGCTGCCATGGAATTCTGAGTTTCACTACTACTACTGACTGGCAGGGTGGGGAAATTCACAACATAGTAATGTCTGCTATGCTCTTAGGCATTATGGCAGTGGTACCTGACACTCTATGACACCTGCAAGGACCTAACTATTAGTGTTTTACTATTGAACAACTCCTGTAAACAAAATTTAAAGGTAGCCTTCTGAGGCAGATGGGTTTCGGCTCCTACCACAATTTCCTCCACTGATTGAAACACAAGCCATTTCTGCACTACACTATTACAATGCTATTATCCCACTTTCGACCTCCTATGGAATCCTGGGGTTTGCAGTTTAGGGAGGGGCATTTAGAATTCTCAGCCAGAGAGCTCTTTGGCCTCAGGAAACTACAAACCCCAGAACTCCACAGAATGTTGGAAGTGGAATCATAGCATAATAACAGCATAATGCAGAAAGTGGAATCATTTGGGAGAACATAACCTTTAACATTTCAAAGAAGAGAAATAATATGTGACCAAGCAACATCAGAGTGCGGTCAAGATGCCAAAATTTGTTAACGAGAAAAAACAGACAAGCTAGGAGAAGGTGCAGCAGTTTGCTTTTGGGAGGGGCAAGATTTTGCTACCTTCTCTCCTTTTTCTGCTGCTGAGTTAATTGAATGTAAACTGCTTTTGCAGCTGAACTCAATTTAGCGACTGAAATAACGACAATGGGGGAAAGAAAGAGAAGCTGGGACATTGTTAAAACATTTGAATATGAGATAACAGTGGATTAATTGGAACTGTTCCTGCCAAATCAGGACAGTTGGAAGGTATGTGGGTCGCTATGAGGCGTTAAAAAGAAGGCTAGATCCAGATGCCTGACCAGAACCTGGAAAAGTTGTTTTTCAGAGTACAGTTCCAAAGACAAGCCTGATTGGGGCCTGGAAATTTTACATTTTCTGGAGTACACCTCCCAAAATTACACAGCCATGCTGGCCGTGGGACTCTGAAAGTTCTATTCCAAACAAGTAACGTTTACATGCTCTGAGCCTGACCACAGCAAAAGCTATTTTGGAAGCACCTTGACCAGAGTCCCTTCAAATCTGGAGCCATAAAGGAAGCTGCTGTTTTTAGCAGCATGTCTGTATTAGCCATAGTTACATAGTCCACATAATGTAACTCCACGTAATGTAATGTAATGTAACATAATGTAACTTTAAAGCAAGAATGGACAATTTGTGACTCTCCAGATTATTGGATGGCCGCTCCTGACATCCGTCATAATTGGCTGTGCTGTCCAGGGTGGAAAGGAACAGAAGGCCAACAATATCCAGAGGGCCACAAGATACCCAACTCATGTTAAAGTGTGGCATACCTCAGCAGGGGTTAAATTACAGTGGAAAGCTGATACAATGGATGAGTTGGAAAGGGCCCAAGACTTTTAGAGGAAGAATTCTGAGAATCTGTGTGCCTGAAAGGGAGTTCACTACCTAGTGGTGCAGCAACCTGCACACTGTTGCTGCATCCCAACTGAAAGTCACTTTAGGCTGACTGTAATCCAAGGCTGTACCAGACTGAGGTGACTACAAAAAGAACTGTGACTTCTTTTCTTTTCTTTTTTTGTAGAACAGGTCCAGGCAGTCAGTACAAAGGCAAAATACTGAAAGGGTAGCTAAATTCACAATGAGATTGTCAATTCATTCATTCAAGCCATCCAAGCCATCCAATTTGGATCCTGTATTAAGTTAAGCCATTTATGTGCCACAGAATTCCCCACCTCGAGGTGGCCTTGCATCACCCAATCTGGGTTTAATTCTGTGATGTCTGTCAAATATCATTAGCTTGTCAGAAGGAACAGTTGATGTGGTAGGGGCAGGTAATATCAGATAATCTCTTTTTCTCAAAATTCGGTCAATAAAAGGGAATGAATACCCGAAGAACTGTTTGAGAAAAAGGAGGGGGGGGGGAATATTGAAATTTTAAAAATATTAGATGCGAACTTATATCTCTTCCAGTTTGAAGTGGCCTACTTTGTTGTTACAACAAATGTAACTGTTTTGGAGAATTTGTCCAACCTAAACATGTTAGGCACACACCATAAGCATATACTCTGCTGTCTGTTCATGAAAACAGGACACTTCTCATTTGTGGCCTAGAATTCAGTCCCTAATAGTCTTGCGTTTGGGGGACTGTATTCCCTCCAACATTGTACAGGTAAAGATCAGGACGTGTGCAGCAAAGCAACATCAGAGTGTGGTCTAGATGCAGAAGATATGTATGAGGAAGAACACATAAGCTAGGAGACACTGCAGCAGTTTGCTTTTTCATGAACCTACTGAGAAGGGCAAGATTCCAGCCCCTCCCTTTCTCTCATTTCCTCTCTTGCTCAGTTAATTGAACACAATCAACTTTTGCTGTTTGAACTTGGTTTGCAGCAATTGAAGTTATGTGGGCAGAAAGAGGGAAGGTAAAAGAAGGAGAGAGAACTGGGATATTTTAAAAGCAGCTGACAGAGGATTAATTGGGACTGTCCTACCAAACTGGTACAGTTGGAGGGTATGGGACTGTCACAAAAACCTCTTCTGGAAATATACAGGATTAATGTTTACATCTTTAAAATGTAATTCAAGAATTGACCTCAGGAAATCTGTGCCAAACGAAATTGAACTCAAGCCAATTTCTTGCCAAACTTCCTTAAAGCCAAAACACATGAAACAGCCTATGCATCAGAAAGCTGGACACACTGAACTGTCTGGGCACAAGTCTGTGACTCATCCTGTTACTCCACAGAGCTGACTTAATCTGTTTGGCCTGAGTCATCTTTTCACCCAGAAAAGTAGAGAAAAGTGCATTTTTTAAACTAATCAAACTATTTTTTTTCTAATAACAGAATGGTCTGATCTGAGCTGATATTGCCAACAACATCAAGGGAAACCATGACCATCAAAGCAAATTCACACAAACCTATTTACATATTGTGATTATAGGATAAGCGTGTCTATTAAAAGACAAGATAGAGAAGCATTCATTGCTTTAACTTTGTCCAGTCTCAGTATGGAACAGATAAACTCTGGGAGTCCATTGATGATGGCAACTGACTCATGAATTGGAGATCACAGGAAATCAAAGTGAGACCAAGAGAGATGGTTTCCTGATCAAAGTCTGCGAAAGAACTACATGAATAAGTTTATTCAGAAAAGTTCCTACATACAAGTTATAATAAGAAAATAATTTATAATCAGTAACAAAATAGGCATAATGCAAATTGCACAGGCATTTTTAGTACCTGAGTAATGAGATAAACTAACTTTGAATCCATTGTTACATGCAAGGATACTGAAAGGCTCAGAAAGAACAATTTATTGCATGAAAAGGTTCCCAAGACAAGCTATTGCAAGAGAACATATGTTGGTCTGATGCATTTTGACTGTGTGGCATAGCTAGAAATTGCTATAAAGTGAATCAGCAGGCGATGGCCTCATTCTTGTATCAATAGATCAATAGATCAGCTTTAGTAGGCACTAGGAATTGGATTGCTTTTTAACAAAAAATGCAAGGTGGACACGGTGTGAAGTGTTAAACTGGCCTCCTTATTATCTAAGGGAAAATGAGGATGAATTGATGAGTTTAGGATTTTGAACTTGTGTATTGCTGTTTCTTCTAAATTTTTCTATTTTTACTGCTATCAGGAGAAAGATACTATGAAAATGAAAGATGACTTTTAAATTGTTGCTATGATAAGTTTTTAATAATATAAGCACGGTTTAGTTTAAAGGTAATGTTTAAAGGTAATGTTGAATTGCTCCACCTTTCTACATATAACAACTGTACGGCTGTAGTCATATATTGTAGTAAACTTCCATGTTTCCTTTCTGGTTCTTCTTCCATAAATCCCAAGAGAAAAAGTTCTGCTTTCAATTAAATATCTGCTTTTAAAATCCTCTGAATATAAGTCTGCATTTAGACCCAGACCACTACACCATGGCCCTTTCCACACATGGGGAAGGAAATGCGTAGAAACGCTACTCACTGGCTTTTTCGTGGGTCCGATTGGGTCTGTCGGGATGAGGAGCAGTGCGAGCTTGTGGCTCCGCACTGCTCCAGCGTCCAAAATGGTGGCTTCCGGTTGGTGGAGGCTCTCCACCAACCGGAGAAGCTCGCCAGCCTAAAGCCCGCCCCCGGCAGATCTGCAGGCACGCACTAGTGCACGCCTGCAAATCTGCACCAGAGCGCGGCGATGGAGTGCCACGGAGTCACGCGCTCTGCGCTTTTGAAAAACCTCTTAAAAGAGGTTTTTAAAAAGCACGCTGTGCGACCACTTCCGGTCGCTTTGGAGCGGACTGAGGTGCGGAACTACGAAAAGTAGTCCGACCCAGTACACTCCATGGTGCAGACGACCTCCGTCAGAGATTGCTCTGCGCCGTTTTAATTGCCCCGTGTGGAAAGGGCCCATGCTGAGTCTTTATATCTGCCACTGGGCTGGCTTATATATTCCACTGTGCAGGGGGGAACACCCTATTGCTGTTTTTGCAGTCCCAGAGCATAAAGTGCTACTTTGGAGGCACTAATGAATAGTTGCTCATTAGAGCAGATCCACTGAATCAATTGTTGAATGGTGAGTCAAGACATAAGTGGATCCAATTGATTCTATAGCTCTGCTGTGGTTGGGATTAACAATAGGAATTAGGCCTGCATGAAATGGCTACATGAAATGGCTTGTGAAACTCTACTTATGCATCCATGAACTGAATATGCTGTTTGCACAAAGGCTTTAAAAACACAACCACAGGTGGTAAAGGAACTTGCACATGTATGTTAGGATGGCCATAAATCAGTGTTGATGTGAAGACACAGAACAACAACAAACTGCACACCCCAGGATTCCATAGGACATTGAAAGTGGAATAATAGCACTATAACAGTCTAGTGTGGAAATGGCCTTCCTTTCACTGCATTCATGTATGGCAGTATTAGCAAACGTGCATTCCTTGTTTTCAGAGTGCAGCCCTCCTGCTCTCTTGATATTGGATATGTTGGCTTGGAGTTGATGGGAGCTGTGGTCCAACAATATCTGTAATGCTACATGTTCCCTCCACTTTGACTTATGAAGCACAAGGAAGGGAGAAAGGGATATCACTGATGAGAGTGGGAAAATGTTAAGAAGAGAGCCTGTTAATTAGAAAGCCAAATTAATTTTTTCCTACCACTGCATATCACATCACAGCACAATGGCTTGACCCAGCTGTGTTGAAGCCAACTGCTGCTGCGGCTCAGAAATTCATCACAGTCTACCTTTTCAATGGTTTTGAAGGCCACCTGTTGCTTGCTGTCACTCTCAGCAACTCAGATCAGCCATTATTTCTTTTGTTTCCCTTTTCAAGACTCTGGAAGGCTTTTGGAAAATGAGCTCAGAGGTGTTGTTTGAAGCAGGACAGTTAGAACTGTGAGCCAAATAATGTTGGTTTTGTTTGTTTACTGCTGTGTTCCTGGAAGCAAGGACCAGACAGATAAGAAACAATTAAATTGACAGTCGTTCAACAAAACAGCAGTAAATCTTGCCTGAATAGAAATGGTTAAGAAGAGACAAGATGATCTGTTTCAGAGTAGAAAGAAAGCATGTGTGGAGTCATGCATGTGCGACCTCGAGATAAATAACTCATCAACTTGGCTCACAAGCAAAGGGGAACTTTCCCGATCTCCACTGGAGTTTATTTGTTGACAAAAGCTACCATTAACACAGTGCTGTTTAACTGTGAATATATGTATTATAAACCTGTACCTTTCAAGTTTAATTGCAGATGCCAGGGCCACACCATTTGGCCTTAAAAAAAAAAAACCTTTTGCTTCTTTCTCTACTTCCTCATTTTTTCAAAACATCATTCAGACCGGTGAAAGGTTCTGGTTTGCTGAGATTCTGATTGGTCCCAATAAAGATATTGTCCAATGGTGGTGTTTGTTTTTCTTTCTTTAGTTTGCATTCTGGTTCACGCTTACCTTCTCCATCTTTTCTTGTCCCTTCCTCTGTTCAGCCCATGCTCTGTCCACTTGTGTCCCACCCATCTCTCTTTGGTCCCTTTTGCACTGCACAGTCATAGTGATTCCACTTTAGCTGCCATGAGAACATCCCACAGAATCCAGGGAATTTTAATTAAGGAGTGACATTGAGAATTCTCAGCTGGGAAGCTCCCTTACAAACTGCAAACCAAAGGATTCCATAGGATGCAGCCATGGCAGTAAAAGTGCAATAATAGTGCTGTAATTGTGTGTTGGAGAGCTATTATGGTGTAGCGGTTTGAGCATTGGATTACCACCTTGGAGACCAGGATTCGATGCCCAACTCAGCCATGAAAACCCACTGGGTGACTTTGGACATGTCACACACTCAGTCCCAGAAAACCTCATGATAGGTTAGCCTTAGGACTGCTATAAGTCAGAAATTACTTGAAGGCACATAACAACAAATTCTGTGTTTTGAAAGGGCCCACCCGTTTCTTGCAATGCTGATTACAGTTTTTATGCCATCTTTATCTCTATCTCCTTTTTCCTCTCTCTTTAGTTTTCATTCCTCTCTCTACTGAGAAGATAAAATGAGGGGGGTGCTGAAAAGATGCTGTTTTTAATGTTAACCCCCTACTCTGTGTGGCTTACTTTATTCTTGTAGGCTTGCATGGTAAATAAGTATTTAAAACAAGGGAATTTGAAATCAACAGAAGATATTAGGGACTTCTTCAGATAGGTTATGAACTCCCTTTGATACTTTCAATTTTATTTTTCACATAACAAATTAGCCAGAGGATGGGTATCAGATAAGGGTTAAGTTACAGGAGAGTTTCTGCAGATTCCTTATCAGGCATTACAAGATCAAGAAACATGATAGTACTATCACAAGCAAGCTTCAGTGTGCAGGGATGTATTCTACAAATGTTCATTATTTAGGTACCACTTTAGCTCCAGTAAACATTGTTTTGTGGGATATTTTAGTACTGTATTCCAGGGTGAGTGACTCCCCCTTTTGATTTTATTACACCTTACTTTCATTTTATTACAATACTATAAAAAAGGCACTTTCTGTTACTGAAATCCAACTGAGAGGGATCTTATTACCTGCAAAAATAGCTTTTGATCTTTACACTCTAACCATAATCCTCTTCTTCTCTGAAAACGGTATGGCCCACAATGTAAATACTACTCTTCAAATACATTTTTCCAGGAATGTCTATCAAATGAAAGAATTAGTTCATTTGTGGCTTAAAAGGTTCAAGCATAATCAGAGTTTAAGATTTTGAAATTTAAAACATAAATTTCAGATTAGGGGTGGGAATCATGTGATTGTCCAGATATTGTTGGAGTGCAAGTTCCAGTGTCCTTAGCCACCATGGCCAGCAATGAGGAATTCTGGGAGTTGTAGTGGATGGAGGATATTTTCTCCTTCTCTCATAATGCCAGGGCCTGCTTTGAGATCACAATGCTTCTGCCTTTTCAATAGTTTGATAGTTTTTGTTTCTGTCAGTTTACATGAACACTGAAAAATGAAACACTCAAGTTGTGTGATGGGAGACAGAGGAAAGACAAAAAGAAATCATCCTTCAAAGAGCTCATAGTTAAACCATAGCAACCACAAGATGTAGTGATAGCTGGTAGTTACTTTCGATGGCTTTAAAAGGCAATTGGACAGATTCTTGAAGAATCAGTTTATCAGTGAATAGTAGTCACTGCATTATAGCGTATAATCAAAAGCAATATGGTGGTAAATACCATTATCTGAGAGACAAAAAAAAGAACACAATTGCCCTCCATCCTGCTCTTCGCATAAGCAGCTGATTAGCCCCGGGGAACAGAGTGCTGGACCAGACAGGCTTTTGGTTTGATCCAGCAGTGCTCTTCTTGTGTTCTTACACTTGGGCCCTTTCTGCATGTGGGGGGGGGGGCAGCCGAAAACAAAGCTTACTGGCTTTGTTTTCTGGCCGGCCGAGTCCGTCGCCACGAGGAGCAGTGCGAGTTCGCTGCTCCACAGTCCTCCGGCGTCCCAAATGGCGGCTTCCGGTTGGTGGAGGCTCTCCACCAACCGGAGAAGCTCGCCAGCCGGAAGCCCGCGCCCCACAGATCTGCAGGTGCGCACTTGCGCGCACCTGCAAATCTGCTCTGGAGCGTGGCACGGGGTTGCGCGCTCCGTGATTTTTAAAAACCTCTAAAAAGAGGTTTTTAAAAAACACGCCGAGCGACCAGTTCCGGTCACTCCGGAGTGGACTGAGGTATGGAACTACAGAAAGTAGTCCACCCCAGTCCACTCTACGGTGCAGAAGACCTCCGTTCGAGGTCGCTCTGCACCGTTTTACTAGCTCGGTGCGGAAATGGCCTCAGATTTAGTGAGAAGAGGCATAAAAGCCATTAGTTAACTGTGACCCTGCTATTACAAATTAGAGCAGATTTACCTTTTAGTTCAGTCCCATAGAAAAATCCAAACTTTTTGAAGGATCACAGTGACCCACAAGTGAGGAATAAGTCTGTTACAAAAAGCTGCTTTACACCATGTCATTCTTTCAACATAACTTCTATTTGGACCCACTTGATTCTTAAACTGTAGTCTCCTTTATGCAGGAATCGATGGACCAGTCCCTCTGTACCATGTTGCTTTTCTCTTTCTTTTCTCTACCTCTTAGCTCCTTCTTGTGCTTCACCATGGTTATTTTTTAATATAGGGCAAAATATAAATACTTCAAACATATCTATATCTAATCTATCTATATCTATATCACACCTTCCTTCCTGGCTGCTGTGATGAAAATGACATTCTGTTTTCATTATTTTTCTCTACCAAACTCTTGATTCTTCTTGTCGAAGCACATCATTGGTTTCTGACCCTGAATCTGCACATAGTGGCTTTGACACTGGTGATACTCTTGTGCACTAAGGAATTCACAGAGGATTGAACTATGGACCATTTCACCCGAAGAGTGGGAGAGGGTATTGGAGACCAGCATATGGGGCCCCCACAGGGACCATATAAGGAAGGGTGGTATGGATACTCCTCCTTATTGCTTCCTCTTGTATTTCTTTTTTTAACAGAAATGATCAACAGCTGAGTATGGCACATGAGATTAATACCTGAATAAGGCTTGGGTGGTTCTGTATTTTACAAATCCACTAGGGTGGGAACTGTGCTGCCCTCCACATACTATTTTACTGCACTTCCCAGCAATCCTCATCAGCATCGTCCAAGATGAGGGAACTTGAGAATTGTAGTTCAAGAACATATGAACGGCTGTGTAATTCCTGCCCCTGATCTACAGCTTTGCTCCTGCTGATGGTTGCCCAGATCAGGAGGATCCATTTGTGGAGCATGGCAACTTGAAGCAAGCCATCAGTGGTGCTGACTAAGTTTTTCTTCCCACTTCATACAGGCAAGAAGGGGCTGGCACATAAGGAAGTCTCCCAAGAAGATCTGACCATTGTGTCTTCAAAAGTTCATGAGATGCAACAAGAATGCTGCTTTTCTAGACATAGCTCCATAGAGTGTGGTTTGTAACAAAATGGCTCAGGCAGGACGACAACATGCTTTGAAGAAATCAGCTTCAAATCAAAACCATTTTGCTGATTGTGGATGGTTTTAATATTTTTTTCAGTTAAGCAATGATTTTAACAGCTCTATCACCTAATAGGATTTCAATTTGTTTTTAACTTTTTGTTAATTCTTTTTTAATCTGCTTCTTAATCTATCATTAACTATCTTTAAATGAGATAGAAATGTAATAAAACAATGCATGTAAGATGAAGCAGAAACATGGCTTGATAGTTTATGGTTAGTTTAAAAGTTAATGTAACTTTTCTGGGAGGGTATCTGAGATGCAGGCCATAGCAGATGGGGAAGAATGTACAAGCCATTTGGCTTCTCATAATATTTCAGTCTGAAATATGATTTAACTTAGCATGTGTGACTTTGGAGAGAACAGACAGAGACAAAGAATAATAGACCCTTTTAAAAGTTGTTTTAATTGGAAAGGCTAAGAAATAGATTACTGGTGTCCACAAGGTATCTAGTATCTACTTATTAGTATCTGCCAGACAGCAAGCTGCTGTCTAAGATGACAAGTTAATCAGATTAAAAAAAAAATCCAAACTGTACAACAGAATTGATTGCTTTGCTTGCTTGTTTTGTTGACAGCATTTTAGAATTCTGTCTAAATACCAGACCTTGTTCAAGAGTTCATTTACACTTCCTTGCTCCTTCCAAAAACAGATTTAAAAAGAACACAGATTAAATGTACCTCTTCCAAAATCAAGCTTATCTGAAGTCAACAGATGTCTAAAAGAGTTCCTTACTGTGCTCATCTGTCCTGTTCCATATGCTTTGCAAAGTCAACCATCGGGGAAGTATTTGGCCCCAATCCAACCATTGTTTGCATCTGAGTAGTGACTTGAGGCAGTAGATATAGATTCATTCTGGAAGATAAACAGAGGCAGGATCATTTACAGACCTTGCTGGGGATGCTTTTAATCCAGATCTGCATTGGGATATGACCTCCAGTTTATATCAGGAATAAAAACTAACAATTTATAAACAGGAGCTCAGTGCTGAAACCAAAGCACTCATAGATGAGGGCTGGCATCCGGTTCAGCAGTTATGAGATCATAAATTGGATTTACAATCTCATAACTGCTGGAGACTAGTGTTTACAGTTGTTAATGACCAGACATGACCCCCCAAACCCAAGCTTTTCAATCTGGCAGAACCCCAACCAAAGGGTTATGGAGGTGCTGTGAAATGATGTCTGCAGTGCTGTCCCAGTCATGAGGTGCCCTGAGGCAGCAAGTTGCAGGAGGATCCTCCAGCTGCCTGTTCTCAACAAGTCCCATGACCAGGAGAGTATACAGACATCGTTTCCCAATACTTCAATCTTCAGCAGCTTGGTAGCCTTTCAGTTGGGTTGCTGCCAGGCTGGAAAGATAGGGTTTGGGGGTCACATCTGGTTGTTAATGAATCCCCTGCATTTACAAGATCATAAGTCCAGTTTATGATCTTGTAAATGCTGAATACAAAGGTTTTGGATATGTGTGTGTAGCTTCATCAGACATAGCTACAATGATGGAGCTTTGTCATCACAGTTATATCTGATCATGCGGCATCTTGGCCAAAGTTTTTATTTTACAGAACAGACTGTCTCCATCTAATATCTAGTAGAGTGCTGCATCCTCTGCAACCCATTCCTTAGATGGCAAGTCACACATTGAACATGTGATGATCTCTTAGTGGAAAGCAAAATGAGTGTCATCGAAGTGACTGATACTGGGGATATTGTGTAAGTTTAAGACATCCTAGTCAAGGAGTTTGCTGATCTTAGCAGATGGATACAACAGATGAGTCAGAGGGCACAAAGCCAATCAAAAACACACAAGAGATTTTCAGTGTTTCTATCTGAGCACAGAAGCAGAGTTAAAGCCCCAAATGACAGGAATCTCTGTACTGGGTTTAAAAGGAGAAAAGGGGGTTGTGAACCAGTCTGGGAGAAAGGAAAGGAAAGAAACTGACAACCTACTGTTTTTGTTGTTAACATGAGGCATAGTTCAAAGATGCCCTTCACAAACCACACACTTTGGTATCAAAGTGGACTACAATAATTTATAGATGTTGGCTGGCTGTTTGATGTTCTTCCAAAACCAATAGCCAGCCTCCTCCTCTCAAGTGTCTGCAGATGGACTTTTCCAAAGCTGAAGACTCTAATACCATTTTTTTTTTTGGTATAGCACTTTGCTGCCAGATTCATGTCAGAGTAAATAAAACAGCTGACATCTTCTAGTGGGCAAATGATGCTTGATATAGAAGCTGTTGCAACCTCACTTTCCTTTGGTGAACAGAACAGGCATCACAGAACAGGTATTTCCTGTTACCCACTTCCCTGTTTAGCTGTTTGTTCTTCTCCAAATACTGGATTGGTAATGCTTTGGGATATCCATAGAATACTGTTGGCTATAAAATAGTGGGGGAAAGGGGAAGTTTCAAATGAAGTGTGTGATTCCAGTCAGCTCCCTTATTGCTTAGATCAGGTGTCCATAACCTTTCTAGACTAGTGGGCACATTTGGAGTTTTGAGAAGCCATAATGCGTGCCATCACATAATGTATGACATGGGATTGCTGACCTGGAAAGTAGCTGCTGTGGTATGTGCAGCCAGGCACGAAATACTAATTTTCCATAAACAGAATCTAATAAAAATAAAAGACCAAGAACCTAAATACAAGGCAAAGGAAAGATCTGAACCTCAGGACATAAAACTCCTCCTTTGAATTCACAAGCCTTTGTTTTTTCTTTCTTTCTCTCTCCCTAACACAGCAGACACATACATCATAACATTATAAAAAGAGTGATACTCTTGGCAGTGTTATTTTTGTCCCCCTCAACTGCATTGTTGTGCAGGGCACTGAAGCATTCTGGGAATGAAAATTAAAAATGAAGATGATAGCTATAAGCCAGTTACTTTGCTTTGGAAATACTGAAGTTAAAAAAAAAACCACTTTAAAAATAATTAAAACAATTAAAGAGTACAGTAAACCTTGGTGAGTACCATGGAAGGTGTCTATGGGAGCCATTTTAGGGAGTCCACCTTAGATTAATAGAAAACCAGCTTAAGACTGAAGCCACTGTACTTTATTTAACAAATGAATGATAGATTCATAGTGTGATTACTTAAACGCCTTCTGTTTTCTCTGTAATTGTAACCTGATCCTATTGCTAGTGCACATGCGGTGCCTCTTTTTGTTCCTGGCAGCAACAAAAGATCAGAGAGAGCACTCAATAAATTGCAGGATATTGCTGTGCAGATACAGTGATTTAATTTGTATTAGACCTATCTTTTGTAGCTGTACAATCTATTCATGTTATAATGCAGGGGTTGAAATTGTAAGTTTGTATTATTCTATTGATTTTTTTCCTGCATGTCTTTGCCATGGCCTTTGGCTTGAACAATGAAAATTTACTAAGTTAATGGCAGCATCTGTATTGTTGACATTTCCCATGCTCCATAAGTCTCAAGAACTAGGACTGAACTTTTTAGTCCTCCAAAGTCATTTTTTTTTCTTTTGTGTAATCCATACCTAGACCTGTTGTTGTTTGCTTTCAAGTCATTTCATTTCCAACTTACAGGCCCTTTTCGCACCTTACCTTTTTCCGGCCCTGGGGTGCAGGGATCGCGTGAGCAGCCTCTGGTGAGAGGCTCTCGCGTCCGGGGTCCTTCGGCTCTGCACGAGCTGCCTGCTTGTGTGAGAGCCCTGCATCTTCCTTCCACAGCGTAGCCTGGGAGTTTCCCAGGCGGCGTTGGGGAGGAAGCGCAACCGGCACGGCTCCAGAGGCTCCGCACACCAGGTAAGTGCACGCGGGGCCTGGGAGCAATGCGCGATCACGCACCATTTTAGGCTTCCAGCCAAAAAGGAAAAGGTACGCGATCGGTGCCTGCTGGCCCTGGAGCGTCACGCGATTGTGAGTGCATTGTGCAGATCGTTCCTCACAATCGCGTGACGCTTCAGGCGCCCTTTGGCATGGCAAATGCCATGTGGAAAGGGCCATAGTGATCTTCAGGCAAACCTATCATGGGGCTTTCTTGGCAAGATTTATTCAAAGAGGATTTGCCTTTGCCCTCTTCTGACAATGAGAGAGTGTGATTTGCACAAGGTCACTCAGTGGATTTCCATGAATTTCCATGGATTTGAACCCTGGTCTCCAGAATCCTAGTCCAACATCCAAATCACTAAACCACGTTGGTTCACACCTAGACCTGCAATGTAGCAATTCTGTGACATACTCACTGACTCAGTTCGAAACAAATACCCCCAAATTTCAGCCCTTTGTCACTTAGCATTTTTGTTTTGCAAACACAAAAACATCTGGGAGAAAAACAGTCCCAACAAAGCTATCAATTTACATCATTGTCAAGTCAACATAATGCACTGGGACAAAAAGTCCTTGTGACTTTTTTTATTTTATTTTTGGTGAACAAAAATAATCTGCTGCTCCATTTGGAAAAGTAGGTTAGTTCTATTTGTGGGAAGCTGAAATTAGTTCCTAGGGGTGGGAGAATTGGAATTCATTGAGGTCAGAAAATACTCCATAATTCAAGAAGTATTTGTTGTTAGTTTTTTTGCCTTCAAGTCTTTTCTGATCTGTGGTGACCCTAAAGTGATCCTATCATAGGGTTTTCCAGGCAGATTTCTCAGAGGAGATCTGCCATGGCCTTCCTGTGAGGCTGAGAGAGTGTGACTTGCCCAAGATCTCCAGGTGGGCTTCCATGCCTGAGTGTGAATTCAAACCCTAGCCTCTCAGAGTCCCAGTCCAACACTCAAATCACTACACTGCAGTGGTTCTCACAAGAAGTGTACAGTTTAGTTTAGGTTAGGTTAGGTTAGTTTAGGTTAGTTTCATGTTGATTGGCATCCTGTTGGTATACTGCAATTTCATGAGTCACTTACGCCATGGCAACTCACATTTTGGGTTACTGCAGAGGTCACAATTCACTACTGACTGTACAACAAATCCTTCCCTCCAACTCATCTTTTCTTAGATGGATCCCCCCCCCAACCACCCATTTCCTAGCCTGATATCATGCACAAGGACCTTCAGAAGACTCCTGGAAGTCCCCACAGATGCCTGTTGCTAGGTATCACAATATAGGAAATGCTTGTCTGCTGCTCCCCCTATGGTATATGGCCAGGCCCAGGGGGCTTGTTATTGTGTGCCTTGAAGTTATTTCTGACTTATGTCAATCCAAAGGTGATCCTATCCCAGGGTTTTCTTGGCAAGATCTGTTCAGAGGGAGTTTGCCTTTCTTTCCTCAGGGCATGGTTTTGAGAGTGGGTTTGAGACTATTGTAGCTACAGTCTCGTAGACACATCTCCCAACACAGGATTGTGACCTTTGTGTTTTCTGGATCCGGGTATCTGGGTGTGCCATGGTTACTTCTGCACATATAGCCACTCTTTTGGATACAAGCAACTTTTAAAACATCAGAATGTTCACTACGGTCAGAAAATACCCCAGCAACTCACACAATGCATGCTATTTTTATCCTAGTGTATGAAGATTTTTTTTTTAAATGGAGAGGTCAAAAATAGCACATACATTTACATTTTAAGATGCGTGATAATGAAATGGCAGGAGCAATAAAATTTAGCCAGACAAAGTGCATGTATTGGAATCAAGCCCTTTTAAATGTGATGGTCCTTTCCTGG
Source organism: Cyclura pinguis (assembly GCA_030412105.1). Lineage (NCBI taxonomy): Eukaryota > Metazoa > Chordata > Lepidosauria > Squamata > Iguanidae > Cyclura > Cyclura pinguis. Next base: position 244,702,595 of record CM059599.1, on the reverse strand, counting down.
CAAGTGCGTAATGACTGGAATCTTGTTAGTGACTTTTTTATGTCTGAGTGCAGCTTACCTATCCATAACTTACTTTGTGAGATGGGGCATGGAAAACTATTCTCTTGCCCTTGTGGTCTGTTCAAAAACCTCCCACGCATAAAAGTATCAAGCCCCAAGAAGGGCAGTTGCTGCTTCTTACTGGCAGGAAGGGGTGGGTGGGTGGGAATTGTTCAGACCATGAAGATCTGGCTGCTCTGGGCTCCTGGGGGAAGGAAAAGGTGTGTACACTCCATTTGAGAGCACATCTTCATTTCTTCCTCCAGACCAAATAGACCAGTTGTTTCTTCACGGTCTAAATTACCTCCCTCTTCTCACCTTTCCCCACCATTAAATGATAGCACCAGGCACTCCTCTTGGGATTTGACAGCTGCTAGGTAGTGGGAAGATGTGGAGCTGTGTCTGTGGAGCTACATGTACGTAGAGGATCTCAGCTTATGTGTTCAAAGTTGGTGAGATGAACTCTTATGGACTGAAGACAAAAGCTCAGCCAGCACCAGCCAGTACCAGCATTGGGGAGTTCATCTAAATTCACCGCAGAATCACCACATTCTAATCATTCCATTAAAAACCGTCATTCTGGTAGAACTTAAATTCCGCATTACACCTGAAGCAAAAGCAGGCAATGTGTCTAACCCACCCTTGCTATATTATATCCGCATGCTTGTCAAGACATGGAAACTTGTGCTCTGCTTTTTGCAGATCATGAACCTAAGACATGTTGCTGACCACATTAAAAATGATGCTGAACAACAGGATATGAAACCACATGATATTAAATTTAGACTAACAATGCTGTCAAGTGTTTAGCAAGATCTTGGTTCAAATATCCAAGAGCTGAGTCTTACTTTCAAACTCATTGAATCATTAAAGTCTATACAGAGATAAAAATCTATACAGAGTATAGTGTCGGAGTGCATGTTTTTGTTTGGGGACATTCAAATCCAGTTCCTCTCCTTCATGGATTTCAGTATCATGGTGGGAACATCCCCTGCCAGAGATCTTTAAATACTCCTGTCTGAAGCAGTGCTGGAGAGAAGAACACATAGGTCATTTTGGGGTTTTGTTCTTATCATAAAAATTGGATGTAGTACCTATAAAATTTGAGACACTCAGTTATAATGCTTGACTTTCTAATTTGTTTTCCCAGTCCCACATGCCTGTCTGTCTGTCCTTTTTATCTAACTTTGCTCATCTTCACTTCAACTTTGGCTGTACCCATGTCTTCAGGTTTGGTTATCTGTGGATGAAGACAGCAGTTGTCCAACATGTACTGGGTTCTGCTTCCTGGTTTGATTTTTCCAAGTTGCCTTAAAGGAGTCAGGAGTCACAGGTTTTCAATCACAGACATGGAGAGAATTAGAGCCTCTGAGCAGCCATCATTTTCTCTGTAGTGAACTCTGATTTGTACTTGATGTATTTATACTCAAGGCAGACAAGTTGAACTGTATATCTTTCCCAGCTTTCTCCGTTGAGAGGAACAAGCCTGGAGGAATCACTATAAATACTTAAAATGACTAAAGAAGATCTTCCCATATTAATTTGATGCAAAAGAAATGAGATTGGTTAAAATAATTATAGATTGGAAAGGCCCAGATTGTGCTCATTCCCTACTGCTTTTCATACAAATTTTACTGGGGGTAAAACAATAATTTTTAAAAACTCTCTACTCTTCTTCTTTATACTAACCTACAGACATAATTCTAGTGACAGTGCTTCTCTGCTGAACCAGAATTGCTTGTGACTGCTTCCCACTGTTTAACTAAAGCCATGAAGACTGCTGCACTCTCCTTATGCAGAATCTTTAAAATGAATGATCAAAAGTAAAATAATTTCTTTTTTTAAAAAGAGAAATGGGTTGTTCCTGAAGAACAATAAAAGGTTTTGTCATCTAGAACATCTCCATCCTCTTGACCTTATGTATGGATTTTTGTAAAAAATGGACTGTCATTATTTTGACATATAGGCATAGGTAGCATTTCTTTTCTGTAAAAGAAAGTACCATATGAAATGACCAAGAGTACCTGTGCATGTCCCAGAAAGTACCTGTGCATGGCCCTTAATACTGTGAAAAGTTATTGCATAGTGGTGTGTGTGTGTGTGTGTGTGTGTGTTTAAGTGAAGCAAAGCACTTTGGAAACAAGGCAATTTGGTGACCTACCATGGTTACCAATGCAATAATGTGTTCAGGGGGAGGGGAATAAGTAATAAAAAAGACAGCTGCCCTTCTTTTAAACCAAAAGTCTGGGCTGCATTTGTCCTCATGATCATGGAACAGTTCTTCTCTACAAGGGAGGGACCAAGGACTGCAGTATGAAAGTCATGACATTTAGTCCGTTTCATCAGAACAAGTCCCCGAACAGGCTTTTGCTGAAAGGATGGGATGGAATTTTGTATTGTTCATATCCAGTGCAGTGTGACTTCTTCTTGTTACTGCTGCTGCTGTAAGCCTCAAGGCAACTTATAAATATCAAAATCAATATAGATTAAAATACGTACAAAAACATCAATAACAGATAGAAAAGTTAGGTTAAACTTCAGTGTAAACATCTGTAGAATTAAAACTGTTCAAAAATAAATTAAAAACAAAAGAGAGTAATAATACAGTACATGTCTAAAAGTCCATTGCAGTTAATTCCTAAATGCCTGTCAGAATAGAAAAGTTTCCACTGGCTAGCAGAATAATAAGAAGGAAACCACCCTACTTTCCCTAGGGAAGGAACTCAAAAGCCTAGGGGCAGCCACCAAGAAGGCCCTTCTCTCCATCTTAGCAAACATGCCTGAGGAGGCGGTGGGACTGAAATAAGGACTTCTCCTAAAGATCTTAGAATTAAGATAGGTTCATGCAAGGATACATGGTCCTTTAGATATCCTGGACCCAAACTGTTTGGGTTTTTGTTTTCAAGAGGCAACAATGTCTGAGTCTTGCAGAATATACTTGTGCCTTCACAGGTACTGTTAAATTACTAATAATTTGCTAACAAAAACAAGAAGAACTTTGGTTATTATTCATTCTTTCACATAGTTCCTTGCTAATATGCAAAGTGTGTACACATTTATTTCATTTAGAGTAGATTCTGAATTTACATAGGCTCAGAACTGCATCTTTTACATACTCCTTGCGATACATAAATATATACGCATGACAAACCATTCCATTGGATTGCAGAAGGACAAGGGAAAGAAGTAAGGCTATTCATTTGTCTCTGCTGAGACACCAATTATCTTTGGTTATTGTTATCCATTAACTATTTTTCAGCAGTAACTGTTCCATCAGAATATGTGAACTGCTTCCATCACAGGCGGTGGTGATATGAACTGGTGTCTGACTTGGCTTTTTTGCCTCCTCACTCTCCATCCATTTTTCCTTTTGTGTCATATATTTTCATTTCACAGGTCAAAACTGAGACATGTGTGGCCAAGCAACATCTGAGTGTGGTCAAGATGGCAAAAGTTATTAATGAGGAAAAACACACAAGCTAGGAGAGGCTGCTGCAGCTTGTATTTGCCTGAGCCTACTGGGAAGGCCAAGACTCCATCCTCTCCTCTCCATTCTTGCTCAGTTGATTGAATGCAAACTACTTTTGCACTTTGAATTCAGTTTGCAGCAACTGAAGTAAGCTAAGAACCAAGGGGACAAGTGAGTGGAGGAGAGAGAAACTGGGACATTTTAAAGGCAGCTGAAAAAGTTGGGACTTTCCCTGCAAAACTGGGACATTTGGAGTGTATGATATTCGAATCAGTCCAGCTCTTATTTGAAAACTAGCCCTCTAATATTCTCTGACATGAAACTGTCTAGGATATGTAGCAAGTTGCTATCCTCTGAGAAGCAGGAACATTTTGTAATGATTCACACACTGGAATGGCCTAAAAATGCAATTGCTAGTTCCAGTTTGAATGGTCCCCAGTGAATCAACTGTTATTGTTACCAGCCCTCAAGTGAGCTCCAACTTACGGAGCCTAATGGTGACTTTGACATACAGAGACCCTATCATAGGGGTTTCTTGCCAAGATTTATTCAGAGGAAGTTTGCACTTGCTTTTCTCTAAAGCTGAGAGAGAGTGACTTACCCAAGGTTATCCAGTGGATTACTCGGTCAGAATTTGAACTCTGGTCCTAATCCAATGCTCAGACCACTACATCATGCTGGCACTCATTGAATCAATGGCAGAATGTTAAATTACCATTTATATGAATAATGTTGATTCAGTGGATCTGCTTTAGTTATGCTAGCAGTTTGATTTAGGTCCACATTTGCATAGATAAAACTGCATATAGTTTACTGGGCAAAACAAAGTACAGGTATTTATGCTTTTTTTTTAAAAAAAATAAGCATCACATAGTTTATGTCAGAGTGCACTAGCATGGTGGTAGTCTGGGTTTTTGTATTTTTGCGTTGATAGGAATCAATATATGCTCTGCATGGAATGGTCCACATGGAAGTTGCATCAATAGAATTAATCTTTCTTCTCTTATTCATCCTGGACCATGGATCAAGGTGGAGAATGAGGCTGGGATACCATAGCAGATTCTGTTACATAGGTTGGAGGAAGAAGTTTAGTGGGTCAGATGCACATTGTATGTTTTCTTGCTGGATTTTTACTATTTACCTAAGACAGTTCCAGGAGACATAATCAAATGTTCATTTATTCAAATAGATTCCAAGGTGCTTTCTTGTGAATCACAATAGGTGGCACACACAAATGACAACGTGTCAGGAGGTCAGTTGGGCATATATATTTTTAAAAGCAACTTCTATATGTGCAAACATTTTAATCTGCAATCAGTAAGTTGTTTTGGGACCCACTTAGGTACTGATTTTTTTAAAAACAATCAATGGTTAGTTAAGTAGCAGATAAAATTATGCTTTGTCCTATGAGTCTTTCAAATAATTGAAAATCACTTGGGGTTTTGACAAGCAGTAGACCTTCACTGACATTACAGTGTTACAAGGGGTCACACAGAGGCAAATTCTGATTCATGTGCATCACTGACAGCCCAATGTCAGACTACTTGCTATTTCTTCAAATCCATATGGATCAGTTTGTAGTGGAATATCCCTACCTTGGAAGTAAAGAGCTATAAGTAATATGTTTATAAGATAGTTGGAGGTGGTAACAAAGTGACATCTTGAGAATAGTATCACAAGTGGAAATAAAGTTATTTTGTTGGTACAACAAGCAATGTCTTTTAGTCTTTTTTTAAAAATTGTTCTTTAAGGAAATTTTTAGAGGTGTTTTTCTAGGAATTTTTTAGGTTTTATGCTACTAAGCCTAAAACCAAGAAAAGGAAAAGGAAATTATCAAATGCCTCAAGGATTGAGACAGCAAATTACCTTTTTCAACATTGTTAAGGGTAGTGACAGCCAATGTGGTGGAGTGGTTTTGAGTATTGGACAAGAACTCTGGGAGACCAGGGTTCAAGTTCCCACTCGGCTATGGATACTCACTAGGTGGCCTTGGGCTAGTCACACTCTCTCAGTCTAAGAAAAAGACTATGGCAAATCCCCTCTGAATAACTCTTGCAAAGAAATCCCCATGGCAGGTTCTCCTTAGGGTCACCATAAGTTGGAAATGACTTGAAGGCATGCCACAAGAACACATAATATCAGTGGCAATGAACTGATTTTAATACACTGTAACAATTAACAGGAGTTGATTAGTTCTAAAAAGTAATTTTCCAAGCTTTTCCTAAAGACTTACAACTTGTTCTGTCCCCTCTGTGTGCCACCTTGACCTGTTTTCTCCATAATATGGATTTCCACAGTGTGCAGAAGGTCAACTGAACTTTGGCATGGAATTTGGCCTGTGGGAGCTTATGTATTCATATATTTATTTAATATGTACACCATCTTTCTCCCAAGATGGGACCCAGATTGTTGGAGTGAGTGAGTTGAGCCATTGTCTAGGATCTCAAACTTTAGGAGTTGTCCAGCTCAGCTCAGTGATTGAATCAGTATGTTGTGATTCACTTGGAGAACTGGGAAGCCATGTGGTTGATTAGCAATGCAGAGGCCAAGAGCCAGAATATCAGCCAGAAGCTGGGGAACCAAAACCAGTGGAGGGGACATGCAAAAGGGTAGTCAAGGTTCAAGAACAGGGAAGAGTCTTTGAGCCAGCTTGGATGTCTCTCATTGAGGTGATGATCGATGTTGTTTCCAGTGGCCGGTTGCAGTGCCTTTGTCTAGGGAGGCTGATTGTTCCATGCAAACACCCAGGGATGCAACAACTAAGCTGTAGGTTTGCCAAGCCTCTCCCCAGACATGCCAGTCCAGATAGTATTTCCAAGGGGACACAACACAGGCCATTTCCGCACTACACTCTTATAGCGCGATTATTCCACTTTCAACATCCTATGGAATCCTGGGGTTTGCAGTTTCAGATCCTATAGGATTGGAAGCACCCATAATCCATCAATTAGCTGTAAACTATGGGTCTTTTTTTCAATTCCCAGTTTTTAATCATTATAAAAATATAGTATTCTTATTAAACATTTTCAGTATTACCATTCAGGGGAGCTAATGACTTAATGAAACAATACATGCATGTAAACAACAGTTAAGAGCCAATAGACTGAGATGAGGAGCGTGGTGTAGTGGTTTGAGCATTGGGCTATGACCCTGGAGACTAATTGATTTCCCACTCAGCCATGGAAACCCACTGAGTGATCTTGCGTACATCACACACTCTCAGCCACAGAAAATCCTGTGGTAAGTTCGCCTTAGGGTCACCATAAATTGGAAACAACTTGAAGGCACATGACCACAACGACGACGACGACAACAACAACAACATAAGGTTCAAGAGGATTAAAGCTATCCCTGTGAGTTCTTCAATGTGGAGAACTAATTTTAATGTTCTGTGTAAAAACATGTTCTATTTTGCCCCGTAAAAATCAACTGTACTTGTACTAATGGGCTAATGTTAGACTTTTTGAGGGCTGGAAAGACCATTTCCATTTTCTTCTATCATTTTGATAGAAGAGGCACAAATGTCATGCTCTCATTCTCTCCTTCCCCCCACTAATTGGGGATATTTTGGACAAAGCGTTTGTTTAAATTTCAGGCCTCTAGCTCATCAGGAAACTGCCTTAAGCTTTTATGATATCCCTATCAGGGAGTAAGTGAGTGAGTGAGCAAGAGGGCTGTGTACAATATGGGAGAGAGAACTATCTGTTTACACCATAATTACTTAACCATGTAATATCCATTCCTGTCTCTGAAACCACTTGGCACCTCAGTGATCAATAGCTATCTTGCGAATGAATCAAGCACGCCCATGAAATTTGTGGTCTGTGAAATAACCTTTACCAAATGGGATGTGCTAAATTGACTTGAAATTATTAGAGCTATCCAATGCACCCGAATACACAAGTAGCACAGCCACTGGCTAGTGTGAATTAGCTTTATTTGAAGTCAGAAATCAAGATGAGATATACGTTGCTATTTAATTGTTAAGTTGTATTGAGCAGTCCACAGGCTTTAGCCTGTGCTTCTCTAACCATTTTGTTAGGCTGTGCTGGGTTTTTGATGTAATACCTCAGAATGTTTGCACATTTATCCATCAGCATTGTTTTTCAAGGGCATACTGGCTCAGTAGGAAAGAGTGATCACCAGAGATGGTTGGAGAATCCAGAACCAAATTGTATGTTATATTAGAATATCATTATGCTAACTTTTCTTATGTTTTTACTCAAAAAGCAGCTGTAGAGATGTGTGTGATTTGGATATGAGCCCTAACCTAGTTTCCAAGTTTTCCTTTCCACAAATAGAAGTTTGATTGGATGATTTATCTTGGGAAATCAAAACACTGACCAAAGATTAGACATCCTTCACCTACACCTTGGCATTCTGCTTGTATTTTGGGAAAGGAAAACATGGAAAGAGAATTTTCCAATTATGTAGTTTAACTCAGTGGAGATCTAAGTACCCTGAGGGCACCAGGTCCCATCTAATCTTGGAAGCTAAGCAGACCAGCATTGGCTAGTACTTGGATAGGGAACCACCAAGGAATACCAGCTGCTGTAGGCTATATTTCAGAGGAAGTCAGTGGCAAGCCACCTCTGAGTATTCCTTGCCTAAGAAAACCTGACGAAACTCATGGGGTTGGCAGGTGACTTGAAGGTATGTGCATGCAGTTTAACACAGAAGGAAAAGGCCTTGGGCACCTTGAGAATAAGCCATTTGTTCTTTCAAATAGGAGGAAAAAGATAAAACATATAATTCTGTGTATCATCACTCAGCTGATTCCTCTGTTACATTATCCTGGATCCACATAGCTGAAGTGGGTCTAGAGCCTTTATTCTGAAGTGAACCTCTTTCTCATAGTGCGCTTCCACACACTTAATCATAGTTAGAGGAAAGAGTGACACTTAACCATGGTTAGGAGTGGGCTATGATTTTCTTTTTCTGACTTAAGTTTTTTTGTTCATTTTCAGAGCCTGCTAAAGCTAGCAATATGTCAGCAATGCAGGTTTTTGCCAACCACGGTTAGTGCAAGCCATAGTTGGTGAACCCACTTTTAATCATGGCTGGAAAGTGGTTTGGAGCTGACAACTCTGATGAATTGGTTAGCATGGCAAGCTAAAATGGAGAAAGGCGGAGGAAGGAAGGAAGGAAGGAAGGAAGGAAGGAAGGAAGGAAGGAAGGAAGGAAGGAAGGAAGGAAGGAAGGAAGGAAAAGAAAAGTAGCAGCTTCACCTGTGAGAGTGGATAGCATTTGGGCAAAGAAAGAGGAAGATGGCAACTCACAAGGCTGTTCTGAACACATAGGAAGCTGTTTTGCTGTGTCAGATTTCTGGTTCATACAGCTGGCTTTGTCTACACTTGACTGGCAATATGTCTAGGATCTCAGCCAAGACTCTTTCCCAGCTGTATCTGAAGATACTAGAGACATGGTTAAACAAGGTTAAGAGATCAGGCAGTTGTTAATGTCTGCACCAGGCATTAGCCTCTCCCACTGAGATTACATCTGCAGTTGTTGCAATCAAAAGCGATAGTCCTTTATGAATGGTTTGAGATTCACAGGACGAGGGAAAGTTACTGCCATTCAAACATCATTGCAGCTTTGTGCCAGCTGTGTGAGAAAGATTTCTCTGATTCATGGTTATATGCTGAGCTTCCTGCAAGTTCTCCTGATGGATTGCTTTAATACACTTTCATACGAGTTTAAATATCTGTAGATTTGTTTGTCTCCAGCACTGAAACGTACATGCAGCAAAGATAACAGAAGATTAAAAGGAGAATTCCACAGACTTTTTAGGCATAGATGTTCAGAGATATTCCTATTGTGACTGTGTATGAGGGGCTGACCTTTGCAAGTGCTATCAGAAATGACTGCACATCTTGATGAATGGCACCAGTCTGAATAACAATGATGGCAGTAGGAACACAATAAATGAAGCTCCTTCCTTCCTCTCTCCCTCCCTCCTTCTCTAAAATCACCATGGACAGCTGGCTGTCAGGCTCAAGCATGCCATTAGTGTTCAATACATTTGCAAGCCAGACAGCTCAACAATGGCTTTTAGTTATTGGCCTGTGAATGAGTTACTGGGGAGATGGGCAGGAGGACTGAGTGTTGCAGCCAGAACTTCTGGGTGTTAAGAGGGAATGATGATGGCGAGCAGATTGGACCCTCAGAGAAAATATGTTACTTCTCTCATGAATTTGGCATTTTACAGAGGAAACTCATGAAGTCTGTTTGAGTAAACAGACAGAGCTTGCACTTGTCTCACCCACCCACTTTCTCTTTCTGGCGTTAAGTCACAAAACAGTGTTTCAGGCAGAATCATTTTCCCTACATGGAAAAAAAATTATGGGAATTGCACATGTGTCTTTCTCACCCCTTGGCAACAGATACCCAAATGGATAGAACATGCAAGCACATAAGAAAAAGGTACATTGAGAAGTAATCTGGCATGGCAAATGGATGCGTTTGCATTCAACAGTATGCGAGAATTCCAGAGAACCCTGCTTTAACAATTCACAAGCTGCATGCTGAAGCAACCAGCTAGGAATCACCACCAAGAACATCCCTTCCAAGATTTCACAGATGAGAACTTGGACACATGTAGCTGGGCAACATCAGAGCATGGCCTAAAGACTCTGGCCAAGCAGTGAAAATTATTAATGAGGAAGAATACACAAAACTACTGTTTTAAGCAGAGAAACCCTGGAATTAATGTCTTGAGTTTAGGAATGCAAGAAAAAAAAGAAAGGAAGGAAGAAAGTCAATAAAAGCCATTCTTATTCCCAGAACGTAGCACACTTTGCTCTGGAAAGTAGTTCTGCTTGGACTCTTCACTAAGGAAAATAAGAAAGCTAATGTTTTCTTTAAAGTAAGGATACATGATGATAGGAAAGAGTTCTGGTTGTGTGTAACTAAGATGAAGATGCAGAGATCTATGCTTGCCCCCAGCTTTTCAAGAACAAAGCCAAGATGTCTTCTCTCCAAGGAGAAAAGGGAAGGAGAAGGAGGAGATGACATCAGCAAACCTAAATATTACCAGCCCAGGACTTGAAGCAATGTAATCATGAGTCACTCAGAGCAGATAGAAGACAAGCTAGGAAACCTGAGGACATCTGTCTTGGTTTCTCTGTCTTTTTCGCTCCATTTAAACACATGTATTTTCAATGAAAGCTGAGTTGTACCTTGTCACTTCTGGCAGCGATGCCACACTGAGCTTTGAGTTAGATTAGGTGCTCCAGATGGTGGAAGGAGCCAGTTGGGACTAAACTGGCTGTGCACACAAGCATACAGGCTATGAAAAGAAGCCAGGATTTTCTAGAAATCTGTCTTCTCACTTGGTATGAATTTGGCCAAATACTTTTTCTGCGTGGAACTGATAACGCCCAAAGCAGCACTTAGACCTAATCCAGACTTTTTTGATCTGGGCTGATTAGCTAGCTAGCATTGTTTAATGTTGAAAGGTGGCACATTTTGGTTTATTTGTGGGCTTCTGAGGGCTGAGATTAGATGCAAGGGTGTCCAACCCTGTAGATGTGTTTCTATCTTGTTCCAATTCTCACATGAGCTGTTTCTGCAGTAGCCTATAGTACTATTATTCCACTTTCAACATCCTATGGAATCCTGGGATTTGCAGTTTAGGGAGGCCTCAGGCCTCTCCTTAAACTGCAAAACCCAGGATTTCATAGGATGTTGGAAGTGGAATAATAGCACTGTAACAGTCTAGTATGGAAATGGCCATGGTTTCTTTCTCTTTCCCTGGTTCACCTTAACTTTTTATTTTTAAAAATGTTATCTAGAGGTACAACATACTATCCAACATTTCACAATTGAAAACCAGGATAAATGTGGACAAGTACCATCAGAGTGTGCTCAAGATGGCAGAAGTTATTAACGAGGAAGAATGCTAGAGGCTCCAGCAGTTTGCTTTTGCCTGAGCCTACTAGGAAGGGCAAAGCTCCACCTTCTCTTATCCTTTCTCCTCTTTGCTTTGCAGAGTTAACTGAATGCAAACTACATTTGCACTTTGAACTCAAATTGAAGTAATCTAAGGACAAAGAGTACAAGTGAGTGGAGGAGAGAGAAACTGGGACATTGAAAAAGCAGCTTAAAAAGTGGGGTGACAGAGAATTAATTGGAGTAAAATCAATTCCCACCCATTCTTCTTTGCATGCACGTTCTTCCCTAATGCTTCAGCTCACACAGGGAATGTGTATGTGTGTGTGTGTGTGTGTGGGTGGGTGGGTGGATGTGTGGTGCCCTAAATATAAGAACAGAGCAATTGCAGGTTACTGTATTTGCATCAGAACTCTAGAGATTTTTTTAAAATTTTTTTTAGTGCCTTACCACACAATCTATCAGATCTTGTGCAGACCCCATACGCACATGGTAGTGAACCCGAGAACCGAAGTGGACGAAAGCTTCCAACAATGTTCACCCTCTTCCCAGTCTTGGGGCCTTTCCATACTAAACTGTTATAGTGCGATTATTCCACTTTCAATATCCTATGGAATCCTGGGGTTTGCAGTTTAGGGAGGGGTGTTTAGGATTCTCAGCCAGACAGCTCTTTGGCCTCAGGAAATTACAGACCTCAGAATTCCGCAGGATGTTGAAAGTGGAATAATAGCATTATAACAGTTAAGTGCAGACAGGCCCTGGCAGGCTCAACCCCAGTTTAAATTAACTATTGTTTGTGTGAGGGGGTTGATCGTTCAGAGCACAGGGGCCTACTGCATTATTGCTAGGCCTCTAGAGTGTGTTTCTTCTTTATTTAAAAATAGAAATGCTAAAGAATTGTGACATGGGAGAAAAAATCAGAAGAGGCTGGAAGTATCCTCAAAACAGGAAGGGAGAGAAAGAATTGACACACCTACTTTGATTGTTACAACACTTTCACAACTAAACATAATGTTTTGTTGTTCTTTTGCTTGTTAACTGCCATATGCAGTGATGGCACAAAATAAATAAATTATGATGATAACCAGTTTTTTTTTTAATTAACTTTTTGGGCAGGAACAACATACTTGAGAGTTCTGCAGAAAAGAGGAAATGGCTTCAAAATATCGGAGTCACTTTAACATCATTTTAAAGGCCATGATGACATCTTATAGAATCCTGGGTTTTATAGTTTGGGAAGACACAAGAGGAGCTCTCTGACTCAGACTTCTAAACGCTCCTCCCTAAACGGTAAATCCAAGCAATCCCAGCATTCCCAGCATTTCACAGGAAGGAATCATGACAGTAAAAGTGGAATCATAAGCCATTTCCACCCTACACTGTTACAGTGCTATTATTCCACTTTCAACATCCTCTGGAATTCTGGGGTTGGTAGTTTACTGAGGCCAAAGAGCTCTCTGGCTGAGAATTCTAAATATCCCATCCTAAACTACAAACCCCAGAATTCCACAGGATGTTGAAAGTGGAATAATAGCACTGTAATAGTGTAGTGCAGAAATGGCCATAGTGCTATTACTGTCTAGTGTGGAAAGGCCCCAGCATTTCTATCTTTAAAAAAGTGAGTTGGACAGCAAGAAATACAGCCACATTTTTACACATTTACTTCTGGACGTCTCCACTGGATTCAAGTTCTCTTCATAAACAGAAAGACAACTTTACTCTTTCTTTTTAATCTGCTGTTTTTTAAAATCCTTCTCTTTCTCTCTCATCTATTTAGTTTTATGGCTTGGTTGTAATTTATTTTGTAAATTTCTTAAAAACAAAACAAAACAAAAAACGGATAGAAAGCTCTGACTAAACATACCCTTATCCTCTGCCCTAGATAAATACACAGTTGGCCCTCCACGTTTGCGAGTTTGACTTTCACAGATTTGATTATTTGCGAGTTTCTCCAACCCCTGCCCCCCTCCCCATCTCAGGTACTTCTTTTCTGGGGGAACCTTCCCTCTCAGCAGCTCTGATCAGGCCACATAGTCCTTTAAAAACCTGCCTCTAGTCCTTCTCCTCCTCCTCCTCCACGAGCTGCTGCATGGCCAAGTAAGAAGGGTTTGTAGATAGTTTGAGCTCCCTCCCAATGCCCCTGACACCCATGGAAGGAGATAGGTGAGAGGTAGGAAAGATAGGGCCACCATACCAACCCATCCCCTTTCGTTCTCCTTTCCTTGACCTGGTTTGGACCCTGAGTGTCTGTCTGAGCCCCCTTCCCCACCCCGACACCATTTTGATAATTGTGAATTTTCCACTTTTGTGGAGGTCCCGCATACCTAACCCTAGTGAACAGGGAAAGCTGACAGTGGCCATTTCCACAATAAACTGTAAAAGTGCTATTATTCCACTTTCAGCATCCTGTGGAATTCTGGGGTTTGTAGTTTACCGAGGCCAAAGAGCTCTCTGGCTGAGAATTCTAAATAACCCTCCCTAAACTGCAAACCCCAGGGTTCCATAAGGTGTTGAAAGTGGAATAATAGCACTATAATAGCATAGTGTGGAAATGGCCAGTAACTATAAATTGAAATCAGTTAAAGCAAAACACAATCAGTTTCAAGCATGGAGTTCATCCGACGTAAAAAAATAAACATGTGGTGAAGATATGTATGTGTGAATATATGCTACTTCTCATGCTTTCACTCTGCAGTTGCTTTTAACTGTGAGAAGTGATAGAAAAATCATGTGAGCTTTTAAAAGATTGCCATCTTAGATGCGTTCTGCAGCTATTTTCTTGAAAGCCAAACCATCGGTCCAACACCCTTGAAACTGGACGGGGATTTTAACATGTCTTAGAAAATGCTTTTCTCAATCTCTCTGTCATTTGGCTGAAAGTATTAACTTGGTGATAATTGCTCTAATTAATTATTTCATATATGTTAGTGAGAGATTTGTTATAGCCCTCTGGTCAGATTTTAGTTAATGCTCTGCCCCATGAAAAGTGTTCTGCCTATCGTGACAAAGCAAATACATTGTAAAAGTGTCAGCGTGCTTCTTGATGGAAGTGGTTGCTTGAAATCATGTGCTGAATAAAATCTTATTGGTATCATTTAACCAAGAAGACGTTGAGAGTGTGACTCCCTGATGGTCCAGTGGATGGTAGGTCTTACATTCAGCTCAGTCGTTTGTACAATGGAAGACTGGGCTCAGTGAGAGAGGACTCCCACATGTTATATGCGATGTGACATGCAGTAGGTGGAAGACAAGAAAAGATTAGTAAGGCATTGGATCTTCCCTACTGTCTTTATATTTCTTCACCAGTGAGCTATTATTATGTCATGTAATAATTTTTATATAGTTCTTTTTGTGTACCAAGGTATCTGTCATCTTTATTTGACCCTTCCTCTCAGGCAGAGCAATTTATTAGTTAACCATCAGTTACACATCCTCTTCAATATGCACACATAATTGGCTATCGTATAAGAAGCAACCATGCGACACCATACTCACTTTGACTCATAGGGGATGAGGACGTCCGTTCACCCATATCCATCTCATTTCTTCAACTCATTTGTAAACAAAACAGAGGAATACACCTCACATGCTTAAAAAAATGAAAAATAAAGCCTATTGTGAATCCATCTTGATTGGATGTTTTTTTTCTGATTTCATGCCCCTTAAAGCATCAATTATCTCTGACAATTCTATCAGGCTTCTATTACATTTCCACCGATTAAGTTTCCAGAAGCCACAAGTAAATTAATCTGCTTCAATCCAGTCATTAATCAGATGGCTAAGGGAATAACTTTGAGTGGGGGTGGCGGTGGGGAAAGCTGTGTGTAATTTATGGTAATAGGATTCTACAGAATGTGCTCCTTTCAGTTAATGATTTCTTCTCCTCTACACATAGGCTCAATATTAGATTGCCAGGACTTGTTTTCCAGACTAGATCAATTTGGTAATATTTGCACATTTCTTTGAAGATGCAAAGCGCTATGTAAATGCAGAGTATTAGCAGTAATAGTAGTTTAGTCAATAATCTACTGGGTGTGTAAGTCCTATTTGTAAAGGTGTCAGACTGCTTATAACATTCCTGCCAAATGAGCTTAGATAGATGATGTATTTTATGAGGCACAGAAGCATTCATGTTTTCCTCTTGTTGCAGAGATAAGAATGTACACTTATGTTCTTGTTACATTTCTTTCATAAACAAACTATTTCTTTCTCCCAAGTCTTCTCAGCATATGGGAAAGAAAGATATCTCCTAAAGCTGGAAGCCTGCTTCTTGGACTAATAGCAATCAGTGGAATGTGCTGCCTCAGAGTGTGGTGGAGTCTCCTTCTTTGGAGGTTGGATGGCCATCTCTTGGGAGTGCTTTGATGTGTGTTCCTGCATAGCAGGGGATTGGACTGGATGGCCCCTGCGGTCTCTTCCAACTCTATGGCCCTTTCCAGACGTGGGGAAGGAGCCGCACGAAAACGGGACTCCCCAGATTTCCTGAGCGTCCGGGCGAGTCCGTCGGGACGAGGAGCAGTGCGAGCTCGTCGCTCTGCACTGCTCCGGCGTCCAAAATGGCAGCTTCCAGTTGGTGGAGGCTCTCCGCCAACCGGAGAAGCTCGCCAGCCTAAAGCCCGCCCCCGGCAGATCTGCAGGCACACACTTGCACGTGCCTGCAAATCTGCTCCGGAGCGTAGGGACGGAGCGGCACGGAGTCGCGCGCGCCATGCTTTTTAAAAACCTCTAAAAAGAGGTTTTCAAAAAGCACGCTGCGCGACCGGTTCTGGTCGCTTTGAACTGGACTGAGGTGCGGAACTACAAAAAGTAGTCCGCCCCAGTCCACTGGGGTTGCTCTGCACCGTTTTACTAGCCTGGTGCGGAAATGGCCTATGATTCTATTATTCTAGTAGTACATTGATGGGGGAACAGACACTTGGATAGGCCTTGTGGACACTGCCATTGAAAAGACAATGGACTTGGTTCCAAAGAACTATGAATGGAAGGGGGGAAAATGCACCAGTGCTGTTACTTTTACTCTTCGCTTGGTTTCTGGTGGTAGGGGAAGGCTTCATGCAGGGCAGTGCTACAGTTTATAATAGGCAGAATAAACAAACACAAAGTTTAGTATGCCAACTCTATTGGGTCAGAATTTTTTAAAAAATAAAATCAAGATTATTAAAATTACGATATCAAATATAACCGTATGACAAGCTTACATACAGCAAAAAAAGAAAAAAAAAGAAAAAAAAGAAAAAAAGAACATTTGTGTATCACTCCTTCTCAGGATGAGCTTATCACAACACAGAATATCATTCACAGCATAAGAGAATTGAAAAGATTTCCAGAATTTCATCAGTAGAGATAGGGGACTGTGCATGGAAGTGTCTTTGTTGGAATAAACAATAAATGGATACCAATTTTCTTCAGAATGGTCATGGTGCTTTCTGCAGATTGTCTTCAGTAGTAGGCCAGTTTCTCAGACAGGGCAGTATTCTAAACGTGATCCATCCAACCTCTGAAGTGCAGTCCATTGAGGGATCTTCAGTGCTGGGCAATTTCTAGGAGAGCTGCCCTCAGGAATATAGAAGAAAATGCTTTATGGTGTAAATCATAGAATCATAGAGTTGGAAGAGATCCCAGGGGCCACTGAGTCCAACATCCAACATTAAGACCACAAAAAACCTGATAGCAATATGGGTGCTGATGGTAACATGGGTGACTTGCTGGCTAATCATGTTGGAGAGAAAACCTAACACTAGAACTATTACTTGGGGATATCTCAGAGCCTCACTATTTGCAGCTTTTCCAACACAAGGCAGAAAGGTTACTAGAGATATGAGATAACCTGAATGATGTCATATACTATCCATAAACTACATTTAGAATATCTTCTTGGCAGAAATAGATTTATATAGTCATGTAGACCAGATCTTCCATTATATTTCAGAAATTTCAGAAACCCAAATCAGTTTCTCAAACCAGCCACATGATCTCTCCTAAATTTTATAGGTGGTCAATCAGCAAACAGTAAATTCTTGAGTCTGTAGATTACTGTGTTGGTATTGTTGCATTCAGTTTTTGACTTATGTTGACCCTAAGGCAAACCTATCGCGGGGTTTTCTGGGAGCTGAGAGTGTGGGACCTGCCCAAGGTCACCCAGTTGGTTTCCATGGCTGAACAGGGAACTGAACCCTTGTCTCCAGGGTTGTAGTCCAATGCTCAAACCACTATGGCATTCTGGCTCTCTGTATCAAAACAGTAGTCTGAAAATAAACAGGTCCAAGTGGAGAAAGTGTTCTGGATCTGGGTCATTTCTTTCATTGTTCTGCTAAGACAGAAACAACATTTTCATGAGCTGAAGAAGTTTTCTTCACTTCATCTCACATTCAAAAATCAAATCTATAGTATCTACATCTCTAAACAAATTTGAAGAAATTATACAGCAAGCTGCTGGTGAAGCTGTAGGTCTTACCTCCAGAATATATACACCGATGATAGAAGCAATCTGTACAATGCCATATTGGGTAAGACAGGTATAGGCAAATGATGAGCTTAGAAATAGATGCATTCACCTGGAATTCTTCATAGAAGTGCCTCTTTCTTAGATCTATTTCCACACAGATAAGGAAACATTCCCTCAACCACTGGTGTTTAACATCTCAGCACCTGAGATTTAATATATATATCCATTTACTTATTAATATTAATGGAAGGAAAGTGTTGAAAGAATTAGGTACTTAGCTACATATGTGGTGGAACTGTCCATGCATATCAGAATTTTGAAAAGGTATTTTTGATGAAATAAATAAAACTATTAATAAAAATGCAATTGCTTCTCTGGCTATAGGTTGTTGTTGTTGTCATTATTATTACTACTAAACAATGATAAACAGCTGAACAGGACTGATTGCCTTTCTCTGTATGGTGGCACAAATGTATATAATTGGGAAAGCTGAGTAAATTGTTCCATAAATAATTGAAGAAAGAGATCATGAGCATTAACTATTATGGACAATTTTTCATACTGGGTCAGTGAGTGAAGACTCATACAGGAAGTATTCAGATTCTACAATATTTGGTCTCAATTCATAGATTATGTTAATCAAAATATTAGTACATTTTTTTCTTCTTCAAGCATATCTCATTTTATGGAGGGATGTCATTATTTACACTTTTGCTTTTTTCATAGTGCCACTTTTAAATTAAATTAATTTTTTTTTAATTTAATGTATTATGTCTCATTCAAACTTGCATTTTTTTCTTTCATATTTTAACTTTATTATATCGTATATCTTTACGATTACATTTGTTGAAAGAAAAGGCAACAGCAGAGACACAAAAATAAGTGGACAGGACAGCAATATCAGAGGAAAACAGAGGTCATATTTAAATCCATCAGGCAGATAACTAGTAGGTTACTATGAGTTGCAGTGGGATGATACATAATGTTGACCAGAATCCTCTATGGTACTTAACAAAGGCATAGCCCAGAGTTATGCACTTGTGACTGTTATATATCTTATGCAACCCCTAGTTTAAGTTGGCAGCAGCCTCTGCAATCAAGGAGGATTTGTTCTCTTGATCAGGAAGCGGAAGATGCACATTTCCACCCTGCTTTCTTGAGCAATCTCTCGTGCTGGGGGAGGATACAATAGGGATCCTGCTTCTGCCTGTTGTACCAGGGATTGTTCATGGGAGAAGGTAGGACCATCTGTCAGATGCTTCCCAAGCAACAATGGAACAGACCCCCATCAATCACAGCAGCTGGTTCCTGGTAATTGAGATTGGTAGAGCCCAGGATCCACTGTGCGGCACCATAACTATAGTACTTATACATATATCTCCCATATAGGATTCTGGACATTGTTACTATTTGGGAGAGTTCTTCAAAAATTAATAACCAAAATTGTTGAACATTAGAGCAATACCACAACATATGACGGCAAGAGCCTGTATCTTTCTTGCATCTCCAACAAAAAGGGGGCTCATATTTGTTGAAATACAGGTTAAATTTAATGGAGATTACCATTTTAATTATATTTTAATCATATATTTACTTACAGAACATGAAACTAAACTTATAGGATCCTTTGACTGTATCTTATTCCATACAGTCTCATTCAAAACTGTTAATGAATTTCTTTATTGAGTGTTTTGGACTGGAATATATATATGTATACGGGTGTGTGTTTTCTTTTCTTCCTTTGGCAATTTTAGAACAGTTTCAGAACATGTTGACTATGGAGGATGGTGAAGTGAAAGTTGCATGCTTTTAAGGCCCATTGCTTTGCTGGTAGAATTAAGCAAGTGATTACATCTCTGTCATTGAAATCAGAAGAATCTGAAAATGGTTAATAATTTGAGGTGGAGAGCCGATCAGCTTTATTGCATGGGTAATCATGTGGATAGTAACAGCTCACTTTTTTTTCATGGAATTGCATGGACACACATATAGGAAAAAAACCTCTTGTCTATACAGAATGACACAAACATTATGATTCATTAAAGGTGCAATTTTATGTAGGTGTGCTCAGAAAGAAAATGCATTGATTTCATTGACTCCTAGATAAGTGTGTCCACAATTGCAGCAGTAAAGAATGGACTGAGGCCCTTTTCACATGTCGGGGGGGAAACGGGCGAAAACAGGCTAAAACGGGGCTTACCTCCAGCCGGGTAAGTCCGTCGCCGCGTGGAGCAGCGCGAGCTCGCTGCTCCACACTCCTCCGGCATCTCAGATGGCAGCTTCCGGTTGGTGGAGGCTCTCCGCCAACCGGAGAAGCTCGCCAGCCGGAAGCCGGCCCCTGGCAGATCTGCAGGCACGCACTTGCGCGCGCCTGCAGATCCACTTTAGAGCCGGGCGGCAGAGCGGCATGGGGTTGTGCGTTCCATGCTTTTTAAAAACCTTTAAAAGGAGGTTTTTAAAAAACACGCAGCCCGGCTAGTTCCGGCCACTCCTGAGTGGATTCTGGTGTGAAACTATGAAAAGTAGTCCATGCCAGTCCACTCTACGGTGTAGACGACCTCTGTGAGAGGTCGCTCTACACCGTTCCCCCCCCACATGTGAAGGGCCTGAGCCAAATGTTTCTGACTGTTTCTCCCTTTAACTGAGTATGCCATTTATTCAGAAGCAATATACCAGAGCCATCATATAATGGCTGTGTAACCTAAAAGCAGAGTTAAATTAGAAGAGGTAGCATGGGCCATTTCCACACTACATTGTTATAGCATCCTATGGAATCCTGGGGTTTGCAGTTTAGGGAGGGGCCTTTAGAATTCTCAGTCAGAGAGCTCTTTGGCCTCAGTAAATTACAAACTCTAGAATTCCTCAGGATGTTAGAGCACTCTAACAGTGTGGGGTGGAAATGGCCATGGTGTAATGGCTTGAGTGTTGGACTAGGGCTTTTTCTGCAGTTTACCTTATTCTGGAGACATCCAGTGCAGGTCATGGCATTGTCTCTGCCAGGAAGGAAGCATGACAGGAGTACTCCCCTCCACACCGGCTGCCTCCACGAATGGAGGAAGCACGATGGCGCTACCTCTTCCTTCCCCAGTGCAGCCGGGTACTGTCCCAGGCTGCCCTGGGGCAGACCTCTGCACACTAGGTAAGGACAGGTGGGTGGCAGGATGGTGGGTGATTGCCGGTCATTGATGGGGAAAACCCTTCAATGATTTGCTGCAGAATGGCGCCACCTGTGGACAGGAGAAGGAGGGGACCTGGATGATGTCATGCAGAACTGTTGTCCGGGTCTCATGCTTCTCCTGTCCACAGTGTGGGATGACGATGTCCTGTGGAAAGGGCCCAGGAGACTAGAGTTTGAATCCCTGCTAAGCCATGGAAATCCACTGAGTGACTGGGGAAGTCATGCTCTCTCAGGCTCTTTTCACATGTGGGGGGGGGAACGGTGTAGAGCGACCTCTCACGGAGGTCGTCTACACCGTAGAGTGGACTGGCGTGGACTACTTTTCGTAGTTTCACACCAGAATCCACTCAGGAGCTGCCGGAACTAGCCGGGCTGCGTGTTTTTTAAAAACCTCTTTTTAGAGGTTTTTAAAAAGCACGGAGCACGCAGCCCCGTGCCGCTCCGTCGCCCGGCTCTAAAGTGGATCTGCAGGCGCGCGCAAGTGCGTGCCTGCAGATCTGCCGGGGGCGGGCTTCCGGCTGGCGAGCTTCTCCGGTTGGCGGAGAGCCTCCACCAACCGGAAGCTGCCATCTGCGACGCCGGAGGAGTGTGGAGCAGCGAGCTCATGCTGCTCCACGCGGCGACAGACTTACCCGGCTGGAGGTAAGCTCTGTTTTGGGGCGTTTTGGCCCGTTTCCCCCCCGACATGTGAAAAGGGCCTCCGCCTTAGAAGAAGGCGATATCAAATCTGCTCTGAACAAATCTTGCCAAGAGAACTCTGTGAAAGGTTTACCTTAGGGCTGGCATAAGACTTGAAGGCAGACCACAGCAGAGTTAAATTAAATACAGCTTAAGAACTAACAATAATACTAACCCTCAAAGCACTGGGTGTAAGAAGTACATTTCAGCGATCCAAAAACATCGCTCAAGAAATGGCATTTGTACATAAACAGATTTTTAGATGCTACCTATATGCATGCTGTGATGGGGCATTGTGTGTTCTACCTACTACAGAATCCCATAGGAAGGGGGAACGTCTGCAAAGACCCTCTCCTAGTAGCATCATTACTTTCCCAGCTGGGATCAGTATCAGGATCTCTGAGGTCTTCCTACAGCTAAGGGCAGGCTGATACTCATGAAAGCTAATACACTGTGTATGTGCCTGCTCAAACAAGAGAAGAGCTATTCATATAAGCCAGCTTGAAGGTTAAGAGAATTACAGTTATGTTATCTATAGCAGTGACAGGGATATCACATCTTTAAGGGGTTCTTAGAACAGAACCTGTGTTCTATATTGGAATTTACTACTAGGCCTGAAAACTGTGTGACTTTTTTCCCCCCTTCTCCTCTGCTTCCATTTTTGTGTTTTATATTCACTGTTAATCATTCAAGTGGAGACAGAGGTAGAAAGGAAGAAAATTTCCATACTGTAGCATTTGAGCCAATCAGTCGTCTGGCCCTAGTTTACATGGTGCAGTCGAGCAAATTCTGCCGGGTGTCTTTGCTGTTGTTACATGTCTTCAGATCAGCTGTCACTTATGGTGCCCCTCTTATAGGGTTCTATTGGCAAAAATTGTTCAGAGGAAGTTTGTCATGTCCTTCCTGTGAGCCTGAGAGGGTATAATTACACCCAATGGGTTTCTATGGCTGAGTTTGGAATTGAATCCTGTTTTCTTGAAGTCCTAGTCCAACACAACTACTCTACCACACAGCCTTTGCTGCGTAACTGTCTGATTTTTAATTGAAAACCTCCAAGGGAGATTCCACAATTTTCTTGGTCATTTTGTTCTAGTACTACATTTATGAACTTTCTCTTATAATTTATCGCCCAGTGATATAAAACTGTTCTTCTTGTCCTGAATTGAGCAATACGATGTATATTGCTTCCTGTCTTCTAGTACAGCCAGTTAGATATGGGCTTTGGGGGAGCCCACAAGGCAGCCCTTGTTTAATCAGTTAATGTTTACAGCACGTGATGACAATAGACTACAAGGAGATAAATTAATATTAAAAGGAAACACTGCCATCTCAAAGCCATTCTAATACTTTACAAGGCCATCTGGCCTATGTTGTCACTCACGTTACTCCATGCTCGGAAGTGAGTAATTTTTCAATATGAATATCAATATTCAGGCAAAGCAATTTACTCAGTTCTAAAATTATGTACACTTATACAAATGAATGAGTAGAGATTAGTGGGGGACTTCTATAACATTTCCCATTAATTAAAGTGAATTTCATAAAGCTAATTCCTGGCATTTCTGGTACTTCAAGTAGTAGGTAACTTTGTCTTGAGCCACCAAGTTAAATACAAGGCACATGACATGTACTTTAGTGAGTCCATTCTAGAAACCTGTCAGACCTAGAGGCCCAGTGGGAGTTTCTCTCAAATAAGGAGTCTATCAAGTGCTAAGCCAAGTGTTTTTTTAAATCAAGTGACCTGTGAGCTCTTTGCTTGATTAGGAAAAGAAAAAGCTTCAACCCTTCTAGTTTTTTCTTATAAATTCTTTTAAATTGTTGTTGCTGTTTTTTCTACATGAGATTAATGTTCCCACATTGGTGTGTGCGTGTGTGGCGGAAAACAGAGACAATGAAGGACTGCCGTTCGAATGAGAATGAGATCACCACAGCTACCACAGGAGATCACATGCAGAAAACTACAGCAAAAAAAAAAAAAAGTCTTCCTCATATTTTTCTGTTGCCTTTTGAAAATGAAGCCCATCATGACAGCAATCCAGGCCAAAGGCAGAAGGAGGTAAAATTAATGGTGGAAGTGGTTCAAATATGTTGGAAAAGCCTTGGCCATCTGCTGAAAGTTTTTGAGTGGAAGGACAGATGTGGTGCAGCAGTGCCACCACCTGAGAGAAAACAAGATGAGAGTGGGGAGCAGAGAGGAAATGGAAATAATTGAAGTGTAAAGAAAGGTGTTGTTGGAGTCCTAATTTCAAAACCGCATGAAATCGCACACCCCACCAGCCTCAAGTCTCTGGGAGGAAGGCCAGCTTCTGGCTTTCTACCCAGATAGCTGTTATATTTCTCAATTTTACAAAGCTTTCCCAGGCCATAATATGCTTTAAGCAGTCCCCTTCTGTGGGAACTGTTCTAGCTGCTGTGACAGGAACAGTGGTAGCTGGTGAGCACATAGGTGGGCAGAGACACGTCCAATTCTGTCTGCTCTTGCCTTTCCTTTAACTGATGAAATTGTCAGGACAACTGTTTTGTACTGGTGCTGGGAGCAACAGCTGCTCTGGCCGAGCCTTTTGCTCGAGGTGATTTTAGCAGATGTAGATTTTTCTTTGGCTATCTCCGTTCTTCTTTTTCTGCCACCACAACCGAGCTCTGACTTACATACTCTAAATCAACGCATGCCTTTGCCGTGTACAAGGTTAAGTGCTCGCGCTGATATGTGCTGGTCCATTTGTGTGTTGCGTTTGCATGTCAGAGACACGAGAGGCCATTAGTTCCTGGAACATCAATACCACATGCAGATGAGCCAAAACATACTTATTCGTAGTGCATTTAAACAGAGTGGGGCCTGCATGGCATACTTGCATGGGTGTAAGCCTCTGGTTTGCATCTTATATAAACTGGGCCTCAACCATGCACAGACTTTACAGGGAAAGGGCGGGAAACGATGCGCGCAGAACTGACTCTGGTTGTAGCAGTGCTGTGTCACAAAGGGTATCTGCTTAGTGTGGCTAAGAAAATAGTCTTCTATTTCACAGTCTGTCAGAAGACAACCTCTCTTTGGAGGCATCCTTACTTTAAAGGGCCATGTCCACCATGAAGAAAGAAGAGCCATCAGAAAGGAGAACATGTATCTTGACTTTGGACCTTTCCACACTACACTGTTATAGTGCTATTATTCCACTTTCAATATCCTATGGAATCCTGGGGTTTGCAGTTTAGGGAGGGGCATTTAGAATTCTCAGCCAGAGAGCTCCTTGGCCTCAGTAAACTACAAACCCCAGATTTCCACAGGATGTTGAAAATGGAATAATAGCAGTATAACACTGTGGTGCAGAAATGGACTACCTCATATAGGGCCTTATAAATAGCATTTTGAATTGCCTGCAGAAACAAACCAGAAGCCAGTGAAGCTGTTTCAGCAAGGGAGTTGTATGTTCCTTTTAACCAAAAGAGCTTTGAAGTAATGCATTACATAAAGCAATATTGCCTATAACGTGCTACTTTTGGAGGCCAGCGAGGGTACAATCCTGGTTGTTTTATAAAATAACATAATGGCTGGTTATGTTAATTTTGGAGTATAACAAGTAATGTTTAGTTGTTATTTACCAAATGTTGCCGCAAGGCTGATTGTGCGGCTTTGGTGCTATTTTGGGCCATTTCTCTAGTTTTAAGGATTGAAAAACTTTTAAATGAGATTTATCTTTCTTGCTTTTTCTTTTTCTTTTTTTAAAATAGAAAACCTGGTGCTAATTGTTATATTTTATAAATAAAAATATTTCAAGCTCTGCCATTAAGATTTCCCCACAATGTGACCAATGCAGTGTTGCTCCGGGATGTTGTGAGAAATCAAAATGGCACAGAAAGTAAAATGGCAGTTAGACCTTGCTGCCCAAACTGTTTGGAAGCAGTACCCTTTTCCAAGTAAGTGTGCCAAGGCCTACAGACCAGGAAGTTTCCCTAGGACTCTCTCAAACTGTACCTGGACTTGCAATTCAAGAGAAAGCTCTCTGCTGTTGTGTCCCCATGTCAGACGACAAATAAACACTTTCCTTTGAATTTCTTCAGTTAGAAAAAAAATAGAAACTCTGTCTTTTTCTCTGACAAAAAAATCTGCTACATCCTCTCTCTTTACATACTTCAGTACTGAAGCATCTTTGAATTTTCTGTTAGGTAAAAATATAAATAGCAAATAAGAAAGCACAACAGTAACTCTGAATATAGAAAATACTATGTTAAAAGCAAATGGTAATTTTAAATAAGCTACTGGTCTTTGGTTTCCGGCTTTGTCAACAAAAATGTATGACAACCAAGTAACATCTGAAAGTGATACACAGCATGCATGCAGACTGATCTGAGATGCTGGGATGTTGGGATCTATGTGAGTCAAAAATGCTTTGCAAGAAAAGAAGAAACAACAGTTTGTGTTAGATGGGTATTTGAGAATACAAGGGTGTCTGAGGTTATCTGTCTCATCTGTGACAAATACCCTCTGGATCACAAGACAGAAATGACTGCAGAGTGTGCCTTGTAAACAAAAAGAATCAGTTTTCTGCTGATTTGACTGTTTTGTCTGCTTGTTGTCTATACCTTATTTTGTGGCTGGCATTTTTAAGTAGCACCCTGAAGTGTTATAGATCTCATGCATCCTTGAACACTTCTTGAAATGGAAAATTTACCCTTGCCCAACTGAGATTTGCCCTTGACACACAGAACATTGCCTCAAGTTTAAACACTAAATTTCCCATAATTAACATAGTACATTGGATTGTTTTAAACACTTGCACAAACTACCATGGGCCTGTAGAGAACTATACTGTTAGGATGACTAAGGTTACTTGTGCTTCCTCTCACTGTCATCTCTAACACGACTCTTCCTAACCCAGGCCATTTCCGCATGAGCCTGTTATAGTGCTATTATTCCACTTTTAACATCCTATGGAATCCTGGGGTTTGCAGTTTAGGGAGGGGACTTAAATTTTGAGCACCAACAGGTTACCCCCGCCACACACAGTGGGAAATAGCAACCTTCAGCTTAGGTGTGCTACTGGCCATGGTACTGTGTTTTGGTGCTTTTTCTGGACCACTTCCTCACATGTGCCAAGCCTAGATGAGCTTACTCCCTCCTTAAAAAAGGGCAATCAGCTAACAGTAACTTCTTATTTGGAAAAAGTTGACTTCAGGCCTTTAAAATGTGTGTGTGTATTTGGGGCTTCCAAAGACCTCTACTCACAATAAAAATGCTATTAGCACATCCAGAGACTTTGGGAAGGGCTATTGGCCATTGCAGGGGTGAAATAACTTTTTTTTACTCCTCCTTGCTTTTCGGTGGAGTAAGGAGGGCTTCAGCCCCCCTTGTGGATGACAAAAATGCTTTAGGGACCACATGCAGCCAAACGTCTCATATTCCCTTGTCCAAAATAGTGTTTATTATTCATGATAAACAATTTTGTAAGAAATCAAGCTGAAGTTTGGATGATTGAATACATAGAAGAAAAGTTTCTGGTTGATAGATTTGGACGCAGTGGAGTGTTGCTGGCATCAATGGCTACAATAGGAAGTTGATTGCATTCTTTGTGTTGCCCATTAGCATCATATCAGTTATCAACCTATTGAAACAAAATGACATTTTCCATTAATGCCAGTCACTGATGGCAGAGAACATTGTGCTGCATTTTTCTCCGATTCCAATGCTCATGCAAGAAGTTGTAAAAATGCTGTGAAAAATCACCCAGCTTCTTTATGACTAGGCTGTCTAGTGATTCTTCCTTTTCACTTAGCCATTTGGCAAGGAAATTGCTAGGTGCTTTAGATCTGTTTTGTTTACTCGTTAGTATGAATGATGGCAAGAATAATCAATTCAAGGAATGTCTATCTGTCTGTCCCCTTCCATTTTCTCCATGTTGTCAAACAGAGTTGGTTAGAAATTTGAACAAATATGAAGGTGGGGACAAAGATGAAGCTACGCTATTTTTTTTTTATTTTCCCCCTTGCACAGTTGAAAGAAATGATGATTGTGATGATGATGATCCAAGTGAAGCACCATTATTTGTGGCTGCCTTTTCATCCATAGGCATTTTGAATGGAATGTACAATAATCAACAAGAGGAAAACATCTAAGAAAAAAAATGACATGACCAAGATAAGTACCGTTAAGACTGCAGTCTAACACATAATCTGACAAGGACTAAATCCCATTAATCTCAGTGGAATTGACTTCTGACACACATGGATAGAGTTGTATTGTAAGGCAGTGTTTGTGAAGCACAACCATAACTTGAACCAGTGGACTGCATCAGCAGAATCTCCCCATCTAGTCCATAATGTTCCTGGAAAACATAGTCTTTGTTACCTTCAAGACTTGGGCCTTAATCTTATTGGAAGTCTCAGTTAGAATACACCCATTGAGGGCACATTCACACTGATTAAAAAGAGTAGAAAGTCCCAGATTTTGTTCCTGTTCTTTCTGAGTTCCTTTTGGAGATCTATGCACATTTTGGTTACTCCAGTATATTTTACACCAGCTCCTCAGACTGGAAGGAAGAATTGGAAGGAAGAGGAACAAAATTTGGGACTTCTGAATTAGTCTGGATGCACTTAGTCTTTGTTGTTGGATACATATTCTCCAACTGTCCTGATTTGACAGGAACTGTCTTGATTAATCCTCTTTTGTCCCACTTTTCCAGCTGCTTTTAAAATGTCCCAGCTTTGAGAACGTCCCAGTTTCTCTTTCTTGCTCACACTTTCCTCCTTTCTCCTTAGCTTAGTTCAGTTGCTGCAATCTCAGCTCTTACTCAAATTGCTCAGCATAGAAAGGAGAGGAGGGGCAGAGTTTTGCCTTTTCCAGTAGATTCGGGCAAAGGCAAACTGCTGCAGACTGTTCTAGCTTGTGTGTTCTTCCTCATTTAACAACTTTTGTCATCTTGATCACATTGTGATGTTGCTTAGCCACACTTGTTGAGAGGTATGTGAATGCTGCATCAATGCTTATGTAAGTAACATTGATTCAACAATGTCTACTTCAGTTGGGACTGCTTATAAAATTTTGACCTTGAGGTTTTAAACTATGGTCTTGTAATGTGAGAATGTCTTATTTGCTTAGGTCTGCTGGACTTTACATCTAGTGTATTAACAAAATCCTTAGGTTTTAAAATTTAAATTAATAACAAAAAGCTGTTTGAGACTGGGAGGTAATGTTTACTATATGTAGCATGTTTCAGGAACAATGGACAGTCTAGCAGCTTTGGCAAAATGTGTACAGAATTCATATGGCTGTCAGGTATTCTTTCACATCTGCCAGACAGTTGCTGTGTATTATACTGTTTTGACTATTATTATCTAATATTCATTTTCAGTCTCACTTTGAGCCTTGTTTCCCTTTGTCTTCTTTGTTGGCTTGCACTGCTGTCCAGCTTTTTTTGCTTCATCTCAAAAGTTCTTTGCATGTCGTAGAATCATAGAATCATAGAAATGTAGAGTTGGAAGAGACCACACGGGCCATCCAGTCCAACCCCCTGCCATGCAGGAATACCCTCAAAGCACTCCCGACAGATGGCCATCCAACCTCTGCTTAAAAACCTCCAAGGAAGGAGACTCCACTACACTCCGGGGCAGCAGATTCCACTGCCGGACAGCCCTGACGGTCAGGAAGTTCCTCCTGAGGTTCAGGTGGAATCTCCTTTCCTGCAGCTTGAATCCATTGCTCAGCTGTTTTCATGCAGCCACATGGTCATAGAAGTACTATGTCATAAGAACAAAGGGAACTACCTTGTACCAAATCCTTATTGGTCCATTTGGCTTGGTACTGTGTATCCCAGCTGTTCCTGATCTGATGGGCTGGCCTGCTACTTCCACCATATCCCAGCTAGCATGGGCAGCCATGGGGGGGGGGGGGTGATGGGAAGTTTAATCCAATACACCCAAAAGGTTGGAGAAGACTGGTCTTCAAAACTGGCAGCAGTGCTCTGGTGTTTCTGGCCAAAAGGAGTCACTGAATTAGACATTTGGCATCTCACTACCAACCTGTGTTTCTGACCATGAGCCAAGGTGGGGCAGAATACTTAACACATGAGATGAGTGGCAGGGTTTTGGTGATTGCATGTGATTAATTCCTGGCCAGAAGGAGGACTTTCAAGAATCAGCTCCCATGAACATGATGAACATGAACATTTTGGTATATAAATACAATAAAGGGCAAGGCACATTCAACGACATCACCCTCCTCCCCACAGATTTATGACTAAAATAATAGAAATGAAGGAAACAGCATTACTGGAAACTGAAAGCATCTAGAGATAGCTTGGGAATGTTTATTTTGTGGACTTCGACTCCCAGAATGCCGCAGCTAGCCAGAAAGGAAACTTGCCTAAACTCTGTTGTAATCTCTCTGACTGCTGCAAAATTGAAAAAATGGACACAAGATGATCGAAGCACTTATGATTCAAACTAACATGTATTCTCACATTTTTCAAAGACATAGATATGTTGATTTGTTTGGGCATAAAAAAGGGAAAGGGGGTAGCTTTAAAACCAACTCTTCTATTTTGTTAGCAGTGCAACAGTGCTTAGCACTGAAGAATCCAGAATGCCTCACTGTGGATAGTAATAAATAGAGCTAGCTTGTTTGGGTGACCTGAAGTGTCCTCTTTTCTTCTTTTGGCCTTACCTATTTTGACCCCTCTGTGATAGAAACTGATATTCTTAGGGATGTTCTTCTGCCTCTTCTCATTGACCCCTCCTCTCTCTTCCCAGTCCTTACCTAGAATGCAGTTAGATTAGGATAGCACCTGAGTGACTTTCCTATCTCAGGCCCTTTTTGCACGGTGTTTTTGAAGTGAAAGGGCCCCTTGAGCATCGCGTAAATGTGAGGAGTGGTTTGCATGACACACTCACATTTACACGGTGCTCAAGGGCCTGACATGGACCGTGTACGCATCTTTTCATTTTCAGCTCAAAGCCGAAAATGCTTCGTGGTCACGCATCGCTCTGGGGCCTTGCGCGCACTTACTTGCCATGCGAAGCCTCCTGAGCCGTGCCGGTCGCGCTTCCTGCCCCAGCGCAGCCTCTAACTCCCAAGCTACACTGTGGAAGGAAGGGGCAACCAGGAAGGAGCTGCGGAGCCAAAGCAGCAGGGACGCAGCAGCATTCCTCCCAAGCCTTCTCAAGCTAAAACCCCAACCCAGCAGCGCGAAAAGGTAAGGTGCGAAAAGGGTCATAGAATGGAGTTCCTATAATAAAACTTTTACTTTGGCCATTTCTGCACAGGCTAATAGAAACGGTGCAGAGCGTCCTCCAGGGAGGACGTCTGCACCTGGAAGCGGACTGGGTCGGACCTACTTAACGTAGATCCACACCTCAGCCCGCTCTGGAACGACCCCAAGTGATGTCAAGCGTGCTTTTGAAAGACCACTTAAAACAGGTCTTTCAAAAGCATGGAGCGCGCCATTCCGTGCCCGCTCTCCGGTGCAGATTTGCAGGCTCGCACCAGTGTGAGCCTGCGATCTGCCAGGGGTGGGCTTTAGGCTGGTGAGCTTCAGTGGTTGGTCGAGACCCTTGACCAACCAGAAGCAGCCATTTTCGTTCCCGGAGCAGTGCGGAGCAACGAGCACGCACTGCTCCGGAGCACCGCGGACTGGACCGGGAAGCCCAGAAGTCCGGTAAGTAGTGGTATGGGACGATTCCCTCGCCCCGTGCGGAAATGGCCTTTGTTTCTTTAAGCCATTGGTGTCTTTGCTCCTTAATCAATACAGATGCTCCACTGCGGACATACACTCTCTATCAATTTTAGAATGAACCTTCATGGATAACAATCCCCTTCCAGATGCACTGATTGGTGGAGTCCCTTTCCCTCTTTCTTGTGCTCCTGCAGCCTGCAGTTCTTCCCTTCCCCTCCCCTGTCTTTTTTGGGGACACAGCTTAGTAACTATGGGTCCAGGGCCAAAAACTATACCATTGAGGTGTCAGAAGAAGCGAGTTGAAAACTGTGGAAGCTCATCCTAAAATAATGCCTTCTCCTCACTTTCCTTTTTATCTATTCACATGGTTAAACCTTTCTGTTAAAACTGTGTTTTATGTGTATTGCAAACTGTGATTAGCTATTATGAGTTTATTTTATCACAAAAGGAGAGCAAGTATTCTAAAATTAATGTCCACACAAAAACAATTCATGAGTGAATTCAGCTCAGACAGTTTTTCCCTTTCAAACAGGAACATTTCATTAGAATGCACATGCTCTTCCTTGTTTTTCTCTGGCCAATGTAAATATGCAAATGATCAGACTGCATTTCCATCTGAGCAGACCCTGCATCTTATCATCGTGATCGTAGCAGATGTGCGCACAAACTATTTACCCAGGAAGAGTGGAGACCCTGCTGGTGCTTCTGTTATTTCCTGCAGCAGAACTTGGTGGCTGTTGAAGAAGAACAAAACTGAATGGCTCCAAGGCTTTGGCGTTGAGGCACAGGAACCATTTGCTTAGCTTTAGGGCTGTGAACAAAATGATTAAGTTCCAGCCAGTTCTGTAAGCCAGTTCTGTAAGTTAGTTTTGTGTCTCTCCAAATACCGAGTCTGCAGTATAAAATTTGAAGCGTCAAAACTTGAATGTTTTCAAATAATGCACTGTTTTTTTAAAATCATGCTTCATTATTAATACACAAAGCACTTAGAATCATAGAGTGGAAAAGGACTTCAAGGGCCATCTAGCCGAACCCCTGCCACATAGGAATGCACAACAGAAGGACTCCTGAAAGATAGCCATCCAACTTCTGTCTAAAGACCTCTAAAGGAGGAGCCTCTACCTGCTTCAGCAGCAGTCCATTCAATTGCTGAATCCCTCTTACTTTCTAATGTTTAGGTTTTTTGAATAATTTTAATCCACTGCTTCATGTTCTCTGGAGAAGCAGAAAACAAGCTTGCTCCATCTTTAAACATCTCAGTCTTCTCTTCTCCATACCCAGTTCACTAAGTTGTTCTTCACAGGGCTTGATCTTCAGAACTTTTACCATCTTGGTAACCAAGGTAACTTCACAAATATTGTCTTAGTAATCCCTTGGCAATGACTTTGTAAGGTAGGTTAGTATTACTGTGTAACTATGTATGATGTGAATTTCACCAGTAACTGTTTTTGTGTATTAGTACTTTTTATTATTTTATAGTAACTTTTAAATATATTTTTATTTGACCAATGACTGTAAATAAACAATTGATTGATTGATACTATCCCTATTACAATGTGGGGAGATGAGGCTGAGAAAACAGGAGTCTCCTAGTAATTTTGAGGCTGGAGTGGACCTTGGGCCAAGGATTTCGCATATTACAGCTTATGTTCCTCCTCCTATTATTATTTCACCAGTCAGCCATGGAAACCCACTGGATAACTTTGGAGGCATGACATGCTCTCAGCCCAAGAGAACCCAATGATAGGTTTGCCTCAGGGTTGTCATAAGTCAGAAACAACTTGAAGGCACACAACAACAGCAACACTGTGATGTAGTGGGCTTACTCAGATGTGAAAAAAGAAAGTTTCAGCCATATGGCCGTCAATTGCTTGTGATGTTTGCTTAACATAACCAAGGTTTTTCAAGCCTGAGACCTTTTTCAGATGTTGAGCAAGGAAGAATCCAGAACCTCCTTGTGCAATGCTTCCTCTCACCCCCAGCTGTGCTGGATGGCAACAGCTCTGCCCCTCACTGAAGACACTGAATAGTTGTGCTGCCACTCTGCTGGCTGGTGTCACCCTCCCCTAATGTTAGCACACCATTGCCCAACTACCAGGACAACTATGCAGGCCAACCTTTGCACTCTGCCAGAGTCAAAAGATTTCAGCCTGACACCATTTCCACATAACAACGCTTTCCCTCATCATCCTGTCGCAATCCTGGCAGTGCCTCTGCTGGGATGGGAGGATGTCCCCAATGCTCCCCTCGGCACCTGGCCAGCTGCTTGCAGAAGGGAGCGTGAGGGACATGCTCATTCCTTCTGTACTGCAGCCAGCTTTCTTCCCACTCTGCAGTGGGGAAGGAAGCATGTAATTGGGCTTCTGCCCTTTCCGCATGGCCGGAGGTGACAGGCGCGTCACGCAATCACGGGCGCTTAATGGATTTTTTCTGTTAAGCGGATATCCTGTGGTCATGACGTGTGGGGACACAATGGCTGCAGAACCACGATGACTTTGTGAAAAAGCACGACCCACGGACTGCTGCCCTTGTGTCCCCATTGTGGGACAGCCACATCATGCAGAAATGGCCTTAGTATCTATAGTTTAGTTCTGACCTGAAAATGAAAAAAATTGTATCCAGTAGAACTGCATATACATATACGGTGGAAAAGGTTAGACAAGTGACCCTGTATTCTTTCCTCCTTGAGTCCCCTGCAGCTTGTAGGGTAGCTTGTTATTTCCCCTTCATTCCATACCCTTGTATGGAAGAAACCTTCAGGGGAAATCACACCTGGAGTTTCTTTATGTCTTCTTGTAATTATTACAGCAAATTTTTATATGCGCTGCAGCATAGTACTCTTCGGGTAAAGAGGTGGTGGGGGGAGACAAATCTATATTTTTCAATCATACTTTGGAGCCTGATTCCCTTAAGTAATCTCTGTTCTCGGGTATTTTATTCAAAGTAACATCGATTTTCCTGGGAGATTAAAACTTGCCTTGAAGATTGGCAGTGTGTGGGGGTGAGCTGTTGCAGAAACATGTGTATGTGTTAAGCAGGAGTTTTATTAATCAACTCCCTGCAGCTTAATTTTGTTTATGTAAGGAAAGAACAATACAGAGGATTGGTTTAAAGTTTAGTTTGCTTGCCTGAAGAAGGGAAAATGAAAAACAAACCAAAAAAAGAGAGCTATAGTCGTTCCACCCCTCCCCCTTTGGAACACCATGCACTGTGACAAACAACATTCAACAAAGAATATAGAGAAGAACTGACTCACCTCTCAGGGCTTGTGATGGATGTTTAGTTTACCTGGAAAAATCCAGACTCTTACAGTAAGCAACATGCATAGCACAGTGTGTGCGTTTTGTTAGTCAGTAGAGAATTGTTTATTGTGAGCAACAATAAGCACATTGGGAAGCTACTCACAAAGCTACACCCCACTGTGTTTGCTTTCAGTGCCTCCTCTGTGCATGTGTGTAGGCTTAAGGTCTGAGTGTGGGGTGGATGGCTTCTTCACCTCAGCTGCCAGGGAAGAGTGTGAATCTGCCCGCTTCTTCCAAAGATCTCTGTGGCTCTACCCTGACAAAGTCATGCCTTTTTTGTGATGTGCTGATTTTAGATTGGAAAGTTCTCTGTGCCTTGACGTGTGTCTTTTTTTTTTTTTTCAGGAAACAACCAAACAAACCTATAGCTCTCATTTCATCCATGTTCAGAATAGCCCTATGAAGTAGGCTATGATTGTTTATTCCTGTTGCATGGATTAGCCAAAGCAAAGGCTAGGTTAGTTACAAACGCAGAACACAAGGAGCTGCTGTTCATTCCTCCAATGAGGACAGGACCAAGGTATTTTGCTGCCCAAGGTGGAATGGCAAATCCCCTCCCCCTAGTCAACAATTTGGTGCTTGATGTACAAAATCCCAAAGAAAATCATTGTGGCAGTAAACACATGGTAATATTTATTGCAATATTAATTATATTAATTTTTTGTCCTATGGTGAGATCCCAGATTAGATGCCCAAACAGCTGCTTCATTCTGTCTCATGGTATGCCTGACCCTGCATCTTGTTTAGTACAGGTAGAACTCAGTTAGCAAAAGCGATGTGTTCCTGGGCAGTACTTTAACAGAAAATTTGGTACCACAGGCAGAAACAACATGGGATGGGAATAGGTCCCTGCATTGCAGAAAAAGATCAGGTCAACATGTTTTCAGCAAACTTTTGAGTTAAAACTAAGAGTATGTACCTGTAAAATGAAACAATCTAGTCCAACCTCCTGCCATTGCAGGAATACACAACTTGAAAGAAGGCTATCTAATCACTATTTAAAGGCCTCCAAAGAAAGAGAAGGAACTGCTGTGAGGATATTATTCCAATTTTTAAGTGGAATCTCTTTTCTTGTAATTTGAATCCATTGGTTTGTGTTCTAGTCTCTGAAGCACCAGTCAACAAGCTCTCTCTGACACCCTTCAGATATTTAAAGATATCTATCTTGCCACCTCTCAGAGTTCTCTTCTTCAAGCTACCCATACCTATTCTGCTAAGCTGTTCCTCAGAGGGCTAGGTTTCCAGGTCTTTGGTCAACTTGATCACCCTTCTCTGGACATGTTCCAGCTTGTCAATATCATTCTTGAATTGTAGGGGCCAGGAATGGACACAGTATTCCAAGTAAGGTCTGACCAAACCAGAATAGCGTGGCATTGTTGTTTCCCTTGATTTGGACACTGCACTCCTGTTGATGCAGCTTAGAATTGCATTGGCTTTTGTGGCTGCCACATAACACCACTGACTCATGGCTCACTTGTGGTCTACTAAGAGCCCTAGATTCTTTATACTTGTATTGCTTTTAAGGTGGGTGTCACCCATCCTGTGTTTGTGGCCCATGTGACTTACAATGTGTTCCTCCTGCCCCTCTTATTCCTTCACGTCCTTCTCTCCTCCTCCCCATCTATTCACGGCATGGGACTCAAGGCTGCTTACAAAGATTAAAACAAACACTGCTAAAAGAATTAACATTATGCAAAAGTTAAAAATATATTTAAACCAACAATAGAATTAAAAGCAGTTAAAAGCATGATGATGATGATGAAGATGATAATGATGGTGATGATGATGATGATGATGATAATAAACAGTACAGCACATCCTGGAAGACCTTTTTCCCCTGAGCAATCACGGCCTAAAGGCCTGACAAAAAAGTCCCCAATTATGTACATAAGGATAGCAAGGAAGGACACCAGTCTGACCTCTCTAGGAGGGGAGTTCCAGAGCCTGGAAGCAGATGGTCCTAGCAGATGTCCTTGTGAGGGTTATGGGACAGAGAGAAGAGCTTCCACAGGAGATCTCAGAACAGGCTCTGATGGGCTCCTATGGGAGTATGTAGTCCTTCAGATAATCTGGACCTGAGCTGTGTACATATACATATGCTGTATCATAGTAGTGTTTAAAGTAAATCTTTACCTGCAAGACAGACTATTTTTCAATCATTGCACCCATTCTCATATGCAGACCTTCCTGTTATAAAAGAGAAGACATTCAAAACAGAGTTTCACCCAACCAGCAAAAGACAACAAGCAAAAAGAGAAAGTTAAGGCATTCTTTGATGGGAGAAACATTTAGAAACAAAGAAAATGTGCTTTCTGTTCAAAATTTGCTTTTACCCAGACATTCCTTCATGTATGTTTGTGTGTGTGTATATGTGTGTGTGTGAAAAGGAGGGAAGGAAGGAGGGGAAACTGGCCAAACCAAACCTTTGCCATGTTGATTCTCCATGGGACGTGTTAGATTGACAAAATACATTATCTTGAGTCTATGAATTCTCAGGCATTATAATAGTTGAACACAGGGAGGGAAAACCCAAGCACCATATACAGCTACAATACAAAGCAATAAATACAATGGTTACTGAGCAACATGTGCTTGTCTGCTGTTCATGCTCTTGACAGTCATCATTTAAAAATATACAATGGTTTTTTAAAATCCCCAAGATGCCCTTCTTAGGAAGAAAAGGAAAGCAATGACAAAGAACCATATGCTATAATTTTTCAGTTGTGTCACCTAGGGACTTCTGGGAAGTGCTCAGTTTAGTCCTGTAATAAGTCTATAAAAGATCGTAATAGGACAGGCTACAACAGTATAAACCCATGGAAGTGAAGACAAATATTATGGATGAGCATAATGCAGCATTCATGTAACAGCCTGCTATGCCAGGCCGAATGGCAGATTTATATTCCCTAGCCAGCTGAGCAGTGGAGCCAAAAAGCAGGGATGGCGGTTAAATGTCATTGCCTGAAAATTAATTATGAAGCTGGGTGTCTTCCAGGAACTGCAGGCACTTTCTTCATGGCTGCCGCAGGAATATTTCTCATTTTGGAAACAACATGTAAAGTAGATATTATACCAGATGAAGATTAAGGTTGTACCTTCCAAGTGTATCACTCTAGGATTAAATCATCTGTAAGTTGTTACAGTGGCCCCTTGACTTTCTCTAGGTTTCAGGGCACAGAACCCTCGTGAAAGTCAAAAAACCACAAGTAACTCCCCCCATAAATGAGCACTCCCCCTCCCATTCCCTTCCAAGGCTCCTTCCTTCCACAACTTGCTTTTTGCCTGGGTGAGTGTGCCTTCCTCTTCCGCACCTCAGCAAAAGGTAAGCAAATGGGAGGGGGCAGCCAGATGGGTGGCGAAGGGATGCATACACCTCCCCCCTCCTTTCTTCTGTTTGTTGCCCCAGTTCCCTGCCCTCAGAAGGAGTACCCCGGAGAAAGGCAAAAGAATGGACGGGGAAACACCTCCCTCTTCCATTCTCCTGCTTGTTGCCTGGGTGCCCTTCCTTCTTTCTGTGTACCTGGGCAAAAGTCAAGCAAACGGAGGGGGAAAGGCTTGTGTGCGCACACACCTCCCCCTGTCATGCCTTGCCTTGGAGACCGTGGCAGAGAGGAGGAGGATTCTGACTCTGAGGCAGAGGCTTCCCCAGAGGCTGAAGTGTCCCCAGAAACTGGCCCAGAGGGAGATAATACACAACAACAACAAGGGCCTGAGCCAGGGGAACAAATAGAGGAAGACATAGCTGACACACCTCCCTTGCAGCAGAGACCCAGTGAAAGGGAGGGCTTGTGTCACTCGGCCTGTTTAAGTAGTAAGCAAGCCCTAATGAGGGAACACCTGTGGCAACAGCAGCCATAGATAAAAGAGGGCTTCAGCTGTCCTTTCCTCCTAAGGTCAGCAAGTGATCTCTTTGGACCTGAAATCCTGTGCTGTTGGATCTGGTTGTCTTGGAACTCTGCCTGTTTGGACTATGGTTTGGATTTGCCCTTTTGGATTTTATTGCTCTAGGCTGCCTTTCTGTTCGGACATTCTTTGACTGTCACCTTGTGAGTAGGAGCTGTGCTGCTTGTGAATTACTGCCTGCTCTGCTGTAGACATGACACCCTCCTCCATTCTCTTGCCTGTTGCCTGGGTGCCCTACTTTCTTTCTGCACACCCAGTTGAAAGGCAAGTGACTGGGGAGGGGAGGGAAGGCTTGTGTGCACAAACCTTTCCCCCTCCCATTTGCTTGCCATCTGCCAGGGCACAGAAAAGGAAGGCAGTGTGCCTGGGCAAAAGGCCAGGAATGTAGCAGGGGGTGAGAATGAGGATGAGGCAAGCATGTACCTTGCAAATAATCAAATTTGCGAAGGTCAAACTTGCAAATGTGGAGGGAGGAGTGTATTTGGCTTAATACACATGAGGAACTTCTGTTTCTTGTCATTCTTTTCTTTCATTTACAGTTTCATTTCCTTCATGCAGGGAAGTTCACATAAAAAGTGCTTGTTTTTCTCCAGCTTCTGCAGTACTTTTTGGGAGGGCCTAAACTTGGTTTGTAGACACAGCTTATTAGCAAACCATCTCATGCTTGTGGCTGAAACCTGTGGCAACCTCATCACCATCCTGATTCTGTAACAGAAGGATTGTTAGTGACAACTTGCACATAAGTTTTGTGTGGAGGAAATAGTCCAGCTCAGAAGTCAAGCAAGATAGTATTACTTTTGACCGTGAAAGGTCAATGTTCCCTTATTTCTTTTAAAGCAAAAAGAGCCAGCATGGTATAGTAGTTTGAGCTTCAGATTACCATTTTGGAGAACAGAGTTTAAATCCTTACTCAGGTATGGAAACCCACTGGGTGATCTTGGGCAAGCTACACTTCAGAGGAAGGCATGGGCCTCTGAACAAATCTTGCCAAGAAAACCCTGTGATAGGCTTGCCTTGTGTGTGTGGGTCATCTGTCAATTTATGTGACCCCATGAATTCTTTAGAGTTTTCTTAGGCAAGGAATACAATACATCCCCCATATCCATGAGACTGGTGTACAGTACATTCCCCATATCCATGTGACTGATTTCACTTACCTGTGCTGAAATGTGGTCCAAAAATATTACTTTGAATGTATGGAAATTAAATGGAAATTGAAGTAATAAAGGGAAATATATAAGCGAAATAGAAATTTCCATGCAATATTATATGGAAAATGGAAAGGAATGGAAAATTCCACAAATAGTGTTCCATTTGCTTGTGCCCTCATGCTGTCTCATGTTCTCCTAGCTGTCTTGGTTATGTGGTCTGTCACAAGTACAGTATGCTTGTGTAAAATTCTTGTGCTTGTACAGTACTGCACAGTGAAGTGCTTATAAAGTGCTTCTGATTGTAAAGTGCTTGTGTTGTTAATAATGACCCCATAGTGCAAGACTGGTGATGCTAAGAGAATCCATAAAGTGCTTGCTTTAAGTCAAGAGGTGAAAGTTTGTGGCTTACTACGGAAAGAAAACAATTTTTGTACTGAAGTTGCTAAGATCTATGGTAAGAATAAATCTTTCATGAAATTCTGAAGAAGTTAAAAGAAATCCATGTTGGTTTTACTATTGCACCTCAAACTGCAAAAATTTCCTCCATCGTTCATGATAAGTGCTTAATAAAGATGTGACTGGAAGACATGAACAGAAAACAGAAAAGAAGGTCAGTGCTAGCCTAATGCTACAGCATTGAGATGCTAGTGTTAGACTACTACTGACCTTCTGCATATGAAAACATGTTCCCATCTCTT
Organism: Cyclura pinguis; assembly: GCA_030412105.1. NCBI lineage: Eukaryota > Metazoa > Chordata > Lepidosauria > Squamata > Iguanidae > Cyclura > Cyclura pinguis. The sequence continues at coordinate 244,662,180 of CM059599.1, read as the reverse complement.
TTTTGAGCTCACATTCTTGTTAATTTTTATGTTTTTATCCACTGTGCAGTGGTTTTGGACTGCAAATAATGGATACAAAACAGTCATGTAGGGATGTGGGGGCGGGGTGGCGATTTGCCCCGGGTGGCAATGTTTTTGGGGTGTCCCAGCTCGTAGCCATGCCCTCGTGTGCCCTGGCCATGCCTCTGTGCACAGTGTCCACACTCCTCATGCGGTAGCCCCGCCCCCCCTCCAATCTCTGCCACTGCTACAAAACCTTCTTTGTCTTAGATTCTAAAGTTCTGTCCAGTTTCAGGGCTTCTTTTCCAAGCTGCATGCTCATCTCAACATCTACATTGTTCATCTCATTGGGGAAAAAAAAAAGCTTTTGCCATTGTCTGCAGTTTGTTATTCACATAAGTCTAGGAATGTATCCTCCATGGAGCTGAGGGATGTACAGTACTCAGAGGTAGTTTTGACAATTCCTTCTTCTGAAATATAGCCTACAGCACCTGCTATTCATTTCCAGTCTCCACGCAAGTGCTAGAGAAGGCTGACCCAGCCTAGTTTTCAAGATCAGAGAGGATCTGGTCTCTTTAGGATATTTAGGACCCTTGCTTTGCCTTAAATCACCATGAGTCAAAAACAACTAGAGGTTAATTGCTAAAGCAGTCATGGTGAGGTTCATTGATATTAACAGGTGTTTCCCATGAAATAGCCCCATTCAAGCTGCAGTCTTATTCCCATTTATTCTAGAATGTGGAGCACTTAATTAAGCAGGACTCACCCCTCAGTAGACTTGCATGGATTGGATTCTTTTTTTTTTTGTAGCTCTTGTGTAGAGTTGAGAAAATACGTGAAAGACACCGGATCCTATCTGATCTTGGAAGCTAAGTAGGGCTGGCCTTGGTTAGTTCTTGAATGAGAGATCACCAATGATTATCAAGCACTTTAAGCTCTATTTCAGAAGAAGGAACTGGCAAAGCTACCTCTGAGTATTCCTTGTCTAAGAAAACCCTACGAAATTCACAGGGTCTCCATAAGATGACAAGTGAAATGAAGGCGCACACACGCAAGAATGAGAAAAAAGGTATACTTCTTCTCCCAGCCCCCCTCCATTGGTCCCAAGACTGCTAACACCTGCTTGTGTCTGCTATATACATAAAAACTCATATGTTAAATTCACTCATGAAACATCACCACTCCTGATTTGGTCCAAAGTTATCAAATTGTTCTTCCCATCCATCCTGACTCTATCACTCAGTTTGCAGCCACCTTGATATATTATGGGACAAAGGAAGGCAATTACTGAGGGTTAGTGGCGCCTAAAGAGGTCCCAGGGGTTAAAGATTTACTAATGGACAGAAATGGGCAACTGAGTTAAACTCCACCATATTATAATAGCAGCCTACTCCTCGTGGATAATGCCAGACTGTTATTGGAAACCTCACATAAGCAGATGAAAGCCAGGTCAGACTTTTTTTTTTTAAAGACAGCTACAGACTGGCTGTTTTTCCTATCACTATTGCTATTTCTTGAATTCTCTCTGAAAATGTGAGAGCCAGATGCTTGCAATCTGAACACACCCTGCTGATTTCGATACTGGCTAAAGCTTACAAATCTAAGCAGGTTCCTGACTGTAGTTACCAACTTTACCTCCTTTAACTGAATCTATCTTTCTAGACAGAAAAGTGTAAGTCCCGTTCAATGTAATAAGACTTGTTTAAACATGTGTGGGATTGTGCTGTGAGCAGACATGAACAATGCTTTCCGGAAGGCAGCAGCTCTACATCCTGACTGGCTGAGTATCATAGGAAGCTAAAGTGGGTCACATGGAATAAAAACAGTTTGGCTTTTTAATGCTGTGAAATGTTTTGTGCCACTCTTCAATCTTAATTTTAATGCCACTCTCAAGCTTTATAGTATGTTATGGTTTTTGTTCCTCTGTTTCCCAGTTTTATAACTTTTTAATTACATTTTTTATTATACATCATCAGAGGCAGCTAGTAGGCAGAGGGTGTGATTTATAGCTGTTGTAAATAGAGAAGGAACATGCCAGTGGTTCTACTCATGCATGAAATTATTAGAAGAAATCCACCATTTGTTTTTTAAAAATATGTATGTGGGATACTCTAGTCATCAGGGCACCATTTTGTACTCTGGCAACAGCTGAGCTGGAAAAAAAAGCTCAGTTTTAACTGGGCATTAGGTGGCCCACCTTTGTCACTAAACAAAATCAAAGCTGTAACTGAAAAGCCCAAATGCCTTGATAGCTACCTTCATAGCAGCTCTAGCAAACAGCACCTGGTAACCATTGGTGATCTCCCACCCAAATGCCTTGATAGCTGCTAGAACCTACAGTAGGAATCTATAGAAACCAGCCTTGAGAGGCCCTGTAGAGTGAGGAAGATGTTACCCTGGTTTCTGGGGGTCCCTTGGGGGACACTTCGAGATGCTGCGTGTAAGGAAAAGTGGGGAACTTAAAGGAGCACAAGCGGTGGCAATACGAGAGGCAGGGTAACCTAGCGGGATCTTTTTACCCAGTTTTTACAGGGTCAGGCCAAGCCAAAAACCAGTCGAAGGCATCAAATGATTTTATTTGAATGAAAATCTTATGCAACAACGCAATCGCTCACACAAGACCTGTGATAACTGAAGCCCCTGTCGGAGCTGCTGATGATGAGCAGCAACTGTTGGTCCCTGTGGCTCTGGCTGGAGAGGAGTCCTGCAGCTCAAGAGCTCCCCCTGCTGCCATGGACCAAGCAGGCTCGGACGTTCCTCTGCCTGCTCCTTTAGGGCAACAGGGATCCAGCTGTGATCCCGAGGATGCCCTGGAGCTTGTGTCAATCAGCCCACAAACAAGGCAGAGACTCAAGAGAGCTGAGCAAAGGGAGGCTTCCTTGATTAAGTTCAAGAAGCAGTGACTAGCCACACCTGTGTCTTGGGCTATATAACTGCCTGCCTGGAAGCTTTCCTTTGCTTGTGGCAAACTTTCTACAAGTCCTCTCCTTGCTTCCAGCACCTGGCTCCTGATACCTTGGATTGATCTCTTGGCTCCAGACCCCTGGCTTTTGGAACTCTGACTACGGCTTTTGCTTGTCACTCTGGCTTGGGTAAATGGACTTCCCTTGAGTAAGTGCTTCCTTGACTCCTCCTGGCAGGACTCTGCTAGCTCTCCCACTCCCTTCTCCAGGCTGTCTCGCCGCCTGGGTCTCTGACCCTGACAAGCAGCATGCAAAGCAGAACTCAGCAAAGAAGCAGCTGGGGGGATTACTCAACAGAGAAATGGTCTGCTAGCATGGTGGGGAGTTATCTAGAGAAATTCTCAAAAACTAGAACTACTTGTAGGGAAAAATGCACCTCGAGGGCAAATCCTCTCCTGGGGAGAACAATAGGCACCATAAAGGAAAGGAAGCTCCACAATGGCAACTCATTTTGCGTGATGGTTTTATGATGTGTTGCCAGTGTTTCAGGATCTTTGTTTGCAAGGGGTTGTAGTGTAAATTTATGTAGATGGTCCTTGCCTTGGATGACTTTTCCAGAATCATAAGTGCTTAACTTGGGGAAAACAAGCAAGTTGGCTCCTCTGTGGCTGAGGACCCTTTGTTTACAGTGAGTTTGCACAGCTTGAAGTCTCCTTGGGCTACGTGACTGGGGATTTTACTGGCCTGACTTAGTTCTTGGTTATTCAACCATTGCTGTCTATGTGCTCATCCGGGCAACCTCTCTGGCATGATGAACTATATTTGATATTAAAAATTGTAGACCCTGGGATAGGGTGTACCAATGGGGTAACAAAGATAGCTATAGGTCAGTGTTCCTCAAGATGTCTGCCCTCCAGATGTGTTTTATTACAGTGTACATTATCTTCACCCATAACAAATATGGTGGTTGTGGATGATGGGATTATAGTCAGGTACATCTGAAAGGCACCAAATATCTATCTCCTGTTGCCCTCTATCATACTGTCTCCTAATTGCATAAAACAAAACCAGTTTAGCAAATTTAAACAATGTGAGAAACTAAGAAAGGGTTAGCTGCCCAACTTACCAGGCAGCACATTTGCAGCTTGGGGGTGGTGGTGGTGCCCCCACGGCATCCCCCAGGGCTGTTCAGCTGGCCTGTCATGCCACGTGGCTTCCCAGCCATGTGCTCAGCGTTGCCAGGTACTTCCTTATATCCAGCAGCCTTTGTGCAGCTGGAAAAAGCTCCCAGCCAATCAGTTCAAGCCTGCTGGTTTGAATTGATTGGCTGCTTCTGCCCAGGCTAGAGCTCTAGGAAGTTTTCCCTCTGGTCCAGGTATTTTGTATTTAGCTAGGCTCTCCTCTTCCCAGAGCTCAGTTCTTCTCTGCATGTCATCCCTCCCACCCTCCTTTTGTTGTATCCTGTGTGCTATAGTTAGGTTATGTCTTTGGCTTTTATTGTCACAACTTGTAAGGCGGTTGGCATGGGTTCTGGATCCAGGTCTGCTATATCCCCAGGTCACTGGGGCCTGGGGATGGAGGTGGTTGCCAGGAGGGCAGGGTCGGCCATGGACACATGGTGCGGATTGGGTGTCTGCATCCCTACACTATTGGGGGGTCGGGAGGTTTGACCTGACTCCAGGCAGTCCTGGCTTTGGGTTTTTGGTCTCATTGGTCAACAAGTGGGTTGGCTGATGCCGGGATCCGGACCCATGCTCAATCAAACCCTGTTTTTGCTGTAACCAATAAAGTTGTGGCCTATTTTCATCCAGCTTCAGTGTGTGGCCTGGCTTATTCCTTGCACTACACCTCTCAGCCCTGAGCACGCAAATGTTAATACACTAAAAGCATAGTAAACAATTTCACAAGTTAAAACAGGACTCTTATAATCAGTGAAAGCAGTTTAAAACTATTTGCGTTAGGGAAGTTGACTATAAATGATTCAGAATGCCTTTGGATCAATTAATATCAGTTATACTTTAGCCAAACAATTTGTTTCCATAATATAATATATAGGATATATTATAAACGCTATAATATATAGCGTTTCAATCAATTTCAAGCAAACATGAAAAACTGTTCTAACTTCTCAACCCATCTGAATTACTAACACAGAAAAACAGCTTTTCATCAGAGATGGAGAACATGTATGCTTTCAGATATTCTTGGACTGAAACAGTCACAAACAATTGACTTTGCTGGCTAGGGCAGATGGGTGCTGTAGTCCAACACCATCTGGAAGGCCAAATGTTTGGTGCCATTTTCTTACAAACTACAGTTGTAGTTAGTTGAATCAGGAATCAAGTCAGTCTGTCATCCTTCCTTCCTTCCATAATGGACCCCATGGACTTCATGCAGCCCTCCCAGTTAACAGCTGAATACCCTTTGCACAAACTGTGGATAAGACTGTAGAGCTTTATATATCTTTACGGACTTGGCTTATGTTTCTGGAAACTGATGAGGTAACACAAATGTCAACCTGGATTGCCCATCCAGGAAGGAAGAGAGGAAGCTAAGCAGGAAGGAATAGAATATCAGGATATAACAAAGGGTCAAACAAGGTTTTTTAGGCATTCTTTATGATTTAACTGCTAGCTGTCCAGCTCTATGTCACAATGCAATTAGATGTAAATCAGTGGAAAATCAAGAAATGGCCAATAAGAATTGCAAGTATTTATGGAAGAGAAATTTTTTTTTTTTAAACTAAGGAAATATTGTAGGCATGGGGCCTTGTGAACCAAGCAAGTGTGTGTGTACCTCTTCCCACCATTTTGGATGAAGACCTTGTTCAGTCCATGAGCTACTACTGTTTTTGCAGTTATACTTTAATCACTGAATCCTAGATCTAAGAATGAATAGTAGTTGTACACTGACTTACGCAGCCCCCATAAATGGTGTTCTGGATTTAAATGCCTTTCAAAGCATTCTGCTTCGCTCTCACTTTCATTCTGTGAAGCATCTACTTAAACATGTTATGGCATTCCTCACTGGGTACCAACAATGGCAATCATGACACCCTGTCCAAAAAACAAACAAACAAACACAACCACAGTGAGGTTTTTTTTTAAAATCTTGCACAAGAGGGAAGAGACCAACACTACAAGGGAAGGCCTTTCCAGTGATGGCACCCCATCTTTGATCCCCAGAAACCTTTGCTTCTGTTATGATCTTCTGAACATCACCAGAAGCCCTTTTTATTCTCCCTGGCATTTTATGAATTATTTCACTGTTTTTGTTCCTCTTCACTGCTTTGTTTCCCCCCCTTTCTTGTAGTTTTAATGTGGTTTTGTTCTCTGTTTCATTGTTTTTGATGCCCTGCTGCTGATCTTATGCTCTACTATTTTATTGTGGTATTATATCTTTGAATGTTTATGTACTCGTAAACTGCCCAGAGAATGTTGATTACTGGTGGTCTAAATGTACAATACATCAATAAATGATCTCTTCTAATAAACCCCAGCTCTCAGGGAATACAATCAAGAATATGGTCACAGAAATATTATTCCATGCCACATGTTGCCATTCTTCTGTGGAACCAAGAGAAGAAGGTTATTATGAACGCATTAATGTAGTAGCATTAGTGATAATACCCCACCTTTCAGAAAACAAATCGTTCCCAGGTGGTTTCTGAATGCAATAAGTGGTGGTCTTTTATTGTACACCCTCCTCTCTCCTTTAATCTAAACCACCAGTGCTAATGTACATCTCAGCCTTTTTCATTCTTTTGAGGAATCACAGTTCTTCTTGTGGCTATAAAATATCCCAGGCTACACAAGAAATTCTGACTGTGTGTGCATGTATGTGCAGATGCAGACAAATGGTAAATATATGGAGGATCATACTGAGACTAAATACGTTTTCTTTTGGCTTGTAAAGATTTATTGTACTGAAGTGCAAACTCTAGTGCTGTTAACAAAAAAGACTAGGAGGTGAGCTGTAGGGTGAAGATCTCATGCTGGCTTACTTTTGCGGCTTCTCTTCACTTAGTAAGCAAAGAAATAGCTGAACAGGATGCACCTAAAGCAGACTTCTACAATATACAAAGCAGATTTTTATTTAAATAGGCCATTGATCTAGAGAGAATAGTGTCAGAGCTTGAAGAAAGTACTTTTAAATGACTTTCTCCCAGCTATGCTGGTTGAGGGATTCTATGCTGGTTGGGGAATCTTGTGAGTTGTCATATAAAATAGTGAGTTCTATACTGCCTATTCCAACTGGCAGTGATGTTCCAAGGATTCAGCCAGTCCTGATGCCTAGCATAATTTTAACTAGAGATGCCAGCTACATCTACTTCCAAGGTATGTTTCTTTGACTGAGTTACGTCTTCTCCCTCAGCTTATCCATGATGTGGTCTACAGTATATAGTTGCATCACAGGCATAATTATTCCTAAGTAGTGATGCTGCTGCTATGTGTAATCATTCTGCTTGTAAGTCAAATTTAGTGGTTTTGCAATGCCAAAGTGCAGAATCACAACCGAAGAAAAATGAATGTTTAATTTTTAGAGGGCCAAGTGTATTGGCCTGACTCATTAATATACAATGCAATCTTCTTTTGCCTATGTTATGCACAACCAAATCACTTCAGTTACTGCTATGGAGAGTGGTGAGCTCTGTTCACTGGCAGTTTTGAAGCAGAGGTTGGATGGCCACTTCTCAAGGATACTTTGGCTGTGGGTTCCTGCATTGATGGGAGTTTGGATGAGATGGCTCTTGGGATCTATCCCAGCTCTATGATTCTATGACTCAGATTTCAGCAATCAGTGTGTCAATGCCCTAAAATATTGGGAGAACCTCCAAATGTTATTCAGAGAACAAAAATGAACATACTTAATGGGTGCTACTACATAAGGACATCTCTGAATCAAATTGTTGCAGTAGGTCTTTCTTGTTCACTTTATTGTTGTGTGCCTTCAGGCTGATTCTAACTTATAGTGACCCTAAAGCAAACCTATCACAGGGTTTTCTTGTCAAGAGTTGTTTAGAAGGGCTTGCTATTGCCTTCCTCTGAGGCTGAGAAGGTATGACTTGTCCAAGGTGATCCAGTGGGTTTCCATGACTAAGCAGAGATTCAAACCCCGGTCACCAGAGTCCTAGTCCAAAACTCAAACAACTATACCACACTGGCTCTGCTACTATACAAAGTAAGATATAGCTTCTGGAAGCCCTCCTGCCCTCCTCTACTCCAGGAAGTAAGTTCACTGTGGGCTCAGTGAAATAACTAAGAATCATAGATGTTTCCTAGAGCCAATGAGGACTGGACAGCCTACCTTCCACTTGGATTCTCCAGTCTGACTATTGAGTCAACAACCGACACTTCTTGAAAGCATGGAAATAGGGAGGGCAAAATATTTTCTCGAACCCGTTATCATTCCATCATACATAAGTATGAATAATTTTGCGAACACAATGTCTATTTCAAAATCATCTCTGTATGTTCAGTGTAGCTTACTTTCAAATAAATGTACATAGGAGTGCGAATGCGTGCAGCCTTAGTTGTACCTAGGGCCCCTTCTGCACCAGGCAATTAGAATGGGGCAGTGCGTCCTCTCATGGAGGTCGTCTGCACCTTGGAGCGGACTAGGAGCGGACTACTTACCAGAGATCCACACCTCAGACTGCTCCAAAACAACCCCAAGTGGTCCTCCAGCGTGTTTTCTAAAGACCGCAAAAAAACAGGTCTTTATTTTCCTGGAACGTGCCATTGCGTTCCTGCTCCCTTGTGCAGATTCGCAGGCTCGCATCAATGCGAGCCTGCTATCTGCGAAGGGCGGGCTTTAGGCGTGGCAAGCTTCAGTGGTTGGTCGGGACCCATGACCAACCGGAAGCCGCCATTTTGGAAGCCAGAGCAGTGCGGATCTACAGACCTCACACTGCTCCGATTTGCCCTGGACCAAGGAGGAGCCCTGTGGAAGGGCTTCAGGGACAGTCCGTGTTGCTTCGGACCCCAGAAGAAGTGGTAGGTAACGGCACGGAGCGATTCCCTCGCCTCGTGCGGAAAGGGCCTAGGAGACTCAGGTACAACAGTGCTCTCTTTATCTTCTCCCATCTTCCCACATGCATATATATATATGTATATGTATATGTGTGTGTGTGTGTGTGTGTGTGTGTATATATATATATATATATATATATATATATATATATATACACACAATGCTTGATCATTTATTACACTTCTGAATATTAATTCTTGAAGAGGCCCAGCTGCACAGCATTCTTGGTGTCCAGTTTCACCTCATCATTTTTGAGGATGTGTTGCCCCACTAGATAGTCTTCTGGGAGCCATGCTCAATCAGAATAGGGACCCTGGTATCATTCTAATGAACTTTAATATTTTTTGTATGTCAAGCCAAGACTGATTACAAATTAATATCTCCTGTCCCCCAGATGTTGAACTGCAGTTCCCCTCAACCCTAATTAATGTCTCCAACCACAGCAGTCCAGCAACATCTGGAGGGCAACAGTTGTGCCCTCCTATCTCAGATATATTGCAGAAGTATTTAAACTCTCTTTGACTTTTACATATTTTGTTGTGTCACTAACTGGAACTGAAATGGGTTTACTTGACATTTTTAACTCCTTGATGTACACGAGATACTCAACACTGTGAACATGTCCGTTTGCTTTTGTTTCCTTAACTTTTGTGCCACAATAAAAACATTTTGCACCTTCACAGTGTTGAGTGTCTTTGGTACATCAAATGGCAACAACATCAATTAAATCCATTTTGGCTCCAGGTTGTAATGCAGCTAAAAGTGGAAGGGGATGGTATATATATTTTTGCAAGGCAAAATAAGTTCCCAAACTGTGCCATCTTTGTTGTGTTCCAATGTTGATTACTGGAAAAAAAGCCCAAGCAATAAGAGTCAAAGATGGATTCACCATGACATATTATACTGTCATTTGCAGGGCAGGAAAAAAAAATAATGACACAGGCCATATTCCTATTGTGTACTTTGGGATGTGGACGTGCAAAAATGCAAAGTTAATTTGGAAATTCAGACAGCACCTTCAAATACATCATAGTGGGGTCAGTTCTACAATCACTACTCCTAGACAGCTCTAAAAGACGAATTTTGAGTAATATATTTACTTGATCTAGCTTTAGATGGCCCATCACACAGAACAAAAGAGTAAATCATTGCTATTGTTGATGCATTTTTACTACATTTCTCCTGGATGCATTAGGTTTGCTCAACCACTGTTGTTTATGAAGTTTGCCTGGCACAGACCACCCTTCTTTGGAGGTTTTTAAGCAGAGGCTGGATGGCAATCTGTTGGGAGTGCTCTGATGTGCATTCTTGCATAGTAGGAGGTTGGACTGGATGGCCCCTGTGGTCTCTTCCAACTCTATGATTCTATGATTCTATTCACCCAAAGGAGTGTTTCATTACGTTGAAGACTGGTGGAGTGGTGCCACCTCTTGGTAATGCAAATCATAGGTGCTGTAGAATAGCAAGCTAGTGGGCAATGCCAGACTTGAGAAGCTTACATTTGGACGATTTTATGGAGACATGAATACCTCACATATTTTCAAATACTTCTCATTATATTTGAAATATGGCTTGGGGAGCTGGATGGAGGAGAATGCTTTGCTGCTGTCTGTTACAGTCACTAGTGGCTCAAATGTTAACTTTGATCCATGATCAGGAAACAGATGCTCCTATTGCTGGGCAACATCACAGCTTGGGAAGTTACTTTTTTTTTTGGAGAGAACTCCCAGAATCCTCCAGCCACTATTAAACCCTAATGTTATCAATGGCTGTTTGAGCAGGTCTTTTGTTCCTTTAAGGGCTTTGTGACACTCTAAAACTTGTATGCATGATTAGGATGATCTGAAGAGGAGGAAGACAGAGTTCCTGTACCTTTACCAGATGAGAAGAGGGGACAGTTCAGACCATGAAGATTCTCATCGCTTCATGACAAGTTGCCCCTGGTGAAATTCTTTGTTCTGTTACAACTATTAAGGAATATGAGTTCTTCTCACCTTTGCAGTCGGTCACCCTATGTATCTGACTTCTTCAGGAAAGGGTAACCTCTGCAGAGTTTCATTTGGCATATCTGCAGGTAGGAAACATTACCAAGATTGTTCCCAGTCCCTAAAATGACTGCATCATTTTCCCTTCATTTCAGACAAAATCCCTGTCTAATGTAAAAGGCATCAGAAAAATCACCTGTGATTAATGGGTAGAAATCTCGGCCGTATTCGTGATTGTGTGTAAATGAAGCCTGAGATAAACAACTATTAATTTTCTAATCTGTAGTTACCTTGCTCAGGTCTATCCATGATGATTGTAATGACAAATCCATTTTGATTTGCTGTTTTGTTCATCTGGCTTGATGATTAAAACTGTTTAAGTGGGGAAAAATAGAGCATTCAGTAAACATATTAATGGCAAATAAATCAAGGTTTACAAAGTATCAACAGTCTAAATAGACTGATATTTTTTATTTTGCTGCTGTCTACTACTCAGTGCGGGAAAGAAGCTTGGATTTTGAGCTTGTTTATAATTGTGAAGTTCCATGGATAACTTGTAGGTGATGTCAGGGGGTGGGAGTTCCAGATCTCACCACTTCAGGGTGAGGTATTCTGCCTTATAGTCCATGAACCACCACTGCAATGTCCACAGCAAAACTTTTCCAACTTGATTTTGCAGAGCTGGGTTTTTGATAAATGGAGATACCCATCTTTTGGCAGTGTGTATTGACATTCCCACACATCCATATATGATAATAGGATCAGTGCAGGGTAATCCCATACAGGATAATGGGAAAAGACTGCTGGGACAAAATCAGGGATTTGGGAAGTGAGGTGGGTGGGTAGTTTCGCTCTTTTGTTTTGGTTTTCTGCTTCCTCTTGCCTGCTAACGGAGCTGTTTTGCTTGCATGAGAATAGGAATAGGATAGGAAAAACAAAGGAGGGGAAAGAAATCACCAATAATTCTAGACCTTGGTTCTCCTAGATGTGGTCAGACTATAGCTCCCAGAAACCCTAAGATTAGGCCAAGGTGGGGAAATGAAGTCTATACACCAGAACACCATTTTGCTAATTACTATGTGAAGCTGATGAGTAAGATCTCAAAGGGGAAAAAAATACAAGAAGTGGAAGAATATCTGGAGAAAATGAATAAAATGAGATTTAATGAAGACCAAAGATCAATCTTGAACAAATCTATTACTATGATGGAAGTAGTTGAGCCTATTAGGAATTTGAGGAACGATAAATCTCCAGGACCTGACGGCTTCACTGCAAGATATTATAAAATTATGGAACATGAGATTTCAATACCTTTGCAAAGTACTATAAATGAAATAATAAAGGAAGGAATACCAGATACTTGGAAAGAAGCTAACGTTGTGTTGATCCCGAAAGAAGGAAGAGATTTGAGCGATGTAAAGAACTGTAGACCAATATCACTTTTGAATACAGACTACAAGATCTTTGCTTCAATTCTAGCAGCGAGGCTTAAAAAAGTGCTGTCAGAGGTAATTGATGAGGACCAGAATGGCTTTCTACCAAAAAGATCTTTGAGAAATAACATTAGAACGGTCTTAAATGTAATCGAATACTATGAAAAGCATAATGAACGGAAAATGGCCATGATATTTGTAGATGTGGAGAAAGCTTTCGACATGATCAGCTGGCCATTCATGAAGACGGCGGTTAAACAGATGCAGGCAGGAGAAAAATTTGTTGCATGGATTGAAGCAATATACAGCCAACAACAAGCTCGACTGGTCATAAACGGTGAAAGAACACAAATGATAGAACTGCACAGAGGTACGAGACAAGGGTGTCCCCTGTCTCCTCTGCTGTTTATCATGACAATGGAAATACTTAACAATGCTATAAGAGAAGATAAAGAAATAAGAGGAGTCCAAATTAAGAAATATCATTACAAGTTAAAAGCTTTCGCTGACGATCTGGTCTTCTTACTGGATGACCCAGGGAAATGTATTGGAAAATTGATTACTACAGTTCAAGAATATGGAGAATTCTCTGGTTTTAAAGTTAATAAGGAAAAAACAGTCTTCTTAACCAAAAATATGACTGAAAGGGGAGATGGAATTAGTACAAAAAACAGGATTCAATAGAGGACAAAAGGCAAAATATCTAGGTATTTGGATAGCCAAAAGAAACAATGAGTTATTTCAAAATAATTATGAAAAAAAAATGGAAAGAAATAACAAAAGACTTGGAAAGTTGGACCTCCATGCATTTGTCAATGATGGGGAGAATAGCTGCAATAAAGATGAATGTTTTGCCAAAAATGAACTTTTTGTTCCAAAATCTTCCTATAATAACGAACACGAAACCTTTCATACAATGGAAGAGAGAACTCTATATGGCAGGGGAAAAAACCTAGGATAAAATGGAATACTATGACAGACTTAAAAAGCACAGGAGGAATGGGACTACCAGACTTTCAAATATACTATAAGGCCGCAGCTTTTACGTGGATAAAAGACTGGGTAGACCTACAAGACACGAGATTGTTGGCACTGGAGGGAGCAGACCTGAGGATGGGGTGGCATGCCTGTATGTTTTATGATAAAGCAAAAATAGATAAAGACTTCACACATCACTTTATCAGAAAATCGCTTCTGAAAATTTGGGAGGATTATAAAACTAAAAACATATGTCAGCTCGCCACCTGGGTCTCACCGCAAGAGGTTTTTTTTGGCAGATGGACGGACACAGATAAATGGTTGCGATATGATGATATAATTGAGAGATCAACGTCCAACAACTTTAAGATTAAAACAAGAGAAAAACTAGAACAAGAGGGAATAACATTAAGTTGGTTTCCTTATAGACAGTTAGCAGAAAGGTTTCAGATGGATATAAAAACATACGGAATTGAACTTAAAGAGAAAACTGGAGTAATTAAATGGCTGTTCGAAAATCCGCCTCATTTACTTGCCCAAATATATCAAGAAATACTACATCAGGAGAGGCAAGAAGAAACAGTAAAGGCAACAATGATTTCATGGGCACAAAATATCGGACATTCAATACAATTAGAGTCTTGGGAGCAGAGCTGGAAAAAAACACAGAAATTTACAGTAGCACAGAATTTGAAAGAGAACTATTACAAGCTGTTTCATAGATGGTACATGACACCAGATAAATTAAAAAAGATTTATAATACAGGTACGGGACAATGTTGAAAATGTCAGAATGAGGTCGGTACGATATATCATATGTGGTGGACATGTCCTAAAGCTAAGAAATATTGGACTGAAATACATAACAAAATATGTGCGTTATTGAAAGTACAGTTTGCTAAGTTACCAGAATTGTATTTGTTAAATATGACTGATGTATTAGAAGGTACTGGTATAAAGAAGTGCTGGAGAATATTACTGTACATGATAACAACAGCTCGTATTGAATATGCAAAGATGTGGAAAACTCAGCAAATACCCACATTAGAACAATGGTGGGGTACACTGATTGAAGACAAAAATGCTGACATGGTCTCTCAGAGATTAAAAGGGAAATCAGACGAAGAGATACAAAAAGAATGGCAAATTGTAATGGGTAATTGCTGGGTACCATCAGATGGAAATCTGTGATTCATGATTTAAGATAAATTATGAGGGGGCTAAAGGATATATATCATGAAGCGGGAATATGGAGATGGAAATGCAAGAATCAACAAGTAATAACAGCACTAAAATGTAGTACAATATTTTAAGCACGTTAAGAAATATTGGTAATGAAATCTAGATCAGTGTGGAAGATCAGAAATATTTCAAATAAGTTGACAGTTATAATTGTTTGTTTTATATCTGAATTTGAATAAAATGATTAAAAAAAAAAAGAACACCATTTTGCGGGCTCAGTAGCCCACAGATCCCCCACACCATCACAAAAAAATGTGATGGCTTGGTTCTCTTTGCTCTCTATTAACCATGCATTTTTGGCTGCTAATTGCCCTGCAAAGTCAAAAATCACACGAAAAAGTATCAGGAAATGAATAGAAGCTCATCTAGGAAGATGGCATCAGTGAGGCCTTCACATGGTTGGCGGGAGCAAAAAAAGTCCCCACACCTTTTCCATGTGCCCTTTCCGGATCTAAATACATGTAGTGAACAAAACATGACAAGTATCTTGCAGATTTGACTTTCTAGCATTCTGCCCTTTAAAAAAAAATGCTATATTAAACTTCGTCAGCATTGTCAATGGAACAACAGCTTAAAAGGACATTGATGTAATATAGTATGCGCAGTTTTCCTGCCCTGCTGATAATAGTTGACTGTAAACATAGATCAGAATCCTGCTGGGGACTTAATGTCTTTATAAATAAACTTATGTATGTGGGAATGAGAACTGGGCAGTTTTGTACCATCCATATCCAGTAGAGGGCAGCTGTTACATTACTATGTAGCAGAGCTGGCAAAGGGGTCATTGTGCAACTGGACTGATACACGATGGGACCAATGTGCATCAGGCACCAATACATATCTAGTAGACTTACTCGTGTCCTGTTATCATCTTTGCAATTCATAAAGGGGTTTCTTAGTGCCTCTGCTATGTAGCTAGGTAAAAGTAAAGTCATGTAATGTTAACAAGTCATATAAGGTTCCGACAATATTTTGTAGGTACTGCTTTCTGCTTCTCTCTTCCATGAGAACTTCCAGTGGAAATCCTAAAAGAGATCTGATCCCCCCCTCCTCCTCCTCTTCCTTCTTCCTTTGTTTTTTTGGAATGAGAATAGAATTGTGGTAGTATTTCCTTCACTTACAAATAGTAGCAGCAGCAGCAGTAGTAATACTAGCTGCAGCAGCATATGCATACAACAAGAGATTCTTTTGAATGGTCAGACCAGAAGTCTTATGACAGCAATATTGTAAGGAAGCATATTATCTCAAGGATCACCAGCATAAAAGCATTATAGCCATCTTTGACAATTTGAAAGCCTACAATATTTTGAAGGCTTGCAATGAAATGATTAGTTCATTAAGAGATGCAATATCCATTGGCCACCACCAGTAAGGCATTATCCCTTGTGCTTGCTAATCTAACTGATTTTACTGGGTGGGCACTCGAAGAAGGCTGTTGTACTTGATCTTAACTGGAAAATTTCCTAAGACTGAAGGAAGGCACAAGCCATATGCTCCTATAAGGCAGCAAGTCCATTCCCAAGATGCCTCTAGCTAATGTATAGTTCTCTCTGCCAGCCACTGTCACTGTTTCTAAATCAAGCCAACTGTTTGTAGGAAGAATTTTATCACAGAAGAATCACCAGCTTCCTGATCACTGAGATAATCCAAAGGTATGTGTTGATTTCACCAATTGATTCATTGGGGCTATTCTAGCTGGGACAAACCAACAGGATGTGGGACAGTATATTCATTCTACCTCTAATAGTGGTATGGGTGAGGTTTTTTTTGTCCCCTCTCATTGCTGAGGTACTTAGGATCTGAAGTGACATCAAATGAAGGGTGAAAGAATCTGTTACTGCGTTCTGGAGGGAAATACCTTGTGGGAATTTCTTGCCACTGAAATTGTAAACAAGCTAACTGAAACTTATTGGGAACCCATCTCCTAGTAGGTAAACTACTAGTAGAGATCTAAAACCAATATTGTGCTAAAATCTATTCCCCCTGTAGCTTTCCATACAAAGTGGAAAATGGTTCCTGCGGTCTTTTCCCCCCTGGCTTTTGGGAGAAGGTTTGTAGGTGCAAAGAGCCTACAGTAAGAAGACAGGATTGCTCCCTTACCAGTCCCATAGACAAAAACTGTTATTTGAATGGGATCATCTTGCTAGATGTGGCCATTGATAATTATAGATATCAATTTGTATAAACAGCTGCAGCAAGAGTGGGTGAATTTTTTTCTCTCATAGCAGACCACAACTCTTGATTTTTATCCAGAAATTGGAAGTCTACTTTCAATTCCAGTCCTGGAGCTATGGGACAATATGGGTGCTTTTGAGGGTATTTTTGGGTTTGAGGTGTTCCATATCCATAACTACATCCATAACCAGGTGAGAGAGAAAAAAATCCTCACATTTCACCTTGATCCAGAATCTGTCCCTTTAGCTAAGACTCTTATCTTCTTTTTTAAGCAGGAAAATAAATTTGTTCTCTCTATGTGTGTTTGTGTGTGCATGCATGTGTTTAAATGGCAAGCTGTGAGCAACTGTGATTGATACAGCAAAACTCACAAGGAGTCCTCTAGTATCTGAAAGAATAACAGATTTTATTTGGTGTAACGCCAGACAACTTTGGGTAAAAGAAATAATGATTTAACATTGCTTGTTTAACAGTTATTGAGAAGTGATAAAAGACATGATGCATAGTTAAGCATATTAGCACTTATTATACTGAGGATGTAACTGGGTGTGTGTGATGTCATTGTGTCAAAATGAAGGCATTGCAGGAATTCCGTTCTCCCAATGAAATTTTTTCTTCTCAAATTTTTAGCATTATAAAGGGTGAGACAGATATAGTCATTCATACCTAGAACTCATATTTGCTGTGTCCATTTTCTCTTGGTAACTTTGCCTGCCCCTTTTCTTTGAATGGCTACACTCTATTTCAAAATGCTCAAATGAAGTTTTAAATCACTGCAGTGCTCAAAATGTGGGGACCAAAGGAAAATTTCATGTGAGGGGCAGAATTCTTCTTAGTGGAGCAATGCCCTCATTTTGTGCTGCTTGTAGGAGCACCATTGATTACTGATGAAGAATAGTTTGTCCAGGTAAGGTACATCCAGGCTAATAAAAAAACAGGTCTCAGATTTTTGTTCCTGTTTTTCCAGATTTTATTTTGGAGAGCCATACATGTTTTGTTTATCCCCAGAATATGTTCTGTCAGATTCTGGTACTATCAGGCACTTTTTATACCTGCTCCTTAGGTCAGTTGTTGTAGCGTGCCTTCAAGCTATTTCTGACTTATGGCACTCCTAAGACAAACATATCACAGACCGTGCTGGGGCTGAGAATGTGTGATATACCCATGGTCATCCAGTGAGTTTCTATGGCCCAGCGAGGAATAGAACTCTGGTCTCTGGGGGGTCATAGTCTACACCACACTGGCATAAAATCAAGAACAGGGACAAAACCTGGGACTTTTCAATCAGCCTAGATCTGGTCTTCAGAGTGAACTCGAGTGAGAGAAAGACAGAAAAGAAGAAGACCACAGGACATGGAAATGCAAACATTGCTTAAATAGAAGTAGTAAAAGAAACAAAGAAACAAAGAAAAGGTGGTAATTAGGGACACAAAGAAATCTCACTCCTTGGTAAGAAGGCAGGCTATTTTGACACCCTGCACTAGACTATTATAATTTTGAGAGAAACCATGCTTCTTTTAGTTCCAGTTTCTGCAAATTGTACACAGTGTGTCTGTCAAGACTAGCATCTTTACCCTTGTTGAAGCAAACCATTCACACATAGCAGGTTTCAAAGGACTGGCTGATTGATCATAAAGATGCAAACAACCCATCTCATGTCTGAATTTTAGAAGTCCCTGCAAGAAGGCAGCAGATATTGTAGTTGAGGTGTGCCCTTTACACATTTTGTCCTAAAATCATTCTAGCAAATGTAAAAAACTTTCAAGAGTGACAGAAAATATCTCACTGTCTGGCTTCATGTTCTGACAAAAGGAAATGAAACGAATAAAGATTGATACACACGTCTGTCTGTCTGTCTGTCTGTTCTTTAGTAGTAATGAAGACACACCCTCATGGATGAGCCACTTAAAGTATGAGTGAGAGAAAAGAATTCATCAAGAGGTTCCACGCTTCCTATAGCACTATTGATGTTAATCAGCTTCTCTGTGCAGATTTATGTTGTGCCTTCAAGTCACCTGTCAACTTTTGGTGACCCTATGAATTTCATAGGAGCAGGTTTAGGCAAGGTGCAGCTTCCAAGTTCATTTCTGTGAGCCCAGGCACCCTGGAACTGCCACCCCCCACCCATGCTGAATTTTTTTAGTACAAATTTATGTTCCTCATACTAGGAGGCATCCAAGAGAAGCAGTTCTGGTCCAGGACAAAGCACAAGGCCCTCCAATGCCCTAAAACAAAGCAAAAACAAAACAATAACAAAACATTTACCCCAAAGACAGAAGTATATTTCCACCCACTTCTTTTTCTTATTTTAAGTGATGTTTGTGCATTTCTGAAACTGGTGTAAAGACAGGTAGTACTATGGGTAAGAAGTTGGGCACCAGGCAAAGCAAAGTTGCCCAGCCCTGCACTTGAGTTCTCCTTGAGGTAAAACCCTACTTAGATTAGAGAAGGATTTTTAATCGTCATACATATGTCAATTCACTGATCTCTGCCAGATGCCTCTCCATTTCTTGATGACTGTTAAATGACCGTTGTTAAGATCATCACTTGCTAACACCTTTGTTGTTTTCTTTCTGCCACATTCCTCATGATTCCTAAATCCCCAGTGTCTGTATATTATCTAGAGTGACATTTTGTGCATCTGAAAGAAGTGCGTTAGACCCCATGATCTAAATCCTATTGTTAGGCTAGAGTAGACCCAAGCTAGAGTAGACCCACTGACCTAACTAGATTTACCTATGTCTTGGCTTATCATTTAACAATTACATTAATGGGTCTACTGTAGCTAGGACTAACCAACAGGATTCCAGACCATGAAAGCTGACGCCAAATAGAAACTGTTAGTCTTTAAGGTGCTACTGGGTTCCTTAAAATGCCCATAAGGTGTCCTTATATATTGCTGCCTGCTGCTGGTTTATTTGGTGGTCTAATCTGTATTTTAATTTGCACTGTTGCAACCGAAAAGGTCTGTGGGTAAAGCAGGGTTGAAGAACCTGTGGTTTTCCAGGTGTTATTAAACTCATGTACAGCAACGTTAGTCAACCTTGACAACTATTAACACCCATCAGCTATTAATTAATAGCTGAGGCCACCACAAGCAGTGGCAACCATTGCCTACCATGTCAGCAGGGTAGTGAATCCATCCTAGATTTCAATCTGAACTTTAAAGGAGCTATTCCCTATGTTGGATGTAGGGTAGTTCCTTTATCGTTCAGATTAAAACATGGCACAGACCTACTGCTCTACCAGCGTGGAAGCTGTCCACTGCTTTGGGACCAAATCACAACCTGTTGGGGGAATCACTGGTATAGGCATTTAGATTAAAATGGTGCCAAGAGGCAACCATTGATAATATTCACTCAAATACTCCAAAAGAAGTGCAAATTCCCCCTAAAGGAAATAATCCATTTTAGAACTTTCACTGTACAATTGGTTGCCCTAGAAGTTGTTCCCAGCAGCCCTCCATTTTGCATCACTGTCATGTACTCTCAGCGGCACCTTGGCTGTCTTAGTATTCTGGAGGTGACATGTTAAATAAATAATACAGCCATCTAATTTTAAAATAATTTTATTACCAAGCTTCTTTCGTGGCATGTAATCAATATTTAGGCAGGCCTTATTCACAGGAGAAGTGTCTCTTTTCTCTCTCTTCACAGATTTGACCTCGCATACAAGATTACTGTCCTTTCGTTCCTTTAAAACAATTTACCATGGTTTCAATCACTTCTTCTTTGACTGATCTAGATGTTCAGGTGGGAAGTTTGATAAGCTCTTGTTTTATTTCCACCTTCTTGTGGCTTTTCACGCTGGGATATATTTCAAGCAAATGGAGTATGAACTAGCATTCTTCTAGAATTCTTCTGCATTCACAAGTCAAAGAAAGCATGTCAACAATATTTACTGCATCGAAAAGCTTTACCAATATCTGGCAGAGTATCAGCATGCTTGGTAGTAATTTTGAAAGAGAAATAGATTATTTTTTCATCAGATTTTTTTTTTCTTAGGGTTGATATTGATTTTAAAAATTCATACACAGCACTATTTTTCCCCCAGGGTTACGTATTGAATAAAGAAGAGAAAATGTGCATGCAGGGCTTCTTTTAGGAACATTTTGTAAATGCTAAGCTTTCAGTATCGGACAAGAAAGGTTTTTCTCACAGTGTGCATGTTTATAAAATGCTGTTTTCTTCTGCATGATAAACAAAGAGTCAGGCAGACATACTGTACACTAGCAGAGTCGGCCAAGGAAGATATTTCTTTGAAATATACCGTGAATGCATTAGGACTTCACAACAGGTAAGCCAGACTGTAGTTATTGCCTTAGAGCTGGAGCTCTTGTTAATAATAATAATAATAATAATAATAATAATAATAATCTGACTCTGCCTGCTGTGGCTATGAGACAAGGAATAAGGGTGGCAGCCCTGGAGAGTTTTAGGCATCCCCTAATTAATTAGCTTTCTCTTTTGCCAGCTCACCTCCCTGTTTTTATTTACTAAATGCTATTTATT
Source organism: Cyclura pinguis (assembly GCA_030412105.1). Classification (NCBI taxonomy): domain Eukaryota; kingdom Metazoa; phylum Chordata; class Lepidosauria; order Squamata; family Iguanidae; genus Cyclura; species Cyclura pinguis. The sequence goes on along the minus strand of CM059599.1, from coordinate 244,640,920 downwards.
TGTTTTGAGAATTTATGCCCTACTCTTCATCTGGGAAGGCTCACAGCGTGAATTACAGACCCACAATGCAAGATCATTTCCACCATCAGCATTATAATCTAAAAAGACCTATCCTCCACCTGTCCTTATTAATCCTTCATGATCCTACTTTTTGTCTGCTGCTTTTAAAGCATCCCAATCTCTCTCTCTCTCTCCCCTCTCACCGTCTCCATGTCCTCAGCTTAATGTTAATTGTTGTTAACTCAGTTCAAATTTAAAAGTTGTTTTCACTCAATTAACTCAGCAGGGTTGGGGAGAGGAGGGCCTTCCCAGGAGGCTCAAACAAAAGCAAACTGCTGCAATCTCTCCTGACTTGTGCATTCTTCCTCATTAGTAAGCTTGCCATTTTGAACACACTCTGAAGTGTGGACACACGTGTCCTGTTTTCATCTGTGAAATGTTGGCATGTAGGAGAAGTCATAACACAAAAGAAAGGTCAGGGTGTGTGTGGAAGAAGGACAAGGAGAGCAAAACAAAACAGAAAATAAATAAAAAAACACGTATTGATAGCATGTTATGGTGTAATGTTGCCAAATGTTGTTTGCCTTCCTATAATGGAATGGAATGGAAATAGTTAAAAGAGAGGAGAAGTCAAAAAGTGTTGGTTTTGTCAGCTGATCTAACGGAGAGGTCCTGCATCTGACTATCTTTCCCTCAGCTACACCCTAATGGATATGCCTCCAAGGATTTTACTCAGAATTGGTAAGGAACATAATGGTCACAGATCAGTTAATATGAACTTGAGTCTGTTGAGTTCAAAATATAGCAGGTGGAGTCTTGGGATGTTTAAGCAATGGACCACGTGTGTTTTGATGAAGAATGTGTTCCCTACCTACGAGCAATTTTCCTATAGTCTGTTCCCTGTGTGATTTTCTCACTTATTTAGCTTCAGTTTCAGAAGTGAGCTCAGATGGAGAAAAGTGCCTGGCGTGGAGATTCTAAGATGCATGTGTGTGTATGTGTGTGTATAAGTATGCAATGAATATATATGAATAAGTCAACTCCCTACATTTATTGCATCTCTTTAGCACTAAATCTAACCCTTCACTCCCTGTTTATACATCACTGGGGCCAGAGATATGCCTGTGCAGCTCACCAATTTTGCAGTGGTGCCCCAGATGGGTTGCTTATGCTTGATCTCCACCTCTTGCCCACTCCAAGGCTAGTCCTGGCTGAGACAGACCTTGGTTATGCTGCCCTTACACATGATACAGACTAGTGATGTGTGAACCAAACCTAAATCTTTCACAAATGTGTTTCTGCAGAGTGGGTGCTCTTATCTACTCTGTCTGCAGAGTGCTTTTGTTTTACTCTAGTTTGGGTGGAAAATAACAGCAAAAGCAATATGCATTTTTCTACAAGTCACACTGATACAAAGCCAATTATATATATCTATATACACAAAATTGTGCTTCTCCCCCCCCCCTTTTAATTTACATCTCTTTCATAATCATCCATTGCTTTCAAAAATAACACAGAATTTTCCACTGGTATCCATGCAGATATCTTCAGAAATTTTGCAGTCATCAGATTCAGCTGAGACAAAGCAGTCTGGCACTGCAAGGATGGCACTTCTTTGGAAAATATCCTTCTGGGAATCTGGAACCAGCAGATTCTGTGGTGGATTTCACCACTATCCATAGTGCTCTACTTTTTAATTTGGCGTACATCACTGAATGGTCTTTCCTCCATTCCTCTAGTAAGTCAGCCTCATTGCCGGGAGATTGCAAGGGGCACTACAAACAGTTCCTGGTTGAAAGAACCACTAGCGAGCTCTCTTCCCTCTTTCGCCTTGTAGCTAGAGAGCCGGTTATATCTGATGCACCCTAAGCAAAATGACCTTGAATGGTTATTGACTGCAGATGTGAAGCAGGGCAGTTGGGATGTCCTGAGGCTATCTTGAGTTCAGAGCTTGGATGTATAATAGTTCCATAAACTACAGTTTCCAGAACCCAGCAGCCAACACAGCCACTGGCTGTACTGCCTGAGGGATTCTTGGAAGTGTAATAATCAATCAATCAGTCAATCAATCAATCAATCAATCACATTTTCAAGCTTTGGCCATAATACAAAATTGTTTCATATACCTAACTGGAGAAATTAATCAAACCAAATACTTGATATAGGGGATAATATTGTTCAATTAAGATAAAGGAATGGTGCTGTGGAATATATTCTACAGTATATCTAACATGGAATAAGAGATCATGTACATGAAGTTGTGTATTTGTTCTTTCTCTCTTATTTTCCATTTCTTTCTAGCTTTGTTCTTAAGAGCTAGCAGGGGACTGATCAAGAATGTGACAAAGACAGACTGCGAGATATAAAGAGAATGAGAAGGGTCCTTGCCCATTTCAACCTTATTCAGCAGGCAGCAGCTAGAATGCAGGCTGGTTAACTACCTTGTCACATGGTTTGGTACCTTCAAAAATATAGATATGGATGTGGGTATAGACAGCTTCAGCTATAAACAAGCGCATCTAAAAATGTAAGCGTGCTGAACTGCCAGTCTGAAAAATTGGAATGCATTATGAAAGTTAGACACATTGGTGGTTTAATTTTATTCTTGACACTTTCCCTTCTTGTTATATTTTATCTTCTGTGTTTAGAAGAGGAACTGGTTGGCGAGGACAGTAGGGAATAGGAAAGCTTCTATGTCAGAGTACAGGGACAGAAGATGCTTCACAGAGAGCCTTAAAGATCTGTGAAGTCAGGAAAAAAAATCATATCCATGCATTGGGAGCGATACTCCCTGTGCTCCTCTGATTTGTGAGCAGTTAGCTAAAATTGCTCTCATCTTTTCATGTTCACCTTCTGCACTGCAGTCATGCCATTCACATCTGTCTTTGTGTGTCTCTCCTTCTCTCTGTCCTTCCCCTTCAACCTCTTTCATTCTAGTATGTGTGGAAGAGCAGTTCCTTTGTACCTTCAGCTCTTGCCTTCTGCAATGTTACCCCCTCTCTGTTCGAGCCTTTTCATTTGGCTGCATTCCCATCAAGAATTCTGAGCATCTTCTTCAGCCTGGCATTGTGACAGTGTCTGTTTTACATTTCCCAGGTTCAGCAGGCTGTACAAGGAAGAAGACCACCATGCCAGAAACCAGATGATGCGCTTCTGCATTTGTTCAGCTTGTGGAAAGTGGCAAAGCAAAAACAGCCACAGTGGCTAGTCAGTCAGGTACACAGTCTGAAAGAGGTACTGAACGCTTGCAATTCCTAAGCTGGTGAAGGGGTAATGTAGAACAGACCAAATATTCAGGAGAATGTTAGATAAGGTAGGAAGAAAAGACCAGAGAAGAAGGGCGGAGAAATAGGATTGGACAGTGGCTGGAACCAACTGGTGGACAAATAAGGTTTTTAATCTGTAAGTGACCATTACTGACCAAAATCAATGCTTAAAAGTGATGATTAGCTAGTCAATGTTAAAAGGATGTGAGAATCATCAGGGCTGCCTCTACCATTAGGCAGAGGGAGGCATTTGCCACGGGTTGTAGGTGCTGAAAGGTGGCATCAAGATTCTGAAAGAAAGACCTCTCTTGCATGCAGCTTGCCCTAAGTCTGCTTGCATCACTAATCTTGGAGAATTCAGAATACATGGAAGGGGACTCCATTTTGTTGTTTGACCCAGAAAAACATCTGGGGCCCGTTCTGGTAATGATGAGTAGTGTGCTGGGAGGCTGTCAGTTCTCAGAAATGGCTAAATAAAGAGAACAGAGCAAAAAGAAGGTTGGGAGGGAACGAATAGTCATCCTTATTTTTTTTTTTACTTGGTTGAAAAATGGGTTTCCTGACACTTGGGAAACCCAGTCAGGAAGAATAACATGGAGGTGAGCGTTTTGTGGCATTTTTGCCTTTCATCCACGTAGCTTGAAATGTTTTTGGAAAACATTCTGTGCACAAACATATGTGGATTTTTTTTGTGTGTATGTATAAAATTTGTTATAAAATTTGTGTATAAAATTTATACACAAATCTCATGATTTTTACACAGAAAATGCTTGTGTCCAGAAACAATTTGTATGTGTGTGTGTGGGGGAGGTTACACAAAGAAAACAATCTTTTTTGTGTGTCTAAAAACACATTGTCAAGAAATTCTCCCCATTTCTAGATATATATGGGTTTGTGTAAGTGAAAAATTGGTGCTCTTTGCATATCACTTTTTTTAAAACAAAAATGTGTGTTTCTGGAAATAGAGTTTTTGGCACAAAAATGTATGCATAAAATCAGTTTCTACAGCTTGAGGAACAAAGCTGGTATTGTTTTTGTGCTGCACTTTGCAGTACAAAAGTCCAGTGTTACAGCACTTTGAGGGACATCCTGACCTTGTACAAGGATGATGCAAAATGAGGGGGCAACAGAGCTACAGGGACATCGGTAATTCAGATCGAAGGGCAGTGAAAAGCGGGCAGTGAAAAGTCATGGCCCTGTGCCCTTTCCCTGGCTAGAAAAGTGTTCCCAACTTTCATGGTGCCCTGTTATGTGGTGGGAGCCACCATTGTGCAACGTGGCACCTTGCACAGTGTGCCATTGTGTGTCAACCCAGTTCTTTAACATACTTGCGTACCATGTCAGCAATGACACATCCATCATTATAAGGTACAATACACATGATGCAGGATTTCACCTATTGTTTTTTGGGCAAAACTGATGCTTTTACAGAAACATCACATGATCCCGGAAAGTATGTTTTAGCACAAGAATACTGGGTTTATTTTTTATTTTGGTGCAGAAAAATAGATTTTCGTCCAAAAATCTCATTGGTATTTATGCACAGAATTAATTTTTCCAAACCTTTTGGGATGTTCATATACTGGACGAAAATTGCTGTAAGATGCATTTAGTTTCTTCTATTGCAGGGAGAACACTGTAGGAATTATTCTACCTCATAGGCAAGGACGAAATGCTCACAGATTTACATCCCTAAGAGAAGGTTTTTGTTACTATGATATCTGAAGGACCATAAATACCAAGGAAAGAGCTTTGAAGGACAATGCTTCAGAAATCAATATTTAATTAATTAAATTTTGATTAGGGGGCAGAGGTGATAGTTTGGTTGAAGTAGACTGCTTGGGGCCTATTGTACTGGGCAACTGGGGATAAAGAAGAAATCTGTTGAAAACCTTTCCAGTTGTTGCCATCTACCAGTGGGGGAAAATACAAAGTAGTGTATAAATGACACTTAAATGTTTAAGATGGCATCATTCAAATTGCAAAGCCACTACTTCTAAAGACTTTGGTTGTTTCTTTTTAGTTCAGTCCATTATAAGATGCCTGCAGGGTTACCTAAATGAGAATTGTGGTCTCTTCAGAAGCTTTCAGTATTCTTGTTGCCTAATTAATATGTTGCCCACAAGAGGTACGTAAGACATGCTGGCAATTTAAAACCACTTGAAGACTAACATCATAATCTATAAGTTACAGGAGGAACAGATTCAGGGTTTCACATTGCACACTGTGTGATGGGCTCATGAGTAAATAGTACATAAAAATAGTAATAATAATTGGGAGTAGATATCCCAAAGCAACATGTTTTGCTATACTTTCCAGGCATTTTAGACATAGGCCTGGGTCACACATAGTCTTCTGAGTGAAAACTGAAGAGAGCTCATATTCCTTTAATTATTGTGTAGAAGAAGGAATTTCAGCAGGTGCTGCTTCTCACGCAGCCAGGTAACAACCATTAAAAGTACAAGAACCCTCTATAATTTTGTATCTGGTAGCTCAAACTAGGAGCCCTGGGAGAGGAGACACTGGTTTCTTGTGCCTTTGCCATCACAACTGGTGGTCAGAGGAAGGAGATGCAGTCCTGTAAATTTGATACCCTGTTGCAACAGCTGTCCGCCACCTTCCCACCACCTTTCCCAAGTGGCCATGCTGTCCAAGAAGGATGTAAATCATTGTTCCACACATCTTAAGGGGCAGAAGTTTGGAGAAGCTGGTACTAAACAACCACGAGGAGTGGAAACTGGGGAGCACCCAATAGAATCCACCAAAGAAACTGGAGACACATCTCAAGATGTTCAGAAGATGGTTGATTTATTAATAAAAAATGTCCAGTGGATTTTGGCATGTGTTAACTCTTAAGGCCTTCTTCAGGAGATATTTAGGCCATTTCTGCACCGGGCTAGTAAAACGGTGCAGAGCGACCTCCAACGGAGGTCTTCTGCACTGTGGAGTGGACTGGGGCGGACTACTTTTTGTAGTTCTGCACCTCAGTCCAGTTCGAAGCGACTGGAACTGGTCGCGCAGCATGCTTTTTAAAAACCTCTTTTTAGAGGTTTTTAAAAAGCACGGAGTGCGTGACTCCGTGCCGCTCCGTCCCTGCGCTTCGGAGCAGATTTGCAGGTGCGCGCAAGTGCGTGCTTGCAGATCTGCCGGGGGTGGGTTTTAGGCTGGAGAGCTTCTCTCGTTGGTGGAGAGCCTCCACCAACTGGAAGCCGCCATTTTGGACACCAGAGCAGTGTGGAGCGACGAGCTCGCACTGCTCCTCGTCCCGACGGACTCGCCCGGATGCTCAGGAAATCCAGGGAGTCCTGTTTTCGTGCGGCTCCTTCCCCAAGTCTGGAAAGGGCCTTAGATTTAAATTTCTGGACTAGGGACTCTTTGAGAACCCTAATACCCACTATGATTAGCTGCCTGTTCCTTCAGGACTATTCAAGAACAGTCACTCCCTGCACTAGTAGCAGAGATGTATCTAGCATAAACAGTGCCTAGGGCAAGCATGGAAGTTGTGCCCCTACCTCTGGGGCTGCTTCCTCCTCCTCCTCCTCTGCTGCTTCCAGCAGGGCTTTTTTTTTGCATTCCTTGGCATTGGTGCACAGGGAAAGTATTGTACTTGCCCACCCTAGATATACCTCTCACTAGTAGCCTTCTCATGGGAAGAAAGAGGGAAAGAGAGGGAGGAAAATGGCAGAACCTGGGACTGGAGAGTTGTCACCTACTTATGCCTCTGATTGCTTCTAACACAGCCTTCAGTCCCACGTACTGGCAGTATTGGCGGGGCTTGAGGTGTTAACTTTGGGGAAGAGCAGCCCTCAGGAGAGTAAAGATTGTCCACTACTGCCCTAGAGGTTTTAAAGAGGGAGAGATCCATGCATTATAGCACAACAGCAGAGCTTGCATACCCTCCAACTGTCCTGATTAATCCTTTGTTGTCCTCCTTTTCCAGATGGTGATAAAATGTCCCAGATTCTCTCTCCTCTTCCAAATTCACCACTTTGTCCTCAGCTAATTTCAAACTGAGCACCAAATGCAAAAATAGTTTACATTCAGCTGGGGGAGGGGAGAGAGGATGGAAGAGGAGGACTGAAATCCTGCCTTTCTCATCCTAGCTTGGCTCTTCTGCCTCATTAATAAGTTTTGCCATCTTGACCACACTCTGATGTTGCTCAGCTTGATGGCCCAGTTTTCATCTGTGAAAGGTTGGAAGGCAGGAGCCTGAAAGCATTATTTTGAGAGACTACAACTTGTTGAATATACCAGCCAGCATAGCATGCTGGTTGGGGAATTCTGATGAGAGCTGCAGTTTAAAAATATCCAAATTCTGCATAGTGATCTGCTTGAGACCAGCAACCAGCTTGCTTTAGAGGGTGTTGCCATCACTCTAATTCTGTCATCCTCTTCAAAATTTCCTAAAGTATCCATTTGCCTTTTAGGTGCTATACAAAACACAATAACCACCTAACCATGAAATATCTTCCTCTTTGTGGGCTGTATCTGGTGTGGGGCAGAGGCACATAGCTGCAGACCTGTGCTTTCTGGCATACTTGGTAAAGTATATGCTGGAAGGATGGGATTGTCTCTATTTAAAAAAAAAGTGGTATACAAACATAGTGGTCCCCTTATTTTTCTAAATGGACCATGCAACCTAGAAAAGCCTCTGTAAGAGATCATGCAGAGGAACAAAGACTATAGGAGCAGGAAACAGTTGATATAAATCTGGGATTTTTACAATTTTCTAACTATAAAGCATGTTGAACTCAAATGATAGATGCACATACATCTGCAGGCTGCCTTTCCACAATGCAGTCTTTGATTTCAGTTGCTTTTGAAATGGATGACAATTGATTACAGGACATGACAAAGAATATATTATCCTTTCTCTGATCCTTTTGATTTCTATTATTTTTCTTAGGCAAGATGAGCATTTATAACAGTGAACTGCCACATACAATAGAAAATGAACATCAGATTTAGTATTCTTCTCCTTTGTCTACTGGCAATTTTTCTGATTTCTCTCCAGTACCTTCTCACTGTTGAGAATCACATCTCCTCAGTGCTTGTGCTTGCCTACCTTTACAAGCAGTGGAAGCAGAGACGGGGAAAGTGTTAATTTCTGCATATTTTTCATGGCATTGAAATGAGAAGGCATCCTGCAACCAATTTATCAGAAAATCAGGAGCAAAGGTTAATCTTGCTATTTGAGGACTGGCTTCAAAGTCCAGTAATATGGAGGGAATGCTATTCTTTCATTTATTTATTCTCAATTTTATTTCCCACATGCTAGCATTTCCTGGAACCTCTCAAAGCAGTGACCATAAAAATTCATAGTCAAATATAAACTATCGTAAAATCCCAAACATTTTCAATTAAAAAGCCACTCAGGAGCTATAATATCAGAGCAGCAGGTATCATTAAACCCAAGGTGTATGACAGTACCCAGATGAAGTGTGACAGTACTCAGTCCAAGAGATCTGATGGTGTCAGGCTGAAAGCACACACACACACGCACACTCTCTCTCTCTCTGAATGTAGCTACATGTATTTGGGCTGTGATGTGGCTCACCAGCTCCACTAATGAAATCAGCTTTCTACCATTATAATATGGCCAGAATATATAATGGCCCCAGAGTCCAATGGAGGTTGAGAATTCCTCAAAGATCTTACTGAGGTGAAGAATGGGTTATGCTGAGAGGGATAGGTCACAGTTTTCCTCTGAGGTTGGAACTAGTCTTCCTGCCCTCCAAGAACATTCATTTATCTGGGGTTTGTGCTCTAGAAAGAAAAGAATACAATCCAACATCTTATAGTATGTTATGTCCTTGCTCGTTTGCATTCTCTGCAACTTCTTTTGGATAAATAAATAAATACCGCCTTGGGTCCCATGTTGATAGAAAGGCAGGATTAATTAATTAATTACTTTTTGTTTGGTGCAATGGTTGCTTGTGGTTCAATCAGGAGAGGTGCCTCATCCCTCGGTAGTGGGATGAAGCACCCCTCACCCCACTTGGGTCACAAACGCTGGTGGTTTGTTGATGCTCTCTTAGTGACTGGTCCTTTCTTGGGAAGGGCATGGTTCAGTTTGAGCTTTGGACTTTGATGGACCAGTGTGGCTATCAATATGTAGACCCATGGAGTCTGCCTTTGGGTAAATCTTGCTCAAGTTCATTCCCTTTCAGGATTTGCTCAGTTCCCTTTGGGTTAAGATCTTGCCTAGAATTGGCATTCCTCTGACTAAATTTAGGGATCTTTGTTCGATGGAAAAATGGATATACAGCTGAATATTTCTTGAATGTATTCCTTTTGGATTCTCCTGTTCTTAATAACAACACTTAGCAGATGAAGATTTTCCTAGTGAAGTGAGAAACTTCCCTTTGTTAAATTCTGCATATCAGACTGTTACTAAAGGTTGGCAGTACTAATACAACAAAACAAGAACAGCAGCAACTCTCTCTTTCTCTCTCTTTCTCTCTCTCTCATATTTATCTATCTGGAAAGCATCTGTAGAATAGTCTAGGTTGTTTAGGCCTGCTAGTTCAGGCCTGTTCCCAAAATTAGAAAACCTGGGAGAATACATCTTAAAGCTTGACCATAGTTGTGATTTGGGATCTAAGCAGTAAACCAAATGGTTACATGGGGAAAATATATGTTTTGAAGTGGAATTGGATGAAAGGAAGAGGCAGCACATGGAAAATTTGCTTTACCCATTATAGAGAAGAAAGCTGTGAATCAAAAATATTCTTGATGATGTTGTTACCAGCACTGTGTGTACATGAATGATTTTCTGCTTTGAGTGCCATTGTTTAGTGCTAGGCAGACAACTAGAATCTTGTGGGGGTGCTGTGCTAGTACTTGTGCTTCTTCCAGGGTTGTGCAGTGGTGGGGAGAGATGACAAGCAGCCCATTTCATCAATACCTTATTTCTTTTGCAGCTGTGGTCTTTTATTTACTGCTGCCATTACCTATGTTGGTGTAGTTTCTCTAGCATAGGCCCTTTCCTCACGAAGCGAGAGAATCACTCCGTGCTGTTACCTACCACTTCTGCTGGGGACCAAAGCAACGCGGACTGTCCCTGAAGCCCTTCCGCAGGGCTCCTCCTTGGTCCAGGGCGAATCGGAGCAGTGCGAGGTCTGTAGATCCGCACTGCTCCAGCTTCCAAAATGACGGCTTCCAACTTCCAAAATGATGGTTTCCAGCTTCCAAAATAGCGGCTTCCAGCTTCCAAAATGGCGGTTCCGGCTTCCAAAATGGTGCCTTCTGGTTGGTCATGGGTTCCGACCAACCGCTGAAGCTTGCCACGCCTAAAGCCCACCCTCCGCAGATCGCAGGCTCGCATTGGTGCGAGCCTGCAAATCTGTACAAGGGAGCAGGAATGCAATGGCACATTCCAGGAAAATAAAGACCTGTTTTTTGCGGTCTTTAGAAAACACGCTGGAGGACCACTTGGGGTCATTTGGAGAGGACTGAGGTGCGGATCTCCGGTAAGTAGCCCGCTCCTAGTCCGCTCCAAGGTGCAGATGACCTCCGTGAGAGGACGCACTGCTCCGTTCTAATTGCCTGGTGCGGAAAGGGCCATAGTTTACCAACAGGATTCCAGTCCAGATATATGAGAGTCTACATCAAGGAAGAGGCATAAAGTAGAGGACTATTGATTGCAGATTCAGTGGTGTAGTCATAATGAGGCTGTTGGTGTTTTGACTGGCAGAATGAGTCATGATGCCTTATATTGCAAAAATCCTTCAATATCAGTATAGAAACTGTTGGAAGTTGCAGTATAATGTCTGGCATTGTTGTTAATATTAGATGAATATCGAACTTGGGTGCTGCAAGTTCTTTCAGCTACTGGAATGTTCCTGGTTATTAAAAACAGTGCTATTTAGAGGAATACTAATACTAGTAAGAGCAGCCATAAATAATATAGTAGAAGTGCTGATGATATAAACATTCAAAGACTCTTCAGCCTTGCTGTCCATTTCAGAGTATATTTCTGCATCAGCATCTTAATCTTATATATCAATCACAAAACATCATAGGGAACTTTGACATCTACAAGCAGGATTAGACACTGTAATATAGCTTTGCATAGGAGTTTATTGATGTTTCCATTCTGAGCCTCATACTCTCCATTGACTATTTTTTTAAAACATTCATTAACTATGAATACTTGGGAAAACCTTCACATCACAAGGAGAATTGACATGCCTGAAAGTCACTGACTCCTTGCCTCAGGCTTTGAAGAGGCATTATCTTCTTCTATAGGAAGCTGCTTGGCTGATGAGACCTCCTGGTCAGGGTGGTCTTGTCCTCTGGAGATGAGGTAGGTTGCTACCTGAAATAACTCTCTGTGCCAGTTCCATAACTATTTCCCTGACACATTTTCAGGGCACTGAGATTCTTGTCTTTTAATATCCCTGCTAAGGCATTCCTGTATCTTTCAAACAACTCATACTGTTTTTCATTTAACTGCTCCTCATTATGCTTTTTCTTATCTCTTCTGTTGTATTACTTTTAATCAAATTGTTTATGATATCCTATAGTGTTTCGATCCAATTTGCAAATCTCAAAGAAGGCCAATACAGGAGAAAGTTGGAAAAGATGCTTTTCATAAACCCATTAAATGGAAAAACATTTCTCTGATTTTGTTAGCATAGTGACACATGCTTCTGGAATAGGATGCAATATAAGCCCAAAAGGAAGGAGAACAAAAATGTATGCTTTAGTGCTTAACCAGTAAGGATGCACTTTGTCTATACTGCTATATTTTATTCTTTTTCTCTTTTTTTAAAAATCCCTTTACTATATTTTTGTATGGCATCTGCAAAAATAAACCTGCTGTACATCAGTCTAGTGCAAGTAACTGCTAATAATGTAACAAGCCAGCTAGTCTCTCTGGAGCAATGTGACACTTTTGGTATAAGTTCTGCAACTGACTGCAGCTATACACCTGTGCACATTCACCTGGGAATATACCCCACTGAAACTTATGAGTAAACACACATGAGGTTTGCACACTGGGTTGGGCTGCATGTATTATCAGTACGTGAGAATATATTGATACTATATATGATACAGTACCATCAATGTACATTCTGTCAAACAGGGAAAAATAACAGAGAGATTGAGAGAGAGACGGAGACAGAGTAAGAGAAATAGTTCTCTGCCCCTAAAGAGCTTATACTTTCTAATCTGGGCAACATCTCACTTAGCTTTTATTCTTCTCCATGAGATGCAGTTGTATATACCTGACACCTCTTCTGATGTTTGTCTTTTGCCAGACTGTGGAGATTAACATTTGCAAGAATATGCAAGATTGGAATAGACTTTTATTAGTCTCCCAGATTAGTGAGCAATGCTTATTGCTTGCACTAGGTGGCAGGCTATACACTTGCATTTCGATTAAGTGGTAGGCAATGTTACATCAGGGTTGATATTAAATACATTTGGATAACTTCTGATGGGAAGCCACACCTCAGTCTCTCAATATTTCAGGAAATTGTGGCATGGATTGCATTTTTGTGTATCAAATTCTGAAGCTACCAAGATGACTGTTTTTAAAAATACCTTACCAAAACAAACCAACAGCTTTATTAACAAGGAGCAAAGTCTCTCTCTCTCTCTCTCTCTCTCTCTCTCTCACACACACACATAAAGCAAAGTCACAAGAAGAAAGAAAATGAAAAACCAAAGTGAATACTGTTCCCCCAGTATTGGTTTGAATGTTTTTGTTGTTATGCTGGGACCAATATATAAGTGTTCCATTGATTTTTCTTTATTTTTTGCTAAAGCAGTTTTGATATTTTAACTTTGCTCCAATCTGGGACAGCTTTGCTGTATGAATCTAACCTGCCCTTCAGCTGAGAATGAGATGAGTGATGATGCACACAAATGAAAAATGAAGAGATGCCAAACCACTAAACTCATTTTCTATTATCTCCCAACATAGAGCCTATTATAAAGATGTGTAAGCAAACCCTCAGTGATGACTGGACACAGTAATTCCATTATTGCCAGGAAGATCTGCATTAACTGACTTTGACACTGCCAAGTCTACCTTTTGCTTGGATGAGAAAGTTATCCTGAGATGGGAAGACCAACATTGTGCCTATGTGCCCAAGCTCAATGGCAGATCACTGGACAAACAATGGACTCCGATAAAAACCATCTTCATCTCCAGAGCAGGCCTGTCTCATTGACTTTGACTAAAGCATGAAAATTTAATTGTTTGGATGACTCTTCTCAGATGACAGCTGCCAACATGCTGGCTGGGGGATTTTGAGAGTTGTCATCTAAATAAGTAATTTTTTTTCAGACTCTGGTTTTGATTCCTACGAGTGTGGAGCCTCATGGTATGCTTCCTATCTTCCCTTCCCTCTCCCAAGTCTAAAACATGACTTTTGTAATTTATTGGTATATTGGCTGCCCTTGAGAAACATCACAAGTTACCTGGAAAAGTCCAGAGAGCTTTTGTAATGAGAAAGGACCAAAGACATGATTACATGAAGCTGCGGTGAGAAGCCTTGAAGCAAAGATTGTATATAATTGCCACCAGCAATTTGGAGAAGGATAACGAAGATCTCAAACAATGATAAAAACCACGTCTGGCCTGTGTATCATTAAGACCAGCTTCCAAAAGATGCAGCATGTGCAAACACGGGATCAATTGGATGAAGAAGATGATCAGGCTCCAAAACATTGTAGCCAGTTTTAAGCCCCTACTTTGCAAACAGCAGCATGTTCACTTGCTGTGTAGACCTGGCCCAAGTCTAAAGGTAGTTAAACAGAGAATTCTGTTAGTGCCATGAATATTGCTTTCATTTGTTTTAATGAGGGAGACATTGTTCCTCAAAGATATGTGTCAATTATATCCACAGCTTGACGTGTCATGTTGTTCCCGTTCTTTAGGAAGTAACTCAGAATGTGTTAGTCTGTTGATTCATGTAGGATACATGAAGGGTAGAGCTATGCTCCAGTCTGCCAATCTATATCATTCTCTTTGCATGTGAGAAGCACACTGCATGTTAAAAAACTCTGAGTAGTTATGGAGAGGACCTTTAATTCTACTGTTGTGAAATCACTTCAGTTTTTAACTTGAAATCATTACCTGTTTCCTTATATAATGTCACAGATTCAAAGGGCTTTATTTGTGCATTCACGCACAATGGGGTTGGACTAGACATCCCATGCAGACCCTTCCAACTCTGTAATGCTGTGATTGGATGGAATAGAGTAATCAAACAACCAAGTCCCTGTATATTCAGTTATAAGTACATTCAGTTTGCTGTACAGCTGCTTTGGTTGTGTGAAATCAGTTATGTGGGATGTCTTGGAGTAATCAGTCAGTGGTCATTTTGAAAAGGAATCTACTTTGGGCACAATGGGATAGGCCTGTGAGAAAGTAGTTGTAATACTCTTTGGAGGCTCTGGACACCTGGCAAGCACTGAATACCTTGTCAGAAGGGAGTGGTAGGATTTCAGAAGAATGAACATTCCACAATTATGGCCCACCACTGTTCCTGAAGCACTTCGAAACTGGAGGCTTTTACAGTAGGAGAATAAAACTGCAGTCAGTCTTCAACAGGAGTATAACAAGCTGAGCTATCTTATTTTTCTTCTTTTGTGGGCTCATTCTACATCCTGCCCATCTCACTTCGGGAAACAAAATTTAAATCTCTAAACCTGTCACTTTCTCCAAATAATAGTGAATTATTACTGAGATTCTGTTATCCCGATATGCTATAATAATAGCACTTTCCTGAACGAACAATCACATCCCAACAGTGCGCACAGCTGAAGAGATGAAACCTGCCATTGAAAATATCTGGCAGAAAACACGTTGTTCTCTCAAAGAAAAGAAATATACAGAAGTAAAAAGGAAGGCAAACTGTTTTCTATAGGCTGGTTCTAAACTTACCTTGATTATTGTATTGACTTACATTGAAATAGAGGGGAGAAATGGTTTTGGAATTAAAACTTTTTTTTAACCTTTTGGTGACTTATTGCTCTCTTGGCAACTTATTGCTCTCTTATCTGTACTTATGGGTGATTTTTCGAAATTTTGTTGTTTTGGCTTTTATGTAGTTCCTTTTCAAGATAAATGATTTTTCTTTTACCATTCTATATATTTTTTTCAACTCAGTGTCCTGTTATGTCCATTTTAACTGCTTTATAATGTGTGTGTCTTAGGGACAGTGCTAGTGACAGCCATGTGCCCTAGCTTTTGCTGTCATTCATCTGCTTAATTATATTCATTAATAAGTTCTTTTTCCATGGCACTCATTAATGGATTCTGATGCACTGAGGGCCATGAAGCTATTGACTGTCATGAGATTTATACATTAATTAATCTTCTCATTAACAAATTATTTATACTGTATCATCTCCTCTGGCTCTGATGCACAAATTCATCAAGCAGTTGTACATGATTTGTGTTATAGCCATGGTCAGGCTACAGGTAAGCATATTTAAGTCCCATTTGTTCAAAGGAACATCCAAGCGTCTATTAAATATCTGGCAATGAGTCTGATGGGCTCTAACAATTATTTGACTTCAACTCTAATGCACCTTTCATTCCACCTGCTGAAGTTCCCTCTTCTGCATAACCTTTACAGGTACAAGTGCCTTGTCCTCTTTTTCATCTGACAACCTTACTCATAGCATCAGTCATAACTCACGGGCTTAAATGGTTTGACAGTGGTGTGTGAAAACAATTGGACGTCCTTATAGTGGGGCAGCAGCAGCTACCACTGAAAGACCGAAAAATGGATCGATAACAACAGCAGGACAACAATCTAAAATGCACTAGCATATGTTTTTTTAAAGGCAAAAGATTAAGACAAGGTATACATCTGGTGCCCAGAATGTAAGCACCAGCCAAATCTATCTGCGGCAGCATTCAACAACGTGCCACCACTAGATAGACCCTCTTTCTACGAGCCCCCTGCCTCAGCACCCCTTTGGCTAGGGGTGCCAAAGCAGGGCCTAGGAAGATGTCCAGCTACATTTACACCTTCCAGTAACATGGCCTCAAACATTTAGAACCATAAAGGTTAAAAATTGGCATTTTGAGCCAGCCCTGGAAATGGACTGGAAATCAGTGAACAAGGAAACAATGTTATGATCATATTGTCCAATCCCAGCTAATAGGCTTCCTAACCTATTTTAGACTTATTAAAGTTTTTTTTTTAAATTAAATATTTTACAATGTGAGAACAAAAAACAAAGTACACTCAATCACTCACATTCACTGGCATCCAGACTACCAAGGAAAGCACTCAGCCTGAACCCTGAATGGCATGTTGGAAGCTCTGAAGGTGATACCCTGAATCATTGATGCAGTGAATAAAAGGAAGCCATTTTTCTTTAAAGTTGTCTTGCGTGATGCATCCTTTTATTACCCTCTCATTGTGTGCAAGTTTTTCCATTAGCCATGTGTCCCAGATCCTTTACCACCATCTTTCAATGCAAAAATTCAGCAGCTGTTGCTTGTCATGCAACCAGGTAATGCTGAATGCATGCAACCAAGTAAGAAACAATACCTGCGGAAATTTCATCTTCTACAAAACCATTAAAAGTACAGGAGCCCTCTCCAGTTTTCATTCTGGTAGTAGAAGCATTTTTTTTCTGCAACTGGTCCTCACAGTAGTGGTAACACTAAAAAGGAGTCTCCTTTATAGTTGGTGCTCCCAAAGCTGTGTAGTATGGCATTTGCAGCAAGTGAACTCAAAGAGGTGCAACAGTACTCAGCAGACTGAGATTGGAAGCTTCCCAGGCTTTGCTTTTCTTGCTGAGGATCATTTAGATGCAGTGATGAAGCCACCATCTGCATGACTGGAGCTAAAATTGACCTTTGGGATTCGATTGTTCATGGGCTTTCACCCATGTTACTTGAAGGAACTGCTGCGTGGATATAGGGCTGCTCACCCTGGTCGGTTGCCAATCTCACTTCCTGTTACAAACCATAGGCTGGGCAGTTCCTGCATAAAGGACTTTCTTCCCATTTGGGGGCTTCATCATACAGGTGGGAAGGTGGGTGGGCCTCCATCTGTTGTTGACCCGCATCTCCCAGCATTCCTCCCTATGGGCTATGCTGATTAGGGCTAGCAATAAGCAGAGGGCCATCCATCCCTGCATTATCTTGTACCAAGGGAGGGGTGTTTGTCTTTTTTTGCACAGGAGTATGGTGACCTGCCTGGTCTTTGTTTAACTTGAATCCTGCCCTTCCACCAAATTAGGCTGAAGGTGGCTACACTTATTTGCTTTCTCAAAAGAGGAACTGATTTTACTCTACAGGGGGAAATGAGCCTTTATTTTGACCAGCAAAGCAAAACTGTCATCAATGTGTGGCTTACTTTTTCCATTTAATCCGTGGTGATGGGTGGCTTTTACATCAGTGGGATGGGAAATCCACTCTGGAGGACCATGGAGAGCTCTTAGAAAGTTTATACTGAAACTCCAGGTGAATTCATTCCCCCCATGGAAACTCCCAGCTACCACTACATTTAATTACATTTCACTTAATTAATTAATTACAAATGGGTCTATGGAAGAATTAAAAAAAAAAAGCAAAACAATTTGTACTGAAGAAAGGTTTTTCCCAGAAGGGAAAAGACATAAGTAGTTGAAAAGCCAACACAATAGCAGATATGATCTGTTTCTTCCATATCTTTGATTTAGTTCTTCCTCCAACCCAGGGATATTATTTAGCAAGAGAGAGGGAACATTTGTGAGAGAGACCCTAATTCTATTGACATTGGTAAGCACCAGTCTGTTTTGATCTTGTGGATTAAGCCAAGTAAAGGTCAAATCAAGAAAGGCTCCTCTTTTAAAAGAACTAATTCACCTTGTGACTCAAGGGAGGGAAGGAAGGACAGCTATCCTGTGAAATGAAGAGAGGGTGCAAATCTTTTTGTTGTGCTCCAAAACAGTGCCTGATCAAATCATTCTGTTTGCAAACGACATTAAACAATTTAAGCAGTGACCTGGTGAATATAACAGAAATGAAGAGCTGGTCTCATTTACAATGCAGCAAAGGGTTTACCATTTGACTTTTCTTTCAAAAGACCTTTATGATGTTTCTTTAGTGTATCCTTTCTGATCTCTGCTGTCTTTTTAAAGGCTTTTGTGGAGAACACTGCTTTCAAAAGCAGTGATCAGAGTTGCATGCTGTACTGTGTTAAATATGCAGATAATGGGAGAATGAAATATTAAAGCAGAAATATTTTATGATAACCAGTTGCTGGTCAGTCCATACTGAGAAGTGAATTGACAATTGAGATAGAGTGAAGACTTGCAAGTTATTTTGGTCAGAAAGCTGTTGCAGTGTGCTGCTTCATAGAATCATAGGCCCTTTCCGCAGCAGGCAATTAGAATGGGGCAGTGTGTCCTCTCACAGAGGTCATTTGCACCTTGGAGCGGACTAGGAGCAGACTACTTACCGGAGATCTGCACCTCAGTCCACTCCAAAAGGACCCCAACTGGTCCTCCAGCGTGTTTTCTAAAGACTGCAAAAAACAGGTCTTTATTTTCCTGGAATGTACCATTGCATTCCTGCTCCCTTGTGCAGATTCGCAGGCTCGCACCAATGCGAGCCTGCCATCTGCGGAGGGTGGGCTTTAGGCGTGGTGAGCTTCAGCGGTTGGTTGGGAAGCTAGAACCACCATTTTGGAAGCCGGAAGCCGCCATTTTGGAAGCCGGAAGCCGCCGTTTTGGAAGCCAGAGTAGTGCGGATCTACAGACCTCACACTGCTCCAATTCGTCCTGGACCAAGGAGGAGCCCTGCGGAAGGGCTTCAGGAACAGTCTGCATTGCTTTGGACCCCAGAAGAAGCAGTAGGTAATGGCACGAAGCGATTCCCTCGCCTAGTGTGGAAGGGGCCATAGAGTTGGAAGAGACCACAGGGGCCATTGAGTCCAACCCCCTGCTATGCAGGAACACCCATCAACGTATTCCCAACAGATGGCCATCCAGCCGCTCCTTAAAAACCTCCAAAGAAGGAGACTCTACCACACTCCGAGGCAGCATATTCCACTGCTGGACAGCTCTGACCGTAAGGAAGTTCTTCCTGAGGTTCAAGTGGAATCTCCTTTCCTGCAGCTTGAATCCATTGCTCCTTGTCCTAGTTTCTGGAGCAGTAGAGAACAAGCCTACTCCCTCCTCAACATGACATCCCTTCAAATATTTAAACATGGCTATTATGTCCCCTCTTAACCTTCTCTTCTGTAGACTAAACATACCCAGCTGCCTAAGGCATTCTTCATAGGGCATGGCTTCCAGATCTTTCACCGTTTTGGTCGCCCTCCTCTGGACACATTTCAGCTTGTCGACATCCTTCTTGAATTGAGGTGCCCAGAACTGGACACAGTATTCCAAATGAGGCCTAACCAATGCAGAGTAGAGTGGTACCAGTACCTCCCTCGATCTAGACACCATATTCCTATTGATGCAACCAAGAATTGCATTAGCTTTCTTGGCTGCCACATCACACTGCTGACTCATGTTCAGCTTGTGGTCTACCAAGACCCCTAGATCCTTTTCACACGTACTGCTATCCACCCACATGTCACACGCAGCCACACTTCAGCAGAGCTTGGAAAAGTTACTTTTTGGATTTCCCAGCATCCCCAACCAGAGTGAGATATTCTAGGAAATGTAGTTTGAAAAGTAACTTTCCCAGACTCTGGAACTGGATCAATGACAAACCTAGCTAAGAACAAGCATGAGTTATCCTTGAAGCTGAACAATAAACTTAGATTCAAGACCCATTTCTATTATGAACCTAGGGCTTGTCACACTTTTACATTCACTTTCTGTTGGGGGTAGGGCCAGGGAAACTCAGTCCACCATGGGAAGGATACACATGATAAGTTCTGATCCCCATGGCGAGAGTGTAGCACATATACCAACTCTTGCTGTGTTGTCTTGGGATGGCATACTGGGTCTGAGCACCGGAGTTTTATGGGCACAGGAGGAAGGCTATAGGCAAGGAGAAGACATAACAAGGTCAGTGGGACTAGTTGCAGAGCTGACATTTATTATCAAGCATTGACTTGGCTAAACAAAATTTATGGACGCACCTGTGATGTACCAGGGTGATGGAATGGTTTGAGTGCTGGATTACAACTCTGTAGACCAGGGTCCCAGCTCAGCCATTGATGCCTACTGGGTGACCTTAGACAATTCACAGTCTCTCAGTCTCAGAAGAAGGCAAACACAACCTCCCTCTGAACAAATCCTGCTGAGAAAACCCTGTGATAGGTTCACCTTAGGATTTCCCTAAGTCAGAAACAACTTGGGGGCACACAACAACAAACCCATCAAAGAGATGTATGTAACTTGATCCTCTCACACTGTTACAAAAGATAATGACTAAGAAAATTATTTTCTTTTTCAGATACACATTCTAATCTGTCTAGCACACAAAGTAAGAGGGTGCTGCTTTCCTTCAGTTCCTCACAGGTAATAGCTAATCAACATAGAAAATAATGTCTGTGTCACTTGGGTTCCATGATGAATCCCGGGATGAAGATTTCTGCCTTTCCTATACCTCATGGTCAGCTGTGCAAGAGATCTTTGAGGTGTCAAGAACTATGGACAGATCAGCAATCATTAGTAAACTAGAAATTCATCTTCCTTCATAAAGTCATAGGCAAGGTATGATAGGATCTTGGTTAAAGAAAAGTAATAATAATAAAGTAAATCCAATAAGTCTGAAGTCTTCCCATCCCTGCTCTGGAGAAGAAGTAGAAATATCTTTGCCGTCTTCTATTTATTCTTTTTGCTTCTCTCTCTTTGTTTCCTTCATGCGACAATATCTATATCTGCATCTGTATCTATATATACATGCAAACACACACAAGACTCTAGCACTGATACCATGCTACAATAATTTGTAACTAAAATTATTCAGTGCAGGCAGCTCAGAGTGTCTTTAGGTATAAACTAGATACTCCTTTATATCCAACTGAAAGAAAGGCTATTGCAATAATAGCTATAATTCCCAGAAAACATTTTTAGTAAATTACAGTAGACAATGGCACAATTTTCTGTGTGCAGTGCACTAGCTGCCAACATTAATCTGTTTGTGTTTCAGAAACCACCTCTTTTCTTGGGCTCATTCTTTCCATTCCACTACTGACTGGAAGGTCTCATCAGCTTGATCAACACTTTCTTTCAAATAGCTACCACCTATTATTATTATTATTATTATTATTATTATTATTATTATTATTATTTAACCAAATAATGTCTAGATGTCCCGTTTCCCCTCACACTCTACCAGTGAAAGCTTTAAAAGGCTAATAGCTTCTTTAAAAATAAAGAGTTAGCTCAGCCCACCACAGAAGTTGTCCCTTAAGAAGTTGCTAAAGCCAGCTTTTATATCTGAATTCAGCAAGGTAGATATTTATTTTTTTTAGGTGTACAATAAATAATATGGCAGCAGCTTTGCTTTAGTATAGATTGGAATGATTTTTGACCCACTATAAATTTAGGTGGGATTTTTTTTGGGCAGTTGCTATTGTCAAATAATTAGGAGTCAGAAATCCTTGCCAACCCACTGTATATCACCCAGAGACCTGCTAGTAGATGCTGATCTACTTTCTGCTAGCACCTCCCCGGTGAGTCTTTCCTTAAAAGCGTCCAGGCAGCCTTTCATACAATAAGAAACATTTTGAAGAGACTTCTGTTTTGTCTGATGCTGTTACATCTTTATCTATAATCAGGCAGGGTACAGTGCTTTTCCAAATGTCTTCCCATGACTATGAACTTTGTGGGGAACTGGGTATAGTTTTGGATGGAAAGCTAAAGGGTCCTACTCACAAGGTGTCTAGGGCAGTGCTACTCAAAGGGATGGTTTGTGGACCAGTGCCAGTCACAGGTACATTTTGTGGGAACATGGGAGAGAGTTTCTCAGTGGCTGTTCCCAGGTTCTGAAAGTCCCTTTCCAGAAAGCCTAGACTAGCAGTCTCCCTGTTATCTTTCTGCAAACAGGTAACACCCTTTTCATTCCAGCAGGTCTTTGAGAACATTTTTTAAAAAGGAAACACTATAATGCTTAATGCATAATGTATAGGTATTACGTGCTGGACTTTTATTTCTTATTGTTCTAACGATTTATGTTTCAAACGGATCTTAATATTACAATAGTTGAATTGCCTTTTAACTTTTGCATACTGAGAATTTGTAACTATGTTGTTTAACTGTTGCACACCACCTTCAGTTTCATACTGGGGAAAAGGCAGGATATTGCTCATGATGATGATCATCAGAGGTTTTGTACTAAAGTAAAGGTAGAGCCAGTGTGAAGGAGTCGCTTGAGTGTTGGATTAGGAAATCAGGAGACCCGGGTTCAAATTTCCAATCAGCCATGGAAACCCACTGGCTGACCTTGGGAGAGTCGCACTTTCTCAGCCTCAAAGGAAGGCCTGGGCAAATCCCCTCTGAACAAATTCTGCCAAAAAAAATCCTGTGATTGGTTTGCTCTAGGGTCACCCTGAGATAGATGTTACTTCAAAGGACACACAACAACAACAACATTGGCATTCAGCTTCAGAGGATTATCTTTGGGTACTTTGTGGGGAGTTCACTCCTAGATGAACCTTCTCAAGCCTGGTCTTGATTTCCAGCAACTGAGTGGACTGCTTCCAAGGGTGTGGGTGTGAAATCTGTGGATGTCTCTGTTCTCATACACTGATTCTTTATAACTTAAAGAAATAGCTGAGGTACTTTGCCGAAAGGTGGTCAGATTTGCAGATTTGTGCAATCAGTAACGGCCTTATGGACCCTATACTAGTACCTTCTAATAATTACGTATTGATCATCTTGAGCATGACTGGTCAATATGTATATATTTCTTCCCCCTTTCACCTTTTCTTGTATTATGGATTTTATTGTGATTATATTGTTGGATGTATTGTTTTGTAAATATTCAGTAGAGCGTGAGGCTTGTTTGAGAATGGCATGAGATTCCTAACTGGGGATTTAAATGTTCTGTGTTTCCTAACTCAAGATTTATCTGAGAAGGAAACAGGCTGATCAACTGTGGGCTATTCATTGCCAACTCTTTTATCCTGTTGCTGAATCCTTTAAAGGCCTCAGGAACTGTGCTTTTTTATTTGTTTGCATGTTGACACTTAAGGGTGAACATTTTAAAGTGTGCTTTCATTTGTTTCCCCATCAGTTCTAAACATTTGCTAAATGTAATCATTCTGTCTATAAGTCCCACAAGATTCACGTTTATTTTTACGTTATCTTTAGGTGCTTGATTATTGATTATTGTGCCTGATTATTACAGCAAAATACATCATATATTACGGAAGATGGTGGTAGACACATGTTTGTGTGTAAATATATAAGTGTATGTTTGTGTGTATTTGTGTGTGGATGCACATATGTGTATGTGAAGGTTTGTGTGATATTATTCTCATGGCCGGCTGATCTAGCTTTGCTGTGATTTTCATGATGTTTCGTTTTCAATGTTTGCTTTCTGCATTATTAAATCTCTGCCTTTGTCTGTTTGCTTAATTAATATCCCACTTTTCTCCCAATATGGGAACCATATTGCTGTTTATTTGTCACAATCCCAAGTCTGTCAATTCATTTCATGAAGCTCTGACACATTTTTTTCTGCACTGGTAACTGGAAAGACTTAATTTATTCATTTCACACAATGTCGGATCTCCCCTGCCAGTAGCAAAGTAATACCCAGACTCTCTATGTGCACACTTCAAAAAGGAAAGTAGGGGTTTCCCTGTTTCAAGGACCATGAATTGTTTTATAGCTTTTTTTTCAAAGACTTTCCAAGTAGGTCATCTATTGTGATTCAAAGTACCCTTTAATTACATTTACATCTCACGTGCTCCTCTTACCTTGGATTTGAAAGGACTGCCAACTAATTGCTCCCTTATTGTTAAGAGAAGTGTCATGTAGCACTTTGGTTATGTCTGTTCCTGGCCTTGTCTCCACATTGTGTTCCCACTCTACTTATGCATGTGACGAGAAGAGCATCTTGTGTGAAGTGAAGAAGCTCCTTCTTGTCCGGTGCTCTGAAAAATGCACTTGAATATTCCATTACTATAAATGGAGAGCCTGGAAGTGGGAGGAGGTTTAAAAAAAAAAAAAGGAAAAAGAAACAGTAACAGATGTGCCTGATAAATCAGCCAAGTCCTGGACATCATGGGGGCTGGGGCTATTGCTCCAGTGTCAGTCATTCTGGCTGATTTTTGTTAATGAGCATTTTGGTTGACAGTAGGTAATGCTCAGAGTCCCACCCCTTGACACATGGAAATGATATTTTCCTCTTCAGCCTGTCAGCTTCCACATTTGTCATTCTTAAAGGCCAGCTTTCACCACTTATAGACCCAAGTCAGGGGAGGTTGCATTAACAGCTTGATACCACCTGCTTTGGTATCAACAAAGCTTTGGGAAAAAAAAATCGACCTGCTGGTGTACTTTTTCTACTTACTCCAGGGCATTTTGTTTTGCTAGATGCTTAATATATATTTGCTTCATCTGGTAGCTTTGGCCCTATTTCTGCATGGCAAGGGGGTTGGACTCAATGGCTGCTGTGGTCTCTTCCAACTCTGTGCGTCTATGATCCTACTGGAGGGTCCCAGGCTCTGAAACACCAGTTGTTTTCAGTACATATAACATTGGATGGCATTTTATTGGTGAATTAGGATGGTGTAAATCATACTTGTGCCATTGCAACTCACATTTTTGGTCATTGCAGAAATTGGGTTTCTGTTCCAACCATGCAACAACTACTCCCCCACTCCCAACCCAACCCCGCTCCCAACCCAAGCAGCCCAGTGTTCAACATGGCCATTTTTGTGTTGTCAGAGAGACCAGGGGGATCAGTAGGTATGCATCCAGCTATTTTACGGTAGCTGAATGTGCTGTGAAGATGTCTCAAGAAGCCCCAGAGATCCTCATGGATGCCTGTCATAGCATATCCAGCTGTAGGAAAATGTGGTTGATTCCCCGCTCTCCAGTACCATGGAAATGGCTATATTGGAAGGCTTACAAGGGGAGTTTTTAAGGGTGAGCACTGGAAGAATTTGTTTTTCCCAATGCAAGATTGTAGTTCTTGTGAGAATTCTTTCCATATTTCACATCAGTAGTTGATGGTTCCACCCCCCCCACAACTGAAATATCAGTGATCACTGAAGTTATCAAAAGTCACATATGATCAAAGTTCTGTTGAACTTCTTTCAACAGAAGTCCAGGTTTTCCCAAAATATAACACTGATCTTAAATGTTGAGGCTATCAGTTACCAGAAACTGGAGGCATCCTGGCATGGAGTAGAATGACAGTGTAGCCTTTACATGGCTTCTTAAATACAAGATATGACTTGAATGTGTAAAATAATAATCACAGATGAAGCACCACAATTGGACTGGACACATGACTCAGCTTCGGTGAATACAATAGCTTTCCATGGAAGGAAGTTAAACATATTCAACTACATTGAGACTACTGATATTTAAACATACTAAATCTCCCCGAGAGAATCTCATACTTGATGTTCCACATCTTTCAGTCCTCACATATGTAATTTTTACTGATAGCTTCATTTGGCTTTTTTCTTTTCATGAAACCAGAGGTCTCTTCCCCTAAGAATAGGTTTGAAATATTAAAATAAATAACTAAAATATAATACTTTTTACTGAAATGTTTCAAAAATAATCCTATCAGCTATTTCCTAGCATCATGTAAACCTGACCTTTTTGTTAAAAGTAGGTTTATTAATGCTGCTTACAGTACTTAATTAGATCTTGCAGAATTGTATATGAGATAGGCAGCCACTGCTGCATTACACTGAAGTTTGCTAATTACTGTTGCAAGCTATGGGGTTGAAAACAGGGTCTAAGAATTCAGGTAATAATACAGAGCAAAACTACACAGATCTATCCTGGCATGTGAACAAGGCTTTGTAGGTCTGAGAGACATATAAATGGAGCTGAACAGCACACACAAGAAAGAGGCTCATGGGATTTCTTAAAAGCCAGGAAAAGGTGTCCCACAGAGGTTGTTTCAACTAATTAATGAGCTTATTTGGCATGGCAATCTCTTCCAAGTTGTTCTTAGATTATATAAATATGCAAAATTAAATCTTATTTTCTTGTCCACCATGGGGAAAGTCTGCTTGGGAAAATGCCCAGAAGAAAATAGTTTTTGCTGTGAAGAGTTTTAGGTCTGTGCAATGCTTATTCATTGTGTACATCCCCATGTTTTGAGTTGAGCAATTCTGAGATAATTATGCATACTTCAAATATTTTCTAGCTTCTAATTAGATATACAGTCACCACCCATATTGTGTCATGCTGTGAGTGTGCAAACCTATGCTTTGAAAAGAAAGAACAAGGGTGTTTTGGAGTTCATAGGAGTGTTCATAGGAGTTACTAATTCAAGGCTCTAAATATGGAACTAAATTCTATTGAAAGCAATGGCATGTAGGCCATTTGTGCAACTTCATTTTATGTACTTGGTGCGCTCTTAAGTTCAAAGAATGATATGCTTGGGTAAAGAATCTCTCAGTAACTCCACAGGTATGGCTTTGATGAACTTTGAAGAATGGCTTGCATCCAATAGACTACTTCTGTTCACACAAGGGATCCCATGTTTGTTGATTCCCCAGGGCAACTGCTATTTTCCAGGTCATATTCCATACTCTTCTGAAGCATTCCTCAAATTTGACAAGTGGGGTTTTAGTATTTAAGGAAGAACTTCAAAAATCCACTGTGCCACCTTGGGCAAACTGAAGTGTGTTGAGCTGCTGCAAAGTCAGCATTGGATATGACCTGATTTGTACATATGGATGGCAGCTTCTAGACAGAAAATGGAAGGCCCCAAGATCCTGAGAGGTCCAGCAGAACAAATATAGTAAGGATGGGGAAGCTGTGGCTCTCCAGATTCTGTTGGTCTCCCATCAGACCCATCCTGCATAGGCAGAGGGAGGCCAGCAACATTCTGGAGGAACACGGAATTCCCAATCCAGTAATCCAGTCCAGTTCCCTTGCTGACTGCTCGATGAAAACAGACCAGGCACTATGACTTTAGATGATAATAAAGCAAGGTGATCTGTTTTTTCCACGAAGTATGGAGAGCTCCTATCTGCTACCCCATGCTTGAAGCTTAAGCCCTAGGTATAAGGTTAATGTAATTTTAAAAACGAATACCAGTTTTCTTCACAAAACAAGGAAATTACTTTGGGTAAATGGAAGCTTGAGATGGTGTCCTGCTTTCTGGCTTCGTGTGTGATCACATACTGATAAGAGAAAAGAATTTGCATCTTTTCCAGTCATTAGTACAGTCCTGACTGCTTATTTGGAAGCTGGAGATTGAGGCCCAGCCAAATCCACTCATGTACCTGATGGTTGAGGCATTTGGCAAGAACGGAGGGAGGCAGACAGTGAACAGGGGGTTTGCAAAGAAACATCTGAGTTGGCTGTGGCCTGCTAATTCTTTAGCAATATAATGCTGCAGTTTTGTCATCTGGCTGCTACCATGGGCTCTTCTGAGCTTCAGTCAGGCTGTATGCATGGCCTGCGATTTGGCTGTGGCAAATATTTATGTGCTCTGCTCTAGCTGTCGTCCTGTTCTGGCTTAATCAACTGAGCTCCAGGAAAGAGTAGGGGCTTTACTGCTAACAACAGTAGCAGCAGCAACAACAACAATAACAAGATTCAGCCCTACCTGCTGTCTTCCTGACTGAGCTATCAAGAAGCACGATCCTTACAAACATAGCAGAAGCGACTGCTGAGGATCATTTCAATAGGCCTTTGCATGCTGCCTCAGCGCAGAGAAGAAAAACAAATAGAAGCATCAAAGATGATGACGTCTTCACCAACCAGCAGATTTCCTTAGGATGAATGGCTTGGAATTAATAGAATAGTCACCAGGCTGCTGTGAAAGCCAAGGGCTCTGGTGTCATACCAGACTGCTGGGCATGCAGGTACCATCTCTGAGTTGCTTCCAGCTAACAGCCTTAAAATCCCTTCTTTATGCTATGGTTTGCTAAATTACCTTGCAGTTTCCTGTGACAGGAAACATATACAGATTGTAGCAGGAACAGCGTTTGTTCTTATGGGTGTATCCTCTATATGGAATTTGTCCTTCACATATATTTGAAACATGTCTTGCTTACACTGCCAGCAAGGATGGGATGGAAGGGAGATAAAACAAGATAAGATACATGACCATCAATATCTATTATCATATACATGTAGGCTATGTGTCTTTTAATTTGAGTTTGATTCTGAAGCCAGACTAAAATGCACTGGCAATTGGTTGGTTTCTACTAGGGCTGTGTCAGGTCTTTCAGTTCAGTGTGGAGCCTGATTTGGTCCTTGGGATCCAGCCCCAATTGGACCTGGATCAATTCAGACCTAACCCAATCTACTCTAAACCCAAATCTGAATCAAGATTCTGAAATCTAGGTTGCTTGTCCTCTCACTGATGTGCATTTGGAAACCAAAATGTTTATATATTTGTGTTCGTACATCTGTATAAAATTTAGAGAAATGATAGACTCCAAATAGGGGAGTGAATTGCAGATAGGTTAGGCAGGTAGATTAGGTAATGCACATGACTGTGTATTACTAGGCACCTTTAAAGTTTGGTTTACCTCGTAAAAAAACAAAATAAAAGCATGTGCAAACAGATAAGGGCTCAGTCTTAGAATGCTGCTCTTATTCTGGCAATGCTCCACCCAGTAGAACACTCTAGGCTTTACAGTTAAGGAACTGCACCCCAGAAGAGTCTTTAAAGAACCAGAATTAGGGTGGTCGACAGTACTGCACTGAAAAAAACAGCACAGGGGCACTGGGCAGGAAGTTAGGCAGCAGTGCTTGGCAGAGCTAGGCAGACTTGTAGGCAGGCTAAGAGATGGAACAGAACAACAGGCAGCTAAATCAGAGGCACCTTTTCAAGCGGATATATCTGTAGAATCCCAAAGAACATCCCAGACTTTCTGAGATGAACTGCTACTAGAATGAATAGTGGCAGCAAAGACCAAATGCAATGCTGAAAGTATTTCACTAAAATTCCCATCTCCTCCATGGTTGCCAGCCTAAGCTTGGTGGAGATGGGGAAGACTGAGTGCTGCTCACTCTTTGGCACTCCTTGTTCATGTCCTATGGCTTTTCTATCTAGCTAGTAGGACTTTTCTGGCTTTTTCTGAAGCAAGAGCGTTTGGTGCTTCTTCAGCTGTCAGAGCAAACTGCTGGTGCTCATTTGATGCCTGCAGTGAAGGCAGATATCAATGCTGTGATCTTCTCTCATCCCAAAATAGTACCCCAAATGCACTGCGTTTTCTGTAATGACTCAGACAGCCCACTTTCACTCTCAGGGCCTCCCTCTGTCAAGATGCTACCACTGCTGCCACTCCCACTTTATCCTGTCTGCATGTGCCAGATCCTGAGGTTAAAATAAAATGCTTCTAACATTGGAAGCAAGGTTGCTTCCACTTACCTCCAGCTTGACCCCTTACAAGTCTTACTAAAAGTAAAGCAATCTTGATCTAAAATACAACCCAAAGTGCTGGCTTTCACAAGTTTTACTGGGGATGATGGCAAACCAGTTTGCCTATCATACTGTGCCTCAGAGCACCAACTATATTTATAGATTCTCCGGGACTAATGATCACATGTAATGATAGTGAAAATAATTGTTAAAACTATAAGTGATATACAAGTTTAACTAATGAGACAAATTGAGAATTAGCTTCGTTTGGTTGCTCAGCCAATATGAATACTGTAATACTGTTTGCTTTACTTCACAATATGAACTAAATAAGCAATATAGTGCTCACCACCACCATCATCATTCATCTCAGCCATCAACAAACACATTAATTTTATTCCCCAAAATTGCTGTTGCTGCTGAACCAGATAAGTGCAAAGCTGCGCACATGAGACATACAGAAGAACTAGAGGATAATTTACTTAAATTAATAATTAATAAAATACTTAAGAACATCCAGGACCAATTAGAGCCTTGGGGTAGAGAATAAATTTCACTACAGTGAGTTAACATGCAACAAAAAAATGGATTACTGTTCCAATTAACAGTGAACAAGAAAGGAAAATCAAATAATAAGCCAGAGTAGCAAAGAAGAAAAAGACTGGGAAATGAAAGGACAAAAACTAAGAGAAACAAAGCATAAGTGACAATCAACAGCATCATAGAATTGTCCCTCACATTCCTAGAGGCAACAAGGAGCATTTTAAAGCTTTTTTTTAACGTAAAAAAATGTTGTAAAATTTCAGGGAAGTGTGTGGCTTTCTGAAGACCACTGAGGGGCACAGGCACTCCTTGGATCTCAGATATTTGCCCACTCCTTATTTAAACCTTGGACAAAGCATATCCCATGCCCTTAAGAGCTGCATTCTCCTGGCATGTTTGTTCTTGATTCAAAAATTGTTGGGGAACGTCAAGGAGGGATGCTGTTATTCCATACCCCATCTATTCTATTAAAGTAAATTTTAAAATGTAACTTTCCAAGCTGTCACTCCCCTGTCCTCTCTCACATACATAGAAACACACACCTCATTCATCTTTTGATCCTCTTTCATAAATCGTCCTAAGATCTCCATTGCCTCAGGTTTTCAGCTACCATTGTCCTTTTGAGAATTTTCAAGGCTCCTCACATTTCACAAATCTTAAAGACAGAGAAAAAAATCCTCTCAGGTTTGTTTGAGACAGCATCTCTGAATGTGAGCACAGAGCTGCTTTTATTGCTGAACTATTTTCATTGAACTTTATTCTCATTTAAATCAACAGAAGAAAAATTAAATCATAACTAACTTGCCCCACTCCTTTAAGAGAAGCTAAGGTCAACTAACTTAGTCTTGATCCAACTGGTAGTCTCAACAGTGCTAGTATAATTATGTTAAAATTTGTGCCCTACTGATGCAAAATGTTCATTGTGGCATCTTCTCACTGGCAAAGGATTCCTATTCTTTTTCCATACACCTGCTGTAATAAAAACTGGATGCAAATTTTCTCTATCAGCCTGAGCCACAATGGCCAATGGCAAATCATGATACAAACTGCAATCCAACAACATCTGAAGGGTTATACTTTCCCTGTTCTTGATTTAAGCTATCAAGAATTCTTTGGTGTGGAGCTATCCATGGTCCTGATATCAGGAATGTATGAAAGTGCCTTACATGAAGTCAGAGGATAGGATCATCAAACTCAAGTGGAAGCCAGTCTCCAAGTTCTCCTTGGGAGGCCTTTCTGAGTTCAGTTATCCCTTTAATAGGAGCCCTGACATTGAGCTATAGTCAAGCTTCTTGTGTGCCAAAGCAAGGGCACCAGCAGTGCCTTGCCCTCTTCCTGGAATGAATATAATGTCATGTTTGGTATCACTAGACCATGGGGACAAGAGAAACTAATCTGTATAGAGTCAGGCACTGCAGCAGTGTAAAAACTTGGACTTTAAGCCATCTTAAATGTTAGGGTTTCAGTGTGGGCAGCATATTGATTATAATCAAACAGACTGGGAATGCAAACATACTCATTGAAACATGATAGAGTGCAGTTGGGCACCGATTGTTGAAGAAATTTCATCAAAAGTGAAAACTCCACATTATTTCTTCCCATGGCTTTTGAAATGAAATGCCATTTGCCAATGCTCATCCTTTAAATAGCAAGTGGAAAAGAGCAAGCAGATCAATCTTCACCTTCATTTCTCCCCATCTTGGATTTGATATTTAATTTGAAATGTAGAATCTAAAATTAGAGAAATAATGTAGGTGTTCAATATGACTTGTCCTTTGGGCTAGGGAAAAGATGGTCTTTGGGTATGCAGGGATTGTGATCCGTGGCTAGGAAAATTATCAGAATAAGTTTTACTGAAGGAAAGTTCACACTCTTTTTGGGTTCCCATTGATGCCCTCTGCAATTTTAATAAGGCAACAGAACATCGCTTCCTATCAATGTTGCTCTATTAGTCATAAGAGTGGAATGGGGGGTAGACATAATATATATTCCTACATTCTGTCTTCAAAACTGTACAGAGTAGACATATGTCTCAACTATTCAAAGGATGTGAATATTGGTACAAGAAATGGGAAAATGAGTTTTACTTGTCAACGATGACAGAGGAGTAAAAGAAAAACTGACCTGTTTTGCCTTTATGATAGTGGAACAAAACTAAAGTTACTTCAAAACAAATCCTCTTAGATTGCAATCAGGATAATTGAATTTCTGCTGCAATGCTATTTAATCAATGAAATTCCATTTGGATAGTCCTGGTGGGCAGACATGAATAGAATTGTTTTTATTACTTGTTGAAGTCTTTGGTTTTAAAAGGTCCCCAAAATTCTTTTTCTCTGTTTCCAATACATTTCTTGTGAGCAGCAAAATAAAAATTTGATGAATAACATGACTGAAAGTCAAGTTGATGCCACACCTTGACAAAGTATGTATGTATCTATCTATGCAATACACACACACGCACACACATATTTTAACTTTCTTGGAAGTCACCTTGGGTTCCACTCAAGAAAGAAGGTACATATATATGTACCTCCTTTCTCTCAGAGTGGGACCCAAGGTGGCTTCCAAAAAAGTTAAAAATATTAATAAAATATTTAAAACAATTAAAAATGTTAAAAACATATAAAATTCTAAAAAAAACCCCCTACAAAAATTAAAAATAATAAATTAAAAGCTCACCTGCTTACATATTAAAAGTCTGCTTAAATAAGAATGTTTTTGCCTGCTGGCGAAAGGAGAGCAAGGAGGGAGAAAGCCTAGCTTCCTGAGGAAGGGAGTTCCAGAGGGTGGGAGCGGATGTACACATCTCAAGGGAATTGTTCATGGCCCTGTATCCACATACCTTTATTTAGCAAAGCAAGAGTTTCTGCTATACCCAGATTGTCAGTGAGCAAGCAACACATATGCTATCAGATATTAAGCACTGTTCATAAATTACACATTGGTTTACAGAAGAGCCCATATCCTGCCCTTCTAGTGTTGACACAGCACTCAAAGTGGCTGAGTGATGACCATCAATGTGATAATCAACAAGGTACCCTATGTGAGACTGATTTACAGATACCTATCAGTTGATTCCTGTTTGTTTGATTAAGTACCCTTGAGATGACTGACATCTGATGCAACAACTGATTATTGAATAGCGTTAGCCTTGTTCACACCTTTGAAGCACACAGGCAATAAACACATGAAGGGATAGTAATGGTTGCAGGAACAGGCCCAGTCTCCAGACTATAAGCATTGATTTGACATTGCAAGCACATTGCAAGACCCAAAGGGTGTGGTACAAAGGTTTTGATCTGGCATAAGTTTTAGGTGGGGAACCAGAATCCTGCAGGCCAGACCAGATCTACAGAGCCTCTCTATGCAACCTACTAGCCCTTCCGTGAGGATCCTTCCCTTTTTCGATAATGGATAAAAGAATGTGGAGACCAGGAATTGGAAGAAAACATGAGAGCAATGTTGTAGAAATGTGTGTGAAGCAGAAAAGGAAAGAGAGAAGGCACAGGCATGCCAACATGGGGAGGAGGGCAGAAAGACTAAGAAGGAGGGTGAAAAGATAGATAGATAGATAGATAGATAGATAGATAGATAGATAGATAGATAGACAGACAGACAGACAGACAGACAGACAGACAGACAGATAGATTCTATCCATCTATCTATCTATCTATATCCATCCATCCATCCATCCATCCATCCATCCATCCATCCATCCATCCATCCATCTCCTGCCTTATTTCCAGTTTGGAAATCCAGATGGCTTACAAACGTTAAAGCAAACATAGTTAAACATTCACAGCATACAGAAGTTAAAAAGCAATGAAACTATCAAAAAAATTAAAACCATTTAAAAACACAAACCAATGAAGAAGAGAGGCAAAAGAAACCAAACTGAGTGGGAAGTGACTGGTATGTCTGTTTTTTCATTAAGGCTAGAATCCTATTGGTCAGCCCTGGTTATGTCTGTGTATGTATTTTTATGGATGTTGCAGGGGACCTAGACCTCAGTGTGAAATACTTTTCACCCTGGGTGTGCAGCAGCAGCTGGGGAGGGGGCTTGCACAGGCACACCTCCCTCCTCTCAGCCAGTAGTCAGCTTCAGGGGTGCACATGGGTATGTTCTGGTGTTCTAACCTACCTGGGAAAAAGGCAGAGCTGAATCTACTGCTGCTTCTTTGAATGGGTGAAAGCATCAGAAATACACACAAGTGCAGCCCTGCAGTTGAGTGGGAGCAGAGGGGCTGTGTTCACGATCCCCTCAGCTGCTGTTGTGCATCTGGAGAGGGTAGAAAAGAAAGAACAGCCTCTAGTCCCCAGATAACCATACAGGTATGTTGGCAGAGCTTTGCACTCCACTAGCGTTCTTACTGGATCTCATCCTATATTTGAAGCTTGTAAGGTTTAAAAGGAAAGCCACAGACACGTGAACACAATTGTCTTCATGTCAGCCTACCATGACTATAAGGGAGGATTTCACCGATAAAATAGCATATAGGTAGAAAATTAATTGTATTTATTGCAATCTAGCAGGATTTGTCTTGAAATACTTTTTGCTGTCATTCCATAGTCTGTTTGAAAAGCAAAAGAGGTCAAAGTTTTTTGTTTTATCCCTCTGTCATTGTTGGCGATTGAAAACTTATTTTCCCATTGCATGAACAATCACTCACTAATCAAATAGATTTAAGATCTCTTGAAGTCTAGTTCTTTGTGCTGCTATACTGCATAGCATTCTGTAACTTAGGGTTCCTGTGGCAGAAACAGAAATCACTATTTAGTTGTCATCACTGAATATACAGGGAATAACTTTGGGCTGTGTAGTGTGGGTGCTAATGATGGAGAGGCCAGTAGCAGAACCCAATATGGCTGAGCATTTTGTTGCTGTGCCCCACTCACGTTTATTTCTTGCCACAGGGTGCCTGC
The DNA here is from genome assembly GCA_030412105.1 of Cyclura pinguis. Taxonomy (NCBI): domain Eukaryota; kingdom Metazoa; phylum Chordata; class Lepidosauria; order Squamata; family Iguanidae; genus Cyclura; species Cyclura pinguis. The sequence continues at coordinate 244,605,736 of CM059599.1, read as the reverse complement.
CTTGAGAAACCTGGTCTACTTGCCTGGGCTACTGAGAAGAAAAGCCTTCTGGTGATAGGAAAGGCTGTGCCACCCCAGGAACCATACAATAGCAGTAGATGCATAATGCAATCAGAACTCTTCCATGGATTGTCAAGAATTACAACACCCAGCTTCTCCACATTTGCAAACAACTACCACTGCTTTCACCTGTTTTCCAATACTTCGACTACAGTATATATGTCTCCTTACAGTGCAGCATGCACTGTGTACTACATCAACATTTTTATACTGTGTTTCTAATAGATTTATGTATATATTATCAGTTTGGATGCCAAATCAAAATTTCCCCCCATTGACCTGGTTCAGTCAGTCTCTCACGCCCAGCCATATGAAGATGAAAGAGAATTTGTACTGGCGAATATTAACAGAGATTCTTTAGGCAAGTTCCCTTAAGTACAAAAAATTAAAGTTGTTCAGTTATGGGCAAATCTCTAGGTTTTTCCTCTTGAGCTAAATGATAGAAATTGGTGATGGGTTAATTGAACACTTAACAGCTACTATATATTAGCATAAAATATATAGTAGTTGTTAAGTGTTCAATTAGCTCACCACCAATTTCTATCATTGGCATGTTCTCTATCAGTTAAAAGTCATGTATTGTGATGTTAAATCATTTATCTGAAAGCAAATAGGAATTGGTTAATGTATAGTAAGTTAGAGGAAAAGGGCTATGGAGAAGGACTAGCACTATCAATTTAGACAGAGTTAGCAGAAAGTTATATAAAATCTTTTAAAACATGAAATCAAAGGGTTGTTTTTTTGAAGCAAACAACTTCTAACACCAGGGGATGCCTTTTGTTAGTCTGCATTGTGTGAGGGAACTGTTCAGTTGAGTGACTGCAGAACTAGATTCCAGTTAAAACTAGGAGATGAGGAGGCCTCCTGCAGGCAACAACAATGGGGACCCTTCCAGAAAAACAAGCTGCTAGAGAAATTGAACAAACATCTTATGCAACATCAACACTTTTTGAATCAGACTATGCATTGTGCACAGCTTCAGAATCAATGAATTAACAAAACAGCTTATACTCAACGTCTTTATAATTAAGAACTGGGACAGGTTCTGAATCTTAGATGCAATTATTCTGAACCAGTAGCAAACAGATTCATCTTAACATGTGGTATTTGCAGTGGGATTCCTGCTGCTTCTATTGAAGCATTAATACTCTACCAACTAAAAGACTGTGGACCAGAACATTTGATCTGGAAAGCCTAGGTGCAGATTTCGTTTTAGCCACAAATTCGTTTTAGACACAAATTCTGAGTCACCTTGAACAAGTCGGTATGGTTAGTTAAACAGTGCAGTCCAGAATGCCCTCTTGTTGCTTATGTCCTTTTTTTTTAAAAAAATGAAAATATTATTGATAATAAAAGGACTATTAAATAAAGGTAATTTGAGAATTTGGTATTATTTTATGAAATCTGTGAAGTATATTTTGTAGGTTCTCTTTACATGCCTTTTAGTTTAGAAAGGATTTGTAACAGTTCTTAAGGTAAAGGTAACCTACTTGTTCACGTTTGGGGAGATGCTTTTCTTCTGAATTATTGAAGATGTTTCACTTCCTACTCACATGCTTGTTTAAGGTTTCACTTGTTTTATGATGGGATCTTATTTGCCTATAGGGTATTCAGAATCCAGAATGACCGATCTAGAACTAACACGGGTTTTTTGTTCTCCTTGTTATGCCAAGTTTATGGGGGAGGACTGTAGAGTGTGTGACCTGCCTTTTTAAGGAACTGTGATCTGACTGGATGATCTCTTTGACACTGGTTGGACAGGCTTGATGGACTGCTCTAGCTGAAAAACTGACAATAAAAACTCAAGTGGCCAGGGGAGAAATAGCAGAAGACAGTTTACAGAATTGTGGAATCTGTTTATATTCCAGGTTTTGGAATCAAGAATGGATCAAGCCCATCATTAACACTCAGGACTTTTTGGCATGATTTGTGTGTATATGTGCCTTCAAGTCAGCTGTTGACTTAGGGTGACCCAAAGAATATTTAAGATGAGGACTATCATGAAGCAGGTTATTCGAATGAGACAGTAGTTATGTAATTCAGTGTACATTTTAAAAAATTAATAAAATTTATTTTAAAAAGCTTGTCTTTTTTAGACACACGCTTGGACTGTGATAATAGCTCCCTTCTGTCTTTGGTTATCTGTGGCTTTCTCCATGATTCACTTAGAACTGGCAGGGCTTTGTCTGTATAGTAAGGCCAAGGTGCCATGTTATGCTGTTGATAGTTATTGTTCATGAATAAACAATGTCTTCCAAAGTACATCTTCCAAACTTCAGCTGTTTCTTGGCTTGTGAATAATGACTGAACCATAGAGCTGGAAGGGAGCTGAAGGACCATCTAGCCGAACCCACTGGCAGTACAGGAATCCATTGGTAAAGCACTCCTAAGAGATAGACATCTGACCCCTGTTTAAAAACTTTCAATGAATGAGAGTTCAACAACTTTTGAGGTAGTCATGCCAAACAGCTCCTACTATCAGGAAGTTTTTTCTCATGTTCAGTTAGAATTTCCTTTCTTTTAATTTGAGTCTATCACCTTTAGTTCTACACTCTGGAGCAGCAGAAAACAAACTTGCTCCATCTTATTCCTATTATTATCATATATCTAACAGACCTTCAGATATTTAGAGATGGATATCACATTATCTCAGTCTACTCTTCTCTAGGCCATAACTTAATCTTTCCTAATTGGGCTTGGTTTTCAGGCCTGCTACCATCTTGGCTGCCCTCCTTTGGACACCTTCCAGCTTTTAAAATGTGTTTCTTACGCATGGTGCCCAGAAGAGCATATAATATTCTAGGTGAGGTATAAGCAAAGTAGACTAGAATGGTACTATTAATTTCCTTCATCTGGAACCCACAGTTCTATTGGTGCAACCTAAAGCTGAATTGGCTTTTATTTCTACTACATCCACTATTGACTCATGTTAAGTTTGTGATTTAACAAGAATCTTAGATTCTTTTCACAAGTACTTCTGTTAAGCCATCTATCTTTTATTTGTGCTTCTGATTTTTATAGCCCATAGGTAGTACCTTACATTTCAAATTGAAAGATCATCTCACACAGTGAATATTCTTCATCTATTCCATAGAACTAAGTAAAAGAATACTATGTGGTGTTAGAACTGCGTCTGCACCTTCACCTGGTGTGAAGTAATGCGACATAAGGCCAATAGTTGTTGCTAGAAGCTCAACTTTACCAGCAGAAGGTTGTTTGCTCTGGCTTGTCCCCAGCCTGCATAACACTGGGGCCATTTCCGCACTGGACTGTTATAGCATGATGATTCCACTTTCAACATCCTATGGAATCCTGGGGTTTGCAGTTTAGGGAGGGGCTGGTCAGCCCCTCCCTAAACTGCAAACCCCAAGATTCCATAGGATATTGAAAGTGGAATCATTGTGCTATAACAGTCCAGTGCGGAAATGGCCTGGGTTATCTACAGTCCACCTTGCAAACATCTTGCTTGCCTTATGTATTCAGCCCTGTACTACTGTAAGTAATTGAGTTCGAAATGGGTATTAGTTCTCAATTAAGGGTATGCATACAATTGTGGCCTTGTTATACTGAGACTTTGGCTTCGACCTGTAAATCAAAACTGTTGAAAATGAGCTAAGGAGCAGAACAAACCGTTAACATTTGTAAGTACAAAACAGTTGTTTTCAATGACTGATAGACTTTCCACCCAGGGGAAATGAATGGGCTTTAGTGTTTTCTGAAGATGACAAAATCTTTACACCTGCAAATGAGAAGAGGCAATCTTAGGAGCTGCAGCTAAACATGACAGACAGAATCTTACAATGAAAATGTCACCACATTCTGATAATTGTATCAAATATACAATGTAGTTATATTTTCACTTATAGTTTTACAAATAGATTTTCTTTCTGGAAAGTGATATAGTCCAGAACCTATCTTTATGTGAAGATTTTTACCTGCTGGACTACCCCTGCTGTCCTCAGGCAGTTTAATTTTATCTGACTTTATTTTGTCTCTACTTGATCACTATTGTCTTTTTTTCAAGAATAGCCAAAGGCAAAAATATATACAGCAGGAAAACTCTATGTTCTATAAGAGTAGAACAAAGAAAACCAATTCATCTTAACTCTGAGCCAAGGCGTAGATTAGCCAATAAACTTCACAAGTGTCACTGCTTAACAGATCTTTGTATACTTCTCACATTCAAACTGCCTCATCAGCCTCAAAAGATCTTTCTCATGAAGCATTTTCACAATTGTTGCTGTAAGCCAAATATTTGTCTTTACGTCCACAAAGCATGTTTCCAATAGACAGTGTTTATGTTGACTCTGATTCGCCTGCATAGCTTGAAGCAAAGCCAAATGCTCTGTGAGTTATTGATGGCTCTCCAGTGATGAAAATGGTAAGTCCATAAAATAAGTCCATCAGAAGGACTTATTACTGTGCTTACCATTGAGTCCAACACAGGTACAAAGAGAGTCCAAGGAGCAGGTCAGTATAAATCCTTCTGATGTTATAATTTTCTTCACGGCTGAGGCTGGCTGGCATGTTCCCATGAGCAAGCATTTTAAAATCAGAAAAGGCTCTAAAAATATAATCTATGTATACTAGCAAGAAGGAGCTCTGCTGTGTAGAAATAGCAGCCATGATTATGAACCAAATCTAGGATGCACAAACATTTCAATCATGCTGCTTACTCACAAATTCAGGCGTTAGTAGGTGCATGAGAAACTGGGGTTGGCCATACTTTTAGGAAACCATAAGTGTGACTGGATTATGAGACCAGAGTTTCCCCTGGTGAGTTATTATGGACTGTTTGCAACCAGGTCTTAATACCCTCTTTAAGGTAACACAATAGTAAAGATGTCTGGTATTTTTTAAAAAAAGCCGTAGATTGGTCAGAGTAGTTATATTCCTTCAAGTCAATTCTGACTTATGGTGACAGCCTTATATGGTTTTCTTGGCAACGTTTCTTCACAGCAGGTTTGCCACAGAGTTCCTCTGAAGCTGAGACAGTGTGACTTGCCAATGGTCACTGAGTGAGTTGCCATGGCTGAGTGCGGATTGAACCCTAGTTTCCTGGGGTTCTAGCTCAACACTTAAATCTTTATCCCACACAGATTCTCAGTCAGGGTGGTACAAATCCTCAAAGGCTGACCTTCAGTCCATTCTGTCTGCTGAATTTCAGGAGATGCCCTTAATCCTCTAGATTAAGGGAGATTGACTGATTGACTGATTTGTGGCATTTTTTCAGTCCAGTTCACTAAGTCCTCTGAGCAATTCACAAAGCTTTTAGATAAACAGAATATAATAAATGGAACTAAAGAGAATCACATAAGATCTAAAAGCACCAGAAATCACTATAAAACTATTATAGTATTCTATAAAATCAATATAAAAATAGCACTAAAACCCACCAAGGGAAAGAACAAAGAGTTCCAAGATCTGGAATATAATTTTAAAGGTTTGGGAAAGTAACAAGCAATTCATTTGGTACTGAAAAAAAAAATCATAATGTAGGGGTAGGGCAATCCTGTCTGGGGAAGCACATTCTGTAATCTGGGTGCTACCACTAAAAAATACTTTTTGCTGGTAGTCACCTCCTGTACCACATTCAGTGCATACATATGCAAGGAAACTTATACGTGAGGAGACAAACCTTCAGATTATAAGACTGCAAGCTTTGCAGGGCTTTCAGTGGTATCACCAGCTTTTTGAACTGGGAACAGAGATAAAGTGGAGATGCAAATCACAAACTTTGTTACAGAGCACGTTAGTGTATACAGTGATGTGCTTTCCATATGCCCCTTTTATCTGACTCTGTACACTTCAAAACACATTGTGGCAATAGAGTCTTCAGTTTTTGTGAAGCTGCATATTTCATATCTCTCCTGTTATTATTGCTCTTCTTCACTTTTTTTGTAAATAGGAGGATGAACCATTGGTCCAGGCTTGTCTGTACTAGTAAGTAGAAGTAGCTCTCCAAGGTTTCAGGTCCTTTTTTAGCCCATCACCCACTCCTTATGCTATTTGACTGGAAACAACAGTGATTAGATCTGTGACCTTGCACAAATCAAGTCTCCTTGGCCTAATGCTATTGCTGAGGTTTAACCAAGACATTTTGCTGCATGTTGAAAGGATAAACTTATATCTTCTCCCTTGGTCAAAAGCTGGCTAGCCGAATGGTTGACCCTTTCAACACTGAAGATACAACAGTATCTTCCACCACAGCTAAGGAGTAGAAGCCTGTCTTAGGGAGTCTGATTTAACATCTATTTGCATCTCATCAAATCCCAGCATCATTTATCTGAGGCAGCAGTAGCATACAAATGAAATAAGTAAACAAATTTAAAATGACTTTACATTGTTTTATGTGGTTTTATGTGGTAATTGTTTTTAAATTTTATTGTGAAGTTTTTTTTAAAAAAATGCAGAAAGGAAAAGGTGGCACTCTGGGAGAAAGGTGGCTTAGGTATGAAATGAACATAAAGAAATACTATGTCTAACAGTAGGGCCAGCTTTGCCGGTGGCTATACAGCAGTCAGTAGCTAGGGTGGGATGTACCATTAAGCAGAATGAAACAACTGCTTCAGGGAACAGATGGTGGGAGACAGGAAGTGCCTCTATTTTCAGAAAACTGAGCTGTTCTTGCCGTGCAGTTTCCCCATATTCTTAGATATGGAGTGACCAGAGAGCTTCGGGTGCTAAGCCTTAGGCCATTTCCACACTACACTGTTATAGTGCTATTATTCCACTTTAAACATCCTGAGGAATTCTGAGGTTTTCTGAGACCCTCTAAATGCTCCTCCCTAAACTGCAAACCCCAGAATTCCATAGGATGTTGAAAGTGGAATAATAGCACTATAACAGTGTAGTGGGAACTTAAAACAAGCACCAGTGTTTTCCCTCATCCTTCTGATGGGTCAACATAAACTTTTTCGTTACCCAATTAGTGGTCTGGAAGAATCCTAGTAAATCTCTATTTTCTCTTTTTTCAGCTTTCTCCACCAGTCCTAAGGTTTACACTGGAGAACAAGAACAGAAACCCTCAGCAGTAGAGATGTAGTTCATTTAAATTTCCTCACTATCTTCTACCTTAGCCCAAAATGTCAACCCAAACAGAGAAGTCTTGCAAAAAAGTTCAGGTCTGGACATTGCTAAGTATACAGCCATCTATGCAATAATGTCCTTTATATTTAAATGAATAATAATAATAATAATAATAATAATAATAATAATAATAATAATAATATATGACTCTATATCAGAGAGGAAGCATGTTAACTTTAAGAAATGCTTATTTATCTTTCTTTTTTCTGCTATGAAACAGATAAGAAAGAAAATAATTTTTTTCCACAGGAGTCACAATTTGATGGTACTTTCAAATGGCCAAGATTTAAATGTGACATGTTATTTATCACTGGCTATACAGCTATTGCATCTGAAAGTCATTGCTACTTGATAGCCACCTGCCAGCCAGCTGAATAGGATGTGAAACCACTCCACATTTTTCAAAAGCAGCTGTCCACAGATACCTAAGCTTTTATTTGATTTCTGTCAAGTGGCACTAGATTCAGATTTGCCCAGGGGACTAATTAATAATGGAACATAGTTGATCTGAAAGTACCATTAATATGAAGCTATTAAAAACAGGCTGGACAAAACAGATGTATAAGGAAAAACATCACAGAAATAGTAGCTAATCTGAGAGATAGTAGTCACAGGATTGAATCTTGAACTTATTGGACAGATCAGAGTAAGTCTTCTGTTTGTAAGCCAGGATTGCTTATGACACTTTTGCCAGCTGGATCACTATGAGCCTGCCAGTCCATATTTGAAGCTGTTGAATGAGATGGCTATGGTTAATATGACCACGGTTATGACTGATATAGTGCACTGAACAGTGAATGATACAATAGCTGTAGTGACTGCTCTAGTCATTACAGAAATTGTTTCTGCAACACAGAACAGTTCCAAAAGAGAGTTACTCTCCAAGATAACCACAGAACAATAGTTTAGAGAAAGAGACATAAGGACAGCTGTACTAAGCTATAGCTCCTGCGTCTCTTTGTCTATGAGTGCATTCAGATCCAAAGTTAGTAATAATCAGATTAAATTTGTATGAATGGGTTAGTTCAATAATTTCTATCCATCTACACTAACTAAAACAGCTTGTCTTGTAGAGATGCGGGGGGGGGGGTCTACATAGAGGCATTGAAAAGAAATTTAACAGGGTTCCTGCTCTAATGAATGAATAAGAGGTCATAAAGTTCAGGTGACATTAAAATGAACTATGAGAATTTGCAGGGAGTTTGAGATGCCTTGCCAATCTATTTACCCTAATCTTGAACAAGCTCTTGACCGAACCCTTATACGGGAATAGTTTCTTGACAAAATATTAGATTTTTTTTTAAAAAAGACCAGTAACTATTTAAGGAAATCAATAAATAGGGAATGAGGATAATAGCTTTGTGACCTCAGGGCATATGTTTTGGATCTTATTGGTGATCTGAAAACAATTAGGGATAATATTAGGGTCTTGCAATTCGCTATTTGGGGTCAGTGGATGAGAAGACTGTGTATGTTTGAATCAAGATACAACTGAGCCAGGCAAGTTGCCATTATGTTCTCAGTCTGGAAGATAATGGGCTCTGAAAGAATAATTTGCACTAATCATACTTCTTGATGAGTTCAAAATTAACTGCAACATAGCTTTAGGGGCGGGAAAGTTGGCCCTGACAGCAAAGAGGTTATTGAACTGAAGATTAGTGTGCAGCTGCCTCAAAGAATTATGTTGAGTTGTTCCTCGACATGCTATAAGAAGAAATGTTACACAGATAAATAGTGTGCCAGTTTCTATCCAGAAGATGAATCTGAATTCTAGTTTGGCCCTTTAAACTAGAATATTGTCTAGAAATCTTCTAGAAGAAAGGGGGTGCTGGAAGTAACTTGGAGCAAGGAATTGTTTTTAAAATGTAGTGACAGCAGCATTTCCTTTTGCTTCCATATACAGTAGCAGAGCTGGGCTGGAATCCTGTATCAGCTTATAATTCAATTGTGCTCTGATTATCAGCAGAAAGCAGGCGCTGCCTGGTAAAGTAGGCTGGAGGGCGAGTTACAATCTTGGCAATAGTGTCAAAATCGTGACTAGATAGTGATCATCAATAGTATTCATGATCACTACTTGGTCATGACTTTGACACTATTGCCATGATTGTAATATCTGCCCCATCTACTTTACTGGGCAGCAGATGCAGGAGGGGAAGGAAGGCCATTCTGCCCATGATCACAGCATGGTTGAATGATGTTTTCATCATGTTTGGAAAAGGGAGGTCAGGCCAGGAGACATTACTTACTTAAGTTCTTGGTTAACCATAAGCTGATACAGGATTCCATCTCTGATTTGTAAGCTCATAGGAGAGATAGCTGAATATGTTCATTCCAATGCCGTCTTCAAAACAACAGTTGTTTCTTTAAAAAAAAAACACGACCCTTCCTGCTATGATTCTTATTAAAGAACTCAATTTGGTGCTGGCTTAGGAAAGAAGAAGAAAATCCCTACAAACATGAGCTATTCTTTGCCTTCCTGCACTTTATTGGGGCTCAGATAACTACAAAAAAAAGGGAATGGAAATAGGCTTAAAGAGGCAGCTAAACGAATTTGCTGCCTTCATTAAGGGCACAAGCTCAGAATTTGCAGCTTTATAGCTTGTAGTGGGTTGTCTCTTCCTTTTTGCTCAAAGAAAAGAGGCGCTGGAAGGACAGAAACAATCTGGTAGCTGTCAGAGGTGATAACCCTGCTCTCTCTCCTGAAGCAATTGTCTACCTGTACAGCATTCTCTTGGAAGTACTCTAACATTGCAAAGACCAGTTAAAAATTAATTAGGACGCAATCCTACACATTTCAATCCTCTATCTATCTATCTATCTATCTATCTATCTATCTATCTATCTATCTATCTATCTGTACATGTTTACTCAGAAGTAAAGACCACTGAATTCAGTGTGACTTACTCCCAGGTCTGCATATTTGGCTTGCAGGCTAGTCTGTACAGTGTATATAAACTTGCAACCTATGGCTGCATCCTCCCTTGGCTTTCCTGGGAGCAAGCTCTATTAAATAAAGTGCCTCAGGCTACTGAATATATCTGCAAGGATTGTGCTTTTTAAAAAAGTAAACAAAATAGCACTTGGAAAACTCTTCCTTCTTCTTATCTCTCTGTCTTCTTTTCGCACTCTCCTCACCTGTTTTTTTTTTTCAAGAACTTGTGATATTGTTACCAGAAGTGTGCCATTGTTAATAGCACCAATCACAATGTGTCAGCCCCACTTTTCTGTGAAGATTTGGCTTTAAAGAGGAAATTCCAATCTATAAGACAGGATAATTGGATTTCAGAATTTATTTATTCATTAATACACCCCCCCACCAATCCCACCCAAAGGGATTGAGAAACTGCCTGCATACTGGGATTCCTTTTGTAGGAGTGGTGAGTTGTGGCAGTTTGCTGCCCTTCTGAACACTACAGAAAGGCATATGATCCCATAAATTACTCACATGTTTATCCTATTTATCTGGAAAGGTATGAATGGCTAGCCATACTAGAATTTTGTCAGAAGAGTGAAGTAATCACTATTGCACAAAGGGTGGGCTAGCTTATTTTTGGAAACAGTCAATAGAACTTAGGGCAAACATAAGTTGGAAATGGTGCTTATTTTATTTTGCTGGAACTATTGTACAGTTCTATGAAACAGCACTAAAATTGTCCCTATAGTTAGTTCCTTAGATCAGACACCATTTCAGCATCATGTTTCTGAGTCTTAGACTGGACAGGTTTGAGCCTACACTAATGATACAGAATCTGAGAACTGTTGTGAATTCCAGATCTGGCAGAAAGTCTTGCTTTATCATGGGGCAGAATGAGACTACTGTCCCAGAAGGCAGAGGCTGGGAGGCAGCAAGAGCAGTTCTTTGGATGTTCCTCCTGAACAGCCTGGCCATTCTCCTCTGGTGGTTCTCAAACTGTGGGGTTAGACCCTAAAGAGTGTTGTGTAATAGTTGCTTGATGGGGGCTCAAGAAAGGTCAGCCGCATATACAGCAAATGTGAAAAGAAGGGTAAACCTCTCTCTGTGTGAGTATGTGTGTGCTGTTGAGTATCAACTGGTCCTTGCAAGACAGAGGGAGCATCTGGCACAAGGGGGTGCTGTAAGAGAGAGAGGGAGGGAAAGAGAAACACACAGGGAATTTGACATTAGGCAAGGGAGCATAATCTCTGCACATAGATGTAAAGGGGGTCACAGGAGTAAAAAATTTGATGAGCACTGCCATATGCCCTTTTCTGTCTCCTTAAATGATTTGCTGCCCTCTAGAGGTTGCCATTCCTTTGCCAGTATTCAACAGGAAGTATAGTCAGGTTCCGTAAGTGGAATGTGTGTGTATGTGTCTGTCTGTGTATGTAGGTATGTGGGGTGCCATCTTGTTCCTTGAGTCAGGCAGCAAATGGTTAGACCAGCCCTGCTTCAATGAGCTCTAATTCCTTTATGATCCATGTGAAAGGAAGAACTAGTACAAAGTGTTCCTTTATTACCAGCCACTAGAAGCAGCAAAAGCCAAGAGCTGTAAAATCTGTTGGTAACCCCCAGCATCAATATTTCCAATGGTGGCATTTGCATGAATTTCTAAATCATGCCACCAGTTGACTAGTTATTCTTTAGCCAGGGTACAAAAAAACAAAACAAGGCAAAAATCCATTTTAAAGAATGTAAATACTCATGATGTAATAGGCTCGTGGATCTTCAAGCCTGCCTGTGAGCATTAAGTTTCCATTAATGGCTGATTATGTAAACTCACACTCTTCTCTCCTATTGTGCTCCTGCCACATGTTCCCTGTGGCTCACAACATGCTCACAGAAATAAACTCAGCTGCAAGAAAACTAATTTACGTTTATTATGTTTTAATTCTTTGTTTTAAAATGCTGTTCTGATGTCAGGAGTAGTTGGGAACAAATGGAAAGCAAAAGAGTTGGGGTGCCCTCAAACCATAGCATGAATAATTTTTTTCTTTTCTTTTCTTTTTTTTTGGTAATGATGCCAGGGTGATTAGGCCCATAGCATGGAAGCATTGCAGCATATTAAAGCTAGCTATATATTAAATGAAAATTACATGGCAATAATAGCTTACATTTCTATAGACCCCTGGGGAACTTTCTTGCTTTTTTTATGTTCAGCACCAATGGGGGGAAAAATCTATCTTCTTCTGCAGGGGGAAGTAGTAATCAGCCTGCTCATAGTACCCTGATAGAGCACAAGGAAGAAAACTTGTTATCATATCTTTGATGGAAGAGGGTTACTTATGTTTATTTCAAAAATATTTCATAGTCTTCATTTTAAAACCAGGAAACATTTTACACTGTCAGGAGTTTAATGAAGACACTGGGATTCTCAGTCTTCAGCCCTACATGCACTGATCTGAGAACAGTCTTCTTGAACACAGTAAACTACCCAGGTATTGTGCATAGGATTATGAAAACAAAAGGGAAGATTTGATTGGTTAGCTGTATATTACCTTGTTTGAGAGTACCTTTCAGATTGGTTAGGTATCATATTATCTGCCACTGTCACAGCTCACTCCTGCACCGGTGCAGTTATGCCCAACAACATGATCTTGGGCAAGACCTGAACACTGAATATAAAAGCTTATACATGATCCATCAGTGAAAATTTCTGTGTAGCTTTCACTTGGTATTCACACATCAGGTACTGCTTTAAGAGATTATTTTGCAAGACAATGCATGTGGGTTTGTTGTGCAAGTGTTGTGGGTACTGTATGAAAACCATCTCTTTTCTCTTTTTTGGCACAAAGAGCACCATTTCTATAAACAGATGCAACAATAATTTTTGTGCCAGCTTGTTTAGGAAAGTACTTTTCTTGTGATGTTCATGGTGTTTATGTTCAGAAAGTGTATTTCTGTATAGAACAATTTTCTGAAACACTTTTGGATGTGTATGTTGATGATGCCCAGCTCTATTACTCTCATCTACATAATTCCCAGGAAATGATTTCTGTCCTAAACTGATACCTGGCAGCGGTAATGGACTGATTGAGGGCAGACAACTTAAAGCTTAACCCGGACAAGACAGAAATGTTCCTGGTCAGTTGGAAGATGGATCCAGTAAAAGGGATTCAGCCTGTGTTTGATGGGGTTACACCCCACCTGATAACACAGGTTTGCAGTTTGGGGATACTATTGGATTCGGCCCTGAGGCTGCAGGCCCAGGTTTCAGCAGTGATCAGGAGTACATTTGCATAGTTAAAGCTGATATATCAATTGTGCCTGTGTCTGGAGAAGTCATATCTGACCTTGGTAACACATGTGCCTGGTTTTGGAGTGTTGTAACATGCTATACATGGGGCTGCCTTGAAAAGTTCTCAAAAACTTCAGTTGGCCCAAAGAGCGCAGTATATACAGTCCCTATATACTGGGACTGTATATAGGTAGCATACAACTTCCTTGTTACAACAGTTCCACTGGCTGGTGGTACAGTTTGTGGGAAGACTTCAAAGTGTTGGCGATAACATATAAAGCCCTTTATGGCTTGGGTCCAGGCTATTTGAAAGACCGTTATCTCCCATTTGAGCCCATTAGACCTCTAAAGCCATTTCCGCACTAGGCTGTTATAGCGCTATGATTCTGCCTGGCCCCTCCCGAAACTGCAAACCCCAGGATTCCATAGGATGTTGAAAGTGGAATCATAGCGCTATAACAGCCTAGTGCGGAAATGGCCGAAGATTGTTTGAAGAGGCCCTGGAAAAAAGGCAGAGGACCTTCTTGATAGCTGCTCCCAGAATTTAGAACTCCCTCCTCAGGGAGGCTAGATGGCCCTCTTCTTGTTCTCTTGTCAGCAAGTTAAGGTATTTTTATGCCATCAGGCTTTTGGAAACTGACTGGGGTGGGCTTTTAATGCCGTGCAGTGCTGTTTTTAAAGGTTTGTTATGTTGACTTTTAATAAACTTTTAATGTTTATTGCTTTTAACTCTATCCATTGCTTTATTGGGTTTTTAGATATTATTTATTTTCTTTGCTTTATAAGTATTGTTTTAAATATCTTAAACATATACTTTTATTGATGCTTTTTATAGTTTTAATCTGTATTGTTTTTAAATGTTAGCCACCTTGAGTTTCATTCTTGAGAAAATGACAGGATATAAAACAACAATAACAATAATATTAATTATACGTTGAGTGGCATGTCCATGCCTTCTGAGGTATGTGCGAAAGACTCCTAAAATGGATAGATTACACAATTGCTTTTTCTGAGAGCCAGCTACAAAGCAAGAAGGTAACTTAATTTAAAAATAGATTCTTAGGAAGCACAGGTTTCCCATTAACTAATGGCATCACACAACATATATTTCTCTCTTCCCTTCACCTGCAATAAGAGTAAAATAATCCCACATTTTTTCTTGTGTTAAAAATTTGGTATGGGAAGTCTTGTAAAGTTTTTAAAGAAATCCTAGCAGCAGTATATTATTGTGCCTGCTAGGGCTTTATTTTCCATCAGTGGATTCAAATTGCTTCTTGTGCTGGCAGCATTTTGTTGTATCAGGTTTTTTTTATTTATATTTTTTTAGGTTAGGCATAAAATACATTTCTCAGGATGCCAGTGTGGCAGCAGTAGAAGAAACCATGATGTAGATAAAGTTTATTTGGGAGACAGTAGTGGAGTTTGAAAAGAGCCTGAAAACAGGAAATTAGGCTGTTTAATGCCAATGTCTCTGCATAGCAAAGGTTTGTCTCCATTCCAGTCAAATACGGAAAAAGAGATAAGCACTAATAGAGACTGGAATTCAGTATGGGAATTATAGCTTTGTATGTGGAGTTATGTGTGCAAGGAATATAACTGAGCAGTTTTGTAATGTCCATATTTTCATAGTGGCTGTTGTGATATTACTATGTAAGGGCATCGGTTGCACATCGCTGGAATAACCAATGAGATATGGTGCAATGGGCACCAGTGTGCATCCAGGTGTTCCCCAATGCACTTGCAAGACCTCAATGTGCACCAGAAATGGTCAGTACACATTAGAAGTGTGCTCAGTGTACATCAGAAGACCCCAGTGGGCATCAGCAAAGCCTAGTGCACATCAGACATGCCCAGTGCCCATTGAAGCACTGTTGCCAATGTCCTGGTAGGGATATTTGTAATTCACTAACATGGTTTTGTTTTGCCTTTGCAAGGATTCATAAAGTTATACAATGTAAACCACAGTGTAGAATTTTGTGCATAATCTATTTTTTTTCTCCTTTGGTAAGCGAAAGGTAGCTTCTTTATTCCTTTAGTTCCATGAATGTATGGTTTCCCAAAGATGATTGGTGCTGATGGCAATCATGGGAACCCACTTCATGATGGGGGCAGTGATTCCTCAACTAGAATGAGTCAGGCATGGGGACATGACTTGGAAGGAAGGGACCACATAGTACAATTGTAGAAAACATGTTTTGGATGTAGGAGATCTCACCTTCAATTCTTTGCCCTTCCTGTATTCTCACCTTTGAGAACAATCAGACTGGAGAGTCCAAGAGGTAAGGCACAAGGGATATAGACTCCACCACTGGCTGGGGTACATCATGCCCCGATCTTACAGTGCCATAGAAGATGTCTAAAGATACATTTTCAGGCTATACCTTCTTCCTACAGGTTTATAGGGCTGCTTGAGAGGATGTGGTATAATTGAATTATAGTTGATTTTAATTTTTTAATTTGGTTTTAGTCTTAATTTTTCTAGATTAATACACGCTTGATCTTCTAAGAATTTTCTATCCCACTTTTTTGTAACTTCCAGGTACCTTTAAATACATGTTTTTGTTAAAAGATGCTGTGAAAACTTCTTGAGGAAACCTGAAGAACTATTGACAGGACCAATAGTTTCACCTGGTTTAAAACTGCTTTATAAGTGAAAATCATGGTTGTGCAGCGGCATCACTAGCGCTGGTGTCACCCCAGTGCATTAATGCATGGTGTCACCCCTCACAACCTGAGCAGGTGGTGTAGAGTAAAAATAATAAATTTCTGCTGAAACAGTGCAGGCAGGAAAAGGGAGCCGACAAATATATGCAAACACATTGCACTCCCTTCCCTCTCTCCTTTCTATCACTCACATCATTCTTGAAGGTTCATGGGCAGCAGCAGTGGCTTCCCAGATGCCCTGCAGTGGGAGAGAAGGGGAGAGTGGGGAGGGTGAGGAGCACACATTACATTGGTAATGGAGCCTTGGGGAGGGAGAGAAAGAGATTGTCCTATCCCCTGCTTCTGCTCATCACTGTGGCCGCCAGGCTGTCTCCAAAGGGTATCACCATCTCACCTGCCCTGACAGAGTCCAATGTCACAGATGCCTCTTGGCCCACACACTGGGGCCCGGCCCACCAAGCAGGGTGAGAGAGGGTCATTGCAGGAAATCCTGCCCTCCCAAGCTGATCCACAGCAGGGCTGTGTGGATGCACTCAGGACCATTGCTGCCTCCATCCCCTCCCCACTGGGCCTGTCAATGTGCTTAGCAGAAGCCAAGCACACATGTGTCTGTCAGGGTGCGGGGCAGCACTCACAAATTTTCTAGCAGTCCAAAGGTGGGGAGAATAATTTTGATCTCATCTCTCTCTTATGATGTCACCCAGTGTGGTCCAAACTCCCTAATGATGCCACTAATGTGATTTTCTTTTTCATGTTTTTTCCCCTTTCTCCTCATCTATTTTTTGACTTAAAATAACAAAATAGGTAATCTGGCAGGGAATTCTTGCCTGGAACAGGTCTCTGAGAGTTGGAATCAGAGATGGGGTCTGGGAAGGAATCCTTCCTCAGGAAGTTGGAAGTGGACTGCTGAGAAAAGGATATACATCCAAACATTTTGAAAACTGATACAGTAATTTAATGAGAGATTATTCTGTAAAATGCTTTCGTTATCTGTTTTGTTTCAGTTGTGTTTGACTCGTGCTTCAGCACACTTGTTTATTGCTTATTCATATCTGTACAGCCTCCCTTTTGCTTAAATAAATAAACAAATGCCACCGAGGCTTTGCACAATATGTTCACATAAAACAGCAAAACTACAAAAGTAGAACAAATCCCCAAATGCAATTAGCAAAGACAACTCTAATTAATCCTCTGTCATCCCACTTCTTCAGCTGCTTTTAAAATATCCCAGTTTCTCTCTCTTCCTCCCATTTTCCCCTTTAGTTTTCAATTCATTTTAATTGCTGTCAAATGAGTTCCGACTACAAAAGTAGTTTGTACTCAGTTAACTTAGCAGGATGGAAAGGAGAGGCAGAAACATTATTTTGCTCTTCCCAGCAAGCTCAGGCAAAAGCAAATGGCTGCAGTCACTCCTACCTTGTGTGTCCTTCTACATTAATAACTTCTGAACATACTCTGATGTTGCTTGGCCACTTGTCATGGTTTTCATCTGTGAAAAGCTGGAGGGCATGAATATATCTCTCTAAAAATAATTCAAAAGTTTAAATTAATGTAAGTCCCATTGAACTCACTAAGCTTGCTTCTGATTATACATGCGCAGGATTATGCTCCTAATACCTGATTCCTTCCCCTCTATTCTCAAAAATGTCACAAAACACCTTTTAAATTTTAGGTTATGATTTTGGATAAAACACCTTTGGGTTGTTTAAATTTTTGTTCATTTTGGCAGGCCATTCTTATTTTTTAAAAAATCAAAATGTTAAATACCTTGCTTCCTTTCTCTTATAATTCAGGTTTAAAAATAGGTTCTTTAGAATGACACACTGTGACTTTATATTTTTAACAGTACTTCAATCACTGCCCTTTCTTTAGAGAAGTGTTTAACACTGAACTTCCTGAATAAAACCAGCAGCAGGAGGAAAGATCCACTCCTTCTGTGGAATATGCCCAGTACATTTGTAGTGGTAAAGGAAACGGACTTTTTTTTTTTAAAGTGGCAGCCATTTTGAATGGTAAAACTGAAAAAGCAGCTCAGAAACAGGCTTTTGGAGGCAAGCAAAATAGTGGTCACTCTAACTCTTCCTCATACCCTTTTGCTTTCCCTTCCACATCATTCTTCCCACTCAGAATATAACCAAAGGAGCAAAACCAACTGAGAGAATGTTAAAATGCTGCAGCCTCCAGCATTCTTTACTATTGGCTATTCTGCCGAGGACTGCTGGGAGTTGTAAGCCAGCAACATCTGGATGCAGCATTTGGTGCCCAACTCCCACCTTTGCCCCAGGTGATTGCAGGCTTCCCTGTCTGTCTAATCCTCTAACTCATCTGTTATTTCTTGGCTATATAGAACTTCTGGAACCTAGCAGAGCTAAGGAAGCGGCTATCACACAGAAACGTCTTCACTCTCTCTAATCCAACCTACAAATTCATGCTATCAGTTTAAAAACATTACATTTCCTTTATTTCTGTTTCTAGCCTTAATCTCATTAATCCTTTCCCTTCCTCCATTATCTGCTTTGCCCCTGGTTCTAATAATAAATTCTGTTTTGGCCGGGGATGCTGCATACTACAAATATAGCTCTATAATACTGCTTTAGCTGCCATGGCAACATCCTATGGAATCCTGGGATGTGCAGTTGACAAAAGGGAGAGTTCTCTGTGAGAGAGCTCCTCTAGTATTTCTGACAAGAAGTCCACAGACATCCACAGGATTCCATAGGATATAGTCATGGGGTTGAAGTGAAATCATATCACTATACCTGGGTTGTTTAAAATGGCTGCTCTGTTGAATAGTATGATTCTCAAGCTATCTTGTTTTTGTTGGCTCTAAATATGAGTGTGTGCCACCCCCCCTTCATTCACTTCCAGTGTGCTCCCTCCTCCCTCTGTCCCCAGCCAGGTTGCTTCTGACACATTAGCATCACAAGTCAATGCATATTTCTCAATTGCTGTTCTCAGGCAAAGCGTTTAAGATAGGAAATGTCTCTGAAATGTAAATTGTAGAAGGACATGAGGAATAAATGAAGCAGTCACTGAATAAATAATAGACTCTCAGCTAGCGTCTGTCCATCCATGTGTCAGGCATCCCATTCCAGAGTGTAAGCTGCCTATTTGTATCAAAGGACAACCCCTCCCTTTGAAAACAAATACAGTTTAATGGAAATCAAAAAGGAAACAGCATGGTTTCTCTTTTTGTATGGGGGTAAGTAGCCAGAGCCGTGTGCAATATAGAATACGGCAGATTTCAGACGGAACCAATGTGTTCTGATGGACTGATGAACTTTTCAGATTTAGACAGAACAACAAAAAAATGAGATTAAGTTGCCCAGCTTAAAGCTCCTCCATTCATCCCTCTGCTGTAGTTAATTAGGCGAAGTAAGAAATTATGTCAATAATGGATTAGAAAGAGAGCTATAAATTTGCAAGGCAATGAGTTGCTTCTCTTCCTCATCAACGTTGACAGGCCTTGTTTATAACAATTTCCCATTCCACATATGTAAATTGTGAATGGACTGGAATCTAGGATCCAAGACATATATGTTTGCTAAACGCGGTCAGTTAAATCCTGAATGTTAGCAGATTTCTAAAGCTAAGGCCCTTTTCACATGTGTGTGGGGGGAAACGGGCGAAAACACGCTAAAATGGAGCTTACCCGCAGCCGGGTAAGTCCGTCGCCACACGGAGCAGTGCGAGCTCGCTGCTCCACAGTCCTCCAGCGTCCTAGATGGTGGCTTCCGGTTGGCGGAGGCTCTCCACCAACCGGAGAAGCTCACCAGCCAGAAGCCCGCCCCCAGCAGATCTGCAGGCACCACTTGTGCGCGCCTGCAAATCCACTTTGGAGCCGGGCGACGGAGCGGCACGGGGCTGAGAACCTAGAAAAAGAGGTTTTTAAAAAACGCGCAGCCCGGCTAGTTCCGGGCGCTCCTGAGTGGATTCTGGTGTGGAACTACAAAAAGTAGTCCACGCCAGTCCACTCTACGGTGTAGAAGACCTCCGTGACAGGTCGCTCTGCACCGTTTCAGAAGCCCGGTATGGAAATGGCCTAAATAAAATATACAAGTCCATATCAAGGATATGCTGGAAGTGTCAGGAAGAACTAAGAACATTTTACCATCTTTGGTGGACATGCAAGAAAACTAAAAGATACTGGATCAGCATTCACAAGAAGACAACAGAAACCTTCAACTACAAATTTTCCATGCCCCTAAAACTCTACTTGTTAAATATGACTCATGACTTACATCCAAATTTGTCAAAAAAAATTGGTAAGTCATGCTTTACCTGATATCGGCGGCCAGAATAGTCTATGCAAGAAAATGGAAAAAAACTGATATCCCAACTATAGAGGAATGGCAACATGAAATCCTCGAAATGAAAACCATGGATATTCTAACACACATAATAAAAGACAAAGATGAGGAAAAAAATCAAAATGGAGTGGGTTCCTTTTACAACCAGAGTTATGAGATAACAAATTGGTAAATACCACAATAAAACATAAAATCTCATATAAGATTTAGACAGGATTAGAATCATAGACTTACTCAATAACACAGAAAATACAATCATATGAGCTATTTATTGAGGGGGTAACATAGAGAAGTATGCTAGATAATACATTTATACACCCATATACAGGCAGCAAATTATGAGTGGGCTACTCAAATGAACTCAAATCTAATTTGGACTCAAGAAAAAAGTTAATATAAAGACTCTAGAGTTACTTTGTTATGAGTTGATGAAGTTGGTATAGAAGTTTACTAATAAAAATGATAGCAGTTATAGAACCTGTAAACCCTAATGCAGACATAAGAAGGACTGCAGGAAGCTTCTTCTTTTTTTCTAATAAGGTCTTTATCGAAGCCTACATACTTATGTAATATATATATTACATATATATTATTACATTTTATGTTGTACATATATTTATATATTTTAGGTTATGTAAAACATTAAACGCCTAAGTCGTACAATACTTAAAGTCAAACCAGGAATTATGGAAAACAAGGCGTTATGCACATAACATTACTGTTATTGGTGGACTTGGTTATGTCAGTTTGTTTATGTGCTTTATATGCTCTGTTTGTTTTTGCTTCTCTTGTTTTTTTCTCTTTCTTTTTGGTTTGTTTCTTATATTTACTCAGTAAAAAGGATCTAAAAAAAATAATAATCCTGAACGTTAGCAGATTTCTGACATGTACCAAACGCCAACAAAAACTATTATGCTAAAGTGAAATAGCTTCTACTGAACTATTCTCACTCTTCCTGTTAGAAGACAGGATACTCTTGTGCCCAGATTTTCCAACTTTTCTTCATTCTTGAGGAATTTAGTTTTGAAATAAAGTCCATAATATGGCCAAGTAAACCACCAGAGCTGTAGAATAAGATCACTGTCAGTGCCATCCTATTGATATGCGAAGCATATACACTCTGTCATTGCTAGTTAGATCTTGGTCACTGTGTAGCTAGTCCATCTTTTTCTCTTTCTATAGATGTTCTGTAATAAAGAACAAGAGACCAGAGGCAGTGGAAAAGTAAGGGGTTGTCACAGCATGTAAGGCCCATGGAAAATTCAGTGAAAGGGGCAATGGTGTGATAAAAAACCTTGCATGAAACTGCTCTGAAACAGCCTAAGGGGAGCTTACTAACAAATGAAAAATCATGTTCTCTCTATGCGTGACAAGAGAGACTGTGCTTGCAAAGTTACTTTTAAAAGGTAATTAGTCCCTCTTACCAGTTTAAAAAGCATATACACAGAAACAAATTGTCCTCGCTTGTAGAGTTCAAAAATTATTCATTATTGTTATGGTGTTTAAAAGAAGTATGGGAAACATGTAGTCCCCCAGATGTTGCTGACCTGGAGCCCTAGCAGACCTCATCATTGGCTGTGCAGGTTGGGGTAGATGGAATTTGCATTCCAACATCTGGAAGTCTACATGATCCCCATCTTTGTTTAAAAAAGCATTCTTTGCATTGTTTGCCCAGTTATGTGCTCATTTTCATTGCTGTTTTTTTTTTTAAAAAAAAAATCCTTGGTACTAAGAAAGTTGCATAAAATTTGGGGAAAAAAAACGTCCTGTTACAATGCTGCTTAACATGGCCTTTAAAAGTAACTGGACAGTGTTATCTATTATGCCATTAAAGATAACTCGGTTCCTATTCATTATTTTACCCTCATAATATAAAAAGATAGTCCTGCTACAAGGAACAGCCCCTCCAGACAGACTGAAAAAACAGAAAGTCCCTGGTTTTCTTCCTGTCCTCTCCTGTCCTTTTTTTTCTTGCAGATCTACGTAACATTTACCCATCCTTAATTATTCCCAGGAAACCTCCAGCACTTAAAGGACTTTTTAATCCCACCCTGCTGGTTAGCTTTCCATCCCCAAAATGGCATGTACCTCTCCATGTCTGTCCCTTTGTGTTATCCTGGAAGACGCTAAGTTGGCTGCTGCCAAGAAACATAGTGACCATTCCCGAGACAGCAGATTCAACAGAGATCAAGAGAGGGAAAGAGGAATGCTAGCAATAAAAGAAAATGATCCCAATACTTAACTAATGTAAAATTGTTGAAGAGATTTAACACTTTGTGGCCAAACGGAAGGCTGGTATGTGACTGGGTTTTGCCCAGACTTGCCCTCTGCTCCCCAGTGTAGTAGAAGCAGTGGTGCTGACACCAAGCCCTTTCTTGGAAATCCAATCTCCCTTTATTTCCCTGGGTCCTGGAGAATGCAAGGGCCCAGAAATTTCCCCCTTCCCTTGTGTTTCCTGGGAGAAAGGAATAAAATATTTTACAAGTTTCTCTAGGCCCTTCTGTGGAGACATGTGATCAGAGCTCCCCACTCTCCCTTAAGGAACACAGAAGGCTTGTTACAAGTGCAACACTTGAATAATTATAATAAAAAAGGAAAATAGTGTACTAAGCATCAATAGAAGATGTATCAAGCAATTTGACTAGTTGAAAACAGTGGCTCTCTGCATACTTCTCCTATGGTTGCTGTTGCCCCACTGGTACATCCTATCCCAGGGTCTACAATTTTTAATATCAAATACAGTTCATCATGCCAGAGAGGTTGCCTGGATGCGGACGTAGGCAGCAACGGTCGAATGACTGAGAACTACATCAGGCCAGTACAATCCCCAGTCATGTAACCTAAGGAGACTTCAAGCTGTGCAAACTCATGGTAAACAAAGGGTCCTCAGCCACAGAGGAGCCAGCTTGAGGGGATTAGCATGTTTTCCCCAAGCTGAGCACTTACGATTCTGGAAAAATCATCCAAGGCAAGGACCATCTACATAAATTTGCACTACAACCCATTGCAACCGAAGATCCTGAAACACTGGCAACACATCATAAAACCATCATGCAAAACGAGTTGCCATTGTGGAGCTTCCTTTCCTTTGTGGTGCCTATTGTTCTCCCCGGGAGACGATTTGCCCTTGGGATACGTTTTCCCCTACAAGTAGTCCTAGTTTTTGAGAATTTCTCTGGATAACTCCCCGCCACGCTAACAGACTGTTTCTCTGTTAGGTGAGTAATCCCCTCAGCTGTCTCTTTGCTGAGTTCCACTTTGCTTGCTGCTTCCCAGACCAAGGACTTCAGAAAAGGTGCAGTATCATCTCATCTACAATCCCTCTCTTAATCCCCTATCAATTTTTTTCCACTCTTTTGCTTCTTAATAGATTGTGTGTGAGTGATTGCGTTGGTGCGTGAGAACATTTTCATTCAATAAAATTGTTCATTTGATACATTTGTCTGGTTTCGGCTTGGTCTGACCTGGGTAAAAAGACCCCGCTAGGTTACCCTGCCTCTTCTTTGCCACTGCTCGTGCTCCTTTAAGTTCCCCACTTTTCCTTATGTGGAACATATTGAGGTGTCCCCCAGGTGACCCCCAGAAATCAGGGTAACACTCTGCATACCTCTTCTATGGTTGCAAGTGGAAGGACCAAACCCATAGGCAAAGGCGTAAAGAAAAAAAGATTATTCTCTAACTTCAAGTTGCCCTCCCCAGCCCTCCAATCCCTTTTTTAAAAAAACCCTGAAAACCTAACACATCTGACTAGATGGTCATTGGTTTCCTTATAAGCCTTTCCTGGCGATTCTTTTTCTTGTTCTAACATGAAATAGCTAGCTGCAAGCTTAGGACATGGAGCAATGGATTCAAAGTGTAGGAAAAGAGATTTCACTTAAACATCAAGAAGAATTTCTTGACAGTAAAAGCTGTTCGACAGTGGAATATGCTGCCTGGGAGTGTGGTGGTGTCACCTTATTTGAAGGTTTTTAAACAGAGACTGGATAGCCATTTTCTCGGGGTGCTTTGAGTATGTGTTTCTGCATGGCAGGAGATTGGCCTAAGTGGCTGTTGTGGTCTCTTCAACTCTATGATTCCACATTTCCTCTCCTCCTTCTTCATACCAGAAGCCTTCAGTACTCCTCAAATCCCATTGGCTAAAGGGTATCAGGGCCAATCCAGTCTCTCCCCCCTGATCCTTTACTCAGATCCCCTGAATTTCTGTAGCCTGGCTGTTACACAATTCCTGAATAATAATTAAAAAGGGTTCAATGGAAATTGGTGAAAGTTAGTTTCCGAAAGTTAGTTAGTTGCTTGAGTCTAGATGTGACATATGACCAGTGGGAGGGGGAGAAGGAAGAGCCCAAGGGAGGAGGGTGTGAGGGAATATTGGATATTTCAAAGAAGAATGTGGATGCAAAGGCAGGAATAGGCAGGTTAAATCAAAATAAAAACAGGAAAGGCTCAATACCACTCGGAACTTTTTTCCTTTCTGGATAAGCCCTTGTTACTTGGAATTCATGACTTTCAAATAATAGCATGTGATTACTTTTTATTAGAATTCCTTGCTTCCTGCACTAGCTTTGGAAATGTCCAGGTTGCATGCCGTGCAGGACTTGACTGTTGCAGATAATTCCACTGTACAGCAATTCAGGGTCATTAGGTTTAAAATTATGAAAAAGCCCAGCCTTAGAAGTTATCTGCAATCTAATAGGGAGAAATACCAGCCAGTAATTAGCAATTATGTTCCAGAGCTCCTGCACTGTTGAACATTCCCCCAAATGTGAAGCTATAAACTAATCTGACCACACACTTTTAAAAAATACCTGGATGCCTTTTGGTGAGCAATGCACCACTTATTAGGAGAATTTCTTAGTGTTCTTTCTTTCTGTTAATATTGATTCATAGAGCTGCAAAACAAGTTCAGATATTTCCAATCATAACCAGTCCTTGTCTTATAAAAATAGAAAGGAAAAAACCTGTTAAGCACTTTTGATCAGCAGAATATTGAAGAGAAGGATATAATTATTGCAAAGTCTAATCTCCAATTCAACTAATCATGAGAGATTTGAATGCCAACCTTGGACATGGACCTGAGATTGGAACTTGACCAGTGAACTTACTAAGTAGCATTGAACAAAGCTTTATTTTTCAGCTTTAGTCTCCCATGTGTGAAGGGGGTCATTATTCTTATATCCATTTCACAAGGTTGTTTGGAGATGCATAATGGTATGATTAGTAATCTAGTAATTTGCCTAGAAAAAGAACAGTAGAAATTAATTATAATTTGTTTACCTTACAAACAGAAGAACAATTCTGCCTAGTCCTGACAACAATCATCATGGAGTCTATTTGCAAATAGAAAAGGATATTCTCGATACACAATGCTAAAAGCTGAAAATAATGGGGACCTTTTAATGCAATTTGCTCTTCTCGTAGTAATAAAGCAAGGCTGGTATGGTGTAGTGGTTTGAGCACTGGAGTATGACCTTGTAGACCAGGGTTTGATTCCCTGCTCAGCCATAGAAACCCATTGGGTGATCTTCGGCATGTCACACACTCTTAGTGTTACCTCACTGGTAAACCCTGTCCTGGGGTCTACAATTTTGATATTAAAATATGATTCAGTGTGCATGAGAGGTCACCCGGATGGGTACGTAGGCAGCAATGGTTGAACGATCGAGAACCAGGTCAGGCCAGTACAATCCCCAGTCACGTAGCCCCAGGAGACCTCAAGCTGTGCAAACCCACAGTAAACAAAGGGTTCTCAGCCACTGAGGAGCCAACTTGAGGGGATTAGCATCTTTTTGCCAAGTTGAGCACCGATAGCAATAAAATCCTATCAGGCAAGGACCATCTACAGAAATTCACACCACAACCCAATGCAACTCAAGATCCTGAAACTTTGGCAACACCTCGTAATCCCATCATGCAAAAAGGAGTTGCCATCGTGGAGCTTCTTTCTCGTTGCAACACCCATTGTTCTCCCCAGGAAAGGATTAACCCTCCAGGTACTTTTTCCCTTACAAATAGTCCCAGTTTTTGAGTGTTTCTTTGGATCACTCCTGGTCATCCCAGTTGACCATTTCTCTGTCCGTTGAGTAATCCCCTTAGTCCTCTCTGTGCTGAGCTCCACTTCTTTGCTGTTTTTCCTGGACCAAGGACTTCAGGAAAACGTGCAGTATCACCCCAGCTACAACCCCTTCAATATTCCCCCTATTCAATCCCCCCCTCTCTTTTGCTTCTTAATAGGTCTTGAGTGAGTGTGTGAGTGATTGCATTGGTGCGTGAGACTTTCATTCAATAAAATAATTTTATTGGACATCTTCCTTTGGTTTTTGGCTTGGGCTGACCCTGTAAAAACTGGGTAAAAGATCCCACTAGGTTACCCTGCCTCTTGCATTGCTATTGCTTGTGCTCTGGCTAGTTTCCATTCTCTATCACGTGGAGCACATTGAGGCGTCCCCAACGGGACCCCAGAAATCAGGGTAACATTAGCCCCCAGAAAACCCTGTGATAGGTTTGCCTTAGGGTCACCATATTTCAGAAATGACTTGAGGGCACAGAACAACAATGACAATTCTCTTATATGGACATGTGGTTCTAGTATAGTACTTCACATTAGAAGCCAAAGCCTTTGCAACTATCAGTACAGTGTTTGAACTGAGGATGCGGTCCAAAATTAAACACAGAAGCCACTTTTTCCAAAGTCAGGTCCCTCAATATAACTTTCAGGACTAGCAGCACAAACAGTAATAGGGTCAATCCCTATCTGGCTGCCTGTAATTCAAGTTCTGAATCAACTAACATATTTATATTTGGAAGTAATACAAATATGGAGGAGATAGGTTTATATCATCTCACAAATTTTAGTCAGACTCTTCTTCTGGCAGCACAGTACCAATGTCTACTCTGAGTATTTGGATCCCTGGAATTCTACTTCAGAGAAAGTGAAGTAATGGTGAGTGAAGGCCCTCATCATGATAATCTTTACAGCATCACCTACAAGGAGAGTCCAAAATATAGTTGGCTGTGTTACATATGGACTATAGCACTTTATGAAAAGTTTTCCAGTAAAAAGTATATAATAAATGGAATGGACAGTTTTGACTACTTTTTGGTGACCTGGCTTATATGTCCAGAATACATGGAAAATATGGGGCCTAAATACCTTAAACACATGAGCTCTTATCTAATTTTGGCAGCTAAGTAGGTTCATTCCTGGTTTGTACTTTGATGGGAGACCTCCAACAAATACCAGGTGCTGTAGGCTATATTTCAGAGGAAAGAACTGGCAAAACTACTTCTGAGCATTCCCTGCCTAAGAAATCCCAGTGAAATTTATGGAGTCACCAATAGTTGACAAGTGAGTTTAAGGCACGCATGCACACATGCACACGACAAAACAGAAACCAAAGGGCTGCCAGCAGACCATGTCAGATTTTGGAAAGGCCTGATTTGATTTCAGCATCTTCAGGGTCTTTCTGATAACTGTTAAAGGAGGCAAAATATTATACTCTAAGATAATATGACTTACTAGCAGCACTGCTGCCATCAGCATAGCCTCTTGCCTCACAGAAGCCTACAATCCTACCACCATTGTGTTTCCAATGTCTGTGTGTGGTTGTGAAAGCTAGATAGTGAAGAAAGCTGATAGGAAGAAAATCAACTCAATGAAAATGTGAAGCTGGAGAAAAGTTCTATGTATATCTTTGACTGCTAAATAGAAAAAAGAATGGGTCCTGGAACAAATCAAGCCTGAACTCTCCCTAGAAGCCAAGATGACTAAACTGAAGCTGTCATATTTTGGCCCTATGAGATAATATGACTCATTAGAAAAGACAATAATGCTTGGTAGGGTAGAAGGCAATGGAAAAAGAGGAAGACCACACAACGGATGGACAGATTCAATCAAGGAAGACACATCCTTGAATCTGCAAGACCTGAGCAGGATGGTGGATGATAGACTGGTTTAGAGATCTATCATGCATAGGGTTGCCATAAGTTGAGATCAGCTTGATGGAAGTTAACAACAAACAATAATACAGTATGAGTACTTGCTTTACATGTTACGTGATGCCTTTTCATCACTTCACTATGTTACTGCTGTTTCTAGCCCAAGCTTGTGGGATATTAAGATATCATTTGATATCAATAATTTGGCCTTCTTCACCCATTCCTCCCCACATGCTTGCGAGGCCCCTGGACAAGCACGCACGCAGGCGAGTCCGACAATAGCTGAACCATTCACATCCCGATCTAGGCAGGCCAGTCATTGCCGAATGCAGCTTCAGGAGACCTCAAGGCAAGTACCACATTACGTATGCACGCTACTTACAAAAAGATCCCCTGCCCTGCACAGGCAGCTTGATGAGCGGACTATACAACTCTCAAGCACTCCGCATTTGCATACTGGCTACTCTATTGACAATCTGGCTATAACTCAATCATCTAAAGTACTGACCTTTCGGAGGCTTTGTCTCCAGCCCAAAACTCATTGTTTTCCCCAAGTACGGACTAGCCTGTGGCCACAATTTCCCCTATAAGAACCTCTGACTTTGAGCGCTTCCTCGGATCGCTCTTGGCTTTCATCCCACCTTGCTGTCGCTTTGTCCAGCGAGCCTTCCCCTCAGCTCCATGTGCTGAGAATCCACGCTCCCCAGCTTCTTTGCTTTTAACCGGGTTTCAGGACAGGTATAGTATTTCCCATACCAAACCTCCTCTAAAAATCCCTCTATCCCACTCCTACCTTTATTTCTATTGTTCCTTGTGTGAGTGTGTTGCATACACATGTTTGATTGTGTTTCAATAAAACAATTGTTATTATTTCAACATCTGCCTTATCATTGACTTGGCCTGACCCCGTAGACATAGGGTTCAAGATCTTGCTACGTTACCCTGCCTCTCGCATTGCCAACTTGTGCTCTGTGCTAATTCCCTCCCCATTGTTTGAGCACATTTAGGTGTCCCTCCCGGGACCCTCAGAAATCAGAGTAACAACTATGAGTCACAAACTGAATAGAATGATATGCACTTGGATCAATAGTTTTGATTTTAGTACTATCATTGCATAATATGCATACCTGTCTGTAGGAGATGGAAACTGTACTATTGCTGTATGTTTTTGTTGTAATCAATAAATGAAATAAAATATTTATTTAAAAAAAATCTAGCAACTTCAATCTGTATCAGTAACAACCATTTTGTGAAGCTAACAGGTCTTGTTCTCTCAAGACCAAGCCACTCTAAAATACTTTGAATAACTAACCAAAAAGTCCTGGTGCTTTAACCCTGTACCCAGATTTGATGGTATGAAATAAAAATATGGATTTTGTGAGGGGAAATCTCTTGAGTTGCAGTTAGAACATGATAGGTCATACAATCAAATACTCTTTTAAAACTCATGCTTAATCCAGTTTGATAGCCCTTGAAGGCCTTGTTTTCTGCTCTTGTCCTGGGAAGTGAGCCTTGGAATGCAGACAAAGGTAAAAGTTACATTGAACACAATGAATAAATCTGTTTGCCACAGACAGATGTGCCAATCTTTGGACATTAGAGACAGCGTTCCTTGGGAGTCAACTAAGATAAGAAAATATGAAAGTTAAGCAAGAAGCAGTTGAAACTAGATTGAGGGGAAGGTGGTGCAGTTAACCATGAACTTTAATTACCTTTAGCTAATTATATATTAAATTTTACACGCCTAAGGTGGAATTTGGTATTATAATTTGGGACCACCTACATGGACATGCACAATGCTTGAATGCTGACATAATAACGTATTCATGACATAATTCCTATATGTACATATTTGGAGTAGCCAATTAACTAGTATTTTCTGCTTCTGTAATGATCCTTAGCAGGGTATATAGCTGCTTGCATGCAGCCATTTCTTTGGAGTGGTTTGTCTTGGGTGCATGAGCACAGTTACTCCCTGCTTGTGCAACCAAAATATAAAGAACCCTTTTGTTACGATCCAGGTATTATTCACTAATTATTAATTGGGAGTTTGCTACTACAAATTCACTACAGCTCTGACACCGACTGAGCAATACAGTATTCCCTGCACATTTGTGAGGGCTCAGGGCACAGAACCCTCATGAAAGTAGAAAATCTGTGAATAACTCCCCCATGCAATTCCCCTCCAGAGCTCCTCCCTCCCATTCCTTGGCCTCTGGCCCCAACATTCCTGAAAGAGGAAATGAAAAAGACAAGATAAGGGCTTACTGATACTTTCCCCTCAGAGGGAGAGGAGCAAAGTTCTGAGCTCTAGCTACTTCTTGTGGCCATCTTGAGAAAGGAGGGGTAGGAGCAAAGAGAGCACCTGACCAATCAGCAGCCAATACAGGCAGAATGTGCAACCACATGGCAGAGAGGCCATGCCTTCATCAGTGGGAGGGGGTTTTGCTCACCCAAAAGGAAAAAAAAACCCTCCATTTTAAAAACAAGCCTTGCAATTCTGGAGTGAGGAATGCAAGGAGATGAGAGGAGGAAAATGGGGTGGGTGGAGGCAAGTGTGTACCTTGCAATTAATCAAATTCATGAAGGTCAAACCCACAAATGTGGAGGGAGGACTGTATATACTCTGCTGGAGTGAGGACAGGTATGCCAATACTGCATCCACCCACTCTTATTATCAGATGATGTTAGTTACCAGAAGTGAGGACCTACATTGCTAATATATGTTCCCAAGAGAAAGAGAAATTGCTGAAAAAGAAAATGAAGCAAGCAAGCAAGCAAACAAAAATTAAGCTCTCTTTCCAGACAAGATAAACAGAATGAAGTGAAATTATCCTAATAAATACTTGCTGGGATGTATTTGTTCAGCTCTCATCTAAGCAAACAGTTTACACCAGCAAAGACAGTGTTATTATCTGTAATAAAATACAGTCTACTTGCCCATGCTGCCTTTTAAAGCATCCACTGGCCCTTACTGATACAATCTCGGCTCTTCAGATGTGAAACATACGTATTCTTACTTTAATCACCCCAGTTATAAAAAGGAAGACAAACTGTATACCACCACCCTTGGGATAATAATATGAGAAGGCAACCAAGGAGATTATTTCAAAAATGGGGAGAAAAAAAGTTTAAATAAACATGGGCAATGTATGATGAAGACAGGCTTCTTAAAGTGTCTATTAATGAGGTCAAGCTAGTAGATGACTGCAAATGAAAAGAAAATATAGAAATATTGAATACAAAAAGATGCAAGTAGGAAGGAAATCTTTCTGTTATGCTGTGAGATAGCAACAAAGCAAATCTAATGAATGTCATTGCTTCATTTTCTCTTTCTTTTGACACCATTTCTTAGATTTGATATACGGTTCATTATCTGTCATGAATGTTTCCAGCATCCTGCCAGAAAGAAAGAGCATATCACAAAATAAACTATGTGCTTTCTCCCTCTCTCCTGTCAGTATCAATGGAACTAGCAAAGGTGGCATCCCTGGAAAAAAGGTAGTTTGAAGATATGTAATAATGGCAAACCTCAGCACAGTGACATATTTGGAAGACAATGTCTTCATTATAAAGCCACACAATTTAAAGCTAAGACTATCCAGCCTTCTGTGTCTTCATCTTTATTAGTCAGGGATCATCCTCTGTTTTGATTGCTAGGTCTGATTCAGCTGCTACTTTGGTAATCTGGAAGTAGAGTTTGGAAAAAATATTTTTTTAGGGGGATGATGATGTGCAAAATGTCTAGTGGCCATGTTGGCTGTAAGACTTGGGGAGCAGTCCAGAAAGGTAATTTCTCCAATCTCTGCATGGAAACCACTAAAATACTGCCTCCATTTTGTTGTGTTAATATATGAAGTCTTAATTTGGGTATTTGACCCAAATTAGTCAGTTTCGCATATCTGTGTGGGCCAGCTGAAATAACTGGACAGACATCCCAAACTGCATGATTGGTATTTTTGTGCATAATCACTGCAACATGGAGCCATTCCCTCACCCTCAAATTGGGAACTGGCTTTTCAACAGTTGAAATTGGCTGGCTAGCTTTCAGTCCCAGCTGGGGACAATGAAGATGGAAGCTACAGTCTGATGATGGGTAGAAGAACAGAGAGTCCGGCAGCACTACCCACACCCAAGATAGTATGACACTAGGAAGAGATGAAGAATTAAAAACCCTTGGAGGAAACAGGGAGGGAATACTTAAAAACTGAATGAGGGCCGAACTTCCTCAGTGGCTATAAAATTCAGACTAGCTCTTTGGGGAATGCAAACATTATTGAGATGGGAAACAGGATGATATACTGTGGAAGAGGTGTGAAAATCTACACTGCAATGTTTTGTTGCTGGTCCCACTTCTTGGCAAGATTTGTTCAGAGGGGGTTTGCCTTCGCCGTCCTCTGAGGCAGAGAGGGTGTGACTTGTCCAGTGACATCTAGTGGATTTCTGTGGCTAACCCTGGTCTCCAGAGTCCTAGCCCAACACTCAGGCCATTCCCACGCTACATAGTTGCTGGTGCTATTATTCCACTTTCAACCTCTTATGGAATCCTGGGGTTTGCAGTTTAGGGAGCGGCATTTAGAATTTTTAACCAAAGAGCTCTCTGGCCTCAGTAAACTACAAACCTCAGAATTCCGCAGGATGTTGAAAGTGGAATAATAGCACTATAACAGTGTAATGTGGAAATAGGTTCAGACTACTACTGTACACAAACCCAAACTTAGCTAGCTGTTGCCTACCAACTAAAAGAGGTAAAAATACAAGGTGCTAGAAAACACTTTCTCTTTGACTACCTTGAACGCTAACAACCAAAATGTTAGAAATGTCAGTTCCAGGTATTTGATTTATATTTTTGACCTAACTCTAATTATTTTAACCTTATAATTTGCATAAATCCAATCATAGCTATCAAACTGAGAGGACAACATAAATCCCCCTTGTAGGCTTTGATTTACAACCAGAATACTGTTTTCTTGTTTGGTCCTTTTGAGACTGTTTTCTAATTTTGAATTACTGAGTGACCTTTTTGGGAGGAGAGTGGACAGGAAGAGAAATAGCAAGAATAAAATGTTACATGTTTGTGAGAATCCACATCCCAGCTATTACATTTATGATGATCCCAATCCACATTAAGGCTGGGTATTAGCATGTAGCATAGCATCTCAAAACGATTATACATATCCCTACACACCTAAACTATTGATCTGAATGGATTAAATTGTGGTCAATGATGTGTTTATTAGATTATTGTTTCTGAGCACAATCCATATATCAGAGGTTTTACTTTATTCCTACTGAAAGAGTATGAGCATTTAATCTAGTAGGGAAGTATCAAGACGTGATAGAGATGACTCTTTGATTATCTGCCTCCAAGCATTTAGCAACTGGAGATATTGCCAATGAACTAAGAGTTTTAGGTCCACTGTGTGCAATAAACTTTCTCAGATTAGCCTCCATGAATTTA
This sequence comes from Cyclura pinguis, assembly GCA_030412105.1. Taxonomy (NCBI): domain Eukaryota; kingdom Metazoa; phylum Chordata; class Lepidosauria; order Squamata; family Iguanidae; genus Cyclura; species Cyclura pinguis. The sequence continues at coordinate 244,572,023 of CM059599.1, read as the reverse complement.
TCTAATGCTAAATTAAAATAGCCCCCATGTTCTGTAGCGAATTCTGTAAGTTAATTATGCATTTAGATGAAGAAATATTTCCATTGCCTAGGGCCATTTCCACACTATATTCTTATAGCGCGATTATTCTACTTTCAACATCCTATGGAATCCTGGGGTTTGCAGTTTAGGGAGGGACTGGCTGCTCCTTTCCCCTCAACTCTGACAGGGTGGGTGAGGTGATCTTCTATCCTGTAGATATGGTTCTCCACCTTGTATAACCTGCCACGCTCTTTTGTGGGAACTGGGACACTACAAGGACAGAGCCATCTTTGCCTGGGGATTAAGTCAGTTTTCTGTGAAAATGAATTATAGCAGTGAGACAGAGTTTATTACAGCATAGACATGTTCTTTGATGCTTGACATTTTTAAACTCATGAAGAGCAACAGGTCAGTTAATATATGCATAAGCTTCTTAAATCTCTTTTGAAGGCATGTTCTGTGATGCCTGCAAGGAGTTTAAGGCCTAAATCATCTGTTAATTTTCAGTCTTGCCTTTTGCAAATGGCCTGCTGTACTGGGGGTACAGAAAGGTCACTGTGCTTCAGTGAAAGGGGAAAACTAATAAAGTGAAGGGTTCAAAATAGAGCAGGGTGATCCCATATCTTCTCCCTCTTACCACAATCTTTTTCTGTACCTCAGCAGTCCATTAATACTCCCTATTTCCTAATGAGTATCTCAAGTGTGATCAGTTTTTTTTTTTCCAGTACAAGTTTGTTCTGTCTCTGTGAACAGCAACATTCCAGGAAACATATTCAGAGGTAGCTGTGTTGGTCATGCAGCAAAATACAACATTGTCCAAAATCCACAAAAGAGCAATACCTTTACTGTCCAATCAAAATACAGAAAATGCATCATGTAGTCTTTCAAAGCTCCACTGGTTTCTTCAGGCAAAAGATCTTTAAAAACTGCATGGGAGAACAAAAGTGATGATGTTAAAGTCACAGCTCTACATTTTGCACCAGCTTTTTCTGTCCAGTTGTTCTAGACAGATTTCAGTGCAGGCAGAGGCCATTCCCTTTATTGGCCAAGTGGGGAGCAGGGACAATGGGCAATAAAAAACAGGTAATAAAATTTCAGATATGTTAGCAACAGAAAAGTAACTTTCCTTGAGATCCAGGCTGCACAGGCAGCAACATTTCAGTGAGCTTAAACTTCCTGTTACAAGTAGTTTAGAGCCTGTGGAGGTGGTAAGCCAGATCTCAGGAGAAATGGTCTGGATCAAAAAGCAGCCAACATCAGTTCAAGGGCAAAGGAAGAAAAGGTTTTCACCATGAAGAAAGCCTACCAGAGCTACATTCTCTTGTCTTAAGCTTTGCTCTTCATCATAAAGAAACAGATTCCTGAGGCTGCCTGTACTGCCTTCTGAGCCAAGTTTCAGTCTATTTTGGACCATGTCATGTGGTCTATGGCCCCTGTTTGCCTGGCTCAGAAACTAGTCCTTGATCTCTCATAGATCATATTAACCTGCATCCACTGCCTGTACTGCTCCTTCTTGTTTTCACTGTAAAGAAAGCCTACCAAAGAAAGTAGTAGATGAGTCAGAACAAGACTGTTTGAATTATGCAAAGCTCAATGATTGCTGGATGTAACATACCTAGAAAGCTTGTTTCTAACTCAGTAGTTCCTGATTCCACCTAAGACTATTATAAATAGACAGGTCAGGTTATAAAGGGCTATATATCGAAATGCCAATTTTTAAAAAAATGAAGAAATTTGTGCAGTAGGTATAAGTCTAGGGCCGTTTCCGCACTACACTGTTATAGTATACTTTCAATTTCCTATGGAATTCTGGGGTTTGCCATTTAGGGAGAGGCATTTAGAATTCTCAGCCAGAGTGCTCTTTGGAATTCCACAGGGTATTGAAAGTGGAATAATAGCACTATAACATTGTAGTGTGGAAATGGCCTAGGTAACAAGCAGGGCAGAGGATAATGGATATAAGGATGGCTCAGACAAATGGGACTCAATTGCACCACCAATAACATAATTCTAGAGTAGACTGTAACAACACAGAAGGTCACAAAGCCATTCTGCCAAGATTCAACTGTATTTATATGAGTAATATTATAAGAAATATTTGGAGTGTAATTCAGTGTTGAATTCATTTTTTCAGATACAATATTTGGGACACAAGTCCTTTTATGGATATATATTATGCATGCAGTTTGATCAATATTTCTGTATATACATACTTATCAATGGTGACCCTATGGATTGTTTCCTGGTGTTACAATAGGGATTGACTCATGCGCTGCTAGTCTGACTTCTCTGTTAGTTTATTCTCTTTCTTTGACCTCGTATTTGTTCTTGCCTTGATTGTTTGTTCTTTCTACATACTGAAGCAATAGCTGCCACCTCCTGTTCTTATGCATCTTGGGTGCAACTGCGATACATAAAAATGTTAAGAACTTGCACCCTTGTAAGTTTTTATATCACTTTCTAGAAAGAGATAAAATCCCCAGGGAAGGGACTTGCTCAGCAGTGGTAAATGCTGAGGAGAAAATGGCTTTCTATAAAAATAAAGTACTAAAAAATGAGATGAGTGAAGCAACTTTAAGAGTAACTTTAAGTAGACAGGATTTCAGAGACCCTTTGGATAGTAAACACTCCCAGCTGGTGGTTATTGCCTTCATGATGAATGTGCTGTAACTCTAAGAAGTCCCGAGACTATCTTTCACTTCCTCACCTTTTTTCTTCTTTTTTTCCTTTTTTGGCAGTCCTTTAGCGAGTTTATTTGACTTCACTCAGTTTTCAAGGATGTTGCAATTCTGCCGTGCAAACCTTTACAGTCCAGTCAGACTCTCCATTGTATATGGAGTGGAATGAGCCATGTACAACAGAATTCCCAGGTTCTTGGAAGAGATCAGACATTTTTCTTTAACAGTGGTAATTTTCATATTGATGGAACAGACTAGGTTGATAGGTCCATCAAAATCTCATTGGTCCAAGGGAAATAGCAGCGTGCTAACTGACTGTGCATGAGCAACCCATCAAGAGAATGTCATTTCTAGCTGCCTTCTCATTTTCTTTTTGTCTGTGGTCATGCACTGTTATTTATCTTCAATGGGAAAATCTCTCTTGCTCATTGCTGTTACTCCCAGGAGAGACAATACCATCATCTTCCTGATCTAGATTTAAACCTTGCTTATCTAGGGCCATTTCTGCACCATACCTCCTTCTGTTGTCCTCCCGTTGCAGTCCCAGCAGCACCTTTGTGGGGAAGGGATCATGGCATGAACATTCCGCTCCTCACCTGGCTGGCTCCCTGTGGAAGGGAGCATGACTGCCATGTGCCTTTCTTCTGCAGTGCAGCTGGCCTCTTTTCCATGCTGTTCTGGGGGAAGTAAGTGCGTGATTGCACTTCCACCCCTTTCGCATGGCTGGTGGTGACAGGAGTGTCATGTGATCGCGGGCACCTAATGGATTTTTTTCTGTTAAGCAAATATCCCATGACTGCAATGGGTGGGGATGCACTGGCTCTGGGACTGTGATGACATCGTGCAAAAGCACGACTCGCAGACTGCTACCAACACATCCCCATCGTGGGACACTGATGCCATGCAGAAATGGCCTAGGTTTAAACATGTGTCTGGCCTTTTCTGTTAGAGAGATGGGAATGGAAACTTCTGCAGCTATAAAGGAACAACAAACAGGAAACAGAAAAACATTTCTTCAGGTGTTTATTAAGTCTGCTCAGTCCAGAATTCCCATTATGTAAAAAAGTTCTTTGGAGATGTTTGGGTAGCTGGAGCTTTTGGGAATAGAAGCAATGTTATGAAAGTCCTTTCTTATACCAAATGTTTGTTGCCCTGGAAATAAATCGTCTTAATTAACTGAATAAATCTTGTGTATACACATAGAAGTGTTTTTCTGTTATTGTTTCTGAATTTATTTTTACTTGAACAACAACTTACCTAGTCTTGTCTTCACTCTCAACATACCCTCCAATATTTCACAGATGAAAACCAGGATACATGTGGCCAAGCAATGTTAAAGTGTGGTCAAGAGGGCAAAAGTTATTAGTGAGGAAAAACATACAAACTAGGAGATCCTACAAGAGTTTGCTTTTACCTGAACCTACTGGGATGGTCAAGATTTTGCCCCCTTGCACGGAGCCTCAACCACTGAGTTAGTTGAGTCCAAACTACCTTTTCACTTTGAACTAAGTTTGCATCCACTGAAGGAGGTAGGTGGAGAAAAGAAAGTGGGTGGAAGAGAGGGAACTTGGAAATTGTAAAAATAGTTTAATGAGTGGGATGAGAGAGGGTGAACTGGGCGTCTCATTGGCAAGTCAGTACAGTTGGAGAGTATGCAATGGCAACATTCTCCTGGTAACATCATTGTAAGGATTTATAGATCAGAGGACTTTCGTTTTATTTTGAGAATAATAAATTATGATGGGATAATGGCTGGAATCCCATTGGTTAGTCTCAACTAGAATAGACCCATTGAGTCAATGTACTTTTAGTACTATCTGTACTATTTCTCTATTTGTCAGTTAAAAAGAAAGTTTAAAAAATTACTTACACTTTTTTTAAAAAAACAGAAATAGTTTGGTAGATTAATGTATGCCTTTCATTCCTTTTCAAAGTTAAAAAAAGAAAGCAAGAGTCATGTTCCAAGAGTCATCCTGACCAGGGTTTGGTGGCCCTGAAGCACAGTTTAGTGAAACGTCAAGCTGATCACTAGCAGTTCCAAAAATCCTTTCAGCTTTATATAGAAATGAACAGACGTTTGCTCACTAGGAAAGCATATGGCCATCCTTACAGTTGTTGCCAATTCTTTCTTTTCTTTTCTTTTTAACATCTGCAGTTTCTTTTGTTAGTTGTTAGAACTGCCACATCTCAGACCATTTCCAAGTGTGTGTGGGGGGGGACTAGAAAAGCACAAGCAGAGTCCCAGTGGGGTCCCACCCAACCTTCTGGGTGTGTGAAGGCTGTTTCTATCCCCTGATAGGATGGGATGTTGAGGAGGCAGTGGCATAACCACTGCCAATGTCATCTGAAGCTCCTGCTCAGCTGCCTAATTAGAATCCCTACTGGCATCAATGGGGGACAGGGCTTCTCTTGAGGAACAGGATTTGGATTGCCTGGAGTACATAAAAATATTTCCTAGGTATCCTGCAATGTCATTCTAATGCCATCCATCTTCAACTAAGCAGATGGCCAACACGGAGCCATAGCTGTTTGGGGCTATTTTTGTGGCCCCCCTGTATCTCGTGTCATCCTGCAGTTTTCCACCCCTGGACTCCAATAATATCCATTTGCTTAATAATGACCTTAGGGGCCATTTTAGGCCGGGGAAAAAAAAACACTTCTGATGAGTGGCAATATTGGGGTGCAGATATAGGCTCTCAATACCTTTCCTATTCATTATCACAGCCTCTATTGAGTGAGCACCTTTCTCTGTAGGGTGTAAACTAAGCACTGATTTAGTTCTCTTGCCATAAAAAAAGGGATACAATTCTGAACAAATTTTAACTGATGAGTAAGGACATAAGTATCAAAATAATGACTCAGCCTTTATACTCATGTGAGAAATAGCTGAAAAGACTCATAAAACAATTTAGCACAGGATCGGCTGAAGCATTAATGTTTATTAAAAGTACCTTTCTGCAGAAGTGGGTGCTCCCCGGAGAGAAGGACACAACCCAGTATTGAATACTTCATGTTTTATCCCCTGTCCCCGTCGCAGGTTTTTCTTCCCCTGGGATCGCATTGGATAGGACCCCAAAGGTTACAGCCTATCAGGTTCGCCTAAGAAGTCCTGCCTCAGTTTACATTTCCCCCTCCCCGCTATTTAGTGCCCACTACTCTTATTTACAGTTTTCCTTAAAAGGAATGATCATGAGCTGCCCATGTCTTCCCCTCGTGTATCTTTGTTTCTCATGTTACATTAAAGATGTCTTATTAGCAGTTTCAAAGTACCCCTTTGTGTTCTGGTATGTCCCTATCAATCAGTTTACTCCTTACAGACAGCCTTGTCCTGTCTGATATATTGTTATCAACAAGGTCTGAAACATACCAGCCACCCTAAAGATTCAAGGTCTTTGAGGCCCTCTTTTGTTCAGCCGCCAATTTTAGAAAGCTGTTTTCTTAGACTTAGTGTATTACAGAAGCTCAAATATAAAATATACTGAAATATATGTGTAAATATATCTAAAATATGTATTATACATATAAGCTAATATATATGCTTCTAATACATGTTATTAATGCTGTATACCCAGTGCAGAAGCTAAAATATCTTTTATTTCTCTCGCTCATACAAAGTAAGAGGCATATTCAGGCTGGAAAAGCCTCCAGTCTACCGAATGGGCCACTGACTAAGGTGGCCCCTTGACAGTGGGGAAAAAAATATACAATTTTCCACATGACAAATATGTTTTTAAGGGTGTCTCTGAGAAGCAGCTTTCACTTCAAGGAAAATTTGAGACCTCAAAAGAAGACAGCTTACATTCTTGTTGCTGTATCCTTCACACCTTAACTTTTTATCTCATGTAAATGAGGATTAAAATAGGTTCCCATCCATTCAAATTAGAAAGTACATATTGGATGGCTTTGAGGCCACTGCAGAGCAGGTGGGCATGGAACAAATGGAGAGAAGATTATGCAAAGCAAGCATTACTTGCTAAAATTGAGCAAGTAGGAGTCATTTTCCCTTGTTTAGGGAATTGCTTAGACTGAAAAAAAAAAGGCAGAAATAGGAATCAACTTTACCATAGTATGAATTTCAAAAGCATCAAAGCATACAGGTGTAGTGTCTCCATGTCCTCTCTCCACTTTGCACATCTAATTAAATGTGCACACTGCACTTTGAGGTACTTACTGTTTTTTTTGTCTTTATGCATCTGCACCCTGTTATTTACAGAAAGTTTAAAGAAAGAAAGTATAGGCATAGCTATGGTACAAGTGGAAACTTTCTGCATAGCCCCTAGACACGTTAGGCTAACCTTGAAAACAGAGTGGGACTAAGGGCCTTTCTACACTACACTGTTATAGTGCTATTATTCCACTTCCAACATCCTGTAGAATTCTGGGGTTTGTAGTTTCCTGAGGCCCAAGAGCTCTCTGGCTGATAATTCTAAAGGCCTCTCCCTCAACTGCAAACCCCAGGATTCCATAGGATGTTGAAAGTGGATTAATAGCACTATAAGAGTGTAGTGCGGAAACGCCCTAAGAATAAAATAGACCAGAGGGAAAAAGAGAAGGAAAGGATGGAGAATGAGAGAACCTACAATTGTAATGTAACTATTTTATCTCTTTATGTCTGTGTGACAACAAGATGTGCTTTCTGTTTCCCCAAGGATTCTCCAAAGTTTCCCCCAAATTGTTCTTTATTAAGGCTGAGTTGCTTGAACAGTTCTTATGGCTGCTGCAGTTGGTGTTACCCTATATTAGACTTGGGGCCCTTCCACATTATTCTATTATAGTTGAATGATTCTACTTTAACTGCCATGGCTGCTTCCTATGGAAGCCTGGGGCTTGTAGTTTGGTCAAAAGCACTGGCCCTTTCCACATGGCATTTGCCATGTGAAAGGGCTCCTGGAGCATTGTGCAATTGTGAGGAGCAATCTGCATAATGCACTCACAATTGTGCGATGCTCTGGGGCTGGCAGGTGCCAATCGTGCACTTTTACATTTTTGGCTGGAAGCCAAAAATGGTGCATGACTGCGCATTGCTCCCAGGCCCCGTACGCACTTACCTGGCGTGTGGAGCCTCCGGAGCCATGCCGGTCGTGCTTCCTGCCCCAGCACAGCCTGGGAAACTCCCAGGCTGCACTGTGGAAGGAAAAGGCAGGGCTCTCATGCAAGCAGAGCTGAAGTGTGGAGCTGAAGCAGCAGGGATGCGAGAGCCTCTCTCCAGAGGCTGCTTGTGCGAACCCTGCACCCCAGCGCCGAAAAAAGGTAAGGTGCAGAAAGGGTCACTATTTGGCTGCAAATTCTAAATGCCTCTCCATAAAATACTAATTCCAGGATTCCAGAGGATGGAACCGTGGCAGTTCAGGTGGAATCACAGTGCTATAATTGTGTAGTGTGAAAGAGCTTTTAGACAGTCATACATTTTGCAATATTGTTTTTGATTTTTTTTAAAACGCTTTTATTACTCCTTTCACTGGTTTTGGTGATGTTAATGTTTTCATTTGCTGTGCACTGCCCAGGTAGTTTTTAACAGAAAGGGAGCGAGAAATTCAATAAATAAATGAAAAAGAAAATAGTACCACTGCAATGGCAGTGAGTCACACAAGGACATTAAGGAAAAGAAGATACATTATTCTGAGCTACTAAAGGCCAAGTTCTGATTTGCTGGGCATAAATGAAGAGGTAATATTTTCAGTACGAGGATGACCTATGAGCAGAAAGGAAGAAAACATTGATTTGTACTGACCCAGGCAATTACTATGGTCTGTGTAGTACAGTCTATCATGGGCATTTCCCTCCTGGTTTGACAAAAGTGATGGACAACAAACCTGGAGAACGAGGAAGTTTGTTTAAAGCAACAGCACCATTGGGTGCTGCAAAGGTAAGAAGATGGTGGAGTAACAAACAAACAAAACTTTTATACTTTTAGGAAATTCATCTTTTCAACCATTGATTGGCTTAATAATGCCAGATAGGCAAGGATACAGTGATGAGACAACTGCCTCACTACCTGCCCTGTCCCCCCCGGGCTTGTATTTGACTGATTAAGCACAAGGCGCTTGGTCATTATGTGGCTGCTTTATCAGTCTTAATTCAGTAAGCACATTCCAAGAATCTAAGGGCATTTCCGCACTAGACTGTTATAGTGCTATTATTCCACTTTCAACATCCTGTGGAATTCTGGGGTTTGTAGTTTACTGAGGCCAAAGAACTCTTTGTCTGAGAATTCTAAATGCCCCTCCTTAAACTGCAAACCCCAGGATTCTATAAGATGTTGAAAGTGGAATAATAGCACTATAACCTTGTAGGATGAAAATGCCCTAAGGCAAAGCTCCAAGACAGGCCCAATAGGCAAAATAGGCCCAATATGTTTCTTATCTCACAGTCCACACATTTTTAAAAATATTTTTGATTACATTTATCAACTCATGCAGTTGCCCAACTGATTTAGCCATTGTCTCATTTTCTCTCTCCTACTGTCCCCCCTCATCCATCCTGAAGCTTTAATAGTTGTTGTCCGAGGGATTGGCCTCAGAGGCATATCTAGTGTGGTGCAAGTAGGGCATGTGCCCTGGATGCCAATGCCACGATGCACAAAAAAGCAGTGCTGGAAGTGGCAGAGGAAGAGGAGGAGGAGGAAGTGGCCCTGGAAGTAGGAGCACAACTTCCATGCTTGCCCCAGGTGCTGTTTATGCTACATACACCTCTGATTGGCCTGGCCTGGCCCAAGGTGAGAGATGGGAAAAGAATCTCCCAGCTGGCATGGTTATTGGTCATACTAGTTGGAATATTCTGTGATCTGTAGTCCAAATAGCTAAGTAAAAATCTTCAAATACTGCTCAAGGCTCTGCAGTACTGAGGGACTTACTGGTTGTTCTCAGTCATGGTGGGAAAAGTATGGTGATGTTAAGTCACAATAGACTGTTCCTCAGAGCAGCCACCTGCCCATTTTGATTTGTATGGATAAAGAAAGTGAAGATCTGCCCAGCTTCCAGATGTGGATGCTTAAGCTCCGGAAATCATTGACATTTTAGGTGTCTACCAAGGCCCTTTTCACATGTGGGGGGGGGGAATGGGCGAAAACGCCCAAAAACGGAGCTTACCTACAGCCGGGTAAGTCCGTCGCCCCGCGGAGCAGCGCGAGCTCGCTGCTCCACACTCCTCTGGCATTGCAGATGGCAGCTTCCGGTTGGTGGAGGCTCTCCACCAACCGGATAAGCTCGCCAGCCGGAAGCCCACCCCCGGCAGATCTGCAGGCACGCACTTGCGCGCACCTGCAGATCCACTTTAAAGCCGGGTGACGGAGCGGCACGGGGCTGCGCGCTCCGTGCTTTTTAAAAACCTCTAAAAAGAGGTTTTTAAAAAACACGCAGCCCGGCTAGTTCCAGCCGCTCCTGAGTGGATTCTGGTGTGAAACTACGAAAAGTAGTCCACGCCAGTCCACTCTACGGTGTAGACAACCTCCGTGAGAGGTCGCTCTACACCGTTCCCCCCCCCACATGTGAAAAGGGCCCAAGTCAACCCTGTTGTCCTTTTGAGTTGTCCACTCAGGGGCTTTCATTTGCACAATTCCCTTTCAGGAACCTAGGAAGGAAGGACAGAGACAGCTGGAAAAAACCAGAATCAGTTGTTTAAGACTAGTGTTTTTTCCTCCCTGACCCCTTTGTCCTCTTTGGCATCAGTAGAAACTGATGCAAATATCAACGAGGGAAGCTCATTTTCATCTTGATCATAGCAAGGTTAAACTCCCCAACACTACTTTTTACGATTGGCTTCCCCAGTATGTGGCATTTGCACCTTTTCCGTACACCTTTTCCACATCTTTCCCCTTAAAATACACTTTTGTAGATTTCCTTTCTTCAAGCTGTTTTGCACATGTTTTACCAATATATGCATTTTTATGCACATGTTTCCATAATACACACATTAATATATGCATTATTTATTTGGAGAATTTCATTAAAAAATTCTGAGAAGTATAACTAATGAAGAAGAACTGTTTTTCCTGATACACATATTTATTCAGAAGTGTGAATCTGCAATTTCTGTATAATTATCAGGCCAATAAATTGGTTCTTCTGTATTATATACATCAAAACATTCTTATTCTTGTGCTTGATATCTTCCCCTCAACAGAGGAGTAAGCAATAGGCATGTGTAGTCTGAATCACACCCATAATAACTAAAACATTGATTATTTTGTTTTGGTCCAGATGTGCATCCAGCATGAAAATACCTGTAATATGTCATAGTCATTGAAAGTCTTGTATGTCCACCACTGAGGCCATTTCCTCAGTATACTGTTATAGTGCTCTTATTCCACTTTCAACATCCTATGGAATCCTGGGGTTTGCAGTTTAGGGAGGGGCCTTTAGAATTCTCAGCCAGAGAGCTCTTTGGCCTCAGTAAACTACAAAGCCCAGAATTCCACAGGTGATGCTGAAAGTGGAATAATAGCACTACAACAGCATAGCATGGAAATGGCCTGAGTGAGACTAACTGGGTAAGTAGTTCAGGCGGAATCTTTTTTGTAGCTGCACCTCTGTTGTGGAACCCCCTCCCTAGAGAGGTTAGATGGGCTCCCCATTTACACAGAGAATGAACACTGTCCTGTTCAGTTTGTGTTTAACTGTGTTTAAAAGTTTTATATTACTATTAGCTAGTAATAGCTGAATTTAGAGGTTGTAAATATTTTTACTTATACATACATATATATGATACGAGAATTTTTATTTAGTTTTTATTTCAATTTTATCACATTTGCATGTGAAGGGTGCAGTTCATAACTTTATTAAATAAATAAGTCCACCTTCCCCTCATAAGTCATTTTTCCATCCTTGAATATCATATAGAAACATAGGGTCACAGAACTGTAGAGTTGGAAGAAATCCCCCACTTCATCCTACTATGAACCCTGCTCAATCACTCTGCTGATAAAAGAAATCCACAACTAAAGTAACCTTATAAAAAATGGCCATCCAACCTCTTTTAATAAAGGGGAACCTGCCACTCTAAAAGCACTCTATTCCACTCAGAGGGCATACTGAACATTAGAATGCTTCTCCTACTGAAATACTGACAGACAGCAGCCACGCACTTATGTACGTTCTGAGGCATGCCTAAATGTGTGTCTGGTTTAGGTCTGCAGATCCTCACCCATCAAATGGTTTGTAGTGGAAGCCCACTTCTGCATATGGATCTTCTTAGCTGGTTTTTGGGTCCAGGAAGATTGGAGCCAAAGTCCAGAGCAAATCTATCTGTCACCCTGCCCTACTGGTTTGTGTTAAGTAAAAGCAATTATCCTGATACTCATCTGAGGCATGAATTGTGTTTGCCCAACTCTTGAAGCATATAATGGTAGACATCCCTTTCAAGAGCTACAGCCAATATTTGCATGTTGTTTTGTCAGTAAGCAGGTTGCCAACTTCTTAACTAATCTCTGTACATGTGGCTTCATCTGCAGTCATTAGCAGGTGGGTAACATTGCTGTTGTGCTGTGAGAAACTTCACCGGCTGAGTCCAGCATATCACCCTGCATAGCCTACTTGAAAAATTTTTATTTTATTATAGGGCTATTTCTGCAGGTAGCAGGGTGAAGTGAAATGTGGGGTTGTATGAGAACAAGAGGGGACTAAATACCCTAAAGGCCTTAGATCCTGTCTGATCTTGGCAGCTAAACAGGGTCAGCTCTGGTTAGTACTTGGATGGGAGACCACCGATGAATACCAGGTTCTATAGGCTATGGCCCTTTCTGTGGCTTACTTTCTTGCAATGGTGTCTGGTGGCAATCCTGTCAGTGGCTCTGCCGGGAAGGGAGCACAACGGCAGCACTCTCCTCCACACAGACTGGCTCCCTGCAGAAGGGAGTGTGATGGACATGCCACTTCCTTCCACAGTGCAGCTGGGTAGTTTCCCCAGCTGTAGTCTGGCAGGAAGTGCCACCATGGTGCTTCCTGCCCTTCTACAGGACAGGTAAGTGTGAGAAGGTGACACAATTGCAGGTCCATCAATGATTTAACCTGCGATTGTGCTGCCTGGGGATGGGAGAAGGATGGAACCATGATGACATCAGGCAGAAGTGTCATTGTGGTCTTGTCCTTCTCCTGTCCCAATGGTGCAATGGGAGGATGCTGTAGAAAGGGCCTGTATTTCAGATGAAAGAACTGGCAAAATCATCTCTTTGAGTATTCCTTATCTAAGAAAACCTTTTGAAAAATTCATGGGGTCACCATAAGTCAACAGGTGACTTGAAGGCACAGACATGAGAGCAAGATTTGCTGTTTGAATGGCACAGTGAGGCCTTTTGGAGTTTTGGCTCTAGCATGAAGAGGTCTGTGTAGCTCAGGAGGTCCCACCGTTGTGGGCTGGCACAGCTAGAAAATAGCATGGGCTTAAATATTGGCTTGGATGGAGTATAACACTATTTACTTCCCCTCACAATCTTAAAAATCCTTTAGAGATAACCTCAAAATATTTTAATATAGCCTTCAAATAGATTGATATTATACTGTGGGATAGGATAGTATGAGTAATATCTTCTAGTATAGATTGCCTAATATGGACATGGGGTTTCAGCTGCATGGCTCTACTTATTTAGGATTTATGCATTTTAACTCTCCAGTGTCATTTATGGAAAACTGCTAACCAAAGCTAGGCTTTGTCCATATCTGCCTTTGAGCTTGTACAGAATATAAGAGCTTGCCATCTCCTTTGGAAGCATCACATTATATGCAGCATAATTGCATCAGAGGAAAAAGCAGAAGAAATTCAGTGAGATGGTAATTCCTCTCATGACAGCCCCGTTTTCCCAAGTTAGTAACAAATGCTCCACTCATCCATATGGTTGCAAGAAAAATGGTATGAAAGTGGGCTGGTAGAGGAAATTAATGGGTGGGACCTATCAGTGAGCAGAGCAATATAGCCACTCCAGGTTTTGTCGTGTCACAAAAAGGCAGCAAATCATTAATTTATTATTTTCATAGGGGTTTTTTTTTCCTGAAAGGCTGAAGAAGGGCACCTATGAGATGTTCCACTCAGGCAGATATGTATCTTTGTTCAGCCCCAAATGCTGATTAAAATAAGGTCTGTATATCAAAGTTTTCGTATATCATTGGTTTGAACTGTTAATATTGGAGAATATAATTCAATTGGTTTTGTATCTCCTTTCATAGAAACAATCTGGAATGAATACTTCATTGATTATACATTGATTCACATTCCCAAAAACTTATGAGGATCTTCTTAAGATTCTAGTTCTTTTAACATGTTCCTCAGATTGTGAGAAGTTTCAATATAAGGTTGGAGAGCTATCCATTGACCTCATTTTAATATTCTTATGCCTGCCAGCAATAATCCTATTCCATGTTCTCATCATATGGAATGGTAGTCTTGTTCAACTGAACTTGAATAGAAGGCCATTTCAGAAGAGCTAAGATGGAGAATGATGGACATGGCTGGTCACAAGCAGGGATGTTTTGGGCAAAGGCAGCCTGCATGTTTGTATCTCAGCCTCTAGATTACTACTGAATGTGTTCTGAGGGACAAATGAAGATGAAAAAAAATCACTGTCAGAATTCTATCTTGTGCTGAAACAAACTACAGTCTTCTTGGAAGTAGCACCATAGTTCTGTGCTTGAATAATCTCATCTGACTAGTTGCTCTTCCATTTCAAGAGGTTAATGGGCACTTCACTTTTTTTTTCTTCCAAGAAATAATCAGGAACTGAAAAAATGAAACTTCTTTTTTAAAAAATGCTTTGCTGTAGGCTAATAAGACTGAATTTTATTTCTGTTTTCTGTCTTAACACCATGAAAAATGTTTTAAATGGACTGGATGGGGATGAACAATCTGAAATTTGGTTCAGATGGATGTTTCTGGTAAACTGAAAGACAGATCAGGGTATAGGGATGTAGGCTGTGCTGGATGGGATTACAATACCCCTATAATCTAAATTTTCCAGCTTGGGTGTACTCGTTGACTTGAACCCAGAGCCTTGCCTAGATTTCAACAGTGGCCACAAGTGCACTTACACAGTTAAACCTACTGTGGCAGTTGTCTTATTCCTAGGGATGTCAGAACTGGGTATAGATCATGCCTGTCTTGGTTATATTCCATTTGGATCACTGTAGCAACTATATTTGGACTTGTCTTTGGAAACTGGAAGTTTGGTTGGTCCAAAAGACTGTAGCCAACCTGCAGATATTACAGGGAAAATATAACTTTCTTGCTGCAAAGTCTTCCCTGGTTAGTTGTCTATTTTCAGGCACAAGTCAAAGCATTCAGGCTGTGGAACTCTCTCCCATAAGAGGCTAGGGTAGCCCCTCTCTGCTCTCCTTCTGCCAGGAGGCAAAGACCTTTTTATTTACAAGGCCCTTAGCTATTAATTAGCTGTTGCAAGAGGTCTCTTTATTCCCAATGCTATGTTTGAGCTTTTGAACTGTTTCAAATTAGTGTCATTTTTAGCAGGATAGCATACATAATTTTTTTACAAAATTCTTATAATCATTATTTTTAGCTGCATTATGTTTTAAGCTATGTTGTGAATTGTCATAGATCCCTATGGTGGGAAAAATACAGGAAACAAGCAAACAATAAGCAATAATGGGAAGCAGAGTTTTATATAATTAAAAAATAAACTTAAATACAAAAATAGACATTTCATGTGTCATAAAACTGCTGGAAGCAAAAGAGGTTTCTAATATTCAAAGCCTCACCATGACAGTACCTTTCTGTGGTTGTGGGATTGCATGCTGTAATAAGGCTAGAGACTATGGTCTTTTCTGAACCATACCTCAATAGCGGGTTGTTCCGTTACCATCCCAGCATTGCCATTTCTGGGTTAAGAATGCTCTCTTTTGCACCCTTTTGCCTTAAGCAGATAAGTAGTGTTATTGCCACCTGTGTTCCTTCTGCGCTACAGCCTCATTGGCCAGTCCCCTTCCCCACCTTCACCCTGCCTCACAGCTCCCGATTGGCCAGGGTTTTGTTTGTTTGTTTGTTTGTTTGTTGTAAGCCACACTAGCACAGCCAGATTGTAACATCATGACACGCCAGTACGCTATTGCAGTTTTGTGCTATGACACTAAGAAATGTATTTAAAAAAATTAAAAAATTAACTCAAAAGAGAAATTTAAAATAAACACGCAGAGGTGGTAGATTCCAAACTTGCCATGCCATGGGAGTCACTGAGGGAGGGACAAGCTGGGCACGCCCACACCCTGCCCATTCCTGGATCCACGACGACAGGAGGTACTATCAAGCACTATTACAGAACTGCACTGACACAGGATTGTAGCACTGAAGGAGGCTCTTAATGGATTTTTTTCTGGAAATGATATAATGCTGATTTGCAATGCTTGGGATAGCAGCAGGATAGTGACAACATCATGTGGTAGCATGGCTTCTGGACCGAGAACAACCTGTTGCTGTGGCAGGATGGTGACGTTGTGCTGATTATAGCAGTGCTACTAGTAAAGTCTCCCATGTCTGACAGGCTTTTGCTGAGGAGCTAAATTAAATGTGCCAAACAGCTACTGGGCAGCCTGAGTAAAGGGGGATAACACTAGTGGAATATCTCTCAGAGACAACAGCATGGCACCATAGCTAATACTTCTTAGTACTGAGCGGAAGAAAGCATGGCAATGCCTTTTGAATGTCTTTTACCATGAAAACATTGTGATGAAACAATCCAAAATGAAACAAGAGATAGTGGCAGAAGATGCAACTCCAAGGTCAGGAGGCATTCGGTGAGCTACTGGGGTAGAATAGAGGACAACTACAAGTAGTGGTCTGGCTCATGATGCAACTGGACTCAAGCCAAAGGGATGTTCACCTTTGAACGTGTCAACTGACATGCTCAGAATTGAAAGGAAAATCTGAACCTGCACGACACATGTTATAAGAACAGTGGATGTGAGAAACATGAATGTTAAACATAGTAAAACAAGAAATAGAACATATCAACATTGCAATACTTGAGGTGAGCAAGCTAAAGTGGACAGAAATGAGACCTTTTGAATCAGATAATTACACAGTGTTTTACTTAGGAAATGAAAATCTAAAAAAGAAATGGGAAGGATGTTAAGAGGGAGGAGAGATGTAGCAAAAACAGTCAAAAGATATAATGCAAAGTCTGATTGAATAATATTAATAAGACTTCAAGAAAAAAAACTATCAATACAATCTTAGTCCAAGTTTATGCTTCAATGAGAGAGACAGAAGAAAAAGAGACTGAAAGATTCTTTGCTGGAGGAGGAAATTGATCACACACCAAAACAGGATGTTGTTATTCATAGGCAACTGAAACACAAATGTAGGAAACAGAGAGAATCAAAGACTGTAGAGGAATTAGGGCTTGGATCAAATAATGAAGCAGGAGAGTGACTGACTGATTTTTCTGCGACCAACAGTTTGTTCATCACAAATACCTTCTTCAAGTAACCAAACAGATGATTGCATACATAGATATTACCTGATGGCCAATATAGAAAGCAAGGAGTCTACATAATTGGAAAAAGAAGATGGAGAAGTTCCATTCTCTCTGCCAAAACAAGACCAGGAGCAGATTGTGGCACACACCATAAACTGCTGATATCAAAAATTAGAGTCAAGTCAATGAAGAACTCTAAAAAAACAAAACAAAACAAAACAACCCTGAAGAAAATCACTGTAGAATTTAAAGCTAATGTCAAAAAATCAAAAATAAAATATAATTAAAACAAAATATAGATTTGCACTATTAAGCCTAATTGACCAGGAGCCAGATGACCTCAGGACTGAAGCCAAGTACCTTGTCAGGGAAGAATGCAAAAGAACATTATCTGTAGTTAAAAAGAAAGATAAGCCTCAAGGGATGACAGTTGAAACTCTTCAAGCATTAAGGACAGATGAGAAGCAAAAGTAAAAGGTGACAGAAGTAGGGTAAGAAACCTGAATACATCTATTGAGTCACTTTTGAGCACAGGGATAAGGGAACTACTATAATAATCAATTTAGAGAAATAGAATGTGACAATGAAAAAGCCTCTTCCACAAGATCCAATAAAGCAAAGGCAAATTTAAATCAAGAATGCGCATGCCATATGACCAGCAGAGGAACACATTTTATGACCAAGAAGAAATAAAAAGACTAATAGGTGTATGGTATATAAAAAGTGTATAAAAAGGTGTATTGAAACAATACATTGAAGGAATATATAAAAGAGATGAAAGGATGACAGATTCATTCAAGTAAGAACCATCTAATGATAAACCCGCAATTTTAGAAAGTGAAGTAAAAGCTGCACTCAAAGCACTTGGGAGAAATAAATCACCAGGAACAGAAGGCATACTAGTAGAGCTGCCTCAAGGCACACACAGAGAATCTACTCAAGTTCTACCTAAAATCTGTCAATGAATATATAAAACAAAAGAATGATCCACAGATTGGAAACATTCAATGAACATTCCATTCCCCAAAAAAGGACACACCAGGGATTGCAATAACCCCTGCAAACCATTGTTTTTTTCTCCCAGAAAGCAAAGTGATGCCCCATACTCTGCAACAAAGACTTTTACCATACATGGAGGTAGAAATACTAGCTGTCCAAGCTGGGTTCAGGAAAGGAAAAGACATGAGAGATCATATTGCAAACGTATGTTGGATAATGAACACACCAAAGAATTTCATAAGAAACTCATCCTGTACTTTATAGTTTATAGCAAAACCTTTCATTGTGTAGATCATGAAAAACTATGGCTTGCTGGGTTCTGCATATGGCGGGGTAAGGTGAAACTTCTCGACAGGGGTGTCTGAGAAGTTTCTTGCACTGAGTGACAGGAGTCGATCCATAACTTTGTGGATCACAAATATCTCACTTGTTATAGTGAGATCGAATTTGGGGGTATGGAGATCCATTGCCTTCTTTGGGCTCCAGAAAATACATCTGTTGGTGTCTGCTCCAGAGCGGAGAAGAAGAGGGGATCATGGCAACCATTGTCACATGAGCACAGCTGGTTTATTCCAGTACAAGCCCCGACACAGAATTTTTAATGGACTAGATTGAAACCTTTGATTTAGGAGATCTACTAAGATCGGACCCTACAGAGACTTATCAGCTATCAAGGTAATATCCTGTTAAGCAGCACATTTGCAAATATATAAAATTAACTGGAACCATTTGAAGCAATCAGACTAGTAAATTGACTTTCCTTTGAGCCAAGGGGATGAATAAGCATAAATTAACAGGGAAAACAAAATAACTTGAAATCTACTAGAGAGATAGAATAATTTACTTACAGTTAATGAGAAGAAGGAAAGCTGCGTGGAGAAATGTAACTGGGAGCAGGACTTTTATGGAGTGGCACGAATAAAACGACAGACAGAATTGCAGTAGACTCACTTTTTTTTGTTCAGAGAAAGGGTGCTTGAACTGATCAGATTTGCCAGAAATTTGGAAGGAGAGGCTTCTACTTTTGTTTGGACTTCTTTTTTTGACTTTCAGAGTTTTGGGATGTGACTGTTTTTTTTTCAAAGAAGCTGTTTTCTTCTCTCTCTCTCTCTCTCTCTTTTTTTTCCGGATTGGCTCTACTGGAGGAATGGTGTGCTTTGGGGATAAGTTAAGATGGCGATGATTACAGCACTGAGAAAAAGGTGAGACCAAAGACATTCTCAGGCAGTCTGCTGAGACTGAAGAAGATTGTTATGAACTGCTCGCTATATTGCAGTACTGGGAATTGTCTATCCTGGAAATTGTGAAATTTACATGGTGGAGGAAAGGAAATAGAAGAAAAAACAGAAGAATAGTATAGAAGAAGTAAGATTCCCGAACATTTGTTAGCAAAAAAGAGGATCATATGACTATTTAAAAGTGATTTATAGACAGTAACTTAAGCTGGAGACAGCGACTGCAAAGAAGGAGAAGAACAAGGAGAGATCTGTAGATTTTTCGTAAGCTATATATTTACATTTAGAACACAGATCTTTTTGTTAAGGACATAATACGCTATTTATATTATTTATATATTTAAATTGTACTGTAAATTATATATTTTGTTTAAGTATTGAACTGGGGGACATTATTCACCTGGAAATATCTATCTGTAATTACTTCTTACTGTAAGATAATCCTGATATATATAGATTGAGTCATATACATATATATTATTCTCTCTTCTCCTTTAACCCTTCTTTAATTAATTGAAAGAACTACCTGAAGTCATTATTAATTGATAAGTACTAGGATTTTTACTATTTAAATATATAAAATAGAAGTCTATATTTAAGAATTGTGGAACTGATTGATAGAATACATATAATATATAAGAAATTAATTTTATATACTGATTTAGCTAATTGATCTATACTTACATATTTTATTGGTACTAATTTAGATACTGAATAGATACTTTGACATTGTATACTGTGCATGGAGTATTTATATTTGAATTTGAAGTGTTGAGGCAGTAATAATTTGAAGAGACAGCTTAGATAATGTTGACTGAGCTAGTGAATTAATGGAAACAAGGAAAAGAGAAAAAATGGCCAAGCAACAGAGAAACTCTTCAATAGAGCTTGGACTAAAACATTTTGAGCAGAGTAAAATGGCATCTCAAACCACTACTCCAAAGCAATCAGAACAAAACATGATGTTGGAAGAAATTAGAAGGATGAGAATAGAGATGAAGCAGGATATGAAAGATTTGAGAACTGAATTGGAGCAGGACTTTAAAAATGAGATAAAATATATAAAGAGATCCATGGAAACATTAATAGAGGAATTAAAAGGAACAGCAGCAAAGATGAATAATTTGGAAGAAGGAGTTAAACAGCTGGAAGAAAGATGTGAAACTCTCTCATTGGAACATGTAAGGGACTTAGATGAAAGAGCCCTTTTAGAATTTAAAATTTGAGAAAGTTGTTTGAAAATAAGAGGGCTCAAAGAGCAGAAAAATGAAAATTTTCATGAAATTTTAATACCAGCCTTAGCAAATTTTATGGAAATGTCAAAACAACAAATGGAATTGGAGATTGACAAAATTTTTAGAGTTGGATCCTTCACAATACAAGGAAGGGACTTCCCTAGAGACATAGTGATCGCCTTTGTGAAGAAATCTACTAGAGACAACATAATTCAACGGAACATGAGAAAAACTTTTAAAATAGAAGGCAATAAACTTCTACATCATCAGGACGTTCCAGTAAGGATCCTCCGAAAAAGAAGGGACTACAATTTTCTGACTGTCAGCTGAGAAGAAGAGGAATTTCCTACAGGTGGGCTAGACTGGAAGGATTATCTTTTTGCTTCAGAAACAAAACTTACAATATCAATTCTATTCAAGAAGCAAAAGAATTTTTGAAAAGATTTGAAAAGCTTTCAAGAGTATAGAAGTTCTAAAAGCTCTACAAAAAAAACAGAAAAAGAAAGCCAAGAAGGAGAACTAGAAGAAGAAGGAGAGATTTTGTCATCTCCTTCAGAAGAAGATGGAAAAGAAACAGATGTAGAAGAAGATCATAATATAGAGGAGGAAGCTAAATTACTGGGAGAAGAGAAGCAGAAAGAAGATAGACAACAAGGGAGTGTGGAGAGTGAACCTAAACTACAAGAAGAGAAGTAATACTACTATCGTCAAACAAATATAAAAGGAAAGTGAGAAATTTGAAAATCCTATCTTGGAATATTAAGGGCATAAGCAATCCGGAGAAGAAGAGGAAACTATTTCATTATCTGGGCAAAGATAAATATGATGTAATATGTTTGCAAGAAATCAGAATTAAAAAAAGGAAAAGTGAATTTGATTCAGAATAAAAGATTTGGAAAAGAATTTGTATCAGCTTCAGAGGAAAAAAAGAAAGGTGTTGTAATATATGTAATAACCATATCAATGAGCGAGAGATATTTAATGACAAAGACAGCCACTATATAGGATTGGAAATGGACTGGCAGAATCAAAAAGTACTTTTGGTAGGTGTTTACAGCCCACACAATGGTAAAAATAAATTTTATAAACAGATGGAAGCCCAAATATTAGAGCATGACTGTGATCAAATAATTCTTACGACAGACTGGAACAGAGTGATGGCCCCACTCCTAGAGACAAAATCAGATAAGGTAATTAAGAAAAATCAAGGCAAGCTACCCAGTTCATTCAGTGGAATGTTGAAATCTATAGAAGCTATAGATATTTGGCATTATCTATACGAGAAATCTCAAGAATTTACTTTTTTCTTGGAAAGACATACTTCATTCTCAAGACTTGACATGTTCTTTGCTTCAAAATATTTGTGTAAACTTATCACCAAAATGGAGGTGCTTCCGAAAACTTTGTCAGACCATAATCCTATTTTGTTATCTCTCAAGAAATCTAAACAAGATTTCAGTTGGTGCTTGAATGAAAGGCTCCTTCAAGATGAAAAGATAGTCATCAAAGCTAAAGAGACACTATGCTTATACTTTGCAGAAAATCAACAAGGAGGAACCAGCATTGAAACCATTTGAGATGCAGGAAAGGCAGTAATGTGTGGGTTCTTCATACAACAAAATGCTATTTTGAATAGAAGAAGGAAAGAGAAAAATCAGAAAATTAATGATCTAATTAGGAAAAAGGAGGAAGAACTTAAAAGAAAAACCTTCAGATAAGGCTGACCTTAAAGAGATAACTGCATTACAAAAACAATTAGAACTTGACAATGGAAAGAAGCAAAAAACTGCTGTCCTGAAAACAGAATCACGTTGAATGGTCTATCAAACCAGGGAAGTGGCTAGCACTCTGTTTGAGAGAGAAGAAACAAAAATAGTCCATTCTCAAAATCACAGATGGTGGAAAGACATATACAGAATCTGGGAAAATAAAAAAAAATGTCAAATATTATTCAAAATTATATAAAGAGAAACAAGTTAAAAGGGAAACCATCTCTGAAATTTTATCAGAACTAAAAACTGAGGAGCTCTTGGAACGGCATATAAAGAAACTCAACCATTCAATCTCGGTGGCAGAAATTGTTGAAGCAATTTGTTTAACTAAAAAGAATAAAACTCCTGGTCCAGATGGTCTTTCAGCAACGTATTATAAAGTCCTTCAAGGCAAGCTGATTTTGCTGTTTCAAGCGACTATGAATGCAGTGTTTGAGGGGAAGATACCCAAATCTTGGGGGGAAGCTTATATGACTTTGATTCTGAAAGAAGATTGAGATCCAATCTTTCCTAAGAACTATCGACCAATATCCCTACTGAATGTGGATTACAAAATATTCACATCAATATTAGCGAACAGATTAAAGAACATATTGAAAGATGTAATAGAAGAAAAACAGGCTGGGTTCTTGCCTAACAGACACCTCAAAGACAATATGAGATGCATCCTGGGTGTGATTGAATATTTTGGACATCAACCGGGAAGGAAATTAATGCTTCTATTCCTGGATATTGAGAAAACTTTCGACAGTTTAAGTTGGGATTTTATGCTTGAAGTTATATCTAAATTTCAAGTTGGAGATAAATTTTTGAACAGTATAAAAATAATTTATAGAAATCAAACTGCTCAAATAATTGTGAATGGAGAGAAAACTGAAAGAATAGAAATTCTTAGAGGGACAAGGCAAGGATGCCCCTCTCCCTTTTATTATTTATATTAACTATTGAAATCTTGATCAAGTGTATAAAACTGGATAATTCAATTCGAGGAGCTAAAGTAAGAGGCCATGAATTCAAAATACGTGCCTTCGCAGATGATATAGTGGTTATATTAGAAGATCCAATGAGAGGAATTAAAAATTTAAAGAAGATATTGGAGAAATTTGAGGAAGCCTCCAGGGTGAAAGTAAATGAAGATAAATCTAATATTTTGACAAAGAATATAAGCAAAGATGAAGAAAAAAACTTGGGTACCTATACAGGTTTCACAATGAACTCTAAAGTTAGATACTTGGGAATACATCTAACAAAGAAAAACTCTGATCTGTTTAAAAACAATTATGAGCGGGTCTGGAAGGAAATCAGTAAAGATCTCCAGACTTGGAAAAAACTGAAAATATCTCTCCTTGGGTGTATTTCATCAGTAAAAATGACAGTGCTGCCAAAGTTGTTATTTTTGTTTCAAACCATTCCTATAATCAGTAATGGCAAAGAGATATTTCACGCTTTATATGGAATGGGAGGAAACCAAGAATTAAACATAAAATATTATGTGATGCCAAAGAGAGAAGTGGATTATCACTCCCCAATTTGAGACTCTATTTTCATGCATGCTGTTTAGAATGGTTTCGAGAATGGGCGAGGCTATCGCACAGTAGATTCCTGGCTTTAGAAGGTATCGACTTAGCTTTTGGCTGGCATGCCTGTATTGGATACAGTAAAGATATAGTTCATAGTGACTTTAACAACCACTTTATACGATGACAAATATTAAAAATTTGGAAAAAATATAGAATAAGGATATACTCAAAAACACCTCTATGGCTTTCACCACAAGAAGCCTTTTATAAAAGAGAAAATATTTTACAAGATAGATTATACAACATATAAGAATTTAATAAAAACTCATGGTGACTCTGTTATAATAAAATCACAGGAAGAATTAAGAAAAGAGAGTATCAACTGTCATTGGCTATTATACAGACAATTGAATGAGAAGTTTAAAATGGAGTTGAAAATAAATGGTTTTCAAATAGAAAAGACAGCCTTCGACGACATAATTTTTGAGAAGGAATCCCAGATAATATCTGAAAAATATAAAATTTTGTTAAGATGGGACACTAAAGAGGAGGTTGTTAAAGAGCCAATGATATGCTGGGCTCAAAATTTGGGCCACTCAATTGATTTAGTGAACTGGAAGAAGACTTGTAAGAGAAGACTAAAATTTACAGCTTGTCAGAATTTATAAGAAAATATTTATAAAATGCATGTATGGTGGTACCTCCCTCCTGAGAGACTGGCAAAGATATATAATTGTAGTGATAAATGTTGGAAGTCAGGAAGTGAGAAAGGCACTTTCTACCACATGTGGTGGACATGTTCAAAAGCTAGGAAATATTGGAAACAAATACATTTGAAGACTGAAAAAATTCTGGGTATACATTTTCACATGTCACCACAAATGTATCTACAAATGTATCTTATTCTATATGACAGTTGCTGCAAGGATTAATTATGCTAAAAATTGGAAAAAATCAGACATACCAAATGTAGAAGATTGGGAAATAAAATTATTTGATATGGCACTTATGGATAAGATGATGACGTTAATAAGAGGGATCCCTCTTGGAAAGTTTGTTAAGAAATGGGATCCAGTTATAAAATTCTTTAAAAGCAAATAGGGAGACTTGATGATAGCGAGCTTTGTGGATTGAAGAGAGAGATATGGCTGAATTTTATTCAGTTCATTCTAATTATCTGTAATATAAAACTATATATAGTAACAATGTTAAGACTTAATGTTACAAAAGAGGTAATATCAGCAGAGCCCTGATGTATTTAAGAGAAGGAAATAGATCCTCACTTATCTGGTTAACTTATTATCCTAAGGACAACCTAGTCAGGAAGCCAGAGAGGAAGAGGAATGATTGGAACCAAAGTGAGGAAGTATGAATGTGCGTAGGTATGTCTTAAGATATGTAAAATTAAGCTATATATCATGCAATACTATTATATTCCTATGATTATATTCTATAATTTTTAGGCTTTGTTTCTAGAGATCTTTCCTACTCAAGTATGTATTTTTTCTTTCTTACCTATTTTATTTTTCTACAAAAAAACCCAACAAAAAACAATAACCATGGCTTGCTCTTAAGGAAATGAGTGCCACAACATTTGATTGTTCTAATATGTAACATGTATGCAGGACAAGAATAGAGAATATAGAGAATATAGGTTTCTAAGTGTCAAGGGGAGGGGGGGTCAGGCAACTCTGCATTTTATCACCCTTTCTGTTTAACTTGTAGCTGAACATGTCATGGATAAAGCAAAATTAGACTCGAAGGAAAGAACATCAACAATCTAAGATATGCAGATAACACCATATCACTAGAAGAAAATCAAAGAGTGGGCGGCAGGATATATATCATGAGGCGGGAATATGGGAGGGAAAGGCAAGAATCAATGAGTAAAAATAGCTGTAAAATGTAGTACAATATTATATGTCTGAAAAATAGTATGTAAAACTAGATCTGAGTGGAAGATCGGAAATATGTCAAGTAAATTGTCAGTTATTATGTATGTTTTTATAATGTGAAATTGAATAAAATGATTTTTTTTAAAAAGAAGAAAATCAAAGACTTGGAATGATTACTGAAGAAAGCCAAGGAAGAAAGTTATGATGAACTGCTAAAAAAAAAAAAAAAAAAAGTGGGTCCTAGAGCAAATCTAGCCTGCACTCTCTCTAGAAGCCAAAATGACTAAACTGAGACTGTTGTACTTGGGACATATCATAAGAAGGCATAACTCATAGGAAAAGATGATGAGGCTTGGTAAGGTAGATGGCAGTAGAAAAAGAACACCATGTTACAGTTGGACAGACTCAGTCAAGAAAGCCCAGCCCTGAGTCATCAAGAGCTAAGCACATTTTTTGATGATAGGATGACTTGGATGTCTCTCATTCATTGGGTCCTCGTAAATCAAGTCTACTTGATGGAAGTTAGTAACAACAATAATTAAATTATTTTCCTATTCTTGACATTCTAGCCTCTGTATCACTATTGCAGATATATAGAATTACAAACATGATTCAATAAATCAACCTAGGAGCTTGGTAGATGTTCAACATATATGTGTACTTACACAACTCCTTTTCCCATCTAAGAGAAAATTTCCTTGATTCAAGGCTGAAAAGGCCAATGAAATTTTGCCAGACCACTGAGAAACGATGTAAGTCACTAAAATCAGTCCTTACATCTGGATGAGCCATTAGCCAGAGCTAAAGATTTGCATTACTGAAGCTCTCTGTTCTGTCTGGCTATGCACACTGGTATGATGACTTACAGTAATGTTTTCCTTCATCTCTCCTGTCTATAGAAAACCATCCTGAAGATTGTAACTAGGCGGTTATCTTACGAGGAAGAGCAGTTTCCTCTTTGTTGTCTGAGCAGCAGGATTTCATTTATGCAAAGGGAACACACTCTGAAGGAAAGAGGTGGCTCTGAAAATGGGGTGGTGTGCAGGAGAGGGAGAAGATATTCAGAGTTTTTCAGAGTAAGCCTGTGGTTTTTTTCAACTGACTAGAGCTTTTATTTAGGGAATTTATTTTTAATCCATTGTTGCTTTAAAATATGTGTAAATGTCAAGATGCCCACGTTTCTAGCTCCCTTTACCAGCTGATGTTCAATATGTAAAATATCAGGGTATTCTACGCTTATTTGGCCAGAGGTTTCAAACGTCCTTAGGGTATCCACATCATTTGGATTCACTTCCTAGTCTGATATATTTCATCAAAGTCCCACTGACATTAAAGTACTAGGATTAGAGAAGACAGAGATGGGTTAAGCAGTCTGCATACTGTATTGGACCTTGAAGGAGGATGTTCCTGGATCCCACTGACCCTTTTAATGCCCAAGTTCAGTTTTTTAAAAAATTGGCTGGGAAAATGTAATTGATGGCTGAAAAATTACACCAGGGGCACAATTTAGGTCTCAGGTCCAGTTTATCTCCCCACATAAGCCTGGCTGGACCCTGAAATGCACAGGACACATCTCTCTGTTGCACCACCTTCACAGATATGGTTGGTGGGAAGACTAGAGAGGGCCTTCTCAGTGGTTGCCCTGTGCTTGGAATTCCCTTCCTAGAAAGGCTAGGAAGGCCTTGTTTTCATTCCATGAGCAAGTAAAGACTTAAAAAAAATCTCCATACAGACTTTTTAAACTGAAGGCTTTTAACAAAAGGGCTGTAAGTGCTGTATTGTTTTAAACTGTATTGTGTTACTTTTAAAAATGTTTTTCAGAGTGCTTGTTTTTAATATGGTTAATAGTTCTGTGGTCATGTGCCTTGAAGTTGTTTCTGACTTATGGAGACTGTAAGGTGAACCTATCGCAGGGTTTTCTGTGGCTGTGTGATGCACTCAAGGTCACCCAGCTGGGTTTCCATGGCTGAGAATGAGAATCAAACCCTGGTCTCCAGGGTCGTAGTCCAGCACTCAAACCACTACACCACACCAGATCTTGAAAGCTGTTTAATTCAGTTTTAATGTCGACTTTTTCTTTTTTTATATATATTTTTATAAAAGTTTTAAAAAGAATAAAAAAAAAACCCTCCCCACTTCCAAGCATCTTTTTTCCAGTTGAGTCTGTGTTTACATTCCATACATACATTATTTCTGTTTAACCAATATTACACTATTACTTTTAAACATTGTTACATTACTACTTATGCTTTTTCTATAACATCATTAGTTTACATTTCCCATTGTCACCAATCTTCCTTTATCCCTCCCTTTTCTTATTCTTTTATCCAATTCAAAACTTCTTGCCATTCTCTTTCAAAGTTCTGGATTGGCTTATTTTTAAGTGAAAACGTTAACTTTTCTATCTCTACCATGTCCAGAACTTTTAATTTCCATTCTTTTATGTCAATATAATTTCTTTCTTTCCAATATTGTGCATATGTCAATCTTGCTGCAGTTATTACATATAACAATGTCTTCTGATGAGATCTTATTTCTCTTTGTTGCCCTAACATGTTAATGTTGACTTTTTCTATGTTTTTAATTGTAATCTTTTAAAAATGTAAGCTGCTTTGAGTCTGAATGTTGGGGAAAAGGCAGGATATAAATAAAGTTATTAACTGTTGTTATTGTTATTTAATATTATAATACTTCCTGGGGGGACCCACACCAAAGTCACCTGGAAGTGAAGCACACTTCTAGGTCCATGAAATGGTAGAGGTGCAGCCTGCAAGAATCAAGAGGAGCTATGAGCAACCTTCTCTCCTTCTGATGTGGCCCGCCCTGGTGTAGCCAATAGCTATCCTTAATGCTTATTAAGAGATTTTGGGCCAGTCACTCTGTCATCCTTTCATGACAGTATGGTTGTGAGAGTGGAGAATGTGTAAAATGTCCACTTCACAGATGTTAGCATAAATGTGATCGGTCATGAGTAGGGTTATCAGTTCATGATCATGCATGCCCTGAGATTTCTAGACCGAAACCTGAGACTTGGGGATAGCTTCAGGTGATGTCATTAAACATCATGTACTAAGTGCCAACCATAGTTGTTCACAGCTTATCATTCAAACAGACACACACACAAAATATTTTCCTGCTTAGAAACTTAAGACCTATCTACACCACTTTATGGTGAGAACTCCACATTTTATGGCCAGAAATGAAGGGATTATTCCTTCTCACTTAGGCAGATGGATAAGGGATGTTTACTCTAGCCTACTTGTTCTAGCCAGAAGATGGAGGCAGACTGAGCTGGAAATGTGCACACAGCCCTTTCTTCTTCCTCAGAACTGAGCCCACCAAAAATAGAGAATTTGCACCCTTGTCCACTGCTGGAAATGACCATGAAAATTGGAGACTTGGGGACAGGCCGTGAGCTCTGTCAACCCTAGTCACAAGAATCCTGTAGTTTCTGCTTGGAACTATGTATAGGTAATTCTGTCCAAATGTTGCAGCAGGTATCACTGGTGACAAAAGTTCTACTCAATATGTAGAACATATTGAGTAGAATTTCCTTAAGTTTATAATTTCAAAGTTTATTTCTTTGAATAAAGTGTCACTGTTGAGAGCTTTTAAATCACCATTATATGTTCCCTGGATTTTAAAAGAAGAGCAATACATGGAGGCCTAAACCCAACTGCTGTCTTAAGTAAAGGAGGCCCACTGAATCAATGGGATTTACATATGTGTTGTTTTATTATTAATCAGTTGATTCAATGGGTCTACTCTAGTTGGGACTAGGAAAAGGATTTAGGCCATAGATTGGACATTATAAACTTATTAAAGTCATCTTTTTTCTTAAAAGAAAAGTTCTTCTTTTGTGTTCGTTCAATAATCAAGTAAAAAATATGTCAGGAAATCATACTGAACAAGATGTATATATCTTGGTATTAGGTGTTTCAAAGGATCGACATACTATCCCCATTTTGAACATCTGAAAGGTAGAAAGAAACATCGCCTTTAAAGTCAGCAAACATATGAAAACAATTAAAACTCAAACAACGTGGTTGGGTCATTGTCCTGTTTCCATGGTTATAGTTAGCAAGGAAATGCCCATTTTATTTTATTTGAAATTATTCACCAACCGCAGCTTGAGGCCAAGGAATGATGCAGAGTTCTTTTTTTAGTCACTTACCTTGGCTATCTGATTAATAAGTTATCTTAATGGGTCAAATGTGGATGGTGAGACTTGCTCAGGAGTTGTAGACAGTGTATTTTGTGCTACAACGGTATTGTGTCACAGCCTAAAAGTCTTATTCACTTTAATCAGGTCCACATTTCCCATGGAATGGCTACTTTAAATGTACTTTATTTAACATGTATGTGTCTTCATTTCAGATTTTTTGACATCAACTAAATGATATTATTATATTAATTATATTATATCATATTTTCAGTGTATGGTTGTGTTATTGAAACAAATAGTAGCAGTAGTAACTGAAGTGTGGAGTCAACTGGAGTCAACTGAATAAATATTCAACTGTTCCAAATGTTCGAGGATGTTCATGTGCTGCCTTTGTTGTATTTAAAAATCTAATATTAACTTTATGGCATCAGTTTTACATCCACCTCAGAGCTATGGTTAAAAAGCACACTAGGTGGTTTATCACTCTGTTACTCTGGGAAAGTGGCAAATAATATTGCTTATCTCATATGGGCCCTTTCATTAAAAGATGCCATTTTCTCTCCATCACTCCTGTCCCAAAAGGCCTGTTAGATTATAATTAATTTCCTAAAACACCCAACAGTATGGGCCTGTGAACTTCTTATTGAAAGAATTGTACAAAAAAGATATCACTGAAAGAAGGCCCTGTTGTTGTAGCCTTTGGACTCACAAAATAGAGATGTACATTCATTTCCCTCCATTTTATTTTTGTATTAGTTTTCATTACAAAAGAACATTTTCCCATTTCAGTTCTACTTTGTTTTAATCACTTTTCTTTTATTATTTTTTTATTATTAAAAAAATAATTATTCAGAAAGCATCATTCAATTATTCATCAATTAGAAGTTCATTTTTTTAAACAATCGTCTTCATTGTGTTTATTTGCCTCTGTTTGTGATGGTAACAGAAATAGTGGAGTTGATATCCATAGCCACTCCTTTTGGTTGTCTTTTTATATTCCTAGAAGGAGAAAGACACTGTGTTGTTCTACAGGGTCTCCTTGGGGGAAAAAAGTAGACTGGTGGATACCACTTTTTCCCCCAGAAGACCCCAGAATGATGAAACATTGGAAAAAGTGAAATGGTGGCCATCAAGTGCAGTTGCAAAAATCAGATCTACTGTTGACTCCTCTTACAAATATCTGTAACAAAAGATGTTCTCTTCCATATATATTTGTTAAGGGTGACCATCATTTTGGAAGGAACATTGAATTTAATGCTCCATTTCCCGTTCATTCAGAAATTATGCACACTTCCAAGGCAAAATGCAACTTCTTTTGAATATATTAATACACAGAAGAGTTTATAAGGTGTGTGTGTGTGTGTGGGGGGGTATTTTGCGTTGCATGTAGCACTCATGAAATGTTACTACTAAATGAATGTGAAGGAGCAGCTTTAAGAGTGAACATATTCGGTGAGTTCTGTAACATATGGAACTACCTCACAATTTTGCCTATTGGCTTTGACTTTATCCCTTGTGACAGCTTCTTCAAACTTCATGGATTTTTCTCTGCACTCCCCCCCCCCCGTTTCCTTGCCTCCCACCTCCCCTGCCCTACATGTGTTAATACCCCAAGGACTCCTCAGCCATGATGAACTGTGAGCGTCAATGGAGAAGGTTTCTGCCATGTTGACTGCTGTCAGTCAAACTTCTAAGCCAGTCATATAACAAAAGGTTAGTCAAATATAGTGCATTTTGCTGGAAGAATGAGCAAACAGGCTGCTTATCATGACAGCTTTGTATATTAGCCTCCTACCATGAACTGGGAATGCAAGATTATATTAAATGAATCTGTAATCCCTTGTATTATGTACAGATTAAAAGTGACTTTAGCTTGGATGTCAGAACAATGATGGATGAAAGTTCCCTGCATATGCATTTCCTTAGTAAACTCTATTAAAACAGCAAGTCTCTATGGAATTGAATCTGCTGGTTTTGGCATAGAGAAAATCAATAATTCTGGTAAATCTGTCTAATTTCCATGTTTTTCATCCCCAGTTTGGTAGGTCTGTAATGGTTCTCTAGTTCTGACTTGAAAAGCATACAGCCTCTGTTAAGATATTGCTTAAATTTCTCTGCAGGAAATGTGCAAATGCGTTATATTACTGTGTGTGTATTCCTTGAATTTCATTATTTCATTTTGCTTTGCCAAAGTCACAGACCAGGAAACATGATATCAAGGGGTTCATTTAACACTTCACTGTGCATTAATTGTTCCTTTTATGTAGATGCTGAATGTGAAGGCACTGTCATATGGCACCTCATGACTAGGGGATAGTGATAGAGATTTTAGGAATGCTGTTAGAGCATCTGCATTATTGCTATACTGACTTTTGTTTCAACTGGTTTTCAGTTGGAGAAACCCAGCTATTGCACTATTGATGCTGCACTTGGAATTGTGATTCCATTACATGATGCTCAAAATTTGCGATTGCATTGCAATAGCACTGGTCTTTACACAGCAGCTGCCTGGCATACAAAGACCATATAAGCAACTTTTAAGATTTAATGTATGCACATATCAGTGGAAAGAAGGCAATAGAGTCTCCTTCACCATTTTCAAGTGAAGGATTAGGTGGAAGGATGGGTGCCATTTTGTCCCTGTCTACCACTTCTCTACTGGGGAAGTAAATTCTTTACTATTTTGTTCTTGCATGGAAAGGTGAATAATTTCTGTAGTTTTCTCCCTGATGCAGGAGAAAATGAAAATTTCAGCATCTTATTCTCCTTGTATTTGAATGGCCCCAGCAGATGGGAGAAACACTGGGAGAAAACTATGGAAAAGTATTAGTGCTCTATTATTCTTCCTGATGGGATTTCCTGATTGTCAGAAAGCTCCCTTTTCAGCTTGGAAATGAATAATGGGGAATATTATTACTGCCCCATGTTATGTCTTCTTGCTGCTTCTCCCTCCCCTTGAGATTTGTAATGTATGTTTGTACTCAAGCACTGAACCTTGGGCCTGGGGGAGGGAAGATAGAAACACCCATTGTCTTGTGGATTGTCCCTTCCCCTTTGCCTGGCTCTGTTTTTTACACATTGCTATCTGCATCCCATTCCTTTGCTTCTTTCTCCACACTTTTCTTCCAGCTGTTCTCCTTGACTTTTGTCCAGCATCTCAGCTACTTTCTGTCCCCTGCATCTCCTCTGCAGTTCCTTTCTCCCTCACCAGCCCAACTTGTCTCGTTTACATTCCCTCCACTTTCCTCTTATACCTTGCCATGTTTTTCTCTCACCTGCCCTGCTCCCCTCTAGGCAGCCACCACTTTCCTGTTGCTTTCCTCCTGTGCCACTCTGTTGTGGGGCTCTGGCTAGGGGTAGTGACTGATGGAGAAGCTGTGACAGAGATGTTGCAATGGCCCAGTCCATAAGCACTGGCTGCAGTGGAGGAAGCAACTATCTGATTTACTAGGTGATGTGAACAGGGACATAGTGAGAGGTTAGAACAGGTGCTTGGTGTGGGAAAGGCAACATCTAGAGGTTCTTATTGGCTACCATCCCTGCAGCACTGTCCTGCCCAATATAATGGTAGCTATGCCACTGTTTGCACCCTTTTTGCAGCCCCCTCCAAAGGGCTTTCTCTTTAAAAATGATGTAGGCATTGGACTTCACTTATGTGGAATGATTTATAGTGGGACTGTAGGTCAGTGGTTGAGCATGTATGTGGGAGGTTCCAGTTCAGTTCCCTGCACCTCCACCTGAAGGATCCCAGGTAGCAGGGCTGAAAACGCCTTCAACTGAAATACGTTGTTGTGTGGGTGGTTAGACAACAAGGGGTTATGTGTTTGTTTCTGTCTAACAAGGGCCCTTTCCACATGTGTGTGGGGGAAACGGGCGAAAACGCCCAAAAACGGAGCTTACCGGCAGCCGGGTAAGTGAGTCGCTACGCGGAGCAGCACGAGCTCGCTGCTCTGCAGTCCTCCGGTGTCCCAAATGGAGGCTTCCAGTTGGTGGAGGCTCTCCACCAACCAGAGAAGCTCGCCAGCCGGAAGCCCACCCCCGGCAGATCTGTGGGCACGCACTTGCGCGCACCTGCAAATCTGCTTCGGAGCCGGGAGACGGAGCGGCGCGGGGCTGCATGCTCTGTGCTTTTTAAAAACCTCGAAAAAGAGGTTTTTAAAAAACACGTAGCGTGGCTAGTTCCGGCCGCTCCTGAGTGGATTCTGGTGTGGAACTACAAAAAGTAGTCCACGCCAGTCCACTCTACGGTGTAGAAGACCTCCGTGAGAGGTCGCTCTGCACCATTTCTGAAGCCCGGTATGGAAATGGCCATGGTCTTAAGTGCTTTTAGAGTTCTCTGAGAGAGACAGCAAGCCAGTGGATACAGCTGACCTTGTGAACTTAAGCTGACATCTTGTAAGTGAATTATAGTGGCATAACCCCAGAAAACCTCATGATAAGTTTACCTTAGGATCACCATAAGTCAGAAATAACATGAAGGCACACAACAACAGCAACAGCAACAACAACTTCAGCTTACACTTTCATAGCTCACTGTTTGTGCCATTGCAGAGGTCAGAATTCTCTACCCAGTGTGCAGTGACAAAACCCTCTCAACCTACCTTTTCTCTGCTGCTGTCCTCCCAACACAGCCTGTCTAATGGTGAGGGGGGACATGGCAGAAAAGTGTCCAGCTATTTTTCTATTGCATTTGTTGCTTTGAGTCTTTTCCCTTTGAGTTTCCTAAATTCAGTACATACATTCCAAGGATTCACTGCTTAAAACAGTAGTTTTGTGTGTTCTTCCCCATTATTAACTTCTGCCCTCTCTTTGCCTGGTCATTTTTAACCACACTCTAATGTTGTTCAGCCACATGTGCCCCAGTTTTTCATCTATGAAATGTTGGAGTTTATGCAGACATCACCATCATCACCATCACCACCACCACCACCACCACCACCACCACCACCACCACCACCACCGGTTGTTGTGGGTTTTCTGGGCTTTGAGGCTGTGTTCTGTTAGTATTTTCTCCTGACGTTTTGCCTGCATCTGTGGCTGGCATCTTCAGAGGATCAGATGCCAGCCACAGATGCAGGCAAAACATCAGGAGAAAATACTAATAGAACACGGCCTCAAAGCCCGAAAACCCACAACAACCTATGGATTCTGGCCATGAAAGCCTTCGACTTTACATCATCACGATAATTTATATCCCACCTTTTCCCTGTTCAGGCTCAAAACAGCTTGCAATAAATTAAAAAACACATAGTTAAAAATCCACAAAATACAAAAGTTAAGAAGAAATTTAGGAATCAAAAAATTAAAAACAAAGACATATACCATTAAACACACATACACACAACAACACAAGAAGTAGCAAGATACATCGCATTTAAGTGAGATAGGCCTTATACAACTGATTATCAAATGTCTGTTTAAACAGAAAGTCTTTGCTTGTTTGTGAAAAGAAAGCAGGATGGGTGCCAGTCTTACTTATCTAGGTAGGGGCTTCCAGAACCTGGGGGCAGTCACTGAGAAGGCCATCTCCCACGTTCCCACCAGGTGTACCCGTGAAAGTGGTGGGACAGAGAGAAGGGTCTCCCCAGCAGATCTCAAAGTATGAGCAGGTTCATAAAGGAGAATAAGGTCCTTCAAATAACCCGAGTTGTATGGAAGGAAATATTTCTTCACACAGCACATAGTTAAACAATGGAATTCATTAGTTATAGCCGCCAACATGGAAGATTTAAAAAGACTGTTGGACAAATTCATCTGGGACAGTCACCACTGTACCACTTATGACCATATTAATTCCAGTATCAGAAGCCTGAACTCAAAGTGCTGTCACACTTACCTGTGGGGTTTACTATTGGCATATGGTTGAATAAAGGAGAACAGAGGGCTTTTTCACATTATGCCTGAGCTTTCCAAACTTTTCATGTTGGTGACACACTTTTTCACCATGCATCATTTTGCGACACAGTAATTCAGCTTTACTAGCAAACCGGAGGTATCCAGAGGGATATCTAGGGAGGGAGAAAGGGAGCCCCCCTCGATCCTGTCCTGCTGCTGTCACCCTTGCCAGGAAAGGCCCCAGCGAGAGCGGTGACAGAGGGAAAGGCAGCGCCCTCCCACTCGGTCCTTGGCTGCTGCCATCATTCTTGCTGGGGAAAGGCCTCAGCAAGAGCGACGGCAGCAGGCCAGGCTTGGCGGGAGTCTTTCTTGGCCGGGGAGGCGATGCACCAACACACTACAGGTGACACACTAGTGTGTTGCGACACACCATTTGGAAAGCTCTGCACTATGTTATTACAGCACTGTGATTCCACTTTGACTGCCATGGCAATATCCTGTGAAATCCTGGGGTCTGTAATCTGATGAGGCAATAGAGGAGTCCTCTGACCAAGAATCCTAAATGCCCCTCCCCAAACTGCCAATTGCAGGATTTCCTAGGATGCAGTCATGGCAGTTAAAATAAAATCATTGTGCTGTAAATATGTAGTATGAAAGAGCTTAGGGTACGAGGTTAGACAAGCCTTTGGTTTGATCCAGGAGCACGTTTTTCTGTACAAGGCTTAAAAAGTTTAGATGACACACTTTGGTTGTGAAAATACTAAGATTGCATCCTTCCCCCAAGCTTAGTTGAGGAGCAGCTGGGTTTGCAATATATGGTATGACAGGAAAAAATATGAGATTGTGGCAAGTCTGATATAGGATAAGTGTTTTATTTTGAAAGTGAGATGCAGCTCTGTAAATAAAGAAGGAAATAGTGAATCAAAGTGGCTGAAAAAAAAAATAAATGGGATTGCCAGTAGAAATCATCTTTTCACATTCTACTTACAATGTTGAAATAATTAGCCCTTTGTGACTTATCTTTCCTTTCCAGTTCAGGTTATTTATTTATTTATTTTATCAGGTGACAGATAATTTGACAGTTTGTATAGGATGGTGTAATTTCCCCCCCACCTTCTGACACAGTCAAACTGCTAGTTATCTGCAAGGAAGCACAAAAAGATCTATTTTTATTCAGGTGGCTTGTAAGCTCTCCATAATGGGAGGCCTCATTTTGTGCTCCTCTGAGAGATTGTTCTGAATAGGAAGTACATGGCTGCAAAACCAACAGGAATCCACCAGTGAACGCTGTGCAAAGTCTGTCCATCTGATCTGTAACTCAGCAAGCAGTCCAGGGCCTATGAAACCACTTTAGCTGTAGTGGTCTAAATGAGGGCCATTAAAGCAGAGTCCTTACCATGAGGAGAGCTCTGGAGATTGTCTGCTTCCCTGAAACTTAGCAGTGTGTGATGCCCACAGCTTGGAAAACTTCCTTTTTAGACTGTAACTCCTAGAATCTCAAAAACAGCCCATGGCAGCTAGAAGATTATGAGCATTATATTCCCCAAAGGGTTCTTTTTCATACCCTCCAACATTTCTTAGATGAAAGCCAGGATACACATGGCCAAGCAACATCAGACTGTGGCCCTTCCTCTCCTCATCCTCTGTTGTTTTACAAACAACAACAACAAATTTAGCATATCAAAGGTGATCTAGTCAAGAATCTTTTTTTTTTCTGACATATTTGTCTTCCAGAATCCGGGAGTATTTTATATGAAAGAAACCACTCAATTTCTGATTCTCAAACTGTCATCAGAAATAGTACAGTCAGGAAACAGGCCTTTTAATAGGGAGGACATTTCCGTACTAGACACTATTAGCGCTATATACCTGGCACTGCGACTCATGTGATGATAGCAGATGAGGAATGTTGTTTTCTGCACCCATTTGCCTTAAGCAGATGAGTAGCAGTATTGCCACCAGTGTAACTTCTGCACTACAGCATCCTTGGCCACTCCTGTTCCCCCCTTCTCTCTACCCCACTGCCCTGATTGGTTGGGTTTTTTTTCCCCTTTGGAAACCGTACTAAACACAGTAGTATGCTATTGCATTTTCATGCTATAATGCCTAAAATGTTTTTAAAAAGTGTTAACTCAAAGGAGAACTTCATGGAAAGGTGATAGCTTTCAAACTTACCACACCTGGAAGTCACTGAGGGAGGGACAAGCTAGACATGTCTACAGCTCACCCACTCCTGCATCTGCAATAACGGGGAGCACTATCAAGTGCTATAACAGTTCTGCAGTGAGCTGGCTGATGGGACTAAAGCACGAAAGGAGGCGCTTAACAGACTTTTTTCCAGAAATAGAATATGACTGCTTTGTAATGCTTGGAGACGGGATAGCAGCTGCATGGCAATGGCATTGTGCAGTAGCATAGCTACTGAACGAGAAACAACCTACTGGTGTTGTGGGATAGTGACGCTATGTGGAAAT
This sequence comes from Cyclura pinguis, assembly GCA_030412105.1. Taxonomy (NCBI): domain Eukaryota; kingdom Metazoa; phylum Chordata; class Lepidosauria; order Squamata; family Iguanidae; genus Cyclura; species Cyclura pinguis. Next base: position 244,533,781 of record CM059599.1, on the reverse strand, counting down.
TTCTTTTCGATGTGTTCCGAGGCTTAATCCTCTTGCAAGTGAAAAACGTGGCTGAAGTAACTACTTTGGAAAAGAAATTACTTTCAGAACTTCTACAGAGCATGGAATAGATGAGGATAGCATTTAGGTTCCCTCTAGGCTTCTACTGTGATGGGCCTGTGTCAAGATGACCCCACCCCACCCCCATTCCTCAAGTAAGCATATCTGCAGTGCTAGCTGTGGCACTCAGTTGTACTGCTAGCTGCCAACAGCTAAGGGTAAGAAAGGTGATGGCCCTTCTGCCGCTGTTTCTGTATTGGCAATTTTATCAGAGAACTACCTGATCAGGTAGCACTGGCTAATCTTCAGCTGGTGTCCCAGAAGCAACCATTTCATTCTGGTTGGATTAGAGAAGGGTGGTAGACCTTGGTAGTGCATCCTGATGGTTACCAGGGTATCTCTGGATTAGTGCAATCACCAAAGCCCTGAAAAAACCACACCTTCCAACTGTCCCAGTTTGGCAGGGATGGTCCCATTTAATCCTCTCTTTTCCCACTTTTTTCCTGCTTTTAAAATGTCACAGTTTGTTGTTACCCTGATTTCTGGGGTCCCTTGGGGGACACCTCAATGTGCTCCATGTGATGGGGAATGGAAATTAGCCAGAGCACAAGCAATAGGAATGCCAGAGGCAGGGTAGCGCAGCGTGGTCTTTTTACCCAGTGTTTACGGTGTCAGGCCAAGCCAAAAACCACACAAGAATGTCCAATAAATGATTTTATTGAATGAAAGTCTCACACGGCAATGCAATCACTCACACACTCACTCAAGATCTATTAAGGAGCAAAAGAGAGGAAACTACATTGGGGAATATTGAAGGGATGTAGCTGGGGTGATACTGCACCTTTGTCCTGAAGTCCTTGGTCCGGGAAAAACAGCAGAGAAGTGGGGCTCAGCATGGAGAGGGCTGAGGGGATCACTCAACGGATGGAGCAACGGTCTGCTGGGATGACAGGGGGTGATCCAAAGAACTGCTCAAAAACTGGGACTATTTGTAGGGGAAAAAGTACCTGGAGGACTAATCTTTTCCCAGGGAGAACAATGGGTGTTGGAGCGATAACGAAGCTTCACCATGGCAATTTCCTTTGTGTGATGGGATTGCAAGGTGTTGCCAAAGTCTCAGGATCTTTGGCTGTGTTAATTTGTGGTGTGACTTCATGTAAATGGTCCTCGCCTGATGGAATATTTGCTCAACTTGGAGCAGACATGCGAATCCCCTCAAGTCGGCTTCCTGGGGCTGTGGACCCTTTGTTTATTGTGGGTTTACACATCTTCAGGTCTCCTGGGGCTACGTCACTGGGGATTTTACTGACCTGACCTGGTTTTTGATCCTTGACCATGCCTGCCTATGTGCCCCTTCGGGGGACCTCTCATGCACATTGAATCATATTTTAATATCAGAATCATAGATCCCAGGATAGGGTTTTTCCAGTGGAGTAACATTGTCTTTCCTCCTATCGCTTGCCCTTTTGGCCCCACTTTACTTCAGTTTCTTCAAACTGAGTTCAAAGGGCAAAAGCAATTTGTATTCAATTAATTCAGCAAGAGAAGAGGTCAAGAGGGTGTGCTATGGTTTGAACAACTTAGAGAACAGGTGAAATACAATTCATTAAGTCATATGTAGGAGTCTTGTGTTACCGCCATTGCTAGCCCGAGCTTGTGGGATATTAAGATATCTTTTGATATCAATAATTCGGCCTTCTCTACCCATTCCTCTCCACGTGCTTGCGAGGCCCCTGGACAAGCATGCACACGGGCATGGCCAACAATAGCCGAACCATTCATATCCCAATCTAGGCAGGCCAGTCATTGCCTAGACCTCAAGGCAAGTACCACATTATGTATGCATGCAACTTACAAAAGATCCCCTGCCCTGTGCAGGCAGCTTGATGAGCGGACCATACAACTCTCAAGCACTCCGCGTTTGCATACTGGCTACTCTATTGACAATTTGGCTATAACTCAATCATTTAAAATACTGACCTTTCGGAGGCTTTGTCTCCAGCCCCAAACTCATTGTTTTCCCCAAGTACGGACTAGCCTGCGGCCACAGTTTTCCCTATAAGAACCCCTGACTTTGAGGGCTTCGTCGGATCGCTCTTGGCTCCCATCCTGCCTTGCTGTTGCTTTGTCCAGCAAGCCTTCCCCTCAGCTCCATGTGCTGAGAATCCACGCTCCCCAGCTGCTTCGAACCGGGCTTCAGGACAGGTATAGTATTTCCCATACCAAACCTCCTCTAAAAATCCCGCTATCCGCTCCTACCTTTATTTCTATAGACTCTTGTGTGAATGTGCTGCATACATTTGTTTGATTGTGTTTCAATAAAATAATTATTATTAATCTCAACATCTGCCTCATCCTTGACTCAGCCTGACCCCATAGACATAGGGTTCAAGATCTCGCTACGTTACCCTGCCTCTCGCATTGCCATCTTGTGCTCTGTGCTAATTCCCTCCCCATTGTTGTAAGCACATTTAGGTGTCCCTCCCGGGACCCCCAGAAATCAGGGTAACACTTGCAGCCCTCTCAAAAGTGGAAATACTGCAGACCATATTTAGCACACACAAACAAGTACAATCTGTGGATTCAGCCCACTGCAGATTCAAATGTACATGTACAATACATTTTAATCCACATTGGAGAGCACACCAGCCACCTGGTTCTGCCTTTTGAGGCAGTGGGGCTCCTTCATAAGGCAGAAGTGGGAGGCTGGTGGGCTCGCTGCTGCCTCTGCTCCCTTACACCATTTTTAATAGAAACTTAAGAGCCTTACGTCATATTTATGGTCTCTCACAATCTCTCTCAGTCTCATGAGGCATGCAATGAGACTGTGAATAGGAAACAAGACTTACATGTCCCTATTAAAAATGGCATAGGGCAGAAGCAGAGGTAATGGGAAGTAATCAGAGAATAATCACATCTGAGGAAATTTAGCATGCAAATTTAGAGGGTGACAGTAGATACCTCCTGTCCTGGTCTTCTCTCTCTCTTTTGGTGATGCCTTGAGACCGGCTGTGGCTTTGGAAACACATGACATGAGGTGCCTCTTTTTTTAATCTCAGGAGATTTTGTTACCAACAGTGGTTTTCACTTGTGAAGGTCCTTTGTTTCAGTTTCTGCAGTACCTCTGAGCAGCCCCCAGTGATGTGCTGCCTGGGGGAGAATGGAGAGGGAAGGAAACCCTGTACACATTACAGTTAATCACACCTCCTGCAAGATGACACAAAATGGTGTATTTATAGAATGACTGGATGCAGAGGTGGGAAAACCAGAAGAACAGAATAACCTGACTTTTATCAGAACTATTGACTGTCTCAAGTAGACCATAGGGAGTTCCCATAAAACCATTCTCCAGAGATGCAACATTTTTCCCATCTATGCTCTGTTCCAGCAGAACAGCCTTTAACTTCTTTTTTCTCATTCAGCTTCATTAACCAAGGATCCACCAGTCAGAGCCATTTAAGCCATGTTCCCATTTATGTGCCTTGTTGCTTGTTCTCCTATTGTACTTTATTATGGCCTGCTCTTTCTCTCTCTCTAAAATATGTGCTTTCTTATTAAGGACAAAAAGATAAATAATGCATCATAATTTATGAAAAAATAATCACTTAATGATGAGACATGTCTTTTTATTACTGTGCGCTTTAAAACCGGGAATTGCTGGAAGTGCTGCCAGAGTGCAAATCACCATTATGTATGTTCCTGCTGCCACTTTTGGAAGCTTTTCTATTATGAATGAACTAAGTGGCAATTATGGGAAAAATTACGAGGGAGCAGCTCTTTAAAAATTAAGAGGCTCACCCTGTTCCTGTTGAAGTCAATGATCAAACTCTCATTGACTGCATTGGTAGAGTGGTGCAACTGGTGTTCATTTATGATAATGAGATGTAAACATAAAGTCCATCTTTTGGGAGAAGGTTGTAGACTGGGGGATGCTGTTAACCCCCCTTCTAGGAGCCCTAAATATAAAGAAAGCAAAGGTTTGAAAAACAGTAATTCCTGACCCCTTTTTTGGTCCAGCGCAATTGGTCACCACTAGCCTCCATTGAGTGTCTTCTTACGCCTACCCTGCATTCAGTGGCAGCTGATGACTTCTATGAGAGTGTGCTGGTAAACCCATTTTGGATTTTACTCTGAATTCTAAATGAGTGCTAAACCATGGGGTGGATCCTGTTGGTGAGGAGGAGACAGAGAGAGCAGGCAATTCATTTCCCTTGCCATTATTGTGAAGGGAAGGATTCTCTTACTCGATGCTGTTTCCTGAACTCATGTAAGAAATGGGACACTTTCCCCTGGAGATCATCTAGCTGCCACCACCTACTGATTTTAAATCCCCATCATGCAGTAACTCAGTACAAAGCTACTCAAGAAAGAATCTTTAGACTTGCAGCTCTGACTGCAGAGGTTTTCCTCTGCCAACCTCTATGGGAGATGGGAATTCTTTGTGCTTGTACGAACTGGCAAGGCATGTGGAACATGAGAGCATGGACAAAGGAGATCTTTAGAAAGAAAAGTTATTTATTCTAAGCAGGCAAACACAATGACAGAAGATATCTCATTCATGAAGGCACCTCCCTTCAGGCAGCATTACTTAGCAGTTACAGATAAGCATAGGCGATTTCAGCCAGAGGTTTAAAATAACATAAGTCCCTAATGCAACAAGCTAAAACATTCCTATCCTATTCACAATACTATCCAGATACTGGAATGATGCAAGGGAGAACCTGAGAGTCTGGACAAGCCTTGCCCAGTCTGTTAGTGGTCCTTTATTTCTCTTGGATGTTCCTTTGGCCATTTCCACACGGGGTTTTTAAAACAGGGCAGAGTGTCCTCCAGGGAGGACGTCTGCACCTGGGAACAGACTGGGTCGGACCTACTTAACATAGATCCGCACCCCAGCCTGCTCCGGAATGACCCCAAGTGGTCGTCCAGCGTGCTTTTGAAAAACCACTAAAAACAGGTCTTTCAAAAGCATGGAGCGCACCAGTGCGAGCCTGCTCCCTTGTACAGATTTGCAGCCTCGCACCAATGCGTGCCTGCGATCTGCCGGGGGCGGGCTTTAGGCTGGCGAGCTTCAGCAGTTGGTCGAGACCCTCGACCAACCGGAAGCCACCATTTTCGACGCTGGAGCAGTGCGGAGCGACGAGCACGCACTGCTCCGGAGCGGCGTGGACAGGACCGGGGAGCCGAAAAGTCTGGTAAGTAGCGTCACGGGGCAATTCCCTCGCCCTGTGCGGAAATGGCCTTTGTCTCCCTCGCTTTGTACACTCTGTTGAGGCCTTTTTATAACTTCTCGTTCAAAGCTATCTGGAAGCTTCTCACCTTGTTCCTCATCTGATCTTGCTGATTGGGCAATTGTCTCTTGTTATCTCTGATGTCCTTCTGTGATGCTGACCCTCTAATAAATGTAACTTAAACCCGACACCTCATTAACTCCTTGTTTACCTGGAGAGGGAACTATCCCCCTTCAACTATGTTGCCTGGATAATGGGAAAAGCCCATCATCATCATCGCTTCCTGGTGCATCAACACTGCTGGTACAAGGGAAGAACATGGAACTGCATAAGTGGAGAATTACACTCTGCCAGCTGAGTACAGGATCTCAGCCAATATCCCCAAAACAGATCTATCACCTTGGAACCTTCCTTAAAGTTTGAACTGAAAACTCAGAGAAGATTATCTCCTCGTTGACATGGGAGCTACCAACCATCGTTGCTTGCGCTATTATACTTGCATTTCTTTTTTCTTTCTTTTCTCTTTAGATTGCAACACCTCAAGCAGGGCTGCGAGCATTAATTGAGAGAGTTCAAAAATTAATTATAGATTACAAAGTTGGATTTTTGTGATTGAAGCAGTCACCCATGAAAACATGATGCACAGCAATAATTCCATGATTGTTAAAGATCTCCTTAAGTCATGTCAGTCTGACAAATCACTGTAGGTATTTTTTTTTGCCAATTGCTTTTATTAATTAGCAATCATAAAATGTTATCTGTATTTAGAAATGGTAAGTATTAGTTTAAAATGATTGTTCAAACAAAAGCTAAATGCTTAAATGCACTCCTTATAAATTTACTTGGAAGTAAGCTACCCCTGGAAACCAAGGGACCTTATTTCTATGCAAACCTTCCAAAGATTGAGGTGGGAAAGTCTTTGGCTGGTGAGCAACCCTGATATTAAATTTAATCAAATATGGCAGCTTGCCATAAACAGCAAGTCTCCCTTTCCAGTTTCTGAGTGACACTGTAAGTTGCATTGCAACCAGCAGGGAGTTTGAAAAGCAACTGGCAATGCAGTGGGTAGGGGGTGGGTGGAAATATTTGAAGGAAACAGATGGGGGAGGAGCCCTGCTGTTCGTATTGAATAGTTTGCACCACCACATATGAACTTGCTGTATTGAAGGTATGCTCCATAATACAGTCTTAAAGACAAAAATTAATACCTAGATGCAAATTCATTCCTTCCTTCCTTGCTTGCTTCCTTCCTTGCTTCTTAGTAATGGAATGTAGATGTTGACATTTTTAGCAGCATGTTGAAAACCCTCAAGGCATGGTAACTGTTATCTGGTAGCTTCCATATCAGGAGTGTAGGAAATTCACTTTGGCTTTTATTCCAGATTTTAAAGGAACTATCTGAAGTGCTAAACCTTATTCGATTCAGTTCCCTGAATAGTCCCTTTCAAGCCTAGTATAACTCAGATTCACCACCTCACTGACATGAAAGCCACTGGCTAGCACTGTTAGCCCCCACCCCATGACTTTTAAAATTATTTTGCTTCCCTTCTCTCTCCTTTTGTCCCTTAAATTGGTGTCTCTTAAGCTATCTGATGTGGGAGCTGGTAGTTTTCCACCCAGTGTGCCAGACGGTAACACCATGTTTGTGGCTACTTGTTAAACTTGTTTCTTTCCTTCCTGATAACTCTTCAGGGACTGGCAGCCAATGGCTCGGGGACTGGCACTGCTTCATGGATTACTCTATCAAGTGGTACTGCCTTAAAATAGCAGGAAGTAGTCCCAAACAACCAGAACACGTGGCGGGGTTTAAAACACAACAATCCTTTTCCTAGTGGAGGAGTTCTTAGAGGATTAAAGGGGAGACAAACAACAGTGGTGTCATTGTGTGTGTCTACTGCAGACCCTGCAAGCCAGACTAAGGACTTGGATGATGCCTTCCTAGAACAGATGACCAAACATTCAGAAAGGAGACATGTATTAGTAATGGGAGGTTTCAGCTATCCTGATATTTGTTGGAAGTCAAACTCTGCTAAAAATATCAGATCTGACAAATTGCACCTGCCTTGCAGATAATTTCATTGTCCAGAAGGTGGAAGAGACAACAAGGGGATCAGCTGTTTTAGATCTGATTCTAACTAACAATGATGTTCTGGTTAACGGGGTGGAAGTGGTGGGATCCTTAGGTGGGATTGACCATATTCTCCTGGAGTTTCTTATACAGTGGAGAGGGCAAGATAAGCATAGTCAGATACGTACTCTAGATTTAAGAAAGCTGATTTCAATAAACTTAGGGAAATAATGGTTGTGATCTCATGGTCAGGAATACTAAAAGGAAATAGAGTTTGTGATGGATGGGAGTGTCTTAAAAGTTGGATATTGAAAGAACAATCTCAAACAATTCCAGTGAGGAGAAAAAATGGGAGGAGTCTAAAGAATCCGGGATGGATGTCTAAGGAACTTTCAGTTGAGCTAAGATTGAAAATGCACATGTACGAGAAATGGAAAAAAGGGAAAATCACCAAAGAGGAATTCAAACAAACAGCCACCACGAAAGCAACTACACAGAATGAGCTCAGGCTTGATAGAGAGATTAAAAACGATAAAAAGGAAGAGGTGGTGGTGGTGATGTCCGTAGCAAAAGGAAGAAGAAGGAATTAGTAGAGCCACTATGTGGAGATGATGGCAAAATGCTAACCAGGGACAGAGAAAAGACAGAACTACTCAGCGCCTTCTATGGCTTGGACTTTTCTCAAAAGGAAAACAATTATCTACCTGGAAGAATAGAGCAGATGATGTGGTAGGAAAAATGCAGCCCAGTATAGGTAAAGAGGTACTACAGAAATACCTGGCAACTCTAAATGAATTTAAATCTCCAGGGCCAGATGAACTACATCCAAAGGTATTAAAAGATTTGGCAGAAGTAATCCCAGAACCACTGGCAATAATCTTTTAAAAATTCCCAAAGAACAGCAGAACACCCCGTAGACTGGAGGAGGGCAAGTGTTGCCCTCATGTTCAAAAAGGGGGGGGGGGGAGAGAGCCCAAACAATTACTGCCCAGTCAGCCTGACATCAATACCAGGAAAGGTCCTACAGCGGATCATTACAACAGTCTGTAAGCACTTAGAAAGGAATGCTGGGATCACTAAAAGTCAACATGGGTTTCTCAAAACGAGTCATGCCAGACTAATCTTATCTCTTCTTTTGATTACAGTAGGAACCCCGTATCCATGGGAGATTGGTTCTGGCCCCCTTGTGGATACTGAAATCCACGGATAGTAGTGAACACTCTCCCCACCTTGCTCTACCACTTTCCCCAGTGTGATGGGGCTGACAGCGGCGGGGAACAAAGTGGGAGAATGCGAGATCACTCTCCCCACTTTTCTTTCCCACTTTCCCCAGTGTGATTGGGCTGGCAGCAGTGGGGAACAAAGTGAGGAGAGTGAGATCACCCTCCCCACTTTGCTCTCGCACTTTCCCCAGCGCGATCAGCCCAGGGCTAGAGGCAGGAGGCGGGAAAACAGCTAGGAGCATGATTTCGCAATCCCCGCTGTTTTGTTGCTGGCCACTGCCATGATTGGGCCGAGGGTGAGGGGCAGGAGGTGGTAATGAGCGCAATCTCATGCTCATTGCTTCTCTCCTGCTTGCGGCTGCTGTGATCAGACCAAGGGCAAGGGGCAGGAAGCAGTGATGAACGCGATTCCATGCTCATTGCTTCTCTCCTGCCTCCTGCCTGCTGCCACCACGATTGGACCGCGATTGGACTGATCCCATGTTCATCGCTTCTCTCTTGCTCACCACTGCTGCGATTGTGGCAGCAGGAGGGAGCCAACTACGGATAACTGAATCAGCGGATAATGAATCTGGAGATACAGGCGTTCTACTGTACAAACTTGGTAGATGAAGGGAATGTGGTGGATATAGCATATCTTGAATTCAGTATGGCCTTTGTCAAGGTTCCCCATGTTTTTCTTGCCAACAAGCTAGTAAATGTGGGCTAGACAATGCTACTGTTAGTTGAATTTTTAATTGATTGACTGAGTGAACCCAAAGGATGCTCATCGATGGCTCCTCTTCATCCTGGAGAGGAGTGAGTAGTGGGGTGCTACAAGGCCTTGTGCTATTCAACATCTTTATAAATTACTTGGATAACTGTATACAGGGCATTCTTCTCAAATTTGCAGATGACACCAAATTAGGAGGGATAGATAATATCCCAGAGGAAAAGATGAGAATTTAAAATGATCTTGACTGATTAGAATTCTGAGCCAAAACTAACAAAATTAATTTCAACAGGGAGAGACTTAGGCAAAAAAAATGAAATGCACAAGTATAGGATGGGTGACACACGGGCCATTTCTGTGCTAGAGTGAAGGAGCGTTTCACTGTGTGTTATAAGTGGTGTTTTTTTACTTCAATGTCCTCCAGTTTCTATCGAAAAAAAGCAGAGAAAATCATTTGTAGCTTCTGCATGTCAGTTACTCTGGAACTCTTATTCCTCTCCCTTGGTCCACTGTGCCACCACTGATTGGTCAATTTAATGCCCACCTCTGTGGTGTGAATCAATGTAGCGCTTCTGTATGTAGGAAAAAATGCTGTGAACCATTTTGGCTGATTTGCTTCGGAGTTTTTCCATTTTTCCATTACACTCGTTTCACAAAGATGTGAACCGCTTTAAGAGCTAAACACATGCGGAACAAACTACGACAAAATTACATCAAACTGGTTTGACGTGCGGATATATTCGAGACACAATGACGCCACAGCAATGTATCTCCCTTGTGCGGAAAGGGCCATGGTCTGAACATGTGAAAGAAATCTAGGAGTCTTTGCAGACCGCAAGTTAAAAAGAAATCAAGTCTGATGTGACAGCTAAAAAAGCCAACATGATTCTAGGCTGCTTCAATAGGAATATAATACTTAGGTCAAGGGAAGATATATTTCCACTCTATTATGCTTTGCTTAGACCCTATCTGGAACACTGGGTCCAGTTCTGACACAACTGTTCAAGAAGGATGCTGACAAGTTGGATCATGTCCAGAGGAGAACAACTAATATGGTAGAAGGCCTGGAAACCATTCCATACGAGGAGATACTTAGGCAGCTGAGTATGTTTAGCCTGGAGAAGATTTGGAGGTGACATGATAGCTATGTTTAAATATTTGAAGTGATGTCATATGGAGGATGGAGCAAGCCTATTTTTCTGCTGTTCCAGAGACTAGAATGTGGAGCAATGGCTTCACACTTCAGGAAAAGAGATTCCACCTAAATATTAGGCAGAATTTCCTGACGGTAAGAGCAATTTGACAGTGGAATACGCTACTTCAGAGTATAGTGGAGTCTCTTTCTTTGGAAGATTTTGAACAGAGGCTGATGGTCACTGCTGGGAAGACTTTGTTTGTATATTCCTGCATGGCAAGGAGTTGGACTCAATGGCCCTTGTGGTTATTTTCCAACTCCCTCATTTTATGACTCTAGGATCCTCTGTGTGATACCACCTTGTCCCTGGCTGGTTTCAGTCACACTATTCCCCCTTCCAAATAAGGACATGCTGAAGGTTGTTAACATTCATTCCATTCAAAAGACTCTTTCATGAATGCTGTTCAGCACAAAAGCTTTCAAGAGGAACTGCTTTGCAGTGAAGACTGAAAAGTTACACTTGTTCTTCTACCCTGCACAGAATTATGGGATAGTCTTCATACAGTTCAATAAGCAAATATTACACCCTACCCCCTCAATTCAACATGCAGAGTAGTCAAGGACAACTAAATTATTTTGGTGCAAGAACCAAAAATCTCTACTGTACAAGCAGTCCTCCTTATGTCTGGCAGTAAAAATATGATAACAGTGCTGTAAAAATAACTGCTATACCATTACTCTCCAAGGCTGGCATGTTCTATTAGTGACATAAGCATGCATAAGTTGCACTACGCATGTAGAGCAAGTTGTTCACCACTGTTCAACAAACGTACCCTTCTAAGAGCAGTGGAAGCAAACTTGTGCATACAGAAATGTTGTGTCTTGTATTTATATACTGAGCTTATTGTGCATTGCAGCTGCAAACTGTGGATTGCCCATTTCATATTGGCACCCATTCAGTGGCAGGAATTACACAACGTTGCTATTCTGCATGGAAGTTGCATACTGTTAGTACAGGGCATCTCCATATGCAGATATTTACAGAGCCCAAATCTCCTGCCTGAGATGATTGCCTAATGATAGCGCCAGGTCTTCTGATTATGGTAGTATTTCCCCAGATTTGGAGATTTTTTTCACGCTGTCGAAGAAGACAAAGCACCTTTCTGACTATTAGAAAAATATTGCTTTCCATTCTTATTTGTGTTTTTGGTCAGAGTCTGATGAAGATGAAAAAGCACGCATTCATAAAGTTCCCAGTATTGGCCACTTCTCTCCAGGACAGATTGTATTTGTGGCAGCATGAACAAATGCATAGCAATGCCAGCCAGAGTTCCTGCTGTGCACCTCAGCTGGGGGCATTGTCTGGCATCACAGACTCTGAAAGGCATGGTTCTTGCCTGCTGAATGGAGGCATATTTCACAAAAGGAGAGGCAGCTCTGCTTTGTGTCAACTTGTTTCCCATTCTTTCCCCAGCTGATTTAGGGTTCTGTTTAACATGATTGTATTCCAATGGGGAAAGCGATGAGTCAAACAAATTGTTCCCAGCTCCTGTGTACACTGCAGACCTTGCTTAGATAAAGGTCAGCAGTTACTCTATTGAAGAAAACTGACTTATCAGCATTTAATGCAGCGAGCAAAAACAAAGGATGCTTTCAGGTGTCATGTATAACTTAGCACTAGGTGGGGAAGCAACATTTGCAGTTAATAATGGCTTCAAACATGGCTGTGTTGTTTTTAAAACTACAATATTTCATTTCCAAAACACTGTAGAAGGCCACATATCCTTCAGCATTTCACAGGTGAAAACCAGGACTTGTGTGACCATGCGACATAAGATTGTGGCCAACACGGCAAAAGTTATTAATGAGGGAAAACAAACAAAAAACCCCACAAGCTAGGAGAGGCTGCAACAGTTTGAGCATACTGAGAAGGACATGTAAAATATACAGTCCTCCAGATATTGTTGGACTGCAACTCCTATCACTTGAAACTCATCATAGCCAAGAGTAAGGGATTATAGGAGTTGTAATCTAGAAACACCTGGAGGTATAGATTTGCTGTGCTCTCAGTTTTAAGAGTTAAATGAGAGCTAATGACAATAACTGTTTTTCCCTGAGTTTAGCATTAGCGTAACTGTTCTAGCAGCAACAGTGGCTTATTATGAATATTCCTAATTTATATCATGGATAGAGAAAGAATTAATATAGGGCAATGAATTTAGAAGCTATGATCCAACTACTTTCTAATTTTCAAAAATAAGAAGCAAATGGCCTAGTTGTTTCTGTAGATATTTAAGTCTTGTGAAGAACAGTGCAGAATGTTTTGTATCCTGGACAAGTAATTATGAGGAAGTGGGAGAATGTAACCTGCCTATTACTGTCAGATTGAGTAACAATGATGCTTAGCCCAACTGCCAGAAAGTGGATTGCATCCAGGGAATGTTTGATAGCATTTTGTTATCTTTTATTTCCCGCTGGTGCAATTTTTACTTACTCATGTTATTCATCCTGCGTAGAAATATATAAACAGATCAAAGATGGATTTTAAAAGCAATACTATTAAACAGATGAGTTCATTCACTGTTTGTATTTATGGTTTTGTCCCCTGCAGGAAGGAGAAGCAAGGAAGGTGACCAAGAAAACTGAATCAGGGCTGTTTCGCTTTGCTTTTGAGACACACTGCATCAACATTAAATGGGAAAACATGTTTTTCCAGGGTTTGGTATCCATTGCTTATTAGTCTTTCCAGATCTTTTATCATTAATAATGCACAGAGTAAGAGAATGAGAGAGAGCAAGAGAGAAATGGAGGGGGTAGAAGAATTTAGTTAGGTTCAATACTTGGTAAAACTAGCTGTTTCACATTTCCTGCAACTTGTTGCTAGATAAAATATCCTTTTTGGTACTTTTGTGCAGCATTGCCTGTTGCAGAAAAATGAAATTTTGCACAGAAAATGGTATTTTGCACAACATATGTCATTTTCTGTTCATGAGGCCCCTCCCTAAACTGCTAACCCCTGGATTCCATAGAATGTTGAAAGTGGAATAATAGCACTGTAACAGTCTAGTGAGGAAATGGTCTGAGGCTTTCAGGTGACCTCATTGTGGACTATTGTGTGTGTTAGCTTTGTGTTTCTTTTGGTAAGTGTGACCCACCCTTGGCTCAAAGTTAATATTGCTGTCCTGAGTCAATTGTACAAAATAACAAATAGGTTAACTTTATTTAATAATGTACAGAATAACTTCCTTCTTAAATTCTAGCTCTTAGCTCCAAACCATTAACAGTATTCTCATTGAATTATGTCAGATCTGTGCCTTAAGTCACTCAGTCAGCCAGTACTCAGTAACTCCCTTCAGACTCTCAACTTACTCCTCCCAACAGCCTGTTTCTCTCAGCCTCAATCATCTGTCTTCAACTCATCCTCTTTTTTTTTTTAAAAAAATCCTCCTCCCTCTCACTGTAGACCCTCCCTCTCCTCACAGATTTTAATGTGCTGGGATTGGCTGTTCTTGGTTAGTCACTCTACACACTTGCATACAGGTGTTCTTAAGCAACATTTTATCAGGTGCTCTTCCTCCTCACTGAGTTACAGTATCACATTTGCTAATGCCTTTATTAGGCAAACCTACCTGTGCAAAATTCATCGTATCTTTTCAAAGTACACTTCTTGACTGCACAAAAATAGTTTTGAAAAAAGCATGCAGAATAAAAGGGGAAATTAAAGGGATGATGCTATAGTTGCATAGTTTGCCTGTTGTTTTGAGATGGTGTGGGGGGAAAGTATGCAGACCATCAAAAAGAACTTGTCAGGCCACCCCCACCCAATGAGTTCGCTGTGAACAACAAAGGCTGTAAAAGAAGGGCAATCAAATTTGGTTCTTTGTTAAGAAAAGAAAAAAAAAAAGAAAAAGAGAAAGAGAGAGAGAGAGAGAGAGAGAAATCAAACTTGTCTTTGTCCAGGATTGAGTTCACAGATCCTTGGTAAGAAGATGAAAAAAAGAGCAGTATAGTCCTCGGAATGTCTCTAGATCATCACAGCTGGAGATAAATTTAGCTTATTGATAGGCATCAGCTTGGATAGCTTTATTCTTCCCTGGAAGGAATTAACTCCACAGAGAATCAAGTCCCACACAGTATAAGCTTGTCTTTCTACAATGTAGGATCCCACTGCTGAGCGTGGTATTCCTCACATCATATAAATTCATGGGTTGCTGAGGTGACCGTAAGACAAATTTCAATGACTGTATTGGGGTAATGACTTTATTATGCCAAGCAAAAATATACAAAATTCATTTTCCACAAAGTGATGATAAAGAACTGAGACTAAAATTCCCTTTCCTTCGTAGAATAGTTGCTAGAATGTAGGTCACTCAGTGAAGGTTAATGGCATCAGATTTAAGAAAGATAATAGGAGGTAATTCTTCATGCACTGACTGGGGTGTTATGGTCACCTCAGTATAACTTCAGTATTTATTGATGTAGTTATGCTACACTAGCACTCCACAGTCGTGGTGGTGAATGCCACTGTAATGCAATGCATGAGAAATAGTGAATACGCAGGGATGCTGGCTCACTGCACAGTATGGAATGCACAGAAGCAGTACACACTAATCTAGGTGTTTTATTGTTCATCTGCGATGGTTCTACTTGTGGAACTCTTCCCCTGCCATCATTAGTTGGATACGCCCTTTCCACGTTGTCCACTCTGCATGAGTAGTGCAATTTATTCTTGCATACATCACTAGCAGAATTCTGGTGTATATCTACATGGGAGCAGCAATATGCTTCACTTAGGCAATTCTGCTGGGATACCATTTCTTCCTCCTTGTAGAAGGTAGCTTCCCAGTGGCCAAATGCAACCCTATGGTCATTTGATGGCCAGGATTGGTTAGGAGTACCCAGGAAGCATTCAGCTGCACTTCTTCAACCAGGACACAGCAGCTCTTGCAGTCCCAGACCTCTAGTTCATTGGAGATCTGGAAGGGCAATGACTGCTCTCCTCTCCTGATTGCACCTAGGCACTGCCTAGGCACCATGAACACTCCATGGCCACTAAATGGCTACACCCCCCCACATCACTTTTATTTAGACAGGTCTTTGGCTATTAACTGGTCATAAGGGAAGACATTTTTTTTAAAAAATGGGGCACTCTCTATGTTAATTCTCTGTATTATGTAACTCTTTAAGACTGTTTTTAAATTAGTTTTCCTATTCATAGGATGTTTTTAATTGGTATTCTGAGCTTTGAGTCCCACAGTGGGAAAAAGGCAGAGTATAGATTAGATAACTGCATACATAAAGAAATAATCTCATGACAGTGATAATAAAGCCCTCATAATATTTTACTCAGGATACCTGTTTTCATAGGTTTAACAAAAAGGTTGCAAACGCTTGAATCAGGCAGGTAAAGAATTTTGGGAACTGGCATTAAAACAAAAGGAAGACCATCTCTGGTTTCAGGTGCTGAACTCCTTTCTCTCTCTTTGCATAGCTAGGGCACTGGTAGTAGGACCCTATGTATATTTTCTTGGAAATATGCTGCTTTGAGTCCCAATGTTGGCCAAAAAGGCAGGATACAAGTGATGATGATGATGATGATGATGATGATGATGATGATGATGAAATAAATAAATCAGTAAATCCCACTGAATTCATGGGGACTTTCTCCCAGAAAATCTGGAGAGATTTGGAGATCTAGAGAGATTTGCAGTTTCAGACTATTCTGCAGTTTACGGTACCATTTTGTTCTGCCTTAAACTGCTAAGGGTTTCTGGTGAGCTTTTCAACAGCTACTGTCTACTTTGTCACTTCCAGATGTGACTAAAAGGAGGTCATTTAGTTCTTACATCTATAGCGTACTCCTCCTGGTAAAGTAAAAAATGTAACTTGTAAATTGCCTGGCATCCCAACCATAGGGTAAAAGGCAGGGTATAAATAAAGTAAATAATAACAGCTGGTAACCCAGATCAGCTACTTAGCTATGTAACCACCTTAGATGTACCTAAGTCCTGTCTCCAGGATGAACTCCCCCACTCAATCCTGACTTCCCAGGCAGCAGCCACTGTGACTGATAGGGCTCTGTTTTCTTATCAGTTTGGATACAGCTGGCTGATGTTTCCATCCCTTTCTCACCAGTGATCTCCATTTTGACAGTCAAAAGCAGGACCCCTGTCACAATTCATCTGTCACTAGGGAAGGGAATGGAAACATCACTCTGCTCCATCCCAAACGATAGCAGAACAGACTCCCATCTCTCACATCAGCTACTGCCCAGTAATGCAGGATTGGAGCGCTCTAATGAACCCTACATATTCCCTACACCATTGAATACATAGCAATTGTGAATATGAACCAGTTGTGAACTGGTAACTGATTAATCAGTTATGAATAATTGTAACTATGATCATGAATATCATGTAATAATAAATGTTTGAGGACATGGAGAAACAGCCACATGCACAATTTATATATATTTACCACTTTACACTGAAATTTTAGAGCATTTGCAAACCAATGAGCTGTTTGAAAATTGAACTGATTGATAAATTCAAATTTTATTTATCCTGCTAAATTAGATATATGTATTTAAAATGTGATGGGGAACATCATCAGGGAAATTGTGATGAGGTAGATGAGGGGAGCAAAGACATGTTTGATTTACTTTTGACTGAGTATAATTTTATTTCTTCCTTGCCAAAGAAGCTCATTTCTGTATCTTGGATGGTAAATACAGTTAATGTGCTGAGGCTGCAATGCATCCCACATGGAGGTCATTTAATAGTGACATAAATTATTTTACTGACTTTTCTTGCAAGTGAGCTATGAATCCATGTAGTATAAATGAATACCATGGCCATCATGCTGTTTCATCCTACTAAATAGCCTGGGTTTAACTTTTTCTTCCCTCTATTGGAATGCCACAGACCAGCATATATGATAACTTTTTGCTGGTAGAATATTATTTGCCTTTTCTTCTATATTTTCTTTAATATAAGCTCCTAGATCAAACACTGAGCTAAAAGTATAAATGAACAATTGTATGCGTGTTCATTTGTGTATCATGTGTTCAATTGTGTAGTCACTTAAAAATAAGCAGAAGTCAGATACTGTACAGGTAACAAGCTTTCAAGATAGCTTCACAAAACAATTCTTTTGAAGTTTTGGAGAAATTTGAACATGAGACTCTTCCACATATTGCAGCAAATGCTGCATTTAAGGCCTAATCTTGAATGGGCTACCAATTCACAAGGAGATAGGAAAGTATCTTCCAGAGCTTTTTTCTTCAGCCATAAGTTTCAGTGTATCCCTGCTGGATATCTAGGGGTTTTCTGAGGCCCTGTTAAGTACCCCATATAACAGAGATTTCTCTAATAGAATAGGAACGTGGGGCAAGAAAGTCAGCTTTCAAAGAAGGTTTGAACAATTGAGAACAAAGGTTGAAAAATTGGGGGACAGAGAGCATGACAGGTTTTGTGAACTGATGACTAAGTAGTAGCCAGATTGTAGTAATTTTGGGAAAGGATTGTTAAGTGTCCTTTGTCGTTTTGGAATATGATGCTCGTGGCTCTTATTGATGGGGGATAAAAGGAATATGAGGGCCCTTTAAAAATCTATATCCTGTCCCAGGATCATCACTCCAAGCTGGTTCTTGAGTGCTGCTATTACGCTGTAATGGAGAAGGGTCAGAAATGTGCTATGATTACTCATATGCCATGCAGGTGATGCTAAAGTTGACAAGTACAGAAAAATTACAGGAAGCTCTGGATTGTCCATGGGTGCCGATACCAATATATAGTAAACTGGCATGTGGAGATGGTACATGGAAGGAATTCTTGCCCTCAAGATTGAACCTAAATCATTTAGGAGTATGGATGCCACCTATACAATGTCACTTGGTCCTTTATGTCATACCTACTGTTGGTGAACATATTACTTTTAATTTTATTTGTAAAAAGAAACACGAGTTTTGGGAAGTTCATAGAAACAGAAGTTTTTAATCAATCACCATCTATTTTTTTAAAAAGAAAAGGGTGGTTTAGATAGAGAGAAGCCATCAGCAGAGTTGAATCTGGGTTAAATCTTGGAGAATGTGGTTGAAATAGATGTTTCAAGAAATACAAAGCCACTGCTGATCTATGGTTTTCTGCATTCTTCCTGTTACTCATAATATGGAATACACACCACAACATTATTAGACCACCTTTTACATTACATCATTGGCTGTCCATGGCAGGGTGATATAAAGAAAGAGTCAACAAGTCACTCTTTGCTTCTATAATCAACATCGTGGCAGAACTGGAATCAGTGGTGTGAAACAAATATTTTCTTTTCCTTTGACAATATTTGCATTGTGCATAAATGTTAACTGGAGGGCTGATCTAGTATTCTGTTTATGGCTTTAAGAAGTTGTGCATTGAGACATCATAAATAAAATAGTTTCCAAAATAGCATGTGTACTGATTCTCTCATCAGTGCAAGAATGCATATTAGGCAGCATTATATCTTCCACTGACATATTACAAACATAATTTCATGCAATTATATCTCCCAAAGTTTGGATTATATACTCCATTGTGTTTGCTTTGCATATTTACATGAACTAGGCTAGGCTAAGTTCATTACTGAATTCCACAACAGCAATTACAACACAATTATTTTAATCTAATTTTTGAAACTTTTGGAACTTTTGAAAATGAATGATGGTGATGAAACATACACAGTTGAGTATAAAGTTTCTTGAGAGGCAGTATGATGTAGGCCATTTCTGCACTAGCCTGTTATAGTGCTATGATTCCACTTTCAACACCCTATGGAATCCTGGGGTTTGCAGTTTTGGGAGGGGCCACCTGCCCCCCCCCCCGAAACTGCAAACTCCAGGTTTCCATAGAATGTTGAAAGTGGAATCATAGCACTATAACAGGCTAGTGTAGAAATGACCGTAGTGGTTTGAGCATTAGGCTGTGACTCTAGAGCAGGTTTCAAATTGCTCAGCCATGGAAACCTACTGGATGACCTTAAGCAACTCACACTCTCTCAGCCTCAGAGGAGGGCAAAGGTAAACCCCTTCTGAACAAACCCTGCCAAGAAAAACCTGGGAAAAACCCTAAGGTACACCTTAGGGTTTCTGTAAATTGGAAATGACTTGGAGGCGGAAACAACAAGAACAAAGTTTTAATCTGTGAAAAAGACCAATTCAGATTTTAAAAAGGCATAGCCTTGATGCACTCTGTTCTAGTAATCTTTGTAAATGAATTGTTGGGAATAATTTGACATTGACTGCCCATCACTTAACACATATTGAACTATTTGGAACAATGGTCATGTTGGCTAAAATGACATTAGAAGGACGCATTGTCTCTTGATCTCTTCAGTGCTGCAGATCAGTGGCAAAAAGAGAACCAGGGTAACTGGTGTGCCAGGGATACATGGAGGCTTTGATTGGGCCATGGTTATGCCACCTGACTTGCCTAGCCCATCCTCGAGGTATGCTCAGCCACATTTTGTTTGAATACTGTAATCCTGTCTACCCAAAGCAACCCTCACAAAGTGTTAGAAAAATGTTAGAAGGGGGAATCAATAGCCAGACTCTTGACTGAGGCTGTTACAGTGAAAGTACAACTGCCTTGCTGTGAGAGACTCAAAGGCTGCTGGTCTGTTTCTGAGCACAATTCAAAATAATGATTACAAGTTATATATTTAACTCAGTTCCAGGGTATCTAAAAGGCTGTAGTATCTCATACAGCCTTTCCCAGCCTTTAGGATCTTTGGGGAGGCCTTTCTCTCTGCCACCGTAAGAGAACATTTGGTGGGGATGCAAGTGACAGCTTTCTTGATGGCTGCTCCTAGGTTGTGGAACTCTCGTCCAAAGCATGCTGGCCATCTCCCTTCCCATTCTTCTTCAGTCAACAAGCAGAAAAACTTTTTCTATTCAGCAAGTCCCTGCAAGTGATTTAACTGCTGAGGAAGGAGCTGTTATTAGGTGAGTGCTGTACATTTTTTAAAAATCAATATGCTTTTGCATTGCTTTTAGTTCAATTGTGTTTTAATATTAACATTTTTAATGGTGCTTTATATTTTTATCTGTATCCTCTAAAAAGCTTGTTGAGATCCACCTTGGATCCAAGGTGGATATCAGCAAGCATTTTAGAGGATACAGATAAAAATATAAAGCACCATTAAAAATGTTAATATTAAAGCACAATTGAACTAAAATGTGAGATACAAATCAAACAAGCAAAATAAGACTGTATTAGTAAACACATACTGAATTGTGGCCCAGGAATTCTAACAGCATGCCTTTCAACTGCCATGATTTTGGAGGGACAGACACAGTTAATCCTCTGCTGTTTCACTTCATCTGTTGCCTTTAAAATGTTTTTCCAACCCTCTCCCCCTTTCCTTCTTTGTATTTTGCACTTTGTTTACTTCAGTTTCTGCATTCAAAATACAGAGGTAGTTTGCATTCAATTAACTCATCAAGAAGGACTGGAGAGAAGAGGCAGTGCTGCTCTTCCTAAACGTCAGGGTTTCTTTGCTTAAAGTACAGTGTGTCCTCTTCTGGCATGGCCCTGCGTGCATAAATAAGAGGTTGCATGAAGTGTCATGTTCCATTATGGCCTATGGATGGGATGGACATGCACCTATGCTGCCAGAGGTGCATGCACATTGCATTCATTGACTACAACAGGACACCACCCTTGCATTTGTTTTGTTTTATTTTTGTTTTATATGGAGGTTCCTGGAAGGGAAAGCCTGAGTATACGACATATGCACTGTGTTAGATTTGTGTATTTTTCCTCATTAATTCCTGCTGACCTCTTACTGCCTGGCCACACCTTTTGACCACACTTTAAGGTTTCTCAGCCACAGGTGTCTCAGTTTTGATCTCTGAAATGTCACAGTATAAGTAACACACATGGAAGAAACATTGTGAAGCAGTTTCAAAAAGCACAGAAGCAGGAATGACTGGTGGCAAGGACCTGTTGATTCTTTGTTCCTGTTTAGAAAAAGTTGCTTTGCATTCATTTGTTAAAAAATAGTAATAATAAATGTTTCATTACCTTGCCTATCACAGGGTTACTTGAATTAGTCAAAATGCTTATGCCAAGTTTCCTGAGATGTTAAGCCGGTGAATGTCCCTGCACTTGATTAAACGGGGAGAAAGAAATGGCAATTGCACTTTGCTGGTGAATCGTTTGCCCAGTTTCAGCATAATCATTTGCTTAATTTCTTAATGTGTTTCTCCAGTTCAGTGTGCACTCCTAGCTTTTAAGTGCTGTCATTAAATTCTCATTTCAAATCAATGTATTAGTTGCACATTGCTGGCCAAACAAAATATTTTAAGAATTTTTTTTCATAATGCTGGGTAATTGGTGGCTTTTCAGCACTGTCTACAAGGTTGCAGTTCTCTTTGGTAGTAAATGGAGAAAACGACAGGGAGGCGGGGAAGGCAACCTCTTTTTTCCTTGCTTGTCTGACTGTGTTTGGCCTGGAAGTAAGTTGCCCTTTTCAAAAAGAGACTGAATAAACAAGGAGCACAAAAAATACAACTGACAAGGCGCAGCAGCTGAACAAATGGACAAGTGTGTAATTTAGCTCCTTCTCCCTTTTTCCCCTTTCTTTTTGGTGCCTAATTAATGAGCGTGATAATGAATGTTGAGTGTCTGTGGGGTCAGTTAAGACCATTTCTTGTGCACACAATGTCTTCATTTTGGATTAAATCTTTCAGCATCATGATAAAAAGGGTTTACCTTGAGGGAATTCAAGAGACAGAAAGCAAAAAGACAGTAAGGTAACAGAGAGAACATGAATAGAGACTGCTAAGGGGTGGAACAGAGTTTAAAAGGTATTCAAAACATAAGGAACAAGAAGAGGGGGAGTGATGCTGAGGAGAAAAATGAAAAGAGAGCAAGCAAAGAAAGATAATCCTACAGATGAAATGATGGTTGTGAATAGCAAGTGTGTAAGAAAGGGAAGAGTTTTGAAAATGTTTTTTATGGCAATGGCAGATGGAGAATTAGATAGTCAATAACCTGGTCCCTTCATCATTTTGAAAGAAAATCACTACTTAAAATATGGACTGACTACAAGAATAAGAACATTAGGCAACTACCTACATGGGTCTCCCCTCAAGAAGCCTTCTTTGGAAGATGGTCTGATTCAGATAAGTGGCTGTGTTATGATGACATATTAGCAATGACAAAGCTGAATCTTTTAAAGATGAAATCAAGATAAAAATTGGAATCAGAAGGAATAAAGTTAAACTGGTTCCCTTACAGACAGTTAACTGAGAGATTCTAGATGGATGTGAAAACTTATGGAATAGAACAAAAAAAGCAAGGAAGAATGTTGAAGTTACTGCGGGAAAACCCGCCTCATTTACTATCACATGTATACCAGGAGATTTTAAATCAGGAAAGAGAAGATGAGACAGTCAAATCAGCAATGATATTGTGGGCTCAAAATCTCGGACATCCAATTCAATTAGAGCACTGGGAACAGAGCTGGCAAAGGACACAAACATTTACTGCAGCTCAGAACCTAAAAGAGAACTATTATAAGCTTTTTTATAGATGGTACATGACACCAGAAAAATTAAAGAAGGTATACAGTATGGGAACAGGTCAGTGTTGGAAGTGTCAGGAGAATGTTGGAACACTATTTCATAAGTGGTGGTCATGTCCTAAGGCTAAAAAATATTGGAATGATATACATAATATGATATGTAAAATATTGAGGGTTCAAATTGATAAGAAACCTGAACTGTACTTATTAAATATGACACATGTGTTAGATGGAACTGTTGCAAAGAAATATTGGCGAATAATGCTGTATATGATTACGACAGCCTGTATGGAATATGCAAGGAAAACTGAGCAGATACCTACAATAGAGCAATGGTGGGCAACTTTTATTGAAAATCGGAATGCAGATATAGTCTCTCAGAGATTAAAAGGAAAATCAGATGATGACATTAACAAAGAATGGCAAATTATTCTGGAAATGGGTAGGGTGTTGACAGGTAATAATTCTTAATTCATGGTAGCATGAGTAGTTAGAAGTAAAAATCAGTGGAATATCATGGAACATGTAAAGTAGGGTCGAAAAGCAGGCTCTATCTTGTATGTTAACAAATGCAATGCGATGCATAATGTCGATATGTTAGTGAAATAACACTATTGAAATCCAGAGAGGAGTGGAAGATAGCGGTAATAGTTCGGTAAAATGTACAATGAGAAATGTTGTTTTATACGATGTAATCACAATAAAATTAATTAAAAAAAATAACCTGGTCCTCAGCTGGTGGATCATATTCTAAATCTGAATCACATTATTATCCAAAGTTTTTATAGGTGGCATAGAACTTTGTTGTACTTAGTTAGAGATTTTAAGCAAATTGAAATTAGTCATAGTCCACAGTGTGACAGGGGTAAGGGCACGGGGCCTGTTACCCTGTGAACTGGGGGTCCCGGGAGGGACACCAAAACATGCTCAACTAAAGTTGGGGAAAATTAGCTCAGAGCACTGCTTAGTGTTACGAAAGGCAGGGTAACTTAGCAAGATCTTGAACCCTATGTCTATGGGGTCGGGTCGGGTCAAGGAGAACACAAAAGTTGAAATAATAAATGATGTTTATTAAATACTAGCAAAACAGTGTATGCGACACACTCATACAAGATAACTAAAGAAAATAAAGGTTGGAGTGGTATAGAGGGATTTTTAGAGAGATTGCTGGTTTGGGTGATACTTCACCTGTCCTGAAGCCCAGGAAAAAATAGAGAGTGAGGCTGGGGTGCGATGTAGCTCAGCACGTGGAGCTGAGGGGAGGCTCGCCAAGCAAAGTGGCAACAAGGCGGGATGAAACTTGGGAGCGATCCAAGGAAGGTCTCGGAATCAAGGGTTTTTATAAGGAGAATTGTGACTGCAGGCTGTGCCGTACTTGGGGGAAAACAATAGATTTGGAGTTGGAGACAAAGCCTCCGAAAGGTCAGAATCTGAATGATTGAGTTATCATAGCCGTTCTCAATAGAGTAGCCAGTATGCAAGCGCAGAGTACTTGGGTATTGCATAGTTTGCCCATCAAGCTGCCAGCGCGGGGCAGAGGCTCTCTTGTAGGTTGCGTGCGTACTTAATTAGAGCACTTGTCTGGAGGTCTCCTGAAGCAGTGAGTCAGCTATTTCTGGCCTGCCTGTGTTGTAGTTTGAATATTACAGCTATTAACGGCCGAGCTTGTTTAAGTGCTTGTCCGGTGGCCTTGCAAGCACGTCTAGAGGAATAGAGAAGTGCAGCCGAATTGTGATATCAAGGGATATCTTTTAATATCCCCAAAGCTCGGACTAGCCAGCGCAGTAACAGGCCCACCTAGCTTATCTAGACAGACGTGTCTCTTTCCCCATGATATGATCACATTGTTGGCTTCCCTGCCTTTGTGCAGGTCTTTATCATTCTAAAAGGCTCCTGGACCTTACTTACTGGAACTACCAGTTTTAAGCTAAAATATGTTGGTGTTTTTGATACCTATCCTTTTCCTTTGCCTTTAGCTACTGCTGAAATGCCCTTCCCCCAGAACATTCTCCAAAATTGATTTCTCCCAATGGGATAAAAAATATTCTTCATCCTTGGTTTGGAGCTAAATTATCAGCCTAAAGAATGAAATGTTGTAATATATTTTGAGAATGATGATCTAGCTTGTTTTCATAATTAATTAAACCTACAATGTTTTGGACAGTTTTTTATTTGCTGTAGCAAACATCTCTTCTTAATTTTCCAAGATGCAACTGAATAACTCCCATTCTGCCTTTGCTTTGCAGCAGAGCAAACAAAATGGCTTTAAAAGCCATTTTGAACTATTGCAGTGGTGAGTGTCTCCGTCACATTATTCACGTTATTCATATGGATCCATGTGTTAGAAAAGTAGGCAAAATTTTCCACTCTGAAGATCTGAAATGAGGAGAGCCACATGAAAACAGCCATCCAAGACAGCAAAAGGCGCCACCTTTCACACAGCAACTGTTCCATGAATAGTGACATATACAGGCTTCAGTCCTATATTGGTTTACTTTTTAAATTGTTTTCTATGGCACTATGTTAATGGAAGAGTCAAAAAGCAAATGTACAGAAGGGCTGTGCTGAAACGAAAGATATCAAAATTACATCAGTTTGGTTCAAACACAATACTTAAGTGATCCAACCGTCTGTAGGAATAGGTGAAAAATTTAGTTCTGCTCAGTTTTTTTTTATCAAGAATTACATAATTTTTCATTTTTTTCATATTTGGGATGCAAAGGAGTTGTGATTGTGTGGGTGGGGAATCAAATGTAGAAGAAACCAAAATGAAAAATTCATCCCTCCAGGCCAGTGCTTATAGTGTTTAATGGTTTGGATTTGAGTGCTTAATTAAAGTTGCCATCTCTTTTTTTTTACTGAAAAGTTTCTCATCTTTAATACCTATGTGGCAGAGAGGCACGGCGTTGAGGGAACAGCAAAACCACTAAATTTGACAGGTGGAGAAAAAAATTATTATGCTTGTTTTGGAAGAATTTAGCAGAATTTTGCAAATTTCCTCATAAAGGGAAGAAAAAAAGAACCTGAGTTTTGTTTTTAATTGAATGTCAATAGAAAGTGAGCAGGCTGTTTTTTCTATTAGTAGTCTGATGTATTTCCATGGTGGATTATTCTACAGAACAAAGGGGCATAGGACTTTGTTGAGTGTCCATTGGAGATGAGTATATTGAGCAGTAAGTAGAGAGTTTCCCTATTTTTTCTTTTAAGGTGATAGGAACTGAAGGGCCAATACTGAAAGAAACAGAGATTTAAAAAACCCCTTCCCTAGAAAGTTCATTTGGTCACTATACTGACTTTTTAAAATTATTTTCCAAGCTTGTTGATTAAATGCTTTTAAAAGCAGTTTTAAATCTTGCTACCATTTTTAAACTTGAGTTGTTTTTGGCTGATTTTAAAACTAGTATTACACTGTTTTAATGCTGATTATATGATGATTGTGATGTCAGAGGTTGGAATCATGCACATCTGTATACATTTTTTTATTTCAAGCTTCATAACCATCATAAGCAGAGCCAATGGCAAAGAATTGGGGGAGTGGGAATCCAACTATGCCTAGAAGATTACATCATTCCTACATTATCCCACCACAGCTTTGTATTGATTATATAAATATTGTTTTATATATACTGATTATATTTATGTTTATTTTATTAATCTTGTTTTTAATATGCATTGATACTACATTGTATAGTTATTGTATTGTTAACAAATAGAACTTAATAAATTAGCAAATTATTTTGACTTTTTCAATTGCTGAAAACTTAAGTTGTTGAACTGCTTTGGGTCCCACTTTGGGGGAAAAAAATAGTAAATCAAATTAATTAATTAATAAAACAAAAGTTTATTTCTAGCAACTAAAGAAGGCAGAAGCTGAAAACTTGCTAATTGATTTGTTGAGCTAATTTAATATTAATCACTATAATTTTTACTGATTAACCGCATCCTTCTGGAACGCTGAATAAACTTGTCAGACTTGCTGTTTGTTTTTAAATCATGCAAATGTGTGCATGTATATGTGTGCTTGTGTGGCTGTGTGTGTGCCAGCACACGCACATCACCCACCTTGGGGACTGTGTCACATTTTGCCCACTCCATTTTTAAACAACGGGATTGTTATTGTTAGAACTGTCTGTACTAAATTTGTCCCTGACCCAGTTGTTTATAATTCCTCGTCATCACCATAAAGTACTGTATATATTTCCCAAAGTTTTAATATTACGTTACACACCTGATGAAGTGAACTAAATAGTCTCTAAAAGCCAAAATATGTTAGTCTTTAAGGTGGTCCGAGACTACTTAGAATCATAGAATCATATAGTTAGAAGGAACCAAAACGGCCATCAAGTCCAGTCCCCTGCCATGCAAGCACATACATTCAAAGCACCTCCAGCAAATGGCCATCCAGCCCCTGTTTAGAAACTTCCAAAGAAGGTGACTCCACCACAATCCTAGGCAGCATACACTTGCTTCTGCTACAACAGAGTAAAATACCTACCTCTGCAGACATCATTTAAAACACTGATTGCTAGGCAACCTGGATTCTCGGCAGTAGCTTATCACCGGTTTTCAGGGACCTAGCAGGATGTATTGAATTTTGGATATGAACTCCTCACCTGCTGTGGATACATCAGATTTAGTATTTAGCAGGCCAAAACAGTTAAAAATGAAGGTGTTCGCATAACTCTTCTCAACATGGTGTAGTGGACAACACTTTTCATCATCTCTAACCATGGCAATGCTCATACTGGCTGGAAATAATTGGAGTAGTAGTGCAACACATCTGGAGGCCACCTAGTAAAGGAAGTCTGTTCTAGAAGTCCTGCAACACAATGAAAAGCCTAGGGCCCTTTCATGCTACTCAGTTATAGCATCATGTTTTCACTTTAAAAGCCATGACAGCATCCCATAGAATCCTGAGATTGGCAGTTTAGAGAGAGGGGCATTCTTAGCCAGAGAGTTCCTCAAGTCCCTCACAAAACTACAAACTCCAGGATTCCATAGGATTAAACCATGCCAGTGAAAGTGGAATCACAGTTCTTTACTTTGGAATCATGCAGACACTGAGATGTGGTTGGACTGACATTCTCAACATTCCCCGTCGTTGGCTATGCCGAAGCTTGGAATGTTAGGTTTGAAAAATAATGTTAAATGTTAGAAATTGGCAAATTAATTCCTTTCAACATCCACTAACAAATGAATTCACTTAATTGGTTGAGTTATCATCAGTTAAGTTGCTAATAAAAGCATCAAAGCATAGGACTGGCTTCAATATTAAACAGGCAGTCTAGTGAGATTTGCCACAGTAGTAGAAAAATCCAATGAGCCAACAATATAACAAGATAATTAATTACTTATTGCCAAGCTCCAGACTCTTCAGCATGGGCTGTTGCAGTCTAACAATATCGAGAGGGTCATGTGATTCAAACAACTGTATTATCGACCATGTAGATCTTTAACAGCAGTGATGCTTCAGCGTAGCTCACAGGCTGCATGTGATCCAGGACCCCCAAAAGCCAGGAATGCACCAAACTGTCCTCTAGGAAGGTGTGAGGCATTTTGTAACATATTTGCCCCCCTGTTGCCATTTTAGGACCAAGTGTGACATTTTTTGAAAAAGGAAACAACTTCTGTTCACTTCATGTGGTTAAAAAAGGTCTTTCCTGGGTCTAAAATGGCCAAGAAAGGATGAAAAACGTGGCAGAAAATGACTCCTACTCCTACTAAATGGTGTTTGGGAGCATTTTTAATTTTTTTGGGGGGGGAAGTGTGGTGAGAGGGCTCTGAGGACTCTTGGGATGGGCTAACCTGGCCTCTTAGCCTTCCACACGTGCCCATCCCTGTTTTAAGGTATCAGTAACCAATGTGGTGTAGTGGTTGGAGTGTTAGTTGAAGACTGTGTGAGAGCCAGCATGGTATAGTGGTTTGATTATTGGACTATAACCCTGGAGACCAGGGTTTGATTCCCTGCTTGGCCATGGAAACCCACTGGCTGGCCTTGAGCACATCACACACTCTCAGCTCCAGAGAACTCCGTGATACGTTTGTCTTAGGATCTCCATAAGTTGGAAATGATGTGAAGGCATACAACAACTGCAAAGACCAGAGTTTGAATCTCCACTCAGTGATTGAAACTCAGTGGATGACCTTGGTAAAGTCACACTTTCTCAGCCTCAAAGGAAGGCTAGAGCAAACTCTCTTTGTACTAATCTTGCCAAGAAAACCCTGTGACAGGTTTGCTGTAGGATTGCCACAAGTCAGAAGTGACTGGAAGGCACACCACCACTACAGCTTGTAGTGATCTCTCTTTCTGCTCCCATCCCCTGTATCTACAAATGCCACAGTACATTTACAGATCAAATTACTGTAGTATTTCCCCTCCCACTAAGAGTATGTGTGATCATAGGGCTTTCCTGAAGGACGTGATACTTCAGGAATGGAAATATAAGAAACTATTAGATCGTTCTGGACATGAGCTCTTGTTTATTAGCCTACCACTTGATTAATAATACATGAGGGGAAATGGAGTCTTTGGTTTAGGAGAGGAAAGTAGAGGGGATCGTATGTGTGGAACTCAAAGTATGACTAAAATCTATCTCAGGAACAGAGGAACAGAAATCCAGAGATTTCACTGACTTGCATGTTTCTCTTGTCACAACAAACCTGATAGACTACATTAAGGTTGCAAAGCATGGATCTCTACATGTGAAGTAACCTATACATTGATTGTTCTTTGCAATCATGGTCTGTAGAAACTGAATAGTGTAATACTGAATACAGAACTGAAGGCACAACTGAAGGTGCATCAAAATGTGCAACCTAACCCAGAACCAAAGGAACAATTCTGCCAGTTTCAACAGTGACAGGTGGTTACGCATTGGCTGAGAATGTGTATCCATGTGCACAATGGCCCCATATAACACAAATCCACTTCCACAAGCTTGAACTGAACTAAGATGTTGTGTGCTGGACAAAAATATCCAAGTTGCATGTATATAAGATGACAATAGAATTCCAGATAAAGAATCAAAGGTGTCCAACGTTGTGATCTTATAAAATCTACATTCCAGGAAATCATTATCACATTGTGCATTTTACTCCTGGTACATACTGGGAGCTACCCATACTTGCCCCTATTGGAGTCAAAAGTCTTTTGCTATGATATTTGCTATTTGCTTATAACGTGATCTTTTCAGGAGTGTGCTTGGAATATTTTAAACCTTGAAAAAAATACAATAGGCAGTTTTTCAGGCTGGGTAACAATGGCATTCCTAACAATCTGGTTCCAAGCTGTGTATAGTGCTTATTATCAGCTTTTTTAAAAATGCGGTAGCTGTTTACAGCCCAGTATAAAAATGTACCTGGAAAAGAGAAGGAATCTGTGAGTTTATATTTAGCTGCTGCCACATTCATTATATTTTAAACTGAGAGAAAGGAATTGCCTTGAGAATACACTGAAATGTTTCTTGAAAGCAAAGCTCCAATGGCCATATTATGCATGACCGAAGAACTGTACTTGGTTGAAGCCAGAACTGCCACAAATGTGCTCCAGGTGCTTATGGGATATTATGTCAAATGCTCCAAATGAGGCAGTGAACAGCTTTTTGCAACAGAAAGAAATAGGCATCAGTGATCAAAATGTTTTTTTAACGACCCCAAAATGTGTGACACTTAAAAATTGTGTTTCCTTTTGACAAAAAATTTAGCTGGTGGCAAATATAAAGTTAACTCATGAAAAAGGTCATGAAATATACTACTAAATGCAGTGAAGTGAAGAGACATTGGGTTATTATATTAAGCATGATAGTTGTAGAATTGTCAAATGAAACAAGTCCTACTGCTATGCTTTCATTTCAGAGCTTAGAAAAGTTACGTATTTGGACCATAGTCATGCCAATTCCTGGCCAGTTGCCAGGAAGAAAAAAGAAACTTTTCCAAGCTTCACTTGTCACACAATTATGTTTTGTTTTCTTCCTTGTCTATATTTTATTTTACTATATGCTTTCTGTGTAAAGATCCATTAAATTCATCTTTCTTATGCAGTACTCATAGGATGTAACTTAATGATGTGTGCCTATGCCAGATATGATTTCCTGATATCACAGATAGCAAACTAGTTTAGTTAAGACTGTCTTCTGGGAACAGTTCCAGGAGTGGCAAGGCTCCCAGGTCTAGTTCTAGGAGTGGTAAAGCTTCTGGGACCAGTTCCAGTACTGAGTAGTAAATCAAGCCAATTGGTGATTGATGGAGCATTTTATAACCGATTCAATTTGTCTACTTCTGAAAGTCATTAAGAGTGAACAAAGTCATGTCAGAGTGAGGGCAGTACCTCATGAAAAAAAAAACAGTTTCAAAGAAATCTAGCAGGGACTGAACAATTGGAAGAAATCTATCTTATAGAAGAGCAAGTGTGATGCAGCAGTCTGAGTCCTGGACTAGGACTCAATGACACCAGTGCTCAGCCAACATTGGACAAGTTACAATCCATCCATCTTAAGGAAGTGTTACCCTGCTTGCTGGAGTCCCTTAGGGAACTCCCAACGCTTGTCAAAATTATCACTTGTGGGGAAAATTAGCTATGAACACTGCTGTAGTTCAAAGAGGGCAGGGTAATTAAGGATCTTGAGCCCAGCTTTACGGAGTTGGATCACACAGAATCAGGCTATGTTCAAATTTAAATATCTTATTGAAAAAGATGTCAAAATCCATACAAGTACTCTCTCTCACACACACAAGCATACAAGGGTACAGAAATTTAGAAAGAGGTGAAAATT
Source organism: Cyclura pinguis (assembly GCA_030412105.1). Classification (NCBI taxonomy): domain Eukaryota; kingdom Metazoa; phylum Chordata; class Lepidosauria; order Squamata; family Iguanidae; genus Cyclura; species Cyclura pinguis. The sequence goes on along the minus strand of CM059599.1, from coordinate 244,502,038 downwards.
AAGAGAGAGAGAGAGACATAGGAGTTTTGGGTAATACTGTACCAATCCAGAAGTCTTCAGCTGGGAAAAGATAAGCAGATAGCCCAACTCAGCCTAGGGGAGGGGCTGAGGGGAGCTTCCACTGGCAGAGGGACTGCTTGCTGGTCAAGTCTGGGAGAACGCCAAAATGAAGGAGAAAAAGGGGTTCTGGTTATAGGACTGAACATGTCCTGGGGACCAGATGGCTAAATTTTTATGAAGATGGAACTCAGCTTTGTAGTTTCAAAGAAAATACAGTCAGGCATCCTTGTAGCTCCCTGCAAGATGGCTATCTCATCTGGGGATGCATGCCTCCAAAGTGTACCATTCCTGGCTGTTTGAAATGTTAATTTGATCCCAGAGACCTCTTGTCTCCTGTTGGTGCTATTATCGCTGAAAATCCATTCAAATGGTCTGTGAGATGTACGGAACAGAATGTTTATATGGAATGGAATGTTAAATTCAGATTCAACTGGGAAAATGGATGTCTGGAAGCGGGGAGGGTTTTTTTTCTTGTTTTTCATTAAAATTTTTTATAAAAATTATTTACAAATGATCTGTGAGAACCATTTCCGAGATTCACCTAGGAAGCATAACAGAAAACAAGGCTACCCTTTGATCTATATCCATAGCTCTGCTTGCCTACGTGTCCTTTCCAGTAGATCTCTATGGCTCACTATGTTTGCTATAAAATAATTATGCTTCTCAGGACATAGAATATAGATGTGGTAATAGAAGGCAATGGCAAACCTTCTGTAAATAAATCTTACTAAAAAAACCCTACATCCTAGGATAGGGTCATCCTAAGTTAGAGTTGTCTTGAAGGAACTTAACAACAATACTACTTTTTAAGTGGGCATATGATTGCTCCCAGGAGTAAGTATCAATTCTTTTAAGAGGACAGGAAGGGCCATGAAGACACACAGCATTTCTCTGACAAATTATTTCTCTCTAATTTTGTTCAACGTTTTCTTCATTAAAGGATCCTTCTTGGAAGGGTGCCATGAGGAAACACAGCAAGTAGGGTTCTGTCACCTAGCTCCTATTATAACGATGGTGCATATGAGGAAGAAGGAAGATAGGAGGCCTTGCTTTATCTTATTTAACCAAATTTTTTCAAAGGGGAGGTAAATATTCCCTCACTTTAGGTTGTAATTTATAACCTGTTCTTATTTTTTTTCCCCATGCTGGTTCAGATCTATTTTATATTAAAGTTCCAGGATTACTACCTCATTTGTGTTTATTCATTTGTGTTTATGACTCTTAATACCCTTATAGAAACTGACAGTACAGTCTTAACTGTGTTTCCCAGAAGCATATCCCAGTGATTTTTCGGACATCTGTTCTCAAGTAGCAGATTTCAGCCAGAAAGTATTAACTGGTTCCCAGCTCTTGTAAAAACTCCTCAATGTAAGAGAAATAGTTTGGAGTCGAGCTATCCAAAAACAAAAACAACAGCAAGAATAAAAACAAAAACAAAACAAAACTTTCTGCAAGAATGGACTTCAGCGAGGAGTCACGAATGTGCCACAGCAACAACATCGCCACTATGTGTTCTTGCTGATGCTTGTTATTTGCCTCCATTCTTGGTTTCCTTCATTTCTGGCTCTTGTACAACACCAGGTCCAGGGTCTCTTAGCAGCTAATCAACTGCAGTACTACTTAGTCACGCACAGTTGCCTATGGAATGGAAAACTTGCAGACAGTCTAGGCTGGCATGGCTATTTCTCATGGATGAGAGTACCTCTAGTTTTTTTTCCCCTCCTTCCTGATGCATTGTGAGCATAATAGGTCCTGTCCTGCTGCCAATACAACCACAGTGGATGCCACTGTCTTTATGCATACCGCTGCTCAGAACTAATTCTTCTCCTGTTAACATTTATGTCTTCACTATTTCTGGGTTCTTTGGCTTTACCTCTCCAGTTCCTGATACATACAGCATATAAAGGTGCTGTTTCAGTCATGCCCAACCTGAGCCACCACCATCACAGGGATTACTTCCTTGTAGCTTTTCCTTCTTGTTCTTTAGGATCTATGGATATATTCATTTCCTTTGACTTGCTTTACCCAAACTAAGCATGCAAGAGCATGAGGCAGAGTCAAAGATTAGGTTACTTTTAAGCAGGAATCCTTTGGGTGTATTATGCCAGTGTATTATGCAGGTTTTTTAAGGCTCGTAGAGTGGTGACAAAGGAAAGCAGAAAAAATCTGCCAGTACTTCTCTAATGCCTTCTTTCATAGCCATTGTGCCCATCGCCCTTTTTTTTCCTGCCACCACTGCCTACACTGACATAGTTATATCAGTGTCATCCATCAGCAGGATTCTGGCCTTTTTCTTTGGCCCTTTCCGCACCAGGCAATTAGAACAAGGCAGTGCGTCCTCACACAGAGGTCGTCTGCACCTTGGAGTGGACTAGGAGCGGACTATTTACCAGAGATCTGCACCTCAGTCTGCTCCAAGACGACCTCAAGTGGTCTTCCAGCGTGTTTGTGAAAGACCGGAAAAAACAGGTCTTTATTTTCCTGGAACGCGCCATTGCGTTCCTGCTCTCTTGTGCAGATTTGCAGACTCGTACCAATGCGAGCCTGCCATCTGCAGAGGGTGGGCTTTAGGTGTGGTGAGCTTCAGCGGTTGGTCAGGACCCATGACCAACTGGAAGCCCCCATTTTGGAAGCTGGAAGCCGCCATTTTGGAAGCTGGAAGCCACCATTTTGGAAGCTGGAAGCTGCCATCTTGGAAGCTGGAGCCACCATTTTGGAAACTGGAAGCAGCCATTTTGGAAGCCGGAGCAGTGCGGATCTACAGATCTCGCACTGCTCCGATTTGCCTTGGACCAAGGAGGAGCCCTGCAGAAGGACTTCAGGGACAGTCCATGTTGCTTCGGACCCCAGAAGAAGCGGTGAGTAATGGCACAGAGCGATTCCCTCGCCTCGTGTGGAAAGGGCCTTTTACTGGGCATCCTGGCTGGTGGATACTGGAAGCTGTAGTCAAACGGATAACTTTGCTAAGCTGTGGCAGGGCTCTATGATGGTAGTGCCCTTGTTTTGTAATATATAGTAGAGTGGATACATTGTTATTTTTAAAGCTTTATCATTTTATCATTTAATTTAATCTGTGTTTTTGCCTAATTAAAGACATGTCTTCAATTCTTGTCTGTATCATCCTTACATAGACAAATCACATCCTTCAGAAAAAGAGTGCTAATATGTACCCTGAGGGATTAAACATGGGGAGGCCAACGGATTGTGAAATCAGTGTGGCCTGCTAAAAGCCACTGTTGCTTTTTAAGATTTTATTTGTTTATTTATTTTAGCATTGTGAAATTTCTGTCTTCATTGTCAGCAAGAAAAGAGCTATCCATTGCACATGTGTGTGGAAGATGACAGATGCCCTCACAAGCATCAAGAAATTGCGACATAAGAAATTCAGTTATGCATCTGAGAAACTAAGTTTTAGGAAAATAGGTGAGACAGTAGGTTATTGATCTAACAGAGTAGTCAAACTGATAAGATAGAGTCTGAACGATAAGCAGCTCCCTTCCCTCTCCCTTAGATTCTAGCAGAGAAGCGAACATGCTTATTCTTCTTTGTAAAACACATAAAACAGCATGACATACAAATTACTTGGGCATAGTCAAACACATGGGCCAACAGAATGCTAGTGACATACACAAGCATAAGTCCAATGTATACCACTGTATTTGTGATAACTGAAGCCCCTGTCAGAGCTGCTGATGACGAGCAGCAGCTGTTGGTCCCTGTGGCTCTGGCTGGAGATGAGTCCTGCAGCTCAAGAGCTCCCCCTGATGCCGTGGACCAAGCAGGCTCGGATGTTCCTCTGCCTGCTCCTTTAGAGGAACAGGGATCCGATTCTGAAGATGCCCTGGAGCCTGTGTCAATCAGCCCACAAACAAGGCGGAGACTCAAGACAGCTGAGCAAAGGGAGGCTTCCTTGATTAAGTTCAAGAAGCAGTGACTAGCCACACCTGTGTCTTGGGCTATATAACTGCCTGCCTGGAAGCTTTCCTTTGCTTGTGGTAAACTCTCTACAAGCCTTCTCCTTGCTTCCAGCACTTGGCTCCTGATACCTTGGATTGATCTCTTGGCTCCAGACCCCTGGCTTTTGCAAGTCTGACTACGGCTTTTGCAAGTCTGACTACGGCTTTTGCAAGTCTGACTACGGCTTTTGCAAGTCTGACTACGGCTTTTGCTTGTCGCTCTGGCTTAGGTAAATGGACTTCTCTTGCTTCCTTGTGCTTCCTTGACTCCTTCTGGCAGGACTCTACTAGCTTTCCCACTCCTTTCTCGGGGCTGTCTCGCCGCTGGGTCTCTGACCCTGACAGTATTTCTTTTTTCAGTCATTGCAGAGGTTGGTATTCATTTCCTCCCTCTGCAATGGCCAAAGTCCCTCTCCCCAACTCACTGTTTTCCTATTATATCCCCCTTCATGGCAATTCAGTGGTTGGCAGAGAAAGGAAAATGGTGGAATTGAAGAAGCATTTAGTTATGTCACCATGTTAGATCTCCAGAGGACCTAAGCAGATCTTGGTAGATGATGTCATTGTTCTGTCTGCAGGAACATATCCATACAATCTTTGATCTCTCTCCTGCTCTTCACCACTGAATGGACAAAGGTGAGGACCCTCACAATGAAAGTCCTGGGGGTAGTGAAGGGGTAGCCATGGCATAGTTGTGCCTGTAGAACTTGGCCATCATCTAATGAAGGAAAGAGAGGAAAGAAGAAAACATGGTTTAATGTTAGAGTGATGCAGGAAGAGAGTAGCATGGTAAAACAAACAAACAAACAGGAAGTCACTATAAAATACATGTTGCACTTAAACTCCAGTAATGCTGCTTGCAAACGAGTAATTTGTTAGTATAGGCATGCAAAGGTTGTTAACTCTAACATCTGTTTCATGACACCTTATGCCACAGTACATTTTATCAGCTGCACTTAGGGCCTCTTCAGACTTCCTTTGATGCCTTCAGCAGATGTTTGAGGATGCTGCTCATGCTTTGTGTCTTCTGCAAGCATGTGGAGGGGACCTGCATAAATATGATGATTCCCACTTGTGTAGAGAAAGCCTTTATGCATAGATTTATACAAGTACAATCCTTCTCCACACTGCTTCTGAAAAAATGGCTGCCAAGAAGTGCATGACCAGGGCTTATAACTTCACCCATGCCTCACTTATACAATCTCTGAACCTGTAGGCTTCAGGAAAAGATCCCATTGACTTTAGTGTGTCTGTCTTTCAAAGGAATGAGATTGTTTCTTCCTAGTCATTCGGGTGCTGTACAACTCAGTTGCTTTCCTGAATATGAGCTATTCTTAATTGTGGCATTATTTAAGATAAGTTGTCCAAGACTGTGCAGAGCATGATTCCAACACATCATTGCAATAGCACAGTGAAGAAGCAGAATCCCTTTCTGTTTATTGGTCTTTATTGCTTGGCTACATGAAAATCTAATGTCTTCGTTTGTGTTCATTTGGGGAGGATTTGATTCAGGATCAGGGTGCTTTCCACACTTTGCAGTTATAGCACTGTAGTCCAGTTTGATGAGGGACTAGAACTCTTTGGGTGAGAACGTTAAATTTGTTGTTGTATGCTTTCAAGTCATTTCAGGCTTATACTGACCCTGGATGAGCCTATGATGGGGTTTTCTGGAGCTGAGAGTGTGTGATGCCCCCAAAGTCACCTAGTGGGTTTCCATGGTTGAGTGGAGAATTGAAGCCTGGGACATTTCTGCACTAGACTGTTATAGTGCTATTATTCCACTTTCTATATCCTATGGAATCCTGGGGTTTGCTGTTGAGGGAAGGGAGTTATTAGCATAGGGGAGTTATTAGCATAGACTGTCAGAAGTTGAAACTGGTTAATGTAACAACACTGTACTTTATATGAACCTTAATAAGATACTTTATTTCTAATGATACTATAATAAAACATACCGTTTGTTTTATAAATATCGAGTTAGCCTGAGTTGTCTAAAGTCACTGATAATAAATAAGAACATGCTACCGTAAATAAACCAACTGGTTCTGAGGGAAGACTTAAGACCCTAGCCCTTTTACATGAAGGTGGTATTTAAAGGATGGAATAAGGGCTAAGTGAAAGTGTTAGGGCACCTTATTAGGCTGGAACTGCAAAACCAATCTGAAGAGAAATAAGGGCCTGTCACATATGGTAGTACTGTTTTTTTAATGCTTTTATTACTCCTTTCAATGGTTTTGGCAATTCTGTCAATGTTTTCATTTGCTTTGCACTGCCTAGGCAGTTTTTAACAGAAAGGCAGTAAAAAATTCAATAGATGAATGGATAAATAATACTATTACAATGGCAGTGAGTCACACAGAGATGCTCAGGAAAAGAAAGCACATTATTCTGAACTACTAAAGCCCAGGTTTTGATTTCCTGGGAATGAAGAAGTAATATTTTCAGTATTTTCAGTCCCTCATCCTAGGAATTTTTTAGAAACCAGTGGAACTTGGAACTGTACTGTAATAGATAATCTCTACCACTATACACTCACTCTCTCACACACACACATGTGTATATTTGACAGCACTTATATTGACTGATATAGTTCTGCGAAAATCTAAAAGCAGACAAGGTCAATTTCTCAGTAATGTTATCCCTTCTTTTGTTGGTGGTACAGCTCCCTTGATCAGGTGTAATTTATTTCCAGTAATGTCTTTGTGCTGGACCCTATTAGGTTCATTTTGATAAAATACAGTCATTCCTCAAAACGAAAATAAGAATGGGGAAAGATTCAGTGTAATATAGGAATAACATGTAATTTATAAGAGTGGATCAAAAATGTAGCTAAAGAGAAAAATACTATTAGGATAGAAATAATAATGAATCCAGTGGGTAATACATACAAAACTATTCCCTCCGGAAATGAAATCTATAGCATAATCATTTGAGCTGGATGCTGAGAAAAGAGTTATCATTGCAACTCTCCAGTCAGTCATGTAAAGTTACGCTGATCACTGTACTACTTTTCATTTTAGCAGCCACCCTGCTCACTTTGTACCTTTGACTCCCTCCGTAGGCAGTTAATGAGATTTAGTTTTACTTATGCTTCAGAGACGCCAGTGTGAAATAGCTCCATTCATCATGGGAGGTGTGAGAGATACTGCAACACATCTTCATATCTAGACAATAAACTATGAGAAGTGCAAGATAAACTTGCATTCTAATCTACTGCTGCATGCTTCCCACTTCCCTGAATAGTGAAATATTGCAAGGGAAGTGCTATGCAGATTTGACTTCTTTTAAAGAAAAGGTCACAAGAAGCTGAATGGCATTTCTGTACTATTTGCTGTATTTTATAAAATGTGCAAGCAGATCATTAGCTAAGGCAACTGACATGTACATGTAGAAGGGTACCATTCATCAGATTCTGAGAATTACCCTGTACACCAAAATGCCTTCAATGTGGATTCCCTTGTTTTCTGCTTCAGGCTGTATCTCTTTCACATTTCAGAGTTATAGGTGTTATGTGAACACACACACACACACACACACACACACACACACGTGCCTGCTCCCACTGCTGAAAATGAGGATGTCTCCTTCATCAAGATATGATGGAAATGTCTTTCAGTTAATCTTATTAGGAGTATGGGAAACAAGCAAGATGAACTTGAACTCCTAATACAACAAAATAAATACAATTTGATAGGCATCACTGAGACCTGGTGGGATGAGTCCCATGATTGGAATGTATGAATAGAGGGGTATAGCCTATTTTGTAGAAACAGACCGAACAAGAAAGGAGGAGGAGTAGCCTTGTATATCAAGGATGTTTTAACCTGTGAAGAGATCCAGGACTTAAACCCAGAAAGCCAGGTGGAGAGCATCTGGGTGTAAGGCCCCGCTTTGGGGGTCCCCAATATCGGTATGGTTTGGATGCGCACCATACCTAATTGGTATATGTAATTGGCAACACATTTTATTGACTCTGATATCAAATTCAAGCCTGAGAGGTGATAGAGAGGTCAAACTGAGTGAGGGAGAGAATTTGACTGTAAATGTGAGAAGCATAGGTCAACTCCAAAATTCCTCCAGGTAAGACTGAGTCATTTGTCAGGCAAATACACACCATTCCTGTGGATAATAGGCTTAAAAAGAAGCTGGAACATTCCAGGGAATCCAACTGTGAGGAGCCCACCAGGACACTGATTAACAGATATCCATCCCTTGTACACCTGGATTCTTTTGTCTGTCCTCACAGCACCCACAATAGACAGCTATTACAACATCCATCATTTCTTTATCAATCAAAGCACTAAGCCCATCAACAGGTGAAAGACTTATTGTCCACAACAGGTTCCCTTTGTCTTGCATCTGAAACCTTCACAGCCACAAGTCATTTTCAGGGTATAAATACCCCTGATTTGAGGAGACCCAGTGCAGTCTTTTGAAGATCTACCCGTCACTCTGTCTGGCTGGCTCCTGAATGAGAACTGCCCTTAGGTCCTACCTAAGCCAAAATGCATTTCTACTCTTCACTACTCTTCTGGACTAGTAATTATAAATCCACTGAAATCCCTCAGCCTCTCTATAATTTTTCCTCCCTTTCTCTTTCAGCTAGCTCTTGTGTGAATGTGTGATTGTGTGTATCTTGTGTGCATGCATGAGTGAATTCTCCTCAATAAAATCATTTTATTAGACAATTTTGCTTGGTTTTTGGCTTGGCCTGACCCCGTAAAAATTGGGTTTAAAGATCTCACTAGGTTACCCTGCCTCTCGTAGTGCTACAGCTTGTGCTCTGGCTAATTCCCATTCCCCATTATTTGGAGCACATTGAGGTGTCCCCCACAGGACCCCAGAAATCAGGGTAATATGGGTAAGAATTAAGGGAGCGAGAAACAATAGGGATATTTTAGTGGGGGGTTTACTACAGACCTCCAACCCAGACTGAGGACTTTGATGACACCTTCCACAACCAAATGACTGCACATTCAAAAAGGAGAGATACAGTAATAATGGGAGATTTCAATTACCCGGATATATGTTGGCAGTCAAACTCTGCCAAGACAGCAAGGTCCAGCAAGTTTCTTGCTTGTCTTGCAGACAATTTCATAGTCCAGAAGGTGGAAGAGGCAACAAGGGGATCAAATATTCTAGATCTGATCCTGACCAACAGGGATGACCTTGTTAATGAGGTAGAAGTGGTTGAATCTTTAGGGGGGAGTGACCATGCCCTATTGGAATTTGGCATTCAGTGGGAAGGAGAAGATAAGTGTAGCCAGACACTCGTCTTAGATTTTAAAAAAGCGGACTTCTGTAAACTTAAGGAGCTGCTGGCTGAAATTCCGTGGTCAAGAATAGTGAAAGAGAAAGGAGTTCAGGAGGCATGGGAGTTCCTTAAAAGGGAGATACTGAAGGCACAGTCTAACACTGTGCCAATAAGGAGGAAAAATGGAAGGCATCTGAAGAAACCAGGTTGGTTGACTAAACAACTCTCAGCTGAGCTAAGTGATAAGAGAAACATGTACAGGAAATGGAAGAAGGGGGAAACCACAAAAGAAGAATTTAAGCAAGTAGCTAGGAGATGTAGGGAGAAGGTCAGAAAGGCTAAAGCACAGAACGAACTTAGGCTGGCCAGAGACATTAAAACAATAAAAAGGGCTTTTTTAAATATGTCTGCAGCAAAAGGAAAAAGAAGGAAACGATAGGGTCGCTGCGCAGAGAAGATGTCGAATTACTAACAGGGGGAAGAGAAAAGGCAGAACTACTTAACACCTTCTTTGCCTCAGTTTTTTCCCCAGAAGGATACAAGCACTCAACCTGGTGGTTGGGGAGCAGGGGAGGAAGCAGGGGAAATGCGACACATAATAAGTAGAGAGGTGGTACAGGAATACCTGGCCACACTGGATGAATTCAAGTCTCCAGGGCCAGATGAATTGCATCCTAGGATATTAAAAGAACTGGCAGAGGTCATTTCAGAACCGCTTGCTACAATCTTTGAGAAATCTTGGAGGACAGGAGAAGCTCCAGCAGACTGGAGGAGGGCAAATGTTGTCCCCATCTTCAAGAAGGGGAAAAAAAGAGGACCCAAATAATTATCACCCAGTCAGCCTGACATCAGTACCTGGAAAGATCCTGGAGCAGATCATTAAGCAGTCAGTTTCTAATCACTTAGAAAGCAATGCCGTAATCACAAGAAGTCAACATGGATTTCTCAAAAATAAGTCATGCCAGACTAATCTTATCTCTTTTTTATGATAGAGTTACTAGCTTGATAGATGAAGGGAATGTTGTTGATGTAGCATATCTCGATTTCAGTAAGGCCTTTGACAAAGTTCCTCATGACATTCTTGGAAAGAAGCTAGTAAACTGTGGGCTGGACAAGGCTACTGTCAGGTGGATCTGTAACTGGTTGACTGACCGTTCCCAAAGGGTGCTCACCAATGGCTGCTTTTCATCCTGGAGAGAAGTGACTAGTGGGGTGCCACAGGGTTCTGTCCTGCGCCCAGTGCTGTTCAATATCTTCATCAACAACTTGGATGAAGGAATAGAGGGCATGCTGAGCAAATTTGCAGATGACACCAAATTGGGAGGGGTTGCTAATACGCCAGAGGACGGGATCAAAATTCAAAATGACCTGGACAGATTGGAGAGCTGGGCCAAAGCTAACAAAATGAAATTCAACAGAGAGAAGTGTAAGGTCCTACACTTAGGTAGGAAAAATGGAATACAGAAATATAGGATGGGGGACACGTGGCTCGATAGCAGTACGTGTGAAAGGGATCTAGGAGTCTTAATAGACCACAAGCTGAACATGAGTCAGCAGTGTGATGCGGCAGCCAAGAAAGCCAACGCAATTCTCAGCTGCATCAAGAGGAGTATGGTGTCTAGATCGAGGGAGGTACTGGTACCACTCTACTCTGCTTTGGTTAGACCTCATCTTGAATACTGTGTCCAGTTCTGGGCACCCCAATTAAAGAAAGACATGGTCAAGCTGGAGCAAGTCCAGAGGCGGGTGACCAAAATGGTGAGGGGCCTGGAATCCATGCCCTATGAGGATAGACTTAGAGAACTGGGTATGCTGGCCGACCCCTCCCGAAACTGCAAACCCCAGGATTCCATAGGAGGTTGAAAGTGGAATCATCACACTATAACAGACTCGTGCGGAAATGGCCAGAGTCACCTTAGAATTGCCATAAGTCAGAAACGACTTGAAGACACACAGCAACAGCAACAACTTAGAGAGATTATGTAGAGACTTCTGTACGGGAAAATAATCGGAAGAATTTTGAGGAGGTGTAGGAACATTTTGATCCCAGTTTGTTCCTTCATATCCTGATTGTCCATACGGTTGCTAAGAAAGGTCTTAGAAAGAGGCCTTCTGTTTTTTTTCCCATGCTCTAAGTTTCTGTCTCCTACTGCTAAGAATTCTGGGTAATTAAGCACACTGTCTTTTGGCTTGATTTCTGTCTTTTACCTCACCCTGTCAAGGTCAAGGTCAAGATCTGTACACTTACTAGCTTAAAAATGTAAACAAAACAAAGTTGCAGATGAGACTGGCTAAGTGGCACCTGCTCTTGGCTTGAGACCAACAACCAAGTCGCACCAGACAGTGGGCATGGGGAAGAAGTTTGCTTGTTCCAGATGTGTGAAGAATCTTGGAGATTCTATGCAAGACAGCCAAGTCTCCTGGGCCAGGGGGAATAAGCTGAGCATGGGCTGACAGCTGCAGTGCCATGCAATATTGTCTAGCAGAGATGGTGTCCTTCACCACTTTCTGTATGGGCTGCTCCTAGTGGCTGTTGAAGGAACTTGCTTGGTGAGACCATCTATCTTTATGTTATCTAGGCATGATAGGTTTAAGTGAATTTAATTTGTAACTGTATGCTAATACCACTTATATGCTATTTAAACTGCTTGCTGCTAAGTAAATCTGAGACTTTTTCACCTACAACTGGTATCTTTTGCTGCCGCCAGATCCTCTAAAATGAACCCCCTTGCCTTTGATGAACTGGCCAGTCACCTTTGGGAAGACAACTTCTAATACCTCACCAAGCTGGCAATGCCAGGATTTCATAGAATGCAGCCATGTCAGTTAAAATGTGAAAGGGGCGTCAATCATTCCCACAAGCATTATTTTGAATAGAGAAAACCTCCCAGAAGGGTGAAAAAAAAATATTCATTTTCAATTGGAAAAACCATGTTTTTGTGCAAGCAAACCATTCCTACACAGTGCTGAAGTGATGTTCAGCTTCTACAGTCCCTCTCTACTGGCTGGCAAAGATAGACACAAACTTTTTATTTTATTTTATTAAAAGGTTAAAAATTAAAAAAAAATATCAACCTAGATGTGAACATATTCAAGACACATTTCATCCTCTACAAGTCACACATTGACTTCCCCTTGGCAATCATTAATATTATATAAAGTAGATTCTTTCTGTTACTTAAGTCCATTATGAAGTCCATTATGGGGATTTAAGTAATCTATTATTATAACTTATAACAAATGAGGTTATTAAAACTTATTTTCTATACTGCATAAATCTCTTTGATAGTTCTCATTTTATTCTAATAGATTTAATGAATTTGTTATAGTAAACAATATATCCCTAGAAGTGTTAAGGTCAAATATATCTGTAAGATACCAGTTCTAATTCTGTAAATCTATGACATCATCAATCTAAAAAGCTTGCTATTCCCAAATTGCCCCACATGTTTCTCAAATAGTTGATTACCAACTCCTAGACTTTAACAAATTATCTGAAGTCCTCTCCCTAATTAAGATTGTAAGGTCGTCCATTACTGCCATGTCAATCAGCTTTAGAATCCAGTCTTCTTCCTTTGGGAATGATTTTTGTTTCCAATTTTTAGCAAAGTTAAGTCTTGCTGTCACAGTCACATACAATAAGATCTTTCCATGCTCTCTTTCCAGTTTGTCTTCTGTCATCCTAAGCAAATGCATTTTCTGCTTCATCTGGAACTGGATACCTAGTATTTTTTTTCAATCTGCAAATGAATAGTTTTCCAATATCTTTCAGCCTTATGGCAGGACCACCACATATGGTATAGTGTAGCCCTCTCCATACAACATTTCCAACACCCATTATTGTAGTTTTTGTACTTTTTTGAAAGTCTCTCAGGAGACAGGTACCACCTGAAGTGCGTCACACACACACACACACACACACACACATTTCCTTTATATTCTGGTTAGCTGTGTACTTTGAACTTCTATTCCACATTCTTTCCCATTGGTTGAGTTCTATTAGACACAGACTTTTAGAGTCCTTGAAGGCCACACCAAGGCTGGTGGATGTGTGGATGCAATGTGTAATGTGCTGTTCTGTCTCCTTCTGTAACCCTCTGAAGGCAGAGTCACAGCTGAACATTAAGAAAATGAAAATAATGACCACAGATGATTTACATAACATTAAAACAAATGATGAAGACATTGACATAGTTAAAGATTTTCCATGCCTTGTCTCAGTCATTAATCAGAGTGGAGACTGAAGTGAAGAAATCAGAAGACTAGGACTTGGAAGGGCGGCTTTGAACAAACAAATCAAGATCCTCAAATGTAAAGATATCTAATTGAATACCAGAGTCAACATTGTTCATGCCACCAAATTTCCCATTCCTGTATATGGTTGTGGAAGCTGGACAATGAAGAAAGGTGATAAGAAGAAAATCAACATATTTGAAATGTGGTGTTGGAGGAGAGATCTTGGATACCATGGACTGTCAGAAAGAGAAATAACGAGTGCAAACCAAGCCTAGAAGCCAAGATGACTAAATAGAGATTGTCGTACTTTAGCTGTATCATGAGAAGAAAAGATGATGATGCTTGGTGAGATAGAAGGCAGTAGGAAAAGAGAAAGACTGCATTAAATGTGGATAGACTCAATCAAGGAAGCCACGGCCCTCAGTTTGCAAGAGTGAAGCAGAGCTGTGGCTAACCAGGTGAGTTGGACGTCTCTCATTCACAGTGTCTCCATTGTTTTTTTTTTTAATTTTAATAATATCATATTCATCCAGACAAAATATCGTTTCTGAGAATTTGCCCCTGTAGTGGTGGAACATTTTGAACAACCTTTTTTATAGCCCTTGCAAGGAAAGAAATTGCACAGAATTGGAGAATGGGGAATTTCTCATTGAATAAGTGGTGCAGTAGAGTTTGAATTAACTTATTGGAATCTATATACTTCAAGAACGGGAACCATCTTTTTTCAAAGGGTATATGAAGTATTTCCAAAATGCAATTGGTCAGAAAATTCTTCTGAGAGAATTATGTCCCAAACTCTACTGCACCACTTATTCAATGAGAAATTCCCCATTCTCCAATTCTGTGCAATTTCTTTCCTTGCAAGGGCTATAAAAAAGGTTGTTCAAAATTTATATTTTAAGTCACTATTCTCACTGGTGAATATAGATAATAAGACCAGTGCTGGACACATTCTAATATTCTGGTGAGTCATACTAGATATTATTTGTAAAACTGAGACCCAAAATTGATAAGTCTTTGGACGGCAAAACCAGAGATGCAAATATGTTCCTTTTTCCTGGCATCCTCTCCAGCAGTGTCTCCATTGTTGATATCGACTTGACAGCAATTAACAACAACAACTCCCTCTGAAGAAAATACAATTCTGCCTGCCTTGATGTATTCATTTTAGGAAACTGGTGAAGGGAGTGAGTGTAGTTTCCAATCTCCTCGTGTTATGTAATCTGAATACTGGCAGGGAGGGATTTGTGGGTAATCCAGTCTGTTTACCAAATCTAGAGAAAGATCCCTCACAGAAGAGCTCTATGATGATCAGCCAATATAGTTGGGACTTTATTGTGAAAAGTTCCATTGTTACAACAACATTTTGCATCTTTCTTTAAAGCTATTTTTATGGTCTGCCTAGAAAGGGCTGGGCAGGGGAGGGGGAAGACAAAAGGAAGCCATCAGCTCTTCATATTTTTTTTGTTTGAGCCAGAGAAGTCAGGACTCCCAATTAGGATAATTTTAGTGGCCAGAAACTCAGACAAAAGCCAGTCCAATTGCCTCCACTGCAGGGAAGTCTCTTTTGGCTTTATAGGAAACCTGGCAATTTTTCAGGTGAAACTAATTTTTGTCATTTGTTTTCCTGCCAAAATTGCCTGGGTCTGATGGTAGTGTTTCAGTTATGATAGCAACTTCTGCCTTTGAGATCATAGCATGCGAGGCTAAATTATATATTTTTTTTCTTAATTAAGCCTTTTTTTTTTTAAAAAAATTGAAAACACTTGTGGTAGTAAAACCATTAAAACAATAATGTTGCCCTAAGTAACTTACCTGTTTTGGAACCCCCTTCCCCTGGTACCACACACTTTTTTGTGTGTGCGTCTTTTACTTTATGTTTTGAATTCAGGGGGAAGATTTTTTTAAGTAGCATCTATGATATTTTCTTGGTCATTGTTATCTTTCCTTATTGGTTTTGACATATAATTAGGATCTGGAGGCTCTTTTATTCTCTTTTGGGGGGGTCATGCTGTGTGGCACAGTTAACAGTGGGAGGATGTTGATTTTAGACCCCAGATTGCTATGTACAAGATTATAAAATGAACCTTAAGTTTCTGACAGATAAGCCTCCATAGCTCAAAATAATCTTGCATTTAAATTAAACTTTCAGATGACCTATAATTTGGTGCTTTTGGCAAACGCTTGACAGGCTCACTGAAATGCAAAACAACAGTGATTCCATCTCATATAAATTCTAAATCTTACCTATTTTTTAAGTATCACAATGTATTTTCTTAACAAGATATCATTGTAAAGACACGGATAGTTCTTTGTGGTTTGTCTGATATACATTTCAACACATATAATTTTCAATTGATTTATAGCTGTGAATTATACAGCATTAATTCCAGCTCTTTGGGTTTAGAAGAATGGCTAATTGGGTTGAATCCAGATTTTGTCATAATTAGAACAGAAACACTGGGTTCGATGAGACTTTAGTAAGCCATGTATATGAGAGCCAATGTGGTGTAGTGGTTTGAGCATTGAACTATGACCCTGGAGCCCATGGTTTGATTCCCCACTCAGCCATGGAAACCCACATTCTCAGCCCCAGAATACCTCATGATAGGCTCGCCTTAGTGTTGCCATAAGTCGGAAACGATTTGAAGGACACAATAACAACCATCCATCTATATAGTTAAGGTTTCTATCTATATCTATCTACTTATAAGGCAGGTTTCGTTACCTGAGCTCACAGTGAGGGAGCAGAACATTCTTCATTATCTATGTAAGTGTCTGCACTACTTGGGAGGAGTAGAAGGACCAACACTACACATAACTTCAAAGAAATATTAAAGAAAGCATCCTTCTCAGTTTTGAGAGCCAAATGTTTTGACATCAAATGATGCAGCCTTGATGCTACAAATGTGTTATGTAAATGCAAACATAAAAAGATAGAGGTGGAAGGGGAAATATTTTATGGAAAAGTGGTATGTTACAGAATTGTACTATCATGGAGTTCTAAAGGAACCTAAGGGCAACCTCCTCCCATTCAAGAATCTACTGCAAAATACCCCTGAGAGCTCTAATTTCTGCTTAAAAATGGAGAGCTCATGCAAAGACGTTTTTTTCCTTAATCATTACTGGTACAGAAGCAAGATGAGTTGGAAGTTTTACTTTAGAGAGTCAGACTGAGTGACTATGATCAATAAATATAAGTTTGAATCCCTCTTTTTCCTCTTTTCTGTATTAGCAGATTCTTATAGTTTTCCTAGTTTCCTAGGCTGTGAAGCCTCCCATGGCATCACACATAAAAGTAACTTTTAAGGGTTGTACATCACTTGTCACACGCTGCAGAATTTCATCCTCATTCTGCAGAGAAGCAGTGGTTCATTCCATCAGGGCTCCAGTTTTTATTAAAGTCTGATCATAAGTTCTGTGTCATCTGGCCTTGTTTGTTTGTCTCTTCTGCTCAGTTGCTGGTTCATGAAATACATTTTAGCAATCTTATCAGTGTCTCTGGAGCTTTGGTTGCTGAAAATGGAGAGAAAAGCAAAAGCTTCAGCAAAAGCTTCAGCTCGATGACGTGCCTGCCTTCTAAGTAGTCTATGTAACTCTAAAGATTGGCGATTCTTACTTCCTAGGTCAGGGCTTTCCAAATGGTGTGCCGTGACACGTTAGTGTGTTGCCTGAAGTGTTTAGGTATGTCACTTACAATCTTGGAAATGTGAATTATTATTTAGAAATCATATATTTTTAAAAATATGAAAGGTTTTCATGAGATATGTTGTGTACCCAGTCACATAGGGACGTGGGGGCAGGGGGGGCGATTAGCCCTGGGCGGCAATGTTTCTGGGGCGTCTCACACCGTAGCCATGCTCCCGTGTGCCCTGGCCATGGCCCCACACACCACGGCCATGTCCCCACGCACAGTGACCACACCTCTTGCACCATAGCCCCGCCTCCTCCTACCTCCCCTCCACACACTCCAAGCTCCGCCACTGTGTGTACCCATACATTTCCTTATTACAGTTTATGTATTTGTCCATATCTCTTATAATGGGGTTACTTTAACCTCCAGTTTGCTAGTAAAACTGAATTACTGTGTCCTGAAATGATGCATGTCTAAAAAGTGTGTCACCAATATGAAAAGTTTGGAAAGCTCTGTCCTGGGTGATCTATCATTTACTATAGTAATGGAGAAGTTGGAAAAGGGCATTACTCAGTGATAGAGCCCATTGTCTGAATGCAGAAATATCCAGGTTTAATCCTCGAAATTTCCACTTCCAGAGAGAAAGAGCAATTTCTGATAACCTGGGGAACTGCTGTTGGCCAACATAAGCAGCATTCACCTAAATAAGACCCCAAGCTTGTGAATGCTTTTTTTTTTATTACAGCCCCCAGAATCTGGAAGAGTTTTGGGAGTTATAGTTTCAAGAAGTACGTTTTCCAAAGTACTAGATAAACCAATTATCTGTACTGGGCAGATTTATACTAATTAGAACTCATTATACTCATGCCATTAATTTTTACAGTGGTTTCTTTTCTTAAATTTCTTCCTTTTATGTGCATATATTAACAATATAGAATATTTAAGGGTTAGAAAACAAGATAGAAGCCACTTCCTCTTTATAAAATGGAAACAAAAGCTATTTGGGACCTGGAAACAGGCTTTGTTAAGCCTTTAAATAGTAAATTTTGTCCATAAAATTCTGGAGTGCTATTTGCCTTTTTTTTTTTCTTATCAGCTGAATTTTTTCCCTCAACATTGGAAAGTAGTCTCCCAAGATCAGGGGAGGTGAAACCAGAACTTGAACCGTCAGCAGTCATCCAGCCACTTTCTAAAATGCTCCCAAGAAGCAGTCAACAACCTCTAAATTAGGAACACGGACCTACATGTGCTTCTGACTGTATGTTGTTGTTGTGTGCCTTCAAGTCATTTCTGACTTATGGCGATGCTAAGACAAACTTTTCTCAGGGTTTCCTGGAGGCTGAGTGTGTGTGATGCACCCAAGGATCACCCAGTGGGTCTCCATGGCTGAATGGAACACTGAACCCTAGTCTCCAAGATCATAGTCCAATGCTCAGACCACTAAACCACGCTGGGTCTGACTATATATATGATCTTATATGTGATGTGGGAGCTATGCCCAGAGTCCTGTGTAACTGTGCTAGTGCAGCTAGTTGCTGCAGGAGGGAAAAGCCCACGGGTGAAAAGGGCTAGAAGAAAGTATGGCACTGAAGAACGAAGTGGCTTGGAGCCAGCAGATTTTGTTCACCTCCCTCCATAACCAGGGAATAAAACACAGCTTTTTATATTGTGCACCAGCAAAATTCTGACTTATGTGTATACATCTGTACACATGTAAAACAATTGCTACAACCCCCCAACTGACCTATATTCTGCAAGTGCCCAAAATTCATATTCAGCTTCCAGTTTGTAGTTCCTGTGATCTACCCCTCAAACTTCCCATCTTCTCTTGAAATGTTTCTTTAAACTGTAACTAACACACACACACACACACAAAACACACAATCTTATTACAGTACTCTACCACAGATAATCTCCCAGGCCACCCAGAGGGATCCTGTAACCTCACATTTGGGGACAGCTGGCTAGGAATCACTACCTGGAGTTGTCCCAAACTCAATACGTTGATCAAAATGTTATTTGTTGGAACTTTCTTTTGAGGCTGTCATTGCTCATTTATCCATTTTCACTGTAATAACATCTTCCTTTCTATCTTCTCCTCTGGGTCTCATTATCTAACTTGAAACTGGCAGGAATCCTGCTTTAATTGGTAGATCTTGGCTCTGTTTCCAGGGCACGGATACAATGATTCCAAGGTTAAGAAGTGATGCCCTTGCAGTTGACAGCCAGTATAGATTTTCGGCAGTCACTTTTGCATTGTCACCTTGTAGCTGGGTGTTTGCCCAGACTTTGGATTGGATAATGGCTGCCAAAGTCCCAGAGGCCAAGTTGCAGCCTTCTAGTGTGATCTGGAACACAAGCTGGTAGCTGTCACTCTGAACAGATACTAACTGCTTCCTGCTGGCCTCAAGAGAAGCATACAGTCACCAATTGCAACAAGTGTATATGGCCAATTGGATAATTACAGAGAACATTAGATGTGCAGAATGAATCCAGATATGGGAATCCCATATGAACACAGAGCTTTTCAACAACTATTCAGTAGTTTAATCTTTTTTTAAAGCAATACTAATTCTGCAAATCTACCTGAAAACAGAACATTTTTATTTTTCCTGGAGATTATTTTTTATTGCTATTATTAATATTAAATACTACTGTTATTATTCAATATTCTCTATCAGCTATACTTAACCAAGTAATCTTTCCTGGGCCAACCACCCCAAACCTGACAGAAATGTCCTTCTTCTATATTCTGTTTGCTGGCTAGGGCCATTTCCACCCTACACTGTTATAGGGTTATTATTCCATTTTCAACCTCCTGTGGAATTCTAGGGTAGTTGTAGTTTATTGAGGCCAAAGAGTTCTCTGGCTGAGAATTCTAAATGCCCCTCCCTAAATTACAAACCCCAGGATTCCATAGTGTCACCTCAAAACCATGGGATCCCGTGAGGTCCTATATCAGAACCTGCAATTAAAATGTAAAAATGGAGAATTAATTAACTCAAATTAAGAACTTTGCAGGGGGGGGGGATAACTTTAGGATTTTTTCACCTTTGCTTACGAGGAACTGCTAAAGAGACCACTCAGAAAACCTATGGTACAATTTAAGTGTGTTTTATTGGGGGAAATATACATCACACACACAAATAGATACACACAAGCAATCGCACAAGGCTAACTGAAAAGGAAGGGAGGAAAATTGATAGAAGGAATAGAAAAGAGATTTTGGGGGATATTTATCATCCAGGGAGAAGTAGAGAAATGGTGATGTAGCTTGGGCTGATGCCCATGCAAACCAACAAAGAGATCCCTTGAAGCTGAAGTGCTGTGTCCACGACCCAAACTCAGGGTCCCTTTATACCCCCAAATGTTCCCTGGAGTTGTGATTTTAACAAAGGATTTCCAGGGTGAACAAAAGAGACAGGGTGGATTAGTGGTTCTAATGTGTGGTGATGATTTTCAACAGGTGGATGGCAAAAGATTTTGATGGCAGTGTAATCAGAGATTAGGAAAAGGATCATGGGTGTGAGGTTGATGCAATTATGGATTTGTTTGAAATCTTCCTGTTTTCCTGAACCAGTGCTGTCAACCAAGCAAAAGCCCTTTGTTTGGAGTTTCCAACAAATGTATGTCAGATTAAGTTGGAAGCCAGTTTTATGGCTTGGTCTTCCATAGGATACGCAAACCACTGGCTCTTCTCAAAGATACCTTTTGTTTTCCTTGCACGAGCTGTTCCTAGCCATGCTCAGTGCACCTCTGACCTGTTGTTCCAGTCAGTTCCTTTTCCACATGGCTTTATAGTTATAGGATTTCTATTTTATGCCAATTAAACATATCTGCCAATTAATATATCTTGCCAATTAGACTATCAGAGCAGTGGAGTTACAATAGGGTGTTGAAAGTGGCATAGTAGCACTATAATAGTGTAGGGCAGAAATGGCCTAAGTGGACCTCCTTCTTCCCATGCAGCTGGTGCCTAGTAAAGTAGATTGGAGGGGAAGTTATGATTGTGGCAACCATGTAGTAGTGTAGCAGTCATTAATATGGAACACTTATGGATGACTAAATGAAGAAGAGGAGGAGAATGATTTATATTCTACCCTTCCTGAGGGTGACTAATATAAAACACAGAGTAAGCATAATACATTCCAAATATCTAAAATAATATATTGTATAATGTCTCCTATACTTTTGTATCTGCAATACAGACAAGCAGTGGTAGAACACCAATCAGACTCTTGCTTATTTCTCAGAAGTTTGTACAAGATGTCGAAAAGCAATCCTACATCCTTAAGGATAAGAGTGCTATTACTCAGTGCTGAGAGAAGGACACTTTGTGTGCGTGCTTAGGAACAGACCTGAATCTACCATGAGTTGCAAGCAGAGTAGAGCCGTTGGATTTGCTTACATGTAGACCCTGCATTCAACAATTGATTCAATTAATGGGGCTATTCAATACATCTCAAGTCACATTGTCTTCACTGTATGACTTCACATAGCCCAGGCTGAGCCTTGAATCAAATTAAGCCCTAGTTATCTCTTGGCTGGGCTTGCCAAGTAAAGAATCTGATGAGTTTGTTGACTGTTGTATTATAAACTGAATCCACAGAGTTTATAAGCACAATAAACAGTCATGCTTCCTCCTTTTATCTCTATAATATATTTTGTTTTAATATTTACTACTGACTACTTTATTACAGGTTAGGAAGCTGGGAATTATCTGACAGATAAAGAGGAGAGATGCTGCTGAACTCTAAGTTACAAACCATGGAAAATAACTGTTATAATCAATTTGTGGGTCCTTACCTTCCCCCTGCTTTCTCCTAAAAGAATATTATGGGTATTTCACACCATGGCCTGCCTTATAACTTCACAGAGGTTAGAGAAAGATGTTGTGATGTGTGTGTTGTGATACATATGAATGTTTATTTTTCAGGAGTTGGTTTCTTTTTAAGAAAAAATCTGATGCTGTCAAGATAATGCTGAGCAGCAATCATAGCATATTTTCTGGCATCTTTAACAAATAAAAACCCTGGGGCTTTTAACTTCACTTTTAACTTCATTCGCTGGCTTCTAAGGTGATAGCTGTTACAAAAAAACTTTCATAAAACCATCTTGAAATGTGCAACTATATAGATCAGTTTGGTAAAGGAAATCAACTATTCAATTCTATATTTGTGCCCAGTGAAGTTTTGCGTTCCTATCGACGCTTCAGTATAGCACCTCTCCTGAGAGAAGTCAAGTCTAGCACTAGAGCTTGGGAAAATTTCCTGTTTGTTCTAATCCAATCAATCAATCAATCAATCAATCAATATTTTTCAAGTACTATTTAGAACTGTACTCAGCTACTGGGCATGCTAAATGCTTCTTCACATCTATGCAGTTTACCATAAAAGGGCCAGAGTGAGGATTGAAGCTGGGTGTTAAAGCATATGCTTGACATGCCAGAGGTGCCAGGGCATGAAGGCTGTAGCTTTCATGTCACTGCAGTGGAGTATCCACTTCAATTTTTAGTCTGAACTTTAAAGGAGCTATGTTTGATACTGAACCTATTTTGGTGATCATGGTTCAGCACCATGGACAGCGTTGTGGTTTTTAACATCCAGCTGCTGCTGGTCCCAGTTTCAATCCCAGGGATCGCCAGTTGGATCAGGATCAGACCTATGGGTGATGAAGAAGATCTCAGGGTCAAGTCCTCAGGGCAGTAGGGAGAAATCCCAGAGTGAGAGCACTGCCTTGAGAACTGTGCATATATTATCATGTCTCAGACAGCAATTAGCAGGCTGGAGGAGGAGAGTTATTACTCATGGTGAGGAGAGAGAGAGAATAATCCAAGCTAAACATCCAGAGTTCCAAAGTATCCCAATCCACAGGGGCAAACTAGAAGCGTAGTCACAGCAGGCAAAGGCCCAAGGAGAGACAGAGTTTAGGAAGCAAGATACTGGCATTAGGTTTCAACCACCAGGAAGATCAGCTGTCGGCCCTGGCAAGATAGGGCAGCTGTTTGTCTTTTACAGGCTAACGATGTTGATGCAGGTACTCTTTAATTAGGACTTTTTTGTTATATAAATGAGCTGAACACCTGAGCCCTTCCTTTTCTTGCTGTCGTTCTGCCAAGGTAGGTGCCTGTGTTGCTTCTTCCTCTTGACTTTTGTTGCTGCTGGTCCTTCAGTTACTCTTGCTCTGGCCCCTGGGCTATCTTCTGCCTCTGACTCAGAACTCTCCTCCTCACTTTCAGGGTCTCCAAGCCAGGGCATGACATACATACATACATACATACATACATACATACATACATATATATGGTGAGAAAGAGAAAGAGAAAGAGAGAGTACTAAATTTTTAGGCTTGGTGTTTATTTAATGATCTACACTGTGGAACTGATATTTGACACATCCTGCTTAAGAAGATCACTTAGGGGTTGCCTCTTGTAACATTGGTAGGGTTGTCAGATTTCAGGGCTTGGCCTTGAGTCTCTAGTTTTTGTGGGTCACTTCCAGATGGACATTCTCCAGGGTGCAGTTTCGCCAGTTTTGGTGGGCACAGCTCTGAGCATGAGAAAAGAGCTCTATAAAAATCTCCCATTTCAGCTAGGAGAACACCAGCCTGCTACAATTTTCAGGATAACTGATTTGTTGTTGCAACTTGCAAAGGCTCTCCAGGGGGTGTATGGCTTTACTTAGCTAGTTACTCCTTCCCTCCCAGTTGTAGCACCAGCTCTCACCCTCCACTTTTGTTGCATCTGCCTTCTAGCTAGCTCATGTCACTTTGACCTGAGAACAGCCTCTTTAGCTGAGATTTCAGCCTTGCCATGAGCCAGCACTCAGCTTCCCCAGGTGAACAGCAGCCTCAAAGGAGACAAGCAGTTCCAAGCACATCAGAGATCAGGCTGAGATGAGAGCCAGCTGGCCCCAGCCTTCTTAAGGAAGGCAGACGACAGTGGCTCAATCCCAGAAACAATGTGTGTGTTTGCTAGCCCTTGCCTTTGTGTGTGCTATAGATTTCCTGTTTGCCATCTGCCTGCCAAGTCTGACCTTTGGACTGTCTGACCTTGCTGCCTGCTGGATTCCTGGCCTTTGGACCAACACTGCTAAGCTGTATCCATTAGCCTGCTGAATATCTTGGCACTCCTTTGCTTGACAATGGATAGCTGGTGCCTACGACATTAACTACCAAACAGGAAAGTGTGTGCGCATGTATTTTAATGATTAGCTGTGAGCAACTGTGGTTCATACTTACTGCTTGATACTTAATGACATCACTAGGGGCTATTGTTAAGTCTTAGGTCTGGGCCCTGGAACTTCAGGGCCTGGGGTGTTGCTGAACTGGCAGCTCTAAACATCACCCTTGTAACATCATGAGGGCCTATTCCTTGTGATATCACAATGACTCATCCCTAGGTTTCTGGTTTTGTCCATGAATCTCCATGGGATAGTCTGTATCTGGCAAACTACTGGAAAGCCACAAAAACAACTTGGGGGGATCACATACAGCCAGATGGTGGCACTGTACCCATTCCTGTTGTATTTCTTAGTAATGGTTAAACTGGGGAGACAAGAACAATATTTAAAACCAATTACTTTTAACAACAACCTTGAGTAACTTTATTGGTTTACTAGTCCTGGGGAACACATACACACACACCCCATATCTAGTTTCATACTCCATGCCATGATATGCGAGCACAATGAGCCAATCTTTTTATTTGTTTCCTTTAAATGCTATGGCTGTGTGTCTAAGTAGAATTTTATTAGATTGCTTTTATGTTCTAATACAGACAGAGGCAGCAAAGGCACAATAAAATGCTTAGGTTGCCTCTGAGAATTTGGAAGAGCGGACTTTGGTTTTCTGTCAGAACTTCTTGCCGCTATCCATCTCTATGGATTGCTGCTTCTAGTGTACATAAGACCTAAATTGTGTTAGTTCTTCAAACTGCAGAGGCTAAAGAAAATCGTTTGAATTCATCCCATATCCCCAAAACAGATTCTTAGGACACTGCTGGGGAGGGGGAAAGCACTCTCCAGAATCAACTGGAAGTTTTTAGAGAGGGGCAGGGAGATGGAGAAGCTTGCTATTTATGATTATTTATCAAGAACTCTGTACGTGTTTTTGGCCATCTCTTTGAAAAAGTCACTCGGAGAGAGATGGAAGGAGGGACAGTGCTTTATGTTATAAAACTTTTAAGCAGCCTGCCAGCGAATTCTGTTGTCATAAATATGCTTCCCACACACCCCTTTTCCATCTATTTGGGCAACAGGCAGAGCCTTTCAGGGGTCATATTTAACCAAAATGCCTCCACATGGCTGTTTCCAGCACATCAAAGGTGCCAGTCCCTTTGCTTTAGAAACGCTGGCCGTGATCCTTTATCGTTGACTTAGTTAAGAACGTGTAAGTAATTGTTGTCTCCTGGGTTGATTCCCCCAATCTAGCTTAATAGCCAGCAGCCTCTGCGAGCAATGGAGGTCCTTTCTGTTTGGGACCAAAGCTCAGCAGGATGATATTTCCAGCCCCCTCCCACCAATAATCTGCAGTGAATTGAGGAAGCAAGACAGGGGTCTTGCTTCTGCTTATCTTAGCCTTGATCAGTGGCAAGAAAGGGCTGGAAACAACATCCAGCTCTGCTCCCATTGCTAGCAGAGCAGACCACAGTCGCTTAGAGTGGCTCCCTGGAGACTAAGGTTTGATTACAGGGGCATTTATGATCACGGCTATTGTGAATACATAGTATAATTGAAAATGGAGCAGTTACAGATCTGAAACTGAAATCAAAGCTGTAATACAAGATGCCAGCCTCTGTTTCTGGCAGAAAAAGAGTGTGGAGAGAAGATAGCTTTTTGATCAACAATACTATAGAATTTATTTATTTATTTATTTATTTATTTATTTATTTATTTATTATGTTTATTAGTCACTCTTCTATTGATGCTTTTAAAGCACTTTGTAATATCAAAGCATTAAATAAAAGAAGAGCATCTCAATAAAAGCCATACTAAAATAATCACAACAGAGCAGGATTTTTAACATGGTACAAAATATCAACACATTAGCACATCCAATACTGCTTCAGCTAGGCATGCCTACATATTCTATGGATGTCAACATCAAGAAAATGAATTTTTTTGGGAAAAAAAAGTTTACGTTAATGTAGATACCTAGCCCACATTCATGTCCTATACATTCATCCTTTTTTCCTTTTTAACCTTTTTCTTTTTTTTCTTTTTCTTTGTAATTATACTTTTGAAAACCAACCTTAAAATGCTTAGAAGCTTTGACATGATTTGATCTTTTTGACTTAGTGCTGAAAAGAAGGTAAACTACACTGTGTTCCAGAACTGGGGTTTGGTAATGTAAAAGGCCCCATAAGATGGTAACTGCCATGTTTTGGAAGGTTCTGGAAGTAAATATGAGATAAAGCCACAACAGTGCATGGTATTAAATCTTTTTGAGAATATCTGCATCTCATCTGCTTGCTAAAATCAGAAATCAGCTATTTGAAATTATTTTTTCTGAGATGCTTTCAGGAGGGTCTGACTAAGCATTGACAGAATTTTTGCTGTGTTAAGGTAAACAAACGTAGTATGACCTAATTTGCATAGATTTTAGAAGCAGGAGGGTGTTCAAGCTGGCTGAAAGATTTAGCCATGAAAAAACCTTGAGAAAACAAGCTGTGTACAATCTTGGATGCTGCAATGCTTCTGAAATTCATAACCTCCCTCTGCATAATTTTCTTTCTTTTTTTTGTTATCATTGCATGGTCACATAGGTTCTAAAGTGCCTCAATAAGGCTAGAGACTTTTCTCAATATGTTAATACTGATCTACACCATGAACAGAAGGACAGATTAACAGTTGCTAGGCAACCATCCATGTATTTACTTGAGACATCTTACTGGCTTCAGCTTTAGACAACAGGTATATGTGGACAAGTTGAGAGGTCTGCCTGAGATGTGGCCCATAGACTTCATCAACTATTAGTTTAAATGAGTCTTCCTCAACCAGATGTCCTACAGATGGTTTAGATTAAAACTATCATCATGTCCATCCTGAATAAACAATGGCAGTGATAACTTGAGATGATGGGGAGTCATAATCCATCAGGTCAGGCAAGGATGCAGTTTACATGGTTAACTTGTACACTGATTGTGCTGATTGTGTCATAAACAAAGCGGGATTAGACTCCAAGGAAGGAGGTGTGAAAACATGGAGGAAGGAACACCAACAATTTAAGATATGCAGATGACACCATACTGCTAATAGAATATAGCAAAGATTAAGAAGGACTACTGAAGAAAGTCAAGGAAGAAAATGCAAAGTCAAGTTTACAGCTGAATGTCAAAAACAAAAATGACCACAGATTGTTGTTGTTATGTGCCTTCAAGTCCTTTCTGACCTATGGCCACCCTTAGGTAAATATATCACAAAATTTCCTTGGAAAGATTTGTTCAGAGGGAGTTTGCTTTTGCCCTCCTCTCAGGTTGAGAGGCCATGTGGGTTTTGTAACCCTGTCATCCAATGCTCACGACACTACACCATGCTGCCTCTCTACAGATGATTTACATAACTTTAAAGTAGACAATGGAGACACTGATGTAGCGAAATATTTCCTATACCTTGGCTCAGTCATTAATCAAAATGGAGAAGCAGTCAAGAAACCGGAAGACTAGGACTTGAAGGGCAGCTATAGAGGAGCTAGACAAGATCGGAAAGTATAAAGAGATATCATCGAAAACTAAAGTTAGAATCGCCCACGCCATTGTTTTTCCAGTTTCTATGTATGATTGTGAAAGTTGGATAGTGAAGAAAACTATAGGAAGAAAATCAACTCATTCAAAATGTGGTCCTGGAGAAGAGTTCTAGTGATACCTTGGACTAATAAAGAGACAAATGAATGGATCCTACAGAAAATCAAGCCTGAACTCTGTCTAGAAGCCAAGATGGCTAAACTGAGGCTGTTGTACTTTGGCCATATCACAAGAAGGCTTGACACACTAGGAAAGCAAATAATGCTTGGTAAGGTAGAAGGCAGCAAGAAAAGTGGAAGACCACATTACAGATGGCTAGACTCAGTCAAGGAAGACACGTCTTTGAATCTGCAAGACCTGAGCAGGGCTGTTGATGACAGGGTGACCAGGAAATCTCTCATTCATAGGCCATTTCCACACTAGGCTGTTATAGTGCTGCTATTCCACTTTCAACATCCTATGGGATCCTGGGGTTTGCAGGGGCCTCAAACCCCAGGATTCCATAGGATGTTGAAAGTGGAATAATAGCACTATAACAGCCTAGTGCAGAGATCGCCATAGAGTCTCCATAAGCCGAAGTGAGCTTGATAGCAGTTAACAACAAAGTGAATGCATGAGAATATTATAGTTTCTCTTACACTTGTGGCCAGAATGAATAACAATGGCTTTACCAACAAACAGGTGTCCAAGCTATAGCAGTTAATTCAACAACAATTTGTCAAATTTAGGGTCACTTGGGATTGGTTGAATTCATGACAATAACAATATTAACAGTAACAACAAGATCTTGTTATGAAGGGCACTAGGTTGGGAATGTTAATCTAAATCTACACTACCTATTAGTCATATAGTTGTTGTTTACATTCATGTATTTATACTTTATCTTTTCCACAGAAGTAGGACTGAAGGCAGCTTAGAAACTTAAGACAGGTACAGATAAAAACATATAGATTAAAAACATAGTGAAAAGTAATTGTCAAACTGTAATAGTACAGCACAACAGAAATTGTTTACAGTTATTGTCTAAAATTGTTAAAATATCAAAGGATGCTCTAAACTCTATTTTGCGATATATTCTGTATATCAAATGTTCTATATTTGATATTTGTCTAGTAGCCAACAGCTACTTCCTAATGAGGAATGGATGTGGAGAAAATGACCATAGGGCCATAAGAGAAGCACAGCCAACTTGTGAAAAGGCAGAAGATGGTACATGAAATTTTTAAGTCAATGAGCCTCTGGGGCAAGCCAAAGAGAAGGGCAAAGCAAAAGATGAGAAGAGTAATCTAGCAAAGGTAGGAAGCTTATCTGCGGTATTGATGAACCTCAGTCTCCTGTTTATATTACTGTAGGCCCACCTTTATTTGACCATTCTGGAGTCACTTGTTTTTGATTCACCTTGGGCACAATTTCTGCACAAACACTGGCACCGCAATAATCCAGTTGGTTTTTGAACCACTACATGAAATTTAAAAATAATAATGATCATCATAAGATTAAGTGTGTTGCACTATCTCTCACTGTTTTAAGTGGGCCAGTTTCCCTTTGACATTAACTTTTCTAGAACATCACATTCCCCAACTACTTTCTGAAAAAGCAAGGTCACCAAGGTAATTCAAAAGATTTTCTTCCTGTGATGCTTTATCTCAGTGACTTGCAGAAGTATCATGTCACATGAAGGCTAAGTAAAGATAAAGGATCACATGCTGTCTTAAAGAACTTCAAAGCATTTTGCATGAAATAAGAGATTGCGGCATTTTGTGCCATTTTTCATGTATATATATTCTTATTTTCATTACCCAACAGCTCTAAAAATGCTGACAGAGAAAGAGATTGGGACTCCCCGTTCTGATACACCACCACCCCAACTTCAGTCTTTGCTAGCAATATGAAATCTATTTGATAGATAATCTAAGCTTTCTGCAATGACACGAATTTAGAAAATAGTTCCTCCTGCAGGGTTCTTATTCTATATGGCTGGAAATAACATAAGTAATTGGAAAGTGAATGGAAAAGGAGGCAGGGACAAGATGTTTGGGAAAGTGTAAAAGGGCTATGGGAGGTGAGCTGAGAGGACCAATAAGAGCCAATATGTATGTTATTCTCTTCATGGGAGAAAAATTCACTATTAGGTCGTCCTGCCATTTAATTTTTTTTAAAGATTGGGCATAGCAAAGACATTTTATGAAAATAGTGTTATGCATCCAATTTTAGATGTTAACCAGTTTTTCAGTTTTAAATATTTGTGTTTTTGAAAAGGAAATTTGATACGTAACAGCCTACACCAATATGCTTGAAACAGAACAGAAAGCTATTTGTAGAAATATAAAGCATATTGTTATTTCTCCAAATCATTTCTAAATTTGTTAACTAGGAAAACAGGCTGTGCTCTGACTTAAGAAATTAATAATCTGTCTGGTTTTGTTTTAAATGCTCAGTAGCAAAAATGAACTGTGATCAAAATCCAACATTGCATGAAGAGATTTCAACTCTTGCAGCTGGATTTCTACCTCCTCTCCTTCCAGTACCAACACTACATGATCTCAGATTTGAGATACAGCTGTTCAATTAACCGCTATAGCTTGTACACATGTTCATTGCTTGTTAGTAAAGCCATTATTATCCCTGTTGGCTACAAGTGTAAGAGGAACTATAGTATTCTCATGTGTTCACTTTGTTGTTGCTACCTGACATCAAGTAGACTTTGACTTATGGGAGCCCTGTAAATGAGAATCATCCAAGTCATCCTATCATCAACATCATCCTGCTCGCCTCTTACAGATTCAGGGCTATGGCTTCCTTTTCTGTATCTATCCATAATGCTTTCTTCCTCTTTTTCTAACTCATGTCTTCTCATGATAGGTCCAAAATATGACAGTTTCTGTTTAGTCATCTTGACTTCTGGGGAGAGTTCAGGCTTGATTTGCTCTGGGACCCATATACTTGTCCTTTTGATAGTCCACAGTAATCATAAAACTCTTTTCCAGCACCACATTTTGAATCTCCTCCTATCAGCATTCTTCACTGTCTTGTTTTCACAGCCATACATAGAAATTTGAAATAGGATGGCATGGACAGTCCTAACCTCAGTATTCAATGATATATCTTTACACTTCTGAGACTTGGCCATTGCCACACTACATTCTTATAGTGCTATTATTCCACTTTCAGCATCCTGTGGAATCCTGGGGTTTGCAGTTTAGGGAGGAGCATTTAGAATTCTCAGCCAGAGAGCTCTTTGGCACAAACCCCTTGAATTCCACAGGAAGTAGAATAATAGAACTATCACAGTGTATGGAGGAAATGGCCCTTGTCTAGTTCCTTTATAGTTGCCCTTCCAAGTCCTAATCTTCTTCTGATTTCTTAATTGCAGTCTCCATTTTGATAAATGACTAGGCCAAGGTATAGGAAATCTTTAAGTATATCAGTACATTTTCTGTCTACTTTAAATTTACGTACATCATCTGTGGTCATTATTTTTGCTTTCTTAATGTTCACCTATAAACCAGCATTTTGCACTTTCTGCTTCGACTTTCTTTAGTAATTGTTCCTTGTCTTTGCTATTTTCTGCTAGTAGTATGGTATCATCTACATATCTTAAATTGTTGATATTCCTTTGTCCAATTTTCACATCTCCTTCCTCTGAGTCTAATTCTGCTTACATATGATATGTTCAGTATACATAATAAGTACATAAGTGCATGGAAAGTACATAATAAACTTATAGCATTCTTGTCTACTCTCTAGACAATTACTGTTATCAGGAGGTTGTGTCGGTATGCTCAGGGGAATGCTGACACTTCAAAAAGTGCAGCAAATAAAAACAAAAAGACAAGGGGCTATAGGTTGTTGTGGGTTTTCTGGACTTTGAGGCAGTGTTCTATTGGTATTTTCTACTGATGTTTCACCTGCATCTGTGGCTGGGATCTTCAGAGGATCTGAAGATGCCAGCCACAGATGCAGGAGAGACATCAGGAGAAAATACTAATAGAACACGGCCTCGAAGCCTGGAAAACCCACAGCAACCTATGGATTCTGGCCGTGAAAGCCTTCAACCTTACATCAGACAAGGGGCTGTTTTCCCTTCCAAAAAGCAGCGCATTGAGTACTGAGCACGCTCATGGAATGCTGACTGCTGGGAGGCCAAAATGGCAAACCCAATGTCATGGTGGGTAGAGTGGGAGGAACCCCACACTTAGTATTTGGTTATGGGCCTTAGTTCTATAATAATATTGCACAAACACTGATTTTGAGATATAACTATTCCTACTTTAAAGGGTGACACAGCTTGCCCCAGTTTTATGGAAAGCTGGGCCCAGACTCCCAAAACTAGAACTTGGATGTTATTTTGCTAGTTCTTGTTTTCTGGATCTTGCTGTTTCAGACAAAGGACAAAGAGAGTGGAATCTTGACCTAGGCTGCTAACCAATGCTTTCTTTTAATGTTAAATTCACTTTTATGGCCTTTTAAGAACTGACAGCACAACACAGAAGAAGAAGAAGGAAAAGCAAAGCCTGAAGAACTAGAGATGTGTTATAAGGCATAACACAGCAGGGGATATTGCAGGCTGATCAAGTGGCAGTTCAGTGTGTATGTGTGAAGAGGCGCCATAGAAAAACAGAATGTAAGGCTGAGCAAAAGGCTCACTTTGATAAAAGTGAAAGAGAACAATTTTACAGCTCAAGAAAAATTACTTATTTCATTGATTCAAAAATAAAATAGCCTGTTTGCTCTGCAATAAACAATCTGAAGCTTGAAAATACCAAAGTTCATATCTCTTTGGGTATCACTGAAGCCCCAAACTTGCTTCTGACAAGTTGCATGCCAAAACCAGTGTCTTCTAAGATATTCATTCATTGCTGTGGACAGGGATAGATGAAAGGACCACAGCTATTGTCTCACCTTAACCAAGGCTGGTTGGTGGCTCCCATTTCACTGATGATGAAGGCATATCAGATTCAGTCTGAATTTTAAAGGAGCTATCCAAAGTGCTGAACTTTGCTGGGAATAGGGCTGAGCACAGAGTTTGGCTTTTCAAAAAAGGCTGGATTGAAACCTGGAATAGATTCACTTGTCCTTAACCATGTGTCAATCTATATAAAGCACAGCAGAAATGACATTTGAATGTTCTTGTGGAATCTCATTGTTATATACTATGCTTTTATTGCTATTGAATAGAATCATTCATAAAAGTTACAGTTTTAGAGCTCTGGTAGCGAGTGCTTTGCCAATATTTTTCTTTCCCAACAGGATGTGTTTACATTTTCAAGAATTTGTTCCATCATAAGCAAGGTTTTAAATTTTGTTTTGCCATCTTTCCATGATTCAGGCTAGCCAGCAGAATCCAATAAGGAGAAATCAATACACAATAAAGAGAGTAGAGGAAAGAGAAAATATTTCTAACAGTGAATGTCTAGAAGAAAATGTAGAGGAAAAGCAAGAAAAGGATGAATTTATGGAGTAAAAAAACAGCACTTTCTTAACAAACTGTAAGACTGTTGGGGATGAAAACTAGTATAGTCACCTTTTGATTTTCACGAGGACTTCTTGATTTCTCTTGGCTTATACAATTCAGCAGTCTTTGAACTTCACATAAAGTGTATCCAAATCTACACCCTCACCCTGAATTTGCTATTGCATGATATTAACAATGGTAAGTAGGAAAGGTAAATATGTTGTTTGCTACAGAGACGGGGAATGTTAGTATTGATAAGTGCAACTGAGAAAATGTTACAGTTACTTTTCCTATCGATCGTGTATTCAATGACATAATTAGTATAGAATAAAACAGAAAATAAATCCCAACACCAAATGATCACGTATCATGTACTGAGTAAGCATGCTTCAGTTTACATGAAGATATTTCACTATCTCCAGTTTCTGCATTATTGGGAGAAAATTTGTAAACCCAACCAATGGCAGAAATTATGCTCGTAGGTATTTATATATTTGTTAGAGCAGCAGAGTGGTACATATAATCATATGCTCTTGTAATAACATTTATGTAGACACATTAGATCTGTGTCTGGCTACCAGTGATGGTATGGTTTGGATGGGCAGTGTATCCAATTGGCATCATATTTAATTGGCAACACACTTTAATCAGCACTGATATCAAAATCAAACCTGAAGGTGACTGGGAGGTCAAACCAACAGAGGGAAAACTCTGATTGTGAACATGAGAAAGAAAGGCTGGCCAGTCTAAAACTCCCTCCAGGTACAACTGGGTCATTTGTCAGGAAAATAGATGTTGTTCCTGTGGATAATAGGCTTAAGTAGAAGCTGGAGTTCCCACAGAATATAATTGTGAGAAGCCTACCAGGACACTGATTGACAGATAGCCGTCCCCTGTGCACCTGGAGTCCTTCCTCTTTCCTCATAGCACCCACAATAGACAGCTATTACAACACACATTATGTCTTTGTCATCCAAGCACTGTGAACGTTAGTGGGTTGATAGTCCATTGTCTGTGCTACAACTCCCATTGTTCCACACTTGGAACTGGACATATCTTCCACCACCACAGGCTATTTTTTGGGTACAAATACCCCTGATTCCAGGATGCCCAGCACAGTCTCTCAAAGGTCTACCTTTCACTCTGTCCATCTGAGTCTTGAACAAGAACTGTCCTTAGGTCCTACCTAAGCCAAACCACATTTCAGCTCTTCACTACTCTTCTGGGTTAGGAATTATAACCCAAAAACCTCAGCCTCTCTATCTATACTTTTTCCTCTCTCACCCTTCAGTTAGCTCTTGTGTGAATGTTTGACTGTGTGTATCTTGTGTGCATGCATGAGTGAATTCCCCTCAATAAAACACATTTTTTGTTTATTTTTGAATCTCTGGCTGGTTCTTTTCCTGTGTGAACCCATAAACAGTGGTAGAAGGATCTCTTTAAATTATCCCCCTCTTGCATGCCTCCTCTTTAAGCCAATTAATTCCCCACTTTTGCACAGAGGTACTGGCTTCACAGGCTAGCCCTCGTGGCACCTACATTTTGGGGGTAACATACCAGACTACCAGAGGTATCAAAACAGGGAGATTTCTCTTTGGGCTTTGTAATCTTGAAACCAGGACTCCAGATGTGCTTAACAAAGAGATGGATTGGTCAGGAATGGGTTGACAGAGCTTACATTGTAACAAGTACCTTTTAATAGTTGTGTATTTTCTTTCTTTTTAGTTGATTATTAGGTATATCTCTTTTGCCTCTTCCTTCTTGTTTGAATTATGATTATGATCCGCCTCGAAGACTAAGGTTCCTGGATGTGGTTCTTTCATATGGGGTTTTAGGCTGGAATCCCATTGGTGCCTTATATTAGTGTAGCATCTTTTATGCTGGCATAGTGCTGTTTTGGCAGCAGTACATAGAAGCAGCAGGAGGAGGACATAGAAAGCCGTCTTCATCATCAGCAGGAGGTCCCCATCAGCTCCAGAGCAGCTCCTATACTGCTCCCCATCGTTGCTGTATGCATGACCATTTTATCCCAACACCACTGTTGCTGAGCTGTCATCACCACCTATGGCAACCTAGTTATGCTATGCAACAGGACTGTGGCCTTAATGAGCAGGAGTATACACCATACCTGTTCCACCTTTTTGTACTTTCACAGAAAAGCTTTACTCTCTTGGTTTAGCTGTTATATTCCAG
This sequence comes from Cyclura pinguis, assembly GCA_030412105.1. Lineage (NCBI taxonomy): Eukaryota > Metazoa > Chordata > Lepidosauria > Squamata > Iguanidae > Cyclura > Cyclura pinguis. The sequence goes on along the minus strand of CM059599.1, from coordinate 244,466,509 downwards.
TTTTATGTCTTAACATAATTTGGCCTACATAGCCAATTTATTAAAAATGACAGATTTACAAAAGGTTGTTCAAAAGATATGATACTGATGTGTTCATATTGGAGATGCGTCAATGAATGTGACTTCTTTTTGTACAAGTAGGCATCCTGTGTATAATCCAAATAAACAATTTAACCTCATGCATGCCACCTATTATAAAGACCAATATTTGATCCACATTTGGCCAGTGTACAGGCTAATATCATTATTTGATCATTGCGCAGCACAGTGCGTCTGCTATATATGCAGGGTTTCCATTCTAGGAACCACCACATAAAACAAAAACGGTGAAGCATCGCATCCCATCATAGTCAAATGACTCAACATGCAGGCATCTAAGGCAGTGCAGGCACATGTCTGCCATGTCCATTGACTATAATGGGACATGATGCTTCGCGTTCACATATATGGAGGTTGTGCAAGAGGAGGGTCCCCTATATAGCTATTTTTAAAGCTGCATTTATTGCTTTAAAATCATTTGGTGTTTTGTTGTTTTAATGGTTTCTATTAAATGGGCATTTATAAATAGACATGTAGCATCTTATGTAGCTATTCTATCACCATTATGATAGTGATCAAGCAGAAATAAAACCTGATATGATCGAGGTGCTGATAGTAGAAAGCCTGGAAAGGGACTGGGACACAACTTTTTTCTGGAAGAGATTGTATCACCAAAAAGGTGAGTTTCATAGTCTAAGAATACACCTTGATTCTGTACTATCCCTGGACCCACAGGTGGCAGTGATGGCGAGAATACCATTTTACAACTGTATTTAGTGTACCAGCTATGATTTTTCAGAATTGCCTTGACTTGGCAACAGTCATCCATGTCTTGTTTACATTGTGTCTTGACTACTGTAACACATACTGCATCAAGCTTCCCTTAAAGACTGAACAGAAGCTTCAGAAGATGCAAAATGAAAGACACAAGTTGCTATTTGGTGCAAGATATATTCAAGATACTGATAGAACTTCACCAGCAACAGTTGTTTTCTGGGGTAATTCAGGGTGTAAGTTTTGACTATTAAGAATACCCTCCTTTGATCTGATTCTGCACACATTCTAAGCTTTGGGGAGAGACAGTCTTGAGAATAAGATCACCTGCAGCATGTCCATTTTCATGGGTTTTAAATCATGTTCTGCTGAATGCAGAGTTCAAGAAGATTTCCAATCAGGTTATGAAATTGGTCTGATCAACTTTCTGTAGATCATTTTGGCCTGCATTTCTTTCTTTTCTTGGCCTATATTCCTATCCCTAGTTTTAGATACATATGCAATTAAGAACAGGAGCCATTTTAGAAATGTTTAAAATATTAGTTTCATTCCATGATACGAGAATACCTACAGGATAGCCATCTATGTCCTAGTCAGAGTGATGAAAATACACTTGAGATAACTGTACTTTAGACTGCACCTAAACATCTGTGTGCAGATTCCAAAACAAATTGAAACATTTGTCTCTTCCCCTTGTTAGCAAGCTACATTGGGTTTAAACGCTGAGACAGGCAGCATTTGTTAAAATGATTATTCGTCTAGTGCTGGTTATGGTGTTCCAATAAAACTAGCACATTACTCAGTGAAAAGTAGGCTGCCAACATGATGTATAATTTACCAGTTTACTGGATTAGGGTCTCTGCTCATTACTACCTGGTATGATAAAAGCGAAGATGGGTTTTATATATATATAAGTTTTGCAACAGTACAAAGCTGCAGCTTATGATAAATGGTTATGTGTTCACTGCTGTCTATTCCTTATTGCACTGCTAGAGCTTGGGAAGCTTCTACCATCCCTCAAATTCTGGAGTTGGCCAATACCAATTACCATTTCCAAAACCCTAGAACGGGAAGTTTGTATTCCTCTAAGAGATCCCTTCAAAGAAAGCTTTAAGAGGTTATCCAGGCTGGCCAATGGATACTTTAATAAAGAATCTCCCATCCAATGAAATTCTTTCCCATTCTTGTGAGTACATATAGGAGGGTATGATGTATCAGTGGGGGTCGTCTGATCCATATTACCCAGGTTGTATTTATTGAGTTATTATCAAGATCAGCCTGGGTGCAGGGAGGTAGAAGGCTGTAGTTCTATGGAAGGAACAAATGGACTCATGGAGCTTTGTCCAAGTATAGAGATCTTAGAACAACACAGCCACTTCTCAAACTCTTAATTGCATTGTAGTCTTCTTAATGACATAATTATTTAAAAAATATAATATTTATTGTTGCTGTGTGCCTTCAAGTCACTTCCAACTTACGATGACCCTAAGGTGAACAGGGTTTTCTAGTGCTAAGAGTGTGTGATGTGACCAAGGTCACCCAGTGAATTTCCATGGCTGATTGGGGGATCTAACCCTGGGCTCCAGGGTCATAGTCTAAAGCCCAGACTACTACACTATGCTGGCTCTATAATATATAAACCCCTTCCTATATCAAGAGATCAAGGTTCTTTTCTAATGTTATATCACATAAGGTATACTTCAGGTTATGTTGTGGCAGAGCTTGTCCAATGTGGCTTTGCATATGGGGAAGGTAGCAGGAGAGGAAGTCATAATTCCTAATTTTGCACATGTAGGACTGTGTGCAAAGCAGGAACTTATACAACACTTCCCCACTGTGAAATGTAGGCCAATTCATGCATCTCTTCACCACAGGGGGACATGTATGAATGCTTTCTTTGAATGTCACCCACAGTCTTCAAAGAAAAAGTCTGAGTCACTCATACTTCATTTTTTTCAGCCACTCCTCATAGCATGCAGTGCCACAATTGGAAAGGTTTGTGGGTGAGCAGGGATTTGAATGTTGGCTACTCAAGTTGGAGCTTGGCTTAAAAGCTGTTTTAAAAACCTGGCTGTGTGTCTTTTATAGATAGAAATTCAGCAAGAGGTTTTTTTTTCTGCTTCTTCACTTCATCTAGAAATCAGGCAAAGTATTTCAGCATCTCTGTATTTATTTATTCGATATGTTTTTAACAGCAGACATTATTCTGTTCATTTTAATACATTAAATAACAAGACCATTTTCTTTTGTCTTTTTGATGGATTTGTTTTAAAGCTTTTTACAAAGGATAGTTTAATTGCATTTAATTAAAAGGATAGTTTAATTGCATTTTAACTTTTTTTTTAACTTCTATTTTTATAGGTGTTTTTGTATGTATTTGTTTTCATTTTTCTAACTCACTTTGATAAAATAAATGAAATTGTTGCGGTTGTTGCTAGAGGCATAGTCCTTATCAGCCAGCTTCCGTAATCACCAGAAATGTGCTAAAAACCTGCAATCAATTATAAGACAAAAGCATAAGAATTCAAAACTTAGGGCAATTAATTTAATTAATTAAGTGTTAAAAAAACAGAAGCATATAATCCAGTTAATATTAAATGTGTTAAGAACAATTCTACCATTTATATAAAGGAAGGCAACCCAAAATAAATGAGTTGTTGTTTTTTTTTAAAAAAAAATATTAAGGCCACCAACATGTCTGACAATGGAATTCACCTTTGTTGTTGTTCCTGTTTGTTATGAAGCTGACTTTGAGTTATGTAGCCCAAGGAGACCTCAGGCAATACACATCTACATAGACAAAGGGTCCTCAGCCAAGAATAGCCAACTTAAGGGGATTAGCATGTTTTCCCCAGGTTGAGCAACTTTGACTTTGGAAAATCCTATAAGGTGAGGTCTAGCTACGTAAACCAATCATGCAACCCAGCACAAACCAATCATGCAAACTACCACTACAAACTACTTTAAATGAAGGCACTTGTGTGCGTTATTTCCAAGCCACCATCTGCAGTCTTTGAGAATTCCTGGAGAAAGGTGTGGTTCTAGAAACCTGGACGTGGGCAAATTATGTCTTCTAGAAATGGGGGAAGGAGATGTGAGGTTCAGAAAATTATGGACCATTCATTTCTTTGTCCATTCCAGACAGAAATCACAATAGGTTATTAAAGTAGTTGATCTGTCAGCATCTAGAAACATAATTTATGTCTTAGAGTCAGCATTTGACAGAGCTTGGTACACTCGGGGGTTTCGTGGATTTAGCATAACTTGTTTCAGGAAAGCATGTGACAAGGTTTCCCATGATATCGATGTTGCCAAAAAAAAATCCATCTGGGCTGGATAGTACTTCTGTTAGAAGGACTCTTGGCTGTTGGAGGAACTGTACTCAACAAATGTTAAATGGAACACTTACTCATGTTCAGCATCATCCAAGATCTAATTTACACAGGGGTGAAAATGCAGTTCTGTCTGGTTTCTAACCCTGTGTTGACACATGATGTTCAGTCACCTTGATCTATACTGCCTACAGATCTATACTTCCTACTGCTCTTGGGGCTTAAGGTCAGAGTGAAAAGGATTACATTTTAGCCTGATTCTTTCCTTTTAAGTTGGGATTTTTTTTGGTCCTTTTTATGTGTGATCTGTGCCTTAGTTTAGCTTCAGTTTTGATCCTGCAATGGGGGGGATGTGTTACCCTGTTTTCTGGGGGTCCCGGGAGGGACACCAAATTGCTATCAAAATTATACAAGTTGGGGAAATTAGTTCAGAGCACTAGTTGGCAAAACGAGAGGCAGGGTAACTTAGCGGAATCTTGTAACCTAGTGTCTACGGGGTCAGGCCAAGTCAAGAAGCAGACCGGTTTGAAAATAATGAATGATCTTTATTAAATACAGGCACACAATGTAAGCAACACAAGCACACAGATAACTAAAGAAAATAGAGGTGTGAGTAAGATAGCGGGTTTTCAGAGGGATAGTTGGTTCGGGTGATACGAAACCTGTCCTGAAGTCTGGAAGACAATGGAGAGCGAAGCTGGGGTTCGATGTATCTCAGCACGTGGAGCTGAGGGGAAGCTCGCCAAGCGAAGCAGCAGCAAGGCGGTCTGGAACTCGGGAGCGGTCTGAGGGAGTGCTCAAAGTCAGGGGTTTTTATAAGGAGAATTGTGACTGCAGGCTAGGTCAGACTTTGGGAAAACAATAGATTTGGAGTTGGAGACAAAACCTCCGAAAGGTCAGAATTTGAATGATTGAATTAGAGCCAAATTTATCAGTAGAGTAGCCGGTATGCAAATGTGGAGTTCTTGAGCGTTGTATAGCTCGATCATCAAGCTGCCAGCGCGAGGCAGAGGATCTTTTGAGAGTTGCTTGCATACCTAATGGAGGTACTTGCCTTGAGGTCTCCTAACGTGGTGAGTCGGCTGTTTTCTGGCCTGCCTGTATTGTCTAGGAATATTATGGCGATGATCGGCCGAGCCTGTATGCGTGCTTGTCCGGGGGCCTCGCAAGCACGTGGAAGGGATATGTGAAGCCGAATTAGTGATATCAATGGATATCTTTTTATATCCCCAAGGCTCAGGCTAGCCAGGGCAGTAACAGGTGCCTTGGGTCACTTGAGTCATCCCCCCCCCTGAACTGCCATTTTTAAAATATCCACCCCAGGATTACACCTCTGTTTCAACATAGTATTTACTACCAAAAAGAGAGAGAGAGGCAGGGGGAAAGGAAGAGAAAGGAAGGGAAATGAAGTGAGAAAGGTAAGAATTCCCTGCATCTGTTTTCTGCTTTCTTTACCTCAACTTGCAGGCAGCCAGAAGCAGGCAAAGGCAAGAGGGGAGAAGAAGCATGGGGCACTAGGCAGCCTTTTGTTCTGCTACGTGCCCCATGTGAGCAGAGCTGCTTAGCTTGACTGTTACTGCTCAGCTCATCATAGCCTACAAGTGACCAGACTCCAATTCCAAAATGAAGTGGGGTAGCAAGAATGAGGGAGGATGAACTGGATTGCTGGACAGGGAACAAGTCAAAATTAACAAGAACTCAGAGTTGGGTGGGTGGGAGAGAAACTCTCAGTTGAAGTGGTTCCTCTCCTCCATCTCTCCTTTTTCTTTCTCTCTTTCCCTTTTGTTCAGTAAATTGCAATCCTTTGAGACTTTACCTGGAATTAAGTTCCACTGAAATCAGTGGGGCTTACTTCTGAGTAGCACATCTTGGATTATACTGAGTAAAGAGAGGCAAGCACAAAGTAGTTTTTTGAGGGGGGATAAGTCAGCCTTTAAAATACAAAGAAATCTGCAAATATGTACATACATAAATATGCACTATTAAAAACATTGGCTGAGATACCACATCATAGATGTAGTTGCAAATGTGTAACTATGTACTGCTTCCTAATCCAGATCCTCAAAACTACATTAACAGCCAGCAGGACCACATGGCTAAAAATTCTGGAATCAAAGACACTGTAGTGCACAGAATTCTGAAAGTTAATGTTCAATTAAAATCTGAGGCCATTTCCACATGGGGTTTTTAAAACAGGGCACAGCGTCCTCCAGGGAGGACGTCTGCACCTGGGATCGGACTGGGTCGGACCTACTTAATGTAGATCCACATCCCAGCCCACTCCAGAACGAGCCCAAGTGGTCGTCCAGCATGCTTGTGAAAGACCACTAAAAACTGGCCTTTCAAAAGCATGGAGCACGCCATGGCGAGCCTGCTCCCTTATGCAGATTCACAGGCTCACATTGGTGTGAGCCTGTGATCTGCCAGGGGCGGGCTTTAGGCTGGCGAGCTTCAGCGGCTGGTTGAGACCCTCGACCAACCGGAAGCCACCATTTTCGATGCCGGAGCAGTGCAGAGAGACGAGCATGCACTGCTCCGAAGCGGCGTGGACCGGACCGGGGAGTCTTAAAGTCTGGTAAGTAGCATCATGGGGCGATTCCCTTGCCCCGTGCGGAAATGGCCTGAATTATACTTGTTGGGATTAGTAGAAGATAAACAAGAAAAGAATTACAGCAAGATACTATGATATATGACCACCTCAGCATGATTACTTATATGTACAGAAGTAGAAGATAATCCAGTGAAGGAGGAATGGCTGATAAAACTATCGGACTTAGCTGAAATTGATAAACTGAGGACACTGATTAGAGAAAAATCAGTAGTGACTTTTATGAAAAATTGGGACCTGTTCATTTACTTTTTGCAAGAAAAAGTGTAAATAATTGTGGGATTTCATAATTAATATTTTTGGGTAAGCAGCAGCTGAAGCTTTTGAGTAATATTTGTAATTAGAGAAGTCTTCTGTATATAGATTTATGTATAATGGGCCTTAGGAAAGCTTGAATCACATTTTTAAAGAGTTTTATTGTTTGTAGTTACAGTCAGCCCTCCACATTCACTAGGGTTAGGGTTGCAAGTCTCCCACTAACATGGAAAAAATGGCAAATGTAGAAATGTGTGTGCATGTCTGTGGACAGCGGGGGCAGGCATGGTGGGGAGAGTGAAACCAGGTCAGAGAAAGGAAAAGATGCAGGGGTGGGTCAGTGTGGTGAGCTATACTTCCTCTTTTGCATCCATCTCCCTCCTTGGGTATGTGGGGGTATCGGGAGAGGGTTTGTAGTGCTAAGAATTTGGGTTGCAAGCTGTCCTTAGCTGGCTAGGCAACAACTGGTGGAGAAGAGGGAGGACCAGAGGTGAGTTTTTACAGGGCTTCACAGCCTGATCTGAGGCACTGAGAGGGAAGGTTCCCCGGTAAAGAAGTGCGGGGGGTTGGGCAGGGATTGGAGAAACTCGCAAATAATCAAATCTGCAAAAGTCAAATCCACAAATCTGGAGGGCCGATTGTAGTTTTTATTATTTTGTATGCAGTATTTAATATTTTTGTATATTTATATTTCTCTTTGTCTATTCTTTTTTTTAAATGTCTTTATTGTTGTAATTTGTTGGTTTTTTCGGTGTTCTTTGTTCTTTCTGTTGTTTTGTTTGTATGTATTTTAAAATAACAACAACACCAGCCAGCAACCACACCAAGTGACAGAGGTTGGTATGTTCTGCTGGTGCAGGATGCAGCAGGATGATGTTCCCAGCTCTTGCCCAACAGCAATCTGTGGTACAATGAGGAGTTGAGACAGGGCTCCTCTTTTTGATTGTTGTACTGCAGCTTGCTGGTGGGAGAGAGACTGGAAACATCATTCTGCAGAACCCTGATCATCAACAGAAAAGACCTTCCTCGCTCCATGTGGGTTCTGGTTATTAAGGTAAGTTTGGGGTTATATTTGTGATCATGACAACAGTGCCACAGTTGTAAACATGAATGCCAAAAGAATTATAACAGCACAAGTCTAGCTTACACATACATAACTGTTCACCAGGATATCAGCCATTACTTGGATAAGAGCATATATGCATATGTGAGATTTTTTTTAAAAAAAGACAACTGCGGTTCATCTCCAGTTGATCTCACCAAGACAATACTCCATTTCATACAAATGAGGCACACCCATACATACTTTTGGTATACCCCCTTACTCTGATTTTGCTCTTTGGGGCCTACTCATGTGACACATAAAATTAGTTCATAACAGAACACAACAAAAAGAGCTATTGTGCCATGCTAAGGGCTGACCCAGATCAAAAATACACAAAAGCAACTTCAGAATAAGTTTAGAACATGCTGTCATGTAGCTCCGACCCTAGAGGAAGGTCTCAAATGGAGGGCTTTAGGACTCTGTCTTAGGCCCTATACTGCTTCACATTTTAAAAAAATGACCTAAATGAGGGCATAAAGTGTTTGCTTTATCAAATTTGCAGATAACATAAAACTTAGAGGGATAGCCAAGACCATAGAGGAAAGACTCAAGATTCAAAATGATGGAGAAAAAGATGCATATAAAATCTTTACATTTAGGATACAAAAATTTGAAGACAGAAGAACAGTAGGAAGAAAAGTCATGGTAGGAAAACATGTGAAAAGGTCTTAGTGGGTCAAACACTGGGAAATAAGCCAGCTCTGCAGGGCTGGTGTTTTTCTTTCAGTGTAAATTTTTTTTAACTGCATTTTTTTTTTTAAAAAAGGGTGATATTTAGGTTAACAAAAATAATAACTGTGCTTTGTTCTGCAATATACGAGCCATATTTGAAGTTCTACCATTTTCAGTCCTGGGCACCACATTTTCAAAAGGATACTGACAGAAGAATAATCAGTATATTGAAGCATTTGGAAATGCAGTCCTTTGAGGAATGTTTCAAAGAACTGTGTACATTAAGACAGAAGAAGAATGATTAAAGAGGGAGATAACAGTGGTTTTCAAATATCTGAAGGCACTCATATAGAAGATGAAGCTGACGTTGGTCCTAATTCTGCCGTCTTGACTAGTGCACAAATGGGTGGAAACCACAGAGAAGCAGATTTTAGTTAAACATAAGGAAAGAAAAAACACTCCTCAGAGGAATACACTGCATTCAGAATTGGGGGATTCTTTGCTAGATGAGACTGTATTTAAGAAGAATCTGGATGGCTGACAGGGATGATGTAGCTGCTTCCTGCACTAACTAGGAGTACAGCTAGATGATTGACAAGGTACCTTCCACTTCTGTGATTTTACAACTGGACAGGTGCTTGCAGCCTAAAATCCAACACAACAAAGATAACAAAGTCAAGAGGAACTGAAACAAAATAAATAGGGAAAGAATATACAGTTAGTTCAGTTGCATGCAATTAAACATATTTACAATGGGCAATGAGGACTGTTGGCTCAGAACTTTTCAATTTCAACATATTTACAGTAAATATTTGAACATCACCATATTTGAATAACTCAGTGTTGCACACAGGTTTCAGTGTGGCATGAATCAAAGGAGAATATATTACAAAGCAATCTCTCAGTGTAACGTAACTATGCCAGCTTCATATTAGCATCTCTATACGTTATTCTCCAGGCCTCAATACATAGTTAACACTTTCATAAATTCATCACAAGAACCACAGGGGGTAGATGGCTGTTCTTCTCCCAATGTGTGCTTCCATCCTATGGATCTTGCACAGTTAGTCAGATTATAAATGTCATCCTAGGAGCATAAATATAAAAGGCTTCCCCTTGACAGAGTTTCTTGCTGACATATCTTCAGGATGAGCAATAGCCTCAATAAGATTTTCATCTAGCATAAATAAAAAGTGATTTTGGATTATTTATAACTGTTTGGCCAGATGAGAAATCAGGCAAAGTTTAGATCATCCTAAAGCTATAAAATATTTGCAGCAACAAAAACAAGAACAGCAACAACTTTATGTTAGCATCTGGATAATTCTCCAGACCATTTCTTCTGTTTGTGGAGGGTTTATATTATTTCAAACATAAAATCATAGAAGCAGAAGGAATCTCAAGGAGCATCAAGATCGACCCACAACTGGTGCAGGTATGTTGGCAGCCTCCATAATAGGTGGCTGTCCAATCTCTAAGGAGCGCACACCATCTTCTGAGGTAATCTGTTGCCAAATAACTCTTATTGTTAGGAAGTTCATCCTAATGTTTACTCTGAATCTTTTTTTTTCTTGCAATTTAAATCCATTGCTTCAGGTCCTATTAGCTCAAGCACCAAAAAAGCAAGTTCACTCCATCTTTCGGGTGACAATTTTTGATATCCTTTTAGATCGTCTGGCTGATACAGGACTTGAACACATTGCTTTGCAGTGGTTCTGATCTTTTTTGGTTCAATGTTCCCAGAAGGCAGTGCTGTGGGACTGTTGTTCAGTCTTTGGGCCATTAGCTTGTAGGGTTCCGCACGGGAGCAGTACTGTCCCCTTTGCTTTTCGACGTCTACATGAAGCCACTGGGAGAGGTTATCTGGAATTTTGGAGTTGGGTGTCACCAGTACTATATGCTGATGATACCCAGATCTATCTCTCCTTTACAACTGATGCCAAGGAGGTTGGGATCATACTGAATCATCATCTAGATTCAGGAAAGGATTGGACCTGGGTGAATAGACTGAGGCTTAACCCAAACAAGATGGAAGTGCTGCTGATCAGTAGCAAAAGTAGCTAGAGTTTGGGACCACGGTCTGTTCAGGATGGGGTTGCTCTCCCTCTGAAAGATCAAGTTTGTAGCTTGGGGATGCTGTTGGACCCAGCACTGTTCCTAGAAAGCCAGGTTGTTGTAGTGGCCAGAAGTTCCTTTGACCACTTTCCATTGGTGTTCCAGCTGTTCCCTTTCTTCTCACCTTCTGGTACTATCTCTTGTTTCATTTTGGATTATATTATCATAGGGTTTTCATGGTAAAATATCTTCAAAAAGGGCTTACTGTGCATCCTTTGCAGTACTAACAAGTGTTAGCTATGGTACCACTGCCGTTGTCTCTGACAGATCCTCCACAGTGTCACTCCATACTAGTGTTGCCACCCAGTAGCTGCTTGGCATATTTAGTTGCTTGGCATCCTCAGCAAAAGCCTGTTCTGAAGCTGGCTCCTCAGCAAAAGCCTGTCTGACATGGGAGACCCTACTAGCAGCACTGCTGCCATCTGCATAGCCTCTTGCCTCTTAAGAGCATGCAGTCTCACTACCACGTTCCATTTATGTCCATATATATTTTTTAAAATGATGATTCTTCTCCTCAGTGGGTCAATTACAGTTTTTGAAACAGAAATGTAACAAACAAAGAGCAAAGTGTTTTGCAATATTTCTTTTGGTAATTTTAAACTAGTAGTTTAAGCTAATGTCTTGAGGAGACAGTGAAAGACAGTGAGCCTTCCGCTCAGCTTCCCCCTTGTGCCATTCTTAACACTTATTTCAGTGTAATTACTGCAGTGTTACTGCTCATAGCACCTCATTTAAGTATGTGTCAGCAGCACTTCCATTACAAAGTTCTATTTTCAGGGCCTAAAATCTTGGCTGTAGATACTTGCTCAGAGGGGGAAAATGTAATACTGAAAGTTTCCTTGCCTTTGTTTTTGCATGGGGATAAACTATACTGTGAAATTCCAAAAGTCATATTACTGTTAATAGCTTCACATTCATAAAGGTATTAATTAGGCCAACTGAAAGGCCACAGAAATGTGTGTGAGATTTTGCAGTTTCCAGACTCCTTCGGGAGGCAAGATCTTACAAAAGGCACGTTAGATGTGGAGGAAGACAGAAGAAGGGCATATTGAGTGGATGTTGAAGTCATGAGATCTACATGCTGTGTTTTGAGTCAAAATAGGGGAGGACGCCCTGGTGGGTGATGTGAAGATTTTAGCTGACACCTGGACTGATTTCTAGGAAGGCTGGGAGCAAGAAAAGCAGAAATGTTTGATTCTTGATGCATTTATTTCTGAATCTGCATTTTTATATTTATGTATTTTTTGCTCCCATGGCCAGCTATATCAGCTTATTATGGGGTCCAAATTAGCTGAAAATCAGAATCAGATGTTATTCTGGTTGCAACTTCCAGATTCAGCTCAGCATTTTGGGAGGCGTTTTGAGTGTGCTGGATTGTGGGTGTTTTAACTTTATCTACAGCTTCTGGATGCCCGCAGGAATGGCAATTGATCTGCTGGACATTTTTTCACTTCTGGAAAAAAAAAATTGGGAGTGCCTAGGATTTGGGGGAGTAGCATAGAAGTTTGAAAGTTGGATTAGAACTGTGGATTAGACCAGAATTTGAATCCCCACTCAGGAATGGAAAGCCACTGGGTGATCCTGGGCAAGTCATACTCTCTCAGCCTCAGAGAGAGGCAGAAACAACCTTCCTCTGAACAAGTCTTGCCAAGAAAACCCCTGCAATATGTTTGCCTTAGGAGTGCTGTAAGTCAGAAACAACTTGAAAGGACACAACAATAACAAGACTTTGTGGGTTTCCAAAAAGCCTATGGGGCCCACAAAAAGCCCTCTCAAATAGTTGGTAGAAAGTCTAAGAAAGAAAGTTACACAACACAGTGTCCAGTTAATGATAGAGAAGGTAATAGGGTCATCCCCTTTACTCTGTAATCTGGCTGGGCATGCAGGAAAGGCAAGCTATCTGAACTGACTGTTAAACTGCTTATATCTAAGGACTCTGGCTTAACTGATGGAGTGCGTTGCCCCCCAAAACTTGGGAGATATACTATTTATAATGTCATCTGACATCACCCTCTCTTGCACTGCAATTAACAGGCTGTGGATCAGAGAAATTCAATGATCTCAAAGTTTCAAAGAAGTTTTAGAAAGGTACAAATAATGCAAGAGATACCTCTGATTTTTGAACTTTGGTGCCAGATTTACAAATTCAATAGCTGAAATTAGAATAGAAGAAGCAAACAAATTGTACTAGAATCAGGAGACCTTCAAAAGATCCTGTCCATACATATTTAGCTTTCCTTTTGCAACAGCCTTTGAGGACATTGTAAATACATTGTAAAGTTTGGTATCTTGATCCCATAAGTTTTCTGTATGCCTGTATCTCCATAGCTTGTTCCCATAAATTTCTAGTCCACTGCTGTTTCCTGGATGGTATACCTTTGGCATTCCAAGCTATTTGGACTATACCACCCATAAGGGCCATTTCCGCACGCAGCAAGGAAATCGCTCCCTGCCACTACTCACCAGATCTTCTGGCGGTCCGGTTCAGTCCGATCCAGGGTGAGGCAGAGCAGTATGTGGTGGTAGATGCGCACTGCTCCAGTGTCCAAAATGGTGGCTTCTGGTTGGTTGTGGGTCTCCACCAACCACTGAAGCTTGCCAGCCTAAAGCCTGCCCTCCACAGATCGCAGGCTCGCATTGGTGCGAGCCTGCGAATCTGCATTGGAGAGCTGGCACGCAATGGCATGCACTTGCATTTTGAAAGACTGGAAAAATCAAGTCTTTCAAAAACATGCTGCAGGACCACTTGGGGTCGTTCCGGAGCGGACTGAGGTGCGGATCTACAGTAAGTAGTCTGGACCCAGTTCGCTCCAAGGTGCAGACGTCCTCCATGGAGGACGCACTGCACCGTTTTACTTACCCTGTGCGGAAATGGCCAATGTCTTACTATTTCTGATCCTGGCTGGAACTTCTGAGAGCTGAAGTCCAAACACGTGAAGGGCCAAAGTTTTCCCATTCTCATTCCATTCCATTGCATGTAGTGGACCACAACACTTTTTTCAGGTAGAATTATTAGAAAATTTCTATCGTAGCCTGTCTCTTCTCAGTTAGATGAGGTGCACAGCATAACCCTAGGGTTTAGCCAGTCACCTTTGATTTAATCACACTGCTTCACATAACTTATCTGCAGGTAGCAGGAGATAAATCACTCACAAGTTGATTCTTGGAAGTTCAAAAGCATTTTGAATAAGCTGCATATTTGTGCATGTTGAAGCTACCCTTAAGCGGCTTTAATTTGTGCAACCAGCACTTACTCAGCAATTCACTATAACTCTTATTGACCTTGACAGCTGTCACATTGCACATCCAGTTTTATGTAGCCAGAGGTGTCAATATTCGGGGGAAAAATAAGCAGAACAAAGGTGCCATCTTATTTTCGGGTCAGAACCAAATGTGTGCTTCCAAAAACACTCAGCAGCTGTGATGAGGCAAGAATTTCCTCACTGGGGGTAGCAGGGAGAGACTGTTTTAAAGGATTTGGGATGCTTATAGAACAAAAGCATGTGTTAGATTGGTCTCTTCACTAGATTGTGAGCTGTTTGAAATCCCACATCTCTGTAGCTGTACAAATGGAAAACCTTTACAGATATTGCAATCTCATACCCTCCAACATTTCGCAGATGAAAACCAGGACACACCTGACCAAGCAATATCTGAGTGACATCAAGATGGCAAAAGTTATTAATGAGAAATAACAGACAAGCTAGGAGAGGCTGCAGCAGTTTGCTTTTCCTGAGCTACTGGAAAGGGCAAGATTCTGCCTCTCCTGTTCTCTCCTGCCTAGTGAGTTAATTGAGTGAAAACCACTTTTTCACTTTGAATTCAGTTTGCAGCCACTGAAGTGAGCTGAGGACAAAAGTGAGAAGAGGGAGGAAGAAAAGGAAATTGGGACATTTTCAAGGCAGCCAGAGAAGTGGTATATAATAGAGAATTAACTGTTACTGTCCCTGAGAAATTGGGACATTTGGAGGGTGCGTAATCTGGGGTGAAAGGGTGTATGTAGAAAGGAGAGCCCAGAAGGCTCAGGAAGCTAAAAGGTCCTGTATAGGGGAAAGCAGGAGTGGGTTAGTGTGTAGAGCTTGCGAAGGAGGCAAACCTAGGTAAAAAGAGAGGTTTGACTTTGCATGAAAAAGCACTGCCAACTAAAGTAGCTGTTGTTTGCCCGAACAGGATCCCTGTCTTCCTTGGAAAATGCCTATCTGGCTGATCTGCAAGAGGAGTCCCTGCAAAGTGACATAGCAACACCAAGACTCAAATGTATACCCTGAGGATGCCCAAGCTACTGATCCCAAGAATCTGTAGGATGGAGCCATGGCAGTTGAAACAGTATGGACGTGCCAAGAACACTTCTCCATTCATTTGGTGGAAAGAGAAAGTGAAAGTGTATGAAAGGAAGGATTCAGGTTTTGAATTAAACCTAAAAAACATGCTAGCAACTAAGGCCCTTTCCTCACGAGGCAAGTGAATCGCTCTGTGCCATTACTTACCGGTTCTTCTCTCTTCGAAGCAATGTAGACTTTCCCTTAAGCCCTTCTGCAGGGCTCTTCTGTTTGTTGCAGGGTGAATTGGAGCAGTGTGAGGTCCGTAGATCTGCACTGCTGAGGCTGAAAATAGCAGCTTCCTGTTCTTCGTGGGTTCGGACCAACCACTGACGTTGACCACGCCCACAGCTCACCCTCCGCTGATCACAGGCTCACATTGGTGCGAGCCTGCATATTTGCACAACTGAGCAGGAACGAAATGGCGCGCTCCAGAAGATTGAAAGACTGGATTTTTCCGGTCTTCACTTAGCATGCTGGAGGACCACTTGGGGGCATTTTGGATCGGACTAAGGTGAGGAACTAAGGTAAATAGTCTGAACCTAGTCTGATCCAAGGTGTGGATGACCTCCGTGACAGGATGCCCTGGCCCGTTTTAACTTCCTCGTGCGGAAAGGACCTGTGTTGGCCACTCACACATCACCAAAAAGGAGGGTATCCATCACCAACGAAAGGACCAAAGAAGACATTTATTTGCATAATTACGCATATGATAATTTCAGTGTACAAGATGCAGAATTAGAACATTATTATAGTTTTAAAAGAATTACAGTGTAACTCACTTAGGTACAAATGATAGTGATGAGTGGTATATTCATGCCACATAATTAAAGCAGTTTGGTACATTAACTGCCTATGGAGCCCTGGGGCTTGTATTTTGGTTGAGGGACTTGGCATTTTCTTCCAGTGAGCTCATGCTGTAGTTCAGGGGAGCAGACAGGAGAATCCTGTGTATCTTGACCACATTAAAAATCCTAAAATCCTGGAGGATGGTGCTATGGCAGCTAGGATGGTATAATAATGCTATAACTGTGCAATGCAGGTACAGACCAGGTGGTAGTGTACCTACTGAGTCTGTTCTGCAGGTGTGGATGAGGCAATTTCAAGGCCCATGATCTCTTGCCTTATGATTCTTTTCTCTTTGAATGAAATTTGGATTGGAAAATTTTTCATATTGTACCTTCAAGAGGAGCATTGTCCTTTGGCAGTCGTTCAAATGGAAGACTGTCCTTCACAAAAGAGGAAATGTGGCCATCGTACTAGCCATTTTGAGATCTGCAGCTGAGGTGGGGGGAATACTCTCTTCTCTATGGAAACAAAGGGCTCAGGATGTATTGGTTTTAAGTTACACTTATTGAAGGTCAGTATGATGGAGAAGCAACAGATATAATGAGAGAAAATTGCCTGGTGAGGATTACCAGTTGGGAAGAAGTATGAAAGTTCAGAGATGCTTCCAAGAGAGAGGTTATAAAACCCTGAGTGTCACAAGGCACAGAGGGAGCCAAAGGGAATGATGGAGAGGTGCAGAGGTGTGATGTCTGCCTCACCTTTCCTAGGGAAGCTTGGTCATACCCTGGACAAAGGGGCCCAAACTCCCAGCATCCCATGACTATCCAAGACTCAGAATACTGTCTGTATTGTGTGTAGAATAGGAATGTTCAGCTAGTCATGCTAAGGCTTATGTTAATCTTGGCTGAATATGACTTAGGGTGTTTCTGTAACTTTGTAACTACATCCTAAGTAATGCCTAAAGGAAGGTGCCTTCATGTATAAGATACCCTTTTGCTAACTTAAGATTGCTTGCTTAGAATAAAAGGTTTAATTTAATGATCTCTCATTTCCACTTTCCTCTTCATGTGTCTTTGCTTGGTATGTGCATGTGTATAGGATTCTAATCTCCAACAGGAGGGGAAGGGAAAGCCTCTGCGGAGGCAGAGGAGGAAAACTGCAAGTTTACCTCCTCAGTAGCTCTCACTAGGCTATTGAGTCACCTGGGGTGGTGGCAGATAGATAGTCTACCTCAAGAGCGGGAGATGGTCAGCCTGTCACACCTGGTGCTTAAAAATTCTCCTGGTTTTTGCATACTTGGCAACCTTTCATAGTACTCTAAAGAATCCAGGTTGAATGCTAGGTCACCAAGGCAGTAAGAGAGAGGGTGTTCTTTGTTGCCCAGCATTTATATTTCAGATAAGTTTTAAAATAGCTCACGTACCCACTAAGCACTAATGTTTCATTTATTTATTTATTTTTAGAAACATTTTTATTGAAGTTTAAAGTGAAAATTAAAAAAAAACCTTCTCCACTTCCAAGCTTTTTTCTTTTTTTCCGGTTGAGTCTGCTTATTTACATTTGATTCATACCTAGTTTCTCTTCAAAAGGTAATCTTACATTGTTACATCACCTTATTACATTGTTGCCTTGCACTAATGTTTCATTTAGGTGGAGATATATCTCTAGCACATTACAGATATATTAATTACATTTATTGACACTACCTTCCAGTGTTGTGACGCACGTGACAGTGCTAGAAGAGTAACTTAACAAAACGCAGTATGATTCAGATGGCAGTTCTTTATCCAATTACCTGGGAATAAGTCACATTGAATTGATAGGCTTATTTCTGATTAGATGTGCACATGAAAAGAGGTATGTACAGATTCAAAAGCCCTTTACAATTTGACAATTTGGAGTCAATGGGATTTAAATTAGTAATGCTAGCTTCTTCCCATTGTTGTTGTTGTCTTTATGCCTTCAAGTAGTTTCTGACTTATGGAGACCCTAAGGTGAAGCTATCCTGGAGTTTGCTTGCCAAGATTTGTTCAAAAGGGGTGTTCCATTGCTTTGCTCTGAGGCTAGAGAGTGTAACTTGGCCAAGCATAGCCAAAGGGTTTTGTTACCCTGTTTCCTGGGGGTCCCGGGAGGGACACCAAATTGCTATCAAAATTATACAAGTTGGGGAAATTAGTTCAGAGCACTAGTTGGCAAAACGAGAGGCAGGGTAACTTAGCAGAATCTTGTAACCCAGTGTCTACGGGGTCAGGCCAAGTCAAGAAGCAGACCGGTTGGAAATAATGAATGTTCTTTTTTAAATACAGGCACACAATGTAAGCAACACAAGCACACAGATAACTAAGGAAGACAAAGGTGTGAGTAAGATAGCGGGATTTTCAGAGGGATAGTTGGTTCGGGTGATACGAAACCTGTCCTGGAGTCTGGAAGAAAATGGAGAGTGAAGCTGGGGTTCGATGTATCTCAGCACGTGGAGCCGAGGGGAAGCTCGCCAAGCGAAGCAGCAGCAAGGCGGTCTGGAACTCGGGAGCGATCCAAGGAAGCACTCAAAATCAGGGGTTTTTATAAGGAGAATTGTGATCGCAGGCTAGGTCGGACTTTGGGAAAACAATAGATTTGGAGTTGGAGACAAAGCCTCCGAAAGGTCAGAATTTGAATGATTGAATTAGAGCCAAATTTATCAATAGAGTAGCCGGTATGCAAACGTGGAGTTCTTGAGCGTTGTATAGCTCAATCATCAAGCTGCCAGCGCGAGGCACAAGATCTTTTGAGAGTTGCTTGCATACCTAATGGAGGTACTTGCCTTGAGGTCTCCTAAAGCGACGAGTCAGCTGTTTCTGGCCTGCCTGTATTGTCTAGGAATATTATGGCAATTATCAGCTGAGCCTGTATGCGTACTTGTCCGGGGGGCTCGCAAGCACGTGGAAGGGATATGTGAAGCCGAATTAGTGATATCAATGGATATCTTTTTATATCCCCAAAGCTCAGGCTAGCCAGGGCAGTAACAGTTTCGATGGCTGAATGGAGATTCAACCTCTGGTCTCCCAGACTCCCAGACTAATAGCCAAATCATTGTACTACCCTGGCTGTTTGCTAACTTGTGGTGACTTAATATGGCACATGTCACTTAATAGGGAACCAACTCATATGTTGTTGCTCAAGTATTGGCAAGAAGATGAACAGATAAAAAAACTTATTAACACTAAACACAATAAATGCTATCACTCAGACAATGCTCAGAATAGGTGAAACACAGACTCACAACAGGAACGGCTGGCAAGAAGGGGAAGAAATGGAATCATGGAGAGGAATTTTTCATCTCCGTTCTGTTAAGTTTTTTTTTTTTCTATATTAATACAATGTAATATGAGAGCCAGTATAATGCAGTGGTTTGAGCATTGGACTATGGCTTTGGAGAGCATGGTTCATATCCCTGCTCAGCCATGGAAACACTTTGGGTGACTTTTGGACATACTCTCAGCCTCAAAGGAAGGTAAATGCCAATCCTTCTGAAGAAAACCCTTGCCAAGAAAACCCTACGATAGGAACGCTTTTGGTTGCTGTAAGCTGGAAATGATTTGAAGGCAAGCAACTGCAGTACAGTGTAAATTTGAATGCTGAGTTTTATTAACATAATTTTAACCCCTCCTTCTCAAAGGACATGCAATTAACATAAGTTTGTTTGTGTAAATGTAAAGTGGTGACTCTGATGTTGTTATTTTACTTTTTTACCTTGTAGATCATTGTGGTCTTGTTTACAGTGAGCAAATGATTGCTTCCTTCACCTCTTCTCAGCTACTACTATCCAGAACCAGAGCTCAGTCATTATGTACCAGAATGACTAGATATGTCAAGAGGGTGGTGCTTGAGTTTTTCTCTAAGACTAATGGCTTGTGTTATGGGAAAAAAAATGTGGTAATAAAAGTTGTTCTCTGTAAGCATAAAAGAGAGAACCTGCCTTAAATTGAAAGAGGTCTTTTTTCAGTGAAGTAGTTTCACTTTTCCACTATTTTTTAAAACATCGTCACTTAACATTACAAAAACTTCCCTTTTCTTAACAGCACCACGAGAGAAGCACTGAACTACTGAAGTAAAATTGAAATCAACACAATACATCTCTGCCATGACTACCATGCACAAACAGTTTTAAAAGATAGGAGAGATCTTTGACAGGAATAGTTTTAGTTAGATAGATGTGATCCCAGTGAGGACTGTAGTGATAGAATAAACAGTATTGCAAGATATCAACGTAAGTCACAAAAACTGTACTTAAATTCAAGCAGCATTCCACTGGGGAGCAGGTATTCTTCATCAATCCAACTTAAACTCTGTGAATTCAAGAAATCTAAAACATAGCCTTTGAAAACATGGGGCTTGGTCCTTCCAAGTTGATTACTGCACAGGAGAGGGATGGGGAATCTATTGCCCTGTTGCATGCTGGACTGGAAGTTACTGTACTTTGCTGTTCTTCATTGCTGTGGCACTCTAGCTGTGGAATGCCTCACCCATGAAGGCCTGATTGGCACCTGCGTAATCTCATTTTGGTGCAGAGTGAAGACTTAGCTCTTTACCAAAGCTCTTGAAATCCAGGGCCTAGTCACACTTTGCAGCTGTAGCATTGTAATTCCACTTTAACTCCCATGGTTTGGTCCTATGGAATCCTGAGACTGGCAATTTAGAGAGGGGGATTTAGAATAATGAGCAAGAGAATTTCAGTTCCTTGCTAAACTACCAATCCCAAGATTCCATAGGATGTAGCCATGGCAGTTGAAGTGGAGTAATAATGCTATAATGGTGCAGTGTGAATGGACCTGCAGTGATCATGTTTTAAGTAGGTTGGGCATCTGCTTTAATATACATTATGGATACTGGTTTGTCTTATTGAGTTTTTTTTACATTTTTATAAATTGTTTTAAATTGTATAAAGTTGTTTTACTATCTCTGCCCAACCTAGGGTCTTTAGTTATCATGTGGAAGAGAAATATTTTAATAAAAAAATTATTTATTAAATCCTTCACCATTTGCTATGCTGGCTAAGGCTGATAGGAGTTGCAGTCCAATGGCATCTGGAGAGCCATACATTCCACACCCTGACAACTGCAATTTATTTCAAGAGAGCTAAGCCTGTATTCAACCCTTACCCTCCAATATTTTAAATCAATGAGATGTTAAATAGTGTATAACTTCATTTGGGCCAGATCTATTTTTATTTGGAAAAATCTAGCCTTCAGCAGTTTCCACCCTGGGATGTAATTAGCCAGGGAACACTTTTTAAAATGCTAAAGGCAAGAAATGAAGTACCATAGAATTAATTCGGAAAATAACTGAAAATCCAAAAACAATGTAGAAACTGTACAGTCCTTCTTCCACATTTGCATGTTTGACCTTCACAAATTTGATTATTCACGAGGCACGTGCTTGCCTCCCTCCATTCTCCTCCTCCCATTCCCTTGTATTCCTCACCCCAGGCTCTCAAGGCTTTTGCTTCAAATAGATTTTTTTTCCTTTTGGGTGAGCAAATTCCCTTCCACTGCTGGAGGTGTGTTTTCTCTGCCACATGGCTGCACATTCTGCTACGTAATGGCTTCTGATTGGTCACATGTTCTCTGTGCTCCTACTCCTCCTCTTTGGGAGGAATCTCTTTTCTCAAGATGGTGACCAGAAGTAGCTAGAATGCCACAACTTGGTGCTCCTTTCTTCTCTGTCTGAGGAGAAATTATCAGCAAGCCCTTTACCTTGCCTTTTTTATTCCTCCTGGGATTGCCAGTGCCAGAAGCGTGGGAATGGGAGAGGGGAGCTCAAGAGGGGAATGGGAGAGGCATCACGGGGGGGGGGAGTTATTCATGGTTTTTCCACTTTTTTGAGGGTTCTCCACCCTGAACACTCACAAATGTGGAGGGGCCACTGTATTTCATTTTAAAAAATTACACGTGAGTGATACATTAGTGTTTGGCAGCATTCATATAAAATACTTGGGCCCCTAAGGTCATATCAGCATCTTGGCATTGTTTGCAAACAGTGTATAATTTTATTTATTTATTTACTTATTCAAATAAATAAATAAAATTATATTTTATTTATTAAAATATTTGTAACCTCTAATCCTGGGGATGTTAGTGTACACTGAAATCAACTTCAACCGTTTAAAACACTTTGAAACAATAAAAATAATTTAATTATACACATATATAATTATATATAATTATAATTTAAATTTAATTATATGTGCAAATGTAATTAAAAAAACACAATGAAATTTTCATTTTACACTTACTTGGTAATTATTTTATTTTATTGAATGATGTGGGAATCAGCTTTGTTCCCCTTTCCTTTCCTCTTTTGTTCCATTTTTGTCAAATGGAGGAGTCCATTCAGTACCAACAACATGTCTTAATACAGGGCCAATTTCCCATCGGGAGGGAATAAAAAAAAGTGCTGTGCTCAATATTTGTGGTATAGATTCAGCCTTTCTGAGATCCTACCAGGAGAGTGTTTTCTTGCCTAAATGATGCAGACCTTGGCAGTTTGATGGTGACCTGTGTGACATGATCCATCTTGATTAGCATAGTTATTTTCTAGTCTTTTTCCAAGAGGTGAGGTAATCAATTTTAGGTCAAAACAGAGATGTCACATATGACAATGGCTGTCCAGCAGTGGTGACACCTGTCATCAAGAGTTACTGCGGCAGATGGCATTGTGCCCTGATTGTTAGTGCCAGGCCATTCTTGTGGACGGTTTTCCAAGTGTTGTCCCTCAGCAGAAGTTGACGCCACTCAGCCACTAATAACAGAATCCCATATAGGTCAGCTTAGTAGATAGGATGTGTAGGATTGAACTGTAGCAGCTGACACCTCTACATGTATACTCTCTAAATTTGACTAGTTTCAATGGGACCTACTTCAAGGTAGTCTCCTGTTTTGAAGCAAATACATTTGAGCCTTCAACTAAGGAAGGTCAGCTAGATCCTCAAGAGCAGAAAAAATAGGTGAAGTTTGCTGGGAAACTGCAAGTACAAACAGGGCACAGGCAACTGTATCTAGTTTTCTTTGTAGATTCCTCCTTCTGAACTCATTTTTGCCCCTCAATGATATTGATTTTATCGACAGTCATAAGTTAGCAGTTCCAGGGAATGGCAGTTAGAGTGGTGATCAGAAATAATCTTGGGTTTAAAAGTGCATAGGTGTCCACAGTCTTCTGCTGCAGCTTTCATTGGCACAAAACCGTTTGTTGTCCTTTCAAGAAGAAACTGTCCTTAACCTTGTCATTGGTGGTCAATAAAAGCAGCTAAATATGTTTTGAGGCGAGAAAACCCCAGGAATACATGCTTGGTATGGAATCCTCCAGGACACCATGTAGTGGCTATTAAAAAGTCACCAAAGTAACTGTGAGGGGGAAAAAAAAAGACAAACCCACCATTTGCAAGTTCAGCTTTTCAAGGGACTTGTTAACCCAGTGGCATGTATTTCATCTTCCTACCATAAAAAGCTGACTCTCATTGCCCTCAGATGATGGAATGCACATTTCCCTTAAACATTTGAAAACCAGAAAATTTAAAGCAGCATTTATAAGTTGACATGGACAAATGCTTGGGAACAAATCTCACTCAGAGGAGAGAAACTTACTTTTTAGTCAACTGTGCAACAGCAGATTGTACAGCAACGATTCCATCATTCCATGTTGTGCAGAGGCTAAGAAAACTGCTGTCTCCCATCCGAGGCAGGGTTCTGAATGTAAAAACTGAATCTAAAATTAAACCCCATGAATCATAGCTATAATAGAAGGATGAAATAAGATGATCTCAGGTTCTTCTAGCTTTATTTTTATGTACTATGCTATACTGCCATGGCTATCATGCTCCACACTGAATCTATATTCTCAGCCTTACTGCTCTGAGAGTTGTGTGCCACTGTTACTGTCCTGGCTAGTCCGAGCTTTGGGGATATTAAAAGATATCCTTTTGATTTCACAATTCGGCTTCACTTCTCTATTCCTCTCCACGTGCTTGCGAGGCCACTGGACAAGCACGTAAACAAGCTCGGCCGTTAATCGCTGTAATATTCCTAATACAATACAGGCAGACCAGAAAATAGCTGACTCGCTGCTTTAGGAGACCTCCAGGCAAGTACTCTAATTAGGTATGCACGCAACTTACAAAAGAGCCTCTGCCCCACGATGGCAGCTTGATGGGTAAACTGTACAATACCCAAGTACTCTGCGTTTGCATACTGGTTACTCTATTGAGAACCGCTACGATAACGCAATCATTCAGATTCTGACCTTTCGGAGGCTTTGTCTCCAACTCCAAATCTATTGTTTTCCCCCAAGTACAGCATAGCCTGCAGTCACATTCTCCTTATAAAAACCCTTGATTCCGAGACCTTCCTCGGATCACTCCCGAGTTTCATCCCACCTTGCTGCCACTTTGTTTGGCAAGCCTCCCCTCAGCTCCACATGCTGAGCTACATCGCACCCCAGCCTCACTCTCTACTTTTCCCGGGCTTCAGGACAGGTGAAGTATCACCCAAACCAGCAACTCCTGTAAAAATCCCTCTATACCACTCCAACCTTCATTTCCTTTAGTTATCTTGTGTGAATGTGTCGCATACACTGTTTTGCTTGTGTTTAATAAGCATCATTTATTGTTTCAACTTCTGTGTGCTCCTTGACTCGGCCTGACCCCGTAGACATAGGGTTCAAGATCTCGCTACGTTATCCTGCCTCTCGTAACGCTAAGCAGTGCTCTGAGCTAATTTTCCCCACCTTTAGTTGAGCACATTTTGGTGTCCCTCCCGGGACCCCCAGTACACAGGGTAACACTGCCCTTTCAGAACATTATTGTATCCAGGTTGAGGCAACCATGCAAAGAATGTCTGACAACTAAACACACTGAGAACTGTGAGCAGTACTGAACAAGCCTGGCCTTAAATCTGTGGTGGCCTAGGCATAATATTAAAGTGGCCCTCTTCTTTCTATCCATACACATGCAAACAAAGCAAAGGAGGGCTTTGTTTCTTGTATACACATATTATTTTTACTGATGATAAGCATAGCAAATTATTGCTACAGAGTACGTACTAGAGAGTTAAGTTCATTCTGCAGACATTCATCATGAATCAATCACCACAAAGGGAATATGTCAGTAGGGCTCTGAAGCTGAGGGTAGTTGTACCCCGTGAAATAGTTTTCTTTGCAGATCCCTCCCTCTGAATTCTTTTCAATCCCCTACTCACATTGATTTTTATCTACTATGCTAAGTTAGCAGTTCCAGGGGTTGATGATCATAATTCTAACACAGCGCACAGCTTGAGGAAAGAGATACGTTGAGAGGTTAATGCTTTCAGTTGTCTAATTGCACATTAACACCACTCTTTGCAAATGACAGTAAATGGGTTTTGCCCCTCCTTGTTGCATATCTCACTGAATAGCTCAATTATTTGGAGGAATTTTTGTTGCTATTATCGGCTAGAGACAAAGAATGAAGGAGAGGGAAACAAAGAGTGAGTGAAGCCACATAATATTTTTTTCCCCTGCCCAAGCTTCTCTTAGGATCTATATTTCAGCCTTGGAAAGATCTGGAGAAGGAAGCTTGAATGCTTGCATTTTCTTTTTTCCAAGAGAAATTAGGCCAATAAAAAGTCACATTATCTACTTTGTGTCAAGAATTCTAGTGACAAACTGCAAGATAATTTTGAATCACATCCACCTAATTACAACCTCTTTACTTACACTAATGAGATAAATATTATGCTTAGATATCCTCTGTTTTGACAGCTTTAGATGAGTGCAAGCACTTAGCAGAATACATTAAAATTAAAGGAAAAGCTTGTTTTTAAAAAGGAGAATAGCAATGTATTGGATTACACAAAGCTACCTGCTTTCAAGATGATGTTTCCTTGCAGCTCTTTGACTCCATCCCAGGAAAGGTGCTGGAAGTCATTAGTTTGCAAAATGGAATATTTAAGCAGGCTTGTGTTAAACCAACATTGCCATTCAAATCCTGTGTCCAAGGAGGATAAAGGCAATCTAATAGACATGCTCATATTAGTTTTGGTAACCAATAAGAAATTGTATTTGAGTCTCCAATGTATCTATATATCATGGGCTCAATCCCATATGGTTAGGACAGGTAAGCAGCAATTTAAAGCTGAGTGTTGCAATTTCATTCAAATAGTCCAATCTTGATGCTTCCATACTTGTGGATCAGAAGTCATGCATTTGGGGTAGGGGTGGCCAGAGCTAACATCTCCCTGCCCCCTTTGCCTTCTCTCCTTTCTCTCTCACATACAGCCATTTTCCACATTGAGACAAACTCATTCCGTATGCACACAAATCACAACTCAGCACATGGGGATAAGGAGGCTTAAAAGCTGCTTTGCTTAGCATGCTTTGATTAGGGTCATCACAAGTCCTGAGGTTTCTGGGCCAAAATCTGATGGGCCCTGGTGATGTCATTAAGTGTTACACATTAAGTACCACCCAAAGCTCATCGTTCAAACACCCCCTCACACATACATGCAAACAGAAATGCAAAGAACATATTTTTCTATTTGGAAAATAAGAAAATCATAGCTAAAGGGGCTGTACTCAGATCAAGCGGAAATGAGGGATTTTTTCTTCTTCTCACAGTTCTCCCTCCACATTCACAGGTTTGACATTCACGATTTGATTATTCGTGGTGTGGCTTGCCTCCCCCCATTCTCCCCCTCCCATTCCCTTCTGTAGGGAGAAGATCTTGTTCCTGCACTCTCCCCCCACCTGCACCAGTGATCCTGCTGGGGGCTGGTGGGACAGTGAAGTGAGGGGGCTGTCTCCTCTGCCAAGCTCCCACAATCACCCCGGGGGCGGGTGGGAGAGCGAAGTGGGGAGGGCGATCTCACCCTCCCCGCTCTGGTCTCTGCCACTGCTGGAGTGATTGCACCTGGGGCGTTGAGGAGAGCAAAGTGAGTAGGGCGATCTCACCCTTCCTGCTCTGCTCTCTGCCACTGCTGGAATGATCACACCCAGGGCAGGTGGGAGAGTGAAATGGGAAGCGTGATCTTGCCCTCCCCACTCTGCTTTCCACAGCTGCTGGAGTGATCGTGCCCAGGGCGGGTGGCAGAGGGAAGTGGGTGTGTGTGATCTCACCCCCCCCCGCTCCCTGTGCCTGGAGTGGGTGGGAAAGTGAAGGGGGGGGCAATCTTGTCCCTTCCCTGCTCCCTGCTACTGTTTTTTTATTTGCAGTTTTTTTACTTTGGCAGGGGTTCCGTGCACATATCCCCCACAAATGTGGAGGGCCTACTGTACCTAGGGAGACAGGATAAAAAACATTTAATCTAGCCTCCTTGCTTCTAGCCAGAAGGTAGATGCTGTGATAACTGAAGCCCCTGTCAGAGCTGCTGCTGATGAGCAGCAGCTGTTGGCCCCTGTTGCTCAGGGTGGAGATGACGGGCAGCAGCTGCTGGTCCCTGTGGCTCTGGTTGGAGATGAGTCCTGTGGCTCAAGAGCTCCCCCTGCTGCCATGGACCAAGCAGGCTCGGACGTTCCTCTGCCTGCTCCTTTAGGGCAACAGGGATCTGATTCTGAAGATGCTTTGGAGCCTGTGCCAATCAGCCCACAAACAAGGCGGAGACTCAAGAGAGCTGAGCAAAGGGAGGCTTCCTTGATTAAGTTCAAGAAGCAGTGACTAGCCACACCTGTGTCTTGGGCTATATAACTGCCTGCCTGGAAGGTTTCCTTTGCTTGTGGCAAACTTTCTACAAGCCCTCTCCTTGCTTCCAGCACCCGGCTCCTGATACCTTGGATTGATCTCTTGGCTCCAGACCCCTGGCTTTTGGAACTCTGACTATGGCTTTTGCTTGTTGCTCTGGCTTAGGTAACTGGACTTCCCCTGAGTAAGTGCTTCCTTGACTCCTTCTGGTAGGACTCTGCTAGCTCTCCCTCTCCCTTCTCCAGGCTGTCTTGCCACCTGGGTCTTTGACCCTGACAGATGCAGAGCAAAATGGAGTGTGAGCTATGGTGCTATACTGTTTGGGATGTAAAGTCCTGGAGACTCTTTCCAAGTGTAGTGGTAAATCATTTCTGTGTGTGTATGTGCCTTCATGTTGCTTGTCAACTCATGGCAACCCCATTAATTTCATATTGTTAAGCCATACAGATTGTAGCAAGCTACCGCTTTACCAGCTTAGATGGAAATTTCCATGCAGTCCTTTCCTCTTGCCTAGAGTTTAGCCTGCCAAAACTGGAGAATTTGCACCCTCCTCTACTGCCTGGAGATGGCCCAGCAAAACTGGAGACTTCAGGCCAAACCCAGAGATCTGGCAACCAGTCCTCATTTCATGCTCCCATTTTGATAATTTCCTCACTCTTCAGATGATCAGTGCTGGAAACAGCTGAGGAAGTCCAATTGATATGGTTCTTCCCTGTCTCAGTTAATCTCAGTGTGTATTTGCTGGGCAGAGGCAGGGAAGCATGATTTAAATAAAGAGATAGCACACAAGAGAGCCATTGTGGTGCAGTGGCTTTAACACAGGACAATGATCCCCTGACAGGGTTCAATTCCCTGCTCAGCCATGGAAAGCCACGGGGTGATCTAGGGTACATCATATGCTTTCAGCCCCAGAAAACCCTGTGATAGATTCACCTTAATGTTGCCATGAGTTGGAAATGACCTGAAGACACACAACAATATTACAACACAAAAAGAAACTCTTCCAATGTGCTGTCCTCTCTATTCAAAGTTGTTTGCCAGTGTGCTATATGCCAGTGTAAATCACACATCACCCTCTTCCCCGCTTCTCCAACTGGCACTTAGAACAGTTGAGGTATACCCTTACCATTCTTTCCAGGCAAGTCATGAGCTCCCTCAGCCCACTAAACAGGTGGTTGGTGTCCAGAGGAGCATGTGGTCAGCAGCTGCTAGCATATTGTGATGGTGGTAGTAGAAGTGGGAATCTGGATTTTATAAATGCAAAACTCAAATAATTGATGCAAGAATTGCTCAAAACAGAAATGAGATTTACAATGCATTCTAGTATACATCTATAGCCAATTAAGTCTTTGTTTCTTTGTTTAATGAGCTTACTCCCAGGTAAGTGCATATTGCAGCCTTAGAATTTTACTTACTCCCATTCAAAATGTAAATCTCTCATCTTTGCTTCACAAAACAGAGAAATCATGGTGCATTTATATGATCAGAGTTTCCAAGTAAGTATCACCATGGGATGCCATTTCTCTATACATTCGTCCTAATTACTTGCTGCTATTAATGAACCATTAAGATCTGTGTACATGACATCGTCATCTAGCAGATGCTAGATGTGGTCCTCTTATACAGCTTTAATTACTTGTTTGTCATGGAGATAAAGAGAGCGAGATCAGAGGTCATGTTTTCCTTGTTAGTGGGGGTAATGTACGTGCTGTCACCTCGCATGGCTGTTTTGAAGTTATGAACACGATAGAGGAGCCTGTCCAGATAGCAATAAATATAGGGCAGCCTGGTGGATGATTATTGCTGGTGATGTCAAAGCTGCAGGAAGACATCAGATATAGAGCTGGGACTGCATATTGCTTATCATCCCGAGACCTGCCTGTTTATTTTAAAGGCTTCTGCTGGAGCTAAATTGGGGGTGGAAGAACAGATAAAATTGCCCCTGGACTTTTCTTTTTAAATGGAGGGGTGCTGAGAGGTCATGAGGGCTTCATAAATGGCCTCAAGGAGCCACATGTGGATTCTGGGGCCCACTTCTGTTCTAGGGCACTGCAAAGGCAGCTTGAGTGCAAACAGGGATTTGGCCCCAATTCTGTCTGCTTGCACATTGAGATATCTTTGATAATGCATGCAATGTATAGCTATCAGCTTTTATTTACTCTCCAATCTTTTTTAAAAAATAATACTTTCTGTAATTGTAAATTATAAAGCATAACGTCAAACAAAATTAGCAATATTCCTTTCCCTGTTATTCCTCCCCAAAAGCAATTAAGTTTACCTCAAAAAGTGAAAGAAAAGAATGGTGTAAAATTAATTCTTGCACAGACTTCTTACTACCATATAAATTATAACATTGCAATAACAGAATAGTCCACATTATTCAAATTAGTTGTCATTCTTCAAACTGCATTTTTTTTTTGCCATTCTACCTTACATTTATGTAGGATAGTAGTATCTGTATTTTCATCATTAACATATTGGATAAACGGCTGCCATATCAAATAAAATGCATCTGGTTTAACTTTTCCTTTACTCAATAAGATATTATGGGACAATTGTTGCGTAATAGCTATGAACCATGGCCAGAATCCCGTGTGGGAGTTACCTCTTTGCAATCAGACTTACAAATGTGCGAATTAGAATTGATCAGTTTTGCAACATCTGTATGCAGTATTGTTACCAGGTAGCAGACTGAGAAAAGTGCCCAATGTGCACCATGCACCAATGAACATCATAGAATCATAGAGTTGGAAGAGACCACAGGAGCCATCCAGTCCAACCCCCTGCCATGCAGGAACCCTCCCCCTCAAAGTACTCCCAACAGATGGCCATCCAGCCTCTGCTTAAAAACCTCCAAAGGAGACTCCACCACACTCCAAGGCAGCATATTCCACTGCCAGACAGCTCTGACCATCAGGAAGTTCTTCCTGAGGTTCAGGTGGAATCTTTTTTCCTGTAGTTTAAATCCACTGCTCTTTGTCCTAGTCTCTGGAGAAGCGGAAAACAAGTCCGCTCCCTCCTCAACATGACATCCTTTCAAATAAATATTTCAACATATGTGAAATATTTGAATTTAAACATGGCTATCATATCCCCTCTTAACCTTCTTTTCTGCAGTCTAAACATACCCAGCTCCCTAAGCTGCTCCTCATAGGGCATGGTTTCCAGACCCTTCACCATTTTGGTCATCCTCTTCTGGACGCGCTCCAGCTTGTCAATATCCTTCTTGAAATGCAGTGCCCAGAACTGGACACAGTATTCCAGATAAAATCTAACCAAAGCAGAATAGAATGGCACTATCACTTCCCTTGATCTAGACACCATACTCCTATTGATGCAACGAAGATTCGTGTTGGCTTTCTTGGCTGCCACATCACACTGCTGACTCACGTTCAGCTTGTGATCTACCAAGACTCCTAGATCCCTTTCACACATACTGTTATCCAGCCACGCGTGCCTATCCTACATTTGTGCATTCTATTTTTTCTGCCTAAGTGTAGGACCTCACATTTCTCTCTGTTGAAATTCATTTTGTTAGCTCCAGTCTCCAATCTTTCAAGGTCATTTTGAATTTTGATCCTGTTCTCTGGGGTATTAGCAACCCCTCCCAATTTGGTGTTATCTGCAAATTTGGTCAGCATGGCCTCTAGTCATCCAAGTCATTGATGAAGATGTTGAGTAGCACTGGGCCCAGGACAGAACCCTGTGGCACCCCACTCGTCACTTCTCTCCAGGAAAAAGAGAAGCCATTGGTGATCACCCTTTGGGTTCAGTCTGTCAACCAATTACAAATCCACCTAACAGTAGCCCTGTCCAGCCCATTTTACTAGCTTCTTTGCAAGAATGTCAGCGGGAACTTTGTCAAAGGCCTTACTGAAATCAAGATATGCTACATCCACAGCATTCCCTTCATCTATTAAGCTTGTTAACTCTATCATAAAAAGAAATATGATTAGTCTGGCATGATTTGTTTGTGAGAAGCTCATGTTGATTTTTACTGATCACGGCATTGCTTTCTAAGTAATTACAAACTGACTGTTTAATGATCTGCTCTAGGATCTTTCCTGGTATTGATGTCAGGCTGACGGGGTGGTAATTATTTGGGTCCTCTTTTTTACACTTTTTGAAAATGGGGACAACATTTGCCCTCCTCCTGCTGAGACTTCTCTTGTTCTCCAAGAGTTCTCAAAGATTTTTGTGAGTGGTTCTGAAATTACTTCTCCCAGTTCTTTTAATATCCTTGGATGTAATTCATCTGGCCCTGGAGTCTTGAATTCATCTACTTAAGCCAGGTATTCCTGTACTACTTCTTTACCTGTTCTGTGCTGCATTTTCCCCCTTCCTCACCTGCTCCCCACCCCCCAAGTTGAGTACTTCTATCCTTTTGGGATAAAAAGTGCATCAGGAACTCTTTCTGGTGGCCCAATATGTATCTTCATAATTCACTAACAGGATTTCCTAGCCTCTCTGCCACCAAGCTAAGTGTATGTAAAGTTATGTTAATTAAAAGGGGCTATAGGATTCCAGAGACTTTTTATATCATATAGATAGTAAATTGTAATCATCTTTCCACCCTTGATCTACTACCAATTGAGCTGCTGCAATGCAAAATATCACAAGATTCTTATATAAAAGAACATTATTTCTTCTTCCGAAAGACCTAGTACGCATAGCTTAGGATCCATCACAACTGACATCTTCGGCTCTCCAGTCTTTGTTCAGTGTAATGGAAACCTTACATCCCTTTGCGGTGAGATTCCACATTACAGGCTATGGCTTCACCTCTGCCTTCTCTTCTTGGTGACTATGCAACTTGGTGTTAATGCTTTTTATATAAGCCACATTTGAGTTAGCAGCCATTTAGAGGGTTACCGCACCCTTTGAACATAGGCCATGCCTCCTGCAGCCAAGGGACTTGACTTTGCATGTACCAGTGATGGCAAAACCTGCAGCACACAATTAAGTAATTACATAATATAAAATCATTCCCTACCTTGCTCTTTCCTGGGCTCTCACTTTCCAAAGTCCTTTCTTTTGTTGCCTGTAGCAATACTAGCACCCAGCACATTTCAAATTTGCTTCTGCTAAATCGCCATGCCCCACCTCAATACTGGCATGTGCAGCAGGCTGCTCTGATGTAACAATTGTTCTTGCTCAATGGGACAGCAGTGTTTATATTTCAAGGAGTCTGTGGGTATACATCTGTTTTAAAGTAAGTTCTCCCATCACCGAAGGTAATGATTGGACAGACTTATGGCATGTTATCTAAGAAGATCTGTGAAATGCAGTTCTTACACACAGGGGTCAGGTTGTCCAGTTGAAGAAGATAATTCCCTGTTTTCAAACTATTGATATCAAGCACAGACCCCTAAACCTCTTCCTTACCCATTAGTGATGAGTCAGTATTTGGAACAATGATGGAAATGTTTGCTAGTTCCTTTTAGCTTTCACTAAAAGCCCTCAACACATAAGAACACCATTTGTGACTGTATCTCTTCAGAAGGACAGCAATTAGTCTTGTGGCACCCTATACACAAACAAGTTTTTATTTGACATAAGCTTTGATGGACTCCAGCCCACTTTATCAAAAGCAAGTTCCTCTCTAGAGTGACATTCCTGGGAAATGAAAACAAAAGTTATTGTTCCCTGAAACATTTTTTGCTAAAGAAACACTCTAATGTGTTTTAATACTTTTTAAGTATCACAGATTGGTTTTCACTATTGATAATTGTTGTGTGTTGCCTATTTTAGAGACAAACCAGAAGACTTTAGTACCAGTAGGCTCTGCAGTGGAAGTAGAAAGGATTGAATTCCCTTTGGGGTCAGAGCTAGGAGGAGAAACCACGGCCAGTATCACTTCTTTAGCAGCGAGAACGCTCCTGGACATATCCAGTAAGTTTTAGGTTTCCTTAAAGTTAAATGATATTCTATGTTCCAAGAGGCTGGTTGAAAATATGGTGTAGGGATTTTTACTGCTATGGCTTGAGGTGAAGTAATATAACCAAAGGGAAGCAGCTCTGCACCTTGGCAGTTCCTGTCTTAGAGAGACTTTATATGGACACTCTGTTTATTGCCCTGCGAGAGACCAAGACCAAGAAATGTCATGTGATCTTCACTGATATTACAATAACTAATTATTTCTGTTTAGCAAACATCAGCTTAACAAAGGATGATAGGTTAGCCTATATTGCTGGATAAGGCTTGTGGCCCCAGGTAGAAATGTCCATGATGTAGGTGGATAATAACCACAGGACATAAAATTATGGAATATAAGTAGGGTATATCTTCACAGTGGCATATCTTCCAACTCTCCAAATTTGGCAGGGTTTGTCCTAATTAATCCTCTACCGTCCCACTTTTTCAGGTGCTTTCAAAATGTACCAGTCTCTCTCTCTCTTTTCCTCACAGCTTCCTCCTTCATTCTCGGCTGAC
The DNA here is from genome assembly GCA_030412105.1 of Cyclura pinguis. NCBI lineage: Eukaryota > Metazoa > Chordata > Lepidosauria > Squamata > Iguanidae > Cyclura > Cyclura pinguis. Next base: position 244,432,383 of record CM059599.1, on the reverse strand, counting down.
TTAAATTGCTGCACACTCAGTTCAAAGTGCAAAAGCAGTTTGCACTCAGTTCACCCAGCAGGGAGAAGAGGGAAAGGAGAGAGCAGAGTGTTGCCTTTCCCAATAGGATCATGCAAAAGCAAACTGCTGCAGCCTGCCTTAGCTTGTGTGTTCTTTCTCATCAATAACCTTTGCCCTCTTGATCACACTCTGATGTTGCTTGGCCACATGTCCCAGTTTTCCTCTGTGAAGTGCTATAGAATATGCAGTAGAAAGGTCACACATTAGGTTGCAAGGAAGGAAGGAAGGAAGGAAGGAAGGGGGTAGAAAAGGAGAAGAGGAAGGGGAGGGGAGTGGACAAAAAGAGGAGGGAAGGGAGATTTTGTCAGTAAAGGATATTGGTTAATCAGAGCAATCCATTAAAAGAACGTTTCAAAAATTTTTACCTTAAAAACATTTTCTTGGTTGGACTATAATCCTGATATGTTACACCCAATGCTTACAAAAGTTGGAGTTTATAGCCTACCGGTATTTTTGAAAGCAGCACACGGAAAAGTGCTAAAAATGGAGAGCTAGAAAAAGATTTTTTTTTCCTGTTCAGTGAAGAGTTTAGAAAATGTACTCTCCAACCCAAGATATATTTTCTTAGTTATTGGAGGAATTTGAGGGGTGGGTTAAAAATTATTTTGCAGGCTTTAGGATAAAACAAAGGTTATTTTGAGCCTTGAAATTTCAGGACATGGGATGTTCTTGACTTGGCAACCCTAGTTATAAACAGAATCTTATCTTGAGTGTGAGTTTTGTCTTAATGGCCTTCTATAGGAAGGCGAGCATGGAGATCAAGTATAGGAAGATAAAACTCCCAATTAAGTATGGCAAATCTTGATTTTTTTGCAATTCCCAGTGGGTGTGAAGGATAATGAAATCCTATAGTTTCAGAACATTCAGGATTCCCCTACCCACCCAACACACACAATGACAGGAAACTGTCCAGCTTTCCTACAAAAGTTGTACAGCTTCCCCAGAAAACTGTGTAGTATTCTAGAAGCTATGCAGCTTTCCGCACAGAAATTGAAACCCAGGCTTCTTTCCTTACAGAATGAAAATTGCACATTCAAACCAGCAAAGGCTGTAGCTTCAGTCAGCTGGAGTTTCTCTTCTTGCCACATAACATTTGGTTTGTGCAACATGCAAACCAGCAAAGGCAGTGAGTGAAAAGTGTGTGAGTGTAGGTTTTTACAGCAAAGCCACACAGCTTCTCAAACTTCTGCAGAGTTTTCAAAAATTGTATGTTTTTCTGGGAACAAAACAAAAAGTTCCTGTAAGTTGTGGGAACTTCTGATATGCCCCTTTTCTTTCTGTATAAGTTTCTTGAGGGATTGGGACCTCCAAATTTGACTCCATTTGGGCTAATTTTCATTCAGTCTCTACTCCCTATCAATATCACGGAGATCGGCATCCTCCACACACCTACCTGAGCCTTTCATGATTTCCAGTGCTGCTTTCTGATTTTATTGTAATCAATGTTCTGTCCCGTTTTGATTTCATTTTTAATGTATTAATTTTGTTTTTATGGCTATTTTTATCTGAATTTTAGATGCTGTTTTGAGCACCCATTTGGTGGCAGGGTGACCTATGAGTAGAAATATAAAAAATACTTTTTTTTTAAAAAAAGAGCATATTTTATTATCTGCTACAGAAGAATGCCAATTATGAATGGCATATAGCACCACAATTCTTATTTTGTGGGAGTAGCACTTGCTTAAGCAAATAATCCTGCTGATGTCAATGTGACTTCAGAGTGCTTCTCAACCTAACCAATTAGAATATTTATTGTGTCACGCCTCTGTGCTACAGGAGCTGGCTTCGCCTCATTTCATATGAATATTGCATTACTTCTTGGCTTGTCGGGAAGAAATTATTGCCCATCAGCTATAACTGTCTGCTGTTGCCAGTCTTGGGAAATAGCAAGCAATCTAACTCTTTACAAAAGGTGGACTGCAGCCATGTCACTAAGTAGCCCTTTCCTAAATGTCCTGTCGGCTCTTGAGATCTACTAGATTCATCAAAGACACAATAAAAATGTGATATTTTTTAAAAAATTGTTGCATCTATAATACATTTTTCCATTGAGTTCCCCAACAGAAAAAATATTTTTATCCTTTGTCTAATGGAAAAGAAGTCCTGTGCATTATACGTACAAGATTAATGAGCCTCCACACTTATTTCTTAAGCGCATTTTATAGGCAAGCAGTCACTTTGAATCCAAGGGAAGTTTCCATTCTTTTTATTACACTTTTGCATTTGATTTTGTTTGGCAGGTTAAAAGGCAGCAACTTTACATAAAATGGGAGATTAGCTAAGATTGCATGAATGCATATTTCTGTGTTATTGCATTCTTAATAAATCATTTGTGGCAAAAAAAAGGGGGGCAAAAAAAGTCCTCATGAAAAACAAAGCGAAATTCTGATATCAGGATGGTCTGAAATAGACAGCAGTTTTCTTCATGGTCAATTTTGGGTGTGTGCGTATTTGCCGATATGTGCTTTTAAGTCAACTCTGGGTTATACTGTCTCTATCATACGGTTTGGTTCACAAGATTTATTAAAAGATTTATTTGCTGTCTTCTTCTAAGGCTGAGAATGTGTGACTTTCCCAAGGTCACCAAGTGGGTTGAGCAAGATTTTGAATCCAGTTTTCCTCGAGTTCTAGTGCAACACATAAACTACTACAGTACTACACTCTCTTTCTCTTGTTTATCAGGAGTCTCTTGTATTCTCCTTCCATCTTTTCATATGATTTAAGAGTCTGATGATGAGTGGATTCATAAAAGCAATTCCCAAAAGCTCACTAGCCCTTAACACTGTAATCTTATACATGCCTACTCAGAAGTAAATTCTGTTGAGTCAAACAGATGAATGTGTACAGAAGTGGACTGCCCTAACATCTCGTCTACTGGGGACAATGTGGAGGATAACTTTGGACAGAAACCTAAAATTGTGTGCATGCATTGTGTGTGAGGGCATACAAAATCCTGGGGAAAAGGCAATTTCTGACAAAAGGCCAGAATGTGATATCGACACCAGTAATTCTCAGCTGTTGATCCTTCAAATATTTTGGATTTCAGCTCCCAGAATTCCTGACTATTGGCCAGAAATGTAGAAGCTTCTAGGATTTAAAGCCTGAAACATCTAGAGAATCAAAGGCTGAGAACCACTGATCTACAGCACTAAAAGATGGCCCTCATGAGGTGAAGGAATTGTTACCCTGAAAATTGGGGGTATCTCGAGGACACCCAAACAGACTTCAGATTAAGGGAATTAACAGAGAAACTCGAAGCTTGTGAGAGGTCAGGGCAAGGGATCTTTAACCCTATGTCTACGGGGTCAGAACCACGCAAGAGTCAGAGGAACAGTCTAAAGTAAATTTATTAAAACTAAAAAAGAAGGTTGCAACACACGTTAACAAATAATCCTACAATCACACAAGGGCTACAGGAATGAAGTTGGAAATAAGAGACAGTTGGGAGAGAGGGCATACGGACCTTAGTCATAGAATCATAGAAATGTAGTCTAGGCGACCTGGAGAAGGAAAAGATTAGTGAAGGCTTGGTGTAAAGCAGCAAGGGGAGGCTGGATCCTGGGGCTGGAAGGCTGGAAGCAGTGGGGTTTCACGGCGAGTTGGATACACGAGTCGCATTTAGCTCTCAGCAGCATCTGAGAGGCTTAAGTGGGACACCTCAGCAGCAGCAAAACGGGCCCTTGACTGGTCTGGGAGGCTCTCCAAAGAGGCTCAAAAAGTAAGGATTTTTATAGCCAATTTCTGTCCTCAGGCTGTGTATAGGCTAGCAAAGTGGCATTAATGGGCGATGATTGCGGAATATAATGTTAGGCAAATATCATGACCTCTCCTCGGTATTGTTTCTCCTGGGAAAGTCCAGGTACGTGATAGGTTTAAAATTCCAGATTGATAGACTTTGATTGTCTATCCTCGCAAAGTTCATCAGCATGGCTTGGGGCTGAGACAACCTTTTCATTAATCAAGGAGAGAGTCTATTGTGGCTGTCTAGAGATACGTGACTTGGAACAATAAGTCATTGTCTTTTAGCCTAAAGGACGTTGTCTACATTCCCATACAGCAGAAAAGGGCGTTGTTAGTCTTAACAATCTAATTCAAAACCAATTTTTATTTGCAACTGACCTTTGCTAGCCAATATCCAGTATGGGGGAAGTCATGCCAATTTTAGGGGCCCTCTCTTAGGGTTACTCTGGGGTATAACAGAATAACATGTTCAAATTACCAGCATAATTTCATTTCCATTACTAGTTCATTTCTGAAGAAAACTACATTTTTAGGACAATAAGTAGTGGTGGCCGGTGGTTCTGATGTCTGAGGGGCAGTGAATTCTCCCCCCTCCCCATGTTTAGGTGCTGAACCTTACCCTTGAGGAACATTCAATGACCTTGACAGCTCATTTAAAGTTCAGACTAGAGTGTAGAGTAGATTCACACAAATATACGTACCTCAGGGCCTTTCTGCACTGCACTGTTATAGTGTTATTGTTCTACTTTCAACATCCTGTGGAATTCTGGGATTTGTAGTTTAATGAGGCCAAAGAGCTTTCTGGCTGAGAATTCTAACTGCTCCTCCCTAAACTCCAAAGCCCAGGATTCCATAGGATGTGGAACGTGGAATAATAGCACTATAACAGTGTAGAGTGGAGAGGCCCTCTGTATCAAAACCATCAGTTGCCATTGACAATAGATCTTAAGAGGCTTTGACTGTTTGAGCTGTACCCATCAGAAGGCAGGCGAGGTTTTACATGAATACAGACCAAACCATACCAAGTTCTCATTTATACAGCTTTGAGGTGAGAGCTGAAGGTCTCACCTGAACCTTTCCATAAAACAACTCTTCCAGTGGCAATGAGATGAAAGTTGGGAACTTAGACTCAGAGGCTTAAAGCAACCTTTCTTCAAAAAGATTCCTATGTGAATGTAAAATGTATTTGTCCAGAGTTGTCTAATGACTCCTCTGCTTTTTCTCTCCTACCTGAACAGCACTCAAGGGTTGATATCAGTGTGCAAGAGGCTCAAAGGCAACTGAAGCCTCATATGAATGTGCCCTTTGAAGTTGTGACTATTACCACCTCAGATAGTACAGGAAGCAGAGAAGGATGGGGACTCCTTGCCATTGATCTTTTTTCTGAGGTTCATAGGATAGGATTAGGAAGGATACATATACTAAAATATTAGTTTTCACCTTCAGAATATACTAGGAACTGAACTCTGACCTCTATGTAGTAATTTCCTATGAATCACCTGCAAATCTCTCTGTGAAAATGGAAATTACTGAAGTATAAGTAATGAGGAAGGGCTATTTCTGCACCAGAGTGGAGGAGCGTTTCACCACGTGTTGTAAGCAGTGTTTTTTAACCCAACTTACTCCGATTTTACCAGTTTGTTATCTGCATGCCCTCTGGTTTCTGTTGAAGTAAAGCAATTCTCATGAAACTCCCATCCTCCTCCCACTCCCTTCCTTGTTCCACACCATCACTTCTGATTGGTCAATTTTTTTTTTTAAAAAAACCCCATTGCTACATATCAGCGGAGGTACTTTAGTTCGTTCTTACAGAAGACAAGCCCCCACCTCCAGTTTGCTAGTAGAATTGCTAGTAAAATTACTGTGCCACAAAATGACGCATGTCTAAAAAGCATGTGATCAACAAGAAAAGTTTGGAAAGCTCTGGTCTAGACAGCCAGAAATTGAAAAGCAACTATCTGAAGGATCCCAACTTATTCCATTGTATTCCAGCTCCCGCCCTGTGTTTGAGGGGTGGAGACAGGAGCGAACAGAAATGATGCCAGGGAAAGGTGGGAACGCCCACAGAGAACCCCCTCTGTGTGTACACCTGCCACTTGTTGTCAGAAATGCAGCCAAACCAGTTTTTGTGCTTTACATCAGAATTTTTCCGGTTTTACAATACATTGGTTTTACGTCAATAGTAATTGCACTGAGAGCTCAAGCCATGTGAATCTGCAGAGGAAACATTGATAGTAACCAGTTTAACGTACAGACGTAATAGCAAGAATATGATGCCAGTGCCATGTATTGCCCTTGTGCGGAAAAGGCCAAGGTTGTGCCAAGCCAAACAGAACTGAAAGCAAAGCAAACTAAAGCAAACCAAACCAAAGAATGTGATACTAGAATGTGGACTGATGTGCTTTTCTGATGGACTTTGGATTCTAAGACGTAAAATGAATTTTTAACCCCAACTAGGGAAGTAAGGCCCTTTCTGTACCGTACCCCATTAGTGTGTTCTTCCACTACATCCCAGCATTGCCATTCATGTGATGGTAGCAGGTTAGAAACACTCTCTTCTGCACCCTTCCGTTTTAAGCGAATGAGTAGTGTTATAGCCACTGGTGTTCTTTCCACACTACAGCATCCTTGGCCACTCCCTTCCCCACCTTTAACCCACCCCATCACCTCAATTGATCAGTGTTTTTCTGGAAGCCATACTAGCACAGCAATGTTGTAACAGCACAACATGCCAGTACACTATTTCACTTTCACACTATAAAGCTTAAAAATGTATGAAAAAAATTAAGTTTTATCTCAAAGGAGAAATTTAAAATATACACGGAAAGGTGATAGATTTCAAAGTTACCACACCATGGGAGCAGCTGAGGGAGGGACAAGCTAGGCATGCACACACCCTGTCTGCTCCTGGATCCAGGAGGATAGGAAGCAGGTACTGCATTGAGTCAACTGATGGAATTGAAGCACTAAAGGAGGCTCTTAATGGATTTTTTTTTTCCTGGAAATGGTATAAGGCAGTTTTGCAATGCTTGGGGATAGGATAGCAGCTGGATAGCAACGGCATTATGTGGTAGCTTGAATCCTGGACTAGAAACAACGTGCTGCTGTTGCAGAATAGTGACATTATGTGGAAATAATCTCTACTTATTTTATTCTTTAATGCAAGAATGGAAAATATTGGCAGATATCCTGCATCAGAAGCTTTACAGTGATGTAGCCACATCCTGACATGATATGCAACCCCCTAGACAATTGCGATGATGCGCTGGAGGCCCCTCACAGAGTGCCTTGTTGTGAAACAGGACTCATAGCACTGTGATGCCCAATGCAAGATGGGAATCATAGCACCAGGATGCCGAATTTACAATGGGACCCACAGCACTAGGCTGTCCATTGCAGAATGGGACCCATCGTGTTATGATGCCTATTGCACAATGAGAGCCATAGCGTTATGATAGTCATTGCAACAATGAGACCCCCTAGCACTGTGATGCACATTTCACAATAGGACCCCTAACATTATGATGCACATTGCATGATGGGACTTACAGTGCTATGATCCCCATTGCAGAACAGGACCCATTGCACAATGGGCATGCTGCTGGCTAAACTTGCACAATGTTCCTGAAGATGTAGCTAAGTCTCTACTCCTCTCCTGAGAATATGGACATTGAACATTGACACAATTCATCTTTATGTGCTCGTAAGTTGGTTTATGATGAAAAATGGAACCAGTATTCCCTCTCTCCCAAAGCTGACATTTGTCAATTTGTTTCAGATTTGTGGGAAAATGTGGGAAGGTGTTCTAAATAGCAGGTTTAGTCAAAGTTTAGTCATAAAGGTATTTCAGAGAACAAAGCATACAGAAATTCTGTTTTTTGTTTTTTCTTTGAAATAACCAAAGTAAGTGATGTTTCAGGCCCAGAATATTACTCTACTCTTTATTTTGGTCCCATTAGCTAACACAGCAAGTTTGGCAACTACATGGTCAGGCATGTGGATTTGTATAGCTTGACAGATAGACACTTTAAATTGTATGTATATGTTCATACACACACACACACACACCCCTTGGGGAAGGAGACAAAGGAGGAAAGGTTTGAAACATCTCTGCCATTTTAATTTAAGTGAGAAAGCTGGGAGTTTGTAACCAGAGCTAACTGATCTTGGGGTGTTGTCTTATCTTGGATATGGCATTTCTTGGAACATGAAACAGAGTTAGTAGATTTCCTGCCTGCTGAAGAATTGTGTACCTGCTTCCACCATGTTCTGCTTGTTAATTTGTACATGGTTTTCACCTTCAGCACTCTTTCCTGGGAAGGGAACTGAAGTTTCAATCCAAAGTACACTTACTTGGGCATAAGACCCGTTAAAATCAAGAGAACTTATTTCTGAGTAGACATGTATAGGATTACTGTTTCAGTTCTCTAGTGTAACCACTGAACTTTTCAACCCCTTGGGGGACTACCTTAGTCAATATGTCCTTACTTCATCAACAGAAACTTTTTCTTTAAAAAGATAAACAACAACAAAGAAAACAGAAATCTGACTTTTTTTTCAATTCTTGTCCTGCTATGAAGATCATTTGCATGGAAGATGCTGCTGTTGCTTATATTGGTTGCAGCTGCTTAACACAGATAAATTCCAGGAGGCATAGGAAAGGCTTTATGTATTCATATGCAAAGTGATGTTTCTCATTATTTATTGATCTTTTTAAAAAGTTGATGAAATTAAATAAGAATAATGAAGCTGGGAGCATATGCTTAGTGTGATTTCCTGTTTACAGCTTTGTGGATGCAAATACTTCAGTTTCCTGTATTTTTTTTTTAACAAACTGGGCAGAGTATCAGTCAGTATCAAAAACAGTGATACTGTTACTTATCCAATATATGTATATTGGGCATACTCATTGTGAATACTGAACACACAAAAGGGCAGTATGTAGAGATGCCATATGAGGCTTCATATAGAAGGCATTATTATCACCAGACTGATCCTTTACATTTGCAAGATAAAGTAAAATTAGTGGAGTCATCACAGGTGACACAGCCTAACTCTTATTGTCAGTGGAACATTTCTACCTGCTCTGAATGAGGTCCTCTACAAGTGTGGTCCTTTCTTTCAGTGTTGACAACTCTCACAGAACCTTCTCCTTATATTCTCACAGTGTCTTCTGAAAGCCTAAGTGTCAAATGAGAGGGGCAAGATAGATTCCACAGTACTGAATGTCAAATATGGTGTCTTACAAGGACAGTCTTGCTGGCTTGTCATGAACGTATGGTAGTTATGACTATCTCACCATAACAGTAGATGAGTGAAACAGCTGTGGAGTATAAGTATATTAGAGCTCTTTAGAAGATGATAGATACCAAGCAAAAATTTGGATGGAATCTTTTGCCAAGATTCCTTGAATGACCTTCCCATAATGTGGTCCAACCATACCATACCAGAAAATGAGGAATCAGAAGATACTCCACAGTTTTATTTATATATTTCTACTCTACTTTGCAAGGGAAAAAGGCCTTTTCCCTTGCGAAGTGGAATAGAAATACATGAATAAAATGAATCAACTGCCAAACATGGTTTCCTAGAGAAACCATCAGTGTCCCCAGTAGGCTGGAAGAATCCTTTCCTCCTGTTCTGTCAGTTCAATGTCATATTTAGCTTTTTGGTTGGTCAGCTGAGGTGAGGGACTAGATATGCAAAGGACACACAAAGAACATTCAGTGAGCAGAAAGTGCAACATGGCTAGTGCCAGGGCTTCTTGAAAGAGGTGACGTGAGTTCATGCACTGCAGTAATAGGTAGGTTTTGTAGCAGTTCTTACATCTTCTTTGCCACCAGTATTTGTGCAAGCTCTTGCACAACCTCTATTGAACAAGCAGAATAATATAACTGAAAAGCTAGAAAGGAACCCAAAAGTTATCTAGTCCAACCACTGGCTTTTGGACATTTTGGTCTGTTTGGCCTGTTCTGTTACTGTTACAGTGGTTCCTTCACTTTTTGTGAGGTTTTGTGGCACAGAACCCTCATGAAAGTGGAAAAACTCCCCCATGTTCCTCCTCCATTCCCTTCTGAGGCTCCTCCCTCCCATCCCCTTGCCTTTTGCATGCCAGGGGGAGGGGCAAGGGAATGGGGGGGGCTCTGGAGGGGAGAAGGAAGAAATGTGCATGCTTCCCCCATTTCCTTGCCTTTTGTCCGTCTGCTTGCCTTCCTTCTCCACCCCCAGCAAAACACAAGGGAATGGGAGAAGGAAAATTGGGGGAGAAGCACGTGTATGCCTCGCAAATAATCAAATTTGTGAAAGTAAACCTGCAAATATGGATGCAGGACTGTATAATATTTTGTCCTTGTTGTATTGAAGTGTCCTTGTCTCTGTTCCTTATCACCATTCCCTTGGTGTGACTCGGGTCTTTGAAAATCACTGAAGTTTATTCAGTTACACACACAATTCTGCCTGTCTCCAAATGTAGATTCTGTCATATTTGGCTCCTAGAAAACTTCATTGAATTCTCAATATTTCAGCTATGAAAAACTGGAATCAAGCTGGGGGGTGAGAGAATTTTTTCCCACTCCTGACTATGCTGAGTTTTTTCTGAGAATCAATGTTTATTTCAAGAGTATATAAAATAGCTACCTATGTCTGCATAGTCATTAAGATCTTCTTCAGTAATAATTTTCAAGGAGCCTCTGCCTTCAGGGGTGAGATGTTTCATGAGCAGTATGGGATTCTTTGGCCACTCTGCAGTTATACAACTCTTGTTGTGGGCACAGTTTTTTTTTCACTGGTTTATACATGTTAAAAGTTTGTTCTGTTTTGGTAATTTGGATAAATACTTGTATGATGTTTAGTATTTTATTTTACCTTTGCAGCACCTCAGGAATCTTGTGAGATTAGAAAGTGGGGTGGAAGTCCTGGAAACAAATAGAGGAGGAAACAAAATAGAGAAGTGTTCCTGACATGCCTCCCACAAGTGTTAACCTCTCTTCTGTATCAGACTTGTCCATACAGTACATGTGCTAAAACTTGTCCATATGGTACATGTGCAATTTGAATTGCTAGGATTAAGTAAAACTAACTGGGATGTTCATATAAATATCTGTCACACACTGAGAAGGCAATCTGATTGGTGAGCAGAGATCAAAGTGCCTAGGGCTGTCGCATGTTCTGACCACACACTTCCTTCACCTGGCAAAATGTGCATTAGGCCAGCAGGTAAAGCTGCCCCACAAATGGCTAGTAGAGGACATGCTTTTGACAGAAACAAACATACAAAACCAAGAAGCAATCTATGCATTTATCCTATACATTTTGAGCTCTTTATTCCTGCTGACTGGGATCAAGAACATCACCCTACCATTGCTTGGCTATGAATGGCTCTGGCATGTTGATGTTGTCATTCATCTTAAAAGTCTTTTGCTAATAGCTGAGTTAAAGATTTGCTGAGATACGTCCTTCCTTCATATTGAATGAATGACCCAACAAAATAATAGGTATTCATACTTTAGAAGATGGAAGAAGAAACTAGGTGGTTGACTTCCTTGACCTGATCCTCACCAACAGAGAAGAACTGGTCAATGCAGCAGACTAATGAAAACCTTGGTGGGGAGTGACCAGGTTGTTTTTGGGTTTATTACTGGAAAGGGAAAACTAGATGTAGCTGTCTGTGCACTCTGGACTTTAAGAGCTTATCCAGACCAGCCAAAAGCCTTTGGTTTTGGCATGCTATTCTGTGGCCAAGTAGCATGTCTTGGAATGGATGTCTGATACGTACTAGATACGTCATCCTCTTGTTGTTTATTTATGCCCTTTTGCACTTATGGCTGTGTTATCCCAAAATGTGGGTCACGCAGGGGTCCACTCGCAATGCCAGTACCTTCATTAAAAGATGGGGAATATTAGCTCAAAGAGCAGGCCTGGAAGAACGGGGTAACTTTATGAGATCTTGTACATCTATGTTTACTAGTACTAATGCAGTGAAGAACCAGCTGGAGATCCAAAAGTAAGCATATTTGTTTTATCAGGGAAACTGCAATCAAACAACAAGATCCAAGCAGTCATGCAATCACACAAGACTCACTGAAGGAAAAAGGAGGAAAGTCTTGGATAGCGAGATTTTTAGGGCAAAGTGGGTGATATTTTATCAATCCAGCAGAGCAGTGAAGAAACAGTGATGTGGCTTAGGTGCAAGTCTAAGGACAGTACACAAATGGGAATCAGAGTGGCAACCAGCAATTGGTGTTCTGTGATTTGACTGGTCAAAACCTGGGGTTTAAATACTCTTTTTCTGCCTGGAGGGTAAAGGTGTTAATGGCTCTCTGGCAGAGTAAACAATGGAGTTTGGAGGGTGAACAATGGAGTTCAGAATGAGCTAATGGCCTTAGCATTAGGCGACAAATGCTAAGGACAAAGGCCTTGACAGCTCTGTAATTGTTGGACAGGTGTGGGAACAAAAAGGAAGTTTGCTTGGTCAGAGAGGGAGAAGACAATCAGCCATCCTGTGAGAACATCCCAGATCCTATTGTCTCGTAAAGGCTGAGTCATCAGAGGCTAACTGTAAGTCCATTATTGGAGTTTCCTGGTGATATTCTGACTATGGCCTGGCTATGCCTTGAGATCTTTCCTGACCTTATTTTGCAATTTACTTTTGTCACCAGCCTTTTCCTCTTGACCAGCATGGACATGTAGTCATAGCAGGGTATAGTTTATATTTATGCCAAGTAATATATATTTTTACCAATTAAATATATCAAACTGTGGGGAATGTATGGCCTAGTAGCAGCTGAAAGAGGTATATTTGAGATGGAGTTTACAGACAGTGGATATAGACATTCTTCCAAATTGATGTTCGGATCACAATCCATTGCAAATGAAACTTAAGATTACAGACAGAGAGAGGACGTGGAGATTGAATGAACAGATATTCAAGAAGGAGAAGTACATCAAACAAGCAAAAATAGAATTAAATAATTATTTTAAGGAGAATATGACATCGGAATTACCAATGAAAACAATTTGGGATGCAGGTAAAGCTGTAATTTGAGGAAATTTTATCAGATGGTCTGCGGAAATCAGGAAAGAGAGGAAACAGACTGAAGATTCAATTCTGGAGAGGATGAAAGAACTAGAGAAACAGATGAGGGAAAAACCGACGGACAATAAGATAAGACAACAGATGAAGGTATGTCAAGCTGAATTAAATCAACTAAATTTGCAAGAAATAGAACAACAGATGCGAAGAGTGAGATATACTTTTTTTGAACAGGCAAATAAACCTTCTAAACTGTTAGCCAGTTTACTTCGTAAAAGAAGGGTTAGAAATATTATTGCGGAGATTAGAGTTGGTGACGGGAAAACTACAAAACAGGAGGAGATAAAACAGGCTTTTTATAAATATTACATGAAGTTAATGAGTACTACCTCCTCAATGAAAAAACAAGGAGAAATGGAAGAATATTTGGAAAAAATGAACAAAATGAGATTCACTGAGGAGCAGAAATCAATTCTGAATAAACCCATATCGATGATGGAGATAGTTCAAGCTATTAGGAATTTGAAGAATGACAAATCTCCTGGACCAGACGGCTTTACTGCAAAATATTACAAAATATTGGAACATGAAGTTTCGATACCTTTGCAGAACACAATGAATGAGATAAGAAAAGAGGGAATACCAGACACCTGGAAGGAAGCTAATGTGACTTTAATACCAAAAGAAGGAAGAGACTCAACAGATGTCAAGAATTACAGAACAATTTCATTATTAAATATAGATTACAAAATCTTTGCTGCAATTCTGACTGAAAGACTTAAAATGGTTCTTCAAGAAAATACACATGAAGATCAGAATGGATTCTTACCAAAGAGAATGATGTGAGATAATATCAGGACAGTGCTAAATATAATTGAGTACTATGAGAAGCACAATGAAAGAAAGCTGGCAAAGAGATTTGTGGATGCAGAAAAGGCCTTTGATATGATTAATTGGTCATTCTTGAAGATGGTCATTAAACAGGCTCAAGCCGGAGACAAATTTATCTATTGAAGCAATATACAGTCAACAACAGGGAAGACTGATTATTAATGGAGAGAGAACAAAACAAATTGAATTGCATAGAGGAGCAAGACAAGGTTGTCCACTATCTCCGCTGTTATTTATCATGACATTGGAAATACTTAACAATGCCATAAGGGAAGACAAAGCAATAAGAGGACTTCAGATTAAGAAATATCAGTATAAACTCAAAGCATTTGCAGATGATTTGGTCTTGTTTCTGGATGATCCTCTCAGCAGTATTCAAAGGTTGATGGATATTGTTCAGGGATATGGAGAATTTTCTGGATTTAAGATAAACAAGGAAAAAACAGTAATAATAACAAAAAACATGAGGGAGAAAGAAGAGAAGGAGCTTGAGCATTTAACAGGTTTTAATAAAGGTCAAAAAGCAAAATACTTGGGTGTCTGGATTACAAAAAGAAATAATGAACTATTTCAGAATAACTATGAAAAAAATGGAAAGAGATAATCAAGGATTTGGAGAAATGGACTAGAATGCGACTATCTATGACGGGAAGAGTGGCAGTCATAAAAATGAACATACTTCCAAAGATGAATTACCTTTTCCAAAATCTTCCTATTATTACAAATACTAAGCCTTTTATACAATGGAAGAGAGATTTAACTAAATTTATATGGCAAGAGAAAAAGCCGAGAATAAAATGGAATATCATGACAGATTCAATAAGAAGAGGAGGCCTGGGTCTACCGGATTTATAGATATATTTCAAGGCAGCAGCATTTACTTGGATAAAAGACTGGATGAATCTTCAAAATATGAGAATGCTGACATTAGAGGGAGCTGATTTAAGGATGGGTTGGCATGCCTACATGTTCTATGGGAAAGTTGCGGTTGACAAAGACTTTGTTCATCATTTTGTAAGAAAATCACTACTTAAAATATGGACTGACTACAAGAATAAGAACATTAGGCAACTACCTACATGCATCTCCCCTCAAGAAGCTTTCTTTGGAAGATGGACTGATTCAGATAAATGGCTGTGTTGTGATGACATATTAGAAAAAACAAAATTTAATTTTTTTAAGATGAAATCAAGAGAAAAATTGGAATCAGAAGGAACAAAGTTAAACTGATTCCCTTACAGACAGCTAACTGAGCGATTCCAGATGGACGTGAAAACTTATGGAATAGAACAAAAAGAGCAAAGAAGAATGTTGAAGTTATTGCGGGAAAACCCGCCTCATTTATTATCACACTTATATCAGGAGATTTTAAATCAAGAAAGAGAAGAGGAGACAGTCAAATCAGCAATGATATTGTGGGCTCAAAATGTCGGACATCCAATTCAATTAGAGCACTGGGAACAGAGCTGGCAAAGGACACAAACATTTACTCCAGCCCAGAACCTAAAAGAGAACTATTATAAGCTTTTTCACAGATGGTACATGACACCAGAAAAATTAAAGAAGATATATAATACGGGAACAGGTCAGTGCTGGAAGTGTCAGGAGAATGCTGGAACACTTTTTCGTATGTGGTGGTCATGTCCTAAGGCTAAAAAATATTGGAATGATATACACAATATGATATGTAAAATATTGAGGGTTCAAATGGATAAGAAACCTGAAATGTACTTATTAAATATGACACATATGTTAGATGGAACTGTAGCAAAGAAATATTGGAGAATAATGATGTATATGATTACGACACCCCGTATTGAATATGCAAGGCTATGGAAAACTGAGCAGATACCTACAATAGAGCAATGGTGGGCAACTTTCATTGAAAATCAAAATGCAGATATAGTCTCTCAGAAATTAAAAGGAAAATCAGATGATGACATTAACAAAGGATGGCAAATTGTTCTGAAAACAGGTTGGGTGTTGACAGGTAACAACTCTTAATTCATGGTAGCATGAACAGTTAGAAGTAAAAATCAGTGGAATATCATGGAACATGAAAAGTAGGGTAGAAGAGCAGGATCTAACTTATATGTTAACAAATGTAATGCTATGCATAATGTTGAAATGTCAATGAAATAACAGTATTGAAATCCAGAGAGGAGTGGAAGAAAGCTGTAATAGTTCGGTAAAATGTACAATAAGAAATATTGTTTTATACGATGTAATCACAATTAAATTATTTTTTAAAAAAAGAGATGGAGTTTACTGGGCTGCATGGAAAACATTTTCACCTGTTTTGGCACGGTTTTCAGGTGAAAATTCTGCCAAAATCACATCTCCAAAAATGAAAATGGAGAGGGTTTGGAGAACTGCAGGTGTGCGTTTTATAACTGCAAAACTAGGATTCAAGAATCATTGGTGGCCCACAGGTCACCCTTTCCCCAGCCCCAGATCAGATGCTCCCTTCGTCCCTTACAATTCTACAATTGTAACTCAACAGCAGCATGTCCAGCCACAGTACAATGCAGACTTGAACATGGTTAGATAAGGATGTGTTTCTTGTTGATCCAAGTAGTCCATCTACATGCTCCATACTCATGCAAGCCTCTTCACATCCTGGCTGAACACATGATAAACCATAATTGGCATTCATGTTGGAAGCCAGCTATGAACCCACTCTTATTATCAACAGTAATCCAGATCAATACACTTAGCTCATTTGTGAATGAGCTTACCATATTCAAATGCAGTACAGAATGAGCCTGTCTAATATTCTTGGAAGAGAGGAGGTAATAAAATGTAATTTATATATTATAATATGTAAATTATAAACTTACACATTATAAATTTATAAGTGTAACTTATTACAGTTATTTTTTTCTGACTACTCGCTTTATTATGGAATTTTTAAGGAATGCCATATAAATTGTTGTTGTGTGCCTTAAAGTAGTTTCTGACTTAGGATGACCCTAAGGTGACCCTATCACAGGATTTTCTAGGCAAGATTTGTTCAGAGGAGATTGGGCATTGCCTTGCTCTGAGGCTGATGAAATGTGACTAGCCCAAGGTCACTGAGTGGGTTTCTGTGGCTGAGCAGGGATTTGAACCCTGCTCTCCCAGAATCCTAGGCCCTTTCCGCACCTTACCTTTTTTCAGCGCTGGGTGTGGGGATTGCGTGAGCAGCCTCCAGCGAGAGGCTCTCACATCCCTGCTGCTTCAGCTCTGCACGAGCTGCCTGCTCCCAAGCAGGCAGCGCGAGAGCCCCGCCTCTTCCTTCCGCAGCACAGCCTGGGAAACTCCCAGGTTGTGCCGGGGCAGGGAGCACGACTGCTGCGGCTCCAGAGGCTCCACACACACGGCAAGTGCATGCAAGGTCCTGGAGCAATGCGCAATCATGCACCATTTTCGGCTGAAAGCAGAAAATGAAAAAGTGTGCGAGCGGCACCTGCCCTACCCTGGAGCGTCACACGATTGTGAGTGCATCATGCAGATCGCTTCTCACAATCGCACAATGCTCGAGGGGCCCTTTTGCATGGCAAATGCCATGCACAAAGGGCCCTAGTCCAGCAGTTAAACCACTGCATCACACTGGGTCTTTCCAGGTGAGCTTGTTGTTGTGTGCCTTCAAGTTATTTCCAATTTATGGTGACCCCAGCGAGGGATTTTCTTGGGAACATTTGTTTAGAAGGGATTTGCCTTAGGTGTGCACATGTAATTACTTTCACTTTCATGACTATTTTATGTGATCTGTTTACTTTCTATCTCACACCATGAAACTCCCTAAGCTGATGTTTTTCCAGACATTGGATTTGTTGTGAAATAAATGCACACTTGTTATTCAGTTCTTACAGAAGATTCTGGTGTACCTATGCTTTTGGGGAAGGGCCAAAGAAGACCATGGTTCAAACACACATTTTGTATCCGAGAAGTCTCTGGCAAAGACCACTATCTGGAATCTGGAAGAATTTTTAAGCTAGATGGAACAATGGTCTGAATTAGTCTAAGACAGCTTCTTAATTCACTTCATATGAATTTAACGGGGGATAAGGCACTTCCCTCTTTACTAGTTGTTGAGGTTTTAGTATCATGTATACTGTGGATATATAAGTCTCATGGACATCTCAGATACTGGCTGTGCTGTCACCATTGATCATTATAGCCCTTTCACTATTACAGCCCTTCTACTATCTCTCTTGATCATTTCCTTTGAGAGTTTTTTTTTTTTTTTGGCAATACAAACTGTGTCAGATGGAGTTTCAACAGAGAAATAATATACTCTCAGAGTATCCATATCTACCTATTCAATATAACCTTAACAAATCTGTTTCATGAATATTTATAAATTTATGAGATACCTACAGTGATGTTAAGATCACCTCAATACACATACCAGAAAACAGCCTTGAGCAACAGATGTGTTTCAGCCAATTTTTTTCCTAAATCAGCATGACGATTTACAGTATAATCCAAAGCATGTTTATTCAGAAGTATGTCCTGCTGTGTTCAAGAGGAGACTTACTTGTGTGTAAGTGTGTACAGGCTTACAACATGAAATTTTGTGCTGAAAACTGGATGCATCTATCCAAAGCTATCATCTTCTAAACAGAAATTCCATATTTAATTGCCTCTACATTTAACTGGGAGAACCACTCCCAGTTAAATGTAGCTGAGATACCACGATATACTTCCGATTTTTGTTCTTTGCCTGGGATGGCAGAAACAAAGGAACACCTGGCAATTTTCATACATGGCTAACTGCTTGCATTTAGCTTGCCAGATCAGAAGTTATGCAAGTTCACACCAATTATTTTTCTATATTTTCTGAGTCAAGATTGCACATGTACTGATTTAAAAAATAAAAATAAATCAGGCATTCGAGAATTCTCCTGTTGTCGAACAAAATATTATGCTTCTAGTACTGGTTGAAGATAGTTCTACTTACTTATTTACAGTTTACTTTATGTATAGCTTAGAGGGCTGTATAGATCCCTCTAACTATGGATTTCCCTAGCTATTGACATGTGCCTATCCCCTTCTGAGCCACTATTCAGTGTGTAGTAATATTCATTTTTGTTTAAATCTGCCTACGGTATGCTTCTGAGAGCTTGGAACATTATTTAAAAGAGCTAACAAAGTAGTGGCAGTGTTTGAAAAACCTGAACACATTAGCATTATTCATGGCTTTTTATGTTACAGGTAGTGCATCAGCCATGTGTACTAACCTAACTGTAATTCTTTCCCATTCACAATTCCTACTTAGCCATGACTTTGACACTGTTGCTACTTTACCAGGCATTAGCTGCATTGGGAGAAGGAAGTCCATTGTGCCAATGATCAGAACATGGTTCAAATGATGGTTCATCAGGTTTGGGGGGAATTGGATCAGAAAAAGCTACTTAGTTTACTGAGTTAAGTATAAGCTGATACAGGATTCCAGCCATTACTTGTTATAGCAACCCTCCCATTAACATGAATGTTACAATGTTAAAAAAAAAACCCAATTGTTATATCCTTCAAAGGTAACACACTACAGGTGACATTGTTATTTGTGACACAGTACTTCAGGCTCTGATGCATTCTACTGCAACTGTTATCTCAAGTATCAGGCCTTGCTTTTAGCT
This sequence comes from Cyclura pinguis, assembly GCA_030412105.1. Lineage (NCBI taxonomy): Eukaryota > Metazoa > Chordata > Lepidosauria > Squamata > Iguanidae > Cyclura > Cyclura pinguis. Next base: position 244,413,036 of record CM059599.1, on the reverse strand, counting down.
GCCTGCCGCTTTGTGAGGGCACAGAGGTGGAAAATGGCCAAAACGTTTACCTATAAATCAGGTGTGGAAATCAGGTGTCCCACATGCTTCATACAACTCCCAGGAGCTTTTTGCGAGTGTACGTGCTCTTCAAGCTGTATTCAACCCTGAAAGCCTCTGCACCCCACAGTTTTAATCTTTTAGGTGCCCCCTCCCCACAAAATGATAGCACACTGAAAGACTCCAGCTGAGGCTGATTTATATTAAATCCTCAACTGCTCCACCTGGGTCCTGGAAATCCTCTGCTTGACCTGGAAGTTACAGTTGACCTGATTTTCAGCCAGTGTTAGAGCTGCACATGGTGGGGGCATGGGAGTGAAAACTGAGTCCTTCCCCTCCTCAGTGGGTTGCCCCTCTTATAAATCAATGGGGAGTTGATTTATAATTGTTATTTGGACCACTGATGAATGACTTGAGCTTCTTTAATTACTTTTGAACTTGTATTTAGGCCATGCAAGCGCTACCTTGAAGAATTACACCGCTAATCAATTAGCTGCATTAGTAGTCCTAAAAAATAAGTGTGTAAGCCTTAGGCTTCTGCACACCAGAGAGTTCCAAAGTGCAAAAGTCGTTGCTTTCATGTGCAATCTTTACCTTAAAACATGGTCCACCCTAGGCAACTTGTTATTATTAGAAAAATGCAGCTATTTATATTGTGAAGCTGAGGAAGCAACAACATGCGTGGAGAGATTGGGAATGCTTCAGAGCTAGGTAATAGAACTGTTCAGGAGCAGAACTGAGATGTTTTAATCATGCTTCCTGCTAGTCTTTTTTTATTTTATAAATCTGAGGAGTTGGGGGGAAAATGACACAATGACAGTTAATTATAACTAATCCTGCAGCACTTCAGCACAGACTAATAAGAACAGAGAGCTCTGCCAGCAGTTTGTTATATCCTCAAGGAGAAAAAAAAAGTGCTTTTGCCTGAAATAATTCCACTTTCCCCAGATTCAAAAAGGAAGTATAATTTGCTTAGTAAATATATCAGATGATTGTACTGTAGTACTCAGAAAACGAAGAATGTAGGCAAGGGACGCTGTGCCTGTGGAAGAAGGAAGGGAAAGCAGGAAAAGGTACTCCCACACCAAATTTTGCCTTATCCTGAGGCAAATCAAGGCCCAGCTTTTCTCCAAAAGCCAGGTGAGAATGCCCCCAAGTTGAGAGAGATCTAGGAACAGATCTACCTTGAGCCAGAAAACTCATGGTTGACCTTGAATCAGTCATGCTGTCTCAGCCTGACTGTCTCAAAGGATTGTGGAGAGGATAAAATGAGGAAAGCAGGAGAGTCATGTATGTTACCTTGACCTAACTGGGGGGATGATGGGATATATATGTAACCAATAAATAATTAACAGCGTGCAAAGGGAGACAGATGCCCTCCTCTTCGCCTGCCCTTCTTATAAGAATTCAGGGAAAGAGTACTCACCAGAGGAGACAGTCCCATGTTTGCTAGAGAACTAGCGAAGAGATGTGCAGAACACTGTACATATTCTTCATGGTCAGGGCTGGCCCAAGGCATGTTGCTGTCAGAGGTAAAAGACAAGATAGGATCCCTGGGCCAGAGGGCCTTCTCCCTACCACTGAACATTTCCTACCAGAGGCATCTTGGGCCTCTGTCTCATGGGAGAACTGGCTGTGTAGGTGACTAATTGTCACAGTGACAGCACTTTGTTTATTACCATCTCTTTGTGAGCTATTGGGGAACTATTAATCCCTTGAGTGTGAAGAGGAGAGTGCTTGAATTACAAAAACAACAGGTTTCATATAACTTTGCTCATCATTTTCTCAAACATCTGATCTTGGTTTTTCTTCTGAACTTCTTTATCTTGTTTTCTGTCTAATTTCATGCTAATTATCTGTCACATGGATGAATGCATGTGTGTGTGTGCTTGCATGCGGTTGTATTCATTTTGATACTGCAGGCAATAATATGAGGATCAAGGTTCAATTACAATAGTGTCCTTTAGAAGAGAAATAAAACAGAAAATGTTTGCTTCTTTACTACAAGAATAAATTGGGGAAAAAAACTGACATCTAGACAAGCAAGCATGTATATGATAAGAGGCTTGGACATTCAGTATATCCCTCTAATCTATAGTGGATTTGGGAGGGTCTTCTGCAAGGACATGAGCCAGACAGACTAAGAGGTGCAAAGGTCCCCTTGCCTCCAAATCTTATGGCTTGCTGAAGCTATAGGGTACATTCAGATATCTCATATATCCCAAAGGCAGTGTTGCCTGGTGATTTTCATGTCAGTGGGGCAGTAAATCTGCTCCGCATTTTAGTTTGAACCTTAATGGAGCTAACTAAGGTGCCTGTTTGGGGATAGATTTTAACATTTTACATATCTACTTTATGTGCAAACTAATATCCATAGCCAATTCAATGTCCTGGAAGCCACTGATAGGCACCCTATAAGTTATGAAGAATGGACAGAAGTGGCTCCAAGTGGATGAAAATTCCACTGTGCCAACTTCATCTTACAGATCCAATACTTGCAGTAATGAAGTTTTTGGATCTTTTATGGTGCTTCCGCTTTGTTTTTCCTATACATGTCAATTAGCATAATAGGCAGGACAGAATCCCAAGGGTTCTGCATGGCCAATGACTATATGATTGAAAAGGAATCTTCCAACAGCATCTTTTGAACTCACTGCTTCAGGAAAGATAAAAAAAAAGCAATCTGAGAGTACTTAGATGTACTGGTATTTGCTGGTGGAGGGTAAATCTCCATTGGCATACTTATGCTGAACTTTCACTTTCCCTGGCTGCACAGTGCAGCTTCACAGCACTGGGGCACACCCTTATGGCCAAGTGGTGATTAAAGGATGTGTGGGTGGATGGGTACTTGCTGGCTGGGGAAAAGGAATAGTTAATGCCCTTCCAGATCTCCAGTGAGTGCACTGTCAGAATAGAAGCACAAGGGCTGTTCCTTGTTTTCTGGCTGTCTAATCATCCTTGGACCTTGCACAGGTGCCCTGTCATCCCTACAGCCAATGACCAGCCATAGGAGAGCACCCTGGTGCCATTGAACTGTGGTTGCACTAGAGAGGAGGCAGTAATGCCTCATTCTGCAATGCACCTTAAAGTAATACTCTGCATTAGCCCTTCGTAACATCAGTGTAAGATACCTAGGATCCTACTCCATGTTGTTCAGTCCCAAGTGATAAGGATATCACCATGAAAAATGTAATTAATGTAAAGCTGTAACTCTAAATTTTAAAAAAGTACTTTATTGGGTCTCAATATCCACAGGTATTCAGCTATGCTTATTATTATATTAGTAGAGTTAGTTTAAGACTAGGTTTAAGAAACTTTGAGAAACCAGTATTCAGTTTTAAAGAGAAAATGGGAATAGTTCCCAAAATATTAGAGAGAAATAGATGAAAGATGGGTAACAAGTTTAAAAATAAATGAAGAAATGCACTGGGGAAAACTCTAACTAGATCTATGAGGGACCTATCTTTACAAAAGGCCCATCAACATCACCAAGTCTGAAACATTACAGAAAATCACTCTAAGGTATTATGTTAATAATATTTAATATCAGCACATTTGAATAATATATATAAGAACAGACTGTGACATGGCCAGAAATGAAACTGTTGCTAGATATGCTGCTACATATGAGTGTTGATGCTTTGGGCATATGTTCTGGTTTAAACCTGGAACTGCAATGTTTTGGAGAAAAAAAAAGAGAGGTACAATTAATTTAAAGATTATTTGTGTGCTACTGTTTGACTCATATGCAACTTTAGTGGGTTATGTGAAGGAGTCAAGATAGAATATCATGAGATATCTTGGAATTTGTTGACAGCAGTGGAGATATTGATTGCTGTGAGATGAAGAAGTAGTGAAGCTCCTTCTATTAAATTATGGTGACTTAAAATCTGGCACATTGCAAAAATAGCAAAACTGTCAGAATTTATTCCATTATGGGACAAGAAAAAACTTGATGGAACTTTTTATGAGATTTGTCTTCCTCTTCTACATTTTATGCAAAGGTGATGCAGTCTGGATATTAATAGATGGTGTGTTTAATTTTATATGAAGGGCAATGAATTTGGTTCCATTTTTGGGTCTTGTTAATTTCATTTATTATGTTTCATTTATTACAGCTGTGCTAATTAGGATATTTATGTTATGTATGGCATTTGTGTTACATATGACATTATGTTATTTTTGTGTTGTGAATGTTATTCAAGATTTTTGAAATATTTATAGTAGTTGTGAAATTAGACATATTTATGATAATATCCTAACACACGTTAAAGTTTCTTATTGATATTAAGGCCACTTTTGGTAAATATTATAGGTTATTTATGAAGAAAGTTATGTTTTTCTTGATTAGTTTTGTAGTTATTTATGGAGGAGAAACTTGAGTAGAGGCAGCTTAAGTCAAGTATGTTCTTTTGAGTTTCTCAGTGGAGATAATTTAGATGAGGAATTGTACCAATAAGCTATATTGATCAGTTCTATTCTCAGATATTTGGTTGCACCATGATTTGCTTATTATACTTCAGTATGATTAGTACCAAGCTATATGATTATGATGGTCGTCATCATCATCATCATCATATAATTTAGCATTAATCACACTTAAATAATTAGTGATAGATGATTATTTTTGTTGTTACTATTCTTGTTAGAATCTTAGAAAATACCAAAGTCACTTTATTGAGGGACCCACATTGTCTGTTTTCTCTAACTCTTATCTGTGTTATGAATATTTGTACAGGATTTTGGAGATATTTACAGTATTGGGGGTTTTAGAGGTACTTACGATACCTCTAAAACTTTAATACTAAGATGCTATCTACATCTGCCAAAAAAGTTGGCAATCAGACCAAACCAGCAGTTCTTCTGCGTTTCATTTACACTGGGAGGATTACATTCTTTGCAATTTGCTATTGCCAATAATCTGCTCGCATTTTCTGGGTTTATGATGACCAAGGGCCAGGAAGGTTTGAAAATAATGCGTTTTCAGATGCGTAAACTAATCATGACTAATAGAAATCATAGAATAAGAACATATATTAAAACCAAGGGGATGCATCTCCAGAGTGACAAGATGGTTTAAACCCTTCCTTCTTCACCTGTGTCTTCTACATAAATAATTGTTGTGTAATTACATCCTAGTGATTATGCTGTCTTGCTAGCACCATAGACAGCTCCTAAGTAAATATATAACACCAAATTCTTTCTTTTTTCATAGCGACCCCTACTGTGTATATGAACAAATGAAAGTGTGTGGAAATTAAGATCAACTTTCTGAACTTAGTGACGCCAAGGAAAACAACTATACGCCCTTTGTGAACACTGCTCATTCACACAAATGTAGGCTACATAACATGCACACCATCAAACCAAATATGGCAAAACAGCCACAGAAGGTGGCCTGCCAATAAGCTAAGGGTCCCCAGAGTGGCTGAGGGAAGACTATCTTTATCAAGCACCTGATGGCTTGCCTTACACAGCTCACAGACTGAGCTTGATTTGGTGGGTTGCAGGACTGAGGTAAAGCAAGGCCACCATTAGATCTTCTGAGATCTAATTTTCAACAGACTTTGCCTTTGCCACAAGCGTTATCCAGCAGCCATTCCATTCTGTAGGAGAGGGAGACATAGGAAGCAGGGTTACCAGGAAAGATCCTAGAGCAGATCATTAAACAGTCAGTTTTTAATTACTTAGAAAGCAATGCCATAATCACTAAAAGCCAGCATGGATTTCTCAGAAATAAGTCATGCCAGACTAATCTTATCTCTTTTTATGATAGGGCTACAAGCTTGATAGATGAAGGGAATGCTGTAGATGCAGCATATCTTGACCTCAGTAAGGCCTTTGACAAAGTTCCCCATGACATTCTTGCAAAGAAGCTAGCAAAATGTGGGCTGGACAGGACTACTGTTAGTTGGATTTGTAATTGGTTGACCGACCAAACCCAAAGGGTGCTCACCAATGGCTGCTTTTCATCCTGGAGAGAAGTGACTAGTGGGTGCCACAGGGTTCTGTCCTGGGTCCAGTGCTATTCAACATCTTCATCAATGACTTGGATGAAGGAGTGGAGGGCATGCTGATCAAATTTGCAGATGATATCAAATTGGGAGGGGTTGCTAACACATCAGAGGACAGGATCAAATTTGAATATGACCTTGACAGATTGGAGAGCTGGGCCAAAGCTAACAAAATGAATTTCAACAGAGAGAAATGTAAGGTCCTGCACTTAGGCAGAAAAAATGAAAGGCACAAATATAGGATGGGAGACATGTGGCTGGATAGCAGTATGTGTGAAAGGGATCTAGGAGTCTTGGTAGATCACAAGCTGAACATGAGTCAGCAGTGTGATGCGGCAGCCAAGAAAGCCAACACGATTCTTGGTTGCATCAATAGGAGTATGGTGTCTAGATCGAGGGAGGTAATGGTACCACTCTATTCTGCTTTGGTTAGGCCTCATTTGGAATATTGTGTCCAATTTTGGGCGCCTCAATTCAAGAAGGATGTCAACAAGCTGGAACATGTCCAGAGGAGGGCGACCAAATTGGTGAAGGGTCTGGAAGCCATGCCCTATGAAGAACGCCTTAGGGAGCTGTGTATGTTTAGTCTGCAGAAGAGAAGGTTAAGAGGGGACATGATAGCCATGTTTAAATATTTGAAGGGATGTCATGTTGAAGAGGGAGCGGGCTTGTTCTCTGCTGCTCCAGAGACTAGGACAAGGAGCAATGGATTCAAGCTGCAGGAAAGGAGATTCCACTTGAACCTCAGGAAGAACTTTCTAATGGTCAGAGCTGTCCAGCAGTGGAATATATTGCCTTGGAGTGTGGTAGAGTCTCCTTCTTTGGAGGTTTTTAAGGAGTGGCTGGATGGCCATCTGTTGGGAATGCTTTGATGGGTGTTCCTGCATAGCAGGAGGCCCCTGGAGTCTCTTCCAACTCTATGATTCTGTTGGCTCACCTGAGGGACCAGCAGTTTGAGGCCCTAACTGGTTCCATTCCAACTGATTGTAATAAAATGATAAATCAAACATGTATAGGCAACCTGGATTCTACCTCATGTCAGAACAGGCAAGAGACATCCTAGGTGAAGCAGATCAAGGCCACGGAATTATGAGACACAGCATACAGAATGTTGTAAAGCCTCAGTCTACATCATTTCACAGACTTAGTTTTGAATTGGAAGCAGTAGTCATAGAACTTGTCGATCAGTGTGCTGAACTACCAGCCTCCCCAATAATGGGTTTTTCCTAGGGATGTCCCTTAAACTTATAATTGGTTTGGCATGTGAATTTGTCTGGCCCCTAATGCCTAGCTGGTTTATGAATAGGATATCATTTTCCCAATAACATCTTCTCAGGCTCAGAATGTTAAATGAGATGCTATGCATGCAGACCAGACAGCCAAAGCCAGCTGCTTTGTACATGCATATGCAGAAGTAATTTAATCAATTTTATTCATTTAAGGCCTTTATACACCACCTTTCCTATTTATCTTTGTGTGGTTTACAATGAAGATTAGCATAGCAAAATAACAAGGTATACAATAAGCAATTAAAATCAATAAGCAAATCACACAGTTAAAATATCAACTAAAACAGTGGCAAAAGCTTAATTTCCATAGCATTTTCTCACTATTTGAAATACAGACCATCAAAATTACTGAAAAAACAAAACAATATCTGAAGGATAATAAAGGAAGTGACATGAGAACATCCCAGGTGGAGGTTTCCATAAAAGTTAAGCAAAACCTCTCCTAGGTTGCTATTTTGATCTCTCCTTATGGAAATTAAAATATAAGAAGAGCCTGAGGCCTATCTAGCCCCGTATCCTGTTCACCCACAGCACTCAGTAGTCAGAATACTCTGCTCGTGGAAATTCCCATGATCAGAACATAAGTCTACAGGAGTAGACTTCTTCCATAGTTGTTACCAAAAGTGGTGGATACACGCTTGGTTACGTGATACATGGTGCCTCTGTCCCAGGAGGTAGCATATAACCTACATGTCTAATAGCTATTGACAATATTATCTACCATAAATGAGTCCAATCTCTCTTTTGAAAGCATCTACATCAATGGCCTTCACATTCTGTGGTTGTAAATTTCATAATTTAATTATGTACATACCATCTTGAATGCCACCTACCACCACGATACCATTCTGAGCACATCTGGTCTCATGTGATTTTGAAAACTAAGCAGGACCTGGTTAATATTTGGATGGGAGACCATCATAGAGTCTCAGGGACCTCTAGGGAGGCTTATGGGGGGAAAATCTTGTCTGAAACCCTAAAGAGTTGCTTCTAGTTAAACTGACAACAGTGGGCTGGATGGACAAATACCTTGGCTCACTATAAGGCAGCTTCCTGTAGTCTTAGATTCACTGTGTCTTTCTGTGTTCTTCTGACTATCTCTTTATTATTTGTGAAACTTTCCTTGGTTGCCAAAAGTACATGAAGGACCATACAAATAACACACCCACCAGTTAGTATAGTTCCATTAACCTATTATGTTAACTGTTAACTGTTAACTGTTTTCCGCACACATTGTGCAGTGTTTTTTTAAAATAAGAACCATTCTTTAATAGTCAAAAAAATACTTTAATAGTTAATTACTTTATAACTATGAAAATTGTACAGTGGAAAAAAAAAAGAAGAAAATGAACAAAAGAGTAAAGCTCTAGGAAAGAATGAGGATGAAAAATAATGCAAATGAAAAGAAAAAAATCAATCTTAAACTGGGTCAGAAAACAAATCATTTCACAAGGTAACATTACTCTTGGGTAGCCAAACAATATCTGTATCTCTATTAGCATAATCAATAAATGATAGCCAAATACCATAAAAAAATGTTATTTGTGCCAATGTTTGTCTGTGACTTTACCTGAACAGTCAGTTTTTTCATGAATGTCAGATTCCAGAGGCATGAGCTAAATCTGGAGATCTGATGGAAATCTCTCAATTTTGACACAGTCTTTAAACATGCAGAGGTATACATAAAGATGATAATGGTTTTGTGAATCGACCATTTTAGTCATTAATGAATAAAGATAATAAACCAATTACTGGAGAAGCTGTCCAGTACTTATGCTAATAATCAAAAATTCCCACCCCAAATATCCCAACTTCTGGGCAGAATCACCATGAGTGTATCTAGATGCCAGAAGTTTAACATCTTTAATAGCAGTGATTGCGCAGACTGCTATGAAGAGATTTCAACTGAATTGGAATGAGGTTCCCTTTAGAGAGAGAGCATGGGATAGAAGTTTGGATGTGGGACTAAGATCTTAGAGATCAGGGTTTGAATCCCTTCTCGGCCATGAAAACTCACTATGTAACCTTGGGGAGGTCACACTCTTTCACCCTTGGAGAAAAGCAAAAATAATTCCTGCCAAAATCAATCAATCAATCAATCAGTCAATCAATCTCATGATAAGTTCACCTGAGGGTTACCTTAAGTCATAAATGACTTGAATGCACACAACAAGAAAGGTTCTTTCTGTAAATAGTCTTTAAAAAGATTATAAGCCTGAGGGCAGGGAATTCATCTGTTGTTGTCTTACTTGTAAAGCATCATGTGCAGTGATGGTGCTATATAAATAAACTCATCATCATCTTCATCATGAATGGAAGAGGAGACAGGTCTACAAGATGATCTATCAAATGAATGCCAGAACTTTTCATCAACTTCAGTTCCTAGGACCTTCTCCTAGGTATGTCTTGGTCTCTCAAGTGACTTCAAAGCAGAAGGAAGTAGGATTTGGAAATGAATCTTTTTCTCATCATTTTCTAAATTTAAGAACAGTCTTTCAAAGACCGCTTCCAATATCCTGTACTTTCCCCAAAGGAGAAGCAGAAAAATGAAAAACTTTGTACATACATACGCAAGCAGGAGGTCTTGGGTGGGTAAGCCATTCCTTCATCTGAGGTATTATCTTTGGGGCAACCTTACACACTAAAAATCTCTTATTCTTTCAAGTTTTTTATTCTTCCAAACTTCTAAAATTGCAAATTTATTTCTATAAAAAAATGGGCGGTCATAAAAAGAGAAGTAAAATCATGGAAGCTGGTAAGAGAACTTTTTGCCATATACTTTTCACATATTATGCAAAAAAGGTGGAGTTGTCAAGCATTTGAACATTTTTATGCATAATTCCCAAGCTTGCTAACCCCTTAATCATTCAGTAGAGATGGCACCATTTTCTAAAAGAGGCCATACATTCCTATTGACTTTAATCATAAGCCTCAATAACTGACAAAGCTAGTATGTTTCATTGCGGTTTCCTTCTCTCCCCCACCCCCCAGTGTTGCCTACTGAGTAGTAATGTTGGCACATATACTGATGGTGTTGTTCCCACAGAACTGTCATTCCGCTTCATCTGCTAGTCTCCACATTTAAACCATCACAGAACAAGACAGCATTTTGGATCTGAATGGGGAACAAAAATTATAAAGTTGCGTGTTATCTAAATTGGTGTTACCTAATTTGTTTCAAATTTTATCTGTAGCAATGCCACTTATTAACTAAATTTCAGAAATATTTATTGGATTCTAGTAATCAGTGGAAATAATCTATAATCTCTAGACCAACTTTGTAGAAATCTTCTAAAGAGTGATCTGAAGGTACCTAACCTGAAGCCATACAATGAAACATATCAGCATGGCTCCAGATCCAGGCATCAGCTGACCTGCCTGCTGGCCAATGAATAGTCAAAGCTTTCACTTGCTCCACCTCCTGCCAGTCAACCAGGTTGCCTCTGATTGGCTAGCCTTCCCACTTCATTCCAGAGCCTGAGAAAACTATTCTGGGAAAGAGAAATAGCCCTGACACCCAGACCATGGTGTTTATCCTTGCTTTACCAGTGATCCATAGACTGATGCTCCTGCTCATGGTGAGATGGGAAACACACTTTCTGAAAAGGTCAACCATGTTAGTTCATATATCTGACTGCCAACATTTTATTTTATTTTATTTTATTTTATTTTACCCTCTTTCTACACAGAAGAGTCCTGATTCTAAATATGTTGCTTAAAAGGCAGGTAATTTTCTGATTTTCTTGAGGACGATTTTTCTTTTTCTTTTATTGTCCTAACTCCAAAGTCCCCTACCACTATTGTCACTGGAGCTACTCAGGAACCAACAGGGTTCCAAATTCAGAAGCTGCATATTTGTATTTAAACATGTTATAAATTGACGGTGAGAAAGGTGGGCTCTGGCCCGTTATTTTATGGACTACTTTTCCCACAATACTTCACCATTGGCTATGCTGGCTAGGGTTGCTGGGCATTACAGCATACCCTCCAATGTTTCATTGATGACACATATAGCCAATCAACATCAGAGTGTGGTCAAGATGGCAAAAGAAAACACAGCGTAGGAGAGGCTGCAGGCAGCTTGCTTTTGCTGGAGTCTGCTGGGAAGGGCAAGATTCTTTCCCTCCTCTCCTTTCCACTCCCAGCTGAGTTAATTGTGTGCAAACTACTTTTGTACTGTAAACTCAGTTTGCAGCAATTGAAGAAAGCCGAAGATGAAGAAGTAAAGTGGGAGTAGGAGAAAGAAATGGGAACAGTTTAAAAGAAGCTGAAAAAGTGGGACAACACAGGATTAATCAGGACCATTTGGAGGATATGGTACAGACCAAACATATATGGTGAAAGAAAGTTGCCCACCCTCACTATAAAGTATGATTCATTTATTGCAAACAAACATGATTACAATTCACCTTATATGCATTTGTGTGTTGATAAGAATGATGGATCTGTGTGAACCAGGAGAAGCAGGATGGATGGAAAATGGCTAATGTTTCCGTGGTCAGCCTGATAATGGTTGCCACTGTTATAGGTGAATAACAAGTGATACAGAGCTTTCTTCTCTTTTATTAGAGTTAAATAAATCAGAGGAAAAATAATTTTGGGATAGGAAATCTTTGCTTGACAATAGATAGCTTGTGCCTGCTTCTCCAGCAGCACATTCAAGACTCCAATCAGGAAAGGTTAATAGCTTGTGAATTTCTTCACAAGTCTCCTCTTGTTTTGCATGGTAGGTAGGATTCTTGTCTGTCACGATTGTTGAATAACTAGGGGGTACATGGCTTTGAGCTGCATTTCATTCAAGCCTCCTTCTTCCCATTTTTCTACCATCCTTAATTCAAACCCTACCAGAGAGGCCCAAACTGGCCAGTAAGGCATTTTAAGGTTTCTGTTGCTTATCATAATGCTCAAAATATGAATAGCCTTTGCAGCTCTATCAATTTCTCCTCTCTTATCATTGAGTAGTCAAGTTCTTCTCCATAAGGAGGGACCACGCCCTGAAATTTATGAACTCGCCCTCAACAAGGAAGTGACATGAAATGCAATGATGGAAGCAGCAAAAAAGTGGCATTGGTGAAAGCCAATTTGGGCTAAAGAAATTAGAGATGGGATAGGAGCTGGATGTTTAGTTCTCCCAGTACCTGCCTCTGGACTGGACAGCTAGCCTGAAGTCAGCATAACCCAACTGGTAGTTCCACCTTTTCCCAAATAGATTTACCCGATCCACTGTGGTCTAGGCAGCTTTCTTAGGGCCTTTCTGTACTACACTGTTATAGTGCTATTATTCCACTTTCAACATCCTGTGGAATTCTGGGGTTTGTAGTTTACTGAGGCCAAAGAGTTCTCTGGCTGAGAATTAAATGCCTCTCCCTAAACTGCAAACCCCAGCATTCCATAGGATGTTGAAAGTGGAATAACAGCACTATAACAGTATAGTGCAGAAAGGCCTTTAGTCACATTTCAAATGATAGATGGCAAAACTGGAGAAGGAACATAACAGTTCTTCCATTTTCACTGAAAATGTGTCAGATTGTGGACCTGTCCCCTTCAGATACTTTGTACTGTAACAATCCCTTACTTTTGGCCAAGGTAGGTAGAGTTGTTGGAAGCTGCAGGATAAATGGTTCCCCATCTCCAGTTCATCCAAATGTTCTTTTATTTGTCCCAGTTTTACTACCATCTTTCTTTTTTCACTGGTCTGTAAGATTTCCCTATGATGTTTGGAAACAGCGTTCCTGATGCCAATAGTTGTTCTATCCTTTCCTGATCTTTTATATACTGTGAATTATTAATTGATCTATCCTTCCACTGGCAAGCACAATGCAGGAACCAGAGCTGCATAACTGAAAGCCATTATGCAGTTGTATGCTGAATCCAACAGGACATGGCTCCCTTTATCACTTGCAAAATGCTACAAGGGCTGCAGCTGAGAGTAAGTAAACTTCTTTTTTTTCTGTTGAAAGCCATATTCTTGGGATGGCAATAAAATATCACATACAAACAGATGTCAAGTGCAAACAGTGGGCAGGTCTAAAGCCATGAGTGGACAAGGCAAGAACCTCTCTTCTTCTTTGTTTCCCTCTTTTCTCTCTTATCTCTGTCTTCCACTTCCTTCTCCTCTAAGCCTAGTAGGTCGCCTGGGAAAGGGAGAGATCATTCCTGCAGAGAACTGAATTGATTGCTTGCAGGGGCTGTGTGAACATTGGCCAGGGTCCCCATACAGTCCTAAGACCTCTGGTTGCCCACCCATAGCATGGCAAGACAACCCAGTTCACAGCTGAATAAGAATGTGTTAGCCAAGCACTTTCATATTTTAAATATATAGCAGGAAAAGCTCTTATACTGAATTTCTTGCTATGTCAATACTGAAGTAGCCCCTTATTCAATGTCAGTCAGCAGCAATGTCCATCGGTAGAGAGACAATGTTGTACTGTGGTTAGAGTACTGGACTGGGATTGGGAAATCTAGGTTCTAGTTTACAATCTAGTCAGTGGATGCCTTTGGGCCCATAACACTCTCTGTGGCCTACTTCAGAGGGTTCATGTGAGGATAAAGTGGGAAAGAACAGAACCATGTCAGCCATCTTATGCTTGTTGGAGGGAAAAGTAGAATCTAAGTGTAACTAATAAATAACAGAAGGAACAAAAGGAATAAAGCAGCAATCCCCATAGCTTTAAATACACTGATGTAGTGGAGGATTACTTGGAAACAGTAACCCCAGCTGTTTCCATATTTGTGCTGAAAGCCAGCTTGCATCCAGGTGTATGTGAAGGTGCCTAAGATTTTATGTTACTGGCCAGAAAGGTAATGATGAAATAATGTGTTTTCTCCCTGCTATGCATATATGCACAGCCGTTTACTAGATTAACAGAGGCAGAAGTTTAGAGAGAGACCTCACAGTTTTGCCTTCTGGCAAACAGCCTGATAGAAATAGCATCGGGATTCACCTCCAAAAGCACTTGCCTCTTGCTATCTTTCTCTCCATCCCCAAATAAGATAGGCATGATTGGCTCGCAAAATAAATGTTCAATTTACTTGCATAGAAGTGACAAAGGAAGAATGAACAGCTTTGCCTGATATTTCTGAAGCGACGGAGCCTGTTTGGTAACCAGTGGGGTACCAGGAGATAATGAGGACCCTGATTGGAAGGGGAAACATCTCCATAGCCGGCACATCCAGTCATTATCTGATCCATTGCCCCTAGTGATAGCTTAGCTAAATATTCTGTGTATCTGCATTTTTCATATACCCCGGAGATCTGCTGACCTATCCTAGCTTGACAAGTTGTTACTGCCACAAAATGAGTTCCTTTCTTTTCCTTTCCGTGCTCCCTCATTATCTCATTCTCTTTTTGCTGGTTCCCCCTCACTGCATCACGACTTCCTCTCTTTCCCCACCCACCCTTCCCTTCCACAGGAATATTATGAAACGGGAATGTTTTGTTAATCAATCTGTGCTCAAGCGGGCAGGCAAAAAGATAATACCCTGCGTAAACCATGGATGAATGACTTCCTGCCTATCTCCTCTGCTCTTCTAATTGCACATGACAACACACAGAGGGGCCCCTGTGAATCTCTGGCACTGACAGAGCAGAGGAGACACCGGTTTCCCATTGCTATTCTCTGCTCATTAGCATTGAAGCTGCTGAGCAACCATCCCTAGAGATAAGAAGGTAGTTCCTTCTCTTTCCATACTAGCACCAGAGCAGTGATCTAAAAATAAGTCTCTGACAAGGAGGGAAGCAACCTGTCAGCCAATGAACAAAAAAAATCAAACCAACAATAAACCAATAAACAAAAGGCAATGAACAAACATTTAAACTATTTCTATAGTGAATAGATGAATGCCACACAATACCACTTTTGCACTAGTTGTTGATGCCTCCCTGTCCTTGTTGTCTCATTTACTGCCTTTGCCTATATCTGGTCCATTACCCTCAGCCTGTAAGGGTTCTGGACCCATTATGTCTTTGGCTCTTTTTTTACTTCTGCTACTGAGGAAGTTGGACAGAAGAAATGAAGTGGTAAAACAGTATGCATGTTTTCTTTCTTTTTAAAAGAGCATGTAACAGCTGTGGCTACTAGGAGATGGCAAGAGGAACCATGAAGATACACACTTTCATAAACTGTGATCTTAGCTATACTTAGGCCATTTCTGCACTACCAGCTGGCCCCTCCCGAAACTGCAAGCCCCAGGATCCCATAGGATGTTGCAAGTGGAATAATAGCGCTATAACAGTCTAGTGCGGAAATGGCCACTGTTATAGTGCTATTATTCCGCTTTCAATATCCTGTGGAATTCTGGGGTTTGTAGTTTACTGAGACCAAAGAACTCTTTGGCTGAGAATTCTAAATGCCCCTCCCTAAACTGCAAACCCCAGAATTCCATAGGATGTTGAAAGTGGAACAATAGCACTATAACAGTGTAGTGTGGAAATGGCCTTAGTTGGGAGGAATTCCCATTTTTTAAAAAAAGCTATGACTTGAATTCTAAATGAAGTTTCAGATCCAATATGCAACTGTATTGGCTCCTATTGAATTACTGTACAACACAGGCAACTGTTTATAAGTGACACATTTTGCAGCCTAAGACTAGAAATGGGCATGATCCAGTCACTGGCCGAAATCTACTCGGAATGTTATGTTAAAAATGGCATTTTTCCCCAGGTTCACACGGATCTGGTGAGGGAAAGCAGACAAAACCTGCTAGTTCTGAGAAGTCCTTTTCTCCAGTGACTTCATACCTGCAGCTTCTGCCTCCCACCAACACTGCCTAGGCTTTTGTAGTTATGCTGCTGTAGTGTATAAGATGATTCCAGCCAAAATTAACCATCTTGAAGCCCAATAGATCACAAAGTGAAAATTAAAACAAATCTCTTTCATTGAAATTAGTGAAAGTCAAAGTATGAGTGGCTCACACCAACAAGTGTTATGAAAACTGGAAGGTGATACACAAATATTTAATCTATACAATGTTGTAGCTGTTGAAACAGGTGTTCAGGATTTTGTGGGGCTAGAAACACTTACGAACTAGAACTGGGATGGGAGCCTTTAGCCTTCCAGATATTTTGGACTTCAACTCCCCAAAAGCTTGGCCAATGGTAATGGGTTGTGGGCATTGGAATCTAAAACATCTGGAGGGCCAAAGTCTTGCCATCCATGGACTAGAGTTTCTGAACAGAGACAATTGTGAAATGAGAGTACACACTGTGGGCAATGATCCCTTCTTTATAGTACCTTTAATTTGCAGAGGGAGGTGGTTGTATTGCTTCTGCTCCTGTGTTTTGTTCAGGAAGGTAGTCAAAGATTGAACGTCTTTAAAAGAAAAAAGAAATCACTTTGAATTTGATCACGGGCCTATCCTGCAATACTTCATTACTTGTTATTATTTGCTGCACCATTGGGTTTAAACACAATACGAATCCCCAGACACCATTCTATAGCCTTGGGTGAGGAATACTACAGAATGAACACAAAGCAAAGAATAATTAAGAAAAATATTTCAGGACCCATCCAGTCACTCAAGAAATGCTCGCTTAAACTTTTCTGTCCACACCAGCAAACTCTTCTTCATGCCTAGAGATGAGCCACGCCCATTTTGCTTCCGGATCTTGAGCATTCCTAAGTGAAAGCTGTCCTTTGTAATGGGAAAAGGCATAAGTAACCCTTTCTATGTCTTACAAAGGGTTACTTCCCATATTGCTTGTCATATTCAAACTGGAGTTTCAAAGCATTGTGCTAGTAATGCACATGTTAAATATGTAGCACTAAATCCAGCTTTCCTTTCTCTTTGAGCCTCAGCGTGCACATTCCTTTAGAAGCTCTTCAAAAGAACCAAGAATACAGCAGCAGGCCTGGTGTTCCCATGAGACACAGAGTTGGGGGGGGGGAAGGAGCCTCCCTTGTCTGTTAGGTTGCGGAAAGGAGCTGCTGAAGCAAATGGCTTGGTGCCCAGCTTTTTTGGAACTAGCAGTTGAACAGCAGGGTTGCCAACATGATGCACAATAACAAGCTCCAATCTACATAACACCTGGCCTATACAAACCAGGTCATTATGAATTTGATCCAAGCTGTCATTCACGGTGCTTTGTTATTCCCATATTGGTTTGCACTACTCATCCATAAAAGAGAATAGTCTCTTGGCATTGCTAGCCCTCAATTCCAGGTGCCCTGCTCTTTTTACTTGAGCATCATGTAGCGGGATTTGCAAGACCCATTTTAGCAATGGGAAGGGTAATGAAAAGAAGCATATGAATGTTAGATGAAGCAAGAGACTAGCTGCAGAAATCCTGGGGTTTCAAACGTCCCCATCTTGCTGCCTGCACCTTTTAACTGATATTTCTCTAACTGATGGATGAGTGTATGCTATCCAGTTCTGATCTTCCAAATGCCTTTGGTGAGTTGTATCTTAAGACTCAGTCAAGAGTGTATTCCTTAAGAGTAGATCAGCAAATCAGGCCATTTCCGCACGAGGCTGTTATAGCGCGATGATTCCACTGTCAACATCCTATGGAATCCTGGAGTTTGCAGTTTAGGGAGGGGCCCTCTGGCCTAGAGTGGAAATGGCCTCAGATATAAACCCAATTCAGGGAGTTATTACCAGTTTACCACAAGAAATGCCCCTTAGGCTATCCTATCCCCACTGTGATCTTCTGGAGGGGCACTTTCACCTGTGCTATGGCCTAAGGTTTTGTGTTTGGTTGTGATGTACAGCCAACATGGTGTAGTGGTTTCAAGGTTGGACTACAACTCTGGAGATTCCAGCTCGCCTGTGGAAACACACTGAGTGACCTTGTGTTAAGTCACACACTCTGAGCCCCCCAAAAATCAGAAATGACTTGAAGGCATACAACAACAACAACAATGTAGAGACAGGCTTTCTTTGCAATGGCATCCATCTCATGGAATGACCTCCTCTCTACAGTATGTCAGCCCTCAATACCTGCACATTGTAAGCATTCCCTGAGACTTTCTCCTTGGATCTTCCCCAGACTTGAACTGTTTTAAGAGTTTATTTTTTTTTTAAAAAAATTGATGGTAGTTATATACTTTTCTGGTCGGTTTACAGTTGAACATTAAGAAAATAAAAATAAACAACTACTGTAACTTATGTAAAATTATTTACATAATTTAAAGTAGATAATGAAGACAGTTAAATAGTGAAGGATTTTCCATGCCTTGGCTCAGTCATTAATCAGAATGGAGACTGAAGTCAGGATATCAGAAGAACACTAGGACTTGGAAGGCAGTTGTGAAGGATCTAGACAAGATCCTGAAGTGTAAAGATATATCATTGAATGCCAAAATTAGGAATGTCTATGCCATTGTATTTCCAGTTCTATGTGTGGTTGTGAAAGCGTGACAGTGAAGAAAGTTGATAGGAAAAAAAATCATTTGGACTGTGTTAATGGAAAAGACTGCTATACTGTAGACTGCTAAAAATGGGCCCTAGAGTAAATCAAGCCTGTATTTTCCCTGGAAGCCAAGATGTCTAAGCTGAGACCATCATACTTTGGATATATCACAAGAACACACAACTTATTAGAAAATACTATAATGCTTGGTAAGGTAGAATGCAGTAGGAAAAGAGGAAGACTTCATTATAAAAAGATAGACCTCATCAAAGAAGTCTGCAACACCTGAGCAGGGTGGTTTAATGATAGGTTGACATGGGGAGGGGGGGCTCTCATTCATAGGGTCATCATAAGTCGAAGTCAACTTGACGGGAGTTAATAACAAATGCTTTTTCAGGATTTTATTCATGTGAGAAAGGGATTGGAAATATTTCCAATGATAGTATGCTTCCAGCCACCAATATGCTTCTAGCCTGAATTCAGGGTACTGGCCATAGGATTTAAGGTTCCAAATAGCTTGGGAGCTTGATGCTTGAAGGAGCAATTCTCTCCGTATCTACCTGTGTGACAGCTGAGGTCTATTGAAGGGGATCTCTTTGCATTTCACTAGTGGGTACAGTTACAGAATACTTTTCCATTAGAGACCTATGTGGCACCAACACTGGTGTCACTCTGACACCAAGTCAAAACATGACTCAGTTTTCACATGTGCTATCATCAGCATTAAATTGTTTTCAGTGTTTTCAAATTGTCTGGCCTTAACCAATAAATTTATTGTTAATCTTTTAAATCACTGATATTATCATTTACTGATTTAAATTGATTTTCTGGGTATGCTACCCTGACATCCTCAGATATAGCTTTAAATAAATAAATAAATAAATAAGCAGGAAGAAGATCTCATTGGTTAGCCCTGCCTCTGAATTCACGCTGGCTGATTAGATTCATGCTTGGTGTCTATTGGTACTGCCTGCAAAGACAGAAACATCACCACTATCTGTGGAAAAGTTCCATTCCTGCAGCAATTCATGCTTGTCAGAAGGTGGGACTGGGGCCATTTCCTCACTACACTGTTATAGTGCTATTATTCCACTTTCAACTTCCTATGGAATCCTGGAATTTGCAGTTTAGGAAGGGGGCATTTATAAGTCTCAGCCAGAGAGCTCTTTGGCCTCAGTAAACTACAAACCCCAGATTTCCACAGGATGTTGAAAGTGGAATAATGACACTATATCAGTGTAGTGCAGAAATGGCCTGGGTGGCCCATGTGACCTTTGGGACAGGGCTAGCCAGCTTGGCTGTTATGTTGGTTTGCACATGAGTAACAATATATGAATTCAGTTTTGGTATAGAAAAGCAGTTCTTAACCTGGGGTCTGTGATGTCCTCACAGGGAGTCTATGAAGGCTTGAAGAAACGTTATGAGTTTGTACAGTTAAAATAGAAGGAAAGGAAAGGAAAGGAAAGGAAAGGAATGGCAGGCAGGCGGATAGATGGACAGACAGACAGACAGATGGGACAGTCATACACTGATCTCAAAGACTATAAGTCTTTTGCTGGTGACAGACATCATTTGTACAAATTTTCATTACAATATCCCAAACAGTTCAAAAGTTATGAAATTGTCTGATAGCAAAAAATGTACCCATAACTTACTACTTCTGTACATGGTGAGAACATACAAGTGAATAACGGTGAGTGGCTGAGAGAAAGCACATGACGCTTCTTGCTACCACACATACAGGCAGAAGCTGCCTTGAATTGAATCTTGCTGGTCCATGGCAACTAAAGATCTTTAAAGAGGTCAGTGGTAAAGAAAAGGTTAAGAACCACTGGCATACAACAATAACAGTTACAGGTTGCATGTGATTGTTACATGGGTTCGTTTCTTTTGGCCAGGCCCACATAGCTACTCGCTGCCATCTTGTGGCAAGCCAACAACACCACAACAATTCCAGATAAATTATTATGTGGAGAAAATATTTGATTTTCCTGACTGAATCACATTTATCAGGTACACCCCCAAAGCCTTTATTTTTTTTTTTTGCTTTCACACTTTATTTCCATTATTTATTTATTCTGAAAACCAGACACAACATGTTTTGTGCTTCCCTATATTCTTTCTTGCTTGATTTTTTTCCAGCAACTTTTAATTTGCAAAGAATGTTTCAGTAAATCTCCATTGTTACATATGCAGATATTGTTTTTTTTATTAAATTTTATTAAGTAAGCACAAACACAAAAAAACAGATGATACAATGATACACTTACAAATAATGATTACAAAAATACACTTACAACTAATACGAACATAGGCATAACCTAACTATACACAACTAACTAAACCATTAACCCAAACCCATCATACACTAAGTACAAAAAACAATACATTCCTAATACCTAATACTAATCCTCCCACCCTCTAGTACCTCCCTTTTTTGCCGAAACTCAATTAGCACATGCTTCCTTATCTGTTAGTTCCTTCTAAATTTCATAGATAACATGGTAACATAATGAATAGTATAGTAGGTAAAGCAGCATATAGATTGACAATCGATTTAGCTATTACATAATTATAACATTTTGTTATAACATTTATATTATAAATATTATTTATAGTGTTTCAAATTGTTCAACATTACATTACATTATATTGTATGTTATATTTAGTTCTAAATCTTAAGTTTAGATAGCTACTCAGCCTTTTAACCTATATGTCTCATTCTATTTTTCAAATACACCTTCCTATTCCTTCATTATCTTACATTACCTTACAATACATTCCTTATATTCCTTATCTCCATTTTTATCTTTTATACACTTATTTTCCAATCCAGTAAAAAAAGAACTTCTTTATATCTGTTACTACCAATGTATCTTGTCTATTCCAAAAAAGTTACCGTGTTTTTACCCCAATAATCTTCCCAAATAGGAGAGATTAATTTCCATTCATCAATAATTTTCCTTTTTCCTTTGTCTTCCAAGGACCCTATTACAATGTCTGCCTCTGCAATATCAAATAATTTTATCAACCAATCTTCAAGCCTTGGGGGCTGTCTCTCTTTCCATACCTTTGCATAACATACTCTGGCTGCCGTGATCATATAAAGCACTATTTTCTTTTTTGATTTATTTACCTGTAGAACCTCTATCATATTAAGAAGGTAAATTTGGGGAAATGGTAAATATTTTATTTTTAGTGTTTCCTGGATTTTATTATGTATTCCAACCCAGAAGGTTTTGGCCACTTCACACTGCCACCACATGTGAAAGAATGTACCTTTGTGGCCGCATTTCCAGCAAGCATCACTTAGATTTCCCTGCATCTTTGCAATCTGTACAGGATTAACATACCACCTGTGGAACATTTTACAATAGTTTTTTCTCAGACTGGCCGGTTTTACTAATTCCCATGTGGCTTTCCAAGAGTTTTCCCATTGATCCATGGTAATTACTCCATTCAGATTTTGTGCCCATTTTATCATTGTCTTTTTGACTACTTCCATCTCATTTTCTAAGGTCAGTAATATTTTATATATTAAACCAATTTTATGCTTTTCGTTAGGTTTTAAAATCTTATCAAATTCTGTTTCGTTTATTTCAAATCCCGCTGCTTCTCTATCCTTTTTAAACCTATCCCTTAATTGCAAGAACAATAACCAATGTGTCTGCCATCCCTGGGCATTAGGTTCATATTTAGATTTAAATGTTATATTATCCCCATGTATGGTCAATATATCTTTATATGTTACCCGAGAGTCTGTCTTAGGAATTTTCTTTTTATAAAAGGCCTCACAGGCTGACACCCAGAGTGAAGATTTTAGATATAATTGCCTTTTATATTTCAACCATATGGTTAATAATGCTTTCCTTAAATAATAGGCTCTGAATTCTTTAAGTGATTTATCATACCACACGTAGGCATGCCATCCAAAGTGTAGCTCTTCCCCTTCTAGGTTTAATAATCTAGAGTTTCTCAGAACTATCCATTCTGTCATCCACTCCAGGCAATTCACATGATAGTACAATTTTAAACTGGGTAATCCCAGTCCACCTCTTTCCTTACAGTCTTCCATTACTTTAAGTTTTATTCTTGGCCGTTTCCCCTTCCAGATAAATTTCCTCAATTCTCAGTTCCATTCTTTAAAAGGTTTTTCATTCATAATTATGGGGAGATTTTGAAATAGGAAGTTGATTTTTGGAAGTAAGTTCATCTTAACTGCAGCGATCCTGCCCAGTAGTGATAATTCTAGCTTTTGCCATCTTTTAATTTCTTCTCTTAATTCATTCCAAGTCTTTTTATAGTTGTTATCAAACAAATCTACGCTATTTTTTGAAATATTTATGCCTAAATATCTTACTATCTTCACAGTCGTAAAGCCAGTTTTATTTGTTAATTCCAATTCTTCCTGCACCTGAATGTTTTTAACAAGCATTTTTGTCTTTTGCGTATTTATTTTATATCCAGATAATATACCAAATTCTCTCAATTTACTCATTAATGTATCTATGCTACTGCTGGGATCCTCCAAGAAAATCACCAGGTCATCAGCATAAGCACTGAGCTTATATTCCTCCTTCTTAATTTTAACCCCTCTGATTTGCGTTTCTTGTCTCATCTTATTGTTAAATATTTCTATTACTAGTATAAACAAAAGTGGTGCCAAGGGACATCCTTGTCTGACATCTCTACTTATATTTATACTTTGTGTTGTCTCCCCATTCACTATTATCTTCGCTTTTTGGTCATTATATATAGCCATTATCCACTCAACATATCGGGGTCCCAAATTTATAGCTTTTATTGTTTGTTCTAAGAAACTCCAATTTACCCTGTCAAAGGCTTTTTCGGCATCTAAAAAACACATTGCCATTTTCTTTTCATTATGTCTATGAAAATATTCTATTCTATTCAGAACTATTCGTATATTATTTTTTAGTGATCTCCCCGGCAGAAAACCATTTTGATCTATATTTATTATTGCAGACATAACCTTTTTTAATCTTTCAGTTAATATTGTGGCAAATATTTTATAATCTACATTTTACAATGAGATAGGTCAATAATTATTTAACTCCTTTGTGTCCTTGCTTTCTTTTTGAATCAGAGAAATGTTAGCTTCGCCCCAGGACGGTGGTCGTGTATTTTTGTTTAATCCATTCATTAACTCCCACAATGGGTCTATTAACTGTTCATGAAAAGTTTTATAATAAAGTGCAGTTAGACCGTCCGGACCTGGCGCCTTTCCTGATTTTTGTTTCTGAATGGCTTGGATTATCTCTTCTCTAGCTATAACCTTATTTAATTGTTCCCTCTGTTCCTCTGTAATTTTTAATATCTTCCCTTCATTTAAGTATTCCATTATTTTGTTTCTTTTAACTTGAGTTATCCCTGGGTCTGTATAGAGATTTCTATAGAAATTTTCAAATGCCTTCTTTAGCTCTTCTTGTTTAAATAATGTTCTCTTATTTTCATTTATTTGAAATATCAACCGTTTTTCTCTCTCTTTTCTGATTTTATAAGCCAACCACTTATTTGTTTTATTTGCAAAGAAGAAGTTTTTCTGCTTTATAAATTTTAATTTTCTCTCTATCTCTTGAGTATCCTGGATTGATAATTGCTTTTATAATACCTTTATTTGATCTATTATCTTAATGTTTCCTGGTGTGGTCTTTAATGCATTTTCTAACTGCTGAATTTCTTTAACCAGGGCCTGTTCTTTTTTCTTTTTTACCTTTTTAAAAATTATATCTTGTTGAATTAAATAGCCCCGCATTACTGCTTTACCAGCCTCCCAAACCGTATGCATAGGTGTTCCCTTATTTAGATTCTCCGCAAAATATCTTTCCAATACTACCTTGCCCTTTTCTATTACATTCTCATCTTTCAATAACGCCTCGTTTAACCTCCATCTGTATTCCACCTTGCGATCTTCCAGTGTTACTAGTAATGGGGCATGGTCTGATCTAGTCCTAGGCAGGGTTTCTATTTTTTGAATCTGTCCCACGATTGTTTTGGTGCACCAGATCATGTCAGTCCTTGACCATGTTTTGTATATATATATAGAGAAATAGGTATATTCCTTTCTCTCCCCATACAGACCTCTCCATATATCTACTAATGTTAAATTTTCAATCATATTAAAGAAGGCTTTAGGTAATTTTCCTTCATTTTTATGTTTCCTCTTTACTATTGTTCTGTCTAAATTTGGTTGGATAACACCATTCCAGTCTCCCATTATTATAATATTTTGGCAGTCAACTTCCCTTATTTTTTCCATAAATTTCTCATAGAATTCATTTTTGTTATCAAGTGGGGCATATAGTCCCACTAATAACACTGTCATGCCTAACATTTTAATTTCAACTCCTACATATCTGCCTTGGGTATCGTTTATGACTTCTTTCGCTTTGTATTTTGGACTCACATATAGCGCCACCCCCTCTTCTTTTTTCCAATCCCTGATGAAAAAACGCTTCCCAATTTTTTATTGCTTAATACTTGATTTCCCTTTCTTGTTATATGAGTTTCCTGAACACAGTAAATATCACATTTTTGTTTTTCCAGATACTGAAATATCCTTTTTCTTTTTATTATTGAGTTCAATCCTCTAATGTTCCACGATATTAGTTTAAGCCTCATTCTTTAGATTTTTTATTTATACTAGTCCGCTGTTTCTGATTCTGTTGATATCTCTTCACCAAGTCCTTCTTGATCAACTTCTTCTTGTTCTTGTTCTGTTTCTTCTTGTTCTTCTTCTCCTGATTCTCGTTGTTCTTGCAAAGAGTAATCTTTAGATCGATCCTCAGATCTCTTCTTATCATCCTTTGAATCTTCTTTCCTTTCAATCCTCAGTGTTCTCTTTCTCTTTCCTTCCTTTCCTTCCTTCTTCTCTCCTGTTTTTAAATCCTTCTCAGGTCTTTTTTTCTCTTCTTCATTAAGTCTTTTTAAAAATTCTTCTGCTTTGAAAACCATATTAATTACCTGTCTTTTTTGGTTATACATAAATATAACCCCTTCAAACTTCTCCCATCTATATGAGATTTCTCTTCTCTTCCATTCTTGGGTTAAGAAAGCATAATCTTTTCTCTTCTTTAATATTTCAGATGGAACATCCTTAAAGATCTTCAGCTCTGTTCCCTCAATTACCAATTTACTCGTGTAGCTTTGTTGGATTATCAACTCTTTGACCCTTTCCCGAACCAGATACACTACGATGTCCCATGGCACCTTCCTTTTGCGGGCGATCAGCGAGTTGATTCTGAAAATCCGGTCAACTTCTATGTCCATTTGTTCAACTGGCCAATCTAGAAATCTAGCCAATACTGGAACGACTCTGTTATAAAGATCCTCTTCTTCCAATTCCCTGAGGCCTCTAATTTTAATACATTTTTCTCTGTATTTTATTTCGGATAGAGTATTCTGTCTTCCCGTCTGTTCCATTGCTCCTTCCAGGTCCCCTGTTGTTTTTTCGAGCACCTTCGTTCTTTCCTAAAGTTCTTCAACATCTTTATTTATATTTCTCACATCCTTTATGGCATTTTCCATTCTACCTGTCAAACTTTCCATTTCTCTCTTCATTTCTTTGACCTCTTTTTTGACTTCCGTCGTAAGTTCTTTCATTTCTGCTCGCACATCCATTCTAATCTTCCTGACTTCCTCCAAGAGGAGTTGATAAGAATCCATTTCTCCTGAGGCCCTTCTTTGTGAGAGTGTCTGGATTTGAGTTTGCACTACTTTTCTTCGTGTTGCCATCTTCTGTGCTTAACTGATTCCTGGTCTTCTTGACCAGTATTCTCTTTAAATTAGTTTATTAGCACAAAACTAACAGGCAATCCTAAATAGCAATGTTTGACACTATATTAATATACTAATAATAGAACCTCCCTACGTTTGCCTACCCTCCTACTTGATTTATATTTTAAATTAAATAATCTTCTATGGATATGGCTATTATTTTTTGTATATTAGATATTATATTATTAAGTTATTAAATTAAACTGTTCTGAATGAAATTTTAAAGTTTAAATATAGAGTTTTAAACCTGATACTCTACTATTAATTTATTATTTTATTACTACATAGCCTACCCTAATTAAGTCTGGTAAATTCTAAGGAGTTTAGATTTTTAACACACAGTTAAAGTGTTACTCAACAATAGGTACTTATATTTTTAAAGAATGAATGAATTCTAATAAAATCTCTATATATTTGGTCTACGTACTACTTATTATATACCACTTTATTTATTTACTATTTGAACTCGGTCTCTACTAACCTTATGAATTTTTTGTTATACTACTGAAAGTAAGTCACAAAAGAAAGACTCTGAGATCTATATGTCCACTAGGTGGTATTATAACCTTACTTTACTACTGCAGTCCTTTTTCTCCTGTGCTTAATAGATTAATTCTAACGTTTCTACTGTTGACACAAAGATATGTAAACAAAGGCTCAGTGCCTATTAACTGCTGTCCTTGAAGTTATCTCCTTGCGATTGTCTCCTGCTTAATGTCAACCTTTTACCTTGAGCAATTTAGCTCCACCAATCCATTTTTCTCTTAGCACTTTACAGTATTTCTCTCTTAACTTTTGATTTTACTTATAGAAAAAAGAGCACAGTGTAACTTAATAATATTAGCACCCAACGGGTTTTTACAGTATTGTTTATATCAACCAAGACTAACGCCTCCCCAGAGCCTGTCCCACTATCAGCACAGTCTTATTCTCAAATGTATTTCTAAAGCAACTAAGAGGTCAAAAATCACATACAAAATCCAAGAGCTATAAGGAAAAATCAATGGTTATTGTCTTAGGTATTTCTAAAGCAGCTAAAAAGTCAGAAATCACATACCAAATCCAAAAGCTATAAGGAAAAATCAAATACAATATATATTTTCCACAAATCTGAGCGAAGCGGCTGTACCTTTACTTTCGTCCCTTCTTTTTCTCTCCGGTCAGCTTTCTCTCCAACTTCCCTCATTGCGTTCGTATTTTCCGGCTTTCACTGTCTTATCGTGTCTCCGGCTTTGCTATCTCCTTTCCCCCTCCTTCTTTCTCCTTTCTCCGTCTCTTGTTGCTTTCATCCCTTCCTTTCTCTCCGGCTTTCTCTCCAGCTACCCTCGTTGCTTTCGCGTTTTCTAAGTTTCGCTCTCTTGTCTTGTCTCCAGCTTATTGTCTCATTCAGCAGTCTCTTTTCCCCCACCTTCTTTCTGCTTTCTCCGTCACTTTCTACTTTCGTCCCTTCTTTCTCTCCATTCGGCTTTGCTCCTAATTCCTGCCAATTCTCTTGTCCCGCTGTCTCCTTTTCTCCACTTCCTTTCTCCGTCTCTTATTTAATCCCTTCCTTTCTCTCCGATCTCCCTCTCCCTCGTTGCTTTCGTGTTTTCCCACTTTCTTTCTTACTTTTTTACTTTCGGTGTCTTGTCCTCTCTCCAGCTTACTGTCTCGTCCCGCTATTTCCTTTCCCCCACCTTCCTTCTCCTTTCTCGCCTCCTTCCAATATCTTTCTCCTCCGAAGTTTTCCTTCTTCAAAATTCTCTTTTCAATTTTATTTGTTTATTTTATTTATTCTATTTTATTTTATTTGTCAACTGTCTCTGTCCAACAAATACTTTCAAATACTTTCGTACTTCACTTCAGGCGTCAGAACCTCACTCCAAAATTCAGAAATCCATTACCCCAAAGGCAAGTCTTTAAGTCCTTTTATCTTATTTAGTCTTGTTTAGGCAGAGGCTTATATTATGTTGCTATTACTATTGTCCTGTTCACCAAAATTGGTTAATATTAATGTTAATCAGTCCCAATCTCTCACACAACAACTTCGGGGTGTTCTCGCCGAACTCCTTTTGCTTTATTTTAGGGTGTTCTTACAGTTTTACAATGGAATGATTGTTCAGAAAATATAACGTTGATTCCCCCACCACCTTCTCTTAGTTGTCTTTTCCTTATTACTCCGGTGTTAACAACGAGAAGGGGATTTTTTTTTGTGCTCCTTGAGTTTCAGCAAAAAAGATACTTTTATCTTACTTGTTGAAGTTCCCTCTATTTGTTTAACAATTCATGGCGTGCCCTTACCGCAACGTGGTGGCTGCCCGAGATCTGGTGGCTCCGTGACCCATCGGCTGTTTTCTTACCCCACTCCACATCGAAGTTTTCTTGGGGATCAAATGCCGAACCCAGTCGAACTTGTAGCCCCTCAAATTCCCTTTCCCAAGGGATTAGATTGCCCCATTTCTTTCTTCTCAAAACAGGCAAACGATCTCGGACGCCGGTCGTCAATCGCACAGCTGTGTGAGGTGACAACCGCCCACTACGCCATCTTGTCCGCCTCACCCCCAAAGCCTTTATGTTGCTTTGCCCTAGTGTATAAAACCATTTTGTGTTTTTTTTTATTCCATGACCAACTGTTCAGCTGATCAATTCAGCCAATGACTATGGATCTTTTTATGCATTTTTACCTGCATAGCACTCCCTCACGGGGTTTGTGATGTTAACACTAAATAAGAAAATGGTCATTAGTGTGTGTTTGCTCAGAAGAATTAAGATAATCTGGCATAAAAGGCTTAAAATAATTCTATAATTTATGCTACGGTTGTCTGGATTACCAGGCTATGGGTGGTTGAAAGATTGGATCTGCCTTTCCAAAACTAGAGATCTCTGAAGTTGAAATCCCCCACCACAGCCCCAACATCTGTGGTCTTTGACAATGGTGCTCCAATGTTAAAGAGTGGGTGAGGGGGAAATCAGTGGGCTGCCCCCTTGCTGGAATGGTGAGGACTGACAGCCTTTACAGACTGAATTGGAGTCACCCAAACTAATGAAAATTTCTTCAGCTCTGAAGCTGTTGTAAAGAATTTTCCTCCCGTTGTAACAATGAGAAGGGAATAATTCTGAAGAAAGCAAAAATATCAGAAGAGTGATGGAGCACTCCTCCACCCTCATTTCTACCTGCAGGAGGCTAGGAAGGTGTTGGATTTTTCAGGCTTGTCCAGTACTAAAATAATTAATGCCATCTCTCTTATAAGCATACTTGGTAAACAGATTTGATGAAAGAATGGCAAATTTCAAAACTGCCAGAATTGTTCTAGCTGGATTCAGAAGTCACAGGACCCCAGTTGCATTGTTTAATCCTGTTTCAGTGACAGGATTAATTTTTACTGCCTTTTCAGTCATCTTACTACAATGTACTAATACTAAGCTGCAAGACGTGTGCAGCCAAATAATTGTCCGATTTCATTCAAGTACATATGTGAAATTCCTTCACTTTGCCTCTGAACTCCATGCCCGCCAAAGTTTCTGGGATGTCTTTCCAGACAGCGTGCCACACGCAGTGTCCTGAAGGCACATATGAGGCTTGAATCCCAGTCAACAGATAATATTCCCATTCCTCTCAGAACCTGGACTGCAAACATCCTGACAGCTGCGCTCTCTTTGAGAACATAGTCCTTTGTTCTGGCCTGTTTATATTCTGAATCATCATAGCAGTTCAGCCAATTGGTGTCAGAGGCTTTATTATCCTGCAGGAAATAATTTATTGCCCTGAAGGCAATATATTGCCATGTAGTGAGATGGAATTAACTTCATTTTTTTTCCCCTATCTACTTTCTTTTCTGTAATTCTGTGCAAAATACAGTAAAATGATAGTCACTGTAGGTCTCCAGGTAATAGCCTACCTGATCTTATATTTTAAATGGATATATAACAAAGGAAAACATAATATTTGAATTGGAACTGTATTCTTGAAAATAATTTGGAAAACTATCTTTTATTCAGTATTGTAAGGACCATTCCAGACAATGTCCTTCTCTTTCCTCTCAGCCCCTGAAGATAATGCTTCTACTCCATTAGTGTTGTGTTAGCCACATCAAAGTAAGAAAAGAGGTCAGAGGAAGAGCATTATTTTCATACTGCTGAAGATGAGCATTTGCATTCTGGATTGGAGGCATGTACAACTTCTAAAGGGGAAAAGGACGAAAGGCAGTGAAGAGAGGTTCACCAGTGAAATGCACTTTCAGGTGGTGATGGGATGCTAAACAAGGGAGTTGAGGAAGGCTAGGCTTGTGATTGTATCTTTGTTGTCCAAGTCTGAAACGCTTTTGATGATTTAATGTCATAATCCCTAAACAAGGGTGACAAAGTTGTAGCTCTCCAGGTACTGCTGGATTACTATCTCTATCATCTTAAACCACAGGGTATGCCAGCTCATGTTAATAGTTAATGGGATTTGTGGGGTTCCATCAGCATCTGGAGGGTTACACCTTCACCAACCCTGTGGTAAAGCAAACCATTTTCAAAAAATGGTTGAATTGACAATGGACACAAGACAGGCCTATGAGGAAATGATTTCAGCTTTAGAGAGAGGGTCAACTGAAGAAGAAAGTGGATGTGACTGTATACAGTCAAAAACAGTATGAGCAAACCACCACAAACTGCCTTTTCCAGGGTCCAAGCAAGATGTCCCAGATTACATAAAAATCTGGAAGCAAAAGCTTGAAGAGGAGTATAACCTTACATTCTGGTGCTGGAACAACAGTTAACAACCAAAATATTGCCCATGGGTTTTGAGGAGCCTCAGGAAATAAAGACTACCGTAAAAAAAAAAAAAAAAAAGGAAACATACTGGCAATTAGTTATGATTCAACTCATTTAGGTTCATGCTCTAAGACCCACCAAACTGCACCCAGTTTGTTTCCACCCAGGCAAATACACGTTCCATCTTCCAGAGCTGTTCAAGAG
The DNA here is from genome assembly GCA_030412105.1 of Cyclura pinguis. Classification (NCBI taxonomy): domain Eukaryota; kingdom Metazoa; phylum Chordata; class Lepidosauria; order Squamata; family Iguanidae; genus Cyclura; species Cyclura pinguis. The sequence continues at coordinate 244,381,606 of CM059599.1, read as the reverse complement.
GTTATTGCCGTGCACTTCAACTGTTAAGATTTGGCAGGGGCACTTTCCCTGTTGCTTTTAAAATGTCATGGTTTCTCTCTCTTCTTCCCACTTTCTCCCTTTGTCCTCATCTTACTTTAGTTGCTACAGAGTTCAAAGTGCAAAGTGCACTCAGTTCTCTCACCAGGGGAGGAAAGAAGAGGATGGAAATGAATGTTGCCCTTCCCAGTAAGCTCAAGCAAAAGCAAATTGCTGCAGCTTCTCCTAGTTTGTGTGTTTTTTACACTCTGATGTTGTTTGGCCACATATGTCCTGGTTTTCATTTGTGAAATGTTGGAGGGCATGCGTTCCTCTAAAATGTTATTACTTTGCCATTTGCCATCTAATTGGTCATATTGTTAACTTAAAATTGTATTCCATTCAAATACAATTCCATTCAAAGAAACTTAATTTCCAAGAAGGCATGTTTTAAGATTGTATCCACTGAAATGGTTCCAAAGACAGTGTGACTGGAGTTCTGCTCACAGAACTTCTTAGCCATGAAAATGGCGTGGGGCAATTTTAACACAGCCAGCCTTTCCCCTTTGGAAATCTGCTTGGGTGGTGGACCCAGATCCATATCAGAGATTGTAAAAGAAACTGCAAAGGGAAGAGAGGATCAATAAACATTGTGTCCTCTCACCCATTCCATGTGTAGCAGCCACCACCTAATCATCCTTTGGACCAAGAGAGCTCTTCCATTTGCAGAAGGGCTACTCAAGATCCAAGCTAAAATTCTTTTGACTGAAATGTAACTTCTAGTTGGTATATGCTGTTTACACTGCTAAATCATCTAGCATTCTCCAGCTCACTTGTTTATTTCATCTATTTGTTTTACTGAAGAAGCACATTTACTGGTAGATAGGATAAAGAGAACTCTATAAGTTCATTTCGGTCAGAGAGAAGTGACAGCCCTCTGAGATTTCAGTGTGAGACAGTTTTATAGAAGCTTGTGTGCTAATCCCTTCAGAATGCAGCATTTATCAGCTACCCCGTATGTGTTAAGCACCATGTTCTAAGAGAATTAATGCTTTTTCCCTTTCTTGTTCTTCCTCTGAAAGGAAAAATGGTCCGTAGAAGGAATGTTAAAGAATAATCTTTTTTTCTTGTTGTTTTGTAGACGTTTCTGCTGGGAGATGCAGCTAATCTGGATTTAATGTCACTTCTGGTCTGTAAACGCAAAGAAAGAGCTGCTCTTAAGGGGACTACAGCCTCTTCTAGTGCAGGATGTGCAATAAAAGATTGTCTCTCCTTTGTCCTTGCTAAAGAATGTGTTTTTAAGAGAAGACCTCTTAAGATATTGTTCATAAAATGGCATTCAGCTTCCCCAAAGGATCATGTCTGCAGGTGCTCCTAGATTCAGTTTTGCCACATAAGGTTCAGCAGTAATTGATGATAAGTAGCACTTTCTATCAGTTTAGCCTCTCTTAAAAGTGCATTTCTGAACCTACCAGCATATGTTACTGCACTATACACCCCCATTCTGCAGTATGTGCTATTTTTATAATTGGACGTATTTATGGCTGAAACACATGTTTGAAAGAGCACTGGCTGTTAGCATGTTGCCAGGTCAGGATGACCTCAGACATTACCAGGTCATAAATTCAGAGAGGATTAGGTTGGAAAGCCCGATGCTGATGGGCTTGTGAAAATCCTTTTAAAAACTGCAAGCTACAAGCACTCCTGAAAACAATAGAAGGTGAAACTGCCAGGTGAAGCAATCAGGGATCCTACTGTCAGGATATCCTAAGGAGACCTTCCCTATTCACACAACCTGATCAAAACATTAAGAGATTGTCAGGGCTCCCATCAATGTTTTGCCATCTGGAGTTAAGACAATCAGCCCATTCCGTGCTCCTTTGTCAACCCTGTGAGAGAGCCATTACCACTTTGTCCACGCACCCTCCTTCAGGGCAGGAAATAAAGTACAAAAACCCTAGCTCCAGCCTCAGTGAATTATAGTACTTGGATGTAATATGTGGTACCTAGACCTCTGTTCATTCTTATTACCCTCAGACAGCTGTCTGAGCCACTCTGCTTCAACCTTCTGCTTCAGCACTGGTAATTATAATCCTTTCTACCCAATCTCTCTCTATCCAACCTTTCTTGCCTCACTTTCCAATGGCCTTGTATGGTTTTAAAAAATTTCTGATTTTTTGTGTGTTTGTTAATTCCAAATCAAATACTCTGTTTAACTTTTAACTGGAGTCCTCTCTTGAGTTAGTACTGGTATACATAGGTGAGAAGATCTTGCTGATATACTCCTCTTTCAGGCCTCCTTTGAGCTATAATTCCCTAGATTCGAAGGAGACACTGGCATTGCAGGTGGACTTCAAAGTCCCCCACCTCTTAGGGTAACCCAGGAGCACCAATCTGAGGATTGCAGCTGGAGACAAAGCAAGGATCAACACTATGTTCCAATTTCTGAGTCTTTTACTGTTTCCCAGAGACTCATGCAGTTTTTTTGGACTGTGATCTGGCTGAGGAAGGTCCACTCTGATTGGCTGGAAGGAGGTGAGGTTCAGGAGCAAATAAAAGCTTCTTTCAGGTCCACTCCTGGCCCATATAAACTGTTTCCCTCATTATCCCAACAGGGATTTTGCTTCAAATGTCACCCCTACCCAGCTTTTCTTAATGATCAGGAGTTTTTTTAAATGGATAATGATTTCATTAGCAGCATAACATTGCTAATACTGACTGTCATGACTTTTGGCAGTGTTGGCATGGAGGGATGAATCCATTTTGGTGGTAGGCAGGGCCCATGCACTTTGTTATATCTGATATGAGGAGGGGTCCCTTAAGGGACCTTGTGGATGTAGGCAACATGGTCCCACCCAGCTCAGGAGCAGATGACTCTGCCTCACTCTCAGGTAGAAAGGGAACTACGTATTGGTTCCCACCTGAGTTGATTCTGGTGTCTGTCATTCCAGCGTTAAGCAGCAGGTGGACTGACCATTGAATGAACTGCCATTGGACAGCAACCAGTTCAACCATTGTCTAGATCCAGACCCATGCTGTGGACCAAGACCATTAATCTGTAACCAACAAAACTGTAGCTTTTTCCATTTCAAAACAGCAAGAGTAGCCTGTGTTCACTCTTGCTAAAGTAAAGCTCCACTCACTGCTGGGTCTCCAAAGAGGCAGGTAGGCTACAGCTCTTCTTGCCCTTGTATTCTCCAGATTTTACTACTGTTTAGAAATTTTAATTTCCAAAAAATGCTTGGCAATTGACTGGGACTGATGCAGGGGACATATCTTGCTTTGAAAAAGAATCTCATGATCTCCCAGTCCATTGCCTACAAAGAGATAGCCTGGCCACTGCTATTCATGGGCTGGTAGCCTCCATAATTTACTACTGTCCAGAAATGTAGTTCTCAAAATGCTAGGCAATTAATTGGCACTGATGGTCAGAAGGAGACATCTTGTGCTGGTATTGGAAGAAAAAAACGCAATTAAACTTAGATTCTACTTCTGAACAAAGTGCTGGTGCTTACTTTAAAGCCTTCTACAGCTTAAGACCCAGAAGTGCTTGATCCCATTCCAGCCTGCCTACATCACAAGAACTGCTACTACATTAACTCAGGACCATTTAATGAAGCACTCCTCATTTTTCTTATAAGTTTAGGTAGCTAAATGTGTACTGGAGCATATCAATCTACAAAGTTATTTGCATTGTTGTTGTTCTAACCATTGTTGTGTGCCTTCAAGTCATTTTCAAGACTTATGGCGAATCTATCATGGGGTTTTCTGGGATTGAGAGGGTGTGATATGCCCAAGGTCATGCAATAGTTTTCCATGGCAAAGTGGAGAATCGAATCCTTGTCTCCAGGGTCATAGTTCAGTAGTCCAACCACTATGCCACACTGGATCTTGTTTGCATTCTTATTGAAGTCTAAAATATTGGTGAGGTAGGATTTCTCTGCAGAAACCATGCTGATTCTTCCTCAGCAAGGCTAGTTCTTCTATACGCTTGCTAACCTTTCCACAACAGCACATTCCATCAATATATTACTTATGTGAGGTCTGATAGAGTTTTGCTATGTAGATTTAAAGATTTATTCATTTCCAATATGTCATTCAGTCACTTCTTTTTACCTTTGTTTGACATACTGCAATCTTACACATGTTTAATCAAAAGAAAACTCAGTGGAGTTTAATCCAAAACAAAAGTATAGAACATTGCAGCCTTTTCAGATGCTGCCACATCTGAAAACTGGGTCAACTATGAATGTTTGTCCACTGTCATGAAGAGAAAAACTAAAGCAAAGAACTTTTCTTTGTTATCTTTTCAGTGACTTCTTGTTTGGCATTTTGTTTTTTTGCTTCTTGGTGTATTTAAATCACACTGTTCCCTGTATTTCTAGGATTAGCATGCTGCTTTCTATGTTGTCATTATGTTCTGCTTGTCTTTTTTTTTTATAGTTGTTCCCCTCCACCCCCACGTACAGCCTCAGCGGAAAATATTACCACTTCTCTCTAGTCAGGGAACATCAGACAAGCAGATGTCTGCTATCCCAGACTGCCCCGATTCCTCTTGGATCCTGGTCAGAGAGCAGATTGATTCCTGTTGAAAGGATTAGGAAGTAAGTGGTGTGAAGTTCCTTTTCTGAGATTCCGAAAGGCTGTTGGCTGTCAGAGCAGACGCTACAGGCCAGATGGACAATAACCTGACCACACACACTTTGGGAGTTTCTTAAGTTTCTCATAGCAGACCTGACTGGTAGAGATCAGTGGGTCATGCTTCTACTAGCCTGGAGGTAAATATTGTTAATAGGGAAAATGAGAACAAGATGCAACAAGTTGCAGAGTGACCCATCCAGGCTTGTCTTCCTTTTGGAAAACAGCTCACTGGACACGTACAGTTTCTCTGTAAGTGGATGCTGGTGGGCTATCAGAAGTCAGTGGCCTGTCCTTCATCAGAGTTTTTTTTTTAAACAGGGGTTGGTGGGTTAGACTAGCTGAGCCTTGGGATCTCTTCCAGTTTCACAGTTCTGTGATGTCAAACTTTCAACTCTGCAGACGGAACATAGGTGGAGACAAGAAGCAGGAGTATTCATAAAAGACAGCTACTCATCCAATCTATACAGAGAGCTAGTTGCCCACTCCTCAGCTTTAACTCTCTCTCTAATTACTTCTTTCTCTTCCCAAGGTGAAATTTCATTCACACATAGATAGCAAGATCCACCCATTCTTAGGGAAGGGACAGAAAGGGACGATTTATCTTCCCCAGAAGGCTTTCACATTCTAAGGACGGTCTTTATGCATCCCCTGAGTCCTACTAAAGAAGTACTATCATCCCACCTTGAGCCACTGATTTGCAGTCTTAACAAAAGATGCAGGAAAGGCAGAATGCATAGCTTGCTATTATCACCTGCTACAGCCAACACATCAAGTGACCTTTTGCAGCCACAGGGTCAGGTTCAAAAGTCAGCAGCTTTGACTTCATCCTTCACAGCAGAACAGGCTGTGTCACCAATGCACTTCTTGTTCCTTCAGCTCCGGAAACTTCAAAGGTAATTGGAACAGTAAAATCAGTAAGCTGCTCTACAGCACTGTCAACAAAACACTTTCTACATTATTTAACAAACCACAAAATAATCTATGAAAGATAAATTGCTTTGCTCCTAAGGAAAAGAAAGAACAAATGAATAACCACATCTTTACCACATAGATGCCAATTAACAAATCTGTAAGATTCAAAAATGGGAGAAGAAAAAAATTTGCTTGCTTCATTGACTTCAAAAACAAAAAAATGTTTTGACTCCATCTGGTACACAATAATCATAAATTACTACAAAGTGGAACCTGAGGGGAAAACATGACTTCTTCAAAACCCAAGAACAAAACAAGAAAAACAATAGAAAAACGGGGTGAAATGAGTAGCGGGGGGAGAGGAAGCCAGTAGAGTTCTTCAAACAAAGAGAATAAAATTGAAATTGTATTCAACTAGATATATTGGTGACATACTTCTTACAATTCTGAGATTTGATAATCCAGCAAAAATGATTCCTAGCAGAACAACAACAACACAGTGCTGAAAGAGCCCTCCTGGTCTGTCTTTATATCTTTTCCCAGCAGTTTTGATCTGCAAAGATCAGCAGCCATGGCTGAATGCAAATAAAGACAAGCCTGTACCTAAATTCTGATGACTTGGTGGAGGCTGATAGGTCTGTGGAGAAGGCATTTTACAGGCTATCTTGGGCGAAGTGTCCATTTAAAAGGCTCAGACAAATAGTACAGCCAGTTCATCTTCAGCTGTAAAGCTGACAGTACTGACCTGTGTTCTTTTTAAAATATGGAACAGTATATAATATTCATACCCATTCAAGGAGCAGTGAGTGTGGCCAGATCCACGCATTCAGAATGTACAGTCTTATATAAAAGGGATAAATCATGGGAACAGTTTGTGGCATCAACAGTGCAAAAGGGGCCATAAATGCAAAACAAAATAGAAAAAGGCATTCAAAAGATGGAAGAAATGGAGAGGAGGATGCCATTTGGTCTTGAGCCAAAACATTCACATAAGCATTAATGCCTGCAAATGTCCAGAGATCACACTGATCAAAGATGCATGAGCAAGACTAGTCATTTCATATGACAATAATAACATTCATAGTTTTACAAAGGGTTTTTAAGTGGCTAATAACCGGCTTTAATCCTAGCTGGGTTCACATACCAGGGCCAAACTAGATCTGACATTATGCGTGTAATTAGCCTCCATCTGTGGCAGTGTTACTCTGTTGTACTAGGTGCTGGGGAACACAAGTGGGAAGACACCAGCACCATCGTCTTCTACCTGTGGGCTTCTCATTGGCATCTGTTTGGTCACTGTAGGGACAGAACAGCATGGGGAAATAACACGAGATGATCTTGGCCTGGACCTTTGCCCCCACCTCTTAATCTTTAGCAGGGGCCTCTGAGAATGTTTTTTAGCTTTCTAAAATACCCTGCTAAACTAATAGTATCTCGTTCAATTTGCCCCCTAGAGCAGTGCGCCTTAAACTATCTGATGTGAGGGGCTGGCAGGGTTTTCTCCTCAATGTGCTAGGGAGTGTGACCACATTTGTGTCTATTGATTACAACAATTTCTTTCTTTCCTGGAAACTCAACATGGACTAGCAGCCAATGGCTTTCAGATCAAAACTTTTGAATAGCATTGCCACAGAGGAAGAAAACCCAGGGGAAAATCCAGCTTTAAAGAGGCCTTGCTGTGGATAGCAAATGGCCTGGGTGATAGCATAAGGCATCCTTGGTGTTCTCAGAACACCAAGTGCCGCTGTTTGTTACCCCCTGAAAGTAGGTCTTTTCTTATTCATAAGGTCTTGCTCCCAGAGCTTGCTTTGTTGCAAGTTACAGGCCTTTTGTACACTTGTGCCTGCCTTATCTCTAGGTGCAGTTTGTCTTCCTTTCCATTTAACCAGCCAAAGCAGGAAGAAATGTGTTTGCTGTGTGTACGGCTGCAGCTTTGGAAGACCCCTAAGGAGGCAGCCTGCTTGTCCTTCCCACCTTTCCCGCTGCCCAAATTGCATCTTCCTCAGAGCATCTGATTGGTGTTCTGCTTCAGACTAATGGGCAAATTCCCCACCCCAAATTGCATCCAACAGCTGAGGTCAGTTAGTATATAGATAAAACAAGTGCACCTGTCAGTATTAATGGCTTCCCCTTCCTTCTCTCAAACGGCACAGACTTGCTCTTTTCTGTCTTATGGGGCTGTTTGCTCTTCTAACACAGGCAGCCTTGGGCTTGCATGGAGTTCTGAGAAAACACCCCTACAACGTGTTACACTCTGATGATGGCCTCTTATTTTAGAAGGAAGGAAGGAACAGGGTTGTTAATCACTGTGTGGGAAGGGTTCAATTTGTAAGGAGACAAGGAGCAGAGGGACATCAAGTGTGCAGCTGCCAGAAAGTCATAGACCCAATCCTGCAGCTGTTAGTGGCACTCTGTGACTTGTAAGATCCTTGTGAGATATTCCAGTGCTGCTGAAATATGGTACCTGACTAAAGCTCCTAGTCTGTCTGTAGCCCGGAAGGGGCATATAATTGGTCAGGCAGATCTCTGGCAAGCAACCGAAGCACCTGCTAATTGCTGGAAAGGAGCCCCCTGTGAAAGGCTGGTAGTAATACTAGCAGTAGCGGTTCTACACTGTGCTGACCAGAAGTCATAAGCAAAAGAAAACTGGATATTATGCAGTTCAGAGATAGATAAAAATCACAATTATAAAAGCATTTATAGCAATTGAATAACAGCTATTTACCTCAGGGCTCCAAAACCTGTGACCCCTGTTAGATGTTTTTGGACTGTAGTTCCTGTCAGCCCCAGTCTATATAGCCAATAGTGAGGGATAAGGGGAACTGTAATCCAGCAAAGTATGAAGGGCTGCAGGTTTTCACCTTTAGCTTGCTTATCACTGCACTGCTCAGGTCTATAGCTGACTGCACAAATATAAATAAATCTGACAGAGGGACAGGGAGAGAATTCAGCTAGCCCTGAATGGGCCACAGCCCTCTGCTTCAGAAGCTCAGCCCTTAATTCCAGACCAGGGCTGCTAATCAGAGAGAAGGTCCACTCTATGCAGAAGAAACTGGGGGCAGAATGGACTGTGGCTGTTCAGACTCCTGGTTGGGGATCATGTTTTCCTCTGCCATGTTAAGACCTCCATCAGAAGAGAAAGTAGCACAGAGTATAAAGGATTAAACATTCTTCTACAGTATGATAGGTTTTTATCTAGAATTCACAAGAAGATTTTTTTTCTGTAGGAAAGAGAATAGTGAAAAGTGGCATTCTGTCTTGCCTGTGTTCTGTGGTACAGTCCATAGTATAACCTCATAACATCAGTACTTCATTTGTCTGTCTCTGCAATCAAGATGGGGTGCAGAGCAGCGGTAGCTCCAGAGTCAGTGGGCCAGTGAATCCATTCTGGGTTTTTAGTCTGAACTGTAAAGAATGCTGTAAGAAATGCTGAACGCATTTTGGGAGACATGATTCAGAACTTTGGATAGCTCCTTTAAAATCCAGACTAAACCCCAGTTGGATTACATCAGAGCTGTTTGTGCTGTAGGCACTCAACTCTTTTATCTTATTATTCCACATCAGCAGGAATCAGGAACTGGTGGTGCTGTGGGGCAACTATCAATAGTTCAAATGGAATTCCCTGGTGCCAACCACTGGCCTCCTGCCACTGAGGTACAGTAAACCCTCAGAAACCAGTGTGAAGCAATGGGGGAGATTCTCGATCTTGGAAAGTTCAGCTACAGTTCCTCACGAAGCACAGGGCCTTTCCTTGACTGATTAACCTCAACAGAGTGTTGTCAAGATAAAGTGTGCTGTCCTCAGCTCTTTGGAAGGAAAGTGAGATAGAAATGTAGCAAATTGCTTAGTGGGCTCTGTGACATGGGAGGGGCCCTGTTTTGTGCCCTGTGCAGGAACTGCAAAACTCCCAAGGGCTAAACTGCAATATTTGTGAAATGAGTGGATGCAGCTGAGCCTCCTTTAAAAGATTTATGTATGTAAGCAAGTAGAGCTCCAAACAAGATCAGGACCATCATTTAAACTTCCTCTGTTCCCTCATCTTCTTAACATTCCCGACATTGGCATGGCAGATCTTTTGTTACCCTTTTACTGCACCAGGGAGGGATTTAGGAAAACAAGCAGCAATGAGTATGGGAGAAGATATTTCAGTTCTTCCCATGCACAAGTTCTGGGCCCAATCCATACTGGGGCATCACACAGTAAAACAAAGTAAAAATAAGAAAGACTCATAGAATCATAGAATCATAGAAATGTAGAGTTGGAAGAGACCACACGGGCCATCCAGTCCAACCCCCTGCCATGCAGGAATACCCTCAAAGCACTCCCGACAGATGGCCATCCAGCCTCTGCTTAAAAACCTCCAAGGAAGGAGACTCCACTACACTCCGAGGCAACATATTCCACTGCTGGACAGCCCTGACTGTCAGGAAGTTCTTCCTGAGGTTCATGCTGCACATTTAAGGCATTTTACTGTTCAGTCCTCAGGCCTAGGAAAGCCAGCGTGGTTTGAGTGTTGGACTACAACTCTGGAGATCAGGATTTGGATCCCTGCTAGGAAAGGAAAAACGACTGGGTGACCTTGGGCAAGTCACACTCTCTCAGCATCAGAGGAAAGCAAGCGCAAACTTCCTCTGATCAAATTCTGCCAAGAACACCCCATGGTAGGGCCACCTTAGAGTCACCGTAAGTCAGAAGTGACTTGAAGGCACATAAACAACTAAACCTCAGGCCTAGAAGGCAAGAGTCTTGTGGCTTGGAAATGGAAAAGTGCTACACTGTTCACCAAGCCATTTAAGAGGTACAATGAGAAGTGCAGAGAGCATAGAGCCCCTGAAAGTTTTGGCTAGCAGGCTTAGCACTCCTTCCTAAATGTTGAGGCAAAGTGGACCTGAGCCCCTTCAGGAGTCAGCAGTCAGATATTCACTAAATGTTCTAGCTCAAAGAAATATTAAGGCATTGTTGTTGAGCCCTCCTAGGAATAATGCGGGTGGCTGCTTGCACTCCATCCAGTGCACATCTACTTGGGAGTAAACTACACTGAATCCATGAAAGGAACTTGTAAGTACACACTGTGCTTGCAAGAGTCTTCATACTTAAGGATGTTTCAATGATAATAGATGGGAGAAATAATTTGTCCTCTTCCAACTGTGCCCTATGCCTGATTCTCTGCACCTCACGCTTGATAGATACACATTACTGCATTTTCTTTTGGGAGTATTATGTGTGTGATGCTAGGTCTTCCAACATAACCCCCACAGCTTTTGCTCTTAAAGTAGTTAAATCGGGGGGGTGTGTGTGTGTGACATGATAGAAGACCTTGTAGGCACCATTGCATTCACGTAATTAGGACCTTGCACATTTTGCCTTAGCTTGGTATATCAGTTGTGTTTCTCTTTCTCATTTTTGTAACATTCCTTTATTATTTTGAGGCTGTTTTGATGATAGAGTGCTTTTTGATTTAGTTGTTGTTGGCAGTTATTTTAATGCAATGCATTCTGTGTATTCATTTTTTTTTGTTTTAAAATACACCTGCAAAATTAATAACAAACTGTCTGCCAGTGTTGAGTACCCTTGAAAACAGTTCCAAGGTCTTTGATTGTTGCTAGGAGTGACCAGTTATCTCCTAGTGGGAAGCCTCTACCTGTCCACTGTCTCTTCATGTAGTGGCGTGTGTATGCATCTGCACAACTTCAAGTTGCCTGTCAACTTATGGGGACCCCATGAATTTCATAGACTTGTTAAGGAATACTCAGAAGTGGTTTCGGCAGTTCCTTCCTGTGAAATATAGCCTACAGCACCTGGTATTTGTTGGTGGTCTCCCATCCAAGCACTAACCAGGGCTGATCCTGCTTAACTTCCAAGATCAGACAGGATCTTGTGCCTTTAGGGTATATATGCTCTACTCAGGCAGTAGTGCAGTGCACCAAATGGGGCCAAGAACCACCTAGAGCAAGTGTAGGACAAGTGAGAGCAGTAGTTATTGGGTGACTCTCTGTCAGTCTGTCTCTGGGTAGCAGAAGACTGGGAGCCTTGGGTCGCCAGCAACCAGTCCCTGATGCTGCTTCACCTGGCAGAAGAGGCAGCAGAGTAAGGGGAAAACTGGAAGACATGCCAACACTGATGGAAATTGTGTGGTCCTCCAGATGTTGTTGGACTGCAACTCTCAGCTGCTCCAGTCAGCACAGCCAATGTCTAAGAGTGATGAGAATTGTAGTCCAAAAACATCTGAAGGACAGCATGATTCCCACCCAACCCTGCATTCACGCAGCTGCTTCCGTGCCCACTTCCTTACCTTTCCTATCCTTCGGGGGGCGGAGGCGTAAAAGGACCAGCGTTTTGCTCTCTCTTTCTCTGTACTATGTCTGGTCCAAATCCTTTCTTCATACCAGAGAGGGAGAGAAGCTACTTTTGGCCACGAATTTGCCCTCCGCTCTTTTGGCAACACGATGCTAAGGTCTTTTGGGAACTAGTCCCGAGTTTCCTCGAGTTCCACAACTAGTGGAGGTAACTTTAAATACAGAGGAGTGGGGGACGATGCCGTTGGATTGCAACTTCCAGCAACCTTACCCAAGGGCGATGAATGGTGGGAACTGCAGTTCAACACCACCTGGAGGTCCCTGGCCCGTTGTAGATTTCAGCCTTAACTTTTTTTTTGGGGGGGGGGGGACATGTTTAGTGTGTATTACCTCCTCCAGCTGTGTGGTAAGCCAGCCCTTCCTGCTGCGCCGGCTCCTCCTCTTTGGGCTGAACGGAGCCCCGGCCTCCCTCCCCCCCTCCGCCCCCCCCTCCGCAAGTCCCACCCCGAGGGGACCCCGATCCAGCTCAGCGGGGAGCTGGGGAGCTTCTCCCCCTCAGGTTCGGACGAGTCAGTCCTGCTGTCTCAGCGCGGAGTGGGAGGATCCTCGCTCGCTCGCTCGCTCGCTCGCTGGCTCGGCGATTCTCCCCACCCGGCGATCCCCGAGCGCACTCCCGGCCTGTCCCCGCGCCGCTCTCCCTTCTCGCTCCCCGCGGAGGTAAGCCGGGTGGGTTGGGTCGGCGCCGCCGAGGCGGCAGCCAATCGCGCCGCGGCGCCGTAGAGCAGATGGCGTGTTCGCCCGCGCGCCTTCGCTCCCCTTTCCCCGGCGAAGCTCGACACCCCGCGGCTGTTGCGCACAGACGGGCGCCGGGCTATGGGGTGGGCTGCCGCCGCGCCGCCAGCTCCCTCTGCCCGGGGAAGTGCGCCGCCCCCGCCGCCGCCCCGCCGCCGCCGCCGCCTTCACTTGGCCAGACTGAGGCGAGCACGGTAAGTGCCTCCTCCCTCCTTCTCCCGGGCGGGCGGCGGGAGTACCAGCCGCCGGCAACCGCGGCCGCCGCCGCCGCCGCCTCTTTGCGCAGGATGCCAACTTGGGAGCCGGCGGCGGGCGCGGACTCTTCGGGCGGCCCGCGTAAGCGCCAGGCTTTCTTTTTTTTTCCCCCCACCCCCGAATCTTGCCTCGCCTGTGTCAGTCTTTAGGATCCGGGAATGATCTGGGATGGAGGGCGAGGCAATCCTGTATCCCGAACGGCAATCCTGTATCCCCTTGTAGGGGACTAAGCTAGCTCTCCCGTCAAACTCGGCGGCACCGACTTCCGAGGAAGCATGTCTAGGATCGCGCCCTTGGTGAAGCCTGCATGCGGCTCCGGGAGGGTCGCGTTTGTCTGCGCTGCCGACTTTTTTCCGAGATTTTATTTGTTCGGGGGGATATCTCTCGGGGTTGGTGGTGGAGGGGATCCGGTTTCGGAAAGCGTTCTCTGGATGTTTTGGAGCAGAGGGAAACCCTCGCTAAACGGACAGTTCCCCCGTTGCCTGAAGCGGCTGGCCTTTCAGGAGGGATGCAGACAAATCCTTGTTCGTTTTTTCTAACTCCTCCTTTCTGGAGCCATTTCCGCACTAGACTGTTGTAACGCTATTATTCCACTTTCGACATCCTATGGAACCCTGGGGTTTGCAGATTCGGCCCCTGGGGTTTGCAGGGCCGGCCGGCCGGCCGGCCCCTCCCGAACCTGTAAACCCCAGGATTCTATAGGATGTTGAAAGTGGAATCATAGCGCTACAACAATCTAGTGCGGAAATGGCCTGGGGTTGTTAATCTGCATTGCGATTGCTGAGTCGTCAACGCGCCAGGACCCCCCCCCCACTCCCCACGCCCCTCAGTTTCGCGGTACGAGAAAGAAGTTTGCGGCGGGTGGACGGGCGCAGCTTTCTAGTATTTCGGCAAAAGGATCGTGAAAGCGGCTTCGCCTCCTGCCCTTACTTGAAAGCAAGAGTAACGTTGCAGGGCGAGCTCCGGGTCGTTAGTAGTTCGATCGTGCTTCCCAAGCCCGGCTCTATCGTGGAAAGAGCTCCCTCGTGCCACTTCGTAATTTTTTTTTGGGGGGGAGTGCGAAACAAATAGGCGCGATCCACAAAGTCCGCTTTCTCGGAAGTTCAGAGACATTTCTATCCGAAGTGACGTTGCGGCTGAACAATCCCGAAACGGAACGAATTTAAGGGAAGGAAGCCCCATTGAAGCCACCGCTACTTTCTTTCCGAGTGAGCGTGGGTAGGATCGGGTTGCGCGGTTTTTGCCAAAACGCTTTGATCCGGAATGCGTTGGCTAAAGGATGGCGCTGGACGCGGTGGGACATGCTTAGGACTGGCTCGCCGATGAGGTGCCTTTAGACTTAAACCTGTTAGTGCAGTGATTCTGGCTCCGTAGCACAACGCTCTGGTTAGTCTTAATTTCAAGAATGCTGCTGTCCTAAATAGAAAGCGTTTTTTAAATCTCGGGGAGGAATCAGCAGACACGTGCGTGTTGGAGCCACCGCGCACACCCTCTGCTATTTTTATCGTCTCTGATTCTCCACCGCTTTAAAGATTTCCTTTCTAACTCTTTTTCCTCAGGGAGTCTGGGAATGGTATCAGCGGCTTATCATTCTTTTTTGAATAGAGAGAGCATCTTTTCAAATCGGGTTAACTTCCCCCCATAGATCCTCCCACAGTCACGCATCTTGAGTTTCCTATCTGCCAAAGAGGTGCCTATGGTACGGGGAGGGCTAGAGGGATAGATGCTTTCATGGGGTTTCTGAAGTCACCTTTGCCGCTGTGGGTAATAAAATAGTCCCTGGTGGGATCCCCGGTAGTTTTTTCCTCTCTCCCTTGGCCTCTCTGCAATTTATATGTGTTTCAATATTTTCCTAGGTTCTGTTTTAACTGTGCTTGATACGGTGTTTATGGTGACTCCCACCGCCCAATCTATGGGGCTCCCTGTGTATCTGTGTATCTGTGTGTGCGCGCGGGGGCACATGCGCCTTCTTGGTTTGAGGTGGCAGCTGAATGTCAAGATGATGAATTTAGGTCTCAGATGTAGTGTCAAGGATAGCACAGGTTCGTTGGGTAACGAGAAGGCGGCTAATCTTCAGGGACCTCCCTTTTGTGCTCCCTGGTATGTGTCTCTAATAGCTGCTTTAAGGTTGTTTCATGGAAGCAGGAGGGGGACTTTTGTAGCTTCCTGGTAAAATCAAGAAATATTGCTAAGGATGTTGATCTTCCATGTGGATTTCATTTTTCTCTTTGAAAGGGTAGATTAGTCTCAGGAAGAGAAAACTGTGTAGATTGAATGTTTGTTTGTTTTTTAAACTGGCAATGACAGTCTTTCGATTGAGCTGTCATTTTTGTTTTATATTTTTCATATTCTACATGTTGTGTAAAGAGTGTTGCGTCTGTTTATATAGGGATCCATAGTCTTGCCTCCAGAGTTATTTCTTGCACATTAATTCTGCATCTCCCTTTTGATTTCTCTTTTTTGCTTTAGTCTTTCAATGAGTAAATAGATTTCACCATTCTTCCTACTTGCTTAACCCTTTGGTTTGGTCGGTTATTGAAAAACCATTAGTCTTGGGGTCAACCAGGTCATCCTTGTATTCCAATTTTCAGACATGTTTTTTTTCTAATAAATTTAGCAAGATCATACCAAGAAGAAAAGTGTACTTCAGTGAAGAATGATCAGCTGTTGCATCCCCAATCAAGGGTTCTTCAGATGTGTTAAACTACAACTCCCCTTCTCACCTCCTTGGATGTGGAGGTGGGGGGAGTGGTCACTGAAAAAACTTGCAATGTACCAAGTTGAGAAAAGCTGACTGACCCCTTTTCTCATTTTACTATATGAAGGCTACTTTTTAAAAGCAAAACAAAAAGATGCCCATAAAGAATTTGTGGTGTACAATTTGTCTCATGTTGACATGATTAGTAAGACAGCCCTATGCATACCTACCCATAGGCAATCAAGTTGGTCTCAGTAAAACTTTACTCCCAGGTAAGTGTGAATAGGATTGGAACCAATTCACACTTACTTGGAAGTAAGAAGCTCTATTGAACTCAGTGGGACCTACTTCTAAGTAGGTTTGCGTTGTAGGGCTGTAGGCTTAGGTATGTTTGTATAGCCTATGTTCTGTCTAACTCCAAGTGAAGTCCTATGCATGGCTATAGAAAGTAAGTTTTCTGTTGAACTGAGTTAGGCTTAGTCAGGCAAATGGATAGAGGTTTGCTGACTCAGTTGTACTTCTACATATGCAGGGTTACTACTGCTATATTTATTTCTATCCCGCCTTTTTTACTAGATTGGGACTTAAAGGTTGGTTTGAGATTGTACAGCTATGAGCCTAAGTGTGCTGACTCTCCGATCATCAAATTTACCAAATAGTCATTTTTATTTCCAAGGAACTTAACTCTTGCAATTCTGTCAATACTTATGTGAGAGTAAGTCTCACTGAACTAAGTGGGGTTGTTCCTGAGTAGACATGCATAAAAGTGGGTTGCTTGCATACTTTAAGAATTCAGAAGTGCTTGTGGTGCTTATGAAATAATGGGATCTTCTTCCAATGTGAAGTATTGAAGGTTAATTTCATTTTGTGTAAAATAAGCCTTTTTTAAAAAAAATGTTCTTATTTATAATCAAACTTGCTGAAAGAGCTGACATGCTGAAATAAATTTCTTGAAAGTAAATTTCTGAAGTGTGTAAGAGATTCTATTCAAAAGAGAAGGATGAGAGGGAAGCACTCCAACATTGTCTATGTTGAGAACTGTACTAAAGCTCAGAGAAAGTGATGAGTGTTCCAGTGGCAGTTACTGATGAGAATCAGTGATTAAAAAAAAAAAAAGGTATATAGACAGTGAATAGAGTGTGTGTGTGTGTGTGTACTTGTGCTGGTAAGTATTCTTCTAATGTTAAGGGATTTAAGTATCAAAGTACTTAGGAAAAAGCCAGTGCTGTTCTTCTGCAGGTTTCTGAACATGGTGATGGGAGCAAAGTAATGGTGAATTTTATTTGAATCCTGGTTACCCATCTGATAATTGCTTGGAAGAAACTTTCAACTGGAGTTACTGAGATTTGGTCCTATATAAATATGTATAGGACTAGGTTGGGTAAAAAGCTTTTAAGTAAATCACTGACAAAGCAGAAAAAGCCAGTCATACCATAGTGATTTCAGTTTGTTTGAAAAATCCTGTCTGGGAAGAAAACTCAGTGAATTTGAATAAATCTCAGAAACCTCCAGGCAGGTATACTTTAAGCAGTCTGCCAATGGTTCCGCTATAAAAATAGGCTTCAGTCTCACTTCTTAAAATATCAAGTAGTGTTTTGTTCAACTCAGCATTTACTCATCCAAATATTTTTCTGTTGTACTTATCCCTGAATTTTCTGTTCCCTTAGTCTGCAACTTTCTCAGCAAGACTTTGTGTGCTGAGGATTTTTAATGGAAGGTAGATCATGAACGAGGATGCCAAAATGCTCTTCTCCATCTGTTTTTTTAAAAGTTCATTTACATATAACATTAAGCCCCATAAATGCAAAGCAGAACATCACAAAACTAAAAATATAACTAGAGCATCTGACAGTAGAACGAGAATTCATCCAAAGAAATTGAACCACATTTTCCTTCAGGTTTTTAAATGTGACCCCTCAAGTGATAACAAAGAAAAAAGTGGCTAAACTTGCCAGATGGGGAATATAAAATTGAACAAAGAGGTGTGGAGAGTGGTGTGGAGAAAGTGCCACAGTTGTGTGTGTGATAGTGGGGGATTTGCAGCATAATGCCGTGCATAACTGCTGAGGTGTAAGCCATTTAGAATGACGTGGAACTTTTTCTAAAGAAATTATGTATAGGGCTGCAATCTTAATGGACTGATTGTGGGAGAACCAGCAAATTCTTGTGTGGTTGCATGGCTCTGAGTGTGGCTGCTTCTTTGATTATATATTTAGAAAATGCATACTCTACCCTTGAGTAAAAACTTTCAGAGAAGCTTAGAATCAATAAAGTATAGCAGAATGATCAGAAATGGGGAGGTCTCCATTATAATTGATGCTGTGCTGTACTGACTGCCCCAGGGACACATGTGTTGGATATGGACATGTTAAGAAGTGGTCAGTTACAAATCTCAGAAATTTTGTTTCAGATATGGGGTAGAGCAGGTCTTCACTACTCTGAATTTCAGGACAGGGCTGTCTTAATGTTACACACTTCAACAAACATGCCTGCCCAAGAGGAGCTGTGCTCCTTTCAATAGAAATCCAAAGTGAATTAAGATTAGAGACTAGTGCTGCTCATAGAATGATTAAGTCGATAGGATTTAAGAGGCTTACATTGTGCACAGGATTGTAACCTCAGTTTGTATTTTTGGCACACCATTTTAGTGTTTGTCTTTCACTGTGTTGCACAGAGAGGATGAGACAGATGCTGGCTGCTGCGCTCCATATGCGTGTATTATGGTAGGTTGTTGACTTGTGCCCTGGGGTCATGTTCCCTCCTACTTCATTACTTCTGGATCAGCAAGGACATTCAAACAAGCACTGTGTCTTGTAGCAATTGCTTCCAAGATGTTGTATGCCTTTTTTTTTTCAAACTCTTGGTTGGGAACTGCATTTCTTTTTCTAATAGGTTTCCTTACATCATCTTGAAAGATCTGTTTTTCTCTGTGTCTAATTCACAACCCTTATGCATAGCAAGTGCTACAGTGCACTTTTCTGAGGAAAAAATTACTTTTTCTGATAGCAGGTTCCAGGGTTCCTCAGATATGTTTAGTGGCTGTGGATTCAGCAGTGCTATCTGGGGAAGTCTGAGCCTTGTAGTTCAAAACAGTAAATTTTTCAAGCTCTGATTCTGTTCTCTGGAACCTAGAAAGTATTTTTCTAGATGTTGTAGTCTGTTTGTTACTTTGTTTATGCGTCTGTCTAGAGGAGCTAGATGGGCATAGGGTAGGGGTCCTAGGCTTCTCTTTTGCAGTTTTTTTTAGGGGTTCAAGAACCAATTGGCATTTTTTTTTTATTTTAGAATATGGCCCATCTTGCTGTGAATGATAAGTTATGGAAGCGTTATATGGAATAGAACGTTCCCTATCCCTTAAGGATTCTCAAAGCTCCAATGGAATTAAGCAGAGTTGGTGTGAGGATTAGTGTGTGTGTAAAAACAGTTCTAATAAAATGGATATATCCTGCAATGTGGGGAACAAATATTAGTTCCAAATGTTTCAGAAGCTGCAGGTGTAATCATGGTGTCTTTCCTACTGTGGCTTTGTTATTAGAGAGTTTGTGTTATATACAATTGCTGTGCATGGAAGTCAGTTCTGTCTTTTTCCTCAGGGGAAAAAAAGTGCTGTGTTAACATGTTCAGCACTGGCATTGAACAGGATCTGAAAATGGCAGCTGCTGGCCATCCTCCCTTTATGGTCTGTGATGAGGTAGTGGGACAGCCACACCCCTGGAAGTATCTCTCTCGCGTTATGTGATCGGTCCATCTCTCTGTATGATTTAAAGTCTTTGTGTGTACCATTACTTGTGATCACTGAGATTTCAGTGCTCAGTTTGCTTGTCAGGGAACAATTGCTGTACCATTGTTCCCTCTGCATCTCTATCCTTTTGTACAGCCTTACAACGGGTAGGATTCTTGGAAGGGTGAGACTCTTCCTGTGTGTGTTCTTGTCCTTCTTGACTCAAGGAAGTGTCTGAGACGGGAGCCGATCAAATAGTAAGGGCAGTGGTGAAAGCTTCTTTACAACAGGACAAAGTTGCAGCATACCACAAAGAGGGACAGTGAGACCTGTGCTGAAAAAAAAACATCCCTGGAATCCAGTGTAGTTTCTGATCAGCCTCCAATATTCCATTTTTGGGCAATGTCCATTTGATGGTAGTTCACCTCCAGGTGATCCTTGATGAGATCTCTTAACCTAAGTCCCTTTCAGTCCCTTAGCTTGATTTGTTTCAGGCCTGAGTATGGGACACAGACAGCTTTGGGCACCTTGGTTGATGGTGTGTGTTGAGTATTGGGCTTTTTGCTGAACTTTCCATTGTCTTTTGATTCTTCTGGCCATCTGTCTGGTTTGGGACTACAAGGCGTTGTGGCAACTTGATCCTTTCTGGTGCTGGGGGCATTCCTGTTTGATGCAACTGCTTTGTGAAGTCCCTGAGGGGTTTGTCTTGTCCCACGTTCTTAAATAGCATGTGGACAAGATGAACCTCTTAGAGATTCTATAGCCCAGTACCGGTGAAACCTCCAGAAGTGGTTATTTGGAGTATGGTGGCTTGGTGACACCAGTATGCAGATACACCTTTTTCATTTAAATCTGAGAAAGATACTTTAAAAACCAGGGTATGATGTCAGTAATGGGCTGGATGAGAGGGAAGAAACTGAAGCTTAATCCAGAAAAAACAGAGGTGGTCCTGGTCAATTGGAAGGCAGGTCGGGGAACAGGGATTCAGCCAGTGTTGAATGGTATCGCACTCTAGCTGAAGACTCAGTAAACTACAAACCCCGAATTCCACAGGATGTTGAAAGTGGAATAATAGTACTATAACAGTGTAAGGCAGAAATACCCTCAGTCCTGCACCTGGTCATTCAGTTCTTGGGTGGTTGTCAGCTTTAGTGTATTTGCACAGCTGATACTAGTGTGCCAGTTGTGCTGCCCCTAGAAGGCTCTGATATGGCCATGGTGACTAGTAGTTTAGGTACATCCCATTTGGAATCCTGTCATTCCTCAGTTAACAGAGCTTCTGACAGAGAAGCACCTTTTTAACAAAGCCTTTTTACAGGAATCAAGCCCAGCCAAGCCCCCACTGTTCTTGTCTTCTGTCTGACTGGAACGTTTTGTTTTTTTTAATTGGCATTGTTCTGGAGGAATGGTGAAGGAAGGGCTGGAGAAAAACAGACTTTCAGTGCCAGGTTGCAGCAGCATGTCTTCAGTAAACAATGCAATGAAATTTGACCTGAGAAAGAATGGGTTTCTACTCTAGGTGGTGCTACTGTAATTGTGTGAGCTTATGTATAACCAGCAAGGTAAACAGCTGCCCATAGAATCACTGAGCATGTGTGAAGAGGAAAACAGAAAGAATATGGGAAGCCTCACCAGATTAGCTTTCGCCACCAGCAACCCTAGCATGTTGAAAAAGCATAGATCTGTAAGTTTCACCACCAAAGTGAAAATTATAACAGAAATGGAGGCTGTTAGGGAACTGAGTATGTTTAACCTGGAGATGAGAAGGTTAAGAGGCAACACGATCGCCATGTTTAAATATTTAAAGAGATGTCATATGGCAGATGGAGCAAAGCTGTTTTCTGCTGCTTCAGAGATGAGAACATGGACCAATGGATTCAAACTTCAGGAAAGAGATTCCATCTAAACATCAGGAAGAACTTCCTGATATAAGACCAGTTTGACAGTGGAATATGCTGCTTCAGAGTGTGGTAGAGTCTCCTTCTGTGGAGGTTTTGAAACAGAGGGTGGATGGCCATCTGTTGGAAATGCTTTGATGGTATGTTTCTGCATGGCAGGGGGTTGGACTCAGTGGTCATTGTGGTCTCTTCCAACTCTATGATTCTATATTGAAAGAAAATAAATCATCCTTGGATGCATTTTGAAAGAATCTTTCAAGCAGTCTCCAGAAAATTCATATAAATAAAATAAAAATTAATCAAATAAACTTTATTTACTTATGCCAAGGCTTACCTGACATGGTTGTTAAATTTCTCATGTGGGTACTGTTAATTCTGAATAAAAAGTATGCTGAAACCTGTTGAACTGCTCTTATGTTTTTTGTCATATAGGAATCTATCCCTATTCTTGCCATGTTATTTCTACCACTGGTACCAAAGCTTTGGTTGAAGAGGTGATGACCAGGAACACTTGTTCTTTGTTAATGGAGGTGTACCTGTACTGCTGTGTGCTGTTTATGTTAGGGAATTTCAGCTGGTTCAAAATGTGGCCCAACATTTTGAAGGAACATTTTCAAGAGATATGCAATGTTACCAGCCAACAGGTTCACTATGTCCCAGACTGAGCACTATTGATTATAATTTTGCTGATGCTGAAGTATCATATAAGGAGCCATTTCTACTATTAGCCTCTACACAATTAGCAACATAGAACTAGAAATCAGGAAACATACTGAGCTGTATCTCTGGTATGGAAAATAAATAAATAACTAAAAGTAAAAAATAAATCTCAGGACTTGGCTCTATCAGTGATATTAACACATAGAGACAAAGGCCCTTTCCACATGTGTGTGGGGGGAACGGGCAAAAAGCCCAAAAACGGAGCTTACCGGTAGCTGGGTAAGTCTGTCGCGACGCGGAGCAGCGCGAGCTCGCTGCTCCGCAGTCCTCCAGCGTCCCAAATGGCGGCTTCCGGTTGGTGGAGGCTCTCCACCAACCGGAGAAGCTCGCCAGCCGGAAGCCCGCCCCCGGCAGATCTGCAGGCACACACTTGCGCACGCCTGCAAATCCGCGTCAGAGCCGGGCGACGGAGCGGCACGGGGCTGCGCGCTCCGTGCTTTTTAAAAACCTCGAAAAAGAGGTTTTTAAAAAACACGCAGCCCGGCTAGTTCCGGCTGCTCCTGAGTGGATTCTGGTGTGGCACTACAAAAAGTAGTCCACGCCAGTCCACTCTATGGTGTAGAAGACCTCCGTGAGAGGTCGCTCTGCACCATTACAGAAGCCCGGTGTGGAAATGGCCAAAGAGAGAAAGAGACACAGATTAACTGTCCAAAAATTTGGTTCACTTTTATTCATTATATTAATCAATCAGTGGGTTCAAGATGGCAAGTCCTGTCCGCTTGCTGTATATGGAAAAATGCATTTGGTTGAAATTAACTCTGGATGCCTGAGTATACACATGCATGCACACACAGTGCGTGTGTGTATATGTCTTTGAATTATCTGTTGATCTACAGTGACCCTCTGAATTTCATAGGGTTTTCTTAGGCAAGGAATACTGAGAGGTGATTTTGCCAGTTCCTTCCTCTGAAATTTAGCCTACAGCACCTGGTATTCATTGGCATACATGATGTGAATGTTTTGCAGTGACATTAGATTGGTTGTAAACTTTGTTTTATAAACTGTATTTCATATTTCCTCTTTTGATAAAAGATTATATAAAGAAAAAATGATGCAGCCGACAAGTTGATGAAAGCTTAATGTGCAGGTTACTGAGAGCATGTCGCCTGCTTGTTACAACAGCTTTACTGATTATGAGTCTGCTTCCATGAGCAATTCAAAGTGATGGTTATGACCTATAAAGTTGCTATACAGCTTGTGCCCAAACTATTCAGAGGACTTTATTCTGCCCCCTGTGAGCTTGTTTGGGCTTTTGAGATTTTTGAGGGAGGTACTTGGACTTATTGCTCACAGAGATGGCTTATCCGTGGTCCCCTCCCTCTTTCTAGGCACGAGATTTGGTTTTGCTGGGATCTTCTCCCAGGCCATTTCCGCTCTACATTGTTATAGTGCTATTATTCCACTTTCAGCATCCTGGTGGAATTCTGGAGTTTATAGTTTACTGAGGCCGAAGAGCTCTCTGATTGAGAATTCTAAATTCCGCTCCATCAACTACAAAACTCAGGATTCCATAAGATGTTGAAAGTGGAATAATAGTACTATAACGGCGTAGTGTGGAAATGGCCCTGGTGGGGAATTCTCTTTAGAAGGAAGATAATACTGTCTCTCTCCTTGGTCCCCCACCTCCCACAACCACAGGTTTTTTTCCAGTGTGTCTTGGCCATTAGGTGCAATCAGGATGTAATTCTTTTCTAATTTCATTCTCAAAGAAAGCCACTGGTAACTTTATCAATCTTCTTCCTGCTGTGAGAATGTGCCGGAAGACTCTGCAGTTTTCAAAGACCATTCACACTTTGGAACTTGCTCTGTGTACATGGTGTTTTTGAACAGCATTTTCTGCTCAGGTGGCAGCATTTTTTGCACAGAAGGTAATGTGTGTGTGTGTGCGCGCGCGCGTGTGTGCGTGCGTGCGCGTGCACACAGAAAATTCTGTAGTTGAGGACGTATTCTGCATAAAATTTGCATATGATTTTTTTTTTGACACAAAAGACATTTTTGACCAAATTAGAACATTTTCTATTTTTATATGAAGTAAATGCTGCTTTCTCTGCAAAAACTTCATGTGTTGATTTTGTACAGAATAAGTCCTGGACTGAAGATTCTTGCAATCGACGATTCTTCTGGTAGGTGTTTACTGACACTTGTGAAATACATTTTTTGACCATTTTTTAAAAATAGTCAAATATCCTTTCCATCCCTACTGTGCAAGTGACTTTTAATCCAGGCATATTCTGGATTCCACTGTGCTTTTGTTTTGTTTTCATTTTACTTCAATAGTTTTAATTGTTTTTAAGGTTGCTTTTTAAACAATCCATCTAAATCCTGTATGTTGAGAGAAAGGTGGGCTATAAATTGAATGAATGTATAAATAAAGCAATAACTACAGGTATTAGTTTCCTTCCTAATTTTTCTTCTGAAGATTCTAACACTTACATTTTTTAAAAAACCAAGAAATTACACTACTGAAGGATTTAAACTAGAGTGTTGTAACTGTACTAGAAAACTTGGGTAATGTTGTATATTAGGAGGAACAGTGCAAAGGGAAAAAAGGTAGAAATAGTTTTTGTGTGTAGTCAAAGGATTTTGGAAAGGGCAGATGGTCTGAGAAAGAATATAAGACTCTCTTCCCAGTTTATATCCAGCAGACCAATAGCGTAATTAGGCAACCGGGGAGATTATTTCATGAATGAGGGTATGAAATCTTTTGAGTAATTATTTTCATGTAAGTGCCGTTCAAGGTTGTTGCCATCTGGCTTGATTAGCAAAAGTACTTTTAAATGGGTAAGTCAGTCTTATAGCAGTCTTGTGTTGCTTTATATTTATAGATGCTCTTCCCTGACATTAGGGCCTCCAGATATGTTGGACTGTAATGCCCAACAGTACTGGGTTGATGGGATCTGTAGTCCATCACAGCTGAAGCATGTTGGGCTGGGGAATGTTGCATTTCAGTGTTACTATCCTCTTCCAGATACTGCTAAAAGGAAACATGGTAGAGCAAACTGGCAAGCCAGTTACCAGGTCATGTGCCAGACCATGGTTAATGAAGATGGGGCTGGAGATGAGTGTGGAAAAGTACAGAAGGGACTACTCAGTATTTGCCCACGGTGAGTGATCAGATCAAATCAAACCAAATTTTATTTGCATCAACGCAGCGGCCATTCCAATTATAACAAGCATAATTATATACCAACAGACGTGACCAATATAAAAGCAGTGAATGTTTATGTGGTGGGGAAAATGCTGCAGCCCCTGTCTTTCTGTTGGATACCCTTTCTTGTGAAAGACACTTGACTTATTCTTCAGAGATAGAGGGTCCAGTCTAGACAATGAGTGAATTATATTGCGTCTTAGAATTTGATCTCAGAAAAGCTCCTTGTTTTGGATGACAACTCCAAAAATCTGGCCATTTTGGGTGGTAGATTGTGTGAGTTGTAGTCCCTGAAAGGAACTTTTCAAGCTCTGTTTTCCAAGTTCGTTGAAGCACCTATTCTCTGAATGCAGAGAGTATAGATGCTTCACCATGGAGCTTGGCAGAGAATAGCATGCAAGTCAGAGACCAGGACAATCTTTAAAAAGTATTCAGGCACTTCTGAACTATTCAGCCCGAATATTAAAGAATGGTTAAAGAAAGATATTCAAACATGACAATTAATGCTAAGAAGATGAAGTTGGCTACTGGTAGCAATAAATAAATGTTTTTTTTATGGAAAAAACAATGTACAAGAGTAAAATGTTGCTGATGTTAAGAGAGACTTTGTGTGAGAGTCTTCACTACAGCTTCCCTCAACTTGGTGGCCTCCATATGTGCTGGACTAGTCCTGTCATCCTTAGTCAGCGTGAGCACTGGCCAGATTGGCTGGAGGTGATGTAATCCAACAGGTTGGGAAGAATTGCATTATCACATAGGAACAAGCAAAGGCTAGCAGTATTTGTTTTACAAGCAAACCTCACCCACTAGTAGATCTAGCCCTGGGGTGATTTGCAAACACATTTCTAAAAAAAAAAAAAGAAAAGTATTGAGGAAGCAGGTTTAGCAGTAAGCAATAGTAGTTACATTTCTATACCACTTATCAGTGCAAAGCACTCCCTAAGCAGTTTACAATGCTTTCAGGTAGTTGGCCCCAACAAGCTGGGTACTCATTTTACCAAGTTGTGGAAGGATGAAAGGCTGAGTCAACCTGGAGCCCTACAGAATTGAACTTACAACATTGTGGCTGCAGTACTGGCATTTAACCACTGTGCCACCAGGGTTCTTTGGTTTGGAAAAATGAAAAGTTCTGCATGCCCCCAATTCAATTATTTTTGAACTGAAAAAGGAGAAAAGCAGTTTAATCCAGAACAAGCAAAAAACAGAACAAATAAGAGTAGTGTTGGGTGTGATATCAATGTATGGGATCAATTTGGGAAGACTGTGATTGGTAATTAAATGGCCTTGTTGGTACTGGAGAGAAAGATTCTGTACATGAGTTTGTCCACACCAGCTTGTTACCTTGTCTCTAGAGCACCATGCATGCTGTGATGTTAGCTGGAGCTGTTGCACAAACTCCTCCATCCACTTCCATATGTACCCATGTAGAGAGGCCATTACATGTGCCTAGGTGGAGTGGCCTTAGGTGGATGTTGTGGGAGCTGCATGTACAGACCTGAGTTTCCATGCCTGTTAGAAAGGACCAGACTTGGGGAACGAAATCCAGCACAAAAGTCAGGTGCCCTTAAAACCTTTTTACTTCAGGGGGTTTAAGCATCCTTGCTCCTTTCCTGATTATGGCCAGGAGCTGTTGCTGCATTGTCAAATATTGTTGCTTCTTTTGTCAAACTAGAGTGCTTGTTCTCCCCCCTGCCCAGAATCTTTTTCTCTGAAGTAACAGAATAATACTAGGAATAATTTCTTTTTGTAGAGAAAGCACTGTGAGAGAAATGCTGTGCATTCAAGAGGCTGGAAGTACTCTCTGGCGGTCGCTGTATAAAGCTTTATGTTGCTTGGCAAGAGCTGTGTGTCTTAAGGATCACAAGTGGAAACTTCTGGAGAGGTGTTACCCCAACCTGGAGAGCTGCCAAGTGTGCATTTTGGCCAACAAACAACCACTTTTGTTCCTAATGGGAAGAGATTTATCTCAGAATTAGAATGGATGTGATGTCTGTTCATTTTTTTAAAATATAAAGCTATGTTCGTCTACCGTTTCCTGCTCAACTTGTAATGTAAAAACAGAATAGTTCCCCTGAGAGTAATAGCTTAATGTCAGAAATATAGCCAGTAAGGGAATAATTTCCAAATAATAAATGATTTAGTGATGGGACTACAAATCATAAAAAAGTAAAATCCCCTGTATGTGAATAACTGGCCATAAGGGCAGTGCTGTAATAGAGCCATTTCACACTTTAGGCTGATACGAACCAGGACTTGTAGCCAATAAAGGGTTTCTCTCAAGCCTCCCTGTATGAGTTAGCTTTTGTAGACATGTATGTCAGATTCATATTTTAGTTTTTACACATTTTATCTCAAATACGTTGTGTGTGAAATGGTTGGCATGCACAAGTTAATTGTGGACACCACACTAGTTTTTGTTAAAATGAATTTCCCTCAGCTGTCCTCCTGTAATGGGGCCTGTTTCTGAGAAATTCCACAACATTTTTATTCCCTAAATTATTTTTCCTACTTTGAGCCTCAGAATGGCTGCCAGCGCAGTTCACAATATTGGAACAATTCAGTCTAATGCATATGTTGACAATTTATAGGACGGAAGATAGACTTTGAATGGTGGTGGTGTGAACACACATATACAGGTGTTTGTATGTATGGGTTTTATTTTTCCCCACTATGTAGGGGAAAAACCCCTCTATATAGCCCCTCAAATTTTCTTCTTGGATCAGGTTTTCTTGGGAAAGTTAATATGTTCTTACAATTGTAAAAAAACCTAAGGTGTAAATCCTGTTGCAAATCTTGACAAGAATTATAGAGTTGGAAGAGATCCCCGGGGCCATCCAGTCCAACCCCCTGCCGCGCAGGACACACATCAAAGCACTTCCAACAGGTGGCCATCCAGCCTCTGTTCAAAAATCTCCAAAGAAAGAGATTTCCCACTGCCTGAGAGCTCTGACTGTCAGGAAGTTCTTCTTGAGGTTCAGGTGGATTCTGTTTTCCTGTAGTTTGAATCCATTGCTCCTTGTCCTAGTTTCTGGAGCAACAGAAAACAAGCCTGTTCCCTCTTTGATATGGCAGCCTTTCAAATATTTAAACATGACTAACATGTCTCCTCTTAACCGTTTCTTCTGCAGACTAAACATACCCAACTCCCTAAGACTCTCCTTGTAGGCTTTCAGACCCTTCATCATTTTGGTCGCTCTCCTCAACCCATTTAATCAATGGGATTTACCCATGAGTTGACTCACTATTCAAAAATTAATTTAATGTGGCTACTCTAGTGGGGGCAAACTAACAGGAGTCAACCTGAAAGTTTTCTTGCTTGAAGTTATCTTAGTTGAACTGTTGAATGCTGGGTTGTTGTTTTTTTTTGAGTGTTCATTTGTTTTCTTCAGAAGACCCTGGAGGGACAACTTGCTCCTGCTAGCACACACATACACACACACAAACACATACACATTTACCCCCAAATGCTTATAAGGAGTATGGGAGGTATTCCACTATGTTTTGGGTACCAAAAAGGGTATCCCCTTGTCCTAACTTAGCTCAGGGGCCCTGCAAAATGTGACGGAAATTCACCCTCTACACCCAGTGAACATTTTGGGGGCATTTTTTAAAAAATGTCTTCAAACAAGATTTTTTTTTAACTCCTGGAGACTCCAGGGAGTGTCTAAATATGGTGGAAATTCCCTCCATTTTCTGAAGCAAACAATGTTTTGACCCCTGCATAAGGCCCATGGGTCACACTTTACTCACTTCTGGTTTATATTATGTTCAGTTATTTGTTATGCCCTAGTGTTTTACGCTTCTTTTAGTCCCTTTTTGTAGTCACTTTTTATACCCTTTTAAAACGTTAAAATAAAATTAAGCAATAAACATCTTTGGCACATAGGTTTTAATTGGAGCTTGGAAAATTCCTTTTCTGGACTCCCAGAATCCCTCAGTAATCACACTAGCTTGGGGATTCCGGGCTTGGTAGTCTGCATGAATAACTTTTGCAACCTATGGTTTTAAAGTAATTCTAATAACGTTCTAAGAACTGAACGAAGGAAAATCAAAAGGGCTAATGCCCTAACATCCAATATATGTATCATTGTTCTGCTGCTGATACTCTTCCTTATAATCCACATTCTGTCCTCTGCTTTGCCTTGTTTACTCTGTATTCTTATTTACTTGGCACTCGTATACTCTTTACTATTGCTTTGTGATATACACTCCTCATCTGTGCTGTGGTGCCTATGTTTTGCCCTCTTACCTTTTCTGCCCTCCCAGCCCTCTCTATCTGATTCTCTCAGCAGCTGAGTTTTCTTCGTTTTTTTTCTTCAAACACACACCTTGACCTATAAGGTCAAATTAATAATAAGTGTGTGCAAATTTTGAGATATAGGGAGAAGGGAGAGTTTTTCCTACAGAATAGTATTAGGGCACAGCTATATGTTACATATCTAATATGAATTTCCTGAACCCATATGTGTTCCATTAGGCTAATGGAGTATTATTTAAGAGGAACTTACGTGGAGTGTTTAGCCCTTCCACTTCCCATCAATTTACTGCTACAACTTCAGGCTTGTTTTCCCTGTGAGGCCCTATCACGAGACAGAGTGAAGCTGCACACCTGAGGTCAAAGTAGGGTTGTCAGAGTGAAAAACGGAGATAGCTCCTGTCCCTATAGTGCTTATGTAGCAGAGGAAATTTCAAAAGGTATTGCTTGTCAAGCAACCATGTAGCAAGCATGAACTGCTGAAATTCCTTCTTCTATGCAGCCTTTAAAGGGACAAGAGCTTTCTCCAGGTATTCACTCTGGCAACCCTGGGTCAAAGGGTGGTGGCAAGGTGCTGGGAAGACAAAGGAATACATCTGCCATGCTATCTAGCCTGAGCCCACCGAAATTGTCCTCCTGTCTTCAGGTACAGTGATGCCTGAGGGAAAAAATGCAGTTTCATGTACAGTTATAAGTAGAATGGATGAAGGTGGGGAACTAGTCTCTTTGCTGTTGTGTAAGGCACCAATACCTCTTACGTCAGCATTGTCAAGACTGAAAATGAGTGGCTAGGCAGAGAAGTCCTAAGGTAATTATTTCAGGGGAGAAATGGTAGACAGGGCAAGGATGAAATACCCTTACTTGCTAATTCTTACCTGAAATTACCCCCCCCCTCGCTCAGTTATAGACATGCGTGTATCTCTGCTATTGGATGTGATTTTTTTTCTTTAAAAAGTATGGATCATTAAAAAGCTTTAGCTGCTTGTATGGCTCTGTAACTCAGCTCCAGTCCTAAGCTGTTCTCAATGCTTAATTAACGGAAAGTGTGTGATACGAGTGCTTTGTGAGCAAATGAGATGACTGCTGTCCCTCCACAGGCTGATCATTTAGATATATTACTAAAGTGCTAATGTTTCTAAGATAAATCTAAGGTGTGCATGCCTTGTATGCTCTGTCAGTCCCTTTTATTTGAATACAAGAAGAATGAAGCCACAGAGTTAATGGAATTCTCCACTACCTAGCATGCACAAATCATTTGGAGAAAGGAAGCAGAGAGCAGGGATGTGAAGAAGGTTTGCAAAGTTTCCAATTCTCAGTGAGAGAGGCTGCCTCGTGTTCTGTGAGAACTTCTGTGAGAGATTTCATTCCAGCACAAGGATGAGACAGGAAACTTTTTTTTTTCTATCTAGCTTTCTGTAAATTATGAAGAGGTCTCTGCACAAAACTATAGTATCTTTCTATCAGTTTCAGGTTTCTGGAAGACAATATTGATTAGCTAAGAAGCTTGACATACTTTTGGCCTAAGTCAGGGGTGGGCAAAGTGTTGCTTGGAGGTCTCCAAGCCCCCTCCTGAACCCCCCTAATACCCTGAGACCCCCCACTACACATATTTTTTGTTTACAAAATTCAGTGTGATTTTCAGGCAGTTCTTCCCCAAACTAGAAAGACCCCAAATGCTTGAAAGTGTGTAAAAATTATCCCACTATCATCCCAGAGTCTTATGTGATCCCAAAAACCACTGTTTTCACTTCAGTCCCTATCAAAATAGCAGTAGGAAGCCTTGTCACTTCTTGTTGCTATTTTGAAAAAGAGTGCAGAGGAAAACAGAGGTGTTTGGACTATGTGTGTATGGGAGGGGGGTGCAGCTCACAGTCTGGGATCTGAGTGGCAAATTGGCCTCGGACCAGCATGCAGTTGCCTATCCATGCTGTAAGGCCTTCTTCAGTAGCTACAAAAAGAATATAGCCCTGAAGAAGGCATTAAGACAATGCTACTCTAAGTGACGGTCTCGGAACCAGTGCCAGTCCTGAAGCCATTGGCTGCCAGTCTGTGACAAGTTTCTAGGAAAGAAAAAAACAATTGTAGTGAATGAACACAAATGTTACTGTCAGTGGAGATTGGTGAGGAAAAAAAGTGCCAGTCCTGCACATCACGGTGCTTGGGAGGCACTACCTTAGAGTATTCAAAGGCCAAAATGTGTGAGACATTTTAACTTTTTTTTTTAAATCATCTTCGAGATTCTTGAGACATGTCTCTGCTTCTTCTTGTGGATTTTTGTGGAGCAGCTCTTTTGCTTTTTCTGTTTGTGATGCCAAATGTGTGTGTACAGAAGGTCTGGCGGGTTGCTGAAAAGATACAAACAACCCCTCTAATGCTTCTCATTTTTAAAAGCCCATACAACAAAGCAGCAGATATTTTAATTTTATGTTCTTGCCCAGGTTGTACATATGTTTCTCAGGAACCCTTGTCAAAAAGGGCAGGTTATCTCATCATCTTGGAGGCAAGGATAAAAGAAACCTTTGTTCTGCTGTGTACTATTTTTTTCCCCTTTTTTCCCTTTCCTTTGAAAAATGATATGTAAGGCCTGGTGCATTTCTTGTTTGTTCTGTTAAGAGATTGTTATGTTATGTCACCAGGTCATATTGTCAATAATTTCAATAAAGTTTAAAAAAAAGAAAAAAAAAGATCCGCACAATGATTTTATATTACTGCAGAGAATGAGCTATTGCAAGCACTTCATGCTAGGGGAAGATGCAATAGCAGTTCCAGATCAAGGCCTGGGTGGATGAAAACAAAGGCTGTGGTCAGGATCCAAATGTTGAAAACAGGCAGTTATGGGGACAACAGTATACAGTCAGCCCTTCACATTCGCAAGAGTTAAGGACGCAGGGCCCCCCGTGAAAGTCAAAAAATTGCGAATACTGAATCTGGAAAATGAAGCTGATTTTACAAGTTGCCGCTGGCTGCACCAGAAGCTAATCCAATTCCTCGCCCCCACTTCTCGTCCTCCCACCTGTCTCCCATTTTCCCAAAAGATACCCACCCCAACTTTACATCCTGCAGACCTTGGAAAATAAACACGATTCTCAGAGGAGGGAAACACAGATTCATAGGAAAGATGCCAGCAACAGCAATTGCAATCCAGCCCTTTTCACTTCTTCTGCTGCCCAGTTCCCCCCATCTCCCCGCTCGTGGGAAAAGCCATGAAGCCTATTCCACAACTCTGCTTGTTCCAGATCCTCCAAGGAAGCAATCTCAACCTGCACGAAAAGTTTTTCTAACAGCCATCGCAATTCACCCCCCCCAAGTTTCTCCTCCCCAATTCTTTCCCTTCCACTTCCTGCAAAAAGGCAGCCAGATCATCAGAGGAGACAAGGGGATATCCAGGATAACTCCAATCAGAGTATTGTCTAATAAATTAACTTGTATAGCAGGAATGAGGACTGTGTGACCCACCAGGTGGTGGTGAGCCACAGTTCAGGTTGTCCCTTACCATTGGCAGTCTTGTTTAGAGTTGAGGGGAGCTACAATTCAACATGTGGAAGGCCAAGTGTTTCCCCCTCCTGCTATACTGGCTCCCAGTGATACTGGAATCTATATGGACGTAAAAGATATTAGAGCCTATGTATATCGTTAGAGAGCCAACATGGTGTAATGGTTTGACTGTTGGACTATGACCCTGGAGACCAGGGTTTGATTCTCTGCTTGGCTGTGGAAACTGAGTGAATGACCTTGGGGGTGCCGTGCACACTGAGTCCATGATAGGTTTGGCTTAGGGTCACCATAAGTTGGAAATGACTTGAAGGCACACAACAACAACAATAACAACATGTACATCGTACCAGAGCAAGGAATAGTAATTTTCTTAAAGTTTTTCTCAGACATATTATGTAACCTTCTGCCTGATTTCACATGAGCAGAGAGAGCAAGCAGGTGATGGGTTTGTCCAGGGAGAGAGAAAGAACATAGTGTAATCTTGGACTGTTGCAGGCATTTCCACTCCTGATGTACCTCTTCTATAGAGTATTGGCGCTACAATTGAAGGCACCATCAAGAACACATGTATCTTTAGCCTGGGCTGTAAAACCCCTTGAGTTTAGCTTTGAAATCTGTTGATTTGATCCTTAGCCTGGTCACCTGGCAGAAAGTAATACGGAATCAGACTGGCAGCTGTTCACCTGTTTGATCCCTGAAATCAATTTAGTACTGCTGTACTTTCTTTCTCAGCTAAATGTCTTTCTGGGTTAGAACAGCTATAATGAGACACCCGCTGGGGAAAGCACCACGCTACTTTTCTCTAAACGTGAGGATCGTGTTTGGTCAAATAAGCTGAAGAAACAATGACATGGTCATTCATTCTGATTTTTAATTATCTGCTGTTAGAGAGGGAAGGATAAAAAGTTGTCTTAGAAATGATTACTTTGAATGGAAGGGCTTTTTGTATTCTCCTTAACAGGATAAATGATTAATGGCATCAACACTGCCTTCTGGATCACCTTGCAAGATGTCTCCTTCATCAAACTGCAAGGGGATTGTATAGCGTTTTGCACCCTAATTAGTCTCCCCAATTGGGAATGTACTACTTAACAGATTAGCAGTAGTTAAAGAGCAGTTGTTGGAGATGTGATTAATGTCTAGATGTTTAATACTGTGTTCCAGATCTCTATCTTTGGAAAAGAAAACAGTAGCACAAACTTAACAGGTGAATTGGGAGGTGTTTTCATAAGATTGCAGTTCTCTAAACACTTACCTGGTTGAATTCAGTGTGGCTTGCCTCTGAGTAATCAGGGATGATATTGCATGGGAAGAGGCTGTGGCTACTGCAGTGCTAGCAGAAAAGATAGTCGTTGGGAAAACAGCTCACAAATTTGGTCTGCCTTTTGTCATCATCACTATGTAATCCTAGGAAAAGTGGAACATCAACAAGTTTCCTAAATTCTTAAATCTCCTAAATTACAGCTAGTCTTCTTCAGGTCTGTTGTTGTGTGCCTCTGTCATTTCCAACTTATGGTGACCCTAAGGCAAACCTCTCATGGGGCTTTCTGGGGGCTGAGAGCATGTGACACATCTAAGATCACCCAGTGGGTTTCCATGGCTGAACAGGGAATAAAACCCTTGCTTATATCCTAGGCCCTTTTTGCATGACATTTGTCATGTGAAAGGGCCTCCGGAGCGTCGTGCGATTGCGAGGAGCATTTCAGATGATGTCCTTGCAATTGCGTGATGCTGCTGGGGTCAGCAGGCACCAATGATCGTGCACTATATCATTATTGGCTTTTGGCTTTTAGCTGAAAATGGTGCACGATCGCACATTGCTCCGGGGCCCCACTTACCATACATGTGGAGCCTCTGGAGCTGTGGCCCTCGTGATTCCTCCCCCAGCGCAGCTGGCTGCACTGCGGAAGGAAGAGGCAGAGCCCTTATGCTGCCTGCCGGCCAGCCGGCCAGCACTTCCTGCAAAGCAGAAGCAGCAGGGATGCGAGAGCCTCATGGAAGAGGCTGCTCACGTGATCCCTGAGTGACTGCGCCGGATGCAGGTAAGTTGTGGAAAGGACCCTACTTTTTTCGCTGCAGAAATGGAACTCAGGTTAGCTTACAGGAATTAAAAGAAGTTCAAATAAAAATACAAGTAGATAAACACATACAAAAATAATAGTTACAATGTAGTCAAACAAGCTATAAAATTGAAAGTCAAATATTAGGTAAGAATAAACACAGTACAAGACCTGGCAGACAGTTTTCAAAAATTTCTTGGAATAAAAGAAATTTTTGGCTGGTGATGGAAAAGCAGCAAACAGAGAGTCACTCTAACCTCCCTAGGAAGGCAGTTCTAGAGCCTGGAGAGACCCACGGAGAAGGCTGTCTCCTCCTTTCCCCAAGAGGTGATTGTGGGAGTGGCAGGACTGAGAGGAGGGCCTGCCCTCAAAATCACAGGGCTCAGGTAGGCTCATATGGGAAGATAACAGTCCTTCACATGGCTTGGACACAAGGCACGTATGGCTTTATAGGTCATAATCAGCATGTTGAATTGTGCTGGAAACAGATGAGCTGTTTTGGGAGCAGCATACTTCCTATAATAAGCCTCAGTTAACAATCTGGATGTAGCTCTTTGGATTGGCTGATGTTTCCAAACATTCTTCAAAGGTGGCCCTACACAGAGCATATTACACTAATCTGAACATGACATAATTAAGGTATGTATCACTGTTGTCAGACCATAGAGGTCAGTGAGCCTTATTTCCAGGTATAACCATTCATAGGATTGCAGCTTTAGAAATGTAACAACATTATGTTTTCATCAGCCCCCCCCCCTTGGGGGGTAATTTCATTTAGCAGAAAAATATTTCAACCCTGAAATCATTTTACCAGTAAAACATAATGTTTTCTTTTCCCAGGGGTAGAACTACAGGTGATTGTCTCCGCTTTGAATCCAGGAAGAATGTTAAGGATTAAGTTATTTCAGAATGGCTTCTACCACAAAGAAATGTGTCTAATTATAGCTGCTGGACGGTACGATCAGCTAGCTCCTGTTCACTTGACAGTTGCTATGTGATTTCACCCCTCACTATGGGTAATAAGCAATTCTAGACCATTCTGTGCCACCAAATGCGATGCACTTCTTAAATGAGGACTTAATGGTGTGGAAAGAGAACCTTTTTTAGCCCTATTCAGGTATTCTTATTAAGAGTATAACTAAGGACAGAGAAGGAGAATAAAGACAAGCGTGTTGGCTCTTCCTCCATCAATGTCTTCATCCTCCTTGTTTTCAGGTTGAACTTCTGCAAAGGAGATCCTGTTTATGTAGCTCTGCATTAAGCAGAAAGCCTGTATAGATACAAAAAAGCTCCCCAACAGAGAAATTGGCCCTCAGTGTGTGGAAGGTAATGAGAGATGGCAGTATAGTAGTTTAAAGAATTTAAGCTAGGTTGAACTCACCTGTAGTTCCCAGCAGGCTGGGTTTTCTCAGCTCCAGGCATTATCTTTGATTGCTTACTGTAGCTATGATTGGGAGACTGTGGGCCTCCACAGGCACTGGACATCCAAACACTGAGCCTCCCACTGTGTGTACCCTGGTGATTTGTCAGATTTTCTATTGCCTGTAGATTTCCAGTTAGTCTCCACTGACACCATGCAGAGTTAGCAGAGACATACTGTGTGGAATTAACAGAGAACCTGGACACCATGTTGAAGTAAAACTGATATCAACTTTTGTTTTTCCCCCTCTAACAACCATATTCCCTTGACTAATGCTACCTGTTGACCCTACTACATGTTACAGAGGGGCAGGATTCTCATTTTTAGACCTTTCTGCACCTTATCTTTTTCCGGCGCTGGGGTGCGGGGATCGCGCGAGCAGCCCCCGGCGGGAGGTTCTCGCTTCCGGGGTCCTTCGGCTCTGCAAGAGCTGCCTGCTCGTATGAGAGCCTCTCCTCTTCCTTCCGCAGAGCAGCCTGGGAGTTTCCCAAGCTGCGCTGGGGCAGGAAGCACAACCGGTGCAGCTCCGGAGGCTCCACACGCCACGTAAGTGCGCGTGGGGCCCGGGAGCAATGTGCAATTGCGCACCATTTTCGGCCTCCAGCCAAAAATAAAAAGGTGCGCAATCGGTGCCTGCCAGCTGCTGGAGCATCTCGCGATTGTGTGTCGTGCAGATCACTCCTAACAATTGCGCGATGCTCCAGGCCCTCTTTCGCATGGAAAATGCTGTGCAAAAAAGGCCTTTGTTGTGCATCTTCAGTTACAGACATAAGTAGAACACTTGTGTGTGGCTTTTGAGCTGCAACTATCTCTGTCAGTGGTTGCCAGTGAATTTAAGGATGCAACTTTGAAGTCAACTGCTTAGGATAACAAAGTAGCTCCCTGCAAAAGCTAGGCTGGAGTAGGAATAGGACAAGTCTATTTTACTTACATTTTTGGTATATTAGTTGATGCAGTATACATATCTGTAGCAGTATAAACTACTCTAAGCAGTTTACAGTAAAATGCTTATCTAGTACAATATAAAAACAGTATAAAACAATGGAAAAATAACACTTCAACAATATTACCAAAACAGAGGACATGGGGAAGAGCTGTGTATGGTGTTTAATGCTGAATACAGTCTCTGTCTCTTGGACTGTATAAGAGAGAGTGTTCAATAGTAGGTTTCACCAGTAGAAGACCTGCCTTCACAATGTTATGTGATTCATTCCATTGGTTGTGGGACAACTGATAAAACATCTGTTGAAGATCACACAGGAATATATTGGGAAGGGCAGTCTGGGTGCCTCAGTCCTGAGGTGTTTAGGGCTTTGCCTGTCAACAGCAGCAAAACAAACAGAAAACCTTGAACATGCTAACAGGCATAATTTATGGGTTGGTCCATATGGTGGACTGGGTGGAACCTGCAGATGTAGACTCTGAGACATTTATGCTTTGGGATTTGCCACTGGTCTAATCTAGGTGCCACAGCTGGAGAAGAACATAAACTTCATATGTCCCTCACTCACTCTTTGAACATTTTCACTTTGTTGAGACCTCAGTTATGGTTTTCGAAGTATGGCATATTCCTTTGATCTGTGACAATTATTTTGTTCCTCTAACCTTCAGTAAAGAAATTTATACCACCCATTTTGATGAGGAGGACATTTGACCCTGCTGAAAAGAAGAAAAGGAGAATGTTTGATCCCTCATTTTTGAAAATCTATCTGTTGCTAAGAATGGAGACAGCTCTGAGTAACAGGTTGATTTTATACTTTCTAAAATGAAGGATCAAACATTTTTGCTTTCTTCCTCCCAGTAGTCCCTGGGACACTTCTAGGGACCACCTTGAGGGGATATGAATATCTGTAGATCTCTCTCCTTTCATCTTAAGGGCCTGATCATGGAGAAACCATGTTTTCAACACCAAATTAAGCTTCTCCTCTTCTATCGCTCCTCACTTTTTTTTTTAAATTACCTGATAGAAAGCACTGGAGATCTTGGAAACTTGCAGATTTTTATAATCATTGAGTTGGTCTAATAAGCATAATTCTTTAATGTAGATTTTGGAATGTGTTTTGGTTGCAACTCTTTGAAAGTTAAGCCTACCATGACAAAACCTATCCATCACTGTCCTGTTACTGTGAATCATGATTTTTGTCAAAGAATGTATATGCTTGTTACTTTCTTTGTGTGTATGTGTGCCTTCAAGTTGCTGGCAACCCAGTATGGCAACTCCATTAATATCATAGGGGATTTTCAAGGAATACTCAGAGATGGTTTGCCATTACCTTCCTCTGATATATAGGTTATCATTCCAGACAGTCTTTGGTTGTCACCCATCCAAGTACAAACCAGGCCTGACCCTGTTTACTTCCAAGATGGGATTGTGAACCTTCCAGGTATCTCTTGTTACTTTATGTCAGTTAAAGATTTCTGATGCACAAGAAGTCTTTCTGCACAGATTTCCCCACTGTGCTTCATGTGCCAGATGCTTGATTAAAGCTACCAGGACTAGCAACTGGAGAGGAAGGCTTGATTCTTTAAATCTGAATTGAAAGCTTGACTTCAGATCAACTTTTAATTGGCAAAAGTAGGCCCTCATGCAGATCTTGCATCCCTCTGTTTGGAATGCTGTTTTCAAGATTCAGAGTGATGTCTTGTTACTTGGCAACTGCACAAGCTTTTATAACGAGCCTAAGAAGTTATAGAATAGAGTGACTGGAAATGAATAGCAATGTACATATTTTTCAAAAAGTCGATGGCAAATATATTTGGGAGCTCTCATTAGATGCTGATCAGGAAGCATTTCCTCTTTTATAGAAGAAAAAGAAGAGACAAGGAAAAGATGGACTGCTTTCAGAAAGGGGGGATAATGTATGGGGTATGACATTGCAAAAGGTATTTTGTGTAGGTGCATATATGTACATATGAAACTGTTACATACACCATTCGTTGCCGTCATATGAGATCCCATGCCAGCACTACTTGCTTTTGTTTTCTTTTGGCTGGAGAGAGGAGACACAACCCTGGAGACTTTTCCAGTATTTTTTCTGTCTGTCTGTCTGTCAATCAGTCAGTCAATCAATCAATCATCTATTGTCTGCATCTTCAAGTCACCTGTCAACTTACAGTGACTCCATTGATAGGCAAGGAATATTCTGGTGGGTTAGCCAATTCCTTCCTGTGAAATATGGCCTACAGTATCTGGTATTCAGTGGTGATCTCCCATCCAAGTACTTATCAGAGCTGACCTTGCTTATCTTCCAAGATCAAGTGGGCTATGGTGCCTTCAGAGCAGAGTGTTCCAAACTTTTCATGTTGGTGACACACTTTTTAGACGTGCATCATTTCATGACACACTAATTCAGTTTTATTAGCAAACCAGAGGTTACTGACTTACGTACTAATACATACACTTGATTCTTGAGCAGTTTCCTCTACAGCTGCTACATTTTGATCATTGCAAATGTCATCTTTGCCAGCTTTTCATTTCTTAATCAGAAACTTTTCCATTTTAGGGGTAATTCAACTGCAGCGCAAGTAACTAAATAAGTAAATAACAGCACTCCACTCTCTTAGTGATAAAGTGAGAGAACAATCCCTCATGGTGCACACCTACAGAGCTCCTGCACCTTTTCACATTCACTTCCATTCTTGCCAGCTGATCAGGCATGCACAGTACCCAGAGGTCTATCTAGGGTGGGGAAAGGCAGCCCCTTCCCACTCAGTCCTGATCGCTGCTGTCACTCTTGCTGGGAAAAGGCCTCAACGAGAGTGACGGCGGTGGGCCAGGCTCAGGTGTATGTGGGGTCTTTCTCGGCTGAGGAGACGACACACCAACACACTTCAGGCAACATACTAATGTGTCAGGACACACTGTTTGGAAAGCCTTGCTTTACTGTGTGTGTGTGTGTGTGTGTGTGTGTGCACGCGCGGGCACGCCCCTTCAAGTTGATTGTTGACTTATGGCTACCCCATGAATGTCATAGCATTTTCTTAAGCAAGGAAGGCTCACAAATAGTTTTGCTATGCCTTTCCTATGAAATATGGCCTATAATGCAGCTATACAAATTAAAGCATGAACATGCAATCTGAAAAGCCGGGAGATGGTCCCACACGGCAACCGAAGAGACAAGCTGTACAACCCAAGCTGCACCCAGTTTTCAGCTGGCACATTGTTTTCTGCTGTTCTAAATTTCTCTCTCTCTCTCTCTCTCTCCCCCCCCCCCGTCTCTGGCCCTTTTCACATGTGTGGGGGGGGAAACGGGCGAAAACACGCTAAAATGGAGCTTACCCGCAGCCGGGTAAGTCCGTCGCCATGCGGAGCAGTGTGAGCTCGCTGCTCCACACTCCTCCGGCGTCGCAGATGGCGGCTTCCGGTTGGTGGAGGCTCTCCACCAACCGGAGAAGCTCGCCAGCCGGAAGCCCGCCCCCGGCAGATCTGCAGGCACGCACTTGCGCGCGCCTGCAAATCCGAATTGGAGCCGGGCGACGGAGCGGCACGGGGCTGCGCGCTCCGTGCTTTTTAAAAACCTCGAAAAAGAGGTTTTTAAAAAACACGCAGCGCGGCTAGTTCCGGCCGCTCCTGAGTGGATTCTGGTGTGGAACTACGAAAAGTAGTCCACACCAGTCCACTCTACGGTGTAGAAGGCCTCAATGAGAGGTCGCTCTACACCGTTTCAGAAACCTGGTATGGAAATGGCCTCTCTCTCTCTCTCTCTCTCTCTCTGGCCCTTTCTGCAGGATG
The DNA here is from genome assembly GCA_030412105.1 of Cyclura pinguis. Taxonomy (NCBI): domain Eukaryota; kingdom Metazoa; phylum Chordata; class Lepidosauria; order Squamata; family Iguanidae; genus Cyclura; species Cyclura pinguis. Next base: position 244,340,566 of record CM059599.1, on the reverse strand, counting down.
GCATCCTCCTAGCATGGGAATGTGAGAGGAGCAGGACTGTGATGATGGTTCCACATGATGTCATTGCAATCCTGCCCTTCTTGTGTCACCCATGGGCACAATTGTGGGGTTTATGAATGACAGAGAAACTCTGTCAGTGACCCCCAATTGCGTGAGCCTTCCATTGCAGCCGGCCATGCAGAAGGGCCAGAAGTGTGATCACGTGCCTCCTTCCCCTCTGCAGCATGGGAAGAAGGCTGGCTGCAGTGCAGAAGGAAGGGGCGTGTCCCTCATGTTCCCTCCCATAGGCATCCGGCTGCATGCAGAGAGGAGTGCTGGGGACACACTCCCATCCTGGCAGAGGCACTGCTTAGGTTGCAACAGGGTGATGCATGAGAGCATCATCCTGCGAGAAGGGGTTCTCTCTCTCTCTCTCTCCCTCCCTCCCCCTCTCCCTCTCACTGTAGTTTGAGAAAGGTACTTTCCAGTGCCTAGAATACTTCAGTCAAACTGTGGTTTTTATCTTTCAGTTTGGAGGAAAACAGATAACGTTAGTGTCTGTACATCCACAAAGCCATTTTCAAGGCCCCTCTGGATTGTTTTGTGTCCGGAAGAGGCTTTTTTTTTTTAATGTGGAAATAAACTGGAAATTGACTTCTGGTTTACTTTTTGATTTAAAAAAGGCCTCTACTGCACCTAAATCAGGCTGAAATAGGGGGGATAATGACATTGCCAACCCAGTCCCAGATGTGGTAGCTTTTAGGGGGAAAAAAAATTAAAAATGAAGAGGGGTGGCCCAGTGTTGACCTCAACTGATAGCAGTTGTCCACCGCAGTCTTGTATGATGCTGTCTCTTATCTGTGGTAGTGAGTGTTGCTTTATCTAAGCTCTGACTGTGTCCTACTTCAAATGCAAGGGTAAGATTGTTTGCTGTTTCCCAGTCATTTGTTCACTCTAGTTTTCCATGGAAAAGTACTAACCCTACAAAAGAGAGGCTGGTCAGAAGTTATAAGAAAGCAAAGAAGTCATCTGAGTCTGAAGATGTCTGAAGATTGTAACGAGACCAATGTCCTGTAACAAGAGATGCAGAAAATGCCATTTCAAACCAGAAACAGCTTTCTGGTGGAACCAGTGTCAGAACCCTGTCTGACAAATAATGTCATATCACAGCTGTCCCATACTAGTCAACCTGGGTAACTATCTGAACACTGAAGAAAATGGGTAAAACTGACAAGTAACTGGAGGATACAGTGATGCTTGTTTAACACAGGGTATCAATAGCACAGCTGCTCCTTGGAATGACAAACCAAAACTAAAATAGTATTCTTCTCAGGTGAAAACAGGCTTCTGTTAAAAAAAAAGGGGGGGGGGGCAGACTTATATTAGAAATAGCTCAGTGTGACTGAGCAAGTCTTCTACCATGTGCCATGTTGGAAAACTGCTGTAAATATCGATACACTCTGCAATAAATCAAATGCTTAGAGGAACTGAGAAAAAGTGTATTTGACTGGATTGAGACTGTTGCACTTTTGAAGTAATAATGCTTTGGAAGGATCAAGTGCATAATGCAAGCCAGCATGGTGTGCTGTTTGAGTGTTGTTCTAAGCAGTGGGAAAACCTCCTCTGAATCAAACTTGTCAGGAAAACCCTATAATAAGGTCCCCATAAGTCAGAGTCAACTTGAAGGCACATGCCACCTTATCTGTAGATATAGGTAATTAAATATGTAGATATAGTTGCATATGGGAAGTTCACTTAATATTGGTTCTCAGCTTGAGTCAGAGTCACCTTTAAGGCACATGCCAACTTATCTGTAGATATCGGTAACCAAATATATAGATATAGTTGCTTATGGAAATTTCCCTTAATATTTGTTGCATCCAGGATGAATAGGAACTCACATTTAGGCTCAAGGTAAGACTCACTACAGTATGGGACATACTCCTTAGTAAGCATGCTTGGAACTGCAGCTTTAATTTGGATCTGAAAAAAAAAAGTGCCATTTTTGCAAAAATGAAAGCAATGCCCAGGTAACAGAGAAGAGGTGGCTGAGGGGTCCCAGGACCTTATAAATGCTAGAGGTGGTATAAAAGAAGTGTGGGACATGGAGTCCCACTGTAAGTCATGATTCTGTTTCTGCCCGCCATAGGCAAGAATGGGGACTGTGTTGGGCATGATCCTTCCCCACTGACTATGCTAGATATACCTAGTGGGAGTCGCAGTACAACAATATTTGAAGAGCCACATATTTCTTACCCATGCTCTAAGGGTATAAACCTTTTCTTTTTGAGGTGGAGGCTTTGCTTTACATAAATTATGAAATTATATTCATGACAGGGACCAAACATAGTTTCTCTCACCAGCAGGAGCTTAATGACCATCTGAAGTTACTAAAGTTCTAACAAAAATTAAAATGCCACCATTGAACATATACATGTATACATAGTCTAGGGGAATCAAGCAGAGACAAATACATCCAGACAGATCAGTGGTCAAGGGATACATTTTCAAACTGTTCTCCGTGGTCTAAATCTGAAATTCTTATATAGCTAAATTTTGTGAAAAAGAGTTTTACAGCTCATGTCAGCTGAAGTTCTTGGAGTTAGTTCATTTTAGGTTATTGCTGAAATCTGTAGATATCTTTTTGCCTTTATTTGGTTCTTTGCCCTCCATCTGGCAAGCCCATCATTCTTGAGTGTTTAAAGCTCTCGCATTCCCAAGTCACATTAATCATTTCACAGATTGTTCTGTTCCTGTAGCTATATAAGCTGTTGAAATGGAGAGCTAAATTCCTCTTGCAAGAAAGTTCTTACGGGCTTTTCAGATTCTTGAAATTTTTTTTTTTAGGATGCATTAGCTGTAACTTCAGATAGTTTTGAAGGTCTGGACACTAATGGTTTCTTCTCCAAGAAGCTGTATCTGTTCTAGTTTTGTTTTAAACAAGGTTTAAACAAGCCCAGGGGGTGGGGATGAAGAGATGTTCTCAAGAAATTAGTTTTATGGAAAGTGTCCCTATTTTGGTGGACCTTTAGAAACATCTTGTAAAAAGTGTGTGTGAGCAGCTTGTTTATACATTTTTATGTGTACCACTTGTTCTGACAAAGTTCTTCTCTTGGCTAATATGACTAAAGTTGCAGCGTCTTCAGAAATATCCACTTGTTTATGGAAGGCACCCTGTACATTGCAGGTACTTGAAACGCAGCTTAATCTTCAGATACTGTGACCTTTTATTCCAGAGTTCTAGTCAAGACTGTCACTTATTGGGGTTGATTCAGACATATTATAAATCATTACTCCCCTCGCCAGTCAGTCAGTGGGCTGGTTCAGTTCCTCAGCATTCTGAAACATTCTTGGCTTGTTGAACTTGAGTTACTGTTGTCGGGTGTATTGAGCGCATCAGAACTGTATGCTCCCTTGCACATGCCTGATGTTACTGCCCTGGCTAGCCTGAGCTTTGGGGGATATAAAAAGATATCACTTGATATCAATAATTCAGCCTCACATACCCGTTCCCTTCCACGTGCTTGTGAGGCCCCCGGACAAGCACTCACACAGGCTCGGCCGATAATCGCCGTAATATTCCAACACAATACAGGCAAGCCAGAAATAGCCAACTCACAGCTTTAGGAGACCTCAAGGCAAGTACCTTCATTAAGTATGCACGCAGCTTTCAAAAGATCCTCTGCCCCGCGCTGGCAGCTTGATGATCTGACTATACAACGCTCATGTACTCCACGCTTGCATACCGGCTATTCTATTGACAGTTTGGCTATAACTCAATCATTCAAATTCTGACCTTTCGGAGGCTTTATCTCCAGCCCCAAATCTATTGTTTTCCCCAAGTCTGATCTAGCCTGCGGTCACAATTCTCCTTATATAAACCCCTGACTTTGAGCGCTTCCTTGGATTGCTCTTGGCTTCCATCCCGCCTTGCTGTCGCTTTGTCCAGTGAGCCTTCCCCTCAGCTCCACGTGCTGAGATCCACGCTCTCCATCTTCTCTGCTTCCAACCGGGCTTCAGGACAGGTGAAGTATCACCCAGACCAACAACTTCTCTAAAAACCCCTCTATCCCACTCCAACCTTTATTTCTTTAGTTATCTTGTGTGAGTGTGCCACATACACTGTTTGATTGTGTTTTTAATAAAACAACATTTATTATTTCAACTTCCATGTGCTTCTTGACTCGGCCTGACCCCGTAGACATAGGGTTCAAGATCCTGCTAAGTTACCCTGCCTCTCGTAACGCTAAAGCAGTGCTCAGAGCTAATCTTCCCCACCTATTGTTGAGCACATTTTGGTGTCCCTCATGGGACCCCCAGTAAACAGGATAACACTGACTTGAGTGTGGCTTTTAGTTTTGTTTTTTAAAAATCACCTTAGTGTAATTATATTTAACAAACATTTGCTGTGTAGTGGATTTTGTTTGCATGAGCTAGGGCATTCCTCATTTTGTAAAATTATTGTATATTTATTTGTATATTTAACAACACATAAAAAACTAGTTTGATAAGGAATGTTATCTCCTTTTTTTAAAAGGATGATGCGGCAAAAAGGGAGGCTAGCAGTTGGCTGGGTTCTGCCCAGGCTTGCCTGCTTCTTCCCAATGCAGTGGAAGTGGTAGCGCTGCCACGAAGCCCTTGCTTGGAGATCCAGTCTCCCTTTCCTTTCCTGTATTTCTGAGGATGTAAGAGCTCAACATCCTCTCCCTGTCCGTTTTGTTTGCTAGGAGGAAAAAAAAATGACCTTCTGGTAAACGTTGTGATAGAGATGTGTGACCAGAGCTTCCCACTGTCCCTCAAGGAACAAGGCAGGCCTTCTATAAGTGAAAACTCTTTATTATTATTGCTTACTGTTGTTGTTGTTGTTGTTGTTGTTGTTGTTGTTGTTGTAGTAGTAGTTAGAAAAATAGCATACTAAGAGGTAAGCAGACGCAACTAGCTTAAAGCTTTCTGTGTACCTCTCCTCTGCTTGCAAGAGGAAGAACCAAACTCATTAGGCTCAGGCATTTAAAAAACAACAAAAAAACACATTATTCTCCAGCCTTTCCCAACCCTCCAATCTGTTTCAAAAGAACTGAAAACCTAACGTTATCTGGCTGGACAGTTCCTGATTTCCTTATATCCCTTTCCTGGGATTCCTTCGCTCACTGTTCCCCAGAGCAGTTAGCTGCATGATTATACCACATGGTGCCCTCTCTTCTTTTTCTTCCAGAAGCCTTCACTTTTCCACCCTTTCACTTCCTTTTGGCTAATGGAAGCCATGTCGGTGTCAGGGTCAATCAGGTCTCCCCCTTTGCTCAGATCCCTCAGATCTATAGCCTAGCCTCAGTGGTCCTGAAGGGTTGTTACAGATGGAGATTAGCGGGAAGTGCTGGAGATCTAGAAACCTAAACAGGGAAGCCCATGGTCTGATCAGGTTGATGTGATCAAAACTTTTGACAAGTCTGGAAGTCAGTGATCAGGTAACAGAATTCTTTTCAGATACTGTAGGAAAATATGCAACATGATTAAAGTGCAGTCAATGTTGTGGTTGTGCTATAGTTTATTCCAGGGGAGAGAAGCAAAGTGGGAAACTGTGCACACTCAGCCGATGCTTGAAGAGCCAGATGAGTCCTGAAACTGAACTTTAATCAGCTTTTGAAACACTTCTTGTGTGTCCTGCCTTTCTTCTTCACTTCGCTCCTTCTCAGCCTTCCCTCTGTGATCCCTGATGAAGGTTTTGGTTGAAGAAGTTCTGCTGATGCTTCCAGCAGGGACTTGATTTTGTCACAGTTCATGACCCTCCCCCCCATTAGAAGAATGACCACTGCCTCCACATCATGTAGCTTGCAGGGATATCTGGGAGTGAAGTCATTCCCATCCCCTGAAAAGTTCCCCACTCCTGAATGATATGCTTTAGTTTTAGCGGGTAGCTTCCACAGACTGCTCAGAGTTTGGTTCTTTGCAAAAGCTTCTCATTACCTCAAAGAGCGAATAGTTCCCAAGCTTCCTTTGGAGTGGCCTAGTTTTTTTTCTTTTAATACTGGATCCAACATTTTCAGCATCTCTGTAACAGAAAATAGTACATGGAATGTAGCAGCCATTTATGCAGTTCATAGGCATTTATAATGTATTTTTAATATATTCATTATTTTGGTATATTACAGTTTTTGATACATTGAAATGGTTGCAACTATATTTCTAGGCTCTGAAGCTACAAAACCTTTCAACATGTTGCTTTGAGTAAAAATAAATAAATAACTTAGCACGCTTTGGATTTAGAACAAAGTTCAGACTTTTAAATTTAGCTTGGAATTAAATATGCCTTTAAATTATTTTAAAAAATTGTCTGTTTTATTGAGGCAGGTGGCACTAAAATGATGCTTGGAGACTAAAGCCAAATAAGACTTTCCATCCCACCTTTTTTGGTTCCCATTGATCTGTGAGTGCTTGGGCAGAAATCTTGGCTGGAGGGAGTTTGTTATCAATATAGAAGAACTCTATTTTGTTTATGCTTGAATCATGTCTTTTCATGTATAGCTTCTATTTGGAATGCAAAGAGGGAAAAACATAGGCTAGGATTTGTAAAGCAAAAGGTGCTCCATGTTTAGTGTTCTGTTGTTTCAATCACATTGACATTTCTGAGTCAACTCAATTAAAACAAAGGACAACTATATTACAAGATAGAAAGGCATGGTGCTTATTAAATTTATAGCCTTTTTTATGAGAAGTTCAAAGTGGGATACATAATTGTTTATGGATGTAGGCGTCTGATGGCTGCTTACTATGTCCAGAGCTGCTTGGCTATGGCAAATTCATGGATGCAGATCATGCTGCAGAAGACTTGCATTGCCTTTTCCTATTCAGTGTATTTCTCTTGGTAGTAGGATCCAGAATGTATTTCAGGACTCTCTGTTTTATATTAAATTTTAACATTTCATTATTGGATCAAGCTAGTGTATCAGAGTGAAGACTAGGACAGAATTTTCTGCCTGAATTTTTAATCTTTACATATTTTATGCTTGCATGTGGAAATGTTTTCAATATTTAAAAAGTGTTCAAAGATTCCAAATTACAACATTTTTCTTACCCCTGGACAAGATTATGAGAGTTTCTGCTCATTTTATTTTATTGCACTTTGGGATCTTTCTGCAAAAAAAATTGCTCCTTCCCCAATATTGTATTTGTGCAAAATATTTATGCAAAATTTGTGCAAAATATTTGTGCACGTTATATTTATGCAAAATGAAAGTTTTGGAACAAATAAAATTTTCACAGGAGAGTCCTGAAATTTGAAAAATAATTGAGAATACATGAAAAAAATTCTTGTAATCTATAAATTTTGGGACACACTTTCTCTTTGAGAATGAGAACATCAAAGCATTTTTAAATATATTGGGGTGGGCAGCTTGTGGTCCATCAGCCACATGAAATCCCTTGGTTATTTTTGTGGCCTCAGAGCCCCCACGACTGCTGCTGAATTTTGGCAGTGTGGTGGAAAAAACAAACCACTAACAAACCACTAGAACAAAGGTACCTAAGGAGCAGCTGGTATATTTGAGAAAAAGAATCATATTTCCCAAAGCTTCCAGGAAATGGGATTCTATTTTTTAAAATATTAAGTTTCTGGTTCCCTGAGCACTTTGTTTTACTGGCTTAGTGGATTTGCTCCTTCTTGTTGGTGTGTATTGCAAAATCTCACTGATACACGGCAATGGCAGCACAGTGTCTCATGGAAGAATCTAAGGGAGGCAGGGAATTGGCCTCCGCAACCACATAAATTGAGTCTACTCTCATCCCATATATGGTAGATTCTACTGATAGGCCCATCAGTATTTTAGCTAATTAATAAAATAATTAAGTGTGTGTACTGTCTTTCTCTCAGCATGGGATCCAAGGCAGTTGAGTTAAAGCAAGATACAGTTAAAACTATGTGTAATGCAAATGTTAAGAAAGAATTAAAGAGATTATAAACATTAGATTAAAATAGTTTTTAAAAGGCCATTAAAATAGAATAATACAGTATGCCCTCCTTTATATGCAAAGGTTCTGTACCAGAAACCCCCATGTAAAAAAAAATAAAAAAAAATGGTGCTGTGTCCTATTATAGTGAATGGGTGAGATGAGCGCACACTGCTGCAGCACACACATGCGCCTGCTGCATCCATTGACTATAATGAAAGGCAATACTTTGTGTGACCTCACATTTGTGTATCCAAAAGTCATGGTAATGGAGGTGCCACTATAATGATGTGAATACAACACAACACACCCCATTTAAAAGACTTCCTGCACAGACAGTTAACATTCCAAGGTTTAGGTAAAAATAAAAGTCTTTCACTGCTATAAGGGAAAAAAAAAATAACCAAGAGGGGGCCAACCCAGCCTCCCATAAGAAGGATTCTATAGCTTGGGAGTAGCCACCAAGAAAGCTGTTTTCTGTATCCTCACCTGATGGATGGTGGATGGAGAGAAAGCCTTTCCCTGAGAATCTCAAATCTCAGTACAGCATCCCAGATTCATTTGAACCAATTTTGGAATGACTGATATTTGTTTCTTTCTGAAGCTGCTCAGCTCTTGAGTGGGAGAATGCAATGTATATACATTTCTAAGGCCATTTCTGCACTACACTGTTATTCCACTTACAACATCCTGTGGAATTCTGGGGTTTCTAGTTTACTGAGGCCAGAGACCTTTCTGGCTCAGAATTCTAAATGCCTCTCCCTAAACTACAACCCCCAGGATTCCGTAGGATGTTGAAAATGGGATAATAGCACTTTACGTGTAGTGCGGAAATGGCCTAAGATTCCCCAAGGTTGAGTGAGAGACATTGCAACTGCTAAAAACTGAAACAGCTGTATGGAGATCTGCTATATTGTTAAGGTGTGGAAGTTATTATGTGGCATGGATTTATTAGTGAAAGTTGTACCAATCATGCAGATTAACCCTTGTCTGCCTGCTTGAAATGTTTTCCCTGTTCCTGAATGTTTTAAGATGAGAGGATTTTAATGGGCAAAGCCACCTTTCCTTTCTTTTGCATTGCTCAGGGTTGTATCTTTCCAAGTCTTTGGGGAATGAGATAGCCTATAAAAATTAAATGACTATATTAACATGTGTTTAAAAGTCCTCTGCCCTTTTACTTTAAAGCGACTTAATGTTTTATGAGGCAATTCTTTAAAGATTTTATATGGTGAGTCTCCTTCCCCCCTGGAAATGTGGGTTTTATGGAGGCATTTTTACCTGTAAAACTGTACAGACAGATGCTGTCCATCCTTTAAATCAAAATGTGGAAAGAAAGGTCAAACATTAAGTAAGGAACAGCCTATCGATGGCTATTAGGCAAGATTAACGGAACAGCGGGGTTGTTGTGGAAGAACAGGAGAGATGATGTGGTACCAGATTAATGCTGAATGTCCCTAAATCACTTCCAAGAGTGTGTAAAAAGACTTGAATTTCTTCCTAATTGTATGGTCTTAGTCTCTGAAGTATTCATTACCAGCCACAGTTGGAGACTGGTACTGGCTAGATGGACCATTTGTGTGGCACAGTATGATCATTATAGTCTCGGTTTATTAAGTGACATAACAGGCCCATTTAGGTAGAGCAGTGAAAAAAATGAAATAAATTCTAGTACTGAGCATCTTCACTTATTTTTGAACTGCAGATGCTGGAGAATAAAAGGCATCTGCTGACCTTTGATCTAAAGAGATGGTGATGTGTCCTGACAGAAAAATGAGGAGTGCTGCCATTCTGGAGTGGGCTTCTGAGCAGTACTATCACACTTGCACTCCTATTTATTAGTAAGGTAGATGAGCAAATAAAAAATAACTAATTAACTAACATTCAAATATTAAAAAAAATGGTATCTCCCATTTCCCAACCCATTTAAACAGTCTGTTTGAAAAAAGTGATTTTAGGGGCATGCTATAAATACCTGATTCTTAATGGTATATACAGAGATTAGATAACTACCAGTTGTCAAAATGTGGTATTTTATTGGCATCACAGAACTTTAGGATTTGTGAATGCATAGTATCTAAAATTAGTGTCTTCAAACACTGTGTAGCTCAGGCAGGTGCAAAAACACACCTGGATAGGTATCCCAATTGGAAAGTTTATTGATCCAGCAAAGAGTGGCATTTTATATGCAAGGGAACCCATATCCCTATCCGTAGCCATCTGTAGTTTAGTTGTGTATGTCTTATCACATAACATCATCTATCTTCTTAGAGTAAACAGTGAATGTTATTTTGAGTTAAGTGTTGGGAGGTATAAATATTTAAGAGCATTGCACAGATCATTTTGACTAGGCAAGGAGAAATAACTGCTAATACTTTGAATTTAAACCATATTGAGTAAATATTGACGTATGGTTGGTACACGTTGTATTTGATGAAGGTGCAGCACTAATTCTGTTGTCTTTAAATATGAGGAGTGTGTTTGATCAATATTTAATTGGCCAAATATATTGCAAATATCAACGAAATGAAAAAAATGCTGTATCCTGAGCTAATCTGAACAGTTTAATTGTATCAAGAACAGACTACAAACACTATTAGAACACTGTGCGTTATAATGTTGTAACATACCTTAAAAATGAATTGACCTTTATAAAGGCCATTTCCGCACTATATTGTTATAGTGCTATTATTCCACTTTCAACATTCTGTGGCATCCTGGGGTTTTCAGTTTAGGGAAGGGCGTTTAGAATTTTCAGCCAGAGAACTCTTTGGCCTCAGTAAACTACAAAGCCCGGAATTCCACAGGATATTGAAAGTGGAATAATAGCACTATAACAGTGTAGGGCAGAAATGGCTGAAGTCTTTGGCAAGGAGCCTATTGAATTCTGGAGTAGTGGAAAGTCTTTGCCCATATAGTTTCATTGTATTGTCTTGTGGCATTTTCCAAAGTTTTCTTTTTCATTGCTCTGAGTGGTCCACTGGGGAAGAGATAACTTGCCAAAGAACTGGAGATTTTCAAAGTCTTCTAAGTGTATATGGAAATGCCCCCTGGACTTTCCAAAGTTGCCCACCCTACCTTAAATCCCAACTAAGGTGCCAGAAGAGACACTGAAAGATACCCTTCATAGGTATATCCACTTCTTCTTCTAATTTTTTTTCTTCTTTGTGTGTTGGTTGCATTCAGATGGTTTCCAACTTATGGTGACCCTAAGGCAAACATATCACAGGGTTTTCTTGGCAACAGTTGTTCAGTGGGGGTTTGCCTTTCTGTTCCTCAGGGGCTGAGAAAATGTGACTTGTCCAAGGTTACCTTGCAGGTTTCCTCGGCTGAATGGGGATTTGAACCTTGGTCTCCAAAGTGTTGGTCCAGTGCTCAAACCGTTGGCGCTCCTCAAACATCTTTTATCAAATTTATCGTAGCAGGCATTATATAACTTTGCAGTACCACATTGCAGTATCTATAGCCTCGATATACCCAACATTACTTAGTATGGTAGTTAGCCAGGAGAAGTGTAGTAGGTAAAGTAGCTGTTATGGAGCAGCTATAAATGTAACAGTGGAAGTAGTCCAGAGACTAGTTGCCCTATTTAGTCAAGCATCAGCCTATTAGTATCTCATGCCCCTTCTTATCTACACATCACCTATCTAGATTAATTTAACTGGTTGTCTCTTATTATCCAATTAGTGACAAGTTTTACTGATCTTTTGTCTTCAACCTATTAGACAGGACTTCTAATAGTCTGTTTGTTCAAGGTCATCCACCATCCAACTGCAGCTGACATTATACTGGCCATTAGTGTGAGACCACTACTCATCCAATCACGTAAGACTTTAACTGGTCATCATTATTCCCACCATCAGGCAATTGCATCGTAAATGACTCAGTATGATTAATAACTGTCGTACCAATTACGTACACTTTTGGGCTTTTTCTCTTAGCTAGGCTCTCCCTATCCTTATCTTATATTTATATTCAGTTTTTTGCTACTTAGGTGACTGAATGACTAGACCTTGCTTCATTATGTATGGTTAACTCACTAAAGACAGGAGTCAAAGAACACATTTATTGCTCATTCTTTCTTCCAATATATGGACATCAGGACCTTGCATTTTACAAAATATACACAAAATATAGCATCTAGCCTAAAAGATTATGCTGTAAATGTGTTGTTAAGGGCCTTCTTGTCACAATCACTACCTGAATTACTGTATATACTCATATATAGATCTAGAAGTTTTAGTCAAAAGATTGACCTCAAAAACCTGGGTTGACATATCAATTAGTCAGTGTAAGTGCTATACCTTAACTTTTATCAAAATAACCATCCCCTTGTCTGAGTAGAGTGGCCAAAGGCAAGAATCATAGAATCATAGAATCATAGAGTTGGAAGAGACCCCAGGGGCCATCGAGTCCAACCCCCTGCTGTGCAGGAACACCCATCAAAGCATTCCCAACAGATGGCCATCCAGCCTCTGCTTAAAAATCTCCAAAGAAGGAGACTCTACCACACTCCGAGGCAGCATATTCCACTGCCGGACAGCTCTGACTGTCAGGAAGTTCTTCCTGAGGTTCAAGTGGAATCTCCTTTCCTGCAGCTTGAATCCATTGCTCCTTGTCCTAGTCTCTGGAGGGGTAGAGAGCAAGCTTGCTCCCTCCTCAACATGACATCATGTTTAAACATGGCTATCATGTCCCCTCTTAACCTTTTCTTCTGCAGACTAAACATTCCCAGCTCCCTAAGGCGTTCTTCATAGGGCATGGCTTCCAGACCCTTCACCATTTTGGTGGCCCTCCTCTGGACACGTTCCAGCTTGTCGAAATCCTTCTTGAATTGAGGTGCCCAGAACTGAGCTTAGTTTGTCCCAGAAGAACCTAAAAGAAGCACTGACACCCTCTACTCTTTCTGCTGTGTAGCCACTCCTGGCCTCTTTGAATGCCTGGGTAGGAGGATGGTGGTGGTGATGGCAGCTCTTTGGTGTGTCACCTCAAAGCAGCGCCAAGAGAGTAGATAGATGGACTAAGCTCTTGCTTTTTGACACTCTAATCAGAAAAGGAGATGGTTCTTTTTTTCTTTTTTGATAAGAGTCAATACTGTACCTTAGTTTTTATTAAAATGAGCAGCATTCCCTTCTCTGAGTAGAGTGGAGAACGGTCTTGTTGAATGCCTGGGCATGAAAATGGTGGTGGCGGTGACCAGCCTGCTGAGGTGGTGCTGGCGCTGGCACTTTCTCTTCTTCATGGAATATCCCTCAATTTATCAATAACAAATCCATAATTTTGTCTGCGATACCTGCCCTTGACTGCCCATTCGAGGTTATATGCAAGTATATACCATAGATAATCTCTTTTGTTTGCAATAGCTTTTCCTTTCCTCTTACTAAATAGCTTAGCTTTCTTATGCTGTTCAGTAAAACTCGACAAAGAAGATGAGAAATAAAACTCCATTCAGAATACTTGTAAATTTGAGAGTTAATTTTCATGAAGATGATTTTAGAGAAGAACTGAAATGTTTTCAAAATTAAAACAACAAAAAATGATACCTCCCCCAACCCTCGTCTTGCTCTTATTAGAGTTAATTTGGCTTTGCAAATTGTTTGAGTGGCAGATCAGCTTTTTCTCAAAGTGCAGCAGAAGCTCATTTGTTAAAAATTATACAGATTCTTCTGTGTTCATAAATGCAAGGGACTAAAACTTAGAAAACAGCTAGTAGAGTGCTCCAGGGTGCTTTGCCAATTTTCTGACATTCTGCCAGTACACCTGATCCCTGACATTTCATGTTTCTGCTATTCTGGTTTTTAGCTTCTGAGCTCTGAATGTCAATTGGAGGTGTGGAAACCCCTTGGCATATCAAGTTATACTTCTAGTACTTTATTCTGGGTACTTTTTTAAAATATGCATTACTGTTTCCTACCTTTTCCACATTTGCCTTTTCGTGTATTGTGATTGACTTTTGTGTATTGACATCTGAGAATCATGACAGGACTGGGATTTAATGGAATACATGTGATAAAAGTTCTATAATTTTATAGCACTTCCATTGTAACACTGTGACATTCTACAGGTTGTCAAAAAAATTTTTTTTTGCAGCCTTATGTATTTAGCATTGAATCCATGTGTTAAGATGGTCCTTACCCACTCCTGCCCTGCCCAAGTGGTCCCATTCTTCAGTAGCCATGTTACTGAAAGTTGAGTTTATGAAGATTCAAGCAGACCTCTGCTTTAAGTCCACTAAGAATGCAACAAATTGCTCTGATGTATATTTCTGAGACCAGAAATGCATATTGATAGCTCCAGGAGGGTATCGAAGGGGTAGCAACAATTTCCAAACAGTTAGTGTGGATGGTCAGAAATGTGAAAAGAGAAACAGCTTGTGAAATTAAGCCTGTACCATAGAACAGCACAGGAGGCACAGTAGTCTGTGGCTGAATTTGAGACAACTATCCTCGGTTGATATTGTATAGGCCTGTTGTACAGAGTGTTCAGTAACTGACAGCCTGGCAACTTGGCAATGCCACCCTTTGCATTGGTTATACTACTTAGCCTGGATGCATGAGCAATACTTAGCTCATCCTTGATTTCATTGGAAAATAGTGCCTAACTAAAGCATCTTTTAGGCACCACCCTGATTGCTTGCAGGGAAAAAAAAATGGGAATGGGTAGCATATTAGTAGTGCTCCCAAGCCATGGCATACCCAGACATAAGTTAAACAGTCTCATTTCTGAAGAGGGATCTGTAAATGTGTTCTACTGAGTACAGTTGCACACGTCCCATGATTGGGAGCATAACCTTATCAGTGTTCTTAATCTTAGGAGCTTTGTTACAATTTTCAGCAGACTGCACTTGGAAGGGCATCTTCAGACCATTGTGCTCAATGCCTGAAGATCTTATTTGCCGGGGGTTTTGTGACATTCGGGGACACTCGTGTTTCCACTCCTACTTTCATCCATCTATATGATTAGGCAAGGGCCTGACTAGAGCTTAGTTAAGATGCACGCTGTAGGATGGCCAGTGCATCAGATTTATTTGTTTGTTTATATCTTTATTTATTCAAATTTGTATCCCACTTTTATCCGTATGCAAGACTGAAAGCACATTAAAGCATTAACCCCCCCCCCCCAAGATACAGTTAAAACATTATTTATGCAAAAGCTAAATTAAGTTTTGGAAGGACTTGATTTAATTTTAGCTTCTTCTGACACTGCAAAAGTCTCTGCTAAAGCAAATATAACAACTTATTTAGTGATGGTTTTGAGACTCACCTAACACAGGGAAACATTGGCCCACTGTCTGTAGGTTCAAAGTAATAACAGCTGCTAGGATCCAAAGTTCTGATTATGTTGCTTTTAATGCTTCTACAGTCAATTAAAACCTGAATGTGGAAGCTTTATTTCATATATCTAGTTTTACTAGATGAAAAAATACTGTGATTTCAAAATCACAAAAACAGTACAACAAACCAACCAGCCTTAGGGAACTGCAACGAGTGTCTGGAGAGGGGTATCGACTGATCCTTGCTGCATGGTAGTCTTTGTAGTTTACCTTCTTCTGACTGTAACTGGCCTCCGAATCCAAACAGGTGGCTTACTTGCCAGTGCAAAGTTCACATTGGACTCCTCCTCTTATGTTAATATTCCTTATTTATTTCTCTGTAGCATCATGGCTTCATGCTTCCCTTGCTTTCTGTTAATACCTAATTGTCTCTTAAAGAAGAAAACTATTGCAGTGAAGTTAGACTTGCTCTTTCGTAAGTCACAAAACAAGCTATACGCTTAAGTCTGAAGTGACTCTTAAGTCACAAAACAAGGCAGGGGTAGTTTTCCCTAATGCAAACCAACTTGCTTTGGTTAGAGTAATCAAGATGTAGTTGATGACTTTGACAGCCAGCATGATGTAGTGGTTTGAGTGTTGGATTGGAACTCTGGAAACCAAAGTACTCTGGAAATAAGGATTCGAATCCCAACTCAGCTGTGGAAAACCACTATGTGACTTCAGGCAAGTTACAATCTCTCAGCCTCAGAGGAAGGCAAAGGCAATCTCCCCCCCAAAAAGAACAAATCTTGCCAAGAAAACCCTGTGAGGTTTGCTTTAGGGTTTCCGTAAGTCAGAAGCAACACGGGTGCGTACAACTACAACTACAACAACAGCAGTTAATGATGACAAGAGGATATGAAATATTACTAGATCCTTTCTCTTGTAAAAGCAATAAAAATGCATGAAAGTTGAAAATAAAATAAAATAAAAATAAAAATAAAGAGTTTCAGAGGGATGAATCCAACAGAGCCAGAGCAATGTGGTGGTTTGAGTATGCGGCCATTTCCTCATTAGGGTGTTATAGTGCTATGATTCCACTTGCAACATCCTATGGAACCCCTCCTGAAACTGCAAACCCCAGGATTCCATAGGATGTTGCAAGTGGAATCATAGCGCTATAACAGTCTCATGAGGAAGCATCTTTAGACTAGGACACTGGTAGACCAGAGTTCAGATCCCTGCTCGGTCATGGAAACCCATTGAGTGACCTTGGACAAGTCACATTCTCTTAGACTCAGAGGAAGGCAAAGACAGATTTTGGCAAGAAAACCCTATGATAGGTTCACCTTAAGTTGGAAATGATTTGAAGGCACACAACAAGAGTGATCCTGTGAGTAAGCGGGGTTGGTGTAAATGTTGAGACATCCAGTACCCATTTATTCAATGAGTTTCCTTTACTTGGGGCTATTGGTTGGGTTTAGTTCATTGTTGTTGTGTATCTTCAAGTTGTTTCTGACTTACAGTGACCCTATGGTGAACCTATCATGAGGTTTACTGGGGCTAAGAGTGTGCGAAGTGCTCAAGGTCACTCAGTAGGTTTCTATGACCAAGTGAAGAATTGAACCCTGGTCTCCAATGCTCAAACCACTGCGCCACTGCACCACTACACCATGCTGGCTCTATATGTAGCTGTTGTTGTTGTTGCTATTGTGTGACTTCAAGTTGTTTCTGACTTACGGGAACCCTAAGGGGAAACTATCATGGGATTTTGTGGAGCTAATTAATTCAGAAGTCCAGTGTTTATATTTGTAACATCTCGTAGTGATTTTACACTACATTATATATCATCGTTAGATTGGGTGTGAAAGGGACAGACAATTTAGGATTGAGAGTTCAGTCAACTGGCTACATAGTATTTGATAGCTTTTTATTGTTGACTAATAGTCTTTGGAGTCCAAGGAGCTGGAATACCAAGTTGCAAGGACAGAAGTGATATTCTTGTTGCCTAATTGCCACTGGAATTGGCATTAATATGTTCATTCTCTCATTTCATTTAGGGACCCCCTCTATGTCAGGTATTATTGGATTTTCTACCAACCTCTTAAAGAAGCTGTAAATGAGGGAGGCCCACTAGTCACAAAATAATGGTACTGGTGAGGCCAGTCACAAAATGGAATAAATGTGCTTGATTCCTTTTGAAAGCCATCTCAGATTTTGGCTAGTACTATTTCATCTTCCAGGATTAAATCCCATAAGTTACTTCTGTACTGTGGGAGAGAGTACTTTCCTTTGTCTGGTCTGAGTCAGAGGCCAATCAATTTTATTCAGTGAAACTGAATTCTGAATTCTGAAATTTGGGTTCTTATTTATGAATGAGGGAAAAGCTCTGTCATCCACTCCTAACCATTCTTAATTTTGTAAATCTCTATGAACACTCCAATAATATTCTTTTCTTTTCTTTTTTCTTTTTTAAGGAAAAGGCCCCAAATGCTTTAGTCTTATGTCTTCAGGAAGATATTTTAAATTTAGTTTGTGTGTCATCTTTGTATTTCTTCCAGCTTTTTGACATGTTGCTTGTCTTAGATTCCTAAAAGGCATCACAATAGTGGCAGTTTTATATTAAGTTTCTTTTTTAATAGTGCTGAACATGTACTGTACACAAGTTTGGTGCTACCTTTATTTGCCTGAACTCAGCTATCCGCTACCCTACTCTGAGTTTATCGCTACCAACTCAGACTTCATCAAGATGTCTTTAGAATTATGAATTTTGTTTTTATAAATTATTTATTTATAAATTATGTTTTTATAAAGCCCAATATAATTACTTTCCACTCCCATGCAATGAACAAAATTTGGTGTTTTGCTGCCTGTTTACTGAAATTACAGAGATCATTTTATGGACTTTTTCACAATCTGTTTATCCCTACCCCCATTTACAGTTTTAAAAACCTGAAGGCTAAATTTGTGGAGAACAACAGTTTAGTGTAATCTGTACACTTGGTGAATGTGAGTTCATATTCCTTGAACAGAGGGGAGAGAGATACAGATAAGTAGATATGGGAAGTAGGCAGAAACTTCTCATTCTCAGTAATGGCCTGGAATGGAATATTGATACTCATATATCGGCACCTTAGATGTGTCACATACTGAAAACCACAAAAAAAAACCCATGATAAGTTTGCCGTAGGGGTGCCGTAAGTTGGAAGTGACTTGAATGCACACAACAACAATAAGTTTTATAGAGGTGAAGCCTGTCTTTGAAGTAGCCTGATGTTAAGTTGTCCATCAGCAGAATCCTAATTCTGTTGTAACTTGTTGCCTCTAGATAGACATACTAGAAGATTGCAAGATAGGATACTGGGTCAGGGGGACAAAATCGTGGTAGACTGCTGCAGCTCCAACTTCCTATTCCTGCAGCTTGTGTATGTTGTTACACAGAAAGTTCAGGTGGACAAACCTGGCAAAGGTCTGGCAGATGTCACCCATTCTCTCTGAACTGTGAATCTGTTGTCATGAGTGCCACTCCCATGTAGGGTTGTTTTGACCTTTACACTTCCTGTTTCATTTCACATTTGTAATTATTAAGATTATCCTTGTGTAATGTGGTGACCTCCAGATATCCTTGCCTAATGTGGTGCCCTCCAGCCAGTCTCTGCTGGCTGTATTGATGGGACCTATAATCCAAAATACCTGGTGGGTGCCATCTTGGGCATATGATGATCTGTGAAGTTCTGGATAAAAGCCAAAAACATTTGCTCATCCTGCTCCAGCCATTACTGATGAAAATTAAGCTCGTCTAAGATGAAACTACTGCTGTAACTTCTCATCACCAGTATGTTAGCCGTGTCAAGTGAGTGGTGAGGTTTTAGTGGAAAGTTTAATGATAGTCCTGAAGCGAAGGGAAACCATTGATCAAATGCTATTAAAGTCCAGATCTATGTGATGCAGAAATTCCCTTTCCATTTAATTTCCTATTCAAAACCACAGCAGACTGATGAATTCATCCAGAACTTACATAAAGATCACGTAAACATGCATCTTGGAATGATGGAACTATTACTTTGTTGAGAGCCTTGTGCAATAGCTTTTGAGTGTGTGGTTTGTTTGTTTTTTTAAGCTAACAGGATTCTCAGATAAAGTTATAGCCTCAGATTTTCATCTTCTAACTTCCCAAGCTGGTTGTGCTTGGATTCATCTTCTGTCAGGTACTCTGGAGGTCACAGACTACTTAGTTTGATTACAACTGCTGTTCTGGTGCTTCTAAATTAATTGAGATCTCTAGCTATGAATTTCTTACCACATACCTTCAGAGCGTAACATCTAAAAAAAAAAGAGAATAAGGAGGTTAATATCTGAATCAGGAAGCTTGTATTAAACCCCCATTTGGTTCCAGACTTTTGGAAACTTGCTTCTGCCATACTGCAACTGATACTTGAATTATATGTTGTCTCTGCAGTGGTCATGATTCCATGTGTACACCTTCTATTGGCTTTTTGTTGAGAAGTTTTTAGTTATGATCTGTGCATTTTCCTCTGTATCTGATTAACAAGCTGTTTTTTTCTGTTGTTGTCTGTTGACTGAAGTAATGCCATGCCATTTATACCTGGACAGCTTTTGATGGATTTCATTTTATTTATACTACACAGTTAACAGCAGTTTGGTACCATTTTAATGAATGTATCTTTGTTCTATGGAATGCTGGGACTTGTAGACTTGTGTGGTACCTAAAATTCTGTGCTAGAGAGCTCCAGTACTCTCTTCCTGAACTGCAGCAATACTAGAGCTCTCTAGCTGCGAGAATCCTGAGCTGAGGGCCTGTCCAAACTACAAATTCCATTATTTTGGAGGATGGACTTGATTTGATTATAGCCATAATAGATCTCTGAAATAATATGATTGAATATATCTGAAACAACATGATTATGTATATGGCTGTAACCATATAGGCTTTTGCAATATTTGTTTATTCATTCATCCCTCTCTGCTCCTTGGCATAACATGGCTTATCCCTAGCTTCTCTTTTGCTTGTTATTCAACAGTGTCCTCTGTAAACTTGAGCTCCAGCCCTTTTGGACAACAGGCTTTCATCATTATAAAATGCTGTGGTTTCCTTAGACTTCTGCTGGTTTCTTCTCATTGTCTGTGTTGTTTGATATTCTCATATAAGTTTCTGTTCATTGTTTTCTTGATGCAAGAGGAAGGAACATCTCCCTGGGCCAGAGTAAAGAGTGGAGTCCTGGACCAAATTTGTGGTTTGGGCTTCTTGATGCATAGGTTTACACGTTTGTTTGTTTGTTTTTGTTTAAACTCACTGTTTTAATTACAAAGCTTTTAAAATTATCAGAGGCTTTCATAGTGTCTCTGTTTCCTAATGAAGCACTGGAGGAGTCTGTCTATCTGGAAAAGGATTGGGTAGAAATCTTTCATTTCTCAAAAATGTTTCATTCAAATGCTGAAGTTTGCTGGTGAAGGAGAACTTTTTTTCAGACTCAAGCATTTAAACGAATTTCTGTCTTCCCCACCTTGGTCTGTGGAAGACCTGATATCTATCTGCTTATGGATAGTTCCTGGCAAAGTATAGTTAGCCTGTGTGATTAATTAAAAAAAATGGATTTCCTTGTTTTTAACTGCAAGACAGATTACAGATTGTACCCTTCTAAGTCATTTGCGGTCTGCTTGCTATATGCTACTACCTGTGTATAGTATATCTGGGGAATTTTATGGGAGATGTGAGACTTCTCCTGTCAGGGGTAGAGGTCCTTCTGTAGTGAGTTGCTCCTTCCACTTACTCTGACAGGCAGGCCCTGGACCAATTAGAAACAGCTCACATGCTCCCCCTAATGGAAAGACTGCCTGCTACAGAATGTCCTCTGCACAATACACAGAAGGACAGTTTCAAGATAACTGTTAACAAGTCTATTTCTAAATACCTACAAAGTAGTCGGAAGGTATGGATGATCACAGTGTGGTTTTAGGCGTTTCTGAGTATTTTAAGTGGACTGTTCCTGGACAGGTGGTGGAAGTGAAGAAAGCCACTTTCAATTTAGCCCTGGAGAGTTTGTCTTTTGTGTCATTCTGGGATACAAGTAATGTAGACTAAGTTGATTCATTCTTACCAGAAAATATTGACATGATTATTTCTTGGCATCTAACAATCATTCCTATTTCTAATTTGTTCTGAGGAACTTGGTGCCCTGAGTGACAGCTGCTGGGATTCACAAGCTCCTGCCTCTTTCTATTCCATGGAAACAGCTCCCAGCCTGTCCTGTTCCAGAGGATTATGTGGAATTCTGCCCTCATCTTAGTAGCTTCTTAGCCTCTCCTTTTATTAATTTCATCTCTCAGCCAGTGCTTCTTCTGAACCTTGCATTTTAATATCATACTTGTATTTTTCATGCTTGCTTTAGCCACACTGCATCTCATCAGCCTCCTCCTGCTACTGAAGCACTCGTATTTCTTCATATATCCATGTCAGTAGGCAAGAGCCTTTCCTGTGCTTAGCCCATGTATGTTGGAAATTCTTCCACAGACTGTCCATTCCCTGCTCAGTTTTTTCCCCTCTTCTGCAAGCTGTTCTTTTGTCTTATTTCATTGCTTGCTCTCATGCTTTACTCTATCTGTTCTTGTTCTTCAACTTCTCTGTCTCCTGAGACACCGATTCACATAGTGCCTCCCCTGTCTCTTAATCCCATCCAACCTGTCAACTTTACCTTCCCTCAGAGAATCTGGACTAAGATAATTGTGTTGCTGACAGCTTCATTCTCTGAATTTTTAGAATATTTGCAAAATGTTACATGGCATCACTGTGGTTTAGCTGATTGCTTCCAGACAATTATCACGAAAGTCCTTAGTATATTGTAATATAAACAGTGTGTGTCTTCAGTGGCGAGTCCACATTGAAGGGTTTAGATCTAAGTTGAAAGGATTGTTTCTTTTCTGATGAGCTTCATATATTCTAAGGAGATACAGAGGAGAATTCAGTTTCTGCATCAATGAAGAAAAGTTTAATGAATGGGAAAAAGACATTCTTTACTCATTTTAGACTTTCTACTTCAAATGAAGTCCTCAAAGAAGCTGCATTATTAACACTGTGCACCAATTCCCAGTGTTTTCTCAAACACGTATGCAAAGAAATTGGAGAAACGACTGTAGAATTAAGAAGTGCTGGTGGATAGAAAAAATTCTAAAATGTATTGATGGAGATTAAGCTTCTGAATGGTAGAAAAAATTGAAGGACAAAAACATTCTGTGCAGAAATGGTGGTGGGATATCTGTTGAATCTGGGGAGAGGTGGCAACTTGCGCTTGTTTTCTTGTAGCATTTGGGCAACCAGTGAGGGCCAACGTACACAAGTCTTCCCTTAACTCATACATATATGGAGATTATTTTAAAATCAAGGAAGATTACAAGTGATTAGCAAGTTTAAGTACTTTAGAATCTCTGAGTTGGAGGTTTAATATCTGAAGTTCTATGCTCTAATAGGGTGGCAATCAAGGCTTCTAAATCAAAGGGCCTTTCCATACTACACTGCTTTGCTGCTATTATTCCACTTTGAATATCCTGTGGAATTCTGGGGTTTGTAGTTTATTGGAGCCCAAGAGCTCTCTGGCAGAGAATTCTAAAGGCCCCTCTCTAAACTGCAAGCCTTAGGATTCCATAGGAGGCTGAAAGTGGAATAAGACCGCTATATGTCAGGGATTCCAGGCAAGGAACCCTGGGAAAATGATCAGCCCACTGCAAAGATGCCGCATCGTGCTCCAGCTGTTGACCAAACCGGTGTCTGGCGCAAGCCTTTGTCCGTCTGTTCCATGTTGTGTATATAACGGAACGTTGCTACAAGATAAAGTGCCTCCTGTTTGGAAGAAACCTCCGTGTGTGAGTATCCTTACTGGGGAACAAGGCTGCTGCTGTTGGCTCGCTGCCTGTGGTTATTCCGCTGCATCTCTGTGGGGCTGAAACTCCTATCATCCCCCAACACTATAACAGTGTAGTGCGGTAATGGCCAAAAAGTTAATGGTCATTTTCCTCCTCTCTCAAATCAGAGAGGGAGAAATACACTAGAAAGGACTTGGGAAATCCATTTGGGATCATCTGGATTGTTTGTTGGAGGAAGTGAAGAGGATTCAGCTACTGGTTACTCTTCCTCAATCCCTCTTGTAAAGAGAGTGGGTCTTTTCAAAACAGGAGATATTCTAATGACAGTATGCAAAGAGACTAAAAAGACTTACTGAATTAGGATTTTTTTTTCTCTCCGATGGATACATTGGTTTAGGAGAATCAGCTCTAAATTGGTGCATAAAGCGTGGTATCACACAGCAAGAATTCCTTACACTACCTTTGGGCAGCTTTGGATGACATTGCTCATTCTACTTAGGTCATTTTGCTAATTCTGGGTTCTTTCAGTAACAATTATGTTTTTCATAATATGTTGGCACAGGTGTGGTTATATAAGGATCCATGGGCCAGTCATCAGTTATGTCATTTTGCCAGTACAAGGCCTATTGCACTGGCACAGGGGTATGATCCAGTTACGACTGTGCTAACAGGGGTTTTCACTTGGCTAGCATTACATTGGATTTAGACTGGTGTGGCTTTTCTTCACCTGGCCCATCCCTCCAAAATAACCTTAATTTATTTTTTAACTTGAATTGTGTGTTTGTTCATCTGTGCAGCACAACAAATGCAGTACAGTAAGCTTAGTATAGTAATAGAAAGGGATGACAAACAAGCAAGGGAGGAAAGATGTGAGCCAAGTGGGAAAATCACCTTTTTTCGCATAGGAGCAGACACAAGCAGTAGAGGTCACCAAGATGCCCCCTGACATCTGCAGGATAACCATCATGTCCACAGTGGCGCTTGTATGGAATTTTGACTGCTTCATTTTGTTGTGTGGTAAGGCGATGCTATCGCTGTTGAAATTCCATTTTGGCAGTGCAGAATAATTTTTGTACAATACTTCCAGGCTTTTCCTATTTCCCAGCTGTGCCTGTTTAAGATGCCACCGGTGAAATCAAGATTGATTAATGCACTGGGAGGCGCCGATGGAGGCAGGCCTTCTGACTCTTGGCAGCACCAAATGCAGTCATTTTTCCAGCTGATTACATATGGTACCTGCCATCTATTTTATTGAGTTTGGGGACTTCTAATATAGTGTTTCCTGTCTTGTTGCTGATAGCAAAAGGTAATTCTGAGGGAGGGGGGCAGATTTTTAATATATGACCCCCTTCTGTTTTTCCTGATAAGATATTTCTGTAGAAGCTGGAAAGGTGACGAGATTGGAATCAGTCACGTTTCATATGCAAAATCAGTGCTGTAAGAAGCGTGTTAAATCCTAGAGGCATCATCTCATTAAGTTTCCATACATTTAGTGATCGGCGTACTGACTCTGGTAAAGGCAGTTATGAAATATTGGTTACAGTAAACTTCCATTTACTGAAGCGCTGACAAGATATGTGTGTCGGTATATCTTATGGCTAGTTTTATGTTCACCTAATGTGAAGATTGCTTCTGTTTAACCAGATCTTTCATGATGATAATAGATATAGGGAGTTTGCATTTATTTCTGATAGACTGAATCCTGAAATGCAGGGCTACAAAGAGAATGTGAAGATCAGCTTTTCAACATGCAAATTTGATTGTAACCAAAAATAACAACTGCAACTTAAAAAAAATAACAGAATTGTCCCATGAATATTTGATATGCTCCCCCCCCCCTTTGCTACATATTTATAGTTAAGGCAATGCATCTCTTTATGTTTTCCTATTCCCAAATGCTTTAAATAGTATGTCACCCTTGTGGGATGTAAAATTAGATTTAGGATGATGGGGGAGGTAAACTGGAAGGTTAACTTGGTTGTAAGTGATGCAGTGTTTCTTCATACTAAAGTTGATCTGAGTTTTTCTAGCTGTTAAACATTTCTGAGACAAAAAAAAAGAAAGAAAGATGGCAGCACAAAACATGTAGAGTGTGAGAAATTTCTGAAAAGACTCATAAAACAATTTAGCACAGGATTGGCTGAAGCATTAATGTTTATTAAAAGTACGTTTCTATAGAAGCGGGTGCTCCCCAGAGAGAAGGACACACCCAGCATTGTATATTTCATGTTTTCTCTCCTGTCCCTGTTGCAGGTTTTCCCTCCCCTGGGATCCCATTGGATAGGACCCCAAAGGTTACAGCCTATCAGGATCGCCTAAGAAGTTACATTTCCTCTTCCCCATATTTACAGTATGAGTGATCACGCACTGATCATGCATTTCCCTCATGTATCTTTAATTCTCATTAGCAGTTTCAAAATACCCCTTGGTGTAATCACCCTAACAGTTTCTAACCTCCCCTACTTCTAAACAATGCCAACCTTTTTTTTTTAATATTCCTTATCAACCAGTTTACTCCTTACAGACTGCATTGTCCTGTCTGGTGTGTTGTTATCTGAAACACACCAGCCACCCTAAAGATCCAAGGTCTTGGGAGGCCCTCTTTTCTTCAGCTGCCAATTTTAGGAAGCTGCTTTCTTAGACTTAGTGCATTACAGAAACTCAAATACAAAATATACTGGAATATATGTGTAAATATATCTAAAATATGTGTTATACATATAAGCTAATATATATATATATATGCTTCTACTACATGTTATTAACACTGTATACCCAGTGCAGAAGCTAAAATAGATTTCATTTCTCTCATAGAGGAGGTGAAGAAAAAGTAGCAAACAGCAAAATGATATTGAGAGATCCTTGTCTTATAGGAATTATGTAACCAGTTTCAATTCTTCTGCCCATGAAGAAGATTTCCACCAAAACCCACAGGGCATTTTACTCTTATTTAAAACTTCTTCACTTTTTTTTTAATAATTAGGATTTAGAAATCTGAAAACACTCATTCAGTCTTATCAGTGACTGTGCTGTAAGAGAGGAACATTGAGTATAGATCCTATAAAGGTGGAAGAGAACAGTTTTTCCTTTGCTGTCATCATTTGGGCCATTTCAGCATATTACCTTACCCTGTTGTCCTCCCGTTGCAATCCTGGCAGAGCCTTTGTTGGGAAGGGAGCACAATGGGAACACTTACCTCCACACCTGAGTGCCTCCCTGTGGAAGGGAGTGTGAGCAACATGTGCCTGCCTTCTGCAGAGCAGCCAGGCTCTTTCCCATGTTGAGCTGGGGAAGAAAGTGCTTCCATTGCACTTTCTGCCCTTCCATGTGGCAGATAAGGACAGGAGCATTGTGCGATTGCGGGCACTTAATGGATTTACTCCATTAAGCAAATATTCCATGATCACAGTGGGTGGGGGTAGGATGTCAGCAGGACTGTGATGATATTGTGCAGAAGAATAGCCTGCAAACTGCTGCCATCATGTTCCCCATAGTGGGACTGCAATGCCATGTGGAAATGGCCTTGGTCTAGTGTCTGAATGGGTGCAATGTCAAACTTTGGGTGCACTATGCTCTCCCATGCAACATGATGTGAATGTATAGAATCTTAATTAAGAATGTCTATGAGTATGTTGCTGATATAGCTGGAGATGTTTAGTTTGCAAAACTGAGGCACCCTGTTGAGATACTGACAAGTGCCATAAGATTTCCACCTTCCTATTTGAGAGTGAAGGTGAGGAGTTTTTTTTCTGTCAAGGTTTCTGCATTTTGTACAACAGATCTCTGTATAAAATTGTTCTAAGAGGCAATCACGCATATGTATAGTATGTCCAGAACAGTTCTGTTGATCTGTGGGTCTAAAAGGCTCAAAGAATCCATAAAACTCTTCTACTTTGTTAATGGACTTTTATTAAATAGCAGCAATCATACTTGGCATGTATATTTATTTATTTTGTGCACGCAAACCTGTATTTCAAGTGTGTATACTATCACTGAAAATGTGGAGAAACTGTTGAGATGTCTAACACAAGAACAAGATAAGAAAGGAGTTACACCCCTAGGTACAACATCATTTAGGGAATTAGAACAGGTATCCCCTTGGTGGTCATACGTGGACACTGCTGATTTACCTAGAGGATGTTTGTTTGTCTTGTGCGTTAGTTGTCTGCCTTGTTCACCTCAAGTTTGGTATGTGCTTGCTGTAATTCAATGTGCTGACTCCTTGTGCTAAACTGATGTGGTATAGACATCACTATACAGTATAGGATTATCTATTCAGGACTGTCCCAAGCTCTGAGCGTTCCAGACCAAAACCTAAGACTTGGGGATGGCCCCTACTGATGTCATTAGATGTTATACATTAAGTGACAACCATAGTTACTGGTTGAAAATTAAGACAGAAATTTTAGGTAAAGCAAAGAAGGATTATATTCCTTCTCACTGATTTATAAAGAGATGGGATAGGAGCAGTCAATCTAACTTACTTGCATCTAGCTGTAAGGCAGGTATAGAGCAGAGTGGAAGGTGAGCTCTGGCACCACAGTTACTGGGAGAAAAGGAATAAACTAGCTAACTAAATACAGAGATTTCTTTGTGACTAGATAGTTTGTGCAAGTTGTAGCAAGATAACCATCAAGCTTTTCAAGTTGTAGCAAGCTGATGCTCTACTAGCTGAACTGGAGGTTTGCAAACTTTCCTCTTGCTTGGAGCTGAACCTGCCAAAACAGAAGAATTTGCACATTCATCTCCTGGTGGAGATGACCCACAAAAACTGAAAATTCAGGGCAAGCCCCTACGATTTGTCAATCCTATAGACTTGGGACAAAACTAAGTGTTTGCCACCTCAAATGTGGCTCCTCTGAATTGCCAGCTCTTTACAAACAGATAATCTGTGCATGCACTGATTTCAAGTGGAGCCACTTGATTATGTGAATCATTCCTCAGTATTTGGCTTTGTTTATCTGAGGTGTTTATAATTCTCTCTGGGGCTGTTCTGCTTGTGCATTTTTTAGAACTGTTGCATGTCATTTGACTGTTCATAAAATGCAAGAATAACAACATAACATTAATTTACATATTCTGAAGAGTGCTCAAAAATGATCGAAATGGAGAAAATGGTTCTTGTGCTGAAGCGTTACAGTGATAGTTATTATTGTTAATGGTTTCTGACTATGTGTTTTCCCCAAAGCCTCTGCAGTTTTCTGGAGCTTTGTTTAAGAAGCAAAGAGGAACTGTGCAGCAATCTCTTCCAGTGTATTAAGTTAATAAACCCCAGAAAAAGAGCAACATCTGGTATCTTGCAAAATTGGAAATGAGGAGAAGGCCTGTGATAAGAGTGCAGATGCTGGTATTTGATAAATTAGATTTGGTATGTAAAGCAGTTCTAGTAGATTGAGTTAAATGACAGATTCTTCAAGCTTCCTGGTAAGCATTTTTCTTTTTGGAAATAAAGCAAGAAGGAAATTCAAATAAGTAGTTACATGGTATACAACTTTAAAAGTTGGTTTCTCTTGTGACTAGCAGCTTTGTTTTTGTTTTAATTAATACATTTGTAAATCACTTTGTGTCAGTGTTTTCAGAGTAGAAAACAATAGATTAAAACAACAAAATACAAAAAGGTACAATAAAACCAATGTCTCAATACAAGTTTGGCTGGAATTTACTCCGTCAGTCAGAAGGTTAAATCCAATGTTTGTCTCAACTGAAGTGGACCCACTGAAATCAATGGGACCTACATAAGTTGCAGCTTATGAGACCCATTCATTTCAGTGGATATACTCTACCTGGAACTTACATTGCATTTAATGCGGGAGATGCTGAGTGCTCATAATGGTCCTCGGTTATAATGTACGAAACAAGATAGATACATAGTCATTGGTTACTTGAAAGCGTAGGATGACATAAATGTTGTTGTCCTATGTATCTGGAAATAAGTGAACATCAACGGCCTTTATTTCCAGACAGGTATATTCCTTTGAATAAATGAATAAATAAATAAAGAATAAAGATGTGTGTTCACTTATATGCCTCATTTTTATGCAGATTGTTGGATATGCTCTTGGGTAGTATGATGTGGTAGAACCTGAAGGTAACTGATTACAAAAGATACTGTAAATGTTAGTGAGAATTGCCAGTTCAGTAGAGATATGTAAAAGTTGTAAAACTGATCTGTTTAATATAAAAACCTCCAATAAAATGGTTAATAAAAAGCATTTTATTGTAGCATAAATGTCCAAACCGTATGAATACATATGGCTCATGCTACCTATGTGCTTAGCACTTAACTGAGGCAATAACTGAGATTATTCGTTGTTTCAAAGACAGCTGGATCATAAGGCTCTTCACTAGGTGCAAAGTAACTGTTGATTTGCTGTGTTTATATCTGGCCAGGGCCAACTCTACCCTTAAGCAGAATGAGTTGGTTGCTTTAGGGGGCAAACGCTAGGGGTGAAGGAATGTACTGATACGTATATTGGAGACCAGAGGTGTGTACATGCCATGTGGGCTGCCCTGTACTCCTGAAGCTAGCCTGCAGCTACCAGTGGAGTTCTAATAATTTCTGCTGTCAAGGCACTCCTGTCAGACTGGTCAACTTCTGTACATGGAATGTAAGGGTGGGATCCTATGACCCCTTCTGGACAAACCACTCCCAGCTCCCATTGACTGGTTTTATTACGTGTTTGCTCTAGAAAGGTAGAACTGCTGTTCCTGGAATCTTCAAGGAGTGGTGACTGGCTTTCTAAGTGCGGTACAGCACCCTACATTTCAAATATATATATTTTTTCAAATAAGGAAAACCAGAAGTATATTCTGGCCACTTCCATGCTCTTAATTCTCAGTTTTTGGGATTGTCTCCAGAGCTCCACAGTTTTTCTGTCCCTAATGAAAAGAGAAGAAACAAATCCTCTTCTTGTCCGTGGCCTCCAACAGCATAAAGATCAGGGCCAGCCTCATATCTGTTTTGCCTTTCAGGGAACTGAAATCAACTTGTGCAGAGATTCTAAGTACTCTCTGATCTGTCAGTTTGTCATACGCTGTTTTTCTTACATAAAGATGGAGAATAATTCTGTTCAAGTCAATGGTCCTGACAAAAGTAGCCCTTTTGCACCTCCCAAGACTTGTTGTGAGAAGAAACACATTTGCTTTAAAAATTGTGCACAAACTGGTAAAATGTGGATTTGATGTTCCTGCTATTAGGTAGATTGCAGGTTCTTGAATAGGGTAAACTCAGAGTGTTCATCAGTGGTTGCTCTTCATCCTGGAGAGAGGTGACTAGTGAGGTGCCATAGCATTCCTTCCTGGGTCCAGTGTTGTTCAACATCTCTATAAAAAACTTCAATGTGGCAGTAGAGAGGCTGCTTATCCAATCTGCCAGTGACACCAGACTAGAAGGGGTAGCTTATGTGTTGGAAGACAACAGATGAGTTTAACAGATTGGAGAAGTGGGCTAAACAAATGAAAAACCAAATGAATGTCGTAAGATATAAATGTAACATTCTACATTGGGGCATGAAAAATCAGGTGTACAGATGGGTAGCATCTGCCTTGTAGTTTTAGTAAGCCACAAGCTAAACATGAGTCAGCAGTGAGCTATGGTGGCCAAATCAGCTAATGCAGTTTTAAGCTGTGTGAACAGAAAGTGTCCAGATCAACCAAAGTTGTAATACCACTGTGTTTCTCCTTTGGCCAGACCTGTCAGAGTTTAACTCCTAGCCCGTGCTTACCTGCCAGCAAGGGAAGGAATAGGACGGTACTTGGCAAGGAGATGGAGGAAACAAGAGAGTCCAGAGCTAACCATCCAGAAGAATGCTGAGACGAAAGCCAAAGTCAAACCAGTCCAAGGAGTCTGGAAAGTTGAAGTTCACAAAGACACAGAGCAGAAATGCAAAGACCAAGGGAGCTTGGATAGCAATTTGCCACAAGCAAAAAGCAAGCTATGCCAACACACTTAAAAAGCAGGGAAAACAGGTGTTCCTAATCAGCCTCTTGTCTTCTGAGCCTCAGCAAAATGGCTTGCTTCTGAGCTGCCCTCGTTTGCCACCTGCATGACTGTGGACTGTGAGGCAAAGGTGAATCTAATTCCTCGAAATTCTTCCACTGACTCCTTCTCCCTCAGGCACCGGCTGCAAAGTTTCTGTTTCAGCTTGTCTTTCAGATGGCGGAGGAACTGGCAAAACAGATTGCTCTTCAATCTCTGAGCCCTCATCGATCATAGGCACTGACTGTAAAGTCTCTGTTTCAGGCAAAATGTATTGCTCTTTCAATTTCTGACCCCTCATCTATCGCAAGACCTTTCTTGGAGTACTGTGTCCAGTTCTAAGCACTACAATTTGAGATGGACACTGATAATGTGAAATGTATCTAGAGAAGGGTGACAGAGGCAGAAGAGAGTCTTGAAGCCCCATGAGAAAATTGAGGGAAGTGGATATTCTTAGCCTGGAGAAGAAAAGACTGGCAATTGACACAAAAGCCACCGTAGATATTTGAAAGGCTGTCAGATGGAAGATTGAACAAGCTTGTTTTCTGCTACTCTAGAAAACCCAAATCAATGGTTTCAAATTGTAACAGGGGAGATTTTGCCAAAACTGCTGGTCGACATTGGAATTGACTGCCTTGGAAGGCATTGGCTTCTTCTTCATTTGTAGGTTTTAAAATGAGTCTGGATAGTATTCTGCCAGGGGTGTGTTGGTTATGGATTTCCTGCATCAGTAGGAGGTTGGTCTAGATGCTCTTCTATGTACCTTCCAACTCTACAGTTCTGTGATTCTAATTCACATGTTTGTGAGGCTTATGGAAGGTTTCAGAAGAATGAAATGTGCACAATACAATATGCATTTCATGAAGTGCAAATGGCTAAAAATGTCAATTAGAATCAGCTGAAAGGGGTAATTAAATGAGCATATTAGGAGAAAAGCATAAAGAAACATGCATGAATTTCCCTGCAGAGCTGCCCTGTTCCCAAGTCTTGTAACCTGATATGAAGCAAGGACAGGAAGAGAATGCAGTATGGGTTCGGACATGAAATCAAAACAGATTTTTCACTTCTATAATCTTCTGCCGTGGGGCCTTCAAACAATACTCTTGGGGGTATAAGAAAAATCTTCCACTTTTTCCATGCAGAGGCATAACAATTATGTTACACTCAGGCAGCGTGAACTAACTCTGCTGCCCTCTAAGTCTGCAGCTCAGATTCTCTGTTGCCCCTTCCCAAGATACAGGAGTAATCATTGTTGCAGACTGCTCTGTCACTGCCTTCCTACAGAGGTATATGTAATTTTGTCTTTTTTTAAAAAATAGTATAGAGCGTGAAGGAGTCGTAAAGGCACACGCACCTGGCATGTTTCAAATTCTGCTTGGTTGTCAAATGAAGACAAATTCTTTGTTAAAAATGGACGAACAGAATCTGGACATTCATGTGGTGAAATTCTTATGTGTTGGTGTGTTGATTTCTGATGCTGACACATCATTTCTGCAATCTTGACATGATTTGTGATTTCGTGTTGACAAAACAAGTCTTAGGATCAAGTTATTTATTGTTTAAGTCTGTTCCTTCTATTTGATTCATTGCTTACTTCTTTTTTTATGGGATTAATGAAAGTACTGAAGGAAGTCTATGGCATGTGAATTATTGAGGTTCAAATGTAGGTTAAGTGGTTCAAAAGGGCTTAACATGATTTTTGTATGAAATATCTTGTTTTTTATTTTCCAATTCCATATTACGATGTGTACTTTAAGAACTTTTGATCTAGGGTAAGTCTGGAAATACGTAAAGATTGTCTCCCACAAAGTTGTAAAAGAGCTCATGGAACAACTTGGGCAACCATTTAGCACCTGATTATTCCTATTTAAGAAGCAGGTGATTAAAAAAGACTTCTGTGGCAAGAGAGACTAAAATAGAAACATTGTGTGTGTTATGTGAATCCCTGAGACCACTGTGAACAATTTAGAGCTTTTAACCTTTGGGTTCTGGATTGTACTTGGTTAGTGAACATAAACAATGCATACATTTGACATAATAATTAAAAATATGAGCAAAACACCTGGGGCTTGCAAGACCCAATGTTGTGCAGAGATCACCTCCTCTTTTCCATTCTAATTTAGCAAATTGAACTTGTTTTTCTTTTTTCAAGGGCCTCAAACATCTTTTGTCTTGAGAATTTGCCAAATAATTGCTTGATAACCATTGTGATTTTTTATTAGTCCAGTGGTACGAACTAGACCATTTACAGCAGGGATAAGGAAGATGCAGTTCTGTGGGCCATCTACAGTCCAATTTTTGTGGCCTTGAGATCCCAGCTGGATTCTGCCAATAATGTTTTGTTTAAAAGATGAGAAACCATGCTTCTGGAAGTGTCTCAGAAACATGTCTCCCATGTAAAGCTTAGAGATGAAACTTATTTAGTGAAAATATATTAGGAGAAACTGGGAAAAAAAACATGAATTTACCAAAAACAAAAACAAAAACAAACAAACCTGCAGGAAGTGAAATTTCAGCATGAATGTAATCTGCAGGAGGCCCTAGAATTGTCCTTGTGACCTGCCAAAGTTGTCCATCCCTAATTTACAGCAAGAAAACACAAACCCGCTGAATTAGAATATGAGACCAAGAGACTTGAGATATTCGTTACATTTATTCCCCACCTTTCTTCCAATGTACAGTAAGGTCGTATACGTGGCTCTTTTCCTTCCCCTTTTGTCTTCACAACAGAGCGTCCTGGTCACTCAGTGACTGTCATGGCTCAGGACAGAACTAAACCTGCACTTCCCAGCTGTTAGTCTGCCACTCTCACTGTGACCCTACCCTGGCTGTCAGTATTAATTCTCAGCTTGTTCTAGCATGGAATTTGCCTTCTTTTTATTGCTGCTGCACACTGAGCTGATGATATCAGCACCATTATGATTTTAATTGTTATTTGCAAATGAATCATACAGAGTCATCTGGTCTGAGTGATTTCAATCTCATTGACATTGCAGGGTTTCCTAAATATGTTCGCCAAAGCAGACCTGACCTGAATTTATGTATTTTGTATGCCATTTGTTCTTTAACACTTAAACTGCCACTTTGATGAACCCAAAGCTAGGGGACTGGACTTATAAAGTATTTATGTTATCCATTTTTTTTAAACATTAAAAAGCTTGGCTGGGGGAAATAGTAATGTATAACTTGCCAATTAGTTATTTGCCGAAGAATGCAGTACAACACTTGGCTGATGGCAGATCTTATTGAAAATTAAGTGTTTTTTAAGACTGAAAGTAGGCTTGCAATTTTTTTGCCCACAAAACTTTCAGGATATAAATGTGTTCAACACAACCCTGGATGGGGGAGTTCTTTACTAACAACTGAGGTGGGGAAATACCTGTCAGGAGGATTCAATTCTTGCTGAAGCTACTTAACTTAATGTAGAACATAGAAATCAACAGTATTTGGAGAATTAGTGAGAAACCAATAGTATTGTGAGAATGGCTCAACTAGGCAGGTTGATGATGTGTGAAAGCAAAACTTTGTTCTCACTTGTTCAATTCTAGAGATTAAAAGTAGTAGGTTTAGTGAGGAAGACGGAGGCAGAACTCAAGTCCCTAAGCCCTGACACTGTATTCTGTTTGTTAGTGGGCATGTTAAGAACAATGGACAATATGGATGTATCTTTTATAGTCTAGAATAGCTTTTCCCAATTTAGTGAATTCCTCATGAGCAGGACTGCAGACCCAATCACCTACAGTCAATATGATCATCAGGCCTGGTGACTGCTATGATAATCAGAATTGTAGTCCAATGATCTTGAGAAGCATCTGTTACCCCAAAACACAGGTGACTCAGAAGGTTCACCCACAATACCAGAGCCTACATGAAATGGTGGGGAATATTAGCTCAAAGAGGAGGCCTGTGAGAGGGGGGTAATCTTACAAATTTTTTTACACTTATGTCTACTGGTACTAGTACAGGGAAAAACCAGATGGAGATCCAATGGTAAGCTTAATTGTTTTATTGGGAGAACTGCAAACACACACACAAGATCCAAGCAGTCACACAACACACAAGGCTAACTGAGGAAAAGGGAGGAAAGTTTTAGACAGTGAGATTTTAGGGCAAAGAGGGTGATATTTACCAGTCCAGAAGAGCAGCGAAGAAGTGATGTGGCTTAGATGCAAGTCTAAGGACAACACACAGATGGAAATTGGAGTGGCAGAGTGGCCACCGGCAATTGGTGTACTGTGAGTTGGCTGCCCAAAAACGGGTTTTTAAAAACTCTTTTTTTGCTTGGCGAGCAAAGATGCTACTGGCTCTCTGGCAGAGTAAATAATGGAGCCCGGAGAGTGGACAGTGGGGTCCAGGATGAGCTAATTCTAATGAGCTAATTCTAATGAGCTAGCATTAGGTGACAAAGGGCTAATGGTAGTCCTAATAGCTCTTTAATTGTTGTACAGGTCTGAGGACAAAAGAGAAGCTTGCTTGGTCAGAGGGAGAGGACTAAGACAATCAACCGTCCTGTGGGAGCATCTCAGATGCTCTTGCCTCTTAAAAGTTTAGTCATCAGAGGTTAACTGTAAGTCCATTATCAATGGAGTTTCTGGGTGATTTCCTGACTATGACCTGGCTATGCCTTGAGGTCTTTCCTGACCTGATTTTGCAATGCAGGCTAGCTTTTCCTGTTAGCCAGCTTGGCCATGCGGCCATAGCGGGGTATAACTTATATTTATGCCAATTAATATATTTTGCCTACAAACATACCAAGTTGGGAAAGGCTAGTCTCTATAAGATATGTCCCATAGTCACTGCTATCATATTGTGTTTTGTGCTCAGGTGTAGATGGTGAAGGCATGGATGTAGCTTATCATTACATACAGAATTCAGTGGGCACTGACTCTTTAGCTTGCTGACTGAAGCTATTAAAATAACTTCCACATGCTAATAGTACTTGATGCAATGATCTGTGGTTGTTGCTATTTTTGTTGTCCCTTTCAGCGTGAATACTTCCATGGAAACTTTTCTGTTCAATAGTTATCAAGCTAGACAGCTATGAAGTTGGCAGTGTAGGTCGGTCAGTGATAAAGTAAATTCAGATCTCTGTGCACTTGCTGTTAATGTTGATCTATGGAACATCATTCTAGCTTTAGTGCACATGTATAGTATTTACATATTCACATGCATGTATAGTGCAGAAAAAATAACTGGTTGATGGCACATGATGATGCACTTTAGTTTGGGAAAACTGTCAGTAGCCATTAGTCACAGTAGGGAATGATATAAGCAATAGGAGAAGGCTTTTGCCTAACTTCCAAGCAAGGCCACTGTTATGTGGTCTGGCTATGCCACAGGCAGATGAAGGCCCAAAGGGACAGGAGCAAATAGACATTTGGTCTGGTGCTAGATCAGGAGTGGGCAGCTGTGGAAAGCTAGGGGGCCACATTGCCATCCCCAGGAGACCTTGCACCACACCTCTATATTCCCCTGGGGAAAAATGCTCCCAGATGTCCCTCAATGTCCTCTAGCAGCCATGGGGTACATTTTCACCATGTTTGTAGCCCTCCCCCTGGTTATTTTAGACATGGAAGATGATTTTTTTAATAACAGAAAGTGAGCATCCCTTCCTGTTCACTTCCTGTATTAGAGAAAAGCCTGTCCTCAACCTAAAATGGCCAGTGGAAGTATATGGCAAAAAAAATGAGATAAGGCCCCTCATACCCACTTGAGGGCATCAGGAACATTTGGGGAGAAATGTTGTGATCCTTGGGCAGCCCTTGGCTTTGAGGGAGCTGCATGAGGGCCACAGCCCACATTTTGCCCACCCTGACCTAGTGGGTAATGAAAAAGAAGTGAAGGAAAATGGAGGCAATGTTTATTGAGACAGGCTGCTGAGACTGAGGAACAATAGCTGCCCAGCAATACAGATACTATGTTAGCTGGATCCCTTTGGATTTCCCAATTCACCTGGGCCAGGAGAACTAATTTGTCACAATAACATTTCCAGCCATCCTGTGCTGGTAACACTGCAGCACAGGAAAGAACAGATTGGTAGTGGGAGGGACGAAAGTGTCACATCCTTGCTGCCGAAATCTCAGTAGGGCTCCCTGATATCTTACAGTATGCTGTCATACAGGTTGACATGTAACACTAGTCCTCCTTTGAACCATAGTCCTGAAAAGATCTTACAGCACTCACAGACTGTGAACCACTTGCTGCAGTGTAAGTACCTCTTCCATTACGTTGCTTGTATGAGTAGACAACTTGCATGGTCTGTGATGTGTAGCATTGGTGGGATGATGATTCAAAAAGCTTTTAAGTCCTGGGGTTGAGTAGTGCCTCAGTGCGTCTGCTTACCTTTACTGCAATCAAAAGTTCAGAGAAGTGTCTGTACTGAAATGTTGACGTTTTGACGTAAGGAGGTTCCTTTCCTTAATGTTAAGGTTTTGGTTGTTACAGGTGCCCTTTTGACTATTCAGATATGCAAGTGAATTCCCTTGTGCTTGTTCTGGGGAGCCGGTGACATGATGAATATTTTTATTATACTGCATTATGTACACTAAAATTTGTCAAAGAAAAACCTTTAAGAACAATACGTTTTACAAATTGCCTGAAGTATACCATTATACCTTAGCCTTTTCATCTCAGTGGTTTCCATATTTTCCGAATAAGCCTTCCACTCATGATGTCTTATTGAAAAATAGCCTTGGATTATTTTATAGGTGTCAAATGCTGTAAAAGGTGCATACTTACTATATATTAAATAGTGAAGCAGTTTGTGTGCCTTGTACCTTGTCCAAAAATAATTGACTCATTAATCTTAGCCGCATCAACCCAGTCCCATTAGGAGGGTCAAACACAGGTTAATTTTAATAGGGAAATGGGAGTCACTTTATACAAATGTATGCTTTTACTTGTGGCTCTTGCTGCATATTGTATGTGGCTTGCTGTTCTTTTCATGCTGGTGTTGAAAAATAGAAACTGGAACTGCAGAATTATGAAGAGACCTCGTGGTAAAACCAAGAATTTTTATGCACTGAAGTATATATCACTTTGGGGATAAGTAAAAAGCAGAGCAAAAACCTTGTAGATCTCTTATATTCTTACATCTCACTTTGGGGATGAGTAAAAAGCAGAGCTAAAACTTTGTAGATCTCTTGTATTCTTAAACAAAGTGATGGGTTATACACAATACTGAATCATCATTCTGACTTAAGGAGGTTTTAACAGAACAGTTGTTACAAAAGGGAAACTGTTTCAGCAGTCCCATGCCTGTCTTCTCACATTTAAAAAATCATGCCTGCCTTTGCCCGAAACAACTCATTAAAGCAATGTGTCTTTCAACACTCACCTATTTGGCATACACTCACTTGCTTCCTGCCTACTTGCCAGTTCCCTGAGTAGTGCAGATGAAGAGAATGATATACATGAGTATGGGGACGTAGCAGTGCAGCCCTATGGCATGATGTTGGTTTAACAGAAATACCCTTGCCCCCAAAGAATGTGGAGATCTCCCATACCACTTCCAACAGGAAGAAAAACTCATTTGAAATGTGGTGCTGGGGGAGAGTTCCACAGTTACCATGGACAGCTACAAAAAGAAATAAGTTGGCTCAAAAGCAAATCAAGTCTGAACTCTCAGTGGGAACCAAAATGATTAAATCGAGGCTGTGGTACTTTGGAAAGATCATGAGAAGACGTGACTCATTAGAAAAGACAATAATGCTTGGTTAGGTAGAAGGAAGTCAGAAAAGAGGAAGACCTCATTAAAGGAGAATAGTCTTAGTCAAGGAAGCCCCAGTCTGGAGTTTGCAAAACCCGAGCAGGGCTGTTGATAAGAGAATGCCTTGGAGGTCTCCCATTATAGAGCCACCATAATTCAGTGTTTACATGAGAGGAAATCACAACAACAGTTTCCAGCATCCACATCTGCTGTGTTGCAGAGGTGATCTTCCTAAACTCTCAGAGAATTTAGCTTTGAACATCTGATCAGTCATCCAGGTAGGAACTGATTCTGTGCCACAGAGCTGGTTGCTGCAATAGTGCAGGTGCTTCAGCTGAAATTGCTTCTGTCCCCTGTTTCTTGGAGTTGGGGAGTCATCTGAAGGGGCCTGCTGGAAATCGTATTTGGTGTAGGGCAACAGACACAAATGATATCCTCCCCTGGCCTCCTCCAGAAGCTATTTAGGCTTACTTAGCCACAGTTTGCTGCCAAATATTGGTGGCAAAGTGCAGCGCCATTAGATTTGGGATGAAAAGAATATTTGTAATTATTCATTCCCTGGTTGAATTTTTTTTTTTTTGACAATCAGAAAACCCCACTGAAAGGACTGATGACGCAAATGTTGCACAGTTTTCTCCTGGTATTTAAATGCCCCAGAAGTGTTGCAGAGAAACTGTTCTGAAGGGAAAAACACATGGGATTGTGTGAAAAGAAAAAAAA
This sequence comes from Cyclura pinguis, assembly GCA_030412105.1. Lineage (NCBI taxonomy): Eukaryota > Metazoa > Chordata > Lepidosauria > Squamata > Iguanidae > Cyclura > Cyclura pinguis. The sequence goes on along the minus strand of CM059599.1, from coordinate 244,301,113 downwards.
CAAAAACCCTGTTTCTGTGCAGAAAATGCTGTGTGTATTTTCTGCATAACATAACCATACGTTTTCCTCTGTAGAATAATTCCTCCACAGCACTCGGAATATGGGAGAATGTTGTTGTGTGCCTTCAAGTCACTTCCAACTCATAGAGACCCTCAGGCGAATCTGTAATGGGGTTTTCTGGGGCCGAGAGTGTGTGACATCCAGTGGGTTTCCATGGTTGAGTGGGGAATCGAAGTCTCCAGAGTTGTAGTCCAGTGCTCACACCACTACACTATGCTGGTTCTCTTATGGGAGAATACTGTAGTAAAATGTTTGTTTTCTCCTGCGGTGTGGAGAAAACAAGTGGAATTATTTGCCCTTGTATGCAAAGATGAAATAGTCAAGGGTTTATATTCCTGCACTGAATTTTAACACTCAATTTTAGTAGCAGCTTGATTTTCTTTAGCAGCTTGGGAGACTTAGGCTCTTTCCGCATGAGGCTGGTGAATTGGTTCGTGCCATTTCTTACCAGATTTTCTGGGCTCGAAACAAGGCGGACTTTCCCTCATTTCCTTCCACACAGCTACTGCGTATGTTCCATTCTGATTCGGAGGAGTGTGAGTTCATGAATCCACACTGCCTCCGCCGTGGCCACTCCCTCTACTCCCCTCACCCCTCCCTGTCAGCTGTGATTGGCCCCCCCTTTTTTGCATGGTTTAGTACGTCATTGCGTATGTGTGTATGTGCGAAAGTCCATACTACCCCCTGGCCCCTCCCATGAGCCCTTCCCTGAGCACTAATTTGCATTGGTGCGAATGTACATGTCTGCACCACTGTGAAAGTATGAATCGGATCAATCTGGAAAACTGGAAAACCAATTTCTTCCGGTTTTCAGATAGCGCGCTTTACCAGCACATGGGGGTGCATTTAGTCAGAATTACGTGCAGAACGAAGGTAAATAAACCAAACCTAGTCCACTCCAACGTGCAGAAGACCTCCGTGGCAAGACGCATTGGCCCACCTTAATAACCGTGTGCAGAAAGGGTCTTAGAGAAGATTGAAAAAAAAATACAGTTGGGAAACTGTATGCTGACTGCTCACACCTGGTTTCGTGCTAAGATCAAACTAGGCCCCTTGCTGTCTGTTGTGAAAGAATCTGGAAATTCTTATTTCAGTTTAGTTTAAGAGACTGCAGTGCTCTCAAGTTATTCCATCTTGCCTATTAGCTATTGCGAGCAGGGCTGTTGATAAGAGATGCCTTGGAGGTCTCCCATTATAGAGCCACCATAATTCAGTGTTTACATGAGAGGAAATCACAACAACAGTTTGCTTGCAATATGCTGTGTTTGGATCTGAATCAAGGCCAATGTTAAACAAAGCTCATGACTGCTGTGCTGCCAATAATCTGGACATTTTGAGTCTTAGGAAGGTTGTAGCTCTATGATATACTGTGTACTCAGATATACTGTGTGTGTGATTCCTAGCCCGTCTGCAATAGGGGGTGGTATCTCTTATGATTTTTTTGTTGGGTGTGTGCATAGAAAACTGGGAGCATGGGCTTTCAGCCATAATGTACTTCATCATGGGATTTGATGATTTGGCTGATGAAAAAATGTTGCCTTGTGTTGCTGTAATTTCCCTTTGTTATGGCTCCATTACATGATCATCAGAATGTCACTGTACAGTGAAGGACCATCCTTCCCCAACTGTATGTATAACTGATTCAAAATTAAAGATCATTTCCTTCTTTCAGTAGACTCTTAAAAAAACCTGCATCAAGCCCCCCTGCCTCACATAACACATTTTCATGGCAATAAAAATTTAGTGTTTATTCTTCAGTTACAGTGGAGAATAATTGAGTGGTGTTACTCAAAATAATTAACAACCAGTTCCCATCCCAGCTTTTGCCTGTCACTCTGGAGGATCCAGTCCTTCCCTCCCCATAACCTTTTCTCCTTTCCATCCTTCTTGTCCACTTCAATCTCTGTCTTCTCCTCCCTTTTGCTATTCCTGATTCCCCCTTTAACCTCCCCAGCCTCCATGTATTTTTAACAGTTTTGACAATCTGTTTCAGTGAGCCAGTGTGAATGATACCTCTGGTTAAATAATGGTTAAATAATACAAGGTTTGGTTTTTTTGTTTTGTTTTGTTTACCTAGCAACTGCTGTATTCCATTCTTATTTAACTAAAACTGTTGAATGTGTTGCTATTGTGACAAATGGTAGCCAAACTAGTGCTCCGAAAGTTAAAGATGAACCCTCTTTCTGCATGTAACTGTAACACAGAATCCTCTGAGAGAGGCTCTGTAGAGTTTAAGTAGGATTAAACCAATAAGTATTTATAGAAATATTGTATCCTCTAGAGAATGCTATAATATACAGCAGTGCTATTTCTGTAGATGTAGAAAAATCCATGGTATCTAGTGGAGGATTATAATAATTTTATATACAGAATAGCAGTATAAAATAATGGAATGGGAAAATGAATTGGTATCAAGTTCAGCTATTTTCTTTTATCAAAAATAGAAACTAAAAAAACAACAACTTCGTAGCACTTTTCAAAAAGGTTTCTATCCATTCTCCATATAGTTTGCAGCATGTTATGTTCCACTGTTTTTTAGAAGGGCTTTTTTTTAATAGTTAAAGCTGAAGGATATTAAACCCATCCCTAGCCACTATGGATTCTTGCAATTCACTTTATAGTATGGAGTAGACTGTTATCCAGTAAGTATTCAATACCACCAAATAAAGTAATGGAAAGCATTCTCTAGGTTGTTTGCTGTTATGATTCTGTTTTATCAGTGGAACATATGGTTGTGTCTGTTGAAGTTAATGTTGTATGACCATTTGCAAGGTTTCAAGGAGCTTTCCCTTTATACAGGCTGGCAACATAGAACATTAGCCACTTAATTGATTTGAATAGCAGTGTATTATTAAGGAGTAAGTTGGCAGTTGCTGTACAGTGTGGAAAATCCCACCCTAAATGTGCAGTAAAAAGAGTGATTCTTCCCTTATGAAAGTCAGGGGTGGGAATCAGGTAAGCTTCCAGATGTTGAAATGCAGCTCCCAGTGTTCTTAATCTTTGCTGGTGTTGGCTGGGACCATTGAAACTGCAGTCCAACATCTGGAAGGATATACCATTCCTATCCTGTTTTACTGGGAAGCTTAAGCATCTTAGAGATGGGATATTAATCAGTCTTTTAGTTGGATGATCCAGGTGTTTTTAAAAAAGCCTTTAATTGAGTAAAAAGTAGTCTGATTAATTTTTAATGTTGTTGTTGTTATTGCGCTTTTAAGACATTTCTGATTTATGGTGACCCTAAGGTGGACTTATCACAGGGCAAGATGTATTCAGAGATGTTTGCCTTTGCTTTCCTTTGAGGCTGAGAGAAGGTTATACCTCAAGGTCACTCAGTCATTTTCTGTGGCTGAGCAGAGATTCAAACCCTGGTCTCCTTGAGTCTTAGTCCAATGCTCAAATAACTACACCATGTCGGCGCTCTCTCTCTCTCTCTCTCTCTTTTTGTCACTAGCATTTATAAAAAATTAGAGAAGACAAGCACCATCTTAAAAGGGATATTCCATCTACCTCCCTACAGCAGGAAATCTTTCCTGAGCTGAAGACACTTGTGACTCTGGTGACTCATGTGTGCAATGGTGTGCTCCCACACAAAGAAGTTTGCACAAAGTGGGACCTTTGATTTTTATCAGACACCTGCTACTTTGTCAGTGTAGCCCTTGTCCATTACCTCTCCCCCAAACTGGTCTTGAGTGTTGTAGGATGCTCAGGTAGACTATAGGAGATGGCAGAGAAGGCTGGATTCAGTAAAGAAGACTAGTGGAGTGCCTTCTCTTATGAGAGTGGGAGCACTTTACCCTATTTATTTATTTAAAATATTCATATCTTGCCCTTTATCCAAAGATCTCAGGGCAGCTTACAATAAAATCAATTTAAACCGATAAATAATTTCAAAAGTTTAAAAAGATTAAGAATAGATTAAATAGTTTATAATTTAAAAGCAGACAATTTAAAACTGGTTTAAGCAATCCAGAAGAATATTCAGTAGTACAAACCCACCTCAGAATTTGTTTTTATTTGCTCAAAGAGTCATCGAAAAAAATCCTTGAAAAGTGCAAAAACAATCACCATCTCACCCAGTGGTGAGAAAATTTTGGAAATTACTTTCTTGCATATGAAAGTGGAAGAAATTGAGTTTTATGTTCTTATGCCATGAGATTTGAATAAGATTCCCTGAACTTGCAGCCTGAACAAGCACCTTACAAAGTGTAGATTTTCAGGGTAGGGAGTGGGTTAACTATTTCTGCCATCTTCCTTTAAGGAGAATTTGTCTCATTCCAGTCAGATCCTAATAGAAAAGTGACTGTGCATGATAAAGATTACTTATTTAGATAAAAGCCTTCATTCAATGACTTTCACAAATAAAAGATGTACATGCATCTTTATTTATAACATATCTAGCCTCCTTACCAAGTAACATTTGTGTAAAGTGGCAGGTGAAACTTGAGAAGCATCTTTTGAGATGCAGGTGGTTCTGAGCTACCTTAACAACTTGGATGTTGATGGAGAGGATAAAGATACATCAAGGATGCGAAGAATGGGGCACTCTTTAATGTACAAGGTGACTTACAGGGTGGTGTAATCTATGTGCTCAACAGTCTTTGTGAGAAGTCATTTTGAAACATGTTCTCTGTGAAGGAGATAATTGAAGGTTGAGAGAAAGATGTCTGCATTCCACTCAGTGAACATATGTCTGATGATGGATTACAATCAAAGCCCCACATTTCATTAGTTCCACCCCATTAGCTGCTTTGACCATTGGTCAAATGGACAGCTGGGGGTACTATTTTGTTACCTTAGCTAATTGTGTGTGCTTTCCCATACGGTACATTGTACCTGTGATCAAAACTGTAAGTACCCAAACTGTATATTCGGTGTTTGGAAAAGTTATCTTTCTGATCTTCAGTTCCCCAGGTATCATGATCATTCTGTGCTGACTGGGGAGTGCTGAAATTCATAGTCCAAAAAAAAAGAAAAGAAAAAAAAAGTAGGTAACTTCCCCAGAAAGTTCTTCTGGCATATGGCTTATTTTGCCTATTGTCATTGCCAACTGATAAACAGAAAAAGACTTGCGGTGGCAGATTCAGTTTTTCATTATGATCGTGATCATAGATACTGAGCTGTTACTAAACTTTCTTTTCCATAAGAAGCAAGCCCTATATAATTTTTTTAAATGATAGCGTGTGTTTTAGAATAAAGATTTTAATTGATCCTATTTTGGAATTTTTTTTCCATCTTACATCCAGTCCCATTTAAAGTATAACTGAAAAGAAGATGAAGGAATTACTATAAAACATACATACTGAATAACTTTGGAATAGTTCCTCAGTATCCACAAGGTGAAGTTTATTAATGTTGTAATAAGTTACTTCTCAGATCTTCTGACTGCAGCAAAGAGGACTGTTGCTTGATTTTTAGAAAGCAGCTGTTTAAATTTTTGTTTTTGGGTAGGAATTATAGGAACAGTTTGCGGAAATAGGAGTAGAACATTGAACCATTTGCTGCATTTGTAAGATGACACTAATGTAAATCCCATGGACTCTCTTAGGCCATTTCCATACCGGGCTTCTGAAATGGTGCAGAGTGACCTCTCACGGAGGTCTTCTACACTCTAGAGTGGACTGGCGTGGACTACTTTTTGTAGTTCCACACCAGAATCCACTCAGGAGCGGCCGGAACTAGCTGCGCTACGTGTTTTTTAAAAACCTCTTTTTTGAGGTTTTTAAAAAGCACGGAGCGCGCAGCCCCGCGCCGCTCCGTCGCCCGACTCCGAAGTGGATTTGCAGGCGCGCGCAAATGGCGGAAGCTGCCATTTGGGATGCCGGAGGACTGCGGAGCAGCGAGCTCGCGCTGCTCCACGTGGCGACGGACTTACCCGGTTTCAGGTAAGCTCCGTTTTTGGGCGTTTTCGCCTGTCCCCCCCCCCCCACATGTGAAAAGGGCCTTAGTCTGTTTTAGAATATATTAGGATTCAGGCTTGTATATGCTGCTGGAGCTGCTCATGGATCAAGCAGAGTCAGCACCTCATTCAAAAAGGTTTTAGGTGGTATCGCACATCCTTTCCAAGCCACCTGTGACATGGTGGATCTCCTGCACTTTTTATTTAGTGTCCTGTTTATTCAAAGATACACAGTAGGAAAAAGTTAATGTGTTTAGTAGGTAATTAGTGAGAAAAGAAAGTTATATTGAAGATAAGAAAAAGATAATGATTACGTTTCATTTAATTACTTTTTAAGTTTAAACTAAAAACCTGCATTAAAAATCATACCAGAATGTAGCTGAAGATTGATTGATCATGTTACTCAACTCTCTCCTCCTGTCCCTGTCTTGAGCCTGAGCTGCATGAATGTTTGAAAACGCAATTTCTCATCCACCCCATCAAAAACCATTCTCTCGCTTTCCCTTTCCCCTCCTTCGAATCTCATCTACTTAACCTTCTTAAACACCTTTTTAAGCTTTCTGATTCCAGAAAAAGTACCAGGCATAAGCAAAATTCAGTTTTCTGGGACAGTTGAACGTTCTGTATACAGTGTCTAGTGTGGAACATGAGAGGACCACCCAGATGCTATGAAGACCAGTCGTCCCTCCAAGTGGCTCTTAATTAATTGTTTGTTTAATACCTTTTAATATTGAAATGTTAACCAAACAATTATAATCATGAACAAAAGTAAAGATTCCTATAGCTAGTGGCATTTGCTAATGAACCAGCTGGGAAATGTAAAATTTGTTGACTCTTTAGTATAGTCTCTCATTTAATTATGTAACAACATAATTCTGGAATTAACTTAAATCTCAAATTCCAACTTAAGTCAATAAACATACAAATTAATTTAAATTATGCTTTTTGTTAGACAAATCTTAATTAATAACTTAAATTATTTTAATGAGGTACTTCCTATCTCATTTATTAGTATGTAAGAATTAAATTCCTGTTTCAACTGGCCTCTTGTCTTGGTTATTAATCAGGATAAACAGGTTTAGTTCCTGCCCGCAAATGGCAGGAGAATGGTACTTAATGGAATTGCCTTTCTTGTTTTTTTTTGGTCTAGTGCTGAAAAATTGTAAAAGCACTATTTAAAGCAGTACTGGGAATTAAATGATCCTCTAGATGCTGTTGGACTGCCAATCCTAGTATCTCCAGCCCCCATAGCCAATGATGGGGAATGCTAAGAGTTGAAGTCAAACATCTTGAAGGCAACGTGATTCTCACCCCTGATTCAGAGTCACATAGATCTGTTATGGACAGTTGTTCTTATTACCTCTTTTGCACACGTATGCTCTACCTACTCTAAAGAGATGTTATGACGTATGGCCGACACAATGAGTTCAAGAAACTCTAAACTAGCTTTCCCCAACCTGGCCCCCTCCAGAGTGTTGGATTTCAATTCCTACTTGCCCCAGTCAACAAGTTTGTAGGAACGATGAGAGGTGTTGTATAACATCCTAGGGGGCATTGGGTGGAGGAAAGCTTTTGAATGAGGGAGAGGCAAAGCCACCTTTGAATGTTCCTTGCCTAAGAAAACCCTATGAAATTAATGGGGTTGCCGTAAGTCAACAGGCAACTTGAAGGCACATAGACATATGGTGACCTGCTAGAATTAACATGGGGATGAGAGTTGGAAATGGCTTTTGCCGAAGTCCACTGTATCTTGGATCATAGTGTCTCCCTAACAGTTTAGTTCCCGAGGACCAGTTTCTTACTTTGTGCTATTTGATTTTCCTTTCTCTTTTAGAATTTTAGTTTGTTTTTTAAAAAAACTTTTCTCTTTTGATATTATTTGTTCAGCCTTTTTTTTTTTTAAGTAGGCAGGGTTGATAATAAATGAAATCTACCCCAACTCCCCTCATCAGAGGTATTATGAATGAAGCTACAGGTTCCAGACTTGAGAATGTCAATAAAACTCCCACTGTCTGCATTGGATCAATTAAGGTCTGATCAGGAGAATTGAAGAAAATATATGTGCACATAAATTTTGCCCGTCTGGTGGACAAGCAGTTTCAGACTGCACAGATGAAAGTCTGCAGTTAATGGGAAGAGCTTTTTTAAAAAAAGAGGGACGGAAGAAAAATGGTATATCGTTGTGGATGACATTGGCATTTCAAATTCATTTCTCGCTTAGCCTGGCATTCCTTTTGCAACCATCCATTTAGAAGGAGCCAATGGAGCCAACTAGCCAGTGTTTTCCTATGATTTGTATTTTTTTCCCTTATGTCAGATTGAGAGCTTGTGCCTCTTAAACAGACTGCTCTTAAATATGTCACTGGAATTAAAAGTGAAAAAGGAGAGAGAATGGCACAAGCATCCATAAGTTTAATAGTGGTTTCTGAGCTTTGCTTACCTGATGGCGTGGTGTAGCAGCTCTGTAATTCAGGGCAGGTTCTCAAGCCAGAGTGATAAATAACTCGAGTGCCTTGATAATAAATAGATGAAAAAGATGCATATGTACAGTCTCAGTGGAGCTGCAGTGCAGAGAGGCGATTTATGTCCTCTTGGGAGGATGTGCTCCATGGGAGAAGAGCCTCCCGCTTGTCGGTCCTGTCAGAATTCTGTTGGGTTTTCATGTGAAGGAAAGCAGCAGAAATTCTGGAAAGTAAATGGAATGAAATGAGTTAGAATTTTTATTCCTTTTTTTTTTTTTTTTGGTAGCAGCTGGTGAGTTTTGACCTGAGTAGGCATAATGATAAATAGAGATGGCTCAATAAGCAACTCAGGTCTCCTGTATGCTGTATCACTGGGTTTCCTGCCTTAAGTCATTGTCAGGATTCTTTCTACGTTGGCCTCATGTTTTGTAACACTGTACTCTCCAACATGTCTGCAAAATGATGATTCAGTCACTGAATAAAATTCCATTAGAGCTTGGAAGGTTACTTTTAAACAGTAATTAGTTACAGTTATTGGGCCTTTCCACACTACACTGTTACAGTGCTATTATTCTACTTCCCACTTCCTATGGAATTCTGGGATTTGTAGTTTAGGGAGGGGCCTTTAGAATTCTCAGCCAGAGAGCTCTTTGGCCTCAGTAAACTACAAACCCCAGAATTCCACAGGATGTTGAAAGTGGAATAAGGGCACTATAACAGTGTAGTGCATAAAGGCCCATTGTTCCAAGACTTTTCCATATAATTAGTATGTCACAGTTGGAATTAACGAAATTCAGAAGGCAACTCTTCAATGTTTCTCAGACTTAACTAGTTACTTTTATGTACAGCTGGGTCTCCACATTTGCTAGTTAGGAGCACAGGACCCCCACGAAAACTGAAAAACCACAAATATCCAAACGTGTGTGTGTGTGTGGTGGGGAAAGGGGGTCAAGGTGATGGCTAGCAGGTGGTGAAATAAATACCTCTCATGCCACAAAATATGGCTGCTTTCTTCTTTCTTTCTTTCTTGATTTTATTTCAGTTCCAATAAAGAGTATTTTTATTAAATTGTTTATGTTCAACCCTATATCACAGATCTGTGGTGGAGTGGTTTGAGCATTGGACTATGACTCCTCAGACCAGTGTTCGAATTCCTGCTCAGCCATAGCAACCCACTGGATGACCTCTTGGGCAAGTCACACTCTCTCCACTTCAGAGGAAGGCAAAGACAACCCGTCTCTGAACAAATCTTGCCAAGTAAAACCATGTTAGGTTTGTCTAAAGGCTGCCATAAGTCAGAATACCTTGAAGGCACATAGTAGCAAATCATAGAACCTCAGGGTGGTGTATGAATAAGATCATTTTAAGATCAATTTAAATTCAGAACAGTGAGGAAGAATTTAAACAGCTACAAGGCAGCATATGTGATTCTCTTCTTTGTCGGAGGCCATTTCCGCACTACACTGTTATAGTGGTATTATTCCACTTTCAACATCCTGTGGAATTCTGGGGTTTGTAGTTTCCTGAGGCCAAAGAGCTCCCTGGCTGAGAATTCTAAAGGCTCCTCCCTAAACTGCAAACCCCAGGATTCCATAGGGTCTTGAAAGTGGAATAACAGCACTATAACAGTGTAGTGCAGAAATGGCCAGAGTAATCCTGAAAGCCACATCCCTCTGAGAGCCAGTCAGGAAGAAAGAGTCACAGGGACTGCACCAAGATCACACACTGGGTTTCGTGGTTCTGTGGGAATCTTGCAAGTCCCGGTCCAACTCTCTGACTACATACTCGACAACAATAGACACAGCATACCTGGCTGAACACAAATTCACTGCCTGCCTGATATGTAATGGGCTTATGTGAAAATGGCTGTGCCTTGTGTCAGTAGGCTGGCCTTGATGTTCTTTGGGCTTTGCTCATTTCCTTTGTTAGATAGTATTGAGATAGATAGTGTAAGGCAGTTTCGTATGCTCGCAAAGTTGACAACTGGATTGAAGCCAAGGGGCTAGAAGTTGTAGCAAAGCATGAATGATGTATCTTACTTGTACAATCTTATGTGCTGCTGTTACAGAGGCTACTATCAGAAAGGATGTGTTTCATTTGTATGGATTCATTCTCCGCCTCCTTTAAACCTTGAGGCAGCATACAGAACAAATAAAAGCAGTACCTGAAAAAGAAAATCCATTAAATGAAATATAATGAGACAGAAGCAAAGTAGCAAATTTAAAGTACTATAAAATAAAGCAAGAGAACTCCTCAAAACCTAACCTAAAATGACCCCCCCCCACCTTTTAAAATCTTGTACTCAGTAACGTTAGCAATGCATACAGGAGTGATTATATTGTGAGCAATTGTGGCCTGTTTCTGAAAGCCACAGCACTAACAGCTTTGGAAAAGTTGGTGGGCAGTAAAAAAAATCTTTGCTTATTTTTGTTCTAACTCTTGTTCTAAGATTTAGATTTTCCTAAATGTGGCTTTGATCATGAAATATCTGGAACAAGACACCATTAAGACTGCCAACTTTTTCATCTGTCCTGCTCCTTTGCCCTTAAAAGGCCATTGTTCTGTAGTCTGGAATTGAAAAGTAACATTGAGGCGCATCCCATGAAAACTCCCTTGCCAGCTTGTGCAGATCAAGTTGCTTATAACACACAAGGGGATACTTTCTTCCCCTGTGTTTCATCCTCCACCTGAGTGGAATAGTTGGTTGTAATCTTTCTGGGATAACATTTTTATGTGGGGAGTGGCTTCAGTGTCTTAAGAAGAAAAGATAGCAACTACAGTCAGCCCTTCACATTTGCGAGTTTCACTTTTGTGGATTTGATTATTTCCAGTTTATTTGCTGCTGCCCTATGCCATTTTTAAAGGGACAGCAAGCCTTGTGAGACTGAGAAGCTACGAATGAGGCTTGTAAGTCCCTATTAAGAATGGTGTGGGGCAGCAGTGGAGGTGGCAGAAACCCCACCAGCCACCCACTTCTGCCTTGTGAAGGAACCTTGATGCCTCAAAGGAATCCATGGTGGGTTGAATATGTGTTTAAATCTTTTTATTAAAATTCACTTTCAAATTTATCCAAATCCATTTCACACATATTCCAAACGAACAATTCAAAAGACAAGGAAACAAATTAAAGTGTAAAGTAAATTTAACACAAAAAGTACTTATTAACCATTTTACATCCCATAACAACAACTTTACTTTTATACTTAAACAACTTAAGTTTCTCTCTTTTTCTTTCTTTTAATTGTCCTTTAATATATACACTTATTTATCTAAATCAATTCAATCTCCGATCTCTCCATTTTAATCATGGTATATATGTATTAAAAAACAAAACAAAACAAAACAAAAAAACAAAAACCCTTCCCTTATTTTCTTTTCCCTATACTAGTTGGTTCTTCCATAGATTTTCCAGTCCAACAATAACTTAAACATACCCTCAAGTTACTCCACTTCCTTCTAACATTCTTCGAATTCACTAAATTTCCCTATTTCCTTCCTTAAGTCCTCCTAGCCTCTATATTCCCATTTTCTCATACTGATTCCTTTTCCCCTTTTTCCGTTTTAAACTTATAGATCTAATCATTTCCTACATAAACCAAAGTTTTAACACACGCTTCACTATTACCTTATTCCTTTAATAGCCATCGTCCCCCATTTAGTTTCCAATATGGGGATGATCAGATCCCATTCTTCATCTATCCTTTCTTTTGATTTTTGTGACAGTGCTGCCGTTAATTTTTCCATTTCCATTATTTCATATATTTTTAATAACCAATCCTCTACTTCGGGAGATTCCTCTTTTTTCCATCTACTAGCATAGCACATTCTCGCCGCAACTATCATATAAGTTAATATCTTTTGATGTGATTGCTTTTTTAATGGTCCTACACGCTCGTACATATTTAATAAATATATCTCTGGAAGTAACGGAAAATTCCTTTGAATAATATTCGTTATATTATTATGTATTGATATCCAAAATTTCTTCGCTTTTATACACGTCCACCAAAGGTGGAAAAGAGTTCCTTTCTGATCACACTTCCAGCACTTGGTTTTATCAGTTTTACTCATTTTTGCGATTTGTACTGGCTTGTAGTACCACCTATAAAAAATCTTAAAATAATTTTCTTTTAAGGCTACACTCTTCAATGTTTTATTTATTAAAGACAAAGATCTTTCCCAACATTCCAGCTGTATCGGCCTTCCTATATTCTGAGCCCATCTTAACATATTCTCCTTTATTATCTCTTTTTCGAATTCTAAGTTTAACAGAATTGCATATAACTTTGCTATAAGGTGATCCACTCCTGGTTTAAATAGTTTATCCAACTCATTTTCTTTACTTTCTAACCCAACTGTTTTTTGATCTAACTTAAATTTTTCCGCTATCTGTCTTTGCAATAACCAGTGGGTAGAGAGTCCACAATCCACTAATTCTTCTTTCGTTTTTAACAAAAGTTCACCCCCCTGTGACTTCACTATATCTTTATAAGAGATCCATCTATTTATTTGCGGCTTCTCTCTCCTATAAAAAGCCTCATGAGGAGACACCCACAATGGAAGTCTCCTATATATTTTTCTCTTATACAACGACCATACTCTATATATTGATTTCCTAATAAAATGATTATTGAATTCTCTATTTATTCGAACCTTCTCATACCAGAGATATGAGTGCCAGCCAAAGGGCAAATCTGCACCTTCCAAAGCTAGCAATCTCTCGTCATCCAGTCTAACCCAAGCAGTCACCCAATCCAAACAACATGCATGGTAATATAGCCTCAACTCCGGTGTTCCTAAACCTCCTCTTTCTTTGGCATCTATTAGATTACACCACTTTATTCGGGGTTTTCTGCCATTCCAAATAAATTTGGAAAGATCGCTTCTCCATTGCTTAAAAACCCCATCATTTGTTATAATGGGTAGATTCTGGAATAAGAAAATTAGTCTTGGCAAGATGTTCATCTTAATTGTAGCAATTCTTCCTAACAACGATATATCCAGGGTTGTCCACCTCCTTAAATCCTCTTTGACCGACTGCCAAATTTTCTTATAATTATTATTATATAAATCTGTATTATGTTTAGTCAAATATATTCCTAAATATTTTATTTTTTTCTCTATTTTAAATTGGGATTCCCTCTCCAGCTCACTTTCCTCTTGTTTATTCATATTCTTAGTTAATATAGATGTTTTATCCGAATTTATTTTAAAACCTGACACTATCCCATAATCCTGTAAGATCTTTTTTAACCGTTTTATACTTTGTCCCGGATTATCTAACATGATTACCAGATCATCCGCAAATGCCCTAAGTTTAAAGATCTGATTCTTTATTTGTACTCCCCTAATTTCCGTATCTTGTCTTATTTGAATATTTAAGATTTCAATCATTATTATAAAGATCAATGGGGATAATGGGCATCCCTGTCTCATCCCTTTCATAATATTAATTTTAGATGTTTTTTCTCCATTTACCATAATATTTGCTGACTGATCTTTATAGATCATACCAATCCACTTCAAAAAATTGTCACCTATTTTTATCTTCTTTAAAGTTTCCTCAATGAAACTCCATTTAACGTTATCAAAAGCCTTCTCCGCGTCAAGAAATATCATTCCTAGCTTTTTCTCATTATGCTTTTGATAATATTCTATTATATTCAAGACAATTCTCATGTTATTCTTAATAGATCTTCCCGGGAGAAAGCCACATTGATCTTCATGAATCCACTCTTTTAATACTTTTTTTAATCTTTCTGCCAAAATGATCGCAAATATCTTATAATCTATGTTTAGCAAAGCAATCGGCCTGTAGTTCTTAACATCATGGTGGTCCTTACCTTCCTTGGGAATTAGACTAATCATAGCCTCTCCCCAAGTACTTCATGGTGGGTTGAATATGGTGATCATACTTTTTGTGTGTGTTAAATATGGTTTGGGAGGGCCTAGATTTATTCATTTATTTTTTTTTGCTTGCATGGTGGTCCTGTGCCCCAACCCTAGCGAATGTGGAGGGATGACTGTATTTCTTGGATGACTAAGTGGGATGCAGACATTATTTAATAAATTCCTTACTTATGTTTTTTATTTTTTCATTTATGTACAAACATATTCATTGTACTTAAGTATTTTGTTGTTGTTGTATGCCTTCAAGTCGTTTCTGACACACCCAAGGCCGCCCAATGGGTTTCCATGGCTGAGCGGGAAATTGAATCCTGGACCCTTTTCACGTGGCATTTCCAAAGCGAAAGGGCCCCTAGAGCATCGCGTAAATGTGAGGAGCAGTCCACACGACACACCCACATTTGCGCAATGGTCAAGGGCCTGACGCGGACCGCGCACGCATTTGTTCATTTTCGGCTCAGAGCCGAAAATGTTGCGTGGTCGTGCATCACTCCAGGGTCTCGCGTGCACTTACCTTGTGTGTGGAGCCTCGGGAGCTGGGCCGGTCGCGCTTCCTGTGCAGTGCAGCCTGCGAAAGGTCCCAGGCTGCACTGCGAAAGGAAGAGGCGGGGCGCTCGTGCGACCAGGAAGCAGCTGCGGAGCTGATGGGACCGGGATGCGAGAGCCTCTCGCTGGAGGCTGCTTGTGCGAGCCCCGCGCCCCAGCTCCGTGAAAGGGTAAGCTGCGAAAAGGGCCCTGGTCTTCAGGGTTTGGTCCAGATAGGGATGGGACGAGTCCAGAATTTTCTGGATCTGAGTCCCTGGAAGGTTCTGCGAATCCACGAGTCTCACAAATCTCAAATCTTCCAAATCCTTTTTTAAAAAAGGATTTAAAAAGCAAGGGGAAGAAAGCACTTCTACTGAAAAATGTTTTGAAGCAGAATTTGACATCTTTGTTTAATGAAAAACCAATAATAGTTTTCACTTCCAGGAAAACATACCCATATGCTTCTTATTAAGAACATACAAATGCAATTGACATGTTCCTCTACTACAGGAAGTGCATAACTCTCAAGTCAAAAAGAATAGAGATTATTACCTTACAGAGGGAGGCAACCATGGGGACAGGCAGCAGGAGTGGACATAGGCAGGCAGCCCCAGTGCGTACAGGCGGCCTTGCTCAGCCGGCCTTCCTTCCTGTGGGAAATCTTGGGAAAGTGCCAAACCTACCCTGCAACCACCACCCAGAAGAGATAGTTGTGATCTGAGCAAAGCGGGCGAGGCAGCTCAGTCCTCACTTGCTCTCCTCAGATCGCCAGCCTCCTTTCCAGGCGGCGATCGTGGGAAAGGGTCTAACCAACCCTGCGACCACCACCCAGAAGGAAGGGCTGTGATCTGAGCAAAGCGGGCGAGGCAGCTCAGTCCTCACTTGCAGCCACAGGCACAGGCAGCACAAGTGGATGCAGGCAGGCAGCCCCAGCAGACACAGGCAGCACAAGGCAGTGAGCACAGGCAGCCTCCAGCGTGCATGCACAGCTTTATGCCACAATTTTTGCGTGCTCAGGGGCCTGCTGGCCAATCAGACTTTTGGCGGGCCCCAAAGGCACCAGTTTTAAAAGTCAAAAACAAACTTGGTTGGTGGATCCGAAAGATTCGAATTCGCCGTTTTGGCACCAGGATTCAGATTGCTGAATCTCGAATCCTTGCCCAGGATTCGTGGATTCAAGGATTTTGTTGGCCCATCCCTAGGTCCAGTGCTCCAACCAGTACAGCATGCTGGGTCTATTTATACATAAATCTCCTCTCTCAATCTCTCTCTCTCTCTGTTGCCACACACACACACACACACACACACATCCACAGCTGTAAATACATTTATTTATACCCCAGTTTATTTCATGGGGCCCCAAGGCAGTTTACAAAGCTCTTCTTCCTCTCCACTTTCTATTCACAACCACCCTATTAAATAAGTTAGATGGAGAAAGGGTGACTGAACCAAGATCACCAAGGCCATTTCCGCACTAGAATGTTATAGTGCTATTATTCCACTTTCAACATCCTATGGAATCCTGGGGTTTGCAGTTTAGGGAGGGGCCTCAGAGCCTGGTGGCACAGTGGTTAAATGCTGGTATTGCAGCCACAGTGTTGTGAGTTTGATCCTATAGGGCTCCAGGTTGACTCAGCCTTCCATCCTTCCGTTGGTCGGTAAAATGAGTACCCATTGTAAACCTCTTAGGGAGTGCTTCACACTGATAAGTGGTATAGAAATGTAACTGTTATTGCTATAACTGCTATAGTGCAGAAATGGCCCAAGTGAGTTTCATGATGTAGATGAAGAGCTGAACTTGGATTTTCCAAATCTCAGTTGTCTGACACTTTAAATACTAAACAACCTGGCTCGCCAGTAAGATAACCTGTATGATCTGTATACCCACAACAGAGTTCCCCTCCAACCCAGAGATTTGGGAAAGTTTGGGACTGTTTGATTAATTTTGAATTTTTTGTTCTTTTAACACAAATCGATTGGGCTCCAGGACCAAGACTCTTAGCTAAATATAGGCTTATTCAAAATCATAGGCCTAGGGTATGAGTGAGGAGATAATCGCATTTTCACAAACAGTACATACAAAAACATTGCCATTATACTGTCAGGTTTCAGACAAAATATGCGCATAGCACTCATATCTTAGATATGTTCTTCCCTTCACGGTTTTCTTACAAATCACAGGCCTCAACTTTAAGCACCATTCTTTGTTTGACTGTTAAAGATAAGACTATACATTAATTTAAGATTTTGACTAAAAATAGGATACAAATACCACAAGAAGAAGGTAAGACCTAAAGGATGAAATAAAACCAAAAACAATATTCTCAAGACAGAGCTAAAGAGTTCAAGCTGAAGTGTTTATTAATAATTATTGCCTTATAAAAATGAATATACAAATACGTAGTGCTTTTGATCAGATCTTGGAACAATAGAAGAAAAGACATGACACAATTTCCTTAACAGTTAGTAAGCATGAAAATCAAATACATTTATGTTAATGCTGGTAGGATTAAAATTGTATTTGCTAAGTTCCTGTTGTGTTAATTGTTACTGTTACCATTAGAAGTCATAAGTAAAGAAAATTCCATGTAATATTTTGGCAGACAATGTTGCTTGCCTGTTGTTACCTCCTTAAAAAGTATATTCCTCCCTCCACCTTTTCATAAGACTTCTGCACCCCAAACCCTCACAAATTGGAGGGACTGCTGTACTTTTCTGGGGATTTAAGTTTTCGTCTCCAACCTGACATTTCCCTGATGTGTACAACCCATGGTGGTAGTGGGAGGGTGGAGTGGAGGGGAATGAGAGAGCACCTCCCTTTCTATCTACCATTACATTTTCCTCTAACCCCCAAATTTCTAGCTTTCTAGAGAGTGAGGCACTGAAAATCGTTTATCCTCCTACAATCTTCTGCTGTGTTTGCATTGCCTTGGTAGCTTGGCCTCCCTCTTTCCTTTGCATGCCTGTACTGTATGTCTGAATGCTCAGCTGAGATCTTCAGTTACTACAATGCCAGACATTTTGGTGACTGAAGGAAATTTTCATGTGGTGGTGGTGGTGGGAGTGTTTATTTGGAAGGACAAAACCCCCTGTTTTGACTCTCCTCTAGTTACATCCCTGGTACAACATCCCAATCTGATTGTTGACTGGGGATTTTAGATTGTATCTTGAAGGTGCTAGGTTGTGAAAGGGTGTTCTAAAATATGTGTCTGACAATCTAGTTTGTTGACTTTTGCTACTGATTTGATGCATCTTTTTATTCTGCTCCACCCACTGCTAGAGATGTATATACTGTTCAATCACCCTTCAGACACCATATATTGTTTAAGATAGGGTGGAATAAAACTTGAAAATCTCCTGCCAAAATGCCTCAAAATAACTTTTAAAGGTAACCTTAAAGGTAACATCTGAACACAAATTACTGTTTGTTACTTAATTGGTCATGATTTTGGTACTGTCATCTAACTAACTATATGATTGTAACTTGTTACAATGCGTCTATTTCACTTGTGTTGAGAAAATATCCTATCCAGGAAGCATAGAAAAATGTCTTACCCAAGGTGATATGCTAGATGTTATGCTTATGCTAGAAAATTCTTTTTCTCACTAGTCTTGAAGGTGCTGTAGGATACCTTTATATATTTACCAGATGAGGCAGTGTTGTTTGGCTAACTCAGGCCCTTTCTGCACAGCATTTGCCATGCAAAAGGGCGCCTGGAGCGTTGCGCGATTGTGAGGGGCGATCTGCATGACGCATTCACAATCGTGTGATGCTCCAGGGGCCGGCAGGCGCCAATCGCACACCTTTTCATTTTCGGCTCGAAGCCGAAAATGGTGCACGATCGCGCATTGCTCCCAGGCCCCACACGCACTTACCTGGCGTGCAGAGCCTCTGGAGCTGCACCAGTCACGCTTCCTGACCCAGCGCAGCCTGGGAAACTCCCAGGCTGTGCTACGGAAGGAAGAGGCGGGACTCTCACGTGAGCAGGCAGCTCGTGTAGAGCTGAAGGAGCAGGGATGTGAGAGCCTCTCGCCAGAGGTTGCTAGCACGATCCCTACACCCCACCACCGGAAAAAGGTAAGGTGCGGAAAGGGCCTCAGTATTGCCTGTTGAGGCTGGCAGGAATTCTCAGGCAGAGCTCTGTTACATTATCTGCTACCTGATCCTTTTCGAAAAGCTGGAGATACTGGTAATTGAGCTTCAGCCCTTCTGTATGCAGACCTATTCTACTACTCAGCTATCCCTTCCCCCATCAACAGAATATTTTGAGAATCTGTAATAGCATGGTTTGAGTTGATGATGGCCCAAGGGACTCTGGACTGATAGTCCAGAAAACAGCAACAGCATAGCCTAAGTATTTGCGAGAAGAGGTATAGTTTGCATGTCAGAGTTCTAGCACTTTTCTTCTTTCCTCTGGGTGCTGCCCTTCTCCCTCCTGCCGTATATCAAATTCTGTCACTATCAGTGGGAGGGACAATAGTGAGGTCAGCTTCAGGGCTGTGTAATTCAAAGCCTGATTCCCCTTTTGGGGGTCCTGTTGATAGGCTCACAGGACACCCTGTTCTAGCCCTTACACCTGCAGAACTTTCTCCTAAAGTCAAAGGTAGAACTTTTATCCTGTGTATTCTCCCTAGCTGGAGTTTAGGAGGTGTTTGTATCACTTTGCAAATCTTTTATGTGATTTTTTTTTTGACCTGGTTATTTTATGATCACAAACCTCATCTTTGATCATAAAGTAGAACATGAGGCTTCTGTTAGGGGAGCAGCATGAACAGTTGGGAAGTAAAACTGTTTCTTCAGCATGTCTGCTTCTGTGTGTGTGTGTGTGTAAGAGAAAATCCTCAGTTTGGACATTAATCTTACAAATAAGGTGCTCACGTGAGGCAATTTCTGGCATGGTGACATCCTCATCCTTTAAAAGTGGGACACAGGAGATTTGCTATCTCTTAAGAATCAATCTCTCTCTTCAACCCTGAATTGCAGTTGTAAGATGCTGTTTGAGGTTCATGTATTGGAGAAAAATCATGCAACAAATATCGTTCTAACTCATTCAATAACTTATGGTTCTGTACTATTTTGATACTTTGAACAAAAATGACTTTAACAAGTATAAGATTGCTACCATTCTTTCTGCACTGACTACATATGCTTTATTTATTTATTTATTTTGGCAACAGAATGCCTTTCGAAAATGAATATGCTTACCATTTTATTGGGAGGTGGTAGAGAATCCTCTATCAGTATTTAGCTTGTGAGGTGTCACAGGATGATCTTGAACATTCTGACACTGAATTCTACCAGAATATTTTCAAGACAGATTCCTGAGTTAAAGAGACTAAAGAAAAACCTCAGAGGCTCTGTGGAAAAGAATATATCTTGTTGGTGATATGTGGGAGAGTAAAAAAAAATATAGATTCAAAGCAGATAGGGAAGATGGACAAAATTCGAAGCTAGTGGGACAGTTGGCTGCATACTGGGAAGGGTAAACCTAATGGAACTCATATGTGTGGATGCATTGAAGTAGATCAAGACTGAAGTCACAAAAGGCATGGCAGAGATTCACTATAGTATAGCTACTTTTTTTTGGAAATGGAAAATGTTGGAAATGTGATGAAAAAGAAGGGTCCTTTTATCACATGTGGTGGACTTGTAAGGTAGCAAGGAAATTCTGGAAAGAACTACATGATGAAATTCAAAGAATGTATAGCTTAAACTTTGAAATGAAGCCAGAATTTTATTTGTTGAACATGTTAAGGCAACAAAGAGAAATAAGATCTTATCAGAAAACATTGTTAAATGGAGTAACTGCTGCAAGAACGACATATGCACAATATTGGAAAGAAGGAAATTATATTGATATAAAAGAATGGAAATTAAAAGTTCTGGATATGGTAGAGGTAGAAAAGTTAACTTTTTGACTTAAAAATAAACCAATCCAGAACTCTGAAAGAGAATGGAAAGAAGTTTTGAATTGGATAAAAGGAGTAGGAAAAGAAGAAACAAAGGAAGAGGTTGGAAATGTTGGTAATGAAAATTAAGGATGTTATAGAATAAGTATAAGTTGAATGTAACAATGTTAAAAGTAATAGTGTGATAGTGTGATTAACTCTTAAATTAACTCTTAAAAAGAAATAATGTATAAATGGGATGTAAACACAAACTCAACTGGAATAATCCTAATCAAGATTTACCTTGATAAGAATCAGCACAGGCATGTTGGGAATGGCCACTGAATTTGTGCACTTCCCTTCTACCTTTCTTCTGCTACAACCACAGGGAGACTTAGGCCCTTTCCGCACCCTACCTGGTTCTCTCTCGTTCGGTCCCAATCCCGACAGTGCCTCTGCACCTCTTCTGCAGCACAGCCGGACACTTTCCCAGGCTGCGCTGGGGCAGGAAGCACCTCAATTGCACTTCCGGGGCTTCCACGCAATGATGTGTCATAGATGGGTTTTCCTGTCAATGATTTAATTCATGATCATGCTGCCTGGTGATGGGACAAGCTTTGCTCCTCTCCCATCCCCATGCCAGGATGAGAGGCTCCTGTGGAAAGGGCCTTAAGGAGCTTTCACTTCTGGTTTTGATTAATAGGCCTTTGACCGTTACACCAGAAATCAGAAGTCTGAGGTAAGTGTTAAAGATACGTTGTTTGACACAAAAGGTACAAAATCCCATGTTACAAACCAGGCTTGTTTCAAATAAAGAATAGTTAAGGGTAAATATAGTTTAGTGTTTAGAAGCAACACTTGCCAAAATCAACCATAGTTGGTTCAAAATGGACATGGAAGCTCCAAGTCTTCTTGCAACTTTACCAGAGGAGAAGAAAAGAGGGAAGAACTGTGATCCAGAGGCTTACCTAGGTTTGTTTCCATCCCAGTGAGCCATATTTATGGTGAGTTTTTGAATGCAGTAAGAAAGAAATAGTAGTAAAGAAGACTTTGGTAAAGACCATTTCCACACTACACTGTTATAGTGCTATTATTCCACTTTCAACGTCCTGTGGAATCCTGTGGTTTGTAGTTTATTGAGACTGAAGAGCTCTCTGGCTGAGAAGTCTAAATGCCTCTCCCTTAACTGCAAACCCAGGATTCCATAGCATGTTGAAAGTAGAATAAGAGTGCTGTAAGAGTGTAGGGTAGAAGGCCCTTTCATGCTCAAAACCTTTTTCTCAAGAGATAACAAGGTTACTAGGACTTATGCCTTGCTTTTGTTTGTAATTGTGCATACTTCTTCCCCTGTGAGCTCTTAGACGTGAATCTGTTCATGACTCTTCTTGGGGAACAGCTGTGGTCCAATACTGTTTCTAATACTGATGCTGTTATTATTCAGTACTGTGTCTGGTTTTTATAATTTTATTAAGATTTTTCATATACAGTAAAACTTTAAACAATACAACAACATAAAGGAGGAAGGAAAAAATGGAAAATAGAGGGAAGAAAAAGAAAGAATAAAAGAAACTGATAACAATAAAAAAGATAGAAGAAAAAAGATAATCAAAGAAAAAGTAGAAGTAACTTCCAATCTTCTCTTCAGCAGTTGTTAAAGGACCCAATCAACCGATACCTTTCTCTTTTATCGCTGTAATTCCTCATCTTCCTTTCTATAGCATATCCTAGTAATATCTAAATCCAAACTTATAATTTCTCAAGTATATCATCTACAGAAAGTCACTAAGTGTTATTACTCTTTAACAAAAACTACTATTACTCTTCTCCCAGATAGGGTTAAACAAATTAATCCCTCACATTTTAATTTAACAAGCATCTATCATAATGCAAAAAAGTCAAATATTAGATCCTTTAATCTTCATTAACACAACTTTCAGTATTGCATCTGGGATGTGTTAGTTACTAGATTTGAAAGTGGAATTGGAAACTGAATGTCTTGATATGATGATAGACTAATTTAAATAAGAAAAAAGTAACACTGTTCCTTAGAACTAGAATGACTGTTTCTTATAAATATTAAAATGCAATTATAAAATAGATTGGGACTTATATGGTTAAATCAAATTGAAATAAAGAATGTACTCCTCATCCTAAATGACTTTAAATGGAATTTAGAATTTCATCTCCAGTTAATATTTTTTACCGTATCACTAAATTATGAAAACATAATCAGCCTTTCCCCAAAAGTTTATCAGTGTACAGAATGATTACATAGGAAGTGATCAAGTTAAATACCCACATCAGTCAAATGCTTGTAAAATTATATGCTAGAGGCAGGGTTTATTCCTCAGTGCATTGGCAGCGTTTTCCCCCCAGTTCACAAAAATCTTCTCACTTTTTTTCCTCTGAGCCATGTGGGCACATGCTGAACGTCTTCTAAACTGAATTATGGTACATTTCCCACTTTTAAGCATTCCAAACTTTACTTATCCTCTGCTGCATCAGGTCCCTGCCTCAGTTACAATTGGCCTCTTCTGTTTTCAGAAATAGAAGGAGGACATAGCTACTTTTTTCCTGAATGTTAGATTTAACGTTCTACCTGCAAGGTGCAAGTTTCTGTTTCATTTTAGTCTGCAGTCTCCACTTTGAGGCTATATGTAAACCACAGACTTCATGACCACAGCACCTACCTTATTTTTTTTATTTTTCTGTTTTTTTTACAACACTGACTGATTTTTGCACCAACTAGCTTAATTCTGAAAAACTTGAAAGCTTGCAAACTGCTGTGACATTCTGTTTAGTTCTGATAAAGGGAGTACTCAACTATGGACATTGATGTTGTTGTTTTGTTCTACGTTTGTTAGTTGGCTTTGTTTTATATGTGAATAGTTACTGTGATTTCCTGTGAATAATGTTGAGCCAGCATTAGTGATTTGAGTGTTGGACTAGAACCCTGGAGACCAGAGTTGAAATCCCTACTCGGCCATGGTAGCGCACTAGGTGACCTTGGGCAAGTCACACTCTCTCAACCTCAGGGGAAGACCCAGGCAACCCCCACGCTGAACAAACCCTGCCTAGAAAATCCAGTTGTAGATTTGCCTTACGGTCAAAGTTGGAAATGGCTTGAAAGCACAATGACTGTGCCCCTATTATCTGTGTTTACTGAATGATAATGGCGAGGACCATGATGTCTCCATTTGCTGGATGAGGATGTTCTTGTTGATAATGGTAGTAATGATGATGGTGATTTACTACTACCACCATTTTTATTTTTAACATCATTATTATCAGCACATTTGGCAGCCATATGTGCAAGTCAGGTGATAATGTCTGCCCCCATTAGTTTACAGTCTAAAATCTAACAGGGCAGAAAATGGAAACAGTGCTAAATTATAAAAAAATAAAACAATTGATTTCCATTCATATATTGACGCAGTTACAGTGGGCTTTGAGGGATGGCGACTTTATAGCAAAAGAAATTTGGAGGAAAAATGAGGAAGGGGGATGCAGTGTGACACCTTCTTGTCACATTTCCTCTCTGTTTTCTTTCAAAGTTCTCCTGGGAGGTAGTTCTAGGTACTGGAGCACAAAAGTGGATTTTTAGTGCAGGACCAAGATACCTTTAGACAACAGTGGTTCATGGAGCTGGAGTAGCAGAGGTCAGATCGTGATGGATTGTTAGATGGGGAAAAGAATAAATACATACACAAAAAATGGCTAGACTGATGGAGTGTGATGTCATTAGCAAGAAATATGGAGTTTTTCATTTCCTGCTGGGAAAACGTTTAGGCAAACTGTCCCTGACTCCCTGCCACTTAAGCCTGTTTCTGCATCTATCTAAGTGGCTCTAAAGATTGAATTAAAATGTGTTATTCTCATAAGCAGTCTTCACGGTCCATGTACAGATCTGGATTGCACTCCTAGCCTTGCTCTGACATTGCACAGTTTGTCTAAATACACCTTGCTTCTGTGCCTGAAGTGTGCAATATAGGGCAGTAACATATAACCCAACGCAGAATAGTCCCATTGAATCAATGGGACTTTTATAAATGTTAAGAAGTAGCCAGTCATTCAGTCCATTTACCCTGATTGGGACTAATCAACTAGTTTTTTTAATCATATCACAGAGTGCTGTCCTGTTTTTATTTTGTATGTTTTCGATCATGGTTTAAATAGATTTTAGTACCTTTTAACTAGGTATTTTTAATAGAGTTGACATTTCATATTTTTATTACTTTAGTAATAGTATATTTTTAGTTAAACTCTTGTTTTAAATTTTATAGGCTGCCTTGGGTTACTTGGCATGAGAAAAATGAGATATAAATTGAATATCACTCAGTCTTCTCTAGATTTGAAGAAATCTCCTTGATTTCTTGCCTGTGAGCAGCTGGGCCTTTGCCTTTTGCATGTGCTCTTTTCACACATGTAATATGCAAAGTGAGGATGTCAGTTCAAGAAAGTTCTTCAGCTCCTTTCGTTGGTGAAGCTGATCTTGTAAAACACTTAAGAGTGACATTTTTCCCTCTCTGCAAATAATACATTACCAACAATGCTTATTCCAAAAAAAAATAAAAAAAAAATGAAGCTGAAATAACAACAATAAAAAGACTTTAGGATATGTCTTGACTTCATATACAGGGAGAATAAACAAAAATATTCTAGTTTTTGGGTAGTAATGACATGCTTAAAAATCTGAAATGTGCAATGAACGGATAATGTTCTGTAGGTCATGCTCTTTCCCATAAGCCAAGCTGCTTTGCATTCTCAAGGGGAAAAGGAACAACTGAGTTGATTTCTCATTATTTCTTCCTATGGTGTGTTCTTATTGAATTATTGCCAGGTATTGCCAGCAGATGCTCATCAAGCCACTGCAGGGCTCCTCTGTTAATTGAACTATAATGGGAATGACAGCAGGGAAGGTCAAAAATGATAGGGCCAGTGATGATAGAATGTGAACTCTGGTCTCCTACAAATTGAAGAGATAATTGCCCTTGCTAGGATATGGTGCTGCAAAAGTTTTCTTTGGAGAATCTGAAGAGTAGTAAGCTGGAGGTCTTGGTAAGAAGGAGGTCAATGTTGTATGCTAGGGCTTTGGCTTTGATCATACTTAAGCCGTGTATGTAGCTAATAGAAGACAGCAAATGTATGATAAAAGCAGCTGATGTGGGTTTGAATATAAGCTCAATATGATGCATATTGTTGTATACAATAATGTTGTATATTATTCAGCATATCATTCTATATCAACAGTACACCCCAAGGAGTGTCTTTAGTATGCCTGTTTATGAAGGTGGCAGCTTTTGGCGTATGCCCGTCTCATTGTTCAACAGTCTCTTTTCCTGAGTTGATAAATATGTTCTCAGTAATGGGGTTGGAATCTCTCCAACTTCTTGTGGTAGGGCACTTTGATATCCATGTTGAGACTGTTCTGTTGGGAGCAATTTCATAGCTTTGTTCCAGGAAGTACCTGGCTCTGTCCATGATATAGACTACACTTTTCCTCTGCTAGGCAGCAAGAAGGTGATCTAGGGTTGAGGAACTTCCTATAATTCAGTTGCCATGGACAGATCACTACCTGCTGGGATTTAGATTCCCTGGGCACAGAACCTCTCTGGGGGTCAGGACCAAATTAAAATGATCCATCCCAGGAAGCTTGTGATCTAGATAGACTGGTAAGAGCTGGCACATGTGTGTTGGACCCATACTGTTCCTGGCTTATAAAAGCAGCCAGAGAAGGACTGGGCAAGTGTGTAAGCAGAGGGGTGAATTGCTTCACTACAGAAAGGCAGGGTTCTAGTCTGTCTAACAAAAGTTATGATGAGGCCATTACTGAAAAAAATCCTCTGTGAACCCCAGTACCCTGAAAATTACTGATTCTGGAGTGTGTGGTGGCCTCCTAGCTCCAGAGGTTCCTGGATGAAATTGATTATTTAGATTTATTTCAGTCTGGCTTCAGACCTGATTATGTGATAAAGATGACTTGGTTGCCTTGGTGGATAACCTATTCCAGGGTCTAGATAGGGGAACTGTGTCCTTGTTGTTATGCTGGGCTTCTCAACAGTTTTCTGTTCCATCAATCCTCACGTCCTTTCAGGCAGCCAGTCTGCAATGGGACTTGGAGGCACTGTTCTACAGTAGCTCTGTTCTACTCTGGAGGAGAGAGACCAAAGTGGTGCTGAAGGGATTTCTTTTTGACAGTCTAGCCAGTAGCCTGTGGGGTCCCTTAAGGATCAGTTCTCTCCCTTGTACCATTCAACATCTACATGAAACTGTGGGGAGATATTATGTAGAGTTTTGTAAAGTAGGTTGTTAAACACCCAACTCTTGCTATCAAAATCCAAAGAAGCAATTTGGGTATTAAAACAGTGTCTGGAATCAACTGTGGACTTGATGAGAGTGGGCAAGACAAGACAGAGATACTCTTAGTGAGTTAAAAAAGCAGAGCAGGGAATAGGGATTCAGTCTGTACTGGATATGGTTACGCTTCCCTTGAAAAGTCAGGTTTGCAGTTTGGATGTATTCTTGGATTCAGCTGTAAGCCTGGCTGTTCCTGTCTTGGCCAGGAGCACATTTGCACAGTTACAGCTAGTGCATTAGCTGCACCATTCCTGGAGATGTCAGATCTCGCTAAGCCTTAATTACATCTTGTTTGGTTTAGTGTAACACACACTATATGGAGTTACTTTGGAAACTATCAGGTACTTCAGTGGGTTTCAAATGCTGTGACTCAACTGCTTCCCAGTGTGGGGAACATAGAAATCCTATATTGCAAAAGCTTTACTGTTGTTTCTGATCTGTTTCTAGGAGCAATTGGACATGCTGGCTGTGATCTATAAAGCCCTATATGGGTTAAGTCCAGGCCGTAGCTGTCTGTATAATCCTGCCTGAGTTTTAAAATCCTCAGAGGAGGGCTTTCTCTCAGTCACACCACCATCACAGGCACATTTTTTTAAAATAATCAATTTTTATTCCAAACATTTAGGCATATATATCACAATATTACGTTATTTACACAATTAGTTTCATCTATCAAAAATATACAAATTATCTACATACAATTAATGCAAGTATTGAAATTTAAATCTTACCAAATATTTTAAACATATAAAACCTCTATTCCCCTCCCTCCCAGCTCCCTCCCATCCTTTATTCAATTGTCTTTTGTGTCGAAATTTGTCTTCTCTCCCTTCTTCTCTCTCATCCCATCCTCCCTTTCTATCCCCTTTCCCTCTACCTACTATTCTTTTATCTGCACTTTCTTAAAGTCTAACCTGCTTTCTGGTGTTTCAACCAAACCTACAATTTGTGCATTGTCTTTTTATTGTTGTGTGTCTAGATTATATTGTTTTATATTTAGAGTTCTTAAAACCAAAAGAAAATGTCACTTGTTGAAATATAAATTGACTATTATTAATTATCTAATACATATTATCTAATAATTGTTATAGTAATTAAAAATAATTGTTATTTATTTATATTTTATATTTTTTAAAAAATAATTGTTATTAGATAATTATTAGATTATTATTAGATACTTATTATTAGATAATTATCTAATTATTAGATAATTATCTAATAAGAGAAGTAGTCTTGTCATATTCAATGAGAGGAGCTTCAAATCAACAGTTTGAAAGGAATTGGAAGCCAGTTATAGAGTGGGTAAAAGGAAGACATTCATAGTAATATGACAAGTTTGGTTATAGCAGTTCTGGTTTAAGAGGGGATGAATTGAAGAATTATAGGATTTTATTACATCACAAGCACATTTGGCGGGGATCTGGGCAAAGATGGTGGTCCTAGATTATGGTATTCCATTCTACAGGAGGTGAGCTTGATTCCCCTGTCTGCTTTCGTTCCATCATCAGGTAGACTTTTTGTTTGTTTGTTTAGATGAGCTGTCAGCTATTGTACAAAAAGGCTTTTAATAGATGTGCTCTATTTTTATCTTCATTATCATGCTTTTAAATTGTTTTGTATTAATATTTTTAATGGGAGTGCTTATTTAGTTGCTTTTATCTTTTGTACTATGCATCATTTTAGTTACCTTGAATTCAGTATTGGAAGAAAAGCAGAATGTATATTAAACAAATAAGTAAAATTCAAATAATTTCATTTATTTAACATACTTGTATGCCATCGTTGCATTGGCCAAGTCATAGGGGCTCCAGTTCTCATGATCATTCAACATTGTGGGAGGTTGTGATTCAACAACATCTGCAGTGCTACAGAGGTCCAACTGATTTAAAAGAGGATTCTACCTACAATCTTAAAAACAGAGAAAGATCTGCATGCAGGCTGAGACTCATTTCAGTTCATTCCCATACAGTGGCATAGCTAGAGCTTTTGCTGCCTGGGGATGGTCCCTGAGTTTGCCACTCCTCTCAGGGGAGGGAGGACCTATCCAAAATACCAAATAAAAACTGCTCGATTGGCATTGGGTGGTTGGGCTCTGGACGTTTGTGCCCAGAGGAGGCACTCTGCATGTGCTCACAGACACGCCAGCATTCCTGTGGCAGCAAGTGCCCTCTGTCTCCCTCTCTCTCTCCCCCCCCCTTCCTCCTCGGAGGGTCGGCTGGGCTGGGCTCATCCTCAGTCTTGGAGGTGGGGGGGGAAGCAGGTGCCTCTCCTCATCTCTTCAGGGACCCTTCTGTCCTGTCCTGTCCTGTCCTGTCCTGTCCTGTCCTGTCCTCTCCTCACCTCTCCTCTCCTCTCCTCTCCTTCTTTACTTCCTCCCTCCTTTTCTGCCCAACCTGGAGGTCTGCCAGTGTCAGCACTGCTGTTTTGGCTGGAAACAGCTTTGACTCCAGATTGGGAGGGAGAGATGTTATCCTGTGTACTGGGGGTCCCGGGAGGGACACCAAAATGTGCTCAACTAAAGGTGGGGAAAATTAGCTCAGAGCACTGCTTAGCGTTATGAGAGGCAGGGTAACGTAGCGAGATCTTGAACCCTATGTCTACGGGGTCAGGCCGAGTCAAGGAGCACACAGAAGTTGAAACAATAAATGATATTTTATTAAATACAGCCAAACAGTGTATGTGGCACATTGACACAAGATAACTAAGGAAATAAAGGTTGGAGTAGTATAGAGGGATTTTTAGAGGAGTTGCTGGTTCGGGTGATACTTCACCTGTCCTGAAGCCCGAAAAAGTAGAGAGCGAAGCTGAGGTGTGATGTAGCTCAGCACGTGGAGCTGAGGGGAAGCTCGCCAAGCAAAGCAACAGCAAGGCGGGATGAAACTCGGGAGCGTTCTGAGGAAGGTCTCAGAATCAAGGGTTTTTATAAGGAGAATTGTGACTGCAGGCTATGCCGTACTTGGGGGAAAACAATAGATTTGGAGTTGGAGACAAAGCCTCCGAAAGGTCAGAGTCTGAATGATTGAGTTATCGTAGCAGTTCTCAATAGAGTAGCCAGTATGCAAACGCAGAGTGCTTGGGTATTGCATAGTTTACCCATCAAGCTGCCTCGCGGGGCAGAGGCTCTTTTGTGAGTGGCGTGCATACTTAATTAGAGTACTTGCCTGGAGGTCTCCTAAAGCAGCGAGTCAGCTATTTTCTGGCCTGCCTGTATTGTTGGTTGAATATTACGGCAATTAATGGCCGAGCTTGTTTGTGTGCTTGTGCGGTGGCCTTGCAAGCATGTGGAAGGGAATAGAGAAGTGAAGCCGAATTGTGATATCAAAAGGATATCTTTTAATATTCCCAAAGCTCGGACTAGCCAGGACAGTAACAGAGAGGGAGGGGAGGGAAGGAGAGGCAGAAGGACAACCCCTTTTCCCAGGGTGGCATACCCCTCTAGTAGACCTCTCCAGGAGGCTCCAGTGCCCATCTAGTCGCTGCACGTTGGCCAGCATGTGGAGGGTGTTCCGGCGCTGTCCCCAGAAACAAGCAGTCCAGGGCACCCCACTCCCCACCTCCCTCAGTACACCACTGTTCAAATAAAAATAATCATGGATTTCTTATAGTGTCTGAACAGGCTCACTGATTTTATTGCTGAAGGCAAAACCATATGCTTGTCAGAGTTCGGAAATTTTAATTTCTTTGCTAAAACTCCCAGAATCCCCCAGTCATTAGACTACAGTGAGATATGCTATGGCGATCCAAGCAGCTGGACACCTTTAAAGGGAGCTAAAAGCATAATGTGTTATGATAGCCCAGCTAAGAACCAAGGGTAATAATGGCCTAAGTCCAGTTGCTGTGCCTATCTACATTAAACCCATTGAATTAGTTGCTAAATGATAAGTCAGAATTTCAGAGGATCTATTCTATTTAAGCCTAGCAATTGGTTTCAGTCCATCAACTATCAAATTGTTCAAAAATGTGTCATTTTATTTGTAAATAACTAGTGGAGTTCCCTTGGCTTAAGCAAAGTTATCATTATTTTTAAAGACATTATTCCTGTAATGAAAATGATACATTTAAGAAAAATATTTGTAAAATAAAGATTGATTTTATATATTGCTTTATTCACTCTGAAGGTGCACCATTTGAGGAGATGTTATTTATGAGAGCTGCTTGTCCAATGTTCATGTCTCCTCAATATTTTCCGTTGCATGCTATCTGTCAGTTTTCTGTAGTGTAAGGAATCCATAGCTGTTTTCCAAGTATAGCTTCATTACAGAAGCTTTTCAGGTATCTGGACAGATGTGTAATGCTGTCCATTTACATGCAGATGAAACAAGCTTTCCTTCACTTGCCTCTCCTGTTTGAATGACCTGTTCATCTAGCCCGTGAAGAAATGTGTCAGAACAGCATAATGCTTTTGAGAAATTATTATCCAAACTTGGGAGTAGTTTCCTTGCCTTTTCCTCATAGTACCTAATGATGAACAGAGTATAAGAGTAATATCACTTCACAGAAGAGTTCCATTCTATGATTCTTTTAATTAAAATCCTTTTTGCTGATGGAAACTTCGTTCTCTGGTGTTTTCCTTAATGTATTCATAATGCATCTGTTTGGTCTCCCTTGCTAGAGATATCTTTCATTATAATCCACTTAACTGAGTTCATAATTAAACTTCTAAATGCAAAGCTTCCTTCATTAAATTTCCAGGTCGTACACTGAAAATCAAAAGTTTGTGATAGTCAACCAGGAAATTTGTGGCCTTCATTCTTTTTTCTTCCCTCCCTCTCTGTTTTTGGCCTTCTAATTATGTTTGTAGAGCTAAAGATATATTTTTAGAGCCAATATAACAATGGCATTTTCTTTAAGTACTGTGATCTTTAAGAGTTTTTCTCTCTCTCTTGTAGCTGTGCCATGGTGATAAGGTGATGGTGTTGGCTGATGAAGTAAGAAAGAAAACTCACTGAAAACGTAGAGGAACAGAAAAAAAACCCTGTTTGTCAGATTTGCAAGAATCAGGTGTTTGAGCTGTAAAGGAGTTTATTTGGACAATAAATGAACTCTTCCACATCTCACCAACATGTTCCTTAGACTTCAGCTTTTCCAAACAAATAGTGTGTAAGCCAGCAGATGCAGAATGGGGCAGAATGGGAGGAGGGACAAAAGGCTGTTTAAATTAAATATGGGCAAAATGAAATGGTGCATATGCATATGAATCTATGACTGTGTTTCATCTATCTTCAGGGGTCTACAAATCATGGTTGGGCTTGGTGGCCAAATATTGTTCTGAACAAATCCTATTGGGGACATCTGAATGTGGTGCTATGCAGTGAATCCTAGCCCTGTCCTTACCCCACTTACTGTGCACCAGCTTCTGCATTTGAGGGAGGTCTGTTTCCTTGTTTCCCACCCTTTTCCATGGGCAATCTCCATTGTGGCAGGCAGAAGCAGGGTCCCTGTTGCAATCCTGCCCTGGCACTGGAGATTGCTTGAGCAAGGGGGACTGGGACTCTCAGTTGGCTGCTTTCTGTTTGACAGGAGAGCAGACCCCTGTCATTTGCAGTGCCTGCTGCCTGGTAAGTGGGATTTGAGGGATAATTTTGGGAGTCCCTTCAGTGAAGGGAGACAGTGAGGGGAAACATAGAGACGGTGAATATTAAACAGTTTCAAGTACATAACTCTGGGTTACACATTTGGGTTACACTCTGGGTTACACACTTTACATATTTGTAAAGTGCATAACTGTGGGTTACATATTTGTAACTACCCATAAGGGTTCTGGTCATTACTTCTAGCAACCAGCAGGCATAGAGGAAAGGTGCCTCTCAGGACATGCAGGGAGGACCTGATGACATACAGAGAGCAGATTTAGAAGACCCCTTTATTGAGCTAGTATAGCCTTCCTCTCCCCCTGAACCAATAAGATCTTGCAGTGTAGACAGCATTGTTTCCTGTAAGACTGTGCTCTTTTGGATTTTCTTTGTGAGAAGTGAACACATACTTTCCAACTATTCCAGTTTGGCAGGGACAGTCCCAATTGATCCTCTGTCCTCCTACTTTTTCAGCTGTTTTTAAAATGTCCCAGTTGCTTTCTCCTCCTCCCACTTTCCCCCTTTGTCCTCAGCTTACATCATTTGCTGGAAACTGAGTTCAAAGTGCAGGAGTAGTTTGCACTTAATTAACTCAACAGAGAGGAAAGGAGAAAAAGAGGTGGTTTCTTGCCTTTCCCGGTAGGCTCAACCCAAAGCAAACTCCTAGTCTGTCTGTTCTTTCTCATTAATAACTTTTGCCATCTTGGCAACATTCTGCTTGGCTACATGTGTCCCAGTTTTCAACTCTGAAATGTTGGACAGTATGTAAACATTGCCTTGGCAATTCTGTTGCAGCAAAAAAACATAAACTCAGTTTCCCATGAAACCATTCCTATGTTTATGCATTCTTGTCCAATAACTCTGCACAATTGCAGTTCTCCAGCTCTTCAGCTGCCTTCCTTAGACAGGTTCCTTCCACCCACCCTAACAGAGAGCTTCTTTTTTTTTAACCGGAGCAAATTCTAGTAATCATCTGTTTTCAAACGCAGCATTAAAAGGACTGGAAGGTGATTTTTGGTCCCTTCCCAAAGATATCTCCTTCATATTTCCCCCTCTCCCTTGGCCACAGTCACAAACAAAAACTCCTTTTTGTTCCTTAATGAGTCTGCAGGTAAGAAATGTTAAGGAAATAAAATAATGGTTCCCATTTTCTTTCTAAGGACCAAGATATTACACAGTTTCACGTTTTCTTAAAACTTTCATTTGTTCTTAATGATTTTCATCAGAAAAAGCAGGTGAATCAATAGCTTGAATGTGAGGAAGGAAAATTGTAACTTGAATTTAAAATTGCAGGTTATGCTATCTGATTGCATTTGAGTCACTTGTGATTTTTTTTATTTTTTTATTTTTTTATTTTTATTTGTTTGGTATATGCATAAAAACTGCTGATTCCTGAATGAGGAAATGCACACAGAATTTCTTCTTCATCGTCATCAGCAGCAGCTATGCTAACACATTTGGAAGCCTGAAATGCACACGGACTAGTGCTGATGTGAATGTTGAATGCCTTTTATAATGAAATTTATTCATGCTGCTGTGGATTGGCATATGGTGTCTGTGCAGTTTTTTTTAAACATTTCTTCACAAGATTCAGGTTGTGTTATGGAAACCAAGTGTATGATTCTGATCTTGCTGTTTTACTCTGATGCAAACTAGTGAAGCCAACTTTGTTAACCTGGCATATGAGATATGAGAATCTGGCTCCAGATAGTCTAATTTATTCCTGTTTCTCCAACTTGATATAATCTCTCTGCTCATGTCGGAAAGAACAGCTGGCCTGTCTGATTTCTCACCTTTCCCCAAGAAATTACAGGGTGATGAGAATTGGAAGCAATGGTCTCATGCAGGCATAGACACTAAGAGAACTCTTTCTAGTTCTTGGCGTTCTGAATTCTTTTCTGAGTGTGTACACAGTCAATCAGTGATTTTAAGGTGATTTTAAGAGCATTTTTGCATGCAGTGCATCTCAGTTTAGTCCACAGGTGGGAATCATGTGGTCCTCTGGTCCCAGCAGTCCAAGCCAGTATAGAAAGTGGTGAGGAATGCTGGGAGCTGCAGTACAGCAATGGTGAAGGGATGCATGACATCCACCCCAATTTAGGCCCTTTCCACAATGCTCCTTTTTGCAGAGCTGGGATGCGGGGATCACGTGAGCAGCCTCTAGCAAGAGGCTCTCGTGTCCCGGTTCTTTCAGCTCCGCAGCTGCTGCCTGCTCGTGCAAGAGCCCTGCCTCTTCCTTCCGCAGTGCAGCCTGGGAGTTTCCCAGGCTGTGCTGGGGCAGGAAGCGCGAGCGCCGCAACTCCGGAGCTCCGCATGCATGGCAAGTGCGCGCAGGGCCCCAAAGCAATGTGTGATCATGCACCATTTTCGGCTCACAGCGGAAAATGAAAAAGTGCGCGGTCGGCACCTGCCAGCCCCTGGAGCATCACGCGATTGTGAGTGCATCGTGTGGACCGCTCCTCACATTTGCACGATGCTTGAGGGGCCCTTTCGCATGGCAAATACCATGCTCAAAGGGCCTTAGTCAAAAGAGTTTTTAAATTACATTTTCTGACATAAATAATTTTAAGTGTCCCTTTCCTTTTTTTGGTTGTAACCATCTCAGTTACAAACATCTTTCTAGAATATAGCACTTGTGTTCAATCAATAAGTTGCAATGTCTTGTTATGGAGGAAATCCTTCGTTTTCCCCCAGCTTGCATTTCCAATATAATTTGGAGTTATGTCCCTTTGGGAAACAGACAGGCACATGGAGTGAACTAGGGCTGCTCATGATGCCTGTTAAAAAGAGTTAAGTGTGGCAGCAGTTCCTGGAACTGAAAGTACTGCCTTCTTCTATCCTTATCTGTCCACATCATTTAACTGCTGAGGGAACTATTCCCAGTGAATCCAGGGGTTTGGATTCATCATCCCAGATAGACTGGAGAGGGTAGCCATGGATATAAATGTAACTAATGAAAATAAAAAAATAAGCCTCCAACAAATTCCTTTCTCCTTGCCATCTCATTTTGCCATAAAGGCATCTCCAAGTGTTTACTAGTTACTCTGTTTGTCTCCTACTTTTCCTAAGCTGCCCTTCCATGATGAAGAAACAGACTTCACATTTCTCCCTCGTATCCAAATAGCTAAGGATGGAATCATACAGGCCATGCTATAAATCTAGTTACCAGAAAATGTGCCTTTTTTGACTAGACAAATGCCATGGCATTATATGCTTGTTGTCTATTTTACTTAATGTGGTGGGGAAGGCAGACCTTCATTCCACCATGGATAGCCGTTGTTTATGACAGACCTTCTTCTGCACTAGATCAAAATCCTTCAGGGTAGTGACATAATATGATGTCAACTTCTGGCCTTTCCTTAAGGTCTGCAAAACTGATACCTTTTGCTTTTCAGAAGTCCCAAGTCTCAGATGTACCAACAGAACAGAGGTGACCAACTACTAGTCCCTACAGAGAGTGGGGAGGAGAAGCAGTCCATGGCACTTCTATTGAGCTGAGAGTCTCTGCCCCTTGGGAAAAACTACTTAGTGTCTTTGAAAGCAGGTCCAAATACTGTCCTCTTTTGGAGGCTACTAGAGAGGGAGCAGGGCATTAGAAATCACAGTTATGTTTCACAATCAACTTCAGTGACATGCTGAGATGATTCTTTATGGTCAGTCCCCACTCAGTTAAAGACCTTTCTTGTGTACATGGACAGACAGACAGAAAACATTTCCTTATAACATCCAGCAGTAACTTGTGTGTTGCACTGTGTTGTATCAATTTAATTTTATTAACTGTTTTTTTTTTCTTAAAAATATATAACGACACTGAGCAAGGAGAATTCTTCTGTTTCTCTCCAGTGGCACCTTCTGTTTGGGGCACACAAAGAAAGTAGGATTCAGGCAAATGTCTCTGCAGTGTGTCAGAATACGATCTACTTATGGTCACCAGGAACATCAGCACTTTCCTATTCCTACTTCAGTCTGCTTTCAGTAAAAAAGGGAAGAGGAAGGTTAAGACTTTGCAGTGGCTGGTGCTGATCTACTTAGGGACAGCCCTAATTTCATAACCTCCAACTGTCTTGATTCAGCCGGGAGAGCCATGATTAACTCTCTATTGTCCCACTTTTTCAGCTGCTTTTAAAATGTCCCAGTTTCACTTTTCTCCTCCCATTCTCCTCCTCCCTTTTCCTCAGCTTCTTCAAATCACTGCCAACTGAGTTTAAAGGGTGGAATTTTACCCAGTAGGCTCAGGAAGAAGCAAACTGTTGCAGCCTTTCCTAGCTTATATGTTCATTCTTGTTAATAACATCTACCATCTTCCTGACATGCTGCTGTTGTTTTGCTGTACGTCTCTGAGTTTTCATATGTGAAATGTTGGAGGATATGTAATTTCAGAAAAGCTGGGTGTGGCTTGTAATTAGTCCAGATATTATACCTAGCTGGACCTTCATGGCTGTGGCGCTGAGGGGGAAGGTAGTATTTGGTGCTGTCCCTGGAAGAGACCAGAATTCTTTTCCCCCGGGATGATTTCTGGGGTGGATCATGGGGGCAAGTGTGTGCCTATATAAGGCTGGCACGCCCTGCATGTAGCCTCATTGTTCCTTATCGATGGCAGGTAGTGGGGGGCGGGTACACCTTTGGTGCCCCATTTGAGTGTAGGATAACATTCTGTAATCTTCCTTCTAAGGTCCTGGGACTGAGGGTGGTAGGGAAGGATGCTACCCTTGAGGTTTGCCTGGAATGTGAGCTCTTCCATGTAGGGTTCTAGGACTTCTTTGGGAGCCTACCAGGCTGGCCTTCCAACTAAGGGTGCCCAGGGAGCAACCCAGAATGAATGAATTGCACTTTGGGCTCAAGGGTGTTGCCTAAGGGAAGGCCAAGGAGGTGGTCATGAGGGGTAGAGAGGTGATACCTGGCCTTGGCTGGTCCCAAACCAAGTTGCTCCCCCTGTCTCACTCATATCCAGGCCAATGCAGTATAAATAAACAGATCAAATAAAGTATTCCTTATTACTCCAGTGTCATATGTCTGGTATCATTATTCTGGGATTGGCCAGCAATGAATTTTTCAAGTCTACAGTGATCCAACTAGAGCTGGAGCTGAATATTTAAGGGAGGAGCAGGATGTAAATATGAATAATAGAATTAATAACTGTTAGACTCAAAAACAGGCATTAAATCCCCAATTAAGCTGAATTAATGTTTAGATTTTTTTTTTCATGGAGAAACTGGCAAGTAAGTAATTTGCATGTTTTTCCGTTTCTAGGAAGGCTAGCTTTAATAGTTTTTAAATGATTTCCATTTGCCAGGGGGCTAGACTATATGAGTGAGTGAAGTTAGATAAAAATGTCATTACACTTCTATTTTGGGTAGCCTGTATCTGATAAATATAATTGCAAAAGTTTATCATGATAGAGACTGCTTCAGCATAATTTAAATAAAACTACTATGTTTTTAAAAAGGTTTTTAAAAAATTATGTATCTGCTTTGGACTGTATTTTTCAGTTTATCTTTGCCTTATCAAGAACAGCACACCGTGTATTATGTATAGCAACAATGGTTCACTTTATAAGGTTAGAAATATAATAGGTTGGAACTAAACTTTTAATAACTAGTAACTTTAAAGAAAAGCACAAAAATGATGTGACTAATCCTTTGTGGAAAGAAGCTTTTTCCTTTTATTTGGCTTATCCTATTCCTAGATAGGAGGCCTCACTCTATAAAACATGAGAGAAATGACCAGTAGCAAATGTAGAATGTTAAAAACTGAGATAAATGCCTAGGAGGCAGAAGAAATGCATGAAATATAAAACATCAGGAAATGTGCCACTTATAAGTTGAGTCTGAGTAACAAAGCAACGTTGCTTTTGCATTATGTTCATGAAATATTTAGGTATCTGAGATACTACCATTTGTATTTCAACTTTGTGAAACTTCTTGAAAGCATCCCTCCCCCCCTTTTACAAATGTTGGACCTGGCAGCAGGCAGAGAAGTGCTGTACTCCAATTGACCCCCCAAATGTCTGCCGCGGTCACCTGTAGCACTTATGGTATGTTCCTTTTCTTGCCACAAGATGTTGTCGGCTACACCTGCACCAAGTGCAAGCTGGTGACCTTCTTGGAGGAGAAGTTTTACCAGCTGGAGGCACGAGTTTCTAATCTTCGTCTTATTAGGGAGGGGGAGGAGTTTTTGGATAGGGCAGAGAAGACCTTCCTGAAGACCGAATGCACAGAGGAGCTGCCAGATCAGGAAGTAAGCACACTGTGCCAGGAAACGGACGTTTGGAGGAACGTCACACGGAGGAGTAGAAGGACCAGGAAGGAAACAGAGACTCTCAATCTACACAATCGCTTCAAAGTTCTTGGCCTTATGAACGATGAGGACCACCACGAGGAGGGAACAGAATGTCAACAAGAAGGAATCCAACTTCGGCAACAGGAACAAGATCAACACTCCCAGTCTCAACGGAATGCCCAGGCAGTCCTAGAAGAACCTGCGCGTTGAGGAGCCCTGGACAAGCCTCAGAGGAGGCGAGTTCTGGTTGTTGGGGACTCCTTGCTCAGAGGAACCGAACTGGCAATTTGCAAACCGGACAAGCTCAGTCGAGAGGTCTGCTGTCTTCCTGGGGCCAAGATCAACCACATAATGGAGAGACTAACCAGGCTGGTCAAGCCCACTGACCATAAGCCCCTCATTTGGTTCATGTCAGAACCAATGACACTGTGAGGCGCAGCTTTTACCACATCGCAAACGACTACGAGCTTATGGGGACAAAGCTTAAGGACCTTGGTGCACAGGTGGTCATTTCGTCTCTCCTCCCTGTTCAAGGACATGGTGCACGAAGGGAAAGGGCAATAGCAGAGGTCAAGAACTGGCTCCGCACATGGTGCCACCGGCAACGGTTTGGGTTTTTGGAACACGGCCTGAATTTCCATGAATATGGGCTTCCGGCAAGGGATGGGCTGCACCTCATGAAACTTGCCAGGAATGTTTTTGCAAACAGTCTCGCGAGGAGGATTCAGAGGTCTTTAAACTAAGTTCTGCTGGGGAGGGAGACAATATTATTCAGGGCAAAGACTCGGCGAGTGCAGGGGGGAAAGGCCCAAATTATATTGACCAAGTAGTACAAGCGTCCAATGGTGGAAGGAGTAGAAACTATAGTACAGGACTTGCAGGAAGGGCCCAGGGATTTAAGTGTCTCTACACTAACGCGCAGAGTATGGGAAACAAGCAAGATGAACTTGAACTCCTAGTACAACAAAATAAATACGATTTGATAGGCATCACTGAGACCTGGTGGGATGATTCTCAGGATTGGAATGTAGGAATAGAGGGGTATAGCCTATTTTGTAGAAACAGACCAAACAAGAAAGGAGGAGGAGTAGCCTTGTATGTCAAGGATGTTTTCACCTGTGAAGAGATTGGTGACTTAAACCCAGAAAGCTAGGTCGAGAGCATCTGGGTAAGAATTAAGGGAGTGAGAAACAATAGGGATATTCTGGTGGGGGTTTACTACAGACCTCCAACCCAGACTGAGGACCTTGATGACGCCTTCCTCAACCAAATGGCTGCACATTCAAAAAGGAGAGATACAGTAATAATAGGAGATTTCAATTACCCGAATATATGTTGGCAGTCAAACTCTGCCAAGACAGCAAGGTCCAGCAAGTTTCCTGCTTGTCTTGCAGACAATTTCATGGTCCAGAAGGTGGAAGAGGCCACAAGGGGATCAAATATTCTAGATCTGATCCTGACTGACAGGGATGACCTTGTTAATGAGGTAAAAGTGGTTGGATCTTTATGGGGGAGTGACCATGCCCTATTGGAATTTGGCATTCAGTGGGAAGGAGAAGATAAGTGTAGCCAGACACTCATCTTAGATTTTAAAAAAGCGGACTTCTGTAAACTTAAGGAGCTGCTGGCTGAAATTCCATGGTCAAGAATAGTGAAAGAGAAAGGAGTTCAGGAGGCATGGGAGTTCCTTAAAAGGGAGCTACTGAAGGCACAGTCTAAAACTGTGCCAATAAGGAGGAAAAATGGAAGGCGACTGAAGAAACCAGAATGGTTGACTAAAGAACTCTCAGCTGAGCTAAGTGTTAAGAGAAACACGTACAGGAAATGGAAGAAGGGGGAAACCGCTGAAGAAGAATTTAAGCAAGTAGCCAGGAGATGTAGGGAGAAGGTCAGAAAGGCTAAAGCACAGAACGAACTTAGGCTGGCCGGAGACATTAAAAACAATAAAAAAGGCTTTTTTAAATATGTCCACAGCAAAAGGAAAAAGAAGGAGACGATAGGGTCGCTGCAAAAAGAAGATGTCGAATTACTAACAGGGGGAAGAGAAAAGGCAGAACTACTTAACACCTTCTTTGCCTCAGTTTTTTCCCAGCAGGATACAAGCACTCCACCTGGCAGTTGGGGAGCAGGTGAGGAAGCAGGGGAAATGCGGCACATAATAGGTAGGAAGGTGGTACAGGAATACCTGGCCACTCTGGATGAATTCAAGTCTCCAGGGCCAGATGAATTGCATCTTAGGATATTAAAAGAATTGGCAGAGGTCATTTCAGAACCTCTTGCTATAATCTTTGAGAAATCTTGGAGGACAGGAGAATTCCAGCAACCTGGAGGAGGGCAAATGTTGTCCCCATCT
Organism: Cyclura pinguis; assembly: GCA_030412105.1. Lineage (NCBI taxonomy): Eukaryota > Metazoa > Chordata > Lepidosauria > Squamata > Iguanidae > Cyclura > Cyclura pinguis. The sequence goes on along the minus strand of CM059599.1, from coordinate 244,259,812 downwards.
TCAAGAAGGGAAAAAAAGAGACCCAAATAATTATCGCCCAGTCAGGCTGACATCGGTACCTGGAAAGATCCTGGAGCAGATCATTAAACAGTCAGTTTCTAATCACTTAGAAAGCAATGCGGTAATCACGAGAAGTCAACATGGATTTCTCAAAAAGAAGTCACGCAGACTAATCTTATCTCTTTTTATGATAGATTTATTAGCTTGATAGATGAAGGGAATGCTGTGGATGTAGCATATCTCGATTTCAGTAAGGCCTTTGACAAAGTTCCACATGACATTCTTGCAAAGAAGCTAGTAAAATGTGGGCTGGACAGGGCTACTGTCAGGTGGATCTGTAGCTGGTTGACTGACCGTTCCCAAAGGGTGTTCACCAATGGCTGCTTTTCATCCTGGAGAGAAGTGACTAGCGGGGTGCCACAGGGTTCTGTCCTAGGCCCAGTGCTGTTCAATATTTTTATCAACGACTTGGATGAAGGAATAGAGGGCATGCTCATCAAATTTGCAGATGACACCAAATTGGGAGGGGTTGCTAATACGCCAGCATCAAAATTCAAAATGACCTGGACGGATTGGAGAGCTGGGCCAAAGCTAACAAAATGAAATTCGACAGAGAGAAGTGTAAGGTCCTACACTTAGGTAGGAAAAATCGAATACAGAAATATAGGATGGGGGACACATGGCTGGATAGTAGTACGTGTGAAAGGGATCTAGGAGTCTTAATAGACCACAAGCTGAACATGAGTCAGCAGTGTGATGCGGCAGCCAAGAAAGCCAATGCAATTCTCGGCTGCATCAATAGGAGTATGGATCGAAGGAGGTACTGGTACCACTCTACTCTGCTTTGGTTAGACCTCATCTTGGAGACTGTGTCCAGTTCTGGGCACCCCAATTCAAGAAGGACATGGTCAAGCTGGAGCAAGTCCAGAGGAGGGTGACCAAAATGGTGAGGGGCCTGGAAGCCATGCCCTATGAGGATAGACTTAGAAAACTGGGTATGTTTAGTCTGCAGAAGAGAAGGTTAAGAGGGGACATGGTAGCCATGTTTAAATATCTGAAGGGATGCCATGTAGAGGAGGGAGAGGGCTTGTTTTCTGCTGCTCCAGAGACTAGGACAAGGAGCAATGGATTCAAGCTGCAGGAAAGGAGATTCCACCTGAACCTCAGGAAGAACTTCCTGACAGTCAGGGCTGTCCGGCAGTGGAATATGCTGCCTCGGAGTGTGGTGGAGTCTCCTTCTTTGGAGGTTTTTAAGCAGAGGCTGGATGGCCATGTGTCGGGAGTGCTTTGAGGGTGTTCCTGCATGGTAGGGGGTTGGACTGGATGGCCCGTGTGGTCTCTTCCAACTCTACATTTCTGTGATTCTATAATTCTATGATTCTATGTGACTGGATTACAGCCTCAGTACTCAAGGAAGCACCACTCCTACATGTGCCTGCCTGATGACTGAGGTACCTCCCATGTCTTGTCAGTCACGTCAGTACACTGTATTGGGTTATGGGAGAGGGATTTCTCAGCCACAGCACTCCAGATGTAGAACTCCCTCTCCTTGATTGGCATCAACATTCATTTTGTTTAGATTCCAAGTGAAAACTTGGCTGTTCATCAGGGCCTTTGGGCTTCACTGATTCATCTTAAATGTTGATGTACATAGTTTGTAAAAAAAATAAATAAATCAAAATCATTTAAATCTACTTTAATTCATTATTATGTTTAATACATTTTTAGCTTGTTTAAATGGTTTTTATTGTTTCAGACTGTTTAACCTGTAGTTTTAATATGTTTGTCAGTTGCCCTGAGATCTTTTTGGTATAGAGCAAGGCTCTCAACCCCCCAAAATTCCATGATAGATTTGCCTTAGGCTTGCCAGAAAGTGGAAATGATTTGAGGGCATTCAACAACAACAACAACAACAGTTCAATACATTAGATAGAGAGAGAGATAAACTTCTGTACTGTCAGGTGAGCAAAGTTCTGGTGGATTCTCAATTGCCCACCCCTGCTCTAAGTATTCTACAGATGGCTGGAAGACCAAGTGCAGTATCTTGTGCATGCTCAGCTTGGGAAGATGAAAATACTCAATGGGAAAGTGGTAGCTCCCAGCCATATGGGCCAGAGGGTGCCCCAGTATCTCTTGAAGCACAATTGGTGGCCACTGTACCAAGAATGGTGCCAGTGTGTTGCCACACTTGGAAATAACCAATGAACTCTCAATGATGAATACAAAATAGACCATCCCATACAAGCATAGAGACCCAGTCTCTGCATCCCAGTGGCAACAGCCCTTCTGCAAATCTCCAGACACCCCTATAGGTAGTGAGTTGAATCCTTTAATGCTGCTCACACTCACCCCTTTGGATCATAACTCACACAACAGAAAGTGTGATAGGCCCAAACAATCCTGCAGCATGTAACCTTCTTGGCAGGATCCCTGTAGAGAGCCCACATGGACCTCCTGGGACAAGAGTTCAGGTACCACCTAGGTAGGGAAAGAGCCTCTTTTGTCAAATAGGAAAGGGGAGGGAGATGCAACAAGGTCGTGTGTATCAGGCGTGCATGGATTGCAGCAGCATCTATTGGTTGTTAGTACATAGGGTAGGAAGATGGCAAATTCATGAAATTTTGCTTCTGTCAGATGTCTCAGTGTTCAGGAGCATTCAGGTAGTCCTCATGTTTGTTGTTCTTTGGACCAGGCAGGTGTTGTAAAATGGCAACAAGGGTACGTGTTCAGGTGTGCAGGAAAATGAAAACAATCATAGGTGCTCAGTTGTGCCCAAAAAACCAGAGGATTGTGGTTTCCTTGCTTTGGGCATTCTGCATCAGGGAATGTACTGGACGTTCTGGCTGGATGTGCAGCTAGTTATTCTTTTAAAATGCATTTTGATACACATTTGTGTATAATGTGCATTTTTACTTTGAAGATAAGGCAATTTAAAAAATAAACTACCACAGTGACATACCAGAAACCACTTGATCCTGATAATTTTCCTACTGGGTTAAGATATTCTCCTGCTGCTGGGTGTTGAATGAGATGTGATTGGTTTATAATGTAAAGATCAGCATGATCTCAAGACAATTAACCCTGTGATATATTCTTTGGGGCAGGGAAGGTGTTTACATTAGTGATTTTGTTTTAAAGTTTACTTTTACTTGTTTTGTAAGATGCCTTGAGTTTGTTCTAAAGAAAAAGAGGTCTAATAAATAGAAACCATCATCGTTCTTGATTATCGCCATGGTAAAAAGTGCTTGCATTTTCAGCTGGGATTAGTGATGCATGTACAGCTAGTCTAAAGTCTCCAACTTCCCATCGTATGTACATGCAGTGAGACAGGTGTAAGAAACATGCAAAACTAATAGCATCTTTCTGCTTTTTCTGTTTTTCTTTTCAACATTTTTTCAAACATGCTTCAATCCATGTAGGAAAATGTCTGAAGCATCAGTTGAAAAGTGGAAAGAGGTGATTCATGCTGTTCTAATGACCCCATATGAACTCTAAATTTAAGGGTACGAGAATGATACATTCCTTGTAAAATCTAAGTGACATTTAAAAAGTTAAACTGATGACTGCACTCATTAACAAACTCTTCTTCACTGTCTTAAAGAAAAATTTTCTTTGTTTCAGGAATAGTGGAGTGAACTGGATTGAACTCCATGAAGTATGATTCTAAGGGATAGCTGGTTTTGCGCTCACTGGGCATGGCAGAGGACAAGAAGATGCTTGGTTGTGTTTGCTCTCTTGCTGTTACACACGTCCAATCTGGAAGGCAGAAAATCACATCAGTTTGTCTGGAAGACAGGTAGACATGAATGCATGCTTATTTACCTAGGTTCAAATTCTTTTCACAGTTCAGGAACTTTGGACTTAGTCGCAAGACTATTTAGGGTGTATAACAAATAGAATAAACAAACAGAATAGGGAGTAAAACTTGTCTTTATGCTCTGGGTTTCTCCATGCAGTTTATTTTATTTTTTTATTTATTTATTTAAAAGAAGAGGTCAGGGTTGGGACACATTTTCTTTTTGAACACGAAGAATAGTTTTTAGTGTCCCCTTAAGGTGAATGGGCTCAAAGAATGCAAGAAACAAACAAAACACCGGTACTGTTATATGTTTTTGTTTGTTTTATTTTCACTGTAGGTTCCTTCAGGCTCTACTGGTTTGCCTTCTACATACTTCCACACGTTCATAAGTCCTTGTGAATTTACTCTACCTTCATAAAAGTATAGAGCTTTGGGATAAGCAGATCATTCCATCCCTGTCTTAACCCAAAAGAGATGACAGCTTGCCACAATTCTAATAATTATTTCCTAGAGACATATCTGAGTGTTCTGAAATAAAACTACTAAATAATGTGATCGAAGAGTCATAATGTGGTAGAACTCTTCTCCAGGTTTGGCCCACAGTTCTAGCTCTGGACTACTGTCATTCACCCTGGCCTTTTACCCTTAAGATTTGCTGCCCTCTCCAAATCTGGTACTTTGGTTCCAAGTTCACCACTATAGTGTGTGATTATGTACATAAATAGGATTATTGATATAATACATATTATTGTTGGTATTATACATATTACTTCTTATTAATATATATAAATATATCCAGGCACAAAGATAAAAACAAAACAAAACAGGAAAAGCGAATTATATAACACACAAGTTAAACATGTAGCATTATACTGCTCCGTGCACAATGCAATGCAGCACTTTTGTTTAAAACAGAGTGTTACTTTCCAGATAACTCATCCCACAATCTCCCATCAGAACAACTTCTTATCTGGTCCTCATCAGCTCAGTATCTATTTCCCATTGGCCCTAGCTCTCTCTAGCCCTAACCATTTCTCTGTTCCTAACTGACCCCCATCTAACCATTTAAACAGACTTGCCTCTGGTTTTATATTCTTTTCCCCATTGCCCCTCTCCCTCAGCATTCTGAAGAATGTGATTGCCTGGTTTTACTCAAGCTTGCCAAGCTCCTTTCATCACAAATAATGAATGAAGCCTTTTTTTTTAAATGTCCGTCATTTTGAACCTATTTTACTAATGTTGTGTACTCTATCCACAAAGCAGTGGACTCACATTCAATCACTTTATAGATTTCTTAAGGCTATCTCATTCCCCTGAACTCTGACCTGCTAATGATGGCAAGATCAATAGCTGTTGTTGAAGCGTGGGAATACCTGTCTGAACTTTTCCACTAAATTGCATTGCCACAGTGGAGTGATAGAACAGGAACCTCTCTGTATCCTTCTGTGCAGCAAGTGACTTTACGTGCACTTGGATCTACCCATGCATATCTTATGTGTTGTAGCGCTAATAAACATAATTGGCAACCAGATTGCTGAAACAGGAATTGTTGGGGCCACCATCACATACCATGCTTTCTTGTCTGCCCCCTTCCCTGATTGCTGAGCAGGGGGCTCAGACTAAACCAAATTCACGGAGACCTTCTTTTCTTTTTCTTTTTCTTCCCATTTTGTTGCACCAGTATTTAGCTTTGGCTTTTCCTTCTTTTATCTGAAGACTTGCTCATTCAGTGCTTGACATGTGATGTTTCTGATATCCTTTCCAATATCCTTTTCAAATGCTTTGTCAGTTTCCACTCATAGCTGAAGGGTCCAGACCGGTCTTCTGTTTTATATGGAAAAAAAAGAAAGAAAAGAAAAGTAAGGGGAAAAAAGAATCCATTTGACTGGAGCAAGTTCTTTTCATATATTTTTCTTGCACATTATATATTAGTTTAGCATATAACTTAGGAGCAATTGCTTAAATCTTTAATTTTAAAAGATTAAAAATAGCGGTTAAAATATGTGAGGCTTTTGTTTTCCATGAGGTCACTGTCAGTGTCGTTAATGAGAAAGTTAACATTTTCATTCCTGAATATCATGGCCAACTTTAACACATGGAAGTTATCAGCAGGTTATTTTTTTCTTTCCTTCCTAGATATATTGAACAAAATGTAAGAAGCCATATGTAAAAATGCTTATGATCTCAACCGTAGCCGTATTTATGAGTCATGTTAAATAGATCTTTTTGAGCAAAGTGTGTGTGATATCTAATGCTTGAAGTTTGCAAAGCGAAATGATATCAAAGATATCTGGTTTGGAGCATTAGCATAGTATTGATTGATTATATCTATGGAAAGTTTTTTGGGGGGTCATTTTTAATTTGCACTGAACCCCTTAAGAGAAAAATTGTTACCTAAGTTTTTCACAGTGGTATTTCCAGCCGAAAGACTGAGAGCAGATGACTTTTTGTTTTATGGGCAGTTTTGGGGGGAAATGTTGAAAGATACAGCTTTCAAAAGTTTCTCAAGTTCATTGTTATGTTTATTTTGTGAAATGGATGTGTATGTTATTGCTCATAAGGTGTTAACTGTTCTTTGGAATTTCACGCTCTGTAGATATTTTGACCTTTGCAGGAATTTCATGCTCTGTACATATTTTGACCTTTGATTCTATGAGACATCTCAGAAGTTTTAAGAAATCTTAAAATGTCATTGAAAACAAGTGATCTTTTTCTTGGATATGTGCTCAAACTGCTTGTGAAGAGTGCATCACTTTCTGATTTGTAAATCTCAGGACCAGAAATAGAAAAAATCCGTTTAATAAAATAAAGCAGAATAGTACACTTAGTTGCTTTTTGTCACTGATATTACACTATGGTGAGAAAGAAATATCATACAGTAACAAACTTGTATAAGATATTGGCAAAATCAGAAATGGAACAAGAAACCATAAAAGAGAACATGAACACATAGGCTTAGAGTATTGACCACACAACTGAGCTGGAAGATTGAGAGAGTACTTGGAGTAAGAACTTGGAATTCTCTAGATGTTCTGCTTTTAAAGAAAACTATTACTAATGTTCTGTCGGTGGCATCTCACTCCATACGAATTAGCAAATATATATAAAAATGCCAAAGGTGAATGTTGAGAATGGGGGGGGGGGGGACATATTTCCACATGTGGTGGAAATGCAAATAGGTGAAAAGATTCAGAGTGACATTTATACTCTGATAACAAAGACAGTGGGGATAGAATTTCCAGTGATCCCAGAATTGTATTTATTAAATATATTTGAAGCACTAAATATAAAGAAACAAAGAAAATATGGGACAGTACTATTATGTATTTTGACCACTTCTAGATTATGCCAAGAAAATGAAAAGATAAGGGAACTCCATCAGAAGAAAAATGAGTGCTAAAATATGTACCAAATATGATAAGTACCAAATCGATAAACTGATTATATTGTTAAATAACCAAAATTTAAGAAGAGTAAAGGATGATTGGGAGACTGTAATGAAAATATGGGAAAAGAAATGGGGAAAACTGATCATTAGAAGATTAAAGCTATGAATAAGGGTTTGTTGCTGGAAGATGTAATTTTAATTATTAAAAGTAGAAGTGATATATGAAATATGAAGAGATGTTGAAATTTTAATAATTTTAATGGTATCAGTTATATTAGATATGTAATAGATAAGAATATTGAAAAATAGCAAGTTAGAAGACATAGAGATAAATGTATTATGTAATATTTATTGTATATTTGATTAAGTATTTAATAATTAGTAACATGCAATTTGTAATATTTTTAATAAAAAGGATGGGAAAAATTAAACTGTGGTGGAGTATAGGCAGTCACATATGAAATACCAGTATAATTTTTAAAATTCTTGCTATGTTGTTGTGAATCCATCTTGTCTAGGATGTTGATTGTGAGCTAAGAGAATGAACAGTTTGGCCGTTATGAGGTGTCTGTTCTGGGCTTTCTTTCAGCCATGGAGATCTAAATGGTCTTTTCAGCAGCTTCTCCGTTTTCGATTGGTATCATTTAAACTGGAACCAGAGGAAACAATAGTAATCTAGGATTCGATCCCACATGAAGCTACTGAGTTGCACTGAGACATGGGTGAACAAACAGGAACAACTGGAAGTCAGGTTACTGAAACTATGACCACTCAGGTGTTAAGTAAAATGTGGCTGGACAGTGCTACTTTTAGGTGGATTTATAATTGGTTGACCAAACCAAAGGGTGTTCACCAATGGCTTCTTTTCATGCTGGAGAGAAGTGACTAGCTTTCTTGACTGTTGCATCACACTGCTGATTCATGTTCAGCTTGTCATCTATCAAGATTCCTATATCCCTTTGACACGTACTGTTATCCAGCCACGTGTCCCCCATCCTATATTTGTGCATTCCATTATTTCTGCCTAAGTGCAGGATCTTACATTTTTATCTGTTAAAATTCATTTTGTTAGCTTTGGCCCAGCTCTCCAATCTGTCAAGGTCACTTTGAATTTTGATCCTGTCCTCTGAGGTATTAGCAACCCCTCCCAATTTGGTGCCATCTGCAAATTTGATCAGCATGCCCTCTCGTTCTTCAAGCAGGACTCCAGGAGATCTTAGAGAACATTTGATAGCCTGCTGTGACCCATTTGCAAAATCATGTGTTGATGAAGTCACTTGTATCTATTTCAACTTTGGTGCCACCTTGAACAAGAAGCAACTACTGAATGTCACCAGCCCACTCCGCTACAAATGTGGAACACTCTTTTGAGATCATTTTCAGGGGCCTTACTCTGGGGTCTCCTTGACACTATACAATTTATAACAATTTGATATTAAATGCTATGAGCATATCTTGGACATTTTGGTGAAGCAATACAGCTCTCTGGCAAAGAATTGTAATTTATCAGATTACAAATCTCAGGGTGCCCAAATTCTATAATTGTGTAGTGTGACAGATACCTGTTGTGGCAAAATTTTTGGGGTGTTGCTAGTGCCAGAGCAGCCCACAAGTAGGTTGCCAGGTAGCAAGAAAAGCATCTCTAGAAAGAAACCTAGCACAGTAGTCTGTGGAAGGGGTTGATGGCTTAGAGGAAAAGTTATATAAAGCCAAGGATTGGTTGCCATTCAGTCCTTTCATGAGATTCTATCCGAAGGATGCTAGGGAGCTGAGTCCCTTAGCCAGTCAGAGGGTGTGACTGTGTGGGAAGGATTAATTCTCGGTGGAAACCTAGTGAGCGGCAGTAAAGTAATTTAACACTAATAGAGTCTGGTCAGAGAGTATGATCTAGATCGGGGTGTTGAACCTTTGGTGGAAGAGTAGCCAGAGGGCTGTTACATGATATTTGCACTTGAGTCTAAAGATATTAGTGAACTGTCTAAAAAGTGCACATAGGAAATATATCAACCTTTAACTGCATTTGAAATCTGAAATGCTATTTGAATCTGAGTGTTATCTTAATAATTGTTACCGTTTATTTTTATAAATATTGACTCGGCTGAGTTGAATGCAGTATATAAGTAATGTAGAAAACATATTACCATAAAGTTATTGAGTAGTTCTAAACAAACATTGAAAAACCTCACCTTTTATACGAAGGTGGCGTTATAAGGTGGGAGGCAGAGCTGCGTGGTCAAGACAGGGCTCCTTTATTAGATTGGGAATTGCCTCATCAGTCTGGGAGAAGGAAGGGCCTGCACGCCTGATCTCCCTAGTTTCAAGAAATTAAGTGAGTATCAATAAGAGACACAATTTGCACAACTCTTGTGTCTTTATAATGATGTACCCTTTGCAAAGATTGGTGGCAGTCCCCAAATGAAAACAATTTCATTTGTTCAGACTTGTAACAACTGATTTGCTTCTGGTTTTAGTTATTTTGTTGTTTGTTTATTACTTGGAATGAAATTCTATTTCCCTGCTGTGCAGATATTTTATTACAGTCTGCAACCCTGCATTTGCAAAAGACCAAATACGTCATAGCAATTTACTAGATGTTTCCTTTTTGGAGCATGTTCAATAAATGTTTACATTTATAAAAGAATATGCCTTGTTTTGCCAGTGTAATTGCCAGTTCTAGAGAAAATATGTGATAATTACATTTTCTTTGTTTTAATTCTAATATAAGTAGTTAATTTGGGCATAACAGCATATTTGCTATTTTCCCCCCATTCCACCTTATTATTATTGAAGATGATCTTCTTTACCACGGTGTATTCATACTACAGTGGGATTCTTTCATGGAACTGTATTGGTAAATTTTCAGTGTAGATTAATAAGAATAGCATTGTGTCCAAAGCCACATTTTGTACTGTTATCTCTTCTGTTTTGCATCTCTTATTGACTTCCATCTGAGACACACAAAAATAACTATTTTATACAGGCATATATTGCATGTCTTTCTTACATCTGTCTGCCACACATGGAATGAACTGCCCTTTTTTTGACCTAACATTTTGTTTTATTTCAGCTGTATATTTCATTCAGTTTCCTAGGAGTAATGAACCATCTGGTCATTGTCTTAAAAGAAAATTGCTTACAAACAACACTAAGTTGTTGCCCGTCTTCCAAATACATCACAAATCTCCAGGTTACCCAGATGTTGTATCTAGTTTATCATAGTAACTCTTGCTCTTCTTTGCAATAAAATTCTGACAGTATTTTATATGTCTGCTTTCTAAAACCTTCTAGCTGTGTGTGTGTGTGTGTGTGTGTGTGTAGGAGTATATGCATATCTATGCTTACATGTCTCTTTGTTGATATTTATATATGCACGTGCAGTATACCTTATCCTTTGATCTTCCTGTAACATTCAAACCGTGGAAACTGACAAGAAATTAATTTGTTACTTATTGTCTTTAACTATACAAACTGGTTATAAAATCCTTCCAACATATTATTTTTCTATAATTCAAAATATTCTAATTCATTGTTTTTAGTTTAGATCGCAGATAACAGTGGCAGTGGGTGATTTTAGCAAAATGAATTTCCTTCTTCAATTTATCCCAGATATGACTGTGTTATTCGTCAACAATATTTGTTCACAATATTTCTGTTTGCCTTGAGGTTTGGTCTAGAACAAAGCAGATTAGGTGTACCGTAACTCTGGAGACCAGGTTTTGAATCTGCACTTAGCCATGGAAACACATGGGTGACTATGGGCAAATCACACTTTCTCAGCCTCAGAGGAAGGCAATGGCAAAATCTCCTCTGACCAAATTGTGTCAAGAAAACCCTAAGATAGATTTGCTTTAGGATCTCCGTAAGTTGGAAATGACTTGGAGACACACAACAAAATTTATGCTAAGCCTAATCTACTTTACAGGTTTGTCGTGATGATAAAAATTGGGAGAGAACAACCAAGTACCCCCTCTTGAATTCCATGGATGGAAATCTAATAAAGAAATAATATTCTTTATTTGTATTTTATGATTATTTTGGTATTTTTCTTACATTAAGAAAGAAATTCGATGGCATTACTATTTTAGCTTACCTTGTTTCCATTTTTTTTTACTATTTTTTTGGAGATTACCTTTATCCTTTTTTTTTAAATAAAAAGTCAGGGTGTAAATAATGTAAATAAATAAGTAAAATAATGTTCTAAAATGACAAACTCTACAATATTGGGAGCTTATTGAACTGCTATCTCAACACAACTGAGGTTACACAAGTGTTTCTGTGGGTTCTGTGGTGTGGGCGGTGTGTGTAGAGGAGAAGATGTGCCAGGTCTAGCTGTCAAAGCTGTTTGCAAGCACGCTTTGTGATGGGACTGAGAGTGGCTAAGAGAACTCAGAGGGAAAGTAGAGCTGGCTTTGCCCTCCTTACCCTCCTTTCTTCCTTCCATTTGGCCACCTCTGTCAAAGGAATGCTCACTGTTCTTGCTTTAGACAATTGATGGAGTAGCTATTGTTGTGGGGTCTTCATATCTTGGAGGCTGTCTAAACAGCAAGTCTTTTGTGACAGGGGACAGAAAGGACTTGGGGAAAGGAATGGTCTTTTCTCACTTTATTAGGGAGGGGGTATATGGCTTATGAGAGCCAGTGTGATATAGTGGTTTAGGATTGGACTACAACTCTGGAGACCAGGGTTGAATACCCAGCTTGGCCATGGAAACCTACTGGATGACCTTGGGTGTGTAACACACTCTCAGCCCCCAGAAAATCCCATAATAGGGTTTCCATAAGTCACAAACGACCTGAAGTCACACAACAACAATATGGCTTGAGGTATGAAGTCTCTCCAGTTGCTTGGGATCAAACGTTCAAGCTTGTTCTTACCTGCTTTAAAACTGAAGATTTATACATGTTTATGATACTGGATGTTTGGGAGGCAATAGTCTGGGCAAGCAGGTTGCCAAAAGTATTGTCCATTATGAAATAAGAGAGGTGCATTTTGTCAAGCAACTGGATGCATTTAATTCATAAAATAAAATGGAGTGAATGTCTCCTTTTGGGAGAATTTGTAATGTAAGATATTTCTTTGTACATGAATATATATAGTTGTCACATTTTCAGTAACCAAATATTGGTGGAGTTGGTTTTCTAAAAGATCAGTTTGAATATCTGAATAGTGCCTGATATGTACAAAGGGTGTCAGGGAACCAGGTGTTCACATTTCTGTTGCTATTGTTGTTGTTATTTAAAAAGTGATTAAGTAATTTATAAAGTTAAAACATTAAACATTAAAAACATTAACATTCATTAAAAGACCATAAAACAGGACTGCACAGCATTAAAGGCCCACCTCAGTCACTATTTAAAAGCCTGATGGCATAAAATGCTTTGACTTGCTGACAGGAGGACGGGGCCATGCTGACCTTCCTAGGGAAGAGAGTTCCAAAGACTGGGAGCAGCTGCTGAGAAGACCGTCTTCCTTGTTTCCACTAAATGAGCCTGGAGAGATGATGGGACAGATGCTCGTATAGTTTTAAGGGGCTCATAAACGGAGATACAGTCATTTGAATAACTTGGACCGATGATGATGATGATGATGATGACACAATTCTAGGTATGTCCCAGTTAGTGGCTCTCCTGTTCATGTGATTTTAGGAGCTGTACTACCAAAAAAAAAAAAAAGTCTAAATTCTACCTGTATCAGATCAGAGTTCAGTGCAATCCATGTGCTGCTGCCCTTCAGTTAAACTGACAGGGATCAGATTTAGAAATTATTTGTTTGGATGACAGCTCCCAGAATTCCCCAGCCATCATGACAGTAGTGTAATAACTGAGGGATTCTGGGAATTTTCGCTGAGAAACGCAGCTAAATATCTGAGAAGCATGTGATTTCACCTATAGCAATAAGAGCCTTTCAGATATCATGAGAAACTCATCATTATTTTGATGAAAACTGTTACGGTGGGTAAACAAACCATAGCTCATTGTATCCCAAGGTGGACATGGAGCTGAATTGAACCCCGAAACACAGGATAGGAAGAAAGAAAGGCCTCCCCTTTGATACCATTTTCATGCTGGAGATCAGGGTTTGATTCCTGCTTGGCCATGGAAACTCACTTGGTAACTTTGGGCATATCACACACTCTCGGCCCCAGAAAACCCTGTGATAGGTTTGCCTTAGGGTCGTCATAAGTCAGGAACAACTTGAAGGCATTCAACAATGACAATGTTGAAATAGAAATGAGTGGCACAGAAATCTAAAGGTTTGTGCAACTCTAACTCATCATGATGGTCTCCAAAGCAGCCTACTGTGCTGCCTTGCTTAGGACATGTATGGAAATAGTTTTCTGAAACCAATGAATTAATTTACATGTATAAAATTCCATATTATAGTCCAAGGCAGACCTACAAACAAGGGCTACTTTCATTCAATATATAGCATGTAGTTTAAGATAGCCATGTTTAAATATTTGAAGGGATGCCATGTAGAGGAGGGAGTGGGCTTGTTTTCTGCTGCTCCAGAGACCCGGACAAGGAGCAATGGATTCAAGCTGCAGGAAAGGAGATTCCACCTGAACCTCAGGAAGAACTTCCTGACGGTTAGGGCTGTCCGGCAGTGGAATATGCTGCCTTGAAGTGTAGTGGAGTCTCCTTCTTTGGAGGCTGGATGGCCATCTGTCGGGAGTGCTTTGAGGGTGTTCCTGCATGGCAGGGGGTTGGACTGGATGGGTCCTGTGGTCTCTTCCAACTCTACATTTCTATGATTCTATGATTCTATTATCACTTTCTGGAACACATATATACAGCTATATTCCATATCATGATCTTGGGGAGTGTTCCTTTGTCTCAATTCTTTATTTCATAATTCACCCCCTTTGACCGGGACTGAAAAACAAGAGCTTCAATTGCTGTTAGTGAAAATTTTAAAGTATTTTATATACCCCTGTGCCAGTCTTCGTGTATGAATTTATAAAATATGTAAAAGCCAGCTGGGGAAGGGAGATTTAAACCTCCATCCACCCCTGCATATTGGTCCCAATTTAAGTTAAGACCACATACCTTTACATGAAGGTACAAAAGAAATGTATCTTCAACATGTGATGTTCAACACATTGTCTGCTGTGTTAGACATCATAAGGTTGGTCCTGGGCCTCTGTAACCAGATAACTGCACCATATGTTAGAGTTCATATTTCTTTCAGGTCATACTGAAGTCTGCACATGCCACTTCAGTATTTTCACCAAAGGCAGAGTACTTTTAAAGCCCACAGATTTCAGTGGGACAGAGCTTTAAGATGGTGCTCTCTTCCTTTCCTACCAAAATAAATGGCTTGTGAAAATGCTTTGCTCTCTTTGATGCTAATTTAGTATTATCACATTAAAATAGGCTGTGTTTTACAAGTATGAGTAAAAGCACTCTGCTTCATGTGGTAATGTGTACTGGGAGGCAACTTGCACTAGCTGAAGCACAGTGTCCTTTTGTGAAGTCTGTCTTGGATGGCTAGTCATGAAAAATCACTCTTTAAATTAGAACTTAATAAAAACTTTCCTGCTCCGAACGGTAAGCCCTACTCCCTATGCGATTAGTGGTTTCATTTCTTTCTCAGCAGTTGGGTAATGATTATGGCTCCAGATGCTGTGGGAGCGATAAAGAGATTGATTAATTTCACTTGAAAGGGCATATGTTCAAAGCAAATCCAATCGGAACACCACGAAAGGGGTGCTGACATCCTTGCAGCAAGAAAGCTGAGCGCAACGTGGTCCCCAACTGTCGTCGGGAAAAGGATCGGCGGGCAAATATTATTCATCAAGTCAATATATAAAACATCCCTTTTTTTGCCTAGTCTTCATGGCAGAGATTTTATCCTGAGGTTTGGAATATTTATTTAAGCTGACTCCTTCTTTAAAAAAAGAAAAAAAGAAAAGAAAAAAGGCAGGAGGATGATTTTGGTGTACAGGAGATTATCCGGAATGCTGCTTGCTGAAATGGCATAAGCATTCATGTATATTTGCTTAATGGTTTACATGAATAATCCAAGGCTGTTTGCTTCTCTGTCTACATCAGAGGAGCAATGCCAGGGGCGTGTTCTCAAATACTTTGTTTCTGAAGGTGATCACCTTGCATCTGTGAACCTGGGATGTTGGGTAATGGCAAAGTTATTGACATAACACAGTTCCTGATATCCCTCAGCACTAGCTGTGTTGACTTGGGCTGATGGAAGTTTCAATCCATCAACATCTGGAAGACCGTATGTTTCCCACCCTTTGGTTAAAGCCTACCTTTCCCCTCTCCAGGTCAAATGTTATGTTCGCTAGTGTTTTCTAGGGCCCAGGGATGTTTCAGTGGTTATGGCTCCTTTTTTCTGGAGAAGGCCTGCCCTGAAGTGGCTCTTGGGCCAGTGCAAATTGCAAAGGTCACGCTGATCTGGCAAAAGATGAATACTGTTTGGCCTGTTTGGACACTCTGTAATCTAAGTGTAATGTAGATGAGAAGAATTCTTAACATGTTTTGGGGAGGAATGGGGGATTATGAGCATTAGATGACTGAGAGTATTTTGTACTAGAAGACTGAGGATTTACCTTTAAAAAAAAAAAAGGCAAGCTTTGCATCCTCTTGAAGTGATTCTGGAACTGCTTGAACAGCTTACTGTTCTTCCTTTCTCCTTTTCACCAAGGTGGCATTCTAGGAATGATGCTGTGTGTAGTCTAACCCTCATTTGTAGGGTTCCCCCTGTAGACATTGCTGGGAATAAAAGATGGCTGCCACATTGACCAAAGAGGGCAGCTATTTTTTTTTCCAATGATGTGATGTGGTTCTATTCATTTCAAGTAATTTTTGAAGTAGTAAGGAATACCAATGAGCCCCTTAGCTCTTTACCATAGCAATAATGCATGTGCATGTCTAGACAGAAATCCTCAGCCACCCACTGGGAGCAGTAGGCTAGTTGACTCCCCTTTGACTATGCTTCCTACCCCCCACCAAAAAAATCGTTGCTCTTCTTTTTTCTGCAGCAGCCAAACTGCCGTTCAAAAGTGGAAGGGAGAGGGTATTCAGCTGCGTTTTAGTTGTTGCAGATTTCAGCTGCTGAATTTAGAAAGGGAAGGGGTAGTATTTGCATTGTTCCAGCAGTCTACAAGGATAATCCTACCTTGTTATGCCCACCCCGCCATATGCCATCCTGTGTCCTTCTGCTTCAGTGCAATGACACTCAGTTTATCAGTATGAGCAGTGTATTCATAGTTACTTTATAGATTTTATTACTCATATTTTTGCATAATAAGAAAACATTGATTAGTTCCATCAAGCTCAGGCATATATATAATAGTTGGTGATAACCTTGCAGTCAAATTATGGCTTCCTATGGTAGCTAAGATTTATCATATACTACTTGTAATCTAATCTATATTTTGCTTGAAGATGTAATTTTTCTGTAATTTATTATGGAACACTAATCCTTATCTAAGTTTTAGAATTCCATTTTTTAAAATGTCTACTTCATTCAAGAAATATTTTGAACTTTCCTCAGTGTGTGGAGTTTTCACTCGCTAAAATTAATGAAAGGCAACGTTAAATTCCATGAGAGAAACAAGGTTAAAGTCCATTCTCTTTTGATCCTTTAGAAATGGTACAATGTGTCATTTTAAATGTTTGCTTAATAGGACAAATCAGTTGCTTCTAGCTCCTAGGAAGCCTAAAGACATCATTGTCTTTAGTTATGACATTTTATGCGTATGGACGATTCCATAATTAAATTAGTAATGAGTATTAATTATACATTTCTCTCCATAGTAACTGCCTGTGCTATTGACTCTGTTAAAAGATGGCAGAATACTTTACCACCGGAATTTTAAAAAATGTACAAGGGTATTTAAAACTTTTCTAAATCATTCTTAGCACATTTCTCTCTGCTAAACTACAGAGCATGGGCTCTAGGTGGTATTGGTATTATAGACATGCTATGTCTGGATGTTAATACTAAACTATTCCTAAACTCATAAAGAAATAAGAATTTATTAAGAATCCAACCCTATGCACACTTTCTGGAGGGTAGCCCAGAGTGGCTCTTACTTCTGAGTAAATATATAAAGATGTATGACTACTTTGTACTTCCCATTTCCAAATCTAAACTACTGTTGTTAACTTGATCTAATGAATTTTGAAGCCAGTATTCATAGCTTTGTTCCAGCCCCATTGGATTATTTGGTGACTAAAGAATAAGGCTACTGTGGTTAATAGATAAGGAGTTTTTCTGGATCTGAATAATCTGCACAGTTTCTTAGCAACATCTGATGAAGCAGAAATTGATTTTCACTGGGGCTGATTAAGTTTTTTTAAAAATCAATTAACTCTCTTGCTTTTAACCAATTAATCAGTCAAGGTTAATAATATATTATTCTACTTAAGGGAACATTTTGGAATGTTAAATATAAGATTCCCTTAATTAAATAACAAAAGATTTTTTTGTCTGGTATAGTTCTACATGGAGTTTTCTGTACTTTATGTTGAAGGCATTAAGCTCAAATATATGTAACCTATGAGCATATTTTTGGCAGAAATGCATGCAAATTATGGGCACCTTAACAGTTATAAATCAATACTACACTTTTAATATACATAAGAGGATACAAAAATGAATATTACAAAAACGGATTTCTATTATGAAAGATACAGTTACAATGTAAATTCCATTGTATAACAAAATTGTTCTGTTTATCTGCTCTGTTAAACATTTGTTGCCTGCTGTTTCTTCAGGAATGAACTCTATTAACTTATCTATTTTTCTAATAATCAGCCATTCCAGTTTCTTGCCTACCCACAGCTTGTGACCAAGATAAGTAAATTGTTTGTAAACCATTTTTGAGTATTCAGAATTCTCCTGAATTGTATTTAAAAAGCTTTAATGAGTGGTCTAATGCTAAAGTTGGGGGGGGGGAGTGGGGAGAGAGAGAGAGAGAGAGAGAGAGAGATTTCCCATTTTCCTCACCCCATCCCAAAAATTGAGTTAAATAACACACATGTAAAATCAAATTAATATTGGATATACTCTTACTTATTCAAATTTGACTTCCAAGCTAATGTGAACATACAGTAATATTCAGGCAGCGTAAACTGTAAACTACAGTGGTGCCACCCTGCCTTACAAAAAAAAAATCAACCGTTTTATTGAATCTTATATTGGAGTTTCCTTCCATTCTGCTTGTAATTAAGACAGAGGAAACACTCTGGAAATGGGGGTGTAACTGTAGAAAATTTTCTGGATTATTTCATTGTATACACATGTACTGGTGGGAGTGTCTGTCAGAGAATGGTACTGGCACCTTAGCTAACTCTTGTTAGTACTGTGCAGAAAGAGGTGCCACTAAATTACTAAACCTTCCATTGAAATCCTATCCTAGGACTTTTCCATATTCGTACTGTTTTGGATGTCATCTTAAAACAGGTTTTATTCCAATCTGCCTTTTCTTTAGTAGAAATCGTTCTGCTCATGCAAATGGGAATACCGTTTTTCCCTCTCCTCCGCTGTACTTATTTGAGCCTTCTGAGTCATAGTTCTCTCTGTTATAGGTATGTGTGGAGGGGAAGGATTATGATGAAAATAGCTGTTACTGAAAATTTGAATTTCTATTGTGCTAATGGTAATGGTTTCTACTAAGACATTGGCTATCATCATACATAAATAGAGAGATTCATACAATACTTTTATTTCATGATACACTTTTATTTCATGTATACCGTTGGATATACCTCATTTCATATTGTCTAGCAGCAGCCCTTCAAGATCTTACATCTTTTCTAGCCTTCCTATTTTGAGTTGTATTCAACTGGAGATCCTACAGGTTTAATCTGTGATTCTTTTTTCTTCTGCTATGACTCCTGTTGGATCAGATCAAAGAGCTGTCCCATCCAGCATAATTTCTCTTAATACAAACTGGCATGGTTGGTAATGATATGAACATGGGCCAGATGTGTGGTTATGGGTGAGGGAAGATAGTCTACTGACCAGCCTTGGACCTGTAACTACCTTTCTATATTGAACAGCAGCCAGTATTGGGCAGCGATGCCTTCTGTGAATGTATCATACAATACTTGAGACAAAAAAATGTAAATAAATCTATTGTTGATACAGGTAGAGTTGTGAGAGAAAAAGTCGTAATTGGACAGATATACTTTACACTTTGCAACAAAAATTACAAAGATTTTAGAAAGTGATTTTTTTTTTTTGATTCTACCTTCCAAAATGTCTGAGCCAGCATGGGCATTGGACATGTTGTCTAGAGGATTCAATAAAAAAAGTAACATTTCCAAGCTCTGAAAAGATCCAGCTGCCTGAACACCAGCAAGGTGACTAAAGATACAGAATGAGTAGAAAGGGCATTACGGCTGGAGAAATCCTTGGTGTATGTCAACTACAGGAGTAGTAAAAGGCTTTTATTTGGCCAAGGTGGCACGGAAAATTCATGTGAAAATAGCCATGACAAATCAAGCTAGGCAGGGAGCTGAAGAATGGAGCCGGAGTAGTAATGATATTGGACTACAGACAAAAAAGAGAAGTTAGTCTTAAAAAAAAAGAGGCTTGATCATAATGTGGTGAGGGAATAAGAAGGAAAAAAATTCCTGAAACTATCCTGCTTAGACATGCCTGTATGGCTTCCGGTTAGTCGAATTATATAAACAGGGCTGATTTTATCCCCCCGCCCCCAATTTCATTTACTCCATTTAAGGGCCTGGAGGGTTTATGAGCCATTTATGGAGAAATCATTCTGTCCCTGAACATTGGCTCACGGACACTGACGTATATATACACACATCTGCTCTCCTTAGATGGCTGAAATTAGGGGTGCTTGGCTTCCCTGTGTGTGGGTCGCAATTTGTACATATTTGTTCCTAGCAATTTTAGCCCTGAAAGAAAATGTTATAGGAAGAGTGTGATTTGGGAAGTTTAGAAATGAAGCTCTAGTAGGAATTCTCCAGTACTTAACATTTTCACCTATCTAGTGTGTAGTATTGATGGATATTTGACTGCCGCTGACCTTTTCTACAGTACCTGCTGAAAAGGCATGGTCTGTGGACGAATGACATTTGAGGATAACAAGCCTATGACACCAGAATAAATTGGACTTTTGAGGAAGATAAGGGATTAAGGTTGTCCCTACAAACAGAGCTTTCTGAGAAACAGTTTCTTTTCAAGATATTTGTATGTAGTTCTCAATATCTCCAGGGATGGCTTTGCCACACCTGTGGATGAAATTTGTAATATTCCCATGAGAATTTTTAAAAAGCCTTTGGATTTCATTATTTTAAGCTCAGTCACCAGTTGTAATAATTCATGTATTTGATTTGGAAACAATGAAAGGAAATACGCACTGCAAATTAAAAATTTGCCATTGTTTCCTCACCTTCGTTGATATTCTCATTAGTTTGTCCTTGATTGATTCTGGAAGGGATAAGCCAGCTTTTAAAACCCCCACAATGATTTAATTATTACAGTGCACCAAGTCCCAAAGCAGATTTGAGGTACATTGATAAGTGTGCAGGAGGGGAAAAAAACCCCCAAAAACTAGTGAACAGCTGTAGAGGATATGAGGTAGCTGATAACTGATACCACCCAATTGGCCTATCACTAATGGATTCCCTTCAGACCTTTCCAGGAAGGTCATAAGGTTGAATTTGATAGTGTCATTTAATCTGCAAAATATATAGGACTCAATTCATGGGTCCCTGTGCACACAAGGGCACTTTATAGTGCATCATAGACATTGATATATGTTCACCCTCACAATATGAGACAGATTAGCCAGTTTATCGACAGACTGGTTACTTCCACTGTATCTCCTGGACTTATTACTACTGATCAGTTTTACTACAGAGGACTTCATATGTGCAGGTTCTTTGACAATACTTTTTTTTTAATTTTATGTCCACAACATGGCTCTATAGGACATCACAGATGCTGTACATCTTAGACGAGATCCTTTCAGTATATGGATAGATGTCTCTTGATAATAAAAATTACGTTTCCCCCACTAGAATAGTCTTTCTCCCCCAACACTTTTTCTCTAGTTTATGTCTCCATTTTATTTTTTTTTCAGGAGAACTGTGAAAGAATTTCTTTTTGTTTGTGTATATGTATGCATGATAAATCTAATTGTGTGCACACAAACAAACATGTATATGAAACCTAGGTCACAAAGGCACTGTTATATGCTTGGTTAGCTGGATGACCAGTTGGATTCTATTCTGAGTATATAAACTGAGGCCCATTCTGTATGAGGCTGGTGAATCGGTTTGTGCCGTTTCTTACCGGATTTTCTGGGCTTGAAACAAGGTGGATTTTCCCTCATTTCTTTCTGCACAGCTACTGTGTATGTTCCATTCTGATTCGGAGGAGTGCGAGTTCATGAATCCACACTGCCTCTGCCGTGGCCACTCCCGCTACTCCCCTCACCTCGCCCCGTCTGCTGTGGGTGGCCCCCCCTTTTTTGGGCATGGGTTAGTATGTCATTGCATACGTGCGTACGTGTGTACGTGCGTATGTGCAAAAGTCCATACTACCCCCTGGCCTCTCCCATGAGCCCTCCCCTGACCACCAATTTACATTGGTGTGAATGTACGTATCTGCACCACTGTGAAAGTATGAATCAGATTGATCTGGAAAATTGGAAAACTTATTTCTTCTGGTTTTCAAATAGCACACTTTACCACCACGTGGGGTCACATTTAGTCAGAATTACGTGCAGAACAAGGGTAAATAAACCGAACCTAGTCTGCTCCAACGTGCAGAAGACCTCCGTGGCAAGACGCATTGGCCTGCCTTAATAACCGCGTGCGGAAAGGGCCATAGAGGCAGTCCAGTTACCTTGGAATGTGTACGACTGAATACCACGGGGTGTAATTCTGAGTACATGTGATAGCTTTGCACTGAAATTTATATACAGCATAGTCCACTATCTCTCTACTCAGAAGCATGTCCCATCTGTTCTAGTTCAGTGGAGTTTACCCCCATGTAAATGGGTGTAAGGTTTCATTCTTATTTGCTTAATGCTAAGTAAACACCCTTGACCTGAGTAACTATAAGATCGATTTTAAACAGTCAACAGAATAATTAAAGAAAAGCATCATTAAGTTCAATTGCAAATTCACTATTAACTCCAGTGACCAGTGGCTAACTCAGGTGCAGCCATAACTTTGTCATTAAAATATAATAACCCCGTCTTTTCATCTACCATGTAATAAAATTGGGAAAACTATAGAAACTAGCCTCTCATAATTCTCCGGATTCATTCCAAACTGTTCAAAGTGTAGTGATGATGAAGTATAGAACATTTAGCTAAATGTCACATGGTTATAGCTAGGGTGTCAAGTGAAGATTAAAGGAGTCAGCAGCAATCCTCTATCACTATCCAAATCCCATTTCTGAGGTGCTTCTGATCTTCCTTTCCTCTTTTATTGATTATCTGTATTATTTAATTTGATTATCTCCAGCTGCTTTGAGTGCCATTTCCTTTGGGAGAAAGGAAAGATAGACATTTAATAAAGTGATTAAAAATAGCCCATGCTTTTCTCACTAACATTACATCACAAATGGCTTGCTCCTGGCACAAGGCAAAGGGAGGCAGTTGGCTCAGGCAATAGACCTCATAGACAGCAGCAAAATACTGGAATAGTGACACTGTTTCCTAAACGAACTTGCTGCCTCACATACTAACCAGCTGCCTTGAGGTGTGTGGTGGGCAATGCTGTGTCATCAGCAGCATTAAGAAAGCTTCAGCTGCCAGGCCAATTAGATTTTACACATGGAACGGCAGTAGCAAAGATGTCTTAGGAATGGCTGTGATTATGAATAGCTGTCTTCTAAACTGGAATATGAATTTCCAGTGTTTTTTCCTCTTTATTTTTGAATCACATGGTAGGTACATGCTGTAGCTTTCCAAATATATCCATGCTGGTTCTTACTGATAAATTTTAATACACAAAAAGCTGGTGAAAAAACTGTACAAAGAGGAACTTTCTGCTTCTTTTAATGGTTTTTAAACATGAAGACATTTCACCATTTCAAACAGTGGTGTGTCTCACATGAAACCAGTGCATTTTTTTTTGTGCATGCCTGAATGCAAATAGATGCAGAATATAACACAGAAGTTTTATTTGAATTAATTTTTGCTCTTGATCTGCTTCTATTATGGTTATTGTACTTACATGTAGAGTTTTGTAAATTCCTAATGAAAACCTTCTATTCCCTCTCTGGAGGCTCTTTTGATGGACTCTCCTTTAAGGAAATATATTACAAATTAAATGTGAGAACCTGGAGCTAAAAGAAATTGCTCCAGGGCAATGATTTGCAGGGATAAAAAATCAATAACTGTTTCATTAAGGAAAGAAGAACGAGAAGTTTAGACATACTCTGTGCTTTCCTCATTTTGGAAAAGAAAAAGAACAATCATTGATCATTTTGCTCAGTATCCTGCAAATTAGTCACAACACATCACTGATTTGGTGGATTTTTAATGCTGTACAGCCGTCTAGAATTAGAAAGATTTCTTAATCTGCCTCTTTTTTTCCTTTGATAGCTCTGAAGGAAAAAAAAAGGACTTTTTCTTTTAAACAGCCATGACCATTTTTTGTACTTAAAATTGCTGTGACCAAAGAAGATGAACGTATCTTCTACATAAGAAGTAAGGAAATCAGACTTGTCTTCTTTTGGATTTAGTCATGCTGGCTATTAGGTACACATTCTAGGCTTTGAAACTGCTCAAGTTTCCAGAAGTGTGCTCAGTTTGGCAGTAGCCTTGGATTTCATCCCAGTGTTGAATATCTAGAAGCCCCAACTGGGAACAACCTGGGTCAACCTCTGTTCAGATTTTTTAAAAAGCTCACTGCTTGTTGAGTAATGATGATTCAGCTCCCTATATTTGACCTTTCATCTGTAGGTGCTGTTTTGCTCAAAACATAACTAATGACAAGGAAGCTTCAAATTAATTCAATTACAATGGGAGTAAATGCTGCAGGTGTGGAGGGAAATGACTTCACCAATGAGTGGCAAAACACTTAGCATGTCTGAAAAGAAATTCTGAGAATTCTGAACTAGAATTAGAGGCCATGGTTTGAACTGGATTTCCATGTCATCCATTGGACGTAAATGATGGTTTCCTATTAATATGTTGGCCTGGATTAAATCACAGTGTATCCAGAAAGGAAGAGTTATAATTAGGATTTATGAAGAGAGGAGGAAGCACATAATCTCTGATAGCCAAACTGTGGTTTGGCTTTGACATCTGAAGCAGGCCAGAGGCAAACTCACCAGAACAAAGCTCTGCTTCACAGAAGAACATTTAAAGCCTAAGCATTTTCCAGCTTGAATGAATGTCTGTAACAGGAGTGGGAGCCACATGATTATCACTCTTGGTCTGTGCTAACTTTTTCATTGACCAGAGTATGAACATTTTCCAGAAGTCCCACAAGGTTTGTTTGTTTGTTTTGGCTAGACTGACCTTTAATAAAGAGGTACATGTGTAGATACTTTAATTTGTTTAGTCTAATCTGTCTTCATATCTGACTGTACTAACTTTTCTTTCCATTTTATATGTGACCTGCCAGCCATGTCCTGTGGCTTATCAAGTGCTTGCTAACAGCTCTCTAACTGGAAGAATGCCTGGGATATTAAAAAAGCACCTATGAAACCAAAGAACATGTTTTATGGATATTGTAAATACCTGGCAAGCTACCTATTGTGGAGGCACATGGTATTGATCTTTGATTATGAATTATCTTGCCTTTTTTTTCTGTGTCTTCAATATCTTGTATTTCTTGTCTGTTGGGATGAGGGGAAGGCATTTAAAAAGCTAAGTAAGCTGGCAGGGTATAGAAGAAAGTTAGCTCCTATTTGGCAGGTTAGCACATAATTTGTTTACTGCTTGGTGATGGATTGACATAAAGAGACGTTGCTTTAAGCAATATGTTTTTTGTCTTTTTGAGACACTAGACTTAGTCACCATTTTAGTTGTCAGAACATTTCAGAGTTTTGTAGCTGAAATTTATCTGCACACACTTGAGCTGTAAAATGTCTTGCATAGTATGTGGTGAACAAAAAAGAGAGCCCTGTCACGTATGGTGCATTAATCCCAGGTCTTGTTCAGATGTCACCGAAGCAGATGGTGTGAGATACCCAATGCTATTTAAAGTTCTTTTGTAACAGACCAGACATACTATTTTCCTCCTGCTTCCCAAGGGTTTTTTTTTACCTCCTGCTGGCATCAATATCATACACGGAAATATGGAAGTGATGGAAACAGGACTCTGGGAATGGCTTTATGAGTTAAAAGCAAGGTTGTAAAGGTATTATAGTGGAGCAAATGTAATGCTTGCTGCTTTACCGAAAAAAGTCATGGAGGAAATGTACCCTAGCCTCCTATTCAACATGTCCTAAAGTAGATTTCATTTCAGATAACAATATTATATTGTTATTGTTTCTTACAATCATTATTTGTTGAATTTGCAATCCTGTGTGTGTTCATATATTTACACTTGTTTCAATTGTTCCTGTTCTTGCTTCTTCTCTATTCCTTAATTGTAATTCTTAAAGTGTCTGAAAGAAAATTGGGGGAATATTAAGGTATGCCACCATATTTTTAAGTAGAGCATTTTAGATCATAAAAATCATAAAAAATTGGTCTGTTGAATGTCAGGAAGCCTTGATGAAGAGATGAGAGTGTTTCACTAAGTTCAAGACTTAGGCCATTTCCCCACCATACTTCCTTCTGTTGTCCTCCTGTCATGGTCCTGGAAGCGTCTTTGCCTGGAAAGGAGCGCCGTGTGAGTGCTGCCCTCCATACCCAGCCGGCTCCTTGTGGAAGGGAGTGCAAGTGACATGCCCCTTCCTTCTGCAGCACAGCCGGCCTCTTTCCTGTGCTGCTTTAAGGAAGGAAGCGCATGATTGTGCTTCCACCTCTTCCACATGGATAGCAGTGACAGGAGCGTTGCATGATTGTGGGTGCTTAATGAATTTTTTCCTGTTAAGTGAATATCCTGCGATCATGACAGGTGAGGGCGCGCTGGCTGGAGGACTGTGATGATGTGCAAAAGCACAACTCGTGGGTCGCTGCCAATACATCCCCATCGTGCAGCAGCAATGCCATGTGGAAATGGCCTTAGTCTGTGCAAAAAATACATGTACAGCTTCCTCACATGAATTTTTATAACTTTTCTGCACAGAAAACATGTTCCTAAACAGAAAACTGAATTTTCCATTGAAAAAATGCTGTTTTCTGTGCAGAGCATGAAAAAAAAATACACTTTTTTTTTTTTGTACAGAAAAAGTACCAAACTACAAATAGGCTTTGGAGACTGCAAATGGTAAAATTTTTCATTCTTGTCCGAGAGAATGAAAAATATGAAGCTTTGCATCCCTGTGATAACACTTCTTCTATATATACTCCTGAAACTTGGCAATCTAGATATCTTCAATATAAGCAATGAACCGTACAAATTTTATCTAATTCCATCAAGAATGATTGGTGATTTCCTTTTTAAAAAGAAAAATATTCAAAGTTTAAACATATAGAAGAGAATACCCTGTGCAGTGTGTCCGAAATTTGGCAGACATATCTCTTCGTAAATTACTAATAGAACTATAAATGACATCTAGTTCTGTCAAATAGCAACAAAAGTCACTGTTGATTTCCAAGGACAGTCAATGGGAGGTACCAAGATTTGGGTCTCCAAACTGAGATTTGAATTCAGTTCCAGCTTGAATCGGGCACTTTCCCTACCTGACCAATTGGACTATTCTCCAAATGGGACTATTCTCCAAATGGTCTAACTGGGATATCAATTTTATGGTGACTTTTATAGTTGGAAAATGTAGTAAATAGGAAGATGAAAGTGGAGAATTTAAATTGTGTCCATTTTAGTAGACTCATCTTTTGCCTAGACAATTTGCCTAAATTCAAATTGTTGAGAAAACCTGTAAAACCACTGCCTTAATATCCATTTATGTAGAGTTCCACTCAGCAAGCTTTTTCCAGACTTCTGAGAGGATCCTATTTTGGGGGTGGGGGAAGGAGTCTGAAGGCAATCATTTATTATATCCGAGTGTAGGCCATTCTGAATTTTCTGCACAACAAGGGTGGGGAACATCATATTGTCTTATGGTATCTCAGACTGAAAGATATAGTGTTGGCCTTTATGGATGTATCACCTTTTCCCTGTGACTGCAAAAGAAGTTACAATTCAGGGATGCCTTTGTAGAAAAAATTTTAAGATCTGCAGTTTCTCTGACAATGTAGGTAGCATTCTGTATTGCTTTGAAACTTTCTCTGTATCCTGCCCAGCCGACAGATTGGCGCACACAGGTGCTTGTTCTGGTCTGGAATTGTCTTAAAGCTACACCATATGGTCTAGCAGAAAGCATGTCACTAAGAGATATCAATCTTGCTTATATGTCATATAGGCAAACATATAGGCAAACATATAGGTAAACATATAGGTAACCATGTTTTCTATACATGTAAACAGTGTGTGTGTGTGTTTGTGTGTCAGTCTGCCTGTCTGTTTATCTGTCTTCAACTCACCTGTTGGCTTACAGTGACCCCCATGAATTTCGTAGGGTTTCTTAGACAAGGAATACTCAGAGGTGATTTTGTCAGTTCTTTCCACTGAAATATAGCCTACAGCATTTGATATTCGTTGTCTGATTCTGCTTAGCTTCCAGAATCAGCCAGGATCTGGTGTCTTAAGGGTATTTAGGCTCCACACATGTAGATTGTAGAGATTGTAAATTAATACATGTATAAGAATCTTCAGAGAATATGCATTTCCATGGTGTACAGCAGCCATACACATTTCAAAAACATTTTAGCTTTGCATGATTATGCCTTGATGATAACACATTGAGACAAATACTATGACTGCATTTGGCAGTTAGAGGCCTGTTTAGTGTGTCCATTATATACTCCTGTTCAGGAAAATGTAATGACCAACTCATTAAAATGTACTTAGAACTGATTGTTTTGGTCAGCAGCAAGATTTATTTGCAAAAGACTGCTTGTCTTTCTCTTTAGCTTTTCAAAAGTTGGCACAACAAAAAGGGACAGATTTTGCCAAGTCAGCTGTATCCAGTTCCTTCAGATTTCAGAGTCAAACCCTGAGATGATGGAATGGAGCCTCGTGATGTCATGGGACGAGCTCTTGAGACATCATGGGATGGATCCTTGTGATTTCAGAGATAGCACAGACACAGGCTGGGTATTTGCAGAACTGCCTCTGGTCCAGATGACTGTGGAATCATGTATGAGGGGAATCTAGGTAAAACTGGCTAACTAGTAAACAAGGCAGTACAGAACTGTGGTGACCATGCAGCTGTTACGCTGATTTCTGGGGTCCCTTGGGGGACACCCCAATGTGCTCCATGGGATGGGGAGTGGAAACTAGCCAGAGCACAAGCAATAGCAATGCAAGAGGCAGGGTAACCTAGTAGGGACTATTTACCCAGTTTTTACTGGGTCAGGCCAAGCCAAAAACCAAACAAAAATGTCCAATAAATGATTTTATTGAATGAAAGTCTCACGCACCAATGCAATCACTCACACACTCACTCAAGACCTATTAAGAAGCAAAAGAGAGGAAACTGGATAGGGGAATATTGAAGGGGGTGTAGCAGGGGCAATACTGCACCTTTTCCTGAAGTCCTTGGTCCAGGAAAAACAGCGGAGAAGTGGGGCTCAGCATGGAGAGGGCAGAGGGGGTTACTCAATGACGGAGCAACAGTCTGCTGGGATGACCGGAAGTGATCCAAAGAAATGCGCAAAAACTGGGACTATTTGTAGGGGAAAAAGTACTTGGAGGGCTAATCCTTTCCTGGGGAGAACAATGGGTGTTGCAATGAGAAAGAAGCTCCACAATGGTAACTTCCTTTGCGTGATGAGATTACAAGGTGTTGCCAAAATCTCAGGATCTTTGGCTGCATTTGGTTGTGGTGTGACTTCATGTCCTCGCATGCTAGGATATTTGCTCAACTTGGGGCAAACACGCTGATCCCCTCAAGTCGGCTTCTCAGGGGCTGAGGACCCTTTGTTTATTGTGGTTTTGCCCAGCTTGAGGTCTCCTGGGGCTACGTGACTGGGGATTTTACTGGCCTGACCTGGTTTTCGATCGTTCGACCATTGTTGCCTACATGCTCATCCAGGCGACCTCTCAGGCACATGGAATCATATTTTAATATCAAAATTGTAGACCCCAGGACAGGGTTTTTCCAGTGGAGTAACACAGCAGTCAAGATGCACCCCGCAGAAGGAGCAGTTGGCATTGTTTTCGCACTTTATATCCTGTACAGGCTTACCTGCATGGAATGCAGAGAGTTTTTCTTTGCCAGCCCACAGGGACTTCCTCCACTGCCCAGGCTCTGCAACAAGAAGGCTTATAAGTTGTGACATTGGCACTTACTTCCTGCTACAGGTGACATGATGGGCCAAGTTCATGAACCGATTGCCTCTTTTCCTAATCCCTTCCTCCCACTCCTCAATTTTTGGTGGCACTTCGGATAGGAATGCAAGAGAAGCCTTTCTAGGTGGCTGCTCCTACATTCTGGAACTCCTTGTCAGGGGATATTTAGGGAGAATCATTTTGTGTTGTCCTTCTACTGCTAGGTAGATGCTTTTTTATTCTGGGAGATTTTTGGCACATAGGCTGGCCTGCTGGTGACAGGTTGCTAGGCTTGTCTTATTAAGTTTTAAACTGTATACTGAATTTATTATGTTATGTTTTAAATCAAAGTTTTCATTCTGTGTTTTGTTATTGTTAGCTGCCATGAATACATTTCAGGACAGAACGAAGCAATCTAACTAACTAGCCAAAGTAAATAAATGTGAGAAGGCCTTGCACTAGTTTGTCACTGAACTATCAGGTGTTATCATCTATACAAACCACCTTGGATATAGGCATGATAAACTCAAAACAGATACACAGTCTGTGTATCTTTTTAAAATAAGATCTTTTAATGATTTAAAATTGTTTTATCCCTATCATTTTCATTGTTTTTACGATAATTCTTATATTTTTAACTTACGTTTCTATATGTTTTTAATCTGCTTTAATCTGTAGTGTGGTATGAAGTCATTTATGATTTATGATGACCCTAAGGCAAACTTACCATGGGATTTTCTGGGCAAGGGTTGCTCAGATAGGGTTTGTCATTGCTGCCTCTGGAACTGAGAGAGTGTGATTGGCCCAGGGTCACCCAGTAGACTTCCATGGTTTGGTGGGAATTAAAATCCTCATGTCCTGGAGTCTTCATTCAATACTCAGACCACTACACCTCTTTTAATCATTTTTAAGCCTTCTTGTGTTGCATTATTGGAAAAAGCTGGAAGTTGATTGTGATAATGATGAAGAAGAAAAAGAAAAAGAGGGGGAGGAATAGGGAGGTGATAATGATGGCGGCAATGATGATAGGAAGGTCTTGTTTAGTGGCTCAGTAGCTGAACTTTCCCTTTGGAAGCTTTACCTTTGTCTACCTTCCTGGAATGGAGTTCAGACTGCTGTTCTAAGTTAGTCTTCATTGAGCTGCAGCTGTCCAGATATTTTGTCCTGCAGTCCTCACCCATTCTGACCTTTCGCTATGCTGGCTGGGGCAGAGAAAGACTGCAGGCCCAAACTTCTGGAGCAATCCAGGTTTGCAAGGGCTGTGCTAGATCTTGATGATAGTTAGCCACAGGAGATTCATTTGATGAGACATCCATGTTGTAAGGGGAAGGTGTGAAAGGGAATGCTACCTGTTAGTGTTGACATTTTCATTTTTGTCCTATGGAGGTGTTATGATAAATCTTTTCAGCCAATAGTACTTACCCATATGCATACAACTGATGCTGATGATTTAAAAAAAGCAAACAACAAACAAGCAAGCAGGCTTCATTATAATTCATATCTGCATGGAGATTCAAATGAGCATACATGTTGAGTGATAAATAGAACCAGGATGCTGGAAGCTTCACTAGCCTGTCATTCTGCAAATGTTATAAGTTACAGATCCCATCACCCCTCAGCAAGAATGACCAATAGCCATGGTAGCTGAGGATGATAGAAGGTGCATCTGTAGGGAACCAGGTTGGCAAAGCCTAACAGGCAGGACAGTGGGTCTGCTGTATCTGCAAGCTTGGGACCCATGAGTTTAACCCCCGGGAATTGAAATGTACCCAGTACTGCACATTTGTTCTGTGGTGGGGAGCAGGCTAGCAACTTGCTTTTTCCTTCAAGGTGGCAGAGTTCCCTCTCAAAGAAGAAATGGGCAGCTGGCACCATTTTTAATATTCACTGTATAAGCATCATCTTGCAAGGCTTTTCAGTCTCTCTCCAAACAATGTGCAGCCTATACAGTAAACTTGTACAGTATGAAAAATGGCATAGGGCAGCCATGGTGGCAGCGGCAGCAAGCCCTGACTGCCAGGCATGTTGCATTCTTCAGGCTTCCTCACTGCCAGGAACAGGATCCAGGGATGCCTTCATAGTTGCCCTACACAATTTTTAATATGGGGTTACTGTACAAGACTTGCCTCATGAGGCTTTGCCGTCTTGCTGTGAGACCTGTGAGGCTGACTTGAGCATGTGTGATTTTTTTGTATCGGTGAGGGTCCTGAAATCAGTCTCTCATGGATACATTGCGCCCACTGTACAAAGAAAACAGAAGTATTAGAGAATAATTGGTGGAGATAGCCCAAAGTTGCAAAAAAGGAGATTGAGCCAGAAAGGGGACCTAAGGGCAGGGAGGGGGGATCTCCCAAGAGGTATAGAATGAGTTTGGTGTTGCTGGATGAAAGGCAAAGTGGGTATGGGATCATGGTAGTCTAGAAGGGTATAGGCATGATAGAGTGACCACATAGCATGCGGAGTAACAGTGTGCATTTTGGTTGATCTAATGAACTTCAAGCTTTGGCTGGAACATATTTCAAGCATTGGTACTACCTTTTCATAGTATTGGTGCATTAGTGTATTGCCTGGCTTAAAAAAAATGTATTCAACCTTACAACCACTGTGTGACCTGGATCTTAGTCTGGTCAATGAAAAGGAATTTTATCTATTCATTCTGGGTATTGTTATACCATCCTTCAATCATATTCCCATCGGCTCTTGCAGAAAGAATTAAAGCAATTGAAATGTAAGTACAAAACAAGAATTAAAAAAAACCTAACAACCTCATAATTGTACAAGAAGCAAGGAAACAAGGAAAAAATAGGATGACCATAATACTGGGGACTGCTTTCCTTTCTTGACATAGTGAATGATTTGCACAATTGTAGACTTTGCTTGCCAGTCTGGTTCCAGAATTAACAACAGATAATCATAAACAAATGCTGTGCCAATGTTGAGAAAACTGTGCAAGTGTACCCTATGGCAGCTTGCTGGAACAGCTCCTGAATTAGTAAGGTTGGAAGACTAACACTTCTGCTGATGTACGTTGTGTATACAATGGATTATTCAGTTCAGCATTTAGCTAACTTGGATTTACATGTGGATTATAGATTTGGCCTGTATATACATTCAGAATGAAGTCAATTAGCTGAGTAGATCTTTGTGGTGCCTCTTAAACATGCACTTTATACAATTTTTTTTTAATTGGACCAAACATCTGTTCAGTGCTTAAATTTCAAGTCCCGGGGAGACCTTTTCCTGTTTAATGGCTCTGTCCACCTCCCCTCATCTTAGAATACCAATTAGCGTACAGAATAAGATGGATCTCATTTCAGTGCGGTCTGTTCATGGGGCAGAAATGCTCGCGTCGTATCAATTATTGAAGACACAGGATATGGCTAACTGGAACCACAGGTGGCAGGTTGTGAGTCTGTCTGTTCAGAATGTAGAAATATTGATGGAAGGGCCATCTGACAAATTGGGGGGCATTTTAAACTGCCCCTTATTACTTTTAAATGCGTTCAAGGATATTTTGCCATAGCAATTAGTACCCTGTAAACTAGATACTTTGTCAGATACTAAGGGTTCTTTAGATGTTTTTCAGTAAGGGTGAAATCATGAAAAATTCGATTGGGGGAAATCAAAGGTAAAATCCATGCATTCGTTTTTGCTTATTGTTTATGCACATCTGGCATTTTGAGTTATTTAATCAATGTATTCATTATGGGGTTAGTATGTTACCATTTCAGTCCCTAAAGGGTGCTCAAATTGGTAATCAACATGATTTAAGAAAGAAGATGCATCACAATTAAAAAAAAAAAGACATCAAGAAGGAATAGCTGAAGATCAGCCACATGTCAGTATTCAGTTGTTGATGATTTAAAAAAAAAAAGCAAAGAGAAAAATAAATAGATCTCCCCGGGTGGAATTTCACATACCAGGTGCTACAACAGAGAAAGTTAATTCCTATGTGCCTTCCAATCATACATTAAGCTGAAACAGACTATATAGAAGGAAGCAATGCTGACCTTGGTGTGTATTGGCCTCAAGGGCTTTAAAGACAAGCAACAGCATTTTGAAGTGTACTGATAAGACCACAGGCAATGAAAATCATATAGAGGAGGAGTCACATGCTACAAAATCTGTGTGTGGTCAGGAGCTTTGTTCCTCCATTTTCTACCAGTTGTGGTTCCTGAGAACTCTTCAAAGGCATACGAGAACAGATGCAGTTGAGTGTGACTTCTTATCATTGCGAATTTAGAGCATAGAGGAAGGCTAGATTGAAGAACATTCCCAAACTTGATGACTTTTTTTCAGGGAGAGTGCACATACATCCCAAACATGTTAAATCTCTGCATGTTGAATTCAACTGGATTAGCAGTCCTGCTAAGATCAATTTTATCTCATTAAATTTCAGTTTGTTAGCTCACACTGAGTCCTTTACTCATCTCAGACTATAGTGTAGAATTTCCAGTTTCCCCAGATGGTGTGGAAAAGAGAGCCAGAGTGGTATGTCTGCAGCACACTGATGACAGCAAATTATTTTGTTCCCTGTCTGATCTTCCCTGCTGAGTTAATTAATTTAGAATTCAATTCTAACTTGAAAAGATGCCCAAAAGCTAACCTAAGCTGATAGATGTTGGAAATTAGTTAGGATCCCACCCACTCCGAGCCTAACCCTGTAGCATTATTATAGCTGTGTCCCTGTCCTGAGGTAGATTTCATTCTGGCATAGTTAGGCTCTGTCCTTATCTCACCTTCCCTTATCTCACCCTCTTGCTCTTTTGGCAAATCTATGCTATCAGAGCAGTTCTGCCAGCAGTTTTCCTCTGCCATCAAATTCAGTAAAGGGGATACATCAGCCAATAGAGGAAGATTTTGCTGCCTAATGCTAATTACTTATAGCTGACACATAGGATTCAACTAGATGTTAATAGCAAGGTGGACAACATGGGTTACAGTAGGCCAAAGGCCAGGGCACCAAACAGAAATTCCCTACATCCCAAATAATTATGGAATAGAGAAACAAGTCTTTGTAAATTTCATTCTCACAGGGAAAACCAAATAATTTTGCTCTTTGTTATGAGAAAATGATCCCAAACTGCACAAAAACTGTAATAGTATACATGTTTTTTCATTCAGAAGATGCATTTCTATACAGAAAAGATAGCATTTTCTGCACAAAAGTGTTCTTTCCCATGCCAGTTTCTCCACAGGAAACTTGTTTTTTGCACAGAAATGTTTTCTGTGCAAAAGTACTATTTTCCTTGTAGGAAACTTGTTCTACAGAGGAAACTTGGGTTCTATTAAAAAAAAAAGTGTTTTGCATTTTGCAAAAATGTTATATGCATTTTAATATAGAATAAGTTCTCATCTGCAAGGAGGGCCACTCCTCTAGGATTTTCTTCATCGGGTTTCCATATGCTCAAGAAACCTCATTTGACAATTTTTTGGGGAATATTTTCAAGTATTGTTTTCATCCCTATTCTACAATTTGCCCATCAGGAAGAAAAGAATACATACAACAAGTACTGCCAATCCTCATACCACAGTTACTGTGGTCAGTGGTATCAAAAGGTGCTTTCTTTTAGTTGCCTTGGAGGCTTTTGTTTGTGTGTTCATGGAATTTCATTCCATCTTTTTAAAAACAGTGCAGGGTGATGCACACTTATCAGCACGCGGAAAGTGGTTGTTATGATGATTTTAGTTTGGTCACAGTGGAACAGAGAGTGATTCTGTACTTGAAATGAATTATCTGATATTTTTCGCTTAGATTTGTTGACTTGGGGATTTTCTCCTGATTCTAAAGAAGTGATGGCCTCTGATTCTCTTCTTGTTATTTCTGGTTGATTTTCATTGTTTATGCTCCTGTTTGCACTATTTTCTTCCTTACTTTTCTCAAGGACACCCATGACAGGATCCTTATGCTCACAGCAAAGGTAATGCTTGTTTCTGTTCAGCTCTAGTAGTGGGGATTCAGTCATGCCAGCAAGACATGGATTGTGGTTTGGCAAATTAGTGCTCAACATAACTTTTGAACAAGATTTCTGACAGTATCCCTGATCCAGTAAAGGAGATACACTTGCAGAGACAGTCTTACAGTTGTATAGGTAAAGCTATACACAGATTTGCACCTGGACGGTATTAGTCTTTCCACTAGAATACACATCAGTTTATCCAGTCATTGAAATGATTGCATGGGATATCTCATCATAGTCAGTAAGCCTACATTAACACTGAATTCTTCAGGGAGGGTTTGAACTTGACAGAGTGGTGGGTAAATTCTCTCCAGATAAGTTTCCAAATGTTTCTTTGTTTCCAGTATGTATTTTATTGTGTGAGGTAGGCTTGAAAAAAGTAGGGTAAGGAATAGTGTGTTTGTGTATATAAACTCTCACATTAATACACACAAAATGTTAGTATGTTGATGCATATTTTTCTCTTTTTTCTCTCTTAGATAGAAACATTTTCCTCTCGAAAACTATTAAAAATTCAACATTTTGTAGTCTAATCTAGTGTAATTTCATGTTCACCTGCTGGCACTGATTTGATAGCCTTTAGACGACATTAGAAACTAATAGCAAAGTCAAAGGCTTATCAGTAAATGCATTAATACATCTGTTTTGGCGTGAAAATGGAAAAGCATTTTTCTGTGACTATTGCAGATATGAGGGTTTGATGGGCATTTCCTTTGTGTGCATGTGCATTACCATTCATGTATTCATTCCTAGTGAGCCACTTATAAGAGATGTGATGCTGTCAACTTATTTATGATCATTCTTCCATAGTACATAATGTAACAAGGGTTACCTATCAAAACATTGCTCATGAATTACTTGAGATTTGTTCTTGTTTGCTGTCACTCTTCTGCTTCCACAGTTATTTTTCTCATCTTTTCTAGCATTTCTCCTGCTTCTTTAAAGCCCACTATTATTTTAACCTGAAATCACTTACTGAAAGAATTGGCCACTTCACAGTTGTTTCCATTTTTAGCTTATCATCATTATCCTGGCCGCCTTTTATGGCGAGTTATGCCATTATGGCACCTTTATTGGCAAAGCATTTTTTTTTTGTGAGAGTCTGTATTGACAGAGTGCACTAGATGTTTGTTATATAATTATGTTATTTATAGGTGGTTTTAAAGCACCTCTGATATCTCTGCTACTTTTGAGTCTGTACTGCAACTCATATGCAGCATTTACTAGCATTTTCCGCATCCTGTCTATCTGTCTGTCTGTCTGTCTGACTATCTCTCCCTCCCTCTACCATCATCTATCTCCTGCCCAATGTATCACAAGATCTCAGAGCAGCATACAAGTAAAATCAATATTAACAGATTAAAACAATTTAAAACAATATAATTAATTCAAATAGACTAAAACATATTAGACAAGCTGACAAGTTAAAAACAGGCTGAGCTGATTAAAACAATTTCCAATTTTGGCTGGCATCCTATTTAGTATTTATGATACTGTAAGCCAGACTTAGAACATTGTAAAGATTGCAATTCAAATTTGTGGCCACGGCACCATGCCAGTGATCACAAATGCTCTCCAAAATCTACCTTAGCAGCCAGGCAGCCATGCCAATCGAAGGAGTTCCAATCCATTGGAGACCAGGGCACTGAACGATGATGTGTCCAGCCACCTCTCACCAGTAAGGTATGGTGCAAACAGCAGCCCCTGCCAGGACCCTGCAGGATCTCTTCCTGTGTATAAACATTTTGGAGTGAATCGTTTTGGAGGCTTTAGTGAATAGTCATGATTTTCTTCAGCACATAAATAAAACCATGTTGGAGCAAGTTGGGCCTCTAAGGGGAGGGCACTTCATAACTGGGATGTCACTGCTGAGAAGGCCTTCTCCCACATCAAAGTCTCAAATAGTTTAGGGTTTTAAAATGTCATCACCGCAAGCACCTTAAATTCAGACTGGAAGTGCATAAGCAGCCAGTGCAGTTCTTGTAAGACTGGTGTTGTGCAATGTCTAGTCAGGAAAGAAACCGCTGTATTTTGCTCTAGCTGCAGCTTTCAAGTCGTCTTCAAGGACAGTACCATGCAGAGCTCATGACAGTACTCTAAATTGAGAGGTTACCAGTGTAAGAAATACTGTGGCTAAATCATATCTATCATCCAGGAAATTCTGTGTCTCTCTCGTAACATGTACATGAAGAATGGTTCTCTCATATAATACTGGAGTTACGTGAGAAGGAAACATGAGGAAGCAACACTGTACCATTTCTTATAAAATTGAACTGGCTCTTCATCTTGTGTTGGTTGGCTAAATTAGCTGGACCTGCAAAAAAACACAGAACTGTTGAAAGCTCTAAGACATGAATTGTTCAGAAACAGAACAACATCATAACTATATGACCCATGCGGTCACTTTTTTATTTTTATTTTTAAGAGCCCCCACCCCCCGCTTTCTTTCTCAAAACAAGAAGAGCAAAAA
Source organism: Cyclura pinguis (assembly GCA_030412105.1). Taxonomy (NCBI): domain Eukaryota; kingdom Metazoa; phylum Chordata; class Lepidosauria; order Squamata; family Iguanidae; genus Cyclura; species Cyclura pinguis. The sequence continues at coordinate 244,221,789 of CM059599.1, read as the reverse complement.
TGTGCTGAATCATTCTGAGGACATCACCTTTTATGTGTGGATAAGAGATGTGTTCTAAGAGGGCTGAAGCAGAAGGATTAGCAAAATTACCTTTATGAGTTACAGCTTCCAAAGGTACCCAGTGGGTGGCTTGGGGATTTTGGGAGGTGCCCTCCAAAAAACTTTCTCATGCTATGTCACAGCACAGCATGAAAACTCTTGCTTTCACACCTGGGTTTTATGACCCATTAGGTTATTGAATTTATTTTTGTATTTATGCCATATGTTTTGTGCTGTACTTTTTAAAGAACCGGATTTGATTTTATTATTCCTGGATGATTGATGGTTTTCCCCCTCCCCATTGTCTTACTTTATAAGCTTTAAAAAACTTTTGTAGAAAACAAGGGCATATAAATTAGCATATAATTAAATTTTTGATCCTAGACTATATTCCTGAATACCCTAAGTAATTATAGGTTCTATGTAATATACAAAGGACTTCTGAGAAGAAATACTCAGGTGTGCTTTAGTTCTTTGTGAATATGTGACTTTGGTTCTGCTCTACTCTCTCAGGGCTGAGCCTGCTATTTCATATTTAATCCCAAATGTTATTAATAATTGAATGCCTGTTTATTTCTAAATTCTGGGATGCAATAATACACTTTTCAGTACTTGCAACTCTCTGTTCTCTTCATAATTGATTCCCTGATTTTAGATACTTAATTTAGTTCAATTGACACCTATGACTTTTCTATAGTCATTTGAATATTTGCCTCCCTGGAGCCTGAATGTTAATGTGATTGAAAGGACTCGCTGCAGACTGCATTGTGCTGATCTTTGCTTCAGAGAATTTCAGGCCACTATTAAGATGTGAATGAAGCATATTTCATCCCATGGAAGTGAATAGTTCATTTGGTGAGGAAGCAAATTGAAAAAGCTCAACTTTAGTAGCAACTGCAGGATAAGTGTTATGACTTCTCCCTTGACCTATATGTGTATATCTTTGCACGTGCTTGTTCTTTCTTTATCCCACAGAGGTGTACAATGAGCAGCCTCATCATTCAACTAGCATGCCAAGATCAAGGATTTCTCCCACAAAGTAGAGATTTAAAACTCCAGTTTATATAATATCTATGGTGACTTCATAAGGTTTCCCTCCTGTGCCATTCTTACTATGACTGAAAAGCTGAAAATACAAAAGCATGAAAGCACCAGTCCTCCTCCAAATTAAATGGGGTTTCAGATGGATACTTCTGCCACTGAGTGCTTTCTCCTGAATTTGGCGGCTACTAGCACGAATATATGGGGTTTCTGTCTAAATTCAGACTTTGGGATCAGTACTAGAAAACTATTTAATCCTTCTGTGTGCCATGACCTAATCCTGAACCAGCTGTTTACCCTCTTCCACACCACTGTTTCCTGGTTCTGGAAGAGTGCCAAAAAAGAAAAGGCTTTCTGTTCAGTTTCTAAGTATATGATAGAGAGGGCCATTTTAATTGTAAGTGAATTAATCTGGGCTAGGGTGAACAATGCATAGGCTTGAGACAGCGTGTGCCCTTAGTTTTTAAATTTAGTAGCTCAGCAAAGAAGAATTATCCCAACCATAATATTTCCAGTTTCTTTGTTTGGTTGTGAAAGGTGGATAGGAAGAGAAGCAGCTCATTTGAAATGTGGTGCTGGAGGAGAGTTCTGTGGATACCCTGGACTGCTAAAAAGGCAAATGAATGGGTGTTTGATCAGATCAAGACTGAACTCTCCCTACAAGCCAACGCGACTAAACAGAGGCTATTGTATTTTAGGCACATCATGGGATGACATGGCTCACTTGAAAAGACAGTAATGCTTGGTAAAGTGGAAGGTTGCAGGGAAAGAGGGAGACTGCACTACAGGTGGGTTAATTTGGGCAAAAAAGTTACAGCCCTGAGTTTGCAAGACCTGAGAAGGGCAGCTGGTGGCTGGAACTCTTGAAGGTATCTCATTGATAAGGGTGCCACAAGTCAAAGTCAACTTGATGACAAATAATGACCACAACAAGCACAACAAAAAATGTCCTTTTCTTCTTTTCTGAAGGGAAGCCTGGGGAGACTAGGCATTCCAAAAATCATGTCATAGTTCCCTATTATACCATTTTGGAATATTCAGTTTGGCAATATTCTGGGGAACAACTGGGGACATTAGGACATTTGGCCAAATATATTCACAGTTCCTGCAGCCTTTTAAATGGTTTCCAGCATCTGTTGATTACATTGAGACAAGCTGCTTTCTGGACATTAGTACTTCGTAAGTTTTCAAGGTAGCCTAAGATTACTCGGAGTGCTTTCTCTCTCAAGAGACCTGCACAGTCTCTGCTGCTATACTTTCTAATTATCAGTTGCATATTCTTGAGATTTTTCTGATCTTTTCTCATCAGGACTCCATGGTATTCTCAAGAGGCATGGGCATAATGAAGTGGTAAATATTTCCACTTTCTCTTTTAACAGTGTGATATGTGAGTAATAGTTCTTAATAAATAAATAGGTAAGGAAAGGTTTACCATGTGACATTGCTAAAGAAGATATGATCAGGTAGGTTGTTTCTAGGTGAATTGTCAAGAACACAAAGTAGTCATTAGAAAATCTTTGCTGTGTGGAATTTTTCAGGCTGCCAGTTATTCATGTTTATAATGAAAGAATAGCTCAAGGACTCCTGTTTGATCTAGTTTCAAGTGTTTCCATATAGGTGAAACTTTTAACAGATTTTTCCTTGTTCACTATATTTTTCTCACAGAGGTTAGTTGGTACTCTCTGATATTGAATAGCCATGGGTGGACAACTGTTTTGAGAAAATTGATATTCCTTTTTGACCATTCATGTATCACTATAAAAGAAATCATTTCAAGGGCTAAATGGAAATAATGGCAAATGTTACCTATTCATCCCAGTGAAATACTGGCTGCTATCCTGTTAGTGACATATGTGGGCATAAGTCCAACTTATATTTCCTATGTCTTTGTGGTCATTGCAGAAGGAGGAATCCACTGTTTCCCTCTGACAATAATTCCCACCCTGCACAAGATTCCCCTGCCAGCCATTTTGGTGGCCAGTGGGAGGAATCAGAGGGGTATCTGGCCATGTCCTTGAAGTCAGATGCAGAATGGCAAAGATATCCTCTGGGACCTTCTGGGTACCCTCCAGAAGCCCCAAACAATGATGTCATAATTTTGCATTTGAGTCTAGGGCCATAGCCAGATGCTTCTCTGCTGTCCCCCATTCTCTGTTGGCCACTAAAAGGTCGAGCTCGGGTGACTCAGCAGGAGGAAAGTGAGTCCTGCAAGAGGGGATCGGGAAGATGTGGCACAGTTCTGCTGCATGGAACTTTATGATATTGCCCTTCCACACTCTTCCTGATCCCAGCGGCATCCTGTGGGGATCCTGGCAGTGGCCCTGTTGGAAGAGGAGCACGACAGGAGCACTCCCCTCCACACTGGCTGCCTCTGCAATCCAAGAAGTGTGATGCCCCCACCTCTTCCTTCCTCAGCATAGCTGGGTACTTTCCCAAGCTGTGCTGGGGCTGGAAGTTCAGCCATTGCACTTTAGGACCTTCTGAACACCACGTAAATGTGGGATGGTGGCACAATCATGGGTCATTGACAGGAAAACCCCCAATGATTTACTCTGATTGTGCCACCTGGGGACAGAAGGACGGGACCATGATGATGTCATGCAGAATTGTTGCAGTCTCATCTTTCTCTCATCCCTGTGGCAGGGTGGGAGGGTGGAGCAGAAAGGGCCTATGTCTCCTGAAGCACAGTTTTAGCCATTGACACTTTTGTGTGTAGGATAAAGAGTGCATCATTTTTTTGCTATTGATGAAGGGAATATAGTGGCATGAAAACAAGGAAATGAAATGTATTGTTCAGCATATTGCTTTCATGGTTATCCTGTGGCACACAGGAGCCCTGGAGAAAGTAGAAAGTTCAAAGGGGCATCCACGATTATTATTATTATCTTAATTTTCCCAGTATTGCTATTAAGGAAGATGATTCACCTGACTATAAAAGTCTTTTCGGTTGCCAGTAAAATGCTCAGCAAAGTTCCTTTTCTTCATTTCATCTTCTTTGAACTTTTTATAATGCTTGCTTTCTTCTGGGCATACTGGGTGGTTTTGTTACTTAGCTCACATATTTCCAGGGAGGAGTGTTATTTGTCACAGCAAAAACCAAAGTGTAGCATCACAGAAGTTAGCATAGTTATTGTAAAATAAAGTATATGTGGTTCAAGAACACTGACACCTAGTATCCCAGGAATTTTATGGTTTCAGCTTAGGAACCGCAGGTAGTGCTCAAGAAATTTCAAAAATCCAGAGGGAATACAGAGTTCGATTTGCAAATGGTAGTGTCCTTTAGCTGAATTTATCTAGGCTAGTGGGTCATGCCAGGGCAGTGGTTAGTTGCTTTATCAATCAAAATAAAAATAAAGTCTCTGGATCTGTCTTTTTTAAAAACCGTAGCATATTTATTAAAGAGCTCCCATGTAGCTGCTTGGATGGGGTACAAGTGTGTGTATATCAGTTCTTTGACTTGCATGACTTTTTGCCAATTTCAAGGATAATACAAGGCTTAGTTCTCCCTAGTTCATTCATATGCACGATGTATGGACAAGTGTTTAGATTTAGGAGGGCACACTGGACCCTCTAGAGAACTTGAAGAGCTGCAGCAACACCATTTCACTTTCTGCAAAAAACTGACCAACCAACCAACCAACCAACCAACCAACCAACCAACCAACCATTGTTTGCTCTTAAATGTCCTCGAGAGGACATGGGGATACTTTCACCATGTTTCTATTGCTCCAGACCATTGTAGGTCTAGGGAATGCCTTTGTTAAATCTGGAAGTGTGTTGTAAGGAAACTTCCAGTTCACATGTAATAGGTTCATTCAGTTGTTTCTTAGCTTGGTCCGATATTTTCCATAATTTCGTATCCTTCAAATATTTTATTATGTCTCTTTCTTGTTGTTGAGGGGACTTATTTTCTTGATATAAATTCAAAAAATACTTCTCAAATTTCTGTTTAATTTTCTCCTGCTGAGTAAGCAGTTTCTTCCCTTCTCTTATTTCTGCAATCACATTCCTTTCTTTCTTCTTTCTTATCCTGTAAGCCAGCCACTTCCCAATTTTAAAAGAATTTAAGGAAAATCTGGTCAAAGAAGCTATACAATTGGATATAAAAAAATACAGAAAGAAATAGCAGTATTAACGAAAGAAGAGACAGAGTAAAAACTGAAATATATGAAACAAACAGAATTTGAACAAGCAACTTCCAATTCACTTCTGGTTACAAAAATAGTCTCCCAGGGGTGTAATTGCCTCATGCTCCCTCGAGGGCATTTTAAAAAATCTGAGAAATTAAAATTCAGGAAGGACCTCATGTTGAGAAGTCCTCTACTATGTACCTTGCTTTTTGGAATATGAGTGCTTCTCCTGTTATAGGCCATTTCCACACTGGGCTTCTGTAATGGTGCAGAGCGACCTCTCACGGAGGTCTTCTACACCGTAGAGTGGACTGGCGTGGACTACTTTTTGTAGTTCCACACCAGAATCCACTCAGGAGTGGCCGGAACTAGCCGTGTTGCATGTTTTTTAAAAACCTCTTTTTCGAGGTTTTTAAAAAGCACAGAGCGCGCAGCCCTGTGCTGCTCCGTCGCCCGGCTCTGACGTGGATTTGCAGGCGCGCGCAAATGCATGCCTGCAGATCTGCTGGGGGCAGGCTTCCAGCTGGTGAGCTTCTCCGGTTGGTGGAGAGCCTCCACCAACCAGAAGCCACCATTTGGGACGCCGGTGGACTGCGGAGCAGCGAGCTCGTGCTGCTCCGCGTCGCGACGGACTTACCCAGCTGCCGGTAAGCTCCATTTTTGGGCGTTTTCGCCCGTTTCCCTCCCAACCTGTGGAAAGGGCCATAGTCTCTTATCTGGAAACAAAGAAAGAACCCCCAAAAATATAGGTTTTGACTTTCCTGAGCAGCCCCCAGAATTCCCTGAAAAGGTTTCCTGGTGATTGAGAGGGCTTACTGAATGGGCCAGGCAGTACCCAAAGGGGAAGATAATGAAGAAATCATGTGGCGGCCTTGTGTTAGAATAGCTCTTTTTTCTGGTTAACATTCTATCCCATTTAGTAGTGTTCTCTGATTCTCCAGAGAATATGCTTTTGGTGGGATGAGGGAAGAGGAAGACTCTGCAAACTGTGCGAAGAAGAAAGGGAAAAAACATGCCACCAGTTTCTTTTTATTGATATGTCTCTGGGTCCCAAGCCTTGGATTTTTACTACATTTACTACATTACTACATAACTCTTCAAATGACAGATCACATAATCTTTTAAAGGCACATATTATTTGTTTTAATTTTGTGGTGAATATTTTTCTTCTTTGCATACCTTCCCTCCTGTTGTTATTCACATCACATTTCTTGATACTAAAGTTCTACAAGATACTGTTGTTGTTTTAAACTACTGTCAAGTTGACTTCAACTTATGGTGACCCTATGGATGGGAGACTTCCAAGTCACCCTATCATCAACACCCTGCTCAGATACTATGCTCAATATCTATTGAGCTCACTTGGGCACACAGACTGTCCCTTAGTTAGAAACAAACACTTTTTTTAAAAAAATCTACCTACCTCCTTTTTGAACAGATTTTTATACTGTTTGCACAACTTGACTCTATTCAATCCTTTCCCTCTTGGAAAACATAAATGCAGTTTTTGAATTTCAGTTCATGATTCCAGTCCACTACATTTTATTTCCTATTTGATGCTTCTTGTAAGTGTTTTGTCTCAAGTGTTTGAGGGCTTCAGGTTAGCACGAGGTCATGGAAAATAATTTTCTTTACTGAAAAGCCTTTTTTTTTCTTACTGAAAGAAGAAGAATGTAACATCTGCGATTCTGGGTAGTGCTGAGAATAACAGCTTGGCTTCAGAGGTGTCCTTCTGAGAACAGAAGGACTCCATTCCTTAAACTGAAAGTTAAAGGCACCAGATTCCGTTTGCTCTTGAAAGCTAAGGAAAATCAGCTGTGGTTAGTATCTGGATGGGAGACTGCCAATGAATACCAGGAACTGTAGGTTATGGCCCTTTCCACATCCTACCTAGATGCATCCCAATCCTGGCAGTGCCTGTGCCAAGGAGGAGAGCAGAGACGTGAACACTCTCCTCTGCACCAGCTGGCTCCATGCCAAAGGAAGCGCGATGGACATGCCTCTTCTTTCTGCAGCACAACTGGGCACTTTTCCCAGGCTGTGCTGGGGCAGGAAGCACCTCGATTGCACTTCCAAGGCTTTCACAGGCAAGGTAAGTCTGGGATGGTGGTGTGATCACATGTTATTAATAGGGAAAACCCATCAATGATTTAATCTGCGATTGTGCCACCCCGCGACAGGAGAAGAATGAGATAATGTCATGCAGAATTTCAGAGGAAGGAACTGGCAAAACCACCTCTGAGTATTTCTTGCCTAAGAAAACCTTATGAAATTCATGAGGTCACCACAAGTCAACAGGTGACTTGAAGGCACATACACAGAATAGAGGATCCCAGTGGTGGTGATAGGAGAAAACAATTTCTGCCAATTTTTTCTTTCCTACTGCAGTTCTTTTGCATTGTCTCCTTGTAGATTTTTGGAAGGTACAGGATGCTGCTGTTTGATCTCTCTCTCTCTCTGTGTGTGTGTGCAGAAATTGCCTCCTCCCTTCCACTATAAACTGAGTTTCATTCACAAGATGCAAGTCAACCAGTGCTCCTGAATACCCAGGGCTCAGTCCAATGAAGACCTTTGTACTGAAAATGCATTTTCCATTCATGGCAAGGCGATACAGGCATAATAACCCAATTAACAAGACCTCTGGCAAAGATGCCACCCTTCTTCTTTTTTTTTCAGCAGTAGTATTGGCATTGGGAGAATGGTGAAGAAGAACTGGAGAAACAGATTTTTAATCTCAGGTTGCAGCAGCAAATCTACAGTAAACAGCATGATAAAACATGAACTGGGAAAGAATTATATTCTGCTCTAGCTGTTCCTACTGTAGCAGTTGTGTGCCTGGCTACAACAGGCAAGTTAAACAGCAGCTGTTTTCAGAGTCCTTACTTAGCATGTGTGAACAGCAAAGAGAAATAAAAGGGCACAGCAGAGAAGTCTACCTGGTCATCAACTACTCCCAGTGTGTTTAAAAACAAAACAAAACATGAATCTGTAAGTTTGGCTATCAAAACAGAAATCGTAAAAAAATGGGATGCTGGATGAAAGAAAAAAAGACTATCCTTGAATGCACTTTGGAAAATGTTTTCAACTGGTGTCTAGAAAGTTCAAAATGTTTTTCTTTATTTATTCAACGTTTGCCTGATATGGTTGGTTCATTTCACATGTGCGTATTGTTAATGTCACAGGAAAAAGTTTTTTGAAACATGCTGTGCTGCTCTTTTTTGTGATGTAGGGACATTTATTTGTTCTTTCCATTTATTTCTGTCTCTGATAATTTTTCTGTTAAAAGGTGTAATGCCCCCAAATACATCTACTTTGTTAATGAAGCTGCATCTGTATTATATATTGCAACTATGTATTGTATGGTGCATGTTGTAGTAGAACTGGAGTCGGCAACTGCATGTTGAGGGGAGACAATTTTTGCCCCTGTATCTTTCTTCTGAATCACACCAGGCTGAATCACACTGGGAGTGATGCCACCTTACTTCTGGTTGCCATTTCTGGCTGGATTGTGACCATGGAAGGCTTGGAGGGGGTTGTGGGATTCCCAGGGGCCAGACTGTACTTTTCCATCCCTGTGCTAGAAAGTTGTGTGAGACTGGGAATCACGAACCAATGTTGTGTTTTTATATCCAGTGATGGAAGTTGGAATACCCCCACCCTTCTTCCTGTCAGTCCTCCAAATCTGGCTCAGTGGCTTTCCCAGCCCTCTGGAGCAGGTTTTTAGGGAGCGTGGCATGGGACTGCAGAAATGAAAGAGTAAGGGTTACTGATTCTGGCAAAAAGAGCAGGATCCACCATGGAAATACAATATTTGATCCTGAGCAATGAAACCAAATGGAAAAGATATTCCTCTGCTAGCCTGAAGCTTTGTGCAAGATCTTGCAGAAGTCTGAAAACAGATAGAGAACCTGCCTCTATCTCCAGAGAGTCATCACCACCAAAATTTAAACATGGGCCCCATTTTGGATGGAGAGCAAAGTAGACATGGTTAAAAACTCCCTGCATCCTTTTCCTGAGTCCTGATCCAGATCAGATCCTTTGTATCTGTAATTATGTCTAAAAAAAACCTATTTACGACATTCTGATGGTTTGCAAAGCATCTGTGTCATTTGCCTTTGAACCAGGGTCCTTTCCATACACAAATACTTCCCATACATAAATAATTTATTAACTGTATACAAGCTAAGGTGATTCAATTTCCCTTTGTACCAATATTGCCCTGGTTTTCCTATACTGACGTAGAAAAAAATGGGTTTTTCTTTCAACTTTTCTTTTTCTTCTTCTTTAGTATTATTCTTTTTCTAAATGCCATACATGCCAAAATCATGTCCTTTCTTCTCTTTAGCATTTTGCATGAATGTTCTTTGCTGAGTAGTTGGGGAGGAAGTTGAGCCTAAACATTTCAACCATCCAGTTCTTATGCATAGCAACCAAGATACTTCAGCAAATAAACTTCAGTGCACTCATTGGAGGTATCTCCACATTTACAGTCACATGACAATAAAACCAAATATCAATATTCCTTACAAAGCAATTAGGTTCAGTAAAAGGAACCTTGAAAAAACTTTAGGTTAAAGGGTGGATGAGAATAGAAGACCCATATTTTTCTCATGTATTTGAAATTATTGCATAGTCATACATTCATTTGTCTTGTGTACAAGAACAGGACTTGTGCCACAAATTGCCTGGCCCAATGACTGGAAGAATGCTCCCCCACTGCCTAGCCAAGCTGGATATGTTTTGTAAGATGAGTGTGAGATAGAGCCTCATGCAGTTGTGTCCCCAAGTCCTGAAGCAGTTTCCTTCTGAATGCAGCAGAATTCTTGATTGGTGAACTGCTTCAGAAGGCCTAAGCCCCTTTTGTAAGGTGGTGCTCTTAATGGCTTATTGCAAAGTGCCCAAATCTGCTTACTCAAGAAGCAGAGATCCTGTCTAAAGTAAAGCAAGATGGAGCTAGACTCCACCAGCAAATCATAGGAAGCCCAGGGTACTCCAGCGAACTGAATCTTGATTCTTTGAGAGCAATTTCATTGCCTTTCTTTGATGGATTAATGCAGTCAGTGCACATTAGAAATTTGAATCAGGAATGTATGTAATAGGCAAGGCATTGTTGACAACAATGGCCTATGGACTAAGCAGGAGTGCATTGGATAAGCTGCCTCTCCTCTACTCAGATCATAGCCTACCAGTGGTTGTTGGGCTGTCTACCTCAGCCACAAAAGTATTTGCTCTGTTTGATCCACTTCAGGATCTCACAGCAGTTTGGCCTGATGAAGATGATCCAGGTGTCATTCAGAGCCCCAGCAGATATTGCAAATTATGCTTATGCTTGCCCAGCTCATGGATTCAGAAGGAGGGAACAGTGAAAATTACTTCAAATAACCAAGCTTATAGGATGAGTGAGAGACTCATTTCAAAGATGCTGTGAGATGCTTGTTCTCTTTCAGTTTTATAGGCCTTAGTGATTGCTTGTCCGATCATCATTCTGTCCCTTGTTGTTGTGTGCCTTCCAATCATTTCTGACTTATGACAACCCTAAGGTGAACATATGATAGGGTTTTCTGGGGCTGAGTGCATGTTACATGTCCAAGGTCAACTAGCGAGTTTCCGTGGCCAAACAGGTAGTCAAACCCTGGTCTCCAGGATTGTAGTTCAACGCTCAAACTGCTACACCATGCTGGGTCTTTTTCTTCTCCTACCTTTAAAGATTTTTCTGGGTTTCATTGGCCTTACTGACCAAAAAGGAAAGAAAAAGGGGTAAGAGTTCACTAATCAGCTATGGTCTTCATGGCTAAGCCTCTGTCCTCGTAAGATGGCCATGTATTCATCTTGCCCTTGAGAACAGCACACTGCCAGACCATCAAGCAATATCAGGAAGCTTTGGGAAAGAAGAGGACTTTATCTCGGTTTAGGAAGTTGAGTGTTTATAGTCTTATAGATTGTTTTTCTGCTGTTTCTCTTGGATCATGCCCTGGTCATGCATGTCAAAAGAAATCAGGGATGCAATTTCTAGAAGAAAGGCAGAGTTTCTCATCTCTCACTGTCCACAACAGAGACACATTGGAAAAAAGATAGTAGGAAACACATTTCCCAACAGATGCCTGCTTAGCCTCCTAACTTGCTGAGACCTATGTTCATTTACTTGGGTTTGTTCTTCTTCAGTAGAGATGAAATGTTACCTTGTGGATATGATCCTGAGGGAACTCTAAACAGCGTACTTATGACCAGGACCTCGTCAGCATTAAAACCATAGCAAGAAATATTTGAATGGACCTGAAGTTTGGCTCTTGTGTGCCTTCGTTACAAGGATATTCTGTGAAACTGACTGACACATGTCCTGGTTTTCCCACATTGCACTTGTCATGCTGAAGTGATGGTGTTGTGATAACTGAAGCCCCTGTCAGAGCTGCTGCTGATGAGCAGCAGCTGTTGGCCCCTGTTGCTCAGGGTGGAGATGAGGAGCAGCAGCTATTGGTCCCTGTGGCTCTGGCTGGAGATGAGTCCTGCAGCTCAAGAGCTCCCCCTCCTGCCATGGACCAAGCAGGCTCGGACATTCCTCTGCCTGCTCCTTTAGGGCAACAGGGATCCGATTCTGAAGATGCTTTGGAGCCTGTGCCAATCAGCCCACAAACAAGGCAGAGACTCAAGAGAGCTGAGCAAAGGGAGGCTTCCTTGATTAAGTTCAAGAAGCAGTGACTAGCCACACCTGTGTCTTGGGCTATATAACTGCCTGCCTGGAAGCTTTCCTTTGCTTGTGGCAAACTTTCTACAAGTCCTGTCTTTGCCTGTTCCTTGCTTCCAGCACCTGGCTCCTGATACCTTGGATTGATCTCTTGGCTCCAGACCCCTGGCTTTTGGAACTCTGACTATGGCTTTTGCTTGTCGCTCTGGCTTAGGTAACTGGACTTCCCTTGAGGAAGTGCTTCCTTGACTCCTCCCGGCAGGACTCTGCTAGCTTTCCCACTCCCTTCTCCAGGCTGTCTTGGTGCCGGGGTCTCTGACCCTGGCAGTCGTGCTCATTGAAGAAGTAACTCCTTTTTGCCTAATGTCTGTATGATGACTTTTGTGATTTTCCCATGATGAGTGTCAGTTCCCCATCAGAAAGTCTCATTCTGTGTTGAGATGGTACAATGTGTCATTGGCACTTCCATCTGTGAGGCTTTAGAAAGTTTTCAGTAAAGCAACATTATTAATGGATTAATTGAGTTGATTAAAAAGTTATGCCTGAGGTAACTGATTAATTGGGCTGGTGTCTCCTGTCTCTCACCCCCATGCAGTTCTTTGCAGTTGAAACCTAACAGCTTGCTTGCTCTGTTTTTAGCTCTGTCTGGCTTCACGCCTTTATTAGCCTCTCTGGAAAAGGCAAGAGACCACATATTGGCACACATTACCTTGTGGGTCACCTGGAGCATAGACCAGCTCTAAACATGCAGTTGTTCAATTCTTTTTGCTGTTTTAGCAAGTTCATTGTTTTGTTGTTGTTTTTTTACTATGAATAGTTAGATTTAAAAGATGCCTGCATCCGGTGGCTTCATTTCTTATAGTAAACCTGCTCTGCTGTGTCTGTGTGAAAACGGCAATATATATTCTCCCTCAGCCCCTGCAGTTTTCTGTGGGATTCTAATTGTGTTGCATAAAGCTAAGACTGCAAACAAAGTGAGAGGGGAAAAAAGCCCTCTTGACTTCAGCTCAGTGAATCTTCATTATGTGAAATTTCCCCTTGTGACCTGGCATTTTCAGAGCCAAGCAAACTAAAGGCTTATTTCAGTAAGATCTATTAGGTGGAAGAGTCTTTTCCCAAAGGAGATAGCAAAATCTTTGATATTTGATGTATTTAAAAGCACACTTGGGAACTGCTAGAAAAACCTTTCTACAGCAGGGAACAATTTAGACTGTCAGAGACATGGACCTAAGGGATAATAAGGAAGACAGGAGGCTGCCATACATACTCAAATTATCTGGCTCAATATTGCTTACAGTAGGGGTCAGGAACCCCAGACCTCTGAGCCAAATCTAGGCCTCTGGGAGTCTCAGTTCATCCCGCTAGGCTTGCCCAGATGCTCATGCCCCCTTCCTCACGACACTAGCTTTGTCTATGCGTTACTCCCATTATAAAAGGACTTGCCTTATTTGGGTTTAGAGATATAGATATCTCACCACTTAGAGATATAAATTTTCACTTGTCTCCCCACTGAGTTTGTGTCCATGTTTTGGTGATCCTGTGCATTTTGAGACTTAACACATAAAAATGTCATTTTCTCAAAAGCATGTTTCTATTCAGAAAAGAAAAAAACCCTCACATTTTTGGTACAAAATGTGTCTGAGGAAAAGAAAGATTTTTGGAAAAAAATTCTGAAGAAATCTTGTGATGATGGACCATTTTAAAAATAGGAATTCTGAATGTGTTTTGGACTGGATGAGTTTGATAATTTTATACATCCTTATTGACTTTAAGAGCTACAGTCTAAAATATCCTGGTATTTTAGATTGCACTTTTTTCTTTTGTTCTCCTGAAACATGCCCTTTCCCTAAACCATTCTGAAATTGAATCTGAGTCTGAGGCTGAAGGATGTTCTGCACTGTTGGTCTATACAGCCTGGTAGTTTCTGTCCAGTCTTTTTTGGACAGGTACCTTTTCCCCAGATCTATTCGGAAATATTCAAAGGCCTTTGGCATGAAAATTTGTGTGTCTTCTACCACTGAGCTGCAGCCCTTCCTCATAATACTGTTAGTTGAATCAGTGAGTTCATCTGGACTGTTGGCTGAGTCACCCCTATATAATTTCTTTTACTTGTGATATTTAGATTCTTGAATACTAGATGTCTACCTAGATGTCTAGATGTCTAAAAGTCTACCTTTGTATACAAAATAATCAGGATTCCCATTTTAGGAATGTCCCAGGCCTTGAAGATTCTGGGCTAAAACCTGAGATCTAGAGACAGCCCCAGATGATGACATTAAGTGTTATTATGTCATTGTCCAAAAGGGGGGGCTTCAGACTTCAGGCCCCATTTTCCCCACCGCTTCCTTCAAGCCAGTTAAGACCCTGTCCTCATATTGTGGCATGAGGTTTTTGCAACAAGAGCTGCCTATGGGTGGTGATAACAGCTCTGGCCATAAAGATTCTCATGTGATAATAAAGCTGCTAATTGTGAAGGACATGATATTCTCATAGTTCTTGCCACTGAAAGTCTTTGTCTACTGTCTTTGAACAAAGTCTTTGTTTCAGTGGCCATTATTACACATTAAGAGCTCTATTAAGTGCTTAGGCAATGATACTGTGATGTCTGCATAATTAGGCTATCATAAATTTAATAAACTACAAAGAGCTCATTTTCTGAAGACATAAAGCACAAATTACAAAAAGATATTTTCCATCCTCCATGCAGAACATTTAGGAAGATTTTTTTTAAAGTGGTCTTAATCCTTTTCTTGAGATTAAAAAAAAAAACAACACCAGAGAATTTATTCGGTTTACATTTATATTTCTGTGATCTAATTTGGTATTATTTAATTTTGGTTTTGTGTGTAGTGTTTTTGAAATGTGGAATATTTTCCCTTTTAATGTTACGGAATCCTCAAAACTTGGTATCAGAACTTTTCAGAATGGGATGATTGGGGAAAAACAAAACAAGAACTCCAGAATGACAATGATTGCTGAAGCCTTTCATTACTAATGTAAATAGGTGAATAGGTGGCAGCACATGAGAAAAGCTCTGCCATATAAGGCCAAGCCCCATCTAGTCAACCATTCCTTTTTCTTTCAAGTGATAAACTAGAGTACAAAGTGTTGGTTATTACCTTTAAAGCCCTATGTGGTTTGGGTCCAAGTTACCAGCGGGACTGCCTCCTCCCATACAGTTTGCCCTGCGCACTCAGGTCCTCCGGGGGGCAGTTACTTTAACCAGCCAGGACTAGACTGGCAATGGTCACTCAGAGGACCTTAATGTCAGCTGCCCCTAGACTGTGAAATGACCTGCTGGAAGAGATTTGACAGCAAAACATGCTGGCTGAATTTTAAAAAGTACTAAAAACCTATCTCTTCTGGCAGGCCTACCCAGACAGTTTTAAACTTTGAATTTTAAATTGGTGTGTTTTAAATGGTATTGTGTGTTTTTAATTGTATTTTAATCTATGTTATGTCCCATCTTGAGTACTGGGGAAAAGCAGGGAAGAAAATAATAATAGTAGTGGTAGTAGTTGTTGTTATTATTGCTGCTTCTGGAAAGCCCACAAACAGGGCCACAGGCATAAAAGCACCTTTGGAACTGATTTTCCAGCAACTATTGATGAAAGGCTTATCACCTCTGATACTGCTGCTAATGTACAGTTATCATGGCTAGGTTCCATTAATGACCTCATCCTCCATGGCGTTCTCCAATGCCATTATAAAGAGACCCAAGTTGGTGACCATCGCTGTATCTTGTGATAGCAAACTTTATAGTTAAGCTGTACACAGTATGAATAAATACCTTTTTCCATCTATCCTGCACATTCTGTTAGACTATACAGCTTTCTGCCCAAATGTCCTGGGGTCTATTCATACAATACAATTATAGCAATATATTCTGCTTTAACTGCCAGGGCAACATCCTGTAGAATTCTGTAGTTTGGTCAAAGTCAGGGCACTAGAGCTCTTTGGCTGGGTATTCTAAATGTCCTTCCCTCAATTGCCAGTTCCAGGATTCCATGAGATGTTGCCATGGCAATTAAAGTGGAATATACTGCTATGATTGTGTAGTGTGAATGGGCCACTGGAAAGGAAATAGGGTGGTAAAAGGTCATTGCAAAGCTTCATCTCATAAAGTAACCACATAGTGCATGTTTTCACCTCCTCTAATAGCTTTAAAAAGGAAATTACTTTGGAAAAGAGAATGTCACTTCCAGTTTGTAACTCTCCTGCAATTTGCCATCACTTCCTCCATAAAATGGCTTTTAATTGTTTTTATTTCTGTATATTCAAGAAATTTAAATAAATGTAATTTTTTTTTAGTTTATTTAGTACTGAAATAAAATATTTGCAAAATTAAATACTCTGCAACTCTGGATAGTAGCACTTAACGTGATATCCATCATACATATTAAATGTGAGAAAATACATCTAACTGAAATAACAGGATGGCTACCAGACACTTAAAGCACAACTATCTATTTGAGCACTTATGGAGATGTTCTAATAATGATATGTAGCTTAAACAGATGCTAGCGTGCGAGTCTTTGGGAAGCTGCCATTGTCTATGTTTTCTTAAAATGGTATATTTTATATATCTTGTATATGAGCCTTCAGGAAATTGGCATTATCTATCCCTTTTTAAAAATCTTTTAAATGTGCATTTTATCAAATGTGAGGTCTTTAAAGTAAAATATTCATTTTTCCTATCAATTTCAGCTTAAACTAATTGAGTAATTTAACTTTTGGACAGTTAACGTTGATTCAGTTCTCCCATGTGTGCACAGAGCTTGTGTGTCCTGGCTGCTTCATATGCTTCAAATGAAGTCAGGAACTCAATTACTGGATATGAGTTTCCAGGCAGTTTGTATCTCTAGTCAAAATGGTCTGAGGCCTGCCAATGCCAAATGCCTCTGGCAAGTTTAGTGTCCTCTTTGCTCATTTTAAAATTCTCAGTCCATTTTGAGATGATTGGCATCCTCTTTAGGTTTCTCAACTGAGCTTATTCCTTGCCTTGACTATTTTCTTTTCCACTTTTTCTTGAAAAATTGTTAATGTAATTGATGCAGTTTTTTGATTATATCAGTTTGTAACGTACTTGTATGTTTTCTCATCTGGTTTATTTGTATTCTTGCAGTTCTTCAAGAAGTGTTTTATTTTATTGTTCTACTGCAGCATGAAACCCTTTAGGGGGAAAACAAAAGGAGAGAATGTTGATTTTCAAATTCAGTTAATGTGGGGTGAGCACATGTCCAAGCAAAGTATTGATGGCATCTGAGATGAAAAATGAGGTTATGGAGAACACAAGTGACGTCATTTTTCTGTTTTGTTTTATTCCAATAGCAGAAATCAAGAAAAGGGTTTGATAAACCCAAACAAGTTTTGAAAATAGTACCACAGTGTGAATGACTGACGATAGAGAAATGATTTTTTTTTAAGGAGGAGATTCATCTTGGTATTTCGCTTAATTTGAAGTCCTGCTGTACTATAAATACAATAACCATCAAAATGAAAAATGCAACAGATTGATAATACCATTGAGTTTTAATTAAACCACTGAATTGAAAAAGGCCCAGATGGATAACTGGATAATGTAGTTACAACCCTGTTATGAAAAATGCTAGGCTGCCAGTTATAGCATCTTATAAATAAATGTTATGCCAAAATAACATAATTTTGAGAAGACTGTCCAAAAATTAATCATTTAAGTCTGTGAAACAGATGGTTTCTCTGTTTTATTTGATTTGGCTACATGGTGCTGATCGCCTTAGACCAGTAAGGGTTCCTTGCCTCCCCACTCCCCAGATCTTTACCCATTTACCCAGACCAGTTGAGAAGCTCCTGTTCACAGTGGTAAAACCTTCAAAATATTCAAATTGTGAAAGGTTATTTTTTGGAGGGCGAGCATGTCTTAGAAGGCACTTACAATAGTTCCAGAGTTTACCTGTATTTGCTGGTGTATAAGATGCACCCATGTATAAGACACACCCCATTTATACACTGGCAAATACTATTTGTCAGTGTGTAAGGCACACCGGTGTATAAGATGCACTCCATTTTCAAATAGTATTTTTTGAGAAAAAAATTGAGTCTTATACACCAGCAAATACAGTATTTATAGACTGTAAAAGAGTAATCTCAGTTCAGTATGACTTATCTCAAATAAGCATTTTAGAAACTGGTATCTTATGATGGCAGCAATAAAGAAAACACAAGTTTTGTCAGTAAGGTGGAAACTGCAAGTTTTTCTATATATGAATTTAAAAGGAAATACTTTTCTTTCAGGTCAGTGGTGGAGCTTGGAGTGTGTGGAGGGGTGGGTGGGAGGAGGCAGGCCTACAGTGTGAGGGGTGTGGCCACTGCATGGGGGTGTGGCCAGGGCACATGGGGGCATGCGGGGCGTGGCTACAGGCCAAGATGCCCCAAAAACATTGCCACCAGGGGCGAATCATCCCTCCCCCGTCCCCACATCCCTGCACAACTGTTTCAGGTTCCAGACTTTGAGAATTCACTAGATGTGCCTTGATACTGTTGTTGTTGTTGTATGCCTTCAAGTCATTTCCAACTTATGGCGACTCCAAGACAAACCTGTCATGAGGTTTTCTGGCAGAATGAGAGTGTTAGACACAGCCAAGGTCACCCCATAGATTTCCATGGCCCAGCAGGTAACCAAACCCGGGTCCCCAGGGTCTTAGTCAAATGCTCAAACCACTATACCACACTGGCTCTTTCTTCATACTATACTCACAATGTATAGATTAATATGGTTGGGAGAGATTTCCTCAGTCTTTCTCCATCTTAAGTCAGACCTTTTCTTGAATTTCCCAAGTCTCCTTACTAGATAGTAGAACATTTTCTTTTTTATATAGTATAGAAAATATTGCTGTGTGTTCCTTGTTTCTTCCAGGTTGCTGTGTACTTTCCACCTCCATGTTCCGTGGCAGATCATATGTTCATAGCAAATCACATGGCACAATGACACTACCGCCTATCTTCCATGACATACATTTTCTGTGAAAATGGCCTACTTTGATAGATTAATGTAGCTTTTACTGGCTTAGTAAAACAAGAGGATGAAGGTACCATTTCATTTAATTGGTTGAAAGGGTCCAAACTCATGTATATTAGCCTGCACCCTCTACACCAGTGTTGCACTAACTCTCCAAATGTTGCTGGATTGTAATTTCCAGCATTCCTCACTGTTACCATGCTGTACATCCCCACTCCACAAGGTATGATTAGCAATGGACATTATTTAATTGGCACATAAATTATACACTGTTATGTCTGAAAAGCCATGCTGAAAAAGAGGATTGGCTGAACACATGCAAAAGTAGGTCAGGTGGGACCTCAGGGCATGGCCTGGTCATAGTCCAGGGATCCCCTCAATGACTCAGCCTTCAAAAACAAAAGCACCTGAAACTGCCTCAACAGAGCAATTGGTTGTTATCAACTCTTTCCATCTTTCTGCCAAAATTCTCCTTTGTTTCCTCATCTGCCCAGTCATTAAGGAGCTATCATGATTCCCATCAGTGCTTTGTCACCCAATGCTAAGCCATTAGCCCATTCCTGACCCCATTGTTTGCCCTGCCAGAGAACCATTAACATCTTCTTCCTTGGGAAGGAAGAAAAGGGTATTTAAACCCTGGCTCCAAGCCAGACAACTTGTAGTACCATACTACTCTAGACATAGGACATCACTTTGCTGCTATGATTTCTGTTATGGTACTACCCTTGGACCCTTTGTCTGAGCCACATTGCTTCATTTCTTCTCTGCAGCATAGGTAAATATCACTCACTTTGCCCCAACTCCTCACTATCCATGATCCTTTCTTTTCTTTCAGTTAGCCTTGTATGGTTATGAGACTGCTTGAATCTTGCTTGTGATTGTGATATTCCCTCAATAGAACATACTTTCAATCTCCAGTTAGTGTCCCTGCATTAGTACCAGTATACATAGGTGGAAAGATCCTTAAGGTCCTCTCTCACAGGCCTTCCTGTGAGCTAATAATTCCCCACTGTTCCACAAACACACTAGCTCTCTGAGTCAGCCACCATTTGGGGTGTCATCACCTTTGACTGGTGAGGGCTCATGGAAGGTACAGTCCAACAGTAGCTGTTCTAAAGGAAAATGGAAATGAAGAATGATGTGGAGACTGAATTCCCCCTGTTGATATGTGTATGCACCCCCAGCTGGAAGGTTATTATTAGCCATTCTGATGTCTGACTTGAAAACATGGACAAAACAGATATCAGTCCATTTGCATGATGAAAATATTTCTTGCTAATGATTTAGCAAAGCAGTGTGGGAGTTGAGTAGTCCTCCAGAGGTTGTTTGCCAGAAACTCCAAGCATTCTTTACCACTGGCTATAGAATCATACAGTCATAGAGTTGGAAGGGGCCAACCCCCCAGGCTAAAGGTCTTGGGTCTGTCAGCCCAATAGCAGCTGGAATGTGCATGATACTCAACCCATCACTACATTTCTATTATTATTGATACTGTCATCTTTTATTTAGACTTAGCATTTTCCCCAAAACTAGGGCTCAAGTGGTTCAGAAATTTAAACAAATATGCCACAGTTAAAAAAAATACAAAAGATCAACATTAAAATGAAATGAAAATCTTAACACTACAAACAATTTAAAACATGCAATTAAAATGTTAGAAATCAGTTAAGAAAACACAATTAAAACAATGGAGTACACTCTTAAAAGTCCTTCCTTTAAAGACCTTTAGTTCTCAAAAGCCTCTTGGAATACAAGCTTGTCTGGTTGTGTAAGGACAACAAGAAGGGGAGCATTCCAGCCTCCCTATTCACTCTCTTTTCAAACCTTTAACATGGTTTATTTAAACAAATGAGTGTTATAACTCAGGGCTGGATGCTGGCTTTTTTCAAGTACACCATAGTTAACATTAACCACATTTTGTTGAATTTGATAACATGATAAATTCTGATCAATCCAAAATGGAAATGAAGGCTTCAAAATCCTTCATGGCTAAACTAGAACATCTGTCTGAGACTTATTAGAGCCTGTTTGATCATGCTAAACCAGTGATCCACGGCCTTGGGCCTTGAAATGTTTTTGGATCGTAACTCCCATTATCCCTGTCCATTGTCCAGAGAAGATAACAGTTACAATGTTATTAGTCTACTCATATTAAACCAATATTTCTCAACAGATGTTAATCTGTGAAGCCAGGATTGAGAAATACTGGTTTTGATAGAAATTGTGTGTCTGCAGCAGAGTATTAATACTGATTAAGGAGCAAACCCACCAATGGCTTAAAGAAACAAAGTAAAAAAGCTTTATTATAGGAGCTCCATTCTAAGATAGGAAGGTTACTCAGGGTGCTTTCCTAATCTAATGATGTGGTGAGAAGAGGCACAGAAACATCTAAGAGTATCAGTTTACATCACAGAGGGGTCAGGATAGGTAGGGCCAAGAAGGGAGGACGCTCCAGGTCACTCAAACTAACTAGCTTTATTACTACTGCCCACTGTGAGGCATTCTGATTTTTCCATGCTATGCATTGTTGCACTTCTAACAGATTTAACATGGGGAGATTACAATGCAGTGACCGTCAGATGGTTGTTCCCAACTGTACTCAAGTATTTTATTAATCTTTGGTTTACTGTGTCCAAACACAGCCAGTCTGCTTTTGAATATTTTGAGATGTTAGCATGCATTATGAAACCCAGGCACTTAATTAAACTCTCTAATGGAGTCTGCTGTAGCTCAAGTATGATTTCTGTGACACTGCTATCACTAATCACCTTAAACTATAGCCTTAAAGAATGTGTTGCTCTGGAAAAGGGCATGTTTAGATTGCTGAAACACTGAACAGAAGCAATTTATACACTTTGTGGCAGCTCATCCATTATGAAACTTGGAAATAAATCAAATGATGAAGGTGAAATGTAAGAAACCTGCAATCAGAACAGCCACATGATAGTGTCTGAAATACCTAAACAAGACCACCCAATTTCATTCCCTACTGAATGGAAGAATGCGCGTGTGAGTGGATGCGACTGGATGCCTAGAACTTGCTGCTAACACTTGCTGTTTTATAATCCACTCTTTCTGATTGATAAGTGAACCTGCAGAAGTTGTGAGGACCTGACTATAATGAGGAAAAAATGAAAAGCTAAATGAAAAGTAGGTGAAGTGTGATACTTTTATGTTATTAAATAGTCACACCAGTTTTAGTTTATTAATAATAACTTTATTAAAATATAAAAATGGAAATTGCATGACGGTGGCAAGCAGTGACTACCACTCAAAAATCAAAGTAATGGGAATAACATATTACATTCCCTTTTGGGTAAGTATGCCTAGAATTATGGAAGTTATTTTCCTTGTTGCCACATAAAGGTCATAGACAGGCATATACTATTTCTATTATGGGAATATCCATAAAATGCTTCCTTTTTACTCATAATGCAAGCAATGGGATTCAGATGCATCTATCTGTCTCAGCTTCCCTAGAGTCTATGTTGGTATCTTGCATTAATTTTTGATCAGAGGAAGTGGTTCCCTAAAGAAAATACATAAGGCATTTCCCTACCTGTTTTTGTATTATCAGATCTGCCCAATATCATCATTCTCCCTCTACTTTATCCTCTATACAACTGTATGATGATACAGTTAGGATAAGAGAATCCTGGTCCAGTGTCAACCAAAGTAAGTTTCATGACTGAGCAGAGATTTGAACCTAAGTCCAATGCACAAACTCTTATACTGTTCACTGCATCTCTTATGCAGTGTCAGATCAAAATGGCATTGAGCACACAGTTGGTTCAAAAATAGATCCCTCCATCATGTTCACTTATATATGACTTTTATCTTGCAAATTCATCTTGCAGCTGAACTATTTTCATATGCAAGTATCTCCTACCATATCCAGATGTGGAGTTTTTCTTAAACACAGAGGCCTTTTCTGCAGGAGCCTCCCGTCCTGGCATGGGGACAAGAGAGGAGCGGGACCACGACAATGCTTCTGCATGACCTTGTTGTGGTCCCACTCCTCTCCTGTCCCCAGGTGGTGCGATCACAGATTAAATCATTGACAGGTTTTCCCTGTCAATGGTCCACAATCGCGCCACCATCTCATACTTATCTGTCATGCGGAAGGGCAGGAAGCGCAATGGCAGTGGTTCCTGCCCCAGTGCAGCCTAGGAAAGTATGCAGATGCTCTGTGGAAGGAAGTGGTGTGTCCATCATGCCCTTTTCTGCAGGGAGCCAACCAGTGTGGAGGGGAGCACTCACGTCATGCTTGCTTCCCAGCAGAGCTGTTGCTGGGATCGCCACCAAAGGACTACATGAGTGTGCAGAAAGGGCCTTATTTAACTGAACTCTTTTTTAGCACTCCTATCTGTTGCAGAATTTGGAAAGTAAAACCAATTAAAATGAGAGAGACTATAATCCTATTCGTTTCCCCTGTACAATTAATCTGCAACAAACTTGCCCAGAAGAAAGAAAGAAAGAAAGAAAGAAAGAAAGAACTGTTAAAATGAGGTCTCTGGCATCAATGGAGCAGTTGGGTCAGGGGAAGGCAAGACATGTTGGTAAAACATGTCTGTGTAGCTTCCAAGCACCAACCTTGCTACATAGGTTGGTTTTCATAGTTGTTGTTGTCCCATGTAGTCTTACTGTTTCCATTCTCTAAGCAGACATTTATTGCTGGATGGCAAGAAGACCATGCCAGGTCAGGTCAAGCTGTATGAGCACATTGTACCAAAACTGAGAATATGAGAAAGAGCAGAGGCTAGCGAAGAAGCTGCCCATGTTTACAGTCCCACCTCCTCCTGTTTCCAGCTCAGAAGGTGCCAGCAGAGAGAGCTGTCCAAGCTACAGATTGAGGCACAGGACACAAGACAACCGATCAACCCATTGAGTGAGGAGCACATGCATGCACACTCCTCACACCTTCTTCCCATCCTGTGATGCGCCATATCTTCTACCCAGAAATCAATATGTAATCAGGCAGAACAAGCACAGCTTAGTGAGATCAATGGCCAGTCCATCTCTGCTATGGGAGGGAAAACAGAGGATGTTTGAGGTCGATGGGCCTCCATGTCTTCACACATGTATGTTGGACTTTGCAGCTTCCTCCTAGCCACATTATTTCTGGGTAGAATCCATGCCCAATATCAGTTTTGGATGCCACTGATCTTTCATGACTTGTCACAACGTCTCCAAGATGCAGTTAAACTAGGTAACAAAATACAGTGGGAAAGACACAAGGGTTATTATTTTCTATGAGAGTCCTGAAATAGATAGGAATCAGCATTCTCTGTGCCCATATTAAAGGGCAGTTTCTAGTACTAAGTCTGGGAAATTAAATTCATGGTTAAAAATAAAGAAACAGCCTGATAATTTAGGAATTTAAGTCTGCTAACATTTGACGACATGTAATCTTGTTATTTTACATTATGCAGTTGAAACAAAATTCATTATGTTAATATAATTAGTTCAGTGAGATCCTTAAATTAGCACAGAAAGCTTTCAAGAAACCATATTTGCAACTTAAGAGTTCATTTGAGAAAGATTTTCATTAAATTATCTAGGAAGTGACAAAAAACTACTTTCAAAAATTGGCGATCAGGAATTGTTATCTAGTTGCTTGTAAATTCATTAACTTTTATTTTTACACCACAGTGCATATTCTTATGGAATTCTTTTGTAATCACATTATTCTTGGCTCAGATAATACAAGAGCTATAAAATTCATTGAATGAGACATACATTATCAAAACTTTATTTAGGTATAGAGTTAATGGATTTTTTAGAATAATGGGACAAGCTCTCACTACTAGTAGAGATCAAATTTGTTGTTGATGTTGCTTTATGTTTAAAAATGGATGGCTTTACATCTTTATCTTATTTCCATTGTGTCTGGAAATGTGCAGGTACCTGTTTTTGTGGCAAGGCATAACAAGCTATTTTGTTAGTTTATTTCAGAGACTTCATGACTTGATGGCTCTCTTATGACATGAAGGCTGCTGGAAATATTTGTTCCATTATATAACACAGCTAGGGACTGTTTCACACAATATATGGCAACAAATCTGGGTTTGCAATCTATAGCAGAATGTCCGCTTGAGCAATGAGCATCTGTGGGTACTAAACATGCTAAGAGGTACTTCCATCCTCAGATGCTGATGATTGCTTTGGATTCAGAACCAGTCTGAAAGGAGAGACATGTCTTTTTCTGTCAATCCTGATTTCATTCAGGTTCTCATTTTCCTAATATGAAATGCTAATTGTACCCAGGATTTTTTTTTTTAAAAAAAAACTCATGGAAGTTTCCACAAACATTCATGCATATTTCTTTTTAAAAGTTATATTTTTGCATGCACTTTTAAAATATACATTTCTCTGTACTCAATGTAGGCCTGTGTTTCTTAACAAAAAAACATTTTTGTGCTTATTTATTTCCAAAATACACATTTGACTATACCCATTAGGTACGTGTGTGTGTGTGTGTGTGTGTGTGTGTGAGAGAGAGAGAGAGAGAGAGAGAGAGAGAGAGAGAGAGAGAGAGAGAGAGAGAGAGAGACAGAGACAGAGACAGAGACAGAGACAGAGACAGACACAGAGAGAGAACTGCATCATAAACGCTGTGTTCTGATTCATGTTTCAGTCTAGGAAGCGTGAATCCCTAGAAGCACAGCTTTACATCCCTTGTTTAAAAAACAAAATATTTGGAGTATTTCTTCCTTTTCCTTTTTTTTGAAAAAAGAAAAGAATATGACATTTTATCAAAGACTACCTTTCTCTGTTAGAGTTTCTCTGTAAATCCCAGGTCTGCCCCAAAACTAATAATTTTAACAGTAAGTCAGGAACATTAATATAAGCAATTAAACATTTTTATATTAGTGTTTGTAATAATGAATTAATCTCCCAATATCTAATGTTTGTCATTATTGATTAATTTTCAAACCTAACATTCCAAGCTCTGCAAAGATTTACGGTGGACAATATAAACCACCTGGGATGTGTGTGGCATAATACATTTGGAGCCACTGGCTAACAAATAACCGCACCCTGTTTTTTATTTCTGATATTATAGTTTCTTTGCCACAATGTTTGCTTTTGAAATTTATTGACCACTCTTTGCCTTTACTGGCTCAAAGGCAGCCAAGGAAAGCTATATTTCAGAGGAAGGAGCTGGCAAAACCACCTCTGAGTATTCCTTGCTTTAGAAAACCCTATGAAATTCATGAGGCCACCATAAATCGACAGGCAACTTGTAGGTACACACACAAGAAAGTCCTGGTGACCATTCGTTCGCTTTAAGTAACTTCAGAGTTAATGCCTTTCACAGTTCAACTTGAATTCCTTTACTCTACTGGGGATGCACAGCTGTGACTCTTCAGATCTTTTGGAGTGAGAGCTCCTAGAACACTTGAGATTGCTGAGAGTTGTAAGCCAAAAACATTTGGATGGGCCACAGTTGTTTTCTTTTGCTCTACTCAAGCTCATCCTTTCATGGCATTGTGATAGGCAAAGATGGATTTTATGTTACAAAATGCTTGAGGCAAGTCTGTAATGGTATATGTTCTGTTTTACCCAGGCAAACTGCAATCTGCCTTCCAGCTGCTTGATACCTCTCTTGTTTATGCAGCCCCAGAAAGCTCCCTTAAGCAGTGGCTTAGAATTGAAACCTCCTGGTCTCTCCTACCTGCCCCTGATTCTGAGGCTAGTTCTATTTCCAGTCTCTTCATGCCACTGGGTGTTTCAGCTGATGAGCTCCCTCAGTCACAGTGTGTGGCAGTAGAAAGGCATGGGGAATTTTCCCCTGTTTTTCCAGCATGCATGCTGGTAGACAAGTCTGCTGAATGTTCCCATCGTACAGGGGCTCCTCATTCATACGCTGTTGTTTTCTTAGATTGTTCATGAGCCTCATTAAGAAGATTTCCAGTGATGGTCAAGAACCACATTTTGGTTACCCACGGTCATTCACTGGTTTAGCTTTCAAGAGATCTGCAGAGCCCATAGGCCATTAGGTTGAGCTGGGAAGTCAGGCATTGTTCTAAGGTGCAGCTGGGATGCCTTTTGTGCAACAGAAAGATAAAAAGTACAAAAGGTTTTTGTGCCATTCTCATTGTGGACTTCACCAGGAATAAGGTTATTACTTAGAACAAATTGGCTAAAAAGAAAGAAATGGAACATTAAAATGACTACTGCTACATTTCATTTATTGTCACCTTATACAAGTAATATATTATAGAGACCAACTATCAGACTGATTTATCTCCAGTCATGGAAGACACGTGCAGTAAGACATTTCTAGTTGCTTTGGATCCAGCTATGCATACCCTCCAACATTTCACAGATCAAAACCAAGACATGTGGTCAAGCAACATCAGTGTGTAGACAAGATGGCAAAAGTTGTTAATAAAGAACACACAGGCTGGGAGGGATTGCAACAGTTTGCATTTTATCTGAGCCTACTAGAAAGGACAAGATTCTGTCCCATCTTCTCCTTTTCCCCTTGCTAAGTTAATGAAATGCAAACTACTTTTGTACTTTTAACTCAGTTTGTAGCAAATGAAGGAAGCTAAGGACAAAAGAGGAAAGTCAGGAGGAAAGGAGAGAAACTGGGAAATTTTAAAAAACAGTGGAAAAAAGTGGGATGATGGAAGATTATTCAAGACTGTCCCTGCCAAATTGGGACAGCTGGAGTGTACAGCTGTGTTGCTATAGGCACTGGGAGATGCATCTAGCACTCCTTTTTCATATCAGTTCCAGGTTCTCTGGACTACTAGAAAGCCCTGTGTGACAGGTCCCGTTTTGAGGCTAGCCTCACAGTTCCCAGCCTTGGTTACCTGTCACTCTTATCTTGCCCTAAGGTCCCTGCTTAAATCCTCCTTGGATTTGGGACAAATGACCTTAGTGTGGACCAATTTATTTTACAAGTGGTTCCTGTGGTGGTAAGTGTGAAACTTTTTGGTCCAGGCATAAGGAAGCCAGGCAGAGTCAGGTTTAACAAAGTAGTCAATAATTCACTTTATTTTCATAATATACAGAATGGTAGCTTTATCAAGTTCCGGTACTCAGTTCCAAACATGTAATAATATTCAAACTGAGTTATGTCAGACCATTTCCTTCAATCAATCCAAGTGCCCAGTACACACTCACTTCCAACTGACTCCCTCAATTTTCTGTCTTCAACTGTCAGAGGCAAAACCCCTTTTCAGAAATGTTTCCTCCCCCACAGAGGCCCGCTTCCAATCACAGCATCTCTGTGCTGGGATTGGCTGCCTCCAGTAGTTTAAATGTTAGCAACCACTCAGTACTGTTTTACATGAGTCTGAAAACCAGGGATAGATTGGGGATTCTGTTAGTGTACTGTCCACCCCACTGCCTAACAGACTCCCTGATTGAGCTCATGGAACTGGTCTCAGGGCTGTTGTTGAGTTCTCCCAGACTTTTGCTTCTGGACAACTTCAACAAACTGTTGGAGGCCAGTTTGTCAGGTGCAACTAGGAAACTCATGGTATCCATGACATACATAGGCCTATCCCAATTGGTTTCAGGACCTACACATTCAGCAGGTCATACGCTTGATGCAACTTTCAGCTTGGAACATACGGGTCTGTGGGATTAACACCTCTGAATTGTCATGGACAAATCATTTTCTGGGCAGGGCTAGCATCACAGTCACAGCTTGCTCCAGCAGGAATGGAGGACCTATTAAAATGGTCTTCTCTCAAAGGCTAATGATCCTTTAGGGTTCTAAGAGGCCTTACTGGGTTTTAGGGCTGGTGACACTTGTTGGTGATCTTGTTGAAGCTCCAGTTAATAAGTGGTATCAAAATCTAACAAGGGCTATTGACACAGTTGCCCCCAAATATCCTCTCTGACCTGTTAGTAAACAGGCTTCCTGGAATACAGAGATCCTCAGGAAGCTCAAACAGGAAGGACAATGACTAGATTGCAGATGGCAGAAAACTCAACAAGACACAATATAGAGAACATCTTTGTTCCTATAGAGTGGCACTATGTGCAATGAAGAAAGCTTTCTTGTCTTCATGTATTGCATCTGTGAATTCATATCCAGCTGAGCTATTAAGGGTGGTGAGAGGTCTAACCAGGCACCCTCCCACCTGAACCTAACCTTAACGCCCTTAGTGTGGTGCCTTTAATGACCATTTCCCAGATGAAATATCTTGCATAAGAGTCAACTGAGATGCCATAGTTGGAGCAGATGTCAATAATGAGGTGTCCAGCAGCTCTGTGAGTGGGGTTATACTGGTTAAGCCTCAAATTGGTGAGTATTGCTGATGAGGACAAGCTGCTGGGGCAAGTAAGGAGGACAACTTGTTTTCTCAAACCTCAAGGTTGGACTTCTTCAACACATTGTACATTGAGTTACTTTTGGACCAAGTTTGGAAACTCTGGCTGGTCCAAAATATGGTAGACAGATTGGTTACAGGTACATGGAGGAGTATGAGCATACCACACTGATATTAAAATCACCCCACTGGCTGCCAATTAGTTTCTGGGCAAAATACAAAGTTTTGGCTATCACTCTTAAAGCCTCATATGGTTTGGATCCAAGTTATTTGCAGGATCTCTTCCTCCCATACAGTCCACCCCATACACTCAGGTCTTTCGGGAGCCAATTACTTAAACCAGCCAAGACCAGACTGACAATGGTCACGGAGAGGACCTTTTTGTCAGCTGCCCCTAGACTGTTGAATGACTTGCCAAAAGAGATTTGACAGGTAAGCACACTGTCTGAATTTAAAGAAGTACTAAAGACCTATCCCCTCCAGCAGGCCTACCCTGTCAGCTTTTAACTATGAATTTTTAAATTGGTGTATTTTAAATTGTTTTATGTGTTTTTAGTTGTATTTTAATCTATGTTGTACCCCACTATGAACCTTGGGAAGAGGCAGTAAGAAATATAATAATAATAATAACAACAACAACAATAACAACAACCCTCTGCAAGAATGTGACACTCTATTTTTCCTTCACCAAACTTTGTAATGACTTTGATCATTACATACATTTAGTCAAGTCTGGTTTAGTCCATGGCTCCTTCACACCTCAGGGAGAGTAGCAAATTCTTCAGTCAAATAAGCTTAGAATAAACACTCTGGGAAATATTTTAGAAAGTTAAGACGGATAGGATATCTACAGAAGAGGCATGATATAGCATGGCATTTAAGTATGTGAGTTGTGGTCCCCCATGACAAATCTTGACTATGCATTTACTTAAAATCCTATTTTGCCTTGTGTAGGTTTGGAAATAAACAGAACTGTGATACACCCCTGTGACAGTGTTTGCTTGTAGTTATCAGAGCTTAGAAAAGTCTTACCATATATCAGCAAATATTACCTCAGGGTCTGCTTTAGGTGATTCAAACACACCCAAAGTTAAATAATCCTCCAAATTCCTTCCCAGAATCAGAGAAATCCAGGCTAGATCTCTAAATCCTCACTGGAGCATCCGAGATCTCTGATAGATTTAATACTTCAATACTGGATCTTCCAAATCCCATTGCTCCCAGTTAAGAAATATCTCAGTTTATTTCCAGTCCAATCCAATCCAAATTCCTTCTTTGAGTCCCCCCAGTCTCCCCATGAATATACCCATCCCTGGAGTGTGGGGGACTCTCCTTCTTTGGAGGCTTTTAAACAGAAGCTGGATGGCCATCTGTTGGGAGTGCTTTGATGTGTGTTTCTGCACAGCAGGGGGTTGGACTGGATGGCCTCTTCCAACTCTATGATTCTATGATTCTACCCTGAATTCCTCAAACCATTGGCTGTCTTCTTTACTGTGCTGTCGCATACCCTCCAATATTTCACAGCCGAAAACCAGGATATATGTGGTCAAGCAACAGCAGAGTCTGGTCAAGGTGACAAAAGAAAGAAGAACACACAAGCTAGGTCAGGTTGTAGCTGTTTGCTTTTGCCTAAGCCTACTGGGAAGAGTAAGATTCTGCTTCCCCACCTAGTCTCTTCCCAGTTGAATTAACTGAGCGCAAGCTACTTTTCTACTTTGAACTCATTTTGCAGCAGCTGAAGTAAGCTGAGGGCAAAGGAAGAAAGTGGAAGGCGGAGAAAGAAATTGGAACAGTGAAAAAAGTGGGAGGGGATTAATTGAGATGGTCCCTGACACACTAAGGCCCTTTCCACATGTGGGGGAGGAAACGGGCGAAAACGCCCAAAAACGGAGCTTACCGGCAGCCGGGTAAGTCTGTCGCGATGTGGAGCAGCGCGAGCTCGCTGCTCCGCAGTCCTCCAGCTTCCCAAATGGTGGCTTCTGGTTGGTGGAGGCCCTCCACCAACCGGAGAAGCTCACCAGCTGGAAGCTCACCCCCGGCAGATCTGCAGGCACGCACTTGCACGCGCCTACAAATCTGCGTCGGAGCCAGGCGATGGAGCGGCTCGGGGCTGTGCGCTCCGTGCTTTTTAAAAACCTCGAAAAAGAGGTTTTTAAAAACATGCAGCGCGGCTAGTTCCGGCTGCTCCTGAGTGGATTCTGGTGTGGAACTACAAAAAGTAGTCCACGCCAGTCCGCTCTACGGTGCAGAAGACCTCCATGAGAGGTCGCTCTGCACCATTACAGAAGCCCGGTGTGGAAATGGCCTTAGAAGATAGTTGGAGGCTATGAGAGCCATGTTTAATAAACTTTTCAGTGTTTGTCAGATGCCACAGTTTTGTCACTAGTGGTCAATCACTGCGTTAGCCCTCAAAGAGTCAGCAAAGCATGACTGCTCGTAGGATGATAGGTTGAACTAGGAAGTCAGGCATTATTCTGTCGTACAGCTGTATACCTTTTGTACAACAGGAAAATAAAAAGTGCAGTAGAAAGTAGGTTTTTGTGCAGTTAACAATATGGGTTTTAAGACAGAAAGTTATTTCATAAAACAAACAGATTGGAGAAAGAGAAAGAAAAATAAAATAAAATGACTACTGCTACATTTCCTTCTTCATAATTTTATATAATTAATGCAGTACTAGGACCAACTATCAGACTGCATTCTCTCAAACCAGGACATATGTGACCAAATAACAAAAGAATGTGGTCAAGATTGCAAAAGTTATTAATGAGGAAGAACACATAAGCTAGGAGAGGCAGCAGCAGTTTGCTTTTGCCTGAGTCTACAGGGAAGGACAAGATTCTTCTTCCTTTTCTTGCTCCGGCTGAGTTAATTGCATGCAGACTACTTTTGCACTTTGAACTCAGTTTGCAATGACTGAATTTAGCTAGGATGAAGGGGTAAAGTGTGGGGAGAAGTGTGAGGAGGAGGGAATATTGCATGCAAAAACAGCTGAAAAAGTACAGTGACAGAGGATGAATCAAGACTGTCCTTGCCAGATTGGGGCAGTTGGAGTATATGCTGTAATGGCAATTGGACTGTGACTGCATTTATTTATTTATTTACTTACTTATCATCTTCAGTAGCAAGTCACAGTGTGAAGGTATTATCTTCCCTTCTGCTCTGAATCCTGGCATCTGTTATGACAATATAACTGGTCAAATGATACATAGCAAGATGAGTAGCCTCTTAAAAAAGTACCTTTTCCGAGGGCCTTATAGTAGAGGAGAGTGTTGTAAAGCTCTTGAAATGTATTCTTCTGAGACTGGAGGTATGTGTTTGGTGACATCGCCAGAGAGTGTAACAGTGTGTGGCCTACAGTACAGGATTGTTGTAAAGATTACTAAGATAATGAATACAGGAGGCCAGTGGCAGAGCTTGGAGTGTGTGGAGGGAGGGCGAGAGGGATGGGGCTATGGCACGAGGGGCATGGCCCTATGCGTGGGGGTGTGGCTGCGGTGCGTGGTGGTGTGGCCGGGGTGCGCGGAGGTGTAGCTACAGGGTGGGATGCCCAAAAAACCTTGCTGCCTGGGGTGAAGCGCCTCCCCCACCCCCTGTCCATACACAATTGCGGTAGGCTTCAGGCACTTATGGCGGGTGAAGTGTAAATACTGGAATTCCTAAAATAATGCCTTGTGCCAACATGACAATCACTTTTAGAGGTGCAGTGCAACACAGAGGATGTCCGAGATGCCTAAGTTTTCTCTCAGCAGCATACAGAAAGAGCAGAAGATGAAATGCATTTTACATCTGGCATGTTTTGATCAGTACCTAATGTGGCGAATACTTTGAGCTGGCATCCCATCTGTATCAAACAGTTGTAAATAATGACCCATCTGCTTGGAAAATGGTGGTTTTGTTAGCACATTCATGAATTCAATGATTTGCATAACTATGTTTATTAAAGAAATGCATCTGAGTTTCCGTAGTTAAGCTGTTCTTCTGATCTGCAACATTTCAGTGAACCTCTGTTAATAAGCAGTGCTTACTGAAAAATTAAGTACTGCTCAGAGCGTGTGTTGTTTTCTGTTCAGTTGTGTTAAGCTTCAGCCATTTTTCAAATAATATTTGAGAATGAGAGTAACTATATTCAGTAAAGATCTGGTTATGTTTCCATTTCATATAAATAAGGTTTTGTTTTTTGTTTTTTTTAATGTAATTATTGAAAAGAGAATGATAATAGATTTTAAGTTTAAGCCAGAAAAGTTCACTTCTTGGGAATACTGCATTTTGTGAGCTGGGCAGTATAAATGTCAGGAATGATTAACTTAAAATCATCATTTCTTTGCAGTTAATTTAGTAGTGGTTCACAGTCCTCCATTAAATATGACTGAGCAATGAAATGTATAGGGGTAAAAACACTAGCGCACAATTGGGTAGAGAGAAGCAATCTATACAACTCAGTAGTTTTATGGCAAGTCATAAATCTTTACCAAAATCCTCTCTCCCGCCTTGTATATATGTATCTCTCACTGTCTTGAGGTTTTTTTGTTTTTGTTTTCATTTCCCCTTCTAGTTTATCTTATCCAGCTGCAGGTTATTTTTCGGTCTAGAAAAACTGCCCTTTTTGTGAGCGTTGTTCTCCAGTCTGCAACACTCTACATTAAAGATGGGAACAGGTTCTCTTGAATTCAGTTGGGACTGGTTCTGACTATACATCTGTAGAACTGCAGTTTTGGTTTGCTTTGATAATTACATGCCCTCCAGTATTTCTTAAATGAAAGGCAAGACACGGGTGGCCAAGGAAAACCAGTGTGGTCAAGATGGCAGAGGTTATTAATGAAGAAGAACAGACAAGCTAGGAATGGCTGCAGCAGTTTGCTTTTGCCTGAATCTAGAGGGAAGAACAAAATTCTGCAGTTCTGCCCCCCTTCTGTCCCTCAGGAGTAGAAACTACTTTTGCACTCTGAACTCAGTTTGCAACCCTTGAAGTAAGATGAGAACAAAGGGGAAGAGGGGGAGGAAGAGATAGAAACTGGAACATTTAAAAGCAACTGAAAAAGTGACATCAGAGGATTAATCAGGACTGTTCCTGCCAAATCGGAACTGTTGGAGGGTAAGTCTTCAGTCTTTCATATTGACTAGGGTGGGTAAAGTACAGCCCCTGGGGCACATGTGTGCCCTCAGCAGTTTTTGTAGCTCCCTGATTCCCTATTGCAAAAATGCTCTTTAACCAAATTCTAATTTTTGCATGAAGACAAAGGAGATGGCTCCACAGCTCCTCCAAAGCGAGTGGACTTCTATCTATTGCCAGTTTTGAATCCCCTCCCTACACATTTTGGGGTCTTCCACAGTTAGCAGTCAGTTGTGAGGACAAAAATTTGGCCCTTTGGCTCTCCGAGTATTCCATTCCTGCCGTAGGTACTCAGGACATAGTTTTGAATATGCTTATGAAGATTCCAAATTTTAATCACCATATAAATGAATTAAAGCTTTAGTTGATAAGACTCTTGAGACCACATTTTAGAACTGTGAATTGAAAATACACCAATTTTTGTTTTTTAAAATCATATTTGACTCCTCTGTACTGCTGTAAATGGTGGTGGTGACAGATTATAAACTTTCTTCCAGCAGTTTTTACGTGTGTGTGTGTGTGTGTGTGTGTGTTCATGTATTTCATTCAGTTTTTCAGAAAAAAATATTTTTGGAATATAGAGGTAGGCAGGAAAATAAATGAATGATACTGATCATAAGATTAGTTACTAGATCAGTAACTGTTGTGGTTGTGTGAAGGAAAGTTTGCATATGTCTCTGTGTGTATGTGTGTGTGATGGGGGTGTTCTTCTGTGTAGCAAAAAAAGTCTGGGGTTAAAATGAATATTTTTGTAATGTGTGAGACAAAGAGATTATTCCACTGTTGCTTTTTGTGTAGGTATATTTGATATCTATATCAAGCAGAGTGCACTGTAGCCAGTGCTAGATGAGCTTGTGGTAGCAAACAGGGAAAAATACTCAGGATGATCTTGTATGATTTTTTAAAAAGGAAAAACTTACATTTATTGTTTTGAGAAATCCATCTTGGGATAGGAAAGGAGATGGACAAAAGAAAATCACCTAAATTTCAGTAAAAGAGCCCCTAAAAGCTGGCTGTCATGAGTGGATGTCATCCTGAGGCAGAAGCTTCATGAATGTTCCCTCCCAGACAAAGGGAGGCAAAAGGATATACTAACTAACTTTTGGAAGAAGGGGGAAGTGACTTTTGCCAGCAGGCAGGAAGTAAAAGGCTTGAATACATAGATCAAAGAAAGAAATGGAGAGGTGAAGCAAAAGGGCAGGCATGCTCTTTAGAATTCCCTCTCATTAATCTGGATACAAGCATTGATGCCTCTCTGCTTGCAACATTTTGCTCATTATCTTTACCTAAATTAACTTGCACCTGCTTTTTCTAGGCAATGAGAGGGAGAAAAATGTGGGGTTTTATATTGTTGGTAGATTTTCCCTAGCCTTCTCCTTTTTTGGAGACATGATCTCAAGATGACTGAACCTCATTTCCCTTTGTTGCAGTGCAGGCTGCTGGCTGCTAAACACTTGTTTCAAGGGCTTAACTGTTAGGGCTTTATAGGAGAGAAGAATAGGTAGCAAACTAGACATAGTTGGGCTCTCTTCTCTTAACCCTTGGCTCCACCACACCGGTCCCCACTGGCATTGCCTCAACAATGTCCTAATAAAGTCTAAGAATTAAGCAAATGTTATCTTTCTTTCCCTTGGCCACAGTTTATATTTTCTGCTCTCTCTTTTTTTGCTCTAAATGCTGATGTACAGTTTTACATCATCTAAAGCTCATTTAGTTGATTGATACAGCAATAAAAGACATTTACTAGCAACAGAGATA
This sequence comes from Cyclura pinguis, assembly GCA_030412105.1. Lineage (NCBI taxonomy): Eukaryota > Metazoa > Chordata > Lepidosauria > Squamata > Iguanidae > Cyclura > Cyclura pinguis. The sequence goes on along the minus strand of CM059599.1, from coordinate 244,185,734 downwards.
AAAGAGCTTTGCTAAACAATCTTTGTCAAATATGAATGTTCTTTATACAATTTCATGTTCTTAAACAAAAACAAAACAAAACAAAAAAGACCAGCGCATGATAGATAAAGCACGGGAGCTGACAAACAGTTGGGTAGCGATTGTTTCCAACACAGAACTACCAATTGATGGAATGCCAAAGGACAATGGATTATAGCATGAGAACAGGAAAATAAGCATGCAAAGAAATTGTAAAAACAGCTCACTCAAAATTATTCAGAAACAATAAATAGTTTAATAATCAAATATTTTGAAATGCTGCATTCTGACTTGTATCTATCGATGATTTTTCCTCAGTGTAAAATGTTCCCACAAGTCAGTGCATTTCCTTGTCTCTCTGCTAACACCTCCCCTCATTATATAGGCCCTGAAAACAGCTTCTGAGGGCTAGAGGATCCTCTCAAATGTAAGGGATATGGAGGGCTGCCATAGTGATCTGTGGTTCTAATGTGCCTTGATTCTGACTTATGGTGACCCTACAATATGTTTTCTTGTCAAGATTTATTCAGAGGAGGTTTGCTATTGCTTTTCTGTGAATATAGCTTATAGTAGCTGGAATTCCTTGGAGGTCTCCCTTCCAAGTACTAACTAGGCCTGACCCTGCTTAGCTTCCAAGATCAGACAGGATCTGTGTCAGTATGTGTAGTCCCTGCTGTATGTTGATCTGCTGGATGTATATTGAAATAGTGGGTTGTAGTCAGTGTAGAAGTACCTGCTGCAGAACTCCATTTAGCCTAGTGGTAATGCTACAAAGTATCCAGTGCTGGTTAATGAATGCAAGGATATTTCTGTTTGGAGCCTGTCTCAATTGTTACAAAGTATCAATTGGTTAATTGCATGATTTCCTATTGCTAAAATGTATCTGGCAAGGGAGGGGAGATCACAGCTGGGTGAAAATGTAAGTGTAGAGGCTTGTGTTTTGAGAACCTGGTGTCTCTAAGGCAAGAGACAGGAAATATGTCAAGGATGGTCGGAAGTGGGAACCAAATGTGGGTCTGGGAACTGTCTGAGAAATGGTGTGATGCTAGATTTATATTCCTCTCCACTCACAGCTTTTTGTGCCTAAATTTTGGAATTGTGTCTACAAAAGGTGTGAGCTCCATGTCTGCTTTAGTCTCAGCAACTTTGGAAGTAGTGTTGCCTGCATTTTCTACAAATAAAAGCTACTGTCTGCCTCAGAGTGAAGTTTGTGAAGTGTGGCTTATCCAGTGCATTGCAGTCTGGTGCCTTTAGGGTCTTTAGGCCTAATGGTAAAGTTTGTGATCTGCTGATATTTCTTTACTGTTGAGGCATTAGTAGTTCGAAGTTTTGCCTGGATGACAGTTGGTTGACTGGTGAGTCATTATAAAAGGCCTATTTATACAGAAGGGTGGGCAACTATACTGGGTCCAGGAGCCAATTTTCTCTTTCTATATTTTGTATCTCCTGGGGCCTTACAGATGATGAAAAATGCTGAAAATAGATAAAACAAGCAGCCAGGTGTCCATGCCTGTTTTTTTTTAAAAAATAATAGATGTTCCTTGATGTTTAAACAGTGTAGGGAGGGCCTGCAACCCTTTTGAAAGGTGACTTGTCTCTTACAGAGGGTTCTAGGAGAGGAATTTTGCCCCCTTTGAGGGCTAAAAAAAAGGGCAATTCAGGGACTCTGGAAAAGTTGAGGGCCATCAAAAGAGCTTTTTTTTTTGCAGGGTAGTCATACTTTGGCCACCTGGTTGCACAGAGAGGTCTTAAAGGATCTTTAAAACAGAAGCGTTCACACATTACAAGGAACGTGATGTCTTTGTGCTGCGTGAACACCTGTTCAAATGTTTTTGAGAAACTTTATACTTGGGTTCATTCCTGATTGGTATTCTCCTCTTGAGAATCAGCATGGTGCAGTGGTTTGAGCATTGGACTATGACCATGAGTTCGATTTCTTGCTCAGCCATAGAAACCCACTGGGTGACCTTGGGCACGTTACACTCTGAGCCCCAGAAAACCCTGTAATAGGGTTGCCTTAGAGATGCCATAAGTTCGAAACTACTTGAAGGCATACAACAACAGCAACAGCAACAGCCCTCCTCCTCCTCCTCCTCTTCCTCCTTTCAATTTATATAGGACTCAAGGTGGCTAACAATGTATTTAAAAACAATACAGAGTCAAAACTGTGCAAAACTTCAAGTATAAATATAAACATTATTTAAAAAGTAATTAAACAATGTATAAAGTTAAAAATCGTTATACATCAAAAATGTTAAAAGTAATTAAAACAGTATACAAATGATAAAACAGCATAGCACATCCCATTCAGTTTCTAAAAGCCTGACCGCATAAAAGTGTTTTGATCTGCTGTTAGAAGGATAGCAAGGATGGGGTTATCCTGGCCCCTTTATGGAGGGAGTTCAAAGTTGGGAGCATCCACCAAGAACACCCTGTTCCTTATTCCCACCAAACGAGCCCGAGAAGGTGATGAGACAGAGAGAAGGGCCTTGCCAGAAGATTTTGGTGCTCTAATAGACACGTAAAGGGAGATAAAGTCCTTCAAATAGCCTGGACTCACCTGTATACATTGTACAAATGGTTTTTTTATCAGAAAAGTCTCCAAACAAACAAAATTATTGAAAAATGCACACACAAAAACCCTGTTGTAATCCCTCTCAGTAGGAAGAAATATGGTTTCTGCATGTGAGAATGTAGCTCTATATCTCTATGCCAGTTTGGGTACCAGCCCAGTAATTCTAAACAGGTCCCAAAACACACATTCTAATGTTCTGTGTTATGACAAAAACTCAGAAGGGTCTATGGGTTACATTGTCACTTCTCAAATCTTTGCATATTTTATCAAGCGTCTGCTAGTTTCATGGAGGTGATATAATATATTAAATCATCAATATATAGTCCCAAATTATGTAGTGCCCATGTACAATATCATTTAGAACAATGGAAAATATCTAGTAGTTGAATGAGCATAATGCCTGGCAAATTGTGATTTGTTACATCCAGCCTGTTGCATTCAGCTAGCACCTTTCTTGTTGGGGCAATTATATCCCATGTAGGAATGCACTTGGTGTGTGGCAGGTGTAGCTGAGTATATATTGGAGGAATAATATCAGCGTAATACACTTTGTGTTGAGCACGCAAAGAGAAACTGGGATGACAATTGTAGAACTGTACAAGAATTGTAGAATTCAATTCCCTTGAAAAGAAAATAATTAGGTTGAAATCAACTTAATTTCATTGATACCCTGTTGTATGTGAGACTTAGTAAGGACACTATAATTTGAAGGAGAATGGTGGTTTAAAATTGCTAACTTCTCTACCATTTCTCCATGCACACTTCCTTCCTTCCTTCCTTGACAAATTTTATGTATTTAAGACAACAGTGAGGTCATTGGAGCTTCCTTTACTTCAGTGCTAGGGAGATGTAATCTTCCTGATGTTTTGGATTACAATCCTTTACCCTTGATCAGTGCTTTCTAAAGCTTCTGGGAGTTGAATTTGGGAAGATTTAGAGGGCTGAAGGTGTCCTACTCCAACATCTCCACATGTTAGATAGCAATTGTCATTGTCTCTCATAGTTTTTTTCCCCACTTTATTATCATGTCAGCTTTCTCCCTCTCATCTTGTTTATCTAGAAAGCTCTGAACATTTCACAAAGTAATTGTTAATAAAATTTGGGGTTAATCCTGATAAAGGTATGCATTAATGTAGATCTTGGGAAGCTCTTAAAAGCTTAGAAAGTTGCTTTTAATATATTATGCAATTCATTACAATTAATTTGATACCTTTACTGTTACAATTTTTTTGTACTTCATCTACTGTTATTTTTCATTGCTTTTAAAAAAGACTTGAGAGTTGCTAAGAGAATGGTATACACTGGAAAACCTATGCAAAATGTTTCTAAAATGTCTAAAAAGGTCCTTTAATGTTAAAATAACCAGAAGAATGACTTGTAAAACAAGACAACAAAAAGACTAACATAGTTCTGAGCAAAACCTCTTCCACATTCAGTTCACTGATATGGCTTCCATTCTGTACGGGTTTCTCATGTTTAACAAGGTCTTCATTCAGAGACTTGATTTTCATATACATTCTGTGGTATAAGTTCTCTGATATTTCATAAGATATAGCTTCTCACTGAAAAACTTTCCACATTCATTACATTGATGAAATTGCTTCCCTATAGTATTTTCTTCACATGGTCAATAGTTCTGTTTGATATATCAGTTTCATCAGCGAGATAGAGAAGAATTTCTTCATTTTTCTCCAGAAATGTTTCACAAGAAGTAGGTTTCACCAGTGTCTTTCTAACAGATTTCTTGGCCTGCTTTTTTGTTTTGACTTTGACTCACAAAGTCATCCCCCACATTAGAAGCCAAGAAAAAATTCTCTCCGAGTTCCTCTTCAGTGCAATTTGCAATCACAACTTCAGCTCCTTTACAATTTTTCAATTTATTACCAACTTCTGACCTTTGACATCTGTGGGCGGTGCCCTCTAATCTTTGTTTCATCCTGGAAAGAATGGTAAGGTAAGCAACATAAATATGGACTTTAAACTCCTTACATAATAAAAGTAAGAATGTCTCCCACCATGAACAGCCACAGCCTGTGACCAAGAAACAATGAGATCTGTGTTAGGACATATGTCAAGGTCTCTTCTTAGGATCTCAGCTATTGGGAGGGCTCATATGGGAGGATGTATTTTTTCAAATATGCCGGCCCCAAGCCATTTCAGACTTTGTAGATCAAAACCAGCACCTTGAACTGGAAGAGAACTGGAAGCTGGTGCAGTTCTTGTAAGACTGGTATCATACAGTCATGTATGCACACCTAACACCGTTCTGGCTGCTACACTTTCCACTAGCTGCAGCTTCCAGATACTTTTCAAGGACAGTCCCATGTAGAGAGATTTACAGTTATCTAATTAGGAAGTAACTAAGGCATGCAGAACTGTGGCCAGATCTACCTTCCCCAAGAAAGGGTGCAGCTGGCACACTGGCCAAAACTGGGCAAATGCGCCCCTGGCCACCACCACAACTTGGCTTTCCAAGTTAGCCGTGATCAACTTCACTGGTATCAGTCGATCTACTCTAATTATTGTAATGGACTTCCAGGAGCTAGACTCAAACTCAGAGTCTGAGGCAGCAGAACCTGCTCTGAGCCCTGACACAGAGACTGCTGCAGCAGAAGCTGCAGAGCAGACAGTACCACCACCCGTACCAGGGACAGAAGTGTCAGCTCCAGCAGGGAGCCCTGCTCACTCTGACACAGAGAATGATCTAGCTGTACCTAACTTTGCCCAGCATAGACAACAGAAGGGTCTCTTGTGTCATTCCCAGAGAATTTATGCCAAGCACCAATTAATCGGGCACCAACTGTGCTGACCCTGGAGCCTATAAGAACTGAGCCTTTCCCCTGTAACCTTTGTCAGCAATCAACTGACCATTTCTCCTGTGCATGTTTCTGTTTGCTGCCCTTGCCTGTGTTTCTGCCTTTGACTTGTGTTTGTTTTTGCCTGCCTCTGATTTATAGACATTGTTGGGACCCTTATTGCTTCTCATTTGCAAAGCTGTTTCCTTTCTTCAGTAAACTGACCACTTAAGTTATTGCTGCGTTTCTGACCTTTGTTTGTTATCAGCTTCTCCTGGCTGCCAGCCGAGACCAAGCTAGGACAATTAAGACTAAAACATTGTTTCTCAGTGCAACACTTTCTACCTTTTTTTTTTTTTTGGTGGAGGGGGTCCAGATTTTTGGGGGGGATGAAGCTGGAAAACAAAATGGTCCAGACACATGGTATGAAGCCTGCAGGCACACTTTCCCCATCCTGCTATACAGATAATATAGGAGGATTGTAGTTGTTGCTCAGAATCAAAGTGTTGCTTAGGATCCCCTCCCATTCCCCTCTGGAGCTCTTCTCCTGCTCCTTTGCCTCTGGCCCTGGCATTGCCAGGGGGAATCAAAAAAGACAAATTAAAAGGCTTACTAGTATTTTCCTCTCAGACAGAGAACAAATTTTTGGGGTCCTAGCTACTTCTGGTTTCTGTTATCTTGCTATCTTGAAAAAGGAGGAGTAGGAGCAAAGAGAGCACATGGCCAATCATCACCCAATACACAGCATAGTGTGCAGCCATATGACAGCGAGGACATACCTCCAGCAGTGGGAGGGGCCCTGCTCACCCAAAAGGGGAAAAAAAGTCTATTTTAAAAAATCTTTGCCCCCACTAGGAGACACAGAAACAGCCCTGGATCCACATGCAACCTGTGAGCTTTACATACCCTTGCCTTAGATCAAAGTAGGAGCCCTGCAACCTACTTAAGATCAATAGGCCTGCTACCTATTTTGAAAGTGAGTTGCACTTTGTGGGAAGGGCATTCCAGGAAAGACAATTCACCCTTTTGGGTGCTTGAATCTGGGAAAGATGGAGGAGGGATGCACCAAAAATCCTCTGTAGTTATTGGAGGTATCCTCCTGCAGGCAGACAGTGAAAGGCGACAAAGAAAAGTATGTGGTCATCTTTGAGGGCCTGCTGATTGGCTGGAAGTCCAACCTTCTAACATGCACAGAGACAGATTAGTATGCCCTTTCTGTTGAGAGACAGTGCAGGGTGGTGAAAGCCTGTTGGCTCTCTTTGCTTTTGGGTATGGAGGGTGATTGGAGCTCTTGGTATATGGGAACGAGTAGTTGCAATTTCATTGTAATTCCTGCCTTTCCAATTTGACTTGTAATTAATTCGTTACAGGTCAATTTCTCTTTCTTCTTCCTCTTCCTCTTTCTCCTCTTCTTCTTGAGAAAAATATAGCGACACTGTGTTACGCATGTAAACTCACTCCTTTTGTGTTCTGTTGAAAATGTTCATTGCATTTACGGTAGTGGTGGAAAAAGTGTAGGCCCTCCCCAAGGTAATTTTTGAATCCCATTTTTTGTATTAAAGGTTCTGGAATCCTGTATGAGCTTTTATGTAATGTAACTTTGTGTCTACCTAGCGAAGTAGCAGAGGTGCCAAGAAACCCAGTTACTGAATTGTGAAAATGAATATTGGGAGACTGGCAAGAGTGCGTGATGGACATTGGTGCTTGATGCTCATTGAGACTAAAGTGATGCAGTGATATACATCAGTTCTATTGTGCATCAGGCACAAATGTGCATTGGTCCCTTTGCCAGCTCTGCTGTGTAGCAACTTAGCAGCAGCCCTCTACTCAATACAGATGTTACACAACTGCACAATTCTAATTCCCACAGTTGTAAGTCCACTTGCAAAGATACAACTCCCTGCAAAAGGATTCTCCTGGCCAAAAAAGCTCTAAATTGCACTCTATTCTCTAAGGGATGTTAGGGGGGTAATTTTGCTGTTTTTGTACCCCTCATCTGCTTCGGGCCAGGGGAATCTTTTTTCAAAACCAGAAATGACTTCCAGTTTACTTCCTTTTTTTTTTTTTAAGGCTTCTCCTGGGTTTAAAACAGCCTACAGGAAGGAATATGATAGAATTGCCCTCCCCATAGCCCTTAGATGGTACAGGGGACATTCTGAGCGTTAAAAAAAAAAAAAAAAAAATCAAGCTCACATGGTATTGGGGGGGAAGTATGGTCCAGTAGAGGGCCACTTCATACCTTGGGCTTTTACCTCTTCCTGGTTTGTGATTCTGTGCTGTTTCATCTGAGTAATTGATGGAAGCAGGTCATATTGTTTGTGCTATGGGTTGTGGGGGCAAACTGTATATTTTATAGTACAGGATAGCAAGTTGTAGTATTCAGATGTGTTTTTAAAAATCTATCTGAAGGTTATTATTTCAGTTACTACTGAAAAACGTGAGAGTACAGTCAGCCCTCCACATTTGCGAGTTTCACTTTTGCAGATTTGGTTATTCACGGATTATTTGCTGTCACCTCTGCTGCCTCCCTATGCAATTTTTAATAGGGACTGCAAGCCTCATGAGACTGAGAAACTGTGAATGAGGCTTGTGAGTCCCTATTAAAAATGGTATGGGGCAGCAGCAAAGGTGGCAGTAAGCCTCACCAGCCACCCGCTTCTGTCTTGTGAAGGAACCCTGATACCTCAGAGGAATCCATGATGGGTTGAATATGGTGATCATACTTTTTGTGTGTGTTAAATATGGTTTGGGAGGGCCTAGAGTTATTCATGGTTTTTCCACTTTCACTGAGGTCCCATGCCCCTAACCCTAGCGAATGTGGAGGGATGACTGGAAGTAACTATTTTTAAAACAGTAATTATACAGTTGGCCCTCTACATTTGTGAATTTAACATTTGTGGATTTGATTATTTGAAGGTTTCTCCAACCTCTGCCCCCCAACCTCAAGTGCTTCTTTCCTGGGGAAACCTCCCCTCTTAGCAGCTCTGATCAGGCAGCACAGTCCTTTAAAAATCCACCCTGATCCTCCTCCTCCTCCTCCTCCTCCTCCTCCACCACCACCACCACCACCACCAGACACTGTCTGGCCAGCTAAGGCTGGACCATGGCCTGATTTTTCAGTACCATGATCTCTCTCTTGACACCCCCCCCCCAAGGAAGGAGATGGATGAGAGGGAGAAAATACAAGGCCACCAGGCTGACCTGCCCCTTTTCCCTCTCTTTTCCCTGACCCAGTTTGAAGCCTAAGTGCCCATTCCCTCCGCCATGCCTTGACACCTTTCTCATGGACACACATACACACATTTTTATGTCTGCCTTTTCCCCACTTTGTTGGAGGTCCTGCACCTCTAAGCCCCAAAAATGTGGCAGGCCCACTGTAGTGATAAATAACCAGTGTTCTGGCCATATTAACTTTAATGGTAATTAATTGCTTTTTAAAAATATACCCTAGCTGTATGAATACTTAAAACCATTAGTAATGCTTCTGCTATGCACAGAGCATGAGAGATTTCAAAAGAATGTAGGTAAAAGGACTGGAAGATTTTTTTTATTTAAAAATTGTCTTTTTGAATAATTGATGCATTTTAAAAATTTAATTTAATTATTTTGTGAAAAAAGATAGTACTGTTCTTCAGAGATTCAAAATGCATTAATAAAGGATTGGTTCTAATTAATTCTACAGCCTATGATAATTATCTAGTAAGACAGCCTCATAAAAGCATACAATTATACTGAAGCAAATGCATATTTGATCATTAATTAGCAAACCATCAAAAGCAACACTGCAGATGTTAGTCATTTTGTATAATAGAATTAAATCTGGTCACAGTAGCTGTAGTATACCTAAGTGGGTATCTTGGCAGTGATAATAATTTTGAAGTATTTATGTAGTACATTTGCTGCTATGCATGTTTATGGTAATATATTTACATATGTCTGAGTACATTCTAGACTTCATCTACTGCAAAGCTGCATGGATTTAGCTGAAGAGCAGGATCATCCAGGAAGAATGTAACTAGCATAAATATAAATATAATAACATGAAATGTCATCTGCTATCCAGTTTATTATAACTGAGCATGATTCCCTCTATTTCTAAAGCTCAAATGTGAGTACTGATTCTTATGAAGCTTCAGCTGTGTACAAAAGGAAGGTATTAGCTGATTTGTATCACTTGCAAAAGTAGAACATATTATTTGAATGGGAACCTAAGCTGAGAGAACTCCAGAAACATCTGCAGAGCAATGGTTCTCGGCCTTTGGTTCTCAAGATGTTTTGGAATTCAGCTCACAGAAGCCCCAGCCAACATGACAATAGATGAAAGGTTTGGTAGTCGTGGAATCTTTGAATAAATCGGAAAAGAAGACCAGAGTGTGGAATAGCGTCTGCTGAAAATGGCTGGTGTGAAGACAGCGTGGGTCCAGCAGTCCTAGAAGACAGCTGAGAAAGGGAAACAAAGAGTGCAGAAGGGGTGATGAGGAGGATGGAGGCCAGGCCTCTACTTTTCTGTGTTTCACCACTTTCTTTCCTTTCCCTCTTTTATTTCTTTGAGAGAAAAAGACAAAAAGAAAAATGGCAGCAGAGTGATACATCACTATGAAAATAAAAAGTATAGTGACAAATGTCTCATTGTTTGGATAGATAATTTCCTGCTCTGCAGCAAAAGGCTGTTGTTAAATGTCTTCAGGGAGAGCAAGGAGAGCTGCTGGTAGAAATCTAACATTTTAATGTAGCTGGGATTAATGTTGCCCCCAAACCCAAAAGGTAGTAGCAAAACATGATGGCAGCTCTCTTTCCATTCTTGTTTGGTAGAAAACATTGTAAAATAGTCCTACTATGGAAAATTCCAAAGCAAATGCAACTCATTGTCCCTACAGTGCAGTTTGACTGGGGCCTCAGATAGAAGAGAGTGTCTTATGACAGCCTCTCAGTGTAGTTGCTAGTACAGGTAAGGCTCAAAGGTAAGGTAAGACTTACTACCATTAAGGTTCAGACTGGCCTTGGCCAGCATTAAGAGCTTTGGAGTGGAGGTAATAATAAGTTTTCGTTTCCGTTGCTATGTGGGAATGGAGTGTGTGTGTGTGTGGGGAGCAACTATTACTCATGATAATTTAGTCTCTTGAGTAACAATTATCACAGCCTCCACTCAGTGTAACTGTGGAAGAATGGGAGACTCCAGAAAAGCATGTGATTAGCCATCAGCTGAGGAGTATAGATGCCCATCCATAGTTGCTGAATCATGTCAGTTGGGAACATGTCAAATAGGCACATGAGATGATCAAAGGAGTTGTGAACAGGCGAGGTGGTGTGATGAAAGCAGGGAAGCAGCAAAAGAGGGTCTGAAATCCATACTTTATGTCATGGTAATACTTTTATTAGGCCTATCCTACCACCACCACCACCCCTACACAAAAAATAGTGCAAATGTTCAGAGTTACCTCGTCCCTTCAATGGGCACTGTGTTGCAAAACATGGCAAGGGTCAGGTGGCAAGGGCTACGGAAAATAGACGAGCCAAACAAAGCAAAAACAGACTTGACCTTAAAGTCTTCATGTCCCTCTCTATCTCAACTTGTGACAGAAAGAAGTGAGCAAACATTTAAAGAAGGCTCTGTCCAATGTTGCACTGGTGTTAGACTGCAGATAAGGTAGTGACTATGTTTGCTGAGAGCAAAGAAATACGGGAAGTTTGGGTCTTCTCTTGGTGTGAAAGTCTGGCTGTGAAAACACTAAGAAGGGTCTGAAATGCATGTGAAAATACAGGAATAGTCCCTAATATCTCTAATTAATCTCTAACACTGGGCTGATGGGAAAAGACCTGTACCTGGAAAGCTGTTGCCAGGCAAGGTAGATAATTTTGGGCTAGAATCTGATAGACAAACCAGGTCTGACCTGGTATATGTTATCTCACTGGTACACCCTGTCTCAGGGTCTACAATTTTTATATTAAAATATGATTCAATGTACCTGAGAGGTCACTCGGATGGGCATGTAGGCAGCAACGGTCAAACGATTGAAAACCAGGTCAAGCCAGTAAAATTCCCAGTCACGTAGCCCCAGGAGACCTCAAGCTGTGCAAACCTACAGTAAACAAAAGGTTCTCAACCACTGAGGAGCCAACTTGAGATTAGTGTCTTTTCCCCAAGTTGAGCACCGATAACAATAAAATCTTATCAGGCAAGGACCATTTACATAAATTCACACCACAACCCAATGCAGCTGAAGATCCTGAAACTCTGGCAACACCTTGTGATCTCATCATGCAAAAGGAGTTGCCATCATGGAGCTTCTTTTCTGTTGCAACACCCATTGTTCTCCCTGGGAAAGGATTAGCCCTCCAGGTATCTTTTCCCCTACAAATAGTCCCAGTTTTTGAGAGTTTCTTTGGATCACTCCTGGTCATCCCAGCAGACCATTTCTCCATCGTTTGAGTAATCCCTGCAGCTCTCTCCATGCTGAGCTCTACTTCTTCACTGTCTTTCCTGGACCAAGGACTTCAGGAAAAGGTGCAGTATTACCCCAGCTACAGTCCCTTCAATATTCTCCCCATCCAGTTTCCTCTCTTTTGCTTTTTAATAGGTCTTGAGTGAGTGTGTGAGTGATTGCGTTGGTGTGTGAAACTTTCATTTAATAAAATCATTTAGTGGACATTTTCGTTTGGTTTTTGGCTTGGCCTGACCCTGTAAAAACTGGGTAAAAAGACCCCACTGGGTTACCCTGCCTCTCGCATTGCTATTGCTTGTGCTCTGGCTAGTTTCCATTCTCCATCATGTGGAGCATGACGCCCCACGAGACCCCAGAAATCAAGGTAACAGATAGTGCAGCTTCCTGTGTGGGTATATATGACATAATAGCATTATTAGAGACTGAAAGGTATTATTTATATACTCTCAGCATTTATTGTTTTTTGAGCAACCCCTGATACCTTGTGTGAAAAAATACGGAGTCTGCATCTGGTAAGATATGAAATATTCGATATAGTACAAGAAAGGTAAGTTTGTCTCATGGTGTCTTTTTTCATACATTTTTTGAAAGATAGTGAAGATATTGAGTGTTTTAAAGGCTTACGGTCATATTCATGTCAGGCACAACAGGGACACAATGCTATTTTAGTCAGTGAGGATGTATTCCGTGTCATTAGAACCTTGTGAATCTCTTTGTATTTCTATTATTATATTTTTGTTAAACAGATAGTTCTGTTTCTTCCATAGTCAGGTTTCTTTCATTCCACCTACAGCAATGCAGCTGATGATCTTCTTTTCTTTCTGTTTTGACCCTTTGTACCTTTTCTCCTCAATAATTGTTTCTTCCTGTTTAATCTCTTTTCCTTCTTCCAAAAAACACTGTGTTCCTGATTCCGAGATGCAGGTCTCTTACCATTTGTGGTTGTCACTTCAAAGAACTGTCAGCTGATAGAACTTTTTATAGTAAAACAAAGTTATACCCATTATGAGCAACCTGCAGCTTATTTTGGAGATGTAGCTGGTGGCTACATCTTCTCTTTTTCCTTCACATAAAAATAAACATTAGGCAGATGATAGAGAATGGGTGTAAGCATACGAGGATTTTACCCCTTTCGCCCCTGTGTGGTCCTGATTTGGATTGGGCCTCCTATATTTCCAGTTTGCATTACCAAAAATGTTGCACTTAAAGGAATAGGCACTATAGTGGAGGCAAAGCTCCCTACCCCCATGGAGGGAATCTCAGTTCAAATTGGGCTTTCTGCAGCTTGAAACCCAGTGACAATGGTTATGGCCACACAAAAAGCTTTACAGATCGGCATTAGAGATGAAGGAACCATGAAGGGGAAAGCCGTGGCTGTGGGTTTGCAAAGTTCAACATGAGTCAACAGTGTGATGTGGTGATCAAAAAAGAAACAATATAGTTCTAGCCTGAATCAACAGGAGGCATCCAGACCATCAGAAGTGGTAGTGTCACTATATTCTGCTTTGATCAGGCATCACCTGGAATATTGTGTTCAGCTTTGGGCACCACAGTTTAAGAAAGATGTTAACAAGCTGGAATGTATCCAGAGGAAGGCAATCAAGATGGTAAAAGATCTGGAAACAAATCTCTATGAGGAACAGCTTCTGGAGCTGAATATGTTTAGACTGGAGAAAACAAGGTTGAGAAATGATATGAAACCCATCTTTAAATATCTGAAGAAATGTCATGTAGGTGATGGAGTGAGTTCGTTTCCTGCTTCTCCAGAGAGCAAAACAGGAACCAATTGATTGAAATTAAAAAAGAAGAGATTCTGTCTAAACATTAGGAAGAACTTCTTTACTGTAAGAGTTGGTTGGCAGTGGGATAGATTGCCTTTGAAGGTAGTAGGCTCACTTTCTTTAGAAGTTTTTTTTTTTTTAGTGGAGCTTGCATGGGCATCTTTTCAGAATGCTTTAGTTGTGTATTCCTTTTTTTTTAAATTATCTTTATTGATTAAAACATCAAAAAATAACATTAACACGTCATTCTATCATCATAAAAAAATCTTGGATACATATATTTCAATCCTAGAATTATTCTATATCTGCATAACTTCCCTCTCTAACTTTGGGGAAGCGTTAGCTTCTATCTATTCCAAAAATCAATATTCACCATCTTGATACAATTCCATAAATTCCTGTAATAGTTTATTATGCTATCCCATTCTTTCATAAATCTCTCAGTTTTCTCTCCTCTTAATACGTAAGTAAGCCTATCCATTTGAATCATATCAAACATTTTCATCTCCCATTCCTCTAATGAAGGCATAATTTCCAATTTCCATTTTTGTGCCAACAACATCCTAGCAGCAGCTGCCATATAAAACAGTTGTTTTCCCACCTTTTTTTCTAGTTCATTGTCTATTATAGATAGTAGATAGAGTTCTGGGGACATTTCAAACTGAATGCCTAACATTTTCTCTATTTGAATATGAATGAGCTTCCAGAATTTTTTGACTACTTTACAGGACCACCACTGATGATAAAAAGTACCAATTTCTTGACCACATTTCCAGCATTTGTTTGAATAATTACTACATACTCTAGACAATCTTACGGGTGTAAGATACCATTGCAAATACATCTTATATAGATATTCCTTGATATCTTGACATGCAGTGTATTTAACCCTTTTTGTCCAGATTTTCTCTCATTGTTCCATGAAGATTGGGTTAGAGACATTTTGTGCCCATTTAATCATAGCTGATTTAACAGGCTCATCTTCTGAGGCCCATCATAAAAGAATTCTATAAATGGAAGAGACAAGTTTAGATTTTCTTGAGCACAAAATTGTGGTTCATTCCTCCTCCTTTATTTGATAATCATTAAATTTAATATCACTTCTTAGTTTTTCTCTAAGCTGTCTGTATAGAAGCCAATGACATTTGATCCCAGATTCATTCAATTCTTGCTGGGATCTCATTTTAATTTGATCTTGTTGCTTCTCAGCCAAGTCTTTATATTTTATCCATTTATCAGATAATATATTTTCCTTTTTATAATAGGCCTCATGTGGAGAAACCCACTGTGGGTTTCCAACATTTTTGGTAATGCAAACTCTCATAACGTATTTTCTCCATACATTTAGTAGAGCTTTCCTTATATAATGGTGGTTAAACTCTTTGTTGTTTTTAGCCTTATTGTACCAAAGGTAAAAATGCCAGCCTGACCAAAGACTCTCTCCCTCTAGATTTAATAATTTGGTGTTATCTAGATTAATCCAGTCTTGTATCCAATTCAAGCAACAAGCATGGTAGTATAACACCAAATTTGATAACGCTAATCCTCCTCGCTCTTTTGCATCTTCTAGTGTTTTCAATTTTGCTCTTGGCTTTTTTCTTTCCCATATAAATTTAGACATTTCTTTCCGCCAATCATTAATAATTTTATCCCTATGAATAATGGGTATTGTTTGAAATAGGTAGAGGATCTTTGGTAGGATAGACACAGCAGCAATTTTCCCCAGAAACGATAGTCTCAGATTATTCCAATTTTTAAATCTTTCGAAATGTCCTTCCATATTTTTTCATAATTATTTTTAATAATTTTATTTTTTATTTTTATTTTTTTTGTAATTATAATTCCTAATATTTAACTTTCTTAACAATTGTATATCCAGTTAACTGTGATATCCAAGTTTCCTCCTCTTCGGAAATATTTTTAGTTAATACTGTAGTTTTGTGTTTATTGATTTTTAAACCTGATTGTTTTTCAAAATCTTTAAGAACAATTTTAAGCACATTTAAATTATGATTGGGGTTTTTCAAAGTGACCTCGAGATCATTGGCAAAAGCTTGAATTTTATACTGATTACCTTTTAATTTAATCCCCTTTAATTTGGGGTTGTTTCTAATGCTTGCAATCAAAACTTCAATCACCACCAAAAATAAAAGTGGAGAAAGGGGACATCCTTGTCTCGTTCCTCTTTATACTTTAAATTTTTTGGATTTCTGGCCGTTTACAATAATTTGTGCAAATTGGGTAGAGTATATGGCTTTAAACCAATTCAAAAATTGTTGTCCCACATTCATTTTTTGGCAAATATTCATCATAAATTTCCAGCTAACAGTGTTGAAGGCCTTCTCGATGTCCAAAAAAAAAGGCAGCAAATTTTTTTTGAGGATGATTTCCACAAAGCTCTATTATGTTAATTATATTCCTCATATTATCTTTTATTTGTCTCCCAGGGATACAACCAGCTTGTTCTTCTGGTGTCATTTCTTGAAGGACTCTCTTTAATCTGTTGGCCAATATAGCAGTAAAAAGTTTATAGTCTGTGTTTAATAGAGAGATCAGCCAATAATTTTTCACTTTAAGGAGATCTCTTCCTTCTTTATGAATCAATATTATATCTGCTTCTTTCCAAGTATTGGGGATAGTCCCCTGTAGTGCCTCATTCATAATATTTTGGAGTATAGGTGATAACTCGTATTGAAAACTTTTGTAAAAAGATGCTGAATAACCATCTGGACCAGGAGATTTCTCTTTTTCTGCTTTACGAATTGCTTCTGTCACTTCTGCCATTGTGACTGAACTATTCAGTATCTTCCTCTGTTCTTCTGTTAAAGTCTTTACAGTTTGCTGGGATAAATATGCTTTTATTGATTCATCTTGGTCTTTATATAAATTTTCCTTCTCTGAAGGGGATCAGTAAATGTAGTCTTGCCACTCTTTATTTTGGTAATCAACATTTTCTTTTGCAATTGGAGAGCCAGCCATCTACCTGCCTTCTGGCCCATTCAAAATGATGTTGTCTCGCATATAATAATTTATCATTAAGTTCAGTATTTATTTGAGTCTCTAATTGTTTCTGTAGCATTTTTATTTCTTTCTGTAAAGATTTATTTGTTGGCTCCTCATTTAGTTTCTTCTCTTTGTTGCTCATTTCTTCGTTAATTTTCTGAATATTCTCTCTTTTTCTTTTGTTAATCTCTGCACTGTGTTGGATAAGATAACCTCGGATAACTGCTTTTCCAGCATCCCATACAGTTCCAAGATTAGTACCTTTATTGAGATTTTCCTCAAAATATAGTTTTATTAGATCCTTTATTTTAGTTATTAACTTGTCTTCTAATAAGAGTTTCTCATTTAGTCTTCAGTTAAAAATACCTTCTGATCTTTTCTTTAAGATTAATAGTATTTGGTTATGGTCTGAAAAATTTCGCAGTAAAATCTCTTGCTTAAGAGTGGTATAAATCATAGACTTGGAGACTAGAAACATGTCTATTCTTGAAAGTGAAGCATGATGTTCAGAGTAGAACGTGTAGTCTCTTGCTGATCCATATAGATATTGCTATGGGTTGATTAACTCAAGGTTCTCTACCATCGAGTCAAATGATGAGGGAAGCTTTCCTTGCTTTTTTTTATTCTTTTTTTCTGATTTTCTGTCCAAGCTTGGATTGATCACCCTGTTCCAGTCACCAAAAAGGATTATGTTACTGTATGCTAGGTCAGAGATCTTCTTATTTAATTCTTTATAAAAATGTTCTTGTTTGTTAAGTGGGCCATATAATCCTATTAATAGGATTTGTTGATTTTGCCAATTTATTTCAACTGCTATATAACGTCCTGCCTTGTCCTTGAAAATTTCTTTAGAATTTATTCTTGGATTCACATATAAAATTATACCTCTTTTGTTTTTATTTGGAACAGAAACAAATTCATTACCTAATTTTTTATTTCAAATTAGATGAATTTTAGAGAGTTGCACTTGAATTTCCTGTAGACATACCACGTCTAGTTTTTTCTTCTCTATACAATGGAGTATCTTTTTCCTTTTTTGGGGGCGTAAGAATTCCTTTAACGTTCCAAGATAGGATCTTCAGATCCATTTCTTATAGTTTTGCAAATTAATCTGCTTACTAGTTCTTTTCTTCTTCTAAGTCTTCACTATCTCCATTCTCTGTCTCATATCCAGTTACTTCTTCCTCCTTGTCTTCCTCTTGGTCTGGAGCTTTCTTTTGGTTTACATCAAGTTGTACATCTTCTTTTCCTTCTTCTTCTTGGGTCTTGTGTTTCCATTGGTCTTTCCCGTATCTCTTCATGAAAATTTTCGCTCCCTGGATCATAACAATTTTAAATTGTTTCTCTCTGAAACAAAAACTAAAGCCTTCTAATTTCCCCCATCTGAATAGTATGTTTTGATGCTTTAGAAAAGTCATTAAAAATTTATATTCGTTCCTTTTCCGCAGAATTCTTGGTGGTATATCTTTATAAATATGAATCTTCATTTTATCGATTATAAGATCGGTCTCTAAACTCCTTTGAATTATTTCTTTGCTGGTCTTCTTTTGAGTCAAATGTACCATAATATCCCAGGGCAATTTTCTTTCCTTGGCAATTCTCGATTATATTCTATACATTTTATTAATTTCCCATTCCATTCTTTCACAAGATATATTTGGATAGTCGGCTAAGGGTGGAATCAACCTCTTGTATAAATTTTCTTCTTTCCATTCCATCAGACCTCTTATTTTTAAACAATTTTCTCTTAGCTTCAGATCAAATTATGCTTTCTCGTCCAGGAGGCGTTCTTGCTGATGTGCAAAATATAGTTTCTATATTTTCTTCTATCTTTTTCATTTTGGTTTCTAATGTTGTCACACGATTCTTGGTAGTCTTTAAATCTTCTTGCAGTCCTCCTAAAGCAATTTTAATTCCTTTTAACTCTGTCCTAAAATTTTGTTTCAGCTCACTTCTGAGGTCTTTCATTTCTTGTTTCATTTCCAATTTTATGTTTCTGATCTCCTCTAAAAGAGCATATTGATATTGATCAGATTTGGATTGGTCTGATTTTGGCAATGGTTCCAACGATAATTTCCATTGAGTAGAGAGAGTAGAGGGAGAGGTAGCCATTTTTGCTGCTTTAGTCGTTTTTCTAGTATCCATGTAGCTTTCCCAGATGGAAGAGATTGGAAAATTGATAGACTTCAATAGTTCCTTTATCATAAATAGTTTTTCTTTCCTAGATAGTATCTTCCAGTCGATATAACAAAATAAATTTCTATGGAGTTTCTGTCAATATCCAAGTTAATTTCAAATCTAAATAATGATATTAGTTAATCATATGTTATGATTGATTCTAGTAACTGAAAAATTGTTTTAAATATTTATTTTAAAAACTTTGTATTACTTACTAGTAATACAATCTTACTATAACTTGTATTTGGCTATCAATAATATCTAATTAATTCTGATAAGCCTATTAATCACCGCTTGATAATTGAATTATCCTCTAGATCACAATTAATTATACTATTAATTATACAATATAAGTCATTACATCATATCTATAAATACTCAATAAAGTATGTATCCTTAATAAAAGCTAAAATATTAATAATGATGACAGTAGTAATTTAAAAAAAAAAGAGAAAAGATAGATATTTATATCAGTGAATTAATTAGGCAAAATCAAAACCCCAATATGTCGGGTAGCCCTCCATATTTCCATACAGGACATGTAGTAGTAAATTAGCTGCTTGCTTGTAACCAAGGAAACGAACCAGAGACTGTTAGGTAAACAAAGCCAGGAATGCAGCTCTGATAAGAAGTACCAGCCAGAGCTGAGCTGTTTCAAGGTTTCTTGATATCTATTACTGTGGGAAAGCATCTTTTGCTTCTTGTGTTTTGCTTCTGCTAAATTGCCTCAGATCACTCACTGAAGTCCTGTTACAACGTATCGTGCTCTAAATAAAATGTGGATTTGCACGGTTACATTTGTGTGCGTGATTTCGGTTCCTGATACAATATATTCCCAGCGAGTCAGTATAATGTCAGTTCATTTCGAAAGAGAGGGAAGGATTTATATTAATAGGCTAAAGACGTAGAATTTGAACAGGAAAGTTTCAAAAGATGGAGTCCTGTCTACCCAGATCAGTCACTGTTCATTTGCCCCCATGCTTCTGCCGCTACTGCTACTCTCTACCGTAGATTCGCTTTTCTTCCTTTTGTGTTACTGATTGGTCTCTTTCTTATAGTCTTACAATCTTTCTTATAATCTGTCCTGAGCTATTCCAAAGTTATTTTAGTTCAATTGTCCTTAAGCTGATTCTGTAATCAAATTGGAGCAAACTTTTACAGAGTTCTCAGTTCACCATTTATGCTGTGAGCCGTCATGGAAACTTTCCCCTTGTCCTGTTGTCAGTCTCTCCATCTCACTCTTTATAATTCCCTCAGGCTTGTTACTTTGTAAATTGTAGCTGGATGCTCCTTCACCTTCATTAATCAAAATAGGAAAATCCCATGCGAAAAAAAAAATAGTTCTTTGATTCAATAAGTTACCTCTGTCATGGAAGAGAAAATATCAAAAAAAGAAAAATAAGCAAAGCTAGTGGCCGGGGGTAGCAACACCAGCGATTGAAGATAGCTCCCGAGTCACCAGCTCCGCTGCTGATATACCTAGCATTCCAGCTCAATTCTCCGGAGAATTATGCTCCTAAAAAGTCAAAAAATTAACCAGAATTTCTTACCTTGTTAGAAATTGCGATAGATTTAAGTCTCTTCTAAGAACGAAATGATACAGACCCTTAAGAACGTTCCAACTCAGTCGAGGTTTTCATTTAAAAGGTCTGCGGGTGCCATTTAAGAGCTAAAAGCACTGTCAGATGGCGGTTGTTACGATCACTCTCGTTCCGTCTGCTGCCAACTGTCACATATTTCTTCACTTCGGGTGGAAGCTAGGAAGCGCGCATTTGATCTCCAGAACCCCACGTAATCTCCCAATACCAAGGAAGATTACAGTTGATTCAGAAATGTTCCAAACCGCCTCCTGCCATCTGATAGAAGGGTTCAGAGCTTCAAAGAGAACCTTGTCACGGTGCCATTGTCAGACCGGAAGTCTTCTGTATGGGCCTTATAGTCCCTTCCAACTGTATTCTGTGAACCCATAGTATTTGTGTGCCTCACTTACAGAAAAGAATGCTGGGAGTTGCAATCCCAGTTTCATCTGGAGGCCACGTGATTCCCACCCTTGGCCTACAATAAGTGGGTTCTCAATTCTATAGAGGAACAGATGGGGACATTCTGGTTATTGCTGCTGTCAAGAGAGGGAGACCATCTTCAGAGTGTGTAAAAGATGCCATTTATGATCACAACTCCCAGAATTCTCCAGCTACACTGGAAAATTATGGAATTTATAGGCTAAGAATTAGAGATCAAAAAATAACTTTTCAAAGCTCTGCCTCCTTCATAGGGTGCATAGAACTGTGCTTGTGAGAGAAGGTCTTGTGAAGAATAAAGGAAGACAGAGAGGGAGTGAGACGAGAGATGGAGAGAGTGGGATCAAGAATAATAAATAGGAGAGGACTGAGCGTAAGCATAAGCATTAGCATAAGGCCCTGGATGTACTGTGTGTTGGAAGCTGTGTGTGAGGGAGAACGAGAGCAGTGGTGTCACTTGAATGCTTTGCCACTGCTCTTGCCTATGTCTCCCCACACCACTGAATGATTGAGGAGACTATAGTGACTGTATGATTTCCTCTTGGGGCTTGTGATGGAACAATGCATGTGTGTAATGGCCACTTGTTTATGTCTGTGCATCTGAACTGTGGTTCTGCATGAAGCATATAACAATTTGGGCTTCTTTATCAGCTCAGGCAGTAAGTGGGCTGTGTAATTGCAGGGAGAGGATAGATGTTGACTTGGCATTATGTAATCTTTCTGAAGCAAACAGTTATTCCCCCTGTTAATTACTGGGATAATATAAGCTCTTATCTTGGAAAATGAATATGAAAGATTATAAATAAAATATGAGGGGAAAAAAACTCATCCACACCACCCCTTGGTTATCTTCCTCCTCTACTACTTCGCTTTTTCTCTCCTCTCCCTGCCCCTGACTGCCAAGTTATGTTTCAAGAAGAGTTATTTTTCTTCAGATAACTGGTGGTGTTCCATCTGAAAAAATAGCCCTCAGGCAACTGAGAGTAAAATACTTGCATGAGTTGTTCCAGTCCAAGCCCAGTTGTATTTTCAGCTTTTATTTATCTTAATGAGAAGAAACTCTGTTAACACCAGTGAAGCTACAGCCTCTGCTCCCGTGCCACCAGAAAATGAAAGAAAAAAACAACAGAAACAGGTGCAGAGAGGGTCAGGTATAAATATTATAGCGTGCAAACCTTTTCTTTTTTGTTCTTCAGCCAGGAAATGTTTATCTAAAAATTTCTCTGTTGCCTGCCAAAGTAATTCATTTGCTTAGAATTTGTATTCCCTAGAGAAGGGAAGTACAGAGGAACCTGCAGGAGGGGACATCTGTTCTCGTTCCTTTTCAGGGCAAGAGACCGGAATCCTGATCTGGGAGAACACTTACCTTAGACCTTATTTGATTGACATGCCCTCACTCCAATCAATCCAGCTGTGAAAGCATGGCATTTCTTGTGGGTCAAGCTGTATTACATATGCTGGCATTACTGCTTTGGGGCACCTGAGCAGGCAAGGTACAGAATGCACATTGCAAAAGAATCTTCTGATGACATTGAAATCCATTGTTTCTAAAAGGAACAGTACAAGATGTGAGCTTTGTGGTAGATCTACATGAAGGTCTCCTTCCCTTCAAATCTGAACAGTTGTTTTCAGAAGAATGTGCTCATTCTATGTTAAATATAGGCTATTTGCATAGCCTAGGAAGTGCAGAGGTTTCCTGTTCACCTGATCCTGAACCTTAGATTGTAAGATTGCTGTCTTTGGCCATTTCCACACGGGGTAATAAAAACAGTGCAGTGCGTCCTCCATGGAGGACATCTGCACCTTTGAGCGGGCTGGGTCCGGACTACTTACTGTAGTTCTGTACTTCAGTTCGCTCCGGAACGACCCCAAGTGGTCCTCCAGCGTGCTTTTGAAAGACTTGATTTTTCCAGTCTTTCAAAAGCACGGAGCGCGCCACTGCGAGCCTGCTCCCTTGTGCAGATTCGCAGGCTCGCACCAATGCGAGCCTGCGATCTACCTAGGGCGAGCTTTAGGCTGGCGAGCTTCAGCAGTTGGTCAAGACCCATGACCAACCGGAAGCTGCCATTTTGGACGCTGGAGCAGAGCAGATCGACGATCACGCACTGCTCTGGAGCAGCCTGGACCAGACCAGGGAGCCAGAAGGTCTGGTAAGTAGCGGTGCGAGGCGGTTCCCTCGCCCTGTGTAGAAATGGCCTTAGACTACCCAATTAGACACATGCACACAGACATACACAACTTTTCTGATTTCCTTGTATGGTAGTGTACGTGAGGCTAACTGGCCCTGCTGAAATTTTGTTTGCTTTCCTCCAACTCCAGAAGTCCCTTTTATCAGGAAATAGCAGAAAGCTTGGAGTGCAGTTTCTCAGAAGGTTGTTGGCCAGCTGGAAAGACACTTTCTGGGTTCTTCAGTTCTTGTCAACCAGCTTGGAAATCACAATCTGACCCTGCAGAGGGAGGAATTTGCCTACCCCTTAAGTAGTATCATGGGTGAGGGCCAGCATGTTATGGTGCTGTACACACCTGTTTACTATTATTAGAGAGATGGACAAAATGCAGTCCCAAGGCCATTCAGAGGTCCTCCCCTCTTTCCTTCAATATTAGGAGGGGGTCTGATTTTTCCCCCCTATAATGACCCATAGCACTACTTAGAGTCTCCAGGGGATTCTGTGAGCCAACTTACTTTGATTTGTGCATGTTCTCAGAAATCCTTCACCTATTTTAGGTTTAGACTGATCTTTTTTTCCAAACAAGAAGTGACCAAACAGTCACTTCCTGTTTGGGAAAAAGACCTGGATGGGTCTAAAAAAGTTGAGCCCTCAGAAAATGCAGTGAAATGGTCCATGGCAGCTGCCTCTGGTAGGTTTATTTATTATCTGTGGAAATTAAAATAAGTAAAATCTGTGGCAGATTCACCATCCTAGTGAAGCTGGAATCACCAGCCATCCCTGAAGTTAGATATACTCACAGCTTAGAAACATTACCTTAGTAAATTGCAGCTCCCAGAATCTTTCAGGCAGCATGGCCAGTCAGAGTTCAACACGAGCAATATTTCCATGCTTTGCACTTAATAAAATACAGAAATCATCCTTGCCTATATTTCTAATTTAGATAGTGCTCTGGGATTGCTGTAGTCAAAATGACATCATCTATATATAAGAGAGAGATGTCAACAGACTAGGAGATAAGCTGGTGGATTGCATTTATCAGGAAAAATAATCTTTTTTGGGGAGGTGCGGGGAGATGCCACTGTAATTATCCAGCAGCATGAAACTGAATGGGATGTGAGCTAGAATTCTGTGACTGAGGAGGAAGAGCCACATAGACATAGAGAGAAACATAGCATGGACATTTCCTACATTGGACTAAGAAGACATGCAAAGATATTTCCAGGGAGGGATGAGAAAACTACCTAAGGACAGCAAAGAAAAAATAAAAAATGTATATGTAAATGAGGTGAAGGTTTGCAAAGGCTGGCCGCTCCACCCATCCTCATAAAGACTTCCCAATGAAGGTGACACATCTCTCAAATAAAAGGAAAAACACAAAAGGGAGCATTGAGCACTGACCCTTGTTGGTGAGCTGCACAAGCTGCTGACTGACTGTGATGTAGGGAAGGTGACAGAAAATTGGGAGAGAGACTGGAAAGGAATGGAATTCAAAGATTCCATTCTTTTTTTTTAAAAAAAATTGTTATATACAAAATCATTAAGTTTTTTAAAAAAAGAAAAATTTACAGTCATACTTCAATATTTACACATGTAGATTTACCGCATTTTCTTAGTCTTCCAATGTTTCCACCTAAAATCATTGTATTTTCGATTATTTCCATTTAAAAACATATTTCTACAATTGTCGCTATATCCTTTACTCCAGATCCTTAACTTCTACGTTGTCTATTAAAGACTCAAATACATGTAACTTAATGCCCCTCAAGATCTAATATAGTACTTTCCCCCTTTTAGGTTTTTCTAGGAATATCTATTATATCAACTAATCCTGTTTCAATTGTTACGTTGGAGGTAATTATCTATAGGAGCCCATTCATTTTTTATGTTCTCTTCCATTGAATTTCTCGATTTTTGAGATAATATATCTGCTGTTTTCATCTCCAGTAAACTTTTAGGGACATCTTCATTTTTCCATAATTTTGCGTATTCTATTCTTGCCACTGTTATGTAAAGTAAGATTCTCCAATATTTCTTATTTGTCTGGTTACCTATTTCATTTAGTATGTTTAATAAGTATGTTTCTGGGGTCATGGTATATTGGTTTTGAAAAAAAAATTCTATTGTTTTACATATGCTATTCTAATATTCTCATGCTTTTGGAGAGGTCCACCACAGGTGATATATTGTTCCAGTTTGGGCACCACATTTCCAGCATTTTCCTGTTCCAGACTTGTATATTTTTTGTAGTTTTTCTGGAGTCATGCACCATCTATGAAACACTTTGAAGTCGTTCTCTTTCAAATTTTGCGCTGTTGTAACCTTCAGTTTCCTTTTCCAACTTGTTTCCCAATGTTCCAATTGTTTTGGATGTCCGAGATTCCAGTCCATTTCAAAGATTCCATTCTTCAAGGAATGTTCCATATAACAACAGTTAGTGGTCAGGCTCCTGGTTTCTTTTAAATAATCTGCAGTTTTTGTAAACCATGGCAATCATTTTTGGCTTATAAGCCTATTTGAGCAGGGGGCTTTGCTTGCTTTATCTTCTACAAAGTGCTTGATATACGATACCATTAGGTCCTCTATCAACCAGTACTGCACTGTTAATTTTTCAACCTGCTTTGTGTTTCAAATCAAATCCCTTGAATTTGTCTCCAGTGGCAAAATTAGTGAATTCTGCGCTTGATTGGTAAAAACCAGTGTTAGGTCAAGAGTAGGACTGTCAGAATGCAGGAAAGGAAAGAAAAGCCTAGAAACCGGGGGGGGGGGGGGGAGATCAGGCCCAGAGACTGGAAAAAACAAGGAGAGCAACTCCCATGAGTGTAGGCCAGAGATGGGTTGCTCTGGAGGGCAATTTTCTGTGTCCCAAGACCCTCTCTAGGCAGGACAGGATGCCAAACTCTCTCTCTCTCTCTCTCTCTCTCTCTCTCTCTCTCTCTCTCTCTCTCTCTGTCTCACACACACACACACACACACACAAAGAGAAGTGCCCAGATGTCTGATTTGTATTTTTCCTTATTTTTTAAAAATCATTTTAAAAACTGCAGGAGTAGGTCCTATACTTATTTAGGAATTGTTACTCCAATAGGCTTACAGCAGAGATAACTAACTTAAAGAGGAGGCAGAAAAAACTCAGTGCCACAGTAAAAACTGGAGAGGTCTCCTAGACCTTTAATGGTTGTGTAAAAGAGGGAATTTCAGCAGGCGCTGCTTGTTACCTGCTTGAATGACAAGAAACATGTGCTAAAATTCCCTCTAGTATAAAACTGTTAAAGGTAGAAGAATCCTCTCCAGTTTTTAATCTAGCAGGCCCAGCAAGGATGTCTGTCTGGTAAGGTTGAAATCTCCAAACCAGCCCTGTGAAATGTTACACGGCTCCAGGCCCACACTTTCCCATCATTGGTGTAGGTGCTAGTTTTTAATGAAACAGGTGTCTGTGGCATACACACACTCAGTTAAATTTCTTCTATATTCTCTCTCAGGCCTTAAAGGGTCTTTGAAGCACTTCTTCCCCTTCTCTGGCCTACAGTTTAGGTTCACCAATAATAGTAGGGGGATGGGCAGCGTTCTTTCGGAAGGTAACAATGCTACTACCCCATGTACTTTTATGTCATTGTAAATGGGAACTTGCTTTTCTGAGGGAGTCTTCCTTCCAACACAAGGTAGAGCAATCTGAATTTGACTCCTATTGACACATTTTGCCTTCTAGTTCTAGTTCCTAAATTCATCTTTGGACCCGATTGCATGTCAACTTCCTGAAGGGAGTAACAAAGTCCCTTCCAACGAAGAGGCATGGGGCCTTGTACTGAACTTTTTTGTCTACTTAGGCACTTCTTCTGCAACATCTCAAGAACTCTAATACGCCAATGTTCCTTTTTCTGCATCCTGTTTTTAAAACCCATCTTTGCCAGATGAAGAACCTTGTGAGCTTTGAAAGCTAGTGTGCTGTATTTTTTACTTTCGGAGTTGGCCTAAGAACAGTATCACCACACAGCGGACTTTGGGTGCTACTATTACACCTTTAGCCTTCTCTGGAGAAAACAAAATACCCAGTTGTCCTTGACTTCTTTTTATGTTTTTATGGAAAATGAATATGAGACCATCCAAGTGCAAGTGCCCAGCTTCATTTGTACTCATGATAACCCTGTGAGGTTGGAATATGCTGGGAGATTGAGACTGGCCCAGAGTCACAAAATTAATGGTTAAGTGGATGCTAGAAACCAGGTCTTTCCTTTTCCATTTTGTCACTCCAACTGCTCTTCTGTACTGGCTGTGACATCTTATAGGAGCAAAGCTGGAGATTACTCTCACCTCAGACATAGTGTGCTTGCTTGCTGGGCCAGCAAAAGTTACTCACTGTGTAAGTGCAAAGAACAATCACTCATTTAATATGTCACTCTGTGGGCAGCTTCCATTTGGTACTTCCAGACGAATTTTGATGAATGAAAGGATTGAGCAGGCAATCATCAATATCGTGCGCCTGCATAGATAAGGATTACATTATGAAAGCATCGAGTCAGTCGTTTGAGTTGCTTAGATTATTTGTATGGGTTTGAATTAGAATCAGGATATTTAGAATAGGATGACAATATCCTGTGGTGATTACTGAGAGAAATTTATAGCAGGTGGCAGCAATTTATCTTTGTAAAGTCTCACTGGAATAAAGTTAGGTGAACTGCTAACTTTAAAAACTCTGTAAATTACCTCTTATCCTAAGCATGTTACCCAGGCTGGCTTTTGGCATGCAAGCTTCTCTGTCCTTGTAGTTCACTAACCAATTTGGTGCTGGCTCTGTCTTATACTGTTCTGTTTGTCACCTGACATTTTAATTTATTTGTTTTTAATCTTATGGTTAAATAAGATTTTGTTTTAAATATATAACTTGTTACTGTTAAACACCCAGAAGGACTTTTTCTTTGAGGAAAAGATGGGATCCAAATAAAATAAAATGACAAATAAAATGTTTGCTCAGAAATTATCACTACATATTTCAGAGATTTTTTTCCTATTAAGTATACGTAAAATTTTAAATTTAATCATTCTTTTTCACATTATTCATCAGTACAAAAGTCTATTGAATTTTAAATAGCACATTGGACTGTAAATCTTCTAGTACTCATGTACTAGCATTAAAATTAAAAACAACACTTGCATTGGGTGAGTTGTGGGGTATTTCTTGACTTCGGTGGGAATTCTAATCTGGATAGTGGCTTCCACTCAGTCTGAAGTGGTGTCATGCTTCCTTTGCAGTGTTCTGTTTCTGAGATGTGGCAATATGGAGAGAGGGAGAGGGAGTGTTAACCAGGAGTGGTGGGAAAAGGAGGATGAGGGAAAAGTGGATGGGAGATGAAAGGAGGAGAAGTACAAGAGAGGGAAAGTAAAGAAGAGACAGTTAACTGGGAAGAAGAGGGGAAGAAGGAGAGAATGGCATGAAAAAGAGTGACTAGAGAGAAGAGAAAGGAAAGCAGGAGTTGCAGGGGAGAGAAGGAGAAATCAGGAAGTCAGGAGAAAGAGAAGTGAAATCAAACATTAAAAGGACAAGGAGTAAAGTGCTTAGGCACTGCTAAAGATGAGAAGTTATTGTACCATACTTTTTGCTAACAAAGATGCAACTCACTTTTCCCTCAGATCAAGAAAGGAAATTGTGCTTGGTGAGGCAGTCCACCTGCACAAATTTTGTCCTGAATAAGTACCAAACTGTGAAGATTCTCATCAGTTCAGATTTATCCTCATCAGTATTTCCCAAGAAACATAGTTTTGACCATTTTCAAAAATTTTCATTTTGAAATATTTAAATATTTTCAAATATTCTTTCCAGCCCTTCCTGCCTTCCTGCCTTCCTGCCTTCCTTCCTTCCTTCCGTAATTAGGGTTCCTTTTGAAATCTCTCAATAATTTACTTCTGCCTATAATTTACCTCTGTTTGTGTATGGCCTGTAGATTGACATGGCATAGACATAGCCTAAACACAAGGGTTTTTTTGTCTTAATGATACTGAGTAATCAAGAAGTAGATGCTGCCAAGTGGCACACTCCTTAAATGTTCAGTTCGCTCCTGTCTCAAATGAAGAATTTATTTCATTGTCTGTTCAGTTGTATCATTGAGTTATGCTAAAGTAATACATATGAAAGCTTGGGGTGAGGCTGGAAATATATGGAATGAGAGCAGAAGTTGTATAGCCAGAAGGAAAGCTATTTAACAAGAGCACTTAATTCATTCTTCTTTCCTTTGCTACTGCTCTTCAGACCCTGTAAAAGTTACTTTTTGGATTACAGCTTCCAGAATTGGCAGACCCACATGGTTAATAGTTCTTCTTTTCCAACTCTCATTCTTCATACCCAGTATTCCTCCAACGGTACTTTTGCTCGTGCGTATCTGCTAAAGCAGTACACCTGCCATTTTCATGCTTTCCACCTGGTAACAGCTGCTTCTCATTAGCAAGTTGAAGATACATTTACAAATGGAATCACAATGGCATGTCTAAAGGCTGCCGTACCTAAAGATAGCCTATGTTTTAGGTATGATTAAATGCTCTAGAGACTGGTTGCACAACAGGTTCACTGTTACGACTGAGACCTAGTTCTCCATTAGATCATAATGTGATAATCTAGGGCCTTTCTGCACTACACTGTTACAGTGCTATTATTCCACTTTCAACATTTTATGTGGTTTGGAGTTTAGAGAGGGGCCTTTAGAATTATCAGCCAGAGAGCTCTTTGGCCTCAGTAAACTACAAACCCCAGAATTCCACAGGATGTTGAAAGTGGAGTAATAGCACTATAACAGTGTAGGGCAGAAAGGCCCCTAGATATTATTGGTGTATAACTTCCATAATCTCTCACTCTTAGGCCCTGACCTCATGATGTTGCCATGTCAGCATGGCAACGCATTGCTCCTAGTCTGGGACGTGTGCCATCGTATGGCATTGTTGTGGTGCCACTGCTGCCACATCTCCATCTGCTGCTGTTGTGCCCTATACCATTACCAGAAAAAAATCTGGTAATGGCCCCCCTTCTTGTGACGCTCTCATCAGCTGTGGGCATGTGGTAAGGGCTATCCTTCCGCAGTATAGTGCAGGAAGAGACAGGGAAAGGGACCTGCAATTCATGCTGTACTGTGGAAGGAAGACAAGTGTCCCTAATGCTACCCATCTGTTGGCAGCCAGCTGGATGTGATGGGAAGCGTTCAGGTCCCGATCCCATCCCGGCAATAGCATTGCTGGGATGGGATCAGGATGAAGTGCTTTTGAGTCATAGTGTGGTAAGGGCTTTTGTTGAGCTGAGTAGTGCTGATGGAATTTGAAGTCCAGCAATATCTCAAGAGCCAGTGGGCCCTCCTATGATAAATTTTTCTTTAGACCATTCCTCTTCACATTACATGTGAGAGCTTACATGACAGAATCCTCAGAGACTAAACATTTTGGAGGTGGGTTCTAGTTTAGCCCTTCCATGACATTCTAGATTTCCATGGGCAGTTTTCTTTTTTAAATTGAAGGATGAAAGTTTGCTCATGTGCTCCTTTGCCTGTAGTCTGATAGAATACCTGCTAAATCCAAGTTTATCTATCCATTGCCAATGAGAACCAAGCATTAAATGTATTAAATTTGGTAGACTGGCATCTATCATTTTGTTATGGTAGCTGTTCAACATGTTGGAGTGACCTGTGTCTCATTGCATTCTGTTTAACATGTTGGAATGCTTTGTGTCTTATTGCATTGAACCCCAAAATGGATGTTTTTGAACTATGCCTGGCTTCTGACAGGGATGCTTTTTTATCTCTTTGAAATCACATCTGAAAAGTTGCAAGCATTTCTTCAAGTATAGTTAATAGCCATTATATTTTCTTGACAGCCCTGCTAAAGATAATATGAGAGTTCTGTTATTCAGAGTGAGTTATCTATCATTTTACCAGTAAAAAAACAACAAAGTGATAAATGAATATTTTCCCCAAATGGGAATTGAAAACATTTGATTTGCTTTGTTGGTGACATAACAGAACAAAGATGCAGCAGGAAGATTACCGCTGCTGACGTTCAATTCAAAACTGCTGAAAGATTTATGCGTGTCCCTTCTTATCAAAAGAATGCTGTAGAAATCAGTGCAAGTGCAGCTTAAAGAGTATTCAGAGGCAGTCAGAATAAAACTGTGAGTTAGACTTTCTTTAGAAATGGATAGGAAATTCATGCTAAGTTATTAAGTTCTTCAGTATTACTACTTGGGTTACAGTAATAAGCCCTTTCTAAATTAAATTTTTTGTAAATACCTGTATTTGCAGTATGGGGGAAGAAAGACTCTAGGAACAGAACAGTATTGTTAATCTTGTATATGTCAATAATTCTGTGTATAAAATGCTTCTATAGCTTTGCAACACCAGAAAGAACAGATAAATGGCTTCACTAGTGAAGCTTTGCCACAAGTACCGAGTTCCCATACTGCAATGTAAAAGCATGACCAGAAGTTATCTTTGTTGTTCATGCCTTTATAAAGGCGTCTGTGATAGGCTGTTGCTTCTCCCAGATTGATGTGGCAATTTCCAATCTGATAAGGTGTCCCAACTTTCCCAAACAGGTCTGCTCCCCCCATAACACCACTTTTGTGTAAAAGGTGAGGGTATTCAATGTTCATTTAGAACCATTTAATAATTTTATGGCAGTGTGTTTTCTGTGTTATTGTATAAACTGTATACATAACTCAGCTGAGTCAGTGTTTACAAAGATCAACTGTGAAATTTATTAAGATAACAATAAGAATAAAGTAGTATATTAGGGTTCATATGCAGTTAAATGTAGATCCATTTGTTCAGTGTACTTTTCAGACAGTATTTACCATTAACTCAGTGCTGACAGACAGTGCAGACATGTCTTTAGACTGTCATAAAAGACACAATTATCATATAACAACAGTTTGACTAGACTCCCACCAAAGGCGTCCCACCTAGGCTCCAGCATAGGTCACTCCTCTGACCAGATCCTACCTAGGGCTTAATTACATTTCTGCCTCTCACTAGGCTTCCACTGAGAACTAAACCTTCCAAAACAGCCACAGTCTCTGGCTGAGTTAAGGGCTCTACTCCCAAACGCCTTGCTAAGCTTTCACTGCAGGATTCAAAATACCCCCAGGTACTAGGCTTTATATAACATTGTTCTCTCAGCCACAAGCTCCTCCCACACTCTATTTGGCTAGATTTCTCTCCTGAGGTTGTACTCTGGTTGTCTAGCAACCTGCTTCCAGGCTGCACTGGCACTTCAGATAGCCACACCCCCAGAACTTTGCAACCCCCTGAACTTTGCAACAGCATCATTTAAAAAGACAGTGATGAACAAATCTGATTTCATCCACTACTTTGACAACACAGTAGATTGTTACATCATTCCTTTTCACCTCTCACAATTTGTCAGGATAGCATTTGGGATTAATCTCTATGTGACTGTAAAATGTCCAGCTGTGCAGTTGGCTTGAGCAGAAAAAAAAAGGAGGGAATTTTAAAATGGTTATTCAAGAGGTTGAAATTCTGGGCTATTGTACTGTGAGGAAGAGGAATAAATTGAGCCAGTGTGGCGTAGTGATTTGAATGTTGGACTAAGACTTTGGATTCCCTGCTTGGCCATGGAAAGACACTGGGTGATCTTGAGTGCATCATGCACTCTCAGCCCCAGAAAACCCCACGATAGGTTCACCTTAGGGTCACCATAAGTGGGAAACAACTTGAAGGCCCACAGCAACAATAATGGCCCCAAAGTAATCACTCCCAGATAATGCGGTCACCTCTGATGACTTAAATTTCAACGGTAGCATATTGACTGGGGAAGGAGGTGCGGTATGATAATGGACTAGAACTTTGCATTTTGAAGCCCACTCGGTCATGGAAACCCATTGGGTGATCTTGGACAAGTGATACTCTCTTAGCCTTAGGAGAAGGCAATTGCAAACCTCTGAATGAATGCTGCCGTGAAAACCGTAAGGTGTGTTTGCTGTACGTTGGAGTTGTCTTTATGGCACATACCAACAGTAATGAGTGGGACGGCATTTTATTGGCTCAGGAAGTAGATAAAGTGGAGCTTTAGGGCCCTGTGTGGCCCCCATGACATTTTTTTTCCAGCTCTCAACTCCTCCTGGACTCCTTTTCCGTGTCCTCTTAAAAAGTTGAATTATTCCTGGAAGCCTGCAGGAGTGGGAATTCATGTTTTAAATAGATTACAATCCCACTCCTCACTGGTTAACTTTTTTTAAAGTGTACTTTGGGCCATTTGGAATTTGGGTTTGACGTTAGAAATCTTTTTGGCAATCCATTTGGGCTCTTAGAAGGCAAGTAAATTGGGCCTCAGATGTGAAGGAGTTTCCAATTCTTGAAAAAGTACCTTTAAAATATATTTTTAGGCATGTTTAGATCCATTTTGAGAGGAATTTTTCAGTTTTGTGTCATTTTCCTATCAAGGTTGCATTTCCCAACAAAAAAATAGAAAAGTAACAAGCAGTGCAGCAAGTTAACTTTTCTAAACAATGCAATGAATGACAGCAGTGAATTACTTTTCCAATTCAGTGAAGAGTAACAGGAATAAATTATTTAAAGAAACCAAATCTCCCTAAATTTCTAAATCTTATTGTATGAACATGGTGGCTGGAATTCTACGTTGCAATCTATGTTGTATAACTATGCACACTTAGCTACATAGCAGAAGCACTTAGGAACCCTGTTGGTCATTTGTGAAGATGCATAATGGGACACCAGCCAGAATGTCCTGATGAGCACTGGGCTTTACAGGTGCACATCAGCATTCCCTAACCAGTGTCCGGTTGCGCATCAGATCTTGTTGCGCATCAGTTCCACTATGCATTGGTCCTGTTGGACATTAAATTACAGTGTATGTTGTGTCCTGTTGCAAACTGGTCCTGTGTGCATTGGTCCCATTGCATGTCAGTCCTAATGTATAACCCTTTGCTGGCTTTCCTGTGTAGTAACATAACAGCAGCCTTTTGCTGAATGCAGATGTTGCAGAACTGCTCAATTCTCTTTCCTGCAGATATAAGTCCACTGACAACGTTGTAAGCCCCCTAGTGAATTCCGGCCA
Organism: Cyclura pinguis; assembly: GCA_030412105.1. Classification (NCBI taxonomy): domain Eukaryota; kingdom Metazoa; phylum Chordata; class Lepidosauria; order Squamata; family Iguanidae; genus Cyclura; species Cyclura pinguis. Next base: position 244,151,688 of record CM059599.1, on the reverse strand, counting down.
CTCTGTGTCTGTTACACAACAGCTTTCCTCCAAGAAACTTAAGGTGGCTTATAGATCATTTCCAGCGAGTCCCCATGACAGCAGCTTCTACAGGTAAACTGGGTTAGATTTGTCCTATGCTCTTGAGTCACTCACTTGACCAGTGGCTACAGGGATACCGTTCAGTTTCTGATTATTAAATAAGCTAATGGGGTAGATGGACAAGAATTTAAGACAGTTCTTGGCTCTGAATTCTGTTTCCCCATCTTCAGCTGCTGGAAGATTTAGAATGTCCCTGTATCACCAGCCTGGAGTCTTTCAAACTATCTCACTTGCAGGCTGCACCACTCTGTTCATTAGAGGTAGAATGAGCTAAAAGGATAAGTTGTCTTGGTGATTGTATTCACGTGTCATTCTTTCAGGATAATGTTGAAAGTTGTCCTGCGTATAATGTTAGCTGTAGAACTGGAAGTAACCAGCCTCTGTTCCTCCTGAATGACTCTTCTTAATCTTTTTGTACCTTTTTTGTCACCTGGGTGTTGAATGGGAATTAAATTGCTTCTTTGTTTTACCTGGGTGCTTTTGAAGTTAATACGGTGACTAAAATGGAGAGTATTGATGCATGTCAAATTGAAAACGCTTTGCAGGAGCAGCCATAGTTAGTTTGCACTAAGTATGTGTTTTGGTAGAGACATTTGTCAGGGAATAAGACATGCAAAATAGTAAGTATGAATATTGCACTGGAAAAATTCTTGTTGGCATAGAAATACTGAAACACACAATTGTCTCCTGGTATTATCTTCATGCTGCTTGATAAAGCCCATATGTCACTCAAAAGCAAGCATGATTTTTAATCAGTTGCATAGTCAGCTTTCCCCAGTTGGGATATTTTAAGTGTCTGTTAATATTATTCTAGTGTAATAAGTTTTTTTTTTCCTGCACAGAGGAAGAAACCATTTAACCATCAGATCATTAATGTGAGAAAAGTAAATTAGTGGAACATTTAACTACTTTACAAAGAACTAAAAGATTATTTACAATAAAGCATCCTAAGCACACTATCTAGCTTTTCTTTAGTTACTTTCTGTCAAGTACTGCATGGACCACACTAGTTGTATAATGAGCAATTCATAGGATTAAATTAGCCACAATGTGATACGGTGTTCAGGCTGTTGTAGGTGGAATGTTGGTAATTGGAAGTAATGAGAATGAAATGTAGCTCCTGAGTTTCAGTGTAGGTAATTTACACTGTAATTTACAGTAATTTAGGTCTAGTGACGGGGAACTGTGTGAACTGGGTCATAGAGTGCAGTTGTGGAGGCTTTATAGAAATGCAAACCTCACTTGTTTGGAGGAAGGAGAGGTTTTCATTTGTCTTTGTGATGCAGACTGTAACATGTGGAGTTGAGAACTGTGTGTGAGAGAACGATGCTGTAAATGCATAGGATGGAGTGGCAGTTGCCTGGAAACATTTGCTTTCAGGTACCCCTTTTTTCTTTGCACAGTTCTAAGTAGAAAGTAAAAGACCTTTGGCTACTTACACACTGAATTTGGGTATAAACGATAAACCCGGCTCATGTGCTCCCCCTTCACTGATTTGTTCCTGAGAGAGATTGATATCTTTTGCTTCAATTAATAGTGACTTGTTTTGTGTATTGAACCTAAACAGGCTTGTGAGACCTTTAGCTTTTCAGATATTGCTAAAGTACATATCCTGACCATGGTACATGACTTAATGCAGTTAGCAGGATCTGATGGGCTGTGGGTCCCTCCTCCTGTGTCCTAAATTCCAGTCAGTCTTACTGTGTTTTTATTGAAACAAGCCCACTTCATAAACTAAGGTTTGAAGCTGGCCTGTTGTTGTAAATTATATTCAAGATTAACCACAGTTGGTATGGCTTTAGAAATAGCTCTAGACTGCAGTTAGTTAAAAATGAATTTAAAAATGAAACAGCCATGAGTTTATTCTTCATGGCTCTTCCTTGCTGGGGGAGGAAAGTTGACTCAGTTGCAGCTGGTGACTTCCATGTCAGGGGTGGTAAACCCATCCCAGGTGTTAATCTGAACTTTAAAGGAGCTATGCAGAATGCTAGACCTGTTTTGGGGATAGGGTTCTGCACATTGGATAGCTCTTTTACAGTCCAGGAGTAAAACCTGGAGTGGTTTCACAGTCCCACTGAAATGGAAGCCACCAGCTGCCACTGAGAAGAACAAGGCTCACCCACATACCAGTAAACCCTATTTTCTTTTTATATCTGAATGTAGCCGTAGAGTCTTTCCAGCAGGGTTCAGCTGTGTGACTTGCAATCACAGTACTCTCTCCTAATACCGCCCTTAATGAAAGTGTTTGCTTAAATTGAAACTGTAAGGAAATGGCCTTTTGTCCCTAAAAGACAGAAGAATCTCTCTCTCCCTCTGAAACGACTTGCCCTTCAGCAGAACTGAAAGTGCAGAACAGTCAATCTTCTCCCTGTTTGTTCAAATGCTGTACTACAAGGAACCAAAGAGAAATGTGGTGCCTGTTCCTCGTACAGACCTGTCAGTTAACATTCTGCCCACCATAGTCGTAGTCGCTGTACTTGTGCTCTTGGTGATTTACTGACACAAAATTTATGACTGAGCCTGAAGTCCCAGCTCCATAGTTCCCTCCACTCCTTTCTTAGATTCTTTTTCTGCTTTGTACAAAAGAAGTCTGACGGAAACAGAGACACAGAGAGAAAGAATTCAAGAGCAATTCTTTGGTTTGTTCATGTTAAAATGGGAAATTGAATCTGGTCAGAAAAGGCCTACCTTGGAGGATATTCTGATATGTTCTGGGCAGGACTATGGGCCTTTCCGCCCTACACTGTTATAGTGCTATTATTCCACTTTCAACCTCCTGTGGAATTCTGGGGTTTGTAGTTCTCAATATGCTTTCTGGCAGAAAAGTGGGATCAAAATTTAATAAATTAATTGTCATCAGTTCACCTTTAAACATTGCTTCTCTCAGGTATGGGCATATTTCTGATAACAAAGCCTCTAACAGTGAAGCTTTTCTTTATAAAGTCTTTTTATGCAGCATACCCCTTTTCTCCTTGTCCTCCGTCTAGCCAATCTAGCCAGCAGCATTAGTGTTGGGAAGATGATGAAGGAGGGCTGAAGAAACACAAACTTTGGGGGTTGTAGGAAAAAAAATGCAATAAAGCTAGAGCTGGGGAAAGAATTGGATTCTGCTGTAGCTGATCCGCTGTAGCTGTGTGTGCTTGCTTGCAACAGGCAAGGTAAACATCAGCTGCCTCTGGAATCCCTTACGGGGCATGCATGAACAGTAAAAGAGAGAGAAAAGGGGAGAGCAGGTAGGCCGCCTCACCAGATCTCCTCTAGCAGATCAAAAAAGTGGACATCTAGACATCTGGCCACTGAAATAGATTATCATAAGAAGTGAAGGCAGGTGAAAGAAAAAGTCATCACTTGAAGCATTTTGGAAGAAGCCTTCAGGTGGTCTCTAGAAGACTTAAAATGTTTTTGTTTACTGATTTAAGGCTTACCTGACCTGTTTGTTTCATTTCACATGTGTGTATTGTTAGTTTTGCATAAAAGGTTTGCTGAAAGAAGTTGACTTTCCTTTGTCTGTGGTGTAGAATCCTATCCACATTCTTTCTGTGGTATTTTTGCCACAGTACCAGATTTACTGTTAAAAAAATAATTCCCAAAAGCATGTGCACTTTATTAACTGAGGAAGGCTGTTTTTTTTATGTACCAACTCAATTATCCTATTGTGGTCAGTTCCATTACTTTTTAAGTATAAGTTGAGATCAAGGTAACAAGGATATAGTTTAAAAGCACATCCGCATCTGCAAATAACAAAGATTTTTCTAATACAAAATTAATACACTGTAGTCCCTTCAGCCAGACAGGAGCAACCACTGAACACAACCACATCATAAGCCACAAGGAAGCATTATTTGTACTACACCATCAGCATTTAGTTGAAGTGGCCGATTTCTTTCTAAGAAGAAGTAGAGATATCCAGTATGCCCAGAATCAACACCAATTTTTATGGAATCATTACCAGTACATAATAAAAGCTTTGTGTCTTGTTAGAACTTTCACAAGACATGCTGCTTCATCTGTAACAGTTAACATCCTGGGTTGTGTGTGTGCATATGTATGTCTATGTGTGTGTGCTAAAGAGCCAGTTCTTACAGATGAAAAAGTTCTATACTGAGAAACACAAGCAGAAGAGCAACTAGCAGGAACGAACGTTTCACTTGGTACAATCATAGTGACAGGACTTATGTCTTGCTGATACATCCTGCAAGGAAGGAAAGCCAAAGCTCGTGCTCTGTGGAAGAGTGCATGCTTTACATTCATTCATTGCATGTGTCCCCTAGTTTTGCCTTGCGCCCTTATCCCAATTTTTTTGGGTGTGAAAAGTACTACCTAATCACCTAGAAGCCCATAAAAAATACCAGATTACAACTCTCAGAGTTTCTTAGGAGTGGTGGGTTGGCATTGCAAGACTCCAACTCTCTTCTACCTCTCAGACTACCACAGAATTGCAGAAATCCAAACTATGTAACTTACAATCACTTCTGAGTTGGATTTCTAGGGTAACACAATCACTGCAAATTCGTCCCCTGCATCTGTCAGACTTGTTCCACTACTGATATAGACAATATCTAGGTGGACCAATGGTTTTACTCAGTAGAAAGCTGTTTCCTATCCTCTTATGAAAACTTCCATTAATTTCTAAATAGTTGTGAAGAAATGCTCTCTGTCAGCACTATCACACCGGTTCATGTGCTTCATTTCCTGCATGTAGCAGAGTCTACAAGACTACTCTGCATGGAGGGTTTTCGATCACATGAGCTGATTACTGATGATTATTCATTGGCACTTTTGCAGCCAAGTACTAACCAAGGATCTGGTGCCTTCAAGATACTCCCACACTGTTCTGGAAAGCTTTTTAGCCATATCTAGGTGTCAGATATATTATTCCCACAATATTAAGTGATTGTTGGCATCTTGTCCATATATCCGTCTACATCAATCTGCCTACATCAGGGACTGGTAGAATGCAACTCAGGGGCTACATGTGGCCCCCATGATGTTTTTGGGATCTTCAGCAGCACTAGAGACCACAGACTGATCCTTTTTCTTGTCCCGTCCCCCCAAAAAAAGGAGGGTGAATCTTGGAAGCATCCAGATACATCAATTTACCTTCTAAATAGGTTTCAAGACCTGTTTGTATTATTTAAAATTTTTATAAAGAAATCAGTCTTTGAGAACCAGAAATGGAGTTGCAGCCAGTTTGGGAGTTGGTTTTGTTTTATTTTGTGGTAGTCTTCAGGTATAAAACTGGCCCCTACATTTGCTACAGTTGCCCATGCTGGTTTACACTATTCAAAATAATTTTAAAGTTGGATCGTTATTGTCCAACATAAGAGTGCTTTTCAGAAAGTAAATCCGAAATATATATTTTTAACACCTTTATTTTCATGAAATATGGTCTGTTTAAAATAACACTACTATCACTAATCGAAATGCATTTACGGAAAAAAAACTTTTCTGAAGGAAATTTAGAAGGTTGCATCAATATTAAATGGAATCAACAGGAAGGTGATAAGGCATAAAATCATATGACTGCTACTCAACGTATCTTTAGCTTGCCAAAACATATTGAAAGTGATGAGCTTCAGCATAGGTAAGTCCATATTGGACTGCTGCTTTATGAGTTTATCTTAATGGTCAACAATCATGGCATAATGTTCAGGCATTAACTATCAAAGATTTAGAAATAGGAACTTAATTTTTGGCCTAAAGTAAATTGTTATTCCTGATTAAAGTAGGCCCATTGTGAATCAGAACTTGTTAAGTCAACACTTGCATCAGTTCCATGAGTTCAAATGCTCTGATCTAGCTGGAACTAATGACTGTATATATGTTTTTTAGAGATGGGATGAATCCAGAATTTTCCAAATCTGAATCCTTGGAAGGTTCTGCAAATCCACGAATCTCAAATCTTTCGAATCCTTTTTTACAAAAGGGTTTAAAAAGCGAGGGAAACAAAGCACTTCTATTGAAAAGTGTTTTGAAGAAGAATTTGATATCTTTGTTTAATGAAGAACAAATTAAATAATAGTTTTCACTTTCAGGAAAAAATGCCCATATACTTCTTATTAAGAATTAAATGTAATTTGGAAGTTGTTCCAGATGTTGGAGTTGACTCCTGGGTTGACTATTACAAAACAAAACAAAAAGGGCAAGGATAATCTTGGGGAAGGCACACTTTCTCAGCCTTAGCAAAAGCCTAGGCAAAGGCAAACCTCCCTCTGAAGAAATCTGGCCAGGACAATTGTCATAGTTTTGTCTTAGGATCTTGCCAGATTGAAAATGCCATGAAGGCCCTTTCTATACAAGCAGGAAAATGTGGATTATTAATCCCACGTTTTCCTGCCTGTGTAAACAGGGCCACATACTACAGTGCAGAGATAATCCAGGTCAAAACTGGATTTTTCTTTGCATAGCTCCTTCTGTCATCCTGGGGTTTGTAGTTTATGATGCACCAGCACACTTTGGCAGAGAAGGCTGTGACACTTTGTCCAACTACAAACCTCGGAATTGTGTATGAAAGAGCTTTGGAAGGGAGCCATGCAAAGGAATCTTCTTCAACTGTCCTTGAAATCTCAAGAACATGTACTTTCCAGTCAAGTCTCAAGTCCGGCAACAAGGAAGGCACTTTAAAAAAACAAAAACACCAGCCTCTAGCCCAGTCTCAGTTCTCTACCCTGATGTCCAGTCTCAAGTCCTGCAGCAAGGAAGGCACTTTAAAAAAACAAAAACACCAGCCTCTAGCCCAGTCTCAGTTCTCTACCCTGATGTCCAGTCTCAAGTCCTAAAACAAGGAAGGCACTTAACAAAAACAAACTAACACCAGCCTCTAGTCCAGTCCCAATCCCTACCCTCCAGTGTCAAGTCAAAAGAATAGGAAGAAGAGAATAATTACCTTGCAGAGGGAGGCAGCCACAGGGACAGGCAGCAAGAGCGAGCTTGATCCGAGGCTCTCCCTCCAGCTCAGGCCTCCTGGTGTGCAGAAAAGCGGCTCTTGCTGACCCTGCATGCCCATGCAGGCCTGATCCCCGGCTCTCGCACCAGCTCAGGCCTCTGGGCATGCAGGAAAGTGGCTCTCGCCAACCCTGTGCACCCGCATGGGCCTGATCTGGGGCACTTGTGCCAGCTCAGGCCCCTGGGTGTGCAGGGATTTGAAAGATTTGATTTGCCTGTTTTGGCCCAGGGATTCAGATCCACGAATCTCGAATCCTTCCCAAGGATTCGCAGATTCAGTTGGCCTATCCCTAATTTTCTTTATATCATAGCTGGACCTCCAAATATTGTTGGATTGCAACTTCTAACACTCATCAAATTTGGCTCTTCTTATGCTAATGAAGATTAACTGGGGTGATGATGCAAACTGTGACATATTATATTTTAATATATTACACATTTAATATAATGCCCTTTTAATATTCTACATATTTCATATGGTATGATACTTGTTGTGCCTGCAAGTTATTACTGACTTATGGTAATTGTAAGGCAAACCTATCACAAGGATTTTCTGGGGGCTGAGAGTGTTTGACATGCCCAAGGTCACACAAAGGGTTTCCGTGGCTGAGCGGGAATCAAAATATCTTCAACAGACAGTTCATCATTTCTGTTTCCACTTGATTTAGGTACAAAAGAAATAGTAAGGACACACATACTCTTGCATGAACTAGGTGAATGGCCAAGGTAGGGGCTGAAATGGCATCAAAGTGCAGAGTTTTGTTTTTTTCCAAGATTGCATGCCCCGTGCTACTAAACTACAAAGAGTATCATTTTGTACACTTGCTTTTTTAACCATGCCAAAACAGTTTGGAAAGCATAGTAGCTGAGCAGAAAACTCACTGGAAATGTTATCCATACCTACGGATATAAAGAATACTAACAAATCTCTCATCCTGGACAAGAAAATTTGGTCTGACAGATCAAGACACACCATTAAAACTGGTGGAAAACTTGGCCAACAGCTGTAAGACTCTTCATATTTTAGGATATTTATGATTTCTGTTTTCACAAAACCATATTTTTAAGAAAAAAATAGGATTTTATACAAGATGGAAATTTTACAACAAAAGTCCTGAAACGGGGAAAAAAAATAAGAAAATGTGCAAAGAATTTTGTATTCTTTCCCATTGGGCAAAAACACTTTTGAAACTATTTCTTCTTGCATGCAGGAATAAAGAAAGTGAAGATTTACCTCCCTGCCTCCATGTCAGACTAATGTTTTACATACGCATTTAAATTTCTCAAAAAACATACCTCCCTGCATCCTACTAAAATATACAATATTCAGAAATGTCATCTAGAAGATGCCTCCTACAACTGCCTCCTAAGAGTTATATCCACTTAATATATGGGTTGAATATCAATTAGTGACAATGTGAACATCAAGGGTATATGCTCCATGCAGCGCTAATAAATCTGTCAGTATTCCTCATCAGAGCTGTACAAGTGTATTAGAAGACTAATGACTGCACTCTGTCATGCATAGCTGTTATGTCATTTTTTAATATTAAGTGAAAAGTCTTGAGACCCTTTTGTAGGCTGGGCAAATGTAGGAGAATGCTGTTTACATCAGTGGGCCTTCCCCCACTTCCTTGCGAGGCAAGGTTTTCCACTCCTTTTAAACAGTGGCTCTTGAAACCTGCGTCTGACATGTAACGGTCCTTTGAAGGTAGCTTCCAATGCAGCAAGAAAGAAAAAAAAAACACATTTTAAAGCTTGAATAACCTGTATGCAAGACCATGAAGAAAAATTTCCTTTGTGTTCAAGACCTAAGATTTATCTTATCAGACCATATAATGATAAAAGAAAGACAGCCTATGACTACCTGTTCCGTCCCAAATTATGACATCCTCTAGCTTCCATTCTTGATACCATTGGCAGTGCTGGCTATGAGGTTCTGAAGACAGAAGAAAAGTAACTTTCCTATGTTCTGCTTGACACAAATCTACAACAATTTTTATATAAGCAAACATATGGAAGGACCTGTACACACACACATTTTCTTGCTTGAGGGTTAAATAGGATGGAAAGAATATGTTACCTGAAAAGGTGGGTGATTCAGAGATCCGTGAAACAGGGGAATTATTAGCTCAAAAGGAAGGCTTGCGAGAGGGGTATAACCTTACAGGATCTTTTACGGTTATTTATACTGGTAATAATGCAGGGACACCAGTTGGAGGTTAAAAGTATGTTTGTTTTATTGGGAGAATTAACTTAACAATCACCACACAAGATCCAAGCACTCTCACAACCATACAAGGCTAACTAAAGGAGAGGAGGGAAAAAAATTGGATACTGAGAAATTAGGGCAAAGTGGGTGATATTTACCTATCCTGTAGAGTGATGCAGCTCAGACTGAGGGTAGTACAAGAAAGGGTATCACAGCGACAGAGTGATGGTCTAAGTCCACAGTATTATGAGTTCTCTGGCTTACACCCAAGGTTTAAATACCCCCTTTTTTTGCCCTGAGGGGAAAGGTGTTAATGGCTCTCTGGGAGAGCAAACAGTGGGGTTCAGAATGGTCTGATGGCTGTAGCATTAGGTGACAAACACTGATGAGAATTGTGACAGCTCCTTAACGGCTGGGCAGGAAACAAAGGAGGATTTCAGCAGGAAGAGGTGGAGCATGATGGTATTTGTAGACCAAAACATCTAGAGGACCAAAACACTTTTCATAATTTTATATGTGGATTAAAATCAGGGGCAGGAAACATTTGGCCCTTGGGATGTTTTGGCCTACAACTCCAGGAATCCCAGTCAGCATAGCTGGTGGTAAGGAACTGTGGGAGTCTTAGTCCAAAGCCTCTGGAGGGTCAAAGGTACTTCATGGTTTATTCAAAAAATTGTAACTGATAATGTACACAAAATTTATCATTCTTGCACCTTTCACAGATGTGTGTGTGTCTCTGTGGAAGTTAAAGGAACTTTTATAGTTTATGACCATCAAGTAGGGAATATATAGGGTCTCTGTATACGCTTACACTAGATCAGTTAAAACTCACTGAATCATTATATCTTAGTTATGGTGTGCCTTGAGGTTGACTGTGATTTCTAGCTACCGTCTCTTAGGGTTTTCTTGTTTACTTTCTTCTTAGGCTGACAAAGTGTGTCCTGTCCAAAGCCAAGAATATGTTTCCACAGCTGAGCAGGGATTTTAACTCCAGTTGTCCAGAGTCCTAGTCCAGTATTCAAGCTGCCACACCATGTCATTTCTCATGTCTGTTACTAGATTTTTATATATGTATACTTCACTAGAAGGTACACTGTAAGTGAATACTGGATGAATACCTCACTCCAATCCCCACACTACAAAAATGTTTGACATACTATGTTGCAATGAAGAAATTAATCTGAAACCTATGGAAGTTCTGGACAGATAAGTACAGAAGCTTTGTTGTTTTTCAACTCATTTCGCACTTATGATGATCCTAAAGTGAATCAATCACAAGGTTTTCTGGCAAGATGTGTTCAGAGGGAATTTGCCTTTGCCTTCCAGTGAGGCTCAGAGAGTGTGACTTGCCCAAGAACATCCAGTTGATTTCCACAGCCGAGCAGAGAAGCAAACCCTGGTCTCCTGAATCGTAATCCAGCACTTAAACTGCCATATCACTCTGGCTGTCTGCAGAAGCTTTACTAGTTTAATAAATTTTAGAAGAAATGGTCAAAGGTGTTTCATATTGACAGTGTTTTAAAATAGCAAATGAGGCGAGCAAGGGACCTTGCCACTTTATGATGAATCTGGCCCATGTATTAACTGAGAAGTAAAATGGCTGGTGTGAGTCAACATGATTTAATTAAAAATACTTTTTCCAAACAGTTGCGTTATCCCTTTTATGACAAGATTAACAGTTTGCCTGATAAAGGTATTTGTGATGCAATGTTATACTCCCAATTAAAAAGATGCATTATGTAGAACAATTAGGGTTCACATTGTAGGGATTAAAATTATCTCTTGTACAGCTGTGAATAGAGAGATACTAGAAAACAACACTGTGTATAGCTCACTTTGTCTAGGTTAATTTCTTAGTTCAACATAATTGTACTATCTGCTGTTGTAATGATGTTTTAAAATGTTTGCTGAGAAAAGTTTGTACAGTTAACACTAACGTGTATTGAGGAACATAGATCATTAATTGGAGGGAGCACTAAGGAATACAGGCCACTTGGCAAATGGACAGCCTCAAGAATTTTATGGCCATTTGAAAGAAGATGATAAATCTGGCATGAAAAGGCATCCTGTTTCAGTGAGAATGGAAAGCTTCTTTGATGCTCAACCATGGAATAAAGAGACCAGACACAAAGTTGGGTTAACTAAGGGCCACTTTATTTTGACCTGTATTATTTAAATTGCATTAACGTGAAAGATACAAGAGCGGGGGAACAACATGACATGGGTCCAGCTGATGCCAGGGTCACAACGTGACAACCTGCTCAGCCTACCCATGGCTGGTAACACAGCCCGAGGGGCAATCCAAATTGCTTTGGTTGCTCCCCAGTCCAGCATCTTGGAAGATAACCCAGGAACTCCCACCCAAGCTGCACGGCTCTAAAAGTGAGAGTCTTATTCCCAGGTTAACCTCAAGGGTAGCCTCCTGGGACACAGGGCCCTAAAGAGGTGGTTCCAGAGCCCTACCCTACACCAAAAGGGTGCCAATAGGTGATCACCGATATTTTATTATCCCCCGCTATCTGCCATAGAAAGGGGCAAGCATCTGCTTAATCCCTTTCCCCTCAATGACACGTATAGGGGGCGAACTGCTTCACTGTCTCCTTTGCCCCTATCACATGTCTTGATTTGGTGCTCAGCACCAATCAAAAATAACACTCTAGTCTCACTCCATAGAGACCATCAAAAGCTTACTTTCCTCTGCAGTGATGTTTGTCATGCGACTCCAGGTAAGTATTCTCTTCCTGGTTCATAACTGCTCTCTTGTTGACTTTGAGATGCTGTTGGCTTGTAAAAAGTGCCAGGTTGCTTGTAAAAGATGAGTGATGCTCCACAAGAATTATATCGTCAGTGCATAGCACTAATCAAAGTGAAGGCAAGCGTAGTGATGTACACCTTGGCTTATATTTTTCTTGCATACAGGAATAAAGAATTTCCAAAAGTCTCCACTCCCTTGGTGAAATTATGATATTTTAAATTATTTTTCACACTTTTTAATGACTTTTTACACTAAAAGATTCTGTTTTGCAAATGCTTAGCTTTTTGTTCAAAGATAATTTTGTTTTTGCAAAAATATACATTTTTTGTTTTGTTTTGGTGTTTTGTTTTGTTTTCATAGAATCATAAAATTGGAAGAGACCCCAGGGGCCATCGAGTCCAACCCCCTACTATGCAGGAACACACATCAAAGCATTCCCAACAGATGGCCATCCAGCCTCTGCTTAAAAACCTCCAGAGAAGGAGACTCCACCATACTCCAGGCAGCATATTCCACTGCCGGATAGCTCTGACCGTCAGGAAGTTCTTCCTGTCAAGGTCAGAGACCTGGGCGGCAAGCCAGCCCAGAGGAGGGAGTGTGAGAGCCAGCAAAGTCCAGCCAGGAGGAGACAAGCAAGCACTTTACACAAGGGGGTTCATTTACCAGAGCATCAAGCAAAAGCTGTAGTCAGAGTTCCAAAAGCCAAGGATCAAGAGTCCAGAGATCAATTCAAGGTAGCAAGAACCAGGTACTGAGAGCAAGGAACACACAAGAGAAGGGCTTGGAAAAAAGTTTGCCACAAGCAAAGGAAAGCTTCCAAGCAGGCAGTTATATAGGCCAAGACACAGGTGTGGCTAGTCACTGCTTCTTAAACTTAATCAAGGAAGCCTCCCTTTGCTCAGCTCTCTTGAGTCTCCACCTTGTTTGTGGGCTGATTGGCACAGGCTCCAAAGCATCTTCAGAATTGGGTCCCTATTGCCCTAAAGGAGAAGGCAGAGGAACGTCCAAGCCTGCTTGGTCCATGGCATCAGGGGGAGCTCTTGAGCTGCAGGACTCATCTCCAGCCAGAGCCACAGGGACCAACAGCTGCTGCTCCTCATCTCCACCCTGAGCAACAGGGACCAACAGCTGCTGCTCGTCATCAGCAGCTCTGACAGGGGCTTCAGTTATCACACTTCCAGAGGTCCAAGTGAAATCTCCTTTCCTGCAGCTGGAATCTGTTGCTCCTTGTCCTAATTTCTGGAGCAGCGGAAAACAAGCCCGCTCCCTCCTCGACATGACATCCCTTCGAATATTTAAACATGGCTATCATGTCCCCTCTTAACCTTCTCTTCTGCAGAGTAAGCATGCTCAGCTCCCCAAGCTGCTCCTCATAGGGCATGACTTCCAGACCCTTCACCATTTTGGTCATGCTCCTTTGGACACACTCCAGCTTGTCAATATCCTTCTTGAATTGAGGTGTCCAGAACTGGACACAGTATTCCAATGAGGTCTAACCAAAGCAGAATAGAGTGGTACCATTACCACCACTGATCTAGATACCATACTCCATTGATGCAATCAAGAATCATGTTGGCTTTCTTGGCTGCCATATCACACTGCTGACTCATGTTCAGCTTGTGGTCTATTAAGACTCCTAGATCCCTTTCACACATACTCTCATCCAGCCACATGTCCCCATCCTATATTTGTGCATTCGATTTTTTTCTGCCTAAGTGTAGGACCTTACATTTCTCTCCGTTGAAATTCATTTTGTTACCTTTGTCCCAGCTCTCCAATCTGTCAAGGTCATATTGAAATTTGATCCTGTCCTCTGGGGTATTAGCAACCCCTCCCAATTTGGTGTCATCTGCAAATTTGATCAGCCTGCCCTCCACTCCTTCATCCAAGTAATTGATGAAGATGTTGACTAGCACTGGGCTGAGGACGGAACCCTGTGGCACCCCACTAGTCACTTCTCTCCAGGATGAAAAACAGCCATTGGTGAGCACCCTTTGGGTTCAGTCGGTCAACCAATTACCAATCCACCTAACAGTAGCCCTGTCCAGCCTGCACTTTACTAACTTCTTTGCTAGAATGTCATGTGGAACTTTGCTAAAAAGATCAGAAGTGTGAAATGTCAGTCAGTGTTTTGGCCATTTTCTCAATGTGATATGCTTTCACATTCTGGATAACACATACAGTTGGCCCACCTCTTTCATGGCCCCTTACACATGAAAGCAAGGTCGCACAAAGTGTCATGTCCCATTATAGTCAATCAGTGCAGTGGTGCATGCCTGCATCATCATGGGCACATGTGTGCTGCTTCCAGTGACTATAACGGGACACAATGATTTGGGGGGGGGGGGGTGTTGTTTTTGTTTTATGTAGGTGTTTTTGGAATGGAACCCTCACATATATGGTGGGTGCACTGTCATACTTTCGACACAGGAAAAAGGGAGATTGCAGTAAATGTGGATTGATTTAGTCAAAGAAGCCATGGCCCTGAATCTGCAAAACAGTTGATGATGGGGCTTTTGGCAGTCTTCAGTTTATAAGTGAAATTTGGCTTGGTTGCAAATAACAACAACAAATGCTTTACAAGAGACCAGATGAATAATTAACCTTAGTATCCTTGATGTTGTTCAGTGATAACCATTTTAATTAATGTAACAACAACAAATATTTTGAAATGTAAAAAATGACATACGGATGTGTCCACACTTAACGGGGGACATGAGATAAGGCAGATGAATGGTATTTGTAAAGTTATCCACTTTAAAAGATATTGCTTTTTGTTTCTGATATTTGCTTGTTGTTATTAATATTTATATACCATTCATTTCACCACCAAGACATGCACGATAAACTTAAATAAAACAAGAAACCCATAAAACCAAGCCCATAGACCAAGAACTATTAGTAAAACAATTAAAAGAGATCATAGTAAAAGTAATTTAAAGAGCAAAGTTAGGGAGTGAAGATGACATACATAGTGCTCTGGATGGCTTTCTATGTAGCTCTTTGCTTCCAGTAGAAAACAAGTGTTAAATGTTGCTCAATTAATCATCCAGAGTTTCAATAATTGTGCCATGCAAGAATGAACACAGATTTATTTATCTATGGCTTTGTCAATGTTGATGTGTTATCTTTCAAGTACGAGCCAAACATTATTTCTTGCCTTGTGGGTTTTATATTCATGCACTTAATTGTTATTGAATCCCAATGATGATTTTCTCTCATTTTTGGCCACAGCTTCCAGTAGCTGGAACCAAGGCTAACAATATCCATCCAGTTTTCTCCCTTTTTCTCCCCTCCCCCCGCAGTACAACAAGACAATCAACCACTAGTAAAGATGTTATGTCTCTCAAGAATCTATTAGCATTGCTTCTTAAATAATTTGCTAGACTTTATTAGAGGCAGACACATTTATGTACTCTGTAATAAGACTTGCTTTTGACATTTTACCTTGGTCAAACCCATTCAGTGATGTGGTAGTTGTTGTTACGCCATTTCTGACTTCCAACAATCTTGAGGCAAACCTATCACAGAGTTTTCTTGTCAAGATTTGTTCAGATGGGGTTTGTCTTTGCCTTCCTCTGAGGCTGAGAGAGTGTGAGTAGCCCAAAGTCATCCAGTGGGTTTTCATGGCTGAGTAGGGATTTGACTTTGGTCTCCAGAGTTCTAGAGGGTAGCTGTCACCACTGTGCTGAGGATACCCGGCTCCGTTACTCCTTTCCACCTAATTCCGAAGATACGATTCATGTGCTAAACCAGTGCCTGACAGCTGTAATGGACTAGATGAGGGTAAACAAATTCAAAGTTAATCCAGATATGACAGGGGTGGTTCTCAAAAGACAGATCCAGGAATAGAGATTCAAACTGTATTAAATGGGGTTGTGCTTCCCTTCAAAAGGCAGGTTCGCTGTTTGGAGGATTCAGCTGTGAGTCTGGATGCCCAGGTTTTAGCAGTGACCAAGAGTGCTTTTGCACAGTTAAAGCTAGTGTTCCAATTGCACCCATTCCTTGAAAAGTCAGATCTGGCCACAGTGATACATGCCTTGGTTATATCCCGTTTGGATAACTGTAATATGCGGTAAATGGAGCTGCCTTTGAAAAGTGCTCAGAAACTAGACTTGGTTGAAAGAGCTGCAGCCAGGTTGTTAACTGAGGTTCGCTACAGGAAGCACAGAACTCCCTTGTTACAACAGGTTCACTGGCTGCTGATCCATTTCAGGGCACAATTCAAAGTGCTGGTTTTGACCTAGAAAGCTCTATATAGCTTGAGTCCAGGTTATTTGAAGGACTATATTTCCCTGTATGAGCTCAATAGCACTCTAAGATCATCTGGAGACATCCTTCTTTCAGCCCTACTATCTTTTCAGGCTGGGAACAAGAGAGAGGGCCTTCTTGGTGGCTGCTCCGAGACTTTAACACTGCCTCCCTGAAGAGGCCAGGATAGCACCATCCTTGTTCTCTTTCTGTCGACAAATCAAAACATTTTTGTATCATTAGGCTTTCACAAACTGACTAGAGCTGGGCTTTTAGTGCTGTGTGGTCTTGTTTTTAAGGTTTTTCTATAGTCTTTTAATACATTTTATTATTTCTAATATCTAATGTTTTAACTTTATAAATTAGTTGTTTTTAAATCTTACATTTATACTTTTATTAATGTTTTTGTATTGTTTTTAATTTGTCCTGTTTTAAATATGTTGGAATCCCATTATTGGGAGAAAGGCAGGATACAGAACGAATTAAATAAATGAATAAATAAATAGACCAGAGCTCAAGCCACTATAACACACTGGTATGGTACACCATACTGCTACACCATATCACACAGCTATGCTAGTAGCTGGGTCAATATGGCAGATAAGTGCCCTGAATACAGTGTGCTGGATTCAGACATTGTTGTGCTTAAGGTGGAAGGGAGAGCAAGGTCATTGAACCCAACTCCAGATTTGCAAAGCCAAAATACACAACTATAGCACTCCTGAGAGATGGCCATTCAAGCTCAGCTTAAAAAGTCTCCAAGTACAGAAATCCTTCCAAGGCAGTCTGTTTCACTCTCAAACAGCTCTTATATTCAAATTCTTCCTAATGTTTAGATGAATCTCTTTTCTTTTAGTTTGAATCCATTGCTTTATGTTCTTGTCTCCAGAAGAGTGGAAGACATGCTCATTCCATCTTCTACATGGTAGGTCTCAATCCATTTTTCCCAAGCTAAGCATACACAGCTCCTTAAGACATTTCATATAGAACTTCTTTTGCAGACCTTTCCTCACCTTGGTAGCGCTTTTCTGAACGCATTCCAGTTTGTCGATGTCTTTGTTTAACTGTAGTATCCAGAACCGGACACATTATTTAGTATTTTTTTTCCATGAGTGAGGAGTAATTCCTTCATGAGTAATTTAAATCTCATTTATTTCAATGATCTTGTTGAAGTATTCATAGCTCTAGATTCAGCAGGATGAGTATGCCAGGAAAAGGGGCGTGAGTGATGCTCAAATAATACTTTTCCAGGTTTTATCATTTCTGCCATTATTCTACTTGATCCCTGCTAATTAGAGCTACTTAGTGACAAATAATTTGCATCTCTTAATAAATGCAGCATGGGGACTTGTTTTGTTTTCTGTTAGAACCAATCATTAAAGGCCAAACAGCAAGCAGAATACTTTCCATTTGGTGCGATTTTTGAATTCATCTATAAAAGTAATAGATATGTATGTGAATCACTCCAAAGAATGGCTGCAGTATAAGAATATGGGGAGCTGGGGAGTTATGAATAAATAACCACCTTAGTTCTGTGGTCATGTGATAGATCCTGACCTGGCCTTCCCATCTGCACTTAGTGGTCAGCAGCTGGTGCAAGTGATGGGGGTCTGTACCCCATCACTCAGGCAGCAGCTGACTGATGCTCTCACGCCTCCCAGGTAGAAGTGGAATCCCTGTAGCAATTCACCTCCACAACAGAAATCACTTATGTGGGGGTGAGGTGGGGTGGGGTAGGGTGGGATGGAAACACTGGCCAGCTGCTTCCCAAGTGACAACTTTCGGTTGTAGTGACTGCTAAGTGAGGACTGGGGAGCTTCCATGATCCCTGTGTGTCCCGTAAACTAGGAAATATGTAGGGTTCATGAATACCAAACAGTTACAAATACATAAATCTAGGTTATGCATTCATAACTCTTTTTGTTAAAAGCAAGATACTTAGCCAAGTGTACTTAGCCAAGCATTGCATATTGAAGACTATGATTCTGTATTATTTAGTGTTGTATTGTGACTGAAAAAACCTACAGGACAAGACTTCATGGCTGATCTCATATGTATTCACTCCCTCATATTCTTACGTACTGTGACTCCCTTTCTCACGGTAAGCAGAATTTGACAAGATAGCCAATCATTCAAAGTATGGTTGCCACAAACCACAGTTTGCCTTGAAACCAAAAATAAAAAATGGAACTGGGTTTCCAAATCTAGTCCAATCAAGTTCTGTAATGATTATAATTAGCCTGATTTAGATGCAATAACCAATTAAGTTTATCATAAATGAGGAAATGAGAGAGAAAATTTGAGGGTACACAAGGAGGAGAAGAGGAGAGGACAGCGGAAGCACTTGAGCCCAGGAAAATAATTCTGATGAGTAACCTATTGTTTGCTTTTCTTGCACTGGTTCTTTGCTTACAAAACAGGAAGATAATGTCAGTCACAAATCAGCAGGAGATAGCTGAAGATATACTTATTGGTTCCTTTGCAATACTACTGTTGGATCCCTAGGGAAGAAAAATTCATTTGAAAAGTATCATTGAAAGTTTTGTGCATGTGGCATAGCCTAGATATGTTATCATCTTCATTTAGTAATGACTGAATAATTATTCCTTACTTTGAGGCTAACACAAGAAAGTGGAATATATAGACTTAAGACCAAGGTTACATGTGAGAGTGCTCCAAATTTGATGATCACAACTTTGGATGAGGACTTACATCTGTGAAATAGTTACTACTGGTGGAGCTTTGTATGACCATTATATATCAGGTAGTGCTATTAACTATGGTGCTGTGCAGTGGATTCTAGCCAGGCTTCCCAAAACACACTTACCTGTCAGCAACCAATGAGATCAATGGAGGTTCATTCCACTGTTGATCAAGAAGCAACTGCCTGATATTCCTACCCACTACCTTGAGTGATCTCCAGTGCAACAGTCAGAAAAGGGAACCCTGTCACAAATCCTTCTACACTGGTAATCAAGTACATGATGAGGGGATGGAAATATCAGGCAGACCTTTCTCAGTCGACAAGGGAATGGACCTCCATCAATCACGGTGGCTGCTTTACAGTACATGGGATTATGGAGACTTTCACGGTCCCATTTGGGAGAAAGGTAGAATATTAATCCAATAAATAAATAAAGCCTAAACTGGAAGCTGTGCAGAGATCATTAATATGTAGCAGTTATGAGTGCATAATTGTAGATTATATATTCGTAACTGCCCGACAGGATTCCAGCACAGATCTCTAATAGCAAAGAGAAGGAGTTGTCAATTGCCATCAGCAGTAATACTTCCAAGTGCCAAACTACATGTTACTTCACATGTGTAGTCCGTGCCTTGACTGGAGGTCTCTTCCCCACTCCACTGCCAGCATAGATGGACTGCATTTGGAGCAAGAGGAAGGAGTGGTGTTGTAAAGAGGGCATTTGAACTTGTGCTCCCCACTATGGTCCTATTCCAGATCATAATGTGTGGGTCTGAAATTTGAATTGCCAAAAAGATCGCACTTCCTCTAGTGGAAGCTTTTGGGGCAGTACAGATTGCAGGCACACCCTCATTTGATCCAAAATGCCCGCTTGAGGGTACAGGTAAGACCTTTCCATCTTGATTTGGTACTGGTTTGGATCCTTCACCCTTGTACCAAGAGAAGGAGAGGGTATAAATAAAATAAAAGCTGGTGATTTGGGGAGAAAAAAAAGCATAAAATACGCAAGGTTAGAACTATTGGGTTTCAGTGAATGGTGACAGTGAATCTGTTACTGAATTTGAAACCAGACATCATGGAAGACATGCAGTTGGCCTTGAAAAAGGCAAGCATGTCTCTTCCACTCTTCTGTAAAGTCTAGTAAAACAAAACAAGCGGCATGACATCATTACATTACAAATTTTGTTACTCCCCTCTATTGTATTAGTAGATGCTTCTGAAAATAAGAACATTGCAGTATCAACTAGCAATTGATGTGAAAAGGAAACATCAGTAGAAAATAACACTCAGTAGAAATTGGATCGTAACTAAGTAGAAAGTACACTTTAGCCAACTTTATTTATGGAACTGCTTTGGACTTTTGTGAATTTCCTGAAAGTTTTAGAAATGGCCAGTTCTGGTTCATTTGTTTCTGAGCTGTGTGTATCTAAACAGCTTTTGCACATTGGGCCTGTGAACTCTAAAGTGCTTAGTTCTGTATTCTGTTTTTGTCCAAACTCTCAGTGTTTTACTTAGTGTCTTGCAAAACAATCTCAGTAATACGTACTGAACTATTATTTTTAGTTAATGAGAGGTTTGATGTAATGGTTTCGCCTTTTTTATTGTTAGACAAGCTAATGGGATTTCATAACCAAGTTCATAACACAGTTTTCTATGGAGCCATCTCAAAATTGATTATCCATTAACTACTAAAAAAAAAAAACCAGTCAAACAAATTGGAAATAGAACTGACTTTTTTATTTTGAGTCAGCAGCATCTGTCCATGATGATAAAAGCACAACAACTCAGGGCTTTCTGCTAAGTGTCAGCCTGTCAGGCTAGAATGTGATCATATGGAGAGAGGCTGGAGTTGTGCCAACAGTACTTATGCTAGACGTCAACTACAAATATTCGGCCAAAGTGAATTGGGACGATCTTGAAGAATAGTAATAGCAGCTGCCTAAAGTAATTCTCCAGACTGGCGGTAATGAAATCATGATTTGCTGCTATTATGTCTGGTACTTGCTGCCTGCTCCAAAATTAATCCATGCTTTTTAAGGCACAACATCAGAGGCCTGAGCAAGAGCCCCTTAATGTGGTTTTTTCCCCTGCAGTTTCTAGGAATGTCCATACTTTAGTGATTAAAGTGAAGACCTGTCTGTCTGTCTGTTTCCAGTATCAAGTGCATTTACTAACTATTAATGTGGTGGTGTGTTTGTTTTTGTAAGCATTTCTTACCAGTACTGTACATAGCAAATTGGCAGACTATCTCCTTTAAATGAATCCATGCTGCAAGCACTGGTTTAATTATTTCGTCTTGTCACGGTGAGTATAAACATACACAACTGCTGGGATGCCCAACTTCTGGAAGAAATTTGTTCCCTCAAATGAGCAGTGGAATGGTGCACTGGTGCCAAAATGTCACACTGAAAAAAATAATTATAATTGCTGTCCTTAATAAGCAACAAGATTTGACTGAAGCAGTCCTTATTAAGCAGTCCTACAGCTTTTAGGGGTGGTATTTAGCAATGACGCCATTTTATCTTCTAATACCTTATCATTATCCAAATGGCTTGTTTTCCCAAGGTACCTCTGCCCTGCATGTCAAACGTGTGAGCAAATGTCATTATGCCCTTGTGAGTGCAGTTATTGCAATTGTTTATTTATTTATCCGTATTCCGCAGGCGTGAAAAAGTAATTCAGCTTACACCACATAAACAAGCTGTAACTACTATTACATGCTGGTGACTGAATTAGATAAGCAGCATTCACCAACACTGGAGTCCTTTTCCTGTCAAATAAAAGCTGACAAATTAAAATGTAGACTGCTTTATTGGATTGGTTTAGGCCTTTTGGATTTCCTTTTAACTCAGGGCTCCCAGTGATAGGTTTTCTGCCACACTATTTTCCCCCTTATTTATTAATGCTGCCAAAGTTATGAGAGTTTGCCTTTTTAAAACTTCCAATGCATTTCTTCAAACATTTCATTTTGATGACTAATAATGGCCTTTTGTTGCATTCTCCCCTCCTCTTCACATTTGGCTGTTTACTCTGTAATAGCAAATTACTTTTCTCATACTCTTGTGCCTTAATCAATCTCTGATCATTCTCCAAACCCTTTCTTTACAAGGTGCTCCGTTAATAGGCTTGTAAATCCTATCTCATTCACCTTTTCACCCAGGAAGATCTTTAGCTACTTTAATTTACTAACTAGGCATGGCAAACGGTGGAGTTGCAAGAACACAAAATGGCACATGAATCACCAACGCAGAGCTGCTTCAAAATGGCTATTGCTCTCTTTAGGTCATACCTTACCCACGATATGCATAAAATGACACTGTTGATCAGGGCCTCAAATTAGATTTCAGGCTGAGGGTGCAGATGAAGCGGTCACTTGAAGATGGCTTTAAGTTGTTCAGTGGAAGATGATGTGGCAGGAAGGGGAACAGGCCTGTTTTAACACAGTCTTTCTCTAACCTGATGCCTTTTCGTTGGCTCTGCTTGGGTGGGCAGGAAGTGGGCTAGGGTCCAACTCATCTGCAAGGCAACAGGTTGAAGGAGGTTGTTTTAAAGTTATACAGATGAGGACAGTTTTGGGAAAATAAACTTATACAAGTTGTAAGGGGGAAAGTTGCAACAACTGAAAATGTTTCTTTCTCACTATTAAAGGTACAGGAAGGTTAACCATATTTGCTGTAAGGACAAAGCATTTTCCTCTATTCAAAAAAGAGATGTCGAGTTATACCAGATCCCTTGTAAAGCCAAGATCACGTGTTTTTTAGATCTTCTGTAGCACCCTTGTGTTGCCTCTGGTTTGGGGAATATGTGCCTTATTGCTTTTGAAGGCCTGATTTGCTACAGTAGTTCTGTGCAGGGTGTTTTTCTGTATGTACAGTAACACTCTCTTCAACCAGAACAGCAGTATAACAGAAGGTTCTACCACTCACTTGCTCAGAAACAGTTGCTAATTGGTTCTGCTTAGCTTATGAACGATTAGTTTCATTTGGTTTCTGAACCATTAAGCAACTTGTAGCCATTTGTGTGCATACTCTGCTTTCTAGGCCGTCTAGTGAAAAGTATATTTTGGGTATTTGTTTACCATTGAACTTCAGACAGAGAAACTTGATCTGTTGGTGGCATACAAAGGTTGGATGTGACGTCAGGCCACTGCAATGGATCATTGCAAAGTGATCAAAACTTTAGAATGGCAGTTCAAAAGCTATCTCATCTAAAGAGTATAAAAGAACCTGTCTGAGCAATACTGCTGTGTTGTTAGTTTTTATTTTTGACTGTAAGCCACAATGTTACTTCCTTGAGCTGGGGTTGAGGCTTGTGATTAAGACCTTCCTTGACACTTGTATTTAAATGCTTAGGATTTACGTTGACATTTTAGGCAAGAATTTTATTATCGGTTGGTATTTCTGCTTTCCCTAAAGTGAAGAACAAACTAGAGATTTTAGACACTGTTTGGTTTAGTGCTACAAAGATATAGTTTATCACTTGAAATGGTTCATTTTTCAGCTGGCTAAATTCCCAAATACTTTCCTTGATGTGTGTTTTTGTTTTATTTGCCTGAGAAGAATTTCACTTGGGCACTTCCTATTTCTGACTGCTTTTGAATGTTCCCTTCTGTGGATTTTCTTTGCATAAAAGAATCATTTGTTGTTTTCAAGTACCTCTTGTGGTCAGGGATATTTCTGTGATTCTTTGCTCTCGCTCACTGCTTTCATTCTTCCTTTGCATTATCTCTAGATGAAATCTAAAATATCTAACCTTTGTATTTATAAAGTGTTGGATGATCTCTGTGTTTGTTGAACACTTAAACCTGACATTTATAACTTTATTTTAAAAGTTGAAGAATGGTGTGATTTCTCAATATGTACCATATTTCTTAATTTTCTTACAATGAAAAGCTGTAGAAGTAAAAAGGGAAAAGTGATTGAATCAAGCATATGGACTGCCCAGAAATGGATGAACCCAGTGTTCTGTAGGGAGAGCTCTCCAAAGTCTCCAGCAGTTCTGAATTAGGAATGTTCTGCAATGTTCAGGATGTCTTTCTCACTGGAAAGGTTGTGTTGGAAAAAAAATAAGATGTTTCCGCTGCAAGAAAGTCTATCTGTTTAACATTTTTAGGAAACCCCTGGGAGAATTTGAACTGTTTCATTTGCACTAATGATGTCATCACATAGCTCTGTTGTGCAAGATTTGAATCAGATGAGGCAATCTCACCCTTGAAAGAATGCATGAAATCTGTAGCACAGATGAAGGTGAATAACTGAAATGTAATACAAATATGAAAGTTGTTCATGGTAGGGATGGAAATAATATTAAAAAATATTTGAAAAATGGTTGAAAAATATGTTTTTGAATGTTGAGAAATCTGGATGAGAAGAATCCTAGACTGAGGAGAATTTTCACAGTTCAGAATTATTCTGCACAAAAAATTGCATGTGGTTGTTTTGCATATGAAACAGGATTTTCTGCATGGCAAAAAATAGTAGTTCAATGCAGAAGTATTACTTTATGCACAAGAAATCCTTTTTCTTTTTTTTTTTTTTTGGTAGAAAATGCTGCTTTCTGTGGAAATCAACTGTATGTGAATTTTACACAGAACAAATCCCCAATTACAGTATTTTTTTCTTCAGAGAAAATAGCATTTTTGGTGCAGAAATTGATATTTCTGCATTTAAATACTATTTTCCATGCAAAAAAAATGCTATTTTCTGCAGAAAACAACCATGTATGAATTTTACACAGAACAAGTCTTGAATTGTGAAGATTCTTCTCAGTCCAGGGTTTTTCTAACTACAGTTTCTCAATACTTGAAGACATGTTTCCCAACCATTTTTGAAAATATTTCTGAATGTTCTTGCCATCTCTGTGTAGACATGGTAAGCCAGTTGCACCGTTCCTGCAAGGGAGAGACCCTATCAGTTATGCATCCTGGTAGCTTCCAAAAGTACCTGTATATCTATAAAATATCTATTGTGTGCGAAAACACATGTTCACATACGAATTTTAATAAAAATATATTTTGAAGCACGCATTTACTGTAAATATGGATTTTGGTCTGTGTTTTGTTTTTGTTTTTTAAACAAAGATTAGGGTAGAAATGGGGTGGACTGGACCCATGGGTAAATACATATGAAAGTATTACAAACCAGAAGTATACTGATCTTCCCATCCCACTTCCCCCATGTACTTCCTATTTCACTGGGGTCTATTCAGGGCTGCATTAAGGTTTTTGGAGCCCCTAGGCACTCTTGTATTTGACTCCCCACCTCGCCTTGACATGCCACTAGGGATGTTTTCATAGGCCCAAAATCTCATTTTAGTAGGCCCTAATTTTTTTGTAGGCCCTAGGCGTTGTGCCTTAAAGTACCTAATGGATAAGGTGGCCCTGGGTCTATTGCTTAATATTTGGCCTGAACAGTGCTTCTTTTGGACTTTGGATGTTCTTAACAATATTGGAACTGCTTACTGCTTTAGATTTTTTAGATTCAAAGATAACCTCTTCTCAACCTGGTATACAGCCAGAGAGCTGGCAGAGCTTCTCTGTAGTTGCCAGACACAAAAACAAGCCAGCATGTGTTAAAGATGACATTTCCTAATGCAGCAGTCTCCAGCTTAGTGCCTTCCAGATATTTGGGATGACAGATACCACCAGCTCCAACCAGTATGGGTAGGGGACAAGGATGATAGCAGTTTCACTACAAAACATCTGAAGGGAAAAAAAACCCCCTGGAAGCTACACACAAAATATCAAGAGCAGGGATTGGAATGGTATGACCTGATAGATATTATTGTACTGAAACTCCAAAGAGTCTTCATCTTTGGCTGTGCTTGCTAGGGGAGCTGGGAGTTGCAGTACAACAATATCTGAAGAGTGTGGGTTTGCACCTCTAGTTTGTTTATTTATTTATTTTTAAAAATTGTATCTTACCCTCTATCTAAAGTTACCAGGACAGTGCACAATAAAATCAACACGATCACTTTAAAGTGATATAGAGAGTTAAAATGATTTAAAATCTCAAAACCTATTAAAATATTTCAACAAGTTCAATGAGAAGTCAGTTGAGAACCAATCAAAATGCATTAAAAGAGCTCAGAACCGTACACACATGTGGGTCTATGTAAAACCAATTAGGCCCCAATTGTTGCTGTTGTGTGCCTTCAAGTTGTTTTAGACTTATGGTGATCCTAAGGTGAACCAATCATAGAATTTTCTGGGTCTGAGAGAGTGTGTGATATGCCCAAAGTAACCCAGTGGGTTTCCATGGCCAAGTGGGGAATCAAACCCTGGTCTCTAGGGTCATAGTCAAGTCTCAAACCACTAGACCACTCTGACTCCCAAATGGCTTCAGTAAACAACTATGTTTTCATTTGGTAGCAATTTAGGTGCCAGTCAGACCTCTAACGGGAGGGTGTTCCATGAATCAGGGTGCCAAAGCACAAAGAAGGCTCTTTCTCCCATGTATTCCAACAGCGTATTTTCATGACTAATGGGACATGGAGATTGTACTGTCCCCAAGACCTTACCCACAATTATTTCAGTTTCTTTAGATAAATTTTGTTTCCTAAAAAGAAAAGAACTCCAGGCATCCCAGAGCATTAACACTATTACATTGAAACCGAATCAGATTAAAAGTACAGTATTACAGTAAATTTTCAAATGCTACCTTTTAAAAATAAAAAAGAATATAAAATGAGCCAACACATGACAACTGAAATTATTATGTACAACTACCTAACCCAATCTAGTCTGTTGGTATAATGGCAGTGTTCCAAAAATTAGCCAGTTCTGTGCCATCACATGGCTGCTGGCAGGCTTATAGTAGGTTTTAAAAATGTATGTATTCATGCATTCAGTGCTTCTGTTGCAGTGTTGAACAAAATTGTGAAAGCAGAACAAGAGAAAAGGAAGTAACTAATCTCTCTGGAGAGAAAATCCATTAGTAAGAGTTTGCAGTTAAGAGTTGGTTAGGCCTTCAAAATCCTTTTTCAGCATAATCAGTTATCTCTAAAGTGTCTTTTTACATTGACCCATGTGATTGTAGAGTCTGGACTCTAAATGTGCCATTGTTTATGTGTGTAGTACAGTTGTACTAGACTGTGGATGAGGTCTGTGGCTGTGATTGTTCTCTTGTAGCTGCAACTTGCTGTGTTAATTTCTCTGCCAAGAGAAATTCTAGTTTCTTCTATACCAGCAATATGCTGTCAGCTCCTGGTGAACTGTCCACTTTTTTTTTTTTTGCCACTCAGTCTTGCTGATCTCATTTTTGCTTTCCATGTCTGTGTTGGGAGAGGAAGAGACATTTGTCTATCTAAGAATTGTGGTTTCTTTACTTTCAGAACTGATATTGAATTGAAAACCAGACTATAAATCTATTTCTATTGAAAAGTAGGATGCAGATGCCCTATATAAATTAATAATCAGGTAATCAAATGCTGCTGGGAACTTCCTAGCTCAGCTACACGAGCAGATCTCTTTACAGTATTGTGACTGATATGGGAAATGATCGGATCACAGCCAATCTCTGGTATGAAGTTCTCTTTCCTCTAGACTAATTAGATGTGTCTCAGGAAAGAGTGGGACTGAAAGAAGACATGAGCTGAAAGAAAACTAAGAAGAAGAAGAAAAACCCTTTGATTAGCCCTTTACTCAAGAGCTAGCCAACATTTTATTGATATTCTGCAAAGAGACAGAATCATTAAGAGTGGGATAACGTTGGGAAATAGCAGTGTGATATAGTGGTTTGAATGCTGTACTAAAACCCTGGAGACCAGGATTTGATTCCCCGTTTGGCCGTGGAAACCCATTGGATAACCTTGGGCACATCACAAACTCTCAACCCTAGAAAATTCCATGATAGGTTTGCCTTAGGGTCACTGTCAGTCAGAAGTGACTTGAAGGCAAACAACAACAGCAAATTTAAACACACACACACAGAAGGCACACAGATAGGCAGTCAGAAAAAATGGATTTTAGATAATCAACCTTTAAATGTTACATTAAAATCCTTGTTTAAAACAATATTGGAATACAGTACACTCTTTATATCTAGTGACATAATGCACTACACTTACATATTTTTATTAGGATCATCCAGATACATTGAGTTAGTCTGCATTTTTTGACAAATGTCTTAACTACAGACAAAAAAAAATGAAAAATTACATTTATTCTGTTTGTTGATTTACAAGACTATTTTTGGATAGGGCAGGATGCAGACTCAGAGAATACAAGACATTGGCCATTTCTGCATGAGGCGAGGGAATTGCTCCGTGCCGTTACTTACCGGATCTTCTGGGCAGGGACCAACGTGGACTGTCCCTTAAGCCCTGCCATGGGGCTCCTCCGTCTCATCCAGGGTGAATTGGAGTAGTGCAAGGTCTTAGATCTGCACTGCTCCGGCTTCCAAAATGGCGGCTTCTGGTTGTTCGAGGGTCCCAACCAACTGCTGAAGCTTGCCACGCCTAAAGCCCGCTCTCCGCAGATTGCAGGCTCACATTGGTGCAAGCCTGCGAATGTACACAAGTGAGCAGGAACGCAATGGCGCGCTCCGAAAAATTAAAGAATGGTTTTCTACTGTTCTTTAAAAAGCACGCTGGAAGACCAGTTGGGGGCATTTCAGAGTGGACTGAGGTGTGGATCTCAGGTAAGTAGTCTGAACCCAGTCTGCTGCAAGGTGCAAACGACCTCCGTGAGAGAACACACTGGGCTGTTTTAATTCCCTCGTGTGGAAATGGCCATTATCTCTTGTTGGGGGATAAATTCATGTGGATATTGGTTTACAATGGCTTCTTGATGCCATTGTCTTCTTTGCTTTTCAATATATGTAATCTGATTCATGTTCTTTCTTGCAGCTACTTTTGGTAACAGATCATAGATTTATAGAGAAAAAGGACTCAGTACAGTGTTTTCAAGGGAGTAATTAATTGCTAATTTCCAAGAACTATTCATTGAATAAGATCTGGAGACTTTCTACACTGTTTAAGTGAAGTGGAGATCTGGTGGAGCAATGAGGTATCATAGGTTAGTTCACTGCCACACCTAACAGGGAATCTTAAGAGGTGCTGAAAATCTATAGCAATACATTCTATGCCATTGCTAAACAACAGGAATTGAGGTGGATAGGAGTCGTCCACAGCACTAGCTGCCTGTCTCAGTCAGATTGTCTTTTTCACTCATGAACCAGGACATAGTTATTGTTATTATTACATTATAGAGATGGACAATGTGGTGTACCTATGAGGTAGTGACCACACTCCTGTGAAAGAAACATGTTTTGTTTATTTTATATTTTGCTTGTTGTATGGAGAGATTTTTTTAGGCTGCCCCAGAGGGAAGGACCAGGTCTAATGGTTTGAAGTTACGGAAGAGTATATTGTGATTGCACATTAGAAGGAACTTCTTGACAGTAAGAGTAGTTAAGCAATGGAACCAATTGCCTAGAGAGGTGATGGGGTCTCCTTATCTGGACATCTTCAAAAACAGACTGGACAGCTACCTGTTAGGGATGTGTTAGGTGTTAGGTGTTGGGCAGGTGTTGGACTTGATAGCCCATGAGGCCCTTCTGACTTTATGATTCTATGACTCTGTGGCTGTAGATGATAGAGTGACTTGGTGGTCTTTTGTTCATAGGGTCACCGTAAGCCAAAGCCAACTTGATAGCAGTTAACAACAAACAACTGTTGAGAAGAAACTCAGTGAAGAGTTATGTCCCTAGTTGAAAGTGAATGATCATTAAGGATGATCTCTCACATGCAACATTAGCCACTGTGGCTAATCTCAAAATAGGATGAAATAAAGTCCCCCCCCACCAAAAGCATTGAGGGTCTTCTAGAATACAATACATTTATTAAATGTGTGTTTCAATTAGTTAAATATTTGTTTAACTTGGTAAAATCTAGGGGTCATAAAGTCCAGTTAATACTTGAACATATAGAAGAAAATAGGAAAACACCACGTTTTCTAAATCTACTGGACAAATTTCTATAATTTCCATTATTTTACTAAGATCGCATATCTTAAAATAATGTGTGCTTAAAAGATGAATTGCCATTTTCCTTTCTCTGTCATCTTTCAGTAATGCAAGATCAACATTTCATAAGTAAATTGTTTGATACAATCTAAGGAAAAATAAATGCACCCTGCCTATTACTGTCAATGATATGGAAGAATCTATTCTTTTAGTCATTTATTTTCCATCGTTAAGTTATTGAGATTCAGCCTGTAATATTCTTAATATATCAAAGTGACATGTCAAGAACAAATCTGTAAGATATGTTCCGCTCCTTCAAACAAGTTCCCTAATGGTCTATAGTCTGGCTTTTTACCAACTGTATCTTGCTAAGTCTGTCTACATCTTTAATGTTGGCATAGTGAAGTGACTCCTGTGAATACATTGCAGCTGGGTGAAATGTCCACAATCTACTTGATTATTCATTTGGAATAAGTGAAGTTTAGAAGTTTGAGGGATGTCAGAATTTGATTTAGACACAAAATAAGGAATTCATCTGGAATTGTGCTACGCATCTCTAGAAGGACAGTAGACAGCTGAGAGGATCTGTGACTTCACACATTTTGCTTCCATATGTTCATAAAGCATCTTGGAAGCAACTTAGTCCACTGGACTAAATTGATGGTCCATGGAACAGTGCCAGTCCCCGATCCATCTGCTAGAAATCTTCCAGAAAAGAAACAAACAATTATAATGGAAACAAATATGGTACAAATCGCTGGCATACTGTGGAAGAAAATTGCTGGTCTCTGATAACAGGTAGCTTAAGAGGCACTGTACTGGACAAGTAAAAGGTACTGTGATGTTGGCAGCTATTTGGGTTTCATTTTGACCTTTCTGCATTTCCCCCTGTCTGAAAGCACACTGTAAAGCTACCTGTGAACCCTATGAATTAGTGTTTTGGCCCAGTGGATGGGGCAAAACCAAGGAACGAGTAGCACTGCAAGACAGAGATACTCTAATGGATTTTCATAGAAATATCTGATCTGTAAATACTTTCCTAACTAATTTCTCAATATTGAAAATATGGGCATATGGGTTAACAAGGAATTTACTTTTTCTTATTTTCTTCTCATGTGTGAGATGAATAAGTTTCCTCCCTATTTTTCTATGATTTTTCACACTGCAGGGTTGTATTTTTTTGAACTAGTAAAATGTGTGTTCAAAATTCACCTGTTTTTATGCCCCTTCTCAATATTTCTGTGTAGGAAAAAAAAAATTACAAAATAACATTTTCATAAGTTTTCCCAAAAAATCCTGGAAATTCCCAGAGTTCCAAATTTAAACAAACAGACAAACAAACAAAAACAACCCGGTGGCAGCTGATTTGTCAAAGTACCCTTACCCATCAGCTACCAGTTCCTGACAACTACCAATGGCAGGCAGCCCTCTTGTAATGTACATTTAAGTGAATAGACTCAGTTTATTTGTGCTTGGAAGAGGAACTGAGGAGCTTCAATGGAAATTGTCCTCCTTCACATATCTAGACTAAGATTCTCTGTCTGGGAGACAGCAAACAATTTAGTATTTATGGCTTAGAATTTATATGCTCCCAGTCAATATTTCTCTATCCAAAGCAACTTTATATTACTTGTTCTTTGCAACTTATGGGATTAGGCAAACCAATTGTGAGTCCAGTTTCTATTACATATAAATGCCAGCAGACCCAGCCTATCTCCGTATTTTGATTTGGTTCATTCTGTGTTGGAGTTAAAGTGACACTTGCTGGGATTCAGTGTAAACTGTTCAATTATGGAAGAGTTGACAACCCACCAAAGGCTGCCACAAAAGGAAGAGGACTCACTACCACCACCACGCTGTTCCAGGGCAGCATCCAATCGGTATGCCTGTGGTGGAAGAGATAACTGGTAGGTGATAGGTGATAAGTAGGTGATCAGAGACCATTTCTCTACTAGATCGTTATAGCACTGTTATTCCACTTTCAACCTCCTATGAGATCCTGAAGTTTGCAGTTTAGGGAGGGAGGAGGTTGAAAATGGAATAATAGTGCTATAACAGTCTAATGTGGAAATGGCCAGAGATAACTGACAAAAGACTGATTACAGCCCAATATATCTGAGATTTGGATAAGTAATAATGTTATTATGTAGAAGAAAACATTGTGGCCTGACTTTCACTCTGGGTATTTACAAGTATTATCTCTATATCAGCACTGAACAGAGGATGAGTCTGGTACTTTAGGTTCTTTTGCTGGTGATCCAGATATATTCACTTCGTTTTGTTCATTCTGTTTTATTAGGTATTCCTGTTTAAAGATGGATTTCTTAATCTCTCTAAGAATTAGTTTTTCATTGCAACTATTGCTTTACAAATTTCTTTCCAGTTCATTGTACACTTAAAAAAACATTTTTGTATAAATTGATATTGAATTTTCTTGTTCCTTGAGGCCATTTTTAGCTTTCAAATGAGTTTTGTATATATTTGCCATTTGCTTGCTTATAATTGAAGATGGTGGAAAGTATATATGAAGACTGTGGGAGAAAAGCTGATTAATATAAAGCCTCTGGATAGGATAATTGCATTTTTTTTTGTATCCTGAAGTACTTAAGCAAACTGTTTCTACTTGGGTTAGAATAACTGGAGTTAACTTTTATAACTTGTATGATTGTATGCAAAATCATAGCTCACTTCAGATCTCATTATAGAATCATTAAGCTGGAAGAGACCCAAGCGCCATTGAGTCCAACTGCCCTGCCATGCAGGAGTACACAGTCAAAGGACTCCTGACAGATGGCCATCCAGCCTCTGTTTAAAGACTGCGAAAGAAGGGACTCCACCACACTCTGAGGCAGTGTATCCCACTGTTGAACAGCTCTTGCTGTCAAGAAGTTCTTCCTAATGTTAAGTGGAATCTCTTTTCTTGTAGTTGAAATCTCTTGCTCCAGCATTGAAATCCAGTGCTAAACAAAGGGATGAGGAAAGGGAAAGTTCTCACCACCTAAATAAGATGCCATCTTGTTTGGATGTGAATTCTATTCAGGCTTTTAAATATTCCCACAGTTAGAATTGCTTGTTTGAGGAGCAGGGGCATACTAGTTGTGTCCCTGTTCCATAGCTATACTGCCTTCTTCACATTGGGGGGAGAAGGCCAACATTGGGAAGCTACGTGTGTTTATCTTGCCTCCCTTCATGATTTAAAACCGTGACTGTGTGGGACTGCTAACTGTGGAGCCTAGAAGAGCAGAGGAAATTCATTGAAGCAGGCCTTGTATTCTAATATGTTGAAGGCAGGAGGGACAGATGACAAAAAGGATGGTTCTCCCCATCCCTCATGGAATCCTCATTGCATAAGGCTCTGAAAAACAAAGTTTGTTATGATAGTTCAGTTCTCTCCATGTCTACTCAAAAGTAAATGGTCTTTCAGTGAGTGGGACTTATTCCAGGTAAAAGGGCATTGAACTACAGCTCGGCATTGTTAGAATGGTTCTTTCCCTAGTACCTGAGTATCTCATCTTTTGACCAATCTGCCATAAAAAGCCTTTCCAACTCTGCTATTCTGACCTCTAGAAAAGATATGTTTTCTTTAAGGATATGTCCGAAGGCTTAAATTGATCTACTAAAATACCAAGGATCCTAGGAACATTAGATTTTCCCTCTGTTTGTGTTGGTAGGGAATCTAGGGATTTTTTTAAACACATTCATCAAACTACACTTTCTGCTTTTCTTTGTGCAAAGCCAGTTAAAGCTGTAGTGTAAATTTTTTTGGGTCCAGGAGCTCCTTATACTTGGTGAGTACACATTTTCTGCCCAATAGATAGTATGTCACTGAATTTGGCCTGAAGTGGAATTTGATAGGAAGTTGAACAAAACTTTAAATCTGTGGTATTCTTTTATGTTTGTAGTATGGTAGTGTGGAAGTAATTAAGTTAGTTTACTGTGCTGAATATAACAGTTTTCACTAATTTCCAAAGTGAGTAGGTTTGGGATGTGTGCTGTTGAGAGGCCAATTATATATTTTGCAAGTCTTGATGTACTTATAACTTTAGCAGGTTTATCAAAGCAATTTAAGATTCATTTTTTCCCATTTCACTCTTCTTAATAAAAGTGAACTCTAATAAATGTAATCCTAAATCACAATCAAAACTTAATCCTAATCCTGAATCACAAACCTTTCTTTTTATTTTCACTCTTTGTTCTCTAATTGTGTACTTCTGTCTATTCTGCTGCACTTCTTGCTTCCAGGCTATTATTGAATTTGACCTATCTTCCACAAAAGAGGTGCAAAATCTTTAAGATAAAAGAGTATTATTAAGCAAAGGTGGATGCCCAGACGACTGAAGGCTTGCAATTTGTACAAACTTAAATAAGAGCTGGTCAACATTAGACAACTGCAGACTCACTTTTTCATTGACAAAGTTTAGGTTAAATTTGTTCTTAAGCACTTACTAAAATAAACTTTAGATTTTAAATGCTTGGTTAATTGGTTGAATTGTACAAATTGACAGAGATAGACTTAATCAACAATAAATGACCTTTATTGCAAAATGTGTGTGTGTTGCAGGTTTTAGGCTGAAATGAAAGCTATATGTTTTTCAGAGTGGTGTTCCTATGCACCTAGAAATTATGAAAATTCTGAGGAAAACAATAGTGAAATAGAAGCAATCTGAATTGGTCCAGTCTTGGTGAACAGAGATCACAGTTCCTAGGTGTATGTTCTAATTGGCAGTTGCGTTGTGCATTCCCATTTTTTGCTAGTTTAATGATAAGGGATGAATATGAAAGTGGGGTTTCTGAACAAAGAAAAAATTCCTTTTGCAGGAAATCTAAATTATTCTTTGTGCAAACACAATATTTAATAGTTTCCTGAAGAATTCATTTCTTTTTCTTCTAGGTCACTGGGGACGTTGCATAGGTGACTGTGGTTCAGGTGGTGTTCAGAGCCGAGTGGTCTGGTGTGTTCATTCAGAAGGTTGGACAACCCACCATTCAAACTGTGAACGAACTGACAGACCTGAAAGCCAGAGAAGCTGCTTTAAAATATGTGACTGGCATCTTGAACTCTTTGAGTGGGAAGTTTCAGAATGGCACATATGTGTTCTAGTTCCTTT
Source organism: Cyclura pinguis (assembly GCA_030412105.1). Lineage (NCBI taxonomy): Eukaryota > Metazoa > Chordata > Lepidosauria > Squamata > Iguanidae > Cyclura > Cyclura pinguis. The sequence goes on along the minus strand of CM059599.1, from coordinate 244,116,668 downwards.
TGCCCATGGCGAAGTGAAGCCAAGGACTTCAGAGTGTGTAACTGCACAGCACGGATTACAGCACAGGCGTGTACAATGTATACAAAAATTGAATAGAACCATAGTTTCAAATGACATCTGTGAATATTTTAGTCCCCAACCGCCCACAGAACAAGCTTGTCTGATACCTTGTCCACGGGATTGTGTAGTATCAGAATTCTCCTCCTGGTCCGTATGTAGGAGACACTGTGGAAAAAGTTTACAGCACAGAACCCGTTCTGTTATAGCTCCTCCACTCTTTGGTGGAACCAAATGTCCAAATCTTACTGAATCAAGGGTTTGTGATGTTACAGTCTCTTGCTCACTTGGGGAAGAGGAATATACCTACAGTCTCAAAGTTGGACCATGGAGTAAATGTCGGCTGCCGCACCTTAAAGAAATGAATATGATTGGGAGAACTATGTTAGATTTCAGCTCAGATTCTACAGAAAGAAGCAGTTTCAAACTTCAAGTGGTTGAGGATCTCCACCATTTTCACAGATTTAGGTCCCATTATAGTTCTAAGCCCTTGGATATAGAAATTGGGTATCAAACAAGGCAGGTGAGATGTACTAGAAGTGATGGGAAAAATGCTATGCTGAGGTAAGAAATTGTTTTTATTTATTACAAATGTTTAGTTGAGAAACTGTTAAACTACACAATTCTTTAAACATATGATATATAATATAATATAAATTTAATCTGATATATATATGTGTGTGTGTGTGTGTGTGTGTGTCTGTATGTGTACATGTAAACATTTTCTTATATATGACTTTCATATACATTTTCTCTTATTTAGTTTTAAGGTAAGTAAAATTATATACTTTGATTCAATCCTTTCAGCCATGGAGTGTACATGCAAACTACAGTTTAAATGTTGATGGTTAATATAGATTCTCAGCTTCATTTTTTTTTCACATTAAAAGAAGCAAATAATTTTATAACCTAAAGGAGTTAGGGCTGTAATAGTGTTTGGCTAAATGCCATAAAAACTGAAGCTGATGTACTGCTGTTGAAGACCAATTTGAACAGTTAACAATCACTTCATGCCTGACTACCCCAGGAGACAGAATAAAATTAGAGGTGGAAAGAATGTTGAAAAATGTTTGAAAAAAAATGGTCAAAAACATATTTCTTGAGAAACCCTACTGAGAAGAATCCTGGACTGATGTGAATCCTTCCGGTTTAGGACTTGTTTTGTGGAAAATTAACATGCATTTGCTTTGCACAGAAGACACCATTTTTTGTACAAGACAACCACCAAAAAGCAAAACAAAAATCCGCTTTTAGAAGACTTCTTCATGGAAAGAAAAGGAATTGCTAAAATTACCCATTGTTTCTTTCAAAAATAAATTGAGTTATTGAAGAACCAATTCCAACTCAGTTATGGCTCCTTTTTCTAAAGATAATTAGTGTAAATAGAATAAGAAAAATATTTGCCATGTGGACATCTATTACTGCCTGGAATGAGCAGTTATGCTCATGGTTATACCAGATTGGATATTACTTTTGCATGATTGAATCTTGAGTGTGTGCTTACTAGTTATAAACTCTAAGCTATCCAAAATATTATGTGGGGGACATTAGCACTGATATCTGCTTGTTTCAAATGGGGAAGGAAAATCAACATCAGAAATGTTTGAAGTAGTTTGAGTTTGTAAGGTTGTCGTGTAACTTCTCATGATATATAGCTCCCTATATTTTCCTAGGGGAAAAAGATCAGGTCTTTTATTAATCTTGCTGAAGATATTGCAGGCCTATTGAAGTAGAAAATAATATATAGTAAGCCTAGACATAAGCTGCTGTTTATTATAGTGTGTGTGTGTGTGTGTGTGTGTGTGTATTTGGTGGTGGTGGTGGGGATTGGTTAGGCAAAAAGTATATCATTTTTATTGGTTTGACAAAGAATCAGTACAAAATGTCACTGAGATTTCTCATATTACATGGCTTCCAAGATATGGTCTACCCTAATCTTCTTTACAGCAATTCCACAGTGTTGTAATTCAACAGGCGTTCCTCCTACAGGTGTCCCCAATATATGCGAGAGAAACTTATAACATGGTTCATGGACAACAAATGAAACTATTGAAACACAGTTTCACTGCTATACATGTTTGGGTTTTTTTTTTAAAAAAGACTTTGCTTGGAACCAAATGACAGCATTTTCATTCACTGGTGAGTTAAAAAAAAACTTCAATCAAAAGAATGATCTGGGGACATGTCTCTGCAGACCTCTTTCTCTGGAGAAGGCATGAGTGGTTTCACCACCATGTTCAAATAAGCAGTCTTTTCTGCATTTTTATCACTTAGTAAAGTCTTGGTAAAGATAAAGGATCTTTCAGTGATCATGAGGAAGGAGACAAATTGATATCCAGTCAGCTGTGGGCTGCAGCTGGAAATGAACCACTCTGGACAAAGTATAGTTCCAATTTATTTATTTTCCCAAGGACTACAGTTACGAGGAAACCATCCTTTATCCTTGGTGTTATTAATATCTGAAACCTCTTTTCGGAACACAATGCAATGAAGTTGGACACCTCTTTTGGACACCACTTAGACAATTCCCAACAGAGCACTGAGGTCAAAATAGCTTTGCACTTTCCCCACCCTTTGCCTCTTCAGTTTTCAAAATGTTAGTGCATAATGAATTGCAGGGTAGGAGTGGAGAGGAAAGAATAATGAGTTGCTGCTTCTGCCACAGCACAGTGTACTGTGCTGGCTTGAAACTGTGGGGTTGTAGTAGAAGATTGCTTCTCAGCTTGCCAAGGACCTTGATCTTGAACTTCCAGTTTCATTTTGTTGTGTTTCTCCAAATCTCACCTGCATTTTCTTTCTGCCCTGGTTTTGTATTGGATTGTGAAAAATCATTTTTTTCCTTCTCCCATGGAATAATTCAAAAAGGAAAAAGAGATAAGATACACACATGCTTTTCTTAATAGCCTATCAGACACCAAATCATAGAATCATAGAGTTGGAAGAGACCACAGGGGCCGTCCAGTCCAACCCCCTGCCATGCAGGAACACACATCAAAGCATTCCCAACAGATGGCCATCCAGCTTAAAAACCTCCAAAGAAGGAGACTCCACCACACTCTGAGGCAGCATATTCCACTGCTGGACAGCTCTGACTGTCAGGAAGTTCTTCCTGAGGTTCAGGTGGAATCTCCTTTCCTGCAACTTGAATCCATTGCTCCTTGTCCTAGTCTCTGGAACAGCAGAAAACAAGCCCGCTCCCTCCTCGACATGACATCCCTTCAAATATTTAAACATGGCTATCATGTCCCCTCTTAACCTTCTCTTCTGCAGACTAAACATACCCAGCTCCCTAAGCCACTCCTCATAGGGCATGACTTCCAGACCCTTCACCATTTTGGTCGCCCTCTTCTGGACACGTTCAGAGGAGAGCGGCCTCCTCTGAATGTGTCCAGATTGACCGATCATAGGATATTTGCATTAAAAAAATGCTTAATTGGTGTAAATTCCTCTACACTGAACCTAAGAAATCTAACACTATGCCGATACTGCCCTGTAGTGCTAACTTCTGAGATCTGGGGATAAGAGAGTAAATGTTTGGCGGTCTCTAATTCTGAGTAGTACAGGTTGGAGTAAGTGGGTGTATTTTCCTTCCTTCCTTCCTTCCTTCCTTCCTTCCTTCCTTCCTTCCTTCCTTCCTTCCTTCCTTCCTTCCTTTCCTTCCATGAGTGTTTGGGGCATGACACAAGCATTTCACTCCTCTTTCTCCAGAGGAAGTGACACAAGTAGAGTCATATTCCTCCCCACCCCGTCAGCAACTTATAGGAATAGATGCCACTACTGACTGCCTCTTTCCTGTGTTTGATAGTAAGGTAGTGGGCCTTGGGTCAAAGGCATAGGAGGAAACAGTAGTGTCAGCCTTCACAGAAGCCAGGCAGTAAGGGATCTGTCCGTTCTTATCAATGGCACTGCAATGACTTTTGCAAGCGTACCGGTTGGAATGTTCATTGTCATCCACAGTTACTACTATATTTAAGTAAAATATTTGAAAGATCTTACAAATACCAATGAAATTGGTTTGCAGTTTACAAAGCAGAAATAACCCTTTAGTACCTTTGCAATTTTATGCTACATTTAGCATAATTAACCTCACATCATGCGTAATTAAATGCTGTGATCCTGTTTCAAAAATGTAACATCATAAGACATTATAAAGAAAGGGGCTATTAAGCTTGTCTCTCATTTCATGAAATTTACCTCCATATCTGAATTATTTTAAGAATAAACACATTAGTGCAGATCTCATTCTCTATATGGCATTCATCAGCCTAACTTGTAAATGTTATTTCAAAGTTTCCAAACAGTGGCTGTACCATGCGGACAGATTCAAGTAACCTCCTTGAGGTGGTGAAATAAAGACACTATTAATTATTTATAATTCAATTTTGTATACGGCTTCCTATAGCTAAACTGGCATCTCAGGCCAATGTAATCTGTGTTAGGGACTTCCAGGATATCTTGAAGTTAGTATCTCAGAACACTAGGCCCCTTTCAATTTTGCCATGTTCTTATGTTTTTCAAAAGCAGAAATGCATTTTAAATGGAGCTTAGAAAAAAATTACTTTTCTGGGGGATTCTGTTGCTAGTGATAACGCTACTGTGGAAACCCATGTTTTTGTTTCTGTTTTCCCTCCTGAAATTTCTTGGTTTGGCCTTGCAACAAACCAGGTTGCCCAAAACAAATACATCTGACTGTCACAGGGGGCTCAGAGTGTTCTTGCTACTAACTGATAAAAATCACAAATAAGAGAACATTTCAGGAGTTTGTTATCCTTCTTTTAAAAAAATAACAAAACCCCTTTCTTATCACAGCCTTTGTGTACAAGAAACCATGCCCTTGACCTTTCAGTCCTGTGTTATGCCTAAAGACTGTGAGATGTCGGATTGGTCTTCATGGAGCTCCTGCTCAAGGACTTGCCACTCGGGAGATCTCTCTCCAGGATTTCGAAGCAGAACTCGGAGTATAAAACACATTGCAGTTGGAGGTGGTCGAGAATGTCCTGAGACTGAAGAAAGAGAGGCTTGTAACACTCATGGTGGAGGAGAACATCTTCATCCTTGCCCAAGGTATATTATGTGTTCTCTTAATTCCCTTCTCCACAGAAAGACTAAACCTCAAGCACATTTGGTGATTTAAGGTGTACATATGTTACTGGGGTCTTATTTCATGAGGTGATCAATGCAAAAGTATTGATCAATGAAAATTTTTGTGTGTATCTACAGCAGAACAGCTGCATCTCTGTATCACGATCTATAAATCTCTGTGTCAGGATCTATAGAAAGGGACACATTAAAGTCTCTCTCCCTAGTGATCCTGAATTATTTATTTTCTATTAAACACTGTTTCCCTGCTGTTAACACTGATTTTGGCTGCATCTGATTCACTGAGAGAGGGGGTGAAATTAAACCTTCTGTCTTCCAGTGAGTCTGATTAAGACTGAATTTCAGCACTGCTGATAGTAATGCCAGAAAAGTAGTCTTTTCCTCACTGCTCAACCCAGTAAGTAAAATACGGATGGGGCTTTATGGGGCTCCAATAGGCTGTGTAGAGATCAGCCAAGGGGTCACAGGCGGCCCATGGACTGAACTGGTTTCTTGGCAGCTAAGACAGTACATCAAAATCATGTTACATGCATATCTTTTGGAGCTCCCTGGGGTGGAAGGTACTCAATTGCCAAGTGAACTAATAGAGGTTTAGAGCAAAGGCAGGCAGCTTGCAGACCTCCAGATATTGTTGGATTGCAACTCCAAGCGTTCCTTACCATGGGCTTTCACTGGCTAGGGATGATGGGAATTGCATTCCAACAACAGCCAGAGAGCCATACTTTGTCCATTTTTTGCCTACAAATTATCTTACCTATTCCAGACATGTATCTTAACAGTGACATATAAGTCTCCGTATATCCAGGACACAAAGCTACCTATACAGTTTAGTTTTAGACAAGCATAAAAAAGAATAACTGAATTTACACACGCACTTTTTACTGTACTTGTCTAAATGAAAGATTCAGCATGGAAGAAAGTACTGACTTAAGAGCCCATTTCAACATCCTGGGGAAGGTGAGGCGTAGTTCTACAATTCATGGTTAAGCTCGTGGGAGATGAATCAGTTTTTCTATTCACAGTTAAGTGGCAATACAGTGGGGTGGATGTATGATTTCTGGATGCTGTGTCAGGCTCTCAGTAGTTCATTTGAAGTGGGAATGAAATACTGAACGATGGACGTGAAAAGCAGTAAAACAAAGACAGAAGCACTAAAAGCAAGGCCGAAAAAAACAAAGACAAAATGCAAGAGTGGCTGAAATGATAAAGGGGATGGAACCACAGTGTTTGTAACTCTCTGTGGTCACATATGACAAAATGTGAAATGGGGTCTCCAGATAAAGATAAACTATAGTTTATGAAAATATAACATAGTTAGCTTTGTGCGTGCCTGGCTACAGCTTACACCTTTCTGTGCAAGGCAGGGAAGCTAAACCTTCCCATCATATTTCTGGTGTTCGTATCTTAATTTCTGATTTAACAATTACCGACACCTGAATGTAACAGGAAACTGTTATAAACTTGAGCTTTGTATTTGATTCCCTTGCGCCTGAATGGAAAAAGAAGTGGAGGTAGTGTATGCAAGCCTCTGATTTGCCATGTTGCAATCCTTTAATGGCAGACCATGTTTTGTTGTTATATCTGCATGGATCCACAGGGAAATGTTGGGTCTGTCAAAACAAAATGGTTCAACTGTGTATCTCTTTCTGGGTTCTACCAAACCAGTTATAAGTAAATATTGCAAACACAATTTTCAATTTAAACACATTTTTGAAATGACAGTACAACACACTATATACTAAACTGAACACATACCAGCTGTTCCAACAGTTCCATTCACCCATTGAGTTGCCAGTGCAGGACTTGGTTGTAGGATTGCAGGAGTCTTCTGCCCAGCAGTATTGCAACCTTGGCTGCATCATTAAAGTCCTAAATAAGGCATTCAAAGTAGGTTTAAATGTGTAATAGAAACTCCACTATAAGGAATTTTCACTTTCATGCAGTCCTAAACTGTTGTTGTTGTTGTTGTTGATGTGTGGCTTCAAGTCATTTCTTATTTAGGGCTACCTGAAGATGAACCTGTCAGTAGGTTTTTCTTGGCAAGATTTGCTCAGAGTAGGTTTGCCTTTGCTTTCCTCTGAAGCTGAAAGGGTGTAACTTGCCCAAGGTTGCCTAGTTGGTTTCTGTGGCTGAGCGTGGATTCAAACCCCGGTCTCTAGAGGCATAGAATCTTTCCACACTACACTGTTATAGTGCTATTATTTCTACTTTCAGCATCCCATGGAATTCTGGGGTTTGCAGTTTAGAGAGGGGCATTTAGAATTCTCAGCCAGAGAGCTCCTTGGCCTCAGGAAACTAAAAACTGCACAGGATGTTGAAAGTGGAATAATAGCACAATAATAGTGTAGTGTGGAACGGCCCATAGTCCAGTGCTCAAGCCACTACACCATGCTGGCTCTTACCTCCTAAATTGTTGTTTTTGTTGTTGTGTACCTTGAAGTTGTTTTCTAGCTTTTGGTAACCCTACAATGAATCTATCATGGGGTTTTCTGTGGCTCAGAGTATATGACATGCCAAGGTCATGCAGTGGGTTTCCATGGCTGAGTGAGAGATCGAACCCTGGCCTCCAGGGTTATAGTCCAACGCTCAAACCACTACCCCATGCTTGCATACGTTACAGAAAATCTTTCTATCATATTCAAAGTGGAAAGACCCTACCCCTTATTCCTGGCCACTGCAGCTCGTATCCTCTCTTACGCTCTCCCCCCACCCTCTCTGAACACTAGTATGAACAGTTCCTCTTTTAGAGCTTCCCCACTCACTGGACCAAACCAATAATACACTTGGATTAAAACAGCACCCCCCCCCTTTTTAACGTTAATAATACCTGTTTTTCAAAACTAGAAGTGGATTCTAGGATTTTTTTTCCATCTATGTGCTCCCAAGAAGGTCCTGGGGAAGACCGAGCCCTGGCCTGTAAACCCATTAAAATTGCCCTCCCCTGCTTTACTAGCAGCTCCTTCTGTCTTACACAGAATTATGCATATACGCTGCTGCATTCATGGGAGATGCTGAGCCCTTAGCAGACAGCTCAGCAACTGGTAATCACAGAAGGCAATCTGTGCTCTTACCTCTTAACATCCTTCTTTAGAACTGTACAGGGTAGGTACTTTTAATTAGTTTGTTTTTCAAAAATATTTCTACCTGCTCCCTTTATCGTGGTGATAGAAGTTCTGCTCAAGGGACTAGAGTTTCAAGTATCTTTTTAGTTGAACTGTGAATGTACGTCTTGGTGTAGTTTTTGAAAATGATTTGAGAACTCTGCTGTGTGCTTGTGGCTCTTCTGAAGTAGCTGATGTCATACTTGCAGACTCTTTCTGAGGGGGAGCATGTGCAAAGGTCACGAGGATGGTGTGCAGTGTACAATTGTGTTACTTCAAAATCAGCAACCTGCTCATCATCCTTGTGTATCTTGCTATCAGTAGGGTAGAGTGAGGGCACTTTAAAAAAAAAGTTGCTTGATTAGATCTTGCAGAAAAAGCTCTTATATTCTGATTTTTACTTTCCCAACTCAATTCATGTCAATCAGCAAGACAAAAAGATAGATTGTCTTGACTGATTTTATGCTCTGTGTGCAATGAGATGTTCCATTTCCCAGCCATGTGACTGAAATGCGCAGGCTGCTGGTTAATAAGTGAGAAAAGAGACGTGTATCTGCAACATCCTCCTGCTATGGGAGGCCCAGCTAGTGCTCCAAAGCCTGAAGTTTCATTTATTGTGTATGATATGGTTTTCCAACCTACAGTCCCATACTTGTTGTTTTCTATTCAATACACTGAAAATGTCTTTCCCTAAATTTAGGGTGAGCAAGAAGTACAGAGAAGTTAAAATAACCAATATTATGAAAAATATTACCTTTCAGTGAGTGGCATGGAAGAAATTGAAACTGATTTAGAACAATGGATATAGAACATTTACCCTGCATTCCTTTGGTGGCTGAAGATTTTAAAGTGAGGCCAGTGAACACCTCTTGACTTCTGTGGATGTGTGTTTTGTGTATTCTGCTGACACAATTAATACATTTGCAATCTTGCCTATGAAAGTCCATGAAAAGTTAGGATTACGTGTGGCATGGAGGTTGGGCCAGTATTGCTTTGGAGAATTTGGATATACTTTGATGCTGCTTGTATATTCTAGTTCTCCAAGATATTTCCATTTCAGGATGTAAGCTGAGGGGGAAAAGCAGTGTTCCAGAACTTGCAAGAGTGGTTAAACCTATGAAAATGGATTGTCAGGTAGCTTCTTCCAATCATGATGTGTTCTTTGTATGATGCATAGATAAGAACTTCCTGTTGGAAAAGACCACTGAAGTTCTCTTATCAGTCTTTTCACAAAATCCACTTTTAATTAATTCTTCTTCTCCCCTTCTCATTCAGCTTGTTAAATCTTCAGCTTGTGTGTATTGATGACATATGGACTGTCTTATTTAATGATGCATGTCAAAATTTTTGTTTCTCTGTCTTTTTGAGTCTTTAACAAGAGAGCCATTTTAGTTTGTTTCAGTAAGGGAGGAAAGATTCTTGTGCCACTTTTATACGTAATAGATTAATTTATCATCAGTTTTCAGAGTTTACATTCCTCTTCCTCAGATGGAGTTAATTGCTCCAGCCTCAGGAATATAGGCATAGTTACATAATTGTGGAGTTAGAATGAGAGTGAAATTTAGAAGGGGATTTAGAAAAAGACAGCTGCAGCGCTGGTCATAAATCTTTTCTGGATTGTTGTTTTTCTTCCCACATTGCACAAGAATGAGCCTTTGAGATGTGTGTGAAACCTACTACTGATCCTGAAAATGGATTATACCTTTTGAGCCTTGTTGGTCAAAGGCTATAAAAGCTTTAAGGGGATTTTCAGGGGTTTGATGTCAAGGATTTGATGTCAAAAACTTCCATGTAGCAAAGCTTGAAAGCAATTAATTAGTTACCTGTAAGAAATTACTTTATAGGGTTAATGAGTGAGCATTGCTATTGGTTCGTATAACACACCCACACCCACACCCAAACCACACTCCAGTGTTGGATTTTTAAACTGACCAGTAGAGTTTCTACACATTATTCATTTTCAGGAGGAGGAAGGGAACGTTCCCTCTTTCCTTATATATATATATTTTGTTGCTTGTCTATTTTAAAAACTTTTTTTAACAGTGCAGGATCCTGTTGCTTCTTACAACACAATTCATAGTCACTCCAGAAAGTTTGGGTGGAAGATGGCCACACCTCCTGTGATGTGTTGAAACAAGTAACCGAATCCTGTGCTGCTCTTGAGACATAGGATCTTCACTTAAAAATTAGGCTCACACAAACTACTAAAGAAACAGATCACCACTTACATATTCCAACTCTCAAGTCAAGTTTCAGATCTTTTCCTTCAAGTCTCAAGTTGAGTCTCAAGTCCTTGCAAGGTATTTTCAAGTCTAGTCTCAAGTGTGGGAGCCACCCTTAACAGGAAAAAAAAGAGGTGGTGTGTATATGAGGGGGTCAATGGGCTTACAAGGGCCTGCAGCTTCAGAAGTGGAGAATAGGATCTTTCTTACTCCCCATCACTGATGCTTCAACAGTTTTAGAAGGAAAGATCCTTCCCCTCTAAGAAACACACCCTGCACTCAGGAGATGAGTCTTGCCTTCATCTATTAGGAAAAGTTTTAGAAGGCTACTCCAATATGCAACAAGGACAGGCTGCCAAGCAGACCTCAACCTTGCCTCAAGCCCATTGCCTTATGCATTTGCTGCTCCCTTCTAAGAAATCCATCTATGCTTTGGGCTTGAGACAGATCATTACATGACCAGTAGGTAAAAAGAGATGGAACCATTGTTCAAAGTCAAAGTTTCTGGAAGAATGGGTTATCATTTCTTGTTGTTTCCATGTTACCATAAACCCTGTGGCCTTTGGCAGAGAAATGATGCTTTGCACATCATTTTCCACCAAAGAAATTATTTCTACCTTGCATGGCATCTCCTCTCATCTTTCCCACAAGAAAATGTTTCTTGGGCTAAGAGTTAATATGATGTTACAAGCATGGCAGGTATATCTGAACAAAAGCTGTGCTTGAAACAAACTGGGCTTATCATTTCTGAGTGGTGTTTTTTTAAAAAGTCTTTGCATTATGATTCTTGCTTAATCCTTAAAGTTCTATGACACCACTTAGAGTTTTAAATCTTGAATTATCTTTTTTTATACATATGGCACAGAAGTTGTGTCTCTTTTGTTGATTTATTTTCAAGTTGTTGTTTATCATGACTTTTCAGCGTCTATAATTTTAAAGGAAAATAAGTGAATAGTACGGTAGTATGAAATTTAAAATACTTTAAATTTAAATAAATACTTTAACATGGTTTTTCCTCAGTTTTGTGTGTCTCAGGCCCTTATCACACAATAGTGCCATCCCAGCATGGGGTCACATTGCTGCTGGTCTGTGGCACATGCCATTGCACGATGTTGTTGTGGTCCCACTGCTGTTCTATCTCCAGCCATTGTGATTGTGCTATATACCATTGCTGGAAAAAATCCGATAATAGCCTCCTTTCACACAATGATCCCATTGACTGCAGGCATATGGGAAGGGTAGAAATGCCAAGTGCTTCCTTCCTCAGTACAGTGCAGGAAGAGGCTAGCTGTACTGCAGAAGGAAGGAACGTGTCCCAAACACTACCCATCCACCAGCAGCCAACTGGTGCAGTGGGGAGCATTTGGGTCCCAATCCCATCCCAGCAGTAGTATTGTTGGGATCACGACTGGACAATGCGGGATCACGGTGTAGTGTGGTAAGGACCTCAGACCTGATTAATTTATCATGTTGTAAATGAGTATTAACTCTAGTGAAGCCAATAGAGTTCCAGATGATACCCTAAAGATTGCTCCACTGTGTTTACAGTAAACCTAGTGCTTACATATGGCCTGTAAACATAACCTATACTTAGACTGCAAGCACCAGCATACTTGCTTGTAAAGAAGTTTCAGTGAACACAGTTCAGTGTCTTTCTTAAGAAACACTGAGAGAATTGGGTTAGTGGAATAATGAAGAGATCATTTGTGAAAGATCTAGTGTTATGTGGGGGGAATTGTTTTCCTGTTAGAGGACTTTGACACATAGTAAAAGTCATTCATCAAATGCTAAATTTAGAATTGTTCATGCTATTGCATTTCTGATTTATATGTATGATTGTGAAAGCTGGGCAGTGACAAAAGCTGATAGGAAGAAAATGAGCTCATTTGAAATGTGGTGATGGAGAAGAGTTTTATGGATACTGTGGACTGCTAAAAAGACAAATGAATGGGTCCTAGAGCAAATCAAGCCTGAACTCTCCCTAGAAGTCAAGATGCCTAAACTGAGACTGTCATAGTTTGGACATATCATGAGAAGATATGACTCTCTAGAAAAGAGAATAATTCTTTTTAAGGTAGAAGGTATAAGGGAAAGAGGAAGATTGCATTGCAGATGGATAGACTCAATCAAGGAGGTCATAGCCCTGACTCTGCAAGCTCTGAGAAGAACAGTTTTTGATAGAGTGACAGTGACCCTCATTCATAGGGTCACCATAAGTCATAGTCAATTTGACAGCAGTTAAGAAGAATGAAAAGTCATCCTCTGCTTTCAGTGATTCATAGGCCCGGAGTCTAAAGAGATGGCACAAAGCAAAGTGTTTGAATTTGATAAGCCTTCATTATGAACCTTTGTGCTAAGGCAGACTTAACTTTGTTGAGCATTTTTAATCCCCTCTCTTCCTAGTTTTAATGGATGATCCACCACTTCATTCATACTAACTTAGCAAGGAACCAGAATTCTGAATATTTTTGAAAGGGTACTAGTTTTCACATTCAGTGATATCTAGGCTGTAGCAAATATTTGCTCATTTGCTTGAACAGCAATTTAAAGCAATGTATATTTACTCAAGGCAAGATATGTTAATAACTAAACAAGAGTAGGTACCTGTCTTAGGGTATTTGGTATTATAAGCTGATTTCCATTTAGCCCTGGGAAATGTGACAGTTTAATGTAATGGGAAACAACACACAGTACATTTAGTTGGTTGCTATTTAGCTAACTGCTCCAGAATTGACGTTGCTGGCATGAAAATAAAAAAAGGAACATTATGGATTTTTAAAAAGTTAAACCCATGAAAGAAAGTTCTTCCTATTATGTTTTATAGATTGTGGGAGGACAGTTTCATATTTGTCATGTTGAAAGGTGTGTTGGTTTTGTGTAGAATCATTTCCTTTCTTACATTTTTTTCCTCACTTCTGTCCAAGTTGTACATGATATGCGGCTCTTCAAGTACACTTAAGATATTGTGCCGTTCAAATGGGAGTGTGACAGTTAATGTGAAAAGTCCTGCAAATTGGAAGTAATTGGTATTTTCCCAGGAATGTCCTATGCATTACAGAAGTCTCAAGACCTTACTGAATAGACAGAGATTAATATTTTTGGTGTTGATAATTTAAATGGACTTTAAGAATTGCATTTCATTTGCAATTAATTCAGATCTTTCACCAAAATGTGAAACATTTCCTTGCTGGTGCATATAAAATTATACAGAAATGCAGCTGCAAAACAATGGTAGTCATAATCCTTAGTAAATGGAATAATTGCCATTGTCAGCCATATGACAGCTAGCTGTTCAGCTTCAGGGCTAGTTTTGTGTGTTTTTACCTAGATGCTAGGGATGGAAAGAATATTCACAACTATCCTTTTCTCTGTCAAAACCATGCTTCCTGACAGTCAGGAATCCCACTGGAAAGAATAATGGACTGGCAATAACTTTGTGGGTCTGCACTGTTGTTGGCCTGCACCTCTGTGGACTCACAGTAGGCTATCTCCAGATCATCTCAAAATAATAGCAAATGCAAGACTAGCTAGAAACACAGCTCAACATAGGCCTATGTATAGGACCACCTCAGGTCCCATGGGAGCAGAGTGCTATTTGCAAGATCTCCACGATCATGTGAGCAAATTTCATGGGAGCCCCAAAGCACAGGAAAATCTCACAGTGGCAGGCCAGCAGCCATCACAAGATTAGGAAATAAGAGAAGTAAGAGCTTAGACAGTAGGCAGAGTGCCAGCCACACTCACATCAGAGAGACTCCCCTCACCAATAGCATTTGCCATGTATTTTGCTGCATATCAAATGATTGGGGATTGGTCTATTGTTAGCATGGCTGGTATTCACTCTTCCTACTCTCCAGACCCTCCTTGCTTTATGGATATTCTCCCACAGAATTATCTTGTAATGCTTTGGAACTTTTGAATATGCAGAAACTTCTGTGGGAAAATCTTTCTTTTTTTCTTCCACAGTGGTGAGACAATTTTGTTAATTACTCACCCAGGGCAAAATTGTCACAGATGTGCATCCCTACTAGGGACAGACCAAAAATTACATATCACCATTAATAGCTGTGCTTGTAAGGTTAAAAGAAAGTATAATGAGTCTTAGGAAAAGGTACAAATGAGTGTAAAACAAAGCCAGGAAAGAAAAGCATCAGGCAGACATGAAATTCAGTTGTGAAAATACAACAGTGCTAAGATATAGACTGACAGTGGTTCTAACCAGATAACTAGGGGAAGGCATTATTATGACACAGAAAAAAAGCATCCGGCAGCACACACAGCAGTCCACTGGATAGTTCTAGAAGCAAAAAAGCCTGTCACAGCTTCCCCTCTGCTTACTGTCTTTCCTTCTTATCAACCAGCAGGATCTCTCTCTCTCTCTCTCTCTCTCTCTGTCTCTGACACACACACACACATAGCTCTTAGAAAGCAGACAGAAGAAGCAAAAGTTGTACTTCATGTTTTTTTTCTCTTCTTCATCTTCTGACCCTGCTTTCTGATGGTTGAGGAAGTCTGCCACCTAGTGACTGAAAACGTGTTTGCAAGCTACAGAAAGACTTAAGATTGACAAAATATAATTAATTCATTTAAAATTCAAATAACTGAGGTGCACATTCCAGGAGTCTGCTTATTGTGTGTGCTAAATTTTCTGTCTAAATTTCACAGTGTTGGTATACACCCTCCATTATTATGGGTAATAGTAGTAATAGTGGTTGCGTTTTGATCTTAAAATTCCAAAACCAGTTTAAGAATAAGTACTCAGAAGCAGATCCCGCTGTTTGATGTGATTTGTTTCCCCCAAAATATGTTTGGTATTGCAGTCTCAGTCATTAGTGAGTCAATTATAACATACTTCTAAACAAGACAGACATGTCAAACAAGCTTAATATAATGGTGTTACGTTTCTTATTCTCCACAAGATATTCATGGAAAACATCTGAGTGGAGAGAATGTGATGTTACTCTTCTGCTAGAGCAGCAGGACCCGCGACATGATAAAGGGACAGCCCTTTGTGGAGGTGGGATACAGGTTCGAGAAGTTTACTGTGCCCAGACCACGTTGGATGAAACACACAAACTAAAGGAAGGTATGTTTTTAATGCTGCTTTGTGCATATGAAATCATCCAGGAAGGTTGATTATTTTCTTCTCTTTTCATGGACATACGGAGACGGTGTACGCCAAAAGACTTTCCCATTCATTTTGGTGGAAGAAGAAGAGCAGCAAAGAGAGATGCCCTTGAGGTGCCCTGGGGTTATATCTCAGTGGCCTTTGACCTGAGGAAAATAATTAGGGCAGTTCTAAGAATGATTATTTGGAATCCAGACCTGCTAAGTTGGATATTGTTTGTTCCCCAGTAAAGATGCTTAGGAGCTAAGGTCCTTTCCTCACCTTACCATTTTCCATCATCATCTCATCACAATCCTAGCAGTGCCAATGCTGGGATGGGAGTGAAACCCAAATGCTCCCCTGCGCACCTAGATGGTGCCTGCAGAAGGATAGCGTGGGTGACACACACCTTCCTTCCCCAGTGCAGCCAGCTGCACTGGGGAAGGAAGTGCCTAGATTGTGTTTCCTCCCTTTCCACTAGGACTTTCCACTTTCCACTTTGCACACAGCCGCCAGCAACAGGAGTATCACATGATCAGGGGCCATTACCTGATTTTTTTCAAGTAAAGGAATATCCCGTGATTGTGATGGCTGGGAAAGCGTGGGCAGCAGGATTGCAAGGACATTGTGCAAAAGCAGAACTCACAGACCAGCAGCAAATCTTCCCATCCCAGGACAGCAGCTTCATGTGAGTATGACCTAAGTCTGATTGAAGTGATTATTAGAGGTGATTCTTTCCCTGGATTCCATTAAAAAAATCCATTAAATAAGAGAGAATGGGAAATAATATTATCAGAAATGTAGACACGCTGTCAGGAGAGACAATTATCAAAGAGTGTTTTCCCCCACAACTGTCTGTGTCTGCATGTATGTGTATGTTTCTGGTAGGTCCAGGAACTGAAGCATTTTCTGGATTCAGAAGAAACACAAGTGAATAGACAGATGCCTGATGAATAATTTATCTTTGACTATTTTCTTTACTACACCTACTGCTCCTGCAAAATATGGCTTTGTCAGGAGATGTAAGATAGTAAGAGCACTGCATCTCAGCAGAGGACTGACTTGTTTACAAAGGCAAAGCAAGTCTGTCTTAGGGATGGATGTTTGCCCCATCATTCTGCCTGAATACTCCACCTGCTGCAGTCTGATTATCTCTTATGTCAATATGCAGGAGGAACTTTTTGCCACCTGTTCTAAAAAAAAAAACAGCTTTGCTTCCCACAGACCCTAGATACGGCAGATCATTTACAAGAGGAATCTTCATTAAATGAGGATATTGTCTCTGTAACATCAGTTACCCTTGACTGCTTTGGTTGCCTACTTTTCCTTCCCTTGTTTCTATAGTTTTGTTCACGTATCGTGGACTTTCCTTTGTAGAAATGTACTATTCACCTGAAAATGAAGGAAGAATGAGCAGTCATAGATCAAATGTATAGTAATGGCTGTATCTGGGGATAAAGTAAGGATTCTGTGTTTTTTTTCCTCCCAGTTTAAAATAAAGCACTTTAAGACAACCAATATGGAGAACTTGCATATCAGAGTTAATTATGAAAATCTGACTATTTGACATAGATTAAATTCTGTAATCTGGGGAAATAATTTAATAAAAATTTAATCTTTTTAAAAAAATTGGAAATGGTAGGGGGAAAAAAGGAAATATAGTTCATGTGAGAAACAGAGAAGACCAGTTAATGCATCTATTCTGGTATGGTATATTATACTGTGTAAGGACTGTCATGTTTTTTTTACCTCTTCCCTTTATGTAGATTGGTTAGAATTAGATCTGAGTTACAGCAGGTTTATGTTATCAAAAAATGAGTCTCAGCCTAGTCTTTTGGAGCTAACTGTAGATGTACAGCAACAACTAACAGAGATCAGTTCATGAGGTTTCTCCATTATTTATGGGTCAGCATGCTTTCCTTTTGGATAAAAATGTCTTACCTAAAATAAGGATTTTGTTGTTTTTTCTCTTGCTTAGTGCTTTGAGTAAAGCATCTTCCCAGTTGTCAAGGAGCTTTGAGGATTCAAAACATGCTTGGCATTTTGTGACATGTTGTTTGGTCCTAATAAGGGTATTGCCCAACTGTGGACAAACATTTTAAAAAAGCGTTATATTAAGATATGATACATTTGTAGATGGTGCTACGAGATATGAAAGATTATAACATTGGGCTAAAACCAGTATCAGCTACAGTAAACCTATTGAATCAATGAATGCTTGGAAAGATAATACTTACCTAAGTTCTGTGGGTTTACTCTATGGATCTGCTTTAATTGATCTACTCTAGTTGGGATTAGTAATTGGATTTAGGCCATAGAGATTCTTGCCTGCATTCAACATCATGCAAGTATCCCTACAGCATGATGGGACTTCCTTCAGCTTTATTGCAATCCTCTGTGCTATCCAAAAAAAAAAAAAGTTATTCCAAAGGTTTCTCTGCCCTCTGGAGTGAGCTTTGAAAGCATGCAGGGAATTGTTTAGTGGAGGTGTAACTATCCCTTTCTGGTTCTCTGAGTTCTGGTTCTGGTTCTCTGAGTAGAAACAATTCAGTGCAGTTACTCTGCTGGGAAAACCCTGCTAATCTTTTTAAAAACTAAATCAAAGAACCATGTATCAGAAATGTTGGTTCTCCTGTAAAAGAAATTGTGTAATCCTACTGTTCTTTGGTTTGGCCAAACTAGGCTCAAAGCTTTTTTTAAAATCAAAAGTGACTTCCCAAAGAAGGCTGCATGTGGTCTGCAGAAGGTCCCAGGGCAAAATTGGAACTAGACCTGTCAATGTTGTCCACCCTGTGCCTATTAGAGCTTGCACAGAAATTGTTGATTTTGCATACCATCTAGCATTTCACCATGAAAGCTGGGATACATGTGGCTGGATGACGGCAGAATACAGCAGCCCCTCTGCTTTCAGAAGGGTTCAGGGCACAGAACCCTCAAAAAAGTGGAAAAACCGTGAACAACTGCCCCCACAATCCCCACTGCATTATCGTCTGGGGCTCCCCTCTCCCATTCCCCTACTTTTTGCCCTGGTGCACGAGCCTTCATTGTCCATACCAGGGCCAAAGGCAAGGGAGTGGGAGATAGCTCCAAAAGGGAGAAGGAAGGCAAGCATGTGCCTTCTCCGTTTCCTTGCCTTTTGCCTTGGTGTGAGTTCTCAGCACTGGAGCCAGAAGCAAGGGAATAGGAGGGGGGAACTCCAAAGGGGAGAAGGAGGGCATGCACGGGCCTTCTCCCCCATTCCCTTGGCTTTTGCCTCAGCTCAGGTTCTCAGTACTGGGGCCAGAGGCAAGAGAATGGGCGGGGGAGCTCCGAAGGGGAGAAAGAGGACACACGTGTGCCTTCCTCCCCATTCCCTTGCCTATTGCCTTGACACACTTGCCTTCCTTCTCCGTGACTGGCAAAATGCAAGGGAATGAGGAGAAGAAGCATACATGTGTCTTGAAAATAATCATATTTGTGTAGGTCAGACCTGTGAATGTGGAAGGAGAACTGTATAGTCGAGACGGCAGAAGTTTTTAATAAGGAAGACCATACAAGCTAGGAGCTGTAGCAGTTTGCATTTGCCTGAACCTCCTTCCTGCTGAGTTGAGCACAAACTATTTTTGCATCTTGCTTAAATGGATTGATGTGTGAATGCAGAAAATCCTTCACTTGTTGAAAGGTTGCCAAATTATTTGAGCGACTAATTTTTGAATGAGCAACAACTGTAGAAAAGTACCCAAATTAAAGCGATGAGAGGGAAAAGTGGGTCCCATGCCAGGAAAAATCAAATAAACAAGCAAGCAAACAAACAATAAGAGCAGAAATTCTGCTACTGATAAAGAGGTGGGGAGGGGGGGGAGCTGTTTGTTGTTCAAAAGTGGATTCTCAAAAACCAGACAACACACACAGAATTTCTTTTAGTAAATGCCTGGAAAACGAACATTCTTCCTCCCTCATCTATGCAGGTGGTTATTTTTTCACCAAGATGGTAGAATAAATCACAAAAATATGGGAAGTAAGATAGTGACCCTCTCCTCTGTGAATTAATTCCTAATGACCTAGATCAAATGGTAAGGGTGCGAAATGTTCTAGTAAAAGGAGTGGGGAAATCACACATGCATACAGCTCTGACATCTAAAGGAAATTTATTACTCCTATGAAAAATGAGAAAAATGAGGTTTCACAAGCAGGCATATACACGTACACAAATAAAAGAGATCCAGGAAAAAAATTCTCACCTTCCTACTGAGAAAAAAAAAAGACCACATGTACATACACACTTGCGCGCGCACACACACATATAGTGCTCTTGAAATGTATGACACTGACTTCTGCTACCTAGTTAGATCTAAGTAGATCCTAAGATAAGTGACAGGGCAAAGCAGGAAATAAAGAAAGATATATCAGCAGTGATATCACACACAGCCTTCACTTCCAAATGCTGCAGTTGGAACTGTCATAGGAAACTCTTGCAGCAGATTGGAAGCTAGACTTGTATGTTAGCTCTGCTCTGGCCACTTCCCATCTCATCACTCCTCGAAACATCCTGCACTAGAATAGTAAAGGAAGCAGCTTTGGTGACTCTCTCCTCCCCACACCCTGCACCACCCGTATGGAAAAGTCTCTGTTAATCTGTAGCAAATCTGAAACCTCCAATTTGCCTCCAGGACAGAAACAGTGCTGATTCAAAACCAATTCAAATTGGACTGAAGGAGGCCAATTTGCTCCAGTTAGGGTTCTCTCAGACTGCATGCATACAACCCTAGTGTCTATGCACTCGCTTCTTCCCTTCTCTTCCTATTTTCATGTGGCTGGTTTCATAACCCTGTGTATATTTAATGACAAAATCACATTTTCCTCTTTTAATACAATGCACATGGGAAGTTTTGTGTTAAAGCATAATAACGGGCTGGTTCTCTGCACAATGAAGCCTATATTTTTGGACTCAGATCGTTATATCAGAAGCAGGGCATAGACTGGCCTTTGTCTACAGTTATGGCTGTGTCTTGAATTAGACATGGTCCATTCTTCAGGGAGAAGAATAAGAAAAAATAGGGAGGCCAGGGCGAATGGAGACATGGATGTGTATGTACTATGCCACTGGTATGTTGTGGTCTGAGCTGGGGAAGGCACCTACCCATGTGGGATGAGCTCTTCCTACTGAACTCAGGGACCATATGTAAATTATGATAACAGAGACTTCTTAAGGAAATGCTTTAACTAGTATTCTTATTCTGTCTCCCTTTCTCCATTTTAAGTTTTTGTTTACCATAATTTCATTTAACCTGATCAATATATATGAAGACAGAAGACTTATCAGCCTTGTGTCTTAATGCTTTGGAATCAAGAAGAGTGTTAATAGTGCAGTCACCACCACATAACCGGTATGAGGATCTACAGATCCAGTAAAACTAAGGCCATCTCTACATGACAGGGCTAAGCCACTTTTGGGACAGGATGGCAGCAGTGGGCAGATTGCGCTTCTGCACAAAGTTGTCACTGGCCCATTCCTATCCTGTCCTCAAGCATCATGCTAGCGTAGTTTTTGCAAAACAGAAAAAATCCATTTTGTACCTGCAATCATGTGGCGCTCCTGTTGCTCCTGGCTGTGCGGAAGCCATGGAAGCACATTGGTGATACTTCCTTCTGTAGCACAGCAATGGAAAATTGCCGACTGCACTGGGGAAGGAAGAGGTGGCGCCATAGTGCCCTTCAGCATGGACCGGGCAGGTGCGAAGGGGAGTATTGCTGACACACTCCCTTCCGGACCTGGGACTGCAGTGTGACAACATGGAACAGCATTGTTGTGCAGAAAGGTCTAAGATGCTACCAGCCTTTTTTCATCAGCAGCCAGTTTCCATGCTGCCTATGTCGCTGAATGTGAAGATTTGGTACTGCTTTCTTTCCTTGTCTAAAAGGGAAGTTGAGGTTTTGCTTTTAGCTAGATTTTGCTCTTCTTCCTGGGCGTCCCATGGGGCTGTTGCTTTTGAAACTGAACGCTGTCAATTCTAAAAAAGAATGGAAGAATGCTGAGAAGTAATGTTGGAGTTCCCTCAAGAACACACTTGGCATGTGCTCATTAGCAAAGCTGCATGAACAAGGAGGAGGATGATGAGAAAATTCTGATCTTGTCTGTGTTTTGTTTATCAAATTACCAAGCTGCATTACCTTTGCATATATTAGCAGCTGAAACACTTCAATACAGTAACAAGACGAAGCTGGCATATAGTCAGCAATGACATAAAATAAGTACTTGCACCTGAATCTCATTTACACTGCAGCCGTCTTCTGCTCTTCCTCAGGGCTGTTTTACTGATTGAATTCTCCAAGGCATATGCTACTCCTTTTGAGTATTTTTCATACCTAGATACAGGTGAGAAGCAAATGTGTGATTCATGTGACTTGCTTGCATGCAAACAATATATGGACATTTTCTGGAATCTAACTTCAAGCTAAATGGTTCATTTGGAATACAAACTGAATGTATCATACGTATATATGGCAACAATCCAGCTGAAGTAAAGCACTTCTGAAGTTGATTAGATCTCTGCTTCATTTTAACTGGATCAAAATCATATTTGGGGGAGGCCAAACATAAGAATTACTATCAGGAGTGATACTCTGGTTGGATGTCTAATATGTAAATTAGAACATAAGTTGGTCTTCACCCTTTTTAGATCCAGATTCTTCTTTAACATCTCTTATAAGCTACCGTTAATTTTTAAGCTTGTTGGTCCATGTGCTACAGCAGGCCAGTTCATGACAGAATATCACTGCATTTAGCAGTCTTGTAAGCTTTTAACGTAACTCTCCAGCTGCACAAGAGCTATTCTTTCATGAGTTGGTCTCCCCTTGGAGTGGAACAGTTGCATCAACAGGACTGGTTACATGAGTTAAACACATAAGAGTTATTTTCTGAGAGAGAGAGAGAGAGAGAGAGAGAGAGAGAGAGAGAGAGATGACACTTGTATCATTCAGTGGCATCCCTTAGCCACGTGGGGGTTGACTGGCAAAGCAGCAGTTCTCACACAGCTGAAGGTACATCTAAAGGACACTAAAAGGAATGTAAAAATGGAGGTACAGCAAATAAGATTCTAGACCTTTATGCTCATTCAGAGAGAGGAAGCAGGGCTATCAGAAAATAAAATACAGAGCTACTGATCTAGCAAATTGATTTTTTCCAAAAATGGAAATGGTTAGTGTAAAATAAATATTTCTTCCAAATGACCTAATTTGTTTGATAAAGGACATGCCTTCACAGCAGGAAATAAATGTATTCTAACCTGGCTGTGTTAAATTTACATTGTTGGGATGTTCAGCTATTGATCTGTAGGTTCACCACCAAACATTTCTGTGAGTAGAATTGACAAGATTAAAGCCACATAATGGAATGATAAATATGTAACAGCTGGTGTCTTTAGCAGAGACCCTTTGAAACAAGACATAAAAGGATTGTACGCAAATCCTTGGGGTCTACAACTACCATGCTGTACGTTGGTAAATCAGAAATATAAGGCTTAATATAAGACTTTAAAATCATGAAAAGGAGAAAAATCTTCCTAATCATTGAAGTGGAACATTTTTAGTTTTCAAAGTCTTTGCATTTACTGAGAAGAAAAAGTAATATTAAGAAATCTTAGTAAAATACATTTTGCAGGGAGCAATTAGCCTTCTTTCCTGGATGTTCTGATTTCTCTTCTGTAAGGGTCTTTGGTAAGGTCTTTTTGTTCCTGGGTGTAGATGAAAGTTTTGGTTGTCTTTTTTTTAATATCACTCATTGCAGGAAATTTCTACAAGAAATATATCAGTTCCTATTTTAGATTTTCTCTTTAGAGTGGTCATGGCTCCTACTTGCCTTGCTTATCTTCTGTATCTCTTGAGACAGATTCAGTACAGGAAGATAGCAAAGAGAGGCGTGAGGGAGTAAGGGAGAGAAAAAAGAGCTCCTTCTTCTATTCAGTGTCCCATGCCATGAATGTAACCTGTGGAATAGGGTGTAAATATGCATATATTTTTCTTTCCACATATAAGAATGGATAATTTTGACTCTTTAAATTTCAGGGGCTTTCTTACTGTTTCATGAGAAGGCAACATTTCTGTTCCATTTTTGAGCAGTATTCATACATCGTGACTTTGGGAAATATGTTAGTCCAAAAATATGCATGGTGTTTCTGCACTGAAAATGTGTTTTAGGAGTCAGAATATTTCCTACTTGGAAAAAAAAAAAGAAGCAAACCCAAACAATAATTTGCACAAAATTTACTGATTTGAGTATAAAATCTCTCTCTCTCCCTCTCATCTCTGCCTCTCATCTCTGCCTCTCATCTCTCCCTTTGTAGGAAACACATCTTCTTGTGAAATAATTGGAGTATCTGGACAAATTGCATAAATTCACACATTGTGCTTCCTTTACTAAAAATATTACTTTTTTGCACTGGAAACTTATTCCCAGCTCCCAAACACATTTTCTGTGGAGGAAAGCTGTGTGTATTTTTACACATATGGATTTTCTAAAAGAATGTCAGAGGAATCTCTGTGATATTACCAAAGTTATTTTGACCATGAATTGGGCTGCTCTGTTGACTTCATTGAGATATGATCATAAAGAAAAATGCTGTTGAAAATTTGCCTGGTGGCCCAAGTGTTTACTAATTTGTTTTAATGTGTACCTGGAAGATCAGTGCCACTGCATTGTTAAAGATGATTATTATTGCAGTCTTGCATATACAATAGGGCAGCTGTTTGATCTAAACTATCAGATCTTTCATACCACTTAAGAAAAATACATTTTGCGGACTCTTAACTCATTTGTTCCTATTACTTTAGTGCCAATAACCAGAGATACAAAGTGTTTTTCTAATTAATTTATAATAGTTCTGAGAGGATATAATGAAATGGTTCACAAGACACTTGAATAGGCCTATTTACAAACAACATACATCAATTTAAGTGGTTAAGCGGAAACATATATAGAACTTGGAAAAGTTGCTTGATTGGTCTACAAGTTCTAGAGTCTCCCAGGCAGCATGGCAGCAATTTGTTGTTGTTGTTGTAGTCCAAAATGTTACCTTTTCCAGACCTTGGATTTGTGTGTGGTGTTTTGATCAGATGGTATTGTATTTCCTGCTTATCTTCCAAAACAGGTTGCAACATAGATTAAGACAAAAAATAGGCAAAAAAATTATTATAATTAACATTTTAAAGTATTAAATAAACATGCCAATTAAAAACAGCATTGATTTAAAACCAGTTAAAACATTTCAAATATAACTATGAGAGTACAGTGCACCCTCTGCTGATGACATCTCAATGCACGTGAATGCAAGGTCTCATGAAGCTTCAGTTATCATCAATAGACATGCCAGGTGTCTGCTAGCGCAGGTGTGTGCACATTGCATCCACTGATGATAATGGGATTGAGCGTTTGCATTTTTTTGTTTTGTGTGAGGGTTGCTGGAATAAACTGCCACATATATGGAGGGTACCCTGTTAAAATATAATATTTTCTCCCTATAAAAGAACTTTTTGCAACAACCACTTGATAGCCAGTTTTGTCCAAATTAAAAGGTCTTTACCAACTGGTGGAAGGACAACTGAGAGGTTTAAGAATGAACATTGGGGTCCTAGACCAAGGTTTATGCTTGCTCTCTGAAAAATTGCCAACTGAGCAATTTTTTCCACCCATTTCACTGAAGAAGTTCTTTCAGCAGGTCATGAATATATCAGAACTCCTCCAACTTCAAGGAATTAAAGTTTAGTTTAGTAATTATTCCAGATCCTAAATGGACTCTGCTGTTGCTGCCTTCACGGAAGGAAACAATTGTGTGTTGTAGTAAAACTTAGAATACAATAGCTTTCCTGTGTATAGACAGGACTGTGCTTGTCATCTACAGCAGTGCTTCTCAAGCTATCTCAGTGGGAGCCCAGTAATTCCCCCCCCCCCAGTATGTCAAACACTGGTACCATTTACAAGTATATTCCCATTGGCTACAATTGTTTATATCTTTCCTGGAAGCTCACCAGCAACCAGCAGCTAAGGGTTCAGAGACTGGCACATGGATCACCACTTTAAATGACATCGATATAGAGGGCTTGTGTTTCTCAACAATTTATTTATAAGTACTTAGGACTGATAATATTTTGTGTGTAGTTCCCCATTCTTAGGAGGACTTCAAGCCAATGACTGTCCTATCTCAGTCCTGGCACAGCTGATAAATCAAACTAAATAAACTGAATATCTCCCAGCTTGTTACTTACTTCCAGGCAGTAAGCAAGGAGTCATAAATAAAGTCCAACATAAACGAAGTCCAGCAGGGTTTCATGGCAAGGGAGTGTCCAAGGTCAATCCAAGCATTTATCAAGGCATCCAGCAAGGTAGCAGGTCAGATAAGCTCTGACAACTTCTGGAGGGGAACGACAACAGCTAAATAGGTCCAAAGCCTAGTGCAGCTGTGCCTTGATTGATTGTTGCCGATTATAAATTCTGAGAGAGCGATACTGGGTCTGTCTTTGCTACCTGTGCTGTGTGAAGCTGGGTCTAGGTAAGTGTTCTGTATCTGAAGAGGCAGGACTCTCTGTTGGAGCTGGCACAATCCCCTATTCTGTTTCTAGCACTGTAACCTATAGGCCCTGGCATGCCTTCTGTTTCAGCCTCTGGTGTGCCCTCTGCTTCAGACACTGAGTCAGAGTCCATGCTCTGGAAGCAGGGCATGACAACAACCACTAAGGCATTAAGAAAATTTTTGTGGTGTTATTACATCAAAGGTATTACTCTAATTTCTTGTATTTTTTTATTTGAATTTCAATTTCATTTTTGAAATCCATTCATTTCTAAAACATTACATCTACTTTTCTTATTCTAACAGTTAATGCTATGTATTATGTTTGTATTGCTGGAAATATTTGGAAAATAAATGGATTGTTGCCAAAAGGCATTGCAGAACCATGTCAAAACAAGCAACATGACTTCAGCAACTTGGCTAATATTGCTTTCTTATAGTTGGAGCTGAATCTGCTTGTAATGACAAAATGCAGTATGCCTGATTTG
Organism: Cyclura pinguis; assembly: GCA_030412105.1. Classification (NCBI taxonomy): domain Eukaryota; kingdom Metazoa; phylum Chordata; class Lepidosauria; order Squamata; family Iguanidae; genus Cyclura; species Cyclura pinguis. The sequence goes on along the minus strand of CM059599.1, from coordinate 244,090,052 downwards.
CTTTCTTGCTTGCCAGTGAATTACCAAAATGATAAACTATTTTGCAAAGCTTAGTGCTGAAGGGCATGTTAAGAAATGCATGAGGCTCTTTGAAAGGGAATAGCTTGGTGGTTAAAACAGGCTAATATTTATCTTGCACTTTCTGCCATTTGACTTTAAGAACCTGTAAAAAAGGTCTATTTACTTTAGAAGTAAGGTGAATTGGATTTCTGCCAACTTAGGTGCAGTCTTATGTCAAAAGCAATATTGTTTCTTGAAAAAAAGGTAATTCTGAAAGCACCCTTTCAATCTAAGTCAAACCTTCCATTAGTTTTGAATTCTATTGGAATAATTATCATATCATTATGGACTTATATCTTGTAAGTGCTTATGAAATAAGATGTGGATGTGTTTGTCCCTCATTTTTTAAAAAATGCTCCCTGTTGATTCTTGATATGACTATATTTGAAGTTGCAGTTGTGAGCCATTTCCACCTTACACTGTTATAGTGTTATTATTCCACTTTCAACATCCTGTGGAAATCTGGAGTTTGCTGTTTATGGAGGGGCATTTAGAATTGTCAGCTACAGAGCTCTTTGGCCTCAGTGAACTACACACCCAGAATTCCACAGGATGTTGAAAGTAGAATAATAGCACTATAACAGTGTAGTGCAGAAATGGCCATGAATGCAGAACAGGTTTGGAGGAGTAAATCTAGGTGAGTGTTCTGTATTCACTTAGCTACTTGTGACACTGTTGCCATTATTGCATCTCCCACTCTTAACCTACTTTGTCCTGGTAAAGTAGGCTGAGAGTGGGAGGTGCAATAATGTTGCATGGGGAGGAGGAACACAGTGAACAATGTTTCCATCAGGTTTGAAGGAGCTGGACAGGACAGGTTACTTATTTAAGTAGACTTAAGTTTGCTTAACTAAGTAGCTGGCATAGAGGACTGGCCAGTGTGCTTCGTACAATTTTTTTGGGGAAAAAATATGCTGAAATACAAACGTCTCAACTTTGTGAGATGATCATTTATCATCATGGTCATCAGCAAATGATCATTGCTTGCTGGGCTTTCTTTGACTAATACGTTTTCAAACATTTTTTGTGCCATTTTTAGGAAAAAATAATAACCCTAAAAGGAAAAATCTCCATTTTTCTGTTAGTAACAGATGATCATTGGTTGTTGGGCTTTCTTTGTCATGTTTTCAGTTAGTAAGTGACTGATGAATCAGTTGCAGAGGAATGTAAAGGCCCAGCAGCCAGTTCTTTTGGGAATGGTCCCATTCCTCAAATCCTTTTTCCTTAGCTGATCAAAAAGCAACTACCTTTTTCTAATAAAAGCAAAATGCCAGCACTAGTGAGAGTAAAGTACAATTCTACAGTTATTTACTCATTAATATAATAACACCAAACCATAGAAAATATCAGAGGTTGGGAGCTGAGAAGTGAAAGCAGGGACAGAGAAGGAACAGAGAGGGAAAACAGAGAAGGAATATGGAATAGCGGGTTTTGAGGAGGGATTGGAAAATGCAGGAGAGGTTGCATTGAGAAGGGCAGCAGCAAAGAAACGATAGTGTCTTTTGGAGCAGCAGAAGATCTTTGGATGGCAGAGCATGGTAGAGTTAGGGGAATGAAGATCATGGTCAGGGATGGGCAAGTTTGAAGACAAGGACCATTGCTGGGTATATTTATAAGTTAAACGTATGTACTGTACTGTACTGTATTCACTGCCAGATCAAAAAACCATAGCCTTGAAATGTGTATATTAAGAGTAACATGTTGGCCTTAATTCAAAAATTACTTGATTGACATTCTTGGTTTTATTTAATATTATTCTGTTGATTCATTATGTTAACCATTGGTAACATGTTAGTAACACACTCATTTTAAATTTTAAAAATTCCAGTTACATTTACCAAAATTGGTTGATTGGCCAATCAATTCTCAAATAACTAATTAAAGAAACATGAACTATTAATTGCTACTCAAACCATTAACATCACTCGCATTAAAACAATGAAGATAATAACTTTTTAAACTGTTGTCTAAAATTAGAAAAAAATATGGATAAAAAATTAATTTTTCTTAAGTTAATTCCAGTCTCAGGATATTACGTGGTATGATTTCAAATGCATACTTTTCAAACCTGATGCTAGCTGGAGACACATTTTATCATGGTTATGGTTTTACTTTTAGTTTGGATTCTGCGGATTTTTTTATTGCTTCTGGGAAAATGTACTTGGAAGTACATTTCAGGACTCTACTATCTGACGCATACATTTTTTCCCTCTCTCCTCCCCCCTTTGCCACCTTTTCAAGTGACTAGACCTGTTGAAAAAAAACAATGTCTTGCTCCTGCTCCCTTGGCTTCTCAACTCTGCAGTATTCCGTGTCCTCCTGAATGCCTGGTTTCTTCCTGGTTGCCATGGGGCCCTTGTGTTCATGAAAACTGCCAAGAAATTCAAGGGAGGAAAGGTACATTTTAAATTATTTATAATTATTGTTATTGTTGTTGCTCTTTGCTTCTGTTTGTTATCTTCTCAAATAGCAATCCCTGAAAGCCACTGAGTCAAAATCATTCAAAATGTAGTTCCATTTTGAATTTTTGGCTTGTTAATTAATCAAGGTATTTCTTTTGAAAGATCTTCTGGGCAACGGCAGCAAGAGCTTGCTTGTTTTTTCCCATCACTTGCTGATATGAACTGAGCAAATGGCTGCAAATGCCTAATCTGTATTCAGAAGTACAGGGCAATTATTCTGATATTATTAATAAATCTATGTGATTTTCTAGCTTTGCCTTATCTGCTCCAGACGTAATAATGTATGTGACAAATAAACTGTAATTATTTTTGCAATGATTTTGTTGAATTTAAAATCTGAATATATGGTTTTAATCAGGTAGGAGATATTAAATTTGAAGAATGTGATACGTTACATTCTTATTCGTTCATAAAACAGATTAGATATTTTCATCCTCATTTGGTGATCCATTCCAGGATAAGTGGTGTAATTCTTTAGCTTCCAATCAGATTGTTCAAGGATTAGTATCTAAGACCATTTCCGCACGATGACACTCTTCCGCGTTGTCTCGCTGCAGTCCCAGGTCCAGAAAGGAGCATGTCAGCAACACTCCCCTCTGCACCCACTCGGTCAATGTGGAAGAAAACACAATGATGCCACATCCTCCTTCCACAGCGCAGCCAAGCTTTCTCCATTGTTGCGCTATGGAAGGAAGCGTTGCCAATGTGCTCCTGCAGCTTCTGCATTGCCAGAAGTGACGGGAGCACCGCACAATCGCAGATGCGAAACAGATTTTTTCCGTTTTGTGAAAACTGCACAAATGTGACATTCCATGACAGGATGGAAGCAGGGTGGCGATGACGTCATGCGGAAGCGCGACCTGCCAACCACTGCCATCCCATGGCAGAAACGAGACAGCGATGTCATGCGGAAAGGGCCTAAGTCTTTTAAATGATAGGATCTAGTCAGCTGGTTTTTCACAATGGTGGGCAAGCTCTGGGAAACTGGTTAATAGTTCCTTCTCCTGGGAAACACCTTGGGCACATCTTGGCTGCTTCAGCCTGAAACAGCCAGAAATCCACTGCTGGTTTCATAACTGGATTTGAGGGGAGAAATGAAGACAGGGTGATGCTTCCTTTGTTTCAAAGGAGACTCAGGCTTCATGAAGGATTCCATTTGTGTGATTCTCTTTCCTTCTTTCTTTCTCTCTGTCTGTCTCTCTCTTTCATATGTGCACAGCATGTAGACTGCAAGAGTTTCCAAACTGGGCATGGGGCCACTCATAGTCCAGAAAGCACGTAGTCCAAGAACATGTTGACATTAGACTTTACCTCAGCCCTACCATAGCTGTTGAGACTTGAATAGTTCACAACGAGGCATATTTGAAGAAGGAAGCTTTATATGATGACTGCTTCTCAGCTTATAGCTCAGCAATTGATGTTGACAAATTTTCAAGAAAGGCATGCTTTTTACATGCCATGGCTGTATAGCTGACACTTCTGTGCTCAGGTACCACCCAGACCCCTCTGTCATCTGGTCCCATGACCTTCTGTATTTTAGGTTCATGTGACTACTTAGGATTCTAAAATATGTGTTACCCTAAAGGGTGGGGGACCTTGAGATCCATCCGCAATGTCAACATCTCCTTAGAAATCATAGCTCAAAGGAGACTTGGGAGAAGAGGGTAACAGTGGAATCTTTTTCACCTGTGTATACCAGTACTAACTGTAGAGAGGACTCCAGTTAAAGGTAACACAGAATATTTTATTGAGAATTAACAAGCATACAGGAAAGGCACTCTCAAGAACCATACAAGGCTACTGGAAAGTAAGGCAAGAAAGATTGGAAAGAGAGAGACTGGGTGGAAAGTGTGATAGTTACCAATCCTGAAGCAGAAGACTGAAGTGGAGTGGCTCAGACAGTGCGCCTGAGGTAGCAAGGGTAGCAAGAACAAATAGAGGTCTGGGCACCACGTAGTATGTCCGTGTACTGCAACTTACTGGGGCTGCAGCTGGGGTTTAAATACCCTATTTCCTGCCCTGAAGGAGGGTGTGTGGACAAGTGATAGTGGCTTTCACACAGGGTTGATAAAGGAGTCTGGAATGGGCTGGTTGTCTTAACTTTAAGTGACAAAACATTGATGGGAGTCCTGACAGTCTCTTAATGTTGTGGTCATATAGTATGAATGGAGGTGAATGGGGAAGGTCTCCGTACGATATGCTTACAGTAGGGTCTCTGGTTGCTTCACCTGGGCAGTTTCACCTGCTTCAGGAGTGCTTGCAATTTACAGCTTTTGAGAGGATTATCTCAAGCCCATCAGCTTCAGGCTTTCCCACCTAATCCTCTCTGAAGTTATGACCTGATCATTTTTGAGGTCATCCTGACCTGGCTTATGCTTTTAGCTGGTGCACTTTCCAACATGTGTTCCAGCCACGAAACATATCCAGTCATGAAAATAGCACATCCAACAGGGTGGGGGCATATACTGTGGTAACATATGAGTAGAAAATGCTTCCCATTTCAGGCCTTCCCACCAATCTGGGATAGTATGATGGTGGAGGAGAGAGCAGTCCAGAACCAGCAAGCACAGGAAGATGAATGGCTTGACACAACTAATGTGATTTACATATTCTAGTAACTGCCTAGAAATTTCCCTCTCCAATATCCAATAAACTGAGACAGGGAGTGGGGTTGCATCCATACTCTGTGAACTTTAGTAGCTGTTTGTTTGATATTAGCTTTAAAAAACATCTTATGTACATACAATATTAATGTTTTTCTTAGAGTTCTTTCACACTGCACAGTTACAGCACAATTATTCCTCTTTAACTGGCATAGTAATGTCCTGATTAACTCTGTAATCTGTAATCTGATGAAGCACTAGAGGAGCTCTCTGGTTGAGGATTTGAAGTGCCGTTCCCTAAATTGCAAATCTCAGGTTTCCCTAAGGTGTTGTCATGGCAGTTAAAATGGAATCATATAATTATGTACTGTGAAAGGGCCCTGAGAGTCAGCGTGCATGAGAAGGAACCAGAGACTTACAGAATGTATGAAGGGGATCAGTATGGTGCCTGCTAGTTATACCCTCCAGGAGCTGTTTTGTTGCATGAAAGGAGCTATAACTAATATATTCTCTTTCACAATAATGTCAAATATGTGATGTAACAAAAAGTTAGTTGGTTTGCTCTTGCTTGCTTCAGTAAATACACGGGGGATGATGTTCATATACATCCAGTGACTTTCTGAGAACCAGGAATTAGGACAAGAAGTCAGAGGATGTATGAGGAGCATAGCATGTGCAAGCTCAGGTTCCTTCATGTGATGACGAAATATGGTTTGGTGTTTGCAGTATTTATGTTCTAACTTGGCAAATCTTGATTTTTTTTTAAAATCCATTTGATTATAAAATGTAGGACAACTAAAAAATTAGAAGAACTACCTTGCAGAAGGAAATTTGTGGCAAATGTTTCATTGCACAGCGATAGGATTCCACAGCTACAGTAATTCATTCCATAGCTCTAAGCTCTTTCACACTGCACTGATATAATGCTATGATTCCCCTTTATCTATCATGAGTCCATCCTGTGGACTGCCAGAATTTGTAGTCTGGTAAGGTATTTAGAATTCTCAGCCAGCGAGTTCTAGTGTCTCACCAGTCTACAAATCCCAGGATTCCACAGGATACAGCCATGGCAGTTAAGGTGTGCTACAGTTGTAAAATATGAAAGGGCCATTTGTTTGCTCATCCTTAAAACAGACAATAATTTCAAAGTTACACAATTGTCTCATACAAATTATGTCTTTCTTTATCAGATGAAGCTCAGTCATATTCTTTGTTTTTGCCTGTCTTAGGGTTCAAAATGAGGCACAGACACATTATTGTGGAGCCGATGAGTACCTCTGACAACTGTCCACACTTGATAGAATCTATTCCATGTGACAATCCAATGTGTTATGACTGGGTTATTTCAGAAGGATTCTGTCTGCCGTATAATGGAATATGTGGGCCAGGAAGTCGTGTTGTGCATGCTCAGTGCAAGCACTACAAGGGTATGTTGTATAAATTATACTTCATGTTAATGGATTTTGCATATAAACTCAAAGAGATTTTGTGATAAATATATTTAATATGGAATTACCTGAACCATAGCTACCAATTTAAAATGGGATAAAAATAGCCTTAAAAGTGATGCTTATCATGCTTTTTTTATTGTTGTTCTTAAGTGATCTGTGATCAACATTCTTATAACATGTCTACCTTTTGAGGATGGGAACTCCCCTTAAATGCTTACTATCTTGGTATATGAAGGAGTTATGCTCCGTAGTAAAACTATCTACGTTGGGTCCTGCCTTGCAATCAGACACCATGAAGTCCAGTTTTAATACGGGTAAGGTGAAGGTCACATTGTTGTTAATAGAATAGAGGTCCGATTATGAATGAGGGGCAGGCAACTACTAGATATAGCAAACAGGGACAAATGTACAGAGGCTGAATCTGTGGGCATGGACAGGTTGAAGATCAAGCATTGTATTAAACTGATGAGGTTGGATGTAGTTGGACTTGGTTGAGCTGGTATGAAGTGAGGTAAGGCAAAAGAAAATGAGGGAAGAGCTAGTCTGTTTGGCCATTTTGGGGCAGAAGAGCATTGGCCATATAGAATGTAAGCAGCAAGGCTGGCTGATGGAGGTCTCTGAAATATCACCTGCGATAGCACTTTATAGTGAAATACAGCTGGCCTACTGTCATTGTGAATGTGATAGTTACAGGTCTAAGAGTGAGAATTTTCTGTCTGTGTCCAGTGCAATCATATTCAGGAAGGACCTTTCTTTTCATGACTGAAAGGGGTCCATAAAACGGTGTGGTTAGTTCTCAAGAAAACAATAGACTTTTGGCTCCTTTAAACGATCTATTCAGTGAAAGATGAACTTAGAAACTGATTTCAATATCTCCTGTAAGTCTGAATGCAAAACATGTTTGCATCTTTTTTTGCATCCTGGTGTGTAAACTCAAGCTATAGTTTCTCAGTTTAGACTTGCCAGGAAAGTGCTATTCAACAAACTAAAAAGTCTTACATTAGGGCAAGCGTGGGGGAAAGAATGGGGAATACAGAATATACCCCCAATCAACAAATTATGATTTGTTGGATTGAGAATGTGACATCTGAATTGAACTGTTGTGTCTGTTGAGATCAAGATTACTAATTTTATAATGGTATTTTGGGGGACAGTTGGAGGAAATGTAGGATAAAAATCTTTTCAATAAATGTTTTATTTAAATGATGAAATAAATATGAATTACAAACTGAGCCCTTTACACTCCTGTAGAGCTTCCCACTTAATATATTTACATAATGTTCTATGCCCCCCCCCCCAAATGCAACTTCTCTCTTTCATTACAACCGCTTTTTTAGACAGGGTACTGTAAAAATATGCTGGTGCCTCATTACTGCTGATTTATGTTACAAGGTTATGACGAGTTTTAAATGAAAACATTGTGTTCAGCAATGTGGTATTTACTCTGCAGCATTTCAGACCTTGAATGTGTTCAGGTTACCACTTCTTAATCTCAAATAAGCTCACATATTTTTGTATGATGTTTACAAACAAGCAGCTGCTGCTGTTGCTTTAGCGGCAGTCCAAAATGCATTCCAAAGCTCCATCATCTGTGATAAAGTCATATTACAACGTTGGAGACCAAGGTTCAATCCCCTGCTTGGCTGAGAAACCCACTGGGTGAGATTGGATGTATGATACATTCTCAGCGTCCAGGAAACCCCGTGATAGGTTTGTCTTAGGATCGACATAAGTTGTAAATGACTTTAAGGCACACAGCAACAACAACAACTTTTATTATTATCACTACTGCTAGTACTATCACACTTTTCTCCCAAAATTAGAACTCAACATTAAAATGCTATTAAACTATTGATAATATTAAAATGACTTAAATTTTTTCAAAGTTGTCAGATCACAAAGTTATATTACAGAAAGATGCAATTCAACAAATAGAATGTTATAACCATTTTAGAACTTGCCAATATAATATCCCATCCGAAACACAGACAAGCCTTCAATGAGAGGTGTTGATACCACAATGGAAGTGTAGATAGGGGGAAGAACCAGAGGTTAATTGTTGAGTAGGTACAATTATATTGTGAAATATGTGGTTCTGTCTTTTCTTTGATCTCCCCCTCTGGCAGCTATTGAAACATGCTAGTGTTTTCAGACCCACTTTAAACCTTTACAGTATTTTCAGAGCTCAGAAGAGTTACGGTTTGAGCCAATAATTCCTAGAGTTACCCAGCCAGTATGGCTAGTGGCCATGTTGGCTGAGAAATGCTGAGATCTGTAGCCCAAAAAATTAACACTTCCAGGCTCTGACCATTGATTGTATTGACTGTGCAGTGATTCACTCTAGGACTGCCAGGATGAAAACTGGAGAGGGCTTCTGTACCTTTAATGGTTGTGCAAGAGATGGAATTTCAGCAGGTGTTGCTTGTCGTGCAGCTGGAGGCTGGCCAGGGGCAAAGGTTCTGGTAGAGTCTGCCAGACATGAGAGACTGCAGCAGCCCCGGTCATATGCAGGAGCTTACCAGCTAGATGATTACAGAGATTAGGCAGTGCAGATCAGCAGGATAAAGCAATGAATCCAAATCAGCTATCCAAGGGAGTGTTGAGTAGTGTGGTCAGCAAATGAAGCAGATTCCAAGGATTTTCAGAAACACAAGCCAGGAATCAAGAGACAAAAGTGTTACTTCCTCCAGAGTGGATAGTTATCAGCAATGTCTGTGTAATATGGCTGCTGGGGAGTGTTACTGTCTGTCTCAAGAACTAGCATGTCCCCCGACCTTCTGCTTCACTACCTGTCTCAGATTCTGAACCTGGGTCCTGGGATTGAGGGATGATACCAACCAGGTAACAACCAACAGCTGCTGTAATTCCCTCTTCTATCCAATCATTAAAGGTATAGGAGCCTTTTTCAGTTTTCGGTCTGGCTACCCTGTCCACTAACTACTTCTTGATATGTAAGGATTTAACTCTCCTTTGCTCATGGGATCCCTAGGAGTTCTGGTGGTATACTTTTCAACAGTTATGGGATCATTGGGTCTGTTGTGTTTGAATTGTGTATGCATGAATTACACAACTTGACTTTTTTTGTTTGACCTATGTGACAACATGTTCCTGTGAGTTCAAATACAAAAAGAAAGGGCATTACAAAGCACAGCAGGTATCGGGATAAATTTTACCTTAGAGAAAAATTAATCCCCGAGTTGGCTTTATCTTGACATAAGAGGTAACACTCCCACAGAGCTTAGTTGCAACCAACATTTCTTACTGCAATGCTCTTTAAGGGTTGAGAAGCTTTGGGTTACATTGGACTTCTTTCACTATATACTATGACCCCAATATTTCATCTAGACATATTTTGGTTTCTATTTTGCCTTTTCTTCTGTTAACATTCTAGGTCCCACCAATACATTACACCAATACATTTTCTGTTACTCTATGTGTTTGGAATGCGATATTGATGAAATCTTTCCATATTCTACCTCCCCCCCCCTTCAGCTTGAGTCATTTTTAAAATCTTTCTGGCAGGGGCGTTGAATGGGTCTGGTGGAGGAAGGTTACAGTAGTTCAATGCCAATTCTCAATGTATTACACAGGTAGATTTCTATGGATCCTTGTGTTGTCTTGGTTAACGTCATTTACATGGTTATCCTTACACTGTGAGGCAGATCAGTCTGAGAGTTAGTGATGGACCCAAGGTCACTTAATGAGATTCTTGGCTAAGTGGACAAAAGTAAAATACAACTAGAGCCATTTTCACTAGACTGTTATAGTGCTATAATTCCACTTTCAACATCCTATGGAATCCTAGACTTTGCAGTTTAGGGAGGGACCTTTAGAATTCTCAACCAGAGAACTCTTTGGCCTCAGTAAACAGCAAACCCCAGAATTACACAGGATGTTGAAAGTGGAGTAATAGCACTATAACAGTGTAGTGGGAAATAACCTATGTTTAGTATTCATCGTGTGCAAACTGAGAAGAGCTCTGTGCTAGAAACAAATGTGTTTTCCTTTCACTCAAAGAACTGCTTCAATGCCATAAAACTTGATGTAACTGTTTAACCATGTGCATTCCCTTCTACCTGCTACAGCCTAACTTCAGTTGCTAGTCTTAACTAGATTAGACTCAGGTCTAATAAGTCTACATATTAGTAAATCAGCACTTATGTAAATTCCATTGTTTCAGTGGGTCTCCTTTATTTAGAACTGGTAATTTAGGCTTCTGCCTTTCTTTATTGTGTCATTCTTTCTATTCTTGTTAACTTCTCCTGCTGAACCCCAAGTTAATTTTAATATATTTCCATACTTTAAAAGGGGCTTGCAGTTGTTCAGGAAAGCTGATGGAAGAGATTGACAGCCTGATAAATTCCAGTACAAAGGCTCCTGATAGCTTCCCACTCTTACTGATATCTGCATTGTGACCAGACAGCAAGCTGGTTATCAGCACCCAGCAGCCTAAGATGATGTCTACTCCAGGACTTTCCTGTTCTCAATTCAGGTTTACTTAACAGTATTAGCTGGTAATGGCTGTGAGTCAGTCCTTGAGTGATGCTAAGCCAGGGGACTCTGTGTGTGTGTGTAAATACATACATACATACATACATACATATATACATACACACATACATATACACACACACACACACACACACACATACATATGTATATATATACACACACACACACACATACATACATACACGCACACACACATACATATACACACAAACATACAGGTAGATATTTTTAAAATGGCAAATATATGTGGTATAACCACATATTATACCACTGTCTCTGTTTAAAGCTGGTGTTAGGCAGTTTTTTGAGAGCCAGTGTGTTCGAGTGACTGCAGGTTTGGACTACAGCCCTGGAGACCAGGGTTCAATTCCCTGCTTGACCATGGAAACCCACTGGATGACCTTGGGCATGTCATGCAGACTCAGCCCCAGAAAACCCTGTGATAGGTTCACCTTCACCTTAGGATTGCCATAAGTCAGAAGTGACTTGTAGGCACACAACAACAACAATAAAGATGTTGAGGGAGACTCTAGATGAAAGAGTGCCTGCTCTCAGGGCTTGGCTCTGAGTCTCCAGTTTTTATAGGTCATCTCCAGGCAGGAGAAAAGGGTTCACCTTTTCCAGTTTTGGTAGGCTCACCTGTAGACAGAAGGAAAGGGCTGGATGCATATCTCTAGTTCATTCAGTAGATTTGCAGTTTGCTGCTGCAACTTGCAAAGAGTCCCCAAGGAGTTTGTCAACTTACTTTACTAGTTAGCTTCCTCCTTCCCTTCCAGTTGTTGTGGAAGCTGGGCACATTCTCTGCTCTGTTCTGATACTGCCCTCTGGCTCAGAACATGTAGACTAGATGAAATATTCCTTAACCCAGTTCTCCAATTAAGCAAAAAGGAACAACCCCCTCATTTCCATCTGAGCAGAGCCTTTTAGCTAAGATATCTGTCTTAACTTCCAAACAGGAAAAATATGTTCTGTTTGTGTCTGAATGACAAGCTGTGAGCAATTGTAGTTGGCACTCAATGCATAATGCTTAATGACATTCCTGGGGGTTGTCTCTAGGTCTCATGTTGTGACTCAGAAACCTCAGTGCCTGGGACAATCCTGAATTGGCAAAGTTAACTACTGAGTATACTGCCAGCCCTTTCCCTTTCACCTGGGACCAACTTTGCCTGAGAGCCACTTCTTCAAACTGCAAAATTTGTATTTGTATTTCAGCCAGGAGGAAGAGCCCAGATATACATATATTACACCTTTTCCAGAAAAAAAAAAAAAAAAGTGGCCCTGCATTCTTTCTAGGTTACCTCTTACCAGTATTTTCAAGGGGAAAGCTATTGTTTTAAGCAGGGAGTATATATACTGGAGCATCAAATTCTTTTGAGAAGCACATCTGTGCCATGATATCTATATAGCATTTATTTTGCTTCCAGTGAATCGCTGAATGGGCTTTTGACTTTCTTTTAAGAAGTACCAGTGGGGAATTTTATTGCAGTCTGTGGTCCTTCTGAAAATTGGCTTCTTCAGAGAAAGATTGTTCAGAAAGTCAAGCTGGAATCCCATAGTGGTGTTCTGTGGTGAAATAATCAACTGTGCAAAGATGAACAGACTGACAAGTCAGCATCCCTCTGACATGACTCCCCTCAGGACCGTGATTTTACTTTTGGCTGCTAAGCCTGGATTCTAATTTGTGTTTCAAGTCAAGGGTGAGCAAAATGTGGCCCTGTGGCAAAACGCTACTCCCAACACTGTTTTGCAGTTTCCATCATCCACTTACAGTCCTCCAAACCATCCATTTTAGAGAGAAAAAAGAGGGAGCGAATTGCATTTCCTACAAGACTCCAAGAGCAGTGTTTCACATTATAAATAGATCAAAAAGACCCACTGCGTAACTTCAAAAATATCAATTTTTTTAAATAAAAATGCATTTCAGGATAGTTCCAGGATAGTTCCAGGATCCCCTGGAGGATCCTAGGGGCAGAAAACTGTCTACTGGATCCACCAAAGTTGCCAGCCCCTGCTCCATATGAAGAATGATCCAGCCCAGTTTTTGTTTTTTTTAACATAGATGTTCATGCTTCTTTTTTCTGTTTGATATGAAGTCCCAAATGTCTCGCAGAAGTAAGAGGGAGGGTGATTGAAACCATTGTTTGTTGCCACCTGAGGATTATACAAAATCCGCTTTTAGATTTTCTTAGACATTTTTCTTATGGCTATTTAATGGAATTTGTATTTCCTCTGTTTGTTTCATCTTAAATTGGAAACATTTTAGGAGACATACGCTGCTCAACTGAAAGATTAAATACATATATAGTTCTAATTTGTAGGAAGCCAGAGATTGTGCGTGAAAGTTTTTCCTCTAATTTTTAGAGGGCAGAATGCATTTATCATTAAGTTGTAGACCTTCTTTAAGTTTCAGTTGATCTATTTTTTTAAAAAAAGAGAAATCATTGTTGTCGTTGTGCTTTCAAGTCGTTTCTAACTTATTACAATCCTAAGGTGAACGTATCATGGTTTTCTGGGGCTGAGAGTGTGTGATGCACCCACGATCACCCAGCGGGTTTCCATGGCCAAGCATGGTATCGAACCCTGATCTCCAGAGTCGTAGTCCAACACTCAGACCACTACGCTATGCTGGAAAGCAGCAATGCCCTTTATTTCAAGCACCTTGCATGCAGTTTTCTCGCAGAGATGATTTGTAGGGTGGTTGTAGACCATAGAATTTAGTATTGTAATTACATAAGTCAGATTGACTTTTACTAGTGCTCTGAATTAAACTTAGTACACAATGGCCAATTGGTATGTATGTAATAATGCATAATGCTCATTCAAACCAACACAAAAATAATTAATCTGGGAAGCTGTATTTCAGGTGCACATTATATTTGCTGGTATATGGCCCAAATACCCTAAAGGCACCAGATTCTCTCTGATTTTGGAAGCTAAGCAGGGTCAGCCCTGGTTAATACTTAGTTGGGAGAATACCAAGGAATACTAGGTGCTGTAGGCTATAGTTCAGAGGCAGGAACTAGCAAAACCACCTCTGAGTACCCCTTGCCTAACAAAACCTTGTGAAATTCATGGGGTCATCATAGGTAAACAGGCAACTTGAAGTCACATACATGTACACACACATACAAACGCTCACACATTATAGTTGCTGATCTGTTTACTACTTGTGCAGAACGCTCATTCTACCCTAAAAGAAATCCTGTCTAGTTTTATAATGTCAGGTAACCAATGTTTCCATCAAATATCCACAGGCTTATGTTTATTCAGTACTACAAACTATGTCAAGGTTGGCCATACGCTTAAAGAGAAGGTAAATAATGTAATGGTCCATTGTTAGAAAACCCATCCTTTCTCCCTAGATAAATGTATGGTTATGAATAACAGGCTCTTTTGCAACAGCAGGAATGGGTTTTGTGGATGCTTTTTCTGAAGTTCTCCCATTCTTTCTGTTAATATGCTTCATGGCTACCAAGGATAATTATCTAGAAAAGTGTCCTAATTCCCACAAAAGCAGGATCATGTATCTGTTCTGGTTTGGCATACAGGAAGCATCTCAAGGAGCATGGGACACAAAGGGATTAGGAACTACAAAATAAGAAAGAAGAGCCAGACTATTTTTATGATTTTGAGGGTAAAATAATTTGACTGTACCGCAGGGAAGACCTCACCTTTCAAAATGAATAATTTAAGTTTCAAGAGAATAGTGACTGCTCCATGGTAATGCTTTTAACATTTGATTACTGAACTTGATAATCATCAACCAAATGATAATCATTTATAGATTAGATCCGAGTTGCTGTGAAAGTGTTATTGGTGCCAATTAATTTGTGCTAGTTCATCAGAACCTGAGAAATGAACAATTAAGTATAACCAGCTCCTTCCCATCTTTTGTTGATTCCATCCCCTTTCCCCAATTGTACCTTAAAGACTCAGGACCCTTTCACATTGTGCAATTACAGCACTATCATTCCACTTTAAATGCCATGGCTGCATTTGGTGGAGTCTTGGGGTTTGTTGATGAGGCACTAGAACTCTTTGCCTGAGAATTCTAATTTCCTCTTGCTAAGGTACAAATCCTAGGAGTCTGTGGGATGGAACCATGACAGTTAAAGTGGAATTGTAGCACGGTAATTATTTAGCGTGAAGGGGATTCAGAGGAAAAAACCAGGGACCTAAGCTGTACAAATTCTTACTATCGTAACACGGAATTCTTTGCCTGAATTGGTGGACTGTACTCTAAAGTTCTCTGTGTGCTTATCTAATTCACACCAGTTTCTGAGCCCCAAAAATACACCAGATCCAAACTGTTCATTTGTACTGCCTGTCTATAATGCTGCATGAATCTTTCACTGCAACCATTAATTTTTCACTGCGACCAAATGAAATAATAATCAAGTTATTACTTTTTCTACATTAGGAGATATTTCAGAGGAACAGTTATTGATGCATAAAGCATTTCTGTTCTGCTTTGTAATATGAAGAATTCTCAAGATAGGTAGCAATCACGTTAAACATCAGGTCATAATTAACAGATAAAATTGGTCAACAAATTCATTTCAGGACTGCTAAACTACATTAAAAGCTAAGGGGGGGGAGAGAGAGAAAGAAAGAAAGAAAGAAAGAAAGAAAGAAAGAAAGAAAGAAAGAAAGAAAGAAAGAAAGAAAGAAAGACACTCTTAGTGGCTAATCTTCAGGAATCCAAAAAAGCTTTTATTAATATTTGCCTGACAGCCAAATGTGCTTGCATAACTAAGCTGGACTTCATTTGTGTTCTCTGATTTTTATCTCAAGAAAGAATAGCAGAGCATTATTTAACTTTCTGGTTCCAGATTCCATTGTCAACGGTGTGGTTTAATTTGTAATACTCTTCCATTTCCTTATATCCTTCTGAAGTACTCTTGCCTTACAAGGTCAGATTCTGCAGTGAATCCTATTTTAGCTGTATTAAGCAGTCATACACTCGAGTATACAAAAGCTGAACTCAAATGAAGGGTTATTTCAGGGATATGTATTGAGATTCTAATATGGCTTTGAAGATGTATCCTGCTTTCAAGGTGCTGTGTAAGTTCTCTGGTAGAAATTCTGTAAGAATGATCTCATCAAACAGAACAGAAGCAATTGATAGAGAGAGAATGAATGATGCATTTCTGCCTCCAGATATCCAGTGAACTGGACCTGATTAACCTAATTGAAGAGAATGCTCACCACTGTAAAGGAATTTACACATTAGCTAAATTATTTAAGTAAGATTGATCTAATGGTGTTGGGCAACATAGGCCTTTAAGAAGATTCTCCTGTTTTCTGTTTTTGCTTTATCCTTGAAACTATATGTGCTGCCTCAGGGAGAAGATCAAAGATATCCATGGTTGTAGAAGCTTAACATTGTTATTTAGATTTATACTCAGTTTCATCTCAGATGCTCACAGCTGGGTTAGCACTAATTTCCTATGCAGTAGAAGGATCTTCACCACCAAGTGGCCTATTAGCTTAGCAGAAACAGGCACAAGCCACTTCTGTGTCATTTAGCAACATTATATTCAACACATTTCTGAAGTTTTCTTGTGTTGCATGTGTTTATCTGATTCAGGGGGTAGAAATAAGTAGAGATAATTTGGACTTGAACAGGGAGATGCTCAGACTTGATCACCCTGGGCTCAGGACAAACAGAATCCTCTTGGCAGGGCTGGCCCAAGATGTTTTGCTGTCTGAGATCATTTCAGCACTACACTATTACAGTGCTATTATTCCACTTTCAACATCCTGTGGAATCCTGTGGTTTGCAGTTTAGGGAGAGGCATTTAGAATTCTCAGCCAGAAGCTCTTTGGCCTCAGTAAACTACAAACGCCAGAATTTTACAGGATGTTGAAAGGGGAATAATAGCACTGTAACAGTGTGGTGTGGAAATGGCCTGAGGTACCTCCACCTGCAGTCAAACTTCAGAGTACCTATAGCCAGCCAAGTTATTTTGGCATATGAGATGGAAAAATCACACAAATTCTTCTCTTCTTCCCTGGAATAAAAATTAAATAACATCAGAATAAATAAATAATAATTTGCTGCCCATTCAGACTACCTCAAATGTGCTTTGTCGAATGGTAGGGCTGACCTACCTGTTGGCTGCTTTCAACATTTGACTGTGGTATAGTGGTTGTAGTGTTGAAGTTGGAGTTTGGGAGAGCAGGTTTCAAAGCTCCACTCAGTCATACAAACCCACTGGGGGACCTTGGGAAGGACACTGTTTCTGAGGTTTAGAAGAAAGCAATGGCAAAGCTTCTCTGAAGCAATCTTGCCCTGTCATAGGGCTCCCACCATAAATTGGAGTCAGGCTGAGGGCAAATAGCAAACAACAACAATGCTAGTTACTGCTACACAGTAGCCATAGTATACTATTTTTGCTTAGGGTTGCATTGTCCCTCTTCCCTCCGTACATTACTTTCTCTGCAAGAAAGTAGCAGGTAGCATGGAAACAGAATGGTAGGAAAAACTACTTGTTTGATTTCTCCTGACAGATAGTTCTTAAATATTCTGATTGTCTGACAAGACAGATGGTGAAGGGGTGTAGTTTGGACCAAGCCCTCCATCCTTACTCTTCAGCTGAATATCTAATAGGTCCCTAAGAATCTGTCCTCAAGTGACTGAATTTAATTTGTGCACTCCAGTGTTTAATCAGTTGAGGGTAGAACAGTTTACTGAGGCCAAAAAGCTCTCTGGCTGAAAATTCTAAATGCCCCTCCCTAAACTGCAAACCCCAGGATTCCATAAGATGTTGAAAGTGGAACAATAGCACTGCAACAGTGTAGGTCAGAAATACCCTTAAGCTTTCTCTGCCTTTCCTGATGCAGCATTCCCTGCATCTAAGCTAGCTGGGAGATTCTGGGTGTTGTAGTCTAAAAAATTAACATTTATGAGCTTTGATAAGTTTTCAAGAAGTCTTTCGCATTACTGCGTGATGGAATCCTCTAGCCTGATGCCATTACAGTGGCAGTGGTTCTGACTAGTTCTTCTCTTTCTCACAGATTGGTTGATCATAAGAGTCTCCCACTGTGATAGGCTAGACAGTATATTTTGTGTATAGTTTACAAAGTTTAAGTCCCTGAAGTATGTACGTTGGAAGACAAAAAGTGTGACTGGTGTTTCCATTGAGTAAAAAAGTAAAATGTCTATGTGTCAGTCCACAAAGCATTAAGTGTGGATGGAGGCTTATGATCTGGTTCTGGGCACTCAGCTGCTTTACTCAAAATACTAGATAAAACTTATGTAAATACAAGATAAAAAAAAGAGAGTCTAGATGTGATGGAAAACACTGGGAAAATTGAAACTGTACTGCATTGGTACAATAGTACTTAATCCTGCTGAATCATGCATAATGCAGTCATCTGAGGCCATTTCCACCCCGGGCTTCTGTAATGGTGCAGAGTGACCTCTCACACAGGTCTTTTACACCGTAGAGTGGACTGGTGTGGACTACTTTTTGTAGTTCCACACCAGAATCCGCTCAGGAGCGGCCGGAACTAGCCGCACTGCGTGTTTTTTAAAAACCTCTTTTTCGAGGTTTTTAAAAAGCACGGAGCGCGCAGCCCCGTGCTGCTCCGTCGCCCGGCTCCGACGCGGATTTGCAGGCGCGCGCAAGTGTGTGCCTGCAGATCTGCCGGGGGCGGGCTTCCAGCTGGCGAGCTTCTCCAGTTGGTAGAGAGCCTCCACCAACTGGAAACCGCCATTTGGGACGCCGGAGTTCTGCGGAGCAGCGAGCTTGCGCTGCTCCACGTCGCGACGGACTTACCCGGCTGCCGGTAAGCTCCGTTTTTGGACGTTTTCGCCCGTTCCCCCCCCCACATGTGGAAAGGGCCTGAGACCAGGTAGCCAGAATAACAGTAATCATTTCTAGTGACACTTAGAGATGATTTTTTACTTAGTGGCCTTGAACAGATGGCCAGTAAAATCTCATTTCAAACTGGATGAAAAACTCTTTGTAGATAGTTAACAGAGACTCGTTAGCCTTGTGTCTGATTGGACAGATAGATGCTGGAAATGATATAAAAGCTACCACCCCAAGAGATAAAATTAAGGTTTTATGACAGCCTCTAATGAGGTCACACATAGCTGTTTCTGACAGCCTTTTGTTCCCAGCTAGTAAATAATGCTGGTAATAGGGAGAGAGTCTCTTCTCCAAATATTAATTAGCTTATATTAAATATGTACTTCTTATCTGGTTAGATATTTAACTGTTACAGAAATATATAACAATTGCTGCAGTGTTTTGCAATGGTCTTTAATAATACATATGCCTTTGCGTTTCATCCACATATAATATATAGATGTTTTGGTTACTCTACAGATTAATGTATAGAGATGCCTGCAGATGATATATAGTATTTCTGAACAGATGATGATGATGTGATAGTGCTGTATAAGAAGTTTAATTCCTTACAAAAATAATCTTATATGGATGTCTTCTAGTGATGTTTACTAAAATGAATATGTTACAATATTATTTGAAATGTTTGATAAAAAGTCAATATATGTGTTTGTATAGACTGTTTAGTTTATATTAATAAAATAGCCTAAAAGATTACTAAGCCCCCTACTCATTCTGCTGTGTTATATATCTGAAATTCCAATACTTAAGAGTGCTTAAGTAGAACACTGAAGCTAAATCGGCTTGTTCAGACTACACCATTAATCATGAGTTGGAAACTGAGGTAACCACGAGGTGATGAGAGGGGACTCCGAACAGAAACTATCATGGCTAGCATGATGGCAGGTCCAGCTTGGTTTTCTCTTGCGTGAGCAGTGGAGATTATTACAAGTTGAATGCCCTGAGGCACAGAGATTATGCATAGTATCTTGTAACCATTTTAGGCACTCAACATCCCAGTGTCTTGCCTTGGTGTAATAAAAATGACTGAAAGCAAATACATTCATATTTAATGTAAGGAGGTATATTGGCTGGTTATTTATTTAAATTTTAGTGCTGCTGAATTGCATTATGCAAAGTTCATGGCAACATTTAGCCTGCCTTTTGTGCTGTTGTCAGGCATTATGTTATGCCTATCCTGCACTGCTGTGGGAAAGAATATACTGATCACTATAAAATATTTTTACAAAGCACAAACCAAATCCCAGACAATCCTTCCAGACTGTAATTCATGATAAAAAAAGGTCATTTCAAATGGAAGATGAGTTTGAGTGTTATTTGATAGCTGTTTTCCTATTGTTTCTTTAGGGGCCTTGGGATAAGTTAGGTTTCAAATATCAATATCATTGAGAGGTGATAAAATCCAATAGAAAAAAAAAAAGATCAACTGCGTTAATTGTTTATGTTTCATCTCCAAAGGTATGTATCTGTACAATCTATAAATATACAATGCAAACAAACACACACAAGCTGCCTTAGGATGTCATGATAACTAAAAGTTTATTATAAGAAGAAGGAGTCGTAATGACTTTGGGGCTTGTAAACTCTCCTTTTCCTTCTTCCCTGGTATAGCTGCAAGGGGATTGGAAGCTTCTTTTCCATTTTTGATCAGCCACAGTTTGTTATGTCAGCTTCACCCAATATACTGTAGTCATCCAAGTCCTGGGCTCATTTCTGTTACACTAAACCATAATTTACTATAATGTTTGAATACAGCCAGCATCCAACACCACCAATGTTTTGAGGAGCTAGATTATGCATTTAAAGAACTAACTAGCCTCACAAATCAACCCACTGTTAGTCTCAAATTTGTCTTTGGTTAAGATTTTTTCCTCAGATTAAAGAAGAAATTTGCTCAGGATTAGAGTAAATTATACAGTAAGGCAAGCATGAAATGTACCAGTACTTCATTACATGCTTTCACTTTATTTGTTGTTGGAGGGTTTTTTTTTTCTGGAGGGAGGAGGTGCAATGGTTTATCTATCTTGTTGTCTTGTTAGAGTGAATCAGATAATGACAGCATCCCAAAACTAATTATATAAGATTTTTTTAAAAAGAAGTAGAAAATTGAGAACCTTATTTGTCAAGTTTTCTTTGAGTCAGCATTTTGCTGTACTGCAATTCCTTCGTAGTCTTCCGCTATTTCACACACACACACACACACACACACACACACACACACAGTGGTGCACAGTGAGAAATAAAATTAAGAACAAAGATTACTTGAGGATAATAAACAGCTTCAATAAAAAGAAATCTAAATAACTAACCAGACCAAAGATGTCCTGCAGCATAAATTAGAAGAAAACTGCAAGTCTGAGAAAAGCAGTTGAGAATACTAAAACAGTTTTCACAAATGAGTGTATGTTCTAATAAAGACTTCTTAAGGGTCATCTAAATACCCTTGTGCTCATGAACTACGCACATGAGTATATTGTGGTCTGGATTGTGAGCCTGGAGACATTTCCCACCCCTCAATCTAGTGTGAGCCTGGAGACATTTCCCACCCCTCAATCTAGAGTTAGGATGTGAAATGTGTAGCTGTCCAGACTGCAGCTCCCACCACCCCGGCCAGCATACTAATATTAAGGATTATTGGAGGTGCAGTCCAACAATATCTGAAGAGTACACATTCCCCACCTCTGCTCTGTGGCTTGGAAGAGTCCAGCACTTTTACAACCATCCACATGGGTCTTCCCTGATGTGTGAGATAAAACTGGCTAGTATTGATTATTGGAACCTGTATGAATGATGCTGAGCATGCACATCTGCTGTGTTGTAGCTTTGGAGTTTCTACCATAGCATTCTGAACAGCATGAATAGCTTGACCTGATAGCCTTGTTGTGCTGGGAACCAGCGATAATCTCCCACAGTTGATGCCAGAGCATGCTCCCAGTTCCAGCTTGCCTTCTCTTTTTGAAAAAAGCAATCTGTGGTGTCATCTATCCTTACCAAGGTGCAGCATAGCACTGTAACTGTTCTCTTGTGGAAAAGTAGAACAGTCCCCAGCCATGGCCTGTAGCAAGGTCTCCATAGAAGCCAATGCAAATGGGAGCCATAGTTAATAGTGGAGGGAAGGTAAAAGCAGGCTATCTCCTTGTCCTGTTTGCCAAGCATAAGGTCATGTTTTGATATTGTTCTAATAATTTTTTAAGCAAAAGGAGCAGAATACGTAATGCTTTCTATTACTATGTTTGAGGTCAATGCAGAGAGTCTCTGCTGTGAGGGAAACAGGTGTGTGGTAACAGGAATGATTGTTTATGAAAATCAGTTTCTTGCTGTGTGAGAAATGAATTGTCATTATCCTTTTAGCAGAGAGTTACTTTGATCTGATTAAAATACTAGCATTACAAGAAGAAAAGAAATAGTTTAAAGGCAGACTGGGGAGTATTTGAAGGGTCTCGTGGATACAGAAAGTATTTACAACACAAAAAAATCTTGTAGTGTGTTTAGATTTTATGTTTTTTTAAAAGCAGCAACAGCAACTGTAAAGATTACTTTAATGAGCTGCTGCGGTTGTTTTCTAGATTTCCAGTATAAAAATAGCTCACACCTAAACCAGGATAAATATGTTCATTTCTTCCATTTGTTTCAATGTATATGCTTTTAGAGACAATGTCTGTTGTCAGCTGATGATATTAAATGCGATAAGGACTTTCCCTTTCTCTGACAGAAGCCATCTTCCTCAGACTGAGAAAGGGATCCAACTCATTTGGATCCAACCCTTTGTCCCCAGGATTGTCTTACTTGTACAGCACTGTAGCTGCAATATTACACGTGAAGTTCAGGTGGGATTTTTGTGATACAGTGGGCTATAATTGCCTTTCTCTCATTCCAGTCTTAACAATTTCTTTACCAATTGCTCAGAATTCTACATTGGCACTACTGTGATGTCAAATCATGATATCATACCTCACAGGACATCTTCCTGTGGGGATAAAGCTACTGCCCTAGAAAATATCTTCCTATCAGTATTTGCTCTGAGGGTGGAAACATTCATTTCTGACATAACCCTGGTCAGTATGTTATTTCTGCCTTTGCCTTTTGATAAGGAAGAATAATTGTAGAAATGTGGTATCCACATGGAGAACCTGTATCACATTCACTGAATTTATGGAAGGAATTATTTAACTGCTGCTTCACCGCAGGTATTGTATTGCTGTCTGGTAAGCATTTGAATTGGGCCTTTGGAAAACATAGAAAACAGACTTATGATTACATCACTCTGTTCTTGTAAAGTTTGGATGGAAACTGCATTTCCATCAGGACTGCATTAGGGTTTTTGTTGGCCTTAGGCACTCTTGTTTTTGACTCCCCACTTTTCCTTAAAATACCACTAGGATGTTTTTGCAGGCCCTAAAATTCTGTTTCCATAGGCCCTAATTTTTTTTTTTTTGTAGGTCCTAGGCAAGGTGCCAAAAGTGCCAAGTAGATAAGGTGTCCCTGGCTTCCATATAAGCTTTGGAGAAGGAGCCTGCACTTCTGTTATGTGGTTCATTTTTTTAAAAAATAGAATTTTAGCAGGAATGGTAAAATTTGGCTCTCAAGTTATAGTTGGAATGCAGTTATCATCTTGCTAGCATAGTCAGTGGTGAAGGATGTTGGGAGTTGCAACTCAACAACATCTGGAGGGCCATATGTTTCCCATCCCTGACTTTAGATTCAAGTGGAGATTGCTTAGATATCATGACATTTCGGTCACATTGACATCATGAAAAAAGATAAGTTGTAGCTTAGTAGACAGAACACATTCTTTAAACACAGAAGTCCATGGCAACTGTAGGTAAACTTTGGACAGTCTCATGTTTTGAAACCACTTTCAGACCTATAGTAGGTCAGTGTGGACAGGACTGAGCAAGATGGACCAATGACATGTCTCGCTATGAGGCACTTTCTTATATTCCCTCGTGAGAAAAAATATTTTTAAAAACAATGCCCCAAATTTTAAAAGTAATGATCAGATACCTATAAGTGCTGAGAACTGAAGGATTGATTTAGAAAGCTTGTATCTTAACCTGAACCAAAAAGGTTTTCTGTTCCATTCTGTTCTTTCTATTCATGCTGTGAGGTGATTCCTGCAGCCTATAAATCTCATAAACTGCTTCAATCAGAGGTTAAAACTTTCTTCTCTTTGAAAGAAAGGGATTTCAGGATACTGTTAACAGAGACCAGTCCACATCCTATTGCAATCTAATGCAAAGTGAAGGGAAGTATAGTCAACATGGTGATATCCTGTTAAGGTCTGATGCTGTGATGTGACAGTAGTGGAATGAGAGACTTCACATTACTGAATGGCTGGGGACCCCAGCAGTCAGATACTAATTGTGATATATTTACCTATTTAACTATATGACTTTGTTTTCTTTCTTCTTGTACCTTTATTCTCTGAGGATTTGGTTTCCTATCTAAACAGACAGATGTGTTCTGTGGGCCACAAATTGTCATTGATACCAGCTGGATTTCTTCAGAGATTTTGTGTTATATACTAATCAGAAGTTGACGTGAATCATCTGTTTGGTTTTTCAAAGAAAGAACAAAAAATAAACAAGTATGCTTTGAAATTATGTGAGATTTTTTAGATAAAAGAACAATAATGCTTCGTTTGCAATTTGAAGTGTGGGATTTTTCTTTAAAGATTTCCTTTAGCTCCTCTCCAAAATGAGTAGTTAATGTAATGCACGTTATAAACTTTGTACACATAAAGTCCATTGCATTTATTAGATTTCCTGGCCTCCTGCTTTAGATCAAAAAGAGCTCATGAATCTTTGAGAAACTGTAGTAATATATTAAATATGTAGTTCATAATTGAGATATGCTTTATAACTGTATAAATTCATCTCCTCTCACCCAGTCAGTGTCCAGTGCCATCAGTTTTTATTCTGAGATCAAGTGAGCTGTCTCTGTGATTCAAGCGGCCATCATTTTGGAGGCTCCAGCTTAGAAAAAACATCTGAAGAATCCTAGAGAAGACAAAAAGAATTTTGATAAGATTGTAGATGTGTGTGCGTGTGTATGAAGTTTTTCTCTGTGTGGGATTTCTTTTCTTTCCAGTCATCTTGGTTTCCTTTTGTCCTTTGGATGTAGATCACTTGATTCTATTTCCCCCATTACATTATAAGTAGTGTAACTTGACCAGAGAATCATAGTACAGATTGAGCTTCCCTTTTCCAAAATGGTTGGGACCAGAAGTGTTCCATATTTTGGATTTTTTTTCCTTTTTGGATTTTGTAGTACAGCAGCTTTTTGGAATAGCCTTGCATCTTGTTTGTTTGCTACTTGTATATGAGATGCAAGGCTATAGAGAGACTGAGGATCTGTGAAAGGAGGGAAACCATGCATAGTGCTCAGTGTGAATCTGTGCCTCCTGATGTTTCACAGATCCTCTGCCTCTCTCTTTTTGCTGATAGCTGCCCACTTCTGCCTTCTCACCATACATGAACAGGAGTGCTGCAGCAGCTGCCTTGAAAGTGAATGCAAAAATAGAGACTGAGGGTCTGAGCGGCAAATGAGAAGGAATGACACAGCAGCTGCCTTGGAGGTGGAAGCACGTGGCTGGTGGCAAAAAAGTTTTGGGTTTTAGGGAATTTTGGATTTTCAATTTCCAGATAAGGGAAGGCTCAACCTATGCGGGGACAAAATTGCTTTCAGTAACGTGAGAGTTTTGATATTTATCATAAATCTCTCTTGCAGTAGTTTCAGAAGAACTGTTGTTTATCCCATCTTCACTGGTATGGCAGCCAATTGTTCTTTCTCTGTTAGGTTACTGAGAAGATCTGATGCTAAGTCACTCAGTGAGTTTCATGGATAAGTGGGTAACAATTATGTTGAAGGCAAGACAGGCAGCAATTAGAAATAAGCAAATTAGATGTTTTTAGCACTGGGCAGTTATTCTTGAGATAGCACCCTTCCTGGTTTGGTGTGCCCTGATGCGAACATTAATTAGGGACAGACATTGTGAAACATTTACCTGGCCTTCTATGTAGAAGGATAGAACATTTCTTCACTCTGAAGATCAACTGTTACTTTTAAAAAGTAATTAATTGTAGTTATAGTTCCACCATACAAAGGTAATTAGCAAATCAGATATTTTAAGTTAATTTTTAAAAATGACATTACAGCACTACAAGTCAGCAGCCCTTGCTAGCAACATTAAAAGTGTTAGGCTTATGACATATATATGGTGGAAAGTACTTCCATATTTTTTTTCCTGTACTGATTCACAGTAGCGAATGTAGTAATTTATCAGGATGTAAATCTTTGAGTATTTTGCCCTTGCATGCAAGCTTGAGTAAAGTCCTCAATTTTCTCTCTACTGTGGGAGAACACAAATGTTTATGAGCAGATTTTTCCTAGTTATCTGCTCTTCTTGAACTCTTCAGGCAATTATTATGTGCAGAAATACATGAAGGTCCAAGTGCAGAAATATCATTTTTATGCAAAATGGATGGGTTTATTGCAAACACACACGCACGCACGCACGCACGCACGCCAGTAGTGGCAGCTCATGGCTTTCATGTCCATGTAGCAGTGAATCTGTTCCAGGCTTTATCTGAATTTTAAAGGAGCAATGCAAAGCATCAAACTCTCTCCCCCTCAAATAGATTCAGCACCTTGGATAGCTCTCTTAACAGATTCACCATTCCATGGCAGGAAAAGTTTCCAGCTACCACTGCTCTAAAGCCTTATGAGGGTAACCTTGTATTCATCATCTAGAAAAGGAAATGGAATGAAAGAAAAAGAAAGTGGACACGAGAATGCACAAAATTTGTGTATGTTCATTATACTTAAATATACAGGTTTGGATCAGAATCCTTCTGGAATGAAGAAATATGCAAGCAACCGTGCTTTCTCAGAGGTGGTGTAAGTGTAGCCCTTAATCAGCCAATTAATCCACTTCCATGTACACATACACATGTGTGCACACACAGACACATAGAGCTCTCTCACTTGGGACTTGGTGGGTGGGGGAACTAATTGACCATTGTACAATGAATGAACAGGCTCAAGGTCATGGGGCCCATTGCACAACTGGTTGCACAGTGGTAGAATCCAGCATAACTACACTGGTGTATATTTAAAGTGCAGTAAAAATGTATAGGGTACTGGCATTAGAAATAATTAGTGTAAATTAAAGAGCAATACAGAACATCTCACCATAGTGGAGAAGGACAATGAGTTGGGGCCTTTTTGCACTACAAATTATAATGGTATGATTTGAACTATCACTTGAACTACCATGGTGATAGTTTAGGGAGAAGGATTTAGAATTCCCTACCAGAGAGCTTTTCTAATGCTTCACCAAATGACAAATCTCAGGAGCCCATAGGATATAGCCATGTCTGTTAAAGTGAGATCATAGTGCTATAACTGTGTAGTATGAAAGGGTCAGCTGCTGATGAGAAACTTCAGGCCCATCCTCTCCCTTCTTATGCCTCTGTAACTTCAGATGAGCTCTGGCATTTAAATTGGACAGTCCTGTCCTCTGATACTCTATCAAATAAAAGAATGCTCAAGAGTGATTAAAGTTTACTTCTGCCACCCTCCCCAAGATATCAAAAGGACCCTCTCCAGTCTCCACCACTAACAGCCCCTTCAGAAAGCTTTGACCAGGAAGCAGTGGGGAAACATCCATTAATGTTTGTAGGACTGCAGGAGACAATGGCCACAGTGTCCCCTGATTACATCATCTGGGAGTAAGGGCGCTGACACTAATAGGCTTCAGTCATTATTTATTAATCTGAAGGGGAAAAATAGATCTATTTCCGATTGTTCGCTCAGGCAGTCAGAGGAACCTGCCAATATGCAGTCCAAAACTGATAACAACAGACATCTGCCAATGAGAGGTTTATACATCTCTGTCTTGAAACAGAGAAGACAAAGCTTATCTCATATTTGTTAAGGCAGTGGTTCCTAACCTTTTCTTTACTAGGGACTTCCTGTAAATATAATTTGTAACTAGGCACTCCAAGACTTAACATAAGACTTAAATATTTAAATGTAATTTTAAATATTCAAATATCTATTCTTAAAAGCTTCTGGAAACCAGGATTCAAATCCCGCTCAGACACTGGGTAACCTTGGGCAGGTAACAATCTCTCAGCCTCAAAGGAAGACAAAGCCAACCCCCTTTTGAACAGATCTTGCCAACCCACCTCCAAAAGCCCTGTGATATGTTCACTTTAGGGTCACCATAAGTCCGAAGTGAAGTGACTTGGAGGCACACAACAATAAAGTGCCACTGACAGGGGGAGGTTCTTTCTAGCCCTCATGTCCCTCCCTTTGAAAACTGACTTCTGTTGACCCTAAGGCAAACCTATCAAGGTGGTTTTCTTGCAAGATTTGTTGCCTTTGCCTTTCTCTGAAGCTGAAAGAATGTGATTTGTCTGAGGTTACCCAGTGGGATTCCATGGCTGAGTGGGGATTCAAACCCTGCTCTCCAGGGTCATAGTTTGGGTGTGCGCACATGCCTGCTGCCATATCCGTTTCGTCAGAGATGCATAGTTGGTAGGGAAGTGCAGGTGCTGAAACTGTTCCCTTATTGAAACGGCTCCCTTGGCATCTGCACCACTACCCGGCTGCCAACATCCCTGTTGCTGCCACTGTTGTTGGTGTCCAGCAGCAGGGCTTTGTGGACCCCCTGTGATGGCTCCATGAACCCTCAGAGGGGCCCCGGACCTCAGGCTAAAAACCACTGGTTTATGGTATTTTTGCACTCACCAGACAGTTGAAACCTCTTGTGACAAACCTTAGGAGAGTGTGGCCTGCAGGGCAGTCCTAGCAACAGAAGATAATTTAATCTGATTGGTTCTCTGACTGAAGAACCCAGTTTAGCCAGAGGGAGAGGGTATGTGAGTGAGTCAGCAGAACAGATAAATACCAGAAACAGAGCCTAGTGAAGGATTCCTTCAGTGAGTTTAAAAAGAGTCAGAGCATCCAGTAAACAAAGAGAGTGTTTCTGGGAGTGGGTTAACTTCTTAGAGGTCTAAGTGTGGGGAAAAGAAGTAACCTGTCCACCTCTGAAAGGGATCAGAAAGTGGGACTTTGAAGAGGACAATAACCCTTTGAACTGAGAAAGTCAAAGGAGCATATGAATGAAGTTCCTTCAGTGGGAGGTGGAAGAGAGTGGGAGAAAAGCTAAGGGCTTGTTAACTTAGGAAAGTGTTTGCCTGTTAAGGGTTGGCAGTTCTTTTCTGTTTGATAACATTGAATTGCTTGATACCTTTCCTTTGTTAGTTCTTTTAATAAAGATTTTATTGTATTTTTTAATAAGATCAGCCTCAATACAGTGTTTCTTCAATTTAAGCTCATGTACACATGCTACCACAAGTTACCCATTCATTTAGGATAAACCTGAAGACACTATTGCCCTATATCCACAAAGGTTGTGGGTTTGGAGAAAGCAGAAGTGTGATTAAGTGTGGAGAAGGAGCCAGGGGAAGGTAATTTATATAGAAGGGTGCTGCTTCTCCAGGGAGAGAGAACAGACAGCAGGCCTGGTCAGTTATAGCCCTGGCTGGCCCAGATCTCCACATGACACCTCTCAATAGCTTTCTTACTTTGTAAAAGTAGCAAAAAGCCCCATCACCACCACCAGAAACTCAAACTCTCACACAAAGATGAAAAATTACAAGCAATGCTTAAGAGGAGCATCCAGTAAACAACTGTGAGAATGTGTTAGTCAGTAGGTTTGATGCTCTTTTTTCAGAGGTTAACATCCCTCTGTTAATAGAGGCTAGCATGCTTCTGACCAGCAGGCTTCTTATATTAGCCTTGAAACTAGCTCACAGGAATAGGTAATTTTATTCTTGAATTTCAGTTACATACTTGAAAATTGCTATGTTAATTTACCAGTTTCTCATATATTTCTTTAAAAGGAGAATGTATTAACAATTATTTAGGAGGACAATAATTGCATTTCTTGTCCAATATATATATATAACATAAAAATCTTGCTATTCATTCACAAGATATAAATGTTCATCTGTTTAAAACATTGAAACTATCCCAGCTTAAATAGATTTTTAATGATACATGAAAGTTAGTTTTACTGTTTTAATAATTTTCATATCATTACGTTATCATGTTAAAAAACAGCACTGCGTTAAAAGCCACTTAATAGCATTTTAAAAAATGAAGGGAAAGGTACAATATTTTCCCATCCCCATTAAAAGACCCTTCCTCAGCATTCAGTTAGTGGCCAAAGCTTGTTTAAAAGATTTTTCCCCGCTGGTGGAAAGAGATCCAAGAGGGACCAGCTTAGCCTCCAGTGGAAGAGAGTTCCACAATCTAGGAGCAAGCAGCAGGAAGGCCCTCTTGTACGTCCTCAGCAGACCTGCTTGTGATGGTGGTGGGTTCATAAAAGAAAAAAAAAAGCCTTCTCCTGTGAAGATCTTGAAATTCAGGCAGGCGCATATAGGAAGATGTCACCTTTTGAGACAGCCAGAAGCCAAGCTACAGAATGGCTTCACAGTTCATCCCCAGCACTTTTAATTGTTCACAAAAAAGAGTGATAGACAGAGACACACAGAGAGAGTGTTGTAAAAGAGAACAGAGGTGTATCTAGAGTAAACAACACCTAGGACAAATATGGAAGTTGCGCCCCTACCTCTGGAGCAACCCTGCCCCCCCCTCCGCTCTTAAATCTTCCAGCACAGCTTTTTTGCACCTCTTGGCATTGGTGCCCAGGGCATGTGTCCTACTCGCCCCACTCTAGATATGTCTCTGTTCATGGTTCTTGTAGCCAGCCTAGTCAATTGCCTGACTGTAGGATTTTGGACCTGCCGAAGTTTTTGAGAACTCATCAGAAGGAGTGCATTTCAGTAATCCAAATGAAATGTGATTAAGCCATGTGTCACTGTAGTCAGATCTGACACCTCCAGGAACATGTGTAGCTGATACACTAGTTTTCACTGTGGGAACACACTCTTGACTAACACAGAAATCTGGGCCTCTGGACTCAGGTTTGAGGGGAGTATCTCCTAGCTGTGAACCTGCGATATCAAGAAAGAGTAAAAAAAACTCAACCCAGCACAGGCTGAATCCCTATTCCCTCATCTACATTTTGACTGACCTTTGTCTTGACTGGATTGAACTTCAGGTTGTTCATCCTTATCTAGTCCATCACTGATATGTTGATAAATCAAAAAAGACTTCTCCCTCTTATCCTGAAAAATATTAATTAAACCTAGATATGTCATTATTCTTGGAGTTGTCATATATTGAACTTTCCTCATCCAGCATATCACAAATAGAATCTATTTTTCATGACACCGTGCCTTTGTTTGTTTCTTTTTTTCCTTCCTCTTACTTTCATTAGTTTAGGAGGTTTAACTATATGCTTCATTGTCTCTTGAAACCATCTCCTGATTGACTTCCATCCCTGCTGTGAGATCATAAATAAAATAGAGAGACATACAACGAGAGGAGGAAGTCTTGGTAAAAATTGATAGGCAATAAATACATGTATAATGAAAAGGTTATGGAAGTGTGCTTTGCCAGCGTAGAGTGTAGTTCTGTACTTTAGAGTCCTTGATGTTGGGTGACCTCACCAATGATCTGTTTTGGTTTAAGGCAGCTTTATATGTTTCTGGATATCTAGTCCAGAGTGAGGGGACTTACACACACCTGGAATCTAATATGATTATTTTTCAAAGTATATATACATAGGTTGTGGTGATTGTGTCTGCAGGCTACACTTGAGTGAACCAGGCTAATCAGCGCTATCAAATACTACATAAAATGCCACTGAACAGCAAATATAGTACAGAGGGATAAAATGAAATTTCCTGAATGTATTTTAACCCCATGGGTCTTCCTTGGCAGTAAAACACTCTCTCATCAATTGGGCATTGCAGTAGTTGGGATGTGAAGAATATTCACAAATTTTCTCATCGTTATTTAGGAAGGTTATCTTAGCACGTTGAGATAGTGTATCAAAAAATGTCAACCTCTGTGAGATTTTTTGGCTCTGTGTGAGAACAGAAAGAGGCAGGGATTGTTAAGTCAGAAGAAATGACAACTAATCATTTTTGTAGAAAAAAAATGTATTTTGTACAAAAATATTGGTTTGTGTAGAAACATTTTTGGTGCTAACTTTTTTTGTTTAAAACAATAGAGAAAAAAGTCCCAAAATGAAGGGAAAAAATGAAGAAATGAAGAAAACTTCTCACAACCTCTTGCTCAGTGGGATAAAACTTTTGAACTGTTTTCCATTCAGCAGAAGATTTATATGCCTAGAGTATAAATAAATCATGAGAAGACCTGGAAAACACAACAGACAAATATGCTATGTCCAATTAAGAAACAAAACAGAGAAACAAGCAGAAAATTGGTGGCAGCGTTCCACAACTGTTGGTAGAATGGGCTGGATTTAGTTGCATCGTTTCTTTTTCTCCTGAACTATTGAAGCCGTTTTTGCCTGTTATTGGACTTGGGGATTCAAATAACATGTCAGTTATACTTTGTGTATTTGTTATTGCATTTTATCATTCACATTTTATTTGTAAGCTTCAGTTAAAGATTCAGTTAGGTGGAAGGTAGGAAATGACCTGTACCTCTCGAGAAATACAGATGTTGGCTAGAATCCTGTCGGTGAAATCTTCTTGAATGGGCTTACATCTATGAAAATTAGAATTGGGTGCTGTTATGTTACTACATAGAGGAGCCATGACTAATGCACGTAAGGACCAATGTGCATGGCATGGACACTGGCTAGTCCTGTTATGCATCTTCACAGTTTGCTAACAAGGTTTCTTAGTGCCTACAATGTAAATATATGTAAAGTTATGTAATGTAGGCCGTGATAGAGGATGCTAGCCATCATATCTTATTTAGTCTAAAGAGAGTTCTTACCTTTCATGTTTTACTTTATTGAATGAGTATTGACATCTACAGGTATTCCTGATTTCTGGCCACACAAAGAACTGTGTTCTGAAACCATTTTAAAAAGACACAAAATCTAGAAAATCTAAGATTATTTTATCTTTTAATGTTCTAGAATGATAAATTGGCTTTAGTTTGAGAATCTCCTGAACCTGGGATTGTAATCTGGATGGATTTTTTGTAGAGTATTGAAATGAGCGATGAATCATCCTTTGGTTAATAAATACTAAGTTGTTATACATGTGATTTCCAATGAATCTTTCCACTTAAATAACATAATGAATACAGTGTTAAAATGACCTTTACCACTAATACTAATCTACCTGTGTCAAACGCTTTTTGTAGAATTTTACCCCACTGTAAAAGGTTATTGCTGTGCTTCCACAGCTTCATTATCTTCATAATGATCAGCCGCTCATCAGCTCCAAATTGGTACTCAAGTGATGAAATAGGAAGATGTGAAATGGCATTTTGGTATTTCTTCTGAGCTAAAACAGTATTCTTAAGTGTTAAACTTTGCAGGTAAAGTACGCTGATGTTAAGACCATGCCAAATATCCAACGGCTGGCATTTTCAGGGCAAAAAAGTTGATCTTTCAGGATTGCTTTTTCATGATTTTAAATGAACAACAGCAGCAGCATGTCATTGCTGGCTGGCAACTGGGTAGCCAACCAACTCAGTCTGAGTGTATGTCATGCATGCAATAGTATCATTACACAGATAATTATGGTTCCAGGTGTACCACAGTACACCAAACACCTTACCTGCCCCCCCGAACCAAGCAAATTGTTATCTCATGGGATGACTTATATTACGTGCCTTTTGGGAAACCTCTGTGAGCTTTTCTGTCATATCGGAGCCCCTGGGAGAGCTGACGGGAGGTTACAAACTCATTTTTCTTAAAGGCAAAATAAAAAGTCAAAGATGTAGAATGTTAAGTGATGAACAACTCAAAAACACCTATTGATATGTACAGAAGAATTTGGAAACATAATTAAATAAAAATGATGTTAAGAGCTAGTGAGCGAGATCAGCACAATATCCAGAAAGGAATATTGACTTACTGCCAATGACTCAAAGGCATGAGTTGTTTGAGGAGTTAAGAGTGGTAAGATTTAATTGTTTATTGAAAGAAGATTGGGCTGCAAAACTTTTGCACTTCAGTGCTTAAAGTCAAGTGTCCTTAGAGTTTTTATTTTCTGTTAATAATGGGCAATAAATATTGTCTAAGTATAAACCAAAGTGGTAACTGTGCTCCCCACTGTTCTCATGTGGCCTGGAGGTGGGGGGTCTAGTTTGGCTCCTTGGATTTCTGATAACCTCCCCTCTATCCCAGCACTTCTAAAGTATTTAGGATAGAAAAAATGGTTTGGAAAAGCACTCTCCAGTACTCAAAAACACTTTAAAAAGTAGTCTTGAGGGCAATGCAATATCATTCCAATCACAACAGTGTACTGTAGTCCTTAGGAACTGTGAAGGAGACTGAAATGGGGGAAGGGAATCCTCTGGGTTCTGGAGCATGCTCACCTCTCATTTAACAATAATTACCTGATATAATGATATCTAGAAAATTTTGCATATCTAAGTTCAAGTAGTAAATTTTTAGTAAAATACTTTACTTCTCTGAAATATGAGTCAAAACTAATCTTCTTCTCCTTGCTATATGAAGTCAATCCCAGCCTTTGCTTTATACTCAGTTTCTTCCCTAAATTTATGTCCATCATGATTAGTTCTGTGTGATGTTACTCTCGTGGGAAGAGTGTTCAAGTTTCAAAGGAGGGCTTAGAAATAGTTAGTTACAGACAAGTAGTAATTTGATCATAACTTATTTTTTGCAAATAACTAGGAAGTAATGAAATTATACTATGGCCATTTCCGCACTAGAGTGGAGGAGCATTTCACTACGTTTTATGAGAGATGTTTTTTACTCCAGCTTACCCCGATTCCTATCTGCACGCCCTCCAGTTTCTGTCGAAGTAAAGTGAAGAAAATCATTTGTAGCTTCCACATCATCAATTCTCCTGGAACTCCTATTCCCCTCCCTCCTCTACTGTGCCACCGCTGATTGGTCAATTTAACACTCACCTCTGTGGTGTGAATTGATGTAATGCTTCCGCATGCAGGAAAAAATGCAGCGGCACCGTTGTTGTTGGTTTGCATTGGAGTTTTTCCATTTTTGTATTACACTGGTTTCACAACAATGTGAACCACACTAAGAACTGAACACATGCGGATCGAACTATGACAGAAGGACGTCAAACTGATTTGACATGTAGATATATTCGCGACACAACGATGCTACAGCGATGTATCTCCCTTGTGCGGAAGGGGCCTATGACTGTAACAGGAATAACTTCACTTCTTTTCAATAAACTAACTTTTATAGTAAAGGAGATGTGGTGATACTAAATGGAAGAAGAGAGTGGGAGCTGGTTGTAGAAGAACCGAAGGCTCAGAAATCAAATTATGTAATGCACAGCATCAGATGGGTGGTCTAGCAT
Organism: Cyclura pinguis; assembly: GCA_030412105.1. Lineage (NCBI taxonomy): Eukaryota > Metazoa > Chordata > Lepidosauria > Squamata > Iguanidae > Cyclura > Cyclura pinguis. The sequence continues at coordinate 244,054,663 of CM059599.1, read as the reverse complement.
TTGTATTCATATGAATCATTCAGTCCTACTTTGGTAATTATCTGCTTTGGTAGTAATTATTTATTTTTAAAAGTTATTATAAAGATACAAGTTACTAAACTCTAAAAAATGGTGAAAGAGCAACATTACATTCTTGAAGTGTTGTTATTTGCTGCTACCTTGAGCTCTCTTGTGGGTGTAGAGTATTGTTTTTTAATGTAGCTTTTGAACATGTGAGCAAGGATTGTCCCCTTTTCACTTTTTGTTCAGTCATTTAAAAATGTTGATGAATATTAAGAATGGTGCTATGGAACATTTCCTTTTTTGAGTGAGTGTCTATCTCAGGTTGGACCATAGATGACCACTGAGAAGGATAGCAATAGTATTCTACTACAGCAGAAATAATACCAAATCAAGTGCAGTCTATAGTTCTAACTGTGCTTAAGTGGGAAAGAATGGAACTCACTTCTGAATAAACATTCTGAAGACTCCATGTTGTTATGGGCTTGTTCCCCCTTTATTACCTGCAGTCCAAATGAGCTAGAAGGCAGGATATTTTAGTATCCCAAGGCTATAATCTTGAACACACCCACTGAGTAGCAAGTCCCTTTCAACACAGCAGGGCTCATTTCCGAGTAGACGTGCATCGGATTGCACTGTAATTCAACATTAAAAAGATGTAATTTTGAAAACTCTCCAAAACACAATGGTAAGCAGAACTTGCTTGGGTGTTTTTTGATCTAAAAACAAAATGCAATTTCATGCCTAAAACTTGGCATCATTTAAATTCATGCACGCAAAGCTGAAGCTTTTAAAAATACAATTGCAGGTAATTTAGGATCCTATTATTTTTGTGTGTTTGTTTCTTCTTGTCTGTCTGGATATCTTTTATTATCTGAAACCCAATATTTCAATTGTTTAATTAACTCTAGCCACAAGATAGGATTAACAACTCTAATTCAGAGACAGAGTGCCACAGTTTATATTTTTGGACAGTCTCTAAATGGCTGCACATAACGTTTGTAGCGGAGCATATAAATATGTGAATCTAAATGCATAAATCAAATCATTCTTGTTTTGTTAGATCTCATTTTTCTCGGATCTCGTGTTAAAACAAATTCCATTGCAACATTTTAATATATCTTTTTTTGTTTGCCACTATTCTCCTCAGAGCAGTTCTTTCAGTCTTTTAAAATCAAGTTCCTGATAAAGATTTGCAACTGAGCAATCAGGTTCTTGCCTCTAAAGTATGGTCTCACATTTTACCTGCTATTTGGTGATAGATTTATAGCTGGAATGTTTACACTGAAATGAGTGGAATATTGACCTGGAGCTCACCAGTAAGATAAATGTCAATGATAAATGAAGTGACAGCTTTGATTATTGACTGATGGCAATAAAAAAAGAAAGGAAGGAAGGAACACCTGTTAGGAGGTGAGAAAAATCCAAGGTCAATGAACACCTAATTTTTCTGTCAATTTGGTCAGGTGATAGCAGCGGTTATAGTCTCCCATTAGATTCATTGCAGTAGGTTAGAAAAGAAATAGGAACTTGCTTCAGCAAAAGTGTCATCAAATTCATTCTGGATGATGGGGCAGACTGGGGGAGTAGAGGGTTCACAAGATCATGTCAAACATAATACCATACCATAGTTATCCCAAATTGTCTTCCCTTTAAATAGTTGATCACTAAAAATAATTAGGTACTCAGTGTCTACCACATGCCAGAAATATACCTTATCTGTGAAAATTAAGAGCCAGCTACTCTTTGCATTAACCAGGTAAAAAGGCAATTTGAGTACTGAACTTTCTAGAGATTCCCTCTGGTCCATTGTAGGAAGCTTAGAGATTTTTTTGCTTTGTAGCCATGCTATTTTTTCTTGTTTCTCAATTGCTAGGGGAAATTAGCTGAGTAAGTTGGCCAGAGATAAAATCTGGCATAACGTCATGGCAAACAGCTCTACTTTTCCTTGAAGTGTGAGTTGCCTGACAGTGTCAGGAGGGTATCTTCTGGGTCTTAGAAATCAGTTCTATTACGCATGCAGTTACTGTGGGAATCATTGTTGGTGGCAGCGGGCAAAGCCTATTGGTTCCATCTTGCCTGTTTGTAAAATGCCTGGCTTAGAAGGGAATGCAGTGCTTGGAGCTGAGACACTGAGGAAGTGATAATAGTCCAAGCCATTCCTTCCAAGTAACTCAGCTCTGACAGCAGCTCTGTTTGGGATACCGGCAGCTTCCTCCTGCCACTGCTACCTTTTTCTTCCTTTTCTTGTTCTTCTCTTCCCATAGTCATGTTCTTCTTGCCAAAGCTGGCTTTCACTCATCAATGTAGCTATCCCACTGATGGCGCCAATGTGATTTCAGTCTTCTTTAATAAAATGAAATTAAATGAATAGAACGCTTTTAAAAAAAACTTGTAGGCTTTTTCCAAAGTGTATGCTTTCATAGTTTGCAATATCCATTTTAGTTTCAGAATATGCCTTTTTAAAACACAGACCTAGACTCTAATTGTCTGTCACCAGCATTCAGATTGGAATATCAGTGGATAGTTAATATTGGTTATTGTTCTGTGCATGTATGGAACATTAAATGGACTGGTATGCTTTCAGACACTATCGTGATTGTTCCTGTGTTGCTCTGGACATGGTTCACATCCCCCGTATATAAAGGCAGGGTTGATAGTGTGGTTATGGGGTTGTTGACAGATTCCCCCCCCCCATATTTCATCACCACACAACCCACCATAACCACATAGAATGTGTCACAGTTATTGCAGTGGTACAGGACAACCTATGAGAAAACAAGGGTAGAGAAGAGTGAATGGTTTAACCCATAGTCAGATAGAGGCAGCCCATATAGAGAAAATATCATTACTACTTGTAATAGAATCATAATACAATTTGCTTCTAAGTATTAAAGCATATTTTCACATCCATATCAATATTTTGGGCAGAAGGCAAAGCTCAGCCCAGAGCTGGAAGTATGTTCCTTTGCATCCTAAGGCAGAAGGCGGTGGAGAATGAACAGGCAATTTCTCATTGACAAAATATTTTCACACACACCCTTAACAATGTATGCTACATTTCTGGGTAAAGTCTTCCTTAGTTCATTTGTGTCATGGTTGTCTGGGATGATTCAAGCTGCACTTCTTAGTCTACCACATTATTTATGGCCCTGTTGATATGCTTCTGTGGTGTGCTGTATGTGGCTGAGTGATTATAATTTTATACATTAATAGTAAATGTGAACATAAATTCCCAAAAGTGTATTGAATGAAAAATCAAATCTTTGATTAAATCCCATTTTTCTCTCTCTCATTCTCTCTCTCATAGTAGAAGATGTAATATGTACAATATGTTAAGGTTTTAGCAGTAGGGCTAAGCCAGCTCTATGCAGTGTGTGTGTGTGTGTGTGTGTGTGTGTGTATGCCCTCGCGTCACTTGTCGACTTCTGGAAACCCTGTGAATTTTATAGGGTTTTCTTAAGCAAGGAATAACTAAGGTAGTTTTGCCACTTCCTTCTTTTGAAATATAGCCTGCAGCACCTTGTATACATTTTAGCAAGTGGATATTAATTCTAGCCAATGTTCTTGGAGCTGCAACAAATGCAAATAAATGGCCACAGATCATCCCAGTTGCCTGACTGTGGTGGCGTCTACTTGAGAGAAATACTCTTCAGTTCAGCATCTGCCTTCCATGGATGGAAGAACTGTAAGGTATCTCAACCGGTTTTCAGGCAACCATCCTTCTCACATCACATGTCAGAGGGGTGTTTGTGTGGATTATCTGTTTTTCATCAGGAACGGACAAAGTTCAGCCCGGGTACCTCATGTGGGCTCCAAGGCTGTTTTTGTGGCCCATGAGCTCTCCAGAGTGCCTGAACCAAGATTTTATCTGGCCAAAAGGGTGATGGTGTTGTTGTTGGTAGTGGTGGTGGTGGTGAATTGTCTGTCCTGGAAGCCTCTGGGCACAATACTTCACTTTTTAAATAGGTTGCTCCCTTCTCTGTTTTAACATAAAAGGCCCAGTTTTTCAAAGCCAGAAATGAACTTCCAGATGACTTAATTTTTTTACATCTTTGGCAGCTGATGTGGCTCCCAGCTGGTTGTGGGACCAGAAAATTGGCCCCCAGATCTGCCACAGTTCACTGCCTCTACCTTTGCGAGGTAGAAAATAGGCTGTGATTAGTTTGGTTGGCCATTGGTCATGACAGTTTGCTGGTGATTTTGAACCCAGGCCCACTTGTCTAAACTCACTACATGACACTTGATTCTTTTTATTTGTGTTAGTTTCACAAAATGTCCACAGATGTTAACAAAGGGACAGAGGAAATATCCTGAGATACATGGTTAACTATCAAATCATTTATTAAAATATTCCTCTCCAGTCTTGGGACTAGGACTAAATGAAAATGTATATTTGCAAGGTGTGATGTATCAACCTGTGTAGATGGGACTAACTGTGTAGTGAGTAGTTTACAAAGCTTGCAAATGGATACCACCTAATGTCAAGGCAAAGCTGAATTGATTTTAATAGAGTAGAAGTAGGAACAGGAGTTCAGCATGTGTGTAAATCTCTCACTGAATTCAGTGGAAAATCCTTAATGGTTGCTGAATTATGACCTAATAACTTTCTAAAAAGAGAAGCAAGAGATACTAAATCAATGTAAGCTTTAAAGTAAAACTATACTATGTATATTATAGCCTTAACATTATATACATTGTTTTTATTTTTCCTCCATTTCTCTCTCTGTGTTTTCCCCATCAAATTTGTCTGCTTTATATACTGTAAACTTACATACTTTGTTCATAAAATAATAATGTCTGCAGATAATTCCTGGACCTCCTCTTTAAATGCTGGAGGGTGGAAAAGAAGTGTTTCATCTGAAAGTTCACAGTTACTTTGGTTAATATAATAGCCACTGCAAGCAATACATTTAAACTACTTTTAAGCAGAGAAGAGCAAAGAATCAAAAGCTAGAAAATAATAAACATTAATTTCCTTTGGCTGTGCTTTTCTTTGTAATTTATGGTCTTTCAGCTGCCTGTAATTTGGTACTATTGAATGCTGTTTAAAATATTGTTTAGGTTGTGAGTTACTGGTTTTCTTTCTAGTTTTACTGGTTTTATTCAATTATGGATGAACTTATTCAACATTCCTACAAAACACTGTGTTTATCTGCCACTTAAATTGTTGTAATGCAGACGAAGACATGGCTTGTAGATAACCAGCGTACACCAGATAAGGAAGAGTTAATTTGGCCTCTCTCAATCTGTTCCTAATTGTCCATGGGTTCCATGATGCTCTGTTCACATGGGTACCAGGACTTAAATCCTGTTGTTTATCCCAAGGAGAGTAGGACTAATGAATCAACACAACTTGGACAGCCAGTATTTGTGCAAGTTCCATTGGTTCAATATTCATGGGAACCAACACTAGGAATAAACACAAAGAATGTACTAGAAGTAGTTTGTAGAATAAATTCTGGCTCACATATTCTCTCTAATGCAATGAGTCACTGCACAGTATTTCAAAGAAGCATACATGATTACTGAAATGTGATGTGTATCTTTGTAACATTCTTCCCATCACTTCAAACGTGTCTTTACTCAAACAATTGTTATTGTGTCTCATCCATAAATTTAGATAAATGTATAGGAGAAAAAATGTGACTTTATTAGTTTAGGAAACATATTAAAGGATAGCCGTATTGGCCATGTAACAAAATAAAAGCAGAATCCAAAATCCAAAAAATAGGGATACTTTTATAGGCCAAGCAAAAAATACAAAATACATCTACATCAGGAAAAGAGGCTTAAAATCACACATGACAAGAAAAGTGATGGTGTTAGAGTCTCTTGTATCTTGAGAGTGTGAGTATTCTGAGAGAGAACGAAGCTGAGATTTTTTTTAAAAAAAATATTATTGTTGTGACTATGCAGTAGTCAGAATTCTAAGATAAAATTTGTAATAAAACACAGTGATCATTTTAAGTATTCAAGTACATAATAGCAAGGTTCATTTTTGTCCAAAGAGAGTTTGGGATCAAGATGCTACTTTTTTTTTTAAGTTAATTTCAGTAATAGTTCTGTACCTCATCTTCATTCTATGCAGTTTCGTTACCTCTGGGTTTCTTTTTAAAAGCCATCTGAATTCTGCAAGTCACTGAGCTGTGAAACAAACCTCATTTTACCTCTAAGCTCAAGATGGAGAATGTGGTGGGGGCCTAGGAGGATAGTTCCAGAGCCTGGGGAGAGCTACTCAGGGTGCTGTCTCATGTGTTGCCACCAGATGTACTTGTAAGGGTAGAGGGACAAAAAAAAGGAACTCTTTAGAAGATCTCAAAACAAAGGCAGGCTCATAGGGGAGAATAGGGTCCTTCAGGTACTAGGACCTGAGCTGTATAACTATGAAAGGGATGTTAAACAGTACTGCCACAGGTAAATTGAATGAAATTATTCATTGTTGTTAGAATTGTAATTACAAATATAGTTATACCTTAGTTATTGGAAGAAAGAAATAATTACAAATAACTAGCTGTAATTCTTAAGTTTTTGTTAGTCTTGTAAGCAGCAAAATGATTAATGAGTCCTTTCTTTCTTTCTTTCTTTCTTTCTTTCTTTCTTTCTTTCTTTCTTTCTTTCTTTCTTTCAAAATAGTATCATAGCATTTTTGGTTGCTATTCATGCCTGATTATATAGCCTGGCAGTAGTTCCCTTTCATTTAAGCACTGAATATAGCCTTTGTGTCCATTCCAGTTCCCCCTGCAAATAGTTTTATTTTCAGGTAGAGGCAATACGTTTCTGGCTGTTCAGATGAGTGACTACAGAAGTTCATCATTGGAATTTGAAGCAATAAGGCCGGTGGAAAGATGGATGATGGCAGGGGAAGTGAAAGTTGTTATCCTAGCATTTGTCATGGTCCAGAACATTGAGATGGATGGGCAAGCCTCCTTAAGGTGTGCAGAAATTCCTTTCTCCAGCCCACTACTGCCTTGTAATAAATTTATCTTCTTGTGTAAGACAGGGATTGTGTGCTTTCTTTAGGCTGATTTTAATTGCATTGTTAGACGTGCAGTCACTAAGGGATGGTTCTGCTTATGGTATTCCTTACCGGAGTACTGAGAGCATGACAGCATTTATACTGAAATACTGTTTCTAAAAAACAGGGCTAGTTAGGTGGCTGTTATGATTTATACCTGTACTCTCCACATACTTTGGATTTCAACTCCCACCATTCCTGTTCATTGGCCATACTATATGGGGCTGATGGGAACTGAAATCCAAAATATCTGGTACCAGGTTGCAGAAGGAAATTTCACAGTCACATCTGCCTTTTTGGGACAGCTGTAATCAAGCAAAGCACAACAGTTGCACATGCATATATATATATATATATATATATATATATAACAGTTACATCACTGGGGGTACTGAGTTGGGTTTTTTTGGGGTTTTTTTAAGAATCAGCATTCACATGATGCCTTGGCTGTCTCCCATGGAATCCTGGGGTTTGTAGTTTGGTTAGAGGTATCAGAAAAGCTTTCTGACTGAGAATTCTAAAGGCTCCTCCCCCTAAATTGCCAATCCTGGGCTTCCATAGATGGAGTGATGGCAATTAAACTGGAACCATAGTACTGTAATTGCACAGGATGAAGGACTCCTGACAGTCTTAGCACTGGGAAGTGTCAGGATGAATGCCCATAAAAAGGGAAATACAGGAGCCTGCTTATTATATGACATTGGTACCTTATGCTGTTGCTGAAGAATGTGGCCTGCCTCATTCCTCCAACTTTCAACTTTGCAGCAGGTACTAGGTGGAGTCAGCCATCATAAGATAATCCTCTCTTAAAGATCTGTTTGCCTGGTGATATTCACTGCTTGCAGCCAGTGTGTTGTTCTTTCTTTACATTTAATATTTTGCACTCTTTTCCCCCTTTTGCCACCTCGTTTATATCTGCAGACTTTTATGCAAGATGCATGAGTACTTCTGAAAGCTGGTTCAAAGTAAAATGAAAAGCGATGTTGGCAAAATGCTCCATATAATCATCTGATTAATTTAATCCCCTCTTTAAGCTTCAAATAAAGGTGAGCCATAGATAAAGGGCTGCCCACAAGAACTAGTGTACTTCAGTATGCCTTAAATTGCATATTCCAGCATCACTGAACATCTTCATAAAGTAAGGATTTATTCTGGATTCACAAAGGAGGAGTTCTTATTACAGTCTCAGCCCAGCAAGAACATTCCCCTCTCAGCTCTTAAGTCCTTCTCATTTATGGAGCTTGAACCAGAACCAGTGTCAGTTGTACTGATTTCCATTGTGTTGCTCAACAGAGAGCTTCTTTTCAACCTTTGTACACTCAAGAAAGTTTGTATGTGCATATCTTTTGACTTGCACAGGAAACTGCCTGTGTAAATACCTCATCCCTCTGATCCAATTGCAAAGACTATGGATGTGGACCTTAATCAAAAGATGGCCAAATGCTGAACAGGTCTTCAGGGGCACATCCATCTGAGGAGGTGGATTTCAACTTTTGAAAGAACTTTGTGTGCTGAGTGCATTATTAGTATTCTGTGTTTTCAGGGTTTGATTTGTAGCCATGTGACATCTCCTCATGCTCTTGTTATTTGCTGTCAAGTCAACTTCGACTTAGGTGACTGTATGAATGGGCGAACTCCAAGAGACCCAGACATTAACAACCTGGCTCAGCTTTTGCAAGCTCAAGCTGTGACTTCTTTGATTAAATCAATCTGTCTGCAGTGTGGTCTTCCACTTTCCTAGTGTCTTCCTGTTACCCCAAAACATGGGTGACTCAGAGATCCACCCACAATGTCAGTACCTCCATGTGATAGAGGGGAATTAATTAGCTCAAAAGTAGGAGGCCTGCAAGAGGGGGGTAATTTAACAAGATCTTTCCAGCAATGTTTATGGGGCCACACAAGAAGGAGCCAGCCAGAGATTCAAAAATAAACTAAGAATGTGTTTTATTGAGAGAAATTCACTCACATATGCACATGAGATACAAACAGTCACGTATTCACATAAAAGTTAAGAGAAGGATAAAGAGAGGAAAAATTATGGATAGTGAGGCTGAGGTTTTGGGGTTATATTCCAGAAGAGTAGTAAAGAAGCAGTGGAGTGGCTTAGACTTGTGTGTCTAAGGGCAGACCAAATCAGGATTCAAGAGTGGTGTCCAGCATTTTAGGTAGTGCATCTGACTGCTCAAAATGGAGGGCTTATATACTCTCCCTGAAGGAGCGTGAGTGTGAATTGCTATCCCAGCCAATGGAAGTTACAACACAAACAGTGGGGTTTGGATGGAGCTAATGGTCTCAGTGCTTAGGTAACAAAGAGGTAATGGCTGTCATAGCTCTGTATTGTGGGGAAGTTGGGAAGTTGAGGCAGGAAGACCTTTAGGTGTGAAGGAGCAGGGTTAAGATAATCAACTGTTTGGTAGCAATGTCGGTTTGACCATTGTATTCCATTGGAGAGGAATACTGAGGTTGCCTTGTAATCTGCCTGACAGTGGCTTCGGCTGCACCTAGAGGGGACATGCGCTGACTTTTCTTGCATTCTCATGTTTACAGTCAGTAATTTTCCTCTGTCTGGTTTGGCCTTCCAATCACCTCAGGTCCCATTTTATATCAATCCCAATTAATGTAGCTTGCCAATTAAATCGTATTTACCAATTAAACCATATCAATCAACTGGGGGTGCACGGGGCCGTAACATTGGCAACCAAATGAGGAGCGGCTTAGGGAGATGGGTATGTTTAGTCTGCAGACGAGGAGGTTAAGAGGGGCATAATAGCCATGTTCAAATATTTGAAAGGTTGTCATATTGAAGAGGGAATGGGCTTGTTTTCTGTGGCTCCAGAAACTAGGATAAGGAACCATGGATTCAACCTACAGGAAGTGAGATTCTACCTGAACCTCAGGAAGAACGCCCTAATGGTCAGAGCTGTCTGGCAGTGGAATATGCTGCCTCGGAGTGTGGTGGAGTCTCCTTCTTTGGAGGTTTTTAAGCAGAGGCTGGATGGCCATCTGTTGGGAGTGTTTTGATGTGTGTTCCTGCATGGCAGGGGGTTGCACTGGATGGCTCCTGGGGTCTCTCCCAACTCTATGATTCTATGACTCTATGATTCTGTTTTTCAGTGATTCTTGTCATCTCATGGTGTGTCCAAAGAACAATAGTCTCAGTTTAGGCATTTTGTTCCTTTGATAGGAGCATTGCCACTTGTAGAGGTCTTCTAAGTCAGAACAGCTTTTGTTGAGGAACAGCCTAGATATTTGAAACAAGCTACTGGGCAGCAGCTATAGTGGGAGGTGACACTGTTGGAGGTAGTGGTACCTGAGGTGACTGTTGGTGATACTGTGTAGAAAAAGGCAATGGCAAGCCACTTCAGAACACTTTTCACTTTAAAAACCCTAAGATGCTTTTCACTTCAAAAATCCTGTAATGGTGAGATAATCTATCTTGGCCCTTCCATATTAAGTTCATCTATAAAATCATCTACATATTGCTCCCTATTCTCCTTCCCCCAGAAATCCATTATGGGGAGGAACTATGGAACCAATATATAATCTGTAGAGGGTTATATGAAGAGGATATAATATGATGGGCTCAAAATAGCTTAAAATGTTTCTAGCCTCATGTTTGCTTGCCAGTTACAGTTTTTAATTAATATGGCCATTAAAGAACTTGCATAGAAATTTGCATTTAAATATGCCTTTGGCTTCCAGTAGATATTTCTAAATAATTTTTTTTCTGAAAATGTTAACATGTTTTGAAAAAAAAAGATTGAGTCAAAAAAATTCATAAAAGTTCTGATTTGCACATTTATCAAGATGATACAGACCAATTCAGTTTGTGTCAGAACTGAGAAAGATTAAATTTAATAAAGCCAGGAACTAAACAGAAGATATGTGAAATCTGTCAAGAAAACTAAATCTTGTAAGGGTCAGGAGCCAACAATCTTGATCCAAGAGAGATGGTTGGCCATTTCCGCACTACACTGTTATAGTGCTATTATTCCAACATCCTGTGGAATTGTAGGGTTTGTAGTTTGCTAAGGCCAAAGAGCTCTCTGACTTAGAATTCTTAAGAGAGGAGTGAAAAGCAAAAGGTAGAAGAGAAATTGTGTGGAGGCTGGGCAGGGAAGATCAGTCAAGGGCTCTTTGTTTATTTATTTATTTTTTAGAGAATAACTGGGGGGGGGATCGAGTTTCAGGACTAGAAAACTTTTACCCTCCCTCCCTAAACTGCAAACCCCAGTATTCCATTGGATATTGAAAGTGGAATAATAGCACTATAACAGTGTGGTGCAGAAATGGCCATTGTGTTTGTTGGGGTTTTATGCCTCCTCAGCACAGTCAATAAACCAAATTTTCAGATTAATCAAATTGCTATTTCCTTTACTTTACAATTAAGTGGCCTGTACAACATAAACAAACAAACACACCTAAAGTGTACTTCCCCTTTGTCAGTGTTATGCAGTTCTTCAGCATAGGTCTTTTCACTCCTAAATCAATGAAACTGAAGCAAAGGTAACTGATCGTTCAGAAGAAACCAAGAAGCATTGAATTTGTCTTAGCTTTTCAAATCAGTGCTGAATTTACTGCCGTCATACTTTTATGTTATACTGATTGTCTTAGCTTCCTGGGTCAATTCATTTTATATTCTGCCATACATCAAAATCATGTTCCTAGTCACATATTTTTGCCTGATACTTCTAATCACTGGTTATTTCCACGGTATGTACCCATTGAATTTGATCAGAGAGAAAAGAAAAGGCAATGGTAAATCTTTTACAATTATATCATGATAGGACAAACCTGGGGCACTGAAAGAAATCAAGGTTTTGGGTTTCTTCACTCATAATGGAACCATCTGCAACTCAACATATAACATATTTCTGCTTATCCACTGTGAGCTGCTCTAGACAGAACAATGAGCCTTATTCACAGAGATACGTAAATGAACTGGCGTGATGGTGGTAGTGGTGGCGGCGATGTAGTAAAAATGATCTATTACAACTGAAGTAATATAATAAGTTGGTAGAGTCCCCCAGTTTAGATGCCAACAGAGCTCAGATTTCTCATTCCCTTTGTGCAGCTCATATAAATAGAGTTACTGAATTTTCAAAAGATTTACATGTACTGGCTGGCCTTGGTAATAAATCAAAACTTAGGGTTTCCCAGGATCTGATCCTTTCTCCAGGAAGCTGGAAAAAGGAAGCCATTGTCCCTCACTTATATCTCTAAAGTTTAGAGGAAAGCTGAGCTGTGTTTTGACACTGCACTTCTGAACTACCTCTCAAATATATGTTTTTTGTCAAGTCAGGTTTTAAGAATGCATGAAGACAGCAAGATTCTATTTGCTGTGTGAGGGCTTCAATAATTTATAGAATTAGTAAAAGCTTTATTATATTTTTTGTGCCTGCATGCACTCAATTCACTCAGCTATGCTACATAAAAGTTCAAAGGTAGTATTTTATTGTCATGCATGAGAGGAGAGAAATAAATTGGAGACAGTAATGTAATCATGCTTGTCGATGTGCTCTGAATTTTGAACAACATCTATTAGGAGGTTTGTCACAAAATACTTAGCTTGGGAAATATTTATTAATACTGAAGGCTTTAATATTTTCCCATGCCTGTGTTTCTATTTCCTGAACAGGCAAGTGGGAAATATATCCCATAGAAAGCAGTTGCCATCAGATAACACTTCTCCATTTTAATAACTGAATAGACAGAAGTGCCTTTTCCCTCTCCCAAGTTATAGAAAGATTATTGGTTTTTTCATTAGTGGGTGTGTGGAGGTGAGGAGGGGTAGGAACGTTATGAGTTGTTTCAAATTAAAAAGTCTGCACAAGTTCCATCACCAGTTCTTTCATGAGATAGAATTACACAAGTTTTCTCCCCTGTTTTAATGTGTCTCTTCTGAACTTCTGAGCATTGTTTAGAGGACTGTCCTCTGTGATCCACATGCATATAATCTAGAATGCTGTTATATCTAGTTCATAGACAAAAGCATGGTTGTGAAATCTGAGAAATGAACTCTTTAACTAAGCCTTTAACTCTAAAATATGTGTCTCAGTAGACTATTGTGCTGCACCCAACTTATTGGGAGCAAGCTCTACTGAACTTATTTGTTTACCTCTGAGCAAGTATGGAGAAGATTATATTCCATCCTGCCTTGTCAAGATGGTGAGGGGCTCTTTTTCGATGTTCCATCTACCATTGCTTTGGCCTGTGATGGAGGGAAAAACATCTAGGTACAATTCCATTGTGCCTTGGCTGAGTGGCTGATAAGAGGTCCTTGCTCCATTCCAACTGCAATTTCTGTAGCTTGTCAGGGAGAAAAGAGCAGCCAAGCACAGTTCAGTCATGCTCTAGCCCCAACAGGTGGTGAAATGCTCTTCGTCCAGGTTCCAACTGCCTTTGCTCTGTCCTCTGAAGAAGAGAAGAGAAGCCAGCAGCTGCTAGCCTGAATCCTCTGCCACACTGTCACTCCACTTTCCTCTTGTGCCCTTTCTTATTCAGATTGTAAGCCTGAGGGCAAGGAACTGGTTGAGCTACGGAGGTATGAACCCACAGCTCTTGGGGCGTTGGCTTTAGTACATTAGAAAGCTAGAGGACCCAAAGGGAGCTTTTGCTGGTGTTTTCCAACTCCTGAACTTCACTAGTATTTTTAAAGCACTAATGTCTGTGGCCATTTCCACACGTGGCGGTGAAAACGCCCTGTGCCAGTACTTACTGGACTTCTTGTCTCAATGCTGTAGTCCAGGCTGCTCCATAACAGTGTGTGACCGCCGCTCCACACTGCTCCGGGGACGAAAATGGTGGCTTCTGGTTGGTGGAGGCTCTCCACCAAGCGCTGAAGCTTGCCAGCCGAAAGCCCGCCCCTGGCAGATCTGCAGGCTCGCACTGGTGTGGTAAAGAAGCAAGAAGCAACAATGTTATTTATTTGTGTGCATGTACTTCCCTTGAAATTATTTGGACAATATTCCTAGTTTGCAAACTAGCCTAGAAATCTTCCTTTAGGCGGAATCTCTTGGTAAAATGTTCTAGGTGTTTCATGTATATTATCTCCCTAATTCCTATGAGTACTCTATAAGGCAGAGCTGAAACTGGAAGCTGATATCTTTTTGTGAAAATACGTAGTAGGCTGGTGGTTGAGTTGAAATTTGAACTGCTCATAGGTTATGTTCATAATTACCAGTGTTTTACCCTTTTGATGAGGTTGCCCAGGGGTAATGGGTAAAGAATAGAAGACAGATAAAGCACAGATCCTTGGGGGTACCCGGATGGGGAACCAGAGGATGTTCTTCCTTCTGTGAAACATTAGGAAAGTGCTTAGATAGGAAGGAGAAGCACTTGAAGATAGAATCAAAGAGACTGAGGGAACACATTCAATCAAATGGGAATGATCAAAGCACTGAGAGAAACAGGGGGGTCAGAAAGGACGTGAACTGTGCAACCACCTTTGAATCTTATTCTAAGATCTTACTGAGCATGGTCTGGGTGGAGTGCAGAGTGCAGGAGAGAGATCGGAGAAAATTAAGAGAGGAGTGAAAAGCAAAAGGTAGAAGAGAAATTGTGTGGAGGCTGGGCAGGGAAGATCAGTCAGGGGCTCTTTGTTTATTTATTTATTTATTTAGAGAATAACTGGGGGGGGAATCGAGTTTCAGGACTAGAAAACTTTAACAGTCACTTCAGTCTAGATAACTGTATGATTCAGTCTTCAAAAAAACAAAAACATGGAAATGCCAAAGGCAGAGTTGAATGAATTTGAGAGTCTTCTGCCATTTTAAGCTTTAAAAAATCCCTACTCCAAAACCAAATATACTTTCCCAGATGGCCTGTTTCCTTTTTTACAGCATTATAAATGATACCTCCCTATAAATGATTTTATAGATGCCATCATAACTGAATTGTGTATAGGATTCAATGGCTGTTATAATATAACCAGTAGACCAGTTATAGAAGATGGAAAATCCTTTATACTGACTATTCCTTAAATGCCTCCTTAGGTTATCATGCTATGTAGGCCACAAATGGTGGCATAATTATTAATGATGTAATTAAAATTTCAGGCTCAGGGGCAGAACAGGATCACACTGAAAAGATAACATTTATTTTACAGCACAGAGTCTCATTTTACATGAGACACTGTCTATGTCTGCCTGCCTCAGGTATGTGAGTGTGTACAGAGATTGGAAAACAGGGGGATTAAGGAATCAAGCAGCACTTTGAGACTAGCAGTAACAATCTACTGCTTCTTTACATCTGAAGAAGTGATTAATAATCACAAAATCTCATGAAAAAATAAATCAACTATTTATTGTATCATGAACTTTTGTGACATCAGTCTGCTTCTTCTTTGGAAGAAAATTAATATCCATAAAAGTTTAAGCTGAAATAAGTAAATCGGTCTCAAACATGCTGCTTGATTTCTTCTCTGCCATCCCACCCACTTTCTTTTTTATGCTGAAACAGAATAACATGGCTTTCCCTTTGAAGAATATAGATAAAGATATTGAAATGGAAATCAGAGATGCAAATGTTTGTTTATTTTTCTCTCTCACATGAGAATGAAAGAAAAAATGAAATCATTGTAAGCTTTCAAAAGAAAAACAAAATATACTTTCTGTGATGGCCTAGGTAAGATTATGAGTGTATTTATGCGTCTTTGATGATCTTTCACATTTCAGGACATTAAAAATTCCATTTTATTTTCACAAAAATAGTTTATTTTTGCAAAACAGCATTTTGAGGAAATGCAATATTTTTAAACAAGCTACAGTTATTTTATAAAAATGAAATATTAATGAAAAGAGGTCTTAAATGGAAAAAAAATAATTGATAATGTGCACAAATTCATGTATAGTGCTGAAACCTGTTCATGTCTTATCAAGAAGAACATTTGGGAATAGTTTTTGCATCCCCAACCGAAATGAAATTTTTCCATTTATCTAAGAAAGGGATTCTGTCTCAAGTGAGCAAACAAAGAGAGAACTGTACCTGTGCCATTATTATGAACTGGCTTTCTGCCCTGACAAATGTGTAGAGGAGAATATGAATGAAGAGAGCAAGTACCATCAACAGAAAATTCTCCTGTACATTTTGGCAGTCACATGGAACTCCCTGTGCAAGTTGATTTCATCATCTATTTCTGTGTTAGAAGTAAAATTTTATAATGATTTTTTTCCTCTTTGGAATGAGACAGATCATTAAATAACACTGATGTATAGGCAATGTGACAATCCAAAATGAATTGGCAACCTTGAGATGGGTGGAAATGGCCTTTTATAGATATACAAAATATATCCAGGGGTAGCCATGTTAGCCATGCGGCCAAATGCAACAAAATCCTAAATCACAATAGAACTTACTTTTCTGTTGCTGATGGTGCTGAAATTTTACTTGTCTTTTATAGCTTTTTGTTTCTAGTCCTGGCATGGCCAATAAAAGGAGGGGCTTTTACCTGCATTGAAATCCCTCCATATCATCTTAACTGACAACATCTCAGACAGAACGTAGGCCTGTGACTTTAACATCATCACCATTTTTCTCCTGTATGATTTTAACATAATTACCTGATGAAGAAGCCTGTGACGCTTCAAAAACTTGCATAATGTATTTTATACTTTGGAGTTGGCCCAGTAATAATTAGAGAACAGAAACCAAGAACAGGAACAGTTCTCATAAAGCATTGTAAGCACTGAGTATCTCAGGAGTCTGTACAAAGACTAATGCTCTTGTTTTGATTTGTTCATAAATGATTTGATTTGTTTCATAAATGATTTGATTTGTTCATAAATGATCTGAAGCAAAGGTAAGTGGTGGAGCCCTGGTGGCACAGTGGTTAAATGCTGGTACTGCAGCCACAGGGTTGTGAGTTTGATACTGCTGGGCTCCAGGTTGACTCAGCCTTCCATAGGTCAGTAAAATGAGTACCCAACTTGTTGGGGGCAATTAGCTAACACACATCGTAAACTGCTTAGAGAGCGCTTAGATTTCACATGCTATTGCTATTGAGATGGCTACTTTTGATAATGACTAGATAATGACTAGAACCAAAATGGGTTGCAAAGAGTTTCTAAGGCACATCTGCAAACTATGTAAATGTCAAAGATTCATTGTAGACAAGTATAAAGTGATGCACCGTGGACGCCCCCCCCCCAAAAAAAATCCCAACATAGATCCAGTTGGGATTTTGGCTCATATTAGTGTCCAAGAAAATGTGGAGCTCAGTGAAATGTTGACCTCATATACAGTTCATCTTGTTGTTCTTGGTGGCCTATGTATGACAGACCAACAAAAGACCATGTCCAGAATCCTGCTGGGCAGTTATGAATGGGTAACTGCAGCGCAACTGTTTCATATTCATTTGTAGTTTAGGAGCTACATAAGGACTGTGAGAGTCCTCCAGTCTCCGCTTACCAAGAAGCAGTGGCTGTGATCAGTGGGAGTCTGTTTCCCTGTCAGTCAGGAAGCAGCTGACTGATGGTTCCACCCCCCTCCAGGAGTTCTGTTTCTGGTTGTTGCATCAGAGATCATCCGTTGAAGGAGATGGTAACATCAACCAGCTTCTTCCCAATCAACAGGCGAATGGAGACCCTCAGTCACAGTGGCTGCTTCTTAGTAAGCGGGGATTGGGATGGGATTCACTATGTAATTACTCATATACAAGTCCCCAACAGGTTTCCAGCCTATATTATTAACAGCCCTGCTCAAGTCTTGTAAATTCGTAGCTGTGGCTTCCTTGATTAAGTCAACCCACTTACATGTGCTCTTCCTCTTTTACTACTATCATGGGTGGTTTTTGAAAGGCAAACTTTATCTTAGGTGTAATTATAAAAGGAATAGAAACAAAACTGACAGTATCAGACTACCTTTAAATAATTATAATACAGCAACACTTGGAATATTGGGCACAGTTCTGATCACTGCCCTGAAAATGGATCTTGTTGGTCTAGAAAAGGTCCAGAAAAAAGCAACTGAAATAATCAGGGACTGAACTCTCCTATAAGAAAGGCTACAGTGCCTCGGGGTTTAGTCCTAGCGAAAAATGAGTATGACGTGACATGATACAGGTGGGCAAAATTATGCGTGAATAATGCAGCCTTGGGGTTTTGAGGGCTACCCTATGCAAAGCACACATAATTATCCACAGTTCAAAAACTTGTTGTAATTAGAAAAGCTGGGCTAGATATTTTTTCTTTTGTACTCCCATCCTTAACATGTGTGATCACGTATGTGTATTTTACACAGCCATTCAAAAAGGGCACACAACATGAAATGATGTAGTCATCTCCTCAATTATTACAAGTGTAAGACAGACCATAGAGTAACATTCATATAAGAACTGTTGAGTTCCCTGACTGTTTGGTAGAACTGGTGAGATGTGAGGTAGAAAGAGTCAAGGAGAGCATGGAGATGCTACTGTCGCAGTAGAGGAAGATCAGCAGCTACTAAAAGCTGCACAGTGATGTACAAACATCACAAAGACCCTCTAATGGAATTTTTCAAGGTTTTACATGATTTAACTATGAGCTGAATCTGAAGGGCAGAAGATAAAGACAGAAATCGACATGCAGGTTACATTTCTGGGAGGGATGATGGATTCAGAGATTTTCAAGGTTCAGAAGGAGCGGGAGGAACAGAAATTGATTATGGAGGAGTTACAAGACATTCAGTTTTGTCAAAGATAATTTAAGAAAATGAGAAGACTTCAATGATGCGATAGTAGAAGAAAGGCAGTGAGCCACCATAGAAGGTAATAAAGGCTAAGGTAACAGAACTGAGAATTAGAGCAGCAGATCGCTGGCTTGAAGAATAATGGGGCAAAAAATGATGGAAGAGGAAAGAAAAAGGAAGAAGAGAATGAACCCAAAGGCAGTCCTTTCAAAATACCAGTTGTGAGAAACTGTATATATAGAAAGAACTGTTGAGAGAGACTTGAAATCAGAAAGGAGAAAGAGACAGGTTTAGGTTACTTCATAATCCCTGATTATTAGCCATACACAAGTTGGGGGTTGGTGGGAACTGTAGTCCAAAACATGTAGAAAACATCAAGCTGCAAAATCCCACCTCTTCAAAATCCTAAGGAGAGAGGAAAAAAGAAGGCAATGATAGTCAAAGACAGAAGCCAGGTTGAGAGGCAATTACAGAAACCAGCTCTTGCATTTAGACATTTAGAGTATAGCTCCTGCAAAGTTTTAGCCAGCAGCAATGCTCCTTCCCTCCTTTTTTTTATTTCACTCAGAAGTAAGTGGTGAACCAAATCCAGATCTAGACTTTAATGTGGGATAGCAACTTTAAATATTTGACCAGATTGCAGCCCCAAGCAAGCTTGGGAAGTGGAGCTGAACTTTATAGTGGCAGGTTACATTGCTCCAACACTATGTGCTTGTTTGAAGGGATCTCTTTTTGGCAATGTAACGTACAGATACAGGATGCCCGTTACCATCAACCAACTTGAGGCTACAGCAAAGAGGAAAGGATTCCACATGCTAGGCCTCTGTTCAATTTAGGTTCCCCCTCCTTTATTTTTCTGTTAAAAAAAGGAGGAGGAGGAGGAGGACATAGCACCTAGTTCTGCCCTTACATTTTAGCTGGAAATGTGGATTCAGTGAAATGGAAACTCAATTACAGCTAAGTATTTTGAAAGTGTTCCCCAAGTGTTCACCCCAAGCATTCACCTCACATCTCCTGTATCTAGTTGTCCTGAACAAACTATCCTTTCCACCTTTTTTCATTCTGAGGTGCAGAATAAGTTGAGAGACAGAAAGATAGACGTAGCAATGGACACAGTAACTCCTATGTGTCCCTAGTAAATTGCCACACCTCATTTTAAAGATTTTGAAATGCCTGGACACATTTGGAAGGATTGCCATGGTGAACGTGGTGTGGCCATAAATCATCTTTGAAAGAATGATTCTTAAGCCCCTGCACAGATGAAGTGCTTGACAATGAAAAATATCTTTGGGATAGGAGTGCAGTGAGTAATACTGATACTCTTGAGTCAAACCTAAAGGCTATTTACTCCCTGGGATTGTCTTTATTTTTTGTCATATAACTGTAATACTGACTTGCTAGCTGTTCAGAACATAAGTAGAGCTCTTTCGGATCTTACCAAAGGTTGGTTCAGCTTAGGTCCAACCCCCGGAAAAAGGTGGGATATTAATTAACTAGTATATTTACCTGGCGTTGGTCGGGATTTTATTTTCCTCTTAAGAACTCACCAAACTGTCTTCTCCAGTACCTGTAATTTCCCCCCATATTTTCCAGTGCAACCTGTATTAAGAGTTATTTGCATATACAGTTTGGGTTCCTGAGGGAATACACTGTCCTTCTCCTTGCTGCTAGGCCTTGTCACCATAGCTACCGGCCTTTTCCAATACCTGAAACTTTTCCCATATTACCCAATCCAATCTGTATTCAGAGTTAACATACAGAGGTTGAGTTTCTGAGGGAATACACTGTCCTCCTTCTTGCTGCTAGGTCTTGTCTTCATAGCAACCGGCCTATTGTAGTACCTTTATCTTTTCCCCATAGCCCCCAGTCCAATCTGTGTTGTCTGGTGATGTTGATGTGCTAGCTTTTTTTCCCCCCTGCTTTCTGTTGAATTTGTGCAATGGCTTTACATTTTTCTGGAAGCATTTTTTGTTTTGAATTTCAACTTTAAGAGTCCTCACATGTGGAACCCATACAATCTACTGTGTGAAGCGAGAAGAGTTTGTAACCATATTGTGTATGTCACTTTAATTTTTCTCACATATGCCTCCCAAAAGTTTTCTGGAATCCTTATTGATGGTAGGCCTCATCTCCATAGCAACCGGCCTGAGGCCAGGAGCTCTTGGCTGAGAATTCTAAATGCCCCTCCCTAAACTGCCAACCCCAGGATTCCATAGAATTTTTACAGCCAACCAATCGTATGAGGTCTTCTTGCCTCACTCAGCCACTTGTATGAAGTCTTTACCTGCCTGACGCAGACAAACAGACAAATTCACAAACTCACAGACAAACATTGACTTTTATATAGTAGATTTCACAAGGAAATCTTTCAGAATCCTCTAGATAGCCTTCCTAATGGGCTTGAAAACACTTGCTGTCCCTTTCTGATGCCTCTTGGTATTCCATGGCAAAGCCATTTCTGCACTACATTGTTACAGTGCTATTATTCCACGTTCAACGTCCTGTGGAATCCTGGGGTTTGCAGTTTAGAGAGGGGCCTTTAGAATTCTCAGCCAGAGAGCTCTTGGGCCTCAGTGAACTACAAACCCCGGATTTCCACAGGGATTTGAAATTGCAATAATAGCACTTTAACAGTGTAGAGCAGAAATGACCGTAATCTCTCTGACCGTAGGTTTCCTTTGCTCATAGACACTGGGAAACCTACAATTTCTGTACCTCCACTACTAAAAGGTACTTTGATCTGCTAGAGGCTTCTTCCTTCAGTGGCCATTTTGACAGAGACAGAGGCCATTTTGATGCAGACCCTACACTTTTCCAAGTCTGATCGTTATGGGGACATTGTTTGGAATAGCATGTGATGTTGCACAGGAACTATAGTGAAGAGAAGAAATCATTGAAAATCTCTTGCCTTTCACTGATGAAACCTTCTGCTGGATGAAGGACCATCCTATCAGTAGAGTAACACCAATTGGATACCACTCCATGAGATCTTCTCGTACCCTTCTAAAATCCACTAAGATAGTGACCATCACTACCACTTACATCTATGAATTGCACAAGTTACTTATGCACTGTGTAAAATGTCAAAGCTGCTGTGTTTTATCTGACTTACTTCCCTCTTCTCTCTTTTCACCCATTTCCTCAAACCTTGTATCCATGTTCTTTAACATTCCAGCATTTCCTTCTTTTCCCCTTTCTAGTATTTCTTCCATTGCTTTCTTCTCCTATATTTCTTGCCCTTTTGTTCTTCCCATCAATGTTCTTTTCCTTCTCCCTTTCTGTTTCAAAAATAGTGATGGTCCCAAGCAATTAGGTTCATTTCTCACCCTGCTGGTTACATTGTACAGGAAATGGAAGAAGGGGGAAACCACCAAAGAAGAATTTAAGCAAGTAGCTAGGAGATGTAGGGAGGAGGTCAGAAAGGCTAAAGCACAGAACAAACTTAGGCTGGCCAGAGACATTAAAAACAATAAAAAGGGTTTCTTTAAATATGTCCGTAGCAAAAGGAAAAAGAAGGAGACGATAGGGTCACTGCGCAGAGAAGATGGCGAATTACTAATAGGGGGAAGAGAAAAGGCAGAACTACTTAACACCTTCTTTGCCTCAGTTTTTTCCCAGAAGGATACAAGCACTCAACCTGGCAGTTGGGGAGCAGGTGAGGAAGCAGGGGAAATGAGGCACATAATAGGTAGAGAGGTGGTACAGGAATACCTGGCCACACTGGATGAATTCAAGTCTCCAGGGCCAGATGAATTGCATCCTAGGATATTAAAAGAACTGGCAGAGGTCATTTCGGAACCGCTTGCTATAATCTTTGAGAAATCTTGGAGGACAGGAGAAGTTCCAGCAGACTGGAAGAGGGCAAATGTTGTCCCCATCTTCAAGAAGGGAAAAAAAGAGGACCCAAATAATTATCGCCCAGTCAGCCTGACATCAGTACCGGGAAAGATTCTGGAGCAGATCATTAAGCAGTCAGTTTCTAATCACTTAGAAAGCAACGTGGGAATCACAAGAAGTCAACATGGATTTCTCAAAAATAAATCATGCCAGACTAATCTTATCTCTTTTTATGATAGAGTTACTAGCTTGATAGATGAAGGGAATGCTGTGGATGTAGCACTTCTCGATTTCAGTAAGGCCTTTGACAAAGTTCCCCATGACATTCTTGCAAAGAAGCTAGTAAAATGCGGGCTGGACAGGGCTACTGTTAGTTGGATTTGTAATTGGTAGACCAACCAAACCCAAAGGGTGATCACGAATGGCTGCTTTTCATCCTGGAGAGAAGTGACTAGCGGGGTGCCACAGGGTTCTGTCCTGGGCCCAGTGCTGTTCAATATTTTTATCAACGACTTGGATGAAGGAATAGAGGGCATGCTCATCAAATTTGCAGATGACACCAAATTGGGAGGGGTTGCTAAAACGCCAGAGGACAGGATCAAAATTCAAAATGACCTGGATAGATTGGAGAGCTGGGCCAAAGCTAACAAAATGAAATTCAACAGAGAGAAGTGTAAGGTCCTACACTTAGGTAGAAAAAATGGAATACAGAAATATAGGATGGGGGACACGTGGCTGGATAGCAGTACGTGTGAAAGGGATCTAGGAGTCTTAATAGACCACAAGCTGAATATGAGTCAGCAGTGTGATGCGGCAGCCAAGAAAGCCAATGCAATTCTCGGCTGCATCAATATGAGTATGATGTCTAGATCGAGGGAGGTACTGATACCACTCTACTTTGCTTTGGTTAGACCTCATCTTGAATACTGTGTCCAGTTCTGGGCACCCCAATTTAAGAAGGACATGGTCAGGCTAGAGCAAGTCCAGAGGAGGGCAACCAAAATGGTGAGAGGCCTGGAAGACATGCCCTATGAGGATAGACTTAGAGAACTGGGTATGTTTAGTCTGCAGAAGAGAAGGTTAAGAGGGGACATGATAGCCATGTTTAAATATTTGAAGGGATGCCATGTCGAGGAGGGAGCAGGCTTGTTTTCCGCTGCTCCAGAGACTAGGACAAGGAGCAATAGATTCAAGCTGCAGGAAAGGAGATTCCACCTGAACCTCAGGAAGAACTTCCTGACAGTCAGGGCTGTCCGGCAGTGGAATATACTGCCTTGGAGTGTAGTGGAGTCTCCTTCTTTGGAGGTTTTTAAGCAGAGGCTGGATGGCCATCTGTCGGGAGTGCTTTGAGGGTGTTCCTGCATGGTAGGGGGTTGGACTGGATGGCCCCTGTGGTCTCTTCCAACTCTACATTTCTATGATTCTATGATTCTATGATTGACAAACTGACAATTCTTCTTGCTAGGGAGCTTAACTATAGATTGGCACTAGCCAAAGTCAGCAGCCAGGTAGAAATTTCTGTGAAGTGTGACACAATCCTTCCACCAGGCAATGCATATTGCCAGGTGGAAATTTTTACTGGGATTTATTAGAATTTCCCTTGGTGTCTCAATGTGAGAAGAAAAACATCAATGGAAACATTAGCAAGAGCTGAGTACATTATAAATGTTATATCAAGTCAATCTTTCACTCCTAAATTCTATTATTATTGTTGTGAAGTGCTTAAATGCAACTGTTCCATTAGCTAATTAAATGTCTGAGGGAATATTTTTTCCTCTGTAAGACAATTTATCTGGAAAGATTTAAAACTGCTGTTAGTAAGCTAACAAATACCAACTTTGATTTCCTGGTCCCTCCCCCTTCGTAAATTTACTGCTATATACTAACATCTTTGTTACAGACAGGCAGTTACTCAAGGTTTATTGGCATTGTTTCTCAAGATTTAAATGAGATATAAAATTTTATAGCAGGCATAGTATTTTAATGACTGTTTCATTATTTTACATGGCAAACATGAATGGATTCAGGGAGTAATATTGATGGACAGCATGTCATTAGGAGATACAAAAGTGGTGTATGAGTCATTTATGTGCAAATTAGGATCTTCTGTGTTTCAGGGCTTGGTTTGCAAGATTATATATAGCCCAATCTCTCTTTGTGCAACAGGACCAAAAGGGAGTTGATAGAGGAGATCCACTTTTCAGTTTGCTACATGATTTGCCTACCTGCTGGATAAGTAAATGTGTCATTTTAAGTTTATTTGAGGCAAACAGCATATCTATTCTGTAATATTTAACAATCAGCTGCCTGAAGATGTCTTGCTGTCTTTCTTGTTTTCTTTCCTTTCTAGCTGATCCCCTTTCAGAAAACCCATGAAATGTGTCACTTTTCATTCTGCCTTGAAGCTCTGCTCTCTTTTGATGCCTTTGACCCTGTCCCTTACAACTTCAGGAGTAAGGATGTGGAACCTACTCTTTCAGAGACCTTGGAAAGTTATTGCAAGTTCCACATTGGTAATTTTCAGAACTTGTAATCCAAAAAGTAACTTTCCCAAGTTCTGTTCTTTCCATTACCACTCCTATCCTTCCTGCATCAAATTTAGAAACATGCAAAGTTGCCACCATTGGTCAAATAATGCACGTTAAAGTTTCTGTTAAGAGCTTGGCATTATTGATGGCACTATATGAATCAGAATATATATATATATGTAGAGAGAGAGAGAGAGAGAGGGAGAGAGAAATGTAAAATACACATTATTGGTGTTGGTATTGGTTGGTGAGATTTTATGTTAAGTATAGCTCATCATTGGCAACCATGATTAGAGGCATACAGTATGGCATCCATGTTGAAGTTAACTTATGTAGATTTCATCGTTTCTTTGATTTCTTCATTTACTTACTATTAAAAATGTTTGTTGATCTTTTTTCGGTCCATCCAACCTCCCAAACTGATGTACAATAACGGAGATTAAAATGTTACTTAAAGGAACAGATTTTTTTTTATTTGGTTAAAACCCAGTTAAGAACAAACAAACAAACCAACACAAAGATAAAGGCCATTCAGAACAATACAATTTTGGTCACCATTCAGACAGTCACATAGGGAAGGGGGGAATTGGGGGCGGTTCACCCATGGTGGCAATGTTTTGGGGGCATCCTGGCTCGTGGCCACACCCCTGCGTGCCGCAACCCTGCCCCCAAGCACACTGGCCATGCCCCTATGCACTGCGGCCACGCCCTGCGCCCATGTCTACCGCATACTGTAGCCCCGCCCCCGTGCTGTAGCCCCACCCCATCCCACCCCCCTCCATGCACTCCGCTGCTGCATTCAGAAGCAAAAATGTCTCAGAAATGTATAACTGACTTGCAGTTTTTAATTACCTTGTAATTGTGCAAAGTTCATATTCTTGACTCTCTGACTTCTGCATTAACCTCTGTTACTTACTAGATTTATTAACAGGAATCTCCTTGAGAAAAGTGGAACTGGGAAAATTCACCTTCCTTCTCTAGCAGGGTGTACTGCTTTAAAAGCACAGGGATTATGCATCATTATAATAATAATTAATAATTTGTAATAAATAATAAATAATTATTACTTATTATTATAATATTCCTACCCACCCTATATCAAGAAGAGTGCAGCTTACAGATAAAAAAAAATCCAACAGGTTAAAACAATAAAATAAAAGTTTGAAACAATAAATTAATTTAAATAAGCTAAAGCATATTAAGCTCTGGGTGCCTCAATTTAAAGATATAGACAAGTTGAGTAGTTTCAGAGAAAGGCAACAAGAATGATAAAACATGTAGAGAAGAAAACATGAGAAAACATTGAGGGAGGTGTGTATGTTTGGCCTGATGAAGAGAAGACATAGGGTTGATATGATTATACTCTTTAAATATCTAAAGTGCTGTCAGTAAGAAGAGAGTTCAGGTTTATTCTCTGCTGCTCCAGAGGGTAGAACCATATCTAATGGTTTTAAGGTATAGATGGGTAAATTTTGACTTAATCTTAAAAATAATTGCTTAACAGTAAGAGCAGTTTGGCAGTGGAACCAGTTACCTAAAGAGGTGGTTGGTTCCTTTTTTCTGTTGTTTTGTTGTCATGTGCCTTCAAGTCATTGCCTTTGTCTTCCTCTGGGGCTTGGAGAATGTGACTTGCCCAAAGTCACCCAATGGTTTCCATGGTCGAGTGGAGATTGAAATTCTGATCTCCAGAGTCGTAATCCAATGCCCAAGCCATTACACCACACTTTTATGTTTTTTTTTTTGGGGGGGGGGGGGGTTGGATTTAAAAAAATGTTTTTTTTTTTATTTAAAGAAACTTACCCAAAACATATATCATATCAACATATCATAGAAAGAATTTGAGATTTAAGTACCCTGAGGCTGCTACCCCTACATGGCTCAGCGTAGTGTAGTTTTTCTCTTTTTTTGTTTGTTTGTTTGTTTTATATGTTTATTAAGTTCAACCGTCATTATGAATCAGCACAATAAATATAAATCAATATACAGTATACCCATATGTATATGTTACGGTACATATACCGTACATATACCATAAGAAATATCAACCAACAGTATGAATCCAGCATTACAGTATTATTCAATGCTCAATTATACCCCCCAAAAAAGATATAAATGAAATAGATCAATAATTAGATAATTTTGAGTTTGTCTATAACTAATATAACCTAGAAGAACAGTCATTATTTTACCCTAACAATTATTATACCCCAACCAAGACCTATTCTATATATTTACTATTTCTTATTCTAGAGTATTGTTATGAAAATCTAATATAAGAATCTAATTAAACTTAGATTTAACGGAAAAAAAGAAGAAATATGTAAGAGATACAAATATAAGCAATATAAGAAGTAAAAAAAAAGAGGGAAAAAAGAATAAAAAGGGGGAAAAAAGAGGAAGGAAAGGGAAAAAAAGAAAAAAGAAAATGGAAAAAGAGAAAGAAATAATGTGAGTGAAATAAGATTAAGAAAAGAAGAGATAACATAATATATAAAATGAATAATATTCATTTGAATGAATAATTCAAATGAATAATGAATTCATAATGAATAATAATTCATAATATATAAAATGAATTTATAACTCTATTTTATGATTTACAGTTCTAAAAGAGATTCTCCCAATCTCTCTTTCCATACACTTTTTAGAGCATTCCGTTCTTGATTCGACATGTCTATACTTTGATTTTACATGAGCATAGTTAGCATATCTATTTGGTACATGTCAAGAAGCTTGAATAACCATTCTTCAGATGTTGGGATTTCTTTAATTTTCCATTTACAATAGCCTGGCTGCTGTTATCATATATAGAAGAAGCCTTCCATATCTTTTTTGATCATTCCTATTAATTCCTTTCAGTATATTTAATAAAAATAACTCTGAAGACATAGGAAATTGTAAACCCGTTATTGCTCTAATTTGATTATAGATTTCCCTCTGAAGTATTCTGGCCATTTTACATGTCCACCAGACATGAAAGAAAGTACCTATTCCCTCATCACACTTCCAACATTTATCAGATATATTTTTATATATATTCGCTAGCTTTGTGGGGGTCAGATGCCACCTGTAAAACATTTTATAATAATTTTCTTTAACGGCAATACATTTTGTAAATTTCTAATTCACTGTCCATGCTTTTTCCCAGTCCTCTAGAGCTATTGTATGCCTCAGATTTTGGGCCCACTTAGTCATGTTATCCTTGATGGTTTCTTTCTCTAATTCTAATTTCAATAAACTATTATATATTAATGATAGTATATGATCCTTGCCATCCAATAATTTAATGTCAAAACCATTTCTTTTTCCCTCAATACCTTCTGTATTCATATCAATTCTATAACTCTCTTTTAATTGTCTGTATAAAAAACAATTACATTTAATTCCTTCTTTTTTTAATACCTTGAGGAATTTAAAAGTGCCACTACCTATTTAATTATCCAGTAAATCCTCATAAGTTAACCACTTTTCTATTGACCCACATTCTTGTTTATGAAAAGCTTCCTGAGTGGATCTTCAACATGGAATTTTGACATAAAGTTTCCTTTTATATATGTTCCAAATTCTTAACAGCAAGTTTCTTAAAATATGTTTATTAAATTCTTTATCCATGCTGGCTTTGTTATGTCCCAAATAACCATGCCAACCATACTTCATGTTAAACCCTTCTAATTGTAAAATGCTTCTATTTTTTAAATTTATCCAGTCAGAATCCAGGACAAAGCACAAGTGTGGTGGTATGTCTTAAAATTTGGGAGGCCGAGGCCTCCTCTTTCTCTACTGTCTAGTATATAACTCTATTTAATTCTTGATCTTTTCCCCAACCACACAAACTTTCTTACTTCATTATCGCACCTTTTCTTGTTTCTTTGTGCTTTAGAATAGGTAGATTTTAAAAGAGGAACATTAATTTTGGAAGTATGCTCATTTTAATAGTAGCTATTCAACCCAATAAGGATAATTTTAAATCTGCCCATTTATTAAGATCTTCTCTGATTCTGTTCCAGATTGATTTATAGTTATTATCACAAAGATCCAGATTTTTCTTTGTAATCACTATTCCGAAATATTTAACTTTTTCCCTAATCTGAAAGTTTGTCATTTGTTTTAATTCCTCCTCTTGATAGTTTGTCATATTCTTTGTCATCATCATGGTTTTATCTTTATTTATTTTAAAGCTGGCCAAATCTCCAAACTCATCTAATACTTCTAGTAGTACCTTTATGATCTTTAAGGGATCTTCTAAAATTATAACTAGGTCACCCGCAAAGGCTTTCAATTTATACTGTTGATTTTTAATTTGCACCCCCTTAATTCTAATATTATTCCTTATATTCATATTCAGTATTTCCAATACCATTACAAATAGTAAAGGAGAGAGAGAGCAACGTTGATGAGTACCTTTTTCTATGTTTAGTTCATTTGTTTTCTTTCCATTTATTATTAATTTCACAATTTGATTACTATAAATTGAATCAACCCAATTAATATAATTCTTGCCTAAATCTAATTTCTTCATGACTTGAAGCATAAAATCCCAATTTACATTATTGAAAGCCTTTTTGGCATCTATGAAGATTAAGGCCAATTTCTCATTAGATGTATATTCATAATATTCTATAATATCAACAATTGTTCGTATGTTATCTTTCATGTATCTTTTTGATAGAAAACCAGTTTGATCATGATGAATACAATTACTTAATACCTTTTCAAGCCTATCCACTAAAATTGAGGCAAATTGAGGCTACACTTTTACAGACATCCTCAAAGAGAGGATGTACAGCTACATACTAGAGATGCTTTAGTTGGATTTCCTGCATTGAGCAAAGGGGTTGGACTTGATCTTCTATGAGGCCCTTTCAAACTCCATCATTCTATGATTCAGTTCTTTGAATTAAAACAGATGTATATACATCAGTATTTGAGATTAATTAATGAGGCTCAATGGCCTTGATGTACTGCCAAGTTTTCACTTGGTCCATAAATGAAATGAGTATTGGTGCCAGTTGGGCCCCCCAAAAGAGACCATTCCACAATTTGTATGCCAAGGCTGTGAAGTCCCAACACAATATACTGAGCTTCCTGATGGGACAAAAAGGAGCCCCTGCACATAGACTTCAATCCTCAAGCACATAAATGGGGAGGCACTCCCTCAAGTATCAAAGTATGTCAAGTATGTTCACAAAACATCTACTCCAGGACAAGCAAGTTACAACAATTTTGGATTAATGTCACACCTCCTGTATCAGGAGGTATCAGGTGTAGGCTTCTTACCATATTGTACCCAAATTAAATTTTTGGACATTGTCATACATGCAAAACATCTGAAAAAGTTCTGAAGTAAGCCAAATGAATTTGAATAAGTTCAGGAACATTTTTCAGGCAGCTTCCCTCTAGCTGCTGCTGGATTTCAGTAATAAGTTTCAGTCACCATGAACCCATATCAAGTTCCAGCACAACATAAAGCTTATTGTAAAACTTAGTACAATAGTGAGAGGAAGACTACTGTTATGGAGAACTGTGGTGTATATCTTGTATTTCTAGTTTCCTTAGCCATTTGACTTTTCCAAAATAAGCTCCTTTTAAACACTTGTTTTCTATAATTTATTTGGCAAACAGCCTAGCCTCCTTCTTAGGAAATTTTTCTCAGAGTTCCTCTTTTGTAATATTTGTTGAAGCTGGTGACGTGGAGGATACTTGCTATGTATGTCTTACTTCTTCTCATTCTTAGCAGGCCTGCTTGAAATCACTTGAAACTTAAGAACCACTTAATTCTATCTTCTTCTACAAGATCTGATTTTGTTTTAGCTGTCTCTTGCAGATCAAAGAGTTCTTTTCTTCCTTTTCTTTCCTACTAAAAAACACCAAAGGATTTCAAGAGTGACAGATTTTTGGTTGCTTCTCTTTGTCTACACAAGAATAAAAACATATATTTCCCAGAAGGCCAACATTACTACCCATCAGCTGTCCTATAGGCATAACCCAGATGGATTTTGACAAGAATTAAATACTGCTAACCCA
This sequence comes from Cyclura pinguis, assembly GCA_030412105.1. Classification (NCBI taxonomy): domain Eukaryota; kingdom Metazoa; phylum Chordata; class Lepidosauria; order Squamata; family Iguanidae; genus Cyclura; species Cyclura pinguis. The sequence goes on along the minus strand of CM059599.1, from coordinate 244,023,592 downwards.
TTCCACCATGAGTGAATAAGAAGGAAGGGAAATAAGTCTTCTGTCTGCTGTATGTTCTAAGTCTGACAGAAAACTGACTATTTGTACACTTCTTATAAATAGCAATGGTGAAACCCATTTGGCTAGTCTAAAACATTGAAATCTTCCAGCCTTACCTTTTCTTTGAAGGGCTCCTCACAACTTCCACCTTGACCTCAATTCTTAGACATGTGGAATGCTGGCTGCCACACAGGCAGTCCGTCACAATCTTTGTGAAGGCTGGTAATAGCAGAATGACATATGGAGGCAAGTATATAATTGGTGCGAGGCTTAAGATTTCCTCTTCTTTCTCTCCCCCCTCCTGGCTTACTCAGCTGTCAGTTTGATGTGAACAACCAGAGTGCTGTGGCTGAAATGGGCCATTCCGAGGGAATGATTAAATACAGGTTGTAGGTGCAGTGAGGAAATCTTGCCAGACAGGTGATGGAAGGAGACTGATACTCATTCACGAGGAGAGACCTTCCTGAAAGAGAGAGATCTTTGAATATTTTTCATCATTCAGCAGGCTAGAATAATAATACTATGATCAGGCACGTCAAGCTTTGTCTGTCGAGCAAAGGCAAGTCCTGGAGAAAGCAGATTTGTGTGTGTGTGTGTGTGTGTGTGTGTGTGTGTAAGAGGGAGAGACAGAGAACTCTTGTAGCATGATTGCTTTCTCGATTTTCTCTGTTACTCTCAATAATATGCTTGAAAAGTTTTATTTGTACCTCAGGGACTATGAGGCTGTCCTCATTTAAGAATATAAATGCAGAAATTACTGTTTCACAACTGACAGCTTTAAGCACTTCCACTGGCAGCCCGTCTGTCTTATTTGCAAGTCGGTATATCCATGTAGCCTTGCCAAAGCAATTGAGACCTTTACCCTCTGCATTATAATTATAGGCCAGGCATCTTCATGAGAGACACAGTTCTGGTTGCTGATGAAAGAATGGTTTTCTCCTCCAGAGGCAGTTCCTGCTTTTTATTGCCTTCTCTCCCTCATTTTTAAACGATTGGCTATTTGTTAGATCTGTCTTGGGTTCATGAAAGATTTAAAAATACCCTAAGACTGGAGAAAAGCATTCAAAATAATAATAATAAAAAATGTTGCTTATAAAGAAAAATAGATGTAATCATAAAAAGAGTTCAAACATGAGAATGGTTCAAGATATTGTTATATTAACCATAATCAACTCTCCCTGTTTGCCTTTTTTTATATATCTGCAGTTTTCTGTGTACATATGTGTGAGTCGTATCAGAGTGCCACAGAATTTGAGATCCAAGAAATCACATGCATTCCTTTTGCTATCATGAACCATCGTAATTTAAATGACTTTTTAAAATATTTACCATTAAATGAAGTATGACAATATGACAGCTTACTAAATTATGGCACTTTTAGATTAAATGAAGGAAAACAGTTCATTTTGTCAATTCCTTCCTTATAAAATTCAGATGAGTGCTGAATATCTAGGATGTCTATGCCTAGATTGAAGAAGATATTCCCTACATTTTCTAAGCCCAGCATATGCAAAGAAGATTTATGATGCTGTCTGTTTATGCTAGAGTAGATATGTGGGACCATATAGATGCTTGCAAATGAAGGGTCGACCAGAGTGAAAGGAAGCTGCAAGATTGCAGGAAATATGGAATAGCTGCTAAAAAAGGAAGAGTTTGTGTGAATTATCTTCTAGTAAGATAAGGATGCATGTTGATGGCTATTTAGTCTGTTAGCTTTATGCTACGTCTAGGTTTCAGAGGAATTGTACCCCTTAGAACTAGCCACTTGAGATAAAGAACAAGAAGGGACTGTTGCTCCCATATTCTACTTGTGGATTTCCCCGGGGCATCTGACTGGCTGCTACAGGAACAGGATTCTGAATTAGATGGAGTTCTGGTTTCATCTTAAAGGATAATTCTTATGGTGTACGTGCCCTTCATAATGTTTAATACATGGCAAGCCATGTCTTCATATCCTTATTTGCTTGCTCCTCTAACCAGCGGCCAGTTAGGTGAAGTGGGGCAAGGGAACGTGCATCATTAATGGACAGGAGATGTTACTTGAAACGTCGTGGACAGGGCATTAGGAGAATGGTGTGGACCTGCTTTCTGAGTGATAGTTATTCCTACTTCCATGCTGGTAGGTTATGCAGCAGTACAGTATTCATGATTCCTGTTCAGTTTGTAGTACAGAATGATTTTTAAATGGCTTGAAGGTTATTTTTAGTGAATCCATGTCCTTACTTCTGTCTGCGTATACTAAAAAAAAAAAAAAAGTTACATTTTTTTCTTTTCCTGATAGACTCATCAGGCTTTTCTGAAATTCACATAAGGATTATAGGGTAGGAATGTGATAAAACTCAGATAAAACAGAGGCTGCTTGATGTGGCTTGGCAGCTTGATAGTCTTTTCTCTGCTTGAAAAATAGTCCTAATCCATTAAAGATATAGCTTCATTTTCATTGTAATTTATATCTTTATTTTAAATATATTTATAAATTTAATGACAGATTACAATTATTAATTTTAATTTTAACCTATTAATTAGTTTTGGATCGGAGGTATTAGAAAAAGCCCTTATGTTAGAGATTGTATAGTCACTGAACGTTACAGGAAATTGAGGATCTGCAGGATATTGTATTAAAATGTCCACTTTATTAAAATAAATGGGAATAGTACTCACATATATGAGCATATCCACAAGTGAAGTTTGCTCCTCATGAAGGATGGATATATTTGTTAAAATGGTTAGATAAGACTATTTCTACAGATTGCCTGATTTTAATCTTTATGCATTGTTAGCAGAAAAAAAAATCATTCAAAAGATAATGATGTCTGAATTCCCAGTTATTGTAATTTATGAATTCTTCTTAGTGATAACTTTATTTCCTTTTGTGTTTGTATGCATGTGTGCATGTGTGTGTATGTACACACATGATGTCTATGTATAAATGAAAACGCTTGGTTGCTTTTGGTGACAGCTCTGTGTTTTTTAATGTGACCTTTAGAGCAAATGTCAAAATAAAGGTCACATTCTAGATGTTTTGGACCTTAGCTCCCAGAAGTCTCAGCCAGTATGGCCAATTGTGAAGGACTGTAGGCCTTCTGAGATTACTTTAGAAGCTGGTAAAGCATGCAGATTTAAACAATGTGAAAATGATTCCCAAAATCCACGAACGTGGAACAGTACACATTCTACACAGGTACTGTAAGCCAGAAAGGGATGCATTTCAACGGCATTAACCTGCCCTTTCCTTCTGCTCATAATGTTGTATCTACAAGGAAGACAAATTCCAGAGGTCAGTTCAAAAAGGCCAATACAGCCTCTGGAGGTTTTTGATATTCTTTGATAGAGAGAGATGTGAATTGAAAATATGAATCGTTCTTCAATGTAAAATGAATGTGGAAATATCCTGTTCCAGTAACTCTGTTGATGGAACATTATTCTCTCCCATTCTTGCCTAGGGGACTGCCTTTCTGCTGGTACCACTGTACTATTTTTGAATTCGTTTTCAATTCTAACCCAGGTGTTTTATTCCCTCTGTGCTGCTTTTAGGTGAGGATGTATCGGATGGATTTTGTACAGACTCTCCTTCACCTTCCAAAACAGTGACTTGTGAAGTGCCATGTGTAATGGACTGTGTCGTCACTGAATGGTCACAGTGGTCATCTTGTTCCCATTCATGCTCCAGTAAAAACGCAGAAGGGAGACAAAGCAGAACAAGATCTATACTAGCATTACCAGGAGAAGGTGAACAGTGGATCTCTTGTGGTTGTTTGTTTGTCTCCTTGCAGGTTTCCTGTGATATCACAAGGAAGTGCACAAAATAATGTTTGCTGGTATTTCCTGATTTATTGGGAACAGTCTTTACTTCCCAGGTCATAATATATCTGCTGTCCAAGACATATATACATACATATACATATATATAATTTATTATCTATATACTGGCCAAAACTAGATAAGCTTTCGCACCTGAGACAGAATCTTTTAAAAGTTCCTTCCTCCTTCTTCTTGGTGGTATAAATAAATAATAATAATAAAAAAAGTAACCAACAATTTGCTGCATTTCTTTGACAAATGTTTCATTCCTCTACCTAATTGTAGTGCTGGCCTTGTGAAATATTCTTGAGGTGTATAGGATAAGTTTCTAAACATCTCTTGCATCCTCAGACCCAGAGGTGTATCTAAGGTGAGGCAACTGGGGCAGGTGCCCTGGACACCAATGCCAGGGGTGCAAAAAAGGTGAAATCCCCCCACCCTCCCACCTGGGCCTAGTCCACTGTTGCCCCCCTACCCAAGCCAGAGTCCTTCCTGGTCTGATGTGGGGACAGCGGCAGCCTTCCCACCCACTGCTTCCTGCTGCCCCAACCCTGCCGCCGTTGGGGTCTTCTTCAGCCAAGGTGGCAGCAGTGGGAGAAGCAGCACCTAGGGGCACAACTTCCATGCTTGCCCTAGGCGCTGTTGAGCCTAGATACGCTGCTGCTCAGACCACTGATATACCATGGCTGAGGAATATTTTCTTTAGATATAGCTTTAGATAAGGCTTGGAAGATTGTGGAGCCTAGTATATGTAGTGGATGGTTCATTTGAGAAACCTGTGTTGAAACCCTTCCTTGAATCTCCCCCTTTCCTTCAAATAAGGCGTATGTTATCCTTGTATGATTGTAGTGTGATCTGTCACCAGTATTGAAATCTTAAAACTGTAACAGATGGATGCTTAATATCAGCTCAATAGTAACTCCCAGTGTCATAATCAATTTCCAAAATAAAATCAGAATCTGGGACTTGGGAACAGTGAAGGCTAGAGTTATCAGATGCAAGTTTTTGAAAAGTAAAATGTAGTGTATAAATATATAGTATGATATGGTATGCAGCATTTCTAGGTTTTGGCTTTTCAAGGCTGTGTGCTGTTTCACATTTCCCTGGAGAACGATTTGGATTAGCTTCCAGCCCCATTGTAATAATACTAATTAATAATCCTTATCACTGGGAAAAAAATTGCACCTACAAAGCTCTGTACAAATATTCATTAATCCACTATGTTGCCAAATTGTATCTGATAACATTGAAGTCATGACTTAATGAAGCTTTTTAATACATCAGAATATTGGATTTTTTAAAAAGATAAATTTACATAGAGGAATTAATTAAATGATGATGCATGTTCCAAGGAACAGTGAAGGTAACTTTAGATCCATAAATCCAGAAAAGCCCACTAAGAATACAAGAGAAAAACTCTGTTAAGGGTAGCTGGGCAATTTTCCTGTTAAAATTTAGTGCATTATTTAAAAATGTATATACTTTAGTTAAATATTGAATGGTACATTCAATATTTCATAGCACAATTCTGTAAGAAAAAAAGAGAATAACAGCTAAAATAGACTGCTTCTTTTCATTGGATTTGACTTCAGTGTTGCCCATTTGTAACACTTCACCTAATTTATGGACCTTAGTGGAAACTTGTTTAGGTGCTGTCTTTTCCTTGGCCAACATTTATCTGTAGAAGTAGCTTTTAAGTTTTACAGAGACCAAGGAAAAGATGCAGTATTGTCACTTACTCACTATGTTGTTCCCAAAGAATCATTTTGTACAAAATGTAAACTATGAAAAAAAAGGAGGGGGGTCCTTTTAATATTAAAGAAAACAGATGCGGAGTTCTATTTCCCTGCTCACTTCTAAAAACCTAGAAGTGAAGTAATTTCAACTGAATGGATTGAAGTTCCCAGAAAAAAAGAAAAAATAATGCTGATGGAAAGACTCATGTCTTTATAAATAGGGACTTCCACAATATATTGGATAGCATTGGGATAGAATCAATTGGTTTGATCATTATATCCTTACACAGGAGATATAGGAAAGATGAAGCAATATTTTTTCTTTATTAATTGAGGCTGCAGTCCTTTAATCCTAGAAAGGACCGCCTTAGAAGGATCAGAGTATTTTGTATCTCTCCAAAGGTGGAGGAAAAGGTCCATCCTTAGTGAGGAGAGATAACTTCAGATGCCTCATACAAGTCCCTGTAGAAAACACTGCACACTTGTATATTTCATGATAGCAAGTCAAGGAGGTGGGCTGAAGGTCCCAGAATCCAAAACCTGAGAAGCTGAAGGTCCCAGAGTCCAAAGCCTTCCAATGCTCCCAACACATCCTTCTGAGAATTGGAAGGGGAATAATATTGCTCCTTCCACCCTTTTACTTCATTGGTTTAGACCTTGCAGGGCTTGAAAATCTCCAGTTTGAGAGCTTCCCATGCTTAAACTAATTATTGAAAACAGGGGTGGCAAATCAGTACCCCTCCAGAATCTGTTGGATGGTGACCTTCCAATTATACCTAACCATTGCCCACACTGGCTAGGACTGATGGAAGTTGGAGTCTAACCTCTGAAGGCTATAGGTTCTCTTTTAAGAGTGCTGTCTGACTCTTTTATCACTTTAGATTATAGTATTTCAGATTCAGATTCATAGATATGGAGTTTAAGGACTGATTTTCTGAGCATCAAGCAGGCATTCTGTTCCTCATTTCCATTTTTCTCATACAATGCCAAAGGACACACATATGGCAAGATACAGTTTTTATGCTTTTTTGAGCTGAAGTGGTACCAGCTGGTCAGCTTGAGGAGTTAAACTGGTTTTTTTTAGCTTCCTCTCAATAAATATAATTACTCAGTACTGTGGTTATTACATGGAACAAAATACAGTCATATTTAACAACAATTAAGTTTATGTGATTCACGTATTGAGTTTATGTGTCCCCCTGTCTTCACAACCAGATTTGTTGCTCTTACTGTTTTTGTTACAGCATTATTTTATAACCAACCATGGAATAACAAGACCGGACATAGAAAGTTGGGTTAAATAAGGGCCACTTTATTTGACTTAGCCTATTTAAGTTGCATTGGCCTGGAAATGGATCAAGGGGGATAGCAACCTGTGGTGGGTCCAGCTGATTCCAGGTGTCACCTCTTGACAACTACCTCAGTTCTGAAGGCAATCCAAATATTTGGGTTGCTCTCCAGATAGCCATGATTGGAAGGCAACCCAGGAGACTCCTACTCAAGCCACAGAACTCTACAAATGAGAGCCTAGATCCCAGGTTAACCTCAAACCTCCTTCCCGGCCCCCCCATGGAACCTTAAAAGAGGACCTTGGGCCAAGGAACCTTAAAAGAGGAAGTTTCAAAGCTCTGCACTACACCAAAACAGCACCAACAATGATGACCAAAGAGTTAAATTCTGGCCCCTCTATCTGCCATGGACAAGGGACAAGTGTCGGCTTAGTTTCTTTCTTCCACCAGGCCAACCAACATGGCCCTCACCTGCTGTTGCAACTCCTCCAGAAACAAGATATTACCACCTTCTGACAAATGAATGCCATCAGCCCTGTAGAGCTCTGACTGCCAGCAAATTAGAAAATGGCCCAACCCCCTATCCGTGGCATTACAAATTCCCCTATTGACCTTTCTCTGGGCATGATCAATATGTTTAGGACTACTTTCTCCACACCACATCTGATGGAGTAAAATGGCAGAAAAAGAAGGGAAAATCCAAGTCAACAACTTTCTATGAGCTGAAAATCCTTCAAAGCTTGTTAAACCAGGGGCTTGCCCTTCACCTAGCCCAAGTCATTCCCACCCTGGTGGATGCCTAAAACATGAGGTGGAGGCCCTGTGTACTTATCAAACAAAAGAGACAACAAACTGCTCCATTGGAGGCTTCTTCTCCTGAGCCACTCTACAGTGGAAACATCGCTCAACCCCAGCTGAACCCCCAAAGGGCAATTTTGGTCTTGGTGCACCACCCAGTATACCATACTATGACCACAGATAGGGCCCATTGTCTTGCCACACAGCACCTAGAAACTAACAGAAATAGAAACAATGTTGTTGTGGTGGTGGTGTGCTTTTAAGTTGTTCCTACTTTATGGCAACCCTAAGGTGAATCTATCATGGGGTTTTCTGAGGGCTGAGAGTATGTGACATGTGACAGTAGGTTTAGTGCTCAAACCGCCACACCACGCTGGCTTTCAAGAAACAGCATTTGTTCAGCAAAATAATTAAGAACTTAAGATGATGCACCTATATTTTTGCAATAGAAGACTTGCAGTGCCCTTTGTGCTGGATAGCTAGTGGGCCAAAGTCCATCACAGAAGCAGTAAAGGAAGTCCCAATCTGAAAGGAATGGGTGCCAAACTTAACCCCATGTGGGCCCAAGGACCCTAAGACTTTCAAGGTAACTGACCAAAACTGATGAGGGGTTTGCCCGTTGGTGAGGGGCAAAATGTCAATATGACGAAAAAAGCAATTTTGGTGTGAAGGAGTGAGCAGGCCTTAAATAGCCTCTGACTCCACCCCTTCACATGCAGCATTCTAGCATTTTGTGCCAGACACAAGGCACTCTGGTCTCTCCTAGGGAGAGTATCAAACTCCTCCTCTCCTCTGCAGCATCATTCACCATGCAAGTCCAGGTGGGCATTCACTGAGTACAGACATTTCACCCCAGCAGCATTAGGAAAGCAATGGAAAGCAATGTAAGCTTGTGGTTTTGTTAATTTCCTCCTGGTTTCCAAGACGTTTGCCATTTCACAGAGAGATAATTAATCACCAGCTAAGGAATACAGTTTCAATAACTTGCATTGCTATCAAAATTGTCTCCCTGTGGCTGCATTTTCTCTTCCACCACACTGTTTTTGACTTATCTATGAAGACTTTTTTTTTAAAAGAAACCTTAATCCTATGAGTATTCATCAGATATAGCAGCTCACAGTATCAATTTCTAAAGCCTGAGCCAGAAGGAAGCACCCAATTCCATTGATAGCAGGGCCAGACTCCAGTGAACTCAGATGTGGCACTCATGGTTATTACTAAGTGCTGCTTCTCACCGGCCACTGTGATATAACGGTGTTGGGCAGAGTTCTTTTGACTGAGTTCTCAAATTAGGGAGCACTGATATCAGTGATAGAGCCTGTGTGGTGATGTAGTTTGAGCACTAGACTGTGACTCTGGAGATGAGCGTTCAAATCCCAGCTGAGCTGTGGAAACCCCCTGAGTGACCTTGGGCAAGTCACACTCTCAGCCTCAAAGGAAGGCGAAGGCAAAGGAAACCCCCTCTGCTGCTTTTCTGAACAAATCTTTCCAAGGAAACCCTATGATAGGGTTGCCTTAGGGTTGCCATTAGTCAGAAATGCCTTGAAGGCACACAACAACAAAACTGTTGAGAAGTGTGAGTGTTGCTATATCATAGGTCCCTGAAGCTTGCCATATTAGGTATGTTGCATATCTCCTTCCCCTCCCCTCCCCTCCCCTCCCCTCCCCTCCCCTCCCCTCCCCTCCCCTCTCTACCCACCCCATCCCCCACCCCTTGGCCTTTTGATGTGATATGGCAACAGCATGTAAGTCTAGTAAGGCCACTTGCCGTGCAAAGAGAGAGACAAATGAATTGAATTGCACTTGATATATTTTGACCAGCAAACCAGTAGCACAAGGTATATTACCTTTTTCCCCATACAGGTGGAAAGTCATGTCCTCCTGTTCGCACGCTACAAGAATATCGCCTGTGTAATGAGCACTCTTGCAACTCTGTCTACTGGGAAACATCTGCATGGAGCCCATGTTCAGAAAACATCTTGATAACAGCTCTGAATGCTACCATTAACTGGAATGGTCAGGCAACCTGTGGAGTTGGTGTGCAGACAAGGAAGGTCTTCTGTGTGAAGAATAATTCTGGCCAGATACCAGCCAAAAGGTAGTGTTCAGAAATGCATGCCACTGTTTATACAACATGACCATCATCTTTGGTTTATATTTTTCTGATGTAAACTGATAAGTTCATGGTTTCAGTTTGCTGCAGATCTTTGAACAGTAGGGTGCACCTGTCTGTCTGCCGGGTTGGTGTACAGCCTACTTTGACCACCCACCCTCGCCTTTCTTCTCCCTGTAAAAAAGTGACTTGTTTCAATTTCTGGAGTATTTTGAAGAAGAAAAGAACTGTCTGAGATAGAATGGGCAGAAATTCCCCTATTGTCTCGTTGCAGAGAAAGTAGAAAAATGCTGGGTACATGTAACTGTAAATTTCTCATGTGTGTTCAGGCAATATGTGCCATATAGGGACATACACCTATGCCATTGATTCATGTTCTTTCAAGATTGGCTCATACCTTACCTTCCTATGCAGGTGAGAGATATATTTGAATCCCTTCAGCTAATTCAGACTGAGAATAGAGGCATCTTGCCTGAGGGCAGCTATCCAAAGGCATCTCCCTTAACTGGGGGGTATTAAGAAGTAAATGTGGTTCAACATACACAAGTATGAAATGATAAAAAAATAGTGAGAGTGATCATTCTAATCCCATGTGCTTTGAAAAAAAAATCCATGTTCCAGAAAAATTAGGAAAGGGGAAAAATGACAATAATTTAATAAATTTATTTAATATTTTAGTGCAACTACACTTGACATTCTGTTTATACTTCTGGACACCTGACCTCAAAACAGATCTTACTGAACTGGAGAAGGTGTTGAAAAGGACAAATCAAATGAACAAAGGACTGGAGCAATTCTCCAGGAGGACAGATTACAGTACTTGGGACTATTTAGCATAGAAAAAAAAGAAGGAAAAACATGATAGGAGTATATAGGATTATGCATGATGCAGGGAAAGTGGGCAAAGAGAGATTTTTGTCCCCTAATAGTAGAACCCAGAGTTACTCCTAAATGATGGAGGGGGGGGGATTCAATGGAGATAACAATCATCTCTAGTGTCAGAAGCAGTCTTCCTTTGTTTACCAGGGAACATGAACAGAAAGTTGTTAAACTCAAACCTTGGTTGCGGGTTTCCCATTGGAATTTCGTTGGCCGCCATGGTAATTCTTTCTTCTGATCTAGTAAGTCTCCTCATCTGATTTAGAGTAATGGAGAAGTATTACAGGTACAAAGCCATAGATATTTTCCAGAATTGTTATGCTTAATTTTTCTAAAAAAGAGAAAAGAAATGGAGTTTTGTCCATTGCAAAGGATGCTACTGTCACCAAAGTAAGGGACTGCTGTTGTTCCTGCTTGGGTTTAAAACTCCTTCTTCATCACTTTTTCTCTATCCTTGCAAGACAATGCTGGGTATTTTAGTGATGATAGTTTTCTCTAGCAGTATCATCTGGCTAAAGTGGTTGCTCATATAATGGAGTCTATTTCTTGCTTCAGAAGTCTAAAACAAATGGCATGGAATTCAAAGAATTCAAAGAACTTGCTACTAAGGAACATACGTACAGTGTAACAACCTGGCACCAGAAATGCTCCAATGAATCCCAAAACATTGGCTGAAAATTTGCCATACTTTAAAATTAATTATTATCCTTTTAAAAATATTGGGGCTATGTGGGGAGGAATGTTGAAAATGTGTTGGTATGCCCATTCTGAGTTTTTTTTTAAGTCTAGTACCAAATCCTAAAACATTTTAACAGAGGAATGAATTTTCCAGGGCTGAAGTGGAGAAGTTATGGCCTCTAGATGTTGTTGGACTTCAGCTCCAATCAAGGACAATGGAGGGTCACAGTTTCCTCACACCCGCTCTAGGACCTATTTCTAAGCAGCAAACTCTTAAGAAATTGATTGGGCCCTTTCACACCACATAATTATAGTGCTAACACTCCACTTTAATTGACATGGCTGCTTCCTATGGAATCTTGGGATTGGCAGTTTAGAGGGGGTGTGGGAGCTCTGATCTACAAACTACAAATTCCAGGATTTCACAGAAGTTTGTCATGATAGTTAAAATGGAATCATAGTTGTGTTGTTCATAATGGTGAGTTTGAGATGTGTGCACGGAAGTCTGATCTGCAGAGAACATGTGGGCAGAATCATTCCAGAAAAATGCTTTCACAAGAGTGTAGAAGTGTATTTAATATATGTTGATATGTTGGTTTTTCACAGAAGATAGGTATTTTAGAATCTACACCATGATGTTGACTGATACAGAAACCATCCTTTGGGGGAAAATGTGGTTATAAACCGTATATTCAGCCTTTCTGCTTCTCTTTGGTAGCTCAGAGGACTGAGAAGCATACATGTTTCCTCAAAAAATTTTTTCAAAAAAAAAAACACACCTTGAGACATTGCTAATTACTTTTTGGACTGTTAATGAGTCTAGAGAATTTTAGACTAGTTTTAATTCTTATTGTATCTCTCAAAACAATCTTGTTAAAAATGAGCAGACTGTCTTGACTCCAGTGAAGTTAATTAAAATGCTTTAAGTTAATGAGATTAATTGAGCAACGAAAGGAATGTCTAGTGTCCGTTGATAAGCAGGAAATTTGTCAGTCCTTGTTTTTACCATGTTTTGTCTCATGCACAGTTTAAACCATGTTTGTTCTTTGTCCCTTATGGAGAAATATAAAGAAGGGAATATTGTGCTTCAGTTCCACTTTTCTGGGACGTCAGAAGAGTTTTCTGATCAGAAAGAGAAAATATTGAAGAGATACAGTTCTGAACATATTGGAGTTGTAGTATAGAATGATTATATCTATTAATATTTTGGAAATGTATCATTTATTATTAGTGCAATGGGGCATGGAGAAGTTTTGATCTGCTTACTCTGTTGTCTTGTTTGGACCTATGATGTAATAAGCCAAGATACAATAGAGCCTCTTCTGTCTTGCCGCTTTTTTGTCCTGGCTTCTAATCACACCAGCAACGGTGTAGGATTTCCTGCTATTAGGGGAGAGGAAGCATAGAGTCATCAGAGTTGGGAGAAACTGCAAGGGATATCTAGTCCAACCCTTTGCCATGCAGGAATAGATGTCTACAATCCAGAGGGATGGCCAACCAACCTCAGTTTTAAGCCCGCTGCTATAGGAAGATCCATCATCTACTGAGTCTACCGTGTGCTCCCATCCTGCTGTACATTTGCTGTTGCCACTTCTAGCAGTACTTAGAGCAAATGCAGAGACCCTGAGGAGGGATAAGTTAAAGCCTTGTAGAATTTCAGCAGACTGAGTGAACTAGCAAGGCAATTTTATTCATTAGTGGGCATATTTGTGCTTTAATAGAAACAACCATGTAAGATTAGAAACAAATTTAGTATGACCATGAAGGTGAGAATTTATTTTGACGATACTCTAAAGGCGCCAGATCCTGTCTGATCTCGGAAGCTAAGGCGGGTCAGCTCTGGTCAGCACTTGAATGGGGGACCACAAACAAAGGCCAGTGCTGTAGCCTATATTTCACAGGAAGGGACTGGCAAAACTGCCTCTGAGTATTCCTTGCCTAAGAAAACCCTATGAAATCAATGGAGTCTCCATCATTTGACCAGTGTCTTGAAGGCGTACATGCACACACACACACACACACACACACACACATTGTGAAAATCTGTGGTGAAGTTTAAAAGCGAGGTCTGCCCTCTCCTGGTTCCTTTAAAAAAAGATATGGGATGGAATTTACCCAGCATAACCAATGCCCATTTGACAGAGCTTAGTCTTTTTTTAGAAATCTTACATTGTTCTGAGGTTTAAAAAGAACCATTAGCCAAAGGAATCTGAACTTTCTCAATGAGAAGGCTTCTCTTTGGATTATAATGGTAAAGCATGTGTAGATGATACTTTCTAGCAAAGCTAAGCAAAAATCCAAGGAATTTGTCTTGCCAGTTCTGTAGAGAATAGAAGAAGAGGCATGTCTTGGCTTATTCCAGTAGAAGGCTACACATTTAGGCTGACTCACAGCATTTAGGAGACAATAGAAAGTTAATTGGATTTTCCTTTCATGTTTTAGTGGTAGAAAAGAACAGTTGACATCAAGAGAGGAATGTGTGCTTTGTGACCCCTGGTTAATGGAGCTATAGACATTGCAGGTCACCTTTTAGATTTACTTAGTCCAGACCAGATAGGTTTATCCCCAACTTTGTCACAGACACATTATGTGGCTTACTAAACCACTGCTTCTCCATGTGTATAATAAGAATCTGAGTTATTGTGAGGAAGAAAACAAGAACTGTAAAGCAGCCAGTTATTTCATATATACCATCTACCAGTAAAATTTGTCTATGATTAATATAAATATATAGAAATCTACCTCTATTAGACTTATTAAAGCTAACAAAAAAAAAAAAAAGGAAATCTTTCTTTTATGGATGAATAAAAAGGTTTATAAAAAACAAACAAACAAAAAGAACTGTAAAGCAACTTGCAAAGTGCTAGTGACTAACAAACCATTGGAGTTCCAGTGGGTAGTGCAGGCCTTTACATACTCCTACTTGGTGGGCAAGATCCAAGGGAAAAGGGAGCCACAAGAGGTGAGGACTGAATAGAAGCAAGGGTGTTTCAAATACTTGATCGAGCACCATCTATCGTACCATTCTAATACTTTTTAAGAGATTATATTCCCACCATCCTGAATAGTGTGCTTCTCAGAATCTTTATCATGGCTGTCATATCTTCCAAAGAAATTCTGTGACTTCTTTCTGGCTGTGCTTAGCTCTTTGTGTTCTGCTTCTTCAGAATGTGTCATCTTATCGCTTGGATTGTTGGCCATCCCCTGATAGCTGTAAAAGAACAAACTGTAAATCTTCATATATTCTGTTCTAGCAGAAACAATGAAGAATTTCAAATATTTTCTCCTTGCTGGATGGAAGTCATAGAGTTTTTGCACATTTTAAAATTTTTGTTTGCACACACACACACATGCATATGTTGGGACTTCTTTTGGCAAAAAAATCATTTGCAGAAAAAAAAGAGAAAAAGCTTCTGCACAAAATCCAATTTTCTGTACAAAAACATGCAAAAAACATATTTTGTGTTCTGCTTTTTCACCAAAAAAGTTCTGAAGTGCCAATCTCCCTGCAAACAAACAGCTGAAATTTTCTTGTTGACTATAAGATAAATTGTTAGTATTCTTTATATCTCTGTATACAACAACATGTTGTTCAAAGACAGGAGGTCTAATAGACATTTTGTAGCAGGAAAATGCAAGATTATTAATACACATCATTCTTTAAGTTGCTGTTGAAAATTTTAATATGGTGTAGATATATCTCTTTGCAAGGTGTGCTCTTAGTCCTTGATCCTCCTTAACTCATGCAGAGCTTCTGCTGTTAGAAACTTACTATGCCCAATATGTGAATTTAATCACAATAATGGGAAGGGAAAAATGTTTGTGATAGAGCTGCTTATTATATTGCATTTACCGATTTATGAAAATTTAAACATCCAATGCTTCTCTAAAAGCTGCTGTGGCAATGCCTAACTGCAGGGTAACTTTAAAAGAAGATTGATATAACTGCATAAATATTCAATTTACGTTAGTGCTGAATTTATGAAATGAGGATTTTTGTCCTCTTACTTTGAAGGAAGTGGAAGCTAAATTCATTTTCCATTTTACAGACCTCCAAGTGGGTAGAGAAATGAATAGTGCCTAGAAATAAATTTTGAAGAGATTATGGAAACAAAGGAATACTCCCTTCATACACATTGTATACCAAGAAGTCATCTGAGAACAACGTGCATATTTATTAAAATGATACATTTCACTGTTGCCCTTGGATTATTTTAAAAACTTTTTGTCTGATGTTGGAAAAATGTTACACAAGAGTATCTATACTGAAGGAGCTATGTTATATGATTTATCTTCAGTTCTTACCATACTTTAAAGACTTGTCACAGAGTCAGGCCGTGATCGGTTGGAATGTTTTCTATCTGTGATGGGTATTTCTCTAGACATCTTTCTACATGGAAATGAAGACTTTGGAAAGACAGCCCTTTTACCTGTCTTGATTAGAACTGCTAATCTTCTTCTTTGTACAGAAATGCCTCTTTTACCTCAGTCTCATAATTTATATTAAAAACTGCTGGCACATGAATTTTATTCATACTTTCTATTATGCACTGAGTGCCTGAAATCTTCCCTGCACACACATTATTTCTTGTCTCAGCAGTCAAGGACTATTAGGTTACTAAATTTGGGGAGAAGATGTATTAGTGGGATGTGTTAGTCAAAGTCTGTCTGAACAAGAACAAATAAAAGACAGCCCTTATCTGGATTTGATGACAGTGCCTAACTGGAAGACATAGATATCGAGTCCTTTTGTTGATGTCACCATCCGGGAACTCATTTAACAGTTTATTTCTTTGTTATGGTGTATTTATATCTCCAAATAAATAATATTTCCATTTCTTGGTTGACTTTTTCCCATTTCATGACAGTGCCTGTTATATAGGAAATTTCTCTCTCTCTCCTCTCTCTCTCTCTCTCCTTCCTTCCTTCCTTCCTTCCTTCCTTCCTTCCTTCCTTCCTTCCTTCCTTCCTTCCTTCCTTCCTTCCTTCATGTCTCACCCTTTTCCTGGCAAGGAACCCAGGGGGGCTTACGAAATTTAAAATAAAAGTTTAGCTAAAAGTGTACTGTTACAAAAGATTAACAACAATTAATAGAAGTTACCAGTTAGCAACAAGTTAACAATCTAGTAATCATGCAAGGTAGACATTGTGAGAAAGATGATGTGTTGTGAGCATCTTTGGAAAGTGTATCGTAATCCATGGATTTGCGTGAAACTGAAAGTGTTTTGCTTCTGCTGCCTGGAACCTAATATCAGCAGCCATATCCCTTCAGTGGAGCTCAACTCACAGGTTGCCCGACCTGAGAAAGATAGGATGACATTTTCATTGACTTCAAAATGTGTTCCAGATGGTTCGGGAACCAACTAGAACATTGTCATGGGTATTGCAGGGGCCTACATTGGGGGTAGAAGTGAGTACAGTTTGCATCCCTCACTCTTCTTCATTCTGCAAATAGTAGGAACTTTTTCTGTTCACAGAGAAGAACTCAAGAAACCATCCTCTCTCTTTTTGAAACGAGTAAGATTAAGTAGTTGGATCATTTTTTCCCTAATACAAATGACCTATATATGAGTTATACCCACAGATTCACTAAAAAGAATCTCAATATAATAATTTAATCAGCCTTAGAAACAAGTCATGTGTTTTCATTTCATACAATTCTTTCACCTAGATGCAGTTCTTAACTCACAAAAGGCAAGAGGAGAGGTACCTGCATTTAGTGGTCTTTAATATAAATGAGGTTTATTCACATAATTGTTCATTTTTATTGTAAAAATCAGTTATGAACATCTATTAAAGAGGTAAATCCCACTAAATGTGGAGTGCATCCTAGGCATCTCCATGCTATTCATAGCAATTGGGGATGTAAGTATTTGCTTATTTTACTGTCATAAAAAAGAAATTCAGAAGTTTTTTCCTTGCTGGATTAGATTATGGGAGTTTTTTATATAGAGACTTTTTTGTGTGGAAAAAAAAACAGAAGATGGGCAGAAGATATTTTGTATGTGTATTTGCACAAAATCCACGGAAACTGTAAAAGTTGTGAAGAAAAGCACTGGTCTTTTACTCACATTGAAAAATGATGACCACTATCCGGTAGTATCTTTCAAAGCTCAGTTCTGTCCCCCATGCTATTTAATATTTATATGAAGCTATGAAATTGCAGTTTTGGGGTTCAGTGTCATCAGTAGATTCACACCTCTTAGTCTCCTTTCCATCAGATTCCAAGGAAGCTATTTCTGTACTAAATCAATGTCTGTTGTCAGTAAAGGGTACACAAATTGAAACTTAATCCAGACAAGACAAAAGTGCTTTTGGCCAGTCAGAAGGCAGATTAGGGAGCAGAGATTCAGCCTGTGCTCAATGGTGTTATGCCCTCCCTGAAATCATAGGTTGATTGTACTAATGGACTTGGACCTGTGCCTGGATGCTCAGGTTTCAGCTGTCACCGGGAATGCATTTGTACATTTAAAACTGGTGTATCAGCTGTACCTGTTCCTTGAGAAATCAGATCCGGCTATGGTGACACATGGCTTGATTACATCTGGTTGAGACGACCGTAACACAGTCTATGTGGAGCTGCATTTGTAAACTGTTCAAAAACTTCAGCAGGGCCAAAATACTGCAGCTGCGCTGTTGACTGGGGCTGGATACAAGGATCATGTGACTCCTTTGTTGAAACAGCTCCATTGGCTACCAGTCCTTTTTTAGGCAGAATTAAAGTGCTGGTTTTGACCTTTAAAGCTGTACACAGCTTGGGTCCAGTCTCTCTAAAAGACCATGGCCACTTCTGTACTAGACTGTTATAGTGCTATTATTCCACTTTCAACATCCTATGGAATACTGGGCCCCTCCCTAAACTGCAAACCCCCAGATTTCATAGGATTTTGAAAGTGGAATAATAGCTCTATAACAGTCTAGTGTGGAAAGGTCACGTATCTCCCTATATAAGCTAGTTGTTAAAATCTGCAGGGGAGGACTTTCACCACCTTTGCAGGTGCAGTTGGTGAGGACTCAGGAGAGAGTCTTCTCCACAGCTGTGGCTGTGGAACTTCTTTCCATGGGAGGTCTGGTTGCCCCCCCCCTTTTTTTTGAAAAGCAGGTAAAGACATTTTTATTAAGGCTTTTGAATTATAATTATGGAGCAGTAGTGCATGTGTAAAATGGTGAGCTGTGTTTTTAATCATTTATTGAATTATGTTTTAAATATGTTTTAAGTGTTTTAATTGTTTTTAATCATGTTTTTAAAATAGTATTTAATTCTTTTAAAACTTTTATTAATTCATCTTTTAGTTTGATCTTTTTAAAATTATTGTAAGCTGCCTTGAATTCTGTTTCAGGAGAAAGGTAGGATATAAATTCAATAAATAAATTGATCTTATGCGTTTGATTTTTTTTTTCCAGGGGGTATTTCAACTTCCTTTCTTATTTATTTCTTGAAGAGGAGAAAGTTCACAAATATTCTTTGCCTTCCTCACGATGGAACATTTAACCTAAATGTTTTCATGCTTTTAGGGGTTCTTGAGAGTTATTCTTACCATTATGTTCCTAGGTGCCCAGAATCCATCCGACCAGAAACAGCCCGCCCATGTCTGCTTCCATGCAAAAAAGATTGTGTAGTGACCCCTTTCAGTGAGTGGACACGCTGCCCTACTACATGTCTACTGGGTAAGATGGGTAATTGGCTTCATGGAAATTCTGTTTGTTCTTCTAATCCTTGCTTTCATATACTTTACCGAGTCAAAATTACTGTTGGTTAACTGTGATTCACATTAGATCCTTGAGACAAAATTTCATAGATTCTTTAAAACACAATGAATACTACTTTTAATTTGTTGTTGTGCTTTCAGTGAACTGTACACAGATAGGAAAAAGAAATTAACTAGTAAATTACTTCATTTATTAAACAATCCTGTACAATTAAAAGAACCTTCAAAATAGATTATTTAACTCCATTGGCCAAGTTATCATTTAATATGATTCCAAATTAAAAGCGAGTGGTGAGAATTTGATTGCTCACTAGGTTTATTATTAATGTGATTGCACTGTAAGTTCTTCAATTTGTGCTGCACAATTAAAAGCGCACCATGACTGGAAATTTAGAAACCACTCCATGGTAATATGCATATGAATTAAGTAGAAAAAAATATTTAACAAGTGCAATAAACAGAGGAATGCCTAAACTGTTGACAAAGGGTGATCAAGTTTTACATGTCAGTTATAAAATTAAACATGTGCCAAAATAACAAGAGCTTAGGCAAATGACATTTAAAATAAAATCAGATGTTGGCGGTGCAGCAAACCCTCTTCATCAGATAAAACATGAAGAGCTGAATTGGGAAATCAGTGTCCAGCTTTCCCACCTATTGTTTACCCTTCAGTTAAATGTCATCAGGCAGTTTTCTGCCAAAGAATTATCGTTCACCTTGAATGTATGTAGACAATGTTGGGCTTAAGAAAATAACAGACAGAAGAAGATGCATGTTTCAGAATGGAAATTTTAAGTGAAACAAAGAGACCATTTTATGTAAAGATTTCAGTTCAATTCTATTTCATTTAGCCTTTTGGTGTCTAGCATGGGAATAATTTGCTCTTAATTAAAATTACTGTTATATTCCACATTTTGCCACTTAAACATGGAGACACTGAAACTGACAGAGTCTACCCGAATAACAATTAAAGAGATCTTTAAAGAATTAGGGCAGAAATAGAGAGGATTATAAAAAATAGGAGTGTAGCCCATGGCTACCAGTAACTCATTGACCTAAGTTCAACTGTCAGTCTGAAACAGTACAAACCCACAGAACCAATGAAACTTAAATAAATGTTATTTTACCAAGTTCCCTTGGATTCAGTGGATCTTCTCTATTTGCAACCAGTCACTGGATTTAGACCATTGTATCCTGACATATTAGGTCCATATTTGGAGAAGCTCATAAGTTGTGTATGAAAAATACCATGCATAGAAGGGTTGTGCTCAGTGCATTGACATTAAGTATGCATGAACTTTCCTACTGAGGAGTGAATATGGGTTCATCTATGAAGGAAGACCGAACTTATACTATAGACATTTCAACTACTGACCTGTATCTTTCTTTCAATTATCACAGTCATAGTAGCCACATGTTGCCCTCATACTTTGAAAACATAGTTCTATCTTTCCTTCTTTCTGTGGAGCTGCTTACAGTATATCTAAAATTTACCAGGTTCTAACAAATTAGAATGATGTGATATGTTTGACTAGACTCAGGGATGGAATGTTACATCAAGCACTGCTCAAGTGAAAAAAAAGATCACTAATGCATGAAGTCTACTATGCTTTGTAGAAAAACATTTTCATATATACATATATTTTTAAAATCTCCTAGCTAATGGTACTACAGTAAAACAGTCCCGCTATAGGATTGTAATTCAAGAAGCTGTTAATGGAGGACAGGAATGTCCAGACACCTTGTTTGAAGAAAGAGAATGTGAAGACGTCCATCTTTGTCCTGTGTACAGGTATTGTTATACCCACACTAAATGTGTTATTGTTGTTGTTTTTATTTTCCTAGTTTGGGACTCAAGGCTTACAGCAGTTAAAACAAATATAGCTAAAAAAGTGCAGCATATGAAAGTTTAAACGCAATTAAACCATAATAGTATTAAAATCAGTTAAAAACATAAACTATGAAAAAAAAACCCAGTAAATGTCCAGCTCATTATAAAAGGTCTGTTTCTCCCCCTCCCCCCAAAAAATCAATCAATTGGTCAAAGGCCTATCAGAAAAAAAAAAGTTTTTACCTGCTTGAGAAAAGATAGTAAAGGGTGCCAGTCTAACATGGGCGGGAGGGAAGTTCTAGATCCTATGAGCAGCTGCTGAGAGGATGAATATGCTAGCCCTGAATAAAACTTCCCTTTACTTGATTAGGGAAATCTGCCACCTAGTGACAGACATTGTAGTGAAGGCTACAGACTGATTTTTCCTTGACTTAGGCCGTTTCTGCACAACGACACTCTCCTGCATCCCATTGCAATCCTAGCAGCACTTCTGCTGGGATAGGAGCATGTCCCCACCACATCCCTCTGCGCTCAGTCACCTGCCTGTGGAAGGGAACACAAGGGACATGCTTCATCCTTGTGCACTGCAGCTGTCCTTCTTTCCATGCTGCAATGGGCAAGGAAGCACTACCTTCTACATGGCCAGCAGTGACAGAACCTTTGTTCAGTCAGGGACCATTGGCTGAGTTTTTCAATCAATGATATGCCCTGCAGTCGCACCGGATGGGGATGCGAGAAGGGCGGGAGTGCAACAATGTCATGTGGAAGTGTATTTGCAATTCCACTCCTCTTGCATCCCCATGCTGGGAAAATGCTGTCCTGTGGAAACGGCCTTAGTTGATGATGTTCTGAAACTTCAAACCTTCAATGGCTGATGTTTTGTTTTGTTCTTAAGGACTCAATAAATTATATGTTTGGACCTTTTCCTGAATGAATTTCCAACATAAAAACCACAGCAGACTCTGTGGACTTGTACATGACTAAATGTTTGAGGCCATAACAACTAGATATGTCATGACAAAGGCTTCCATGGCTGCAGGATAATTAATTATTTCCATCTATTAGAACTAAGTGTGTTTTTAGTTATTGTAAATCAGAAATGTAGGTTTAAATTGGAGACACAGTCTGACTCAGTTGAATTGCTTATTTGCAAACAGCCAAAGTTACCGTTACAACATTTTTTCTTTTGAAATTCCAGCTGGAAGGTCCACAAGTGGACTCATTGTGTACTGGTACCAGATTCTATAAGACAAGGTGTCTTGGGTGTCAACGAAGCATGTGGTCGTGGTCTACAATCAAGAGGTAAGAAAGCTCCAACGAAGTTTTGTTTTGAAATTCTAGCTTTTTTTGCTATCTGATTTCACATTATGCCATGTCACATTTGGACTTATATGAACATTGGATTATATGAACATCTCATATTAGACAGATAATGTATGCATCCACTGTTATTCAAGTAATAGAATGACAACAACAACAACATTTCAGTATTATGTTGGATTTACGTTCCTTTGTTTAAAAGAAAAAGTTACTCTGGAGACAGACAATTACCATTAATATTTCATATGTTATTTTTAATATATTGCCAAAACACAAATTGTTCTTTCATTCCTACTGGGAAGGGTGTGGGATATATAGATAGTGCCATGGCTCCAGGTGATGATCTTTTTTTTTTTTAAAAAAGGCAACAAATGCTCTTAAAGTATCTTGCTTAAATCTTTCCCTGCCAACTCAAGAAGGGGAACAATTGAATTGCAAATTACATTCAATCATATTTATTGTATTTCTTTTTTTTAGAGGAAGGGGAAATAACAAAGAGGTGCAGAAAAAATTGTCTTCCTTAAACATTTGATTTTTATGACACATTTTCCTGTTACTGGGCCTTGATCATTTTTTTCCCCACAGTGTGATTTTCCAAGTTGAAACATGAAAATCTGAAGTCGGCTTGCACTATTGAAAGGTTAAACACAACTCTTTGCAGCAATTTCCGCATACTGGTGAATCTGTTATTCATACCTCCTAGATACTGAACACAACATTTTAAGGGAAGGTTATCCCAGTAGAAAATGATCACATTTACAGTACCATATGTTTCTGAAAGGTTAGCATTGCAGTCTTTAGTGATAGGCTGCAAGTGTTTCATAATCTGGGAGGAATAAAAAGTCTGTGCAGGAACTGGAAATAAGTAAATGTTTTAGAATGATGCTGGAAATAGGGAATAAAGTTACATGAGAGATTTGTCTGCATGAATTTCCATTCCAGAAGTATGATGGCAGTTGCAAGTATTGAAATATAATTCCCAGATTTATTTCCCTTTTTATTTGCAGTATCATTTGTCGTTGATGGTTTCTTTTCCCAGTAGATGTGTGAGCTGTCTGTGTTCATTGCAAAAGCTTTAAATCCACTAAGAAGACTTTGAGATGTTTAAGACCTGCTGGCTTTAAAAAAAAGCCAAACAAAAACTATTATAGTTTCCAATAAGATATTTCATCATTTCCCTTTGTAAATTTCATTTTGTCTTTGACAAGTATATATATTAATTCATAATTGCTAAGCCCATTTGTATTTGTTTTTAATCTTACTAAGGAAGCAAAAATAGGATATGATCATAGTAATGTTTAAGAAACTTCACTTGTAGGACAATCACAGTCAAGTTGTCTGTTGATGGAGATTACACTAAAATAGACTTTTTAACTTTTATTGTGGGTAAGAGAGAAGGAACAGAAAAAGAGAGAAATAGCTAAAGGAGATGTGACAGACAAGGTGCCACGTTGTGCAAGGGGAGTGTTAAAATTTAGTATTGTTGTCTGTTTAAAGAGGATAACTCAATAGTACAGTCTTTCTATTGTGGCCAATGGTGTGGTCACACTCTTGTGCCTTTTCTGGAACCAGCAAAATTGAAAATTTTGACTGATTTTGAAACAGAAGCAAAACTAGCACCAAAGATGTGGATCTCATGAAATGTACCTGATTAAGTGAACCAAAGTCCCTGAAAGCTTATATTGGACGTTTCTTTTTCTCAGTGAGTCTCAAAGGTGTTACAGTGTTTGTTCTTTAAATATCTGTTTACACTGAAAAGGCAACCGTAGCTATGTCTCTGAGTAGTTCAAGAAAAAAAAAAATAACATACTTTACAGGCATCCAAGGGAAGAAGGTGGATCTGTTGTAAATAAATATCTCCTGCCATCTTGTTTTAGTGATGCAACTGACAAAAAGCATATAAGTTTTAATTTACCTGCATTCCTATGAAAGAGTGTTGGTTCAGTGTGCCCTCACTGAAGTAGAGATGTATATAGAGTATCTTTACATAATTTTAATTTAATATTCTATAGTTTCTATGGGGAGTACCTTTCAATTTCAGGGAACATCAGCCTGGGTGCTGGCTACCATTAACCTGCAGACTATATTGTTAATTATGAAATCCAACTTTTTTTAATATGTAAAAATAAAATTCAACTTCCTATATTCTTCTCTTTCAAGATGAAGTAAAATAAAGTTTGTTTGTGAGAGCCAGTGTGGTGTAGTGTTTTGACCATTGGACTACAACCCTGGGGATCAGGGTTTGATTCACTGCTCGGCCATGGAAATCCACTGGGTAACCTTGGGTGTGTTATATGCTCTATATAACAAGCCACAAAACAAAACAAAACAAAAACTTGTGATAGATTCTCCTTAGGGTCACCATAGGTTGGAAATGGCTTGAAGCCACACAGCAACAAGAACAAAGTTTGTTTCTCTGGCATAGCATCTGAGTCCTGCAGCTTCAATTAGTTTATTGTTGTGCATCGTGTATTATTCTACATCTTGTAGTAATTCCTTAATCACATGCAGTAGCATGAAATAATTTAGTCTGGGCAACTGACTATAGGAGGCACTGCAAAATAGCCAGGGCTGTTGGAAAGACAAATTTTGGGATCGATCCAATGGAGCAGTAATCTCTATCTGTCTTTTTATAGGCAGCCAGCTGCCCTCTGATATGATTTTCATTAAAAGGAAGCCCTCCTGCTGTTGTCAGACATACAGAAGCCATCTATAAAACAGCGTTACTTGTCATTACATATCTGTAGATGCATGTCCATTTTCCCCTACTACTTTTCATGTCACTGGTAGTGCTGCATGTATTATGTTACTTTTAACTGTACACACATTCAGCTTGTTCATTATCAAATGGGGATACAAAGTCAAAATGAGACAGAGGACTTGAGAACTTTTCACACTACATAATTAAAGCACTATGATTACAGTTTAACTGTTGTGGCTGCATTCTGTGAAATCCTGAGTTTTGTAGTTTAGTGAGGCATTAATGTTCTCTGTCTGAGAATTCTAAATACCGTTCCCTCAACTGCAAATCTTAGGATTCCATGGGATGGAAGTGTGGCCATTTACGGTAGAATCATAGTGCTATAATAGTGTGAAAGTAACCTTGGACTTCAATGCTTTCTTGGGTTTTCTGTCACATTCCTTTTAGTTAAAACAGTTGTACCAAATAACATAGTCCATAGATAGATAGAGATAGATAGATAGATAGATAGATAGATAGATAGATAGATAGATATTTAAATCACAAGTATTGATTTCCTGGAACCCAACTCCTAAAAAAATTCTTGCTATTCTTCTTAAAATTCTTCTCACTTATCTCTGTACTCCACAGATGCTATACCAGAACAGTACTTTCCAGAACACACTGAAATTTTGTTTCAGTGAAATTTAGTGAAAACTGTACCTACTATTGACCAAGGATGTACAGTGCAATCCTGTGCATGTCTATTAAGAAGTAAATTGAGTTCATTGTAGCTTATTCCTTTGTGAGTGGATATAGAACTTCGCTCTTAATTTTTCTGAGAGCTGAACAAACTGTAACAAAGTCCAAATGATATGCCTCATTCGTTTTAAATGCTACTGAAAGGAAGTGTTTGTATTTAAATTGACTTCTGCAGAATAAGGAAATGGAAGCTTCAGATTTCAGCCTTTCAATCTTTATTAAATATATTACTGATATTATTTGTTTACATATAGACTTGTAGACATCCGAATGCATGATCAATGTAGTAAAATACAGTAGCAAAATAATAAACTAGGCTGTCTCCATAAAGATATGAACAAATTGCAATGCAACAGAGGCAATATGGTTTAACAAACTGTTAATGGAGCTATTCTGTGATTACTCAGTACAGTTTCCTGTCCTCACTATCTACCAATGAAGATTATAATTCTTTTGCTTTTAAAATGCTAATGACTTAATATATAAACATTTGCGGCTTTGTTAACAAACTATGTGGTTTTATGACAAAATGCAGATGAGGATATGAATTTAATCATTCGGATAAGGTTTTGAAGTTTTAATATAGAGGCTTCAATATAGCAACCACAACTTCTAACACATTACTCTTGGGAGTAAAACAGACATTGTAACACTAATTTTATGAAACATTGTAACAATCTATAATTCATTACTTCTAAAACCTTTGGGTTCTCAAAACTGCATGGAATTTTGGCTGTTTGGCAGCATTTTATGTTTTACAACTGTGATCTTAAAAAATGAAAAGAAAAAATAATGTGTTAGTGGGATATTATTAACACAAGACTGACCTGGTGCTCTTCAAATCATGACCATTTGACCAATATTAGCCATTTGGTGGCTTTTTTTAAAAAAAAAAATTATATATATATATATATATAGAGAGAGAGAGAGAGAGAGAGAGAGAGTGTAAAAATGAAAAAATAATGTGTTAGCACATTTTTAGACTTTACTGACATCCTTACAATAATGAGTAGCACATTACTATGAGTAGCACATTACTGTTTTTAGAAAAGTAATGGCTCTTCCTAGCATTGTAAAAATTGCTTTTGAAAAATATTTTTTTAAAATAAAAATAATACTTTTATAAAATATATTCCATAGTCTGATAATAAACTCCTGGCAGAAAACCCTACATACACACACAGACTTATCTTTAATTTCTACTGTGTACTGTTAGTTTCAGGATGAAGTTGTGTATCTGGGTTTTATGTGGAAATTAAACTTTTCCTATGTTCTTCAAGGTTCACACCGTAGTTTTAATTCTAATGTCAGCAAAAAGGAATAGTAAGCGTGATTATCTGCGTAAAACTTTATGATAGTTATGTCTCATTTTTCTCTTCAGTGTTATCTTCATGCTAAGCATTGTTCTTTCTCAAAAGAATAACTAAAACATAGATAACATGGCAGTGCTTGTGGGGAGGTGAATGCATACAGATGTTGTTCTATGAGTCTATTAACTAATCTGTAAAAGTTGAACTGCTAATTCAACCACCAAGCTATTTATAAATATTCCCACTAAAACTAATGGCGTTGCTCTGTGTTAAAAGTATGCAAAATATCAGAGGGAAAGGTTAATAAGACTGGAAAAATTTTCACCTTTGAGTCTCCTTTACATCAGATTCATATCCATATCTACCTGATGTGAGGTTTACTCAAGATTAAAACATGACTATAATGTTAATGAATTTTTAAAATACATTTGGTTGATACCTAGCATAGCCTCTGTCTTAAACATATGTCAGAGCAGGGAAGTTTTTGCACATAATCTGAAGCCAAAATTTGCAACGGATCAAAAATCACTCTTGTCCTTAAATGTATATTATGTTGTCATAATTTTAGTCTGATTAGGTAAGAGTCTCATTAGGCTCTTAAACTAAAAAGAGACTGTAATTTAGAAAACATATTTATCTGATGGAGAAAACATTGCAGTAATTTCCTGATTTGAAAAGTAGAGATAATGGACCATAATCAGTGTACATCCACTTATGCAATTGTGGAGGTAGAGCTAGCTCCTCTCTCCACTTTGGTCTTCATGCACCCCAAAAACCTTATCCAAATGGCTTGGAAACTCCCTTGCCATGGTTTTTGGGTAACAAAGGGAGGAAATTCTATGACATGTGCCAGTGTTTATTGGACTAAGCAAATGCCCCTAAAACTCCACCAAAGGTAACTCAAGCTCTGGTGTCTGAGAGCCATTCTGTTTCATACTAGAGCCCTATGATGATGTTGAGATTCTGTGCATGTTAGAGGTTGTGGTTCTTCCCCACCTCAGTGCCTCTTGCTCAGCTTCCTCAACTCATGCTCCCTTCCTAGAATTCAAGGGTCCATTTTGGAGGGTGCAAATCATGTGAACACTACCCTTTGGCTCAGTGCATGTAAGCCCATTAGCCAATATGGTCCAGGATCCTGTTGGTCACCATATTTACTTGTAACCTGAGGTTACACATGTATCTATCCTTTCTTGAAAGTGCAGAAGATCTTGTTTACCTCCTTCTTGCACCCTTCCCTTACGGAGATTTGAAGCTTTTGGAATGCACTGCCATGGCCCTGTACTGGCAAAGTAGAAGGCAGGGAGAAGCACTCAGGCAGTACCTAGCACCAACTGCAGTTCTACTGTTGGGAGAATAAAACTAACATCAGTCTTCTGGATGTCCACCATGTCAGTGAAGATCTGGCAGGGTGACTTCAGCTGTTTTCTCAGGCTGCCTATTTGGCTTCTCCCTTCTCCAGTATGTGGCCATGGCAGCATTCTCCAGGCACCTCAAAGCTACTTCCCAAGTATGTGGGTTATGTACCTAGGAGGATCTCAGCCAGTTTTCCAGGCACGTGCAAAATGACAAGGTCAGGAACATACAGAGCTGAATTCTTTCATATTGTCATCTTGCAGAATTGACGCTGCTTCTTCTGCAAGTAGCCCCTGCCAAAAAACATAATGGGTAGCTAAGTGAATTCCCCACAAAATGTCAGATAATGGGAGACAGTGGCTCATAGATATTAGCACCTGGGCCACCATGACATTTGAGGGCTGAGTAGGACTTACTGTCCTACTCCACACAGCAATCTGACTTATTTAAAAGCATTTTATATTCAGGTGAGTACCAGATGGGCATATACATGAATACTGATGTTCACACACACATACACACATGCGTGCACATATATGTACATATTATCCTTTGCCCTGAAAAAATGTTGCTTGTTTCTAAGTAAATTTGGTTTGCATCTGGGAAACAGATAGAAGTTTTGCTGTGTTCCTGTAGCCATGATGGTACTGTGCTTAAGTGAATTTAAAATGTGAAGCTGCACATGCTTAGAGTATTTCTCTTTCTCCCTTCTTTTTTCTTGAGGTTAGCGAACTGATTTTTGTTGTTACTCTTTTGGTTATAGTTGTTTCCATTTTTAAGAAAAAGCATGGAGAAAGTCAGCGTAGTATAGTGGTTTGAGTGCTGAACTATGACTCTGGTGACCAGGGCTTGATTCCTCATTTGGCCATGGAAACGCGCAGGGTGTGTCACATACTCTTAGCCCCCAGAAAAGCCCATGATAGGATCACCTTAGGATTGCCATAACTCAGGCCCTTTTCGCACGGCATTTTCCATGCGAAAGAGGGCCTGGAGAGTTGCATGATTGTGAGGAGCAGTCCACATGATTCACTCACAATCGCGCAATGCTCCACGGCCAGCAGGCGCCGATCACACACCTTTTCATTTTCGGCTAGAAGCTGAAAATGGTGCGTGACTGCACATTGCTCCCAGGCCCCACACGCACTTACCTGGCATGCTGAGCCTCCGGAGCCATGCCGGTCATGCTTCCTGCCCCAGTGCAGCCTGGGAAACTCCCAGGCTGCACTGCAGAAGGAGGAGCCGAAGGACCCTGGACGTGAGAGCCTCTTGCTGGAGGCTGCTCATGTGATCCCTGCACCCCAGTGCCGGAAGATGGTAAGGTGCGGAAAGGGCCTCAGAAATTATTTGAAGGCACACTACAGAAACAACAGTAAATCATGGAATGGCTGTGGGATGGAGAGAAGGAAGAAGAACAGTGTTACTTTTGTACTTCAGAACTGAAGAAATACATTTGACTATCTAAAAGCCAATGGTCTTAATGGTAAGACAATTATCTAGCTGCAACACTACTTATGTGTCGGCAGAAGCATTAACAAGAGCTCTTTAACAAAGTACAAATTTGTCAGCAGTTCATTCCTCCCCCCCTCATCCCAGCATGATCTGTAGACTTAGCGTTTTGCCTTTGGATGAGATTGAGCACCAAGTGTTCATAAAACACTGGCAGTGATCCACAAAGGGCAAGTAAGTTCGCAAAGCAATTCAGAACAGATTCTCTAGATTTCACAGCTATTTTTTTCTTTCTTTACTCCTGAGATGATAAATATTTGGTTATGCCAATGTGCTGAAAGTTAATCAGCTGACTTTAATGGCCACTTATCAAATTTCAGTTGATTAACAGGAAGAGGTTTTGTTTTGTAAGATATGGTTGTAGATATCTAGGGAAGGAACTAATCTCAGGGAAATATGTATAGGATGGTGTTTGGTATAATATAGGTTAGCAAATTGTTTTACTTTATTCCTATCACATCCTCATTCTCATCTATGGTTTTTAAAATGATAAATTAAACTGATAAATTAATTAAAATGATAAATTTAAAATGACAAATTTGTTCATGTTCATTTGTCTATTTAAGCAATTGGAATGGTTACTAAAGCTGGATTGAGGGAAGGAAGAAATGTTTCTGTGCGTCTTGTCTGTCACTCATCTTGTTTATTATTATTAACTCACATTACATCTGGATTAGTTAAGTATCAATTTGATGCCTTTAATGTGCACTTTCATACACAATTTCTGCCATTTGTTTTAGTGGTCTCAACTCTGGGTGAGTTGAGGTGACTGATTTCTTCAAAGCTTTCTATTTTTTTTTTCAAAATAAAAAGACTCTTTAAAAATCCTTAGAACATTGAGCCTTTCATACTATGTCCCTTCTTGAAAGACACAGTAAAATCTCTCCAAAGCTACCCTGTTGCTTCTTACATATTCATCAGACCGTATATTCTGTGTACCTTTTATGTGCTGCCAGCATCTGTGGGCTGGGTTGTTTATGTTGACTTGAAAGGGGTATGGGATAAATCTTTTACACTGTATTTGTTGATGGCATTTTGGATCTTTTAGCACTATGATTCCCCTCCTGGGGAGTGAGAACACTTCCATGACATCCAACCTCTGGTGACATCCTAAAATCATTTTATTTCAAGCTTGTATCTTTTTTTAAAGGCAGCTTTTCAGTTTAGAACCACTACAGTCACAAGAATTCTGCAAGTGTTCCTGCTTCTTCCTTCTCCTATTATCTTGGGAACCCAGCAGATTGCCTGGATCACAACAGGAGAAGGTAGCAAAGTCCAGTGGTGCCATATCCCTGGCAGAGTACCTTATCTTGCCAAGAGATAGTACTGGGTCTGGCAGTCTCAGAATCTCTAGGACAAAAGAGATCCCATTTGCATCATTTCTGAATGAATATTTGCTTTCCACCATCCCTACCACCTCACGACCAGTCTCATGCTTATTGGAGAAAAATATGTATCTTGGGCCTAGGAAGCATCTGCAATTTCTGGAACTTTCCCTTGCTCTACCCTGGGTAAGCAGTAGGAAGGGGAATCTGGAAGGGAACTTAGAATCTCTACTTAAAATTATCAGCCCTCTACAGCAAAAATTAGAGAACATGTGATCATTTGATTTTAATGCTCACAAAAATTTGACCTAGTTAGAGCAAGAAGCAGGATGTCTGTAGGTCCCTAGTAGAAAAGGGTTGACATGCATAATTTGCTGCTGTAGCTACACTAGGGCACTAGATTCTAGTGTTAGGATACCAGACACTTTTTAAGACCACTCATACAAAAGCCTTCGAGGCATTGAATACTCTGTCCCATTATAAGAATGAACCTGAGTTATTCTTGGACTCAGTTTCTGTCTCTCTTTTTCCTCTTTCTCTGGTGTTCCTGAAAGGAAACTGGAAGCTTCCATCTCCATGTTACTTTATCTACAATTTGGAACGTTCTGCAACCCCTTTAACCTGTGTGGTTAAGCCTAACAATGATTAGTTGAAACAAGTCAGGTTCAGAAACTGTCTCTGGAAGTTACAGCAGTGCATAGTTTTGATTAACTTCAGGGAATAGAACTTGCATGTCTCCTTGAATTTTAGGTTTGGCCTTCTTTTGTCTCTTTTGAGGAGAGGGGGTGCTTAAGAAATAAAACTCACACCATTTTGGGCAGTCTGGAGGCAGACATTTCCCCCATTCTTTTAAAATTAGGTTCTGGAGGCTTGGCAATTTTCTTGTGAGCTCAGAGGTATAAAAATGGGGTTGGGTCCACATGTAGCCTTTGGGGCTGCATTTTCCTCACCCCTTCTTTTAGCCTTATGTCTGAGCTCGCTGAACATCTTTCTGTTTGCAAGCTGGAAATAGCAATCTGTCCTGACAGTAATGCGAGCTGTGTTACATTTTAACCAAAGGCAATTTAGTAATCTGCAGAGTCTCGGTAAAATAAAGATGATAAAGAATGTGCCAGGCAAGATTATACACATGTGGTTTTATGCATGGGGGGAAAAAAAACCTCAGTGTTTTCTTTTCTGATGTCTTTTGATATATTACTCTTCTGTGAGAAGTCAAGCAACTAGAATCTGGGATGTAGGTATATGTCAGGATATGATATAGAATATTATATTTCTTCCCTGAATGTATTTTGTTCTTAGTATAATAGTATAGAGAGCTGGGGAAAGATAAACAGGCTTACATTATAAGATAAATACCTACAAAGGGGACATTAAAAAGGAAAAAAAAATGAGTGCAAAGGAGTGAAGGGACATCAAAGCTGCTCACAGTCAGAGTCTCTTGATTAATAGTAGCAGGTAGGAGATAAACATCAGATCAACAGGAAATGTGTCCATGAAAGATGAGTCCAAGCATGCACGCAATTCACAAGAGCTATTTGCATACCATTAAACATGCTATATTTAATTGTATATGGGGATATAAAAACCAATCTAGCTGAAGGAGCTCCTACTTAATGTTGGAAACGTAAGACTGTGGAATCGTTTCATGTTTCATTCTTTTATTAAGTTAGGTCCTCCTTTGACCCTCCTTAGGTTACTTTTGTCTCATGTGGATTTCCTGTGATTCAAATGGCTGTCCTGGGCTATATTTTCCTCACTCAATTTTATTTTTCCAAATGGCAGCAGATTAGCATTATACAAGAGTATTGTAGATGTCTTTGGAGATTCAAACTGTTTCAGGTACTTCATCAAAAGGATGAAAGACTGAGAGAGGAAATGGAAAGCAGTTGTCCCCCTTTTGTACACTCACATGATGTTCTTTTTGTTGTTACTTGCTCTAAACTGTTTCAAAGAAAAACTGCCATTCTCCTGTTCAACGATTGTGTGGTTTCAGTTGTGTGAGTCAGAATTTTCATATAATTGTGTGTCAAAAACCAGTGGGAAAATGCTTATATGGGACTTTTGCTCGTGGTATGACAGCAGTTTTACAGGTAGCAATCTGAGAGAAGCCAGGACTCACAAAACATCAGAAGACCTTGACACTTGAATGGTGCAGATAAGCAAAGGCTGGCATCCTGTTCAGCAGTTACGGCATCTTAAGCTGGACTTACAATATCCTAACTGCTGGAGAATCACGTTTTTAGTTATAAACATGGTTCCAAAAACCTACCTTCACAGCTGAACAGCACCCTGTCTGAAGCATTTCTGAGACATGGGACAGTGGAGTATTAGAAAATGATAGTCACAGAGTGTCTCAGATCATGGGATGCCTTTGGATAAGCAGTTGAGGCAGGACCCTGAGGAGTCTCTCCAGCTATCTGGAAGCTTGCTGTGGATGTCATTTCCCAGTGCTCCAATCTCAAGTGCCTCAGGAATGCTTTAGTCAAACTCTGCCTGTAGGTGATGGTAGATTTTAGGGATCATATTATCAGTCAGAACTACAACTACCAAGCTCCATCTTTGAGCTCCATCATCATAGTTATAATGACAATGCAGGATCTTGGCCATAGTGTATACTAATATCTTTGGTATAGTTTGGTAATCTCAAAATCAAAACAAAAAATGTTTGCAATATTTTGTACTATTTTGAATAGCGGGGGGGGGGGGGCTAACATCTCCCATCCATGCATGTATACACTAGGGTTCCAGTTTGAATTGTGTCCTCTTACTCTACAGTGGATCAGGGGGAAAAAACAAACCATAACTGCTATCTAATGTGTTCTTTGAACATGATAGTACACTACAGGGAACCTTCACTTATAGTGTTTATATGATAATTCATTCATCTGACTATGTTATTACGTGCCATAATGACTTCAGTGGTTCAGATGAAACCCTTCCCTCCATATACTTAGAGCAGGTGTGAGAAGGTACAAGGTCAGCCTGGCCAGACTAAGGATGTAATTATTCACTGCATTTCTTCTCAAATTAAGCAGCAAGTAATTTTAGCAATTTTCTTCCCCTATGTGAAAGCCCTCAAAAACCACACAGCTTTTGGAGACTATTCGCAATTCAGGACTAGTTCCGTGCAAAATTTGCATGTGGTTGTTTCTTGAAATAGTCTCAAAATACTATTTTATGTGCAGAAAATGCTGATCTCTATGAAAATCACCCATGTGAGAAGTTTACTGGGAATAAGTCCATAAGTACAGCATTTTCTGTGCAAGGAAACAACTTTTTCTGTACAGGAAACAGCTTTTCTGTGCACTAAATAATATTTATGTGTGGACTGCTGTCAGCTGCAGTCTTAGCATCATGGGAGTGGTATGGTTCCGGCCCCTGCTCTAATGACTTATACATGCAGAGCTTTTCCCTGTGGATGGGCAACTTGAACCCATGGACCCCCTCATGCATCTCCAAGTTCTGCTATAGTAGAATTTTTCTGAAATCTTCCCAGAACTAACCCAGCAATGCACACATAACTTTTTATTTTCCTCAGGGTATATCTCAATGCATTTTCAGATATATTTTTATATCCTTTTTTCAGATAGGGACTAACATCTTCTTGATAGTCTTCTCTGATAGGCTACATTTCCTTGTGCAGGACTGACTGGTGGAAAGTTGATTTTTTTTTTAATTTACAGAGAGTCCTCCACTTTTGCAGGGGTTTGAGGTACAAGACCTCTGTGAAAGTGGGAAAAACACAAATAAAAATTAAAATCACAGAAGCTATTTTTTAAAAATCTGAGAATACTTTTATAGGAATCTCTAGATTCTCCAGCATGATTCCATGGTCAACTTCTGGCAGCAGTGGGCCATAGTGTCACAGTGGAGGTCCTAGCAATGCCTAGAGAAATGTTCTCTCAAGGAATCTCTAGGTGTGACTCTATGGTGACTCTCTTTCTCTCCATCTCTTTCTTACATGCAGAAATATATATACACATCTAATATATAAAAGTCAAAGTTTATGAGTTTTTCTGTGTCAGGCAGGTGAAGACTCATATGATTGGCTGTGTCAGGTGAGAAGATATCATATGATTGGCTGCCTGAGAAGATTCTATGGAATCCTGGGGTTTTCAGTTTAGGAAGGGGGCTTTAGAATTCTTAGCCGGAGAACAACTGGGCCTGGCCAGTTGCTGTGGAGACAAGGCCTAGCAGCAGGAAGAAGGAGGGCAGTATATTCCCTCATGAACCCAACCTCTGCATGTCAATAATTATCTGTAATAATACAGATTGGATTGGGGAAAATGGGGAAAAACTATAAGCACTGGACAAGGCAGTTTGGGGAATTCGAGACACAGGATTTCAAATCTGTGTATTTCAACCGCATCTAACTCCGAAGTTAAGGTAAGGTAACCACATCTAATACCTAAGGTAAGGTAAGGTAATTCCTAAGGTATTTCTAACAAGTATTACCTATGAGAAAATAAAATCCTGGGCAATGCTGGGTATATACACTAGTACTTTATATTTTGAAATGGTAAGCCACTGTTCTGTTTTCATTCTTCACACTATAATTTACTCATCCTCTGTGCATGGATCTTTCATTATTGCAAGGGAAAAATGGAATATATCCTCTACTGAAATGCTCATTTCTGTTTTAAAGTACCCCAAATTTTCTTACTGCTGTGTGCTTTCAAGGCATTTCAGGCTTATGGTGAACCTATCATGGGATTTTCTTGGCACAATTTATTCACAGGGGGCTTGCCACTGCCTTCCTCTGAACGCTGATAGAGGGTGACTTGCCCAAGGTCATCTAGAGGTGTTCTGTGGCTGAGCGAGGATTCAAACCCAGTTCTCCCAAACTCCTAGTTCAACACTCAAATCATTACACCACACTGGCTCTCTGACTCAACATTACCTTACTATTAATTTTTACAAAAAATAAAAGTTAATATATTTCTAGCACAACTGGTGCCACATGTTTTTTACAGAATGGTAGGTTTTATGTTTTTCTTATATTTATTTTTGTGGGCTAATTAATGAACCCACATAAAACAGCTTTTAAAAATGCTCATTTTTCATCTCTTGATTGCAATTGCCGATAATGTATTCAAAATGTAAATAGCTTAATGTTGGGGGAAGGAGTAAATATACCCACATTTGAATGCTTTACTGTTAAAAAAAGCACCTACAACAGCTTAAATATTAACCTTTAACTTCTGAGCTCTATATACCATTTTCCTGCTTGTAGAGAATATAGTAAATACAAATAAATATGAAAATTGTGAGGATATGTAAGGACATGTAGAAAATCTTATTGAATATATTTCATTATTTCAACCCAACTAGACTTCTCTCAACCTATCTTATAAATTTTGAAGGCTAAAAAGCAAGCAGTAGTTGCCAGGTAGCTTTCTACCTATAAAATGACCCCTCTGGTAGTACTGCAAAATCCTAGGGTATATTGAAAAAAAATAAGTTCTGACATTTACAGTTAGGGTAGTTATTTTCATACAACCTGTCAGGCAGAGTTAAGAAGGCTGTTATTCCTGCAGGAGTTGAATGACCTGTTCAGTTGTCATCTTTACCCAGTGTGGAGAGGGTGGGGAATACCACCCAGGCATCTTTTATTTAAAAGAGATCTGTCCCCCGAATTGTTCTCCCTTTCTCATTATTCTGATTCCTTTTCTATTACTTTATTTACCAAGCTACCTGACATGCCATTTCAGCTGTGACAAGGTAACATCTTTATTTCTCTGTAGAATTATTCCTTAAAAAAAAAAATCTATTTCATGTGCTGTGGCCAGGTGAGCTTCAATACCAACAGATAGACAGTTGAATGTTAAGTAGTGTTTGATTAGTTTGTGCTACAAATATTACTGGGATACAATACCTTTCCTTCCTGTAAAAATGTCACTTGTAATGAGATGAAACAGTTCAGTACGGTAAAATATGCAGATACTTCGGGCATTTTAAGTCACTTACAATGAAACCTAATACATGTCTGCTGAGGAATCGGCTCCACTGAGTTCAACAAGGCTTACTCTGAGGTAGATTTATATGGAGTTGTAGCCTTGAGAATGAATCAGAAACTCTGATGTAATCATGCTTCCTGATCATTTCCAGCAATAGAACTACAGACTTGTGTAACTATTCTCGCTTGAAAAACTATTTTAATGTTATAGGTAAGGATATAAACCCATCAAGTACATAAGTGCCATAGTGACTCCTCACCCTCCCAATGGCTTTTTGCTCTCTTATACAAAGCAGAAGGTGTCTCTCTGATATAAGTCTGTGTTTTATGAGATAAACAAATGAGTATTTCAGAATTTGCAATCCTGACCAAGTCATAATTTTTGAGTC
Source organism: Cyclura pinguis (assembly GCA_030412105.1). Classification (NCBI taxonomy): domain Eukaryota; kingdom Metazoa; phylum Chordata; class Lepidosauria; order Squamata; family Iguanidae; genus Cyclura; species Cyclura pinguis. The sequence goes on along the minus strand of CM059599.1, from coordinate 243,986,118 downwards.
TGCTGTTAACAAACCTTAAATCAGAGTTGCTGTTTTGAAACAAAAGTTGTATTTCATAAGGTATATTTGACACTTCATTCTCTTATCTGGGATAACTCTCTTCCTCTCAGAACTCTTCTCTGAAACAATAAACCTGCAGTTGAACTTGTAAAAGTCAAGGTCATTGAAGCTTGTGAATAAACTTTTATATGGGAATTACCTGCCTTGCTATAGGGAATCAAATCAACTGTAAATCAAATGTACTGATATAGTAGCTATGTCTAAAGCTGCTCTTGCATTTTATTTGGATCCAGTTAATAAGAACTTGTATTGGACCTTTAAAATATAGAAAGAATCATCAAGGAGGATGATCATGTATGAACATCCTCTTTGATGATTCTTTCTACACAAAGTTTTCTGGCGCAACAAACCTGTAGACAAAGAGGATGGGTCCTTTCCACACCATACCTGGATCCCATGATGTCTCGATCCCATCCTGGCAATGCCATTGCCAAGATGGGATTGGGACCCAAATACTCCCCCGTGTACCAGTCAGCTGCTGGAAGATGGATAGCATTTGGGACATGTTCCTTCTTTCTGCAATCCAGTCAGCCTCTTCCTGCACCGTACTGCAGAAGGAAGCACTTGATAGCGCTTTGCACTTCTGCCCTTCCTGAACACCCACAGCCAATGGGATCATTACATGAAGGGAGGCCATTATCTGATTTTTTCCAGTAATGATATACAGTGCTATCATGACGGCTAGGGACACAAGAGCAGCAGGACCGCAGTGATGTCGGCACACATCATGGACTGGCAGCAATGTGTCCCCATGTCAGGATGGTGCTGTTGTGTAATAAGGGCCAATGTGATGAAAGGGAGAAACACGTTCACAAATATTAATGTAGGTTATTTCTCATGGTACAGAACTAAGATCTTCTGGTACAGCTAACTTGCTTTAGGGTTGATGACTGTTTTTGGAGTTTGAATTCATTAGTTGTTCCCCATCCCACCCCTTTTATTTTGTTGCAGAGTAAATATTCATGAATTGGAAAAGCAAAGTTTTTGTTTCATCTGAGCAAAGCAAAGAGATGTTTCTGCTCATAGATACCATGTCTCATGCATGCAAGATGTTTCTTATAAAACAAGTCCATTGCAATTAATGAAATATTTTGTTTGGCTAGATAACTTTCAGTACGTTAAGGACAGAAATCTTTAATTCATAAGTTTTATAATTACTTTCTAAAATGTTGCCAGCAGGCAAAGCTTGTGCATTCTGCTAATCTTTGCTTCAAGCTATAATTTACCAGTATTCTAATGTTGTTGGCATCTATCATGATAAAAAGGTTTTCTCCCTTTCCTTTGGTTACAGAACATCTATTGATTGATTGATGGTAGTATTCCAGTTTTTATACCATGTTGAAACCATTTAAAAGTTTTTTTTAAAAAAATAAAAATAAATCCCTTTCTAAAGTGCTATAAAACACTTTAAGAACTATGGGCACAATCCGGCAGAGAGCTGAATATTTGCAAGCCCAATGAAATTCATAGGATGTAACTTTCTATTAAAAGCTTGGATATAAACCTGTAGGAAACATGGGCAATTTCTACCCTACACTGTTATAGTGCTATAATTTCACTTCCAATATTCTGTGGAATTCTAGGGTTTGTTGTTTATTGAGGCCAAAGAGTTCTCTGGCTGAGAATTCTAAAAACCCCTCTCTAAACTGCAAACTGCAGAGTTCCACAAGATGTTGAAAGTGGAATAATAGCACTATAACAGTGGAGTGCAGAAATGGTCATTGATACAAGTATGCATCCAAACAGTGAGTCAGATACAGTCTTGATTATGCTTATTATGGCCAATTTAAGAATCCTTCATTTCACGTGGTCTACTCCAGCATGGAGAAAGTGCAACTTGCAACACCCTTTTGACTTCAAAGTCCCCAAGGAGACTTGCAAGACCCCCAGCCCCTCCATATTATGATTAGTATTATTTTTTTGCCCCAATCCTCTCCCAGAACACAGAAAACCATTCCATTCCAAAAGCCATTTTGCTTCCTACCCACCCCTATAAACCGAACCTTTGCAACTGAGCCAAAAACCAATGAAAACATAAACTGGAAGTGATATAATGCACTTCTGGTTTGACAAAAAGAGGTAATTACAGACTGGTATGGGTATATTGGGGACAAACAGAAACAGGGGGTTCTAGTATAGTTCCCACCTTTGGTCAACTCTAACTAGGCATGGATCTAGCCCAGTACAACTAATTTTTTTTTGTGATTTTATGAGTTGAGTTAATAATTGCTTGTAGAAGAGATTTTGCTTGCATACATCTGGAGATGTCTATTGCTGTAATGCTATAGGCAGCTTTAATAACATTTTTGATTATTTGACTGGCTGAACTGGTGTTTGGTTACTATTGTCCCCAGAGTATTAATAGTAAGTTCATGTTTTCAGAATCTATTTCCAATAATATATGTGTTCCCTGCAACCCTGCTGTTCCAATGGGAATGTGGGGTGGGAGGAATAGATCAAACTTTTTTTTTTTTTTTTTAAAAAAGAGGAATAGATTAGTATGTGAATATTGTTTGGACATACAATATGTTGCAGCATGGTAAAACAGGCTTCTTTCTTAATGACTCTGGAATGAGGTTCATTTTTTCTGCCTTTCAGTTTTTAGTCTAAACATAAAGCAGTGGGAAGAGGAAAAAGCTCCTTCTACAAGTTCTTCAAATGGTTTTGTGGTCTGAAATTAAAAGTGTGTCTGAAATGCAACAAGAGTATCTTCAGAAAGGCTTAACTGTCTTCTTTGATAAATATATTTTAAGCCCAGAATGGTTTGACTGTGGATATCTACACTCTGTGGTGCCCAGTGAAGCAAATTCTCAAGCTGGATTTTAGAAAGATTGCAGTAGTTTTGAGATAACTCCTATTAATATAGTCTTGTATGTGGCTTCAGGAAAGATTGCTTATTAATCCACAGAGAAAAATGTTTTCCTTTTCTGAAGCACTCTTGTTTATAGGTAGATAACATGCTTATCAAGTGTTGTGATGAGGCATCATGTGAGAAGTCACCTTTTTGTTTTCCAAGTAGTTGAGGCTTTAATCCATTTATCTTAGTGTAATTCCCTCTGCTCAGACTTATGTAGGATGTGCTCTGTAGGGTGACTTCGTAAGACATAGACAGGATATTCTATCATTTAAATTTAATAAATTAGAACCTCAGACCATAAGCTAAGGAGAGGGTAAAAGAACAGATTATGTGACCTACTCAGATTATATGACCTGCTCTTTCACCTCTGTTTACTACTTTCTTTCTCTTTTTCTTTTCACCGTCTTCTCCCTGAAGTGGCTCTACCATTACCTTCTTCTGTTATGAACTATTAATTATTGAGTATACAATTCCCAATAGCAGTGAAATACTTTAGAATGCTACAAAGAGGGAAAAGACCAACAATTTTACTGTGTGTGTGTGTGTATGTGTCTTCAGGTTGCCTTTTGACTTATGGCAACTCCCTGTATTTCATAGGTTTTCTTGGACAAAGAATACACAGAAGGGATTTTGCCAGTTTCTTCTTCTGAATATAGCTACAGAAGCTAGGATTCATTGGCAGTTTCCCATCCAAGTACTAACCAGGGCTGACCCTGCTTAGCTTCCAAGATCAGAAAGGATCTGGTGCCTTTAGGGCTTTTCAGCAGGCTAAGTCTAATATTAACTGTAGTAGATACATTGAAATGTGTGTGGGTTGTTAGTTACCACTTATGTAACTCCCATTGATTTTGATTGAGCTATTGTATCTGACGGTTGCATTAGACTTAACTATGTCACTCCATTTTAAGGAGGGTTTTGTCTATTGTTCAGTGCCAGAGAAAATGGAAAAACATTTTCCTGCAATACTGGTGAGATCCTATAGTACAAAATTTGGGGCCAAATAATTTGATAGTAGAAAGCAGCATCATTTGTTCCAGATGGAAAACAAAGTGTAATTATTGCAGGAAGTCCACTGGCTAGCACTTTTGCTTCTGAACATACACCTTTGGAACTTGTATTTGCATCCAGAACCTGAAAAAATTAATTTTTTGGATATAACCTGCAATTTTAAGTTTCCCAATGTCTCATTGTATCTAACTGTGTTGTGAGTGACTTTCCAAACTATAGTTTAAAGAGCTAAATATTTGTAATGATTCATTCCCAGATTGAAAAGTGGGTTTCCTAGTTGTTGGGACCAATAATAGATTAACAGATTTTTTCCCCTAGTATTTGCATGTCCTCAAATTTTGCAGAGTCATTATTCAGCACAGAATTTTATTTATTTATTTCTTTAGGTGCAAAAAGCCTTCCTGTTGCCTGCACAGCAAATGCAGAAAACATTGTTTTTCTGTGCTGACCTGTTTTCGGCATAGGAAACACAGTTTTGCCTAAATGGTCCATGTGTAGAATAATCTGCTGCAACAGAACACAGTGTTTAAATACAAAAAACTACTGTAAATATTTGTCCTCACATATAAGGACTAAATTGTCAAAAATGTACACCCTTGCTCCATATATTGTTGGACTGCAACTCCAGTATTCTTCACCAGTGCCTATGCTGTTTAAGGTTTCTGGGAGTTGCAGTTCAACAACACCTGGAGGGACACACAGTTCCCACCTCTGATCTCTTGTATTTCTTGGCTTCAGGCACTGTGATTAAGAATAAGAGGTATTTTAGACGTTACCAAAGCCTCTAGCCATCTGGAGATAAGAAACCTTGAATGGTAATGAGGACAAACATTGTTCAACAGTTGCGCTTTGTGGCCACACATTTGTTTATTAATCCCCTCCTTCTCACAGCCTCATGATTTTTGAAATTCCCAGATCACAGGGCCCTCAGATACTCATATTACTTTTTATTGGGGCATTATCTGCCAACTTTCAGACTCTTGACATACATTTTCCACCTTAATTATCTGTCTAATTTTAACCTGCCCTCAATAATCATATAGCAAATATGGTTCATAAATTTGCTGAGGGTTCCTTGGAAAACATTTTGCCTACAGACTGCATTATCTTTTATCGAGCCCCGTAAAGAGGTAATGTTTGTGTGGTGCTTTGATGACACTGTAGTTTCTTGCCTGTTTTCTCCACCTCCTGATTCATTGGTCTACTATCTACATTTAACAGCTGCATTTCCTGTCTGAAAAAGATCAAGAAGTTGTGTTTTTTAAAAAATAAAATAAAAAGTCATGGCTTGACCTTCATTAAGTCATTGTCATCTGTTTCATCTGTTACATTTCTCAGCAAGATTTTAGGGAATTTTATCCTTTGTTCTCTCCCTGAGCATCTCTGCCAAATCAACCTTCATTTTACTCTGGCTTTGCTTTTTCTCCATGGAATTGGTAAACCAAACCATGCCTCTGATCACAGCTCCCTCACTTCTTCTTTGATTCTGCTGACTTTACTCAGATTTTAAAGACCACAGCTCCTTCATGTTTCCTTGAAAAGCATAAACAAGTGTCAGGGAAGAGGTTTCAATGGTAGAGAACTTTGCATTTATGTATGTGTGTTACGTGGCTAGGTTGAAAATAAAATCGATCCACACTTTCAAGGATTCTTTTTCACTACTTTGAATGTCTTTTGAACCTTGATAAAGATTTTGGTTTCTGGGTTGGAAAAGTAGAGAGCAAGACAGGTGCTTCATTGTTCAGAGAGCATTTGTGCTGAACACTATAGCACTGGGGTGGCCATATGTCTGGCTTTTTTCCCCTGGTTGAAGGAGTCATGAAGAATTTTCCAATTTCACTCTGATTGAACAACCAAGAGAACTTTAGGGTAATGGGAGCCTTGAAGTTGCCTATTAACAATGAGCATCTGGACCCCATACTGAACAGCCACCCACGTCTCTTAAGTAGTCAGATAGGTATATTTCTATTCAAATCATATTAATTGTAATTTAATTATATCGTATAAATTCTAAATGTGCATCTCTTCAGCCTAACTGGCAAAAGATAAGTGGAAACCAGAGAAACTATATGGTAAAGGGGAGTAGAATTGTATGGAGAAAGCAGTTGTTTGAAAACTTTTGTGGGTTTGAGTGGCAATTTTCTGCCCTGGGGCCTTTCATTGACTGCAAGGATCTCCACAGAATCACAGAATCACAGAATCACAGAAATGTAGAGTTGGAAGAGACCACACGGGCCATCCAGTCCAACCCCCTGCCATGCAGGAACACCCTCAAAGCACTCCCAACAGATGGCCATCCAGCCTCTGCTTAAAAACTTCCAAAGAAGGAGATTCCACCACACTCCGAGGCAGCATATTCCACTGCCGGACAGCCCTGACCGTCAGGAAGTTCTTCCTGAGGTTCAGGTGGAATCTCCTTTCCCGCAGCTTGAATCCATTGCTCCTTGTTCTGGTCTCTGGAGCAGCAGAAAACAAGCCCTCTCCTTCCTCTACATGGCACCCCTTCAAATATTTAAACATAGCTATCATGTCCCCTCTTAACCTTCTCTTCTGCAGACTGAACATACCCAGCTCTCTAAGTCTATCCTCATAGGGCATGGCTTCCAGGCCCTTCACCATTTTGGTCGCCCTCCTCTGGACCTGCTCCAGCTTGACCATGTCCTTCTTGAATTGGGGTGCCCAGAACTGGACACAGTATTCAAGATGAGGTCTAACCAAAGCAAAGTAGAGTGGTACCAGTACCTCCCTAGATCTAGACACCATACTCCTATTGATGCAGCCAAGAATTGCATTGGCTTTCTTGGCTGCCGCATCACATTGCTGACTCATGCTCAGCTTGTGGTCTATTAAGACTCCTAGATCCCTTTCACACGTACTGCCATCCAGCCACGTGTCCCCCATCCTATATTTCTGCATTCCATTTTTTCTACCTAAGTGGAGGACCTTACACTTCTCTCTGTTGAATTTCATTTTGTTAGCTTTGGCCCAGCTCTCCAATCTATCCAGGTCATTTTGAATTTTGATCCTGTCCTCTGGTGTATTAGCAACCCCTCCATTTAAAACAAAAACAAAAACAAACATCTGGAAATCAGAAGTACACTATTTTTTATTTTTTTAAAAAAAGCCTCCGTCCACTGTTAAACAGTGTGTGTTTATGAAGGGGCAGTATATTTAAAATATGAATTGCTGCTTCTGGTAGAGATTGAAAGAAAATTCACTGGTATTTTTTCCTTGTCCAAAAATAGGTTTCTTGACACTCAGAAAACCTGTTTGGGAAGAAAAACCCAGTTGTGGCATTTTCATAGCTTTCACTGTTTGCACCTCCTGATGTGTTTCTGGAAATTATTCTGTACAGAATTACATGTGGATTCTCAGTGTAACAGCTGTATGGGTTTTGTACAAAACAGTCTTTTTTTTTTTGTGCATTAAATGTACACTGTTCTCAGATACCCACATGGGCCACCCCCGCCCCCCCGACAAGATTCCTGGTTTTTGCACAAAAAGAAAAGCAATCTTACACAAAAATCCAAGGGCAGCAATCATGCATTAAACATACAGATGTATACACGCATGGACACACGGACACACACAGAGTTATCTGTAAACAGTGTTTTTGTACAAATAACCCCATGACTCTTATGCAACACACACACACACACACACAGTTTATTTTGATACAGAATCATTTTCCCAACAGGCTTTGGAAGGCTGCTAGGAAATAATAGTCAAATATTTTTAAATATCTAAAGGGATGTCACATAGAAGTTGTAGTAGGTTTGCTTTCTGCTTCTCTGGAAACTATAACATGAGCCAATGGATTCAAATTACAAGAAAAGAGATTCTTCTTAAGTATTGCAAGGAGTTGTTTGAGATGGAATAGATTTCCTTGGGGAGGGGATGGATTCACCTTGGAAGTCTTAAACAAAAGTCGAATGGCCATGTCTCAGGAATATTACAGCTGTGTGTTCCTGCATGGAAAGAGCAGATGGTATTTGTGGTTCCTTCTGGCTGTATGATTCTTTGAATATTTACATCCCTAATTCCAGTGATGTATTTAAGTCTTTTACTCCAAGTCCCAAGTCAAGTCTCAAGTCCTTGAAGATACTTTTAAGTCAAGTGTCAAGTCTCAAGTTTGGGAGCCAGCTTTATACCCCAATTTGTATTCCAGAATTTCTGGACAGAGTCCAATAAAGTCAGTTTTAACAATTTAAGTAGAGTCGGCCCTCCACTTTTGTGATTGTACCATCTTCAGTCTCGAAAGTGGGGAATAAGAAGGATCTTATTCCCCATTACTGAAGCTTCAAGAGCTTTATACGGAAGGATCCTTCCTCCTCAAGCTGGTTGCCTAACACATTTTCTGTTCCCCTCTGAGATACATGCCCTGCACTATGGACATGAATCTTGCCTTCTGCTCTTAGGAAATTTTTTAGAAAGCTCCTCCTATATATGTAGTGGAGACAGGCTGCTGAGCACACCTCAACCCTACCTCCAGCCCATTGCCTAACCCATTTACTGTTCCCTCTGAGAAACAGGTCCACACTTTGGGCTTGAGACAGATCATCATGTGACCAGTAAGTTGTAAAGTTTCTGGTGATGTTACTGAACCAAGGGCAGCAAGTCGGTCACTAAAAATATGCAAGTCTCAAGTTGAATCTAATCAGTGTGTAATTTTTGCCAAGTCGAGTCTGAGTCAAGTCACGGAAGTGACTTAAGCCTGATTTGATTCCAAGTCAATTGACTCAAGTCTACCTCACTGCCTAATTTCTAATGTAGAGACAATTCACTTATTTGGTGATTAGGAAAAGAGCGGTCCAGGAGAGTGTGCAGGTTGAGAGCTATCGGGAAATTCATTTTGCCCACTCCTGATCTTGAATAATGGAAAGCAATGTGGTCCTTCCAGATGTTTTGGGTGATGACTCACATAATCCCTTACCAACATCTATGATGGCTGAGGCTGGTTTGAGTTAGACAAATGTGTGGCACATTTTGTCTTTACAGTAGTGCACTAGGTTACCAACCCTGTTTTAGGAGAATATGGGCAGATATAAGATAAACTTTATGTTGGCACAACCAGACGAAGCAATAAACCAACCACAATACAACTTTAGGGCATAACTGTAACAGTGAAGTGCAGAATTCATATCCATATCTATATCGATATCTATATCTATATCTATATCTTTATCTATATCTATATCTATATCTATATCTAATCTATCTATCTATATATATGTGTGTGTGTGTGTGTATTTACACACACACACACACACACACACAGAGAGAGAGACAGAGAGAGAGAGAATAGTGGTAATGTGAGGGAAACCGACAGCTGTAAATAAACTAACTCTTTTCGGCAAATCAATTACTTTGGCTGACTTTTAATTAGATTTCTTATTCTTATCAAAATCTAAAAATCTTGAATGAATGGCATAATACAAATATTTATATTTTTATTTGTGAAGCAGTAAAGCTTGGGATTTGGGATTTGTGAAGCTTGCTAAATGTTCAGAATCCTTATGGAGTCAGTTGAGTCCGTTTGTGCATATGTGTGCTTCTGTCGAAACATCTGCTATTTGCTGTATCTCTGACACTTAAAAAAATTCCAACCTCGGTGCTCTCTTGGAAAGAGGAATACGCTTGAAGAATTGTAATGGCTGTTCAAAGCTCTGAATAGTTTTTCTCATTACCTTTTATTTCCTAAGTAACCTATTTCGGGATGAAAGAGATAATTATCTATTGTTTATATTTACTTGATTTTCAGTGAAATGAGGGCTGTCAGGATAATTGGCCCTGTTTCTTTTGCATGTTCTACAGTTACATATCTCCTTTTGATCTGTCTGCAAGAGAAACATTTGCAAGGATAGTAGGCCCTGTACCTTGTTTTATTAGCTACTCCACAGATCTGTACACTGTATGCTGCAAACAGGCACTGCTTCGTTATAATTGGTTACTTCTTTCTTGACTAAGTTTGGCTTAAATCTAACATTGTCCTGGTGCTGTAGCACCAACATGGCAGGCTATGTGTCCCTCCTCTGTATCCCATAATACCACTCAACAATTAACTCTGTAGGATTTCTGGAGCAAATTTCAGGGGCATATGGGAAAACTGCAACTGGGAGGAACTGCAAAGAAAAATGTGCTCCACCCAACTGGGAGGAAAAGATGTCCTCCACCCAATTCCACTGGCAGAAGCAGATCCATCATTAAATATGATGGAACTTCTACGCAATTGTGGTCTTTGTTTCTGAACTGGCTGTTTTCTCTGGAATTATTATTTAGGAATATTTTACAGAATCCTATATCATGTTTTACCTTATCTAAGTAGCTGAGCACTAAGACATCCTATTAGTGAATTGCAAAGATACATATTGAGAACAAGCACAATATGCATTGGTGTTTAACACACACACATCAACACTTTGCCTGTTTTGCCCTCACCCAGCCCTCTACTGGGTGAGGGCATTATGGAAACTGCTCAGTTCTAATTCCTGCAAACATAAGCCCACTTACAAAGTAGTAACTCCCCAACAGGATTCTGGCCATTGACTTTAATAGGAAATGGAAAAAAGAAAGGAATAACTATGTTCTTGTATCTAATAGCTTTCACCCTTTAGATTGCATTTTCTAGGACTGTTTTGAAGACTTGCCTCTCTTTCACCGCCTTCTTTGTGTTTGATGCAGTTTCTCCCTTTCCTTTATTTGGAATAGCTGTGACTCCTTCACTCACTTTTCTTAGTGCCTTCGGATGATATCAAGTGGAGATTGCTGTATTCCTATGTTTTCATTATTGTCTTCCTGATTTCAAAAACTGTCTCATGATCAGCCTGCCATATGTGGAATGACAAGGAGAAGAATGGTCCATTTGGAAGTGGGTGATGTACATTGCTTAGCTTTGTCCATTTGGGCTTGTGTGTGTGTGTGCGTTTGTGTTTCCTCTTCTGACCCTTTGCAGTTAAAACCATTACTGGCTCATAGTCCCTAGAACATGGCTAGTCTCTTATCTTAATATAAGTCATATAAGGAAAGATAAGAGACTGCTTACTTGCTTATTCAGCAAGTGTAACAAGTAAAGAATTCCATTTATAAAAAAAATTAGAGCATCATAATTTCCATTCCTCTCCAGGGTGGAAGTCTTTTAAGCTTCTGTTCAATTTCTAATCACACAGAGACACCATTCTTCCCCTGACTTTGGTTCTGTTACATAACTTTCAAATCTTAACCCTTAATTGGATTTTGGCTTATAGGTTCTAACAACCTAACTGTGACATGGTAGTAGTATTTCAGCGTATCAATGTATATCCTAGTATACTCAGATTAATAGCTGTTTTTCCCAACATTCCTCCCTTTTGACTATTACTGGCTGGGGCTGCTGGGAGCTGCAGACCAAGAACACGTGGATGATTGCACCATTCCCATCTCCTTAGTCTTGGGCCATTTCTGCACTACACTGTTATAGTGCTCTTATTCCACTTTCAACCTCCTGTGGAATTCTGGGGTTTATCATTTACTGAGGCTGAAGAGCTCTCTGGCTGAGAATTCTAAAGGCCCCTCCCTAAACTGCAAACCCCAGGATTCCACAGGATGTTGAAAGTGGAATAATAGCACTATAACAGTGTAGTGCAGAAATGGCCTTGGCCTAACTCAAATTTTTAGTTCCAACTAAAGTAGAGGCTATGAATTGTTTGGATTTACATAAGTGTTGGCTTATCATTCAACAATTGATATAGTAGGTTTACAGAAAAATAGCTTTATACATTTGTCTCCGTTGCTGATTATAATGTTTGAAAAGCAGTCTCTTACCATCACTTGCTGTATTGTTTCAAAAACCACTCATTACACTTCTCATTTTATTGTTCAGTGTGCTCTTCACTTTTAGTTATTTTTTGTTTTCAGAGTAAAGCTTTAACATTGGTAAGTGGATGGGATAAAGCCTTTAATAAAATAGTCAAAATGCTTCTAAAATGCATTTAAATGCCCATTAAAACAACTGTAACTGAAAACCCGCTTGTTAGAGCAATAAATAACTTTGTTCCCATCCTTAGAGGTAGTTTTTTAAATGAAATTCGTTATGCCCATGATAGCAAGAAAGAAAAGTAACTTGTTAAAGCTAATTACATTGGCTAGCATTCTGTATTGCAGTTACAGATTCATAAACTAGAATTATGGATCCCAGATAAGTCTTACTATAAGACTATGCAAAAGCAACCTCAGCCTACCTTAATAGCCAGGAACTAGAAGGGGACAAGGAGGATTGTGTTCCCAAACCCTTGCCTCCAGAGAGTGAAGCTGTGACAGTCAGAAGGACGACTATGGTCACCATCTGTATTGCATCCTTGCTTGCTGCCAGGAGGGGGCTGAAGATTTCATCCTCATCAGCAGCTGAACAGACCTCCTGTGCCTGATCCAGTTTGAAGGTTTGGATCAGGAGACATTAAGTATTTATAGATAACTTTTTATAGATAATTTATAGATAAACGTAGATAACTAAGTGATCAAGGTAGACTGTCCACAATTACTTCTAAGTCATTACTTCCAACTGCTGGGTTTACTGTAATTGAGACTAGGAACTGGATTAAGTCCTTTTTTTTTTTATTGTGAAACCCCATCTTCCTGTTTGTTGCCTATATTTTGAATTTTAGTTCAAAGCAGAATTCTCTGCAATGCATGAACTGTTTCATTGATCATTTGGAATCACTGTATGAAAAAAAGGAAGAAACTTTCATCATGGCTTGCTTAACATTAATCAACTCCAGCATGCTTTCTTACTGATTTTTGGATTACAAGCATTTCAGACCATTGCCCATGGTACTGGGGCTGGTAAGAGTTGATTGGAGGAGGCTGGTCAAGATTAATGTATATAAAAACACTACCTTAGAGGAGAGCCTTCAGGTAGACTAGGTGACTAGCCTCTAATGAGAAATGTCTGAATGTGCTATCTTGAGATCAGTCTACACTGTCAGAAAGATAAAACAACAAAGAGTCTTGGGGCACCATAACTACTAATATGTTTTATCTACTACATAAAAGTCAATGTTTGTCTGTGAGTTTGTCTGTTTGTCTGCGTCAGGCAGGCAAAGACTGCAAGGTCTTCTCACCTCAAGCAGTAGATTGTATGGGTTCCATGTGTGAGGACTCTTAAAGTTGAAATTCAAAACAAAAAATGCTTCCAGAAAAATGCAAAGCCATTGCACAAATTCAACAGAAAGCAAAAAAGAAAAAGAAAAAAAAAGCCAGTACATCAATATCATCAGGCAGTACGGATCGGATTGGGGACTATGAGGAAAAAACAGGAATAAATCAGTTGCTATGGAGACAATGCCCAGCAGCAAGGAAGAGGACAGTGTATTCCTGCAGGAACCCAATCTCTGTATGTTAACAACTCTGAATACAGATTGGATTGGGGAATATGGGGATAAATTACTGGAATAGGCTGGTTGCTATAGAGATGAGGCCTAGCAGCAAGGAGGAAGACAGCGTATTCCCTCAGGACCCCAAACTGTATATGTAAATAATTCTGAATACACATTACATTGGGGAATATGGGGAAAAGTTACAGGTACTGGAAAAGACAATTTGATGAGTTCTTAAGAGGAAAATAAAATCCCAGACAACGCCGGGTAAACAGGCTAGTTTAACATTAACTTTTTGGGACAGCAGCCAATCAGATGCATGGAATGATGCCTCAGTTGGCATAATGTTATACATAAAGTAGAGTTAGTGTTGTCAGGGATAGAATCAGTGGGGCAGGAAGGACCAGAAATACAAAACTTGCAAATATTGGCCATTATTGTAATGGTGTCAATTAACAAACATAGTTGGATGGTAGCACAGACATTCTGCTATAGCTTTGTAGTGGATTATGGGCACGTATTGACATGATGTAAAGCTGTAGTCCTAAACATGCTTAACTGGAAGTAAGTCCTGCTCATCTTGGTAGGGTTTCCTTCCCCAAATACACAATTCAGATTCAGACTTTTCAGGGGACAATAAAAGAGGAGGGTATACTATTTTTCCTCTCAAGATCAGTGTAGCAAATGGTGGAGAAGCAAGAAAATTTTAGGAAAATCTTCTTCAGCAGATGAGCTAGGATCCAAAGAGCTAATTTAGGAGTCTTTTCTTACCTTTTAAATTTTGATTTTGTTTGAATAAACACACACCTCAAGTCACTTCAGAAGCTGCCTTTGATTCTCCTCTGTTTGACAACCAGTTCCATGACTAGGAAGAGCCCTTTCTGAAAACAAATACACACATCATCTCTCAAAAGGCAGAATTAGTTGTATCCCAGCCATGATTTTGAAGCAACTAACAGCATTGTCAGATCTTCTCAGAAGCACTCAAAAAGATCTGCATGTGGTCTCAGGTGGACATTGCTCAGGTTGACAGAAAAAATTTTGCTGTGGGCCAGAGGCAGTGATGGCTAGTGGATCTCAAGTCATGAATGAAGTCACTTTAGGTCTTATTCTAGACTTCAATGGAGCTATCCAAGGGATTGTACCCTGTTCCCAAAATAGGTCTATCACTTTGGATAACTCCTTTAAAGTCTGAAATAAAATCCAGAATGGTCTCACCAAGGAAGCCACCAACCACCAGTGGACAGAAAATTGGGCTGGATGGTAATTTTAATTGGCCCTGATAGGAATTTTAAATAGAGTTTGAATGGGCATCTTTCAGGAATGTTTCAGTTGTGTATTTCAGCATGGCAGGAGTTGGAATAGGTGGCCCTTGTGGTCCAACCCTAAGTTTCTGTGATTTTCGGTGATTTTTCTTCTACTTTTGGAACCAGCCATCACAGTGTAGTGACCTTTATTTCAGCCAGTTATGATTAAAAGAACATAATGCAGCTTCTCTTTGTAATTGCATTCATGCCACTGAACTTAACACAAGCCAGGAAAGAACCTGAATATATCCTAAGCTTAATAGTACAGTATGAACGTTACCTGAGTTGCAGATACTAATTAAAATGTCTTCTTTTCCCCCTCTCATTATTTTTATTCTTCTTTTTGACGGTATAAAGCAATAAAACCTAGGATAAAGAACAAGTGGCATGTTATAGGTGGCACCTCCTTCACATTTCTTCTTCTTTTTTATTTGAAAGCAGCAGAAAAGGAAGAAGCAAGCAAGCCTATGTAGCTGGTAAAAACTGCAGAAGGGTATGTGTTGCTAGTTATAATGACCTTAACAAAAACATTACCATGAGATCAGTAAATCTAATTGAAGACTCGTCTCTCCTCAGGAGGCAAAACTTTCAATAGATTATTCTATTGGCCTTAAGGCTTGGTGGTTCTGCAGGCCAAAGAAGGAAAATACCTCTCTGCAATGTGATGGAGATCAAAGTTTTGGAACACTGCAAAAGATTCTTTTTCCTGCATCTTCCCCTACCTAGTCTGTTCATTATGGAAATCTCTTTTCTGCTGAAGGGAGCACTTATGCCCTGAGGTACAGGCTCTGTAAAACAAATTTAGACCTCAACAATACTGAGGGATATTTAAAGTGATATGTAAAACAAAGTGATTTTCTGCCCACCCCCTTTCTTTTTGAAATCTTCCACACATCACAGCTAGATTTTGTTTATGGTATTCAAAGCTCTCTGCCTAAGTTTCCTATTGGGCAAGTTTACAGAAGGATGAAACATATTTGATTTTGAAAAGCTCAGCCTCAGACCGTATTTTTTTTTAAACAATTTCTTTGCCTCTCTCTCCTTCTCCATCTTTTAAAATCTATTTCAAAGTGACCTTCCACTTCCAGTTTTTTCTGTTTCATTCCACTGAAACCAGGCAGTGTTCTGTAATGGCTGAGAAAGATACTTGATTTAAGATGTAAAAGAAAATAATATTGCTGTTTTCCTTTATTGCTGTTCTTCAGAATAGCATTTAGTTGTTTACTGATGTGTCTGTGTACATATATGTGTTCACTCACACACAGACAATCAGAGCCCAGACTGAAATAACATTAAACATACTTATCTATTCATTTGTATACAAAGCACGTCTTGTAAAAAACAAAGGTAGTCCCATTGTTCCAGTATTTACTTAGTTTCAAAGCAGCTTCAATCATCTTAAGTGTAGAATACAGTCTTCTCATTGTTGCATAGACAAGAGTTAAAGCTGTTTCAAAAGTTGTTATTGGTATTATATGTCTATGGTGACCATATCCTAGGGTTTTCTTGGCATGATTTATTCAGAAAAGCTTTGCCATTCCATTCCAATGAGAGAGAGTGATTTGCTCAAGGTCGCCCAGTTTCCATAGTTGAGCAGGAATTCAAATCCTTGTGTCCTAGAGTCCTAATCCAGCATAGAAACTACACAGTGTTGGGGCTTTGGTTCAGAACTTGTATCTATCTATTACAAACCACTGGAAATATTTCTATATGGCATTGACTTCTTGTTCATTGATCAGGTCAGGAAAGACTGGGCAGTGATTCTCCAAGAGAAGTGTCTGTTTTCTCAGCAGCAGCTCCCACTGAAAAATGGAGTGAGGAGCTATGCCCCTCCAGATGTTTTTCATCTACAGTTTCCACCCCTGGCAGTAGACCCAATTCCAAGGGATTGTCACAGATGCAGTTCAAAAACTTGTGAAGTGCCCTAGAGCTAGTGATTCTGTTTCTTCCAGGTTCTTAGGCAGGCCTTGATCCAGGCAGGCTTGTACATGAGCTTTCCCCTTCTCTCCTGAATAGATTCATGTGCAGTTAGCCAGAAACAATGCCAGCAGGCTTGAAACTCCTACCATTGGTCTATTCCATATGTATGAAATCCTCTAGAGTGGTATCTAGGCTGCCTGGTTTCTAGGTGAAGGTTTCTCAGTATTGCTGGCTGTGTGAGAATCTAGTAGATGCCTTGGTGTCCTCACTCTACTGAAGAAATCCACAGATCTGGGTCTACGCAGGGTTTAACCCCGACAACCTGCCCATATGGATGCTATATCATTTGGCATTGCACAGTAGCAATTCCTGAATTATTCAGTTTGTAATGGTTACCTCTACCCCCAGTGTGAATCTCACCAGTACTGTGAAGTTCTAGAAAGATAAATGCCCAAGAGACTAAAATGGCAAGCAGTTTCAGAGGACAGAGAAACCACAAACACTAGTATATAATTGCTACTATGTAGATGCTTTTCCAAGAGCCCCATCACCTTGGGCTTGCAGAACATACCAATTTTATAACAAGAGGCTCCCAAACATTGTAGTGATGAGAATCTGTGTCATCTTCTGTTCTTTCAATTTGTCTCACAGCACCTCAAACTGAATTTTATTTTACAAACACTTCTGGGAAACAGAAAATGTCTAGTATCTGCTACTGAGTGACACAACTCAGCTATTTGAAGTCTCTGGTATATGAAGTGCTAAATACTTGGTGATGTTGCTTGCATGTCACGGAAGTGTAAAATCTTGCAGCTAGACCATCTTCTGGTGCCTTACCCTGCACTGACTTAAAGAGTGCACTCAATATTAGTTTCCTTTATTCTCCCTTGTGGAACAAAATATCACAGTGTTGTGTTATTGTTGTTGCTATTTGCCATAAATTGGCTTCAATTTATGCTGATCCTATGAATGAAGGACTTTCAACAACCTCAACAGCCCCGTCAGGACTTCAGAGTCATGGCTTCTGTTATTGAGTCAATCTGTTCATAATGTAATCTTCGTTGTTGTTGTTGTCTTCCTATTGCCTTCCACTCTACTAAACATCATCATCTTTTCTGATTAATCATCTTGTCTCATTACGTGTCCATAGTATGATGGTTTCAGCTTAGGCATTTTGGTTTCTAGTAAGAATGCGGGGTTAGTTACAAAGGAAGGTGTCACACTGGGTTTACTTCCAGCCCCCTCCCCCCCCCCCCCGCCAAGACTGACTTTTACCCTTGAAAAGGAGCAGGAAATTCCCCAGCGTTCATTAATTCTCATGCTGCCACCACCCACTGAATTCTGACTTAACTGAACAGTACAGTGGGACCCTGCTCAGTGGATTGACAATCTCTGTGCTTAAGGACCTTTCCCTTCCCTCACTTGCCCCTTCCGAGTGAGAGAAATCCTATCTAAGCGTGAGCCGAAGAATGGCGTGGGAATGGAGAGGAAACAGAGGTTCTACAGAAAAGCGTTTATTTTAAGGAATGCAGGTAAACAAGATAATAATACATAGGAGAGGCTCCCCCCCTCCGGTACGCTTAAGTTACAAGTAGTTATAAACACAGATACATTCTTAAGATCAGCCAACCTCCAAAATAATAAAAACCCTAACGCTACTAACTACCTAATATTCTAGCTACTTACATTTGGGTTCACAGGCTTAGATGGTCTAAGAGAAGAGTGAGGCCAGGAGGCGAGGCCTAGGGCCTGCAGCCTATTACTGGCACAGATTTCATCTCCAGGAGGCTTCTTTGTTATTTCTCTGCCATATGGTCTCTCAAGGATTTTTATAACTTCTCCATCAAAGCATCTCGAAGATGCTCACCTTTTTCCCCCTTGATTGGGCAATTCTCTCCCTGTGATCTACGAGGCTGACCCACAATAAAAAGTGTAACCTAACCCCAACACCCCATTAACCCTTGGTTTACCTGAAGAGGAAAATATCCCCCTTCAGCCAAGTCTAGATAATGGGAAGTCCCATTATCACAGAAGGAAGAGCTGAGTTTCAGGGAATGGTGTAAACAATTCTGCAAAGGTACCATTATAAAGACTTTGGTCTCTTTGATGTCAGTGCACAAAACTACACTGGATAGATGAAAGCCACTGAAATGTGCAGCATCGCAAAAGAGCATTAATCTGTGTCCTGCAGGATACTCTTCACAATATGCAAATCTTTAGGCTAGGGATGCTTGGCAAAACAGTGCAAAATAAAAGATATTCTGAATTTGGGAAAATGTCTTTGTGATAAAACATGGATATTATAGATCTTGTTTTGACCATGGAGTGATTAAAGAACGATACCGTTACTCAGGTGTAGCTCCATCCCAGATTGTTGTTGCTGCTCTCCCCCTCTTCTTCTAATTCAAAATTTTTTAAAAAATTAAATATATAATAAAGAGCCAGCATGGTGTAATGGTTTGAACCCCGCTAAGCCACAGAAATTTCCAAGGTGGCCTGGGGCAAACCACATCCTCTCAGTCTTAGAAGAACGCAATGGCAAAATCCTTCTGAACAAATCTTGCCAAAAAATCTTGTCATATGTTCATCTTAGGGTAAGCATAAACCAAAAATAATTTAAATGTACACAGCCACCACCATCACCACCACCAGGCTCTGATATGCCTCCAGTTTTATCCTCAGAATAAATCTATCAGATGAGACTGAGATTGGGAGATTATTAACAGGCTCAAGTTGTCCAGCTAGCCTCATAGCTTAGTGGAGATTTGTTTCTCTGTCTATTAATGCAGTTTAAGTCATTTCAGTTGCAAATACTTTGTTGCTGCTGTTGTTTTTGTGTGCCTTCAAGTCATTTCTGACTTATGGTAACCCTAAGGCGAACCTATCACGGTCAAGATTTGGTCACAGAGGGTTTGCCTTTGCCTCTGTCTGAGGGTATAGGCATTTCTACCCTATGCTGTTATAGTGCTATTATTTCACTGTCAACATCCTGTGGAAATCTGGGGTTTATAGTTTACTGAGGCCAAAGAGCTCTCTGGCTGATAATTCTGAATGCCCCTCCCTAAACTGCAAACCCCAGGAATCCATAGGATGTTGAAAGGGGAATAATAACACTACAACAGTGTAGTGTGGAAAAACTCTGAGAGAATATGACCCACATAAGGTCACTCAGTTGGTTTTCATGACTGAGTTGAGATTCAAACCGTAGTCTCCAGAGTTACAGTCTAACGATCAAACACCTACACCATGCTGACTGTCACATACCACGCTGCTAGGGCTCTCCTGTTTCTTTATACTGTCTGTCTTTAGAATGTTTAGTGCAGCAACTATAAAAATATAGAATATAAAAACTGTTAGTATAATATTGCATTGAAGATCACTTAGAGTTTGGCTCTGATGCTGAAAAAAATGGCTTTGCTCCTGGATTCTCTACGATCTGCACAATTTTCCACTTTCTTTTAAGATCAGAAGAACTATGTAGCTTGGTCAATTTATGAGCTAGAGAGTAACTTCTCTGTGATAGGCCTCTCTCACTATAAAGAGAAATTTAAAACTCTTCCTTAACACTGTTATCTGAATATCAGATTTGCTGTAGCGAACTGTGCTATGTATATGAAGATACAAAACTGCTTTCAGCAGGGCCTCTTAGGAAGTTTGTTAAGGTACAGGACAGAGAAGATGCTAAGGACTCTGCAGGTGTGTTGTGGGGGGGGGGGGGAGGGGAGGTCTGATGAGTAACATGGCAGGATCAGGGCATAGGCCAGCATTGCACAAGGTATTGCTGAAGGGTTCCCCTGCAAATTGCCTTCATAGCCCTTCCCCCAGGCTGGACAAGTCTCATTTTTCAGAGTTCAGCTAATGACTCATCTAGCCCAGCGTACCCACTGCCTCTAATTGATCTCAGTTAAAAGACTTCCCCAGGAACTGAGTCTGAATGATCTGCATGTTCAGCATATCTCCTGCCCTTGTGGGGAAATGGTTAGAGCTCATTTTGACAACACATGGTTTTTACCCAGAAAGTCCCATGTTCAATCTTCTAGCATCTCCAGTAGGATTAAGAAAGCCTCCTGTGTGAAACTCTGGAGAGCCACTGCTCATCCGTGTAGACATTGCTGATCTAGATGGATCATGAGCTTACTAGGCATGCAGAGCTTGTTCCCTTGAGTGCTTCTTGCTGCTTACAGGTGCTTCACAGCTATAAAATTTCCTTCTTCAAAAGAGCCATTAAAATCCTAGCTTCAATATTTTAGAAAGACAAGTGTGAGAAGATTATTCTTTGGTCATATCCTTTGATTATGCTTTCTTTCACCTATTTTGTAATTTCCGAGACCAACAGTGGGAGAAAAAGTAACTTTAGCACAGGACTCCTGGGAGGGGCATGTGGTCTTAAGTGTCTCTACACTAATGCACAGAGCATGGGGAATAAGCAAGATGAACTAAATCTGTTAATACGATAAAATAAATATGATTTAAGAGGCATCGCTGAAACCTGGTGGGATGAGTCTCATGATTGGAATGTAGGAATAGGGGAGTATAACCTATTTCACAGAAATAGACCAAACAAGAAAGGAGGAGAAGTAGCCTTAAATGTCAAGGATGTTTTCACCAGTGAAGAGATCCATGACTTAAATCCAGGAAGCCAGGTTGAGAGCATCTGGATAAGAATTAAGGGAGCAAGAGACAAAAGGGATGTGGTTGTGGGGCTTTGCTACAGGCCTCTAGGCCAGCCTCTGGACTTGGATGATGCCTTCTTGGAGAAGATGACCACACATTCAAAAAAGAGAGATGAAGTAGTAATGGGAGATTTCAACTATCCTGATATATGTTGGGAGTTGAACTCTGCCAAGACCGCAAGGTCCAACAGGTTCCTCACTTGCCTTGAAGACAATTTCATAGTGCAGAAGATGGAAGAGGCAACAAGGGGATCAACTACTTTAGATCTGATCCTGACCAACAGGGATGACCTTGTTGATGAGGTGGAGGTGCTGGGCTCCTTAGGGGGAGTGACCGTGCTCTGTTGGAATTTGTCATTCAGTGGGAAGGAGAACCCAAGTGTAGCCAGACATGGATTCTAGACTTTAAAAAAGCTGATTTCTGTAAACTTAGGGAATTACTTACTGAAATTCTGTGGTCAAGAATACTGAAAGAGAAAGGAGCTCATGATGGATGGGAATTTCTTAAAAGTGAGATACTGAAGGCACAATTTAGAACTGTGCCAATAAGGAGTTAGAATGGCAGGTGTCTAAAGAAACCAGAATGGTTGATGAAAGAACTCTCAGCTGTGCTAAGTGTTAAAAGAAATATGTACAGGAAATGGAAGAATGGTGAAACCACCAAAGAGGAATTCAATCAAATAGCCAGAATATGTAGGGAGAATGTCAGAAAAGCTAAAGTGCAGAATGAACTCAGACCTGCCAGAAGCATTAAAAACAATAAAAAGGGCTTTTTTAGATTTGTCCACAGCAAAAGGAAAAAGAAGGCAATAAGGTCACTGTGCGGAGAAGATGGCCAATTACTAATAGAATTTAATGTAATTAATTTAATTAAGAGAGAAGGCAGAACTACTCAACACCTTCTTTGCCTCAGTTTTCTTCCAAAAGGATACAAGTACTCAACCTGGGGGGTGGGGAGCAGGTGAGGAAGGGGGGGGGAATGCAGCATAGAATAGGTAGAGAAGTAGTAAAGGAATACCTGGCTTAACTAAATGAATTCAAGTTTCCAGGACCAGATGAATTACATCCAAGGATATTAAAAGAACTGGCAGAGTTAATTTCAGAACCATCACAATAATCTTGGAGAAAAGGAGAAGTCCCAGAAGACTGGAGGAAGGCAAATGTTGTCCCCATCATCAAGAAGGGAAAAAAAGGGGGCCCAAATAAGTGTCACCCAGTCAGTCCGATATCAATACCAGGAAAGATCCTAGAGCAGATCATTAAACAGTCAGTTTTTAATTACTTAGAAAATAATGCCGTAATCACTAAAAGTCAATATGGATTTTTCAGAAATAATTCATGCCAGACTAATGTTATCTCTTTTTATGATAGGGTTATAAGCTTGATAGATGAAGGGAATGCTGTGGACATAGCATATCTTGATTTCAGTAAGGCCTTTGACAAAGTTCCCCATGACATTCTTGGAAAGAAGCTAGTTAAATGTGGGCTGGACAGGGCTACTGTTAGGTGGATTGGTAATTGGTTAACCTACCAAACCCAAAGGGTGCTCACCAATGGCTGCTTTTCATCCTGGAGAGAAATGACTAGTGAGTGCCACAGGGTTCTGTTCTGGGCCCAGTGCTATTCAACATCTTCATCAATGACTTAGATGAAGGAGTAGAGGACATGCTGATCAAATTTGCAGATGACATCAAATTGGGAGGGGTTGCTAACGCATCAGAGGACAGGATCAAAATTCGAAATGACCTGGACAGACTGGAGAGCCGGGACAAAGCTAACAAAATGAATTTCAACAGAGAGAAATGTGAGGTCCTACACTTAGGCAGAAAAAATGGAATGCACAAATATAGGATGGGGAACACGTGACTGGATAACAGTACGTGTGAAAGGGATCTAGGAGTCTTGGTAGATCACAAGCTGAACATGAGTCAGCAGTGTGATGCGGCAATCAAGAAAGCCAACATGATTCTTGGTTGCATCAATAGGAGTATGGTGTCTAGATCAAGGGAGTTAATGGTGCCACTCTGTTCTGCATTAGTTAGACCTCATTTGGAATACTATGTCCAGTTCTGGGCACCTCAATTCAAGAAGGAGATCAGCAAGCTGGAGAGTGTCCAGAGGAAGGCGACCAAAACAGTGAAGGGTCTGGAAGCCATGCCCTATGAGAAGCGGCTTAGGGAGCTGGATATGTTTAGTCTGCAGAAGAGAAGGTTAAGAGGGGACATGATAGCCATGTTTAAATATTTGAAGGGATGTCATGTTGAGGAGGGAATGGGTTGTTTTCCACTGCTCCAGAGACTAGGACAAGGAACAATAGATTCAAGCTGCAGGAAAGGAGATTCCACCTGAACCACAGGAAGAACTTCCTGACGGTCAGAGCTGTCCGGCAGTGGAATATGCTGCCCTGGAGTGTGGTGGACTCTCCTTCTTTGGAGGTTTTTAAGCAGAGGCTGGATGGCCATCTGTTGTAAATGCTTTGATGGGTGTTCCTGCATGGCAGAGGGTTGGACTGGATGGCCTGTGTGGTCTCTTCCAATTCTATGATTCTATGTTTCTATGACTTGCCCTGGTCCTTTCAGATTAGTTAAGTACAACGGGCACAGAACCCTCATCTGGTAACTTCAGCCCCTCCCTTCCTCCCTACACCATCTATGAATAAAATTATATTATTTAGGATGGGGAGACTATGTATTTCCATGCCTTTTTATCACCCTGTACTGTCATCATGCAATAGGATAGGATAAAATACTTCCAAATATTAAGAATATTAGATTTTGATTTTGAATATGATATACAAAAAAAAAAAAAGATAAAATACTTCTAGCACATATATAGCAGAGGTGCTCTTTCAAGTGGTTAAAGATGTCTTTTTCTTACAGTATGTGCTTAGTATATTTAAATATTTGAAGGGATGTCATGTCAAGGAGGGAATGGGCAAACACAAGTAGAAACAATCTAATTCACAAATAAGGACTATAATTAAACTGAAATTAAAATACTAAAAGACTAATCTAAAACACTGAACATTAACTGAAATACTAAACACTTTCTGCAATACAAAAGGATCTGATCCCCCAACCCAAATGAGAAAGAAAAATGGAAAATGTAATATTCTATAACATTACAGATCCACTAGAATTTCTAGTAAGCATAGACACAGATTAGTGTAATATTATATTTCTTGTAGCTCAAAAAGTCCATAAACTGTTTCCAATTTTATTAAAAAAACTTCAGTTGGCTTATTCTTTAAAACCCACGTAACTTTGGCAATTTGAGCTAATTCAGCAACCTTAACAATCCATTCGTCTGTCACTGGTAGTTCAGAAAAACTTGGAAATTACTTGAAGGCACACTACAGCAAGAAAGCCCATCTGAGCCTTTCCTAGCCTTAATCTTTTTAATTGCTTCAACAAGTCCATAGTTGTCACAGGTCCATTCAGACTTAGCTTTTGTTCCAAACATAGTTTATCCAATTGAAGCTTGTCCAAGTAGTCTTCTGTATCTGGTGTTTTTTCATTGTCTCTCACATATACACTTCTGTAATATTCCTCACAGATTTAACATTTTCAACTTGTCAATTAAATACTGATTTCTCCTTCTTTGTGGCAGATTTCTTTATCTTTTCATGTCTCAGTTTATAAGAGACCCTTTTCCTGGTTTATTTTCAAAGTGTTCTTTTGTGTAAGATACATGATAAGAAACAATAGTTTGGCTTTTATTTCTTGGCGTATAAATAGTAAAAACTGTACTTAAAGCAACTTAATCTTCTGTTGTGTCTCACTACAAAATTTCTTAAATTTTTCCTCCAGATATTTATTTTATTCATCACTTTACTATTTTTTGCTTCTCTTTTTTTTCAATCTGGAACCATGTTTTTATAAATTATCCTCTCCTATAAGCTTTACTTGCAACCCAAACTACTGTAAGATCTGTGTCTTTTTAAATAATTGAGCTCAAAGAATTTCCATCTCTAGAGGTAGATATTCATTAAGTCCTCACATCTAAACTGAGATTGTTCTGCTTTCAGAAATATCATGATCAGATTATGGTATGAAGTGTTTGGCAAAATATGAATCCTCTGTAGTAAGTTGACCATATTCTTAGAAATCCAAAACATATCTATTCTTTAGAAAGATGTATGACAATTTGAAAAGAAAGTATACTCTCTGGAATCTGGAAAATATCTCCAAGCATCTATTAACTCAAATAACTCTGTATATTTTTAAAAAGTTTTGGGTAGTCTCCCTTGGTATTCTTTCTACCTATCTATCCACCTTCTACATCTTCATAAATCAATTTGGGTTGCAGTATTTTGTTTATATAAAAGATTACTATGTTTCTTTTATTCTTGCTTGCAGACATGAATTGTAGACCCGTACTTCCATTCTGTAGAAACCTGGCATCTCTTTTTCTTTTATCAGTTTCTTAGAGGCTAATAATTTCATATTTGTTTTTTTAAGTGCCATTTTTTCCTTTTCTGGGGTGAATATAGTCCATTTACATTCCATGAGATCATTTTTCAGATTCATTTTAGTTGTTTTATTAAAAGGTGTTATTATATTCTTATTTCTTCTTAGCAGTTCTCAGTCTTTTAGATATCTTCTTTTGGGGCATCTTCCTTAAACTTTTTGAGCAGATCCCTTGCTTATACCAGAGAATTTATCATATACTTATTGCATACTTAAGAGTTTATCAAGCCCTTTGGGACTGTTCAGCAAAAGACCATGTCCTTCTTTGTTTGCACCTGCACCAAAAATGTACTTTCTTTGTTTCTTCAGCATTTCTCCTGGAATTTAATTATTTCTTTCTCATTTATTTTAAGCCTTTTCTTAAAATGTGCTCTCAGTATTTCATCTCTGACTCTTTTCTATATGAAGCAAATTAGCACATCTCTTGGAAGTTTTTTTCCTCTGTGCATAAGCACAGTTTTACCTATATATTGCTTCATTCTCCTTATCAAGTCATTTTGGAGAGCTACTTGGAAATCTGCCACGGATTTTAACATTGGCTGTTTTAAATCAGTCAGATCCTCTAGCACAGCTCCTTTCATTTGTGTTTCCCTTGATTTTAAATCAATCATTACAATTCTGTCCTGAGTCTTGTCCAAATCCTGCCATAAAATAGCAATTTCTTTTGAATTTGAATCTCCTGTTTGCATTTCTGTGCAGTGACGGTGAGATTTTGAACTGATGCCTTTATCTCTTTAAACTGATTTTCAGCAGATACTCAAAATGGCATATTTATCCTGAAATAACATAACATATCCACTTTCTGTTCAAACTTCTGTTCTAAATTCATTTTACTCCGTCACATGTTCGTTAAAGCCCTAAAATCTAAGTAGAAATCTCAGATATTGAGACTTAAATTTCTGTAAGCACAAGTTCAGTATTGCCTAACCCTGGTCAGGATGTTTTTCTAGTGGCCTTTTTTTGTAGCATACTATAAAACACTTTCTACTTCAGTTCCAGTATCAGAACCAATGTTTATTTCCCCTTTTCTCAAATGCAGTTTCCATATTAACTTTTTAAATTATTTGAGTGTTAGAAATGCCAAGCCTATTTCTTGTTTCCAGTTGAAATTGCCACTTAAAATAGTCTTCAATTCTTTTGAGCTCTGTACTGTCCATCACTCTGGAACTAGTTTTGGATTGCACATATTTAAATAATGAAGACCAGACTTCAGATATTTATGGTCCAAATTGTTTGCATTCACTCAAACAAATATAATAAGTCTCCAACTTGTCATGTCCTGGGGCAGAGCAGACAATTAATCAACAAGCAGCAGAGCAGAGATTACTCACAATGCTAAAGCAGGGAAATGTCCAAACAGAATTCAGGTTCCAGAGGAAACAAATCCAAGGCATAGTCAAACAGGCAGAGGTTCAAGGTAATCCAGATACAACAGAACACAGTACAAAGCTTCATGACCAGAAAGATCAGTTGCTGACCCTAAAAGGAAAAAGCCAGCTGAAAGCCTTTTATCTACTGATGCTGTCACCACAGGTGTTCCTTCATTAGGGCTCATTTGTTATTTAAATGCGCTGAGCAGCAGCTCAGCCCCTCTCTCTGACTTTGTCTCTCTTGCATGATAAGCACCTATATTGTTCCTCTTGCTTAGGTCCCTGCTGTTGCTTGTTATGTTCTCCTGAGCAAGCTTCTGGGGAAACTCCTGCTTCTGGGGAAACTTCTGCCTCGGATTCAGAATCCTCATCCTCACTGCCAGGGTCTCCAAGGCAGGGCATGACCCAACCAAGCAGGGGCTTCTCCTTCCCTGTTCAACAGGGACCATGAAAGGTCCTGTTAATTATATTCTAAATCTTTGTTTGGAGAAGCTTATGTCTAGCTTACCTTGGTGAATCTTTTATGATCCTTCAGCTTTGAAGTGAGGGAGCATTGCAATTTCTAGTCATATGTTTCAATTAGACAGCCCTTCATTCATTCTTGAGTCAAGGGGTTATCCAGGACACTGCTATTCTGACCTTGTGCAATCCTTCTGTGTCTTTATAGATTTGAAGATAGTAATAAATCCTCCAAAGCTAAAGAAGCACATCAACCATGCTGGTAATGACTGTCTGTCTTGGCGAGGGTCCCTAGTATGTGCTTTTTCTCTTGCAATTAGGATATTTTGTTTTGTGGTTGGTCATTGAGCAGGTTTAGGTTACAGATCTAACCACTGAGGCACATATCTCTCAGGAAGTCCATTGTAGGAAGGAAAATGGCTTAGTCTTAGGAAATATTTATTTCCTTTAACATCTATTTTGACATCATAATCTGTTCCTCAGCTTCATTCTTCCCTCTTACCTTGAGGGACAAAAAATGTCCTGTATTTTTTGTAGTTTGGGAACTTTTCACTGTAAACGTGTCCATAAACTTCATCAGTTTACTGTTGACATAAACATTTACTACACAGAATTTATTATATCGAAAGGAGTGTGCTAGAGGTCAAGTTGACTTGTGTTCCTAAATGGCAAAATATTCTCCTATAGGGCAAGTAACTAGAAAAATGTTAGGGACATGAATTTGTCCAGGTTTTGATGGTTATATATTTTTCTGTTTGCTTTGTGTTTAAAAAGCCAGATGCTGAAACACAGATATAGGTTTTGTTTTGTTTTGCCAGAATTCATTAAAATGTCAGGAACAAACTACTGTTGTAACATTCTCTGATGTCAGAATCCAGTTGTACTATGTGTTTTGTGTGACTTCAGATCGTTTCCAACTTATGGCAACCCTAAAGCAAACCTATCATGGAGTTTTCCAGGGGTTGAGCGTGCGTGATATGCCCAAGGTCACCCAGTGAATTCACATGGCTGAGCAGAGAATCAAATGCTTGTCTCCAGGGTTATAGCCCAGCTCTCAAACAACTACTCCATACTATACTGCACTTAATCCTCAAGGTGATATTTCTATTTACCAATATAAAACCATGGGTGGCTTATTAAATCAATAGAATTTACAGAAGTCTTGATGTATCAAGCTCCTGTTGATTCAGCGTGGTATAGTTAACAACAGATTTAGGCCTGTAATCACAACATTTGTTTGTAAGCTAGAAGATAATATTATTAAAGCTTTTAACAGTCTTTCTGTGCCAGCAGTTCATGGCCATTGTAGTCAAAAAGAGTACATACTTTAGCTAATAGCTGGTGAAACCCTTAGCTTCCATCAGTTTTATCTACCTTTAAAAAACAATCAGTCATTACTTACCATTTAGCACATCCTGTGCCAAATTATAAGCTGTGTGAAACAAAATGCATTCCTTTCAATTATTTTTAACTGCTACTTGTTGGTTTCATGGGGTGTTCCCTGGTTCTGCTAACAATGCAGGATAGTTAAAAATATTTCCTGTTGTTTATCCAAACTATTTGTGGCCTAATTTACTTCATATCGTATTCTCCCTCCGCTCTCCCATTTCTTGTTTTTCTTTTATTTCAGAGTCAGTCCTGTAAGACATAGCTACCTGGTAGGGTGGACTTACTGCTCCCTTTTCCATTCTCTCTTCTCCTAAAAGGCTCTCGCTGAACGTTAGTGTTCCTTTGATAAATGATCATAAGTCTTTGGGCGTTTTCAATGCCCTCTTGGATATGCTGTGCTGAACCTTTCATTCTCCATATTTGTCAAACACTTTGTTGTGGTATCTCTAGCTGCTCGAGGTTGCAATTGTTATACAGTTTATTTCTTTTCATCTGTGATTTTTTCCTCCTAATATATAAAGTTAGCACTCCTACTTGTGTGTGGCTTCCAAAGAAAATATGCAACTCTGCCAATATAATTTTGGAGTCCTTTGCTTTGCAAAAGCCAGCATTTCCATGCCACTATGTGCACCTAGTATAGTAGTACTCAGATGGTGATGCCATTAAGGGTCTCAGAAGATTTGGAACAGGTCCCCCCCTTTTTTAAAGTCTTTAGCCTCCTCTGCCCATGCTCTACTTTTTTTTTTTAAATTTCATTTCAGTTAACTTTCATTATATGAGAATGTGATAAAGTAGGGGTGGGAACCAAGTGTCACTCCACATATTGTTCAACCGCTTCACCCCACCAACATTAACTAGCCTAGCCAAAGATGAGGAATGCTGGAAATTGCCGTTCAACAATTGCAACCTCTACAGAGTCCCACATTTCCCACTCCCTGTAGCAAAGGAATTACAATGTCAAGAACGATGGATGATGGAAAAGAAGACATGCTTATCAAATTTGCAGATGGCATCAAATTACAAGGGGTGGCCAATACTCCAGAGGGTGGGATCAGAATTCAAAATGACTTGGATAGTTGGAGAGCTGGGCCAAAACTAAGAAAATGAATTTCAACAGGGATAAATGTAAGGTACTACTTCTAGACAGGAAAAATGAAATCAAAGTGGATCTGGAAACATAGTAGACCACAATCTAAACATGAGTTATGATGTAGCAGCCAAAAAAAATTTTTTTGAACTCCATAAACAAGAGTATAGGGTCCTAATTAAGGGAAGCAATAGTGACACTTTATTTTGCTTTGGTCAGACCTCACATGGAATACTGTGTCCAGTTCTGGGCTCCATAGTTCAAGTAGAATGTTGACAAACTAGATTGCATCCAGCGAAGAGTGACCAAGATGGTCAAAGGTCTGGAAACTGAGCCTTATGATGAACAAATTAGGGAGCTGGATATGTTTAATTTGCAATATGTTTAACTTGGAGGCATGTTAACTTGGAAGATAAATCTGTTAAGACCCATCTTTAAATATAGTAAGGGAAACCATGTAGTAGATGGAGTGAGTTTGCTTTCTGCTGCTTTAGAGACTAGAACACAAGCCAATTAATTCAAATTACAAACAAAGAGATTCCACCTAAACATTAGGAAGAGCTGTTTGACAGTGGAATAGATTGCCTCAGAGAATGGTGAACTGGCCGCCTTTGGAGGTCTTTAAACAGAGGGTGGATGGACGTCTTTCAGAAATGTTTTAGTTGTGTATTTCTGCATAGCAAGGGGTTGGATTAGATGGTGTTTGTGGTCCCTTTCAACACCATGATACTTATCTATGATACAAAAGGCTAGCTTCTAGAACTCTGTTAACAGTTGGCTTCTATAAAGTTGTTCTACATTTGTTTTAAGAACAGCATAGTCCTCATAGGTATAAAACCATAAATCCATCAAGGGTTGGGCAGTTCCATCAGGAATTACTTGTAACAGAAGCTCTGAAGACTAATGCACAAGGTAAAGCAAGCCTGTAAAAGTTCTTTAACTGCTTTGGTATTGTAACTACTGCAGACGCTAAAGTGCCCCAACTCACCTGTAGATTAGCTCCATTATGTGCCTTTACCATCAATACACCTTAAAATCATAGCCACAGATTTCAAGTCACATGAAAAACAACAACAACCTGCCTTGAATTGGCTTTGAAGAAGGTGGGACTTCTGTATTTTCATTTGAGATATATATATATCAATCACAAAGTATATCGCAAGATATATCGAATAAAATCACAGGAGTATACATCCCACCTTCTTAAATCCCTTTCCATGCTAGCCCTACTCCTCTTGGCCTTTTCTTTTGTAGTGTAGGATATTTCTCCCTGCCTCACTCCAATTATTTCCACAAATGGAATGATCTGTTTGAGTTCCTCAGGATCATTAGGGCAACAGTGCTTATCACCTTGGTTCACTGAAATCATACAGATTAGCTTTAACAGGGTTAAGGCTATGGCATAAATGAAGAACTTGCTTCACAAATAAAGTAAATGTTAGCAATTAGCTTTCTTTTCCCCTTCCTTCTGCCTAAGGGTTCTTTTTTCAAAAGAGTAATGTTTTAAAAGTTAAAAATAGCTTTATGTGGGGAGAAAACTGTCCCACATTGTATTTGCATCTTGGTTTGTATCAGGGTGTTGTATGCTAGTTTACATTGCAGGGATGGGGTATTTTAGTTATCACAATGCAGTTTGTTCAAAAGCTACCAAAATCAATAGTGCATACAAGTCAGTGGAAAAGCAAAGGAGGAGAGGGAATACTCTTGCAAAAGGAGCCAACTGTACAAATTTAAGAATACGAATGAGAATGTTCAGAAAGCCTTTTTAAATAGCCCAGGACTACTGTTGTCTGTTCCTTTTAGGGTAGAGGTGTAAACCTGTCACATTTGGATAGCTTTATTCTGTATTATTCTGACAATTTGTACAATCTTGAAAATTCCAAGCATTTAGTTGGCTGTTGTATGAAAAGAAGACTAGACTAGACAGGCCTTTGGTCCTGCAGAGCTCTTATCTTCTTATGTATCATAATAAAACAATCAATAAGGTTCTTTAATAAATTCTACTGATTCCTTCCTTCTTCTCTTCCATCCACCCAGACTTGCAGATCCCTGTTTTCTTTCTCTGTTGTTCCAGAGGAATTCTAAGAGATCACCCCATTAGTAGAAGTAATTGGAGTAAGACAAGGAGAAATATCCTACACTACAAAAGAAAAATTCAAGAAGAAAAGGGCTAGCAGAGAAAGGAAACATAAATATTTATAAATCCTAGGCTTTTCCAAGCAAATTCAGACCAGATTGTTGTTTTTGGAGGACTGGAATGAAAGACTAGAGTGGGATCTCCCATTTATCTGTTTGGGTATCTTGCACTTCCCATTTCTGACACTGACGCCCAGTGTTGCTCCATAATGACATGCCAAATATGACGTGAGGAAATCTTCCTCCTACAGTTCATGCCTGTTGTCACTGGAGCTTCAAACTGCTTAAAGAGATGGAAGGGGGAATGAATTTTTGGGAAGAGGGAACTTTACCGAGAGTGAGATGCCATTGCCCTCTTGATAACCATGGAGTTCGTACTGGACTTGTTATTAGGGATGGAAATAATATTCAAAAATATTTGGAAATGTTTGAAAATATTTTTCTCAAGACAAGAAGAACCCTGAACTGATGAGCATCTTATTAGTTTGGGACTTAGTGCAAAATTCACTCATGGCATTTTTTTTTACTCATGGAATTTTTTCACCAAAACCAGCAAAATTTAAATAGAAAAATATTATTTCTGCACTGAAAATACTGATTTCTAGACAGAAAATTTGGTGTGCATTTTGCTCAAAGTAAGTATCGAGCTGCAAATAATCTTTGACAACTATGCAATTTTCAAAGATTTTCTTTCAACAGGGAAAAAAATGGCCCAGACTAGTCATTGCTTACTTTGGGAACACAATTAAGGAAGAATTGCTTCCTTACTTATAGTATATATATATATATGTAAAAAAAGTTATTTTACATGCCTAGTATTGAACTTGACTGAAGTAAATTGTCCCATTCCTAACTTCAGTGTTGTTGAAGTCAAGTTTTACTCCTGCTGCTAGTCCTCACTGGATGGGCAGCTTGGGAGGGGCTGTTAACATTTCTCCATGTCCTTGCATAAGAACCTTCTTAAGTATAATATTTTCAGTGAAGGTTTAATAATTTCTTTTAATGATAGATGTACAAATGGTAATTTTTCTCCTGGAAATGCCCATTGGTTTCCTAAGAAAGAGAATGAGGGGGAGGACAGGGGAGAGTTAAAAAGTTTTCTTATTATTACCTAAATCAGTGTATATGCATCAGTTCGCTTAAACATGGGTGTTGCTTTGTTCTGTACTATTCAGATATTTGATAATATTCAGAATGTGGGCCAATGTTTGCAATGTGCTCAGCATTATAAAAATCTACAGGAAATTTTTATTCATTTCATTTTGTGGCACCAGGGAAAGCAAAGTGTGAAAAATGCTTAGTATTTTAATAGCTAGAAGATACTGTACGGCTTGCTTAAAGTTTTGCTCGGGGGAATCAGACTATCAATATGTAAAATCTGTTCAGTTCCACCATAACATGTTTTATGGCAGAATTTCTGTTATCCACATTTGATGAGAGAAACTGGTAATTAAACTTCAGAGCTTGCATATGCCATATTCTAATATCCATACTGAGACAGAGCTCATCAGACTGACACACTGTAAAATGTTAGTGAGATGCTCCAGCTGCTTTCATGCTGGAAAAAAAGTGCTACTGCAGGGAAACAACTAGAACATGCCTCTGGAGCTTCTACCAGGTCCAAAATGCCTTGCTCTGAGACATACAAGGTGGATCAGACATCTTCTCCATGGCCACCCCACCCACAGAGACCTGTTCTGGGGAGGGACCCCTGGGAGCAAGGAATTTACACTGAAGCATCCTCCAGCATCAGGTAGCTTGAGATAGCCAGACACATTCCATTACCGCTGTCCACTGTTTTTCACTTATGAATGTGGTTCTCAGCTTATGACAATGATAATTTTTGAGGTCACATTTTATGTACAGACAGCCTTTTACATTCGTTAGGGTTAGGGCACAGGACCCCCATAAAAGTGGGAAAATTGTAAATATCAAAATGTGTCTGTGTGTCATTGGAAAGGGGGCCAAGGCAGGATAGGGAGAGTAGGCACCCAGAGTCCAGACCAGGTCAGGGAAAGGAGAGGAAAGGAAAGATTGGCATGGTGACCGTATATGTCCTCTCTCTTGCCCATCTCCTTCTGTGGGTCTGGGGAGGGGGCATTGGGAGAGGGTTTGGGGTGCTGAGAAATCAAGGTGAAAGCTGTCCTTACCTGGTCAGGCAGCAGCTGTTGAAGAAGGAGTAGTACCAGAGGTGGGTTTTTAAATGGCTCAATGGCCTGATTGAAACCATTGAGAAGGAATGTTCCCCCAGAAAAGAAATGCCTAAGGTCGGGGAGGGAGGCAAGGTTTGGAGAAACATGCAAAAAATCAAATACGCGAAAGTCAAACCTGCAAATGTGGAGAGCTGGCTGTATACATGCCCTGCCAAAATACACTTAAATGCAATTTTAAAGTATCAGGAAAACAACCAATCAGTGAAAACTACTGGGGTCACAAGCTTTTGCTATACTCCATGACTGTTTTCTGAATTGGGTCCTTCCCTATTCTCATATTCTGTTTATACTTCTTATTTGTCTAATCTCTCTCTCACTTTGTGGTTTATCTTTCATCATGCCTCAAGTGCCCTCCCTGTCCAGAAGACCTGCATTTATAGCTATCATTTCTCAATTACAATTGTATCACTTGGCCATTGAAACTCCTTAATGTACTAGATACACTCTTAGTCCAGATGGCTCCATTGACTGTTGGGTGACATAACTAATGCTGTATGAAATCAGGTAAAAATACAACATTTTTAAAGAATGCCCTCAGCTATATCAGTTTGTAGTTTATAAACCAAGAAAGGAGTTCACAAGCAATCCAATTCCTGATTTAGCAAGACAATCAGTTTAGAGGACTTTCACCTGTCACTGGTCCAGTTTGTGGATTTGAGGTCCACATTCAAAGGCAAGATGGTAATGCAGTGACAGACAAATTAGTTTTATTACTATTTGTTGTTATTATTGTTAACTGCCATCAAATCAGTTTTGACTCATGATGACCCTATGGGTGAGAGTTCTCCAAGTCACCCTATTATCAGCTACCCTGCTCAGGTCTTGCCTTTTCTAGTGAATCATGTCTTATGACATGGCCAAAATCCAACAGCCGTATATCTCTTTACAACACCCTGACACTAAATCAGTTTCCATACTCTTACACTAATCAAGGGAGAAACCATTTTCTTCAAAACTTGATATGCATGTTAAACTACAGTTGGCCCTCTGCGTTTGCTAGGGTTAGGGGCACTGGACCCTCACAAAAGTGAAAAACCACAAATATCAAAGTGTGTATGTGTGTGTCTGTGGGAAGGGTGCTGAGACATAGGTGAGGAGAGCAGCCACCCAAGGTCCAAACCAGGTCAGGGAAAGGAGAGGGTTGGCATGTTGGCCTTATATTTCCACTCTCTTTCCTGTCTCCTTCCTTGGGTGTACATGGGGCATTGGGAAAGGGTTTGTGGTGCTGAGAAATTGCACTACAAGCTTCCTGAGCTGGCCAGGTAGTGGCTGGTGGTGGTGAAGGAGAATCAGAGGCAGGATTTTAAAGAGCTGCATGGCTTGATTGGAGCCACCAAGAGGGAAGGTTTCCCCAAAGAAAAAAGTACCTGAGGTGAGGGGGTGCAGGAGTTGGAAAAACTTGCAAATAATCAAATCTGTGAATATTAAACTCTCAGATGTGGAGGGCTGACTGTACTTCATTGGAGTTGCAGTCATCATTCTTCAATTGATTATTTTGATGAGAATATTTGCACATGTGAGATAGTATTCCCTGATGGACATCAAGAAATTAATTAGAGTGTCTGTGCTTGCAACATGCAAAAATAGTTTGGTTATTTTCACAAGTAGATCTATAATTGGGTTCCTGCAAGCATGCTAATTCACATATGGTACTTAGGAGTCAATTAAACTGCCCTAAGAAGCAATTACTAGTTGATTGTTTATTTTAGAAAGTCATGTTGTTCTCTTCGAAAGTTTGCCATATATCTAAGTCAGCAAGTAGAAGAAAAGCTATTGCCTTTATCTGAAGTGCTGGAAATATTTCAGATCAAGAACAAAAACATATCAGGCTTTTTAATGTTGTCCCAATAGTCCCCTGTTTGTATTAAGGTGTGAACTAGTGGTGCAGTGATTACCTACAAATACCATCAGGGTGGATGGTGGGCAATGAATTTTGTTGTGAAGTGCATAAGCTCATGGGTAACATTAGAAAATACTAGAGAACCAATCCATTTCATACCCTGGCTTATCTGCATTCTAAATATGGTGCACAATATTTATACTAGCATGAGCCCAATGGCATATGAAGACTAATTCTCTGCTTCTTGAGAAGTAACTTTATGTGACTTTGAGTAAATTTTGGACCATGAGATATATCCAACCATCTACTGGGGGACATTTCTTATGTTTTACAAATGAGAATTGTAATATGGCTTTAAGCCTATAAAATTATGCCTGCACTTCCCCTTCTAACTACTACTACCCAGGCAGATGGGACATTTGAATCTACCCAAGTGAAAATTCATTGTTGAATTCATACAGAACTGAACCAAAAAGGAAGGCATTAGGCAACATTGTCACTTGCAGAGTTGTAAACAGTGTCGTCATGTTTCATCCGCTTGCCATGAACTGTGTGGCTGTTTTTTTGTAACAGACAAGAAACAATTAGAACAAAAAATTGTCCCAACCAATCCATTTCAATTGTGTTGATTACATTTCATAAACGAGGGTTGACAGCTACCTAGAACAAACATCCACCTCATGTGAACTTGTGCTTTCTGTCTCTGTGTGTGCTTGAGTATTGTGGAATATCATTGATTCTGCATCTACATAAACTTCTGTGGATGTGAGACTTTTTATACCACCCAATACAATGGAATTCTCATTGGGGTCTGAAAATACCACAAATTAAGGCATTCAGGGGAAGGTGTTTTCTTTCCCCAGGAAAAGTCTGCCTAGATGAGGGTCAAAACAAAAAAAACAAAAAAAAGGAAATGCACATGTTCAGTGACATGATCTAATCAGATATTCCTGGTAAGGCCACAGGAGGTTGGAAATATCTGAACATGGGATCTAGTGGTCATGATGAGTGAGGAGAATCTCATCCTATAGC
Source organism: Cyclura pinguis (assembly GCA_030412105.1). Taxonomy (NCBI): domain Eukaryota; kingdom Metazoa; phylum Chordata; class Lepidosauria; order Squamata; family Iguanidae; genus Cyclura; species Cyclura pinguis. Next base: position 243,948,948 of record CM059599.1, on the reverse strand, counting down.
ATGGACACCCCTCCTGAATCAGACAATGGGACACCAGTGTCTATAGATATAGGTTTGGCATTAATACTTGGTTTCAAAGGAATTGGGAAGAACACAGAGAAACTGTCTGAAATGTAGTCTGCAGAAATAAATACAGACTTATAAGACAGAGGCTGAGAAACAGCATTTTGTGATACTCAATATTATATAAAGGCAAGCGTTAGTTTATTCTGTACCGCATGTCTGTGTACCAGATATTGGTACACACAGAAAAAGGTGGTGTTGCTTTCTCCCATACATATGTGCTGTACTTAATAATGACAATTGTTGCTGTTGTTCTTGTTGTTGTGTACCTTCAAGTTGTTTCCAGCTTATGGTGTCCCTAAAGCAGACCTATCATGAGTTTTTCTGAGGCTGAGAGTATGTGGTACACCCAAGGTCACCCAATGGTTTTCAGTGGCTGAGTGGGGAATGAAATCCTGGTCTCCAGGATCATAGTCCAGTGCTCACCATGCTGGCTGTCAATAAAGATAATATATGAAAGTAAAAGTTCTGTAAGCAATAGTGGATATAGTGTGTGACAATAATGTGTGACAATAATGACCATGGTTATTTCTTGCTTGCTGAGTGTGTGGAGAGGGCATTCACTATCACTGACAAGAGTAACTTTTATTTCAGCTACTGAGTCAGCTGTCAGTTCAGAGGAATGTTAAGAGTCAAGTACATTACAAATGAACTATCAGCCATTTAAGAATCATTATAATACACTGATTTAATGTGCTGCTTCAGTATTAAGAATCCCCTAGGTCTGTATAAGGTCATTAAGGCATTCTCTTATAATAGGGGACAAATCCCCAGTATGCTAAAGATGTTTTCCTTCATTGCATGGCTTTGATCCAAAAATACTGCCAAATCACAGCTTATTCTACTACATTTTAAAAACGTGCATTAAACAATATTTCATTTCCCCTTCATGTTGCAGTTTAATCTACTAGTATAGGCAACAACACAGATAGTCATTAAAGTGTGGATTAATCAGTAATCTTTATCGTGATGCAGCAAGCTTGTTGAGATGAACGGAATCATGGTCTAAGTATGGCACCATTCTCAAGCTTTATAGGACAAAATATCAGCCTTATATGAAATGGTAGGGCTTAAGTGGGCCATGCAAACTGAACTGTAATGTATGTAAAAGAAACCATCTATTAATTAAGGACAGCATTCTCTAGTGGATCTCACCACTTTGAGACCTACCGTACTCCCTGAAATTATAGATTTAATTGAAACATTTAGCACCAACTTACTTCTTTAAAAAAAAAAAAAATGGGTAGCAAAACCCCAAGTTAACTCCAGAAGGCTGTGATTTAATTTTCTGTTAATTAATGATGTGATGGTAGAGGCATGATCTAAAGCATACTTATTTAGACAGCATTTTAAATCCCTCTCACACTTTTGTTTTCCAAATCAATTGATTCATCTAAACAAGCCTTGTTCAGGCAGAAAAGGGAGGGACTGTGCCTCTAGGTGCAGCCGTTCACCATTTAAATGGATCACATGGGCCTCATGTACTGTTAAACATGTTAAACTATAGTAGTTTTTTTTTTAAAAAAAACAAAACCCAAAGGTAGAGTTCTGGACATTGGAGGGGGCTATTTTAATTTTTGGCAGCACATGCAGCCTTTTGAAGATCATAGGGCTGGAAAATTGCCCCCCTAGGCTTGCCAAAGTTGCCCCCCCCATAAAATTTTTGAGTCAAAATGAATCTGCTGTGCCAATGTTTTCTTGGCAATAATGCATCATGCATGCTAATTTGTAGGTGGGGATGGATGATAATGACTCACAGAAAGAAGAAAAAAAATATTATAGTAGTTACTCACCAAAGAAATGGCTTAGGATTGTTAAATTGTTCTGCCAGAGAACAAGCTGTTATTAGCAGAAGAGGTGAGGAAACCTGTTCTGTAGTATTTGTTGCAGATTAAATGGCTGTAAAGAGAATGAAGCCACTTGAAACGAATTGCTTTCCTTCTAATAGTGTAACCCAGAGGTAATGAACTTATGGCCTTCCAGATGTCCTGGCCAACTGCTAGCCTCCCCTTACCATTGACCATGCTGGGTGCAAGTAATTTGGCAACAAAAACATCTGGAAGCCGAAAAGCCCCTCATCCCTGCTGTTAACCAAGGGTGTAACTATGGAGAAGAAGCAGCAAAATGAAGACATTACCCCCTTCATAAAAATTCTACCACCAGTGAAATTTTCCTTAATTCTTAAAATTTCTAACATTGTAGCAACTTACAACTTCAGCTGAGCATTTAGAAAGGAGGCAGAGTTACCAAGGAAATGTGAAGACGGCAAATATGAGAATTCTAGATGTGAGCAATTTTCAGTGTCACATTCTCTGCAATGCTAGAAATTTGGGGACTGAAGTAAAATTTCTTTGCTTGCCAGAATTCTTATTTGGATAGTTGACACTCTCATCTTGGTCCCCTAACCTAGCTACACCCCTGCTGTAATCTGTTGTCTCAGATAGATTGCTCCCATGTGACTAAGGTGACTGTTGGATCATGGTTTGTGTAAGTATACATAACAATGGAACTTGCAACGAAGTGGTACAACATGGGGAGCTTCTTCTCAGTGTTCCTGTCAGTCATCTGTGCCTTGCTGTACAATGCTTCATTCTATTTTCCCTCTTACTCATTTTTCTCCCTGTTTGCTACAACATCAGCCAATATTCTGTGGCCCCTGAGTATGCTCAGACACAATGTAGGGCTCACTTCTCCTTTATATTTTTACTGTTAAAAGATTTTGTTTGCATGTTTGTTGTATTTCTACAAAACCTGCAGTCCTCTTTCTCCGTTCTAGCCTACTGATACCACCCACGTGTGTGGATGATGATGCTCTTTTGGCTACATAAAGATCTACACTTACTTTAGAACTTGGAAAACAGAAGAACCTTTTCACATTTTTTGGTTGTGATATGCCACTTGGGGACAAAATTCTGACCTTTTGCTGTACAGTAGTCTCAGTATACTTTCTCCAAAAAGTTACTCGTGTATCTGAAACAGTATTTAAAATATGATATATTTCCCAGAGGTAGCTATGTTTCTTTTGTGGTTTGTTATCTGAATCCTTTTTGGTTTGTTACCTGAATCCATTAAATCAATAGGAATTACATAAAAATTGGCTCACACTTTTGTTTTTAAAAAAGTTTTTATTTTCAAATTTGTATAACAATACAAAAAGGCTATGCGTCAAGATTTAGGCAAGTAAGTTCTTAATACAAAGAACTTTAAAAACATTAATGACCATTAATAGATTTCATCAACCCTTTCTCTTGTCTTTTTACTCCCTTTATATCTTTGTTAAAGATCAGCATTTTGATATCTTGTTTGGCTCTAATCATTATTGTCAACAAATGTATGTCCAGTACAATGGGTTTCTCCATAACTTCCCCTGGTTTTGTTCTGGATACCATGGAAATTATTCCTAATATGCAAACACTTCAGTCGGTCAGTCAGTCAACTCACCATTCTACAACTGATTCAATGGTTATGCTCTATTTGGGACTACCAACAGGATTCAGGCCCAAGTGTCCTTGAATGCTTTGTGGAATGTAGTTCCAGGCAGAGAGTGTATTACTAAAGATGCAGATGTAGCCTTTGGACATCAACTTGTTTGCAAGTCATTTAAATATTGGGATATCCCCATTGCATTGGTCTACAAATATAAGAATAAGGAAATGGACCTAGGTAGTGGACCTCTGTGTTTCACAGTGGAATGCCTGTAAGCAGTAAACGTGATAGATTTAAATCATGTGCCTTGGAATGGGGTGGGGAGAGTGAGGAAAACTGGCTTTTAGTTATGCATTCATTCTTTAAGGGGTTTATTTATTTTTTTGTTCCGAGGAAAAAATATAACAAACATACTTCTAGTACTCCACATGCAGATATTAATGAAACAAAGTTAACTCTTTATTTTTTGTCTCAGCATCTTTTTTGCATCTAAGTTTTCCATCAGAATGTGATAGTCATTTTCTTCAGGTCTAATCCTAGACCTCTACAGCTCTCACAGCTGCTTTCTTGATTTTTCTTTGCTTTGTACAGTTGTCATGTGCATCTTGGAAAATAACCATTCAGTTGATGTGAGTGAATGCTTGAGGTGGGCAGGGCCTATGCCTTCCCTTGTCCAGGACTGCGTGATTCCTTGCAAAGATGACTGCACATTCACCCCTTGGTCTAAATTTACAGCATGTGCTTCAGACTGTGAATCAACACGAACCAGAAGACGAACCCTTACAGGTAGTATCAATATTTTATACTTTATTCTTTGTCCTTTTCTTTGAAAATGACTTTGGAACAAGCTTTGCAAATTTGTCAAATGCATTTAGAGTTTTGTTGATATAAGATTCTTTGTGTTAAAGTAGTATAATACTGAGCCCAAAGCAGAATGACTGAAACATGTGTTCATGCTCTGCCTCAGTGCAACATGCTGTTCAGGAACAGGGTTTGGGAAGATACTTCTTGGGACTACAGTTCCCAGAATTGCTCATGCATAGCGACTCAGTTAAAAGCTCTGATGTGCAATATGGGGCTAGAATATCAACAAGATTCCCCAATCACAGTTCTTGTGAAGAGAGATTGTGTGAGTTCATTGGAATTACATAGTAAGATATTTCCTGCATCCCTTCATTCAGTTGCTAGACTTAGTTGTAAATAGCAGATGGTTGAAAGAGCTGGCATGAAGGTGTTGGTGGCTGTTGACTGTTTCTTGAGGTTGGTCTCAGATCTGTAAGGACTTAGATTGATGGTAGCAGGAGCCAGATGGCTTCTCATGTCAGAAGGACTGTATTTTACCCTGACATTTAGAGGGAGTGAGCATCAGCAGCTTCAGCACTATGACAGAAGCAGCCCCTAAAAGTAGAACCATTTTTATAGCAAACCTGCTATCTACCTTCACTGCAGGTATCAAGGGAGCAGAGAGAATTGCCAGGGCATTACCATAGCAGAAGTCCACTCTGATACCTTCAGAAGCAGTCTTGACACTAAGCACTCTTATTCAGTGTGTCTTGGAATAAAATGACATCTTGGCAGAAAAGATCCAGAATCTAGACAGTAGAGACAAGACGCAAAGGGCAGGAATAAAAAGAGCTGAATCCCCTGACAGCACCATTTCAGTCTCTCCTACCTCCACACTGCAAGAGGTTTTCAAACAAGCAGCAATGGAATACATGGGAAGGGAAAGTATGGGGACATAAGCTGGAAGTTTTCTTTTCAGTGCTAATGGAAAGGTAGTTCGATGCCTTGGTAAGATGATAACATTGGATAGCATTGGATCAGAATTAGCCGGGACCAAATTGGAGATGGAGCTGAATCCATGAATTGGGTGCTGAACTGAATCAAGGGTTTTTTGCATGGCGTTGCTGTCAAGTGCCCAGCTGACTGGAAAACATCACTTTGGGTTAGTGCACAAATTATGTAAAACCAATAAAATACATGGTTGTTCGGTCATGCTGCTGGCACTACAGGTGCATTGATACAACAAATACATTGATTTGAGTCAGGAAGACAGATGAAGATTAAAGGTTTAGAAATAGTACAACAGATGCAGATACAAATAAGACTGTGCAGTGGCCCACGAAGCCTTTCACCCACTGAAACAAGGAAACCTGGAAAGTCCTCAATTTGGAAAAGTTTCTAAGATGGTTCATGGCCTACAGCCTATTCAAGGGATTGGATTAATCTCTGTCAAGAAAATGAAGCCCCAGTTTTTTGTTTTGTTTTTTCTTTTCATACCTTTTTCTTCAGGTCCCCTTTTTGAGGTCCTTCCTGCTAGCCTTGTCTCAGTCTTGATTAGTCATAGGCAGTCGCTGATTTCTCTCCATGTGTATTCAATGTGTCAGTCAGCAAATAACCCTTGCCTTTAAGCATAAAGTTTTTGCCTCAGTGCTCCTAAATTCTTATTCTGATGTCAGACTCGATGGATCATCTTGAACAGGAGACATATGCGGCAAAGTACTAAATCATATCTACCTCTCACAGAAAATAGTCCAGAGGCCACTTAGAAGAGATCCGCTGGACAGCACTTCACAGATGGCTTGTCAGAGAAGAACAACACTGCTGTGTTGCTATCGTGAACCTTCTGTGTTGACACCCAGCATAGCATAAAGATATTATAGCTGCAGTGTGCTCCCATTGATGATAATTGGTATATTAGAGTGGGTTATGAGACTGATCCATGGAACAGCAGAATTGTTAATTTTAATTGAGCTATGAAACGTGAAGCTCCCCTGTTCAAATCCCATCTCAGTTACGAACTTACCAAATGGCTTCAAGCAACTTACACTCAACCTTAGCATTCCGTCTTTGATAAGTTATCATTATTGTTGTTGATATTGTTAAAGAAAGAAATAGAAGCGTCTTTTGTACTCTTGATATAACTTATTTCTTAAGTAGTCTCAAAGTTCATCCAAATGACTGAAAATGCCTCTGTCCAATTGAAGGTGTATCTGCAATAGTGAGTTATATCAGTCTGATACAGCTTTAACTGTCCTGGTTGTTCCATGGAACTCTGTGACTTATAGTTTGGTGAAGTATATAGTGTTCTCTAGTCCATTCCCCTGGAATAGGATTCTCATGGTACTCTAAGTGCCAGGCTTTATGCTTAATTCAATTACATAAACTGATGTTCCCCTGAAATAGAAATGCTACTTTACTGCAAAATTGGCCACATAATAAATGCTTTATGATAGGAAAGGGTCTGTGTGTATACTGGCAAACAATGACCACATCCAGTTGTTCATTGCAACTGATGTAGGTGGACTGAATCTGTGGAACTTGCATAAGTGTTAACTTAGTTGTTTTCCATTAATATAATGGAACTACGTTAATTTGGACTTGCAATTATATCAATAGATCTCAGAACAAATGAGAATTCCTCTTGCTCTTTGAGCATAGACATCGTCATTATAATACACAGCTCCTTTACAAAAAAAAAATCAACATGAAAAACTATAATCATAATTTCTAAGCAAAAGTAGCTCTTATTATTTAATGCACTGTGCTCATGAATAAAGCAGTTTGATTCTCTTGTGAGCCAGCAATGCGGCAATGTTATTGAAAACCGACACAATACTTTTCCTGCAACAGCAGAGTACTCTTTAATTGGTGTAATGTCATTCTAATCCTAACAAGAAGGAAAAAAGGAACAAAAATGTTATAACTCCCATGAATTCCTAATATTCAGTTCTGGAGCCTGTTAATGCCAGGAATATTTACTAAAGCCACCTTGTTTAATTTTTTCGACTTTGTTGTTCAAGGCTTTGATGTATCACCTTGGCTAATGGAATGCCCAAATAAATAACGCATTCTCCTTTTAAGTGGAAATAGAAAGTATTAAATGGTATGAGAACAAAACGTGATATAACATTTTTTTGTATAATTTATGCTCATTCTGTTGGGCTTAATCTAACGCAGAAGGTTGGAGTAAGTACAGTAACAGGTTAAAGAATAGAAATAGATGCAGAATTTAAAACAAAACCGAACAAAACAAAACCAACTATTCAGATCAGGGCCAAACTAAATATGCAGAACTTTCTCCTAACACTCTTTATAAAAAGGCAAAGTAGTGTCAGGACCAGAGGGAACACAAAGAAGAAGAAAGATGCTATTTTTTCACTCACAACTTTGGGGAAACTATTTGAACAAAAAAAGCTGCTGCAGAGAGGAAGTCGAGCTCCTTTTCAATGTTCCCTCTTTCACTGCCTCCTAAGGATGAATATTTTTTTGTTTACATTGGCATGCAACATCTAACATGGCCATTTGCCAGGCGGTAAAGAAGCTAATCTTTCTTGTTTTGCCAAACCTGCCTGATAGAATTGATGATAATGTGCCTTGATGTGCTCTTGGGATAAGGCAGGGAGTAAAAACAAAATATATGAAATAAGGCCTGTATCCCCTCCTAAACTAAGAAATCATGAACCTCTAAATATGTTGCAATTGTATACCTTGACAGATGATGAAAAGATCAATGTGAGCAAGGTTCTATCCACTGATCATCTCAGAAGGGCTTGAGGTCTCGCAGAAGGCAAATAGAGTCCTATGTGCACCCAGCCTCTCGTTCATCTACCAGGAAAATAATATGAGAATCTTTGGCTGTATATCCATTCCCTAAAGTGAGAATAGTTCCATATGTACTTTTCTAACCAGCCTTGAAGAAAATGAAATAAGATAGGAGATAATACATGATATGTGGAATTTGAGAAACTTAGGAAGCTGTTTCATGCGGAGTCAGATCATTGTCTAGCTAAATGTTGTCAACTTTGACTAACTTTGGATCAAGTAGGATTTTTCTCCAGTCCTTCTTGAACTATAGGACCTTTGAATGCAAATTTTATGCTTGTCCAGTGAGCTACAGACCCTCCATCATTACAAGATGGCTTTGACTTCTTGAACTTCTGTAGATATATTCAGTGCTTAGTTAATTAATTAGTTTATATCCAGCCTTTCCCCAAATAGGAGCTCAAGGTAGAAATACAAATATAGCTAAAACAATATGTAATACAAAAGTTTAAAAAACATTAAATGGATAATCCAATTAAAACAGTTGAAAGAGTTAAAATCACATTCAAGAGATAATAAAGACAAAAAATAAAAATACAGCACGCTTATTGAAGTATCCTTCTGCCACTACCAATTAAATGCTGAAGTTATTTCTAAATAAAAAGGTCTTTGCTGAGAAAAAAAGGAGCAGAGGAAGGGATTCCACAACCTGGGAGTGACCACTAAGAAGGTTCTTTCCCAGATGAGCCTGCAAGGGCAATGGTAGTGAGAGAAAGCACTTGCTCGAAGACTCGAGAACACTCATATAGTGAGATATGGTTGTTCAGATAATAGGGACCTAAGCCTTATAGTGATTTATAGGTTATAACCAGCGCTTCGAAATGTTTCTGGAAAGAGACCAGTAGGTAATGAAGCTGTTTCAACAAGTTAATTATACGTTTCTCATAACCAGCACTGGTCAGCAGTCTAGGTGCTGCAGTTTGGGCCAACTGAAGTTTCCAAACATTTTCCAGACGCAGTCCCACATTGAATGCATTACAAATATATAGTTGCATAGGGGCAAGGGGCAATGGGGGAGATTCCCCAGGTTTTGGGGACATCCTAGCCCATGCACCACGGCTCTGCCCCCCCCTGCCCCCCCATGCACTCCAAGCTCCACTGCTGCAAATATAATAAAGGCATGTGTTATTATGGCCAGATCTGATATGTCCAGGAATGGGTGCAGCTGACACATTAATTTTAGCTGCGTAAATGCACGCCTGGTTAGTGCTAAAACCTGGGTGTCTGGTCTTGAAGTTCAGCTCAGGAGTACTCCCAAGCTTTCAGGGGGAATGTAACTCCAACATAGGCTTTATCCTTATTATGTGATCTTTTGATTCACTAGTAGCATCCCTCTCTTGTCTGGATGAAGCTTCAGCTTGTTTATTCATCAGTCTATTACTGGCAGCAGATGCCGGTGTGATCCAGAAAATGCTTCATTGGAGCCGGATGGAAAGAAGAAACAGGGCAGTGTGTCATTGTTATGTGGGTGAAACTGGGCCCCCAAACTCCAGGCAGCATTTTCCAGAAGCTTTGTGTGTGTGTTTGTGTGTACACGCACACACGCACACACACACGTTAAACACCACATGAGACAAAACTGAACCTGATGAATACTAATGGCCAACAACCAGTGTATTGAGTGTTGAATGGGCGTCCTGAAGCACTACCTGAGCATGGTCCCCTAAGAAGGCCTGAAATTATTGAAGGACAATGCTGCCATGTCTCACCGAAAGAGGCAGTCCAGAAGGATACTATGGTCAATGGTACTGAAAGTTGCTCAGAGGTTCAGTAGTCCCAACAGAGACACACTTCCCCATTCAGTTCCTGGCACAAGTCATTCAACAAGATGACCAAAGACATCTCTATCATAGCCGGGCCTGAAGCCTGGTTGAAATGGATCTAGATAATCTGGATCTGGGAGGGCCACCACACTTGCTTCTCAAGTCAAAAACTCAGGTTAGATGTTGAACAGAACATGCAGTATAATTTTCCCTAGAGCAGATTATATTGGTGGGCATAATTCATACCCACTATGTGAAAAAGAGTCAACAGGTAGTATCGTTACCCTGACTTCCTGGGGTCCCCTTGGGGACACCTTGGTTAGCTCCAAAAATGCCAGAGTTGGGGAAGTTAGCAGAGCACCAGCTTTTAACAATGTGGAGGGCAGGGCAACAATTAACAAGATCTTTTACCCAATGTCTGTGGAGTCGGACCACAAAAGAACCAGGCTAAAAGTTCACTCAAGATATTTTATTAGAAAATATATTTAAATACACACACTCAGACGCAACCACTCACACAAGCACACAAGGACTATCGAGATGGAAAGAGGTAAAAATTGATAGGGGAAAAGCGGAGGGAATGTAAAAAGGGGTGATACTGCACCTGTCCAGAAGTCTTTGGCTAAGGAAAAAGACAAGTGGAGAGAAAAACTCAGCATAGGGAGGGGCTGAGGGAAGTCACAACTGACAGAATGACAGTCTGGTAGTCAAGCCTGGGGGAGTTCCGAAATGAAGTCTCAAAAAAGGGCTTAAGTTATAGGGTGAAACGTGCCTCGGGGGCAGACCGTCTTCCCAGAAAGGATAATGGCAGAAACTGAAGGATAATGGTTGCGTGATACCCACCTGATGGCTGCATGATAGCTGCCTGATGGCTGCATGATGGTCACACCGGGTAAATGGACCTTGCTTTGATATGTCTGGGGGAATCAGGCAATCTCCCCAAAGTATTGTTGTAGCTGATGGCCCATTACCTGTGCGTACGTGCCTTTCTGAGGTTTCCTATGGAGACGGGACAGGGGAAGTTTCAGGTCTTTGATCTTTTGTCCGATCGCTAGCCTGACTATCTATGCACTAGCCCAGTCACCTCTGGCTTGGATGCATTTTAATATTAAAATTATATTCCCCGGGATGGCATCTGCCAGCATGGGTTACAGTATCTTGTATGGAATGCAAAGCCAATGCTTCCTGCTCTTGAGAACTTATAATGGGGAATGTCTGAGACAATTATGAAGACTGAGAAATGTTCCCTGGTGTGTGCCCTATTATTTTCTTCTTTATTGCCTTTCCCCTATAACTAAGATTCAAGACAGTTTCGTATTTTATTTAAAAAAAAAATTAAAAATTAATTTTTTTAAAAAAAATACAGATTGGACTATGCAGAGGCTCACAAAGCCTTTGAATCATTGAAACAAGGGAACCTGGCGAGTCTTCTCTCCTCATTTTTGGAGGAATTGTTTCAGATGGTCTGTGGCTCCCAAGTAGCCTGCAATTCCGACAGGAGACTGGATTTATCCCCATCAGATTATGTTCCTAGCTCTGTTTCTATTTTGTATGAGTCCTGGGGCAATAAATAAGCTGAAACAACATTATCCTATCATACTTGTTATGCAGACACTTCCAGCTTCCACATACTTGCAGCATTAACTTGGCAATTTCTCATGTCTTTATTAAGATTTTATTATCTTTTATTCAGATTTCATTGGAGTGATGTAGGAGCCAGTATAAAGGAAACAATTAATGTGCTGTTCTCATAATATGTGAATTGAGTTTATTTGCGCGTTCACTTGGATTATTTATCTCTTCCTCTAATCTGGTCAGTTTGAAGAGAATATCCTGTCTTCAGCTCTTTGCATAAACACACAAAGGAATGACAGTCAGTGTTATTTCCCACCGATGTTGTGCAAGATGACCTCTACAGCAGGATTTCCCTCTTCTCTTTTTCCCCACAGAACCATGTTCCCACCAAGGTTGCTCTGGAGAATCCCTCAGTTCTCTAGAGCAGATACCAGGGGCTACAACAGGAGACATAATCAGTCCCCCAAGGGGTGCCTCTTTTGTTAGCACCATTAGATGCAAAACAGTGATTTTTACTAGTCAAGAAGGCATTGCTTTACATGAATCATTAGGCTCTGAAAAATGCTTTATTGATTCTAAAAACAGACATCGTGCCCGTTGGAATAAACATTGTTCTTTCATCAGAAACAAAAAATGTGTCAGTTTTAGGATATTTAGTGAAAATCATCATGTCTTTGGTACAAAGTAATGTTAAATGCATAGAAAGATTTGCTTCCCTCCTACCTTGTATTTTAATAGCATATTTTATTTTGTGCTTAAACCCACATGTGGGCTGTATATTTGGTATCATTCATCAAAGAAACATCCCCAAGCATATGCCTGTTAAAAGCTAATTTGAGGTTATACTGCTTTGCAATCTGTATTATGAAATCAGTGTTGGGAGAGGAAGTTAAGATTTATGTTCAAGAAGGTCATATTTATCTCTTTAATTATGAACATGGTCAAATAAATACAGTGTCGGCACTGAAACTGCATGTTTTGTTTGAAGAGAAAATAAATTTTACTCCACAATTTGAAAGGTTTCTTTTCCCTCCAATTTATACTTTGAAATGGCTTTTTCTTTTGAAATGAAATGGCCAAATTCTGCAAGACTGCTGGGTCTTGAGAATAAGTAATTTTTGATCATCTTTAAAAGTACTGACTTTGGAGAATGTTACTGTGTCAAGAGAAAAAGCATTTGGAAAATAGAGTGAAAATTATTTTTATGCAGTACAGCTAGACTGTGTTCATATCAGCCTCAGTATCTGTGGAGAAAACTGGTGATTGGCTTAAACACAAATTTCCAGTTTCACTATAATCCTTGACAGGTGCTGTGTGAGCTTGCTATATTAGTTGCTCATGCTAACTGAAATTCTACCAGTGATGCTGAGTTAGAACGGGATAAAAGAAAGAATTTGCTTTCTCAGGACAAACTCACTTTTGCAACTAATGGTTAAGAGTTCTTGAAAAGGCAGGAAGGGATGGAAAATAAGCTTATCTAGTTAGGCAATTCATTAGGAATACAGGACATTACCTTTGTTACTAGGCTCTACACCCCCACACCCTTTGATACGGTTTACTTGACAAAACATGATTTAGTTGGCAAAATATACTAATTGGCATTGATATAAAATGTACTCTGCTATGTTTGAATGGCCAGGCTGGACAAGAGGAAAAGGCTGGTCAAACACGTGCACTGCGAATTAGGTCAGAAGACACCTCCAGGTGTAGTGAGGTCATAGTCAGGAGATCACCAGGATGCTCCAGAGATTTGCAGTTAGCCTTAACGACTCGACCTTTTGAATAATAGCATCTGGGAGATTCCAACAAGAAGGATGATTGCCTTAATTCCTCTTCCCCAGACCAGGCAAACACCTCCTTTGTACTAAAACCTGTCTGACCATTAGCCTTTTATCATCTAATGCTAAGACCATTAGCCTATTATGGACCTCATTGTCCACTCCGCAAACTACATTGTTTACTCAGCCACAGAACCATTAACACCCTTGCCCTCCAGGCATAAATTGGTTATATAAACCCCTGTTTTTGGCATGTCAATTCGCAGAACACCAATTGCTGGTCACCACTGCCACTCTGATTCCTGATTCTGTACTGTCCTTAGATGCAAGTTTAAGCCACATTGCTGCTTCTTTGCTGTTCTTCTGGACCAGTAAATACACTTCACCCTGATATCTCACTATCTGAAACTTTCCTCTCTTTTCCTTCAGTTAGCCTTGTGTGATTCATAGAATCATAGAATCATAGAGTTGGAAGAGACCCCAGGGGCCATCGAGTCCAACCCCCTGCTATGCAGGAACATACATGAAAGCATTCCTAACACATGCCATTCAGCTGCTCCTTAAAGACCTCCAAAGAAGGAGACTCTACCACACTCTGAGGCAGCGTATTCCACTGCCAGACAGCTCTGACTGTCAGGAAGTTCTTCCTGAGGTTCAAGTGGAATCTCCTTTCCTGCAGCTTGAATCCATTGCTCCTTGTCCTAGTCTCTGGAGCGGCAGAGAACAAGCCCGCTCCCTCCTCAACATGACATCCCTTCAAGTATTTAAACATGGCTATCATGTCCCCTCTTAACCTTCTCTTCCGCAGACTAAACATACACAGCTCCCTAAGCCGTTCTTCATAGGGCATGGCTTCCAGACCCTTCACCATTTTGGTTGCCCTCCTCTGGGCACGTTCCAGCTTGTCGATATCCTTCTATTCTGTGACTTCTTGGATCTTGTGCATATGATTAATTCCCCCAATAAAACACAAACTTATATTTGATCTCTTGCTTGTTCTTCTGTGCAGAAATACTGGGAAACATGGATGTAAAAGTTCTTGTTAGGTTACCCTTCCTTGCAGGCCTCCTGGTTTGAGCTAATATTTCCCCACCTTTGCACAGAGGTATTGGCATCATGGGTGGACCCTTGAGTCAGTCACATTTTGGAGTAATACTTTGTAGCCCAGTATTGTCAGCTCTGACCGACAGCAGTTCTCCAGGATTCCAGTCATATTTTTTTCCCTAGCCATACTTAGAGATCCCTGGTGTCCCCTTGTGGTTTCTCATTGAAACACCAACCAGGCCCAAGCATGCAGAGCTCCCAAATTAGACAAGGACCAAGATTTTATTTTTTTGGATGCTAGTGTTGGTTAAAGCTTTATCAGCATACTTATGTGCGTATCCAGGATGGTGGTGGTTACAAATTGGCTGGCCATATACCAGTTCACTCAGTCCATCTCCAAATTAATCAGTGGCTGTTTAGACTGGAAGTGACAGATCTATGGCTGACTCTGTCTGGTAGCCTTGCACAGCCTGGGGAAACTCCTCCCGTCCCTAAATTGCAATGGTCAGGATGACATAGGATTCTGCCATGACAGGTGAAGTGGAATCATAGGACTATAATAGTGCCATGTGAAAAGGTCCCTAAATACCATTTGTGGTACTTATGCCATTAACAGCATTCTGGCTGTGATTGGGTATGGTGGTATGGTTGAATGAGTGAGAAATCTGTGGTGAATGAGAGTGAAGGACAGGAGACGGAAGCTATTTAGAGGATAAAGTAGCTATCTGGGCTTCAGTTTGTTTGAAAAGATATCAGTGGAGTTGGAAGTGTAAAAGAGAATACTAGAAGTACTATTAACAGAAAATGATACTCAAGTTGGTCTCTTGGTTGAGATGATGGTACTTGTGCTGTCCTGTTTTGGAACTCCAGATATATTTGTCCAGGTGGAACCGATACCACTGATGTACATGTCTAAAAGTTTGGTTTTGCCCTAGTCTAATTTTCACTTTTGAGTTCCCTGTCTGGATGCCCTGACCAATATATATCCTGACAGACCAAAGCCTCTTTTGTTTTCTGGTAACATAAGCCCTCCAATATGAAACTTCTGTGTGGATGACTGGGACACGTTGCCAGAATTCCATGTTGTTCTAATACCTCAGCTGCAACACATCCTAATAACTACATAAACAGTAAACAGAAGTGAGTGAATTGCCATTCAGGTAACTGCAAATGAGTCCATAACATGGAAAACAAAAAAGGCTGTCACAAGACTGAAGAGTAGATATATAGGTGTCATGTGGAATAGACTTATACAAGTTAATCCCTTTTGGAAAGATATTTGAAAAAAACTGAAGCCGTACTGTTGAAATGCAATAATTACTGAGGATGAGCTCAAAGTCTTTGTGCAGCGTGCATATTCAACTAATTTGAAAAATAGCTTCAAAGAAAAAGCTGTAGCTTGCGCTCTCTCTCTTTCTCTCCATTTGTAGGTTTCCCTAAGCAACCGATGATTGCAAAGCTAACAGTGAAAAAGGATAATAAAATTATTTTTCTTCAAGTAATTATGGAGGAATGAACAGATCGTTTCCCCTGCTTCTCCCTAACAGAAGTAGTCCAACAGTTGCTCTCTTTCTCTTGTTTTGTATTTTATTGAAAACATTTTTTCCTTCAGGTTACTTCAGGCTCCCTAGTTGCCCTGGAGACAGTGACAATGTCTTGCCCCTCTGTAGCACTGGCATGAACTAACAGATGTCTTTGAACCAGCTCCTCTGTATTTACATTTCAGATTGTGTTGGTTCTAACAGTATTAAACCCCTTTGAGTATAAATAATATGACATATTGTTATCAAAAGCAGCAGATGTTATGCTAACGTATTTTCCTGGTCGGAACAGGGAGAAGCAGAAAGCGAGACAAGTGCCAGAATACAGAAGTATATCCTCAAGTTGAAACTGAACCATGCCCCTGCACGGTATTTACTACCCAGCCCCATGGAAATTGGTCAGAATGCATAATTGCTGTAGGAAAAATGGAATTACAATTAGAACGGAGATTTCACAGACATGCCAAAGAGTGCGGAGAAGGTGTGCGATTCCAAGCCCTTGCCTGCTATGATAAGACCGGCAGACTTGTGGAACCATCTCACTGCAACCATTCAGGTAAAAGAACATGTACAACGTGTGTAAACAGTGGATTCCTAGAGCTAGCTATTAGTCACACAACTTTTGGTTCCTTCATAACTTCCCACTGACTGTACTGAGCATTAATGCTTCATTAAATCCAGGAGTGGAATACACAAACAGGTCAAACAGGTGTTGGTTTTTGTTTGTTTTTTGTTTTTTTGCTAATTGCACTTAATGTGTCAGTGGGTTTTAAATACATATACTGGAAATTTGTAGGGAGGGGCAGTACCACAGCAAATAAAGAAGCCAGATGTCACATTGGCAGAAATGAGTGCATACATGAAGTCAGAGAACTTGAAAGGTGTTCTCACTAGTCTCACTGTGCAGATATTTCTTGGCCCATTTGCTCATGTTGTTCAGATCACATGGTAGGTATTGTGTACTGATGGGAGCAAGTGTAGCTTAAGAAAACCAGCTGTCCTCATGATACAGGGACAGTGATGTTTCCCATCTCTTCTAGAACAATCAGGCAATGTGAGTGGGAGAATTTTCTTTCTCAGTTTATTTTGGATGTAAGGTGGCAACGAACCTATTTTTCAGGGCTGGCTGAAACAGATGATGGTTAACATCTGACTTTGAGCTTGTGTCGTAGGTGAAATTCTGCCATTTCTGAAAGTGCCTTGCTTTTTCTAATTGTCAAAATATGAAGAAGCATTGGGAAGAGGGAGAAAAGGAGTTTTCTGTCTAGTCCGAAACAGCTGAACAGTGATTATCTGTGGAAATAACAGCTTGCGTGATATGATTTGCACTGACTGCTGGAGTTTATATGTGATTTCTGTAGCCTATTCTTCAGCAGTAGCATGGATGGCATTCTTTGGGTTTTGTTCTTTTCATAATCAGTTTACATTCCAACAATATGAATATTAATTCATCCATTAGTCTTAATCTTTTCCCCACTGTGTTTCTGATGGGCTGCTGTATGGTTATTTATCCAACCATATATTCATAATTTGTTTATCTTTTTTAAAAAAACAGAAACACTTTATTTTTGAAAAAGGAAAACAGTTTTGCAGATTGGGAAAGGATGATGGCACAAGCATTAGCCGTTTATTGTTATCCATAGTCATCTTCTAGTGTGAACATATTAGAAGATGCTTTTCTCCCACAACTTGACTCCTGGGGTTAAAAAAAAATGTTGAAAACTAAATAATTACAACATTTATGTCTGCAATTCTGTATTCATTTATGTGAGAGTAACTCATATGGAAGTAATGGCTTACTTCTGAGTACCCGTGTACTGAAAAAGTTGTTTGGCAAAATAAACAATGCACTTAGCCCACCACATTTCTGGAGTTGACTTTCACAGATTTGATTGTTTGAGAGTTTCTTCAATCCCTGCCCCCCCCCCACCTCCTCGGATGCTTCTTTTCTGGTGGAAGCCTCCCCTCTCAGTGCCTCTGATGAGGCCACATAGTCCTTTAAAAACCCACCTCAGGTCCTCCCCCTCCTCCTCCTCCTCCTCTACAAGCTGTTGCCTGCCAGCTAAGCCCAATTTCTCAGCATCGCAAACCCTTTCCTTATGCCCTGCCACACCTAAGGAAAGAGATGGGCAAGAGAGGAAATGTAGAGCTACCATGCTGATCCACCCCCTTTCCCTCTCCTTTTCCTGACCTGGGCCATTTCCGCACTAACCTGTTACAGCGTGATGATTCCACTTTCAACATCCTCTGGAATCCTGGGGTTTGCAGTTTCAGGAGGGGCCGGCCCCTCCCAAAACTGCAAACCCCAGGATTCCAGAGGATGTTGAAAGTGGAATCATCACGCTATAACAGGCTAGTGCGGAAATGGCCCTGGTTTGGATTCTGGGTGCTCACTGTCCTCACCATGTCTCAGCCCCGTTCCCACAGACACACAAACACACACACTTTTGATATTTGTGATTTTTCCACTTCTGCAAGGGTCCTCTGCCCCTCACCCTAGCAAATGTGCAAGGCCAGCTGCGGTACATTTCAACTGCCCCACTGCCCCAAAATTTATAGAGTTCTATTTAGAGGTGCTTTGATTCTTAGTTCAGAACCTTTTAAGTTATATGTTGCTTATTCAAAAAGCAAACTGTGTTCAAAGCAACTTGCAGTATACAAAGTTAAAGAGCAGCAGTACTACATAGGCAGTAAATATTTCAATGACAGTATCAATAACAAGATATTTAAACACACATTTTTACTGCAGTAGTTTTCAATAGCAATCCATTAAAAACCTTTAAAAACTAGTCAAGCAAAAAGGTCTAGAAAAGTATAAAAACTGAACTGAAAACATCAATAGTCAACTCAATAGTAGTTGTTATTTTTCATCAAGTCAAGTTCAAGCTCAGGTCTTGCAGATTCAGGGCCTTGGGTTCCTCTTTTTCTACTGTTTCCAATTGTGCCAAACATTACTGTCATTTCTATTTTGGTAGCCCATCGTATCTGTAAAATTTCTTTCATTGAATGCCGTATTTCAGATGAGTTGATCTTCTTTCTGTCAGCTTTTGCACTATAACAATTGTATATAGAAATCAGAAATACTATGGCATAGATGAGGCTCACTGTGGTATTTAATAATCTATCTTTATAGTTGAGGATCCTGTCTAGTTCCTTCATAGTTTCCCTTCAAAGTCTTAGTCTTCTGATTGACCACAGTCTCCATTTTGATTAATGACTGGACCAAAGTATAGAAAATCTTTAACTATTTTGAGATCTTCATCACCCACTTTATTGCTGTTTGTTGCAGTCATTATTTTTTGTTTTCTTATTGTTCAAGTATAAACCTGCCATGGCACGGTCTTCCTTGAATTTCTTCAATAGTTGTTCCATGTCTTTGCTATTAATATTTTGTCGTCTGCATATATTAAGCTGTTGATGTTTCTACCTGAAATAATAGGAATTTTCAAAAAGCCAACAAATTGATTTGGCGACCCAGCTCACATCCCAATCTGGGATAATCTTGCTCACTGTCCCAAATACACTAGAAATATTACTTGATTCTCAACTAGTTATCCCTCCCTTCCTACTAAGTGAAATGGCCTCAGTCCTATGAAAGCAAACATGCATCTCTCCCCCAAAGTTTCTTTTAACAACAGCCTCTTCTGAAATGCACCTGTAACTGAGGTGGGGACAAGCTGATGGAAGCTGCCAGGCACTTGATAACAGAGTACACACTCCCACTGTGTCTGGCTAATTGTTCTGTAATTCGTTCATTAAAAAGTTCTATATAGTGTAAAGCCTGCACCCTATTTCCTACCATCCCTCAGCCAGAATGGCCTAAAGAGATAGGGAAAATGTTGGCAGTTCTGAAAACCAAAAGTTGAAGTAAATAAACCCATGGACTGACCCAGGATGCTCTCCTTAGGTTAGGGATGGAAACATTTTTGAAAATATTCAGAAACTTGTTGTAAAACATGTTATCAAGTGTTGAGAAATCCATGACTGATCAGAATCTTTGCGGTTTGGGACTTATTCAGTGCAAAATTTGCATGTGGTTGTTATTGCACAGAAAGCAGTTTTTCCTGTGCAGGAAATAGATTTCCTGCTTGGAATATAATATTTCCATGCAGAAATATTAATTCCTGCACAGAAAATGATACTTTCTTCACCAAAAATACTGTCATTGCATTTTTTTCTGTATAAAATTCACACATGGCTGATTTGCACAGAAAGCAGCATTTATGTTTCTGCATTGAACTATTATTTTGCATGCAGAAAATGCTGTTTTCCCACAAAACAACCATGAGCTTATTTTGTCCAGAATAAGTCCAAGACTGTGAATAGCCTTCAAAACTGTGGTTTTTGAAAACTTTTTCACAGTAAGAAAAAAATTGTTCAAATGACTCATTGCTACCTTTAAAAAGAGACTTAGGCCATTTCCATCCTACACTGTTATAGTGTTATTATTCCATTTTCAACAACCTGTGGAATCCTGGAGTTTGTAATTTACTGAGGCCAAAGAGCTCTCTAGCTGAGAATTCTAAGTGCCCCTCCCCAAACTGCAAACCCCAGGATTCCATAGGATGTTGAAAGTGGAGTAACAGCACTATAACTGTGTAGTGCAGGAATGGCCTTAGTGAAGAAGTACATCCCAACCTTACATTCTTATGTTCACAGTAGGTTCTGTGGATAAGCACCTTAAAGGTTTGAAAAAGATGGGGTTCATTGCAGTTGAACGTTCCACAAAAGCTCAAAGGCAATGACAGAGGGTGACTTTGATGTCAGTGAAGTGGGGCGTCTATTTTGGCCCTTAGATAGCCCTTTGAAAGTTCAAACTAAAATCCAGAGTAGATCTGTGGTGCCACTGACAGCACTGCACAGTCACTGGTTGTCTCTTGATTGAAAACATGAGCTGGCGTTACACAAGACACTTGTCACAAATCTTGCTCAAGAGTTTGTTATCACATCAAATCACTGCATTTCCCCCCTCAGGTTTTCATTCAGAATGCTGTCTCTCTCTATGTTTTAATTTTCATGTGTGTCATTTCCTTCCTTCTAGTCTGCACTCATTCCATTCTGCCCAGCTTCTTCTCATTTTGTTTTTGGCCGTGCGCTGCTTCCCTCTGTTAGCGTGGTATTCCCATTGGGAAGAGTAGCTTGTTAGCTGTGCTAGTGTTGTGCCGATCACTTTGATTGTAATGAGGATACAAGGAGGAAAACCAGACATAAGCAGACAATATGAAGGTACTCTGTTATGCTGAGGTTCAGTGGAGTATAACAGTTTCATTCTAGCACTGACAGTAAATTCATGAAAGGCAGCTCTTTATGAATCACTGCACATCTTCCCAGATTTTACCTTTTTAAAATTTATATATGAAAAGACAACAGACACAAATTATTTTGCTAGCAGGGCCTCCCCATATTTTCATGGCCCGCAGGCAACAATTTTAATCAAGGAAAACTCTTTGGGAAGCATAGCACGCTGCTCATTCTCTGTTTGGTGATATAGTTCACTCGAAATCAGAATGAAAAACTCAGAAAGTTGTGTTGTCCACAAAAGCCCTCACATTGTCAAAAAGATTATATATACATGAATTATTTACAGTTATTACACTTTTAGTGTGCAGGGTACTTTCTGGTACTTGATCTTATACAACTGCATGTATCTGATTTTTAGTAATTATATATTTATACCACTTCATATGTAATATTATGTGGACAATTCATCATACAATGTAACTACATAATAGAATGTGAGTAGCTTGAAAGTGAAACAGGAACAGAATAAAACCAGTGTAAATACCAAGAAAACTATCAGCAGTGCAGGATTTAAAAAGCGATAACAGTTGAATTAAAGAAATACCACTATCTGATTTAAGAACATAGTAAAATTTGAAGTGGTTTCCATCTGGAGCCAGCCTTCTTTATCTTCATTTTGATTGTCAAGTACAGAAGTAAACCTGATACTTAGGCCCTTTCCGCACAGGGTTATTAACGCGGATCAATGTGTTTTGACACAGAGCTGTTCTGCATGTGAAAACGAATTAGGTTCACTTTATTTATCGTCGTTCCGCACGTAATCCCAAGTTAATGTGCCCCCATGTGGTGGAAAAGTGCGCTATTTGAAAACCAGAAAAAATCTGAAACAATTTTCAAGATCGAGCAGATTTGGACTTTCGTAGTGGTGCAGATACGTACATTCGCACCGATGCACATTGTTGGGCAGTGGAGGGTGGGCTGTGGGCATACTGACCTTCTCCAGCTGTCCCTGCCCACCAAAGGACAGGCAGGCGCCATTTTTGGTTTTGTTCAGCCAACTTTAGAAAATGGAGTAACCAGACAAAACATGGCAGAGGCATGTTAAAAGGAGAGAGCTGTTTTACCGTATTTGCCGGCATTAGGCACACTGCCGGATAAGAGCACCCTATTTTGGGACTATATTATTTAGGAAAAAATATTTTAGTACTCTGTTCCCGGTTCCTGTCCTATCTGCTTGGGTGGAGGGACCTCCCTGCCCAGGCAGAAAAAAAGGTGTGTGTGGTAAGAAGCTCCTTCCCCCTATTCCTCTCCTCCTCATGAGGAAACTTTCCTGCTGAGGTTGGAAGAGGAAGGAGGGAGGGAGCGTGTGTGTGTGTGTGTGTGTGTGTGTGTGTGTGTAAGAAGCTTCTTGCCCCCATTCCTCTGTGGGGCAGAATTGTGCAGGTGGCGGGGCAGAGATGAGTGGGGGGCATGAGATCGCTCTCCCAATTTTGCTGTGCCAAGTGATCTGCCTGGGTGGGGGGAGTTACCATATTTGCACCCAATTTTCAGAAGACATTTTTTTGGGGAAAGTGCATCTTATACAGTGGCACATATGTGCCTACATAGGTACGTACAAATGTACCAACCCAAAAGAGAAAAAAGTAAGCCAATCACAGCTGCCGGGGCGGGGTGAGGGGAGTAGTGGGAGTGGTCACTGCCAAAGTAGTATGGATGCATGAACTCACACTCCTCCGAATCAAAAAACATACCCAGGAGCTGTGTGGAAGCCAATGGGGAAGCCCACGTTATTTGGATCCGATAAGACAAGGTAAGAAACAGTGTGAACCGCTTCATGCAGCTCGTGCGGAAAGCTCCTTAGTGAAGGCTAGTGTTCCTGAATGATGTCCAAAACCCTATACTTTAGACCATTTAAACCGTTATTATGAATTGTGTGGCTCTCCAGATGTTGTTAGACTGCAACTCCTATAATTCTCCACCTTTAGCTATGCTGGTTAGGGATTCTGGGAGTTATAGTCCAACAGCATTTAGAGGGCTGACTGATTCCCACCCAGATCTAGATGACTTGTGTGCAATTTGCAATTTAACAACCTGAATATACCCATAAGGCACATTTTGTGGCCTATTGAAATCTAGGAAATCTCCCTTTTCAAGCAGTCTAAGTAGGTATCAACGCTTTTTAAGTGAGGGAGGGTAGAAGAAGTCTTAGTGAGTACAACTTTGTTTGGTATAATATCTGGCGTAAGCTTTATAAGCTCTCTAGCTTGGACTAAGACAAAGAATGCATCTTCAATGTAGAGTTACAGCAGTTTGATACCACTTTAACTGGTATAGCTCCATCCTCTTGAATCCTGGGATTTACAGTATGATAAAGTAGATAGTGTTAAGAAAGTAACAGTGAATAGTGTTTGTCATTAAAAAATAAAAATAACTTAATATAAATTAACATGAATCCTAACTAAATTTACCTAAACTGAAGCATAGAAACATGTATAAACACTAGTAGAAACTACTTTTCTGAAGTTTGCTTGGCCCATATAATCAAAAATAGACACACAAACAGCTCGTAGATTTAAAACAGCTTAACATTAATCACCGTTGATCCAGGTGCTACATGCAAGCCATTTATTTGCTTTATTTTTGCTTTATTTTTTATTATTAATAAACAAATGTTTATTGTTACTTTCCTGACCTCCTTTTGCTGGTTGGTTATTATCTTTGGAGCAATGCCTTATTCCTGTTTTGTTGTCACTGGAATGTAAGAGTTCTGTGCTAGAGATTTCTAGTGATTCAATACAGGGTGATATGCATTAGAGCAATCCAATAGTGCGCATGTGTCAAACACAAAGCCTGTGGGCCAAATCCGGCCTGCTAGGTCATTTCATGT
Source organism: Cyclura pinguis (assembly GCA_030412105.1). NCBI lineage: Eukaryota > Metazoa > Chordata > Lepidosauria > Squamata > Iguanidae > Cyclura > Cyclura pinguis. Next base: position 243,925,025 of record CM059599.1, on the reverse strand, counting down.
TGCCCTTGCACCTCTCCTGCAGCTGTGGCAGTCCCCCCGCATGGTGAGCCTGATCCCCATATTGCAGGCCCCCAGCTGCCAGTATTCTGAAGAGGGGCCCAGCAGCCAGCACTCATGATCTATTTCAACTTCTGACTGCTCCTCTGTCCAAGTCTTGCTGTAAGAGTGTTGCTGCAGGTTGCCATAGCAATGCTCCGCAAGAGTTGGACAGAGGAGCAGTCAGACATAGAGGAGAGTGCTGGCTGCTGGGCCCCTCTTCAGAATATGGGCAGCCAAGGGACTGCAATGTGGGGATCAGGCTCACCAGGTACAGATAGCATGGGATAGAAAGGGCCGCAGGGGAAGGGGGGAGCAGAAAGAGGCACAGAGAGGGTCTAGGGGGGCTGTTTGCTATTATTTTTCTTAGACTTCTAGTTTCAGAGATAGTTATTACTAAAACCAGTCATAATTGAATGCAGAGGCAGTTATTTAGTATGATAAAAGAGTAGATATATTTATATAGTCGTTCGAGGGCAACCATAATGCTGTTGCGGCCCGAAGATGAAATTGAGTTTGACACTCCTGCAATAGAGATTTCTAAGTACCTCAATAAACTGCAAGTCCCAGGATTTAAGAGGATGGAGGCATGATGATAAAGAGGTATCAGACTGCTATAACTTTGTTCTGTTGCCACACACAGTCATTTTTAGAGCAGGCCCACTGAAACATAACTAAGTCCTATCAATTTCTTTTGCAACAAAGGATTTTATTCTGGGAACCTATCTTCAGATTAGTTTTGTGATCCATATTAAACATACATACAGGACAGAGGTGAGGCCCCAGGTTTTGGATGGACATGTAGTTTGTTCATATGGGCTTTGTTTTAAGAATGTGACATTATTTCCCCAAATGCTTTGAGATATCACTACCTATCACCCATGATTGAAATGATAGCCATTCTGTACAACTAGCAAACAGCTGTTATAGTCAGCAAGAGGGAGCTGCCTTGGGCAAAGAACCGTTGCATGTCTGTTGGAGGGCAATTCTTTGCAAACATCAGAAACCACAGTGTTATAATGATTCATAGAGAGGCTCAGAGGAGAAGTTGTCAGTCTATATATAAGCAAGACAAAACATGTCAAGATGCACATGGTCCACAGCTGAACTCATCAGTATAATGATGCTTCACTTTCAATCAAGAAAGCCCTCTTGTTTCTGTAAGCGTTAGCCTGAATTAACGTATTACTCCTCTCCCTCACCTCCCCCTTGTCCTCCTTACTAAAATATTTTTCTAGACCTTTCTATCCATTATTTGCTCTAATTTATGCAGTTTTATATACTGAAATATCACAAATTAACCTGGGCAGACCTTCTGAGATTACTAGCATTGTTGAGATATGTCTCAATCTATAGTGCAGCCCCTCCCATAGAATGCCAGAAGCCCCCCTCACCCCAAAATCTGTTTTTGTAGAAAAACAAAGAAGAGCACCTCTGGAAACCTCCAAGAGACACAAATCTTAGAGTGCCCCTGCACCTCATTTTAAGCCACGAAACCCTAGAATGAAACCAGAAGTGATGCAAACAAAGCCATGTGATAGTTAGAAAGAAGAATGCCAACTCAGAAACGTGTTGTCCATGTGCTGCTAATCTAGAACTGTTGTCCAGTTCTTATACAAAGGATAGAGGCGGGCTTTTAGTTCCTCATCAAACAATTACAAATTTCATCCCCTCTTATCCTTTGTTGATGAAGAAACATAACCTCCAAGCAATCTACAGACTGACCAAGAAAGTTCAGCAAATGCTACGTTCAGCAAAGAACAAGAGGGATCCTCTAACTTCTGCAGGAGTTTACCGCAGAACTTGCAGCTGTGGGCAGGTCTACATAGGGGCTACAAAACGCAGCGTTCAAACACAAATCAAAGAACACAAAAGACACTGTAGACTAATCCACCCAGAAAAATCAGCAGTAGCAGAACATATTATAAACCAACCTGGACACAGAATGCTTTTTGAAAGCACAGAAATTCTGGACCATTCTGACAATTACTATGTCAGACTACATAGAGAGGCCATTGAAATCCATAAACGCATGGAAATTTCAACCGAAAAGAAGAAACTCAGAAAGTAAACAAGATTTGGCTACCAGTACTGACGAACACTAAAATCAAGACTCAAAAATATGCCAGTGAACACCACCCAGATTCTGGAGCCCCTCTACAGGGAACAATACAGTGGGTTGCTAATGTACTTAATGCACTGTTATGCATATCTCCTGACTAACATACACCCTGGGGGATATCCCATTTTACAATAGTCCACCACGCAAACCAACTGTAACATGTGCAAATTGCTCCTTCCCACCAGGTGACTACACAAGTATATATGCTCTGTCTCACTTCCATGCCACCAGATACTCTGAAGATGCCAGCCACAGATGCAGGCGAAACATCAGGAGAAAATACTAATAGAACACAGCCTCAAAGCCTGGAAAACCCACAGCAACCTATGACTGAGAGACTGCCCATTGTGCCTTTTGCCCCCCTATATCTCATTTCATGAATACACATTGGAGCTTTATTCAGAGTGGGTATAATCATTGACCAGAATTCTGTTTGGGATGTAACATCTTCGTAAGTGGTTACATCTGTAAGAAATACAACTGAGCAGTTCCATAACATTTGTATCTAGTAAAGGGCTGCAGTTATGTTACTATGTCTGGAAGCCAGCAAAGTCATCAATGCACTTTGGGAGTGATGTGCATTGATCCTGTTGTGTATCAGGACACTGACTGGGGAGTGCCAGTGTGAATTGCCAGCACCTGATTTGCACTGGGACATTCTTGCCAGTGTCCAGTTATGCATCTTCACAGTTCACTAAAAGGATTGCTTACTGCCTCTGCTACTTAGCTAAGAATACCATGATAGGGGACTCCAGCCATTTAAAAAAAACTTTTATTGAAAGCATAAAAGATTCTATTTTAGCGAAAATTTCTTCCACACATCTGTTTCCATATCATTTAGCTGATAATGCTCCTATAAATTATAAATTTATAATTTTACCTTGAGATGATAATATTTTGATAAGTTATGAATTGAAATTGGGACTTGCCTTCTACTTGTCATAGAATAAAGTATGTTGGACTGGGACTTGGGAGACTCAGGAACAAACCATGAAACTCCCTAGGAGACTGTGAGCCATCTACTCACTCTCTCAACCCGAGCTACCTTGCAGGGTTGTCGTGTAGTTATTCTGCCATCTTGAGTTCAGTGGAGGAACAGTGAAATAGAACTGTAACTAGACAATAAATGAATTAATGATCTAGTACATCCACAAACAAAAAGGGAAGATGTAAGAGGAAGGAATATAGTGGCATTTTAGAGATTAATTTATATTTTAACATGAGCTTTTGTGGCTATCCAATCACTCCTTCAAATCACAGAAGCCTGATGTTCATGAAAACCCATGCAAATATATATATATATATATATATATATATATATATATAAAGTTATCCTTAAACAGTAGATAGCATTTCCCTTTCATTTTCCCTTTCTTATCTACAATAGGCTAACATGGCTGTTTCTTTGAAAACTGCCTCACCTAAGAAATTGTGGAGACAGTCTGTTGTTGTATCTTGATTTCACCACATGGAACATGTATTTGTATGAACAAATAACAAAATGGGAAAACTGCAAGGAAACAAATATGTTCTTTAATTCTAAACTGAGTAAAGACATGCCAAATTACATACCTGCTTGCAATATGAGTTAGTTGCATTTTTGCTCTGGCCAAGCTGGTGTATGTGTGTGTGTGTGTGTGTGTTGTGTACACACTACACACACACACACACACACACACACAATTTGTTTTTACAAATATATACTTTATCCTTGTCAATACTTTATATAAATACAGAAAAATATGATGTCGCAAACTTCTGGAGCTTTAATGCTTATATAGGTGCTATTTTTTTCCTTTTGATTCAAAACATCTTACAGTGCACATGCCTTTGATCAGTCAAACATGGGGGGTGGAGGGTGATCCAGCATGGGCAGCAGTGTTTTTGGGGCATCCCGGCCCATAGCCATGCCCCCACACGCCCTGGCCATGCCCCCGAGCACCGCAGCCACGCCCCCTGCACAGTGGCCACAACCCTTGCACTGTAGCCCCACCCCCTCCCACCCCCCCTCCACACACTCCGAGCTCCGCCACTGCTTTTGATGTCAAAAGAATTGGAAGTTAAACTTATTAAAGGCGTTTAGTGCTAGCTGCATCATCCTAGCTAATGAACACTCTGTATCTGTAGCGTTTCCCTGTGAACACTAATAGACACAAACAAAGATTGCCCTAAAATGATTAGATGTTAATCTTCTTTAAGGAGAGATCAGTGTAGCTCAGGAAGAAATGACATTAAGGAAATTATATACTCCTGGCACAAGGCTGCTACAATGATACAGAATAGGTTTGTTTGCTTTTTTACTTTTCCCTAATTATGCAACTTTCCTTCTTCTTTGCCTTGTAATTTTTATCTGAAATATAGCTTTTGAGAATAAACACTTGCATTGCATCTACTGTGAAAACTGACAGATTTTTTTTTTTAAAGAAATAAAATTGCACTCATTACCTAACAATATGTTCTTCTGTAAACCAATTTTACACTAGGTAAGCATGGTATATTAGAAAGTATGGTGACACTTTAGCCTAAGTTAAATCACTTTGATTTCAAAGAAAGCTATGTGGTTATGAATTTACTTTACCCACTGAAATCAATGGCACTTAAAAAGTGCTTAATTATAGTAAAGTTGTTTTCCATTTTTGTCTCTTTGCTGCTGTTAAAATGAATACACTGAGGGAATATTAACAATATTTATGTCACTGATTTATGTGATGGAATTCTCTTTTAACCCCTCCCTTCCTGTCTCATACACACGTAAAATGCATGTAGGATCTGCAACCAAACATTACAGTGTAGAGTGCTCCTGTTTTCTTGGCTAGACAGGCAGCCATGTCCTCTTTCACAATACTCCATTCTGTACCCCTCCATTCTCCCTAGTTTTCATTTTCCTATTTTCCAGGTATTACTTGATGTGCTTAATCCTGATTGGACACTTTTGGGATCCCACTTGTCAGGATTTTTCTAAAGGCTTTTTTTTTTTAGGCTCTTTACTTTTTCAGCTAGATAATCATCTACACCTGCAAAATATGTTTGCTATTTAGCTCATTTTTAAAAAGCCTTTAAATATCATTTGATTATTCACACTGTTTTCAGTTTGTCATAGTTGGTTTTATTGTACACTGTCCTGTGATCTCTTGGTTGAGGATGGTATATACATATATTAAACAAAGTAAACAAACAAATGTTGTGGGATTGGGAATTGAATTAGATAGCCTTTGAGGTCACACAACTCTCTGCTTTTCTGCTTGTGTGAACACAGAAATACTGGTTGACTAAAATTAGTGGGGTGAATTCCCTTGTGTCAGGATAGAGAACCTTTTCTATTCCATATGTTTTGGAGTACAGCTCCCATAATCTCTTTGCATTGCCTACAATAGGTGGGAATTCTTGGAGTTCCTGGGCCCACCTTATCTTAAGGTGATTCACCGTTGGACATCCTCACCAAAGGCCAGCAGAATCTGAATGGGATACCTCTTCCCTTCTTTCCCTTAAGCAAAGTGGTAAATCAGGGAGTGTGGGAGAAGGGGGAAAAAATCATGCTGAGAGTATACAGTCAGATTGCTGCCGCTGGCAGACAAAGCCCTTCTTATTCCAATGAGAGTTTTGGCAACTGAGTGAGAAAGGGCTTTTAATGAGGTGGAGTGCTGTTGTTTTTTTGTTTTTGTTTTTTGCTGCTTTTCATTGTTTTTAATTCAGTTCTGCCGTAATTATATAATTTGCAATATGCTCCTCCTTTAAAAAAAAATCTGATGAAACAAGAGTGAACTTCAGAGTGTTGTGAACTTCTATTTATGCTCAATCTGTATATTCATAAATATTACAAATTATACCTAATCTTCAAGAGTGGCAATTCGTCTTTTGAACTGAACTATTTAACTTTTTTTTTTTTTTTACAAACCTTTTCAAAAGCAGAAGTACACGTGCAGATGCTTCTGGTTAGGGACCTCTCCCATTTTTGGCAGTCTGTGTGGTCGATGGAGGGTCCCAAGGACAAGTGTGCCCTAGACCCACCGAGCATGACCAGCCAGGATTGCATATCCTCTGAGTGCAAATCTCCATTGAAGAGAGCAGAGAAGAATTTGGAAAGAGAGATGCCAAGCTGGACAAGTTTGGCTAAGAAGAAACTCTGTTTATTGTGGGCAATACTCAAAATGATTTCATAAACTGATGAGGGAACTGTCCTTTTGGTTTTGCTATTAAAATGACAGTGGGCGGAGAGCTCAAATGATCCCCTTCTAGTAGGCCCAGTTCTCCTCGCTTTCCTCTGTGAAATTTCACATGATGTTTGCCGAAGATGCTTCTTCCAGAATGGTTAGCGATTGATGTTTAGAACTGCATCAGTTTATTGTAATGCTGGTTCTGTTTACAGAGAGTTTGCAAAATTTACTTTTTTTAGGATGACTACTCCTAGACTTTCTCAGCCAGTATGGGATTCTGGGAGTTGTAGAACAAAAAAGAAACTTTTCTCAGGTTATCTTTTTATATTATACAGTAAGCAAAGGAAAAGGTAGATGATGAGAGGGAAATGACCTGTTATGCACCCCTTTGTTAACTTTGTGGAGAAAATTAACAAACAGGTTAGTTTCTGCTGTTAAAATTGACAATATGGGGAGAGAAGGATTTCCATTGTTCTCTTTAGCTGTCAGTCTGCATACATGGCCTGGGTCTAGGAGACCTGAGCTCTCAGTTGCTACTGAACAGAGATATTATTTACATAAGCAAAGCAAATGATCCTCTTTATTTATTCTCCATTATTATACACTATTGTGTTTCAAGGAGAGATTTTTATAAAAAAACAACAGCAGCAACAACTGGTCTGCTTGCAAAGAAATCATTTTCATCATTGTCATTGACAATGTGCATGGGATGCATGGAGGTCTGTCAAAAGTCCTTGAATTCTGTGAGGCACTTGTAGGTTTTCTTGGCAAGCTATTGCAAGTTTGTTAATAAAATAGGCACTAGTGAAGGCAAATACGATTAAAGCTGCTTAGATTAGATGTGCATCTGCTTCAGAAGCTGAATACGTTGAAGGTTTCAACACCATAATCTCAGCTTCACACAGCCATTTTAACATTCTTAATATGACATTTTGTAGCTATAACACACTTAGCAGAGTTTCAGATAAGCCAAGAAATGGTTCTGGGAACTTCAGTGGTTTTTATTAAAGGAAGCTTGGATGTGTTCCTTCACTGCATTCTCAGAGATCACCTTTTGACTATGCACATTCTCTTTTAGTCAGTCTCTCCAAGAAGCATCATGTTATTCATTTTGTCTTGAAGCCATGATTTGTGTTTGAACCGGGTTTTGTTTTTGTTTTGGCTTCATGTTTTGCTTATGAAAGTGAAAGGAAGAAATAACATATCCCTGTACACTCTTGGGCAACTTATCAGTTCCATGCTATGTTCAATGTGTACGTATGAGTTTGTTTAAGATATCTTTGATCGCTCTTCTGCCTTGGGCTTCAGAGTCCGATGAGAGCACTGATGTGTGGGGAAACTGCCTCATTATATACTGAACAATACTTTTGCATAATAAGCTATAAGTTAAAAAAGCACAATAAAGACTCTGCAGTGAGACTGCCTTCTAGCCTTGTTCAACCTATACAGTTCTTCTGCTTCTCACATGCAACCTCCCCTTTCCCCAGTAGGCTCAGCTGACGTCCCAAGTCTTTAATTCCTCCTTTTCAGTACTTCCTGCAGTCTTTCAGTCAAGGCTGCCTAACTGGTTCTGGTGACACTGGTGGTTGTGGGGCATGTATTGTTAGAACAGACTGGGAAACAGAAGGACTTACTGCCTTTTATGTCCTCCAGGCCCTGAATATCGTTGTGGCAAAGAAAATACTTCTTTTGTAATACCAACAACTTGGATTTTCCACAAGGCTATGGAGCTATGGAGTCCCAAGCAACCCCGAGTAATTCTCTGTGTTGCATTATAAACAGTCCGTGCAAATCTACTACAATACTATGTTGAGGTTTAGCCAAATGATATCTTATTTTATTAGAGTGAAGTATTAAAAAACATCAAAGTATATTCTCCACTATTGTTTAATCCTTAAGTATAAAGCAATAGAAGTTATAGATAAGATAGATAAGATAATGAATAAGGCAACAGTGGATATATGTCTGGAATGACCTGCTGGAAGCCCCATGCACGTGAGTTCCATGATAGAAGATAAGTAAGATTCTTTGTTAAGACATCTTAAGAACTTGTTTGAACAGCAGGATTCATGTACCTATTTTTGTTGTTGTTAGGGGCCTCCAAGTTGATTCCCACTTTTAACAACTGTATTCTAGGGTTTTCTTGGAAATACTTATTCAGAGGAGGTTTGTCATTGCCTTCATCTTAGGCTGAGAAAGTGTGACATGCCCACAGTCACCCACAGATGTTTTTATGGCTGAGCAGGGGTCCAAACCCTAGTCTCTCAGAGTCCCAGTCCAGCACTTAAACCACTACATCATGCTTGTGTGTGTGTGTGTGTGTGTGTGTGTGTATGAGAGAGAGAGAAAAGAGAGAGAGAGAGAGAGAGTAAATAAATATGATTCAGACATACTAGGTTACCTTTATTGTTTGTTTACTATTATTTACTAAGAAGAAGTGGATCTGCACATAATTTAGTAATTTCAGTGTGTCTTACTGACTGCCAAAAGAAACAGATTAATAGTGTCTCTTACTCAGAAGAGTAACGAGGTAGCCATGCATAGGTACATGGAAGTGTATTTCTTGAACTCAATAGGCACATGTTGGATTATGCTCTTAGACTGGCATCTTGTTAACCTTATGTCTTTGTATGTCTGTTTTTAGTCTCTTCAGAAGATGGTATTCTCTTCCTCCATCCATAGCAAACCCCCCAACCTACACACAGAGAGAACCCCCCCCAACACACACGCAAATGCTGTGTTCCAATAATCAGATGCAAAAAGATTACATCAGCTGTGGGTGATCTCTGGAGGACCCCAGTAGATGTCAGTGGTTGCTCTAACTATTTTGCTTCTGCAATACTCCGCATTCCCCACCAGGCATGGAATGGCCTGGAGAGATCTTCAAGGGGTTCTGGTAGGTCGTGCAGATGGTAAATGGTTTAGTATAGCATGACAAACTTCTACATAACACTCAGCCATTTAATTTATCAATCTGTTTACAGAATGACTTCCATCATTCCCTTCCTCTTCAGACTAGGCACTCCCCCATATGTATTCACAGTCTTCTCCAGGGGTTGGGGGGTATAGAGGAGATGAGAGGAAAGTCCTATTCCAAGAGCAGAGGTCCATTTGTACAGATGAATTTTGCCCTGTTGTTGTAGTAGTAGTTGTTGTCATTTCCAACTTATGGTGACCCGAAGTTGAATCTATCATGAGGTTTTCCTGGCAGGATTTATTCAGGGGAGTTTGCGTTTGACTTTCTCTGAGGCTAGAAGAGTGTGACTTGCTCAAGATCACCCATAGGGTTTTCACAGGTGAGCAAGAATTTGAACTCTGGTCTCCAGTCATAATCCAATGCTCATACTTGCCCTTAGTCCATTTAAATCTTCTGATCTTCCAATAATTTTGTCCTTGGCCTACAGGCTTAGACTGTGTAAAAAGAACAAAAGGCATGTCTGTTGGGTCTGTTGAAAGTACACGGAGGTGCTTCTAGTGAAGTTATCTACATCTGGAGAGTTTTGTGGTGGATCATGTCCAATACCTTGAAAAAAGATAAAATTCTTTTGCTATAATTGACTTATAATAAATTGACCCTTTATTCCAGGTTGCAATGTCCAGAAATCATATATGCTTTGGGATAGGGTGGGAAATCCAATAGATACATATTATATTTTTATTTCCTATTCTACTCTATTGTATCTGATTAGTAGACCCTCCACAAGCTCTAATCTAGTATGTCCTGCCTAAAACATAGCAAATGTTGACCTCCATTAATCAATTGATAATTCTCCTGTCTAAAACTTTTTTAAAAGAAAGAAATACATTTTTCTTTTAAAAGTTAATTAATATCCAGGCTATCAGAAACTCAGAAGCACCTGGGGGCAATAGGCCAACTATATTTCATCTGAGTTTGTAAGGAACTTCTTGGTCATAGCCCAGAACGCTATTTAGCAAACCCTTTAAGAGGTAACAGAGCCAGCTTTAGATGTTTGGGTGCCTGAGGTGAAGGACAAAGCCCCATTCTCATATTTATGGATAGAAACCAGTTGGACTGATAGCTAAATCTTAAACTAGTAACAGAGCAATGTCTTTCCTGTACCTGAAGGCAGTAGGTCAACTGAGAGAAAAACAGACTTCATGGTGTAACCATTTTGTTCTCTAACAGCTTGCCATCAAGCTGTTCTCTCCCCACTTCCTCCAGAGTCTTTTGCCAAAGTGGGCTGCCTAAGCATTGGGACAGCCAGTAAAGTTTATTTTTATTTTTCAGGGTAATATAAGGCATCCTTTTGTTCACTGAAAAGTTCAGATGGAGAAATCAGAAGGGATAATTATTTTGACCTTATTTTCTTCATAATGCAGAATCACAAAATGCATACGAAATCCAAGTGGATCAGAATCTATGGGTAAAGGAACAGCTGATAAATAATGAAGGGTAGTGTCAGTGCCTATTCTAAATGGATTTTGAGAAGTGTGTAGCTAAGTTAAAGCATTCAGCTGCAAAGTAACAAACCAAATTGCTGTACAATTTAAATTAGCCCATTATGTAGCTTGGGAAAGAGTTGCAATAAAGAGCTGTTATGGAAGAAATTGTTTTAGCTATTAGTCTGTTGTCTGCCTGCAATGCAGAAGGTTGGCAAAATGCTGATATGCAGCAAAAAAGGAAGGTGAATGATACTAGCAGTCTTTGTCTACAAACTTAATTTCCTTGAAGCTTAGACATTCAGACATATGTAACTGGTTAAGAGCAACAAAGTCCAATGATAAGAAAAGTTTTATTTGGCCTTGTTAATATCTGGTTTAATGCAAAAGCAAACAAGGAATACTGCTTAGTATTTAGCTTACGGTTCGATATTTCTGTTCAGTTTAACACAGCAGCATGAGGCAGGAGTCAAAGTAGGCGACTGGCCCTCAGATAGACACTGAGTAGGACAGGATCAAGTGACAAGCCAGAAAAGTCAGCAAAGCACAGCAGTGAAAGAGGTGGCAAATGATCCTATGATCACAAGCAGTGCCTACTGTACTTTGGTCCTAGGAAAAACATTGTACGTAATAGATGAAACTGTTCAACAATTCTTTCAAGTTGTTTTGCAAAATTACACAATCACGACTCACTTTTATGGCCTTATGTTTAGGTTGGGCCATGCAATGACCCAGAACTCCCCACTCAACCCACTGTCTAAGCCATTTCTCCCTCTAAACATGGATATTTCTGGTTGCTGGAGAGCAAGAGAATCAGCAGTGATGTGTCCAGCTATTTGATTTTGGCTAGGCATATCGCAAGGAGGTCATCTGCAAAGGACTCCTGGAGATCCCTGCAATGCCTGTTGTAGCACCTCAGTCTCTCTAAATATATAAAATAATACCTACTTAACTTCCCAGATATACCAGTCCAAGACTGACAACTTTCAGAGTATTACTTTATACCACAATCCTGTGCAAGTTGAGTCAAATGTAAGTCCCTTTTGTAGACCTTTGTCCTAGGTAAATGTACAGAGGCTTGCAGCCTCCTCTGGGAATTAATTCCTATGCTAACATAATCCGAACCATTCTGTCTTTCCTGCCTTTGATTTTAGGTTACATTGAACAGCCTTGTATGGTACCTTGCCCATTTGATTGCAAATTAAGTGACTGGTCTGGTTGGGCACCTTGCAGTTCATCTTGTGGGATGGGAGTGAAAATTCGGTCCAGGTGGCTGAAGGAAAAACCTTACCATGGAGGACGTCCTTGCCCCAAACTGGATCCTAAGAATCAGGTGAGGTATATCAAGAAAACTGTAGAGCAATTTTACAGTGTATCAGTTATGTACAGTGTATTTTCTGGTTGTAGTGATAAGATAGCTTCCCCTTCTAGCAAATGCACCTTCTCAGTTGTTTGTGCCCTTTGCTTGAACAGCATTATTTCCTTGAAAAGACAGATCAAAACAGCTTAACTTTCAGAAGTTTTCTCTTTTATTTTCAGAAATTTTCCAGATTCTTCAGGTATTATGAGTTTATCATATTTTTTCTGTAGTCTGCAGATCACTCCTCATAGTCAATGAAATCAGTAAGAATTCTCTGGAACAAGTAGTTTGTAAAAAGTGAGATTTGAAACAGTTTGTGAAGATTGATCTTTTAAACTATTCCTTGTGATTTTTTTTTTCACTAATTCAATTTCACTCTATTGTAATAAGTTTTTCTTTGACAATTACAAGGTAATTTTCAAGTGTGTGTTCTATTAGGCAAAGACATCAATATAAATGAGAATATTCAGATGGAAAATTAGGGGTAAAATATTTTTCAATTAATGTTGTAATTTAATGTTATAAAGGAACTTTGCAGTTGATATAGATGGGAGAATTATGGGTTCATACAATTTAATCATTTTAATGCTTTTTAAGGCTAAAGCAATAAGGCAATTGAAATGAAGTCAGCATCATTATCCCTTCTTATGCTGGTTAGTTCTTTTTCTTAAATGTTAATCTTTGCTTCATTCCATAATCCTTATGATTCCCACCCTGACATCCTTCCATTTTTTTCAAAGGTCTTGCACATTTTTTTTTACATTTTAGTTTTTAGGCTGTCTTGAGTTCAGAAAGTAATGAAACATGTACATCGAGAGAGTGGGATGGTTTTGGTCCTCCATGTGTTTTGAATTCCAACTCCTATAATACCTTAATAGTGGTCATACTAATTAGGATTGCTGAGAGTTGACGTTCAATGCTTCTGACAGGCCAGAGGTTCTCTACTGTAGATAATGCCACCTCCAAGTGTTTGGGGCCCTTTAAAAGATGCCCATAGTAGTGCCTCTGTCTCAGTCAGTATACTTTCTCACCAGTCACATTCTTCAGTTGCTGCTGCTTTTCCTCCTCATCCTCCCTTGACTACTTGTGAAGCAGAAAAAACAGTGAGCAAGTAGGCATCTATGAGTCCACCTTCACACCACCACCATTGCCTAGGCCACAGTGAGAAGCAGGTAGGTTTCAATAGTGAAGAGGAAGGGGAAAGCTGGAGGGCTTTTTTTCTGTGGGCCCTTGCTGGGCTGTGGGACCTCAATATATGCCCTAAATGGGGATGAAGAATATTTTAAAATATTCAAAAAAATAATCAGAAAATTTATTTCTCCAGTTTTAGGAAACCCTGACAAGAAGAATCCTGGACTGATAAGAATTTTCACAGTTTAGGACTTGTTCTGTACAAAATTCACTTTGTTTTTCCACAGAAAACAAAAGAGAAAATGATGTTTTCTGTACAGAAAATACTGTCTTCTTAGTAAAAAAAAAATGATCATATTTTGTACAGAATAAGTTGCCAACCACAGCATCTTCTGCATAGGAAACAGTAGCTTCTATGCACAAAACAATTGTTTCTGTGCAGATATGCTATTTCCAAGTTATTTTCTGCATTAAAACACTGTTTCCTGTGCATAAAATACAGTTTTACGCTCAAAACAAAACAAAACCACATGTGAACTTTTCACAGAGTATTTTCCAAATTGAGAATAGTCTTCAGAAAACTGTACAGTTTTCAAATACCTTCTTGCAGAAGAAAGAACATTGCTCAAATTACTTGTTTCTTCCTTCAAGAATGAAATTAGCAAATAATTACATCCTTAGCCCTAATCATGGTGACTTTGATGCTGCCTCTACCTGTGCAATAAGAAAAAGTAGCCTAATATGCTTTCTCTGTCTCTGATCATGAACTTATTTTGATCATGTCTGACAAGATACTGTGTTCTACATTTGGAAATTAATACATTTAAAGCAAGATATCCTTCAAATTAGACTTTTAGCCTTTTAGTCATTATTCATAGCCGTGCCCTTGAATGGATGTAGTGTGCTGTATGCTGGGTTTTGGAGAGAACATTAAGCATGGGTGACCTTGGATGTGCAGAACTGCTGGTATGAAGTAGAGCATTAAAATGTTTGTGTAACTCCTACTTGTACTGTGAAAGGAGGCAGACAACCTTTGGAAGTGAGCCATTGACTTTGTATCTATAGGCTCTGATTCAAACTAGAACTTCTTCTAGACAGGTTTGGAAAGAGATGTGTACATTTGAGGGTTACTTCTGCATGTATTGCAGCACAGCAAATAAACCAGACAGCTGTTTGTGTTGCCACTTACCAGAAGAGCCCACTAGCTTTGCAATTCTTTCTTGGCCTACACTAGAAGTTAGAAACCTGGCACATTCTAGATATTTTGAACCACAGCTCACATAAGACCCAGCCAGATAGAGCAGTGTTTAAGAATTACAGTAGTCCAAAATGTCTGGAGGGCGTTAGTTTGTCTGTGCTTGACCTACATGGTCAGCACAGACATTATTCCTTGCAGGTTTTTCAGCAAGGAATGACCATACAAAGCAACTGCACCTTGTTTTACCCAAGCATATTTGAAAAGCTGGATTCAAATCACCCTTAAAATTATTTACATTCTTTCCATTTCTGCATCTAGGTTTAGACAAATCTTTTGAAAAATTGCACATTAAAATACATAAGCAACAGTGTAATAGAAACAGAGCCTAAGGAAATACGATAAAGGAATGCTCAATAAGATAAATAATGCACATATCTCAATACCTTCCTTCATGGATCTTGGAGATCACTAAACAGGTAAAATGAAATCCCACCGTAAATAATACACAGATGATAAGCTCCTGAAAAAGATAGTGAGTCACATTATTCGCAAACATAGTAGAATATTTATGTGAAAATTCATACATATTGCTCTTGTCAGCTTTCTAATTTCAAAATGATTTTAGTAATAGTTTTTTGAATTAAATTATTACACTTGATAGAGGATAAACTTTGTGGAAAGGTATAAAAGTAAGAGGCCTAATAATATATTGAACATCTTCATCAAGGCTAATGAGACATCTGAATGATTTTATGTGAGTCCTGAAATATGACCATCGCATTTTTCAGAATTCCAATAGAGTCTGTTGCTACTTGAATAGTAGGGGAGACAAAACTAAAATGAATAAATGACATCTTATATTATGCTTCAATATACTAATTGTCTCTGAAATTCTAGCACAGAAACAACTGTTGAAAACTTACCATTATAAATTAGTGGAAACATATATCCTGATTGTTCCTTTTGAAAGATCTCAGTCACTTACATTGAGGTCTCAGTGATGTTCATCCAAACACTGATCAAGTCCAAATATTGCTGGTCTTGCTATTTTTAGAGGATAAGATATTTCTAGATGAGAGAAAGGACTAAGTTATGTCTTGTTTTTGTTACTGCTGCAGTTACTATTGTTTGGAATCGGGAGATGAGGACACTATGGGGGGGAATATTTTCTGTAAAACTGGAGGGTCAATCAGACATAGATACAGGGCTGTTGAGGACCAGTTAGGTAGCTGAGAGTGTGGAAGGTGTTCTGAGAAAAGTGTTAGTTTTAACTGAAGTGTTTTATTATATTGTATGTGTGTGGACTCTGAATAACGCTAAATGTTTTAATTACTTGTTATATGTTAAATCTTTACCTTTTTCATCCTATGTCTGGCCGCATTTTCTTGTAAGAGGTAATAAGGAAAATTCATCATGCATTAACAAGCCTTAACCCAACACTAAACACATTCACATATCCTGTGTAATGGTCAGGTTGGGGCCAGGATACCAGATCCAGAGAGGGAAAAAGGGCAAGGTGATGATAAGAGTGAAGCTGAAGAGGGAATCCCTTATACCAGATTATTAATTTATGCCTAGAATATATTTCTAAATCAGTACTATTCATAGGGCTGACATAAATTGAAGTTGACTTGATGACAGTTAATTACAATAAACCATGGCTTGTGGGAACCAGCATGGTATAGTGGTTTGAACGTTGGACTACAACTCTGGGAACCAGCATTTGAATCAGTGCTCAGCCATAGAAACCCTCTGGGTGACTTTGAACAAGTCATGCTCCTTGGAGGAAGGCAAAGGAAAACTGTCTCTGAACAAGTCTTGTCAATAAAATATCATGATAGGTTTGCCTTAGAGCCGCCATAAGTTGGAAATGATTTGAAGGCACGTAACATCAACAGCTGCGACTTGTACAAGTAGAAGTGCTCTTTGCTTAATGAGAGCTGTCATTGTAACCCAACAGTTTATGTATTTTAAATATTTGCAAACAAAAGAATGCAGAAATGCCCCCCCCCACACACAAACACACAGAGGAAAAAATCAGGCATTACATTTGGCAAATACTGCATCCTCATGAGGAGTGTCCACAGCAGCTCTGTACATCCCTAGTGACGGCCATGGTATGGTGCCAGCATGGAGATATTTCCCATAAAATCCAGAAGGATAATATGTGACAGGACCCTGGCCTTTAAATATATTTTCTTTTTTTCCCTTTTTTCCTTTTTTTATTCTATTAAAAAGATTTATATGTATATAAAAAAAAAAATGAAAGGAAGATAATGAAAAAGTGTATGTACATGGTTAGTGCAAAAGACATGTAAAATTATATACCATTGTACAGATATTATAGTTCACCTTCAAAACATCCACTTCTTGTTTCTTATCATAGACAACTTTCTCTGTGTAGAAAAAGTAATTTTAGTTTACTTCCAGTCTTATTTTTGAGGGGGTTTATTCTATGCATTATTAAAGGTACCTCTATAAATTCAAAAACATTTCAAACACATGTTGTACAGTTTTTTGTTCTTTCTTTGTCTTGCTTTGCCATCGAGTTAGATCACTTATACATTGTATTTATTTATTATCTATCCCTGTCTAATCAGGGTGTTCAGTACTAATAACGTTCAGCTGCTATGATTTTCAGTATTAATTTTAAAGTTTGTGGGTTTATATTATTATGATATCTCCATGTCTTCTTTTTAGGTATCTAGTCATTGGCTCCCATTCTGTTTTATATATTTCCTTTTTTTTTTCCTTCTGTAAGTGATTTTGATAATTTATCACAGTCTTTCATCTCAATGAGCTTCATAATCCATTCATCGGGTCCTGGAATTTGCTGACTTTTCCAATATTTTGCGTAAACAATTCTGGCAGAGGTATTCATATATAATATTATTTTCCATTTGTTTTTCACAATTAATTGTTCTATTTTGGGACTGATGTTCAGTAAGAAGAGTTCAGGGGAAAGTGGAATATTGACCGCCAATATATCTGACATGATTTTGTTGATACTCTTCCAAAATCATTTTGCTCTTATACACGTCCACCACATGTGATAAAAAGTTCCTTCCTCTTTAGTACATTTCCAGCATTCTTTCCGTCCTGTTTTGTACATCTTATCTAGTTTGAATGGACTCAAGTACCATCTATGAAACATTTTCAAATAATTTTCTTTAAGATTTTGAGACGATGTAAATTTTTTCATCCTTCTCCAACTTTTTTCCCAATCTTCCAATTGTATTGTTTTGCCAATTTTTATGGCTATTTAATCATTGCCTCTTTTATGTTTTTTTTTCCTATTTAGTAGAAATTTGCATATTTGTGGTGTCAGATGTGTTGGTTTTTCAAAAACAGCAACTTCAAATTCATTTTTCTCTGATTTAGAAAGAAATCCCTCTAGCTTCATATCCATTTGAATCTTTCTTTAAGTTGCTTGTGTAAAAACCATTGACTAGGGAACCCTTCTTCTTCTAGTTCAGTCCTTGATTTTAATCTGAAATTTTCCTCTTCTATTATAATGTCTTTATAGTACATCCATTTTTCCTGGATGGTTTTCCATCTCCCAAAGAATGCTTCGTGGGGAGAGACCCATTGTGGAATTCTTTTGTAAATCTTATTCTTGCATTTTTTCCAAATTTTCAGTTGAGATTTTCTCATGAAATGATTCAAAGATTCTTTATCAACTTTTTGTTTGCCATACCATAAATATGTGTGCCATTCAAACTTAATATCCAAACCTTCAAGTTTTAAAATTTGATCATTTTTAAGGGTTATCCAATCTGCAATCCATGATAGTCCTGCTGCATAGTAGTACAGTTTCAGATATGGAAGACCACATCCCCCTGTCTCTTTCTTTTCTGTCAATATTATCCATTTGATTCTTGGTTTTTTCCCTTCCCAAATAAATCTGGTGATCTTGTTTTGATGAGTTTTAAATAATTTGTCATTTATAATTATAAGAAGGTTCTGAAAGAGAAAGTTCAACTTGGGAAGGATATTTATTTTTATTGCTGCGATTCAGCCTAATAATGATAGTTTCAATTTATTCCATGTCTGTATTTCTTTATTAATCTCTCTCTAAACTTTCATGTAATTGTTTTCAAAAAGCTCTGTGTTATGTTTAGTTATCCATATCCCTAGGTATTTTATTTTCTTGTCAGTTTTGAATCCAGATAATTCTAAAAGTTCTTTTTCTTCTTTCTCTCCAAGGTTTTTTGTGAGTACTTTGGTTTTGTCTTTATTGGTTTTTAACCCGGCAACTTCTTCAAATCTATCCAGTTTCTCCATTAATTTTCCAATCCTTTGCTTGGGATCTTCCAGAAAGATTACCAAATCATCTACATATGCTTTTAACTTGTATCCTTGTCCTTTTATCTTTACTCCTCTTATCTGAGGATCTTCTCTGATTTCCACAGGAAGGACTTCTAGTGTGAGTATGAATAACAATGGAGAGATAGGACATTCTTGTCTTGTCCCTTTCTTTTTATACTTAAGGGTTTTGTTTTCTCTCCATTTATGATCAGTGTTGTGGTTTGTTCTCTGTAGATCTCTTGAGCCCAACCAATAAATCTTGTTCCGTAATCCATCCTTTGTAAGATTTCTATCATGAAGTCCCAGTTGATGTTATCGAACACTTTTTCAAAATAAAAATCATTGCCAGTTTTGTTGTTGTTGTTGTTGTTGTTGTTGTTGTTGTGTTTTTCAAAGTATTCCACCATATTCACTACAGATCTAATGTTGTTTCTTAGCAATCTTTTTGGTAAGAACCCATTTTGATCATCGTGAATTAACACCTGTAATATTTTTTTCAATCTTTCCGCAAGTATTGAAGTAAAAATTTTATGATCAATATTAAGTAGCAAAATGGATCTGTAGCTTCCAGGGTCCTTTAAATCTTTTCCTTCTTTGGGAATTAAAGTTATGTTGGCTTCATTCCATGTTTTCCATATAACATTCCATGTTCTAAATCCAATTCTTAAATCTATTTTCTAAAGGCAAACATTCAGGTTTTCTTAGTACTGTGTCATTAAAATATTAGAGTGCAGGAAGCTGTTGCTAGAAATATAGTATGCTTTTTTTTTAATAATGGGAGATTAAATATGAGCTGTAAGGCTTTATTGTTTGATTATTCCTTTCTGTACTTCTAAAGTCTGTAGAAGAATGCATATTTTTAACTTTTGTATTCCCAGCAGTTACAGATTAATCTATAGTGCATGCCTGCTAGGAGATTTTGTCCTAAACAATAATAACAACAGTCACTACCACCGTCACCACCATCACCATACATATAGTGTATATGTTTAATTCTTGAATTGCTCACCTTTGGATTTGTTTTAAACATACACACATGCTAATTAAGGTGACTAGCAACACATTTTAGAGCTTGGTAGCTTGGCCACAGAAACACACTGGGTGACCTTGAGGGTGTCACGCACTCTCAGCCCCAGAAAACCTGATGATAGTTTCACCTTAGGGTCTCTATAGTCGGAAATGACTTCAAGCACACAACAACAACAACAACAACAAGGCAGCAGAGAGTATTTGCAATTTTATATTCTGGAGATTTCAATCCCCACCTCCATCCCAATGAAGAAGTTCTCCTTACTGACATTCCTTTCTCTGCTGAGGAAAAAAGTACACAGAGGTAGAATCCTTACTCTCATCCAACAGGGCTTTTCCTGTGTTTTCTATACCTATATTTTTATTATAAATTTATTAATCTTTGCTCAGTGTATGCAACGAACATTGGTATCATTGTGACTGATGTTTACTGTCTCTGTCTTTACAGTGAAGCATCCTAAAAATTAATATCACAGTAATAAAAACCAGCTGTTGACAAGCTGCATTCATTTCTTTCCTGCTGATATCTTTTGACCTTTCTCAGAACTGTAGGACTAATTATAGTGCCAGCGAGGAGAAAACTTCAACCTGTATATATTGGTCTATGTGTTCTCTAGGTGACGGATGGATTTGTTTCATGGAGGGTTTTAACTTCACCACAATGAGAGGAATACTTTTCTAGGGTAGTATTCAGTACAACTCACAGTACATCACATAAATCATGACTTGTGAAATGTAACTGTGCTGAAATGTATTTACAGATCATAATTTGAAATCCTCAGTCAAATCAGAAACCGTAATTCAAACCAGATAGGGGGAAGACTGCTTATAACAACAAAACTGGAGTGTTAAGTAGACTGAAAATGTAAGTCTATCAGTGGCTGGTAGCTCATTTATTTACTTATGAATTGACCTTTTAAAATTATATCCCACTTTTTCTCTGAATATGGGACCCACGGCAACTTATAAGTTAAAACAAATGTATAGCACTTATTTTTTTTAAAAAAAATGCAATTAAAAATTCAAAACAGTTAAAATACTTTCAAAGCACAGTAAAGATAAAAATACAACACACTATATAAAAAGATGTTTCTGACACCATCATTTAAAAACTAAAGGCCTATTTAAATAAAAAAGTTTTAGCAGGCAACTATACAAGCAATCTAATGCCATTTGTGGAAAGTCTCCAACCTTTTCACAGGCTCAGCTTCTGTATTCACTTAAACCCTGGAAGTATATCTGGCCCTTTCTTTGCCTTTCTCAAGAGGTGTACGTCCATATACATGAATGCATACCCATGTTGTAATATTGTACCTCTATCAAAAGATTAGTATAATCATGGTGAATAAAATTCCAGAATTTTGTGGAGTTTTACCAAATTAAAAAGGCAACTAGAGAAGGTCAAACTACCCAAAGGAGTGTGTGTGTGTGGGGAAGCTGCAATCATTTTACCTTGACCACTGAAGTTCAATTAATTTGGAACAGTATTTTAAAGAAAAGAGCTTGGTTCCTGCCAAATCTCTAGTGGACAGTGTGCCATGTTGCTAGACTTGCTTGGCTTAAGTGTCATAAATCAGCATGACAACAGCTATCACTGAGAGTGAACTTTCTCTAAGGTCTTTGTCTAGGGGACAAAGGAGCACAGTAGGATTGATGGTTTCCTTGCCCCTTGGCAGCAGGTTTAGTCTTTTCTGTCCTCCCCTATTTTCATAAATACACTTGGAAACTTTTAAATATACATACTGCACTGTAAATAATCATGTTACTGTACTGTCTGGCAATGCTGGGTGTCAGAATATCACTTGTGACCAATCAACACATGTTGTTCCATAGTTGATTCACCCAATTTGTAGGAATGACCCTTGTGTTTTTTAATATTCAAGTTTTGTTCAAACAAACAGAATAAATCTGGATGATACTAATTTCTAATTTATTGGGTATATTTCTTGGAACTGTTTGTTCTTCAGACACATTTGTACTGATAGTGGAATGAGGAAGTGAGACTTCCACACTGAGATACATCAGGTTGGACATATTCCATGACCTTTTTTCCTCTCCATAAATATCGATAGAGCAGGCCCTAGCAAGGCAATCTTTTCTGAGGTCCGTCAAAGCCAAGGTTCCAGCCCTCTGGCTATTTCAGTGTCAAGACAATGGCTGAAATAGAGGGCAGAAAGCCCATGTGCTCCCATAAAACATTGTCTACATGGCCCTTCACTGTCTCTCTTTACCCTTGTACTCCTAGGAACTGGTACACACCAGTTCTGTCTTTTAACACTTAAGTCCAGTTTCCTGTGACTTAGGAACCTGGGTGGTAGTGGGAGTGAAAGGGTGATACTTCTGTTTGGTAGGAAATGGCTTTTCTACTATAGTTCCTATCAATTCTGTTTACAGATTGGAGCATAGAATAATAGGATATTATTGCTTCTGGTTGTGCAAATTAGTCATAAACACAAAAGAAGAAAGACAACACCATACTGTATCAAACAATGCTATAGGAGTGAGCTAGATGGCTGTAGTCCTCTGTATATTTTTGGCCCACAACTCCCATCAGCCATGGCAAAGACAGTATATAGTGAGGATTTATGGCACTTGTAGTCTAAAAATCTCTGAAGGGCCACATTGGCTAACCCCTGCTGAAGGGCTACAGAAGCTCTTCAGTAGGTTACAGTAAGGTACAGTTTCAAGGTACTTATCTTTAGGATTCATTCAGATGAACCATTTTGATGTCATTTGGAGAATATATTAGCAAGACTGGTGTTCAGTATTTACTGAGGTAACTGTTAACTCAATACTGCTGCATGTTTATCTGGAAATTCAGTTCAGTTCAGTTCAGTTGGGCTTATTCCAAACTTTAGTTCATTAGATGCTGCTTAAAAATAGCTATTGGTAATCTACATCTAGCAAGATGCTGCTGCGGAGCTTGTATAACAATCAGTAGAGGAAGAATTTCACGTTGTTACCTTATATCAGGGTTGATCAAGCTGTATACGCAGCACCCCCTTCCCAGTGTCAGAAGCGGGAATTGACCTCTGAAATATGTTGCAACTGTCCTCCCACTCTCCACTATTTAACATAAAAAATACCAATTTTTCAACATGAGAAATGTGAAACTGACCACTCACAGTTTTGTTTTGTGTTGTTGCACTTTTGGGAGTCCCCAGAGTAGGTCCTATTGGCAGAAAATTGCCCTGCCGCCCAGTCCTATGACTACTATGCATTCCTTGCATTTATTTTAAGAGGTAGAACTCAGAAAAAGTAGTAACAAACACACCAGTGCTATTGAGATTCTGTTATATTATCTGTAACAAAAGTCAGCATTGAGTTTGGTTCCCACATGTTCTACTCTTTCTATGAGCTCATGGCTACAATAGCAGCGTATCTGTAACAACATTCTGTATCCCATGTTTAACATCTGGATCCCATCTGTATCCCAGAGTTGGTTTTGGGGCAGGTAACTACAGGCTACCCAATTCTGATAGCAACCTGTTTAATTGGTGTGCTCTTCATCTATACTGGTTCTTGGGTGATGGTTTAATAAAATTAAGAAGTTAAAATTATTTTTATTACTTTCCTTGGGATCTTGCTCTATGGTAAGTTAAGAACTAATAGGCACAGTTCCTCAATTTGCTGACTATAAGAATGTGATATATTTCTAAGTTGTCAGTGTTAGATGGAGAATCTCATTAAAAGTTTAGAACCCAATCCCAATTACTGCTTAGAGTGGTTGTCAAATGTCATAGCCATGTCTGAGGTGTCAGGGATATTATTTCTCTCTCTTTCTATAGAGAGAGAGAGAGAGACAATTTGGTGGCATAATGGCCAAAAATTCATTGCGCATAATAATTTTGAGACCTTACTGCTTTTACCTGTTCTGCATATTTGGCCTTGCGGAAGGCCACTATAGACTTTCAGTGCATTGAACTTTCTCTCCAGCTAAAGTCATTGAGGGGAAAGTTCTCATTTATTTCTACGGCATTCTTCTGACTGACATTATGAGAAGAAGATGGCATGATTTGCTGACTGTCAAGCATAAGACAGTTCTAAAGAATCATTAGCCCTCATCTGTGATCCAAGAGCCTTGAAACAGAGGGCCTTCCTTTTCTCAGCCTGTATTTTGTGCAATGCAGTCAACAGTTCACATGCAATATGGGAGAAAAGAAGTCTTCTTAGACTGGGGACCATCTAGAGAAACCCTCTGTCCTGGATGGGGTGGCATTCTCTCATGGAAGCAGGTCCATAAAAATCACATTTCTTAATACATATTCAGTGTCTGCTTACATTGGCATGGTCTGTGCACCATAGGCATGGCAAATATATTACTGAGGTTGGGTTTTATGTTTTAATACTTCATAAGGCACATTTCAATTCCTTTAACATAACTGCTCTTAGTAATATGTACAATGCCTGTAAAGCATGTTAGTACTATAGTGAGAACTGAGGCTGAGAAAGTTGCAGGCTTACTCTCTAGTAAACTGATGGCAGGAGTGGTATTGGAAAAAAATTGGGGTTTTGACTGTGTTGATCAGTAGTGGGTCACTGCAGAGTTTTTGGAATGCAACCTCAATCATCTCTCACTATTTCCTATGCTGCTAGGGCTGACATGGGCCAAAAAAAATTCTGGAGAGCCACAGCTGCCCAACTTTTGTATAGAGAATGTAGACTATAATGTGGTAACTCTGATCAGTAACTTTTTGGTTACTTGGTTACAAGAGGAGACGAGGTAAAACAATTGTTGAATGGTGACTCAGCACGTAGGTGAAAGCAATTGATTCAGTGGATCTGCTCTGGTAGGCACTGACAATAGGATTTAGGTTTATAAGTCTTTGGTTTTGACACCATAATCCATAACTCAGTCTCAGTATTCATAGAAAGCATACCATCCTTCAAGATCTGAAGAAAGGATGATCGTCAAAATGATAACACATTCAATAACTATTGTTGTTGTGGGCCTCCAACTTATGGTAACCTATCTTAGGGTTTTCTTAGCCAGATTTATTGAGAAGACATTTCCATTGCTGCCTTCTTAAGCTGAGAGAGTGTGACTTGTCCATGGTCACCCACTGATGTTTCCATGTCTAAGTGAGGATTTGAACCCTGCCCTCTAGGAATCCCAATCCATTGCTCAAATCACTACACCAAACTGGCAGACTAGGAATTCTTAGTCACTAAAACCCAGCTATGTAATATATCTCACAAAACATGAGCTGTATGAACAGGGTTAAAGTGTTTTAATAGTTACAGACAAGCTGAAATAAGGATACAGATTTGAGATCTGCATGCAAATGGATGCCTGCATAATACTTCCATTCTTAGTATAGTGCTAAACACTCTTGGGCTCTTTTATAGACAAGTATGTCAGAAGCGCAGTTTGAGGAAATAAAGAGAAATTGAATCTCATGATAACTTGAAGGCGTGGAACTGAATAAGAGACTGTGCCTTGTCATTTTATTTATCATTTGCCTGCTGAGGCGGGCATGCATCAAGCATTTCCACATATTATACTATAATTTGTTGCCTAATTAATAACGACTTATGAGCCTTTTAATCCTGATGTATTTGTACATTCTAGAAATCAGCTGGTAAGCATTTATCATTGTAATTCAGAAGTGCCTTTTGTCTGTATCAGTATTTTGTGTACAATTTGTCAGGAAGAGTCTCTAATAAGTCTAATGCAACACATTTTAATTGATGGAACAACTCTATTAGGAATGAACACAAAGTTTCCGTGAAACCACACGTGAGCCAGAAGAATGTTTAGATAGCCCTCAACCATCCAGACTTCTCAGCACCACTTTTTAACAGGATAAAAAGAACTATTCTTCAAAATATGGAGTAGATTTTCAGCCAGTTCCTGTTGTTGTTTCTTGGCATTTTGGTCAGCCCCTATGGTCCTTGGAGAGTCTTGGAAAAATTGGCCTCTGGGTTTTCAACAGTTGTCCACTCTGATCTACATTGTGCAACTACACAACCCCTCACCATTTTGTGCTGCTCTAGGTTTCTCACTGCCACTTGCCACTGCCACCACCTGCCAAAATTTGGCTGTGTGGCAGCGAAAATAAAAACAAGCACAATGTTAGTGTTTAAACAAGGAACCCTTGCATTAAAACAAGGTACACAACAAACATGTTTGGGAGCCAGTTAGTGTTCCTGGAAGTCCTGTAAGAAGCAAGAATTGGCTGACAATCTCTGTGCAATACCTGTACTTAATTGTTTCAAAGCAGTAATATTAAAAGCAAACGTGGGGATTGGGTGTGTTTCTGTTTTGTTGCCACCATATCATGCCATCAAATTTCAGTGGAATGGTAGGAAGTAGCAACTGGTAGTGGGATGACAAGGCAGGCTTAAGCCTTACTCATCTGTATGTTCTGTGGAACATGTCAGTGTTAAGCTTTGCTTCCTGCTGGCTTTTAAACATCTTTGGAAGAACATTCTGTATCTTTTAGCAAACTCCTGAGTGTTGTCAATACGTTTGAGATGGAGGATGCGTTTTTGTATAGATTAAAGTGGTGTGCAAGATTAGGAAACACAAACAGGAAAGAATGTGTTAGTGAAATGTGAATGGTTAGAAGAGGAACTTTAGTGTGAGTCATACTGCATGATCCAACTTATCCAACTGAATAGGACTTTAAAGTCCTATTGATTTTATCAGAAGGATGTTAAGCTCATGAAAGCTTTGCATTAGAAACTGTGAGTCTTAAAATAATTAATCTTGGCTGGATCAGGTCCAGATTTTCTGTGAATTAGAGAAACTTTGGCTAAATTGCATTCTTAAAGTGAATCTGAAGTCCTATGCATGGAATTGGTCTTGGAAACCAAATAATTAATGGCTATATTACAGTAGTTAATTGTGCAAACCTGTTAACAGTTCACAAGGGCCATCTATGTGTATGAGCCGACTAAAACAAGAAGGACACCAATTTGGTGTAATAGTTTTCTTTTTATGGAGAACATATTCTCTCTGCTTATAAAAGGTGAACTAAACGAGTCTGTTAATTCTCTCCCTTCACATAACTGCTTGCACAAATGCTCCCAATATTCTAGCCATTAAATTCATGCAGCCACTAGCATTTGGGCTGCCACTACACGATTTCAAGACCGGCTGACCATCATTGTTTCGCTTTCAGTTGTTTTCCCTCACACCCAGAGAATGAGTAAGCACTGAGAGTGCAAGATCGTTGTTGGATGAAAGTAACACAATATAGTGTATTAAAATACCTGCATGACTTTGCCCTGGAGCCTTAAGCAGATTGGATCCCATCTGCCACTGAGCACAATGCAGCTGCTTTAATAACTTATTCACATAACAACTGTATTACATAGATAGAGGGGTGGCCATTGGTAACATTCTGTGATGCAGGGTCAAGCTTTGCCATACTCTTCCTAGCATTAGCCATGTTTCCAGAGCTTCTCATAAACCTGAAGGAATGGGGAGATCTGTTAAGCAGCACTCAGTGTATAGTATGGCCAGAATGTTAAAAGCACCTTTCGCACACACAGTTAAAGCTGCTGCATTGATTGTGCCTGCTGCATGTATGCATCCATGATGTCACACAGAAAATGAAATATGATATTGTTTTGGAAAGAATATGCTAAAGTCAGAGTGATGTAGTGGTTAGAATTTTGGGCTACATTCTGTGAGTCTGCATTCAGCCTTGGAACTGTCAGACCTAAATCCAGTAGCTAGTTCTAATTAAGCCCATTGAATTAATAGGATGTACGTAAGTGTTGGCTTAGCTTTCAGCAGTTTGTTCAATGTCTCTTCTAGTGGGGACTAGCAATTTGATTTAGACTCCTAGATGACCTTGAGACTACTCACTTTCAAGTTAACCTACCTCACAAGATAGTTGTGAGGGTAAACTGGAAGGTTCAATACTGGGTATACCACTGCTACCCAAAGTGGTGGTCTGTGTGGGTCCTTCAGCCCTAGGCTGCCAATCCCTGGAGAGTTTCCAATAATGAAAGAAAGAATTGCTTATAGCCATGGGCACACATATCATGCCAATCCCTGGCATGTTGGGAAAGGAAAAAAAAACAACAACCCTGTTCCTGACATGCTATAAAGTTTAAGAAGCCGTGGTTTGCACAGTTGTGGCTTCACTTGAAGAAATATGAGAATATATAAATAAGAATAATATGTAAAAATAACAGCAGCAAAATAGCTTCTATGACATCTTCATAAAATTAATAAGCCATTTAAGGGATCCCTTTCCAGTGACAGCAAAATGATGCAGTACCATCTAAAATAGTCTGCCTTTGAAAATACCCCTGATCTCTGTTAAATGCAGCTGTGTCAGTGCTGTTTCCTGGTCAGAAAACAGGCCAGGAGCAATTTAGAAAACTGACTGCTTAAATGTTTAGAAATCTGCCTTATGCTGAATGAAAGTACAGATCTATCTAACCCAGTATCATTGACTTCTACTAGCAAAAGGTTCAGACAGCCTTTTCCGGTACCTGGAGATATTGGAGACTGAACCTGGCCTATTCCACATGTTCTGCTACTGGAATGTCACTTTTCCTCCTGAAAGAGACAAATGCAGTTACTAGATATTTTCCTAAAACTGAAAACTAGAAATTGGACAGTACATCAAAGTTCTATTCCCATTTGATGTTTTTGCTCTGCAGCATATATTAATTAAGATTAAGGTATCCCCTTTATTATAAGCTACTAAACTTACCAATCTTCATATTAGTTGGAACAACCTCCGAACAAAATTTTGCAGCTGACAGATTTGCATGCATTGTGCTTGTACCATCTCAGTGAACTGGCACTTATGACCCCTTCCATGATGCATACCTACACTCCCATGAGAGAAAGGTCAATCAGATTTAAGCATATGAGGATGAGTGGTCTCATAACAAGGGAGGGGGAGACTGTATAACACTGTCTCCTTCAGTATTTCCCCCCAGATTCAAACATTGCATTCAGACATGTACATTGCAAAGCTATGTACTTCTTGGAAAAATTTACATATAGGCAATGCAGTGTGTACTCTTACAGGTTAGAAAAACATGCCATCTAGTTACTGAAGATGGCACTACAATCTTAAAAGTCAGACACATCCCGAAGCCTCCCCCATTCAATACACATGGCACATTTCAGGTGTCAAACTTTGATGGCCTTGGAGCTATAGCTTGGACAGACTGGCAGCATCCTCTTTTATCATTCTAGATAGATGTTAAATATGTACGTACTAAAAGACAAAACAACAACAACAACAAAAAAAAACCCGTGCAGCATTACAGCAGCTGTACTGCACAAGCTGGGGCATATCTGTTAAGAAGATAGTCCTACTGAGTTCAGCGAATTCCACAAAAGTGAATATTTCATATTGCACAGATTGTGCACCTAAGGGCTCTTATGTTATAATTTGACTTGACAAATCTTTGCTACAGGATATGTCACTTCCTATTGTTTCTAGACATAGTAATGACTGTGGTAAACTTGTACTAATAGCTGCGTGCACAGCCATATATTAGTTTGATATGCAATTCAAAAAAATGGTTTTTTATTTATGTTTATTTGTTGACACACACCCCCACACTAATAACAGACAATAAATCTGGGCAGCAAACAAATACGATTTATATAATTTGCACCTAGAGGAAGTAAACATCAGCTAGTAGTTACTTCAGCAGCTAGAGGACCAATATATATTTATTAGAAAACCTAACTGAAGAATTAGTTACAGTTCAGGGCTTCTCATTGAGAGAGGCTGTAAACATTGTGTGAGATAAGAGATATTAGTGAGCCAATCAGTGAGCAGGCCAAAGAGAATTGGCTGAACTGGCTGTATTGCTTGTCAGTATAAAGGAAATGAATTGGCTAGTACATATGCAGTGATTTTGGAAATATTATCACAGGAGAAAACAATTGGTGTATGCCAGATCTTGAAAACCATACCGTTTGGAAAATAGTTCCCAGAATTCCAGTGCCCATGCTAAGTCAAGAATTATGGGAGGTGTAATGCAACAAGGTGGATATATGTTTACACGTTGTACAAGCTCAAAATAAATGAGATTCTAAATTTCAGATGCTGGTGGACTCCACCTTCCATTAGTTCCAGCCTGTGTGCCAGTGGTGATTAAATATGTGGGTTGAGGTTCAGTAA
This sequence comes from Cyclura pinguis, assembly GCA_030412105.1. NCBI lineage: Eukaryota > Metazoa > Chordata > Lepidosauria > Squamata > Iguanidae > Cyclura > Cyclura pinguis. The sequence goes on along the minus strand of CM059599.1, from coordinate 243,895,174 downwards.
CATCTGGAGGGGTTCAAATTGCTCACCCATGCTCAAAAGATTGTCTCATTCTAAATTCTCCAGAATCCATATACTATGATTATATACTTATAGTTCTATTATCTCTCATTAAAGTAAAATATGTTGTGCATATGTCTTTATGATATTGAGACTTAATTCAGAATTTTTTTTTGAGAAAATTGTGTAATGCTTCCAACATTAGATTTTCACTTAAATTTTGAAATTAATTAAATTTGTGCTGTTATTTCTGATCTTTTAGCTCTTTGATGGCAAAAAAAGAATTTGTAGAACTGACTTGTTTGTTGATGAATTACCTCCCTCTGGAGATATGCAATATAAGTACCAGCATATACCATTCAGTTCTATAATAACTTGAGCTGCATGCAACATTACTCAGGATATACCATATCTTTTGCTGCTAAATATCCCCAAACTTATTATATGATGGTTTTAGCACCATTATTAGGGAGATGGTGTTTCATGTTGACTAGACCAGCACAATTTTCTAGGATCAGATCCAAAAACAGGTTCTTTCCTTCTGTTTTATGTGTCCCAAGTGATAATTGCTTAGTTTACATCTGTACCCAATCTTCACCAGTGTCAGAAGAAATGGGCTTCTCCTGGGAAATAACTTAGATTAATGTACTGTGGATTATTCTCCAGGGCAGAGTGCCAGGAAGTAGCAGTTTGGGAAACTTAACTTTTCTTTTGGCTAAAACTTTCAGAATCTATCAGCTAAAATGGCCTAAAGAGGTAACTTTTCCAGGTTCTGGGGAGCATATTGCAGACTTTCTAGGTTCCTGAACTTCCCATAAGATCTCTTCTTTCTCCTTGAATTCCTGCTGCAAGTCATCAAAATTTTGGAAGGAGTTTTCAGTGGAGACTGGAAATATGCAGTCAGCGAGTTGTGCTTGGTGCCTTGCATGTCACTGGGACAATGAATCTGCTCCAGGTTTTAATGCAGACTTTAAAGGAGCTACCCAAAGTGCTGAACCTGATTCCTATAATTGGTGAAGCACTTGGGATATTCTTTTAAGATTCAGACAGAAACCCAGGGAAGATTTATCATTAGAGATGGAAAGAATCTTTGAAAATGTTTGAAAAAATGACTGAAAAATGTATTTCTCAAGTGTTAGGAAGCTCTGAGAAGAAAAATCATGGCATACGAGAATTTTTGCTATTTGGGACTTATTCTATGCCAAATTCAAATCTGCTTTTTTGGGGCGGGGGGGGCAGGGAAGAGACCGAAAACAGTATTTTCTATACAGAAAAACTATTTCCTGCACAGAAAATGCTGTAGTGGGGAACTTGTTATGTGAAAAATTCACATTTTTTATTTTTTAAAATCTTATTTTATTTACAAAGCAGCATTGCACAGAATAAGCTGGGAGCTGTGAATAGTCTTTGAACACTGTACCCTTTTTGGAGATTTTCTCTGAGCAGGAAGAAGACTGCTAAAATTACTTATGGGTTCATTCAAGAACTAATTTAACAAAGAATTACATTCTTACATTACTCTTACATTGCTGTTACTGTTACTAATATAGAACCACCATTTGCCACTGCTGTCACCTAAAGAGAGAGCCCCACCACCACTAAACGCACAGTCAAGCCCTTGCAGTCTCTTAGATTTGGATCACAATGAACAACCCTAACATTTATTCTAGGAAACTGTGCAATGATTTCTGGATAGCAATGTCTTTATACCAGATGGTGCCCAGCAACTCAAATGCAGCCTATTACTTGGAATCTCTTTTCCTGAAGTCTGAAGTCATTGTTCCATGGCCTGTTTTGTGCTGCTGCAGCAACTAGGACATGGAGCAATGGCTTCTAACTTCAGGAAAAGGGATTCCATGAAAACATTAGGAAGAAATGGTGATGGTAAGAGTAGCTTGACAATAGAATGCACTGCCTTGGAGTGTGGAGGAGGCTCCTTCTTTGGAGGTTTTTAAACAAAGGCTGGATGGTTATCTGTCAGGAATACTTTCATGGGATATTCCTATATGGCAGAGAGTTGGACTCAATGGCTCTTGTGGCCTCTTCCAACTCTATGATGCTATGATTCTACTTCACATGTCCACTAGGACAAGTCCAACTATTTCTGTATTCAGTATGTGAATGGAAGTTTTATAAGGCATTGGGTGGGATGACTCTAGGCAGGATGATAAAACGCAAGGAACGTGGACTGCATTTGACTTGGCTAAGTGTATATACATGTGGCCCAACCATACAAGTTGTCAAATATATGAGGCTGCATTATACTGACTCAAACTGTTGATTTACTGGCCCAGCATTGTCTGCTTCACAGGATGGGCAAGCAACATAGTTCTAGGAGTTAAATTTTTGGCCAGGATAACCCACTTTAGGCCTCATCAGCCTCCTGATTCCCCCTGACCCCAGAAAAAGCAAAACAAAACACTTTCCTGAAGTGAGCAAAGTAAGGTGCAAGGACCTGCACTTGTGTTAAGATGAAATCACTAATCCTTGAGGCTTCCAGGAGTGGAAATAGCTATTTTTTGCCTTTGGTTTTAAGGAGATCCAGAAGTGACCCAGGACCCATGAAAAGATCTTGGTTGAATGCATGTGGCCCTTGAGACATGAGTTGTCCACCTTTGGTCTTCTCTAACTAGTAGGATTTCTCCTGAGTCTCTTGTAGAGGATTTCTCCCTCTCTAGTCAGAAGTTTTCAGCCTTTAATTGGAGATGTCAGAGATGGGAGCTAGGAGCTTATATATATTCTCTACCATTGTCTGAGCGGGGGGGGATCACATTAGCTTTATATGCATTATTTAATCTAATGTAATATTTGCTTTTTAGTGGACTCAGCTGTAAAAATATCCCACTGAAGTATCTTAAAAGAGTTTCCTGCACTGTGCATTTTGATGACAGAATGTGAACTTTGAAACAGCTCATAATTATCTGAAGTGAATTCCCAGTCTTTTAAAATCTCTAGTATTTCTTTTGTCCTAGAATGTTATACTGATTGAAGAGCTGGCAGGGAAGGAACCAGCATTATGCACTCCTGAATATCATGTTCACTCAGTGGTGCTTTGGTATATGATACCTTGACCATAGTGCTATGATCAATAGAGTGTGTGGATTTAATGATAAACTGTTAAATGAGGCTGCATGGATAACAAAGTAGCGTTTGGGGCAGATGGTATTAATAGGCATAACCGGTCTCTTGCAAGGGAAACGTCTTTTGCAATTTCTTGGTCAAAAGTCAGTAAAAACCGTTCCTTTAATTAACACTTCAAGTCTACCTTATATTAAATTCACTTAATTAAAATTTTCAGTAATTAACTTAGTCACACAAAAGAGGTTGGCACCACAAATGCAAGAAACAAAAATAGATATTCCAAAAAGAATGCAATTTAGGCCTCTTTTTTTCCTAAAGAGAACAGGGGTGTGGGGAATATCTTTGATAGTGTTGTTTTGATAACATTTTAATTTTACATTTATTGGTATGTGCAGTGCCCTGAAGAAAATATTTTGCCAAAAAGTATTTCAGCTATCTTAGTGAGGCCCACTGAGGCGTTTCTCTTGGTGTCCAGTGATTAGTTTAGGCAGCTCAGATGATTTCTTTTATGTTTCTGGTGGCCAACAGTTCAATCCTACTTAGTGTTCAGTATAGTGGATATCACACTTTTAGGTCTCACTTCTTGCAAAACAATCCAGAGGAGGGGTAGGCAGACTTGGTGGATGCACTCTACTTCTTTATTTTACTGAACCACATAGATTCACCAGTTAGAGCCAAGTGAAATAATACTAGCTGAGGGCAGAGCCAAGTACAAAATGAAGGTTGATAGTGTTACACTTCAGTCCAATAATATTCAAGTTAGTTCAGTGTTACTGTGTACAACATACTCATCACTGCAGTAGAGGCCTAAGAGGGCTCCCACAGTTTCAGAAAAATCCAACACTGCCTTGAGATCAACTTTTCCTCTCAATTTTCCCAGACTTCTGTTAAATTAAAGGCTGGCAAGAATAACATTCAGTAAAGCAGTGGTTATAAATTAACAGGAACATAAGACAGGAAAATTCAACTACTTTGCACAAAAGGGTAGTCCTATCTACTACTGGCCTTGTCTTCCCTCCATTGATGTAGAGAGCCCCAGATGGAGAGAGGGACTTGGAGATTCCTTTTAAATGAACTTCTTTATTTTTTTTCTTAATATTGAATCCCCCCCCCCCCCCAATATTGTATTATCATTCGTGACAGGGTGGGAAACACAATCAGTTATCTTAATTCGTTTGTGGGTTGTTGTTTTTTCACATTCTTTTACATCTTCTGTAGTGCTTTACCTAGATCACAGGGGTATTATAAACCTGGTTTCTTTATTTTTCCTAAAGGCAGAAAAATAAAATTAAAATATATCAGCAATTCATTATAATCTCCTTATCAAAGACTACACCTCCACTAACCTTTCATTTAATCCGCATTAATGCAAGATTTGCCTGGAAAAGACTGTCTGTTTGGGTTTTGTAAGAAAATGAACAGCTGAGAAAATAAAGGATGAAACAGAAACCACATACTACACTGACAGATTTGGTATACTGAAGTGCTGAAAAGGTTCGAAGGCTTCCTACTCCACCAATAGATAGCAGGGACTACAGGCCTTTCTGCACTACAGTATTATAGTGCTAGTATTCCACTTTCAACATCCTGTGGAATCCCGGGGTTTGCAGTTTAGGGAGGGGCGTTTAGAATTCTCAGCCAGAGAGCTCTTCAGCCTCAGTAAATTACATAGTCCAGAATTCCACAAAATGTTGAAAGTGGAATAATAGTACCATAACAGTGTAGTACAGAAAGGCCCTATATTCCAAATTGGAAAAAGAAAATGTCCGCTGAGCATCAAGATGAAGAGGAGAGGGTGATATGCTAATGCAGGGCTGGGGAACTTGTTCCCTTCCAGATGTTATTGTTATTAGGTGCCATCAGGTTGACTTCAGCTTATGGTGAACCTATGAATGAGAGATCTCCAAGAGGCCCTGTCATTAACAGCTCTGCTCAGGCCTTGCCCAAACTTATTGCTGTGGCTTTCTTGATTGAACTAATACACCAATAGTACAATATTCTTCTTTTTCTACTGCCTTCCCCCTTACCAAGTTACATTATCTTTTCCGGTAAATCATGTTGTCTCATGAGATGTCCAAAGTGTGACTGCCTAAGTTTATTCATCTTGGCTTCTCATGAAAGTTCACTCCTGATTGCTCTAGGACATGTTCATTTACCTTATTATCAGTAAATGGTGTATATAAAACTCTCTTCCAACACCATATTTCAAATGAGGTGTTTTTATTCCTATCACTATTCTTCACTGTCCAGCTTTCACACACATACATACAAATAAGATATACTAAGGCATGAGTTATTCTGAATTTTATTTAATAAGAAACCAGATTCCAGATGTTGCTGAATTTAAATTCCCATTTGCCCTAGCCATCTTGGCTAATGAGGAGTCATTCATCAACATCTGGAGAACCACATGGTCCTCACCCCTTCTGCAGTTCTGTTATTCTACACTACAGAGAATGTTCAGTGAGGGTTAAAAAAAAAAAAGATAAAGCCTGTTTGCACTAGTTTCATTAGAGCAAAAGGATTGAGGTTCTTCTTGCACACTCGTGAGTACTCACGTGGGATCTCCACTCTGAGATCCAAGATAATTACCTTCAGATAACTAATATAGAAGATGTTCTCCTCTTGGAAAAAAATGTTTCTATATCATACCACATGATGACGATCCAACTGAGCAGAGGGGAGAGGAGTGTCACAAAAGTCCACATTGAAGAAATCACATTGTCTCGGTCTTGGAGGAAGGCAATGGCAAACTTCCTCTGAAGAAATCTTGCCAAGAAAAGCCTGTGATAGATTTGCCATGGGGTAGTCATAAGGCAGAAATGTCTTGAAGGCATAGAACAACAAGAGGAACTCAGAAGGAGAGAACTACTCTAGAATTCCTGCTAGATTTGAACCATTTGAGAATAGAATCTTTTCTGATCTCATGTATATTTTGTCAGGTCAGCAGTTCATGAAAGCAACAAAATGGTCCCCAAGGTCATTAATTATTAATGATTGCCTGCTTCTGCTGGCATACTTTAGCAGCTGAAAAAATACATTTTGTTTAAAAAAGAAAGAAAGAAAGAAATTTTTAAAGGCATCAAAGGTTGGTTTTAAGGTTGCAGTCATGGTCATTTAGAAAACTCTGGATTGTTAATGGTGCTTTACACATAATTTACCCTTGAATTGTTCATGCTCACTTAACACCAGCATTTTAAAACAGAAATGGCAAAGAGAGAGTGAAGTAGAACTGCCTATTTTTTTTTCCCTTTGTACAGTAGGACCTTGATACTTTTAAACCCTGAGTAAGCTTTAGCTCCAGAATCCAATTGCATTTATTGTAATGTAGGTGCAAAGCTACAAATGAATTAAATTTACAGAGTAGTTTTAACATCTTATAATGAGGAACAAAAGATAGTCCCTGAAAGGTATGTTTATTGCAAAGTGAACGTTTGTGGCCAACTGCATTCTCGATGACAGGAAAGGCAAAGTACCTTTTGTTCGTTCTCTTCCTTATTAGTTATATTTATATCCCATGTTCTTCCGGTGAGCTGAAGGCAGTGAGCATGGCTCTTCCTATCCCTGCTCTATGCTGGTAAAAGCCTGTGATGCAGGTCAGGTTGACAGAGACTGGGTGCCCGTTGTCATCCAGTAAGTTTCAGTCATCACCTGAAACTAGGGTCATTTCCGTACTAGCCTGTTATAGTGCTATTATTTCATTTTTGACATCCTATGGAATCCTGGGGTTTGCAGTTTAGGGAGGGACCTTTGAGGATTCCATAGGATGTTGAAAGTGGAATCATAGCACTATAATAGTCTAGTGCAGAAATGGCTTAGAGGTCCAGAGTTCTCAGTCCAGTACAGGTACGCCTCTGTTAACCAAACTGATGTGTTCCCAGATGGAAAAGTTGATACCATAGACAGAAATCATTAGAAGTGCAACAATGCTTAACACTGAAGAGTCAAGAATACCTCAGAGTGGGCAGTAATAATAGGAGTGACTCAAAGTGTTCTCCCTTCTTGTCTACCTATCCTGGCCCCTCTGTGATGTAAACTCTTAGGGAGGTTTTTTCCTATCTCTTCTCTTCTCACAAGTCTTCTTTCAGCTCTTCCCTAGAATGAAGCTAGATTAGATTAGACTCCTGAGTAACTTTACTGTCTTAGAATGGAGTTCCCATTTGTTTGTTTCTCCAAGCCATTGGTGACTTTGCTCCTTAATCAGTATCTCTAATGGTTACATGCACTCTCTACCAGAAATAACGTAGAAAGAATAGGGATAGGTTCCTGAACCTTCAAAATAAGAGCAGTTCAACATGTTTCAGCATGCGTTTTAATTCAAAACTAACAATCTGCACATGTGAAGTGAAACAGTCTGCTCCAGTAAGCCTTGCATAAGCAAACAAGAACATTTTGAAACTTCTAAAGATCACCTGAACATTTCTACCATAAAGCATCAAGGAATGAATTTCTTTTCCACCAGTTTCCACTTTTCTTATGATTTTGATTTTTGTGGCCAAATTTATAGAGCTATGCTTTTTTTTAAAAAAGGTGTAGGGATATCTTGTGAGGCAGTCTTATCTATTCCCTGCTTTTTCTTTGAGTTTTGCTGTTCCTGAATGCTCTGTAAGGCATTCTGGAGGCAACTGCTCTTCACCTTGCCTGTTGTAGGCAGCTGCATATGCCTACAGTAGGACTGCCTAGAACAGAATTCCATTCTTTCTTAGTTCAAGCTTTATTTCATTGTTTAGTGCAAGCATTCTGCTGTAACCCAACACTGAAAGTCTGTGTTTTTCTATCTCTCATTCACCATCCTCTCACTGTTGATGCTGCTAAAGAACTTCCAGTTAGATAGAGGGTGAGGGAAAAAGTGAAGAACTGGCAGACATAAAAAAACATTGTAAAAAGGAGCTTCTTTGTCTGCGGCTTTGTTAACTGAGGTACGCCTGCATTCTAACCATTGGCCCACTTCCTATTTTACTATTTAATATGGCAAATCTGGACATTGTTACTTAAGATACTTGGGCATATTTATAATGTGTTATGTATTATAATGTATTATAATTTATTGTGAAATGTATGAAACAATGCCCAATGTCAAATACAATAAAAAGAAAGAGAGCGAGATGACAACCACAAAAGTCAGTGGGTAGGATGGTGCTGCTGTTAACCTAAGCTAGCACTGTCTACCAACACTTAACCTTCTAAATGATCACTCTCTGTGTTTCTCAGAACTACCACAGTTTTCAAGGACACACAGAGCACGTGTAAGAAAAGAAAGTCTTACCATCTTGCTTAATTAGCCTGTGATTCCATTCCTGCATTACTTCACTGACATGGGAGCCCTTTTTTTAAATTATAAAAATAAATATTAACTAGTGAAACATTCCAGGATCCTAGAAATTATTCACCAAAGTAGCTTTCAGGTGTAGGATGTTCTTGGATTTTTCTGGCAGATGTGCGTTCTTGGGTATCTAGATGATGAGGGAAAAAAAGTTTCTTTCACAGGCATAGGTCTTCTCACCAATGCCCTTGGATGACTTGGCCATCCAGGTAATTTCTGTATGCCTGAGTTATGGTGCCTGTCTCTTTCTGTGTCTGGACATCTCCTTTTAAAAGAGATACCTCTTAAAGAGAAAGTATGGAGGAGTTTGGATCTGCCATGGACTTTAATATCACCAAGAGGGCTACTGCTTTTCCATCCTGCTGTATAATTTCAGGCTGTTTTTCCATGATATGGTGTTCAGTCCTTAAACACACATATAAACATTCAGAAATCTTGGGCTCCTCTCAGGATAAGTGGAATATAAATCAAAGAAATAATAACTTGTGTGTTGATATTTCCTTACACCTATCTTTTATATGCAGGGGTTTATTTTTGTTTGTTTTTAGAAGGAAGCATTGAATCCTGTGAATCTCTAACTGTAGTCTATAGTCTGCTGGGCACTGGCCATAATGGAAGGCACAAAACAACAACAGATGATTGTGGCAGTGGGCAGTGGATTTAAGAGAACCAGTGCCACATGAAATATTTTCTTAGGTGAATTGGAAAACATCTAATACTTTTCTTGCATTCCAATAGTTGGCGTGCTTCTTTGGTCCTCAGGAGAATTTTTGTTTTCAATGAAAGTTTTTAGGGCAAAAAATCTTTTGACACATTGACAGCTTACAGATTCACAGTGGAATACTATTATCTTTTTCCAGATACTATCATCGGCTGCACTGCAGCATAGCTTGAACTGAAGGGGATGATGAAACACATGATGTGCTTACTGTGAGATACTGCCGTATATGTTTTTAAGTGCTACTGGTGAAACATACACAAGTCATTTTTCTTCTGGGGCCAAGTTAGCCAACTTTAATAGTTGTCATCACACCAACTCAAAATACATCCTTCATGTTTTCATTGGGGAAAGCAAGAGACTGATTAAACTTACATTTGTAGAATCAGCAGCTCAGTGGATTTTTTTGTGCAATACTTCTCTTTTTCCAGTTGTCAGTGTCCCCAACAATTTGTTTCAGTTATGTTTATTTAATTTAATTTATCTTTGTCATTACTGTTAACAGTTTTATTCTAAATGTAAATATAAACTTTTAATCTAATCTACCCTTTCTATTTTTCTATACCCTAAACATCATCATAGTTGCTGGTATTGTTATCACTGTTATCTTTATTAATTCCTTGCCTTATCCTCAGAACCGAGGCTCACTATTAACATGTGTAAATAGCGAACCAGTTCAAAAATGCAGGACACCACATGATATATACTGTAGGTGTATAGGGTCATTGGGTAGTTTAGTTACTAGGTGGAACTGGACTTAATTGTAATTAGAGGTTCCCAGTATTTGTTCATGCATAAAAGAGGCAATAAAGTTCCAGATTCCTGATTAGTAAGTCTTCTAAGCTTTCTGATATGAAAATAGGATCATCTATCTAGTCATTCCACACTTTAAAGTCTCCCTGCAGGTTCAAAATTATAGCACTGGGGAGTCAAGTTTGCAGTCCTGCTGAGACTTTAGATTCTGCAGAAAGCTCACTTAGTTCCACCGCAGTCAGTTGGACTTAACCTCACTGTATTTAGGACTGTAGCAAAAGGCTGCAGACCTCCCTATCCTTGTCAGCACAAACTGATTGCAGCGAAATAAATTTCAAATGGACTTGGGAATTGGACCAAAATTCTAAGAATGCTGCCTAGCACAGTGTTAAACATATTTAAAGTTTCATTAATGGGATTTCAACATGTTTAATTGTGCATCCAATAGCACCTTGCAGACAGCATCAATCACACTTAGCTTTTGCATTTCCCTTCATTTTATAGGCCCACAGTGTGTGGTGAAATGTGCTGTAAATCTTTTGAAGAGTTTGTTTCTGTCGAAGAAGAAAAGTTAGAGAGCATCCTTTAGCATTCTGACAATATAGAAGAACCCCATGTCTTATCTGCAGACTGGGACGTGTAATTATTTCCACATAATGGTGCTATGATAAATTTAATGGCAGCTATTTTTTTATTGGATGGTTTAATATACTTGTGTGTTAAAAATACACAGAGGCACCTTAAATGTATTTCATCTGCTCCATCAAACTATCAAAGGTAGCTGTATATGAGTTTCATTATGCTGCATGTTTCTGAGATGCATCATGTTTAACTGATAACCTTCTTGTTCCGTTGTCCTTCTGCAAGCCAAGCAGGTAAGAATGCACAACAGAAACCATCACATATTGTGCTGGACTGGGATGCATCCTTGTGAAATGATGTTTACCACACCTCTATTGTCTTTCCTTTCCTCTGCTTTCCTGGTAACAAAATTTATATCCTAAGCTACTAGGGACAAGGACCTTCTCTCTTGCACTCTGTACAACATCATGAACATGGATGGTGGAATACGGTGGAGGAGAAAAATTGTATTAGCTGTACTGGTGATAAAAGAAATGAACTTTGTCATATTCAGTTGGTGTCTATTCTGCCTGACCCAGGCTACTTCTATAGGAAATTCAGGTTGTGCATGTGTGTGTATGCTGCAAACAGAAGATGATATTTTAGATTGTCACTGCTCAGGGTTTCTGAACTTTTATCCTCTGTACTTTATGAAGGTTGAGTCTCTGGGGCACTAAAATTAGGTGTCCCCATTCCATACTCATTTGTAGGCATAGCTTCCATCCTGAACTTCACTGTGCCTCTAAACTATGGACTTGGAACACAATATAGTCTCACTTCTAAAATCAGCATTTAAGACTGGTTCTGAATCTGGCAGAGATTAGGTTTGAATGACATGAGAGAAATGATAAAATACGTGGCAGGGTTTTGTTTTGTTTTGTTTTTTAAAAAATCTTATTTATCAGTTTCTAGGAGATACTGGGAGGATGAGAAGTTAATATCTGCCTTTCCTTCAAATGACAGCTGATGCTGGGTGGGCTGCTCATGAACTGCAAAGGAGTCGACTTTCTTTTTCAGGGTCTAGGGTGCCATCTTTTTTAGTAATGGTATGTACTCTTCTCTTCGAGCCAGGGTTTGCTGATTTTCATTGTTCTAAAACAGTCTCTCCAAGCACAGTTTCCTGCAGATATTTTGGACTACAGCCCACAACATCTCAGACGATTGCCCATGCTGGCTAGGGCTGATGGGAGTGGTAGTCCAAAAATCTGAGGACACTACATTGTGAGACTCTGTTCTAAAAAAGATAGAAGGATGAGACACTGTCTTTCAAATGTCTCTTATCTATTTAATTGTAGCTCAGGCTTCCCCCCTGCTCTCTAGATGTGTCTTACTGCAACTCCCATCAGCCTCACCCAGGTGGTTAGGGATTATGTAAGTTGTATACCAACGTATCCAAAGGGCTATAACCGAGTGACAACTGTTAAGATCCTCAGCAATTTCGTAGACAGACTGTTTGACCTGTACAAAATTTCATGTAGTTCCTATGGTATTTTGAACTTGTCACCTTTGAGCGTTATTCCAAGAGCTATATCCCTCTTCTGAGAAAGTTTCTTCAGTATTGCCTCATGGCTACAGCAGTTGTTTTCCAGCAACCCTTCCCACTGGATAAATTATGTCAGTCTTAAACATGCGAAAGATGAGACAAGGAACTTGTGCAGTGAAAAATCGGTTCTAAAGTGCAGTGCTGTGCACATCAGTTGCAAAGCATACTAATCTGTGCCACCCTGGCATAAGAGAAGCCCTTCAAACTGCTCCTGTCATTTGGTTTGTGGGTTTCACTCTACTATAATCACTCCTGGCAAGGAAGCAGCTTGTACGCTTCTTTCTTAGACTGTTTCACCGTAGGCTCTTCACTGCTTGCTAATGATACAGGCCAGTAGGGCTAGATGATAACTATGGATGATGTGGTGGGTTGCAGAGCTCTTGTTTCAGCTCAGATGTCAGGTCATAGCCTGTGCAAAGGTGTCTGCTGCAGTTCCCTAATCACTACAGACTGGTTCTTAAACAGCACAAGAGGGGGTTTTTCAACTTGGCCACATCGTACTGAGGTCATATATTTTCTGCATATTGAAAACTAGATGTCGGGGAGAGATATTTGGGCCTATCCTTCTCCCTGACGTTTTTAAGCACAGGGATTCTCCCCCCCCCCCAAAAAAAAAAGTCTGTAAAGAAATATTCAATCATGAGAATGGCCACCTACCCTCTGAAGTAGAGCAGCACAGGCATAGGCTTCTCATTTATGGTTTGTAAGAACCAGGCTCACCACAGAGCACTGACTGAAGAAAGGTGTGATAAACTGCATTTCCATCCAGGCAGTCTTTGTCTATATCCCTCAGAAATAGGCTACCTCCACTCAATTTTTTAATAACTCTCATGTCCTAGAAATGTGAAAAACCAGCCTTCACACTTAGGCCGTTTCCGCACTACATTGTTATACTGCTGTTATTCCACTTTCAACATCCTATGGAATCCTGGGGTTTGTAGTTTAGGGAGAGGCATTTAGAAGGCCTCAGTAAACTACAAATCCCAGGATTCCACAGGATGTTGAAGGTGGAATAATAGCGCTATAACAGTGTAGTGCAGAAATGGCCTTAGGAGGAAGAAAAAACTGCTTACCAGTCAGGGTCCTTTGGCACACTACACATAGTTATAGTGCTATGATACCAATTTCATTGGCATCGCTGCTTCCTATGGAATTCTAGGGCTTGTAGTTTGGTCAGAGGCACCAGAGGAACTCACTGGCTAATAATTATAAATGCCCTTCCCTCAGCTGCCAATCCCAGGATTCTACAGGACTGAACCAAGGCAATAAAAGTGGAATCACAGTGTTAGACAGAGGGCCTTTTAATCAAAGGTGTTAAAGGATACAATGGAATCTTGTAGCACCTTTGAGACTAATTGAAAGAAGTTTGTACCACAAGCGTTTGCAAACTCAGTCTGCAGCCTCTGCTGAAGTAGACCGAATCTATGAAAGCTTATGCTTTTATGCTTTCTTTCCCTCAGTCTCAAATGTGCTACAGGATTCCTTTGTATCTTTTTATGCTGATACAGACTAGCATGGCTATGTCTTTGGGCGCTACTCTCATTGAGGGTTTGCTGCTGAGGGATGGGCAGCTCCCAGAGAAGGAAACTCAAACTGACTAACCTTCTAGGAGTTGATCCATTTCCGCAGTTACAGGCACTGGCTGTACTGAAGCCTGTAATTCACCCTTGCATTCACAGGGCTGTGGGGTGCATTACCAGCATTCTGATGGTATGCCACACTAGGCCTCTCCTTCTCTTGGTCAGTTGTTCAGCATTTGTGCATGCAGAAGCAAAGGACACAAGTGGTTCCATGACCACCCAAATCCACCACATATTCTTGATGCCATTTTTGTCACTGTTTGTGCTTGTCCATCTAATGATACTGGATACAGGAATAAAATTCTTTTCCTTCCTTCCTTCCTTCCTTCCTTCCTTCCTTCCTTCCTTCCTTCCTTCCTTCCTTCCTTTCTTTTTTTTCTTGGAGCACATTCTCCCTCTCTTTATGCTTTCACAGTTAGGTTTGGCAGTCTGTGCCATGAAGTTCGTTCCATGTTCATTTTTGCCTTCTGAAATGTCAATAGACATGTGAGTTCACAGCGCTTGAACCTGCGTCCTTGAAATCCTATCTGAAAGGTCTCCTTTCAAAGATATCCATTCTGTATTCTGAGCTGCCTTTCTTCTCAGGATTGAACAGTGATCGTAGGGGGAATGGGCCATGTGTAGCCCTGTACCAGCATCCCCATTCCATGGTGTCCAACTATCCTAACTGGGCAGGGAAAGTCTGGATTAATCTTCTGCTGTGCACCTTTTAAATGGTCCCAGTTTCTCTCACTTCTTCCCAGTTTCCCCCTTTTTCCTTAGCTTACTTCAGGTGCTTCAAGCTCAGTTCATAGTGCAAAAGTAGCTTGCGCTAGGGAAGAGGGAGGCCGAATCTTACCCTCCCCGGTAGGTTGAGGCCAAGGGAAACTGCTTCAACCTGTCCTCGCTTGTGTGTTCTTCTTCATTAATAACTTTTGCCATCCTGACCACACTCTGATGTCGCTCGGCCACACGTGTCCTGGTTTCATTGGTGAAATGTTGGCCGGTGTGCCCTTCTCCCCAGCTCCGCCTGACTTTTGCCCATTGAGGCCAGAAGGCTCCTGCTCCCTCTGAACCGCTCTTTCTGTAACATCTCTGAGGGTGTGGCCGTCTGAAGTGCCAAGGCAGTCTGGAAGAAGGTTGCTCGGCAACAAGAACAGCACCTCAGGAGAGAAACCCGGCCCACGGTTATATGGGAGTGGCTTGTGGCTGAGCGAAAAGATTGTATAAAGCCCAGTACCTGTGGGTGTTTGACTTCCATCGGTGAGAGTGTAGTAGAGAGCTAGGGAGTAGAGCTGCCCAGTCAGCTGGAATGTGTGGCTGTGGTGGGAGGTTTAGTTCTCAGCGAAAGCCTAGTGAGAGGCAAGAAAGTAATTGAATGCTAGTAGGACCTGGTCAGAGAGTGTCACCTAGACTGGAGGTTAAGCCTTTGGTGGGAATTTAGTCAAAGGGCTGTTATATGATAACCTGCACTGGATAGGAAAGTCTAAAGATATCATTGAACGGTTTCTGAGCATGGAGTTACCTGTTACATTGTTTAAAAAGTGCCTGAGGAAATGTGTCAACCTTGACCTGCGTGTGAACCCTAATACTTTATTCTTATTGTTATCTTTAAAAGTGTTACAGTTTATTTTTTGTAAACACTAACTCAGCTTGAGTTGTATACAGTATATAAAGTAACACAGAAAACATGCTACCATCATATTATAAAACGGTTTTAAATAGACATGGGAAACCCTCACCCTTTTACACAAAGTTGGTGTTATACGAGGGAAGGCAGAGTGGTGGGTGGAGACAGGGTGCCTTATGGGGTTGGGAATCGCCACACCAATCTGGGGGAAACAAGGACCTGTAACAATCTCTGTGTGTGATCCCTCTACTCCTGAGATTTAGAGATTGGAGACAGCGTTACAAACCTTATCGGGATCCTTGTATCTTTTATGTCTGATGCCACTGTTCAACCCAGTGCCCCACCCTAAGATCTTATTGGCCATCTGCTAACCCCATTGCAAGCCTAGGATGGGGACACAAATCTTATTTCATATTTCATAACTCAAGTTCAGTTTGTAACGGGAAGAACTGGGGCTTTTAATCGATATATGCATTTAAAATTTCTGTATGAAGTTGGTAAGTAAGAAATGGGATTGGCAGAAAGGAGGGGGATGTGGCTATGAGTTTCTGTATATGTATTTCTCCTGCACATTTAGGAAAATATCAGGACGTGTACATGAATGTATACTGCTATGTGTGAAAATCATGCATGCATCTGCATTTGCATCCTTCACATGTGCAACAAAGTTGCTCAATGGTGTGCCTGCCTTCCAAATACCTTATGCCTGTTGCTGATATACATATCATACTTTACATGAAACTAGTTCAAACTTACTTCTACCACACTATCCTCCCTCTCCAAAAAACCCCTACCTATTATGACAATTAGATTGTCTGGCATATGAAAGTTGCTGATACATTTAAAATCATTTGGAAATAAGCTATTGTTTGTGGCATTAACTTATGAAAACACAGGATCAAATTACTGTAGCACAGTTTGTTCTTATTGTGATAAATTGTCACACATCCTCACTTGTTTTAATTTAGCCAAGATATTCTTTAGGGGAACAGCTTGCGTGTTTGTGCTCGCTGAACCAAATACAGTGAGGTCCTTTGGGCACAACTGTAATAAAAACTATATAAGCTTCTTCACAGTTATTAAGTGTATTCATTCTAGGGTCTTTCCATGCTAAAAGTTAAGTTCCGTACCTTCCCCACATGTTAAAGAACGTATTTTTGTTTTATGCAATGAAATAGACATGGCTGGACTCTATTTCTTATTTTAGGCATTCGTTTAAAAAAACGCTGGCAGTTGTAAATGTGACTGCCTATAATTCCTATTAGTTTGCATGGACATTACGGATAAGATAGTGTCTTTGAAGAAGTGTTCGCTACCCTTTGACTTGTCCACATTTTGTTGAGTTACAACCTGGAACAGAAATGGGTGTAATTGGGATTGTTACCACTTAATGCACAGAAGATAGTATTGTGAGGGTGCAAAATGTTATTATTATTGTTATCATCATCATCATCATCATCACTACTACTAGTAGTAGTACTACTACTACTACTGTGGCACAAAAATTAACTAAACAAAAGCAAACCAGCTATTGTTGAGTACACAGGCATTCACCCCCTTTGCCTAAAAAAGGTCTGAAGAAGTACACGGCCTCCAGAAGTCTCATAGGTAGTTTAATAGAGTCTTCTTCTTGTTGATACATGCCTTCAAGTTGTTTCTAATTTATGACAACATTTAAGCAGACTTATCATGGGGTTTTCTTGGCAAGATTTGTTTAGAGGGGATTTGTCTTTGCCTTCCTCTGAGGCTGAGACAGCATGACTTATCCATGGTAACCCAGTGGGTTTCCATGGCTGAGCGGGGATTTGAACCCTGGTCTCCAGAGTCATAGTCCAATGCTTGGACCACTTGTGTGAAATGCCAGTGCCAAAGGATGGTAGAGTTCAATGTGCTTCTGATACATTATCTACTTTTAACCCTTGTAATACCAAGGTAGCTCTTATTGTTCTTATCCAACATATTAGATGGATGGATCCAACATATTAGATGGATGAAGCTAAGAGAATGGCTTGCCTGAAGTGTCTGAGGGAATTCATGGCAGAAATGAAATCTAAACTGGATTCCTAATTTGTAACTTCATCAAATAAATACAGCATAGAAATATAGGGATCTGCCCTTGGTAAATCTCATTCAGTATTGTCTACGCTGCTTGGCTGGAATGGCTCTCCAGGATTCCTTCCTAGCCCTGTGTAGAAATTTCCTACTACTTCCTGGTGGCACTCAGTCCAAGTACTAATCAGACCTTTACTTCCAAAATTACACAAGATTAAGGGAGTTGAAGACTGAGGAGTTGTAGTCCAAAAAACATTAACTTTTGCAAGCTCTTGTTGCTGATTCTTATTCAGTCATAGGTGTTGACAGCAATTTGAATACCAGAATTAAAGACTGAATGTTTTGAAATTTGAATATTTCATACAACTATTTCAGAGGTTGATAGATATGGAATAGGAAAACTTGTAACATTCTTTTACAAAACATTTATCGAACACAATAGAAATGTGTTTCAAAAGGAGATGAAGAATATGTAATACAAAGCACGAGAAAACAAAGACAAGACTTCAATAAGCAGAAATTCGATGCCAGGAGGTCTAGTAAGGAGGTGCAGTTGATATGTTGCTACTGAACTGGAAGATGACTCAAGACATACAGGTAAATAAAGGCGTGATAACTATGCTGGCAGCATGGGTGGCTGCTGCTTTATAATGGGAAAAATAGTTGACGTCTTTGATAGCACTGTGTGGGAAAAACGGTATAAGATATATATTATGTCCTCCCTCACTGTTCTAATCGTAACTTCCATTTATTGTTCTAGGTTTGCATGTTTGTGTGTGCCTTTTCTCCTTCTGAATTAGACTAGCTTATAATTTAACAGAAAGGTAACAATTTCTTTCTTATTTTTTTCTTACCACAGTGAAGTGACCTGGATAGAGCTTGTGATAAGAGGCATTTCAGAAACATTAGGATCGCACCTAATTCTGCTTTCTTAGACCAGACTTGCCAAGTGCAGAGAAGCAGGGTCTCCTACGTGGATTGTAAACTGGGTCCTAACAGTGCTTTTGACATGTTCCTTCATAATCTTTACCATTAAGATGTTACGATCTCAGTTCAGCAGTGCTCTGGATAGGGTATCTATCCAATGACCCATAATGTTGTGATTCTACCCAGATAAGGTGGAGCAGCTGATTGGCTCTTTGCTCTCCAAAACAGACAGACAGACAGACAGACAGACAGACAGAGAGACAGACAGACAGACAGAGCCTCTTCCTTTCCTAGGCCATTTCCACACAGGGCTGTCCTGCTAGAGGGACAGGATGACAGCGGTCAGCTGTCGTTGCCATCCCACTGCCATCTCATCCCCATGTGTTGTTCTTGCAGAGTATTCGCTAAATGGATAAAATCCATTTAGTGCCCACCATTGTGTGATGCTCCCATACCTACCTGTTCTGGGGAAGGGCAGGAAGCACAATGGCAGTGCTTCCTTCCCCAGCACAGACTGGGAAATGCTTAGTTGTGCTGCAGAAGGAGGGGTGAGGCTGTTGTACTCCTTTCTGCAGAGATCCAGTCCCATGCAGAGGAGAGCATTCTTGTCATGCTCCCATCCCTGCCAGGGCTGTGACAGGATGACTCAAAGAGCCCCGTCATGCAGAAATCACCCTACTGTCACGTACTTTCAGAATAGGCCTCTCACAGATTTTGTACACAGAGTTTGCTCTTTTTATTGAATATTATGGATTCTTATGGGAAAAGAGAAGTTTTCTCCTTTGTATTCTTAGTAAAACATAGTTCATCATCTTTGACTTGTCCACATGTCCTCATGTTTGCCAAAAGTCTATGTAGTCCTGACCTATCAATCACTGGGGACAAGAGCAACCTTGTCAGGATTACAGTTCTCATCTTTAGAGAAGTAGTTTCCGAAGTTTGCCTCCCCAGATGTTAGACTACAGTTTCAGCAACCCCTGACTGTTGGACCCATTGTTGAAGATGTAGGGAGTTGCAGTCAGGCAACATTTGAGGAACTAACAGGCAACCAATGGGTTAGAGGGATTAAAAACTGGTTAGTGGTACCATAGAAGAAATAAATCTAAGTAATGGATACATTAGTTTCAGCCTATTAAACATAAGACTAGTGTATTCTTGTGTGCAGATCTGGCAAATAAATTTGGCAGCAGATTTGTATGAAGGGTTTCTTATCTGCTTGGAAACCCACCTATGCATGTAGCTCTTCTCCAATATCCCAAAGGCTCAAATACTCATTGTTTCCTTTAAGAACAAATTTAGTGAAGAAATACATTCCTAGTATGTGCTCATGGAAAAATGACTTTCTGGAACTAAATTCATATTGAGATTGTGTCTAACCTCAAGCATACAGAAACACTTTTTAGTCTTAAAACTCTCATTTTATTAGAATGTTTATTAAAGTCTATTCTTTATTACTTTGCAATATAGTAGAATCTAAAGAATAAGTGCTGTGTAATTTGGTCTATATACTGCACATGCTCAGATTCTCAAGAGCCTTCTGTTCAAGCTGTTTTATTTATAAGGTACTCACATGTCCTCTTTTACAGAGGAAAATCCTAAATTGGAAGTGATACTGGAGAACAATTTCCTTGTTTGAGGGACTCCACCATTTGAAGGGTTCTCCAATACAAGTGTGATTTAAAGATAAAAGAGCACAGGGAGGGAGATCAAGGGACCTTGAAGTTACACATGCACAGTTAGCATAAGGCCAGAAAACTCAGCAGGGAAACAGATGCTTAGAACTACTGCAGCCCTCCAGAGTAACAGTGGTTTGTCTTGGATATGGGGGAAGAAGCATTCTTCTGCTTGAGGTGTCTACCTTATTTCATGATAGGACCATCCCTTATTAATGATCTTCTTGTGTTGACATGTGTGCCTTTCTGAATGTATATTAACTTTATTTCTAACACTCGCTCCCTCTCTCTCTCTCTCTTTCATTCTACATATACCAGCACAATTGCATCTGTCATTTTTTGGAAAGCAAGTAATATAGTTGTTTTTGTTGATTGTAAAGCAATGCTCTAGAACAACCTTTTCAACTTGGTGCCTTCCTGATGGTTTTGACTATAACTTTCACTGTCCCTGACTACTGGACATGCTGGCTGATGGTTTTGGGAGTGCTGGCCCAAAACATCTAGAGGGCACCAATTTGGAAATGGATGCCTTATAGTTCCGTAGTCTCTTCGAAAGATAGGAGTTCTTTCTTAGCTCTAAAACAAACAGCAAATTAGCCTGGTGCTTCAGTTTTCTCTGCCTAATAATATTTATGCTTACAGACCAAAAAAAGAAAAAAAGAAAAAAAAGAAAAAAATCATAAACATTGCTTATAAAAATTGCTTTTGACTGACTCAAAACCAGTGTGTGTTTTTCCCAATCAAGATATCTGATGAATATAAAGTTTCTATGGCAACAAGTTAAAAACAAAAAATATCCATTTCTAGGGATTTGTCAGGCTATGATGAAAATACAATATAATAACAATGGTTGTGGTGGTTTTGTTATTCTGATTTAGCTGGTGTGGCTTTATGGAGGTTGTTTGTCATCATCACGTCTGATTGCCTGAAGATCACAAAGATTAAGTTGGGGAAGGAAAGGATTTCATAGCATTGAGACCTACTCACTTCCTACTAAATCACTGACAAACATTCCAGTTGCAAGGAGAATAGGCTGATTTTATACATGAACACAAATGCAAGGTGAGAGAAGTTAATTGTACAGAATCAAGGATTTATGTTAGCTACAGCAATCTCTTATTTAACCCCTGCTTTGTTAAAAATTAAATCGTTATTATTAGTTTTTGAGAGACAGCTGTAAGACTAAACAGTAAGGGGAGAGGGAACTATTTTTAAACAGGTTACTGCAGTAAAGGAGATGTGATACAATTTAGAAAAAAATGTAATTAAACATGGAAATCTTAGTGGCTTACATTGGTGTCAAAATCCCGTGCAGATTTTACAGTTGTGGGAGATCTAGTGACATGTCTTCCTTCTCAGTCTGGCAATCAAGTTTGTTAGTCAGATTTCCAGTGGATTGGAGGCTTCATCACAGTATGGTTGAGAGTCAAGTAAGACAGTGCTGTGAGGAATTGAGGAGAGATATAGATAAGGGAAGGTCTCATTAGGGTGCAGCAAGATTTTTAAAAGTAATGATGATGGGCAACCTTCCAGCCATTGTTGGTCTGCAGCTCCCATCACCCTGCCAGAACACTTCATTATTTGAACAGCTAGTCCAGTGACATTTGCAAGGATATAGATTCTCCACCCCTGTTTAGAAGTGTTGACCTAGCAAAGAGACACTGCTTCAGCTGTGCTTCTGGAAGCAAGAGGTGTGTGGTTCTAGCAAAGTGGGGAAATGCAGCTCTCAGATTCCTCCCACCAGCATAGATGTGCTGAGAGTCATAATCTGAAAAAAAGCAACTTTTTCAATCACTCTACTAGGAGTGGAAATAATGTCTTCTGTTATTCATCTCTCAGCTGAAAAGCTGGTTTTCTGACACACAGGAAACTCCGTTTAGAAAGATAACACAGAGGTGAGAATTCTGCTCGTATCTGCACAGGTTTTGCTCAGCAGTGTGTGTACAGCTTTGTATTTAGCAAGAAAGAGCACTGGCCATATTATTTTAAGAGTGGAAAAGGACACATCATTATTTGTTACAGCTAAATAAGCTTGGCTTACAATATGGCTCCAGATCCAAGCACTGGTCAACCCACCTCCTAGCTGATGAAAAGCCATTCACTCAGTCTACTTGCTGGGTAGCACTAGAATGACAGAAGTGGGAATCCATTTAGATGGAAGCACTGTATGGTTCTCTTAACATCTAAGAGTGAGGCAGAGCCTTCTGTCCCTGAGCTGGGCATGACCTGGTTGTTTATGTCCCAAGGTCTGTTATGGTAAACCCTATATGGGTCCCACCTATCTCTGCATTGGATCCAACCTCCATACCAAGACTGCCAAAGTTGTGACAATCTGTATTAGCCATGTGATACCACTGGCAAAATAATCATCTATACAAGAAGCCCAAATGTTGATGGAGGGTGGGTGAAGAATGACAGTCAAAGCCAAATGACTTTGTGGTGGGGGGAAGCAGATTATACGGACCAAGAAGGGAGCTGAGTGAAACCTTCATTTGCTCCTGAGCCTTGCTTCCTGCTGGCCAACTAGGCTGCCTCTGATTGGCTGGCCTTCTTGCTACATATCAGAGCCCAGGAGAACCACAGAGGCCCCTGAGAAAAAGAAACAGCCCCAGCACCTGGAACTTGAACAAAAAACCTGCAAGTGAATACCTGGACATAGTGGTTTTCTGTCTGAAAATTGCACAGAAAACATTCTTTTCACATACATATATGTATTTTTGTGTAGGATAGTTTCCTGAAACACTTCAGGATGGTACAAAACCCATCATTTTTATATAAAATTCCCCCACATGAATTCATGCACAGAATAATGTGTGCACAGAATATTTGTGCACTTTGGGATGGGCAAATACTGGGTGAGATCTTAATAGAAATACTAGTTTTCTTTGACAGCAAGGAAGAAACTGCAGAAATGGTTTGTCTTCATATGAAAAGATGAAATAGTCAAAGATTTACATCCCCACTTTCTAGAACTGTAACATTTTGTGTGGAAGGAATTTAGTTTTACAAAACATTTGAGCACTACCGTGTTTCCCTGAAAATAAGACATACCCATAAAATAAGCCGTAGCAGGATTTCTAAGCGTTTGCGCAATATAAGCCATACCCCGAAAATAAGACATAGTGATAGGCGTGGCTATGCAGCGTACTGGCGCGGAGTGGTAAAGAAGACGGGCAGCCCTTCTCATCCACCCCATCGTGACAGCTGCTATCTCGGAGGTGACCGAAGAGGTACAGGCAGCCCTATCAACAAGGTCGGCTCTCCCTGTCAGGTCCCGGTCGTTCTGTGCATGCTGCAAGCTGAGGCATAGAGGGAGACAGGGTAGGAGCAGCAGGAGGAAGAAGCGGGAGCGAAAAAGCAAAAGTTCCCAAGTTTTGCAAACTTTCTTTTTCTCCTCCCTCCAACCCCCCCCCCTCGCAGAGTCCATCCTGGATATAGAATTCCTTTGGATGCATTCCTTTAGTCACTCCCCCCCTCTTTCCACTGTACACTCCGGACCCCACCTCTCCCCTCCCACTTCCCTCCCCTTTACACAACTTTGTAAGACAATCCCCCCTTTGTGCTCTTGAATCTAGCGAAGGTTAAGGAAGGGGAGGGGAAAGCCCCAAAACAGATCCAGGAAAGGAGACCCAAAACAACGCGCCAGCCTGCCCTATCCTCCCAACAATTGGGGGGGGGCGAGGGAGGGATTACACCACCACGCTGAAGCCGAGAGTAAGGAGGTTTGGGGAGGGGAAGGGGAGGTTATCAAGGGGACGTGCCGCCTTTCCCACTTACCAGCCAGCCCGGGTGTTGGGCCGGGTTGGAGAACTGCATATGCTCCAATCTCGCCCATGCCTTTCCCCCCAGATGTGTATCTGTGCGCCCCCCCTCTCTTTCCTTGCTCCGTGCAGTGTTTCTTGTTGCTGGCAACCCAGCGACGGCACTCTTGTGTGTGTGTGTGTGTGTGTGTGTGTGTGTGTGTTGTAGAGCAGGTTGTTAGCCAGGACTGGCTCTCGTGGTACTTCCCCCCACTTCAGAGAGAGACACACTGTGTGTGTGTGTGTGTGTGTGTGTGTGTTTATGCGTGCGTTTTCTTTTTGCCTTCCTCTCCAGGGTGCACACAATAGCCGAGTCCCAAGCGCTTCTGCCAGCGGCCGGGACTGCAGCAACAGCGGCGAGTCTCCTTGATGCCTCTGGGGGGCTGGCAAGCAAATTTTTTTAAAAAATGGGGGGGAGCTCGATCTCTCCCTCTCCCAGCCCGACGCCGCTTTCACTCCACAGCCCACCCGGCTTTCTGTCCTCGCAACGGATCCTTTGGGTTGGGAAAGCCCCGATCCCAACTCTCCGGCCAGCGCCCAGAGGCAAAGGAAAGGGGGACCCCCGCGTCCGCACTGGCATCGTCGATCCCGTGGCAAACTCCCCAATCAGGTTCCTAGAGGGACGCCTCCCCTGTTTGTCCTCTCTTCGGCTTTGCTTTTAAGCAGCAATGCAGGGGAGGAAAAAGACAAGACGGGTGGGTAGGTTTTTGCTTTTGGCTACTGTACATGCGAAAAAAAGAGGACTTGCATTGGGGCATATAACTTTTGCAGAAAGGGGGGAGTTGCATTGGGGCAAGATGGGCTATTTAGCTACCGTGAGGAATGAAAAATGGCTCTTTGCAACTCCACCAAAATAGAGATCTTATTTTGGAGCTCCCAAAGCCTTGGGCAGACAAAGAGGGGGTCCGGTTGCACTCCTCGCCTCGGAGAAAGTTCGGCAAGAAGCGAATCCTGCTTGTTTGCAAACACGACGGCGGGCGGGGGTGGTTGAGACGAGTGGTGTTACGGAGGAACTGCAAGGAAACAGGCTGCCAAGGGATTGAGGCGGAGGAGGGAAGGCTGGCCGCGCAAATTACGGTAGGATGCGGCGTGGGAATTTCCGTTTTTGACTGGCGGTTAGTTCGTCGGGAAAGGAACTGATCCCGAGGTCAAAGACTCTTAGGCATTTCCACACTAGCCTGTTATAGTGCTATTATTCCACTTTCAACATCCTATGGAATCCTTTGAGGCCCCTCCCTAAACTGCAAACCCCAGGATTCTATAGGATGTTGAAAGCGTAATAATAACACTATGGCCTTTTCTGCACGACACTCTTATAGTGCAGTTATTCCACTTTCAACCTCCTAGGTCGGTGGAAGACAAGGTCGGCTCCCCCTGTCAGGTCCTGGTCGTTCTGTGCGTGCTGCAAGCTGAGGCATAGAAAGTGAAAATAAAAGTCTCCTCAGTGAAGTGAGGAGCAGGACCCTCTGCTTTAGGTATTGTGTGTCCTCAGGGGGAAGAAGTAAAGCTGTGGCTGCCGTTCTACTCAGCACTGTGGGTCTCTCTCCCCCAGCACCAACCAGCAACAGTCTGTGGGTCTCTCTCACCCCACACAAACAGCAGGGGATAGGGGAAAAGCTTCAGCAAGCAGTCTGCTACTGAGCCCAGAGAGATCATCCCAGCTCCACTGTGCAGATTGGACCCAGTTCTCACTGGATCCCTGATAAATAAGCCAGCCCTTACACATCAGCTTTGCTGGCCTATCTCTGCTTTTCCTGAGTATCTGTACCCCTAGACAAGATGAGTGCAAAAAGAAAGAGTTATTCTGTTGAGTACAAGAAAGGAATTGCGGAGGACTCCCAGGGCAAGAATCTTACGGCTTTCTGCAAAGAGAAGAAGTTGGATATCCGAATGGTCCAAAAATGGCGGGCAGAATACGATAACCTCAGTCTACAGGTGGACAGAGGAAATGCTACGAAGCGCAAATGTGGTTCAGGTCGACAACCTTTATTTCCTGAGCTGGAAGACATGATCAGTGAATGGATTGCTGACAGGAGAGCACAGGCTTTGGTTGTGCGCAGGGCTGATATTCAAGCATTTGCCCTTGCAATGGCACCACAATTCGAAATATCCCCAGAATTCGAAGCATCACAACACTGGCTGGATGGCTTCCTTCAGCGATATGAACTGTCTCTCAGAAAATCAACAACACTGTTTAAGTTGGAAGATGCTGAAGTTATTAAGCGAGCACTTGCATTCAAGTCCTTTGTTGATGGCATCGACTTTTCTAAATACCAACTTTGCAACATGATTGCTATGGATGAAACTGCAGTGTTTATGGGTCAAGGAGCCCAAACGACAATTGAACAGAGGGGTGCCTCCTCAATCTACGTTCCCTCCACTGGTCACGAAAGTTCACGTGTTACCTGTATTTTGGCAATTCGTCTGGATGGAAAGAAAACCACACCTCTTATCATCACTAAGGGCAAGAAAGATAAGATTGAACGTGTTTCCGGCATTTATGTTCTTGAAACCGAAAAAGCCTGGTGCACACAAGCAGTTATAAGGAAATGGCTTGATTTAATGCTGCCACTTGTTTTGCGAGGTGGCCAAAGAGGTCTGCTAGTCTGGGATTCGGCCAGCACTCACCATGCTAAAGACATGAAGAACTTCCTTGCAGAGAGAAGAATAGATCAAATAATGATTCCTGCAGGAATGACTGCCTATCTGCAGACTCTTGATATTGCAATAAACAAGCCATTCAAAGACCATTTGCATATGGAAATTAACGACTACATTGAAAATAGAATGACAAGAAATCAGCGTGGAAACTTTGTGAAACCTAGCCTGCAAGAGGTCGTGATTTGGGTGAAGAATTCATGGGATAAAATCACTGACAGTGTTGTTGCCAACGCACTCCGAGCAGGTTACATGGAAAAGAGCTGCTCATTTAATGAGAGCTCTATTGCTCGACATGAAAGATTGGGGCCAATGGTTCTAAAGGAAATGGAGTCGCAAGAAATTCAGGATGGAATTCCGGGTTTGGAGAGTTATGATGATGTTCCAGAAGAAGACGACTTAACTATATTTGAATAAATGTAGATTGTTGTACCATACTTAATAAAAATAAGACATCCCCTGAAAATAAGCCATACTGTGTCTTTTTGAGGAAAAATAAATATAAGACGGTGTCTTATTTTCGGGGAAACACGGTATTTTAGCATTATGCTCTTTTTTTAGTGGGCAAATCACAGAAGTCTAGAAACAACATTTTCTCTCTCAAGACCTCAGAACGTCTAAGAACTAAGGACATAGATAAGGCTCCTTTCTTTCTACTCCTTCACAGCACAGACAGCAAAGGCAAGGTCTGCAGATACAGTCCTGTTCCCTGCTTCCATGAGATCTTAACAAATGTCCACATAGACCTCCAGAAAATTTGAAGGCAAGTTCTCATATGTGTTGCCACCAAGAACCTAAAGGGTTTTTTTTTTAAATAACCTATAGGTTTCCGCCATTAGGTGATCCCCACTAAAGCAGCAATAAATTATAAATATCAATTGTAATATAAAACAAGAACTGTTGAATGAATGGGTCCAATCTGAGGCTTCTTGAAACAGAACTTTACTCAACAATGAAGATCGATAAAACAGAGACATAGGTATGTGTGAACAGAACCAAACTCTTACATACAGAGGACGCTCATGTTAGAGAGAAACTTCTAGGTTCTACTTAGCTGCTAGGCAACATCACCTCAGGTTTTTGCCCAGGTCTTTTTACTTAGCTGTGCACAACAGATGACCTCTTCTAACACATGGGCTGACAGTTAACAGCTACAAAAAGTCTAAGTAGAAAATTAACCACGACTGCTACCACTATCTCAGCAATCAGGTATTTATGTAACACTGGATTTCATCTTCTTAGGAAAGAAGCTCAGTAAAGGTTTCTTTGACTGACAGTTTATCTTCTTATTTTGCTAATCTACAGACATACCTTTGCTAGCATTCTTGAAAGTCTTCCCACAGGTACTTGTGAAAAAAAGTCTGCTTTGATAATCTTGAAACCAATTGATATTTGTACCGTGAAAATTGAATCAAATCTGCTTTACTGATAATGGTTGATCTCTTTTAGTATCCATGTTAATGAATTTTACAGAAAGCAGTGTAGCACAACTTATTCAATCTGTTATTCTTAGTCTTTTTTCCAGTAGTGAACTTCTTGAAAATGGTATATAGCTTATTCAAAAGACTATATTCAACTATACCTTGGGAGGGCAAAATTTGCCAGTGGGCTGCTCCATGGGATCCCAAATGTACAGCTTCTGAACCCTCCAGAACCCACTAAAGTCCCCAGATTGCCTAACATTTTTTTAAAAAAAGGGGGTGAATTTTTAGATGATTGTGTGTGTGTGCCCTAAATCTGCTCAAACTGCAGTGGTTCACTTTCCCTAATCCACACTTCCCAGAAACACAGAAAAAAGAAGAAAAAAGTGCCTAAAATGACAACTGGAAATGATGTCACATCATTTTAGCCCCACAGAAATGTGCTGATGCAGCCCACTGAGCAGATGTAGGGTGTAAAAATGGTCTTCAACCTCTGACCACCCCCGAACCAGACCATAACTGAGTACATTTGTTTTGAAATGTCTTCTGTCAGTAAACTTGTGTTGGTTTATTTGCATCCTTCATATTGCTGAGTTACTAGATGATATGGGCCAGCCATTGGACATTAGGAATGGTTGCATTCAGTTCAAGGTTGAAGGGTGGGAATTCTGCATAGAAATGGATAAACAGGGATGCATATGGGATGGACATGCACATTTGGTTGCACATTTGAGTATGTGTATAGGTGCTCAGCACTGCCATTCAGTACAGAATCAATGTGTAACTCTTCCTGTGGAGATTTATGCTGCATAATCATGATGTAGGAGCTTGACCATTGTGATTTGCTGCGCACTTCAGATTAGTGAAATAATCACAGGATAAACTACCGGATGGCTTGTCTGGATGGTACTGTTTTCATAGAATCAGAGATTATCACTCTTCTTTATTAAGTTGCTTGGATCATCTCAGCTATTGTCTGAGGATTTTGACAGTCACTTGAAATAAGTTCTCAATGAGAACATGATATCTGTGTGCCTCTGGAAATGTCTTAGATGAGAACTTACGGAGGACTGGCTCCACCATGAGGCAAAATGGAGCAACCATCTCAGGTGGCAGATGTTGGGAGGTAGCAGTTAACACTCCAACCACTCATCTTGAGTTTCCTAGTCATTCCGCTTTATTAAGACAGAACTGTGTAGTTCACTCCTCCCTCACACATACATCAGAGCTGGGAAACTACTTCAGAGGCTAATGTTCATTCCCTGTGGTGGGCCGCACAGTACAATTTTCACTGAAAAATCAGATGGAAGTTGGAGCCAAAAGTCACTTCTGCTTGCAACTTCTGGAGCTTTGGTAAAATGGGAGTAGAGCTGCAGTTTTGGGAGAGAGCCTGCAAGTCTGCTCTTCCGGTAGATTTCTTTATTTCCTTATTTCTGTTTTTTTTTTTAAAGCTAAAAACAATAGTGATGGGATGCTTCAGGAATGTGGGGACCTTGCAGCTTTCCTCATCCCAGTGTAAACTAACTTCTTGCCCTTAAGGGGCTGTGCCATTGACAGTCTGAAACACAATTCAACAGCTAGTCCAATCTGCTTCTGTTCACTGTATGAGGGATGGGGCTATCTTGTCTTTTGCATCAGGTGACCAGATAACCCAGTGCAGAAGGGAAAAGGATTTAGGGGTGTTGACACAGTAGGAGATCAATTCGTACCTTCTAACAGGCCCATGTAGGCTCTCTCAGATTATATGTAGTATCTTCCAGAGTATATTCTTCCATCTCCAGATCACTTTTTGAAATCTCTGAGGATCCAGCCATAATGTCACAAAACTCATTTTAACTGAAGCAACATTTTTGTTGATGTTCTGAGATCCTCACTTCTGGTCCAAGGGTGCTATTGTATAAGATTAGGGTTTCCAAATGAAGCCTCAAGCCTAGAACATGAATAGCTATTGATACTGATACCCCAGTTGTCCCCTAGCTGTACCAAAGAAATTACTGAAGTGGCTGTTGAAGTGGTCAAAGAAGAGATCAGGTCCGATATGTAGGCTAGCAAAACACTTCCAGTCACAAAGTAGAATTTCTGTGGATCAGCACAAATTGCAATGGCAAAGGTAGCAGAATTGTATGTGCTGCTTAGCAGAACTGTATGTGCTGCTTTGTTGTACTCCTAAAGCACGGCATGCTAGTTCAGTTGTAGTTAAAACCAGGGCCCAGACTGCTGCTAAAGATTACAGTTTTATCAGCACGAACATGGAGAACACAGGTGCTTACAGAAGGACACCATCATCTTCACAATATATCCTATGAGCCTTTCACTTTATCTAGCTTATTCCAAACAGTGAAAAAGAGACAAATTGTTCTCAGATGGCTCAGAAACGACCTGCTCATTTACTACTCTTTTGTTGCACAGTGAAAGTTAAAGTCCTCTTATCCTGTCAGCTTGACTTAAAGCAGGAAGATTTTTCTTTCCTTTTTGTATAGTAAGCAGCACTTCATTAGTTGCTCATCACTTTTTTCCCTGAGCAGTTCTTCACAGTTTTGTGTCTGAATGAAGGTTGTTCAGATAGATGAAAACACCTTTACCTGTGCTGTGGGGTGTAGACAAGCTCCCTGGGAATGTGAAATGTAGTGGACGCTCACCAAGCAGTGAAAAAGAGAGAATCTTCGAAACAAGTTATTAATCCCACTGCTTGGAGTTCCCCTTTTGCATCCTTAGCCATTCATATTTTATGCTGATATGAAAGGAAATATAGTCCCAACCTGCTTGATTCTAAGTGAAAACGGATACAGTAATATCAAGCAAGGTGTTCTAGGTTTTTCTTTTGCTTGATATAGAGTAGATGCTGCACAACCACTGGAAATTCGTCCTGACCCCTCCCCCCAATTCTTCCTTGAGAATCTGGACATGGAGGCAGGAAAGAAAGAGAGATGTTTGGGTAGATGAACCAGGCCTGCTGTTTGTTGAGATTTCATCTCTCACAGGTAGATTTATTGTAGAACAGAATGTTCCCTAAAGAGTGGTTGATAGCTAGACAACTGACATGACCACCTTCTTTTTAGCAGCCTGCTGCTGGCCTGTCCATGCAGAAGAGCAAAGCACTAATTTCCTGCATACCTTGGCCTAAATCCAATTTGTGGTCCCAACTAGAGCAGACACACTGTATCAATTAATCATAAGTCAACACTTATATAAATCCTACTGATTTAATGGGTCTGCTCTAAGCAGGGCTAGTCATTGAACTTCAGCCTTTGTACCTCTTTCAGCACAAATGTTTCAGGGTTTCAGCAGGCTGTCTTAAGTACCACTGACCATCTTTAACAGTTATGGCACATGTCCAGCTGCCCCCAAGTATATCTCCACTATATGCCCATATGGAAAGAATCCCCTATTACTGCTCTTTTTTCCAAGAACACAATCTCCAGTGGACAGTTAAATAGATGATTTACTGTATTTCTTCTCTTCTTGCTTTTGCATACTTTTTTTCCCCGAAAGGTTGAATAAGGAGCTGCATTCAAGACAAGTTAAAAGAAGTACTTCTTCACACAATGCTGAGCCAAACTGTGAAATTCACTTCCACAAGAGGTAGTGACAGTCATAAGCCTGGACAGCTTTAAAAGGTTATTGGACAAATTCATGGAGAGGAAGGGTACAGATGGCTATCAATTCATTGTGGCTATATATTACTGTATTACTGGAAGCAGTGTGCTGGGGACATGACCAGGTTTATATTCATTTTCTGCTGTGGGCTTTCTGTAGGCAACTGGACGGCCACTGTGGTAACAGAATGCTGGACTGGAGGGGCCTTGGTTTGATCCACCACAGCTCTTCTTTTGTTCTTAATTCTTGTTACATGTTTTTTTTCCCTGCTGCAGCCTGTATTGAAACTGATTCTTCATTTGCTATGAATCATATTCACTTTGTCAGTCATAAAACAGTGGGAGAAAATACGCCTGGCTCTAGAACTTGCAGTATGGTACAGCTGCAGGCTAAGAGGCTTTGATGTAAATCTGATGGAGCTTGACGCCATCCTTTACAGTTTAGTGAAAAAGTACATTTCATGATGGTAAGAGCAAATTGAGCTTAATGCATTTCAGGTTGCTTGTTACCAGTAAACAATGAAAGAGGAAAGTATAAATCAACATCTGGCTGTTCACTTAGGAGGGAATGCAAATAATATAAGTCATCATTCTTAGCAGAGTTAATCCTCAAGATACATTTCCTAAGCTTCTCTGTTTTACTTCTCTGGCTGAACAATATGTTTGTGCTATATTTCAGACACTGACAAATTGGGTGACCAGCAAGTACAATGGTACCAATCATCCTGGGACAAAGACAGAGAATTGTAAATGCCAAATTTTCATGATCTCTGTAAAGGGTTCTTCCCTAGTAAAATCTGTATACTCCACTTTAGCAGAGCGTCTAAGGTCATTTAAAAAATAATGAGGCAAAATGTTCACCAGCCGCAATTCTAGCACATTCTTTACCCACCAGGTAGTAGTGTTACCAGGTAAAGCTCCTTGGAGATTGAATTCTACAAGCATACTGTCACTGAGGAGAGGGTGTTTCTCTGGTTGCCAATTGCCTTCCTTCAGACAGTCTCCAAACATGACATCGAAACATTGGCAGATTAGGATGAGTGAAAGCATTCCTTCAGGCACACATTTTAAGGGTGAGGATTAGCCTTTCGCACTGAATTCAGAAAGGCATGAGAAACCAATGTGCTGTTTACAGACTAGCAAAATATTTTCCCACTGACTAGTTCATCAATGATCTAGTGCAGGGTCTGGAAGTCACATTGGCCCTGGCGGTGGATATAATATACCCCAACACTGTCAAAGTTGATATTGCCTCAGTAAAAATCACCACTGTTTTACCATGCTCCTGGAAGCCTCCAAGACTAGGCAGATGAAATAGGAAAAAATATGAAAACATCTTGCCTATTAGTAGCATTTCTGTATGTGGCTTCCAGTTAATTGGAACGTCAGGGGAAAAAAGTGTGTTGGTGTCTCCTTGTCTATCACACAGTCTTATTCATGCATTGTGGTGAGTGTGAAACTCATCTCATGAGTAGGGCTACATGGAATAGTTTGCCCACCAGTGTGATGCATGCAGCACCGTTCTGCCCCTCAATGTGAACATTTGTAAGAAGAGAGCTTTCATGTGCGTGCAGTGTGAAAGTCTCCATGCAAACCCAAACCCTGCACTATAGTCCCAACTTGCATGGAGGCCTTCCCCCATATACCTGTATCTATATGCTGCACATGCAAACTTACAAGTTAGGGCTATATCACATAAGGAGGGAGGGCAGTCAACAGATGCTGCTGCCAACCTCTGTTAACACAGTGGGTTTTACATGTTGAATTAAATGTAAATAGGGTGATGGTGATAAATAGCAGGAAAACCACAATGAGAGATCCTATGAGATTCCAGTTCAGTGGAATCTAGCAATAGCTGAGGGCAAAGGAGCTATGCTGTATTACAAAATGCTTTAATGCAGACTATGCTATGTTGCTAAGCTAACAGTAGGCTTCCAAGGCCAGAAATAATCCCTGCTGAGATGTGTGTGTGTTGGGAGGGAACACCGGGAGAATGAAGTTTTGTATGGGCAATGTGAACAACTTAAAAGTTGCAGCCTTAAATAGCCCTCATAAATGCTTTATAAGAATTAGGACAACTTGGGTTGTGTCATCATCACATCCTTTTTGTCCCTACAAAGACAGTTGTTTGGAAGACATCTCAAAATGATTTCTAGATTATAGAACTAGATGTATTACTGTTGATGGTGCATATTCTTCTTGAAAAGGGTAGCTTTGAGTATTGTTTTTATAATGAAGTTTACTGTTGAAGATACAGAAAGTTGTGTCCAGTTCTCTGATTCTATGGAACAAATTTCACACTTTATTAGAGAATCCAGCTCATTGTTAAACCTCTGAAAAACAGAGATGGGAGAGCACAGTTGGAAGAAGCCAGTTGACAGCCAAGAGAGTGATTTTTAAGAGTTGCCACATCTTCAGTGTTACTGCCCTGGCTAGTCCGAGCTTTGGGGATATTAAAGATATCCCTTGATATCGCAATTCGGCTGCACTTCTCTATTTCTCTCCACGTGCTTGCAAGGCCACCGGACAAGCACGTGAACAAGCTCCGCTGTTAATAGCCGTAATATTCAAACTACAATACAGGCAGGCCAGAAATAGCTGACTCGCTGCTTTAGGAGATGTCCAGGCAAGTACTCTAATTAAGTATGCACGCCACTTACAAAAGAGCCTCTGCCCCACACTGGCAGCTTGATGGGTAAACTATACCATACCCAAGTACTCTGCGTTTGCATACTGGCTACTCTATTGAGAACTGCTACGATAACGCAATCATTCAGATTCTGACCTTTCGGAGGCTTTGTCTCCAACTCCAAATCTATTGTTTTCCCCCCAAGTACGGCATAGCCTGCAGTCACAATTCTCTTATAAAAACCCTTGATTCCGAGACCTTCCTCGGATCGCTCCTGGGTTTCATCCCGCCTTGCGGCCGCTTTGCTTGGCGAGCCTCCCCTCAGCTCCACGTGCTGAGCTACATCGCACCCCAGCGTCGCTCTCTATTTTTCTGGGCTTCAGGACAGGTGAAGTATCACCCAAACCAACAATCCCTCTAAAAATCCCTCTATACCACTCCAACCTTTATTTTCTTTCGTTATCTTGTATGAGTGTGTCGCATACACTGTTTTGCTTGTATTTAATAAACATCATTTATTATTTCAACTTTTGTGTTCTCTTTGACTTGACCCGACCCCGTAGACATAGGGTTCAAGATCTTGCTAAGTTACCCTGCCTCTCGTAACATTAAGCAGTGCTCTGAGCTAATTTTCCCCACCTTTAGTTGAGCACATTTTGGTGTCCCTCCCGGGACCCCCAGTTCACAGGGTAACATCAGTTTCTTTCTTACACTCTACTCCCCATCCAAACTAGCTGTTAATCAAGTAGAAAAAATTGAGTGGTAAGCCTGCTAAGGAAAAAGTTTTAGTTCTTGTCAGACATACTACACTGTCATCACTAGATCACCGTGATATAGATTTGCAAGGTTTCATTTCCTCTTCAGCTGAATTCAGCTGAATTCCTTTTAACAGTGCTCCCAGCAGCCATCTGGAAGAGTATTTTACTAATTGACCCAAGCAAATGCCATAAATGTGATTGACACTTGCTAGTCTTAATCCTACTGGGCATTAGTACATATAGGATTCTACAATCACAGGCACTGCAGGAGGGGAGACCTGCTTTTACCCTCCATCCCCCTTAGGGAAATTTTTCTTTTGCTGAAGATATTAAAGACACAACAGGTTAGGATTAACAAAATACAAATAGCTTTTATTTAGCACTGCTGGTAGAATCAGTTTCTTTTTGTGCTTCATTCTCATTCTGGGACTGCTGGGTTCTGCAACAAAAGAACTGTACAAGGGAACCCTCGATTAGTCAGATCGCTGAAATCTTACAATACAGCTATGCCACAATGGCTGCCAGATACAATTAAGTCTATTGGAATATTCTGAAATGTGTGAGGCTTTATGTACCATTTTGTTAGTATAAAAATGTTTTATTCTAACAATTACAATTAATTGGGAAGGGAACTGTTGCTATTGATATATGCAAAGAGAGTGCAATATGTGTGACATTTGTAAGGAAACATTCATACTTGGCTTGTTCACTTTGTGACAATGAAATGACAGGGTACATTTCTCACTTTTCTCGCTGCCAACACTAGTATTTGTTTGTTTGTGTGTGCATATGTGTGTGTATTTTAGCTTGGAGGTTTCTTTTCTTTTTTTGTAATTTTTGTTTGGTAGAACATATCAATCAAGATCTAAATCCAATTGCTGCTTCTATCTAGAATAAGCCCATTGGATCACTGGAACTTACATGTGTTGACTGATCAAGTTCCCATCAGTTTTGTGGGTTTACTTAGTTGGAATTAGCAATTGGATGTAAATTACAATAATTTGCACCATCATAGTACATCCTAATTACACAACATTTGCCAAATTCTGCATTATAATAAAGGCATAAGGAACTGAAATTAATTAATTGCAAAATAGACATTGGAGAATCAAGGAGATAGTAAGATAAGTAAAATAGCAATAAACAATGATGTAGCATAAATACATGTTATGTCACACAAATTCTTTCATGGATGAAGTCATGAAAACTAATCTAACATTTAAGGCATCGTGTTCTGAATTTTTTTTTCAGTTACAGTAACCGCTTACAGTTAATTAATTCAAGATATTGGGAAAATATGTTAGCTCATCACTTCTGGGATTATCTGATTTTTATAGTTCATTTAAGATACTGCTTCATCACTGCTGAAGTTATCTGATTAAGGTAACAATACATACAAGGTTACAAATTTATTATTTAGTTCTTCTTTCAATTGTGTTAAAGTATGTGTAGTGCCAGATACTACTGGTAGTTTTAGCTTCTTCTTTTTTTCTTTTGCTACATTGTGTTGTAGCAGTTTGTCTACCTGCTTACTCTTCTGGGAGTAGAACAAAATATATAATGTTTTCATTGCTTCAGAACTCCTATGCTGGATTGTGTTACAAATGTATTATTTGTAAAGTGAATGGTTGGGAAAAGGAGGCAATAAGAAGCCACCTTGATTTTCTTCTGCTTTGCATAGGCACTCATTGCCCTTCAAATTTTTTCTGTAGATGCAATACTTACAATGAACTAATGTGTTAATATTAGTTGAATATTTCTACATTCTCCATGCTTGATTAGACAACCAAACAGAGGTTTGTTAGTTTGTTTCTTTAATTGTTCATAAAACCTGGAATCCAACATATGTGTTTGGCTATGGATAGCTAAACTTATATTTGGATTTCAGCTTTGTTGGGGTGGAGTGGGCGTAACCACACTGACCAAAAATACAATTGTTAATCTATTCCAGTAAGCTCCCAAATTCAATCTTGTTCTAACTAGTTCCCAAATTCTCATTGACTGAAAATCAGTGGGTCTACTCTACCAATCAGATTTAGTTCCCAAAATTTAATTATGGATGGAAAAAGAAGCTGGTTTTCTTCAAGTTACATTGACAAGATTTTATGGATGTATTCTACAAAGTCAGTTGTCTGTGCCCAACACCTAGTTTTGCATATGGTTCCTAAGATTTATAAATATTTTCCGTGAAGAAAACCAAGTAAATAAAGGTTGATCATGCCCCTCTGTTTGTAACCACATTTGAATTAGCAGCAGTTAGTCTTTCTCCAAAGTTAATGCATATGACCTCAAAGAATTGTGGTAACTGAACAGCTGATTATAGTAATTATGAGCCCAGATCAGCTTTGCACATTTGCACTCTGTGGTATTAGGAAATAAACAAGTTGCAAAAGAAAGAGCAGACAAGCCTTGGCCACTTCTTTCCCTTAAGCTAAGCATGGAAGCTCCTTGGCTGTGTACTTTGAGCAGTTTCTCAGAAATTTCTCACCACTTCCCCTAATTTTTTCACACAGTTTCTATTTTCTCTTCTCCTTTGATGAATGGTTGTAAATAAATAGGAAGAAAATAGTGACACAGTGCTAGTGTGTTATCAATAAAGTAGGAAATGGGGATCATTCCCCCTCTCCAGAGAGAAATAGAGAAGAGAGAGAGAAGGCATGACATGCTTTTAGTTCCTCGCAGAAGTACTAATTTCTCTATGTGGAAAGCATAGTGCTGCTTTGGCTGAACCTACATGTAGAGGATTAATATATGTGAACTGGGTGCAACCAATGCCCTTACCTAACTGATAACCAACCATGAAAGAACAAGATCAGACACAAAAATGGGTTAAATAAGGGCCACTCTATTTAACCTAAACTATTTAAAATGTGTTGGCCTGGAAATGAAGTGGGGGGGGGGCAACCTGATGTGGGTCCAGCTGAGGCCAGGTATCCACTGCTCGACAACCTCTTCAGCCTATTCTTGGGTGACACACCTCAGCCCAAAGGACAACCCAAATATTTGGGTTGCTCCTCAGCCAGCTGTAATTTGCAGGTAACCCAGAGAACTCCCACCCAAGTTCCAGACCTCTACAAGTTGGATCCCAGATTCCAGGTTAACCTCAAGGGTAGCCTTCCCCCTCCTACACCCCACGTTGCAGAACACCACAAGGAACGGTTTCAGAGGCCTACCCTACACCAAAAGGGTACCAAAAGTGATCACTGAAGACTTATTTTCTTCCCCCCACTACCTGCCAGTTGAAAGCCTATTTAGTTAACTCACAAAGGAATCCACATGAAAGTGTGCTATAGATGCTAAACTAATGTTGTTATATTTTGCTGTGCTTTCCTTTCCTACTTCTCCTACTCTGATACCCTTTCCTATGGTAGTTCTGTCTTAAATTCCAACTTGGCACTGCTGTTAGTGAGCACTAACCCCTCAATGGTTCTGTTTCAACTCCACTTAGCAACATTCTCCTCCTCCTAGAACATTGTCTCCTTGGGCTATTCATGTCTGTATTTCTTCATTCCATTTCACCTCCTCACTTCTCCAGTCATTTTTGTTTTAATTAACTTCTACATGTCCCCCTTGTTTTTCACCTATCTCTTTTCACTCATCATTTTTAGAGATCTGTTATCTCCCATGTCCTTCAGGCATGCAACCTTGGGTCCTTCACTGCTTCTCACTTTGTCTGCTTCCACACCTAAGCTGCAACAACTTCCCTGCTCATTGACAATTTATATAGAAATTCATTTCTGTGTGGTGCCACTATCTGTTGCTTTTCAGATTGTTGAGGAGAGAAGAGATGCCCAGCATTCTGGAGCAAAACTAGATTTTGGGAATTGTTTTTGACAAGATTTCCTCTACAAGACTCTTAAGAATCACTTGAATGGGGATTTGGTGCTTTCCATATTATTTTTTAAAAAAGAGATTGATCAGACATTCTAGTGTGGCACACTGTTCCAATAGTATTTCATTCAGGCTATAGAACATTCAGAGATTTAAGACTATAGCTGGAACATTTCTTTTGAGGATATTTAAAAGATTAGATCTGTGTAAACTGTGCTATTTTGCAGTTGTAACAGGTATTGCCAGACACTGGTCTTGTTCCAAGCATCTGAAGTAATTTTCACTTTTGTTGACAGAATGGGAATCCAGTGCCATCTCACTGAGGTTTCCAATGTATTATCTACCTACACATGTGTGCCTGTGGCCAAGATCCAAGGCTGTATTTGTTATCAATATCAATAGAACTGAACTTCCTTATGCAGCCCTCTGTAGAACCCCAAACCCCATGATCTGGAAGGTTTTCTAGCCTGCTAGAATAGGTTTTTAGAGTGTATGGGTGGTGGGCTACAGATGGGACAGGTGGAAACAGTGGGATCTGACATAAGTACACCACTGGACTTTTGCCTGCATATTTTGGTGTGTGTCCCTCATAAACTGAGAGAGAGAGAGACCCAGATGAATATATGTAGCTGCAAAAATCAGAGCTTGGAGGAATTGATACTTTTCAGTGGTAGGGATCACCATTTACAGCATTACGCATCTTCCTGTCCATAAAGCAGCTTCAGCTTTCAGAATCTGTTCAGTTATATACAAGATCTGAAAATGTTTTTCATTCATTGAGTTAGTCTTTTTATTCAGATAGAAAGATGGGAGAATTCTGGAATCAAATACAGCCTTCCCATTATAGACATTATAGTTTAAGCAAAGTGTGTACTCTTTCAGTATTCTCCTACAGCAACAAAACTAATGAATATATAATTTTCTCTCCTTTCTGCTTGTCATGCCTTGCTAACATGGACATCTACAAAGGCTCAGGTTGGTGATGCAATCTGTCTTCATCTTTATTGTTCTCATTGAGTTCAGGAGGATCTCTCTGATATTGTTCTTGGTCACTAAGCCCACCTCCCACCTTTATGTACAAAAACACAGTCCCTCTCTTTATAACAAACGGTAAGCAATGACAGGAGTGAAACCAAAGATGAGAAGCCCTGAGAAGGAAGACGGAGGCATTAGCAAGTTCAAGGGAATCTAAATCTTTGTCTGTGCGTGCGTGCGCGTGCACGTGCGCACACACACATAGGACAGAGAGAGAGAGAGAGAGAGACAGAAGTCACCCCCTCCCAAAAGATCCAGGCCAGTGAAGATTGAGCATGGTCAGTAGCCACAGAATTTGCAGTGTCAAATTGAAAACTAAAATGGCAACACTAGGAATGTGAATGGAAATGAAATGGCAGAAAATGGAAGTCAGAGTGGATGACTGGGAATTCACTGCCTAGTAGGAACTGAAAATACACCACAATATTGTTTTGGAAGGGCCCACTTGTGCCTTTGCACAAAATCTCCAGGTAGCAAAGCTTAAGAAAGACCAGAGGGTGTGTGGGAGTTATTGTCATCTCAAAAGTAACTTTTCCAAGCTCTTGCAGAGAGACCCTACTTTCCTTTGCTTTCTGTTGTTGATAACATCCTTATAGTTCAGCCAGATGGACCACTTCAGAATCACAGAGCGTGTCGCCTTTTAAAATATCTGCTTAAATTGCTATGCTTGTCTTACTTTATGAGGGTGGAGTGGGAGAAGCAAAAAATGACAGTACCCAAAGATTCTAGAATCAGCAGAAAATGTTCACGTGCTCAACAGAGTCCCAAATAATAAGTCTGTACCTTGGCAGACATCTTGTACACAGCAGCAAAGCAACACTTATATTTAGTAGCTAAAAACAGTGGTAAGAATAGCATTCCCCATTGCACCTGTCAAAGACCCAAGCCGCTTTGGATGAAATATTTTCTGGATCATGAAAGTGAGGTGCTTGACTTTCCCCCCCAAATAAATAAATAAATAAATAAACAAACAAACTACCTTTAAGAGAGCTAGCCATTTGTCACTTTAAAAGCACATA
Source organism: Cyclura pinguis (assembly GCA_030412105.1). NCBI lineage: Eukaryota > Metazoa > Chordata > Lepidosauria > Squamata > Iguanidae > Cyclura > Cyclura pinguis. Next base: position 243,854,550 of record CM059599.1, on the reverse strand, counting down.
TAAAGTACAACACATTAATGTCTTGAGGCCTTTCATATAATCTAAGATTAATTGCTCTATATAGAGCAATCAGCCTCTACTCTCAGCAGCAAAGGATATGATCCTGAAAGTTGCCTGTTACCGCCATGGAAAGTGCAGGAAGGATGCTTGGTGCCTTTTCTTGCCCTCAGCATCAAACAGCATTAGACCCTTTAGTTACAGTAAATCTGCCGTGCTATTTTTTCCCCTGTGTTCCTGTTGGTAATATTCTCAGTCACCTCATAGATACAAGAAATCATTAGTGTTTTTAGAGCTGCCAATATTTTGGAATAAGCAATTCATATTTAAGCTCTGGAGTCAACCTGTAAGTGCAGCTAACATCGCTAGCGCGGCCTTCAGGGGAATTCTTCAAGGAGGCTGTACTGCATTAAGGGGGAGACACAGAGTAGGGGGTGATGGAAAAGGTCAGGGCTCCGTCTTCTTCAGAGCTGTGGGGAAGGTGCCAGCAGCTGTAACGCTATCGCTCAGTGGTAGAGGCTCTTCAGGAGCAAGCTGCTTCAGTGCTGTCATCTTAGTTAGAGTTATTTTCTCTCTGTCTCGCCTCACTCCTGTTGATCCTTTTGAAAACATTTAGCACTGCACCAGCTTGGGAAAGCACAGTGGAGTTTACAGGCTGGGAGCCTGTTGTTCGCACAAAGCTTTAGTGGTCTCATAACTCCTGCTGTTACTAATTAGAGACCTGGAGTTTATTGAAATGAACAATCACTTGGAGAATATTTTATCCCATATTTTCACATTTAATTACTCCAGCTCATTTTTAAGCTCCGTGGAAGGATGCCAGCACTTTAACACATTATAAGCAGATGATAAACACACACACACACACACAACCATGAGGTTTTCAGAAAATAGAACAGTCTAATGATATTAATATGAATGGATGGATTGGATAGACAGATGGATGGCTTGTAGTCACCAAGGTTCCAGTTTGAAATGAGATGGTGAGACCCAGAGGGAGCTCATTCCTGTCAATTGTGTCTTATTCTTTTTTTTTCTTTTTTTTTACTTTTGGAAAAAAAATAATTTTCTATTCATTGGACTTACCCATGTGAACAGAGATGCCCATGTCTGAATTTTTAACAACCTATTAAACTATGTCTAGAGACACGTAACTGAAGAAAGGAGGCCTTTAAAAATCAACCTGCTAACATGGAAAAGAAAAACAGGAAAAGGAGAAGAGTAGAATTCATGGTTCTAAATCCAGTCTTCAAGAGAGTCTCTTTTTCCAGTCACCCCACAAACACAAAGGAGGGACTTCTCAGTGGCTCTTTCAGGTTTTGGAACACCCTCCCTAGGACAGTTCTCTTTTTGCCCTTCTGTAGCAGCTGCAAACTTTTCTATTCTAAAAGGACTTTGGGGAGTAACTGCAAGGGCTTTTAACAGTGTATACTTTAATATCCTTTTTAAACAACAGTAAACTAGACTCACTGCCCTATTTTAATTTCTCACAACAACTTTGTAAAGTAAGTTAGGCTGAAAGGCCCTATATCACCAAATGAACATTGTGACTTAGAGGGGGTTTGAACTATGGTATCACTGGTCTTAGTCTGACATTATAACCACTATGCCACATTGGCTCTGTATGAATTAATGCAACTTATATACATGTTGACCTCCCGGGTTTCCACTGTAGTTCTCACCCAGTTCTCACTAGCCTAAATGGAAAAATTGATGTATTTTCTGCCCTTTATTGCCTCACTTTATCTTTCTCGGATGGTTAGTTCAATCCATGATTGTTTTAATATTAATAGATATTTGTTTCTGGAAAGAACCAGCAGGAAATGAGATTTAAAAACTTATGGTTGCTCCTGAGATATACGATGTAAATCTCTTGCTCTTTCAGATCAGATATATCTAGAACCTAGGAACAATCCTGAATTATTTTGAGGAAAATTCAAATATTGTTTCAGAGAGATTTGCAGTGTTTTTGTTTAGTGTATTCCTCTAATTTCATACTAGGCTTTTTTTTTGCTACAGTGAAAGCTCACCTAACATCAAAGGTGCAATACACATTGCTTTCTCCAGCAGTATATAAAGTATTAGATGGAAATAGCTGTATCACTGTGGCAGAGCTCGTTATTTGCAAGCAGAAGGCCTCAAGCTTTGTTTCAGTTTTGCAATAAACAGCTCTTGTCTAACCATGCTGGGAAGAATCTCTACTTATGACCAATGGACTCACTGTCCAGCAAACAATAATAAGAGCTTTGTGTAGTACTAGGGTCTCATAGCAGTGCACACACACATGCATACCTACATGGTCTACTTTTGAATTTACAAATGAGAATAACTTCATTTGTGAGAGTCTTCTTGCCCTTTCCAAAATGTATGGTATGCAGTTACAGATTTGTAACCTAGAGTTGGATTTGTAATGGGGCCATGTTCAGTAAGATGTTGTCTTATGAAAGACCTACATAAGTGGCACCCCAGTCCACCCTAGGAGCTAGTTTCTGGATTGGGTGAGGGAGGTCTTTTCAGCTTCCAGTCAGAGTGGGGTAAGGAAAAAAAATGTTTCTTCTCTTCCTATCAACAAAAAAGTCTGTGACCCACAGGCAGGACCTGAATGCAAGTCCTTGTCACAGCCTCATTTGGTGGCGAAAGTGGAATGAAAATGTCACCCTCCTTCATAACTGAATGGACTTCCTTTGCTCAATCTGATGGCTGCCTCTTAAGGTGGGCTTGAAGGTGTTTGGGCTAGGAGACATTACTTAGTTATGCAGATATAACCAAGTGACGGATCCATGATTCCAGTGTGTTTTAGTACATTTGAGTGTCTTTCCACATTTCATTCCTATTTGCCCATGAAAGAGATTTTTTAAAAAAACAAAACAAAAAACATATATGATTCATATTGCAAAATGTCAATTGCCCAAGTCAATTGCCGGTGGCTCACAGGGTCATTTGAAGAACAGTGAGCATCCGTGAAAAGTTAAACAAAACCTCTTGTCCCAAAAAGGAAAACAGTATCAAGAACTCTTTACCATAGATAGTGATAATGTAATATTAATTTATTATCTCCCTTGGATTAACATAGTGAGATTAAAAAAAATGTTAATTATAACTTCTGTTGGTGGATGCATGTTATTCTCTCTTAATCTGATATTTCTAAATTCAGTATGTATGCAGACCGAGGCTTCAAAAGTGTAGGTCCAAATGTTAATTGAATGCTCAGATTTGATTTGCAGATGGCTTCATCTTGAAAGGGAGATGAATATATGAATTAGCCAGTTTGATTGAAAGCAGGGAGTACATGTTAAGTAATCCCATATACAAATAAACTTATGTTTTCACTGCAGCGTGTCTTTTCATGCACAATATGTTTGTAGCAGGGAGGGGATGACACTCTTTGCAACTATATTATCTAGAAATACCCAAGGGATGTGGCATCTAACAATGATTCTGTAATAACTTGTTTTCATGACAATCACAGTGTGTGGAGTTTAATTGTGCCCCCCCAGAACAAATTGTGCTCCCCCCAGAGCAAATTTTGTTAAGAATAAATTGAGAGGGAATGCTGTGCCAATGTGACTTCACTGTAAGATTTCTCAATATAAATGAGAGAGTTGACAACGTTTGGTGCTCCCCAGTATGTCAAGCTCATTACATGCTCACCTCTCTCAGGCTTGATATCTCACTACTCACAGTGGGTGTGGTGCATCAGATTGTTTGATAGGGTTCATATACTGCGTGGATGGAATCCAGTTCTCGGACCCATTTGTTTAACAGGTTTGATAATATGTTATCTCTTGAGGTGAGCATATCTGGTCTGGGAAAAATACAGAAACATTACAGTTGAGTAGAAAAATACAAAGGGAACTCTGGCTCTAGAGACAAGATTGTGGCATCAGAGCAGAAGAGAGAATGTTGGGGAGACCCATGAGAAGAAAAAAGAAAGTGTTTTTCTTGCTGATGACACATAGACGTCTCGAAACAGTTTGAAGCCAAAACAACACAGATTTCTTGGATTCCCAAGCATCTAGAGAGTTTCAAACAAAACATGCAGAATTCTATAGTTCAGCAACTGGATCCAGACTCAGTCAAATGTGAGCTAAAGTTGAGTTCCAGTTTTCAAATTAATAGTTCAGGGAAACTCTTTACCTCTAAATATGCCTCAATTCCAACTAGCTATCTAGAGTAGCAATGAAGATTCTTCTGTCTTTTTGCAGAAGTTAAAAAAAAAACACAGAGGAGGATCATCAAGACTATGAAGGTTAGCTTGGGTTATATTGTGAGCTAAGATCTGACCTTGCTGAGGCTGGATTGTTTTTTGAGCCTTTGATTAATCAGTTCAACAGTACCAATAACCTTGTAAGTTAGTCATCTTAAAGGTGAATTGGCAATTTGCACAATTTCCTCCAATCAAAAGGGAACATCCTCTTAATTAAAGCAAGTCCAGAGTAAGTTTTCCCTTCACCTGTGTTGTATTCCAGAGCAGTAGCCATGTGCCTGCCAACTACTCAGTCTGTACCTTCTGGGGGAAAAAAAATCTCTATTCATGGATCAAGGTATTGGAAGAATGTCTGGTAAATCCATAGCACATAATGCCCACTAAATGAGAGTGAGCACATCTACCGTTCCTGTGTAAGAGATCCACTTCTCATGTTACCCATTGACTTTGCAGACCAATTAGGAATAATCAAGAGTGAAACACTTCGAAATTAGGAAATCTATAAGGTACTTCAGATGTAGAAATGGAGCAAAACTGTGTAAAGAGTGGTGTGACTTTCTTTTAGATCAAAATCTTTTGAAGAGCTAGGTGTATGTCTGCAGAAGAGCTATGTATCTTCAGCAGGTTTTCTTTCCAGTCCCTGGAGATAACACTTGCTGATCTCATGTGGGACAAACACAGGGCTGAACAGGTAACATCACACCTGCAAATGTTTTGTTCAGTTGCGTAATGGAAAACTGCCTAAGAGACAAAATGAGATTTATGGCATCCAACAGTGTATGTTTTCCTAACCAACAGTCACCTATTAAAAACAAAGGTTGAAAAAGTGAGTGTAAAAAATAGCTGAGCTACTACCATTTTGTTATTTGGTAGCTATAACAGAAGCTCTTTTGAGGACACTGGATATAGCTCTGAACAAACATGCTTGCAGACATAAATGTCAGATGTGGATTGATGACTTTGCAAGAGTAAGGAAGGGCAGTGACATCTTAAAAGTAATGTAGAAATTGGTGAAATTCGTAAAATAGAAATTCAGAAGAAAAATGGATAATAAAATGATTCTTTTATCTGTTCTATTTAAAGGGGAAAAATAACAAACATAGGTATTTATATGAAGTCAACATACAAAAGGAAAAAAAGTCAAAAAAGTCAAAATAGTCAAAAAAGTTAAAATGAACATGCGCAATATAGGCAAGTAAAAATAGAAAAATACAAAATATATCAAATAACAAAATACCACAATAAAGCAGGATCAAATAGGATACTATACAAAGACAAATGGCAACAGCAGAGCAGATAAGCTCACTAAAGAAAACACTACTCTTATAGAGGCTTCACAGCTGCTACCAATAATATTTACAGCTGAAGGTCCGCTCTATCTCACTAATACACAATTAACCCTGTAATGATTGAAGTTGTAAGTCTTGTCTACATTCCAACAGAAATTTCTGACAAGGAGGGACTCCGTAGTTACTTGAACAGATTCAGGGAGGCTTATGTCCTGTTTACTTCAGGGGAATGTTCCTGTGTTCCTGGATGAAGTTTATGTTAGGGATAGACAACTCTGTCTGGTTTTGGCCTGTGTCAGTAAGTAGATAGGAAGGGAGGCTGGCAGACGTCTAGCCAGCCAGCCAGCCAGCCAGCCAGCCACATTGCATGCACTGGACCTTCTTGTTGTTGTTGTTGCTGCTGCTGCTGCTGTCCCTAGTTAAATACATTTAGGATTACAGCCTAAGGATTTGTCCTACAAAAGTAGTTAAGTGAAACAAGCCAAAGAAATTCCTGAAGAATTAAAATTGCAAGCAAGTGAACATCAATTAATATGTTTTATTTGGGTTAGTCTGAAGGTCTAAATACTGTTAACAGGTTTGAATCTGAATGGAAATGATTTAAAGTTTCCTGTCTTCCCAATGCTGTGCCTGTAGGTACCACAATATTTTTGCACCCTATATGTTAAAAATACACATTTTAATAATTATAATTCAGTTATAATTATGTTTATTTACTGGGAGGTCAGATGCTTTTCAAAACAAAGCACCAGGCTCTGGTACCATTTTCAATTCCCAAGAATGCATCTGGGTCCATCTAGCTTTGCTAGAAACTATGTAACCTCTCAGAAGAAGAATGGGACTCCACCACTGCCCAGGGAATTTAACAGTGGTGGGGAACATGCTGGTGTTCTAGGAAGTAATGGGGAATGAGTGACGTTGGGTCTATGTCTTGTCTCTGGGGGATTTTTTTATTCTATGGGTTTTGCCAGCAAGTGGGAGTGTTGCTTATATTTTGTGTATATGTTGTCTGTATGTTTTGGTGGTCAAGTGTATGAATGCGTTTGTGTTTGTAGTGGTGGGTATGCATTTGCATTTTTTTTAAAAAAAACAACAGTATGTTTATATGATATAAAGTAATCTGTTTCTGAACTGCATCCATTTGCCTTTTCAGTTTTCCTTCTGTGTAAAGGAAGGAAGATCTTTGTGCTATATTGCATCAAATATGGAGCTTTTAAACATTAGATTCCATTCCAGCTTCTTGTGTGTGTGTTTTTTTTCTGGGCAAGTTATTTGTCCGTCATGTGATAGCTATTTCGGTGGTGATGCCAAGGACAAATTTTCAAATTTTAGTCATTTCCATAGGTCCAGAAATTTGTGAGCTCTGAGTTTAAATTTTGCTGGAATGCTTAACAAATTGGGTGAACCTTCTTTATATCATGTTTGCTCTTTGTATTTTCCTTGTGTGCTTGATTGCATGTTTTATTTATATCAACTTGATTTGAAATATCAAAAATAGAATAAAGTAGGTGAAACACAACAATACAGAACCATTGTGCTAGTTAGCTACCTAGCCTTGTCAGAGTACCCAGGGAAAAATAATACTCTCAAGGACTTGACAACTAAACCGTGCAGGGTCACTGTGTAAACCTTTATGGAAGACAATGGTCTTGTTTTTGAGTTTTGGGAGTTCATTTCTACAGCTCACTAGCATTCTTTTTGCTGGAGGGGAACTGACCCCTACGGAAGTTGTGAAATATCTAAACAGCTATGTCTGTTAATTCTGTGCAACCTGGGTTCTATAAGGTTATCTCTGAAAGCCATGTTGACTAGAGTTCAGATTTTAAAGAAATCACCTGGGCTTCACATGGACCTATAGCATAACAGAAGAAGAGAACCATTACAGAACAAATTCATGCTAACAGCTGTCTGATTGTGAACTCTGGCCACTTGGGGGAAGAGAGGAGGGTAGATTGAACAAATCCTACAAAGTGAAAAACATACCTGGAGAGCTGCACTGGCAGTGTTTAATATCTACGCTTGTACTTTCTTGCCACCTGACCCAGTGCTTCAGTAAATCAAAACTCTGTCAGCTAGCTCTTCTAAAGGACTTGATTATTTAGTGCTGGCTATATTTGATAGTGGGTTTTCCCCTTGCTGTCTGTATTTCTTTTCCCTTGATGCTTTAACACACATGACCACATTCATCTTGGAAGGAATGGGCAAGTATTAATTTGTTCCCATTTTGATAGAAATGGTATAAAAGCTTTCTTCAGTGTTCCAGTGCTAACCATCTGATTCAGTCATCGGTTACTTCTAATATAATAAGAAGATATTGACTTTTCTTGAGAGGGATATCAAGATTTACTGACTTGAAGACTGAGATATTTGCTGAGGGGAAATTGGAGTCAATATTTTCCTCAAGGGACAATAAGTCTTGATAGTCACCACTATATTGAGTCATTGTGTGATTTTCAGAAGTGCTGAGCGACAACAATGCCTACTGTTCAGAGTCCAGGTGCCAATGCCTAGAATTCTGTGAAGGTATATTTGTCTAAAACAGTTTGAAATGATAGTGAAAGAGGTGCTCATTACCAAAGTTCAGGCAGAAATGGGTACTATCAAGTCTGATACAAAAGAAAGACGTTTCAAATAGTCTTAATATAAAATATATGTATGTATATAGACATGACCGCCCACAAAATTAAAAGACAAACACTGTACAAATTATATTTGGCAGACTTTTATGGCAGGGGAGGTACATGTGTGTACATGTATGTACACTGATATATAAATGAAGGTGTAGGTCTCTAGCTTTGGCTCTTGTATTATGAAGGATATTCTAACTTAACCACTAAGAACATTTGTGAAAAACAGACAGAGTGCTGAACTCTTGCTTTTTTCTGTGGTATTTTTCAGTACTGTCTGTCTTCACCTTTTAATGGGTTTGCGGGACTTTTTCTCTTCTAAAAATATTTTAGCAGCTCTGTTTTGAAGCCCTTCCTTCACATTAGAGTGTGGAAGAAGCTGACTCTTTAGTGCTTATAGTACTCATTTTCCATAAGAGCCTTAAGCATTTCCTGCTTCCATGATGATGGAAACCATTTAAAAAAAAACAACTTAATTCATAAGGCTAACTAGGTTCCTTCCTGTCAGATACTTACCTAATCCTTGGAATCTTGTAATTTTCAAGTGCCCTTGTAATACCTATGGTCATCACATAATGATTTATTGGATCAAACAGATCATTTAGGCAATGAAGAATGAGGATCACCTTAACTGGACATGTTTTGACATAGCTGATGATGACGATCCTCACTTAGCTGCTCTCTGTTCCCTGAGAAAGACATATAGCAGCTGGAGGGACAGGACAGCTGAAAAAAGATCACAGTCACTAGCTATGTCTGAATGTAGCTGGTAATACCAGTCCTCATTCAACTGCCTCCGTTCCGCACAACTGTGTAGTGACTGGAGGTGAGCCGAAGCAGCTGAGAGAGCATGACTACTATCAGTTGCATAAGAATATAGTCAATGATAACAATCCTCATTCAGCTGCCCCTGCCCTCCCTCCAACTATTGCATGGCTGTGTTGGGGCACGAGGAATCACGGATCATCATTTCCAGCTATATTTTGCTAGCCAGTGCACCTGGGGGTCTCCCACAGTTTCTGGAGGGTGACATTGTTGTTACTGCATGTAGCCAATAACCATCTTCAGATGCGTTCTACTACATTGTCACGTGAAGCAAGAAAAATCTGAGTCTTGGCCACAGTGTTTGGGCAGAAATCTATTTGAAGAGGAAAAAAAATGAAAAATGGGCCTCATGAGGATTCTCTTCATTGGGGTATCCCAACACTCGAGAAGCTGCTTTCCCCATCAGATTTGTATTCCATCCTTTGTTCATAGTGTAAATGTACCTTTTTAATTCCATTTCTTTGTATGGTGGAGAAGGAATGGCTCATGGCTGAAGTATTGACTTGTGCAGTGTAACGACACCGCAAGCCAATAAGCTGTTGCATTCAGGTTGCTTGTTGTTGTCTCTGCAACATACTACTTTTTAAAAGTAACTTACCAAGCTCCGAGACAGAACAGTCTATATCCAGACTCTATCAATTTTGCCTATGTTCAGTCATGAGTCTTTCCTACTCTCATTTTAAAATTACAGGTGTTAAAAATATACAGTTTTGTATATATTTCCCCTCAAACACATATTATGACATATTCACACTCAGAGGTACCTTTTGCCCACATTTTCCACTAAAGTAAGGTATGTATTTTTAAAAAGTGAATCTCAGGATTCAGAGAAGTGTATGTGCTGCTTAGACAACATGTTCTGAATGAATTTCTCCATCCTTCTATATGTATGCGCATGTGTGGGAGAAAGAAATAGTACTGTAATGATGGAAGAAATACTTTTTTCCAGTCATTCTGGGTTTCATAAATTGGTGAGGAAGCCTGCAAAGGGAGATTAGTGAGAAGGCAGTTGCTGAAGTGTAGGTGAGAGTTCAGCAGGACATGAACTCTATTTTAGATGAGATGGAAAGGGGAAATGGTGTTTGGTTTTAGAAATCCTAAACAGCAGAACTTGGCAACAGTATTGAGACAGGGGATGAGTGAGTGATGAGGTGATTAAAGGGACCAAGGTTGAACGCCCCTGAGGCTGAGTGGAAAAAGTAATGGGAAGAGGGAAATCATGACTGGAAGAGCAACTCAGGAAGTTCATTCAAACAATAGCACCCAGAGTGGAGAAAAAGGGCATGGTGGAGAAATATTACAATGGCACAGCCCTGGAGTAAACACAGGTAGCAGGTGTATGACATGGGTAGTAAGAGGAAAAGTGGAAAGATGTACATTTGTGTGGATGTGAAGACTTCCACCAATTCCTCCTGCTGTTTTTCAGATTTTCAGGAGTTCCTGTCATCATTCTTTAAAGCTTCCCTATTCAAAAGACTTGTGTTTAATTTACTGGATGCCCCAGTCAGTGCATCAAAATGAGGCATTCCACTACAATTTGTCAGCAGAACAAAAAAGAAACTGATCAAAGTTTAAAGAGCTGAAACTATGCTAAGTTATTTGGACATACCATGATGAAGAGAGTGTGTACTCAAAGGCTGTTGGAATATGATTTATAGCTGTTTTTAAACAAACACAAACAAAGATACACACACACCTATAGCTCTGTTCAGGCATTACTCACTGTACTTTCCTGTCTGTGCTTTCCTTATATCGAAAGAGAGATATCTGAAAAGGATAAGTTCCTTTTCTTGGAGGATCACAGAACTAGCCTCCGTTTGAATGGGAATTTCTTCCCTTCATGGACATGAGCTTCCGTGTGAGAAAGGTAGTGCTGGAGCAGGGCAGGACTATGTGAACCCCTGCATCTGTTTTCAGCAAAATGTGGTAAGCAATCCTTGAACAGAGCTTTAATCGAGATGCATATTTTTGGATCACAAGTTTGCTGCAAAAAAGGACTAATTCCATGTTTGGAAATAGGAATAGATGAAAATTTTGTTCAGTTCAGTCATTTTTTTAAAAAAATGCTTCATAAGTTTTATAGAAAAGAACCCCTGAGATCCTTAAAAAAAGCCCCCCGAATTTATAAGAAAGCTAAACTGATAGATTCAGTTGAATAGTTAGCACTTAATTAGGTCCCATGCTGGGAGAAAGGTAGCACACAAATATAATAAATAGATAAATAAATAAATGAATGAATGAATAAAATAGGGTTGTCAGCAATCCCTGAGATGCCTCTCATCTTTAAAAGGTACATAGCAGGCAGGTATAGAGGATTTTCTTCACACTGTGAATAGTGGTACCTGTGGAATTTGGGCAGTCCAGGTGATTGGGAATATTTGGTTCATTTTTTATGAGAATACATCAGAACCTACTATATAAAAGTCAAAGTTTGTGAGTGAGTTTGTCTGTCTGTCTGTGTCAGGCAGGCAAAGACCTCATAAGTTTGGCTAAGTGAGGCAAGAAGACCTCATATGATTGGCTGGCTGTGAAGATTCTGTGGAATCCTGGGGCTGGCAGTTCAGAGAAGGAAATTTAGAATTCTCAGCCGGAGAGCTCAGGCCGGTTGCTATGGGGACGAGGCCAAACAGCAAGAAGGAGGCCATGTATTCCCTCAGGAACCCAAACTCTGTATGTTAATAATTCTGAACAGAGAATGGACTGGGGAATATGTTGAAAGGTTACACATACTGGACAAGACAGATTGGGGAATTAAAGACACAGGATCTCAAATCTGTGTATTTCAACCGTATCTAACTCCTAAGATAAGGTAAGGTAATTCCTAAGATATTTCTAAATGCTACCTATGAGAAAATAAAATCCCGGGCAACGCTGGGTTAATATGCTAGTTCCTTATAAATTCAAAGGAAAGAACATGAGTTCAGAAGAAAAGGGGGAAAAAAGTGACATTCAACCATTTTCTAGTTTGGGAATTTGTACAAAAGTAACTGGGTGAGGCCAATGTCATCTTACTTTTATATAAATGTATAGCATGACTGTATTTGTTATACATTTATGGTATGACCACACAGTTCTGGTCATGGCACATTAAAGAAATATATTCTAGAGCTGCAAGAAATGCAAAAGGGGGTGGCAAGCAAAATAATCAAGGGTTAGAGAAACACCCCTATATGAAGAAGGTTATTCCTTTTGTGACTTTCTAGATAGAAAATGGATGAGACATGATGGAGATGTATTAAAATTGTGCAGGTTGACAATAAAATGGAAATATTTCTTCATTTCTCGGAGAATTAGAATTGGGGTCATCCATGGAACTTGAATATCAGGAAGAGATTCTGGACAGATAAAAGGAAGCACTTCTTTACAAAGCATATTATTTTTACAGCTCCTCAGTTTAACAGAGATGGTATGACAGCTGCCAAACTGGAAAGATTTAAAAAGAAAAATTGAAAGTCCATGGACTTTAAGGCTAGCTAGGACTATTAGTCCCAGAGGCAAAATGCCTCTAAAAGCTAAGTGCTGGGGAATCTATGCAGAAGTGTGCTGTGTGGCCCTCATGTTACCTTATGGCCTTTCTCAGATCGGACTATACAAATATCAGCTGGTTGAAATCTCAGTGTGAGAAGTAGCTAGGGAGGCTGAGTTTTTTCTCACCCAAGAGTTGGCTGGTTTGTTTGTTTGTTTTATATCTTGCCTTTCTACCAACATGGGATACATGCTGACTCATTCCATATCTTACACCTCATTCCATATCTTCTATCTGTGAAGAGTTGTGATTTATGCCCTTGAGAAAAAAAAAAGTACTATACCTGGGACACTGTAGCAAGGAGGACATTATTATTGGTCAGTTGATGGCCCCTGCTTGCACCACCGGGAATTTCTCATAGAGTGTAATGGGTGTCTTTCTGCTGACTAACAGCTTCTCTTCAGACCACAAGAAAGCAACCAGATATTCTTGGCTATCACTTCCTTGATCCCCTGCCATTGGCTGTGCTAGGTAGGGCTGATGAGAATTGTGGTCCAACAAGACCTGAAGGGCCACAGTTCCCTACCCCTGCTGTTGACATATCCAAATGATTTTACCAGTGAGTGTTTTGCTACTAGTACATAGTTGAGGAGGAAGAGGACATAGTGATGTTTCCCCATTAATCTGGCAGAGTTAAAAGATGGAAAGTAGGGGAGAAAATGACTCATAGTGATGGAAATGTCAGAGAGCCATCAGTTTTTGCTGATTCAAAGACAGATACCAAAGAAGTTGTCATCCACAAATGGAACTGTATAGCCTAAGTTAATACATGATGGGAAAATGAGTTGTAATAAGAAAACATAAGTCACAAAAGATACTAAATTGGTGTAGATAAATCAGAATCTTTTAAAACATACTGTAACAACAACAGCCCCTAAACTAAACCATAACATGTAGAAATAGGTTTAGATCTTTCACATCATACATATAAGTATTCGATGGATGTAGATGCTGCATTCTGTACGGCACTTAGCTGACCAGATGCATCCAGAGTTTGAGTCTGATTCACCTTTCTTGTTCTCACAGAAATGAGTCTGTGGTTGTGTAAAAATCTGTTTCCAGGCAATCAGAAAAACACGGCACCATACTGATGTAATTGGACTTCCAGCCCAAGGGATTACTGTTGGTTTCTTCTTAGTGTGAATAATATCCTGTAAGAATAATATCCTGTAAGAGTACCGTCTGGATTTTAAATGAAACATCTTGTAAATCTCACAGTCCTATAGTAAATCAGTTTGGAATAGGTTATCTAGTGGACATCTAGCCTTTACAATCCACCTCTGCCTGCTTCTTCTACTTCCCTTTTGTCAGATGTAGACTGCAAGCAGCAGGAAGCTGCAATGCAGATATGTCCCCAGAAGATCAGAATAAGTAGGAACTCAGGGATCTGGCTGAGTTTATGAAACTATTGCTTGCTGAATTTCCATCTGGCTGCTTCTCTATGTCTCATAATTTGCTTCTTGTGAAACTCTCATTCCAGGTTCCTTAATAAATATTAACACTGTATTTGCAGACACTGAAACACCATAAAACAAAGTGAGATGACAACACTAAAATTCTCCAAGTGGAGTCCAAGACAATTTTTTTTTTTTTAAAAAAAAGTTTTCTCCTGGTTTCTAATATATATAGTTTTAAATAGAGTGGGCAAAAGGCAAGCGGTCTTAAGAAACCTTTCCCTACTGCCACCAATGAAAAGACCCTTTGTCTGGTTACAAGGTGCTGGACCTCCTGTGGCAAGGAAATTACATAACATTAACTTTTATTTATTTATTGTATTCAATATTGTATTGCATTGTATTCACGGCAAATGTTAATTCTCACCATGTTACATTTGGGTATCTTCAGTCTCAGCTCCTGAAAGTCACCAGGAGATTTCCAGAATCATTGTTTTAGCAGTAGGCAGACTCCATTCAGCTCAATTTAGGACTGACTCATAATTTGTAAGATCTCTTGGCAAATGATTTAGTGTATTTTTTTTCCAATGATAAAGAGTTTTAGATGTTCATTGGTTGAAACACCACAAAAAAAAAGAAAAAGAATATTGGTGGAACCATATATATATTCTTGCCATGATTTGCTTTTTTTGCACTCTTGTCAACACACACACATGAGTTTTGCTGATGTACAGCAAATAAAACAGGTAAAGGAGCTGAAAGCTTCAGGAAATCTAGCAAGACTTCAGGAGGATTTGAATGCTGGGAAGAGCAAATAAGAGAGACCATAAAGAGAAAAATAAAGAAGCAGAGCAAAGAAAAATGTTCTCATCCGTACCCTCAATTCACACAAAGCTTTTAACTACCCTTTTGAGTGCCAACAGTGAATGAATGATCCATGTTTGACAGCTATTAAGTAGCATTGCTGTCATGATAACAATGTAAACACTTCTGCTTTGAACTTGATTATTGTGCTGCATCCAGGCACAATATTAGCAGTAAACTTATGTGATACTCACTTTCATAATAGGCAGATCTATTTCATTGCTGGGTCATTGTCTGGCTCATTTTATTGTTTGACTCAAAGGAATTGCTTGACACCTTCAAAGGTAGAGCTAATCCATGTGAGGAAGATGATAACTGGCATATTAGCTTGAATTTTGTTTGTCAGATGTCAAAGTACAACACAAAAGCTTACTGAAACCCTTTCAGGCTTCACAATTAGAGCACTTTGATACCACTGCAACTGCCATGATTCTACCTTATATAACCATGACAGTTAAAGTGGTATCAAAGTGTTATAATAGTATAGTGTGAAAGGGATTCTGCTTGAACCAGTATTAGTGAAGAATACAGGAGGAAATTCAGCACACAAACTCCGACTGTCTAGAATGACTCAATTCACATCAATATGAAATGAATACATATTCTTTCAGATTCTGGCTTATATTAGGGCTATGACACCATGTTGACTGCCAGATGGTATTGCTGCTTTTTGCTGCCCAAGAAACATCTTAAGGAGAGAAGTTAAAAAACAGAGACTTCATCACATCATGTTCCCAGGAGTATTTCTGAGAAGGGAACGATTGAAAATGTTCTCATTGGATGAAAGTGTGAGAAGGGAGGGGGTGAAATAATGGGAGCTTTCCCACATTCTGAATTCGAGTGGTGCTGGACTTGAGGGTGGTAGATGAGCTGTTGTCTGGTTTCTTTACAAAATAGTTTGGTTTAATGAGCTCCATCCTGAGTGAAGGCCAGGGACTCGTATAATGCTGAGCTTTAATGTAAGTGTTTTTGCACATGTAAAGTGCTTCATATAGGAGAATCAGTGTAGTGTTGCGAAAATTGGACTATGACTCTAGAGACCAGAGTTCAACTCCCCAATCAGCCATGAAACCTACTGGGTGATCTTAGGCAAGTCGTACTCTCTCAGTCTCAGAGAAAGGCTGAACAAATCTTGCCAAGACCACCATGTGATAGGTTTGCCTTAGGGGCACCATAAGTTGAAAATGACTTGTAGGCACACAACAACAGCAAGGTCCTTCACATACGCTGTGTTGTGACGATGCTGGAGCACAGGGTTAATACATCCTATGGGCATTGTTACTTATCTCTGATCACTCCTTGAAGTCCCAGCTTCTTAAAGCATCCTTGCAAGGTGGGACAATTTTATTTTTTTTCGCGCGTGTGTGTGTGTATTTACATTTCTGAAAAAACACTAAAATACAACAAATACATGAATGAATATATAAAAGAAGATTAAAAAGCAGCATCTAAGCAAACATTTGAAAAAAATGAATTAAGAACTAAAGAGTAAAAAGAAAGAAAAAGAGACGAAGGAAAGGAGGAAAGAGCAAGGAAAAAAAGAAAAACAAAAAGAAATGAATCAGTCTCTCCCCTTCCATTAGATGAGCATCTCAAAAAAGAATATCTAATCTCTTCTTCCCTCTCTCCCAAATTGTGCTTTGTTATCATGAAAACATATAGACTTTTTTTCTTGTTGACATATCTAATGTAGTATCTTCATATTTCTTCTGTTAAACAATCTATTTCTACATGCTTGCATAGTAAAGAACAATACATGGTAAATAACATTGATACTGTTAGATAATCTTAACCCTACTAATTTTTCTAAATACTGCTTACTAACTGAATTGCTTATTATTTTCACTAGTTAATGTTGTTACATAGGTAATAACATCTCTACATCCAAATATAACCATGGGCTTATGAACACAATCCTGTATCACTATCCAAAGTATGTAACTATATATTCACTAGTTAAAACTGTAAAACTATGGCATTTTTATAGTATCACTAACTTCTAAATATATCAATACGATTTGATGTTCTAAAGACCATTAGAGAGTTCATATACCCAATCCTATTACCATCCTAAATCTGTAGCCATATTAACCTAATTTGGCCAAATATTCCTCTTGAATCGAATTCCCCACTTCTGAAAAAAAATCTTTTCCCTGATTGCTTCTCATATAAAATTTTGAAAACACTGTCATGAGACAACATCCTTACTTTAAACGTCTTTCAGCTTCTTTTAGTTTCACAGAATGAATAAATCCTTACACATGATTTTATAAAATCAGTCCTGGGACAACATCATGATTTTTAACATCCTTCTTACTCCCCATTCATTCATTCATTCAGGCAGGTTTCAACTTGGTTTTGTTCAGTTTGCTTACAAGTTCCAATTAAATTCAACCCTCCCTTCTCTCCTTGGGGTGTGACCTCACTTTCACAAACCAAAATCTCCTGATCATAAATATCATCTAAAATGGAGTCTCTCTCTTTGAACTCTGTTTGTGCTAGGCTTGCCATTTGGTTTTTATCTTATTTTGCTTCCATGTCCTATTTCATATCTCTCTCTGTACCACCTCTTGTCTCTCAGTTCCTTGAACTCTTGCCTCATGATACTCACCATTTAAATTCTTGGTTCTTCTCTTTTTAAAACATCAACTGCCAGTTTTTAAATTCAACTGCCCCAATCTTCTGGGGCAAAGAGACTTACTCAGTTCTTGATTTCAGAAAGAAGATAGCTGCAGAGGCTTCTCTGATCCATTTTAATCCTAAGGCTTTCATGAATTCCAGGGTTAATTAAGAGTTCTTTAAAAGAAAATGTAGGTTGCCAGCAGAGTATCATCATATCTTCCAATGTAAACAGCTGATTTTCATGACAAGGGCAAAGTATTACTCCCTCTGTCCATCCCATTCACATCACATTAACTAAAAAGTAAATACATATAATGGGAATTCCATAACCAAATGGATAATCCTCTGCTGTCCCTTTATTGGGGGGGGGGGGTAAAACTCCAGCCAGAGATCCCTTTTTCCGGTACTTTACAGTGAAAACTCTCATCACTGCAGGACTACACCAAGGAGTATCTGCCAAGTTGGCTGGGTGGGCCAATGTTATGATGGCCAGACTACAGATTTCAGGTTGAGGACGCAGTGGTTTGCCCTATGAGGTGGTAGTTGAGTTGATATTCTAGGATCTGAAACACAGATCACATTCTTAGGGCATCTACCACACTAGTTCCGAAACATTTTCAACTATGCTTTTGCAACTTCGTTATTTTCTGAGACCACTGGGAGGGAAGTTGCTGGAGAAACTGAATGGTCTTCTGAATAGTCAAAGAAAGCTGTTTCTAACTTTATATGTAAATGGAGGTAGAACTGGGTGTGTGCTTGGCAATCCTGGGTTCCCAAATTTGGACTTGCTATGATAGTACAGAGTTGGAAGGGAAAGGAAAAAGAAAGACTTGCAGCAAATGGAAGGTGGGGGTGCTGGTTCTTGTGTTTTCTTTGTGTCATTAGACCCAAAAGATTAGGACTGAAGAAAAACAACCCTTTCATGATCTGAAATAAAGTGTATACCGTAGCTATAATTGGAATGGAGCAATGGCTCTCTTAGCATTTATTCTTCTTTGTTTCTGTTTTATTAGTGTGACATGTAGATCTCTCATTATTAGTGAATTCTTTGCTCTCCCTCTCCACTTTTATTTTCCTCTGTCATTTCAATTTAAAATCCATTCCTTGTTTCCTTCTCAGTCTCATTTCTCTGCACTCCTTGTTGAAATTCTGACCTCAAAAGAAGAGGCCATTTTAAAAAGTGAAATCCATTTTATGCATACATGTTCTGGAGCACAAGGGACCACATGGTGATTCCCAAGGAGTCCTCGATCTCCTTCTTATTTTTTTCTGCACTGCAAAATGCTCCTTATACCCTTCAGGAATAATTTTATCACCACCATCACCCCAGTTACTATAAGTGCAAAGGAAGTCTTATTCTCAAAACCGGTGACTTTTTAGAAAGCACCTTCCAAGATTAGCCAGCATGGCTATTAGAGTGGCTGGGTAGAATGGGAGATGTAATCCAACATATCTGGTGGATAGCAGGGGTGGGTTCCTTTTGCAGGGAAGGAGCTAGCAGGCTGTCTTCCTTCTTTCCTTCTCTCTGTTGATGTTCTTGATAAAGATGGCTGCACACTTTCAAGCTCCTGTGTTTATAGAGCCCCAAGGATCACTTTAATCTCCTTGCTGTCATGAAGCTTAGCTCCAAATTAGAGGTGACTTTTATCATGTAGTTTGATCTGCAGTAGCTCTTCTTAATGAATGAATGAATGAATGAATGAATGAGCTATTAAGCTAGCATAAGGGGCCCAGCAAAGGGAGGAGGTTTTAACCCTTTGCCCTTGCTGCTGATCAGATTGGAGTTGGACCTTGCCACCTACTATTTGGAAAGGAGTGTAAGCAAATGCAGACAGAAACAGGCCCACAGGCACTGACTCAGAGAAACAGATATGGAGATTTTGAAAGCCAATTATCTTTTATTCTGCCATATGCCCCTATTGTCCAGATCCAATCTCCAGTGAATCTCTTGAGAGGTAGAGAAATCTTTTCAGTTTTATATATAGCTAACTACGTATACATAAAGAGAACCAGTATGTGTAGTAATTTGAGCAAAGGACTGTGACCCTGGAGACCAGTGTTTGATTCCCCCCTTGGCCATGGAAAACCACTGGGTGCTCTTGAGGAGCGTCACACACACTCAACCTCAGAAAATCCCATGAGAGACTCACCTGAGGGGCACCATGACTTAAAGACACACAACAACAATATATACATACACATATACACGAAGGCACCATGCAGAACAGGGCATTGTGTCCCACCTACTGTGGTAAATGTAGAACTGTTGATAACTCATGGCTGAGAGGTTTTGTTTTCCTAGTATGCCTTAACTCCAGAACAAACACCCTTCTAAATCACTGGAAAACTGAAGGAACTATTCCACAGCAAACAAAGAAAATGGTGCCAAAATTGTTAGAGCCTTCAGCTGTAAGTCAAAAAGAAAGTGGTGGGCTAACTAAGAGTCAGTAAGTAAAGTGTCAAAAACATGGTTCCATTCCCATCTCAGAAACACCAGAGGATGTAGCCTGTTTTCGCCATCTGTTTCTTGTCTGCAAGTCCATGTTCTACTACATAATCTACTTGGTATCCAGGAGAATTCTGGATAATGTGTAGCAAACCAGCTCAAACAAATCACTCCAACATTCTGTTAAAGGAGAGAATCATGAGGCCCTCAAGATGTTGTTGAACTTCAGCTTCCATCAGCCTGAATCAACATAGCCAATGGTGAGGAAGGCTGGAAGCTAGTCTCAAAAACATCTGGAGGACCTTATGATTCCCATCCATGTGTCAGATTTTTTTTTTAAAAGCCAACAAACTGGAAGCAGGACATATATTTTCTTGTCCATGCATCAAGGACTCATGCATCAAGATAACAATGCACTGTTTTAATCTGAGGCACACTGAGGACATGTCTGGAGTTCATACTGGCTATGCTGGCTGTGCTTTCATAGAGAGCCAGTGCGGTGTAGTGATCTGAGTGCTGGACTATGACCCTTTCCGCAACTCACCCATTTTCGGCGCTGGGATGCGGTGCTTGCACGAGCAGCCTCCGGAGAGAGACTCTCACTTCCCTGCTTCTTTGGCTCTGCACGAGCTTCCTGCTCGCGTGTGAGCCCCGCCTCTTCCTTTCGCAGTGCAGCCTGGGACCTTCCCAGGCTGCACTGCGACAGGAAGTGCGACCGGCCCGGCTCCCAAGGCTCCGCATGCAAGGTAAGTGCGCTCGGGGCCCTGGAGCGATGCGCGACCATGCAGCATTTTTGGCTTCAAGCTGAAAATGAAAAAATGCATGCGCGGTCTGTGTCAGGCCCTGGAGGGTCACGCAAATGTGAGTGTGTAGTGTGGACTACTCCTCACATTTGCGTGATGCTCAAGGGGCCCTTTCACATTGGAAATGCTGTGCGAAAAGGGCCTATGACTCTAAAGATCAGAGTCCCCATTCAGCCATAGAAACCCACTGGATTACTTTGGGCAAGTCACATTCTCTTAGTCTCAGAGGAAGGCGAAGGCAAAGGCAAACCCCCTCTGAACAAATCTTCCCAAGAAAATCCCATAACAGATTCACCTTTGGGCCATCCTAAGTCAGAAACAACTTGAAGACACAGAACAATGACAGCACGTTCCCAAGCTTAACCGTAATATTGCATTTGAAGTACTAGTTTGAGCCAAACTGGATGAGATCTCAAAATTTCTATCGGATGTTCTGCCCCTTATATAAGAAGAAGAGTTCAAACAATTGCCCTATTGTCTGCCCTAGAGACACATACAGATATAGACGATATAGATATAGATATATTTTAAAAGGGCGTTTTTTATTCATACAAAATAAAATGTAATTTTACATGTCTGTTAGGAATAGAAAGTGATTTCTCAAAGTCATACAACTTTATTTCCTATTTCCTCACAAGTTAATCACTAAGGGCACCTGAAATGTGCCTGCACACACACACATACACACACACACGCACACATGCACACATTGAGAGGGGGGAGAGAGAGAATTGGACTGTGCCATGAATAATATCTTCTAGAACAATGTGTTATATAATTATATGAAGACGTATCTGATGGATGTCGCATGAACTTTCACAGGAAATGAAATTGTAATGGAATTCTTGTTTAGGCTGCTGGAAATAGCTGTTATTTTTATTCAAAGAAACGGCATGCATATTATATTTTCTGCACATCTTTTGGCAAGTCCATAATGAATCAATGAATTTAAACATCGCTATGTTCTCTGAATGGTGAATAAAATCCAGCATATTTCTCAGTAAGATAGGTGTTTGTTTTAGGTTGTTTTTAATGTTGGCTTACCAAAAATTTCTGTGGAGAATATTCACATGGATGATAGATTATGTTTAATTTTGTATGTTTTCTCTGGAAGGTGTATGAGGCAGTCCCATGTTACAGCGAATGCAATCGGTATTCCTGGAAAGTAGAACCGTGGTCACTGTGTGAAATCAACAGTGAGCAAAACTCTCTTCACTGTGGAGATGGAATACAAACTAGGAAAATAAGGTGTGTAGAAATAAAAATAGTTGGGCTTGATGCTGGACTATTAAGGAAGTTGAACAGCTGTTCAGGAAACACTGAGGCGTTCATTCACCCAAGTCAGTCTTTATAATACTGAAAGAGTTGAAAAGGAATAGGACAAAAAAAACATCTGTACATATATATGTGCTAAATCTAATATCAGTCCCAACTGGAGTAGATCATTGAAATGAATGGGAACTGTGCATCTCCACTTAGGTAAATCTCATTGACTTCAGTGGGCTTAATCCAGCTGAGATTAACATTGGCTTTACTCTGTATATTTACTGGTGTATATCATGTCTGGAAGCAGCCTGCCTGACCCTTTGGAAAGATACATGAAAATAATGATAGTCTATGTGGTAGAAATTCTGTTTCCAAGAGTGTAAATGCACCTCTGCTTTCATTCAGGTGACTTTTTCTAAATTAATACCAGAAGTGAAATATAATAAATTTGATGATATGTCATATTTATTGCCTTTCAGTTTTCTGGATCAAGATGGCAATGGGACAAAACATATGCTAAGAGACAGTCAAAAGATAAAGCACTTACTGCCAATTCTGTTTAAATGACATGTATACCAGCTGCAGCATCCACCCTGATTTTCCCTTCCACATCTTTTTCATTAGAGTTCCACTTATCCTCAGCTGGCTGGCTGGAGACAATGGATGTTGTGCTCCAACCATAACTAGGGTGGGACTACTTGAACAGACAGTGCCAGTAACAAAACATACAAAATGACCTGCTGTAGTTATACAGACTGTGGCAAGGCATGCAGTGTATTAATTTATTTGCTCTTTGTTCTTTCATCCATCATTTAATGCCCAATCAATTACATATTTTTTTTCTCCTGCAGATGTGTAAACACCACTGAAGAGGGTGGTGAAGAGACTGTAGCCAATGTGCTATGCAATCAGTCTGAAATTCCAGTTGAAACACAAAAATGTATCCTCTACTGTCCTGGTGAGTGTGTGGTGTCTGCGTGGGGCCATTGGAGCCAATGTCCACAGGTAAATTAGTTCTATGTTATTTCACACCCTTTATGTTTTTTTCTTAATGCAAGTTCACCCAGGTGCAGCGTTGTAAAACCTCCATTATTTTGTCCTTGCATGCAAGGATGAATAATGACTGCATCCCCCCACCCCCCACTATGGGAGAAAACTAATATTTTTTTGCACAGCATTCTCTCCATATTCAAAAGTCCTAAATATTCTGGTACAGACAAGGATGGGATCGTGCATACATACACACAAAGCAATTTTCTAGGTAGAGGAAGGCATGGCTGCTTTGCACAGAAAACATATGTGCACAGGAGGCAATGTTTTCTGCAAGGTAAATGTGTGTTTTGATGTTTGTTTGTTTTTTTGTGCAAAAAAGTCATACCTTTCTCCATGCAGAAAAAGCCTCTGGAATACTTAAAAAAAAAAACCCGCTAGGGAACAAATAGAGAATATTATTTGATCCCTACACAGAACAGGGATGTAATTCTTCACTGAGTTTCTTCTTGTAGGTAGCAATGAGTAATTTCAACAATTTTCTTTCGTCAATGAGAAAGTTTTCAAGAACAATAAAGTTTCTGAAGTCTGTTTGCTATTCAGGATTTATTCTTCTGTGCAAAATTTGGCCATGGCTGTTTTGCACAGTAAGCAACATTGTCTGCACAAGATGCATTTCTGTGTGGAAAATATTTCAAGACAGAAATATTAATTTCAGTTTAGAAAATGCTGTTTTCTATGCAAAATGCTATTTTCTATGCAAATAAAGCATGTGCAAATTTGACACAGAACAAATCCCCAATTATAGCTTTTTTTCCTGTGTAGACATCAACATTTTCAAAACAGGAATTAATATTTCTGCACTGAAATCCATGCAGAAATTGTTGTTTACTGTGCAGAAAATCCTATTTGCTATGCAAAACAGTTAGGTATGAATTTTGTGCAGAATAAATCCCAGACTGTAAAGATTCCTATCAGTGCAGGACTCTTCTTGTCAGAGTTTTTTCACACTCAAAAGACATGGGGTTTTTTTTAACCATTTTTCAAATATTTTCAAATATTCTTTCCATCCTTAGCACAGAAGCAGTCAACAGATAATAACTAAGATCTCTTGGGGAAGGATCATAACTCAGGCCCTTTCTGCACCACTCTTCCCAACCCGCTATCAAGACAGTACAGGAAAGTACCCAGCTGCACTGCAGAAGGAAGAGGCATGGCTATGGCACTTCCTTCACCATGGAGCTAGCCGGTGAAGAGTGGAGCTCTCCTGTTGCACTGCCCTCCCGGCACAGCCAATGCCAGGATCCCCACTGAAGATCCTTGCAAAAAGATAGAGTCCCACTTTGCATGCAGAAGTCTCAGATTCAATCTCCGGAAACTATGTTAGGATCTTCATTTGTTTCATCAGCCTTGCTTGGTAAATATGGTGGTCCTATTCCAAACTGTGGATGATCTGAAAATCTAGGCATCTGATTGGTACCAGGACTGATTATGGATGTAGGCTGTCTTTTGTAGCTTGTTTGTTGCTGAGAGGATTGAACTTTTCAAGCGCTTGAGAATTTGATGTGGGTTGCCACAGACAATATACAATAATTAGGTAGCATTTGGTGGTAAGATTTCAGTACAAGAAATTTTACACAAAGGTGAGGAGGAAATTCCTACATTGTGAGGAAGCACATAGTTTCTTTTCATATAAGGAAAACATTGCAGAAGCTTCTTGATTTTAAGTCATACATGATGCGTGTACTTCTAATAATGCAAAGTAGAAATATAGATGAGTATGTTTTCACTGCCTGCAAGTGTAAAAGTTAGTTCTGCATGTACAAACATGGGAAAACATGAAGACAATCTTTATAGGCATACTAGTTTATATACCCAGCATTGCCCAGGATGTTATTTTCTCATAGGTGATACTTGTTAGACAGATTTGAGATCCTGTGTCTCTAATTCCCCAAACTGTCCTGTCCTGTACCTGTAAATTTTCCCCATATTCTCCAAGTCCATCTGTATTCAGAGTTATTAACATACAGAAGTTGAGTTCCTAAGGGAAATACACTGTCCTCCTCCTTGCTGCTGGGCCTTGTCTCCAGAGCTCTCTGGCTGAAAATTCCAAAGGCCCCTCCCTGAACTGCTAACCCCAGGATTCCATAGAATGTTCTTAGGCAGCCAATCATACGGGGTTTTAGCCTGCCACAGTCAGTTATATGAAGACTTCGCCTGCAGCCAATCATATGAGGTCTTTGCCTGATACAGACGAACAAACTTTGACTTTTATATATTAGATTATTACTGAACTGGTGTAACAGTAAAGTACCAGTAGCATGTTTATTTTCACTAGTCATTTATTTCAAAAGTATCCATGATGTCTGGAAACTTCTTTTTGGTCATTACAGCACAGATACGACCCAAAGCTTTAAAACTTTTCTGCCTCTAAAGAATTTATTAATACATAAATATTTTGCTTCATGATTTGGGGAAAAAATGAAATCCCTTCAGAAGATATATATTCTATTAACATTCCAAAACAGTGAATGGAGGCTCACTTGTATACTATCCATTTATCCAATAAATTTGAAAACCTAACTTGAAAACATGTTTAATTCTACTGACAGTAGAAAGGTGCTTAAATCACTTGTAGTGGCAGTGATCCACACAGTGAACCAGTCATTAGCTAGAGAGAGAAAGAGGGAGGGAGAGAGAGAGAGAGAAGAGGGGTAGATGGACAGATAGACAAGAAGACCAAGGCCATAAAAATGGGTAGATAAATAGGCCTTTTTAGGGGGTGGTGTAGAACAGGAAGGGCAATAACATATTACATTAGAACAAGAAATTATTGGAATGGAGGAGAGATTTGATGTTAAATCTCTCTACCTATAAGTTCCAAGGGATCATTGTAGTTGTAAATGCTGGCTATGAGATCCTTTACTGAAGGATGAGGGCCAAAATTGTTACGGTGTAAAAGAGTATTTGTTTAAAGAACTATGAAAAGCTCAAGTGTTTTGATAATATTTCAGAGTTTCTTCTGATCTGTTTTTTGAGGAAACTTTTTAAATAAACAAATGGCTGATGTCTTCTTTTTTTCTCACTGAGTAGATTTGGGAATGATTTTTTAGAACAATCCTTCTTTTAGAAAAATCGCTTTCCCTCTTGCCAAAAAAAAAAAAAAAATGACAGAGGGAGGAACCATATAAAATAAATATCACTCTCATGCTTCTTATTTACATGAATAAATCTTTCCTGCACAGTGCCAAGATGAGGCTTACCTATTTTCTCATGGACACAATATCATTCAAATCAAATGAGGAAAAAGATTTTGATATAACATACTGTGATAGAGGCAAGTATATCCAAGTGTGCATCTGAAAAAAAAATCTGCTGCAGATAGAAATGTTTCGAGGTATCACAACTAATTGGCAGAATTTGCTAAGTATGGCAGAATTTCTGAGTTTCTAAGTGGCGCTGTCGGTACAATCTGCTAATCAGATTGCAGCTTTCCTTCCTGCTTTAGTATTAGGTAGGAACATAAAACCAAGGCTTTGGCCATATTCACAGATACACAATTATAGCAGTCTGATGCTATTTTAACTTCTGTGGCTGCATCCTGCAGAATCCTGGGAGTTCTCAATATCCCCTCCAACTGACAAATCTCAGATTCCCTAGAATGGAACCATGGTAATTAAAATGGAATTGGTGCTATATAAACAATCAGTAAATCTAAGAACGAAAGGCTAGGCCAAGCATTCAGACAGACAAATAGACATGAGAACAGACAGCACTGGCAAAGAAAATTCAAATTGCCATAGACAAATCTGGAGGGTTGTCTTTGGATGTTATATGTTAACCCACCTTGTATTTTTAAAATACAATAGGGTAAGAAAATTTGAAAACCTAAACCAATGTGGTTTAGTATTTAAAAAACACATTGAAAAAACCTCGAGACAAATGCAGACAAACACATGCACATACACACAAATTGTGTATATCAAGGCAAAGAATATCCACACCATATGAAACCCAACATTTTGCAGGATACTGTGTATTCAGAATGAGTTATTCAAGCCATGTCTGCATATTGTGTAAATCAGCCTCTTACTCTTGATTTGCACATATGTTTTCCTGGACATGCTCATTTTTGCAGATAGGAAAGGCCAGTTGCTGCATATCACTTACAATGTAGAAGGTAAAAAGAAAAGTATTTTTTTCTTCTATTGTGTGATTTTTAACACCTTTGCTTGATGAAGAAGCCAGTGAAGCGGAGAAAGCTTGCATTATGTATTTTATGCATTTTATGGTTGGCCTAATAAAGGCATCCCTCCTTCCTCAGAGTCCCAGTGAACTTTTGTACCGCAAAAGTGCTGCTGGCCCCATGAAGGAACTTTCTATTGATGCTAACAGATACTTCATTTAAGTGCATACATAACTCTGAATACCATCTAGTTTAGCCCTAACTCTGCTCTCTTCAGTATTATATGACTATGAGTTATTATCCAGCCAAATATTCAGTCTTTTTCTTCTAGTCGATGGACTGTTTTGAGAACTGTCACATCAAGAGTGAATGTACATCCTGTCTGTTTCAATAAACACTGGCAAATTAAACGGAAGAACATTTTTTCTTCAGAGACTTCATATTAGTTTCAGCTACAACAGTGTGTTCACACATCATCATTTGATTTGGTACTTCGGCACAGGCAGCTGAAAGGCTATCATCTCCTGCTAAATATACAGCACTGAATTTAACATGGCAGTACCTGCAATGCTTTGACTCTGCATTCATCTGACTTGGAAATTTAATTAATTGACTTCAATCAGATTCATCAAAGTGTTCTTAAACTGAGTTAATATGCAAGTTGCACTACAAGTCCCTGAAATAATTATCTCAGATTTATTGTATCAGCTGTCAGCTTTCTTGCTTACAACAGTTGATAACCCTCAGTACCAGATCCGTGTGGCCTCTGTGTTTGCGTCAACTGTTAACATTTACAGTAGCTAATTCAACAGGGTTTGATACTGGTTCATTTAATTATGCAAATTTCTAGCACAAGGCCTCCTACTGTTCCTTGTGGATCAGCCACACTTCCATAGCAGCTATGAATATCGAGTAAGCTTATGTCTCATAAATAAGATGCATTCTACTGACATATTATGGATGAAAGCAGATTCAAGACAGAGGATTAGTTGAAAGGATTTTTTCTTGTCTCATCTAGATATCCAATGTAGTCTTACCAGAGGTGTCCCATCAAAATCAATGGGACCTATGCTATTTGTGATTCATAAATCTCACTCAATTCAGTTGCCTGGTTCAAATAACTATGGATTTAGCACTTCAAATTCTCTTCTTTCTTTTTTTTCAAAATGTGCAAATTCTGAATTTGCTTGAGTGTTAATTGTCCAAGTGGAGAATCAACGAACAAGATAAAGCATTCTTATCTCATGTCTTTTTATTAATGGTAAGATTAATTTTAGTATCCACCAATACTAGGTTGTGCTTGAGTGCGAGATGTGACCCTTAGGCTTAAGTGTGATCTTGTGCTTCAAACGATTTACTATGAAACCCTTGTTTCTCCCTGCCTTTCAGTTATTATAGCCACAGCTTATAGTGCCAGTGAGCTCAAGAAGCCTCACTCCTTTCCCTGCAAACTAGTGCCATTTCGGACTCTCAGCATTGGAGTTGTGAACTAGCTTGAGTGGCAAGAAGTAAGTGGTTTCTCTAATGCAGAGATGGACAACTTTGGTAGGCTTGGAGGCCCAATTTCCACTCCAGCCTGCTCCCCTTTTGCATGCTTCAGCAGGTTTAGAAATGGCCCAAAGTCAAAAGCAGAAAAGTCTGGATGGCCACTCTCAGTTGTTGGTTTTGGATTTTAGGGAGGTGTGCTTTGGAGGTGCTTGGTTTGACTGGAAGGGCATGATACCCCCCCCCCAAAGTCAGAAACTGTCATTTCTTGAGCAGAAATGACAAATATTTTTCAGGTGTAAGGAAGGGTTGACAACCACAAAAACTGGTGGCCAATGATCTACCCTTACCCCACCCTTCTATAATGTATTGTTGTGATCCTTTCCTCGGCTTTTATGAGATTGTTGTTCTTGGTGTTATGTGCCTTCAAGTCATTTCCAACTTACGGCAACCCTCAGGTAAGAGTGTGTGACATGCCCAAGGTCACCCAGTGGATTTCCATGGCCAAGCTGGGAATCAAACCCTGGTCTCCAGGATCATAGTCCAGTGCTCAAACCACTAAACCATACTGGCTCGCCTATGAGATTATACCTCAGACAAATAAGTCATTTCAGTATACTGTTAATATAGAATATACATTTTGAAACCATAGAGCCAAAAGGGCTTTAGCCCCATTTCTAGACACTTTCCAAATACATGGAAAGCCATGTATGTATGTATGTATGTATGTATGTATGTATTCCATTGCTGGTCTGATGCTCAGTAGACAAAACTGATGCTATAAAAAAGTCCACAGAGTTTCAGTGAAAGCAGAGTGTTCCACACAATCCACCATAGTACTCCACTCTACCCCGTCCCGTTCCAAATGTAGAGCCTTCCTGAATACTGAAAAGAAAGGAATGGTCTTCACTCATGTAGAGCATTGTATGAGGATTAGAACCTTCAAATGCCCTCTGGAAACACTGGGATTCCATTAAGGAAGAGCATGTCTCTTTCAGATCGATGAAACTTACACCATTTCAGCCTTAGCATCAGAGGTAAGGTGTAATGAAATATAAATGCTTTAATTATGATTGAAAGGTACCCATAGTCTCCCCCACCCAGGAACACATTGTTATATATGAACACTGCAAAGAGGAGTAAATGTTCTCAAACCTTCTTATTCTTTGGATAAGTGTTATTCTTTGTCAGTGATTAACAACTTGAGGAGGAGGGATGTGTGAGGGAGTTCAGGAAACCATTATGGATTAATTGTGTGGAGCTAGATTTTTTTAAAGCACCGCTTATGTTGTAAATAGCTTATTAAATTGTTACAGAGTGTTCACATCTGCATGCAGATTGTTATGAATGGTTCATTACACAGTTAAAACTGGTCAAATCCCTTCCCTACAGAAGCATTTTCTGCAGTGCAAGCCTCGACTTGCACATTTCATTATGAATAGCTTGTTAAACATCATGTTCCAAGTGCCATATGCAAGCATTCCAATAAATTACAGGGCCGGTAGGCATATTACAACCTTTGTAGCCTACAGTTATGAGGGCTATATGAAGAACTAGTTGGAGAACTCTCCAGGAGCATTTCACAGAATCTTAAAGTTGGAAGATACTACAAGGTATAAGAAGGTACTACCTTGTATGCCATCTTGCATAGAAGGTACTTAGATGTTAATGTACATAACCCATCCATATCTTAAGAACACTGTCAAGTACTACTCATTTTCAGCAATAGAGTAAGGTACTTCTGCAGTTCATTTCTTCTGTTTGGCTCTCAAGCACGTGTTTATGTTTGCATTTGCATGTGATAAAATGTTCCTAATTAGTTGTTAAGTGATTGTTAAAATTGTCAGCAATCAGTCTTAAATAGTTGACAGCTTTTCCAACTCTCAATTCTGAGCCAGTCTAAGGCCCTTTTTGCATGGCATTTGCCATGCGAAAGGGGGCCCGGAGCGTCGCACAATTGTGAGGAGCGATCTGCATGACGCACTCACAATCGCGTGACGCTCCAGGGCCTGGCAGTTGCTGCTCATGCACTTTTTCATTTTCAGCTTTCAGCCCAAAATGGTGCGCTATCGCGCATTGCTCCAGGGCCCCATGTGCACTTGCCGTGTGTTCGAAGCCTCCGGAGCAGCGGCGGTTGCGCTTCTTGCCCCAGTGCAGCCTAGGAAAATTCCCGGCTGCGCTGCGGAAGGAAGAGGCGGGGCTTTCGTGCTACCTGCTCAGGAGCAGGCAACTTGTGCAGAGCTGAAGCAGCAGGGACATGATAGCCTCTTGCTGGAGGCTGCTTGTGCAATCCCTGCACCCCAGCGCCGAAAAAAGGTAAGGTGCAGAAAGGGCCTAAGTGATACTTTTCATCACAGAGATGTAATAATCTTTTCTGAGCCTGTCTAAACATCACTTTTACCCACAGAAATGCAAGAATCTCCTTAGAGAACTCAACATGTGAATCCTTCTACCTTCTACATGAAGGACTATTAGTGGTAGTTACTGGAGTGGGCAGAAACACTCAATATAACCTGAGCAAGATTCTCAGTGTGAATACTATTAAACGTTACCATTGAAGAGTGGGAGAATTACCAGAGGGATTCTCATTCCTACATCAACACAACAATCTGAATAGTTCTTGGCTAGCACTACTGTAGCTAAAGCTTTCTTGCTTGTTACAGTATATTCTGGACTATTTGCTAAGCTTGTGTAAATCATTGGTAAATGCAGAATTCTCACAAGATTTCTTAGCACTAAAAGTTTTGGGTACTATGAAACATGAGCAGACACTCCTTGCTACCCCCAAAAAAGAGGCTTAACTCATTAGGGCTCAGTTTATCACCATCATTTTATCTCATTCTTGTGCTGAGAATGTGGGTGCAGTGCAGTAATCTTTCATCTTGTAGGGATAACCTACCTAGGGATAATGAGAAATTTTAATCCTAATTTACTCATTTTTTACCTACAAAAAACCCACACACAGAGCCAAATCTACTCTTCATTCAAAATTCCTACATTGTTGAGTGTCTGATGCATTTTACATGTTCTCGTTTGAATGATACATATGGGAACACAGGTTCATTTTAACAAGGAACGTAAACACATTTAAGTGGGGAAAATGTGTGCATCTGAAATATATAAAGAAAAGCTGTGCACAGTTCTGTGCAGAACAGGCACAGAACAAGCCTGTTATTAGCAGAATGAGAACCTGATCAGCATGATAGAGTTGCCAGTCTCTCGTTTGTTGACAAGACAATGGGAGATCCATGATCAGATGTTACAGCATTTGAAGTGTTAGCAAAACACAGGTGCAGGGGATGAGGTCTCCCCAGATCCATCTTTAACCACAACTTTTCAATGAGGGATGGGGCACCCATAATAAATAATGATCAAGCATTGATTTGAAATGGGCCTGACCTTAAATGAGCCTGACCTTAAAGGATCAATTTAGTCTGGATTCAAAGTTATTTGTTTAAATGTGGGTCTAGTTTAAATTGGGCCCCATTTTGGCTCACTTCCTTCCTGAGGCTTTACCTGGAGTTCACTATCCCTACTGCCACCTTTTCTCCACCACTAGCCATGACAAGGGGAGCCACATTGATAGTGGTGACTAATTGTATTACAGGTTTCCTGTTTGAGGTCTGGAAAGTGATGGGCACTCCTGTCAAAGTGAAGTGTGGTATAGTTTAAGTACGGTTAATTCTTTCAGGTGAGAAACGTTGGGAACTGCATCTCCCAAGTCACCCAGCAGCAGCAGACATTTCTGAAAACACTCACTATGGAACTCAGGTTTTAATCCTAATATGTCTATACTGGCAGAATATTCCATACTCTCAAATCCTCGTCGAAGTTAAGTTGGGAATGTGCACCCAGGAGAGCTTAATGGTGGTGATCAAAGCTCTTAAAAGTTAGTCTTGAAGTCTGGTGGATTATGATCCCTATTTAGAAAACTTTAAGGGGTTTAAATATTCACTTTATCTTTTTAAACCAGTCGCATAGCTGGTGGGGGGCAAGGAGAATAGTCCCCCTCTGGAAGCACTTTTTGGGGGTGCTGCTGGAGAGGGAGAAGCTGAGTAGGAAGAAAAATCCCAGTTCAAAGTTGGCCAGTTGGCAACCAAAGTTAGTGAAAGAAGAAAGGTGGTGGAAGAGGGGAGATGGAAGCTTGATGGGAAGAGACGCTGCCTGGGCCTGGTGGGGGAGTGATGGAGTGGCAAGGCTGGTGTGGGGAGCTCGAGTGACAGTGGAAGCAGGCAGAGGGCCTCCTTTTCTCCCCCCTCCATGCCCCACCATGAGGGAAACCCAGCTCGATAACTGAGATAGGACTGGAATCGGAAAGTGAGTGGCAGAAACAAAGTGTAGGGGATGAGGGGTTTGTCAGTGGGCAGGTAGTTGGAAGTTGGGCACTTATAGCTTGACTTCTCCTCTGGCAAGCTCTGGGTGTCCTACCCAAAATGTAGGGCAGCTTTGTGTATATACATTATACATAATATACATATAGGGAACAAGCAAGCATGTATTCATCAAGTTTCCTTTTTCCAAATCAAGGGGAGGACAAGTATATGTGTGAGCTGGGAGGAGAGGGGAGGGGAAGAAGAGTGTGGGAAATTGGTGGCAGAAGTGAGTGGGCTGGGAGAAAGAAGAAACCTGGAGAAGTGAGGTAGCACCATTTTTGCACAGGCAGGGTTGAACAGTTTGCACAGTTTGCAAAAGCCCTGTAGAAGTCCTGCAAAAGGCACCACTTTTGCAAAAGCGAAGGAAACAAAAAATCAGAGCCCAAACAAACCCAAACAAATGCCGAAAAGGACAGCTAGCTCCCTTGCACGCTTTGACTTTTTGCAATGCAGCTGTTGTGGGTGTGTTTCCGTCTGCAGGACGGAGAGAGAGAGAGGGAGAGAGGAATTGAGAGGAGAAGGAGGCTGAGTCAGAGAGGTGGTTGGAGGAAAAAAAAAGAGAAATAGAATATGTATGTTCCATTTTTTTTTAAAAAAAGATTAAATAATTAAATATATATGCACTCTTTCCTCCCTTTCCCCCACCTGTCCCAACTCCTGAAAGCCCAAGACTAGCAGGCATCTGCCAGTAATATTGGGTGAAGGTGGTTTCTGCCTTTCCCTTGCCTTCTGTAGCATAGCTGGGAGGTAGGGGGTGGGCTGGTCAGCCCCGGGTGCAAAAGAGCTGGCTACGCCACTGTTTTAAACCATTCTGAGATTCATCACCAGTGCTGCCACCATAGGTTATTCATCCATAGAGGCCTTACTCCAGCATCCCAGTTCATGATCACTCTTCTTTTGGCCTCTCACATTGAGCAAAAGATCTGACTAAGGTGGAGATGGTTCCACAACTGGGGTGTTACTGCAGAGCAGGTCTTCTCCTATGTTCTCCACAAAATATTGACTCTATGAGTGTGACACAGAAGAGGTCCTCTCCAATAGATCTCAGTTCTCAGGCAGGCATATCTGTAGAGAAGATCTCCCTTGGGTTTCAAGTTTCCAAGCCATTTAGGGCTTTGAATGTTACCATCAGCACCTTGAATTCAGACCAGAAGCATATTGGCAGCCAGATATTACACCAGATCTTATCAGAGATATTTTGCAATGAGCAAAAATATAATTGATTACAAGAAATACAGTGTTTGGGTTTGTTAAATATGGCTCTGGATCTGGAGGGCTTTTATAGCCTTTAAAGTAAGTTGCCCTTTAGGACAAAAAAATGGTCTGTTTATACCTAGCTAAATACATTTTCACCAAAGCATTTCAGGGGACTTTAATAGCTTACACGGTAATCTTTTAATGTCATAATAAACACAGAGACAGGATTTGAAAAAAGGTATACTCTTGTAATGTGTTCTCAGTGTGTAAACACACTGCTCTGTCTTTGTGTTATAAAACTTGAGAAAATTCTGCAATTTAAAAAATGAAGGAAAAGCATTTTAATCATTGTTATGGTTAGCTTCCTTGAATACCAGATAACAAATATCAGGCTAGAATTTGAAATAACTCACCATCTAAATTAAATAAGAGCTTGTGCTTGCTTGATGACAGTTTAATGGGTTTGAGAAGTTGTGCTTTTCTCAGGGAAAAAAATGGTTTATAAGCCTTATATGAATAGTATTCACAGCCTTTTTTCCTGCAATTCAAAAAAACTGTTGAGAAAAGTTGTAGACAGAGTAGATTGCCAGCCACAGAGCTGTTGCTGACATGCCCAGAAACAAACTGAAAACATTGACAGATTCTGCGACTGCACATCTTGCTTTTTTCACATTCCCTGTGTATGGAAAATATCTCTGTTCAAATATAAATATATGTAGGTAGAATCCTCTATATGGGGAAGGAGGAGAACCCTGAATGATCTAACCCTATTTTGCTTCTACAAGCAGTAGATTTACATGAAGTTGTGGCAGTAGGCAAGACTGTTGAGCATACTGCTAGAGGCCGCTGTTGTTAAATGCAACATTTTTGAATGAGTTATTTTCAAAATCCCAATCTTTTTGCTCAGTTATGTGAAGCCAAAACCAAATTGCAGTATAAATATTAGTTACTCTCTGTTTAAGCAGAAGATCCAAATGAATATTAAAATCCATGTTTGAGCTGGCACTTGAAGGAACAATGTTTAGAAATGATTCTTTGCTTTCTTGAGCAACTCATAGGGGGCTTGAAGTAGTTTCTCTCTCAGCTTATTCTTGGATGTTGAAGTATACTACCTGAAGTGCTAAGCAGAGACCTAATGCGAACAGCAGTGTGAGCTAATGTCCATTTAAGTTCTTGAATTTCACAACAGGCACTTAGGGCATTTCTCTGTTGTCTCATATATGCTGCCCATCTACTGAGAAAATGTGGGTGGTGAACAGCAGTATTATCCTGCCAGAATGCTGCAAGGGATAAAACACAAATTAGGTAGGCTGAGATCCTATATTGGACACATAGCCATGATCTCATAGCTATGATTGTCTCCTGATCTGACCCCCATGACCCACCTAAAAATCTAGCAGCTGTACTAAGGGACTGAGTCCTGCAGCACTGGTGGGCAGGGCACTAAAGGATGACAAACCCAGCCCCCTCCCATCAGTGAACAGTGGTGTGGCTAGCAGAAACAAGGACCCCGGGGTGTCCTCTCACAACTCCTCATTGCACCACTTGTGACAGGAGGGGTCTGAATGCATTATCCTTCAATTCCCTGCTCACAAACATCAAAGAATTCTGTCCCTTGGTAGAACTGCCTAGATTTTAAGGAGGGTTTTGATGGAATGTGTGATCATGACAATGCTACCACAATTGGAAATGTCAATTGGAAAAAAATAAGAGGTTGTAAGCCTAGCTTCCAATGTCATAACTGCCTAACAGGATGCCAGCCAGTAGTTTTCTTGGGAAACCATTTTAGCTTTGCTTCTCCCTGAGAAGAAGGTATATATAGATGAGAATATACCTCACCATTTTATTCTGTTTGGAGAGCAGGCCGAGGCAAAAGCAACAGGCTGCAGATAGACATATCTGCCAAGCTAGATGGAACCAGATTTTGATTGTTTTCCCCACTTTCTGGTCTGCCTGTATCTGCCTGACTCGTCTTTAAAGTGACTTTTAAGTCTGGTTATGTAATAAGCTACCATTAAATACAATAAAGAAAAAGAAAACAGCCTTGTTCAGAGTTGACAGTTCTCCTCCAAAGCTGTTCAAAAAGATTGCTTTCATGCTCAAGATGGCAAAAGTGGTCATTTAAAAGATGACCCTTCTTATGTTTCTTCAGCACATTCATTGATTTTAGCAAAACAAAAGAAATGCAGTCGAGCACTAATTGGGAGCATATCTCCAGACACTCTTCTTTTATTTTTACTGGCAAATCATTTATGCTATTATTCTGGCCTTCAAGGACAAACAATCAAATTAATTGCTCTAAAGGTAATAAATGATTTGTAAACACTTTGCAACGGGATTAGTGTGCAGGTAATTAAGAGTAATAGCTGATCTTTGATTTTGGGTGACCATTCCTCAGCGAGCAAGAGAGCTTCTATCAAAGTTATTTACTGTATGAAATCATACCACAAGGTGACAGGGAGTTACAATTAAATGATAACATTGGCCTAACTTGGGCCCTTTCCGCATGTGGGGGGGGGAATGGGCGAAAACGCCCAAAAATGGAGCTTACCGGCAGCCGGGTAAGTCCATCGCGTTGCGGAGCAGCGCGAGCTCGCTGCTCCGCAGTCCTCCGGCACCCCAAATGGTGGCTTCCGGTTGGTGGAGGCTCTCCACCAACTGGAGAAGCTCGCCAGCTGGAAGCCCGCCCCCGGCAGATCTGCAGGCACGCACTTGCGCGCACCTGCAAATCCTTGTCGGAGCCGGGCGACGGAGTAGCATGGGGCTGCACGCTCCGTGCTTTCTAAAAACGTCAAAAAAGAGGTTTTTAAAAAACACGCAGCGCGGCTAGTTCCAGCCGCTCCTGAGTGGATTCTGGTGTGGAACTACAAAAAGTAGTCCATGCCAGTCCACTCTATGGTGCAGAAGATCTCCGTGAGAGGTCGCTCTGCACCATTACAGAAGCCCGGTGTGGAAATGGCCTCAGACCCACTGTGAGACCAGAGCAGGTGAGAAGGGTAAGTGTCCCCCGGCAGAAATCCAATAGTAAAACCACTGGGGGACCAGACTCAGTTTTCTGTCTTACATTGTAATTGGGTTCAGAAACAGCTGCACTGCAGTCAATTGGACCACTGCCAGACTTGTCTCAGGCTAAGCCACTGCAAATTTGAGTTTCTGAGCTGTAATAGCTCAAGTCTTCCTTTCAGTAATTAGGGGGAAGGAACCAGTCTTCTCCCTCCCCCCTACCTGTCTCTTTCTCTCTCTCTCACTCAAGTTCTGCCTTCAATGACAGCCGCAAAGCAATAAAAGCCTGTGTTTTTGAACGGCTGTCTCTGTAGTTAATGAGCTTTTAAATGGGAAAAATAGAGCCCTCAATGTGATTTATGGAAGGACGTTACTGGAAAAACCCCCCTCAATATTTATAAAAATAGGAAGGGAGATGTGGCACATTTTTTTGACCTGGCCCCTGGCACTTTCTTTAATCCCTTGTTTCCCCCTCCCTCCCCCAAGTGAACTGCTATAAACTTGTTCCCATCAATTAGATACAATCAAGAATATTTAACTGAACTTTTAATGTGCTTATTCTGGTATTTAGTAGCATAGAGCAGAGTTTTTTCCCATTCTTTTTTATTGCTTGTCTCATTTCACTTCACTTGGAATCAATAACGGTGTTACTATTGACATCAAATAGGCTAGGATTTGCTAGTTTGGTATGGCATAATTCTGCAACTCTTAATCACTTAAGTAACCCCATTAGCCCCAGTGTCACTAGCATCAGAATGAAGTATAGCAGGTTAAGACTCATACAAGCGTATGCTGACATAATTGCCCTTTATGAGCTTCTGAAACTATTAAATAACTGAGGTTGTCGCTTATTGACTTGGCTGCTGATCAGAGGTGTGCCCTGGAGAGGGATAGGAACATGTTGAAGTTCTTATCTTTTTTTACTCCAGCCAATGAGGTGAGTCTTTCTTGGTCGGTCAAGTTTTCTTACTGTGCTTGGAAAATATATCATCTAGGAACATGACGCAATTTTTTATTACTTATATGACAACAAAGTTGAATGGACTCATCTCTGTCTCTTGAAGTGCTAGTTTTGGTACTCATAAATGTACAAATGGGAGTAGATTTTCAGTGTGACATTTGATGTTTGCTGTGTTCAGTGGGGCTTAACTCAACAAAAAGTTCAGATTTGAGCCTCAGCAGAGGACAATGCTAGTTCATTATATCATTTTGTGGGAGGACACAGTAGAGTTTAGTCTTTATCACAGTTTTGTTAATATAGTACAAAATGTGGAAGGCAATTGAATTGAAAAATGAATCCAGCCTGTTATGAGAAACTTCAATGCATCTTCCTCCAGCTAAGATGAGATAAATTCCTTCTATTTATACCTTTTCCATACAAATGATTGAACCTTGACTCAAGATTTGAGAACATCACTGGATTCTACCATGGCTCTGGAGTCCTTCAGAACTCAAACAAGAAGGGTCTGATATTCTTCTTGGTCATTCCCAAGTAGAGTCCACACCCTATTGCCCTCTACCCTGAAGAACTTTCCATATATATCCCATATATATCCTGGAATCTCAGACCCTAAGAAGAAGCCAATGACTGCATCAAATAAAGGATCAGTCTTTATTCTTTGGTCTTCACTCTTGATAAAATGATAAAATCTCTGGCAATTGTTCTAGGCTAATGCTGGTACAACTTTTGCCTTCTTCCTCAGCTGAAGAATAGCTGGCCATGGTGCTGACTGCTAACATATGAGTTATAGATAACAAATGAGTTGTCCCTGTCCAGGGTGCTAGCCTTATCTCAGCATCAAGTCAGCTTATGAACCTAATCTTCATCTCTTGCTTGGGTCTTGAGTCCACTTGATAGTAGGAACAAAATAGAGTGGAACAAAATAGAGTGGAACAAATTCCTCAGCTTTCATTCAAGCTGCTTTTCCAAATGGAAGTATCAGTGAGTCCAACCTAGTTTCCTCATCTGGTCTGTCCAGAGTTCTCAGTTGTGATAGCCTGGTTAAGACTGGGTGCCACCAACCAACAAGACACTTCTGCATATCAGTTTAGGAAAGTCCTTGTTGATTTTTCGTAGAGACAAGACCATAGACACTCTGACATTTTGAGTCTGCCTGCCTTCCTGCCTTTGGTATGTGATATTTACAAGTCTCAGTTTCTCAGTCTTAATTCATATCCTGGAGAAAACCATTCTTTTGCAAGTTTGCTGTTTGGTTGTTTTAGAAGGTGTCATTTATACAGTAGAAAAACATATTCTTTTCATGGTGATGGCTGCTCTACAGGTTTTGGACCCTGCTAGACACTTAATTGGACTTCTTAACCACTGTATGAAGAAAACACTGGGTGTATGCAGGGAAAGAATGGATTCTGTTTTTACAGGATTGGAGGCAAGGCAACCTGGACTGAATCTGCCAGAAAGGTGCCAGAATGGAGCTAGAGAGGACCATGGGCAAAAATTATGAGCCATGATCATAGCTTTCTTTTTGGTTTTACCTTCTACAGCTCTAATGAGTGAGCTGTTTTTAAAGAAAACAATGGTTTGGTTCAATAGCTATTGCTGTGGCAACTACCATAAAGAAGCCATATGCCACATCTGTGGTTTCTTCCTGGTACACATACAGAATCCCCTTAGATTACTTTCAGGTTGATGTGAAGGACATGGCATTGTACAACATGATTATTCAGTGTATTTCAAGGAGGAAGATTTAGCCTGACAGGTTGTTTAATAACCCAGTTAACCCGGTCAGTTCTCGCCCATTCCAAGCACATGCCTGTTAAAATGTTTGTACATCTTTGTCTCTTATTTTCCTAGCCCTGTGACCCCAACATCATGCAAACACGGACTCGGCATGTGTTGCGATCTCCTTTAAAACCCAAGACTTGCCCTGAAAGTTCACAAATGCGACTTTGTGTTCTGAACCAAAATTGTTTTCAATATCATTACAATTTAACAGGTAAGCACCCTTTACCATGCTTGTCTCTGAAGAGTTGGGTGGGTAGGATATCAGAATAGTGATAGGTACTGGAGACGTGATTCAAATTTTCAGATAGCCTTCAAGATTGCTCAGTGGCTTTTTTCAAGTCCTTACCTCTCATGTAGGTAAATGATCTTCCTAATTCTGTTCAGGTCCTCATATTAGTTTGTTCGGAGGCTGAGAAAACCAAAGCATTCTGAACAATGCAGAAAGCTTCAGAAAAGAGAAATAATAAGATAAGCAATGAATCAGCCTTTTTTTTCAAGTGCTTCTATGTTTTAAATTATGTTCTATTTATTCAACAAGCAGGACTTGTATATTCATTTAATATTGATGTACAGACCACTGAATGCTTATTTGGAAGTAAATCGCTTTGCTCTCTGTGGTGCTTACTGCTAATTACATATGCCCAAGGTACATTTAATCTGTATTCACATGTGTGTGTGTGTGTGCCTTTGTAAACCTCAGTTTGGATTGGGACTGTACCAGATAAAGAGGGAATGTGACCTTCTTTACCCTGTACTATATTCCCAACAACAACATCATGTACTTTCTTCCTTACCCAAAAGTTGCTATTTAACCAAGGAGGGAAACAGTATTAATGCTATGAGTGTAGCCTTTCTTTGTAGTGATCTAGATGTCCTTTTTGACATTCAAGTTTTTGGTGACCAATAGGGAAACACACACACAACTATACAAACTGAACATTTCAAAGAGCATTGAGAAGGGGGAAAAAAACTCTAATTGAATAATCATGGTACTTACACCTTGAAGACTGAGAACACTTTCAATTACTTACGGTTTATGGTTATTTTAAATATTACTTTTGTAGAATGATACAAAAATCTCCAGCCGGTTTAGATTGTTTATACTGGGTTGAAGACATTAATGTTTTAAAAGCACTTTATTTTATATATATTTATTTATGTAATGGAACATGACTCACTTTGTCAGACAACATTCAGTTGGAAAATGTGACAAGCTGCTTCTGCTTCTTTGAGGGAGCAGCCTTTCAGAAAATGTTTATAACTTTGTTATCCAGGAAAGCAGCGTGGCACTTTGAGAAAGCATGGGCTGTGTTTAAATGATATATTTTATCAATGTTGGACACTTTTCAGCATGCTCAAAGAGACTGTAGCACTTAAGAGACATTGAAACAAAGACTTGACCATCTAAGCCTATGTTTGTATGTTTGTTTTATTTTTTAAATCATTTCTTCTTGGCTTCCATATGGCCATATCAAACAAAGATAGTTTCATTGTTTTTAAAAATTAAAGATTCTCTCAGCAATGGCTGGCAGAACTAAATGCAGTTGTGGTGTGTCTCTAGACTGGAGCACATGCCAATTAAATGAAAATGCAACTTGTGGACAAGGGATTAGGAATCGCCTTCTGAGCTGTATGCGTAGTGATGGGAAAGCAGTGAATAAGAACTACTGTGACCAGGTGAGTTTCATGTGGGTTCTCTGTGAATGAGCATGGTTGTCAGCATGTCTTTGAGTAACTTGCATCACAATAGGCAGAATCTGCCCTTTTTTCCTTTTTCTAAGTTGAAGCCACTGAAATCCTGAAGTCCGTCTATCTGAGACTGATGCCAAAAGGGAACATTTACAATGAAAGGATCCTGAGCCTAAGAATTTTTTTCTGACCAACAACTGAACACTTTTCACAATCATATCAAAATCCACTCCTGGTTATCCCAAGCTTCTCTCCCCCTGACCATTTCAGCAGTATCTTTTAGACCAGGAAGGATAATGTTGCTGCTGCTGTTCAGGAATAAGGAATTCAAAATCCTTGATGATCACCCAGTTATCTACTGGTTAATCTACTTTCTTCCCACTTTTGCCCTACAAGGTCCTGCCCTGTAGAAGCCACTGAGCAAATCTCCCGGCAGAGATTGCAGACTCCAAATCACTAAGTTCAGCCTCAAGCCCCTCCCTTTAATAGAAGACACTTAGAGACCATGGAAAGTAGTGAGACACTCCCGTTGCGTACATGGTTTTGTAATTAAAGGAAACATGTGGAGTAGGATCAGCTATCCTAGAATCTCCAAGGGATGAATCCGTTTGTGAATCCATGAGTGTATTTATTCATACAAATGAAAAACAGAGGAAGCCATCATTTGACATGAAACAATAGGTGACCGTATTAACTAATAGCTTAGTCTCAATATAACTGACTCTCCTCTTAAAGCTATCCTAACTTCCAGCATTTTTGTAATCCTTTCTTTCCCTCTGTAATCTCTGTAAAGCTCTTCTTACTCTACTGGCTCTCATCTTCTGCAACTCTCACTTCCAACTGACTTTCTCAAGTGACTCTACCTACTTGTCCACCATTCCATCATACTCCCCTGCTGTCAGTAATTGTCGTGTTGCAGTCCTACTGAAATCAAGAGCTCTTCTGAGTAGGAAAGTTTAGAGTATTTCTACATTGTAGCTGTCACCATCCAGGTCAACTGAAGCAGAATACACACAGGCAGGAGAGTGTAAAGAAAATATACTTTTTTTTAAAAAAAGAGACTTGCCTACTGAAAGCTAAAATATGTCCCAACTTGGGGTTGGATAAACTGAGGTAAATGTGAAAATGCTATTCCTTTTATTTCATTTTTGCTTTTATTTGGCCCTCACTGACAAGTGACTTATTTTGTTTCTCTTCGTAGCTAAATCTGGAGAAACCTGCCAAAGTAATTGACTGCCATGTGGAATGTATAGTAAATTGCCAACTTTCTGAGTGGTCAGTCTGGTCGGAATGTTCACATACATGTGGCTTTGCAGGTAACAACATACCTACCATCTCTGGAATGTATATTCTGTATCTTCTGAAACACTTACTGAATGAATAAATGTGCCATTTGTGGTCACCAGTCTCATTTTATTTTGTATTTTGAGGTACATATTTATAGCCCTTCTTTCAGCTACAAGGCTTTCATTTACATCTTTCCTACTATGTTGGAAATTGGACAGGGGAAGTGCTTTCTCGTTGATTCAGCTAGACTTCTCAGTGGTGCTCAGTAGCATCAA
The DNA here is from genome assembly GCA_030412105.1 of Cyclura pinguis. Lineage (NCBI taxonomy): Eukaryota > Metazoa > Chordata > Lepidosauria > Squamata > Iguanidae > Cyclura > Cyclura pinguis. Next base: position 243,811,456 of record CM059599.1, on the reverse strand, counting down.
CAATGGTATCCTTTTGGATAATTTTTTACATATTGGGCTACGGACTCTGTTTTGTGGTACCTCTGGTCAATTTGGCTGAATCGTCCCAGAAGGCAGTGCTGAGAAACTGTTGTTCAGTCTAATGGCCATTAAAGTTCTGCCAGGCTCAATAATGTCCACTGTGTTTTTTAACGTCAAGATAAAATTGCTGGAGAGACCATCTGGAGTTTTGGAGGTGGGTCTCACACCAGTCTACTGATGAAATCTGGATCTTTCTGTCTTTAGCAATTGATGTTAGGAAAGATGTGGAGGTCCTGAATCATTTTCTGAGCACAGTAGGGGATGAGATGGAGGTCAATAATTTGAAGCTGAATCCAAACAATATGGAAGTGTTGGTCAGCAGGAAAGATAACATGGGATGGCGATTTAAACCTGTTCACTCAGGATTAGGTGATCAGATTTACAGTTTGGGAAGCTTCCTGGCACCAGCATCACTATGTGGCTGCCCAGAGTGCCTTTGCACACCTTTTGCTGGTGCTCCAAATGTGTTTCTTCCTAGACAAGGTAGATTTGATTAGAATGGTTCACACCTGAGTTTCCTCTTGAAGGATATCAATGAGTTCTTTGTGGACTTTAAAAGTTATTCAGGAACTATAGACGAAAGTACAGAATGTCTTAGTCAGGCTATTGTCTGATGTGTGCTTACTATACCAACTTCCTGTTGCTTCTGAGCTTAATTTAATTAGGCCTACAAAGTCCTAAAGAGCTTAGCTGTTGGAAAGGGATACCATCTTCCATATATGCTTGCCCAATATTTAAGATCTTCAGTTGACTCTGTGTTGAATCTCCACTGAATCTTCTCAACCATGCAAGTACAATTAAGGACATATGATACAACTGTGTTGTTGTTGTGTGTCTTCAAGTTGTTTCTGATTTATGGTGACCCTAAGGTAAATCTGTCATGGGGTTTTCTGGGGCTGAGAGTTTGTGGTGCACTCGAGCTCACACACTGGGTTTCCATGGCCGAGTGAGGAGCTGAACTCTGATCTCCAGGGTTGTAGTCCAGTGCTCTAACCACTATACCACACTGGGTCTCATGATACAGTTATGGCAGCTTTAATAAAGACAGTGTTTGAAATAATGTAATGTAGACTTAAAATATGAAAGTGTATGCTTTGTAATGGGAAGTGTGTGATGTGTGAAGGGAAGGAAATTGCAGAATTTGATTGACATGCATGAGCTTTTAGGATAGAGGGATTGAATTCAGTGTTATTTTCTTCTGACTTTTTGTTTGTGACTTTTTGTGAGTTACTTCATGGTGATTATTATCAGTATTAGCATTTTTTTTCAGAGGCAAACATTGGAAACACTTCTTATATTATTCCTATGCCTATATTTCTAATAGGGGTGTTAAAATACAGCTTACGGTTTGAATATTATGTGTTATGGTCCTGAGAATATTACAGTCATTGCTTTGTAATCGTTCCTGCATATGTGCTTGGACCAGGAGGTGTGGGAAAAGAGGTAATAAAAGTACTATCCACAGACTGTCTGCCATCACACATCCTTTATCATGAGTGCTATACTAATCAGAGCTGAGTGAATGCTATTTTCTATGAAGTGAGGGCTTCAGCATTTAACTGTGTGTTAGCAAGAAGCAAACTTAGCTCTGACCAATTCTTTGTGAAAAGCTAGGGCTGGCCTCTCCTTTACTCAAAGTGAGGCAGTTACTTCAGGCAGCAGAGTGCTAGGAGCAAATAATTGTGCCTCTCCATCCCCCCCGCCTGATGGTTCCTGCTGCCAAAGTTGGGCCAGAGAAACTTATCTCCAGATACCTGACCCTGAAGGTTGAAGCAGACCACCAGGCAATGTGGATCACATTAAAAATGATCTGAATTCTTCATACATTCCCAGTCAACAAGCTCTGTCTTCAGCTGAAGAAACACCATTCAAGTAGATGGAGATAAATACTTTTGACAGATAGAAGTTTACAATGCCTGTCAACACTTATCAGTACCTGCAATGTATTGATATACTGTATTTTAGAGTAACATTTTGTTTTATTATTTTATGTTGTATTTTAAATGGCCTGTATAGGTTAGGAGCCATGGAACTGCTGTAGTTATTTTCCATATGAGCTTTAAGATATGAAACTGTTTGAAAATATGACTTGCTGCTGTTGCTGCAGTAAAAATGGTATTCATATCTTCTGTGTCTTTTGGGGGTGTGGTAGTAGTAAAATGGAAATATTTTAACATCTTCAGGTTTTGATCCATTCCCGTTCCCTGTCCAAATCTATACAGATAATTTAAAACAGAATATTGGATGGTGCTGCAGGCATAATCTTAAATATGTTACGCAAGGTATGCCATTAACTCTTTATACTTTGTTTGTTTGAGCTCTTTATGTTCACAATAATGCTGCTAGATGAGAATTTGTTTACATGAGAATCTGCTTTAAAGTCTCTTACAGTCAAATTCAGTTAAAAACAGAAGTTACCGCTGGAATATAAAATGCATTTGGTGAGATACATATAACTTTGACTTTCGACCTGGTCCAGTGAACCCATATTGTTTAGTTCTGTTCGCAGTCCATTTCTAAAACTATGACTACATTTACAGTCCTTCTTACAGATACACAAATATGGGCACTACAAACTCAACACTGAGTGTGAACCTCATGTGGCCCCGTGTTCATCTTTGCAGACCTTTGCATCCCTGCACCTACCCAATGTTCACAGTTTTCAAAATAAAAAATAAAAAAAATAAAATAAAAAATCACATAAAGGCTAGTTGCATGATCTCTCTCTCTCTCTCTCTCTCTCTCTCTCTCTCTCTCTCTCTCTCTCTCTCTCTGTTTTTCTCTGGCCATTTCCATACTACAGTGTGATAGTACTATTATTCCACTTTCAACCTTCTGTGGAATTTTGGGATTTGTAGTTTACTAAGGCCAAAGAGCTCTCTGGCTGAGAATTCTAAAGGCCCTTCCCTAAACTGAAAACCCCAGGATTCCATTGAATATTGAAAGTGGAATAATAGCACTATAACAGTGTAGGACAGAAATGGCCTCTCTCCCCCTCTCTCTCCTTCTCCTTCTCCCCCTCCCTCACACACGAGGGGGATTGGTTTAATAAGACATGAGTGGCCATTTGAGGCCATTTCCCAGGGCAGGCCCTGGGCTTTGTCTCTCAAAATTTGAAATGGAACATCACTTTAAAGAAGGTACCCAGAAGAAGTCTAAAACAGGTCTGGAAGAGATGAAGGTGCCCTGATATGGCAAATCATATCTTCTGGAGGCTTCAAATATGCTATTGATAATTTTTGTTGAATATTTTCAGGAAAAAAAAATGGGACAGGATGAAAGATAATCAGAAGAGGAGCAGAGCAGGTGCAACTAAACAGGTTTCAAGGAAGGGGATTGGATGCAGTTTCTCAGTCCTTAGAAATTGTCCTACTTTGTCTTAAAGAAAATAACATTAGAGGAAGCAACCAAAGTATTTAAAATAGCCAGCCTATACAGACAGTCATTTTAAATCACATTTGATCATGCATTTAACCAAATTTATATGGCAAGGGAAAAAACCAAGAATTAAATGGAATATTATGACAGATCAAATACTACGGGGATGAATGAGAGTACCGGATTTTCAGTTATGTTACAAAGCTGCGGCATTCATATGGCTAAAAGACTGGATTGACTTACAAGATACAAGAATGCTTGCACTGGAGGGAGCAGACCTGAGGATGGGATGGCATTCCTATATGTTTTATGATAAAGCAAAAATTGACAAAGATTTTTCGCATCACTGTATCAGAAAATCGCTTCTGAAGATATGGGGTAAATATAAGAGTAAAAACATAAGGCAGCTACCCATGTGGGTATCCCCTCAAGAAGCTTTCTTTGGAAGATGGAAGGCAACAGAGAAATGGCTGAGATATGAGGATATATTAGAGAAAAAAATGACAAATGCATATAAGATCAAATCAAGAGAAAAATTGGAACAGGAAGGACTGCCATTAAGTTGGTTTCCGTACAGGCAGCTAAATGAGAGATTCCAGATGGGCTTGAAAACCTATGGAATAGAATCCAAAGAAAGGACAGGAGTGATTAAATGGATCTTTGACAATCCACCGCATCTGTTAGCCCATATATATCAAGAAATATTAACACAGGAGAGACAGGAGGAGACTGTGAAATCTGCAATGATTTTGTGGGTGCAGAATGTTGGGCATTCAATTCAATTAGATGAATGGGAACAGAGCTGGAAAAGGACACAAAAATTTACAATGGCTCAGAATCTCAAAGAGAACTATTTTAAAATGTTTCATAGATGGTACATGACACCAGAAAAGTTAAAAAAGATTTACAATACAGATACGGGAATGTGTTGGAAATGTCAGAAAGAGGTGGGAACAATATTTCATATGTGGTGGTCATGTCCCAAGGCAAAGAAATATTGGAGTGAAATACATAAAAAGATGTGTGAAATATTGAAGGTTCAATTTGTAAAAAAACCTGAATTTTATTTGTTAAACATGACAAATGTTCTTGAGAATACTAATATTAAGAGGCATTGGAGATTAATATTGTACATGATAACGACAGCGCGAACTGAATATGCCAAATTGTGGAAGTCTCAGCAAATACCCACGATTGAACAATGGTGGGGGGCATTTATTGAGAATAGAAATGCAGATATTGTTTCACAAAGATTAAAGGGGAAATTGGACAATCAGATAAAAGCAGAATGGCAAATTGTAATGGGTAATTGCTGGGAACTGCCAAGTGAAAATGTCTGAATTATGGTTGAAATTAAAGGGGAATAACTGTAACATAACAGGAGTTGATGAGAGAAATGCAAGATCAAACACTAAGATGAACATGGAATTGTGAGGCATAATTTTTTATATGTGAGTAGATATCTAGAAAATGAAAACTAGATCAGAGTGGAAGAACAAAAACATTACATGTAAAAGTACAGTTTGAGATGATTTTTTTTATTTGTGAAACTTAATAAAATTATTAAAAAAAAAAAAAAGATCATGCATTTATACCTGCTATGTGGTAACATCCTCCTGAGCAACAAACCTTAGAAAGCTATCAAGCAAATTCCCAGGTCATCTGTAGTAGATCATGGTTTATTTTATTTTTTTATGCCTTCAAGTCATTTCTGATTTATGGTGACCCAATCATGGGGTTTTCTAAGCAATATCTGTTCAGAGAGGTTTGCCTTTGCTGTCTTCTAAGGGCCTTTCCACTCTACATTGTTATAATGGTATTATCCCAACATCCTGTGGAATTCTGGGGTTTGTAGATTACTGAGGCCAAAGAGCTCTCTGGCTGAGAATTCTAAATGCCCTTCCGTAAACTGCAAAGCTTAGAATTCCACAGGATGTTGAAAGTGGAATAATAGCACTATAACAGTATAGTGTAGAAAGGCCTTAAGACTGAGATAGTGTCACTTGCCCAAGGTCATCTAGTGGGGCTTCCATGGCTAAGTGGAGAATTCAAACTGTGTTCTCCAGAGTCCTAGTCTAACGCTCAAACCTCTACACCACGCTGGATCATGGTTACTAGTACTGAAAAGTAAGGGTAAGAAAAATCAAGAGTTTCTGCTTTGCTTTAATGTTGATTCATTTACCCAAAATGTAATGGTTTTTTTAATAATCATTTTATTCAAAATACACATATAAAACAAACAATTGTAACTGTAAGCTTAATTGAAATATTTCTGATCTTCCACACTGATCTAGATTTCATTATCAAGATTTCTTAACATGCTTAAAATATTGTACAACATTTTACTGCTAATATTACTTCTTGATTCTTGCATTTCAATCTCCGTATTCCTGCTTCATGATATATATCCTGTAGCCCCCTCATAATTTATCTTAAATCATGAATTACAGATTCCCATCTGATAGAACCCAGCAATTACCCGTTACAATTTGCCATTCTTTTTGTATCTCATCGTCTGATTTCCCTTTTAATCTCTGAGAGACCATAACAGCATTTTTATTTTCAATCAGTGTACCCCACCATTGTTCTATTGTGGGTATTTGCTGAGTTTTCCACAACTTTGCATATTCAATACGAGCTGTTGTTATCATATACAGCAATATTCTCCAATACTTCTTTATACCAGTACCTTCTAATATATCAGTCATATTTAACAAATACAATTCTGGTGTCTTAGCAAACTGAACTTTCATTAAGGCACAAATTTTGTTATGTATTCCAGTCCAATATTTCTTAGCTTTTGGACATGTCCACCACATGTGATATATCGTACCGACCTCATTCTGACATTTCCAACAGTGTCCGGTACCTATATTATAAATCTTTTTTAATTTGTCTGGTGTCATGTACCATCTATGAAATAGCTTATAATAATTCTCTTTCAAATTCTGAGCTACTGTAAATTTCTGTGTTTTTTTCCAGCTCTGCTCCCAAGACTCTAATTGAATTGAATGTCCGATGTTTTGAGCCCATGAAATCATTGTTGCCTTTACTGTTTCTTCTTGCCTCTCCTGATGTAATATTTCTTGATGCATTTGGGCTAGTAAATGAGGCAGATTTTCAAACAGCCATTTAATTACTCCAGTTTTTTCTTTTAGTTCAATTCCATATGTTTTTATATCCATCTGAAACCTTTCTGCTAATTGTCTGTAAGGGAACCAACTTAATGTTGTTCCCTCTTGTTCTAATTTTTCCCTTGTTTTAATCTTAAGATTGTTGGACTTTGATCTCTCAATTATATCATCATATCGCAACCATTTATCTGTATCAGTCCATCTACCAAAAAAAGCCTCTTGCGGTGAGACCCAGGTGGGGAGCTGCCTTATGTTTTTAGTTTTATAATCATCCCAAATTTTCAAGAGCGATTTTCTGATATAGTGATGTGTAAAATCTTTATCTATTTTTGCTTTATCATAAAACATATAGGCACGCCACCCCATCCTCAAGTCAGCACCTTCCAATGCCAACGTTCTTGTATCTTGAAGGTCTATCCAGTCTTTTATCCACGTAAAAGCCGCTGCCTTGTAGTATATTTGAAAGTCTGGTAGTCCCATTCCTCCTCTACTTTTTAGATCTGTCATAGTATTCCATTTTATCCTAGGTTTTTTCCCTTGCCATATAAATTTGGTTAATTCTCTCTTCCATTGTATGAAAGGTTTCATGTTCGTTATTATGGGAAGATTTTGGAACAAAAAGTTCATTTTTGGCAAAACATTCATCTTTATCGCAGCTGTCCTCCCCATCATTGACAAACGCATGGAAGTCCAATTTTCCAAATCTTTTGTTATTTCTTTCCATTTTTTTTCATAATTATTCTGAAATAACTCATTGTTTCTTTTGGCTATCCAAATACCTAGATATTTTACCTTTTGTCCTGTTTTAAAACCTGTTTTTTGTACTAATTCCATCTCTTCTCTTTCAGTCATATTTTTGGTTAAGAAGACTGTTTTTTCCTTATTAACTTTAAAACCAGAGAATTCTCCATATTCTTGGACTGTAGTAATCAGTTTTTCAATACATTTCCCTGGGTCATCCAATAATAAAACCAAATCGTCAGCGAAAGCTTTTAACTTATATTGATATTTCTTGATTTGAACTCCTCTTATTTCTTTATCTTCTCTTATAGCATTGTTAAGTATTTCCACTGTCAAGATAAACAACAGAGGAGACAAGGGACACCCTTGTCTCGTCCCTCTGTGCAGTTCTATCATTTGTGTTCTTTCACCATTTATAACCAGTCGAGCTTGTTGTTGGCTGTAAATTGCTTCAATCCATGCAACAAATTTTTCTCCTGCCTGCATCTGTTTAACCGCCGTCTTCATGAATGGCCAGCTGATCATGTCAAAAGCATCTACAAATACCATGGCCATTTTCCATTCATTATGCTTTTCATAATATTCAATTACATTTAAGACCGTTCTGATGTTATTTCTCAAAGATCTTTTAGGTAAAAAGCCATTCTGGTCCTCATCAATTACCTCTAACAGCACTTTTTTAAGCCTCGCTGCTAAAATTGAAGCAAAAATCTTGTAGTCTGTATTCAAAAGTGATATTGGTCTATAATTCTTTACATCTCTCAGATCTCTTCCTCCTTTCGGGATCAGCACAACATTAGCTTCTTTCCAAGTATCTGGTATTCCTTCCTTTATTATTTCATTTATAGTACTTTGCAAAGGTATTGAAATCTCATGTTCCATAATCTTATAATATCTTGCAGTAAAGCCGTCGGGTCCTGGAGCTTTATCGTTCTTCAAATTCCTAATAGCCTCAACTACTTCCATCATAGTAATAGAATTGTTCAAGATTGATCTTTGATCTTCATTAAATCTCATTTTATTCATTTTCTCCAAATATTCTTCCACTTCTTGTTGTTTTTTCTCCTTTGAGATCTTGCTCATCAGTTTCACGTAGTAATTATAAAAAGCTTGTTTTATTCCCTCTTGTTTTGTAATTCTTTCTTCTCCTGTTCTAATTTCAGTTATAATATTTCTGGTCCTTCTTTTACGCAGCAAACCTGCCAAAAGTTTAGAAGGTTTATTAGCTTGTTCAAAGAAATTATATTTCATTCTCCTTATCTGTTGCTCAATTTCTTCCAAATTAAGTTGATTTAATTCAGCTTGCTGTACCTTCATCTGTAGTCTAATCTGTTTATCCGACGGATTTTGTCTCATCTGTTGTTCAGTTTCTTTCATCTTTTCCAAAATTCGCTGCTCAGTGTTTCTCTTTTCTTTTCTGATCTCCGCAGTCCATCTGATAATGTTACCGTGCATCACAGCTTTACTTGCATCCCAAATGGTCTTCATCAAGAGCTCCGATGTCAAATTCTCATTAAAATTATTAATTATCTGTTTTTGTTTTTGTTATATATTTCTCCTTATTCCAAATCTCCTCATTCAATCTCCATGTTCTTTCTCTGTCTTTAATCCTTATCTTTAATTGTATTGGATTATGATCAGAGCATAAGTTGGAAAGTATGTCCATATCTGTAGTTTTCAACAAAAGTTGTTTAGATACCAACATCATATCTATCCTTGACATTGACCTGTGTCGATCCAAATAGAATGTATGTCCATCCAGTTGCCCGTTCTTGTTTCTCCAAGTGTCATATAAATTTAAATTATCCATCATATTAAAGAAGCTCTTAGGAAGTTTGCCGTTGTTTCGGGGAGTTAACTTTTGCATTGTCCTGTCAACCTGGGGATTGATTACTCCATTAAAATCCCCCAAAACAATTGTGTTGGAATTACCTGTTTCGTTAAGATATCTCAGTTTCTATCTCTTCCTGTATTGTAGGGAAGAATTCACCTTTAGCTCCGTTTGGTGCATATATTCCAACTATTAATATTTTGTCCTGTTTCAGAGTAACTTCAACTCCTAAATAACGACCATTGCTATCCTGAAAGATTTGCTTTGCACCAAATTTTGAATTTTCATATATCAAAACTCCCCTCTTCTTTTTATCAATCGTAGCTGCGAAACAGCTACCTAATTTCAAATTCCTGACATATCTCAAATCTTGAGTTCTAATTCGAGCTTCTTGCAGACATATTATATCTATATTCTGTTTCTCTAAATGGTGAAAAATTTGTCTTCTTTTATATTCAGAGTTAAACCCCTTAATGTTCCAAGAATAAATCTTCAAATCCATTTTACAGGTTATAGTAGTATTTTATTACTGAAGTTTAGCTTATTCCTTCAGTATATCTTCCTCTACCTCCCCTTCTTCTTGTTCCACAGTTCCTTGCACTGCTTCTATTACTTCCTCTTGTTCTTTGTCTTCTTCTTCTTCTTGTAGTTCTTCTCTTTCCTCCTCTGGAGGTAGCTGTTCGTGATCTTTCTCTCCTTCAGAGGTGTCTTTTTGTAAGTCTTTCTTCAATCTGTCCATCATTTCTTTTGCTTTATGTACTGAGTTAATCCTATACCTCTGCTGTTTATAAGTAAAGGACAAGCCTTCAACCTTTTCCCATCGATAATTAATCTGATGCTTTTGCAGAAGGTTAACCAACGGTTTATATTCTTGTCTGTTCTTTAGGATTTGATAAGGTATATCTTTAAAAATTCTGATGTCTTTGTCTTCAATCTTCAGTAGTCCATCGTAGCTTCGCTGTAATATTTTGTCTTTAACCATAGTCCTCGTGAACGTTATAATAATGTCTCTAGGTAATTTCCTCTCTCTCGCTACTCTGGAGGAAACTCTGAACATTCTGTCAATATATGTCTCCATCTTCTTCCATGTCAATGAATTCTGCCAAAGCCGGTACAATTTTTTCGTACAGATTCTCTCCCAAAATGTAATGTTTGAGGCCATGAGTTAAATTAAGCCATTGATCTTTAGAAGACGTAGAAGTCCAGTTAGGGTCTAGATTAGAATCCTTGATTGCTTGATCCTTGCATATGAGGGTGAATAATTTCTACAGTTTTTTCCTTGATGCTAGAGAAATTTCTGTTAAGCTTTTATCCAGTATTCACATATGTTGAAGTGTTTGAGTACATTATCCTGTGCAGAAATACATGTGGGGGGATTGCATGAAAATTGGGTTTTAGTGCAAAAAATCCACAGTGTTTTGTGCAACACACACACACACACACACACACGCAAACAGTGGGTCTTTCTGCAGGACGTCATCATCCTGCATTGGGGATAGGAGAAGGGCGGGACCCAGACAACACTTATACACAACGTCATCTGGGTCCTGTCGTTCTCCCATCCCAAGGTGGCATGATGGTGCAGTAAATTGTTGATGGGTTATACCCATCAATAACCAGTGGTTATGCAGTCGTCTGACCACTCTTCTGCACCTACCTTAGGTGCGGAGGTCCTGGAAGTGCAATGGCTGTGCTTCTTGCCCCAGCACAGCCTGGGACATTGCGCGGATGCACTGCAGAAGAAAGACGCAGCACCCTCCCACTTCTTCCATTCAAGGAGGCAGCCAGTGCAGAGGGGAACACTCCTGTCATGCACAAAAGAAAAAAAAAAGTGGATTTCTAGAAACAGTGTTTATTGTGGAAAAATTGTGATTTTGAAGGAAAGGCATACTCTTTATTCAAAGAGCAATTTCAGAAACACAAGTGTTTTTTTGTGAAAATAGATGGGTTTTGTGCAAAAACTTTGATTTTTGTACAGAAAAATGTATGTTTCTGAAACCTGGGGAGGGGCAGCACAAAACAATTTCTTTTTGTATGAAAACCATGCTTTATGCAAGAATGCTCCTGTATTTGCACTTTTTTTAAAAAAAAAAATCCAGAAACTTTGGTTTTCATGTACATATCCCAAACCCCAAACTATGAAGATTCTTATCCATGTCAGATTCTCCTCAATGGGGCTTCTGACATCCAGTAACTCTTTTTGTCATTTTTTGTAATATTTTTAATTTTCTTTCCGTGCTTAACAAAATGCAAAGACTTCTGCACTTCATCTTGGTCCAGATAGAGATCACATTGGACAATGATGAGGAAACCAGTTGGCTTACTAAATGGACTGACCCTTGTATCTCTGAGCTCTGTCATGCAATCTCTGTTATTTTTTAATCCTGCAAGGAAATAAAGTCAGTTAAATAGAAACACGACAGGAGTGGCTGGATCCACAATTATCACAAAAAGTGAGCTATTCAGAAATTGTGTGTCTATCAAAATCTATAGATGGATGGACAGAATGATGGAAATGAATAGATAGATAGATTAAAAGTAATAGCAGTAGGTACACACAATAAACATAATTCAGATAATTTTGTGGTTTAAGTATACCAAGTTAATTCATTAAATGCATTTCAAGGAGGGTATAGACTCAAAATTTAAAGACTGCTGAACAGAGGCATATCTAGGGTGGGGCAAGTAGGGCACATGCCATGGGTGCCAATGCCAGGAGGGTGCAAAAAAGTAGTGCTGGAAGTGGCAGAGGAGGAGGAGGAAGAAGTGGCCCTGGGGGCACAATTTTCATGCTTGCCCTAGGCACTGTTTATTCTAGATATGCCTGTCCCTCTGAAAGAAAAAGATCTATCAGAATTTTTCAGAAAACAGCTTGAATAGGTACCCTGCTCACTTACCATATTTCAGGAGATCATAGGAGTTGTCCAGTATTGCTAATTTGAAAACCTGAAAAGCCTTCCAACTTGCTGAGTTGTTATATCCAGATATTGTAATGGTTGAAGAAGAATATGCAGACTTTTGTGTCAATGAAGATTACTTTGGAATAGTCAATGTTTGACTGTAGGCATTTGTTGTATTTTCCTATAGGATATCTCATCTAGTCTCTGAAGAAAGTAATTGCTAGTCATAGCAAAGCTTCTTAATATCCAAGAAAAATGAAAGTCATGCAGCTTTGCAGTATTGACCGAGCTGACTTTCAACTCAGTGTTTCATGCAAAACTGTTGTAAGGGAAGATGCAAAACCAATCTAAAATGTAGAGACACTCATCATGCCACAATACACTATCTGAAATTCAAAATGTTTAGAGCGTGAGAACGGTACCTGGATGCTTGCTTAACAAGGCACTCTTCATAAATTCTCTTGTATAATGTTCCATAACCTTTTGAAGGTTTAAGATCAATGAGCATACAATTGGCCCTCCAAATTTGTGGATTTGACTTTCATGGATTTGATTATTTGTGTGTTTCTTTGACCTCTGCCCCCCTCCCCTAGGTTCTTCTTTTCCCTCTCAGAAGCTCCAGTCAGACCACCCAGCCCTTGGTCCTCCTCCTCCTCCTCCTTCACCAGCTGCTGTCTGGCCAGCTAAGGACAGCTGGCAGCCCAATTTCTCAGCATCACAAACTCTCTCTCAGTGTCCCTCCACACTCAAGGAAGGAGACGGGCAAGAACAAGGAAGTGTAGGGCCATCATTCCATCCCACCCACTTTCCTTCTTTCCCTGACCTGGTTTCGACTCTGTGTACCCATTCTCTCCACCGTGCCTCATCACCCTTCCCAGAGACACAGGCACGCACATTTTGATATTTGCAATTTTTCCACTTTTTGGAGGGTCCTGTACCCCTAACCCTAGCTAAAATGGAGAGCCAACTGTAATTATCCATAGAACTTTAACAATGCATTGTGAAATAACACCCTAGGCTGAGATCTACTGCTGGCAAAAATGGATGCATTGAATATCAGACTAAATCTTACAACTACGATTTCTGCCTGATGAAGCAAATACCACTTTTTTATCACAAGTAGCAACCCCATCAAGTCTTTTTATTCAGTTCATATGGTTATGCTAGTTTTCAGTGCATAAATCTAAAAATGCTTGACCATCTAACAATGAAAGCAGTACAGCTGGGCCCTTGAAAACAAATTTGTTGCATCACAAATAAGTGAAAATCATAAAACACCAACCAAGTTCAAATTGTTCACGGTATAATCTTGATGTATAAAATGCTGCCCTGATGAGCTACGTCTAGCTGTTAGCTGATTGTAGTGTTCTGCACTTCTCCTTTTCAAAGTTCTGATCATCTTTCCTACATATAGTAAATTGTAGGAGCATATAAGATGGCTGGTATTGCAATTAATGAACTCTCTCATATAAAAATTGTTGCGTCTGTCATTTGCCTGAGGTCTAATTTTCAATACAGCGCATAAGGACCTTGAATCTTGAAATGTGGGATACAAAACAAACAAAGAGCGAGAGCAATATCTCTTCGTAAAATGGCCACAGATATCTATGTTACTAGTTTCTCGGGCCATTTCTGCACGACACTGTTAAAGTGTTATTATTCCACTTTCAACATCCTACTTTAAAACTGGTGTTGGGAGAGGGTCCCACATGTCAGGCAGCAGACTAGTTCAGAGGGCCCAGGACAGCCCCATCTGGCATACACAGCTCTCTTTTTCAACAGAAAACATTTGTTGCCTGAGGTAGTCACATCGCTGTGCCTAATGAAAGGACTAATTTTTCCGGAGTGGAATCTCTATAGATGTGGGTAGAAGTCAGAGGAGAGGAGTAAAGTCACTGGCCATTTCTGCCCTACACTGTTATAGTGCTCTCATTCCACTTTCAACCTCCTATGGAATCCTGGGGTTTGCAGTTTAGGGAGGGGCCTTTAGAAATCTCGGCCAGAGAGCTCTCGGGCCTCAGTAAACTGCAAACCCCAGAATTCCACAGGATATTGAATGTGGAAAAATAGCACTATAACAGTGTCGTGCGGAAATGGCTTCAGACTCAGCATTATGAGGCTTGTCAGACTGTTTATGGGACTGGGTTCCTGTAGCTTCAACAGTTAACTGATCCCGGATCAGGAAGTGGTACTGTAAAGTTCCAACAGGTAGAATTAGTGCACATCTCCTCCCTTACCCCCTAAAGCCCACCTTTTCACTGCCACAGCCTCTCCTCTCAACACAGTTATTTTCTGGCCAGTGGAAAGTGGAGGAGTGCAGAGAAGCACCCAGCTTTGTCTCTATAGCTGAGCACTCAGCACTGAAGGTGACATTGTTGCTGTTTGTCCAGGGGCAGGAACAGAGCTTGATATTCTCTACATCCCCTTTCACTCTCCATTGATCAATAAATTGCCACAGGAGGAGCTGAAAGGTGGGCTGGAGGGGTGAGGAGAAGATGTGCCGTAGGTACACCTGACAAAACTTTATGAACCTCTTTCTGCTCCAGGATCTGTTAATGATTAAAGTCAGAGGGGTCCCATCCCATATTCAGTTTGGCAATCTTATTCAACATTTTTTAAAACCTTCCACAATCTTAGCATCAGTGAAACCACATTTGGAGGACATTTGGACCTAGTCCAGATGTCTGAGCTATACTGTCCTCAGTGTTGGTGATCAGTAGAATTGATTTCATTTATCCTAAGACAAGAAGAACATCAAAATGGTGTATTGAAACCAGGTTGAAACTGATTTAATTGCCAGTAGTTCCCCACACAGCCTCATAATTCTTGGTAATTCTTTCATTCTTTATTAGCAATGCCTAGGTCTACCACACAAATTATAATTCTCAAACTGTTCTGTTTAGAAGAACAGGCATTTTAAAACTTCTAATGTTGCTTTACACTGATGGTGTAGATACACGCTCATGGTGTAAAAAAGGAAAATGCTTATTTCAACCCAAGGCTGAAATAGTTTCAATAGTGAGGATTCACAAAAAGAAAGTATTTTTCTTGGTATTTCTGCCATTGAGTGTTACAGAGTCAGGGAAGATTGGCAGCAGGTAGCAGGAGGAAGAAGGAAAATAAACTGATCTTATGGATTCCACTTAAGGCATAATCCCAGAGGAGGCTACCTCTTTCAGAAAACTCCTTGAAACCTGAATCACTCACTCCTTTCATTTTGTGATGATTTATTTATACTATCTACAGAAGGATGGAGAAGAGGAGGTAAACCTAAGAGGAAAAGTGTGAATGTTTAACTTATTTCTGATCAAAATAGTGCTTAGGGAAACCAGCCCCAGCCAAACATATTGTATACGTGCACACACTCATACACACGGTGATGCTATGGACCCCACTGGGTTGCCAATCACTCTACCCAATTGGAACACTGCACCAAGCTTAAGTTCTCTCATTCCCCTGATATGATTTCCTAGGGGCTGAAGAGAATTGGACACACTGATTCATACAACTCTGCTGTTGCATTTATCAGTAACCAAATGGAAAACAGGAAGATACTTCTGCAATCTCCATTTTAATATTGGAGGTTCTCTGGATTTCAGGTTACAGTTCCATAGCCCTTAGGAAGTATGGTGTTCAGAACTCATGGCCTCTGCTCACAAGGAGAGACCCCTTTTCTTATACATGTTAGGAAGGGAAGGGAGAAGTTTACCTGCTTGTCAACATTCAACAGAATATTAGGCATGTAAAGAATATTCAAGAGCCAGCATGATGTAGTACATTGAACTATGACATGGACACCAGGGTTCGATTCCCCACTCAGCCATGGAAACCCCTGTGTGACGTTGGGTGTGTCACACATTCAGCACCAGAAAACTCCATGGTAGGTTCTCCTTAGGGTTGCTGTAAATTGGAAATGATATGAAGGCACACAAGAAGAATATTTATCTTTCTTCTAACTCTCAAAAAAAAAAATCCATATTGTTGCTTACCCTCCAACATTTCACAGATGAAAACTGGGACATGTGGAGCCCAGCATCAGAGTATGGTCAAGATGGCAAACATTTTTAATGACGATGAACACGTAAGCTCGAAGAAGCTGCAGTGGTTTGCTTTTACCTGAGTCTATCAGAAAGGTGCAAGAGCGAACCTCCTCCTCTCCCCCCCCCGAATTAATTAGTGCAAACCACTTTTTCATTTTGAACTCAGTTTTCAGCAATTGAAGTAAGCAGAAGAGAAAGGGGAAAAGTAGGACGAAGAGAAAAAAACCTAGGTTATTTTGAAAATAGCTGAAGAAGTGGGACAGCAGATGCTTAATTGGGACCATCCCTGCCAAGCTGGGACAGGAAAATCTGGTCATTCTTCATTTCACCATTTGAGATTTCTGTCCATAGTCAAGTATTTTGCATTTCTGTACAAAAAAAAAAAAAAAGTATTTTCTGGACAAGAAACTTGTTTTGCACAGAAAAAAAGGGATTCTTCCCCCTCCAATATAGCAAAAGTCACATTTATTTCCTGTAAGCCGCCCCCCCCTTTTTGTCTGCATATTAAGTCCTGACCTCTTGTTGTTTTGAAGGAGTCTCTCACATTCCTCCTCTCTTTGTTCCTGCTTGCCAGAACGAAATAAACAAACCTTTACATGCCTCCAGACCAGGCACATAACTGGAAGTTTCACTTCAAGTATTGAACAACCTTGGCTGGAGAGTGGCTTTTGATGATCTCATATAGAAGTGGAAGTTACCAATACATGATGTTGTTGCCAACAATAAGGCCATTTCTGCACTGCATTGCTGTGGCGCAGTGGGGATGTATTGGCAGCAGTCTGTGAGTCATGATTTGACGCGACGTTGCCCTAGTCCCCCAGTCAGCACGTCCCCACCTGTCACAATTGCAAGATATTTGCTTAATGGAAAAAATGGAAAAAATCCATTAAGTGACGGCAATCATGTGACACTCCTGTCATGGATGGCCACACAGAAGAGGTAGAAGCGTGATCATGCACTTCTTTCACCAGGGCAGCAGAGGAAAGAGTCCAGCCACATTACAGAAGGAAGGTGCATGTCGCTTACACTCCCTTCCGCAGGGAGCTGGGTGGGTGCAGAGGGGAGTGCTTGTGTCATGCTCCCTTCCCAGCAAAGGCACTGGTGGGACCATGACAGGAGAACAATGGAAGGAGGTACAGTGTGGAAATTACCTATGATATAATGGCACAGGAGAGCCACAAATGAATAGCTAGTTTTCTCCTAGTTGCT
This sequence comes from Cyclura pinguis, assembly GCA_030412105.1. NCBI lineage: Eukaryota > Metazoa > Chordata > Lepidosauria > Squamata > Iguanidae > Cyclura > Cyclura pinguis. The sequence continues at coordinate 243,794,163 of CM059599.1, read as the reverse complement.
GCTGCTGCCATAGTTCCCACTCCCAGTCATCATGATACTAGGATGGGGAACATCTGTCTGTGGTGGTTGAATAATGGGGCTGGGTACCTTTTGGAAGATGAGAGAGAGAGAGAGAGAGAGGGAGGGAGGGAGGGAGGGAGGGAGGGAGGGAGAGAGAAGGAGGAGAGAGGAATATGATTATGAAGAATGATTAGCAATTGTTACAGGTCCAGTTGTTATAGAAGCTTGTGTTTAGAAAAGCAGAGCCTTTGTATTTCTCAAGCGTACATTTACAATTACATTTTTCCCCATTTGAAATTAGGCAAAAGGGTATGCAAATCACGGCATGGATAAAAGCAAATTGCTTCATTAACTTCAAGCAGCTTTTTAGGATTTTGTCTCCATAGGCTTAACTTAAAAGCCCATTCTCACTATAAAATGCTGGGGTCTCTTATCAATTTCCAGTGGAACTCAGAGGCTCTTGAGAAAACTCTAAACCTGACAGTGAGTAAAATAATTAGATTGGCTAGAATCCCACGCACAGCAGCAGTTAGGCTGTGTAAATTCCACTGAAGTCTGGGAAACCTGAGAACTGCAGCCACTGGTAGAAAGAATCCTGTCCCAAAGAACACTGCTCTCCTTCAGTTCTGTGTCACAGTTTCCATTCAAACTCCACATGCAGATTCCTGCTATGGACCAATGAAAATGCCATGTTAAATAACACTATTTTTTTTTTATAAAGATTAGGTTGATAACGAAAAAAATGGAGAGAAAAGTAGCATGTGTAAAGAAGGAAAAGGAACTTGGAGATCATTGAAAACGTGAACAAATTTTGTACACAAAATAGATGTGATGTTGTGTACAAATATATGGCACAATAACCTTTCTGTGTCACCCTTCACAATGTCTACTCTTCATAAAAAAACAGTTTTGTAAAGTTTGGATTAATCTGCATTTTTATTACTGATAGATGTGTTTGGTTCATTAAAGCTTGTCAGCTATTCTTAGTTAATCCGCATCAGCTGATAGAAATGCTTCAGTATTTCCTTAATTAAATTCATTTTTAAGTTCCATCTCTTTAGGCAAAAGCATAATAAAACTGATGACAAACTAGCATACAGTGCTGTTTTCATGATCCTCTGCAGTGAGTTAATCTATAAAGATAAGGGAGATCATAATGAATGATTGCACAAACAGAAATCCTTATTATTAAGCTCATTTCCTCTCCCATAATTAACCTTCATAAAAATGATGGCTTGCAAAGGATGTAAATGAAGAGCATTAACTTATTGTCTGGGGACTGGTTTAGTAAGCCCTTGCTGCTCTTATAGGTTAATCATGATATTTATTTTAAAACATCTCTTACTGTGAACCCTGGTAAATATTTTCCTGTATACATGATGGACTTCATTAAAAACCCAAACCATGATGTAGTATGGAGAACTACAAAAGATTAATAATTATGCCAGTGCTGTGTTTCACAGTAGCAGTTATATGTTTTCCCCTTTTTCCTTTCTTTTTCCTCTTTCTTTCTTTCTTTCTTTCTTTTTCTTGTTTTTTTTTCTCTTTTCGTCTTCCTCCTTCTCCATCTTTAGCCAAATGAAGTTTTGAGTTTTTATGACCAAATTACATTTATCGTAGCTGAAAAATTGAAAACACTGTAATGGCCATTACTGTCCATAACCACTTTTACAATTTCCATTAAGAACCTATTTATTTTCAGTGAAATATCCCTAACTCAGTGAATAGAAAAAGAAATTAGGTTACCATTTCTGGAATAATAGTGCTTCTGAATGCCATTCATTAAAGTATCAGCAATCTCATTTTGTAATCCTTGGCTGCCCAGACACAGAGGACGGCCTGGAGAAGAAATGTTTTCTCTAACACTCTTCCAATTAGACGGCATCTTGTTATTGTAATGGAAAGGGCCTTCTGAATGGTAGCAGCAGAAGGCTGAAGATATTGTTAAATAGTCAGGCTTTCTGTCTTTATCAAGTTGAACAGCCCACAACCGCTCTCATTAAGTGAGGGAGTGGGCAGATCTGCAGTGGGCATATACAGGACACATCCAATTACAGCCAACAGGCACTGAACGTTAATATGCTCCAATTAGTATAGTGGTATCATAGATATTATAGATCCAGCACTGCTTTGCATTCTGAAGATCTCTCCCACCTTCATATGCTTCCCCATTACTGGAGAGGATCTTGTGAGCCCAAAATTGTTGTCACTTCCCTTAAAACACATAGGAACATTTCTGAGCTAAAGCATCTTATCACTGAGTACTCCCAATGTGCTAAGAACTCTTGAATAGCATTGAAGGACACTAGAGTATCTCCAGTGTGGTACCCTCCAAGGGGGAATGTTGTCCAAAACCTGTAGAAGGCACAACATTGAGGAAAGCTTCTCCGTGTTTGTGCAGCAGAAGACATTTGATCACACTTCTGCAAACAGAAGGGCCTCCTATGCTGTTCTGCATGAGTAAAACAGAAGCCCAGTTCAATTTTTTACAAAGCTTGTCAGCATGTTGTACTGGATATGCTGCTGGTGGTATTTTCTGAGAATTTTTTTTAAAAGAAACTTTTCCAACCCCTGTGCAGAAATCAGACTCAAACTACACAATACAGGAAGGCATATGGATATGATCACCTAAAACTGCCTTATAGCACATAAATAAAGAACTTCTGATATGACAGCAAAGAAGGGAGACTCATAGGAATGCAGTAGATGTTAAAAGAATGTGGAAGGATTCCATTGGACTACCACAGAAATGCTCTCTGCTATCCACACTCACAACAGAAATGCACTACCACTGACTACATATTCAGCCAATAAGGAAGGTGTGTTGAGTGTGTATCTACTTATCTGTACGTGCAAAGATGCTCCATTTAAAAAGAAACCTAGTCCATTCAGAGCACACAGAGGTGCATGTGTAGAGACAGAGAAGCTGGAAAAAATAAAGATAAAAGGAAAAGCTCTCACAAGGAAAAGGAGATAAAAAGCAGCATGCAGTATAGCTTGTGAAAGAATGTGGAGGAATGAAAAATTCTTTGAGGTACTGGTCCATACCAAAAACTTGAGGAGTCCATAATTGGTTGGGTTCAGTACACCCGAGGACTACATGTTGCAAGAACAGTGAACTTTTCAGCCTGAGGACCAACTTCATTTTTAAGGGGTCCACATACCAGTGGTGGGTGGGATCAAAACCAAAAAGGTAGGTCTCAAAATAAGAGCTTATTTCAGCTTAAAGCTATTACTGCCAATAATCTAAACCTGAGTAGAAGCATATTTTTTTTAGAAGTGTGGGAGGAGCTTCCAAAAGCTGGACCATCAAGTAATGGCCCCATGGGGGAATTAGGGGAATCCCAAAGGGCTACACTGGTATTGGGGCATGTTGGACCTCTCTTTTATAGAGCGTTCACAAGCAGCTTGAGCACCTGAGGCTGAGTATGACAACTTCCTAGTTGCAGTGTAGAACATGTATGAGATCTGTTCTATCTACTTGTTTAGGTCAGATGCTGCGTACCAGATCAGTAATTATGCCAGCCCAAGGAGAAGGAAGACCCTGTCCAGCTGAGCTCACCCAGTACCGAACCTGTGCCATAAAACCTTGCTACAGCTGGGTCCTTGGAGAGTGGTCCATGTGCAAAGTCAAGGTATCTATCTCTTCTGTGCTGGCTGACATAACAATCTTTCTGCACTGCAGGCATCAGTTGAACCTGATTTGTTAGTCACATATTGCAGAAGGATGAGGCTGCTTAATATATGTTTTAAAAGTTAACAGGGCAATGTTATTTTAATATTATTGAAAACAAGGGGGGAAATCTGTGTCCCATCACAGTGAATTCATCATAAATGCAAGTAAGCCACTGATTAGAAAGTAATTTAATAGCAAAGGTCAATGGAATGTACACTTCTAATAGCACTCAGATGAGTGCCATAGATCTTTTTTACAACCTCAAATCCAGATCAAAGCATGGTTTAATTTCGGAGAATTCTGCCACCTAGGAAATTCACTTTTGCTCTAAGAACACTATGTAGCCTGTCACAGTACATTTAGAGGCCTTGAAACAGTATAGTTTAAATCTGTTGCATGAAGTGCTGAGTGTGACTTTTCTCCTTTGGGGTGATTACTTTTTTTTAATGGTCTGAAAATGTAGACGCTGGTGTGAATTGTGAAGCATCAAATACGTATACCTTTGCTTTGTCAGCACTGGCAGTCTGTGTGCCCTCTCCATCTCCGTGCTACATTCTGCTTGAATTGATTTGCTGTAGACAGTTTTTCTATCTCTCCCTATTTCTCTCTTAGATCATGCTTCACCTAAAACATTTGATCCATTATCTAGCATTAACTTTCAACTGATTTGGACTTTCCAAACCCAATTTGTTTTCATCTGGGATAAGGAGAGGATGGAATCTGCTTAGCTTTCAATGTGTTAGACTGATTGGACCACACATGGGAAGACATATGGCAGAGATGAAGACATAACATTTGCTTTAAAGGCATGCACACAATAGTTACTCCTTACAGAGGTCTCTGAGAAATGGACAAAACAGCTCTCTTCTCCATACAGACCTAAACCTTATTGTTAGTCCTGATTAGAAAAAACCACTCAGTCAATGGGATTTAGCTAAGTGTTGACTCAACATTCAACAGTTGATAGAATGGTTCTAGTCTAAGTGGAACTAACTGTCAGGATGCCAGCTATCATAGTATTATAAATGGCTAACCTTTTAGTCCACTTGGGTTTATAGTATTACTTCCAGAAGTTCAATTTCAATGTGGTCTCCAAGAGTGATGAAAGAGAACTTGTCCTTTTATTTGCTACAACCAAAAGGGCACCTTTAAAAATTATGATGCCCAGAATAGCTTTGTACTGGATACAGCTTGATACAACATCAGGTCTGCAGGGCTGGACACAAATACAGGATGCAGAAAAGACATCATCCATCTTCTTACCACTTCAAGCACCCGAAGACACAATTTGCCTTGTTTATAAAAACTGGGTAGCTTCCAGGAGGAAGGATCTATACAGGCTACTTAGCATTTATTATTAATGGAATAAGAGCTATTTCTGTACCATAAACCTCTATTATTTCTCTTAGGGTGGACAGTGTGGAGATGGAATCCAAGTGCGGAACCTCACATGTATGGTACACGATGGCTCTTTATCAGCATTATCTAAACAAATAGAAACTGAATCATGTGGAGAGCTTCCTTCTAAAGACAGTGTCCTGCAAATGCCTTGTACTGTGCCTTGCCCAGGTAAGCTCTATGGAGGACTTTGTTTTGTTGTTTTGATACCTCCCTGCTAGTGGTGGCTAGTGGCTCCAATACCAGTGGAGTAAGGTTAGGTACCTTGGTGAACTCCTTTAAAGCCTGGATTAAAATGAGTGGATTTCTTGCCCCATTGACATGGGAGACACAACCTCTCATTGCTCCTAACTCCTGAATAGTTATCTTCACGCAAAGTGAATATGTCCCTATAATTTGACTTCTTTTTGCATGCTAAGACTATACTGTGGCCCCACGACTTTCGTAAGGGTTCAGGGCACAGAACCCTTGCAAAAGTAGAAAAACTGTGAATAACTTCCCCTCCTGCAGTACCGTCCCCATTCCCTTGACTTTTGCCCTGGTGCATGAGCCTTTCTTATAGGCATCAGGGCCAATAATATTTCTGAGTAGAAATGCTGCTTTGTATGAATTTTGCACGGAGTAAGTTGTGAATTGCAAATAGGGCTTCAGAAACCGTGGTTTTCAAAGAGCTTCTCACAGTGGGAAGAAAATTGTTAAAATTACTTGTTGCTTCCTTTGGGAAGAAACTTAATGAAGAATTACATATGCAAAAAGAGAGAAGAGGATTAGCATAGAGAGGAAGTAGAATGGAACAAAATATCACAGAGAAAGAGAGAAAGAGAGAGAGAGAGATGCACAAAGAAGGTGGGAATACTACAATGACAGAAACTCTACTGCGTTGGGGTCTGGATGTAATCAGTTCTGGCTCCATCCACTATCATCTGCAGCCTCCAATCAACTTTTCCTGTGGGTCACTGGCTCTTCCTAAGAAGTGGTTTCCCCATTTTTGCTTTCAATCAAAGTAAATCTCCTTGGTTCTACATGCTACCTTTTTGTCACAGATATAGGCACATTTATAGCATACTATAAAACCTTTCCAAATTAGATCTTTATTGTATTAGGAAAGACACTATAAATCCTGATAAAATCCTGATGTAGGATAATAGGAAACAGAATTTCAGGGCAACAACCAGCCTAAAGTACTTAAGAACCCTTGATGAAAAATCTGTTGCTCCATGCTTCTTCTTCAGTAGAGTTCCCAGAGGTCAGGGCCTGGACCCTTTTCTCTGATCCTCATGGTGAAGTGGAGGATCCTAAGAGTGGGAGCACTGCTTTGAAAAGTGTATATGCATGTGTGTGCGTGCGTCTGTTTTCCTCATTTGCTAGATGGTGCAACTATGATTGATAAGGTTTTTTTTTAATGACATCACAAGTGCTGCCTATTGTGATATCACCTTTGTAACATCACCAGGACCTGCTTCCATGATATGATGGAGGATTTGTCCCTAGGTTTTAGGTACTGGTGCTGAAATCCAGGGCCTAGGGCAGTCCTGATCTGGCAATTGTACACTCCAGAAAGCTATAAACTTTCTCCCTTCCTGTTCCTGATTCAGTGCAAGTTTACATAAAATATGAACAATGTTCCAGTGAAGAAGGTTAGGCAACCAGTGTCCTTCCAGATGTTGGTGGAGGCAACTCCTGGCAGCCCTGGATAGCATAGCCACTGGTGAGGGATAATGGAAGTTTTAGTACAACAACATGTGAGAGCCACAGTTGCCCAGTACTGTACTAAAGAAATAAGCAACACATGTATGTAATTGAACCTGCAGTGAAGCTGAAATGATGGGAACAGAAACATTATATATTCCTAGCATGTCTGCCTATGCCAGCATAGGGGCATGAGGTAGAGCATGTGTGCTACACATGGCTTGTTATGTTGTTATGGTTTATTTAGCCTCTCAGATAAAAGATTCCCCAAGGCTGCTTACAGTATTATGTTCCTATAACATTTAAACAGTATAATGAAATACAGCTTACTGATTTAAAACAGTAACTATTTAAAGGGAACAAAAATAAACAAAGTCCACACATATGCTTACTTATGCTAATGCCAAAAGACAATGGCAATGACCCTCCATACTCCCTCAGATGCTTAAAATGTTTCTGAAGTAAGGTGGAGAGGAAGCAAAGCTGGAAGAGCTTGCATTTGGTAGCAACGCTTTCTCCTCCATGGCAGGGTTGAGTTGTTCCCATATATGCATATCACTCAGATTTACTCCAGATTGGATGCTGTAGTTGATACAGTTCCAGTGTATGTAACCTTGGCATCTGTTTGTCCAGTGTTATTGGATAGTTTTCAATGTGTTCAGCCTGATAATGTGTGCAGGAACTCTGGATTGGTAAAAACTACCTCATATGTGCTAGGTTCTTGCCGTTCCTGGCTTATCAAAAAAGGCAAGAGGGAGACTGGCTGAGTGGGTGAAGGAGGTAGTCAGTGTCTCCTTACAAGAAGCTAAAGTTCCAATTTGCCTAAAGGAGGCAGTTCTGAGTTTTGTTGAAAAGGCCATCCCTGAATACATCCCTGTATTATAGATAATTATTGGCTAGTGTCCAACATATCATTTTTGGGCAAGGTATTAGAACATGTGCTAGCCTCCCACTTCCAAGATCTCTAGATGAAATGGATTATGTATGTCCATTACAATCTAGTTTCAGGCCTCACTGTAGGATAGATGCTGCTTTGGTCACCTTCATGGATAACCTCTGCAGAGAACTGGATAGGGGGAGTGTATCCCTGTTGCTTCTGCTGGACCTTTCAGTGGCTTTCAATACTTCAACCTTGGGGTCCTTCTGGGCAGCCTCTCTGGGATGGGAATTGGAGACTCTGTTTTACAATAACTCAATCCTTTCCTGGAGGGGAGAACCCAGAAGTTGGTGCTATGAGACTCCTGCTTGACCCCCTGGCCTTTGGCCTGGACATCCTTCAGGGTTCTGTTTTGTCCTCCATACTATTTAAAATATACATGGAACTGCTGGAAGAAGTTATCCAGAGTTCTGAGGTATTATGCCACCAGTGTGCAGATGGCACCCAGTTCTACTACTCCTTTCGAGTCCAATCCAAAGAGGCTGTCTTGGTCCTAAATCTCTGTCTGTCATCCATAATAGAGGAAAACAAATTGGAACTTAATTCAGACAAGACAGTAGTGTTCCTGGTCAGTCAAAAGACAGATCAGAGAATAGTGCTTCAGCCTGTGTTAGATGGAGTTAAACTCCCCCTGAAGACACAGGTTCACAGTTTTTTTGTGTGTACTCCTTTACTTTGCTTTGAATCTGGAGCTCCAGGTTTCTTCAGTGGTCAGGAGTAGTTTTGCATATTTAAAGCCTGTGCACCAATTGAAACTGTTCCTTGAGACACCAGATCTGACCACAGTAGTACATGCCTTGGGTTACATCACATTTGGACTACTGTAACATGCTGTACATGAGGCTTATTTTGAAGAGTGTTTGAAAACTTCAGTGGTACAAAGACCTGGAACTAGAGTGTCAACTGGGGCAGGTTACAAGTATAGGACTTCCCAGTAACAACAGCTCCACTGGCTGCTGGTTTGTTTCCAGGCACAATTCAAAGAGCTTGTTGTGCCCTATAAGGCCCTATATGGCTCAGGTCCAGGCTATCTGGTAGACCATATTTCCCTACAGAAGCCTGTTCAGGCCCTGAGATCATCAACAGAAGTTCTTCTGTCAGCCCACCACTGTCACAAGCATGGTTGGTGGGGACAAGAAACAGGGCCAACTTGGTGGGTGCCCCAGACTCTGTAACTCTCTTCTGAGGGAGGTCAGAATGGCCCCCTTCTTTTCATCTCTGTGTCAGCAGGCAAAACCCTTTTTATTTTGGCAAGCTTTTAATACAGAAAGTATGTAAAGAGTGGGCTAAAGGCTGCTGCATTATATTAAACTCAACTGTTACAGGTTTTTTATAAAATCTTTTAAATTGCATTTTATTAAGTGTAGATCTGAGTCGTTTTAATTAGTTTATTTTAATGTTCACTTTTTGAAATTTTTTTAGTTTTTTTTTTTAATTGCACCCCACTCTGAGTCCCAATTTTGGGAGAAGTGTGGGGTATTACTACTACTGCTACTACTACTACAGCTTCTGGACAATTGGTGCACAATGAACAGGAGCTTATGGAAAATCCCACTTGCCTGCCTGCTTCTGTGCCATGACGAGAACATCTAATCATTAAAGCTGAGGTCGGCAACTTCACGGGGTGGAGGGGAGTCCCATATATGCATCTGGTGGGCCACACTGGTGCATTGTCACCAGTGTGAAAGTGATGTCACAGCACTTCCATTTCCTGTTCAAGCTGATTTTCAGCCTGTTTTGTGAGATTAGGAAATTATGTGCGGCATGGAGGATGCAAGCAGCTGTGTTTTCCGGTGGTTTTAATGTGTCTTGGGTAATCTGAAGGCAAAAAAATTGCTGGACAAAATGAAATCAAGGGGGCGTTCTGAGGGGTGGCACGGTGGGTGCTGCCCAACCCTGCACTAAAGCAGTAGAAGCCTGAGCATCTCAGGCTAGGAAAAGGATCTTGAACAATGTCTCAGGAGACAAAGCACCGTTAAGACAAGCATTCCTCCCTTCTCAGTGTTACCCTGATTTCTGGGGTCCCGAGAGGGACACCTAAAAGCGCTCTCAATTCTATAAGTTGGGGAAATTAGCCAAGAGCACAGCCTAGCAATACGAGAGGCAGGGTAATGTAGCAAGATCTTGAACCCTATGTTTACGGGGTCAGGCCGAGTCAAGGAGCACACAGAAGTTGAAATAATAAATGTTGTTTTATTAAAACACAATCAAACAGTGTATGCAGCACACTCACACAGATAACTAAGGAAATAAAGGTTGGAGTGGGATAGAGGCATTTTTAAAGGAGTTATTGGTTTGGGTGATACTTCACCTGTCCTGAAGCCCGGTTAGAAGCAGAGAAGCTGGGGAGCGTGGATCTCAGCACGTGGAGCTGAGGGGAAGGCTCGCTGGACAAAGCGACAGCAAGGCGGGATGGAAGCCAAGAGTGATCCAAGGAAGCGCTCGAAGTCAGGGGTTTTTATAAGGAGAATTGTGACCACAGGCTAGTTTGGACTTGGGGAAAACAATGGACTTGGGACTGGAGACAAAGCCTCCAAAAGGTCAGAATTTGAATGATTGAATTATAGCCAAATTGTCAATAGGATAGCCAGTATGCAAACGCGGAGTACTTGAGCATTGTATAGTCCAATCTTCAAGCTGCCAGCGCGGGGCAGAGGATCTTTTGAAAGTTGCGTGCATACATAATGGAGGTACTTGCCTAAGCTGCGAGTCGGCTATTTCTGGCCTGCCTGTATTGTTTTGGAATATTACAGCAATTATCGGCCGAGCCGATGTGCATGCACTCTAAGTTTAGACTTGCTGGAGGAAATTTTCAGCACATTTTGGACAGCGATCTGTTAAGGATGCTGTAGTTGCAGCTTACATTGCAGCAGGTCCTTTGGTGAGCAACAGGGATGGACTTGATCACCCCCCCAGGCTATCTTCTAACTTTATGGCTAGGACAAATTTAGGAACATCACCCTCCTAAGTTGTAGTTCATTGAGTTTTTTTCCTCCTACCTTTCTTCTTGCATATAGGTGATTGTCATTTGACAGAATGGTCCAACTGGAGCTCCTGTGAATTGACATGCATAGATGGTAGGAGTTTTGAGACTATGGGTCGTCAGTCTCGATCAAGAACATTTATAATTCAGTCTTTGGAAAACCAAGACAGCTGCCCTGAACAAGAAGTGGAGACTCGGCCTTGCTCTGGTAGGGAATGTTCCTGGCCCAGTCCTTCTTCTTTCAGGATCACAAGGAACAGTTGACTGGCATAGTGTTGTGTGAACGTTATGGCGTATTGTACTTTTTCTAGAAATAACGCAGGAGGCAGTAGTGAGAGCAGCATACAAAATGAAATGGAAAGGAGAATGTTCTAATGAACATAAATCTCACACATACCTCAAGAAAAAAGCAAACTGAGGCCAAGATTGTATACATTTTTGGTGTATTCTTTCCTTCTTTCTTTAATTTATATAAACCCTATTTTTCTCCCAAATGGAATTCAGTGGGATTAGTTGTACCTTTTTTTTTTTTTGCACAGTTGTTTTGCCAGTTGTGCAATGTCTCACTACTCATTTGGCCTCCCCACTCACTAAGTCCAAAGGAATTGAGAGAAGGTTGTGTGTGTACTTGTGGAACATTTGGTTTCCCTAGAATACTGTACTTGCACAACCCCTGAGAAAGCACAGCCACAGACCCAACACCATCACGCAAATCCTTTCTGCATGTTTTGGTATACACTGCTTAATTATCTGCCTCTTAGCCAGTTTTTAGTTTCCTCGGAAAGAAAAGTGGGATGCATTGCAAAATAAATGTAAACTGATGGCTGTTGCCTCATTTGGATTATAGGAGGGAAGTGCTATAATTATGTATGGAAAACGAGTCTTTGGCAAGATAATGAACGCACAGCATGGTGCCAGCGATCAGATGGGGTGAATGTCACAGGTAGGTGTATCTCCAAGTCTGTACTATGGAAATACAGCAGAACTGGTACTTCGGAATGAAGTGGAAACCTGAGCTTAGACTTATAAATCTGTTTGGGGGAGGGGGGAGAAAAAATTCCCTCGCATTCTATTCTTTTGCTGGGCTGTGTCAGAGCCCTTTCATACCTCGCAATTATGGCACTATGGTTCCACTTTAATTGTCATGGCAGCATCCTATGGAATCCTGGGATTTGGGGTTTAGGAAGGGGGATTTAGAATTCTCAGCCAGAGACCTCCTCTAGTGTCCCTAAACAAACGACAGAGCCCAGGATTCCATGAAGTACATCCACGGACATTAAAGTAGAAATCAGTCAGCATGATAACTGCATAGTGTGAAAGGGACGTCAGAATATGTACCCCACCAAGGTAGTGTTGGACTATAACTCTTATCATCCCTAATCGTTAGCTATGTCATGGGAATTATAGCCCAATAAGATCTGGGATAAGTTGACCACCCATATCCTACATTTACAGTGGAAAGTCATAATCCATCTAATCTGAAATACCCCTCCCATGTGTTTTGAAAGTTTCCAATCCTTCTGTTTTTTAGAAAGATATTGAAATCGCTGTGGTTTTGCTTATTTTTTTTAAACACATTAGTGCTGGTGATGTTTTTACTTTGACAAATTTCATTCATTTTGGTTGCTATTGTTATTGTTACTGTGCTTTTGATTGTTTAGCTACCTCATGAGTCCACTTTGACTGAAACAGGATATAAATATATTAAATAAAATAGTACTTCAGCCACCTCTTACAGGCAAGGATCTTTGCACATAATCACTGCAGCCCACACAGAGAGATCAACTGATACAATGAAGTACATATTCTGACTGTTTCATGTACCAGAGAGAGAGAAGGTAATGCAGAAAAATGCCTTTAGAGGAAATAACACCCACTGACTCCCACTGTGAATGTGCACAATATAAATATTGTATGAAGACCAGGATTTGCCTGAGATAAGTTCAGATAATATTTCACACAGAATGAAAGGACTAAGTGCTTAAATCAGAATAGCCAGGAATATTTGATTCTCTATTCACAGCAGTGCTTTGCAGCTTTTCATACCTTAGGTCCTATTAAAAAAACCCTGCTTTTTCTGAGAAATATTTGTGTGTTTACATTCATGCTGACATTACATCTATGGTTAAGCTTTAAGGACAGAAAAATTACACCCATATTATTAGGAGTAAACATGTAAAAAAACACCCTCTGATGTGTAACTAAGGGCCTTTCTGCACTACAATTTTATAGTGGTATTATTCCACTTTCAACATCCTGTAGAATTTTGGGGTTTGTAGTTTACTGAGGCCAAAGAACTCTCTGGCTGAGAATTATAAATGCTCTCCCTAAACTGCAAACCCCAGGATTCCATAGAATATTGAAAGTGGAATAATAGCACTATAACAGTATAGGGTGGAAAGGCCCTAAGTAATGTCTCCTATCCTGACTCCATCCCACCTTAACAAGCAGCAGCCACATTGAGCAAAGGTTCAGCTGGCGATCAAGGTCCAAGGAGGATTGACATTTCCAGTCCCTTCCCGCCAGCAAGTGAGGCTGTGATGACAAATTCATCCACCTTCTGATTGTCATAGTCTTGTTTGCCGGTGGGGGACGACTGGAAACATTCTCCTCGCACACTGATCAGCAGCTTAACAGACCTCTTTTGCTCAGTGCAGCTGCTGGCTATTAAAGTGGGTTTGGTGGATCATGGCAATACTGCCATCATCATAACTACATAGCATTACTGGATATGGAGCAGTTACATATCTGTAACTCTAGGTTATGAATCTGTAACTGCAATATAGAATGCCAGTCACCAAAAAGAATCATCCCATCAGTGGCTGAAATTCGTAATCTGAATGATGAGGATAAATTTGACTTAACAGTAATTGTTAAGCACAAAAAGTTTAAATAAAAAATTGTTGCAGTAGTAGTATTGAGAATGCTTTTTATCTAAAATATTTGGATATTATCAAGAATACTTCTGTGGTGGTACATGCTGTTTCATACCATTCACCATTTCCTCCAGTGAATCTTCCATATTGTTCTTCCCACTCTTGGACAGGTGATCCAATATCAGTTAGATATACTGCAGAAGTTCTGTTTGCTAAAGTTCTGTTCTGCTTTGGGATTTGTCTGTTGTTTTTTTGAAGGGGGGCAAGGATAAAGCCTTAAGAAATTAATGTAGACTCAATGAATGAATGGGTTCTTGGTAAGTTAACACCATTGATTCAGCCTGGCTGGGACTAGCAGTTGGATTTAGGCCATAAATCCAGAAGAAATATAGGTCTCCTTGAAAAAAATACAAAGAACTAAATGACTTTTAGACTTCAACTTCCAGAATCTCCCAGCCAGATTCTGAGAAATATCTTCCAAAAAGTCAAGTTTTCTGAAGTCTACTCCCAGTAAGTAGCTACGCGTAGTAGCCAAACATAGGCAGGGAGACAAAAGGGAGAGCAGCATTTTCATAACTGCAGTGTTTGCCAATAAAATGTCAGCTCTTCCTCCAGTATATTGAGGTCAGTGACATCTAGCTATATGCTTCAGACAAGAGGTTTGCATAGCAAAAGCATGTGGTGCATGTTGGCACATACTAATGTTTCTCTCCTCCTCCCCCTCCTCCTCTTCCTGAACACTGCTGCATGCTCTTGCCCAGAGCTTGGGAAAGTTACTTGTCTACATTTCCCAGGGAGGATTCTGGGAGTTCTTGTTCCAAGTAACTTTTTCTGAGCTCTGCAACTAGGTAGTAGTCCAACCAAGACAGGGGGATCAAAGAAGTCCATAACATCACACAAAGTGTAGTTTTGCTTTGGGGATCTAGATCATAAGGAAGTTGGGACTACAAATGTTGAGAAGAAAATACTGTCTTTACCAACTAGCTTGAGCTCACTGGATGTTTTTTTTAAAAGTCTCACTTACTTTTGGGATGAATCTGTTTTCAGGTCTTTAAAAACAGAACAGTAGAAAGGAAAAAGGAAGAAACTTTCATTTTGATGTGTCATCTATTTTTCAGCTGAACTGATGTGTTTTTAATGGATATGGAGTTAAAATTCTAAGAGCTGTAATATAACATGAATACTTTATCATAATCATTATCTATAAAGACAGGCTTTTTGTAGAAGATAATGAATCCTTACCTACAAATAAAGCTGGGACAATTGTCATACTTTTGAGGTCTTCCTTCCTAAGAGAAAGAAGCATTTACTGAATTGTGCTTTTTTGAGGAGGAAGATACTCTTCTTAACATCCACTGTGGTGGACAAAGTCTGGGGTATAGGCTGTTTTGTGGTTTGAAGATTGTTCAGGAATACCTTGATTCCCCCCCTCCCCGCGTCTTCTCCACATTCTCCAATCTTCTCCACATTCCTGGAGCAGCAATTTTGTGTTTTTCCTTGAAGTTGGAAGGTCCCCCCATAAATAAATAAATAACTAAATAAAAACAGAAGTTGACATTTGGTTACTCCTTTCCCTTTCCCTTTCCCTTTCCCTTTCCCTTCCTCTTGCTCTTCCTCTTCCTCTTCCTCTTCCTCTTCCTCTTCCTCTTCCCCTTCCTTCCTTCCTTCCTTCCTTCCTTCCTTCCTTCCTTCCTTCCTTCCTTCCTTCCTTCCTTCCTTCCTTCTATCTTTCATTAAGAACAGGGAGCTATTATACCCTGTTTAAGTCCCAGGGTCTGAATAATGCCATTTAGAGTGTCCCACTCCTGCCCTAAGGTCTGGATCCTGACATAAAACTCTACATGGGAGTGATTGGTTCCCAACATGCTGTAACTGCACATACTCTTTGAGATGTCAGATCAGGTGTTAGTTACATCCTGTTTGGATTACTGCAATACACTTTATGCAGAGCTGCCATAGGAGAGATCTTGGAAACTACAGCTGGTCGAAAAAGCCACAGCCAGATGGGTAGCTACGGCTGGCATCAGGGATCACACAACTCCTCTGTTGCAACAGCTCTACCGGCTGCTGGTCCATTTCTGGGCACAATCAAAAATGCTGATTATGACCTGTAAAGCCCTGTATGGCTCAGGTCCAGGTTATTTGGAGGATTGTATTCTCCCACAGGAACCTGCCTGTGTTTTGAGATTTTCTGAGAGCCCCTTCTCTCCATCTTACTA
This sequence comes from Cyclura pinguis, assembly GCA_030412105.1. NCBI lineage: Eukaryota > Metazoa > Chordata > Lepidosauria > Squamata > Iguanidae > Cyclura > Cyclura pinguis. The sequence goes on along the minus strand of CM059599.1, from coordinate 243,778,385 downwards.
CCTTCATAAGTTACATCTCTGTGGGGAACATGGGAAAGGGCCTCCTGCATGTCTTTTCCAGGGTCCTAGAACGCCCCTCCCACAGAAATTAGACTTATACTTTCCTTGCTATTTTTCCGTAGTTAGATAAATAGTTGTTGTTGTTGTTGTTGCTTTTAACTGAAGAAAAGGTGGACTATAAATAAATATAAGAATAACTAGAACAACAAGTGAAAGGAGTTAGCAGTGTAGCTACCGTAATGAGGCTGTTTTCAAGGTCGATTAAGGAATCTGGACTTTGCATCTTTTCACACAGGAATTCTGCATTCATCTGCATAAGCAGGTTGTTGAAGGGTTGTATCGCATAGTATACATCAGTGTATCAAAGGAAGTATATTGTTTGGGAAAACAGTCCTAGTCTTACTTTTCACCTCCTAAAATAACATGGATAATTTCTGAGTTAATTCAAGACAAGCTTGGGTTAATTGCATATCTCTGTTAAAACTCTTTATCTGCATGCTTTTAAACTCTGCCTTACCACATTCATATTTTATCTGTGGATTTACATGTCAAGTTTTACCTATATGGCTAAAAAATGTGAAGAGATGTCAGGCATGAGGAATATACTCTTCAGGCTACAGAACAGATGTTTCTAAAAACCCCAACCTGAGTCAGGATGTGGGGAGCGACATAGCTACTGAGCCCTCTATCCCAGGCCACAGCAGTGTGGCAACATAGCAAACTAACCTGAAAACATTCCTAACTTATTTTGAAATGTATCTTTGATGATATCTTTTGCCAACTGTTCTTACAGGAGGTTGTTCTATACAGATGCAACCTGCCACAAGCAGGCATTGTGACCCAGCCTGTAGGAAGCCCTTTTCTTACTGCACACAGGTAATCCAGACATCATAATTTACATAGTCAGAATTATTACCTATGACATCTAATAAATTATCTTTAGTTTTTTTAAAAAAAACCCTTTGAAACACAAAAGAAATGTTGTTTTGTATGTACAGAACACCACCTAGAGGGAGGTTGCAGTAATTTAATTTGATATGTAGCCAACTGATTGGAACAGTCATGAAAAATAGAACATTGTGTGTATTCGTGTTGTTTCTGACTCACCGTGACCCTAGATGAACCTATCATGGGGTTTTCTTGGCAAGGCTTGTTCAGTGGGGAGTTTGCCATTGCCTTCCTCTGAGACTGAGAGAGTGTGACTTGCTGAAGATGACTCAGTGGGTTCCCAGAGTCCTAATCCACAGCTCAAACTGCTGCATCATGCTGACTCTCAAAACTACTTAGCAGAGGAAGGCATAAGTGTGGGAAATTGGGAGTTATGTTTTTGTTTACAAAGCTGAGTTAACTAGTCCTCTTGTTTCCATTTACTCAATTCCGTTTGTGACACGTTCAGGCAAGGTGCTGTATTAATATAAAAGCAAGGCTATAAACTCGAAGGGCATTCTTCTGGTCTAGACCTCTGTTTGGAGAGGGTGCCTTCTTCTGCTCCCTTGAAAATTCTTTTCAGTCATTGAAATGGAGTGGTTTCAGTGCCCTTTCCACACTGTGCCTAGTGATCATGAGGTTCATAGGCACTAGAAGAAAGAAAAAGTAAGCATAAATAACCAAGACTTGGCCTACCACAGTGTGTTCAGCCAATTAGGAAGCCAGTCTGTATTGCTCAAGAAAATATTACCAATCATCTTCACTCAAATATATATTTTGCAAGGCTGGCAAGTGGTAAAATATTAATTGTCTTATAGTTATTGCAGATGGAAGATTCTCCATTCGACAGCATTTGGGAATGTATGGCCCTCCAGATATTGTTGGACTAGCAGTTCCATCTTTCATTGTCATTGGCTATGCTAGCTAGGACTTATGGGAACTGCAGTTTTTAAAACAACATCTAGAGGGCCCACATTCCCCACCACTATCAGATGGTTTTGTGACCGCATTGAAAAGTTGATAATTCGGAAATGATTGTCTCTGTGTACCCTCACAGACAGCAGTGAGAGATAAGACCTATGAAAGGAAGCCATGGTATCCTTGTTTTTTGTGTGTCCCTTTTAAGTTGCTATGGAATCAAATGTTTGGATGTTACCCCATATGATCAGTACACATACAAAGCAAGCTAGTCTTCCAGGAAGGTATTGTTTATGAAGTTCAACTGTATTACTGAAATGGTTTTGCCAAGTAACAGATACATTAATTTAATTTGCAAAGTATTTTGTTTGATGGTGCAGGATTTTCAATATTATGATCTTTACACAAGAAAGATTAGTCTTCCATTGTTTCTGTTGTTAGCACATTTATTTCAACAAAGTAAAAAAGGAAAGAGCATTCATTACTCTATTGTGCATCATATGAAACAGAACATCCCCACTCCACCAGTTTTTTACACTATTGGCAGTCAATATAGGCATCCAGTCCTAAATCCTTGGAACAGATTGGAATTTAAGTCTAAACAAATAAGCCGTTTGGCATTAAGTAGTGGAAATTCAGCAACTGCACAACAGAACATCTTTTGTGATGAGTTTCTATGGAGTAAACTGACTTTATTGTTGTATGTGTTCTTGTTACTTAGACTGGTGTCTGCGGTTGTGAGAGGGGCTATACAGAAATAATGAGATCAAATGGTTTCCTGGATTACTGCATGAAGATACCCGGTCTAAAAGATAAGAAAGCTGATGTTAAAACGAATGCAGCAAAGCATAAACCTGTCAACTCAAAAATGCATGACATTTTCAAAGGATGGTCAATTCAGCCTTTTAACCAAGGTTAAAAATATCTTAAATGTTTTGAAAAATGTTTGGGGTGCTGTTTCAAATTTTTTCTTTGGAAAAATCAAGCCCATACTAAGTGAATCAGACGCTGTGCTAGGATTATGCAAAATTTCATTTCCAACATAAGTGACTGAAACTGTAAAGTTGTGCAAAAAAAAAAAAGTGTGTAGAATGATCAAGATTCTGTTTTGCAGTGTTGCAGCTAATGATATTTTTACATTAGTATACAAGATAGCCTGAAAGACACATTTATCCTTAGTAGAAGAAACTGCCATGAAATGAGAAAAGGTAACAATTGTAAGGATCAGTTTACAGAATGATACATTCTAAATATGTGGAACTCTAATTACAGATGTCCAAACATCTTTCTATGTGTTCTTATTATGTTGATCCCAGTCCAGAGGACTGTGTAGACAGTAGAAGGCTTCAGATGCTGATGGTGCTATGTTTGTGAAACTGTCCTTTCTCCCAACACATAAGCACAGTTGTGCGAGCTGACAGTGTTGATTAGCCATTGGATAGGCAGGTAGGAGGATTCAATATAGCATTCTGTGCTTACTTAACAAGTAGTTGCTGCTGGCAGCATTGATTGCACTCAACATGTTGCCCCAGGGGTCTGAATGCACTCTTGTGCCCACAGGCCAGAATTTGGTTGTGTGCTTATAGCTGAACTGCATGCAGAAACATATTTCCATATGGAAATTGGTTTCTGAATATCCCAGCAAATGAACATAATATTAGTATTTGAGAACCACACGCAATGCATAGTTCCTTCAAAAAAGTTAAAAGTAAAACTGCAGGACTTACTTGGGGGTTTAAAGGTGTTTGGGCCATGCATGGGTGGATAAATCACATATCCAACCTGGAAGTACTCCATATTCCATGAAACATAGTGCAGAAATAACAAAAAATGTTATGATTCTTGGGTTCCATGTGGGATTAAACCCTGTGATTCTGATCACAACTTCTATTTCCATGAGTAACCCTTGAACTGAACAACGACTTTAGGCTGGCTTCACTTTAAACCTGTCACATGAGGAACATCTTCAAGTTCCATGTGCTCAGCTCTTTCTTTCTCATGCTTCATCAAGTAGAGCAGATAGATCTGTCTACTAGGTTTAATCTCCAAACAGTGAGTGATGGGTTGCAATAATATGCACAAAAGTCAGTGCAGAGAAGTGAGATAGATGGAGGGAAGAAACACATTTGATGATCTGATGTGTACAAATCAGGGCTGGTCAACTACTAAATATCTGGGCACCACACATTGCAAGATGTGGCCTTTCAGTGATTTATTCTCTTGCTTTTACTTGACCAGCTGATTACTTGTGTTGGTCCAAGAACTCACCATAAATTTCATCTTATATTTCTCTTTTCCTTTGGAATCTTTCAATAGACAGGGATATGCAGAGTATCTATTCCAGAACGCAACCTAGTTAGATGTTGCCTGACATAAAACAAACACAGAAAATTTGCATCCCTCTTATAATCCCTGTGAACATTCAACCGATAACAGGGCTTTTTAGAACACACCAGAGATCCACCTCCATGTAATCATGTATGTGCCTAGACAGTCCATGATTGTAACCAGCATGAAGGGCATAGCCATACATATGGGTCAGAAACCTGACCAAGCAGAGGCATGGCCACAGATGCAGTGGCCTCTGGGCAGCCCCCAGCATGTTCCAAAGAGTCCCTTCATATTCTCACTGCATGTGGATACTGAACTACTGAAGAAGAATCTCTTTAAATTAGCAAGCTTTAAATTTCGTGAGCAGGGTCAATAGCATTCAGCTGCTAGTTAGAGTGTGGAAGCTTCCTTCAGTAGGGTATTGTATCCCTTGGATGGTGCCTGGGCTTTTGTTTATTTGTTTTGTTTTCATTATCAATAGTTATAGCAGCACATGGTTATTATGGCATACAAAAATGATTGAAATTTGTGTTTGGCCTGATTTCTTTTTCTTTCCCTATCTGTCCCAGATGGAAGACTTAAAATCTGGGTCTATGGAGTATCAGCTGGTGGATTTCTCATTCTCGTTTCCTTAATTTTCACCTCATACCTTGTTTGGTATGTATCCTTACCTTGTTTTGTATTATTTCTGGATATTCACCTCAGCTTTAGACGTATGCACTTGGAAACAAGATGGAGGCTGGAATCCTCTATATCAGAAGAGTTATGCACTCATGACTGGTATGTATTCATGATCCCTACATAGTCCCTAGTTTAAGGGCTACATTGGGACAGAGAAAGTCCCCCAGTCTCTAGTCAGCAGGCAGGAGCCACTGTGGTCAACAGGGGTCTGTTCCCCTGTCGATCAGAAAGCAGCTGGCTACATTCTCACCCTTCCCTTGCATAAGCAATCTCCAGCACAAGGGGGAATTGTGACAGGGCCCTGCTTCTGCCTGTTGCACTGAAGATTGCTCATGGGAGGGGTGCAAACAGGGATCGGCTGCTTCATGAGTGGCAGGAGAAGAGATCTGTGTTGATTGCAGCAGTTGCTTCCCAGTAAATAGGAATTGGGAGGGGCCCAGGCCAGGATTTGCTATGTAGCTCTGTAGCTACTGTGCACTGTGCACATACGCATCTCCCATACAGGATTCTGGCGGAAGTGATTCAGATTAAAACATTTCAGTCAATTTGATTAACTTAAATCTAAATAAGTTGCAAAGATAAAATTTCAGGGTTATTTCTTCTTCACTAAATGCAGTTAGGAAACAATGTGGCATCTGAAAATCATGTGATACAAAAACATATCCATTCCTTTATGTTATCTGGGCATTTTCTGAGCCTGTGCAGAAGGACAAGAAATGACTCAATGTGAAGCTAGAGATGTGTTAATAGTATAGCAGTGTTCATGCTGATAAGGCAAGATAAATTTTAAATGCAGTAGTGGTTTACTCTTTCAGTGGTAGGAAGTATTGCAGTGGTAAAAGGGAAAGGGTTTCTGGAAAACTAGATAATGGCCAAAATTCTTTATGGTCTTTATGTATATGTAAGCACCGTAGTTATGGTGCCACACACTGCTGCACAGTGAATTCCAGCTCAGTCCCCACCATCTCCACTGACCAGGCAGTAGCAGCTGCAATTGATAGGAGTCTGTTCCCCTGAAGCTCAGGAAGCAGCTGGCTGCTATTTCCACCTCTTCTTGGGAGTGATCTGCACTATGGCCATTTCTGCAGTAGCCTGTTATAGTGCTATTATTCCACTTTCAACATCCTATGGAATCCTGGGGTTTGCAGTTTAGGGAGGGGCATTTAGAATTCTCAGCCAGAGAGATGTTTGGCCTCAGTAAACTACAAACCCCAGGATTCCATAGGATTTTGAAAGTGGAATAAGAGCACTATAACAGGCTAGTGCTGAAATGGCCTATGACAGACAGAAACAGGTCTCTGCCAAAATTCCCCCTTGTACCAGAGATCACTTCTGCATGGGAGGGAAGGAGGGAACAACATCCAGATGTTTACCAAGTAACAGAGGAACAGATGCCCATCAATTGGAGTGGCAGCTTGCCAGTAAATGGAGAGTGAGGGTCCTTACATAGCCCCTAAACTAGGGATTATGTAGTGGCCATGAAAGCATAACAGTCACTCCAGGCTACACATTTGTAAGTGCTATAGAGGATTCTGGTCACCACTTGGATTATTGTAATGCATTTTGATAATAAATACTAGCATAATGTTAAATTAGATTTATTGCCCTCAATGTTATACAGTGCACTTGTTTCTCCAGTGTACAGTCTCTTTTTTGGATTGTGACCGTAGCACTGATGTATTCCCTCTGTTACAGATGCAACTCAGTGCTGAACCAAATATTGTACTTGTCTGTCACAGTGAAGACATCCATAAGTTTGTAGAGTTATTATTTTCAGAATTGAGACTCTGTGATGAAAATGACTGAATAGCTGTAATTTAGAATTCCAAATCTGAAAATGGCCCAACCCGGTCAAAACTAAGTCCATTTAAATCCCATTGATTTCTGTGCAAAAAGCCATGTGCTTAGTTTTCCTAGTGAATCAATAGTGTTTAACTTTGGCTAGGTCATGCCTTCTCTTCTCTTCTCTTCTCTCTCTCTCTCCCTATATATATATATATATGTGTGTGTGTGTGTGTGTGTGTGTGTGTGTGTGTGTGTTCAGTTAAGGTTCCTAACTTCTTAAGCCTTCTTTAAAATGATGTGTTTCTTTCCTTTTAGTAAAAAACCAAAACAACAGCAACCTGTTCCTCCACAACAGAAATGTCTGACTTTAGCCTACGATGGAGATGTTGACATGTAACCATGAAGGAAATCCAAATGTATACATCAACTGCCTTAACTGCTTTTCTCCTCTTCCTTCTCCTCATCCTCCTCTTCCTCCTCCTCCTTAAAAAAAAAAAAAAAAAATCTCAGTTTGAGTATTGTTTCGATCTTTCTTTTTGGAAGAATCTCATAACATCTGATACAAGTGGGCAGGATACAACTAGCAAATTTCATTTTGCCTCTTAGTTTATCTAAAAGACAACATTAAAGGACCTTCTGTGTCTTTGAGATCCTCTTCCCAAATTGAACCACAGAAATGCATCACTTCCTGTTGATCAATGGGAATGAGAAGAAGCAAGTAATTCTACAGTCCTCTACTGATTTTTACCTTTAAAAGCATGACAATCCTGTGGGAAAAAAGCTGACATTTTCTTGGAAAGACATTTTGGACACTACATCCTTATGCACTATATTAGTGCAGTCTTCTTTATTCTTCACCTCTTTCAACAATAAGTTTTTTAGTGTTTACTTTTGAGTTATATTTGGAACTATTAAACCTGACTCATATGTTTTCCAAAAATATCTGGATTTGCCTTGGTTTTCAAAGTTACCAGGTTTCTTAGAGGGGAAGTGTGATCAGTTCCATCAGAGGAGCTGGGTAACAAACATTATCAAAATTTTGCATTATAACAAGATCCAGATGGCTTTCTAACTGTGTGTTTGTTTGTTTTTTAAAGAACGAGGTGGACAACAATTTTGATGACTAAGGAAATGATGAGCACTCAAAGATATATTTTAAATTAGTATTAAGCCATTTAGATACATTTTTAACCATTGAGAACTGTAATTATGTTTCTTTAATATGAATTCTGCTGTTGTAATTTAAATTTTATTATCTGGAATATTTGTAAAATCTTTATTTGATTTGATTTGATTATTTTATTTTCTGACCTTATTTATTATACATCCAACACACACACACACACACACACACACACAAACTGTTTGTAGAAGGTCTTGCTTTTTAAAAAAGTTTCCAAGTCTACATTCTGAACATCTTGAAGAAGATTAATGTTTGTAATAGTATGTGTTGCAAGTAAGAAAGTGCCATCTTGTGGTATTGACATGTATTTATACACAAATAAAAAGCTCAAGAGTGTGGGAATGTTGATCCAAATATGCTGCAATTTCTGTCATCGTCACGAGCGCCACCACCATTTCCTCTTACACCAGGAAAATGAAAATCACATTATACTTTAATAATATCATTAATCTAATCACACCATGGTCACTTGTTACACCCAGATCACCGAGTCCAAACCCACTTTAGGGTGAAGAGGGTCTTCACTGGAGATACATTTTTCCAAATGAAAGAAAAATGCCCCCAAAGCAGTTGTATGCCTCCTTTTACCTGCCATGTGATCTGGCAATCACAAGAATAGGTAAAGAACCAAGACAACATAATAGTTAGTAACTTCTAAAAATAAGTAAAAAAAAATAGTTTGATTTGCCAACACCATGACCTATGGTAAAAGTAGTTTCTTGACTTACCTGTTGAAGACCAGAAGAAGAAAAGAAAAGATTCAAGCAGCAGTTGGGTATTTCCCAGAGAGGAATGATCTTAACATATTGGGAGCAGTAAAGTCAGTTTTCCACTTGTCTGCTTGGTGGAGATGAAGGGGAGGGAAAGCCAATGGCTACTTCCCTCATGCAAGTAAGTGAATGGTAAATTGAGTGGCTGCTTGAATCTTAGCATTTATTCTACTTTTCAACCTTATGCAACAGTGGCTGCTCTGACAGAGTCTGAATGAAATTTGTCATAACCTAAGCCTTAAAGATCATGAAATGTGTCCTCCTGACTCATGGGAAGACAATTATCATTAACCAAATTGACATCTCTATTGTACTGGAAGAAAAAAGAAGATTGGCCCATTTACAGTTCGCAGAAGTGTTGTTAAATATTTAACAGAGTTCTACAAGAGTGGCATGAACTTTTCCGGTACATAATTTTAGTTCTGTTTTAGAGTGAAAGAAGGAAATATTTTAAAAACTGTGTCATTTCTAAGCTACCAAGCCATATATCAAATATGAAAAACCAGATGTATGGTATATATTAAAGTTGCTACCCATCAGAATGGTTTAAGTTTTACCAAAGCATGATATTTTAGTTTCAAAGCAGTTTGGGTTTTAGTGAAGCCTGGCCCTATCGTTAAGCAGAATAAGTGAGCTGCCTCAGGCAACAGATGCTGTAAAGCATAAAAAGGGTGCTGGAAATCAGAGATCTGTGAACAAATTATGCTACTGCCTTTGATGGAGTGGAGGATGCTGTTGTGGGTGCTGAAGTTAAGACTCATCTGCCAGCCAGGTGAATTTTGTTCATGGAACAGAAGAAGGCAACGCATCTTGTCCTTTACGTCAGGCAGCAACATATCTTAATCCATTTGGAGCTCTACTTGATAAGGATGGGGCAGGGGGAATTACTGTTAAATTGGTTTCATGGTGAAAAATGATTCTTCCAACACTGGGGAAACCCAGTCACAAAGATTAACACACTGGGGGGGGGGGTTGTGAAAATTTCATGTCTCTAAAATGTTTTGTGAAATTATTTTGCATAGAAAGGACAAGAGATTTATGCAGAAATCATATTTTTCATATGGACATACCCTCCCCCCACCTCTCCCCCCCAAAAATGCCGGCCAGTATTCTGTATCAGGACATAGTTAAATGTCCTCAACAGAGTAACATCTCGTCCAATCCTCTCACCCCCATATTTCTGACAGAAATACTCACCTGTGCTCCAATCACCAGCAGAATGGACTTCGTTCTCCCCATGTAGCTGATGCCCTGTAAAGTAGGCTGGGACGCAGAGTTGAAACCTTGGTGATAGTGTCACAATCGTGACTAAGTAGCCATTGTGAATATGAAATAGTTACAGAAGAATAAATGTAGGTAACAATTCTGTTTTCATCCTGAGACCAGATTACTTTAAGTTACTTGGTTACTTTTTTAAGTATAATTAAGGTTACTTTGTTAAGTATAATTAATTAAGTAGCTGATACAGAATACTGGTCACAGTTTCCAGGTGGCACATGTTTTGTGGTGTGTCCAAAATGGTTGTCTTTCTCCACAAAAGAAAAAAAATGTACAAAAACATGTAGCTATCTGGAAACAGTGGTTCTTGTACTAAAAAAAATGAATTTTCATATGAAAATGTTACTCACTGAGGGGAAAAAATCTTTTCCAGATAGCTCCAGGTTTGTTTTGTTTTTGTTTTTGCAAGATTGCTCTTTTTTGGGGGAGGAGAGTGCAAAACACAGCAATTTTAGTCAAGAATAGCTAGCTATCTGGAAATTATATGGTGTATTTCTGTGCAGAATAATTTCCCAACATAGTCCTGGATGTGTGAATGAGTGAGATCTGTGCAGAAATACTGGTTTTCTCCTGCAGGGAGAAAACAGTAAATTGTTTATCCTCACATGCAAAGACAAAATAGTTGAATATTTATGTTGTAAAACTATCTGTTCACTTTGCATTCTGATCAGAACTGATGACTTTGAAGACATGCCCAGCAGAAGCAAGTTATGACATTTTCTTAGCTGTTGTTCAAATGAAATGACTCAAATTGTTTCCAAGCTCCACAAAGTATTGCGCTATTTCAGTCTTCAGGATATGTTCGGTTTCTATATAGACCTGTGTCTGCACTTCCACCAAGATGAAGCAGGAGAACAGAGCATACAACTTGACATTGTGAGTGAAAGATGCCACTCTGAATGCCCACCCTTTAAAACAAAAAACAGAAACAAAACTCCCTTTGAAAGGGTGGAACTCATGGCCCTCTATCAGCCCAGCAAGCATGGACAAACAGTGGAAAGAGATTATGGGAGTTTCAGTTCCAACAATATCTGGGAGGGCCAAAGTTGTTATAAAGGGAAAATGAGCACAGACAAGGGAATGGCCAGTATTTGACTTGTTATCGTGGTCTACTGTATTTTCTTTTTAATAGAATAAATCATTCAAAAACAAGATGGTACCCCTATACCCTGTAGTGATTCAGTCCATTCAGCCCTCTTTAGCAGCCTATTTCCTCATTGTTTTGTGTCCATAAGCTAGGCTGGTTCATTTCCAAAGCTCCATTCTGTAACCCGTCTTAAACATACAGTCACTTTCCCATTCTGGATCACTGTGCATATATTGTATCTGAGTTTTTCATCATTATCAGTGCCAATCACAGCTCTTGCTTAGCTTTTGTAGATATTTAATGCCTACAGTTATATTTCAGTCAAATGTATTTAAGAAGTTAAGCAACTCCTATTTCTTGAATCATAAAAGTCTCCTAAAAAGATTGCTAAAAGCAACTATTGCATCTTTAGTAAACACACTGAAAGTCAAAGTATACTTTACATGAGAACAATTGCTGGAAGTTACATCTTTCTTCTCCTTCTCCTTCTTCTTTTATTGAAAAAAATAATCTTAGGAGATCTGATCCAGAATGCGCTCTCTGTGTTTGCTTTTGAGTAAAAGAAGAAGAAGAAGAAGAAGAAGACATAGCTGCAAGCTAGTTGTTTAAAGTAACATTCTGTTTGATCCTTAGTTGGGCAGTTAGTATAAAATAATGCAAAATTGTACTGGAAAATACTGTGTGTCAGAAGTTTATGGAATGGCTGTACATTTGGAAAAAGCTATTTGTGTGAAACAGGAAACAAATATGAATTTACTGTTTGTTTGTTAGTTTCTTGGTAGAAACAATAACTAATTTCTGGCAAAGAGTCACTGTTGTTTCTAAATGTAAAACAGTGACAAAACACTGTATTTATCCTGGGGGACAATAATTTTCTTCCCAGTTCCCGAAATGGGAGGTCTTTAAAGTTTATTCCTAATGCAGTCATTTCACTTATGTGGCAGAGACTGCCAACAAGTTTGTTTAATGCAGATGCATCAAGACTTACTTATTCATTAATTCATTCAGGCAGCATTCCCCCAGCATTCTAAAGAATGCTGGGGGGAAAACTAGGTTTTTTACTTTTCCAAATCAGTTTTTAAAACATTACTAGGATGCTTACGTTTAACACTTGAGAAAGAGAAAGAGAAGAGTTAGTGTGTGTGCAAATGTCAATCCTCTTTATGTCTGTCTCTCAGATAATGCAGTTTATCAGAAAGCATTTAACTTAAATGTTCTAACTCAGCTTTGAATCAGTCCAGTGGCCACAAACGTTTTCCTTGCCTTGTCAGAGGAGTTCAAAGAAGTTCAGATTCACACCAAGTAGAGTCTACACATAGATGGCTAATGCCTATTGGCAGCTGGCACACTAACAGTAGGGGGCACCATGTTTATTTGGCATTTTGAGATGCTGTTCACTGAAGCGATTAAATGGCTTCCATTGATTCCATCAGAGCTGACCAAGAGTTTGATGACCTGCTATTTTATTGCTCAGTTGCAGTTTTTCGCCTTCAGAGCTCCTTGTAGCCACTTTCACTAATCAATCCTCAAAACACCTCTGCTTGGTCGGTAAGTAACACAACTTAAATAATTAAGTAATTTGGATTTGCCATTTCCAACTCTCAGGTTTAAGAGGGTAGCTGAATCTGGTATGACGTGGTGATAAGATACTCATCAAAAGATCATAACACACTCGTGCAAACAAAAAGTCGATTGTACAAGGACTTATTTGAGCAAAACAGCATAGCTCTCAGCCCCAGAAAACCTTGTGACAGATTCCCCTTAGGGTCATCATGAGCCAGAAAAAAACTTGAAGCTCCACAACAACAATAGCAACAACAGCAATGTAGAAATGGGCCTTATAAGACCCTATTACAGCCAGGGAGCAAATCCCTGTTAATTTATTATTTATTAATTACATTTATATTCCCTAAAAAGGAGGAAGGAAAGAGGAGAGGGGGGAAGGAATGTGACAGCACCTTTAAGACATATTTATTTATTTATTGTGCATGAGCTTTTTTGCCTCTAGTGCAGTACAGGTATAAAGCATATTATACAGTTGTGGAAGTGTAATGGAATGTAATAGAATCCAGGAAGACGCAAATCATGACCCTTGCCCTAAATTTTCAAAGAGCAAGGAGAGATGATTTAGATCTTTACAGTGGTTCATTAATATAGATCTGTGAATGCAATAAATCTGTTTCCCAAAAGTCAGTTTCCCAGTGTTCAAAACTCAGAGATGATGATGATGATGATGATGATGATGATGATGTGCCATGAAGCTATTGTCTTTGTTCATACCTGTGCTAAGGGAGTGGAATTTGTGGATATAATTCGATTAGCTGTTTCTCTTTCTAACCTTCCTTTATAATTTCATTGTTCAAGGACTGCAACCTGTAAATCCAGAAAGACTGAACCGTTCTGCAACTGATTTTTGGGCATTGCCATTTCTAATGCTAGATATTTGTCCATTTATCCTCTTGTGTCTATTTGTCGAAAGCAGAGTGTAGAGGGGCTTTGCTGGCATAGGATGGCATGTATCACATTGGAGGAACAGTAAGTAAATGTACCCCTGATGCTGTAGTAATGTTATTGGCTCCTGTAATATTGCTCCCAGAGTAGGTGTGGGGACAGAGTTGGCATCTGGGTTTGTGGCAGGGTTTTGTTGCTGTATTACCACCTACATTATATATCCTGTTGTGAGTGAGTAGTTGTTTAAGGTTTCAGATTTATATCCCATTTTTCCTCCAAAGCACTCGACACAGTGTACACCTCTTCCCAACTTTATCCTCAAAACTTCACAGTGATGCATTTCAGGCATGGTGTGAGTGATTGGTTCAAGATGAACTATTAGTTACATGACACAGTGGGGACTAGTACTGGGATCTCTCAAATTCCAGTCTGCCACTGTAAAGGATATACAGAACTGTGTTCTCTGTAACTCTAGATTCATGCACCCCAGCACCAATTCTCGTGGCAGCTGGCCACAGCTTCCCAGATGGGCACTGGAGCACTCAGAGACACATCCAGCATATTCCTGCGGGCAAAGGAGACAAAATATCCTGAAAATCCTTAAATAGGTATGCCAGTAATCTAGCTCTATGGCCAGGTTCTCTGTTGGAAAATGAGCATATGCTGAAACATTATGTGCAGCTAGATTGCAGGAATGAGAAGTGCCAAAACAGTGTATCTAGTCCTCTAAGAGATATAAGGATTCCCACTGTTCGCTGGAATATTTATTCTTGAAGCAGAAAGTCAATGAAGCCACATATATGAAAGGCAAGGAGATAAACTGGAGGTAATTGGCAGCAGTAGGCAAGGTCCTTGGCTTGATTCAGAATTGGCTTTCTCTTCACTTTAGTTTATTCTTCACTACTCCAATGATATGCTGAATGCATTGGGAAGTACCAAGATGACATCTAGTCATGATACACCTTCTGTGAATCACATTCATTCATCAAGTAGAAGTGGACAAATAAGCTTCCAAGCTTAGCTCTGGTAAAATCACTGGCACCTATGTAATGATGTTAAAGGTGACAGCTAGGATTGAATACTGAAAGATGGGTTTTGAGTACAGACATTCTGCTAGGAAATCTGTGACTGTGCACTTGGAGATAAAATTACTGTGGTAAAATGAGAGTTGGAAAGGAGACTATTCATGGTGACCTCTTCCACCTGACAAAGCTCTTGTTTCTGAAATAAGAGTAGGTAGACTGCAAAAACAGATTGCACTGAAGATGTGTTATCCTGACATGTAGCCATTTTCGGCTTAATATGAATGATAAAAGCATTTCTTGTTTGTCTGTTTTCCTGAAATAAGGAATTAAAGGCCCTTTCCAAATGGGGCGGGGAGGGAAATGGCCGAAAACGCCCAAAAACAGAGCTTACTGGCAGCCGGGTAAGTCCGTAGCAACACGGAGCAGCACGAGCTCGCTGCTCCGCAGTCCTCCGGCGTCCCAAATGGCAGCTTCCGGTTGGTGGAGGCTCTCCACCAACCGGAGAAGCTCGCCAGCTGGAAGCCCACCCCCGGCAGATCTGCAGGCACGCATTTGTGTGCGCCTGCAAATCCGCGTCAGAGCCGGGCGATGGAGCAGCGCGGGGCTGCGCGCTCCGTGCTTTTTAAAAACCTCGAAAAAGAGGTTTTTAAAAAACATGCAGCGCGGCTAGTTCCGGCCGCTCCTGAGTGGATTCTGGTGTGGAACTACAAAAAGTAGTCCACGCCAGTCCATTCTACGGTGTAGAAGACCTCCATGAGAGGTCGCTCTGCACCATTACAGAAGCCCAGTATGGAAATGGCCAAAGTATACATCCTATGATAGATCCAACCTTTTTCTGCCCTCCCCCACTGTGTTCTGCCTACCATAAGGGGCTAGAACCAAAGGTCAAGAAGCAGACATGCTGAATGTCAATCTTATTCTCATGTCCTGACTTCCTCCGCTGTGCTGGTGGGAGAATTTTTTCTGTAGAAACAGTCACCTGATTTGGAAATCATTAACTCTAATCACTCCAAAGCCATTAAGACAAGTTCTAAAAGCTAAGGCTAGAATGTAATAGCCTGAAAGGCTAGAAAAATAAGGGGAAAAGAGTTAGGTTCTGTTTGCAAATTTAAAACTACTGAAGGAAAGCTAAAAACTTGTGTCTCTTCTTTATTGTGCTTGAAAGGAATTCTAAGAAATCCATTCCTCTCCGATATCTTTTGTACACAAAAAGAATGCATTGAAAAGCCGTCACTTCACCTTCCACTAGCCCCTTCGTTCATTGTACCCGGAACCAGCACCAGCATGCAACATGCCATTGGTCAAATCTCAGTGTTCACTTGCCCTCTTTGTGATGCAGAAAGGGATAGAAACATCAAATCTGCAGCACTCCTGTATTTCAAAGAATCAAAGCCTACCTTTTCCTTGGCTTTGTGAGAGGCTGTGGACTTCTATAGCAGATCCCTTCAATATATCCAAGATGTTCTTCCCTCTCCTTTTATGCTCCCTGGATTCCATAACATTTTCTGTGAAGCTCTGTGCAGTAACATCTATGTAAAATGTAAGAGTTAAGATGCAGTACCTGAAGGCGTGTATCTTCAAAAAAGCCGCTTATTACCTATATGTTATTTATAGAGGTTTTAAAATGTGTAGATGGATATTTAATCTCATTGAAGTAGGCAGATTTTCAGTCAATTACATGAATCTCCTTATGCCCTACTGTGGTCCAGCCATTCCAAACCTGTTGTGACTTTCAGGTGTGTCAGACTACGACTCCCACTAGCCATATGTGCTGTGGATGAGTGATGGCAGTTGCAGTTCTACATATCTGGGGGGTAGGCAGTTGGGGAAAGTTTGGTTTGCATAAACACACAGGTACAGATTATCCACTGCTGAATTTCTGAATACTTTTATGCTTGTGGGCTCAGCCAGGCCAGTGATTTGTGCTGCACCATTTAATGTTGCTTCTCAAAACATCTTAACTCTCCCTTGTTCAGTCTCCTGACTTAAAAAAAAAAAGATGGTGTATTTTGGTTCATTTGTGGACATCTCACCTATGATGCAGGATGTGACAGTGGATAAGACTGCCTCTAATCACTTTCATTCCTGGCCATTGCCTCTAGAGGTGTTTATAGATATGTTCCAAACCTTACATAATCTCCAAGGCCACCCTACTGATTTTCTTTTTCTTTTTCTTTTTAAAAAAACTCTCTAGAAGATTAGCATGGAGTCCATAAACTTCTAAAAATGAATTTTGTCATTGTAAGATCACTGGTTCCCGACCTGCTCTTCCTTTCCCAAATGAAGTGTTGCAGGGGAATAATAACAGAGAGACAGTGTGGTTGTAGTGGTTTGATCATTGGAGTACCCCAGAGAGCAGGGCTTAATTCCCCATTCGGCCCTGGAAACCCACTGGGTGAACCTAGGAGCATCACACACTTTCTGCCCCAGAATACTCCCTGATAGGTTCCTCTTAGGATCTTAGCTGGAAATGATTAGAAGGCACACAACAACAACAAAGACAACAACAACAACAACAACAACAACAACAACAACGGTAAGTACAGAGATGAAAACTGCTGCATCACAGGATGTTGTCCAGTATGGATGAGGCCTGTATTTTTGTCACAAAAAGTCCATCTATGTCTTGTTAAAGAACCTCCAAACAGCTGTTTGTATTCTAAACTAAAGGACAAAGCAATTATCTACTTCCGTGTCTACACAACATAAAATTAACAACTTTAATGTTAATTCCTGTTTGTATGAAGTAAACAGATTAATCTCAGTCCCATTAAATCATGAGCTGCCTTGACTTCCATTTTAAGGTTTTTGGAAAATGTGGGATGTATATAATTTGTTGTTATGTACCTTCAAGTAATCTCCAACTTATGGTGACCCTATCATGGGGTTTTCTTGGCAAGATTTGTTCGGAAGGGATTTGCCACAGCCCTCTTCTGAGAGAATGTAATGTGCCCAAGATCACATGAACCCTGGTCTCCTGCAGCCCTAGTCCAAGGCTCAAACCACTACACCACACTGGTATTGCCTGGTGTCCTAGAAGCTGATAGTCATGCAGTAGTTGGCCTTTAATACATCCCTCCCAGAATCTCCACTAAAGCTATATTGAAGTATACATGGAAAAATATAGCAAATGGAAAATCTCACTTTCTGTAAATGGAGGGCCCAGCATCAAAGAGAGGTGAACCTCTTTGACTTTGCAGTAGCAACATTTCCCTCGCTCTGACTATAATGGCATAGGAATTTGGTTTTACCCAGCATAGTTTCTCCTAGCTAGTCCAAAGTTCTACTCATAAACTGAACAACTAGAAGCCCATGGGAAGCCCTCCAGGGGAAGATGAAAATAATAGAAAGTTCTCACTTGAGCTGTTTTGTATACAAAGTTATGCTGCCTATGATATTTTGATATGTTCTAAAATGAAGGGAGGAAGTACAAAGAAAAAGGTGTGTGTGTGTGTGTAGAGAGGGGGATTGAGAGAGAGAGAGAGAGAGAATGACAAGAAGTACAACTCACCAAGGAACAGTACAAATGTATAGCCTAAGCTTGCAGGAATAGTATAAGGAAAGCTAAAGCTCCAAATGAGCTGAGGCTGGCTAGGCAAGCAAGGAGCAACAAAAAGGGATTCCCCCCGCAAATACATTCAAGGGAAGAAGATGGCCCAGAAGCTAGTGAGGCTGCTGTTCAGTTAGGATGGCAGATCACAGTGAACAGACAGACCTACTCAACACCTATTTTACTTTAGTTTTCATCCTAAAAAGAGAACTGTGTACTTCCATGCAGCAGCAGAGGCCATGGCACGGGATTGCAAATCGACGTCCTTTCCACAGCTTAGCTGGATCTAGGATCGTCCCAGCAGTGGCTTTGCCAGAAAGGGAGCACAGACATCAACACTCCCGTCCCCACTGGCTCACTCACTGCAGAAGGAAGTGCAGTGGCCCTTCCTCTTCCTGTCGCAACACAGCTGGGAACTGTCCTAGGCTGCTCTGGGCAGGAAATGCAGCCATTATGCTTCCAGGGCCTCCACAGCTAAGGTAAGTGTGGGCGTGTGGTGGGATGGTGGCACAGTGGCTGGTCATGGACAGGGAAACCCCGACAATGATTTGCAGCACAATTGTGCTACCTGGGATGGGACAAGGATGGGTCCACAACAATGTCATGCGTAAACATCATTGCAGTCCTATTCTTTTCCCGTCCCTATGGCAGGTTGGGAAGGTGGAGCAGAAAGGGCTCAAGATTGATTAGGAACCACCTAACTGACATAAGTTCAGAACTGCAGGGCCAGTAAACTGTCCTAAAGTACTGAAGGAACTTGCTAATATACTCTCTGAATCCCTTGCCTTCATTTTTGAGAAATCTTGAAGAACAGGTGAAGTACCAAAAGACTGGAGAAGGGTAAATATTGTCCCTCTCTTCCAAAAAGACAAAAAGGAAGATCCAGGAAACTACAGAGCAGTCCACCTAATCTCAATACTGGGAAAAATATTAGACTGGATTATTCAGGAGTTTGTCTTGAGAGTAAGAGTGCTTTATCAATAGAATCAATTGCCTAGAGGTTGGTGGAGTCTCCTTTTCTGGATGTCTTTTAAAAAAAAAAATCTGACCAGCTATTTGCTGGGGATGCTTTATCTGGATATCTTCCATTGAGCAAGGAATTGGACTAGATGTCCCATGAGGCCCCTTTCCAACTTTACGATTCTATAACTCTATGATATCATCACTTAGCCGAAGTTGATAAGCTATGTGACAATTTAATGATGTCACCACGTCCACAGCATGATTCTTAACCAACTAGGGGATACCCATTCTCAACAGTATTGCATCAGCAACAAGGAAGTGGTGATAGCATAGGTGTGCATGTGCATTTAATTTCAGCACCCTGAAAAAACATCATTTTCATTGTATTTGTTTATTAATTAAAAAAAAAATTATATCCCATCCTGTATCCAAAGACCTCAGAGTGAAGATCTCATACTAGAGATGCTTATATGATCTTGGATTGCTGATGTTGAGAACATTTAAAGATTTTTCTTTAAGATGTTAATTTTTCACATCAGGGCCGAAATCCAATTGTTGATCCTGAGTATAGCTGCCTCAGCTCTTATGTTGCTGTATCAATACTTACGTAAGTTCCATTGGTTCACTTGGTCTACTCTAGCTGAATCTAACAACTATATTTAAATCATAGTGTTTGAGAAGTTATAGTCAGGAGGAATTGTGTAATTGGGTTAAATGTACAAGTAGATGCACTCTGGACCACACTAAGGAGTCCACCAAAAATAATTTCTCAGTTGGTTCCTAACCTCAGAATGTGGTTCTCACTACCATCACACTGTAAACTAGCACCTCCTCAGCATTCAGGTGCCAATGATGTGTTACACTACCATCCTTCATCTCTCTGTCACACAAACCACTGGGAATACTGGAAAATGTAGTCCTGTATACCTGGAATTGTCCAGGTCACAAAAGACTGTCACCATTTCCAGATGGCAATGCTGTCCCACTTTGTCCCATTGCAATTCCAGCTGTGTTGTTGGGAAGGGAGCACGACAGGAACACTCCCCTCTGCACCTGACCAGCTCCCTGCAGAAGGAAGCATGAGTGACATGTGTTTGCCTTCCATAGCACAGCCAGTCTCTTTCCCATGCTGCCCTGGGGAAGGAAGTGCCACCGTTGTGGTTCCTGCCCTTCCACATGGCAGGTAAGTATGGGAGCATTGCACAATCATGGGAGCTTAATGAATTTAATTTAAGTCAATATCCTGTGAACGCAACACCTGGGGACAGGATGGTAGCAGGACAGTGATGGTGTTGTGCAAAAGCACAACCTGTGGACTGCTGCCATCCTGTCTCCATAGTGGGACCGTGACACCATGTGGAAATGGCCTATAATTTAAAACTTTATACTGCATTCAGTCTCAAGCACTCATGAATCTGCTTGAGGACTCACAGCTATCCTTTTTATTCCAGCACCATCTAGTGCTCCACAATGGAAACTATCAACCAGATACATTTGCTTTTGTTTTCTGCATCCTCCTCTGTATATTTAACAAATATTTCCATTGTTCTTAGCCAGACAGCAAGAAACAAAATAATATATTGTTCCTTTCCAAAACGTAAGATCTCTTGAGTGTTTTTTCCCCCTTCAGGGTTAGGAAGCCATGCATTTGTAGCTTGGAAAAAAAGCCTGTTATATGTAGTGGTGATATCTGTAGCATACTGATTCTGGACAATTACTTAATACAACAGATCAGTTTTAAATAATGAATTTTACTAATGAGATCTTTTTTAAAGTAATGAAATCCTTTTTAAAAACATAAGGGCTGAGATTCTAGATAAGCTACTTAGTTAAATACACTTAGTTAAGTATATTTAACCAAGGGCTTTATCACATGAGGCAGATAAATCACTATTTCAGCAGGATAATAGTGTCTTTGGCAGGGACTTATCACATTACCTCTGTAAATGACCTCCTTTGAAAAAGGAACACTTTCCAAATTTCCATCAAAACAACAGAAAAGGAATGATGACATGGAATAAGTCCCAGCCAAAGATGCTCTTATCCAGCTGTAATTGTGATTTACTTGCCTTGTGTGATAAAGTCCTTAGTAGCATTTCCTGACCTGATTCCTCCCCAATCCCAATTCTGAAAAGATGTGTTCTCCTGTTGATCAGTGGAAAGAAACAGGATCCCTGTCACAACTCCTCTTCACACCAGAGGTTGCTCACAAGTGTGTGTGGAAAACTCAGTCTGCTGCACCCAGATTTATAAAAGAACAGGCACCTATCACCTGCAGTAGCTGTGGTGCAATGAGTCAGGACTGGGGGACTTACACATTCCCCACACTATGAAATCTGCAAGGAACATGAATATGAATCAGTTGCAAAGGTGCAGCTCTTGGTTACTCATTCATAACTGCAATTATTAATTGCACCCAAGATTGCAAGCTCTGATTATGTTTTCCTGACGAACTGTTTTTAGTGCAGTTCCATCACAAACACACAACCTCTTTTTTCCATTGTAACTGATCTCCCAGGTAAGGAACTGAGATTGCATGTGAGGAGGCTGAGAAAAAAAAAGACTAAATGAAACTGGCAAAATTGGTTTGAGTGTTGGATTAAGACTCAAGAGACCATTGTTTGAATCCAGACTTGGCCATAGAAACCCACTGCATGACCTTGAGCAAGTTATACTCTCTCAACCTCAGAGAAAAGAAATGGCAACCCCCTTCTGAACAAATCTAGCTAAGAAAATCCTGTGACAGACTTGTCTTACAGTCACCATAAGTCAGAAACAACTCAAAGGCACATAACAACACAACACAAGCAGTGAACATCTAGAATATCCAACATTTGAAGAAAACATCGTGGAGATCCTCAAAGTAAAGTAGTTTTGGGCCACATGTAAAAGAAAAAAATCACAGCAAAAGGATGTTTGTGTCTGAGATCATAGCAATACTCAAATTCTTGAGAAGAAAGCATGTCACTCATTTAACACAAAAGCTACAGCAGTGTCAATACAACTGAATTGAGGCCATTTCTGCACTACACCGTTATACTGCTATTATTCCAATTTCAACATCTTGTGGAATTCTGGGGTTTGTAGTTTACTGAGGCCAAAGAGCTCTCTGGCTGAGATTTCTAAAGGCCCCTCCCAAAACTACAAAGCCAAGGATTCCATAGGAGGTTGAAAGTGGAACAGTAGCACTGTAACAGCGTAGTGCAGAAATGGCCTGAATTGCAAGTCTGCAGTTAGCTAAGCAGTTTGTGTACATGTGCAATAAATTTTCGCAATTTCACTCATGGTGAGAACATTCTGAATAATGAATCTGCACATTAGATTTTGAGGAAGTGGATCTTAGCAATCTGCGATGAGTGGGAACCATACTAATTATCTGAAGTGCTCTGTGACAATCACAGTACACAGCTGGTGGAAATGTTTATCAAAACTTGACACAGGTTGTTCCCTGAGGCATAGGAACTGTATTCCATCTGCCCCCACCAATGCCATTTTATAGATTGCAAAAATAATGAATTAACCGCTTGGAAGAGCACTGGTATCCCTCGGGCAATTATCACAGCATCTTCCCTAGCAGGTTCAATTTTTCCAGTATTCGGTACATTCCACGCCTCCTTCCTCCCCCCCATGTGAGAAATGATTTTTTGTTACAATAACTAATCAGCCATGAATGTGTGGCTGTGCTGTTTCTGCTCAACTGGCACTGAGTGATTCCCAGCAGATAGAAATAAGAATGGGTGTCCTGTTTTACACAATGAAATAAAAGAGTTACTTAATGACATGAGCTCCTGTGAAGGTTTACGAGCAGTAGCAATTCCTACTTTTTGTGCCTCAAGGCAATGTACTACAATAGTGGAGTCTGACTGTGGCACTATGGAGGACATGTCAGGGTTGAGTTGTGAGCTTTCTTTGCCACTCAAGAGGAGCTGCTTGTGGCCGCTACTTCACAACATCCACAAAGAGTTAAGGCACTCATATACTATGAGGGTTTATTGCTTCCTGCACCATGCAGAGGTACTTTCAGACCTCTGCTGTAAAATACTGTTGCATCTTCCTTATTTCCCACAAAGAATGAAAAATGAAGAATGAAAAATTCCACAATACACTTGTGTTCATTTTTTTTGGATGACATCATGCAAATGGTAAAGACCTAACAGCTCTATCCTATACATATTGACTTAGCAGTAAGTCCACCTGAACTAACTTCCAAGTAGTAGTAGTAATAGTAGTAGTAGTTGTGGTTGTTGTAAACTTTGGCCAGAATCCTGTTCAGCCACCATGA
Source organism: Cyclura pinguis (assembly GCA_030412105.1). Classification (NCBI taxonomy): domain Eukaryota; kingdom Metazoa; phylum Chordata; class Lepidosauria; order Squamata; family Iguanidae; genus Cyclura; species Cyclura pinguis. The sequence continues at coordinate 243,755,154 of CM059599.1, read as the reverse complement.
TTGTCTAACCTACAGTTATGCTTTTGTAACTGCTGTATAATCATGATCCCTATCTAACCTCTAGTTTAGAGGCTCTGTAGTGATAATGAAAGTCCCCCAAACCCCATTTGCTGGTAAACAGCCACTGGGATCAACAGGGATCTATTCTGCTATTGATTGAGAAGTGGCTGCCTGATGTTCCTCCCAATCAAGTGATGTCCAACACAAGAGGGATTTGCAACAGAGGTCCTTTTTCTGCTTGTCATGCAAACGATTGCTCACAGGAAGGCATGGGACTTCAGGCAGATACTTCTTAATCCACAGAGAAACAGATTCCTGTCAATCACAGCCTCTGCTTACCAATAAGCAGTGTTTGGGGTGGGAAGTCTGGCTGGAATCCACTGTGTAGAGTCATAGTTATAGTGCTATGGAGTACACAATGACCATACAGTTTTCTACCAGGCCACACTCTTTTCAAAAAGCTGGAACTCAAGGTAGCTTACAGATATAAAAGATTGCAATATAGTCTGAAACAGACAAAAGGTTAACATGAAATTATAATAAAACTATTAACAATATTAAAATAATTTAAAACATACACCAACATTGTTAAAAGCAGATTTTAAGCTTTCTTTGGAAGATGGACTGATTCAGATAAATGGCTTTGTTATGATGATATATTGGAAAAGACAAATTCGAATGCTTTTAAGATGAAGCCAAGAGAAAAATTGGAAGCAGAAGGAGTAAAGTTAAATTGGTTTCCTTATAGACAGTTAACTGAGAGATTCCAAATGGATGTGAAAACGTATGGAATAGAACAAAAGGTACAAGGAGGAATACTGAAGCTATTGCGTGAAAACCCACCTCATTTATTATCATACCTATATCAAGAGATTTTACATCAAGAAAGGGAAGAGGAGACAGTTAAATCGACAATGATATTATGGGCTCAAAATGTTGGTCATTCAATTCAATTAGAGCACTGGGAACAGAGCTGGAAACGGACTCAGAAATTCACTGCAGCTCAGAACCTAAAGAAGAATTATTATAAACTTTTTCATAGATGGTACATGACACCAGAAAAATTAAAGAAGATATATAATATGGGAACAGGGCAATGTTGGAAGTGTCAAGAGAATGTTGGTACACTATTTCATATGTGGTGGTCATGTCCTAAGGCTAAAAAGTATTGGTATGAAATACACAATATGATATGTACAATACTGAGGGTTCAATTCGATAAGATACCTGAATTGTACTTATTAAATATGACACATATGTTAGATGGAACTGTTGCAAAGAAATATTGGAGAATAATATTGTATATGATTACGACAACCCGTATTGAATATGCTAGGTTATGGAGAACTGAGTTAATACCTACAATAGAGCAATGGTGGGCAACATTTATTGAAAATCGAAATGCAGACATAGTCTCTCAGAGACTAAAAGGAAAATCAGATGATGACATTTATAAAGAATGGCAAATTGTTCTGGATATGGGTTGGATTTTTTCAGTATACAATTCATAATTCATGGTAGTATGTGTAGCTAGAAGGAACATCAAGGAAATATCATGGAACATGTAAAGTTGAACTGAAAAGCAGGAACTATCTGTATATAATAACAATTTATAGTGATGCATAATGTTAATATGTCAATGAAAGAACAGTTAATGGAATCCAGAGAGGTGTGGAAGACAGCTCTAACAATTCAGTAAAATGTACAATGATAAATGTTGTTTTATATGTTGGAATGATAATAAAATTATTATATAAAAAAGCAGATTTTAAAAGTACAGTTTAAAACCATACAGCCACCTCGTAAATTTTTTCCATAAAAATCTTCAGTTTCAAAACCCTATCAGAATTTTTTTTAAAAAAGTCTTCACCTGCTGATGGAAGGGTATCCCAAGGGATCTCTCCAGTTGTCCGTCTTAACATGCCCCATGACCAGCAGAATACTGCAGTTGTTATTTCCTGGCAGTCTGATCTGTATCTCATACCTTGGAAACACTTCAGCTGAGGCACTGCCTGGCTTAAGAGGTAGCTTTTTGAGTAGTGGTGGGGGAATGGCATCAACAGAAGTCACTTTCTGTTGTCATAGCTAGGTCTGATGATGCAGGCTAATCAGTCAGTCTGTATGTTTCATGGTGTTTCCCCCAGTGGCAGCTATGATGACCCAAGGATGCATAGCAGAACTTGGAAATGTAACATTTTGGACTGCAACTCCCATAATCCCCAGCAAGCATGGTCAGTGATCATGCTGGTTGGGCAGTTTGTCTCAGTGGTAGCCCAAAATAGTTTTTGGTTCTTGATTAAAGTGATGGACAGAGATGACTCATCCTTATAACCTAAGCTTGACCAGGGCCAGGGAAGCAAGCCTGTCAGGGGTGTGAGTACAGTGTATATCTGTCAAAGCACTGTGAATGTATGGACCTAACGCAGAAACATGAACTAGAATTTCCATCCTGGAACTTATCACAGTCTCAAGTACTTCACTATAAAGAACAACATCAAATCAGGTTGGCATCATTGTCAGGCCCAAAGAGCTGGAGAAGCAAGAACTCTAGGTCCCTTATGTCAATGAATGGCTGCTGGAAATATACTACCAAGGAAGGATTCTTTTCTAAAGCATGTTAGTCACAGAAGAAATGCTCTTGTGTCATCCCCCCACCCACTTTTGCATGTCCTAATACAATTAGACAAGTACAAGTATTGCAAGCCCTTCAGTCTCAAAATATATCTAAGTATATTTAGCAGTGTCTGGATGCATACCAAATCATAAGCCTCCTGTTCACCAGTTTTGTAATATGGGCAGAGTTTTTCTAATGTTATATCAGATCTGGTTTCTGTACTTTAGGAAGTTTTCTGATCATGACACATGGTCTGATCAGGGGAAGATGACACATCCAAAAGTGGCAGGGTGACCTTCTAGTCCTTTGACCTTGGGTGCTTCTGAAACTGACAGCTCTTCATAACATGACACAATTTAAGAAGAAAACACCCTCTGGAAATGCTGTTTTGTTCCTGTTTTTAAAAGTAGGTGCAAATGCCACAAAAAGCCCTTGTACTGTAACAGCAGATTACTGTTTTTTGTCAGGAGGGAAATCTGGCCCTAGATTTAGACCTCCAGCTTATAAGATGAAGTTGGGGATGATGGACATTGCTTGGCTCTGCAGCCCCAATCTCTGCTTTTTCTTTTTTTAATGAAATGGGCCAGCAGCCTTGTTCAGAAACAGCCTGTGGTTCACACTGCACCAGAGAAGAGCATTTTTACAACAGCATGTTTGCCAATAAAATGTCAGCACTTCATTCGATATATTGAGGTCAGTGACATCCTGCTGTATGCTCTGGACACTTTGCATAGCAAAAGCATAAGGCACATGTTAACACATGATCTCTGCTTTGAATGGTGCTACATCCCATTACCCAGAGCTTTGAAAGGAAAAGATACACTTTTCTGGACTAAAACTTCAGTATATGTGTATGTGTGTGTTCAGAAGCTGTGGTCTAGAAAAGTAATATTTCCTAAGTGCTGCTAGTGAAAAGGATCTGACAAAAAAGAGATTCTTTCCACGATATTGCTATCACCAGTTCACAAGACCCAGCACTATGATCATTTAGGGTGGCTTTGTTATATGTTTTATAATGATTCATAAGAATGTGAAAGAATTCCACTTTAAAATCCCACTGCAGTGTTCACCAAGGCCCTTTCTGCACAAGGAAATTAAGACGGGCCAATGTGTCCTGTCACGGAGGTCGTCTGCACCTTGAAGTGGACTAGGTTCGGACTATTTACCTTAGTTCCGCTCCTAACTCCGATTAAATATGCCCCCAAGTGGTGCTCCAGTGTGCTAATTCATACCTGTGCAGTTCTACAGATGCACAGATTTGCACCAATGCGAACTGGTGATCAGTGGAGGGCGGGCTGTGGGTGTGGTCGGCTTCAGCGGTTGGTCCAGTCCCACAAACGACAGGAAGCCGCCATTTTCTAAGCCTCACCAGTTCGGATCTATGACCTCACACAGCTCCGAATCGGTGTGGAACATACATACAGCCCTGCGGAAGGGCTTAAGGGAAAGTCGTTGCCCAGAAGAACTGGTAAGGAACAGCACAGAGCGATTCACTGGCCTTGTGCAGAAAGGGCCCAAGTGTGGAAAAATCTTACTTCAGTGCCTGTGGTAGTTCCCACTTTTAAATAAGCCTACTTTCCCTAAATTTCCATTGGAAGCATTCAGAACCAGTGGAAACATTATAAACTCTGATTTGCTGGAATACATCCTCTATAGGAGAATTGAGGGAGCCACCATGATGTAGTGGTTTGAGCATTGGACTATGACCCTGGAGACCAGAGTCTGATTCCCCGCTCGGCCGTGGACACGTACTGGGTGACCTGAGACATGTCACATACCCTCAGCCCCAGAAAACCCCATGATAGGTTCATCCTAGGGTTGCCATATGTTGGAAATGACGTGAAGGTACACAACAACAAGGAGAATTGAGGCATAGCCCTATGGCATAAAACAGAGCAGGTTATTTACTTGGAAATGAAAACATGTACAGTATTATTTACTTAAAGCAAATTTACACTTTGAGATGGCTTTCTAAGTTATTAATAGTTTATCTAATTTTTCAGGTTCACGTTCACAATGTTTTAATTATAATTTCTTGTTTACCCCCACCCCCAATGTATCCCACCTCTCCCAGCTCTATGGTTTGCAGTGATATGTTGTTTCTTAGTGCAAACTGCTTGTTACAGTTTTTCTTTTTTAAAATGGAAATATGAAAGAGAAATGGGGAGAGACAGAGAAGGTAACAAGTTGGTAGCTAGATGGAAAGAAAGAAAGGAAAAAGATGGGGAAATTGTATTCACTTTTTACTAGTGTTTGTGGTGCAACGTGCTACAATCGTTATTGATACAAGTTTTTAAATGGCATATACAGTTGCAAATATAGGAGCGCAGGACCCTTGCAAAAGTGGAAAAACTGTAAATATCAAGATATTGGGGGGGAGGGAGGAGTGAGACAAGGCATGGGGATAACAGGCACCCAGGGTCCAAACCAGGTCAGGAAAAAGTGAGGGAAGGTGGGGGGTTGGCATGGTTGCCCTATACTTTCTGTCTTTCACTCGTCTCCTTCCTTTGGTGGGTGGGGGCATTGGCAAAGAGTTTGTGGTCCCGAGAAATCAAGCTGGGAGATGTTCTCAGTTGTCCGGGCAGTGGGTGGTAGTGGTGGAGGAGAAGGACGAGAAACAAGTTTTGCAAAATTATGTGTAAAGCCATCAGTGTGATCCTAGCAAACCATACACTGTATTGCAGGGGGTGGCAACTCCTTCAGGGAGAACTTTTGAGATTGGTCAATTGCTTGATGGCTGCATGACATAATGCAGGGATGGGAATAATGCAGCCAGATGTAGTAGCTTTGCTCAAAATTGGGAAAAAATAAACATCCACAAAATGAACATTCTACCAAGAATGATTTACCTCCATTGAGTTCTCCTTCTTACAGTATCCCAGAAATACATCACCCATCTAGAACAACTCATTGAGAACTTCCTACGAAGTTCAGAGGCAAAGGTATATGTGTTATGTGGACTAAACTACAACTGCCAGCTTTACAACTATCAATAGCTCCTGAGATTATGTATCTATGACCACACAAATCTGAGAGCAAAGATGGGAGTATCATCAAGAAATCCTCAATGCAGACCCTACTAGGGACACAAAATACTCTCTAGTGTACTGGGACACAATCTTTTTGGCTTGGTGAGGCTGTGGAGACAGCAGGAGTTTTCATTCCTGCCCTCCCCTCATAAAGCATCCTTCTTCATCCCAGAAGCCTGTGCACAGGGCATGGACTTTTGTGTGGCCAACCAATAAACATGCAGGATGGGTGTGGAAACTTCTTGAGGGAAGAGAGAGGCCAACATTTTCCCTCTGGTCCACTAGGTAGATACTTATTGGCTGCCCATCTGGCTCTAAGTCATTCCAGCTTTGGCAACCTTCTATACCCACCCTCTCTTGTTTTGTTTGCTTGTTTTGATTTGTTATTGTTAATTACATGCTATGGTTCATTTGTACTCTCCCACAATTATGATAGCGTGGCATGGGGACTGGATTCACTTCATTGGGAGGGGGATAGGGTTGGAGCACGGGGTACTCCTCTCTGGTTTATGGGGAGTTCCTCTGAAGGGACTTTGAGGTGTGGTAATAAGGCCTGAGCCCAGCTCGGGGGCTGAGGTATATGCCACACCAACATGTAGCAAGGAAATACACAATGGTTGTGCATCTATATGATTCCACAGCAATGCCCCTAGGTTTTTCTGGAGCATGTCTAATCGATCAACAGCTAGGTTGTCCAGCAGATTCAGACCTCTTGTCAAGCCAACATTATACAACTGTTATCAATGTGGGCTAGTTTTACCTAAGAAAGAATATGGTGTGTGTTTGTCCAGCTCACCTCTCTCTGCAACAACTTTAGCACTAGGGTTGCAACTGCATTACAGAAGTAACAATAAATTTAAAATTTACTCCACACTGGAAGGCAGATCTGCAAGTGACCAAACCATCCACTTTATGAGGCTGAGGTTAGTACAACAAAATATCATGTATGGCATTTATTGGACCCTGGTTCTCTTTTGATAATTACAAAAGATCCTTCAGGACAAGAGTGAGGGTGAAGGCAGCCACACATCAATCACACGTTATGGAAAGGCCAAATCACAGTTCCTTATCTGAACAAAGGTTAAGGGAAGATGAACAGACCTAGAAACATGATATGCACAATAGCTGGAAATAAATGGATCTCGGTGGGAAAAAATGGGGCTGATGGGCAAATGAGAGCTCCGATTCCTTTTCTGGGACTGCAGTGCTCCCTACAATTTTTTTTTAGAAAAATTGGCATTGCAATTTTCTGCTGAAATTCAGTGGGAAACTACTAAATGCAATATAGGCAACACTGTAGGCAGTGGGATAGTCAGTATCACAATATCATGTTTAACACCACTCCATATAGCCCTACCAAAGAGTTTTCACTAAGATTGTTCTTATAAGGTGCCCACTTGAGAGATCATCCCTCATCTCTGGAACTACCACTCTCTGGAGATTCTTACGATTCCTTCATTGCTGCTGTTTATAAAAGGAGCTAAAACTTTTTAATGAGTTTTTTTTTCTGTTGCGTTGTTGCTGTTGAGTTCCACTGTTGCTGTTGCTTCTTGTGCTGTTTTACTGTATTTAGTGTACGCCCCTTCAATCTTCTCAGGGAGGGGTGGTGAGTAATAAATTATTTTAAATTTAAAAACAAATTAATCAAAGACTAACTTCATTAAAATTAAACATTCCCACTATTAATTAACAAAAAAAAAAAAGCTCCTCTTCAGATTTATTATTCAATCTATATTTACATATACGGGACTCTTAAATATACCTAATCTGACTTTAATATAAGAGTGCATTTTATCTCTGTTCTGTTGATTCTGTGATGGTCCTTGGAGAATAGTGAGGTCACACAAATATAAACTGACTACAGTGGTGAAGTTGATCCATGCTCTAACTTGCTCAAGGACTCCGCTCATATGAAAACTAACACGATACATGCAAACAATGGTAACATGCGGTGGTCACATCTGCAATAATCTCTGTAACTCGGCACTTAGCCCAGCCAAATTCTTCTGATGCAAAACAAAACACTTGCTGGGAACCTTCAAAGCTGGTTGGTAGCAGCAGCATGGAATAGAGCCCACCCTCAGAACCGATTTCAATAACATAACAGCTCACTCAATTGATTTACAAAGAATTTGATACTATTGTTGTTCTGAATCTATGAACTAACTTTGGCTCATGAAATGGTTCATTAAGAGTTCGCATATTCACTGAGAGTTCACATGGTCCATCCACTAACCACTCTGGCAAATGAACAAGAAATCTCCTGAACAAAGAATGCTGCTGGTTGTACAAACATCTCATCCCAGAATGGGGTTGTAAATCATTTCATACCTCAAGAGACATCATAGATGAGCAAGGGAGGCAGTTGGATTGTTTTGATGTAGCAAACCTTCAAAAAACTAAATACAATGACACGCTGAAAATCAAGCACTAACATGACAGGATTTTCCTTTCCTCCTCTTCTTGCTGCAATCAACCGTACTGCCTAACAGCCTTCTCTGGAGAATTTCCCAAGCCTCTAGAGCAGTTTTCAAGATGCACAGTTAACCAAAAGTGAGGGAAAAATATTCTACCTGGTTCCATGAATGGAATAGCCCCACCAGCTCCTGGTCTAGATTTCTGGCCTGGATATGCCCCTTGTTCTAAAGGAAGATCCTCAAAGCAGTCTGCCTTACAGTGGGAGTGCATGTATAGATATATGTGGGATGACCCAAAGGTGTGTTTGAATCTTTCTGGAGGACCTTGCCAATTTGAAAAATGCTCATGAAACTCATGAAGGCACAAACTGTAATTTTTGCAATGGGATCATGAAACCTGTTTCACATATTAAGGAAGGTAATCAAAGGCATTGTTTGCAAATCACCATTTGTGATGGTGATGGAGATGGGAGTAACTGAAAATGAATCAGTTGTGTTTTAGCTTTAGGCAAAGTCCATATTGAGAGCTATTAGTGGCCTAAGAGCTGCAGACACATTGTTAAAATTATCCCTTTCAATAGATTAAAAGGATATATTTTGAGGAATGTCCTCTCCCCAGTGGCAGCTCTATCTTAGCTCCATTATAACAATCAAAATAATTCATGTTGTCTGATGAGCTACAGCAGCAAGATGCTACCTCTTGATTAACAAGATCTCTGTCAGAAATTACCTGGAAATGTTTAGCAATATTAATCAGAGCTGTTGTTTGCAGAGATGTGTCTACTTTCTTGAATGCTTGTCTGATGAAGCAGGTAAATATTCTTTAAGGACCTTCTCCTTTGCCTGTTTCATCACAGAGGTGTATGAAAACCAGTCAACAAATCCCCATGATCCTTCAAGGCTAGAGATTTCCATTGATGTACATTCAGCAACTCTTCAAGAAGTGAGAAGTTCCAGGAACATCATTATTATGCTTGGTGTTAGAAGTAGCAACCTCAGCATGCCTATACTTAGCAGTTGCTAGTTGGCATGTCTCTCTAAGAGTTCAGATATAGCATGCATTTATGTCATTTTCTGTTTGCTGGTCTTTACTACATCCTCTCCCTTCCCATATGAGTCAGTTTGCAGTTAATCTGATTTTCTTAGTCCTTCATTTTGTAGTCTGCCATTCTCTTTGTCTTTCTCCTCTTTGTTTGAAGAGCACATATTGCAGAATCTTTCATTACAAAATGTTATAAAATTTTTTAGTATTTATAAGTAAACCAATGAAAGAAGGCTAAGACTGCTTTATTTATCTGATAGACCCTGTGTAAAGGGTAGGGTATTAGAACTGGTTGTTGCTCACCTTCTGCTTGTGAATAATCTATGTGTGAGATACACTCCTATCTCTCATATTCCCCAACATTGGTTCCTTTGGGACCAGATAGCACTGGAGGCATAAGGCACCTTTGTAATGTTTGTGTCATGTACAAACACAAAAGTCAAGCAGAAGTGGAGGCACCAAAAGGAACATCCCTATAAAGTACATGTAACAGAGTGTGGCCTAATTCATTAAGAAGAGTGAGGCCAGATACTGAAGTATTAATAGAAAAGGCCTAATACATTTCAAGAATACGCCAGACACATTAACATTAACATTGCATTGGGACTTTTAACACAGTCACTTGCTCTTATGTTCTAATGTTCTACCGTCATCATCATCATCAGCTTATACAATGACACCAACGTATATGGTGCTTCACTGAGTAAGGTCAAAAACCATCCATCCAAGACAAAGATAAACAGCATATAGTACGTTGCTTGACATCATCACTTGCAAGTGGCACATATTGTTAGCGTTTCCTTCAAGTATGCTCCTTTACAGGACTATGTGACATTCCACAGACTAGCAAATTCTAGATGCATAAAAATAGCAGGAACTGAGGGTAGTCCGAACAAGCCTGGGTGCACTCCCACAGGCAATCAGCTGTTGGAAAGGTAGAGTTGCACCAAGCACCCCCTGCCGGTTGATTACCACAAAGGCAAGCAGGATGGTAGAGGAAGTAGCTCCCACTTTGTCCAACAAACGTGCTGGCCCAGGCTTTAGTTCCTCCCATATGATGCAGGAGCTTGGCAATAACAAAGAATTTGAAAATGCAAGTAAGTAAAAACAGCAATTGCATTAAAAGGAAGAGGCAGAAAATTTTAAGCAGGTCCACCATGAATTCTGGGTACTTTACAGCAAGAGCTAACTGGCAAATATCCAAGAAAGAATGCTGAGATAGTGCCCATCATTCAAGAGCAAGGTTTAGGGAATGAAGAGTGGTAAGACTTAAAACTTGGTGTCAGTCTTTACTGGAGGAGTTTTGGTTGCAAAACTTCAGTGCTTTTACTAATAAAGGTCAAGGGAGTATTGAGAGTTTTGCTTACCAGTTAATGATTGATGATAATAAATACCATATTTAATGATAAATAGGGTTATAAATAGCCTGTAAAGTATCAAACGAACAACCAGACGCCTTGAAAATTTACATGTTTTGATTCAAGTAATAAATCTTGAGTAAGGAGTTGTTTTCTCAAAGATATAACTCAGAAGTCAGCTCATCCCCCCTGAAAGATATATGATTCTTTCTTATGTTTTAATTTCAATGGAATTCTCCAGGAGTTAAAACAGAATTCAAATTTATGGGAGAGTAAATTACAGTCATCCCTCTACATTCACTAGGGTTAGGGGCACAGGACCCCCATGAAAGTGGAAAAACCGTGAATAACTCTAGGCCTTCCCAAACCATATTTAATACACAAAAAGAATATGATCACCCTATTCAACCCACGGTGGATTCCTTTGAGGCACCAAGGCTCCTTCACAAGGCAGAAGTGGTTGGTTGGTGGAGCTCCACTGCTGCCTCACACCATTTTTAGAGGGACTTACAAGCCTCATCTGAAGTTTCCCAGTCTCAGAAGTCTTGTAATCTCCATTTAAAATGGCATAGGGAGGCAGCAGAAGTGACAGCAAATAATCCGTGAATAATCAAATCCGCAAAAGTGAAATGTGGAGGGCTGACTGTATTCTTCACAAGGAAGTCATGTAGTAGAAAGGGTATAAAAATATTGAGGCCATACTCATCTTGACATTGTATTTGACATCAATGAAATTGAAAGCAATGTTAGAGAAAACCGTGTTACCTCAAAACATGGGTGACTCAGAGGTCCACCCATGGTGCCAGTACCTCTGTTCAAAGGTGGGGAATTGTTAGCTCAAATTAGGAGACCTGAGAGAAGGACGCAATCTAATGAGATATTTTACATCTATTGTTACTGTGTGTCTGCAGGGAAGAACCGGCCAAAGACTCAAAAGTAAATATAGAAGTGTTTTATTGAGTAATTCAATCACACACACAAGTTCCAAGCAATCATACACTCACACAAGGCTAACTGAAGGAAAAAAGAGGAAAATTATGATTATAGAGATGATTATCACCCTCATCAAGGATGATGAGGGTGATAATTACCAATCCAAAGACCAGTGAAGAGATAGCAATGTGGCTTAGGTTCATGCCTAAGGACAGTACTCATTCGGAAATTGGACTGACAGTATAGCTACCAGCAAGTGAGATACTCCACCTAACTGTTCTCACAACCAGGGGTTTTTATACACAATTTCTGCTTGGAGGGCAAGGGTGTAGTTGGGTCTCCAGCTGAGTAAGCAATGGAGTTCGCAGAGCAGGCAATGAGATTTGGAGTGTGCTAATGGTCTGAGTGTTAGGTGACAAAGAATTAATAGATATTGTGATATCTCAGTAATGTAATATATTATATTTCACATTTATGCCAATTAACATATTTTGCCAATTAAATCATCTTTTGCCAATTAAGCCATATCAAAGTATGGGGGTGTACAGCCCGGTAACAACGGGAAAGATAGGCATCTGCTAGTCCATAACTAAGAAGTCCAGATCCCAAAAAGGTGACACTTAGCATGTCTTAACAGGTTCAATCCAAAAATTCATTTAATCCTTCCTCCCTTTTTTAGATTAATGCGGGAGTGGGAGAGTTGTTGGTTTTTGGTATATCAGAGACAAATTGATTGTCAGCCATCCATATCTCCAAAATATTGTCTCCTCCAGCCACCTGATGATCTCATGTATCAAATCCTAACTATAATGAATTTCTATACCATTTAATTCATTCATTCATGTTTACAAGCACACACAGATAAGACATCTATGCAACAGCTGCAGACCTAAAAGCAAGGGAACTCTTATAAAATCCATAGTCTGTTTTCCCTATCAATGTTCCATCCCATAGGCTTATAGAGATAGTAGGAATCCACCAATAAGGTTCTTCTGGACTATCAAGCCCTGCTTAAAGACCTTCAGTGAAGAAGACCCTACTACTTTCTGAGTAGTGCTTTTGTTATCAGGAAATTCTTATAATTTGAACCTGTTGGATCAGACCTACCCTCTGGAGCAGCACAAAACAATCTTGCTACATCTTCTACCTGACAGCACTTCAAATACTTAAGGATGGGTATCCAATCACTTCTCAGAATTTTCATCATTGGTTAGGAAGTAGAGTTTCCTCAATCATTCCACAAAGGGCTTAATTTCCAGACCATTTATCATCTTGGTTGCCCTCCTCTGGACACTTTCCAGCTTGTTAAAATCCTTTCTAGTTGGGGTGTCGGGGACAGGACACACTACTCCAGTGAGGTTGTTACCCTAAAACATGTAGGACCTCTGAAGTTCCTCTATCTGCATCTGCACCTCCATGTGAATTAGGGAAATTAGCTGATTTTTATGTATAAGCTCACAAGAGGGAGGCAAGATAGTGAGACCTTCCCCCAGTGTCTAAAGGGTCACTGACAGAGAGAAACTAGCCAGGAGACTCAGAATTAATTAAAAATGTGCTTTATTGAGGAAAAATACTCACTCACATGCAAGATCAAAACTCATGCATGAAACCACACAAGACTAACTGAAAAGAGAGAGAGGAAAGCAGATAGCGGAAATTGTAAGGATTGGGTGATAGTTACCATCTGGAGAGAAGCAGAAAAGAGTGAGATGGCTTGGGTTTGCACCCAAGGACAGTACCAGTCAGAAATTTGGGTGACATAGTGGATCTCTGCAGATGAAGTACTGTGCCAATTCACCAAAGATCAGGGCTATTTATATCCAAAGGTTATATTTATATTTTATGTTTATATCTACCCTCAGGGACTGAGTGTTAATGTTTCCCTAGCCACTCAGACAAAGGAGTTTTGTAAATAGCTGATGCACTATGGAATGTGCTGATGGACTTATCAGTGGGTGACAGTGGTGCTAATGGCTGTGTGACAGCCCAGTAATTGTGGATAGGAGTGGGGAGAATGGAAAAGGGGTGTAGCTGAGAGGGTTAGGTGCTTGGTGCAACTATTGTTTTTGCATTTGCAATAGCAATAGCAGTTACATTTCTATACCACTTATCAATGCTAAGCACTCCCTAAGCGGTTTACAAAAAGCTGGGTGCTCATTTTACTGGCCTATGGAAGGATGGAAGGCTGAGTCAACCTGGAGCCCTGCAGGATCGAACTCACAACATTGTGGCTGCAGTACCAGCATTTAACCACTGCATCGCCGGAGCTCTCTAGGGTTTTTGGTGGGAATCATCCCATTTCGTGACTTACCACTTGACAGATTGGCAGTGATCTTTTGTTTCTTGTGTCTTGCTGCTTAATTTCCTGCTTGTGATCTCACCTTGCCTCACTGGGGTGGTTCCTCTGGCATATGTGCCTGCTAGGTTGTCCTTGGAGTCAGTCCGGTCATCTGGTCTATGCAGAGTCACTTTGATATCAAGCCCTAATTACATGTGTTGCCAATTAAACTATATTTCACCAACTAAATTAAATCAATGTGTGCCATGGTATAGTCAAACAGAATACAGTGATATTGTTACTTTCCTTGATCTGGACACTAACCTCTGTTGACACAATCAATAATTGCACTGGTCTTTTTTGCCACTAAATTACATAGTTTCCTTATGGTTAGTTTTGTGGCCTATTAAGGTTTTAAGATTATTTTTACATGTAGTGTTGTCAAGCCACATGTCACTCATCCAGTATTTCTTCATCTTACTCTTTTCTGTGTAAACATAATACCTTACATTTATTCTTGTTGGAAGCCTCATTTTGGTTTTTTTTTTTTTTTTTTGCCCAGTTCTCCTATCCACTGAGATCATATTCAATCCTGATTCTGGCTTCCAAGATTGAGTTACTTCTCCCTGTTTTGTATCATCAGCAAATTTGATTGCTCCGAATTCCTTAATCCATGCATAGATGCTGAAGAAAACTGTGCCCAGGACTCAGCCCAGCATCAGCCACTTTTCACTTCTTTCCAGAATTACAAGAAACTATTAATGAACAAACTTTGGGTTCAGTCTGACAACCAACTACAAATCTAGCAAATGTTAATAGCATTAAATCCACAGTTTGTCAGATATACCACATCCACAGAATCTGCAACTCTATAAAAATATGGAAAGATGGGGAAAATAAAGAGAGGATACTCTGGCATAACTTTTTGAGAAACCCATGCAGGGTCATAGTGATCACTGCATTCTTTTTCCGATAATATTCACAAACCGTTTAACACTCTGTTATATAGACTTTGCTGGTATGCTTTTCAAGCAGACTGGCCAGTCATTGCCATATCCTCTTTCTCCAAGCCTTTTGAAGGCGGGAAGAATATTTGTCTTCTTCTAGTCTTTAGGGAACTCAACCACTTCTCCAGAATTCTTGGACACTTAGAGATTCTGAAATTACATCTACAAGTTCCTTTAGTAATCTAGGTCCTGGAGATTTGAACACATTCAAAGTAGATGCCATCTCTTTGCCTATTAGGGGCTGCAGCTCCCTCACTATGACCCTTTCCGCACGAGGCTGGTGAATCGATTCGTGCCATTTCTTACCGGATTTTCTGGGCTTGAAACAAGGCGGATTTCCCCTCATTTCCTTCCGCACAGCTACTGCTTATGTTCCATTCTGATTTGGAGGAGTGAGAGCTCATGAATCCACACTGCATCTGCCGTGGCCACTCCCGCTACTCCCCTCCCCTCACTCCATTGGCTGTGATTGGCTCTTTTTTCTCTCTCCATGGTTTAGTACGTCATTGCGTACATGTGTGCGTGCAAAAGTCCATACTACCCCCGGCCCTCCCATGAGCCCTCCCCTGACCACCAATTCACATTGGTGCGAATGTACATGTCTGCACCACTGTGAAAGTATGAATCAGATCGATTTGGAAAATTGGAAAACTGATTTCTTCCGGTTTTCAAATAGCGTGCTTTACCACCACATTGGGGCGCAATAAGTCGGAATTACGTGCGGAATGAAGGTAAATAAACCAAACCTAGTCCGCTCCAATGTGCAGAAGATCTCTGTGGCAAGACGCATTGGCCCGCCTTAATAACCGTGTGTGGAAAGGGCCTATATTGTCAATTCATTTCTACAAAGTAGAGCATTGTTTTCCTTTTGGGAGAAAGCAGAAGCAAAGTCAGTGTTGAGCATTTGTTCTTTCTTCATGCTGTAGGTCTACTGTTTCTTAGTTATTCCTTTTGCCTTGAACATAGTCACCTCCCCCCTCTTTCAAACCCCTCTTGCAAGCCTACACTTATTCTGACCTTTAACCCTTCTTACTTTCTCTCTGAAAATATTGGCTCCTTATTTGTATTCCCGCTTGGTGATTTGCTCCTTCTTCTCTTTTTTATAAAGCTCACTCACCTGAAAGCTCCTTATGGTTTCTTTATATACTTCCTACATCTTTTTCTCACTGGAACTGTTTGTGATGAATTGTTCTAATAGTCCTTACAATTCCATGAACTTTGACCTTCCAAGGAACTATAACCAAGCATTAGAGGCTGAATCTCTGCTCTTTGGGTTGTCCAACATAAGCAGGAGTGGGGCTAGATGGGTGAGAACAATTTCATCAGTAAAGAAATAGTGGAAGTGAGAGTCAAATTCAAAAAGAGAAGGTCAACTTGCAAAAAAAATTTGACTCATAGCACCATCTGGTGGCAAACTGTTGTTAAGAGCTTTCAACAAGGAGATTTGTCACTTGGGATTTTAAAAATGACCTTGACAGTACTAAGGAACTGTCCACTGTTCATTCATGTAGCTATAAATTCCTGGAAGATATATCAGAAGGTATATCAGAAAATGTTCTATCTTGGCTGACTATACTGTCTGTTCTTCTTGTTCAAGCATTTTACAGTACAGAAGAGAATTTTCCTCCTTCAAAGAGGAATGCGTATAAAGGAGAAGAAGGAGGAGGGGAGGAAGAGAGTTTACACCAGGATTAGTAAGTGGGATAATGGCTAGGTAAGGAACCTTTGGACAACAAATAAACCCAGTTTCAAGTGTGACTATGTAGCTGTGAGAATCAGTCGAAAACTGTCTTGTCAGCTATTATCCACCCAATTAGAAGAAAGAGTCAGACAACCAAATGTATGGGTAAGCTAAGGACCACTTTATTAACTACTTAAACCTGATCTACATCAGGGCTGTATAGTGTGATGTGTCTGAAGCAGGTGTATATTTACTTCCTTTTCAGTATGTTAAGGGTGAACAGCTTCACTATGGGAACTCAGTAGAAAGTAGGCAAACTACCTTCCACTGTGTCAAGGCCAAAGAAGCCGCAAAACTCCTATCTAGCCTCAAAGAAGGTGACCGGGTACAGTCTGTACTAACTTCAAAGGTGGGTGGCTAGAGCAATGTCCAAAGAAGATGGCAGAGGGTTGGAACTGGGTTTCATATTATCTTGATCCACACCCTCCCATCCTATGTTATGACAATTCTAGTCTTCTCCCAGGAGACTTAATGGTGGCCCTCCACTCTGCAATTGTCAATATGAGATGGAAAAAAATTGCACCAATCCAAGGACAAGGCTAAATTCCAAAGTACGGACATAAATATATGATTATTTCACCTTTGCAAATGAGGCTGAATAATTTCCACATTTTCTCCCCAGTAAAGAGAAAACAAATATTTCTGCACAGTTCTTGCCTTGTATTTGCATATCCTAATGTGAAAGGTGGGATGTATTGGCAGAAAAACAGGATATAAATTAAATAGATAAATAAATGTATTTCAGGAAATTATTCTACACAGAAACTCAGAGTGAGATAATTAAGTTTTCTGTGCAAAAAGCAAGAAAACACACACACACACACCAATCTCCTGATTCCAAACAGCCATCCACAGTTGCGTGTGTGGGTGTGCAAGATTGTTGTTCTCAGTGTGAAGAACAGCAATCATGACCCCCTCCACACTTTTTTCATGGTGTGTATGAAGTGAAGAAAGCAGTAATCTTACCTGCAAATACAGCTTTTTCTCCTTAGAAGACTGCTGGTTTTGTGCATAACCATCATGTGGTGGGTGGTTTTTTTTTTTTGGCAAAATAGTGTTATGTTAATGCAGAAGACAGCAATTTTTCACCAAAAATCTTCCACACAATGCCAGCAGTCTTGTATAAAAAAGCCTGTGCTTTTTTGCACTAAGGAATGCATTTTAGGGACTGGTGCACGATGAACCCATGTGTGTTTCTGTGTAGAAAAACTATACAGGTGAAAACTATGCAAAATTCTTGCCACTGTGTTATGCTTCCTGACCAGGTTTTCTGAGAGACAGAACCCCTCATTTTTTTTTTCTGGTCTAGGAAAGGAGTAACAATTATTATTTGCAAGCCTACTCACAATGGTGCTCATTATGGAAATTTTGAGATTTGCTGGTGTCTGGGGGAAAATATCACTTGTCTCAACTTATTTGTTTAATAGCCTAGGTTCCAAGTGTCTGCCTCTTACATCATCTAGAAACCTGGAAACTATGAAATCAAAACTGAAGATTGCTCATGTGTTCCTTCCTGCTGAGTAATCACAGATGTCTCATATTTATCAGGACTTAAAAGACAGAGCTCACTTAGACAAAGTGTCACGTGTAGCTCAGTCCGAAATCCACTTATTCAAATATAAGTCCAATAGGATTCACTCGCAGCTACATGTGTACAGAGGAAGGCAGATTTAATTCTAAATAATGGATATGTATAAGATTGTATTGTATGTTGATGAAGAATTAATGTTTTGGAAGACTACAACCCAAATACAAACTTATATTCTCTGTGTTTTGCTCCAAACCCTAAGCCTATCTACCAGGGCAAGTCCTACCTGTTTTTTTTTTTTGTTTTTTTTTTTGCAGTATTTGAGCTGGACCCAAACTTGGGGCAGGTTTTGTGCTGGATCCAATCTTAGGGCACACCAGCTTAGGTCCCCTGGGACTAAACCTTTATCTCTGGTAAATCTTTCTTTCCAGTATTAGCCTAGATCCAACAAATTTTTTTCTGATAAAGCACTGGCTTTTTCACCTTTCACAGGTACATGCCTTTTTGCAAGGAATCCCTGTCTTGGTCATCACTTTTTTAACAGTGCTTGTGAGCACTGATCAAAATATTGTCCCCGAAGCTACCTATCCACATAGTTTCAGCTTTTGCAACCCAATCTATTCTGATATAAAGTCCTGCATTCCTTAAACAGTTTCAACCCACAAGCTAAAGAGGAGAGTGTCTAGACCCATACCTCCTCCATTGTTGCTTTTCTCACCTGAAGAATGGCAGTCTTAAGAGAAGAATATCCTGCTCATTTGGAAAAATTCCATGCCAGCCAGAACTCCAATTTTCCTGCACTCTTGTTCTCCACAAAACCACAAATCTCCTCTTCAGATAGCATCTTATCTCCCATAGGAGGAAAGCAGCCATGGAGATGTTAGGGCCAGATACCTGTCCCCTTGTGTGTTGACTAAAAGCCGGTGTGTAATACTCAGTCAGAACTTTATGTGTTATGGTAAACTGTCATTGTCAGCTAATGATGTATCTGAAAGGCAAAAACTTTCGGGAACATGTGAAAGGGAGTGTTTCAATTGTCATTTCCTTGGAATGTGAATAGGAGTTACCTGTGATCATTAGCAAAATATCAGAAGGGATGTGTTTGCTCTGTAATGTAATTTTCTTTTCTGTTATGAAATCATTAAGTTCTTGCTTGTCCATTTCCCTTGTTGTGACAGGTTACCTTGGCAACATCACATGGCCTGCATAATGATTGTTAACTTATGGCCATTCCCTTTCTCAGCCTATGTGTTTAAATAAAGGCCTCTCAGACCCTAAAGCCATTCCATGTATCTCTGCACTCAGATCTATCTGCTTGGGTGGGGGAAAGCAATTTAATGCAAGAGGATTACAAACAAAATCACAAAGGCACAATCAGTTTAGAAGCAATTCAGCTACTGAAGGAAGTTAATCCCTAGTATTAAGCAGCCAAAGACATTGTATTCCTTAGGGCTGGGGCACCACATTGCTCTTTCTTTTGTTGCACAGACGTCACAGTTGAATTACATGGAACATGAGGGTGGCTTCTCAGAGAAGCAGAGAAGCTGCTACCACAACCTCTTCACTGGGCACTGCTGTTTCCAGTGACTCCTTGTTTTTGCTCAAAACATGCCCATCGTTTTTCTATTAACACTTAGTATATCTGATACACTAGGTATATCAGAAGGAAGAGCCAGTGTAGTGCAGTGGTTTGGGTGTTGGACTAAAGCCATTTCCACACTAGACTGTTATAGTGCTATTATTCCACTTTCACCCTCCCTGAACTGCAAACCCCAGGATTCCATAGGTTGGTGAAAGTGGAATAATAGCACTATAACAATCTAGTGCAGAAATAGCCTAAGAGTCTGGAGACCCGGGTTTGAATCCTCATTTGGCCACGGAAACCCACTGAGTGACTCTGGGCAAATCACATTCTCTTAGCTTCTGAGGAAGGCAAGGGCAAAACCCCTCTGAACAGATCTCGCCAAGAGAACCTTGTGATAGGTTCACTTCAGGTTGCCATAAGTTGGCAAGGAGTTGAAGGTATACAACGTCAGAAAGAAAATATTTCTTTATAAATTTCTGATGATGTCAGAGACCTGAATCTTATTTGCAGTCCAAACTAGTGGAGACATTTTCAATCCATTGTTGAATGATTACTCAACATATAGGCAAAGCCACTGAGTCAACGTTCTAATCTAGTTCTGGCTACCAATCATGCAACAACAAAAGCAAACATTTTTATTGCTGTAGCACAAAGCTATAGTAAACAAAAACTGCAATACTATAAAATACAATAAAATTTCTATAGTAGGTTAAAATGCATCACATCCACTTACCCTAATATCGTATATTAAAACAATATATTAAAACAGTAAAAGAACACCACCACATTATAAACTTGACCAAGAATTAATAATTCAGACTCTAATAAAAGGAAACCCAGAAGGTCTTTATTAAAATTTCTTGGAATGTATTGCCTCATGCCAAATTAGATGGCAATTATGTTAGCTGTCCTTAAGAGACTCCTGATCACAAAGACAAACTCATTTATTATAAGGACCTTTGTAAAGGCTTGGTGCATATGATACTTTGGTCTCCCATATTTCTGAATGAGTGGGGAAAAACTTTTGCAACTCATTGTATAACAACTTCCAGGAAGAACTGATCAGGAGACACTAATGATGCTATCATAAGAAAAAGATAAATTTGTCACACTTTAAATGAAAAGGTTCACCACTTAGACTGGAAAGCCCAAGTCAAAATTAAAGCCTATCTTTTCTGTCTTAGAAAAAAAAAATAGGCCAATTGTCAATAATGAGATTTAAGCATACTAATTAAGCCAGGATGGTGATTATTTATTATTGACTAGAAAGGATACCATCCTTAAAGGAACAAAAACAAAACCAGGATGCTGAGTAAAGAGCTGTTGGCTTTGTTACTGCAGGGTGGGGAATGTAGCTTTGGTTTTAATGTCAGCCCTTGACTGGGAAGAGTGTTCAGCACCTTGATAGTTCCTCTATAGCCCGGGGCAGCAATAGAGGTGCTGGTGGCTTCTCCACCCTGCAGTAGTAGAACCACCGGTTTTTTGTGCTTCTGAGCTGAATTCTCATGAATATTTCTCAGAGAGGGAGGCATTTCAAGAACTTCTATGCAAGAAGTTTTCTATGGAAAGACCAGTCTTCCTATAGAACTGCTTTTCACTGTGCAGTTCCAACCCCCCTCCTCTTTGCACAGGAGGAAGCATAGATAAGTAGTAAAGTCATATTATCTCTAGGCTCATTTCCATACTACACTGTGATAGTGCTTTTATTCCACTTTCAACATCCTGTGGGATTCTGGGGTTTGTAGTTTACAAAGACCAAAAAGCACTCTGTATGAGAATTCTAAATACTCCTCCCTAAACTGCAGGATTCCATAGGATGTTGAAAGTGGAATAATAGCACTATAACAGTGAAGTGTGGTAATTGTCTGGGTTTCTCAAAAGGTGGTTGCAAGTTGGTATCTTTTGCAGAGGTAGTCTAGAGACTCCCAGACTAGAAGCAGAATTGGGATGGGTGAAAGCTAAAACACCATAGCTCAGTACTGAGAAGACACCGAAGTATTGTTGGTTTATCAGTCCAAGCAAGGAAATCCAGCCTGTTGTGGACAGGTCACAACCTCAGTAAGCACCTAGTGTACAGTCTGGTTATATTGCTTGCAGAAGCATTGTTGCTGTAGATCTAGCATGTTTAATAGCTTTGGCTGAGAGAGAAATGACCTGGTTACAGTTATCCATACTTCAGACCAGGCTGGATTATTATACATGGGGTTGCTCTGAAAAAATTGCCTGAGAAAACCAGACTATAACTGGGGACTAGACATTGTGCCAATATTATGCCAGAATTGAAACTGGTACACTTTGCTCGTTCCTGCAAAATTTAAGGTGCTGACCTTCAAGACATAATAGGGTAGTACAAAATAACCTCAACAAGCATCATCTTTCCCCACATGAGTATGCTCAGTAGCAAGTGTCTTGATATTCAGAGTTTGGCAAAGGGTGTGTAAGAGGGTTTTACAGTGATGATGTTCACTTTTTGCAATTTCCTGCTGAAATATGCATGCCTTCATTACTCATTTGTCCTGTTTTCTACTTTAATGGTGCTTGATTTACCTTTTAGGACATTTGTGTTTAGGGCTCCTGGTTTGGTTTACTGATTTTGAATTGACTAATGTTTTTCCTTAAGCTGTTCTTTTGTGTTTTTTTTTAATTGAATTTTATTGATAATCACCTTCAGCAGTGTGGCTTCCCAGTCTGAGCAATTCTTTTATGAAGAACACTCTCCCTTTTCTGGACTGAAAACAAGACTGCAAGGGATATTATTGCTATAACCCTATATACATCTACTAAGCAGTAAGTCTCATCAAGTGTATTAGAATTTGATGGGAACATGCTAGTATAAAATGAATACTAACAACTTAATTAAGGCCCTTTCCACATGTGGGGCGTGAATCGGGCAGAAAGAGGACTCACCGGATTTCTTCTCCATCCGATCGAGTCCGTCGGGACAAGGAGCAGTGCGAGCTCGTCTCTCCGCACTGCTCCGGTGTCCAAAATGGTGGCTTCCTGTTGGTGGAGGCTCTCCACCAACCGGAGGAGCTCGCCAGCCTAAAGCCCGCCCCAGGCAGATCTGCAGGCACACACTAGTGCGTGCCTGCAAATCTGAACCGGAGTGCGGTGATGGAGCGACATGGAGTTGGGCACTCCGTGCTTTTGAAAAACCTCTTAAAAGAGGTTTTTAAAAAGCATGCTGTGTGACCAGTTCCGGTCACTCTGAGGTGGACTGAGGTGCTGAACTATGAAAAGTAGTCCGACCCAGTCCACTCCACGGTGCAGAAGACCTCCGTTGGAGGTCACTTTGTGCCGTTTTAACAGCCCGGTGAGGAAATGGCCTTTGACTCTATTATGTGAATTAGTTTGTGTCAAAGGCATTGGCAGTTTCCTATGTACCTATAGGCTGCTCTTCACGGCAGGTCTAATTTTAACTGACTGGAGTAAAATGTTTATCTTTATGGTTTTTCAAAGGATGTGAAATCTTCAGGGCATGGTCTAAGGGCCCATGATAACAACCATTTTGTTGAGGGTGGCCAGTTTTTGGATGGGAAATCACATAAGAAGCCCATGTTTCATCAAGGAACAAAAGTGGACTGAATAAATCAATGTCAGTCTTAAAAGGTCTGCTGGTATGGCTTACCAGATATTATGCAACAGTAGTCATGAAACCTAGATTTAATCTTGATTAGAAAAAATTCTAAGAAACAGAGTTAGCTAATCTATTTAGCAATTTTGGGATTGTTTTGGGTGGAACATGTTCTATGGCAGAATCTAAGTGTACAATTTTTCTTAGCTGGACGTGGCTCCCTATTTTTATTTCCACATGGAACTGAGAAAGAAGTTCAGTGATAACATATAGTCTTAGACTACCTGCCCCCATTTTCCTACTGTTCATTTGCTGTTATTCTCAGGCAGCTGATAAAGTTTATATGACTTTTCCCAGGGTGCTGATTTGAAACTCTTTTGATCATCTTTTTTCCCAGAGCTCTAACCAGTCACTCACTGAGCAAGGGGCCAAGTTTTTGACTTTTGGCTAGCCTCATAAGAGCACTTATAACTATTCAATTATTTCTATAAATATTGAATCTTAGATGTATAAATACGTATTATATCTTTGTTTTTATTAAAATGTGTGTTTTATGAAGAAGTTTTGATAGTCTGTTGACAGCAGATGATGATGATGACAACAATTCTTATTAGGTGACACTAGTTCTCATGTCCATCTGGAAAGGTACTGCTACTACTATACAATATACAAAAGTTACAAAATAGTATGTACAGTGACCCCTCCACATTTGTGAGGGCTAGGGGCATAGAACCCTCGTGAAAGTGGAAAAAACATGAATAACTCCCCACTCCCCACAATTCCTCTCCCATTCTCCTCCAGAGCTTCCCCTCTCCCATTCCTTAATATCTGGTCCTGGTGTGGGGGGGAAGACAACCTAAAAGGCTTACTGGTACTTTCCCCTCAGACTGTGGTAGATAATGATGCTGTGATTGAGAAGCAACTGATTGTGCAGGGGGCTGAGCCAGTGAGTGAGCAAGTCAACCTGCAAACATCCCCTGCACTGGAAGGTCAAACAGAGACTGAGTTGCCCCAGCCAGCTTGTGATGGAGAGGGAACCAGCAGTGATGCAGAGGAGTTGCAGCCAGCTGTGCCCGTCAGCCCTCAATCACGCAGAAAGCTGAAATGGGCTGGTGAGAGGGAGGCTGCTTGGACTAGGCTGAGGAAGCAATAATGAGCAGCACCTGCTCACAGGGGCTATTTAAGTCTGCCGGTGTGGCTGCTTGTTGCTGGCAGCAAATTATTAGCAAGCCCTCACAACCTTTGTGGATCCTGCTCCCTGAAACCCTCCAGATGGATCTCTGCCTCCTGAACCTTTGGACTGGACATTGACCTGGCTCAGCTTGTGTTTTCCTGATGTTTGGTATACTCGGACTCCCCAAGAGTTCTGACCTCTCTCCTCCCTTGCTGGCTGCGGCCTAGCAGGGAGAGATTCATGACACAGACAGAGAAGAGGGGAGTTCTGGAGTTCTAATTACTTATGGTGGCCATCTTGAGAAAGGAACACTTGACCAATCAGCAACCAATACACAGCAGAATGCTTGACCACATAGCAGAGAGACCATGCCTTTAGCAATGGGATGGGGCTTTGCTCACCCAAAAGGGAAAAAAAGTTCCATTTTAAACACAAGCCTTGCAAGCCTGGGCTGAGATATGCAAGGGATGGGAGGAGGAAAATAGGGGTGGGGAAGGCAAGCACATGCCTCATGTATAATCAGATTTGTGAAGGTCAAACTCATGAATATGGAGGCAGGACAGTAATTGCCCCTACTTGATGGAGAGATAGTTTTGCTTACATAAAGAGAAAGGCAAGTTTGTTTCAAAATATTTGTCAAAGTGATATGATGTAAAATCTTGTACAACTCCAGTCCCATTATGTTGCTAATGTTCTCCCTCCCCTTCCACTCATATCTGTCTCTGAAATCACTGTGTTACCCTAAGAGGTGGGGGACTTTGAGGTCCATCCACAATCTCACTAGAATCTGGGGAACTATAAATCAAAGGAAGCATGTGAGAGGAGGATAACAGCAAGATCTTTTCACCTATAAATACAGTGCTAATTGTAGAGAGGACTCCAGTTAAAAGTTAAGGACAGTATTTTATTGGGAAATTTGCAAACACACAAGAAATCAGACTCTCTCAAGAACCATAGAAGGCTATCAGAAAATGAGGCAAGAAAGAGTGGATAGAGAGAGAGTGTGTGGAAAAGGTGATAGTTATCAGTCCTGAAGAAGAAGAAGGTCAAAGCAAAGTTGCTCAGACAGCATCTGAGGGTAGCATGAACTAACAGAGGTCTGGGCACCATGTATTATATCAAAGTACTACAATTTGCTGGGGCCAAAGTTGGGGTTTATATACCCTATTTCCTACTCTGATGGAGGGTCTATGGACAAAGTGATAATTGCTATCTCACAGTGTTGACAAAGGAGTCCAGGATGGGCTGATTGTCTTAACTCTAGATGACAAAACATTGATGGGAGTCATGACAATCTTTTAATGACTGGTTGGGCAGGGGGTCTAGGGAGGATTTCCTTAAGGCAGGATCACAGTAGGGTCCCTGGTTGCTTTACCTGGGCAATTTAACCTTTTATTGTATTTGGGTGTGCACGTGGCCTGAAGTGTTGAAAGGATTATCACAAACCCATTAGTGTTGGGTTTTCTCACCGAATCCTCTCTAAACTTATGACCTGATCATGTCTCATGTCATCCTGACCTGGCATAAGTATATACTTTCAAATATATGATTCAGCCATGATATATATCCAATTATGAGAACAGTACATCCTACAGGGTGTTGATGAACGATAAGGTAACAACTAGTACTTGAATATGGTCAGATTTCTGTAAAAAAAGAATATATTGCACCTTCAGTCAAACAGCAAACATTTTTATTGCTTAACAAGAACATTGACTTACAATATGTTGATTATATCCAGAAAGAATCCACAAGAAAAAAGCAGATGGCTACCTCAAAAATGCATTCAAACTAACTTAGGTATCCTCACAGATTATACAGAGTTGTTAGTCTGCAATCCTTCCCCCTCCCGCTAAATCTCAGTCAGCCATCCTTGTGTACATTACTTAACTTGATCACTTTGCTGTAATTATCCCTTTGAGCTTCTCATCTCATTATTGAAATCCTCTCTTGTTCTAACCCTTTTACCTCTCAGTGAACCGTTTCAAACTCTGGAGGCTGTGCTCCTTTGAAAGTGAATATGAAATATAATTCAAGTAGACTTCCAAATGGGGAAAAAAATGCTAATCTACAGCAAAAGAAGCAGAGAGAGTTAAGACAAAATTTAGAGCTTGTGAAATGCTTAGTGATCAGAGACTGTTAGGGAATTGGCTGGCAATTTGAGCAATTAGGGACAATGGAAGCTTAGGCAAATATTCTCCTGCCATATCTAGAAGTCAGGGAGGATAGAGAAACTTTTATTTTTTTGGTCCCACTTCTCAAGCATAAAGATTGTACTTTAGATTGACAGGGCCAATGATTACTTCCACTACTACATCAGCTTCCATTCATCCAAAGAATCACTCTAGGCATTGCATTAAACTTGCCGTAAAATACAAGACCCACACACACCCCGCATCTAGGCCAACCAGCACATGAGCTGTCCAGCCAGTGTCTGGCTGGCTTCGTACTTTGGCCATATACCAACAGAAAGCCAGGTTTGCAATGCATGTTATGTTAATAGTACATTTAAGTGAAGTGCTGGCAGTTGGACAAGGGCAGGAGAGAAATGATCATGCTTGCTTACTGATCTGTCTGGGAAAATGTGATGGGCAAATGGCCCACACAGCTGTTTCTTCATAACCTGATCCAAATGTAAATGGGATATCATCCAAACTCACTCTCCTAGAGGGACCCTGCCAGAGTGTCCCTTTTCACCTTCAGACTATTTAATAAGGAAGACATACCAACTGTGGTTCCCTTCTATAACAGAGTAAATGTCAGTAATGAAACAGACCTGAACTTCAGCAAAACCCAGAACATAGTTGTACAGAAGAGCAGTGACAAGGAAGGAAGGAAGGAAGGAAGGAAGGAAGGAAGGAAGGAAGGAAGGAAGGAAGGAAGGAAGGAAGGAAGGAAAACCAAAACACCTGCATGAGAAGTCAGGTATGGAAACTGTGAAATAAAGTCATCACACCCCTTTAGACTGAAGGGTCAAAACCTGAGAGCAGAGGATGTGTCCTTGCAATGTCACAGAGGTGAGGAAGGATGGGAGACCACAAGGGGGGTTCACAACTACTTCTAGCTGATCATGGAAATAGAAAAGAAGGTAATGAAGATAAAATTGATCAGAATCTGGAAAACACAACAATAATAAAACTGGATAATTGTTGCAAGTCTTAGTAGGAGAGCCAGGATTCTATGGGTTACTGCCACTCCTACTAAGACTTGCATTTCCCACAGCTTAACTTACAACACCTGAAATATGGGATCTAGCTGCAGCTGGAGCTTGTGGAAGGTAAACTGCCAGCCCGTGTGGAATTTTGCCAGGCCCTGAACCATTTCTTGCGTGGCTTATATAATAAGAATGCCCATGAGTAGGGGTACTCCATACCTCCCCTTGGTCCAAATGTCATGAAAGACCCAAGTACCTGCAACCACAAGTTCCTAGTTCCTTCCTCATATCTCTGTTTTTTGTTGCATCAGTGTGTGTACAGGCATAACACATGCACAGACACACAGAACATTTGTCCCAAGCTAGTGTGCCTTGGTGCTAGCTGGGCAGGAATGGGGACAAATGGGTACCCAGTCTTTCAAGCCACCTCACACACAAAAATCAAGCTTTCTTCTTCTCCTCTAGCACTGCTTGACCTGAGATTTGTCTCCCTGCCCAGAGGCCAAGGAGAGCATAAGAACTACCTCAAACTCCAGCCTATGCCCTGCACTCTCATAAGCCCCATTTGAGAAGTGCCATTTCACGGCCAATAGTATGAAAAGATTGTTATCTGCTTTTTTATTTTTTTTATAATATTTTTTGTTATCATATCCAAAGCAAACAGAGAAGTACAAATACACACACGCACACCTATATACATATCCATATATACATGTTTCTTTTTTTCATATATTAAAATATGCCTTATAAGCAAACCATGTAGTCAGTATCAACTAATTTCACCTTACACGTTTGACTCTTTCTACTTGGGTGGAATCTCTTTGCTTGCCTTTGTATTGTTTTTGCTTTCACTAACTCTTCAAGTAATTATTCTGAGCCTTTCTTACTTCCTTATCTCATGTCAAATTTCCATTTTCAACTTTCCTTTTGTTGGAATTATTACTGCCTTTTGTCTGGTTCTTCTCTTCCCATTCAGGTAAGGTTTACTCCTTGACTTTCTACTTTTTCAAAGGTTGCACTCTTGATCCCAGACTGATTTTCAATTTGTAACCATAATTCTATTTTTTCATGAAGGAGTATATAACCACAGTCTGCAAGGATTTCTATTAGGTTTGTTAGAGATTTGAATGGAACAGATGGTTCACATAATCATTTACAGATATAATATCAGGAGCAGCTGAAATCCCTCTGGGTGACAGACTAATGCCCAATGGCTTTGCTATTTAGCAACATGGTGGCTGTAGAAGAGATACGTCCACATGACCAGGGCTGGAACTCGCACAGGTACTAATTATGTGGTTTGGCTGATCTTAATGTGCCCTTTGGGGGCAGTTATTGTACTGTCAAATAGTCTCTGGCTGAATGGAACAGAAGCTATGATGAAGCCAAGGGCACCAGGCCGAATGACAGAAAGTATTTTCTTTTCCTCCATTTTCTTCCTTAATATGCTTGTGTAATTGGGAAGATAATGAGGAGCAATGAGATTTTTAATTGTGTCTGAGATTGCCTGACTATTGAGGATGAGCCAAACCATAAACCTCTCCACCAAGAGTAGTAAGAGGGCTCTGTGTAAACCAGAGGGCAGATTTTCGCCCTATCTCTCACATTCAAGTTAAAAGCAAAATATAAGAAAGATGAGAAGCCCCGCCTTCCAAAGAAAGATTTTTAGCTGTTTGTTTCAGCTAATACAGGTTTTGTCAGATTTAACAGTTACCTTTATTTAAGGTAGTTTATTCTGACAGAGAGTCTAACAATCTCAGTTGGTGAAAGCCTCAAATTTCCCAAATTATGAGATGCAGATATTCATAAATCTCTGCTTAATATTTGTCAGTGCAACATTATATTTATTATAGACAAATAAGGGCTATATTAATTGGCCCAGTCCTTACTAATGCATCTAAACAATTCCCAATTCCAGAGTTTGGAAAAGTTACTCTTTGGACTGCAGTACTCAGAATTTTCCAACCAATATACTGATATGCTGATGTAGCATATGAGAGGTATGCCAGTGTGGACTCAGAATAGAACCAGTATGCTCCAGTGCTTACAGCACTGGATTAGAACTTGGCAGAGCCAATGGACAGCCACTCTCCTTGCCTTTCTTTAACAGGGTTGCCCTCAATAAAAATTCTGGCTCTCTAAATAAAATTTTTCTTTAATCTCCAAAGTTTTTTGGGGGGTGAGGGTGGGGGGCAGAATTGCAGGGCATTCCTCTCCCACACATACACAATCCTGATGCCACCTTAAGTGTACTGGAGGAAAGGTGGAGTGAAAAAATAACGATTGCATGTAAATAAATGTGATGATGGAAGAGAAAGTTGAGAGGAGCGGAGGATGAGACACACATTTGGGAAGTGGGGAAGTGGCAACAAATTAGATGAATGGGACATGAAAAAATATGTGTTGTCTACAAAACAGACAAGAGACACTAGAAAGGAGGACAGAAGAAGTAAAGCACTGGAGATGGATAGAGACACATATGTGTTGACAGTACTGGAGAAGACAATGCTGATAACTGTATAGAAAATGCCGTAATTGGGGAGTAATTCTTTACAAAATTCACATATGGTTGATTTGCTTTGGCAATAACACTTTCTGCACATTCAAAGATACAATTTCCTGTGCAGAAATTGCCATTTTATGTGTTTTAAAAAAGCATGTGCCAATTTTGTGGAGAATAAGCCCCCAATTACAACTTTTTCTGTGCAGGAAATAATATTTTTGGAAGTAAAATTCTATTTCTGCATAGTAATATTAAACAGAATATTATTTTCTACAGAACAATCAAGTGAGAATTTTGTGCAGATTAAGACTTGACTTGCAAATAGATTTTTGAAAAATGTGTGTGTTCGACTATGTAATGCACTCTGTCTAGAACTGCCCATTAAAAGTGCTTAGAAGCTACAGTTAGTACAAAATGTAGTGGCCAGACTACATATACTCCAACTGTCCTGATTTGGGAGGCATAGTCCTGATTAAATCCTTGTCCTCTCATTTTTTCAGTTGTTTTTAAAATGTCCAAGTTTCTTTCTTCTCACCAAAAATTTCCCTTTGGTCCTCAGATTACAGTTTCACTTTCATGGATTTGATTATTTGAGATAGTTTCTCCAACCCCTGCCCCTCTCCCCACCTCAGATGCTCCTTTTCTGGGGGAACTTTCCTCTTGGCAGCTCTCATCAGGTCACAAAACCCTTTAAAAACCCATCCTGGTCCTCCTCATCCTTCACCTGCTGCTCCCTTGCCAGCTAAAGATTGCTTGCAGTCAAATTTTTCAGCATCACAAACCCTCTTTTGCTGCAGCTTCACAGCCAAGCAAGGAGATGGGCGAGAGAGGAAGTACAGGAGATTCAAAGTTCCAAACTGATAGTTTACACAGAGCTATTCAAATCAAGCATAAATGGATTGATTTAATACAGGAAGCCCCAGTGCTCCTGGGTTTGAAAGACCTGAGCCGAGTTGTTGATGACTGAGGGTCATGGAGATCTTTCATTCCTAATGTCGCCATAAAGCAAAATTGACTTTATGACAAATAACAAGAACCAAAGGCTTTATTTTTCAGTTCCCTTGCACCCCCAGTCTACTAGCAGAAATAGTTCTTATTACTCTTTAGTTTTGTACTGGCATTTTTGGCTTCACAGTATGTCTGGATAATTTTTTTATATCAAGGCAATTGCAGGCTGAGAGATTTCCAGTGTAACACCACTTGACTGATGATAAGGCCTAGAGGCTTGCTAAGGATATCCAGTGTTCTTCCTAATTAAATCAGGACAGAAATCCAACATGTAGGGAGATCTGGGTAAGAAACAACAACAACAGTTGCATTGAATACCATGCTAGCTCTTAGTAATACCTATCAAAATGGAAATACTGTACTATAGACAAGGTGAAAACAGACTCCATAAATGAATATAAACATGAAATTTCAAACAGCTTAAATAGGACTCTACATAACCAGCAGTAGAAAAATAGGAGGAGAAGAAAGTTTTAAAAACTTGATTCAAAGAAGTTTTTTGGGAAAAACGGGAAACAGTGGGAAAGTGGCTGGCTGACTAAGATATGAAGCCAACTTACATTTTGGAAACATTAGGTAACACTACCTGGCAATGAACTTAGCTTCTCTTGAGCCAGACTGATTTTCATCCATTTATGTCTCATGCACCTGAAACTATTCTTGTGTTAGAACACTTGTTTCATCAAACTAACCAAATACAAGTATTTTGGTGTTTGTTTTTTTTTTTGTATGAGTGTGTGTGAACGTAAGTGGTGAATTCATCACAATGGGGTTGATGCCAGGAATCCAGCAACTTTGGTAGAAGCAGCTTTGTGTGTGAGTCCAATAAACAGTCAGCTGTTGTTATAAACAGGATAAAACTGTCACGAATGTGACTCATGCATCATTGCTCTCTTTGTAGGCAGGGAGGGAATGCAACAAGTGTTCCAATAACTGAGCTCATTAAAGAGACAGTTCACCTCCCACAGGAGGCCAAACAGATTTGCTTGGACTTTCACTTTGCACAGAAAGTGGCATTTTGGAACTTACTCATAGCTCTCTAAACTCTTAGTGCCTGGATAAGGGGAACTGGTTGCCTCTCAGGTAAAAGGGCTAGTGCTTCTGCCTGATTGTTTGCCACTTTCTTTCATCTGAGCAGACCAAGTGAACCACTTAACTTTCACCTGATGGAGAGTGGAATGAGAGATCTTAAAATAAAGGAGGTAAGCTGTTTGCTAAATATACTCACCTACACACACAAACATCCTCTTGTTTCTGCTGCTGGCTATAGTAGAGTCTCATTTAAGCAATTGTAAATGGTTACCTTTTTTTTTTTTAACAAAAAGACAATCTTGAATTAGACAAATTGGATACTGCTTCATAAGATGTCAGTACAGTATCAGTCAGTCTGTAATTATAAGCATGTAGTTAGCTATAGCCTAGGTCTCACCGAGGTGGCAAACTCCTCTTTGAGCTATACAGCTTCAGATTTTCAGCTGGACATGTATCTTGATGAAATGCTTCTGCATATTTTCTTTAAAATAGATAAAATGCATTAATAGACAAAGGCTCAGTTGTTTTCTCTTTCTCACTTTTTCTTTTTTTTTTTACATGCATGGAGAAACATGTGACCCTCACTTGCAATCTGAAGTCAAAACAGTCCAGACACAGATTTCGATCAAGTGATCTTTCTACTAATCAGATTTTCTATTCCTGGTCCATACTTTTACACAAACATGACATGAATTATGAGTTTTGTTATTCTTCTGAGCTTAGATTATATCTTTCCATTTAAATTTAAACTTTAATATGTTTCAGTACCAATGCTGGCATGCAGGAATGGCATGCCTTGGAAGATGCAGACTGTAATTCCATAAATATCTACCTGGAAGTAAGTCTCAATGGACTCTAAGGGTGTCCTTCTATGCAAGGATGAATAGGATTGCACTTTTGCAACCTGAACTACCACATGCATATATTTAGAAGGATGCACCTGCCCCAACAGTGGGTCTTACCTAAGGAAAGCTGTAATCCTCAACACACTTTCTTGAGGTCAAGCATGAACATCTGATTAATCCTGGGTAGGATTGTACTGTCAGCATAGGACATGAATGTTGCCTTCATCCTCTTCTAAGAAAAGTTTGACTGACCAGCAAAATTGATCAAACGTGTCTGCTTGCTGAAAGTTGGCAACTTGTCTGTACACTTTCAAGAGTTGTCCTCATCCCGCAGGGTCACTGATACACTTGCACTCCAGACAGCACAGAAAATATTTCACTGGTTCCACTTAGTCAGCCAGTCCTTACATGCTCTCTGCCAGGTCTTTCCAGATGAAACATTCTTCCCAGGTCGGCTCCTCTCAGTGGCGGCTGTCCTCACAACAGAAGGATGATGGTTTGGTTCCTTCCTTCCTTACTTCCATTCAGAAAAGCTGCTGGTACCTATTGCTGCCTTCTGCTGATATAGGCCTCCTAGGCCAAGTTATTTTGAACAGAAATCTAAGCAGGACCTCATTATATTGCTCTTTTGGGCAGGAATGCCTACTGCTAGTTTACTGTGTGAGGGTAATGCCTCCCATTAAAAGGCACAGGGGCAGATGAGATAGAAGAGTATCTACATGTATGGCTCTACATCTAGCAATAGTTTTTTGGAGTAATCTCCCATAACTTATTTAGAAACTGGCTGCACTGGTTGGGGATTCTGAAAGTTGTTTTCAGTTTCAAGCTTTGGATGGGTGCATTTAGCAGGACTGATATTGGATGGAGAGATTTCTGCCACTCAGTTCCTTTATTGTTGTTGTTTTTTTAAATTTTACCCTACCTTGCATTTGACTTCTCCCAAATTCCAGTTTAATTGGGATAATTTTGCTCTAATTTGTTAAAGCCCAGATCCACACTGGTAATGCAATCCAGAGGCAGGAAAACTTCAGCTCTGCAGAATCTGCTTTGCTTTCTGCAAAACCAGGGGTTCCACCAGATGGAACAAACTGTAAATTAGTGGTGGTTCAGAAAGGCGAATATAGAACTGAAGAACAAGATGCTCCTGAATGTATGTTCAGCTTAAGAACGGGTTTTCAATTCCAGAGCAGGAACTCACACACACATCTATCCACATACATTATTTCTGCTCTCCAGCCCCATCCAGCAAAGCTTTACAGGATTCAGCAGCTTCAAGTTGGACGATGAGGCAAATGAGTTTTGTTCTCTTTCTTGTTCAATGGTTCAGAGTAGGAAATGCAAGTTAACCTACTAGACTCTTTCCAAATATAGTTCTCTTCAGAGTTTTGAATTATAGTTCCTATCAGCATTATCCAGCATGGTTAAAGTTCAGGAAAGATAGAAGCTGTAGTCCAAAATATCTGGAAAACATCAGATTGGGGCAGGAGGAATCTACTACATCAGACCCAGAGCCTTGGAAGAGACTTGCAAAGTGGTTCCAGATGCACTGTCTGCCACCTCTGAGATGTTATGGAAGGTGAGAGAGGAATACACTAAAGAACAGAAAGCTGGAGGAATGCATGGCTAAGTTACATACTATTTGGATTACCATAATACTTGTTACATGGGTCTCCCTGTGAAAAATGTTGAGAAATGTGGGCTGGGCTAGACCCTTGGCTGTAACTGTTTACTGGGTTAACACAATTCCTTTGTCATAACAGCTTGACCTGTTCAAATAATCAAAAGGGAAGTCTTTCTTTCTTTTAAAAAGACAACCAATGTATTTCTCTGTGTGTTTTATAGTGATTTGTGATAAGAGACTTACATATCTCTAATTCTGACCTGCCTATACTCTGTCTGTAGCAGATGTGCAGAAAATCCAACACTGTTGCTTCTCCACCATCAGCTGGAGAAGGTAAAAAGAGATCATGGGGGGAAGGAGAATCAAAGAAGTGCTGGTATCTAAAGCATGTCACTCAAACAAAGAAGAAGTTAATTTAGCTCTCAAATTAGTTCAAAGCTTGGAAAATTACTTTAAATAAGAATGAGCATAATGACATGCCTAAGTGAGCAGTAATATGATGGTGCTCTAAGATTCATCTTTATCCCATAACCTCTGCTCAGCTGTGGATAGCTTATCTGCATCATTCTGTTCATTCATCTTAAAAGTAACTTCCTATGTTCTGAAGCTGGTACTCATTTAGCCTCCCCTTAGATTTGGTGAACAGGAGGAGAAAACAATAGAAAAACAGCATAGGAAACAAAAATGAAAGAGGAGCAAGGGAATGGCAAAATGAGAGATGAAAAACAGTCCTCTCCTCGTTCTGACCCAATAAGGCATTGGATTCAGCAGTTTCTCTGCCATGGATTGCCTGTTTATTGACTATGTACCCCTTACAGCCCAATCCTATACACCCTACAATGCAAATTTTGTAATAAAATCTGACTGTATTTATTAGGGTATGAGTAGGACTATGGCTTGATATTTCAGGCAAACCTTTCATCTTCAGCTAGAATTGTGCTGATTGTTGCTGTACATTTGGCCAGCAGAGGGAACAACAGACCTTCTTAAAAAATATAAAATGCTAGGGGAAAGAGAGAAGAAAATGACTGATGCATCCTTTGCTGTAAATATTTTCACCGACCAAATGCTTCAGGAAAAAAAGGTGGCTCCATGCATCAATTCCCATACATGGAGAAGTTAGCTTTTGTGCCCCCACTACCAGGAAATCCCTATAAAATGGTGTGTTGTAAATAGATCTATTAGGCAACCCTCACAGTCTTAAAGGTTCATTTTTTAGAAGTGTGCTTGGTGACTCAATGGAGATCCTGACACAGGACTCAGCAGCTGTGAAAATTTCATGCTAGTTAAAATTAGGGGAGGATGAAAATAAGAAACCGCTGACTTTTACAAACGAAAAGTATCGTGCAACCACATTTGATGTAGTGTGTATGAGTCTGATTGCGGCTTGGTAAAAAGAATATTGTACAGTTAGAAAAATGGGCAGAAAAGAGTGATCAAACTGATTGGAGAGTTGGAGTAGCTCCCAGGAAAAGATAGATTACAAAGTTAAGGAGAGGAAGGTTGGGACATGGTAGAGATGTATAAAATTATTAATGCTGCAAAAAAAATAAAATAAAAAAAAAATAAAAAAAATGGGGAGTTTTCTTTGCTTTTCCATAATATTGTAATCCAGGGTTGTCCACTGAAGCAGAATGATGGGCAATTTAGGGCAGACAAAAGGAAGTACTTCGCCATGCAGCAGTCATATTGCCTAAGAGATTATGGAAACTGTAGTTGAAAAGGAACATTTTTTAAAGCTTTCTTTAAGTCATAAATACTAGAGAGTGTGGTTTTAGGCAGGGCCTGTTCTTGAGGAGATACAAAATGTGGCAGACTTGTAGCGACGGTGTGTTTTTGTATGTAATTTCTACTTATATTGTATAAAAAATTCATACTCAATGTGTTCCCTGCCATGCAGTAAGTGAAGCAAACTACTAAATCAGCATCTTAAATGGGTAGGAAGAAGAGGGATGGAGTAAGATACAAAGCCCAGAGTCCAGTGTTCACGATGGACAGGCATACCATCACATCCATGTTAATGCTGCATTTGAGCACTGTGCACCATCAAACCTTGCATTTCTATGCTAAAAGAGGAAGAATCAACTGGGGGTGAGGACCTCATAATCAACCTTAGGCCAGCCCTAAAGGAGAAGAATGTCCTATACAAAACAATGTTGAAATACATATAGGGACAACTGTTTGGAAACCTCGGTTCATCAGTGCTGGGAGATGTATATTTCCTCCTCATTCTTTGTGTGTATTTATCGTATACGAACCCTGGCAACACACAGAGTTGAAAACATATGAGCACTTTCAGGATCTCAGTACTTCTTCCATTAATTTAAAAGCTCTACTTTCTCCCATTCTTTAAAATAAAATCAAGACTGCTCAGGATCAAAACACACCAATACAGGATAAAATCATTGAGAAAGATAAGTAAAAGTAATCAGACTATCAACACATAACTATCAATATCTACTCAGGATAATTCTAAATCAGATCAAGGGGATTTATGGATAAGTGAATGGCTGTAAATCTATAAAACAGATGTATTTAAATTTCTGAAAAAAATTGTCTGTTTCTGAAAACCCATTACTATGAGGGCAAGCATACACTTTGAACACTACATCTTAAACCAGCTGCTACCCAGCTCCCAAAATTGCTTTTCTTTGCTTTTTCAAAAGTATAGACATGCTCACACATGTTTTTGTGTCATGCATAGTTAGCTCCTTGGAGAACCAATTAACAGACCCTGTTAAGCAGGGCAGAAGAGGTGAACTGCTATGGTTCAACTGTCTGGAAAAAATGGTTTCGTGGCTTGAGATGACAGTTGGAACAGTTCTTGGTCAATATTTCTTGCTGTTTCAAGTGGACATGAAACCCAAACCATGTAGCCTAAAACATCAAACAGTAGGTCATAGAATGGATTTAGAAAACTTAATAATATCAATAGTTATAAGTTACAGACACCACAGCCTAAAATAAGCAACAAGCTATTGTATGCTTGGGATTGGCTAAGGATTCGAGTGGCTGCCTCAAGCAACACATTTTGGGGCCATTTCTGCACTATACTGTTATAGTGCTATTATTCCACTTTCAACATCCTAGAATATCCTGTTAAGTGTTTTTATGATTTTTTTATTTGTTTAATGTTTTACATTGTTTTTAAAGTTTTCAATGTATTTAATGTTTTTAAAGTATATTTATTATTGGAAGCTGCCTTGGGCCCCAATTTTGGAAGAAAGGTGGCTTAGAAATACAACAAAATAAGCATCCTGTGGAATTCTGGGGTTTGTAGTTTATCGTGGCCAAAGAGTTCTCTGGCTGAGAATTCTAAATGTCCTTCCCTGAACTACAAACTCCAGAATTCCACAGGATGTTGAAAGTGGAATAATAGCACTATAACATTGTAGTGTGGAAATGGCCTGGGTACCATGAAAGGGCAACAAATTTTTAGCTATTTAACTTGTTGTTCCTGAGTTTTTTACTGTCAGGGCTAGGAGGACCACCTTAGGATCGTCTCCCTTATATGAAACATAATAACTTGGCTGTTTTGAGGTTCTATACACCCTAACTTGGGTGTGCAGGGGTCATCATTTACTGCTACATCTCATCTAGCAAAATGTCTTGAACTGGACTTAAGTAGGCTCATTAATTAAGATTCAGCATATGGTAATACTGCTCTGTGTATATTTCATGGCTACCATGTGTTAGCTGCAGTCCGTAACAGAGAAGCAGCATGCCCTTTGCCCTGTTTAAATGCTACCAATTTCCCTATATATTTCTGGTTTCCTAGATACTCCATACAGCGGTATAGAATTATGTTTGCATATTTTATCTATGGTTGTCAAGATCATATATCTTGAGGTGTGATAACAGGTGTGAGGAAGGACACTTGGAGATACTAGAGGTCATCGAAAGTTCCTCACACTGTGCCAGAAGACTGGCATACAGTGGCCGGTAACAGATGGAAATATCAACTTAGAGTCAAATCTGTCTCTAACCTTTAGCACTGCTGAGCCAAAACACATATCAATTTAAAATGAATGAGAGATTCATATAAAAGTACCAGTAGCTACTGAATACAAGCTATGCCTGTATCCCGTACTTCATTGCCTGGAGTCTAGCTGGAGCATATAAAGAAGAGCAAGAACAAAAAGAGCCAGAGACATCACAGAAGGACCACAGACGACATGGAGCCCAAAGCAGAGGTGAAAAGGTAAGAGAGATGAGAAGAAAAGATGATATCAGAACATCAGTTTCTTGAGTATTATTATAGCCTGCTTTATATTAATATAGCCTACTAATTTGATGCGGGCTGAAGGGATAGGAAAACCAAGATATTTGTTATTTCATAGCATCACTCTGCTGAGCAAATGATAGTGGTGGTGATGATTTCAAGTGATGGGGCCTATTCACAGGGTTATCATATAAATCATGAAAAGTATCTCTCTCTCTCTCATTCTTGAAACATGCCTTTGAACTAGGCCATCAATATGATTATTTAACAGATGCACACCAATATTCTACAAAAGTTACTCAGTTATATATGTAATATACCAATAGCATTTACATTTCTATACTGCTTATCAGTGCTAAGCACTCCCTAAGTGGTTTACAATGTGTTAGCTAATTGCCCCCAATAAGCTGGGTACTCATTTTACCTACTATAGAAGGATAGAAGGCTGAGTCAACCTGGAGACTTGTGGGATTGAATTCACAGCGTTGTGGTTGCGGCACTGGCATTTCACCACTGTACCACCAGGGATCTTACATATATGTACCTAAGTAACACTTCCTGGCCCAATCCCCACAGGCTACTTTATCAGATGAAGGAGGTCCACTCAGCTTCTGATTGTGGACCAAGGAGGATGACCTTTCAACCCTCCTTCCAGGACTTGCAATAGGGGTCCCGCTTCTGATTGTTGCAGCTTCATTGTTTGCTGGGATGGAGGTAGAACCATCATCCTACACACTGATTGGAAGCTGAATGCGCCTCGTCCACTCAGTCTGGGTGCTGGGTCTTATGATGGACTGGGGTGGCGTTTATGTAGTCTTACTCTCGGTTACAAATCCATAACTGCAATATTGAATGCCAGCACTGTATTTTAAGACAATGATAAAACTATATGCTCACTGGATTTAAATGTTTATGGTCAATATTTATGTATAGGGGCATTCTGGTTGTGTTTTAATTTATATGTTGCTATAGTGGACACACTCCTTCCAAGGACTTCTGTGTATTCTACCATTTTTTCCAGAAATTATACTGTTCTTTAAAACAGTAACCACAA
Organism: Cyclura pinguis; assembly: GCA_030412105.1. Lineage (NCBI taxonomy): Eukaryota > Metazoa > Chordata > Lepidosauria > Squamata > Iguanidae > Cyclura > Cyclura pinguis. Next base: position 243,715,435 of record CM059599.1, on the reverse strand, counting down.
TGAAATGGCCTTCATGTTAAATTTTGAATAAATTTACTAGTCCTTCTGAGACCCAGTGTGGGATAGTAGAGTGTCAGATTAGGCCTCTGGGAGACCATGGAGTTATCCAAAGTGCTGAACTCTATTCCTTAAATAGGTTGAACACTTTGGAAATCTTCCTCAAAGTTCATACACCATCCCGCTGACACCAGAGCCATCAGTCTCCATTGTGTGGGAGGCTCATAGTGTAGTGGCAGGACCACACGGTTTGCACGCAGGAGGAGGTCCCCAGTTCAGCTCTTCAGCTGGTTTGTTCTTGGAAAGCTGAGCTAGAAAGGACTCTCTCTGCCTGAGTACTCAAACAGACACTATTGTCAGGAACTCAGGATTAACAGTCTGACTCAGTGTAACACCAACATTAGTGCTATTGGGATAGTGAATAATCTCAGAAATTTACTCTAAACAAGAAAAATGAATGTTGCCTTCTGCATTTTCATTCTATAACTTTTCCTTTCTTTGCAACATGTTTTTCCCCCAAAATAAATTCCAAATACTTCTGGAAGTTCTTGTTAGGTGGAATGATCTCTGTGTGCCTGTGTGTGCACATGCATACTGATGTCTCATTTAATGGATCTATGATTTCTAGGTCAAATTAATTCAGTAGAAATAATCTGTGAAATGGCTGGTCTAAAAATGGAAGAATTTGTGAGTCAAACTTGTCATCTTCTCACTTTAGTGGATGAGGTCTGAGTTCTTCCACTTCTGATTCATTTATTTATTTATTTTTACAACCTCAGGCGAGATCGTGAGTGAAGAGAATAGATAGGCTTGACAGCACTGAACTCTCTATCACAGTTATTAGGAAGATAGTTGAAGGATAAATATAATCAACATTTTCCAATTACTGTTCCTTTGAGTACTTTAAGTATAGGAGGCTAAACAAAATCAAGTTCATCTCACTATTCCACTGAGGTTTTCAATTTTATTTTAGCTCATCTAGAAGAGCAACCACGTTTGAATAAGCAAAATACTTCAGGACAGAGCTGGAGAATATGTAATCCTCCTGACGTTGTTGAACCACAGCTCTCACCTTCTTTCACTTGGCATTACTGTTTGGGATGGATAGGAGCTGCAGCCCAACAGCATATGGAAGGAGACATATTTCCTTTCCACGTCTTAGAGTAGCTGGAGCATCCTATTCATAGAAGAGAAAAGGAAAACCTCCTTGTGGTTCATTAAACCTAGAACCACTCCATTTTTCTCCTTGTCCTTTCCCAAGTATAGGATTCATCTGTAGGAAACAGTTAAAAGTAAAAATTCAGCAAATAATGTTGGTGATTGATAGTAAGGAATAGAAGTTTTCAAAGCATGAGATAGCTCAGTTAGCAAGTTAACACACATACACACACACAATATTGCATTACTATTTATTGGGCATTGTGTTGACTCTTTGGACTTGATAGTGACTGGTTCATTTCCATGCTTCCATCAGTCCAAATATGGCACTGTATAAGTAAATGATCATAATAATGTTTTTCTCTTGCCTCCCATTCCTTGTTTTTCTTTTGTGACACTCTTTTTATATTCTACACCTAAAGCCAAGGATTATCTTTTTAAAAACAAACAAAAAAAATACTTGTTTAATCATTCCAGGAGCTTCTAGGGCAAAACAAAAGAGAGAGAAAGGGACAAAGAGAGAAACCTTTAAATAAGTATTTTCAGAGACCTGTATCTCATGTACTTGTATCTCTTTCAAACACCACCATTCATGTGAAGGGCAAATAGCATATAGAATGATACCTAAACATCCATCTTTATATAGTGGATAGGGCATAGTGGTATAATTCAGTTAAAACAATATTTTATCGTATCACAGCAGGGTCTTCAAACCACAGCAGAGCAAAATTGCAGATGGGCACCTCAGGGGTGGTGCATTTCCCAAAGGATTTTGCCCCATGAATGGTTCCAGGCTGCCTCTGGCTAGAGGGACCAATGAAGATGATGAACACAGTAGCAGGTAGGACAGCACCACTACCTGTTAGGAGTGGGTAATTGCAGAATTATTGCACTGACAACTGAGGAACAAGGGTGAGATAGTTCAGATTGCTGAAAAAGTATGTTTTTTTTTTCCTGCAGGAAAGTAAAAGATGCATGTTTTGGGCAAGAAATACAGCTGACTCCTTCAAATAATTCAGGTACTGTTGTTGTTGTTATTGTTACCTAATGAGTCAGGACCTCCTACTCCCCAGTTAAGGTAGCCACAATTACATTAGAATTAGAACTACATTAGAATTTACTCAACTGAAACCAGCTGGGATCCACTGCTGCTTCAGTGAACAAGTGCAAGACGTGTTTCAGTTGCTCAGCCTTTTCTTTTCCATCTTGTTATGTTCTCCCCCATTGTTTGCTATTGCTGGCTGGTTTCACAGCAGACTTACTTATTACCTATTCCCTCCTTCCTCACCCCCTCCTCATTCCATGGCATCTGTGCAGGTTTGCTCATTCCATGGCAGCCACAATGTAGAGTACAGAGTTGAGCTGAGGCTGAAACTCCATGACTTCCCCAACTAGCGTGTCCAGAGGGCACTGAGTTCTTGAGGCCACACTAGCTGGTGCTCAGAGACCAATGTTACAAAGAACCTTAGCTCTGGGAGGAAGTTGTGATAGAGGAACCCTTATTCTCCCACTACTTGATCCTTCATGAATACCTGACAGAAAGGGAGGGTTCTTTTTGCTGAGAAATCACCAGAGTAGTCCCATAGTTGAAACAGTCACTGCCTTGAGCGAACGCTATCAGTTTGTGAATAAGTTAGGACAGCGTCACAGGGTGCAGAACTCCATGTTGGAGTCAGAGCCCAGACTCCTGCTCAGGATGGCCTGTGCTGTGATTGTGACTTGGAGTAGCCAATCAGGTCCAGCAGGAGGAGTAGGAACCAATCCAGGCCACATCATTATGACCATCCTTGACCAATAGCTTGAAGCCACTTGATCTAAGACTTTTGAATCAGGATCGCAGTATTATGATCTCTAGAGTTCATATTCTCCAAGCCTGTTTCCACCAAGGTAACAACTCCATTGTCACCAGAGACCTACATCTCGTCCAATGATTTGCATGAGGGAATAAAGGATATTCTTATCAAATTTGCAGTGTCTAGGTCAAGAGAAGTAATAGTACGACTGTATTCTGCTTTGGTCAGACCCCATCTCAGTTCAAGAAGGATATTGACAAGGTGGAATGTGTCCAGAGGAGGGCTAAAAAAATGTAAAAAACACCCTGGAAACCCTGTCCTATGAGGGGTAGCTTAGGGAGCAGGTTATGTTTAGCCTGGAGAAGAGCAGGTTAAGAGGTGAAGGGATGTCATATGGAAGATGGAGCAAGATTATTTTCTGCTGCTCCAGAGACTAGGACATGAAGCAATGGCTTCAAGCTTCAGGAAAAGAAATTCCATCTAAATATTATGAGGAACTTCCTGACTGTAAGAGCAGTTTGACAGTGGAATATGTTGCCTTGGAGTGTGACGGAGTCTACTTTTTTGGAGGTTTTTAAACAAAGGCTGAGCACCCATATGCCGGGAATGGTTTGATTATGTATTCCTGAATGGTACATGTTGAATTTGATGGCCCTTGTGGTCTCTTCCAGCTGTATGATTCTATGATTCTATCTCTATGTCAGCCTATCAGTGGAGATATATCTGGGGGAATAGTTAGAAACAACAAGGAATGCTAACCTCCAAGCCTGTGAGGCCTTCCCACCCCACAAGAAAAGACAGACTCTGGAAGGATTTATCTAAACCAGGAAAGATAAAGGTCCATTTGTGGACTGGTGCATATTGGAGCTTAGAGCTTTTCTTGATACTGAAACTACTAGGTTGCCTTGCCCTTATCATTTCCTGTGGGACTGTTTTCAAGATCAGGAGAGCTCAGTCTGTTTTGCGTTCTTTCATGTCCCATCTATCTTTCTACTGTAAATCTGCACTTGTCACACTTTTGTCTACAGAGAAGCTTTCAGTGCCACAGGTGTTGTGTGCCAACACAGTGCAGCAAATATGCTTGGCAACAGTTGATAGCCTTTGCGGCTATAGTCCATACTCTGGACTGCAAGGCACTCAGTGGGGGAACCATACCTGTTTCTGGGGTTGTCACATAAGTACCTGGCCACCTGTAGACAACTATAGTTTGGAAGATGCATGGGGATAGCGTATATAAAAGGCACATACCTGATAGAGTATGCTGGATTGTATAGCTTTGATGGTTTGTCATAATTGGGCATAGAGTTAACCAGGATCCTATCTTACAAATACTTGGGGGACCCAGCTGAGAGAAGAGGTTGGCAGACAACTGGACTTCTACAGTAGATGTGTATTGCTTAATACTGACTCTTTGGCTACTGAAACTTTATTTTGGCCAGTAAAGATGAATTGATCACTTCTCTGTCACTTATGCACAGTATCACCATCTCCCAGGTGTGGATTCTGAGGCCCTTTCCGCATCCTGCCTTTTCTCAGTGCTGGGGTGTGGTGTTCGCGCGAGCAGCCTCTTGTGAGAGGCCCTCACATCCAGGTTTCTTCAGCTTCGCACAAGCTTCCTGCTCGCGCGAAAGCCCCGCCTCTTCTTTTTGCAGTGCAGCCTGGGACCTTCCCAGGCTGCACTGAGATAGGAAGTGCGACCGGCCTGGCTCATGAGGCTCTGCACACAAGGTAAGTGCACATGGGGTCTGGGAGCAATGCGCAAATGCGCACCATTTTCGGCTTAAAGCCGAAAATGAAAAAGTGCGTGAGCGGTGCCTGCCAGGCCCTGGAGCGTCGTGCAAATGTGAGTGCGTTGTGTGGACCGCTCCTCACTTTTGGGCGATGCTTGAGGGGCCCTTTCGCATGGAAAATGCCGTGCAAAAAGGGCCTGAGTTGTAGTCCCATCAGTTAATCTTCCAAGGTCACTGCCAGCATATACAGCCAGCAGTTTAAATTGCTGCTGGCACAAGTATGTAATTACATCACTGTAACTCTCTGATATGGATATAAATTATAATTATGCCAGGGCAGGGGAATTAGGAGCAATTCTATCCTCATCCAGTATGGTTAACTTAAGAATGGAGTTGCACTTCCAAGAAAAGCATTCCAAATGTGTAAGTTGCTAAGTAAATCTATATGGTCTTCATAAGGCCAGCTATTTATACATTTACTGTCTGTTGTAAATATAGAAAGACATCCAGGTCTTGATCTAGTAGAAGCAGCCTGTAATGTCTCCAGCCATTGCAAGGTAGAGTAGGCAGAGAGTTAGCAGTATGCCAAAAGCTAATGATGTGGTGTAGCAATGTATTTATTCTCTCCCACTTATGGTTGCTCCATGTACTGCAGTGGAGGCAACAAGCTGATATGAGCTTTCCTTTGTGTATCCCAATCTGCTGTCCCCAGTAAAGTGAATGTGGTACATGTCTGTCTGTCAGAGCATGCTTAGTGCACTGAATTTGGCTGGTGTGTTTAAGAAATGACATATGGAAAAAGGAGCTCTGAATGCTACTTTTAGCAAGAATTAGTAAAATGATATAATGTAGCCCTCCATAACTAACCAATAGTAGGATGATGGTCCAGGTCTGAAGGCATCATTACAGTGCATCCCGTTGCTCGGTTATCAATGTGTTCAGCACAAAATTATACTCATTCTTCTCAAAAACAGCCTTCTAAGTTCTGATGGAAAGATAGTTTTTTAATTAGTGTGCTTTCGTTGTGTTTTCTTTCAAATGCACCCCCCCACACACACACATTGTCATCCCAAAGTTCACCTGTGGCATGTTTATAAGTATTTGGTGTGCTAGGTAGAAAAAAACAAAAGGGATCTTAGCATGCAAATATGCACATTCACAGTTTTAAAATGGGATAGTGGAGGAGGACAATAAATAAAAGAATGCATACTTATAGCCATTTCCTCTGTAATTATATCAATGATCAATCTTAGTTTAGGCAAAAATATTCACTAGTGTTTTCTTTATATGTGTATACACAAACTCTTTCATTCTCCTTTCTTGACGTGATTTAATAAGCTAAGACGTCTCCAACTAACCATACTTTCCAGTTTTGTCTGCATCAGGAACCTATGATTGAGAACAAGCCAATTTCTTAAACTAATTTCAAATTGTAACATAATGGTTTATCAAGGTGTGGCACCAAAGGAGGACAGAATGAACACATGCTGATCTGTATCCAATGCTCATTTGCCTTTATTTCCCAAAGAGCCCTGTGTATCCCAGCCTATGAGAAGCCTTACTGTAGAAGAATATGCAAAGGCCTTTAAGTCATTCTTAGAATGTTCCACTGAGCACCAGTGCATGGAACAATTCAACAAGGAGGAGCTGCCAAATATAGTAGCCAGGTAAGACAGGATTTCAGAATGCTTGAAAAGTTACCCTTTGAGAGACAGCCAAACAGCTGGGGCTTTCTGCTGCCAAATCCCCTCTTGTTTTCTAAAGTGTAACATCTATATACTATTTCATCTCAGAGCCTTTTTCCCCTGATGTCACTATAAGGGAAGAAAACATTTCAGAGATATATGTGCAATTTATTTGGTTCACCTAGCACTGTGAACTCAGTTTGCATTTCCTCAACATAAGCATGAACCAGGACTGAATTTGCTGTCAAAATCCGTATATGTACAAAATTTGCAACTAATTTCCCAAAAATGAGCAGACATCTGTTTATGTATCTATACGTATATTTATAAAAACTCCCAAAAATTGCAATTTGGGACAAAATGTGCATAGCCATCAGGGGAAAAAGTATCTATGTGAAAAAATGCATTGTGGAAAAATACTTAAAAAAAAAGATGAAAATATGCTGAAAATATGCATACATTTTTTGTAGAGTTTTCTTTAAAAAATTGCAGCTCTTTATAACTGCAGCAGAAGGGATTTAGCCTTTGAAATAAGAGAACCTGAGCTTTACAAAATTGCTCATCCCTAGTGTTGTATACTTTTTCTATTTTTTTGGTCTTATCATTGACTTTGCCTATAGTGATCTCTAGAGTCCCACATCTTGTGAAAAATATATTTGTCTATTGGAACCCATATCTCTCATTTTAAGGCATATTATCTTACTTAAATATGTCAAAGCTCTGTAGAACATAGACCATGTTCCTGAATTCAGAGTTAGAAGAGAACCTACAGCCCATAAGAGGCTTATTTTCATTTAATATATTTGATCAGAAGCCTGTGATATTTAATATCATTAAAATTCTAGGCTTAGTCCATAACTTCATTTGGTATGAGTATATCACAGAATAAACTGATTGAAGAGAAATGAATTCAAACCACATCTTCCAGAGGTATGCACAGAAGCATTTTTCTTGCTGTATTTTGAAATGCATCTTACCACTTGGTTTGGGCAGTACTCATATTGTGTTTTTGTTTCGGTGGAACACACTGAGCTGTTCTTCTCAAAGTTCTAGACACTTCAGTGGTACATGACTGATAATAGCGAACAACTGAGCAAAGATGAACATTATTTGATCCTAAATAATTAATTATTATTATTTCAGCCTTGGAAATGGAAAATCAACTATCAACGTTCTAGGTGTGGGAAGTGGCACGGGTAAGGAATACAAATTTTGAAGTGAAAATATTCAATAGTTGATGCATGACTTTGCTTTGAAGGAGAAACTCATGGATGCAGATGTTGACCCTATGAAAATGAAGGCCAGAATCTTTGATAGATGCATAGATGGTGGTGATGTGAGGAAAAAGTTACATGCACACAACTGCAAAGGAGGTATTGGAGGAAAAGGGTGATTGAAATCAGTGGATTTTGTCTGTCTTCCTTGTGTGACTCCAGAAGAGCTGCAACTCATCATTTAGTGTATTGATCAGATTTTGTCACAAGGCTGTGTTCTTGCTTCTAATATAGTCATCTACTCTAGTTTTACTTTCAGGCTAAGATATCCATTGGTCTAAATGCACATATAATAGAAAGTCTTTTTAACTATTCATACCCTTTGCTTAACTGAAATTTATGTTGCAAAGGAATTGAAGGGGAGGCTTTATCAGCTGGCTGATGGACTCCCTAAAACAGTCTGTTAATCTGACAGTGTTACTGTCTTTGTTGGCCCATGTTGCATAATAGAGTTTCAGACATGTCGTATGATGGATACAATAATGACAAAAATAAATAAATAAATAAAAAATAGCCAAGTCTAATAAATTATTGTCTCTGTATACATGGCTCATGTACAGGTCCAGGCAGAACAGTCCAGTCCTCTGCATGTCTGCCTAGAAGTGAGATTCGCTTAGTCCAATGGTACTTATTCCTAGATAAGCTGGCGTTGATATCAACGAGCGGGTAAATCCTGGTGCATGACCAGCAAATAAAGCCACACACTGAGTGGGAGACTCAGAAGGTTATATTTTATTAGCTTGAACAACAAAGAAAAAGCATCCGGGGACAATTTCCACAAAGTGAGTGTTCCCTCTTCCACAAAAACACATTTCTATATGATAATGGGTAAAAATGCAAAATTATATCACTTCCACATAAAATCTAGTGGGCATCAGGTATTGGAGTATGGGTATTGGCCTTGTCAAGTACCCAGCATCCCATAATATCCCATTCAATTAGCACCCCTCTGTTATCCACCTTCAAGTGGGAATGCTTACATTTCTCTTCTTGAGCCTGGAAGCAGTGTCTCTTTTGTTATTGTCACTATACATTCCATTTCCTTTTGGTCTACACTTTCCCAGGACTAAATGTTACCTCTCAAGGTTTTCAAACCCAGACTCTCAGGTGCCAGATGTCAAAGCTAGAGAGTATGTTTTGTAAATAGTTGTTAACCACTGAGACAAGGAACTGGGATAAATCTTGAAGAGATCTGGCTAGTTTGCTCCTTTGAAATGATTCTAAGTTCCGTCATTCTCAGGCCTCTCCTGACAGCATAGGAGTGCAACACATGTATCCCACTATTATTATTTTTGTCACAGAAATCATGTTGGTCCCCTCTGATGCTTGAAAGCATCATTATTACTTTTATTTGTCTTGGTACCAGTGCTAGAGTGGAGCCAGGGTCTGTAGGGGTGAAGCACTGGCAACAGTTGATTAGTAAAGATGAATACTTCGTCCATCCAGCTCCTCCCCCCATCCCCATTCTTCAGGCTTCCATGTTCCTTTGGACTTTATTTCATTCCTCAAAGTAGACTTCCCCACCATCCACTTTATGTTGTCTCCTTTTCCTGTTATAATGCAAAGCATTTTTGGGTGCCTTCATCTGGAATGGACAATTAAGACATTTTAGCTTTAGAGAGGACTTGTTCCTAGTAGAGAAGAAAACTGTTAGAACTCATTTGTTGATTTGGTTCAGCAAACCGCCTTGTGTTTTTGTACTCTTCTTGACGGTGTGGCTATGAGGAAGATCACAACAAGCCTTGGTACTTCACAATTTACCACAACACCAAATACTTCAGGATGTGTGAATGCCAGATGAAAACTGCACAAAATTCTGATGTCTTGTTTCTCAAGTGTCAGAAAACCAATTTTTTAGCTGGGAGAAGAATAATGGTGAATAAAATATTATTTCTATCTCTAGTAGAGAAATACCCATTTCAAATTAAATTTAATTGTCCAGAAGGAAAAGGTACTAGCTGTGAGTTCCTTTGTGATGTTTCACTCACTGTTCGGTGTCCTTTACTGCACTGATATGAATAAAGCTGAACTGTATGAAGTGCTATATGATTGTCTAATTCCTTCTGCGAGAAAAAAACAGGATCACAGCTTGTCCGGCTGAGCCGTAATAGAACCAGTTATTGGATATTACAAATACCAACATCCAATTGTTCTCTGACAGAGGCATACATTGGTTGTAAATACTCTTCTCTTGATGACTGGTGGTGCACATATCATCTGGGGTTGGTTTTGTAGGATATTTCCAGAAGATGTAACATTGATGTGTATATAGGAAGAATGAATATGATGTTCTGCTGAAGCCATACTTAACAGTGGTAGGGCGATGCTCTTGGTCCCAGCTCACTGGTTGACAAAGACTTCAGCACATTCATTCTTCTTTAAAGTAACATTCCAAGGTCTGTCTCAGATAAACAGAACATAGTTTCATGAAAGTTGTTCCCACTGAATTGAATAGGGGCCAAGGTGTGTCTGGGTGGACTTTTCTAATTTTAAACATGATTTGGTGAGTTGTAGTTCATATATGATCAGAAGTAAAATCCTTGTTTTTTGTTTTCTTTTTAAAATCATTCTGTGGCTGTTTTGTAGGTGAACAGGACTTGAAAATGATTAGAATCATTCAAGCCAGGCACCCAGGAGCTTTGATCAGAAATGAAATCATAGAGCCCAACCCACAACACATTTTGGCATATAAAGGTACAGCATTGCATTGCTTCTACATCAAGGTACTTACCCAAGTTTGTGAGTAATTTGATTATTATTAAGCTTTAAGGTTTGTTTTAAATCTTGGGGTTTTTTTTTCCAGAATGTATATAATTTTTTCTTTCATTTTAGAATTTTAGTCACGTTTCCAAACAGACACTGTACCATCCTCTGTCATTTTTGCATATGGCTGAATGCAATAAAATACTTTGTATTTATACTTATCCAGAATATTTACCTATAAGTAATTTGTTCTATTGTTCTTTCCTAAACAGATGCAGTTAGGAATTCTGACTTTGAGAATGTCTCATTTACTTGGCACCAGTTGACATCCATGGAATATGAAAAGCAGGCAAAGGAGCAAAATCTCCGAAAGAAATATGACTTCATACATCTGATCCAGGTATATTAAAGACTGGTCACATGGCACTTCTGGCTTGAAGAAAAATATAGCACAATATTGTCTTTTTGGATGCTACATACTGTTTCCAGTGCTAGCTTCCTTATGGTCCATTTCAAAAAATTTTGATTTTAAAACAGTTGTTTGGCAACTTAGTTATGAAAAGAAAGCCTCAGCTTGCTTTACTTCCTCCCATGTCTTTGCAGTGTGAAATTTCATAGGTCATTGCTCCCAACACACATGTCTCAGAGCAGGTCACTGGTGGTATTAAGATATATATACACACAAGAGTAATTAGTGGTCATGTTTGACATTTTATTGCAAACCAGAAGTGTGGCAACTATTGTGTGCTGAAATCCACTGTACTGCTAACAGCTGGGCTATTCTTTTCTACCAGAGTTAAGCAGCTGTATAGATCTCAAAACTTTCTGCTGATTCCTGCAGATTTAGATGTGTATTGAGAAAGGCTCAGTAGGGCCTGTGTTTTAGGTAGGGCAAACTAACAGAGAATGAGATTGGCCCAAGATGAGACAGTGAGTTTTGTCTTTTGGTAGAGCTTGGGACCTGACTTCCCAAATCCCAGTTCATTACTCTAGCCACTGCACTATGCTTTCTCTAAATGGAAATATTTGGGAAGTCGTAAGTCCTAAATATCCGCATGAATCTGTGGATGCAGCAGAGGAGAATAGGTCTATTTCCAAGTATGAGAACACACTATAATCATTATACATGTCTGACTCTTATGTGCCCTTTGGCATGATAGGAAATACCAAATGCAATCATCAGAGCCTTGGAAAATCCCTCCTCCCATCATTCCTCTGACTGATGAATAGTGGCCCTGTCTTAACATCAGCATGCACTGAAAAGAGATTGAGACAATTTTTTTCCCCCTTGAATAGATTTGGGCAGCCATGCATGTCCAAGATGGGGAAAGGATTTCACTATCCATTCTGTGATGCAGACCATTCTGATATTTGGACGCCTGTGTTCTCTGTAAATTTTCTTGCATGTATTCCATCAAAAACCTAGGATTTCCCATAAGGAGTATAAACTGTGAAGATTTGGAATATCCTCTGCTCCTCAGTGAAACTGAGGCCTAAATTGATAGAATTTACCCATATGTTAACAAAACTGTCAGCAATTGCTTTGATAGGTCTACTCTTTTGATGGATCTAGTTAGAGCAACCAGTGGGATTCAGGCAGCCTATGTTCTTCCATTTGTGGAAAACTCTTTGATCCAGTGGAAGCTACCATGGATGGAAAAGGGTAGGGAGATGCAGTCTGAGGAAACTCTTCCCTTTTGCTGAAGCTCCCACACTGTTCCAGAGGATTCCCCAGCTCTCTAGGATAGATGTAGGGACTACAGAGGGCAATGTGAATGGGAGGACACCAGCAGGCATAACCTTGCATTTCCATAACAATATTACTTCTTCTAAGTTTGCTGATTTGTGAAGCAGGAAATGCAAGTGATTTCTGCTTGTGATGAGGCACGGGGTGGTTTTTATACGCAGTGGTGTTCAGAGAAGTTCATTGTGAAATATTAACAATACATTTTCTTTGTGGCAATGTGTCTTTTAGATGCTGTACCGTGTGGAGAATATTGCAAGCACTATCAAGTTTTTCCACAGCTGCCTAGATAGTTACGCTAAACTTTTGATTATAATTTTATCAGGTGAGATGGGTCCCTCCCACCCCATGTCACAGACACACAACTACAAATTAGAATACAAGTACAAAATACAGAAAATGACAACTACAGTCCTGTTTTAAAGTGATATTCAGATATTTTCAACTGAAGAATGGTTAAATTGGGCGCATGGGGGGGACACAAGCTCTGGCTTCTAGGCTGTATGAGGCTCACAATCTCCTTTTTGTGCCCCCAAATCCTTCCCAAACCTACACGATATACACATATCCTCCAAGTAAATATTGGGGTGAAAAAAATAACCTCAAAAATGACTCCCCAGAGCCTCAAATGCTTTGTAATCAATTAAATGGGAACTCCCCCACACCCACCCTTCACCATTTGCATTTGACCAGTTGCAGTTGGAAATCATGTCTGGTTCTGATTGACTTCCTGCAATTTTCCTATGGCTGAAAACTGGGTAGTTTGGCCTGTTATGGGGACAATGAGTGCCCCCCCATCTTGTCTTCCATCCCTGGATGATATGATACGGATCTGATAATTCCCTTGAATGTGATGTAGCAGAAAATGTTTTGCTGCATATTCCACATTGTAGAATAGTGCCAAGACTCTGGCCATTTCCACAAGATGTCACTCTAACACTATATCAGTGGGTTGTTACCAGTCTAGGAGCCACGCTTCCTCATGATGTTGTTACTATCCAGCTGCTATCCTGTCTTCAAGCACCACCAAATTACCATATTCTATTTCTAGAAAAAATCTGTTAAGAGCTTGCTATAGTACTTCAATCCCATCAGCTGTTGTAGTGCAGTACCGTCTGGCACTTGATAGCGCTTCCTGTTATGGTGGATCCAGCAGTGGATGGGCTGAGGATGTGCCCAGCTCATCCCTCCCTCAGTGACTCCCATGGCATGGTAACTTCCTATCACCTCTCTCTATTTATTTTTAAATGTCTCCTTTGAGTCAAAACTTTGTATTTTTAAATTACATTTTTAAACAGTGTAGGGCAAAAGTGCAATAGTGTACTGGCATGTGATGCTGTTACAACATTGCTGTGCTGTGTTAGTACAGCTTCCACCCCCCCCACCCCCCCAAAAAAATTGACTAATCAGGGGCAGTAGGGCTGGGTGAAGGTGGGGCACAGGAGTGGCTGAGGACACCGGAATGTGGAAGGAACACTGGTGGCAATACCACTACCCATTTGCTTAAGGGGGAAGGGTGTGGCAAAGAGTGTCCCTCACCCAACGGCATTACAGAAATGATGATACTGCCATTATAAATGTATAATGCGCTAATGGCCTCTAGTGTGGGAATGACCTAAGTCATCTGTGATTGTTGTGTTCCTTCTACTGATTTTATATTAATCCATCAATCCATTCATTCAATCTAATATTTTACACCAGTTTCCATTGTCCAGAGTGTTTTAACAACACAAAAATGTAAAATCAGACCAAAAGTCTTTCTATTCTAGGATTCTCTGTCACAAAGCAACCTAGCATGTGTCCATAAGAAATCCCCAGGGCTAGCTGTTTAGGATAGTAGCCCTTTCCTGCTATTTTCTGGGGCCTGGTACTGGGAGTCATATGCCCTCTGGATCTAGAGATAGGATGATGGTACCACGATTATCCATTCATACTGTTGTTGTTGCCGTTGTATGCCTTCAAGTCATTTCTGACTTACAACAGCCCAAAGCCAACTATATCAAGGGCTTTTCTTAGTAAGATTTGTTCAGAGGAGGTCTTTATCTTCCTCAGAGGCTGTGAGAATGTGTCTTGCCAAGGCCACCCAGTGGGTTTCCATGGCAGAGCAGAGATTCAAACCCTGGTCTCCCAGTGGAAACAGGGGAATATATATCACCCTAAACAACCTCACTCTATCCACTATACTCTGTGTAATTTTATACATCTCTGCCACATTCCCTCTATTATTTCTCCTGTAAGCTAAAGAACCAAATGTTGCAGACTTTCCCTATAAGGAAGGGTTTTTTTTAAAGACCATTGTTCAATTTGGTTGCCCTTTCCTGCACCTTTCCACTTTTAGAATATTCTTTTTAGAACCACAGTAGCAAGAACTGTGTACTATGCATGGTCACATCATAGATTTGTACCTCTAGCAGTTTAATGGGAGGAAGGGTCAACAATACCCAACATTCTGTAATGAAAAAAAGGCTACAGAAACATGACTCTGGTCTTTATTATAAAGATAACATTTGTAGCTCTTTCAGATGAAGAGGAAGGCTGAAGCTGTCCCAAGGGAAGAAGCTCCACAGCTTCAGAGCAGAGCCTTCCTCCAAGCTGTTATTCTTTATGTCTGTCAAAAAGAAGCACAAATGAGAAGGCCTGCTGACTGGGCCTCAGCAGATGAATGGGCTCATGTGTGGAAAATGCTCTTTAAAATAAGAGGATCTCAGATGCTTGGGCTAAGCCTGGGGGAAAAAAAGTTGTCAAGTAGTATAACTGACTGAACATGATAATGCTTCATTGTACCAATAAGAAGGAAGACAGAACAATTCTACAGTGACTGAAGCTTCCATGTAGAATCATTGTGGTAATTAACTCTAGAAGTTGTAGAGTGGATCAGAGTGGCATGATTTGACAAGCCTTTTAAGTTTAACTTTCTTGTGTCTGTATCCTGCTGCTCATCCAGTTAGTCATCTAGTGATATGTTCTGACATATCAGAAAACAGCTAATGCAGATTGCGTCTCTTGTCAAGTGATATAGAATCACAAGGCTGAAAGAGACTACAAGGGCCATTGAGTCCAACCCCCTGTCATGTATGCATGGTCATCTAGAACTTCCAACAGATGGTCATCTAGACTCTGTTTAAAAAGCTCCAAAGCAAGAGATTCCACCACACCCTGAGGCAGTGTATTCCACTGTTGAACTGCCTTTACCATCAGGAAGTTCTTCCTAATGTTTAGGTGGAATCTCTTTTCCTAAAGTTTGAAGCCAAATCCTAGTCTCTGGACCAGCAAAAAACAAGCTTGCTCCATCCACATATGACATCCCTTCAAATATTTAAACATGGCTGTCATGTTGCCTCTTAACCTTCTCTTCTCTAGGCTAACCTTACCCAGCTCCCCAAGCCACTCCTCATAGGGCATGGTTTCCAGACCTTTCACCATTTTGGTCGTCCTCCTCTGGATGTGTTCTAGCTTGTAAATCTCCTTCTTGAATTATGGTACCCAAACTGGACACAGCATTCCAGGTGAGATCTGACCAGAGCAGAATAGAGTGATACTATTACTTCCCTCAACCTTGAGGCTGTACTCCTATTGATGTAGCCTAGAACCACATTGGCTTTTTCAGCTGCCTCATCACACTATTGACTCAGGTTCAGCTTATGCTCTATTAAGACTCCTACATCTTGTAATGTGGTCAAGCCAGGCGGCACTCATCCTATATCTGTGCATTTCACTTTTTCTACCTAGGCATAGTACCTTACAATTCTCCCTGTTGAAATTCATGTTGTTAGTTTTGGTCCAGCTCTCTAATCTGTTAAAGTAATTGTGAATTCTGGCCCTGTCCTCTGGAATATCAGCTACCTTTCCTAATTTGGTGTTATTTGCAAATTTGATGACATATCCCCTCTTCTCTCATCCAAGTCATTGATAAAGATTTTGAACAGTACTGGGTCCAGAACAGAACCTTGTGGCACCCCCCCCCCAAATACTTTTTTCCAGGATGAAGAAGAGCCATTGGTGATCACCAATTACAAATCCACCTAGCAGTAGCCTGGTATAGCATACATTTTGCTAGCTTGTTTGCAAGGATTTCATGGGGGACTTTATTAAAAACCTTATTTAAATCAAAATACACTACATCCACAGACAAAATACACTACATCTCTTCATCTACCATCTCTATCAAAAAAGAGAAATAAGATTAATCTGACATGGTTTTTTGATCACGACATTCTTTTCTAAGTACTTACAGGCTGTCTGTTTAATGATCTTCTCTAAAATCTTTCCTGGTATTGATGCAAGATGACTAGGTGGTACTTGTTTGGGTCCTTTCTGAAGATAGGGGACAACATTTGCCCTCCTTCAGTCTGCTGGGACTTCCCCTGTTCTCCAGGAGCTCACAAGGATGATTGTCAGTGGTTCTGAAATTACTTCTGCCAGTTCTTTTAATACCCTTGGATGTATGTCATCTGGCCCTGGAGACTTGAATTCATTTAGAGTAGCCAGGTGTTCCTGCCTTCTTATCTATACTGTGCTATATTCCCCCTGCTGCATCATCTGATCCTTTTTACCCAGCTCAAGCATTGTTTTCCTTTTGGGAGAAGACCAAGGCAAAGAATGTGTTGAGTAGTTTTCTCTGCCCCCATTAGCATTTTGCCATTTTCTCCACATAGTGACCCTACCTTTTCCTTGTTCTTTCTTTGACTATGGCCATAAAACACACACACACACACACTTTTATTATTTTAAATCTCTCCAGCAAGCCTGCACTTTTTCTCCACTTTAGCTTTTCTGACTTTCTCCCTACTCATACTGACTATTCCTTTGAATTGCTCTTTGGTGATTTCCCCCCTTTTCCTTTTCTTGTACACATCCCTGTCAAATCTTAGCTTGGTTGAACATTCTTTAGACATCCATCGCAGATTCTTTAGACACCTCCCGTTTTTCCTTCTCATTTGAATTGTTTGAAATTCTGCCTTCAATATCTCACTTTTAAGAAATTCCCATCCCCTTTAAGTATCTCTGACCGTTTGATTAGTCCCAGTATTTCCCTAAGTTTACTGAAATCAGGTTTCTTAAAGTCTAAAATGCCTATCTGACTCTGCTTGTCTTCCCGTTCCTGCTGCATTACAAATTCCAGAAGAACATGGTCACTTCCATCTAAGGATCCCACCACTTCCAACCCATTAAAAAAAAGTCATCACTGCTGGCTAAGGTCAGATATGAAACAACTGATGCCCTTGTTGCTTCTTCTACCTTCTGGACAATGAAATTGTCTGTAAGGCAACTGAGCAATTTGTTGGTTCTTATATTCTTGGCAGAGTTTGACTTTCAACAAATAGCAGGACAGTTGAAATCTCTCATTACTATGATGTCTCTCCTTTCTGAATGTTTGATCATCTGTTCCAGGAAGGCATCCAAGTTCTCATTCTGGCTTTGGGGTCTGTAGTAGACCCACACAATGTCATTGCTGTTCTATCCCCCTTAATTTTTACCCATTGCTCTCAATTTGGCCTCCAGGATTTGAGTCACGGATCTGTTCATAGGTGTAAGCATCCTTGGTATTTAGTGTTACTCCTTTTCCTCCTTTCCTCTTTGGTCTATTTCCCTGAAATAGGTTATACACCTCTACCGGTACAAACTAGTCATGAGGCTCATCCCAATAGGTTTCAATGATGCCTATTATTTCCCATTCTCTGTGCATTACTGTAGATACATCTAAGACCATGGGCCATTCCCCCATCTATTTATTTAAGGTTTTTTTTCTCTCACTCTTTGGTTCTTGTACTATTCACCCAGTTCTCCCCATAACATTTGGGCTGTTATTTCCAGCATTTGATAAAGTCCTGCCCTCAAGAATACTGTCTCCTTCCTTGATTCAACTCGGTTTAAAACCCTTCTGATCAGGTTTGTGGTATCTCTTGTTAAGGTTCCAGTGTGGAGGTATGATTGTTCTAGGAACCACTTGAGGTGTAATTTCCATATCACAACACATGAACAAACTTTACATGGAAGAAGCACTGGGACTTTGAACCTACACTGAGTAAATATACCTGTGAGTGAATTCTGAGCTTACTATCTAAAGTGAAAAGCTAATGTACCTGTTCACAAGTAAATTATTACTCTTCACCTCTTACTATTGCTCTGTTGAGCCTTTAAGTATGGTTCGCTTAATCTGAATCAACAGATGAAGACCAACTTTAGAATTAATGTTTTTCGGAGGAACACGTAATAGACTCAAGCTTCTTGTTTTCTAGGGATATAAATATTCAACCATTTCATCTTTGCAAGTAAAGAAAAATAAAAATATTTCTGTGCAGTTCTTGCCCACTATTTGCACATCCTAAAGTGCTGGGAAATTATTCTGCACAAACATGCATGTGAATTTTTTGTGTGAAAATCATGGTGCACAAAAACCTCTATTTCTAGATAGTCATATAGAGGTTTTGTGTTTGTGCGTGTGCATCCATGCATACTGGTTTCTTCCTTCCCTTCCCTTCCCTTCCCTTCCCTTCCCTTCCCTTCCCTTCCCTTCCCTTCCCTTCCCTTCCCTTCCCTTCCTTTTTTTTTTTTGTGTGTGTGAAAAAACCCACATTGCTGCCGGGTTTTTTTGTAAAAATACAACAACTTTGCATAAAAAATGCTATTTTTTTACATGCAAGAGTGTTGCTTTATACAACACCTTTCCCTGAGCTAGCTTGTGTGTGTGTGTGTGTGTGTGTGTGTGTGTGTGTATTAGAAAATGATAGCCATCTGGAAACATTGGGGTTTTTAATGGAAAATGTAGTTTTTTTGTTTTTTGTTTTTTACATGAAAAACACAATTTTCATGTAAAAATGTATTTCTGTGTGTATAATTTCCTGAAACATTTCAGGATGTGCAAATACCAGGCAAAAACTGTGTAATGTTCTTGCCACTGTGTTATTCTTCCCCAGTGGCTTTTCTAGATGCCCAACACACACACACTCTGCTCTTTTTCCCAGGAAATGAATGACAGTGAATATTTTTCAATTTTTTTTACACTATTTGGTTATCCTATATTAGTCCTTGCCTGTTTTCTCATCCAGAACAAAACCTCACAATTCAGTCCTAGCCATATAAATGTGGAATTAAGCAAATCCCATGGTGTCAGTGAATTACGTTTGTCCTCAGTTATTGTCCTTTGTGAAATTGACTTAACTATGCAAGATAGTGAAACTAAAAATTTCATGTATCATTCTCACAGGTAACAGTGGGTGGGCTACCATGTGGAAGAAGTACAGACACTGCCTTCCCCCAACTGACAGTGGTCATTACATCACAGCGGATGATGTCAAAGTTATTTTGGAGGGAATGGGACTGGAATACCAGATATATGAGTTCCCTTCAGATTGGGACATCACTGAATGTTTTACTGATGGAGATACCATTGGAGGCCATACGTTGGACTTCCTGACAGGGACTAAAGACTTTATGAACACTGCACCCCATGACCTTAAGCAAAGTCTTCGGCAAGCTTTGGGCCAGCCAGAGTGCAGCACCAAGAAGGATGGAAGGATCATGTTCAGAAATGATTTGAGCATGATTGTGGTGAATTCCTAACACTGGTAGAAATAATGAAGGCTGTACTGCTTACTTTCTGAAGGGTACCACAGAAACAGTTCTCTGTTGTGAAAGGAAATTGTTTAGTGCTGTAGAAAGAAGTTGAGGAGGCAGCAGCAGGGGAAGAAGGTTAAGGATTGAACATGAAGCTTCATAGGCATTAAGAACTTAAATGAAATTTATTAATAGATCCTCTATTTTTCTTTTTTAAAAAAGAATACATATCTTGTTAATCATATTACAGAATTAACATTGGTTTACACTGATTATCTCTCAATCATGAGAAAGAGTCAGAGCATACAGTCTAGTAATTTGCTTTGTAGATATCTATAAAATGAGGAATCATGAACATGTTCAGATTGTAAGAAAGTATATGTGGGGGAGCAGAAGCAAACTTTAAATTATGTTAATGTAGAAGAAGATAGTACAGGGACTAATTTTTAATTTGATGTCTAATGTTAAGAAAGTAAGACAACCTGCATTGGGTGTACAAGCATCTTTACATTATGTTTTCTCTAGGGTAATTAATACAGTTAGATCTTTGTTATATTCTTCTTATTAAGTTTGCCATATTGCACCAAGCCATGGATTTTGGATAAGAAGAATTTGTTGGGATTGCCATGTATAGATATTGGAGACTATCAGGCCTTAAAATTTTACATGAAAGGGAATTTGTACCATATCCCTGCGCAGTTCCACAGCAAGGATGGGCGAAGTTACATCAGGTAGCATCTATGCAGCCATCCAAGGAATTAGATCTAGAAATCTTAGAGCTTCACTTTCTCTTAGCAAGGGGCCTCTTCTGTTGTTGTTGCTGTACTTGTTGTTTGTTGCATACTACTAATGTGCAGATTGCTTAATCCTTTCCCCTAAATGCAGTGGATTTCGAAGAGTAGGTGGATGTTGCAAACACTATGCCAGTCTGGGAAGAAAAAAAGATTACTCAGCATGGAATAATAAAGATGTATGTGCATTAGGCCCCAATGCAATATTGTAAGATTCTCATGTTCATTTTTGTATTTTCATAATGTGTTCCTCCTTTTTTTTTTTTTAAATAAATTTCACAGTTTCACAATGAGAGTTAATGCTTCTTCTGTCACTGTTTCATAGACTTCACTTTTCAGGTGCTAGAATGGAGCTGGTGTTCATAAAATATAAATCTCACAGTAAAGGTAAAGCATAAAGGCAAAGCAAGGAAAGATTTAGTAACTCCCACATGCTAAGTTATAGAAGTGGCTGGTGGCTGCAGTGTCAATGGGGCAGTGAATCCATCCAAGTTTTAAACTGAACTCAAAAAAGAACTATCCAAAGTGAAGATATTTTGAGGGTAGTTCAGCACCTTGGATAGCAGTAACATCAAAGCCATCAGCTGCTCATGTCAAGCCATTGTCATCCTCCATGATGCCACAACGATGCCTAGATGGTACCTGATGTTAATCTACTGTGGGAAGCAAGAATTGTAAACCGTATATAAATTTCAAATTGCATTTCCTTGCATCACTCTGGAGCTAGTGACCCAGAAAAGGTGACTACCAGGATACCACCAAGTGACTCTCCTCCCCCATGTGCTTTGCTGCTGCCCCCACTTTGTTCCCTTCCTTAGCCTTAACATGTCTGGTTTTGTTTTTTGTTTTTTGATAAGTATACAAAACTTGAGTGGGCTAACTCCTCTCCTTCCCCTGAATGAGATTCTTACTGCTTTCCAGTGTTTCCCAGTCCCATGCTCCTTGAGCTACTAGACTTATATCTAGGGCTGTTCTTGAGACATGTTTGGCTTCTCCCTTGGCAAAACACCCAAAACACCTCTCTGGGAGAGTCTCCAGTTCACAGCATGGTTCCAGAAGAGGTGGCAGCTTATGGCAACATTTCTAGGGAGGTTCTGTCTGTGTACATGTACATGACATTTTAGTAGATGTGGTAGTTTTTTTTTCTGAGCGGTATGTTTTTCCTTCTACTCCTGGGATGAATAAGATGGTACCAAACAATGGTACTCAAACAGAAAATACATATCTGCCATTAATGAAAGGCAGTACTCTAAGGTGTTAAAGCAATTAAAACAGGTCAGGAAAATTTAAGGTGAAGCACAAAATATTAATACTGTCCTTTTTCTCCTCTTGTAAAATGCTTTCCTTGTTTTGTTTTTTTTTAAAAATACTTTTTGACAAAAGAGGATGTTTGTCTATAGTGAAAGAGTCTCTTTATTTCCTGACTGCGTGGGGTGCCTTTGCCTGTAACATAAACTGTGTTCCTGTGTTGTTGAGGCTTAATATAGCCAGCTTTTTCCCAACAGCAAATCAATGATGAACACAGCTCAAGTGCAGCGGAATTAGTTTTGCCACTAGAGGGCTATGTAACTCAGCAGTTTGGATCAGCTCAATTTCAAAGCTATGTTACGTTTTCACTGAAACACAATGCCTGTCACAAGGCTTTGCTTCAGGCTTCATGTTGCCGGATCAGAGCACTCAAGGCATCAGCTGCTCTAAAGAAAAATCTGACCTATGGCCAAGTACAGTTGTGGCCTTGATAATTTCTTTGTGCAGGCTGCCAGATCACTCTTCCAATGTCCCTTTTGTTTAACTGACATGTATTGTGGGGAGGAGGGGTTGAATTGAAATGAAATCAGGAATCTTTGAATTTCAGCAAATCACATGGAGGAGGGTTTTCACCCAGTTAAAGAACTCTTTTGCTGAGCTTTAACTTAAGCAGCAGTTACTTAACACATAAATTTGGGGGGCATAAAGCAATAGTTTGTTAGACAACAAGACTTACTTTTGAATTGAATTGAATTTTGAAATACCTTTAATTAAATCCTAATTCTCATATGGATTTCTGGACTAGCTAGCCACTCTCTCATCACCGAAGATTTTAGTCTAGCCTGCAAATTTTATATTGCCACATAAATGTTGGTTGCTGTATCAACCGGCTAGAGGAAGGTAAAGAAGAACGATCCTGAGCAAAACCTCAAACCTTATGGAAGAATTCAGGAAATACTTTGGAAGAATTTATCCAGCCAAGAACTGGGCAACTGTGTAGGAAGCCAATTTCCACCTGTGGGTGAGCTGCAGCACCCCATTTTTTTTACTGAAAATCAGAACTGTTCAAGATAGGAAGAATGGTATTTTCACAAACCACCACTTCTATAAGCCTTCAGGAGGTGCCACTGTCTTTTTCCAATCATTGAGGCCTGACCTCTGCTCACCCCTGCTCTAGTCCCACAAAAAATGATTGTCCTTACTATAGTAAATAAAAACTTTTCAATTGTTACCTATGAAAAGTTTTGTTCTACTCTGCAATTAAAATGTTCAAACCAGCTTGCAAGGAATATTAAAACAATGAAAATGTATATAATGAATAGTATATTCCTGTGCCTCCATTGAACTAGACCTGCTGGCAATAGCCATAGTTAACTCCTAGCATGAAAATTCCAGCGCATTTACTTCCAAGCATGCTGGATATACTTTAAAGTGATACGTACACTGTAGTAGTTATAGACAGGTTTGTAGCTGTAGCTAAAATCTATTTTTGCCTTAACTGCTCTCACTGTACATCTTTCCTAATCTAATTCACCCTCTCCTCAAGACCCACCTACGTGAACCCAGGATATCATTCCAATGTAGATGCTGTACATGTGTTTAATATTTGATATTTCAAGTTTTGGAAAGTAGAGAAGAAGAAAAGAGAAAGAGAGAGAGAGAGAGAGAAAGATAATTGTTTTGTCTTACTTGAGCCGCAAGAGGGCTACAGCGATATGTTCATAATAGCCCACACACCAGTAACTGCACCTGGAATGTTTCCTTTCATCTGTATTGCCATTGAGAAGTTGGAGAGATAACCTGAATCTGTTACCTACAGTGAACTAGGTTTCTTCATGATAACAGATTATCTCCAAGACTTTAATGTTGTACAGATTATGACAAGGATCTTTGATGTACAGCATGTCAAAAGGGAAATGAACTCTGGAAGTCTGGTTAAACGTATGGTAGGGTGACCATAATGTTTGATGTGGCCTCCTGTGTCTTCAGGATGGGTGCTTGCATGGGAAATAATTGGTACCATATGTGTTATAGAATGAGCAAGCTAATCCGCACCTGGGTTTCCATATGGACTTTGATCTTTGAGGACTTTGAGGAGACCAAACAATATGCTATAGGAGTAATGAGCTGAATGAGCTGAACAGTACCCTTGGAATGTATGACCCATGGAACCATCACAAAGTGAAAATTGTATCCAGCCTCACCCCACGGAGTTTCCTGCCTCTGTGTTAGATAAGGAGAAAGTGGGTGCACTGTATGCAAAGGACTGGTAGCAAGTGGAGAGATGAGAGTGACTGGGGCAGACCACTTCAGGTACAGCTACAGCTTTCAGTGGCAGAGAAGAGGCATAAACTGAATTAGGAAGGTTGTGGGAGGGTATGAAGGTAGATATAGCTGAATTTTTATTATTTCAGTATAAATTTGGAATTTTTAAATGTAGCTGAGAAATAAATATAAATGAAATTTGAAAGCAAATTCTATAGCCTTCTTCAGCTGGTCTGTAACACATCTCAAGTAAACAGCTTAGTTTTAAAAAAGATAGAGCTATGATAGTCTTAAGCAGTCTCTGTGTGGAGGCTTCTCACATGGCCAGAAAAAATTAAGGTTCCTAATAATGTGGAGAGTTTTCATGCATAGCAAAGGCTCTCCTCTTCAGACTGTCATTATTCACATATGCACAAGCCCAAAAGAAAGCAGCAGTCTTAGGAAATTGCCTTCCTTGTTTAGTTAGGCCATTTCTGCCCTACACTGCTATAATGCTATTATTCCACTTTCAACATCCTCTGGAATTTTGGGGTTTGTAGTTTACTGAGGCCAAAGAGCTCTCTGGCTGAGAAGTCTAAATACCCCTCCCTAAACTGCAAACCCCAGGATTCCATAGGATGTTGAACGTGGAATAATAGCACTATAACAGTGTGGTGCGGGAATGACCTAAGCCTCTATTACAGGATGTCTGAATAAGGTTTTACTACTACTGCAGTGTCCCACCAACGGCATTTTCTTTCCATGGTGGTGGGATTAAGTGCTCCTGTAAGGCAAGAGGCAAGGTTGACAGCAGCCATGCAGCTGGTAGGGTCTTCCACATCAGACACACTTTTTCAGACTAAATGTGCCAAACAGTTACTGGGCAGTTACTTGGAGTGAGAGGAGCAGGGACGACATGGTGAAGGATTTCTCAGAGATAAAGGTAGTGGTACCATTGTTACCACCTGATGCCCCCATCCTGAGAAATGTACTTTTTTTATATCTAAACATATTTATGGCTGGAAATACATGGTTGGACATGTGCTGGCTGGAAAAGTGTGCTGCCAGGTCAAACTTGCTTAGAACGTGGCCAGGCCATCAACTGAAAAGCAGAATAGCTACAAGACCCTGGCATCAAGAGGTTCAAGCTAATATCTTCCCTGATCACAGGGTTTTTGCATTTACACACAGAACCAGATAACAGAATCAGAAACAATCCCTTCCGATATCATTGGATATCAGAGACCATCCCTTTGATCTCCAACTACAAATACCTTTCCTCCAACAAACATCAGTCTAAACTTCAAGATGCTATCATTATTCCCATAAATTCTGTCATTCTGGTGTCAAAGCAGTCTCCTGTTCTGGAAAGCTTTGGTCACTCAGTCTGATGAGAAAGCTTTGCCAGAACACCCCTTCAAAGTGTGGAAAAAGCTATTTAAACCCTGAGTTTTTGCCCCAGCAAGTTGAAGCATTTTGGGGATCCTGATTGCCAGTCCATGTTACTCTCAAATGCCTGTCTGAGCTCCTCCCCTCAATTCCTCCAGTTTCTTCAGGAATGGTAACTATTACCCTTCTCATCCTTAATCTCTCTCTATCAAACCTTTCACTCCTTATTTTCTGATAGTCTTGTCTGACTTTTGAGAGTGTATGTTTTCTTGTGTATGTGCATATATTTGTCATTTCAAAAAAACATATTGTTTATTTTTAAATGAGAGCCTCCCTGCATTAGTACCAGTAAACATAGGTGAAAATATCCTTCCATAACCCACTTCTTGCAGGCTGCTCTTGAGTTATAATTTTCCGAAATTCCAATGAGAAGCTGGCATAGGGTGACACCATGGCTAACGCTTGTTAGTACTCTACAGAGGGAGGCACTGTAAGCCCCTTTTGAAGGTTCTTTACCTTGAAAACACTATGATGAGACAATCCAAAATGAAATAAGAGATAGTACCAGAAGATGAACTTCCTAGGTTGGATGGCATTCAGTGGGGAAGAACAGAGGACAATTATAAGTTGAGCTGTGGCTAATGATGCAACTGGACTGAAGCTGAAAGGACATTCAGCTGTTGATGTGTTCAGAGGTAAAAGGAAAGTCTGAAGCAGAATAACACGTATTAAGGAACATGGAATATGAGAAGCATGAGTCAGAGGAAGTTAGACATAATAAAACAAGAAATGTTTATACAATGTTTATACAATGTTATGCAATGTACAAACATTGCAATATTGGGGGTAGATAAGCTAAAGTGGACAGGAATTGGATATTTTGAGTCAGATAATTACATAGTGTTCTACTCAGGAAATTAAAATCCAAGAAGAAAGGGGTGGTGTTTATAGTAAGGAGACATGTAGCAAAAGCAATCAAAGGATGCAATGCGAAGTCTGTCCAACTCCTGACAATAAGACATCAGAGAAAACCCATCAATATAACCATAATCAAAGTTTATGCATTAATTACAGAGACAGAGGAAGAAGAAACTGAACAATTCTATGCAGGGGTCCAGGAGGAAATTGGTCACACATCAAAGCAGTACTTCTTGTTAATAATAGGTGATTGGAATGAAAAAGTAGGAAACCAAGCAGAATCATAGACTGTAGGGAAAGTTGGGCGAGGATCAAGAAATGAAGCGGGAAACTGACTGACTGAATTTTGCAAGGCAAATTTATTGCAAACATATGCTTCAGGCAACCCAAGAAGCAACTGTATACATAGACATCATGTGATGGCCAATATAGAAAGCAAATAGATTATATTGTCTCTTCAAAAACGAGACAAGGATCAGATTGTGACACAGACCATAAGCTACTTATTCCAAAAGTTAGACAAAAGTTAAAGAATAGCACTGAAGTAACCACTGTACCAAAATACAACCTAAGGCCACCACCATGTACTTTAAAGATAATGCGAAAAATATTTGCACTATTAATCCTAACTGACTGGGTGAAGGGGAACTCTGGAGTGAAGCCAGGCACCTTGTCAGGGAGGGATACAAAAAAACACTGTCTGTAGCCAAAAAGTAGGAGAAGCCTCAATGGATAACAGATGAATCTCTTTAAGTAGTGAAGGACAGACAAGAAGCAAAAGAAAAAATGTGACAGAAATAGAGTCAGAACACTAAAAGCAATTGTTCAGTGATTTGTGCACAGGGACAAGGAGAACTACAATAATTATCAATTCAGAAGAATAGAAGATGACAACAAAAAAGAAAGAACAAGAGATCTCTTCCACAAAATCCAAGAAACCAAAGGAAAATTTAACCAAGAGTGGGAATGCTATACGACAAGTGGGGGAACACATTACATGACCAAATAGAAATAAAATAATGATTGAAACACTACATGGAAGAACTATTTAAAAGAGAGGAATGGTTGACAGATTCATTCAAGGAAGAACCATGTGGAGATAAACTGCCAATTTTAGAAAGTGAAGTGAAAGCTGTACTCAGAGCACTTGGGAGAAAGAAATCACCAGGACAGATGATATGCCAATAGAGCTGCTTCATTCTACAGAGACAGAATCTACCTAGTTCTAACTAAAATCTGTCAACAAATATAGAAAACATAACAATTAGGGATGGGCCAACCAAATCCTCGAATCCTCGAATCCTCGAATCCTCAAATTCTCGAATCTTTGGCAGGGATTCAAGATTCGGCAATCCGAATCCCTGTGCCAAAATAGGCAAACCGAATATTTCGAATCCACCACTCAAACAGTTTGTTGGGGACCGGGACGCCTGAAAATCTGGGAGACCAGGATACCTGAAATCTTGGGAGACCAGGATGCCTGAAAACTTTGGAGACCAGGATGCCTGAAAATTTGGGAGACTAGACACACAAGGGGAGATGGCAAGTAGGTGAATTTTTCCCTTGGAGTAATAATGGCCTTTGCTAACAATTTCACAAATTACATCTAGGGTTGTCTTCTAAGATATTTAAATTGAACATTTCATATTTACGTTCAGCACTTGACTGGTAGCTACAGGCTTGAAATTTCAAGGACAGCTGAAACATTCCTTTGCATAGCTCACTTGCAAACCTCTTTCAGACACAATTCTGGGGTTCCCAGTTTTACCAGGTGTCACAGTCTTCTCTGCCAAAGTGTGCTGGTGCATCATCAAGCTACAAATGCCAGGATGCCAGAAGGAGCTATGCAAAGAAAAGCCAGTTTTGACCTGGATTATCTCTCTACTGTAGTGGTCCTGTTTACACAGGCAGTAAATTTGTGGGATTAATCCACATTTTCCTGCCTGTGTACAAAGGGCCTTCATCACATTTTCAGTCTGGGGAGATCCTGAGGCAAAACTATGACAATTGTCCTGGCCAGATTTCTTCAGAGGGAGGTTTGCCTTTGCCTAGGCTTTTCCTAAGACTGAGAGAGCATGTCTTGCCCAAAATTATCCTTCTTTCCCTTGCTTTTTAAACCCTTTTTTAAAAAAAGATTCAAAAGATCTGAGGTTTGTGAGATTCGTGGATTCCCAGAACCTTCCAGGGATTTGGATCTGGAAAATTCTGGATTTGTCCCATCCCTAATAACAATGGTCCACAAATTGGAAACATTCAATATATATTTCAATTCCCAAGAAAGGGGATATCAGGAATAATAGCGACCATAGGACCATTGCATTAATTTCCTGGGTAAGCGAATTCATGCTGAAAATTCTACAGCAAGGACTTCTACCATATATGGATTGAGAAATGTCAGATTTCCAGGCTGGGTTCAAGAAAGGAAGAGTCACTAGGGATCATACTGCAAACACATGTTGGATAATGGAGTGTATCAAGGAATTTGAAAAGAAAATCAGCCTGTGCTTCATAGATTATAGCAAAGCCCTTAATTGTTTAGATCATTAAGAACTACTGGATTGCTCTTAAAGCATCGGGTGTGCCACTACTTATGATTGTTCTGATTTACACAAGACAGGAAGCTACTATTAGGACATAATATGGAGAAACAGAATGCTTTCCAACTAGGAAGGGGGTCAAGCAGGGCTGAATTTTATCATCCTATCTGTTTAACTTATATGGTGAACGTATAATATGCAAAGCAGGATTAGACTTAAAGGAAGGAGGTGTGAAAATTGGAGGAAGGAACATCAATAATTTAAGATATGCAGATAACACCATTCGACTAGAAGAAAACAGCAAAGATTTGGAACGATTACTGAAGAAAGTCAGGCAGAAAGTGAAAAGGGAGGTTTACAGTTGAACATTAATAACACAAAAATAATGACCACAGATGATTTACATAACCTTAATGTAGGCAATGAAGACATTCAAATAATTCAGGATTTTCCTTATGTTGGCTCAGTCATTAATCAGAACGTAGACTGAAGTCAAGAAATCAGAAGACAATGAGGACTTGGAAGGGTAGCTATAAAGGAACTAGACAACATCCTGAAGTTCAAAGATATATCATTGAATACCGAAGTTAACATCATCCATGCCATCACATTTCCAAGTTTCTATGCATAGTTATGAAAGCTGGACAGTGAAGGAAGCTGATAGGAAGAAAATCAAATCATTTGAAATGGGGTGTGGGAGAAGAGTTCTATGGATACTCTCGAGGCCCCTCCCTAAACTGCAAACCCTAGGATCCCATAGGACGTTGAAAGTGGAATAATAGTACTATAACAGGCTAGTGTATGGAAATGGCCCACATTACGAATAGATAGAATCAAGGAAGGCATGTCCCTGTGCCTGCAAGACCTGCACAGGGCAGTCGATGACAGAGTGGTTTGGTGGTCTCTCATCCATACGGTCACCATAAGTCAAGACTGACGATGGCAATTGACAACAACAACAACAATACTGCAGTGTAATGCAATTGAACTGAAATGCAAGCCCCCATTGGGTACGGTGAGGCTTCCTATCTTGTGTGTTGAGAACTGCAACCTATGAATGCTGCTGTTATCTATGACTTTTGTTCTTGTAGACTGATAGGCAGGTTCTCAGATGAAGGTGATATTTGAAACAGCACATGGAGAAGCAAGCTCTCTGA
This sequence comes from Cyclura pinguis, assembly GCA_030412105.1. Classification (NCBI taxonomy): domain Eukaryota; kingdom Metazoa; phylum Chordata; class Lepidosauria; order Squamata; family Iguanidae; genus Cyclura; species Cyclura pinguis. The sequence goes on along the minus strand of CM059599.1, from coordinate 243,685,510 downwards.
TATCACCAGCTCTGAAGTTCAAAATGTATCTACTCAGAAGTAAATCTCATTCAGTTAAGTGTACTGAATTGTAACTTTACAAAACAATTCTTTACTTGTCTGCTCAAACGGCTGTCTTCAATCCTAGACACACTTATCTTCCAAGAACAGACACATTTAGAACTGTGTTGTAAATGAATTAACTGGCATAAAGGAGATATGGTTTTGCTTTTCATCTAAGACAGCTAACTCTCAGTAGTTTCCAGCCTGAAAGCCAAGGCAAACTTTCTCCTTTTCCTCCCTTCCACGCCGACCACATTAAGTGCCTGTTTTCTAAAGGTTACCAAATCAATCTGTTTGTTTGCTTCAATGACTTTCCACATGGCCCTTAAAACACTGAGCAATATAAAATTGATTCAGAGACGAGCTCACTTGCTGTAGCACATGTATTTATGGAACTCTGCATGGGAATTGGGGTTAACAAACACTCTGTTATATAATAGCAATTCCATGAGGAAAGACCAAGTCATCTTTGCCCCCATTCATTAGCTAAGGTCACTGCCTTATATAAGGCAGCACAATTCAGTTTTGATATCTCAATCTAGTCAACATTCCCCATTCAGCTAAGCAGGCAGCACAAACCATTGCAACAAATTCATTTGAAGAAGATGACTATTTTTGTAAAAATACTTGATACCTGAAGCTAAATGTTTACAGAAAAAATGGGACTAATATTGTAGCAATTTCAAAACAGTGACAGAATATATCACAGAGAGATCAGCTCCTTTGTTTGGTCTTGATGGTCTGATAAAAACTTCAGTATGACTCATGAGAAATGTCATCTTTTGTAAAGAGTTTCTATTAAAAACTGTTAGCATAAACTGCCTTAATTCCCTGCAGATTTCTTCAAGTTTAGTTAGCATTCCATTTCTAATCACATTTAAGACCCTTTGGATTGAACAGGATAAGTTATTCTCAACTACCCTACTTCAAAACATGAAATTAAATGAATCCATAGAATAGAAGCATAAATACTGGCTGTTTTAAACACTGTTTTAAAATAGTTCCCACACCAGGAAATAAATATAAATAAAATGTCAAATACAAATATTACTTTTGGGAGGGAAATAAAAGAAATACTTACTAAGGAAAATGAAAGACACATGGAGGAGACAAACAATCTACCTTACTGCTTACTTTAATGTGTCTCTTTAATGCTGTTTTAACTTGTGCTTTTAAACGAAAAATAGTTTAATTGTATTTTAACTTTTGTAGTATGATTTTTTTAAAAAGTTGTATTGTGCTTTTTAAGGTGTTGTATGCCACCTTGGGTCTTGTACTGGGAAAAAAATCACCAATATAAATTAGAAAGAAAAGAAAAGAAAATCATTACTAGTACTGTCTGAAACCTTTCCTATTTTCCCACTGTTTCCTCACCTTAGGCATCTTAGCAGCAGTGGCCATTTCCACCCTACACTGTTATAGTGTTATTGTTCCACTTTCAACTTCCTGTGGAATGTATGCAGTATGTATGTGGATATGTAGTTTACTGAGGTCAAAGAACTCTCTGCCTGAGAATTCTAAATACCCCTCCTCAAACTGTAAACCTCAATATTCCATAGGATGTTGAAAGTGAAATAATAGCACTATGACAGTGTAGGGCAGAAATGGCCAGTGTCTCAGATACCCTGTCCACTTCTTGTGCATTTTTTAAACAAATATTATTTCTCAATAAGTTATGGCAAGAGGCCCCATTGCTTCTAGGAAGCCATCCATTTCTACTTTCTTCTTGAAACAGGCCAGTGAAAGTTAAACAACAACCAAAACCACTGTATGTTGAGGTATCTAACATGATTTCTATGCCAGCCCCCTCTTTTGCTTCTAGCAAGCCCTCTTTGGAATTTTCACATGAAAATTGGCACTAGGTGGCCAGTGGGTGGACAACTACCAAAAATTAGAGGTATCTAGCATTTTGTTCTGATGCATTACAGCCGTTACAGACACACAGACGTTCTCTTTTATTTTTATAGTATTATCCCTCTTTCTCTTTTAAAGAGGCTTTTCTGTTTCCAATGTTTTTTTATATATTTTCAACAAGGAAGTAACAAAGAAAGAACAAACTGGAGGCAGGAGTAAAGGATACACAGATTGTCTCTTCTCTGGCCAGTCTTTAATGTAGCCTTCATAGCCTCTTGTCCACCATACCTATCCACTATGGGCACTCACCATTCACAAGTGGACTGATGGGACTTCTGGCTGGAAATATCAGGAGGAAGCCAGGTTGAGGAAACTTGCTTTAATGCAAAATTTGCATAAACCCAAATTGTTTGCTTTTTTTTTAATGACGGAGAAACCCTTTGAGTCCTGCCTATGATCAGCATGTCCCCCCTCTTTTCTTTTTGAGCTGGGGATACCTCTTCTAAGCAAGAGGACACCCTTCATGAATATCATCGGTGTACACATCACAGCAACACAGATCTTCTGCTATCATCTCTCTTCCAGCAACCTGGTTGAGCTCTTTGAGTGGGGAATGGGGACATATTAGTAGTAGAAGCATCTTGACTGTGGACAAAACTGTGCATTTCTTTACATTTATTACATTTCTATCCTACTTCTTTCTCTCTCTTGCTCACTCCCCCCACTCTCTTTCTCCCTTGCCCAATATATATGAGCTCAAGGTAGTGAGCTAACACAACTCAAAACAAAGTAACTAGTAATACCATTAAAACATATCAAATGCTAAAACTGCAAATATTTGCTGGGACAGCCATCCCAAATCCAACTTTTGGATGTACCCCAGGTGTACAGATGAGCATGTGGGTCTTATGGCAGAACACCACAGATTTCCCAGGACCTTTGACCTATGGAAAGTCAATGGATTTTGACTGCTTCTTGAAGACTGTGCTACTTATGAGTAAAGTGCAACACAAAAGGATGATGAAACCAGAGAAGCATAAAAGGTCTCAAGTGAGATGGTTTTTGATGGAAGAGGTTGTTTACTCCGCTGGGTCTGCTGAGAGATCTGCATTCTAGGGAAAGGGGAAGACCCAGGTAGTGGTCTGTGAATAGGCTTGTGATAACATTCTTTTTTTTTTCATTTAATCTTGTCTCCAAATTCTTCCTAGATTTCTGCCTCTGGAAGAGAATGATTTCAGAGCATGTCGAATATAGTTCTGTGTAACAGTTCGTGCAGAATGAAGAACACTAGATTAATCACCATTCTTTTTCCACATAGGCTTTGAGTTTATGCTGCTTAGAGAATATGTACAAAGCTAGGGAAAAGTCATCAAGAGTTCAGTTGACTGGAAGTTTTTAATTCTTTAGGGAAGGCAAAACCAATCTCTTCAATTTGACATTGAAAATGTTTTCTGCTAACATCTGGCAAATCTGTTTGTTTGTGTTATCTGCCATTGCAGAACTGTTATTTATAGAGTTTGTATTCTAATTTACATTTTAATTTTATGAGCGGATTGAGAATTCTTTAGAAGCTGCTTCAGTTGGTGTCATTCAGTGTAGAATAGAATAAGCAGCCCAGCACTGCATTTGGAAAATATATATAAATATATTGATGTAAACACCTTAATTGAAGTCTTGTTTGACTCCCCACTCAAACTCTTAGCTCACTGGTAAATTTCCCCTGTCAAGCTGAGTTTTGCCTATCTGGATCTTTTGAAATATAATGCATTGTTCCAATTTGGGAATTCTTTTGTCTGGGAAATGCTCCTGGGGTCTCTTGGAATCCTCATTGAAACAATGTTAGAAAAGTTACTGCTTTGGACTACAGGTCCTGGAATTTACCCAGGCAGTACTAGTCCAAACGAATAACATTTCAAAGCTCTGAAACTGAGTGAGATGCAAAACTGATCACTTTCAATTCTCTGTTTCTGGTTGACAAGATAAACTAGATTGGAAAAGCTCTTAAATCCAAATGTTTAAATTTGTTGGGAAATCACAGGTAAGAAATTCTGCACAGTTAGAATGCAAAATGTTGAAAAATTCAAATATTCCCCCCCCCCATTCTAGGACAAAGGGAGCTTAGCTAGTATAGGGTTAACTGTTGGTCTGTGTTGTTTTAAAATGATTGGCTATGGTATCCAGACCGTGTGACCCAGGATACATTCTGCTATCAGTTACTGGTCATACTTAGAAGGTCAGTCTCTCTCTCTCCCCCCTGCTCCCTTCCTTAAGCAATCTTGCTTCTAGCACCTTCTCTCTGCTATGCTAGCCACTTCACCAAGAAGTTGGTGAATTTAAAACGAAAATACTGTTTTCCTAAATCCCTTTGTTAATTAGTTAGAAACCAGTTTCTGTAATGGATATGTAATTATAAAGTTTATTAGTAAATCTTTTAAATTTGGAACATGAAGCTGCCTGCCTTGTTTTTGCTTTCAAATCAGCCTCCAGTCCAGGGAAGACAACACAGAGATTGGGACTTGCTTTTTCTGCAACTCTGCTACAAGAGTTCCCCAAGGGCTGACACTCTGGGAAACTCTAACCCTCAACAGAAAAAATATTTATCAATCCTATGGCACCATGTAAAAATCTTGTCTGATTTTGTAAGATAAACAGGCTTAGCTTGGATTGGACAACATTGTGGAATCTCAGGGAGTTCCACATAGGACTATAAAAGAATCCTGTCTGAAACCACAGCGAGTCACTGCCATTCAAAGTTGACAAATGGGCTGACTCACTATAAGGCTGCTTCCTGTGTATTTGGCAAACGTATTTGCCAAACTCCTGAACAGGACCAGTATTTCCTACACAGCATGATATCATAGTTGTAGAACAAAACTGGCACCATGCCTGGAAACACAGCTGCTTGGAACCTCAGGAGCCAGTCCTGGTCTCTGTTGATGATATTGAGCTGGAGCTGTGCAACCAATCATATTTGTGAACATGGTGAAATCCATGGGGACAAGTGAAAGTAAATGAAGCCAATGTAACTGAAAGTGACAACAACGTCCTCTTAAATGAAAGCAAATTAAGACAACACAAAATCAGGGTTGGGAATCATATGGCTCTCCAACTGTTGTTGGATTTCAACAGCATTTGTCACTAGTGGCAAAGCTAGATAGCGGTTGTAGTCCAAAACAATAGGAGGGCCACAAACTTCACTTTCTTGGCATTCGAATGCATTTTACATTTCATTTAAATGCCAGAAGTGGAGTGCTGAAAATAAAAAAGCACAGGTTTTTTTGTAAAAAAAGAAAAAGTTAACACTATAGGAGTCCCAATTGACTGGAATTAACTTAAACTGTTATTTAAAAGAATGACACTCCGAGAGTGTATTAAGAGATATCATGATTATTTTAAAAAATGGCATATGTTGTGAAGACTGTGAAGATCCAGAACTTTAGATTGTTAACCCCAAGACAACCGTATTACACAGTAAATATAGCACGTCAATATCACTTTGAGGAAGCAATGCACAGTTTGCTGTCATGCTTTTCTGAGTTTGCATGTAGTTCTGCTTGAATCCAGGAAAAATGTTGTTGTCATTATTTCTATTGTTATTCATTTTTATCCCCTTTTCTCCTCAAATTCAAAGTGACTTACAAAAGTTTTAAAAAAGATCTGAAAGCACTCACAAAGGCTTAAGTAAAAACTTGCTGTATGTTAAAATGCAGTTAAACTATCCATAGAACTAAAACTAATGAAAACAAGACCATAAAAGATAAAAGTTAAAAGACAGTGAAGCACACAGTATAAAAAGCCCTTTTCCTGTTTATGAGCTATAGTTTGAGAAGTTAGCATCTTTGTTGTAAAATAAAATTCTTGTAGTTTCTCTAGTAGTATGGTCATTTGGTTCGACATGTTAAGGCCAGTTCAACCATTCTCTTGAGAACCGTGCCAAATAGGGGAATTTATGGCAGACATTATTAGGACTTGCAAATTCAACTTGTGCTCGCCTTCAAAAAGCCAATCACAAAGAAAAAAAATGCCAAATTCAAGGTATGTAGTTGAGGAAAAACACATGTTGTGACACAGAAGTCTTTTATCTCTTATTAAAAAACAAAAACAAAAAACCCTCCTTTAAAAACCATGCTAAGTGTGTTATCTGGTTTGACCCAAGAAGAAAATACAATACAGCCAAACAGAAAATTCATCACAAAAATTATAGTAACGTTAGTATAGTTATACAACTTGTTACCTACCATCAAGCTGACTTCAACTCATGGCAACCCTATAAATGAGAGACCTCAAAGTTACCCTGTCATCAACAGCCCTGCTCACATCTTGCAGACTCAGGGCTGTGGCTTCTTTGATTGAGTTTATCCAACTGTAATGTGGTCTTCTTCTTTTCCTACTGCCTTCTACTTTACCAAGCATTATTGTCTTTTTTAGTGAGTCATGTTTTCTAACGCAATGTCCAAAGTATGACAGCCTCAGTAAGGCATCTTGGCTTCTAGAGGAGAGTTCAGGCTTGATTTGCTCTAGGACCATCTATTTGTCGTTTTAGTGATCCACCGTATCTATAGAACTGTTCTCCAGTACCATATTTCAATTGAGTTAGATCTGTTCCTAACAATTTTCTTCACTCTCCACCTTTCATAATATACATAGAAACTGGAAATATGATGGCATGGACAGTCCAATTCAATTATGTCTTTGCACTTCAGGATCTTGTCCAGTTCCTTCATAGCTGCCCTTCTAAGTCCTAGTTTTCTTCTGATTTCTTGACTTCAGTCTTCATTCTGACTAATGACTGAGCCAAGGTATAAGAAACCTTTCACCATCTCACACATTCTTTTTCTTGTACATGTTGGAATGGCAACCTTTGCATGCTTAATTAACTGGCTAGTTAATTTGCATGTTTATTATAGGCATAGAGAAATAGCCTAGAGAAAAACTTCCTGTTTGTTTCGGTCAACACCTCTTCCTCCAGCATGTACACATTCTTTGTTCTTAAAAAGGTTCTCTTGCCATTTACATCTCTCTTTTGTCTTCGCCTTTTGTCCTGAAAGGATGCTCTGAGATCTCCTAACAGGGATTATTTTCAGCAAGCATGTGAGTGCTTAATTTCTTACCTTTCTTCAAGAATTGAACCTGTGTAAACTATGCACAAGATTTTGTGAGTAAACTCTTTTATATTTTTAACCAAACTATTTGTGTTTATTTTGAGCTAGATTAAGTGTGTTACGGGTGGAGTGATAGAAGTGGGACTGGTAATCTGTTCAACTTCCATTTTTGTGCAATTACTAGATACTCTGCTGATTGAGAGACTCATTACCAAAATCTCTCAATTCTCCAACAGTAGAATGCCTAGCTTACCTTGATTGATGCTTCTCACATTTCACATTTATATAGTATGTGTTGTGCAGCTTCAGACTTCCTTTTACCTCTGAGCACATCAACAGCTGGATGTCCTTTTTGCTTGAGTCTAGTTACATCATCAGCCACAGCACTACTCATAGTTGTCTTCTGCTCTACCCCAGTTGCTTGTAGAGTGCCATCTGAGTTAAGTTTCATATTCTGGCACTATCTTTTGTTTTATTTTGGATTGTCTCATCATAGGGTTTTCATGGCAAAAGACCTTCAAAAGGGTTTTATTGTAACTATTCTTGTGCATTACTAACAAGCATTAGCTATGGTGCCACTGCTGTTGTCTCTGAGAGATCCTCTTCCAGTGGATCTCTCAGAGTGGATACATGTGCACACACACTGCCCAGTAGCTGTTTGCCACATTTAGTCTGGCTCCTTAGAAAAAGCCTGCCTGACAAGGGAGACTCTACCAGTGGCAATGCTGCTGTCAGCACAGCCTCTTGCCTCAAAGGACCATGCAATCCCACCACTACAGAAAGGTAGTGCCATTAGTGGGCATACAACTCTAGCAATGTATTATTAGTTAGATGTTAACATAAAGAGTTGGAACTCTTTATTGTTATTGACAAAGGGCATATCAAAAATCTCAATCACAGAGATGAAAAATAATCTGCAAATCTGCAATTAGTAATTTATGACAGAAACATTGTTTCCCATTTGGATTTTATTTCTTGGCAAAGATAACCCATGACATAAAAATGAGCAATGTCTTTGCCTAATAATGACTCTCTACATTTGCAATTCATACCAATCATGAGTGGGTGGGAACCAAGGAACAAAGAGAAGAAAAGAAATTTTAATAAGTTAACACCTCATACAAGATGTGTATGATTCTATACACACACACACATTATACTTTTCAAAAATCAATCTGTTATTCTAGATAGGGATAAGGTGACAGAATTTTGATTTCTTAAAGCAGTTTACCTTTGATTTGAAAGAAAGAAGAAATATATTCATGTGTACACACCCAACTGTGGTCATTATTATGCCTTATCAGTGGTAAAGTTCTTTTATTCCTACCACCTTTTTCTTATATCCTACCTTTTATCTCTTTAGAGTAGGGAAAAGAAGCCTCAGCCATCTTTTAAGCAGAAATCATTGTGTAGTCATATTGTGAAAAGATGAAGAATATTGGGTGTGTGTATCCCCTTGTTGTACATCCCATAGAGCCCTCAATGGTGGTGAGTTATATCTTTCAGATTTCTATGTACCATTGTGTTCTGAGACTGTGAAAAATGCTTTGATCCAGGTATTCAAATACCACTGTTAAATGAGACAGCTCTGATTTTGTCACTATATTTTCAAACTATTTGGATATACTGAATATAAACACAGACACACATTTGACATCCTGCAATATAGAAGGAAAAATGTATAGGAGTACCAGAGTAAAATCAACTCAGACCTAGTAATAAGAACTTTGTATTTTATTTCAAATTCATTGTTTCTATAATATTTCAGTTTTCTGTTTAATTGCCCCCCCCTTTTTTTAAAAAAAATAGTTTTCCATTGAACTGATTGATGCTTATTCATCTATCTTGGAAGATTTTTCTCTGCAGAATTCACAGAAATCCACATTTTCTGCAACAAGATTTAGATTGCTTGGACAGGGATTTTTTAACTTTTTTTCATGTGGATTGTGCTCAGTCATAACTACATTATTAAAATCATGAACTTGGAAACTGTTGAACTGCAGGTCAGCTTTGAGGTTTTCTTAACCATTATAAATTCATCCCTTTGTAACAATCTGCCGCCAGTCAGTCCTTTTTCATCTTTTGTGTTACTGTGGCATCACAAATCCTGTGCAGATGAACATTTTCTATCAAATGTCCTAGTTTCTCCCTCCTCCTCCCAATTTCCCTTTTTTCCCCCCATCAGCTTATATTAATTGCCATAAACTCAGTTCAAAAAGTGCAATTAATTCAGCCAGGGAGAGAGGAGAGAAAAAGGCAGAATCTTTCCCTTCCCATGAGTCTCAGGCAAAAGCAAACTACTGCAGTCTCTCTTGATTTGTGTCTCCTTTCTCACTGATAACTTTTAGCATCTTGACTACACTCTGATGTTGTTTGGTCATACATGTCCCTATTTCCATCTGTGACATGTTGGAGGGTACGCAGGCAGTATGTTTAAACTTGTAGAAACAACATTTTTGGAGGTACTTAAAACTGTCGTCCCTAACACCCAGCTCATTATAAAGTAGTTATCTGTGTTATTCACTTCTATGTATATCTGCCATGAAAACATATGAGGTCCAGTGGATCAGACCAAAGCCCCATCTAATCCACCATCCATGAACAATGTAATTTCATCAAAATGACATCATGGAAAATGGATCTTCTCAGTGGTGATTCCCATTGCTTTATGTTGATTTGTACAGTGCATTGCATTGCATATGCAGTTTTGAGCAAACTTCTTTAATATTTTATTGTATCAAGCAGTATATATGTTACAAAAGAAATGAACAAGATTTTACTGGATAGCCCGCAAGCAGGGCATGAGATCTATAACCCTTCCCCACTGTTGTTCCCCAGGAACAGGAATTTGCAGCAAGATCCTATCACTGATCCTGAAGACAATATGGCTAGTAGACACTGCCAGCTTATCCTCCATCCACTTCTTTAAGCCCCCTTGCAAAAAAAAAAAAAAGACTCTCCTGGAAAATAAACATGCGTCTTTGAGCTTGATGAAGTGGCCTGTGCTTACCTGTGGCTTGATTTGCAGCAGCTCTTACAATTCAGCCAAATCAAAATCACTTTTTGCTGTTGCAGGTATGCAAGACGCACCTTGATGGGAAGTGGCTATTATATCCATAACTCTTAGAAACAGGAATGCTGCTTAAATTCACATCTAAACTTAAAAATGAGCTTAGGAAAAAAGTTAGTTTCAGGAACTTGCCAGCAGCTGAAAGCGAGGAATCTGATGAATTGTAATCTTCTCTTGACTTCCTCAGATATGACATACTACCATGTTATATCTCACACACACAAAAATGGAGAATTCTTAAAATTAGCTGAAATATCTTCCCCCTTCCCCCACATACCACTTGTACATAATTTGATTATCTCTCTGGAAGAATCCTGGCATTACTTTCCTAAGATCTGTATCAGGTTAAAAAAAAAAAAAAGCGAACTGTTTTGCGGTTATAAACGAATACATTTTTATTACAAAGAGGGAAATGTTTTGTTTTGTTTTTTTTCCCTTTGTACATTTTCTTTAACACCCTCTTTGCCTCATGAAGAAAAGTGTCATTTCAGAAAAATGGTGACGCTATTTGGGTGTTCTGATACAGGAATTACCACAATATGGACCTTCAGTATTTGTCTTATGATCAATGCAGCCACCTCTGCAGCTGGATAGCTTACCAACAAACACCTCCAAAGTGCCATTGTTACCGTGACTTCTGGGGATCCCGTGGGGGACACCTTGATTCACTCCAAGTTATAAAAGTTGAAGAAATTAGCGGAGCACTGGCATTAGCAAAATGAGGGGCAGGGTAACCCAGCAGGATCTTTTACCAAATTTTACGGGGTCAGACCAAGCAAAAAGCCAGACAAATGTACCAAATAAATGAATTTTATTAAATGGATCTATTATCACACACCAATGCACTCATTCACTCACGCACACAAGGCCTAATAAGAAGGAAAAGAGATGAAAAATGGATAGGGGATATAGCAAAGGGAATGTAGAGGTGATGATACTGCACCTATCCTGAAGTCTTTGGTCTGAGAAGTGGTGAGAAGAATGGAGATCAGTGAAGAGATGGCTGAGGGGATCACTCAACTAACAGAGTGCCAGTTTGCTAGCGTGGTGGGGAGTTCTCTGAAGAGACCATCAAAAGCTAGGGCCCTTTCCGCACCTTACCGTCTTCCAGCACTGGGGTGTGGGGATTGCGCGAGCAGCCTCCGGCGAGAGGCTCTTGCATCTGGGGTCCTTTGGCTCTGCATGAGCTGCCTGCTCACTTGAGAGCCCTGCCTCTTCCTTCTGCAGTGCAGCTTCGGACCTTCCCAGGCTGTGCTGGGGCAGAAAGCATGACCGGTGCAGCTCCGGAGGCTCCGCATGCCAGGTAAGTGCGCGCGGGGCCCAGAAGCAATGCGTGATCATGCACCATTTTTGGCTTCTAGCTGAAAATGAAAAGGTGCACAATTGGCGCCTGCCGGCCCCTGGAGCATCACGCGATTGTGAGTGCGTCATGCAGATCACTCCTCATAATTGCGTGATGCTCCAGGCCCTCTTTTGCATGGAAAATGCCATGCAAAAAGGGCCTAGGACTACCTATAGGGCAGAAGGTACCTCGAGGGGAGGCCCTCTTCCGGGAAGAACAATGGCCACAACAAAGGAAGGAATGCCATACAGTGCAAACTTGGTAGTTTGCATGATTGATTTATGGCGGGTTGCAGTATTGGTTTATGTAGGATTGCAGTACTGGTTTATGTAGGGTTGAAGTATTGGTTTATGTAGATGGACCTTGCTTTGTAGGATTTTCCAGAGTCAAAGTTGTTCAACCTGAGGAAAACATGCTAATCCTCCCCCACAAGTTGGCTATTCTTGGCTAAGGGCTCTTTGTTTATGTGGATATGTATAGCCTGAGGTCTCCTTGGGCTACGTGAACGGGGATTTTTCTGGTCTTGACCTGTTTTCGGTTTTTCTACCTCTTTGCCTACTTGCCCATCCGGGCAGCCTCTCTGGCATGGCAGGCATATCCGATATAAAATTTATAGTCCTCTGGATAGAGTATGCCACCAACTGATGCCACCATCAACTGAATGCATCCAAAAGAAAAGGAAAGAATTTTGAGACAAAAGTATATTGATTGACTGTTAAGTACAACTGAATGATAACATAGCAATGGGGAAGTGGAGAAACTACCAGTGAAGTGTTGAAAATAAGGGCCACAAAAATCAGGAAGGTAGCGGAAAGGATAAGTATGTTTGCCCAGTCCGGGGTAGAAATCCTACTGGAGAAAAGTTTAGAAGTCTTTTCTTTTTCTTTGAAATCAGCAGCAGGTCAGAGACTTCCTCCCTTGATCTCTATTTAGAAACTCTGTGTTCTTTTTCCTTTGAAATAATTAGTTTGAAATGGGTTTGAAGACTGAACAAATCCCTCAAAAGTTATAGACCCTGATGTAAGTAAAAGCAACCAAAGTTAGAAACTCTTTAAAGAAAGAAAATCATGGGAAGCATTGCTATAGGTCAGTCTTAAGTCTTCATTTATGCCTTACTGCTGTGAAGACCACAGACCAATTACGACAAATAAATTAGTTGCCCTGACAGTAAGACAGAAATATTCCACACAGACTGCTTTGATCACAGACAGACACAATGTTGCCTCTCATCACTAAGTAGAAGTTAACTCTTCATCCAAGGCAGGATAAGCAAAATAAACTTCAGAGAGAAGGAGATGACATTTTGATTTAACATGGAGGTACTATATTACTTACATACAGGTTATATAGCCAGTACATATAATCTGACTACTGTATAACCTGTGTTTGGTTCAATCCGTTTAGTGCATGATGAGCCTGTTTATTCAGAAGTCAGTCCAACTCAACTGAAAGGAATACTTTTCCTACCACATGTGTTTAGGATTGCATCATTCCTTGTCACAGAAAATAATTTGAGCTTTTAGTGCTCATCACCATACCCACCCTTTCAAGTATATCTGTAATCCTGAAGCCTAGAACAGTGGTGAGGAATCTTCATACCTTATTTCTCATTTTAGAATGCTCTCCTTCTTATATCTTCCAACAGTCTCAATTTAGCAGGAACAGTCTGGATTAATCCTCTGTTAATCCTACTTTTTCAGATGCTTTTAAAATGTCCAAGTTTTTTTCTCATTCTTCCACTTTGCCCCTTGGCTTACTTCAAATTGTTTTAAACTGATTTCAAACTGCAAAAGTAGCTTGTACTCAGCTAACTCAGCAGTAGGGGGAGAGAGGAGGAGAGAAAAGGAGGGGAAGAATCATGGGCAAAAACAACCTGCTGCAGCCTCTACTAGTTGCTGTGTTCTTCCTCATTAATAACATTTATCAGTTTGGCACTTTGGATCCCATCCTGGGAGAAAGCTGGAGTACAAATGTGACAAAGTCAGGGTATAAATTCAATAAATAAATCAATAAAATAAATCCTGAGTGCACAGTAATGTTGCTGTCCCTATATGTCCTAGTTTTCTTCTGAGGAAATGTTGGAGGGTATGCTTTGCTCATCTCTTAACTTTGCTTCCATGCTTCAATGCCAGGATTTAGGCAAGCTCTCTACCTTTTGGGATGGCCTACTTAGTTACTGTTTTTAGGTGGTTATTTATAGGAAGACTGTGGTTCAGTTAAAACCAGTAGGGGCCAGGGGAATGGATCTTGGACAATGTATGATGGGCCCCTTTCTCTTCCTCCCCACAGTTTGGGAGCTATTTTGCTTGCTTTTGGAAATTTGGAATGTCTGAAGAAGAACTTCCCAAAATGTATAAATTGTGGACAGTATAGCAATTCCCCTATTAGGCACCAGAGGTCGGTGTTGTTCTGTTCATTTAAGAAGTAAAAATTGACTACAACCTGGTAAGCTGGATTCTTTGCAATATGAAAATTTAAGATTATTTGGCAACCAGTAAAAATTAGTACAATCTGCTTGAGACTCAATAGAGACACCCTTTTTAATAATAATTAGATGTCAAGAAGAAAAAGTTCGTGGTCTTTTCCCCATTACTCAGGATCTTTATTTCCGAATTCTGCCAACAGCTGGGGGAACTATCTTGTCAAGTCACAACACTGGCTACAAGCAGGTTGTGTGGACTGTGCAGCATAAACATGGATGGAAAGAATATTTCACTTCTGAGAAGATTCTTGGACTGGCAAGAGTCTTTCACAGTTTCAGACTAATTCTATGCAAAATGTGCACATGGTTATTTTGTGGAGAACACAGCATTTTCTGCACAGGGAATTATATTTCCATGCAGAAATATTATTTCCCATGGAGAAATACCTGTTTTCTGTTGTTTTCTATGCAAAACAACTGCCTGCAAATTTTGTGCAAAATTTTTCCTGAATTACAAATAGACTTTCAAAACTGCGCAGGTTTCAGAGTTTCTTGCAATAGAAAGAAAATTGCTAATATGTTCATTGCTTCCTTTGAGAAGAAATTTCACGAAGAATTACATGCCTAATCACAAATAAGTAAAGAGGATGGTGCACTTTCTGAGGAGGACTGCCTCTAAAGCCCCATATCGTGTTTGTAAAGAGGCAGGTGTCTTCTTGTAGCTCAAAGCTACTCAGTCAATCCCTGAAATATTTTATCAAGAATCCAGAATTTCAGCCACAGTTCCCAAAGAAATGCATGTCTCAAGCCACTTGAAGAAAAGTAATGTAAGAACTAGGCATGACATCATCAGCACCATCACCAGTATCAGAACTGTGCTTTTATCTCTAAGACAGCAGTGTTAAGTATTCCTTGAAAGCAATGTAAGTAATGAAATGTTTTGTTTTAACCTGAGGTAATTCAGAGACACAGGGCCTAAATACCCCAAAGGCACCAGAATCCAATCTGATCTTGGAAGCTAAGCAGGGTCAGTTCCGGTTAGTTATGGGAGACTGCCAATGAATACCAGTTGCTGTAGGCTATATTTCAGAGGAAAGACCTGGCAAAACCACCTCTGAGTATTCCTTACCTAAGAAAACCCTGTGAAATTCATGGAGTCACCATAGGTTGACAAGCAACTTGAAGGCCCAAACACACACAAGATATTTCAGAGATATTTCTCAACAAAATGAAAAAAATGAACAAATAAATGAATAAATATCTTTAAAAAAAAACAACACTATGGAGCTTAGTCCCCCATAAATCAGTAAGGAATCACACTCTATATTAAGAAAAATAAGCTCAGATTATTCAAACCAGCAGGAAAAACTTAACACATACACACAAAGATTTCACAGTAATGGGTTAAAACTCATAATTCCCTACCATAATGGACATACATAATTCCTATCAACCCTGGCCAGTATGGAAACACTGGGAATTATAATCAAGACATCTGGAGAGCACCAGGTTAGAGATAGCTGACATTGTTCCTTGTCTCAATTATACTGACAGAAAGTACCAAAAAGCTTATCTTCAAGTATTTCCCCTTTCCTTATGAGCTTCAAGGAAGAAGTGGAAACATATTGGATTAAGGTTTTCTCTGATGATATCTAGTTCATTTGGGAAACTTAGTTTATTGGAACTTAGTTTACTGGAAACTATGTGGATGGATATTGTCCACAAAGCCCCAGTTCAATATATTATTGGCACAATGGAAGCAGGAAATGACGCACTGCTATTTCCTTTGTGATAGAATTCAGTCCAGGGAGTGTGTTGGGAAGATTCTGGTGCCTATTTGCATGGCAGCATGAGAGTTTGTCTCCTGTGGTATGAACCCAAATGGCAAAGGAGTATATGTGAAAGGAGCTAAACTAAGACATTCTCCTGTTCAGCTTCACTAAGCTGTTGTGATACCCTCAGCTTTAAGCACATAATATTATTAGCAGTAAAAGTTACATTCTGGCCAACAATGCACATTTATGTTTACTGCCATAAGAATTAAAACAAGCCACAAAGACTCTGAGGCTGAAAGCTGTAAGATTAACTAATGCGATTAATGGATTACTTCTTAAAATGCAGATTATAAATGTGGATTTTTAATCAATGATGCCTACTAGGGAAGGATGTTTGCTGAAGGCACTGTTGTAGGCATTCTGTCTGAGTCTCTAGATGGTGATATCACATGAAAGAAACTATCCCAACCACTAAATGATCTACGTATTAATTTTGATTCTCACTTATTCCAGCCAACTATTGCAGTGGTGGTGGATAGAAACACCTATCCTAGTATACAGTAATACCTTTTTGAACTGATTGATTAGGTCTCAATCCATAGCCTGTTTACTCTAGACATTGTTATTAAAACAAAAGCGCTGTGCATGCCAATGTTGGAGATCGGCGGGAAAAAGACAAACAGCTAACAAACTCTGTTTTCAAACAACACATATACATGCATGTGTATTTTATCTGATAAACAGCCAATTTGTATGCACTGTTTTATGCTTACATACCAAGGGCACAATTTTTACATCATCTAAAGGATTCTGATTACATAGGAAAAAAAATAAGAAAGACGTAGGCATGAAAAATAATTCTGTCAGACTTGAGATTCTCAACAAAATCATTCATTTTACATCTCTTGAAACTCTTCCTTGTATCTACACTGCACAACTACAGCAGTTTGATACTACTATAATTGCCATGGTTCCATCTTATAGAAAATAAGACTGAGGGATTATCACATCTCTATATCTTAGACTCTGGGCTGGCACAGCTAGGAATACTCCAGATTGGTTCTAGAGGGTGGAAAGAAAGGAAATGAGGAGAAGGGGTGATAAAGATATAGTTCATCCATCAAGTTGAATACTCCTAAACTTGCTGATGACTTTTTCTTGCATGCAAGTTGTGCTATTTTTGTTACACATGGACTGTGGCCCTTTGCGCATGGCATTTGCCATGTTAAAGGGCATCTGGAGCATCGTGTGATTGTGAGGAGCAATCTGCATGACAAGCACAATCGCGCAATGCTCCAGGGGCCGGCAGGCACTGATCGTGCACCTTTTCATTTTCGGATGGAAGCCAAAAATGGTGCGCGATCGTGCATTGCTCCCGGGCCCCGCTCCCACTTACCTGGTGTGCGGAGCCTCTGGTGCTGTACCGGTCACGCTTCCTGCCTCAGCGCAGCCTGGGAAACTCCCAGCTGCTCTGCAGAAGGAAGAGGCAGGGCTCTCGTGCAAGCAGGCCGCTCGTGTGGAGCTGAAGCAGCAGGGATGCGAGAACCTTTCGCTGGAGGCTGCTCGCACGATCCCCACATCCCAGCGCCGGAAAAAGGCAAGGTGCGGAAAGGGCCTGTCACTTACCTCTCAACCTTGGAATTAGAGCAAGAGTGGGCAGAATACATACCACAGATTGCATATGACCCCTGAACCTCACTTTTGTGGCTCCTGAAGCCCCCCTGGTACCCTAAAGCCACCCAAACCAGTCTTGTAATCACACAAGGCTGAATGAAGGAAAGGTGGAAAAGTTTGGATAATGAGAAGTTAGGGAGTAGTAGGTGATATTTACCTATCCGGAGAGAAGCGACAAAGCAATGTGGGCCAGAAAAAGACTCCAAGGGAAGAACCAGAAGGGGAATCAGAGGAGCAGAGTGATGGCCTATGTCCAGAATATTATGGTATTACAAATTGTCTGGCTCAAAGCCAGAGTTCAAGTACTTTTTTTTTGCCCTGTGCGGGAAGGTGTTAATGGCTCTGGCAGAGTAGATAATGGGGTTTGGACAAGCTAATGGCCTTAGCATTTGACAAAGGACTGATGGGAATCATGATAGCTACTTAATGGCAACACAGGTGAGGGGACAAAAGGAGAATTTCGGTGGACAGAGAAAAAGAGTCGAATACAATCAGTTTTTTATTACATTTTTTATTTTTTTAATTTGAATTATTAATTATACATAGAAATTATGTACTATATTTATATTTCATCCCTTCCTCCCTCCCCTCACTCAACCCTGGAATGGTATAACATAACTAATTTATTTTTCCCTTTATGTGGTATATCATTTTAATTCTATTATCCACATCCTCATAGCCCTCTCTCTCCTTTACAAACTCAATCAATTTCTCCCACCTCCTGGACCAGTTCTCTTCTCACAGCTGACCTAGATATAACCTTGTCTTCTCCAATATATAATCAAACAGCATATAGTCTGCTATATAGTATTTTCATTTCGTTTTCACCCACTTTTCTTCATCTTTCCATCCTTTCCAGTTGTTCTGTGGAAGTAGTTTCAAGCGCTATTGTTTCTAAAGATCAAATCATTGAGAGACGTTTGCAAGTCCATTGTCACTAGAGTTCCCTGGCTGTAACCTAGCCATGCCCTGAGGTCCCATCTGACCTAGTTTTGCAAAGCATATGTGCAGCCAGTTCCTCTTAACCAGCAGTCTTACCAGCCATAGCAAGATATAATTTATATTTCATGCCAATTAATATTTGCCAATTAAACCATATCATGCGGTGGGTTGTATGGCCTGATAACACTGGGTGGAACCCCATGGCTAGACATGTTAAAGAAAAAGACATCCAGCAAGGTTGGGAATTCCTGAAGAAGGCATTCCAAAAAGCAAAGCCACAAACAGTCTCATGGAAGAAGAAAAACGGGAAACATCTGAAAAAACTGATGTGGTTGCAGAGCAAACTCAAGGAGGAAGTGAAAAGTAAAAACAGTATGTATAAAGAATGGAAAGAAGGACAAATCACTAAGGAAGAGTACCAAAGTGTTGTCCAAGTTTGCAGGAACAGTATAAAGAAGGCTGAAGCTCAGAATGAGCTGAGACTGGCTAGGCAAGCAACAAAAAGGAGTTTTTCAGATACATTTGAGGTGAGAGAATGACCAAGGAGACAGTGAGTCTGCCATCCAGTAAGGAAGGTAAAAGGTTAAAAGATCACAATGAAAAGACTGTGAGATTATGCTCCCATCCCCCAGTTTTTGGGTTTAATTTCAAGTTCACAGATTAAATAAATATATTACAAGAACATTCTAATGAATGACTGTGGATGTCCTGGCACATGTGACAGTCATTTTTTTTTTAACAATCTCACAATGCATTCCTTATCTTGGAGCACTTCAGGTAACAACAAAGTGAAAAGGGGAATTGCAATTAAGAATTAGTCAGAAGACCTGACTTTCCTGGTGTTGTACTGCTTCTCTTTCAGTCTTCAATAGGAAGTACAAAATACAGTCTCTCCATTCCCCAGTCATGTTGTTTCTTTCCAATTGCTGGCCTATCTTAAACCATAGCAAGGAAATTTATGGTGCCTTTGCAGACAGAAATCGTGTTGAAGTCCCTGCTTATATGTCTGTGGCCTAAAAGCTTTATTCAGTGGCTGTTAGGGTAGACATATGCATAAAAGAAACCTGTGTGAACATGAGAGGGTGATTGCACGTGAAAGAGTGTGACTAGACAACCTAAGGGGCATGGTTAAAGGTGTAGTCAGGTGACTCAAAGGCATGGCCAAGTTCAAAAGTTGCTACTAAGGAAGAGTACAGAGAACCGTGGTGTTTTAAACACAGTAATAACTGAATTTATATATTGTCTTCAGGGAAACCCGAGTCAAGGAGTAACACTAAATGAATAAAGTATGGTATGTGTGTGCATGCACATTTCCACCTTCATTTGTTTTCTAAAAATATCACAGTTAGGAGTTAATAAATATTGCACCCTTCCACAATTCATGTATCCTGTTTCTAGTCCTAACCACTAAAGCTTCATGTTTTAAAGTCTTCTGTACCACTGGCTATGAGCAGAACTTGTCATATGAAACAGACGGTCATTTGTATGAAGAAGTATCATGTCCTTGAGGGATATTTGTGTTGTATTGGTCTGAGCTGTCCTCCCGTTCACATCAATAAGAGTAGGAACAACAGCATTAGTGTTAATGTTATACAAACTCTGCCAGAATTAGTATATGATGTGATATGATATGATATGATATTTTATATTATGATGTAATATACAAGGTGTATGAGTGTTATCTTTACAATTTCAATTGCATATAGAATTGAAATTGTAAAGATAATTTTCAAATGCCCTATAGATATTTATTGTGTGCCTTCAAGTGGACCTCAAGTTATGACAGCCCTATAATAAGGTCTTCTCAGCAGCACTTATTTAGAGAAGGTTTTCCGTTGCCTTCCTCTACAGCTGAGAGAGTGTGACTTTCCCAAGGTCTCCCAGTGGGTTTTCATGGCTTAGCAAGGATTTGAACTCTGGTCTCTTGGAGTTCTCCTCTGTCACTCAAATCACTTTATCACATAGGCTCTCTATATAGACGTATCATATCATATCTTATGTCATATCATGCTGCAGTGTTTTATAAATAGCTGTTGTAATTTCGTATTTACTTAAATCCTTAATTCTATTGATCATAGGTGTTTCAGTTCTTGCACAGCAACCTCCTATCTGTATTTGTTTTAAAAGTATCTCACTTGGCATACATTAAGCAGGTGACCCTTGCTTGCTGACCCCACAACTTTAGACATGGAGCAGCATCTTGTACCTTACTTGTTGGAGGCACAGCTAGCCCATTCAGGAAATAAAATGCATGACAATAAAGATCAAAATGTGGCCAATTCCTTATTTCACCTCTTTTACTCCAAAGCAATAGGTACATCAGATGCAGCTTTCAACTTCTTTCAACCTCTTTTCCATCAACATTAGCATCATCACTACTTTATTTATATCCCACCTTTCTCCCAAGTTAGCTTATAAAAAGCAGAAAATCATAATACATTTTCCTGCCTGCCTGTCTACCTTCCTTCCTCTTCCATTACCCTCTCCCTCAAAGCAGCAGCATGTAGAAATGACCCTGACAGTGACTGTGCATGTCCTCCAGGTGTTTTGGACTTCAACCCGCAGAAGCTCTCGATAGCTTGGCCAACAGTCATGAATTCGGGGAGCTGAAGTCTAAAACATTTGGTGGACGAAAGTTTGGGAACCACTGCTGTAATGTTTTCACTGAGTGGCCAAGTCCAGGAATAATGGGGCAGGGGTGTAAGAATATGAAGAAGTGAGCTGCTGCCACAACTTGGCTGCTTCCTGTCCTAAGAGGATCATGAGCAAAAGTGCAGCTTGAAATTTGAAGGAAGAAAATGATCCGTTTCTGTGTGTGGGAGGATACGGCACTGAGGATCTGCTGGGACAAACTGACCACATGGTGGACCAGGTAGAAAACTCCCAGGACATTCTGGCAAAATGAAGGCAGTTGGAGGCTATGCATACAGAAAGGAATGGGCTCTTGTACTTTTAGTAGTTGTGTAGTAGAAGGAATTTTATCAGGCAACAAGAATCACCGGTTTGAAAGGCTCCCTTCCACAGAACTATTAAAGATATCTATTTGCTGTACATCCCACCTTTCGCTCAATAGTGAGGATAAAAGCCGCTTACACGAAAATTAAAATAGGCACAGTCAAATCTAGATAAAAGTAGCTGCAGATAAAGGAGGTCATGTCCTCTTCGTCATTGTGTTTCTTACAGGGATCCTATTTTTCATCATATCTCCTATAAGCATCATAGGTGTTGGGAGAAGCCCCTAGGTTAGACCTCAAGGATGAGCAAGCACAATGTAGGCTCAGAAAAATAAGAACAGTATGGTTTTTAATATTTCTAGATCGTTGTTCTCCCTTGTCTTTACAGGGCTTTGATCTTTGGGGGATCTGGAATTTTGAATGCCTGTGTTTCAACTAGAATTTCATGGAGGTGTTTCTTGAAGTGCTGATGAGGGGCCATAGCTGACCTAAGTCATTTTGATGCTTGAGGTTTATCAGAAAACAGTGACAATCCCGCCCCATCTTGGGTAAGGTTGGTGGTACAGCACCTATAGTCTTGTTCTGATAGCTGAGCGAGAAAAACATACCAGGCCCTCTCCCGCTCTTTTACAGTAATACTGGAATACTGAGTCAAATTAATATTTATTTTTAACCCTTTCATGAGGCAAATCTGAGGCAAATCGTTTTGCACATCTGAGGCAAATCACACATCTGAGGCAAATCACATCTGAGGCAAATCCTTTGCCTCAGTGTAACTCATGACCTTGAATGTGATACAGGCTATCCCTGTGTGAGGGAGAAGAACGTAGTAGTTGAGTATACTTGTGTTCTTGAAGGAAAAAGTTGATGCCTGTCATTGCTTTGAGTCATTATGTTGTTAGTGTTACTTATATGATCCCCAAATTATTCTCTCTGGTTCCCGCAAAACATCTGTTACAGTTACCTGGAGCTAAAAGAAAGGTATTCTTCTCTTGCTCAGTATTTCCATTACTGGGACATGATGCGCCAAGAAGTTTCTTGTTTTAAATCCTGACAAACCATTGCTTCGATAAAGCCCGTTCCCTAGGCTAGTTAAAACACCATGGGTTTTTTAAATTCTGCTTTTAGCATTGCGAAGGTGAGATCTCAGAAAACCCTTACTTGGAAATAAACCCTACTGAAATGAATGAGAGTTATATCCCAGTAGGAATGTGTTGGAAAAAGTTCATAATTTCTTCTCCCGTGGGGGATGCCTCAACGTAGCAATAATTTTACTATGCTTGAATATCTATCTATCTACCTGTCTACCTATCTTTACTCTTATGTAACAAGTTTTTGAAGGCTACCTTGACAATTAGCTATATAGAGATGCCTCAGACTAGGTGGCAGGTCAATTGTTTTGGGTTGCAATTCCCAGTAGCCCCAGGTAGCCTCGCTAGTGGTGAGAAATGCTGAGAGCTGCAGTTGAACATGTCTCAAAGGCCACTTGATTCCCACCCAAGGGTTGGATAAATAAATATGGCACAATTATAAATTAGAATTTTTATATAAAAAGTTCCTTCTACTGTCCTTTTTTTTGGTTGAGGAAGACAAACTGCATTCATACTTTGGGTATGTAGATCGGCCAGCATGGAAATACAGTATCTCTTCTGACAAAAATACTGTTTACATTCTAAATTTTTAAATTGTAGTTCTTTAATTTCTTTTGGGACAGGTACATCCTATACTGACTTCCCAATAAGGCAAGGAAAGTGAGAAGACTCCATAACAGAAATCTCAGTGGAGTTGGAACGCAGGGGGCAGGAAGAATCATAGAATCATAGAAATGTAGAGTTGGAAGAGACCACACGGGCCATCCAGTCCAACCCCCTGCCATGCAGGAATACCCTCAAAGAACTCCCGACAGATGGCCATCCAGCCTCTGCTTAAAAACCTCCAAGGAAGGAGACTCCACCACACTCCGAGGCAGCATATTCCACTGCCGGACAGCCCTGACTGTCAGGAAGTTCTTCCTGAGGTTCAGGTGGAATCTCCTTTCCTGCAGCTTGAATCCATTGCTCCTTGTTCTGGTCTCTGGAGCGGCAGAAAACAAGCCCTCTCCCTCCTCTACATGGCATCCCTTCAAATATTTAAACATAGCTATCATGTCCCCTCTTAAGTTAAGGTAGCTTCAATAAAATCTAAAAACAAAACAATGCAACAATTATTATCTTGTTCTAAAAACAAAACAAAAACATCCAGGTCATAGCTGTAGCCTTTTCTTATAGAGAGTGCTTGGGGAAAAAACAAACAGTTTAGCTATAGATGAGCTTTGGAAGAGTTCCCAATTGATTCTAAATTACAAAGCGCAGAAGAGAAGCAATTTTGGGTCATTTTTAAAAATGTTCTAGAACGATATGACTGTTCAGATAGACTAAAACACCCTGTGTTATGGAGAAGGGTGCTTTTGTGGGGTATATTAATGCAAGGAATAGCAAACAAATGAGCTACTTTGCTTAATTAGCACAGAAATTGAATGTACATGGTTGGCAATTGTTAAAAGTCCATCTGGTAAGAGACAAACGATAACCATAAGCTGAACCTGGCTTGATAGAACACATTAACTGCGGCCTCAGAAAGGGCCCCATACGCAGTCCCTAAATAAAGCAAAAATCTATTGCCACTATGTGAAGGACTGTATAAAGATATAGTAAAGGATGAAGACAGGAAAGATCAGGCATTTCCCATACAAAAGCTGCTTGCTTCACTGCATAAGGGAAGATTAAGAGAAAGAGGAATAATTTGGATGAGTCTGCATAACCATTTCTGACAGACAGGAGTAATTAGACCATGATTTTTTTCCCTGAGGTTAAATTTTTTGT
Source organism: Cyclura pinguis (assembly GCA_030412105.1). Taxonomy (NCBI): domain Eukaryota; kingdom Metazoa; phylum Chordata; class Lepidosauria; order Squamata; family Iguanidae; genus Cyclura; species Cyclura pinguis. Next base: position 243,661,472 of record CM059599.1, on the reverse strand, counting down.
GTGTAGACACCACTATGTAGTCAGGCTTATATTTCACGAAACTTTGAACCAGTATTATCTGAATAACTTTCAGGTTATAATGTAGCAGAAGTTCACTAATTTGTGACATATTTGCTTGTTCCTTTAAGGGGGAACAGCAGTCCTCCACCTAAGTCTTCTTTCTGCCTTTTCAGTTGTCAACAGTGTTATAGATTAACTTCTTGGGAGCAGCAAACCCCTTTTGTCTTCCCAGGGCCCTCAGGTGCCTGCATGATTTCTGACAGAGGAACAGACGGAAGAAACTCATTTGCAAGAATATATGCTTTCCTAGCCAACAGGTAACTGGATAAGAAATCCCTCAATGGAGACAGTATCTTAACTGCTGTGTCTGCTGCCTATGTTAAGTAACTAGGAAAAAAATTAGTGTGTAACAAGGTTAGCATGTGGATCAACTGGGAGAGGCTCTCTAGGGGTGTAGCTATGGGGTGAATGAGGGCATTGGCCCTACGAATAAGAATTCTGCCCCTCCAAATAATTTTTTCTTTAGTTCCCAGTTTCCAGGACTGCAGAGAGTGAGAACTTGAAAATTATTCACACCTACAACTCTTACATTTGCTTTATTTGCATTCCCATGGTCTCTTTTCCTGCCCCTTTTCTTTTGGTGCTGACACTCAATGGTCCACTGGAGTTTAAATTTTTTGCAATGCTAGAAATTTTGGAACTGAGAAAACATTTCATGGGGGGATTACCAGATCTCTTGTCTGAATGTCTTCACTTTCTAGCCTCGCCATAGCTACCTTTGGTCTCTCCCCAGTCATTTAAAGACGAGGTCCCCACCACCATTCCCTGCTTGGTCTATGAGCTGGTGCTGTTGTATGAACAAGAAGATATTTCAGAAAATTAACAGAGTTCTAAAGACTGCAAGCTAACCAGTTATTTAGCACCAGTGTATTATTATCCGTGAGCTCATCCAGACAGGCTCATTTGGAGCAATTTGAGTCAAAATATTCTCTGGTATTTAATGTTGGTTCTTGTTTATTTTTCTAACTGTTGTTACATTTTCCTATGGGCTTTTTTAGAAACCTCAGATCCCACAGAACTCCCACCTCCATGGCTCATCTTTAAAAAATAAATCTCCTAATTAGCATGAGATCACTAAGGCTAAACAGGGAAATAGTCTGGGAGAGAATCACTGCTTCAGCTCTTCCCACCCCCTGCATTCCAACTCCACTGAGATTTCTGTTATGGAGTCTTCTCCTCACTTTCCTTGCCTTGCCTTGTCTTTCCTGTTTTATCATTGTCGCTTAGTGATTTAATGCTAATATAGATGGTTGAGGAGGAAGAGGAGAAGGACAAAACTAAAACATCAAAAAGCACCACTACTACGATCTGTTAAAACAAAATGGAGAAGTTGTTTTATTGAAAGATCAACCACAGTTAAAAGAGGAAGGATTTGAAATACAATGGTTTCCCTATATGCAAATAAGAGAAAGATTTAAGAAGGACTTACAAACTGAAGGGGTGGAATCAAGACAAACTGAATTGGAAGATCTTATGTTAAAAGGAGAAAAACAGCTACTTTCGAGGTTGTATAAGAGGTTGTTAACTTATAACTTAGAGGGATGGTTAGTTAAAGACAGCCATGCGACTTAGACCATAACATCCTTCTGGAAGACTGGGAAAAAAATTGGAAAAATAATATGGTATACTCTTGTTCATATGCCCTTCAAGAAAATGTGTTGAAGATGGTGTATCGATGGCATTTGACACCCAACAGACTAGCCAAAATGAATAAGAATATGAACAATCACTGTTGGAAATGTGAAGACCAAGTGGGTTCCTTTTATCACATGTGGTGGGGATGTGATAAAGCAAAGAGATTCTGGTAAGCCATACAAGCCAGCATGCAAAAAATTTTGAAAACAAAAATTGAATTAATTCCTGAAATTTTTTTATTGGGAATTTTTGGTGTAGATAACAGTATGGATTGCTCTACCAAAAGACTAGTTTGGCATTTGATTGTGGCAGCCAGACTTGTCTATGCTAAATACTGGAAATCAACTTACATCCCCACAGTCGATGAATGGTTAGAAAAAGTTACAGAAATTGCACAGATGGACAAAATGATTTATAGATTGGAGAACAAGATGGATAGTAAGTTCTATAAGGTCTGGGAGTTGTTTACAATATTTTTCAAAATAAGAAAATTCCAACCAATGGTCTTCAGCGCTGAGTATTTGAAGTGATTTAGGGATTCCTTTTTGGACTTAGTTTAATTAAAGTCTTATCTCTAGTTTTATGGGTGAATATGCTATACTTTAAAATACAGTATATCCTCAAAGAATAAGTATGGAACAATGTAATTTATTGTTATTATTTGTAATTATAAATAATGGGTGGTAATCCCCAGGTAACATTGTGGAGGGAGGTGGAAGAAGGAGAAGAAGTTTTGATGTGATTGATTTTTCTTTGACAGAACAGGGATGGGAAGGAATACGATTAATATTATGTGTGAGACAATAAGAATTTATTGTGAAGAATGGTATTGTTATTATATAACTATTATATAATCAGAGGTTGATGCAGATCTGTAATATTCAGAACATTAGTTTCTCCCTTTCTTATATGGGGAGGTATATTTCACGATACTGTTAAGAATATAATAAGGCTGTTTCTCACTCAAGGGGGAAGTTCTTTATGTTTTTGTCTAAATCATGTAATTAGTATGTAGTAATTGTACTATTTGTATATATTGTAGTATGTTTGTAAGTGGTTATGTGTAGATTGTATGTTGAAATGTTGGTATGTAGTTTAATAATATATATGTGAGTGTGTGTGTGTGTGTGTGCGTGTGTGTGTGTAAAAAGGTACCACTACTACCAGAAAATGGGAGAAATCCGTGGCAGCTTCATGAGTGGGAAGCATTTCACACTACGTATTTATAGCACTAAATACTACTTTAACTGCCATGGCAACATCCCTATGGAATCCTGGGATTGGTAGTTTAGCTGAAAGGTATTAAAAATTCTATGCAGAGAGTTCTAGTGCCTTATCAAACTACAAGCCCCAGAATCCCATAGTATATTGCCATGGCAGTTAAGGTGGAATAATGGTGCTATGATTGTGTAGTGTGAAAGGGACCTGGGAATGGAGGTAATATATTGAAGCAGTGGTCCCATGCACCAAATGATTATGACATGGACTAACGAAAGATTAATCGTTGTGCCTTAGAAGCAACTCAATGGAGAGTTTTTTTTTAAAAAAATAATTAAATAAAATAAGCGCCTTTGAAGGAGAAGGAGACTGTAAACCAGAAGTGCAACTGGTTAGACAGGAGTTGTGTGTGTCTGGTACAGGAGGAAAAAAGTGGCAGTGAATTATCTGAGGCGATACCACAGGGAAAATTTAAAGCAGAAGCAGTCTGATACATTGTAATAAGTGGAAAGTGAGATTACATGTTTGCTGTTTTCATCAACATGTTATTCAATAAATCTTATGTTGTCATTACATTGCCCCAAAACGTGGATGATTCAGGGGTCCCTCATCGATGCCAATAGATCCATGTGATAATGGGAAATTAATTAGCTCAATTACGAGGCCTGTGAGAGGGGAGTAACTCAATGAGATCTTCCACCAATGTTTACAGGACTCCTGCAGAAAAGAACCAGCCAGAGATTCCAAAATAAACAAAAATGTGTTTTATTGAAGAGTTCACTCACACATGCAAAAAATTCAGCCATTCATACATTTGCACAAGAGCTAACCGAGGATAAAGGGAAGAAAGTTGTTGATAGCAAAATTTTTAGGGAATGGGGGATAATTACCAGTCCAAAGAGCAGCAAAGAAAGCAGCCATGCGACTTAGACTTGTGCCTAAGGATAGTACTTGTTTGGGAATCAGAGTGTGATGTTCAGCAAATGAGGTACTGGATCGGGCTGCCCAAAATGGAGGGTTTTTGTACCCAAAATCTGCCTGGAGGGCAAAGGTGTAAATGGCTCTCTGACTGAGCAAACAATGGAAGTTGCAACATGGACAATGGGGTCTGGATGGAGTCATCTTAGTGTTAGGTGACAAAGAGTTAATGGCTGTCATAATAGCTCTGCAATAGTGGACAGATAAAGGAACAATGAAGGGAAACATCCAGGTGCTAGGCTGAAACAATCAATGTTTTTGGTGAAAACTTTCTGTCACTATTGTGTAGTAGCAGAGACGTTACAGCTTCAGCTTAAGCCTATTATCTCTGGAGTTACCTGGTGATTATCCTGACAATGACCTTGGCTATGCCTAGAGGGGATCTCTGACCTACTTTGCAGCACATGTGTTCAGTCAGTATTTTTCCTTTCCTCAGCTTGGCCTTGCGGTCATATCGGGGTCTATTTTATACCAATGCCAATTAATGTATTTTGCTAGTTAAATCATATTTTGCCAATTAGACCATATCAGATCTGGGGGGTGTGCAGTCCAGTAGCAATCATTGCTTGCATTATTGTGTTGTCTACCTGAATGTCAGTTGGTTGAGGGTTTTGATCTTGGGGTTTGCAGTTTAGGAAAGGTAATTAGAATTAGCCTTTAGAGAGCCAGTGTGGTGTAGTGGTTTGAACACTGGACAATGTACACTGGAGACCAGGGTTTGAGCCTCCGCTTGGCCATGGATACCCACTTGGACACATTTAGCCCCAGAAACCCCTGCAATAGGTTTACCTTAGGCTTGTCATAAATTTTGATGGCACACATCAACTTTGAGAATTCTCAGCCAGAGGGTTCTAGTCTTTAACCAAACTACAAATCCCAGGATTAAAATAGGTTATAGCACTCTAATTATGTAGTGTGAAAGGAAGGGGTCATTTGTCATAAGGTGGCTTAAAGCATTGAGCCTGCTGCACTTCATAGAGAGGGAGGACCAACATGTGCTCTCTGCAAGTACAAATCTATATTCAAGTGATTACATCTCAGGAATTCTCACGCAAAAATTAAAAACTGGCCAGAAGAATTCATTGAGACCTTGCCAAAGGCAACCATTTAATAAACAACCAGGATAGAACTATATGATGGAAGAAAAAAGGGAGAGAGAGAGAGAGAGAGAGAGAGAGAGAGAGAGCGAGAGAGAGAGAGAGAGAGAGCTTTCAGTTTTATGGAACAGTAAGTTTTGGCAGCACTCATAAACATAACCACTGGGCAAAGAGAGAGACTCCGAAAAACGCAATGTGCTCACTGATCGGTTGCACTGAAAATGCAGTCGCTTTCCCTCTTCTTCGTTTGGTACTGATATTGTCAAACAGACAGGGGCCAGAGATACTTGCTCATCTACTGAAAATCACCTGGAGATGTACAAACACATCGCAGTCTATATTCTGCCCCATCTTGTAATTGAATGATTCTGTTTCCCAGCGCAGCACTTATTAGAGCTCTGCATATTTCCAACACAAATGGAAAGAGTTTGGATAGCTCCTCCCCAGCTTTGAAAATTCCTCTTCCAAGAAGCTTGATAATGTCATAAGCATGTTTCTTGAAGTAATCCAGCATACACATTATTTCATTGCCAAATTAATGGTCTAAGCAATTAAATTTAAATCGGGTGTTTAAACCATCCCAACCTTTTATAATGCCCATATATATGAGCTCCAGCATGGTGTAGGGGTTTGAGCATTGCACTATGACTCTGGAGACCAGGGCTCATATGCCTGCTCAACTGAGCGAAACCTGCTGAGTGACCTATGGCAAGTCACTCTCTCTCTCAGCCTCAGAGGATGGCAACAGCAAACCTGCTCTGAACTAATCTTGCCGAGAAAACTCCATGATAGATTTGCTTTAAGAGTGCCATAAGTCAGAAATGACTTGAAGGCACACAACAGGAAACATGCAATAAGAAGTAACTCATGAAGGAGTGAAGCCTGTAAAACTAACCAGTAGTTGTTGACAATATAATTTTTAAAAATGTAAATTAACAATACGGGCCAGGATCCTGCATCAGTCTACGATGTGTAACTTTATTATGTCAGAGTGACATCGCTGACATGATACACTAGTGAAATGCCATGAAGCACAATTCGCCACTGTGCAAGATGTCCTGTTGTGCAGTGGGGACTCCCATTGCACAACATGTCCCAATGTGCAATATCTCCCAATGTGACACATGCCCCCCTGTGCAACATGTCCCATGCATGTTGTTGTATTTCAAGACATGTTGTGCATTAGGACTGTTGTGTGTTGGTCATGCTACTGGGGATGTTTGCACAACGGTCCCAAAGATGTAGCTACATCTTTGCTCACTTTCTGAGTGTTGCATAACATCACAATTTACATTTATGTGATAGTAAGCCAGTTTATGATGATGTACATAACAAAAAAGATGTCAGCCGTGCATCCCCCCCCCAAACATTGTCATAACACCCTTATATATACTTCATCAGCTACATATCTTTTCAGGATTGGCTTATTTTAGATGCATTGTTAAAAAATATGATTGTCTTGCTGCTTTGGATGAGTATCATTCAGAGCACTGTTAACCCCTTTGAACAGCTGTCTAAAAGGAGTTAGGATGAGCTAGAGGTGCCTTTCTTCATGGGGAGAGAAGATATGATATGCCAGGGAGGAAGGTGCTTCTGCCCCACTTGCTGCCATTGACATTCCAGGGCATAATGGTAAGGCTGGCAGAATTCCAGCTAGGGGAAGGCCCTAAACTGGGGCATTTGAGGGCAGTAAATCTCTGGATTTTAGTTTGAATGTTAAAGGAATTATCCCAGGTGCCAAACTTACTTAGCAAATTGGATTTAGTGCTTTCATAATTCCATCAAAGCCCATGGGGGAGATTCACCACTTTACTGGCGTAGAAACTGCCAGCTGCCACTCAAGACAGATCTCTTTGGATCTACTGACTCCAAAGCCCCTTCATTTGTCCAGGACTCTTCTCTACTAGCCTGGAGCTGGTGTAACTAATTTCTTCTGCCCAGTAGAACACAGTAGGAGATAGAAAAGGAAAATGCCACAAGGTGATAAAATTCTCTCCCATACTTTCCATTCCATCAGTGCACCAGAAGGCCTTTGGAAGTGAATCTGATTGCTCACAACCCTTCTTAGGACTATATGGTCAAATATTTATCAGGAGGATGCTGAACAGAACGGGGGTGGGTGGGGATATACATAGAGTATACGTGCCTGCTGCCATTCTTGTTCTGGTGGCTACCATCACAGCTAGGAGTTGTCATGATAGCATGTCAGTGGAATAGTGTATCCACTTTGGTTATTTACAGTCTTAAACTTTGTGGATGATCGGGTCCAGCACCTTGGATAGTTTCTTCGAAGTTCAAAACAAAGTCCTGGAGTGGATTCCTCTCCTCACTGACATGGAAGCCACCAGCTACTATAGCCCAAAATTGTTCAAGTGAATCCAGTCAAAATTGATGTTGATTACTGTCCCTTTAAAGACCATTAGTGCACATTAGAGCAGTGAGTTACACCTCACTGCTTTCAGTGGGGGTTAGCATGATTATCATTTCAGGTACTGGAGCTGTTTAAGCCACAGCAAATATGCTGCCTTAAGTGGCTCTGTACTAGGACAGTAAAGGAATAATGAAAATATGTGTTCAAAGCAAGGATGGTATTCAGTGTGTAAAGAGTTACAGGTATCTCAGGAGCTGTGTGGCATTGTCGGTGCAAAGCAGCACACAGTGCACCTCAGAGATCCGTCTACCTTTTTTTCTCTTTTCCACAGAAGGGAGAGACCATTTAGGAGCCGTATCATTGCACAGCTAGATTAAATCAGTCTCAGCCCATTACTTTAAATAATCAATACCCATAAGTACTAGGCTGCCATCTCTCACTCCATCATGAAAGCTGGATGGCTAAAGGAGGAGACGTATAATTATAGACATTTTCAAGGTTCATTTTTAGGAAAATTAAACGTCTAACATTATGACACTTGACAGGCTGCTTCTTTCAAAGGTGCTGGCACATCCTACACAAATACAGACTACGGCAAAGATCAGAGGGAGGCAGAGAAGAGGCAGTCTCTCCATATCTTTTAACAGCTACGTTCACTGTTCCAATAAACCCAACAATGCGGTGTGCATCCTACTGAAGACAGGAGTTAAAACACTCCTTACTTGTAATCAGGGTTGTAACCAGGGAGCTTGACTATTCTGTATCTTTACATTTCACTTCTCCATTGGGAATATTTACCTTATAATTTTTGTTTCCTCTTCAACATTGTTGTCATAGCTTGGGCTGGGGGAGAGGTCACTAAATACACATCTCAGAAAATGAAAAAGAATAAAAATAAAACAAAAAAAAATCACACAGTGCTGTTGTAGATAGAGGCACAGAGGATAGTCCAACCAGAGAAACAGAATTTATTACAAATTCTCTGATGGCAGTCCAAAAACCTATAGGCTGGGGATGGATTCCTTCCACAGCAGTTTTCTAAAACATTAAAAGCACAAGGCTTTCCTTGTGTTTCATCATTAATATTGGTCCAACATAAAAGGACATGAGAATCCACAAGAAAAAAACGATCAAAAAGAATTTGATGTCTATATGCTGTCCACAATATTTTATATTTCATACCTATGATACTTTACATTTCTAGTTATGTACCTTCAAGTCAACTCCAAATTATGACAACTTTATCATGGGGGGGGGAGGGTGGTTTCCTGACAAGTTTTGTTCACAAGAGGTTAGTCACTGCCGTCCTATAATGCTGAAGATGTATGACATGCCCAAGGTCACCCAGTCGGTTTCCAGGAATGAGTCAGGATCTGAATGCTGGGCTCCCAGAGTCCTAGTCTGACACTCACATCACAACACCATTCTGATTCTCAGTACTCTATCTCTGTGTGTGGTGTGTGCCTTCAAGTCATTTTTAACTTATGGTGACCCTAAGGTGACCCTAATCCGTTAGTTTTCTAGGGCTGAGAGTGTGTGACACACTCAAGTTCACCCGGTGGGTTTCCATGGCCACGCAGGGAATCAAATCCTGGTCTCCAGGGTCGTAATCCAATGCTCACACCACTACACTATGCTGGCTGTCATGTCTTTACAGACTGGTTGCCTTTGACAAAATCTCAATGAACTCCTCTGGCCAATTTTAAAATATTTACGTCAGAATCTCTGAGATGTACACTTAGATGTACGTTTGTACATGTTGGTCCTTTCTCCCATTAGAAATATGAGATGCAGCAAGCTCAGTGTTTTGGTGACAGATCATCCCTTCCAGGGCCCTTTCACACTACCCAACCTGAGTACAACATTCTATTTTAACTGCCATGGTAACATCCCATGGAATCCTGGGATTTATAGTTTGGTGAAGCACTCGACTTCTCTGGTTGAGAATTCTAAATACCTAAACTGCAAATCCCAGGATCAAAGCTCTCTGTCTCTATTTTCTTAGGATAATGATTATCTTCATCTTAGTGCAGTTTAGTTACCCAACTATAGAAATTAAGAACAACTTGCATTAGCACTCAGAGAAGGGTTGAAGGCCAACCTTTCCTCCTTATATATTTAGGAAGAAGGATGAATCACTACATGGGAATGGATAAGGCAAGGAATGACATCACTTGAGGGGAAAGCAATTCCTCTCAGATACATCTTAAGTGGTATCTATTTTAACTTTTATAAGTGACCTTGAGTTCTGGTGCTGAGGAAAAAGATGGAGTATAAATAATTCAGACTTCTATGCTGTTTGCCTTTTCCAGTCCACCCATCACCTCTACCTTCAGCAGTATTAGTCATTTTGTACCAAGGCAGAGAGGCCAGACATCGAATTATGGGTTAAGTATGACATCCACAGCTTTATTACATGAAATCCAAATCACATCCTAAGAATTTTGGCAACTAATACCAGAAAAAAGAAGGGAGGGGAGTGCAGAGCTCTGTAGATTCCTGGCCAATATCTGCTCAAGAAGGGTAGGAAAGAATTGGGGTAAATAAACATCTGGCCAAAATGATCAAATCTGTGGGGTGAACTGAACAGTCTGCTAAAGGTGAACCAACCTACAGATGATCAAACATGCAGGTTAACTCCCTCCTACACACACACACCAGTCATCCTGATGGCCCAAGCCTTCCTTCCTCCCGATTTAAATAGTATCCTGTGCTCCTGCCCACCTTTTCCATATCTGCCAGTTATGATGTACCAGCTATGTACACAAGAGATCCTAACAACATGAAGAAAATGCACATCTATTTGGTCCTAGTCTGGAGAAAACCTACATAAAGTGGATGAAAACCCTAGAGAAGGCAAAAAACAAACAAACAAACAAAAAACCACCACCACCACCATTTTGCAATAACATGGTAAAATTCCTTCCTGGCCCATGAAGGCAAATAGCTTAAGCCTAATTTCATTGGAGGCAAGACGATGCAACAGGTGGGAGGGTGGGATGCTCGATGCTCTGGTGGTCTGGCTGAAAGTAGCTGGCCAAAAAAGTCAGCAGCACTACGCACAGGCTTGCTGAAATGTTGGGAAACCTCATGACACTTGGGGTCTCATCAGATTCTGTGTGAGATCTGAGCATAGATCTCACAGCAAAGTCTCACATTCACCTTATTTTTGCTATGATTGGGAGACTTCAGCATAGGCCTGATCCAAGGGCCCTTGCCAGGCCTGAGAGGAGGAGTGCTGGTCAGGGGCTCAGCACAACCTGCCCCCCTCCATGAGGACACGACCCATCTGCAGTCCCCTCAAACCTGTTACTACTACTAATGAATGACAGGTTAACTAATTGAAAATGAGGTATCATCTCTAATTTATTACAGAAAATCATTGCAAAGTATCCTGTGTTGCTGAGACCATGTGATATAGAAGAGATGTGCCCCCCATTGCATCTTGTAGAACATCAAGCTCAGCTGGGATAGACAGGGTGGCAACAATTTGTTTTACAAGAATTACATCTCTCTGGCCATGACATCTCCAAGGTCAGGTGCAGACAGAAAATTTTGAGAGCTTACGTTGCAGCTAATGTTGCAGGCTCAAGGTAAGATTGAGTTATGTACCATGTAACTCTTTACCCAAAAGTCGCTCAACACATGCTTGTGTCTGCCACCCAGAACCCAAACTTTGGAAGTTTTCACCTAGTCAAGGCTACTTTGTCACGAATGGTTTAGGATTTCACCTGGTTGGATTTAATTTTCAGGGTGGACAATAAAATTTGATAATCTGCTCCCAAAAATGATAAATTTGAGTGGTTTTCTGAAGTCTGCTGGGGATCTTTCTGCAAGGTCAACTACTGTCCGCTTGAAATAAGGGAACAATGTGGCCCTTTGATACAATTGCTCCTAAAGTCCCTTGAATCAGTTGTAGAACCATGTCAACTCTGTGCTATTCTGAAGAGCTGAAGAAAATGAACAGCAGGATGGGTTATTACAATGAGAAAAGCAGAAGACTTGCAACAAATGCAATCAAACATAGGTAATAGTCTATCATCTGATTCAGTAATAAGTTGAAGGACACTTCACTGCCATTTTTGCAGCTGAGCTTTCTTTGGATGATGTTGGATGTCCTCGATGTAGGACTCTCTTCCCTCATATTGGCCTGGTCATACTTTAAGATTTGCATCTTGAGTCCTACTTTCATGCCCGCCTGTAAGAACACCTAGCTTGGCTATCATAGCAGAGGGCATTTTTGTTAGTAGCCCAACCTTTGCAGAGTGTCATGGTCTCCCAAGGAAGTATATTAGGAACTATCTCTTTGGACCTTTAAAAAAACTTAAAGAAATTCTTTCCCCTGTATTTCTCTAGTATTTTACTGAGGTGTTGAATGCATTATATGTCTCTATTTGTAATGATTTATCAGATTTTAACATTTTTGCTGGCCTTGTTGTTTTATGTTGCTCCTAGTTTTGAGTAATTAGTGATTCATTAAGCCTTTAGCATAATGGCTTTTAGGGCCTGAATTCCCAAAGTGACCAGATCTTGTCTGATCTTGGAAACTAAGCAGGGTTAGTACTGATTAGTATTTGGATGGGAGACTACCAGTGAATACCAGCTGCTGTAGGCTATATTTCAAAGAAAAGAATTGGCAAAATCAACCCCAAGTATTCCTTGCCTAAGAAAACCCTATGAAATCCATGGGATCGATGTAAATCAACAGGCAACTTGAACACACACACACACACACACACACACACACACACACACACTGGTTTTATGGATCTGGAAATTATTTTTTCTTCCTTTTATATTCATATGTTACAAGCTTGCTCAGAGAGATTTTTAGCCCTAAAAGGCAGCCTGTATATAGTTCAAAGAAATAAAGCTGCATACATTTGAGTAGCAGACACCAGTAGCAAAAAGTGGGACCCTTTCTCCCTCAAATACCGTATTGGTGAGTTTCCCAAGGGCAGCTGGTTGACAGCTGCTAAAGAGAGATTCTGCTATAGATGGAATTTCCAAGGCCTTTTGTTTGGCAATGCTGTTAGACAAATAAAAACTAGGAACCAAATTCTCTAAGTTTTTTTTTTTTCCACATCATTTTCTCATAACTACAGATGGTGAGCACACCTTTAATGCAGATGAGAGTAAAACAGACGGAGGCATTTGTCACAGGTGAGGAATAAAATATAATTGACAACAGGCAATATATCATAAAGGGAATTGGGAGAAGAGGATACTAATGAGTTATCTGAGTTCTCTATGGACCCACTTTGTTTTCGTTCCATGATCAAAATGAAACACTGTAAAAATGAGCCTTTTAAAAAGAATTTTCTAAAATTCTGTGTCTGTCTAAAATCCCTCCTGTGCATGTGTAAGTGACTATTTTGAACGATAAAAATTTACTTTCAGAATCTCTACAGTGGAATCCTACAGTAATATTTTCCATTCTGTTTGTTCTCTTTTTATACTGAAACAGAAACAGGAACACAAACATCTTAATACATGTCCTTCCTATTTTAAAACAGATGAAGACAATGAAAACACTATGTTTTCTTTATTTAGTCACAGCCCTTTAGGAATAAAATATTAGAGGCAAAGTCAAAATAAATATTAGGTGGTGTACAAGACACATGAATAGATGCATATTGAATGAAATATTCTGAACTTAATCTGATCTTTGATTCAGTCCTGGAATTTGTGCAAAGATTAGTTTTGAAAATCCTTCAGCAGCAACAACTACAACCACTGAAATTAATTAACCTTACTTAAATTTAGCTTATATCCTTTTGTAGATACACTAATTGGTTTTAAAATAATGCAACTACCCTTCCTAAAAAGCTCATCTCCCCCTATGTACTTTGTTTAAAGTAATGGTCAACAGATCTCACAATGGATTTATGCAGTACAGGTGATAGCGACAAAGATTTTGTTGCAGTCTTACCACTACTGTCATGGCTGTTGGTTCCAAGAAGGCAGGAATGTTTGGAGGTGATGTGAACAGCTAACTGGATCCCACATGTTATATATGATGTTAGCTTCAGATTGCTCAGGTTATTTAACGTGCCCATCCAACTTCTCCAGACCATCAAAAAAGTTGGGGCAAAACAAAGAGGTGTTATAGAATCACAGAAACAGACAACAGTATGAAGTGCTTCCCTCTAGGTGTATATTTGATAGATCTACCTCAGAAGGGCAACTTGGGTGGACAGATGAGGGGAGCATTTTTGCACTCCCCTGGATCTCAGTGGGCTTCACCCAGCCATTTTTCAAAAGCAAGACAGCTTCCCATGTGAAAACCATGTTTTATCTCAGTATAAAAGCAGATGGCTATTCAAAGCCTCTGGTGGGCACTATTGAACATTTAAACACCATGGGGTAGGTAAAAAGGTGTGACTGGATTATTAACATGTTATATCAAGTGAAAGAATGCCTAAGACTGGTATCTGATATGTCTGCACTGGAGTAGAGACAGATTATTTAAATCGTTTCCCTTTGGGCAGGGTTACTCTTTCACTTATGACTTATATAAGTACACTGAAATCCTTATACAGAAAGTACGTAATACATAATCACCTATATTCACCAGCAGGCTGACCTTCTATTCATGTTCAAATGAACCATACTCTTTAGTTAGATTACTTATCTGCTTTTCTATGGGTCCCTGGAGAATCTGAGGCCCTTTCCAGAAGTGGGGGGGGGAACGAGGGAACACGCTATTCACTGGATTTTAACTTCGTCCGGGCGAGTCCGTCGCGGCGAAGAGGAGTGTGAGCTCATCGCTCCGCACTCCTCCGGCGTCCTAAATAGCAGCTTCTGGTTGGTGGAGGCTCTTCACCAACCGGAGAAGCTCGCCAGCCGGAAGTCCACTCCTGGCAGATCTGCAGGCACGCACTTGAACGTGCCTGCAAATCTGCTCTGGAGCTGGGCGATGGAGCGGCATGGGGTTGCATGGTCCGTGCTTTTTAATAACCTCTAAAAAGATGTTTTTAAAAAACACGCTGCGCGACCAGTTCCTGTCGCTCTGGAGTGGACTGAGGTATGGAACTACAAAAAGTAGTCCGCCCCAGTCCACTCTACGGTGCAGAAGACCTCCTTTGGAGGTCGCTCTGCACCGTTTTAATAGCCTGGTGCGGAAAAGGCCTTAGCAGAATCAAGTACATTTTTATTTATTTATTTATTTGTGCAAGATGTGTCATCAGACTATTTTATGCAGTTTGTCCAAATCGTCCGTGTGAAGAGAGAAAACCTGGGTCATCAGAAAAGAAAAGAAAAACTTAGAAATTGTAGAAACATAGAGTTGTATTGGACTGCGAGGGCTGTTATACACGAATACATAACTGAAGCATTCCTGAGAAATGGTTATTTAAACAAAGTTTGGATGCCCAACTTTTGAGAGTGCTGTATTACATACTCCTACATGGCAAGGGGTTGTTCTAGATGGCCTTTGTAGTCTCTTCTAGCTCTGTGATTCTTTGAAATGTTCCAGAACTCCTGGGAATACATGGCATTTGTCTCTCGTGCTAGATCTTGGACTTCCTGAGAGTTTTGGGATGTCAGGCTCTTCTGAAGCCAATTTCCACGGCTGTGCCAAGGGGTGCCTGGTGGACCTGCCATGATAGGGTGGCAAATGCACTCTGATTTTACCACTGTTCCTCCCACAGCTGTTCTAAGGTGAATGGGACCTTAGCCACTGGGAGACCTTAGCTCAGTACTGGCAGCACTTTTATTTGTTTTGGACCACTTCCATGACAAACAGTGAAATCCATGGTTAATTTGCTACTCTCATGGTGGTAAGTCTATCAGCTGCCCTGGGATAGTGTCATAGATTTTCCACCTTATCTCTTGTGCTAATATTATATTACATACCAACATGGATTCACCAGACCTTCCTTAATATTTTCTAACTGGAAATCATATCCTTCTTGGTATACTTAATTAACATTTAACCCTCTGTTCTTAAACACCATAGGCAGGGAAATTGATGCTCTCTACCTCCCTCAAATTCTACTGTGTATAGCAAGGAAATCCTATTGTGTAATGGTTAGAGGACTTGTGAAACTTGGTTCAAATTCTCACTGAACCATAAAAGAAACTCATTGGCTGATCTTGGGTCAATTATTTCTATGTCCAGTGCTGGGTTTTTATATATTTATTGGGGGGAAGAAGAAGACAAAACAATGAAGCAAGTTTATTTCCTTACAGCTTCTTAAGAGAAAGGAGGGATCTCAGGAAAAGCTTAAATAAAAACTAACATAAATATCTCCACAAGAAAGTATTAATGCAGGTCCACACAACAGACTTGTGTCAAACTATGCTACTAGGCTTATCTTTGGTTTCCTGTTTTCAGAGGCACTCAGTTGAGAACTGCAATTCTTGGAGCAGATCTGATGCACTGTGGTAGAAAATTGTCATCAAAGGTTCCCAAAGTATGGAACCATTACACTCACAGTGTTATAAAATCAGCACCTTAACATGTTGTAGCTAGGGCTTTGGACATAAACTTACTATGCAGTAGAAACCTCAGGCCTACTCTGAAGTTCCAATTAGCTCTGTTTGGACTTTCTTATCCAATATCTGTATGATTTGCTTGCGGCAACAGAAAACAATGAATATCCAACTGCTGAGCTGAAAAAAGTAGGCCTCTTAAATAAGTATCACCAAGTGTTTGGTTAAAGCAACTGTTTGGACATACTCTTTAGCTCTCCTGATTTCACAGGTTGAGTTCTGATTATCAGGAGTGGAATCTTGCCCTTCCCAGTAAACTCTGACAAAAGCAAACTACTGCAGCCTCTCCTAGGTTGTGTGTTCTTCCTCATTTGTAACTTGTTCTATCTTGACTGTACTCTGATATTGCTTGTCCTAGTTTTCATCTATGAAATGTTAGAGGATATAGTAGCCTAACATCCCTAACATCCCAAGATTTCTCCCGTCTAAGGAGCAATCTTGTAACTTGTAGTCAAGGAAACATAAATCTTTCTCAATGGCAGATGCATTATTTATCTCAGTAATTAGTAGATAGTGAGAAACAAGAGTATTACAATGAGTCTCTTCTGCCAGCTGAGTGCTGTACAGAATTGATATAGACTAAAGTGATTTCAATGATCCTGAGAGAAAATCCCACACCTTTCTCTCTGCATTCCCCAAAGCAAACTTCCTGCATCAACAACTCTGTTGTTTATTTTACAAAATGTTTACAGGATTTCTGCTCCATGACATTCGTGTTGGTTTCTCATGCAAGCCCACAGTCAATAAGACAGTTTTATACAAATGGAAGAATGGTGAAGATGGCTACAACCTGAAGAACACACAGAGACTGATCCTCTGTCAATTAAAACTGAGGCTGAATAGGCAAAGAAGGTTGAACAGCTATAATTTGGGTGTTAGTGGTCTGTGGTTTATTTAATAAGGAACGAATAGTTGTTTGTTTGTGTTTCTTTAGCTGCAATTCAGAGCTGACCCAAAGGAGTGCTTGAACAGGATGAGATAGCTCAGGCAGTTTCTTAGGGGAGGATATGGCACTTGGGCAAATTAATGACACATGGAGAATGCCTACAGTGTGCACAGAGGTAGATTGAAATAAGTAGCGGAAAGGTTATAATAGAAACCCTGCTAATTGCATTTCTGAACTTCCAGCACAGAATGGGCATCTTTTGTCTCAAAGAAGGTCTGGTTCTTTATTTCAAGCAACAATTATATATTTTGTATAGCTAACTATCAGGCAGCAAACCAAGATTTGATAGAGATGATAAGTGTCCAGGAAGAGACCTAGATGCTGATGGTGAAGAATGTTAATGAGACACATTTCTAGAAGAAAAAGTAAAAAGATCAATCTAAAAGATTGAGGATTCCTGAGATCTTCTATGAAATCTCATTTGCACAAAGCAGTTTCATCTTATATTATGCTCAAATCATGGTGTACTGGGCATTGGACTTAGACTGGGGAAGCCTGGGTTCATCTCTCCCCTTGGTCATGAAGCTCCTTGGGTGACCTTGTGCAACTCTCAGCCTAACCTACCTCACAGGGCTGTTGGGGAGATAAAAAATAGAAAGGATGACTATGCACATTGCCTCAGAAAAAAGGCAGCATATGCACTTAAATACAGTAAATAATCATAGCAAAGTTTAAAGTCATTTGTTGTATAGATGACACGAATGGCAACATTCAAAGGATGTTACATATTTTTGCAACTGCATTTGCCCCTCCCCCTCTATACAATGTGCATATATATGGGGTGGATATGTTGTTACCAAGGGCACCTTCACTCTTTATAATTATAGCACTATGATTCCAACAACATCTGTGTTTTATCTTGTGGAAACCTAAGATTTAGGGATGGTTTAGGGGTGGTTATTTAGAATTCTTGGCAGAAAATTCTAGTGCCTCATAAAACTATAAATCCCAGGATTCCATAGGATGCAGCCATGGCAGTTACAGTGAAACCATAGTGCATAATCTAACAGGCCTACCCGGATACGTTTTAATGTATGCAATACTGCTTTAACACGTATTAGTCTGATAACATTCTTTAAAAGGTGTTATGTGTTTTCAATTGATGTTATGTGTCTAATCTTGTTGTTGTATTCCAATCTGTTGTTGTTTTCTGCCTTGATCCATAGGGAGAGGCAGGTAAGAAGCAAGTATTGTTGTTTTCTTGTTGCTGTTGTTATGTGGTATAAAAGGGCCACAACAGACCACTCTCTTTTTCATCTTGGAATCTTGAAAAAAAAGGAAAGAGGACCAAACCGCAACAACAGCAGAGACAGTGGCCCTTTCCGCACGAGGCTGGTGAATCAGTTCATGCCGTCTCTTACCCGATTTTCTGGGCTCGAAACAAGGCAGACTTTCCCTCATTTCCTTCCACACGGTTACTGCATATGTTCCATTCTGATCTGGAGGAGTGTGAGTTCATGAATCCACACTGCCTCTGCCGTGGCCACTCCCACTACTCCCCTCACCCTACCCCGTCGGCTGTGATTGCCCCCCCTTTTTTTGCATGATTTAGTACGTCATTGCATACATGTGTACGTGCATAAGTCCATACTACCCCCCTAGCCCCTCCCATGAGCCCTCCCCTGACTGCCAATTCACATTGGCACGAATGTACTTGTCTGCACCACTGTGAAAGTATGAATTGGATTGATCTGGAAAACTGGAAAACCGATTTCTTCCAGTTTTCAAATAGTGCACTTTACTACCATGTGGGGGCACATTTAGTCGGAATTATGTGCGGAAAGAAGGTAAATAAACCGAACCTAGTCTGCTCCAAGGTGTGGAAGACCTCCATGGCAAGACGCATTGGCCCCTCTTAATAACCGCATGCAGAAAGGGCCAGTAATAGCAAAGACTTGCCACACACATGAAGACTTACTGTATGGATCATTTTCTGACCTCTGTGCTATCCAATGGTCTTCTGGGATGGAGAGTCCCAATACAAATGGCACATCTAGTGAAGCCCAAGAAGGGGAAGGTTGTTCCTAGATTATATTTAATTCCAAAATATTTCTGTTCCCTATTAACACCTTCTGAGGCTGCTTGCATTTGCCTAAACTGCTGTTTCTGGAAATGCTTTCTAATTCAGAAGTTCTATTACTGGCTAGAGTTGTTTTTCTTTTTGGTCAGGCTTGATCAAACTGCTATCCTCCCAGGCATCAGTGTGAAGTGAAGCCCTCCTCTACCTAGGCCTAAACATGAAAATCAAAATGAGCTAGAAGGATCCACATTCTTATAGTAAAACTCAAAAGTTCTTCCAAATGGTGTGATCACTACAGTCTTTTTTTAATTACCTGAAATGGTCCCCCCACCTTTCAGTTTCAGGTAACAGTATTTAACAGTTCATTTCATAATGGATGGGTACTATAGGTTTAGTCCATGTGTTAATAGGAACCAGTTCTTTTCAAGCACCCTGAGTTTTGTGCATTTCTGAATCCATTGATGACTGTGTGTATTTTTTTTTAAAAAAGGTTTTCTAATATAATTTTATTGGAGTTATGATGATATAAAAGCTTTTTTAAAATTTCAGATGTGAATTATATTTTTTCCCCAAAATACTCCTTTGACATTTGGCCTATGAAAGTCATTGTGTGAAAGTTACTACTGCTTAGTTCTTGTTGAGAAAAAGAAATTAAAAGAACAGTGCAGATGGAAAAGAGGCTGTTTCAGGGCTCCAGGGCTCAGAATGTTGGTGCCCCTGGAGACAACACAAACAGATATTTTGTGGCCTGAAATGGCATGCTATCTACAAATAAATTTTATGTGATCACATGCATGCACATTTGAAATGGTCATGCCTATCTGTTTGGTAAATAGGTGTCAATAAGGTCATGTATGACAGACAGCAGTTTTTGCAACCTTGTCACACAGCTATATTTTTAGATTTTTACATCTAAATCAGTGAATAACCAAAACCAATTTCATTGGCCGTTCTTGTTATGTATAATGAATTACACATTAATTTATGGTGCAACAGAACAGGATAAGTGACATATGTAATAATTTCCATCTCTACTCAGAAGTAAATTCCAATGTGTGGAGATGTCATTCTTCACTGACTTTCTTCTTAAAGGAATAAGTAATTTTAGCAATTTTCCTCTTCCTGCAAGAAAGTCTTAAAAAACTGTAATTCAGAAACTGTAGTTTGCAATTCTAGACTTATTCTGTGCAGAACAATTGCATTTTTCTGCATGGAAATAGGCTGCATATTGGGTACAGAACAAAACATTTTCTGTGCAAAACAACCTACGTGAATTTTTGTACAGAGTAAATCTGAAATTGCAAAGATTATCTTTTGTCCGGGATTCTCTTCTCTAGGATTTCTTAACACTGAAGAACACACATTTTAATAGATTGTTAAAAATATTTTCAAATATTTTCCTCATACTTCCTAATGGGTCCAGTGGCCCTTTGTCCCAGGTAAAGTAATAAAAGCATTGCAACCTGAGAATGCAATATTGTATATGTCTACATGGATATAGTGCTACAGGCTACCCATTCCTGGTTTAAACAATAATAATGAATATTTTAACAAGAAACAGAAAGGGAATAAGACAATACTTTTTTTTCCTAAAGAAACCAGAATTTGCAAGCTTTTTTGCAATAGTCAAAGGAAATGTGAAAGGAACTGTCGTTGGGTTTCTCCTCATTGAAATGGTGCCCATGAGAAGACTAGACCCGAGTGACATGATAACCACGGAGATCCTTAACTGTATCACATCGAGGAATAGATTGCATGATGTGGTGTCCACATGGGACAAAAGACACAATTGTGTGTTTGTGTGTGTGTGTGACTGTTTTTGTGGATCTAATCAGTGAAGCTCCTTTAATCTCAAGAGTTTTTGTAGCACTTCTGTAACCACTTGAATATTGCAATGTGCTCATTTTATTTATTGCCCTAGATAGCCGTTTTTTTAACAAGGTGTGATGATGATGACGATGATGATATATGCTGTTATGAAAGCAAGCACTCTTGTTTCTAAATTACATGTCTGCAGTTGAATTCTCTCCATACAGAGAGCCTATAAATGTGAGCCATTTCGTATTTAAAACAGTGAAAATGAAGACAAGAGGACAGCTCTGAGTTTTCAATCCATTCAAGACTGAACCGTCTGCCAGAGATTTCTCTCCCTTCTTTCTGGAGCAGGAAAGCAACACTGCTTGCCAAGACGCTGATTTGGTGGGTGGAGATAGATTTAGCCTGTAAAAATGTACTTTGTTTGACTAAGAATCCATTTCCTGAACCCTGTTACAACACCCTCACAGATCGAAACTGGCACTTCCTCAGAGCAGAGACATTTTCATGTAAGTATGAATGTTTTCAAATTATGCCCTGGGAAGGAAAAATGCAAATCATCCTTGGCTCTTTGAAATCAGTGGTCTTACTCTGTGATTGTTCGCCCCCTGTTCTATTTCGATCTAAAGTTCCTTGACAGAGCAATCCAGTTCATGTTTACACAGAAGTAAGTCCGTCTGTGTTCCGTCGAGCTTACTCTCAAACACACAGAGAGAGGATTGCAGGCCAAATAGGCTATTCTGAAATCAGATTTTAGCCATAAAAGAAGGTTCTCTGTGTGTTTGTTTGTGTGTGTGTGTGTGTGTGTTTGTTAGACAGAGAGGGAAAGAGGTGAGGTTAATTGAAGGTCTACTTCTGGTATGAACAAACTCAAGGAATTCCATTTATATTATCACAAAAATTAAATCAGGACTGGTTCTTTGATTTAGAAGAGTGCTGGGGAAAAGTAAGAAGTGCTGCAATTGTATACTTGTGAATAAATCTCATTGAACTCAGGGAGGCCTGCATCTATGCAAATATTCATACCTCTAAACTGCACAAAATTACATAGTGGAGAGCTTGGAAAAATTATATTTTTGACCATCATCTCCCCCAACTATACTGGCTGTATAGTATACTGGAGGTATACAAAACAAAACAAACAAAACAATGTAAAAAAAAAAAAAAACCTTTCCATGCTCTCCTGCACTGTATATATTTGGATCAGCAACAAATAACAATTACATTGCCATCCTTGTTATAACAGAATGCTGATGAAGAACTTATCTGCATTTCCATGGGAAACATATTTGATATACATTCCAGCTAAAACAGAGAAATGAAAGATACTGAGTTATATCTATAAAATTATTACACAGAATGCAACATATATTGCAGGAGTAAGCTCTATTGTATTCCATACACAAGACTGGTACCAAAGTGTGGATAGAACTAGAGATTTAATATTTCCCTATTTGAAATTGCAAAAGCTTAATGTTTCTTTTTTTCAGATGTTAATGACTCAGGAATGTAAAACATCTCAAATGTCAAGTGGTTCAAATTTCCCAATTTCCTCCACGGGGCAAAGGTGGCTGCATTGAGCCAAAGAATGTGTAAACTTTGGCAGTACTTGTGCTGACAACTTTGCTGAATATTTCAACCCTGTTTACAGTTATCATTATCACACGTGGGTTTTACTGTTTGTTATCACTGTTTTTAACCTGAGTTTTTGCTGTACCATTGATCTAAGGAAATTATTTAAGATTTGAATGTCTCCTGGATAGTTTTAAAGTAATAGTAGAAATGTGGACCCTCTTTGCTTGTAGCCTCAACTCCATGTATTAAACTTCAAGGTGATATATGTATCCAAGGAAAATTCTACACACTTTGTGACACACTAAACTTGTTACAGCACCTTAAGCTGAGAATAGCAACCACAGCAGGACCAGTAAAGGTGAGAACTGGGACCACAGAAACATGAGGTTTATCAGTGACAGGTCAGAAACATGGCACTTTGTTTCTATTTGGCTTTGTGGGATCCAATATCCATACTTAACAAGGAGAAAGAATTAGCTGTTTGAACTTAGTCAAACTGTACATTTAGCTATTCTAAACACCATTAGTGTCTATAAAAGGTAAATGTCAATTATATTGTTGGTGATAAGTCAATTCTGGTAACTTCTCTCTTCCACCAAACAAAGCAATCACCTCAGTTTTCCAATTATCCCTTGGCCCATTTGTATGAGTGCTGGCTGCCAGGTTGTCGATAAGCTTCTGCACACATTGGGAGGCTGCAGAACAGGATTTAATTTTGTGCTTTTTCACTGTAGTTTCATTGAGTGTTGTTTAATTTTTGTTGGAAATCTTGGCTATGGAAATACAGAAATTGAAAGGTGGGATCTTTCCAATTAATAATAAAAGCTGGTGTAATGTTAACTGCTGCTTTCACTGAAATTCTAGCCAGTGTGCTGGCAAGGAGAATACTGTTTCAGGAAAATCTTATACAATAATTGGAGGTGTTAGACAAGCAGAGAAGCTGATGGCTGAGATGCTGGATGAGAAAAAGAGCCCAGGAGGAAGGAAAGCTGAGGGAAAAAGTCACTTGGGGGCCTAAAGGTCTATACGGAACACATTTATTCTGTCAGCAGAAAGCAAAGGAAAGGAGCAACAGCTCTGGATAAGCTGATAACCAAAGTGAAAAAAAATGGCCAAGCAAGCAGATCTTAATGTATATCATCACGGCTGGAGAAGATGGAGAACTGATGGGTGTTAGGGGCATGGATTTGATGAAGACAATTGGAAAGGAAACTGGGAAAGTTGCAGAGATAAAAGGAGCAGAATACAGTTAGCAGGGAGTAGAAAGACAAGGGTTGAGGGCAGCACCAGAGGTAGGCTGAAGAAGCAGTTGTGATACAAAGTGATTTTTCTGTATTAACTTGAATTAATCAACCAGTCAAGTATTTGGTTAAAATAACTAGCTGTTTATTACAAACAATTTTTTAATGGATATGGAAGTATAATTAAAATTCAGAATAAGTGGTTCTCTAAAACATCTTTTAATATATGGTAATAGTAATGTCTTTAGGAAGAAGACCCACCATTTTTATTTAATGGAAGCTATTTTTACAAGTTTCCAAAGATGGGAAAGATCAAGTTAAACTCAAACAGAATGCTAGCTTAATAAAATAACCCTGCACTCCCAGCCTCACCCATCATAAGGTCAGCTTGAAGGTTCAGTGAAATTAGCTGCTGCAATGATTCCTGATAGTAATCACTTATATTGCTCTAATTTGAAACAGTGCCTACATTTATGAAGAGCTGTGTTTCAATCTGTGTGCTGACTGGGAATTAAGATAAAAAATGCAGCCTTTTTTCTCTAGTCAAGTCCTCAGTGCAAAGTCTGATAAAAAGGCTGATTCGGTGAATGCTTCCCCTTATATCTACTTGCATAATACTGTTTGGCAGTTATATATACCTAAGCAGCTTTCACTGACCTAAGAGAACTACTGGTGCTGTGCTGTATTATGAAGTTTCCCTTCTTTGTTCTATAACCCACCCATATTATACCAAATAACATTATTTTTATTATTTGATTTTCCTTACCACCCAAAAAGTGGTTTAGAAGCAACCATGACTATGAGGAGCTTGCTCTCTGATCACAGCCACTACGTTGAATCTTTTCGTGTGTTCCTTGAGAATTCAACAGAGCACGAGTGCATGCTGGAATTCATTCAGAAGAAGCTGCCAGGCATAATATCCAGGTAAAAGCACCAGAAGGACCAATTTTTGATCTGCTCCACATATATGACAGGTATCTGTGGGCAACAGAACTCATTTTGCAAGAACTGCTAGAGAATTACAAGGCCCTCTTTCTCAACTCCTTCCCCGTATTCCTTTCCTGGTACTTGTTTAGTGCAAATATGAATAATTACGCAGTCAGGTGCCAGAAGGAAAAAAACAACAACTTCTCTTTGAATAGATTTATCAAGCAACAAAGGTTCTTTACAAGGAAACATAGCTCAGATAGAATAAATGCCTGGTACATTTGTTGTTGTTAATTGCTGTCAAGTCAACTTTGACTTATGATGATCCTATGAATGAGACCTTCAAGTCATCCTGTCATCAACAGCCCTGCTCAGGTCTTAAATACTCAGGGTCGTGGCTTCCTTGATTGAGTTTCTCCATCTGTAATGCGGTCTTCCTCTTTTCCTACTGCTGTCTACCTTACCAAGCATGATTGTCTTATTGAGTCACGACTTCTCATGATAAAGTACAACAGTATCAGTTTAGTCATCTTGGCTTCTAGGGAGAATTCAGGCTTGATTCATTCTAGAACCTATTAGTTTGTGTTTTTAGCAGTCTACAATATCCACAGAACTCTTCTCCAGCACCCCAATTCAATGAGTTGAATCTCTTCCAATCAGCATTCTTCACTCTTCAGCTTTCAGAATAATACATAGAAACTGGAAATACTATGGCAGGGACAATCGTAATTTTAGTATTCAATGTCTACTTGAATCTTGTCTAGTTCCTTCATAGCTGCCTTTCCAAGTCCTGGTCTGCTTCTGATTTCTTGCCTGCAGTCTCTTTCTGATTAACGACTGAGCCGAGTTATAGGAGAACTTCACTATCTCAATATCTTCATTATCTGCTTTAAAGTTATATAAATCATCTGGGGTCATTATTTTTATTTTCTTAATGATCAACTGTAAACCTGCCTTTTCACTTTCTTCCTTGACTTTCTTCAGTAATCATTCCAAGTCTTTGCTATTTTCTTTTAGTAGTATTGTGTCATCTGCATATCTTAAATTATTGACGTTCCTTCGTCCAGTTTTCACATCTCCTCCAAGTCTAAGCCTGCTTTATGTATGATACATTCAGAATACAAGTTAAACAGATAACGAATTAAAATGCAGTCTTGTCTGACCCCCCCACCCATCAACTGGAAACCATTCAGTTTCTGCATTTTCTGCCTCTTGTCCTGACTACAGGTTATACACCAGGACAATCAAATGCTGTGACTCACCCATTTTTTTAAGAGTGATCCAAAGTTTTTAATGATCTACACAATCAAAGGGTTTGCTACAAACTATAAAGCAGAAGCTGATTTTCTTCTGAAATTAGTTGGTGTGCTCCATTATGCAATGTATGGTAGCAATATGATTCCTAATACCTCTTCCTTTCCTGAACCCAGGTTGGACATCTTGCATTTCTCAGTCCACGTCTTTGTAAAAGCCTTTGTTGTAGAAGTTTGAGCATGACTTTGCTTGTATGGAAGATTAATGCAATGATCCTGTGGTGATTGCAGTGCCTGGTGTCTCCTTTCTTGAAGATTTAAATGTATATTGAGCATTTCTGATCTGTGAGCCATTCTTTTGACCTCCATATTTGTTGACAGAATTTAGTTAGAACTAGAGTAGATTCTGTCTCTGTAGTTTGAAGCAGCTCTACTGGTATGCTGCTTATTCTTGGTGATTTATTTCTTCCATGTACCCTGTTATAGGCTCATCTTCAAATGGTACTTCCTTGAAATATTCTACTGTCCTTTGATCTCTTTTATACAGTTCTTCAGTGTATTGTTTCCATCATCTTTTTTATTTCTACTTACTCATGTAATGTGCTCCCCTGCTGGTCATATATCACTCCCCATTCTTGGTTTAAAATTCCCTTCTTATGTTGTGGAAGAAATCTCTTGTTCTTTCTTTTTTGCTGTCATGTTCTATTTCTTTGCATTGTTCATAACAGAAGTACTTGTTCCTTCATGCAAGTTGCTGAATAGTTGCATTCAAGGTTCTGACTTTACTTCTGTTCCCTTTTACTTTTGCTTCTTGTCTGTTCTTAACTGCTTGCACAGTTTCATCTATCATACTCTGAAGCTTCTCTTTCTTTCTTTTTTTGGCTGAATCATAGAAGCATAGAATCATAGAATCATAGAAATGTAGAGTTGGAAGAGACCACACGGGCCATCCAGTCCAACCCCCTGCCATGCAGGAACACCCTCAAAGCACTCCCGACAGATGGCCATCCAGCCTCTGCTTAAAAACCTCCAAGGAAGGAGACTCCACTACACTCCGAGGCAGCATATTCCACTGCCGGACAGCCCTGACTGTCAGGAAGTTCTTCCTGAGGTTCAGGTGGAATCTCCTTTCCTGCAGCTTGAATCCATTGCTCCTTGTCCTGGTCTCTGGAGCAGCAGAAAACAAGCCCTCTCCTTCCTCTACATGGCATCCCTTCAAATATTTAAACATAGCTATCATGTCCCCTCTTAACCTTCTCTTCTGCAGACTGAACATACCCAGCTCTCTAAGTCTATCCTCATAGGGCATGGCTTCCAGGCCTTTCACCATTTTGGTCGCCCTCCTCTGGACCTGCTCCAGCTTGACCATGTCCTTGTTGAATTGGGGTGCCCAGAACTGGACACAGTATTCAAGATGAGGTCTAACCAAAGCAGAGTAGAGTGGAACCAGTACCTCCCTCGATCTAGACACTGTGCTCCTATTGATGCAGCCGAGAATTGCGTTGGCTTTCTTGGCTGCCGCATCACACTGCTGACTCATGTTCAGCTTGTGGTCTATTAAGACTCCTAGATCCCTTTCACACGTACTGCTATCCAGCCACATGTCCCCCATCCTATATTTCTGTATTCCATTTTTTCTACCTAAGTGTAGGACCTTACACTTCTCTGTTGAATTTCATTTTGTTAGCCTTGGCCCAGCTCTCCAATTTGACCAGGTCATTTTGAATTTTGATCCTGTCCTCTGGCGTATTAGCAACCCCTCCCAATTTGGTATCATCTGCAAATTTGATGAGCATGCCCTCTATTCCTTCACCCAAGTTGTTGATGAAGATATTGAACAGCACTGGGCCCAGGACAGAACCCTGTGGCACCCCGCTAGTCACTTCTCTCCAGGATGAAAAGCAGCCATTGGTGAGCACCCTTTGGGAATGGTCAGTCAACCAGTTACAGATCCACCTGACAGTAGCTCTGTCCAGCCCACATTTTACTAGCTTCTTTGCAAGAATGTCATGGGGAACTTTGTCAAAGGCCTTACTGAAATCGAGATATGCTACATCCACAGCATTCCCTTCATCTATCAAGCTAGTAACTCTATCGTAAAAAGAGATAAGATTAGTCTGGCATGACTTCTTTTTGAGAAATCCATGTTGACTTCTCGTGATTACCGCGTTGCTTTCTAAGTGATTAGAAACTGACTGCTTAATGATCTGCTCCAGGATCTTTCCGGGTACTGACGTCAGGCTGACTGGGCGATAATTATTTGGGTCCTCTTTTTTTCCCTTCTTGAAGATGGGGACAACATTTGCCCTCTTCCAGTCTGCTGGAACTTCACCTGTCCTCCAAGATTTCTCAAAGATTACAGCAAGCGGTTCCGAAATGACCTCTGCCAGTTCTTTTAATATCCTAGGATGCAATTCATCTGGCCCTGGAGACTTGAATTCATCCGGTGTGGCCAGGTATTCCTGTACCACCTCCCTACCTATTATGTGCTGCATTTCCCCTGCTTCCTCACCTGCTCCCCAACCGCCAGGTTGAGTGCTTGTATCCTTCTGGGAAAAAACTGAGGCAAAGAAGGTGTTAAGTAGTTCTGCCTTTTCTCTTCCCCCCATTAGTAATTCGCCATCTTCTCTGTACAGCGACCCTATCGCCTCTTTCTTTTTCCTTTTGCTGCGGACATATTTAAAAAAGCCCTTTTTATTGTTTTTAATGTCTCTGGCCAGCCTAAGTTCGTTCTGTGCTTTATCCTTTCTGACCTTCTCCCTACATCTCCTGGCTACTTGCTTAAATTCTTCTTTGGTGGTTTCCCCCCTCTTCCATTTCCTGTACACGTTTCTCTTAACGCTTAGCTCAGCTGAGAGTTCTTTAGTCAACCATTCTGGTTTCTTCAGATGCCTTCCATTTTTCCTCCTTATTGGCACAGTTTTAGACTGTGCCTTCAGCATCTCCCTTTTAAGGAACTCCCATGCCTCCTGAACTCCTTTCTCTTTCACTATTCTTGACCATGGAATTTCAGCCAGCAGCTCCTTAAGTTTACAGAAGTCCGCTTTTTTAAAATCTAAGACGAGTGTCTGGCTACGCTTATCTTCTCCTTCCCACTGAATGCCAAATTCCAGTAGGGCATGGTCACTCCGCCCTAAAGATCCAACCACTTCTACCTTATTAACAAGGTCATCCCTATTGGTCAGGATCAGATCTAGAATATTTGATCCCCTTGTGGCCTCTTCCACCTTCTGCAATAGTGTATTTTTGCATTCCTCCCTGACAATGTCCTTGGCTTCAGTCCAGAGTTCTTCTGTCTCTTGGTCAATTAGGCTTAATAGGGAAAATCTACTTTTACATTATTTTTAATTCTCCAGGGATGTTCTTCAGGTTGCATTTTGGTATAGTGGCTGGTATAGTGTTCTTCTTTAGCTTTACTTTAATTTGTGATATTAGAAGTTCATGGTCTGTTCCACAGACTGTTGCTGGTCTGGTTTTTGCAGAGAGAATTGAGTTTTTCTGTTTCCCATTAAGTGGTCTATTTGATTTCTATATTGGCATCAGGTGATGCACATGTACACAGTCACCTATTTGGCTGCTTGAAACGTGTTTGCAATGAACAACTTTTTGGCATTCAAAATTCAGTCAGCTGGTCTCCTCCTTCATTTCTTGATCCTAAAGGCTAAAGTCTTTGATTCTGCTCTGTTTCTTTCTTTTGCATTCCAAACGACTGTGATTAAGAGCAAATCCTGTTTTGGTCTGTGATCCGTTTCCCCTTAGACATCAGCATCGGATCTCTCAGTTTCTTCTTCTGCATCTGTAGTTGGAGCATAAACTTGGATTATGGTTATGTTGATAGGTTTTCCTTGAAATCTCATTCATATTATCTGGTCAAACTTTTTATTATATCCTTTGACTGCTTTTGCTATACCTCTTCCCACTCCCAGTGTCACCCAATTTCTTCTTAGATGTTCATTTGCTGAGTAAACACTGTGTAATTATTGACTCAAAATGTCCCATTCCTGTTCACTTTAGCTCACTTGACCCAAGTATTTCAATGTTTATGTATTCTGTTTCTTATTTTATTATGTTTAGCTTCCCTGATTCACACTTTTCATGTGCCTCGTTCCTACAATATGCATTGTCCAGATTCAGGCTTTCTTTTCAGCTCTGAGAATGTCAACAGCTGAATGCCCTTTTTGTTTAAGTCCAGTTGTGTCATTAGATACAACACTACTTGTAGTTGCCTTCTGCTACATTAAGTGCCTCCTGACCTGGGAGTGTCATCTTCTAGTACTATATCTGTTTCATTTTGGATTGTCTTATCATAGAGTTTTCATGGTGAAAGACTTTCAAAAGGGGTTTACTGTGCTTCCTTCTGTACAGTACTAACAAGTGTTACCTGTGGTGCCACTGCCATTGTCTCTGAGAGATCTTCCACCAGTTCCCCTCTCCCCATACTACTGCTGCTGCCTAGTAGCTGTTTGGCACATTTAGTTTGACTTGTCAGCAAACGCCTGTCTGAAGTGGAAGACCCTACTAACAGTGTCGCTACCATTGGCATAGCCTCTTGCCTCGCAGAAGCATGTAGTCTCACCACTGTGGAAAGGTTGTGCCATGGTGAGGCTTGGCACATATTCCCATGCAAATAATCAGGATCAAGAAAGCAAGTGATTCATCATTGCTTTGATTGTATAAGAAATAATGTTGCAATGCTTTAGTTATTGAATCCTTTTGTTTTCTCTTCTGTACAAAATTTAATTAGTTTCCCTATTTATTTGTTTGTTTGTTTGTTTCCTCTGTTGGTGTTTCTTTCCTCACACCAAAATTAATGTGTCAACATGGGAAAACTGAAGAAACCTATTGGTAGCATGTTGACTTATGGACTGAATATTCTTGACAGAGCTGTTTGTCAGGAACAGTGGTGAGAATCATAAAGCTGTCTAGTTGTTGGACATCAACCTCCAGCTTTCATTATCATTGGCTACCTGTCCTAGGACTTGCAATTCAGCAATAACTGGAGGGCTGCATGCTTCTCAGCCCGTTTTATAGTTCCATATAAGACTGAATGGCAACCATTCACATATATGAGGGGAAGAGTTCAGTTCGGAATACCAGTAGGATGTGTCCTTGGACTTCTTCCCTGTCTTGCTAACACAACATACTGAGACTCAAGCTTGCATCTGTCTGTACAGCTATTCATCTTCACAGGTCTATCTGTATTTATTTTGGCAGTAAACTAAAGAAAGGCAGACCATTGGTCCTGGCAAATATAAGTAGAAAGACAGGTTGTACTTTTTGATTACCAGCAAACTGTTCTAACAGATGTAATGTCTTTTCCTTTTAGTATAGGTGATGGAAAATCCACAATAAATGTTTTAAGTGTTGGAGGTGGTTCAGGTGAGCAAAAATTTATGAAACCATGTGTTTAATGATTTGAATTATATTTCATTAGTATGTATATGTTGGAAATTACAGCAGCATTCTGTCTTCCCCACCTCTTTGTCTGGGATAGGATTCTCAACTGTCAGTCTCAACTGTCACTCGGCTCTGAGAACACTGTTCTCCTTTAATTGCACTTATTCTATACTCTGACTCTGATTCTGACTAACAATACACATACAGCTGCTTAACTGTCAACTGATCTTAACTGCTCTTAACTTCTCAAATATGATAAACATATCTCTAATCTAATGAATTACTTTGTGAGTTTTAATGAAGATGAATGTTTTATTATTATACATTATTTTTAGTAAATATTTTCTTTTATATTTTGAAATCTGCTGTCTACCTAGTCTTTCAAGTCAGCCATCATATATTAAGAAGCCACATTCAAACTGAGAAATGTTTTCTCTGTAACTCTGCTAATACTGCATTCCCATAGAACTAATTGTCTGGGTAACTCACACCTCCCAGCAGTTTTTTTTCTGGGTTATGGGCCCAGTACGCTACCGCTGTGCAGGCTCTTCGGCTTGTAGCCAAATTTAGTAGAGACACGATTAAAATATTCTTTGAATTTCAAAAAGCTTGGCTTTTCTCTCTGAGAAGGTAAGTGTATGTATATCTGCTGAAATCATCAAAAATGGTCATAAAATAAGAGTTTCCACCTGCAGACTTTTGGCTGAATGGGCCACAAAGATCAACATATAAAAAGTCCAGCGGCTTGGTGGATAGTCTCTCAGTAGCTGATGGATGTGGAGCTCTAACTGCCTTTGCCTTTAAGCATTCTATACATTTTTCATCATTAGAGCGTGCTTTTAGTATATTATTAGTTTCTATTTTATTGAATGTGCCACTTATTTTCTCAATAAAAATGAAGAAGAGAGTGCAAATAAACTGGCCAGTAACAGAACTGTTTGCAATATTTATCTCTGATTGAAAGAAAAAAAAAGAGTTAAATCCAGTGCAGTCCTATATGGGCCTCAGTACTCTCAGATCCACTTAAATTAATGAATTTGGGGTATATAACTATTCATAGGACTAGGATATTATTAAAAAGGGGGGAATCCATCTCTCATCTTGTCTTTCTTATCCTTGTCCACAAATATCATTTCCTAATACGTTAGCTTAAGTATAAGAATTATATCACTTGGCCTGATTTCCAAAAGACATAAACCTAAATCCAATGGTTTGAGTATTGGACTAGGCCTGTGGGAGACCAGGGTTCAAATCTCAGCTTAGCCATGAAAATCCACAGGGTGGCCTTGGGCAAGTCACACTCTCTCAGAGGAAAGCGGTAGCAAATCTTGCCAAGAAAACTCTAAGGAAGAATAGCCTTAAGACAGAGTTGACTTGAGGGCATATAACATAACAGCAAGTGACAGAATGGAATTTGTGTAAGTGTTGACTTACAATTCACCAGCTGTTTTAATGGGTCCACTCTAGTTGGGATCAGCAACTGAATTTGAGCCACAATGGCATAGTTTCAAAATGGAGCAACTGAGCTGCTGTCTTTGGCTGTTGTGGGTGGCAAGGCACACAATATTCTATCTGCTCTGACTTCACTCCTCAAATCGACTGGCAGCTGTTGTTGAGATAAAAGGAATAGGTAGTTAGGAATGCCAACAGTCTGACTATAACTAGGAATAACAAAGTACTAATGTATAATGTATAACGAAATATTAATAACAATTGGGAGCTTGGAAAAGCTACTTTTTAAGATTGTAACTCCTAGAATCCCCTTGACAGCATGGAAAATGGCCATGTGGCTGGTGGATTTTGGAGGTAATAGTCCAAAAAAACTTCCCCAGGCTGTGTGAGAATGTCCTTTGCCAGTCCATGGAGGAAGCATGCTTTGTTCATACCTCCTATCTTGCTAATACTGACAATCCCCCATCCCATCACAAAAGGCATTCACTATGCTATAAAATAGCAAATGTGCTATAAACAACCAGTTTCCTTGAAAAGTTTAATTGGAAACTTAATGGTGAATATAGTGATAGCCCTTTTAAGGTAATTGTATTGATGACTTTAAATAATTCTTATACTTCAAACTGAAAGTTGGTAATTCAGGCTACTCCATCTTCAGCTCTAAAATGCCTCAAACCACTATGTTTGTGTTATTAAAAAAAAACTAACTGAACTCAATTAAGGTTTCAGATTAAGCTGCAGAACAACAGGGTTTGCGTGAAGGGGTGGTTTTAAAATAATGAGTTAATGCTAGGTTATTTATTTATTTGTGAAGGGGTGAAAAATGCAGTTCAGGATATGGAAATTTGAAATTTCTGTTTGTTTGTTTTAATCTGCAGGACCAAAACAGCCTTTATATTTTAAAAACGTTTTTTTTAAAAAAGATGCTTGAAGTCATGCACAGAAAGATGATATTACAATAATTTCAACATAAAATTAAAAATGTTAATTGTCAATTTCACAACCCTTGATTTGGCTCTACCTCAGGTTGGACAAATGGTGGTATATCAAGATAGAAATACCTTTGTTAATAGACCAAAAATAAAAGCTGCATCTGATATTTGTGCTGCATTTATGCTGCATCTGGTATTTTATTTGCCTCCAACAAGGCGCACTGGTAAGCAACAAAAACAAGTGTGTCTTACATTTGATGTAAAGGAAACATGTGTACATATACAAGGATTTCCTTCAAAATATTTTGAATGGATATCATGGCATTTTCTGTAATTTTTACATACCTGCCTTCTTCAGACATGATATGATAGAGGTCTCTTGCAAGCACAGCTATCTGTAACCCAAGGACAAAATGATTCTTTAAGACTGACCTTATGCCTCTTTGTCTTTTTTTTCCATTTTTTTCATTTCTATCCCTCCTGACATGCTTCTCATATACTATAACCCATATCTGTCCTCTCAAGTTGAACTGTCGACCATTTGTCCTCAAGCCCTTATTTCTTTCAAGAACCTTCTAGTCTCACCTTCCAGCCTATCTCCCATCTCTACTGTTCTTTCCCTTTCCCTTTCTTGTCTGCCTAATATGAATTTTAATTTCTTGTGTAGGTTTATTTCATTCTCAGGATGGCATGGAGGAGCAATCCACAATGATCGGGTTGTTCCCCACATGCCAGCCGGAACAGGCAGGAGTCCACATTCCAAATCACAATTAGCACATTTGCAGTGCTAAACAGATGTTAAAGTGTAGTCGTTCTGTTCGAGTACAGCAACAGTTCTACTTGTGACTCACAAAAAGACCAAGGCTCTCAGTCTCTCTGGATGCAATTGTGTTAATTCATTCTCTGGGTTTCTAATGACTTCCGAGGACAGTTGTTCAATCAAACTGGTCATTATCATTCAGCTTCCCTTGGCGAGTGCATTTCTCTGAATACAATATTTTTCCAACTTGGTGAGAAAGTGTTATGTTATACCTTGACATTTCACCACAGCATGGATGTTTTGGGCCACCTCCTGTGCTCACAAGTCCCTGACTGACATCCCACCTCAGGTGTGTGGGCGTACTCTGATGTTGTAAGAAAGGATATGGACATCTGTTAGTTCTGCCTTGTCTTGATTTTTTTTTTTAAAAAAAACCTCAAAGTTCTTTTCATCTTGAAAATGATGGCATTTTGAACCTTTGAGCAATTATTTTCTTTTTAAAAACTGAAGAAAAAATATCCTTCATCTTTACCACTCAAATTCATTAGGCACATCTGTTTCCAGCATAAAGAGAACCAAGTTATGTAGATCTGCTATAAAAATAGTAAAGGTATTGAACCTCTCAGAAAATAAGTGGTACCAACCCTAATTTATTTCTAAAACGGTGGAATATGTGGATCCAGACCCAGACATTAAGGAGTTAAGAACTATAAGGTGAATGAAGGAATCAGTTTCAGTTGCTTCTACATTTATTTGTTTATTCATTCAGTGTTTTATTGTTTTAGTTTCAAGTTATTTCAATTGAATATGAAGAATTCTGTAACTGTTGGTGAATTCTGATAAAAAAATAATAACTGAAACTACACTCCTCACAGCAAAAGGTGTAAGAGCTGTTTGTTCATTGACAACTGACAGTAATGTCACAAGACAGATGGGACCCCCTCCCCCTCAAAAAGAAAGAAAGGAAGGAAGGAAGGAAGGAAGCAAGGAAGGAAGGAAGGAAGGAAGGTAGCAAGTGCAAGCCTGCTAGAGAATGAGTCACATAATGTGAACTAGGTGTCTGGCTCAGAAATAGTTCCTTCCAATGGGAACGTACTTAAGGACCATAAATCAATAAAGAGGTATGAATACCCCCAGCTAAAGTGTTGCATATGTCCTAGGGTACTCTGCATTCCTTCATAGCTAGGAAAGGTCTCACACCTCACAGATGCAGAAGTACTACATGCGAGCCATGGCTTGATTAGATTTAGGCAGAAGAAAGCAGCCCTGGCGAAACTATTGTTCACTCTGTCTCCCACTTTTGTCTGCTTTAAGATTGATTTCCTTCCTAACCAAGTTGTATCCTTTTCACTCACTTTGTCTCTTTTGTTCAGAAATAAGATTTTTTAAAAAAAATCCAAGGCTTCCGTTAACCTATCATTTCAGCTTGCTTTCTCACTGAAATCACTTCATTGCTGAAGATCATTTTGCTCACTCAAATCTCTTTGATTACTGAATCGCTTTGCCTCCTGAAAATCACTTTGTTCACTTTGGTGAAGTTGTTAGCTGAAATTACTTGAATCCAGACTTTGGTGGCTTTCCCAGAGAGTCCTTTCCCTAGAACAACTCATTCTACTTAACCAAGTTCCCATTTCTGCTATAGCAGAGGAGTCCATGCTTTGCCTCTTCTTCCAAGACTTCTTGCTTTAAAGCCACTGGAACAGCAGCCAAAGGGATTCAAGAAAGGCACCTTTCAGATATTCTTTTGTCTTCCAAAAGTCATTTTCTTACACATGATAGCCTTCCCATTTTTACCCACTTTTCTATAGTGTACAAGTATGAGTGTTAGGAAGGATCAGCTTTCCTGGCTGGTGTGATGTACCAGTGTCAAACTGCAGCAAAACTTTTTCCTTCTCCAAACTTCTTAACAGTTAAACCTAAACTTCATCTTTCTGTATCTCTCGTAGAAGGCTCTTTCTCTGTGTCCCCCACCCCTGAATGTAACCACAGCCCAGATTCCCTGCCCTTCCTTCAGATATTAATCATGAGAATCAGCATGAAGTAGTGGTTTGAATGTTGGACTAAAACCCTGGAGACAGGGTTTGACTCCCTGCTTTGACCATGGAAACCCACTGAGTGACCTTGGGTGCATTACATACCCTCATTCCCAGAATACCCTGTGATAGGTTCATATTAGGGTTACCAGAACTCAGAAACAACTTGAAGGCACACAACAACAACATGGTCTTTAAAATAATTTCCCCCATATTTATGTCTGCTATATGAATTTATACAGTATTATGTTCATTTTGTCTTTTATCTTTTTTTTTTGTATAATTGTCCTTTCCCTTGAGCTAATTGTCAATTAGCAATCACTTGATTTTTTTAAAGGGATGCCTCCTGCAGCCATGCTGTTTCCCTAAGTGATCTTCAGTATAACAAGATATGTTCACATACTGGCTATAGCTTAGATGAGTTTACATTCCTTCTGAAATCTCAGGTTGGAATACATCTTTCTGGGTTCTATGATGTTAACTATAATTGAATAATACAAACACAAATGCACTTTAAGTATCTCCCTCTATATATTTCCTAACAACAATACAAATCATATATTAAATTTGACACATATGCACCGCCCCAAAAGTTCCATGTGTCCAATGAGTGAAGGGCTTGATCACAGGACTCAGTATTTCTGCAACATTTGGTGCAACCTTAAAGCCCTAAATAAAAAAAATACAAAATAAAAGCGAATGCAATACAGATATCACACTACAAAGAATTTTGTTCCCTCCTAATACACACCTGAAAGCACTACTACTTTATTCAAAGTGTAAACAGCCTACTCATGAGCCCTGGCAACTACTGTTCCTCTCCAGCTCCAGTTCTCCCTCTTCTTCTGAGCTCAACTAGCTGGTAGAGTCCCCTCCTTAGGGTTTCCCCATCCACTAGGCCAAACTAATACTCACGGGCTTACATCGGCAGTTTGGGTGTTCTGTTAAATTCAGCCTTGATGCTGGATGCTCAGGCTCTGACAGTGGCCAGGAGTACTTTTACAGAGTTAAAACCAGTGTGCTAGCTGCATCCAATCCTTGATACATCTGATCTGGTCATACTGAGAGGTGCTTTAGTCACATCACATTTGCTTTACTGCCATTCACTCTGTGTTGGTCTGCCTTTGAAGAATGTCTGGAAGCTTCAGCTGGTCCAAAGAGTAGCAGCCAGACTACTCTTTTTTTTTCACAGAGAGCACACATCTCCATTGTTATAACAGCTCCGCTGGCTGCCAGTCTGGTTCTAGGCACAATTCAGAGTTCTGGTTATAATCTATAAAGGCCTATAAATCTTAGTTTCAGGCTATCTCAAGAACTGCACCTTTCCATATGAGTCTGTGGCTCTTCTCTTAGGCACGTTTGTGGGAAAGCAAGGGAGAGCCCTCTGGAAATCCTTTTTTAGGGAGAACAAATATACTAGCCTTGCTGCCTCTTTGTTGCTAAATGAAGACTTTTCAAATTTCAAAGGACTTTTGGAATGGGCTTTTCTTGGCATTTTTTTTTCAAATTCTGAAGATATATTGAGTTTTTAAAATAACATTTTGGATATCTTTATCTATACAGATTTTTTTTTTTAAAAAAAACACTTTTATTTCATTTTATTTTGTAATTTTGTATTTTGAGTTCCAGCTCTAGGGAAAAGGTGGGGTGTAAATAAACGAATGAAAATATATGAGAAAGATCAAAGGAAACAAGCATATTTCCAGATGTAGTTCCCTGATGGAATGAAATGTACACATCACTCCTGTATCGTGATGCCTGCTTGGCAGAAAAGTGCATCTGCAACCACTCTCCTTGATTATTAATCATATTTGATAATTTCTTGTACCCACCTCTACTCGTGTCAGGGTCCCCACATATTCCATGTGCCTAATAACATGTACTTATTAATGGGCTGTCATTGGTCAGCTGCGACATCTCATAGGCAAATTCCTAGCCAAGGGTGAGATGTGACATGGTTGCTATGTAGCTTTCCCTTTCCCTCATTC
The DNA here is from genome assembly GCA_030412105.1 of Cyclura pinguis. Taxonomy (NCBI): domain Eukaryota; kingdom Metazoa; phylum Chordata; class Lepidosauria; order Squamata; family Iguanidae; genus Cyclura; species Cyclura pinguis. The sequence goes on along the minus strand of CM059599.1, from coordinate 243,623,278 downwards.
ATATATCACATATTGTAAAATCACAGCATCATAGTGTTGGAAGGGACCACAAGGGACATCTAGGTCAGGTCCTTGCCGTGCAAGAATGAGTCATGGTCGTCTAAATCATATCACTGAGTGAAGTAAAGTATGAACTGTCTCACTTGTGCTTTTTGTGTTCTAGGGGAAATTGACCTTCAGATTCTTACAAAGATACAGACTAAATATCCTGATGCTGTCATTCATAATGATGTCATAGAGCCAAGTGCTGAACAAATAAAGTGCTACCAAGGTATGACTAACTCTATATCCTAATTGTTTTATAGTTTATAGTGTTTTAAGGACCTTTATTACTGTACCAAGATGTTGTCTTCTAGAAAGATACAGTAACACTATATTCGAGGGAACATTCATTTGCCGTAATTCCATCCCAAAGGGAATATGGCAGGAGTGGGCAACTACGGTGCCGTGGACAATGCCCCAGGGTCCTCTTTGGGCTACATCTCTTATTAAAAATACTAACAAAAGAGGCTAACCAAACAAAACTAGAAGTGGCCAGAAGCCAACATCTGGTTTGAAAAACAAACAAACAAAAAATCAGGTATGCATCCATGTTATCAATGATGTAGGGGTTCCCTGCAACCTATTTTTTTTTTCGGGGGGGGGAGGCTTCTAGTTCAAGCTTTATTTGCTCTCAGATCCATTTATTTGTCTTTTGGGAAGTCCATGGTTTTCATAGAACTCTCCTCTAGTACATTTCAAATAAGTTGATTCTTCTCCTGACAACTTTGTTCACTGTCCAGTTTTCTTTTTCTTTTTTCTTTAGAAATATTTTTTTTATTAAGGTTTAAAATAGAAATAAAAAAATCCCCCTTCCCCAATTCCAAGCTTTCCCTTTTTTTCCAGTTGAGTCTGCTTATTTACATTCGATTCATACATAGTTCCCTGCAACCTGTTCAAAAGGAGAATTGCAACTCCAGGAGGCTTCCAGGAGAGTCTGTTCATCATTCTTGGACCAGGAAAAGGGCAGCCTGGGCTATCTGCAGGGCTATAAAAACAGGCCTCATGGCTGCAACTTTGCTGAACGCTGGAATGCATGATAGCTGTCATATGGCTCTAATCACGGAAGTGACCCAGAGGAGTTCAGTAGCTTCTAAAGTAAGGCAGTTCAAGTGCAAATGGGACAGAACTGTAGTAGCTGATGAAATTAAAGGGGTGTGCAGATGTTTTGTAACGTCCATTTGAACTCATTTGGAAAATGAGAGGTACTATTTTGTTTCATTTATATCCCATCTTTTCCCCAATACTGGGACTCAAGATGATTTACAAAATATTAATTGTAATACAAGTTTAAAGCTTTACGAATATCAAGTTTCCTATATGGATATATATATATACGTGTAGGCACTCACAACTTAGTACGTGTGGTGCCATTCCAGTAAAAGAACACCTCCGTTTGGTACACGTGTTCATGAGGCGATGGAGTGATTGGCTGTTTACAGATGGCTAACAAGATACATTTCCGTATGAGAAAGTAGTTCTGTGTAAAATGGGCTTGAGATATACTGTCTTGGAGGCTTTCCAAATCTCCTCAGTAGTTAGCTCTCTTCTGCCTTTTTGACATAGAGAAGCCGCATTGACAGGCATTAGCTTTCTTTTCCTACTCTAAATTTTCCTGATGTCTCCTCACAGACTGTCTAGTGATTAAACAGAAGCAGACTGAGCCAGATTATTTTCAATGCTGATATGGATTACTGCTCAATGTTGTCTGAGTTTAAAATAGCAAATTAGATTTGAACCGTGGTCAGAGAGGAGGCTAGAGACTGATAAATGGAAGGAGACTGAGTAACAACTGCAGCATTCAGAAGTGGTAGCCTATGTCCAATAGGGAATGCAAAGGAAGGGAGATAAGCACGGTTGGAACATTTCTCATCTTTTTTTCACCCAGATGTATCCTAATCGGAGCACTGAGGAAAGTAACACTTTGATTCATTCTGTTAAGTCGGTGCTATAACAAAGCACAGGATTCTGAATGCTTTGTGCGTACAAAGAGCTGCTGGAGGACTGGAGACAAGCGCATCCCAGACAGTGAAGTCATTGCTGAAATAGGATTAAAGTAGCAGTGATAGAGGGCCCTCTTTCTCTCTGTCTGTCTGCATGCTTGCTGCACAAAAAGGCAGTGACATCACTCAAGACGGCATTCAGCAAGGAGCTTCAGGGGTGCAGTGAGTGTTGTCTGTCCACTTTGGAATGAAGGAGAAGGGGAGTGTTCAGTGCTCAAACTTCACTGTCAGGGTTCAGTCCTCAGATTCCAAATCTGCACGGAAACTGGGAGTGGCTTCACAAAGCATCAAAATGGGGCACAGTGAGATTAAGAAACAGGCCGAGGGTTGCCGGTGAAGCATCATCTGGGGCCCTGAGGTTTCTGGGCCAAAACCTGAAACCCCTGGTGATGTCATTAAATGTTGTATATTGAATATCAATCACTGTTGCTCACAGCTTGCCATTAAAGCACACACACACACACACACATTTTCCTGTTTGAAAATCAAGACAGCGAAAGTAGTGAAAGGGGGTGTGGCCACATCAAAGTTAAATGACATAGTTATTCCTTCTCACTTGCTTCGGGAGACGGGATAAGGGACATTTAATCTAGCCTCCTTGCTTCTAGCCAGAAGGTGGATGCAGAGCAGAGCAGAGCAGAGCAGAGGGTAAGCCCTGGTGCATGACAAGTGGGAGGAAAGGAGGAAGCTAGGTAAATCTATAGACCTCCCAGGCTTTTTCAAAATTGCAGCAACAGATCGTTTAAGCATTATAAATGGTAACAAGTTGCTAGTCTTCTAGCTAAGTATACACTTTAACCATCTTAAGATATTTATTCTACTGCATTATACTGATGAAATACTGCCCTTCTTCTGTTTATTTTAAATCTTAAATGTGCATCCAGAATGCAAGGTTTGGAGCTAAAACATTAATAAATAAACGTCTTTTTCTTTCGTGCCGGATTCATCAAGATATTGGATAAAGTGGAAAGGGAGAGAGATTCTGAACATCACAGGACTTATGCAGTAAAAAGTGCTTCCTTCTTTCACATCTTGCTTTGCTTCATAAAAGTGAGTGAATCTGTTGAGAATGGAAAGAAGCAGCTCAGGATTGGTCTCACCACTGATACCAATGTCATATTTTTAAAATATATGCCTGTCAGCTACTTCAAAATTTGATATGGAAATTTATTCCATATTTGCAATTGAGATAAACTGTGAAACTATCATATTTTAGACCGTGTTGCAAAGACATCCAGCCTTGAGAACATAAAGTTTACTTGGCACAAGGAGACCTCACTGGAATATGAAGGTCGAATGAAGGCAAGCAAAGAGATGAAGAAGTGGAATTTCATCCACATGATCCAGGTAAAAGCATGAATAGTGTATTGCTACTGAGCCATTGTTGGCACATTACATTAATGTATTATGTAATATCTTAGTGTTACAGCCCTACCCTAAACCATGTATTTTATAATGTCTATGTGCAAAATAATTTTCTGTGTATACCCACCTGTAGCTAGATAGATGCTTACTTTGTGTATGTGTGTGTGGGAGGGTAAATAATAAAACCCAAGCACGCAACATAAAAAGGTAGGGACATGCAAGAGGTATCTAACTGCCCAATAAAAAATAATTTCTCAAAGTGGGTTTTCAGTTTTTTAAAAAACTATGCCAGTGTAAATAAGGGTTTAAATAAAGGTTTAATTCAGACTTCTGTCCATGAATGGAAAGGTTCCACTTTTGGAAGAAACATCTTGGTGGAAAAAGAGGTAGTGGGGGAAATCCCCTCCTTCTCATCCTGCCTCCTCCCTGAACACCACACAGCAGCTACCAGAATGATTCAGAGAGTCTTTTCCCCCTTTCTAGCAGCTTTTGGGGCTCATAAAGGTCTAGATGGGGAAGAAGCTTTGGAAGCTACAGGCCCACTATCTTCTTCCAGCACCAGAGGAACTTTACCGAGCATAACTTTTTCCAACTGTCTTTAAAGTGCCACAAGACTCTGTATGAAACTTCTGTCCCTGGGTCAGTTACCTAGGTTCATTCTGTCATGTCAGGCAGTTGACTAATTGTGGAGAAACTCTTTTAGAGTCGCTATATACATTCCTTTGCTGTTATTTCTGTCCACTTTACTAATTATCTCCAGGAGACTTTTTTTTAAAATGACTTAACGGTCATTCTGCAAAGTACATGACTCTCAAAGGCATTAACTGCATCTGCTCTGAAATTTCTGTTGGATTCCTCTGAACTACAGCACTGAAGCTGTCTATGCAAAGAAATTCCAACATCCTACTAAACTACAAATTCCACAGTTCCAGAACATGGAGCCATCATGGTTAAAGTCATATGAACTTGATATAATTATTGATGCAGATAAACCCTACATAAACTATGGGTGAGAAACAGAAATGAGGTAGAAGGCCAGATTCCTTACCCTCACTAACAGCCTTCCATGGGAAAACCTATAGGGTTGTAACCACATCCTGACATTATCAGATCTTCAGGCAAATATTGGGTGGAGCTCTTCTAGCTGGCATTTTAGTCAAGCATCCAACTTTATTAGTTTCCTTTTCTTACATTGGTTAAGATCACAGCCAGCCTCTTCCTCCATTTTTCTTACAGAGGGAAATACAAGGAGGAGTGAAGCAAAGAAAGGAATCCCCTCTGTCTCAGACCACATATTGGAGATAGTGTGGATTTCCCTCATGCTACCTTCTAGGAGTGGAACTTCAGTGAGGGGCTTGTTTGGAGATCTCCCACTTCTCATCACAAGGGCCATTTCCACCCTACACTGTTATAGTACTATTATTCCACTTTCAACATCCTGTGGAATTCTGGGGTTTGTAGTTTATTGGGACCAAAGAGTTCTCTGGCTGAGAATTCTAAATTCCCTTCCCTAAACTGCAAACCCCAGGATTCCATAGGATGTTGAAAGCAGAATAATAGCACTATTATAGTGTAGTGCGGAAATGGCCAATGTTTCTCCCAGTCACTGATCATGTGAATGTTCAGATCTAATAGCAAAGATAAGTGCTAACTCTTAAAATCTGGAGAAACTTTAAATCAAAGTGATAGGAATCAAGGGCTTCATTTTACATTATGTGCTTGGTAGAAACTCTTGTGGAAATAGCTCCTTATAATGGTAGAACTGTCCATACCTGAAAGCTATTGCCACTAGAATAGACTCATTGAACTAATTTTTGAATGGTGTATTAGCATTTTTGTAAATCCCATCAAGACAATGGTCTATTCTAGTTGAGATGAATAATTAGATTCAAACTTGTTTCTGCCACATTGACTTAGCTGACTTGAGTATGTTGACAGATTAGAAAACATTCATACTGTTAAAAATGAATGTGTGCAAACTTTGTTGTAGAATGCTAAATGCAAAGCTGTCATTTGCATTATTTGGTGCACCTGGATGGAGAGCAGGTAAATAGATTTTTCAGTTTGTATATTGGATCAAAAAAAAGAAAACTCATAGATTTTTGTGCGCCTAAGTTTACAATAAAAATATTATTATTATTTCTAGATGCTGTATTATGTAAAAGACATCCCAGCCACAATTAAATTCTTTCACAGCCTTTTAGAACCTGGAGCAAAACTCCTCATTATCCTTGTTTCAGGTAAAGAAAGTGAAATATATTTTTATGCTATACAGGGCTGAGAGTTTGGACGTACATGAGTTTCTTTTTCACTGTGAATAGGTCTGTTCTCACTGGAGGCCAGCATTCTAATAATTCTCTTAATTGATGATGGTGATGATGATATAATAATAATAATTCTCTTAACTGTTTATGCAACCCTTTCCCAGTCTTCCACACAATCTGTATCACACAACTGAAGAAAATAATTTTAGTCATCTGTTAAAAATTGAATACTAATTTTCAGTCTAAAAGGGGTCCTCAAAGGAACATACAAATTAATATCATGCATAGTGTCATAGTGAAGACATCTCTGATGTAAAGCTCAGAGTTCAATGGGGCTCAGTAAGTGGATTTAGAATTGCATTCTCATGGTAGTTGTCTGGACACAAGTACTTGTTTCCATTTTGGCTGCAAAACTGAGTTAATGTGCACATGTATAGGGAATACTTTGTTGGGTAGAATCTGAACCTTGTAAAAATGATTCAGATATTTTTATTTGATAATTCAAATATTTTAAAAAAATTAAAAATGATCAAAAAACATGTTTTCTCAACTATTGAGAAACCCTGATGAGAACAATTCCTGGGTGAATAAATATCCTTACAATTCAAATTATGCACATGATTGTTTTGTGTGTAAAACAGCATTTTCTGTGCAGAAAGCAGCTATTGCTGCACAGAAATACTGTTTTCTGTACAGAAAACGCTGATTCCTGAACAGAAAATGCTGTAATTGGGGATTTAATCTGTGCAAAATTGTCATGTGGTTGATTTGCAGAGAAAACAGCATTTTCTATACAAGAAACTTTTTCTGTGTTGTTTATGTGCAAAACAACCATATGCAATTTTCGCACAGAATGTTTTCCAAATTGTGAACGGGCCTTGGAAACTGTGATTTTTGAAGACTTTCTCACAGCAGGGAAAAAATTGCCAAAATTTCTTGTGGCTTTCATTGAGAAGAAAACTAATGAAGAATTACTTCTCTAAAACCTTGGTCCTTCAGCATCAAATACAGTGTTGTCCATCCAGCTACGTGGTTTATCTTAGCCTCAGAATTACCTTAGCCAAGTCAAAAGAACCACATCCCCCAGGCCCTTACCCAAAGGGCCATTATGTTGAAGAAAATCATAGTATAAATCCAATTAATAAATAAACATTCTAAATATATTCACTAAAGCTGACAGATTTTCCCACAAGGCTATATATACCTCACCATTTGCTACGTTCAAGGGTGGGGATAAGATTTACAACAGACGTGGTGTTAATAGGAATGGTCCTGGTTAAGAGTCAGGTTTTTAATTCCTCCTTCTGGTCTCTTCTTTTGCGGATTTAATGGCTCACAGAGTTAAGCAGGTCTGTAGGATGTACACAACCCGAAATTGTTTAGGGAACCCAATTGCCCTTAATGAATTCATTAATTTGCGATAGTTTTTTCGGAATGGCATACACTGTAACACTTGACTGCATGTGGCATTATGCAAGTAGCTACAATGAAACTCTGTTGTGCTATTTGTCTGGCTCATTTCCCATGTTTACTGCCCATTTTGCTTCATGTTGTGATACTGTATAAAAATGCCATTTTAGATTGCTTTATATTTGACACTTGAATAAGAAAGTTGTGATCAAGTCAATTGAAAAAATGGCATACCTGAGAAGGTAGTATTTATGCATTCATTTTGATACAGTACTGAAAAGGCAGAGCAAGCTGAACACACTACAAACAGTACAATTTATGCCATATAATGTAAGTCTTCTGGGTACAACCAGCCAAAGTTTAACACTTTCAGGTTTCATTAATTTCACAGCTTGCGTCTGTTCTATTGGGACTGGAAGAGCAGGCACACAATTATTTACTGCGATTGGAAGAACAGGTACACAGAGATATCAAAGAAAGGGATAAGCTTAATAGTTATAGATTCAGATCTACCATAAAAATGGAACCACCCATTTGTGGCCTTCCAGAAGCTGCTGTACCAAAACTCCCATCACTCCTAGGGCTTTTCTGTCCTACCCTGTTATAGTGCTATTATTCCACTTTCAACATCCTGTGGAATTCTGGGGTTTGTAGTTTATTGGGGCCAAAGAGCTCTCTGACTGAGAATTCTAAATGCCCCTCCCTAAACTGCAAATCCCAGAATGCCACAGGATGTTGAAAGTGCAATAATAACACCATAACAGTATAGTGCAGAAATGGTCCTAGACAGCACAGCCACTAGTAGGATATAATAAGCCTTATTTTTGTATGTATTTATGTGTGTATTTATTTATTTTGAACATTTTGACAATTCCCTGCCCCATCTGGAGGGCTTCATGTTCCTCACCCAATTTACATAAATGGCTATCTGAGGACCACATAAACAAAACAAAGAATCATGAACCTCTCAATGGCACATTTCTGGATGAATCGGAATGAGGCACTCTAGATAAACAGCTGCTCACACTGATCATGGTAAAAATGTCATTTGACTCCATTTCTTCCTGCTGTAGCTGCAAGATCCATCTTTAAAACTCCTGTCCCTTACATTTTTATAGACTGAAAATTAGCATGTCCTGAAGAAGAAAGCACTAGAAAGCAGGCACCCAGCATACTCCTCAAACTATGAGGTCAAAATAGGTTTAATTTTTTTATGTTTGATAGCAATTGGCAGGTATCCAGGTACCAGATCTCATCTGATCTTGGAAAGCTAAGTAAGGTCAGTTCTGGGTAGTACTTAGATGAGACACCACCAGTGAATACCAGGTGCTGTAGGCTATATTTCAGAGGAAGGAACTGGCAAACCCACCTCTGAGTATTCCTTCCCTAAGAAAACCCTGTGATATTCTTGGCGTCACCATAAGTCAACAGGTGACTTGAGGGCACATGCACACAGGCATTCAGACACAAACTCTTTGAGTGCAAAACAGTCCCAAGATGGATTAGAACTTATCACCTGTATTCTCCCAGAGTGCACTGAACCAAACAAAAATACCAGTGAGGGGGAAACTTACTACAGGCTGATTAAAATGGTATCAGCCAAAACCAGTGATTAAAAAGCAAAAACAAAACCTTAGAATACATAGTTGCAGTTTATCTTTCATTCCAAATCAAGCTCCATTGTGCTTCTGACATTTTCTATCCTTCCTTTCTGCCATTTCCCATAGAATTTCAGGGGGTGAGTTGATATCGTAAATGCAACAGCATTAAGAATGGAAACTGCAAGTCCAATGAAGGCTTGAACACAGTGGTGTATCTAGGGTAAACAGTGCCTAGGGTGAGCACGGAAGTTGCACCACTACCTTCTTAAGCCTACCCTCACCCCCCCCCCCAGCCCTACATCCATGACTTTTTTGTGCACCCTGGCATTGGCGCCTGGGGCACATACCCTACTTGCTCCACTATAGATAAATCCTCTTCTTGAACACCAACATGCGCATGCTTATGGCACTGCCTATTGGTACTAGGGACCTCCCCAGCTTGAGGTCTGACAGTGAGCCCTGCCCACCACTGATTCCTTGCCTGAGGAAGTTTGAGGAAGGCTATGAAGGATGCAGCAGGAAGAATTTATGATCTGCAACTAGTAATAATCCAGAAAAGCAGTGATAGACCTGTGTACAGGAGAGAGAAATGGAAAGCTATTAAAGCAGGAAGAGGGTTAAGGGTAAGAACAGCTGAGAGGATAAAAGTACTAAACCAAATGAAATAGAAAAGAAACAAAAGAAGCAATTTCAGATATAACACCCCATCATAAGTAATAAATGACAGCAGTATCCATGGTCAAAGGTCTTTTGCTCTTCTAAAGCTCCTGTTTTAGTCAGTGGGAGCTTGTCCAAGTGGAACTATCTAGTGGTCTGCATTCAAAGTAATTTCTTGTACAAAAATAAAAGGAGGAATTGATGGGAACATGGGAGTAGAGGATGAAAGGAGGAATCCAGATATGAAAAGTGGTCACTGTAGGAAGGCCTCAGGTCCTCCCACATTCTGTTTGTCCATGAGCCTTGGGGTCAGCTGTGGAGAGTTTTATAGTGTTCTATATGCTCCTCCCTAGCTCACAACAAAGTCTTGGAAAACAAAAGTAGTGCCATATGTTGCATCTGTGGGGAGTGATTATAATAATGTGCCAGTCAGGTAGTGCATAATTGCTCTGTTCAGAAATGGCATTGAGTCACAGAACACTGACACCAGCACATTTCCTGCAATTAGTGCTTTGCATTCATTTTCCAGCAGGTGGAGAGAGGAAAAAAAAAACCCCACAAATTTGTTGCGCGGTGTCAACTCCAAACTGGTGGAGTGTTTATGCTTCAGGAAAAAAATAAAAAGCAAGAAACTGCTTAAAAATATACGGTTTCTCCCCAAAAGGCAAGAAAATGGCTTTATTAGCAATGGGGATTTGCAGTCATACCTCTCAGCAAGCCCTCGTTAGTCTTGAATGTATTGCTCCGCTACCCATTGGGACAGGTGGGTTTGGCCTTTTGTAAATGATTCACATCAGAAATGCTGAATCATGCCACCAAGGGGATCGAATAAATGGATTAGCCTGGTTTCACTTCCCACTGCTTCTGTTAATATTTTCTTTGCCTCTCCGCGGGATCTTATCTGTGTACCTTACTCTAGCCTTTAGCAGATTTTTACGAGGATAGCTCCCATGTTACTGTAGGATGCAATCTGACTAACCTAAGGATGCCACATATTCCTTATACTTTGAGGCATCTCTTAAGCCAAAAGCTTCACGGAGGCACAGAACATAATAGATGTCTGAGAATGTTTCAGAAGCAGCAGCAAAGGTCTGTGACACCTTTGGTTGCTTGCTTCACTCCTGTCTGCTTTAAATCAGTATACTTGTTTGTCAGTCGTCTGGCATTTCTTGTGATTCAGTCATATGGCTACACAGTGGACACTTCTGAATGTATTTCAGCAAGTTACCTCTTGACTAAACCTTAGCAATCAATGGAATTTTAATTAGTGATGACTGCAGGTAAAACTAGATGTTAAGAGGAATACATATTCCCTATAGTTAGCCTATTTTCCTCTTGGATTTGCTAGAGGTATATGAGTTCCTCACCATCAGACTTAACATAAAACTAAATGTGCTAAATATGAGAACTTTAGGTGAAGAAAATCATGCAGTATGACAAAAGATGTCTGCCACCATTTGAAGGAGCATTTCTGAAAAAGAAAGAAAGAAAAAAAGAAAGAAAAATTCTGAGCATACTCATAGAAAGGAAACTTACTTCTTAGGAACATATACAGAGTATATTCTCTTGTAATATCAAGCTTAAGCCATGAATAATTTGGGGGCTATAACATGAGAATGTTTATGTATGCATAACATATTTGTTTTGTGGTTCAGTACTGTCCTTCCATACATTCACCAGTCAATAATAACAACAACAACAACAACACTCAAAAACACCTTCAGGTGAAATTTGTGCAACGTTTAAAAACACATTTCTCCTCATTTGTGCATTTCTCTACACAGGCTACCTGTTTCACATAACTTCCTGTTGAGTAAAGTTTATTTCTTCCCATTCTTCCCATTAAGCCATTCTCATTTTAAAATGTGCAAAGTGCCTTGTGTACACTTATTTCTCAGAACCATTCCTCACCCCACATCCTGCAAACCTCATAAAGGCTTGGTGCTCATTGCTAGTTGCCAAGCCTCTGGAGGTTTGAAATGATACTGGTATTGAGAGTGTTATGAAATTTCCTTCCATGTCTAGTCTCTGGATTTCCAGGTAGAACTGAGGAGAGAGAAAAAAAACCCCAACCCCTCCTGTTTGCAACTCTGCAGAGCCACTGCTAGTCAGGACCGAGTGACCAATGCTGGGTTAGAGGCACTATTGTCCAGACTCAGTATAAAGCACCAGGATCCTTTCACCCATTACTGTTTTGGGCTGTGTTCACATCTGCCCTGCCTTCTTTTCCTAAGACCCAGATGGGATTTTTTTTAAAGCTCTTTTTTTAAAAAAAGAGCTTAAATTTTCCAGAACTGATTGAGACAAAACATTGTAGATATGCATGTGTGCACAGTTGACATATCCCAGTACAGTGTTAAAAGAAAGGGTCTCTGAAAACTACTGTCTCAAGCATTGGCAGAAAACCCAGAATCTCCAAAGGCAGGAGTTCTAAATCATACAGCACAGTCGTACGTGTGTGCACTGTGAAGTGAATCCCACTATGACGAACTGAGATTACTTCTGGCATTGAACTGGACCCTGGCATAGAGTCAGAGGCATAGAATTGCACCTTAAGGGTGTAATGTCTCCCACCATCCCTCACAAACAGTGCCCTCGCTCCTCATAGCTGACCCATGGATGACTGGCATTCATAAGACATCCCCTCTCCACATCTTGATGAGATCTTAGGGAAGAGACAAATCTGAAAGCCTGTTGGCATAATCACTTCTCCTGGAAAAGCATCTCCTGATATCACCTTTTGATTTGATTGCAGATTCAAAGGAGGAATCAAAAACTGAAGAGAGTTAAACTAAAGTCAATAATCTCTAGTAAAATCAAATGCTCTCAACTAAACCAAGGAGGGGGAGAAGAGGAGCTTTGGCAAAAACTTTCTTCACACTCACATACTCCAGGGAAACATTCTGTCTCTTTTCTGTTAGGGGGAACTCTCTTTTCTTCTTGTGTGCTGTGAAAATATTGCTTACTCTTGCAGAATACAACATGACAAGATAGGAATGCAGCCCTGCCTTGGCAGTTAAAAAGTGGTTCTGTTTTTGCACATCTTTGGAGCAGCCAGCTTCTCACTCTAGGTCAGAGCTTGTAAAAGTTACTTCTTGTGATTAAAACCAGCAGAATCATTTGGGCTTCACAGTCACCAGCCATGATGGCTGGGAGATTCTAAAAGTAGTAGTCCCCAGAAAGTAACTTTTTCTAACTTTGGGTCTAGTTGATCAGCCAGTCTCTGACATGAGGGGTGGTCTGAGAAATCTAGAGGGGTCAAATACCATGAAAAAAGTCTGGGAGTACAGGTAGACCCAAGCTCAAATGTTGCCCACACCTGAGTTATTTTTTGCTCTTCAATCTCCTTGGATCTCCCTTCTCTGCCTATGAGTGGAGCTCACAGATACTGCTTCAAGAGAGGTAATCTCCCATTGACTCTGTGAAACACTAAGGGAAATGGTTAAGATTTGGGGTTTCTGCTGGTAAAGTACAAAGTCTAAAACAGTGGTGGGAATTAGTAACCCTCCAGATGATGTCGGATTGCTACTCCTTGAACCTCGGCCAGCACAGGCAATGGTAAGAAAGTTTGGAAGTTGCAGCCCAATAACCTCTGGATGACAGCTCTGACCTTGAACATCGTCAATAATAGGGAAGTAATTCTTCACTATGTTTCATCTTGAAAGGAGCAGTGAATAATTTCAGCAATTTTCTTCTCACTGAGAGAAAGTCTTCAAAAATCATGCAGAAAATGTCATTTTCTGTGGCAAGAGATAGCATTTTTGACATGGAATATTTAATATAATATTCTGCATGGAATTTAATATTTCAACTTTTATTGTATGCTTTCAAGTCATTTCCAACTTAGGGAGACTCTAAAATGAACCTATTATAGGGTTTTCTTGGCAAGATTTGTTCAGATGGAATTAGCCTTTCCTTCCTCTGAGGCTGAGAATTTTACTTACCCCAAGGTCACCCATGGCTTTCCGTGGCTGAGTGAGAATTTGCCTCCTGTTCTCCAGAGTCATAATCTAACACTCAAAGAACTACACCATGCACAGAAATATTAATTCCTGTACAGAAAATGCTGTCTTCTGTGCAGAAAATCTTGTTTTCTATGCAAATCAACCATGTGCAAATTTTACACAGAACAAATCCCAATTATAGCTTTTTTTTCTGTTCATAAAGCAGCATTTTCTGCACAGGAATTAATATTTCAACATTAAAATATTATTTTGCTTGCTGAAAATGCTGTTTTCTGCATAAAAACTTCCTTTTTTCTATGCAGATCAGCCATGTGCAAATTTTACTCAGAATAAATCCCTGATCAGACCTTTTTTCTGCACAGAAAACATTTTCTTTGCAAGAATTAATATTTCTACATCGAAGCATTGTTTTCCATGTAGAAAATGCTGTTTCCTGCACAGAAAATGCTGTTTACTGCAGAAAACAACCATGTGCAAACTTTATGCAAAATAAGTCCAGAACTGTGAAGGTTTTTGTTAATTCAGGATTTTTCGCTGCAAGGTTATTTGACACTCAAAAAACATGGTGGTTGTTTTTTTTAAATTTTTTTTTTTAATATTTTCAAATATTCTTTCCATCCATAGTCAAAAATTATTTGATTACTGAATCCTTTTTATGGGCATCTGTTGTCTCACCATAATTTATTTACGTCTGGTACACGCTCTCTTGCCCAAGTCATTCACTTTCCTCATCTGCTGCTGAAGCCACATCACTTGCTCAAAATCAACCTTTCCAACAATGTACACAGCCCCCAAATACTCTATGTTGTATACTCTATTGCAATCTTCTCCAACATGCTGGCCTCCAGAGATTATGGACTGCAACTCCAAAACATTAAAATTCAAAATACCTAGAGGACGCCATATTGGGGAATGCTGCTATATAGCAGTTAAGCCAAAGAACATGTATTGGAATTACCTTTCCCTATTTATTCCATCTCTGTTCTTCTCCTTTTTGTCTATTGCTCATTTAAAGTCCCATGAGTTAAGGGACCAAAAGGGGCCAGCTACTCCAACAATCATGCCATGCAAGAGCCAACAACTAAGGCACTCCCAGGAGATGACCATCCAAAATTGATGTTTGGTTTTATAGTTGAGAAGGGCTTAATGAAGCATCTGTTTTTAAAACATCATGTATACAGGTGGCAGTGGTGATACTAGGAGGAGAAGGAGGGTAAAGAGAAAGAGAAGGAGGGTAAGAAAGCTATTATTTAAACATTTGTATTGTGATTTATTTGGCAGGAACCAGTGGCTGGGCCAGGTTTTGGAAGAAATATGGTCCTCGTTTACCTACAAATGATCTTTGCTTGTATGTTTCCTCTGTTGACATTGAAGAGATGCTTGATGAAGCTGGACTGAGATACCAGTCCTATGAGCTTCCATCCCATATGGACATCACAGATTGCTTTATTGAGGGAAACAAAAATGGGGAGTTGTTGCTTGATTTTTTGACTGAAACTTACAATTTTAGTAAAGATGCCCCTCTCAGCCTAAAAAAAGAAATTGTTGATGATCTTAAAAAGCCTGAATATACTGAAAAGAAGGGTGGCAAATATTTATTTAATAACAACCTGAGTGCAGTTGTGATTGAATCCTAAATAGGTTCATCTGGATTTCACCAGCAAAACCACTTCACAAAGTGAATGTATTAATAATGTGTTAAATATCTTAATGGGGGAAATATCTGTGCACAGCATATAACCATTTCTGGGTTCTTATAACTGTTTGAAAACACTGTTATGTATTCATAGTATTGGGTTAATAATTTACTAAAAGAGGAATCCATAACTTGCTAGGTTGCACATTGTCTTTATCCTTGTGTACTGGCTCTTGAATTGGTTATTGCATGTAGAGATCATTAATCAAAACTTGAAAAATCACAGGTCTACACATCTCTGATTGATGGAAAAGGTGGTGTATCGACCTTGAGAAGAAGAGTCCTTTATAGCTGCTTTAGCAGTCCTTATGATTTCTAAGGTCTGCTCATACCATGGCAGCAGAAGGGCTTTGAAAGATGGGGTTTACATTCACTGGGGTGTGTGTACATGCATGTGCATGCATGTGTGTGTGTGTGCATGCATGAAGGAGAGTTATATGTACATATTTGGAATTCTTCTTTCAGGGTTGGAGTAGACCCAGATGGCATGACAGACCATTGCGCTGTTGAAGAACCTTAAAATGGTTCCTTGCTTATAAAGAAAAATGTTCTAATAGGGTTATACTAGAAAAAATAGAGCTTTTTTCCCTCCTCCTGAACAGAACACTGTAATTATGTGCCAATTTGCATGCCCTGCCCTTCAGTGGTAGGTGACATTTCCTACGGAGGTGACATTTTCTATCTTGGAAATTCACAGCCAGACACACTCATGGGAGGAAAGTAGCAAGATATTGTTCTGCAATATAATAAACGTCAGTACAGCAAGTTGATCCTAGGATGGTGGAGGACCTGATTAACCCATTCCTTTGGTCACTTCTTGTAAATTTCCCCACGCACTGATGCTCCCAGGTTTTATGCCCATAAGTGGGAAAGCAACAGGAAGGAAAAGGACAGAAGGACATACCATTGGGTAGTATGACAGCTTGGAAATAAGATAGTGATGTAGATACCTGTAACAAGCTTTTTAAACAAGAGTGCCACAATGTCACATTTCAAAAGTAACAAAGTGAGTGGGAATATCATGTAATTTTTTTTCCAAGTTTTTTTCCCCAAGTTTTATGGTATTTTTAAAGGCATTATTAGTAGCATTTGGAATGGCACTTTTCATTTTATCCCATTCTCTTTGCTGTGTTTCTTTTAAACAATAGAAAAGTAAGAAAAATGAGTAAGTTACAGAATGAGTAACAAGAAGGAAAAAGAGCATACTATGAGGACACAGCATGGGATAATATGAGTGCTCAGAAGTAACATAGCAATGGAATAATTTTTTAAAATCATTATTGTAATAAATTCCTTTGTAGGAGTTTCATGATGATCGTTTAACAAATTGGTTTTAAATACTAATATTCCAAGCTCTTGATAATGGCCTAAATTCCATGTGGGAACACCACTGATTCACTCATCAACAGAATAAGGAGGAGAAAGCTGATATTTTCTCCCCATTGAAGCCCCCCACCATTAACTCTCAACAAATCTATTCTGGGGGTCTGGGAAACCCTCATGAGTGAGATCTTCTGTGGCATTGAGAACTCTTTTGTCAGGGGGTGGTGGGGGGGAGAAAAAAAATGCTATTTTGTTATGCTGACGCTGGAGAAAATATTGGATTTAGGATAATGTGAAACTAAGCTACGTTATAAACTACTATTTCTCATCTTTAGCCCCTGCTGACTTAACCCTCTGCTCAAGTGGGAAGTGTAGAGACAGGGAAAAAACATGCACCTCCTGTTTCACCGTCTCCTTGTTCCGTTGTGTGCATAATCAAGATTTGCATGTTTGATTTTGCCCATGACCTAAAATCTTTCCTAAAAAGATTTAAAAAAAAAAAAAGACAGGATGATGGCTTCCTTATAGTCATGATTGACTAATGTAGGGTAGTTAAAGCTATGGCTCATCTACTCCATTCCTCAAAATGAAACATGTGTTGTTCAGATCAGTGTATAGCAAAAGGATGTGATTTATGATGATCCCTTGGTAATGACATTCACAGTTTTTGCACAGGCAAAATGGTATTAGCGCTTCCTGTCAGCTTTCCAAATGTCGGAAGAAGTGGATTAATGTATGAGCTAATGTATATGTGTTTCAGAACAATGTGTGATTTAAAAGGCATGGCTGCATTTTTGCCTTGAATGTGTTGCATTTTGTATTATAGTATTGTTAACAAACATAATCCACAATTTTGTGCTAAAATAAAAACTACCCATTTTTCAACAGCCTTTGATGTTCCTTTTGCTGCATTACACAACAGTGAATGTGACCAACCCTTAACCTTTAACTAGACATTTATCTGTGCTGAATTTTAAAAAAGGTAGCAGAAAGTTATGAACTCTATGGGATTTGGTAAAGCCCACTCAAAGGTGCAGAATAGAGTTGTGGTCCTTGGCCAATTCATTGCTTAAAATCTTTTCCAAGTACATTCAGATAAGAAATCGACACATTAATTTTTGCTGAATGTTTTACATACTTAGCTGCACTGATTATCTAAAAGTAACAGACACCTTGAAAGAATTTTCATAGAATAATGGTAGATGTTTGCACTGAATGCAAGATTGGGTTCAATCCGTAACTTAACTATCCAGCAGCGCTATTGTTTTGTTTTTTTTGTTTTTTTGCCTTTTTGGATGAGAGCAGAAGAGATTTAAGGCATCATTGTAATATTTCCTTTATTTACAAATCTGTGAATAGAGATGGACAATTCTGTCATTTTTGTTTGTTCACTACATTCATTTAAAAAAAAATTATCAAGTTTTTTCCACAAAATGTAAGGAAAAATATGCAAATTTTGGCAACTTGTTATTTAAAGAAATGGACCAAATGAAATTTTCAAGTATCTGCAATGGTCAAAATCAGTAGTTATGGCTTTTCCCAGTAGCAAGAATATCATCTTATAACTCTATGCTTTCTAGCTATTAAAGTTGAGGAGCTTGCCAGACAAAAAGAAAAGGTGGTAACCCCAATCCAGCACCATAAACATGACTGATTCAAAACTAGACTTTACAAGTCAAGCACTCAAAACTCTTTGTCTGGATGGATGAAGCTGTCAGTTCTACTTTTTATCACATTATGATTTTTTAAAACCTCAAGTTATTTCAATTAAAAGTACTGACACTGTCAATAGGATATTCTGAAGAAATGTGAATTTCTGAAAATTCTCAAAAAAAAAATATGTACCATTCATACTTTTATGCAAGCAAACTTTACCTGAAGGCAATACAGACCTTCTTACAAAGCAGCAAATGTTACTGCAGTGAGATGCCCAGAAGGAAATCCTGCAACCACAACCCACAATTTCCTACTTTCTCATTAAAAAAAAAAGCATGCTGTGATATCATGGACTTTTTATGGAAAATGTTGTGCTATGTATTAGATATTATGGTAATCAGATAAGGAATTGGTGAAGGAGGTGAGAGAATGGAATGATGGAAGTGAGAGCAATTGGTGGAATGTCTGAGGGAATTTGAATAGGCCTATTCAATGACATTTGGTGAATTACACACCATAGCTAAATGGAGAGAGAGAGAGAGGGAGAGGGAGAATGGAGGATTATTGCTGAAAGAGTCAGTCAGGTTTAGGAATTAAAGAGTGGTATTTAAGGGTCTGAGTTAGCTAGGAGAGGAGCGTAAGAGTACAATTTTTTTTAATGTATTAAATTATTAATCTGTTTTGTTATGTTTAGCTTCTGTAAATAAAGTATTGTTTTTGTGTTATATGATTTTGGTCTCTGAGCATCCTAGCTATATAAAGATTGGGGTTCAGACCCAGTGGCTGTGAAGGCATAATAAAGAGGAGTGGTGTCCAATGCGAATAGAAATCACATAATATCTCATATAGTAGTTCCCCACAGTTGGTGGCCAAGCAGTGAGACAGGAGAAGTCTTTATATTGGTGGCAGAGGTGGAGACAAGAGAAAATCCTCACTCTTGATGATAGCAGTGAGATTTATGGAGAACTCCGCATATAGTAGCAGCAGAGAATTAGGCAGAATCTTACCTCTGGTGCGAAAAGTGATAGAATAAAAGGCAGAAGATGTATAGAAGCTGCTGAGTTTTTTCACTTCTCTGAACTCTGTCACATCCCGTATATTCACTGTGTAGATGTCTTTCTTTCTATATCTGTAATTGTAATTGTGGCTCTGATTCATGAGCCGCTAGGTCCTGTGTGGAACTGCTCATGCACAATGTACAGCTTCTTGGCTATGTAAGTGGCCCAGCCCTACCTGTAGGCAGAATGAGGCGAGTGCCACACCATTACTTTGGATAGTGCGGATCTGCATCCTACAGAGTCTGTTCCATATTCCTTTGACTACTTGTTACCCTCATGTGTTCCATTTGGTGGTGGACATTGTTCTACCGCCAATGCTAAAAGAAAGATTCAACTGCTAGAAAATTTGGCTGTGCCACATGATAAGAAGATGGCACCATCTTATCCTTTGTTCAGGCAGGAAATGTCTTGGGGCATCCCTCTACCTAAATTAATAATTCTACAACCGTTTAACAAAACTAAGAGTCGCCAGCTGTACCAAGTTCCTTTATCTCCAAACTAGCTCTCTTTGATGGGGAAATAATTAAATTCATCATCCTAAACTTTGATGTATAAAATCTATTCTTCTGCTGTATAATTACAAGCAGCAAATTGAACAAATTAACTGACATTTGAAATGCTATCATCACTTTGTCTTTTTCTTTCTTTCTTTCTTTCTTTCTTTCTTTCTTTCTTTCTTTCTTTCTTTCTTTCTTTCTTTGTAATAGCAGCATTCATTTTATGTTGGCAGGTTGAGATGAGAAAATATATATAGTATCTTTTAAAATCATTAAGCTGTAGGACAGAGCCTTCATTTTTAAGAAAAGTACAAATGTTCAAATGAAAAGGATTAATATCTAATTTTATGTCTTCATTTGCATGATGTGCCAAAAATTATCTTAAATATTTGTTATGGATGAAACCGCTTTCCACCAACTTAGGCTTCTGCTTTCTTTTTTTTCCCCCTCCAGTGTGGAGAATGTTAACATAAATTGTAGCATAAATCTTTGCCTTGTAGAGTAGCAGAAGGCGTATATAAAAACCCATATCTTTACTGCACATATTTCCCATTAACCATAATCTATTAGTAATTGAAGTTCATTACCAATTCTTGTAGGCTTTATTGCTATCATGCTGCATGACATACTGAACCTGGCTTGCATAACAAGAAGTCCTTGCTGGGAAATATCCTATTAACAATGACAGTGCATTTGTCATTGTGATAATAAACCCAAGAGCTGCCTGTAGATTATAAATTATTGTGGTGCCATTTGCAACGCTGTAGTTTAAAGTTTTGTCAGCCTTTCCATTTTAAGCCCCTGTTTTTCAGTGAGTTATAACTCAACCATTAAAAAAAAAATCTGCAGGCTGTTAAAATTTGGCTTCCAAGGTCTTTGTCCAAGAGGGTTGTTTTTTTTAATCAATGAAATTCTAGGTTCACTCCCACTTACACAAATTATATAAACAGAAGCCTAGTAATTGAATGGGAAACTGTTCCATTTATACTTGTGTAAACTCCTAATTCATTCTGTTTTAAAACATGGTATTTAATGAGTACAAAAGCACTACTCCCATCACATAGTGGCCAGGGTCCAGTGCACATGTAATTAATGCTCCTGGTCTTTTCGCTAGTTAAGAGACTGGCAGTCAGCCATGAAACTGGGCAGTTTCTCTTCCTACCCTCCCTCCTGTTCCCTAGCACGGATTTTCCCTGGTGCTTCCTTGAGAGCTATGAACTCAGGAGAAGATCAGAACCCGAGGGAACACCACTGATGGTTAGGATTGGTCCAACCATAACCATTACCTGTAATTATAATTGGCAGGCTAGCTGAAGAATTCTGGGGGTGCTTGCAATGAAAGGAGAAAATCCTACACGAGTGCAAACTTGGTGAAAACAAAGAAATGGTGAAATCCAGGGAGTGGAGGGGTTTTGAATCTGGAACATCCAAGGTCTCACCACTCCTATCCCTGTCCTTACTCTGAGCCCCCAAATCCAAGGCTTTGTGATAACTGAAGCCCCTGTCAGAGCTGCTGCTGATGAGCAGCAGCTGTTGGTCCCTGTGGCTCTGGCTGGAGATGAGTCCTGCAGCTCAAGAGCTCCCCCTGCTGCCATGGACCAGGCAGGCTCGGACGTTCCTCTGCCTACTCCTTTAGGGCAACAGGGATCCGATTCTGAAGATGCTTTGGAGCCTGTGTCAATCAGTCCTCAAACAAGGCGGAGACTCAAGAGAGCTGAGCAAAGGGAGGCTTCCTTGATTAAGTTCAAGAAGTAGTGACTAGCCACACCTGTGCCTTGGGCTATATAAGTACATGCCTGGAAGCTTTCCTTTGCTTGTGGCAAGCTTCTTATAAGCCCTCTCCTTGCCTGTTTCCAGCACCTGGCTCCTGATACCCTGGATTGATCTCTTGGCTCCAGACCCCTGGCTTTTGGAACTCTGACTATGGCTTTTGGAACTCTGACTATGGCTTTTGTGTGTCGCTCTGGCTTAGGTAAATGGACTTCCTTTGAGTAGTTGCTTGCTTGACTCCTCCTGGCAGGACTCTGCTAGCTCTCCCACTCCCTTCTCCGGGCTGGCTTGCTGCCCAGGTCTCTGACCTTGACAGGCTTTGTTCCAGCTACTGCAATGGGAACCCACCAGTGGTACAGCTATCCCTCTCCATTGTGCTGGCATAGGGGTGCCTTTACTTAGCCATAAGCCTCACTAGCAAACTGGATCTGGTAGTTAGGATTTCTCTGTAAGCTGTCACTTATCAGACTCAGCATCATTGCTGCCATGTCTACAGTATTAGGGTAAAAATTCTACTCTAACTTAGGGTTAGGGTTAAGGGTTAGGATTGTCCTAGATTGTGAGATTATAGGGCTAAAACTTGAGACCTATGGAGGAACCCTTGTAATGTCATAGAGGACAGGCCTTGATAAACTCATGAGGATGAAGTTACAAAGGGCAATCCCTGGTGATATCATTAAGCATGGTACATAAGGCATCAATCAGAGTTGCACAGAGTATGCCATTCCAAAAGGCTGATGTCTTCTTGGTCATTCCCAACTTGTATCCTTAAGTCAATGGTTGAATGATGAGTCAACACATAGATAAAACCAACTGATCCAATGGCTCTGCTTTAGTCAGGATATAATAAAAAATTTAGGCCCAGGTCTATAAAAATGAGGCAAATGTATACACTTTTCAAGATATAGCTCAGAGGTTATTCTCTTTCCCTCTGAGAACTGGAGAAGAGAGTCTGAACCATGAGATCTGGGAACCCAACTTAATGCTGTTGAAATCATGAGGTAATAATAGGAAGTGCCTTGACCATTCTGTAGTGATATAATGGCTAGAGGAACTTGCATCAGCCATAAATTCACTCTCTGGCCTTTCCTTCTTCAGTCTTTCTGTCTGCAGCACATAGGATAATAATACTTGATTTTGTTCACAGAAACTGTGTAAGGCTTGCAAATTCATAATGCATGTGAAGCAACCTAATCACTAGAAAGCACTATACAGCTGTTGTTTTGATTATGATTGGCACTGAAAATGCTGAAAACATTATTAGGTACATGGGACATGTGACCAGAATAAGCAGAAGAGTATGACTGAAATGTTTACTTATGTATTTATTTGTTTTATTTTGCACAGCAGCTTTCAATCAAATATGGCAGGGAAGCTTATTTCTCAGGCTGTGCCGGCAGTTTTAGTCATTGCTGTCCAAAAATGGGTCACTCTTTTCAGCTCTTCATTCGACTCTCCCCTTGCTGGCAACGTAGTATAGTGGCCTGAGCATTGGAATATGACTTTGGAAACCAGGGTTCAATTTCCCAATCAGCCATGGAAACCCACTTGGGTCACCTTAGGCACATCACACACTCTCAGCTCCAGAAAACACCATAGGTCCACCTTAGGGTTGCCATAAGTCAGAAATGACTTGAAGGAGCAGAACAAGAAGATGCTTTTGTTTATTGTTTGTTTTTGTTTTCTGCTACTTTTAGTTTCTTACTATATTTTGGTGATCATTTGTTTTGGTATTCTTGTAAACTGCTTTTGAACAACCTCTTTTTCAGATGGTTAAAATCTTTGAAACAAACAAAAAGAAATAAACATACTCAGCTCCTAGTGGGGATGAATCTTACATTTGAGGTGGGGAACCAACAGCCTGTGATGCCATCTGGCTTTCCAGACGCTGAAGGTTCACTGTTGGTCTCTGGATCTGAAGATAATTGCTATTCCTGACATTGATTTTGTTTTACTATTAGTGAATTATCTTGCTTGCTGGTTGGTAACCATTCAAGGACTCAAATAAATGTATTTTCCTCCCATGTACCCATTTTCAATCTTGAGGGAAAAAAAATCCAAGATAACCTCCTATCCAGAAATGGAACAGATTTCCTTACTTGCTGTAACTAAACTATTTCTTCAGCTTATGTCTATAAAGTGCATTCAGTCTTAAAATACAGCAGATGTTTTCACTGGTTGCATAATCTATTTTTGCAGCGTATCATATAAGCATCTTGATTATATGTCGCATCCCTCATCTCCAATTGTCCCCAAATGCCTCACACTCTTTAAATGTGAAAACTACTACACCTTTGAATGAGGTGCTATGATCTCTGGGGTGAAATCTAACAGCTGTTTAATGGCCCCTGGCACCATTACCCAACAATTTATGGTGGGAAATAGAACTGAAATCTGTAGCTGAAACTGAATAAAGTTAGGGAAAGATACTGTAATTAGTTAGACAGTTGAATGTTGGTGCTTGGAGCTAACACTATGTAGATAATTGATAGGCAGGTAGGTAGGAATTCTTGTGGTTTCATCAACAACGGCTCAAAAAGGAGATTCTATGCAGTCTTTTGTATGAATTATCTGTATGGATATGAACTATGTCTTGTGTATTAGAGGATCAAAATGACACATATTCAGGGGTAGTCATGTAAACTATACAACAAAATACAAGAAATACAAAATGTGCAAAGCAGCAATACCTTAATTGGGCCAATTCCAAAGAATAAAATGTATTATACAAGTTTTCAAACTCTATTGGCTTCTTCAGTCAATGAAAGATGTTTTAAAAAATCATTCAGAAGAGAAAAAAATGACAATGTTAGAGTCACAGACCTACATTCGGTTTCAGATGTTACTCTGTTGTTAGCTAAGATGGTACTGAAGGATTCCAACACCATCAATTTGTCAAGGTTGTTGCCGGGCAGGCAAAGTTTTCCTATGAGTGGATGGCAGAGAGAAGAGGTGGTGTGGCCAGACAGCCAGGTGCAAGGCCAGCAGGATTGTTATGGCTATGTCTTGTGTATTAGAGAAGGCCACACGCCAGAGCACTGATTGGGTCACTCCACTTGTTCCAGAGTGACAAGGTAGCATAAAAAGGCTGGTGTTTGCCTTGAGAAGCTGCTAGTTAGACTCCCTAGCTGGACCTGCCATGCTATTGGCAGTATAATGTTTGTAAGGGGAGATGCTGCCCGATTTTTCTCCGTTATCTTCTGTTATTCCTCTTTGTCTAATTGCTGGAATGCTAGCATGTTTTCGCTGAGCCTTATCTTAGAGTGCAGCAGTAAATTCAGCCTCTAAGTCTTACTTAATGAGCCTCTGGAATTCTTTCTGCTTCACTGGGACCCTCTGCTGCGATGAAGCCTTGCTTCACAGATTGCACTCTGTTCATGCTCAAAAGAGCCAAATCCTGCCAACCCTGACAAGACTTTCTAGATTTTAACAGTTCTACTGGGTGGGAAAAGAAATCTGGTGAATGTGGGTTTTTCTGTTCTGGCCGTTCTGGGACAGGTTCAGTCATTGTTTACCTAAAACTGCTTTGGGGTACTATAGCAAATTATTACCTATTATTATTATTATTGTTGCACTGTTACTGCCAGGGAAGGGAAGAGGTACTGTGGGATTTTCTGCCTCAAGTGTGCAAAGAATAAGACCACCCTTATATATTTTGTTTGCACTTTGATCTTGAGTGTGGTAGCAGCAGATTATCTTAGGCCAGGATTATGAATAAGTCCTGTTCTGGTATTACTCATCTGAGCAGAGACACAGTAGCATAGTGGTTAGGGGTGCTGGCTTGGGATTTGGGAGATGCAAGTTGCAACTATGAAACTTCCTGGGCCACTTTGGGTTAGTCACTCCACCTTAGCCAGACCAAGCTTGCAGGCATTTTATGAAAAGGAAATAGTGAAGAGAAAAGCCATATATTTGGGTTTGAGCTCTTTAGAGGAATGGCAAGATTTACAGGTAACTAGTAATATTAATGGACAGAAGCCCATGGATCCCACAGAGTTACATGTTAAGCTTAATATAATGCAGTTCCTCCTGTTTCCTCGTATTTTCAAGGATAACTTCTGCAGCAGGGAGCCGTTGTATCTGTAGAGGTTCCCTACACAGTGGAGGACTCTGGAAAATAAGACTATATAAATTATACAGGAAAAGCTTCCAGGCCAAAAAGGTTTCCTGTTGCAAGAGTAAAGGTGTAGTGCCAAAGCCCTGCTATATCAGAGTAATGCCTGAACTGGGCAATAGTAATTATGTCAAGGGCAATTTTATGTTTTTGGCAGAACCTGAGGAAATTACTTTTTGGACTATACCTTCCAGAATCCCCCAGTGGCAACCTGCAGGCTGGGAATCCTCAGAGTTGCATTCTAAAAAGCATATTTCCCCAAGTGCTGGTTTCAGTGTGATTACCTTAAACTGGCACATACCAATGGCATTGACTGACACCATGAAAAACCTACGAAGGGTTATCCTTTTTAGTTTAGTTATCAATGTTCATGTGTTGGTTTTTGCTGCTTCCAGTAGGTGGCAGGGCTAAACCAGAATCAAATGTGTGCACCAACAGTCTTATACTAATAGGGATAGTGGAATATGTGGAGTCTGGAAACAGTTTCAACAATTCATCCCAGTCAGCTTCTGGTGCTACCGTCCCCTTTGGCTTCATACCTCAACAGTATTGCCAGTGAGACAGGGAGTGAATTAAGAGACAGACCCTCCTTCTATAAATAAAAGGAAGCAAAAGATTAACTTCTGCAGGATTAACTTCTGCGGGAGTTCCACATACCTTGCAGCTGCGGGCAGCTCTACATAGGGACTACAAAACGCAGCAAGAACACGAAAGACACTGCAGACTGATCTACTCAGAAAAATCAGCAGTAGTGGAACATGTTATAAACCAACCTGGACACAGAATGCTTTTTGAAAGCACAGAAATTGTGGACCATTCTGACAACTACTATGTCAGACTACACAAAGAGGCCATTGAAATCCATAAACACATGGACAATTTCAAAAAGAAAGAAGAAACTCAAAAAGTAAACAAGATTTGGCTACCAGTACTGAAGAACACTAAAATCAAGACTCAAAAATATGCCAATGAACACCACCCAGACTACAAGGAACAATACAATGGGTTGCTAATGTACTTAACACACTATTATGCATATCCCCTGACTAACAATGCACCCTGGGGGATATCCCATTTAACAGTAGGCCATCACACAGGCGAACTGTAAGACATGCAAATTGCTCCTCCCACCCAGGGACTACCCAAGTATATATACTCTGTGTCACTTCCATGCCACTAGATCCTCTGAAGATGCCAGCCACAGATGCAGGTGAAACATCAGGAGAAAACACTAATAAGAACATGGCTTCAAAGCCCAGAAAACCCACAACAACCTATTAGGAAGAATGTTTAAGCATCTTTTGGGAGCTGGGTGTCGTTTCTTTTGTGGGTAATAACAGATGGCAGGCAGGGAAATTTGACCCAACCTGGAGAAGAGCATTTTTTAAAGTGAAGTTCTCACTTGAGATGGTCCATCAGTTCGCCTCTAAGCCGGGCTTTGGAAAACTTGGCTGACTCTTTTGGCCTTGTTCATATACTTTGCACCCTTCCCTTCCCCAAGTAGGCTTCCTATTTGTTAGAATAAACTAAATATGGAAACAGTTTGGCCCATAGGAATCTGCCAAGTAGTCTCAAGGGGAACTAAGAGTGGGGGTGGTAGAAGTGTCTGTCACCTTCCCTTGCCACAATTAAAAAAAAAAAGTTCACACAGTAGTATACCATTTGGGTCAGTCAGTAAGTGCCAAACTGGAAATGATGGGTCATAGGAGGGAGCGGGCTGATTAGGAGGGAGTGGGCTTGTTCTCTGCTGCTCCAGAGACTAGGACAAGGAGCTGCAGGAAAGGAGATTCAACTTGAACCTCAGGAAGAACTTCCTGACAGTCAGAGCTGTCCGGCAGTGGAATATGCTGCCTCGAAGTGTGGTAGAGTCTCCTCCTTTGGAGGTTTTTAAGCAGAGGCTGGATGGCCATCTGTTGAGAACGCTTTGATGGGTGTTCCTGCATAGCAGGGGGTTGGACTTGATGGCCCCTGGGGTCTCTTCCAATTCTATGATTTTGTATGTGGAATGTGCTGCACCACTGCCCAAACATCCCCACTTTCTAGGAAGCGTTTGGGAGAGAAAGAATGTTTGATTTTAGCAAAACATCCTGGAACATAACACAGTAAACTAAACAGCTACGATGTATTAAATACGATCAGTTTGGTATGTCTACAAGATCACCCTTAAGAGAAAAGTCAATCATAAGATTTTAACTGGAAGGTTTTGTGGGAAAGCACTATTTGTTCACATATCATTCAGACATATACTGTTCCAAGATTTTTTTTAAAAAATGGATGGAAACTATTCTATACTTCAACTTTCTGATTTAGAAACCCTGAATTTAGAAATGACATTCACTGTTGCTCTGAGATTCCAGCTAAGTTTAGAAACAACTATATATCCCTTGCCCATGATGGTTTATGTAGGCCATAAAAAGAAACAAATTGATCTCAGCTCATCTTCCTCATTAGAATATTCTGGAACATGGCCTATGAATAAGCAAATGCCAAGTGATTCATGACCACATTCAATGTTGGACCATAGCCAGAAGTGCCTTTCACCAACTCTGCATGGTAAAAAAGATTGAAATCTTCTCTTGTTTATTCAAATCTAGAAATCTTTTATGGTTTTGTAACTTCAAGGCTCACCTCTTGAAATGTGCTCTACATTAGATTGGCTTGGAAGAACATGCTGGAGCATTTGGGTGAAGAAAGGAGGAGACTGACATTTGATAGGACTATGAACATCATGACCCTGTTCTATCATACTTACTGATACCATCATTACATTGTCCCATCACTCTTCTGGTTCACAATTAGAGAATTAAAAAAAATACACCCATTCCTACCACGTTTATTTGTAGACATAAAAGAGAGATGGAGAAACTTGTTTTTGTGAAGCACTTTTGAACCAGCAGAAAAGGCATTCAGAGTCCAAAGCTGCTGATGAAGAGAGCCAGAACAAATGGTATCTGGAACTGGGGCCCATAGTGGGTAGAGTCTGCAGCATTCCGTAACTCCTTCTCTTTCAGTTTCTCCCCTTAACCTTCTCTACCAGTTTATCTTTCACATATGCACATGCAAATAAAATGCTCCACAGGACAAGAAGGGGACTGCAGTGGTTCCTACACATTGGTGAGATGAATCGATAATATCAAAACAAACAAAACAGTATTGTGGATCACAGCAATTATATTCATAGCCAGAGTGTAAGAGTGGGCTTGCTGCATCTGGTGAGCCAGATGGCACTGAGGACTGTAGTTTTCCCATCTCAAATGAGATTTATTTACAAATGGACTGGGCATGCTTATTTCTTGGTTATGTATTGAAAAGACTTTTAGTTCCTCAAAAAAAAAAAAAAAAAAAAAAAGGGGTGGTGGTAGCTCAAAATGGTTTATACAAACATAAAAAGATAAAAAAACAACTAATCATTAAAACAAATTAAGAAGCTACAAGGAGAGGGAAAAACCAGTAAACCAAAACAAACAGTGAAAAAAAGCCAATGAAGCAATGCTTAAATGTCAGATGTCTTCATTTGCTGGCAGAATAGAAGTAAAGATGAAGTCGATTTAACCTGTAAAGGTTGGAAATTCCACACAGAGGGCATCGCCACCAAGAAAGCTGCCTTGCGTATTGTCTTTGACAGCAGAAGCAAAAAAGACACAGCAGCCAATCTGAAAGGAAGAATGCATTCATCTGGGAGGAAAAACTTCTTCAAGTAGCCACATCTCAAACTATGTATGACCACATTGGTGAAGAGTGTGCTTTTGAATCCTGCATTAAACTTTAAAAAACAACAAAATTTACTCATGCCCCTTACCTCTAAAAATGCATGCAAGAAAACATAACTCTGGAAAGGAAGACAACTGAAGTTGAAGTCTGTTGGATATGAACATAGTCATGTTACCCTGAAATTTTGGGGATCCCAGAGGGATGCCTTAACGTGCTTCTCTTGATGGGGAAGGTAAACTCGACAGAGCACAAATGATAGCAATACGAGAGGCAGGGTAACCCAGCGAGATCTTTTACCCAATTTTTACAGGGTCAGGCCAAGCCAAAAACCACACAAAAAGATCCAATAAATGACTTTATTGAATGGAAGTCTCATGCATCCACTCATTCACTCACACACACTTTCAAACCCTATAGAAAGGCAAAGAGTGGAAATTAGATAGAGGGACTATCAGAGGATTCATAGTTTGGGTAGTTTGGTACCTTTTCCTGAAGTCCTTGGTCTGAGAAAGCAGCGAAAGAAGTAAAGCTCAGTGAAAGGATGCGGAGGGGATTACTCGGCTGCCAGGAGGAAAGGTCTGTTGGTATGACTGGGAGTTACCCAAAGAACCAGCCAAAAACGGGGACTATTTGTAGGGAAAATGTACCTTGAGGGCAAATCCTCTCCCGGGGAGAACAAAGGGGATGGCAACAGAAAAACAGCTCCACACCAGCACCTTCTTTGATATTAGAAGATAACAAGGTGTTACCAAAGTGCCAGAATCTTCTGCTGCTTTGAGTTGTGGTGTGAGTTTATGGAAATTGCCCTTGCCTGATAAGATTTTATTGCTACCAGTGCCCAACTTGTGGGAAAGCCCCTTAATCCCTTCAAGTTGGCTCCTCAAAGGCTGAGAACCTTTTGTCCACTATGGGTTGGTACAGCTTGAGGTCTTCTGTGGCTACGTAACAGGGGAGTTTATTAGCCTGACCTGGTTTTCCAATTGTATGACTGTTGCTGCCTACGTGCTCATCCGGATGACCTCTCTGGCTTATTAAATTATGTTTTATATCAAAGTTGTAGACCCCGGGGCAACAGTCATATCGGGCACATCTATCTGTATATCAAAGGCAGTGGTGAGTGGTGATTTCTATATCAATGGGTAATGAATCTGCTCTGTCCAAGGTGCTGATCTCAGCTCTATCTGAAGTGCTGAATTCTATCCTCAAAATCGGTTCAGTGCCTTTATACTAAAGGTGCTTTTAAACTAAACCACAGAACAGATTCCCACTGACATGGGAACCATCAGCTGCTCCAATTACAGCAGTTGTGGGAACCAGAAGAGAGAGCTAAGCCTGTTCTCCCCCACAACCTCCCTGTCGGACATATAGTCAGTCTCAATGTGAACAGCAGTGATGTTCCCTCACATTCAATTCCAGGCATCAGCTGATCTTTGCCATTCTGGATGTGATTAAGGGATGGCAGGGGGACGCAAGCTGACACATTTTGTTGTAATTTGGACATTTGGGTGTTTTTCAGCCATTAATAAAATTGACAGGGATCTGGGCCTTCAGGGAACTCCAGGGAGGATTCAGGAGCTTTGAGTAGCCCACACACTGCACATTCACGATCTCTGAATTGCAAGCTATAATTTGTTAGAGAGCCCTGGTGAAATCACCTGTTGTTTAAAATCTAGACTTGTAGTCACAGTAGTAACACCCCCACCCCTTCTACCATGGTGTTCTCTTGATATGGAGAAGTTATGAAGAAATGTTTTGCTCCTTAGAGATATACTGTCAGAGTCTCTGTGTCCCTCCAAGTCAATATTGTTAATGAACCTACAGCGATGTTCAGAAGAGTCCCATTTTGATTTGGTTTGACTTCTTCAGAATCATCCTGCTTTGGTTTGGGTTTCACTCAAATCCATAGCATAGTCACACTCTAAAATTTGAGTTTGGTTGGACGGATTTGTTTTGAGTCTGCCTGGCAAAATCTAAAGAATTGCATGTCTTCCCACCCCCCATTTTGGATGCTATTGTGTGAGGTTATTCATATTAGTATCCCCACTCAGATTACTGGTCTCTCTGAAGATTCGATATAAGAATAATGAGTTACATCTGAAGTTATGAGAAAAGATTTGTCCTTGTGCAACTATACTTCTCCTTTGCACTTCTTCAATGTGCTCTTGAGGGTCCCTTATACCCCTGGAGACCATTGAGGGAAAGCATGGTGACTGTAGATGGGACCAGAATCCATTCCCCCACTGGTGTCTATTATGCTGACCAACAGACATCACTGGATAATATGAATGATCAAGGACTCAGGTAACATATCAATAAGGCAAAACTAAATCACATTGACCTTTGAGCCCAGTATGTATTCCTGTGCTTCCAGTGACTTCTGCAGTAGATGTTGCTTCCATAAATGCCACAGTTCCAAGACAAATTGGTCTACATATTGTCGGCCAATATGATAGATAGTGAAATACTGTAGTAACAAAACAAAGGAATGCAGATGCCAATGGCATGCTTTTCAAATGGCTTATTGATGTGTGAGGTCATTCATCATACATCATTTTAGATTTCCAGGCCAACTAGCATAAAAGCTCACATCAAAGCAACTACAATATATTGAGATCCCATCTGTACATTCCAAGCTTTCCAACATTTGCTAATTACCCTGTCATGCATTATTGAGCCAGTTACAGTATTTCTGAAAAATCTATGAATCCATTGATGTACTCTAAAAGTAAAATGTGTTAGATAAATACAATTCCAGGCCCTGAAGAAAGAGAGGACCAAAACACATACACTTAAGAAGTAAGTATAATCTCAGTTAGAAGCAACCTTCATTTTGTAGAAGTATTTCCTGAAAATGAATCAATGTGTTTCTAGGTTTGTTTGTTTTTCTTCAAAAGAAAATAAATACTCTTGCACTTATTACACAGACTGTGAAATGATGTGAAGGAAGCACATCTATGTGGTGTTTAGGGTTTTTATAAACTTCTATGAACGCCTGCTTTTTAGTGGCATAAGAACAGAATATTGCTTTGCTGGCTCTGCTCAGGTCTGCCAGACAGACAGTTTCCAGGTAGACCTCTCTGAAAACACATCAGCAAGGCACAATTGGCATAGATTTCCCTTGTCTGTTTACAGCTTCTGGACTTCAGAGATATATTTCTTTTACCTATGATGGTTCAACATAACTGACATGGCCAATAGCTCTGGACAGGAGTAGAGTATGCTGAATGTCAAGCTTTCCTCTGATATCCTTGTAGATTTCAGTACAGCTGAAATAATGTCCACAATGGTCTCCTACATAATCATTTCAAGGTCAATTCTAGGAAATTTTACATCATATCAAAATTTTTTCATCTTGATGCATATATACATTTACACACACACACACACACACACACACATTTATATTTGATTTCAATATTTAGGCTGGCATCCTGTCATATATTTGTAGGAACATAAGCCAGATTGACAATCCTGTAACTTTTGGGATTCACATTTAGGGTTGTTAATGATCAAACTTGACTCTAAAAGCCAATCTCTTTAGCCAGGCAGTACCCTAACTGAAGAGTTTCCAAGGCACTGCAGATTAGGTATGGGTATCAAGGTGAGAGACCCGGGTGGCGAGCCAGCCTGGAGAAGGGAGAGGGAGAGATAGCAGAGTCCTGCCAGGAGGAGTCAAAGCAAGCAATTACTCATAGGCAGTCCATTTACCAAAGCCTGAGCAATAAGCAAAAGCCATAGCCAGAGTCAAATATCCAGGGGTCAGGAGCCAGGAGATCAATCCAGGGTATCAGGAGCCAGGTGCTGGAAGCAAGGCACAGGCAAGGAGAGAGCTTATAGAAAGTTTGCCACAAGCAAAGGAAAGCTTCCAGGCAGGCAGTTATATAGCCCAAGACACAGGTGTGGCTAGTCACTGCTTCTTGAACTTAATCAAGGAAGCCACCCTTTGCTCAGCTCTCTTGAGTCTCCACCTTGTTTGTGGGCTGATTGACACAGGCTCCAAAGCATCTTCAGAATCGGATCCCTGTTCCTCTAAAGGAGCAGGCAGAGGAATGTCCGAGCCTGCTTGGTCCACGGCATCAGGGGGAGCTCTTGAGCTGCAGGACTCATCTCCAGCCAGAGCCACAGGGACCAACAGCTGCTGCTCGTCATCAGCAGCTCTGACAGGGGCTTCAGTTATCACACTGGGGAAATCATTCCAGAGTCTACTGATCACAGGGCATATTGAGATAAACAGCTGCGGAAGGACCCTGCAAGTTTTCTCTAGCTGCCTATCTGAAAACCCATCATGATCATGAGAGGATTGCCCCAATTTACAGCACCTTGGAAATCATTCAGTTGGGGCACTGCCTGGCTCCCTGGCTTGAGAGGTATGTCTTTGAGGGATGATGTTGGCAAAAATATCTACAATGATGGACCTCCATTGTGGTAGCTACATCTGAGGATCTTGGCCTTACTGTTGATAGAGCAGCTGATCCATAATTCTTCTACTGGTATTTTTCTACCAAAGGAACAACTTGGTTATTCAATGTATAATATGTAAGCATTTCCTGTTTTTAAAAAGTAAGTTTTAATTTATTTTTACACTAATTTTTTGCTTATAGATGAATATATCAAGAAAACATTCTCAGTGGTGATTGTAAGGTCTCATCAGAAATGAATGATAAATGTAAAATGGATGTACTTAGACAATACAACCTAATCAAAGAGTGTCTTCACATGCTTATAAGGGAACATGAAATTCTGGAACTTATTTTTAAAATATGTATGCTTTGAAGTGGTTCACTAGAAAATGTTGCAAAACAATGCAAGAAACCATCTCTAAAAAGGATGTTCTATTCATCACTGTGACCCTGCATTAACTCCAAACTTAAATATCAATGAACTTGCTGAATTCTTGGTTATGTATGCAAATTGATGTTGTACTTGTGAGGCTTAAATATGGCTAATTTGGTATAGATCAGTGGGTGGTGGGAATGATATGGTTGACAGTGCCTGTCACACAAGTGGAGCAATGGGCCTGAGATTATCCCACAGCAGCTCACAAAAGACACTGACATGGAGATGTGGTTGATCACATAAAACACTCAGGGCTTGTATTTCTGTCATGATAGTGCTGGATGGCAAGACCTAGCTCTTGGTAAGATTTATATAGATTGTGTTTATCCATAAAACCACATGATTTCTGCAGACCTATGAACCATTGTCCATCTCTTGGGAGCTACATACCAGGAGCGGACCACTTTAGTGCATATGGTGGCCAATTCGCCACTGAAGAACAATCACAAGCCAAACCATCACATGCCAAGCCACCTCAAAATGTGAGGGACTTACCAAAAAATCAAAACTGGAATTGACTACAAGTCAACTACCAGTTTTGACTTTTGTTTTCTGGTGCTAGGCTATTCTGCAAATTCCTGGAGGCCTCTAGGAAAGGTAATTGACCATCCTTTGCCATTCTCCAGGGGAGTCTTGAAGCAGTCTAGTATAAACCTGGGATGAAGTACAGTCTGTGGACCAAATGTCTACCCCAACATAGAATTTTTCAAAAATAATAATAAAAATCATTCCTTAAAATATTAAGACTTCTAGTCCTAGCTTGTGGACTAAAAGAAGATCCTTTAAACCCAAATTGTACCATTTAAGGCTCATTGTTCTGCGATAGGGACCAGCCCATACTTGCAGGGTTGGCACAAGATATTTTAGAGCCTTCCACATTCCATGCACAGAAACAAGCTGGACCAGCAGTTGAGTCTTAAATCATAGAATCATAGAGTTAGAAGAGACCACAGTGACCATCTAGTCCAGCCTCCTGCCATGAGGAACACACATGAAAGTACTCTCAAAAGATCGCCATCCAGCCTCTGTTTAAAAACCTTCAAAGAAAGAGACTCTACCACACTCTGAGGCAGCATATTCCACTGCCGGACAGCCCTGACCATCAGGAAGTTCTTCCTGAGGTACAGGTGGAATCTCCTTTCCTGCAGCTTTAATCCACTGTTCCTTGTCCTGGTTTCTGGAGCAGCAGAAAACAAGCTTGCTCTCTCCTCAACATGACATCCCTTCAAATATTTAAACATGACTATCATGTTCCCTCTTAACCTTCTCTTTTGCAGACCAAACATATCCAGCTCCCTAAGCAGCTCCTCATAGGGTATGGCTTCCAGGCCCTTCACCATTTTGGTCACCCTCTTCTAGACACGCTCCAGCTTGTCAATATCCTCCTTGAATTAAGGTGCCCAGAACTGGACACAATATTCTAAGTAAGGTCTAACCAATGCAGAATAGAGTGGTACCATTACCTCCCTTGATCTAGATACCATATTCCTATTGATGCAACTGAGAATTGTGTTGGCTTTCTTGGCTGCCACATCACACTACTGATTCATGTTCAGCTTGTGATCTACCAAGACTCTTAGATCCCTTTCATATGTACTGTTATCCAGCCATGTGTCCCCCATCCTATAATTGTACATTCCATTTTTTCTGCCTAAGTACAGGACCATACATTTCTCTCAGCTGCAATTCATTTTGTTAACTTTGGCCCAGCTCTCCAATCTGTTAAGGTCATTTTGAATTTTGATCCTGTCCTCTGGGGTATTAGCAAACCCTCCCAATTTGATGTCATCTGCAAATTTAATCAGCAGGCCCTCTACTCCTTCATCCAAGTCTTTGATGAAGATGTTGAATAGCATTGGGCCCAGGACAGAACCTCAAGGCACCCCCACTAGTCACTTCTCTCCAGGATGAAAAGCAGTCATTGGTGAGCACCCTTTAGGTTCAATCGGTCAACCAATTACAAATCCACCTAACAGCCCACATTTTACTAGCTTCTTTGCAAGAATTTCCTGGGGAATTTTGTCAGAGGCCTAACTGAAATCAAGACACACTACATCCACAGCATTCCCTTCATCTATCAAGCTTGTAACTCTATTGTAAAAGGAGATAAGATTAATCTGGCAGGACTTATTTTTGAGAAATCCATGTTGACTTTTAGTGATGATGGTATTGCTTTCTAAGTAACTAAGTGACTGTTTAATGATCTCCTCCAGGATTTTTCGTGATATTGATGTCAGGCTGACTGGGCGATAATTATTTGGGTCCCCTTTTTTTCTATTCCTGAAGATGGAGACAACATTTGGCTCCTCCAGTCTGCTGGGACTTCTCCTGTTCTCCAAGAGTTCTCAAAAATTATTGTGAGTCATTCTGAAACGACTTCTGCCAATTCTTTTAATATCCTTGGATGTAATTCATCCGGCCCTGGAGACTTGAATTCATCAAGTTTAGCCTCAAAGGCATCTCCCTAAACTTCCAAAGCCCAGGATTCCATAGGATGTTGAAAGTAGAATAATAACACTATAACAGTATAGTGCGGAAATGGCCCCACAGACAATGGGACTGTGTCTTCCACATCTGATTTAGCAGCCTATTTTAGGAGGCCCCAGGACAGGCTGGATGGTATACAGTTTTAACCTTCAACCAAGATGAATGTCCAGGTGGTTCAGATGGAAACATTTTAGGATTTAGCCACTCTGCCCTCTGATAGCTACCACCTGAGTCAATTGCCACATTCTGCCTAATAGTAGGGCTGGCTCTGCCTTCTTAAATTTGTAATAAGTACTTTTTGTAAAGTGCAACCAAAAACCATGACTGATTTTTCTAGATGTTCAACTTCTTGAATGGTTTCTTGGGTAATATCCAGTGCTACACTAGGAAGTATATTTGTATAATCAACCTTTCCTTTTCCCCCATACCGATGTTCCCCAGAAGCCTGTTCAAAAAATCTGAAGGGATCTGTTGCACTGTGTGTCTGGGGCTGCAATTGAAACAGGGATCCACTGAAATCAGAATATTGTAAAAGCGGTGTAAAATTCCTCTATCCAGTTTCAGTAAATTCCTCCCTTGCCCTACCATCAATGAAACTAGCATGTTATCTAGGTTGCCCCAATAATAGGGTGAGGGGTACAGGGGGATGCAGGTGAAACAGACTATGAGACAGGTACATTGTGCAAACTGTCTTCCACCTCTACAGGGCTGGATGCTGTCCTGTGTATTTTTTTTAAAAAAATATATGGATAGCTTCATAGTCTTTTTGAGATTTCCATGCCACGTGGGCGCTTGGCCATTATGAACCATTGCCCAGAGAAAGGTAGTGCTTTTCTTCATATCACTGCCCTTTGTTTTCTCTTTCTTCTTGCTCAAAATAGACGAGTCACTAGAAAAATTGTAATTAGTTTTGATGACAGGGCTTCTTTAATATACGGTTGGCAACAGATATGCGAAGAAAGCAATCAGGAGCACTGATTAGCCCATTGATATTTTGTTTTTGACAACGAGGATCCAAACTAAAGTCTAATTCCAGGTATGTTAAACATGTACATTGAATGGTCCCCAAACCTTGGGGCACTCAGTGACAATGCCCTTCCACTTGTCAGGACACCCTGCTGAAGAGGGTGACCTCTTGTGTGAGGCACTGAGAGGGGAGACAAGATTTTCCAAAACCATGCAGTGGATGCTTTTGTGAGTTGGAGACTTGGGAAGCTTAGAAAAGCTACTTCTGGGGGAATGAAGGTGGGGAAAAGTCAGCTTCCTCTTGCTCTGTACATATGCTTTTCTTTGGATCCAGATATCCAAATATCTGGAACCTCTCCAGTAAGGAACAGGACTAGGAAATAAAAGTAGTGATGTCTAGTTACAAAACCTTCTCTCCTTCCCTCTCCTTCCATATATATCCCAGAAATCCGTAACCAACATGGCCATAGATTTATTCACATCTCTATTTCACATGACAGCAGAGATCAGTATCCTTTGGAGCCTCAAAACTTAGTAACTGTGGCTAACATTTAGTATTGCAGTTATAGATTCATAATCTAGAATTACAGATCTGTAACTGCTCTGTATTTGCTAACACCATGCTGTCTTACATAAAATTGCATAAATGCCACCTCAGCCCACCTTACAAGCCATCAGCCCTTTCTTGGCCATCAGTCACTGATCTTTGCTGGTGGAATCCTCATGAAACTAGCCCCAGTAACATACTGCAATATTCTACATTGCCTACTTAGTTACATCTGTGCAACTGAATAATGCTCTCTGCCCCAACACCCTACCTACAGCCCACCTTAAGAGCCAGCAGCTAGATCAGGGGAATAAGGTCCATTCAACTTCTGATCAGGGCACAAGTAAGATGATGTTTCCCACCAGTGAGCAAGCGAGGCTGCAACAAAGACGTGTGGGATTGGTCCTGCTTCTGATTGTTGCAACCTTGCTCACTGCAGGAGCAGGACAGAAACATCATCTTTCTTGTGCCCTGATCTGAAGCTGAACAGACTTCTTTCATCCAATCTGCCTGCTGGGTCTTAAGTTGAGCTGTTGTGGGGTCAGACCAAGAGATATTATTTGGTTACACAGATGTAGAACACTGTTATATTTCACTAAAGTCATCTATTGCGGCTTGCCTCATGGGGCCTCTATCAGCAAAGATGGCCAAGAAAGGGACATTTTGTTTGGCTATGGCATCTGTCAGTGGAAAGCAATTCAAGGAGGCTTATCCAACAACAATGTTTTAGATGATGGGGAAAATCTCTTTTTAGCTCTAGCGTTTTAAAATATTTAAAATGTTTTAAACATTAAATATTAAATATTTAAAATATCCATACTGGCAGTACGGAATTTTTTTCTTTTGTTTTAGCTGCTAATGGCATTGATGTTCATTTTTTTTAAAAAAAATTAAAATGTAATTTAAAATGTTCATGTGAAAGAGAGAGAAAAGTCAGTCCATGAAACACTGTAACATTCTATCATACATACTTGAATAAAGTATAGACATTTCTGTCTACCTTGTTACAAGATTGCAGGTGGCAGGGCTATTTAGTAAAATAACTATTCGGTTGCCATTTTATCCCTTTAATTAAGACTGGAATAGACCATACATGACTTGGTAAACACCTTCTGTGTCTAGGTTTTGCTAATGGGGGTTCTCTTATAGCCCAGCTGCTCTAAGCCATATGGCCAGTTTTTACAATCCTATATCACTGCATATGTAGATACGTATGATGCTTCAAAGTGAGTGGCAGGGGCTTTGTGAAGGAACTCAGGATGGATGTGAAGAGGTTAAAATTCCCAGTCATACTATTTGTTGTTGGATGTATTCTCCCTTTGGCCCCAGTGAACTTGTTTCAGCTGCCTTATTTGCTATATGCACAATAGCCAAAACAAGTCCATACAAGCTAAACAGCTGAGAACAGATGAAAATAGAGCTAATAATACAGTCATTAGGAAGGGAGCCAAGGCTGAAATTGCAGGTGTCCAGTCTGAAAACAAAAGTTTTTTAAAAAAAGGAGGAAGAGGGAGAGGCGATACCAATTGTACACTCTGAGTTCCTCTACAGTTGGCACAATTAGCGTTTTCAGTGATTGGGCAACTGGGAATCTTTTAAAGTGATACGGGAAGATTTTGTTATGGCTGCTAGGCAGCAATTTCTTTGTTAACTAGTTAAAACTCCACAATGGTCAGTGAATGCCTCATCTGCAAGACCGAATTGTTAGAAGACTAGCGTAAGCCCTATTGATTTCAATGGGTCTTCTTTAACTATGGCTAAGAGCATATGAATACTATACACTATAGTTACAACAATTTGATTATACCTTAGGTGTCATGGCCCCATCCTACAGAACCCTTGAAACTTGGTAAGGTATGTGGAATTCTCTGCTAGACAGCTCTAGTGTTATAGTTCATTTGTTGCTCTGGCCATTAATGAATGTCCCGTGGGTTGAAACATGTAGAGTAGCTACTTGGTCTTCTATATCTACCTTCAAAAGGCATTGCAAGTTGGACATGTTCTCCTATATTAAGGCATCCTTTGGTTGAAGAGTGTTGAAGTGTATAATACAAATATGATTCTGATAATAGGCACCAGCAGCTGACACACCTGTAAGTTTTGGGGAGCTCTGGTATGTCCCATTTGAGGAGGTCATGTTTGAAGAAGCAGTGCTGATTCTCACCATGATACATTCATTTAGAGCAGTGGACAGAGGTCATCCCCCTTGGCCAGTGCTAGAGATTTTTTTGCTGCTGGCTGGGGAGAATTACAATATTTTCTGTAGGTTTTAATCTTTGCTATTTTTGTACTACTTTGGACTACATTTTCCACCCATGTTTTAAGTGAACGTTAATAACAACATTCCATGGTTTTAGAGACTGCTTTTGAGACAGCAACATTTATTACCAATACAGTAGAAATTCTCAGGACTAGGATTTCTCAATAGCTATTAATTTCACATTGTGCTTTTTTTTTTAATCCCAAATCATTATGACAAATATAACTTGATACTGAGTTAGGTATTCCAGCCACGTGTGACTGAAGCTGTTGGCAAACAGTTAATGAATGGGCAATAAATTTATCTGATGGTAGCCTATATGGAACATTTCTTTATGGAGATCTGTAAGAGTTAATGCCACAGTTGGCTACAGGAAAGTACACGAACTTCTTGTTTTCAGCTTGTAAAAATGAGCCAATTGCTTTGCAAAAAGGGGAAGAAAGTGGTTCTATTTGAAAAACAAGCTTTATGCAAAATTCAAAACAGTCAAATGACTTTTATTTTAACTGTGTTTTTCCCCATAATAAAAATACCACACAGAAAATGAGGCTAAGCTGTGCTTTAGATATATTGCCTAGAATGATTTATCTCAACCTTTGTTTCTTTCTGATTTTTCAGGTGAATTCTATAAACTCCCTGGTTGCTTCAGGCTTTTTTTTTAAAATCTGATTTCTTAATCACATGTTCCGAATCATTATTATTTCCCTCAATATTTCCCCTGCCCCTAGGGAAATGCACTCTAAGCTTTTTCCTGGTATCTGCCTTCCTTAATTCCTTGTGTACATTTAAGCAGGGAATTTATTTAATATTTTTGAAATGTCCAATTCTTAAGTGATTTTTGCCTGCCTTGTTCAGCTGTAACTGAGAGAAAGTCTGCAGCTTTTTCATTTTTTTAAAGAAAAGTTAAAGGGACAATTTCACCTAAATACTATTTCCAACACTTAAAGTACTAATGGAGTTTCTATAAAAGTATCCATTGGAACCGTAATGGACAGAAGGAGATATGGAATGGGGAACAGCTATATCATTGTTGGAGAGGGGAAAACCGCTGGTTATTAGTTTCCCCAGACTACTTCCATGCTGAAACAGCCTGATAGTCTTGGTTACAGCTCCCTCACCCAACTTGGAAAATGCTTCTGCTGAATGCCTATTCAGCTCCGAACAGCCACAGTTTTAGTGCTGGTCCCTGGCTTACCAGAAAACATCAATTGCTGGTCCCCTAAATTGGATCAATTTTACTTTGGATGTTTTACTTCTGCTTTTGTTTTGCATTAATGCAATTTGCTCTTTCTCTTTTTTACAAAAACAAGGATTGACTCATACTGTCCATTCTTTGCTAGTGAGCATTCTTTTGGCTGGTACTGATTTTCTTTTTCAAAAGCCTTTGTTTCATATTCTTCTGCCACTTATATTCAAGGCTGGATAGTGTTCAGGATCTGAGTTGAGATTGTCCGGCAAGATCAGTTTGAGATCTTGTTCTGTGGCCAGTATGAGCCCAGGTTGTGCTTGTACAGTGCTTTCTCTGCCTTTTGACCACTGTAGTTTTCCTAAGATGGATTCAAGACTTTCCAGTCCAACTGTGCCTGGTTCTTCCCTTTTCATGTTCTCATTCTCTGGCTCATCCTGATTCTGAGCCTTATGGCCAGTTTTTTATAGCTTAGCAGCCCAAATCTGCCATGTGTGTGGCCTTCCTCCATCTCTACTGGTTGGTCCCTTCATAACCCTTAAGGATTAGCGGAAATAAACAAATAGCAAAGGTAAAACTGCGATGTCCAGTAGGAATGTAATTCTTTCTTAATTTTATTGTCAAAGGAAGCAATAAGTAATATTAGCATTTTTTTTTCTTTCTGTCCCAAAATATTTGAAAATTTGCACTGTTTCAGTGACTATTCACAGTTTGGGACCTATTGTGTGTAAAATTCTTATGTGGCAATGTTTTCACTGAAAATAGCATTTCTTGTGCAGAATTTATATTCTGCAGAGAAAATGCTGTTTTGCCTAGGTTAAGTTCCAAACAGTGAAGATTCTCATCAGTCCTCATCAGTTCTTTCATTTAGGTTTCCTGAGACTGGAGAAGAAATATTTTTAAAATGTTTTTTAAAATTATTTTTTCCAATATTTTTGAATAATCTTCCCATTCCTAGTGTCAAAGCCTTTAAAATGGAGCAAACATTGCCATCTAGTAGTTTAAATTTTCTTAAAATTTATTTTTATTTAAATGCATTCCTTCCAAGTTGTTCTAAACTGCTTGTAAATACTGCAGTCTTCGAGGCAGGTTAAAAACAATCTGAACATGAGAAAGAAATAACAGCTGGCATCCTGTTAGTTATCCCCCATTAAAGCTGTCCCATTCAACAGTGAGTCAGCTTGTAGGTAAATTCAAGTGGTGAAGTGGTCTACTTTGGCCACTGAAGTATCAAAGGGGTTTAGGCCAATGCTCTCAACGTTTAACAATTGAACATTTTGTACCAATAAATTGTTTTTTACCCATAAGCCTACAAAAAAACATTATAGCAAAACGGAACCTGAAATCTGACTAGAGGAGACTATTGAATCAATGGAATTTAGCTACATGTTGACTCCCTATTTGACAAGTATGAGAATTAGAGTTGCCGGAGTGAAAACTCCAGTACTTGTAATGATTGTGGAGAATACAAATTTCAGCAGGTGTTACTTGTCACACAACCAGGTGACAAGCAACACCTACTGGAATTCTGTCTCCAGTTTTCAATCTGGCAAAGTTAATCTGAATGAGTCTACCCTAACTGGTTCTAACTAACTGGATATCAGTGTGTTTGTTCATTTGACAAAACAGAGGTGGGATTCTCCCTATAACTGTTAACTGGTGTTGCCAGTTTCCTAGGTTAGTTCCTTGGGTTGTTTTCTGTGGCTTTAGCTCCAGGATGGCTTCTACTGTTGGAAGCAGCTGGGGAAGAGAAGCAGGAGAAGAATTAAGGGGTAAGAAAGTCAAGGGATTGAATGGATAAGTGAAAGATTGCAGGGAAGAGACAACAAAAATATGTTGTCACGTCTTCTGGCAATGAGCCATCCTTATCAGAATCAAGACACTAAAGCCCTCTGCCAGTTCTTTCTGCATTTGTGACAAAAGGAACGGAAGGAAGGCAGAGCAGGAAGTTCATACAGCTAAGCTCTTGATTGACTTCATCCGACATAATGCTTTTTAATCAGTCTTTGAACAAAAGATTTAGTTCTAATCCTCCTTTTGCTCAATTTGCTGTTTCTCATTTATATGAGATCTTGCATTTGTTTAATTTTCCCTGCATATATATATATATATATTTGCCTGAAATGGGTTTGCATAAGAAGCAAATTGCTAATGTCTTCAGATAAATGAATTTCAAGGACTATAGCTCCCCCCCCCCCATAGCCACCTCCCTCTCTTGCAACGTTTCTTCTTGGTGCATGGCAGGCAAAACACATCTAGTTCCCCCCCACCCCCTTTCTTTCTTTCCAGTGTGTAATCTTGCATTCTCTTGCTGTGCTCTTATTGCCTTCATTGCACTGAAGTGCTGTTATTGTGCATTTTGCTAACGAAAAGCATATGATAATTAAAGCTAGTTTGAATGAGAATGGAGTCTGCCAGCCCTTTCAATTATCCTTTAAATATGCACAGTAAATGTGCATTTGCCATAAAATGCACTCTAGGCTTATCCTAGAGCCACAGCTTGTACAGCTAAGGCTGGCGCTTTGAGTGTTGCATCCCTTTCTCCTGCATTGCAAAGTGATTCAAGAAGAGAATCTAGGTTCGCACAGCAGGGGCTAGGAGAAGCAGGGGCAGTATTCTGCTTACTGTCTGAATACTAATTCATCTGTACACCTCTGTGCTTGATACAGAAATGGTCTCTGTTATCATGGTGAATAATATAAACTTGTGGTTTTTTAAAAATCCAATCATAGTTGTTAATCCTATTTAGAGAGACCCACACAATCACATATTGAATCTTCAGTTGATATGTGAGTAGATCTCATTGATTTAATGGGTCTACTTTGGTTGGGACTTGGAACAGGTTCCTAGACTGTGTATACCATTGTTTTGTTGCTGAAAATATAAAAATCTTCATGGCTTCACCCCCATTGTTAGCAATTAATGATTGCTTAACAGTGTTGCTAATCAACAGACACTGAACTACAGGACTGTCTTGTCTCTTCCCTAACCTTGTATGGCATGCCAATTTTTCTCTGTCATGGCCAAGCATGAATTATTTGTTAGGATTTCAGTCAACCTCTGATGCCAATGGAACAGTCTGTCTCAAGTTTTAGCCCAGATTTTAAAGGAACTAGCCATGGAGCAGAACACTCCTCCCAGCACAAATAGGTTCAGAACCTTGGATGGCTCCATTAAAGTTTGGATTAAAACCTAGAGTGGATCCACTGCTGTCAAAGGGCTGTACTTCCCTTGCTAGCATGTTAATTGCAAGTGATTTCAAGCCAGACTATGTCATTCAAGCACCATGAATCAAATTCCTCGCTTTCATATTATCTCCTTCTTGCTTCCCTTCTCTTGGACAAAGCTGGACAATTGTTGAGGTATGGGCAGGCACATTAGATCTCCCGGGAGATCTGGACCCTCACTTCACTGCTGCCACCATGT
Source organism: Cyclura pinguis (assembly GCA_030412105.1). Lineage (NCBI taxonomy): Eukaryota > Metazoa > Chordata > Lepidosauria > Squamata > Iguanidae > Cyclura > Cyclura pinguis. Next base: position 243,578,441 of record CM059599.1, on the reverse strand, counting down.
GATAGAAATTGGCAGTCCTTCTCCCACTCAATGCTGACTTCTGCCCTTGAATAGGAAATAGGAACTTCCCAACTTCCCTTAATTAAACACTGCTACCTCCCACTTGTTACTGCCCTGGCTAGCCCGAGCTTGGGGGATATAAAAAGATATGTTTTGATATCAATAATTTGGCTTCACATACCCATTCCCCTCCACGTGCTTGCGAGGTCCCTGGACAAGCACGCATAAAGGCTCGGCCAATAATCTCCGTAATATTCCAACACAACACAGGCAGGCCAGAAATAGCTGACTCGCAGCTTCAGGAGACCTCAAGGCAAGTACCTCGATTAGGTATGCACGCAACTTTCAAAAGATCCTCTGCCCCATGCTGGCAGCTTAATGATCTGACTATACACCGCTCAAGTACTCCATGTTTGCATACTGGCTACCCTATTGACAATTTGGCTATAACTCAGTCATTCAAATTCTGACCTTCGGAGGCTTTGTCTCCAGCCCCAAATCTATTGTTTTCCCCAAGTCCGACCTAGCTTGCGGCCACAATTCTCCTTATAAAAACCCCTGACTTTGAGCGCTTCCTTGGATCTCTCTTGGCTTCCATCCCACCTTGCTGTCGCTTTGTCCAGCGAGCCTTCCCCTCAGCTCCACGTGCTGAGATCCACGCTCCCCAGCTTCTCCGCTTCCAACCGGGCTTCAGGACACGTGAAGTATCACCCAAACCAACAGCTCCTCTAAAAATCCCTCTATCCCACTCCAACCTTTATTTCTTTAGTTATCTTGTGTGAGTGTGCCGCATACGGTGTTTGATTGTGTTTTAATAAAAACATCATTTATTATTTCAACTTCTGTGTGCTTCTTGACTCGGCCTGACCCCGTAAACATAGGGTTCAAGATCTCGCTACGTTACCCTGCCTCTTGTATTGCTAGGCAGTGCTCTTGACTAATTTCCCCAACTTATATAAGTGAGAGCGCATTTAGGTGTCCCTCCCGGGACCCCCAGGAATCAGGGTAACACACTGGATTAACCTTTATCTTAGCAGCATAGTGGGATGCTGCTTGGGAGTTACCAATCTCTAAGCCTGGTGATACCCTTCCTCTCCCCACCTCCTCTGAGTGAGAGAAATCCTATCTACATGTGTCGCTTAGAAACACATGGAAATGGAGAGGAAGCAGAGAGGTCTTTACATGAAAGCATTTATTCCAAGGCAGGCAATATAGGCAATAGAGATATCACTAAACATGGAAGTCTTCCCCCTCCCAAGCTCGCTTAGTAGTTACAAGCATAGATGGTCCCCCCCCCCCCCAGATCAGCCAAAGTTTTCAAAATAAAATAAAATCCTAATGCAACTAACCTAGCAACATTCTACCTACTCACATTGTGGGTCATTTTCTGAGATGGTAGGCTGCGGCAGCCAGGAGGTGAGGCCTACTGACCTGCCTGCCACTGGCATTATTGCACCTCTGGTTGTTGTCTTGGATGTCTCCTTTGTTATCTCTCTTCCTCGTGGTCTCCTGAGGATTTTTATAACTTCTTCATCGAAGCATCTCGAAGATTCTCTCCTTTCTCCCTCTGATTGGACAACTATCTCCCTTGACCTGTGATGCTGACCCTCACTAACTGTAATTTAACCCTAGCAGTTCATTAACCCTTTGGACGCCTGAAGGGAGAACTATCTTTCATTGTCACACACACATACACACCAAAAAATAATTTTCCACAAACATTTTTTAGGGGTTCATATATCTCTTCACTTCAATTCCAGTTCAATTCCGGTTTTAGAGTCCTCTCCTGAGCCTAAAATGGCCTCAGGGAAAACTTGTGCCAAGATTGTCCACATACACATAGAAGTTTTAGTGACAAAAAATTTCTTGAAAGAAATTTAAAAAAATATTTTTTAATCCTTGAGGAGGGCTGAGAGCTACATGTGGCCCATGGGCCAGATTTTGTCCACCTTGATCAAGGAGAAGTCTTGCTGCAGTCTTATACTCAATACCCATGAAGAAAGTTATATATAACCTCATCAGTTAGAAACAGCTGCATGGAACCTGAATCCAATAGGCAGATTGCAATAGATACCCACATGTGGCTTCTAAATATAGTGTCTGAAGTCTAAGTTTCAGATCCTTAGCTATCTGAAAACCCCGATTAGCCTTAACTACAGTTAATGTTCCTGCAGAACATGAAAGCATTTATTCTAAGGCACTACAGTTAATGTTCCTGGAGAACATTAACTCCATTATGCGGAGACACATTGGACTATGCATTGTCTGTCTTGAAATGGAGATCACTTAGATTTTAAATAGAAAACATTATCACCATTACCTAGAAATGTGAGAATTTGAACACAGGACATTTTCTTTCAAAGCATGTGTTTGCAACAGACCAGTTGCTTCTCCCTACGTTAGTTTGGCATAGTTAGAGCCAGGTGGAGAAATCTGTGCTCCAGTTGGTAAGTTGTGGAGAAAGCAGAACGCTATCCTGAAGGCCAGTCATTGTTTAATGCTGACTAGGGAATCAGGAATGGTGTATCCACTCTGGCACATTATATTTTAAGAGATATGCATTGTGTAATTATGTCTACATGTTCCCTTCTGGATTGATGGGCCAGTCTCCAAGGAGATTCCACCACAGGTTTGTTTAATAGAAAGAAAGTCATTTATCCTAATAGTTTTGCAAAGCAAAAGAAATTCTCTGTTGGTCTAAATCCATGAGCAAAGTAATCACAGATGTTTTGGATTAGAATGAATACTTTCAAGTTGAATACTTTGTGCTGAGAGAAGTCCAAAGCTTACCTGGAAAAATTTCTTTTTGCACTATAGCTCCCAACAGTAGCCAATATGGCTGACGACAAAACTGCCTGGAGGATTCAGGGAGTCCTAGCCTTTTTTTTTTTTTTAAATAGTTTTCAAGTCCTGGAGAAGTTAGAAAGATGAAAAAGAACGCTTGCTAAAGTATAAGATCTGGATTTGTAAAGAAATCAGATCTAATACTGTTTTCTTTTTATGGCATACTTTGGGCTTTTATTGCTGTACTAAATATGCTTACTAGGGAATAAGACCCATTGAATAAATACATATATATATCTATATAATGTACAGGGCTCTTTTAAAACAAAATAGAACAAAAAGAAAACCAAGTTAACAGACAACTTAAAACATACAGAAAAATTTGCAATAATAGCAAAATACAAAAAAAAAAGTCATATTCTTTAGAAAGAGGCTAAGAACCAATGAATAACTACAGTTAAAATAATCATCAATCTAATAAAACCCATTGTCATCTCTCTCTCTCTCGATCCCCTCTGAGTTTTTGTAAAGCTTTTTAAAAGCCTGTAATGATGTGGGCCAGGCAACATTTGGTTTTAAGCAAAGTTACTTTTTTGGATGGTAACTCCACAAATCCTCCATCCAGCATGACTTTTAGCCCTGTTGGTTGGGAAATTCTGGGAGCTTTAGTGCAAAATGTAGTGTTTCCAGTCTCAAGCAGTGAGTTCTACTGTGGGGACCTACTGACAATGCCCGTTTCCCTGTGTCTATCGGTGGGCATGTGTGATAATGGTCCTTGTCTTGGGTGCTGCTGTCAATTGTTGATATGAATATCTATCAGATGATCCATTCTCAAATCATTGAAGGCTTTTGAACCTCAAAATGGACTTGGAAACAAAATGGTGACTAGCCTAATTATTATAATGCCAGTGTTCACCTGAAGCTTATTATTACTTAGATAGTACTTCCATTCTGAGTGAAATTATTGAACAATCAAGGCATCCTCATGTAGAATGTATTACAGTACTCCAGGAGAAGAAATACAAAGTATAGTTTGCAGTGTTGGAGAGTGTGAGTTTGCTACATATATTGCTACATATATAAATATATGCTTAGATGGAGTTCCTTTTTAAACCTAAGGCCTGAATTTCAATTTGAGAATATTCTCTGTGTGTGTATGTGTGTGTGTGTGTGGGAATACACTCCATGAAGAGATAGTGCTAAGTGCATGGCCAGGGATAGGAGGACAAAGCAAAGTGGTCAAATGTAATCCTTTCTCCGGTGAGCATATCAAGCATAGCTTCAGGTCTACTCGTGTCAAAGCTACAACGCAATAGCTTTCCTATCTGCAAAGCACCACTCAGTACCATACAATGTTTTTCCTGCCTGCAAAGCACAGGTCCATTCCATGCAGAATATTTAAAGCTGAATACCTTCGTAAACCTTCTAGGATAGGTAACAGCAAAGCTCAAGGCTTGGAGAAACCCCATTCCTGCTTTACTATAACTGTTCCTGTACAGAGCGTAGAGGCCAATTCAGCAGTACTCATGGTGAACGTCTGACTAAAAAAATGTTCCTTGCTGTGTTATTTACTTTCAGCAGCTGACAAAAATAGAGAGCGTACTACGCATAAATGCATTTTGTCTCCATCATCTGAATAAAGTAGCTGCTTATATTTCTCTGCCATCCATTAATCTTTCTACTCCTCTGCTTCAAGCCTTTGTTGAACTCCTATTGTATAGGTCCAGCAGAATTATTACTTTCAAATGATTTTTTTTGCCCTATATAATATAATAGGTTTTACAGAGAACATCTTTTCTTCCTTATCAACATGTTTGATATATGCTCTGGGGCTGCAATCCTATACTCAAGTGCTGTTGAATCTATTGGGACTTACTTTTGAATAGACATGAATAGCATTGCTACTGTCACTTAAGATGGCCAATTAAAGTTGGGCAAGCTACCAAAGTACCATATATGGGAGGCACATTTGCTCTTTGCAGAAACATTGGTTCACTTCTGTGTAAATTCAAATTAATCTAGGGAATATTATGAAGTGTTGTCTCTTAATTTAGCAATTTTCCAAAAAAGTGGATAAAATGAAATGAGCATGATAGAATCCACTACTGTATCGTGTCTGATAAATGTTGTCAGATCTAGAGTAATGTGCAAAATATGTGCAGATACCTCACTTTTTCATTTGAACTGGCAGAGCAAATGCCAGTGAAAAAGGCAAGGCCAGGCAAGTAGATTCAAATTGAAGGTATGACAATTGGGAAAACTGAAGCCTGGTCTGAAAACTGAAGCCCAAGAACAAGAGGAGAGCCCCGGGCCCTTTAGATGTTAAGAAATTAAACTTACAACTGGCTTACATCTGACAGTGCTCCTGTACACTAAATCCATTTGGCTGGCCAGATGGCCAGAAACTTTAAGCTTTTTAATCTCACGCATAAAGCATGCTGCGAAGAGGGGAGGGAAAATAAAATAAAATAAATGCAGCATCATGACAAAAAGCTTGCTTTATTGTTTTTGGAGCTATAGGTGTTAAAAAACTGTGAGCAAAAAATAATGTTTTCACCACTTAGTTTCCAGGCACAGCATATTCTGCCATTGTCCCCTCTCTAGCTTATTTATCACTGTTGAAAGGCAAGATTACTTATCAGAGAAGCAAAAAGTCAGAGAGCTGCATTCCTTGCAGACTTCTTTGTATCCAGAAGTTGCAAAAGCACTGAGGCTGCATTCCTAGATGTACTTACCACAGACTTAATCCCACTGAACTCACTGAGACTTATATCTGAATTGACGTGTATAGAACTGGATTGTAAGTATGCATACTCTTATGTGAGCATGGTCTGCTGAAAGCCAGCATGGTGTTGTGGTTTGAGTGCTGTACTATGACATTGGAGACCATAGTTCAAACCCTTGCTTGGCCATAGAAACCCATTGGGTGACCTTGGGAAAGTCACACTTTCTCAGCCTCAGAGGAAGGCAAAGACAAATCCCCTCTGAACAAATCTTGCAAAAAAAAAAGTGATAGGTCAGTCAGGGTTTCTGTATGTCAGAAATGACTTGAAGGCAAACAACAACAATATTTTCTTGGATTAGCCAACACAGTGTCCTCTCCATACATTTATAACAATAACAACAACAATAATAACAATAATAAGAAATTTTTATTTCTTGCCCACCTCTTTCCATGGCTCAAGGTAGGGTACATCATAAATTAAAATACACCAAAAACACATAAGAAACGTTTAAAATACACTGATTGAAAATTCATAGTTAAAACTGACTGAGTATGAGGTTATTTTAGAACTTATGATGTTAAAGGTGTAGATGTTAGTGAGCCTAAATATGTACGAATAGATGCATCTTTTCTGTTTTCTTTTTCAAAAGTATTAATTTTTTTGTTATTCTTTGTTAATTCTTTGTTTCTGTTTTATGTTAGTAAAATTTTAACTAAAAGAAAAATTGACTGCATTGGCCTGCCAGAAGAGATAGGTCTTTAGTACTTTTTAAAATTCAGACCGTGTCTTTGGAATCTCTTCCAGCAGGCTATTCCACAGTCTGGGGCAGCCAATGGAAAGGCATTCTGTATAACCATTGTCAGTCTAGTCCTGGCTGGTTTAAGTAAATGGATCCCAGAGGGTGGTTATATGGGACACACTCAGTCTCTTCATATAAGGCACTAAAGTGAAAGCCATTTCTTTATGCTGCTGCACCACTAGGGTTTCAAGTATTTTTTTATTTTTTTTAGAGAACAGTGCTCGTGTAACATTAATGGTTGTACAGAAGAGGGAATTTCAGCAGGCAGAGCTTGCATGCTAAATGTAAGCTGCTCTCTCTTCTATGCAATTATTAAAGGTACAGGGTCACTGTCCTGTTTTAACCCGGGTAATCTTACATCCTATATTAATGTGCTATGTGTGTGAATACCACAGCTAGCTGGGATGTTTGTATAAATCCGTCTAACTCCATCAGGCAGGAAAACAATTAAAGTATGAAATGGACATCACTTTTGTGTTTCTGGTATACCCTTCACTGTACTGGTGATTGGATACAAATTTAGGTGCATACCACAGGCATGACTGAAGTGGACTTGTTACCACCTCTTACATACCCCATCCTGCAGGATAGCAAAATTGACATGAAATATTATACAGAGACCTGAACACCTATGGCTGGGAAGCATGTGGTAAGAAAGACATTGGCTATACACCTGGACTAGGTCAGCATGGCCAGGTCAAAAGGTCAAGAAGAGTTAAGTGGAAAAGCACAGTGTCAATAGGCTTCCAGTAATTCTGACAACAATGTGACATTTGAATACAATAGTCCATGAAATTGCACAGGTGCAGCAGGCAAACACCCCTGTTGTGCACTTTTTCTACTGAGACCTTCCCTCTTCACCTTACCTAACCAAGACATTAAGAGGCTGTCAGGGCTCCCATCAATGTTTTGTCACCCAAAGTAAGACAATCAGTCCTTTCCAGACTCCTTTTGTTTAGTCTGCAATTAACACTCACCCTTTCAGGGTAGGAAAAGGTATTTAAACCCTAGCCCCAACCCCTGCATTTTGCTAGCACTTTGAGTGTCACATTCCTCTGTTCTGCTCTCAAAATCTTGTGTTTGAGCCACTCATCTTCCAACTTTTTCTCCAGGACCAGTAAATATCACCCTCTATACCTGATATCTCTCTCTATCCAAACTTCCTTGCTTCTCCCTTCACTAGCCTCGTATAATTTATGAGATTGCTTGATTTCTTGTGTGTCTGTTGATTTCCAATAAAAACACCCTGTTTAAACTTTTAATTGTGGTCCTACAGTTAGCACTGGTATACACAGGTGAAAAGATCCTGCCATTATCTCCCTTTCGCAGGCCTCCTTTGAGCTGTAATTACCCCAAACTCTAAGGAGGCACTGGCACTGCTGGTGGACCTCAAGGCCCCCCACCTTTTGGAGTCACAGCCTTCCCAGGCCCTCCCTCTCACATAAATCTCTTCCTTGGTATATTACACTGGGAACCCTAAGTTGTGATATAGAGAGGCACCTTCCATGAGTAGAGGCCTTCTATAGAAAGCAAAATGTGTGACAAGGACTTTCTGTATAGGCTGTGAATGTTAAGAGATTTTTCTTTCATGCATTTCTTCTGCTGTGGGAAGACAAGCTCTGATTTCATTTTCTGTAAAGCTTCCAATTTTTTTGGTAAGTACTTAAGAAAGCTTTCATTTTCCCTTTACTCGTTTGCATTTTGGTTCTCTTTGTACTAGTTTCTCTGTTGTCACTTCCAATATTTTTATTTCTCTGGTGTGCTACTCTGTTCCTTTGTCTTGTTACTTTGAGAGATGATGAATCAACAAAACAAAACTTTATGTTTGTACTTGCAGACTGAAGTCTCGTAAAGATTTGCATGACCATAACCCTTGTCAATTTCATTTACTCTTTAGGGCAGCAAACAGTTTCTGAGAACTACTGCCTGTGAAATATCCTAGAAAACTAGTGAAGAATTGCTGGCCTACATGTGAAAGAACTGCTGGTTGGCAAGCCTGGTTGGCCACATCTCCTGTCCTCAGTTAGGGACACTTGCAACCCTTGCCCAATGACTTTTGTTCCCTTTGATGCATCAACTGGAAATCTGTAATGAAATGTGGAACACAATATGCGCTCTGTGAAAGCATTCTAGTAAGTCCATGTCCTCTTCCTGACTTTCTCCCACATTTCCAGAGTGTCTCTGGATCCTTTGACCTTAGGAACTCTGGTGCTTAGTGATGTAGAGGTGCATGCCAGTGCTATGGTCCTTCCCCCTAAAAGTAACAGGAAGTAAGAGAAAAGCAATAAACAGTACGATTGTCAGCAATGATCTTCTTCCATCGTTGTAATAAGTACCAGAAGCAGGTTCCTTTTTAAAAACTAATGAGTAATACAACGAATAACTTTTGAAAAGTTACTTTTCAAGTTTGAGAGTAACTCATTAAACTACTTGTTATGTTGGTTGTTGTTTTTCTTTTCAATAGTTTCTGTTTTTTGAGGGGGAAAATTCATCAAAACCAGTAAGAAAATACCAAAAAATCAAGGAGGGGGAGGGAATCCTCTAAAATGCCACCTGATTATGTCCCCACATAACAAATAAAAGTGATGAGTAAGGGTTAAACATTAATAATTTTACCCATTGTTATGCTATTGGTAGATGTTGCAGTGCAGGTGCTCATCATGACTATCTTCCTGGTCAAAGTGGCTAAGGAAAGTCCAAATACACAGCCAACTGTATTGAATGACGTTCAGCTGTTTTCACTTCCATGAGGAGCAGATCCTTCACTGTTGTGTGCCTTCAAGTTGTTTCCAACATAATGCCAACCCTAAGGCAAACCAATCATGGGGTTTTCTTGGCAAGACTGGTTCAGAGGGGGGTTTGCCTTTGCCTTCCTCTGAAGCTGAGGGAGCGTGACTTGTCCAGGTTGCCCAGTGGGTTTCCATGGCTAATCAGGCTTTTAAATCTTGGTCTCCAAAGTCATAGTCCAGCACTCTAATTACTACACCACACTGACTTTCAGTAGATCCTTAGTCATTTTGAAGTATATTCGTTGCCCATTCAAGACCAAGACATCCCAAGAACATTGCAGCACAACAGGTATTATTCGTTGGGGAAGGGAGAGTAATATTTTGATGGGTTTTAATTTTATTGATACTCTAGCTACTTTTTAACTTTTGTATTTTTCTTGAATTTTGAACTACGTTTTGTTGTTGTTGTATTTAAGCTGTACAAGCTCCCTTAAATCCCAAACTGGGAAAAAGGCAGGATATCATTGGTCCTTTTTACACTGCATTTTCCATGCAAAAGAGGGCCTAGAGCATAGCGCAATTGTGAGGAGCGATCCGCATGACACACTTACAATCACGCGATGCTCTAGGGGCCGGCAGGTGCTGATCGCGCGCCTTTTCATTTTCGGCTAGAAGCCGAAAATGGTGCACGATTGCACATTGCTTCTGGGCCCCGCATGCACTTACCTGGCATGAGGAGCCTCCGGAGCCGCCCCAGTTGCGCTCCCTGTCCTAGCGCAGCCTGGGAAATTCACAGGCTGCGTTGCGGAAGGAAGAGGCGGGGCTCTTGCGCGAGCATGCAGCTTGTGCAGAGCCAAAGGACCCTGGACATGAGAGCTTCCTGCCGGAGGCTGCTCATGCGATCCCTGCACCCCAGCGCGGAAGACAGTAAGGTGCGGAAAGGGCCATTGTCATCACCACCGCCACCACCTTATCTCTCTCACATGCAAAAAGCCATTGTGAAGATTGCAGCTAAGTTCTGAAGGAGGAGGGAGCTAAAGGAGGATAGGAGATGGTGTTGTAGTCCTGACTTATGAAGAAGTCCTGAGCTCCAATCTTCCAAGGCCTAGCTTCAGTATACCCCTGTCCTGGGAGCTCCCTAGTGTTTGCCAGCTGTTCTGAAATCTTTGTCCTTCTTTGGAACTCTCTAGAGGGCTTTGCTTCTTTTCAAAGTTGCTGCTGTCGATAGGTTCCTGCTTGGTCATGGGTAAATTTTCACTACAGATGATCCCACCTAAATAGACTAAATATAGTGAGCTTTTAGTGTATGACAAATGATTTCTGGGTGGATGAGTATGGAGAACTGCTATGAAAAAGATTTCATTTTAAAAAAGATTTCATTTGCTTGAATGTTGTTTGCCAGCTTGGATTTGCAGGCATTCTCTGGTGGGCAAGGTGGGTTGGTGGGCCTAGATGTATTATTTCACAGTGTATTGGCAAAGTGATTTCTGGATGCAAGGCTGCAGATATGTGACCCTGGACTTTGGTCATCGTGATTGTTTTTGTCCAACTGTCATTTGGGTGTTTTGGGTGAGGAAAGGCTGCTTGAAACTTGGCAAGAGAATATATTTCTTGCAGTGGCTTTAAAAGGAGTTTAAATGGAGCTTCAGCTGTGTCTGTGTTTTGCTGCTGTTTGGCTATGGAGGGGTATTCTGTGCTTTTCTGACTGACAAGTATCCTTGAGTTATACCTTTGAAATGGAAACACATTGGTGCTACCTGCTTGAGTAGTGTCCTTTAGCAGTGATAATGCACCTGAATCCTCATATTTGTGTCTATCTCCTTCCAGCAACCAGAATGAGTCCTTAAAAAAGAGTAAAGAAAGCAGAGCCACAACACAGGTCATACTTAGAACGTGTAGTGGAAGACTGATTCATTCATTCACTCATTCATTCATTCATGCTGATATAGAGAGAAAGCTTCTCTTCTGAGGAAAACTACCGTACTTGCCAGTGTATAGGAAGCACTGGATTTATGTACTGGCAAATACTATTTCCTGACGTATAAGAGACACACTGGCATATCAGATGCACCCCATTTTCAAACAGTATTTTTTGGAGAAAAAAGTGAGTCTTATATGCCAGTAAATACAGTAACGTGGAAAGACTCTAACTTATGTACTATCCCTTGTTTTAGTTGTATTTTGTTTTAACTCATATTGCGAGCTACCTTGTGTGCTGTTTGGGGAAAAAAGTGTGATATATATTACCTAAATCTATAAACCTAACCAATGACTGTTCCATGTACCAATCATCCTTTAAAATCTTATCTGTTTTTTGTTTGTTTGTTTGTTTTGGGGTAAAGACCATTCCCTTTTGTTTTACACACTATTCGTGGGAAACTACTACTACTACTACTACTTCTTAATGAATGGTTAAACCAAGGTATGGTGAGTCACTATCTTGGCCCAGGTTGGAACCTTTCCAAGACTTTGGTTTGCCTCACCAAAATTGCTTCAAAAACTGGCAACCTATTCAGATTCTTTTGGTCTCTTTTCTAGGAACACTTTTCCAACACTTACTTTTTCTTTCAATGTGAGCAATACAGTGGACCCTCTGTATATGTGACCTCTGATCTGCAAATTCCAGTGATTGTGGAGTGTCACATCCTGTGCCTAAAATGGCAGTAATGTGAATGCAGAGGCACTGCAGTGTCCATGTGCATGTGACCATCATTTAATAATCTGTGATGTGAGCATTCATGTTTTTTGTTATTCAGGGCAGGCTGGGAACAGAACCCCTGCAGATATGGAGGGTCCACTGTACTTGATGTTTGTTTACTAGCTGACTGTTTTCAGTCATCTGCTTCTTTTCTAACAGGAGCTGGGCTATTTGTGCACTAGACTGTTATAGCGCTATTATTCTGCTTTCAACATCCTATGGAATCCTGGGGTTTGCAGTTTCGGGAGGGGCCAGGTGGCCGCTCCCGAAACTGCAAACCCCAGGATTCCATAGGATGTTGAAAGCAGAATAACAGCGCTATAACGGTCTAGTGCACAAATGGCCCTAGAGAGAAATACAACACCATTGGGGGAGAAAACAGGGTTCAGTTCACCTATGTATTTACATTGCACTCTGTAAATGACATTTCTTGGGGTAGTCTTGCTGATGCTCTAGGACAGCTCTTACAAAAATGGTTTGTGAAGAGAAGCCTGTGAATTTGGAAAGCGACTGTTCTCCAGTTTGGAGGCATCACCTTAAGTCTCAGCAGAAATGAAGAAGCAAACACCTTTGATGAGAATATGCTACCTTAGTGGTATTGTTGTTCTTATTGTGTGCCTTCAAATCACTTCTGACTTTTGGCAATCCTAAGGCAAACCAATCAAAGGGTTTTCTGGAGCTGCACATCCAAGGTCACCCAGTGGGTTTCCACAGCCAAACGTGGAATTGAACTGTGGTCTCCAGGGTCACAGCCCAATAGTCAAACCACTACACCACACTGGCTCTCTCTGCTATGCTGCTCCCTTATTTAATAGCTTCCCACTTCCTCCATTTCCTCATTGCAAGCCTGTTTCTATGAAAAGAACTGGAAGGGGAAAAACGGCTGTTGAAGAAATCTGCAATATAACCAACATGTGCAAGGACACAGGCAAGAGCATATATAAGGCCCTTTATTGTTACTTTCTAATGTCTCATAACATTATGAGAGTTTGGTCAGTGGCCATGTTGACTGAGGGATTCTGGCAATTCAGTCCAAAAGCCAAACTTGTTTAGCTTCTATTCCAAAAGATAAACCTGTTTCTTAGCTCTACACCAGAGATACAGGAAAAGCCACATCCCAGGGGTGTACTACCTTTAGGCAGAGTGGAGGAATCACTCCAGGCAGCAAGTGTTGAGAGTTTGCAGGGTGGCCCTGTGGCTTTTTGGTCACAAACCTTCCCCCTCCTTTTTTAAAAAAACAAACAAACAGCCACATAACCTTTCCTCCTGCATCTAAACCTTAACTTGCCTTCCTTAGATATGGTGGAGAGTGCCATCTTGCTACCATTGTTGAAGGAAGATATAACTACAGTGCCTTTTAATTTCTAAGAGCCATAGTGATCCAGCAGAGTGGTTTTGGTACTGGATTAGAACTCTGGAGACCAGAGTTCAGATCCCTACTTGGCCATGGAAACCACTTGGTGAAATTGGCCAAGCCACATTCTCTCAGTGTCAGAGGAAAGCAAGCTTAAACCTATTATGAATAAGTCTTGCCAAGAAAACCCTGTGAGAGGTTCACTTTAGGATTGCCATAAGTAGGAAATTATTGAAGACACACCACAATAAACATGAAATAGAAGGACTGCCACCTTGTCTTTTGCCCCAGGCAGCAAGATGTCTGGGGATGGCCCTGAACACATCTGCTCCTGAGAAATAATCACCATTGCTTCTTTATACACTTGCAACGCATTGCTCACATGAGCTCAAATAGCAATGTGTCAATAGTTTTGTGAGCAAGATTGCTATGTGTATGCTTTCATCCATCAGATACTGCAGTAGCACAATTGACAAGTCATGCTGAGGACCTTGTTCCAAGCCCAACTGAAATGCATGAAGGTCGTAATGAACAGCAGATAATGCCAAATACTGTTAATTGTATATTAGCATTCTATTTGTTCCACCAATGGCCCTAAGCCAAATCAATCTGACCATATTTGTATGAGATTCAGTGAACAAGATTATCCATTAATCTGTTTCAAAATATCTTGTCTATTGCTATGGATTTGATGTACTAGTGCTGCATTCGGCCAAATTTACAACTGCGGGAATGCTTTCATTAGGCTGCTAAGAGCACTGAACTACATGCTTGATGCTGTAAATTTTGGGATATACATATAGAAGGCCATTACCATCTCTTTATAATGCCACCATAAATTAGCATTGAGCTACCTGTCAGGGCTATTGACCAAGCAGATGATTAGACAGACCTTAAGTGACACAATCTGCACCTGACAAACAAGTTAGGCTGAGGGGATAGGTAGGAATTGGCAGCATTATAGGCTGTGGGACATTCTAATATTAGCTCTTTTTGATGCTTAAAATTTACTGGGCAAGTTGTATGACCACCTTCTGTCTACTTCCAGTGGTGGCACTTTAATATAGTACAGGTCAGCATCTCCTTTCATGGCAAGCTGTCAAGCTGGCTATTGGTCTAAAAGCCCAGTGATCCTATTAAGAAAATCAAAGCTCATCATCTTCTATCATCAAATGACTCTCAACTTGCTGTGGTTTAAAAAGATCCTTTTTCACCAGCAGCCATGGTTATTGAAATCATGCCTTCATTAGACTTTTTCAGAAGTAGAACCAGAACTTCAATTAGTTTGTTGCATCTTGGTCAAGATTACCATTGCTACTGAAAAGAGCCCCTTTAACTGTTTACTCTTTGCAACTTGCTCTTTCTTGTGTTACCATGCTGTACACCCCCACTCCATGATATGGTATAATTGGCAAGCAATGTTATTTAATTGGCAAAAAATATCAATCATATATTTTTGGCTGAAAAGCCATGCTGGCAAAGAGGACTGGCTATACACATGCAGAATTGGGTCAGAGGGGACCTCAAGACATGCCCAGGTCATACGTTCACTGAAGATTAGTTGAAGAACTCTACTGAATGAGTTTAAGGTGATCGACCCAATAACCCAGATCATCCTCTCAATAGCCCAGACCTAGAAAACAAGAGCCACCAAAATTCCTAGACGAAGTAACAATGACCAACATCCTGTAACCTCCTCCCTGCAGAACCTCCCCTTTTGTTTCCTCACCTGCCCAGACATTAAGAGGCTATCACAACTCCCATCAATGCTTTGTCACCTAATGCTAAGACCATTAGCCAGCTCTGGACCCCTTTTGTTTGCTCTGGCAAAGAGTCCTTAACACCTTTCCCTCCATGACAGAAAAAGGGTATAAACACCCTAGCTTCAGCCCAGGCAATTTTTGCTGTATGCAACATGCTGGCACTTGGGGGTCACAGTACACCCCAGACTCTCATTCCTCTATGCTGGCCTCAAAGTCTTATCTTTGAGCCATTTCACCTCAACTTTCTTCCCTTCAGAATTGATAAATATCGCCCACTTCATCCTAATTCCTTGCTATCCAGCTTTTCCCTCCTTTCCTTCTCTAGCCTTGTATGGTTGTGAGAGTGCTTGAATTATGCATCTCTTTGTGACTTTCCCTCAATGAAACATTATTTTAATCTCCAACTGGTTTATCCACATTAGTACTGGTATACATAGGTGAGCTCCCTTTTTGAACTATAATTCTTACCTTTCCATGGAGGCATTGGCACTGTGGGTGGGCCCCTGAGTTACCCACCTTTCGGGGTAACGCTTGTTCTTTTTTTCCTCTTGAGCACGGTTTTGCTCTAGAGAAAGAATGGTTAAAAAATGTCTGCACATGCATTGTTGTTTTTTTTTTAAAAAAAAACTATATTTGCAATTCATACATGTGCACGCAGAAACGTGCATTTGCAGATACACACACATGTATCACAAATATGAGGGAAATGCAGAGCAAGCAGCAAAGAAATGTGGGGTATCAGCTACCACATTTTCAGCTGCTTAATTCTGGTTCACTCTTGTTGTAGATTGTGAGACACTAGTGTATCTCACAAGCAGGATAGTCAGTATTCACAAGCAGCAAGTGAATATCAAGCAGTTCCACCACCACTACCCCCGGGGTCTAGCAAAGAAATAAAGCAGCTTAGTCTTTGTAAATACATATGAAGTAGGTTTAATTAGAAATACTGAGGGTTTCATAACATCTCACGGCAAGAAACTCTTCACACGCAGAGGACAGAGAGATTGTTGTTGTTGTTGTGTGCCTTCAAGTCAACTCTGATTTATAGTGACTCTACTTTAGGGTAATCTTGTCTAGACTTATTCAGCAGAGCCTTTCAACCACCTTTTTCTTAGGATGAGAAAGTATGACTAGCCTAAGGTCATCCACTGGGTTTCCATGACTGAGGGGGAATTTGAACCAACACCCAAACCACTATACCACCCTGGTTCTCAGAGAGAGCACTGCAGGTTGCAAAATGTAGAATTACCAGCAAACTTCAGATTAAGTAGTGCAAGAAAACAGAACATGCTGCTAAAACCAACAGGAAATGGTAGGAATACATTTTATGCCTAAACTCTTAGGAAAGACAGCCAAGCTCCTGAGTATGGGCATGGCGAGGTCACTACCTCTAACACTTCCTACCAGATACATCCACTGGACTTTCTCATTTCACACTGAGCAGGCTCATAGTGCAACTTTTTCCCCCTTTTTGAATCAATTACTGCTAGCTATGGCAATATGGTTAAAATAACCATTAAAAGTATGGGAAGAAAAGATAGGAGACAACAAAATGCAGCTATTCAGAGGAATTCCAAATGGAGTCTTCATAATAACTGAATAAATGGTTGATGGCTAAGGTGGAAACCACTTGACATCACAATGAGACAAAATTAGGCACCTGGTTCCATTGATTTCAAGTTCCATGTTTCCAAGTCCCATAAAAAGAAGTAAGATAGGTTCCTGCTTAATTTTTCCTATTGAAATCAGTGAACAAATATTTAACCTATGCACAACCTTTTCAAGAATGACAAATTACATTACCTGTCATATTATATACAGCTCAGGAATTAAAATATAGGCTCAGCGTATATTTCTATTTTTTTTTCCATTTTTTCTAAAACAGCAGTTTAACATCTGTTCAACTAAGAACACAAAAGTAACTAGTTACAAATAACTAATTACTTATCAGTGTTTTCCCATTCTAATAAAAATGGTTATGCTATTTTTACATCTTATGAAGGATAATGTCACTCTTTGCAATCTAACTGTAATTCAAAGTTACTTTTATAGTTGCAGGGCTATGTTGTTCCTTAATGATGAGATGGTGGAGGAATATCACACAATTTAAATGCTGGCTTGTGCTGTGCCTCATTTTACCGCCCTCATGCTCTGTCATATGTGTGACAGCTGGATGAAAGGAAAGTGGGTTTTTTGTGCAAGCCAGCAGTTTCTTTCTCTAAAAATAAAGAAATCTTTTGAGAAATGTAAAAGAAAAGGTTACTTTTTAAAATTGTAGCTATGAGGATAACTAACCGTGGAGGTAGGAAAATTGTTTTTACAATTGTAGTTAACTCTTTGAAAAACTTCTGTCTCAACTCTACTGTAATCTGGTAAGTTTTAGTATTACCAGAACAGTCTCTCTCTCTTTCTCTCTCTCATTCGTGTTCTCTCTCTGTCTCACACACACAGCCACACACTAATGCTTACACCCATACATCAGGCAAATACCACCAGTATAAAGGCATGGCAACAAACAAAAAACACAGATGCTAAAAATCATTTCTGTCTTTTTATATTATGTCTGACAATTATGCAGTTTAAAGAACCAAAACATGCTCATTTGAGAAACTTGGATGGCTCAAAATGAACTTGAGCCAAATGAGGTTCTGGTTGATCAGAGAGCCAGTCAGTTGTAGAAAAAGGCTGTGGATTTTGTCATCCTCAACCTTCAGAGCAACAAATGGAGCACCATCTGGATAGGCAGAGATGTGCAGAGTGTAGATTCTTTAAAGAATGCTGGAACTGTCCTCGGTATGATCTGGAACAATCTCAATGCGTACATTGACCTTAGCATTTATAAACTCCCTCCTGCTTCTCACTGGATACTCCGTAGTTTTGTTTTCTTCCTCCACTAACGAGTTCATTTGAAATTTAAAGACAAAAATGCTAAACAAGGAAATATAATTTCAATTTTGGGAATCTGTCACCAGCCTCATAGGACCAAATAACATGTTAAGGTGACACAACCTTATAATGAATGATTTTGGGCTCGTTTAGGCTCTATTTCACACTACACAAATACAGCAATCTGATGCCACTTTAATTGCGATGGCAGTATCCCATGGAATCCTGGGAGTTTCATGAGGCATTTAGAATTCTCATTCAGAGAACTCACCAAACTATAAATCCTTTAATTCCAAAATGATTTCAAAGTGCTATAATTATATAGTGTGAAAGGTCCAAGATTGCACCTCAAAATGGACAGGTGTCCTGCCATCCATTTGTCCTCAATCATTTTTTCCTGAACAGGTTCTTGCATATGGGCATACACTTGGCCCTCCACATTCACTAGGGTTAGGGACACAGGACCCTCACAAAAGTGAAAAATTCACAAATAACAAAATGTGTGTGTCTGTGGGAAGGGGGCTGAGGCACGGGTGGGGAAGTGGGCATCCAGGGTCTAAACCAGCTCAGGGAAAGGAGATGGTTGGCATGGTGGTCCTGTACTTCCTGTCTTTTGCCCATCTCCTTCATTGAGTGTGTGTGTGGAGTATGGGTACAGGGTTTGTAGTGCTGAAAATCTGGGCAGAGAGCCATCCTCAGCTGGCTAGGCAAAGACTGGTAGAGGAAGAGGAGGACCAGAGGTGGGTTTTTAAAGGGCTATGCAGCCTGATTGAAGCCACCAAGAGGGAAGGTTCCCCCCCAAAAGAAGCACCTGAGGTGGGAGGGCAGGGGTTGGAGAAATTCTCAAATAATCAAATCTGTGAATGTCAAACCCGCAAATGTGGAGGGCTGACTGTAACTGTCTTGAGTAAAGAAAGGGTTATCGATGGAGCAGTCACATTACAAAGAAACAGTATAAGGACTACTTTGCCATTTCACTTTTCCACTACATGAAAACAATATTATGGCCTAAAATAAGATTAAGGTGACTAATTTTAAAATGGCCAATCTTTCTATCTCCCCCAGTCATTATAGATTTCAGAGTCTTTTTTCCAAGTATTGAGAAGTTCATGGGAACTGCGGTTCTGATATAGGATTGCCAGACCTCAGATGAGGGTCATTTCCCAGTGAGTGACAGAGGTGCAAATTCTCCAGTTTTGAGAAGCTCAGCTCTAGACAAGAGGCTTGTACAAATCTCCAGCTCACCCAGTATAACAGCAGCTTGCTACAGTTTCCAAGGATTGATTTGTTGCTGCAACTTACAAAGAATTGCTGGGCATTTGTGGATTTACTTAGCTTCCTCCTTCCTTCCCAGTTGTTGTAGCACCAGGCCTCTCTGCTCTGCATCTACCATCTGGCTAGATGCAAGTAGGCTAGAAGAAATGGTCCTTCTCCTGTTTCCCTAGGTAATAATTGCTTCCTTTCACCATTTTCTGGAAACAGTCTCCTTAGAACAGATTTCTGTCCTAATTTGCAAAAAGGAAAATGTGTGTGTGTGAGAGAGAGAGAGAGAGAGAGAGAGAGAATGACAAGCTGTGAGCAGCTGTGGTTAGCATGTATTGCCCATTGCTTAATGACATCATAAAATGATGCCTCTAGGTCTCAGGTTTGGTTTGGAAAGCTCGTGGCTTCAGACGATCCTGAACTGGCAGCCCTATCACAGCATAGCATGGGTCACCAAATTTCAGGGAAAGACAGTAATGGAAGCCCTCAGAAGTTGACCATTCTGTTCTAAACCATCATCACCACAACATATGCTTAATAGTGATCTTATACCTGTGTTTAGTCAGATTCATTCTGAGTGTCAAAGTAGAAGTTAAGGAGAATGTGTACTGCCTGCAGTTAACACATTTTGCTTCTCATAATGTGGTGTCTTCAGAGATGTGTCTTCAGCAACCAGACTTGCAAATTAGGGCTGTGTTTACCTTTAATGATCACTCATGCAAGATACACACTTGAGAATAATCACATGCTGGAGTGGCAAGATCTCAGCATCCTACAGAGTAATGGCACTTTACAGCACCCCACAGTGGAGTGCCAGCTATGCCAAGTGAAAAAGTCCCCAGTATGATTTAGGAATTCCTGAAAATGGCAATTTCTAGAGATAGACCATCTTAGTTTGTTCATGCTTTTGAAAAAAAAAAACAGGTACTCTGTCTCAGAAATGTGTGAATTGGCAAGGATATGGGAATTAATGAAAATTTCCCCACATCCAGACCACCGTTTTTTGGTCCCATTGAAAATATCATGCCCAAACTGTCACATGCCCTAAGTAGTGAATGAAGATAGAATAAATCAGCACTATGATTGTCTTTGTTTCAAGAGGCACTATTTGTATAAGAAACACACATTAATATAGACAGTGTACTTTATTTAGTATAAGTCCTTCAGAGAACTCAGTGAGCCTACTCTCCTCTCCTTGCTTAACCCCCAACATACTGTCAGAGTGGCACTCTTTCTGATTCTGCTTCAAATTTCACCTCTCTGTTACTGCTGGATTTACTTCTGAGCCCTATACATATTGACACAGTTCTGGCAACCAGGTATGTCTATGCAGCACAAAAGAAAAAAAAAAAGACAGCCTCAACATGAATGTTGGTCTCTACAAACAATAGTTCTAGGTAGATCTCAGCATCAATTTCTGGAGGCAATCCCTGCCAGTTTAAGCAGGGAAACTATGAAACACTCTTTCCATACACTAACAGAATCCCCGGTGTTTCTCTACTGATGAATACTAAGTATACACAGCTCAAACTGGATCTAAACACAGGAATCTCTGTTAGACTACCATGCATGCTTTTGGAGCTGGAGATCCTGTTGATGTTGCATCTTGAATACAGATGGACACAGCAGAGAAAGATCAACTTCATGGGACCCTTTCACACTACACTTTTAGAGCTCTACGACACCATTTTAACTGCCATGATTGCATCCTGTGGAATTCTGGGGTTTGCAGTTTAGCCAGAGACTAATAGAGGAGCTCTCTGGTTGAAAATTCTAAGTGTTGCTCCCTAAACTGCCAGTCCCTGGATTCTATAGGAAGTTGCCATGGTAGTTAAAGTGGAATCATAGTACTATTATTATGTAGTGTGAAAGTGACCAAATTTTTGATGTTTCATTGACTAACTTCTATTTTTGTAAGAAGACTGAGCTTAAGAGAGAAAGGGTACAGGAATAAGCTGGAACGTGTTTTGGCATAGATCTTTTCAAAGGAATGTTTGAATTTGTTCCACAAATCTCCCCACCCCACCAAGTTTCTACTTGATCCAGAGAAGTTATTTTTATGTCCTTAGAAGTTTGCCCAGATGGTCACTACGGGTGAGTAATGGACAATCTGAGATTTTGCTCGGAAGAAATTGCTTTCTAATGTGCTTTTCTCTGGCACTGACTTTTCTATACATGTTTACCACACTGCTGGAATAAGCAGCTTTTGTTGATTAAGCTCTCCAAATCCCAGTTTAAATCCTATCAGACGGATCATCTTTTGGGATGTTCTTTTAATGTTCATTAACCCTATTTTTTTAACATATTCACTGTTCATCTTCATAAGTCTTGCAGGCATCTTCATGCCTTTTCTCATTATCCAAATTCTTCTGCGGCCACCATTTTACATACACTTTTTGAACAAAAAGTCTGCCAGAACTCTTTTTGCTTACTTCTGGAGAGACACACAGTGGATCAGAACAACTTGATTTATAGGTAACAAATGCAATTCAGATTTACAGTAAATCCTTATCTCCTTCTTAGGCCACCATTCCACATGTGGTTCCAGGAAATTATACCAATAGATATATTATAATTGTGATTCAAAAAGACAAGTTAAACAAGATAGATGATTCATACGTGCTCTATTTATTATTCCCATTTTCATTTCTTTCCCCCCCTGAAACCTCTAGACTCCAAATCTAATTTTGATTTTGTTCAACACACTGCATTTCTCTTAACCCTCAGAGTTCTGCAATTCTGTTCCTTGAGCAACCATCACATAAAAAAAAGCAACAGGTAATTTGTTGTAAGCATGTCTCCTAAGACAACCATACATTTTATCCATGCCTAGGGAACCAAACATACCATGAAGAATTGTTGTTGTTGGGTGCCTTCAATTCACTTTTGACTTAAGCCAACCCAAAGGTGAAACTATTATAGAGTGTCCTTGGCTTTGCCTCCCTCTGAGACTGAGACAGTGTGACTTGTCTAAGGTCACCCAGTGGGTTTCCATGGCTGAGTGGGGATTCAAACTCTGAACCCTGGATTATGACTTTGGAAACCAGAGTTTCAAACAGCCAGTTTGAACCCTGGATTATGACTTTGGAAACCAAACTGGCTGTCCTCCATCATTCAGAGAAGAGAGAGTTTCTTGATCAATGAAATGCAAAGATTTAAATTGTGTGGGGACAAAAAGAGAGAGAGAGAAGGTTCTGTTCAGTGATTATCTGACAGTACTGGGACCAGGAAAGAGCAAGGAACTAGAGACCCACTTTCCATGGTCTCTTGATGGCATGGTGATTTGTTTTGTGTTCTCAGTCTTTTTTGTCCACTTCTATAAAGTCACAGAATTGAAGGTGTAGGAATGCCATACCAGTGTGGTGTACTGTCAAGAGTTTCAGATCTGGACTGGGAAGACTCAGGTTCAAATCTCTACATAGCCATACCGCTGAATGCATGGACCAATCACTACTGCCAGCTTTCCATACTTCATGGATTTGCTGTGAGATTACAATGTATAGCAGGAGCAACATAAGCCTTCTTGAGCTTTTCAGAGGAAAATGGGCTTATACATTTAATAAATAAATCGATAAAGTAATGTTTATAGTAATTTGAATATAGCCATTCCTAATTTTCTTTCTGTTCAAGGTTTGTATGAACTCTCTTTTTCTTCAGGATTCTGACTTTAGCTTGTGTAGATACTTTGGCACAGATTTTGACTTTGATTCGATGAATCCAAGAGTGAAATATTTTATGGACTGTGACATGTTTGCACATGGGGCTGTGGCAGGGTGAGTCCAAGATCAAAGCAAGGACTAACACATGGATCTTCAACAAAGCAAACAAAATTGCTAATGGCCTCCCGTAGTAAGAAATTTACCAGACTCTTTGAAATTAGCTATCGCTTTGCTTTCAGCAAAATATTCATCCTCCATCACATATTGACATTCAGGCTCAACAAGGGTTGTATGTAATTGATTTTGTTGTTTTTAACCATGGCCAAACATGACACATAATTTTATTTAATTATCTCCTTGGAAACAATATTTCAAGACCAGTTGAAGCTTTGCAGCCTAGAATTGCATGAAATTTCTTTCAAATAAAGGTAATTGAAACAAGTCAATATCTGACTGATCTCCTTTTTTGAAGAAGAAGAAGAAGAAGAAGAAGAAGAAGAAGAAGAAGAAGAAGAAGTCATCTGCAGAGTGTTTGAATGGGAGAGTGAAGAAATGTCAAGATGTTTCAAGATGCAACATTAAATGGTCCAATATAAGTTGGTGCAAATTGTCAACCTGGATTAGCCCATCATTAACTTCTTTTTAACCCATTTGAGTGAGGGGGAATATAATTATTTCAAAGAGTGTGTGTGTGTGTGTGTGTGTGTGTGTGTGAGAGAGAGAGAGAGAGAGAGAGAGAGAGAGAGAGAGAGAGAGAGAAGGGTTAATTTGCTTTTCCTTACCAAAAGTGAGGTTTATTCAACCTATGTGTTTGGATGCACCAGGATGCATGTTGCATTCTTCTTGTTGACTATGGCAGTGTACTTCCAAGATCACAACAGAAGTTTCATGTGTTGGATAACAGTTTTGGCTTGAGCAGTGACAATAACTATTGATGAAGAACTTAAATGATTGGACCCACAGGCTTGGGTATAAGTATTCATTTATTCAGCACCCCACCCACAACTGGCACAAAGATGTTAATATTTAGCATTCCTGGCATTCTCAACAAAGATTTAGAACATCCCTCTGGAAAGTATATTTCTATTGATATGCAGATAAGCCTGTGTATTTGAGACATGTTATCAAGGTTAATTAGAAAAATTATCTCATTGAAACAACACCAAAAAAAATCAGGTATGTCAAATCTCTCTTCCTCAAACACACTAATCTTCCCTGGCTCTGTTTCAAATGTGACTATGATCCATCAAAGTCACTTCTTTTGCCGTCCCCAGAGAGCATCTGAAGTTTAGCTGAGCCTGGCAGTCTTCGCTTGTGCTTGCTGCATTAAAGGAAAACAATGATTTAAGGAAGCCCCAACAGCAGTAGGCATTGTCCAGAGCTACACATGTACACACAAGCACAAGCACACATACAAGTTGAAGGAGGAACAGTAATAAGCACCACTCATTAACGTTAAGGGGAAAATGAAATCTTAATTTCCAAACTTGTGCTAGAATGGAAGAAAAAATAATCAGTTACAAAGATTGCAAAATTTACTTTTGTAGACCACAAATCTCAGACTCTCCCAGCCATAAGCCTTTGAGTTGTAGTCCATAAAGTAACTTTTTCAAATTCTGGATAATTTGCATCCTGGCATTGATGAGAAAAGCAAAACTACTTTCCCAGTTCTTTTATTGCATTGTTTACCATAGACGCACTGCTGCAAACTAATACCAAAAATCTTCTCCAGCTCTTCTTTACCATTGTCCTAATACCAGTGCTGTTAAAAAATTCCAGCTAGAAAGAGAACAAGCAGGAAAGGTGATGAATGTAAAAAGGAACTTCTTTGTCAGAGGCTTGGCTCAATCATCAATCAAAATGGAGACTGTAGCCAAGAAATCAAAAGAAGACTAAGGCACCTATGGAGGAACTAGATACTCAAATGTAAGGAAATATCATTAAATACCAGTTAAAATCGTCCACGGAATACTATTTCCAATGTTACCTATGGTTGTAAACTATGGATAGTGAAGAAAGCTGACAGGAAGAAAATCAACACATTTGGAATTTGAAATGAGGAGATGTAGGAGAGCTTTACAGATATCATGGTCTGCACAATGAGAAATGAATGGATCCTAAGGCAAACCAAGCTTGAACTCTCACTAGTTGCCAAGATGATTAAACTGAAGCTATCATACATTGGACAATTCATGAGATGGTGTGAGACATTGAAAATGATGGTAATACTTGGTACAGTGGAAAGTAGTACGAGAAGAGGAAGACTGCACTATAGGTCAATTTATTCAAAGAAACCACAGCCCTGAGTTTGCAAGAACTGAGCCGGGCTATTAATGACTTTGGAGTCATGGTGGTCTTATTCTTAGGCTTGCCCTAAGTCAAAGTTGACTTGACAGCAGATCACAATAAGAAGAAACTAAGACTTAGGAAACAAGTACACATTAGTTTTGTGTTCTGTGTTTGCACACACACTTGCATATGCACATTTGGGTTATGTTTTCTGACAATATATATTCAGCTGGATTATTTTTCCTGATTTTTGTTTTTAATTTCATGATGGTTGAGCTTGAGAATGACTACCACCTCTCTCCACAAAAGAGGCAGTCCGTGTCCCTTGCCAAACCATTCACATCTATTGAAGATATAAATAAGGGCTTAAATTTTTCCTGTCTAATGAGATCAGAGGAAGTTAGCAGTGCTTACTTGGAAGCAAATTGTGCCTATTTCTGCTTTGGCTTTGGCTTTTATAACTGTTTCACCTCCTGTTTAGCAATTGGTTTTGCTGCAGGGCCACATTGGCAAAGGAATTTAGGCAGTCAACTATCCAAAAATAGTCTACTGCAAAGTCCCATTGTCAAGAAAGCTGCTTATATATGCCACCATTTGTACATACATGTGGTGATGAGGAGGATCAGGTATACAGTTCAGGTGGTTGGATTTGGGCCAACAATCATCGTTTTCTAACCTCCAGTAAATTTCCCCGGAATATATATAGCATATTCCTTCTGTATCCTGAGCCTCTAGATAGCATTTCCCAGTCACATTCAGACTTTGGGGAGCAATTCAAAGTATTATTGGCACAGACTCACACTGCCCAGCATTCTGTTAATGATGTTGTCCTAAGGTGAACCTATCATGGTTTGGTTTTGGTTTTGGTTTTCTTGGCAGGATTTTTTCACAGGAGGTTTGCCTTGCCTTCATCTGTGGCTGAGAGTGTGGCCTGTCCAAAATCACCTAGTGGGTTTAGGTGGCTGAGCCGGGTTTTTAACCCTGATCTCCCAATTTCCAGTCCGGTGCTCAGACTCCTATCCCATGCTGGCTTCCTGTTAGTGACATACCCAAACATGATTCCACGTTACACTTTTGTAGGTATTTTTTTGTTGTTTTGACCAAAGTCCACCCCCCTGTATTTACTATTCCACTGCAGTAGCCACTTCTAACAGCCTTTCTATTCCTGGTGGAGAGCTCAGTCCTCAGAGTGAGACACAGTCTGATGATATCTGCTAAGACCTCTAGATGATCTGTACAGACCATGGATGATCTGTACAGAAGATGACTCCATCTGACTAAAGGAATATAGCCAGATAGTTTTCTGATCTCCCCTACTGTCCACCAGCAACAGAATCACCATTAGAGGAGAGATATTACAGTGACATGTTGAGTCCTAGGGCTGGTGAAAGGTGAAAGGGGAGCAGTAATGGAGTTCCACATGCTGAACTCTTATGCTATGTGCAACCATGTAGTATGTCTCTGCTACTCCCAGTTCCATCATCTGATGATCCCCACCTACTCTTGGAATCTCCTTCCCCATCCTTAGATATGCTTCCCATCATTCACCAGTGTTGTCCTTTTTACTTCCATGTAAGAAAGAGAAGGATGTGCACTCTGTTTCCTTAAAGGGAAAGAAAGTGGGGATTCTATGTGTAGCTTTTGTTTTCTTTCAATTTGGCCTGTTTGCTGAATCCTGTCCTCTGTGTGATCTCTGACTACTGAAGCACAGTGCCTCACAGATGCTGGCCAACTGAATGCTGAAGTGCCATCTACAGATCAAAAAGCAACAAAACTGTCATCTGCCAAAATCTTTTTTCTTTCTTTCCTATTTTGCTAGAGGGAGTGATCGTAAAGAAAGAGGACAGTATGGGGAGGGAGAAAATTACTTATCTGGCCTCTTCTTCATTCCCCCATACCAACCTTTATCATTACTTCTCAAATGTCACCTGTCCTGTTGCACTGATACTATGGATGGAAGAGTGAAAACAAATTACATTACTCTCTGATGCATGGAAAGAAAATGCCGTTTTAGTCCAGAGTTTTTGCTAAAAATGCCCGTTTGCAACCAAAAGTGGGGGGGAAACCAGCAATGTCACTGCTGCTGAGGGTAACATAAAGAAAATAAATTGTAGGTATCTTTCATATCGTTATGTTGCATTTGGAAACTAAATGTGTCTTTTGTATTCACTCTGATTTCTCCAGTAGGAAGGGTATATATCTATCATTGCTGCAATATCTATGTTCACCAAAACCTTTCTTGTTTTCATCCTTGCAGGCAATAGTTCTGGGACATGGGGAATACTATTATCTCCATCACACCAACAGAGAAGTAAGATTTAGCAAGAGATCAGCTAATTTCCCTGAGGCTATATAGCAGCTTTTCTTGCCCTCTTTATGGTCTGGACATGCCGATGTCAAAAACAGCTTGAGCGATACACCTACCATTTATTTAACCCTTTTTTCTCCACATCTGTCCAAAAATTGTGCTTGTTTGCACAAGATTGGCCTTCTCCCTGCTAAGATCTTAGTCCAATGCTCTCTCTTGCACTGCTTAACAAAATACTTCCAAGAGCCTCTTTGCAAGGAGTTGTTTATAATGAGAACAGCTAAGGGAGTTGCTAACAGAGATGGAAGGACTGAAATACAGCAGCCCCCTCCACTTTTGCAAGAAAACCCCTGCAAAAGACAAAAAAAAATAAAAAATAAAAAAATAAAAAAATAAAAAAACTCCCTCCTGCCCAAGTAAGTGCTCTCCTTCCCATACCCTTCCAGGGCTCTCCTTCTCATTCCCTTGCCTTCTGCATGGATGCATGTGCCTTCCTTCTCTACACCTGGGCAAAAGGCAAGGGAATGGGAGGGGGCAGTACTACATGCAGCAAAACCTTGCCCCATTGTCCCCCTCCCATTCCCTTGCCTTTTGTCCAGGCAAGTATGCCTACCTTCCACACTCCCAGGCAAAAGACAAGCAAATGGGATGGGGCAGCCCACACACAGAGAAGGCAGGAGTCTGCCTTCCCCCTCCATTCCCTTGCCTTTTGTGTGGGTGCACATGCCTTCTTTCCATGCACCCAAGCAAAGGACAAGCAAATGGAGGGAGGGCAGCCTTGCATGCAGAGAAGATGTGCACATTCCTTTCCCCCTCATTCTCTCCCTCCCTTGCCTCTTGCCTGAGCACCTTGCCTTACTTCTCTGCACAATAGGCAAGGGAATGGGAGGGGGAGAATGATGAGGAAAGCTCACATGCAACTTCCTTCCCTGCATGTGGGGCTCCCTTCTCCCATTTGCCTACCTTTTGCCTGGGTGCAGAGAGGGAAGGTGTGTGTGCCTGTGCAAAAGACAAGGGAATTGGAGGGGGAGAATGGGGGAAAGAAAACCAGGTACCTCAGGAATAGTCAAATTCATGAAGATCAAGCCTGCGAATGTGGCAGGGAGGACTCTACTCTGTTGCAGGGCTGGACATGCTGTTTCCCTAGGCCTGATTTCACATAGTCCTCAGTTGATGTTTTAAAGGTCTTCTGGAAGCGATCAGCAAAAACAGTCTCCCTTTTCCCAGCAGCCTGTTAGACTGAGAGAGGGGGAAAAGAAAGAGAGGCAGTAGAGGAAACAGAACATAGGAGTACTTACTTTTGCTTCTGGTCCCATCCACTGCTGGCTTCAATCCAGAACTCAGAAGAATTACATTTTGGACTCAGCTCCCAGATTATCCCAACCAACATGGCCAGTGATCATGTTGGCTTTAGGAAATTCTGAGAATTGTAGTTCCAAACAATAACTTTTCTGAGCTTCTGAGATTCAGTCCCACTCACAGCTGGCATGAGGCTCTCCAACAGATTACTGCCGTAGGAATGAGGCCCTCAACATGTTTTTTTTTTTTAAAGTTGACTATCCCTGTTCTGCTGGAACTGCACAAGTCTTGGCATGTGTCCACCGTGCTTTAAGCAGGGAGGGCATGGGGGATTAGATGAAGGGAAGAGCTGATGTCTGAACGTCTAGTCTTCTTCCATGCAGGCCAGACATCTACTAAAGGTTCTGCTTTAGGCAACAAAATGAGTCAGTGCCAATAGTAGCCAATGGCCAAGCTGTCAGTTAAGTATACCCTGATGTCACAGTACTGGGCAATAGGATATACCTGGAATGGAACTTTTATTCAAGCTGGCTCCCCAATTCCAACCCTAGGGGTCTTGTTACTACTCACTGTGCTCTTTTATCCTCAAGATCCTTCCCTGGATCTGGTAATCAGGTCTTCAGGTAACTGTTATTCTTGACAAGTGGATGTGTTATCAGTGGGTTCAATGTGGCAAAGCTTGTTGTTGTTGTTATGTTCCCTCAAGTCATTTCTGACTTATGGAAACCCTAAGGCTGGGGCTGAGAATGTATAACACACCTAAGGTCACCCAGTGGGTTTCCATGGCCGGGTATGGAATCAAATCCTGGTTTCCAAGGTCATAGTCCAATACTCAAATGACTACTGATTCTTGAATAAAAAACAGTCAGACACAGTTAAAGAAAATAAAATAGTAAATATTTATTATATAAAACAAACAGGAATCCTTGAACTCTTTCCACATTCCTAGCTCCCCAAACCCTATTCAGATTCTTTTCTTCGTAACTGGTCTTCACCCTGTCTCTAACTACCTTAACTAATTCTTTTTCATCCTGCTCCCATCTATATTTTTAACAGGCAAGCCTCAAGTTTATAATCTTTCTTCCATATCCCAGCCTTCACATCATTTTGAAAGTTGCGATTTGCTGGATCTAATCAGGCTTGCCTAGCTTCTCACTTCACAACACAAATCAAGTGTACAATACACAAATCAACAAGAATATTGTGCCAGCAAGATCTTACCACCAGTGGCAGCTGGTGGTTCCCATATCAGTGGGGTGGTAAACCCATTCCAGGTTTTGGATGGCTTTAAAAGAGCTATTCAAGACATGGTGCCTAGTTAGCAATATGGTTCAGCTCTCTTGGAGAGCTCCATTAAAGGTCAGATTCAAACTTGGATTGGAATCAGCACCCCACAGACATGAAACCAACTGGACCGCCACTGGCTGCCATAGCACAGTGTGTTCAACCTCCATCTCAATATACCATTTAACAGCATACTCCAGCTGAGGGTATGCAAACCAATGGTACTGAAATTTTCAGACAGCATTTCTGACAGGATCATATAACAAAGGACAAGTCAACATTTTGTGAGTTATGCACTAGCAGGGTTAAACAAATTGCTCTCTGCAGCAATGGGCTACAGTGTGTCTTTCTCTGTGTTTGTGACATAAACTAACTCCTTCTCACTGCCCCATAAGAGACAAGGGAATAAATCTTCCTCATAAGCTATAAACACTGCTTCCTGGAGTGCGTGTTCCAAACTAATTTTCAGTAAGCACCTATCCCTTCAAGTCAGAATGTATTTGTTTCATAATGCAATGATTTTCCATTGTCCCTGAAGAGAAGTTAACAAGATGTCAATTAATCATGCAAATGAGAAGAAGCAGATATCGAGTTGATTATTCTACCTGGAGCTAAACTATGTGACTGCCAGATGTTAGTGTTCTCCATACGGCATGCTTCTTTGAAGCCTTTGCAACCTGTGACTGGATAATGTGCCCTGAAGCAAACAATTTACATGCTTCGGTACCTTTGAGGGGAAGATGAAAAGAGACATCATTTTCTTCTCTCTCCCATCTTTGTTCCTTGCCATTTTCATTGAGACTGGGGTGCTTATCATTTGAAGTCTGCTATATCTATGGCAGAGATAAGAAAAAAGGTGGATCTTGGTTCAGGTCCTTGCTCTTCAGCCATTTCTTCAGGTTACTGGTTCTCAATTTTTGTGCCTTCAAAGGTTTTGGACTTCAGATCTCAAAGGCCACACAAATGTACCCAAATAGTTGGGAATTCTGAGATGAAGTGCAAACTACCTGGAGGGCCAAAGCTTGGGAACTATTTTTGAAGGACAAGAAGAAACTGGAGTCATCATAAAGCACATGCCTGGCACAGGGCACCTGCTTTGTATGGAAAAGGCCCTTTCCACTGGGATAATACTTATTACTGCCCAGTGTAGGCAAGAAATGGAAGGCCTATGAGATATTCAGAGCACTTACATAGGAAAGACTCATTAATCAGGCAACAGCTGGGGGAGTCTGCTGGCCAATGATTATCAGACACTTGGCGGGGAGAAGTCCATTGCAGACAACTGCCCTTTCCGGAAGGACCTCGAACTTTCCTTCGTGTGCTGATTACACTACTGGGTACTCTCTTGATCTGACACCTTGAATTTATTGCTGATCTAGACTGCTGGAACAAGAGTGGTAATTGTTTGCCTGATAAATGGGACACACAACTTTTTGAGAGCTGGTATCAGGCAGTGAGTGGAAACCATGACCTGTGCTAGATGGCACCAATTCACTTACTGAATATTTGAAAACTGCCCATGTTTTTAACAGAGAAATGTCTGCAAGTCCCACAGCTTTGTATACAGGAAGCCATATATTTATATATGTGTGCATCACAATCAAAATGTCTGCCCTTTTTCAGCTGAACCTAGTAATGCCAGGCATGGAGGTCTGGACCTATTGTTAGGTAGTATGATGAAGCCAGATCAGGTAGAATATTCTAGGTTTTATGAAAAGGCAAATTATTAGTCATTCAGTTTGAGATTGTTGTCCTATTATGAATTAGGGGAAATATTTGTGGAATTTTCTGCCTCATGTGACAATATAACTCAGCTGATTTGGTTACTATGAACTTTGCCATGGGTGCTACTTGCTTCCCTGCCTTTAGCAGCAAAATATCTTGAGTCAACATTACATATTCAGTGATTTGATGGTATTTATATAACCAAAAAAATTCAATTAAAAGTTTGGAGATATTAAATCAGAGTGAAGGCCTAAACAGCCTGTTACCCCAAAAGGCGGAGGACCTTGAGTCCACTAGCAGTGCCAGTGTCTCCTTACTAACTGGGGGATTTAAAGCTCAAAGGAGGCCTGTGACAGGGGTGGTAACAGCCAGATCTTTTCACCTGTGTATACCTGTAGTAACTGTAGGATTCCAGTTAAAAGTTTAAGCATGGTATTTTTATTAGAAATTAACAGAGTAAACAAGAGGGGTCTGGAACAGATTGATTGTCTAACTTTGGGTGACAAGACATTGATGGGAGTCCTGTCAGCCTCTTAATGTCTTGGTTGGGTAAGGAAAATAGGAAAGGTCTCTGTAGGATACCCTCCCAGCAGGGGTGCTTGCCTGCTATACCTAGACAGTTTCGTTTACTATTGTATTTGGATGTTGGGTCATTGATAGGATTACTGTTTCTGCCCATTACTGTTGAGCCTTCCCACCTAATTCTCCTTGACTATATGACCTGGCCATGCTGACACCAGGCTGCCCTAGTCCAGGCGTACAGCCACTGTCCTGCTTACTGCATGTTTCCCAGCCATAAATGTCCAGTTTTTATATGAAAATGGGATTTCTCGCCATTCTGCAGGATGGGGTATGTAAGGTGTGGTAACAAGTCTCCAAATTACCCAGGGGCAGAAGGAAGCCAGGCTATGATAATTTGTCATGGAACCTTTATGTACTTTTTTGGGAAGGCAAAGGACACAATTTGATTAAGATAGGAAGCACAAAGTATGGGGGGCAGTGGATTTCATTGGAGGCCTTGCTTCCTATATTTTCCTTTATATTTCAAGAAGTAGCTTCACCCAAGCAGAATTTCATTGCTATACTAGGCTACCACCTGTTGTCTTAGACATCAGACAGAGGGTGTCAGGGCACCAACTGACTTGAAATGGTAGAATTCATATCAGGAATATTTGCATTCTTACTAGTAAGTCCATGCCTTTCCTCAGCCATTCATCTTTCATTCATTTTCTCCCTCAAAACATCTGAGCCCAGTATCAGTGCAGTGATGTTCTGGCAGGGCCCGGGAGGGGAAATGCAAATGTGTAGACACACCTTCACATCTCATAGATATATAATCTCTTGAAAGAGTTACTAGCTTGAAAACTAGAGACAGTTCTTGTACTTTTAATAGGTCTTGCACCTGCTGAAATGTCATCTTCTAACCATTAGAATTATGGTTATCCTTCCCAGGTTTTACTGTGGCAACCATGCTGTCTGTAATGATGAAATTTGAGTTTCTGAAATAGTATATGTCCCAGATCGGTACTTTTCTTAAGTCCTTCAAACAATGCCCGTTTGTTTGTTTTTTCCTGTTTTGTGTTTAATGTAAAATTGAGCCTGAAAAAAGAATTCTGCAGTGCTTGGTGACTACTTTGCACTCTCTTTCCTAGTCGCTTGGTTATTTTAGGGGATTAACATGGCTGGGAGTCATTTATTCATTGGATTATACGAAATCACTTTAAAGCTTTGTTTTTCTCAACGCTTAGGGAAGTTACTTTTTGAACTATAGCTTTCAGCATCTCTCAGTCAATATGGCCTCTGGCTGTAAAAACCTGAGAGTCAAACTTCCATTTTTAATCATAAATTGTTCTGGCTTCTTTCACTGTAAAATCATGAAATCTCACCAAGCTTCATATTTCTTGCAAGGTCACAGTCAAAATTCAGTCAGAATAATTATATGTCCATATTTTAGTTCATTTGTTTAACTTGCTTAAATTTGTAATTAGGTAAAGCATTTGTGTCTATTTTGTGGTGTGTGTGTGTGTGTGTGTGTGTGTATACGCACACCTATGCGCATGTATCTCAGATATTTACTTATATTTGGGGTCCGTACATCAGTAGCACAGGTTCCCAATGTCCTGGAATCAATGTGCATTGTATATCAATGTGCATTGACACACCAAGCTCATTGTGTGCCAATGTGCACCAGACACTTTGTTGGCTGTACTACATAGTAAAGTAACAGGAATGCTCTACTGGATATGGAAGTTAAGCAACTGCACAATCCTAATTCCCCCAAGCATAAGTCATCTTACAAAGACATAAGGTTCCAACATGATTCCAGCCATGGTTTTGTATCAGAACTTGCAGCTTGCCACTTCAGACTTTTTTTTTTAAAAAAAACTAAAGTTAATTTTAATAACTTACTATTATCAAGAAAGTAAAGTATTACTTTACAAACTGTAGCTGTAACAATAATGGGGGAATTTAGAATTATTATTCTAACCGTTTCTTCACAAAGAGAGAGACACTTTCTCAGTTTCTCAACCACAAGTTCTCACTTAACTGCACAAGAACACTCTGTTCTAGAGAATGTCCTAGGTACCAACAAACTACTGTTCAGAATATGTATCATTTCACTGTACACTTCCTTTGATTGGTTGCAGCAAATCTCAAACAATTTGGGCTTCAGCATCATAGATGCAGGATAATGCATTTCACAAATACCCTCAAGCATGGGCTACATGGTAGTCTCAAGATTTTTTTTCCCCTCATGGTAAAAGAGATAACACAGTACCAGGGTCTCTCCAGAACACAGACAAAGTCTATCTACCTTTACTCATGCTTGGACTCTGCATATGGGAATGAGGCATGTATGTTAAAATACCATTCCTCCCTTTCATTTTAATATAGTATTTTTATTTTTAAAACTAGGGATGGGATGAATCCAGAATTTTCCAAATCTGAGTCTGGATCTGAAACCCTGGAAGGTTCTGGGACTCCACAAATCTTACAAATCTCAAATCTTTTGAATCCTTTTTTTAAAAAGGGTTTAAAAACAAGGGAAAGAAGGGTAATCTTGGGCAGGACACACTCTCTCAACCTTAGCAAAAGCCTAGGCAAAGGCAAACCTCCCTCTGAAGAAATCTGGCCAGGACAGTTGTCATAGTTTTGCCTCAGGATCTCCCCAGATTGAAAATGACATGAAGGCCCTTTGTACACAGGCAGGAAAATGTTGATTAATCCCACATTTTCCTGCCTGTGTAAACAGGGCTGCATATTACAGTACAGAGATAATCCAGGTCAAAACTGGCTTTTCTTTGCATAGCTTCTTATATCCTGGGGTTTGTAGTTTGATGATGCACCAGCATACTTTGACAGAGAAGGCTGTGACATCTTGTGAAACTACAAACCCCAGAACTGTGTACGAAAGCTTTGCAAGGGAGCTATGCAAAGGAATCTTTCAGCTGTCCTTGAAATCTCAAGACTGTACCTCCCAGTTAAGTCCTAAATCCTACAACAAGGAAGGCACTTAAAACAACAACAGCCTCTAGTCCAGTCTCAATTCTGCACCCTGCAGTCTCAAGTCAAGTCTCAAGTCCTGCAACAAGGCAGGCACTTAAAAACAAACAAAAAACCCAGCCTCTAGTCCAGTCTCAATCCTCTGCCCTCAAGTCCAGTCTCAAGTCCTGCAAGGGACTTTCAAGCCAAATCTCTAGTCCAGTCTCAATAATTCCCAATCCCTACCCTCCAGTCTCAAGTCAAAAGAATAGAGATTATTACCTTGCAGACTCACTGAGCCCAGCATTTATACATGTCATTGATTTCCAGCACACAAAATAGTGCTGAACTTAAATATTAAATGTTCAATTTAAATATATTAGAATAAAATCCCAGATATAATTTCTGAAATTGTTAGCAAAGGCCATTATTACTCCAAGAGAAAAACTCACCTACTTGCCATCTCCCCTTGTATGTCTGGGCTCCCAGCTTTTCAGGCATCCTGGTCTCCAACAAACTATTTGATTGGTGGATTCGAAAGATCCTGTTTGCCTATTTTGACACAGGGATGAGGATTCGGTTGGCCCATCCCTATTTAAAACACTATTTTATGAATTTAGCTTAATCCTTATTCCAATTAAAGTGATGCATAAATATGAATAAGCTTACTCTCCTTTCATCAGGTACTATTCCCCCACTGTTGAAATTGAGATAGTAAATGCCTGGGGGTCAAAACCTGTTTTTTAAAAGCCTTTTTACTCTGCAAAGCATGAGATATATCAATAGACACATTGTTAGAATTTTGCTAATGACAGATGGTGATTCTGAAATCAGATACTGTATTTGGTGCCGTTCTCTTATGACTTTTATTCACAGCTGTCTAGACTGTATCTTCCAACGCTGTGCATGCTCACTCAAATAGCCATCCCATAGGGTACAAATTGGCTCCTGCATCTAGAAAGACTTGAAGAATATTGGCCAAAAGAGAAGTGAGCAGCTCCAAACATTACTTGATTACAATTCCCAGCAATCTTGCCCTTTGGCTGTGATACCAGGTGCTGATAGGAGTCAAAGAACACCTGGAAAGCCACAGGTGCCTACTGTGTACCAAAAATGTGTTTCTCTCCTCATGTACCAGGTTAGGTTGCAGCACCCAAAATGTAGACTTTTCTGCCCTGATATTTTCTGTACTAATTATCTTCTAGCTTTCTGTTTCTTGAAAACACCCATTGATCTCCCTTATAGCAGCCCCTGTTTGATGTTTATTAAGAAAGTGTTTGGGGATTTTCATGCTTTCACTGTTACAATTTAAAACCTTCAAACTGCTTTAATTGCTGTTGCCTGGATTTCTTATTTTCAATTCTCAGGTGATTCTCTTAATTTATTTCCCTTCATCCCCAGTGACAACTCCATGTTTTGTGAGCATATTGTAGAGGTTTCACTGAAACACTTTCGAACATCCCCTTTATGCCCACTGTCACACCCCTTGTGTTACTTCAAATCAAGCAAGAAAGGAAGTTTGACATGGCTGCAATCCAACATCCTCTCATCATAGTGTGATGCAGAGGTATGTTGTAGCAACACTATACAAACTGCATGTAGGATAGACTGAACAACACATGTCTGCTGACAGCAGAATGCATGTGTTATGTTATGACAAATAATTTACCCCGCATGCATAGTATGATTTATTCATGTGTACGTCACTGACTAAAGGCCAGTCCATGGAACCTCATTTTAACTTTAGATATGAATATCAGATTCATCCAAAGTCCTATCAGAAACAGGTTCCTTCAGATCAGTTGGGTGCAGACTTCCAAATGTGGTAAGAATACATGGAGAGAGTAGGTTGAATGATTAATAGGTTCACTTTTTTTTTTTTTTTTGGACTCTCCAAAAAGGACTGTCTTTGGGGGAGAAATTGTGACTTTGAGAGTTGATCCACCTAATGCTCTTGCATGTTGTTATCATCTGGTTTTCCAGCACCATAACTCTCTAGCTTCTAATCTATCCTTCTGAACCTTGGCAGATTTCTGGCTTTTGGACACCTCTATGAGGTCTGCCATATTCACACAAATTCCTTTCCTTCTGACCTCCCCCAAAAAGGAACAGGGTAAGAGAAGGGGAAGAAAATCATTCACCCAATGAAATTCCTTTCTCCTGTGAAATATTTAGTTACCTGAGACTTTTCAGGTTTGTTAATTAGGGCCACTTCTATGCCAACTGTCATTCTTATTGCCCTTTTCCACAGGAATCTTCACTGTTCAGAGATTAGTGTCCTTTTGTGATATTCTTGAAATAGAAAAGCTCTCTTGTACTACTGCCCCCTTTCCTATTTGTCTTCAGACTGGGAGAGGTAATCCCCTCCTAAGGGCTACTAAGCCTGCAAATTTCTTTCAGTTCTGTTATGAAATAAAAACTTGATTGGCAGTTCCTTTAAAACAACAACAATAACAACAGTAACAACTTTTATTTCACTCTCTGTCTAGAATTTGGCAGCCTTAATTATCTTCCTTGGGAAGACTAGATTTACACAGTTGTGATAAAATGAACAACGGTTGCATACTTTTTGTATGTGTGTTTCCCATTCAGAAACCCAAGGTTTCTGAAAGAGAAACCTTTGAGTTTCTGAATCTTGGGTTTCTGAACCTTGATATAATTCATGACCCAAGCTGAAAGTGGGCACCTGAGGGATCTGACTCATAGGAGTCAGATTTTGATTTTGAAATTCCTCTGGCTTCAGATAATGTCTCACTTGTTGAATTTGGGCAGCTAGTGGCAGACTAGCTGGTGAGAAACTTCAAGAAATGGGTCCCCACCTCAGCCAGATTTGGGCAACACCAAGGAAACATTCTTTGCAGCCTGACAATAAAAATGGGAGCAACACCAGAAGAATCAACTTCTCTTGCAGAGCCTTCAAGGTCTGCAAATCTCCCAGCAGATGCTGGGAGTTCTTGTAGTTCACAACTGTTCATTCAACGGGGTTCCCCATACTCTTCATGCTCACGGATATATTTTGGATTTTTGACATCTGGATTGGCTGCACAATTTACTCTTTGACTTACTTTGTCTTTCCTCAGCCATCATCCTTTCCTCAGTCATCATCCTTTGAGTAACCTACCCTCCCCATTTTAAAATAATTTCCACTTTGGGTGTTTCATATATAGTTGCATTATTTGTAGTATGAAGCATCATCAGACAGAATGAAGAGTACACTAATTAAATCCATACTGCTTATTTACTGAAACATTTCCATCGGGTGATGCTCAGCCTTGCAATTAGCATTACAATATCTCAAATGAGAAATTTATTCTATGCTTTAAGAGGGTAATCCTCTTAATTGGCCATAGGAAAATGTTTAAATCAATGGGCTTTGATTGACATGAGCAATGGCGACCTACCTTTAGAAAATGCACTAAATTTTAAGTTCTTCTAGATTATTAGTTTCATCTGTACAGCAAATAGAATATAGTATTTTCTAAGAATACTAGTCAGCTGTCTTTATCCATTAATGCTCTGTAATAAGTTCAAAATGAACTTCTAGCTATTATGTACTCTGTAGTTAGAAAATGAATGGGCCCTCACTGAATAACTGTAAGTACTTTTATATTGGTAATTAAAATAAGACCTAATTTCACGCACAATTGACAGTGCATAAGGAACTTCCTTGATATCCAAAACAGCCCAGCATTTTATGAAGCTGCATATGTATTTATGATTGTTTAAGATTTTGCTTATAATGAAACTCCTTGAAGGATCAGAACAGTGCATTTTCCATTTGCATAAAGACAATAAAAACTCTTCTAGAAGCCATTTTCCCTTCTATAAAAAGTGAGAACATAGCACCTTAGTGGCACAGACATCTGTTACTTTAGCAGATGCCACCATGTAAACTCAATCAAGCAATGAGATGCACCAATCAGAGACAACCCAAATGGCCTCTGAATCAAAATCCAGGAGTTGGCTGGAAATCCTGAAAAGAACTTGTGATGTGCTTCTCTTTGAAGTTACATTCTCCTCTTTGGACAGCTGCCTTTTCCAATTTGGCAAACTCTTGGCAAGCAACTTCATCATGATGAACAAGCCACACCAATTTCCGACAGTATGATCCCTGCCACCAGTGTGGCAATGGTGCCTGTCATGGAACACAGGTCTCTGTGCAGCCCAAAGGTGATGCTAAGGGAGCCCTAGAGCAACTGGGTTGGGGTTTGCAGTCCAGGGAAGAGCACGTAGCATTCTCAGCCTGAGCATTCTACTATCTTACCAGACTACCACTCCTAGGTTTCCATAGGCTAAAACCTTTGCAATTAAACTGGAATAGTAGCATATAATATAACTGTATACAATATAATAATATAATTGTGTGGTGTGAATGGGCTCAAGATTGTTGATCAAAATGAATTTCCTAATTTTATATAAAATATTTAAAACAGCTTCCAAAATAATATGAATCAGGACTGAGTTTTGATGGCAGTGGCAGAGCTTGGAGTGTATGGAGAAGGGGGGCAGGAGGGGGAGGGGCTACGGTGCATGGAGGTGTGGCAGCAGTGTGTGCGGGTGTGGCCATTGTGCATAGGATGTGGCCAGGGCAGGCGGGGGCATGGCTATGAGCCAGGACACCCGAAAAACATTGCTGCCCAGGGCGAAGCATCCTCCCGCCCCCCTCCCATTTCTACGCGACTGTTTGATGGGTGGTTCTGTATTAGTGGAGTGGTAAATCCGTTCTGAGTTTTAGTCCAAGCTTTAAAGTAGCCTCTTAATGTACTAAGGAGATAAGTTTCAGCATCTTGGATAGCTCTTTAAACATTTGGACTAAAACACAGAATGGATTTACCGCACTGGTATAGAAGGCAGCACTCACTAGTGCCAGCACCTCACTACAGGGTCAAGGAGACCTGTGTCCACTGTTTTTGAATGTGCCGGTACCCCACCATCCAAGTCAGCCATGTGTCCAGCCAGCCATAAGCCCTTCAGGACAGGCATAAACCCTTCACGGAAAGTTGATGTCATGGGATGTAGTAGATACGTTTACCTTGAATAGCTGTCTCTCCAAAAATCCTTAGTATATGAGACTTTGTCTTTTCCATCCTAGGCATCTCATTCTCTCAGTTTTGTCCTTTGATTTACCAAGAGATATGAAACAGATGAAAATGTGTTTTCTTCAATGGTACTGACAGTGATATCTAACCAAGATGCTACACTCCCCTGTTAAATAAAGCCTGGAATGTCCACAGCTGATAAGACATTTCTGAAGTTTGCTTCCACTTTTAAATCAGCACTTCATGAAAAGCATTAAGAAAAACTATTAAAGTACTATAATGGATGGCAATGGAGTTTTATATGCTACACCTTGAAATAAGGAGCAGGATTCTCAATCACTTGATAACCTTGAAACTGCTAAGGTATCAAATTGCTATCATGAATATTGTGCAGGAAGAGAAATAACTCAGAAAGATGCCTTTGTGAATAACAATCCAGGGGAGCACTATGTTTTTATGGAGAAAATAGACTGAAAATACAGTTGTAGGAAAAAGTAAATCTACATGAATGCACTTAAACAAGCAATGCTACATTTTAACAGGTGGCCACTGGGCATTATTTCTTTTCCCTAGTTTTTCTGTTGAGGAAATGATAATGTTTCTAGTAACATATCTTCTTAGGGAGGGAAATGATTTTCCTTTCTTTCACATAAAAATACAAATAGCTAGAGGGGAGACTCTCTAACACAATTTAGAATGGTTCCCACACCTTTTTATTCAAAAAAATATATAAGACAGAATAAAATATATGTTTTAAAATGGGCTGAGATGGATTTTGGGGGGAGAATGTCCAAAACAGAGAGACATCTGGGAAACTGGAAGACTTGGGGCAGAGTCTAGTTGGTGCACTGCCTTGCTACTTGCACTTTTCCCAAGAGTCTGCAGTGGTGGTGGGGGAAGGCAGACAAGATCTTTGAGCTTTGACCAGCCTATTTTGCCAGTGCTTTACATCCCTCACAACTGCTGTACCTTTTTTTCACCTGCCAACAAGGTGCACCAACAACGTTCCAGGCTTCATATTACATCAGACCGAATGCTTAATTCATAAAACAATGCGGCCTTTGAGCTGGCCTACATACCTCATTGCAAAAAACAAAAACAAAAAAAAACCTGGTATCCTAGTTTATCCCTTTAATCATGTATGTTTATAGGTACATATATCTGTTATGTAATCATCTAATGGTTGTATAGAGGAGCTCGCTACTTAGGGTATTTTTGATATGTACTTTATCAATGCGGAGATTACTTGATAAAATTGTTACCAAACATAATGTTTGTCTGTCTGTCTGTCTGTTTGTTTAATTACGTAATTTACATCTCACTTTTTCTCCAACTCTCAAGGCCATGTACAAGGGTCTCTTCCCTGTGAAGTAGGTCAGGCTGGGAGAAAATGACTCACCCAAGTGAATTTCGTGGCTCAAACTCGCGCCTCCACTTCCCAACTCCCAATCCATTACTATGGCAAAAGAGGAGGTGGAAAGGACAGCAGCTGTAAGCAAAGTGAAGTAAGGTGACTCTGGAGATTAAAATATGTCATCCTGGTGTATGGACATTCAAGTCAACCATTTCACAAAGCTTGTGAATCCTTTAATTGTAATGTTTATTTTGATGTATTTCTTTTGTGCAAATATTATGCAAGTGAAACAAGGACAATACAAAAGACTAGCATACCACCATATGGATAAAGAAAGCCATTATTTTGAGACCTCCAGTGCCTGAAATCATACAAAGAAATATAATTTCTAACAAAGGACTAGATAATCAGGGTTAGATAGTAGAGTTTTTATTCTCTGTATTGGACACTGATGAAAGTCTGATGCCAAGATGTGATTTTGTTCCTCCTGATGTCATTTCACTAAATGTAAAATAGATCCACATCAGCCCCCTGAGAGTTTCCATTATTGCCTTTCTGTTATGTGATAAAAAGGTCCACTGACTTAATAGGAAACTTAGGCTATGTTCGAAAGCAAAATAGTGCTTTCGACTGGTGGCTTCTTCAGGTGCCACAGACTCCTAAGATCATTTGACAGCCATGTGAAAACTCAATGTCTGAAGTGATTCATCATTGTGTCAGGTTGTCCTGCTCTTTGTCACAATGACTGACAATAGGGGAAACTTGGAAATAATACAAAGATCCTATGTTCACTGATAGTGCCTGCATTGTGATTACAGAAGAAAGCAAAGAGAATGTGAGAAGAATCTTAATTTCCCCCTCCTCTTTGTGCAATGCCACTGTCACAAGAAGCCCTTCCACAACTAATACAAAAATAAATAAAACAGAGTTACCTAAAGTTATGCTAAAGAGATGGGAATACTCAGCTTTGAAACTAGGTGATGATCAAGTGACAGTCAGCAATCTGTCTGACAGAGGAGAGGGTGGGTAACATCTATGAACAGAGAGGGGAAATACCTAAATACATCGTTGTTGTAATAGTAGTTATTGTTGCTGCTGCTGTGTGTCTTCAAGTTTTTTCTGACTTATGGCAACATTAAGATACTTTAAACCTCAAGGTGGATAACCTGTGATCTTCAAGATGATCCCATGAGCCCTGATTGTTGGTGATGCAAACTAAGGTCATTTCTGCACTACACTGTTATAGTGCTATTATTCTACTTTCAACCTCCTGTGGAATTCTGGGGTTTGTTGTTTATTGAGGCCAAGGAGGTCTCTGGCTGAGAGTTCTAAAGGCCCCTCCCTAAACTGAAAATTCCAGGATGCCATAGTCATACACTTTTTGCATTTTTTGCATTTTTTTCTCATTTGTATTTCATATTCTTTGTTATTCTCATGCCTTTTTTTCTTCGTGTGTGTGTGGCTGTGTGTGTATATGAAGAATCATCATCATCGTCATCTAAGATTTTGTTCCTGTTCTTTTCAATTTTATACTGGGCTAAAATAAACTGACCTGGGGAGCTCGTGCAAAAAGTCTCTGATTGTACTTTGTTGTTGTTGTTGTTGTTGTTGTGTGCCTTCAAGTTGTTTCTGATGTATGGTAACCCTAATGCAAACTTATCATGTGGTTAGAAGCTGACAAATATTCTCTAACAAACACAACATGCATATATCTCCAATATAAAATCAGAAAGAAATAGGAAAAGCCTGGAACTTTCTGGTCTTTTTAATCAATTAGGATATGTCCATTATTTGTTCCAATATGTCACACTGGCCCTTTCTGCAACTTACCTTTTTCCAAAGACATTGTGCGAGGATCCAGGGAAACCCTTTTCCAGGAGGGAATCATTTCTGCTGTGCTCCTTCTCCACACCGGCTGCCTGCTAGACAGAGGAAGCCTGATGGCCCCGCTCTTCCCTTCTGCAGGGCTGCCCAGCAGTTTCCCAGGCTGTGCTGGAGGAGAAAGTGCAGCCATTGTGCTTCCTGCCATTCTGCACAACAGGTAAGTGCAGGAGGGAGGCGGGAGGACTCTGCAATAGCATGTCATTTTTGGAAGAAACCCAAACATGATTTAATCTGTGATTGCAACAGGATGGCCACGGGATGGCGATGACGTCATGTAGAACCATTGTCACGATCCCATGGCCATCCTGTGGCCATTGCAGGTTGGAGGTGGTGTGCGAAAAGAGCCATTGACTGGGACAAGAAAGTGGCAAAAAGCAACAGATCTAATGGAATGATACTTGTTCTTGCTGTTCCCCCCCCCCCTTTTGGCTTGTAAAACAACAACAACAACAAACATGTTCAGGGCAAGAAGCTGATGTTTGGGTAGATTATTTACAGCTATTCATATGACAATGCTGTAGCATGCCTACATTGTAGGTCTATTTTTTGTGTGGATTCTGAAACAAAATCTGTGACTCTCAGAGACTACAATGTTCCATCCTGATTCAGGAGGGTTAAACCAATTTCTACATGAGCTCTGGAGAACATTTGATTCAGGACGAAAGGATGAAACGCTCTATATCCTCAATACCAGAATTGCACAGTTGTTGACAAGCACGCCATTTTTCAAAAGAAACATGATGTGTAAAAATAAAAAGGCACTCTTGAGCAAAATATATAAGGTACGTCTATACAAAAGACCATCAAAATGTGAGGCTAATGCTAGAAGAGTATATAGATAGAATTCTGGTGAAACAGTTTTTTTCCCAAAAAAATCTATAGGATATTGTTATCCCTGGGTATAAATTCTCCAGAAAAGACAGAGTAACCCAGGTCAGAAGTGGTATTATACTGTAAGTATATGGAAACACAGAGTCCAATGGGCTATAAATTCTCCCAGTAACAAGCAGAATCCCCATGGGTAGACATTTTAGGAGAAGAAGAGAGAGCAAAAACAAGGATTATTGAATCCTTGGCCAAATTCTGACAATGATCTTGAAATAGAAAGATAAATCAAATGGACA
Organism: Cyclura pinguis; assembly: GCA_030412105.1. Classification (NCBI taxonomy): domain Eukaryota; kingdom Metazoa; phylum Chordata; class Lepidosauria; order Squamata; family Iguanidae; genus Cyclura; species Cyclura pinguis. The sequence continues at coordinate 243,533,991 of CM059599.1, read as the reverse complement.
GGAAACATAGAAATGGTAATCATGGTGATCAACTTCAACTGTCACACCCTTCTGAGGTCATGAGAAGGGGATGGAAATATTTATCTTGCTTTAGAGCAGCTAGTCACACATTGGAAAAAGATTATACCTAATTTAATCCTAAGCAAGGTGTAAAATCTAATGCAATAAACAGAACATTGTTGCAGAAGCCTCTTTGATACAGTGGCCAAAACATAATAAAAGTCACTGTCTTTCATTTCCACAAATTTCTCCAAAATAAGGTTAGTCAAAAGGAATTTGAAATCTTTCCAGTAATGTCACTTTTTTAAAACAACAACTGCAGTAAAAAATAGAGACTGACATAAATTGTACATAGATTAGAAAAGGAAGACCATTATTGTCCAACGCAGCACAAAGCCAGTAGACACCGAAGAAATAAAAGATGAAATGCACAACTCATTATTAGTTACACTGTCTAGTTACAGTGGTGTGAAAGGGGGCCTGGCCTGTTACCATTTGCTTTGGCCCTTCAGCTATTGGTTTTAGAAGTCTAGAGGAGACATGTGAATGTAAAATGAAATCTAAAAGAGAATTAAGGTGTTATTGCATTCACATTCAGTGCTAAGGTATATGGTAAGCTCTGTAAATGCCAGTTTATGTTGGAAATGTGGTTGTCAAAGCTGTTTTTCCACTGAACATTTCAAGTGAAACTGGTGCAGATATCCTTTGTTCTTATGAACGGGACTTCCCTGTTTTTGGCTTTATTGTACCCCCTACTTTAACTAAGGAAGGAGCTGAGGCCCTCCTCCTCTCTGTAGGATGCCTTCTTATTCTCATTTCCATTCAGTGGACAAATAATTTGGGTTCTGTTCCCCAAAATGTGAGTTCTCTTTGTAGTGATGTCAAAGCCATGGGATGCAGACTTCTTATTTTATGGCTCATGTTACAAGGAACCAGATGAGATGCCACTTAGTCACAAGCTCAGCAGAAACAAGATTACATCTACAAACATTAAACAAAGGAGCAACCCATAATCTAACTACATCTAACTAACATTTGTCTAATGATATCCTAGTATGGGCCTTTCCGCACTACACTGTTAATAGTGCTATTATTCCACTTTCAACATCCTGTGGAATTCTAGGGTTTGTAACTTACTGAGGCCAAAGAGCTCTCTGGCTGAGAATTCTAAGTGCCCCTCCCTAAACTGCAAACCCCAGGATTCCATGGGATGTTGAAAGTGGATTAATAGCACTATAACAGTGCAGTACAGAAAGGGCCTATGTGCCACCTCCAGCTTCCTTAAGTCACGTGGTTTGCCCTTATGTTCTTTCAGCAAGGTGTTGATACTTCTTATTCTGTGCCCAGTTGCAGAACAAAAAAGACATAGCATCAATCCTTTGTGAGCATCTCCCAGCAAAAGTTGACTTCCACCTTATCTTAACCACACTTTGTTATGCCATCTGAGGGGTGACTGTTGTGGTTACAACACAGAAATCTTAACACCCCTACAAGTATAGATTGAATAAGTGAAGGGTGACACATAAAATTAGTAAAAGATAAGATGGAAGACTGAGGAAACAGACATTTGTCACAGAATGATATTTCAAACAGCAGATGGTAAAATATTTATACTAACATTCATAGATTTTATTTCCTGGTTAGTAATATTTTAAATGATACCTTGGGTTTCATAATGCTGTAGCTTCACGGAAGTGTGTCTTGTATGTAATTTGCAACAAAATTAAAATCAAATAGAAATAAATTATTCTGCTCAGCATAGCATATTAAGCTTTGCTTTTTATGGTCACCATTTGCCTGGTAGCCTTCTGGATGAATGTCTTATATATACTTTCAGAAAATCACATAGTGTCTGGATTTCAGTGTAACAGAACTGTGAGGAAGGGTTGAGATGAGAAAGCAGTTGAGTAAAATCTATCCTTCTTCAAGAAGGACCATAAAGAATGTAATATTTATATCTGGAGGTGGATCAAGCTATGTGTAAGTATGGACAATGGAAGGACAAAAAAAAAAAAAAATAGAATAAGACAAAAAGCCTTGCAATAGAGAAAATATGATATACAAAATGTTAGAAGACAAGTTTAAATCCTTCTTAGGTCCAACGTCTCTCAGTTCCTGATATGCTTTGCGTAGTGTTTCAGTGATGGACAAAATAATTCTTAGTCTGGAAACTTCAGCTGTCATAACCACCATAATGTATATTTTCTTGAAGCTACTTGGTTAAAGAATTCCAGAAAAAAGGACTGGCATTTGGTTCTTTTCTTCTAATATTATGTGAATTATGCAAGAGGCCATTGCTTAGCAAGTATCTGTATCATCAGTTTCAGATTAATTTTATGGTCAACTTTGTATGCCACGTCAAAGCACTTTTGTATATGCAGTGAACTGGAAAACCTTCATTTGGTCTGCTATAAAGTCTTGCCTGTTTTATCAAATTCATTCAGTCATTTATTTCTGATTTCAGCTTCTCATATAAATCTAATCATATTTAAATGTTACTACCACAAGGTAAAAATAATGTCTCTTTTTGTTTGAAGAGGTCAGCATTAAAGGGTTTCATGAAAGGGACAATGACACATTTATTTCAGCCTTTTAAATGAAGCTAAAATGACAGCTATCCATATCAGTTATTCAGAGGTTTTCTCAGGATAAATATCTTACCCACAAATCAATGCATTCTGTATATGTATGTGTGTGTATACGCACACACACCCCAAAGTCTTATCTGTCATTCAGTAGTGGATGTCTCTGAAAAGTGATCTCATCAATACCAATTGATCTCCATGCTAAACGTCTAGTTTCAAAGTGACATGCTCCTTATTCCAGCATTACACAGGAAATAATGAACATGTGGTTGAGTGACAGAGTGGTCTCAAACATTATATTCCTCCCTTGAGTTGGATGATGATTTACTGTTGTAAAAGAGCCATCGCAATACTAAAAAAGGCAACCAGACAGATTTAAATGTAGCAGAACTCAGGGAGACAGTTTTAATAGTAATTAGATACAGTTATGGCTTACAAGGGCCCTAAGTAGATGCTGTCCTGCCTACAATGCTAAAGTAACTCTTTGTGTATATTACTTCAAATAACCTGTCAACAGACAGTGACTCCATGAATTTAATAGGGGATTCTTGGGTAAGGAATACTCAGAGATGGTGTTGCCATTGCCATTCTCTGAAATATAGCCTACAATACCTCGTATTCCTTGGTAGTTCCTCTGTTACTAGCCTGCGCGTGCACACACACACACACACACACACACACAAAATTTGATATGGTTTAATTGGCAAAATATGTTTTAATTGGCAAAGCACATTAATTGGCATTGTGTAAGGGTTTGGGTCCTTGACTGAGTCTTTGCAGGATTCTGCCTGTAAGGATCTTGGCCCTGACTGAGTCTTTGTGGGATTCTGCCTGCAAGGATCATGGCCTTGACTCTGCAGAGTTGGTTCACGGCCAGTCTCTACAGAACCCTGCCTAGTACCTCAGGCACAGCTGGCTGCTCAGATGCAGGGCAGTTGGAGTGGCCAGGTGCCAGCATTATAAGGGCTAGGTTGCCTCTTGCCACTGGCTCCTTGTACTCCCGACCTCAGTTGCCTTGGACTCTTGCAGGACTCTGAACTTTGGCCTCTTTCCTGGACCTTCCTTTTGCCCCTGGCTCCTTGTACTCCTGATACCAGGTCAGACCTCTGTTGCCTTGGACTCTGACCCCTTGCCTCCTGACCCATCACCTGTTCCCTGTCCCAGCCTCAGTGCCTGCACCAGGTAATCCTAGCCACTTACACCCCTGACCCTGGCACATTGATACAAAATGAACCCTGATGTGACTGTAAAGCTAGTCGGGACATAAGACAATTACTGGCTGAACAAGTGTACTGCAAAGTAGGTCAGAGATCCCCTCTACACATAGCCAAGGTCATTGTCAGGATAATCACCTGGTAACTCCAGAGATAATAGGCTTTAATTAAAGCTCTAATGTCTCTACCACCACACAATAGTGACGGGAAGTTCCACCAAAACACTGATTGTTTCAGCCCTTCTTCCTAGCACCTAGATGTTTCCCTGCATTGTTCCTTTACCTTTTCCCCATTATAGAGCTATTATGGCAGCCATTACCTCTTTGTTACCTAACATTAAGACCATTAACTCCATCTGGACTTCATTGTCCATGTTGCAACTTCCACTGTTTGCTTGGCCAGAGAGCCATTCACACTTAAGACCTCCAGGTATATTTGGGGTATAAAAACCCTATGTTTTGAGCAGTCAGATGCGGTATCTCACTTGCTGAATGCCATACTGTTGCTCTGATTTCTGAATGAGTATTGTCCTTAGGTGCAAGTCTAAGCCACATCATTGCTTTCTTTGCTGTTTTCTGGACCAGTAATTATTGCCCATTCCCTGAAGTTCCATTATCAACAAACTTCCTCCCTTTTTCCTCCTGTTAGATCTTGTGTGAGTGCTTGAATCTTTTCATGCATGGTTGAACCTTTCAATAAAACACATTTTAGCTTGTTTTGGAATCTCTGGGTGATTCTTCCCTACGAGGACCCCATAAACTTTGGTGGAAGATCTGGTTAGGTTACCCCCTCTCATAGACCTCTTAATTTGAGCTAATTAATTCTCCTTTGTCACGTGGAGGTACTAGAATTGCAGGTGGACCTCTCAGTCACCCATGTTTTGGGGGTAACACCCCATTCAAGTACTAACCAAGCCTGACCCTGTTTAGCTTCCAAATACTTACCAGGCATGTCAGTCTGATTCCTTTTATCTAGAGTAACTAGAACAGTTACTTTTAGTAGCCTTAAAAGATCCTATCTGAATACTACAATCCATTGGCACAAAACCTGCTCTCCTCCAGTCCACCTTATTGTCGCTTCAAAACCCACAACAAAGCATGAGGCAGCCCCTTGAGCAGATTTTTACCATGCACTATTTCTCTCTCTTAGCTTTTGGTGGGGCAACTGGTCCTATTTCTAGAAATAATTAAATAGTTATAGTTATACCCATGCAATGAATGATGTTATTGCTGATCAAGTTATGATTATAGCTTTGTTGTATAAAAAAATACAATTGCAAGCAACTATATTTTTGTAACTACTTATTTCCAGACTCTAAAAAACAGTTTTAGGTATAGATGTAGATATATTGATTCCAAAGGGCCATTTGTCCAAAGTGCTGATCTGCTTTTTCAGATACTTCATTCACTCTGATATGATTTTTTTAAATACAGAGGTAGTTAAAACATTTCTGACTTACATTGGATGATCCCAGAACTGTCTCTTTTCCTCAGACACAAACTTTTGCTTATGATAACTGGCTTGTAGCCTAAGCCAAGATCCTATCTTGTAAGCTTTTAGTTTTCTTTTTTTCCTTTCTTGGACTTTGGGAAAAAGATACCATGGTTGACTGCATTAAAAGCCAATGAAATCCAGGAGAATTAGGAAGGTCGCATTAACCCTCACTTTCTACCAACCTAGGCCATCTGCCAGAATGATCAAAGCACTATCAGTGCCAAATCCAGGTTGAGAACAAAGTAGAATGGATCCAGGTGGTACATTTAAAGATTTACATAATCTATTGCTGTAAAGGTAAGACAATCAACTTTCTGATGCAAAGGGCATCAAGGGTAGACTAAAAGGATAAATGTGAATGTTATTTAATGGTTAGACTTAATTAAGATGGAAAACAAGCAACTAATGTTCTGAGGGTGGGTGGGTGGAGTTTATCAGCACTTACTTTCTACATTAGGTGATAGGCATCTACATTAAGCACCTGCGGTTTAGATTTTACTAATATACCATTACCATTGTTTGCTAAATTTGGCAGAAACTGTAATGGAATGGACTCCTTGTGAGCAAGATTGGATGATGATGATGATATATGCAAGCTCAAAATATTTAAAAAAAGCCTCTTTCACTTGCTACAATAAAATTACACTTGAAATGTTATAACAATAAGGCCCTTTCTGCACCTCACCTCACTGCCGGGATGATCTGTAGACATCCCAGTATCGCCAGTCCCAAGACATAAGCAGTTTTCCACCACTCTCTTCAGCATGCATTCCTCAGTGGCAGCGGAGTAGCAGCATTAACACCGCTGCTCCTTTCGCATTACAGCTTCCATAGCAATGCCTTCTCCCCACCCTTTCCCTTCCCTGTAGCACCTGATTGGTCACCTTTTCCGGGGCCTTTTTCCTATTGGGTCGTGTTGGATGCACCTGTGTGTTCGTGCATCAGGGCTCCCAGATTGACAATGGGAGCTGGCGCAATCGAGAAACTGCGTACCACCAGTCAATAAGACAGTCGTGCAAACGGGGGGTCGATAATGGACTTTTTCTATTATTGACATAGGGTGTGATATGGGTGGGTTGGGGCAGTTGGCGGCAGGATAGCAATGGATTGCCCATGACGTTGTGTGAAATCATGGCTCCTGGAACTGTAGTCTCCCAACACCGTGGTGGGGAGACACAGCTGTGCGGAAATGGCCTAAAACAACCCCATCTTCCAACACATACACTCACACAACATTCATGCATGATGTTTTTTTAAAAAAGCAAGATTGCCCAGCACCTGTACAGGTGATGCTACTATGCTTGTTCTTCTGAAGGACTCCAGGGAGACCCAAGAGCCAGCTGCAGGAATACATCGAGCTTCTGTGTGGCTGATCCTCCTCCTCCTCTTCCTGTCCTCTCTTGGCCACAAAATGGCTGGATGGGAGAACAAGAGGCAGTTGGGCAGCAGCCAGTTGCATCCTGTAGCTACCCACAGGAAAGAACAGGCATCTCCATTGGCCATGGAATGTGCGTGACCAGCCTGACAGCAGGGAGATGGCTCAGAGAAGGTGTCATAGCCAATGGAAGTGTTACAACAACATCAGAAAAGTACACACACAGCTATAATTGTCAATTACCCCATGTGCATTACTAACAGGATACCAGCTTATGTATAAACAGACATGGATAAGATACATTTTTTTTTTTAAAAAAAGTGTAGTGTTGCAGTGAAACCACGCTCAAGAGGAAGAAGTACAAGAGCAGCATGTAGGCAAATATACAATATTTAAAGCATGGATATGATCGCAGTCAATGTCATGTGCACAACCATAAAGTCTTATGTGTCTGTTTTATCCAGGGATATCTGTCTGACCCTACTGTCTACAAAAAAATGAAAATAAAAAATGGTGGTGGGTTACAGGAACACATACAGTAGTGCTGCCATTGGCCACCATGTGGCATAGCTACGTTCCTAGGTGCCATGGTTTGTGGCATAAATGTTTTCCTATATTGGTCTACTGACTGGGCCTGGCATCACCTAAATTTCCTGTCAGAAGGTTTTGGCTTTCTAAGGTTATAGAGTGGCCTTCATCACACAAGTCAAATACTTAGCAGGACTCAAAGTAGCTCCGCATTCACAGGGAGCTAAAAGACAATAATTAGAACTTTGGATAGATCTGAGTAGTTCAGAGGTTGGAGGCAGCACAGGATGTTTATATATTGTTCCAACAAAGACCAGACTCTAGACTGAGCCCTAAAAAGGATGTTAGCTCCCTTGAATCTAGACGTCCCGACCTCCATACAGCTAGAGATGTTATCTCTTAAAGGAGAGACTCCTGTATACCAGCCTCAGACTGTGATTGATTTGAGATATCTAGGAAAGATAAAAGAACTTTTTGTGATCTTTTGAATCCAAGAACAGTAATGTGATGACTTTTGCAGAGGAGCTGACCCTTGGGGGAGGGGGAGGTCCTAAATAAGTGGGTCATGGAGATGTGGGACCAATGATAGAGTCCCATTGGTATTGAGTTTGTCCCCTAAAGTGGCAATTCTACAGTCTTTTACACGGACAATGTGAATTCAAAGTCCTGGTTCACAACATTCATTTGCTACTCATTCCTTGTTGCGTCTTTGGACCATAATAAAGAATAAGTTAAGTTAAGCTACTCATGCATTAGGAAAATGTGGGAAAGTGATATCCATGCATACTGATGTCTCATGTAGAACTTGCCCGTGCAAAGAGTCCCTCTTCACATGGTATAGGTCTCACCAAGTAGCTTGAAAGTCTCTTCCTTCACTGTCCCAGCATGAAAATAGTGAGGTAGCACTTCCACAATAAACACTGGCAGCCTGGGCTACAGCAGATTGCATTGGCTAGGACTACCTCTCATGCAGTCATGTAGGGATGGGGGGGGTGTTGCCACGGGTGGCAATGTTTTTGAGGCATCCCAGACCATAGTCACACCCCCACGCACTGCATGTACACCCAATGCACAGTGGCCATGGGCCTTGTACCGTAGCCCCGCCTCCTCCCACCCACCCCCCACATATTCCAAGCTCTGCTACTGCCCTCGTGACCACATGATCTCCTTCATGTACACTACCACTATGAGGGAGTAATAGTGACTTGCCCCATCAATCTACTGATAAGATATTGGTTGAGATTGTGCATTGGGAGATGTACATCTGGCGTATATCTACATCTTTGTAGCTACATTTTCCGTTGTACTTCCTCCCCAAAAACCCCCATAGCAATGCAGCCTCCCCACAGCCGTTGCCATGACACTGGAGAGTAGGGAGAACAACAGAGATGGTCCACCTATTTTCCTTTATCTGGACACATGTAGCAGTGGGACTTGGAAACTCTCTGAAGATGATATCCTTGCAGTATATCGAGCTACACAAAAATAACTGGCTGTATCTCCACTGATCCCCGCACTCTCCAAGGACATGAAAATAATCACGTGGGGATCCACATTGCTCAAAAAGTGAGCTTTGGGAGATTTTGGTCATTGTTAGATTGTTAAAAAAATTGATCTCTGCCAACAACCGAAAAACAGATTATAATAGACTAAGTTGGACTTAAGCTCTCATAACTCACTAACAGAATGCCAGCCATTATTTGAAAAGGCAAAAGTTTCAAACAATTGTTGCTCGGTTTAATTTCTGAGAAGAAGCACAGGGCTTTGCAATTCATATGTTCAAGGTCTCTTAAGTTCCTGCTAGGTGCTGTGTGGAGAAAGTCTGGCCCAAATCACAGAGGAAAATAATACCATGTACAGATATTTTCTTTGGAGAGGTTAGTTATACCAGGGCCCAGCTTAAGAAAATTAAAAGCCTCAGGCCGAAAAAGGATGGTGTGTAACAGGAATGCTTAGGAACTGTTTGTATGCTTGATTTGTTTTACAGTGCTTTTGGTCTTTAGTTTTGATTGGATTGTTTTACTGAAACATGAAGGGCATTTAGAAGGCAGGAAAGTGAATAGGATACATTTCCAACAATATGCCCAACAGCTAAATCTGAATGTCAGAAGTAAATTATAACAACTTACACTGATGATGACAATACATTATAATTCATAGCCTTGCAAAACTCACCAAGGTTTCCTCGCTATTCTGTGAAAGTGCTTCCTTTAACATTTACTGTTGGGGCTAATGTTCCATTTATGCAAAACTCAGAATCAATTAAACAGGTACTTTAATTCTAGTTCGTGTTCCTGTTTTACCAAACATATGCAGACAGAGATATCAAATATTCATAAACAGAAATATGGTTATAGACAGTTGATAATTAATTTCTCTGTTTGAGAAATTGCTCCTTGGAACTGGTGACTGCCTCTACAAAATGTGAACTTCACTGAAATGCTGCATAGGAGTATGCATTTATTTATTTAATGTTTAAAGATAAAACGTAAACTGCACTACCTTTAGGTTGCTTTTGGGAGCTCAGTGAGGGCAGCTACCCTCACCTTCATCCATGGAGCATCTCCTGCAGTGACTCTGTGGGAGCCAGCAGCCTGGTGTGAGGAAGAAAGTGAGGAAAAGGTGAGGAAGGATCTTGTCTGGCAGTGGCAGCCATGCCTTGGAGTGGATTATGAGTAAATGAAACCACAGATGCTGGTTCAGGAGATACAGGTGGCCAACTGTACCTAGAAGAGTACGTACACAGTAGGGGGAAGACATTCAGCCTACAAATAAGAATTCTGCACCCCCCAAGAAATTGTCCTTCTGTTCCCAATTTTCTAGAACTGCAATAATTTAAAAGTTTAATTGCACACTTTAAGAAATAGAGCTTAGGCATCAAAAGAAAACAGAGACCATTTCTGCACTACACTGTTGTAGTGCTATTATTCCACTTTCAACATCCTGTGGAATTCTGGGGTTTGTAGTTTACTGAGGCCAAAGAGCTCTCTGGCTGAGAATTCTAAATGCCCCTCCCTAAGCTGAAAATCTTCAGATATGACCAATACCATATCTCATTCTTGGGCATGGCAATAGAAGAGTGACAGCTGTTATCTAAATACGTCGGGGTGGGGAAACACCATGACAGAGGATATTCCAAAACAATTTTTTCTCCAGTGAATGAAAAAAAGCAAAATTTCAGCAATTTTCTCAAAGAAATAACTCCTGAAAAACTTCATAGAATCATAGAATCATAGAATCATAGAAATGTAGAGTTGGAAGAGACCACACGGGCCATCCAGTCCAACCCCCTGCCATGCAGGAATACCCTCAAAGCATAGGACTTCAACTGGACTTCAACTGGAGGGTATTCCTGCCATGCAGGAATACCCTCAAAGCATAAAACTTCAACTGGACTCTAACTAATTTGATGGACTATCTGATCAATCTAGAAAATGAGTGGTTTCCAGTTCAGTAGTATTTATGTTTACTTAGAAGTAAGTCTCCCAGTATTCAGTGGAATTTACTCCCAGTTCCAGGTAAGACTAATAAATGCAGTGGGATTCACAGTGCTTCTGAGTAGTATTAAGAGTGATGACAACAGTTAGCAGCACAATCCTGTCAATCAGGCATTGGGCTGGTAGTAGATGTGGTCGTTTATATTTATCCACAAGTTTTGCATACAAATTAATTTGGCAAGGGGGTGCTAAACCCTCAGGCAGGGTAAGTTACCATCCAAAACACAAGGACATCTTTTAATTCAGAGGACAAGAGGCCTGAAAAAGATGGTTTTAGTTGAAGTGCTACTATAAAATACTGAGAGAGCTTAATGCAGCTAGCAGGACTGCTGACAAACCATTAATGCACTGTGTTTTGCGTTTATGAGTACAATGTTCACATGAAACTGGTGGATGGGAATCCAAACAGGGTCAACCCAACTCAGAAGAATATTTAAAACATGTCAAGCTTTCCTATCAGCACTCACCAGCAACCAAACCGCTTACATTACATTTACTTGCAAACATAGGCCCTTTCCGCACGAGGCTGGTGAATCGGTTCATGCCGTTTCTTATCGGATTTTCTGGGCTCGAAACAAGGTGGACTTTCCCTGATTTCCTTCCAGCCAGCTACTGTGTATGTTTCATTCTGATTCGAGGGTGTGCAAGAATCCACACTGCCTCCCCCATGGCCACTCCCGCTACTCCCCTCACCCCGCCCCATCGGCTGTGATTGGCCTTTTTTTTTTTTTTTTGCATGGTTTGGTACTTCATTGCATATGTGTGTACGTGCGAAAATCCATACTACCCTCGGCCCCTCCCATGAGCCCTCCCCTGACCACCAATTTGCATTGGTGCGAATGTATGTGTCTGCACCACTGTGAAAGTACGAATCAAATCAATCTGGAAAACTGGAAAACTGATTTGTTCCGGTTTTCAAATAGCGTGCTTTACCACCACATGGGGGTGCATTTAGTCAGAATTACATGCGGAACAAAGGTAAATAAACAGAACCTAGTCCGCTCCAACTTGCAGAAGACCCCCGTGGCAAGACACATTAGCCCACCTTAATAACCACATAGTATTTGATCTATTGGTGAGCTTCCAGGTTACTGAAGTGAAATGGCAGAATTCTGAATCCCAGTTCATACATAGCACCCCATGTACCCAACTGTCACTTTATCATGTATAACTAGTTTTGCCACAAAATGGGGGCAGGGGAGGAAGGAGAAGGAATAGATGTGGTTATAGGATTATAGCACTTTTACTTACCTTTTTTTAAAATCTGTATACATTTTCCAGTCAGCTGGAAGAGTAAATACTATTTTTTAAACTAGCTTGTTCAGAAAGTACACTAGTATTGGGAGAATGTTTGTGATATCCTTTTAAAATAGTATTGTATGGCTTTACTCATCTGAATTTATCTCTTTGTTCCACCAGCACCTGTTCATGATATCTACTTTCTGTCTGGTACTCTGTATTCTAGATTGCATTGTCTGTGGATCATGATTTAGAGTGAAACATCCTTTTGTCCATTATACAGGTGAAGGTGGACAAATTCAGAACAGAGGAGACACTACATAGTAATGGCAGAACTGTATTCCATCCAAATGTACTATTCCTTTATACTGCTAAAGTTTACAGAGTCCAAACAGATATTCAGATATTTCAGACATGGGATTTGTGGCTGACATTGAAGGCTAGTAACTGATTCTCTACTTTCCTCTCAGAAGGGCAAATATCAATCCTGCCACTCTTTCTCTGCATGATAAATCCTAGACTATACTAGTCATATCTGACGAAGGAGTACTGAATGGCTCTACCAGGCTGAGCATAGGTCTTCTACAAAGCTCTTGGATGTAAGTTAGCAACAAAGTATCCAGTTCCAACTGTGGTCATCCTCTCACTTCATAAGAAAATGAGTATGATGGTAAATATTTCACGCTTGAGTGCTCACACACACACGGAGAGACACATAGACACAAAGAGGCCATTTCTGCACTACACTGTTATAGTGCTGTTAGACCACTTTCAATATCCTGTGGAAATCTGGGGTTTGTAGTTTGTTGAGACCAAAGAACTCTCTGGCTGGGAATTTTAAATGTCCCTGTCTAAACAGCAACATTATACGTTGTTGAGAGTGGAATAACAGCACTATAACAGTGCAGTGTGGAAATGGCAAGGGAGAGAGAGAGAGAGAGAAATTTTATCAGTGTTGGGAACTATTGCATCACAAACACCAGTATCATGCATGACTTGTTACTGACATGATACTTTTTGCACTAATTGGGGCATAATGATGCTATTTTTGCAGTGATGAAATGGCTCAAAATGTTACTGTTTTAGTATAACAGGTAATGTTTCCTTGTTATTCCTAAAAAGGGTTTTGCGAGGGTCATTTTGGAGGAATTTTGGGATACTATTTAAATATTTGTAGTATATTTTGGTAAATAGCAGCAGCAACACCACCACCACCCCAGTGATGGTGATGATAATAGATGATAATGAAAAAAAAAATTAAGGAATGAGTAACAGATTACTTTCCCAGAAGAACAACTAATGCTTACATGTTGTTTTTTAAGAAAGAACATTCCAACAACTGAAATCCTCCTCTTAGCTTACATTATGTTCATTTTCAGTTCTAGCGATTATTGAATAGTGCTTGAGCTGCCAATCATGTCAATTTACTTGTATCTCCTAGATTTTCTACATCGATTTCAAGAGCAAGCTCAATGGTTTGACCCAAAGCATTTAATGTTCGACAAAAAACACGGGTGCTTCTTGCTCATGGTGAAGAAATTATAGAACATGCTTGTGATAGCAATCTGGTTTTATAACCTGCTTTATTCATAGACAACAAGAACAGCAGCGTCTGCACATTTGACTTAAATGGACCATGCACTGCAGTGGGTTTGAGAGAGAAACACTGCTCAGCTTATTGACAGAGTAGATGCAAATATTTGCTTTCCCATCTTCAAAAATAAATTTAGACATGGGCCCTTTCCGCAGCTTACCTCTATCTGGCGTGGTCATGCAGGGATCACGCAAGCAGCCTCTTCCATGAGGCACTCATGTCCCCACAGCTCCTGCTCCCTCGCAGTATACCCGGCTGCACTGCCAGCCAGCAGGCAACATGAGGGTTCTGTCCCTTCCTTCCACAGTGTAGCCGAGTATTTTCCCAGCTGCACTGGGGGAGGAAGCGCAAGGGCCGTGGCTCCGGAGACTGTGTATGAATGGTAAGTGTGTGTGGGGGCCCAGAGTGATGCACGATCGCGCATCATTTTCAGCCAAAAGCCAAAAATGAAATATTGCATGATCGGCACCTGCTGGCCCCGGCAGTGTCATGTGATTGTGAGGACATCATGTGGAATGCTCCTTGCAATCGCATGATGCTCCAGAGGCCGTTTTGCATGACAAATGCCATGTGAAAAAGGCCATAGGCGAGGATGGGGGGGGGGATGGAAAAAGAGCTTAACCTTGCACCATTTGGTTCTTTGAAGTTAAATGTTCTACACAAAGAAAGGTAAGTCTCTGTAAAACCTTTGTTAGAGTCCCTCTTAATCCATTGCAGAGAAGGTGTTAGAACACAGATAGAACACTATAATTTGTCTTCTTGGTTATTACCAGCTGTCCTACTGTCTGACTCTTCATCCATCTAATGAAGGTCAGTGTATCCTGAATTTATATCTTCAGTCAATGGAGCCAAACAACCTCACTTTTTTAACAGTTCCCTCAAGGGATACTCAGGAACAGAACATTGCTTCCTGTTTTCAAGAGCTCTAATGCTGTTGTTTACAGTGGAACAGAGCTAGGGTATAGCTGCACCCATGGCAGATTGATAATTCCATGGCTGACCAAAGGATTCTACCCCAACCATCTGTTTAGCACCCTTAAGAATTTATAGTCCCCCACTAAGTACACTACCCTCCAGAACTAAATTAAATGTCATCTTGCTAAACACCAAATCAGTTGCAGAGCCCACAAATGAAAATTTCCTCGGTGGGTCCTTTGGGATTCTTCCAGCAGCTAGATGGAATTCACTGGAATTAATGTAAGGAAGAGAAGTGTACAGAGTGAGCCAATGTTGTCATGACAGTTTATCTTTTCTTTTGTTTTTTTAAACCTGAAAAATCAACTCATCCTTTTCACGTCTTCTTTTTCCCTTTCTTCCCTGCTGTGATAATTAACAATAGAAGGAGATTTTGAATATATCTAGTCTGCATGTTACCAGTTTACTAATTAAATTTCTATGGCTGAAGTTATAAAGTATTTGAAATGCACTCTTGGTGCTATAGGATGAAACCAGAAATCCTCTCTGAGATGTAGTTTGACATATTTTGTCAGGAAACTATTCTGCTGATATGGAATTGCTGGTAGGTTGTTCACAAGAGCTCCCTCCATGCTTATAGATCATGGGATGGTCAATGACCTGCTGTTTAAGGGTTGCACATGTCCTTACTGACCTGTGAGGGCTGGAAGACCCCTCCCCCTGCAAAATACCACCCCTTTAGAGCTCAAAATATTCCATGGTGGGGCAACAGCTTTTTTGCCCTGCTGGTCTCTTTTAGGCCTAGGGGAGGCAATTTTCCAACCAGGAAATAAACAAGAAAGCTACTTGCCATTCTGAACACAGCCTAGGACTAAAACAGGCTAGGGAGGGGCAAAAATAGGAAAAACTAAGAGAGACTGTGCACATTTTAAGTTAAAAATATTTTTATGAAAAAATTGGGGATATTGAGACCCTTGAGAGCCACAGAAAAAGACTTTGGGGCTCAAAAGCCATGCTCTCTCCACCCTTGAACTGAATCATTCCATTAAGCTTTATGTGTTGGGTTGAACACTAAAAAGCTATACATGCACAGACTCTTCACCTCATTGGCATTCTTATACAGTCTATGCTGGTATGGTCTTATGATCTATGCCCAAATATTTCTACAGAATATGAGAAAGAACACAAGTTAGAATCATAGAATCATAGAAATGTAGAGTTGGAGGAGACCACACGGGCCATCCAGTCCAACCCCCTGCCATGCAGGAACACCCTCAAAGCACTCCTGACAGATGGCCATCCAGACTCTGCTTAAAAACCTCCAAAGAAGGAGACTCCACCACACTCCGAGGCAGCATATTCCACTGCCGGACAGCCCTGACTGTCAGGAAGTTCTTCCTGAGGTTCAGGTGGAATCTCCTTTCCTGCAGCTTGAATCCATTGCTCCTTGTCCTGGTCTCTGGAGCAGCAGAAAACAAACCCTCCCCTTCCTCTATATGGCATCCCTTCAAATATTTAAACATGGCTGTCATGTCCCCTCTTAACCTTCTCTTCTGCAGACAGTTGCTAGGGAAAGGTTTGAAAGGTAATAATGGATGAGAATTCCTTTCAGTTTTGATAAGAGCTTTCCAGAATTCTCAGATTCCTTCACAAATATGAAAAAAAAAAATCAGACCAAAAAGAAAAGCTGGTGGTGAGAAGGTCAATTGTTAGATAAATCAGTGGTGGAAGATTTGCACCTCCAAGAAAAAGGCAATGAGTGCTTAGAGGTCTATCTTTTGATTTCTCTGAAATCAGTCAAGATTGTGATACTGAATATCACCTCTTTTTTTTTTCTGACAGAGTCCAAACAGCAAATTCTACACATGCTACTTAGTAACTACCTTAGATGTATAGCTAAGTAGCATCTCCCATTCTGATCCCCGCAATCCTGACATATTGGGCAGCAGCTGCCATGAGCGACAAAGATCTGTTCCCCTATTGATTGGGATGCAGCAGACTATTGCTTCCTCCCCATCCATACTCATGCGAACAAACGCAACAGTGAGATCTCTTTTTATTTAAACAACTTTTATTAAAGATTACATTTATTAATATTACACCAAACACCCCTATCAAAAACAACCTAGTAATAAGCTACTAACAAAATACAAACAAGAACTGAGTACTGTTTAACTAACCAATTAAATACTAGTTCACAATTCAGACACAAGTAGGTATACAATGGAAAAAATACACACACAAACACACACACACACACACAAGGAAATACTACCACATACACTGCAAATCCATCTAACATTGACTTTTCTGCAGTTATACATATATATCCAAGGGGCTTTCTGCACTGCACTGTTAAAGTGATATTTTTCCACTTTCAACATCCTGTGGAATTCTGGGGTTTGTAGTTTACTGAGGTCAAAGAGCTCTCTGGCTGAGAATTCTAAAGGCCCCTCCCTAAACTGCTAACCCCAGGATTCCATAGGAGGTTGAAAGTGGAATAACAGCACCATAACAGTGTAATGTGGAATGGCCCCTACAGTTCTACCTCACTTTTTATAAACTGAGTATTACTCCTTTTTTAATAGTCTACCCAAACTAATATTCAGAACTGATGATTACCATTTCACCCTCTATTTTTTCTCAAAAAAGTCTATCAGAGGTTTCCATCTTTCACAAATGTTGCTAATGATTTTTCTCTAATCAAAGTAGACAAATTTATCTGTTTCTGCTCATTTACTTTTAACAACCAACCTTCCTTAGAAGGTTGAGTTTTGTTAATCCATCTCTAGGCATACAGTGGGCTTGCTGCTATAGTAATATATTGGAATACTGTTTCACAGCTCTTGTCAAAATGTGCATCTGTCAGTCCCAGAAGGAACATTTCCATTTTTGACTGTAACTTAATCCTCAAAATTATCTGAATCAATTTATGTATTTGCACCTAGTATTTTTTGGTTTTTCACAAAGTAAGAGGCAGGATCTCTGTCACAATCCCTCCTTCCATTAGAGATTGTTCATGGGAGAAGAGTGAAACATCAGTCTGCTGCATCCCAATTGACGGGAGAACAAACCTTCATCATTTGTAGTAGCTGCTGCCCTGTAAATCGGCATTGGGGGACTTTTACAAACCCTACCTATTCCCTACAATATTGAATATAGAGGGATTGTGAATACAAATCAGTTAGAAATGCACAACTCTAACTACACATCCATAACTGTGATTCTGAATTTCAGCAAGTGTCTTTAATGAGGCTAATGAATTTGATGAATTCTTTCTGTTGAGAAATTGCAAACAACAACAAATCATAAAATTCCTTCATAACCAGATAGAAAGAACTTTGAGATCCTACGGTTATTGCAGCATAAGATGAAATAGATGGATTCATCCACTCTTATACAGTGGTAGCTCTGAAATCCTATTTAAAGTGCTGGGCCTTTTTTTGTTTTGTTTTGTTTTTGAGATTGGGATCAACACCGTGGATAACTTCTATAATGTTCTGACTAAAATTTAGAGCAGATTCACAGCCACTGACTCAGTGAAGTGTAAATCATCAGCTGCCACTGACCCTACTGGTCAGTGAAGTCCTCTTATCTCCACATTCCATTGGATGTACACCCCGATTCATGTGGGAATCCTTTGCATAAGAGGATTGCACCTGCACTGAAACTATATTAAGTTGTATGTTGACAGGTACATTTAACAGAAAGCCTGAACTTTAGCCATCTCATACTGAATGTGTGAAAAGAAATACTTTCTTGATGTTTTCCAATGTATATTAGCTAATATACATTGACAGGTATGCCAACAGCAGATGGATTGCCATGTAGTACTACAAAAGTTCCAATTGTGTGTTGGTGCTCCTCTTACTTTCATGGAGTAGAAATAATATCAGTGCATGACAGAGGCCATTTCTGCACTACACTGTTATAGTGCTGTTATTCCACTTTCAACATCCTTTGGAATCCTGGGCTTTGCAGTTTAGGGAGGGGCATTTAGAATTCTCAGCCAGAGAGTTTTTGGACCTCAATAAACTACAAACCCCAGAATTCCACAGGATGTCAAAAGTGGAATAATAGCACTATAACAGTGTAGTGCAGAAATGGCCAGAGATAGGCATGGTCAAGCAGCTTAAACTGTATATTTTGAATGGTGGTTGAGCACCTCCAGAAAAAGTATAAACAGCCTCTCTGGCAAAAAACCAAAATGAAGACCAACTACACAGATGCTATTTTAATAGATGCTAGCAAAGCATGACTTTTTGTTTCAGTTCCAGGAACTCCGTTTGTATCCTGTTCTCTGCCAAAACTTTATGACTATTTCTTTAGAGGGTTTAGATGGTTTCATGGTGTTCTCTTTTCTTTCTTCTCCCCTTCTTTCTGTGCACTAAAGCATTCAGACTTTTCAACCAACATATTTACCATTTGCAAAACAGAAAAGGGAAACTGCACACCTGCCCTAAACTGGCCTTTATGAAAACAGGAATGGCTTCTAGTATGAGCTTGGATTTCCCTGGCTTAATATGCCTCAGTATAGATTAAGAATGTTGTCTTTGTTTTCATTATTCATTCCTGCATTGGAGAACAAGGAGTTTAAACTTTCTGGGAACCTCTTGAAAAACTGCTGTTTTGAGCACATTGGTGGGCAGGGGAGTCTCACTTTCAGAGACTCATCTCTTTTCTTCCTCCTCCATAGCCCTGCAGTGGATAGCAAGAAGGTGGATGAGTAGCTAAGCAAAGAGCATTGTCCATCAATGGCTATGGTAGCCAGTGCCAGATAAGCTTCATGCAGTTGCCCCTCCCCTCCCCTGCTTTACAGGCCAGCACAATCAACCTGGAATCCTATCACTTAGGCTTATTTATTTATAAGCACCAAAAGGCATTTTTTTTTAAAAAAAACTTAACCAATCACAAAATACACAAATATTCCAGAATAACAATAACAAACAATATCCTTAGTGTGAAGGAGGGGGAGACGTCATGTCACGAGGGGCTCACAGAATGAGAAGAATGTCTCCATCCCATCATTCTGAGGTGAGGCACAAACCCTGCTTGGTCCATCAGCTACCATTGCAGTAGATAAAACAAAGTTATTGGATAAAACCTGTCCTCCTGATAAAACAGTACCTGCTTAAACCATAAGTTTTGTTTCTATCATACAGAGAATACTGTAAAAGACAGTGTCAGTTGTGGCTGGGATCTTGTATTGGGATTGCATAGAGTGAGTTTCCACACATGGAATTAAGCATTAATTGTGCTAAAGCCAACTCTTGTATTGAACAACCATGCTGCGCAACTGTATCAAGATACCAAATATGCAACTGAATGGACAATCCATGCATAATGTGCAGTGTGCACCTATATGCACTGTATGTTCATGCACAGTGGCTCTTCAAGCACAACTTGAACTGAATGTGAATGTTACGCATTGAAAAACAATATGCAACTATTCCTATAGAGGAACTTGCGCATGTACAAGACACTGACAGGATCCCAACCATAATCTCCTAGGTCAAAGATTTCCATAATTTAAGTATGGTCACAGCACTTAAAATCAAGCCTTTTTGTGGTTAGATGTAGGCTTCCACTACTCACCTTAAGGGCTTCACCCATGTATTCAAGTCCCCATAAGATTTAACAGCTGAATGTATTTATACTTGTTGGTCTATCCATCCTTCAGGGCTGAATTCCTTCCTACAGTTATTCATAACTGTCACTTGGCTGGCATCACAAAAGAATTCAGGCTGAAGCACAGGCAGACACTAGTCCAGGTGCATATTGCTCCCGGCTAGTCAAGTTATTTGGTCGTCAGGAACATAAAATCCCCAAGTTGTTTCTTCATGTCCTTGGCAGTAAAAATACAATAATAAATTAATAAGTAGCACTATTCTGGCCTTCCATGATTACACCAAAAATGAGGTACCAGAGGCAGTTGCCTCATTCTGTCCAATGACAGGGTTGTCCTACCATTATAGCTGTGCATAGTTTCTTTCCCATATTATTACTTTTCCTTCATATAAAAACCTTTGTTCTTTCCCTTTTGGTATGCAGTGTTTTTGGCTCCTCTTGAAAGTTGCATCTATATACTGGTAAAGATTTGCATGCAAAGGGGATTCAAAATTATCTTAATCCTCTGTGGGTATATATAAAAAGTCTATCTGTAATGTAATATGTTAGCTTTCAGGAAGTTCTGAATAATATCATAGCTAAATGTGATAAAAATAGAAGAAATACTATTCTGTGTTAAACATTTTTCTAATTTTTGGAAAGAAAAATGCTGCAATGAAAGTTAACATTCCACTTATGTTTCTGTATATTTTTTTTATGGATACAAGCTCTAAGAACAATGTATTTAGTTTTTTTTTTTTTAAGTTTGCCATCTGATTTATCTATGAGACACACTTCACAACACAAACCAATTTTGCTGTGGTAATACCATGTCAATATTTTCTGACAGAAGACAAATGTTGTTATTATTTTGCCATTTCTTACCTTTGTAAAAGTTTAGAATTTTACAAAATGACTCTTCTTTACATGTCAAAATGGTAAGTTGGTGGAGAGGAGGAAAAATAAAGCCATTTTTATATCTAGGGACAGTGATGGATTCTGTGGCGAGGTTAAAAATGATTTGGCATGATATCGACATTTCTTTGAAAAAATGGAAAATAAACAGTATTTTTAGCAGATAAATTTGTATTTCATGTATAAAAATGAAGACGGGTAAAGTACAAAGAGGACTTTTAACAGAATTATTATTTTTACTGATACTGATGTGTGATAGCAAATGGAAAGTTATTGATAACCACATACATAATGCATAATTGATAGCCCCAGCTACGGTAGGCCTCCTGAATCAAGGCTGAGGGGCGATTAAGCAGTTGGTCCTAAGGTCTTGCTCTAGCTGGTACTAGCAATTGGATTCTAGCCATTTAGCTATACACATAACCAGTGTATTAAAAAAAAGTGAATAGTGATTCTCTGTTGGTGATCTTTCACATATTTCATGTATTATAAAAAAGTCCACCAGTGTGTTTGTTAAGCAGTATCGAGAAGGGCACATCAACAATTGGTTATGTGAGTGATAGACTGTTTGAAAGTTATTCAGGAATTTCCAGCATTTTGAGATCACATTTTTTCTTCAAATATATTGTCAACAAGTGCCTTAGCCTAACACAAAATACAGTCAATTAGCCATAGCCATTGGAAACCATAGGCTTATGTAATATGGTGTTTGTTTATGAATGGCTTGGGAGTGCTTGGACAAGAATGGCGATTATTATGAGTCCTTCCACAGCTCATTTCTAGGTGGCTCTCCCAGCCAGTTGATTGAAAATATTGCTTAGCTGGGAGAGAAAAACAGGAACGTCTATTCCCTGCAAAAACACTTTCAGTGGAAGGTTTTTGTTTTGTTTTTTTAAGTGCTGTGCTGAAAACAAAGGGCTTCAATGACTTTCTGTTGTGACAGGTCTTGCATTTAATAGCTCCACACTGAATAATTCATTTAGAAATGTAACACTCTGCTGTTTGGAATGATATGATTGCAATTACCATTTTCATAAAAACATGTTTTGTAGCAAGAATATTTTTTTTTTCAGGAAAAAAATGGAACCATAACCACCATGCTTAGAAACTTAAAAAGTATAGGGTGAAATTTCACATGTGGATTCTGCACCTGACAACTGCAACATCAAGTGGAATGTAAAGAGGAAGCAGTTATTGCAGCCCAAGCAATGAAGAGATTTCCAAGTGTTGGTATTCTGTAGTGCTGGAAGGAACGACAGGGCCTGTGCCAACAGCCTCAGTGTAGGGCAAGCTCATATGAGATTAGGAAGTCTTTCAGATATTCTGGCCCCAAAAGGGCCTTGTAGGTCAAAACTAGCACCCTGAATAGCGCTGAGAAGCAGATTGGAAGCCCACACAGTTCTTGTAATGCAGGTTTTATTGTAGGCCCTTTCCACAGCTTACTGGATCCCGGTGGTGTCCCACGAGGATCTTGGTAGATCCTCTCCTGGGAGGGGAGCATGGCAGGAATGCTCCTTCCACAGTGTAGCCAGGCACTGTCCCAGGCTGTGTTGGCACAGCCATTGCACTTCCTGACCCTTCACACAGCAGGTAAGTGTGGGAGGAGGGTCAGGAAGCACAATGGCTGTGCTTTCTGTGCCAACACAGCCTGGGACAGTGCCTGGCTGTGCTGCAGAGGGAGCATTCCTGTCATGCTCCCCTCCCCGGAGAGGCTCTACCAAGATCCTCACCGGACACTGCTGGGAGAGCTGCAAGAGAGCTATGTGATTGCCCTTCATTGATGGGGAAAACCTGTCAATGATTTACTGCACAATTGCGCCACCTGGGGATGGGAGAATGAAGAGACCTGGATGATGTTTTGCATAAGCATAGTCCAAATCCTGTCCTTCTTTTCATCCTGGAGAGAAGTGACTAGTGGGGTGCCACAGGGTTGTGTCCTGGGCCCAGTGCTATTCAACATCTTCATGAATGACTTGGATGAAGGAGTGGAGGACATGCTGATCAAATTTGCAGATGTCACCAAATTGGGAGGGGTTGCTAATACCCCAGAGGACAGGATCAAATTTCAAAATGACCTTGACAGATTGGAGAGCTGGGCCAAAGCTAACAGAATGAATTTCAAGAGAGACAAACGTAAGGTCCTACACTTAGGCAAAAAAAAGAATGGAATGTACAAATATAAGATGGGGAACACGTGGCTGGATAGCAGTACATGTGAAAGGGATCTAGGAGTCTTGGTAGATCACAAGCTGAACATGTGTCAGCAGTGTGATGAGGCAGCCAAAAAAGCCAACACAATTCTTGGTTGCATCAATAGGAGTATAGTGTCTAGATCAAGGGAGGTAATGGTACCACTCTATTCTGGATTGGTTAGGCCTCATTTGGAATACTGTGTCCAGTTCTGGGCACCTCAATTCAAGAAGGATATCGACAAGCTGGAACGTGTCCAGAGGAGGGTGATCAAAATGGGGAAGCATCTGGAAGCCATGCCCTATGAGGAATGGCTTAGGGAGCTGGATATGTTTAGTCTGCAGAAGAGAAGGTTAAGAGGGGATGTGATAGCCATGTTTAAATATTTGAAGGGATGTCATGTCGAGGAGAGAGCGGGCTTGTTTTCTATTGCTCCAGAGACTAGGACAAGGAGCAATGGATTAAAGCTGCAGGAAAAGAGATTCCACCTGAACCTCAGGAAGAACTTCCTGATGGTCAGAGCTGTCTGGCAGTGGAATACGCTGCCTCGGAGTGTGGTAGAGTCTCCTTCTTTGGAGGTTTTTAAGCAGAGTCTGGATGGCCATCTGTTGGGAATGCTTTGATGGGTGTTCCTGCAGAGCAGGGGGTTGGACTTGATGGCCCACTGGGGTAACTTCCGACTCTGATTCTATGATTCTCCCATCCCCAATGTGGGATGATGATGTCCTGAGAAAAGGGCTGTAGTCTTTAAAAGACATACTTGACAATAGTCTGATTTCAACATCTTGCATTAGCTTCTCAATGCTTTTCGAGGGCAAACCCATACAGAGTGCACTACAGTAGCTTAACTGGAATATAATTAAGGCAGATACTTCTAATATTCTGCCAGAAGAAAAGGGGGTGGATTTCTACAAAGCACTCAACTATCATGCAGTGTTACTTCCAAAGCAGGAGAATGAATGGAAGCAATCCATATTGTCATTAGTAGTTGAATCAACCACATGCGAATCAATCTATTCTCATGTGTCATTCCTAAATATATCACACAGATGTTCCCTTTGAAGCTAACAAGCTTTAAATCCCTTTCAGTGAGTTGGATCCGGGTTTTGTCATACTTACAGTAGGCCCATTTAAGTCAATGGTAGTTTCAAATTCCATTTTCTCCAGTGGAGCTATCCTAAATATCACTGGATTTCACTCACAGATTTCATGATTACCAAGACTCTATACATTTTGTTTCCCCTCAGTTTCTTCTGCAGTTATTGTGGGGCATACAATTAACTCTGACTGAATGGGTCCCATTGGCGTAACAGAAAAGGACCGTTTTCCCTCCTACTTCAATTGCTGAGACCTCTCAAAATCCAGGTCACAGGGCTAGGTGATTGCCAAAAGCTGATTTTGTGGTTGAGGAAGAGGAAGTTGCCATTAGGGAAGCAGAAGTCTGCTTCCATAAATTAATTAATTAATTCAATTAGTTTTATATCTCAGCTTTCTCCCAATATGAGACACATAGCATCTTACAGTATAAGTTAAAATTTTATTTTTTGATTGATTGATTCCTGGTCCCTTATCTGCACTTGTTTTCTTCAGTTTCAGTTGCCTGTGACCAGCCAGGAATCTTGTAGCACCTACTGGGAGTGGGGGGAAGTAGTTTGAAGAGGGGCAGTGATGGCTGGCCTGAAAAAACTCACAACTTCCTGAAGTATGGTCCCCACAGCAAGGGGCCTCTGTCTTCTTTCCTCGTAGACTTCATTTCTTCCTTCCGCCCTTTGCTTTGTGATGGTCCCCACATGGACTGCTCAGGATCCTTCCACATGCATCTAGCCTGCTTGCATGCTTGCCCACCCCCCACTTTAACCACCTCTCCACCAACACTACCATGGGAAACAGCTCTGGCATCACCAGAAGTAGTCTTCTAGTTTCACAGAGTACTATATAGCTGGTACTATAAGTTTCGGTACTATCTTTGGTTTCAAGTATTCATAGGAAGTCTTGGAATGTATTCTCTCTGAATAAGGGGGGATCTCTGAATTTATACCCCACCCCAGCTAAACTCAATGTGTAAGACAAAAGTTTTTAAAAAATAAATGGACAGACAATTCAATTAATCGAGCCCAGTCCAATTAACATTTAAAACAGTTCAAAAATGCTGGATTGTAGGCACTTGCAAGTAGCAATATTATTGAATCATTTTTCTCTCTCTCTGTGTGTGTATTGCTCCTGTTGTTGTTGAGCACTAGCTCTTCTCACAGATACATAGTGTCCTCTGCTTCACTTTGGTTGATATCATAAAAACATTGCTATACTTAAGTTGTGAATACTTACAATGATCCTCATTTTATCTCCGCAATAAAACATGGACAGGCATCACTAAAAATGTCTGTGTGTGTATGTGTGTTTTGCTTTCTTTAAAATGACGAGCATTTGCAGAAGCTCATTCCAGCTGCAAAAATCTCTAGGAGTTAATCTTTATCATTTTCCCCCAACTCCCATTTTTGCCCATTGTCCCCCAGAAGCCTATTCTTTGTGAAACATGAAGCAATTAATTCCCCCTGCCAAACATAAGAGGAAAGGAATGCTTTTTCAAATATCAAATCAGTCCAATTTCATTTAGACTTAAATTATTTTTCTGGTTCCTCTTCATGTAGATACCTTTGCAGTCAATTAGCATTGTCACTTTTAATCTGTACTATTCCAGTGTTGGTCATTTCCCATTAGAGGCTTATTAACTCAGTTCTTGTGGTCAGACAGAACCTTGCAGATATCAAAAAAGGAGGAAGGCAGCAGTCATTATGCATCTGACATTTACCAAAAGGTTAGATATTGCAGATAACCTTAATCACAAATTACACTGCACATCAGGAAGTGAGCTCATAACTTTACATTTCTAACCAAACAATGAAGCTTCGGTTCTCGCCATTTGGGGGTATTGCACAATAAAAATTAACTACCCTATAGGTCTTGTTTCTTAATTAAAATGTTTACTGGATTTACTGCAGTCTTGTTCAGATCTGTGGACCCCAGAAAGTGCTCAAGGCAGGAAACTGCCGGAATGCGCAAATACACAAACACACAGTGGAGGCTTGAAATATTACCAGTGGGAGGAGTCAAAAGAGACTCTTTAAATTTCATGTAAAGGATTTCTTCTTTTTTGTGATACCTATAAACTCCTGGTTATTTGCATAGGGCCAAAACAAATAATTAAAATCCACATAATGTTCATCTGCTATATGATTGTTATTCTGATTGTCATTTGCTAATTATATTTATATCCCACCTTTTCCCCAGTGTAGGTGTCTAGACACTTTACAATAGATAGTTACAAACAAACACAGTTAAAATTTCAAAGCATACAAAAGTTAAAAAGCAAATAAACTATCAAAAACATTAAAACCAGTTAAATACATAAACCATTAAAAACAGCAGCAACAGCAAATAATAAACAAACCTCCAGCACATTATACAGGCCTGTTTCTTGCTAGATTCTTAGGCCCTTTCCACATGTGGGGGGGGGACGGGTGAAAACGCCCAAAAACGGAGCTTACCGGCAGCTGGGTAAGTCCGTCGCGACGCGGAGCAGTGCGAGCTCGCTGCTCCACAGTCCTCCGGCATCTCAAACGGCAGCTTCCAGTTGGTGGAGGCTCTCCACCAACCGGAGAAGCTTGCCAGCTGGAAGCCGGCCCCCGGCAGATCTGCAGGCACGCACTTGTGCGCGCCTGCAAATCCGAGTCGGAGCCGGGCGACGAAGCGGCACGGGGCTGCGCGCTCCGTGCTTTTAAAAACCTCGAAAAAGAGGTTTTTAAAAAACATGCAGCGCGGCTAGTTCTGGCCGCTCTTGAGTGGATTCTGGTGTGGAACTACAAAAAGTAGTCCACGCCAGTCCACTCTACGGTGCAGAAGACCTCCGTGAGAGGTCACTCTGCACAGTTACAGAAGCCCGGTGTGGAAATGGCCTTGGAACTCTGTCAAACCAAAGCACTAACTGCAGGGAAGAACAGCTTTAGGGGTTGGGACTGCCCTGTTTGCCCCATCCTTGGATGTAAGTCCTTCCTCATGTTCAGCAGGCATCTCTGTCCCTGTAATTCCATCTCTTGTTTTGGGTCAGTTCCTCTGGAACAGGAGAAAATAATCTCATGTCTTCTTCCACTTGATGGTACAGCCCAATACCAGGTGTTGGTAAGAGTGTCCTTTTTCGCATAAAGTTCACTTTCAAGTAATTTGCTAGTTTTTTCAACATGCTACTTTTTTCAACAAGCAAAGGGGAAAGAAAACAAAGACAGCTCCATTAACTTTTATACCAGTCTTTTTCTAAGGGCTTTATTACAGAAAGCAAGTAAATCGCACTTACTCTTGGATAATGGCATCTTTGGAGCAACTTGTCACATGATGCCATTGTTGTTCTGTTGTGCTCCCATGGGAGACGATTTGGGAAGTGCTTCTTTTTATTAACATCAAAAATCCATTAGTGACCTCCTTCCTGCTTTTGTTATGCTTCTGTTGTGATTCCTATGTGAAAGTTCACTTGCACTTTTATGCAGATTTTGGATTGTCTGGGATGGTATTCAATGGATGTGCTGTGGGTGGGAAAACCTCTGTCTACCTCCAGTGATCAGGGGATAAGGATAAGGGGTGGAAATTTATATTTAATTTCCTTTCAATTGGCAATGTAACTGGGAAACTGTTAAAACATTTTTTTCTATTGGGGAAAAAAAACATTGCCAAATGACCATCCCCCCACCTCAACTAGGACTTGTCAAGAAAGCCAAAACTTACTCACTGCCCCTCCACTCCACTCCTTTTCCAGCCCACTTCTGGACTCTCTCTCTCTTGTTCTCTGACTCTGTCTGTCTCTCATCCACACACAAATACACACTCACACACATCTGGAAATGGAAGTGGAAAAGAGTCTAACAGTTTTTTTAAAAAAATATTTTATTAATCCATTAATTTTTTGCTTTCTTCTACCTTCAGACTTAACTAATTGCTGACAGATTAAAGCTGGCATCGATGAGAGATAGATCAGTAGCTGCTGGCTTTCCCCTGCCAGTTATCAGTTAAGTCTGAAGCTAGAAATCTGTTCTCCTGCTCAGAACTCCTCCATCCCCTGGAATAAAAGACTTTTTAAACATAAGACTGTTTTCACTTATATTTTGTGAGACAATGTCTGTCTGTGTGTGCACATTTGTGACAAACTAGGAAAAGGGGCACAGATAATGTCTTGGCAGGTGTGGTGGAGGGGCAGTCCCCAATGCTGTATGTGATAAGACTTTAGCAAAAATGAACTCTGAAATCCCAGGATGGTTCCAAAGGTACAAAATCAAACAGACTAATCCTGATTCAATAGTGTTTTTACAGCAATGCTGTTTTAGCAGGAGAAGAGCCTGGGGTGGTAACGCCCTAAAACTGAAAGCTGAAATTGGGCTAAGGGTGCCTCTCTGTCTCATGATGGAAACTTGAATCCCTAATCCCATGCTGCTATTCAACCTTAGTGGGTCCTTAACAGAGTCCAAGCAAATGCCCCAATAAGCTAGGAAAGGATGCTAAGCCAGCTAAACTCATATGGATCTTTGCTTTTTTTTTTGTTCAGTATTTTAGCTGTGAAATGCAGATTATTTGGACACAGCAGTTAAGCTTTCAGATGTTCCTTATGTTGTTATCTGTGCCCATCTATGTGCCTGTGCTCTATGTGTTGGACTTTTATATACTGTAGAAGTTCAGGTTAGTCTGCACTCTGCACCATGTAGAGTTAATACAGTTTCTGGAATCCCGATACCATGTGGGAAAAAAAAGTGAAAATAACTTTCATTCTGTATTTCTGCAAAGTAGTTTCCTTGCCATATGGCTTATACATCTAATGGCATACGCAAGCATTTCTCTGTCTGGTGAGCCTATTTATTTGCAAAAACTCCTAGGCAAATACCTCGAACATCAAAGCAAATCCACCAAGCAAGCCCAATCCCCTTTCCTATGTATGCATTCCTTTTAACATGTACTAAATGTCTAACAAGGCAATTATTTTATTGTTTGTTAATATTTTATTAATCAGAGAGGCTCTTCTTCATGTCATGTGAACATATTGTGGCTTAATGGAAGAGTTCCCTACAAATTACTACATTTCTGTCTCACTGTGATAAGGTGGTAACCCTTGGTTTCTTGAGGGTCATGCCCGTGAAAGGGAAATTTTGGAAGTTTCTATCGCTCTTCAAGACTTCTAGTATAGCCTTGGACTGTGTCTCTGTCTCCTAAGGAACAGCCTAGCTAAGTTCAGAAAGTCCTATCACTAGACAAATGATTACCAGGTGAGAAACTCACCACAATAGCTATGTATAGCACAGTTGCAAGCTGTATTAGTGGAGTGACTATTTCTACTGATGAAACTTGTAAAATTCATTAACTGGTGTAAGTAATCAATTAAAATACACAGCAATACACAACATGATAGCCAATCATGCTACCTGCTGTGGCTTACCAAATACTTTAAAAACTGTGTGTGCTTGAATATGTGTGAGGGCCAGATGAAAGAATTGAAAGGTGAGGGGCTGTCTATCATTTGTACATTAATTAATCTATGTGTTAAGATTGACTAAAAGAAGTGTTAATCAATTGGGTATATCTACATGATGCAGTTATGGCCATTTGACATAACTTTAATTGTTATAGTTTGGTGATTTATTTAGAATTCTCTGCAAAACAATGATCACTTTGTAGTTCAGAAGAGTGGACTAGGGTCTTTCAGAAGAGAATTCTAAGTACCTGACCAAATTACAAATGTTGATAAAATTACTGTTGCACGCAAATGTCAAGTTTTCTTACAAGCCAACCAAGGTGAAAAAGTACACCAGTCCACACTTCAGTGTCAGTACACAGGGCAATTTTTTAAAAAGTCAGGAGGCAAAACAAAACAAAATAAGATAAAAATCCTATTGTATAGTGCCCCACCAAGCCTCTTCTGCTCTGTGTGCCATTAGAGGTCAGAATTTAGATTTTGTTCCTTCCCTACAGATGATCCCAACCTTTTTCCACCAGGATTACACTGTAAAATCTTGCCATATTCACTGTTGTGGCGTGTGCAGCTAAGCAGCTAGATTTTCATTACAAAAAAGACTGAGTTCAATGTGAATTAGTTGTAATGAATGCTTTCCCGAGTACACTGAAGGAATAAAGAAATTGAGAAAGCAACCAAGAAAGAAACAGAGCAGAGAAAAGAGAGAACAGAGCAGGCAGGAAGGCAAGAAGCAGCCATAGCAAGGTTAAGAATTTCAAAGGCCTATCTAGGTTTTTTTCCAAATACTAATGAACATTTCAGTCATAAAGAGCCTTTATCAGAGAGAATAGCCACAGTAAGGAATAGAAATATATACAGAAAGTAGATGTTCATTCGTTGCACAAGAAGCTGTGAGACATGGAGAGATCGGTATGGACGTCAGAAGAGAAATCAGAAAGGATAGATTTATTGAAGTACAGCACCTATACAAACTCTTTCTTTATTTCTCTCTCTCTCTCTCACACACACACACACACACACCCACTCACCCCACTACCTCTTCAAACAATGCATAAGATACCTTGAGAACATCAGAATTTCCGTAGCAATATTGGAAAGAAATGGCACAAGATCTTTGAAACTATGTTTTTTAGTACTGAAAATCCATGACTCTTTCATTGCAAGAAGTTACATTGAAAGAAGAGTATATTTAGACTAGCTGGAAAATTGATTGTATCCCTTTAAGATACATATTTTGGGTTATATGGTAGCATATCTGTGTTTAGCATTCTATATTGTTATTTTTGTTGAACTGATCTAATAAAAATTATGAACCATCATCACCATCATTTCAAAGTCCTTGTAGTTTCAGGATGTGACCAGAAGCACAGATGTGCATTGATCTTCCATGATTTTAAAATGTTGCATAATGTGGTATATTGCCTTCCAATCCACAAGGGCTCCCAAGGTGATGAACAAATAAAAAAAAAAACAATTAAAATGCAAAGATAAAAAACCTAAAACATACCTAAAAAATACTCATTAAAAACTCCTAAAAGCAGTTTAAAACCTTACTAAGCCTGTCCACTTACAGCTTACCTCTCCACAGTTTATCATCCTCAGACACAGCAGCTCACCAAAACTGGAGAGTTCAATCTACTATCAGCTTGGACAAAAAGACTGGAGAAAGGAAGTAGTAGACAAATCTCTATACAGTGGACCCTATGGATCTGTTAGCTCTGGATTTATGATTTCCACCAAGTGTCACATCCTATACATAAAATAGCAGTGATGTGAACACTGACACACTGAAGAATCTATGTGTGCATTGCCCCTATTTAATAATATGGGATGCAATCATTGACATTTATTGGCATCCATAGGGGGTCCTGGAACCGAACCCCCACAGATCTGGAGAGTCCATGTACTTTAATTCATGTTCCTGTTTTGATTGTCCAAAATTAGATCCCCATCTGCCTTTTCCCATAGGGTGGATACAGATGATGTATCTGCTAGTTCTGCATTCACTCCATTCTTTTTTTAAAAAAGAACAGATTCTTTCGATCCATTTTATGAAGAACACTGCAGTATATGCTAAGATATTTTTAAGGAAAATACCTTCTTCCCTCACCCCCCACCCATTCCCAAATTCTCAAGTGTCTCCACTGTTATAGCATAGAAAAGACCATGTCATATCTGCCTGCTGCAGAGATGTTAAAGAAGAGGAGTCTGTTAGAGGAAAAAGCAGGGGGCAACCCTAATTGAGCACTAGAAACACAGTTGAAAGACAGGGAGGCAAACCCAGACTTGAGAGAGCAAAACACCAATCACAACTGGAGGACGGCCAAAAACCCTACATTCAAGATTTGTTCCCCCCTGTCCTGCCTCCATATCTTAAACTCACTCCATCGTGTTTATGAAGGAATGTGTGAATTTTGGAACGTTCTTGTGAAAAAATGAATGGAAGAAAATTATCACCTATCCCCAGAGATGGAGAAATCCATATTTAATCACAGGGATTTTCTACCATCACACGTACTTTGACTCTCATAAACACTGTAAATTAAGTCAGTAGCTACAACTGTGTCAGGAGCTTGCTAAGCACTGTAACCTTCAAAGCAATTAAAAAGCTTGCACAGAAGGTAATTAAAAGCCTTACTGGTTCTTGCTATAAGACAAATTTTTAAATGACACTCCATGCTTTATTGAACCAGTAACGTATTTCCCTAGCCCCTCAATAAATACAACCTGGATCCCTAAACTATTAAAATCTACTGGTATTTATTTAAGTGTTCTAATCAATAATTAAGCAAACATTTCAGTAGCTTTTCTTCGTCTTTTCTAGAAATCAGTCTTATTCATTTACCAAAATTATTTCAATAAGATTATATTATATAATAATTATGTCATATAAATACTTACACAGCTAGGAAGAAGATGGAAAATTCTGTAAGTTAGAAATCTATGGTATAGATTATTATAAAGGTTATATGAATCGATAAGAAAAGACAGACATGGTGTGTAACTTGTTGATAGCTTAGGGTTTAAGTTATTGATTTCTCTGTAACCTATGGAAATGTATAGAAAAATTTTGTTGTTTTGTTATTATTGTATTAATAAAAAGATTTGAACACATAAATACTTACACAGCTTACTACATAGTGTTTCCTAAGAAAGTGTTAACTGTATTATGCTTTCTTCTGGGGAAAAAAAGGAAAAAATTTTGCCCGCCTTCTTATTTGTATGACAATATTATTAGGTTAAAAGGAAGCTAACTTTCTTTCCTCTGGTGGGGAAAATTTGACCATGGAGATGTTGGTGGGTTCTAATTCCCACCAGCCCTACCCAGTGAACCTAGTGATGGGGATGATGAGGGTTACAAGAAGGGGCTTGTGGGAAAAACATGGCATTTATGTGGACCAGCACTTATATTTCCCAATTTCCAAACTTTGTGAAATCCAGCATTTAAACCCGATTGCTTTCATACTTGGTTATTATGCACGTGCACATGTGCATGCATGTGTGTGTGCACACAGAGAGAGAGTATGGGGATGTCCCAGCTTTAGTTGAGGGTGGAAAGAAATATTTGAAAAGAAATGGTCAAAAAACATGTGTTTTGAGTGTTGAGATGTACAGGAAAAATATATCAGTTCTGTAATTATATTGTGGCTTGTATAATGAAACAGTAGTAACTGTACGTGTGAGTTACACTGTGACAAATGTGGTTCCACCATTATATGCATGAGAAGAATCCTGGACTAATGAGAATCTCAAAGTTTGGGATTTATTCTGTGCAAAATTTGCATGTGGTGGTTTTCTGCTGCAAACAACCATTTCTTTTCAGAAAAAGACTTTTCTACACAGAAAATAGTATTTCCATGAGTAATTATTATTTTCTGCAAGGAAAAAGCTGTTCCCTGCACAAAAAATGCTATAACTAAGGTCTCATTCTGCACAAAAATAATTTATTATTGATTTTCACAGAAAATAACATTTTCTGCCTAGGAAACAGTGTTGTGCAGAAAATTTTGTTTCTTCTGTAAAACAACTATGTACGAATTTTGCACTGAGAAATCCTGAACTGAAAATAGGCTTGCAAAAGTCAAAAATCACATGGTTTTCAAAGACTTTTCTTGCAGCAGGAAGAAAACTGTTAAGATTACTTGCTGTTTCTTTGAGAAGAATCTCAGTGAAGAATTACATCCCTCACTTAGAATCATAGAATCGGAGTTGGAAGAGACCCCAGGGGCCATCCAGTCCAACCCTCTGCTATGCAGGAACACACATCAAAGCATTCCCAACAGAAGGCCATCCAACCTCTGCTTAAAAACCTCCAAAGAAGGAGACTCTACCACACTCCGAAGCAACATATTCCACTGCCAGACAGCTCTGACCATCAGGAATTTCTTCCTGAGGTTCAAGTAGAATCTCCTTTCCTGCAGCTTGAATCCATTGCTCTTTGTCCTAGTCTCTGGAGTAACAGAAAACAAGCCCGTTCCCTCATTGACATGACATCCCTTCAAATATTTAAACATGGCTATCATGTCCCCTCTTAACCTTCTCTTCTGCAGACTAAACATCCCCAGCTCCCTAAGCCATTCCTCATAGGGCATGGCTTCCAGACCCTTCACCATTTTGGTCAGCCTCCTCTGGACATGTTCCAGCTTGTTGATATCCTTCTTGAATTGAGATGCCCAGAACTGGACACAATATTCCAAATGAGGCCTAACTCCAGTAGACCCATCGAATAGATTGTGGATCTAGTCTAGTTGGAACTACCAATAAGACTGATTGGTCACTACAGTAAGACAATGGTCTGGCCTACAACACATAGGCAAGGTCTCAGCTTTCCTCTGCTTCAGTAAGCTGTTCCTTTACACTCCAAACCAAGGATTCACGTACTGACCAACAGGTTTTCTTTTGTATGTCAAGTTGTTTTTCAAAGTAACTCCCTTGTAGGCAGTAGTACTTCCCTTACTGCTTATCTTTCCATTATTTTGTGGGGAATTGTATAGTTATGATTTTGATGCTCTCTCTTCTTGTTTCTGCATGTCTAAATGATGGATAGGGAGGTCCTTCTACCTTTGCCACACACCCACACCCACCTCTGTCCTATCAGAAATGCAATGCACATTATAATACTCATGCCAGCTGGAAACAAAACAAAACAAAAACCTCAAACTACATTTCATTCGTCATAACAGCCTACCAGCACAACAATGTTTTTATGAAATATCTTCTCGAATTCAGTCCTGGTGCCCCTCTGATAGTGATAAGCACTATTAGTGCTGATAGCACTGCTGCATTTGCAGCCTACAGGAACGTGCTTCAGGTTTGGAAGAATTCTCAAAGCACATGCAAACTGGGTTTACTTGGAGCGATTCGAAATGGAAACCAGGTTTGAACACTCCTAAACATTCATTAGCACTAAAGATTTTGAGAGGACACAGAGGTGCACACAATGGCTTGAATCTTGAAAGCACATGTGTGTAAACATGATGTATGCATGTGTGTGTAGCTTTCTGCATGCATATTTTCCATTACAATGCTCCCAAAACCTCTCCCTCAGGCAGCTGTCAATCCCTGGAAGGGGCTACTGCTCCTTCTTCAGGGTGTGGGAGGGAAGAGATGGTGATGGAATTCAGATCTGGGCTCCCGGGGAAGGAAAATGAAGTTTAATTCCATTGATAACTGCACCCTTGTTTTTCCAGCTCAGTCCAGATGCTACTTCATTGTCTCCCTAACCTTCCAATGGTAAGCAACAGCAGCTAAGACTCTCAGAGTCTGACATCTACTGGGAGCAGGAGGACACAGAACTGTCCAAGCAGAGCTACACTCTAGTGTAGGGATTGACCAATGTGTTTCTGACTGAAGTTGAAATGCTTGATGGATTTTTTTGGGGAGAGGTCGGCAATGGAGTACTAGCAACTCAAGCATGCTAAGAGGGGATTTTTTGTTCCATTCCTGGGCAAGGCAGAGAATTATAAGGTAGAAATTCCCTTGCAGTGTTTTTGCTATCTTTCAAAAGCCATTTTCCAATTTCCTATTATACCTATATTGTCAGTATATCCCTCTTTGGGATGTTTTTACTGAGTCTCACTTTTCTGTCTAAAGCACCTGGTGTCTTTGTGTTGGAGTGCTATTCTTGGTATATTTCTAAGGTCTTCTCAGTGCCATTTGCCTCAATCACTGTGAATGAGGAGGACAGCTGAGGCAATCTCAGTTTGCCACCACACACATACATTCCGATCTACAAAATGGAACTGCTGACAACAGACAGCAAAAGAAGCTTGTTCTTTTAAAATGGCAAAACCCAAATAGCAAGATTTTAAAGATGGCAGGAAATCTGACACGTCAGTAGTGATGTACTCTTACTTTTCTCTCATGGCCACACTGTTTCCAGTGGTTACATTGCTTCTGCAGAATTCTTCTCCTGCAGTTTTTACAGCAGTAGTGGTAATCATAAGAGTAGTAAAAGTAATAATAATTAACTTTGCTGTTAACATTTATTTATTTTATTAACAACTTTTAAATGTCATATTTAGTGTGAAAAAATAAATTCAGGCAAGTATTTTTTAAAAAACCCAACAATTCACAGAATATTTTGGTGAAAAACTAACTTTTTTCCCCAAAAAATTGGCATTTGCTTTGTTGCTGTCAAAAGTCCAGCAAGACCCTTCCTATTCTTTGCATAGACAAAATTTTATGTTCACTTTGAAAATGAGTGAGCCTTCTACACAAAAGAATCCTTATTTTATTCCTAGACTGATCATTTTTACAGTAAATTAGCGTATTTACCCAGTGTTGCCTGGAATTTTATTTTCTCATAGGTAACACTTGTTAGAAATACCTTAGGAATTACTTTACCTTATCTTAGGAGTTTGATGTAGTTGAAATACACAGATTTGAGATCCTGTGTCTCTAATTCCCCAAACTGTTGTTTGGTACCTGTAACTTTTGCCCATATTCCCCAATCCAGTCTGTACTCAGAGTTGTTAGCATTACAGAGGTTGGGTTCATGAGGGGACCTGCTGCTAGGCCTCATCTCCATAGGAACTGGCCTATTCAGAGTTCTCTGGCTGAGAATTCTAAAGGTCCCTCCCCGAACTGCCGACCTCAGGATTCCATAGAATCTTCACAGCCAGCCAATCATATGAGGTCTTCTCGCCTCACCCAGCCAATCATATGAAGTCTTTGCCTGCTTGACACAGACAAACAGAGAAGATCACTCACAAACTTTGACTTTTATATAGTAGATATGTTGTAGACACTGTTCTGATTCAAACTGAATGGGTATATGTTACAGAGAACAAGAGAATAGGAGACAATTTTTGCCCCTCTCATGCCACTGCTTATCTGGGCACACTAGAAATGATGCCCTTGGCCAACTTTCACCTATTTTTGATATTGGATATGGGTTGGAAAGTTCTGGGCAGTTCTGGAGAACTGAGATAAGCTGTTCATTTTGTGTTAGGTGAAAAAAAATCAGTCTAAAATTATATTTGTGGGTCATTGTTAGGTATACATGGAAGTTTTGGGGGCTGTAAAAATGGGGCTTGTGGGTTAATGTAGCCTGTGGACTGCAGCTTCCCACCCCAGAGTACACAGGCAGCAGTTATTTCCACTATTAATATTTGTAAGGGTGAGGATAATGCTATTAAAATGATTCTCTATTCAGCCTTGTTGAATTTAGTTGAAGCATTAAATTCTTTTCCCAAATGAAATCAATGACACTTTCTTAAAGTGTTTAACTTTGGTGATGAATTGTGTTAAATGCCATTTAAATGATACCTCCTGAGATTTCTGGACACTAAATGACATGCCCCAAGACCATTTAACAGTGATGTATTTAAGTTTTTTTCTCCAAGTCTTAAGTCCTTACAATGTACTTTCAAGTCAAGTATCAAGTGTGGGAGCCTACTTTAACAGAAAAAAGAGGTGGTGATGAGGTATATGGGGAATCAGTGGGCTTACAAGGTTGTGCAGCTTTGGAAGTGGGGAATAGAATCTTTCTTACTCCCCATCCTCCAAGCTGGAGGCTTTTTCAGAAGTGGGGAATAAGATCCTTCTTACTTCCCGTTACTGAAGCTTTAAAAGCTTTAGAAGGAAGGATCATTCCTCCTCAAGCCTATTGCCTACCACATTTTCTGTTTCCCTCTGAGAAATGTGCCCTGCGCTCTGGGGGCAAATCCTACTTTCTGCTATAAGGAAATTTTTCAATGGCTCCTCCAATACACAATGTGGACAGCCTGCCGAGCAGACCTCAATCCCACCTCAAGCCCATTGCCTAATGTGTTTGCTGTTCCCCTTTAAGAAATGTACCCACACTTTGGGCTTGAGAAGATCATGATGTGACTAGCAAGGAAAAAGAGGTGAAAGCATTGTTCAAAGTCATAAAGCTGATGGATGGATGGATGGATGGATGGATGATGTTACTGAAACAAGAATAGCAAGTTAGTCACTAAAAACATACAAGTCACAAGTCAAGTCAAGTCAGTGTGTATTTATTGCCAAGTCAAGTGCAAGGTGAGTCATTGAAGTGACTTGAGTCCAAGTCAATTGACTCAAGTCTATATCACTGCCATTTAATATTTACATAGTGATTTTTTCCCCAAATGTTGGGGTTGTATATCAGAGTAAGTAAGGAGAGAACAAAAAGGGTCCCCAGATCCTCAGAAGCTGCCCACCTCTGCCTTAGAGGGAGCAGAAGCTTCAGGGTTTTTGTTGTTGATGATGATGATGGTGTTTAAAGGTGTAATCCATTGGGCCTAGTGGCACCAACCAATTCAAGAGCAAAGAGAATCTGTTTCTTAGGTGTAAGGCCCTTTTCGCATGGCATTTGCCATGCGAAAGAGCGCCTGCAGCGTCATGCGATTGTGAGAAGCGATCTGCACGACGCACTCACAATTGCGTGACACTCCAGGGTAGGACAGGCGCTGTTCGTGTACTTTTTCATTTTTGGCTTTCAGCTGAAAATGGTGCGTGATCACACATTACTCCAGGGCCCCAAGTGCACTTGCCGTGTGTGCGAAGCCTCTGGAGCTGTGGTAGTCGTGCTTCCTGCCCCAGCGCAGCCTGGGAAACTCCCAGGCTGTGCTGTAGAAGGGAAAGGTGGGGCTTTCACACTATCTGCTCGGGAGCAGGCAGCTCATGTGGAGCTGAAGCAGTGGGGATGTGAAATCCTCTTGCTGGAGGCTGCTCACGCAATCCCCGCACCCCAATGCCAAAAAAAGGTAAGGTGCGGAAAGGGCCTCAGTCTAGTTCCCACAAAGGAAGGAAAAAGGGCATGGGCTATAAGTTCCCCCATACAGTACTCTGAATGCAGGACAGGTAATCAAATTTGACATGAGCTTTTAGCATTTGTTTTCCTAATGCTGAGGTCACTTTGCTGTGAATACTTCAGGAATATTGGCCAAGATTCTAGATCTGCTACTTAGTTAATTATCTGGTGCAAGGAGGAATTGTGCAGGAATCATGCTTCTGAATGTTGCACTCATGATCACTTGCAGGAGGTGGGTGAAAACACCATTCTGCTGTACCTTGATTCTTGAGAGAACAGACCCCTATCACCTGCAGTGGCTGCTGTACTCAGGATTGGAAGACTTTTATGATCCCTACATATTCACTATATTACATACATAGCGATCATGAACATGAATCAGTTACAAATGCACAATTCTAGATTTTGCATTTGTATCTGCAATCATGAATTCCAGCCATCAATTTCTCTTTCAGGTTAGTGAATTTGCTAAGAATATATGTATACCTAATGGAAGCTTGGAATCAGACATCGTACGGTCTAAAACTTGTTGTTACCAACCATGGTGATTTCAAAAGTTGAGGCAATGGAGAAATCCAGGTTAAAAATCATCTGACATAAACTGCTTATTTAGTTAGTTCAAATTTTTTTTCCTGTTTCCATGATAATTTACCTACAAACATAAAAATAAGTCCCTACACACAGAAAAGATATCACACAAAAGGACTGAATGAGAGGGAAGAAGTAAATTTGAGGATAAGTTCTTAAAGTCACAGTTCTTATAATGAAGAGTGGGAGAGGAAACTGCTCAGAGGATGAAAGAGCCTATGGAACTTGTCTTTCTGTAGGCCTGGTAGCATGGCCGAGACTTCCATCTTTCTCTGCTACAGGTTGGAGGAACAGCTGTTGTCCAGAGGATAATTGAAAAAATAGCCTGCTAGGCAATATATCACTACTTACCTGTCTTACATCCTGGAGCTGAGGAAAAGAAATTACAGAGCTTTGTGCTTACTGGACAGTATTGACATGGCTGAATGTAGCTTGGGGACAAGCTACATTCAGCCCATGGTTTCTTCCTATTATTCTTAAACCTGTAAATGATAAACATATTTTTGTTTGCACAGATGTCCACTAGTTTATGCCCAAGTTCAGATCCAGAAAGAATTTTCAATACCAGAAATATGTCTTGGAATATATTAAGTAAAAATAAAGAGAGAGCCAGTGTGGTGTAGTGGTTTGAACATTGGACTATGACTCTGGAGACCAGAGTTTGATCCCTATTCAACCATCAAACCCACTAGGTGACCTTGGGCATGTCACATACTCTTATCCCCCAGAAAAGATATCCCATGATAGGTTTGCCCTAGGGTTGTCAGTAGTCAGAATCAACTTGAAGGGACAACAACTACAACTACAGCTACAACAACAGGAAAGAACAGTATCTCTGAATGTGAACAGAGCACATTTCCTATCCCCACATTCCATTGTAAATGGTGTATTTCTAAGTTGATTACTAGTACCTCTGCATTGTCTATAGTGGTAGGAAGAAATCCTGGACAAATGTCTCTAAATCATTTAGGAAAGTAGGGTGAAACATTACCAAGAGTTGTGTTAGGAACTCCTTACAATAACAAGTTCTGATGGAAGTAAAGGCAGGACCTCAATTTTCTTAACTGTCTTTTGTGAGATGCCATTGGTTTCCTTCTAAATATAATTCTCTCAACTATGCAGGGCTTCTTTCAAACATGAAAGATGCAATTTACCTTTACCAAAACTGCACTGGCTTATCCTTATCAGCTGATATCTGGCAAAGTGATACAGCATTCTCTTTGTAACTCTTTCACTCCTGATCCTTCAAAATCATTACTTATGCTAGCTGGGCAGCTACATTTCATATATTAATCAGGCTAGCTCTATTATGTGTTTAACCTGTTGAATAAATAGTTCGCTTCATTCTGTGAGCTGTGAAATGTTAGAGAAGGAAACTTCAGCAAACCCGGAGACAGACCTCCTGTTTTACTCTCCCAAGGGTGCTCAGCATTCACGTTACCCCAAAAGGTAGGGGATCTTGAAATCCACTGGCAGTGCCAGTATCTCCTTTAAAAAGGTGGGGAATTATAGCTGAAAAGGAGGCATACAAGAGGGGGTGTGTGACTACTGGATCTTTTCACCTGTGTATACTGGTACTAACTGTAGGACACCAGTCAAGACTCAAAAGAATGTTTTATTGGGGGAATTGACACACACACATGAAAAATCAAGCAGTCTCTCAAACCATATAAGGCTAATTAAGGGAAAGGAGCAAAAGGCTGGATAGTGAGAGATTTCGGGCGTATAGGATGATATTTACCAGTCCTGAAGCAGAGAATTGAGGAAAGATGGCTCAGACATGAGAGTCTGAGGACAGCATGGAGGAACGAGAGTCTGGGGTGCAGCACGATGCCCATAGTGCTAGCAAAATGCTGCTGGGGTCAGAGCTAGGGTTTAAATACCCTTTTCCCTACCCTGAAGGGGTGAGTGTTAATGGCTGTCTGGCAGGGTAAAAAAAAGGGGTCCAGAACAGACTAATTGTCTTACTTTGGGTGACCAAACATTGATGGGAGTCCTGATAGCCTCTTAATGTCTTGGTTGCGGAAGGCTTCAGGAGGAAATGCACACTGCAGAGGTGGCTTGCCTGCCACACTTGGGTAGTTTTGTTGACTATTGTATTCAGATGTTGGGTCACTGATAGAATTACTGGAAATCTATTTATTCTGGGCTTTCCCACTTATCTCTTCTTCACCTTATGACCTGGCCATGCTGAGGCCATGATGACCTAACTTAGGCATACAGTCAGTGTCCTGTTTGTGGCATGTTTCCCAACCATAAGTGTCCCATTTTTATATTTAATGCCAATTAAACAATTTTTTTTTTTGGGGGGCTAATCATACTATGCCACATGATGGGGTGTAAGGCATGGTAACATCAACACCTGGTATTTAATACATATTTAATTTATTTAATTTATTAATTTAATTTAATTACTTTAATTTATAATATATATTTAATTTATTAATTAATTTAATATATATTTAATATATTAAATATTTGAGAATGCCTTGGTCTTGAATGGGTAATTTAAACACCCTTTACACACACACACACACACACACACACACACACTTCAAAAATATCACTGACTTTCTACTTCCTACACCACTTTCTAAAGGATGGGACTGAAAATATTTTAAGCTGGGACACTTGCATTAGAAGTCTCATGATAGTGAGAATTACATGAGAAACAAGAAAGCTAGTGCACTGACATTAAATGATATCCTTGCCCCCTGCTGCTATGCCATGGACTGCCAGGGCAGGGCATGAATGAAGGGAATAGATGTGGCATCATTGACCCATCTCCTTAAAAGACAAGAACAGATTGATGAAAGTCGTTCAGTCTACAACGTCCAAGAGGTTTTGCATGGCCTGGTCTCTTTCTATCTTTCAACCTTTCTTTTTGAGTATGCCTCTGACTGTTGCCTTCATTCCTCTATCCATACCACTCTGAACCATCTCAGGGTCTCTTGCTCTCCATCACAGTTCCCTCTCCCTGTTTTTCTTTTGCTGCCTCACATGTATCATGCCTTGCTTCCAGAACATGGATTCTGACTCAGAGTCTGAAGAAGAGAGCACACCAAAGGCTGAACCAGAAGGCATGCCAGGGCTTGCCCTTTCCGCAACGCACCTTTTCATGGAGCTGGGGTGCGGGAATTGCGCGAGCAGCCTCTAGCAAGAGTCTCTCATGTCCCGGTTCCTTCATTTCTACAGCTGCCGCCTGCTCATGTGAGAGACGCACCTCTTCCTTCCACAGTGCAGCCTGGGAGTTTCCCAGGCTGTGCTGGGGCAGTAAGCGTGAGCACTGCGGTTCCAGAGATCCACACGCATGGCAAGTGTGCATGCGATCCTGGAGCAATGTGCAATCGTGCACCATTTTTGGCTCACAGCCAAAAATGAAAAAGTGCACAGTAGGTGCCTGCCAGCCCCTGGAGCATCACGCGATCGTGAGTGCATCGTACGGACCGCTCCTCACATTCGCGTGATGCTCGAGGGGCCCTTTCACATGGCAAATGCCATGCGAAAAGGGCCAATGAGAGGATACAATGCCAGAAACAGAATAGGCTATGGTGCCAGCTCCAACAGAGAATCCTACCTCTTCAGATACAGAAGAACACTTACCTAGACCCAGTTTCGCACAGCACAGGCAGCAAAGAGAAAGCCAGCATCACTCTCTCAATATTTATAAGCAGCAACAATCAATCAAGGCAGAGCTGTGCTAGGCTTTGGATCTTTTTAGTGGGCATCCTTCCTCTCCAGAAGTTGTCAGAGCTTATCTGACCTGCTACCTCACTGGATGCCTTGACAAATGCTTGGATTGAACTTGGACACTCCTTTGCCATGAAACTCTGCTGGACTTCATTTATGTTGGACTTTATTTATGACTCCTTGCTTACTGCCTGGAAGTAAGTAACAAGCTGGGAGATATTCAGTTTGTTTTGTTTGATTTATCAGCTGTGCCAGGACTGAGATAGGACAATATGCCAGGAATTTCCTCCTTTAGCACATCTGTGGGGCTATTTCTGTCTCTTCCTTTAAATATCTCATCAACACCCACTGGTGTTTAGTTTATCCTTCTTCAAGAGGACATTACACCAAGTCAGACCATAGGTTCATCCAATTTCACTAACTATAGGAAGGGGACCTCCCCATTCCTACCTAGGATCCCTGACATGTAAAATGTGGGTTCTAGCACTGAGTTAAGGCCCTTCCTACCGTAACTAGCATCTCA
This sequence comes from Cyclura pinguis, assembly GCA_030412105.1. Classification (NCBI taxonomy): domain Eukaryota; kingdom Metazoa; phylum Chordata; class Lepidosauria; order Squamata; family Iguanidae; genus Cyclura; species Cyclura pinguis. The sequence goes on along the minus strand of CM059599.1, from coordinate 243,490,273 downwards.
GCAAGTGTAAATGCATATTCAATTTTCCCTCTCACCCTTAATTCTTCCTTTATTGTCTTCCCCATTGTATATTTTAGATTTTAATGTTGTGGGTGTAAAAGTGTGCCATACCATATATTATGTATTCCCTTGATGCCCCCTCTTTCCTTCCTTCCTTCCTTCCTTCCTTCCTTCCTTCCTTCCTTCCTTCCTTCCTTCCTTCCTTCCTTCTTTCCTTCCTTCATTTCCTTCCTTTCTCTTGACCTGGCCACTCCTGAAGTTCAGCAAAGAACAGACTCTTTTTCTTTTATTGTCACTTTTCAACAAACTGTACAGAGAATCAGTACTGTATTTATCTCTACAAACATGTACTCTTCCATAGTCATTTTGCAGTTCTCAATCTAGTCTGTGTCAGGGTATTTAATATGACCCATTCTTCATAGAGAATAGTGGTCCCATTTGCCTCTTAGAGATTGATGGCTCTGCGTGACATCAATCCCAAAAGCTCTGATGCGGGCCATGGACCTCGACCAAAAGGACTATCAATCTCTCCATGCTGTACTCTCTCCAGGTCTTAAATCAGGCTGGTTGATATCTTCCCAGTTTCTATATTCCTGCATCAGCAGTCTGCCTAAACACGGCCATCATTCACTACCACTCTTCCAGAGGTGGTTACTGCTTCAGGTTTACTGTCCGCATTACTATGCTACTATTATTGTCATTATTGTTTCCTTGATTTGTGTTGCCGTACTAGCATCACAGAGCACCAGTCACTTGTTAAATGCATGGGGGAAATGCAATCTTGATACCAAGAAGGAGCAAGAAAGCAACAAGCCAAAAGAAAATTTAATCCTTCATCTTCACAGAGTTGTTGCGGGGGGGGGGCATGTTGGATCCTTACAAATTAATTAGCAGAATGGCTATTTATTTAGTTCTATATCTTTCTCCCAATATGGAACCCAAAGTGGCTTTATGGCAGGTGTAAGGATGGACTTGTCTATAGCAAGGACTTCTGCAGGGTACAGCTTATCTCTGCATGATCCACTATAAGGAAATAAGTTGCATGACCTTGCAGAATCCCAGCTGGTGAATACCAGACAACCTAGTGATAATGGTGAAGAAAAGCCATCACTATAGATCTTTTCCTAAGTACAGTTCTTTACCTTTTCCTATAGGCATGTATGCAGCTCATTCACTTTTATGGGAGAGCAAAAGGGGTTGCATAACAGGGAAGGAGGCTAAATTTTGTCACGGATCCTAACAAACCTGTCCATTGCAAACTGAGCTTGCTTTGTAGCATAGCCTCATCCCTTCATTTGTATAACCCCAGATGCCTCATCTCTTGGGTTCTTTTCATATGATGCAGTACCATGTTATGATTCTCTTTTAAGTGCCATGGGTGCACCTTATGGAATCCTGGGATTTGTAGTTTGATTGGAGACACTAGAGGAACTCCCTTGCTGAGAATTCTAAATGTTCCTCCCTAAGCTGCCAATGTCAGAATTCAATAGAATAGATGCCTCTGATTACACTAGAGTGTTACATAATCTAGGGATGGTGCAGCATAATAGTGCCTACCTTAGAGATCCCAGAAAAAAAACAGGAAAAAAATCAGGAAAATCTCCCTAGAGTTTTCCCATTTTTTGGTCTCATGACAAAAATGCCTTTTGCCATAATGAAAAGATTTTGTCATAATGAAAAAATGTTTAAGACAAGGTTTTCACATATTTACTGTCCCCAGATAATTTCCAAAACTATCAAAAAGCATGACTTAGATATACCACTATGGGCAGTTTGAAATTATTACAGTTTCTGATCTTGGTTTCCTTCTCTCAGTTCTTGTAGGTACGTTATATCTGCCTTACAACGGTGAACTAGAAAGGCAAAATAATTTTCTTCGGTTTACTGAAGTTGATAGGGTTTTTTGTTGTTTTTACTGGGGACTTCTTGCTTGCTCCCCATAAGCTGGGTTCCATGTAACTCAGGTGCTCCCTACAGTTCACAACCTTGTCAATTTGTAATAGAAAACATGCAAAATTCATTTTATAATTATTTTCTGAATAAGTTGTACTTTTAAGACATCAAACACGATGATTTTATGCCTATATGATGCATTTTATGTGCCTAAAGAAGCAAAATGACTTTTAATCTGCAAAGGGTGCTAACATGTCATTTTTCATATGTTTCTGAAAAATTCTGGTTCCCTTTGCCCCCCCCCCCCCGCAAATGTGCATTTTTTTTCTGCATGACTTCAAAAATTCTGGAAATTTTATCACCTTTAGTCTTAGATGAGAGATAGATGATCAATGACTAAATTACCTGTTCAGTTAGAAGCATCAGTCTCTGAAGTTCCTTGTCAGCTGACAAATTCTTGAAATTGTTGAGAAACAAACTGAAATGTTTGTGAGTCTCTTTAAAGCATTCTTGCTTTGGGGTACAGCAATGATTCATTACTATGGTCATGTATAAGGACAAGAAAGAATCTGATTTTAGTTTATTTTTCATCAGAATTTATGAAAAATCACACATTTTTTCATATCAGAATTTTGATATGAGCCACAAAATTCATATTAGTATATATCAAAATTCACACAGTAGAAAGAAGTTGAGATTTAGAACATTTGACTCAAATTGACACAGAACTTTGAAGCTTAATGCTAATACAAAATTGGAATCCATGTATATATACGTATACACACACATATTCATAGATAAATACATACACACATATACACTGTGCCCTCCATATGTGTGGGGGTTCTATTCCAGGAACCCCTGTGTAAAACCAAATATGTAAATCTTGCATCCCATTACAGTCAGTGGATGCACTGTCTGCATGTCTGCAGCAATGTGGGTATGTGCCTGCTGCATCCATTGACTATAATGGGATGCAACTCTTCACATCACCTCTCTTTCATACATGCAGAGGTTCCAATAAGGGAAGGGCCACTGTATGTGTAGCAGTATTCCTGGTGCTGAATCTCATCCATGCACACTTTTTTTCCACGAAGAGGGTCCTCATCCTGGACATTTATATGGCAGGCAAATGCACCACAGTTTTCTCCATGCTGGGGATACCATGCTAAGAATATCTGAAATTTTTTTCAAAAAAATTTCAGGTGAGGATTTTGTTTCAAATCATTTTTGAAGATTTTCCCAGAGTTCACCCATTTCTTCATATTTGGAGGGGGGGACTTCATGCGACTTTTTTTTGGAAAGTAACACATTGTTATTCATTACCAACACTTTATCCCTTAATTATTTTTATTATAAAAGTCAGTATATAGAAATATACTTTCAAAAGGAAAAAAAATGGTCTCCAACCCCCTCAATATGTTTTAGAAACAATAATAAAAAGGCTAACTTAGCATATGTAAAAGTAAAATTACAGGTTGTTGTGTTACTTCAAACAAAAATAATGTTGTCGTGTCCCCCCTATCCCCCCAAATAATCAGTTTCTCTTCGTCTCTAGTCCATCTGCTTCAGCAAGGCAGTCCTGCCAAATTTTTTTGGTTTCCCCTGTTCCAAAGCAGACCCTTGTACATGATCACATACCATTTCAAGGAGTCCAACAGTCTGCACGGGCAGCTTTTAGGGGGAGAATAGAAGCTTGCAACGTCGTGTGAGTGGAATTCCACTGGCTCATTTCTAGATCAAACTCATTCCAATTTGATTTGCTGTTGTTTTATTGTTTGTTTTTCCTTTCACTGTAATTGTAGACAAGGTGTGTGTGTGTGTGTGTGTGTGTGTGTATATTTTGTCAAAAAGAAAAGAGAATTGGCAGATACTAATTAAACATCACTAATGTTTTCTCTCCACTACATCTTATAGCAATCACCATGGAACAGTATTGATTTACTGTTGTTTGCTATTTCTTCTGTTACATGGAAATGGTTATATTTCATTCTGTTCCATGTAGTGGCCCTATTCACTCATGGGATTCTTTAACTTTTTCTTAGCACTGTTTTTTTTTTCTCCTCATCTCTGGTCTTATGACCAATTACAAGGCCAAAATGTTTCACTTTTTCTTCTGGCCTTTTTTATAATCTCAAAAGAACCACCACCACCCCCATCCACACACACACACACACACACACACACACACCAAAATCAATGCAGAAAACACCAAGGATGGGATCTGCCTTCCATAGCAATCCTTCAGGACATCAGCAAATGAAATAAAGTTGTCAAAACAATAATTTGGACCACTGTTGAACCACTGGCTTACATCAATTATTGAGTGTGATCTCTGAAACCCAAGTTCACTCCATATCTATTTCATAATAACATTAATTCTTTCAGGAATTATGAAACATACACCATGTTTTATGTCCCTCCTTCCCGCTCTGCTTAGAGCCATCCTGGTCTCTGTTTTAGATTACTATTTTTATGTCCAACTGCTTATAAATTACCTTCCTGATCATTGGAACACTATTTCATATGTGGTGGTCATGTCCTAAGGCTAAAAAATATTGGAATGATATACATAATATGATATGTAAAATATTGAGGGTTCAAATTGATAAGAAACCTGAACTGTACTTATTAAATATGACACATGTGTTAGATGGAACTGTTGCAAAGAAATATTGGTGAATAATGCTGTACATGATTACAACAGCCCATATGGAATATGCAAGGCTAGGAAAACTGAGCAGATACCTACAATAGAGCAATGGTGGGCAACTTTTATTGAAAATCGGAATGCAGATATAGTCTCTCAGAGATTAAAAGGAAAATCAGATGATGACATTAACAAACAATGGCAAATTGTTCTGGAAATGGGTTGGGTGTTGACAGGTAATAATTCTTAATTCATGGTAGCATGAGTAGTTGGAAGTAAAAATCAGTGGAATATCATGGAACATGTAAAGTAGGGTCAAAGAGCAGGATCTATCTTGCATGTTAACAAATGCAATGCGATGCATAATGTTGATATGTCAATGAAATAACACTGTTGAAATCTAGAGAGGAGTGGAAGATAGCGGTAATAGTTCGGTAAAATGTACAATGAGAAATGATGTTTTATACTATGTAATCACAATAAAATTAATTAAAAATAAATAAATAAATAACCTTCCTGGTCAGGAAGTGTTTTAGAAAGAAAGATGTTGGAACCTAACTCGCAGAAGTCAAAGGGGATGTCGAGTTGTAAGCCTATGATCCGTATCAAGACGAATAGACCCACCCCTTGTGTATAATAGACCTGATGCAAGTTGATAATTAAACTCTCCATCATTCTTGCCAAATGTGAATGTAAAATCCTGAAAGGTGTGGGGAATGTCAAGTCACCTTTCCCACCGAGATAACTTGGAGATGATAATTTATGAGCTACAGCTTTCATTAATACTCCCCCTAAAGTCTTTAATTATAACTTCATGTTACTTTCTGTATTCCCCAGACCTCTTCCTGTATCCATATAAACAGAGTACACAGATGTATTTGCCCAGTATCTTCTGCTGAAATGTAAGCTGCAGAATGATCAGCAGTCACAGTTGCATCATCCTAAAGTCAATTCTTGTCGCACTTACAGAAGGAAGTCCAGATGACATTCCTGTGGTGACCTTAGTAATGTTTGGAAGAAAAAGGGGAAATGGAGTGGACAGATTAGGCTAAAGTGGCAATTCCTAAATTGTATGCTCAGAGGAAATGTTAATTGTAACAAAATGTCAATTATTTTAGCAGGAAGTAGGAAAATACGGTACTCCATCTGATTTGAGGTGCAGCATGAAGGAAACCCAGTGTGGTATAGAGATTGGACTTCAACCCTGGAGACCAGGGTTTGATTCCCCATTTGGCCATGGAAACCTCCTGGGTGACCTTGTGTACATCACACACTCTAAGCCCTAGAAAACCTCAGGGTGTTAACTGAAAATAGCTTCCTTATAATTTCTTATAATTAAGAGAATGTAGGCCACATAGAAATGGCTTTTCTAAGAGAATAACAAAACTTATTGATCAGAATGAAAACATATGAAATAGTTGAACTAATGTTGACACATCAACAGCATAACAGACACGTCAACAGCATAACACAACAGATCAATAGCATAACTTATAATGTAAAACAAAAGCTGTAATCGCAAACATGAACACCAACAATCCCCGCAAGTATAAGTAAAAATGGTTTGGAAAAGTGTGCTGTATGAGTTAACTGTGACCCTCATTCTCTCTCTTTCTCTCTCTCTCTTTCCCTCTCTCTTAATGTAGCTAAATAGCAAAAGGAGAGAAGGAAACAAATAAACATGGAGGTTAGGGTCTGCTGACATATCTCCAGGTGATCTGACATCTATCGGAAAGTGTTTCTTACTTCCAGTTTTTAACTGCAACAACAACATTACCGTTTGCACAACAATTAGGCTGCAGAGGATAACCATGGGGGACTTCTTTGTGAAAGGAAAGATATCATAGTAAACATAGATAAATAAAATTCATAGGCTCAGAATATGCTCAGAACTCTGCTCTTAATTCTAAGGGCTAGATTAATATTTCAAATAGTCAAATATTTTGAGATTGAACTGCTAGTGAGTTTTATATGTTAATTTTTTTTAAAAAAAATAATATTCAGAGACTTCATGTAGCTTGTTGTTGTTCTCTTGTGGTCTCTTGAGGACTTTCTACAACTTCATGTTTGAAGCATCTGGAAGTTTCTCATTTTCTCCTCCAGCTAGTCTTGCTGATTAGGCAATTGTCTCTCATGACCTCTGATGTCCTTCTGTGATGCTAACCCCCCAATAAACGTAACTTAAACCCAACACTTCATTAACCCCTTGTATACCTGAAGAGGAAACTATCCCACTTAAACTATGGGCCTTTCCACACTACACTGTTACAGTGCTATTATTCCACTTTCAACATCCTGTGGAATTCTGGGGTTTATAGTTTCCTGGGGCCAAAGAGCTCTCTGCCTATGAATTCTCAATGCCCCTCCCTAAACTGCAAACCTCAGGATTCCATAGGATGTTGAAAGTGGAATAATAGCACTGTAACAGTGTAGTGTGAGAATGGCCTATGTTGTCTGGATAGTAGGAAGAGCCCATTATCACACATACAAACTAGTAGTTTATGAGTACAGTCATGCAAAAGTTTCTAACTTTAACATAAGCAGGTCATGGAAGAGATATGGACCAGGGCTAGAGTATAGAAAGACCAGAAATTGCTTCAAAGAGAGGGGAGTTTTTGGTACTGAGAGAGAGGATATTAGCAGCAGAAAAGTGGGGAAGCAAACACTAGTGGAGAAATCAAACAGAGAATGCTTGGTGTTCAGGAATGTTTGGTGTTCAGACAGTCAATACTACAGAGAGACATTAAAGCAGGGGAGGGAACTGTACAGCCCTCAAAATGTTGCAACCTAGCCAGAATAGTTAGTGATAAGGAAAGATGGGAGTCACAGTTCAGCAACATCTGGAGGGTCCCATGATTCCTACCCATACATTAGGGGGAAAAGGAACTTCAGATGTTAGATGGAGGAGCTGAGGAAGAAAAAGGAGATGCCCTTTATCTGTGTGGCTTGGGAACAAAGCAGGAGGGGGGCAATAAAGCCAAGTCAGCAACAAAAAGGAGACTAAGGAGACCAGGAACTATATGATCCTTCTTATAAGATCAATGAGCACTCTTTAGAGAAAAAAGTCCTAAAAGAATCATTGCTATTATTGTCCCTGTAATGGTTACAATGAAAACAATGATTAAATATGATTAAAATTAAAAGAATAGTGGCCTCTCTATTCCCCTATACTGCACTGCTGGATCTGTGATTAGAAATAAGAGGTGCTTTACAGAGGAAAACTGACTCATGATTCTCTCTGTCTTGGTACTGATGAGAAGGAGATGGATGCCAAAATTCTACATCAGCTACTTAGTTACATACGTGTAACTAATTTATGTCTCCTGGTATGACTGCCCAAACCCATGTTAACAGCCAGCAGCCACATCAGGCAAAGGAAGTGTGTTCAGCTGCTAATCAGGGTACAAGGAGGAGAATGTTTCCAACTTTTTCCTATCAGTGAGCAAGGGTTCAACAAATGATCAAGGCTTCAGTTGCAACAGGGGTCGTGCTTCAGATTCCAAATGCAATCTCACCATAGATTTTTATGTTATATGTGCATATACATGTGTGTGTGTGTGTGTGCGCGCGCGCATATGTATATGTATATCAGCAGGTGCACACTGGATCAACACTTTCATGAAGCGATTTACCACAACTCCAAGATCTCTTTCTTGAGCTGTTGGCTGTCAGCTCAGATCCCATCCATGTACATGTGAAACTGGGATTATTTGCCCCTGTGTGCCTCACCGCTTACACTGAACATTATTCACAATTTTAATACTTATTCTCCCAGTTCATAGAGATCCTTTTGAAGCTCATCACAACATTTAAGTATGGTAAATAATGTTGTGCCAAATGTAGCCATATCACTCCTAAGTCAATAAAGATCTTTCATCAACAAATTAAAAAGCATTGGTCTCGGTATAGATCTCTGGGTGACTTTGCTACTCATCTTCCTCCAATTAGATTACCACCTTGGATCCCATCCTGGGAGAAAGGCCAGGTATAACTTCAATAAATAAATGAACTGATCATTTGTTTCACTTATTTTCTTATTCCTGCTCTTTAACCAACTTCTGTTCCAGAAAAGGACTTCTCTTATTCCATGTCTGCTAAATTTGTTCAGAAGCCATTGGTGATGAACTTTGATAGAAATCTTTTGGATGTCCAGGTAAACAATGTCTAGTGCATAATTTCATTACATATGTTTATTGATACTTTCAAAGAACTTTAAAGGTTAGTGAGAGAGGACTGAAGAATTTAAGACGATCCTTTTTCAGGAAAGTATTCTTGGAAAAATACTTTTAATAACACCCACTAATTTATCTGAAACAGATGTTAAGCTAACTAGCCATTAATTACTTGGATCCCCTAGATCCCTTTCACAAATTGATATTTCATTGACCATTCTTCAGCCCTCAAGTGGAGAAACTGATTTTAGCATCATGTTACATATTTTAATTAAAAGACCAGAAATTTAACATTTGAATTCTTAAAGGACACTGTGGTGGACACCATTTGGTCCTGGTTGGGCTCAATGCTAATAGCAATATGCTGTTCAGGGTCATAGGTCCACTTACATTTTGCTTGTTTGGGTTTGTGTTCATATAAGTTCCAGGTTTTGTGTTGTTCGAATAGAACTCCCACCATCTCTTGTCCTAATAGGTAGTAGTAAGGAATGGTTGGAGCCATGGCCCAATTACAACTGGTACCTAGCAGAGAAGGTTAAGTAAAAGAGATAACAAACAACAGAGTCCACCAGCAGTGATGGAGGACTTATGCTGTACTGACTCATGTGCTATGTCAGAAGATTGGAAATGGCAGTCTTTGCCATTCTGAGGCCTGAATGGAGCCCTATCACTCTGACTCAGCTCTGTAACAGTATTGGGGTCTGTTTGTTTTGGCAAAATCTTATTCATTTTTCAAAAGATATAGCTGGGAGGTGGGCCTTGGTTGACTACACTAGTCATAATATAATATGGGAAGACAGGTTAATTTGCTTTCTTAATTCTTGTTTCTTCTCACATTATGTAAGGATGAATTTTACAAACAGAGGGTGAGAAGGAAACAAATTTTCCTCCATAAAGTTTCTTTCATGACTTCATGTGTAAATATACTTTATTTTGTGTCACAAATTAGACATCTTTCTGTGTATTTTTTTTAAAAAAATACAAACAGAAGCTATTTTTCATGCAAAAAGGCCCTTTTTAATGTTCACTGGTCATCATGCCTGCCTATAAAAGAAATCTGGATAAATGTTGGATATAAAAAACTGAAATACAGTTCATTTGGACTGTTGCTTAGTAAAAGCACATGACGCTTTTATCAGTTGTGGAAGTTCTTCTAAGTAAATTATGTTGCAGTGATGATGCCATTAATCATACCTGTGGCACTTGGCTATAGAAGAGATATCTTACATCTACTCAGTCTTTTCGAAAGAAAGAAACTAAATGTGATCATTTATCCTCTGCTCCTTTTTAAAGAACTGAGTTAATTATTTGTAATTCAAAAGCACTGGGGAAAATAGAACAGTAAATTACATCAGATAGTATATTCCTCTGTTTGTTGGCAGTAGGATGTTCATTCTCTAATTTACAAAGATAAATGGATGCATATATCAAGATCTAAAGAAGCAATGTCATATGAAAGTTATTTTACAAAGAAGCATCAAATCGCATAAAGTGGAACATAATCTTTGACAATCATGAGTGGCCAAAAAGGCAAAAGTAACATGGAATTATATTGTATTATATTAATATATTGTATTGATATATTCATATTCATATATGGTGTGATTATAACTTTTATATCAATGTTTGATGTAAACATTAAAGGTTTTTTTTTAAAAAAACCTGCAGTGTAACTTAAAGGTTAAAAAAAGCAGAAGAAATCCTAGTGTTTTGTTTTCAAAGTCAACTCAATGTTACAATCAACACTAAATATTAAGATATGCATCACAACAAGCACCTAATATGTCTTTCACTTATACTATGTGTCAGTGAGGCCCATGAATGGTTTTAAACGTACCATATAAAAAGGTTACAAGGCTGAGTTGAAAATAAGAATATTTATAGGCAACTGTTAGCTTTGTCTCTGCTTTTGTTGGTAAAAAGGCCCTGATGCATATCAAGGCAAGTTCTGTGTATTATTTAAGTTCCAAATCAGTCTTCATCTAGATTACAACATTATTATAAGATGAATGTATTATATTCTGAACCAGTCTTCATAACTGGCAATCAGTAGATTGAAAGGACTGAACCAATATTCAAAAATATTCAAGAATGTTCAGAAAACATGGTGGTTTTTTTGAGTGTCAAGAGATTCTGATGAGAAGAATCCTGAATTGACTAGAATGTTTGCTGTTTGGGACTTAGGCCATTTTTGCATGATGCCGCTGTCCCGAGATGAGGATGCATTGCTGATGGTCCATTGAGTCATGCTTTCACACGACATCATCGTGATCATGCTGCCAACACTTCCCCATCCATTGTGATCACAGAATATTCCATTACTGGAAAAAATCTGGTAATGACCCCCAACTGTGTGGTGCTTCCATCAACAGTGGCCATGCAGAAAGGGAAGAAGCATGATTTAAGTGCTTCTTTCTCCAGTGCAGCACAGGAAGTGGCTGGCTGCACTGTGGAAGGAAGGCACATGCCACTCATGCTACCCTTCCACAGGCAGCCAGCTGGGTGTAGAGAGGAGCACTTGCATCACACTCCCATCCTGGCAGTGGCACTGCCAAGATCACGACGGGACAACGATGGAAATGGGTAAGGTGCAGAAATGGCCTTTGTCTGTGCAAAATTCACACATTTGCGTTGCATGGAAAACAGCATTTTCTGTGCAGGAAACAGTATTTTTCGTACAGAAAACAATATTTCTACATAGATGTATTATTTTCTGCAACAGAAAATGCTATTTCCTTCACAGAAAATGCTGTAAATTTGCAAATGATTAATTTCAACAGGTAACAATATTTTCTGGGCACAAATCAGCTTTTTACGTGGAAAGTGCTATTTCTTAAGCAGAGAGCTCTATTTTCTATGCAAGACAAACACATATCGATTTTGCATAGAATAAGTCTCAAATTGCAAATAGGATGCAAAAATGGTGTGGTCTTTCAAGACCTTTTTGCAGTATGTAGAAAATTGCTAAAATTATTAATTATTTCCTTTGAGAAGAAAATTAGTGAGTAATTGCATCCCTAGTAGATTGTTCTGGTAAGCAGCCAGGTTTAAGTAAGGCTCCATGTATACATGTGTTGATGAAAACTACCAATCATTCAGATTGTCAAAATGTAAATATAAGAGGCAGAAAAATTCATATAGCATTCAATCACTATATAAAGAACAGATAATGAGTCTCAACAACTATATGTTTTTAGATAATGGGGTTGATCTAACAAAAATTACTACATTGTATTAATTTAGGTAAGCTTCACAAGGAAGTTGCTTTAATGTTGTACGTGTGGTGATTTTCTTTGCATGATGATTCATTTGTGTGCAGCAGTTCACCTTACAAATCAAGAGGCTTTCCTTTTTCCTCTGGTAAACATCAGAGAGAAGGGTTTGTGTGTGCAAGAAGAAAAAAACACTGGAATTGTGTGGTGAGCATGTAAAGATATTTCCATAAGATGACAGTTATTTGGACAGCCACCATTTTTGGAGGGGGTTTTTTCAGGGGAATTGACAGTGGCTCCTCTCCAAAAATGACATAATCATCCACAGAAAATTCACAGATTTCGCAATGTCGTTCCTAATGTATCTTGTGAAAAATGTTTCAAAATGGGAGTCGGGGTGGGCATTTTGACCCAAATTCTGATGGACAAGTAAAATTTCCTACATGGGCAACTGCCCTTGAAACACCTAGAAGAACCTAAATATCCTGGAATGTTTTCTTGCCCTTCAAACAAAGATTAAGAAGCAAGAAGGATCAAGAGAACAGGCAGAAGGATTTGAAGACATCAGCATCAAGACAATAGGGAGAGTATGAAACATAGAAGAAACAGACATTCTATAAGTCTGCAATGAAGAAGGTTCAGAAACAGCAAGATCTGAATTATAATTTCAATTTTGATATTAACTAAAGTAACAAAATTATGAGTAAAATAATATAAAATAATCTGTTCTCAAAGTAACAGATCTGCTGTAGACTATACCACTTAATCAAAGCTAAGGCTATTTTCACACTACAACCTCACCCTGGCATGGGAACGCATTGAAGCTGGTCCACGATGCATGCTACCACAGTACATCATCACAGTCACTTCTCCAGCCATCACAATCACACGTTATACCATTACTGCAAAAAATCCAATAATAGGCCCCTTTCATGTGACAAATGCAGAGACGGGGGCTGTTCCAGATATCAAAGCACTTCTTTCCTCAGTGCAGCACCAGAAGAGGCTGACTGCACTGCAGAAAGAAGGAGCATGTCCCAAATGTTATCAACCAACAGCAGCCAGCAGGTTGCAGAAGGAAGCATTCAGGACATGCTCCCATCCTAGCAATGGCACAGCAAAGATGACAGTGAGACATGGCAGGATCCAGGTATGGTGCAGAAAGAGCCTAAATAGTCTGCATATAAACAAAATCACCAAAATCAGTTCCTTGGGAGTTGGAATGCACTGGAGAACTATTTACTTAAACAGCTTTGGCAAAGTTTATTGGAGGCTCCTTTGGACAATTCCATCTCTGGAGAAGCCCCGGCAAAGTGCCTTCCAATGGGCCCCCTCAAATATCACTGGACTGCACTGGCATAACTGGAAATTCTTCTGGCCTTGGATCAACTACAATAGCAAGTACTACTACTGGACAGCAATCGAAGCAGCATGCCATTGCAGATAGATGCAATTCATCTTCCATTTTGAATTTCGCTCGATGCCCAGATGCACTATGTCATCACATGTTTGTCAATTCAAACAGCCTTTAGTACTAGACAAACTTAGAACAGGAGAATGTATTGGAGATTCCAGAGCAGGCATCAGTCCCTGTAGCTCTACTGAGGATTATCAATTATCCAAGCATTCTTGATACTGATGCTGAATATGGGTGCCTATTATTACAGAAACAATCAATGTCTCTATATAAGCAACAGCATGTAGAGCACATGGGATGTAATTTATTGTTATTAATGGTCACACATTTCTGTAGCACATGATTCTTCACCATGCTCTTGTTTGTACCACAGAAATTTTGAACCACTATGGTGAAACATAGTGTAACATTCTGAGCACTGAGATGACCTTCCTATATCTAGCAGAATATACAACAGCAGGCCAGACAAGCAGATCTTTGCCCATGTGCCAGTCTTTTTGAGGAGAAAATAAATTAAAATGATGTGCATTCTTAAAACCACAAGAACTATGCTTAAATATATAGAAAATCTCTCTGGGTGACAGATTATATAGGTCACTGAAATTGAAATGACAAATGGGTGCTCTTCTGAATTCAGTATACTGAAAAGTGATATACAGGAGGTGGTATTAAAAAAAAAAAAACTAGTGGTGATCCTGAATCTTTGTCATGACTATCTACACTGAAATATAATGGCTGAGGTAAGCCATGAAACAGTGATTTCAACCCGACACAAAGCCAAGAGGAAGTTGATATGTCAAAGTAAAGGAAGGGTAATTTCTTCAAGAGATTTGTTTCACCAGCTCTGCTTTAGGCAGTGGTTTCTCAACAAGAATCACAACCATTGCTACTACAGTAAAAAACATTGTATTTCTTGAAACACATTATAATGTGGGAGGGACATTACTGAAGTGGCAGAATAATTAAAAATAAGTGGAAACAATATAAAAGTAAAGTTCGCACCTTCAAAGCACATGAACTTGTACTAACAACAGATAACATATTTGTGATGGTTAAAATTGACAATGTGCACATCCAGTCAAGACTGAGCCACAGTGAACTCAATGGGATTTATTCCCATCCATGGAAAGATGAAGAATCACCAAACAGAATCAGTGACACAGTGTCTCTGTGGGAAGGGAGCCATTTCATAAAAACATTTCTCTTCAAATTACTTAGTCAGTTCCATGGACTTTTGATCAAATTTCTCACCAGTTCTAGCTTTTTCACTAAGACATTTCTTCATTGCTAATATACCAGCACTGTTTTAGATTAACAGATGAAGCAGACAAGGCACTCCATTGCCAGTCTTCAGCTGGTAGGTGTTCGATCCTGAATGAGATTATAATCTGACATGCACCAGATCTGGAAAGTATGCCTCTGTTAATGCAGCCTAGAACTGCATGAACATTCCCTTTGTCATGACAACACACAGCTAACAGAAGGAAAACAGCCAACAGTATAATCTCATTCTATCCTATCTCACTTCACAGCCTCACTCTAACCCGCACGCCACCTTGAACACATCTGAGATCATCTGATATCAGAAGCTAAGTAGAGCTGGCCTGGGTGAGTACTTGGCTGGGAAGTCACCAGGGAATGTCATGGATTTCCAGGAAGGGTGAGGAAAAGGTGGGTCACCATGAAGACCACTACCAATCAGTGCTTACAATCCTGGCCAAATAGACCAAGGGTCCAACTCAGTATAAGGTAGATTCCTCTGATCATGCTTTTTGGAGAGGGAGAAAAGATGAAAGGAAGACACAGGCAAAGGAAGACAGAGAAGGAAAGCATCAGAAGTAAGACAGAGAGAGAAAGGGGGTATGCCATGTTAGAAATAACAGATGAGGGGAAAAAAAAGATCTTTTATGGATTTGAACCTTTTTTGCACATTCAAAACTTGGGAGTTAAAGATGGACCTTAATGTTAAATGGTTGATTTAAGAAATATTCATCTTCACCCTGGCATGAATCCAGCATGCACTCCATGGATCATGTGAACCCTTTAGCTTTCTCCCTTGCAAGTACAATCATTCTATTCTCTGCTTCCTTCATAATGGCTTTATTATTCCTTGAAAATTACTTCTATGCGAGTTGGACGTTTTGCTTGAAGAGTTTCCTTTGCCCAACCAATTATATCCATGTGCTGTCATTATTAAATGAAAGTCAAAGAATTCCAGTTACTGTTTCTATTTGCTGAAAAGGTTCTTCCAATTTCATTCATTTTGTTCAGAATTAAGGAAGCAATCATGTGCTCCCAAACAGCGTTGGCTTAGAAGTCTATGATTTATTTATTTATTTATTTTAAAATAATAATAATAATATTTTTTTTATTGATTGTAAAGAAAAAAAAGAACAAAAAAAGAAAAAACACTATGTGATATGCATAAAAGTGAAAAAAGGAAATTTCAACAAAAACAAGCTTATATTGTTATTGCTCTCCAATTCCACTTTAATCATATACTTATTCAGCATATTCTATATCATACTGCTTATATACATACTGCTTACCTATATCTAGATCTCATTCTCAGTATACTCATTATTATAATAATAATTTCATTCATAACTCTATACTTTCCCATTACATTTAATCTATTACTATTACTAAATATAATCTTATTACTAAACATATCAAACTATTCCTAAAAATAAACCCACCCCCCAGAGCCAATTATGTTTCAACTTACTCCACCTTCCAGAATTGTAATTCTTGTGGAAGTATGACACCTTCCTCTTTTATTAAAACCTTTTCCACAAATATTTTCCATATTGCTTTGAAATCATTCCCCTTCATTATTCCTTTTTTGGCCTTATTTATTTATTTCTAACCCTTACTGTTGCAATATAGGCAACTCCCCACATGATTAACAGGAGATGCTACTAAAAACACAATTAAGTTTCTGTGTTAAAATGCAGATAAACACTTTATCGTGTTGGGGGAAAAATCACCAAATGAAAACAGTAGAAAGCCCCATCAGAGAAGGAAAAATTACAGTACCCTCTCCCAAGGACAGCCCCTTTCTACAGCAGGCAGACAGTTAGCAAATGAGTGCCTGAATAAAAGAATCTTTGCCTGCTGGTGCAGAGCGGAAGGACCCCAGATGCGAGAGCCTCTCACCAGAGGCTGCTCGCATGATCCCCGCACCTCAGCGCCAGAAGACGGTAAGGTGCGGAAAGGACCACAGAAATGGCCTCAGAAAAAGGCATACATTAAAATATGCAGATATTGATGCACAACTGGGTGAAGGACAATGACATGGAGGTCCATCTTCTCTTGGAGAAGAAGTACCACAGTCTGAGAGAGGGTGACTGAGAAAGTTTATGCTGGTGTGACAGAAGAGCAGCTTTGCAAGGCTTGGTGGTTTATCCACCACCAAATTTAAGAACATTTTAAAAGCTAACATAGGCCATTTCCATGTTACACTGTTTTTGTGCTATTATTGCCCTTTCAACATCCGGTGGAATTCTGGGGTTTGCAGTTTACTGAGGTGAAAGAGGTCTCCGGCTGAGAATTCTAAAGGCCCCTCCCTAAACTACAAACCTCAGGATTCCATAGGACGTTGAAAGTAGAATAATAGCACTATAACAATGTAGCAGAGGCCCTTTTCGCACGGCATTTTCCATGCAAAAGGGCCCCTGGAGTGTCGCACGATTGTGAGTACAATCCACATGATGCACTCACAATAGCATGATGCTCCAGGGTAGGGCAGGCGCCGATCGCGCAGCTTTTCATTTTCAGCTAGAAGCCGAAAACGGTGTGTGATTGCGCGTTGCTCCTGGGCCCCGCGCACATGTACCTGGCATGCGGAACTTCTGGACCCAAGCCGGTCGTGCTTCCTGCCCCAGCACAGCCTGGGAAAGTCCCAGGCTGCGCTGCGGAAGAAAGAGGTGGGGCTCTTGCACGAGCAGGCAGTTCGGGCAGAGCAGAAGGACCACGGATGCGAGAGCCTCTCACCAGAGGCTGCTCGCATGATTCCCGCACCCCAGCGCCAGAAGATGGTAAGGTGCGGAAAGGACCACAGAAATGGCCTCAGAAAAAGGCATACATTAAAATATGCAGATATTGATGCACAACACTCGAAATGTGCAATAAATTCGTACTGCTTGGAAAATGCAGGCAAAAATGCACATTTTTTTTTTTAAAAAAATCCTGAAGTCCTTTTTGTAAGATTCTCAAATAATCCTCCAGATCTTTATGATAATGGATTTTATAAACACACTGTCAAAACTGACAGAAAGTGGGCATAAGCTATACATGAAACTGTGAGCGGAAGGCTGCCTGTGAATATGAACTTGGTAAAGATGCACATCCCTAGGCAGTGATACCTAAATCGTTTTCAAACCAACATGATGTAAACAACCATCTCCCCTCTTTCTTCCCATGGCTCCACACTAGAGTTACACACACACACCCTTAACATTGTCCAGACCATGTCCTGCCAATTAATATTTAATTTATGCTTTGTCAACAAGGCAGAGAAGACGGAACCCAGCAAAGTTAGTCTGATATTAGAATCACATGAACAGCATTCAGTGAGTAGGTGGCATTTTTGCAAACCTGAAAAGATTTGCCTGTTGAATAGACTCCATTCTATTCAAAGATTAAAAGGCTGCACAAATCAACAGTACCCAGGTCTACTGGGAAGAGGCTCAGAGTGTTATTTACTTCAAATTCAGAGTCTCATGAACACATGCAGAGACAAAAAAGGCTCAGAATTCTGACAAGAAAACCTTGAAGTCTCCCTTATATGTTGTCAAAGTCTTTTTTCCCCGCCTCATTCCTAGTTTGGCAAGTTTTCCTTGAGAATGGCCTATCATCAGCCATTTTTCACTTGCTGAAGTTTTAGATTGCTGTCAAATACTTTTTAATAGGCTCCCGTGTTTGTGTCCTATCCTCTGATATTATAGACACAACAAATCCTAGATGACAACCAATAAAACTTCCCAAAGTTTTACAGCCCTCAGCTCAGACTTGTCTACCTGAAGATGTCATTCAGTATCACTGACAGACATGTTAAGACTGGCTGATAACTAGAGGGTGCCTCTTTTTTGCAGGATATGGAGACTTACGTTACAAAACCACAGAGACAAATGTTACTTGATGAACATCAAAACTGGCCTTATTGTTAGGCCAACATGTGTGGCTGGTGGTTTCCATGTGGTGGTAAATCTTTTCTGGATTTTAGTCTGAACTTTAAAGGAGATCTCCCAAGTGCTGGACTCTATCCTCAGAATAAGTTTTTGTCCTTTGGAAAGATGTCTTGAAGCTCAGACTAAAAACCAGAGCAGTTTCACCATGCCATGTACAAAGAAGCCAGTACCCACTGTTTTAGGCAGAGTGAGGAAATGGTCTCAATGAGAGGAGGCTGGAAAGCTGTGCTTCTTGAAAACACAGCTGTTTCCACCTTTTGGAGGACAGAAGTTTCTATGCCACACACCTTGTGCCTCCAAAATCTTGCTTCCTCAGGTAAAGCAGAGAATACCTGTGACATTGGTGCATTAGAGTACACACCTGTACTGACTGTTTTGCTATTCCAGTTCACCTTTCCATAGGAGAAAGGAGGCTGGTTCTTTGCCTCAGGCAGCAAAACGCCTTTGGGCTTTCAGTAGCCTATTTATTGCTGAGGACAAAGCATAAGCATGGAAGGCCTCTCCTTTTTTTTTTTTTTAAGCATATTTTGTTGGTCTTTTAGAAATTTCTTTCTCACCTTTAACAATGCATTTTCATGCTCTATCAACTCAGAGCAGATTAGAACAATCAAGAATCTCACAGTCATGGAATAAAAATCCACACAATGCAATTAAAATACCACAATCAATAATAAAACAATAATTCAGCATGGAATGAAGTCCCAAACAAGGGTTCTTTATTTTGCGTAGGAAAACAAAAGCTTCACAGAAGCTTCATAAATATACTGAAAATGGCAAGAGGAGGTGTCAAACGAATCACAAAATCTAGACATGGTCACTGGGAAAGCCCTTCCTTGTTTGTTTTCCTCCCCTACATGCAAGACTGGAGGAAAACTCCTTCAGCAGCTGCAATGCAATCCAAAGTGGTGGTACACAGACTGGTGCCAATCCACAAGCTATTGGCTGGCAGTCCACATCATGTTTCCTTGAAAGAAATAGTTGTCCTGAAGAAGCATAGATATGATCCTTCGCACGTATGGGAGAAAACCCTACACATGCTAGGGCTGTCAGTTTGGTATTATCCCAGGTCTTGAGGTTTACAGGCAAAAACCTATGATGTAGGGACAGGTCCAGGTGACGCCATTAAGTTGTATGCATTAACTACCGACCAGAGTTGCTCACAGCTTCAAACACACCAACACACAGAATGTATTTTCCAGTTAGGAAATTAAAACTTTGCTAATAGGACTGTCCCCAGGCCAAGGTGAAATGAGGGGATTATTCCTTCTCACTTAGGGAAATGGAATAAGGAACATCTAATCTAGCCTACTTGCTACTTCAAAGCTAAATCAACAGCACAACTCCTTTTACGGATCCCAGCTGGGACCTGTTACACGTGGAAAAACCACTGCCCATCAGTGCTGAGTGTGAAAAGCGCACCCAAGCCTCACACTCAAGGCCTGCCCAGCCTGACACCTCTTTGTGTTCAGGTCTGAACAGCCAGGGAGATCTCTGACTCAAGCCAGGGCCAGGAAAAACGAGTCTGCCTCAGTTCTCCCTCTCTGAGAACGCAGTCCCTTCCTCACTCTTGTCCCCCCCTTGGCTTCTTCCTTTCAGGACTCTCTCCGCCTTTACTGCCTCCCCTAAATCTGCCCCTCTCCCAGATGTAAGGATCAGCAGTGATTTATATTTTCCAAGACTGTGGTACTGTTGGCACTAAGGTCAAGGTGATATTATTGGTAGCATGTATATTCCAGGATTCAAAATAAGATTCTGTGACACTGTTTTAAGGAACACAGAACCTCAAACATTTATTGTAACACTGTTGCTTAAATTTGTTTTGTACCTCAGTGTTTATAAACAGCACATCATTCTTCTCTCTCTCTCTCTCTTTCTCTCTCTTTCAATTCATTCACTATCTTTTGTACACACAATTTCTCAGTTCTCTCCCCCACAGAGCTCTTCAAATCTTCAACCTCTCCCAAACACACCACAAAACACGCTCCCTTTCAAACACCCAGCAGACAGTTAAAATCCGTTATCTTCCTCTTTCCACCAGCCCCTCCCCTGGACTATCCAAGGTCCCATTTCACCAGCCAATCAGTTTAAACACTCTCAGTTGCCAGGGAGGCTCTGTTGTCAAGACTCCCTCTCATAAGGTTCATCAGAGGACCCTTCCTTAATTTTGCACCGCTAGAACTTGTGCAATGTAAATGATAAAGATCGGCTTTCCAAGTCCAAAATGTGTCTCTAATGCAACTCCAAGACTGGAGTCAGGTCTTATGAAAGTGGAGGCCAGAGTGTGGTTGACCATGCTCAGCTACTGGCTTAGACAATCCTTCTTCCCCTCGGGCCTTGCCCCACTAATGTTGAGAGATGAGTTTCAGTCTATGTGGAAACAATGATGACTAAAATCTCATCACTGGGCTTTTCTCCAGATCTTCTGCTCAATACAGGATAGGACCAAGTTAAAGTAGCTACCAAATAACAAGCAATAACTGGATCTAGCCAGTGTTCCAACCTTTATTGCTAGTGACTCTAACAGATATCTGGCTTCACCTATGGTATATTTAACAAAACTAGAAATACCCAAACATCAGAGCCCTTTACCTTGACACGATGTCATGCCCTCCCCTCAGCTGTCCATGAAAGCCAATACAAGAAGATACCCTTCTCAGAGAGACTGTGCCCCTGTGGCTCTGGCCAAACAGAAACAACAGAGCACATCCTACTCCAGTGCTCATACTACAGGGACATCTGTCTCAGCCTTATTTCACCCCTATTGCAAAAGTACCAAGGACATACTGAGCAATTCTATACCTCTGCTGCTTTCAGAAATCAATCTCGATATAACACGTAGGCCCTTTCTGCAGGTTACCTTTTTTCGGCGCTGGGGTGCGGGGATCGTGCAAGCAGCCTCCAGTGAGAGGCTCTCGTGTCCCCACTGCTTCAGCTCTGCGTGAGTTGCCTGCTCCCGAGCAGGCAGCGCGAGAGCCCCACCTCTTCCTTCCGCAGTGCAGCCTGGGAGTTTCCTGGTGTGCGCTGGGGTGGGAAGTGCAACTGCCACAGCTCCAGAGGCCCCGCACCCATGGCAAGTGCACATGGGGCCCTGGAGCAATTCGCCATCGCGCACCATTTTCGGCTGAAAGCCGAAAATGAAAAAGTGTGCAAGTAGTGCCTGCCCTGCCCTGGAGCCTCACACGATTGTGTGTCGTGCAGATCATGTTGTGCAGATCAGAAATGAGTTGCTAGACATCCTGGTTCTAAGCCATCTAATACTTGAAAAATAATCATACCGATTAGAGATAATGAACACATTATTCTTGCTGGGGGTTTTTTAATTATCGTATTGTTAGCTACAAAACAGTAGCACACTTTTACAGTTTAGGACTTACAGTTTAATCCTCCTACATTCCTGGTGAGAGAAAAGCCTAGAAAATTAATAATGGCCTAAATCCAAAAGTATCATTGTGCTAATGCATTTACTCCTGAACTAGTAGAAATAAACTTGGTGTAAGGAGAATCAGCATGGTATAATCATTTGAATGTTGCACTATGATCCTGGAGACCAAAGTTCATCACATACTCTCAGGCCCCAGAAAACCCCATGATTGGTTTGACTTAGGGTTGCCATAACATGGAAACAACTTGAAAGCACACAAAACCAAAAATAACCTCAGAACTAATTGAGACCCAGCATGATGTAGTGGTTTGAGCATTGGACTATGACCCTAAAGACCAGAGTTTGATTTCCTAGTCAGCCATGTTAACTCACTGGGTGACCTTGTTTGCATCACACACTCTCAGTCCCAGAAAATCTTGTGATAAGTTCACCTTATGGTTGCCATAAGTTGGAAATGACTTGAAGTCACACAGCAAAGGAAATGATCCAACACTTTTCTACTGTGTGACTATTTGTGGAGTGGAGACTGCATGGGTACACCATCTGAGACTATTACTTGTGTCGTGTTTACCTGTAGCACATCTGTGCTAGCGGAGTTTTTCATCTCACCAGGGTGACATGTGATCTAGGATAAAGTAAACTCCCCCCCCCAAAAAAAAAGTGGGATGGGGAGGAGGAAAAAAAACTAAAGCTGGGATAAAGAAACCATGGTTATTGGATGTGCACAGTCTTGGGGGATTTTCATGGGCACACAGACACCCTTGAGCTCCTCAGACACCCTACACTACCCCATATTTTTTGAGTGGATGAAAATCAATCCAAATAGGCTCAAACCCTAAGTACTTCTTGGCTTCTATTTCTGACTATTTTTTACCAATTTTCAGGGGTCCAGAGTTCTGAGCGAAAACTGCCCACTCCTGATCTGAGACAAAATGGTATATGAAAGAAATTTGTTTTTCACAGGAAATTCGAGAGTGGAGTTTACAGTTTTTGTCTTAGGTATTTTTCCCTCTTTTGTTAAGCTCATCTAACTACTTGACATTGATAAAAGCAGCAGTCTAGTCATAATTTTATTGTGACTAGAAGACAACCATTATCCAAATGTACTACAAACATTACTTGTAATCTCTGCGTGCAAACATAAGAAATTAGCAGTTCTGAAAGTTATATATTTGTTACCATTACCGATAAGCACAGTGGTGGCTATTCTCCAGGGGTGACCACTCTGTCACCTTAGTCAATAATGGGGAGATATATACAGCCCTAATATCAGAATAATCATTATAGTCTAAAACAAAATAAGCAATATCCTCCAGAATTAAGGAGTTACAAAAACAAACTCTAGTTTCCTTAGGGGTACCAGAATAAGCCCTGTCAAATCTGCCAGGCAAAGGACATTTAACCTTGCCTGTATGAAAGCCAATTTCATTTTAGTGGCAGGTCAATGATTCAGATATTCTGGAAGATTAAAGGAGGAAGGGACAAAATGCAGAAAAGCTTTTCTCTACTGATACTGTATAAGTTTTATAGTTAGCGGCCTTATTTTGCCTTATATTGATAGTAGTTAAAATGAGTTGATTGTTTTGAATTTATGAGATACATTTTTTGTCTGTAATGAGCAGGAAGGGTGAAAAACCTATGAGAAGATATATTTCTTATGCCCTTCTTAAATAATTGTGAAAATATTTTCCTGTTGTTGCAACAACACCAACAACAGCTCCTACTGCCATTATTATTTAGCAGCAGTGTGACATCAGTAGAAACCTACCTTTGCAAACCCGAATAGGTTTTCCAAAAGGAAATTAAGAAGAACTGTCAAACTCCTGACAGTTTTTTTTAAAAGAATTATATTTAAAGAATTACTGACCAAAGTGAAAACAAAATAAAGTACCTGCCTTTTAAAATCAAAATAAAAAATAAAGACACATAACATAGCTGCTGCTGACAACAGCAAATTCATAACTAGGGAAGAAAGAAGGGAAATAGTGAAGACAGCAAAAGAAATGATCAAAAACTGAAGTGATTTAACAGACTATCAAGATCCACGTCTTGGAAGTCCACAGTCATCTTCCATAACATACCAGGTTACATTAAAGTTTCCAGGACTTGTTTTTTTCTTAGAGTATCAGAACAGGCCTTCTCATGTTTTAGACTGATTCCCAGTCCACATCCAAGCAATGCTGAAATCACCGGGGTGGTCCATTTCCGCACCTCACCTTTTTCCGGAACTGGGATGCGAGGATCACGTGAGCAGCCTCCAGTGAGAGGCTCTTGCATCTGGGGTCCTTCAGGTCCTCACGAGCTGCCTGCCTCTTCCTTCCACAGTGCAGTCTGGGAGTTTTCCAGGCTGCATTGGGGCAGGAAGCATGACTGGTACAGCTCTGGAGGCTCCACATGCCAGGTAAGTGTGCACAGGGCCCAGAAGCAATGCTCGATCATGCACCATTTTCGGCTTCTAGCCAAAAATGAAAAGGTGCACGATCGGTGCCTGCCGGCCCCTGGAGCAATGAGCGATTGTGAGTGCATCATGCAGATCACTCCTCACAATCATGCGATATTCCAAGCCCTCTTTCACATGGAAAATGCCGTGCGAAAAGGGCCCTAGACTCTGTGGACTACCGTGGCCAAAGACACTCCAACATGGGTTTTAAGCAGAAGTTTTGAAAGGAAACTCAGTCTGTACCTGCACCTCAATACAGAATAGTATGTCAGTTTAGCCAGTTTAGCCAGGTCATAGTCAGGAAATCACCAGAAAACTCCAGAGATAATAGGCTTGCAGCTAGCCTTAATGTCTCTGTCTTTTGGGACAATAGTGACTGCGAGATTCCTACCAAACCACTGATTGTGTGATCCCCTTTTCCTTTGACCAAGCAATCTTTCCTTCAGCCTAAAACCTGTCCATCAACTACAGAGCTATCAGGCAACCATTAGGCCCTTTGTCACCTAACTCTAAAACCATCAGTCTGTTCTGAACCTCATTATCCACTCTGCGAACTCCATTGTTTACTCAACCAGAGAGCCATTCACACCCCTACCCTCCAGGCAGAAATCAGGTATTTAAAACACCCAGTTTTGACCAGCTAACTCACAGTACATTGATTGCTGGTAGCCACTCTGCCTCTCTGATTCCTGATTGTGTACTGTCCTTAGACACATGTCTAAGCCACATCACTGCTTCTTTGCTACTGTTACGGATTGGAAAATATCATTCACAATGCCCTGAAATCTTGCTATTTTGAACTTTCCTCCCTTTTCCTTTGGTTATCCCCATGTGATTGTGTGACTATTTAGATCTCATGTGTGTGTGATCAATTCCCCCAATAAAACAAAATTAAGTTTACTTTGGAATATTTGGCTGTTTTTTTCCCTCACACAGGCCCCCTAAATATTGGTGTCAAATATCTCATTAAGTCACCCTGCTGTCGCAGGCCTCCATATTGAACTGATAATTCTTCATTTTTGCATAGAGGTATTGTTATCATAGGTGGACCCCTGATTCACTCATGTTTTGGGGTAACAGTGGGATATTAGAAAGAAATAAAGAAAGAGAGAGGGGGAGGGAGAATGAGAGGGAGAGAAATTGAAACAGAGAGACAGAGAGAGAGAGAGTGTCAGGGTATATTCACTGCATCCCCCACTTGAAAGCATTTACTGCAAGTCAAATATATTTAGGGTGAGACCATTAATGTGAATTATACAATTCTCTGTCTTTCAAAATTAAAACATTTCAACAAAATTCACCTTCTTTGAATTCCCACGCTGGTAGTATTCCTCCAACTGAACCTTCTCACCCAACTTGAATTCCGGGGAATGGACAGGGTATAATAAAGATGATGATGATGATGATGATGATGATGATGATGATGATGATCTTGCTATGCCAGCTTTGTATCACCTTTCTCTTCCCAAACATTTTTAAATAGAATTTGTCAATTACAAAGAATTTCTTACATAGCCAATGATGTACTACTAAAATTTCTGAATTTTTGAAAATGCTGTAATCAAGAGAATTATTATCCCAATAAAAAGGAATTATAATTTTGAACTGTAAGCTATTTTCAATATGTATTTCCAGTATGTTCTTTTCAAAAAATGTACTTCCTCCCCCTCTCCTGGGAAGTATAGCATGTTCAAATAATTATTAATGCTAATATAATACTCTTGGAGCAGCCATTTAATTGAAGAATGGATATTATAGTCTCAACCATGTGAATGAGTTCAATTTTCTTCACTTATGTTTAATATAGTCTCAAACTTCCATACTGAATTTACAGTCTTTTGTAAAGACCTATTATAATACGTACACAGCTGTTCATTACTTGTTATGCTTAGAATAAACTTCACAATTCCCATAATGAATGGATGGCATAATATTGCATGATATTTCTGGTGTCATGGAAACCAATTTAATTAAGTCCTATGAAAGTCAAATTCATTTTTCTAAAACCTTTAGTTTGTAGTCTACGATTTAGGTTATCAAAACACAAGATGGCTTGCTACATCCAGCTTCATGTCCCAAACAACTCCACATTATAAAAAAACAAAAAACAAAAAAAACACACCACAAGCTAACAAAAAAAATCAACAGCAAATAAGTATGTGCACAAAATTGATTACAATATTTTTCTATTTTATTTTATTTATTTATTTTTGTACTTGCTCAACTATAGCCCATCAAAAAGTGTAAAAAATATAAAGATATTTTATTTTCAGAATATTCTAGCGACATATATGTTTTCAGAGAGCCAGCATGTTACAGTGGCATTGAGCACTGAGTTCCAACCCTGGAGATCAGGGTTCAGTTCCCTGCTTGGGAATTGCTTGGGTGACCTTAGGCGCATCACACACTCTCAGCCCCAGAAAACCTGTAAAAGGTTTGCCTTTGGGTCACCATAAGCTGGAAAGACTTAAAGGCACACAACAGCAATATGTTTTCAGGTAGCACTAGAAACAAGAAGTGAGGAATTCTCCCAATGCAAATAGCCATTTTTGAGGGGAAACCTTTCTCAAGTTTCGAGCAGAAGAGGAAATGAATATATTTTTTCTCCTCAACACTACAAATACCAGTAATTATCAACTGGCACACCTCAGGTGATGCTGTACGCTTTTGTAAAGCCCTCATGTGGAATGATAGGATGTATCTAACAGCATGCCTGGTTTGGTCTGAGATCAAATTAACATTTCTTAATTGCATATACACATACCTCGTAGAAAGAAGCCAAGTAAACTCATTGTGGACAGAGGACTGCACTTCACGTATTTCTGAAGAACTCTTAACTGTGATGTCTCTGAGAAGGCCAAGCATCTTTTTTAAATGTACTAATAAACAAAGTTACCCTATGAGCATTGATATGTATTTGTTAGGATGGGTAACCTCCAGTCTGGGGACATGATTCTGAAGAGGTTGATTTGCATTTTTTTCTGAGTAAGATTTAGTGCTCTGGTGTGTGTTTGTGTGTCTGTGTCTGTGTCTATAGTGATGCTTGTCCTGTTTAGAAAACCAGCCAATGCCCACAATCCTTAAACAGAGTCTTTAGTAGCAGCCACAGTTGCCATTTACTGAAGCTTATCTGTCAAATAATTACGGTTCTTGTTCCAGCAGTTCAGATCAGCAATCAATTCAGAGTGTCGGTTAAAGGGAGTATCCAGCAGTGTAGTCAGCCCGCAAAGCAAGGTTCAAGGTCCTTCAGGAACATGAGCCAAGGATCAAAGCCATTTACCACCCTCAGAATCTACCACTGTGGTATTGAATGCCCTGTCACGCAGCTGGAGGAAAGCAGTGGAAATCAGAGAAGTATCTGGCTATTTTCCCACAGCCAGACCTAAAGCAATTACATCTCAGCAGCTCTGGTAATCATTTTGTGTCTGGCTATGGGAACATAACTAGATGCTTCTCCAGCCTGCTACCATTCTCCCCCAGGTATAGAAGGTCATGGGGGGGGGGGAGGCGGTGACATGTGCATAAAAGGCATATGCACATGTAAGTTAAACATATTTTACAAGATTTTTAAAGTCTCAAACTGATGAGGTTCTCTCAAAATATTAAGGCTCTTCCAGAGGGGGAAACATGTCAGGAGGCTGCAGTATTTGTTGCTGTAGTTCCCAGGCTTTGTTAAAATATCCAAACAATGTTTCTGTTAGGTTGATGTGGGTTTTCCGGGCTTTGAGGCCATGTTGTGTTAGTATTTTCTCCTGAGGTTTCACCTGCATCTGTGGCTGGCATCTTCAGAGGACCCTCTGAAGATGCCAGCCACAGATGCAGGCGAAACGTCAGGAGAAAATACTAATGAAAATACTAATAGAACACGGCCTCAAAGCCTGAAAAACCCACAACAACCTATGGATTCTGGCCGTGAAAGCCTTTGCGTTTACAATGTTTATGTTATTCTAGATTATTTTCAGGTAGTTCTTGGCACCAGTTGTAAGCTTTTATTTCCATCTTCAAGTGAATTTCTTTTTTAATTTCAAAATACATTGGAACAGAAAAATTGTGTCCTTATTTCTCTCTCTCTCCCTCCCTCTCTCTCTTACTCTCTCTCTCTCTCTCACACACACACACAATTCTGCCCCCCATCCTGTGACAGTTATAGTGCCATTCACTTCAAAAGTGAAATAATACTTTTGCCCTATACCACTATAATTCTAAGCATTTTTTAAAAAAATAAATTGAGAAGGATAAAAACTATCCTTCAAAATGTAGGACTTCCTAGAGTTCCATCAGTGTTTCCAGAGAAAGCTTTTATCACACAATCATGCTCCCCCATATGCAGAGTTTTACAAAGGGTCCAAGCAATCATTTCTTGAGTTTGGTGAATTTCTCTGGTTTTCCACCATTTTCTCCCTCTTACCATTAAAAGGATCTGTTAAAGAAGGGAGACAGAATAGCTGCAGAATGCCCTTTGATCTATAGGACCATCCAATCTGGATGTACCCTTAATTATTCTCTCAATAAGGAAGGGGAGAAAGGGAGATGAATACAATCATGAGCCAAACTGGGGAAATGAGCACTGCTGATGTTGTAAATGAACTTTGTCTATGGCAGAAGGGGTAACAAAGCTATGAGTGAGCTTGGGAGAGCAAAAAATGGCACAAGTGGATACAGAAGTGTTTGCATGTATGAGGGAAGAAAAGGAAAAAAACACAGAGAGAAAAATGTCTGAGCTTTTGTAACTTTAGTACGAGTGTTCATTCTTGCACGACTATGGACTAGGATGCTTTCTGAGATTTTCCAGTGAGCCAAGAAAAAAAGAAAGAAAGAAAGAAAGAAAGAAGGAAAGAAGGAAAGAAAGAAAGGTGACCCAGAACACTGCACTGCTTAGAGGCAATGGTTTGTGTCTGTGTTGGGAAGGAGAATCTAAGTAGCCAGATTTTCCCAGACCCAACAGCAATAAACTGGTAATAAGTAGCCAGACTTCCATGCAGCCAATAAAAGCTTGTTTTTAGAACAAAAAATGGAAAAAGTCACAAAATATGAAGCAGGAAAACATCATTTCAGCTGACTGATTGAACAGTGTGGAAAATGATAAGAGTTCAGTGAAGAAAATGGACCTATCTTTTAGTCTGTGTGGCTGTGTCTTTAGCATTGGGGGCAACAAGCCTTTCAGGAATGAAAGCAGAGCAAGGTAAAATGTGTAGGAACAAAATTTTTGTCATGCCCCCCCCCCGCCCCTGAGAGCAATTCATCAAAGGAGGAACCAGTCTTATCATGATAGCATGAAAGAGAACAGAGCCAGCAGCCACCTAGACCATTTCCACACTAGACCGTTATAGTGTTGTTATTCCACTTTCAACATCCTATGGAATCCTGGGGTTTGCAGTTTCAGGAGGGGCCAGCCAGCCTCTTCCGAAACTGCAAACCCCAGGATTCCATAGGATGTTGAAAGTGAAATAATGCAGAAAGTGGAAAGTGGAATAGTGTGGAAAGTGGAATAGTGTGGAAATGGCTCTAGTCAGATAGAGGAAGATAAGCTAGATTCCTCTTCTGCTGGGTATACACAGCTCATGGGGTGTGAAAGGATGAGGAACAGCCACTCACTCCTTGGGAAAGGTATATGCAAAACTAGATAATTCAAGCTCTCTCTCTCTCTCTCTCAGACAAAGTGTATGTCTACAATCAAGGTCTGTTCAGGAGAAGGCCATCCTGACTACTGTCAGATTTCCACATCTGTTAGGATTAGGGGTATAGATCCACCACAAAAGTGGAAAAACCAAAAATATAAAAATGTGTGTGTGCGAGGGAAGGCGACTGAGGCAAGGTGGGTAGAGTTGGCACCCCAGGTCCAAATCAGATCAGGGAAAGGAGAGGGAAGGGGTCAGTCAGCATGCTAGCCCTATACTTCCTCTCTCTAACCCATGTCCTCCATTGGGTATATGTGGGCATTGGGATAGGGTTCATGGTACTGAGAAATCAGGGTGCAAGCCATCTTTACCTGCCTCTAGGATAAAACTTTTACAAACATAAATCATACAAATATACTTGAGACTTAGACAAGTGAGATCTGAAACAATATTTTGCAATGTGCAATCCCACCTTTTAAAAGCAGCATCCACTAAGCCAGAACAGGCATCTTGTAGTCCTCCTCAGATTACATAACCTGGGGGAATTCCAAGACTCAGAAAAGCAAAGAGACACCCTTTCCCCCCATTTTCCCTGCAAGCCTCTCTGCTATGAAGAAAGGATCACAAAGCAGCTGGTGGAAAAGACCTTTATCTATCTGAGAACCTGGAGAACAACTCCAATCAGGCAACACTAGAGTAGATGGACAGATAAACTGAGCTGATAAAAAGTAACTTTTTAAATTCCTATTTGCACTGGGGTTTAGTTTTGGGGCTAGTATACCCATAGCTAATCATTTTCTAAACAGGAGCTGTGCTCTTGAGAGTGAAGAGGGGATAAAATACCCATTTTTCTTTTCCTCCTTCCTGAGTTGTCCCTCTGTAGTGTATGGTGGGACTTTTTAACGTAATGTGTGCCATGATTATAAAATCAATTTCCTTCTGTACAAATTGTACAGGATATGAAACAAAAATCCATTTCAGTTTCTCCTGAAACAGTTGTGGTTCCTCACATTGCCCTCCTTTTTGTTGAGGAACTGAAGGTTCTTTGTGTTACGTTTGTCAATCTGTATCTAGTCTGAGTTCTTTAGAGTTCACCATTTTGGTTATCTGGATCCTCAAGGCTGTAAATAACTATTGTTTATCAGGCAGATTAGCATCAACATTCCCCTTAAGTGCTGGAATTTTTGGAAATGTATACAACAGGACAATAAAAATGCAGCATCGTAATCTTCTCTGTATTTATTTATTACCACAATTAGTTTATGTATTTACACACTCTTTTGGGAGGAATCATCATATGCAACAGACATTTCCACATTGCTCTCATAAACATTGCATAGTCTGGGCATTTTGCTTCTATAGACATTACATGGTCTAGGTATGTTGCAAGTATTGTCTTATAAGGCTCATAATACCTGGAATCCTTGTAGAACATCTTACCACTTACACAGTAGTTGCAATATGTGAGCATCACATTTCACAGTTGCACAGTTTGTACAGGTACTTGCAGACACTACATGCATGATAGGACTTCAGCACCTCCATTAGATGGGCCTGGAACTGCTGCACATCGCTACTTTACATAGTTTTTACAACATTTCTTTATCTGGATCTCATCCAATAAGGGGATGAGTTCAGTGCTTCCCATAAATGCCAGAAACGAGATCTTTGGTATATTCCCATATCATGTTTGGAAGTAGGGATGGGACGAATCCAGAATTTTCAGAATCCAGATCTGGATCCAAGTCCCCAGAAGGTTCTGGGAATCCACGAATCTCACGAATCTTGAATCTTTCAAATCAGTTTTTAAAAAAGGGTTTAAAAAGGAACTTTTAAAAAAAGTTAATTTTTTAAAACTTTTTTTCAACTGAACTTTTTTTTAAAAAAATATTTTTTTGGTTGGTGGATTTGAAAGATTCAGTTTGCCTATTTTTGCACAGGGATTCAGATTCGAGAATCTCAAATCCTTGCTGAGGATTTGAGGATTCGGTTGGCCCATCCCTATTTGGAAGCTACTTATTTTCTACTCTTCTAAGACTTTGTCCCTGCAAGATCTCAGCAGTCATGTAGGGACATGGAGACGGGGGAGGTGATTAGCCTTGGGAGGCAATGTTTCTGGGGCGTCCCGGCCCATAGCCATGCCCCCACGCACCCTGGCCATGCCCTCATGCACCACAGTCATGCCTCCATGCACAGTGGCCACGACCCTTGTGCCGTAGCCCTGCCCCGTCCCAGCCCGCCTCCACACACTCCAAGCTCTGCCACTAGATCTCAGATTTCAGTTCTATCAAGAATCAACATGACTTTTCTGTGTTTTTTGAGAGAACAATGGAGCAAATATAGATACATTGGTCTGGTCAGTTCCCCACCCAGTGACTCTAGGTCTGTTCTTCTAATATTAATATTGCTCTCTGTTATACACACATTTGGCCTTTTAGCCCTTAATTTCCATGGAGGGATAAAATCAAATTGTTAAATTATAATAGCTTGCCCATTATACTTCATCTCGTATATTTCGACACATCACAATTCCAGATAGCCCAGAAACTTGTAAGGTTGGCTTTATTTATGTATTATATTATTTTAGATATAGCTATATAATCCTGTTTTGCTTCCAGATAGACCTATCTGAAGTGAAAATTATTTATTTATTAGTGAAAATTATTCTGTATATGTCATTATGAATACATTTATATTTGTCTTGCTCAAAATGTTTGGCTAACAGAGCTGAAAATTAATAAACATATCGATGATCCAAAAGCTTAACATCCCTCCCCCAGCATTTTATATGTTGCGAAGAATAGATGACCCTGTCCCAGGAAATCTTCCTTTCTTATAGGAGAGCAATGATAGCCTCAATTAGCAACAGTCTTCAACCACTCATTAGTATTGCTCAAGTTCTGTTGCTGCAATTCTTCTAATTAGCATATATGGGGTTCTATAGATACAGTTTACTGGATATGGAGAAGTGTATATTCAATCCTTCTAGTTCAGCTTCCAGAATACTTGGGAAAATCTTTATTCTTTTAACATTTGACAAAGCATATATAGACCCAAGGACAAAATTTTGAACAATTCTGTTAAACATCTGTAGCCTGTAAGATCAACAACATACTGCCCTAACAGACATGACAATTTGTGATATACAATGATACACACATATTGTAGAAAACCTCTATAGCTGTAACCCTTATCACATTGACAAGGGAATAAGCCCCATTGAACATGTTGTGCATCCATGCAGTATGTGTGTGTGTGAGAGAGAGAGAGAGAGAGAGAGAAAGAGAGAGATCACTTAACAATCTCTGTTTTATGGCAAATTGTTCAATATATAATTCCCACCACATTAACATCTGTGCTGATGAAACACTTCAGAACAAAAATGCCCTGCTCTTCTTCATCTCCCCCCCACCCCCGCCACCTTTCAAAAACAGCTGAAAATTGGCTAACAGATCACTGGCAACGTACAGGTTGCATCTGCATCTGGCACATGGCAAACATTGTCCTCCAAAATTGACCGGTCAGAGACTGTGATTAGACACACATAGGATTGCTTTATGTCTGCTAGTTATGCCTACATGCAGCAGAAAAAGTAAATAAATTGGCATAAGTTAAAATCTAAATGTAAAGATTAAAACTGAGAAAATGAAAATTATCTCAATCAGCATTAAAATGGAGATCTCTCTCTCTCTCTGTTTCCTATGCTTTCCCACCTCATTTTTTTTAAAATAAGACATCTTGTGCAATTGAAAAGGTTTTGACCTACTGCCAAAAAGAATAAATGTTGGTTAAGCCAATGGTCTGACATCACGTATAAAATCCTTTTGCCTAGCATGGTAGTTCAGGCTTCTTTGCATCCTATTTTTTAAAAGTCATGTACTGCTAATTGGTAGGGAAAGTTAGGATGTTTTGAAATGGGAGGAAAAATAAGAAAACACAGGCATCCGCAGAGGCACGGTTTAATGAGCAAGGACAATTGGAGGCATATCTCTCCCTAATTTCCATTATGTTGACAGACAATGCCTTGAAACAGCTTTCTGACCAAGCATCAGAAAGACTAAATAGAACCAGACACATTTTTTCATTTAATGTATACAGCAGGATGTAGTCCTGCTGATGTGTAGTCCTTTCTTTTCTTTTCTTTTCTTTTTTTGGTAACAAACAGAAAATTATCTTTCCTGAAAACCCATAATAAGACAGGAAAGAACTAAACAAAATGACAACATTTTGCAATAACAGTACATGATTTTACATTATTTCTACAGTTGCCAGCAATAAATTATGGCCACTAGTATTTACCTACTGTTAAAGCTCATTATCAGAATGCCTTACAGTAAACTATCAGAGATTAATGTTACTATTCGAATAGGGCAGGTCCAAGACATTGTGTTGCCTGAGCTGCAATGAGAATGTACCCTCTCCCACAGTATTCAAAGTGGGGGAAGGTTGTTTTGGTTTCTGTGGCAGAAAGTTCCCCAAAAACTCTTCATATTCCTGGCACTCAAAGTGTAACAATAGCAAGTCTTTTTGTTTATGACGTGTAAAATCAGCTACCTTTGAAAGACCCTAACCTTGTGTCATGATATGCCTTTGCTTTACTGATAATTAGCCAACTACTTATGACTAGTAGTAGAAATATTAATAGTACAGCATCTAAGAGCTGTCTGTTCTTGTTTTGTATCTATATTGAATTTGGTCTTCAACGATCAACTATGGCCATTTCTGCACTACACTGTTATAGTGCTATTATTCTACTTTCAACTTCCTGTGGAATCCTGGAATTTGCAGTTTAGGGAGGGGCCATTAGAATTCTCAGCCATGAGAGCTCTTTGGCCTCAGGAAACTACAAGCCCCAGAATACCACAGGATATTGAAAGTGGAATAATAGCACTATAACCGTGTAATGCAGAAATGGCCTTTATCTCAGCGAAGTACCATGAACAATACAGACAGAATTGAATTGCATTTTGGACATTCAACTTGTGAAGGGACTATGCAAGAGGAATGGAAGTAAAGCTGCACCTCTAGCCTCATCTCAACATCACATCCCAACACACACAACATCTGTAAGTTTAGCAAAGGGGCAACTAGAGATGTGCTATTCACATGCTACTTCCCCTTTGAAAATATCCATACTCACACACATACTCACACACGGATCTCAAGGGAAAAGATAAACAAATATTCACTCCATTTTAGCAAGTCTTCACTCAATCCAAATACCTCCACCATATATCATAACCAATAACCTATTATTTTGAAGCTGGGGTGGGAAAGTGCAACCTCAAGGACAATTTTTTGAAGCGCCCAAGGGCAGTCCACCCTTCCCATTTTTTCAAAAAAAATTTGCTTTGCTATAAATGCTTCACTCTACACCTTCAGGGCAATTTCCAACCAATTCCAGTTGACTTCCTGGTTAAACTAAATCCTCTCTTAGGCCCTTTCCTTGCATGCAAAGCCTCAGGAGCCGGGCCGGTCACGCTTCCTGTTTCAGTGCAGCCTGGGAAGGTCCCAGGCTGCACTGCGAAAGGAAGCTCATGCGAAGCCGAAGAAGCAGGGAAGTGAGACCCTCTCTCCGGAGGCTGCTTATGCGAGCACCGCACCCCAGCGCCAAAAATGGGTGAGTTGCAGAAAGGGTCCTGGACCTAAAACAGCACAGGGAAGCTCCCAAATCTGACAAAATTTGATTGGTTTTACAATTTTAAAAAGAACTGTTGGTGTTTTGTTTTTTTTTAATTATCAGAAGATAAATAGCATTTCTTGCAGAAGTCTTTGGTGGTTGACCATTCCTACCTTAAAGTAACAGTTGCCACAGAGAAGACAATAACAGTGGATTTTTCCTCTCTCCTTCACACACACACACACACACACAAACGCACATATTCGTTTCAACACATACAGGTGTATACATGCACATGGAGAATTTAAAAATAATAGACTGTTTAAATTCTTACAGGAATACAATACATCTAACCACTTGATGTCAGACTTGACCTATGCTGAATTCAGATTTTAAGATAACAGGAAGTTTAACAGGCTAATCAACACAAAGAGAGAGGAAGTGATCATTACTGACAAAAATCAGGTATTTTTAACAAGTCCCTTTCCTCATCTACAGTGAGAATTTATTTCTGCTTACATGTAGAATAGCTTCAGGGAAACATTATTTGACTTTTTAAATTCAGCCAGAAGTAATGGGATAATACAGGTTAATACCCCAAACAAGTCCCTGATTCAACATTTACATAACTTTTGCAGTAGCTATATTACCATGTTAAAAATAAAGTAAAAAGTTATCATGTAGACAGAAATATATCACAACATCATTAATTTTTTGGAAGTTTAGGCAAAAGAGAGCTAAATATATCATGCAAAGATATTATACTATATTCCAGAGTTGTAGAAATAATACTGTGAACATTTATCAATATGGGATGATTGTTTGCAGTATGATAATATGATAATAGTTTGCTTCAATCCTGAATTTGTTTTTACTGCAGAGTGAAATGCAGGCATCAGGGAATATTCAAAAATATTTGAAAAATTTTCATAAAAAAAGTTTCATAAGTTTTTTTAACTTTATTTTTATAAATAGAAATCCAAAAAAGTTAATTCATACTAGTTGTAATGTTACATAATATTCTAAACAGGAAGTAAAAGTAGAGCAAACAAAGAGAAATTGAGAACCCTTAGTGAAAACAATACCAGACTTAATCCTGAGAATCTTTACTATTAGAGAGTTAGGCCCATTCCACAAGACAGTATCCTCCCGGCATGGGGATGTGAGAAGAGCAGGATTGCTACAACGCTTCTGCATGATGTCGTCATGGTACTACCCTTCTTGCATCACCAGCCGGTTTAATTGCAGGGTATATAATTGATGGAAAAACTCCATCAATGACCCCCAATCACACAAGTCTCCTGTCTCAGCTAGCCATGCAGAAGTGTGATCATGCACTTCCTTCCCCACTGCACCATGGGAAAAAGGCCAGCTACAATGTGGAATGAAGGGACGTGTCCCTCATGCTCCCTTCTGCAGGCAGCCAGTTGGGTGTGAAGAGGAGGGCTGGGGACATACTCTCATTCCAGCAGAGGTGCTGCCAGGATTGTGACAAGATGACGTGCGAGAGCATTGTCCTGTGGAAACGACCTTATTCTACACAAAATTCATGTTGCTGTATTATTCAGAAAACAGTATTTTTCTGTATAGAAAATATTATCATTTTGCACAGAATGTCACAAATTGTGCATGGTATCCGAAAACAGTGCAGTTTTCAAGGACTTTCTTGTAGCAAAAAGAAAATTGCTAGTCACTCATTGCTTCTTTAAGAAAGAAAATTGCTAAAGTTACTCATTTCTTCTTTAAAAAGAATATAAAAAAAGAATTACATCCCTATTGAAATGAGTTGAAAGGGAATAAAAAGTCCTAAGTTATCAAGAATTGTTTCCTGCTCTCTGTTCTTATCTCATAATGACTTGACATGAAAAGAAAAGAAAAATCTAAACGTGGCTCAGGTAGGCAGTGAGAAGACATTTAGGAGTTTCCCTTTCATGACCAAAACAACATCCAGGAAAGTATGGCTAAAGGAGCATACCATTACTTGTTCAGTTAAGCAAACTAACTTGCACTGGGTGATTTTGTAAAAGAAACCCACATTAACAACTTTGGAAATAATCTTTGTGTACCCTTATTATCCTGTAAAACACAAGGTTATCTTCTCCTTCACTTGCTGCTTTGGGCTGTTGCACGATTTGTTTGTGCTGTGGCACTGAAATTATCTCAATCATCAGATCATTCAATGTCCTAATCATTACAATAGCCCAGGTGAATAAAGGTACCACCATGAAATATGTATTGCCATTTCTCACCCTAGACATACATTTGCAGCAATCATAAAGGAGAGACCCATCTAGCATGCAGCAGAGCAACACAATAATCTGTATTCCCAGGGATAAAGCAGAAGGGCGGGGGTAGAAATCCAATTATTGAAATTCTACACTGTTGAAGCAGCACACGAGGCATTAAAAATAAAATCAGAATGTAACCTCATGCATCCAGCAGGAATGATGGCTGGATAATTAATGACACATAGAAATAGTGTGAAGTAATCCTATTTATGCAAAAGTAGGCACAAAACAATAAATAGGTGGGTTTGATCCAATAGAAATGGCATGTTTTAGAAGTGTTTCCTTTTTGAAAAAAGGGAGCAAATTTTGATCTTCTAAGGAAAATAGCCTTTTAATCTTTCCAGACACTAAGCGAACTCTTGACCCATCACACCCAGATGATCAGTAAAAAAGGATGTATAAACCCATTCCTTTTATTAACTTTAAAGAGGTCTTCTGTACACTTCAAAGAAGCTAACAAACAGAGGAAAGAAAATGGAGCCCAAATGTGTTTTCCTCAGCAAATGAAGCATCTCAAGATTCCCAATGATTTCACTTTCTTCATTATGCTCCTGTGAGTGTCAAAGGTGAAGCTCCTATGACAGCTGCCAAAATGAGCAGAGGGAAAGGCTGAATGATCATTGGAGTGGAGGGAAACAAAGACTAGCAGAAGAGAAAAGTGGAGGAAAAGAAAGATCAGAGAGAGAGATAAAGAGCATTGGGGTGGGGCTGAGGGGTTTCTACCCCAGGCAAAAATGCTACTTCTGCTAGGTTAAACAAATAAAATAGAAGCACATCAAAATATTCAGCATGGATGATAACTGGATAATTGATGACACGTAGAAATAATACGGATGTGTAAATATAGGCATAAAAATAATGTATGAGTGGATTTGATC
This sequence comes from Cyclura pinguis, assembly GCA_030412105.1. Classification (NCBI taxonomy): domain Eukaryota; kingdom Metazoa; phylum Chordata; class Lepidosauria; order Squamata; family Iguanidae; genus Cyclura; species Cyclura pinguis. The sequence goes on along the minus strand of CM059599.1, from coordinate 243,451,511 downwards.
CACTAGGAATGATTTACTTCTAAGAGCAGTATTTTTTAATAAAGAAAACAGTAGTCCTGTTAGGCTGTTGCAGCAAAAACAGCAAAGAGACTATTGGCATCTTAAAGCCTAACAAATGTATTATGATACAAGTTTTCATGAATCAGACTCCCCTTCATCAGATGCATGAATGATACCTTAGTTTGCAGATTTTCATATTCATGCACATAGAAGGAGAGGGATATCAACTGCAGGGTCAAAAGGATTTGGAATGAAAAAAGTAGAAAGTGATAATTATTTGAATGACAGTGATTCAAAAATCTGTTGTTGTTGAATGGTAATAAAGAAATCACTGTCTTGGTGACCTAATTAGTACATGTAATGTGATGGTGATGATGATGATGATGATGATATTATTATTATTATTACTATTGTTGTTGTTATTATTATTATTATTATTTTACAAATCTTGGAATCTTTTTCCCCCCAAAAGAACTATTAGAATCCTTCTTTGAAGTTCTTCTGTTCATTCAAATCAGTGGAACAGTGCTGAAGAAGGCTGAAGTGTTCCACAACCATTTTTGTGTTTTGAATGTTGCTTATTTCTGGCATCAGATTTATGCCCGTGTATCCTTTTGCTTAGAGAATAGGCTGTTAACCAAAGCAGAGTGCCGTAGTGCATTGCTGGGGAATCATAACATGCATCACATTGAAAGATGAACAGGAATACAAACACTTGATGTTGTGGATGACATCATTTAATATTATTTGTAAAACAGAGGAGATAAAATTTGGCATGTGCGGAGAATGCAGTTTTGCATGACTTGTATTTTTACACTCAAATGAGAGAACCAGTATGGTATTAGACTAGAAGACCTGGAAACCAAGGTTGAAACCCCTTCTTAGCTATGGAACCCTTCTGGGTGACCATGGATATTTGATGTGTGATAATAAAAATTCCCACTGATCATGGAATGTTCTCAATTATTCTGACACAAATTGATAGAAAATAAAATATCCACTATTCCACAGCAGGGAAAATGGTTCTGTAGTTTCTTTATGACTGTTTCTGTTTCTGACTTAGTGTCTGGTAGTAGACCTATTTCCCAAAGTTGTTATGAGATAATCTTTCTCTACCCATGTAAACAAATCTACTGATACTTTTTCCCCACTGTTAGCTTGGCACCTCATGTGGCTGTAAAATCTCCTTCTGTTGTCTTTCTCCATATGAGTTACAGATCTCACATTGTACCATGTGTACTTTCAATTGGGCATTCATACCAGGCCAGCATACACATTCCCAGAGGAGAGAGCAGAGGGTGAGTTGGGTCTGTGAAGACATCCTTAACCAGGTGTTGTTTACAGGCTTGTGGGGCTGTTCTTGCTTGTTTGTCTGTTTGTTTGCTTGTTTTTGTTAGGTCTCCTTGTGCTGGCCGTGTGCTCTCCCTGAGCACACGGTCTGACTAACGAGGGGGAGGAGCCAGCTGGGGGGAGGAGTCTTATTAGGAGCTCCTAACGGCGCGTGCCAAAGGCGAGCGCAGTTGAAGCTCTCTTCTTCAACCCTTCCAATTCATCCCTTGGCAGTCAGCAGAGGAGACATACTTGATTCAGTTGAATTTTAGAAAGAAAGCCCTGTTATTCTTTCTAGACCTACTCCCTGTACTACTCTCTGTAGTATCAAGGATGGAAAGTGAGGGAGCTGCCGCGGTCACCTGTAGCACTTGTGGGATGTTCCTTTTCTTGCCACAAGATGTTCTCGGGTACACCTGCACCAAGTGCAAGCTGGTGACCTTCTTGGAGGAGAAGGTTCACCAGCTGGAGGCACGAGTTTCTAATCTTCGTCTTATTAGGGAAGGTGAGGAGTTTTTGGATAGGGCAGAGAAGACCTTCCTGAAGACCGAATGCACGGGGGAGCTGCCAGATCAGGAAGTCAACACACTGTGCCAGGAAACGGATGCTTGGAGGAATGTCACACGGAGGAGTAGGAGGACCAGGAAGGAAACAGAGACTCTCAACCTACACAATCGCTTCAAAGTTCTTGGCCTTATGAACGATGAGGAGCACCAGGAGGAGGGAACAGAATGTCAACAAGAAGGAATCCAACATCAGCAACAGGAACTAGATCAACACTCCCAGCCTCAACAGAGTGCCCAGGCAGTCCTAGAAGAACATGCTCATCGAGGAGCCCTGGACAAGCCTCAGAGGAGGCGAGTTCTGGTTGTTGGGGACTCCTTGCTCAGAGGAACTGAACCGGCAATTTGCAAACCCGACAAGTTCAATTGAGAAGTCTGCTGTCTTCCTGGGGCCAAGATCGACCACATAACGGAGAGGCTAACCAGGCTGGTCAAGCCTACTGACCATAAGCCCCTCACTGTGGTTCATGTTGGAACCAATGACACTGCGAAGTGCAGCTTTTACCACATCGCAAAGGACTACGAGCTTATGGGGACAAAGCTTAAGGACCTTGGTGCACAGGTGGTTATTTCATCTCTCCTCCCTGTTCAAGGATATGGCGCACAAAGGGAAAGGGCAATAGCAGAGGTCAACAACTGGCTCTGCACATGGTGCCGCCAGCAACGGTTTGGGTTTTTGGAACACGGCCTGAATTTCCATGAACGTGGGCTTCTGGCAAGGGATGGGCTGCACCTCACGAAACTTGGCAGGAATGTTTTTGCAAACAGTCTCGCACGGAGGATTAAGAGGTCTTTTAAGTTCTGCTGGGGAGGGAGACAATATTATTCAGGGCAAAGACTCGGCGAGTGCAGGGGGAAAAAGCCCAAATGATATTGACCAAGTAGTACAAGCGTCCAATGGTGGGAGGAGTAGAAACTATAGTACAGGACTTGCAGGAAGGGCCCGGGGATTTAAGTGTCTCTACACTAACGCGCAGAGTATGGGAAACAAGCAAGATGAACTTGAACTCCTAGTACAACAAAATAAATACGATTTGATAGGCATCACTGAGACCTGGTGGGATGAGTCTCAGGATTGGAATGTAGGAATAGAGGGGTATAGCCTATTTTGTAGAAATAGACCAAACAAGAAAGGAGGAGGAGTAGCCTTGTATGTCAAGGATGTTTTCACCTGTGAAGAGATTGGTGACTTAAACCCAGAAAGCCAGGTCGAGAGCATCTGGGTAAGAATTAAGGGAGCGAGAAACAATAGGGATATTCTGGTGGGGTTTACTACAGACCTCCAGCCCAGACTGAGGACCTTGATGACGCCTTCCTCAACCAAATGACCACGCATTCAAAAAGGAGAGATACAGTAATAATAGGAGATTTCAATTACCCGGATATATGTTGGCAGTCAAACTCTGCCAAGACAGCGAGGTCCAGCAAGTTTCTTGCTTGTCTTGCAGACAATTTCATGGTCCAGAAGGTGGAAGAGGTCACAAGGGGATCAAATATTCTAGATCTGATCCTGACCAATAGGGATGACCTTGTTAATGAGGTAGAAGTGGTTGGATCTTTAGGGGGGGGAGTGACCATGCCCTATTGGAATTTGGCATTCAGTGGGAAGGAGAAGATAAGTGTAGCCAGAGACTCATCTTAGATTTTAAAAAAGCGGACGTCTGTAAACTTAAGGAGCTGCTGGCTGAAATTCCGTGGTCAAGAATAGTGAAAGAGAAAGGAGTTCAGGAGGCATGGGAGTTCCTTAAAAGGGAGATGCTGAAGGCACAGTCTAAAACTGTGCCAATAAGGAGGAAAAATGGAAGGCATCTGAAGAAACCAGAATGGTTGACTAAAGAACTCTCAGCTGAGCTAAGCGTTAAGAGAAACGTGTACAGGAAATGGAAGGGGGGGAAACCACCAAAGAAGAATTTAAGCAAGTAGCCAGGAGATGTAGGGAGGAGGTCAGAAAGGCTAAAGCACAGAATGAACTTAGGCTGGCCAGAGACATTAAAAACAGTAAAAAGGGCTTTTTTAAATATGTCCACAGCAAAAGGAAAAAGAAAGAGGCGATAGGGTCGCTGCGCAGAGAAGATGGCGAATTACTAACAGGGGGAAGAGAAAAGGCAGAACTACTTAACACCTTCTTTGCCTCAGTTTTTTCCCAGAAGGATACAAGCACTCAACCTGGCGGTTGGGGAGCAGGGGAGGAAGCAGGGGAAATGCGGCACATAATAGGTAGAGAGGTGGTACAAGAATACCTGGCCACACTGGATGAATTCAAGTCTCCAGGGCCAGATGAATTGCATCCTAGGATATTAAAAGAACTAGCAGAGGTCATTTCAGAACCGCTTGCTATAATCTTTGAGAAATCTTGGAGGACAGGAGAAGTTCCAGCAGACTGGAAGAGGGCAAATGTTGTCCCCATCTTCAAGAAGGGAAAAAAAGAAGACCCAAATAATTATCACCCAGTCAGCCTGACATCAGTACCCGGAAAGATCCTGGAGCAGATCATTAAGCAGTCAATTTCTAATCATTTACAAAGCAATGTGGTAATCACGAGAAGTCAACATGGATTTCTCAAAAATAAGTCATGCCAGACTAATCTTATCTCTTTTTATGATAGAGTTACGAGCTTGATAGATGAAGGGAATGCTGTGGATGTAGCATATCTCGATTTCAGTAAGGCCTTTGACAAAGTTCCCCATGACATTCTTGCAAAGAAGCTAGTAAAATGTGGGCTGGACAGAGCTACTGTCAGGTGGATCTGTAACTGGTTGACTGACCAAAGGGTGCTCACCAATGGCTGCTTTTCATCCTGGAGAGAAGTGACTGGCGGGGTGCCACAGTGTTCTGTCCTGGGCCCAGTGCTGTTCAATATTTTCATCAATGACTTGGATGAAGGAATAGAGGGCATGCTCATCAAATTTGCAGATGACACCAAATTGGGAGGGGTTGCTAATACGCCAGAGGACAGGATCAAAATTCAAAATGACCTGGACAGATTAGAGAGCTGGGCCAAGGCTAACAAAATGAAATTCAACAGAGAGAAGTGTAAGGTCCTACACTTAGGTAGAAAAAATGGAATGCAGAAATATAGGATGGGGGACACGTGGCTGGATGGCAGTACGTGTGAAAGGGATCTAGGAGTCTTAATAGACCACAAGCTGAACATGAGTCAGCAGTGTGATGTGGCAGCCAAGAAAGCCAACGCAATTCTCGGCTGCATCAATAGGAGTATGGTGTCTAGATCGAGGGAGGTACTGGTACCACTCTACTCTGCTTTGGTTAGACCTCATCTTGAATACTGTGTCCAGTCCTGGACACCCCAATTCAAGAAGGACATGGTCAAGCTGGAGCAGGTCCAGAGGAGGGTGACCAAAATGGTGAAGGGCCTGGAAGCCAAGCCCTATGAGGATAGACTTAGAGAGCTGGGTATGTTCAGTCTGCAGAAGAGAAGGTTAAGAGGGGACATGATAGCTCTGTTTAAATATTTGAAGGGATGCCATGTAGAGGAGGGAGAGGGCTTGTTTTCTGCTGCTCCAGAGACCAGGACAAGGAGCAATGGATTCAAGCTGCAGGAAAGGAGATTCCACCTGAACCTCAGGAAGAACTTCCTGACAGTCAGGGCTGTCCAGCAGTGGAATATGCTGCCTCGGAGTGTAGTGGAGTCTCCTTCCTTGGAGGTTTTTAAGCAGAGTCTGGATGGCCATCTGTTGGGAGTGCTTTGAGGGTATTCCTGCATGGTAGGGGGTTGGACTGGATGGCCCGTGTGGTCTCTTCCAACTCTACATTTCTATGATTCTATGATTCTATGATTTTCTTGCTCTCCAGAGACAGCTCTCAATTTCCTTAAAAAAAATGCAAAGTATCACATCCCATTATAATCAAGGGGTACAACATGCGTGTGCCCTTGGAAGCATGGGTGCACACTTGCTGCATCCATTTACTATAATGGGACATAAGGCTTGCACGACACTGCATTCATGCATGTGGAGGTCACGCAAGAGGAGGTCCTCCTGTCCCACTTCTACAGGTTGTCCATACTTTATTTCTGATCAGCATACCAGGAAAATATGGTAGTCTACTATCTGAAGTCTGCTGTCCCTATACTTCTGTCCTGAGCTGTACTGTACTGTATTGTCTACCAGCAGATCCAAGAATCTGGTAAACACTGCAGTGTTTTTATTGATTCTATGTATTTCTTTACTGAGCAATCTTCACTGAGTGTTGTGAGATAAGTCCTGCTTACAGTGTCTGCCAGTGCAAGATATGTACCTAGGTGGTATTGAATGAGCACATCATAATCTTGTAGTCACATCAACATGCTCTGAAACATCTTTGGGGAATTCAGCAATGGCTTTTACATAATGGTTTCCAGTGGTTTATGGTCTGATTTTCTGAAATGTGAGTTGATAGAGATATTCAATTCCAGTATAGCCAACAGTTCTTTTCCACTCTGTGTATAATCTCTTTCAGTTTCTGAAAGTGCCCTACTTGCAAATGAAATAGGCTTCTGTTTTTGTAGAAAGGCAGTTCCTAGCCCAGGCTCAGATGCATCACATTGTGATACTAGCTGTTCACCCAAAGTGTAATCCTTAAATACAAGACTCTTGGCTGTTGTGTCCTTAATCTTCTCAAATGCCTGCTGATGATTTTCTAACCATTCCCAGTCAACATCTTTGTGTGTCAGCTGTCAGAGTGGCTCACTCTGATCTGCTAGCCCAGTGCAGAACTTTGCCAAGTAACTGGCCATTCCCCAAAATCTTTGTATACCTTTAACATCTGCATGTCTTGGCATCACTTGAACTGCTTCTACTTTTCTTGGATTGCTTCTACTTTTCAGGCCCTCTGCTGTCAAGAAAAGACCAATGTCAGTTAATCACAGCCTGACTTTATCCTGGTTTAATTTTATATATTTTTCTCTGCACCTCTCTAAAACCATTCTCTCTCTTTTTTGGGGGGCATTTCTTATTGCTTCCTTTTCAGTATCTCCTTCTCCTGTGATTAGTATTTCTTCAGCAATGTTTTTTAGGCCTGGAATATTCTCTAGCTCCTGATTCAGTCTACACTGAAACACTTCTGGGGCATGGCTGATGCCCATTGGCATTTGTAGCAAGAGTTATAGGAGCTGCAAAGCTACTTTGTGTCCAACTGTATGTTCCAGAATCCATTCTTTATATCGAACGTGGAGAAAACCTTAGCTTAATACTACATCTTCAGTGGTTGATAGACAGTAATGACTACATTTTGGTACCAGTGTGCTGGTTTAGGATCAGTACAGATGCTCAACTTTCCTGAATATTTATGGGTGATAACTAGGCTGCTGATGCATGCTGTACCATTATCTACAAGATAACGATGTGTTTTGTTTGTAGACTGGCCACTTTCTGATTCAGTGGTCCTGCTAGTGCTAGAGGTACCCTTCTTCTGGGATTCTTCACTGGTTCCACAGGAGGGTCCATCTCAAGTTTCAGCTTCTCTGACAGCTGTCCTTCTCCCTGAAAAACATCCAAAAATTCTTTCTGTATCTTGTCCATGCAGTTGGTTGGCTCTGTTCATTCATTTGTACTGCACACAATATATTTTGATGCTGTACTTGAATTAACTCCAATAATATGGTTGTTTACTAAAGCTTTTGGACCTTAATTACTTTTATTCAAATCCTCACACGTGCTTGGTTTTAAATAACTTCAAACTATTTTGACTGGCTTTAATTTATCTTCTTTTAATTTGTTAAGTGGTTTAATCTGATTTCAGCCTTTTAAAATCATGTTATTGTTTGCACAGTTTTAAGCTGGTCAAGTTGGATTTATTGTACATTGTCAAGAGATCTTTAGATAGAGGCTGGAGATTTAGATGGATGGATGGATGGATGGATGGATAGATAGATAGATAGATAGATAGATAGATAGATAGATAGATAGCAGCAGTCTGTGCATCTGTTTATTTTCACTTTGCTGTGTGTACGTGTTGGGATGGGGGAAATATCAGCCAAGAAACCCTTGACATTAATACTGATTTCACTTCGTGTGCTGAAAGTCTGTTTGACAAGTCTGAACAGATGTGGTCATATTGTAGGCCTCGGCTGTAGACAGTGGATTTTGTGGTGTGAGACCATCGTACATACTTACATGCTTCCAGCTTCCATCCCAAACACAAAATCCATTGTCTGCAGCCAAGCCCTATGATACCTCTGCATCTGTTCAGACTTGTCAGTCAGTGAGAAATGCCTGATTATAATCCTTGACTTGTGAATCTCTTTCTCCACACCTTTCAGTGAAATGTCTGGCTTCATTTGCCAGCAATGCCTAGCTGCATTCTACATAGCACAAACAAGCAATTTTGAGGGGACCAGTAGTCACATCACTAAATTTTGAGTAATGAATGCCTGGATTTTTTTAAAAAAAACATGTCAGGCTGGGCCTGACCCAAAACAGAATGTATGAAACAGTTGGGATTGTACCTCCATTTCAAGGAAGGGCTCCCAACTGTTGAATCTTGAAGGCTGATTATAGTGCTGCATTTCTTTTTTCCAAAATACACCTTTGGTATACATCAGGGAGGAGCAAAAGGAGAACATTATCCATCCAAATGAAAATTCAATGAAGTTTTCCTTCAGTCACCAGATTTCTAACACTGGAGAAAGTGCAAACAGTAAAGACTGTTCATACCTAGAACTTTTGTATTTGCTGTATTTGCATTGCTTTGGTAACTTTGCAGGTCCCTTTTCTTCAGATGCCCAAAACAAATTTTTAAATGTTCAGCTGAAGTTTTAAATCGCTGGAATGCTAGAAAATTTGGCAGAAAATTTCACTGGGGAAACAGAATTCCTATTTGGGGGACAATTACTTCACTTCTTCTCCATGCAGCTACGCCCTTGTAAAAGGATTTCATGATGAGCTTGTTGTCAGTTTCACTAACACTCAGGATTGCATCACAGGACTTCTGTTAATACCATTGACCTCTTCCGCCCACTCCCCTAGTTTGTTCCAGAGGGCCCTTTAGAAACTGATGTCAGGCAGGGGAGAGATAGCAGTACAGGAATACAACCCTGCTGATGGATGCTCTTGTAATAGATGGACAGAACTCAAGTCAACTCTTTCTGGGTATCTGTGGTGCTTAATGAACAGTTGTTCCATTACTGGGGATGCATTGGATACACAAGATCTCAGGATTCCCATTAAACACATAGTTCTCTGCTGTCCCCCTACCATCAGCACCAGCAAAAGCAATAGTGTCCTATTCTGTGAAATGCTTTTCATACACACACACACACACACACACACACACCACACACTTAAAACTATTCAGGCATAAAATGCATTAGAAATGTTAGCTATTTTTAGTGGCTTGAGATTTCTGCAACCTTCCACTCAGAACCTCCCACTAAAAGCCTCCTTTCAAAAGGATGAAGAGCTCTAAGGTCTGGCTATATTATTTAAACCAGCAATTAGAACCACATGTTACCGCACTTTTATATTTAGAAACCACATTTCAGCATCTTAAAAGGAAAGAACAGACTTGAAAGACAGAAGGAGTAATTTCAAAAATGCAATTACTGCATATTGTTTTTATCCTCTCTCATTAATTTACCTGATTGCAAAGAAAATTAAACTAATTTATATTTAAATCTGAAATTGGACTAGTGGGCAATTTAATGCCTTCCATGAATCCTTCATACCTGAAGGAAAATGTAGCTATGACATTTATTTTACATTATATTAAATCACCCACTTGTCATCAAGTATAGCAACATATACACAGTCACATGTTCATTTCACTTCTCATGATATGAAATACAACATCATTGCTTGGTACTAAAAATAACTGCTTTGATATTTAGATGCCTATAAGGCACTTATTACACAAACCAGATTAAAATAATCTTCTTTAAAAGTAATCCTCAAATATTCATGAAATAGGCTTTAAATGAAATTGGACCTGTTAAGTGGGAAGCCATCATTCATTATCATGCTAAGATACAGGATCCCAAGATTTCACTATCATGGATAGAACCACTGTCTCCTATGACCCAACCTGGCACCTTACTGGCAAATAAACTGCATACTTTCTATTTTTTGCCAATACTTTTTATTTGGAAAGAAAACACTACTATAAAGTGCAGTAAGGTGCCAATAAATTTAACCATATCTTTTATCAATAGCAATAGCATGTGTATTTCTATACCATTTATCAGCTGAGTGCTCTCTAAGTGGTTTACAATGTATTTAGCATATTGCCCCCAACAAGCTGAGTATTCATTTTACTGACCTGTGGAAGGATGGAAGGCTGAGTCAACCTGGGTCCTGGCAGGAGCGAACTCACAATCTTGTGGCTGCAGTACTGGCATTTAACTACTGCTCCACCAGGGCTTAAAAATAAGTGTTTTCCTATTTCTTTCTGTGTTGGATGATGATTAGAGTGCACAGATAGGCAGTTTTAATCAGTCCCTTGTGTCATCAATTTTTTTGATATGCTTCGTACTTGGAGAAAACTAGCTTTTACTCACAATGGAAGATTTCCAAATTTAGCTTGAAATGGTGGCTTCTCTAGAGTTCAGCAAGGGGAGGAACTAGACATTATGGCAGCCACAAGTCTACAGTTGAAAATGACAGGCCCATTTCTAGCTCTGTTCTACAGTGACTGTGAAGCTCACTGCATGACATATCCTTCTGTCGTGAGTTTCCACGCATGCATTACATCAGCTGCCACCCCTGGTGAAAGAAGGATATCTCTTAGAGTAGTACCAGGTACAACATATAACATCTGCTGTACCTATTGAGTACAATTCACTTATGTCAGATAGTACCAAGCTAAATTGATAAAGCCACTCTTGGAATATCCAAAATAGAGCCAAGATCAAGCCACACAGAAAGTCAAAGAAACAGGTTCATGACATCTTAACTACACATTGAACTCACTTCATTTCCATTTCAATTTATTTGGATTTATTTTGGGATTTTGTATCTTAATAAGAACTCTTGCCTTCTATCCAGTTTCATATCTATGCACATCCAATAAGACTCTGCGATCAGCATGAGCAACGGGTGCTTCATAGGCCAAATGTACTTTTGGGTTATCTTCCACCCTTACCAAAGTTTGGTTGATCAGTCATCAATCTTCCACCTCCTCAATTTCTTTGCTAAAACAGGGCATGAGAGGAAAGTGCATCTTGTTTTGCAAGTCACCTGCTCCCCACAAACCTTGTTTTGCCATCGAAGTGTGATTTAGAAAAACAAAAGCAGCTTCTTTCATCATCTAGTCAGTGCTCTGTATGGATAAAAAGGTTATTCAAAAATATTTGAAAAACAGTCAAAAATAATGTTTCTCAAGTGCTAGTAAAACCATATGAGAAGAATGTTGAACTGATTAGATTCTTCATGCTTCAGGACTGATTCTGGGCAAATTTGCATTTCTTTTGTACAAAACCAGCATTTTCTTCAAAGGAAAAAGCATTTTCAACACAGATGTTCCCCGGACAGAAAACTGTGTACTTAAAGACTTAGCCATTTCTGCCCTACACTGGCCTAACTACCAACTAAAAACCCCAGAATTCCACAGGATATTGAAAACAGAGTAATAGCACTATAAGAGTGTAGGATGGAAATGGCCTTATTCTGCATCAAATTAATACATAGTTTTTTGCACAGTAAATTCCAGAAACTGCATTTCTGCACAAAAAAAGTTAAAATGTTTGCATTATTTTCTGTGCTGAAAACGTTTTCTCTCTGTGCATAAAATGCTGCTTTCTGAGCAAAACAAAAACAAACAAGCAAAAAACCCTGAACCTCACATGTGAACTTTGCACAGAATAAGTACCTGTGAACAGCCTTTGAAAACTGCATAATTTTTCTCAGTGAAAAGAAATTGCTGAAAGTATTCTTTCCTTCGAAAACCTGTTTAGTGAAGAATTAGATCCCTACTGTTGTATGGCCCACAGCCAGATCTGAGAGAATTAAATTGGCCTCTTGACCTAATTAAGTTTGCCACTTCTTAATTAGATTCGGATCTCTCCTCTACCTTTATTTTTTAAACTGAGGTAATTAAAACTAGAACCCTAACTCTGAAGAAATGTAAAATCTGAAATCTGCATGGATCCTTATAAACTCAGGGGAGGGCAATAGTCACCTGTTGATTTGAATAAAGCAAATTTTATTTCCAGATATTCTACACACAGCCCACCGTCTATGTTGTGATTCAAGCAGACAGCTATTTCTCTGCTTATCTTCCTGGCAACTGTCCACATTGCTTTACATTGTGCTGCGCTGGAATTTTATGAATGGCTTAGCAATCCAAAGGCCAACGCACTGATATCATAAATATTACATGCATAGCCATTTATACACAGGGTTTTAAAAGCCACTGCTGTCTGTGCTGAAGTCATTAATCTCTTTCACCTGTTAAAAAATCTCGTAGATACAGATCAATGAACCAATGCCCACTTCTTTTTTAAGAAGTCTGGAAAAGGGCAGATTTTCAAAGTCAAGCTATTTGACTATAGCCACACAAACTAATAAATTACATTATTTACCTGTTTAAACACATATAGAGAGAGACATATAGAGGTAGAAAAATATAAGAATATTCTTAAAAAGAAAACAAGAACAAGCAACTTTTCATATCCTTTTCTCTAAATATGCTTTTCAGAAAACTTGAAAAGATAAAAACAAATATCTACAGTTTTTTTCCCTTCAACCTCCATGACTGTATATTATTTGCAAAAAAAGTGCTGGCTCCAAGCAGGGAAGAGTTGTTATGCTGAGTCTTCACTTCATGTGCAAAAGTTAACTAAGATCTGTATGATAACAATTGGGGAAACAGCTGGATTATTATATTTTCAAAAATAGAGGGGTGGCATCTACTTTTCTTTGTCCTCGTCTTGGCAGTCCTTGAGATGGGTCCCAGGTACAAATTGAAATCATCTCAGTACCTGATTAGAATCTCTGTGGCTCTTTTCTTTTTTCAGTCATATGAATTTAATCAGATGTAAAGCATGTCCACAGAAGCTGGCATGTGTCCAAAGAAGGGCAACGAAATGATCATAAATCTGGAAACCAAGCCTTATCAGGAATGATTAAAGGACCTGGGTATGTTTAGGCTGGATAACAGAAGACTGAGAGGTGACATGATAGCTGTCTTTAAATACCTGAAGGCAGCTGTTTGACAGTGGAATAAATTGCCTTCAGACGGTGGTTGACACTCTGTCTTTGGCAGTATTTAAACTAGGGATAGGCCAACCAAATCCTTGGATGCTCGGCAAGAATTCGAGATCTGCGAATCCGAATCTCTGAACCAAAATAGGCAAACTGAATCTTTCAAATCCACCAAATAGTTTGTTTTTAAAAATTGTGTCATAAAGCCGCATGTGCACACCAGAGTCTGCTTTTGCCAAGGGCTCTTTCCTGTGCCCATGCGTGGGGCTGCCTGTGCCCGCTCATGCTGCCTGTCCCCGCAGCTGCTTCCCTCCGCAAGGTAATAATCTCTATTCTTTTGACTTGAGACTGGAAGGTAGGGATTGTGAATTACTAAGACTGAATTAGAGACTTGACTTGAAAGTCCCTTGCAAGACTTGAGACTGGACTTGAGGGTAGAGAATTGAGATTGGACTAGAGGCTGTTTTTTCCCTTTTTAAAGTGCCTTGTTGCAGGACTTCAGACTTGACTTGAGACTGCAAGGTGTAGAATTGAGACTGGATTAGAGGCTAGTGTTTTTTTAAAGTGCCTTGCTTGTTGCAGGACTTGAGACTTGACAAATTCTGCTTCAAAAACTCTTCTCAGTAAATGCTTTCTTTCCCTTGCTTTTTAAACCCTTTTTAAAAAAAGGATTTGAAAGATTTGAGATTCGTGAGATATGTGGATTCCCAGAACCTTCCAGTGATTCAGATCCGGATTTGGAAAATTTTGGATTCATCCTATCCCTAATTTAAACACAGGTTGTATGGGCTTCTTCTAAGCATGCTTCAGTTGTGTATTCCTGAATGGCAAGAGTTAGACTAGATGGCCCTTATGGTCCTTCCCAACACTATGATTCCAAGATTCTATGATCCCCTCACTTGAACATCAGCTTCCCCAAACTTTGTTTCACATCTATTCCACTGAAAAATCCTGAAGGACTCAAAAGTTTTCCTGATATTTCTATAATCAAGTGGAGGGAAGTCTACTAAATTTATTGTTCTTATAGGGATTTCAGCCTTATTCTTTTGGAATGTTTCTTTGGCCAGTACAACTACCTTAACTTTTTTGTGTGACTTAGAGTACAAGGACATTGACCCGTGATCTCTTTTCCAGTCTCTGATATCAATTATAGTACTGCCAGATCCTGAGCTCACTCAGGCTTCTCCTTAGCCCAGAGCTGTGACATCTGTTCCAGTACAGGTCAGTCAAATGTGAATAGCACTCTCAGATATGTGGATAGAAGGATTTTAAGATTTTTTTAAAAACTAAATATGGGAAATCAGAATATGGGGAAAAATCCATGCCTGTCTAGAATTGTCCAGTCTTACATGTGTATCAGGATCCATGCATGAGAGGAAAAATTGTTTCCAAAATTGTCCACTGAAAAGATGGATCTGCTTTTTAAAAATTTCACAGGGCTGTGGGCATCCTTAACAGCTATTCTAGCACTTTTGTAGAGACAGGGACAGGTGAAAAGGATGGATAGAAACCCAGTGAAGATATTCTTAAGGCTTTTGGTGACAGAAAACTTAACATTTTTAGCAATCAATAAGGCAGTATTTCTCTTCTTGAAGTATTTTTTTCTTTCTTGAAAAAGCATGACAAAATTCCAAAAGAAGCATATTTCCTCAGATGCTCTATGGTACAAAACTGACCCCAAAACAGAAGAAAATAACTGCTGTTGCTTCCTCAACTTGGCAATAGAGAAAACAAACAAACCAGTTTTTAAAAACAAAGGGAATGCTCTACTTACAACTCACTGAATGCTGATAATACAAATCTCTTGCTTCCAAAAGTGCCCCCTAAAGCCTTAAGAATCTCTTCAGTTTGCCTCCCCACCCCTGCAATGTACCAAAAGTGTCTCCTACCTTTGGAGCCCAAGAATGGGACTGTGAAATGGAGAAGGGCACTTTCTGAGTTGCTCTAAAAAGTTATCAGGAGGACTAACATAAAATATATCCTGGTACTACAGCAATCTGGGCTATTATCAGTGTTTGTACAAATACATTTTAATATAGCAGATAGGGTAGAATTACATTTAAGACTATTTGTTTAGTAATCATAAATTATTAAAGCAAATATGCATTGTTTTCACTTAACTGCCGCAATCTGACTTTTTTTTTTTTTAAGCAAAATCCAAATGCTATACCACATGCCCATATGTTCCCTTTGTGTTGTTATTCTCCCTAGAAGAAGAAGAGGAGGAAGAAGACTCAGCCTTTGGGCATTACAGATGAATTTCTGCTAGCAATTGATGAGTGTCATAGTTCCTTTGCTGAGTGCTTGCAGGCATCTTCTGTGCTTTAACCCTGAAGGTGGGCTAGAAAAAACATATTGCTTTTAGTTTTGAATATTTCCAGCAAGCAGATTAAACAGATTGCTTGTTCCTTCCACAAACTTCCCACTCCTTCTGGTAACAACCTCCATTGTTTGTTTTTATTCACCCCTTCCCATGTTTGTAATTGCATAAAGTGACTAGGGTTTCCTTACTGCTCATGGGGCATTCAGTCAACATCTTGTTTCTCTTTCATTCTCACTGACCAATCTAATCCAAGACACTTTTCTGTTTGAGGAAAAAGGACAAGATGGCCCACCCACAAAAGAGTGGTAGTTGACTCTTGCTTGAACATTTGTGGTGAGATGATGTCCCCTGAGGCAGGAGCCTTGTTACGAGAGGGAGGCAGCTGCAGAGCTCATGGGGACAGCTGGGAAGCTAGCACCACTGTCCATTCCTGCTGTCTGAGATGTCACCCCACTCTCTTTAATGCTAGGTCTGTTGCTGTTTACTGGCACCATATATGCATTTTCCAGTCATCCACACCTTTCAACAGTTTGCTCTGGACAATTGTTCCCATGAGAATGAATAGACACAGGCCCACCTTAAAAACAACACAAAAGAATCCACAGGAGAAACATTGCAGACATCCTGAGACCTACTCTGTGATAATCTTTTACAGCACAATTGGACAGCAAGTCAAAAGAAGAGCAAATTATTAATGAAATTAATGGCATTCATTTGGTAGCAAAGGAGAATGATAGGAAATATTTTTCATCCTTACAATTGCAGTAGTGTTTCTGTTCTACTAGTACCCCCATTTCTATAGATCTGACCTTGTCTTACGTTCAGTCCTTACTGTTCCCACTTTATGATGTGTATAAAGCCTTTTGTCTCATGGGTCAGTGTAGAATTCCCAGAATTCAGCTTCCTCACCTGTTTGCCTTTTTCATTTGTTTTAAACCAATGAGAAACAGTGAGAATACAATCATTTCTACTGTACAATCAACATGGTATAGCGGCTTGAGTGTTGGACAAAGACTCCTGGAGACCAGGGTTCAAATCTCTGCTCAGCCATGGAAACCCACTGGGTGAACATGGGCAAGTCACACAATCTCAGCCTGAGATGAAAACAATCACAAGCCTCCTCTAAATAAATCTTGCCAAGAAACCCTGTGACAAGATTACCATAAGCTGGAGTTGATTTTAAGGCATACAGCAGCAACAACAACATTGCTACTGGGTGTTGTATGATGATCTGTGGAAGCAAGACTTGCATATGCTACAATTTTTGAAGGAAACATTCATATCAAGATATTCTACGTATTAATTTAAAAAGTGGACTGTAATCAGTATCCATTTTCTAATGCCTTGGTTTTTTGTCTTCAGCCCACTTACTCATGCTACACCTGTGACAAGGTGCTATTAAAGTCTAGAGAACCGTGCAGTCATTTGGACTGATTCAAAACTGGAAAGTAATCTTTCTGAAGTGTAATCAAGTGAAGATTCATTTTTTTATTAGGTATTGAAATGAACTCAGGCATAATCAGAGGCTTAGGTAGTCAGTCAACTTCTAGTCCTGCAGAGTTTTTACTCCCTAATAATCTGCTCACAAATGGGAAGCCTGATTTAGATATATGTCTGTCTGCCAAACAGGCAACATAAAAGAAACATTCAGTAGAAATTCTTACTTTGTCATAATGACAACTTATCTAACAGTGTAATGCTATATATACACTCAGAAGTAAACTCCATTGAGCTCAAATGTCTTTGTTCGTCAGTAGTAAGATTGCATTCAGAGGTACTGCCACAGCCCAGTGTTACTGCCCTGGCTAGTCCGAGCTTTGGGGATATTAAAGATATCCCTTGATATCGCAATTCGGCTGCACTTCTCTATTCCTTTCCACGTGCTTGCGAGGCCACCGGACAAGCACGTAAACAAGCTCCACCGTTAATAGCCGTAATATTCAAACTACAATACAGGCAGTCCAGAAATAGCTGACTCACTGTTTTAGGAGACCTCCAGGCAAGTACTCTAATTAAGTATGCACGCCACTTACAAAAGAGCCTCTGCCCCGCTATGGCAGCTTGATGGCTAAACTATGCAATACCCAAGTACTCTGTGTTTGCATACTGGCTACTCTATTGAGAACTGCTATGATAACTCAATCATTCAGATTATGACCTTTCGGAGGCTTTGTCTCCAACTCCAAATCTATTGTTTTTCCCCAAGTACAGCATAGCCTGCAGTCACAATTCTCCTCATAAAAACCCTTGATTCCGAGACCTTCCTCGGATTGCTCCCGAGTTTCATCCCGCCTTGCTGCCGCTTTGCTTGGCGAGTCTCCCCTCAGCTCCACGTGCTGAGTTATATCGCACCCCAGCTTCGCTCTCTATTTTTCTGGGCTTCAGGACAGGTGAAGTATCACCCAAACCAGCAATCCCTCTAAAAATCCCTCTATACCACTCCAACCTTTATTTTCTTTAGTTATCTTGTATGAGCGTGTCGCATACACTGTTTTGCTTGTATTTAATAAACATCATTTATTATTTCAACTTTTGTGTTCTCCTTGACTCGCCCCGACCCAGTAGACATAGGGTTCAAGATCTCGCTGCGTTACCCTGTCCCTCGTAATGCTAAGCAGTGCTCTGAGCTAATTTTCCCCACCTTTATTTGAGCACATTTTGGTGTCCCTCCCGGGACCCCCAATTCACAGGGTAACACCAGATCAATTTATCAGAGTTAATATCTTACTCACAACTCATTACAATTTCTCATAATAGGTTACTAAGTGGTTACTTTGATTTTTTTTAATGATATTAGCAGTTTGAGTAACAATCTTCAGTTCATGTTACTTTCACTCATTTGTTAGATGAATTTCTCTGAGGGATTGGCTATTTGGGACTAGTTTTGATTGTTTTAATTGATTTTTTAAAAATAATATGTCACCAAACAATTCCTATTAAGATGACAAATTAATTTTATAATATTCCCTAATATTAATTGATGAACTGATTTCCAAATTACCATTGATACTAAAGCATTAGCTTTAAAACTGAAGTTTCCAAGTTAAATGCA
The DNA here is from genome assembly GCA_030412105.1 of Cyclura pinguis. Taxonomy (NCBI): domain Eukaryota; kingdom Metazoa; phylum Chordata; class Lepidosauria; order Squamata; family Iguanidae; genus Cyclura; species Cyclura pinguis. The sequence goes on along the minus strand of CM059599.1, from coordinate 243,433,109 downwards.
GGAATTTCCAGCAAAATTTCTTACTCCTTTTCCATTCATCCTGAACACCCTGTTATGCATTGGCACAGTGACCCAAATCCAGTTGCTAGTCGCCGTTACACTAGACCTAGTAAAGCCATGAGGCCTTTACTTCTAAGCCGATACTCAACTAAATTCCATTTATTCAGTTCTGATTCAGTGGAAAAATTGGAAACAGCTCTGTTTGTGGTGTAACTCCCTGATCTGTTACTATAAAAACACAAAACAAAAAAAGAAATGAAGTAGCATAAATATTCAACTTCAATCCCTGTGATATTATGTGTGCACACATATATACCCCCATAATAGCCTTCTCTATTGAAAGGTATAGGAGGGATGACAATGTATTTACTAGCCAACTCTCCATATTCCTGGCCATCGGAAGCCAGTCTGAGCAGAAATGTTTTACACCTACTTTTCAAACATGATTCTTTGAGCTCAAAGAGGCTTCTTTTTTATTATCTTTTATAGTATTAGAGTATTAGACTTCAAAAGCAGCCTTTCATTTTAAAGGCTACTTTTCAGTAGCTTTTGTAGTGTGTGCAGGAGGAAAGAATTCAACAGGTGGGGTAGCCAGTAGCCTGCTTCTGTATACATTCTTGTATACCTGGTTTGGTCCAAACAGGAAATAGGCCTTTTCAAGGTCATGGTGCTACATGTATTATTTAATACTGTTTAAAACTATTTTTACTATTTTGCAAAAGGAAGAACAAAGCAACGGTGGAGCCTCTATATGGAGAGGATGGTGAAATACAAACAGGGCACAGAGAAAAGGTAGAACAACTTAACAACTTCTTTGCATCCATCTTTTCCCGAAAGGAAAACAATGCTCTGCCTAGGGAAAATGATGTGGTGGTAGAAGTCCCTCACAGCCTAGGTAAAGAGGTAGTACAGTAATAACTGGATACTCTAAACAAATTCAAGTCTCCAGGGCCAGATGAACTACATCTGAGGATATTAAAAGAACTAGAGAAGTAATCTTAGAACTCTGGAATTCTTGCAATTGTTTGAGATTCCTGAAAAAGTGATAGTATCACTCTGTTTTGCATTGGTCAGACCCCCCTGGAATACTGTGGCCAGTTCTGGGCACCAAAGTTCAGGGAGGATATTGAGAAGCTAGAATATGTCCAGAAGAGGGTGACCAATGTGGTAGAAGGCCTGGAAACCATGGCCTGTGAGGAGGGGCTTAGAGAGCTGGGTATGTTTAGCCTGGAAAACAGAAGGTTAAGAGGGGGCATGATAGCTATGTCTACATACTTGAAGGGAAGTCATATGGAGTCATATGGAGGATGCAGGGACTCAGACATGGAGCAATGGCTTCAAACTTCAAGAAAAAGAGTGTGGAGGGATGGTGGATGATAGGATTTATGCAAATCACGATAAATCTTCCCTCATTCCACTGAGCTCTGACCAAACGTGGCTCAGAGTCAAGTGCAAAACAAAACACATAGAGCAGAGTTGATAAACACAGCAACAAAAGCGTGTGCAGCAAAGTATGATATGCAGCACTGCTCTGACCCTAAAACTCACCCACTAAGGAACACTATCACACAGTGTCGTTTTGCAAGGATACCTGGAGGCTTTTAATCTTCTGTTCCAATATGTACATATGTACAGGATTCGCAGATCCTCCAACAGAGATTCAGCATTCCATCATCAACTCATCAAGTGGAGATACGCTCTGGCAAAGCCTCCAGCCAACAATCAGGCAGACCGAGAGAAATGTTGGCCAGATCCCATCTCCTTATATACACAGGGACTAGCTGATGTAACCCTGGCCAGGATTTCATGTCCCATGGCTGATGTAACCCCTTGTCCTGGTTACATTACACTGTGACTCACCTTTTTGTCCCAAGGGGACTACCTCATGACATGCACAGTCATTCCCCCAGGTGTTTTCCACATGCACATCATAAGTATTTTATTGGACCAAAGGTCACAGCAAACCTTTTCCAACAAAGGTATTATGCCTAAACGTTAGTAAGAACTTCCTGATGGTAAGAGCAGTTTGACAGTGGAACATGTTGTCTCAGAGACTGGTGGAGTTTCCTTCTTTGGAGATTTTTAAACAGAGGCTGAATGGCCGTCTGTTGTGAGTGTTTTGATGGTGTATTCCTGCATGGCACAGGTTGGACTTGATGGCCTTTGACATCTCTTCCAGCTCTATGATTGTATGATTTAATTGAATTTATATTGCACTTTGCGGCCAAGATTACCTCTGAATCCATCACATAAATACAAGATACAAAAGATATATGGGCAGTATGCCTGGGGAAAAACAGTAAATTGATATTTTAAAATGTCTGTTGACCCGTTAATTGAAGGAGAAATAGTTTTGTGAAATGGCTCTTCTTCCAATTTTGTTTCTCTGAAACATATTACTGATTCTTCAGCACATTTACAAGAGAGCTAATTACCATTCAGCATAGTATGGCTGTCTTCTGAGTGGAAATGCAAAGGAATACATTGTTAATCTGTTATTTCTTCATTACACATCCAAACACTACCACATCTCCTAACAGTAGAGAACATTTTGTATCAAAAAATTCTGAGTTTGTCATAGAAGATATGAAGCTACAATTGAAACAAAGGGTCCTAGAAAAGTCCTGGAAACTCTCAGTACTTTCAGTCAAGCCAAATCAGCCCTGAGTCTGTCTTCAGGGAAGTATTGACATTTTTATGAACCAAACAAACAAAGATAAAAAGAAAAAAAAAGAAAAAAAAGAGATGGAACAAAAAATCAGATCGAAATGTAAAACATTTCCCCTAATAGTTCAGTTTTTAAAATGTTGCATAGAATAAAATGCAAAAATGGTTGATATTTTTCACAATCTTCCTACAATCCTTCTGTCTCTCAAATCCTTGTACCACTAAAATAAAAGAACAGTCAACTCACTTTTTAAAATATGATTAAAAAAAACCTAGTCAATTGCTGTCAACTATAATGGTGGTTTCCAGTCAGTGGCAAAACAATTATTCTTTCAAAAAAAAAAGGAAGGAAGGAAGGAAGGAAGGAAGGAATAAGGAGAAATAGTGTCAGCCATTTTGACATACCCTTTTTTTAAAAAAAAATAAAAAAATCTCAGAATAGGTTTTCTGGGGGAAACAAAATGTAGACCATTCTAGTTCCTTCTCAACCCTAGCAGAACTGATAAAAATTACTTGTCAACATTATTTCTAGGGGTAAGGAGGACATAATAATGGCCATTTCCACATGGGGTTTTTAAAACGGTGCAGAGTGTCCTCCAGGGAGGACGTCTGCACCTCGGAGTGGACTGGGTTGGACCTACTTAACGTAGATCCTCACCCCAGCCCACTCCGGAACGACCCCAAGTGGTCGTCCAGTGTGCTTTTGAAAGACCGCTAAAAACAGGTCTTTCAAAAGCACGGAGCGCGCCACTGCGAGCCTGCTCCGTTGTGCAGATTCACAGGCTCACATTGGTGCGAGCCTGCGATCTGCCAGAGGCGGGCTTTAGGCTGGCGAGCTTCAGTGGTTGGTCGAAACCCTCGACCAACCAGAAGCCGCCATTTTCATCCCCGGAGCAGCAGCCACGCACTGCTCCAGAGCAGCGTGGACCAGACCGGGGAGCCTTAAAGTCGGATGAGTAGCGTCACAGGGTGATTCCCTCGCCCCGTGCGGAAATGGCCAATATTCCTTTGTAAATAATGCCCAAGTAGTAGACCATTTCTGCCCCACACTGTTATAGTGCTATTTTTCCAGGTTCAACATCCTGTGGAATCCTGGGCTTTTCAGTTTAGGGAGGGGCATTTAGATTTCTTAGCCAGAGAGCTCTTTGGCCTCAGTAAACTACAAACCCCAGAACTCCACAGGGTATAGAAAGTGGAATAATAGCACTATAACAGTGTAGTGCAGAAATAGCCACAGTTTTCTGTGTAACAACTAACATTTTATTATGGTATTGTGGGTTTTTTGTTTGTTTTTTTTTTTGCTAACTTTTGGCATTAAAATATTTTTAATGCACATTCTGAGGAATGTCTACTTTAAACCACTTCTTAACTTTTTTCTTGAAATTTTTTTTAAAGAACTGTTTAGCCCCCCCCCCCCGCCGCCATTCCTTTAAGCAACTTCTTACCTCTCTAGATGGTTTTTTTTTTTTTTTTAAAAAAAAGCAAACTGAAAGCAGTTGGGAAACAATGAGGAATGTGACAAATTAAATTAATGTAAGATGTTGCTTTGGGGGGACTTGTAACAAATTACACATCAAATGACTCCTGAACTGACAATTTTCCAACCTCTGCCAAATACAGCTGAAAGAACAGTGTTTGTTTTAAGATGGATGAAATGGGTGAAAAATGTTATTGACAATTTGCTGTAGCCCTTGTATACAATAGTATCTTCTGTCCTCTGATATTTAATAAAATAATCCAGTTTTCAGGCCTACATCTCTCAAGGGTGGACATGAGATCTAGTTAGGTCAGCCAAGGATACAGTCTGTTTAGGATTTTGTTGGGTATTATCAGCAGTCTGAATTTAACTGAGAAGGCAACAAAGAGAAAGAACAGCTGATGAGCCATAAGTGATGGTCTATCCAATGCCCTTTTCGCACGCTGTTTCTAAAGCGAAAGGGCCCCTTGAGTGTCGCGTTAATGGGAGGAGCGGTCCGTACGACGCACTCCCATTTACGCGGCGCTCAAGAGCCAGATGCAGAGCAGACACGCACCTTTTTATTTTCAGCTCTAAGCCGAAAATGGTGCGCAGTCGCGCAATGCTCCTGGGGCCCGCGCGCACTTACCTGCTGTGCGGTGCATCAGGAGCCGGGCCATTTGTGCTTCCTGCCTCAGCGCTAGCCTGCAATTCCCAGGTTGCGCTGCGGTAGGAAGGGGCGGGGCGTTTGCATGGCACTCGCGCAACCGGCAAGCCAGCTGCCGTAAGGAAGAAGAAGCGAAGTGAGTGCCTCGCGCAAGAGGCTGCTCGCACGAGTGCCGCCCCCCACCTCCGCGAACAGGTAAGGTGCAGAAAGGGCCCAAGACTGAGGCCATTTCCTGACTACACTTTTGTAGTGCTATTATTCCACTTCCAGCATCCTATGAAATCCAGGGATTTGCAGTTTAGGGAGGGGCCTTTAGAATTCTCAGCCAGAGAGCTCTTTGGCCTCAATAAACTACAAACCCCAGAATTTCACAGGATGTTCAAAGTGGAATAATAGCACAAAACCAGCGTAGTGTGGAAATGGCCTGACTTTCAATGCTTCATGTCTTTATACCAAATTGGAACTCAGATCATCCATACCATAAGCAAGACACATGAGAAGTAAGAAAATTACTGCTCTATTTTATGCCATGGTAATTTAATATTTTAAAGCTAACAACAGTTCTAAAACAAGATTTTTTTTTTTAAAAAAAAGAGGTTAAGCACACTGTTTAAAAACACGCACAATTACTAGCATTACTAGCAAATAAAACCTCTTCTCTGAGAATCCAGGGACACTTGTTTTTGTTGTTTACTTGTTGTCGTTGTGTGCCTTCAAATCATTTCCAATTTATGGCAACTCTAACGTGACGCTATCACAGCATTTTCTGGAGCTGAGAGTGTGTGATGCACCCAGGGTTACCCAGTGGATTTTCATGGCTAAGTGTGGAACTGAACACTGGGCTCTAAGGTTGTAGCTCAACACATAAGCCACCACATCATGCAGGCTCTATCAGAGCAAGTTTAGGCTACTAGAAATGGAAAACATTGTGTATTTTAAAATTTTGTTTATTCCTAATAATGTTTAGCTGCTTAGAGGAAGGAAGAGTGGATAGCAGGTGATTCTGGGAAGTTGTGTGGGTGGGAAAGGATGGGGTGGTTTCACATGTTTTCACGTGTTTGGGGGGCTTTCTGAGCAGTTTTTCTACTAAAATCACAAGAAAAAATGTCTCTCTTTTAATTTGGAGGATTGGTGGGGAATTTTAGAGATTACAAAAGTGGGTTTTAGGGGCCAAGTACAGCTGGATTTTCCTCACCTCTCCTATCACTAATAAGTTTCCAAACAGTGTGCAGTAAAAATAAACTTCATATAAACTAAAACAACAGAAAATCATCCATCAATTAAAAATATATATCACAAGATTATTTAAAAACACAGAGACGACTAATTAAGGAGTTTATTGCCTCATGCTAGAAGTATAACAACTTAGGTGTCAAGTGAAGTTTGGTGGTATCTCATAATGTGGGACCCGCCATATCTCAGGATGAGGAGGCACTTGGAGTAGAGCCTCTGCTGGTGTTTCTTGGGAATATGTGGATGGAGTAAGATACTATGGCCCCAGCTAACACTTTGAATTGGGCCAGAAATTATCTGGGAGCCAGCTTACAATTCCCACATAATATAATCATTATGCATGATTACAGTCAGCACCTTAGTCACCATATTTTGCACTAGCTAGAGTTTTCAGATCATTCTCAAGGACAGCTTCATGTACTATACACTGCAGTAATCTAAACAGGAGGTTTTCATGGACTTTATCAATGAAGCCATGCCAGCTTTATAGAAGTGAAGCTGTAGCTGACATACCAGCGCAAGCTGGTAAAAGGTGTTCTGTGGCACAGAAGACATTGTGAACAAGACCCCAAGTTATTAACTTGGTGCTTTGGGAAAAATGCAGTGCATTGAATACCATTCACCTGACCAGATGAACCACTGTTTTATTTAATTATTTATTTATTGTTTGTCGTCTGTTATTTAATTTCAAATGATGCTTTCCAAATGCTAGACACTGGAGACAACAAACATGATTCTGCATTTCCTTTTTCAGAAAACTATGATAAAGCCCTCACCTCCTCTGGCATTAGTCACAAGATTACTCTCAGAATGATTGGCTTATGAGCTGATCTGAAAGGAGCTTAAGTATGGAGGATACCTGCACAGTTGCATGAAATACCTCTTGAGATCCTTCCAGTCACTTTCCTGTCATTGAAATGACAATATTAAGACTTTATGTCAGAGTTTAGTGTATGGGGGAATAGATGGCATAGAAATGCTGGAATGAGAAGATAAAAGAGGACAAAATAATGCAGGCATGTTCAGATCAAGCTAACTCAGCCCCACCTAGTGCCCAATCACTGCCACTGATTCAGCCCATTGTATTTTGAAGCATTAGACCATAAAAGTGTTGGGCTTAAAACATGACTGGTTTTGTTACATCTGCAGGTAAATTCTTTAGGTTGGCCTTTCTCATTTTGAGAAACAACAACATCTCTATTTGTGGCAAATTCCCTTCTGGCATTCAACGAAATCTCTTAATAGACCTTCCTACATTCCATGGAGTTTTTGCAGCTCATTAAAAGAAGAAAGATACCCATTAAAAAAAATGAACAGGCTAGAATTTTATTTTAAGAATAAAGGTTTCTTTTGTCCAAAAAAATTATCATATTTTATTTTTTTCTTGATTGCTAAAAGAGTGGCAGAAGATCTATTCAGGCATCCACCCATACCACATAAAGACCTAAAATAGGGGCTGGCCACTATCTCTTTGTCCCTCTCCCACAGCAGTCTTAAAAAATTCTGCTGCTTTCACATATCACATTTTTTCATCTAAATGTGCTTACAAAGGTTCTGCATACAGGAGACCTGATAAAGTGGGGTTACCAGTCATGGAAGTTTTTAATGTGTGCTTGGTTGAACATATCTGCAAAACCCTCTTCAGAGCTTCATGCTAGATGTTCAGAATATCAAAAAACCACTGAGGGTACACCCTTTTCCTGAGAAAGAAATAATTAGTGTTCTATGATATTCAATATTCCTCAGTTTACTCAGTAGTTCATTTCATTATTCATTGCTTTTTATTTATTTCTTGATTCTGTAAAAAAGTTTTACAGAGTAAGACAATGACCTAAAATTTAGACAATCTTCTCAAAATGCCCCTTCTGAAAGCATTTGTTTGCCAGTAGTCTTCAAAGACACAGCCAAATTAGTCTGTTTCCTCTAATGCATCTGGTGAAATGGACTGTAGTCTGTGAAAGCTTACGCTAGAAATTTCTTTTTCCCAGCAAATCTGGTGCTGCAGGATTCCTTTTTAACTTTTTATGTTTACTGGTTATGTTACTTTTCAAAAGGAATGTTGTTCTGCCCCTATTACACCAGACCAAAGTTAAATGTTATGGGTAATGTCATTGCTTGTTAGCATGTTCTTTCCTGGTTCTACCCTCATCCCATCCATACTTTGGCTGGGATCATGTTTGACACCACTAGAGTGGAAAGCTCTTCTGGTACATATATATGGATGGAGATGATGGTAGCAGGAGGGGGGAATGCGGCTGGTAATTTCCTGACATTCTGGAGGCCATTCTGGTTGTGAGGTTGTGAGGTAGAGCTTTACCCACATGTCGTAGCACTGGGAGCAAATGGAGAAATGATTTGCTTAGTCGGGTATTGGGTACCTCGATATGCAAATATCTAAATAGTACAGCTCCCTTTGTAACTGCTTTCCACGACTTACCAGGGGGTGCCAGTTGTGGACTGTGGCAACTGAGCACAGTGGTAACAGGCACCATTTTGAATGACATGGGTAGACTTCTTCTTGCTAGAAGTCTGTAGTTTGTATACTATCTGAGAAAGGAGCCAGAAAACCAGCCAGTTGCAGGCAGTGTCTAAGTGGTAGACAGGACCAGAAGTTTCAAGTAGTAGACTTCCCTGTATAAGTGAGCCATCTAACTCTAATTAACTTGTCTAGATACGATTCAAAGGAAACGTATAATATAGCCTACTATCCTTTAAGTGTACTTGAAAGAAAAAAGAAACAAGCAAGAAAATGGAACAAAGGAAAAAGTAGGAAAATGCTGTTAAAAAATAGAGGAAGGGGAAAAATACATGGAAAAAAAGCCATCCAGCTCAGTAAACCTGTATTTTTCATTAAAGGAAGATTTTAAGATGTTCTAATTAGATGACAAATGGACTAATTATAATTGATGCAGAACACAACTCTCTGGAAAATAAGATTGCAAAAACATTTCAATAAGATGTAGGGAAAATCTTAGCTTTGAAATACAGAAATCAGAAGATAAACATCTCTCAGTTTTCTGGAGGAGGAGGTAGTAAAGTAATTGTTTCATTCCCTTAGTATGTCTTATTCCATAGGCCCAAATAAGCTATCAAGACCTCTGCCTATGTGTAGATATCATTCAAATGGCATTTTAAATTATTCTTCAATTTTACTACTTTCCACTGTACAGTAAGGCATTCATAGACCATGAACCACCACCCAGGTCATAAGATTATTTTTCCCCCTGTACCAACTCAGACCCTTCTCACTCATTTACAACATCGTAGAGAAAGCTGTATGATCTGAATCACTGCTTATGAATGTGGGTTACAAAGCAACTGCAGGAAAATTAGTTTAGGGAATTGACAGAATGGCAAAGACTAATATTAAAGGAGCAAGCATTTTGTTATACCTATTAAATGTATTTGCAGAATGGAGTGACAGAAACTATTTTGGGGGGCACTGTTACACTTCATTCACCTTTAGACCCATCTCTGTACATTGTGGAGCAACTGGGAAAATTTTCGTGAGGGAAATATAATGTGCATACTGGATTTTAGATAATCTTCTTGCTCTATTGGATTTCCACATTTTCTCCCTGATACACCATCTTTCTTCCAAAAACAAAAATAAAAACAAATCAAACAACATTGTCATTATAAGATAGTACCCAGTTCTATTCCTATATGAACAGAGTCCATCACCTAGAAGGTAGTTAAGGAATTTTCTAAACCATCACTTGAACACTGCAATTGCTACTGGTTTTTCTGATTATTGAAACTCTTTCTCATCAATTGCAGGAATTTTCATCAAAGCTAAAAGTATGGTGATTTTACAGTATTTCAGCCCTGTGCTCCTTCTGGAGACTTCAGGTTCTAGATGTATTGCAAGATCAGAATAGCTTGAATATTAACATTTCAGGTGCCACTATGAAAATAGACATGTTATGAGCCACTGTGGTATAAGGGTTTGAGCATTGGACTATGACACTGGAAATCAGGGTCAGAATCCCCATTCAGCCATGGGAACCCTTTGGATGAACTTGGGCAAATCATCCTTTCTCAGCCTGAGAGGAAGCAAAGGCAAATGCTCTGTGAACAATTCTTGCCAAGAAAACCCTGTGATAGGGTCACCATAAGTCAGAAATGACTTGAAGGCACACAACAGGAACAATTAATCCAAATAATCTAGTAAATCTGTTGAGATTCTCAATGCTCTTTCTCTTGATCCTTTCATATAAAGCCTAACATGGAATTCACCATTGACTGCTATATTTGTACTCTTCTATCCCATAATAGCTCCACTGCATCTCCAAGCATTACAATATTTGTTATTTTAAAATAAATATGCAAAACAACAGAGCCAAGTCAGCAATTCAACAGTAGTCATGAAAAATGTAGATCAATTAGTAACATGGTTTTAATAGGCTGGATCCAGCCCTAATTACATGTAATGTTTTCTTATAGCAATTCTATAAGAGATGGGGAATGTGCAGCTTTCCAGAATTTGTTTAACTGCAACTTTTATCAGGTAGGACTTCTGAGACTTACAATCCAACAAAATTTGGAGGGCCATAACTTCCCGTGTTATTTAACTTCAAAACTGGCAGAAGATTCTCCATCAGCTATGTACAAGTTCTAGTAAACACTATCATTGCTCAGCAAAACTTCTACCTCAGAGAAATATCAAGCTGCCTTATGCTGAGTGAAGCCCATTAGTTCAGTACTGCCTTGTGAGAGTAGTAGCATCCACAAAGAGATGCCAAAGACTTTATCTAGGATCTTTGTGGGAAAGGAAAAAAAAAGATGTCCTTCACCACAAAGCTGTAAATCACAGGTTCCCAAACTTTGGTCCTACCGATGTTTTGGACTTCAGCTCCCAGAATTCCTGAATGTTGGTCTAGTTTGCTAAGCTTCTGGGAGTAGAAGTCCTAAACACCTGGAGAATCAAAGTTTGGGAACAACTGCTATAGATCCTTATTTTAGTCTGTACAAGTCGGGATGCCGTCCATATAGACTAATGGGATATGTAGTCAAGTAAAATATATTAGGAGACATGTAGCGGTAGAAGCTAGAGACCATTATATAAACAATGCCTAACACTGCCAGGAATGTGCTGATAACCACAACTTGGCTTTCAAAGTCTCTCCGCAGAGGGGAGGGAACGCAGGGAATCTTAATCCCATGTATTTTCACTTTACCTTCAGTCTTCTCACTAAAGTCATCAGATGTACTTCATTCCAAATAAACAGTACTTTATGCACCGACTATTTGCTTGTGGATTCTGTTCCTGACAGTACAAGAAGCATTTACACAGCCATAGAGTCCACTTGGGTGGTTGGAATAGGCCTTATTACCAGAAACCACTGAATCTCACTGAAGGACTGAAAACCAACAGGTATTTGGCTTTATATAACTTTTCCTCTCAGCCACTACCCCTTCCTACTCACTGCTGGACTGGGTTTCTCTCCTGAGGAGCTATTCTGGTTGCCTAGCAACCTCCTTCCAAGCTGCTCTGGCACTTCAGGTAGCCACACCCCCAGATCTTTATCACAAGAATTCATGAAACAAACTTAATATTCCTGAGGTAGCTTAGATGTCATAGAAATCGGGGACTGGAATGGAATTAATATTTCTTTGATATTTTATCCTGCTTTAAACCAGAGTGTTTGCCACTGTACACTATCTGCTAATGATATGATCCCTGTTATTACATATATCCCAAATAAATTAACCTTTCTCCTTCTAATATGTTTTTATCCTATTTAAATTATTGTACTGTTTTTTGATCTGGAATTGTTTGAAATTGTTTACATTGTATGCCACCCTGCAATATGAAAGAGGCCATCACAGAAATGTTTTAAGAAATAAATAATAATTGAAAAATAAAACTAGTGGCTTGGTAGGAGTCTGCATCTTGTGCTACTTTCTCCTTTCAGGAGCTCACATTTCTTCTCCCTTTCATGCCACTTCATCTCCTTCTGGAGACAGTCCTGTTTGAAATCTAGGGCTCCACTCCTTTCCAATAACCATTAGGCCAGGCGAGTCAGCTTTCTCAGACCATTAGAATTGGAATGTCATGAAAAAGCCAAAAAAAAATGCTACCTTTTCTTATGGTATTTTTCATGGTAGAGAGAGAAGCGTTGCTTGTAGGACTTTCTGCTGACTTTAGGTGGTATGGAACTTGATTTGGGGAGGGGTTGTATCAGGTAGTGAAGCACCATGGCACAATCCCCTGCCAGCAATCTCAATCATGACATAGCAAATAGTTTAAAAAGCACTGATTCTTAGCTGTTTATAAGTCTGACAAGAGATGTGGCATCATTTTCATCTGGTTTGCTGATGTTTACATGTCATCCAGCATCCTTCAATCGGAGGAAAACTGTGTTAACCACACCTACACGAAAGTCAAAGCAATTTCACACACTATTGGCTCTTTACAGCAAACACTAATCCAGTACGCATTAATGTCAAGACTATCAGAATTGCAGAGATACTGTCTTAAAACCCATCTGCAAAAAGTTAACTTCCTGTTTCCATTCCTTTTTTTTTTTTTACTGCTCCAACTTGCATCAGGATGTGAACTTCCTTTATTCTGAATTGTTTCTATACATCCTATTTCACAAATCCTGTTTTTCAGTACAACATTTTGCCAAATGATTTTGGGAATAATTCTAGAGCCTTGAAACATGATGTGATAGAATGTAGACCAATGTTACATACAGCATAAGTTTCACATGTAAAAAGATCCCATATTCAGTCTCCAGCATTTCTGGATTGGGCCAAGACTTCTATCTAATACTCCAAAGAACACCTGTTAGAGTACTGGGATAGTCCAGGAGTGGGAACACTTTTACCCTCAGAATGTTTGGACTTCAAGTTGCAGAAGCCCCAACCAGCATGGCTAAAGTTAAGGGGCAGTCCAAAATATTTAGAGGTCCAAAAGTTCTCCAATCCTACAATAAGCCATCATGGAGATCATAGAATCATAGTGACTGAGGGAACATCTGTTACAAAATGCTGCTAGTGTATCTGAGAGATGGCCATCTAAACCAATGTGGGAGTTTCTATCACCTTCAAAGGCAGTCCATTCCAGTGCTGAGCTGCTCTTACTACCAAGAAACTGTTTCTTAAGTTCAGTTAGAATTATTTTTCTAATAATTAAAATCAATTGATTTTAACCCTTCCATTTGTTCCATCTTCTACACGGCAATCCTTCCTATATTTAAAGTATGCTATCATGTCTCTTCTCACTCTTCTCTTCTCCAGAATGAGCATACCCACCTCTTTCAACCATTCTGCACAAAGGTTTGTTCCATAGCCTCTGTCCACTTGGTTAGCTTCCTCTGGATATGTTTCAACTCGTAGATATTCTTCTTAGAGGACATTGTTACCTTGACTTTTGGGGGTCCCCTTGGGGACACATTTTGATTAGCTCCAAAAACACAAAGATTAGGTAATTTTAACAGAGCACTTGCTTCAGCAAATGGAGGGCAAGGCTAGTGAGATCTTTTACCCAATTTCTACTGGGTCAGACCACACAAAAAGCAGCCAAACATTCAATCAAGATGTTTTATTAGAAATTTTTCACACACACACACACACACACACACACACACACACACAGAGGCAATTGCTCACACAAGTACACAAGGACTATCGAGATGGAAAGAGGTGAAAATTGATAGGGGAAAAGCAGAGGGAATGTGGAAGGGGTGATACTGCACCTTTTCCAGAAGTCTTTGGCCGGGGAAAAAGACAATCGGAGAAAAACTCAGCGCAGGGACGGGCTGAGGGGATTCTCAACTAACAGAATGACGGACTGCTAGTCTAGTGTGGGAGAGCTCCAAAATGGAATCTCAAAAAGGGGGTCTAGTTATAAGGTGATACATGCCTCGGGGGCAGACCTTTTCCCAGAAAGGATAATGGTTGCATGATAGCTGCCTGATGGCTGTATGATAGCTGCCTGATGACTGTATAATGGCCGCATGATGGTCGCACCGTGTAATTGGACCTTGCTTTGATATGTCTCACTTGTTTCAAGCATTCTGTGGGAATCAGGTAATCTCCCCAAAGCATTGTTGTAGCTGATGGCCCATTACCTGTGCGTACATGCCTTTCTTAGGTTTCCTGTGGAGACATGACAGGGAGATGTTTCTTGTCTTTGATCTTTTGTCCAGTCATTTGCCTGGCTATTTACGTGCCAATCTGGTCACCTCTGGCTTGGATGCATTTTTAATATTAAAATTATACTCCCTGGGATGGGATCTGCTAACAGGGGTTACAACACGGTCCAGTGTGTTTGGGGCGGTCCCATATTGGTATGGTCTGGATGGGCACCATATCTAATTGGCATCATGTTTAATTGGAAACACACTTTAATTGGAACTGATATCAAAATCAAACCTTAAGGTGATCAGAAGGTCAAACCGACCGAGGGAGAACTCTGACTGTGAATGTGAGAAAGAAAGACTGGTCAACCTGAGATACCCTCCAGGAAAGACTAGGTCAGTTGTCAGGCAAACAAATGCTGTTCCTGTGGATAATAAGTTTAAATAGAAGCTGGAATTTTCCCAGAGAACACAATAGCTAGAAGCTCACCAGGACACTGATTGACTTATACCTGTTCCCTGTGCACCTGGACTTTTTCCTCTTTCCTCATAGCACCCACAATAGAGAGCTATTAAAACACCCATCATACCTTTGTCACCCAAACACTGTGAACATCAGTGGGTTGATAGTCCATTGTATGCACTGCAACTCCCATTGTTCCTCATCTGCAACTATATGTATCTTCCATTGCCACAGGCTATTTTTTGGGTACAAATACCCTTGATTCCAAGCTGCCCAGCGCAGTCTCTCACAGATCTGAACACCACTGGGTTTGTCTCCTGACCAAGAGCTGTCCTTAGGTTCTTTACCTAAGTCATGCTGCTGCTTTTCTTCACATCACTCTGACTCTGGTAATTATCACCTGCATCTCTTGCAGTCTCTATTCTATTTTCTTCTTGTGTGATTATGTGTGTGTTTGAACTGTTGCATGTGTGAGTAGATTAATTGTCAATAAGACACATTTTTAATTTACATTTTACTCTCTGGCAGAATTTTTCCTGCGTGAGCCTGTAAATGCTGGCAGAAAGGTCTTGCTAAGTTGCCCCCCTCTCACAAGCCTCCTAAACTTTGAGCTAATTCATTCCCCCACTTTTGCAAGGAGGTATTGACATTGTGGGGTGGCCCTTGTGGCACCTGCCTTTTGGAGTAACAGGTATTCCAGGTGAGGTCTCAACAAAGCAGTACAGAATATTAATATAGCCTATTATTCCTCTTGATCAGAACACCATGTTCATGTGACTTTAAATAGTACTTGATTTCCATCTCTTTCTCCTTCTCCTTTCCACTGCATCATATTTTGGCTTCTTAGACTCCTAGATCCTTTTCACAGGTACTTTGGTCAAACCAAGTCACTCGTCTTGTAACCGATTTTTCCTCCCTCAATGGAATACATGTTGTGACTCATTTTGTTACTAGTGGCCCTGTTCTTCCATCTATTAGAGTCTTATTGAATCCTGATTGTGTTTTCTGAGGTATTAGCTACCCCTCCCAGTGAAACTGTGATGAGCGCTCCCTCTATTCTTCCACCGAAATTATTTCTGAAGGTGTTGAAAAACACTGATTAGATTATGCAGCAACCATGTCCACTAAGTGAAGCATAAAGAACATTTGCAAAGTCACGGGTCTTGTGTACAGATCATCTTTTCCATAGTTCAGAATTAAATAAATGTCTTTTATTTAATAAGTGTTTTTTGCTTTGAATGGAGGACCTGAATGTTGGATACAAGCAGTTACTCATTAGTAAAAAGAGAAGTGAAATCAGTTATGACTAAATTTTCTGCCCAATTAATGTCACTCATGGTTTATTGCCCCAGTCATATGTTTACAATTTTGAAAGTAATGATGCTGCATTTAAATTGAAATCCAGCTGTATTTCCCCACAAAATATGCTTATTGACTACGCTTAGAAAAGAAGTGGGAGAATGTGACCATGACAGAAAAATTACCAGAAGATAACTGACAGCTTAACCTATCAAGGAAGGAACCTACAACAACAGTCCCACAATAAGGGGCATGGATGTAGCCAGTTACATCTACAAGACTGGCATATCCATTGATGTTGCAAAATAGACATGAGAAAGCCACATCACCCCATCCCAACAATCACAGTGGTAAACTGCACATGCTCTAGAACCTAGTTGTGGGAATGGAGTGATGTTTACCTACATATAAAGAATGAGTGTCTCTCTCCTGTATTCTAGAATGCATTGCACTGTTCGGAGGGAGATGGAAAATGGAGGAATGAATTTAAAATAAGACATTCTGCTCGCATCCTGTATATGGAGGCAAGGGAAGAGACTAAACAGTTATGACCATTGTCTATCATAGCATATGATGCTATGTTGTATCGGAAATTTACTGTAAAATGTGTGTGTGCATACACATACTCATATGTACACAATCCTGATATCTATCCTGGTTATACTTAATCTCCTTTTCAGCTCAACTTGTTCCTTTATGCCTCTTATGCTGCACACTTGTTCTTGCTTACTTGTAAGTAAATCTCATTAAAACCAATGGAGCTTGTATCTAAGTAGAAATGTGTGGGAATGCATTATTAGAACAATGGGCCATTTCCACACTACACTGTTATAGTGCTATTATTCCACTTTCAACATCCTGTGGAATCTTGGGATTTGCAGTTTGCGGAGGGGCATTTCGAATTCTCAGCCAGAGAGCTCTTTGGCCTCAGGAAACTACAAACCCCAGAATTCCACAGGATGTTCAAAGTGGAATAATAGCGTTATAATAGTGTAGTGCAGAAATGGCCATGGTGTTACTGTAGATTCCTGTCTTATATTTTCCACTTTTTACTTTCTTCCAATTTTAGGTCTGAGTGAGTTCCACCCTTTCTGTTCATCTTGCCATTGGCTCACCTTGGGATATCCTGATTCTTCAGGAAAGCTTATTGTGTGCCACTCTAGTCTCACCGTCATCTCTACTGAGAGCAATTCAGAGCTGAGTTACTAGAGGAAGATGAGAGGTAAACTTTAGCAGCCATGGTTGCCCTTTTTTCCTGTTTTCAGTTTGGACAGTTTCTATGCCTTGACAAACCCCCAATGTGTGGGCAATGGCAAACAACTAGTAAGAGGACAAAACAGCTGAAACTTCAGCTGGAAAATAACAACAATCAAGTATCAGTGGCAGGGCTAATAGACCATCCAGTTCACTGGTGCTCTGTTTTTAATCTGTAGAAGAAGCATTAGGCCATTAATCAAAAATATTAATTGATTAATGCTTTCAGCACTAATTTTTGGAATGCGTTTTCAGCTGAGCCACTTATCTGTTCTTGCTCTTTTTTGCTGTCCCCAATAGCTAGATTGTGCTTATCCTATCAGAGTTTTCTTTCTTTTCTTTTTTTTAAGAGCTTCATCGGCTTATAACCAGTTGTTTAAAAATCTGTCACTGAACTTTTCTTGTAGCAAAGGGAGAGAAGTTTCTGGAATTAGGCATAACATTTGCACCTCCAGACAGAAAGAGAGGCACCAACCGTTCTGAACAAATTAATTGTGAACATCATGATCACTGATGCTTCACATCAAAGTGCAACCACTTAATGATGTCCCCAATGCAGACAACAGAAAGCACTGGCTTGCCTGCAGTTTCCAGAGATCCTAAGCGTATTCCACTCAACTCAGTGGAATATAGTTCTAGGCATACACTGTATAGTTAGAAGTGAAGTGTAAATCATTATTACTGTTCAAAGCTCAAACTTTGAAAGAATGCATCATCTTGGAATCCCATAAGGAGATTTTTATATTCATGGGTGCAAGCTTTCTCTGCAATGCAGCTGTCCTTACCACTGTATGAAGAGGCAGTCTGCTGGAAAAGAAAATGCATGATCAGTGCAGTATAAGATCATAGCTATATTAATCTACAGTTCCGCCAGTTAGATAGATAAAATAAGATTGTGATTAAATCCCAGAAGTTGGCATAACTTGATGCTATAGTACAGCTACATAATGTGAGAGTAGTTCCTGTCACAACCGCAGTGGTGTTGTAGATGAATTTAGGGTCTTAGTGGAGAAAGTCTGCCTGGTTTTTTCTTGCTCCTTTACAGACCTGGGTCCTATCTTCAGCCTCATGCAGTTTGGCCATTGGTTGGGAATGCAGCACGGCCAATGGGTGGGAGCTGTAGAAGAAAATATCATAAGGGCCCTAAATCGACCACTTCTGCATCATGAGATCCATGCCATAATTATATGGACAATCTATGTGTATTGTTGTAATACTACTGGTTTTGCCAAGTGTAGGTCAGGCAGTGATCCATGTGTACAGCCCAATCCACTGGTTGAAAAACAACTCAACAGATGGCAGTTATTTGCCAGGAGTGTTGTTTTCATGCACTGGTAAATGCCAACTCAGTGTTGCAATTTTTACTACCTTGTCCTAGAACTCTCTGTTAGATATAGAGAAGTAAATATTATGACCTTAAGGCCTGCAAGTTTTGTGGTTCCTCCAAATACATCACAGTTTTAGATATTTAAGTTATTTAAGCAGAGACCAGCTTATTCTCAACACAGTGTTAGATCAGTAAAACAGAAAGTATGAGTAGAAGGAAGCAATAGCCCATGCAAAGGTGATTAGCAGGACATTGATGACTGTTTTACCAGTGTAATGATGTGAAGGGAGAGAAAACTCAAGAATCATTAATAATGTCTATAAGCTAACTGTGATCAAATGCTCCTCTGAGCAAAATTAATATAGAATTATTATTTTGATTATTTGCCACATTAAAAACAGGAACATGTGTAATTTTAAAACATCTATACTGTAATTTATAAAATCAGCCAGCCTGCCTGATTCTCTGTTATATTAGACAATCCTACATGCTTCACAATAGAGTCACTCAACTTGGCTGTAATCTGATGGGACCAAAACAAAGACTGTAGTAAAGCTTTGTAGTAAGGCCAATCCATCAACCACATTGTCATCCAAATAAATACTTCAGATCTCTGCATATTCTTCCCATCTAGAATGTGCGTTTATGAACAAATTTTGATCAAACTTGATATTTAGACTATTTAGATGTGCTGTTTTAAAAATATGTTTTCTCACAGAGGAGAACCTTTTTTTTTTCCTTATAGCCCAGTGTCTTAAAAAACAATGCACTTTTTGAAGGTGTCTTATGAAGTGGAAGAAAGTCAACCTCTCAGTCACCTTTTTCCTATCACCTGTCCCCACCAGCAATGGGGTAGAAAGCCAAGTGAGATTCAAATAATCTTCCATTATCTTTTCTTGGTTCCCCCTGCCTGCCCTCCCACATGATGTCAGGAGGAGGAAGCAGCCAAGCAAGGATTGTGGAAGCTGTGTCCTTCCGTTTTCAATGTTGGAAGTGACAGTTGAATGACAAGGCTCATTCTTGTCACCTGTACTCTGATAGCTTGTTCACAACAATGAAGCTGTTGTCCACATGCACTGGCTGTTGGAACACAGCCCCAGGTTTATTCAAGGACCTGGAAGGAAAAAATGAAAAACACATGTGCAGAAGATTATCCTTGTCAGACATTTCAGGCACTGGAGAAACCCTTCTCTCTCTCCCCACGCCCCTTGAGTCTCTGAATATTCTTTCCATTACTAATTTAGACTTTGGTTGACATCCTGAACATCTCAATGCAAGTTTGGAACCAGTCAGCTAACTTTGACTTTGGGGCAAAAATCTTTTTTTTTTTAATCTATTTTGCATAGAACTTGGTGCAAAGCAAATCTTATGAATCTTATGAATTTTTAAATGCTGCCAATCATTTTTTTCATTATTATAATCTGACTCTAAGAATATCCTCACAGAGAGTCAGACATTATTGTGGGATGCCTTTGGAGACTGTCTGTGTTACAGCAGTACAAGTGAGCTTGGAAGTGGCAGGGGGCAGTAGTGATATGGCTGCAGTGGGAAGGAGCAGTGGTAGTGATGAGAAGCCATGGTAAGGGTGGGACTACAGCACTTCTCCACCCACCCCAAACATCATGAGAGTTTGGGACTGAAGGGTAAAGTCAGAAATTGACTATAAGGCCAAAGCAAGGCAGACTCAATTCTAAATTAAGAAAAAATTTAGAAGCAGTAGACTTATTAAGCTCTTTGGAATTCAAGGAAAAACAGATTAAGCTTTACCAGAGTCTTCCAACTCCACCATAATCTAACTTGCACTTTCTGTTAATAACAATAAGAACCTGAAATGTAAGGAAAAGACTCAACATGAATATATTCATTTGGTGCTTCCTTGGTCATTTTCTGTTATGGCTTAATGACTGCTGTTCCCTGACTGGCTAATACAACTTTAGTATCCTATGGTGATTTGATATATATTGTTATATGCTGTTGCTGGATAGATTTTCCAAAAATGCTACAAATGTTAAGATGTAAATTTGCTTTGGTGACACATGGTTCAGTTTGAATGCTGGACATCTAGACCATATGCTACTAAATAAACTGCTGTTTTCAGTTCATTAATGGCTTTATTCTTGAACCTAAATGCTGGGGTAGGTGAGTGGTGGATTTCTCCTCCAGAATGCCACAGCATCTTAAAGAGATCTGTCTAGCCACTTCCTTTTTTTTTTTTTTTTTTTTTTTGAAGATACTGATTCTGTATGTTATTTCAGGTCTTGCTAAATATAGTGGTAAATAAGAATAACAACCAAACAACTCATAATCTGTTTAAGAAAATGTTGCAAGAAGTATTGTATGATTAAGAACCAGTAATTTTTTTATGTTGTTTTAGAAATTATGGACACACTACAAGTTTCAAGATCTGACCATAAGTTAAATAGCAACAATCGTTTAAACTTGCTTCTAGGCATATGTCAGTCCAATATTCCTTGTGTATGTACAGAATCATCATATCGGAGACAGAGTAAGAGAGCCACAAAGTGATGGCCGACTTTAAATAATCACATCAGAGGTCTGGAGACAAGTTATTCATTTTTTAAATTGCCATAGAACTTTAAAAACTAGATAATAGTTTAGCTATCAGTTCTGGTTAGCTCATATTAAGCCAATTAGAAACAGTAGACAAACAATCTAGTTACCTAAAATAAGAGCAAGGAACCTCTTCCCATGCAAGGAACACGTTGAACTTCAGAAGGAAAAAACCAACAACCTCTCAGTCATTGTATACCAGTTGTGAGGCCCAAAGATCCAACATGTTTCTCATGGAGTAGCATTTAAACCTTTTAGAATTTTGGAGAGAATCCCTACAAAAGCTGAGAAACCATAAAAAACGATATCATGGAAAAGGGAGTGTGTCCATTGTGGAACCCCAGAGAGTCAGACTGGGACCCCAGGAGGTCTAGACTGAGCCCCAGGGTCTGAGATTCCTCACCCTTGACTAGTGTCTTCCACACCACACAATTGTAGCATATTTTTAGCTGCCATGGTTCAATCCCATGGAATCATGGATTCTTGAGGCATTTAGAATTCTCACCCAGAAAGCTCTAGTGCTTCATCCTGGGATTGTGTAGCATACAGTTAAAGTGTAACCAAAGTGTTGTAATTATGTAATCTGAAGTGGTAGAGCATCTGGTTAGTGGTGACAAATAATACTCCTATCTTAAATGGGCCTCAGTGTAAGCCACCAGGGCTCTTCTTACACTCACTTCTCTCCCGTAAGAGCATTAATTCATTTTCTAACATCTATTTAAAGTGGAAGACAAGTTTTGGGCCAATAGGGCTTTTCCCAGTTGTGGTACATGGAAAGTATCTGGCTTTTATATGGCCAATGTCTTTCCTGTTGATATAAAACTCAATCAGATTTTAAAAACGAGAAATATTCTTTCCCCCACTTTCAGAATAAAGATGTTTATAATTCATTAATGATTGCCTTTTTACACAAAAATGGAACAACTGAATATACAAAGATGCATCTAAACTGAGGCTTCCCTCTCATACACATGTACAAGAAGAGAGAGAGAGAGAAATATGAACCCAAATATATCAATTTTACTTTGAATGGCTTATCAGAATACAGATACTAAAGCAGCTTACTTTCCTTGGAGCTGATTTCATATAACAGGATATCTGACACCAGTGTAATTGAATGAACTTCCTAACAAAATGATTTTTAAAATGGTGCAATCATTACAGAAAATTAGGTGTACTTTATTGAATACTATTAGTCTCTGAAAAGCTGTGCAGTTGAGATCCACAGTTCAGAGAATAGATTGTAGACCTGTTATGACAAAATCAAAACAATAAATCAAATGGAAACAACACCATCAGGATGGTCAGAACATAATCAGCAAAACAGATGCCTTATTTTCTTCCAAATTCATTGTGAAGGTTACAAGCAGAACTTCAGAAAGTAATGAAAGCTATCCTGTTCTTAGGTTGAGAATAGACTCTAGGAAATAATTTATCATGCAGAATTTGAAAATATAATTGTCTTAGGTTCTCCTGTAAAGACAGGGGCTGAATTTTCTTTCTTTGTGATTTTAAGAAGTAATGTGACCAAAGAGAATGGACACAACAGTAAATGTAATTAGAGCTCTCAGGAAATAGTATCTCAAAACACAGCAATGACAGGCTTGCTACCTTCCAGAAAATCTGATTGTCATCTTTACTGTAGCATACTGAATTCACCTTGGGATCTACTGAAGTTGGAATAAATGGAGATAAATGTTTCAAAAAAAGCAAAAAGGCAAAACATTTAATTGAAAATTGTAAATAGGTGCCATTTGGATTGACAGGTTGATAAACAAATATTCAATCTAGAGAGTTTTGTGCATGTAGTTTTTTTATCTGGAATCTAGGAGTCTTTCTGTATTTCACTGTTATAGTGCTATTATTCCACTTTCAGCATCCTATGGAATCCTGGAGTTTGCAGTTTAGGGAGGGACATTTATAATTCTCACACAGAGAGCTCTTTGGCCTCAGTAAACTACAAACCCCAGAATGCCACAGGATGTTGAAAGTGGAATAATGGCACTATGACCCTTTCCGCATGTGGATGTTAAAATGGACCAAAGCGTCCTGGCACAGAGGTCGTCCGCACCTTGGATTGGACTAGGTTCGGACTATTTAACTTAGTTCCGCACCTTAGTCTGATCCAAACTGCCCCCAAGTGGTCCTCCAGCGTGCTAAGTAAAGACTGGAAAAATCAGGTCTTTCAATTTTCTGGAGCGCGCCATTGCGTTCCTGCTTACCTGTGCAGATGCGCAGGCTCACTCCAATGCAAGCCTGCGATCAGCGGAGGGTGGACTGTGGGCGTGGCCAACGTCAGCAGTTGGTCCGCACCCACAAAGCCAGCATTTTCAGCTGGAAGCCAGAGGAAGCCACCACTTTCAGCTGGAGCAGCGTGGATCTTAAGACCTCGCACTGCTCCGGTTCGCCCTGGACTAATGGAGGAGCCCTGCGGAAGGGCGCAAGGGAAAGTCTGTGTTACTTCAGACCCAAGAAGAACCGGTAAGTAACGACACAGAGCGATTCACTCGCCTCGTGCAGAAAGGGCCTCTAATGCAGAAATGGCCTAGGTCTAGGAGCATTTCCACATTACACTGTTATAGTGCTCTTATTCCACTTTTAACCTCCTGTGGAATTCTGGGATTTGTAGTTCAGTGAAGCCAAAGAGCTTTCTGGCCGAGAATTCTAAAGGCTTCTCCCAGGATTCTCCCCAGGATTCCATAGGATGCTGAAAGTGGAGTAATAGCACTATAACAGTGTAGTGCGGAAATGGCCTTGATCTGTGTTCATTATCGTCTGTCCCATGGTCTGAACAGGCTATAGATGTGCCTTAAATTGTCATTTTAAGGTGAGGATCCCCCTGCTTGGACCACCCTGATTATCTTGAGTCTAAGGGCCTTTCCGCACTACACTGTTACAGTGCTATTACTCCACTTTCAACCTCCTATGGAATCCTGGGATTTCTAGTTTAGGGAGGGGCCTTTAGCCTTCTCTGCCAGAGAGCTCTTTGTCCTCAGAAAACTACAAACCTCAGAATTCCACAGGAGATTGAAAGTGGAATAATAGCACTATAACAGTGTAGTGCAGAAAGGCCCTAGGTGATCTTTGATCTGTTTCCTGTGCATATGTATCTTCAAGTCACCTGTCAGCTTCTGGCAACCTTAAGAATTTCATGGGATTTTCTTAGGCAAAGAATACTCAGAGGTGGTTTTGCCAGTCCCTTCCTCTCAAATATAGGCTACAGCACCTGGAATTCAATGGTGGTTTCCCATCCAAATACTAGCCAGGGCTGACCCAAGATCAGATGGGATCAGATGCCTTTAGTTCCTACTTCAACTAATTTCCTATTTCTGTTGATACTTTAAATGAGATTTAAATATCTGTGAAAACATGATGAATGTTTTGAAAACCTATAGACTATATTCATTATCATGCAAGAAGACATTTGTTTATGTGAAGAACAATTCCCTCCCCCCTGTAGTTCCTCATGCAAAACTAAAATCTGCACCAATCTTCAAACCTTTCAAAGCAGATTTTGGATGTTGCAGGAGACAGCAGTGTGAGAAGCATCCTTGCTCAGTGGATGGATGCTACTCTTTCAGCAGACAGAGACAATTGGATTTCATCTTCTGTCTGACAAGACAGTTGGGAAAGCAACACTTTAAGTATTTGTTCTTTATCATTCAGTTGTATTGTGTATCTCCTCCATTACTGCAAATCATTTAAAATACTATACATTGCATTGTAAGATCTAGTTAAGGTATCTACTGGAACAATCTAGTTGCAATGTAATTGTAATCTAGTTAGTTAAGGTATCTACTCAAACATGCTCAGACTGCTCCAGATCATTTTTGTTGCCTGTAAGATGGCTTTTATTCTATCAGAGAAAGGTATCATCGTTCCTTAATGCATTTCTGTGGTATCATGAAAAAGAAGAGAAGTAGTAGGAAAACACAGCGGGGCTACAAATGGAAAACTATATCACCCGAAGCATGTATAAAATCCTATGAATCAGGCAGGGGGATTGGCCGATGAAGGCCTTCTCTGCAAACACCAAAGACAGAAACTTTTTTGAAAATAGATACACAGACAGATGGATAGTCATATCAAAGTGGTTTTTATTTCTGGTTGACTTCTGCAGTCTGCAGGGTGAGTGAAAGGAAGGCTTTTACTAGCAGTTTGGAGTTGCTGTGTTCAAGTTACTTTTTCTGTCATGAAATTACTAGAGGGGCAGGTGAAAAAAGAAGGAATAAAAGTAACACTTGGAGAAAGAGACAATAATTCAAAAAGTCCTGCCAACATGGTTAGGCACATAGCTCATATTTTTGTCATTTGAGGCTTTCTGAGTTCCATTCTGAAGTGGTCTTTTCCCCCAATCGCTGTCATCTCTGCCCACTCATTTTAAAGTATCTCATAATGATCTCATTATTAATCTCTAATCTCTAACATTGGACTACACTGTTTGCCCGTGAGTCCTAGCCACTTATTTAATAATATTACTCCTATCCCTCAGTGATCTTATTCTCCCTCTGCTCCCTGTTTCCCCTTTTTTTTTTTAAAGCTCCCAACTGATCTGAATTAGCATTGCAAATAACCTGCAGGCCTGGCAGACACTTTCACTTGTGAAATAAATCTTTTTCAGCTCCCTACCACACACTTCTCAAAGTTCTGCTTCTGGTAAATTCCACATGACATCCCTGGTGACCAATGTAAATGGCTTGTATCTGATTCACACAGAAGAAAAATGGCTGGAAGTTACCCTAACAATAACAATAAATCTTTACAACCTCCACAATGGCACTAATCCAGATAATAACCTCTGCTTGCCTAGACCTTACTTTGGGAAACAAGCCTGGAAATGCCTGCTCAGATGCAGCACAGGTCAAAGGGGGCCATGCTGTGACCTGGGAAGCCCTGGAACAGCTGTTCCCCATGGTTCCCAAGTGGTCCATTGCTTATAGTTCATTGGGCACCACTGACCAGACCTGGGCCTGGATCACAAGGACATTCATGCAGTACTAATCATATTGTACTTCCTCTGAGCCAAGCTGGGAGCTCCTATAGAAGGTGAATACACTGTGGCATGATGAGAGAGTCATAAGAAAACAGCTGCATTTGCCCTTTTGCAGCATGGATTGTTGCAGGAGAGTATGGACTTGGCAGTGCCATGCAGCTAAAAGTCAGGTACGCTGCAATTGATCCAAACCACAATCTGTTGGTAGTTAGGAACACTGAGCTGTGTTTGAAGCCTGCTGTGTGCTCTATTAATTCCATGCTTTAGTTGCAGAAATATACACAAGATGATAAAAGTTAAAAAGAAATACAAAATGCAGGACTGTAGAAAATGGACAGCAGGCCATGAGGGAAACATTAGAGTCAGCAAATCAAAGATGGCAGGCAGCTTGAAGTAATATTAGATTTGGTGCATAGGTTTAGGGACCAAGAGAACAGAAATTCTTTGTTTAAGCAACTTCACCAGTCTGTTTTGGGACACAATTTCAAAGTGTTCCTTATGACTTATTTGTAAATGGCTTGGGACTATCTGAATGACTGTATTTCTTACTATGAGCCTCCCCAAATTTTGAGATCTTTGTAGGAAGGTGTTTTCTCAGACCCACCATCCTCATAGACACACTCTGAAATAAAACAAGAGAGAAACTTCTCAGGGGGTGCTCCCAGGGAAAATAGATTGCCCCTCTTTCTGCTCTCTTTCTGGTGGCAAGCAAAGACTTTTGGATATTGTCTGGTTGTTGCAGAAGTTGTTGTTGTTGGGTGGTACATTTTCTTTCCCTTCTTGTTTAGTTTTAAATGCTTTTAAATTGTTGTAATTCAGTGTCTGAATTTATTAAATTGTTTTAAAAATGCTACTTAGTGTTTGGATTTTATCTGTGTTCTGTTTCAATTCAGGTTGTAAGCTGCCTAGGGTCCTGCATTAGGAGAAATATGAGCTAATAAATAAATAAATAGGCTTAAAAACTGGGAAAACACTGATTATTTGGGGAATTTTAGCAGGTGTTTTACAACTCCATTTTTTTTTAGGGAAAGTATTGGTAGTTGGAGCAGGAGCACAAAATCAGACACTGTGTGAGATTTTTAAATTTTCTGGATGGTCGTAGTAGTGTGTGTATCTCTTTAAAAGAAGAAAATCTGTATGAATCGGTAATGGGGAGAGGGAGGTGCCTCATTGGGTTAGAAGGGGCTGGGTAACTTTTCCTATAAGTCATTTGGTTGCTCATCATTACTCCTTCCTAGGTGGTTTCCAAACTGCAGTCCACATATTTATTTCTTTGCAGAGAGAAATGTCAACTAAGTGACTGTCATGGTGTACACAATGTGCTCACATTCTGATGACCACTTTCAGCCTACATGAAACTGTAGTTTGCATAAGTGTCTGAAAAAAAAAATGAACAAAGAACAACAATAGAAATGTCTGCCCTTGAATGTCTCCAGGTGAGTCTTTTGTTGTGCAATCACTTAAGCTGCTGAGATGGATAGCGACTGCTGGGGTGTTGGGGATTTCATGCCATGTATTGTTGTGGTTTTCTGTTTTGGTGTCTTTGTCCCAGATTGTATATGTTGCTGTTCCACCTTTTCATGTAAAGGGCATTATAAGTAAACATCATCATCATCATCATTATCATCCAAGGTGTTTTCATAGTTATAGTACACTCTTTCTGCTTCAACTGCCATGACAGTATCCTATGGAATCTTGTGATTGAATCCAGGTGGGGGCATCTAGATTTTTGAGCCTCTAGTGCTTCTGCAAACTATTGTTGACCAAACTACAAACCCAAGGATTACATAAGGGGCAGCCATGGCAGTCAGAATGGAATGGTATGGCTATAATTAAGTAGTGTAAAAGTGCCTCCAGTTTCACATGAACAATTTTATGCAAGATGCAGAAGATGATGTATTTATTTGTGACACTTCAAAATCTTACCATAGATTCCTCCATCTTTTTCCCTATCACTATTTTTGTAAAGTCTACACAGGTAGGAAAGCTCAAAAGGCTACACAATGCCATATGACTGGTAGCTCTAGGAGTCACTGTTGGGAAGTAGCCTTGAAGATAACACTAGAACATGGTAGGATTTTGAAGGTGACCCCACAGATTCCACACTGTTTCTCTATATTGCAGTTTCTATGGGTCGTTAAACAAGGAAGAAATTGTCTGAATTATGGCTGGGGAATTCTGCGAGTTGTAGTACAAAAAATTACTTTTTCAAGCTGTGTGGTGTCTTTCAAAATAACACAAGAGGTCCCATATGACCCCTTTTTTTTAGACATGCTCATAAACACATAAGATTAATTGAAGTAGAACTTTGGGCTGCATGGATCCGTTCCCAAGTTGTTGCCAGGACAAATGTGGCCAAACAGCATCAGAGTGTGATCAGGGTGATAAAAGTTATTAATGAAGAAGAACAGACAAGCTAGGAAGTGCTGCAGTAGTTTGCTTTTGCCTGAACCTACTAAAAGGAGATGAATTCTTCCGTCTCGTCTCGTCTCCTCTCCTCCCTGCTGAATTAACTTAGGCCTTTCTGTAGTAGCCTCCCATCCCAGCATGGGGACAAGAGAAGAGTGGGACCATGACAATGCTCTTGCATGATGTCATCACGGTCCCACTCCTTTCCCATCCCCTGGCGGCACAATAGTGGATGAAATCGTTGACGGGTTTTCCCCGTCAATGGCTCATGATCACACCACCATCCTGCACTTACCTGTCCAGCTGAAGGGCAGGAAGTGCAATGGTCGCACTTCATGCTCCAGTGCAGCCTGGGAAAGTGTACCACTGCACTGTGGAAAGAAGAGGTGTGTCCATCACGCTCCCTTCCACAGGGAGCTGGTCCAGTGTGAAGGGAAGCTCTCCAGTTTGCCTCATTCTGTGGCAGAACCCCTGCCGAGATCACCACTGGAGGACCATGCGAGAAGGTAGGGTGAGGAAAGAGCCTACAAGGTAGGGTGAGGAAAGAACCTACAAAGATACAGCTTTTGTACTTTGAGCTTAGTTTGCAGCAGTTGAAATAAATTGAGGACTGACCTTAGTTTAAAGCAGTTGAGGTAAACTGAGGACGAAGAGGGAAAGTGGGAGAAAGAAAGAGAAACCACAGTATTTCAAAAATATCTGGACAGTTGGGAAGACAGAGGATTGATTGAGCCTGCCCTGGCAAATTAGGATGGTTGGAGGATACGTGGACACAATGGAGTGACTTTGGCCATTTACACACTCGCTTGTCATAGTGTGGAAATTGCCTTTCTGTTATACACAGATGAAGGGTAAGCTGGTTCAGCACAATGTATACAGGATGAAGCTGTTGTTGCCTTATTCCATTTAACAAGTGAAAGACAAAGCATACAAACAGGAAAGCAGCAGAAAAGAAAAGATGAAAAAATAGTATATTCTTGGTCTCTGTGCTGGGTATGTGTGCATGTGTATAGTTAAGATTCCAAGAAAAGTTTAACATTCAATCAGATTAACTTCCTGTGCTAGAAAAGGCAGCCAAATTTAGTTCAATTTCACTGAATTATTCGTCCTATAACATATCACTTATTCTTTCATGGATAAGTCTAAAGTGTCTTTAGTTTCCAATTACAGACACAGAATTTGATTTCCAGAACTGCAGAATAATAGGACACACTGTAAGTAATGTGACGGCAATCCAGGGTATGGTAGGTACTTGGAGGTCCTTCTGGATTGCAGGTATTGTGTTCCTGAACAAGGTCACTGATGAGAGGTGTTGGTTTAATGATAAGTCTTCAGTGAGATCTTTCCAAAAGCACTCAATAGCAGGACCTTTTGATATCAAATCAAAACATGAAACCTTGCATCTCCAGCATTCATTTTTTTTAAAAAAAGAAAAAGTATATGAGAACTTTTTTAAAGACACCACTGAGAATGAAGTACAATCTGAGTTGAATAAGCCCATGCCAAAGATCAACACGTGATCATGACAATGATTTCATTAATCCATTCTTTACCTATTAATTATATTGTTATTCTAGCTTTTCCCCAATAAACTCACAGCAATGTAGATGGCTCCCCACAACTTTATCCTTATAGCAAAAACTCAGTGATGGAAGCCAAGTTGAGAGAGACTGACTGGCTCAAGGTGTGGTGAATAAATAATCCAAATATTCCATATCCCAGTTAAATCCTGGAATCATGGAGTGGGGAAAGGGAAGTCTGTGGACTGCATGCCCACAGCCCCAGTGCCATTGGTGGGGAACAGGAACCCTCAAGTCCTTCACATTTAGAAAAAAAAGCTGTTTCCATTTTTTCAAAAGAACCAAGAATGTCCTCACGCCTACAGTGATATGGGGTAAAATGTACCTTGATTTTTGTTGTTATTAACCATCAAGTCAACTTCTACTTGTGGCAACCCTATGAATGAGAGACCTGTTACCTGTCATCAACAGCCACGCTCAGATCTTGCAAACTCAGGGCCGTGGATTCTTCAATTGAGTCCATCCACCTGTAATGGGGTCTTCCTCTTTTCATACTGCCTTCTAGCTTGCCAAACATGGTTGTTTTTCTAGTGAGTTATGTCCTTCTCATTATCTGTCCCAAATACACCAGATGCATTTTAGCTTCTAGGGATTATTCAGGCTTTATTTCATAACTTTGTCTTCTTGGCAGTCCAGGAGATCTGTGGAACTCTCTTCCAGCATCACATGTTAAATGATTTGATGTTCTTCCTATTAGCTTACTTCTCTGTCCAGCTTTCATAGCTATAAGCAGAGACTGGAAACATAATGGCATGGATAATTCTGACTTTGGTATCCAATGATTTTTTTTTTTTTACACTTGGGAATCTTGTCTAGTTCATTCATAGCTGCACTTCCAAGTCCTAGTCTTGTGCTGATTTCTTGACTTCAATCCCCATTTTGATTAATGACTGAGCCAAGGTAAAGGAAATCTTACACTATCTCAATGTCTTCATCATCCACTTTGAAGTTACATAAATCATCTGTGGTCATTATTTTTCTTTTTTAATGTTCAGCTGTAAACTTGTCTTTGTACTTTCTTTCCTGTAGTTCTTCAGTACTCATCCCAATTCTTTGTTATTTTCAGCAAGTAATATGTTGTTATTGTTGGGAATTAAAGTTTCCCAGAGTGTTAGCTCTGCTGGGAAATTCTATGAAAGCTAAAACTGTAAGGAATCAGCCTCCTTTTAGCAGAGTAGCAGAAAAAGCATGCCCAAATTTCGGTGTGGCTTTTCTGATCTGAAACTGACTAAAAAGACAAAACAAACACAGGCTGTGCCAGTCTGACTGAGATAGGACAGTTCCCCTGATTCTTGCTTCTTACATTCAATGTTCCCATAATCTATATTGTGCAGCTTCATACTTTCCTTTCTCTTCTGAGCATGTCAAGAGCTGAACATCCTTTCAGCTTGAGTCTAATTGTATTATCGTCCACAGCACTAATCATAGATGTCATCGGCTTTTCTCCAGTAGCTTGCTGAGTGCCTTCCAACCTGGGAACCTCATTTTCTGATGCTATCTCTTGTTTCATATTGGATTGTCTCATCACAGGGTTTTCAAGGTAGAAGGTTTCAGGAGTGGTTTACCATTGCCTTTTTCTGCGCAGTACTAACGAGCATTAGGTATGGTACCACTGCTGTTGTCTGTGAGATATCCTCCTCCAGTGTCACCCCCACTACTGCTGCTACCCAGTAGCTGTTTGGCACATTTATACCATTTCTGCACTATGCTGTTATAATGCTATTATTTCACTTTGAACATCCTGTGGAATTCTGGGGTTTGTGGTTTACTGCAGCCAAAGAGCTCTCTGACTGAGAATTCTAAATGCCCCTCCCTAAACTACAAACCACAGGATTCCATAGGAAGTTGAAAGTGGAATATTAGCACTATAATAGTGTAGTGCAGAAATGGCCTTAGTCTGGCTTCTCAGCAAAAGTATGTCTGACATGGGAGACCCTGCCATCCCTTCCCAAAGGGGTAGGTAGGTGAATAAGTGGACCGTTTTAGGCTCAGGAAGGTCTTCACTTTGACCAAGAAGTGCTGTGATTCACTTCTTGGTAAAAATGAAGACTTTTCTGAGCCTAAAACAGCCACTCACCCACCTACTCACCCCCTTTGTTGGTGGGTCTACATTTTTGTTTTAAAAATATGGTTTTTTTAAAGAAATAAAAAATCTGAGAAGGCAGAAGGCGGTATGCAGCTAAGCTCCTGCAGGGTTCAGTGCAGCCTTAAAACATTTGGCAGCCCTACCCCATTCCAGCCACTTGTAATTGTGTGATATTACATCCTGAGTCCTAAATCAATATGTCAGCAAGACCTAAGATAATCAGAAATTAGCCTATCTTAGACTATTGGTGACCAGATGAGAGACTGTAAAAACACAGGGGTTTTTATAGTATTTTTGGAAGTTCAGAGACAACTGTTATCATCAGCAGAGTCATACTTAATGAAATATCATGACAGCCAGCATAATGTAGTGGTTAGTTTTCAACCACTGCTTGGACACTGGGCTTTATCACACAAGGCAGGTAAATCACAAACACCACAGGATACTAGCACCTTTGGCTGGGACTTATCACATTACTTCATGCCTCTTCCATTGTTATCCTGGTGGGAGACCATTTGGAAAGTTTCCCTTACAAAGGAGGTCATTAACGAGTTAATCTACTGTGTTTCCCCGAAAATAAGACACTGTCTTATATTTATTTTTCCTCAAAAAGACACAGTATGGCTTATTTTCAGGGGATGTCTTATTTTTATTAAGTATGGTACAACAATCTACATTTATTCAAATATAGTTAAGTCGTCTTCTTCTGGAACATCGTCATAACTCTCCAAACCCGGAATTCCATCCTGAATTTCTTGCGACTCCATTTCCTTTAGAACCATTGGCCCCAATCTTTCATGTCGAGCAATAGAGCTCTCATTAAATGAGCAGCTCTTATCCATGTAACCTGCTCGGAGTGCATCAGCGACAACACTGTCAGTGATTTTATCCCATGAATTCTTCACCCAAATCACAACCTCTTGCAGGCTAGGTTTCACAAAGTTTCCACGCTGATTTCTTGTCATTCTATTTTCAATGTAGTCGTTAATTTCCATACGCAAATGGTCTTTGAATGGCTTGTTTATTGCAATATCAAGAGTCTGCAGATAGGCAGTCATTCCTGCAGGAATCATTATTTGATCTATTCTTCTCTCTGCAAGGAAGTTCTTCATGTCTTTAGCACGGTGAGTGCTGGCCGAATCCCAGACTAGCAGACCTCTTTGGCCACCTCGCAAAAAAAGTGGCAGCATTAAATCAAGCCACTTCCTTATAACTGCTTGTGTGCACCAGGCTTTTTCGGTTTCAAGAACATAAATGCCAGAAACAGGTTCAATCTTATCTTTCTTGCCCTTAGTGATGATAAGAGGTGTGGCTTTCTTTCCATCCAGACGAATTGCCAAAATACAGGTAACACGCGAACTTTCGTGACCAGTGGAGGGAACGTAGATTGAGGAGGCACCCCTCTGTTCAATTGTCGTTTGGGCTCCTTGACCCATAAACACTGCAGTTTCATCCACAGCAATCATGTTGCAAAGTTGGTATTTAGAAAAGTCGATGCCATCAACAAAGGACTTGAATGCAAATGCTCGCTTAATAACTTCAGCATCTTCCAACTTAAACAGTGTTGTTGATTTTCTGAGAGACAGTTCATATCGCTGAAGGAAGCCATCCAGCCAGTGTTGTGATGCTTTGAATTCTGGGGATATTTCGAATTGTGGTGCCGTTGCAAGGGCAAATGCTTGAACATCAGCCCTGCGCACAACCAAAGCCTGTGCTCTCCTGTCAGCAATCCATTCACTGATCATGTCTTCCAGCTCAGGAAATAAAGGTTGTCGACCTGAACCACACTTGCGCTTCTTAGCATTTCCTCTGCCCACCTGTAGACTGAGGTTATCGTATTCTGCCCGCCATTTTTGGACCATTCGGATATCCAACTTCTTCTCTTTGCAGAAAGCCGTAAGATTCTTGCCCTGGGAGTCCTCCACAATTTCTTTCTTGTACTCAACAGAATAACTCTTTCTTTTTGCACTCATCTTGTCTGGGGGTACAGATACTCAGGAAAAGCAGAGATAGGCCAGCTAAGCTGATGTGTAAGGGCTGGCTTATTTATCAGGGATCCAGTGAGAACTGGGTCCAATCTGCACAGTGGAGCTGGGATGATCTCTCTGGGCTCAGTAGCAGACTGCTTGCTGAAGCTTTTCCCCTATCCCCTGCTGTTTGTGTGGGGTGAGAGAGACCCACAGACTGTTGCTGGTTGGTGCTGGGGGAGAGAGACCCACAGTGCTGAGTAGAACAGCAGCCACAGCTTTACTTCTTCCCCCTGAGGACACACAATACCTAAAGCAGAGCGTCCTGCTCCTCACTTCACTGAGGAGACTTTTACTTTCACTTTCTATGCCTCAGCCGGTACGCTGCATAGCCACGCCTATCACTATGTCTTATTTTCGGGGTATGGCTTATATTGCGCAAATGCTTAGAAATCCTGCTATGGTTTATTTTATGGGTATGTCTTATTTTCGGGGAAACAGGGTATTAATCACCTCCTTTGTAAAAAAAACAAAAACAAAACACTTTCCCAGTGGTCTTCCACCAGGATAACAACAGAAGAGGAACCACAAGATGTCATGTGATAAGTCCCAGCCAAAGATCCTATTATCCTTTGGTATTTGTGATACCACAATTATTCAGGCGATAAAATTAGATTCTCCCTGGGTGTCTTTGAACAAGTCAGGACACTATCTTTCAGCTTAAGCTACTTCAATGATTAAAAACAGGGAGATGCTTGGAACTCCTTGGAGGAAAGCTGGGCTTTAAATGTAAATAACAAGTATATACCATTCTGTCTGGTATTGCTGAGACTCTGTTGAATATCGTAGTGCACAAATGCATTACCAATTTGTGAGACTCATCATTAGGGCTGATGAGTGGCCTCAGGTTTCCTGAGCATCCTTTTCCTAATAAACACCGCTATCTCTTATTTTCTGCTGTATATGGAATTGTGTGTTATTTACTTTTATTCAAATTGGTATCTTGAAGAAGAAAAAAACATTTTTGTTTTGGGCTTCAAAAACCAGTTCTTCTAGTGATTATATTGTTCCCACGTAACTCTTTGTGCTGAGTATCTTCTGAGAAGACAGGCATTTAAAAGAAGAAAAAAAAACTATCTTCATTTTTAATTGCAATTGCAATCCCCATTCCCTTATTGCTATTCCTGTGTGGCTTGAGGCTGTGAAGATGTTTCATGTCAATTACAGCTCCCTTATTAGCTAAAATCTATTACAAGCATCCTAAAACACAAGCTATTAAAAACTTTAAAAAAAGAAAGGAAGTAAACTATTCAGAGATTCAGGAAAGTATGAATAATGATTGTTTATTTAGAGCAGATGCCAATTATTTGGATACACTTGTATTCTAACTTTCTCTATATACAGTTCTAGAGACT
Organism: Cyclura pinguis; assembly: GCA_030412105.1. Lineage (NCBI taxonomy): Eukaryota > Metazoa > Chordata > Lepidosauria > Squamata > Iguanidae > Cyclura > Cyclura pinguis. The sequence continues at coordinate 243,397,632 of CM059599.1, read as the reverse complement.
GATGAAGTTGGGCATTTACCTAGACCCCAAGATGAACGGAAGGCCAACCGTCATGATAGTGGAACTATTTCAGTTCGCACAGATTATCAAAAAGAAAAAAAAGACATCCAAAAAGAATTCTCAGTTTGCAAGCCCTTAATTTTTCTAAAATGATATAAGCTAAACACAGCCTTTGAGTCTCATCTCCAAGCATCCTCCTCATCCTGGACCCAGCAATGTCAATTAGTTTAAAAGACAAGGGGTTAGTATTATATATTAGCTACTCAGTGAAGTACAGACCTTCATCCACATTCATGGGTTTGATTTTCACAAATTTGATTACTGCGAGGCACATGCTTGCCTCCTCTCCATTTTCCTCCTCCCATTCCTTTGCATTTCGCACCCCAGGTTTGCTATGCTTATGTTCAGACTGGACATTTTTTTCCTTCTGGGTGAGCAAAGCCCCCTCCTCACTGCTAGAGGCGTGGTCTCTCTGCCACATGGCTGCACATTCTGATTTGTAATGGCCAGAGATTGGTGAGATGCTCTCTTTGCTCCTATCCTTCCTTTTTCAAGATGGTGACCAGAAGTAGCTAGAATGCCAGAACTCTGCTCTTCTCTGTCTGAGGGAAAGTACCAGTAAGCAATTTACCTTGTCATTTTTTTGATTCCCCCCAGGAATGCTGGGACCAGAGGCAAAGGACTGAGAGGGGGATCACTAGAGGGTAATGGGAGGGGGATCACGGAGGGGGAAATTAGTAATGTTTTTTCCACTTTCGTGAGGGTTCTGCACTCAGAACCATCGTGAATGTGGAGGTGCTACTGTATAGGTAACAAAGTTACCATTCTTGGTCTGACCTCTCCCCTCAACTTGATGGAAATGTCATTCACCCATCCTCCAATTGCCAACAGAATGGACCTCCTCCCCTCTCCCATGCAGTTGATGTCCAGTTAAGTTGGTTGGGGAAAGAGTTGCAATTGTGGCAATAGTATCACAATTGTGGATAAGTAGCAGTCATGACTATGGAATAGTTATGAATAAGTAAATCTAGGTAACTGTTCCATATTCATGATTGCTACTTAGTCACAATTGTGATTCTATTACCACAATTATAACCTCTCCAACCTATTTTACTGTGAAACAGATGCATGAGGAGAAAGAATTCCATTCTGCCAGTGATAAGAACATATATGAATGAAGTTTGCATCAGTTTTTTGGTGGAGAGAGGCCTTGGGAATTCTTTTTAACTCAGTTTCGTCCCAATAGTAACAGTTTGCTTAACTGTGTTTTAGCATGATATCTGTTGTATGTTTTGCCCTGTATCAATTTTACTTTCTTTTTTTAAAAAAATCTGATTTTGTTGGGAGCAGTTTAGGTACCAATTCCAGAAGAAAAAAAGTAAAGGAAGAATGAGGGAAGGTGTCATCATTTGGGAAAGTTACTTTTTGTACTAGAATTCCTAGAATTTGAATTTGAAAATACACAAATGTTCACCAGATCACAGTTTGAAGACTATAATTAGAAATCCCTTCAGGTAGCTGTTTAGTTCAACTGTTTAAAAGAAGATGGATGCTTATCTTCTAAATTACAAATAAGAAGCAGAATATATTTAAAAGCACACTGCTAATATTATGATGAAGCCAGTGCTTGGGAAATTTGTCAAAGAGTAACACCAGAGATCACTGACCACTCAAAACCTTCCATTATGCAACTTACCAGTTTGGAATAAAACTAGACTTCTGTACTAAGCATACATCTTATTTAGATAGGTTCATCTGGCAGTCTAGGTTTCTGCATTTTTCAGGTGAGGTAGGCAAAGGCTGAGCTAAGTATGCCAAGGAAATGAGTTTGGCATCATTTCTGCATTAGTGTGATAACTATACAAACAGATCCAGATGCCCGCTTTTCATCTCATGCTGGAGGCATGCCTCATTGGTTGATCATTGCATGAAAAACAAAGATAAGCATTAGCTATAATTGCAAAGAGGTGTTTACTCTGCTACAATTAAGGGGCTGTCAGTGTTTCGATTAACCTTTATGTTCCTGGTATTTTCCACTTGCTCCAGATGTATGAAGAACAATAGGATACAAAAATATCCATGGCCTAAGGCAGTAATCCTACCTACATTTACTAGACAGTAAACCATATTTAGCCTTGTGGGGAGAGGGCAGGAAAGTTATTAATAAGTAGGGAGGCATAGAACTGCAGTGCTAATGTATGTAAAAGCACCTTTTTTGGTGAAAAGTGGAGTGTGAATGGAAGGAAGGAAGGAAGGAAGGAAGGAAGGAAGGAAGGAAGGAAGGTACTTTGACCAATCTGAAATATAGAATGGAAGGTGAATCTGTAAGTAACCTCTTCAGTGAGAACCATTTGCAATAGTGAGCCAAAGAAATCTCAATTTGACACCAAAGGAGTTAAAATTTCATCCCACGAACCCATTTAGTTCAGAGCAGAAGACTGACATTGTTCCATTTTGAGTAGTCTCACTTTAGTATTCCTGTCTTGTGTAAACCCAGTGAGTCCATTCATAGAATCATAGAATCTTAGAGTTGGAAGAGACCTCAGGGGCCATCCAGTCCAACCCCCTGCCATGCAAGGACACACATCTAAACATTCCCAACAGATGGCCATCCAGCCTCTGCTTAAAAACCCCCAAAGAAGGAGACTCTATCACACTCTGAGGCAGCCTATTCCACTGCTGGACAGCTCTGACCATCAGGAAGTTCTTCCTGAGGTTCAAGTGGAATCTTCTTTCCTGCAGGCTTAATCCATTGCTCCTTGTCCTAGTCTCTGGAGCAGCAGAAAACAAGCCCGCTCCCTCCTTGACATGACATCCCTTCAAATATTTAAACATGGCTATCATGCCCCCTCTTAACCTTCTCTTCTGCAGACTAAACATACCCAGCTCCCTAAGCCATTCCTCATAGGGCATGGCTTCCAGACCATTTTGGTCGCCCTCCTCTGAACACGTTCCAACTTGTCGATATCCTTGTTGAATTGAGGTGCCCAGAACTGGACACAGTATTCCAAATGAGGCCTAACCAATGCAGAATACAGTGGTAGGTGCCTAAGGCACTATGTTATTACAAGGCACCACATAGTAAAATTACTTGGGAAAATACATGTCTCCATCTATGCAGAGAGTATATTGAGAATACATGCCTTCCTTTGTATTGTCCAACAAGATTGTTATATTGGATGGGTAATATGGACACATCTATCTCATGCTCTGAATCCTGTACCAACATCCAAGTCAATTTATGTATATACATGCTGTTAACTCAGACACATTGCCAGCATGGTCTCTGGATCTATCCTTTCTTCAATGAGAAGGAAGGTCCTAGATATATGTTCATGAGTGCTGGAGTGGTGCATGGGGATGCTGTCAAAATCTGCCAGCTTCTCCCTGTTTGAAAGAGACATCCTCATGATAGCAGAACAGACTCTGTGCAGAACAGACTGTTTTCTGTGCAAAGCACCCATGTGTGAATTTTGTGCGCAGTAAGTCCTGAATGGCAGAGATTATTATCAGTCTGAGGATACAGGCCCTTTCCGCACCAGGCAATTAGAACAGGGCAGTGCGTCCTCTCACAGAGGTCATCTGCACCTTGGAGCGGACTAGGAGTGGACCACTTACCAGAGATCCACACCTCAGTCTGCTCCAAAACAACCCCAAGTGGTCCTCCAGCGTGTTTTCTAAAGACCGCAAAAAACAGGTCTTTATTTTCCTGGAACGCGCCATTGCGTTCCTGCTCCCTTGTGCAGATTCGCAGGCTCGCACCAATGTGAGCCTGCGATCTGTGGAGGGCGGGCTTTAGGCGTGGCGAGCTTCAGCGGTTGGTCGGGACCCACAACCAACCGGAAGCTGCCATTTTGGAAGCTGGAAGCTGCTATTTTGGAAGCTGGAGCAGTGCGGATCTACAGACCTCGCACTGCTCTGATTTGCCTTGGACCACGGAGGAGCCCTGCGGAAGGGTTTCAGGGACAGTCCGCGTTGCTTCAGACCCCAGAAGAAGCGGTAGGTAATGGCATGGAGCGACTCCCTCGCCTCGTGCGGAAAGGGCCACAGGCTGCATATTCCAGTTAAATCTTATGAAATTTAAGACTTAGAAATATAAATAGCATGTTTTTAAAGCATAAATATAAAGTAGAAAGCTCTGTATGTTATGGAATGTGTTAGTTTTACTAAGACACTTGCTAATTCTGAGCATAATGATAAAATAACTATAAACAATCATAAGAAAACAAAAACAGTGAATTGGCTTAGAATGAACCCAAGACAGCTGCCATGTTTAAGGCTGATGCAATCAGATGGCCGATGTAATCTCATGGAGGCTGAGTACCCAATGTGTTACGTCACCTCCAAGAACCTGACTGGATGAGAGAGATGTTTAATATAGGCCCTTTTCGCATGCTGTTTCTAAAGCGAAAGGGCCCCTTGAGCGTCGCGTTAATGGGAGGAGCGGTCTGTCAGGGATTCCAGGCAAGGAACCCTGGGAAAATGATCAGCCCACTGCAAAGACGCTGCATCATGCTCCAGCTGTGGGTGATTGCAAGGTTGCATCAGAAACTGGGGTCGTGTGCAGAAGGTAGAGGGAGGTGTGCAAACCTCCACCTGATTGGTTGTAAATATGTATATAAGAAAGCAATCCCCAGTATGTATTTGTCTGTTGACCAAACTGGTGTCTGGCGCAAGCCTTTGTATGTCTGTTCCATGTTGTGTACATATCGGAACGTTGCTGCAAGATAAAGTGCCTCCTGTTTGGAAGAAACTCCTCCGTGTGTGAGTATCCTTACTGGGGAACAAGGCTGCTGCTGTTGGCTCGCTGCCTGTGGTTATTCCGCTGCATCTCTGTGGGGCTGAAACTCTTATCATCCCCCAACAGTGGTTATGGGCCCAGACCCACAGTGCACAGCATCCACAGCGCACCTGTAGTTGTTTTCCCCTGGACACTGGGACTGTTTTCGACTGTTTGCCTGGCTCTCTGGTGCCTTGAGAGTCTGTGTTTTGGCAGAGAGACAGTTAATCTTCAGCCCAGAGCTCATCAAGGTCACTGCGGCCAGCTGCTTTGTTTGTTGAATTTTCCTTACGAAGGCGGCAGCATGGCTGAAGGAGGTTATCTGCGTTTTGATAAATTGACTGACACTAATTATCAAAACTGGCAAATTTGTGTGAGAGCCGCTTTGACGAAGGAGAACCTGTGGCACGTTATGGAAAATGAGGGACAGCCCCCAGAAGGAGCAACTGCTGCCCAAATAGCTGCGTTCAGAGGTGTGGACGAGAAAGCCAAAGCAATTATTTTGCTTACTTTAAGTCCTTCCCAGTTGATTCACGCTGCTGCTGCAGACACAGCATATCAGCTGTGGCAGGCTTTGAAGCGTGTGCATCAGCCTTCCTCGTGTTTGTCCAAGATGTTATGGACGAAAAGACTGTATAACACAAAGTTATGTCCCGGAGGCTGTGTGAGAGAGCACCTCACGCTGATGAAACAGCTTTTCCAAGAGACAGCTGAAAGGGGAGTAAGAATCCCAGAAACGCAAAGGAGTTTTATTCTGCTGGGAAGCCTCACTAGTGAGTGGGACTTTTTGATGTACAGCCTGCAGGGTGTGCGTGAGGAGGAGCTGACTGTAGACCTGGTAGCCGGGAGGATCCTGGAGGAAGTCCAGCGTAAGCAGTTCGATTCCAGACTGCAGTCAGAGGGAGAGGCGGCTCCTGAGGAAGAAGAAGGAGTGTGCAGCTATGCCAGACGCTGCTACAGATGCAAGAGGGTCGGCCATCTCCAGAAGGACTGCAGAATGCCAGCGCCGAGCAGAGGGAAGAAGACAGCCCAGAAGCAGAGGGGCGTGTCGTCACAGGCTGAAGGCCATGTGTCTATGGCAAAAGAACAGTCTGAGAGTGGTGTGTAGTTGCTAGACAGTGGTGCAACTCGCCACATGGTGAACAATATAAAGCTGTTGAATGGTGTAACAAATGCAAATATAACAGCAATTGCTCTTGCAGATGGGGCACCAAGCAAGGTGCAGAAGATGGGTACTGCATATGTGCCATGCTTTGGTAAATCATTCAATAATGTGTTGTGTGTTACCAACCTGCAGAATTGTATTTTGAGTATCTCCCAACTGACCAGTGAGGGTTACAAAGTGGTGTTTGAAGGGGAGAAATGTACAATAACTGAAAATGATGTGTTTTGTGCAAAAGGGGTGAAAAAGCAGGGGTTGTACCACATGTTGCCCAAAGGAAAAGTGGCAAACGTTAACCCATTGTGTAACAAACCTCTACATGATAAGTGCGTACATTACCTCCACCGAGTGATGGGGCATGTCAGCTACAAAAGTTTGCAGGAGTTGGCAAAGGTGTGACCTGGGTTACAAGTCAGAAGTTGCCCTAAGTTTCTAGATTGCTCTGTATGCAAAAAGGTTAAGGTAAAGGCTTACCCCGTTGCCAAGAAAAGCAAGTGTGTCACCCAACGTCCTTTTGAGGTTGTACATGCAGATTTGGCTGGGCCATTCAAGCCAATTGAAGGGCAAAATAGGTATGTCCTGGTCATTGTAGACAGACACACCAGGTACTCCTATGTCTATCTGCTGAAAGAGAAAAGCCAAGCAGCTGAAAAGTTCCAAGAGTGGGTGAATGCTGTTGAGAGGGAATTTCCTTACAAAGTGGCCAGTCTTGTGTCAGACAGAGGGGGAGAATTCCTGTCCAATAGCCTGCAAGCCTGGATGCGTAAGAAAGGCATAAGGCATAAAACCACCAACCCCGCATCTCCCGGGGAGGATGGTCTTGCAGAAAGAAGAATTGGGCTGTTAAAACAAATGAAGGACTGTATGATGGAGGATGCCCAAGCCCCCACAGGACTTTGGGGAGAAGCAATAAAGACAGCAAACTACCACATAAACAGGTTGTGGAGCTCAAGTGTGAAGCAAACTCCATATTACCTATTGTACGGTAGGGCGCCAAACCTGAAGCATCTACGTGTTTGGGGTCAGTTTGCTAGTGTGTATATTCCCCCATGTTTCAGAAAGTCTGGAGAGGAGAAATCTAGACGGTTACGCTTTGTGGGATATGAAGGTAACAAATATCGATTTCTACACCATGCTGGCAAAATAGTGTATTCCAGGAGTGCAAACTTTGAAATCCATTCAGGATGGGATAGACTGCACTGTAACCAAGAGGTTTTGATTCCCCTGGGTAAAAGTGTGAAAAGTGTTCCCGTAAGTTCTGAAAATGGAGGGGCAGTCATGTCTGATGAGGAAAAGGAGGAAAAGCCTGGAACCTCATACGACTCCTCACCACCACCTAGCTTCAAACCTGGGACTGCACTCAAAGAAAAGCCTCACACTGAGAGCAGCAGTAGCCCTAGCGAAACTGAGTCTGGAAGAACTAAGGTAATCATCCCCAGGAGGTCCAAGAGGGTAAGAAAAGCCCCTGTCAGATTTGTTGTCCAAGGGGCCAAGCTTTTCAGTGTTGTGGCTAGTGAGCCAGAAAGTTATCAGGAACTGTTAGAGTATCCCAAGGAGGAACAGGAGAAGTGGAACACTGCCATGGACTCTGAGTTCCAGTCACTCGTCAAAAGAAAGGTCTTCCAGGTGGTAGACAGGCCCAAAGACCAGAAGGTAGTCGGGTGCAGGTGGGTGTTCAAATTAAAGGACATGCCTGATGGCACACAGAAGTATAAGGCACGCCTGGTTGCAAAGGGTTTCTCCCAGGAAAGGTTCACCAACTTTGACAAGACTTTTTCTCCCACAGCCAAACCAGAAAGTCTGTGGATGGTATTAGCTGTTGCTGCCAAGAGGAGAATGGTTGTTCAACATTTTGATTTTGAAACAGCGTACCTGAACGCTGATCTAGAAGAAACAGTCTACGTGGAGCAACCACCAGGGTATGTTGGCGCAGAAGACAACAAAGTATACCTGTTGCGCAAAGCTCTCTATGGTCTCCGCCAAAGTGCCCGCTGCTGGAACAAATGCATTGACCAGCAGTTGGTGGCACTTGGGTATACGAGGAGCATCGCGGATGCATGCGTATATACTAAGGGGACAGGTGACAACTATGTCATAATGGTGATATATGTTGACGACCTTTGTATTGCAGCCAGAAGCGCCAGTGATGTAAGGCGTGTGCAGATGGAGTTGAAGAAACGATTCAGGCTAAAAGATCTAGGAAGCCTGAAGTGTTATTTGGGTATTGAAGTGGAGAGAACCAGTGAAGGTGAAATTTTTCTAAGCCAAAAGAAAAAAATCGACAGTCTTGTTGCTAAATGTGGTCTGTGTGATGCAAAGACAGTCAGGACTCCCATGACAACAGACTTTGCAGCTTTGGAAGCAAGTGAGCTGTTTGTGAACCCTCAACTGTACCATTCTGTCATTGGAAGCCTGTTATTCATTGCTAACAACACGAGACCGGATATCAGTTTCACTGTAGGACTGTTAAGCAGGAGAGCTTCCAAACCCAGACAGATAGATTGGGTGGTTGTAAAACGAGTTATCAGATCCCTCAAAAGTACAAGAGATCTGTGCCTGAGAATGGTGGGAAGCCAAAAAACACTGGAATGCTATGTCGATAGCTCTTTTGCTGCTGACCCAGCAGACAGGAAGTCAGTGACTGGGTTGGTAGCCAGGTATGCGGAGAGTCACATAGTATGGAGATCAAGAAAGCAGAGTTGCGTGGCGCTCAGTACAACAGAGGCAGAATTTGCAACATTATCAGAAATGGCCAGCGAAGTACAGTGGCTAAGACAAATGCTGACAGACATCCAAGAGCCCTGCAGCATGCCTCTGGAAATACATGAAGACTCGCAAGCTTGCATAGCAATGGCTGAGGCAGAAAACTTAAAGTGTAGAACTAAATACACTGGGGTACGATACCAAAATGTAAGACAAATGATCCAGGATGGGATTTTGTGCTTGCGGTATTGTCCATCTGAACACAGTATTGCGGATCTGCTCACAAAGGCACTTCCAGTTGTAGGCCATGAGAAGTTGGCAGGTAAACTGGGCCTTGCCACCAGAGTGTAAGGTGGGAGATGAATTCTACCCTTGAATGTATCTATCATATAATGTGTATTGCATAACATGTATGGATAGTGAAAATGTCCTACACAGTGGCCTGACCATTTTGGAGGGGATTGTCAGGGATTCCAGGCAAGGAACCCTGGGAAAATGATCAGCCCACTGCAAAGATGCTGCATCATGCTCCAGCTGTGGGTGATTGCAAGGTTGCATCAGAAACTGGGGTCGTGTGCAGAAGGTAGAGGGAGGTGTGCAAACCTCCACCTGATTGGTTGTAAATATGTATATAAGAAAGCAATCCCCAGTATGTATTTGTCTGTTGACCAAACTGGTGTCTGGCGCAAGCCTTTGTCCGTCTGTTCCATGTTGTGTACATATCGGAACGTTGCTACAAGATAAAGTGCCTCCTGTTTGGAAGAAACTCCTCTGTGTGTGAGTATCCTTACTGGGGAACAAGGCTGCTGCTGTTGGCTCGCTGCCTGTGGTTATTCCGCTGCATCTCTGTGGGGCTGAAACTCCTATCATCCCCCAACACGGTCCGTACGACGCACTCCCATTTACGTGACACTCAAGAGCGGGTCGCACAGTGGGCACGCACCTTTTTATTTTCGGCTCTAAGCCAAAAATGGTGCGCAGTCGCGCAATGCTCCCGGGGCCCGCGTGCACTTACCCGCTGTGCAGTGTGTTGGGAGCTGGGCAGGTCGCGCTTCCTACCTCAGCACTAGCCTGCAATTCCCAGGTTGCGCTGCAGTAGGAAGGGGCGGGGCGTTCGCTCAGCACTCGCGCGACCGGCAAGCCAGCTGCGGTAAGGAAGGAGAAGTGAAGTGAGCACCTCGCGCAAGAGGCTGCTCGCATGAGCGCCGCCCCCACCTCCGCGAACAGGTAAGGTGCGGAAAGGGCCATAGAGTATAATGTCTTTTATTTTATTGGACAAGACTGTCAGCTTATTAAGCTAGGAAAGATTTTTAAAAAACCGGCTGAGAAAAGATAGAAGATAGATAGACTGACTGTAGATAAGGCTGTGATTTGCACCCCAGGTCATATCTAGCCCAAAGGTTTCCCATCTCACTAAAAACTCCTAGGAAAGCATCTTTCCCTCTCCAAGCCCCTCTCCTAACCCCAAACTATACCTCTAGTAGGCAGAGAGTCCCAGGTGCACTGCTGGCTTTTTTCAGCTAGAAAAATCCACGCACAGAAGTTAGCTGCTGGGTTGGGGCTGAAGAAAGCATAGTTAAGCTAGATTCCCAACCAAAGGCTCAGCTTCAGAAGAACTCCTACAACTAATACTTATTTTGGAGGTGGAAGGTTCACTGGATAAACAGGAAAGAGAAGGGAGAGTTTAAGAGGTCCACTGATGCTTGTTTCCTTAGTCATCTGTAATCTTTTATTCCAGTTCACTCTTTTCCTTGTTCTTTTCCTTATCAAAAGTCAAACTTTTTTCCAAATCAGTTTCCCTTCAGTGTAACAGTCTTTCCTGGCAGTTGTTTGTTACTCTGTTAGGTGTTGCTATTGCCATTGTTGTTGTTCATATCTTCTTTAACAATTCTTAGTTAATATCCCACTGTCTTTACAGTTATGAATGAGATTCCTAGTCCAAAATCTTTTAATAGTTGATCTGAATCCTATTCAAGCTTGCTTGAGATCCAGGTAGCATGGCAGCCATTTTGCGAAAAGGCAAGCACCCCCACCCCACACCATCAAATTACAAAAGCAGTTCTCTCAGATTCTCTCAAATTGCCAGTAAGTTCACTGTCCATCATGTTTGCCCACTTCATCCTTCCTGGAAAGATGCTGCCTGTCAGAGTAGTCTGTACAGGACAGAGTGGATAAATACTCTGACCTCGCATAAGACATATTCCTGTGTTCTCTCTCTAAAAAAAAAAAAAAGAACTGGGAGAGGAAAATAGGGAGAGGTCTTCTGCTTTTCATTTTCACAGGTATTCTCCATTTTTCCTACCTACTTTTGATAAAATGTCAAACATAGTGTCAGTTTTATATTCTATTATTTCTCCTTGTGCCTCCAACCAACAGCTGGGTAGAAACCTTTCTCACATCTAGAGAATCAAGAGATTCTGACAAAGAACAATGTTGAAGAAGGTAAAATAAATGAAAACATCTATGTATTGCTTTCAGATGTTCCAAAAATGGTGTTTGCACATATATTTAATCATGTTAATGTTGTTGTCTGTGTATAATTTATGAACACTTAGAAATGGAAATGGGTTTTTCAGAAGTGGTTAGTGAAAATGTTTCCCTTAGAAGCAGAATATCCTAATCCAAGAGAAAATTTCTCACTCCCTCTCAAAAGACAGCAGGAGTGTGTGTGTGTGTGAGAAAGAGCACCCTATGTTTTTGCCTCAAACAGTACATATTGCTACTTAGGTGCAATGACAAGAAATAACTCCTGCAGCGATGTAATCAAAAATTCTATTTACTGTGGCGAATTGAGAGAGTGATGCTACTATACCCAATGACACAATAAATCCCATCACCTCCAACTGCTTGAAGTGAAAGAAATAAGGGATGATTGATTAAGGAAAGAAGACATTTTTTTCCTCCCATTTTCTAATAGAATACTAGCAAAACACCAACAACTCTTGGAGCTCTTCTTTTTGTTATACTATTTGATTTTAAAAAACAAACTAACTTGAGTTGGGGGATCAAGTGCCAAATATGCTGAATAATGACTCCCAATATAGAGAGTAGACTCTATCGGGCAGAGTACAGACATATATAGAGACAGCAGTGACAAAAGGCAGCATGAACGTGATATGGAGAAGCACTGTCTTGTTCCGAAGGCTGTGGGCGTCATGGTGTGAGTGGGATGCATTTGGGCATAATGCCAAAGACAGATTCAGCTATGCACTGCTATTATCAATTTATCACATTTTTATCCCACTGTTTCTCTAGGGCAGGAGTGAGCTGTTGTGGTCCTCGAAATATTTTTTGGACTGAAACTCCCAGAATCCTTCATCACTGAGTGTAAGGACAAGGACTGGTGGGAGCTGTAGGATAAAAGAGCATAATTACCCACACCTGCTCTACAAAGCCCAGACATGTGTGCTTGCCACCACCCCATTTGAGTGTGTAAGGTAGCATATCCCCCAACATTTCACAGATAAACACCAGGGCACAGGTGTCCAAGTAACATCAGAGTGTGGTCAAGATGGCAAGAGTTATTAATGAGGAAGAGCACATGGTTTGTTTCTGCCTGAACCTACTGGGAAAGGCAAGATTCTGCCCTTCCCCTCCTTCCCACCCACTCCCCATGAATTAATTAATTAGAAACTACTTTTGCATTTTGAACTCAGCTGGAAGCCGCTGAAGTAAGCTGGGGACAAGGGGGAAAGTGAAAGGAAGAGAAAGAAAGTTGAGCATTTTAAAGACAGCTGAAAAAGTGGGATGGCAAGATTAATCAGGGCTGTCTCTGTCTATTTGGCCAAGTTGGAAGATATGAGGTAGATTATAATGAGAAATGGCAGTTGTTGCAAACTCACTCTGGCCAATTCATGACTGAATCTGGATTAGATAAGGGTCCTGCAAGTCCTAGGATCCTTTCTGAAGACAAATTTATAGCACTATGATTCCACTTTAACTGCCCTGGTTGTACCCCTTAGATTCATAGGCCCCTTCTACATGGACATGACGTCTCAGCATGGGCATGAGAGCAGTGGGACCGTGACACTTCTACAAAACATCGTCACGGTCCTGTCCTTCTCGTGTCATTAGCTGGAGTGATTGTGGGGTAAATTATTGATGGATTTTCTCATCAATGACCCCCAATTGCGTGATGCTGCCACACTTACCTGCCATGCAGAAGGGCTGGAAGTGTGATTGAGGGGCTTCCTGCCCCAGCACAGCATGGGAAGACCCCAGCTGCATGGTGGAAGGAAAAGGCATGTCCCTTGAACTCCCTTCCACAGGGAGACAGTCCAGTAGGGAGGGGACTGTTCCCATTGCACTCCCTTCCAAGCAAGGGCACTGCCAGGATCACGGCCACAGGGAAATGGGATAAGGTAAGGTGCTATAGACTTGCAGCTGGTTGAATCACTAGAATTCTCTGGCTGAGAATTCTAAATTCCTCAAGAAACTATGAATTCCAGGATTCCATAGGATGGAAACATGATAGCTAAAGTGGAATCACAGTACTGTAACTGTGTAGTATGAAAGGACCCCTAGTCCAATATTCTAACAGCTTCTCTAAAGCAGACTTGCACTCTTAAAAAAAAAAAAATCAAACAGCCTCCAAAAGTGTTCTCTACTTCTCAGTTTTGGGGAATGCATAATCCTTCCAAAATGATTATCCTTCCTGAGATGTGATCCAGCCAAAGTTAAGTGGCTGTCCCACTGATTTCAATGAAGAAGTTAAATGTATTAATTCTCTCCTGTTGAAATAAATGAAAACTTTAAAACAGTAGCTACACAGCCCTTGTAAGGATTTAGGAAGAAGTGTGGCTCCCTTTTCGGAAGATTCAGCTTGGGATTGACACACAATTTCCCTCTAAACTGGCTCCAACAGCAACCCTATGACCACCAGTTGCTTTCAATAGCTCTCCCCCTGCCCATCACCCTCCCCCCACAGCTCTTATGTACAAGCCACTTGCTTCCCAATTGATTGTTTTTTGTACTGCCAGATTGAGGGAATACACATCACACAGCCTGAAATTAATTGAAAATGAAAGGCTTCCAGTTAAAGGCAAATTGTTTAATGAAACAAATTGCTGTGGTTTTTTTTTTTTTTTTAAAGCATTGCTTCTGGGCTGAGACCCTGGATGACAAGTTTCAGCCTAGAGTGAAATTTTATGCCTGAGTTATAGAACCACTGATAGTGGAAGGTTTAATGGAAATTCAAACAGATCATTATTAATTGTAACAGTTCCAATGTATTATAAATAACAAGAGGATTTTTAAAAATGCATTTCGAAGAAGCAACTTCAATCCCTGTTACCTGTTTTATTGTAGCTGGTACATCCCTGGTGGTTCTGTGTATGCATGGATAAGATAAAAGTATACTAATACCAACATAATCATTAACCATGTCTCTTAAAAGTACATATATATAACAGTCCCATCTCTAATCCTCCCCTCATCTTAGCACAGGCAAGGCACGTGTCTGAGGTCATGTCTTTTTGATCAGAAATCAAATGTATCTGTAGATCGCAATTCTTTGACACAGAAAAGAATAAAAGATGAAATTGTCTGAACAGTTACAGAATACATTTATTTCATGGAATAATAGAGTTAGTAATGACCACAAAAGCCATCTAATCCACCCCTTTGTCATGCTCAACTAAAGCACTCTTCAAAGATGGCCATCTAAAGATTTTCAAAGAAGGAGCATCCACCACCACCATCTGAGGCAGTCAGGTCCACCATTGAACAGCTCAATGGTTTCCTTACTGTTTATTATTTCTAGAGTCCCCCGTTCACCAGGAGAAAAGGGCATCCTAATAGGTGGAGGGCATTTTTTTCTAGATGACCTTTCACTTTACATGTCCAAGCATGAATATTCCACTTGGAAAATGGGGAAAGGGATGTTTATGTAGACCACTTGAAGTCTGCGATGCCTAGAAAGATAGATTTTCAATGCTGTATGGAGGAATCATCTATGGGGGGTGGCTGTGGTTATACATTATTGCAATGTACAATTCAATCAACAGATTCTTTTGGAGAACTTGGAATCCTTTTGTTTTTCTTTTGACACACATAAAAGGTATTAGAAACTTCATTTCAGTTTGACTCTGGAAGAACACAGTTTATGTTTTCATACATAAAAACATAATTTCATTAGGCTTTATTTTATGCCTTCACCATAAAAATAAGATTTTATTATGCAAAATTTTACTGTTTCACAACCTACATTTATAATTGCATCTTTGGTCACATAGCTGCAATCTCTGTGATGAAAGAACAGCAATGCAATGCACAATCTTGAATGCTTTTGTAATCAATTCAGTATATGATTATAATGCTAGCCTATATAACCCTCCTCTTAGACTGAAGGGACAGAAGACATTTCTCAAAGGGTAACTAGGGATATCATATGATTACATGACTGGACAGGGGTACAGGACAGGACTAGCCATCTGGCTAGTCAGGTAAAATAGCTAACCAAATCTTCCACCATGTTTAATTTCCTCATTATATCACTTCATTCAATACGCAAGAATGGGAGAAGGATCTCCACAACTGAGACTTGAGTTATACCAGACAGTTAGAAAGATGTCCTCAATGCACAATGTGAATTAGTTCCTGTCAAAAATTGTGTAATTTTTAAAGCATTTTTAGCAGACTGAGACTACTGTCCAGCAGCTACTGGCTTCTTGGATGTTTTAGTGTTACCCTGAGAAGTGGGGGATGTTGGGGTCTCCTTAGAATTTGGAGGGATTATAGTTCAAAGGAGGACAGTGAGAGAAGGGTAATGGGAGGATCGTTTCACCTATGTATACCAGTACTAACTGTAGAGAGGAATCCAGTTAAAGTTAACAAAGTATTTGATTTGACAAACACATGAAAAATCAGTCACTCTTAAGAACCATACAAGGCTACCAGAAAGTCAGGAAAGAAAGGATAGAGAGAGATTATGTCGAAAGAGTGATAGTTACCAGTCCTGAAGAATGATTCACAGCACAGTGGCTCAGACAGCATCTGAGGGCAGCACGGGGGAACAGAAATCAGGGGCAGTACGTACAATGTACTACAAATATCTAGGGTTGAAGCTAGGGTTTTTATACCCTATTTCACACTCCGAAGAAGTACACTGATAAAGCTGTAATGGCTTCCCCATTGGACTGAGAAAGGGGTCCAGAATTGGCTTATTGTTTTACTTTGGAGTGACAAAACATTGATGGGATTCATGACAATCTCTTAATGTTTGGTAAGGTAGGGTGTTTAGGGAAGATCTCTATAGGGTAAGGTCAAGGGATAATCTCTGAAAGCTCACTAATCTAGGCAGTTTGTCTTTGCTTGTATTCAAAAATGCCAAAAGCGTGAACTGGTGAAGGGGTTAATACAAATTCATCAGTGTTAGGGTTTTCTGCATCATCTTATTTGAACTTTCATGACCCTGAACAGTTTTCCAGTTAGCATAACCCTGGACATGTTCTCTGGCCAGCATGATCCCGATCAAGTTCTCCACTCATAAATAAGTCCAATTTATGAAAATTCCATATTTTGTAGAAGAGGTTGTATACTGGGGTAGAGCAAGCAAAAGTGTCACTGCTCCCCAAGGTGCTATTGTCTCTGAGGACACAGAAGGACTAGCTTACTTGGATTCAATTAGCTAAGCTAAATGGAAAGGGGGACTGATTGAAGACCCTTGAGCAATATTTCATAAATGAAATCCTATAATATTGTAGGCTTTCAAATTGCCCATTGGTTGAGTGGTTCAGACCTTTTAATAAAAAATAGTAGATGGCACTGGATGGCACTCTACAGTGTTTTCACCTCTGAAAATCTTTCAGTTCACGGGATTTTTGGATGCAATGCATTCTGCTCACAACTCTCTGTGTTTCCAAAAGCAATTAACATGCAGCCCTGCTGAAGAACTGAAAAAAAAGGCAGAAAAAATAAGAATTTCAGTTACATTCACTCAGTTACTGTGGAGATATTTATAAATGCTTTAACATTAATTATCTTAATTGTCTTTCCAGAGTAAAGATAGGAAAGGGATTTCTGTAATAATCATTACCACTTCTCAAAATATGAAAGAGATGGCCTTAAAATTAGGGGTGAAGAACATTGTTGGCTTTGTTTTTTTCTACATGGAAAAACCCATTTCATGCATCCCGATGGAATGAATACATCATGCCTCAGAAATTCAGACTGGTTCAAATACACGCAAGCCCTGATCTTATTTACTGAATGGAAGATGAACATTATACATTTTGGAGATAAGATGTATACGTTTTTAGAAGCAGAAATGCACACAAAATCATGCATGTGTTTGCAACATGTGCTTAATTAAAATGTGCAGAAACCTACTGTAGTCTATTAAAGGCATACAAAGTGTATACTTTAGAAAAATGCAGGCAAAATGTATACTAAAAAAAATGCAGGTGAAATATGTACAAATTTCCATGTTTGCAGAGGGAGGGGGAATGAGGCATAGCCTGGCACAAAAAATGGATAGAGTGGGAACACCAGCAGGAAGTTAAGAAACTTGCTGAAAACAAGGCTTACAGATTTTCACATCCCTATTCAAAATATATTGCAAATGAACTTTTAGTAGAATCAGTAATGGAATGCAGGGATTGCATTATTATGTGGCATCTTAAGGCAATATCTTGGGTCCCATCAACCAGGAAGGAACTGATGCCTCCCCATCTCCCCTTAAAAAAAAAATCTTTTCCACCTAGAACTCTGAGCTGTATTGGGTGGGTTGGTCTACCTACCATTCTAATAGCCTCAGGGCAGTGTTAAGGTTAAGGGCATTGTGGGAAGCTATAAATGTAGCTAAATTCAGCTCACCAGCCAGAGCACTAGAACTAACCTCAGCCATCAGGTAAACCTACCAGAACTGCTGATAAGGAGGAGGACCAGAAGGCATTTCTCCTGCTCCCCTTCAATGTGGCGCTAGATCTTTATAAGGACACCTTCAGACTACTGTATGCATATAAGACTATGGCTGTTTTGACCAAGTCATTAGATGCTGATAAAAAAATTGTAAACCTTTTACAAGGTGGATAGAATACACTTTTATTATGCATTTTGACTAAATGATAATGTATAATTTATAACAGTCAATAATGTGAGGTGCACTAGTGGCCACTGACAAAGATAGTGAGGACCAATGAATAAGTCAGAACCAAAGATCAAATGAGGCAGAAAGACTGTACAGCAAGACAGGGCAGATGGACTAAGAGAAGAAACAAGAACAAATGAATGGACAAGAAGAACATACTGACAAAACAAACTGAGCTGGAACAAAAAATACTCTTTTAGTCCAGAGCAAGGTTTCTCAGCCAGTGCACCCTGGAACCCTAGAGTTCCACAAAGGTTGCTAGGAGTCCCACAGGAGGTCCTGGCTGAAAACACACACACACATTCTTCTCAAAAAGCTGCAGGTATAATAATTTTATACAGGGTTCCTTGAGACTTAAAAATCATTTGAGGGTTTCTCCAGGCTGAAAGGGTTGAGAAAGGTTAGTCCAGAGGATTCAGTAACCAGTCCAGATGGGTAGGTGCTGTCCAGGACCTAAAGATACTAAGCTGCAGGATAGAACTGAGGGGCTCACCTCATGAAGCAGCTACGTAAACACCTAAGCATTCCCAAATCAAGTTCCTGTTGCTTATGCATATAGCTGTATGTGTATTAAATCTGCTATCACTTTGGGTTAGATGAGTGAAGTTCCAAGTTAGGGTTAATGGAAATGGGGAGATTGAAGTGGGATCAGCCAGCAAGATCTCACTCTTTTTCCATTCAGTAAATGAGAACAGGTCTTGTGCATATTTATGTGCAATACTGTCACTCATTTCGGAGCAATAGCAGAGTACATGCTTTATTGATCCTTGGTGGTTTGGTAATGTTTCCTGCCTCAATATTTACACAGCTGTGTTATTACCCTGATAAATCTGTTTACAGGTGCAAGGACTGTATCCACAAGGAGGCACCTTATGAACAACAAAGGCAAAAGAAAACATGGTAACACGAAACTGTGTATGTTTGCATTTTCTGTGACGTACTGGCATTGTATATCAGCAATGTACTTAATTATGCCTGAAGATCACTTATTGAGTCCATAGGACGGGAAGAGATAGCCCCTTTTCACAGGATGTTGTCATCCCGCAATGGGGACAGGAGAAGGACGGGACCACAACGATGGTAACACATGATGTTGTCATGGTCCCGTCCTTCTCCTGTCCCCAGTAAATCACTGATGGGCTTTCCCCATCAATGAGCCATGATTGTGCCACCATCCAACACTTACCTGGTGCGCAGGGGGTCAGGAAAGCACAATGGCTGTGCTGTGGCAGGAAGAGATGGGGCCATCGCACCTCCTGGATTGTGGAGGCAGCCAGTGTGGAGGGGAGTGCCCGCATTGTACTCCCCTTCCAGCAGAGCCTCTGCTGTTATCCCCACAGGATGCCGCCAGGATAAGGTAGGGTGAGAAAAGGGCCGTAGTCTTCCCTATATTCCCTCCATACTTCCTTAGGCTCCCTCCTTGTTCCCTCTTAGGAAAGAGGACAGAACGAAGCCCTTACAAATCCTTTAAAATGACCAAATCTTGGAAAAAATATGAATCCTGAGGTAAAATGTGTTAAATGTATGGATGTGTGTTCTGCAGTGAAGCATTTTTTAGAACTGTAAAGATTCTGACAGAGAGGTGAAAAGGTTACCTCCCAATGAGATTACTTCTAGTTACTTGGTGACTGAAGTCAACTGTTGGCCACTTGACAAATGCCAGTAAAGCCATTACTATTATTACCTCATGACCTTAGCAGTTCACTGTTAGACCTATCACCTTATATATTAGGAGGATTCAGACTTTAAGCTTTTGAGAGGTCATTTGCAAATATTCTGTTGGCTTTTGTTAGCTTATACTTACAAGCACATGAGCTGGCACGTGCTTAGGAACTGTAACCCCTTTCTCAGAGGTTCCTGAATGAAACTGTATAAAAGGGGCAGTTTCAAACTGCTTTAGCTGCTTGATGCAGAATGGCCTGGTGATCAGAGGAGGCTAAAGAAGCAGGGCCTTGGAAGGTAACTACAGGAATACTGACATTAATGAAGCCTCTGAGGACAAGGCTTCTTTTTAGGAAAATTTTTGGGCACACCTGGTGAGAAGTGGGCTCCTTCCCACTCTTCCCAGTCAGTGGAAGGGAAAAGCCTCCCCATGGTGCCAGCCCACTCAACAGGCTTGACACTTTTGTGATGAATCGACTCCCCACCAGCAGCTATAGATTGGAGAGGAGACTAACCCTTTAGGGTTGCTAAGTAAACTAAGGCTCACTGGAATTAAAACATAACTTGCAGCGTATAGCAGATTAATGGGAAATGGCTGAAGGAGATTCCCAAAGCCCCTTCACTAGGATATAGGGTTACCCCTTTGTGTTCAGGTCAGTGACTCCCCCTGAGCTCTTCTCTACAAGCATCAGAGAACTGTGCTAATTTAGATTGCTATGGCAAGATGCTATATGTGATGGGGTGGGGGAGCAAGGTAGACTATACATTTTGGAAGGAGCCTTTGAGTGATCTACAGAGAGTTCAAACAGTGGTCTTCTTCTTCTTCTTCTTCTTCCTCCTCCTCCTCCTCCTCCTCTTCTTCTTCTTCTTCCTCTTCTTCTTAAATTTATGGAAGGCTTACCTGACTTGCTTGTTTTATATCACACGAACGTACCATTCGTTTTGAATAAAAAGTTTCCTGAAACATGTTGAATTGCTCTTCTTTTTTGTGGTTGTCCCTATTCTTTCCATGTTATTCCTGAGTCTGGTATCAAATTTTCTATTAAGGAAGTAACATCCAGGAATACATCTACTTTGTTAAATGTGGCAGAGATCACTGAAGATAGGAGCTATGGTACCCAGAAAAAGAAGGCTCTTGTGGTAACTGTAAGACAGCTTCTGTCTGAAGTGAGCATACAAGGCAGATGGCCTCTAGAAACAGTAAGACTTCAGACTGACATCTTCTTGGCTATGACCTGAACAACAATTAACTGACTAAAAAGAAAGATTCAGGACAAGTTGAAATAAGCCTGCCTGAGAAAAACATCATCTTAAGAAATAAAAGTTCCATAGTGAGTGCACGATTTTCACCATGGTACCTTTCCAGAGGCTGAACTTCAAGTCATGTCCTCTGTGACAGTCCATAAAAGCTAAAGAAAGGTCATATGAGTGTTATTTGAGGAAATGCAGTTATTTAAGGATATATCCATTTCCTTAATGTGAAAGTATATTGTCTATTGATTATATCTAATATTCAGTGCAATAGAAACTTGCTGATAAGTGGCATTTTTGTCATATTTGGTGTCTTAGCAGTGGGATTTGAGAACCTCATTCACTATTGCTCCCTCTTTAGTAATAATGGTGGAATATTATGAACATATACTAATGATTCTTTTTGCAATGTGTGCTGTCATTAGGGCCTTATGACAAAGTGTTGTCCCCCGCCAACAGTCATAGGTTAGGGTCAACCTTCTTCCTCAAATTGAACTAGTCTGCCACATGACAGACAGACAGATAACATGGAAATTATAGGAGGAATTATAAATGCTTTATATTATATCATTTACCTATGAAAAATCATGAATGCCACTTTTTTCAGTATTTGTGCTGAAGCTTTCACTGGTGTTTTGACTGTAGGACTCTATCACACTACACAATTAAAGCAAAATAATTTCACTTTAACTATCGTGGCTTAATCCTGTGGAATCCTAGGATTTGTGGTTTGGTAAAGTACTAGACTTTCTTGGTGGGAATTCTAAGTGCTCCTCCCTAAACTGCAAATCCCAGGATTCCTTAGGATGTTGACTTTGCAGTTAAAGTAGAATAACACAACTGCATAGTATGAAAGAGCCCCAATTTATATGAAGCACAACTCTTTATCTTGTGTTGAGCCTGTACTGCGCAATCATAGGCAAACACAATAAAAATCAATTAGGCACCAAGCAGGTACCATATATAACCATATAGATCAAAATCTGAATTTCTAGTGAGTGGGAAATTTTGGCATACTGTAACAATATCAAGACAATTTTAGACCCATCTTTTGGGCAGAGAAGTAAAATAATTGATAAACAAATACAATACAATAAATAAATACATCAGTGTATTACATACAGTGTATGTAAATAAATACAACAGAAAGGGCTGTGGATGAATTTACTTCTCATAGGCTCTGAAATGCAGGAGGATAATTCCAGATTTGTATTCCAGAAGATCTAATGCTATATCACTACAGATGTCTTCCCTTTCTCTACATCATCAGTGTTCATTGGACTAGATTATTTATTCTTGTGATTAAAATGTAGTTGATATTGCTGAAGTATTACAAGGCAGAGAGATTGGTATATAAAATTTCCTTGCTAATTAACATTGGGGGTGTTCGAGCTCGGTAACAAAGCTGACAGAGAAATAATAAAAATAACCAGAATCTGAAAAATGCAATCTTCATCTAGGTGGAAGCTGAGATAATAATTTAAGACCTGCTCCCTTCACCTTTTCTTATTTAATCTATGCTACCTGATGAATGGCTTGAGACATGACGAATGAACTGAGACAAGGATTGCTGTGTCTATTCCACCAGAGAGCATAGCGTACATATGTAAGCAACCCTCTAAAATGTGGGTAGGCAACTGCACAGGAGCCAATTACATCAAACCTCCTGACACCATGTTGCAATGTCTTTTTTTTACTCTGTCACCCAGCCAAAATATTGACTGGAAGTGGCTTTCCATCATTTCCCATTGCCATTTTGGGTTGGATATAGAGAAAAGAAAATGGAGATTTTACCAAGAATACTATCAGATCATAACTCTGTTATGATGATAATGCAAGAGAGAAAAATTGTTTCTGGGGAAGAAGGTGTTTTCAAAGTGCACATGGAGGAGTTAGGGTGTAATGTTGGGGTGATGTTTGTCAGAAAATCATGCCGCCAAATTTAAATATTTAGGAAAGTTTGGCAGCTATGGGGAACTGGTACATCTATTTAGGGCCACTAAAGTGGATTGGGGGGCCACATGCAGCTAACAGGCTGCATTTTCCCCACTCCTGGTCTAGTACTAGGGATGGAAGGAATACTAGGAAATAATTATAAAATGGTTTTAAAAATGTTTCTCAAGTTGTTCGGAAACCAACAAGGAGAAACCTGGATTGATGAGATCATCACGGTTCAGGACTTATAGCACATAATTCACAGGTTTTTGCCCAAAATGGAGCATTTTCTGCATAGGAAATAGCATTTTCACAATAGAAAATAATATTTCTGCACAGAAAATGCTGTTTTCTCCATAAAAATTCTATGTGTGAATTTTGTGCACAATAAGTCTCAGCCCCTGAACAGTCTTTGACAACTGCTTATTTATCAAATATTATTTTGTAGTGGGAAGAAAATGACTAAAGTTACTTTTAACTTTCTTCAATTATGAAATTAGCTCAGAATTACACCCCATCTAGCACAATAACCACCACCATCCTGACACATAACAACAGAATGCACTTTTGATAGATGCTTCTTTAGGGGACGATTTCTGGCATGGCAGTGGGCAGATGCCGCTTGCTGCAGCTCTACGGTGAGGAGAGCTTTCAAGGTAAAGGTGCTGGTCAGAGGGATCTCTGGCTGGACAAACTTGCCCTGGATCACAAGTAAATGCATAATGAGTATGAAGGCTTGAGGGTGTAACATCTTTTGTCCTTGCTGTGAAATGCAGCTGCTTTGATCTAAGGATCTGAACGTCCTGTGCTGGCAACCTACTTTTTCAGAAGAACAAACTCTCAGACAAAACTCTGGAGTGCAAAAATACAAAGAATTCTTCTGATTCAATACAAAGAATTCTTGAATGCAAATATAAATACAAATGATACATGCAAATACAAATACAAAGAATTCTTCTGATTGAAATGGAACAACAATGGCAGCCTCCCCAGTCATCTTCTTTTTGCAACTAAGAGTCAAGTAAGTATATTTACCCTATAGGATCGGGACAAAGAAGAAGACTGGGATTGATGTGTTTAAAAGAGAATAATTAAGTGCATATAGTTTCATGGATAAACTGAATTTCATCTTATTTACATGACTGTAACAAATTGAATACCAATGGACTTTGAGAGATGAATTATTACAAGATGAAAATACAGTGGAAAAAGCAAAGCTAGAAATAAATAACTTTTTTAAAGAAAATACCGGAAAAGGAACACCAGAAAATATAGTTTGGGATGTAGGGAAGGTGGTGATAAGAGGCTTCTTTGTCCAGCTAGAGGCCTATAAGAAGAAAATGAGGAAGGAGAAACATCAAAAAATTATGGAAGAACTTAAGAGGAAAGAAGAAGAGTTGAAGAAAGAGCCTAAAAATTTGAAATTACAGAAGGAGATCAAGATTCTACAGAAACAACTATCTATTGAAGATACTTTAGAAATTGAGAAGAAGTTGAAATATACAAGACAGAGATATTTTGAGCATTCTAATAAAGTTGGAAAATGGTTAGCTTATAGACTTAAAAAGGAAAAGGAGAAAAGATTGATTCTGGAAATCTAAGAAGGGGAAAAGATACACCGCCACCCAAGGAAGATAAAGTCAGCATTTTATGACTACTTTAAGAAATTATTTGAGGACCAAGATGATTCAGAACAACATCTAAATAATATCCAAAAATACCTGGAAGAAACAAGGTTAATACACATTGATTAGGAACAAAAGTTGTTTTTCAATAAGCCAATCACAAAAGTTGAAATATTGAATGCAATTAAAAACCTAAAAATCAGAAAAGCTTCAAGTCCAGATGGATACACTGCACATTATTATAAAATCTTTCAAGATCAATTAGTTGACCCCTTACAAAAGACGTTAAATGGATTAGAATTGACAAACAGACCAGACTCATCAGTTTGATTCCCAAAGAAAGCAAATATAAGCTAGAGGTGAAGTATTACAGGCCAATATCGTTATTAAATATAGACTACAAAATATTTGCATCTATTCTTGCCAAAAGATTGAAAAAGATTCTAAATAACTGGATATTTGAAGATCAGAATGATTCTCTCCCGGGCATATCAATAAAGGACAATATGAGGATAATAACAAATATAATTGAGCATTATCATAAGCATATGAAAAAAAGCTGGGTTTGATTTTTATAGATGCAGAGAAAGCTTTCGACAACTAAAGATGGAGATTTACGACGGAAGTTTTGAAAAAAATGAATATGGGAGAGAAATTTATCAATTGGATAAAATTGATATATAATTATCATTTGGCAAGCATATCAATAAATGGAGAAAAAACAGCAAAGTTCTTTATTAGAAAAGGAACTAGACAAGGATGCCCATTCTCACCATTAATTTTTTTGATTGTTATAAAGATATTGAATATTAAAATAAGACAAGATCCAGAAATAAGGGGTGTCTGAATCCAAAATCAGACGTTTAAACTCAGAGCCTTTTTCGATGACTTAGTAATTACACTTGATGATCCAATTCAAAGTGTAAATAAGTTAATTTCTATTTTTTCAAGAATTCGGCAAGGTTTCTGGATTTAAAGTTCATGCAGAAAAGACTACAATGATAACTAAGAATATGACGAAACAAGAAGAAGTAGTACTTGAAAAAGTATATCAGTTTAAGATGTCAAAAAAAGTAAAATACCTTGGAATTAATATTACTAAGAATAATACTGATTTATATGACAACAACTACAAAAAAGTCTAGTTAAATGTAAAAGAAGATCTTCAAAAATGGTCGAAACTTGATTTGTCAATGATGGCGAGAATTGTGACAATTAAAATGAATATTATCTTTTTGTTTCAAAATCTGCCCATGATTATGAACGATGTACCATTTAACCAATGGAAAAATGACTTATCAAAATTCATTTGTAATGCCAAAAAGCCACGTATAAAGTGGAATATATTGAAAGACGTGACAGAAAGAGGTGGAATAGGACTGCCTGACTTAAAATTGTACTATCACGCCAGTTGCCTCAGTTGGCTAATTGATTGGATTAAACTAGAAAAAATGAGATTAACTTTGGAAGGGGCTGATCTATTCTTTGATTGGCATGCATATTTGTGGTACGTAAAGGTAAAAGTGAACAAAGCTTTTAATAATCGTTTTATAAGAAAACCTTTTTTGAAAACATGGCTTCTGTATAAAAAAAAAACCTCAAAATTACCACTATGGGTGTCAACACATGAAGCTTTTTATAGGAGAGAAAGCCCCAATTGAACATTGGATAACATACAAAGATTTGGACCCTTTTCGCACCTTACCTTTTTGCAGTGCTGGGGTGCGGGGCTAGCGCAAGCAGCCTCTAAAGAAAGGCTCTTGCTTCCTCGCTCCTTCAGCTCCGCACGAGTTTCCTGCTCGCATGAGAACCCCTCCTCTTCCTTTCGCAGTGCAGCCTGGGACATTTCCAGCCTACACTGGACAGGAAGCAAGACTGGCCCGGGTCCCGAGGCTCCGCATGCCAGGTAAGTGTGTGCGGGGCCCCGGAGCAATGTGCGACTGCGCAGCATTTTCGGCTTCAAGCCGAAAATGAAAAAAAGTGTGCGTGGTCTGCATTAGGCCCTTGAGCATCGCACAAATGTAAGTGCGTCGTGTGGACTGCTCCTCACATGTGTGCAACGCTCGAAGGGCCCTTTCGCATTGGAAATGCTGTGCGAAAAGGGCCTTGGTAAAGATTCAGGGTGATAAAATAGTTTGGAAAAACAAAGAGGAAATGTTAAAGTACGGATTTACTACACACTGGCTTTTGCAGAGGCAACTGGTGGAAAAATTTAAGATGAACTTAAAAACCATTGGAATAGTCTATGGAAAAAGAGTTTGGTATAGATCACCTCATCAGTAAAATATATAAAATGTTATTAACCTTACAGATGGAACAGGAAGTTGTCAAAGATAACATGGTAAAATGGAGGCAAAATATTTGGTGCCCAATTTCATTGGAAAGTTGGGAGAATTTGTGGAAAGATATACAAAAACTTTAAAAAAGTGCCAGCTTAAAAAAGAATTATTATAAAATTTATTTCAGATGGCATTATACACTGGTACAAATGGCTAAAATAAGTAAGAATACTAAAAACACATACTGGAAATGCTCTGAAAAGGAAACTCTGTACTACCTTTGGTGGAGCTGCAATATAGCAAAGAAGTATTGGAGGAATGTGCATGATTGTATTACTAAAACTCTTCAAATTAACTTTCCAATGAATCCTGAAATATATTGGTCAAATATATTGATGTCAAACATTTTAAAAAGAATTCATTAAGAAAAATGATGATTTATATGTTTACAGCAGCTAGATTGGTATTTGCAAAAAGGTGGAAACAAAAAGAAGCCCTAGATATTGAAGAGTGGCTATGGAAGTTATATGATTTAAGTGAATTAGGCAAATTGACACTATACTATCAGACAAATCCATGAAACAATTTAATGAAGAGTGGAATTTAATCTCCCATCTTTGAGAGTCCAGTTGGGGGAAAGCAGCCATGATTGGGTTAAATGAATAAGACAAAGGTTTAGAATTTCATTACATGGTAGAAGAGAAAGGTTACGATGTGACAGATTAATATTTTAAAAGAAATTATTATTTGCTTAGACGTAGGTATATGTATAAATAGTATAAAAGCTATGAATGTGAAGTTAAGATCATAGAGTTATAAACACCCATCGAAAAATATACATAAAAAAAGTTGGATTTTGAAATTGGAGAGATAAGAATCCTTCTGAGTAGCTTTAACATGTCTAGTTGAGGTAGAGTTCTATTTTGACACACTAAATAAATGTTACATTTTGTTGGTAAATGCCAGATAAGAGATAACTGATTGTGAAATAAGAAGTGTAAATAAGGGAAGATTATTAGGTATGTATTTATATTTTATTCTATGGAACTTATGTTGCAAGTTATGATTTTGTTATTCTTTTTTTATTATTATTATCGTTGTATGTGAAATTGGCTTTTTTTGTTTTAAAATTGTTTGCGGATATATTCTTTGTTTGACGTTCTTCTCTTCTTCTTTCTTTTCTTTTTGTTTCAATGGATCAATAAAGACAATTTAAAAAAATTAATAATTTCATATTCTTGTTAGGGATGGGACGAATCCAGAACTTAACGAATCTGGATCCCAATCCCCCGCAAATCCACAAATCTCACAAATCTCGAATCTTTTGAATCCTCCCGAGGGAGGGGGCAAGAGAAGAGCGGGGAGCAGAAGATCACTCTTCCCACAACCTTCTTCCCCCAGCCCTGGGCAGGATCGTGCCAGGAGAGGGCAGCAAAAGAGCAGGAAGTGCCAGATCGTGCTCCCCACAACCTTCTGTTGCCAGCCCCTGGTAGGACCACATCAGGGCCAGGCAGCTAAAGAACGGGGAGCACCAGATCGCTCTCCCCACAACCTTCTGCTGCTGGCCCATTTGCTGCTGGGGGCGGGCAGCAAAAGAGTGGGGAGTATGAGATTGTGCTCCCTGCCACTTCCTCCTGCCCGCCGTGGGCCCAATCATGGTAGCAGCAGGCGGGAATAGAGCGAGGAGCATGGGATCGTCCTCCTCCTCCCCCCACTGTGGGCCTGATCGTGGTGGTGTCAGGCAGGAATAGAACGGGGAGCGCAGGATCGTGCTCCACACCACCTCCTCCCCCGGCTGTGGGCCCTATCGCACCGGTAGGGGTGGGAAGAGGTGTGAATTCAAAAGATTTGATTTGCCTATTCTGGCCTGGGATTCGGATCTGCAAATCTCGAATCCTAGCCTAGAATTCAAGGATTCTAGGATTCAGATGGCACATCCCTAATTCTTATGCTTTATACTTGATTTTTCCCAAGCGTTTGTAGAATTTTAGGGTTGTTTTTTTTAAAAAAATTATCAATAAATTTCTCTTTCTCTCTCTCTCTCTCTCTCTCTCTCTCTCTCTCTCACACACACACACACACACACACACACAGGTTAGGTGTGTGCCTAGGGCCTATTTTGCACCAGGTTAAAATATTTTATGTAGAACAGAAAGTGCATAACATGGTTTGCAAAAATAAATTTTGTTCATATTGTTAAAAAGGATCCTAATTTTAGTTAGAAATCCCTTTTGAAAATTCTTTTAAGAATTATTCAGGAAACAAGAACTAGCAATTCAATCCCACACATTTCTATTAACATCAGGTCTTATTGAGTTCATTCACTGATAAAGTATGTATGAATTGCAACCTTAAATATTGGCCATTTCCGCATTAGACTGTTAAGAGTACTATTATTCTACTTTCAACATTGTATGGAATCCTGGCATTTGCAGTTTAGGGAGGGGCCTTTTCCAGAACTGATTATAATATACCTTCTGTTTTAGAATTCTTGTCTCCATTGGTGTTCTATGGATACTATTCTAAAATGTCCCCCCTCTGAATTTAAAAGGTGTTCCATAATAGATAAATCATAGATCTGCAACATTTTCATATTGGAAATATGCTCTAGTTTCTAGATTCAAAGCTATATAGAGAAATTTCTTCCAGAGCTCAGTAAAAGGCTATAAGGTTTCTGTGATTAACCTTCTTTATGTTCCATTTATTTAATAGAGGCTTCCCTCTTCAATTTCCAGCTCATCCCAACTTTATAGTAAGTCACTGAAATTAAACTGTTCAGTTATATATTGAATGAAATCATTTTAATAACACTTTCTTTCTCTTAATCACTGGAAAGTTTTAAAATACGATGATTTCAAAACCTTTCTCACATGAAATAGCACTGAGTTTGAATGAGAACCAAAGGAGTTGCAATCTAAAGGAGGAAGTTATAGCTCTCCTAAAAAGTTATATGAGGCAAAATCTGATGTGGAATCTCATGATTCAGAACAGTTACTAAAGGGGATCCACTATTTGCCCTTTGAAACTCTTTTCATTCTGTTTGGTTTTATATCATGTATTCTGAAGAGTTCAACTCCATAGTCCAATATATCTATATCTGCAGCCACATCTGTATCTAGCTATATATCTGCCTGTGGGACCCTCTGGAGGCCACATGAACTGCCAAAAATGCCAAAAGACATAGAGCATTTCCGCATGGGGGAATTAAAATGGCACAGTGCGTCCTCCACGGAGGACATCTGCACCTTGGAGCGGACTAGGTTCGGACTTCTTACCGGAGATCTGCACCTCAGTCTGCTCCGAAAAGCCCCCAACTTGTCCTCCAGCGTGCTTTCTAAAGACCGCAAAAAAGAGGCTTCTCATTTTTCCGGAGCGCACCATTGCGTACCTGCTCCCTTGTGCAGATTCACAGGCTCGCACCAATGCGAGCCTGCAATCTGCGGAGGGTGGGCTTTAGGCGTGGTGAGCTTCAGCGGTTGGTCAGGACCCACGACCAACCGGAAGCCGCCATTTTGGAAGCCAGAGCAGTGCGGATCTAAGACCTCGCACTGCTCCGATTCACCCTGGACCAGACCGAGGAGCCAGAAGATCTGGTGAGTAACGGCACGAAGCAATTCCCTCGCCTCGTGCAGAAATGGCCATAAGCAAAAAAACTTGAACTGGCCAGAATTCCACTCCTCCTTTGGAAAATGCATATGCTTTATGTCAAACAGTGGGAGAAAGGATGATGCAACCTATTTTTAAAAATGCATTGCCTCTCCTGAAAACTTCCAGGAGATGCAATCCTATCACTGTTGCTGTTTTTTTCAGAAAAGGGGAAGTGCAGGAAGTCTTAAGCTGTAAAGGTCTGAAGAAACAGGACTTGATGACACACAGCTCCTGATTCACACTTTAGTGTCAGCCCGGGATTATATACTTGGCAGAGTCTGCCTGCCTGCCTGCCTGTTAAATTATACCAATTTACTCTCTTCCTTGCTTGCCAGAAGAAAACTGAGTTAATCCAGCTGGCACGGCCAACTCAGGAAATTGTAAACCTTTGTTGGTGGCACAATTCACATGAAGGATTGTTAAAGAAACTCCATACAAGCAAGCGGCAAGTACTGTCTCCTGCACCTCCAAGGCTGAAGCAGTTGCAATTCCAAATCAGGACTCACCAATGATGCATGTTCTTCAAAAGGTACATCTCTGTATTATAATTGCCACCATAAACAGCAAACCATGAATTTTCAGAAACCACATGTTTATGAATAGTTTTTCGATATGGCCAGCAGAGCTGGGGCTTTATAAACCCCTCTGGTAGATCACGGCAGTCAAACTAGGCTCTACTAATAAATCCAACCATATCAGGCAGCAGATATTTAGGGATGCAGGTGGGAATTGTAGCAAGGTATTAAATGAAGACAGGTCTGTCTTATCTAATATATATAAGTCAAAGTTTGTCTGTGTCAGGTGAAGACCTCATATGATTGGTTGTGTCAGGCAAGGACCTCATATGATTGGCCACCTAAGAAGATTCTATAGAATCTTGGGGTTTGCAGTTTAGGGAGGGGCCTTTAGAATTCTCAGCCAGAGAGCTCTTCCGCCTGGGTCAACTGTCTCTCTCTTGAATAGGCCAGTTGCTATGGAGATGAGGCCTAGCAGCAAGGAGGAAGGCAGTGTATTCTCTCAGGAACCCAACCTCTGTATGTTAATAACTCTGAAAACAGATTGGATTGGGGTTTATGGGGAAAAGTTACAGGTACTGGACAAGACAGTTTGGGGAATTAGAGAAACAGGATCTCAAATCTTTCTAACCAGTACCACCTATGAGAAAATAAAATCCTGGGCAATGCCAGGTATATCATAGAATCATAGAAATGTAGAGTTGGAAGAGACCACACGGGCCATCCAGTCCAACCCCCTACCATGCAGGAATACCCTCAAAGCACTCCCGACAGATGGCCATCCAGTTGCCCGCTGGAATGGCCATGCTAGTTTACAATAAAACCCTGCCCTGCTTCCTCTAAGCAAGCCTGTTGCTCTCAGATGAGGTAGAGGCAGCCAGCGCTGAAGTTCAGCCACTGATTAAGTCAACTTTTGTATATGGCAGATCAGAGGTTTAGATATTGGAAGCCAAGGGCTACATGTCCACCGGCAGCACCAAATCCCAAGGCTGTTTTTGAGATCCCAAGGCCTTACAAAGTCTGAAACATTTTTTTAAATGAACCCCAAATGTCCACTAGAGGGCACAGGGGCAATTTTGACATAGTTTTGTCTCTCCCTCAGTCATTTTAGGCCCAGAGAGGCAGAAAGCAGAAAGAAACATGTTTGTTCACTTCCTGTTGCAACAAAGGCAATTTTTTTGGCAAAATTGTCCCCCATGAGTTATTAGGCATACTGGGGCAAAAGAACTGTTTTTTTTTCTTTTTTCTGGGGGGAATGAGTTGCTGCAAGGTATGTTGCTTCCAGCGGTGCCCAAAGACTCAATGTTATCCCTGGCAGTTGCCCGCTGGAATACGGGACAGGTGATGAGACGAACATCTTTGGTCAGCTCTGAATGCAATAAACAGAAAGGAATTCAACAACCCCTCTAGAGAATAGGACCAAAGTCTAGGAAACTGGCATAACTTGTGATTTTGGTACGTATTATGAATCTGTTATTTGAAAACTGGTAGAACTGCTGAAATCTGTAGAACATCTGTTATAGATGATGGGGAGCTATCTAGAACAGGGTGTGGATACAATCTAGAACATAATTAGAAGAATCTTGAGGGACCTGAAATTTTAAAAAAGCGCTAAGCTAAAGCACTGATTTTAGAAAGCAAATAGATTTTGACACCACTGCAGTTTGACATCTGTTATTGAAGATCTCTCCATAAGAAAATACACAGCAACCAAACAATAAACTCTTTCAAGAGTGAAGTAGATGTTTACTGCACAAATTGATAGGACTCCTGAAACAACTATATAAGAGGTTGTTTGGTTGACAAATAAGGTTATGACAGAGAAAGATGCATGCAGTTATAAAGCAGTATTCAAAACAGCCTATTTCCCAAACACAGATTTTATTTGGACAGATTGAAACATAACTTCTACATATAACATCAAAAGTGAAAGTCTACAATTGGCCAAAACGCTATTGTCTATAGCGTCACACGTCAGGTTTATGCAACCTGGCTCAGATTTTGCTGGAATTTTCAGATGCTTATCAAATAAGGCAAAACATCCCCACATCATTAAAAAGAAGCAGAAATATACAGTCTGAACACTTGTTGTTGTGTGTCTTCACATCCTTTTCAACTTATGGTGACCATAAGGCCAACCTATCACCAGGTTTTCCTGGCAAGATTTGCTAGAGGCAACTTGTTTTCACCTTTCCCTGAGG
This sequence comes from Cyclura pinguis, assembly GCA_030412105.1. Classification (NCBI taxonomy): domain Eukaryota; kingdom Metazoa; phylum Chordata; class Lepidosauria; order Squamata; family Iguanidae; genus Cyclura; species Cyclura pinguis. Next base: position 243,364,783 of record CM059599.1, on the reverse strand, counting down.
TTGAGAGTGTGACTTCCACGGCTGAATGAATTTTCATGGCCAAGTAAGGATTCAAATCCTGGCCTCCAGTCACAGTCCCATGCTCAGACCACTACACCAAGCTGGTTCTCCCATACATTCTTCTCACAACAGATTTATATTATACAGTTATTTATTTTTATCTGTTTCTTTAGAGACAGGTACAATTTAACTGTCAGGGAGCTGAGGTGTGGGCCGTAGAGCATGTGCAGAGTACAAAAACAAGAAGCAGTGCTAAATCATTGCCAGCTGCCTCAGACTGAAAAACATTCATGCAAAGTGCATTTAAGCTAAGTTACAGTTTATTGAAGCATGGCAGAATACATGATAAGGATGGCACTTCAGATAGCTTTGTCATGAAGCATAAACAAGTCCAGCAAAATCAGGAAAACATAGGCAAAAGACAAAAAAAGCAAAAGAGAGCCTTTCATTATGTGATGTAAGCTTTTAACCAGAGTTAGCCACTCCCAAACATACACTGTGTGATCTGTTATATACACACAGTTCCGATGCTCAGAGATTTCCCATGGGACAGGAAACTACAGTAGATAGGACAGACATAACAATCTTGCAGCTGCACTACTAAGGGCAAATTGACCTTTTTTCTCTGTCCACCAGAAAAACACCTTAGACACACCACACTAACATTCAGAATACCTGACATTAATAACCATGGCCATTCTGAAAAAAATTGTTGGATCATAAATGCTTAGAATATCTTAGAAGAAAATGAGATGGTAGAATCCTGAAATGGTACAGTGGGCTGTGGCCCCTCATACTTTTTAAATCTTTTGTTTTTTCCTTCATGGACTAATTTTGGTACCACCCAGCATGATAAAAGAGTACTGAAAAATTATATTGCTCATCACACTTCCGACATTTTAGGGATAACACAAAATTGTTGTTTCTGCTTATGAATCATGCAACTACTTTTGTTTTTATTTATTTTGCCTCCACGTAATAGCAAAAACTGGTAAACCTGGCCCTCTTTTCCTGTTGCTTTGGTTTTCTCCTTGCAGGGAATTTTCATACGCTCCCATATTTCACAAGACAAAAATTGGGAAACGTGTTGCCAACCAACATCAGAGTGTGGACAAGATGGCAAACATTATTAATAACAAAGAAAGCACAAGCTAGGAGAAGTTGCAGCAGTTTGCTTTTGCCTGGGAGAAGGGAAGGGCAAGGTTTCATCCCCTCCTCTCCTCTCTCCATTTCTGAGTTAACTGAATGCAAACTACTTTTGTACTCTGAACTCAGTTTGCAGCAATGGAAGTAAGCTCAGAACAAAGGGGGAAGGTGGGAAAAGAAGAGAGAAACTGGGACATTTTAGGACAACAGAGGATTAACTGGAACTGTTCCTGCCAAATCAGGAGAGTTGGAGGGTATAACTCAGAAATGAGCATTCAGAAATGAGTACAGTGATCTGTGTCTGAAGATCCCAAGTCATTCTGTTGTATGTCTAGACCAGATCTAAGATACCGTAATTGTTGGCATACAAGACACACCAGCATATAAGATGTACCCCATTTATATGCTGGCAAATACTATTTGCTGGCATAGAAGATGCACTGGCATATAAGATGCACTCCATTTTCAAACAGTATTTTTCAGGAAAAAAAGTGAGTCTTATATGCCAGCAAATAGGGTATGCGGAAATCATGTTCTTTTCCAGTTCGTACACACTCAGTTAGGAAGTCTGAACAGAATTTGTTCACTGCTGTTTTGCTTCTACAAAATATGTTTCCGTTATGCAAACTGTGTACTTTCACAGCTATCTTGTTTTCTGGATCCTATTTCACACAGCATTCAGCCTCACTATCCCATGTTTTCATCTTTCGTACAAACAAATATACTTAAACTTTTAAAAATTCAGCTGGGAGTGGGGATGAGGGGATATCATTAACTTATACAACCATGTTAAATCCTTTGCATTCACATGAGAATGTGGCAATGTATAAGTCTTGGGAGCTTTTAAGTCCTACATCGTATCATTTTGAATGACCACAAAGGAGAGAACATGATGAGAAATTTTTTGCACTTTTCCGCCCCTTCAGAGATCAGACAGAGCATTCAATTAGAAAAGTGGCAAACTTATTCACAACTCTAGGAGAATATCTCCAAAAAACACATTTAGATGTTTTTTTTCAACAAAATAATATTTTAGACATTTCTGTAAAGTGCCTTTTCTTTGCTGGAGATAAAAGGGAGGGAAAGGAATGAGAAGGTCTACTTTAGATTTTCACTGTCTTTGGTAATATATTTTCCCCAGTAGAGCTTCAATTTCTAACATGCTCAGAACTATTAAGTTCTGAGAAGCTACTGGCTCAGGGGAAAAGATTATGTTAGATCCTAAAGGCTACTAGAGTTGAGGAAGGAGTGATATAACGGTTGTGGGTTAGAAGAACAAATGCAATGGCTGAAATCTAGTAGAATTCCTCACTACTGTGCATTCTGAGGTTTTCTTTCTTTCCATTTTTCTTTCTATTCTCTTTTTCTTTATGTTTTTACTATTTCCCTTTTCATTTTGAAGGCACATTACACATTGTGTACATAGTACACAAAGATGCCAGAGGTGCATTGTAGCTTTCTCCTAAAGGTTTTTAAACAATAGAAACAGATGGTAGAGGCTATGCAACAAACACAGATTGAATGGTTAACTCTTCCCCACTAACCATTTTTCTTTTCAGATTACACCCCTTCCCCTGTAATTTTCATTAAGTACACCCACATCCATTACTGCTGGCAACTCCTTGTTTTCTCTGCTTCCCCCCCGCCTTTTTTTTTTGCCACTAAAGTACCCTCTCAGTTCTCATACATTTTGTAAAGCAGGAAGAATATCCAAGAAAATATAAAAGGGGGAGGGAGGATATTGTGGCAGCACCCTTAAGACTAACTGCTTTTTATTTTAGCAAGAACTTTTGTGGATATTCGCCTACTTCTTTAGAGGCAGTACAAAGCGATATTAAAGTTTCAGGTTCTAAAGCACATGTAGACAGTTGTGAGAGTGGGATAGAATGTAATGGGATCCAGAAAGATGTAAATCATGACCTCTGCCCTAAATTTTCAAAGGGTTGGTGAGATGATGCAGGTTTTTCAGATCTTTACAGTGGTTCATTAAGTGTTGATGAGTTCAAAACTCTCTCTGAGAAGATTCTTTTTGTTACATGTGCTGTAGCAAGATTATTGTTGTGTGCCTTCAAGTCATTGCCAACTAATGTCAACCCTAAGGCAAACCTATCACAGGGTTTTCTTGTCAAGATTTGTTTAGAGGTGGTTTGCCTTTGCCTTCCTCTGAGGCTGAGAGAATGTGACTTGCCCAAGATCACCCAGTGGGTGCCCATGGCAGAACAGGGATTTGAAATCTGGTCTCCAGAGTTGCAGTCAAGTATTCAAATGAGTAAACCAAGCTGGCTTCCCCAGTAGCAAGAACTCTTGTATTAATGTAACTAGTTCACCATGAAGCCATTCTCTTTATTCATACATCTGTTAATGGACTGGAATTTGTGAATCTAATTCAATACAGCTGTTTCAGTTTTTAGTCTTATTTTGTGATTTCCTTGATCAAGGACTATGACCTACAGATCCCTTACTACATTGTTCAGGAACATTAAAATGTTCTGTAATTAGTTTTGGTGTATTTCTGTTTCTAATGTCAGATGTTTGCCTGTTTATCCTCTTGTGTAAAAACTGTCCTGTTTGTCCAATGTAGAGTGCAGGAGGGCATTGCTGGCATAGGATAGCAAATATCACACTGGAGAAAGAGCAAATAAATGCTCCTCTGATGTTATGAGTGATGTTAATAGCCCCTGTAATACTGCTCCCAGAGTAGATGTGGGGACAGAGTTGTCATCTGAGTTTTCTGGAAGACCTGTATCACCTTGCCTAGCCTTTTGAAAATTCAGGGCAATGGATATGATTTGCATTTTTCCAGTTTCTATTACATTCTATTCCACTCTCACAACTGTATAATATGTTATATAACCTGAGGCTTTAATATCACTCTATATTTCATCTGAAGAAGGTTTGTATCTTTGAAAGCTCTTGCTAAAATAATAAAAAAAAGCAGTTAGTCTTAAAGATGCTGTCACATTCCTTTTTTAATTTCCCTGCTTCCTCCTTCTTATGCCGTAAGAAACTAACATGGCTATTTCTTTGAAAACTACATCCAAGAGAACAGTTATATGGAAATTACAGATTTGGTTTCAATGGGCCACACAAAGGAAAACCTAGGTATTTGTTTTTAAATAGAACAACCACAAAGCACAGCCACAGACTATGAGTTTCTTTGGGTTTTTAACAGTTATTCTTTTACCTCTCACTTTGGTCCTTAAAGGTCACCCACAGTGAAGAGTGGGCTTGTAGCTCAGATTCAGGAATGGGCAACCATTTAAGGGACCATTTTCCCTCATTACCACCGTGAAAACAAAAAAAGAAACCCCCTAAAATGCACTAAGCACCTTCAGAACCACTCTACTTTCACTTCCTCCACCACTAACTATTGTAGGCTAGTTGCAGACCCTTTTTCTAGCTAAATTGGAAATTGACCAGTAGAGTCATTTTAAGCTAGATGATTAGGATCAATCCAAATTCTAACAAAAATCTGGAAAACAGCTCATAGATTTGAAACGCTCAGTACATATTCAAGTCATCAACCAATAACAATCAGGCATTGCACTAATTTTCCATGCAAGCAAAGTGTTTCCCATGATTTTACCACAAAGACTTTCATCATGTATACAGCAAGAAATGGCAGACATCCAAACTGGAATCAGAAAAGGAAGACACATTAGATACCACATTACAAACATACATTGGACAATTGAGTACATCAAAAATTTCCCAAGAAAAGCATCCTGGCCTTTATAGATAATAACAAAGCATTTGGCAGTACAGATCTGGAAAAACAAAGCATCATCTAAAAGAAACAGGGTGCCAAAACATTTGAGTGTCCTGATGTGTAATCTATACTCTGGGCAAGAGGCCACTATCAGGACAGACTATGAAAAAACAGAAGGGCTTCCACGTGACAAAAGGATAAGGATGCAATTTATCACTTGCTTATTTAATTTACACACAGAACATACACTGACAGTCGGTCTGGACTTGAAGGAAGAAGGTGTGAAAACTGGAGGGAGGAACATCAAAAATTTAAGATATGTTCTAATCATACTAATTGCTGAAAATAGCAAAGACTTGGATTGACTACCTTTGAAAGTTAAGAAAGTGCCACAGCAGGGTTACAGCTGAGTACTAAGAAAACAAACATAGCCATTGAAGATTTACATAACCTTAAGTGGGTAATAGAAGACATAGAATATTTTCTATACCTTAGCCCAGTCATTATGTAAAATGGAGGCTTTAGTCAGGAAATCAGAAGCAAACTAAGTCTTAGAAGGGCAACTGTGGAATGACTACATAACCTCCTCAATCTTAAAGATATATCACTGAACACCAAAGTCAGGTTCATCCATGCCATATAATTTTCAACTTCTTTATATGCATGTGAAAACTGAAAAGTGAATAAAGCTGATACAGGGGAAAATAAACTTATTTGCAACTTGGTGACCGAGAGGAGAGTGTATGGATACTAGTGACTGCCAAAAAGACAACATCTGTTGTTCAGATGTTTTGTCACTTTAGGAGCACTTCCAAAGAGATTGACAAAACCTCTCAATAATATTTATTATTGTTGAGGGATGCCAAGCAGGCCTGACCAAGTCTCCAGTTTTCCAGACAGAGGAGGGTGCATATTCTCCCGTTCAGGAAGCTCAGCTATGGGCAAGAGGAAAGGGCTGCGTGCACATTTCCAGTTCAGCCAGGACAGCAGTAGCTGGCTAAAATTGGCAAGTCTTAATCGAGGTCTTGCTACAGGGCCTCTAGGGACTTGCTTGGTTCCCTCCCTCCCTAGTTGTCCTGGGCTCACCCTCCACTCTGCTGTGCATCCACCTTCTGACTAGAAGCAATTAGGGTAGCTTAAATGTTCCTCACCCTCTCCCCCTAAACTGATATGAAGGAATAATTTCTTCATTCCACTTCGATGTGGGAACAGCCCCTCCAGCTAAGACTTGTTTTGATTTCCAAACAGGAAAAACACGTTCTCTGTACGGGAATGCACTCGAATGACAAGCTGAGGCTGCTAACACTCCGCGACGTGACCAGGGGCCGCCCCTAAGTCTCACATTTTAGCCCGGAAAATCTCAGGGCCCGAGACGACCCCGAGCCACCTGTGCAGTGTTATTCTCTTCTGGTTCCTGCCTTGCGTCGCACACACAAGCCGCGCCACTCCCAGAACTGACAGCAGGAGCGCCGACACCAAAAGTGCTGTTGCAGCCGCCGCCAGCTTCATCCTTTCGAGAAATTTCCTCCCCGTTTTTGCTATATGGGGTCCTGGGTAGATCCTCCGGTGGTGGCAGCAGCAGCCTGCGAGGAAGAGGCAGGCGGAAGTCTAGCCCAGGCTTCCCCTCCTGAGGGATGGAGGACGAGGGAGCGGCGGCTGCCTGTCGTGACCGAGGCCGTTTCCGTACTGGACTGTTATAGCGCTATTATTCCACTTTCAACACCCTATGGAATCCTGGGGTTTGCAGTTTAGGGAGGGGCCTCCTTAAACTGCAAACCCCAGGATTCCATAGGGTGTTGAAAGTGGAATAATAGCGCTATAACAATCCAGTACGGAAACAGCCTGAACTGCGCTCCGCCGCCGCCGCCGCCGCCAGCTCCGCACGGATGCGCCGCTTCCGCTGCCGCCAGCCTCCCCCTCCCCTCCGTACACGCCATCAGTGAGGGCCACAGACGAGCGCTGCGTCGCTCCCGGAAATGAGGAAGCGGCGGTGGCAGCGGTAACAGCAACAAGCAGCTCCAGCCTCCGCCGCCCCCGTGCCCGTTGCTGGGGGAATTCTCTCTCGCTCTTTCTTTCCCCCTCCCTGTTCCTGTGTACGGGGGCCGGGAGGGGCCCTGCGGCCCCAGAGCGCGAAGGAGAACCCGGTGGAATTCTTGTCTGTTTCCCCTTCACCGGAGCGGAGGAGGTGTTGGGGAGGGGGCGACGGCGAGAGAAAGAAATGCGGCTCCGCCGCCCGCAGCTCTGCCCAGACGCGACGCTTCCGCCTCAGCCCCCCTCTCCTCCTCCCCTCTCGCTGATCGTGGGGGCCACGGAGTAGCGGGACCCTTCCCCCCGCGCACCCCCTTGTTTCCTGCACCGTCAGTATGAGACTGGCCTCCAGTGCAGAGCTCGGGTACGTGATGCCTGTTAGCAACGTGCGTGTGGTATTTATTTCTTATTGCAATTGTCCGTGTTGATAGTCATATTAATAATAAGAATACTGGTAATACTACTAATGCTCTTTCCATCTTCAGCAGTTCGCTCATCTCCCTCTTGCTTCGCAGGTTGGGTGGCAATTGACGTTCAGGCTCCTACCTTTCCCCTCCTTCCATTCATTGAGGTTTTCCTTTCTTATTCTCCCCACAAACCTGCAGGGTGGCAGTGAAGCCGGTGGAGCCCTTCCTCCGCGCCGCCAGAAAGAAAGAGTGGGGCTGGAACTGAGTGTCAGCGGCTAAGAGCCCCCTTTTCCCAAGCAGGCCCTTCCTTCTCGGAAGAAAGGCCAAACGGGCAGGCCAGCCTGCTTTCATACTTTAAGTTTTTCATGGATGTGTGCTGTAAGAAATGCCTGATGTCCTTGTGGTTTTATTTTTCTCTTCTTTCTCTTTAAATACTCACTTGTTTTACAATGAAACAGTGCCTTTATATTTCCTCCCTTTTAATTTCTCCACTACCTCTCTTTTTTAAATTGCTAGAATGAAATACTTTGGAAATTGGTATTTTTTTAAAAAACAGCAATATGCAAGACTTGAGATCTCTCTAGAATGAAATTCATTGGTCAGGTGCTTTCTTAGTTTCGAGGCCCTTTCCCTGCTGTCGGCTCCCCCCACCCCCATTACAATGATGCACCGAAAACACAGTCCAAATGTGTCCCTTAGAAAACAGCAGCAGCTGTCAGGAAGTTCCACAGGTAGTCATGAGACTTTAGAATGACTATTGATATGACTGGGCTTCATTGAAGTCAGTGCAAACTGCAAATAAAGCATAAAATGGAGTTTGGAAGAAAATGAAGTGAGCCACAGAAATGTTAGTGTTAGTTTTTAGTATGAGTTAGAAATACTCTGGTTACAAGGCTAGAAGTAATTTGTTCTGTTTTGCTGTTTTAAGCATTGATGTTGATATTAAAGGTGACAGAAATCTTTTAAATAAATCATGTTAACCTTGTTGACTGGTACTAAATATGAGGAATAGTGGTGAAAACCCGTGAGATTGGAATGATGTTCCCTGGGGGGTCTGTTTGTCTAGCATAATCTTTTCCTGGAATGGAAATCAGAGGCTTGGAAGAGTGTGAAGGTTCCTGACAGCAGAAGGGTGGCTCCTGGGCTGGAATGACAGGCCACAGTTTTTCTGGCCTGCAAGTTCAGTTGTTTACATTAAGCTTATGAGAGAAATATTAGTCTTAACGTTTGTTTTTTACATGACCTGGTTAATACCAGTGCATATGAGCTAGCATAGTTCAGAACAGTTTTAAAGTGTGTAGTCAGTGTTGATGGGGAAGTTCTTCCAACAGCCACACAAAGCTAGAGTCTCCATTGCTACTAGTGGTATTCGGTGTCTATGAGTTTAGCATCTTCTGGAACTGAGTACAGTTGGTCCTCTGGATTTGTGGGTTTGACTTTCGTGGATTTGATTTGCAAATTTCTTCATCCCCTGCCCCCCCCCGCCCACTTCTTTTTCAGAGGGACCTTCCCTCTTGTCAGCTCCAATCAGGCTGCACAACCCCCTTTGAAAACCTGCCTCTGGTCTTCCTCTTCCTCCTCCACCTGCTGCTGCCTGGCTAGCTAAGGGTAGCTTGCAACCTGATTTCTTAGCTCCACAAACCCTCTCCCAGTGGCCCCCACACCCAAGCAAGGAGATGGGAAGAGAGAGAGGAAGTATAGAGCCATCATGCTGACCTACCCCTTTTCCCTCTCCTTTCCCTGACCTGGTTTGAACCCTGGGTGCACGTTCTCCCCACCATTGCTTAGACTCCTTCCCACAGACATACACACACCCATTTTGATATTTGCGATTCTTCCACTTTTGCAAGGGTCCTGGGCCCCTAAACCTAGCAAATGTGGAGGGCCCAGCTAACTGTATGCCCAGCTAAGAGTAACAACTTTTTTAGTTCTGTGACAATGTGGACAGCAGCATTTCAGTTGTTTTGCAGTATTGACAACAGTTTTTGCAAATGAAATACATTGGAAGTTAATGATGCTTGGTAGCAGGAGAGTCCCTGCCTTTGTGCCATGGCAACAGAGTACCCTTCATTCTTTCATTGAGAAGTTACCTTTGTGTGAACTTGTACACAGATTGTCCATCTGTTTCTTTCTTTATTTCTGTCTGACAAAAGGTACTGCAGCAGTGGTTGCTCTTGCACCCATATTTCTGCTGTCAGGCGAACACGTCCTTTGGTGCATTTTGGTAAACAGGCAACTAACTTTATCTTCTGTTTTCTGAAGTTGCAGTTCTTGTACAACACACATTCATATCTATCTCCCAGTTCAGTAACTGTTGTAAATCCGGGTATTTAAGAGGTTCAAGGCTGATACATTACTAATAATTTGACATTGTTATTCTATTCCTGCCATATCCATTGTTTGGCTGTGAACTGCTGGCCAGATTCTAAATCTGTTGTCTTGTGATTCTTATTGTGGTCATAGTAAACTAAAAAGAATTCGTTGTCTTGTCTGCAGTTGTGTCTCGATGTTGTATATTGATATTGCTATATAAATGTAAAATACAAAAAGCCAAAGGATCTTGTGTCATCTCCTGGAGGAATCATTGAACAACCTTCTCCAAGGAATTGTTACTGGTAGATAATTGTGGCCAGTTTAATATGTAAATCTTGGCTAAAACCCTGTTGGTGACATGTCATTTCCAACTTTTGGCGACTCTAAGGTGAACCTATCATGGAGTTTTCTGGAGTTGAGAGTGTGTGATGTGCCCAAGGTCACCTGGTGAGCTTCCATGGCCCAATAGGAATCGAACCCTGGTCTCCAGGGTCATAGTCCAGTGCTCATACCGTTACACTACACTGGTTCTCTGTTGTAGACATAGTTTGGCATAATCTCCCATGTATCCAATTTATGTACTTTTAAGGTGGTTGCAGGAAGTACATGTTAACTCTTGTGCAATAACTCTCCTGCCATTATGTGCAGTTTCAGTTGAAAATATAGGGATGACCCTCCATGGCTAGTGGAGGCATGAGGATCCCGGGTATATTATATGTACAGTTTTGCAACTAAAAAGAGAAGAAGTTCACATCTTCCTTGACTCTAGCTTACTTTTCTGCACCTCCTTCACTGGTAACAGCTCTTTCTTTCACTTGGCTACAAAACTGCTGCTGGATTGCACCTGGGATTCTTTTACTGTCACTGGCCACTGCTTGGGGATGGATGCGTGCCTGGCTGCCATCTCCTGAGGTTTCATGCAGAGGCAGAAGGAGAAGACCAGCAACAAAGGTTCTTCACCAGTGATCGTACTGGATCTTGACCAATATGTACCATTGTTGTTGTGCTTTTAAGTTGTCTCCAATTCATGGCATCCCTAAGGCAACCTTGTTGTAGTCTTTTTTGGCACAATGTATTTAGAGGATGTTTGCCCTTGCCTTTCTGTTAGGTTGAGCGAGTAGGACTTGCTCAGGGTTGCCTAGCGAGTTTCTGTGACACAACAGGGATTCAACCCTGGTCTCCTTGAGTTGTAGTTCAACACTCAAACCATTACACCATGCTGGCTCTTTCCATGTGTCGTACTTTCTTGTATTACTTTTGAAAAATATGGAATTGGAAAGAGAAGCCCTTTCCGTTAAGTGCCATTCAAAGTGGTAATCTTTTATGATGCAGCAGTAGACTTTGAGCAGAAATGCCCTAACGCTGTGAAGTCCCTTGTGTTCAGATCAAACTTGGTCATGGTTCTTGCTGACTGACCTTGGGACAGTTACAGGCTGGCAGTGGTAGAGGGTGTGGTTCAGTAGTTCAGTTCACACATTAGGGAAGGTTAGTAGTGCAAAAGTAAAGTGGTTGAAATTCATGTAGAAGATTCCTGAATCATAGTATAGATATGAATAACATTTTAAAATACTTTTGTTTTCCAAGCCAGTAGTTGTGTTTGCTGTGTAAGTCTGTGAGAAATGAGAAAAGAAATAGCTATTAATATGGATAGTGATTGAAAATGTATTGAACTTCAGATGAAGTGTAGATCACGTATTGGTTCAGTCTGATAGTCAGATGATGACTATCAGTTACCCCCAGTCCTAAACGAATTTCCCAGGAAGATACATTATAGTACTTCATTGTGATTTGTTTGGAACCAGTATGCTGGTCTGTTTGGCCCAAATTAACAGGTTATGACCTTCCTTTCCTACACAGGAAATGAATTGCTGATGTAGTGCTATAGCTGTTTATAATGCTGCAGTCACACTGTAGTCAGTGAATCATTCTGTTTACTCCAAATTATGTGTCTCCTCCTCTTTGGCAAGAAGACCTGGATCTCTTGTTGTCATTAATTAACTTATAATTAATACTGTTAATGCATGCCAAGTATGCTAAATTGCATTGCCTTGTGCTACATCATGAGGAGAAAGTGCACATCCTCCCAATGTAAAAAGGAAGTGCTTACTGTTTGGTGTAAAAAAAAATTCACCTCAAATTGGTGAATTTTAATGCTTAGTGCATTTGCAGCTGGCTCTGTGTCCTGAGGCAATTGCCAGTTGCCACCTCTTCTTGTGGGCTGCTCATCTAGGATGCTTTATTAATTGTCATGCTCTTAGACTATTATGGGATCTCTGTTAGGTTAAAGGTAAGCTACAGGGCTAAAATATAATTCAACAGTCAATAGTATGACATATAAATAATACTTCTGAAACTGAAAACTAAATGAGTCTGTAAGAAAGATCAATACTAACAATTATCTGTAGCTGAAAACATTTACTATATGCTTAAAAACTTAGAAAAATTGAGTCTGGTGATACTCATTCAGAACGAATTAATTATATAAATAATGCTTTTGTAGCAGAGGCTGTCTTCAGTAGATTTCAGAGTAGGCTTGCTCCTAGAGGCCTCAGATTCAGTTGGAGGCTCATATACTTGCTTTGTCTAGTCATATCCTCCATGCAAGTTTCCTTTTTGGAGGTAACTACAAATTTATTTAGCCATAAGCACAGGAACTGTTCTCAGGTTTGCACTTATAGATGTAATTGCAGTTTGGTCTCCATATTTGTGGGTTTCACTTTCACGGATTTAATTATTCGTGGAAGTGCCTGCCCCCCCCCCCCATTCTCCCCCTCACATTCCCTGGCCTTTTGGCCAGGTGCATGGAGGAGGAAAGACCATCCCTTCCCCGCACTCCCTCCCAGCAGCCCTCATGGGCCCTCCACAGGGGCAGCAGGAGCGTGCAGGGCAGGACTGTGCAGAGCCAGTGATTGCCTGTTCCTTGCATGCCCTGGGGCCTCCGCTCACGTGGGCACTCTGGACCAGGCCTGCAGGGCCGACGATCGCTGCCTCCCTGTGCTTGGGCAGGCGCTCCTGAAAAGGCCTGCAGGGGCATGCAGGGCTGGCAATTGCCTATTCCCTGCATGCTCTGGGGCCTGCGCTCATGTGGGTGCTCCAGAGAAGGCCTGCAGGATTGTGCAGGGCTGGTGATTGCTGCCTCCATGCACATCCCAGGGACTCCGCTTGTGCGGGCGCTCCAGAAAAAGCCCATAGGGTCGGGAGCGCAGCGCAGGGAGGCAGCAGTCGCAGCCCCCCTGCACATCTCAGGGCCTCTCCTTGCATGGGCTCTCTGGAGGAGGCCCATCGGTTTGCTGCAGTGGGCAGGAGCTTGGAGAGAGGGCGCTCGCCTATTTGTGATTTTTTGATGTTTGTGAGGGTTTTCTGTCCCTATCCCTCGCGAATGTGAAGGGCCTACTGCACATTGGGCCGTTTAAACTGTTCTGTAGATGCAAGCTCTAATTTGACACAGAATAGACTCAATAAGGATTTTGAAACTGTTGCAGCTCTTTGACATGTGCACTTGTATTGTGTATGTTTTATAAACAGATTTATGGTATTCACACTTTACCTTATCTACATGTGAAGATTTGGATTATGTTTTAGAAAGTTAAAAACTCAGATCAAAGTGGTTTTATCAAACTGGGTAGTAGAAGGTCAAATCTCCCTTGTCTTGTGTAGTCCCCAAAGTGTTGAGAGATCTGTCAAGATTTGGGCGGATGCTGGGGGGAAGAGTCTGCAAGGGAAAGAGGGGGAAAGGGAAGACAAATTCTGCACAAGCAAATACTCCTGCACAAGCAGAAGGGTATTTATGTCATGTTGAATTCAGTTTTGAATACAAGTGAAGAAGTGGATCTACACGCAAGAAGAGACAACAGGATAAATCAGTCATGCCTATTCAGACTCAACTGAAGGAGGGAGACTGAAAGATAAGGGGTGGATCTGATTTTTAAGCAAGCATGACCAAACCATATTTTATCATCATTTGGCAGTTTTTTGTTTTGTGGGAAGGGGCGTCTGTTGCTGAAAGTCTCTGACTGGGTCTGGAACACAGTGTCAAACAGTGCTTCCTCCCAACCTTGGAGCTGGGAAAGACGCAAGCTGTCAGACTTTCCCTTACTACCTCTGTAGCTCCAGTGAGGAGAGGAAAGTGAGAGCTTGTCATACTTGCTGGAGGTGGTGGCACACACACCATGGCAAATGAAAATATCAAAGGCTAATTCTAATGCCAGCTGGATTTCATAATAATAAACAGACCTGTGAGAGAGTTGGAACCAATTTTGCATGGCACTAGAGTCAGTAGAAAACATAGTCTGGCTTCAAAATAAAAATCTACAATGCTGTACCAATATTTGGTAAAACATATCATTCTATATTTACAGTGGGCCCTCCTCTTTCACAGGTTCAGCACTCATGGATTTGATTATTCACAGGTTATTTTATTTTATGTATTTAATTTATTTTTAAAAATTACTTTATTTGTCCTTACAATGGAAGAAATACGTACTCTCTAGGAATCTCTAGATCCTTCAATGGGATTCTGTGGTCCACTTCTGCTTTAGGTGGATCACATAGTCACACTGGAAGACCTAGAGATTCCTAGAGAGAACACTTCTCAGGTATTGCTAGGGCCTCCAGCATGACTCTGTGGTCTACTTCCACTGAAAGTGGACTATAGGATTGCTCTGGAGGACCTAGAGATTCCTAGACAAGTTTTCTTGTTTTGTTTTTTTAAAAAGCATTTTTGATTATTATTTTTACTTGCATTTTCTGACTTTCGTCTGAATCTCATGTCCTCAATCTTCACAGAAGTGGAGAGTGCACTATATATTTTAAAAATTTATTAAGTGTCTTGCTAGTTGCATATTTATGTTCTTAGAAATTTAGGAAAGATTTCTTGTTTATAAACTTGAATATAGTTTATGTTCTATCAATCTAAGTAGACTTATGTGGTGGTGATGAAATGCCTTGTGACACCATTTTGTTGTTGGATGCCTTCAACTCCTTTCCAACTTATGGCGACCTTAAGGCTAACCTATCACAAGGTTTTCTGGGGCTGAGAGTATGTGACATGCTCAAGGTCACCCAGTGGTTTCCATGGCCAAGCAGGTAGTTGAACCCTGGTCTCCAGCATTGTAGTCCAGTGCTCAAGCCACTACACCAGTGGTTCTTAACCTTTTCTTTACCAGGGACCCCCTGCAAATATAATTTTTTGCCAAGGACCCTAAGACTTAACTCAAGATTTAAATATTTAAATTTAGATTTAAATATTCAAATATTTACATTTTTAAATATTTATTGAAGGTTTCTGGAGACTAGGATTCAAATCCTCACTCAGACACTGGGTGACTTTGGGCAACTCACATTCTCTCAGCCTCAGAGGAAGGTGAAGGTACACCCCTTCTGAACAAATTTTGCCAAACAAACCCCGTGATAGTTTCGCTTTAGGGTTGCTATATGTTAGAAGTGACTTGAAAGCGCACAGTGACAAAGTAGCACTGTCAGGGGGAGGTTCTTTCTAGCTGTCGTGTCTCTTCCCTTTGAAAACTGACTTATGACGACCCTTGGGGAAACTTGTCATGAGAGTTTTCTTGGCAAGATTTGTTGCCTTTGACTTTCTCTGAGGCTGAGAGAATGACTTGCCAAGGAAACCTATTGGCTGAGTGGTGATTAAAACCCTGGTCTCCAGAGTCATAGTTTAGGCACATACACAGGCCTGCCACCATGTCTCTTTTGTCAGGGATGCGCCAGCAGGGATATGTGTGCATATGCCCAAACTGCTTCTTTGTTTGCAAATGTGGGAGCAGTTTCAACACCTGCACACACACACCCCCACACACACACTGCCGCATCCCTGTTGCTACTGCTGTTAGTGTCCAGCAGTAGGGCTTTGCAGATTCCCTGTGAGGGCTCTGCAAACCCACAGGGTTTTCTGAACCCCAGGTTAAGAACCACTGCACTACACCATGACTACACTATGTTTGTTATTACTAATTAATATGCATTTGTCATTTATCAAGGAGTTGGAGTCAGACAGTAGAAAAATAGAAGAGTGTTACACTTGGGGGGGGGGACATCACCTGCTGTCAGTGCCGACTGCGAAAGGCGCAGCCAAGCCTGGCACTCAAGGCCTGCCCAGCCTGACACCTCTTTGTGTTCAGGTCTGAACAGCCAGGGAGATCTCTGACTCAAGCCAGGGCTGGGACAAACGGGTCTGCCTCAGTTCTCCCTCTCTGAGAACGCAGTCCCTTCCTCACTCTTTTCTACCCCCCGGCTTCTTCCTTTCAGGACTCTCCCCCTTTACTGCCTTCCCTAAATCTGCCCTTCTCCCAGATGTAAGGATCAACAGTGATTTATATTTTCCAAGACTGTGGTACTGTTGGCACTAAGGTCAAGATGTTATTATTGGTAGCAGGTACATTCCAGAATTCAAAATAAGACTCTGTGACACTGTTTTAAGGAACACAGAACTTCCAACATTTATTGTAACACTGTTGCTTTAAATGTGTCTTGTATCTAAATGTTTATAAGCAGCACACCATTCTTCTCTCTCTTTCAATTCATTCACTGTCTCTCGTACACCCGATTTCTCAGTTCTCTCTCCCACAGAGCTCTTCAAATCTCCAACCTTCCCCAGACACACCACAAGTCACACTCTCCTTCTTCAAACACCCACCAGACAGTTAAAATCCGTTATCTTCCTCTTTCCCCCAGCCCCTCCCCTGGGCTACCCAAGGTTCAATTTCACCAGCCAATCAGCTTAGACACTCTCAGTTGCCAAGGAGGCTCTGTCGTCAGGACCCCTCCCATCAGGTTCGTCACAAAGAGTGAGAGTCAAAGGTTTGGTGTACCAGCTTCTCTACCCTGGTAGCAGAATAGTGTAACAATTGGTGATGGCAACAGATATTGCTCACTGAAAAGAAATGTTACAAAAGGAGACTTCTTGGAGAGTGAAGGAGAGATGTTAGCATTGTTACACTGTATATAAGTTTGTTCCTCCCTTCCTGGAGACTTTGGATAGTTTGGAGAGTTGTATGTGCCACTGACAAAGATTTATGTTGGACCACATCTGGCTGTATAATAAACTAGCGTATATACTCGGTGTTGCCCGAGATTTTATTTTCTCATGGGTAACACTTGTTAGAAATACCTTAGGAATTACTTTACCTTACTTTAGGAATTAGATGTGGTTTAAATACACAGATTTCAGATCCTGTTTCTCTAATCCCCCGATCTGTCTTGTCCAGTACCTGTAACTTTTCCTCATATTCCCCAATCCAATCTGTATTCAGAGTGTTAATATACAGAGGTTCAGTTTCTGAGGGAATACACTGCCCTCCTCCTTCTTGCCGCTAGGCCTTATCTCCATAGCAACCAGCCAGGCCCAAGAGCTCTCTGGCTGAGAATTCTAAAGGCCCCTCCCTAAACTGCCAATCCCAGGATTCCATAGAGTCTTCACAGGCAGCCAATCATAATGAGGTCTTCTTGCCTGACACAGCCAATCATATGAGGTCTTCACCTGCCTGACACAGACAAACTCACAAACTTTGACTTTTATATGAAGAGCTGAAATACTGGCTGTAGATGAAAGATTGAAATACAGTTGAAGCCACAAGGGTTTTTTTTTCTCCTACCGAGGACTTAAAGCTGTGCTGACTCTCTTTAAGACTGTTATTTTCAGCGATATAGGTAGTATTGTACTATCTGACAATTTGCAGCTAGCCCAAATGTCAACTACACTCACCAAAAAAAAAGAAAAGAAAAGTGAGATATACCCCCCCCCTTGACTTTAGAAAGGTCAGGCTATCATAGGCCTTGGGTGTGATTAATATATCTGTTGTTCATACCTTTCAAAAGAAGGGATTGGGCTGGGTCCAAAGAAACTCTTGGGAGAGGAGTCTCATTAGAAAAATCTTCTTCCTGGCCCCATTAGATCCCCAGAATGCCTCTTGAGAGTTAGGGGATGAGGTGAGGTGCTGAATAGGCGAGCTGCCTGGCTGTTGAAAGTCACCCGTGGTCAGCGTGGAGTTAACAGTATCATGTATAAGATTGGGTTTCTTGTCTTGGCTAGATCTTTTTATCTGTGTTTCAAAGATGGATCTACTAAAGTAGAAGGTAAACAAGGTTCAGAGCATTGCCCTGTCCTCTCTTTCGGTTAAAATAAACATTCAGGCAGCTTGCATGTATAAACTTGCAGTTAACCTGTTTGAACTCTGCTTCTTGTAATTAGGTTCTTTTCATGTTTCTTGAGTACACACATAAAAGAGTGCAGGCAGAGCTTAATAATCACTATTTAGAATACAATGTCAAATGTGTGGGACTCTGCAGTAAGGTACTCTTTTCACTGTATTCTGTTTGGGGGAGGGAGGGTTGTAAGGTGACTCAAGGCAAGGTGCCTTTGTTCTTGCTTCTTGTGCTGAATTAAGTTCTAATCTTAATCCTGAGGTGCCTACTCGCCTCCTTTAGTTAAATGTAAAGAATTCAGTGTCAAGGCTCTCTAGATCAGAGGTTTTTAACCTTTTCTTTGCTAGGACCCCCTTTAAATATCCTTTAAATATTTAAATATCTTTAAGTATCTTTTTTTGCCATGGAGCCTCAAGACTTAACTCAAGATTTAAAACCCTAAAGGGCATCAAGGGTTTTCACATTGGGAGAGAAGAGAGAAATAAGTAAATGCACACTTCTCTGAGAGGTGCTGGAGTGGGGGGGGGCAGGGAGACTTTGGGCTTCCTGCTTCTTCTCACCAATTTAAGGCTGGAGTGGACTGAACAGTAGTGCCCAGGCTCAGCAAGCCAGCATTTGCCCTTCCCTCTCCCGCCATCCGGGATATCAGAAATGCTGGAGCATCCCCCTTTTTGGTTTTTTGTTGTTTTGTCTTCTTCGCCAGGAGGTGAAGAAACTGAGATGGGCAGAAAAGGGGGGTGTTTGAGCATTTCTGATAGTAGACTTGATTGCTCGCCTCGGGAGAGGAGAGGAGAGAAAGAGGAGAAGAAGGAGAAAAAGATGACAACGAAGCAGCAGCAGCAGCAGCAACAGATGACCAAAAGCTGGCTGGCTGGCTGTCAGCTGTGCTATCACTCAGCTGCTGAGCCGACATCCTCCCCCCAGTGGAGCGGCCACATGACGGGCAACATGCAGGCCCAGCCAGCCAGCCAGCCAGCCTCCTTTTGTCTTGGTTCCTGTCAGGTCTCTACTCCATTGTGGGGGAGGAGGCAGGCTGAGCAGCCTTCGAGCCTTTCATGGCCTCCCTGTGAGGACGTTGTATACCCTTAATTGAGAAATTGTCTCAGCTACTTTCTGATCAAACTTGAAGACAACTTCATATTATGCAAAAATAGAGTCTTCACAATAAATGGGCAAGTATATAAACAAAATAAACACATCCACATCTTCTGTTATGAAAAAAATAAGTTCTGTATAGTCCAGAATTAGAGTCATTGGAGTAGAATTCTAGCTCTCTTGCTTATTTTAAAATTTGGCATAATCACTTTTACTGTGATACTGTGTTTAAGAGAGTTGCATATGATGCAACTGCTTAGTATGGAGCAGAGTATGATGAACATGCTCTTCATCATGGTCTCAGTGTATGACATGTACAAGTTTCTGTTGTTCACAGGCTGATTTGGAACATTGGAGTGGAGAGTTTCACTCTCTTGCTCTAACACACAGTCCTGAAAAGCACAGCTCTTTCTCCTGATCTGCTGTACACTGCAATATCAGTTGCTGCATAAAAGTGTACTCTGAGTCTTTTCTGAGTTCTGGGAGTTGTCTGAAGACCACTGGGACAGGTTATTTGGTGTCACCAGTATGCTGATGACCTCCAGTTCTGTCTCTTCATTCCATGTAGTTCCAAGGAAACTATTCCAGTGTCTACTGTCAGTAATGTACTGGGTGTAGTTGAACAGATTGAAATTTCATCTAGATAAGACAGAGGTGCTCCTGGTTAGTTGAAAAGGAAATAAAGGCATAATAATTCTCCCTGTGCTGGAAGGACTTGCTCTTCCCCTGAGATATGATGTTCATAGATTGGATGTTTTCCTGGACTCATCCGTGAGCCTGGATGTCCTGTTTTCAGCAGTAGTCAGGAGTGCATTTTCAGTTAAAATTAACACACCAGCTGCACCTGTTCCTGGAGATGTCAGATCTGGCAACAGTGACATTTGCCCAGATTGCATTCTGTTTAGACTACAGTTGGCCCTCTATATCCATGGATTCTGTATCTCTAGATTCAACCATCCACAACTTGAAAATATTAAAAAATAAATAAATTCCAAAAAGCAAACTTTGATTTTGCCACTTTATATAACAGAATGCCATTTTATTATGCAATTGCATATAATGAGACTTGAGCATCTATGGATTTTGGTATCCGGGGATGAGGTTTGTCCTTGAATCAAACTCTAGTGGATACTGAAGGCCCACTGTACTGTAACACACTCTGTATGTGGCTGTATTTGGAAAATGTGTAGAAACTGCACTAGGTTCAAAATGCTGTGGCCGAAGTGCTGACTGGAATGGTTGCCGTGAACATACAATTCCCCTGTCGAACTAGCTTTGCTAGTCCATTTCTGAGTATGGTACACAGTGGTTATACTGACCTAAACATAGCTGTACAGCTTAGGTCCAGACTGTCTGAAGACTGTATCTCCCTGTATGAGCTTGCCTGATTTTAAGATTCTTGGGGGAAGCTTTCTCTTTCTCCCACCATAGTCTTGTACCTTTCTGATAAGGACTTATGAGAGGCCTTCTTTGGTGGCTGCTTACATGGTGTGGAATACTATTCTACATGAGGCTAGGCTAGCCAGCTCTCTGCTCTTCTTCCACTAACAGGTAAAGATCTCTTTCTTTAAACAAGCATTGAGTGTTGAAATCATAGAGCTGGAAGAGACTACAAGGGCCAGCAAGTCCAACTGCCTGCCATGCAGAAATGTAACATGAAAGCATCCTCAACAGGTGGCCATCCAGCCTCTGTTTAAACACCTCCAAATAAGGAGACTCCATCGCACTCTGGGTCAGTATATTCCCCTATTGAAATGCTCTTACCATCAGGAAGTTCTTCCAAATGTTAGATGGAATCTCTTTTCCTGAGGTTTGAAGCCATTGCTCCATGTCCTAGTCTCTGGAGCAGCAGAAAACACGCTTGCTGTTTTCATATGACATCTCTTCATGTGACATCCCTTCAAATATTTAAACATAGCTATCATGTTGCCTCTTAACCTTCTCTTCTCCAGGCCAAACATACTCAGCTCCCCAAACTGCTCCTCATGTGGCATGGTTTCCAGACCTTCTACCTTTTGGTCATCCTCCTCTGGACATGTTCCAGCTTGTCAATATCTTTGCTGAACTGTGCTGCTCAGAATTGGACACAGTATTCCAGGTAGTGTCTCACTAAAGCAGAATAGAGTGGTACTGTTACTTTCCTTGGCCTAGGTGCTATACTTCTGTTTTTTAAAAAATATTTTTATTAAATGTTTCATTGCATAAAAAACAGATTGGATATATACCCCATTATCGGATATATCACACACACACACACACCACTTCCATATTATTTTACTCCAGTTGAGTCTTCTTTGTTTCCATTTACCAAAAGAAAAAGAAAGAATAACAGTTACATTTTACAGAAGAGAAAACAATTTCATTATCTCTTTCTTTGCTTTCATATACTTTTAAATTTTTATCCATTCCAAAACTCCTTTCCATTCCCTTTCAAAGTTCTGGATAGGTTTATTTTTCAATGAAAATGCTAACTCTTCTGTCTCTACCATATCCAGAACTTTTAATTTCCACCCTTCTAAATCAATATCTTTCTTTTCTTTTCAATGTTGCGCGTATGTCAACCTTGCAGCTGTTATCATATATAGCAATATCTTCTGATGACTTCTAATCTCTCTTTGTTGTCCTAACATATTTAACAAATAAAATTCCGGTATCATTTCAAAGTTCATTTTACAGATTCTTGGAATTTCATCATGTATCCCCTTCCAGAACTTTCTTGCCCTTCCACAAGTCCACCACATATGAAAAAAGGACCCAATCTTTTCATCACACTTCCAACATTTCATGTTCCCATTTTTAGTTATTTAGTTATTTAGTTCCCATTTAGTTATTTTATGCAATCTTTCTGGGGTCATATACCTGACACTATACTTCTGTTGATGCAGTCCAGAATCTCATTGGCTTTTTTTAGCTGCCACATCACACTGCTGACTCATGTTCAGGTTGTGATCTATTAAGACTCCTAGAATCACTTTAACTCCCAGATTCCTTTCATATGTGCTATGGTCTAGCCAGGTGTCCCCCTCCTATATTTGTACATTTCATTTTTTTTTCTGCCTAAGTATAATACCTTACAGCAGTAACTTACAGCATAGTACCTTACATAGCAGTTAAAAATCCAGCTAACAATAGTATTGTCTAGCCCACGTTTTACTAGCTTGTTTGAAAGAATATCATGGGGGACCTTGTCAAAGGCCTTACTGAAGTCAAGATGTGCTATATCCCCAGCATCCCCTTCATCAACCAAGCTAGTAACACTGTCCAAACAAGAGATAAAATTAGTCTGGCATGACTTGTTTTTGAGAAACCCATGTTGACTTTTAGTGATCGTGGTGGTGTTCCTTTCTAAGTACATACAGACTGTCTATTTAATCAGCTCCAGAATCTTCCCCATTTTACAATGTATAATGTGCTGTACGTTGGGCTATCTTTGTGCCAAGTTTAGAAACTGCAGCTGGTCCAAAATATGGCAGCCAGATTGGTTACAGATACATCAAGGAGTGAGCATATCACACCAATATTAAAATCACTTCACTGGCTGCCAGTTGGCTTCTGGACAAAGTACTAAGTGTTGGTTATTACCTTTAAAGCCCTACGTAGTTTGGGTCCAAATTACCTGCAGGATTGCCTCCTCCCATACAATCTGCCTCGTATACTCAGGAACTCTGGGGGGCATTTACTTAAACCACTAGGACTAGACTGACAATGGTCAGCCAGAGGACCTTCTCATCCATCGTCCGTAGACTGTGGAATGACCTGCCAGAAGATATTTGACAGCAAAATACAACATCCAAATTTTAAAGAGCATTACAGACCTATCTCTTCCAGCATTTTAAATGGATGTATTTTAAATGGTTTTAAGTGTTTTTAGTGTATTTTAATCTACAATGTGTTTTTAAGTGTATTTAATTTATATTGTACCACACCTTGAGTCTTGGGGAGAGGCAGGTAAGAAATAAAAAATTGTTGTTGTTAATATTAATATTAGTATCAGGATGGTGGGGTGGTAATCGTTTGGGTCCTCTTTTTTTACCGCTTTTTGAAGATGGATGCAATATTTGCCCTTCTCCAGTCCACTGAGACTTTTCCTGTTGTCTGGGAATTCTCAAAGAAGATTGCCAGTGGTTCTGAGATTACCTCTGCCAGTTCTTTTAATACCATTGGATGTAGTTCATCTGGGCCTGGCAACTTGAAATCATATAGGGTAGCCAGACATTCTTGTACTGCCTGTTTACCTATGCTGTGCTGCATTTTCCCCACTGCATCATCTGCTCGATTTTTCCCAGGCAAAGCATTGTTTTCCTTTTGGAAGAAGACCAAGGCAAAGAAGGTGTTGAATAGTTCTGCCTTTTCTCTCTCCCTCATTACTGTTTTGCCATTCTCTCCATGCAGAGGCCCTACCATTTCCTTGTTCTTCTTTTTGCTAAGGACATAACCAAAAAGGCCTTCTTATTGTTTTTAATCTCTCTAATAATCCTGAGTTTGTTCTGTGCTTTAGCTTTTCTGACCTTCTCTCTACACTTGTTGGCTATTTGTTTGAAATCCTCCTTGTCAATTTTCCCCTTTTTCTGTTTCTTGTACATGTCCCCTTTAAATCTTAGTGCCATTACAAGTTATTTAGACATCCATCCCCAATTTTTTAGACATCTCCCATTTTTCCTCCTCACTGGAATTGTTTGAAGTTGTGCCTTCAGTGACTCACTTTTAAGAAACTCCTATCCATCATGAACTCCCTTTTCTTTTAGTATTCTTGACTGTGGAATCGCTCCCAATATTTCCCTAAGTTTACTGAAATCAGCTTTCTTAAAGTCTAGAAAGGGCATCTGACTACGCTTGGTTTCCCCTTTCTGCTGTACAGTCATCCCTCCACATTTGCTAGGGTTATGGGCACAGGTCCCCTTGTGAAAGTGGAAAAACATGAATAACTCTAGGCCCTTCCAAACCATATTTAACACAAAAAAAATTATCATCACCATATTCGACCCACCATGGTTTCCTTTGAGGCATCAGGGTTCCTTCACAAGGCAGAAATGGGTGGCTAGTGGGGCTTACTGCCACCTCCACTGTTGCCCCACACCATTTTTAATAGAGACTTACAAGCCTTGTGTGCAGTTTCTCAGTCTCACAAGGCTTGCAATCCCCGTTTAAAATGACATAGCAAGGCAGCAGAGGTGATAGCAAATAATCTGTGAATAATCAAATCAGGAAAAAGTGAAAACCGCAAATGTGGGGGGCTGACTGTACAATAAACTCGGGGAGAACACTGTCACTTCCATCTAAGTTCCTGTCACCTCCACCACATTAACCAGATCATCACTGTTAGTAAGGATCAGATCTAAAATAGCCGTTTCCCTTGTTTCCTCTTCTACCTTTTGGACTGTGAAATTGTCTGCAAGGCAAATGAGAAATTTGTTGGGCTGATACTTTTGGCAAAGTTTGACTTTATCAGGATAGTTAAAATCTGCCATTAATATTATGTCTCTGAATGTTTTGTCATCTGTTCCAGGAAGGCATAATCTGGGCCCTCAGTCTGGCTTCAGGGTCTGTAGTAGACTAATTGATTGTGTAGAACAGTCTCTTAATGGGGAATGTGCTGTATTTTTTCTTTGTTACTATTTTTTAAATAATTTGTTGCTGTTGTAGATGAATTGTGTTTTAATATTTTACTGATTTAACTGTTTTTTAAAACTTATATAATTAGATTTTTTTTGTTTATCTTTGTGTATTGTTTTAACCTTGTTGTGAGCCATCTTGGATCCCTTGTGGAGAGAAGAGCAAGATATAAAATAATAAGTAAAGTAGTTATCTGTTCATTCCCTTTACCCATATATGTACATCTGTGTCTTATGTCTGTCACAAACAGTACTGTGGCAGTCAATAGGAACTGAATGGGAATAATGAGACCCACTCCCTTTGAGTGTGTGCAGTAGAGTGAAGAAGGAGTTTCTGGACAGATTTTCAGCTGTACAACATTCTGAGTGAAGCCATCTGCATTGTTTTGAAACCCCTATGTGTTCTGAAATCCCCTATGTGGGGGAAAAAACATTATAAGGAACATGTTCTCATATTCCTCAGTATTTGTAGGCAACATACAGTATTGACAGATATATCCTAAGGTAGTGCAAAATGCTCTTCCATTGCAGGGTGGATACAAACTGATGCCTTAAAAAATGTAAAACAGTCTTATTCATTCAAAACATCCCACCAATGAAAAGGCTTCCATGGGCAGAATATGAAGAAAGGGCTCACTTGAAATATACTGGGGAAGGTTTAGGAATTTTCTGGGGCAGATTATAGAGAGGCACAGAGCTGTGGAAGCAGGAGGAAATCCGTTTGTGACATTTTCCCATGTTTTTCAAAAATTCAGACTGATTTTTTTTTTAAAAAAGTGTGCTAATTATTTGTTCAAGAGTAATTCGGCTGATATTAAATAATCTGTGTAGAAGCATTTTGTCTTAATGTATGATGACTAAGCTGTACGTGCTCCTCTATCAGATACATTGAGTGAAAGGAATGCATCTTTGTTTTGGAACCAATCTGTCAAATACGAACATTTGCACTCTAACCATTTCATTTTCACTTCCAGGAAAAGAAATTGCTCTAGCTTGGCCAGTGGTTGTCAGATGTTATATCTACCCACCAGGGCCATACACATGTTTAGTTTGCTACCTTTTTTCATGAAGATGGGGCTACATCAGAGCAGATTGAAGAAGAAAGGAGCTGTACTAGAATAAAGATGACAAAAATGTCAGATACACAAAGTTCCTATATTATTGTGTCCCATGTCAATCATTTCTACTGGTCATTAAAAAGATCTTTTACAAGAGTTTCTTTGAAGATGTTCCCTCTATAGATATAAAAGGGCATGATGTAAAACAGAGAGAAAGAGAGTAACAAAGCATTGCCTGGCTTGGTTTTATTGATAAAATAATGCCACTGTTGAGTTAGTTAATATGACTCAGATTTGCACTGTTGTTTTGGAAATAGGTGGAAATAAATGGAAGACATGATTTAAAACAATGAAGTGCATTGACTTCTTTGTTTTTTGTGTTCTCTTTGGGCTGATTGAAATCATGAGTTCTGTCTCATTGGTTTAAATTGTCTTCATTTGTATCAGTCCATCCTATGCCATGCAACTACAGATGGATACAGACTTGCCACAGTAGTGCTAAGCATGTGTAGAGTTAAATAACCTCCTGTAAAATAGAGTGCCTCAACTTTCTCTGGTGAATGCTTGTCATATTAAAATCCAGCATAGCTTGATGAATTTGAGGTCAGGTTTTGCTGACCTCAGATGCCACTAGTCCTGAAACTTGTTGCGGAAGAAATGTTCTCATCCTTTAAAAAAAAAAAGTTCAGAGAAGAGAGGAAGCTTCATTAATCAGACTGGGGACTTTAATTTTTAGACAGATATTTCCGTTTTAGTTACATTGCCATTTGCATTGCTGTATAAATTCCCTTTGGATTTTTCTGACAACTCTGGCTTTGACTGCATCTTCACAACCAGTTAGACAGAAATTTCTGAAAACTTGTTGGAAATTCATTGTGTTATTTTTAAAAGTGAAAGTACAGAGTAAAGTTTCAGGCTATTTGAGCATCAGGATTGTTGAATGAATCAGAGTTCATTAGGAGGGCATCTTTAAATCTTATGTTAAAGACGATTAAAATATAGGAAAGTGACAGGAAGGGCAGATTAACTAGCCTAGTCACACAATGTCATCAAAAGTAAAGAATATAGTTATATATATCCTTTCCACCATCCAGAAAGAAGAGAAACCTGGGAAAGCAAAGCACAATGTCTACAGGGCAAAAAGGTATAAGCTTAAAGTAAGTTAAGAGGGCAAAGCTGAAATATGTAGATTGGTTTCCACAATGCGTTACAGCTAGACTTCTGTAATTTAGAATGATAGCATAAGTGTATTTATTGTAGAAGGATAATTTAAATATATTTAGCTAGCTATGTAATGATAATACATGTGCTAAGGGTATTTTGGTGACACACAGAGTAGAAAGCATTCAGGAAATGGTCAACCATAACATATGTGTTCTGGATCCTTGCCTTTCTCAGCCAATTGAAAAGGCAAGAGAGGAACTGACTGAGTAAGTGAAGAGAGGGAGACAAATACTTTCTTTCAGCAAGGCAAGGTTCCAACATTTGTAAAGTAGGCTGCTGCAAGACCCCTGTTTAAGGAAGGTCCTCTATGAACACCCCTCTGTTGGATAATTATTAGCCAATTTCCACCATTCCATTTCTGGGCAAGGTATTGGAGCATGTGGTGGTGTCCCAGCTTCAGAATTTCCTGGATGGGATACCATACGTAGATGCATTTCAGTCTGGCTTCAGGCCTGGTTATAGGATGAAAATGGCTTTGGTTGCCCTGTTGGATGACCCATGCTGGGAACTGGGTGAAGAAGTGTGTCACTGTCGGTTTTGCTGGACCTCTCAGTAGCTTTTGATGCCATTTGTTTGGAGGCTTGAATGGAATTGAATGGTATTGTTTTCCATTGGCTCCATTACTACCTGAATGGGCACACCCAGAAGCTAGCACTCAAGGACTTCTGTTCAGCTCTTTGGCTTTTGGCCTATGAGGTTCCACAGGTTTTGTTTTTGCTAACCATGTTATTTAATACATACATGCAAATTGCTGAATTTTTTAGAGTTTTGGAAGTTTACTTCCATTGCTATGCTAATAAGAACTGTCTTTCATTTCTACCTCAATCCAAGAAAGAAGTATTATTATTATTATTATTATTATTATTATTATTATTATTATTATACATTTGAAATTCTCTACACTTGAGGAGCTTACCTAGTTTCTTGATATCTGCTTTTCCAAGTTCTTGGACATTTCTGCACTACACTGTTATAGTGCGATTATTCCACTTTCAACATCCTATGGAATTCTGAGGTTTGTAGTTTACTGAGGCCAAAGAGCTCTGTGGTTGAGAATTCTAAAGGGCCCTCCCTAAACTGGAAATCCCAGGATTCTATAGGATGTTGAAAGCGGAATAATACCACTATAACAGTGTGTTGTTGTTGTTGTTGTTATATACCTGTGACTGTTGATAGTAATGGACTAGATGAGGGCAAACAAATTGAAGCTTAATCCAGATAAGACAGAGTTGAAGTCACAGTTTCGCAGTTTGGGTGTACTTGTAGACTCATTCCAGAGCCTAGATGCTCAGGTTTCAGCAGGGGCTAAGAAGTGCATTTGCACAGTTAAAAACTAGTTTGCCAGCTGCATCCATTTCTAGAAAGATCTGATTTGGCCACAGTGACCATCCCTTAGTTACATCACATTTAGATTACTGTAAAATTGAAGAAGGGACTCAGTCATTAAACTAAATGAAGACTATCCTCAAGAAGTCAGAAGAACACTAAGGCCATTTCTGCACTACACTGTTATAGTGCTCTTGTTCCATTTTCAACATCCTATGGAATCCTGGGATTTGCAGTTTAGGGAGGGGCCTTTAGGTTGAGAATTCTCAACCACAGAGCTCTTTGGCCTCAGAAACTATAAACCCCAGAATTCCGTAGGATGTTGAAAATGGAATAATCGCACTGTAACAGTGTAGTGCAGAAATGTCCAAGAACTTGGAAAAGCAGATATGAAGAAACTAGGTAAGGTCCTCAAGTGTAGAGAATTTCAAATGTACGAATATGTAATTAAATACCAAAGTAACAAATTATCTATACAATAGTATTTCTGATTTGTATGTTCAGTGGTGGACGTTGGACAGTGAAAAAAAGCTTACTGGAATTAAATCAACTCATTTGAAGTGTAGTGCTAAGGGAGAATTCTTTGGATATCATGGATGGCCAAAAAGACAAATAAATGGCTCTTAAAACAAATCCAACGTGAATGCTCTTTTAGTAATTTGCCAAAATTACTAAACTGAGACTGTTGTAATTTGGACACATCATGAGACAACATGACTCAGTGCAAAAGATTATAATATTTCTGAGAATGATAGACACTAGGAGAAGAGGGAGACTACAGCTAATTAAAAAAGTCACGGCCATAAGTCTGGAAGTTCTGAGTGGGGCTTTTGATGATTCGGGCTCTCACTGTAAGTCAAAGCTGACTTGTTGACAGGTAATAACAAATCATATTAAAGTAGGTTCAGAGTTTATTTATAGAGAAATATAATTAATCAGGTATTAATGACCCTGTAATTTAAGAATAATGAGATAATTGAATTGTGTAATGTTTAATAAAAGAGTGATCTTAATTTCAATTAATTCTAATAAATTATGTGTTTATATAGATAATTTTTATGCTCCTGTTGATAACTCTCTGACAACGTATCACTTTGATCAAGGACCACATTTACAGTTAACTTCATAATATTATTGATGGTCTGGCCTCAGATGTGTGGGCATTTCTTCATAATTTTCTTTCCGTATAAACATAGTCTTCAAAAGAAACTTCTTAAGCACAAGTGAAATTATGATCAATGAAGTGTCTTGGGAGAAGCGTTCATTTTTACCAATAACACATGTTCCCGCTATCTTTACTTTTAGTTGTGCCAAAGTCTTGAAGATTATACTTATTTAATGGCTGGAATGTTTTAATGAATGGCAGAATAGTAGGAATCAAAATGGGGAAATAGGCAGGTTCCGGAGGTTGGGGGCGTGATGAATGCTGCAGCTGAAATAAGAAATCTATTTCAGTATAGGCGATAGACATACACAAAACGACACAACTCCACATGTTTGATTTCTGAAGATTTCATTTTTGAGGATTTCTTTGTGCTGTTACTATATCTTATATACTATCCTGGTACATCTCTGACACATTAATTGTCATCAGTTCCAATGTAAGGTTATCTTAAAAACAATGGGCATTTCCAGAAGTCTTATAATGTATGAGAAGTTATTTCTGTTTTCATTACTGTTAATGCTACTTTATTATATAATGAACCTTTGTGCATATGGAGTGCATATTTTCTCCCTAAATATTATAGCCAACTATTTCCATTCTGAACAAGAGCATCAAATTTATTGTTTAACAGTTAGACAAAAACTGGGATTCTCACTTAGTCATGAAATTCATCAGATGATCTTGGACCAGTTACCATTTCTGATCCTTAGTTTCATCAGCATGATTAAGATGAAAGGAGCTCAGAAATATGCAAGCCTTGGAGAAAAAGCTATAAATGACTGTAAACGTAGACTTTTTTTCCACGAGAGAGAAAAAGGGGACTGAGATTGAAATGGAGTTGCGTGGCTCTATAAGAAGCTGGGGTTTCGTGAGGAGCAGATTTGATCCCTAACATTTGGCCATTATCCTCCCCCTGGTCTTGTGGGAGGTCAGAGTGCATGGTCACAACTTTTTTATTACTTTTGCCTCCTTTGTTGCCTCCTTTCTCAGGACTAATTTTGACACATGAAGTCTGATCATCTTCATGCTCACCCATAAAGACTGTAATCCAGTCTGTTCTACTATACGTGTGCATGCACATGTGTATTCTTGTAACAGTCTCAAAACTGCATAGCTCAACCTATATTGATTAGTTTACTAGATTTAGGTGTAACACTTACACTTTCCATATGATCCATTTCATTAATTGAAGAGATGTCCTAATTAATTTAGCCTTCTCTCTTTTTTCATTCCTCCTCTATTCAAATAATTATATTGCATTGATTCTTAAGGCAAGAAAAATCTGTTTATTTCTATACACAGTAAAGTGGCAACATCTCATTACATTATCCATGTGCAACTATTTTAAACTGCATAAACTAACTTCTCCCTTTTTATTTCTCAAGTTCCTTAAAGAACACACCCTGCATTAATCATTTACAGTAAATTAAAGGAGATAGATTCATGTCCTATCTCTCACAGCTCTTTTGAGACACAGTTATAAGCAAAAGTTAATAAGCAGGGCAGCCTAATCGAAGATCATATTTGGCCTTCAGTAGTCCTTATCTTCTGTTTTCAGCAGTCTACAGATTAGTCTTATCTTAGTTCAAGAACTTAAAGTTATCTGATTTAACTGAATGGAGACACTCATTCCTTCAGTGTTTTTTTTTTTTTTTTACCCTTTCACTTCATTACTGTGGTGTGGCCTTCAACTGCTTGTGGTACTTGAACTACTCCAGGAAATCTGTATTTCTGATTGGGCTTGGTCACAAGCACATTGCTTAGACTCATCTTCTCTCTTCCACTTAGAAAGCAATGATGTGAGTTTTCCAGTAAAGGCAGCAATGAAAATTTGCCAGCCCCCTAAATAATGTTATCTGATTTAGCACATTTATTTTAAGTATTCTGTTCAAGCACATTCAAAACTTTATGTGAAAATTGTTTTATTAGAAAATTTTAATAGTATTAAGAGAATAACATATATTTCTCTGATATTTAACAAAATTGATTATGCCTAAAAGAACACTTTATTTAAAAAGATTGTGTATTCCTGCCTGGCAGAGGGTTGGACTCGATGGTTGCCTTTTGCGGTCTCTTCCAACTCTTATTATTTTAAGATCAAATACCTAACTAGAGCTGTGATTTAACTTTCTTTTGCTGAGGTATAACTGTAGCACCTTTAACTTCTCTCATTCTTGCTTTGTGCTGCTTATCAGTTGCATTTCATATAGAGAAAAAGCTGATTCAGTACAGCTGGTTAAACATATTATTTCACTAAAGGATACATGTGGATCTGTGGGCACAGGCACCTTATCACATTTGTCTTGACTGTTTGGACTTGCCACTTACTGGAAAGCAAGAGCTTTTTAAAATGGAGGTAATGCTGCATTCATTTCTGGGTCTACTCCTGAGCACTAGGGTTTGTCAGTACTTGTCTCCTTAGAATACCCTATATTTAGCTCATCTGATACAATTGATTGTAGTACAACAGTTCAGATAACTATGGATAAACATCTATATGTTTTCCTTGGGGAAATATAGCACTGTAAAAATTTCTCTTTGGAAAATTTCCCAACTTGGAAAATTGTCCACTTCACTTTTCTTTTGGAAAGGCAGAAGTGCTTATTGTTCATGCTGCAGAAATGTAAGTCTACTACATCTATAAACATACAATCCCCGATTGCTAGAGGTTGGTTGATCTGTCCCTAGAATGGAGAAACAGATGACAAAAATGTATGTGTGAATTTTATAGACAAGGATTTTCCCCCCAAGCTGGATTTTTAATGACAGTCTTGGGTTAGGATTATACCAGAGGTCCAAGCTAGGAATTGTGTGACCCTTTCATCAGCTATAGCCAACATAGTCAATAGTAAGGCATGGAGGAAGTTGCCACCAAGCAACATCTGAATTCTTCATGTGATTCTCATGCTTCCTTGCTGAGTGAACTGGAGCTCCCTGGGACTGCAATATTATGGAAAATATAATGCTGAGGATTTTAGTATCCTCTCCCTCCATTATTAGATATTTTTATCACGAAGTGTGCTATAGTTAGAAACACCGTATTTTATATTGCTGTTTAGAAAAATATAGGAAATACCAACTTGTTCTGGTTGTTGTCCTAATGCCAGTGCAAAGATTTGTGCTCATTACTGTATATCTGTTTCATCCTGAACATTGATATGTTCAAACCGGTGCTCTTCTCGAGATGCCCATTTGATCAAACTTCACAAGCTTCTTGTTCCCAGGGCAGTAGATTCATTGAAGTAGTTCACCACAAACATCAGAAAAGCAGCTGTTGCATACCTCCTCAGATCAGATCTATCTTTAAAAGCCTCCCTGTGCTGTCCTGTGAACCATGAAAGAAAATTTGACAGTAGCAGGCAATTGTGAAGTACTTTGACAGTTATTCATCTTAATCTCACTGTTACCTTGTGCTTTTCTGAGCTTCTGGTGCATGTTGTCTTTGATCTTGAGGGGAGAAACATCAGTCTTGTACAATTCATATCACAGTGGGATTGCTAAGCATTAATAATGCTAGCACAAATTTTAAGAATTAAGAAAAGAGACCACTTGAGACTAGTTCACGTCCTTGAAGCTTTGCCACAAACAGAAGCTGCAAGTTTTCTTAAGAACTGGTAACCCATACGGAGGATATATTTTTTGTGGTTCCCTGGTTGCACACCTTTTACTGGTTAATATCTACTGCAAGAGAGCACAGGGTACCCATTGAATTTTAAGTGATTTCATATGTTCAAATGCATACTATCAGAGCTTTCATTTAAAAGTTTAACTATTGACATCTGTAGCTGACTTATCTTCCATAATGGCACAATCCGTTGGTGCAATCTAGCCACAATTAAACACACAGATATCATGGTTATTTCAATTGAGGACCATTTGAGCATGGGTTTAAATTTCCTACAAAAATCAGTGGGGCTTACATATTGATTTCTGAATTGCTTGCACCCATTATGAACATTACCAATAATCACTCCATCTTAACTCAGAGACAAGAGTACAGTGACTGTTGTTTTAAATGTTAAAACAATTAAATAATTAAATGTTAAAATAATCCTGACTAGAAGTATGAAAATATCAAACTAACATGGAACTTAAGTCTACATTGTTTGCCAGCCACTCAGTATATCAGGGACTGGGGAACTCAGATGCTTTAGGTAGAATAGTCATTTTATAGCGTGACAAGAAGACAGATATGGAATAATAACTTGTAATTGTGATTCATCATAACTAATCTTGAGTCTCTTCCTTAGGAAGATTTATTTTAAAAAGACTCTGGCCTTTTAGGGGTTGTGGATATTCATTTTGATTTTGAAAAGTAGTGAATATTTCATTGGTATAGAAGCAGAGTTTGCTAACATTGTTTCCTAACACTTGTTAGTTATA
Source organism: Cyclura pinguis (assembly GCA_030412105.1). NCBI lineage: Eukaryota > Metazoa > Chordata > Lepidosauria > Squamata > Iguanidae > Cyclura > Cyclura pinguis. The sequence continues at coordinate 243,331,157 of CM059599.1, read as the reverse complement.
TGTCCCTACCTCAGTTGCCTTAAAACAATACATTTTAAAAACCTATCAATAGTACATATTAAATTAGAATTCAACTGTAAAGAATTAAAACAGCTAAAAATATTAAAAGAAGCAATTAAAATTTAAAAAGTATACCACCTGTAGTCCTTTTTGTAACAACTCTGTATTAAGATGCCTTCTTAATTAAAAAGGTCTTTGCCTGCTGCCGGAGGCATTCTGGCCTCCTTGGGAAAGGAGTTCCAGACTCTAGGGAGAGCCACTGAGAAGGTCCTGTCCTGCATCCTCATCTGTGCTTGTGATGGTGGTGGGACTGAAGAAGGGCCTCTTCTGATGATTTCAGAGCCCGGGCCAGCTCATACAGGGAGACATGGTCTGTTAAGTAGCCTGGGCTTGAGCCAAATAGGTCATAACCAGCACTTTATAGGTCATAACCAGCACTTTGAATTGTGCCCAGATACAAACTGGCAGCCAATGGAGCTGTTTCAACAGGGCTGTGGTGTGGTCTCCATAATCTGTCACAGTTAACAGTCTGGCTGCAGCTCCGTGAACAAGCTGAAGTTTCTGAATATTCTTCAAAGGCAGCCCGAAGTACAGCATGTTATAGTAGTCCAAACAGGATATAACTAAGGCATGTACCACTGTGGCCAGATCTGCCATGTCAAGGAATGGGCACAGTTGGCACACAAGCTGTAAGTGTGCAAAAACACTCCTGGCCAACACAGCAACCTGGACCTCTTGGTTCAAAGCCAAGTCCAGGAGTATACCTAGACTGTAAGTCTGTGTCTTTAGGGGCAGCATAACCCCATCTGTCACAGTGTAAATCCCTATTCCTTGATCTACCTTCTGACTGACCAGGAGCACCTCTGTCTTGTCTAGATTAAGTTTCAGTTTGTTTGCCCTCATCCAGTCCATTACTGATGACAGACACGGATTTAGGACCAGAACAGCCTCCTTGGATTGGAGTGGAAAGGAGTAGTAGAGTTGAGTATCATCTGCATATTGATGTCATCATACTCCAGGTGACCTCTTCCAGCAGTTTCATTTATATGTCACATAGCATGGGGGACAATACAGAACCCTGAGGAACCCCACAGGCCAGTGGCCAGGAAATCAAACCAGTGTTCCCCAGCACCACCTTCTGCATTCCCTTCTCCAGGTAGGAATGGAGTCACTGTAAAACAGTGAGCCTAAGTCCCATCCCAGCAGGTTAGCCAAGAAGAATACAATGCTTGATGATAATGAAAGCCACTGAAAAGCAGCAGAACCAACAGGGGCACTCCCCGCATCCAGTTCCATGCGTAGGTCATCCACCAAGGTGACCAAAGCTGTCTTATTCCCATAGCCAGGCCTGAAACCAGATTGAAATGGTTCTAGATTATCTGTTTCATTCAGAACTCTTGGAGTTGAGAGGCCACCACACACTCCCAATACCTTGCCCAGAAATGGTAGGTTGGACACTGGCTGATAGTTATCTTTTAAAGAGGGATTTTTCAACAAAGGCCTCAAAATTGCTTCCGTTAGGCAAGTTTGAATACTGCCTTGTTGTAAGGAGGCACTGACTATCCCCTTCACCCACTCAGCCAGTCTCCTTCTGGTGGGTTTGATAAGCCAGGAAGGGCAAGGGTCTGGCACGCATGTTGTGGCTCTCCACCTCTACAGAGATCTTGTCCACATCCTCAAGCTGCACAGATTGAAAAGTATCCAATTACACTGGACAAGCAGGAGCCAAAATTACATCCACTGGAATTGCACCAACCACTGCAACCAAATAGGAGCAGATCTGAATGACTTACACTATGTGGATTGTTCATAGCAAGCTGTTTAGTGATGTGCATTTTCTACTTGAGGACCAGTATGTAATAGACATTTGACCACCCAAAACGACTCTGCTGGATGACTCTGTGCAGATGCAATGGGGGCAGCAAATAATTTTTTTTTTTTGCTGCCTGCACTGTCACGGAGTAGTAGACTCTTTAAAGTAGACTTTAAGTAGACTCTAACCCATATTCAATCAGATTCACTTCAAGTCTTCCACCACCATTGCTCTAGTTTCCATCTCACTTGCTTCATCACTGCCAGCTCCCTGGAAAACCAGGGGGCTGGTTTGGCTCCACTGCGTGAGAGGGAATGCTCAGGAGCAATTGTGTCCACCACCTTGGCCTTTTCCCTATTCCAGATGCCGGCCAGAGCTTTAACAGAATCACTTTTTGAGGTGACAGGAAAATCCCCATGAGTCATCAGGAATCTGTCCAGATCCATCCATCAGCCTCCTGGAACAGACCATCCAGATCAGTCTCCCAACTCCAGAGAATCAGTCTCCCACCCCTGTTCAGAATACCAATGAGTCTAAACCTCACCAAATAATGATCTGTTCATGACAGTGGAATTATAAAGAGTTCCTCCACACCAAGATCACTGTCATCCCAGCCAGTACAGAAAACAAGGTCCAGAGTATGCCTTGCAGCATAAGTAGGGCCAGATACCACTTGGGACAAACCTGTGGTTGTCATGGAGGCCATGAAGTCCTGCGCCCCTCTTGATAGGGCAGTCTCAGTGTGGATTCTGAAGTCCCTCAGTACTAGTAGCTGCACAGACTACAACACGAACCCTGATACATCCCTCCCCATCTTAGCTCAGGAAGGGAGACTGTTGTGCAGTTGGGGGGGGGGGGACAGTACAGCAACAGAAACTCTGTTACATATCTCTTTATTACCCATCTTCCTGGTTACCCACCATTAGGTATACACACTCAAAATCTTCAGACTGTGGGATAGGACACCTGGTCAGAGAGATGGAATCATGACAGACCACTGCAGCTCCACCTCTTTGCCTTGTAGGTCTCACCTGCTGCCGCACAGAAAAACCTGGTGGACAGAGCTGAGAGAGATTAGCCCCTGAGTCTCATCCAGCTAGGTCTCTGTATTACAAGCCAGGTCGGCATGCTCATCCAGAATCAAATGCTGAGTAGCACTTGTTTTTCCATTCACTAACCTGGTATTCAACGGGTACTGAATGTTTTTCAGGTATTAATTGAAGTTGAATTTTGTATAATTGTATAATTGAAGTTGAATTTTGTATAATACTCCAAATCTCATGATCAAAGAAATTAAACAATACTGTAACTCACTTTGACTATTTTTAAAGCCTATATATGTAAGCAGTGCCACCCATCCATTTTTATTAGAGGAACTTAAATTGATTTAACTTCTTCACAAAAACCGAGGTTTAATCTGAAAGTGTATGGCATCCAGATGTTGAGAATGTGATTTTAATGTGATACCAGAAGATGTTAGTGAAAGAAAGTGAGACAGAGAAAATGGTATTTGAGGAGAAGAGTCAGTGTTAATCCATGGTATTCCTTTCATTCATGGGAAAAGACCAAGATCCAGCAGACATTCCCATTGTCAGAAATGGGGGTGCAGTTTTTGCCAGTCTCTTGCAGTCTTTTGAGTCAACTCCTGCACTGTTTCAGAACGTCTCCCAAACCTTTGAAACAGCTTTTCAAGCAGTAGGAATAATTGGTGATGTTGTTTTCTTTCCTCCAAGCTATGGAGTTCTGCCAGTCAAGTAATGGTTTATTTGAGTGGCCAAATAGCTATCAATACATGAAATGGGAAATATTCTTGTGTAATTGGCAGGCTCCTTTTTATGTGGCCAGACAGAAGATTCGTTGATTCCCCACATATGTAGGAGTCATGATTTCATTCCCTCTCATGTCTCTTTCAGGAGTTGATAGCTTTCAGGAGAAATCTTGGTTTGTTTGTTTTTCAAGTAGCATTTTTTTATTAATTTGAAATATGTGGATTTTTAGTATAGTTCATAACCACATTTCTAGAGTAGGTTGTTTGATTTTTCAGTTTTACTTGCTTTCTAATAGAGTTAGTTTTGTAATTACTGTTCCTGAGACTGTAGTTTCAAGTCAATCCTTCTTATATCATGCTTTGTTTCCATGTCCTGGTTCTCTGAGAGCCCCATGCCACATTATACTGCTCTTACATTTACCCTTCTAGCTGTTATTTCAGTCTGCCTGAATGTGATACTTACCTTTGGGGATTCTGGCTGAAACTTGAAATGTATAACCAGTGTCATGCACTGGGCCATCTACTAATGTGATGGAATGTCTTTCTCCCTGCAGCCTCTTTTGCCACCTGACCTGGCTTTGCGGGCACATGGGGAAAAAGGATCATCACCCTATCACTGATAGTTCTATCAGTGGATAGGCTAAAATACACTGTGTTGGATCCAGACTAAGTCATATTTTGAAGCAAGCTGGTTGAAACCAGTAGGACCTAAATTGGTTCACAACTGACTCATCACAGTGATTTCAGTGTGTTTGCTCTAAGCAGGACTGTGTCTGTATCCAACTATTACAATTATCTCATATGATTAAAAAGTTTTATGGCAAAAACAGCTAGTTAAGGTAAAAGTGTTAAGGCAGAAACACCTAGTTGTGAAGAATTTTCTTTGTCTTTTAGTACTGTCATAGACGTGTCACGTCTTCTTGTATATATTTGCCTTAGTACTATCTGGTATATAAATGCCTTTTTGGGGCCCAGAAATCTTCTTTTAGGGACATAAGAAAGCCTTTTAGTGACATGAGGCTAAATTAGGTTCCAAACATGTATTTCCAGGAAAAATTATGCAAATTAGTAGTGTTTCCATGTATTGCTTTGAATTGGCTTAATCTCCCATATACAAACTTAAAGCTGATAGGGGCTTGAATCCTGATCATGCGAGGAATAGTAGTTTACCGTGAGACAGCCAATTTATCTCCTGTTGCTTCTACTAAGTGTAGCAAGATCTGGCATACTAGAAGTTGATAGATAACCCTCTATTATCCTTTATTCCCAACGGAAAAATGTTTAAATTTGTCAGTAAGTCTTTCATGGAATTACCCTTGGTGTTCTTCAGTACTTTATCTCAATTTTGCTTTAAACTGTTTGTTATTTGTTAGAAATATTTTTATACTGGTGTTCTCCTTACAAGGACTCTATACCCAATGTAATTTTAAGGATTTTTTTTTATGTAAAGTAAAAAAAAATATTAATGGGAAAATATTTTGAAATAATACTAATATATTATCTGCTTTCACCTTTTTATGTGTAGGAAGAATACTGATGGTGAAATTGCTGCATTTATACTGTAAAAATCTGCAATAAAGTGGGGATGTCAAGAACTGCCACTCCACCACCGCCTGGAGAGATGTCCAGTGGGCCTATAGCTGAAAGCTGGTGTTATACGCAGGTAAACTACATATTGTGCATAAGTGTTGGAGTTCTGCTTACTGTTACTGGCATATTACGTTAGCCTTGTAGAATAGCAGTCTTCTAGAGACACGTCTCTGTGGTAAGCATAGTCCCAAGCATGGAAAGTCATCCACGGAAAGGAGGAAACAACCCCACTCTCCTCAGCATATAGGTGGAGGATCTGAAGGAGAAGGCTGGGCTAATGGAACGTCATTCTGAAACGTCAATTTCCATACAGTTTTTCCAGCATAGATTTTAGTGACTCCTTAATTCTCCAAGATAGTGGTTTTATTTAAGTAGCTTAAAGTGTGTAGTTGAACCTACTACTTCGGTAACTTTTTTTTTTTAATTAGGCTGAAGAAAATGGAACCTGATGAATATATGTAATTGTTTGCATCTCTTATTCAGGTTAAAGTTGTAAAATTTTCTTATATGTGGACCATTAATAACTTCAGTTTCTGTCGAGAAGAAATGGGTGAAGTTTTAAAGAGTTCTACTTTTTCATCAGGGCCAAATGACAAAATGAAATGGTAAGATTATATTAGTCATTTCATTTTTCCCCCTTTGAGCGTAAGTTGTTGAAATTACGTGAATACATCCTGTATCATCAAATCACATTTATGGTACTGTACATTTTCTCCACTGTTGAAGCAGTCTTTGCTATTGGAGCCAGCAAAAACTGCTAGGGACTATTGGTCACAGCATAGGGACCTGTATAGCTAAGTGTCAGAAATATAGTTTTTGTGTTATAATAGAAAAGTGTTGTGTGATGCATAGGATTGTTGGACTTAGTCCCAAGATACCTAAGTACATTTGTCCTAGAAACATAGAGAGTGACCTGTTTCATGTGAGTTGTCTTTACCTCTGTTATCCTTGGCTTTTATTTCAGAAGATTTGAGGAACTGTAGATAGACTTTAGTACGTTGCTACAATTGTTACTGCTTTTTTTATCTTGTAATTTTTCCAGATAATATAACTTCCGGATATGCTGGTATATGTTTTTGTGATACTATATAACTTTGCATATAATCTTATTTTACTTGTAAACTGTATTTTTGTGACTGCAAGATAAGTTCCAAAAGCCTGAATGATAAGATATAGTTGTCAGTAGAACAGAATGATGTGCACATTAATTCTGAGCTTCCCAACATGGTATGCAAATGCAAGAAAATTAGTGGTTACTGTCTAAAACAGTGGTTTCCAAACTTCAGACCACAGATGTTCTTGGAATCCAGATCCTTGAACTTAAGCATAGCCACTGGTCAGGAATTCTGGAGCCTGCAGTTCAATGTCTGATAGCTCAAATTTGGGAACCATTGGCTTAAAGAGCAAAATAAGTATTTTAATTCTATCCTTAGGAAACCCAGAAATTGATAGGAAACACTATTGATTCAGCTCATCGAAACCTTTATGTGTACGCTTATAGGATGTGGTTGGTTAATAATTCTTTACATTTGTAAAAACACATGAGACTATTCAGTCTGCTTACATCATGGATGCATAATCAGTTTCTCTAAGACTTGCTTCTTACATTCTTCATTTTAGGTGCCTGAGAGTAAACCCTAAAGGGTTAGATGATGAAAGCAAAGATTATCTTTCATTGTATTTACTTCTAGTTAGTTGTCCAAAAAGTGAAGTGAGAGCAAAATTTAAATTTTCTCTTTTGAATGCGAAAAGAGAGGAAACAAAAGCAATGGGTAAGTACATTTGAAAATGGTTCAACATCAATAGCTTTTGGTTTAAAGGATAAATACTTTGGCTTTGCCCACTTCAGCTTGCCCAAGGGATCAGTCATCATCTGCACAATTTTTCCACATTTTTATTGTTTTAGAAGCATCCCACACATTCCAAATCAGACCTTTTGTGAAAGGTTGTGAACTATGACTGTTTATGAATTCATTTTTATGCATAGTGTTGCATACTATATACATTTCTTGCACTATTTGATTTAATAGAATAGCTGTCTCTGATTTTAAGATGTTAATGATACAGTAAGGAGAAGAAATGCATTTATTTAAAATGAAATGTGAATTTGCCTACTTGTACCTTACATAATTTTGTAAGTATTCCTCTGTAGCTGTTTGTGACAAGGTGTTCACATATTTACCACTACAAAATCATTTCCAAAAGCTATGTAAGAGGGAGATTTTTATGTAAGACTACATATATGTTATGATATAAAAATCATATAGAACTGGAAGAGACCACAAGGGCTATTGAGTCCAACCCCCTGCATGCAGGAATACACATCAAAGCATTCCCAACAGATGGCCATCCAGCCTCTATATAAAAACCTCCAAAGAGGGAGACTTCACCAGTCCAAATCAGCATATTCACTGTTAAACTGCTCTTGCCATCAGGAACTTGTTCCTAATGTTTAGGTGGAATCTCTTTTTCTGAAGTTTGAAGCCATTTTCTGTGTCCTAATCTCTGGAGCAAAACAAGCTTGCTCCATTTTCCATGGTGGTGGCTTCCTTTCCTCAGTTCACTTTGTGGAATTGAGTGCATTATATGTCTGCTTGACACTATGGAGAAATAGTGGAGACAAAATACTTTTTCCTTTTTCACTAATGTGGATGGTCTGTTCTTTTTTTGTGGGGGTGGGATATTTGCCTGTTCCTCAAAACTTGTAAAATAAAGGAGGTTGCCAGTAGTTCAGATGCTCCTTACACCTCAGGATATTGTAGCTCCTTTTATAGCAAAAAATAAAATTTAAAAAAAGTAAGTTCAATTTGTATTTTTATTCTGATCAAATTGTACTTTTAATGTCAAACATATTTTTCTTATGTATATATAAAATGAAATGTATGTTCCTAAATTAACAAAATGACTTTCACTCTGCAAGGGAGGAGTAACATTACAATTCACATTTTTTTCTAAACATTTCCTTTTTTTCTGAAAAAAGAAAAAGGATCCTTTGTGGCTTCAAAATTTCCGGAAATTTTATATCTCTGTGCATGATTCCCATCTTCTTCTGCTCTGTCTTTCAAATGTGCTGTTTGATTTTTTTTTTTCCTGCAAGCATAAAATTTATATGAGCCTAAAGATGTTAGAAAGTAACAGACTGAGAAGTAGAGCTGGCTTTGGCTTCTGTTCTTTTGCTGTGTATATATGTGGCAGCAGATGTTGATAGCTTTGTAACATATAAAGTACACTTCATTGTGTGGTTCAGGACTAGACAGAGTCAGAGTCCATTCACTGTAGGCTCTGTGAACAGGATCAGGCAATTAAGAGATGCTTAGTTCAGTTTTTCTATCGTTAAGAGGTAGAGAATCCTCCTCTGTCAGTAGTGCAGTGGTGGCAGTTGTGAGGCCCATAGGTCACATGTGGCTTTTTGGAACTCCAGTGCAGCCTCGTGCCCACCTATTGCTTGGGCATGATCCCGTCTTCCTCAAAAGCCAAAAGACACTTTTGAGCTTTTTTTTTTAAAAAAAACACAATGTTAAAAAGAGACAACTTTTTTATATTTATAAAATACTGTCTAAGGGGACTTGTGTCCTTGCAGATCTCTTGAAGAGTTGAAAATAGTGTGGTATGGTCCTCTACACTCCAGAATTGGGAACACTTGCAAAACATGTTAGTGGGTAGTTTAACTGAATCTTACCAGCTATGTGGGTGTTCCCACATGACGTGCAAGCTTCCAGAGACACACAACTTTCACATGAAATATGCCTGTGGTAGTCAGAAACGTACTGTGGTAGTCAGAAATGTATACCATAACTCTGACACTAGGAGGCTTTTTTTCTTTTTTTGATATGATGTCGAGAAGAATATGGCAATTCCACACAGCTAAGTATAGTAGCCAGAATCTGAAGAGTCATATTAGTAGGTGCAGGGACTTTGATTCACATGCCTTTTTTTTTCCTAGTTTCCTTTTCTGCCTCAAGCTCCCTGTGTATATTAAAATCTGAAGGTAACAGTATTCTAGAATAGCTGTTTTGACTGGTGAGGACTGCAGTAAGAATGATCCTCCAGAATGTCTCTTAAAATCAACATGAACCTTAAAATGAATCTTAAAATCAAAGTTCTTGAAGCTAATGTAAGTTAAATTATCCCTTCCCCCCAACCCTGAGTTTCATTTAAAAATATGTTTTCTCATTGCAACCTGTAATTTTTTTTTTTTTGGTGCTATAGTTGTATGAGTAAATTTTCTGTTTGTTTTCTCATAGCACTTTCTAATTTTAGTTCAACTGGAGCAATATTGTCTGGGATAGTCCTTTAAAACAAATACTTGCAAAGATACATCAGCGATAGCAGTTGATTGTCTTAAATTTAGTTGTATTTGCTTCTTGGATTTTTTTGTGTATGTGTAATTATTTCAAAACTTTGGCTCTGTTTTAATTGAATATATGCTATTTTATTTATTTGCTAATAGAAAGCCAAAGAGCATATCGATTTGTCCAAGGCAAAGACTGGGGTTTTAAAAAATTCATTCGAAGAGACTTTTTACTTGATGAAGCTAATGGTCTTTTACCAGATGATAAGCTTACGTTATTTTGTGAGGTAGGTAATCAACTACTGCTTTTAAAAATAGAATATTGGTTTCCATGGCTATGAATGAGAATTGAGCAATGTCTTAAATGTTCTGTTTATCCTATGTTAAGAAAATCCTGTGATCAAAGCTTTGAGCTTAATGGTTTTATTAGGTATTTGATGCAAGATCAATTTTCTATAAATAAGTAATCTACTCTAGAGGGTAGCTACTTAGCTTGAAATGAAAGGAAAGTTTTAAGGAGTGGCTCTGGGATAAAAATGATACCTGTCTTGTGGGAATGGAGTGACGGTGGGAATTGGAAAGAAGTAACATATTCTTCGAATGTCTGGAAAATGGCAGTGATTTTCCATGGACTGCACACTTCCTGGGGATATATTTGTTGCCCAAAGGTTTCTAGAGTGATTGAATGACTCTTGATGTTCATCTCCTTTGGCATGAACCCTTTTATCCACAGCAGATACAGGGGAGAAGTTTTCCCCTTTCTAAAACAGCTCTAGTCAGATGGCTTTAAAGCTGGTTTGGATTATGCTAGTTTGACTATTTCAAAATAACACAGAGTATTGGAGTACAGAATGTGCTAACGTCCACCTTCAGGGATCCATACCCTTGAATTTTATTTTTATTTTTTTTAATCACACATGGACTTATGTCAAATATGCCTTGGAAATAATTATATAAAGAGTCAGAGAACTGTTTGTTCTGTTTTTAGAGTATCTATTATAGGTCGATTGTTATCATCAGTTCATTGAGGCCAGTATTGTATATGCCATGGTAACAATCATGGGTCTGTCTATTGGCTGTGATGGCTAGGGATCCTGGGATTTGCAGCCTAACTGTGTCAGGAGGGATGCCTCATGATCCTGCCCCTTGGAACTGGCAATAGCATTTGTAGTTCCAAGATTCATTAAATCTGGATTCATCACGGCTGTGGCCAAGAATCTATACAATTTTATAACAGTGTAATTATATCCCACTATAGTTATGGTGGATCCTAGAGCTGTGCAATCAACTGTGTAATGGGCACTGTCGTCTTGAGCTCACCCATTGTGAAATGGTCAATTAACTCCCCACCTTTCAAATCCCAAATGTGAGAGGGATGTATGTGTGCTTGCAGAGTGATCGGCTGCACTAGGAACTATATTGCAACGTCTGAAAGAGTAAAGCCACTTGAGTATTGATTTTTATGTTAGCACTGTGATATACTTCTCCCAAATCGGTGTGATGATTCCCAATCTCATGAGGAGCCCCGTCTTTACCGCACAGTTCTGCCCCCCCCATAACATCATCTTTGTGTAAAACAGTGAGAATTTTCAGTGTTTATTTAGAGCCACTTAATAATTTTATGGTAGTGTGTTTTCTGCATTACTTTATATACATCTCAGCTGAGTGAGTGTTTACGAAGATACACTGTAACGTATATTAAGATAACAATAAGAATAAAGTAGTGTGTTAGACTTCAAATGCAATTCAAAATTGATACATTTCCTCAGTGCACTTTTTAGATAATAGAACTGGTAACTCTCTCCTCGGGAACAGTTCAGTTGTATCTTTAGACTTTTGTAAGAGGCGTAGTTGTCATACAACAGCCCTTTGGCTAAAATCCCGACAAAGGATTAACCGCCGCTCTGACCAGATCGTACTAGGGTTCCATTACTCTTCTACCTCTCACTAGGCTTCCACGGAGAACTAACCCCCCCAAAACAGTCACACTCTCTCCCTGACTAAAGGACTGTGCTCCCCAGCTCCTTGCTGGACTCTCACGGAAGGAATCCAATACCCATAGGTGCTTGGCTTCATGTAACTTTTTCTTTCAGGCACAAGCCCCTCCCACACACGACTGGGCTGGGTTCCTCTCCTGTGCTGTTCTGGTTGCCTAGTAATCAGCTTCCATGCCGCGTTGGCACTTCAGGTAGCCACATCCCCAGAATATTGTCATGAGTATACTGCTAGCAAACAGGATTCTGGTCATAATGGCCTGAATCCTTTTTTGGTGTCCTAACTAAAATAGATTTTTTGAATCAACTGGATTTATCCATCTATTGACATACTGTCCACCAGTTAATTCAGTGAGTTTACTATAGTCGAGACTAACCGGTAGGATTCAGGCCTCTGTGTGGCTAACAGAGAGAAGGCAAGTGAAGACTTGCCTGTGTGATATGTCCAGTCACTGCTATCCTATTTCAGCACTGCTTGTCATGGATCCTACCTGGATAAGCAGAAGTGCTCCTGACCCTTACAGAACATAGCTGTATCATGCATAACCATCAACTTTTAGGTTTTGACGTTCTTCAGAGGGTCAGTACTCAGAAGAGAATGCACATGGTGTGAAGAGAAGAGAACTAGATGTAAAATATTTTTTTAAGACAGGTGTGTGTATATGTGCCTTCAGGTTGCCTGTCGACTTATGCCAACCCCATGAATTTCATAGGGTTTTCTAAGGCAAGGAATACTCAGAAGTTGTTTTGCCGGCTCCTTCCTCTGAAATATGGTCTCCAGCACCTGGTATTCATTTTCAGTTTCCCATTCAAAGCTGACCCTAGGCTAGTAGTTTATTTCTTAGGTTGGTACTCTGTGATAATCATAATAGAGAACTGGACTATAGGTATGCTTGGTAGCAAAGGAAATAAAAGATGAAATGTATCATTATATATGCTTGCAGAGCAGATTTTCTCCTTCCCCGCCTCTGAATCTTCCCAAATCCCTCCTCCCTTCCTGCTGACAGAACTGCTTCTGTGAGCACAACCACACTGTTGGATCCTGGCCATAGAGTGCAACGTGCCTATGAGAAAAGGAGAACTCTTGCTGTGATTGAAATTGGACCAGGCTGTCTTTCTGAATTCACCAGTGGCAACTGGGGAACTGAATTTTTATGCCCTTCGTTAGTGAATATAGTGCTGAGTACTAGTGTTAGCAAAATTTCAGTAGTGTAGACATAATTATTTCCTTAAAGGCCATGGTAACTTTATATATATTGGTAAAGTTTCTGCTGCAGTTATCCCTTGATAACGTCAGATATTTACAAATAAATTATTATTCAACTCTTAAACATAATGTCACAAAATAGTGGTAACCCTTACTATTCCCAAATTATTGAGTAAGTGCAAATTACTTAAATTAACCGAAAAATCCAATGAATATAAATTCTCTGGTGGAGTAGATCTTTAGCCTTAAAGAAGAATATATGTAAATCACTATAAATTATGCCAATAACCTAAACTGTCTTAGTCAAATCCAGTAAGACTGCTTATGGTACTGAAAAATGAAATCTAGTGAAGAAGGTTACGATCCTAGTGCCGTGAGTGTTAAATATACATGGGCAGGTTATCACTGCTGCCATGGACTGATTAGTGGCTTAGGGGGATGACAGATGCTCTAAGTGCTAATAAGTTTACTTTGATCTTTGTATTTACAAGAAATGTGTACAAAATTTTCTTGGCAAGATTACAAGTTAATTATGTGTCATTATGCTGTGTAGGGAGAATAATTGAAATGTGGCCCCTGAGACTAAATGGTGCAAACAAACTGCATCTTATTTTAGTTAGATAGACAGGCTAAATTAACTGTGTGATGAATTTGTTATGAATGCAATTATTCAGTTTGTAAGTGGATGCACCGCATATCTGGGACTGGAAGGATTCCTACTCTGTAAAATATTCCTGATTCAAATAGTCTGTGTTTTAAATCAAACTAATTTTATAAGGGAATACTTAATAAGGATGGAGGTTAGGAGTGCATGTGAAATATTTTGCGTTGCAGTGGTTTAGATGATTTGGCTTAGGAAAATAAACCCAGCTCCCATCAGAATTGGTCACTATACAAATATACTTTGGTATAAATTATGATATGTCTAAAACACTAGCTTTGTGTCTTAACTTTGGGTACTGCTTATCCATACATTTGGGATACATGGTGGCCAAGAGTGTTATCACAGGAGTATAGTGCTGACAGTCACCCAGACAAAGCTACTTTGTAAACAAGTCAGTCTAGCCAAAACAACCCTGGTCTCTCCTTATTGGCAGTAGCTCTTTAGTTCTCAGTTATAGCCGCTCACATCACTTACTACTTGACCCTATTAACTGGAGATGCCAAATATTGGACCAATATTGTCTGCATGAAAAACAGGCAGTCTGCCACTGAAGATGGAATCTTTGCGCAGTGTGGACTTCAGAAGAGAGAGGCCAAATTGTCTTGCTGAATGCCTCTAATAACCTTGGGACTCACTCTTGTCTTCTGGTCTGTCATTACCAAAGCCACTTCTTTTTGAACTTGGTTAGGCTACTTAAATTCTATTTTTTTAAGCTGACTTCACCTGCACACGCTAGTACAATAATTTAGCAAACTGAATCTTTTCTAGAATACTAATAAAAACATGTGTTCTAGATGTTTTTCTCGCATAGTTTGTAGGCTAAAAACTATATCGTTTCAGATTTACTGTATTTTGAACATGCTAACTAGGATAAGGTCCACTCAGAGTGAAAGAGTTGCTTGCATGTTGCTATTGCTGTTGTGTTTTATTGGATGTGAATTTCAAAGAAAAGTCTGTCTCAGACTTTAGTCTTCTGATTTACATTTAGTATACTAGAGACTGTTTAACTTGTGCCAGCCAAATGGGTGGATGTGAGCTTGTGTGTTTTGTTACCTTCGTACTGTCTCACAGTATAGTATGGTATATGGTGAATACCTGATTTTTCATTGTTTTTGGGCTGATCAGTGCATTTTGATAACTATAGAAGCTGTAACATTATGATTATTAGCATATGACCTTGTTCTATTTTTCTAGGTGAGTGTGGTCCAAGATTCAGTGAATATATCAGGACAGTCCAGTACAAATACATTAAAAGTACCTGAATGTCGACTAGCAGAAGATTTGGGAAATCTTTGGGAGACAACAAGATTTACAGATTGTAGTTTTTATGTAGGAGGACAAGAATTCAAAGCTCATAAATCTGTTCTTGCAGGTACCTTCTACTTCTGTATTATATAATGCATTGACTCCAATTACAGCAGTCATGGTGCGATATTAATGCTTATGTCCCTTACTACAGCTCGTTCTCCTGTTTTTAATGCAATGTTTGAACATGAAATGGAGGAAAGCAAAAAGGTGAGTGCCTGTTGTTATCTGACATAATCAGTTCCTGAGTTGTTCATATAAGATGCTAGGATTTTGCATAGATTAAGACTGCAGCAGCAGCTAGCCAATTAATTGGCTAGGTTAAATGATTAAAAATCATATGAAGAAAAAAATGTCCCTACTTTTTGCTAGACAGCAGGCGGTTTTCAAAAATGTAGTTATTTGTAATACAACACCTGGAGCTATATAGGGTGCCAGATTAGAAAAAGCAGTTTGTCTTCCTGCTTTCACAGGAGGGGCTGTGTTTGCAACAAGAGTGATGTGTGGCACAATCTGGTTTGTCATCTTCTGTGCCATAAATTTCAATATTTCTACTTCCTCCCTCACAAGGAGGAACACCTGTTCTAAAATGGCACCTGCTGCCTTGCCTGTGCATGCATAAATATAGGGAGAGCTATTCAGAACTGCTCTTATTGATATGCAAAGGTATACAGATTTAATTGATTAAATCTAGAGAGTTTTCAGCAGTGACACCCTTCCTCTGAATTGTATTGTATGCTTTTGTTGATAAAATTGCACAAGAGCCATGGTTGGAGGATAACTTTAAAATGTTAGTAATGTAAATAAGTACATATGTCTAAGCTGATGTATAGCCATATTGTATTTGATGACAGCCATCGTTCAAGATGGTTATTCTTTTGGTAATAGAATACTTACCGATTATATTAAGATGATCCTTTAACCTGCTAGGAGGAGTGAATTGGAAATGAACTGGAGACTCGCTCTCTTTCCTCTTAGGTACTATGTATAGTTTGCCATGATGCCCGTATCGGCAAAATGACAAACTCAGCATCAGAATTAGACACCCAGTTGAATCTGTGGAAGTCTTTTGATTCACATGTCATGGCAAATGGCATTATGTATTAAATATGAAATTGATCCCATATGCATGAAAGTAGGAGGAGGATTTGCAAGCCTACATGTTTTTTGCCTTCTGCTATATAGTGTCATCTCTCTCAGAATTTCATGATATCTTCCTAAAAAGACTCAAGATGACTAACAAAGTAGTGTACAGTGTGCCTGCCCTATATGTGTGTGTGTGTGTGGGGGGTCCATTCCAGGAACCCCGTGTAAAACTAAAAATGCAAGTGCTGCATCACATTGTAGTCAATGGACACACCATTTATGCATCTCAAACAAGCATGCAGTGTCCATTGATTATAATGGGACACAGTGCTTTGCATGACCTTGCATTCATGCGTGCAGAGGTCATGCTAGAAGAAGATGCACTGTAAAAGGAATCTATCAATGCAGAAAATGAACACTTAAACAAAGCTGTATCTTTGACCAAAACAAAACAAAATTGAAAATTGAAAATAAAACTTAGGTGCTTGCAAGGTGATTCAACTTGTTGACTGTGTTATGACAGGGCATTTTAGTGTTTTGGCACTACCACATAAAGGGTTTTTGTTCATGCCTACTGCAACTTAAGATGGCAAACAGACACAGAGCAACTTCTGACTCATTAATTTCAAGGGCAGGAAAAATTAATGTGGGCACGATCGACATTCCTGGCTCTTTCTCTTGGTCCATAATATGAATATGTCTGTTTTCACAAAAGAACTTAACCAAGATGCCATACAGATTATGGGGCAAAGAATATTATTTCTTTTACTAGAATTTAATCTTGGAAAAAGCATTCTTACAGGTATTTCAGTAAGGTTGATATTGAATTCAGACATATGTTCGATCTCTTCAAAGTAGAAATGGAGGAGAGAACTCTCCAAATGATGTTAAGAAATTCAAAGAAATGAATCTTAGATTTAGGTAGGGTAGCTATATCACTCTTAAATAAGCATATGTACTCAAAATCAGTTCCCATTATATTTAGTGGCGATCATTCCCTGGATTGCAGTTTTAATTTCATCTATCCAAGTAAGTGATATTGCTCACTGTAGTGTTTATGAAGATTCATGGAATTAAACCACTGCATATTAAAGAGCCAAAACTGGGTCCCTGATTGCTTAACATTCAAGTAGATTTTAAATATGCCAACACTGGTTTTGGTTTAAGGATCCTTAGTAACTATAATGGGAACCAAATCTGCCTTGCAGTCATGTTGTATCAGAACACTGGTATTACATAGTTAAGATATCTTAGAAATTATGTAGTGTAAGGAGACCATGATTATTAAATAAGAAATCTTAACAAGATTTTTTTCCCTGTTCTGTTCTGTGTAACAGAATCGTGTAGAAATAAATGATGTAGACCCTGAAGTTTTTAAAGAAATGATGAGATTCATTTATACGGGGAAAGCTCCAAACCTTGATAAAATGGCTGACAGTTTGTTGGCAGCAGCAGATAAAGTAAGTTATTTATTTATTATTTATGTAATTTACCATACGAGAGCTTTATACATTATTTGAACAAAATTCCAAAAAGAATTTCATTCTGATGAAATTATGGAAAGATTCTAGAAATGTATCAGAAAAGACAATAATTAGGAATTGTACTGAAATTGCTTATGACAAGTATCTGAAGACAATGAATCATATGCTGCCCCCCAACTGCATTAAAATAAGGCATGCTGGAGCACTGCTTGTTTAGAAGCTGATTTGCATTTCTGCAAACACATGTCTACCAAATGTTGGAAGCACAGTGGCAAGCAGTGATGGCCTTAGTGGATGGGAGAGGGGAGAGTGGGACCCCCCTAACCCACCCAGACAACCCAAATCTTCCACTCATGGGTAAGGCAATTGGATATATGACTGTTCTCATAAAGTTCTGAGAAACACTATGGAGAACTTGATGATCAGCCACTTTCTATTCTTCCCTGTGAATTTCTCAGCATATTTACAAAGCAGGAAAAATTCCCAGGAGTTCTGGTCAGGCTATGTAATAACTTCTTCACTACAAGCAATGTGCAGAGATGCTTAAGTGAAATCCTTAATAGCTGTTATTTAAAGTTGGGCCAAGAACTGCATCCTATTGCAGCTAAAATTGGGCAAAGTACCCTTAAACACATACTAAGTATGTGGCCACCACAAAACAACCCCTGCTTAACCATTCACTGAATATGTAGGCGGAAGAGACTACATAGTCTTTTTGTTTAAAGCAACTGACACATTTTTGTTAGGATCCAAGCACTTCAGAATTCCTGCTGAGCATTAGAAATGTCTGCTTTTCAGAGTATAATGGAAAAGAGTAACTATAAACAATGAGTATTTCTCTCTCTCTCTCCCTCTCTCTCTTGTTAGTATGCACTGGAACGACTGAAGATTATGTGTGAAGAAGCTCTGTGTAGTAACCTCTCAGTAGAAAATGTTGCAGAGATTCTGATTCTTGCAGATTTGCACAGTGCAGAGCAGTTGAAAGCACAAGCAATAGATTTTATTAACAGGCATGTAATTAGCTTGCTTTTTTAAACAAATTCCTTGCCCTTTAAAGGAAAGTTTACAAAATATTAATATCTGGATACTCTCTCATGCTGCAGGTGCAGTGTTCTTAGGCAACTTGGTTGTAAAGATGGGAAAAACTGGAACAGCAAGTATGTATACAATTCACACTTCATTGTTTTCTGCAGTCAATCAGCTGTTCATTGTCTTGATGTTGTCCACATTCACATGTCCCAACAAGCTCTGGTGTGTTTTGCGGGAAACTGGCTTGTTCTTATTTTTGAGCCATCTCTGGTAACAAGCCATGACTTGTTAACCAGCAGCAAACCACCACCTGAATACATTATTGGTTGTTGGGTTCCAAATTCTAGCTTCTTTAAATTTTTGAACTGCCTACCCTGAAGGGGGAAATGACAAAACAAAATAGAAAAAAAGCCAGTTAGTTTGGTCATCTGCTGTGCAAATCATAGTTTAATTAACAAACGTGGTTAACTCAATCCATAGCTCATCATGGTAGAAATGATGCCAAATATCAGTGATTAGAACAGTCCACCCTCTGGGTAGTCATATATTTGTATTACATCTTTCTGCTGCAGTGGAGTTGAAGAATGTTTCTGTTATTGATTTCTCCCTTTTTATCTATTTTCGCATGTTTAAATATAAGTAAAATTGTTCATAAACTGAGACAATTATTTCCTACTATGTAGAGTACTTGGACTGATAGGAGATGTGCTCCATTTGCCATGAACAAATGTGATGTCTTAAGTCTTATAGGATATTCATGTAATGTCCACCTAGAACTGTAGAGACCATTTGCTGGAACCTTAAACCAAAGTCTGAAAGATAGCTTTTGTAGTCATGACCAGGCTTAATTATGTAACACCAGAAGTTCCCTGTATTAGGATGGCTGGATTTAAATATCTAATTCCGTACTTAAATTCCATTTAGGTCACTATTAGCTTCAAATTGGGGGAGGTATAATTATCCAAAGAATTGTAGCAATTAGGTTGTCCTCCTTTATAGTGAATCCTCTTGCTTGCAAAACAGCTGGAATATTGACCTAAACAATACAGTCTTGAACATTTTTACCTAGAAGTCTCATTGAGTTCAATGGGTCTTACTCCCAGCTAAGTGTTAATTGTGTTACAGCCATTGGTGATATCGGCCACCTCTTAGTCATACATGGTTTACATTATACCCTGGGAGTGTCTGCCATCAGACTTAATAGAATTAACATAGACAGGGAAGTTGTTGCATTGTTACTTTTCTAAATAAGAAACTGATTTTTATAAATTTGTTCTGTTTTACAGCCAAGCAACAGATATAATGGAAACAGCAGGCTGGAAGTCAATGATTCACTCTCACCCCCACTTAGTTGCTGAGGCCTTCCGAGCACTAGCATCTGCACAGTGTCCACAGTTTGGCATTCCACGCAAACGACTAAAACAGTCATGAAATCTTCCATGAACTATAGAAAATTAATGACTCCTCATCCATGTCTGGAGGGTTTTTTTAACAAAGCATCTGTCAGAATTTGCTTACCCTGTCCACTGAACAGAACCTGAAAGCTTTTGAGAATGGATAATATATGGTTTAATAATCAGCTTTAAATTAGACTGATAACTCTCCAGTTCACTGAAAGGCCTTAACGTCAATTGCTCTAGTTCATTTGTGATTTCCTTGGTGTTTTGTTTTTGTTTTTTTAAATTGTGCCTCGTCTTTTTGACTCGGCCATGTAGGATTGCACTAGCTCCATAATCCAGTAATGCTGATAAATGAAGACTGCTCTTGAAAGGGATGTTCCTACTTTTCCTCTCCCTCCCTCCCTCCCTCCCTCCCTCCCTCCCTCTCTTTCTCTCTTTTTTGTCCCCCCCCCCATCCCAAAATGGAGATTATCATTTGGTCTTGTGGTAACTGGAAGGTTTCAGCTAGCCTCTTATTAAAGCACTTGAACTGAAGGCCAGCAAGCACTCCAGTCCAAGTACTGTGTTTAGAGTGCATCTGCCTACTTTCAGAGGGTGCTGTCAGGCATGCTGTGGCAATATACTACTCTGAATATAATTTATTTTTCATTGGTTCAGGTGAGTGAGGGATATATGCAATGTCTTGGCCCAGAAATGTATTTTTGGGAGAATTTGCAGATTGCTTAATGTCTGAGTATGTCCATCAAGCATTAAAAGGAACACACTAACCCTTTTGGCCTGTGTTACTTTATGATCCACTGGGGTTTTCCATGGACTGAACCAGAGTGAAAGCTAGTATGGGGAGAGGATAAGTGAGATGTTTTAGGAGTAAATAGTTGTTTCTCAAGTGGAATACATGGAAGGTCAATGATGCATAAGAATGACCAAATGTAAATTTCAGAAATGGGCCAAATTATGGATTCTCAGTATGCACTTTTAATGTGTAACTTTTGTATGTTGTGTGGTACATATATATTTTGGTTTTGATAAATATGGTACAGTAATTGTGGCCTAACTTTTGAAATACATTAAGATGCCCACAGCCACATGGGATTTAGTTTTGTTACTGCAAACAAGGAAAGCATGACTTTAGAGATGTTGATTCAAAGTGAGTATCTCAAGTGTTCATGTTAGAATCCATTCTATTTTCACACTTAGGACAGGCTTACTTATGTTCCTTTAGTGTGTGTACGCACAAGCCTGTTCACACTAGTAGAAGTTGCACAGACACACACTTAGCAGGAAGAGTAGAAGTCTGAAATGTCAGTATTTGTAAGCACTGACTTGGCTGTTTTTAGCATTTGTTATTGTACTAGCATTGTGGATGGTATTGAAATTCTGCATAATGTGAAAAGGATATAACAACTTGTAAACTGCTTGTAACAGGCCAGTTTCTTATTATACAAACCTTAGCTTTAATGCCACCACTTCCAGTATATTTGCTAGCATTGTTTACAGTTGGGAGGATTTGTCCACAGCGATGCACATTGTAGATGTCTCTTGACCTATTACCTTGAAATTTCCTTTTAAAATAGTGATGTGCTATATCTGTTGTGTGGGAAAGAGTTGCATTTGTCTGTGAGAAAAGGGAATCCCTCTGAATTCTACAGTTAAATATTTTAATTGGCCTATCTGATTCATATAATTAGTCCATAAATTTCTTTACCTTATCAAAGGGTGTGGCTTTTCTGTTTTCAGCAAGGAAGTGCTGATATGCAGAAAGCTCTTGAGTATATTTATTCTTCAATGTTGTTTTGAATAAACCATTCTTAAAGAGTAGTTGGGGACAAGAGGAGTGCTCCCAATCCAGCACAGTGCAAGAACTTGAAACACACCCATGTTTTGGCTGAACTTGTTCTTCCAAGTGAAATCAGCATAAATTTTATACCGCTGTCCTTGAGGCACTGCTATTAAAAAGGGCCATTTTAGTTGCACTCTTGGTTGTTTCAGTGGGCCTGACCATTATTCAGTGAACCAAAGTGGTACAGAGGAGTTCTATCCAGGGATGCTTTTAACATTTATTGAAAGTTTCTCTTTATCCAAATTATAGTCTTCTAATGTTCTTATCAGAGATGAAATATAACAATGCGTGCCACTCCGTGACAGAGAAACTTGTGCTGCAGTGTAACAAATAATCATAACTAGCAACTTTGCAGCTTGAAACTTGCAGCTATAATATGCAAAGTGACTTGAATATTTAACACTGTAACTGTCCATTTCAGCTTGTTACTACATACAGAAAACAAATGGAGCATCTTAAGTATTTTGTTTAAAGTTTCACGGAAGCTTAGTAGCAAACTTTGTACCAAAAATGTGGCCAAAACACTGCTGAAAGAATATCAAATTCTCTATAAAAATCCACTTATGAAAATTATCCAGTGCAACCCATACCTGACATTAATAGCCAATCATGGCAGTTGATGTACTATATTATCCATTGGCTATTTAGAAAAGATACAGACAGAATAAAAGAAATATTTTGTCCATTGGGTACACTCTAATTCACTTTTTTTCTGTAGTGAACCACTTGCATTGTTCTTTCTCTTCCAAAAAGAGCTGGCAAGAACAACTTTCTCTGAGTAATGGCAGACTGCTTGTATTTTCCCTTTTTCCATGAAAATAGATGGTAATGCAAAGTAATGCAGGAGAAAAAAGGTTTATTTATAAATGTATTTTCTAGCTGAAAGCTAGGCATTTTGCAAGGGCAGGCGACAGCTCGCTTAACAGGATTTTTCAGCGCAATTATCAAAGTGCCATGTTTGGCTTGCTAGTTCTGCCCTTTAAACACCCATTAGCTATCAGCATCAAACTTTTCCCCTGAAGGAAGCACCCTGCATGTGTTTGTAATGATGTGTGGTTTTTAACAAAGATTTATTTTCTGAAAAATAGGACTCAGTTTGCTGTTAAAAGTGGCAGAGGTTCCACTTAAATGACTTATGTGATAGTGTTTTTCAATGAAGGAAACTTCAATAACCCATCCCAATCTTGACAGTCCATTTACTGCATGCTGAAGTATGAAAGCATAGTGCCTTTTCGAAATGGAAGATAAAAAGATGGAATTCCGAAAAGTCCTTGGGAAGCTAGACCGAAGGACTGATAATAAGGAAGTTGGGAATATGGATTACAATAAGTATATCTTCCTCAACTTGGACATCTTCAAAAACTATGGGTCCAAAATATTTTTGAATTTTTCTCCAAAACAATTAGAGGCATTCCTATGGACTCAAAATGAGATAAATTAAAGGATTTGGGTTATTAAGGGATAAGGATTGCTTTGGTAGGATTTTTCCCCGTTTCCATTATTTAAATGTGGAATGGCAATGAGTGCTTGATGACTTCAGAGAGAGCAGCACAAAGCATGGTGCACACATTGCCTTCCTTTATAAAAGAGGATGTCCTTTCAAGTTCAAGACCAAATAACTGTGTTTGTGAAATTCCTATAGAAAATATTAAGATTGCCAGCTGGAGATGTTTTGTTTTAGGTTATATGACCACCTAAAGCAATTACTACTTTTTCCCCACGCCACCCCCAGTTTAATTTTTTTTATTGACTGGGTTGACTGGCTTTTCTTAAGACTTCCTGTGAATTACTAGTTGTTTTGTTTTACAACACAACTGCATTGATTTGCTTGCTTTCTGCTTGCAGCAAATGGACTTTTCCTGAAATGGATTCTCATTATTTTTGTCAGTGTTTGCTGTGATTTACATTTATAATCATACTCTTAGGTTAAAATCTGGATTTTGAAATGTCAGAATGAAGGTTTATTTTTTGAGTCCTGTTTTAGAATCAAAACATTGGAAGAACTTAAACCTTGTCTTAGTTGAAAGTTACTCACATTACCTATCATGATAGAACACTTGCATCAGAAACCATCCAGCCTTTTATATCCGCCTGAGGTTAACAGTGAAATACTTTTTGTACCTTGTTGCTGAAAATATTTTTGCATTTCAGGACATCAAGTTACAATAAAGTTGTTACTTATACAGAAATCTTATGTGTACCTTGTTGCCTTTTCTACATTAACCTTTTTACTGTTACTGCAGACTACATATAATTTAAGATACAGTGGAGCAGCTTGAGCAGATGTGCAAATAACATTTTTTTCTGTGTTATGTGTTGCTATTTTATCTCTGTCAAAAGATAATGGAAAAGTGCTTGTAATTTAAGTATTCAGATAAATCTAGTTCCCAAAATATCCTTTTTTCCAACATGTTCTATACATGATAAATAAATGGGATATCCCATTGCTAACAATTATGTAGTTGTTTGTGGTAAGTGGTATCAAGAATCCCATAAGAAGCAAAAAAAAAAAAAAAAATACTACGGTGAAGAAGGGCAAATTGACTTCTGCTAGCTATTTGGATAAGATACAATTAATTTCAGCTGAAGACACAGACAAGAGACTTGAAAACTTTAGGTCACAACATCTTACCTGCTTCACCTTCCTAGTTAGTATGGCAACCATCTGAGAAAAACTGGAAGATTTTTTCAGCTTGATGGTTCCCATTTCAGATTAAGAACAAACATGGAAGTTTTCTCCTCAACCATCACAGTTTTGCTGCCTTTGCCTAATTCACTGTAATGCTTTGAGATGGATTTTCAACGCTTCATCCCCACACTTTTCCCTGACACTGAAAACTGCTGGATAGTTTCCCAGGGACTGGTTTTCCAGGTGTTGGTGACCCATAGGTTGCTGCAGGAAGGAACAGTTCCATCCCTCCCACTTGTCAGTGACCAATGCTATTTCTGTGAGTGCCGTGACAGCATGAGATGTTGGCCATTGATTTTTATTTCTGTTTTGTATTTTCATAATTAGTTTCACAAGGCAATCATGTCTTTTCCCCACAACTTTTATATTTATCTTCAGCACTTTATTGCTGATCTCCAACTATTTTGGGGAGGGGGAATTATACTGTTAATTCTGTACACACAAAGGATAGAATAGAAATTGGTCAAATTTGTATTTCCCGTTTTCTCACCTTCCTAGAATGGCAGTAGGTAAAGGCCATCTTGCCTCAGAAACCCAAAGATACCCAAGGTAACTATTCTGAGCAAAGAAAAGCATAAGTATATTGGGAAAAATGTGTAAATGAAAAATCTTATTTTAGTACTTTTGAAAAAATCTGGAGAGAAATTTGTTTGTAAGAAAAATGTGTATGAAAAAACACACATCAATAAAAAAAAATAGGAGCATCATGATGACGAAAATATGATGGTGATGATGTTTATAATGTTTTTTTCATCGAAGGGCAGAATATCAACATACACAATCAGGGACAAAGACAATGCACAAAGTGAGTCTCACAAAGTGAGATGGAATGACAATGGGAAGAAAATGCCAATGAAATTCTGAGAAACTGAATGAATTGCAGTATGCTTTGTCTTCTCCTGTGAGTGCAGAAGTAAAGCAGACAGGAGTTTTGTACCAGAGAGGCCAGAGACTTGTGGCAATTCAAGTCAGTTTTTAAAAAGAAAACTTAAAAGGTTAAGAAGAGATGAGCTAAGCAAGCCAGAATACAGCCACCCATAGCCTTTGTAATGCTGTATGGGTGGGGGTTATGGGAGAAAGAATGCAAAATTAGAGGTCTGGGGATCAGATAGGTCCAGTTAGATACAGAGATAGGGCCAGTTAGAAATAAATGGAAGACATGTGCACAGTTTTGGGGAGCTGAAAGTGCCAAAAGAGTTAAGGAAGAACTACTTTATTTTAAACTGAGGGGTTAACGGTGTAGTGTGTGTGGAGCCAGAGTAAGGTTATATTTCTAAAGTATGCATTTTATAATAAATCTTTGCTGGTTTTATTTTATTTTTTTTCTCTGTCTGGATATTTTAATTTAATAATTAATAGGACCCATCACACGTTACCACACTAAACTCAAGAATCAACATACTTGATTGTCCGTGTAGACTTCACCTTGAGGTCTGAGAACCCGACTCGGAAAAGTTTTAAGGGTAAAGGAACAAAGTAAGTGACAGGAGCTCAAGTGTGCGGCCTGTCACACTTGAGGATCTATCAGAGGTACCTATTTTAGGTACCTTTGAGAAATGGGAATATTGAAATGTACTTTAAGATTGCATCTGTAACATTAACTTCTGTGTGAGGGTGGCTTGGAACTCTAATTGTATTTTTGGATGTTTTGAAATTAATCGTAATTACTTTTCAGAACTGTTCCAGAGGCTGCTCCTAATGTGCCAGAGCAGATTTTCTGGGGAAGGGCAGTTGCCCAAACTCATCTCCCCACCCCATACTCTACAACAGAGGACATTCCAATCAGCAGGAGAGAATTCTGTACTCAAGCCTCTAATCACCTTTCATGATTCATGCAACTTTCATCTGAAGAACAGTTAGTCTTTTTCTGCAAAGCACAGCCAGCCTGGCCTGTAACAGTAGCACGTTACTACAATCAGGCATTAGCAATATTTGACAAGTGTATTATGCAGAGGGCTACTAGTGCAGTATTGACCTTATGCTAGAAATGGGAATTAATTACTCAGAAAGCTCTTGTGAAGGGAAAAAAGAGGAGGGGATGTGTTTATTGTTTCAAGGAAATCCATCTTGCGGATAAGAAAGGAAATAGACAACAGCATTTGACCTGTGCTTGGTTACAGGAACTGAAAAGGGTGGCTGTCATCTGTGGCTAGCAACCATTATTAGAACTGGCTGCTCCCTTTTACCCATGGCTGATTCCTTCCCAGGCAAAGGGAACAAGGAGAGTGACTTTCGCAAATAAGAAGAAAGTAAAAGGCTAAAGTACATCTGTCGCAAGGAAATACAGAGGGGAAGGACCTGCAGAAACTGGCTAGCTCTTCATTGTCCTCTCTTTTACCAAACACTGTGTATGGAAGCATTGATGTCTCTTTGCTCCTAGCAGTATCTGACATCATGGAGGCAGAGCAGTTTGGAGGCAGCAGGACATCACTCCTGCTTGTGCAAGGCAGCCTTGCTGAAAATTTAGCTTGCTTTCTTTAGTTCCTCAAGCCCCAACCCACATCATTCCAGAGGAATGGATGGGAGAGCGGGGGGGGGGGGGCAGAAGTGGCAAAAGGAGCCAGAAATTTCCAGTCCTTTCAGTGTAGTTCCACCTAGCCTTTTCTCAATGCAACCCTGTCAAATTAAAAACTGGTATATCAGCTATTACATAATGACTAATTAGCCGTTAGTCTGTTTTCAAGAACTACATGAAGACACTGGGGAAAGTCACTGGGAGGTAATGGTACCACTCTATGCTGCATTGGTTAGGCCTCATTTGGAATATTGTGTCCAGTTCTGGGCACCTCAATTCAAAAAGGATATCAGCAAGCTGGAATGTGTCCAGAGGACAGCGACCAAAATGGTGAAGGGTCTGGAAGCCATGCCCTGTGAAGAGAAGCTTAGGGAGCTGGGTATCTTCACCCTGATGAAAAGAAGTTTAAGAGGGGACATGATAGCCATGTTTAAATATTTGAAGGGATGTCATGTCAAGGAGGGAGCAGGCTTGTTTTCCGCTGCTCCAGAGACTAGGACAAGGAGCAATGGATTCAAGCTGCAGGAAAGGAGATTCCACCTGAACCTCAGGAAGAACTTCCTGACAGTCAGAGCTGTCCAGCAGTGGAATATGCTGCCTCGGAGTGTGGTGGAGCCTTCTTTGGGGGCTTTTAAGCATTCTGTTGGGAATGCTTTGATGTGTCTTCCTGCATGGCAGGGGGTTGGACTGGATGGCCCTTGTGGTCTCTTCCAGCTCTATGATTCTATGAATTCTGGGACTGGCTGTCATCAGTATGCTGATGGTATCGAGTTCTATCCATCTATTACAACTGATGTCAAGGAGGCTGTTGAAGCCCTGAACCACTGTCTGGATGCAATAAAGGATTGGGTGTTAGTGCATGAACTGAGGCTCAATCCAGGTGAGACAGACGTTCCACTGGTCAATAGGAAAATTAATGTGAGCTTTAGATTACTGAATGGGGTTGTATTCCCTCTAATCATGTTCGTAGATTGGGGGTGCTCTTGTTCCTGGAAGATCAGTTAGTTGTTGTTGTTAGAAGTGTCTTTGTCTAGTTCTGGCTGGTGTGACAGCTGTGCTGTTTCCTGAGGTGGGGGGAAAGGTCAAGCCACAGTGTTTCATTCCTTAATTACCTCCCAGTTAGACCACTGTAATGTGATCTACACAGGGCTGCCCTTGAAAAGAGTTCAAAGGTACAGCTACTGCAAAATGCAGTGTTCAGACATCACTCTTACAAAAACTACCCTGGTTTTCAATTGGCTTCCAAACTGAATTCAGGACCCATAAAGTTCTAAGTAGACAGTGGGAAGACCACTGTCTCCCATATGAGGACGCTCAACATCTAAGATGCTCATTGGAGGCCCTGTTGGGTTTCCAAACACCATGGGAAGCTAGGCTGGTATGTACACAGGACAAAATCATGTCTATAAGAATACCCCAACTGTGGAACTCCCTTATAAGCTTGGCCAAGCTGGGTTCATCTTTTCTGAGTGTTAGGAGGACACTCAAGACTGTTCTATTTAACTCAACCTTTGGTTCTTCAAAGTAGGGACTGCGGTTCTGGCTGTTTTTATTGTATGTAGTTTTAAAGATATTTTTTAAGGTGGAGCTTTTAGTCTCATCATATTTTTCATGTGAGTGTTTAATATTTTAAACTAAGCACACTGTGTATCATTTTGGGGACCCTAGGAGGTTGAGAGGCAGTGGATAAACGCTGTAAATAAGTAAATATTTATACAGTACATGGCTTGTTGTTGTTACCTGCCATCAAGTCAACTTTGACTTCTGGTGACCCTATGGAGGAGAGACCTCTGAGACATCCTGTCATCAGCCCCGCTCATTCAAGAGGAATGGAGGATACAAACAGAGGGACAGCAGTAGATAAGTATGAGCAAATGCAGTTAAACATAGAATGGATTTTGTTTGCTGGAAATGGGGAGTGGGAATAAGAAGTGAAGATAATGGCCTCAAAGAAGCAGTGAGCATGGAGAAGAGCTTGGAAGAAAGTGGTTCCACATAGACATTCTATCAAGATCATTTGAGACCTTGACAGTGTATGACAGCATATCATATTGAGAATGGTGGTCCTCAGACATCTTTTGGTGGGCCCCTTTTAATGCTGTTTTGCAAACAACATAACTGATGCACTGATAAGTATTGTCTTACTTTTCCATCTAATGACTGTTCCTTTATTTTGGAGCAGATTACTACTTGGTAGGGAGCAATGTTTGCCAGCTAAAGGGCTGCAGGTAGAGCATTCATCTCATGCCTGTAAATCTAAGTGGAGCTCACCAGCCACAGCTGATGTCCCTTACGTTTCAAAACAAAATTTGGAAAACAAAACAGTGAGGAAGGGAGGCTTTGAAAACTGCAGAAATACTTGTGCCCTAAAGTTAGAGTGCTGCAACAGATGTGGAGAAAGCAAGAGCCCGAATGTGACTGCTTGAGTGCTTTCAGTTTGAGCAACTTCAGTGTGTCCTTTCGTGCATCACAATTCATAAATATTATGGAAGTTCATTCATATTTAACAAGGTGTTATCTTCCAGTTTAGGCATTAATATGAATGGATACCTGTTTAAGATGCTAAATGTTTCTGGAAAAGATTTGAAGTATTTCAGTTAGTGAGGATGACATTGCATTTCCTTGTAGATCTGGAGTCTGATTTGTTGAATTAATATTTAAGAACTCTAATTAATTGGAATGTATTTGCACATCTTTACAGTTTTGTTACAAACTGTCCTGCCATTCTGGCATGCTATCTCTTTCGAGGCAGTAGGGGACGGAGCTTTAAATGTTAGTATAAAATTGCTTTTGCCTTGTCGGTGAATTGAGGCTATGAAATCCAGACTGTATTAGCAAAGGGCAATTTGTAGTTCTCTAAATGTTGTCAAACTGCAACTCCCATTAGACCTAAGCAGCTTAGCCAACCAGTTTCATTCCAGCAAATGCATAGAGAGCTACAAGTTTCCAGTTCATGGGCTAGATAGAAGACCAGTATGTCAAGCAGAGACAACTAGATTAGAATTCTCCTCATGGCTTTCCAAACATATCAACAGATGGATCATTTATGTTGCAAGCATGAATTAAAACTTGAGATTCTTTGGCTGCAGCCTACGATACATTTCCTAGATCTAAAACTAGATGTTTCTAGTACAGTCCAAAAACACTGCAGCACATGAAAGTATCTGTTCTTCAGGCTTTGTTCCATTAAACTAGAGTGCCATTTCAAGACCATGTGTATCACCTGCTAATCAAGAGTATTTTGAGTACTCTAGCATACATTTTTAGGAAATGTTTGTAGCCACTTCTTAAACATATTTGCATGGGTAAGTATGAAACAGGGAAAAATATTTTGCTGAAATAGTTAATTAGGAAGTAAATATCTAAGAGGACTTAAAAATTGTTGCTGGGGGAGTGTTGCAGAAGGGGGGAGAAATGAAATAATTTTCATTTGTTGAGGTATTAATAGCAGGCTCCTACTTTTGACAAGCTGACAAAATTGGAGAATGGAAACTTGATTAATCTTAATGTTTTCTGTCATGTAGCTCAATTTTCCCAGATTATTTCTCCAATTAGTTCTAGTCTTCTGTGAAGGAATGTCCAATAACAATTAGTACATTATTTTAATTTGCATATTCAAGCTATAGTATGTCTGAAACATGCAGATTTGTTGTCAGGGCAAGTCAAATTTCCTTTTTTTAAGATCAAAATATTTTAAATGCACACTTCTCTAATAATGCTCAGAAGATTTTCAAGGGCAACTTTTTCC
The DNA here is from genome assembly GCA_030412105.1 of Cyclura pinguis. Classification (NCBI taxonomy): domain Eukaryota; kingdom Metazoa; phylum Chordata; class Lepidosauria; order Squamata; family Iguanidae; genus Cyclura; species Cyclura pinguis. The sequence continues at coordinate 243,300,734 of CM059599.1, read as the reverse complement.
CTAACTAAACACACTCTTCTGATTAACATCCTACCTGAGACTGAATCTAAATTGAAAATTTAGTCCTAGTTCCATTTTTCTTAGTAAATGAATGATGACTTATTTCTCCAAATAATTAGGCCAAAAACCCAATGAACTATCCATATGTAGAACAATTCAGAGATGGGCAGAAGGTAGGATACATCGGGCAATCTCTTGGTAATTTGCTATAGATTGAAATAAAATTATTTTTATTTTATTCATTGCGTTTAACAAACCTAAAATCCACCTCTTTTCACAAAGTAGAGATGATGTCAACAATGATTGATTGATTGATTTGTGGGGATATGATTTCATTCCACATGCAAGATACTATATAGTACCAAAGATGGCCCAAAATGATGCCTTAGTGTGAAAAATGCAAACAGTGTCTCTTAATAGTGGCAATGTAACATAATTTAATAGTGGATAGCTTTTGTTTTTTAATAATGCTTGTGAGATAGACGCAAAAGAATACAAGCAGGGTCCCAGTGGACCGGATCAAACCCCTGTGAAAATCTGTTACGAAACCCAGTGCAGGACTGCCCCCCCCCCTTTCAACCTGACAGGGTTGTTGTGAGAGGAGCAGGAGAGCTCTAGAAGCCACCTCCATATTGAGACACCAAAACATCTTAGATAGGTAAAACTGCTAATAAAATGTTTATATAATGTAAATAACAAATATGGACATCAGAGAAATTTACATAAATCCAATCAAAAATGTAAGCAAAAGATATTATAAATCAATAATACATATGATCCTTTGTGGCTATATAGTGTACTTTGTGGCTACAGGTGTAGCAGGAAACACATGAAACCCTATGGAAGTGAAGATTACCAGATATGTATCTTGATAGTAATAGGAGTCCAATGACAAGGACTATCAATCAAGAGAACCCTTTAAAAAGGCAAACATATTTCAACATTTGCCATCTTCCTCAGTGTCCTCAGCTGTCTTTTCCTGAAAGTAACTAATCTGGGTTACTTTTCAAGAATAGGAAATATTGGCTGGCACCCTGTTAGTGGCACATGGATTGCATATATTTTTGGGATTATGGCAGGTGGATACATTCAATACCTCCATCTGCTATGACTCCCTTCCTGAGCCTTCTACATAACCTCCTAAGCCTCAGTGGACAGGGGAGGATGTGAGAGTAGATTGACAGATTGCTGCGATCTTGCAGCTGCCCACAGGTAGTCCTACAGAGGTCCAAGAGGATGATGTCTTCTTCCTGATACCACCTGCAGGAATGGAGCCAGCAGGTTCTCTGGGTGCCCCTCATCCTCCCCCTGTCCTCCCCTGACCACTGAATGGGTTGTTGGAGGGAGAAGCACAGGCAGAAAGCAGGTAAGCCAAATGTGTAGGGGTGGGGGAAGGTCTGTAGCTACATCTGGAAGAACTTCCATGATCTGCCATGACAATGCAGGATCTTGGCTGTTACTTGTAAAATTTATGCCTCATTTAATAGTAACTGCAATTATTTCAAAAAGTAAATTTACAGTCTCTATCCAGCCTCCAGGAAGTAGTCTGTAGAGACATGCAATGGTTTCTTCTTGGTCTCAGTTTGAAGAAATGGATAGATAAAGCTTCCCACGCCATACTGGACTGAAGGTGATTACACATTTGTTTGTTTGTTTCCTAGCAGAGCTTATTCTAGACAGATTTTGCAGAGAGCTCCTTCATGTTTTTGTATTGTGCTAAAGCACCCTATTTTTTTTTTTTTTAAATTGCTTCACTTTTTATTTCAAAGACAAAATGCTGTTACGGTTGCTGGATTAGGAGAGGAAAAGCAATAACATCCATCTGCCTCAACTGGCTCCAACAATAGGAGCGCTATCAGCTTTACGTAGACAGACTTTGCCATTACCTTACAAAGGGAGCAATTACAAGAGCCAACATGAGCCATTTTGTTAATGCTACCTGACTTTCTGCTCCTCAACACAGCAATAATCAAATTTATTTGTGATGGGTGTTGTAGAGAATGCAAATGGAACACTCCACTGAACACTTGTGAACTGTAAATAGAGCACGAAATCACTTTAGCACAGTATTTTTTTTTTAAAAAAAAACCTCTTTCTTCCACAACATAACCTTTGCTCTCCGTCCCCATCCCTGATGTTTTTATTGTGACAATGTAAAATAAAGACCAGTGTATACTCTTACTAGACTAGAAATTAGCAGTGGAGGTTGCGGGGGAAGTATGTATGTGTAGCAGAGAGAAAAGATGAAAGAGAAGATCCAGTACAGAATTAGTTGTGCTGATTACTGAAGCCCCATTGAGAACAACAGGACTGCTTGTAATTTAACCCAGGAGTTTCAGTGGAATCTGAGATGGCAACTTTCTATGGACTGCTGTTTATGGCTTCAGGCATCAGGATGATCAAAATGCAGATGCTCCTCTGCACAATTTTGCCTCTGAGAGTTAATCCAGAACAGTTTGTATTCACCATATGAGATCAAAAATCGTACAAATAGTTGGTGACAAACTGGTTAATGGAATATCCGCTCAGTTGTTATTTGCTGTCAAGTGGGCTTTGACCTATGACAACCTTATTAATGAGGGTTCTCCAGGAAGCCCTATCAACAACCTGGCACAGGCCTTGCAAACTCGGGGCTGTGATTTCCTTTAATGAGTCAATCCATAATGTCATATCTCCCTTCCCTGCCTTTTTTCCCCACTGTGGTCTTCTGCTTTATGAGGTATTACCATCTTTTCCAATGAGCTTAGTCTTCCTATAGGCCCAAAGTACAATAGCCTCAGTTTAGTAATTCTGGCTTCAAGTGTGAATTCAGGCTTAGTTTGCCTTAGGACCCATTCACAGGTGTACCTCAGTTAACAAATCCTCACCTAAATAAATTCCTTTTTACAAAGATGTTTATGCCCACATAGCCCCATTTCCCCCCTTGACCTCTACTTAGCTGGAAGTTTTTAGCAGCATTCATATTAGCGGGATAGTGAAAGCAGACTGGAGAAACATTGCTAGACTTTTTTGCCAGGTTGCCTTCATTATAGGGTTTTTCTTTAGTGTGCGGAACTGTGTCTGCACACTAAACAATGCAAAAATGCTTGACCAGGGAATGAATGGGATTTTACTGTAGCCAATGCTACTGTAGCTGTGTCTGTCTGCCTATAAGTATGCACACACAGCAAAACAGAGAGGAAAGGAGAAAGTGGCTCCTCCCGGAATGCTGTTCACCAGCACACCCAGCATGTTAAATAAGCATAGATTTAGAAGTCTGGTGACAAAAATGATGGAAGGAAAAAAAAATCATAACTGAATGCATTTTGGAAGAAGCCTTTTCAGCTGACCTCCAGAAGGGTCCAAATCTTTTTATTCATTTATGCAACGCTTACCTGAACTGGTTATTTCATTTCACATTTTGTTAGTTTTGAATTTTTATTTTTGCTGAAAAAATAAAATAAAATAAAATAAATAAAATAAAATAAAATAAAATAAAAGTTTGCTGAAACATGATGGAACCTTCTCTTCCTTTCATAGTGCAAAAACCTGCCCCTATTCTTTCCAAGTTATTTCTGCCTCTGGAACCCTATTTTAAGTGAAAGTAGTAATACATAGAAGCACATCTACTTTGTTAAGTGAGATGTATCTGTATCTATCTTTTTTGCTGGCCCACTGCATTTCCTTCAGCACTGTATTTTGAATGAGTTGATTCTCTTCCTATCGGCATCCTTCATTGTCCATATTCCACAACTGTACATAGAAATCAGAAATGCAATGGCACAAATGATTCTGATTTTGAAATTTAATTATGAGGCCTTACACCTGAGGGTTTTCTCTAGTTCTTTCATCATTTCCTTTCCAAGTCTTAGATTTCTTCTGATTTCATGACCCTGGTCTCCATTTTGACTAATGACTGAGCCAAGTTACAGAAATATTTTAATTGATTCAGTGTTTTCATCCCCCACTTTAAAGCTGTGTAAATCATCTATGGTCATTATATTTATTTCCTTCACATTCAATTGTAACCCAGCTTTTATACTTTCTCCCTTAACTTTCATCAGTAGTCATTCCAAGTCTTTTCTGTTCCATGCTAGTAATCTAGTATTTTCTGCATAGCTGTCAGTCCATTTTTACACTTCCTTCCTCTGAGTCTACAGCATCTTCCCATATGATATTTACAAATGGACATTAATGAGGGAAATCACTAAAGCAGGAAATAAGCATTTAAAAAACCCTTAAAAAAAAGATTAAAGGGTGACACGGAATTGCACAAAGTGTTGCTTATGCTAATGTATTTAATGTATAGAATTCCATTTTTTTTTAAATACTATTTTAGTTTACTTAAAAATAAAGGACATCCCTCCATAACGAAGGAACTGTATAACTTGGTGATGCTTGTTCCTGCTCAGTTGGCTGTCCAGGCAATATAACCACTGAGGTATGACGTGTGTCCACCTTTGCTCTAATTAATGACAAAACTGATGCTCCACACTCATTCTTTGGAAGAGGAAGTGGCAAAGAAGAGGCAAGGGACGGGGAAACCTAGGGAGAACTCAGGTTTTCGAATGAGGAACCATAAGAGGTGTTTTCCTCCAGAGCTTTGTTCACTCTAACAAAAACTGCACAGATGGCTATTGGGTCAGAGTCAGGTGGGCTTCTTGGAAGGCAGACATCTCAGGGATATTTCAGAAATCTTTGTTCTGAACTCTTTTACGTGTGGCCCACCAGGAATTGCTGGATTGCAAGTTCCAGCAACACTAGCCAAGATTGCCAGAGCTGAGGAATGCTGTGAATTGCAGTGTACCAGCATTTGCTTCATTCCTGCCGTTCTGTTTGTAAGTGCTGGCCATGGTGGCTGTAAATTGTCTGCTTCTGGGGCAACCCCTCAAAAGTTAGGTAAGTAAATCTAAGCCCAACTTTTTCATTAATGAATTCAGATGGTACCTGCATAAAAGGAAAGACATAATTCATATGGAATATGAAGGTAAAACCACAGAAAGAAAACAAGATACGTGCAATAAAATGAAAGTTACTTTTGCCTTTTTGGTTGGGAAAAAAACCCCTGTGATGGTGTTGGAAATTAAAGCACCAATGCTGTGGCATCAACTGGTGAGGCTGGGAAATGTTTATTGATTAGTCAAAAAGTGGCTCATATTTTGATAAATAGACAGTTTGATGAATTCAGATGTTACCTGCATAAAAAATAAGATTTAAATCATATGGAATGTGAAGGTAAAACCACAGAAAGAAACAAGGTTTTTGTGATAAAATGAAAGTTTCTTTTGCTTTTTTGGCTAGGAAAGAAGCCTCTATCATGATGCTGTAAACTAAAGCACCAGTGCTATGGCATGAACTAGTGAGGTTAGGAAATATTTACTGATTGGTGAAATAGAGCCTAATATTTTGATAAATAGACAGCTTCTCATACTTTACCCTCATCTTTTCTAGATTTGTGGTCTTTGTTGAGCCTTTATTTCCCTCTTGATCTCTTTGGGGTCACCCTTGCCTTCTTCTTCTCCCATTTCCAGAGAAAGGCAGGCAAATCTACAATAATGGCTGCCTAAGCAAACTTGAACACATGCAACTTAGCTTTAGAGGCTTTTGTAACCACACTAATGACACTTTCGTGGGTTTCCTGAAATAATTAAAAAACGTAAGATTTTCTTTTGGCCTAATGATAAGCATTCAGAGTCATTTCTCTCTTTTGTTATAGCCAGAAACTCAGTGAACTAGCCCACTATACTCTGCTGGCACAAATACTAAACATTTTTACAGAGTTCACAGGATTTTTTAAAAAAACAATAATGAGCTATAGACAGTACCTTTATAAGGGCCAATGAAATTTACACAAACGTTACTTCTCAAATAATTTTGTCAAATAGATATGCAAATGGACAAGTGTGTATATATCCCTACAGTCCCTTCTCTTCCTTATTTCCTCCCTGCAGCATATTTAAGTGACATTCTCTCTTACCCATTCTACACCCCATCTTTTCTGGCATGTAGAGCTCTGCAATACTTCTGATAGTTATCTTTAAAATTGGCTGGAAAAGTTTAACTTTTATTGATTGTAGTGTCTATCAAGTATATTTGTCTCATAATTTGCTGAGCAAGTCAAAGTTCCATAAATAATTTGTCATTTCAATAGTTAATCAAGCTCCATAATCACAAAGATACAAACGTGTGCAGAGAACATTTGGTTAGAGAGGTATATTTCTGTAGTTCCAAAATGGAATACATTTTTTTCAGCATCCTCTACATTATGCTTTCATATTCTGCAGTAGATTAAAATGTCAATCATACTCTCCGTAGTTCATACAGTGTGTCCTCTAAGCCTCAGGGAAGGTGCGCACATGTCTAGATTTGCTTATGCCCCACCATTAAAAGACCCGTGCAGAATGAAATATGTGCAAAGCTGAGCAGTGAGATGTCAAATTTGTACCGAAATAATGAGTTAGCGCCAAATGCTAATTAAATATTGATGAAAGTCATACTTTCAATTATCTTCATTATGGCCTGATGTTTTATGTAGACAGTAAGGTTTGAAGTGGAAACACATATTGTAATTAGTTGTGTTCTATTAAAAATACAGAATATTTTTCTTCAGGGAGGAAACGAGGGCTGAATTGAAGGCAAAGGGAAGGGAGTTTTTGCAAAAATGTTCACGATTGGCCAAAAAGCAGATGTTCTTTTTTGAGATTTTTTTTTCCTCTTCAGGGATGCTATAAAGGTAGGCAAAAGTGTTTATGCATTCACCATGAGAACAGTGTGGATCCAGGAACATTATCTTCACAAGACTGACTCCATCATTACATTCACCATATAATTCCTGACATGCTGGGATAAGTTTTCCCAGGAAGAAATCTTAGGTTAAATTAGTGGCTGAAGCAGCAGCCACCTGAGGAAATAGCTGCAATAAACAGGTAATTCACCAAATGAAATGAGCAAAGATTTATCATGTCAAACCCATGATAAAAGTAGGAAGTCCACATTGTACAACTCTGAATTCATTGAGCTAAAGCATTTCTACTGTCACCTTACAGTAGGTATTGTTATCAAACTGAGGAAAGGGAGAGAATTCAGGCTGGGCCACTAGTAGATTTGTCAAGAAGCCAGCTGCATCAAACTCTTCCTTCCATGAACTCTCCCTTGGCAGCCTCAGAGGGAGGAAGAGAATGGAAGCAAGACCATGCCACTGGCTCTGCCAGGGGACAGCAGATTCTGGCTCCTGCTCCCATGCAAGCATGAATCATTGGCAGTTAGTGGCTTCCATTTCAGTGGCACAGTGCATGGTGTTCTGGATTTTAATACAAACTTTAAAGAAGTTGGATCTGTTTGGAGAGACTTGGCTTCAGCAGACTGGATAGCTCTTTTAAAGTTCAGACTAAAAACCAGACTGGATTCACTGCTCCACTGATGTGGAAGTGACCAGCCACCTGTGCAGAGAACATGCAACCAGTCGCAGGTTATAAACAAACTCAGTTGAATCTTCCATTGAAATGAATAGGAGAATCCTTGAGAATCAGAACAACTTTAGGTGGGCAGTTCTTTCCTGCCTGTCACAGCTTTGCCAGATTCTTTCAGAGAAAGGTAGGGTTTTTTGTTGAGGTTCTGTGGGGAGCTCATTCAATCCATGTAGAGGAGACAAAGAGCTGCAGAGGTACTTTCCATTTGTGCAAAACTGCCATTTGATACATTACACTATACTGACCAACTCTAGTAGTAAATCCTCATTGATTGCTATCCCACCTTTCTCCTGATATGGAACCCAATGTGGCTCACAACAATTTCCAAGTACAGCTAAAATCTAAGTGAGGTCTTCTCTGAGTAAATCTGGGTGCAATCCATAATAAGTGCTAAAATGCAGGCTGAGATCCTGTATCAGAAGCTACAGTTCATAACTTTACAATGTCATAGCTATATTCCAGGGAGGATGCACAACACTTCTAGTGAAATGCAATGATGTGCCTCAGGGCATCCAGTGCAAGGGGAGTTCCTACTATGCAATGAATCCCATAGTGTTCTGTTGCCCATTGACTCCTCTTCCACTCTGATGCACCTTGTGCAATGAGACTACCGGTGAAACAGTGATGCTGTTGGCTCCGTTTGTCTAGTAGTCAAAGAGACAAAGCTACATCTCTGCTCCCTTCTTGAGAATATCAGCATTGTTCAGTGTCATAAATTACCTCTATGTGATCATATGTCAGTTTACAATTACATAAATCCCCAACAGGCTCTCAGACACTGTTGTTTAAAAAGATATCGCTTCATAGAATAATAATAATATCTGTTCTGTTCTCAGAATTGGAGGTTCAAAATAAGCTGAGAGAGGATGTCTCTTGATCAGTTTGGGATTCATCCTACCACACGGACAAGACATCTACAAGGGTCATATTCCAAAGACTCAGTGATTGTAAGTTGATTGAAGACAAATAATGCAAAGTAAAAACAAAGGAGTTTGAGGGCTAGCTGTTTTGAGGATGCTTTCTGTGTTCTTAAGGGTCTTTTCCCCTTCACCTGTAAAAGCCTCACTTCAGAATTCTTTCACACCTGAAATCAAAATCAAAATAAAAGCTTCCCAGACTATGAGAAAGGGATCTGAATATGCAGAGGCAGGAGCGTGTGGAATTAATGATGGAGTAATATTCCGAGAGCCATTTAATTAAAGCACTTTTGTTAATAATGTAGTGGGGAGGGTACGTGTTATGTAATTAAAGATAGCACATTGGTAAATGATAACTATGCAAATCCAAATCATAAGATGGAAATGCAATTGGTGTTAAAATAAGAAACTTAATGCAATGGGGAGCAGAGAGCCAAACTGAAATGAGATTCTGTTTGTTTCTTAAATGTTAATCAGATTGGAGCAACATGATGTGAAGGGTGTTGTAGAAATACTGAGCATTGTTTCAAAACCCTGCTTTATGGAGCAATCCTACTGGTGGGGTCAGGGATATCAGAAAATGATGAAGGGACCACTGGACCCAAAACGTTGTCTGGCTTGCAGTGGCAGGGCAGACAGGAAGAAGGGTGGTGATTGTCCTCTTTATTTTTGTCCTTGTTTTGTTCTGTTTTTAACTAATGTCTTATCTCCCTTTGGAAATACTGGGAGGGAGATTATGTATGGCACCACCAGGGCTAGCATAACCCCTTTTCCCAGTGTTGGAGTGTTTTGTAGATTGGGTGGTAGGGCTTTGGATCCTGCAGGGCCAGAACCTCCCTTCCAGTCCACTCTTGACAAGTCAATCCTTTGTCTCTACTTCTATTGGAGCTCTGACATCAAAGCAGGAAAGGCTTTTACAGGTTCCTGTGGAAGCTGACAGGTGGCATCTCATGCCAGATATCTCCTTGAGAAGTAGGACCTCTCCTTTGGCTCTAAGAAGGGAAGATCCAAACTTCCCTAGGACAGTTGGGTGAGGGTGCCCAGCTCCCAGAACAGTTCTCACTTTCAGGGCAAGTCACAGGGATGTAGCTAAAGCGGGGCAGGGAGCAAAATTAGGACATTGTCCCTCCCAAGTAAGAATTCATTCTGTCTCCACTCTATGAAAAGTTCCTTCAGTCCCCAAATTTCTAACACTGCAGTAACTGAAAACTTCAATTGCACATTTAGAAATGGAGTTTAAGCATCCAAAAAAAGGGGGCAGGGAAAGTTACTAATAGAAGGCAAACATGGCAAATATAAGAATTCTAATTGTGAACAATTTTTAAGTGTTTCACTCTCTGCAGTGCAGATGGTTGGAGACTGAAAAAAAATTTCATGATGGGGTAGAATTTATTGGGGGGTAATGTCCTTATTATGCTTCTTTGAAAACTAAGCACCATCTACAAGACCAAAATGACAAATGTTTTCACTTTATGTAATTGTTTATGTTAGTGGCCCAAAATATACTGTGCATAAATCTCCCGTTTCTGTACAGAATTAATATAATTTCCCCCCTTTTCTCTTTCCCATACAAGGTTGACCCACACTGCAGAACTGTAACAGCTTGATGCCACTTTAAGTGCCATGACTGTATCTTGTGGAATCCTGGGATTTCTTATTTGTTGATGTACTTTGAATTCTCTGCCAGAAAGTTCTAATCCACACTAATGAACTACAGCCCTAGAGCTTTTGAGTACCATGAATTTCAAATACCTCACCAAAGTACAAATCCCAAGATTCTGTGGAACAGAGTCTTGGCAGTCAAATTGCTATAACTGTATAGCATGCATACTCCTCAAGATGGACTGATTGACAAAGACATAAACAATCCATTGAATGTACTTTACTGTGAGGTGATTTGCATTTGAGGAGTTTTTTTTAAAATTAAAGCCATCTTGATTACGGCACAAGGATGAAACAAGTTGGAAACCTTCCAAGAGACCATCAGATTGAAGTCTTGAAGTTATTCTGTTAATTTGCTTTGACCTTCACATTCTTCTCTAGAGCCAAGACTAACTTGTTTTCTATTCTTTTTTTTTTCTTTCTTTTTAAAGGTTTGCTGAGTATTTATCTGCCTTCCATATCTCTCTATCGTTCTTTGGAACTGAATAATCTTGTCAGGTTTTGGCTAACAATATCATCTTATCCAGAGGAAGTTCTTAAGTGTCTTAATAACATCCATGGAGCTTAAATGCCCTCGGGCACCAGATCCTGTCTGATCCCTGAAAATAAGGAGGGTCAGGCCTGGTTAATTGTTGGTTAGGGCACTGCCAATGGATAGCAGCTGCTGGAGGCTATATTCCACATAACAGAAAACCACTTCTGAGTATTCCTTGCTTAGGAAAACCCTATGAAATTCATGGGTCCACCATAAATCAACAGGGAACTTGAAGGCATGTACACACACACACACACACACACACACAAACATGTACATAAGATCCTTAGAAAATAGTCGAGAGACAAATGGAGCCTGGTCAAACTATCTGAGGAAGTTTAGGTGCTTCATTGCATCTCAGGAAGTGGATTATAATTACAAGAAAAGCTTCTTTACTGAAGGCCGCAGTCCTATGCATGTCTACATTAAAGTAGGCCTTCATAGCCAAACTTGTCTGAGTAAACATGCATTGGCTTGTAGTGTACATGCTATACAACCATTAATTTGTCCTTACTGAAACTAGAGCTTGGAAAAGTTATTTTTTTGAACTACAACTCTCAGAACTCTTTTTGCCCCACCTGTGTGTGTGGAGAATTTAAAGAAAATGACTGAGGGATGAGTTTTAAGCTTCCTACAGCCATATATGTGGTCCCAATCCAGCTAAGACCCACACATGCCTATTTGGAGAAAAGCACTAACAGTGAGATGGATGTTGTATATGTCATGTGATATGAAGTTTAGCCTTCAGATTCAGATTTAGGTATGTAGGCTGCTTCATTGTACTCAGTGTAGCCCATGAGACACCATTTTGCATTGTGAGACACCATTTTGCATTGTGATCTAGTCATTGAACTGTAGGAGTCTTTTACAAAATCAAAACAAACATAGTAAATCCTGTGAGCTTGAAATTTGCTCTCCTTTGCTTTTTGGGAGCATTAATCACAATTTATTCATTAAAAAGATAAACAACAATATCCGCTTGGTTGAACAAGCTTGTCCTCTTTCATGGTAGCAATAACAGGACATTTCAACTATATGCTCCACATGGAAATCCCTCTTTGTGCAGCAGCCAGTTCCTTCTTACAGTGAGAGCAAGTAGCACATCACAGCAAGTAGAAGTCTTTTAAGAGGTGAAAAAAGTCTATTTTCTCTAGCATAAGCTTGCCTTACTCCACATGTTGCAAACAGACTATTTTGGTTTTGCAGTGACTCAATATAAAGTCAACACAGGCATTCTTTGCTAGTCTGCTTGCTCAGGCATATAAATTTGAATTGCTCACCTTGAAGGAGAATATAGTAATAGCAGAAACTTCACATTTCTTTCCATATATTATTTGACCTTTAGCTCTGTGTAAATCAGGCATTTGCAAAAGTGTGATTAAGTGTGAGACATGCTGGATCCATCACATGGAGATTGTGTCTTCTCTCCACACTTATGAACTGGGGCCATCATTGGCTTTGAAATTTTTGTATATAAAATCTGCAAAGAAAGCACTGATTGTGGAATCACACCTTCACACACAGCTTCCTAAAGCATAATTTGACAATTGTATTACATGTTTCATGAGTGAAGTCTTAATATTAGTCTTCAGTAAGCACCCATTAGATAGCGGGTAAACTGCAGAATCTCTACTCATCACAATGTATCTTGCACATCATTTTTTTTAAAGAAACATGCTTCGCATTCCCAACTTTTGCCTTTAAATGAAATTCAGAGGAATTACCCCTCCTCTAAATCTCATATTATAAATACTTGATTTCTAATTTGAAACCAATTACAGCATATCACATTTCAGGGTGATCCCCAGCTTATGTGAAATTGCTAAGATAAGGTAACCAAAGCTTAATTGCCTTTACTTATGATGAAAGAGTGAACACCATCTTGCTATAAGGAAAGAAGCACAAAAATATGATACACTGGTTTTGCATCTAAGGTGATCAAATCATGAATCAAAGCAACAAGGACAAACTAAGAGATTAGAATTGAAGGCAGTGTTATAAATTAATTTGGAGGTTCTGATGGTGTCAAAGCACTACAGGATCTGGTAAACATTTAGCACAGAGGTGGACTATGGTGGGAGGCTAGGGGGGTGCCTGAGCCCCCAGAAGACCATAGCAGACTGTACTCTCCCCATGAAATATCTAGGGGGTAGGGGGGAAATTATCACCATGTTTTAGGCTCCCCTGTGCCATTTTAGGCCCAGGAGAGTCCCTTTTTTAACAACAGAAAGTGACTGGCCAAGAACCAGGAGAAAATGCCCCCTGCACTCCCTAGAGAGTATCTGGGGGCAAATTTTCCCCCAAAGTATGTTTTGACCCTTGGAGGATACAAAATTAGATTGCTGCCTGGGGCCCATGGGCTGCATCTTACCCACACAATTTAACCCTACGAAATATTGGTAATAAAAGAAAGGCAATGATGAAGAAGCTTGAAACAGAAAGTGCAATTAAAACTCCTAATGTGAGATGCAACAATCACAACAAATCATCTGACAGATCAATGATGGCTTAGGCAATGCAAATCTAGTATAGAGTGAGTTAAGAATACCATATATTCAGAGGGCTGGGAAAAGATGACACAGTCTGTTTTCAACCTGGGTGTAAGTCTCAGGCATTACTATTTGACAGAGTTATCTGCTTCTAGGTTCTTTTTGGACTAGCCCAAGACATTTTGCAGCAGCACCAGCACAGCAGAACTTTCTTTCCCTCTTTCCACCCACTGCTAGCCTCAATACCACTCCAAAAATAGCTCTGGGGGGTTTCCCAGACATTTGGAGTAGTTTCGTTTTGAGCAGCCGCAATGGGAAGCATGGCCATTCCATCAGGGGATGTCCCATTACATTCTGGGTAATTAAAAAGAAAAAAGCATCTCATAGCCATAACAGACATTGTCCCCATGCCTAATGTTATTCCTTCCTATTCTTCCTTCTCTGCTACAGCTTAAGAAATCTTTTCGCAACATTAAGACCATATGCTATTAGTACTTAATGATGCAGCCTGTTCTTGCACAAATAAATGTTACATGAAATGAATTCCCACTCTTGAAAGTCAAAGTAAACGGCTTCTGTACACCATGAGGCCACACGGTGTAAACTACAGTTATTTCACAGACAGATTTCTGACCAATATTTTCTAGTATTTGTAGTGGAAGCTGAAAACACGAATCTACGCACACTATGGCTGGAACCTTGTTGGTGTCTTATGCACACTCAAGTTCCCTTATGGAAGCAGTTGAACACTTCTGTTGAATGTGGAGCATCTATATTCGGTTCAGAGTTGTGGAAGAGGACGTATGCATGGGGTACCATTCTGAATGCAGACTGGTTTTGCATTTTGTTCTGTATTTGGATGTACATTCAATTCTGTAACTTTTCCATTCGGTACAAGACTTGGCACGGTACAATCAATGAAAGATTTACTCTGCGCAGAAGGATCTTACCCACTGTGAAGTAAACTGTGCAAGTGTGAATCTTGTATATTTCATGCCTGTATGATTTCACCACAAATTTCTACCCTGGAGTGTTTTCTGTGCAGAACTGAAGCAGGTTTATTTTCTAAGCATACATTGATAAATTGCCCTGTAAGTCTGCAGTCCCATATTCACTTACCTGGAAGTATGTCCCATAAAAACATAACGGCATTTCAGAACAGACATGAATAGATTCTGTACATTCTTTTCAGAAGTAAGCATCATTCAGTTCAATGAGGCTTACTCTCAGTTAAGTGGGTAATAGGATTGTAGCCAAAACCTTTTAACAGGTTGGCAGCTTTACCCTAAATTATGAAAAATGCAGAGTAAAATCCATATTTAATCTAAACATATCCAAAACAGTTACACTGAGAAAAATTGCAGTCCAAAGGAAATCTGGCCTAAGCAAATGACAGATTTAACAAACTCTCTTTATTTACATAGAAATATGTGTACGCAGGTATTTTGTACTTGTACACATACATTTCTAAGCATATATACATTTATAATTCCCACATACTCTACAATAAATAACTTTTAGCTGTATTTTAAACTGCCTATAGAGTTGGGTAAAAATACATGTCCAAAAATAATGGCTTACGACTAAATTACAAAAGCACCCAGTATTGAACTCATAAATTTTAGCAGTAAATCCTAGCTTATATACAGCTAAATCTAGAGCACACACGACATAAACGTGAACTAGAATTTTAGTGGTTTGTCATCTTGGCAGAAAGGAAAGATGGAAAAGATGTTAATGCAGACAAAACGTTCTCAAAAGGAGAAAAATGAGAGTGCAAATCTTCAGATTTATGACCAATCAAATAAAAAACACATTTCTCAACTTCAAACTTCTAGGACAATTTGTTTTCTTTAATTAAAAGATATTTGGGTGGAGATTTCCTGCAACTGAAGGAAAGAGAATACTCTGCTTTGGAGTCAGGAGTGGACTAAATGTATAGATAGCTGGGTAATCTTGCGTTTTGTGCCAGCAAGTTCCAGTCCAATGGCCAACTGGAACTTTCCTCCACTGAAAATCGTGAGAGACAGGCAAAATGGTTGTAGGGGTCAATCCTGCCAAAAGCCTCCAGATTAAGTTCTGGACAAGTGGTAGTCCAACTGTGACACAGACGTGCAGGACGAGTAGTGCAACTAGTAATGCTGAATACCGTGAGTAGTCACCTCTTTCTGTACCTCTTCTTAGATCTGGTTATGATTATTTTTTTAAAAGAAATCTAGTTTTAGTGGTATCTATCTTGTCAATTCATTATACTGAAAAGCTATGGCAGACAGGACTAGCATCCATCTTCTTCTGGGATCAACCAATCAGCACCAACAGAATATTGAAAGGGATGGCTGGAACTAAGGGGGGAAGGGAAAAAAGGGCTTGGTTTTTAAGAAAAAAATAGAAAGAGGTAAAAGCTAGCTGGGAGGAGACTCATAAAATAGTAAGCTAAGGGAGGTCTGGAAATAGTTATGGTGTGATACATATGTATCTGAGAGAATTGTAATGTAAATATGTTTGTGTAAAAAGAAGCGTGTACCTTCAGGTCATCTGTTGACTTACAGAGATCCTATTAACAGAGTTTTCTTAGGCAGGAAATACTCAGAGGTGGTTTTGCCAGTTCCTTCCTCTGAAATATAGCCTACAGCACCTGGTATTCATTGACAGTCTTCCATCTAAGTACTAACTGGGGCTGACTCTGCTTAGCTTCCAATATGAGATGGGATCTGGTGCCTTTAAGGTGTTTAAATACCAGACTGAAAATGTTTGGAAAGAAATCTTGTACCCTGTTATTGTTCTTTTTAAGTGTTAATCTACTGCTTGAAACTCTTCTGTACAGGGAATTTAAGAGATCCTGGTCACATGCCAGCAGAGAGACAGGAACATATACAGTAGAGTCTCAATTATCCGTCCTTCGGTCACCCGACATTCCGGATTATCCGACGTCGCGGCTGCTTGGGGGCGTGGCTGTAGGCATTTCCGCGCCCCCAGACACGCCCCCAAACATGGCGGCCGCGACGGGCAAGGAGAGAAGGGCGAGTGAAGCCTCGCCCCAAAACACGGCCCCAAGTGCGTCGGCGGCAGTGAGCAGGGCGAGTACCTCCAGGCCCCAAAACAAGGGCCAAAGCATGGCAACAGGGAAGGCGACAGGCACAGCATCATCTGTTGAACCTCTCACAATCTCGCATGGCGATGGGGTTAGGGCTCTAGAAATCTCAATGAAGTACATCGAGCAACAAGAAGCAGCTACGGGGGTCGACATTATGATGCTGCAAAGATGGCGAGACTTGGCTGCGAAGAAACGGCAATCGTCGGGAAAGCAGAAAAGGATCAGTGATTTCTTTAAATTTTCAGAGGACTGAACTGTTTGTACTGTACATCACAATGTTGATCAGTGATTTCTTTACATTTTCATTTGCAATTCATAGTGATTTCAAGGCTTTTCTTAGACCCTCTGGATTATCCGACATTTTTGGCTATCCGACTATCAGCCCGCCCGTTTATGTCGGATAATCGAGACTCTACTGTATATGCATGTAAAAAAAATGGTGTGGTTTGGATGAGGTGGGACAGGATGCATGAGTGTCAGGAAGGAGCAACCTGGGAGTCTCTCATACTAAGAATTCCTTCTTCCTTTCCTTACTTGATTTATGGAAGGAGGTTTTGTTCTAGGGGATGTAATCTGGTCTCCTAAATGTTGATGGCAAAGTATCAGTGAGTTTCCAATAACAGAGTTGCTTTGTATTGGTGTGCATTCTGCAAATGTACATTGTTAACAAGAAGTAAATGAAGGCAGAGGGACCCATAGCTCCTGGCATCCCTGTTGTCTTGGCTAGAAGAGGAAGGCTAATACAGAAACCCTTTAGAATCCACTTGTGGTTTCACTCAGTACTAGTGGAAATTCTTCATTTATTACTTGCCACAATGGATAACTGCAAACCCTGCTGATGGCCTTTCTAGAGTTAAGTGATTTAATATATGCATACTTGGGCTACATATAATTCCAAAATGCACAAAGTTGACAGATCTGTACTTGTTAATAACTTATTTTTTGTGATCTTTCAACTCTGGACAACAACATGTTTTAAACATTACTTACATTTTTCAGTTCTCTTTCACAGAAATCTAATACTTAGGGCTATGTTCTTGTTGTTACGCACCTTCAGGTCATTTCCAGCTTATAGTGACCCTAACACAGGGTTTTCTGGGGTTGAGAGTATGTGACATGCCCAATGTCACCAGTGTGTTTCCAAGGCTGAGTGGGGGATTGAACCAATGTCTGCAGGGTTGTACTCCAATGCTCAAAGCACTACACTATGTTGGCTCTTTACTGAGGGCCATCCCCTATGTCACATGAAAAGACTTCTCCTTATACCAAAATACATTCCTTCTACTGCCTCCTTATATGCACATCTATATCTGTGCAGAAGATCCTTCAGTCCTCTGGATCAGATTTTGGGATATATGCATAGAGCTGCAGGGGAACTGGGAATTCACCAAATATGTCTGTTTCACCAGCAGGCAGACATGGTTGGCTTTTACCCTGATTCAATAATCATTCATGCTAAAATTTTAAGACATCTATGAATCCTGCACTGGATTTTTCACTGGATCTTTCACCTGTAGCTTTCTATTCTGTGGTGAATTAGCCACTCACTGGCTTCATAAATAATAATAAAAAAATCATCCAACAGTGTGGTCTGAGGGTGGATGACAGATATCTTACTGATCAATGCCTGGATGGATATCAAGGGGGTACACCACATATGCTACCTATAGTTCCAGAATGGAAGAAGGGTCATATATGCATTTATATTCCTACAGATGTACTTCAGTAAAATAAAATAATTAGTACTTGTACATCGAAAGCATATTCTTTCTTTAAAAAAAATGAACAATATCAGAACACATATACAAAAACCCTGAAATTTTGGTTAGATAAACACAAGTTTACAATTGACATATCAGATCTCAGATTTCTTACTCAAGAGAATTTCCTCCCATTCCACACCGGGCAAGTGTAGATGTCCCTAGAAGTCATGTGTCTGAATATGATTCCCATTTCATAAAAGGGGATGATCTCCACAGCTTGGCTGTCTCACTGAAAATTGCTTTACAATATACTGCATTTAATGAGAACTGTTTCCTTCAGAGACCTGAAAATCCTAGGGATTAATGCATTTTTACTATGGCAAAAACCTCTTGAGAGCCTAGGAAGGGTTCACTTCACTGTGTTAGCAACAGACTTTAAGGATAACCCTGTTTAACTAGAGAAACTTATAGCATTAAGTGGATCTTTCAACAAATGTCTTTAATTAGGACCCTGTTTTTAATCTTTTTCACTTATTGCAAATCTTCATCTAGGAATGTGGCAATAAGCCTAGAATGTATGTTCAAACTCTGTGGATGGTGCCAGCCACTGCTCTTGTAACAATTATACAAATGTATTTCAGGAACTGATATAAACATGGCTTCAGAGGTGTGCAAATAAGACACCCATAGTACATTAGCTGGGCTCAGTTCTGCTGGAGTTTAGTTAAATGGCAAGCATTAAATAAGTGGTATAGCTCTTGTGAATGATTCATTCATGTACAGACTATGCAAATCGCACAGAAATTCACTGTGATATTCAATTCCTACAGAACTTTTGCCTAAACTTTAGGCAGAATTCATGGCCGTTGTCGTGATGTGCAACCCCCTTCACATTAATCTTTTTTCCCCTTATGTTTACATCAGTGTTTAATTCTCCATTAAGCTCCTACAGTTGTCCATTTTAGTGTCATTTCTGCAAAGCCCTAAATATTTGCCTTGACACGTCTGCATTCAATAGCAGTTCTAGTCCAAATTTTCTGTAACACCAATGAAGCCTGCCTCCTTCCACACTGAACACTTAGCTGCTATTAGTTTTTTTTTTGGCAGCAAGTTTTCAGATAAGTTGAATAGTACACATTGCTTACATGTGAGTTTGTTCTCTGATTCTTATCTGTATATTGCTAGTGGTTACTTTTCCCCTACAACTGATTGGGACAGTTTTCCCCCCCAATACATCCAGTAATTGAATGTATTTTTAAAAAATGATATTTGGGTACATGAATGTGGAAATATTTATGATCACAGCACAGACTCAGAGCTGGTACACAGGCATAACCTTGATTGTTCATCATGTTGAACTGCAGCTAAGTGGCTGAACTGGCTCTGCTAAAAAGACATGTGTCTCTGAACTGCTGTGAAAGTTCTGTCTATGCAGCTTGATCTGGGATGGTTCATTGACAACATGCATATTGCTACTTGATGTTGTAGTCATCAAGTGCAGAACATACGTGGGTGAACCAGCCCATGACAGAGGATTGTTTTCAGGGGAAGAAATGTGTTTATTTTAACCTGATTGGGAAACACTGTCTTAAGACATTTAAAGCAGTATTTTAGACAGGTTATCAATATTCTGATTTAACAGTCCTTGAAAACAGAATAGAGTGTATCATCCAGAAGATAAATAGGGTGTCTCGCTGTGGTAGTTGTAGTCAGGGCAAACCTTTTGCACCAGTTTGTAGTCAACACTGTAAAAAGCAATGTAAATACAGATGACTTTAAATGGTTTAGAACACAACCAGGATACATGGCTTTGTGTCTGCTCTTGGTAGCAGATCTTTGAAGGGTCAAAGTTACACAAGGCAGTTTTCTTAGCCCTGTCTGTTTTCTCATATTCAATTCGACAGTTGAAAGACTTGGATTCCTTGGTCTCTAAAGCTGACTGAGGTGAAGGTTCAAACTCTACCACTTTAGAAGGTGGCACCAGGCTCACAGAAACATTTCCAAGTCCTGTTGAATTATGCCGGAAATAAACACTGAAGGTTCCATTGCCATGGTCAACAATTTTCCCTGTTATGAGAAGATTCAGCTTCACAGTTTTGATGTTAGAATGGAAGTCACCCCATCCAAACATTTTCTTGAATTTCCCAGTTTTTACAATTGGTCTGCGTTTAGTTCGTTGAAGAGACTCCTGAACTTCAGTGATGTTGGATAACCAATCCCAAAAGTTGTCTATGCTGTCTGAATATGACATTTGCCCATGTTTCAGTCCTGGCGATGACTTAACAAAGAGGCGTAAAGGATTGATGATCCTTGAATGGACTATGTTATCAACCAGAGTATCTGTAGCATCTTTGTCCTCCCAGTCTAGTAAATCTGTGGCACGTATGATTTGCTTAGCTTCACAGCGTATCTATTTAAAAAGAGAAAGAAGGAAAGAATATAAATACTAAGGGAAAATACTTTTAGCCTGTCTTTACATGATAAAACAATTAAGGTACCTTACAACAGTACTGCCATACTGAATGCCTTTTGCGTAACCAAGCTAAGTTGTGCAGGATTCTAGCTAAATGTTCTCCCACTAGTGAAATGACTCCACCAGTGGCTCTTCCAACTACCTGCACCTTGGTAAGAGATGATATAGTGAGGCCTTTCTCATTGCTATGGCACCAATCAACCGTTATGTGTTTCCTCTCCTTTCAAAGCCATCTATTTCAGTGACCGTTCCACCCGGTCGTTATATGAATTCATTACTTAATAGCTAGCTGTTATACAAATAGGCCTATTTCCCCCACCCCACCCCACCCCATTCACCCCCTTCCTGACCCCTCCTTCTTTCTTTTTACCATTTTAACAGCTGCATTTGCTACAACTACACTGGAAGAATATGGAACCTGAAACACACACATTCTGCAACAGAGCTTAAGAGGTACCAGATATTTATTTTAGTCTAATCAAATGCTACTTGTTAACTCAGATAGCAGCCAAATTCAGAATTCCCATACTAGTAGCAAGTGTCATCTATTCTGAAAATAACAAAATCACTGGGTGTGTGGGTTGCAGTTTCAGCCACCAGAACAGCCTGGTCATTGTTCCAAGTCAACCTAGATGTTTCTAGAGTTCTAGAACCCCGTATTGTGAACCCAGGCTTGGAGGTGAGTGGACATAGCAGGACTTAATTGTTTTTACTCCTGGGAAACAATTATTTATACATTATTTAATAAAATATTTATATCGCCCTCATATACAAGGTCTTCAGGGCAGCATGCAATAAAATAATTTTAAAAGACTAAAACTATATTAAATCATTTATCATTAAAAAGCAGATATAATTTAAAAGTTTAAAAGTTAAAAGTCATTTAAAACCCATAGCACAT
This sequence comes from Cyclura pinguis, assembly GCA_030412105.1. Lineage (NCBI taxonomy): Eukaryota > Metazoa > Chordata > Lepidosauria > Squamata > Iguanidae > Cyclura > Cyclura pinguis. The sequence continues at coordinate 243,279,512 of CM059599.1, read as the reverse complement.
GCACAAACTGGATAAAATAAATTAGGCTTCAAACGCTTTCATCATCATTATCGCCACCGCCGCCACCATCATCACCAGATGACATTTGAGGGTTCCTGCTAATTGGGCCTCTGAAGGCAGAGAATATTCTAATATAAAGGGAGTATAGATGAAGGTACCCCTGAAGATTACATTTCTCCCCTTGAGACTGCAGAAAGTTTCAGACCACCAGAGAACATAAAGAGAAATGTATTGAGATCTGATGATGAGCTGTAACTCAGTAAAACAAAGCACTGCATGTGGAAAGCTGCAGGTTCAGTTCTTGGTTCCTCTCAGCAGGGGTGTGAAAGACACCCTCTCTAAAGCTGAGGGGGGGGCAGAGGGGCTCTAAGGGAACAGGAAGGAGCTTCCTATTTTCCTTTGAAGAAGCACCTACAACCCTGCCTGTAAGGGGAAAGAGTTTTCTGAGAAAGGATGAAGGTATATGCATCTCAGTGGTTTTTGGAGCTGGAGGAACTTTACTTTGTCATACAAAAAATGATGACTGTATGTTACTTGACAGATATCTAACATAAATTTTGCAGACTAATATGACCTGTAGACTTCCATATCTCCCTACAATTCACCCTGGGAGAGCCTCTATTCAGCTTGACATGCAGAAGGTCCCAGATCCAACAGTTTTAAAAAAGATCTTGGGTATCACCTGAAGAGCTGGGAAAGACCTCTGCTTTAGATTGGCCACTGTCAGTCAGATTAGTACAGACGGACAAGTAATCTAATAGTATATGGAATATTTGTATGTCATTTCCCTCCAGTCTATGAACAAGAGTAAATCAGATGCATCAAAGGAAAGAGATCCATAAGGCAAGTAAATGAGTGAGTGAATGAGTGAAATGTCATGTTTATTTTACTGCTGCCATGTGTAACATTTCCTTCTTGCTCCAGACAAACAAACAAACTGGACATCACATTGATCATGTTCATAGTCATTGACCATGATAATGCATCTATTTTAGACCACAGGATAAAGTAAACCAGATCCTTGAATGATTAACAAAAAAAATAATTTCAGTCACAAGAAGAAATATTCTCCCCACTTTCAGACATATTAACCAGACCACTATCTTGATTTTACTTATTTTTGTGTCCATCTATTGTTGTGTATAATAACATAAAACAATTCGAATAAGCACTGGAACAAAGAGCAATTAGAACTCAAAATTAAGAAACAGAGAAATTGCTGCCCTTTTTATCAGTCTGAAATTCAATTATTCCACTAAACATATCAAAAGTTAAAATAGTTTATGACTCAAGAATCATATCAAATTTTCAGTCACACAGTCAAATCTGGCAAGATCAATTAAACCTAATGCCATTGTCAATTACACTAAAACACAAACATATCCTCACACACATACAGCATAAACCATCCTATGACACTATATTCCACTACATTCCTTTTCCGTAAGACTAGAATAGATTCTAATCATTCATCATAGTAAGTAGAGCTTGGACTTTACTGTTAATTAAATGAGTTTTTCCTACGGCAAAGGGTGCAATAGGTTTTATCGCAGCAGATGTGATTGCCATCAGGAATGTTGTAAGGAGTTTAGCAATTAAGTAACATCTCACTCTTAACTGAAAATTACACAGAAAACTACAAATTCACTTCAGTCTTTCCATGTTTTCTAGAACATGTGCTGTTCTAGAACTAGAACAGCTCTTCAGCTCTATTTCTGGGTCAGCTTCTGACCTTGTTAAGTTGGCAAAAGGGCTGTGAGTAGCTCTTAAAAGTTCTCATTTTTGTCATGCTTTTGTCCTGCTAAGATCTTTCTCCTAGCGCAACAATGAACAGGTGCACAAAACAAAACATGTTCTCTATCCTAGAACGCCAGCACTCAAACTTCTGCAGCATTAAGGTACATGCATTCACAGAGGAGTGTTACAGTGGTGCATAGTCCGAACCCGAGGTCTACTAAATATGATTTTATATCAAAGAATTGGCCATTCCAAACTGCTTCCCGTGACGTGCTTGCAAGGCCCCCGGACAAGCATGCACACAGACACGGCCAAACAAGCTGAAAAATACACAACAAATCCAGGCAGGCCAGTAATTTTCCAGCACACAGCTTCAGGAGACCTCCAGGCAACTACACTTTAAAACTACATTAAATATGCACGAGGCATACAAAGGATTCTCTGCCCCGAACAGGCAGCTTGACGAGATTAGCGCTTCTGACTACTCAACTGTCAAGCACTCTCAATTTGCATACTGTCTGTGCTATTGACAGCGCCGTCAAAATCCAATCATGCTAAAAACTGACCTTTCAGAGGCTTTGTCTCCAGCCCGAAACCCATTGTTTTCCCCGGGAACGGGCTACCCTTCAGGCATATTTTCCCCTACAAGAACCCCTGATTTTGAGTGCTTCTTCGGATCACTCTTGGCTTCCATACCGCCTTGCTGCTGCTCCATTTGCCGAGCCTTCCCCTTAGCTTCCATGTGCTGAGAACCTCCGCTCCTACAGACTTTCTTCAGACCACCCGGGCTACAGGATCAGGTGTCGTATTTCCCCAAAAACTCCCTCTTAAAATCCCCTATCTACTTCCTCCCTTTATTTTCTTAGGTCTGTGTGTGTGAGTACGCAAGTACGCAGTATTTCTTAGTTCCATGTGAGTGAGAACGCAAGTGCGCTGTGACTTTACAAATAAAAGAACTAAATTAGAACTTTATTGTGTCATGTTCTTGACTCGGCCTGACCCCGTGAACATTGGGTAAAAGATTTTGCTAGGTTACCCTGCCTCTCGTAGTGCTACAGCTTGTGCTCTGGCTAATTCCCATTCCCTATTATTTGGAGCACATAGAGGTGTCCCCCACGGGACCCCAGAAATCAGGGTAACAGGAGGATCAAGACCACATCAGACTGAAACTAAACCCTGTAGTTCTAGGAAGGCAGACAGCTGCCAGAATCTGCAAGTATGTTGGATCTGACTGTGTATGTGTGAGTATGTATGCACACATATGCAGTGCGGGATGTCTCAGGTAGTGCAAATTAAACAGTTGCCCATTTTACCTCCCAATTCTCTGCTCAGACTGATGTGAATGGCCAGGAGCTGTATGTGAGCATATGGCTGTCAGAGAGAAAACAACAACTTCCATCTTTAATATGGCAGACAAGGTGGTAATTATGCTGATTATAATTATGTTAGGTTTATAAAGAATACTGCATGGAAGCAGCAGCACAGTCTGAAGGAAGAGGTATGAGCTTCTTGTGAGATAAGATCTGGCTTTTGGTATTTAATGTGCCTACAGGATATAGCAGAAGGGATACAGTTTGGCTACAGTAGAAGAGTAGATTTCTTCAAGGTCTATCCCATTCCCCAGTAACGGGAGCACAGGGAGGCCGGTTTTATTTATTGTTTTATTTATGGAATGTTTGTTATGATTCTTAGCATTTTAATTCTTACTGCTACTTTTTGATTGTTGTAAATGTGTTTTGAGTAATTGGTTGTTTTCAATGCTTTTTATATTTTGTATAGTTTTGAAATATGCATTCATGCTTTTTGGAGGGTGTTGGAAGCACAATGCTGTGTCTAAAACACCGCACTGGGGCACCACTCAAATTTGGTAGCAGCTGGGGGGGGGGGTTAAAATAGTAGGTGAACTGTGAACACAGGCCATGCCCTGTCTTGTTCAGTTCTCCTTCACTTGATGAGAGAATCTACCCATCCCATCAGTCCATTCTCCTGATCCTAAAGACTTAAATATTTTGAACACAATCTCTTTTTTAAATACCTTTCTGTTTTCTCTCTCACCCTTCACACTTCCACCTGTAATCTTAATGAAGATTCTTCTGAGGTATTCTTTTTCTTTTTTTTAAGTAATTTTATTAAAGTTCCAACATACAAAACAAACAATTATCATTGTATTCTTAATTGTCGTATTACAACTGTCTTCCTTCCTCTCTGGATTACAATCTTTATCATTCCATTGAACTGTTATCAATGCATCACAATAAATTGTTAGTATTATCTACTTAATTCGTTAGTTCCTGTTTTTCTACTCAACTTTACTTGTTCCATGATATTTCTCTGAATTTTATCTTGTAAGAACCTTTAATACCATGAATTATGTATTATTCCCTGTCAAGACCCCTCTCGCTTCCGAAATCATCTGCCATTCTTTATAGATATCATCATCTGATTTCCCTTTTAATCTCTGTGAAACAATATCTGCATTTCTATTCTCAATAAAAGTTGCCCACCATTGTTCTGTCGTTGGTATTATATCACTTTTCCAAAGCCTTGCAAATTCAATACGGGCAATCGAGACCATATACAGTATTATTCTCCAATATTTCTTTACCGGAGTTCCCTCTAACATATGTGTCATATTTAACAAGTACATTTCAGGAGTCTTATCAATTTGAACCTGCAATACACCACATATTATCTTATGAATTTCATTCCAATACATTTTTGCTTTAGAACAGGTCCACCACATATGAAATAGTGTGCCTGCAGTCTTTTGACACTTCCAACATTGACCTGTTCCCATCTTATAAATTGTCTTTAATTTTTCGGGTGTCATGTACCATCTATGAAATAACTTATAGTAGTTTTCTTTAAGGTTCTGAGCTACCGTGAACCTCTTTGTTCGTTGCCAACTTTGTTCCCACCATTCCAACTGAATTGGATGTCCAATGTTCTGTGCCCATTGTATCATTGCTATTTTAATTGTCTCCTCCTCACATTGTTGTTGTAATATCTCTTGATGAGGTATTCTTGACACTTCAGTGCTAAACCTTGTTGTACTTCTAACACTGGGATCCCTTTTTTTCAGGAGCTAGCATCAGTCAAGAAATGCAGGTAAGTACACTGGCATGTTGCACATTGGCTTTTCCTTAAAGGCATGTGGTCATCTCTTCTAAGTGGAAATGCCTGGGCATCCTGCTCTCCTGTCTTGGGATGGTTCATCTGCATTTGAGTTGGTAGTGATTTCTGAAAGAACAACACATTGCTGTCCCGTGTTCAGTATCAAATTCACTTTTATATCTAGATGCTTCAAGCAACTTCCAGACAATCTGTAATTATGAACTCTTGTTTATATTTTTCAATTATTTGCATAACAATCTGTTACATGAGAACGTTCAGTGTAAACAACTATACTTCTTTCATGGTTAAAACAAACAGACAAACATTTGAGCATCAACAGCATTTCATTTTTCAGTAATGGTCTATCTTCAAAATAAATGGCAAACAGGATTTTACTCACAGTCTTAGGGCCTTTCCTTATTACACTGTTATAGTGCTATTATTTCACTTTCAACAAAACCCAAGAAATACTGGAGTTTGCAGTTTAGGGAGGGGCTTTTAGAATTCTGAGCCAGAGTGCTCTTTGGCTTCAGTAAACTACAAACCCTAAAATTCCACAGATGTAGCAAGTGGAACAATAGCAGTATAACAGTGTAGTGCAGAAAACCCCCTAGAATAAGTTGGGTGACTTATTTAAATTTGCAAATTCTGTATTATACCCAACAATTGGTAAAGCACCTTCAGTTATTACAGTTTTACCACACTAATGAAAAGTTTCCAGAAATCCCTTGTTCAACAGCTTATATAATTGGATTGCTTTAACAATTCTGTCCTGTCTCCTATAGTTAAGTAAAATGACAAGCTGCTTCAGCAAGAAAGAAAGGGTAAAAAAAGAAAAAGAAATCTCTCATGATTGAATCTTGCAGCCCATTAAATTTTCTGCTTGTAGATGAATCTTATAAAGAACTACATCCTCTGTAGGGAGACTCAGCACACCCGCATCTCTGCTGACAAAACTGAAAGCAGATCTCTGCTACACAAAACATGGCTATCAATGATTAGTGGTACAACTTCCCCTAAAGCCATATCTCTTCTGAATCTTTAGGCAATTGTCAGAGCAACATAATAGGAAAATGACAGAAAGCGGATGAGGAATGACAGAAGTGAACTATATATCAGTATACTAATTGTTGATATTAATATTTTCCAAGGCAATATATCATTTTCTGAAAAGCTGCTAGTGCTGATAAATACTAATAGGTACTTGGAACTTGAGGAAAGAAGAAGGGAGATCATTACAAACTTTGCTCAACTTTCCTAAAGCTTTTACTTAAAAAAAAATGAAAAAAAAACTTTACAAAGTACTACTCAAAATACTTACCAAACCAGACAAGACAAAATTATGTAGAAAATATGAATGGAAGGCACATAATTCTTTTTTTTTCAGGTCAATGAGTGCCCTAACTCAAATGTATCATGTTCCCCCATCTTCATGTTAAAATCTGCCAGTAATTTCCAGGAGGCAGAGCCACAAACCAGGAACAACTATGATTCCTCTCACTTTATAGACACAGTGGATAAAAGCTAAGACAGCCATAACATGGGAGACTCACTACCTGGGGAGATAGCAAGACTCCCCACTGACTCTACACAGATGCTAGAATGTGCATTCCCCCACACCACCACCATTTGAGACAAAAAACAGCAGAAAGGTTGTCCCTGACAGATCGCCGCAAGTTGTACAAGCCGTGCTGTGTTTTGATTGATGGAAAGTGGTGGACATCTGAGATTGTACCTTCACTGCACAGTTACAGCAGCATTTGATACCACTCTATTTGTCATGGCTTCATCCTAAAGGATCCTAGGATTTGTAGTTTGGTGAAGTAGAGAGCTCTGGTGAACTGACAGTACTGCTAATTTAAACTGATTTGATTTCTTGTGAAATGACTCAAGACTCTTTAGTTCAAGACCTAGGGGCCACTGCTGCCACTGCTTTCTCAGATCCACCTAGTGAAGGACAAATTAAAAAGCGGGGGGGGGGGTGCAAAATATTTGAGAAACCCTGACAAGGAGGATCTTGGACTGACAAGAATGTTCACATTTCAGAAAAAAAAATAGCATTTTTTTAAAATGCAGGAAACAGCAGTTTGTGCACAAAAAGTTCTATTTCTACATGGACAAATCGGTCTGCATTCTTCATCAGCTACTTGGTACATGTAAGTACATAACTTTTGATGGTCCAACACCCTCAAACCTGATGGAAACAGCGTTTGCTGGCAGAATGGACCTCCTTGTCCCCATGCAGATGACTACCCAGTACAGTAGGCTGTGTGTGGGAGTCACAGCAATACAGTCCTCCCTCCAAATTCATGGGTTTGACCTTGCAAATTTGATTATTTGCAAGGCATGTGCTTTCCTTCCCCTTCCCCATTTTCCTCCTTCCATTCCCTTGCATTTGTCACCCCAGGCCTGTGAGGCTTGTGTTTAAAATGGGCATTTTTTTTCCTTTCGGATGAGCAAAGCCCGCACTGCTAGAGACATGTCCTCTCTGACAGTAACTGTACATTCTACTATGTAATGGCTGATGATTGGTCAGCTGCTCTCTTTCCTCCTATCCTTCCTTTCTAAAGATGGTTACTGGAAGTAGCTGGAACACCAGAACTCCACTCTTCTCTGTCTGAGGAGAAAACATTGGTAAGTCCTTGTCTTTTTTCTTCCCCCTGGGAATACCAGGGCCAGAGGCAAAGAAATAGGAGAGGGTAGCTCTGGAGGGGAATGGGATTGTGGATTCTTCAATAATGAAATTGTGAGGAATTACACCCACAGATCCACCATCACCACCAATCAGCCACCATTACCACCAAATGTAATAAGTGCTTTCTATTTTCTATTTTCCTTTCAAAACACTGTGACTGGAACAGATAATGTAGAACAGTGGAAAGGTATTTTCTGACTAAGAAGTGAGAGTTGTCAGTCACAAAATGAACTTTGTTCTCTCCACGCCTAGCCTTGTTTTTTTTATGTAGACAACTGGGTTGTATTATTATTTTGCAGAGATTATAATTAAAATAAATCAGATTATAAGTTAAGTTGGGAATTTGCTAATAAATTTGAAAACCTGTTAAGTACAGTGATTGAGTTAGGTTGAAATTTCAGCAAGAATTAAGCTATTAATTTAATTGTTAAGTATTTATATAATCTGCAATACTAAACAACCAATATATTTTACATTAGCCGGGTGGTTCTCTACTCAAAGCCTTCTTCTCTTAAAATTTTGCAGAAGTACTTTGTGTTAGTCCCTCAGAATTTAGGAATAAATAGTTTAGGTCATTATACTCAATTCACTTTGACTCAAGAGTAGGTCCAGTGAGATGATAAGAGTTTTTGACTTTCATAGTCCCAGTTACTGATAATAAAAATAATAATTCCCATCTAAACCAACAGTCCCCATCTAAAAATAGTAATAGACCCATATTATTGAAACTTGATGTTCATTTATACCTATAAAGTCTAGATGACTTCAATAAATTGTAGTAAATTTTCAAGGTCACATGAACTAAAGGTGAACAAGAATAACCACAAATACTACTAGAACATAATTTGAGAAAAAATTATGCTCTACTTTTCAAACCTATCTTGTCTGAAAGGCACATCTGTCCAAAATCTCAATGCATTAAAATTCTATTCTGAAACCATATGAATGATTTATGTTTTACCATAGACAAGGGAAGCATTCACTGAGATGTGTTTGTAGGAACATATTAAAGTGTGTTTAATTTAGCTATCCTGAAAATGACAACAACCAATCAATAATCTCAGATATTAAACCAAGATGGTTATGAACCAAAAAAGGGGAAAATATGTTTATTGATGTCAAATAAAAATACGGTGAGAGTGTTGGACTGAAATTCCTTGGGTGATCCTTAGCCACTCATTATCTCTCATCTCGTTCTACCTTAGAGGATTGTATTAGAGATTGAAGTGAGGAGGAGGAGGAGAGACATTCATTCCACACTGAGCTCACAGGAAGAAAGATAGGGTATAAATATAAATAATATCTATTTTTTATCAGTAATGCTTTTTCTCCCACAAAGCAATTGAAAGAAGACTTCAGTGAAACAATAAATTCAGATATAGTTCACTCTGTTCAAATTGGGATTTAGAATAGTATAGAACTAGTTAAGAAATCTTGCATGCATGTCTGTGCTGTTGTTAGAATTCAAAGACATGGCCATGTTAGCCTGGCTCAGAATGCAAAGAAATCTCACAGCACCTCTGAGACTGTGAGAAAGTAGTTGGGTAGCATAAGCTTTTGTAGACATAAGTATAATTCACCAGATGTGTTGTGTGTGTCTTCAAGTTGTTTCTCTCTTATGATGAACCTAAGCCAAACTTATTGTGGGATTTTCTTGGGCAGATTTGTTCAGAGAGGGTTTGCCATTGCATAGCTCTGAGGCTGAGAGAATGTGACTTACTCAAGATCACACAGTGGGTTTCCATGGCTGAACAGGGAACTAACCCCTAGTCTCCCAGAGTCTAGTCCATCACTCAGGCTACTATACCACATTGTGCCTAATTATTAATTTCATCTGCAGCTGTTTTAATAAGTACAAATGGCTATTGCAATCTTTGTCTCTTTTAGTTGATCTCTGGAGGTAAGATTTTAGTCAATTCCAAGTTTAAAAATTAACTTAATTTTTAAAAATCCCCTCCTTCCAACATAACTGTAATTGAATTAAATGTTTTAAACTAGAGCATATCAACTATTATTTCAATGTGTCAACCCAGTGATTCCCAAACTCACTTAGTACTCCAGGTATTTTGGACTTCAGCTTCCCGGAGTCCCAGCTGCCTTGGCCAATGATCAGTGATTCTGGGAGCTGAAGCCCAAAACACCTGAAGGACCAGAGCTTGGAAAACACTGTATTAATATTTTTCTGCCAACTCTCCCCACTCTTTGTTCCTGATTCACTTTGGAGTGATTCAGAGGACCCCTGACCTCCTTAGGACATATCCCAAGTTATGTCATCCCAATCCTTAAAAAGGCATTTGATCTGGCCATGGGGCCAAATGACTTTGTTACATCCTGTTTGGATTACAGCATGGAAATGCATTTGTAAAATGCTGAGAAACTTCATTTGGCCCAAAGAACTGCTTTTGTTAACTGGGGCCAGTTACAGGGAGCATAAAACTCCCTTGCTGCAACAGCTCCCATTTCCAGGCACAATTCAAACTTTGAGTTATGAGCTACAAAACCCTATATTGTTCACATCAGCCTATTTGAAAGATTGTATCTCTTTATGTGAAACCAATAAAGCATTAAGAGAGGCCCTTCTCTCTGTCCCACTAGCTTCTCAGGCATATTTGGTGGGAACAACAGAGAGGTCCTTCTCAGTAGCTGCTCTCAGACTTTGGACCCCTTCTCTAAGGAGGCTAGGATGGATCCTTCCTTACTCTCCTGCCGCTGGCCAGTGAAAACTTTTGTATTCCATTGGGTTTTTAGTAATGGACTATGACGAGCTTTTAATAGTCTACTGTTTTGTCCATTTTTAAAATAGTTTGTCTTTTAATGGATTTTGAATGCCTTTAACTGTATAGATTAACTGTTTTAAATAACTATACAGATACTTATTAAAATGTATTCTCTCTCTTTCTCTCTCTCTCTCCATCCCTTATGTATTTGTATGTTTTTAATCTGTACTGGTTTTAATAACCTCCAATCTACCTTGAGTCCCAGTATTGGGAAAAAGACAGGATACACGATGATGGTGATGATGATGATAATGATGATGATGATGATGACGACAACAATAACAATAATAATCAGAGGTCATATTTGTCAATTCTAGGATGAAGGTGGGAAGAATAGTAACAACTAAAATACTAGAAGAAGGCTCCCCAGCCTTTTTGTGTATTTCTAGATGCCCTTCTCTTTCTTCCCAAGCCAAATAAAGGTGATAAAGGATTACACCAGTATCAGATAGAGAGAGCAAACAAGAACATTTGAACTAGGCCTTAGTTAACTGCATGATGGAGAACATTTTCCATTTATCCTTTAAACACTTGCTCCCCAGGAAGCACCTATAAATCTCATTTTCCCCTAGAAATAACAATCCACATGCAGATGCTTCAACACCTCCCTAGACAGCACCCAAATTACTTTTTTTTTTAGTTGCTGATTGAAACAAGCACATTAAGCACTTGTTTCCAACCAGCACCTGCTGACCACCCATCTGCTGAACTTTATAGTTTAATGATTCGTCCTTCTTACATACTTACATACTTCTCCAACGCCTGGGAGGTTTAATTTTACCTTTGCTCAAATCAGTTCATTAAAATACTAATTTCAAATTGTAATTATCTCTTGGTTAGCTCTGTTGCTTGAACAAGCTGTAGTGCTGATATACTCCTAACTGCAGGAAAGTTCACAGATGTTCCAGTCCCCAGGAGCCTCCTCTGTGCTTAGAGACAATCTTCAAAGAGATTTAGGAAATGCGCTTTAGCAACAAAGTGGGCTCCCCCCACCCCAAGTGAATAAAGTACGAGGTGGGTTATGAGGAGGGACAGTAACAAAAGTTAGCATGATCTTCATAAATTTCTAACACAAATACCACCTGACTTTCCTTTATACACAACCAACTTTAAATTAAAGATTGCTAAAATTGTTAAACAATATGGGCAAGAAAGAACAAAAGATTCTGAACTCCTTCAGAATTTTGAGATGTTCATAAATACTGACAATCTGACAACACAACAGGTAACAGCTTTAATCAAACAAGACCTGTGGACAAGTTGAAGTCTTACAGTCACCACAGATCTAAGGAGAACTGAAACTCCCAGTTTCAAACAAGGAATAGGGGTCTATCCATCCAACCAGCTCTTGGTAATTTCATCTGTTTTCAGAAATTCAGCCTACAAATAAACTGTAGACCAATTATTAAAAAAAAAAAATCAAGGGTGAATATAAAGAAATATTTCTGTTGAAGTGGAGATCTGCTGCTCTTCCGCATGCTGTTAGATATCACTTTCCATCAGTGCCAGACAGTGTAACCAGTAGTGAAGGGGTCTATAATAAAGAACCTCAGCACATCTATAAAGACATTTGTCTATCCCTGTGCTGCTGGAACCAGCAAAATGTCACAAAATAGTGAACAAGCTTTTGAGGTTTTCGGAATCCTGGATGTTAAACAAAATGGGAATAAAACAGTAAGATAAAATTGTTGTAGCCCCAGAATCTGCAGTTTCCAACTGTCTTAAGATGGACTTCAGTAACTTTTTGAGGAGTTAATTAGACTAGATTCCAGCAGGTACAAAACAGATTTTAGGATCCATGCCTCTGCCCTTTGTTATAATATTCAGAAGCACAGTTATGTTGAGTGCTCCTCTTGCCAAAATTTTGTTTCTTTCTGCTTTTCCTTAAGTTTGTAACCAAATTTTCCTTAAGTCTGTAACCAAAACTGACTTAGAGCAAACTCAGCAGGAAACAACACATAAATAACAGCACATAAAAATAATAATAAATAACAATGATGTGGAAATATTTATGTGCATGTAAGTATCTATGTATCTGTTGTAGAGTATACAGCATCTGAGGTAGCAGTTGTGCTTTATTTAAACAAGGGTGTTGTTTAAATAAGGCCTTGTCTAAATTTTAAGATCGAGGAATATTATAGTAAATCTCTAGGATTGCTTACTGCTATACTTTCATTTCCATACACTTTAATTTGGTAATTTAAAAAAATCTGGAAGAGTGGAAATTTGAAAATGTGATTCCTATTCAATGTAAAAGGCTATAAAACTGATGACAACATTGCAGCTTCTTTTCTTGGCTGTCTACAAAGATTTGTAGGTTTACTCAGGGCTTTGCCACACTACACCTTTATAGTGCTATTATTCCACTTTCAACATCATGTGGAATTCTGGGGTTTGTAGTTTACCGAAGCCAATGAGCTCTCTGGCTGAGAATTCTAAAGGCCCCTCCCTAAACTGCAAGTCCCAGGATTCCATAGGACATTGAAAGTGCAGTAATAGCACTGTAACAGTGTAGTGTGGAAAGGCCCTCAGTTTGGAAGGTTGAATCTTGTAGAGAAGAAGGCAATTCACCTATCAAAGAACAACCCAGTGGGGGTGAGTGGGTTGCACAATGATATTAAGTTACTTTTAAACAGCTTCTCAGGATAGACTGTAATGTGCAGAGCAGCAGGCCATGTGGGTTGTGTGCATTGTGTAAAGCCTTTTGTGTTCCTGCCAGCCGCTACCTACTGCCAATGGCTAGCAACAGAAATTGTTTCCACATGGCTTTTCTAATGCATAAGCCAGCCCTGAAGAAAGAGGACCACCCCAGGGCCCTGCGCAGCAATAGCCATTTACTCAGGGCTGGGCAAAGACGTTTTGCTGCTTGAGGCAGAGTAGCAAATGGTAGAAACACACAAGACAGGATGTACAGTACCCAAAGGCAGCCAAGTTATTTTGGCACAGAAGGCAGAAAATCCCTCAAGCACCTACAACCATCCAGCAGTAAAAATACAATATTAACATATTAAACAACTAACAATTTGCTGTCCTTTTTTTGACACCCAAAGTCTGTTGCCTCACTGTGTCTAATGGTAGAGCTGACCGTGTATTCATCCAGCTTACTTGACTTTCTCAATGCCCACATTATGAAGTACAAGTCCTGCATAATGTTAGCTTATCAGGAAGGCCAAGGAGGAGGAGCCCTGGAAGTTGTACTCCTTCAACAGCAACACAACTATTTCTTTCCAAAACATTCTCTTACGCTGATCAGAGCTTAAATAAGTCATTTTTTCATGACTACAACTCTCAGAATTTTCCAGCCACTATAGTACAGTGGCTGAGTAAGGGTTTCTGGGAGCTGTAGTCCCCAAAATAACTTTGGTACTGATATATACTTGTGAATGGGAATTCCTCCCACTCCAAACATTTTTTTTTAATTGGATCTAGTTCAGCACTCAGGTGTAGACAAATATGCAGTAATGATGCCGCTGTTGGAGAGTGCCTTCAAGCCATTTACAACTTATGGCAACCCTAAGGCAAACTATCATGGGCTTTTCTGAGGCTGAGAGTATGTGATGCGCCCAAGGTCACCTAGTAGGTTTCTATGGCTGAGCCGGGAATCGAACCCTGGTCTCCAGCTCTTAATAATGCTACCATCTATAAACAAAGAACTCAGGAACTGTAACAGTGCCTGCTTCAAGGAAGATATCTATCTCTTATCACTGAATGCAACATCCATCAGGTGGTAATATTCACTGGAGAAAGTCACCTCTACAGAAGTGAGCCAGTAAAAAAATGGAAACAGTTGTGTGCCTTTTGTGGCTGATTTTTGCGCATCATCTCCCAATTACCATCTGGTAATCAAAGAAAATGACCCCTTGACAGCTAATTTGCCATGTCTACTAAAGCTATTAATAACCTTCCTGTTGCTGCCTTCCATCAGTTTTATTGTTGTTTTGTGCCTTCCAGTCATTTCTGACTTAGGGCCATCTTAGTTGGCCCTAAGATGAAGCTATCATGGGGTTTCTTGGCAACATTTGTTCAGAGGAAATTTGCCTTCGCCTCCTCTTAAGATTGAGAGAATGTGACTTGCCCAAGATCACCCAGTGGATTTCCATGGATGAATGGGTATCCTGGTCTCCGGAGTCATAGTCCAACGCTCAAACCACGACAACACACTGGCTCATTCTCAGCTACTCTACTCTAAAGAAGCTGCTAGTGACAGCTGAAATAAAAATATCAACTGAACCACATTACCGTGTGTCCATGTGCTGCATCACTTTTGTACAACTATGTGAACAACTTCCAAAAACAGATGCATTAGCTAAATTTATAATATGAAACCAACATGTCTTTCAATTCCACCAGCATCATATGTGATCAAGCACCAAACGCAACATGCAGTATGTAGAAAAGAACACCACCAATCTTTGCATAAGATTCAAGAACTATAAATCAGCAAATATCACCAAAATTTTTTAGAACAACCTGATGGAAAGCATTTTAAGTTTGAGAAGCACAGCCTATCCAATATGATCTAACCATGCTTTAGAAGGCAGAAACCTTCTGGATCTACTTGACACCTTGATACCAAGTGGCCTTAATTAAGAAGACAAGACTATGCTAGCTCCATTCTCTGGATTCCATGTCCAGACCCTGGAAATTCTATAACTGCGATGCTGTTTATCCCTCCCATTCCAACTGACATCATTGGAGAAGGTGGAAGCTGAAACATCTGATGCTTTTTCAAAACACCTGCTTTCAAACATTTTATTAAATCTACTTTATCTGTATAATACCCCTGTGGGATTGTCTGACTCATTTGTAAAATAACTAGCTTGGAACTGAAATATAAGAATGAAGCTATAATCTTATGCTGCAGAGCCAACCATGCAGCCAGTCTAGTATCTTATTTGAAGGTTACAGGATTTAGATTTCCTGAGGAAAGTAAACAGCTTGTTGTGGATATTGCTAATTCCTTAACAAAGTGTAATATTACCTCTCAGAGCTAAACCTAATTTGACTGTAGCCACATTCATTCATTTACAGATCTGTCCCATTCATATATAAACAAGGGAAGGGAAGGGAAGGGAAGGGAAGGGAATGCTATGCTTTCTTTTTAAAATGAAAAGGAATGTATGTGTGGTAGAGTCAAACGGTACTTTTTTTTTTGCCTTGACCCACATCCACATTTTCTTCCTTGTTTGGCTCACAGTACTGGGGATAGGATTGGAAATAATTTGATGCAATGGACCAAAACACAGCAAAAAGGAGAAAAAGAAAGGATATTTTCCTTCCTCTCAGGCCTCAAACAAACTAAGGGCATTTCTGCACTACACTGTCATAGTGCTATTATTCCCCTTTCACCATCCTGTGGCATCCTGGAGTTTGTAGCTTAAGGAGGGGCGCTGAGAATTCTCAGCCAGAGAGCTCTTTGGCCTCAGTATGCTACAAACCCCAGAATTCCACCTGATGTTGAAAGGGAATAATAGCACAAAAACAGTGTAGTATGGAAAGGCCTTGACAGTTTGAGGCTTGGTTCCTGGACAAGCAGACAAGAATGTAAAGGATCAGAAGCAGATAACTTGGCCAAAGATGCCCTGAGATCTTTTTGCTACAGTATGGGGAAGAAATATTTTAACAATACTGAATAATTTAATAAGAAGGCAGGTCAGTAGTCAGGTTCTGGAGCAGGAAGACAAGGAGCAATAAAAGTATGCCAGGTAAACAAAGTCTACCCAGCAGCTTTTTCTCCTGATATGCTGCTCAGACTAAGGAACTGACTTAAGATTTCAGGATGTTATAAGGACCGGAAGGTATGGACTAGCCTACAAGGTCAGTGGACATTATCTTACAGTAAGACAGAGTGCAGGTTGGGAATATTTGGCACTTGGATGGTTTAGCACACAACCCAGTACAATAAAACTGTCAGGAATTATGGGGGACACAGTGTGATCCATCAGGTAAGCCAAAGGCAACCGTAGCTCCCATGTCAATTAGACAGTGAACCTAGCTGAAATTTTAAAGTTGCTGATTCACTTTGGGGAACAATGTGTAGCTCCTTGAATAGGTCCTTTAAAGTTCAGACTAAACCCAGAACTGGTTTCCCACTCACCAGCATGGAAGCTACTAGATGCTGCTGGCCAAAGGTCCTTACCCCTTGGCCTACAAGATGAGTTTGATCCCTGTATCCCATTCTGCCAGGTTAACTGAGAACAAAAGTACTGGAAAATCAGACAGAAAACAGCTGTAGTCTGATTGCTGGTTTGAGACCCCTATTCTGCTGAGAAGTGTCTTTCTGCTGAAGTGTTACAGCTCTTCTGGCATGTTCACTCAATTTCACCTAAATATGTGGCTCCATATTTAGGTGAAATTGAGTGAACATGCCAGAAGAGCTGTAACACTTTACACCATACTTTACAGAAAAACAGGCAGGAAGCAGAAATATATTGGATTATCTCATGTCTGTTCTGGCAGTTTTTCAGCAAACAGGCTTCCAGCAGTCTGAGGTAACAGAAGTGTAAGGTCTTGACTATTTCAGTTCATTCCTGATGGTCAGAGCTGTCCAGCAGTGGAATCTGCTGCCTCGGAGTGTGGTAGAGTCTTCTTCTTTGGAGGTTTTTAAGCAGAAGCTGGATGGCCATCTGTTGGGAATGCTTTGATGTGTCTTCCTGCATAGCAGGGGGTTGGACTGGATGGCCCCTGGGGTCCCTCCCAACTCTATGATTCTATGTTTACCACAGTCTACTCCCCACTGCAGCCACAAACTTCACACAGAAAAAAATTTTTTTGGTTCCTTATTTAAAGTCTCTCTTTCACCCATGTGTCTCATCTTTTGAAGTTGGGAATAAGAATTTAGAACTATTTGATTAAAACTAATGGCATACCTAATAGCTTTGGTATGCAGGAAGCTGAGTGAATTTCAGATCTTCTGTTATTCTAACACATAAGAGATAATTAACAAAGAAAAATATTACAGTTATCTGCACCCTTTGAGAGAGTAACTAATGAACCTCTAACATCTGCTGCTGAAAAATCAGGAACACTATCACTATCCATTACCAGACAAAGCAGAGCTGACAGATGT
The DNA here is from genome assembly GCA_030412105.1 of Cyclura pinguis. Classification (NCBI taxonomy): domain Eukaryota; kingdom Metazoa; phylum Chordata; class Lepidosauria; order Squamata; family Iguanidae; genus Cyclura; species Cyclura pinguis. The sequence goes on along the minus strand of CM059599.1, from coordinate 243,262,120 downwards.
TTGAAATGATAAATCAGTCTACACAAGGATTAAAATAATAAGCCCCAAAAGACCTTTAAAAGACAAAGGTGTTTTAACAGACTTCTAGATTCCTTGTATTTTGTTAGAATGCAGACCCCTGCTGAAATTCAACTGCAAAACACAAATGGCTGTGGGTTGGAAATTTAACAGTCAGTGTACTTGAGCCAAGTTTGACTGTACTCCAGTCTAACTTGACCATACTTTAAAAAAACATTTCTGCAAAGTATTCAACCTAGAGGTTCTTTTCTCCCCAATGCTAGCATGGATAATACCACATGGAAGAGTTTCATTCTGGAGGTACAGATGAACACACAGTGTTAAGTGCACTTCATTTCACTTGTACATTTTAATTAAAGTTGTTTTTAAGTTGAGCAGCTACATTTTAACATGCAACAAACACAGTTATTCAGATAGGGAATACTGTATTACCCTGCATTGTCAAAAGCTGAATCTCAAAATACATTGCTAAAATGTCTGACATGTGGAGAACTCATACACTACAGTAATCCCTACAGAGTATCTGGCCCTTTGGCCAATTTGAGAGAGTGGGGTGAGTGGGTAGAAAAGCCAGAAGGAAGCTCTGAGAAGCAAACAGTCTGGACTCCATCTGCAAAATTTGAGAATGAGACATAGCAACAAGGTTATATACTGCCTGCAGGCTCACCCTGTTGAATACTGTGTTAACATCCTTCATAAAATCCCAGGAGATAATCAAGTATTACCCTGTTGCTATCTGGAGCAACCTTGTTTGGCTTCAGCTGTAGTAGTTCTAGTTTCTGGAAGAAAAATCATGTAGTTAGCACTAGTGTATTAGGCCAGATTTACCTGGCTTAGATTCCAAAATGTGTTAGAGACAGCCATGCCACTAAAGCATATGGAATTTCTCATGGCCTGGCATCCATTTTGCACTATCTTCTTGAACATTCAGAATAATAGGTTGCTGAGTCTGACTCCACATACCATAGAGGTGGTTTTTAAAACTCTTTGTCAGAAAAAAAATTGAGGGGAAATCATTAAAAAAAAATGTGTTTTAAGTTAGAATGGGCCTATCAAGTCATTTCCTAGGACACAGCTGCCAAATGTATACCAAAAACAATTGATTATCTTTTTTTAGTCACTCTGAGGGCCTTTTCTGGACCTTTTCTGGGCCTTTGAACACCTTTTTTGTTTGTTTGTTAGAATGATGGGATCTAATTCAAATAAATAAATGGTTTATGTACTGGTAATTTATGGTAATTTGTGTCACATGTGCTGGATAACTTCCTTCTAGGAAAAACATACCAATATCTTCTATTTGAGTATCAAACTATACATTATTCTGGAATCTGTGACTAGAATTCTTACCATAAAATGAGCCAAGTTATTGATTTGGAGATGGATAGTTACATGATAATATATTTCTTAGTATAAATGTTGTTGATAGTTTTGATTGTCAGCCTGCCTATCTTTTTTTTCTGTTTTGTTTGATATCAGTGCAATTATTATGAGCAATAAACATCTCCTTGTTTAAAGGAAATATGGATGTTCCATCTGTGGAATTCCTGTAAGAAACATAGTTTGGGCTTTTGTAAGTCAAATAAGATATTTTCTTGATCTTCATCCAACGTTCTAATGTGTTGTCCCTTCATCCCCTCAACATTTAGACTCCTATAATGAACTCTACATGGGGCTGCCCTTGAAAACTGTTCAGATGCTGCTAATGCAAAATGCAGCACTGCTGTCAGGTGTGCATTTTAGAGACTATATAACACTGGTCTTGGAAGAGCTGCATTGGCTTCCAATTTGTTTCTGAGCTTATTTCACCTACAAAACCCTAAATGACGGGGGCCTCCTCCCACACAAACCTGTCAGAAATATGAGCTCTTCAGAGGAAGCCCTGTTGCACGTCCCAATACCTCATGAAGTTAGGTTGGTGGATACATGTAAAAGGCTTTCTCTGTTGCAATGCCTTTACTGGAACTTTCTAGCCAAGGAAGTGAGGCTGCCCCATCTCTTTATAGCTTCTCGTTGGCAGCCAAAACAGTGCTATTCTGCACAGCATTCAGTATTTGAAACTGCTGTTGTTAACAGTTTTAAAACTGGATTCTAGGATTGTTTTCCGACTGCTTTTAGGAGTTTTTAGAAAGTGTTTAAATGTGTTTTAAAAAGGTTTTTGTATATATATTGTTTTAAGCACAAGATACATATGTGTTGGATAGGGAAGTAGAAGAATTTCACAAAACTGAAAACAGCGTGGAAGTTAAGAAATTAGAGAATATCATATTATTTCAAAAACCGAGATGGTAACATTCAGTTTCCTGCAAATACAATTAGGTTATGCCTGCAAAGTTCTGGAAAGTCAAAAGCCACACAGGATCCAGTCTGTATCACCTGCCACGAAGTAAAAAATAATAAAACCTCCTTCTATGGCTACCTAGATCATCTTTGCCATGCGCGTGTTATATACTTAAAATGGATTCTGGCATGAAAAATACCACATCTATTTTGGTCTGTTGTGATCAGAAACCAGCCCCCAAAACAGCAGAACTAAAGTTTCAATGTTTATTTACAAGGCTGGTGGTGTTTACAACTCAAGATTTGGTCTTACATTTTGGTTTCCTTGCAAATGCAAGATATCAGCTGTAGATTAATTGAGGACATTATGACGAAACAGCTCCATTCACGCCTTTCTTTCTTTCCTTCTACATTCTATCCAGACCCTTTCAGTATTCTATTGGCTCCTCTTCAGGACAAACAGCTAGACAATTGACTTGGCTGACTGTCAGGATATGATCAATCCTTCCCCTTTGTAGCAACAAGGAGAGTCATGTGTTTATTTCATCACTGTGGAAGTACAATTCTGTTTCAAATGAGTGAGCTATCACCCACTTTCAGTAACTAATCCTTTCAGAAAGGGAAAGCTGGCAAGAATGGCATACTACATACTTGTCTGTGGTAATTTTGACCTTGAATGGTGATCTATCATCATGATGATAGAACTCTGTTTTGCAGTCTGGATACAGAAATATTCTACTACATCTAGAACTCTTTTTTCCCATGGAACACAGCATAGTGAGATCTTTTGATATTTATCATTTAAGGCATAAGTGGTATAAGCTTCTGATTCTTAAGTGCATTTCTCTATTCCTGGCACTAAAGGTATCGTCTGGTTAATGTTTTTGTCATGTATAGCAGTGACTCTTGTGGGATACATTAAGCAATCTCATTTGCCAAGATGATGGCACTACCAAACGATGAATTCTCAAAATCAACTAACTGAGAACAATTAAATATTATTTGCCTGTGCCATTGCAAATGTTTAGATATCTTATTCGTGCATGACCTCACTCGTGATATAAAAGGTGATCATTTGACCCACAAGACTTCTTTCCATTCTAAACCAATAATTCCTCTTTGGTCAGATGAGACTCCCTCTGCAATTTCCTACCTCTTCATTGCTGGCCTCTTGGTTTGCAACAGCAGAGAAGCTAAGCAAAACTGCATTAATCACCCAGTAGTTATTCTATCCAGACATCAAAATGCCTATGAATCTGGTGATTCATTTGGCTACTATAAAGGGTACTTGCTTAGAAGTTTATGAAATAAAAGAAAGTACTGACAAGCTGGAACAAGGCAACCAAAATAGTAAAGAGACTGGAAACCACGGCCTATGATGAGTGGCTTAGGGAGCTAGATATGTTTAGCCTGATGAAAAGAAGGCGAAGAGGGGACATGACAGCCATGTTTAAATATTTGAAGGGATGTCACAATGGAGATAGAGAAAACTTGTTTTCTGATGCTCCAGAACTGGAACACAGTGTGATGGATTCAAACTACAAGAAAAGAGACATCAGGAAGAACTTCCTGATGGTAAGAGCTGTTTGACAGTGGAACATGTTGCCTTGGAGTATGATGGAGTCACCTTCTTTGGAGATTTTTAAACAGAGAATGGGTGAGCATTTGCTGGGGGTGCTTTGAATGTGTGTTCCTGCATGGAAGGGGTTGGACTTGATTGCCATTGTGGTCTCTTCCAACTCTATCATTCTATAATTCTAAAAACACATCTGTTTTTAAAATATCTACTCATTAAACAACTGAAGGGACATCACGTATAAGAAAGGGGCAAGCTTCCTGAGACACAAACCAATTAATTCACAGTACAGGAAAAGAATTTCCTTATGATGACAACTGTTCAAAAATGGCATGCACTGCTGAGAGGGTGGTAGATTCTCCTTCATTGGAGATCTTTAAACAGAGGTTGGATGGCCATCTCTTGGGAATTCTTTAGTTGTGTGTTCCTCCATTATGGGGGGATTGAACTAGATGCCTCTTACGGTCTTTTTCAACTCTATGATTCTACGATTCTGTGAAAACCTATATGTTAAATACAGTTTCTGGATGGACCATAAAATTAAATATATCTTTGAGAAATTTTATGAATCAGCCATCAGCAAAGCAGCAACAGTTTTTTTTTTTCACACGAATGTTTCTTTCAGGGACTAAAAGCACTCTTAACCTGATCATATTCATGTAACTCCTAATTTGCTGATCTAAACATATTTGAATTTCCCTTTAACATGGTTTAATTCCTATCCCTAAATTTCAATTTCAACAGGTGTAGACTATTTCTCACTCCTATTGATTTTAGTGTGAACTGGCATAGCAGAACCCAGCAACTGCACACCTTGAGTGAGTTGAAGCATAACATTTAATGCTTCCAGTCATCTTCAAATGAATCTGGTAATTATTTTTTGGTTTGCTTTGCTTGGGGTTTGTTCCATAGGCCAATTAAGTTGCTAAGCCAGTCACATTCAAGTAAATCAACCATATAGTTACATAATTTTTTTCCTAATAAACAGTAGTAATTACATGTACTGGGTCTTAAGGCCGCCAGATGCTCTAAAGAAAAGGTTGTAATTTATTTCATCTGTTTTCCAAGAAACACTCTATTCATGTGTGCCATTTTTTTTCAGCAACTAAGTTAATTTTTATTGCTACATTACATAGCTCATACTTATAAAAGTCAATTGGGAATGAGATTAGTAGAGAGAATATGGTAGCTATAGCTTATTCCCACCTTGTTCCCTAACCATTTAATATATAACACACAAGCACATACATAACATTGAGTTTTTAACCCCATACAACTTTTTTTTTAAAAGATTGTATCAAGAACTGTAAGGGGAAAAAAAGTCTGAAAACAATTACAAAATAAAGAGAACATTCAATTGTGTGGTTTAAATGTATTCTGAAGAAATTAGTTTTGTTTGTTGAACAGGCTTCAGTTTTGACCTCACAGTCTCCAGGCTTGGAATACCACAGCACACACAGTAATTGCACTCAGCTTTGGAGAGAAACAGCCTTCTCTGTCAGCTGTGACTCCTCTGCCTGAATAAGCACCAGAATGTCAAAACTGGAAAAAGACTTCCATCTGTCAAAACATGGGTTCTTGGAACTAACAAGAAATCCTACAGTGAGTGGGAAAACTAGGTAGTTGTGCACACAACTACTGCAGGATCCACAATCATTTTAGAATAATATACCACTGGTGTGTACATGTGTTCCACTACAATATCCTAGCTAGTTTATGAGATATGTGTTTTGGAGTTCCAATATTTAAGAATATAATTCTTTATGTTGATGACATAGAATAGTGCTTTCATAGGGCAAAGTAATGGATCAAAAAACAATCCTCTGTGGGGAGTGGGTGAGATGAACAAGGACACAAATGTATTGAGGCCCTTACAGGATGTTCCAGGGAAAACATGACAATCACATCCCTTAGAAAATCATATAGAAACCTGAATTGGATTCTCTTGATCAATGGCAGCTGTTAGCTTCCATATCAGTGATGCAATAAATCCATTCCAGATTTTAATCCAGGCTTTAAATGGGCCCTCCAAGGTTCTGAATGCTATTCCTAACAGATTCAGCACTTTGGACAGCTTTTTTAAAGCTAGACAAAACCTGCAATGAACCAACCACCTCACAGATTTGGGAGCTGCCAACCATTGTTGCTGTTGACAGTATCATGTAGTTTTCATTCTTCTAAACAAATTGATATGGTACACTGTTATACAGTTAATACTTCCTCCCCTTGCCTCTAAATTCTTATTGCTTCAGGAAAACAACTGGCCTCCTAAAGCTGTTGTAGTTTTTTTTTTTAATGATGGCCTCTGAGTAGAGGTTGTAAAGGAAACTGATCATCCTTTTGAATGTTCTGGAAAAAGCTGGCAAGTGACAGTGCAAACATCTGGTTTCAAAAATTTTGGCTATGAAGACTTCTTTTGGTGACAACAGTAAAATTCTGATCTCACCTCATGACTTACATAATCCCATCCCTTTAGCAAGTAGGAGCTGCAACAAAATATTGAGTGCTCCTGTTTGGTGTTCCAGGAGATGCTCTCATTTCACAGGTATACATACACACCATTTTCAGTCACTACCCACAATAGTCACAGGTATGCTATATCAATGAATAGGCTCCACATGGAGCTATTGAGAGCAGTGGCTCCTGAAAGTTTTTTTCCCCTTCCAAAGGTGTTTCATACTTCTTCAAACATTGTTGTTTCCATGTACTTGTTAGTACCTTCCTCTAGTACATGTCCACTTGGCTACATAAGGATGGAGACATGGAGAATAGGTTTGCAGTTAGCACATAATTTGGAGTTTATTTGCAGGTCCTACAAGAGAAAGCTTTAGAAACCATTGATAAGCAGTAGCTCAGACTAAAAAGCCTTCAGTCCCAAACTGCTGCTTCTAATATCTTCAGATTTCTCATCCTAATTCACCTGAACAGACTGACCAAGTGCCCAAAAAGAAGGGGAAAACCCTTGTTTGGTCTTCCATCTATTAAAGCCACTACTTACTGGCTCATTTTCACCATTCTTCCCAACAGCTGACCTCTGCAGCACATTGAGTACATATTTACCCCATGGCATACTTATAAGTAGAAACCTATGGGTAGCAGACTTTATAAGGCACTGAAGGGGAAAGAAAAGATGACTTCAAAAGAATTTGCAAAATAATCAATATATCTTTTATGAGGAAGTCCCTGCTGCCATGACTGTTCCATAGCTATTTAGACTAAGATCTGGTCATACCCCAACCCTATTAGACACATCAGATATACCTACAATTTCCCTTCTTAATGAAGTGTTACATGTTTTTCAATCCTTATCAGATGTGACGAGTCAGAATTTCTATGTTTCCTGCAACAGAAGTGAACAGTCTTAAAAAAAATCCCAAAACCTGACCCATAATAAGAATCAAAGATTGCCATTTACCATATACTTTACAGATCTGCCATCAATGAAACTTAATCCTCTTCCTTATTACTTATAGTGTAAATCCTTCACAGAGAACAATGAACTCCTACTCCTATAGCCAAAATATAATACAACACTTTCAGTCTGTTACTGTAGAAAGGGTTTCCCAAGAGCTAGACTCACCAATATGTTATGAGCCTGTAACAGTACTACAAAACTGAGCCCTGACATATGACTATCTTTTTCCTTACATTGGAAAAGATGGTGCAGCAAGTGAGAATGAACATCACACACAGGTTGTCATTTGTAAATGTGGCATGTCTTCAAGTAGAAGTCAAGGAAGTGAGCATATACTTCAGTTCACAATTGGCTGTTTAAGTGCCTTCACAAACACTAAGCTGGTAGATACGGAACAGAGGAACCTTTGTCTAGGTAACTGATGTTTACTTAATTAATCAATGAATTAATAATTAAACTTACAGAAAATTTTGGTAAAATAAAAAGGCAAAAATATCACCATACTCTCAAAGACACCAGGGCTTCAGTAGATTTAGGGGAAATTAGCAAAAAGTATTTCTTCATGAAATGCATTGTTAATATAAAGCACATGTTTCCAAAGTTTATGTTAATACCATCCATCAGACATGGCTTTTTAAAAAAAGGTTAGACAAATTAATAGAGGATAGATCTATCATGAACTATTAGTCATAACAGCCAAAACTAGAATGTCCAGAACAGGAGGAGTACATCTCAAATAACCAGAAGATAAAGACATAGAACATAGACAAGTTATTTCTTTTATACACTGCTTATTAAGAATAAATGGTTAGAGGGACTGACAGTTCTTATGGTTAGTATCCAACGAATTACTTTACTCATATACAGGGACTTAAGCATGCCCAGTGAGTGGATGGTGATGATGATGATGATGATGATGATGATGATGATGATGATTTTCTTTACATGGCAGATTTGTTGACATGCATCAGATACTGAAAGGCCCTGCACTTTCACACGTGGCTTGCTGCGTAACGAAGATCAAACCTGAAATCATCTGAACTTACAAAAGGTATTTTATGATTCTTTGAATACCAGCCTCAGTTTTTGTATTCCATACTTCCTAGTTACTATAATATACACAGTTAAAATGGTATATCAAAGAAAATTACAATGTGCATATTCTGTTGGGTTTCAGGCCTAGCTGGGGGATAGAAACTGCCTATGTCACCTTGTGAGATTCATTCATTTGCTTATTTTTGTCATGAGAAAGAAAGGAACAGTGAGACTCTATTGATCCATATGGACCTTCCAGCAGCATCCATTACCATTAAGCATAGTATTTTTTTGGACAGGTTGCTTGGGTTGGGTGCGAGAGGTACTGCTTGGTAGTGATTCCACTCCTACTTAGATGTCCTTTTCCTAGAGATAAGAAAACCTGGGGAAAAAAGCCAGGAAAAAAATCAGGAAGAAGGCTTTCTGTTTTTTCTTCCTGTTTTTTTCTTCAGGCACAGAAAACAACTTTAGTCTACATGGATGAATGTTGCTCAGCTTCTTATAGATAGCATGATGCTCTTCCTAAAGGATCATCTTTGTTTTTTGAAGGTGCTTACTGACACCAACACCATCCTCAGATGTTTAAGTGATTCTGTGGTTCAAAGGACCTTCTGGGTACTTCAGCTGATCTCTATGAGTCCCATTTTGGGAGACCAAACCAATCAATCAATATATCAATCAATCACTTGATGTGCCAGCTACAACATTCTCTGAAGTTAGTGTAGCCACAAGGACAGATAAATCCTTCTCTGATAATCTCCCATTTAGACTACTGAAAAGTACTGTAAATGGGACCACCTTTTAAATGGTTCAGAAACTGCTGTTGGTCCAGAAAAAATCACTAAGATCTGTTAGCCACACTAATTCTCAGTTTCTTTGGGGATCTAATTTAAAATGCCATGTTCAACCTTTAAAGTCCTAAACTACATTGATCTGAAAGACTGCTTCTTCCATTATGTAGCTAGAAAAACCTAAGATCTTTATTAGAAATCCTGCTATGAGTGCTCCCAGTAAAGGACATCAGGCAGGTAACACATATGAAGAAGGCCTTTTAGCAGGGCTTGTTACTTCTGCCACAATCTTCCGAGAAAGGGTTGCCAAGCACCATCTTTGTAGTATTTTAGAGACAAAATGATGATTTTTTTTTTTGGTTCATACAAGTCTTTGAAACAATTGTATGCTTTGGTCCTCTTCTAGATTTTGATCACTTTTTATATTGTATGTGGTATTTCTATTGTGTTGTTTGTTCTATAAGCCACTCAGATAATAGTACAAATTTAGTGGATAAATAAAAGTAATCTAACAACACAAGAAGAGCTATAATCCAAATACATTGTGCTGAGTGCCAAAGCAAGCCTGTGTAGAATTTACAACTAACCACATCTCAGCTTCTGATTCTTTCCTTGTATTTAATAACTCAACATTTTGTCCCTACAGCAAAATTATGAAGTTCTTTTTTTCTTTATTTCTTTCTCTTCAATGAGGGGGCCACAGGTACACACACATGGACAAATGTGATGTCTGAACAATGTCTACTAGCTAGGAAACCTCTATCCTTCTAAAGTTACTGCCTGAATGCCTTATCTTGGAAAAAGAGGCAGCCTTAGCTTTATTTATTTCTGCATTTTTACACTTGTTTGCAGTTACCTGCTTGATCAAAGCCTGTGACAAGTTTGTTTGTTTGCCAAGTCATCCTGGAAAAATCTAAGCTTTGATGATGGACAGGAAGGGTGTGGAGTGGAAGAAGACAGCTGTGGCCCTCAGTCATTTGCTTAGTCCAGTTTCTTTTTTGGAGGGTCCTATGGGGGAGCTGTTGCAATGACTGTGAGCTCCCCAGTAGCTGCAGTAGGCTGTAAGGCCCATAGTCTTATGAGAGCTGAGATTTTCAACCTCCAAAAGATGTCAGTGTCAGATTTGGTGTGATCTACTTAAAGCCTCATCATGTGAATCCAGACAAGTGAGCAACACAATACAACCACCCACCCAATCTCTGTTGATCTCCAAGAAATAATTTTTTCCATCCCATACAGATTGGCTGAGGATGCACATGTTTCTCTCTTTCCTTGGAATATTTGCCTTTTAGGAGCAAGTAATGCACTTGTCACAACTTCATAGACAAAATAAAATAGCGAATGGAAGATTAAGTCTCTCAGATGGTAGACAGGCACTCTGGATGCGGGCAGAAGGTCTTCAAAGAGCTGGAGATCTACCTGTAATCAGAACCATGGTAGACAGGGCTTCTTTCCATCTTTCAGCCTTAGAAAAAGCCCTGTTAGCAGCAATCTGGAAAGCAGCCTATTTAGATTTCTATAAATGGGGAGGGGGAGATGCATAAAAGATGGAGAACTTTTCCACTAGTGAGATGGGAACAGGAATATTAGTTGCTGCTCATCTCTTTTGTTATCTGGAAGCACTAGGAAACTGGCAATGGATGATGAGTGGAATGAGAGGGAAGAAACAACACATACCGGTTCAGTATGTAGGTGAAGAAACAGAGATGGGTTCAGAAGAGTGGAACAGGAAATGGAAAACCACACTCTGGTATATTACACACACACACACACACACAGCTTGCTGAACTCCAATTTTAAACATACACATTTCCTATTGTGTTCACAGTTTAACAAAATTTTTGAATCTCAAAGGTGTTTAACATTGCTCAACAATTTTATCCATGTCTAAGTAGTATTATCTGGAAAGAAATATTTTATCAGCTTCTCTTTAAAAAAAAATCTATATGCCCTTAGACAACCCTAGGAAGAATCTGTTGAGCATAAAGATATTTAAATGCCCCCTTTAAAAAAAAAATCTGGTTTTTATAACAAATCCACTTTTGTATGTGAAACACCTGAATGATAAATTTTATGCTTTGTCCATATAGAACAAATAATTCCATTTCAAGCTAGCTAGCACTTGAAAAAAAAAAAGATAACGATAAAAAAAAGAAAAATATCCATTACAAAGTTTCAAAAATAAAGTACAAAGAAAAACACACAGTACACTCAACTTGTTAATACAGAAAATGTTACCTCCAGAATTAAGTTAAAAAAAACTTAGCAATTACTAATTAAAATTAAGGAAAACATTTGCCCTCCCACAATAAGCAAGACTTAACCAAAATAGCAACATATACAACTAACTTACAAATGTGTCTTAAAGATGCATCAGTTCTTCCATTTAGTATAGATATCATCAGTTACTTTTGAGATAAAAAGCTTGATGCAATGTTTTCAGAACAAGACCAGTCTGAGAACTTCCTTGTTATTAAAAACTTGGGCTATCATTCCTTTCTAATAAGGATGCAAAATGTGCAATGTATTTTTTTTTTAAAAAAGGCAATGCATCCATATCTTGAATGCAGTATTATATAGTTTTGCATTTAAAATGTTATTTGCTGGAATTCAATGTGCTAATGTTGTGACTCATTATTTTAAGATCATGTTGTGGAATGAGCATTTTAGCTAAGATAAGGGGAATTGGAATAAACGTCAGAAAAATGATGGGATTTGTTTGCAAGAATATGGTAAATAGCCTTGATTCAGTGTTAACAGCAGTGTCTTACGGAATTGGTCATAAAATCCTCTTATACAAAGCACTCCTTAGTCTTCTGTCCTAATTCTTAATATGAAATTGAATAACTTGCAACAACAGAACAGCTGAGCAACCATTAAAGTTAAATTTAAACTTTTAAAGCAATAGTAGCTACTGGTTTTAATACTGGACAGAGCATTTCACCCTTTTTAAATCTCTCGACGGTAACTATCCAGGTGATTATTTCCTGGGCAAAACATTATTGTTCTGCCATACAGTCAGCTTCATGATGTTTAACCAATGATGAGTTGTGACAAATTAATTTCTCTATGGCTATCCACTATCCAATTTGTAGAAAAAATGCATGATGTGCCGTGTTATTTTTTTATCGTGGAAAGAATGTGCATTTCTCACCGCCTACCTGTATGTATAGAATCTATACACTGACGACTCAGTCCTATGTATATCTATACATTACTTCTTATTGAGTACTTTACTAAGAAGCAGGTCTGTTTACTAGGGCTTACCATTAGATAAGTGTTTCCTGAAATTATAACCTCACCACAATCTTAGTGTAGGTAAATATGAATTTTAAAAATTATTGTGTATAAACTTTGTCGCAACACACAAACTGTACATCATATTGTTATGCAACTAGATGATTTATCTATTTATAGGGAAAAAAACCTCAATGAATCACTAATAACAGTACAATTTTGTAAAACTTACTTCAGCTTGAACAGATGTCTGTCTATAGGAATGCAAACAGATACAGTAAACTATTAAAATACAAAACTAAGTAAATAAATACATAGAACTTTTCAGTTTAAGGGAACATTCAGACTACTTTCTTTCTAGTGACCCTAGTACTATACTCATAATGTGTTTTTTTGTGTGTGTGCATTTAGCTTTACACTGTGCAACTACAGACTTCATGAAGTTTTTTTAAAAAACGGTATCTGGCTTAGTTAATCATATTGCATATGGAATATTATCTAATGACTATCTGAACACCCCGGGTTTCTGCCTACCACCAATGTCATCTGACCATCTAACTACTAATTATCCACCTGGAGGTCATTACACCCTGAAAAGTATGAAAACAAAACTAAACAGTAAATAGTATGACCATGCAGCTTCTATGCTGTGCAGGATCTTAATCACTAACATCCAATAGTATTATTTTCGCATTTAATTATATCCAAAAGGATTCAACTTATTTGTCACAGCTTAGTGAGGCTACAGCTCTGACAGGCACAGCATAGCAATAAAACATTAAGCATAATTTTTTGACACTTTACTTGCCCCAGTTCACTTAAGACTCTAACAGCAGAGTCACATCATGTTCATGTACCTGGTACTAAGCCTCACTGAATTCAGTAGACGTGTTTAATATTGCAATCCATTATCCCCTTACCCTGGGACAAAGAACCAGTAGAGTTGTTAGAACTTACTTCTGAGCACAGATACATCAAAAAATATGTAGCTTATTTTGCTTTTTTACTTCATAAATTATTAAATAAATAAAAATGATCAGGTACTTCATTATGCATAGTAAGAATACATAATGGATGTCTTTTAGGCCATGGCTGCATGAGATGTAAACATCCAGAAATACAGAAAATCAACTGCTCTTGGACAAATTGTTATATCCTGTATCAGTGAGAACAGGTACTGCTTCGTCTCTTTGCATGTATGTTTTCTCAGCAAAAACACTATTTGATCCTTCAAAGTGATTGGAACACACATGAAGTAATTCTTGTTAAGCCACAGAAACAATGTTCACAACAGAAAACGTGGAACAAAATCATGTCCTGTCAGAAGTTTTAATCAGTGCCTTTCATATTTGGTTGATTTTTTAAAAAGAAGGGGGGGAGTATTTCAATTTGGCTTTTTCCTGCTCAGCAACTCTGTAATCCATTTACTGCTTTCCATTCATCTCCTTAACCCCTGCGTGGTGTTTAGCTGGAAACTCTGCTCTAAGAATGTAAACAGGCCTTTATTGTTCAAAAAAGGAAAGCGGTATGCAAGAAAATGTGTGCCTTATCGCAAAGCTGCAGCTCGGCACTTCACTGCCATGATAAAATACTGGAGCAACCAAGAAATAAAAAATAAAAAATAAAGAAGGAGAAAAAGCCCCACAACATTACAAGACAAGCACAATCCAAAAACGGATTAGAATTTGACATAAGCTTCCTCAAAAACTAATCAATCAACTCATGCTGTAATATTAGAATCCAGCTCTTAAGGAGGCAGTCTAATCCCTTCAAGGTTTATTACACATTTCCTCATTGACTATAGCAACACACACACACACACACACACGCTTTTAAGCTAGAATTGCAGCCATGGGCAAAAGCAAAACTTTGCATCCTGTTGCAGTGTGCGCAGCACATACAGTCCTGAAAAGGGCCACAATTAAATATAATTTGTAATATTGTGTGTACTCCTTTTCTGGGCAATTAGTGATTTTACCCTTTTTATCCTAGTGTTTCATATACTTTGTGTCTAAAAACATTTATTTCTCACTGGAGTTTCAGACAACTGCATTCTATGCATACTCTTCTTAGTGGCACTATGTCGCTTGAAATTATCCCTATCTTCAACACTCTACTTTTTGTCATCGGTTTCAGGCTACAATCCCATAAAATTTTGCCAAATAAACATATTTAGAATGGGCCTCTAAATACACCGTACAGTCCTACCATAAACTCATTTACATTTGATACCAACAACCATAGATAACACTAATTCATATGTTTAGACGATACTTTTGTGATTCACGTGAAACCTCAGAACAATTGTAGGTTGAAGTCCTATGCAGTCATTTGGTAGCAAACCCATTAACCAAAGTTTGAAGTAAAGACGAGTTAAACTGCACAAGCGACACATAACTGTAAAAGCACGAGTGAGGGGCTGATAACCATACAAAATCCATGTTTATATGAAAACCTACCACTCTAAAGCTGTATCCAAATTGCTTAATTCTAGACCTCTAAAGTGAATAGACACTCTAAAACTCTAGACCTCTAAAGTGAATAGACACTCTAAAAGATTACATTCTACAAATGTGTTAGATTTGTTTTAAAGATGCCACAAGACTCTACACCATGGAATAAAACTTGGACTAAACATTTGAACACAAACGAGCCAAGACTGTCTAATAGTCTCCTTCACAATCACACCACCTATTCTTCTTCAACAAAACCACTTTAGATTCTTTCTGCTAAAGAAACATAGGCAGCCGATTTTATAAGTGACAAATAATTTGGGTCTGATTAGGTGTCATGCTTATACCATCCTCTTCATTTATTTTCTCTCCTCGTTTGCCACAATAGAATAACAAAGCGAGCTCGCTAGAAATAAATTAGATCTCATCGGGGGGAAACATCATTATTAGTAACTGAAAATTCTGGGAGTGTTAACCAAAGGTGTATCTCCCCCCCCACCCCCCAGGCATGTCCTATATGGAGACAGTTGTTGAATCGGTCCTTTACTAGCCAAGTTCTCCGAAGAGCTTATTGGTTCGGTTAGATTAACAACAGATCACTCGAACAAAGAGAAGATCTTAAACCTCAGTACCAAACTCGGAATGCTCAACCTGTTGGACAGCACAGGCCCTTCGTCTAAACAAGCAGCTTTTGGATTTACTGGACTCTGTAGCGCAACGGTTTGCTTCCGATTCCTGAATCATCTCCCCTCGCCGCAGCTTCAGAGAGCAAACCGTTCACATTTCCTAGCTGCAAGGGTTTCCATTTAAAAGGGGAGGGGAGGATCGCGTCTTTGCCTGCCTGCTTCAAAAGTTTCCACCGAATATTCAAAGCGAAGCGAAAGAAATCACCAAGCCAACTCGCACGCTCAAGCCGAGGAACCCAGGGGGGTCCGTGGGCACCGGCCGCCTAGCCAAAAGGAGAAGCGGTTGTGGAATGGGGGGGGAGAAATACCTCAACACCCCCCCCTTTATGCTAAGCTCATCTTGGATGATTTCAAAGTTGCCATGTCTTTCTAAACCTGGGCGCGCAGGAAGGGAAGGGAACCGATCCAATGAAGTGAATGCCCCGCAAGAGGGATGCTGCAAAGCCACCGGGAAAAAGGAAATTAAGGATGATGATGATGATGATGATGATGATGATGGAACCCCCCCGTTAGCCCAAGCGGACTTACAAGCGGGAAAAAGCTCTGCACCACCACCACCAGGAGAGGCAGGGGCTGCCACAGGCGCACCATCCTGCCTCTGGAGTCTTACGAGAGGCGTCCCCTTCCTCGGCTCTGGCTCATCTCCACCTTGCCGGGCAGGGCTGAGTCCAGGAACATCCCACACCACGCCGCGGCTGGCGTCGCTCGTCGCCTTCCGCTCCGAGAGCTCCCCCGCCGAAGTGCGCACCCGAGGAAGCGGACGGGCGGGCGAAGCACCCGAGCCCAGCGCCCGTCGCCTTCTCTCGGCGCTCCCTCCGCCGCCCCCGGCGGCAGTCAGGCGGCGCTCGGGCGCCCCTCGCCCGCGGGGGTGGGTGGCGGGAGGCGGGGAGCGGGAGCGCCAACTGCCGGGGCGCGCAGTTTGCCCGGAGGAGCCCCGAGCGCAGGGAGAGCTCCCTGTGAGGGAAAAGCGCGCGCGGGGGGAGAGGCGGCGGGGGTGGCGCCAGCTCTCTCTCTCTCTCTCTCTCTCTCTCTCTCTCTCTCTCTCTCTCTCTCTCTCTGCAACACACGCGCACTCAGATCGCGAAGGGGCAGGGTAGGGCTCGTCAGGCGACCCAGCGAGCTTCCCTCTTGCTTGGCGAGAGACGCTTGGCGGGGGTGGGCGGCTTTGTTCACGCGTGGCGGGAAAGTGGTTGAGGCAGTCGGGGAGGGTGGGGGACGCAGGGCGGCGGTCCCTCCTGGGGCTTCTCAGGAGGCAGCATTTGTTGTCGTCTGCCTTCAAGTCGTTTTCGACTTACGGCGACCCTAACATAGGGTTTTCTGGGGCCGAGAGTGTGTGACGCGCCCAAGGTCACAGCCAGGGGGTTTCCATGGCTGAGCGGGGAATCGAGCCCCGGGCTCCAGGGTCGTAGCGCCACGCTCAAGCCACTACCCCTCTCTGGCTCTCCGGAGGCAGTGTTTCTGCTCTAGTAAAAGCAGTTTAAGCCTGGGAGGGAGTATGTGAGGGGGACCCTGTCAGCAACACGTCTCTCGGGTGACCCCTTTCTCCCCTTTAGGGCAACACATCGTTTTTCCCTGTGGTAGGTGGACATAGAGCAAGTGGGTTTTTGTCTTGGGCTACCCATCTGTCTCTGCCTTTTCCTCTGTCTCTCTGTGTTTGAATGGCAAGGAGGGAGAATTGGGCTCCCCTGATGGCCAAGAGCAGGGCCCTGGAAATGCTGGACTGCAGCTGCCCCTCCAGCATCTAGAGCTAGATTGGGAATCAAATGGCTCTACCAATGTGGCTTGATTGTAATTCCCAGCAGCCCTACCTAGCAAAGCTGTTGGTGATAAATGCTGGGAAGTGATGCCCACAACATCTGGAGAGATGCATGATTTCCACCCTTGGCAGAGAGAGAGAGAGAGAGAGAGAGAGAGAGAGTCACTAGTCTCCAGTCAAGCCATTTTACAGAGACAGAACAGATATGCAAGTGTGGAAAGGCGGCAGTTTGTGGAAAAATTAACCACAGCACCCTCTCTTTGGGATAGGAATCCACTGCAGCTTCCAGCATTCCACACCGATACCTAGCAAAGCTTAGTTAGGGCTGCCAGGAGTACAATCAAACTGCATGAGAAGTGCTGTGTGATTCCTACCCCAGCTCTAGGTGAAGCAGCAGTGTGGGCGAGGTCTCTGCCATACGGTAGGGAGGATTAGTCCATTGGGGGCAGCAGAGTAGATGAGCAAGCCCTCCTCCTCCCCTGTAGTGGCACAGGAAGGAGAGCGGCATCAAATACTCAGGACATCAGAAGAAAATGTGTGAATACATGAAAGGATGAATATTTCTTTGCTTTGCACATGTGTTCTCTTTTGTGGCTGCTGTGTGGAGACAATTAGCAGCACAGAAAGAGAGGCAAGATGTCAGACTCCCCTCTCTTGTGTTCTCTGCTTCTCTATCTCCTTTCCTGTCTTTCTCTAAGGGCAGTGAATTCCACAAGACCCAATCCCCCATGCTGCATCTAGAAAGCAAGAGAAGGGGTATGTGAGAAAAGTAACATGTATTCCTCACATGCTCTACTCCTTAGCAGACCAACCAAAGGAAACCTGTGGACTGAGGTAGTAACCACATCTTGTTCACCTGATAATCTGCACTTTCTCAGTATATCACAGCCCTCTACTATTGCACTTCCCAAAGTAAGTGAAAAACTAGAAGCTTAGACAGCTGTTTCTTACAGCCAGTTCTTACAGTTTTGTGAACAGAAGTGCCACAGTTTAATGGTGCCACCTGGCCACTTGAGGTGGGAGACAATAAGTGTTGAAGTTCATGTGTACAACATGGAGGAGGAGACAGAGAGGAAAGCTACTGAGAGCTTGTCAAAGACCAAATCTCCCAATGGCTACTGTCCTTCAGCAGCGGATGATCAGTGCCACTGCACCCTCCTGGAGTTCTAGTCTATTGACAGCTGCCCCAAGATACCAATATGATGCCAATCATTCATGTGAAACAGTTGAGATATGCATGCCTGTTGCTCTGAAGCAATAGGGGGTTATATTAATCAGGGACACTTGAGAGATTTAGAATGCATTCCTGTACATAGCACACTGGCTTCTTCCATTGAATACGGTGTCCTGTGTTTGCTTGGTAGGGAGTAAGGCTGAACAAGCAGAACTAATGTGTGGCTGCATAAACCTAGTGTCTTTTTAAAACTGGGTTGGCTGTAGCTTGGCCTGGTTAGAAGTCTAGGGACCACATAAGCAGTGTACAGATCGTGTTGGCAGAGGTCTAAAGCCCAGTATAAATGAAACATCTGGATGCTTCTCAATCTTCCAGTGTCACTTTAAGTCTCACTAAAACTTGCTTCTTTAATTATCATATTTAACAGTGTGCTAGAATGTGCTGTGGAAATAGCATGACATGCACCACTATACTGAGTATGGGTTTCACTGTAACACTTTTCTACTGGTAAATGTCTGGGTGATTGCGGCGGAACAGCAAGGATTTCTGACTAGCAATTGTTTCATAAAAGCATTAAGAAAAATGCCTCTTCCCCACTCTAAATTATACTGCAGAAATGAAGAAACTTTGTGAAGGGGGGACCCATGTAATGGATTTTTGTGTTTAAGAAATATGAACTTCATTCAGTTCTGGTAGTCAAAGCAAATTGCAGGGATCAAAACTCTCTTCAGTGTGCATCATTTTACACCAGGTTCTGGTTTGGTGGATCTCAAGAATTGCGGGGGGGGGGGGGGAGGTCAGGCATGCAGACTGCTTACTCCTTCACAAGATTACCTTATCTTTCTTGATGGAGATTACAGGATTACCTCAATAGTTATGGGAGTGGGAATTGGACTAAATTGTTTCTCAGGATTTCTTCCAGTTTAATGGTTCTGCAACCATAAAAAGAGCTGAAAAGAGCCAAGTTGGTTGGACACTTTTGTTCAGAAGACTAGTACTGGTAGACCCAAGTATCTGTCCTTTTCATGTCTAAGAAAATGGTCAGAGATGCCTCTTCCTCTCCTACAACCTCCCACTCCTTTTAGAAGGAGGTCTAAGTTACACCTGAGAGCCAAGGTGGTGTAGTGGTTAGAGTATTGGAGACCAGAGTTCTAATCCCTGTTCTGCCATAGAAACACACCAGGTGACCTTGGGTAAGTCACACTCTCTCAGCCTCAGAGGAAGACAAATCTTGCCAAGAAAATCCCATGCTATGGTTGCCTTAGAGCTGCCGTAAGTCGGAAACAGTTTGAAGGCATGCAACAATAACAACAAATTTGTTTTATTAATAATTTGTAAAACACTAAAATTCTACAAATACATCAGGGAAAAGGGAAAAAAACGTAAAGAAAACATGAGATGCATGAAGGCACGGAACAGGACAGTTATAGCAAGTAACTGATTAGTTTTGGAGCAGTGTGGCAGAATCTGAGGAAGGATCAGAGCTAAAGATTTTGGGGAGTTCTGAAAGTGATGGCTGCCTCCCTTCTCCCACCCTGAAATATGACAAGGGAGCAATAACATTTGGGTCTTCTGTTGGTGTGCTTTAGGTTGTGTTAGATGTTGACAGCAGTTTCCATGATTCTGCTCTATTAGCTTATACTACCTAAAGCTGATCAGTGTTGTATCCATGTACCTGGATGACTCCATCCTTAACCTAGGACTAATCTGTATATTTGTAAATAAACCCCCAATATTACAAATCACCAGTAGGTCTCCAGGAAACCAAACCCAGCAAAGGTACTGGCCCCATGAAATGTCATTATTTAAATCTTGCCAACGTTAACAATACATTATAAGTCATAGTAAACTGGAAATAAGAAAGAATATGTATTTTCTTAAAGCTCTACGATGTTGTAGCATTTTGGAACAATAAGGAACCATTTTTTGAAAGGCTAGGTAGGCTTTCAGCAAGAGATTTTTGAAAACACTTGCTGCAATTAATGTTTCAGAATTATTTCCCACTGTGGAGAACATTAATGTCAGCATCTATGTAGATTTTTCAGAAAAGATCTATGAGCAGCGTAATACATACTTGGTAGCGCCTAGAGTAGTTTAGTATCCATGTGGATTTTCAATTAGAATGTAACCTTTCCCACATCTAATCCTCTAGAGTTAAGTATATCTGTGCAGAGAAACTGAATTGGTCTACTGTCTTGTGATGTGCTTGTTCATTGATCCCCAGTATTTCAAAGCTACTATTTAAAATAGAAAATATTCCTAGTGGAGTAGAATTCACGTGTGTTTTTCTGTTCTGAATGGATGCTGGAAGTACTCTAAACAAAATATCAGCCACTTAGAGCAACTCTTTGTGTTTTCTCTCATCAAGGAATTTATTTTCTTGTCCTCCTTGTTTAAAGGTTTAAGCCTTTTCAAGACTTAATAGCTGTCCAACATTGGTGTGGATAGTGAGAAAATCAGGAGAAAGCACAAGTCCAAATTGCTGCTGCAAGGAAATGCATCATGTCAGTAGTAGACAAGTGAATTAATATGGGACTAGATTAAGCAAGAGTTAGTTCTGCCTTAAGAGGTATGAGCAAGCACATTAATAAAACAACAAGAGAAGCAACCCCTGAACAGAATCTTTAAAGAGAAAGGAATCTGTATATTTGCATTGTGCTGTGCTGCTACTTGTCACTAGATCAAAGATAAGCTGTGGTTGCCAAAGAATATGATTCTGGTCTAACTCTCCATAAACATTCATTAAATGGAAAGAGGGTTGCATTTGTAAATTTATCCATTCTATTTTTTCCCCCATTACTTTTCTCTGAGCCATTGGCTACATTGCATGTTACCAGTTTTTTGAGTTTATTTCTCTGAAGTTCAAGTGTTGTTTTGCTTGCTACATTCTAGTAATAACTGGATGGATGTTTTCAGTCTCACTAACCGTGCTGATGCAGCATTAATGCGGCATCCTTCTTATGTGAAATATGTAACTCTGTATAATTTCAGACTGCCCCCTTCACAAATACTCACTGCTGATGAATACTGAAAAAAAATATTACTAAACTGGTATGAAAAATAAAATCTTATAGTAAAGAGATAGAAGACTCCTGCCAGATGGGACTAAATGTATCTAGGCCAGCATCTATTTTATCTAGGTTTCAATGAGTAGGCAGATGCTTCTGGAAAACTTATTTATCTAGTCTAATGATTTCTGCTCCACTGTGTAACTAATTCCAGGTCAATTTACAGTGGCATGGAGAAGTTTCTCAATCTGGATGATAATTATGGAAATTCCATAGTTTTATCCTTACATTCTTTGTGAATCAGCTCCAGTCTGTTTCTAAATATACAAGAGGTTTTATATTAACCAATTCTATGTCTTGTGATATAAAATGATGCATAAATTAAGGAAACTGTATGGTTCAGGGTAAGTTTAAAAGTAAGTGAACTCTGGGTCTATCGGCTCAAGGGAAGAATTTGAATCATGTGCTTAAGAAATTAAGTGGGTTTTCAGGTGATGAGTTTGGGAGGCCATTCCATATTGAACAAATCAGAAACTTTATGAATTTGGTCTTTATCATGTAGTTGCATAGAAATACAGCAGACCACAATCAAAAGACATTTCTGAGGACATTAAAAAGCAGCTATTACTGCTTATCAGTCTAGAAAGAGTTACAAAACTATTTCTGAGGGTCTGGGGATCCACCAGCCTACTATCTGCCAGAAGGTCTACAAATGGAGACAGTTCAGGACCACAGTCATTCTACGTGAGAGCCATCTTCATACTAAAATCTTTCCAAATTGATTTGTGATCTAGGGGTTGACAGGGAACCTCAGAGTAACATCTAGAGTTCTTTAGGCCACTCTCACATTGGATAATGTTACTGTTCATGATTCAACTACCAGGAAAAGACTAAGCAAGAATAGTTTTCATGGGAGGGTAGCCATGAGGAAACCACTGGTCTCTGAAAAGAATATTGCTGTCCATCCAAAGTTCACTGAAGATCAATAGATGATCCCCAGGACTTTTGGAACAATGCTCTCTAGACACACAAGTCAAAGGTAAAACTTTATGGCCAAAATGAGAAATGTTAACATTTGGTTAAAAAACAAAATAAGCAAAATAAACCCCAAATAGTTCAAACAGAAGAACGACAAGTGTGATGATGGGAAATGTGATGCTTTGCTGTATGAGGATCTGGATGTCTTACCATCACTGCACAACCATGAATTCTGAAGTGTATCAAATGATGCTAGAGGGAATGCCAGGCTACTGCTGAAGCTGAACATAAAGTGAGTCATGCAAGATGATCAAGATCCTAAATATACAAGTGGATGGACCAAAGAATGGTTGCAGAATGTGAAATTCCATGTTTTACAATGGTCTAGTCAAAGTCTGGACCCATTGTAGAATTGTGTGAGAAGCTGAAGCAAGTTGTTCATGCAAGGAAGCCCTCACATAGGACAGAGCTAAAGCAGGTCTGTAAAAAGGAAAGGGACAAAATTCCTTGAAACTGATATGAGAGACTATTAACAAAAGTCATTGCTGCTTAAGGGAATTCTACCAGGTACTGAATCCAAAAGTTCTCAGATTTTTTCCCCATGCATATAGATGTTGACTATTGAATCAGTTGTGGATAAACATATGTTAAAGTGCGTCATGCTGGTGTGTAATTAGTTTAATCAAGTTATCTGTTGCTCTTTTCTTCTAAGAAGAGGTTACATTAAGACCTAATAACATTAGTTATATGATAATCCTAAGGGGTTCACAAACTTTTTCTTGTCTGTGTATGCACATAACACATAGTCACAGGTAGCCATTAGGACACATAGTTTGAATTACTGCTATTTCCAAACCAGTTTTGTAGCCAGCCCCACACATAATGTATTGAATTAGGCTAAACTGTAGGTTATTAAAGCATGGATATCTGAGGCAAGGTTATCTCTTTGCAGGAAGAGTCACAGGTGGAATACCCATCTGAGCAGATAAAAGTTGATATCATATAGGCAACCTGCAACCCCAGTAGTAAAGCTGGATCAAAGAGCACCCATAGTCTGGAACTGTTTTTCTTTATCTCAAGGAGAGCAAAGTACAACCTGCCAGTTGCTTGCAGGTGAGTTGTGCGGGCAAAGGCTCCCAGACAAAAAAGGAAAGGGAAGCACAATTAGATAGTTGGATCAGCTGTGAGTTCTTTTATGCCATTATTTTCAGAAGTCATTGTTTGAGATGTTAATATTTATGTACCAATTGCTTCTTAGCTAAAGAGATACTGAAAGAGGCTCCAGAGAATGTGGAATATGTGTGTGCCAAATACATGTTAACTAATTTTTGAAATAAGCAGTGGGACTTCTCTACTCCACCATTGGTGACCAATAGCAGCTATTTTGTTGGGGTAAGATGGTTCCTGGGTTGGTGCTGTTACAAACATCTTTCCACAACAATAAGAAGTGTGCAACAATAGGAAGAAATAAGAGTAGCCCCTTCTCAGAACCAAATGATCTGGAAAACATATGTTCATCCCATTTGTGACAAAAAAGGAAGTGTGTGAATGCCCTAAGGACCTGAGGACAAAGTGTTTCAGACTCTCTAAGCATTGGATATTAAGACTTCTTAAGAATTCACTGTTAGACCCTAGGAGCATATTGCTGGTGTGGTACATCAGAAAGTGTCTCCCTGACCAAAGAAATTGAATTCCTCAGTGAAACTGTTTGCTGTATGAAAAACTCTAATGGCCATTATTGTTTCCCTTTGATTAGTTGCAGCTTCTACACCTTAAAATCTCATCAGAATGAGGGTGGAAGATAATCTGAGTGAGTACAAAAGCCAAGGCGGTGGGGAAAACCAGCTAGCACAGTTCTCTTGCAGTTAAAGGTGGGATCAATCATGCTGGATCCTGTTTACTGTAAGCCCATGCTAAATTCTATTCCAGGTATGAAGCAGGAATTATTGTGTACTGCACCTTTAAGAAACAAGGCTGGAAGCCCTGCCCAAAAGTGTCAGGCTATGTAAGCTCTCTCAGCGCTGAAGGGAATACTTTTCAGTTTGGGGTAGAAGCTGGTAGGGACAATTGTCCTGTCAGGGACAACGGTCAGCCATGGACTCTACAGTGTATGACTATCAGAGCAACCAGGGAAACTTACCTAGTTAAATTGTTATTAAAGCTATCATTTGTCAATTGTTGACATGATTACCTTGATTATGGACAATAAATAAAAAAAAACAAAACAAATTCTTGTTTAAATACAGTGTTGTTTTGCAGTTTCATCTTGAGTATAGTCAAATGCAAGCCTTTAAATCTTGCTAAGAATCCCGTTTCACCTGCTGTCACCTGAAGTGATGTCCCTATTCTCTTTTTCTTATGTTGTACACCTCCCTCTCTTGTCCATGTGCCATGTTATGTCAGCCTCTTTGTACACCAAACATTCTTTCAGGTCATAAAATATTACAACTTCAGGGTGAACTTTATATTTAAAATACTTTTAGTGGCAGTTCCTGTAATTTTGGAAGCAACTTAGTTTTCTTCCTGTAGTTACAAAACACTTTCTACATATACTCTTATCACAGTTTGTATTGTTCACTGTCTGTAAAAGCCAGAAAATGGAAAAATTATAAGAATGTCTGGATGAATACATGTGGAAGAAAGAGTGGGGAGTAGTTGCAGCTTGTGGCTTCCATCTCAGTGGAGCAGTGAGTTCATTCCAGGTTTTCGTCTAAACTTTAGAGATGATATTCAAGGTGCTGAACTATATCCTCCAGAAAAGTTCAGCGGAAAGTTTGAACTAAAATTCCTGCTGATGTGGAAACCACTAGCTGTGACAAGGGGATTTGATTGATGCCTATATAGGAGCAAATTCAGTAGCTGATTTCCCAGTTTTACTGGGGTTATTGCCTGTGCAAAAGGGATTTGGCTCCAAACAAATGTTGCACCCCTAAGTAGACACACAGAGATTGCATAGTTTGGACAGAAGGCTAGATATATCTGCTTGTGATTTCCAATATATGGCTATTGGAACTGGGTACTACTCTCTGTGGCCCAATGTAAGGCTGAAAAGAGACTGTCACTTCATTTCTCCCACTTCATCCAAATTTGGTTCCTTTCATTTCCCAACAAGCATACAAATAAAAGAAGGGAAGGCTCCCTATATACAGTGAATTTAAAGATAGTTTCTCATATCACCTTATAAAAATGATACCAGTGAATTCCTGAGAATGAATTACAGGACTATAATATGAATGTGTGTCTCTAATGGAGAACTTAATTATAGTACAATTGGTAAGAGGCTTCAAAAGTTCATGAAGCCAAGCTGGGGACCTTTGCCACACATTATGTTCTTTTTCTTTAAACAGAAAAAACACTTGCACTGAGTTACATACATTATATTTAACTGGTATTTCCTACACTGATATTATCACAGTGAGGCAAAATAACAATATGGGCCCTGTCTCTTAAATAAGATATATTGCACTTTAATCATTATGCTCCAAGCATCCTCATTTCTCCTAAGAGCTTTGAAGCCTTTTCTTTCAAATGTCAAGAAAGAATGGGAGATGGGAAGACCAGGTACATATCGTACTGATTCCGTTTTTATGAGTCAGAGGGGACCGCCATTTCATGGGTCTCTTTGTCACGAATGAAGACAGAAAGTGGAGAGGTCCAAATATGAATCCATGTTCTTTGCCCTTTGGGTGATTATAGCTCATCCCGTCTTCATTTCCAGTAAAGTGTGGCTGTAGCCAATTAATCAAGGAACAGTCATGTTCTTTACAGCTTTCCCACTTGAAACAATACATGGCTTGATTGAACCCAAGGCCCTTTGGTATGCAGAAGAAGAATTTAAAAAAGAAACTCAATGAACATATTGCTCTACTCCATCATAACAACTATTACCTTTTGTTTTAGCTCATTGCTTCATGTAATGTAGGGTGGAAGTTGAATCTCCTTGAGTTGGGTTGATTGTTTTCTCTCTCTCCCCTTGTTGTATAATGTGCCCTCCATGTGTTAAAAAAAAAAAGACATGTCACATCCCATTATAGTCAATGGACGTGATGTGCATGTGCCCGTGGCAGCATGGGTGCATGCCCACTGCATCTGTCGACTATAATGGAACGTGGCACTTTGGGCAACATTGCATTTGTGCATGTGGAGGTCACGGTAAGTGAGGGCCCGTTGTATTTCCAATAAGTGGGTGATAATTTGATGGGACAAAATCAAGACTTCCAAGACCAAGTTTGGTTTAAGAATCCAGGCCATGTAAGGCATCGTACTAAACTGAATCAGATGGGACTAACCAGATGGGACAGCTCTGGCCTAAATGGAAATGGACAGAATCTACCTGCTTTAAAAAAAACAACAAAAACATTAAAAATAGACTTCCCTTTGCATTTTTTAAAATCCTTTGCCTTTAAATTCGATTATTAACAAGTAAAATCTCCCCACTCATACGGCCTTTCTACACTAAACTGTTGTAGTGCTAATTATTCTACTTTCAACCTCCTGTGGAATTCTGGGGTTTGTAGTTTACTGAGGACAAAGAGCTCTCTGGCTGGGAATTCTAAAGGCCCCTCCCTTAAACTGCGAACCCCAGGATTTCACAGGATGTTGAAAGTGGAATAAGAGCACTATAACAGTGTAGTGAGGAAAGGCCCATAGACGGTAAATTAGTACGTGAAAGGATTAATTCTCTTGGCCAGAATCCTGTTGGGGATTTATGTACACTTAAACACCCTAGTTATTGTGCTATGCCATGCATCCTGTCCTGATCCTCCCAATCTCAATTTACCAGGAAACAGATGCTGAGATTGATAGGGATCCCTTCTCCTGTCAATTGAGAAGCAGCTAACTGACAGTCCCTCTTAAGAAAAATCTCTGGTGCAACAGGCAACGGCATATCTAGTATAAACAGTGCCTAGGGCAAGCATGGAAGTTGCGCCCCTACCTTCTTACACTTACCCCCATCCCCCACATGCATGGCTTTTTTGAGCCCCCGTGGCATTGGCACCCAGGGCACGTAGCCGGCTTGCCCCACCCTAGATGTGCCTCTGGTGACAGACAGAAGCAGGGTCCCTGCTGCATTTCCCCCTCACACTGGAGATCACCTGCAGGAGGGATGAAGTAGACCTGTCAGCCAGCTGCTTCCTGATTGACAGGGGAACAGACCGCTGGTTTTTGCAGGGGCTGCTTTTTGGTAAGTGGAAACTGGGGGACTGTGATAGTCCCTGTATAGCCCCTAAACTAGAGGCTATGCAGGGATCATCAATATGAAATAGTCAGAAGTGTGTAATTCTAGGTTACTACCAAACAGGCCTCCAGCTATTATTAATAAATAAAATTATCCCCTATTATTATTAACAATTAAAGAATCCCACTCCTGCTTGATTAATTATTATTATATTTATAATTTTTTAGATGTTTTGAAATGTGCTTGACTTTAATGTGCTATTGAGCATGATATTGACAATCTCAAGGACTAAATAGTCAGCAACTCAATTTAATAATCAGTATAAATTTCTTTCCTAATTGACTATAGTGCATTTAGTGCAAGGGTGGGTAAAGTGCACATTGTGTGCTGCCCAGAGTCGCAATGCCGTTTTTGTGGTCCACAAAAATCAAAGTACCTCCTAATTGGGAAAGAATATTTTTGGACCCAAACGGCTAGTACCAATCTCTCCCCAGCCGGTGTCTTTAGGAGGTGCTGTTGGCTATGTTGCCATCACTTTGGCCTGCCCTCACCTTTATAAAGGCCTATACAGGCATTTTTTTTCTTCAGACAGGATGTGGTCAGCCCAGGTGTTATGATCATTTCTTGGAGAAAGGAGAAAACGAAGCTGAAAATATTTGTGAGTATGATGAAACATCCAGTAACACTCTAAGTGGCTTGGGGGGCATTATTTGCCATTTAGGGACAAAAATATTTGTCTTCCAGATTTTGGGGCAATTGTTCGGACATGGGGACTGTGTGATCTCATAGTGTACAGAGGAAAGAGGGGTGATGCAAGTGGCAGATGCCCATCTGTGCTTTCATCATTTTTCACTGAATTTCAGTAGCAAACTGGGATGGAATCCTTTTGGAGACTTACACTACTGTAACATGAGAGATATGCCAGACTAATTAATCTCTTGGATGTTGTGCAAGGAGGCATCGATTATCTCCTTTTACATTGCCCCCTCCTCCACTGCACAATGACAAACAGATAGTGCCTGGGTATGGTTCCTCCTTCTTCCTCATCAAAAGAGCCAGTGATAGGACACAGCACTGTTCCCACGTACTGTCTGGCTGCTTTTCTGCAGCTGGAGGAAAGATACCCTTTGAGACCCCTTCTGCTTAAGTATACTTGCAGAGCTTTATAAGATTCAGATAGGATCTTGGCCTTTGATATCAGTTTTCTTTTTTAAAAAATGAGGGGACTGGGGAATGCAGCATTGAAAGACTGCTAGATACTTGAGAATTGCTTATATGCACTGGTTTAATGTTAGATAAAAGTCTTGACTAATATTCCAGCAGGGAAATATATGCTAAGGATTATTGCCTGTTATCTGTGATCATCTTTCTAAAACCAAGATGCGACTCATGCCTCTTATCTCTATTAAAACTACATGCAGTATCCCACTCACCCAGACTTGGTTGTGATGCTAAAAACAGTCTTTTCCAGAAATGCCATTTTTGAAAAGGAAACGTATTTCTTTCAGAAGCTATGTAAAATCAGTAAGAAGTTTTTTTTTTTCATTGACCATCTGTATCAGTATCCCAAACATAATTTTCCATCATCCCTATCACATTTTTTTAAATTCTCATTGACTTCCATGTGCTCTATTGATGTGACTGCATTGAAATTGGTAGGATCCAACTTTTTTCAGTTTTAATCGTACTGTATGTGGTATGACAGCTAATCTGATGGTAGCAAGATGTTGTTGTTGCTGCTGCTGCTGTAGCACCTGGAAATCATTTTTCATATAGTTTGCCTATTAAGTGTGGAACAGTAACTGCTTCCTTCAGCCTCAGTCTGCCTAACAGCATGGTGTGCATTCTTCCATACTTGCTTAGAGATGTGCGATTTCCAACAGTGTATGAAAAATAGCACTAAAATTCTGACAGGCAGCTATGACACGTGCAGTGGTGGTGCTGTTTCAATGAAGTCAAAGGTAGGAATTGGGGAGACCTCTTTTAAAGCCAAGTGTCTCCTGCATTGAGTGATGACCACTTTGGCCCTTTCACTCATATAGTTCTTAATAAATGAATTTTACATTTGAAGAAAGATCCTCTCAAAAATCATCTTGTGAGCTAACATAGACTGAAAAGCCACCATATTGAGTTATGATAGTGATGAACGGATGAATGATTAAATTGGTCTAGAATTAAAACTAGCAATATGTGATAAATCAGTGCCATTAATCACAATTGCTAATGCTAGTAAAATGGCAACACTGGGATATAGGTCTGAATCCAGAGAACCAAAGAGCTACTTCTGTGATATGAAATGTCTTCATTTTTATTTCAAACCAAATAGCTGTCAATAAGAAACAGTGAGCTGTTATGGATAGAAGAGTATTGCATTAGAAAGACTCAGGTTCAGATATTTACTCATAGATGGCTTTAAGACAGGTTGTGCCTCTCAATTTACCCTAGGATTGTAAGGGTTTGAGGGCAGTAGGCAGAAAACATGATTGCCATATTAAACTCCTTGGATGAAAAGTGGAATGTACATTTAATAAGAGGACTGTAATGTATCAAAAACATCAAAAAATAAACCATTTTTTTTAAAAAAAGTGAGCCGATAAATTGTTTTTCAAACAAATAGTGGTTACAGAAGGCATTCATGGTATGTTTAGAGGGGCAAGGAAGACAAGTAGAAGTCCTACTGAACAAGTTCCTTCTTCTCTCTGTATGGATTCCTGGCCACATCTTTGGATTCTAGGCCACATATACTCAATTTTTATAACAATATGTCATTCAGCACTATAAAATTTGACCATTTATAATTTAGCAGTTATATACATTTTATGTCCATAGCTGTTAGTTTAATTGCAATGAACTAACAATTTAATATATGGAGATCTTTGTTAAAAAAATGAGTTAATATAAGGGTAATATTGTGTTCCATTACAGCAGAGCAGTTGACACAATGTCCTGTGTCATTAGATCCATTAAAAACTGATGTGTCTTACAGCAGTCTAGCTGTAGAGCAGCAGCAGCAATAATGCTCTCTTCTGGTTTTGTAAATACAAACATCTTGAGCGCTATCTGCTGCACACAAGCAGAATTACCTGTAAAGACAGAACCCAACACTGCTAGCTTATTGTCGAGAGGTCTTTATTTCCAAGCAATGTCTAAGGAACCAGACTGAAAAGCCTATTATATTATTGGAAAGAAAGGAGGAGGAAAAAAATAAGAAAGGCTAACTTGAGATAATGCATTTGGTTAGAGAGACTTTTTAAAATGTAAATCTCATGTGCCATAAATTAAGGCAACGCTGAATTTCATCCATTGGCTTTTAGGAGAACAATAGGACTTAAACTAGTGAATGAAGTTCTATCCTATTACACATGATCATACGCAATTTAAATGGCATTAGATTTGTCACACTCATGATCAACATTTGGCCTAACTTCATACTTTCAGAGATTAACTTAAAGAAAATGTTTGTAAAACCCTTTGGATAGCGGGTGGGGGAACACTGAGCACAGACAATATATTACTTGCTATTTATATTGACCTCAATAAAGTCTCCTCTCTTTAAAATCTCTTTGCTACCCACCCCAGAATAATGAGACCAGACATACGACATTGAGGTAGTAAGGGCCACTTTATTTGACCTAGAATCATAGAATCATAGAGTTAGAAGAGACCATAAGGGCCATCAAGTCCAACCCACTGTTGTAAAAGGAATCAAAGCATTCCTGACAGGTGGCCATCCAACCTCTGTTGAAAAACCTCCAAAGAAGGAGACTCTACCATACCCAGAGGCAGTGTATTCCACTGTCAAACTGCTCTTACTGTCAGAAGGTTCTTCCTAATGTTCAGATGAATCTCTTTTCCACAAGTTTGAAGCCATTGCTCCATGTCCTCATCTCTGGAGCAGCAGAAAACAGACTTGTTACTTCCTCCATATGACATCCCTTCAAATGTTTAAACATAGCTATCATGTTGCCACTTAACCTTCTCTTCTCCTGGCTAAGCATACCCAGCTCCCTAAGTTGCTCCTTACAGGGCATGGTTTCCAGGACTTCTACCATTTCACTCATCCTCCTCTGGACACATTCCAGCTTGTCAATATCCTTTCTGAATTGTGGTGCCCAGAATTGGACACAGTATTCCAGGTGAGGTCTGATCAAAATGGAATAGAGTGGTACTATCACTTTCATTGACCAAGGCACTATACTTCTATTGATGCAGCCCAGAATCCCATTGGGTTTTTTAGCTACTGCCTCACACCACTGACTCATGTTCAGCTTGCAGTCTACTAAGATCCTAGATCCTTTTCACATGTACTGTGGTCAAGCCAGGTCTCACCTATCTTATATCTGTGCATTTCATTTTTTCTGCTCAAGCATAGTACCTTACATTTCTGTCTGTTGAAATTCACGTTGTAATGTTATGTTGGCCTGGGAATAGAGCAAGAAGGTGGGAGCAACCCGATGTGGATCCAGGTGAGGCCAGGTGCCACCACAGTGACCACCTCCTCAGCCTTCCCTTGGGCAAAATACCTGAGTCCCAAAGGCAATCTAGTAATTTTAGGTTGATCCCTGGTTGTCCTTAATTATAAGGTAAACCCAGTGAGCTTACTCTGAAGTCCCAGGATCCTACATCTGAAAGCACAGATCCCATGTTAACGGTAGCCTCCTTGCCCAACCTCTGAATCTCAGGACCTTAAAAAGGAGCTTACAGAGTGTTACCCTACACCCAAAGGGGATACCAAAGGTGCACACTGAAGATTTATCTCCTCCCCAGCTACCTGCCAGGTGACAACTTATTTATCGACACCATCCAAAGGCAATTGCCCAATTCCCTTCAGCAGAGTATGGGATGGGGGGGAAAAAGGCAACTGAGGAGAAAATTGCTATCAAGCCCCAAGGCAAGCAGACAAGTCTCATAGTGCACTGACAGTGGAAAGGTAGGCTACAATGCACAGATTCAAATGAGAGCACATGGAGGATGAGCAGGCCTTAAATAGGCTCCTGTTCAGCCCCCATCATGAGATGCAGCCCAGCTTCCTACAGTGGATGCCAGGCAGATTTGTCTCTTCTGGGGAGGGCACCAAAAAACTACCCTCCCTCACAGTGCTGGTGCCGCATGGATCCAGGTATGTATCCTCTTCTCTTTAATAAAGGAAGAAGGTGGGACCATGTGGCCTTCCAGAGGTTGTTGGACTGCACATCCCAGCTCTAGTGAGCATAGCCAATAGTGATGAATATTAGAAGTTTCAGGCAGCCATATTGGAAGGGCAGCATTGTTCCCACTCTTGAACTAAACCTTCTGTAGCAGGCTGTTTTTCCTTCTACTGAGATTGTTCACAGAACATGTCACTCTTTAGTAGGAGTTTTACAATGCCCTTGTCATTGAGACATAGACGTATCCTCAAACAGATCACAGGAATAAGATTGTACAAATCGTGTCACTCCTGAGCCCTCTTTCTTCTTCACCTATTGCCACAACTCACGCAAGTCATTATATTGTGGTTTAGTGCTTTTTCATTTGTTAAATATTTACAAAAGGACAACAAATGTTTTATGATATTCAGAATGACCCTGTAGCTAAAAAACAACATCTAGATAGAGTGTTTCATTACTCTCTTTCCACTGTGCTCTTCTATGGAGAAGAGTGAAGAATATCAGCAGGTATTTGAATATAGGACAAAAAAGAGTGAAAGATGTAACCAACGTACAGTAGCAATGAAAATCTTTGCAGACTTCATTCTCATATGCAAGAATGAATAATGCAACATTTTTTTCTTCCTGTTGTGGAAAAGTCCTTAGACTATTTGCAGTCTGAGATGCATTCTGTTAAAAAAAAAAAAAGAATCTTGCTCAGAATAATCATGTTTTCTGCACAGAAAAACATATTTTATGCATAGTAGACGTGCTTTTGGAGTGGAAAGTAACATTTTAGAGCAGCAAACACCATTTTCTGGGGGTGGGGGGGGGACATGTTTTCCACACAATATAATTCATCTACCCAGGGGTCTTCTCATTTTTCTTAATACCAGGGAAGCACTTTTTCTGTTTGCTCTGAGATTCGGATGTTTACAATTACAGTAAGTGATTGGACAGCTGGACCAGAGTAATGGTGTTTGAGCTGTAGTTTGCCTTTCTTTCATCTGTAACCTGGATGAAATGTTTGCATGTGCAAAAAAATAAATAAAAATAAAGTGCCCCTCTTCCATTCTTTATTAAACATGAACAATGTATTCACAGGCACACAGAGAAAGCAAGAGACCTTTTGATGTCCATGGTACTTTTAAGGTACGGTCTTAAAGCTCACTGTGTAGGCAATGGGTGTTTATTGAACTCAGTGAGATTTCCCTTTGTAAAAAAGCATGCTTAGGATTGAATAGGTTAGTCTGCTGTGTGAAAATGCCCTGAAAGCTTTGACCATGCAGGCAAGATGTTGCCTATTTCTGTCAGTGAACAGATGTCTTCAGATCAACTTGCACTGTTCTATCATTTTGTTTCCAAAATTCAGAGGTCAGTGTGATACTTATGCAGCCAAAACAGCACCATCTGTGCATAAAAAGAAGGAATAACCAACTTTGATTGAACCTCAAACCTAAAAGAAGTTTTAAAAAAAAACTTTAGGAGAAAAGCCTTTTCTTCCAAGGTGGAGGGGAGGATCTAAAATAGCCCACTAAAAGCCCTAAAATGGTGACTGATATTTTGGGAAGGGGAATGCAATACAATATTCTGGAAGACAAGGCTCCCTGGAAAACTGAATACAGTCCTCTCTCCATACTTGTGGATTTGATCTTTGTGAATTTGATTATTTATGAGGTGCACACATGCCTTCCCTCCTATTCTTCTTCTCCCACTCCCTTGAATTTTGCTGGTCGTGGAGAAGGAAGGCATGCGCAGCAGGGCAAAAGGCAAAGGAATGGAAGAGGGATCGCAATGGGGAGTTATTCATGGTTTTTCGACTTTTGTGAGGATTCTGCACCCCAAACCCTCACAAAAGTTAAGAGATGAGTGTAAATGTGTTTGATCCTTCAGTATTTTGGTTCATGTATCACTTATGCTAAACCAAGTGCATTCTCCTTATCTTTTCAATGTGGGAATGTGTCATTTAAAATAAAAAAGTCATAAAAGTTGCACATAAAATATGCACACAGCAAGGCAAAAATTGCTTTCCCCTCTGTAACTCTGTGCAGTACATTGCCTTTGTAACTGCTGGTGTTTTCAGGTTCTTTAAACAGATGATGCAACATTGTAATGCTTAATCATTTATGAGCTTATAAGAAGCCTCTTTGGTGCTCTTGCAGAGGGGAATTGCATGTGAGATCTGGAGGCAAAGCAAATATGCAACCAGACAAAACTTTATTACCAAATAAAACTCTTTGAAAACACAGGCGTCTCCTTAGATATGCTGACCCAGCTGTAGATTAAGTGGTTAGAATAGGTTTCTAATTAAAAGTAGAATGGCTGCAATAATGGTAATCAATTCATTCAAAGCCTTCATATGAACATGAAACGAGAATAAAAAGGATGTATAGGAAAGGTAATGAACAATCAGCTGAAGCTTAGTATTGGGAAAACTACCTGAGCAAATAGTAAAGAAAATTTATTGATACTGGTCTATGGGGCAGGAGATCTAAAAATAGAGTGATTATTGCCATCTGGAAGGGTTAAATAGAGTTGCCTTTTTTCAAATATTTTTCAAATATTATCCTAGCATCACTGTTAGGCATGACTGCCATCTCTATTGAGTAGCAATATGGAGAAAAAACTCTTAATTGTGTAAAAAAAAAGGCTTTTTTTTTTTGCAATACTGAGTTTGAATGTTTGTGTATTGGGCTATTTCTGCACTACACTGTTGTAGTGTTGTTATTCCACTTTCAACATCCTGTGGAATCCTGGGGTTTGCAGTTTAGGGAGGGGCCTTTAGAATTCTCAGCCAGAGAGCTCTTTGGCCTCAGTAAACTACAAACCCCAGAATTCCATAGGATGTTGAAAGCGAAGTAATAGCACTATAACAGTGTTGGGCAGAAATGGCCTAAGTTTCACATTTTTTGTAAAATCAGGATCCAACTAGCAACATCTGACTAGCTGGGAAAGATCCTTAGTGTTTTTGGAAAAAATAGTAGAGGGTATACACTAAGGAGATGCAGTACAGACAGTACTGACAGCATGGGAAAATGTTCATGCAGGTATATAGACACCGAGCATTCTCTTCCTCACAATCATGGGCCCAGATTAGGCAGTATTTCTCAGCAACAAGAAAAATGTGATGGAATCCCTATCCAGGCTACCCTCACAGTTCCAGCCGTTGGGCTCCAATTGCTCACCTTAGGATCTCTCTTTCAAGCTGATGCTTGGGCCTCCAGGTGACTGCTGTTCTAGCTGTGTTGGTCAGTGGGTGGATGTGGTAAAGCTCGACCAGTTGTCTCTTTCAGTCTGACCTGAAAACAATCAGACACAGTTCAAGAAAATAAAAGGAGAGAAAGAGAACAGCAGGCAAGCACAGCAGAATCCATGTGCCTTGGTTCTAGCAACTGAGGGAAGGCTCTCTCTCTGTACCAATTGCCATTACTCTGGAGACTGAAGAAGAGAACAGCAGCTGGATTTTGCTGGTCTTAATCCCCTTCCCCACTGCCACCCTCCTTTCCTTGTTTTTTGTGTGTATTTTAGATTGTAAACCTGGGGATAGGAGATTGTCAAATTAACAATTTGTAAGCCGCTGTGGGTACCTTTTTGTCTAAAGGGCAGGATATAAATGCTCAAATAAATAAATTAACAAATAAATACATGCATATATACATACCCATAGAGTTTTATTACATAACAGTTAAGTTAAATGTGTACTCACTGAACTCCTTCCACATTCCCAGATCGCTAAACCCTATCCAGATCTTGCCAGTTCCTCTTTTCCTAACTGGCCTTCAGTCTAGCTCTAACTGCCCCAATTCTTTTGCAGATAAGCCTCTAGGTTACAGCTTTTGCTCCATACTCCCCTCTTCCCAGCATTGCATGAGCTGTGATTGGCTGGTTCTGTCCAGGGTTTGCCCAGCTTCTCTTTTCACCAAAGACCCTACAGAGACAACAATATGCACCATGGGCTCTTTCTTACCACTGTTAAATGCATAGTGATAAGGGTGCAGAGAGTGCATGACTCAGAATTGAGGAAAGTATAGACAGAATAATCCCATCCTCCCCACACTTGTCCACTGAACACATGGGAAGGACGTTTTATGATCACCCCATTGATTCATGTAGCCTGAGCACAGGTTAGAAATAATTAATCATAACTAGTTCTTTATAATTATTTTCTTTCTCCAATAACTGAAGTACATCTTGCTCACATTACAGTGGGAACACAGAGAACAATAAGGTCTCTCCTTCTTCTGCAATGTCACGATAACATTTAGACTCAACTTTGTCGTTGCAGGTGTCTGGTGTCACTAAATGGTGGAAAAGGAAAAG
Source organism: Cyclura pinguis (assembly GCA_030412105.1). NCBI lineage: Eukaryota > Metazoa > Chordata > Lepidosauria > Squamata > Iguanidae > Cyclura > Cyclura pinguis. The sequence continues at coordinate 243,225,091 of CM059599.1, read as the reverse complement.
CACATGGTTCATCTACTGGCTCATGCTTTTCCCTATGTTGATGCTTCATACTCTGTTCTGAGTACAGAGATAGCAGGGATGCAGTCAGGAGGAGATTGTTTTGTATAATAGGTCTGCATTCTATAATATTCAGATCTTTCTCTCTTTCTTTTCTTGCTTTTTTTTTTTTTTTGAAAAAGCAATAATGCGATATAAGAGATACAAACTTAGACTGGGACTCGAGAGATCCAGGAAAAGTTCCTCACTGGCCTATGAAACTTACTGGGAGACCTTCAGCCAATTGCTATCTGCCAGAGTGACCTACCTCATAGGGTTGTTGTCTGAATAAGATGGAGAAGATGAGAACCATATATGCTACCTTGACCCAACTGGAGAAAATGTATAAACATAAACAAATAAGATAGCCAGCGTGGTGTACTGAGCATTGGACTATGATCCTGGAAGCCAAGGTTCAGTTCTCTGCTCAGGCATGGAAACCCTGTGGGTGACCTTGGGCATGTCACATACTCTCAGCCCCAGAAAACCTCATCATAGGTTTTCCTTAGGATCACTGTCAGTCAAAAATGATTTGAAGCACACAACAGCAGCAACAACAACAAAATAAATAATAAAAAATAGTTTAATTACTTTCATAAATGAGGAAATATTTACTTTTAAAGTTGTAACTAATTTTGGAGGCATTTTTAACATATAGGGGACTATAATTGATAACTATTATTTTCAAAAGCAGCTTTCCTGTAAACTTGGATAAGAAAAACCTCTTCGGGATCTCAGACCAATGTTTTCCTTCTTCTTTAGGGCCAAATTAGACATTTACTTAATGTGTATGCAGCTACCTACCACACTTTCACTTTTAGTTAATTTCATTTTAATTAATAAAGGCACAAGGGGCATATTCCTTATCGCTGCAGCACAGTGCTTGGATAAAGAAGGCCATTCTTTTTCTTCTTTAATACAATCACAATAAAAATCACAGATATACACATATGCACAAGCTTGGAACATGAAGGGAAGATCTTTCTTATTGGCACCAATGGGAGCTTCTTGTAAAGCATTCGAACTTCATGAGAGCAGGGCTGATTTTTGTTCTGATTTTCCTGGAGAGGAAAAAGATAAGCTCTTCTCAATACACAGGGGTCAGAATGGCAACTCTTGCATCTGTAATTCAATAAAATAAAATAGGAGATATAGCTATATGACCTAAAGTTATGCATAACATACAGATTTGTCCTTTCTCAGTCCAGACTTAGGCCCTTTCCACTCCACCCTCCCAGTCCACCATAGGGATGGGAGGATAGGATTGTGACAACGGTTCTGCTTGACATCATTGTGGTCCTGTCCTTCTCCCAACCCAGACAGTGTGATTACAGGATATATCAATGATGGGTGTTCTCCATCAATGACCTGCAATCATGCCACCATTCTGCCATGCGTCCGCACTTACCTTCCCTCTGGAGGCCCTGGAAGCACATTGGAAGTGCTTCCTACCCCAGCATAGCCTGGAAAAGTGCTTGGCTGTGCTGTGGTAGGAAGAGGCAGGACCATCGTACTTTCTTTGGCAGCGAGCGAGCCAGCACAGAGGGGAGCTTTGGCAACTGTGCTCCCATCCCAACAAAGCCGGTGCTGGGATGATACTGGGATGATCCCAGACCTAGTTAAGCTGCAGAAAGGGCCTTAGGCAGATGAACTGGCAAAAACAGGGTTCTCTGCCCCCTTCTGCTCACTACAGCCCTTTCACCCCCTTGGAAATGCTACAGAAAGGTTTGGGGGGCCCTGCCACATGACCTGAGTTGTGGTAAGGCAAAGGAAGGGGTTGTGTTGTGTACCTTCAAGTCATTTCTGACTTATGGCGAATCTAAGGTGAACCTATCACGGGGTTTTCTGGGGCTGAGAGTGCATAATGTTTCTAAGGTTACTCAGTGGATTTCCATGGCTGAGTTGGGAATCAAACCCTGTTCTCCAGTGTCATAATCCAATGTTCTACCCACTACACTACGCTGGCTCTGAAGCAAGGAGATGCCCCCCTCCACAAATTAGGAAGTAGCAGCTTTTACAAATTGGCCAAGAGATGGATAACTGGGAACCACAGAACTGTGAGTCTGTGGAATCTTTTTGCCCTAGGATCTTCAGAAGGCAGCACAAACTTCCAAACTGCCAAAACTTAAAGTGATCTAAAATAAATTAAAACTTGGAAGAGGAAAGTGAAACTGAGAATCTGTTTCTGTTTTGGAAAAAGGGTATTTTTTCCAGTTAAAACAATGTGTCAGGAGGTACAACTTACTTAAAGAGGTGAACTGTTAATCTTGGAGCCTTCTAGGACAGTGTCTCTCTGTTTAGCAACAGAAAAAGGGTGGTCTTGGGAGTCAGAAGAAGTTAAGGGACTGCAAAATCAGCCCATGGAAGGGTCACTTGCATAGGGATGGGCAGGGGGGCGATGGAGGCAGTTAGCCCTGAGCGGCAACATTTTTGGTGCGTCTAGGCTCGTAGCCACACCCCCGTGTGCTGTGGCCATGCTCCTGCATGCCATGGCCACATCACCACACACTGCGCCCCCTTCCCCTCCCGCTCTCCCCTCCACGCGCTCCAACCTCTGCCTCTGGGAAGAGTGATCCTGAAGCGAGGACTGAATTTGGGTCTTTATGCATGGTTAGGTTGGATGAGATGAAGAGTCCATCAGATGCTGAATATTTAGATCTCTGTCCTAGTCTGTGCCAGGGTTACTGCAGAATTGTAAAGTATCTGTGTGTGTTTGTAGTAATTCTTTCTGTTCAAATGAAGAATGGAACATGTTTCATCACAAAACTTCTGTGTTCTCTTGTCCTACTTTCTTCATGATTAATTTTTAGAGGTCCAGATGTAATTCTGGGATGACTGCTGGCTGAGCCAGCCCTGTTCTCATGTGAAAGAGTCCGGTTTTTCACGTCGCTCACTCAGTTTCGTGTCATCTTTAAATTTTCTTCTTGCATGCAGAAATAAGACACAGTTCTCTCATCATAAAAGACAAAGCCTTCATCTTACTCCTTTTGCTATAAAACTGGAGCCAATTAAGTTTTCACTCACCCCAGGAACATACAAGCTTGTAAGATGTAGTTTATCAGCAGGGAAGTCACAAATTACCAGTTTGGCTTGACTGTAGACTTCAAGAAGAGATCTTAGACTGGCATGCTCGTTACTGGTTCCTGCTGAGCTTCTGCTTTCCCCTCCCTGGATCATTCATCAAAACTCACTGTAAGCACTTTGATACTATTATATGCAGGAAATTAATTAATGTAAAAAGTAAAATGCAAACTGACAAAATTAAAGGGTTTGAAAGCTATACTGATACCCTGCTGCTCACTCATATCGCTGGAGATACCTCTGCTTGAGATAAGATTTAAAACTTCAGATAATCTTATATGTATATTTCTTTATCAAACCGTAGGTTTGCTTCAACTTATTCTTTGTGTATGGAAAACTTTTCTTAAATAGTTACACTGAGCAGAAACACCTGTTGGTAATAACTTGGATTTCTTTCAAAAGTTTGTTCATGGGAACCAACACATTCAGATCGTAAATCCTGACTAATTTTTCATATTTATTAGTTCAATTCCACATCATGCTGATCTACAAGATTTCAGACTGGGTTAGGTGAATGCTAGATCTGTGTACTCATCGTGAATTAAACTTTTGCGGCCTGCTCAATATATGATAATAGATATGCAGGACATTGTTTCCATATATAATTAAGTGAAGTTCCATATGCAGTGACACTGGGACAAGAAAAGGTATATTAGCTCTTTGTCAGAGCTTTCCTCCACTAAAAAATAAATGTGAAATATTTAAATGGGAGAGGGGAATGGAAGCTGAAAGAGGAAAACACAAGCAGAATTTGCTTTGCTCACAATGTGGATCATTGGGTCATTTGTTTACAAGCATAACACTACGAGGCTGCTTTAATTGCCATGGCAACATTCTACAGAATCTTGAGATTTGCAGTTTAGGGAGGAGCACTTAGAATTCTGAGCCAGTGAGCTTCTCTAGTTCCCTTGGCCAAACTACAAGCCTCATATTTCCATAGGATGCAGCCTTGGCCATTAAAGTAGAATCATTGAGATACCATTGTGTAGTGTGAAAGGGCCCTCTGCAAAATCATAAAGACATTGTAAAGTTGGTTGTTCCCAGGTTAGTGAAGTGATGAATCCACTCAGAGTTTTAGAATTAACTTTTAAAGGACCTGTCCAAAGTACTGAACCCACTTTGGGAACTGGATTTAGCACGTTGGATAACCCCTTTAAAGGTCAGAATGGATTCACTGCTCCACTCATGTGGAAACCAGCAGCCACTGCTAAAGGTTCCCTGTTTGTAACTTCTCTCATAAGAAAAAATTGTAGTCTTGCTGTGCTTCTGGATCTATCATTGTTTCTAAGCTAATGGCATCCTAAGAGAGGGTTTAAGGCTCTCCCTGGAGGACAAGGATCTGACCACTGTTATGCATTGCCTGATAAAGTCCTGTAAATACTTCTGTAATAAGTGACACAAGCAGATCATTTTTAAAATGACCCAGAAGCATCTATTTGAACACACTGCCACCAGCCGCTTATTACAGGCTCAGAAATAGTTCTGGCTCAGAGATAGCATTAAAACAGTGCTAGCTTGACTCTACCTGCATTTATGGCAGTGGTGAGGGAAAAAAAATCCTTTGGGCCATACATCACCCCATTGCTGTTCGGGGAAAAAAACAGAATTTCTTTTTTACCATATTGACTGTGGGAGGTAATTTTGCCATTTTTTGGTCTTGGGTCATTTTAAACTCAGCTGTTGACTTCTCAATCACTTTTTATTGGGGGAAAAATATCTGTTCGAGGCCAAAAATGGCCTAGAGAGATAGAGAAGTAGAGCCAAATTGTCTGCTATACTCTCTACAGGATATTTTTGAAGACAAATGTTTTCACATGTGGGGTGCAGCTGTGGAGATGTGTGGCCCTCTATGGTCCCCCAGGAGGCAAAGCACCCACATAGCCTCTGAGAGATACGTACCCCTGATTTATGAAGAAGGCAAACTGGTGCCTCCTGATATTGTTGGACTACAACTTCCCCAAAATCTTTGATTTCTGGTCATACTGGCTGAAGCTAAATAGAAGTGATCCCAGCCCTAATGTATGCAATTTGTATTTGTTTTAATCATAGGATTAATACAATGTCCGTGTCTGTGTGTCTCTCTGTGTGTATAAGCGGGGGGCGGGGGGGGGAATCTGATGAATTTGGTCACATGTCTTCTTTCTCTGTTTCTCCTCTTCTTTTTCTTTCCCTTCCTATTTCCCTTCTTCTTCCCTTTCTTGTTTATTAGAAGTTTACATTTCATTACAGAAAAACACTGAAATTTGTAAAAGGATGCATTGGAAAAAGTAGCTTGTTCAATGTTGGTTTTTATATATTTTTAAGACCTAATCCACATGCCTAGAGTATCTCAAAAGGAAAAATAAGATTATTATCCTATGTGTTCCCTGAAAGAATGTCTTTTCTGGCTACCAAAATGATATTACAGAGAGGAGCTTTTGCCATGTGGCAAGCCCTACTCAGGCATTCCCCTCTCATGACTCACAAACATGTGAGAGGAAGACTGGGACCACATCTGCTGCCTACACCATTACCAAATTTGTGCTGCCTCTGATTATGCACATCTGTGCATGGGGGGAGGACATCTATAAAGGGCAGTCTGCTCTATTTGCACAGGCTCCCGATGTGACGTGGAGCTCTAACTGTACAGGGCTTCATATCATAGGAGAAATCAATGTACATACTGGAGACTCCCCTTTACATCTTTGCTCCCCATGCATGAAGAGTGGAGGACAGTCAGTGTGGACGTGATGAGGTCAGGAGGCATGGTTTCACTTCCCCCTTATTTATTTCTCTATTTGCTTGTTCCCTCAACTGAGCCTAAGATGCATACATTGTTCTCCATTTCCCACTTTATCGTCCCCCACGTAGGTTTCATGTCTGAATGAGGAACTGAACTTGGCTCTTGCAACTCCCAGTCTGACACATGCCATTACCTTACATTGCCTCCCCAGTGACTCTCTCACGTAGACATGATGATGAACAGCTGAATAGGGTGATGGCAGCTAGCTTAGATGAGATTCCATAGGAATTTTTGGGAGTGATTCATACTTTACCTGGTGATATGTATACCTGTTTTCAGCTTTATGAACATGCTAATGAACCCAAATAGGTTGTCTATCAATGGTTTATCATAGTAAGAGGAAAACAGAAAAATTTCAGACAAAACTGCAGCATGCTATGAGGACAACATAGCAACTTCCTTGTTATGGCTGAGTTACTAATGACAGTTCACTTTGCAGGGTTTTTTTTTTTTTTTTTTTGAAGTACATCTGTTATTTGTTGGGTGGTCATTAGAAAACTCTAAGAGTCAGTGCAATATAGTGTAGCGATTTCCTATATTTTATGCTAAGCATGTAAGATGAAAGAACCATCACCAATAGTGCAGGCTTGCAGATGCTAACTTTGTCAGAGGCTAATAAATATCTTTTCTAGGCAGTCAATCACAGCCACAGAGTTTCAGACTTTTTACAGCCAATTAGTTTTCACATAACAGAACAAAGTTGAATCTCACTAAATATATTGAATGTGCACGTTATCTTTTTTGATAAGTTAGGGTATCATGTCAAGAATGATACAGTTTAAAATCTCTCATTGCGCTAATAGCATCTTAAATAATCCCATTTGATTTTATTTCTTCTTCAGAGACTCCTTGTTTCTTGCTATTATATACACCGTGAATGGTAGAAACAGGCAAAATGGCATTTCTAGTATAAAAATGTACACATTTTATTTGAAGCGTACCTCTCTCCTTTGAGTTTTATGACAATTAGAAATTCCCCTATTTCAGGCTACATGGGTCCCAAGGAAATAGTAGACGTATTGACATCGTTTAATATTTAAGTAAGCCTCAAAAGTTGTTGTTATTTTTTAGCAGTATGTTGGTAAGATTTTGCTAGCTTCACTGCTGTTCTTAGTATGAATTACCACCCTTAATTGTTGTGGTAATGATTGATATACCTGTTTAATGTCATTTCTTACTGTGACTTCTGATTGCTGTTTTAATATCTTAGAAAGTCACCTTGTAATGGTGCTTTTCCCAAAGATGGCAAGTACATGTTCTTCTCTTCTCTGCGATCTAACAAAGAAGCCAGAAAGGTATGTGTGGGGGACTACGTTAGGAAAAAAAAATCCTAAATTACTGTCAAGCAATTGTAACGTGGGCACTCTATTTACCTCATAACCTCCTGAACAGTCAGTTCCATTTTTGTTTTTTTTTAAAAATTGACATGGAAATTTGACTGGTTAGTCCAACTAAAGTAGACCTGTTGAATCCATGGGATTTACCTGTGTGTTAACCCAGCATTCAACAATAGATTTCCAATCTACTCTATTAGGGAATGACCAAGAGGATTCATGTTTTAATGTTTACAGAATTACAAGCTCTCAGCTGTCTCTATACCAAAATCTCTTATTAGGATTAATACCTTTATTAGGCCAAACAAAAGGGAAGGAGAAGGGAATATGACAAAGGGGTATAAATCTCCCAGTATTCAAGTGACAAAATCGTATTTTAGTGCTGGAAAGGTATAACTCTCCACTAATGTACCTATGCTGCTGGTCCTGAGAGTGATGGCAACAATTTCTCTCTCTTTTTGTTTCTACAAAGCAATCTCTGTTAGAGATGATGGAACTGGAACTGTGTTCCCATGGTTCTAGAAACACATCCCTGGAGTTATAGTATTCATCAGAAAGCCTCTGTTGAGATCTGAGAAGAAGTTTTGATTTTGGAAGGGGAAATGTGTTATCACAATGCCTTGTAACCATCAGAGTGGTTTCTACAGTCTCTCCCTTTATGACATCAGATAGAAAGATACAGAAGAGGCATCCTGGAGGTGTGGTGGAAGGCAAGAATCACTATTTCAGTGGATTGGTATTTTGAAGATCAGGTATATGAATATGGGCCTGATTCAGGTTGAGAAGGAACAGTTACCAGTGATTGCAAAATTATAACAGTTAAATGATTCTACCCAATGCAATGCCATTTTTCCCAATGAAGAAAATGAAAAGTTAGCATTCACTTCTGTAGGACAAGGTAATATGAATTCTGTGGGGCAAAGTAACATCTTCAGCTAACAGATATGACAGCTGTTCACAAAAAGACATGCTTTTTTCCTTTTCTCAGTGCTTCCTGTAAACTATGGGGCTTTCTTATTACAACAATGGCCATTTTGCTAATGTAATAATCAGTGCAAAGAAATGAGAGAAGACAACAAGAAAGTAAGTACAAGAAATGTCTTCTACAAGATCAAAGAAATCGAAGAGAAATTTAAACCAAGAGAATGGATGCTATTTAAACAGTGTTACACGACCAGGTAGAAAGAAAAAGCTTACGAACAATATACTGAAGAACTATAGAAAAGATATGGAGGGATGACAGATCCATTCAAGGAAGAAGCATTTGAAAATGAACCTATAGTTTTAGAAAGTGGTGTGGAAACTGCACTCAGAGCATTTGGGAGAAATAAATCACCGGGAACAGATAGCATACCAATAGAGCTGCTTCAAGTTACAGAGACAGAAGCTATTCTAGTTCTGACTAAAATCTGTCAGCAAATATGGAAAACAAAAGAATGATTCACAAACTGGAAATGGTCAGTTTACATTCCAGTCCCCAAGTAAGAGGACACCAGGGATTGCGATAAACACAGAACCGTTGCATTAATCTCCCATGCAAACAAAGTGATGCTCAAAATTGTACAACAATGACTTTTACCATATATAGAAATAGGAATGCTAGATGTCCAAGTTGGGTTCAGGAAAGGAAGAGACATTAGGGATCATATTGCAAACATACTTTGGATAAAGGAGTACACCACAGAATGTCAGAAGAAAATCAGCCTGTGCTTTATAGTAAAGCTTTTTATGTATAGATCATGAAAACTATGGATAATTCTTAAAGAAATGAGGGTTTCACAACATTTGATTATCCTGATATGTAATCTGTCCTCAAGGCAAGAGATTACTACAGGGCAGAATACAGAGAACTTGGCTTCCAAGTGGTAATGTGGTCAGACAAGGCTCCATTTTATCATCCTATCTATTTAACTTGTATGCTGAAGGAGGTGTGAAAACTGGACAAAAGAACATTAACAATTTAAGCTACGCAGATGATATCATATTACTAGCATAAAATAACAAAGACCTGAAACAATTACTGAAGAAAGTTAAGGGAGAAAGTGTGAAGGCAGATTTACAGCTGAACATTAAGAAAGCAAAAGTAATGACTGGACATGATTAATATGACTTTAAAGTAGATAACAAAAACACCCAAATAGTTCAAGATTTTCCATAACTAGGTTCAATTATTAATCAGAAGGGAGAATGCAGTCAAGAAATTAGAAGCAGACTAAGGTCAGCTGTGAAGGAATTAGACAAGATTTAAGCAGACATTGAATACTAAAGTTAGGATTGTCCATGTCATATTTCCAATTTCTATGTATGATTGTGAAAGCTGGACAGTGAAAAAAGCTGATAGGAAGAAAATCAATTCATTTGCAATGTGGTGATAGAAAAGAGTTCTAAGTATACGGTGGACTGCTAAAAAGATAAGTAAATGTATGTTATAGCAAATCAAGCCTGAACTCTTCCTCAAAGCCAAGGTGACTAAACTGACACTGACAAACCATGAAAACATATGGCTCACTAGAATAGACAATAATGGTTGGTAAGGCAGAAAGCATTAAAAAAAAAAAAGAGGAAGACCACCCTACAGATCGATAGACACAATCAAGGAAGCCATGGCCCTGAACCTGCAAGACCTGAGCAGGGCTGATGAAGATAGTGTCTCTCATACACAGGATCATCATAAGTTGACAACAACAACAGCACCACCACCACCACCAACAACAAAAATATACGTCCTGTAAAATAGGTTTTATTTTTTCTGGATTGAAAGGATAAAATCAAAATATGAGGAACTGCATAGTCAAGTGCATATTTAGCTATAAATCTGTAGTAGCGTTCTTTATGGGTGTGTGTTCATTCAGGAACAGAGTTGGATCCATCTGTTAAGTGGGAGCTTGGATAGCACGTTTTTCTGTTGCTTGTCTTTGCTGTTTAAATGAATCCTCACCCTTCATAAATTTACAACTTGGACATAGTGCTTTATTTCAACTGGGATTATGCCAGATGGTTGACTTTGTCTTATGGTCTTATCACGGTTGTTGTAACCTGCTTTGAATTCAAATTCCTGGTTTGGAAGAAACATAGGCCATAAATGTTGAATCAAACACATAATAGTGTTTGCTTTAAAAAATGCCCTTATGCCTTTTAGTTATTTCATTTGTTTCATATCCGCTTCCATTTAAATTCATGGAAGAGGCCAGGATTTCATCATTTATTTGCTGGGCTTATATGTTTAGTTTTCCTTATTTGGGCAGTCTGTTTTAAAAACTACTTTTTTGCTAGAAGAATAAATAGTGGCAGAAGAGCTGACTTTAACCAAGATTCTACGATGTCATACTGCTTGTGTAATGTCTGTTGCACAAATGGTGTCAGTGCTACTTTGTCTTTGCTGTTACAGGGAGGTCTATTACGAATCACTTCTGGGAAGGGGCAGGGTCCATAGGGACAAAACACCATGGGGGGGGGTTTGCTCAACTACTTGTGCTATGAAAGACATATTTATCCAAGCCACCCTCTCTCACAGTGCTTTGGGAGTGTGGAACCCACCTGTGATGAAGTTCTGAGGGTGTGGCTATCTGAAGTGCCACAGCAACCTACAAGGAGGTTGCCAGGTGACCAGAATGGCTGTTCTGGAGAGAAACCCAGCCCAGTAGTACCCAGCGGCTGGTAGCTTAGAGAAATAGTTATATAAAGCTGAATACCAGTTGATAAAGGGAGTCCTTCACTGAGATTCCTAGCAAGAAGCCAGGGATGGTGACAGTGTGTGAAGGTTTAATTCTCAGTAGAAACCTAAGGAGAGGCAGAAGAATAATTGAACCTAAGTAGAATCTGGTCAGAGAGTGTGACCTTGATTGGGCGTCGAGGTTTTGGTGGGAGTGTAGCCCAAGGGCTGTTACATGATACCTGTGCTTTCTACCAGACTCTATAAAGATATAAGGGAACTATCTAAAAGTACATTGAAGAAATGTATTAACTTAGACCTGCATATGAACTCTAATACTTTACTCTGTATGTTATCTTAATAAATGTTATAGTTTATTTTTATAAATACTTAACCAGCTGGGTTGTATTTGGTACTAGCCTATTTACCTGGCATTGCCCGAGATTTTATTTTCTCATAGGTAATACTTGTTAGAAATACCTTAGGAATTACCTTACCTGTCTGTAGGAATTAGATGCAGTTGAAATACAAAGATTCGACCTCCTGTGTCTTTAATTCCCCAAACTGTGTTGCCCAGGATTTTATTTTCCTCTTAAGAACTCACCAAGCTGTCTTCTCCAGTACCTGTAACTTTTCCCCAATCCAATCTATATTCAGACTTGTTAACATACAGAGGTTGGGTTCCTGAAGGAATATGCTGTCCTCCTCCTTGCTACTAGGCGTCGCTGCCATAGCAACTGGCCTGTTGGTACCTGTAACTTTTCCCCATGTTCCCCAATCTGATCTGTATTCAGAATTGTTTACATACAGAATTTGGGTTCCTGAGGGAAATACAGTGTCCTCCTCCTTGCCTGCTAGGCCTCATCTCCATAGCAAACAGCCTGAGCTCTCTGCCTGGGAATTCTAAAGGCGCCTCCCTGAACTGCCAACCCCGGGATTCCATGGAATCTTCACAGCCAGCCAATCATATGAGGTCTTCTTGCCTCACACAGACAATCATATGAGGTGTCTGACGCAGACAAACAGGCAAACTTTGACTTTTATATAGTAGATTTAAAGTAATAAAGTAATGAAGAAAACACACTACCATAAAGCTGTGAAGGGGTTCTAAATAAACATTGAAAATCTTCACTCTTTTACACAAAGATGGTGTTGTAAGAGGGGAGGCAAAGCTGCCTGGTAAAGACAGGGTGCCTTATCAGACTGGGGGACTGCCACACCAATCTGGGAGAAGTAAAGGTCTGTCACACCAACCCCAGACCCAGAGTAAGGAAGTAACAGCCAGCAGTTTTCTGTCTCCTCAACATCATTTTTCTTGCTTTCCTTGCTGCCACCTCCACCGTCGTCTCCACTATTAATATAGTTATACTATACTATACACTAGATCTTAGGCGGCTGCTTCTCCAAGCTGCCATCCTCGATGTCTTAAACGTTCTGCTATAGAAGAGAAAGAATGGTGCCTGCTACTGTCAGCCACTGTTTGTTTTGAGAGCTGGTTTGTTTGCAGAGTTCTAGTCCAGTGTTCAAACCACCGCACCACTCTTGCTCTCAGCCTAGACTAGAAATGCAGTTTCAAACATTTTTGGAAATTAAGAAATAATCCAGAGATTTTGTCCAAACTCTGATCTTATTTGATTCAATTCAATTTGAAGGTAGTGAATGTGATCCAAAGGGTAGTCAATGTGATCACAGATGACTGCATCATGCATTCAGAACACTAAGCGACCATAGATTTCACTATTCATTGCAATATCAGGGGTTGTTCTGCACAGACATGGCAGATGTATTTGCAAAGCTACGGCCAACTTTGGAGTGACTGTGAAATCTCTTGCAGATGAACTCACATGATGAGCACACACATAAACATCACAAGATGCAAAATCAGATGAAGGTTGGGGCAGTGTATTGGTGTAAGTGGTCACCATTTCTCAGAGTTTGTGTAAGTGCTGTTCCCAGAGCAGCCAGTTGTTTCACAATCAGACACAAAAATCTATCTCTCACCTTGAATTTAATGAGTAGGAATGGTAATCAACCTTTGTAGAGTTGTGCATGCTCAAGGGCATGGCATCTTTTGCACAATGAGCTGTGTAACTGTGAGACCCAGCATAGCTATATATTGGCATATATTTATGCTACACTAGGGCCATTTCCTCACTAGATGACATTAGCGTGATATACCATTACAATTCTGACATTTCCGCTCTCGGGATGGTAGCAGATTAGGAATGCTGTTTTCTGCAGCCTCCCACCTTCAGCCAATGAGTAGCAGTATTGTCATCACTGTTCCTTCTACCCTACAATGTCTACTCCGTTTTCCCAACTTCACCTCGTCCCACCGCCCTGATTGATCAGGGGTTTTTTTGTTTTTGTTTTTCTTTGGAAGCCATACTAAACATACCAGTACACCATTGTATTTTCATGCTGTAATGCCTAAAAATGTATTTTGAAAAGTTTTAACTCAAAGGAGAACTTCAAAATAAACATAAAGAGGTCATAGATTTCGAAGTTACCAGCTGTGGGAATCACTGAGGGTGGGACAAGCTGGCCTGCCCACTGGTGGATCTGTGATCACAAGAAGTGATGTTGAGTGCTATTGCAGTTCCGCAGCGAGCCAGCTGATGGGACTGAAGCTCTAAAGGAGGCTGTTAACAGCTTTTTCCCCCTAGGAATAGAATATGGTGGTTTGGCAACACTTGGGGATGGGATAGCAGCTGGATAGTGACAACATTGTGCAGTAGCATGGCTCCTGAACCAGAAACAACAAGCTGCTATGGAGGTATAATGACGTTATGTGGAAATGGCCTAAACGTATTTAGGATCTTGAGCTTGTTGGGGTAGAAAATGTGTGACCGGAGCCTTTTATGTGTGAAATGATCTTTTAAATTTTATTGATTTATGTGACCCACAGTGCTATGATTACCTTCTCTTCCTTGAATTTTCTTCTGGGCAAGACACAAGAGCTCAGCCAATTACTTTCATAGCATCATCTACTGCAGTCCTGTTGAAGGGCATTCTTTACATTTGATTAATCTTCAGCCAAATTTAAAAAAATACTTTCAGGGATTTGCACTTTTAGATTAATATCTATTAATCTATTTGTATCTGCTATTATTATAAAGATAATGTTAAAAGGAAAGAGAGATGGGAAATAAATTGCAAACTGGGTTATTTTTAACCTGAACAGGCTACGTTATCACAAAGGTTAAGCTGAGCTTGGGGGTGTGGTGATAGAAAACTGGTATCTACCTTTGGTGACAGCTGGTGGAATTTGGCATGCCTCTTTTTGGATTCTCTTTTTTTTTTTGCATTGTTAAATGGTTGGGAATATTTTTCTTCTTTGATGTTGAGATCAGACAACAACAACAGCTAGACTCAGAAGAAGACTTAGAGAAGGAAACTGAAAAAAAGGAGAAGATGTTTGGACAGGTAACTAGACTGTCAGAAGGTTTTTGGGGCTTTATGATCTTGAGAAACTAGAACTGACAGAAGAGCAAGGGCATTATGACGTATGTTGGCATACAAACCATGTAAGAGTTCAGGGCAAAACTGTTAGTGAGTGGAGTATAGTAAAGTGTTATATATACTGTAAAACTTTTATAATTGTGCATTGTGGATACACCCTACTAAACATCAGTGTTAGTAATATTGGATCTGCATAGATTTACAATGTCTGTATTTCTCTCTGAAATCGTCTTGTACAATCTCTCATACAATCTTATGCAGCCATAGTCATACTGATTGCTTGCTACTGCCAGATGGTAATTTTAAGTTTTACTTGGCTTTTTGACTCAGCTGGTGCTTTCAGCTGCTGAGTACTTTCTTGGCTGACTTTTAATGCATGGACTTTCATTCATATGGCAACATTGTTTTATTGGAGTTAGTTGTCTTGGGTGGCTAGTGCAGAAAACTCAGATGGAAACTTAAACAAGTAATAAACAAATAAGGTGTAGAAGAAGCTGCTACTTCAGCTACTTTCACAGCCTTTTAAAGCATATCTTCAAAGCCCTGGGGACTAACAAACCTAGACTTGGATACAAAGATTCCACTGTGCAAAAGGAACATATTTCTACTTAGGCGGTGCATACCTGTATGTAATGCAGGGAATGAATAATCTTTTTCCTGTTTCTGTTCATGTTATCACTTGGAATCTAATTTTAGATGATCAACAGACACCTTCAACAGGGTAGTGGAGCCACCAGGATTGCAAATGGGGAAAATCAGTGATGAGAGAAATAAAATATATTTTAGCTTCTGCACTGGGTATACAGTATTAGTAACATGTATTAATAGCATATATTTTAGCTCATTTGTATAACACATATTTTAAATATATGTACACATATATTCCAGCATATTTTGTATTTTGGCCTCTGCAATACGCTATGTCTAAGTAAACTGCTTTCCAGAAATTGTAAGAGAACTAAAGAGGGCCTCAAAGACCTTGGATCTTTAGGGTGGCTGGTGTGTTTCAGACCTTGTTGATAACAACATACCAGACAGGACAAGGCTGTCTGTAAGGAGTAAACTGATTGATAGGGACATACCAGAACACAAAGGGGTACTTTGAAACTGCTAATAAGACACCTTGAATGTACCATAAGAAACAAAGATACACGAGGGGAAGACACAGGCAGCTCGTGATCATTCCTTTTAAGGAAAACTGTAAATAAGAGTAGTGGGCACTAAATAGTGTGGAGGGGAAAATGTAAACTGAGGGAACACTTAGGCGAACCTGATAGACTGTAACCTTTGGGGTCCTATCCAATGGGATCCCAGGGGAGGGAAAACTTGTGGTGGGGATAGGGGATAAAACATGAGGTATTCAATACTGGGGTGTGTCCTTCTCTCTGGGGAGTACCCGCTTCTGCAGAAACATACTTTTAATAAACATTAATGCTTCAGGCGATCCTGTGCTGAATAGTTTTATGAGTCTTTTCAGCTATTTCTCACAAGTGACTTGTCCCTTCATTTCATATTTTTGAATCCAACTCTTGGCTTTGAAATACTTCTCCCTCATTTGTAAACACTATTGAATATAGCATGGGAAATAACATGCAGTTTCTGGCCTTTTTTCTTGTGTCTGTGCAGTTAACTGAAGTTATTAACCTCAGCAAAATGACCTTCTCTATTAGTTACGCACTTTGACACCTTTGGTTGGATCCTTGCACTGAATTTTGGCTTTTTAGAGTAATGAATAGTGGTGATAAACTATCTTCTGGCTTCAGGTGGGAGTTTGCCATTACTTTTCATAAACAGCAGCTGGTAACAATTCTCGTTGCATGGCAGATGGACTTTTTAGAAGCCGATGATCAAGTGAGCTGCAATGGCTAAGCCTTTCGGGCTGTTTGCTTCTTTGGCAGATGACCCAACAGTAAGCCAAGAAACAGCATATAGTGCAGGATTCATAAGAATTTATCACAAAAATAAAATAAAATAATAAAATAAGAAATAGATGTCATAGAAACTCAGACATATGACCACATAATTTTGACTTTTTGCATCTAAATTGCAAATGTGGAGTGGGGACCAAAAGAATGCAGTATTGATGGGACCATGTGCCTACAGAACTATCAGTGATGCTAATACAGCTGCTCATTTATTTCTTGAGGCTTATCCAGAGTAGTAATTTTTACAGAACTCTCTAATGTTCTTTTTCTTTCTTCCTCAAAGCTTGCAACAATCAGAGGTGGGAAAAAAAAGTCTGGACAAATCAGAGATTTACCCAAAGGACTATAAGTAGGAATTTCATTCTTCACTAATTTTCTCTTTGAAGGAAACATTGAGTAATTTTAGCAATTTTCTTGTTGCTGTGAAAGTCTTTGGAAATGACACAATTTTTGAAGGCTGTTCAAGACTTATTCTGTGCAAAATTCACACATTGTATTTTTGTAGAGAAAACAGCATTTTCTACAGAGGAAACAGCCATTTCTTTGCAGGAATGATTTTTTTTTTCTGTGAAATAGATTTTCTTTGTAGAAAATGCTGTTTTCTCTGCAAAACAACCATGTGCAGTTTCTTCTTTAAATATTTATTTATTTATTCATGCACAGAATAAGTCCTGAATTGCAAAGTGTCTTATAAGTCAAGGATTCTCATCAGGGTTTCCTGATGCTTGAGAAGCGTTGTTTGTCCATTTTCTGAATATTTTCAAATATTCTTTCCATCCATAGGTAAGATGAAGTAGCACTGCTCCAAAGGGTTTAAACAAGAGAAAGAGTCCTGAATCCTAGACCCTTTCCACAGGACGTTGTCATCCTGTATTGGGGACCGGAGAAGGACAGGACCCGGACAATGCTTATGCATAAAGTCATCCATGTCCCATTGTTCTCCCATCCCCAGGTGGTGCGATTACACTGCAAATCATCTATAGGTTTTACCCGTCAATTACCAGCGATTGCGCAGCCTTCTCACCACCCTCCTGCACTTACTGAGCTGTGGAGGGTCAGGAAGCATGACGGCTATGTTTCCTACCCCAGCGCAGCCTGAGACAGTGCCTGGCTGCACTGCAGAAGGAAAAGGTGTGGCCATCGTGCTTTCTCCATTCCTGCAGGCAGCTAGTGTTGTGCTCCCCTCCTGGGAGAGGCTCTACCAGGATCCCCGTGGGAGGCCGCCAGGATTCGGTAATGTGCAGGCCCTAGCATTCCTTTGTGAAGATATAGGCCTGCCCAGCCTGAATAAGTTCTGTCACTACTCTATGAATGCTCTAAAGG
The DNA here is from genome assembly GCA_030412105.1 of Cyclura pinguis. Lineage (NCBI taxonomy): Eukaryota > Metazoa > Chordata > Lepidosauria > Squamata > Iguanidae > Cyclura > Cyclura pinguis. Next base: position 243,207,496 of record CM059599.1, on the reverse strand, counting down.
GGGGAAGGGGGTCTGTGGGGAAAAGAATAGAAAAGAAGATGTCTGATTATTCAATTATCAGATAGGGCCAGTTAGAGATAGAGATATGAATGAGAAAAAAAAATAGAGATTTAGTTAGAAGCAGAAGGAACACTGAAGAGATGAGGAAAGAGTTCAGCTGAAGGTTGTTGCACTGATTTTCATCAAATTATCACATCAGATAAGTAGAAAGTCAGACTACATGCTTGTTGTTTGAACCTTCTGTTATCCGATAAACCTCTGATGTTTGCTATTCTACACCTCAGCTTGGAAGCTTTTTATTTAAGGGTTATAGGAAGGAATGAATCTTACAATTACAAACCCAAAATCAACATATAACTGCATATAACACTGCATGTTCACTGTTCAAGTGAACTGAAATGAACTTCGGGCCTCATTTACTTAACCCAGGGAGTGGTTTAAAGTTTGTCAAATCAAGGTGAATGACAAGAACCTAAAGGTTGGTGTCTGAGTTAGCAATCTGTACCCATTCCATAGAATTATGACACTGTGATTTCATTCTAACTTCCTGAGATTCCCAGTTTGTTGTTGTTGTTGTTGTGTGCTTTCAAGTCATTTCTGACTTATGGCAACCCTAAAGTGAACCTATCACAGGGTTTTTTAGATCTGAGAGTATGTGATGTGCCCACAGTCACCCAGTGGGTTTCAATGGCTTAGTGGAGAATCAGGGTCCTTTTCTCAGGGTCATAGTCCAATACTCAAACCATTACATTATACTGGCTCTCATGCTTACCCTGCCATGGAATCCTGGGTATTGTAGTTTGGGAGGCACTACAGCTCTCTACTTGAGAATCCTAAATACCCTTCCTTGAACTAGAAATCCCAGGATTCTATAGAATGTCTCCATCAAAGTTGAAGTGGAATCATAGGCCCTTTTTGCATGCCATTTCTCATGCGAAAGGGCCTCCTGAGCATTGCACGACTGCAAGGAGCATTTCAGATGATGTCCTCGCAATTGCGTGACGCTGCCGGGGCCAGCAGGCACCAATCAAGCACTATATCATTTTTGGCTTTTAGCTGAAAATGGTGCACGATTGCGCATCGCTCCGGGGTCCCACATGCACTTACCATACATACGTAGCCTCTGGAGCCAAGGTCCTCATGCTTCCTCCCCCAGTGCAGCCTGGGAAAATACCCGGCTGTGCTGCAGGAGGAAGAGGCGGAGCCCTCATGCTGCCTGCTGGCTGGCTGGCAGCTCCTGCGGAGCAGAAGCAGCAGGGACACAAAAGTCTCACGGAAGACGCTGCTCGCATGATCCCTGCACGCCAGCGCCGGATGCAGGTAAGCTGCGGAAAGGACCATAGTGCTATAATTCTGTAGTGTGAGAGATGATATGCTATGGCCTTGCATTCTATATGCTGGGAATAATCAGGAGATAATGGAGATAATTCAGGTAATAGAGAACTCAACCTGACTTTTCCTATCTATACAGCATGGAGAATGCTTGTTTTCTTTTTCTTTTTTTCCCTTGGGGTGGCTTAGAGCCACGCTAGAGGAAGAGAGTCTGTAACCATGATACAGTGCTATTCATGGATGCAAATAAATTTAAAGATTTATTTAAATCACAGCAGATAATCAAGTCCTTGATGTGAAGGCACAATATGCTAGAAATGAGAAGCAAATCAATATATTTCTGGAAAGACTATAATGATTAGACCAGCTTGGACCAAACAGATGAAGTTCTCTATACATACAAGTTTGACAACATGCAATATTTGCCAGAACCCTGTTTTTGAAACATTATACTTGCTTCTAATCTTTTACAAGCCCTCTAGTTAAAGGCCATTTCTGCACTGCAGTGTTATAGTGCTATTATTCCACTTTGCACATCCTGTGGAATCCTGGGATTTACAGTTTAGGAAGGGGCATTCATAATTCTCAGCCAGAGAGCTCTTTGGCCTCAGTAAACTACAAACCCCAGAATTCCACAGGATGTTCAAAGTGGAATAATAGCACTATAAGAGTGTAGTGCAGAAATGGCCAAAGCTTACTGTGTTCCCAACTGTTTTGCGGGCTGACCTAAAGATTCAAGAAAAAATATAACATTAGAAGAGATAGCTTCCTGAAAACTCAGGTGGAGATTGAGGAAGATTGATGCAGGATATTTCTGATGGGGGGAAAAAAAACAATATTCTAGGGAGAAACGGGTTGGTGATGGTGGAGTTTAAAGTAATAAATACAAGTTATGGAAGAGGGGTGTTTTCCTTAGCTGCTCACAGTGCAGGAAAAAGTGTCTGTCTGTCTTTCTGTCTTTCTTTCTTTCCTTTTTTCCTTTTTTTCTTTTTAAAGACAGTATCTTTAAAGAGCAAATTGCAGCTCTTAAAGTCTCCCATGCAACCCTCCCTCCCTCCCTCCCTTTCTTTCTTTCTTTCTTTCTTTCTTTCTTTCTTTCTTTCTTTCTTTCTTTCTTTCTTTCTCTCTCTCTCTCTCTCTCTCTCTCTTTCTAAATAGGCAATCCAGGGAGTCTAGAAGGGCTTGGGGAATGCAAAACCAGCTTTTGTAGTTCACTAGTGCCTCCAGGACCACTCTTTATGTGTTGCTACATGGTAACAATCGATTCTAACTCTGGTTCACCAGGACAGTGATGTTCCCCACTTGGATGAACCAACTGCATTGTCCATCTGCTTCAATTTTTTGCTTCAATTTTTCAGTGGTGGAGTTTGGAGTGTGTGGAGGGGGGCAGGGGGTGGGGCTATGGTGGAAGGGCATGGCCACAGTGCGTGGGGGCATGCCCGTGGCACATGGGGGCATGGCTACCAGCTGGGATGCCCGCAAAACATTGCCACTGGGGGTGAACAGCCCCCATCACTGACCCATCCCTACATGACTGCAATTTATGAAATTATGGCTATATTTGCATATATTAACTTAACTTAGCTTACACTTATTTTATGCAAATATTGTCATTTTTCTTTCAAATATTGTCATTTTTTTTAGGCCATCCCATCCCAGAGGGATCCTCAAACTGATTCTCTGGAAGTGTTTTTTCTCCCAGTTAGAAATGCCAGTTTGCATGTTTTTCACATACATTTTTAAATGAAAGCAAATATCTAAAAAGAAGAAAGAAATTTCCAACAATTTTTCACCCAATATAAATAAAACCCAGTAACCATTGACCCTACAATTTCTCATCACTGAATAAGCAGTTCAATGGTGTTTCTGTTGCAGAGGCAAGCATTACCAATTTTGCCAAACCCCTGCCATTTAAAACCAGACATATATGTGCAAATGTAAGATGATGTAAAAGGGCTACATTATAAATTGCTTCAAAAGCCAAATAGCATTACATTTCAGACATCAAAAATACATTCCGATCAAATGCTAAACACTTCAAAGTTCTCAGATACTATAGAATATCAAATACTATTGCATATCAACAAAAACTTTGCGTATCTCCCATAGAAGAGCTGTCCAGTGCCAAATTTTATTCATTTCAAAAAATTCTGCAAAGCAGTACTCAGCAATAGAACAATATTATATGTCAAAGACAAATACATACCGGATATAAGATACTAACTGCAAATAACATTTGCTTTCAAATACAAACTGGATATAACATACTAATTGCAAATTACATTCATTTATTTTCACATGATAAACACTTATGTATTATCAATGAATAAAAATTCATAGAAGAAGGAGAATTTGGTTGGGAGAAAACTAAATGATCAGGGAGAATATTATTCAAACATGTAAGTTTTTTTAGTAAATAGATGATATGAATTTACAAAGCAATAATTCAAGGATGATGGTAACATTTTAACTTCTCTGTACTTCTAAGAGTTGGCACAAAATTAACTTATTATGACAGACAGAAGAAGGATACCATTCCTTTGCTAAATGCTAAGGGATAGTAACAGTGGTCCTTGAAAAATTTAAAGCATAGCTTATTGTTTAGGAACAGAACACAAAGATATTGGACTAAGGCATTAAATACATATAAATTATTTTCTTTATTTTTTTTTTCATACCCCATTTTCTGTTCCACTGTAACGTTTTCTCAGTTCCCTGGCAGCTCAACTCAATTAATGTTATCCTTTTTTTCACCCCCTCCCCAAAAAAATCAGTATATGGAAGCAGGGTAGTACACAAATCAGTTCTGTCACTTAATTGTTTTCTCCCTTGGTCGGTTTTTGGACACAGTAGAATTTTAAAGATAATCAGCTAAGCAGATTTATGCTGCCATCTACTGGAATTTTTGTATCATACTTTGAATCTTTAAACGAAAAACCCAAACAAACTTAAAGGCCTATATGTAACATAACTTTATTTTTGATGTATGAAAAAATTCACAGAAAAAATGGAAGAACGTTGACATAAACAAGAAAGAACATATTTGCAGTTTGCAAACAAATCAAGATTACGCTTTACATCAATACAATACCTTTAGTAGCTTTATGTCTCTTAGGAAGGAGGAAGGGGAGGAAATGTATTTGTCATTTTTCTGCTTTTGGTTTCAAAGCAGTTTAAAGCAGAGGGATAAAACAGGAGAGTACAAGAAAAAATGCAAATAACACAGATGATCACAACTGTACTGAATAACCTACACTAAAACTGATATCTTATTCTCATTTAGGTTGAACTAGTCGAGGTAAGTGAACCAGCGTAGTGTAGTGGTTTGAGCACTGGACTATGGCCCTGGGGAGCAGGGGTGAATTCCCTGCTTGGCCTTGGAAACTCACTAGGTGACCTTGGGCATGTCTCACACAAACACACAGCCCCAGAAAACACCATGATAGGTTTTCCTTAGGGTTGCCATGATGACTTAAAAGCACACAATAACAACAAGTGGATGCTGGTGGATTCCATGTCAGTGGGACAGTGAACACACTCTCAGGGCCATTTCCACGGTAGACTGTTATAGTGCTATTATACCACTTTCAACATCCTATGGAATCCTGGGGTTTGCAGTTTAGGGAGGGGCCAGCCAGCCCCTCCCTAAACTGCAAACTCCAGGATTCCATAGGATGTTGAAAGTGGTATAATAGCACTATAACAGTCTACCGTGGAAATGGCATCAGTTTAATTTTAAAAGACCTTTCCGGAGTGTGAAGCACTGTCCACAAAATAAGTTTAGCACTTTGGATTGCTCCTTTAAAGTTTGGATAAAAACTCATTGCTGAAGAGACCCTACTGACATAGTCCAACTATGGGACAGATGCAGCTAGGAGACCATGTGGTCCCGTTTTGATGATGATGATGATGATGATAATTTTGTACAGTCTGGTGACATGGCAAACCTTCTGGAGGCTTGAGTTCAACCACCTATATTCTGGAGCCTTCATCTGAGAACTGCTGAAGTTCTGTTGTGGATGGGGCGGGGATTAGTTTAGACATGACAAGTAGTTTAGACATTTTCATGCTTACACTACTGGTAGTAAGGACTCTCTTCAAAACATAATTTAGATTCTGTGGACTGATAATCACCACTCTGTTTCAAATCTAGGTTGATATGGATGTAAGTAATTGTTTGGCAAAGTTCCAATCCTATTTCAAGCCAGGTTTGAACAGAAATAGTTTCAGTTGTTAGCCTTGGAGAATGGATTAGGAGAGTGTGATTCTGATTGTTTTTTCTGTACCTCTCAGCGGTACCAACAGCTACCATTTCTTTCTGGATTGGCTTTAGGTTGGCTTTGAAGGACGTGATATTGTCCAATTCCATCTGCTGCGTTCAGGGAGGTCTGGAGGACTTCTGCTTTGCTGCAATGGCTCATCTTGTTCTCCATGCTTTGTAACGCTGCTGGAGAAAGCACCCCACATGTTCGGTCATATTTGGAAGTATGCTTTATTGTGGTTACCATATTTTTAAATTCATTTTGTTAATAGTCTTTTGTGGCTTCCCTAATTGCTGACCTTGGAAGTTATATATGCTCTTGGAAGGTAGTTTAGAAATACTCTTTTTGTGGTGAGAAAACCACAGACACTTATGCTGGAATTGGTACTAACTTACATTTGTTTGTGGTGGGGGAGAGGTGTACATGCAAATACACACATATTTGTGTGGGTGTTCGCAGGAAACTGAAATCATTGACCAATTTCCTTCCTTGTGCGGTGGATGCCTTACAGCTCGGGAATCTAACAGCAGACAGTTAATGGGGAAAGTACTCTTTAAAACACTCAGAGAGAAAGCGAATGGAGAAATTACACTTGGAATCTCTGGGGCACTATTTGATTGTACATACCAGGCAAGAAAAAATGTTAACTGATAAATCTTGTCACTCAAAAGCATGGGAAACAGTCTCTGAAGATTAAAACATGGATGGCTATACATTCCTATTATCAAGTCATCATAGGTGCAAAACACTTCCACTAAAACAGATCTCCTTCCGTTCCCCGACCCCATCTCTTCTATTAAAAACACATCCTGAACTTACATTATGCCTTTCAAACAACCAACTTTCCTCTGTATAAAATGCACTCTGGGACTGCAATGTATTTCAACTCTGTCTGGAAGCTTTGGCAAAACATTTTCCATTCTATTAGGATCCAAATGTGTATTATTCACTGTGTTATTTCAGTGTGCTGCTTGATATTTAACTGTTAACTGTTTTTGTGCTTCTAGGAGAACGAGACTAAGGGAGTGGTGAGAGCAAGCAAGCTTGGCCATGAAAAGTTCTACCACAGAAGAAAATTCATACGTTTAGTGCATACACGTAGTGTCTGAGATCCACCATTGTCTGGCATAGTGCAAGAATTCTACAGATGAAACTGCGCTACATCTCCCTACCAATCCCCTCCAGGACTCTCAGTTTTCCCATGGTAGTTCTCTTGAATGGCTATTCCATGGCTGGGGAGATCAGAGACCCATCTGGGTACGCTCCATAGCCAGCATCCAATCATTCTACCTCTAGCTATGGGGACACAGCCAGGAGTTTCTCCAGTCCCCTTCCTCACTTTCCACCAGCCACCAGCATGACAATGTCCACAATTTTGCCCCTCCCAATAGACACACCTTGGATTCCTGCAGCTTATTTACAGAATTCCTGTATATTGTAATATATCCCATTGACCTCCTTGCAGAGTTTCCGCAAATTACAGAACAGTATTTGCAACTGTGAGTAAAAATAAATAATGCGGCAGAGAAATCTTTCCTTTCTGGTGGCCTATTTTTTGATGAGGAGGTCACCTCATGCCACAGAGGTTGCCCTTGGCTCACCTCCATCACTAATGACACCTCCTTTAAAATGTATAAGATATACTGCCCTAAATTGCATAGCTGGTCTTCCAAGTTTTGCTTCTGTGGGTGTTATTCTGCTCTCCAAACGAGTAAACTCCACTTTCCTGAGTATAAGCTTCACTTGCTACTGAACAATGTCTAAAATATTCAAAAGTAACCAAACTCATGTTCCCCACCACTGCAGTGATATTAAGGCTCCATGTACATGAATGTGAAACAGAAGATAAACTCTGGCTTTGATTCCTTGAAGATGAGAACAAAGGGCAATTTACTTGCTTGAAAGAATAATTAGTCAGTGGGATTGAAAAAGCAACCCTAGAAATGGAGATTCCCATCAATGGAAGAATAGTTTAACAGATTGATTGGAACACTTGAAATGGATAATCTTACATATAGGTTAGAGGGACAAACAAAAAGTGAATTATTTTCTGGAAGGAAATGTCTGATTGACTATTTAAAGAAAAATGAGGGTGAATTGATGATGATAGGTTTTTAACTTTTTTACACTTTTAAGTTCTGATTTTTTAATGCTACAGGAGATGTGTAATATGAAAATGATAGAGGATTTGCTGCTGTTTTAGGATATTTATAATGTTCTCAATAAATGGTTTTAGTAATAACATCTAAGATTTATCAGTTTTTGAGGATTGCTTATTACTTGGTTATATATTACTTGGTTATATAATATAATTAGAATACTTATGTTACAAGTATAAGTATAAATATAATTAAGCATAGTTGAAATAGATTTACTGTTTTTAATTTTTCTTTTTTAATTAGACTTTGAGGTTTGATATAATTATTTAGAATAAATATAATCTAAAATAATAGAATAATGCTAGCAAGTGATTTCTAAGAATTATAATTGTTTTTATTAATTAGGTAAATTCCCTTTTGGATATATAGACAAGGTTATAATTACTGTTAGTGACAAGAATAACTTTGGTTATGAATAAGGATTTAATAGTTAAGTGTAATTGTTTAGTATGAGCTGATTGCAGCTAGGATGAGAATCAACTTTTTAATTATCCGTAGTTCTTTTTAGTAGATTATAGTTTAGTTAGCTTTGTAGTTTTACTACATAGTAATTTTTTATATGTATTATGTTGTTTTTTATTTTTAATTTGGTATATTGTCATATAATGTTGTTGTTTATGAGTTCTTAATTTAAAAAAATGGAAAAGTGACCCTACAGTCCTGTCACACACAATGTGCCCTCCGTATATGTGGGGGTTCTGTTTCAGGAACCCCCACAAAAAATGTGAAGCATCACATCCCATTAGAGTCAATGTCAATGTGTGCACATGTCACGTGGCCTCTCATTTGTGCATGAGAGTTTGCAGTAAGGGATAGGTCACTGTAATCCTTTAATAAGCATTCCTGGAGGGTAGAATGCAGAATTATATGTGGAGGTAATAATAAAGTACAGAAACACTTCAAAAAGGTGAGATATTAATAGCCAACATGCTACTGGAGGTCTTGCCAGGACCAAACTCTTTAGGGGTGTTCCAAACCCAATCCATATGAGTTGGGGTTTCTTTCAAAAAAGGGAGCCTGGATTTCACTTTCTTACAGAGATAACAGGAAAAACCTCTCAGCAGTATTCTACACAATTGTTCACCAAGGAGTAAGCCTACATTTTGTCTAGTGTAAGAAAAGGCACTGGCATGATGGACAGACACTTTAGTATGTTTTTGTCATTGAGGTTTGATATTAAGCATATTTATCAATGTAAATGGAGCAAACTTACATTTTAAACACACAAAGAGTGCACTTCTATACATATTTACCTTTGAGTCTCATTGCACCCAGTGAAACTTACTTTGACACAACCAGTGGCAATTATATCTATATATCTATATCTATACTAATAATTTCTGAAAATAAAGGGAAAACAAAGGGAAAAAATAAAGTAAATAATAAAATGTACATTTAATAACAATTTAACATGATGTTAATCTAGGGTAATGGTTTATTTATTTATTTATTTATTTATTTATCCATTCATTCATTCATTCATTCATTCATTCATTCATACATTTAAGAGGGCCCTTCACACTGCATAATTATAGTGCTATGATTCAACTTTAGTTGCCATGGCTACATTTCTATGGAATCCCAGGATTGGCAGTTTAGGAAGGTGCCTTTAGAATTCTCAGCCAGGGACAGTGGCAGAACTTGGAGTGTGTGGAGGGTGGTGGTGGAAGGGAGCGAGGCTACGGCATGAGGGGTGCAGCCACTGTTCTTGGGGGCATGGCTGTGGTGCATGGGGCATGGCCAGGGCACTCAGAGGCATGGCTACGGGCGGGATACCCCGAAAACATTGCTGCCTGGGGTGAATTGTCCCCCTTGTTCCTACGCAGCTGGCCAGGGAGCTCCTCTGGTGTCTCTCAATAAACGACAGACCCCAGGATTCCATAGGATGCAGCCATGGCAGTTAAAGTACTATAATGATGCAGTGTGAAAGAGCTTGTGTTTTAGTCCTGCCTCCATTATATGTCAGGCCTAGATATCCTAAAAGCACGAGATCCTGTCTGCTCTTGGAAGTGCTTGGATGGGTGACTACCAACAAATACCAAGTGTTGTAGACTATATTTCAGAGAAGGAAAATGCAAAACCACCACTGAGTATTCCTTGCCTAAGAAAACCCAACAGTAGTAGCAGTAGTAGCAATAGTAAGATAATTATCTTCTTCTTCTTCTTCTTCCTTACTTTCTTCTCCCTGTGGATTGAAGAAGGGAACAACAGATTAAAATACAACAATAAATAGACACATAACACAGTTAAAAACACTAACACCATTTAAAAATACATAATCAGTTAAAAGAGTGTAATATTTGTTAAAAAAGCATATATATAAAATTCATAATTTCAGAATTCACAGTTTAAAAACCATCTGCATAGGCTGGGCAGAAGAAATTGGTCTCTAATGCGGTTTTGAAAACAGACAGTGCATCCAGGTGTTGGATCTCTTCTGGCAGGTCATTCCACAATTTCGAAGTGGCTGATGAAAGAATCCTCTGGTTAAAAATTGTCAGCCCGGTCTTTGCTGAATGAAGTAAATGCTGCCCCCCACACAGAAGACCCGAGTACATGTGGCAGATTACATGAGAGAAGGAAATCTCATAAATAATCTGGACCCAAATCACATGAGGTCTTAAAGATAAGAACCAACACTTTGCGCTTGCACAGAAACTAACTGGTAGTGATTTTAATATAGATGTAATGTGATCACTCCTAGATACACTGGTAAGCAATCTGGCTGCCATGTTTGACACTAATTGATGTTTCTGAAATTGGTACAAAGGGAGCCCAATGTACATCGCATTGCAGAAGTCTAGCCTTGAGGTTACGATCTTTAGGTCATCCAGCTTTAGGAAAGGGTGCACCTGGCATATAAAATTCATGGGGTCACCACAAGTCTACAGGTGACTAAAAGGTACATAGACAGACATACAGACACACACACGTGCATGTACACCATTAGATGTGCAGGCCTGACCTGTAGCCCAGTGGGCTTTAGCTTTGTTCCCTTAGAATTTGCCCACTGCTGTCTTAAGCTATGAAACAGAGCTTTAAGGACCTTTTTGTTTGCTGTTCTATATATATCTGACACCTGTCTGGCAGTGTAGGGGGATATGTTGCTTTAGAAAGAAGGATGAGCTAGAACACTTCACACAGATCTCATGACAGCAGCTTTGAGAATATGTTGCTGTAATGTGGATTGTGACACTCTCAGTGACAAAGAAGTATAATCATCTCCCTGTTTACAAAACTCATTACATTTCTCTCCTTCTCTTAAAACACCTAATACAACATTTATGTAACACGGAGGATCTTTTTGGTGTAATGGGCTCACTTTCGCCTAAAGCCTCTATAATCACTTGCCGAAGTTCAGAGATCAAAGTATCCTCAAATATATGCCTCTTAGAACAAATCATGAACTCACATATTCTAATAATAGTAATCTGCGGTTTTAAAAAAATGTCAAGATTGATCTGATTATGCAAACAAGTTAAAAGACAGCCTCTTGAACTGTAAATCACTGACGAATGCAAAGTCCTGCTTTCTGGAGAAGGAATTAGAATTACCTGCAAATATTTGAACACATAAGTGCCGTTCAAGTAGATGCCCCTCATTTACAATTTAAAAGCCTTGCAAAGATCAAAGGAACCTGTGTGTTACCTAAAGATTTGCCTTTTAAAACCCTACCTGCATACATTTGCATTTTCCATACATTATGAGATTTAGAAGTGTCACAGAGCTGGCATCAAGCTATTAATGCATATGAATTGCTGCAGTGCCTGTGGATATTTTTGTCAGGTGCAATTGATGGCCGTTCATCCATTTGACTTTTCATACATTTTGCTTATAATAACTTCCTTAAATCCTACTGTGAGCACTATTTTCCAGTTTGCTTCAACAAAAGCTGTTTTATGGGAAGTTGATAATGGACAGAACTAGGCTACTATATGTTCAGAAAAGTTGTAGGATTCTTCCCACAATGACAAGGTGCTCCGCAGCTTTCTGGGGTGATTCGGAATGCACAATTTCAGTCACATAGCCATTACTTGTTCCTCTGTGTAGAAGAAAACATAGTGTAGGGGTAAAATTTGAAAGACTCTCATTGTATGTTCCTTACTCTTCTCCATCAGTGAACTTTCCTCCAGTGGTATTCTTCATAGTGAGGTTACTGAAGCATACATCTCTTTTTTTTGCTTCAATACCTCAAGCATGAGGTATTGAGGCATGCTTGAGGTGTTCACTGTGGACCATTTTCACATAAATCTTCTTAGTGCTGACTTGAGTAGGCCCAATGAATCCTGTATGTTGACTGATCCTTCAACAAATGATTGAATGGGTCTGCTTTAGTAGGGACTAATCAAAAGGATGCCAGCTCTTTTTACCAGTTAGAACTGGGATGAAGTGATCATATAAGGATTCCATCCTTGTCTTTTCCGTCAAGTCTTTCAATATAGGTTGATGTGCAGCTGGAAGAGTTAGTTCATTGGGCAATTCCCCAAATCTGTCAGCCACTGGCCCTTCTGGCTAGGTAATTTTGAAGGTTATGGGACTCTACTCCCCACCTCCAAAACCCATTTCTGAGCTCTAATTAGATGATGCCATGCCTAATCTTAGTCTCAGTTCAGACGTAACACCAATGGTCCAATGAGTAATTGACTGGATCAGGGATGACCCATGCATGTGCACACTATCTCCTTGTCCTGTTTACCTCCCCTCGATTGTTTGCAAGTGTCTTCTGGTTTCATAAAACATTGTATCTTCCTGCTTCCAAAGTGAAAAACTTCAAGGGGTCTTTTGAACCAGAGCATGAAATGAAGATCAGACTAATTGAGAGTACATTTTGGACAGATATATACATATTTTTAAAAAGAATAAATTTCATGAGATGCATAATTGATTTATGGAATTCATTGCTCTAAGATGAGGTGGTGGCTGCTAGTTCATAAATATTTAAAAAGAGATTTAAGCAAATTTATGCATTGTGTAACTCTATCGATGGCTACCAGCAACCGTGCTTTATGTTCTGCTTCTAGTTTCCTAGAGATATCTGGTTAGTCACTGTGAGAAGCAGTGTGATGGGCTAGATGGACCTTTTGTCTTCTCTGGCTTGATTCTTCTTATGTTTATATATCAACCAAAAAAAGAATGTTAATAAGTAAACCTATTTTACAAGTGAATGGTTCAGCTCAAGTTATATTACCTTATAACCACATTTGGGCAATTTCAGCTGATCTGGGGGCCAGTTTCCACTTTGAAACCCACTGTGGGCTACCACCCTCCACGTCACAGTCATATTCAGGCAGCAACCCAATTTGACAATGAATTTTGGCAGTACAGTTTGCCTGGGGTGTGTATGGCTAAAACAGCCAGGGGAGGCACATATCACTCATAGGCCATGTGTTTCCCACCCACACGATATCAATATCAGCACATTTTTGACATCTTGAAGAAAGCATATGGACTTACATTTTCATCAACAAAAGATAGCACGCAGTCTTACACAATTAATGCAACAATTAATGTAATATGATTTTAAAAAAATAATACTCTAAATTAGAAACATAATTGTAACTTACTGAAATGTCAGGTGGTCCCTCGATGGAGGAGAGGGATAATCTGTCAAGGGCTGTGTGCTGATACTAGGAGGGGCTGAAGCCTATAGCTTGAACTGATAATTTGCAGAATGCCTTTGAAATTAGGACAAAGGCTGCATGAAATCAAGCTGAGGGTCACAGGTCATTCTTTTGTACTAAACTGTCAACTCAGTTTTACAGCCCTCGTATTGACCTACTGCCTATGGAAAATGATAGGAATTATCACGCTATTTCCAAGAAAACCTGTTTTATAATGAAAGTCTTTTTCTCTGTATTCCATTTCATGAACATTCAATTTTAATTTGGCATATACTGGTATATGGTCAATTATATAAATGTAAACAAACTTCAGCAAAGTGGGCATTTTCCTTACGGCACTGGTGCTATTCTGTTGATCCTGAATATGGATGGTTAAATCTTCATCTCTCAGGTACCTTGAGTGATTGGTTCGATCAAGATGATTCTAGTGGATTTCACACATCTCAGGTTTCATTGCTTATTAAGCTTTCTCTCCCCCCACCTTAAGATTTACTTGGCCTTCTGAGGGCATCCTTTCTAAAACTTTTGCTTTCTTCTTCTGCTTCCCCTGGGATACATTCTTGCTTTGGATAAGCACAGAAAGCAGCCATTTCCTTCTGTTTGATTTCCTCCCACGCTTTTTGCGTCTGTTGGAAGGCAAGTGCTAGCCTGGGAATTCTATATTAAGACTACAGCTCAGATCCCTTCAACCACCCTTCATCTACTGTGGTTAATGTTAGTCTCTAGGGTCTATCAGAATAACAGAAATACAGCTGGACAGGAGAATCAGATATTTTCTAATGAAGCAGAACACCCTGTATAAACTTGAGGGAGTCTTGTATCTGAAAATTGCTGCTATGTGCTGATTAGGGACTGGGCTACACATTGGATAAGGCATATTAGAAGGAGATAGATGTCACTGTCCATCCATCCAAGGTGTGTAGACAGTCTTCAAAAATTCATCATTTTGCTCTGCAATGTTTCTTTCTCTCCCACCTCCCTTCTGCTTTCATCTATCTCTATATAGCTTGCTTGTCTTTCTTTCTCAGTCTCTATTCATCTTAACAGGTCGCCTTAATAATGTCGAAAAATGCAGCAGTGCAAGCAATTTCTTTGCAATTGCACCAAGAGGAGGAAAGAGGCGGTTGTATCTTGCTTCATTTGTCCCACCAGAATAAATTTTAAAGACATGCTTTCTTCTGACCGTAATGCATCTCAGGACCTTGGGGGAAAGAAAGAAGAGAAGGGATAGGAACATCTTCAAATTCACAATCTGATTAAAGAGGAATGTTTTTATCATCATTTTTCTTTCAAGCATGGCCTGCCTGAAAGGAAAGCACATTCTCTTTTTCAGAGAAAACGGAACTATTTCAGGAAAGAAAAGCAAGTCCATTTTTTAAAAAATAAAAATCCAAGCCAAAAAAGCCTTAGGTTTCATACAGTGCTCTGATACATGAAGAGCAGACACAATTTTCATTCACGTTAGTGCTTCCCTATGTCATGCAGTGTTAGAGGCCATGGATTTATGATATGCTTTTCAATGATGGAAGGGGTCTAGTGCCAGAGGAGGAATCCATTTGATTTAGGTAGTGTCTTCATCAACCCCCACTCCATAACACAAAGCTTAGTGAATTCAACACTGGATCTTGATTATTTGTGGAGCATCTTCACGAAGCTGTCTTACAGATAAGAAGATAGGGAACTTCTCAATTTCACTCCATTAAGAAGTCTACTCAGACCTTCTGTGTAGATTTCAGGGGTGGATGAAAAGTCTGCCCTAGGGAGGAACGAGTTTAGGCAATCCCTTCTACCAGGTCTGGTACATGCACCTAAATCTGGATCCATCCAACCACATAGATCTGACTGAAGAAGAGAATTAGGTGGACAGAATCGAAAAACAAACATATATACTCATAATTCACATATGTTGTTCACTTAGTATTTCCTCACTTGCTTGATGATAGGCAACTGAATGTGTAAATGGACTCTGTTAGAAAATGTGGTGTTTGTGGTGATGTGAAGCAATATGAGTGTCTTGTGGTATTACAGAACTGTAATAGCCTATTCACACATTCAAGGTGTTGCAGTAATCAAATGATGAACATACATGTAGGGTCAAAGCTATAAAGTGAAGCAAGTCTGTGAAGCAATTTCTTCTGTCATACATTGAGGAGTCACACATGGGAGGGAGACAAAGACTATTATCTCCATCACCCCAGGAAAGAAGTCTGATGCCTGTTGCCTGCCTGCTCACTTGCTGCTTTGCTCCAGTCCTCCCTCTGAACGTCTGTACTCCAGGCAGAACCAGGCCCAGGTATTGGCTGGTAAACTAGATGACTACCTGTTCCCCCTTGGAAGAAGATAAAACCTGGCTGCCGGCTGCGACAAGTGCAGCACTGGCAGTGGGAGAGCCACTTTAGGAGTAGAACAAGGGTGAGGACTAGTCCCTTTGGTTGGGAACCAGGAGGACAGTTTTAACTGTGTTCAATGATGTGTTGTACCATGTGTTATACTGTTGTATGTTGGAACCCAATTTGTACATTATCAGAGAATTGTAGATATTATTTATTATTATAATACTGATAAGCCAGCTGACAGTGAAAATGGCAGCTGTAAGACCGGGTAGTGGTGGGACCACAATCTGGTACCATCCAGTTGGCTATAAGGCATCACCTTAGTGTGAGTGAGGTTACGCTGGGCTAGCCAACTACTCAAGGAACCATTATTTAGTGATTTTTAGAACTGTGTCAATGTGTTATTAATTGGGTCATTTCTTCTTAGGGTTATTGTTCACTGTTGGGTGTAACATGTAAAGGAAAGGAGGTAGTGATACAAGTTGTCCAGGGCGGAGGAGATATGGCAGTGGCAGCGTGATGTGTCATTATAGAGGAAGGAGAGAAAGATACTTAATACCTGTCTTACCTTCCAATCTCAGGAACTTGAAGAGTATATCAAGCTACCCACAAAATCTCACCTTGCCCTGATGTAATGCCAGATCAGTTAAAAACATGCATATAGTCTATGATCTTCTTACTGATGAGAAGGTTGACCTGGCATACTTTACAGAAACTTGACTAGGAAATGATAGGGGGCCAACAAGCTGGCTCTCCCAGGGGAGTACTCTGTTAGTGACCAGGTGAGGGAAAGTTGCAGGAGGGGGGCGTAGAATAGCTGTGGTCTATAAAAACTGTCTTAACCTGACCAGATTACCTATTAGAGCACTGAACCACATAGATTGTGTATACCTGAGCTTGAAGACCAGGAATAGATTGGCGATTCTGTTAGTGTACTGCCCAACTCCACTGCCTAACAGACTCCATGGTTGAAACTCATGGAACTGGTCCAGGAATTGGTGTTGGAGTTTCCCAGACTTTTGGTCTTGGGCAATAGTCCATTTGAGACCAGTCTGTCAGGTGTAGCTCATGAGTTCACGGCACCCCAGAAGATACAGATCTGTAGGTGGAGGTGATTAATACCTCTGAATTGTCATGGATGGGTCATTTTCTAGTCAGAGTTAGTGTCATGGCTAATATCTATCCTTGCATGGGTGGCGAACCTATTAAGATGGTCTGTGCTTAAAGGTTAATCGATCCTTTAGGATTCTGGAAAGCCTTAGAGGGTACCACTGACAAACATGTCAAAGTCCTGGTCAATAGATGGAATGAAGATCTGACTAGGGCTACTGACACAACCATTACCAAATCTCTGATCCATTACTGTATACCCCTTGGAATACAGAGGACATTAAGGGGCGGAAATGGGAAGGACAATGACTGGAGTGCAGCTGGCAGAAAACTCAACTTAAATCCGATGAGACACAGTATAGAGAACGTTGTTCCTATAAGGTGACAATATGTGCAGCGAAGAAAGTCTTCTTCTCTGTGTTTATTGTGTCTGTAAATTTGCATCCAGCTGAACGATTCATGGTAGTGACAGGTTTAACTCAGGCACTGTCCCCACTGAATCCTATTTTAGAGCTTTCAGCAGTTCAGCGTGATGTTTTTAATGATCACTTCACACTAAAAATATCTTGGATAAGAGCTGACTTAGGTGCCGCCATTGCAGCAGAAGTTGACAGTGGGGTACCTAGCAACTCTGTGAATAGGATTATACTGGATCAGTTTCAGTTGTTGAGTACCACTGCTGTGGACAAGCTGCTGGGACAAGCAAAGAAAACAATTTGACCTCTTGTTCCATGGCTGGTTGTCCAAGGAGAAGATGCAGTCAGATCTCCATTACTATATATTATTAATGAATGTCTAAGGGAGGGAAGTTCTCCATCTTGTTTTTTTAAAAAAGGCCCTCTTTGAACCCTCTGGACTTAAACAATTATAGATCAGTATCAAATCTTCCTTTTTGGGGGCAAAGTGATTGAGAGGACAGTTGCCTCCCAACTCCAGTCAGTCTTGGATGATACATATTATCTAGACACATTTGAAACTAGCTTCAGATCAGGATATGCAGTTGAAACCTCTATGGTCACCTTAGTGGATGATCTTCATAACAACGCTGACAGAGAGTGTGTCCCTGCTGGTGCTTTTGGATGTCTCAGTGGCATTCAATATGTTGATCATGGTATCCTTCTGGAACACCTGAGGAATCTGAAAATTGGGGGCATTGTGCTTCAGCGGTTCTGGTCCCAGCACTTTGATAGATTCCAGATAGTGGTACTTGGGGATAGCTGCTTCTCAAAAAAGAAGCTGCTATGTGGCATACCACAAGGTGCCATTCTATCCCCAATTCTATTCAGCGTCTGCATAAAACTACTGGGAGAGATCATCTGGACATGTGAGGCAGGTTTCTATCAGTATGTTGATGACACACAAATATATTTCTCCATGTCTTCAAAAACAGCTTCAGTTAAGGATAATGCGTCTCCTCTGAATGAATGCTAGGAGAAGGCAGTAGCATGGATGAGGAAAAAGAAACTGAAGCTGAATCTAGAGAAGACTGAGGTGTTTATTGTCAAGGGTCCTAACCTGGGTTTGCCGGGGGGGGGGTGTCAATCAACCAGTCCTGGATGGGGTTACACTCCCCATGAAAGACTGTGTTCACATCCTGGGAGTGCTTTTGGATCCATCTCTCCAAATGACAGCTCAGGTAGATGAGATGGCCAGGAGTGCTTACTATCTGCTTTGGCTGATATGCCAGCTGCACCCCTTCCTATTGCTGAAGAACCTGAACATAGTAGTGCATGAGCTGGTAATCTCAAGGCTGGACTTTTGAACTCTACATTGGGCTACTTCTGTACCAAGTTTAGAAACTTCATTTGGTTCAAAACGTGGCAGCCAGATTGGTTAACGGTACATCCAGGGGTGAACATATTACATCAATATTAAAGTCACTTCACTGGCTGCCATTAAGTTCTGCACAAAATACAAAATGTTGGCTATTTCCTTGAAAGCCCAACACGATTTGGGTCCAGGTTAACTAGGGGATCTCCTCCTCCCATATAATCTGTCCTGCACGCTCAGGTCCTCTAGGGAATATTTACTTCAACGAGCTGGGACTAGAGTGGCAATGGTCACTCAGAGGATTTTTTTCTTCAGTTGCCACTAGATTGTGGAATGACCTGCCAGAGGTGATTTGACAGCTGAATATGCTGCTCAAATTTAAGATGGTATTAAAGACCAGTCTCTTCTGGTAGGCTTATCCAGATTATTTTGAATTGTGAATTTTAACAATGAATTTTAAAAATGTATTGACTATTTTAATTAGGTATTTGTATTACTTATTCTTTTAAGGGGATTTTTTTTATTTATAGATATTTATAATTTTAAATATAAAGTAGGAATGTGCTTGGAGGACAGAGAGTCCCATTTCAGGTGTTTTCTTGGTCCCCCATTGAAAAGCTTCACAAGCACATGAGGGTGGATGGGGAAAGGAACCAAGGCTATGAGTGGGGTCTACAGTTCGCTAGTGCTACTATCAAACACACAAGGAGGCCTCTGGGTACAGCAGAGTAGGGCATTCACTTTGCAAGCTCCTGAAGCCAGTGGGTGGATGGGCTTTGCTTAGCTATTTCCTTATCCTTTTCCCTGATCACTGCTGTACTTTGTGCTGATTTTAGCCCGCAGGTAGCCTTCTTCTCCCAGGCTGAAGCCACAGCATCTGATGAACCTTCGAAGAAGTTCCAAAGGAGTGTACCAGAAGGTGGGGGCTGTCTGAGGGAAGGAACAGTAACTGTTAACCCACTCCTTGTGCAGATGTGTCTGGGAAAGCCAACATCCCAGTGAGGAGTGTTTCTTAGGCATTTTGCTGTCCTTGCAGAGACCATGGCAAGGGGTTGCTAACACCCCTTCTGCTCCCCCACTTTTCCTGCTTGCATCCAGCCCTACAAGTTCTTGGTGACCAAATGGGTTTTATAGTGCTTTGTCAGATGATCACTTCTAATGAAGCGCTTTTGGCACTGGGTGCACTCAAAACATTTGTCATTAAGGTGATATTATGCATTTTAACTATTGTTTTTAATTGATACTCTGTTTTTAACTGATATATATTATATGTTAATCTGTTGTTGTCCTCCTCCTCATATAAACAGCAAGAAACAACAATAATGGAATTTATGATGGTAAAGAGACTTCACATATATGGAACTAATAATTTTCTTCTGTACTGAGAATTATTGTCATTATTTTATTATAATAAGAATCACTAAATAAGGGGATAAATTAGTGTGGACAATTCAACATTCTTTTTGAAGACCGTTACATTTATATGTAAGTGGTTTGCTATTTGCTTTCTTCCCTGATGGAAGTGAGTAGCCCAGGGGTGTCAAATTAAATTTCATCTTGGGCCCCATCAACATTACAGTTGCCCTCAAAGGGCTGGTTGTACTATAAGACTATATAAGTGTATCTCTGTGCCTCTTTCAGCCCCCCTGACCCTTTCTATGCCTCTGGAGAGGTGCAAGGGTCACATGAAAAGGCCTGGTGGGCCAGATTTGGCCTGTGGGCCTTACGTTTGACACATGTGGAGTAGACTGAAGGAGAAAAGCAACCTGCAAGATGTTCGTTGTGGTATATTGTACCACCAGAGAAAACATGGTGGAGAATCTGCAAAATTAACAGCTAAAAAGTCACTGATGGAATATGGGGTCTCAATGTCTTATCTTTTCATTATCCGTGCCTTCACTATCAGACAACCAAGGATGGATTGATGCTAATAGGGATCACCTCTCTTCTGCGGCCAGGGTTCACATTGCTCATAGCAAGTTTAGCAGAATAAAATTGGATTTCCACTTTGGTGATTTGGTTTTGGTTATTTCATAATCATGCTAATGACTGAGTTCAAGAGCCAGCAGCTGTTTGGTGAATTGTCATTTGGGGAAAGGAAGCCAAAAAGCTAGGGGAAGCCCTGTCCAGATGATTATACGGATGTCATTTTGTCATATAGATTCCAAATTATTTGGTGAGTGCCACCAAAAAGCCAGGGTTACTTCTGTCCACGTGATTGTACCAATGTACCTAAAGCCTGGAAAAGCTGGTAACTGTGCTTCCTGGGGGATTCTGGGAGATGGAGTTTTGTTTTTTGTTTTTTTAAAAAAACCCTTAGCTTTTCCAAGTGCTGAATATCCAGCCAAGTAATTTCAGTTTGGACTCAGTTCAGACACAGGAACAGCTGAAGCCTTCCTTTGAAGCATCTTGAAAAAGAGAAGCTGTGGTCATCGAAAGAGCACCGGCTGTCCAGTGTATGTGAATGATTCACACACAGATATTTCTACTTGTGGTCATATGTCTGTGAGCTTTGTCAGATAAATATTCGGCCTCATTGCCTCTACAGATTTGCAACTGAGAGGAGCTTATGCACAGCAATTTTCAATTTCTTCACTGAAAAAATTTCTGTATACGTTACCTACCTGCCCTGTATTCTTAAATGTCTTAAGAGTCATAGATGTGGTATAAAACGGACAGGGGCAGGAGGGAAAGGAAATATAGCAGCACCACTGAGACTCTGATTTATTTGAGCATGAGCTTTCATGAATTCCAATCCACTTCTTCAGGAGAATCTGGACTTAAATGCATGAGAAATCATGCTCAAATAGTTTACTTTCCAAGACACTCCTAGAATACTCATTGACACATTGCAAACACACTGACATGTCTATCTCCTTGGAAAAAAGGCTTTAGATGTATATCTTGAAATAGACCAATACACCTGGGAAAAGAAATGCGAAAACTATTATGTCTGGTTTAAAGTAACCATGTAGCAGTTGTAGTCGTATATAAAGCTGGTCCTCCTTTGTTTCCTTACACACTTGTGATTTCAAGCACATAAGTTTACTTAACTGTTATGTTAGTAAGGGGAGGAAAAATTGAATAATTACATCACAATGGTTCAGATTATGGATATTTCTATACTATTAATTTGGTGTGGAATTTATGTACTTCATTCCTTTACTTTAAGAATGGACGAATGATGCATGACAATTCCATGCTAAATGCCTAGTGGGGAAGCACCCTGATTCATGCTAACACCCACCTTCACATGTAAATGTAGAATTGGAAGGCACTGCAAGGACCAATCCCCTACCATGCAAAAAGTCACTACTAAAACACCCCTGAGAAGTGGCTACCTAACCAGTGTTCAGAAACCTTAGTTGAGGGACAGCCTACCAGCTTCCAAGACAGACTATTCCCATGCCAAACAACTCTTCCTAATTTTTAGTTGCAATGTCTTTTCTTATAATTTGAATCTGTTGCTTCAAGTTCTACCCTCTGAGGAAGCAGAAAAGAAACTCACTCCATTAGTTATATGTCAACTCTTTAAACAGATATTTAAAGACAGCTATCGTATCACCTAGTTGCCTAAGTAGCCTAAAGGCACTAGAACCCTTCTGATCTTGAAAGCTAAGTAGGATCAGCTCTGGTTAGTACTTGGATAGGAGACCACCAACAGAAACAGGTGCTGTAGGCTATATTTCAGAGGAAGGAATTGTCAAAACCACCTCAGTATTCCTTGCCTATGGGTTTGCCATAAGTTGACAGGCAGCTTAAATGCACGTATCATATCACCTCTCAGTTATAATCTTTTCCAGGCTAAACGTATTTAATTCCTTCAACCGTTCCTCACAGGTCTAGATTTCCAAAGCTTTTGTCATCTCTGTCACTCTTCTCTGGACTCATTCCAGGTTCAATAAACTTCATGACCTATGGTGCCCAAAACTAGGACACAATAGTGTAGGTGATGTCTGATCAAATTAACATAAAGTGGTATTGTTACTTCCCTTGATCTGGAACTGCAGTTGTATTGATGCAGACTAACATTTTATTAGCTTTCTTTTGATACCGTCTAACTTCATTGACTCATGTTACACTTTCAGTCTTTTTCACTTGTACTGCTACTCCTACCTTGCTCATAAATTTTCACTCATTTTATATTTCCTACCAAAATGCAGTTCCTCATATTTCTCCTACAAAATTCCCAAACAACTCTTTGTCAAACAATTACGCACAAGGGGCGTATTTGTGCACTTCAGGCATCTTTGCAGCCCCAAAGTGCCTTTCCTAACTTAGATTTGAAATTTCCAATTAGGTGACTATTGTCTGTAGAGTCACAGAATTTAAGTTTCGAATGCATCTATTATTGTTTGAAATACATTTTTTTTCTCAGTGAAAAGATTTATTTTTCCTGGTAGATAACTCAACTGATTGGTTGACTACATTTGATTAAAAATTCTGATAAAAATGTATTGACTCAAACCCAGTGCTTTTTAGAACAAAATATATGAGATCTCCATGGAAATTATCCATTGTGATATCTGCCAAGTTGTATGAACTAGATATTCTCAGTTCACATACTGACTGACTTTTCATTGTGTCACCAATAGGTTTTGTTTTGCCCTGTCTATATTGACCTTAGAAGGCCAGCATGCCTCACCTGTTTATATAGAACTATCATTTCACCCTCTATTTATAACTTTCTATACTTGAACAAACTGTTGGACTACTGACCTTTGCTAGGTTACACCTGTGTAGACCTGTGAGCAATATCTAGTTTGCTGTTACACTTCAATAGAGTGAGACCATTTAGAAAGAAAAACAAACAAACAAACAAACAAACAAACA
This sequence comes from Cyclura pinguis, assembly GCA_030412105.1. NCBI lineage: Eukaryota > Metazoa > Chordata > Lepidosauria > Squamata > Iguanidae > Cyclura > Cyclura pinguis. Next base: position 243,184,076 of record CM059599.1, on the reverse strand, counting down.
CCAATCTTAATATTAAAAAAAATAGCTGAAGATTGCTCATCAGCGAGATCTCTTATGGCAGAAGCAGAAGACCTCTATATGAAGCAGAAGCTCCAGAATACAGCTATTAGAACACCCTAGTCTGTTCACAGCAACACTTCAGTTTTCTGTCTCTTTCTAGTTCGGTATTTAGTTTTATTTGTATTTTAATTCTATATAATGCCGAGCAAATATCTTAGATGCCTACGTCTACTATGCAGTGGAGGCAGAAGCATTCCCCCCCCTTAATATGAATGTTAGTCCTCCAATGATTTTTTTTCCCTTGAATCCCCAGATTTCTAGCATTGCAGAGACTGATACAGTGGAAACCGCTCATACCTAGAACTCTCACATTTGCCATGTTCGCATTCCCTTGGTAGCTGTACCAGTCGTTTGTCTTTGGATGCCTAACTCTTTTTCTAAATGCTCAACTGATGTTTTAAGACACTGAAATTTCATTTGAGGGAGCAGAATTCTTACAGGGCGAGGTAATGTTCTCATTTTAGCTACATCCCTGAGTGGAAGTGTTAAGAGTATTTCAGGTATCTACAAATTTTAGCTTCAATTCCAGAAGGTTAAAACAAATCTAAATTTATATTGTTCAGTAATAGTAATTCAACCATATGTCACTGCTCATTTCATTCCAAATCCGTATGTTGGAGAGAGAGAGAAGGAAATATCTGCAACTCAGAAGAAATTGTGTTAATTCTTTAGATTACAATCCAGTCAAAATGGGAGCACTTTTAAATCTGATTAGCTTCTATGGGATTGTTAAATGTGAACTTAAATCTCTCCCATTTATATCAAGAGTTCTTAAAATTGCTTAAATCTGCTTGAATTGTGCCCGTCCTTATTCAATCAATAGTAAAAACTAATAGGAACTAGTATATGCGTACTTAAATGTAAATGCTAAAATTAGTCATAAAATGCCTACACTTTACTGAATGGGAATTTGAATGTGAATTAGTTTTTATGTGACATTTAAATCGGTGTTCCATTTCTTGCATTTGTAATTCAAATATAATACCTACTTCAGCTGGAATATATTAAACTTAGAACTTATTCCGTTTTGCATATCTTTCCCACACTGAGAACATTTACAAATGCACCCAAACAACAAAAGAAGGGCAGAGGATCACGTTTGATGTCCTAAGGATAACAACACAATAGGAAAGAGACATACGTTAAGATCTGATATTACAAGGACATATTGTAAAATCATTCATACGTGTACGTGCATTTCATAGTGATATTGGTAATATATACTTCTCCGAGAAAGAAAGAATTGTTGCCATTCCTACAACTAGGACATCACAGGGCACTCATTACTTACCTCAAAGGTTGTTCCGGGTAATCATAGTCCCACAGTGAGTTTCCAGAGATGAAATAGATTGAACATCCTGCCACAACATACGCAGAATATTTATCCAAAGAGGGATCTGAAATATGAAAACTGTATGTTCTAGGGAAATCAAAGGGCTGATAAGGCTCTCTGGTAAAGCCCCAAGTTTCACAACATGAGAAGTGATTTCAACTATTTTAATAGTGGTAGGAAAAAGTGACTCCAGAGAAGACATTAAAGAACCAGAGGTGAGAATAGAAGTGACAAGAACAGACTTAAACTGCATTTTCAAACAGAAAAGCAAATCACCTGAATGAATAACTACCTTAATTAAGTGGAGTTCTCTGTCCAAATCAAACCAGGCCAGGGGTCTCCTGTAGTACTATCTCTGTCTTGGTTTATGTCTGTAAGTGCCCAACGGGGCTAACAAGTGTGCCTGGCATGTAAAAAAATCCCACGGGAGGGTTGACACCTAAAGTCAAAGTGAGGTTTGGATCAGTACATGGAGGCAGCAGAAGCTCAATAGACTGGGCTAAAGAGATAATCAGAATGTAAGCTGAGTTCTGGTAATAGACAAGAGTCCTTCTGGATCATCAGGAAGAGCAAATGGTAGCCAGAAACGAAATGCAAAATGATGCGGACCATAGTCAGATTGCCAGAACATCTGTGTAACAGGAATCCAAGGAATGCTGGAAACAAAGAACATAACTAGTAACATTGCACAATGGCATCTATTCATTGTGGTGCACAATGGTGATATTCAGCATGGAGTGTTTGTGTAGCACACCTATATATGAGGATATTTACACTATATTGGGGGACGTTGGGCTGCAGTCACAGACTGCTGACATCTTCCCTCAAGATGCATGATTATCCAGAAATAAAAAGTGATCTTATTAGGGCTAGCTTAGAAGTTATATTAAAAGCAAATTTGCCAACCAAATAGCACCATTTTTTCCCTGGCTTTTCTCTACCCAAGTTCTGACATTACCACGTTTCTTCATCCTTAGTGGCCAATGGAAATCATTGCTTACCCTTCCTTATTACAATGTGCAAAGTGAAGAGGATCATGTCTGCACAGCAAACAGCAAAACCTCTCCTCCCCACTTCCTGTGCTTTCTGCAAAAATCATTCCTAATGCATGTATAGGATTAAAAAAGAAAAAAAGAAGAAGAAACCACTCTCGACATGGCTGCAAGGTACACAATGAATGAACTGTGTAATTACTATCTTCTCTTGGGTCTAGGCAACTGACAGGCAGCATGCATGCACAGCCCTTTGAGCAGCCAACTAGTGTCGCCCAGAAAATTTAGACTACAGCCCCCATCTATTCAGCTGGTGCAATGGGCATTGTAGTCTGGCACTTCTGAATGGCAGTCAGACTGGAGATGATTGTATTTGGGTGAGTGGGAAAAGGAGGACATTTTATTTTCTTTCCACTGAGATTTCCAATTCTACGCTTACCTTAACATATTCATATGTGGGAAAAGTTTGGGAATAATCTGTTATGCACACACACTCATATCATTGGCATTTATTTGCCAATGATATAGCTCATCCCAGTAGAGCATGTGTCATGTTGCTCACTTGGTTGTTACAGTTCTTTTATTGGCCAACAGCCCATCCAAGTTTGCTGCTTTTCATTCTGGACATATTGTTTCTTTCTGAGGAAGGCTCAGCTTCAAAGCTCTCTTTCAGGTAGAAGCACAGCTGCCTGATCCCATCTAGACTTGACAAGTGGCTGGCCTTTTCCTGAGGCAAAGTTCTTCTTTTGGCATTGCTGCTCTTGAGGGTAGACCAGTTCAATAACTGCTGCATAGTTTTTGATAAAGAATGGTGGTTTGAAGATATCTTAACAACACCACAGTTCTATTTTTTTTCCAACAGAGACCATTTTGGCACTTTCTTGTATTGAAAACAAAGAAGGGTTTGGACCCAAAGGTCCTGCTGGGAGTACAAAAAGCACTTTTATTAGTTCAGGAGGGCTCAGTAATTCTACTTTCTATCTGCAGACCCCATGCCCCCTTAGAAACTAATCCAGTGAGATAGGGGAATCTTTCGGATTTTTTTCCCCCGTGGCCTCTCTCTCTCTTTTTCTGTTTGTGTTTGTAGACTGACGCTTATTTGAGAAGAGGTAAGCATCTTCTGCTAATTTAGTAGATATTTGGAAATGGATCTGTTCACTTTACAAACATTTATTTTGTTGAGAACCCAGAGAATTTTGCAAAAATTATTCACACAGTTTTATGAAGCAGAAGGATTTCTCTCAGCTTGTGAAAAAATCTGCCTGTACCTGCCTAGAACCCTGAACCCATTTTTGTAAATAATTTGGGGAAATTAATGTGGAACAAACTTGTTGTATGCCTGTTGTAAATAATTTCCCCAAACATCTCAAACTAGTGGACTTGCAGTAGAAATGTGCCCAGGTTATTATATCTTTGGAGCCTGATCCAATCCAAAATGTGGCACAGAACAAATAAAAGAAGCAACAAGAGGTGATGATTCAGTCCAGCTTTGAAAGGGTGGATCCCATAAATCTAATCATGTCAGAAACATCCTGCTTTCGCAGGGCATGTGCTATGCCATCTGCCTCAGGGAAACATGGTTCTTTGGCTAGATCTGCTGTGAGAGGGGATCTCCCCTGTACAAAATTGTGTGCCTCAATGCCCATTGTTCTTGAATTCTCTCATTCTCAGAGAATGGTGTGCTTGAGGAATATGATCATTAAAGCAACCATTATTATTACTTATTGATCAGAAAGCTCTCAGTAGCAAAAATCAGCATAATCCTCAATTATGCCAGAGTACGTGTTTTGGAGGATGTTGAAGAAGAAGGTATCTTGTTGCACAACACACCTCAGCTTATGTGCATAACAGCAGCCAGGGATCTGTTACCCCAAAACATGGGTGATTCCAAGGTCCACCTGTGATGGCAGTGGCTCCACAAAACAGTGGGGAATATTAGCTCAAAGAAGAGGCCAGAGAGAGAGAGGGAGAGAGAAGGTAACCTAATAGAATCTTTTACACCTGTGTATATCAGTACTAATGCAGGAACACCAGCCAGAGGTACAAAGAATAGTTGTTTTCTTGGGGGAGATAACAATCACAGGCACACAAGATCCAAGCAGTCTCACAATCATACAAGGCTATCTGGAGGAAAATGGAGGAAAAGTTTGGATAGCAAGAGTGACATGGGTCATATTTACCTATACAGAAGTGAAGAGACAAAGTGGTATGGCTCAGACCAAGGGTCCAAGGGTAGAACAAAACAGGAAACAGAGAAGTAGGGTGATGGGCAGTATGCCAAAGTAGTATCCTACAAGTTGTTTAGCTCAGATCCTGGGTTTAAATACTCTTTTTCCACCCTAAGGGGGAAGGTGTTACTAGCTTTCTGGCAGAGTGGTCAGTGGGGTCTGGAATGAGCTAATGGCTTTAACATTAGGTGACAAAGGAACTGATGGGAATTGTGAGAGCTCCTCAACAGTGGGGCGGGTGAAGAGACAAAAAGAGAGCTTCAGTGGGCAAAGAGAGAAGGTTGAAGACAATCAGTCATCCTGTGGAAACAGTTTTGGGTGTTGCTGTTTCAAATTGTTGAGGGACATCTGCCAGTCCATTATCCCTGGAGCTTCCTTGACTATGACCTACCCATGCCCTGAGGTCCCAATCTGACCTAGTTTTCCAATGCATGTGTGCAGCCAGTTCTTCTTTGCCAGCAGGCTGTTCAGCCATAGCAGGATATAATTTATATTTTGTGACAATTAATATGTTCCAATTAAACTATAACATGGAGTAGGGGCTGTATGGCTTGGTAACAGAACTTCTGAGTACAGCTCTGTTCCTCTGACCACAAACTGGCAGTGGGGACTACTGGAGGCAGAACATGTTATTGTCAATGTCAGGTGGCGGCTTGAACAGAAAACAGAGGCAGGGGCCGGAGTGTATGGCTTTTAGTAATAAGTAGCAAAATAAACAAGAGGTTACATCACCTAAACGAAAAGAGACAGCAAACTCAGCAGCTAGGGCTGGCCTGGAACGAAAAATACAAGATGCAGATTCTCCGGAGGGAAGACGGTTGTTGCCCCGTGCCCAACTCCCCCCAGCGTCTGACTTAAATACATAGTCCTTAACCCAGCTGGGCTGATCAAGCGTCCGTTGGCCCAGCTCACAGCTGTAGGCCCTCAGACTTTAGCCGCTTCTCCTGCAAGCGTTTTGATCTGCGAACCACCTCCTTCTCTCGCTGCCTCTGGAGGAACGTGGGGGGAGGATCTGCAGCAAACTCCGGGCTGGAGTCAGGAACAGCAGCTTCTGTCGAGCCCGAAGCACTGGTCTCCTCTGCAGCAGGCACTGGCTTGGAGACCGCTGAGGGGTCGCTGGCAGGCCCCTCCCTTGCCTCTGCAGGAGCCCCCTCTCCCTCCCAGGGATCCACCCCCTCCTGGAGTTCCCCGTCTAGCTCAGAGTCCCCGTCTGAGTCGGCAGCATGCTCAGCTGGGCTCATGACAGTTATTTCCAGTTCTTGAGAGCTTATTTCCAGTGCTTGAGAGCAGCCTGAATGCAACTGAGAACACCTCTGCCACTGATCAGTCACTGGGGAATGAATCTGTGCCCATGAGTTTTCCCTTGGCTTCCGTTCCACAGTCCGGAAGGCAAAGGAAGCTGCTATCACCTCCTAAATGATGGTGTAGATATGCTGGTGGAGAACTTATGTACTACCAGTGTACTCACTGGATCTCAGCTTTTAGTGTACTATTATTTGTGTGTCTGTCTATCTGTCTGTCTGTCTGTCTATCATCTATTTCTCTCATACATATAAGAGAGCCAGCGTGGTCTAGTTTGAATGTTGGACTATAACCCTGGAGACCAGAGTTCAATTTCTGCTCAGTCATGGAAACCCACTGGGTGACCTTAGGTGAATCACACACCCTTAGCCCCCAGAAAACTCCATGATAGGTTCTCTTTTGTACCTATCAGAAGTCAGAAATGACACAACAACACCATCAACAGGCTGTAATAGTAGTAGTCTCTTTCACATCCAACATATATAAACAACAAAATGTATGACACAGCAGCTCATATTGATGCAGTGCTTTGTATGATGCAAGTTATTTGCCAACAAGAGCTGTGCAGCATCTTTTCATTTACAGTATAAAGAAGAAATATTTTTATCTACCAAATAAAGGATGAATTTATCCTTGGGGAGTTCAAAGAATTTGTTATGAACTTGGTGGATGGTGAAACATCACAAATTTTCCATTCCTGGAGAATATTTTGAAAAGGGCTAGCTCTTCTGTTCACTAAAGGCCTTGGAAGTACAAAGGGACAAAATTTGGCAGTAATAGTGTAGAAAAGAGGGAACGGGCCAGAAAATGCCAGATGTCAGACAGTTTCCTTTTGTTTTTTTTCAACAGTTTGATTGTCAACTGCTATATGTGTAAAGTTATATTGTATTACATTAATTCAGGTGAAACAAGGCAATGGAGTTAGAGTAGGAAAAGAAAAGTCAGACAAAGAGAATATTCTGAGGATTCCTGAGTATTGTATTTTCTTTTGAGAAAAGAAAGCCTTCTTTTTTCTTCTCACGCTTGGAGTCTTCTTGAAGCAGTGGCTGCTGGAGGATCCCATGTTAATGGGACAGTGAAACCATACCAGGTTCAGGATATCTTTAAAGGAACTTCTAAGGTGCTGACCTTATTTTTAGGATAAGATATGGCACCTTGGGTAGCTCCTTTAAAGCCTAAATTAAACCACTGACCTGGGAAGCTCCAACCACTACAAGGATAATCTTCAGAGTAGAGAGAAATATGGAATGATCATATCAGTCTATGGCCCTTTTCACATGGCATTTCTGATGTGAAAGGGCCCCTTGAGCATCACGTAAATGTGACGAGAGGTCCACACAACGCACTCACATTTGCGCGACGCTCAAGGGCCTGACGCGGACCGTGCATGCATTTTTTCATTTTCGCCTTGAAGCCGAAAATAGTGCGTGGTCACCCACCACTTCGGGGCTCAGCGCACACGTACCTTGGGTGCGGAGCCTCGGGAGCCAGGCCGGTCGCGCTTCCTGTCCAGTGCAGCCTGGAAAGGTCCCAGGCTGCACTGCGAAAGGAAGAGGCAGGGCTGTCGCACGAGCAGGAAGCTCGTGCGGAGTTGAAGGACCCTGGATGCGAGAGCCTTCCTCTGGAGGCTGCTCGTGCGAACCCCGCACCCCAGCACTGTGTAAGGGTAAGGTGCGAAAAGGGTCTATATCTCAGAGAGGTTAGGACAGGTAGATAACACATGAGAAGACTTTAGGTCACTGAAATAACTATTTAATCCTGTTACTGTCACTTTCTCTAAGACACATTTAACTCTTTCAATGGCATTTACTGTTGGATTTTGAACATTTGTACCAAGGCTAGTCAACCCAGAGCCTGTCCTTTGTCCAGTGTCTGGTCAAGAAAGCAGGACCTTCTGCCTATTTCAGATCTCACTCCAGTTTGTAGCTCAAGTTCTTCTTCAGGAACAAGAAGGGGAAACACACATGCTCCAGAGCTAAATCTGGGTGTAGATGTCTAAAGCTCCATCTGAGTCTTTTTAAGTTCCTCCACTTTTCACTGTCTTCAGTTTCAATCTAAGAAGTGTACTCCTTAGTTTTAACTGCACGAAGTCTTTCGTCATTGTTTGTGTGGACCTGTTTTTTCACTTCCTCATGCCAGCAGCATTGTATCTTATGGCCCTGGCCCTGCCGTTTGGGCATTTGACTGAAAATGAAGGTAGGCTATATGCAGTCAAGCCCTTCTAAATTACAAATGCAGACTCTACCAGTCGTAGCCCCTGTAGAGAGCAGGGGTGGCCACACAAAGGGTTAAGTACTGTTTTCCATAAACTAGGCCAAGCTCAATGCTTGGACATGAGGGCTCCTTCCTCTGATCCAGCTATTTGGGGTAAGGTGTCAAAAGATTGATTATCAGTGAAGGGATCCCTATCGTGATGCCTGATATTGTTAGAGACAGGTATTTAGACACAACTGACTCTAAAAAGCAGGCCAAATAAAAACAGCTAAGGGTTCTACCAGGGTGAGGGGAACCCAGTTCACTGTTGTTGTGTTCCTTATTCTGGAGAAGAAGGGGTCTGGCCTCTTCTTAGGCTGATAATAGGAAGATGGATTCTGGAAGCCAGGCTAGTAAGTTGTAACTCATTCCGTTACTCAAAAAACTAATGGCAAGAAAAGGATTGTTGTGTGATTTGAAGTCCTACCCTTCTCCTAACAGGTGGTGGTGGTGGTAATGGCATTGGAACAGGAAGTATAACTGTATGTGACATCATCCACTATTATCTATCTGGGAACATAAGCCTCCATAGTTCACTGCTTGGGTGTGGATGTAGGGGAGAATCTTCAATGGTGAAATGAATAAGCAGGAAGAAAACCCCCACAATGTAACAATTGTTTTAATGTTAATACGTTTTACAAAAATACACTCTATCTTAGAAGAAATAACAGTCTTTTGTAAACAAATTAGACTCTTTTACACAGTTATCATTATTACTTTTCAACCAAAAGACATTTATTCAAATTATAATAAAAGACATATTTTATTTTCATTGGAATACACATAGACATTCCCAGTCATAAGAAGTAATCAGGATGTAACTTTAAATTTTTTTGATAAAAATGCAATGGATTGGATCTAGATTTAGGCCTATGTCATGGAAGGAAGGGTGCAGACAAAGGCAAGTCTTGGATCCAACACATTGTATCTGACATTCTTCTATCAGTAATAGTGCCCTGATGGGTTGGATCCATGAATACACCTTACTGGAGAAAGGTGTGTCCACTTTTGACCCCTGAGACATCTCAGACAGAGGTTTGAGGAGCCCTGCTGAACAGGTAAGATACAGTGCATGAGGAAGGGAACCTTTACCCCAATGGATGGATGTCCTTTCCTTCAATAAATCCCTTTCATCAGAAAAGATAAATCCTAGATCCAAACCATTCTCTGTGTTGTTCTATTATCAGTAGTGCTCCAATATTATTCCTAAACATTTTTTTAACTATCCCTGGTTAGCTTTTGAATAACATTATTCAAAGGCAACATACAATGAGAAAACCAAAATGCATTAAAAAGGGTTTGAGAAGCAGTACATTCAGTCTGCAATATTATCAACAATGTATGTTTACATAGAAAAGAACTGAACCTTTCTGTTCTTTTTTCCACAGGGGAAAGGCAGCTTAAAAGCATAGTGATGGCACCAAAGTGTATTTAAACATTTTAGAGCACAATCCATCTGGATACTTTTTCTGATCAAGAGAACATGCTTTTGAACAGCTCTCACTTATTACAAGAGAGATTATGCAGAAGATGTTTGTTAAAGATTATGCTCTTAGATGGGGGTACTCTGTCTTTGGACTGAGGACTCCGGGACTAGAGAGAGATAGCTAGTTTGCAACAGATGCCACAGAACAAAAGGTGAGCAAATTTGCATTTTTTCCCTCCATCCCACCACCACAAGCACATTTAAATTTTGTAATTTTGGATAAATACTAATTTAAAAAATGAAACACAGTTCTTACCCACCTCTGGGATATGGACAAATATTTTAATTTTGTTTCCTTCCCTATTAGAATTCTGCAGATTTGGTTGAACTCTAATAAAAAATGAAGTGAAATAAAAATCTCACCTCTCTATATATATATGATAAAATTAATACATGTTGTATGGCATTATAATGGCCAGAATCCTACTGAAAGCAAGCTGAGCACAATACTACACCAGCATAATATTCCAGAACTAGCGAAGGAGCTGAGGCATCCAGAAAAGTGGGGACATGTCAGACCTATATCTGTAGGACATCCTGGGAGTGTGGAGGACTTTGTATACAACATGGGGGAGCACTTGCATGAGGAGATTTGAGGGAGCTCTTTAGGCAAGATGTTAAAAAGTCCAACTACCCAAGCAGAAGGCCTCAGCAGGACTCTGGCCAATAGCGCACATAGGAACACAACACCCACAGATTAGTGTGCGGTAACAACCTCTACATTCAGAAATACTAAGTCAGATACAGATGCAGAAGCTCTGGGTTAGCACTTAAAAAAATCAAATTGTACCTAAATTGCTACAAGTAACTGTGCATTCCCAGTCATTCCCAAGGACATTGAAAACAGTTCAACCAGGGCTGGCCAAAAAGAATGTGTCTCCTGAGTCAGAGCAATATATAGAACCCTCCTTTTGCAGAAGACAAGGTACATAGTACCCAAGCCTTCAAAACTAACCAAATTATTTTATTAGGATCTCATATGCATCTCACACTCTACCTGGTGGTAAAAACACAATAATGACAAATCCATAACTAACCATTTTTTGTCCTTTTGAAGCCCTCCAAATTTACCGCCTCTGGTGGCTTCCTGATTCTGCTGAATGGTACAGCTGACCTTGGCTCAAACAATACCATCAAGATAAAAAGAGTCTTGAAGTTCTGTGATCCAAAATCAGATGTGCTGTTGTCTTTGCAACAACTCTAGTGGAAGAATGAACAACTGCTCAAGCTCTGTGGTGTCACTGCATCAAGGGCATCCTGGGTTGCTTGGATCATGAGTGCCTGGAGTAATTTGGGTGTGAGTAAGCATCAGCAGAAGAGCCCTTTGAGGACTGTGGAGCCTTATCTAGAAGAACCTGTTGAAGATTAAAGGCTTGCTTCATTATACACTGTAAGATATAATAACCCCTTGATTCAGATCCAATGTTATGCAGTCAGTGATTTTGATTATCTTTGGTAATCAAAAAGAGACTAGTGCCAAACCCAGCTTCCTGCTGGCTCTTAGCTTTTGGCAACAGCTCTCAGTTATAAAACTCAGTGGGAAGAATTGCAAATGAAACAAGCTATTTCTTCAGGAGGGGCAATTTAAGTAATAGTTCATGAAAGGCTAGCACACGTGAAACAGAACAACAAGCATGCTATGAGGCAACTTTCTACATTTTTTGGTTAAACCATAATTGTTCTAACTGCAAACACATAATGTTAAGGATGTGGGGAATTCTCATTAATATTCACATCCTTTTTTTTTTTAAAGGGTTTCCTAATTTTGAGATGTTCTGCCGCAAGATTTTTTGCGCTTTGAGATGTTGTTTGGGAAAAATTCTTTGTGCTAAAATACACGGGTTTTCTGCACAGAAAATATGCTCTCCGCCCCCCGCAATAAACAGTATTCGTCTGAAGGAGAACCTGAATTTTGTACAAAGTGCCCTGATTTTTGCACAAGAATACTGTTTTTTTTTTGCATTGAAGACATCAGTTCTGCACAGAAAAACTTTGCACATTTTTGCACACATGTCTTTTCCTAACCTTCAAACAATGCCCAAAATTGTGCAGAAACCCTTGTATTTTCACAGACAGTGGAGAAAAATGCTGAAATTATACCTTTTTGCATGGGAGAACAAACCAGAATTACAACAGCAAAGAATGCCATGCTTTTTAATTTGCTTTGAGTCACATGGCCATAATCTTCCACAAGAGTCAAGGCTTTCTATTGGTTTAAGAAGAGGTGTGGCAAATGTAGTCTGTAGGCTTCATGCTACACCAAACCCCACTTTCTCAGCTCTGAAAGCCTCCTGGTAGGGTCCATAGCTCCTAGATCCTTCATATTCTCCCCCCACCCCACCCCACCCCCCGGAAATATACAAATAAATTTTCAGGTGATTTCCCTGTGGAAATGTCCCAAAACACACCAAAACTGCTCAAAGATGCAATGCTTTTCTCCTCTTAAAACCTAGTAACTCCCACCTCCTTTTTAAACATAAAACTGGACAAAAATGGGGACTGGAAATGATGTGATATCACTTCTGGCATGTCATGGCATACTGGTATGATCTGAGCATACATTCAAGAATTGGTCTTTGTTCTCCATGAAATTGCCCAATCCTGCTTTAAGAGCTCTAGAATAGAAAACATTTCCCCCCATTCCCTGAAACATGATGGGAAAAGTTGCAGTTACCATTTTTTTTTCCTTTTTGAACATATAGTACCTAAGATCAGAATCCCTGGCTCTTTTAGAATATGGACATCCTGTTCAGAACAACTGTAAGATAATTATTGTTTTGAAAACTGCAGAAACATAATACACAACAAGGGAGAGGTGTGTGCCCAGAACATGATTAGCACAACATTGTCATTCTTTCTGCAGGGAGCAAGTTTGTGGTGATGGGCAAAATTTCAAAGTCTGTTGAGGGTGAATAAGACAGCTGTCTAGTTTAACAAGATCAGGGAAATGTGATGGGGACAGGACTGAGACTGGGGATGGGGTAGGAAGGCAACAAAAACTGGGCACTGACTCTGAGCCTAGGAAGAGAAGTAGAATGCATTTCACATTTGTTTAAACTTGATATAATATACACCTACAAGCTTGGTAGCAGGTTTTAAGTATAATTTAGCATAATATTGCATGTTATTCTATAAATTAGTAGCTGTAAGGCACCAGATCCCATCTGAAACTAAGTAGGGTCAGCTTTGCTTAGTACTTGTATGGGAAACCACCAATGAATACCAGGTGCTGTAGGCTATATTTAAGGGTAAGGAACTGGCAAAACCACCTTTGAATAGTCCTTGCCTAAGAAAACCCTATGAAATTCATGAGGCCACCATATGTGACTTGAAGTCACATATACACACACATTTAACTTATTCTTGAGGCTCACCATTGAAATTTGGGTACTCATGATTAGTCCAGAACCACTCCATTGAGGAAAAAAAATTAGCATTATGTTTTTGACTATAATGGGATGACAGCATTATGATAACTACGTCAAGCAACTAGTAAAGTTAATGATCGAATTAAATTTTGATAAATGCCACAAATATTATTTCAATGTGGATTCACTCATGACATAACTATAAAGATAATTAAAAGTTTAGGAAGGCTAAGAAATCATAATTCCAGGATTGTTAATCTTGACTAATTTTTCCCAGTTGTTTTTAAATATGAAGTGTGAGGTTCGGTGCTGAAGTTAGTTTTAACTAGAGTTTTGTCACAATACATTTCTCTCCCAGAAAGACACAAATTCACACATACCAGCTGTATAGACTCTAGCTGATAATTTTCAAAGTATCTACAGTACACAATTTACAGCACTTTGTTTTTTGTTATTTTGCCTATATCTAGAAAAATGATAGACCTTTTACATGTTTGGTTTCATCTGAATAAAGATTGAATGCCTGTACCACAAGCTGTCATAAAATGCACCCCCCCCCCCGCATAATGTACAAGTACAACTTGGAAGTAACCTAGCAACACAGACAAATTTAGAGACCCCTTGGAAGCTCCCCTTGCTCCAGTGGTGAACATATTTAGAAAGATCGCACACTGTATCAAGAATTGGCCTGAGTCACTAGATGGCCCTCCTCAAGTTTCAGGCCTAAGCTAGGAAGCACTTCTCAGTTTGGCTACATCTCCCTCAAAAGCCATTTGGTGGAGCTGATTTGACAGGAGAGCTGTGGCACAAGTCTGTGGGTACATGTACATGGCCAAAGATGGGTTTGCTTTGAAACTGACATCAGGTTGCTTTACTTGTTTCATTATATGGGTTTATATTTCATGATGGCTTTCCACACCATCTGCAGCAGAGTCAATTAAGCATGTGTTGTGGACACAAATATTTGTGAGAGAGAAGCAGGAACCTGCCCAATTTTAAATGTATAACCAGTCAGAAGGAAATGCAAGAAGCAGTTCTAAGAATGAAGTATTAGACAGTTATCAGACTCTAAAGCAGACGATCAGAAATCCTATGTGATTTTTTCGTCTATTATTGGCCAACACCATTTCATAATGTAGATGAGAGGGGATATCAAAGTGTAAATACTCTTCCATATAGAAAGCTAGCATGTCAAAGGAAACTGTTTTGTCTTTCATCATATGCTAGCTTTGTATGCATAGGAAGGTTTTTTTTTTTTTTTTTAAGGTAGGGAAGATTGAAGCATCGTCTACTTGTTATAAATCAGCTGGGATTTTTGCTCTGTCTCTGGGCCTGGATCTAGAGGCTCAGACAGCTATTTAAAAGATGCCCAAAGTGCTTCAAAGATCATATGGATGTACATATGACTGTAGTATAGCCTCAAATTGATAGCTGTTCTGCTACAGTCTTTTGGTGGCTGCTGCTTTTTCTTAGATTTGTTGTTGTGTGCTCTCAGGAAGTTTCTGATATATGGTGACTCTAAGACTACCCTATCATGGAGTTTTCTGGGGGCTGACAGTATGTGATGCACTCAAGGTCACCCAGTGGGTTTCCATGGCTGTGAGGGGAATCAAACCCTGATCTTCAGGGTCATAGTTCAACACTCAAATCACTATACCATGCTGGCTCTTCCTCTTAGATTTAGGGGATGTGTTATTTGTCTTTCTGCTCTCTTTCTGCATCATCATCATGAGAAACTCAAGGTGGTATGCATGGCCCTCGTTTCTGTTTTTGTCCTTACAACAACCGTGTGAGGAGGATTACTTAATGAGTGGCCCAAGGTCAACCACTGAACTTCATGGCCAAGTGGAGGGGTGCATGAACTCATTTCTTTAGTTAGAGGCTGATAACTCTGTTGACTTCACCACATTTGACAGCCAATTGTTTGTTCTGAGATGGGAAGAAATGTTTTTCTAGCAGTTTTCTAGTCAAGAGGGAAACACCAGCTCTAAACATCAGGAACTGTTTTCAAGAAGGAATGGTGATGCTGGATGCCAGCCGTCTGTTTCCCTGTAGTCCTCACAGTAGTTGGGTTACAGGCAAAGATGCACTTTCTCCAAAAATAATCAGGACACAGATGTTAAAAGTGACCCATTTCTCATGATGGACCAGAACTCATTCTGATTGTATGTTACAAAAGGAATTACTTGTTACATTCCTTGTTAATAGTGTGTTGCTTTTTCATTATCCGTTTTTTAAAAAAAAGACATTTACAAAATGGCCCCAAATTTCCCTAAATGATCCACTCAAGAGCAATATCTCTGAGTAAACAGAACATCATGAGTAAAGATATCTCATCATACTATACAAGAACCATCCTGAAGTTAAGTTACCTAAAAAAAATTCTAATCCCACAACAGTAATGCATTGCAGGCAATTTAGTTATTGTTGGGTTTTGTACCATTTTCAAAGTCTGGCAACAATATAAATGTTTGAGTCAAACCTGTTGCAATGCAATGTGTTTTAGGGTGCTTCGGTCTTGAATGGGCAGTTAAGTTCTGTTAACTTTACCCCTTTCCAACCCCCAACCCCCCACTCTTTCTGGAATTGGAAATAATTAGCTTTGAGACAAAGTTTTTTTTCCTTTGGAAATGGGCAAAGAAATTCTCAGAGTGTCTTCTGGTTGAGGATATCTTGTGCCTATTGTTTCCCTTTTATCATGGCTTCTTCCCTGCAGGAGGAGAGGAATGGAGTACCCTCCTGCCCTTCTGCATGTCTGTACCTCTCATACCTTGTTGTTTGTACAGCCTTAAAATGGAATATGCCACCACTCTCCTTCCCCCAATTTCATCTAAATAGAACCAGCCAAACAGTTAACTACACTACTATCCTACAGTAAAACTAGGTCAAAGGCCATTGTATTTATTGGGTCTCAGTCCCAGGCAAGTGTGCAGAGGATCAATATCTTAATCATGTACAATTAGCAAATAATTCCTTCGTGAATGTGAACTATCTACCAGGCATCCATGATTAAAATTGTTAGGAAGAACATGGGGCTTTAATAAAAAAAATCAGCAGAAGGTCTGCATTCGAGATACATAATCTTCACAAGCTTGGTTTATTGGTCTGCTTGAAGGGAAAAGTATCCTGTTGTCTGGATTTTATAAGAAGTTTTGAGGGCGATTTCAACATTTCGAAAACAGCTAAGCAATTTGAAAAAGAAATGGGTTTCCTTCCTCATTTTATGTATTTATGTTTCTATGTGCCTATTTTGTAGGTCTATACATAATATTTTGTATATATGCACTTTTCCTTATTCCCCATCCTGAAAATATTTCAACAGCTGCTCCTTGTGATTTTGGCAACCATGAGGACCACCTGTACTTCAAAATCCTTCTTTACAACTGGTTTCCAAAGAGTTTTCTTTGCCACCAGGAAGTGTCAGCAGTACTACTGAAAGCACAGGTAAGTAGCCCTTTTCTGAACTAATGCCTCCTTTTCTTCTGTGCATCACTTGTCTCACCATTTCCTATTCCTGTTGCTGCTGGGAAAGGAAGTGACTCACAATTACAACCTCAGGGGAAATGACTGAAAGGAAGCAACAGTGATGGAGCAGGCAATGAAATGGCTGTAGCATTGCCACTTCTGATTCACTGCCTTGTTTCTGTCACATGTATATTTAAATGAAGTGATCTCAAAGCATATTCTCAGCTCTTTGGACCTCTTTTTTAGTATTGATCTCTCTCAGCCCTAACTGTTACATTCAAGGCTTTCAGTCTGTTGCATTATGAAAGCCTTGATGAAGAGGAGACATTGGATGTTTGAAAGCTCAAATTCCATCATGTGACTTTAGGTTTAGGAGGCATCAGTGTCTGGGTTTGGCTGCTTAGCTTTAGCATTTCTCACACAAAAATAGCTCCCAATGCCAGGTGCAACTTTCCCCACCGTGTTCAGTTTCATCTGCGAAAAGCCCCTCAAATAAGCCTGCTGCAATGGAAAACAAAGTCCAACTCAGGGTTGCTTTATTTCTTTCCCCCTTGGCACAATTTCAGCATAAACATTTTTGTATGGAGTGCAAAGACATTACCTACAACTGTGCTATAACCAGTCCAGCCCTTGTGCAAGGTTCTCGGCAGAATCAATGTCCATAAAGCTTTTAAAGAGACAAGTGTTTCTCCCTTTCTCTGTGCTGCAAATAGGATAAAGGTACCCATTACAAAATAGTAGTGCATAGACAGAATACATTCATGTCTCATTTTGCTACAGTTGCCAGCCTAGGCATGAAACTAAGCTGATGTTTCACCTTACAGACTTTGGCTTGGTTGGATTATGACTGTAATACCATAAAGCCAGAAAAATTCAAGGCTTTGTGTTTCAAACATTTACTGTCTGAATTTGGCAATGAAACATTTTTACCTTTTCTTCCTATGCAGTGTAAACTAGGAGACAGACCAGACACATTTTTTTTTTAAAAAAACCAAAATCTCTTGAGACAGGAGAAGTGGGATAAAAAACCCCTACAGGTACAATGAGATAAAAGAATGATACACAAAAGGCCTGGAAATCTAAGGAACATGGCAAATGATATTGGTAAGAAGCCAAGGAACAAGGAAGAAATGCAAATTATTCTTCTTTTGTTTTTCTAGCTACAAAAGAAAACAAAATGCTGCTTTTTAATATAGCTATTTATATAAGCTAGACTGACACAAAATGTGTAAGTTTTCATGCTTTGCTTAGGCAAAGAGCTTTAAAATGATGATGATGATGATGATGATGATGATGATGATCAAAAACAGACAAGTACAGCTTATGGACTCATCATTGGCCTCATACTAGGCATGCTGCTAAAATGTAGACTGAATCCTATCCCAAGTCCCACCCATGTGACCTAGTTTCTCACTTAAGCCAATCCAAGTGCTGCTTCCTAAATCTGCAAAGCAGCCAAGTCTGGGTCTGCAATACAGTAGGGTTAGGTTGCTGTGAAAGGACTACCCCTCCCTAAAGGTACAATGAAACCCACTTCATTCCACAAAGGCCTCAGCCTTGGAGTCAATGAGTGCCAGACGGCAGCCTTACCAATTTCCTCTGGTTGCTCAGACAGAAGGTGCAGATTGGTCTTGGCGTTGCTGTAGTGCTGCCGCCCTGCAGGAGAGCCTGGTATTGCAGGCAGGGCTGCCTCACCAGCATAGGTTCGTCTCCCAAGCTTCCACTTTGTTGTTGTTGTTGCTGTTGCTGCTGCTGCTGTAAGAGCAGCATGTTAGCCAGGTGTGAGATGTAGCTTGAGGCCAGGCGCAAGGTCTCTATCTTGGACAGCTTGCGATCTGCAGGCTCGGTTGGTATAAGCGTGCGGAGGGCAGTGAAAGCTGTATTCACACTGTGGGTCCGGTCCCTCTCCCGGGCGTTGGCAGCTTGCCTCTGCTTGCTCAGGCCACTCAGCCGAGGGCTCTTGCGCTTGCGTTTGCCTTGGGTACCGGAGGAAGGCAGGGATTTTCCTGAGCTGCTCTCGCTGCTGCCACTCTCCAGCTCCTCCGGGTCGGATGCAGCACCCCCGCTTGACTTCATGCTGAGCCCAGCAGCCCCTCAGCCCCATCACTTTTATGCCCTGCAGCTGCCACATTGCTCCGGTTCACATCAGCCGCTGCTCTCTCAACTCCCCTCCAGCAGCAGGATCATTTTTTGAATGGTTGCTCCTTTTAGATCTAGCATATGGTCTCTCTGTAAATAAGGCAAAGGAGGTGGAGCTGCCACCTCAAAGTAGCTGCATGGTGACTGCAAAGCTGTGCACCTGTTTCCCCCTTGTCATGCAGAAATGTGCAAGCTCTCTGGGCAGCTGCTGCGAGCATGTGTGGCGGGGAAATGAAGGCCTTTCCTTCCCCTTTGCCCTCTGTTTCATGAAGTGGCTTCATGCTCTCTCAAGTGCTGGAGCAGGACAGATATTTTCCTCTGCCTCTCAGTGTTTCCAGGTCTCAGAAGCTATTTTTATATCTTGCTTTCCAAGCCAAAAATGAATAAATAAGGCTTCCTTCCTTCCTTCCTTCCTTCCTTCCTTCCTTCCTTCCTTCCTTCCTTCCTTCCTTCACGGCAGTACATTCATAACTTAACAACATTCTTTATACATTATATTCATTCAAACAGATTGTACATATTCCAGAGGCAGAAGTGACATGAATTTCTCAGAGACATTCCCAGAACTTCAGGCATCCATCTCCTCCATCAGATACACAGTGTTGTAGTGGACCCAAGGCTCAAACAGTAAAATCTCCAGGTCTTTTTACTAAATGCATCACTGCAGCCTTCAAATTCAGACACCCTCAGCTCTTTTAACCATTCATCATTATCATAATGAATATATAGCCTTTTTAAAAAGATTGTTGGAGAAACAGCTCTGAAAGCATAATTCAGAGATTAAGCTTTTACTCAGTTGTCCAGTGTATGTATACAAATAGTAATCCCATCCATTATTAATAACATATCCAATGGACATTTTACCTCTCTATGTATAACTGAAGGGTTCAGGTCTTGAGTGCCTGAAGTATACCTGTTGTGTGCCTTCGACTTATTTCCATAAGTTATAGTGATCCTAAGGTGAACCTATCATGGAGTTTTCTGAGGCTGAGTGTATGTGATGCACCCAAGGCCACCCAGTGGGTTTCCATGGCCGAATGGGCAATAGAACCCTGGTCTCTGGAGTTGTAGTCCAAGGGCTCAGTCTACTACACCATGCTGCATGTATGGCCAAGCAGCATCAGAGTGTGATGGAATGACAACAAAAGTTACAAATGAGGAAGAACAGACAAGTAAGGAAAGGTTACAGTAGTGTACTTTTACCCAAGTAAACGGAGGACAAAGGAGGAAAGTGAGAGAAGCAGAGAGAAACATGGACATTTTAAAAGTAGCTGAAAAAGTGGAACAACAGAGGATTAATTGGAACTGTCCTTGCTAAATCCAGACAGCTGGAAGCTATGCTGAAGGACAGTATCTTCCCCCAGGAGACTGTCTGGACTCTAAGATCTTTAGATGAGCCATTTCTCTAAGGGGCTTTCTGCAGTACACTGTTATAGTGCTATTATTCTACTTTCAACATACTGAGGAATCCTGGAGTTTCCAGTTTAGGGAGGGGCCTTTAGAATTCTCAGCCAGAGAGTTCTCTGGCCTCTGTAAACTACAAACCCCAGAATTCCACAAGATGTTGAAAGTGGAATAATAGCACTATAACAGTGTAGTGTGGAAAGGCCCTTAATTGCACTACCTTTATAGGCACATTTGGTGGGAATGCAGAAGAGAGATTTCTCTGTTGCTGTTCCTAGACTGGAATTCCATTCCTAGGGTGGCTAGCCTGGCTCACCTCTTGATGTTCATTCATTGTTAGCTGAAAACCTTTCTATTCCAGCAGATACTTGGAAAGTGATTGTTTTATATGGTTAGAAACTGATTGTTTTCTCTTTTGGTCCTGTACTGTTTTTGATCTATGCTTCTAAGGCCCTTTTTGCATGGCATCTGCCATGCGAAAGAGGGCCTGGAGCCTCGCACGATTGCGAGGAGTGATCTGCATGACACCCTCACAATCGCGCAAGGCTCCAGGGGCCGGCAGGCAATGATTGTGCACCTTTGCATTTTCAGCTTTCAGCCGAAAATGCTGTGCAATCGCGCATTGCTCCCGGGCCCCGCGCGCACTTACCTGGCTTGTGGAGCCTCGGGAGCTGGACCGGTCGTGCTTCCTGTCTCAGGGCAGCCTGGGAAGGTCCCAGGTTGCACTGCAAAAGGAAGAGGCAGGGCTCTCACTCGAGCAGGAAGCTCGTGCGGAGCTGAAGAAGCAGGGAAGTGAGAGCCTCTCACAAGAGGCTGCTTGCACGATCACTGCACCCCAGCGCTGAGAAAAGGTAGGATGAAGAAAGGGCCTAAATGATGCAATGTAAATTATATGTTTCACATAGTTCTAATTCTAGAAGCAGTTAATATTTAATATTATTTTAAACTTAACTTTATATCTCCTTTTAACTATGTGTGGTTTTATTTTATATTATTTTTTTCTGTAAGCCACCATTTCCCAATTATCAGGATCACCATTACAATGGGGTCACACAGGCTACTGTTACAGTAGAAGTTAATTTTCTACAGGAAAATGAAAAGAATCAGGAAATAAACTCCAAAAGAAAACAGTCAAACAACCAGAGGCAAAGAATAAGATACCTTCCCCAAAAAAGGAATGTTCCAATTTAATATAGTAAAAGTTGTGTAAAATTCTAAACACTGAAAATGTAATATCACTGAAAATAAAGCAGAGTCGTACTAAAATAACATCTAAAATGATAGACCAAACCACAACAGAAATGTAAAAATGAATTGTGTTATGACTTAAGTCTTCCTTAAAGTCATGGAGTCTATTTTGCTACAGAGACCAAACAGCTACAGTAAACTGAAAGCCACAATACCCTCATGTGTGACTATTCAAATACTAAGAAGCTCCTCTGGGTATTAAATGTTCAGCCAAAAAGTTAAAAAAATTGGCACTGAACAGTGCTACTTTTATCAGCATCAGGTTCCTTCCCAGATTTTTTTTTTTTAAATCCAACAGTATCTCAAGCAGAATGGCAGCTAGCTAATACTGATCAAAACATTTTTAGTTTTATAATTTTCATGTGGATTTTCATTATAACACTTCCATATTATGGCTATGACATGGCAATTCTTGTGTGACTTTGCTGAAATTTTCTGTGTTGTTTCTTTGTTAATGTTTAGATTTTTACATTATTTTCTATTACTACATTTTTATGTTCCTTTTTAATTTGTGTTTTATTCTATATTTCCCAATTTTGTGCTGTAATTTGTTTACAGAAAAATACTAAAGTTTTTTTTTAAAAGACAAACAAACAGACAAACAACAAGTAACAATTATTCTATACATATCTATTTTTAAAACTGCACCATTAGGGGAAAAATGCATTTATTACATTTTCATTACTAAACATATGAGGCAAAAAAAAGGGCGGAGATAGGATGATGAAAATCAAAATGCAATCATATGTATGTCTCCCTAGAAGCAAAACTCATTTATTTCAACAGGATTTACTCCCACATAAACTTACTAAAAAACCAGCATAGTAATTTGGAGAAATTAAGGAGAGGGAGGGAGACATACAAACACACACACAGAGATTTTCACAAAACTTTATGCCCTGTTTGCAGTAGCCTCCCATCCTGGCGTGGAGATGCGAGAGGGGTAGGACCATGCCAATGCTTCTGCGTGATGCCTTCACAGTCCTGCTCGTCTCCCATCCCCAGGCGGCATGATCACAGATTAAACAGCATGATTGTGCCACCAACCTGCACTTACCTGTCCTGTGGAAGGCCCAGAAGTGTGATGGCAGTGCTTCCTTCCACAGCACAGCCTGGGAAAGTACCTAGCTGTGCTGTGGAAGGATGAGATGTATCCATCATGCTCCTTTCCACAGGGAGCCAGTCCAGTGGAGCAAAGCGCTCCCATTACACTCCCAGGATCACCACTGGAGAACCACACAAGAAGGTAGGGTGTGGAAAGGGCCTGAGTGACCAGTGTGTAACCCCCTCTTTTCCCTGATGAATGAGGTCATTGGGAAAGGGACAGTGTCTACAGTCCTACCTACAATCTCTTGCTGGGGGAAGGCAAGGGGACAAAATGGCAGCCCTAATACACAAGAGGCACTTCCAAACCTAGGTGTCAGATTCTAAGAACCTTCTTGAGAAACTAAAAGAAGAAATAAAATTTCTTTCTTTGGCCATTTCCGCACGACATTGCTTATCCCACAACAGCAGCAGGTTGTTTCTGGTCTAGGACTCATGCTACTGCATGACGCTGTCATTACCCAGCTGCTAGCCTGTCCCCAACCATTGCAAAACTGCTTTATACATTTCCAGAAAAAAAATCTGTTAAGAGCCTCCTTTAGTGCTTCAATCCTATCAGCTGGCTCAGTGTGGTACCACTTGATAGTGCTTCCTGTTCTCCCAGATCCCGGACTGGGTAGACTTGCCCAGCTTGTCCCTCTCTCAGCTACCCCCATGGTGTGGTAACTTTGAAATCTATCACCTCTCCATGTTTATTTTAAGTTTCTCCTTTTAGTTAAAAATTGGGACACATGTGGCCAAGCAACATCAGAGCATGGTCAAGATGGCAAAAGTTATTAATGAGTTAGAACACACAAGCTAGGAGAGGCTGCTGCAGCTTGTATTTGCCTGAGCCTACTGGGAAGGCCAAGATCCCCCGCCCCCGCCCTCTGCTTTCCCTGCTGCTAAGATAAGTGACTACCATTGTGAACTTAGACTTAGAATTTTGTTTGCAGCAAATGAATTCAATCTGAGGACAAATGGGAAAAGTTGTGGAGGAAAGGGAAAAACAGCTGAAAATGTGGAACAACAGAGGATGAATTGGGACTACCCTTGCTGAAAAGGGCAGTTGGGAGGTATGCAGTTAGAATTGATTTTTTCCCTCATCGTTCTGACAGTGGAACAATGATTAAAGGTATTGGTTCAAGGGAGAAACTGTAAACATGAAGAGGGTCACCCTCACTATTTTAAGTAAAGCGCTACTACTGACATCCTTGAACTAGAGATAAATTAAAATTCTTGTCTCTCCACTGGTTGATTTGGAATGAGCTTTCATTTTTTCCATGGTGTTCTGGAGAACTGTAGTCTTTGCCAACCCACTATCCCAACCTTTCTACTAGCATTACCCCATTAAAAATATTCTGCTATCTTCGCTTTCCAAAAATGCCTTTTCCACAGGAATGGCAGAATGAAAGAAAGTACTACTATCAGAGCCTGTTGTCTGTGGTACTGCGTGCCTTCAAGTTGTTTCTGACTTGTGGTGATCCTAAGGCAACCCTATCATGGAGTCTTCTTGGCAAGGTTTATTCCGAGGAGATTTGCTATTGTCTTCCACTGAGGCTGAGAAAGTGTGGCTTGCCCAAGGTTTGAACTCTGGTCTCCTGGAATCCTAGTCCAATACTCAAACCACTACATCATGCTGGTTCTCATTACTCATACAATACTTCTAAACCCTACAGACAAGAAAATCTCATTTCAAGGATCTGATATTTAAAGCTCTTTTGAGAGCTGAACTTTACTGGAGTTTCCAGAGCCAAGGTTCCAAAAGCTTTGACCAACTCTATTTCTCTGGAAAATTTGAGCTGGTAAGGGCTGTAAGGTTTTCAGACTTAACAATGCTCCATAGAGCAGCCATTTATTCAAAATCTCTCCTTCATTGCTGCTGTTGATAGAAGGGGAAAGGGCTTAGGACTAGTGAAGACAATTTAGACTGTAAAATATCCTTGTAATCGTAAACGAGAATGGAAGTCACTTATAAATCATGTCAGTTCTGAAACACAGAATATCATGTGTGTAGGTACCTTCAGGTTGCTTACTAACTTATGGTGACCCCATGAATTTCATAGGGTATTCTTAGGCAAGGAAT
Source organism: Cyclura pinguis (assembly GCA_030412105.1). Taxonomy (NCBI): domain Eukaryota; kingdom Metazoa; phylum Chordata; class Lepidosauria; order Squamata; family Iguanidae; genus Cyclura; species Cyclura pinguis. The sequence continues at coordinate 243,159,629 of CM059599.1, read as the reverse complement.
ATTCAGAAGTGGATTTGCCAGTTCTTTACTCTGAAATAACAGCCTATTGCACCTGGTATTCATTGGCTGTCTCTCATTCAAGTATTAACAAGAGCTGACCCTGCTTAGCTTACAACATCAGATGAGATCTGGTGCCTTTAGTGTATTTAGGAGCACTCAGCATCATACCTTGAACTTTTGCTCCTATACTAATTCACAAAAAGCAAATTGTAACAATTTGTGCTGCCCTAGGTAGGGATATGCATTCTCATACACAGCACAAGGTGCATGCAAGCAATTCACTGTGGCCTGTATGAGTACCATAATGCAGTTGGATGGGCGCATTGTCAAATATGCTACCAAATGGATATTCTATTTATCCAGGGTTGGGCCAAGAGGGTTTTTGCCGGCCGGCCCCTCCCGAAACTGCAAACCCCAGGATTCCATAGGATGTTGAAAATGGAATCATAGCGCTATAACAGTATAGTGCGGAAATGGCTTATATCCTCCCACAATGTTTTACTCCCACTTCAGTCAGCTTCCTGGCTCTGCCTAATGTTGGGGCCAATCCAAGACAATTCTGAACTGGACTAATGATGGTGGCCACAACAGTCATCATTTTTCTCCTTGCCAAGTATTATTACAACACACCCAATGCCAACTTTTAATGCTTTTTGTCAAAACATGCGTTCTTCAACCATGTATTTATTAAAAGGTTATTATTTACATTTATTCATTATGCTTCCCTTGCATATAAAAAGTGACAGCAGCACACCACTCTGAACTCCAGAAAAGGCCATAGTCCAGGTTTTCCCAGATGAATAGTCTGACAGGCACTCAAAGCTAATTGGCAGCAATAAACAACCATTTTTATTTGGCCCATCAGAAGATTATTGGCATTGTTTGTCTCTATAGTAGTCCATTTTTCTACATTAGTGTTGGCATACCAGAACTTCTTTCCTTTTATCACAAATGCAAATAGTCCAAAATGGGCAGCTGCTCTGACATTCTTGGCCCACAGTCATATTATCATCCTGTCCTTTTACTAACAGTGCTAATGATTGTCTGTGCTTTCCTGACTGCTGCCATACAATAGGCCCTCTGCCACAGCCTATCATATCCATCATACTGGACATAGATCTTTAGTATATCCTAAGGAATTTATCAGAAGGTCTGCACTGTAGACTTAATAGAATGCAGTTATAGTTCCTACATGTGGGTACAACATGGTAGCACTTCTGGTGCACAACATTATAATCCTTGAAATGACTGATTTATGATAGGAAGAGTCCAGAATCTACTTTGCATTGATAGGAACATTCTGTGCACAGAAGGTCCCTTTGTTTGGTTTTCAAGGATCCTTTCCCATACCACAGCTTACTCTGTTAAGCAGGCTCCATTGTATTCATGTATCATTTTTTAGGTGTCTTGGGAAACGGGCAATGATGAGAGCTCTCTAGAAGTCCACTTCTACCAGCCTAGCTGTACCTGCTTATATCAGGGTCTGGCCCATTAGAACAAACATTAATTGACTAATTCCAAGGAGTTCCAAATTGATTCCAAGGAGGCCTTTCACTTAGGGGTCCTAGAAAGCAATAGGAATTCAAAATTGGCTGTTTTGCATATTTGGCCTATGGATTTTTTTAAAGTCCCCTGGGTTTGAGTTGAATATGCTCCATTTTTCCACATTTTGTTGTATTGCAACCTGAAACTGAAATGGATTTAATTGTTACAACACAACAAAATATGGAAGTGTCAAAGGAATTGGAAAGATGAACACTTCTGCAAAGTGCTGCATTTACAAGCTTTTAACGAGCATTCTTTCTTTTTCAGTAGTATAACATTGGGACTGAAGAAGAGATATACTGAATGAAGATGATCTAAATGATCTATCTGGAAATTAAATTTGATTTCATCAGCTCTGAACCTGGTGGTTTCCATATCACTGAGATGGTGAATCTGTAGACTTGAAAGGAGTTATTTTTGGGATAAGAGTTCAACACCATGAAGGTCTCCTTTGGAATTCAGACAAAAATTTTTTGATGTAGATTCACCACCCAACTGACACAGAGACCATTATGAGCTATACCTTTGTATTGTCTGCCTGTTGTACCACTCATGGTAGAAACCAGCCCGACAAAACACAGAACTGCACTGCACAAGTTGGACTTCAAAAAACCATCAAAGTTGTTGGTTGACCCACAGAGGAAAGATGTTTGCTAGATCTTGTTTGATGGTCTCGAAAAGTTTGTTGTTGTTGTTGTGTGACTTCTAACTTATGGCAACTCTATGATGAACCTATCACAGGGTTTTCTGGAGGCTGTGTGTGTGTGTGCGTGTGTGTGTGTGATGTACCCAAGGTCACTCATTGCTGAGCAGGCAGTTAAACCTTGGTCTCCAGGGTAGTAGTCCAAAGTTCAAACCACTAAACCACACAGGCTCTCAGTCTCAAAAGGTAATTCACACCAATTAGCAAGTGTTTCAAAAGAGCAATTTGTTACCAGTATCTCATATAAACAAAGGAAAAAAACTGGCCCTACCTCTCTATCAGCTGCATGTTGACTGCTCATGTGCAGAAATTTGTTTAATATGCTGAACAAGTGCAAATGGCGCTTGTTTCTTAATATAATTATCAGTGGCAGAGCTTGGAGTATGTGGAGGGGGGGTGGGAGGGGGGGCTATGGTGTGAGAGGCATGGCCACTGTGTGCAGGGGTGTGGCTATGGTGTATGGGGGCATGGCCAAGGCATGCAGAGGAGCGGCCAGAGTGTGTGGGGGCATGGCTATGGACCGGGGTGCCCCAAAAACATTGCCACTAGGGGTGAATTGCCCCCCCGCCCCCATATCCCTATGTGACTGACAATCATGCATTACAAAATGGGAAAACCTGTATACCAAACAAGGCAGTTCAATTTTTAACATCATAATTACTAGAACTCACATGCTGCATTGTTTTGAGGCTTTTTCTGCAATATGTGAAACTACTCAATGAAATTCATTTTTCTAAGATTTAGAGGCATACAAAAGATTCAGCTGAAGGGCAGCCCAAATTTCTTGCAAGATTAGAAGAAAATTCTGCAGTCCTTTGTTGGTGAATGTTTTTAAATTGGAATGGATTGCCTACATCCACTTTTCCTTTCTTTAGCTATCTATTTCTGTGTAGAGTTGCAGCATCGTTATCTTATCATAGCAGTCCTTTTGTATTTGTAAAACAAGTCTTGAGACTGATTTTTCTTTTCATATCTGAATGAGTATCAGTGAATAATTTCATTCATCACTAACTCAGTCCACAAGAGGCAGCTTTTAGGATCTGGTGTAGCTATGAGTACAGGTACTAAACACAGGCCAAAAGGGCTCCAGCCTATTAGGATGCCTGTATCATGGAAGGCTTATAAGATATACTGTTTGGGAAGCTACACAAGAACATTATTACATCTCCTTAAAAAGAACAGAATAGATAAAATTAATAAGTGACTTCACCTAGATACAATTAAATCCAGTGCCACCTAGTGACTTATCTGTATAATGACACTATATGCACACCTTCCTAAATTGTTATGATTCATTATTTTTCTCTTGATCCCTCTCTCTCTGTACAGATCTGTGGATGACAGGGAGGGGGGAAGAAAAAGAAAGAAAACCTTCTGAAATATTGGGAGGAAGAAAGCCTTTGTAGCAGATACAACGGAGCTAAAGCAGTGATTAACAACATAGAAAGGTGGTTAAATGGTCTTATTTTTACACCACACTTCTTAAAAGTTCAGCCAGAAATGGCTATATCGCTCAGAGAAGCATGTAAAATATCCCAGACATTGGCATCTTTAATTGTTTAGTTATTGATTGTGACAACATTTAGGCAAGTGCTGGGTGGAATGAATTCCTTAAGGAAAGTGAAATCACTCTGGGTTTTCGTTGTCATCTGTCTTCTTACCATTTCCCCAATTTGCCTTGCTTGGCTGCTAATATAGGCAGGATTAAGTCAGTGCAAATATGTTATTAACATTAACAGGCAGCATTTTGACACACCTGACAAAGTGCAAATCAGGGAGTAAATAGAAAAAAGAAAACAGCAAAGCGCACAGCATCTAACAGATCTTATGTATGAGAGAAGCTTTTCTGATGATGCTATGGAGTGATATTTTCTTATTAAAATGCCTGATGCAATTCAGCTTGTGTATATTTTTCAGCCCTTATTTCTGATAAAAACCTCTCTGATAGAGCTTAAAGGGGACTTGTAAGTAAGTTCTCTCAGAGACTATTGGAAACTGGTTTGCAGACATTTCTGAAACCTTAGAGAAGGCCTGAAAATTTCTATTGGCTGAAACATGTCAGGCATTTTAACAGTGAAACATCTCTCCATAGAATCCTGAGATGTATCTCTTTATGTGTGGATCAATAGAAGAAGAAAAAATTAATCTGCCTTCCTGCTTAAGACAAAATCTTAATGGTAATAAAATGGCCTATGCAATGAGATTGCCAAGTTCTTTAAATGGAGAGCAAGTGCCTTGCAAGGCTGTGTTAAACAGGGGAAATAGCTGACAATTACTTATACTATTCCTCATACCACAGTTTATGAGCCACAATAGAGCTAATGGCAAAGTCAATTTCACCTCTCAGAATGACAAAGCCATTGCTGCAAAACAGAAACTGCAAAATGAATAAATTTCATTTTCTACCCTCAATATATATAGTACACCATTCTTAACTATGCTGAAATGCTGGGTTTGTGGCATATCCTCTCAGACTCTCACAGAGCTCTAGCACTTGAGGATAAGATACGACAGATCTCCTAACTCTGAAGTGATTTCTCAGGCATACATTTATTGATGCGATTTTTTTTCCCTAACTTGAGGGTGCCTGTGTCCCATGAATGTCCACTCAGTTTAATAGCTCACTTTCTTCCCTTGGGGTAAACATGGAAGATAAACAATTAGTAAACAATGAAACTATCACTTGGCTTAAGCGATATTCATCACTTTTTACTTTCTTCAGGGCAGGCCCTACCATTAGGCAAAGTGGGAGCAGCAGTGGCAACTGTTTGGTTGTTACCTCACGAACTCTCTAGCTGCTCTTGACTGTTGGAAGATGGAGCTGTGTGAGTCCCACTACATTACTGGGAGCCTTGAACTGGGATTCTGACCTAACCTTCTGCTTCTAGTGCAGTGGAAGATGCTATCGCATTGTCAGTTGTTGAAGCAGAACTCGCTTGCCAATCCAGGCAGCTTTGGGTGGAGTGTGCCTTCTTTTCCTTTGCCTCAAGCTGGCCTTGAGTTGTAACTGGAAATCACAAGAGGCCAAGCAGAGTGGAGAAGCAGTGGCTGCAACTATGATCCCCTTGAAATTATTTCCCCTGTTACCAGGTTTGCATTTGGCCCTCGCATGCTATGAAGGAAGATTTTCATATATTTGATGTCTTGAGGGCATGTGTGCGTGTGTATGTGTGTGAGTGTTTAACAGCAGACTGAACAGGGGCACAGTTAGAGCTTTCCTGTATGCTCTAATGTGTACGTTTTCAATGCTTCTTTTCAAGTACTTGTACGGTGTGAATGTAAAGGGAGCCAATAAAGCATGAAAGAACTGTAATCCAGTGTATAATTATTAGTGAGCTTCCCTTACAATTGTGCCCATGGCAGTACGCAGAGCTCCCTTCTCCTCCCCACTGCTTTCTTGAGTGGCCTCCTCAGGGGTACTCAAAAGGGCAGATTTTTTTCAGATGCTTCAGCTTGTTCAGCTTTTGCCTCAGCGCTGAAACAGGCTTCTAATCCAGCTAAATGAGTGGAACTGTGACCCTGAGCCGTCGTCCTAATTGAGCTTTTCTGTGAATTAGGCCTCCGTTATGCTGGATTGAAATCAGCCTGGGGAGGAACTCCCTTGAAGTCTTGTAAAGACATGCTGAATTTTCAACCCTTGTAATTAGAGCGCAGTCAGGAGTGTACCACTTATCACTCCATTACATTGTGGCAGCTATCCTCTCCCTTCCAGACACATCAGGTTTGTAAAATAAGTTAATCTGAGCAAGACATTTTGTCTCATACACTCATGTGTGCACAGAGACACATACAGTGATAGACACAAGGAAACAAGGGAAGCCTGCCTTTCTTAACAGGGGGGGCATTGTAGAAATCCAAGATCCTCGTTGATCTCTAGTAACACAAGCCAGTGTTTGCAAAAAAAAGCCCTTCTAATCTGGGATGGGCAAAGTGCAGCCCGCAGGTTGCTTGTGGCCCCCACGGCTGTTACTATGGTCTCCACAGACCCCCAGTGGTAAAAAAAAAAAAAAAAGGCTCCAAAATACCTTTTCAGGGTGTGGAAGGCATTTACACCATGTTTTGGCCTCCCCCCAGGAGAAGCCTTTTTTGAAACAAGAAGTGAACAAGAAGTGACTTCCACTCGCTTCTTATTCTTGTTTTAAAAAGATCTCTCCTGGGCCTAAAATGGCCCGGGAAGTCCCCAAAACATGGTGAAAATTCCCCCTAAAGGGAGTAGGGGGCATCTGGGGTCAATTTTTTTTGTAGGAGCAGGTGCTATTCTCTAACTTTCGGGGGGGGGGTGGCTAATGCAGAGCCCCAACTTTGCTCACAACTGCCATAATGATGTGTTCTTTTAAAACTTTCAAGTCCTCACTTAGGCCCTTTCTGCACGTGGGAAAGGAACCGTGCAGAGACGCTGCTCACCGGACTTCTTCAGCGTCTGGGCGAGTCCTTCGGGATGAGGAGCAGTGCAAGCTCGTCACTCCGCACTGCTCCGGCGTCCAAAATGGCGGCTTCCAGTTGGTGCAGGCTCTCCACCAACTGAAGAAGCTCGTCAGCCTAAAGCCCGCCCCCGGCAGATCTGCAGGCGTGCACTAGTGCGCGCCTGCAAATCTGCAGCAGAGCGCAGCGACGGAGCGACACGGAGCTGCGCGCTCCGTGCTTTTTCGGTCAGTTCCGGTCGCTTCGGAGCGGACTGAGGTGCGGAACTACAAAAAGTAGTCCACCCCAGTCCACTCTTCGGTGCAGAAGACCTCCGTCAGAGGTCGCTCTGCACCGTTTTAATAGCCCGGTGCGGAAAGGGCCTTAGTTCTCTTCTTCAGCTGAAACAACTGCATATTGTTTCTGCTCCTAGATCATGCAGATGTTTGGCTGCCTGAGGTAAAAGAGAAGATGGCAACCTTTTTAGAAAAAATACAAGAATGAACAAGACTAGCTGCTGAATTTTTATGCCAGTGCTGGCAGCCTCCTCCACCACAGCCAAAGAAAGTAGGCTATCTGGGGGGTAGGGATGGAAAGAACATTTTAAAACAAAAATTGAAAAGGGGGTTTGTCAGGTTTCAGGAAATCATGCCAAGGACAATCCTGGCCAAACAAGAAGCCCTCACCCTGATAAGAAGCTTTTGATGAATTAGTGTTTTTAATATATATAGGTAGATAAATGGTACAGATATAGATATGTAAGATTTCACAATGAGGAGGTGTAGTGTAACGTTCCAGCAGGGAGAGCTGCTCTCACACTTTAGTGCTCACTGTTTTCCTGTGCCTGCTCTGATATCAGTGTGTTGTGGCTGGGGAAAGGAAAAAGTAGCCAAACATAGTCCAGCTGTATTCTGAAAGTTGTATGCATGAGAATGTCATCCTCCAGGACCTTCAGAAGATCCCAGAGAATGATGCATTGTCATGAATCTGCCTATCAGAATATAGCCAGACAATCCATGCCTGCTTGTCATCGCTATCCCCTGACCATTACATGGCTGAGTTGGGGGGTAGGGGTTTATGGGAATATTGTAAGTCCCCAAGGAGGGATTGGTCATTGCATGATAGATATAGTTAATTTGTTCCTTTGGGCCCCCTAAAAAAAGGTGGACATACCCCTTCCTATGTCACTGAGAGAATGCCAACCATGTATTTTTAATTTTTGGACCAGGGCCCTTTCCACACCATATCTTATCCCAGTGGCATCCTGTGGGGATTCTGGCAGCCGCTCTGCCAGGAGGGGAGCGTGATAGGAGTGCTCCTCTCTGCACTGGATGCCTCCATTATTCAGGAAGTACAATGGCTCCACTTCCTCCTGCTGCAGTGCAGGCTGTACTGGGGCAGCCATTGTGCATTCGGACCTTCTGCCCACCAGGTAACTGTGGGATGGTGGCACAATTTCAGGTCATTGATGGGGAAACTCTATCAATGATTTACTCCATGACTGCACCACTTGGGGACAGGAGGAGGACAGGACCGTGACGATGTCATACATAATTGTTGTCATAATTGTTGATGTCATACATAATTGTCCTTCTCCCATCCCATCCCCATTGAAGAATGACAACATTCTGTGAAAAAGGCCCAGGTGTTTGGTCCTCAGAAAGACAGTGAGAAAGCTAGGCCCTTTTCTTTGGTCTACATGTTTCAACATGACTAAGCCTTCTTGTTTTGCCCTGCCTTGCCTTGCTTCCTTGTGTGAGAGTTAGATAGATAATCAATTTTTTTTTCAAGAGTGAAGTTAAGAAAAACTGATGTCCCAAGTTTAGATAGTAAGGGCTATTCCACTTTTCAGGTAATTGCCTCATTCTGTCCTGGTTTTATTTAGCCCTGTTTCTACTTCTCTCCCCTTTCTCTGTTTTCCCTAATTTAATTTTAGATTGTAAGCTCCTTGGAACAAGAACCTGCTCTATTGTATTCTGTAAAGCACCATGTATACTGATTGGACCATGTGTGGATATTATTTTATTTATTCATATACAACTACCTCCATCAGAGCATATGTTTCATGAAGCTGCCCTTAGGCTGCAGGTGGTGGGGGAAAATAATAGGCACCAGGGAAGGGAGAGGAGAGAGGAAAACTAAGGTCAACAAGAGATGAATATAAACAAATTCAGTGAGAGACAATAAGACTTTGCTACGTTTGGGGCTATAGTTGGGCATGAAGTTATAAATATCAAAAAGGCCCCAGATCAATTCAGCTTGAAAGCACTACAAGGTTAATTTCATGAACATGAATTAATATACAATGAAGGGGGCTCAAATCAAGTAGGAGCCTGGATAGTGTTGTTGTTGATGTAATTAATCTGTTTGCCTTTCTGTCTGCCTGCCTTTGCTTCAGTAAGTTTGTTTTTGGACCCATGAGACTTGCCCATGGCTGTGTGTGATTTCCCATTTTTTTTCTAGTTTATTCAGATGACACATCTCTCTTTTGGGCTTCCTATGTATATGTGTATATCTATATGCAGAGCTCAGAAAAGTTACTCCTGTTATCTGTATCTATAAACTTAACTTGGAAATGTTATTTCTTTGAACTATAGCTCCCTGAAGTTTCCATGGTGGAGATTCTGAGAAGTGTAGTCCAAAAAGTAACTTTTCCAAGCTTTGTTTATATGTTTCTGCCTGACTGTATATGGCCACCAAAGGGGGTGTATCTGTGCATGTATGGCCCTGTGTGTATATCTCTGTTGAGGCATTATTTGAAAGCATGCTAACTTAACACAAAGAGAAGAATTTAGTCTTTCCAGTTAGATCACCTCCTCCATATGAGCAGTAACTCTTAACAGGAGAAGTTCCAATACACCTGGAGGCTCTACCTGTGATTTTGTAGGGTCTAGACTGATTGTTCTCCATGTGCAAGGAAGTATGGGAGATACATGGGGTAGTGTAGCACACTTCACCTCATTGTATGTAGGTCAAGCATATCTCATAAATAACTGAATAGTGATTACCTCAGTCTTTGTCATTAACTCTGTTGGCTCCTGACAGCTTCTTTCTCTTTCTCAGTGTAGACCTAAATTCCATGGGTTGATACCAGAACTGCTGGATGATGTGTATATGTTCTTTCCCAATTTGATGCCCACTGGCACATCATTTTGGTGCCAAATTAAAGCACTGCTTTTTATTAAAATCTTTGGGGTTTAATGATTTTATTCAGTGTGTGTATGTCCATGGTTTTAACCATTTAAACTTCTTTTACTGTTATAGGAGGGATGGTAAGAGAATTCCCAGAGGTTGGAAAATATGGCTATTTCCACAGTAGACTATTATAGTGCTATTATTCCACTTTCAACATTCTATGGAATCCTGGGGTTTGCAGTTTAAGGAGGGGCCTGGTTGTGTGTGTGTGTGTGTAGAAAACAGTATTTTCTGCAGAGCAATCCTGCACAGAGAAAAAAAAGTGTGAATTTTGCAAAGAATAATTCTCCAAACATACAGCATTTTCAGTAAAGTAAAAGGCATTTTTGTGCATAATATAATATAATTAGGGATGGGCCAAACAAATACATTCGAATCCTCAAATCCTGGAAAAGATTCAAGATTCACAGATCTGAATCCCCGAGTGGGAGGAGGTGAACTGAATTTTTCGAATCCAAACATTCTCCCAGCCATGGCTGGCATGATCAGGCCAGGGCTAGCGGGAGGAGGTGGCAGGGAGCATGATCTTTTCCCACCAGTGGCCAGCATGATCAGGCCACAGCAGGTGGGCAGAAGTGGCAGGGAGCATGATCTCACTCTCACCATTGTTTTCCCAGCCACCCCAGCCATGATCAGGCCCTGGGTAGGCAGGGAAACGGCGGGGAATGCGATCTTTCTCTCCCCATTGTTTTCCCAGCTGCCCCAGCCATGATCAGGCCCAGGGTGGATGGGAAGAAGTGGCAGGGAGCATGATCTCACTCTCTCCCTCGTTTTCCTGGCTGCCATGATTGGGCCCAGGGCCCTGCTGTTCTCCTGCCCCTTCAGGGAAGATTTGAAAGATTCGAGATTCATGAGATTCGTGGATTCGCAGAAAATTCTGGATTCGTCGCATCCCTAAATATAATATAATATAATAACCAATGCGGTGTAGTGGTTTGAGTATTAGGCTACAACTTGTGAGACCAAGCTTTGAATTCCTGCTCGGCCATGGAAATCCATTGGATGAACTTGGGCAAGTCACACTTTCTTAGCATCAGAGGAAGGCAAGGGCAAACCCTCTGTGAACAAATCAGAAAATTGTCTCTGAACAAATCTTGCCAAAGTTCACCTTAGGGTGATCATGAGTCAGAAAAAAATTGAAGGCACACAGCTTGAAGGATATAATATAATATAGTAATATATAATAAAAATGCTATTTCTAGTGCTGTTTTCTGAGCAAAAACAAAGTGTGAATGTTCAGAAGAATAACTCCCAAACTTTACTTTTCACAGTTTGCAAGACTTTCTTGCGGTGGGAAGAAAATTGTGAAAATTACTTGTTGCTTCCTTTGGGAAGAAAGTTAAATCCTTAGCAGATAATTTAATGACTTAAATAACCTTTTATTGTCTTACATTTTAAATTGACTTAAATTGTTTAAATTGATTTGACTTAACTTGATTTGAATTAACTGTGGCTATAGGGTAGAATACAAATATTTTAGTAACAAACAAACTCTAAATGCATTCATTTCTATTTATATTTCTTCTTTCCAGCCTTTGCCCTATCTAATTTTGTTTTAAAGGGAAATAGACTCCGGTAAGTTGATTAAAATGTATTGAAATGGAACATGACCAAATTAAGATGCTGTGCCTTTGAATCATTTCATAATATTGGAAAACAACATACCAGTAAGCTGGGGGCTATTTGATTACATTTGATTAATGAGCATTCCGGTAGGCTTTTCATATATATTTTTTAAAAAAACCTGAACAACAATGAGTACCCCAAGGGAGCAATTTATGAGGAGAGCTTGAAATGAGTGGCTGGAGTAGAAAATGACATGCTCACTCATAAAAATGAACAAGAATTATACTGGCACAATGTTAAGTTAGTTACTTTTACTATGTATAATAAATAATTCCTATGTGAATTAATGTGGCTTCTATGCAGGTGTTTATATGATAGAGTTACATTCTATAAAACGGAATGCTTAGGACTTCATTTTTTTTTAAAAAAATCACTCTTTCCACCTGTGCATAGCAGATTTAGGAATAATAGCATTTCAGTATCATTGGACTGCAGCTCCCAGCAGTCTTAACCAGCATGACCAATAGTAATGAATGCTGATTCTTGCAGTTCAACACTATGTTGAAGGCTGCATGATTCCCACCACTAATACATGGCAAGACTCAGGCTCTTTCCGCACAGCACTTGCCATGAGAAAGGGCACCTGGAGCATTGTGCGATTGTGAGGAGCGATCTGCACAACACACTCACAATCGTGTGATGCTCCAGGGGCCAGCAGGCACCAATTGCGCACCTTTTCATTTTCGGCTTCCAGTCGAAAATGATGCACAATCTCACATTGCTCCCGGGACCCGTGTGCACTTGCCTGGCATGCGGAGCCTCCGGAGCTGCGCTGGTTGCGCTTCCTGCCCCAGCGCAGCCTGGGAAACTCCCAGGTTGTGCTGCGGAAGAAAGAGGCAGGGCTTTTGCGCGAGCAGGCAGCTTGTGCGGAGCTGAAGCAGTAGGGACGTGAGAGCCTCTCGCTAGAGGCTGCTCGCACGATCCCCGCACCTCAGCGCTGGATAAAGGTAAGGTGTGGAAAGGGCCTACGTGTTACTCACATATCTCTACAGCACTGAAATCATTTGTGGCTACAGAGGCCTATGCAATTCCCCCCTCAGAATTTGTCTCCAGATTTCAGATATCTGAATAATCTGATCATGCTTCTGGAGCAATATCAAGGAACAAGGTATTCCTCTGTGTGGAGGTGCAGGTGTAGTTTAATAGAGTTTTCTATTTTCAATTGTCATTTTCAATTCACATTTTCTTACCATGTACCCTTGACAGGTTACAGGTCACATTAAATCAGAGCCAAGAGGGTTTGTGCAATCACAACAGCATTCTTTTCTTCATGCATTGACTTCATTCATGCTGATGCACTTCAGTAAGCCAGGAGAAGAAAAACTGACTCCTGCAGCACAGAATTGTGTGTGTGTCAATCCTGAAATTAATTGGAGTAATTCTTGAACTCCATATAGATGATGAATGCAGCACAATATGAAACTGTAAAATTACTGAACAATAACAGAAGAGAATAAAATCTGCCCAGCCCTAATTATAGCTGTAATTTTATTTTCTTTAATCAAAGATTATCGTGTGTGTGGGGGGTCTCCCTTTGTGATCATGTGGCTACCAGCAAGAGGGAAGGACAAATGTATTGCCATTTTGGCTGACACTGGTGTGATGAGGGCAGTCTGACGGTGTGGTACTTACCAAACTATCCACAAACAGCCATTGCCAGCCATCAGTTGGGACTTGTAAAGAATGTTACCCCAAGTCACAACAAGCTATATTAGCCTAGAGGGGTTTTTTCCCCCTTTGTTGTCATAGTAATCTTTGCATGCTGTAGAATTCTTCAGTCATCTCTCCACAGCTGTTACGACTGCTTTGTTCCTACATTGTGCCAGAGCATCCAGGAAGAGCATCCAGGAAGATCTTTCATTCAATCAGTGTCAGAGTGGCTTCCTTGTTTCTCCTTAAAAAAGTTTTCGAAGTTCAACTACGGTACAGTTAACCTGCAGGGATGGCACGGCTGGCACGGATGGCACGGCTGCTATGTCTAGAGGTTATGGTGACAGTCTGGGAACTCCCCTAAGGCAGTGATATTTGGCTTTCTTTTACCAATCTGAGATGGTCCATCAGATGCAACCTCCACTTCTGACAGACTGATGGAATCTGGGGCTCTGCAAAGCTCTAGCTGATCAATTTGACTCACCATAGCTGTATGTTTTGTGTTCCTCCTCTCTCATCCTTTCTTTACTATGGGGTATTGGTACAAGATGTATTTTCTCTGTTCACATTTCCTGTTGCTGCATTTTTGAATAAACATCCAGCTACTGAATAGCCTTAGGAAAGATAACAGAAATGTGGTAAATGCTTACCCTGTAAACATCTCCTGTTCCTAGAAAACCAGTATATGAGTACAGGAGAAACAGAATGGAACGATTTTCATAACCTAGGAGATGTCTATATTTTAAATGTGGTAGCGTTGTCAGACATGTGATCCCAACAAGATTTGCCCCATGATATTCTCCTGATAATCTAGGTCACTCCTTATTGTTGGTCGTAATTTGCCAAAAGTTCTTAAAAAATGAATTGACTGTTCCAGTGTTTCAAAAAGCAAAGCCCAAAAAGGCTGTGTAAAAACAAGCCTTATTTTTTATACTAATGGAGATCTGTAGTTTAGTTCTGGAGAGGTGCCTTTGCTACATACAGCAATGAAACATAAAGACTTTGTATGATTTTTTACAGGAAACATTTTTTTCCAAGAAACCATTAAAATGAAATTCTTGATAACTCTTTGAAGCAATGGAAAGGCCATCTTGCAAAGTTCTGTGCCTCTTAGGCATATCTACATGCTGACCTCCTGCATGTTCAGACCTGAAAGAGCTGCCTGTCTGAGAAGTGATACACAAAAGATTCTGCCTTGCTTTCTGGGCAGACTTGTGAACAGGTGTCTGTCTGGAATCCTTCCCCTTGTCAATGACCTGCCTGTAAGGCAGATCTGTCTAGTTATCTCCCTGCCTTTTGAAATAGCTCAGCACAGAGTTGTATTCCTGGCAGATTGAACTGTTGCCTGCCTGGGAGGTACAAGAACTGATAGACTGCCTACTAGGTAATTCTGAACAATTATTTAGCTAGAACATATCTTTGGGAATTACAGTAACTGCATTTCAGTTTCAACATCACATTTTCATTTATAGTCTTCTTGTTATTGAGGCTTAGTTTCAGTTTGTATGCATGCATATTCTTGTTGTTGGTAGCAGTGAAATATTAGAAGCAAGCACAAGACTGATTACTACTTGGGGACTAATATATAGTTTGGAAAGGCACAAAAATAGGTATAGTTATACGTTCAGGCCAAAATGGCCCTGTCTAATTCATCATCCCATTTGCAGGTGCTGAATTGAGAGTATCTGTTCCAGGGTGCAGTTCTGAGTGCCGTGCTTTGACCTCCTAAATGGTTTTAGGGAGTGAGCACTTACTCTGTGTGCATATGTCTTCAGGAGGAGGGGGGCTTTCTCAGTATCTGCTACCATTCTTTAACAAGGAATGTATATATATATAAAAAGCAATGCATAGATGATATTTGTAACCATCTGAATTTCGAGAGAGAGAGAGGTTTCTAGTCTCTATTGGAGGTGCTGTAGAGAGCCTGGCTCTCTAGAAAACTTATGGTTCTCATATCAAACTGTTAAAAAGTTTTCAGATGAAGTTCTGGAATGGCTTTTAGGTCTGAGTAATCAGAACATACATTCCAAAGGTACCCTTTTATTATTCCCAGTCTTTGAAAATGAGAAACTGTTACACAAATCTTTACTTTCCATATCTCAAAAAATTGCTAGATTGGCAATTGCTCAGTCTTGAAAAAATCTTCATGTTCTCTTGCTTTATCATTAGCTTACCAAAGCCTATTTTATCACATTTGCTGAAAATCAAATGCCACTCTTGGAGTTGTGGAGGGGGTGGGTGGGAGAAGAAACCATAAACATTTGAAAACAATAAAACACATTTTCTTTGACTTCTAGCAGACCAGTGGGTAAGATGCTCCACGCTGCAGCTCTGCAGTGAGGAGAGCTTTCAGGGTGAAAGTGCCAGTCAGAGGATTAAAAGGGGAAACGAGGATCATTCATTAGGGTCTGGAATTTCCGTTACTTGTATTTACTTTTGAGTAAATATATTATGAGTGGAAGTACTGAGGCAGACATATTTTGAATTTGCTTTTGGCTAGACAAGACAGAATTATTACCTCTAAAATTGCTGGATTGAATGAAAGATGGAACCCTCTCAGGAGCTCTCAGGAATTTATACAATGGATGATGGAGGAGCTACATGTAGAATCCTTAAGTTGAAGAGGAATATGATAGAGGCCCTGAGAAATGAGATCTGTAAGGGGATTACAACTCTAGGAGGGGAGGAGGCTAAGCTGAAACTGATTTGTAATCAAACTACTTTGATGGTTGAACAAAACCAAATTGATTTAGTCTGTATAATTGAAGGGGGTGCAAAAAAGATGATTTTATAAAGGATCTTTTTCAAGTCAATTGTCCAAAAATACCAAGTGGAAAGAACTCAAAATAGTAGCAAAGGGCAAGGCAGGGAATCTGAGAAGTCGGGGGGAGGGGCGAAGTCCATGGATAGGACAGTTACAGGGGAAGAGGGGAGTTAAATTTAAAATGAAATACTAAAGGATGCAAAAGAGCTTGGAAGATTTGATCTACCATCATTGAAAACTTATTACGATGCATGTTGTTTGGAGTAGATTAACAATTGAATTCAACTACAGAGAACAACTATCAAAGAACTGGAAGAAAAAACAACAGATTTGGATGGCACGGTTATCTATGTTATGATAGATTAACAGTAAACAAAGAGTTCAACAATCATTGTGTACAGAAAACATTGCTAAAGATCTGGATACTAATAAAGCAGAAATACTATACAAAACTTCCAATATGGACCTCACCACAAGAAGCTTATGGAATTGCTCCAGCAAAACAAGAAAATCTATTAACATATCAAACACTTTTGAAATGGGAGGGGGAGAAGCCAAGAATGTGTACAGTAGAAGAATTAAAAGAAAAAAGACATGAGCTAAATTGGTTCCCATGGTGACAATTTAAAGAAAGATTTAAAATGGATAAAAAATTTTATGGATCCAAGAGAAGAGAAAATGAACTAGATTTATTAATGAAGGGAGACCAAAAGAAGAGAATCTCCAAACTCTATAAATTATTATTGAAAAGAGAAATGGAATCAGAGGTAGTCAAAGATTCAATGCTTAAATGGGCGCAGAACGTGGACCATCCAATTGAACTAGAAGTTTGGGAGAGAACATGAAAATGGATATAAAATTTACCCCAATCTAATTTTAAGAGAAAATTATTATAAAATGCTCCATAGATGGTATATGACCCCAATAAGATTACAGAAGATAACTAAATCGGGGACTGTGTCAAGGTCAGAGACCTGGGCGGCGAGTCAGCCCAGAGAAGGGAGTGTGAGAGCCAGCAAAGTCCAGCTGGGAGAAGACAAGCAAGCACTTTACACAAGGGAGTTCATTTACCAGCGCGTCAAGCAAAAACCAAGAATCAAGCAGTCAATTCAAGGTAGCAGGAACCCGGTGCTGGGAGCAAGGAACAGGCAAGAGGAGGGCTTGAAAGAAGTTTGCCACAAACAAAGGAAAGCTTCCAGGCAGGCAAGTTATATAGCCCAAGACACAGGTGTGCGTAGTCACTGCTTCTTAATCAAGGAAGCCTCCCTTTGCTCAGCTCTCTTGAGCCTCTACCTTGTTTGTGGGCTGATTGGCACAGGCTCCAAACCATCTTCAGAATCGGATCCCTGTTCCCCTAAAGGAGCAGGCAGAGGAATGTTGGAAGAAATTGGAAAATATAACAAAGGATGTGACAAAGCTAAAAACAGAAACAAAGGAGATAAAACAACAAGTTAAACAAGTTGAAAAGGAGATGACTGAGATGAAGGGGAAGCAACAAGAAGATGAATTTCAAATTACTCAGCAGGAGTTACGATATCGGGAAAGATGTCTTCGATTTAAAGGTGTTCCAGAGGCTTCAGCAGAGAATTTGTATGAAAAAATTGTACCAGCTTTGGCAGAATTCATTGATATTGAAGAAGAAAAGATGGAGACATATATTGACAGAACGTTCAGAGTTTCCTCCAGAGTAGCGAGAGAGAGTAAATTACCAAGAGACATTATTATAACTTTCACGTGGACCATGGTTAGAGATGAAATATTACAACGAAGCTACGATGGACTACTGATGATTGAAGACAAAGATGTCAGAATTTTTAAAGATATACCTTATGAAATCCTAAAGAAAAGACGAGAATATAAACCATTGGCTAACCTTCTGCAAAAGCATCAGATTAATTATCGATGGGAAAAGGTTGAAGGCTTGTCCTTTACTTATAAACAGCAGAGATATAGGATTAACTCAGTACGTAAAGCAAAAGAAATGATGGACAGATTGAAGAAAGACTTACAAAAAGATACCTCTGAAGAAGAGAAAGATCACGAACAGCTACCTCCAGAGGAGGAAAGAGAACAACTACAAGAAGAAGAAGATGACAGAGTACAAGAGGAAGTAATAGAAGCAGCACAAGGAACTTTGGAACAAGAAGAAGGGGAGGTAGACGGAGATATACTGAAGGAGTAAGCCAAACTTAAGAAATAAAATATTAATATAACCTAACAAAATGGATTTGAAGATTTATTCTTGGAACATTAAGGGGTTTAACTCTGAATACAAAAGAAGACAAATTTTTCACTATATAGAGAAACAGAATTTAGATATAATATGTCTGCAAGAAGTTTGAATTAGAACTCAAGATTTGAGATATGTCAGGAATTTGAAACTAGGTAGCTGTTTTGCAGCTACAATTGATAAAAAGAAGAGGGGAGTTTTGATATATGTAAATTCAAAATTAGGTGCACAGCAAATTTTTCAGGATAGCAATGGTCTCTATATAGGAGTTGAAGTTACTTTGAAACAGGATAAAATATTAATAGTTGGAATATATGCACCAAATGGAGCCAAAGATGAATTCTTCCCTACAATACAGGAAGAGGTATTGAGATATCTTAATGAAACAGGAAATTCTAACATTATTGTTTTGGGGGATTTCAATGGAGTAATCAGTCCCCAAGTTGACAGGACAACGCAAAAGTTAATTCCCCGAAACAATGGTAAACTTCCTAAGAGCTTCTTTAATATGATGGACAATCTAAATTTATATGACACTTGGAGATATAAGAACGGGCAATTGGATGGACATACATTTTATTCGGATCGACATAGGTCAATGTCAAGGATAGATATGATGTTGGTATCCAAACAACTCTTGTTGAAAACTACAGATATGGACATTCTTCCCAATTTGTGCTCTGATCGTAACCCGATACAATTAAAGATAAGGATCAAAGACAGAGAAAGAACATGGAGCATGAATGATGAGATTTGGAATAAGGAGAAGTACATAGTGAAAGCAAAAACAGAGATAATTAACTATTTTAATGAGAACTTGATGTCGGAGCTGTCGATGAAAACCATTTGGGACGCAAGTAAAGCTGTGATGCATGGTAACTTTATCAGATGGACTGCAGAGATTAGAAAAGAATGAGCAGCGAATTTTGGAAAAGATGAAAGAAACTGAACAACAGATGAGACAAAATCGGTCGGATAAACAGATTAGATTACAGATGAAGGTACAGCAAGCTGAATTAAATCAACTTAATTTGGAAGAAATAGAGCAACAGATAAGGAGAACGAAATATAATTTCTTTGAACAAGCTAATAAACTTTCAAAACTTTTGGCCGGTTTGCTGCGTAAAAGAAGGGCCAGAAATATCATAACCGAGATTAGAACAGGAGAAGAAAGAATTACAAAACAAGAGGGAATAAAACAAGCTTTTTATAATTACTACGTGAAGCTAATGAGTAAGATCTCAAAGGTGAAAAAACTACAAGAAGTGGAAGAATATTTGGAGAAAATGAATAAAATGAGATTTAATGAAGACCAAAGATCAATCTTGAACAAATCTATTACTATGATGGAAGTAGTTGAGGCTATTAGGAATTTGAAGAACGACAAAGCTCCAGGACCCGACGGCTTTACTGCAAGATATTATAAGATTATGGAACATGAGATTTCAATACCTTTGCAAAGTACTATAAATGAAATAATAAAGGAAGGAATACCAGATACCTGGAAAGAAGCCAATGTTGTGCTGATTCCGAAAGAAGGAAGAGATCTGAGAGATGTAAAGAATTATAGACCAATATCACTTTTGAACACAGACTACAAGATTTTTGCTTCAATTCTAGCAGCGAGGCTTAAAAAAGTGCTGTTAGAGATAATTGATGAGGACCAGAATGGCTTTCTACCAAAAAGATCTTTGAGAAATAACATCAGAATGGTCTTAAATGTAATTGAATACTATGAAAAGCATAATGAACGGAAAATGGCCATGATATTTGTAGATGCGGAGAAAGCTTTTGACATGATCAGTTGGCCATTCATGAAGACGGCAGTTAAACAGATGCAGGCAGGAGAATAATTTGTTGCATGGATTGAAGCAATTTATAGCCAACAACAAGCTCGATTGGTCATAAACGGTGAAAGAACACAAATGATAGAACTGCACAGAGGGACGAGACAAGGGTGTCCCTTGTCTCCTCTGCTGTTTATTATGACAATGGAAATACTCAACAATGCTGTAAGAGAAGATAAAGATATAACAGGAGTCCAAATTAAGAAATATCAATATAAGTTAAAAGCTTTCGCTGACGATTTGGTCTTATTATTGGATGACCCAGGGAAATGTATTGAAAAATTGATTACTACAGTTCAAGAATATGGAGAATTCTCTGGTTTTAAAGTTAATAAGGAAAAAACAGTCTTCTTAACCAAAAATATGATTGAAAGAGAAGAGATGGAATTAGTACAAAAAACAGGATTTAATAGAGGACAAAAGGTAAAATATCTAGGTATTTGGATAGCCAAAAGAAACAATGAGTTATTTCAAAATAACTATGAAAAAAAAGGAAAGAAATAATTTCCATATTTCCATACCATATCATAATTTCCAAAGTTGGACTTCCATGCGTTTGTCAATGATGGGGAGGATAGCTGCAATAAAGATGAATGTTTTGCCAAAAATGAACTTTTTGTTCCAAAATCTTCCCATAATAACGAACATGAAACCTTTCATACAATGGAAGAGAGAACTAACCAAGTTTATATGGCAAGGGAAAAAACCTAGGATAAAATGGAATACTATGACAGACCTAAAAAGTAGAGGAGAAATGGGACTACCAGACTTTCAAATGTACTATAAGGCAGCGGCTTTTACGTGGATAAAAGATTGGGTAGACCTACAAGATACAAGAATGTTGGCACTGGAGGGAGCAGACCCGAGGATAGGGTGGCATGCCTATATGTTTTATGATAAAGCAAAAATAGATAAAGACTTTACACATCATTATATCAGAAAATCGCTCTTGAAAATTTGGGATGATTATAAAACTAAAAACATACGGCAGCTCCCCACCTGGGTCTCACCACAAGAGGCTTTTTTTGGCAGATGGACAGATACAGATAAATGGTTGCGATATGATGATATAATTGAGAGATCAACGTCCAACAATCTTAAGATTGAAACAAGAGAAAAATTAGAACAAGAGGGAATAACATTAAGCTGGTTCCCTTACAGACAGTTAGCAGAAAGGTTTCAGATGGACAGAATTTTGAAAGGGAATGGAAAGGAGTATTGGACTGGGTAAAGACATAGACCATTTCCGCATGGGGCGAGGAAATCGCCCCGTGCCGCTAGTTACTGGGTCTTATGGCTCCCCGGTCTGGTCCAGGCTGCTCCAGAGCAGTGCGTGCTTGTTGCTCCGCACTGCTCCGGCATCGAAAATGGTGGCTTCCGGTTGGTTGAGGGTCTCGACCAATCACTGAAGCTCACCAGCCTAAAGCCCACCCTCAGCAGATCACAGGCTCGCATTGGTGCGAGCCTGCAAATCTGCACAAGGGAGCAGGCTCGCACTGGCGCACTCCATGCTTTTGAAAAACTGAAAGAAACAGGTTTTTGAAAAGCATGCTGGATGACCACTTGGGGTCGTTCTGGAGTGGGCTGAGGTGCGGATCTATGTTAAATAGTCTGTACCCAGTCCGCTCCCAGGTGCAGACGTTCTCCCTGGAGGACAGACTGCACCATTTCAAATACCACGTGCAGAAATGGCCATAGATTTATAAGATGTAGAGATATGGAAACAAGATAAAGGGTAATTGTTTTTATTGATAATAGAAATGTAATAGTTCTTCTTCTGTGTAAACAGAAATAATGTAGGTTCAACTGGAGAAATATAAGTGGAAGTGGGGGAGGTGGAATACATTTAAAGAAGATGTGACCCACTTGTTCCTTTTTTATTTGGTAACTAAACTTTAATAAAAACATTACAAAAAAAAAATTAAAATGAAATATATTTGGCTGAAACTAGGTTATGAAATAGTTACAGATATAAGACAATAAAACTGGATTTGGTTAATAAATGAGTATAAGGTTTTACAATATAGAATGGTATAGAAATAACTGGATTTAGTGATTCCATAAAGCATGTAATAGATCTGCAGTTTTAACTAGTGAAAATATTATTTAATTAAGTCAGTAAGTAACACTTAATATTGTCATTTATCATATAATGTCATTTATTATGTAAAGGCAGTATGTAACAGAATGTAATAGAAAGTAATATTGAGACATTATGCTAAATATGTTAATATTTGGTAGAAGAAGTTCATTTTTCTTATTTTGGAAGGCATGAAGTGGAAGAGGGGAAAAAGAAAAATGTTGGAGATTATCTTTAAGAGGCTTGAATCAATTTGATAGTTATAATCAGTTTAAAAGAAAAATGGAAGTTGATTTTTGTCTTTTTTTCATTCTTTTTTTCTTTCTTTTCTCTACTTTTAAAATTCTAATTCATGTGTTTTATGTTTTCTTTATATTATTTTTCCCTTTTCTCTTATGTATTTGTACAATTTTAGTGTTATTAAAAATTATTAATGAAGATATCTTTTAGAAAAAGAAAACAGTAAAACAAATTTGTTGCTGTTCTGTCCCTTTAATTTGTTTCCATCTTGTGGTAAATCTAAGGGGAAGCTATTATTGGGTTTTCTTGGCAAGATTTGTTCAGAGGGGGCTTGCTTTTGCCACCCTCTGAAGCTAAGAGTGTGTGACTTGCCCAAAGTCACCCAATGAGTTTCCATGGCCAGGTGGGGATTTGGATCCCGTTCTTTAGAGTCATAGGTCATTTCTGCCAGACTGTTATAGTGCTATTATTCCACTTTCAACATCCTATGGAATCTGGGGGGTTTGCAGTTTAGAGAGAGGCCTCAGGCATATCCCTAAACTGCAAACCCTAAGATTCCATAGGATGTTGAAAATGGAATAATAGCACTATAACAGCCTAGTGTGCAAATGGCCATAGTCCAATGCTCAAACCACTATACCATACTGGCTCCCTAGGAAAACAAATGAAGTGGTTTAAATTCTAAGAAAGATTTACCAAGATTTTATGATGATAATACACGTATGTTCAGTCTTTTTTTTTTTTAAAAAAAGCACCAACACACAGAGATTTCATCCTAGCTGATCTTTCCACAGCATCCCATGGGATTACGGAACGTCCTGTTTCTAAAGATTCTTAATGTCTTTTACAGCATATCACTCTGAGGATTCCACTGGACAAAAAGGAATTAAGAAATGTTTTTAATTAAGAATTAAGAAATACTAGGTTTAAAGAAGTCTAGTGTTCTAACACTGGAAACTAGACATGTGTGTATAGATGCTGGGACTGACAGCTAGCTAGCTAGCTAGAGAAACATGGAAGTATCTGGTTACAAATGATGTAAATTGGACTTAATTTTTTTTGCAACAACTAAAGCTTTAGTAAGTTTATTACAACTGCAACTTAAAGTGTGTGTGTAATCACTTTAACTTTTAAGTATCATTATAGTTGGTTGGATATAGACTCACTAAATGTTGTAGAAAGAATGGTTCAACTGTTAGTTCATGCTGAGCCTGTGGTTTACTGTGGACATTGAGGTGACATAGCAGGTGGAGGATTGCATGTTTTGTACCAAGCTGGCAGCATTCAAATTTCTTTTTTTTAGGTAACTAAAAACACATTTAATTACCACATTTTGAAGAACTGAAAATAAGCTTTATATTTTCTAAAATTGTAATAATAATTTAATAAGTGACTTTGGGGGATTTTTGTAGTGCAGCTATAACTAATTGGTTTTAAAAAGTACCTCTCCCAAAACAGAAGCAAGAGAATGGGAAAGAGAGAAGCAACATACAAAGTGGGAAATATTTTAGGACCACTACAATTACCTCTTGCAGCAAGTCTCTCAAGCATGTGACAATGCACCTTGGAGTTGATAACATCACTGTCAAAAGTGTATTTTAAAAATGAATGTTGATAAATTGACATTGCTATTAAATGGGAGGTAAAGGAGCAAGGGGAAACACTAGCGCATTCCAAAAGCATATTGAGAAGCATCATCCATAAACAATCCTAAAATATTTATAAAGGGCAGTCTACTGCAACTTTATTTTCCACAAAATAAATGCTGTAAACTCAGGATGTGTAATGAAGGTTGTAGATTTATTAGTGGGGGAAATTGAGTGGACGCTGCTAAATTATTAATCATTCTGGAGCTTTTGTTTTATCCTCTAGAGAAAGAGGATATGGTCTTAGGGAAGAAACTACATTAAGTTCTTGATAATCAAGTTTGCTGATGCTGGTGTTACCAGTTCTAACATCTGCCTGGCATCAAACATAAGTTTACAGTTATTCTTGTTAGTATCAGTGGAAATTCATTTATTTTCTAAAGAGGTTCCTTTGTTGCTAGTAAAAAGTCTATCTAGAGAAAACTAAAAGAACTTAATCTGCCTTGGGGACTCTAAATGGAACTCACCTTCTGCTTCTCACCGTGGTTGGGAAGCTCCAATGGGTCTGGGTGCCTAAGATTTCCTTGGGGGAAATCTTCCAGCACTGGTTAAAATGAAAACAAAATAAAATTAAAAATGAAAACAAAATAGAGCAAAATGGCCATAAGTCTACTTCTGACATTTTAGCATTAAACCTAAGAAGTCTGAAGGAATGAGATCCTTTCTGAACTTGGAAGCTAAGTAGGGTCAGACCTGGTTAATACTTAGATGGAAGATCGCTAAGAATCACCAGAGGCCATAGGGTGGATCTCAGAGGAAGGACATTTTAATGTTAAACTTTACAGGAGGCTCCACATAGTATCTTACAGCTGAATCAGACTTCCAGAAAAGCCTACTCCATGACAGTCTGGGAGGCCCTTTCTGCACCTTACCTTTTTCCGGCGCTGGGGTGCAGGGATAGCACGAGCAGCCTCCGACGAGAGGCTCTAGCGTCCCTGCTGCTTCAGCTCCACACGAGCTGCCTGTTCCCGTGAGAGCCCCGCCTCTTCCTTCCTTCCTCAGCCTAGGAGTTTCCCAGGCTGCGCTGGGGGAGGAAGCGCAACCGGTGAGGCTCTGAAGGCTCCGCAAGCCAGGTAGGTGTGTGTGGGGCCCGGGAGCAATGCGCGATCACGCACCATTTTCGGCTTCGAGCCAAAAATGAAAAGGTGCGCGATCAGTGCCTGCCTGCCCCTGGAGCATCGCGCAATTGTGAATGCATTGTGCAGATCACTCCTCACAATCACGTGACACTCCAGGCGCCCTTTTGCATGGCAAATACCATGCAGAAAGGGCCAGAGTTTTGGGTCTGCAAAATCAGGTATAAGGACCACTTGAAGATTGGGGCCACATTTTGCCCACATCAGCTTAATATACAAATTCTACAACCCAGGTAGGGATATAAATCTTTTCTTATTGTATTATTCCATGCAAGAATGAATAATTTCAGAGGTTTCCTTCTATTGGATGAGCTTACATGAGGTTTTGCACATTTGTCTGATAATTTTTCACATTATGGAACTTTTTTTATGTTAACTTCTTTTATGGATGCAAGATGGATTACAGTCTGAGAGACAAAGTGATTCTGAAAAGGGAGCTTTATTGTATTCCTACCTGTTCCTTCTCCTGTTACCTCCTGCCTGTCTCTTTTACTTAGACAGACAGACAGACAGACAGACAGGTGCGCGCACACACACACACACACAGTCAATCTCAATGAAAACAAAATGAGGCTACAAAATATAAAAAGTTCCCATCCAATCAAGGAAGGAAGCACAGAAAGAATATACTAGGCTGTGGAAAACTCATTCTCTCACACAGGTGTGTGTGAATTATGTGTATACCAACCACAAACATGTAAACTCTGGGAACAGATGTCAAGACTTTCTGCTTTTGCTATAACTCCTTACTCTTGAGTAGACCTCTTCATTCCCGTGAGTCCTCTTACCCTTGCGGAGCCTGTCACTCAGTGGTGCAATAAGTCAATGGCACCTAGTTTCTCAAGGTGGTCCTGTAGGCTAGAACCAGGTTTTAATTAACTGAAATCAGTCTGTATGTAAAATAAAATGACTCCAACATGAAGACTCCAAGGGCCTCCTTAGCATGCATGGCAAGTTTCAGATGTCTTGGTTTCAGAGTTTTGGAGCTATAGTTGTCAGACAGACACATAATCACACATAATTAAGGTTCTTAAAGGTACAAATGATAACTGTGAACTCTGGAGTCTCCCCTTCCTAGCAGATTCTTTTCATCCCTCTGTGTACCACATCTGAACTAGTGCCAGCCCTTGTCAAACAGCAGCCAACGACACATCATTAGGAAAAGGATTCAACAATCTAAGGCCATTTCACAATACACTGTTATAATGCTATTATTCCACTTTTTTTAAAATAATTTTATTAAGTTTCACAAATAAAAAAAAACATCTCAAATTGTACTTTTACATGTAATGTTTTTGTTCTTCCACTCTGATCTAGTTTTCATTTTCTAGATATCTACTCACATATAAAAAATTATGCCTCACAATTCCATGTTCATCTTACGTGTATGATCTTGCATTTCTCTCATCAACTCCTGTTATGTTACAGTTATTCCCCTTTAATTTCAACCATAATTCAGACATTTTCACTTGGCAGTTCCCAGCAATTACCCATTACAATTTTCCATTCTGCTTTTATCTGATCGTCCGATTTCCCCTTTAATCTTTGTGAAACAATATCCGCATTTCTATTCTCAATAAATGCCCCCTACCATTGTTCAATTGTGGGTATTTGCTGAAACTTCCACAATTTGGCATATTCAGTTCGCGCTGTCATTATCATGTACAATATTAATCTCCAATGCCTCTTAATATTAGTATTCTCAAGAACATTTGTCATGTTTAACAAATAAAATTCAGGTTTTTTTACAAATTGAACCTTCAATATTTCACACATCTTTTTATGTATTTCACTCCAATATTTCTTTGCCTTGGGACATGACCACCACATATGAAATATTGTTCCCACCTCTTTCTGACATTTCCAACACATTCCCGTACCTGTATTGTAAATCTTTTTTAACTTTTCTGGTGTCATGTACCATCTATGAAACATTTTAAAATAGCTCTCTTTGAGATTCTGAGCCACTGTAATTTTTTGTGTCCTTTTCCAGCTCTGTTCCCATTCATCTAATTGAATCGAATGCTCAACATTCTGCGCCCACAAAATCATTGCAGATTTCACAGTCTCCTCCTGTCTCTCCTGTGATAATATTTCTTGATATATATGGGCTAACAGATGCGGTGGATTGTCAAAGATCCATTTAATCACTCCTGTCCTTTCTTTGGATTCTATTCCATAGGTTTTCAAGTCCATCTGGAATCTCTCATTTAGCTGCCTGTACAGAAACCAACTTAATGGCAGTCCTTCCTGTTCCAATTTTTCTCTTGATTTGATCTTATATGCATTTGTCATTGTATTATTCCACTTTCAACATCCTGTGGAATCCTGGGGTTTGCAGTTTAGGGAGGGGCCTTTAGAATTCTCAACCAGAGAGCTCTTTGGCCTCAGTAAGCTACAAACCCCAGAATTCCACGGGATGTTGAAAGTGGAATAATAGCACTATAAGAGTGTAGGGTGGAAATGGTCTAAGACTCAGTGGAGGCCTTGATCTGTCAACTGCATAGTATACCAAGACTGAAAATTGATTACAGATTTTGGATGCTAGTGAGCCATGTGAGCGTTTGCCATGTGTTCTTTCCTGTGGTGATGGACTCTGATGAACTCTGTCCTTTAACTTCTACTTCTGATTTTCTAAATCAACTGATTTAAAATTTGTCCATCTTTCCATTTGTATCCTTATGGCAATAATTTTCCCAGCCATTTTTTCCGGCAAAGAATTCCAACATTAGGTGCTTCATCTGACCACCTTGTGGTATAGTCTTCTCGTTTAACTGCATTGTGTCACAATATACATGGATAGTAGTTCATAGGAAAGCAGCTCTCCCTTCACCTCCATGGTGAGACATTTTTTCTGTGTCAGGAACATGATTCTGCCTTTGTTTGTTTGTTTTCTCTTGGTGTAAACTTTTCATATAGAACACTGATTGAGAATACTATACCACATGAAGCTTTGGTGGCCGGCTCATAGGTGTGATTAAGATAAAAATAGTGTCAGCCTAAACTTTGTAGTTTAACTGGTTTGTGGAACTATTTTTAGCTTGACATCTAGATAAAGAGTAAGACAGTTGATTTTCAATTTTAACAGAAATGTAAGGGTTCTCTATGGAGTCCTGTGATCATTCCTTTTCCCTTGATTTTTAATTTTAGCATTAATTTAAAAAATGTTTCTCTGTGTCAAAATGGAAGAAAATCTAATTTGGAATATTCTCTGAATAGAGAAAGGGCTCCCCCCCCCCACAAAAAAATAAATTATTCATTGTTTCTTGGGACAGAGAGCACAGCCATCACCAGAAAAGACCCTGATTCTGACAGAGCTCTAAAAATATAGCTAAGAAAAAGAAGAATTCACAAGGCAGCAGAACCGACAATGTTCCCAGCTTTAAATTAACAGAAATGACAAAATCAATTAAACTTTTGTATAAAGTCATTAGTGCTAGGTTTCTCTCTTTTTTAAAAAGACCAATGTGCTGAATTACAAAGCATGCTGAAGGGATAGTGGTGTCCAGTCTTTCTGACATGGAGTTCTTCCTATAAATGGAAGAAGATATTGGCCCCTTTCTGAACCTTAACTTTTCACATCATCCTCTAGTTGTGATCCCAGCAGTGTCTCTGCCAGGAAGGGAGCGTGACAGGAATTCTCTCCTCCAGATGGGACTAGTTTCCTGTGGAACGGAGTGCAAGGGAAATGCCTCTTCCTTCCTTCTGCAGTGCAACCAGGAACTTTCCCATGCTGTGCTGGGACAGGAAACACCTTCATTGTGCTTCCAAGCCTTCCACAAGGCAGGCAATTGCAGGAGCATTGCACGATCAGAGGTCATTGATGGGGAAAGTCTGTCAATGATTAACCCTCCTATCGTGCCAGTTGGCAACAGAAGAAAGACAGGATTGAAACAACGATGAGATAAGACTGCCTGCCAAGATGAAAGCATCCTGAGGAAAGGGCCATTATCTGTTTGAAACAAATAGAAATTACAAATAGATTGATGAAATTTTCTTAACCTAGTTACTGGATATAATCATAGTGCAAAGTTGTGCACAGAAGATTATTCAGTGACTTTTTTTATTTATAGCGTGAAGAATCAAGATAAGAAGAAATTATAAAAATCAAGCTTCCTTCAAACTACAAGAAAAGAGATTCCACCTAAACCTCAGGAAGAACTTCCGGATGGTCAGAGCAGTCCGGCAGTGGAATATGCCGCCTCAGAGTGTGGTGGAATCTCCTTCTTTGGAGGTTTTTAAGCAGAGGCTGGATGGCCATCAGTTGGGAGTGCTTTGATATGTGTTCCTGCAGAGCAGGGGGTTGGAATGCATGGCTTCTGTGGTCTCTTCCAACAATATGATTCTATGATTCTATGAAGCGCAACAAGGAAAATAATGTATTATTTTGCTTGGAAAAACTGTAAATCTGATTAAGATGCCCTGTATTTGTCTGCATTCAGAAATTTAGGTATCCCTGAAAAACTATCTTGGTTCATCTTTGTCTCTCTCTATAAAAAGAACCATCCATTGAAAGAAATAAGCTTGGAAAGTGATTAATATTGATTAGGTACTATGTCCAGTTATCTGCTAGGGGACGATGGGAAGGTGGTGATTTAAGAAGTCACAATAGTAAAAACTGTGAAAATGTAACACTTGTAGGAAAGAAGTTTTAGAAAGATATTAGGACTACAGACCAAAACTCCAGCAGTTAAGATTATGAACATGAGTCGAATTAGTTATTTTTCATGATTAAGTAATTGCATTTAAAGTAATTTCATAGGCTTGAAACCATAGGTTTCCTTTGTTAGCAAAAGGATTTTTCTGATTACAAAAAGACCGTGTCTGAACCAGCAAATAAGATTTCATGAGAAAAGGAACAACAATTGCAAAGATGTTCTTCCCTTGCACACTGATTTTCACCATATAAATGAGGGAAGCTCATGCTAGGATAAACAGCTGTCTTTTGCTGCTCAAAAAAGATCTACTTCAAATATGGTGCAAAATACATCATCGAGTCCATGGCCCAAACATGATCTCCAATGCATTTTAACATAGCACTACGTTATCTCAGTGGCATTGGTACAATAGACCATGGAACAAAGACTGGACCAAGACATTCTTCTATCTGACACAAAGGATAAAATCTTGTTCCCTCTGCACTCTACATACAGAAGCCAGTTGGACTGAAATAGAACTTGCATCATTACTTCCAGACATATTGCATATTCCACCAAGCCTGAGTCAGCAGGTTGCTTCGGGAAGATCATATCAAGCTGTATGGAATAGATAGTTCTGTTTTTCCACAGAGAAGATAGTTTAGGAGAAACAACAAGGAGACTGCTTTCTCCTGAATCTGTCACTTGATCATGTAACCGTATTCTGCTTAACAGCAGGCCTAGCCCTACATGGAACAATAACATTTTTTTTTCCTTGCACATGCAAGGAACCTAAGCCATGACTAATTCCATCATGGGCTTCTGCATAGTATGTGAAACACTAAAGAAGACTGGTATAAAAGAATTTGGCAGTATGGTAACATTATCCGTCTTAATTCTAGAGCAAATTTAACTATAAGCCTACCATCCTGAACTGTGTTTGCTGATCATGAAACCCTAGAAATTCTTATGTTGGGCTGATAATACATGAAAATACCCTTCCATCTAATTCAAGGTAAAAGGTGTGTCACCCTCCAGATGCTGTAGGACTGAACTCCCATCAGTCCCCGTGGATGATGGGAGATGCAGTCCAGTAGCATAGGCCTGCACGTCCATGATCTGTTCTCAGATTATTTACTTAAGAAAACATTGTCTTCAATATCTAGTATTGCCTCTCTGATCAAGGGTTCTAGTATATGGACAGACTTTCCAGAGCTAGAGCTGTCTTTCCACTCACATTAAAGCCTGATTAAGTTCTGTGTGTGATTCAGAGCTAGACAAGAATGGACAACTGTCTTGACAATAAATATAACTCCATACTGTTATCACATTAATCTGTGACACAAGAAAAGAAAGAAAGTGCATGAAATTCCCATTCGGGGCTCACTCTACCGTTAAGCAAAGAAAGGCAGCTGTGTCAGGCAACAGATCTGGAGTATAATAATTAGGACCAGCAAATTATTATTTTATTTGTTGCTTGTGAGATTTTCTGCTTCATATGGCAAAACAATTCAATCGGTTAGGATTTCCAATTAAAAGCTGGAGAGAGCTTCTATACCTTTAATAGTTGTGTAGAAGAGGGAATGTAGAGAGATCTTTTTTGCTAATTGATTGTGTGATGAGCAACACCTGCTGAATTTCCCTCTTCTACACAGCTGTTAAAGGTATAGGAACTCTCTCCAGTTTTCAATCTGGCAACCCTACTTTGAGTACTGTGCACATTGATTTGGGTGCGTGGAAGGTGCCATTTGCTTCTCCATTTGAGGCAGCCAACTTTCTTGGGCTGGCTAGCCACATTTTATTATTTTTTTAAAAAAGCATGTTCCAATGCTTACTCTCAAAACAGATATATCTAATGTATTTATTTTCCAATTAGTATTAACGTTCAGACATGCATTCCTTGTAGCTTATAAGACTTGCAGTGGTCTTCAAGAAATTTAGGCAGGAGTCTAATCAAGCAGTGTCACAAATTAAACTTAGGGCTGTCATATATGGAGAACTTTTCTTCCCACCTCTAAAGATATAAAAACAGTGAAGCAGACAAAGCCATGATGTGTATTGCTGTGTGAGTATGGTATTACAAATCACTAAAAATATCACAGATAACTATGTAAAATTTTCCCCCACAAGCACTCAGCACTCACTATCAAAACTGACATGCACACTCTTTCTCTTTCCCTGTCTTTATGTGAAAATCTTATTTTCTTAATAACAAACTACAGTGCTTTTTGTGCCAGGAAATGTAATATACCTAAATTAGAAGTGCTACTTTGAAGAAAGGCATATAGATTTTCAACAGTTTATAATGATTAAGCATTAGTTTTTCTGATTTTTAAGGTCTGGAAAGGCTCTAAACACATAACACACACACACACACACACACACACAAGTTAATGGATGTCCACATATGCACTCCCCCCCCTCCACACAAAATTTACACAGTTTTGGGGAGAGACTTTAGGATTAAAAAAATATGATTTGTAACTCATGTGGTAAGTTGAATATACCATATTCCACAAGATGGCAGTAACTTCCTTCTTTTAAAAATGAGTTTAACTTTCTTTTAACCTTGTTCTAAATAAAGTATTTCATCAGTAGAATTTCTTCTGAACAAAACTTACATTTTCCCTCTATAACTAAATTGTTCAGAATGTTATTTTAAACAAGGTCTGGAGAAGAGATGGCATAGTCTTTTGTTTTTAAAACTGAAGCACTGGTATTTTCTTTGATGCATTGTCTTACATTCAGTATAAGCTTTTAAAAAATTATATAGGCATGGTCATTGTTACTGAATTTTCGTAGTGTCACCAAAATACTAATTGACTTTGAGT
Source organism: Cyclura pinguis (assembly GCA_030412105.1). Lineage (NCBI taxonomy): Eukaryota > Metazoa > Chordata > Lepidosauria > Squamata > Iguanidae > Cyclura > Cyclura pinguis. Next base: position 243,127,098 of record CM059599.1, on the reverse strand, counting down.
TCCTCTCTTTAGATTGTTGTGTAACTCTTTTCCTTGTGTTATACAATTTTCTCTCCTTTCCCCTTTGATTTTGAAATCACAGTAGAGTATTCGAACCACCATCTGAGTACTGTCTAGGGAGACATAAAATAGCATGTGTGTGTGATGTTAGCTCCTGAATACCTGGGATTATTGGTACTGTAAAATCCTTTTATAAATATTGCATGACATGACCATAGAATCAGTTTACAAAGACCTATTTGCATGACATGTGCTTTAATTCTTTCAATGAAATGCCTTATGGGTAATGTGGGAATATGTTTGTAAAGAAAAGGCAAAATTTTATTACGTCTGCAGTCATTTCATGACTTATTCTGAAGTAGCTCTTCTGACTTAAGCAGTACACTGTAGAGCCAATTCCTGTATACCCTTTATGACATGATTCTTACAACCTCAAAATGCACTTGGGGTGTGACTATTTCTAAAAATGGACCAGTTTGTTTTATGCAGAGTGAAAGATGGAGGAAAGAAGATAAGTACAGGGCTCTGTCATGCAAAGGCCTTGCCATTATGTTACAGTCTCCAGTGTTCTTGATGCAACCTCAGACTTCATTCCTAGACCAAATACCAGAAGGTGCTCTCTGCTCTTCAGTGTCTGACAGTTCCTTTCGAACATCAGATCTTAAGTGGGCTCAGAAAAATTTTTGGAGAAGTAAAGATAAGTTAGAAGCCTCAATACTCTGAAGACACCAGATCCACTCTGATCTTGGAAGCTAAGTAGGTTCAGACCTGGTTACTTTTTCAGAAAAAAAAAATAAAAAAAAATGTCATGGGAGGGGAGATGGAAAAAGACACCCCTCCCCCAACTGCTCACCATGGCAGTGAACAGATAGGACACCATAAAACATATTGAGCATTCTTCCATAGGTAAGCTTTCTTTCAGAGATATGTGTCCACCATTATCAGACTTCTTAGTGAAGTGCTCCTGCATCCAAAGAAACCAGATTTTTCAGCCCATCATGTAAAGTCATATGGAAACCTGGTTTGTGCCTCTGTTTATTGTTGACCAACCATGGAATAACAAGATCAGACACAGAGAATTGGGTTGAAAAGGGCCACTTTATTTAACCTAGAACCCATTTAAAATGAGTTGAACTTGGGAAGGTGCAGAGGGGGGGAGCAACCAGCACAAGATAAGCTGTGGCCAGGTATCACTTCTCCTGGCTGAACCACTTGAGCCTCAAGAGCAACCCAATAGCTGCTTGGCCATCTACTGGAAAGTAAACCCAAGAAATGCCACCTCCAAGTCACAGGAATTAAGTGAGGGCAAAGTCCCCCAAGGGTTCTCCCCTTCCACCCCCTGGGTTTCAGGACCTAAAGAGGCAGTTCCAGAGAGATCCCCTTCACCAAAAAGATGCCAAGGTGTTCACTGTAACTCCTTTACCTGCCAAGTAACCACCTATTTATAGATTCTTCCCCAAGCCAATTGACACAGTTTCCCAGATACTTTGTGTGGTAGGCAAAAACAAAAACAAAAACACCAAGGAAGCTCACATTGCACTGGAGGTGGGAGAGTGGATTGAAGTGTTGTTCAGAAGGAAAACAAAGAGGAGAAGACAGAGATGATAACCTCTTCTCTCCACCCCTAAACGCCTGGTGTCATGAAGCATTATGTCTGATGTCATCAGTGCTGGCCTCTCTTCCACCAGATGCCAGGAAAAGTGGGTTCTCCCTTCCAGTGCTTCATGCTGTGTAGGTCTGTATCTGTATTCCTGTGAGTCCACATAGCTGGATGACACATTATAGAAGCCAGCACAATTTATCTCATGAGAAAAATGCACTACTTCAGTTGATTTAAAATAAATACAGACATCACACAGACATTAAGACATTTTGCTGCCTCAGATAGAAGAGCAAATGGCAGCCTCTGAGACACTCAAGTCAAGGTACTCAGTGCCTAAATTATTCTGGCATATGAGGAAGAAAATCCCATAAATACCTCTTCCTGCTCCTGGAAGAAAAAGCACAGTAATAAATTAAATATCTAAGAATTTACTTCTCTTGCATGACATCCAATATCTGCTATCTGAGGTGACTGCCTCACTCTGCCCAACAGCTGGGCTGGTACTGACACCCACATATTTTTCTTCTGATTTATCATTATGGTACAGAACTGTCAGAGGAGGAATCTTATCTACTCATGCATTCTACAAAAGTGCCTGTTACGCTTAACCTGGCAAGGGTTGAAATTATTTCTAATAGCTTTCTAGCCATGGTACATTTTTGTTTTGTCTTTTAAAAAAAAACAACACTGCATTTTTAATGCCATCCTTGCTGCCTCATATGCATTTGAATTATTATAAAATGAGGAATTGCTTACGGAGTGAAGGAGTGAAAACTTGGTTCAAAAACAATTTCCTGAAGGTTGACAGCTATGTAAAAATCTTATTAATTTGTCTTGCAGTCGGTACTGGGGATTCATAAAAGAAGAAATGTAGAAAGGTGTGCTGCTGAGGCACTTTTGGGGGAAAAATGCTTGATGTGCGACTGTAGATATTAATGAAAGGCATGGCTTCTGGCCTCTTGTTATGTGTTGTTTACACACAACTGGGTAGGAAATTCTTCTTGATTTGCCAAATGAATTCCAGTCAGAGGTAGGCTAAAAGCTTCATTCATTCAGATTAAAGCTTCCCGAAACTATCAGGTTTGCAACCATTTGTTACACTTTAAGCAGCAGTGCATAAATGCCTTTGCTGTTGGGATACAATTTAATCCCTGCTGACAGCAGCTCCATTTTTGAAAGTTTCAAGCACATCACTTTTATTCCCCTTTTCAAAACATATCTGTAAGTCACCAAGCCTTGCTGATTATTTTATTCCACTGGGCTTCAGTGGCAGGAGGCCAGCAGGATCTTATTCCTGTCTCAGATGAATTGTAAGCATGAATTGGCCTTTCCTTTCTAAAGTCAGCAGTATGCAGTAGTGCTATGTGCAGTGGCTAATAAATATATATGTGAGTTTCCTTGGCCCATCACTATTTGCATTTGCTGTTACAATCTTTCGTAGCCAGTTCCTCATAAGGAAGGTGGGCAGACATCACCTCCCAGCTTTCCCACATCTCAAGCTCATCTAGAAGTACCCCCATTACAAGAAACGACATTCCAGGTAAACTTGAGGGGAAAACCTTCTGACAGTAAGAGCAGTTTGACAGTTGAATAGACTGTCTCACAAGGTGGAGAATTTTCATTCACTGGAAGTTTTTAATCAAAAAATGCCCACCCCTCAGGGGTGGTTTAACAGTGGATTCCTGTACAGGCAGGAGTTTGGACTTGGGATCTTTTCCAGCTGTATGATTCTACAAGAATTTAGACTATTGGGAATCTCACTGTGCTTCAGAGAGGTCAGTCCTTCCTGATGATTTCTGTCTTGTATGACGAACCTACGCGGATACACTTCACACACATTGCTTTCACATGAAGAAGTGGATGATAGAAAAGGAGATTGCTTGCTCCCTTCCCTACTCCCCTGTAGAGTAAGCTTGCTTAATGAAGAAGACTAATATTCCTCCTTCCTCACATCTCCCTGTGCCTCTCGCCCTCCCTCTGCATGTTATATGCTGGCAACAAAACTGCAGAAAGATTCTGTTGCCCTTATGCCCTGTTTTTAAGCTTTCCTGCTGCAGCTGCCACCCACTATTGGAAAGAGAGCTCTGGGTTTGAAGCAGATAACTAAGTGATTTGTTCCGAGACTCCAAAAACCAATGTTTTCCTTTGGCCTCACACTTGCTTCTTTGATGTAACACCTCGCTGAAGGAAGGCAAAGCAATTCACCATGCAACCATATCCTTTCCAATATAAGTCTCCCTCACTACTTCCAAATCCATTACCTCCCTCCAAACCACCCTCAAAGAAACACTTCCTCAACTAATTTGCAGAGAACACATATTTCCAGTCTTGTGCTGTATACCAAAGGAGGAAGATATCTCCATTTTTATACCCCTGCTAGTAAATGCATCTCTTTTCCCTTGCTCTTACAAGTAGAGAAAGACAATGAAGGATGGATGTCTTCTGTCCAACCAATAAACAGTCTGCTTTGGATTGCCTCTTCCACCACCATATCAATGGAAAGAATTGGTTCAGTGCTGTGCACTTGTCTGTCTGCAAGGAGGAGATGACACCATGAATCCAAATTGTGCTGTACTACATCAGTGCCCTAGTATCAGCTCTAAGGACATTCTCAAAATAAGCTTTAGAAAATCAAGCAAAGATATAGGCAAACCTATCTGATTGTATAGACTTATCTTCTACCTCATGCTTTTCAAGGATGGTGGGTGTAAGTAGTATCATAGCCACTGCAGCATGTAGTCTTTGAAATGGATATAGGTGATCAAAAGCCAAAATCACTTTCCACACACATGCCACTTTACAGTATTCCAGCCCTGTTCCAGCTTTCTTGTTTCTGAACGCATCTTACTCTCAGAGCCAACCCCTCTCCTTAACTTAATCTGTAAATATTCTTCTCAGATATCTCTTTCTAGATGCTTCATTTGGTTCCTGTTCTCTGTATATCTTCAGCTACCTTCCTCAGGATTCTATGCTCCTCAATCTCTCTCTGCTTCAGTATCCTAGCTTATTAGGTTTTCTGTCAGAGCTTGGAAACAACACATTAGAAGTACAATGTGCCCGTAACATATTACTTAACCGCTGATAATGACTTGGAACATTTATCATAATGGGTTACTTTGGTAGGGGTCTTTATAATACATTACATAATGCATTATTTTTTAAAAACTAACTTTATAAGCTTTATTCTCTCTTCCACATTATCTGCTACCAATTTTCTCTTACCTAACTGCACTACTCAAAGAGCTAATGACTTCAGAAGAGGAACAGTATATCTCTAAATAAAGTGACAATCAGGGACAAGACCAAATTTGGCTGAGCACACAGTATAGTGTCACTTGCACTGTCCAGCACCACTAATGATGTACTTCATTGGATTGCATTATGGAAAACTAAAAACTGTTGCTGCCAGTTGGTAATGAGTGGCTGATTGTCTCCTAGCACACACATGCTACCAGTAAACTCATGGAGTTGGCATCTGATTGATGGAAGTCCTGCAGGAAAGGACACAAGATAAGATGTCGCCACAGGTAAGGTAAGCATCAGTGCTGATCAGTCCTGCGTCACTGGTGAACCTCTGAAGCTGCTGAAGTGTGCTAGGCTGATGACTGGAGAGACTCAGGGCATTTCTGCACAATGTCACTATCCACAACAACAGTGGAGTGTTTCCGATTCGGGAGTCGTGCTACCACATGACATCATTGCTATCCAGCTGCTATCCCATCCCCAAGCATTGCAAAATCGCCTTATACTATTTCCAGAAAAAAATCATTAAGAACTTCCTTTAGCACTTCAATCTCATCAGCCAGCTCAGTGCTTGATAGCGTTTTGTGTCCTCTCAGATTCAGGAGTAAGCAGGATGTGGATGTGCCCAGCTTGTCCCCCCCTCAGCTACCCCCATGGCATGGTAACTTCAACACCTGTCACCTCCCCATGTTTATTTTAAATTTCTCTGTTGAATTAAACCTTTTTTATTTTTTTAAATATACATTTTTAAGCATTATAGGTCAAAAGGGCAATAGTATATTGGTGTGTCATGCTGTTACAACATTGCTGTGTTAGTATGGCTCCCCCCCTCCCCCCAAAAACCAAAACCAAAACAAAACAAAACCCAACCAATTGCAGTGGTGAAGGCAGGGGTGAAGGCAGGGAAAAGGGAGCAGCCAAGGACACTACAATTCAGAAGAAACATCAGTGGCAATACCACTGCTTATCTGCTTAAGGCGGAATGGTGCAGAAGAGATTATTTCTAACTTGCTACCATCATGTGAATGGAAATGCTGGGGTTGTAAGGGAAGAATGCACTAATGGGGTATGGTGCAAAAAGGGCCTAGGTATGATCTTACTTAGCCTAGAGGAGTGCACTTTCAATCAGTGTAAAAGAATCTGGGTTACATTTCACTCTGATTTTTGGAAAGTAGAAACTTAAATTTTCAAACAGTTATCCAAGGATCTTGAATGGAGTCTTACAATGATGACAAACCCATTCTTCATGTGGCAGAGGAGTTGGAGCACCTCATCTCTATGTTAGACAGATAGAGAGATGGGAGGTTCATGCAAATGTCTATTTATTTGAAGGTCCTGCACCAGTTCATTTCTCAGCTGGTTTGAAAAAGAAAGCATGGAGTGCCCCATTCATCTCCTCCATTTTTTTTATAGTGAAGAGAAGAATACCACCTTATCCATCATGTGAAGAAGATTGATACTGCCAGTCACAAATGAGCTGTTAAATGTGAAAGCCAGGGTGGTGTTTGAGAGTTGGTCTAGAACTCCAAGAGACCAGGTTTTGAAAGCCAGCTGAGTCAAAAAAAACCCACTGTATGGCCTTAGGTGAGCCCTACTATATCAGCCAAAGAAAACCACCTCTGAATAAATCTTGCCAAGAAAACTCTACAGTAGGATTGCCATAAGTTGGAACTGGAGGCACATAACAACAGCAGAAACAAGAACAAGAACAACAACTACAACAGTAGCAGTCCCTGCCATAACATGGTAGAGCTCTCTGTAGTCCTTTCAGTTACTCTTTTATGTTGTTCTTTCCAATAACTTCTCAAATACACCAGAAAAGGAAAAGGCTTCCAAGCATAAGCAGCAGAGCTGTGAGATTCATACTTAATATCCAGCTTTATGGAAACAGAATCTATCCTTGGTGTCACATGGCTAGCTCATCAGGGTGACAAGGAAATGTCAACCCTGGAGTGAACAGCAGTTTACTAGAAATGTACTGTGAATAAACAGCTGCATCGGACAGATGAGCAGCAGCAATGGAGAGAACAGAGGTGAGACTGGAATGTGGAGGTAGTTGCTGGCATGTTGACAGCAGAAGGGAGAGATGCATTTAAATCCTGTATTTGCAGTGCCCTCTGAAGCTATTCTGTCTACAGCATTCTCTGAGTCTGGTCCAGTGCTTAGTTTTTAGAAGCAAATGCTACCTAATGACCATGGTAAAAGGAAATAAATAATCTCCTAGACCTATTTTCAGAGGTGTGTCTGCTGGCTTCTATGCTTATAGTATAGCACTTTCCACGATGTTTATGGCCTAATCCATGTGTTAGTCCTAACCAGAGTAGAGTGATTAAATCAATGAGATCTTGGCAAGCCAAAACTTAAGTAAGTTCCATTGATTCATTGGGTCTTGTCTTCTGAGACAAACAATTGGATTTAGGCCTCTCTGTTCCATTTAATATGTAATACATTTTGCAGATGTGCTATCTATATAATTACACTAGCAGACTGTTTAGTATTTTAAGTTGTTGTGTGGCTTGAGGTCTTTTGTACTGCAAGGACCCTGGTGGTTGTGGTGCATTGCAGTGCATTGTAAATGGAATGACCATTTCACTTTCAGGTACCATCTGTATCACTGCGTGACAGAGCATTTGGTGCCAGGAATGGAGATGACTCTGTGTCCTTACCACAAGAAACTTGCCAAGGGTAGCATTTTACTTCGCTCCACAAGAATAAATGACCTTCACTTCATTACAAAGTGCAAAGTAAAGAATTATACTTGGACACTGTTGGGTTTGAATAAACTCTGTCTGTCAGAAAATTTACTTTTTAAATACTACATCTCAGAGAACCCCTGGCTATCATGGCCAAAGATTCCAATATCAGAGAATCAAATGGTTTCCAAGCAATGTAGTCACCTCTCTTCTCCTGTGTATGCCAACCCAGGTTAGTCTCTTGGTTAATATAAAAGGTAGATGTTGGATGCTCTTTTATAAAGACAGATACTTAGTTTGAATTTATATATTTTTATTTGCCAAACAAATCATTTTGTTTGGCTTCATTAAGGTTATTGTAGGCACTTGGCACTCTTGTGTTCAACTCCCTGAATCACCCCAATGTATCACCAGGGATGTTTCTGTAGGCCCTAAAATCCTGTTTCCATAAGCTCTAAAATTTTCATAGGTCCTATGCACTGTTACCCTAAGAGCTGGGGGTTCTGAGGTCCACCCACAATACCACCCACAATGCCAGTGTCTCCTTAGAATTTGGGGAATTATAGCTCAAAAGAGGCCTCCAAGAGGAGCGTAACATCCTCTGTATACTACTAATAACTGTAGAAAGGACTCCAGTTAAAAGGTTAAAAAGAGTATTTTATTTGGATTGTCAAAACATACACAAGAAATCAGACACTCTCAAAAACCATACAAGGCTATTGGAAAGTGAGGTATGAAAGATTGGATAGGGAGAGAGAGAGATTGGGTGAAAAGGGTGATAGTTACCAGTCTTGAAGAAGAAGGTCAAAGCAGAGTGGCTCAGACAGCATCTGAGGGTAGTAAGAACAAACTTGTAGTACAAATACTACAATTTTCTGGGGCTGAAGCTGGGGTTTATATACCCTATTTCCTACCCTGAAGGAGGATGCATAGACAATGTGGTAATTGCTTTCTCACAGAGTTGATAAAGGAGTGTGGAATGGGCTAATTGTCTTAACTCTAGGTGACAAAAGATTGATGAGAGTCATGACAATCTCTTAATGTCTGGTCAGGCAGGGTGATCAGGGAAAGTCTCTGTAGAATGTGATCACAGTATGGTCCCTGATTGCTTCACCTGGACAGTTTCACCTTCCATTGTATTTAGGTGTGCACATAGCTTGTGGTCTTGAAAGGACTATCACAAACCCATAAGCATCAGGTTTTCCCACCTAATCCTCTCTGAACATGTCTGAGGTCATCCTGACCTGGCAACATGCTTCCAGCCAGTGTGCTTTCAAACATGTTTTTCAACCATAAATATATTCAATTATGAAAATAGCACATCTTGCATAGTCAGGTTGGTAACAGCACAGTGCCTAAGTGCTTAATGGGTAAAGCAGCCCTGCTGGAGACCAGGGTTCAGTTCCTCACTCAGCCATGGAAACCCACTGGATCATCTTGGGCACATCACACTCATTCAGACCCAGAAGGTCCCATGATAGGTTCGCCTTAGGGTCACCATGAGTTGGAAATTACTTAAATGCACACAACACTAACAAAAATCCTAAGAGGATTTTTGAAAACAGAAGACAGGATCCAGTGGGATGATTTGGCTGTAGGAAATGATGCCTTTTATGAAAAAAGAAAGTGGGTTATTCCTGACTGCCTTCTGCAGCCCTTTCTCGTGCACCTTCAAAGTGGTTTCAAAAGTTTAAGAAAACCTACCAAGCCTTTTTTTTTTTTTTTTGCAATACAGAGATCTGCAGGGGGAAAGGGATGGGAAGAAATATCCAAGACACTATCAAACAAATAATTGGTAAATATAGTAACACATTCTAGAGGAAAGGCCATTTTATAGTGTCACAGCAGGACCAACAGCATCTTGTGGTGCCTTTTACAGGCACAAACGGGCAACTGTTGTGAGGCCGTTCACCTATTACTCTCTAGGAATAAATTGTCTAAGTAAGAAGTAAGCAGGCATTTATGACAGCAGGCTCATTATGGGATAAGCCTCTCTGATCTAAAATTTGCTTCATTAGCTGCCTTGATTCACAATATCATGCCATAGTAAAGGCATGACAGTTTCATAAGAGCATACTTGTCCACCAAAGCTATTTGTTTCTAATATAACTCAGTGTGACCTGAAAGGGCATTGCAGCTAGCTGTACACATTAGCAGTAAGAAACTGTTGACCTGTGACATCTCTAAACATGTTGTTATTTTCACAGAAAGAGTCCTTGCTGACAAACTATCAGATAACAGCAAACATCTGTGTTTAAGCACTCTAAATTGCATGCTCCTCCCACCATTAAAGTGGAGAAGCATAATGAGAAGAGCATCCTTCTCCATAAGGGTTGTTAAATGCTGCTAGGGCCAGCTGCTTTTAAAAGTAATTCTGTCCTTCCTTAAAATCTTGCAAAATTCAGGTTTGGTTTTAGCCAAATAACAACAACGATGACAACCCCCTGCTCCCACCCCCCAGCAAGGTGATTCATTCCCAAAATGACCTTAGGTTGATTGATCCGCATGATCAATATGCAACATTCTAGAAAATTAATCTACTCTTCTGTATTACAGTTGCTTAATACATGTGTTTGAAGTCTGAGCACAGCTCTCCAAAGCTGGAACTCAGGACCAATCACTGTCCTTTTGTTTAGCTGATTGCATCTAATCCTTCCCAAGTTAGAAATGTTATTGGTATAAGACCTTCTAGCCATTAGCATGCACTGCAGAGAATGCTACCCAATCTTGCCTTTCAGTGTGCTGTCTGTGGTAAAAAGCTGCTAAGTGAAGCAAAGAAATATTCCTGGACAAGAAAAGAAATGAAATCATTCTCCTTGAACTAGCTATGATTTACGACAAACCCATGGCTTTATGATTCACTTCTTTTCTTAACAAGTGTAGCCATCTATTGAAGGGAGACTTTTCTGGCCTTTGACCTTAAACCTTTTATCCTGACACTTGATGTTGTCTTAAAATGGACAAACATGCTTTTGAGATTAAGTGAGAAATTCTCATCACTGCCCAAAGCTTGCTAATCAATATCACTCATCCATCAAACATTACAAGAAGGAATCATATGCTTTTGTTGCTTTTTCTTAAAAGGCAAAGCAAATAGAAATAGAAAATAATAGTAACATTTAACCATTTAAAAAGGAGCTGCAGGTATGGTTGCTGCTAAGTACAACCCACACCTTGGCAGATTTTGTTATTAGCAACCTTTGTATTTCTGTGCTCAGTAAATGCTAGGTAGCATGCTTGCGGACTTCCTGTTGTCATTTCCACACCTACTCTGTTCCTGCTTCACTTGTAACCTGTAGTCATTTTCTCTTTCTTCCCTCTCTCTCCTCCATTACATTATTTAGTTTATTATGTGTAAGTAATTTGTAATAAAGCTACTTTTATTTACTTCACAAAGAAAACTAAGGGCTTTTCTGCATTACACTATTTTAGTGCTATTATTCCACTTTCAACATCCTATGTGTCAGAGTACAACTCCCTGCCTGTGCCTCTCTTCCAGCAAGGGAAGGGAGATGAAAGTACTTGCCCAAGAGGAGGAGGCAGTGAGGAATGTCCAGTGCAAACAAACAAGTGGAAATGCTGAGCGGAGCCAAGTCAAGATCAAATCCTAAAATGTCCAGAAAGCCTAAGGTCCATCCAAAGGGGTTGAGGAAGCCAGAACACAAGGATCGTGAGAGCTTGCATAGCGATTTGCTACAACCAAACAGCAAGCCATGCCAACAAACTTATAAAGCTGATGAGAACAGGTGTTCTTTATCCCTGTTCTGCTTTCTTAATCTTGCCAAAAGCTGCTTGTTTCTGTCTCCCCTGTGATTGGGGCCTGAAGGGCAAAGGTGAATCAAATTCCTCTAAATCATTGCTGGTCCCCTCTTCCTCTGGGGTTGGCTGCAACAATTCTGCCTCTGCTTGTCTTTCAACTGCTGGGGGTGTTTGCAAGCTAGTTTGGTCTATCACTGGCACAATCAATTGCTCATCGACCTCTGAGCCATCATCTATCACACTATGTAACTTTGGGGTTTGCAGTTTAGGGATGGGCATTTAGAATTGTCAGCCAGGGAGCTCTTTGGCCTCAGTAAACTACAAACCCTAGAATTCCACAGGAACTTGAAAGTGGAATAACAGCACTACAACAGTGTAGTGCGGAAAGGCCCTTAGTTTATTTCTTTCTCTGCTTGATTCTGTGTGTATAGGCATGGATTTGGGGATCTTTATTGTTCAGCTTCTGCCTTGCCAATTTGATTATTTTGTTAGAAATATACACCACAATCTCATATTTCCCAATAAATTTAAATAGATCAAAACTAGGGGGATAAATATATAAAAGAAGCAGTAAATATAGATATTACCATAAATGTTTAATTAAGGAATTCTATCCTGAATCAATTCTTCTGGTAGAATTTAAGAAAACGCTGAGAAAATGAGTAAGGTTATGACTGTCAAACAATGTCCAGCAATATTACCACTTAACCCTTAGAATGAAATTGTCAAATCAGTTTTACAAGGTTGTTGTTGTTGTTGTTGTTGTTGTTATTATTATTATCTAGGACTTAACTGATGACTGAGTTGCTATGGAACAATACTATAGAACTGTTGAATATCACTGTGGTTTGCTTTATATTGTATAGAACACAAAAAATACACTCTTATATCTGATGTACCTTAGGCTATTTCCATACCAGGCTTCTAAAACGGTGTAGAGCGACCTCTAACGGAGGTCTTCTACACCGTAGAGTGGACTGGCGTGGACTACTTTTTGTAGTTCCACACCAGAATCCACTCAGGAGCGGCGGGAACTAACCGGGCTGCATGTTTTTTAAAAACCTCTTTTTCAAGGTTTTTAAAAAGCACAGAGTGTGCAGCCCCGTGTAGCTCCGTCGCCCGGCTCTAAAGTGGATCTGCAGGTGCGCGCAAGTGCGTGCCTGCTGATCTGCCGGGGGCGGGCTTCCGGCTGGCGAGCTTCTCCGGTTGGTGGAGAGCCTCCACCGACCGGAAGCTGCCATCTGGGACGCCGGAGGAGTGTGGAGCAGTGAGCTCGCGCTGCTCCGTGGGGCGACGGACTTACCCGGCTGCGGGTAAGCTCCGTTTTAGTGTATTTTCGCCCGTTCTCCCCCCACATGTGAAAAGGGCCTTATACTTTCTGTGAAATAGTTCTACTTTACAAGTGAAAAATGTAATCTGGAATGATAACGATATCAGGGAAGATGAATGTGGTTACAATTGTCAAAATCAGAAATGGCAGCCTTTTGAGATGTGTGCTTCTCAATGTGGTAAGCTACCAGTGCTGTGGGTCACACTCTCCTTATGTGGTAAAGTGTTTCTATGTTCCATAAGGGCTCCAAGTACCTAAGAAAATCATTGGATCCTCCTGATTATAAAATCTTCCAGGTTAGCCTGAGATTTTGCCTGGGCATGAGCAGTATTTACCACCTGATTTCCACCTGAGTCCAGGCCTTATTCTACCATTGTTTAAGACTCAGCATAGACAGAATGGACTGGTCTCTATGTTCATGATAATTTTGTGATACAACTTCTTTTGAGACTCTATCACTTCAAGATACAGTGTGAAGAAACGTAATGTCTGACTGTGCAGTGTCCAGCTGGAGCCATTTTTGATGGTTTCATGATTGTTTTGCTGAACTAACTCCTTCCACATTTCCCAAGACTTTTAACATTTGCAAGGCTTGAGGTACATGTCATATACTCCATAATTTTTTTAAAAAATGTGAATAGCTGACAATATTTTGATCTATGTGAGAAATTTGAAATTTGAAAAAAATATGCACAAACCCACTTCAGCCAATTGAGAAAAGTGTAGAAAATAATGTATACACAGGGAAAGTATGGTGAAGGAAGGAATACATAATGGGAAAGGCACACAGGTTTCCATGTGGGAAGGGGGAAAAATCTCCCAACCAGGTATGAACAAAGGATAGAAAAAGAATGCAAGTAGGATTTGCAGAAATGGAACAAAATTGGGGGCTCATTTGCACTACACAATTATAGCAGTACGATTCCATTTTAATAATGCTTTGGAATACTGCTGTTTGTAGTCTAGTGTCTCACCACTATTCTCTGGATGAGGATTCTATATGCCCCTCACTAAACTGCCAGTCCCAGGATTCCACTGGATAAAACTATAGCAGATAAACTGGAATAATAGTGCTGTTAACTCTATAATGTGAATGAGCCCTGGAACAGAGAGCTTTTCACATCTCTACTGCAGATTACTGAATAGAAGACCAAACAAAAACTTTTCTCCCTCTACAAGTAATTATATTTCCCTTTTGGATCAATAACACCACACTGAAGTTGCATACATGCAGCTAAGTACTGCAAACACAAAAAGACAAAATCTCTACATGTATGCATGCCTATGCACATGCACACTTCTGTCACCATTTCAGAATTTTATATTTTTATTTAAGATTGTGAGAAGGAGGGAGCGAGCATCACTTTATCACTGAATTTCTTTATGAACAGGTTTAAAACAAATGCTCATATTGCAGTGCACAGTAATATGCATGCATAAATGCATAGTGAGTTATGGCCTATTTTACTTTGTCATACATTTTGAGAGTAAAATTGTAACAAATCATAATGACCCTTTAAAATAAATATGAAGGATTTTTTTCCATTGATTTCTTCAGTGATTGGGTGAGATTCATCATGAACTAATAAGTATTTTCTCTGCCTTGCATATTTGTCTGGAATAATATACTTTCACTCCTTAGTACTTCAAGAGTGATTTTACATGAGGTGTCAAGGCTGATGCAGAAGGGATGAAACTTCAAAAATTAGCATAAGTACTGTCAACATGCTGTCTTGTGATTTAGTGCCTTTTTCCTGAAATGCCATTTTATTACTGTCAATATTTTCTTTTGATTCTCACTACCCTGGCATTACTTTCTCACAGAAGGCTAACTCCATATAAACAGAAATGTTCAGTAGTGTCCATGGTGAAAGGCTCATATGGTAACTACTCTTTCTCTGTCAAGTTGTTTTCTTGAGATTCATTTTCTTTACATTTGGTTACCTTTTCTTTAGAATACACAATATGGAATGAGGAGGTCATATTTCTTCGTGTCCCACAGTTCTCCAGGAAGAGGCACAGAGGCAATTTACGCATTAATCAGAATAGGACAGTACACTGAGCTGACAAAATTCTGAACGTAGACTTCAGACTGAAGCTGCCAGAAGTGAAACACATTTCAAATCTCCCTACACATAGTAAAGTAGGAAGAAAAGTAACTCTCTATAAATACAGAATGTGGTTTATGCTAGAATGCTGTGCTCCATGGGGTACTGTTGGTAAAGAGTCTAGGTATCAGTAGAGCTTGGAAGTCATGAGCTGTTTGCAATTAATTCCTTTTTTCCCATGGCATAAGACAGAAGAAACAGCTTTATCCCCAAAAAATATCCTTTGAAAATGGAGTGTGTGTTATACACTGGTGTGTCTTATACACAGGAAAATATATACTGCACCGTGTGTGTTAGAAGGGGGGTGTTTGGGACTGGCAGCAAAGGCAAATAGGATCACAACTTGTTGTGTGGGCAGGGAGAATTCACCTTTTGGATGGGAGACCCAACTCAGCAGCTTTCCCTCCCACTGAGGCAAAACAGAAGGGAAAGGGGGGAAGCCTTGTGTGAACACTCCTTTTGCTCCAGATCTCCCCCTCCCTTTCCTGTGCATTTTGCCTATGCTTATTGCCTATACATAGGAAAGGGAAGAGGAAGTCTAGGGTGTGAAAGGAAAGCTTGTGTGAGCCTTCCCTAGAGGTCTCCCTCCCTTTCTTAGGCATTTTGCTTCAGCATGGAGAACTCCCACTGAGGCAAAACAGAAGGGAAAAGGGGGTGGGGAAGCTTCGCTAATTTAAGAAAAAAATCTCTGAAAAAGAACCTTTGAAAATGTGTTGCATCTTATACATCGGTGCGTCTTACATGCTGGCAAACAGTAAGCTACAGTAAGTCATAACCAAATTACAACATGATTATAACTAGGGACAATGCCACTTCTTTTTGGGTATGCAGTAACCTGTAGAGTTATTGGGGTTTGAGGGTGAACTGCTTACATGTATTTTGTGCTACAGGCCACCATCTCCTATTATTCTGGTGTTTCTTTTAGAAACTAACTAAAAGTAACTAGTCTAGTTGCTTTTATTATTTTTTATTAAGTATATAAAAGCACAACACCAAAAACAAAGACAAAAGATAATAACAACAAAAAAACCACAGCATACATACATTTATACAACATCTAAATTATAGTATGCAGTGAAACTGAATTATCCACCTCATAGTGAACTAAACTAACTAAACTATTGTAACTAACAAGCAACTCACAAGCAATCTATCTAAACTAAAACTAAGAAATACATAACTATATGTAATTAAAAGATGGTTCCCGCCTCTGCTATCCACAATCCATCATAATCTATAAAGACACTAGTAAAATCAAAGTACTAAAAATAACTAGTCTAGTTGCTTTTGACTAACAAGAAGGTAAAGATTTCTTTCTAAAAAAGTTTTACAACTTGAAAGGTAACTACTTCTGCTTTGAACTGTAATAGTAACCATTTGTTCTTTTCCAAAGTAACTTTCTAAACTCTGTACTTCAGAAAATGGGAAATATATTTCTAGCAACATGGAATATTATTTTATTTATCCTTCCCCAGAGTCTGTCTGGGTAGTTTTTTTAACTTTCAGGTGTGCTTCTGATATTTTGCACTATGTCCATATTCCTTTCCGAAAGCAGATCATCACCTCTTCAAAAAAATATAATTTATCTGGAAAACAGAAAAAGAATTTCAGATGGAACAGATGAATGAGAAAAAAAATGATTTAAAATTCTTGCACTGGAATAGAAACAATTTTGAACACTTTTGTTGAGGTACATACCCTAAAGGCACCAGATGCTGTCTGATCTTGGAAGCTAAGTCGGATCAGCCCTGGTTAGTACTTGGATAGGAGGCTGCCAATGAATGCCAGGTACTGTAGCCTATATTTCAGAGGAAGGAACTGGCAAAGCCACCACTGAGTAATCCTTGCCTAAGAAAACCCTAGGAAATTTATCATATCACCAGAAGTCAAGAGGTGACTTGAAGGTACATAAACACATGCAAAGATTTTGGATATTTTGGTAATGTGAAGAAAAAAGAGAGGGAAAGCATGTGATAATGTGTTAGGAAGAACTGCTGTGGCTCATGATTAATATCTACAGATGGGAAATGAAAAGATATACTTCAGTGCTTGTAGCATGACTGGGTCTTTTGGCTGAATTTTATGTCAGACTGCAAAGTACATGCTAACAATGAATGCATTCCTACCGTGCCTGTCTCAGCCTCCAAGCTAACCTCTCTGCCAGCTGTGGAAGCAAGAGAGCTTGAAGAATGTGGTGTGCCTGCCAGCCAGGGCTTGACACTGCCTCTGCAGTTGCCCTATGCCATTTTAAACACTGTGTGGGCTTACTTTATAAGCCTTGCCTTATGAAGCCTTGTGGTTTCACTGCAAACCTCATGAAACTGATTTGAGCATGGACAATTTTTTGTATCCACGAGGGGTCCTGGAACTAATCCCTCACAGAGACGGTGGGTCCACTGTGTACTGCTGGGGATTTTACTGCTGAGGCTTATGGGATTTTCTCCTTGGGATTTGGCCTTGGGAGCCAAAATAATTGGCTCTGATTGGCTTTGGGTGCTGCTGGATACTGTGACTTCCGAGGGTAGGAGTGCCATTTGTTACACAGCCCCAAATAGTAACAAGTCTTTGAGAATGCTGGACTAGCCTTTGGTCTGATCCAGCACTTTCTATAATCTTAAGATCCTGGAATCTTCCTTTCAGTTCCGTTGATGAAACCACTGAACTGGAAAGAATATCTTGGATCAGCTGCTACATTTATCAGCAACAACAAAGCTCACGAGAATTGCCCATTTCGGCTGAAACTTTCAAAATGACTAAAACATGAAATACACCAAGGGATACCTCAGAAGTGGTGAATAGAGTGAAATATCATTGTTAAGAAGAGCAGCCTGATTGCTCTCCATGTCTGGAAAGGGATGCTTCACTGAATGCAGTCTACATATTTTCTTGACCCTTCTCTGCAGTCAAGTCACACCACTGACTCATTACATTTCATTAGGTGACAGAATCAAGTGAAAACACCTTCAAACTGTCTCTTTCTTTGCTCTTAAAGCTTTTGGCATAGAAAGCATATATTTAGCAAATCATAATTCAGATAATGTTTGATTTAAAGCACCACCAGCCCTGCCGCCAACGTGCAGGCAAAAGTGTGCCACTGAGTTGGATGAGGAGATGTTTCAAAGCATCAAAGTGAATAATTATTTCCTCCTGTGAGTTTCAGTGTTAGTAATATTGATGATGTATCTCACAAGTCACACAGATTACACTTTATCACTAGAGAAAACAAAATTACTTTAATATTTTCTGTGGCTTTCACTGCTTTTTGTGAGAAGCATCTTGGGAGCTTATTAAATTCATTAGAATCCTAAAAGATGTTTAACAGCATGTCTAAGTGCCCACATTTCTCTTCTTCCTTCTCAATAGCTTTTCTTGTTGTTCTGCAAGATGAACTAAAAAGAAGAAGAATGATTCCTTAGTAATTGTGGTGAAAGTATTAGCCATATAGGCTTTATTTTGGTATAAGGATGTACAGTAATGATCTCAGTTGCATACTGTAATATAATACATATTATATAATGCATATAATAAATAATGCATATTATTATTATACATAATATAATAAAATGCATTATCTGCATAGGCTTTTCCATTTATGAAACATTAAGGACAGCACTGAAGACCAAAAAGCTATCTAGGAATCCTTTTTGAGTCTTCATATTTGACAGCAGTGAAAAAGATGCTGATCATCTCCATTCACAAATATTAAGATTTTTCCTCTTGATCTTTTTTGAGTTTTTTGGGGTGGTGGTGGTGAGTTTTACACTTACGGCGTGGTAAACTATATTTTTGAATTTAGTATTTTTACAATCATCTTATCTCCAACTTTAAAGACTCAGATATAAAAATCCAGTTTTCACAATATCACCAAGAGAAGCATTCCACACAGTAACATTTATACAGTGTACAAACATTGTAACATTTTACTCTAACATAGTAGCCAGAACCCCTGTGGCTTACTCGGTGTTGGGGTTAATCCAGTCCTGCTCTGTGTGCTAGCTGACAAGAATGAAATCTTCCGTGAAATCTTCTGATATTATTAAAATATGTTATATTGATGAGGGCATAGCAATCTGTCTTTGCAGACTCAGAAATAATTGCAGAGAAACCCAGCATGTGATAGATTGTGACGCTGTGACATTTTGCTGATTCTTAGTAAAAGACTCTCCATATGTCATTCTTTCTGAGACCTCAGAGTCAGGATTTGAGTCCAGCAACATCTGGCCTACTTAATAAATTATATCTGCAGGTTCAGCACTTAATGTTAGATTTTCTCCATTACCATCATTAGTATCGAGATGCAATTCTTGCTCCGTTAGACTAATTAGGGATGTTGTAAACATTTGAGAAACTTGTACATGCAAATCTCACCTTGAAAGCCTTGAAGCTTGCACACAAAGGATCAGGACAAACACAGTGCTGCCTTCAATCTTTCTGTATAACCCATTCCTACCAATTTCTACCCATTCCCCACCTGTCAGCTCCAAACTGGGAGGAGGGAACTTACTTTGGAGAAAGGGCAGACAGAGGCAGAAGTGTGGTAGAAATGGTACATCCAGCATTAGTTTCTTGCTGGGGATTTGGAAGTGCTGTCTCCACACTGTAGTGGGACATGTCCCACAATGTGATTGGGGGCAACTCTGGAATATTGTGAAGGAATATTCATGTATCTCTGAGACTGAATCCATTATTAGAAGTGTGAATAATAAAAGAAGATAGATATTACTTATTGGATAGATCCCTATTCAAGATCTGAATACAGTGGTAGATGACTATTGCTTTGCCCAGTTGCATGATCTGTTTTAGATAAAAGTATCATCTTTCCTCTTATGCAGCCATTGAACTATACAATTCTTAATTTTAATATAAGACAGTTGGGTATTAAGCTAAAGTTATACAACTATCAAGGGTGTCCACAGGTGACAATAGTATAACAGCTTCTAGTGTTGGCTAGCTATGATAACCAGGAAGGGTATCAGAATTACCAGGAATGGAAGAATTAGCTGGGTTGCTTTGAAGCTTTATGAACCTTCTATGAAGACACTATGACATTCCAAGCACATAGAGCAGGCCCTACTATTAGGTAGAGTGAACCAACCACTTTTGGTGGCAGATACTGGGGTGAAGTAGCAATGCACCAGCAAGTGTTGAATAAAGATTAACCTGACAATCCTACCACCTTCTACGTCTTGCCTTTATCTTGGGTAGCAAAATGACTTGGCTAAGCTCTGCAAATATAGACCATTTCAAGGAATGAAGTGTCCCCATTGACTTACATGAAATGACAGCTAAGAACACTTATCTTGAACAACTGGAGGTTAGCAAAGAGTAGGTGGACAGATAATGCACCTTTCCTTCCAATTGCTCCACTTCACATATTGGAAATTGCCTTTCTGGTGGATCCCATGTACAAGGTCAATTCACTATAACAGAAATGCTTGTTCCATATAATACTTTTTCAAGCACTTGGTAGTCACACAGGAGTGCCCTTGTCCCATCTCCTTTCTCATTACTTTTGTCACCCAAGTGCCATGTCTTTAGAGGAGGCCTATTTTATCCAGGGAGAAAAAACAGGATCCTGCCACATGTGGAGTATCTCCAAGGATACCACAGGCTGGCTCCAATCAGCCACTGGGCTTTTGCAGAGATAGAGGAGGTAACATACTCCCTCGTTGTATGTGGAGTACATAGGTTTGCTAAACACCTGAATGGAGCTACAGCTTGCTAAAGACTATTTTTTCTGTTTCCAAAGTTCAAAAGGCACAGTTTAAAGAAACAAAGGCAAAAAATATTAAGATGTAAAATCTGCACCTTCACCTGAAATGACCCAAATGAAGACTGAATGCCCATGAAATACTGGTTGCTCCCTCTTCTTCCTCTTTTTCCTTGTGTGTGTGTAAAAACAGGAGAGATGAAATGGAATACAGTATCCTAGAGTATGGCATGGCTTCCCAACTGGCACTTTGAACAGGAGCACTCGATATGGCAACCTTTTGTTGCAATTCCCACATGTTCATTTATAGACAATCTCAACCAAAATGAAAATATAATAGAAATAATTCTGAAGGGGTTGTACCTTTGGCTTCATACATTTTTCTGATGTTTTCTTAAAACAAACCAAACACTGGTGATCTAAAATAGAAAATCCTTTTCATCCTTTTAACTATGGGTGGCAAAGAAGAAAATGAATAGTGGTTTTTAGAAGATTTCTTTTCTTTTTGTTTCATTTTTTATTACTCTTTGAACATCAAGCATTTACCCCCTTCTCTTAGTCCTTTAAGGTAGGAACAGACAGGAGATGGTAGCTACTGAAAGCCTGAAAGGAACACCTTAGGAACCAGGAGTTTTATTAGGAGCTAAGGTTATCCAAGTCATTAAAATCACTTGTCTTTATGGATAATGGGACAGAGTTTTAGTTTGGAAACTTTTTCTCTTGGGTTTTCTGAACTTTTTAAAGTGTCTTGGTGGTTTGTTATCCATTAGTAAGTATTTGTGGCTGGCTTTTATCAGGAAGCTCAAAAACAGGAAGCTTGTTTCATTCATCAGCATTTATTCTTACATTGCTTCCTAGTAGCATGCAAGGTCATACTTGGTTGCTAAATGCACAGATATTACATCAACAGTCTCATCATAGAGTTTTAATGGTAAAAGACATTCAAAAGTGATTTACCAGTGCCCCCTTCTGCACAGTACTAATGAGTGTTAGCTATGGTACCATTGTCTCTGAGAGATCTTCTACCAGGTTTCACCCCCTCCCCCATACTGCGGTTGACCAGTAGCTATTTGGCAGATTTTATCTCGCTCCTGAGCAAAAGTCCATCTGATGTACCAGCAGCACTGCTACTATCAGCATAGTCTCTCATTTCACAGGAGTCCACAATCCCATCACCAGAGAAAGCTAGTGCCATAGTGGATTTATTTTGGATTGTCTCATAAGTTTTCCATGATAAAAGACACCCAGAAGCATCTCCTTCTGTGCAATGAAGAAAAATGATAGCAATGTGGTGCTGAAGGAGAGTCCTACAGATACCATGGACTGTCAACAAGACAAATAAATGGATCCAAGATGAAATCAAGCTGGAACTCTCTCTAGAAGCCAAGGTGATTAAACTGAATGTGAGAATTTGGGCATATCATGAGAATGCATGACTCAGTAGAAAAAAGCAAAAAGGCTTAGTAAAGTAGAAGGTAGTAGGAAAAGAGGAAGACCCCATTATGGGTGGATAGATTCAATCAAGGGAACCACAGCCCTGAGTTTGCAAGATCTGAACAGGGCAGTCAATGACTAGGGGTTTTTGAGGTCTCTCATTCATGTTTACCATATGTCAAGGTCAATTTGGTGGCAATTAACAACAATATGTCAACTCCCATTTGGATTCAGGCCATAGTCTTACTTATGTGAGAGAGGGCAATAATTCAAACTCCAATGCATTAATTCATTCAACATATATTTGATGCTAAGAAAACATAACTTCAAGTTTTGCATGGCAATATAGGAGCTTTTGCAAAAACTGTTGCCTTTTTTTTCTGATACATTTATAGCTCATTTGATATTACACTAATAAAATATTATTTATTTGAAATGGTAACAAGAAATATTTGAAACTGTCTACCCAACTTGTTCCCAAGGATCATCTCAGAAGCCAGAAAAACTAGAGCAACAATTATTTTATCAATGATCTTCTGAAAATGCCAGTTGTCCAGGGTACCGTCAAGACAACACAGATCATCAAAGAGCAGTTTCAAACACAGTGATAATTCCAGGTTGGACATGTGTAAGCTAAACTGTTTTGATCATATATCTCTGACATTTTATTTCAGTGAGATAGGCCAGTAAATATGCAGCTTGTAAACCGACTTTCTAACCTCCTTCCAAAGTCTGATTTGAAAAACAAAAGGGCAAGTTCAAGCTAATCTGCAAGTAGCATATTGATCTCCTGTCTCTTATTAGTAGATTTCTGGGAATTCTCTAGTGAATATGAAAGATCATGTCCTTCATCCTGAAAGACTGGAGATCTTGGACACAATTATGTGAATCTGTCCTACCAAAAGCAATATGACAATACACATCTCTAACTAGATACAGGACTACTGATATTCCATAACAAGGGTAGTATATTCATATTCTTTTAAATGTTCTTTTTTATACATGTATAGGCTATAATTAATTGGTGAATCTGCTTATTATAACTCTTACAACATAGTCCATAGGAACTGTAGATAGAAAACCTGGTTATTAAAATATATGCTGCCTAAAATTCAACTTGCCTATCCGTTGAAAGCACATCATTTATTTGAATTCTAATTTGTGATAGGAAACAGTAATTACTGCCACATCAATGCTAGTTATTGAATTTCTCTAGTATGCAGATCAAATATGTCTTGAATGGACAACTATAGCATCATAATATGGCTGTACCCAAAATAGCTTGGGCTGGAATGAGGAAAACACTGGCAGAAGGAATGAGTTGGTGACTTTCCTACTCTTTCCAACCCTCTGCTGATTTACAGTGATAACACAACACAATCTTCATCCAACATTTTGTTGACCCTATTTTGTACCTCAGCTATATACCCTGGGGACTGCGAGGGGGCCAAAAGGGTGAGAATGTGATCTTACACTCATTTGTTCTAGCATCATCTTTCTGCATGGAAACCCACAATTTGTACTAACATTTTCTGTTGAAATGGTCTCTAAGGTGAAATACATAAAATGTTTTGATGCTGCCATCACAAACCCTCTTACTTAGAACAACTATTTACTTCCAAAAGTTTAAGTTTTAAGCCCCAGTGCATAAGCAAGCACTGAACTGAATGACCTGATGGTATGTACTTACAGAAGACCATTTATTAAGGGTTTTAATACCTACATAATTTATTGAGCAAACCTCACCAGTACCAAAAATGGTAAAGGATTAGTGAAGCACCTTAGCTCAGTGGCACCATGCATCTTTTCCATGCAGATGGTCCCAGTGTGCTATCATGTCTGCCAATATGAAAATAAATGGTAAAATTATAGATCTTTCCCAACTCATATTGATAAATAGCCAGTCTCAAGGACACAGAGAATAACCTAGTTCATGAGGATTCCACCTGCTGAGCAGCTTGGATTTTATTTAAAGCATAGCAAGAAATCTCTTGCTACCCTTAGTTCTAGCACAGATATTTATAGCCATCACTCTGTAACCTCACTGGTAACACTGAAGCCTCCTAGGTAGCTGAGTGCACCTCCTGGAGTGCTTAAATCCCCATTGTAGTCAGTGTTATTTAATGCTAGAATAGCTGAGTTGAATATTCTAATTGCCGGAAGAGCTTTAAATAATGAGTTGGAAAGCTTGGCACTGAAAATCCAAGACAGGCCACAACATGGTCTTTGACGGTGTTCCAGCTGCTCTCAGTAAATCTCCTTTCATTTATAATTTACTGTTTTATAGGTCTTCGTGCTACTAAGAGGGTAAAGTATCCACATTAACTTTAACTGGAGAAAGATCACCAATTCATTCAAGGCTTAGTAGGTCACTAATCACTATTTGTGCCTTTCATCACCAGGGTATATAGTACTTTCCTGTGCTGGAATATAACTAAGGACGCTGACTTTCTAATAATTGCATTTCAGCTTTTTTCTTTGGCTGAAGGATGGAGCATGATTCCAGCTATAAACTATACTGACTTAATCAATCATCGTGTTTTTTGAACACCATCCACATCAGCAAATTGTGACAAAATTCATTGTATTCAAGTTATTTGGGCTACAATTCAATCAGTAGTTGATTATTTCATGGTCCATTGCTGCTAAGGCCATAACTTGTAGTGCATGGGGCTCAGATGTGTACACAGACCTCCTTTGTCAGGAGAGACTTCTTGATAAATTGCAACAGGAGAAGAAGGATGGTACATGCCAAAGAGATGCTAGGTAACCCATCTGCCATCTTGACTCAAGTGAAGTGAAGGTAATAGGCTTGGAAGATCTGAAAATGGAGGTGTTCAGTAAGAAGCAGAGGCTTGTTGTGATGCTGATGCTGATTCATACCTTGCCTTTTGCTAAAAACAAGGCAACTCACAAATTGAAATACACTGTAGTTAAAAATACACAAAAGTCCACATTAAAATGGTATTAAACTATCAACAATATTTCAAGACAATTTAAAGCATACAATTATAATGATAAAAACAGGATGAATTGGGTGATATTTACCAGTCCTGAAGAGAAGAAAGTCAAGGCAAAATGGCTCAAACATGAGGGTTGAGGGCAGCATAGGAGAACAGGAGTGTCAGGATACAAGGAACCACAGTCTCAAAGCTTCTAAGTAAAGCATAGTTTATTTGGAACTGTAGTATACTTAGCAGACTTTAGAACTCGGACTAACAGGACAGGAGAGAACAAGCCGTTAAGATCCCAGACCTACCCACACATTCTTCTCAGGCCATAGTGCTGTTATCTCCCTGAAGATGTTTCCTAGGCCTTGGTATCAATCTAGATCTACTTCTTTGTCTCTAATCAACTACTCTAATTCCCATACTAGTGGCAGGCACTACTGCTTGCCTGACAGAGAGTCTGGGGTGCATCGTGATGCCCAAGTGCTAAGAGAAAGCCAGGCTCTTGGCTTGGGTTTAAACGTCCCTTTTCTGCCCTGAAAGGGAAGGTATTAATGGCTCTCTGGCAGATGAGCAAAAGAGGTCCAGAATGGGCTAATGATCTTGACTTTGGAGACAAAGCATTGATGGAAATGGGTAACAGCTCCTTAATGGCTGGGCAGGTGATGAAACAAAAGGGAGATGTGGCAGGAAAAGGTTATAAGACATTGGTCAGTAGCTGCCTCATTGGAGCTGCCTTGCTGGCTTTTCTGAGTTTGCGCCATTGATAGGATTGTCTCGGGCCCATTAAGTCAGAGTTTTCCAGCTAATCCTTGTGAACATATGGCTTCGTCTTGCTGATGTCATCTGCCTAAGCATACCTTCTCAGTCAGAGTCCCTTTCCACGTGGCTTTCAGCTACAAGTATATATTTTATATTTGTTGCCAATTAAATAATGTTCATTGTCAATTATACCATATCATGGAGTGGGAACGTATGGCATGGTATTGTCATGGATGATGAGTTAAAAGTTAAGATGAAATGTCCTGAAGAACATCTTAATGGCTATATGACTTAATATAAGATGCCTTACATATGATGTTATTTAATCTGATGATGGTGAAGGTCCTAGAGGATGATATCATTATCTTAACTCTGGCTACAGAGGCGTAACTGATGCTTCTCTGCCATCCCCCATTCTCCACCAGTCATGATATGGCTGTGCCAGCTGTGGGCAGCATGAAAAGGGTGGGCTGACAGGAAGTTTGTGATATTGCATGTAGGAGATACAGGATTCCCAGCCCCATGTCTATGTAACTTAACTAATGCGATGCCAGCTTATGTGGTCAAGTATCATACAGAAGGCTGGATCCTGTTGGTAGTCCCAAAGAGAACAGACCTATTTAAATCTTTGGGATTTATGTAAGTGTTCACTTCCTATTCAACAATTGATCCAATGGCTCTTCCCTCGCTGAGCCTGTCAATAGGCCTCAGGTGAGAATGCTAGCAATATTAAAATTGTGATTTATATAGGCAGGCAATTGACATCACCTGCCAAATAGATCTTTAATTTCCTAATTTAACAACTGATATTGCTTTCATAGAGATGGAATGTTTTCTCACATTTCTAAACTTCAGCAATGTTTTCTGAAAAAAGTTAATGGAAGAAACACAACAGGTTAGATATTTTGATCAAGACTTTCTTACTGCAAAGAGCTATAACAATCCTGTGGCTCTCTTATTTCACTGGAGCATGTTCAAGCAATGAGACACAATGGGTGGCATTGTTAGAATAAGATAATCACACCCCTGAGGTGTATCAAGACATAGCGTAGCTGATTACCTCTAATCCTCGAGGGATGTAATTATTGCATGGTAACTACACTCTTGGAGCTGCCTTATTGCTGTTATCATATTTCTTTTAGCTTTAAACCTAAACACATTAAACAATGACTTTGTCAACTGTGAGGTCCATCGAGATTAATCTACCCTTTCACAGCATTTAACTGGCAGCTGGAACACTTCTGGAAGGCTATTTTTTTTCTCCCAAGATCCCCACAGGAATTGCTTCTTCAAGTGAAAACAAATGAAAATAGCTGAAAATTCCAGTGGCATCCAAATGAAGCTGCGATGTGCAAACATGTCTTTAGAGAAACAATTTACAGTGAAGCACCATACTATTCACGTAACAGTCATCAGCTAAGCTGAGTGCCTCCTGGAATTAGCATCTTCAAGCATGATGGTTTCCTGGGATGGTGAGGTTGCTAACTCCTAGAAAATAGGAGCACATCTCCTCAAAATTAAAGAGAGTGCATTCTTAGAGCCATCCACTTCTGAACCCTTTAGATGCATTCTGTAGCAATTGGAATAGTATTAAGGACTGCATCTTTTTTCAAACAATGTAAATAGACTGTAGTTGGAAGTGTTCACGCCATCAGCTTTCCTGTCAGAAGGCCCTCCAAGGTCAATTGTTCAAAAGTTTCTCTGGAAGTCAGACTTTTGAAGGCCATATTTCTGATCACCATTAAAGACATAACCTACCTGTACATTCCCATTATATTTGTGGAGAAAAA
Organism: Cyclura pinguis; assembly: GCA_030412105.1. Taxonomy (NCBI): domain Eukaryota; kingdom Metazoa; phylum Chordata; class Lepidosauria; order Squamata; family Iguanidae; genus Cyclura; species Cyclura pinguis. Next base: position 243,099,718 of record CM059599.1, on the reverse strand, counting down.
TTGAGCAAAAGAGCAGGAATGTCAGCTTGTTCCATCAACCAAATGGTTCAAAGCAAATTCTCCACTTGTGCATACTGTGCAATGGGCTATCTTGAGCACAGGTAGGAAAGTTAGTGAAAAAATTGCATTATGTTATATTTGCACTAAAAAAATGCTAAACGTTTCTATCTCTCTCTCTCTTATTAGAATGAAAAAGATAAAATCTAATCCATGAATTTACTCCCGCCCCATCTCTGTTTTGAGCTTGTGAGAGTAGGAGGCAGGTACACGGGTTTTGGAAAATCCCATTTCTTACCATTTACTGAAACTGGCAGAATGAGGTTAAAAAGAAGTACATATACAAGGGGGCAGGAAGCAGGTAACAAAAACCTTTATTTGTAAATATAAACTAGAAGTTAAACCCATCCTATTCTCCATCAATAAGCCCAAACAAAAAAGCGAATCTTAAATACATGATTGATACTCCTTCTATGAAATGACAAGAATAATTCTCTTATTCTCTATCAGTAATATTTTGGAGAAGCAGAGAGTTCAGCAGTTACTCTGCTCAATACCTGCTTGTTCTAAGATTTGGGAGTGCTTGCTCCCTTTGCTGTAGCCGCTCTCTTCTCCTCTGTTCTTTCTGGAGTGAACTCCTGACTTCCTACCAGTTCACAGGAAGTGCTTTTCTGAAATACAGAGGATAAAGTCAGAATTTTTTAAAAACAAATTGGAAAGAAAGGCACTTCACCTTCATGACATGCTCAGAACACTACCAAATTTGTTGTTACCTGAAAACCAAAAGCAAGCTAGGGAGACTGACACTCCAAGCAAGGCTTGCCATAAAGAAGATGAACCACACTGGCTGAGGGTTGTCTCTCTGCACATGTGGTCATTTGTACTGAGTGGTAGCAAGAGTTGCACTCACCGGTAGCTACTAACAAAAGCCTATTATGAAGCTTTGGGCCAAAAGTCTTTTGAAGCTTTGTGTCAAAAACAAGCCCTTCAATTCCACATATGTTAGGTCAACTGTCATTTAACCTGGGGGACACTAGTCTGAATCTATCAATTGCTTTTTGTAAATTGCCCAAAGAGAACCTCTGTCTTTCATAAAGAAATGGACTCCTAACACTGAGTTCTGTTTTGTGTCTCCCAAAAGTTAGGCTTGCATTATGCCCAATATAAACTGATGTCCCATTATGCAAGTACACATATGGTTTTAATCTTGTAATTTCAATCAGATTTGTGTCTGAGATGATAGATAATGAAAAACAAGTTAGAATGCAGAAGAGTATGGATCTGAACAGGCAATCAGCATGTAGATATCAAGGTTTCATTAATAAGTAGGTAAAATGATAATTGAGTTGCTCAAATTAACTTTACAGGGGATTATAACTTGACAAAGATTGTTTGATATATGGTGGCTCTGTGAGATAACACTATTGAATCCAGTCTTCTGGAATTCTGAACCTTCTGGTAAAGATGCAGGGATCTACATCAGCTGGGTTTAATTGTGTACAGACAGTATTTGTATTTAAGTTTTAGCTCTTCTCCCTGCCCCTAACCTGCCAAACTCAGACCAAATATGAACACCTATCATCTCAGCAAAGGCAATATGTTCTAACTGAGCTTGTGAGAATTGCTCATTTGAGCTGTACTTTTGAGTAAGCCAGGAATGGCCATGCTCACTAGGGATTTTGGGGAATTATAGTGCAAAATGTAATTTTTCCACATTCTGGTCCTCACTAAGATGCTTGAGCAAGTGGGGGAAAAAAAACCTTTAATAAAAGTATGAAGAGAAAATATAATCTGAAGTATCTTACTATTTTCTCTTCACTGGCATGCTTGAATTCACAGTGCCATTCTGGAAGGTTTGCATCACGTTTAGCAAGTATTCAGCTTCCCTATGTGAAAAGCTGATGATCTGGAGATCATATATCCTACGTAGAAAGAACACTTTCAGGATTTCCCTAGGGAAGGGTCTTTTCACCAAGAATTCAGTTCAAGCAAAAAGAGACATTTCCTTGTAGTCAGGCAACAGTCCTTCCAACTGGCTAAAGGAGGAGCAAGCAACCAATCTTGGATAGAACCACCCAGTTCTTCACCAGAATTGCTTTTGGGAATCTATAGTTGTATCATGATCAGTTGAACTGAAGCTGAGAACGATCAGTTCCCTGAAGGAATTCTTTAGCTTCCAGCCTTACTCGGTTCTCAGCTTTCATTTTCATTCCCAATAAAACTCAGCTCTGTGGCCTAGCTGTAGACACATGCTTTTATTCACAACTTAGAACAATTCTGATCAGTCTCTGTCATGGACCGTAGAAACTATTATAGCTTCCATAATTCACTCCACAATCCCTCCTCTAACTGTGTCAGCGATTGTTAGTCATGAAATGGAAGTGGAGTAATGTCCTAGTTCAGGCAGGAGGGTGTATTACAGCAGAAACCTGCCCACTCCACTGTCATAGTCCAAGAAAGAAGCAGAAGGATAATTTGTTGTGCCTGACAGATATGAAAAAGAGACTGAAAGTTCTGGAAATGCCTTTTCCGTGTACTTATATATGAATTATCTGTAGCATACCAGCACTACCAGTACACTGCTGGTTTTGCTGTTTTATGGCTGGATTTCACTGTATTTTCAGGTTTTTGACATTGTATGATTATAATCTGCTTTTGGATTCTTTTTTAAAACATGAAATGGGCATAAAGATGTCTTAAGTAAAACCACTGGACAGCTGTTGGTGTTCTTTGCTAGTGTTGTTGTCTTTTTAATCAGAATCACACAGCAGTGCTAAGAGAAGGCAAACAAAACATGCCAACTCTGAGTGGCCAATTTCTATAGTCCCTTCCTTCCTGCATGCCTGCCCACCTACCTGTACCCATGACTCCACCACTCACTCCAGCAGTTCTAATAGAGCAAGGCATCAAGGGTATTGGCCACTATATTATACATATACTGGTTAGCTTCTCTACAGATCTCTCCTCTTTCTCATATATTCAGCCTGCTTCTTGTAGGTACCCCACAGCCATTTTCTTGAGATGGGAAGCAAGCTGCAAAGGCAGAAAACCCTCTTTCTCTCAGTAGCCAGAGAAAAATGAGAAGTTACAAGGGGACTGTTGTATATTGGCTGTTAAAGAGGCAAGCACAGAATATCCCAGGTGTTGTGGGGAAAATGGAAGGGAGGGCTTTCAGTGGCATATAGAATCTAGAAGGAACCACTATGGCCTCTATTAGCTCCTCAGAGTTTAGGATGGTACTAAGATTATTCAGACAACTTTTTTTAAAAAATGTTTTTTTAAAGGTATGTATTGCTTGATGCTCAAGGACATTTTAATAAATCTCTTAGTGAAGCCACCTGTGCAGAGTGTTATTTGTTATGGGTTGTTGTGGGTTTTGGGGGGCTATGAGGACATCTTCTTGTAGTATTTGCTCCTGACTTTTCCCTTGCATCTGTGGCTGACATCTTCAAAGGATCTGGAGACATGGAGGTGAAATGGAGTATATATGCTTGTGTGATCCCCGGGTGGGAGGGATTTGCATTTGTGATGCATTAATGATGCAACTGGCCTGTGAGATAGCCCACTGTTGAGTGGACTACCCCCCAGGGTTGTGTTGTTAGTCAGGGAATATGCATAGCAGTTGTGTGGCATTTAAATACTTGTTAGCAATCCATTCTATTGTTTCCTGTCGATAGCCCTCCTGAGTTTGGGTGGTGTTCATTGGCATATTTTTGAGTCTTGATTTTAGCATTTTTTAGTACTGGTAGCCAACTTTTGTTTACTTTCAGAGTTTCTTCTTTCTTGTTGAAATTGTCCAGGTGTTTATGGATTTCAATGGCCTCTCTGTGTCGTCTGACATAGTAGTTATCCAAATGGTCCAGAATTTCTGTGCTTTCAAATAGCATTCTGTGTCCAGGTTGGTTTATAACATGTTCTGCTACTGCTGATTTCTCTGGCTGGATCAGTCTGCAGTTAGCTTGGTTGCCACAACACACTCAATAGTAGCAGCTTTTGGTGGTGTGGAGAGGGGAATGTAGGGAAAGTCAAGTATATTGTAACCCCATAAACAACATGCAAAAGCCATGTTTATATAGCATTCATACTATGTGAACTGCCTCTAAAACAAGCTTTTCAAACTGGTTTCCTCTGCTGAAAAACTAATCCAATATTCCTTTTTCAAATGCCTTGTTTCTTTGGCAAGGCAACTGCTGTCAATAACTCTCATAGGCTTTGCATCTTCCCTACGTGCACAACGTTTTTTGAGTGAGGCCCAAAATTTTGTTGATTAAACAGGAAGCCTAAACCAGATACATTAGTCTTAAGAAAAGCTGGAAATAGCTTCTCCGAATATCTACCGTTGGAAAGCATCTCATTACAGGTATGGAGGCTGACAGTATATATTTGGTTGCCTTTTCCAATAATGATGGCTTGAAATGTCACAGCCATTATGCAGCACATTTTCTGCTATTTGTACAATGCCCTTAAGCAGACTGACTTACTAAATAGAACTGCAAATTACTGGACCTGGGTAATCTTCCTTCAGCAGCTTGGTATTTGTGCTTTTAATTGTCAAAGCAATCATAGTTTATGCGGGAAGGGGGCTTCTTCTAGAACTGCTCATATTGTTTTTCAGGGGGGGCACTAGATGAAGTTATCATTGTTAGTAGGAGTATTTTAAGTTAACAGAAATGCAAAAAAAAAAAAAAAGTGTTTATAAGAGTCAGAGGCCTGACACAATTAATATAATTTATCAGTTTAGAATATGGAATACATCTATGGTTGACTGAGAGAATGAATTAATTTTATTGTAGAAGTTGGCTATTAATTTGCCAACATTCCCGCCGAGCCTGAGGAATATAAACTAATTGAAGGGAGCTGCGAGGAAATTGTACTAGTAGTAGCAAATTTATCATCATTGGTTGGAAACTATTGCAGTGGATTTTCATAAACAAGGTCAATGCAGGTTTATGCCTGTGTCAATATGATCTTTTCTTTAATAGGCAAGTGAAAAAATTTTCCTTCCTTCACTCTCAAGTATCCTCTCTTTAAAGCCAGAGCTACCTTATCTACAGACAACATCTGCAAGTATGTAATAATTTATGCTTATACAGACAACAAACACCAACTTAGAAGCATAAAGCTAACTCTTTCAAATAAGAAGGTTATTGGATTGTTAGGATAATAAATCCTGGTCAGTAAGGCAAACATTTTAAATCTAATACTAATTTATTCAAAGGGAAACAAAACATAGTTCAGGTAACAAAACCTGTGACTGAACAAAATGAACATATAAAGTCGAAGGCTTTTACGGCTGGAATCAATAGGTTGTTATGAGTTTTCCGGGCTTTGAGGCTGTGTTCTATTAGTATTTTCTCCTGACGTTTTGCCCGCATCTGTGGCTGGCATCTTCAGAGGATCTGGTGGCATGGAAGTGAGACAGAGTATATATACTTGTGTAGTCCCTGGATGGCAGGGAGCAATTTGCAATTTTCAGTACTGGTAGCCAAAAATCAGCAATAGCAGAACAGGTTATAAACCAACCTGGACACAGAATGCTTTTTGAAAGCACAGAAATTCTGGACCATTCTGACAACTACTATGTCAGACTACACAGAGAGGCCATTGAAATCCATAAACACATGGACAATTTCAACAGGAAAGAAGAAACTGGGAAAGTAAACAAGATTTAGCTACCAGTACTGAAGAACACTAAAATCAAGACTCAAAAATATGCCAATGAACACCACCCAGACTCTGGAGGTCCCTCTACAGGGAACAATACAATGAGTTGCTAATGTACTTAATGCACTGTTATGCATATCCCCTGACTAACAATATACCCTGGGGGATATCCCATTTAACAATAGGCCATCACACAGGCCAACTGTAACACATACAAATTGCTCCCTCACACCCAGGGACTACACAGGTATGTATACTCTGTCTCACTTCCGTGCCACCAGATCCTCTGAAGATTCCAGCTACAGATGCGGGCAAAATGTCAGGAGAAAATACTAATAGAACATGGCCTCAAAGCTCGGAAAACTCACAACAACCTATAAAAATGAACATAGCTCCTTTGCTCTGTTTCATGGTGTCTACAATACTAACAATGTCTACAGTATTAACAATGTCTAAAAGATTAACAATTCCATATCACCATTTGAAGTCCTCGGGAGAAATAATGATCAAGAGATGGAAGGACAGTGAATGTAACTTGTGGAATGGGTTTGACTGGTAAAGTGAAGGTCTGCGTGATGGGAGCAGATCAGATTGCCCCTGTTTGTAGATTCTTGGATTAACCACATCAATGCATAATCATGTTTTAACCTGCACCGTCTCATTTATCTTAGTGATCAACATGCCTTGGAATTATCTATGCCTTGAATATAGTGCATTGGAATCCCTAGTCAGTAATAACTTAGACAAATGGAGTGAAATACTATTCAAAAATATTCACAAAAGGGTCAAAAATGTGTTTTTCAAGTTTTGAGAAACCCCGACAAAAATAATCATGTGGTTGTTTTGAGCAGAAAATAGCAACACATTCCTGCACCAAAAACATTGTTTTCTGCACATGAAAAAAAAAGCTGTAATTGGATATTTGTTCTCTGTAACACAGAGATTTACACTCTGCACACAGATGACTTACATCAATAATAGTTTTTTTTATGCAGGACTTAATAATTCTGCGTTTAAGTATTATTTGCCACCCAGAAATTGCTGTTTTCTGCACCAAAAATGCTGTTTTGGCACAAAACAACCATATGTGAGTTTTGCACAGAATAAGTCCCAAACTGTGAATTGTCTTTGAAAATTATGTGGTTTTAGGAGACTTTTTCACAGCAGGAAGAAAATTACTGAAATTACTCATTGCTACCTTTTAGATGAAACCTTAGAGAAGAATTACATGCCTGCTTAGGCATAGCTTTGTATTGTATCTGCAAGATATCCTTGCCTATTGCTGATGGGAGTGTTGCAAATAACTGATTCCATGATCCTGGTACACACTTCTGCATATTCCTCTGACCATGATTTTTTTTCCCCTGGTGGTAGATTACTGAGTTCTAGTTAAAACATAAAACGAAGGAGATAAGACAGACCATATCTTTCCATGCCTAAGCTGAAGCTAAAAGCTAAAGAAATACAGAAGTGAGTAAAAGATCCCACTCCCACCTCTGCAATCCCAGATACAGAAGCAAACTCAAATGGCACTGGATCTTTCTTCAACACTGACACAAGTCATTCAACACCTCTGAGGCAAGACAAGGCTAGGGAAAGCAGAACAGGCAGTTTGCCACTCCTCTGTCCTCTGTCCTTGGGAGAATGACCAGGAGAGTTCAGGAAGAATGGTTGTGGTGGTGGTGGGGTTGCCAGTACTGCCTCCCGGCATCTGCCATCTGAGACAGTTGCCTCACTTTGCCTAAAGGTAGGGACAGCTCTTAGTAAGGAGCAACGCGTTGCTTTCCAATGTAGATACTAGAGACAGAGAATTCCTTTTCTATAACTAGCACTGTAATGGTTTTTTTTTTTTTTGGCCTAAATGGCTGGGCAGATCTAACAGATATGGCAGTCTCTCTTCTGAGGAGAATATAATCTGTTGTACATTGATCTGAGGATCCTGGTGAGCTGCAAGGTGATAAATGAATGCTTTAAATAAATTAATCAGAGTATCTTACTATCTGCAAGAAAATTAACTGTTCAACACTGAGCAAGACTAGTCCCAACTATGTACCGGTGATTGAATACTTTTCTGACAATCAGTCAGGACGAAGGCAGTGGTGAATATGGTACATGTGGACTCATGTTCAGCTGTAAAATTCACAGCTACAGCTAGATGTGATGGGACGGACATATACATGACTGTCACATTCTCATATAGAAGCTGGAGTGTGAGAATCCATCTTTACTAAGGGCTGAACCCTATACTGAATTGGTTCGATTCAAAATGATCAAAGAGTAGTTCTTCCAGAGAGACACGAATCTGAACTTTGGAAATCTGTGTTAGCGTTTTTGGAGGGGGCAGAGTTCCAGATGACATGTCTGTAAAGAGGAAAACATTCCTCTCAAATTCAACAAGGAAGGAAGATGAAAGGTTGGGGAAAAAGGAGGAAGAGAAGGGACTTAGTTTTGTAACTCAAAGCTTCGGCTTTTCAGAATAGCAGATGGTTTTACCAGGGCTCTCTGGTCCCAATGTTTTTGGGTCAGAGCTCTGACAGTAATGTTAGGCAGGACTGAATCAGTTCTCAGCACTCTTCACTAATTCCCAACAGGAGGGATATTAAAACTGTTTTAGGCTTTTGTAGACTCTGTGGGACTCTGGAACCTTGGATGGTGTCGTACTGGATGCTTGCTTGAAAAAAAGTTGGATGGTCAGGTCTTCGTGCCTATGTCACTGTTTATTCCTCATCTATCATCTGGCCCATGCTTGTGTGCTTTTTGGTATCAATTGAAGATAAAAAAAAAAAAAAGCTTCTGAAATTTTGCATGTTTCCTGTAAACAGAATTGCTCCTCCCAAAAAAGAAAACTCAGAGGACGGGAGATAAAATGCTTTCCCCTCCCAGATTGGAGACCTCCCCTTAAAAAAAAAAAAAAAACCTCTTGCAGAAGTTACTTAGCTAGCAACACCACTATGATGCAGACTACTGCTTATAACAACTTCACACAAAGAATGAGGAAATAAGCAAATCTTCTATCCATATTATGAAAACTGCTGTTGCTCACACACCTTTGCACCTATTCATCTGACACACACACCCTCAACCATAGCCCCTCATAACTGGAAAGCAATCAACTGTGTTAACCACTAGAGAAATGGGACAATCCTTCCTCCTAAGTTGCTTTATAACATCTATGATGGACAGGCCTATTTCAGCGATGTGCCCCTGTGGAAAATCTTTCAACTGCAGATGTTTATATAATAAAACTGCGGCAAAATGTTTTTAATAGCATGTTCCCTCTAAGTGAGCCATTTAAAGTTAAGTGTTTAAATTAACTGAGCTGAACAACAAACTTTAACATGCCTCAGGCAGCATATAGTTTCCTTTTTCTTTCCAACTTGCCATCTCCCTAGTGAGATTGCAGGGAGGGAGGGACTAGAAAATTATCCTGATTAATCTCTGGCACACTTTCCCTTGAATTTGGACCAATGTATAAAAATGATATTCTAAATCCCATTGTGACTTTAATATAAGCAGTAGCATCATATTCTTTTTGTGTCTGTGGCTGCAAAGCTTGCAGATTTAATTGATTTTCATTTAATTGCTCAGATCATAGCCAAATTTTAACAAACACCTTTGGGCCCTTTTTCTCCTTCCCCCTTCCCTGGGGTAACGGGAAGAAAACTGCTTTGCAGAGCTTAGTATAAGCATAAGAAGGAAAGCAATGCTATTCCTTTACTTCTCATTGCAATTCTAAACACATTTCAGTGGGCAATAAGGATCTGATTGCTTGATAATTTGATTGGATGCCACATACGACTATAGTTGTTGTTGTGGTTGTTTTTTAAAAAAATAACTTTAAATGAGATTAATGTCCTGTGACAGTGAAATCTTAAGCATAGATCCTACAGAGTAAGATCAGTTGAGTTCAATGAACTTTATTCTCAGGTAAGCATGTATAGGATTCTGGGCCCCAAGGTAAAGAGTGATAGAGTGACTATATGTATTTGGAGAGGTTCAACCAAGGAAGCCACCACCCTGAGTTTACAGGACCTGAGCATGGCTGTTGATGACAGGGTGTCTTGGAGGTGTCTCACTTATAGGGTTGCCATAAGTCAAAGCCAACTTGACAGCAACTAAAAACAACAATATATATTTATACCTTGCTGGCTTTTGTTATCAAAGGCTTTTGTTAGTCTATAAACCTCTGTGTTCTGCTTATGGGATTTTTGATTTTGTTGGTGATGGTTCTTATTTAATCTTCCCGACTTCAACTTGCCAGACTCTGCTCCAGCAGTATCCACTCATGGAAGGAGGATATAGTTCCACGCTATAATATATACTGTGAATGCATAAGACCCAGTTTCAGTCTTTGACATATCCAGTAAAGAGGATTAGTTGGAAGGTGATGGGAAGGATTTCCAGTTGTCTTCTCCTTCTCCTTCAATTATTAGTACACTGCCCTATATCAAATGTCTCAGGGTGGAACATACAGAACAGGCTGTTTCCCCAATTTCTGGACTCAAGAACCACCAGTCCACAGAGCCTCCATCTTATAAGGATTCACCTTCAGTTTGCCAGCCCTCATCCACTCCATTACAGCATCCAGGCACTGGACTAGCATTTGCAAAGTCCTAACTGACTCCAACTATAAGGAGAAATAAAGCTGAGTGTCATCAGCATACTGATGGTACTCCACTCCAAACCCCCCAGTGGAACTGCACAGAGATGAGACGGAACCCTGTGGCATTCCACAGCTTAATAACCATTGGGCTGAACAGGAATCTTCCAGTGCCACTTTTTGGAACCAGCCCTTCAGATAGGAATGGAACCACAACTTTTACCCCACAAAATGGGTTCAACAAATCAAAAGATCAAATTTCTACTTTACAATATCCCATCATATTCAAAAGAGCTGCAACTTTCATAATGTCCTTATCTAAGGCACAGGCTGGCTCTCCATGCCAATTAAACATGAATGTAGAAGAGAAAGGTGATAGAATTGGAATTAGAACTGGATCTGAAATAAATTCATATGAATCAGTTTGAACTACATACTGCCACAATGATATTTAACATCAATATCAATGATATTTAACATCACATATGATATTTAACATCAAGAAAGTTTTAATACTAAATATGGTTTTACTGTGACCTTTTTAAAAAACCTAATATCTTCATACTATTTATTTCCTATTGTGATGACCTGTGGTTATGTACAATAAATTTTATGATGATGAAAGTGGCTCCAGTAAGATACTGTGATCAGGGGAATCAAAATCTGCTGAGAAATCTGGGAAGACCAACAGGGTAGCACTCTTTCTTCTGTAGCAGGTTGTCAATTATACCCACTCAGACTGTTTCAGTGCCATACCCTGGGTTGAAACTAGACTGAAATGGGTTCAGATGATAAATGGTACTGGGCAGGATATACCATTAGGACTAGAAGGGTCTGTCTTCTCGGTTAGTTTCATAAGCACAGGAGGTTTCCTATTATAATAGGTGAAACCTTCAGAATTACAGATTTTCTACCTATGTAGTTTCATTCCACCTGAATCATGGTTGGTTCCCTGGCACTGAACATCCACATGGAAACTTCTACAGCTAAAGAGCAATTTGACAAGTTATCAATAGAGGTATGAATAGGAGGTAGTCAGTCTAGATATTTAGCTGAAGATGCTTCTAGAAAAATCTGTATTCTGTTCTGCTGTAATCTGTACATATCTAGATTTTTACAAATAATAGGTGCTCTGTCAATATAGTCTAAAGGAACTATTATTAATATCTTCAATATATCATTTTAAATTAGAGACTGATACATTTATTTTAGCCTGCAGAAGAATTAATTTACCAGTAAGACAAATAATATTTGATTACATTACATTTACCTGAAAGAAGGTGGGCAGCAGTAGTGGCAGGGTATTCTTATGACCTGTTCTTCAGCAAATCAAACTTCTCATTTTTGTTGGTCACAGTCTGGCCTGGAGTGTTTTCTGGGCTGAACAATGGATGATGAATAGGCTGAGATTCTTGACAGGGGCAATTTCTTAAAATACCTATCCCACTATCCTTGCAGTCACCATTTCCAGCTATATTCCAGATTGACTAGACCAGGTTGCTATCTAAAGTCCTACATGTATCAAAAAATACTACCAGTAGGATATTTTGTTTTTTTCTTGATTGCATAAAGATTCACAGCATGGTCATTCCCTCTCCCCCCTTTCTTTTTCTTCTTGATCTTCATAGCATTTTGCTTCTATTGATAGATGTAACAACTGGAGTTAAAGCAGCTAAATGCAAGCAGCGGGGAAACTGTGGGTGGCAGAAATACTTCGACCACCACCCAGAGGCAAATGCTTAGATTCTGTCCTTTCCCTCACCTCGAGGTAACCAGGGTTGCCAGGCTAACAGTGAATACCATCTGTTCAGTGGTGTGAAAAAGTACATTCCATTGTGCATGTTGGCTGTGATGTCTTTCATTTCCAAAAACATTCTAAATCTGGATCCCTCCAGATGTAGTTAGATTATACCACTGATCATCTCTGACTATTGATTATGCTAGTCAAGAATAACAGGAGGTTGTTTTCCCAATATTTATGGATTGAAGCTTGGGGTAGTTGGCCCTGCCTGCAACCCAAGCTGGAATGATAAGTGTCATCACAGTCCAGGATTTATTCTGTGCAAAATTTGCACAGTACCCAAAGGTAAAGGCTTTCATTAGGCAGTCTACCATGCCAGTTTCAAAAAAACATAAACAAAGGCATAGATACTTCAATTTCAAAATATTTATTACATTGAAACAAAATTAATAGAATGAAACATTGCTGTGACATCATTATATATTTGCATTAAAGATATAACCCTTGCATTTCAACATTGTCATTAGACAGTGGGTAAAAGGACCAAATGTTTTGGATCTGGGTAATTGAAATGCCAAGGAAGAGTTTGAAAGGATATCTGAAAATATTTGAAAAATAATTAAGAAATGTTTTTCAAGAGTTGAGAAACCTGATGAGAAGAAAGATGGAGTCATAATTATCTCTGTAGTTCAGGACTTATTCTGCACAAAATTTGCATGTGGTTGTCTTGCACAGACAATAGCATTTTCTGCATGAGGAACAGCACTTTCTGAACAGAAACTTATGTTGAACTTATGTTGCACAAAATTTGCATGTGATTATTTGCACAGGAAACAAAATTTTCCACTCAGAAAAATAGTTTTTCCATATCAGAAGGTAATATTTGTATACAGAAACATTTTCTGTGAGCAAAATTCTGTTTCTTGCACAGAACTTCCTGTGCAAAACAACCATGTATGAGTGGTGAATAGGTATCAAAAACTGTGGGGTTTTCAAAGACTTTCTTACAGCAGAAAGACAATTACTACAATTAGTCATCGCTTCCTTTGAGAAGAAAATCAATGAAGAATGGTGAACCTGGTGCTCTTCCATGTGGTATGCCGAAACATCTTCTCTATAAAGAGTGAAAAAACATTTCAAGTATTCAAATATTGTTAGGCCTCGACTTATAATTTCCCCTAAATCCCGATAAGGTGGGGTTACTTATCTAGTGCAGATCTTCCATTTCAGCTCTGTGAGGTCATAAGTGTGTGAAGGTGTTCAGGGCTGTGTTCCACACTTATTCTCCACTCTTCTCCATGTTAATACTATTTGAACTCTTGAAAAGGGCTCTTACCTGGATAGATGTAAACATGCAAGTCCCAGAAGCAAACAGAGAACGAAGAATGGTCAGAACCATCTCTCTGCCCCCTCACCAACCCAGGTGTACATGCATTTCATTTGCCCTGATATATAAGCTTCTTAAGCAATCACAAGAATTCTTTTCTTTAGTACTTCAGATTGGGTTCAGTAAATATATTTTTTTAAATTGTGTATCAGGGTATAAAGCCTACCTTTTCAGTATCTTACCAGCAAACATTTTAATCAAAAGTTACTTTTATTCCTTTAGATGGAGTTTCTTTGGAACCTAATCTCTGAAAATAAAAGTTCCCAAAATGCCAAATTCTGCACATAGATCTAGTTGTCTCTGATTCCTTCAGCATGTGCATGCCAAGCCCTTTTTTATGTAATGGAAATTATAAACTATTTATAAATTATTAATAAATCATAAATGATTTGAGATAGTCAGAGAATGATTTTTTTTCATTATAGCTTTGTGAAAAGGGTTATTTCTAAATTAATTTTTCCCTCTCCAAGATTCATTCAGTGTTCCATCCACTTTCAATCTATGAACGTTTCTCTGAAGGTTATTTCCTTTAAAATAAATGACCAGTCCTGCCAAACCAAGCATCAGGGATGTATACGCTCTAGTTTCATGACAACCTTGTGCAACCTGTCAAGGGAAGATTCCCCCAATTTCCCAAGCTTTCTTTTGCTGAGAAGGAAGTCAGATGTATAGAATGTTCAGAAGCTCTTTACCTACATAATCAATAACACTTAATTATGCCCATTAACCAAACTCTATTCATGATAGTGGTAGTGACAACCATGAAAAGGAATTCACATTTGTATTGTAGATGCACACCCATAAGACTTCTTCATGCAAATGAAAAACCAACCAATCAACTTCTCTCACTTATATTGAATGGATGGCTGACTTCTGAACACCCACTATGTGTCATGCAAAAACAGGAGTCTTCTATACTTCTGATGCATTGTTCCTGAAGGATCCCCTAGTTGTGAAGTCTAGACATTATATAAAATGCACACCGTCAATGATAGGTGAGATTTGCTATTCAGGCATTGGTCTAGTGCTCCCATTGGACATTGACTATGACTAGTCCTGTGTTATTCTTTTTTGGAGGGTGGTAAGATTTGGTTTTTGCCTCAACAGTTTCAACTGGGAGAGGGATAAGAAAAGAACTGTTGGATAAAATGCAGTGACATTTGCCCCAGTTGAAAATACATTTGATGAGCATGTGGAACACCTGGGGAATGACTGGGCAAGTTATGACACATTCCCTAGGCAACATGGAGTAAAGGGCTAAGTCATGATAGTGAAATCATGGCAAGAGGTTGCATCATGCAAATGGCCCTGAGTGATGACATGGAAGCAGGTGTGTATAAAAGAGGAGCAGGAATGCTCTTTCTCTCTCTCACTCCGAATCTCTGCATCTGAATCTCTGATGCTGAATCTCTGCCTGTGGATCTGCGTATCCTGTGTATAGATGTATATACTGCAACTGTGAAGATTAAAGCCTCCAGGTATTTTGGATGACAAACTCTGTGTCCGTAAGTTTACTAACCAGTGAGTAGAGGGGTCAGAGCTGATGCTGTAGTTGTACTCTGCTGCACACACTTTTTGCTGTTTGGAAGCTCTGCTATGTTTATGCTTGCCTCTGAGACAATGTTTGTCCAGAGAGCAGCAGTTCCGGGGATAATTTTGTGCTGGTGCTGTAAATCATCTCCCGTCAAGAACCACCAAAAATCCCCCCTTTCTACTGTTTTATGCAGCTTTTGTAATACTTTGGTAGCTGTTGCTTTTGCTGAATGTTATGATATCATTGAACTATATAGCTAACTACATTTGGTTGTTTAACAATAATGAGTCCAACCAAAATATACCCCTCAAACTCATTCTTCATTGTAAACACAGTATCTTTATTGCTCAGGTAACTGACATTGGTCAACTCAAGCTAGTCATGCTGAATGCCCCGTTTAACCAACCAGCAATGCTAAATGGTAAAAGTGTTGCTGAAATCCATGTGTTGAAATGTTTTGCTTCAGTAATACAGGTATAAACCCTTATAAAAGCAACATAGTTCAGACAGAGATAATTTACAGTATTTTGCTTTTAGCAGGATCTGTATTTAGTTGCACATTTAAAACTGAACCCATCCATATGCTGTCCCAACTCAACAACAAAGGGTAGTTTCAGGGAAGAAGAACTCCTTTGACAGCAGATTCCCCCCCTTCTCATCTCTACTTGTGAATAATTCTGCATACTTTCACAAAAGAGCAGTGAAAATCATTAAAGGAGTGAGGACACTCACTGTGGGACAAAAATGTTGCTGTCATCCACATTTTGGCTTAGCACTTGTTGCACGAAAAAGACATATCACTTACTGTGTTGCCTACTGCTGATGAATATCAGGATCAGCACTAAACTTTTGCTGCATTTCAGTAAGTGGTTTTCCTTCATTTTTGCTTGTTTGTTGATATATTCTTAATGTTGAATTAATTCAGTTAGCCTGGAAGATAGAAAAGTCACCAGAGAAAATTGGGTTCTATTGTGTGTTTTCTTCAAGAAGATTGAACAAACATGGCACTTTCCAAATGTTTTAGTCCTGAGCTTGGAAAGCCTGAGCAGGGCTGTTGATAACTGGGACTCTTGGAGGACCCCTTCATAGGATTACCATGTTGAAGCTGTCTTGAAGGCAATTGACTACAACAACACATAGCAAGAGGGCCACTACTAGACTATTGGATGAGTACAAAGGACATAGAAAGACTAGCAAAATTGTCCTGTTTTCCTTTTGTCCTTGAAAGAAAGGAAGCATGGCTGAAACATATCTCCAGCAGAAATCTCCGAAAGTGCAGTAATACCAAATGGACTGCAATGATTTCCAAGCCTTGGTTCTCCAGAAGTTTTGGGCTTCAACTCCCAGATGTCCCAGTCTGTGGGGCCAGTGATCAAGAAATTGGGGACCTGAAGGCCAAGACATCTAAAAGGCAAAATCTGAGAACCACTGCAGCAGAAAATGTTGGGCTAGACACACCACAAGCCAACAAATAACACCTTCTGTATACATAATATATGGTGCATCAACCAGCGGTTGTTATTTTTATTTGTTTATGTATACTTCTAAACACAAAGCAGAGCATAAATAGATGACATAGTTTATGGTGGACATATATTTACCTGGAAAGACATTATGAGATATCTATTTTCTACCTGTTCCTTTCAGATGGCTCAGTCTAGTCACATTATTTCATGAAAACATTTCATAAAACCTACCGATTTTGACAGATTTATAGATTGATAAAAGTTATGCTCATGACCTTTCTCAGTTTCCATTAGCAACAGGTGTTACAAATGTCAAATTTACACAACTGCTTCTAGGAGTGTGATGTGTGGGACCTTACCTTTTTAAAAAATCAGTCCTTTGTTGAAACTAAATCGTGAAGCATTGCAAGGTTCCCAGCTTAATACATATTAAAGTAGCAAGATTTAAATCCTATTATGCTTTTTGCCTTTTTTTTTAATGGAATATAGAAATGTTTAAAACATATAGGCAGATATAACATCTCAGGCAGGGCAAATGTCCTTCAGATTTTAGGTACAGGGAGATTTGCAAATGTACTCACTCCAAGCATATTAGCAAATGGGATTCATTTTTAATTCTTCCTTATCCTCAATTCAAATCATGTCAGAGTTTTGCTCTTTTTGATAGGAAGCTTTAATTTTGGGTTGTGGAAATCTGTTTGAGTTCCAATTTGTGGAGAGGCTGGCAGGGGGCATATTCCAGGAATGCATGGCACAAAGGCTGGGGTAAGGTAAAGTGAATGGGGCCAGACATTTACCTACAACGCATAGGTCAGATCTATATACGGCTTCCTCAGCTGCAAAGCACAGCTCCATTCCACCTCACAGCTTCTCAGCCTGAAACTAGAAGTTCATTTCAAATGGAGCCTGATGGTAGAGAAGAGAGAATGTGATAATTTAAATTATTTGTTCCCATAAAAGAGAAGGAATAAGTGAATCAGCATTCTCCATTCTGTGGGAATGTCTTTGGAAGCTATGCAGAATCACCTCCCCCCCACACATGGTCATGTAGCATCAGTGGAGGTGGGGAGGACAGAGGTCAGACAAAAATTGTTGCCTGCTATGTTCTGATATCTGGAGTGTGATGATTTAGGCACTCTCTAGGACCTTTGGGGCATCCTCCAGAGGCCAGTGTGAGCAAAAATAACATTGTACATGCACACACACACTCACTCACACACACACACACACACACACACACACACATTTCTATTAAACGAATAGTTCATGGTGAATAAACAAGTAGTATGCTTTAAAGGGCATCTAGCAGCATGCTATCACAGCTAGAGATTGGAAAATTATTATTGTTGTTGTTTTTATTTATATTTTTATACATATATACAATTAACATTGTACTAGTTGTTCAAGTACTACTTTAGTAAAAATGTACGACATATAGATCCAAAGGTACAAAATTTATGATCATATGATACATATTTAACAGTAAAAAAACCCCAAACCACTACATATTATTCTCTTCTCTTCCTCTTCCACTGAATCAGAACACTTTACATTGTAGCGGTATTGTACTTCTGTATTATCCTCTAATTGTCATTTCCTGGTGTTTCATACAGAACATTTTTATATTTGAAAATTTCTGGTAGTGTATAAACTATTCACTATAAATTACTTTCTGTAGAATTAGTCATATTGCTCCACTACACATCTCTTTTCTGATCAAGACTTATTTCGTCTTGTTTTTGCTTAAAGAACCTTTCTGTTATTATTATAGTTATTATTATTTGGATGCAAACTCCTGGAATCTTGCTGGCTGGATTTTCCAAGCTTTGACCACACCTTATGAATTTTGAATTTTTCAACTGGAATCTTAAAAAAAAGAAATCCACTTCCTGCAATGTAGAAAACATTAAAACAAAACCTTTAGTGAGCTCAGAACATCTGCTAGCTTAGGATATTAAATGACAGCTGTTGCCCCCTTGGTAAACCCTGTCCCGGGGTCTACAACTTTGTTATAAAATTAATTTAACCCACCAGAGAGGTCACCCAGATGTGCACATAGGCAATTATGGTCGAACGATCGAACGAACCAGGTCAGGCCAGTAAACTCCCCAGTCACGTAGCCACAGGAGACCTCATGTTGTGATAATCCACGGCTGACAAAAGGTCATCAACCTTTAAGGAGTCAACTTGAAGGGAGTAAGAGTGTTCCCATAAAGTTAGGCGCTGGAGGCAATAAAATCTTATCGAATCCATCTCCAGAAACTCACACCACAGCCTCAAAGCGGAGGAAGATCCTGTTATTTAGATGACACCTTGTTATCTTCCAATATTCAAGGAAGTGCCAGGTATGGAGTTGTTTTCTTTTGCTATCCCCTTTTTGTCCTCCCCAGGAAAGGATTTGCCTTCAAAGTAAATTTTTCCTATAAATAGTCCTCGTTTTTGGACTAGTAGAGAGAGAGAGAGAGAGAGAGAGAGAGAGAAAAGAGGGGAAAGAGAAGAGAAGATGCTCTCGGTAATACCAACTGACCGGTCCCCCCTTCCGATAGCCGTTCAATCTCCTCAGTGTCTCTTCGCTGAGTTCCATTTCTTTTGCTGCTTCCCGGACCAAGGACTTCAGGAAAAGGTGCAGTATCACCCAAACTACAAATCCTTCAACAATCCCTCTATCTTATTTCCACTCTTCATTTCTTTTAGCCTTTGGATGCGTGTGTGTGTGTTTGCGTTGATGACAGCTATTACTGCTCAATAAAGTCATTCATTGGACCTTTTTGTGTGATTTCTGACTGAGCCTGACCCTGTAAAAATTGGGTAAACAATCTGGCTAGGTTACCCTGCCTCTAGCATTGCTGTTGCTTGTGCTCTGTTGAGCTTACTTTCCCCATCATTTGGAGAGTATTGAGGTGTCCCTCTGGGACCCTCCAGATTTTCAGGGTAACACAGCCATCTTAGAAGCTAGTTAGACCATGTTTATGCCTTTATGAAAAATTCTGCATCCAGATGACCCTCAGTTCAGATAGCTGAAACAGTGGGAAATATGAGCTAATTACTAAAGCGGTGGAGTTATGTCTGATATTCCAGCTGTGAAGTGCAGTTCCAACAATTAGGTTTCAATTTGGCACACATGAGCAACTAATACACATGGTGAGAAAGCAGATAGCAAATCTACTAAACTGATGTACAGATGGGGAGAGGATTTGATCAGGAAGTAGATAAATGCATAAATTCACTGGTCGCATCCAAGTCTCCTTATTTAAGGGAGCTACGTGGGATTTATGTTCACAGAGATAGGTAGCTATCAGCAATAAATAGCACTGAGAATGGATGATCAGTGAGCATCTTCTTTCCTAAGATTTCTGTGGCATTGTGTGTGTCAGGAATGGAGAGAAAACAATTGTTTCCTTGTCATCGTCTTTAGCAAAAAAAGAAGTAGATCTGAAGAAGAATTGTGTTTTTCTTTTTATACAGAAAGAACAGCTAGCAAATGGGATTTTTGTTGGTATTTACAAGTCAATGTGAATTATGTTAAATGTTCATGATAATCAAACAACACCTGCATTTTACAAATTTCTGCAGAGATGTAAGGTAAATATATCTAGAGGCATAAACAGCTGCTGAACCAGATTTTCTCAACAAAAGCATAATTCCAATTATGCATTTTTATATATATATATATATATATATATATATATATATATATATATAAAGACAGAAGATAACTGTTTAAATATAGCAGTAGGCAATGTTTTGATATTAGGCATAATTAAAACTACAGCAAGTGCTTTATTAAAGTCATATCAGAAAGACTTGTGTAACATGTATGTGTATGTGAGTGAAAGTTTTAAATATAAATTCACTTCAGTTTAGCTTATTGTTTATGCTGTTTATATTTACTTGTGGCAAATATGTAAACAAAGCAAATTATTGCAGCTCTCACTCCTGTCTTCTTCACTCCTTTCCCCTTCTTCCCTCTTTTCTCTCTCCTCCTTTCAATTTCTCTTTATTTCTCTTTCTGTACTGACCTATCTTCTGCTGAGAGGCTGACTCTCATGAGGAAAGGATGGTTAATTCTTCTTCTCCCTAAACTAACCCTTATACACACCGCACTTTTACACACACAGCAGTTTGTGTGAATGGGTCCTTTTTTTTTCCTTTTTAAACCAAGTTGCTACAAAGCACCATGATCTCTAAGTTGGGAAGTGAATAGGGAGGGCTAACCCATCCATCTCACCTAGCTCCCCTTAAAACCCTCATGAATGCAGCAAATAGGATTGATGGGGGATGTGACAAAGCCAGCATAGTACAATAGTTTGAATATTGGACTAGGATACTGGAAGACCAGGGTTTGAATCCTGTCTCAGCCATGGAAACCCACTTGGTCAAATCATACTTTCTTAGCCCCAGAGAAGGCAGTGGCAAACCCCCTCTGAATAAATATTTCCAAGAAAATCCTATCTCGAGTTGACTTGAAGGCATGTAACCCACAAAAGAGGTGAGCAATATAGCCCTCCAGTGTTACTCCAAAAGGTAGGTGACTCAGGGGTCCACCCATGATGTCAGTCCCTCTGTGAAACAGTGGGGAATTACTAACTCAAATTGGAGGCCTGTGGGGGGGGGGGTAACTTAACAAGATCTTTTACATCTATATTTACCAGTACTTCTGCAGGGAAGAACCATCCAGAGATCCAAAAGTAAGCTTAATTTTGTTTTATTGGGGGAATTAATCACACACACAAGACCCAAGAAGTCATGCAATCACAAAAGGCTAACTGAAGGAAAAGGAAGGAAAGTTTTGGATAGCAAGATTTTAGGGCAAAGCAGGTATATTTACCAATCTAGAAGAACAACGAAGAAGCAATGTGACTTAGACATGAGTCTAAGGACAGTACACAGTCAGCAATCAGTGTGGCAGAGTGGCAGCTAGTGATCAGTGTACTTTGAGTTGACTGGCCAAAAACAGGGGTTTAAATACTTGATTTATTCCTGGAGGGCTAGGGTGCTAATGGCTGTCTGGCTGAGTAAATAATGGGGTTTCCAGAGTGGACAGTAAGGTCTGATATGGGCTAATGGTCTCAGCATTAGGTGACAAAGGGCTAATGGCCATCCTGATAGCTCAGTACTTGTGAGACAGGTATTAGGACAAATGAGAGGTTTGCTTAGTCAAAGGAAGAGGAGTTAAGACAATCAGCCATCTTGTGGGAATCTCCCAAATGCTAAGGCTAAATGCAAACTCATTATCTCTGGAGTTTCTTGGTGATTTCCTGACTATGACTTGGCTATGCCTGGAGGTGTTTTCTGACCAAATTCACAATGTATATGTTCAGTGAGCCCTTTCCTCTTATCCAGCCTGGTCATTCTTCCATAGCAGGGGATGTTTTATATTAATGCCAATTTCATCAATTAAATCATAATTTGCCAATTAAACCATATCAAAGTGTGGGTGTATATAGCCTGGTAGCATCAGATGTTGCTGGACTACTGGCCATGTGGGTGGTATTTGCTGCCCAACATTTCAGATATCACCTTTTTCCCTATCCCAGGTTTCGGGTGGAAAAGTCCCATTTGTGTCATTTCTCCTCTGCCTTGTGTAAGACATATTGAGGTGAAGGAAGCTAGTCTGCCAATTGTATCCACTTATGGCCTGTTACAGCAGTGTTTGTGACTGCAGTAAATGAAACTGCATGAGAGAAACAAGTGCTGTATATGCAGAGGAGACCAGAGACGGCAGAAATAGTTCTTATTTAAGAAGTGCTTAGACAATATCCTATAGAGAGAAATTAATTCATCTAGGAGCAGGGAACTTTTGTTTGTCTTTCTTTCTTTCTTTTAGGGATGGTCATCACAGGTTTTTGTACGATTCTTTGCTTTCATAGCCATTCTATGAGAAGAACTAATAAAACAGGAAAATATGAAAATCTTCTTTCCTCAACAGCTAGAACAGAAGAGTTATCATTTAACTCTTTCAAAGAGAAATGTTAAAAATGGACCACCTCTATTGCCTCAATAATATCTCATTCCATGGCTGCCCACATATTGTGAATACCTTAAACAGCCATGATTTCACTGGAAGTTCCATTACCAATCTGGAACATCAGCATTACACAATGTCACTCCTAGTAATTCAGTGTGGTGATGGCTACAGATCACCACCTGAAGGCCAGTGTGCTGATCATGACTCTCACAGTACTTAACTAGGCTAATCTTCAGATGGCAGACATCTAGTCTGTCATTGGGTCCATACATCAAGCCTTATCAGCTTGGTGGAACCTGACAGAGCTTAGGCTCTGCTGGCACAGACTTTGAGAGCCCACAGTCAATTCTCTACCACAATAAGAAACAAGGCTTGTGTGGAGTCAGAGTAGGACATGATGAAACAGAATAGAACTTTGTGAAGGCTGATGCAAAAATTAATATTTAAATAATCTATTCCCAGGAAAGAAGAAATATGAAACAAGAAATATAATGTCATCTTCTTGATTTATATTCCTAAATAATTTGCTCTCAGCCAGACTATTACCATATTTATTGTCTGTCCATGAATATGGTTGAGTGACTTAAGAAACTTCTAGAAGATATACAGTACTATCCAGTGGGAATGAATGTTCTTAGAAGCTCTTCAAAGTCACTTGTTAATCAACATGGTGCTAAGTATTGACGGATCACAAAAGTTACTTTCTCAGAAGCAGAGCTGCTAAAACCACTTAAATTTGTAGGAACAAAGGTCAGTATTCTATCTTTTGATAGGAAGAGAATTTTTATGAAATTCTATCATTTTTAAAAACTGGGGGATGTTGCAGAAAAAGAGCAAAATCAGACTTTCAAAATACAAAATACATATCTGCATAGATGTTAGCAAAATGTTCCACAGTTCCTTTTGAGGTTTTTTTTCCTCTTTATAAGACTACTGCAAAGTTATTTGATCAGGCAGAAGAAGGACAGCTCAGCAGCAAATAGGTGGAGGGGGAAAGGAACATTGCAAGGGCAGAGGAGGGAGAGTGCCAGTGGAAATCACTCAGTTCATGAATGGTCTGATCTCCTACATCTCTGTACATCAAGTACAGCTGTGGTGGAGCACCAGGACTAAGTACAGTTTTCCCTCCATGTTTCCAAATTTGACTCTCAAAAGTTTGATTGCGGGAGAAGAGATGTGTGTGCATGCTCTCCTTCTGCCCTCTGGAGCTCTCTCCTCCGATCCCTTGCCTCTGGCTCCAGCACTGAGAATTTGCACTGAGTCAGAAGGTAATGCATCAGGGGAGAGACATGCCCATGTGTTTTCCTTCTGCCCTCTGGAGTTCCTCCAGTCATCTCCTTGACTCTGCCCTGGTGCTGAGAACTCACACCGAGGCAAAAGATAAGGGGATGGTGGGGTAGGAAGGCAGCACACACTTTTCTACTGCCTTCTGCAACTGAGCTCACGCTGAGGCAAAAGGTAAGGCAATGGGGTGGCGGAAGACATGCACACAGGTGCTTTCCTTGTGCCCTCATAGAAACTTTATGAAGGGGAGTGAGGAAACTGGGGCTCCCCAGGTCCTATGCTGTACTGTACTACAATTCCAAGAAGGCCCAACCAGCATGGATCAATAGTAAAGGATATGTTGCATTGTAGTCCAGAATGTCTGGGGGACAAAGGTTGCCCAATCTGTTGAAAGGCTTATCTGATAGGCTCCTACTGCTAAGGCCAGTGCCAATCTGAGCTTTGCCTTCTGTGTGTATAATTACTTTAGAACAGATAAAATAGATCTCTTACCGAACTGCAGTTCTAAATGAACATGATTTTACATACATATCCTGATGTAGTGGGAGGGGGAGGAAATGCAAGCCAAACCAAATAACTTTTCTTTCATTTAACTGAGCCACGCTATTGTCGAAGTGAAAATAGCATTCATGGTTTTCAAAGTAGGGTTAGTGAGCTTCCTTTTCATGAATATTCAGTGTTTTTCATATTACAGCTCCGCTCATTGATCATGAATATGGAACACTAATGGCACACTGGGTGCTGAATTAAACTCTGTCTTTATAGCTTGCAATTCCGCTCACTTTGAAGGTCACTGAGAGTGGCAAAGCCGCCTCTCAGCTTTAAAACACTGTAAACACATTCCTATTCCACCATTGCTTCAAACTAACACACACAAGGGCACTACTAAGAGTAAGACCTAATATGTGGTAAATTAATTCAGCCTGAATAAAACTCCATAGACGTCTAGAATTAGATTCTTTTTTTTTTTAACTAAAAACTGGTGAAAAAGACACATAAGCTAGCACTTCCTAAAAAAAATTCTTTATTTTCCCCCATGAAGTGGTGAACGTGGGCAGGATATAATTTGTATGCCTCTATTGTGCACTGAATGTATATATCCACAGTTATGTGTTGGATGACTGTCTAACCAAAAGGAAAAAAAATTAGACTGGGAGATGAATTGATTTCTTTATTGCAGAAAACAATTCTTTGAATTTCCAGCTCAGTCTTAGCTTTTTGTTTCTAGCCCCTTCCTTTTCTAGCTCCCAGTGATGGCTCCCATGTCAGTGGAGCAATGAATCTGCTCTAGGTTTTTGTCCAGACTTTAAAGGATCTATCCAAGGTGCTGAACTCTATCCTCAAAACACGTACAGCATCTTGGAGACTTCCTTTAAGGTTCGAGCTAAAACCAGATCAGATTCACTGCCCTACTGACAAGTGTGCCACCAGCCACAGCTCTGAGTTTCCCTTTGTTTCCTGTATCCTTTCCAAACACTCTTGCATGCTGTAGTACTGCAGATCTACTACCCCAGATCCACCACTGATCTTAGAGCCCCATAATTCTCTCTTCTTAATGCTAGTCATTGGCAACTCTCCCATACAGTGAAAGATTGGCTGGCATTCATGAAGGAAGTGGGCTACATTTCTTCTTCTCCTTTGTTGTACAAGCCAACACATATGCCATCAGAAATCTCAGTGATTTCTCATTGAAACTTATGACAGTCTGCACTGGACTGCATCTTCAGAAGCCACATTCAGGCATTATATCAGATAGTTTAAAGAAACACACGAATCATAGAATCATAAAATTGGAAGAGGCTTCATGGGCCACTGCGTCCAACCTCCTACTTAATGCAGGATCTCCAGCTAAATCACCGCCAGCAGGTAGCCATGCAGGCTCTTTTTGAAGACATCCAAAGAAGGAGATCCAACTACCTCTCTAGGCATGTTCTATCTAACATTCTGTTGACATCTCTTATAACTTAGAACCATAAGACTTGGTCCTATCCTCTGGGACAGCAGAGAATAAGGCTGTCCTCTCCTCTGGGACAGCAGAGAATAAGGCTGTCCTCTCCTCTTTGTGAAAGCCCTTCAGACATTTAGAGAGTGCAATCATGTCACTCCTCATTCTTCTCTTCAGGCTCTTTCAACCTCTCCTTGCCCTTTTGTTCTCAAAATCCAAAGAGGGAATATGCCAGTCCATTGGCTGCTGCGCTGTCACGCTGTACCTGCAGTGACTAGCAGTCTAAATGGGATGAACAAGTGGTACATGGTGAATTCCAATGAAAGATTATATTTCTCTCATTGTATCTTCTGGGGAACGCATTTTTTTTTTGTTTATGCACTGGAGCTGGTCATTTTTGCCCTCTGGCTGTATTTTTAGGGAAGGAGCTTAGATCTTTCAGGAAAGTACAAGAGCAAGCATCTCCACAGCCAAACAGATCCTTATCTGCAACTCCATCTCTGCAGGGCATATGGAACAGACTTTCCTGTTTGCTATTTTCTAGTCATAAAGAATCGCTGCTTTTGAAAGCACCTAGAAATAGTAACTGAATCATAAACTGGAATTTAGAATAAAGCTACAATTCTAAGTCAACTAAGCTTCCTTGAAAGTTAACTCTGTCAAAATCAATAGGACTTATTCATAGAAAATAAGTTTGGGATAACAGTGTTACAAAGAAATAGCAATTTTCTTTTCCAGAGGAAAGGTGATTTTCTAGCAGATGGGGCAAATTTTGCTCCTTCCACAAAATGCATTTTGGCCCTTCTGCATTTTTTTAATATGATTGTTGTAAAATAAAGTAAAATAAAATAACAGTGGGTTTGTCCTGACTCTGTCCATGTGTTGAAATATAAATACATGGACCTAAAAACTGCTCCTGTTTTCTTTACCTTTGCCCCATTCTTCTCCACCCACAAATCAGATATTTCTAACTGTATTTGATTATCAACTATTCTTCAAGTCAGGAATGTGGAAAATGTAGTCCATGGGCCACTTGTGCCCCCGCCCCGGGGCTACTTGTTATAGCTCCAACCCACTAGTGACCCCATCAAAGATCAGACCCATTCGTTAAAAAAAACCAAACCCAAAAACTTGACTATTCAGTCCCCAAACACTGAAAAACTGACTAGCACACACCACAAAAACATGGCACTTGATGGGATTCTTGCACCTCTGCTCTATAAACTTCAGAAAACACACACACACAATCAGCCATTTTTAGGCCTAATTCCCAAACCAGAAGTGAAGTGACATTGCTCCCAGTTATATGAGGTATAGCAGTATCTCCTCCACCAGGGAGGAAGTCACAGGGGGAATCACCCTTCATAGTTTCCCAATCCTGCTTTAAGTACAACCAGATCCATTACAGAAGAAACAACATTACAGTAAATGCAAAAACAGTTGCTATTTTGAATTTATGAATATATTGTACTTCAAAAGCCAGTTGAAGGCAGTAGAGAGACAATGGGTTCAGTCCTCATAAAAATATGTACAAATGAGTTGTTTAAAGCAGACTTTCCTGTCTCCATCCCTTCAGCAGCCCTATCTCTCAAAAATTGCTACAGAGGATGCAAAGACCCTTGCTGAATGGAGGGAGCTGTGATTCAAGGGGATCATGAGGAACACCCCAAATTGGGACATGGGCAATTTTCTCTGAACTGAAATCTTGGACCTATAGACAATAGATTCTGGATCCAACCCAATGAATACAGTACATAGCAGAGAATAGATATTGGGTAACTCAAGGGGAGCTCAAGCAGTGATTCTCTGCATGAATACACAAAATGTCCTCATTTTTTATCTGTGAAATATTGGAGGATATACCAAGTGTGGCAGCCTGCAGAGGTTCAATAAACCTCCTATTTATCCTGCTTGCCTCAATAAGACAAAAAAAAAGTGACCTATAGTCTAAACTCAGGGAAGAGCACTGTTTCGCTCCAAGAGGTGCTCCCCCTGGTTGGAATATGCAGAGATTTATATTACTGGTTCTACAATTAGGCCTCTAGCATAATAAAATCCACATGTCATCAATATATTACAAGATATGCTGCAGATCCTTTTTTCAAAATTCATTTTGGATGAAGAGGATGGGAGAGGAGAGGAAATATGACATAGTCTTCCTATCCGAATTTGCTAAAGTGGTGGGAAAAGCAGACTGCAGCCAAAGGGGCTTTGATAAAGAAAAGCATCCAGTATAAAACGTCAGGTTATGTTGGTGACATTTTCATTTATTGCTTATTGATGTCTGTGTCTGCCCTCTCCTTTTCTCCATTTTTAGCTATTTATGTAGCCAGATAATGAGGGAGATGAAATAGCAAGGCAGGTGTTAAATGATAACCAGATTTCTTCTCTTGGCATTATCCAAGAGGTAACAGAATTCTAAGGCTTCTATTGTCTGTTACCTGGAGACTGGTAATTATGATAGATTATAACCACAACTTCTCCTGTCCCTGTCATTCGACTAGAGTCCTCTGCACTCTTGCCTAGGATGAAGCTCCTGAAAGATAACTTCTAAGAAAACAAATAAGGATTTTGGTTTGCATCTATTGCTTTTATAAATTTCACCCATTGCACTGGTGGTCATGCTGGCAGTGATTTTATATACTGTCCTCAGTATTTCAACAGTGGTGCCTCATTAAAAATATAGTAAAATATGTCAGCACTTCAAACACTGTAAACACATATAATGTGGGGGTTTTTTTAAATGTGTGTGACAGGCCCTGATCCTCTCTCAAATTTGGTGTGGCAGTTCCAATCCAATAAGGCACCCTGGCAATATCATTTGGTCCTGGCTCCACTCTTTTATCACAACCATTGTGTAACAGGGCTAGAGTTTTAACTGTTCCTCAGAACCAAACTGTTTATTTAAGATAGCATGTCCTATTTATTACAGTGTCTTTAGATAACCCAGGGTGACTCAGTGATTATAAAACAAACTGTAACATTTATTATAATAACAGTGGAAATAAAATAACTTGCTAGAGTTTAGTTATAGTACAGTGTTGATACATTAACAATTTAAACTTCTGACAGACTTTGACATTCAATTCCTGCTTTATACACCAGTTCCCTATGTCTTTTTCTCAGCTGCTTAATCACACCCAAGCCACCCTCTCTCTGGCTAGTTCTCACTATAGGCTCAAACATACAGAGACACTTTGCCTTATATAGAATTCCTCTCATCCATAAGTCCCTCCCACCACACCACTGTGCTGGGTTTTGTTCTTGAGGTACCATTCCTGTTGCCTAGCAATCCACCATCAAGTTGCAGTGGCATTCCAAATAGCTAACCCCAAAACAGCTTTGTCACACAGCAGTACCTCATTAAAAATATAGTGAAATATGTCAGCACCCCAAACACTGATTTACTGATAATGAAATGTGATTCAAAGATGAAAATGACAAAATAGTGGCTTTTTGGCTTCACTAGAGAGCATTAGAACAGATTTCAGGTGAAGAGACCCTGTAGTTACAATGGAGAATTGGAATTTTGAGGCCTTCTTTACAGCCTTTGTCCCTGACACTCCTCAGCCTCTTCTGGTTGGTCTGGAGATGTGGAACTCAGCTTTCCGCCTGTATGAAAACACTCTTGCTGCTGTAATATCCTAAACCAAAGTTGCAGACCTGCAGACTTTTACTAATCCAACTTGTCTCACTTGCATGATGATTATGAAAAATATGGCCCTTTTCGCACAGCAGTTTGCAATCGAAAGGGCCCCTTGAGCGTTGTGTAAATGTGAGAAGCGGTCTGCATGATGCACTTCCATTTATGTGATGCTCAAGGCCCTCACGTGCAGCAAACACGCATTTTTTTTATTTTTGGCTTTTAGCCAAAAATGACCCGCGCTTGCGCAACGCTCACAGGCCTGGGCCATACTCACCTGCCGTGCGGAGCCTCTGGAGCCGGGCAGGTCGTGCATCCTCTCCTCAGTGCAGCCTCCAACTCCCAGGCTGCATTGTGGAAGGAAGGGGTGGGGTGCGGGTGGGGCTCTCGCGCAAGCAGGAAGGAGCTGGGAAGCTGAAGCAGGAGGCTTGCGAGACCCTTCCTGCCTAGGCTTCTCATGCGAAGACCCCAACCCGCCGGCGTTAAAAGGTAAGGTGCGAAAAGGGCCTATCTCTGCCTGATGAAGAAGCCACTGAGATTTGGAAGCTAGTGTAATGTTTTTTATTCTATCTTATTGGCTGAACGAAGGTATCACCAATGTGTATTTTTGGTTTTACAGTTTAATAGTCAACATGGCTTCTCTTGAAAAATATGAAAAAGAGTGTGTATGTTTTTAAATGAAAAAAAATGCAGAGACAAAAAAAAAGCAATGGATTTTCAAAAGCAGAGAATTAAATTATGAAGAAGTTTCACAAGTTTCTAGGAGCCCAAGGGGAAGTGGCCAAAGAAACAGGAATAGACTTCTCAGTTCTACTCTGAGAAATCTGTGCAGCTACAGCCTGACTGGCTGTAGTTTTAAGCAGAATTATGAAACTGCTAAACAGTGACCATACTCACATGGAATTAAAAGCCAAGATTCTGGAAAAAAAATCATTTCTTATTCTGAACATGGTGTATTCTATTGCACACAAACTCTTTGTTCACACTCTGCTGCTCTCTTCTAGCATGGTCACTCAACTGAAAAGAAATTAGAAGCTTAGCATATTGTGAACACACATACACACACACACACACACACACACACACTGATTTATGATCTTGGCTTGTAAAGGGAACCACTAGCCAGGACCTCCAGTTAAGATAACATGCTAAGCCTCTAATTTCAGGTTAGTTTTGTGTTCTCACTCTTAAGAAGGAACAAAATTGGAACAAACAGGCTGTGTACATTGTAGATTTATATGCTGTATATTGTATGTATTTTATGTTTTATTGTTGTATCCCACTTTGAAATTTTTGCAGCTTGTTCACAAAGTTCCCAATTTGGCCAATATCAAAAAACAACCCACACATATTGGAAATTAAACACGCAACCTTCAGGTATAATCAGAGACTTAGTTGCCTGAGAGCCCACCTTCTCCATTTTAGGTCTTTGAAGTCATCCAGAGAAGCTCTCTTGAGAGTGCCACATGCGCCTAAGATCCAGGCCATTAGTAGCAGGGCATTTAGTATTGTGGCACCAACTGTGTGGAATGCTTCTCCCATTGAAAAAAGACACACTCCCACATTGTCTAGTTTCTGACACATATTAAAAACACCTTATTTTTTGAAAATCTTTTGTGATTAGTACAATCTAACATATATTTCTTGGACTAAAACAAGAGAGTATATAGTACTGAATATTGTGAACACTGAACATTGAATATTGAACATTGAATTTTGTGAATATTGAACATTGTGAAGATTTTATATTTTAGTGATGTACTGAACTCTGAAATGTTTAAACCAAAGCAGTATATAAATGTTTGTGAATCAAATAAATAGTACCATAAATTATTATTAATTCCCAGGGCACATATCATTACATTCAGTACATCAGAATATGACATTAATTTCTATGTGGACTCCATATACAGAGAAAATCACATACTGCCTGTCTGCCTGTCCATCCATCCATCCATCTATTTATCTTTATACGGAGAAAACTAGATATTAGGGTAGTATAGTTTTTGACTTTTCATCAGTTAGAAGACTGTACATTTTATTCTGACCACCAACTTAATATTTTAAGGCAGAAGAATTAAATATGATGTAGGATGTTTCATTTGCCACTGGATGTGGTGGTGTCAGCTTACTGATAAAACAAAGCATGTTATTTGCAGTAAGTTCCTCACCTGCCCAGAGTGTAGGGATGTTAAAGTAACTGATTAAGTTATCAGATTATTTATTTGAAAAATGTAGTCTGAAGGAGTCATCATTCTGGATTGTGGAATGAAAAGTGAATGTAGACGACTTCCTGTCATTTGTCATACCTCAGCTTGTTATTTCTGCATGAACAATGATGGACTGGTACGTGGTCACAGCCCACAAAGTCAGTGAAAGTATATTCTTTTTCCATAGTTTGCAGTATATGAGATTCTCATTTAAAACTATAGTAGCAGCTTCAGTAGATATACTCTACACTTAACAATATGTGTGAATTTGTATTTAAAAGCAGTGCTTAGAGCATACTGTTCAGCTGAAGTAAGTGGGATGGGGAGACGATGATATCAAAATCGACAAGATACTTTATTCCCATTTTAGCCCAACTATAAACCTCATGTGACATTCTGAAAAAAGGCAGCTAAAAGAGCCATCTCAAAAGAAAAGAAGGGAAAGTTTCTCCCTAGCATCTCTATATGTTTAAAAGGACTGAGTGCTTTTAAACTAGGGGTACATCTGGTTTTTAATAATTCTCATTCAATACATCCCTACAGAAAAGCCTTTCAACCTGATAACAGGAGGAAATCACAAGTCCATTATCAGACCATATGTTTAAATTGGGGAACAGGGCTGAATTGGGGACAGGACTCTTGCAGCTTTAATAGTTAACAAATCTAAGATCACAAAAATATACTGTAAAGGAACAACTGTCAGGAGTAACTATGGCATACCTCTTCCCTCACCCGATCAAATCACATCCTTCTAGTAATAGAATCATAGAATCATAGAGTTGGATGAGACCCCAAGGGCCATCAGTCCAAGACCCTGACATGCACCTCCCATCCCAATATTGCTGTTTACTGGCCAGTAGAAAGGTGAGAGCCAGAATGGTATAGTGTTTTGAGTTTTGGACTATGACCTTGGAGACTAGGGTTCATTTCCCCACCTGGCCATGGAAATCCACTGGGACCTTGCATGCGTCACACACTCTCAGCCCCAGACAACACCATGATAGGTTCAGCATGAGTCAGAAATGAATTGAAGGCACACAACACAAAACAACACAACAAGAGCAACAAGAAGAAAGCAGGGGTCAGTGGCAGAGAACAGATCAGCTTTATTCCTGCTGCTGGATGCACAGCAACTTCAACCTCATATTGTATGAGTTCAGCTTCATATCCACGCTATTTCTCCTCTGTAGCATCCAGCTTTCAGGCCTTCCTGAAACAAGGGTGATATTGGATTACTTTGGATAGCTGCAAGGTTAATTTTAGAGCTTCTTCTGCCATCTCATTATTTGCTCACAGAGAAGAGAAAGAAAACAAGTAAATGTGTGTGTGTGTGTGTGTGTGTGTGTGAGAGAGAGAGAGAGAGAGAGAGAGAGAGAGAGCATAAGGAGGAAGTTCTTGACATACCTGAAAGGAAGGAAGTTCTCCAAGGCATCTTCTCTAAAATCTGGCCAACATTTCCTTTTAACTTTCTCTAAAAGGCTCATCTCTGTGATCTTAATCGCTAGCAGCTCTGAGCAAGGATTTGGGCTGAGTAGGTGGTTACCATGTTTAGTGCCTCCATCTCCTCTCCACTCCCAGTTTCAGTATCAGGCTATATGATAGCTTTGTCTATAATGCTAGATCTGGTTGGCTCTTGTATGTCACAATGTGAAAATGCTGTTGTCAAGTGACGCACAGATATGACCAACTGTGTGCCAATGGCTCGTGGGGGTGGGGGTAGGGTGGGGCCTAGCAAAGTGTGCTTTAATTGCTGCTGCTAACATCTGAGGTCAGTCCTGAATCAGACCCCAAAATAAAGTGGTTAATTTTAAAGGGGAAAAAAAAGCGACCTATATATAGAGTTGCCAGACTGAAAATTGGTTGAGAAGAAGAGGGAATTTTGGTAGGTGTAGATTGCTACCTGTTTGCATTACAGTGCATCAGATGAAATTCTCTCTTCTACATAAACTTTAAAGGTACTGGAGCCTTCTCCAGATTCCAGCCTGGGAATACTACAACATACAGGTTTGAATGAGGCCAAAATTTACAAATAGGCGGTAGTATATGTGCGAGAGTGTCTGTGAATGTCTGAGTTAAGGGACTCCACTCATATACTACTGACTGGAAGAAATCACCCTTATAATAATCCCCAGTTCTCCCAGATATGTCCCAAACCCCATCCCCAAAAATTCTCATAAAAATGGCCCATTGCATCTCTCTCCAAAGACCTCCAGGGGGCATCTTTCTGTGTGTATGTGCCTTCAAGCCACTATGAATTTCACAGGAGTATTCTTAGGCCGGAATTTTGGCCCTATAAGAGGCATCAGACATACCGAAATAGATATTAAATAACTAGGGGGCTTGAGTATCTATTTCAGTCTATCCGATGACTGCTATAGGACCAAAATAGGCTTTAAAAATAAAAGAGAACAGAAGATCACTTATAGTTTTGAAAAATAGTGGTGTAGCTTGCTGAAGTCTAGGGGAGTGTGGAAATCAGCCCAAATGTTCACCTGATGTTGCCCACACTGGATATGCTACATAGCCTTAAGTGGACACAGCTATAGGGACTGTCATAAGAACTGTCTGCTCTTCAGCATTTACCACAACATCACTGTCTCTGTTTACAGTGGTAAATAGCAGAGCTCTTTCTTCTGTGATAGCAGGAAAAAAATATTGACTTCCAAAATTTATTTCACACGGTAGAAAAAATTCATTTGAATTCTCTTTAAGGGGGATGTTTCTGAAGCCTACAAGGAAGGTCACAGTAGAACATTTGCATGGGTGGAGTCCTTTTCACATTTAAATTACACTAGATAGCTTGAACTCTCCATGAGTCAGTTTCCTTAGAAGGCAGGACAGGGTTCAAGGCAAAATAACTGAAATAACAATCCTTCTTCTTCTTCTTCTAAATACATTTAAGCCTCTGACACTGCTGAAGCTTTTCCTGGACCTACAACTATGGTGCCTTTGCACAATGTCCATTCACTATTGGGGAAACTTTCCCAGTGGTTTGTGCCCTCAGACTGCATTGTTATTCTGAATGCACTAATTGCTGTGTAAAAATGTGAAGCCTCCTGTTTAATCCATTTGCAAGGGGAGAGTAGTATTTCTCATTATGGTTTGTTTCCCTAGAAACTAGCTTAATCAATCAAAGATTTGCTGAACCTAGAGGTCTGCCCAAGGATCCGTGTCACCCTCATGGCTGGGTAACGCAGGGAGGCTGAGGAACACTCTGATAAGTATTTTTCAACCCTAACAGCCAACCATTTCTTTTGAGATTGGTTCTTTCCTCTCTAATACTCTGGCTCTCTCAACATAATGAATGAGCTATGGGAGATGCAAGCCTCACAGTACCATTTGTTTCTTATCCTTAAGGAAAAAATGAACCCTTCTGTCAGTGAGGACTATGCATAAAAATAAGAACTTTCTGTAAAACAAATGTTGAAGGTGACCTACCCAAATAATTGATATGACCATTTTTGTATTATTTGGGATGGCAGGAGGAAGCAGAACCTTTCCCTCTGGGTATGTATTTGTTCTGCCTTATACTTTGTGTTTTAAATTTAATTGCTCTAACTACACCTTGAGTGTGTGCCTCAGTTTGTGTCTGAGGTAGTGTGAAGCTCAAAAGGATTTTCGCCTTTGGTGGGGCAAAGGTTCGAAGCTTAATTAATTAATTGCATAATTATATAATTCAAGCCACCCCCTGAAAATGTAAATGTATTGAAAACCACATGGCCATAGGAAATGATACTGAAACATTGTTCTTCATCTTTGAGGAAAACA
The DNA here is from genome assembly GCA_030412105.1 of Cyclura pinguis. NCBI lineage: Eukaryota > Metazoa > Chordata > Lepidosauria > Squamata > Iguanidae > Cyclura > Cyclura pinguis. Next base: position 243,064,511 of record CM059599.1, on the reverse strand, counting down.
GAAAGCTTCTATCAAATGATGTTGTTTATATGAAAAAAGAGGTTATTGTAAGACCAATGTCACAGGTGACCTATTTAAGGATCTGACACTTACATATAGTATCTTAACTTCTAATGGCTACTAAGGTAGTCCCAAAACTTGCAGTCCCCAAACATCTGGAGGGCAGCAGATTTCCCATTACTTGTTTGGGTTGTAGTCTCAAAAAGTAATTTTCCCAACTCTGACTAATCCCATCTTTTAGGGAGATAATCAGCAACCATTAGATCATCAGCAATAACCTGATAATTATCAGGAAAGAGAAGGAAGATCCTTGACCTGATAAATATCATAATCACAACCTTCAAAGTTTTTAAAAAAAACTTCTGGGGTTCCCAGGTTTCAGAGGGTCAGCTATATAGCACTTCTCTATGTCTCTAGGGAGGTAGATGAACCTCAGAACAATTGGCACTAGTTCTTTGGGGGTGTGTGTGTGTGTATGAGGTAGCTTTAAAACCCATCTCTAACTCCTTCTAGCTGGCTGATTGTGAAGGTGTTTGTGTGTGTGTTGTGTCTGTACAATATTGGTGCACCAAAAAGCCAGATATGAGGGGAAAGGACCAGGAAGATTGCTGATGGGTACATGCACATGGGCCCTTCATTCCATTTAGAGTAAGGCAGGGAGTAGAGCACAAGGATCAAAACTCATGAGCTTTCTTGTTGTAGAAGATCAGGAGGTAATGTTGCAGGCTGTCTGTCTGCTGCCAGGCGACAGAGTGCAGGTCTAGCAGAAGGCAGTTTCCAGTCAAACAGACACCAACAGTCAGTACAGCTTGCCTGTTCAGCATGGGAAGAACATTGTCCAGAAATAATCCAAAGGTCAGGAATCTAGCAGGCAATGCAGTCAGACAGTCCAGGGTCAGAAAATCCAGGCAGGCAATGAGCAAGGAAACACAAAGCAAAGGCCAGCAAGACACAAGTTGTTTCTGGCATCAAGCTATTGTCCTGTGCCTTCCTTAAGAAGTCTGGAGCCAGCTGGCTCTCATCCCAGCCTGCTGTATTTGCTTTTGCATGTCCTCCTGTGAGGCTGATGTTCACCTGGGGAAGCTGAGTCCTGGCCCATGACAGGTAATGGTTCAGAGCTTGGAACAAACCTTCCACAGGCCACTGCAGCAGTACAGAGTGTGGGATACATGTACTGTAGGTAAGGTGACATGCGATGCAAGCTCTAGCAAGATTAATGCTAACTGCTGTGGCCAGTGCAGTTGCCTACCTGGGTAAAGAATGCTTTCCCAATCCTGACCCTGTGCTAGGTGGTCTAAATGTTGTAGTGACTCTATCAAGTGGACAGTACATAAGTAAGAGAAAGGAAATTTCCATGATCCCACACTCATTTTCATATTAGTTGTGTCTAAACAATACAACCCAATTATTCACATAAGTGAAGAAGAAACTTGGGACTCCACCTACTGGCTGGGAGTCCTAAATGCAAAGCACTTCCTCTGCTGTGGCCTGCTGGAATGCCACCTGCTTGCTGAGAGGCTTTATTGCAACACATCTCAGCTGCTGAGTTATACCAGAGTGAGATATCAAATCCTGGATCTAGATATCTTGCTGACATTTGCTTGTTGGAATCTTTATTGAAACATATCTCAGCTGCTTTTGTGAGACTTGTTGCCATGATCTCAAAGTACACCCCCCTTTTGGGTATTACACATTGAGATACTACTTATTGCATCCTTGAACAACCTGTAGAAGGACACATCACAAAGACTTCCTTAAGCACCTGTAGACTGAGGGATAGGGTATAAAATGATTTATTTTGCTGCACTTTCTCTGTTTTGTGGTATAGAAGAAGGAGTTCCAACACTTGTTGCTTGTCACACAGCCGGGTAACAGGAAGACTTGCTAAAATTCCCTCCTCTGCCCAATCACTAAAGTGACAGAAGCCCTGGCTCTTATTTCACCTGGGACTCCTATCTGTATCTGTTTTGGTTTACTTCTTAGGGCCTACATCTGTAGACTTTTAGACAGCAGAGGCAAATGGAATCTTCACAATTAATCACCACAAAAACACATCAATGCTTCCATGGTCCCTTTTCTTTCAGTTTGCATCTACTGTAGCTGGGGAATGTTATCATACTGCTTCTTCTTCTCTCCTACCATTGCATTATAGAATAGAGATGTACTAAATTCTGAGCACAACTTGACTTTTAATGCTATAATCTCTGAAGGTTTTTACCTATTCCTTTCTCTACCTTCCACTAAATAAATGGAAAAGTTAAAGCTTTTGGATACTCAAGTTTCCATAAGCCTAGAAAGAATCAGTCGCACAATTATGTGTGTTTGTGTGTGTATGTGACTTAAAATTGCTTGCTGATTTATGGCAACTTCATGTATTTCATAGAGTTTTCTTAGGCAAGGAATACTCAGAGGCAGTTTTGTCAGTTCCTTCCTCTGAAATATAGGCCATTTCTGCACTACACCGTTATAGTTCTATTATTCCACTTTCAACATCCTATCGAATTCTGGGATTTGTAGTCTAGGGAGGAGCATTTAAAATTCTCTGCCAGAGAGCCTCTTGGCCTCAATAAACTATAAACCCAAGAATTCCACAGGATGTTGAAATGGTTGAAAGCACTATAACAATGTAGTGCGGAAATGTCCCTAGTCTACAGCATCTAGTATTTGACAATAACAATAACAATGGAGTAATGGAATATGATTGCTTTAATTCATTAACCTTCCTGAACTTTTCCAGAGAGTTATTTTTAATTCCTGGCCTATGTTTCAATTAGTGATATTACTGTAATTAAAGCATTTCAAATACTAGATTCCACCTTACAGGAGTGTTCTCTTGAATTGTTAAAAAAAAGAAAATCTTGACATCAAGCTTAGCTTTTTTCCTCTTTTTTGCCAATATCAAAACAAAGAAAATTCTATGAACAAGGGCCAAACATCTCCCTAACCTGCACAGTACTAGATCCTTAGAAGTAAAATTAAAAACAGTAGCATTTGATCAAATGGCCACGACATAACATAGTACCAAGGCAGGTGTAGAAGAACAGTTCCAACCCCAAATTAAGGCCCTTTCCGCACCTTACCTTGTTCTGGTGCTGGGGTGCGGGGATCGCACAAGTGGCCTCTGTTGAAAGGCTCTCCCTTCTCTGCTGCTTCAGCTCTGCACGAGCTGCCTGCTCACACGAGAGCCCCGCCTCTTCCTTCCGCAGTGCAGCCTGGGACCTTCCTACGCTGCGCTGGGGCAGGAAGCGTGACCAGTCCGGCTCCAGAGGCCCCACATGCCAGGTAAGTGTGCGTGGGGCCCAGGAGCAATGTGCAATCGCGCACCATTTTTGGCTTCAAGCCGAAAATGAAAAGGTGCACGATCGGCCCCTGCTGGCCCCTGGAGCGTCAGATGTTTGTGAGTGCGTCGTGCAGATTGCTCCTTGCAATCTTGCGATGCTCCAGGCCCTCTTTCACATGCCAAATGCCACGCGAAAAGGGCCTAAGAAGATGGATTTATTTACAGAGGGTAGGCAAATGTGATAGCTGTTTACAAGTAAGAACATTTTCAGAGAAATATAGTTCAACAGGCAAGAATAGAACAGACCACAGATAACCTAGGTACGGATATTAGTACAAAGGCAGGACCCTCAGACTGCAGCAAATGATACACTTTAGCCACCCAAGTCAAACTACTTAGTGCCTGAAGACAGAACTTCTTCAATCGATTCTCTCTCTCCCTAGCAGTAAAAATAAAATAATGACAAATTGGCAACTAACAGCATGTAGCCGTTCCACAACATCCAAAATCTTCTGCCTAAGGCCATACCTCACATAATGGCAGAGCTTGTACAGTCAACAGGAAATTGGGCAGAGAGCTAGAAACGCTGGAGCCAACTATGAGCACTGCATAGTACTAATGATGAGTTGAAACCCCTTGTTTTCATCAGAAAACTATTTTGATACATGGCCCAAATATCACCATTTCTCCATTGTGTCAAAATGAAGTAAATGAATGTCAATTAACTGGTTGTTATTGTTTGGTGGTTAATTTTTGTTATATATGTTCAATGCAAGACCCATTAAAATGCCATATGGTGACAGAGGAAACAGAAAAGGATGGGAGAATTTGAACTGCAGAGGAAATTGGGAATACTTGGTTCTTCTTTGTTAACAAGTGAAATTAACAGTCAAAAGGACTTTATTGTTAGTAGAAAAAAAAAATTCCAAATTGGTGTGAGGGTGCCTTCAGTGAGAAACTAAACGGCAGTGGAGGCAGAAACTAGAGAGTAGGAGAGAGTCTCTGAGAACAGGAGGCTTTACATCTTGGAAATTTATGCTGTCTTATTGACATATCCTGTAACTTTTGTAGAAATGCTAGAAATATAAGTTAGAAACCAGTAGAAACAGGGCAGTACCAGTAAAAATAGATCAGATTGTGCTTATTATCTATTTAATTTTATATGTTTGGTAGCCAGAGTAGCTTAATAACACAAAAGATTTATAAGTAGCCTAGCAGAAGGACCTATGCCTTCTGACTAGAAACCATTTAATACATACATTTCCTTGGTGTCTTTTCTTTTCTTCTTCAATTTCTTCACTTGCTTCCACTGTTCTTCTTTCTTATTGTTTTTTTGTCTCTCCCAATTCCATGCACATTCAGTTTTTCCCTTCCCTCACTCAGGAGGTGTATCACCACCTCCGAGTGTACCAAGCATCAGGAATTCTTTGCCCTCCCACAACTGTTTGAAGAGTTCTGGATCCTGAAAAGGGAGAAATCATGTTGGGTTGTCTAGAGGCCCTCTGAAGAAATAAATCTCCTGGACCTACCTCTAGCTTTATCTTTAGTCTATGCAAAGTTAGGGACAACTGCTTTCTAAAGATGATATTGCAGAATATCAGCAGAATTTAATTACCTGATATTCCTTAACTTATTTAAAAAAAACAACAGAAAAACAAAGCAAAACAAGACAAAACCAAGTTAATGCTAAGATGCTCACCTCCCAGGGTGCACTTCATATCCATCTTCAATTACAGAGAACTATGTTTCACCATCTGGGATCTATGCCAGACAAAATCACACAACCACCCCCATATTCTCTTTTATTTGTATGGATAAATTTTTATACTCCTTTATTAACAACCAAGCACTTCAGTGAAGCCTATAATGCTATTATTTAATAAAGAACAAACCATTTAAAAGTGACAATTGTGTGGAAATCCAGTTTGTGAATGCCCTGTGGCAGCACACCCTATGAAATTTCACAGGTGAAAACTGGGAAACATGTGGCCAAGCAACAGACAGAGTGTGTTCAAGATGTCAAAAGTTATTAATGAGGAAGAACAGACAAGCTAGGAGAGGCTGCATCAGTCTCCTTTTATCTGAGCCTCCTGGGAGAATCAAGATTCTGCCCCGTCTCTCCTCCCTACCCTGCCCTGCTTAATTGAATAGGAACTACTTTTGCAATTTGAACTCAGTTTGCAGCAACTGAAGACAGCTGAGGGTGAAGGAGAAAGTATAATGAGGAAGTGCAAAACTGGACATTTCAAAAGCCTCTGAAAAAGTGGGAGGACAGACGATTAATTGGGACTGTCCTTGCTAAAGAAGACAGTTGGAGGACATCTGCCAGATGGAGGCAAAGTATGGAAAGTAAACTCTATGGAGCTCCTTGGAGCCTACAGTACGACCTCTAGGTCAGTAAGGCCTACATTAAGACCTTGTAAGAAGGTTTTAATGTTGTCTGCTATTGTGCCAGTGAAGCCTTTTGGGGCCATAAAAGCCCCATGGTGGAAGAGACTGAAGTCACTCTTCAGAGGCTTTCATTGGCAGAATTATACCCCCAGAATTTTGTGGGATATAGTTTGCCATTTCAGGGAGTAAAAATTGAGGGGAGAGCAAAGAATGCAACTTGAGACAGCTTAGAAGAAGAAAGAAATGGCCCCTGGAGTAGCCTACCCTTGCTGTATGTCTAAAGCAGGAATGGGTAACTGTGGAGGGGTTGGGGCCATTTTTCATTCTGTCCTTATGCACCACAGGACAAGAGAATGTTTCAGCACACAGGAAATAACATAACATCATTTCAGACTTCCATTTTGGCTCGTTTCCAACTGATTTTTCTTTCTTTCTTTCTGAGGTGTGTGGGAAACAAATGTACACATTTGCTGGCAGTTTAGGGGGCTCTTTGCTGGTTTGGGGGCAAAAAAAAATCATATGAAAATTGATCTGAAAGTATTTTAAGGGCTTGTGGAGGGAGCTTCTGGGATCCCACTGAGAGATCCCAAGGGCTGCAGGCAAATTGTGGGCCACTATGGCCATTTCCACACTAGACTGTTATAGTGCTATGATTCCACTTTCAACATCCTATGGAATCCTGGGGTTTGCAGTTTGGGAGGGGCTGGCTGGCCCCTCCTGAAACTGCAAACCCCAGGATTCCATAGGATGTTGAAAGTGGAATCATAGCACTATAACAGTCTAGTGCGGAAATGGCTCATCTCACAATCATCAGGAAAAGGTTCTTTTAAGATTACCTGCAGAGGCATTGTATATGTTGTTTCTTAGTATGGTGTTAAAGATAGCTCTTATGTAAGGATAACTCTGTCACTGAAGTAAAGCTATAGGCAAGACTATTTATGAAGGCTAAACTATATATGACATTTGTCACATGGTTTTCCTTTTTGTGGCTAATTTAAGCAGAATCAACAAAGAGAGAGGCAAAAGATGATATGTGTTGGAATGGACTTCAATCTCCACCCACTGCACTGTGGTCCTGATAGGAACTGTCCTACAACCAGTGGGAAGAATACTCCTATTGATGACATTTGAAGAACTGTATGAGAAACGTCATGTTTAGTTTGGCCCTGACTAAAAGTCAGTGATGGCACCAAGACAGTGATAGTTACACTCAGAATTCCCTTAAACTATTTTTAAGATATTAGATAAGTATAAAAGAGCATTAATTTTACACATACTCACTTAAGTCCTCTTGACTGAAGATGTTGGTAAAAGATCCATGTGCCCAGAATCATCATATAGGGATCTAAATCCTTATATACTAGGGTGTGGGTTAATGTATGTAAGAAGGGGGCATTCAAGGTGCAGCAATAATAGTTGCAAAGGGAGATCTGCACCCTTCATTTGTCTGTTTTCCTCTACAAAGCCCAGTGATTGAAGCTGATTTTTCGCTGTAACTTGCAGTCACTCCCACTGCAAGAGGACAAAGACAGGAATGAAAGAAGTGGCATGATGTTATGAAGAGAAAGGTTGAAGCTGATGATTTTGAAAACTTTCTTAGCATGTGTCTGGCAGAAGGTTGTCCCAAGGGTAGAAGCTGACACCTCATCACTCATTTTGTTCTTGAAGGTATTATTTTAGGTGAACATCTTTCTGTGACAAGATGATGAAACTATACAGCTTAGTATGTTTTCCCTATGCCTGTGAATTACTTGATTCTAGAAGCTTATTCTAATATAGTAATTAAAATAATATTTCCATTTTTTTGGTGGGGGTTTTATTTGTGTACACAAAAATGGCCAAAGTTCCTAGCATTCCATCCATGTCTTGTTGCGTATTTCATATGCATAATGGCCATCTTTTGTCATTAACTAATTAGTACACTCTTTTATGTAATATCATGAAATTGTGCATCTATCTGGCTACAGATATAGATATGTAACCAGACAGCATTATAGAGACAGAGATAAATACAGATATCAGAGATATAAATGCTTGGGAAAAATAATTCTATGTGATTTGGAATATGGGAAGGAACAATTGCTTTGACTCATCTCCTTCAATAGTTCCACTAAGGCCCTTTCTGCATGTGGGGGGGGGGGGAACGGCCAAAAACAGAGCTCACCGGGTTTTTTTTTCCAGCCGGCCGAGTCCGTTACCACGAGGAGCAGTGCGAGTTCGCTGCTCTGCAGTCCTCCGGCGTACCAGATGGCGGCTTCCGGTTGGTGGAGGCTCTCCACCAACCGGAGAAGCTCGCCAGCCAGAAGCCCACCCCCGGCAGATCTGCAGGCACGCACTTGCGCGCGCCTGCAAATCTGCTCCAGAGCCGGGCGACAGAGCGGCACGGGGTTGCGCGCTCTGTGATTTTTAAAAACCTTGAAAAAGAGGTTTTTAAAAAACAGGCCGAGCAACCAGTTTGGGTTGCTTCAGAGTGGACTGAGGTATGGAACTACAGAAAGTAGTCCACCCCAGTCCACTCTATGGTGCAGAAGACCTCCGTTAGAGGTCGCTCTGCACCGTTTTCTTAGCCCGGTGCGGAAATGGCATAAGTTCCATTCACCGAAGTTCTGTAACTGGATGCAAAAGCAATAGGAGAGAGCCAACATCAGGTAGTGGTTTGAGTGTGGGGCTAGACTTTTGGAGACAAGGGCCATTTCCACCCTATACTGTTATAGTGCTATTATTCCACTTTCAACGTCCTGTGGAATTCTGGGGTTTGCAGTTTACTGAGAATTCTAAATACCCCTCCCTAAACTGCAAACCCCAGGATGTTGAAAGTGTAATAAGAGCACTATACCAGTGTAGGGTGGAAATGGCCAGAGGTTCAAATCTCTGTTCAGCTAATGCTTATATCAATAATTCTGAAACCATTATAGGCAAGTCACACTCTCTCAGTGTCTGATGGAGTCAGTGCCAAAGCTCCTCTGAATAAACCTCCCACAAGAAAAAAACCCTATAAGAGAACCAATTTAAGTTGGAATCAGATTGAAGGCACGTAAGAACAGCAGCAACAACAAATGCAATGGGACATGATAAGAATTAAGGAATTGATTCCTAAGATTGGTTTATTTATTTTAGTGATAAGCACATTTTTATTTACTTATGTTAGTAATAAGCATGTGAACCATGAGTACTATATATCCTCCAGGCCATAGCCTCATGAACACCTCGTTGTGAACCCTACTGATAACAGCAAAGAGACTTCTAAGTAAATATAATTTGGGTTTGACTGTTCTTAAATATATGAAGATTAATAACTGTGTATTTGTACTTTTGGCTGCCCCTGATCAGCTCATCAAAAAGAAAGAAAGAAAGAATAAAGTTTTAAAAAATGGTGAACTGCAATGTTTCTATCAAGAATTTTGAAGCATTCAAATAAAACAGTGACATCATTCAATAAAATTGCCAAACAGAGAAATATGCATCATCACACACATTCTGGTGCCAGTTGTGCATAACTACACACAAATAGGGTTGGAGCAGACTTACTTTATTGCAAGTCTGAGGGACAAAAAACTTTATTGTCTCTAAGAAGCCATGGCATCTTAATAAGTTTTATCTTCAAGTCAAGAAAAAAAAAAGTGCTTCTCAAATCCTACATGCATTATAAACCACCACTTACAAACCCTTTGTTCTAAAGTGCTGGCAATTTTTACCTGGGGCAGGTATTTTACTGCATTTAAAGGGTCTCTGCAAGATACTAGTAAATCTAAGGTGAACTTTCAAGCCCGATGGATACAATGGAATCTAAAGTTTTGTTTTTCCAAGTTTTGTTAGACTTCTTTCACGGGCATTATGATGTACCTTCCACTTTGCTGGCCTAACTTCAATGTATCCTTGGCAGATACTGTTCAAAGAAAAATAGCTAGTCTAGATAATAAACTGTTCTTGTACAAGTGTGGGTTCCCATCAGAGAAATAACCAAAATATATTGCTGCAGCTATTAAAACGCTTGGAAAACTGAAGTAAACTCACAATAGAAGCACAATATAGAGAGGATATTGGGCATTGCCAGTGACATAGAAGATTTCTTTCTTTCCAAAGATAAGATCTTTGTAGAAGAAATACCTTTATGACTAACATGTGGGTACAGATGGTTTGAAAGACTATAGATCTCCTATGAACCTGCCAAAGTTCTGGTCATCAAAGCAGGCTTTGTCTCAGCTCCACCACCCACACAAGTACATCTGGTAAGGTCTTCTTTCTGCTCTCCTTCTGCTAGCAGGCAAACACCTTTTCACTTAGACAGCCTTTTAGCCATTTTGTTAAGATAGTATCTACCCTTTATCTAGAGATCTCAAGGTGGCATACAATAAAAGCAGTCTAAATTTCAAACTTGTGTAAATAAAAATAATTTTAAAATGCTAAAGACACTTTTTAATTAAAAAAAAACAGATTAAAACCACTTAAAATAATTTAAAATGATTAGAACTGTTGCAGAAGAGTCTTCCAATGAAGGCTGTTGTCCTTTTCTCCACTTTCTGATTATGCTTTCAAAATATATTTCAAGTGTTTTAACTCTGTGCTTGGTTATAAGAAGACAGTATAGGTATTTTTTTAAAAAATAAATTGCCCTTTTATGTTAAAACTTACTGGGCAGAATCCTGTTAGTAACGTGTACGCACGTAAGTGTGACTTCTGTGTTCATACATCTCTTTTTGGACAGAGAAAAAGGTGCTATTCGCAATGTTGATAACCTCTCCTGCCACAAATGTCAGGCCCTGGGAGGGGTTCCTGCTGCTGCTTACCTGTGAGGAGGAAAAGAAGGGAAAAGGTAGTTCGTCTGATATAGCTCCAGGGAAAAGGGATAGAAGAGTATGCTTCGCCTGCGGAAAGTACTCTTATTTTCTTCCCCCTCTGACCTGAAATGAGCCATTTCTTCATTGTCTAACTTGCCACCCTGCTCTTTTCCCTCACCATCAGTAAGCAGCAGCAGAGGCCTCCTGGGGCTCAATAGCTCCTAGGAAGAGATGTTTGGGATGGGGTGCAAAGGTTTAGAGGATAGGCCCTTGCACTCTATCCTAAAAAAGACATATACAGGTGAGAGAACATGAAACTGCTCAGGTGGACTGTTACACTTTGCCTTTTTGATATAGGATGTCAGCCATTTTGTTCTAGTTGTATTTAGTTTCAATTCATGTTGAAAGTCATTTTGGGTCCTGCACTGAAAAAGAAATAGGGTACTAAAGAAATGAGCGAATGACGTAGTTTCAATTGAAAACTGTACATAGACATTATTTATTCATCAATAGGCCAACTGTTTCTTGGTGCTTAGGAAATTAACAATATTTTACAATAAAAAAATTACCAGACACCTATTAAAATCCAGCAAAACCAAACCTCGCTTTTGAAAATTTGATCTCTTGTAGCGTTAGGAGCCCTCTCATACTACATGACTGTGTCACTATGATTCCACTTTAACTGACATGACAACACTGTAGAATGCTGGGATTTGGAACTTTGGAGAGGGTATTTAGAATTTAGAGAGCCACTGTGGTATAGTGGTCTGAATGTCGGACTAGGACTTTAGAAGACCAGGGTTCAGTTCCTCACTCAACTATGAAAGCTACTGGGTGACACTGAGGCCCTTTTTGCATGGCGTTTTTAAAGCATCTTAGGCACGCTCCCTCCCCCCTTCACGAGCTGCTGTACCGCATGACATTCTGGCAAACCAGGTGCTATCACAGCCACAGATAGTGCTGATAGCGCGTTTTCTTATTTTCGCCTGAAAGGCATCAGTCGCGTGACCAGAGGGCCTGTGGAGCCGTCGTCCAGTGTGCTTCCGGGAAGGACCCGGGAGTGGGTGGGGTGTGGGCAGTCCCTGCTGCCTGTCCCTCATGCAGCAACTCCCAGGGGACACTTCGCCCAGCAGCAGGTTGGCCGCTGCCCCCATCGCAGCAGGAAACACTGCACGACACGTCGCCGTGAGAGGCCACCCCGGGGGCTGCGTTGCCACTCACACTCGAGACGACAGAAGCCCCTGGGGTCCGGCTGACCGTGGTTTTTAAAAAAAAAGCCGGCGCTATCGTTAGCATATTAGCACATTACCAATGTAGTACAAAACAGCCTGTCGGCAGGATCTATCGTGCTAACGTTAGCACGATAACCGGCAAAAAAATATAAAAAAAACCACCACTGCCCAATCAGGGGCAGTGGGGTGGGGACAGGGCGGGACCTAGGCGTGGCCCAGGATGCCGACATGCGGACAAGCCACCGGGCAGGGACTGGTGCTCTCTCGCCAATGCCCTGCTGTATGCAGACTGCAAGGGGGTTTCTACTGAGCCTCTTGCAATATTAGCAATATCGTGAGGGCTCTGGTTAGTCGTGCTATCTAGGTAAGGTGCGGAGTAAGCCATTTTCTCTCAGCCTCAGAGGAAGGCAATGGCAAACCTCATCTGAACAAGTCACGCCAAGAAAACTCCACAATAGTTTCACCTTAGGGTCACTATAAATCGGAAACAACTTGAAGGCTCACAACAACAATATTTAGAATTTAGAAAGAACTCCTGATGCCTCACCAGACTCCAAAACCAGGATTCCATAGAAGGTTGCCATGGTGGTTAAAGTGGAATATTAGTGCTATAATTGTGTAGTGTGAAAGGGTTCTAGATGTGGACGAACATCTCACAACTTTTCAAGAAAGTCTTTGGACAAATCTCCTAGGAAAGGGGACCCAAACTTGCAGAGTGTGTTTGTATATGTATTTTGTAATGTGGAATTGGGATGGAAACTACAACACTGAGAAAAGAAAGCACACTCAGTTAATCACAGAGATGGTGAAAATTATAAGATTAGTTTAAAAATTATTTTATTTGAGTAAAATTGAATACCTATAGAAATTGAATTTGCCCACTACTGTGTTTGAGCCAAGCTAAACACTATTAAAGTTTACATCTTTCTTGAGTATGCTGTTTTCTTAAAAGTTATATGATCACATATATTATTAACATTTAAAAAATTCAACTATAGTAATAGTTATAACAATGAATGGTGTTATTAGCAGTCCTTTGTAATAATCACACAGAGTGGAGTGAATAATTAGCATTGGCATTTTATTTTTCTTCAGAGGAATAAATTAGAATCAGTTGGATTTGCTTTCAAAATACCAAGTAGCAGTAACACTTGTTGATATAACATAATCTATGGTGCACAAGAAGACAGAAATAACCATTTCTTACAAAACTAATAAGAGAAGCAATATACTTCAGCTGCCATTGCCACCAGTATAATTTGATCACATATCTTTTCTCAGAGATGAAGGAAGATAAGCTGTGTTTGGCTTAGTCCTAAAGTATAGGTGGCCATTTCAAGTTAAGGGAGATTTGTGGGCAATGAGGGGATTATTAGGAACCAATAACACAGCAGTGGGGGGAAATTGTTTATTACTTTGTACTGAGAGGATATTTTATCCCAAGTTATAAGGAAAGGCCATTACTTTCTTGACCTAATACAGGTATTGTCTGATGTGGTTTTCAAGCCAAGAATTCCAAACATTTATATGAATTAGAGTGTGATTCTATCAGAGGGAAACCCTGGGAATCCACTGCTAGTCAAGGGAAACAATACTGGCTATATCAAGTTCTTTGGTCTCCACTTCTTGAACTACAGTTCCCAGTATCCTCAGACAGCTTATCAAACAGTCAAGTATGGTATGGATTATAGTCCAACATTTAACATCTGAGGACTCATGGTTGGAAAAGGCTAGGCCAGGTAGACCAATAATCTGTCTCCATGTGAAGCTTTTTAATATACTTCCAGGTCACAGGCTGTAGAAGAAAATGTTTAAAAACTCCCCAGTTTTGACTTAGGCCCTTTTCACAACTTACCTTTCTGCGGAGGTGGGGGGGGCGGCGCTCACGCGAGAAGCCTTCAGAGGAATGCTTTTGCATCCCTGCTGCTTGGGCTCCACAACAGCTTCCTAGTCAGGTGAGCGCCCCACCCATGCCCCGCCTCTTCCTTCGGCAGTGCAGCCTGGGAGCTGTAGGCTGCACTGAGGACAGGAAGTGCGACTGGCCCGGCTCCAGAGGCTCCGCAGGGCAGGTAAGTTCGCCCCAGGCCCCTGACTGGTGAGCAAGCGCGCACCATTTTTGGCTAAAAGCCGAAAATAAAAAGGTGCGTATGCGCTGCGCATGAGGCTCTTGAGCGTTGCATAAATGGGAGTGTGTCATGCAGACCACTCCTCCCATTTACGCGATGCTCAAGGGGCCCTTTCGCTTAAGAAATGCCGTGCGAAAAGGGCCTTAAGGTAGCAGCCAAGAGAAGCTTCCTTTCATTAGTCAATACTTTAATTCTTCTGGAAGCTAATCCTCTCAGCAACTATTTCCGCACTACACTGTTATAGTGCTATTATTCTGCTTTCAACATCCTGTGGAATTCTGGGGTTTGTAGTTTACTTTACTGAGGCCCTCTAAGTGCCCCTCCCTAAACTGCAAACTCCAAGATTCGATAGTATGTTGAAAGTGGAATAATAGCACTATAACAGTGTGGTGTGGAAATGGCCTATGTCTTCATTGATTCTCAGTCCAGCTTCTCTGTAATGAATACCCTATACCTTTACAAAGTAGTCAGTTGTTGGTTGGACAGGGATGGAAAAAGTATTCATAACTTTTCTCATTCTTGGTGTGCAAAAACTGTGCTCTGCTACATGGCTTATCATATATCGTGTATTTTGTCCCCCCCTCCACAAAAAAAAAAAAAAAAAAAAAAAACCTTTCACAAAGATGTTTTCTGTATGAAAAACTCAGTTTTGATTTTGTGCAAAAGAGGAGAGTACCTTTGTGTAAAATGTACAAAATCATTTTAAAAAAAGTATAAAAACACTTGTAACCTCATCCAGTATGGAAAAAACGTTTAAAGCTGTTCATTCTTTCCAGAGGCCTGTTGTGAGCTAAAGGAAGGAGGAGAATTCGTGATACTTTGAACTTCTTCCAGGAACCACAGAATATAAATGTAACCAATAATAAAAGATAAGGTGAACAAAGATATCTCAGAAAATCTCCCCTCTTCCTGAAGTAGTCATTTTGTATTATTTACCTGCTCCTCTCCAACTGCATTTCTAAAAGTATGGTGAACAGCAATAGCCTTAAATATATAATTTGATGTAATAAAAATCTAATTCAGTCTTAATGCAAGGTTAAGAATCATGCTTTAAACCTCCAAAGGTCGGGGAAGTCAGCTCTAAAATTGCCAGTGCAATTTATTATATAAAGCCCAGCTTTACAACCATGCAAGGTAATGTAGAAATACCTGTCACAACAGTATGATAAATATGGTTATAATGAGTTAACTGGCTCTCTGATGATCAATAGGCAGAGCAAAATCAATACAAAATTCAGGCAGGCCCGTGCAACACAGAAGCTACTGTTCCTTGCAGCTAGAAAATGGAGAGTGATGTTTCCTCACAAAACATCTCCATTTGACTTCCCAGAAGTCTCAACTTATTAGAAACTATGCTGGAGTAGAGCAAATATGCCTTAAAATACAAATACTTCGTTTCCCATGTAGAGTGAGGAGAGGAATGCTGCTTTTAAAACCGTGGTTATTAGTTCTTGCCTTTAGGCCACAGTTTTCTGCTGGGATTTTCTGCACAATCACAAACAAAATTCAAGAACTTGGGAAGCAGAAAGTGAAAAAGTTGCAAAGCAGAATGTGAGTGTTAAATGGAGCAGATCATATTATACCATATTTATAAGTAAGGTAAAAGAGGCCAGAATAACAGGGAAGATGACACCAAAACCTAGCCTTTGGGAATCCTAATTACATCTGGTTTGAGCTGTCACTTTGCAGCCATATTCAGTTATCTTAAATGTGATACCAGTGCTATTCATCTAATAGACTGGATCTTACTGATTTCAGGTCTCCTGGTTGATACTAAACAATTGTGTTACTCTCATATCAAAGCCTAAGCATGTTATAGTCATGTTTCATTCACCTACAGACAACCTCAGATGCTGCAAATACTGAGAGGAGGGAAATATGAGGCAAATTGAAGACTCAATTGTAAGGATTTAATTCTTTCAATACATTCATAGAATCATAGAATCATAGAAATGTAGAGTTGGAAGAGACCACACAGGCCATCCAGTCCAACCCCCTGCCATGCAGGAACACCCTCAAAGCACTCCCGACAGATGGCCATCCAGCCTCTGCTTAAAAACCTCCAGAGAAGGAGACTCCACCACACTCCGAGGCAGCATATTCCACTACTGAACAGCCCTGACTGTCAGGAAGTTCTTCCTGAGGTTCAGGTGGAATCTCCTTTCTTGCAGCTTGAATCCATTGCCCCTTGTTCTGGTCTCTGGAGCAGCAGAAAACAAGCCGCCTCCCTCCTCTACATGGCATCCCTTCAAATATTTAAACATGGCTATCATGTCCCCTCTTAACCTTCTCTTCTGCAGACTAAACATACCCAGCTCTCTAAGTCTATCCTCATAGAGCATGTCTTCCAGGCCCTTCACTATTTTGGTCGCCCTCCTCTGGACCTGCTCCAGCCTGACCATGTCCTTCTTGAATTAGGGTGCCCAGAACTGGACACAGTATTCAAGATGAGGTCTAACCAAAGCAGAGTAGAGTGGTACCAGTACCTCCCTCGACCTAGATACCATACTCCTGTTGATGCAGCCGAGAATTGCATTGGCTTTCTTGGCTGCCGCATCACACTGCTGACTCATGTTCAGCTTGTGGTCTATTAAGAATCCTAGATCCCTTTTGCACGTACTGCTATCCAGCCACATGTCCCCCATCCTATATTTTTGTATTCCATTTTTTCTACCTAAGTGTAGGACCTTACACTTCTCTCTGTTGAATTTCATTTTGTTAGCTTTGGCCCAGCTCTCCAATCTGTCCAGGTCATTTTGAATTTTGATCCTGTCCTCTGGCGTATTAGCAACCCCTCCCAATTTGGTGTCATCTGCAAATTTGATGAGCATACCCTCTATTCCTTCATCCAAGTCGTTGATGAAGATATGGAACAGCACTGGGCCCAGGACAGAACCCTGTGGCACCCCGCTAGTCACTTCTCTCCAGGATGAAAAGCAGCCATTGGTGATCACCCTTTGGGTTCGGTCGGTCAACCAATTACAGATCCAACTAACAGTAGCCCTGTCCAGCCCGCATTTTACTAGCTTCTTTGCAAGAATGTCATGGGGAACTTTGTCAAAGGCCTTACTGAAATCGAGAAATGCTACATCCACAGCAGTCCCTTCATCTATCAAGCTAGTAACTCTATCATAAAAAGAGATAAGATTAGTCTGGCATGACTTATTTTTGAGAAATCCATGTTGACTTCTCATTATTACCGCATTGCTTTCTAAGTGATTAGAAACTGACTGCTTAATGATCTGCTCCAGAATCTTTCCGGGTACTGACGTCAGGCTGACAGGGCGATAATTATTTGGGTCCTCTTTTTTTCCCTTCTTGAAGATGGGGACAACATTTGCCCTTTTCCAGTCTGCTGGAGCTTCTCCTGTCCTCCAAGATTTTTCAAAGATTACAGCAAGCGGTTCCGAAATGACCTCTGCCAGTTCTTTTAATATCCTAGGATGCAATTCATCTGGCCCTGGAGACTTGAATTCATCCAGTGTGGCCAGGTATTCTTGTACCACCTCTCTACCTATTATGTGCCTCATTTCCCCTGCTTCCTCACCTGCTCCCCAACCGCCAGGTTGAGTGCTTGTATCCTTCTGGGAAAAAACTGAGGCAAAGAAGGTGTTAAGTAGTTCTGCCTTTTCTCTTCCCCCTGTTAGTAATTCGCCATCTTCTCTGCGCAGCGACCCTATCGTCTTCTTCTTTTTCCTTTTGCTCCGGACATATTTAAAAAAGCCCTTTTTATTGTTTTTAATGTCTCTGGCCAGCCTAAGTTCGTTCTGTGCTTTAGCTTTTCTGACCTCCTCCCTACATCTCCTAGCTACTTGCTTAAATTCTTCTTTCTTGGTTTCCCCCTTCTTCCATTTCCTGTACATGTTTCTCTTAACACTTAGCTCAACTGAGAGTTCTTTAGTCAACCATTCTGGTTTCTTCAGATGCCTTCCATTTTTCCTCCTTATTGGCACCGTTTTAGACTGTGCCTTCAGTATCTCCCTTTTAAGGAACTCCCATGCCTCCTGAACTCCTTTCCCTTTCACTATTCTTGACCACTGAATTCCAGCCAGCAGCTCCCTAAGTTTACAGAAGTCCGCTTTTTTAAAATCTAAGATGAGTGTCTGGCTACACTTATCTTCTCCTTCCCACTGAATGCCAAATTCCAGTAGGGCATGGTCACTCCCCCCTAAAGATCCAACCACTTCTACCTCATTAACAAGGTCATCCCTGTTGGTCAGGATCAGATCTAGAATATTTGATCCCCTTGTGGCCCCTTCCACCTTCTGGACCATGAAATTGTCTGCAAGACAAGCAAGAAACTTGCCGGACCTTGCTGTCTTGGCAGAGGTTGACTGCCAACATATATTCGAGTAATTGAAATCTCCTATTATTACTGTCTCTCCTTTTTGAATGTGCAGTCATTTGGTTGAGGAAGGCGTCATCAAAGTCCTCAGTCTGGGTTGGAGGTCTGTAGTAAACCCCCACCAGAATATCCCTATTGTTTCTCGCTCCCTTAATTCTTACCCAGATGCTCTCGACCTGGCTTTCTGCGTTTAAGTCACGGATCTCTTCACAGGTGAAAATATCCTTGACATAAAAGACTCCTCCTCCTCCTTTCTTGTTTGGTCTATTTTTACAAAATAGGCTATACCCCTCTATTCCTACATTCCAATCCTGAGACTCATCCCACCAGGTCTCAGTGATGCCTATCAAATCATATTTATTTTGTTGTACTAGGAGTTCAAGTTCATCTTGCTTGTTTCCCATACTCCGTGCATTAGTGTAGAGACACTTAAGTCCCCGGGCCCTTCCTGCAAGTCCTGTACTATAGTTTCTACTCCTCCCGCTATTGGCCGCTTGTACTACTTGTCCAATATCATTTGGGCCTTTTCCCCCTGCGCTCGCCGAGTCCTGGCCTTGAATAATATTGTCTCCCTCCCCAGCGGAACTTAGTTTAAAGACCTCTGAATCCTCCTTGCGAGACTGTTTGCAAAAACATTCCTGCCAAGTTTGGTGAGGTGCAGCCCATCCCTTGCCAGAAGCCCACATTCATGGAAATTCAGGCCGTGTTCCAAAAACCCAAACCGTTGCTGGTGGCACCATGTGCGGAGCCAGTTGTTGACCTCTGCTATTGCCCTTTCCCTACGTGCGCCATATCCTTGAACAGGGAGGAGAGACGAAATAACCACCTGCACACCAAGGTCCTTAAGTTTCGTCCCCATAAGCTCGTAGTCCTTTGTGATGTGGTAAAAGCTGCTCCTCGCAGTGTCATTGGTTCCGACATGAACCAAAATGAGGGGCTTATGGTCAGTAGGCTTGACCAGCCTGGTTAGCCTTTCCATTATGTGGTTGATCTTGGCCCCAGGAAGACAGCAGACCTCTCGATTGAGCTTGTCCAGTTTACAAATTGCCATTTTGGTTCCTCTGAGCAAGGAGTCCCCAACAACCAGAACTCGCCTCCTCTGAGGCTTGTCCAGGGCTCCTCGACAAGCATGTTCTTCTAGGACTGCCTGGGCATTCTGTTGAGACTGGGAGCATTGATGTAGTTCCCGTTGCCGAAGTTGGATTCCTTCTTGTTGACATTCTGTTCCCTCCTCCTGGTGCTCCTCATCGTTCGTAAGGCCAAGAACTTTGAAGTGATTGTGTAGGTTGAGAGTCTCTGTTACCTTCCTGGACCTTCTGCTCCTCTGTGTGACATTCCTCCAAGCCTCCGTTTCCTGGCACAATGTGTTGACTTCCTGATCTGGCAGCTCCTCCGCGCATTTGGTCTTCCGGTACGTCTTCTCTGCCCTATCCAAAAACTCCTCCCCTTCCCTAATAAGATGAAGATTAGAAACACATGCCTCCAGCTGGCAAACCTTCTCCTTCAAGAAGATCACCAGCTTGCACTTGGTGCAGGTGTACCCGACAACATCTTGTGGCAAGAAAAGGAGCATCCCACAAGTGCTACAGGTCACCGTGGCAGCTCCCTCACCTTCCATGCTAGAAACTACAGAGAGTAGTACAGGAAGTAGTTCTAGAAAGAATAACTGGGCTTTCTTTCTGAAATTCAGCTGTATAAGCTACATCTGCTCTATTGATTGCCAAGGGTTAAACTTGAAGGATTGAAGTAGAGGACTTCAACAGTGCGCGCCTCCCCATCGTTAGTCAGACCGTGTGCTCAGGGAGGGCACACGGCCAGCACAAGGAGACTAAACAAAAACAAGCAAACAAACAGACAAACAAGCACTGTCCCACAAGTCTGTAAACACACCTGATCTAGGATGTCTTCACAGACCCAGCTCCCCCTCTGCTCTCTCCTCTGGGGAATCATTACTTCTCAAAAGTAGCAACAAGTGATTTTAGCTGTGAGAAAATCTTCACAAACCACATAGTTCTGAAGGCTATTTGCAATGTCGCCTTATTCTGGGGATTGGGGGAACTACACATTGTTTTGTACAGAAACCAGCATTTTCTGTGCAGGGTTGCAAAGAAGACTTGACCCTTATTGACTTTTTTGCAATCAAAAGAAAGGAAATGACTCTGTAACTTGGGATTTTGATTATTAAAAAAGTTATTGAAAGAAGGATATTGGTTATTTGTTAAAAATATGTATGTATGTATAACCATCAAAAGAAAGATCAGAAATTGCTTTCTCTCTCTCTCTCTCTTTCTTTTTCTTTGTTTCTTTTTTCCTATTTTGTTTCTTGACTTAATTTCTGTAGTTTTAATGTAATGAGAAAATTAATTAAAAGTTTATTTTAAAAAAATAACTAAAGTGTCTGGAACCCCACTGAGAAGAATGATAGAGCTCTGAAACTTTTGTGTAGTTTTCTCCTGGCATTCTAATGCCCCAAAGTGTTATACTGGAATTATTCTCTGAAGAAATGCACATGAGGGTTTAACTAAAGAAAGAATGCCCTCTCCACAGAAAATATTTTACACAGAAAACGTATTTTTTTCAGAAAAACGTGTCTATTTCTCAACAGAATAATTACTCCAGGATGCTCTGTGACATTTGAATATGGGGATAATGATGCAAAGAAATATTCATTTTTTTTTATGCAGTGGGAAGAAAATTATGGCAATTATTCATCTTTGTATGTAAGGATGAAATATGGAGGGAGGATTTACTTCTGTACTGTAAACATGGTCAAATAATTGATTGGTTAATGAGACAAGATTTTCCTTTTCAGAAACCATGCTAATTCTTCTCACCAAGGTCTGTTCTTTCGAGTTTAGTAATTCCAATTTAAAAGGTCTTCCATAAATGGAACTATGGCACACATTTGGCTAGTAGGTCTATAATCTCCTGACCCTTCCCAGATCAGTTTTAAAAACTGTGTTAAGATGAGCTATTTTCCAGTATCCTACTGAGAAGGTCAATTTCACTGACAGGTTACTTATCTGAGTCAATATCATCAGGCCAATATAAGGAGAAGGCCTGAGGCTAAGTGGAAAGCTAGCAGACATTGGGCAAACTGAGATTTGAAAAGAAGCAAGGGAAGTCTGTGAATGTGAAACCATTCAGCAAGTCCCAAATCTGTCTTATGGCCAAGAAATATTTCATCCATGACCAGGAAATATTAATAGGCAAGTCACAGAGAAGACACCAAATGGGATGCCTCAGTGGGTAGATGTTTTTGAAAGCTCAGGATCAGTGATGACCAGTGGTACAGAAGTAAATTTTGAAGAGTGAGAGCTAATTATGGCAGACCCACATTTAGAAATCTCAGCCAGAGAGCTCTTTGATTACTCTTTGGTAAACTACAAACCCCAGAATTCCACAGGATGTTGAAAATGGAATAATGGCACAATAACCGTAGTGCAGAAATGGGCATTAGGATTCAGTTTTTCACCCTGAATTCTCTGGTGGCTCTAAGAACTGCTCAGAGATGGGGAGAAAGAGGTTACCAGGTACTGGCACTAGCAGGAAATTGATCTAGAAATGCGCCTCAGCATCAATTGCAATTTGTAAACAAGTTCTTCAGTTCAGGGTGGAGAGGGTTCTGGTAGTTGTTAAGTGGGAGTTCACCCCTTTCTTCCTCCTTTGCAATCCTGAGAGAAATTCATTCCTTGAAGTGCGAAGAGAGTGTTCTTCCCAGGAAAAATAAAATTTCAAAGAGGAAGGAGTTTCCTCAAAAAGACAGCAGCAGAGAAAAGAGTTAAATTCCTTCTCCCTGCCTGCTCT
Organism: Cyclura pinguis; assembly: GCA_030412105.1. Lineage (NCBI taxonomy): Eukaryota > Metazoa > Chordata > Lepidosauria > Squamata > Iguanidae > Cyclura > Cyclura pinguis. Next base: position 243,042,552 of record CM059599.1, on the reverse strand, counting down.
GATCCCATTTTTAGAAGCAGACACATTTATCATCTTGACTGTCAGAGGATGGCCTAAGCTACACAAGACGTGGAGGAGGGTGTGCTAGGGGGAGGCTCCTTGTTGTTCCTGGCAATGACTTCCAATATGTGCAACAGGATACTTGAAACAAGTAGGAAAACGATGTCAGAACAAAATGTCTGCCGGTGAATACTTGTTGTATTGCCATCTCAACCAACTTTGAAAAATCAGTTTCTGCTCTGTGCTCCAGCTTTAGTGAGACAACAAAAGAAGCAGAGATGATTTAAATCTTAAACACAATTTTCATTAAAAATCAAGGGCAGAAGCTAAGGAATGAATTATTTTTGAAGATGAACCTTTGGGCACCGAGTCATTTGTGTTACTGGATGTAGTCATATTATTCAAATCTCAGCACAGAAGGCCAAACAGAATAATGCATCACACTTAGAAGGGTATTTCACAGGAGACAGCTTACTTCAGCGGAGTTTTGAGAGCTGATATCTCAAAAAATAAATGGCTATTAAAGTGAAATATTGGGCAGCATGTAATATCACTTAGCTTGTTGCATAAGAATGCTGAAATGATGCTATTGGTACCGTTAGTGACCGCAGTAAAGAGTGAAATTAATATTGCAGCCAAGAAGCGATGACAGCTTATGGAAAATCCATTTATTACCTTAAAGGGCTTTTTCATAATTGTTACAGCTCTCCCCACTGTGGTTGGAGGACACATTGTAGCCCATTTTCCCCCCTCTTAAGTTGCAGCTGCTATAATATGTTTTCATAGCTGGTTTATCTTTGAAACCTCAGACTGTCTAATGACTTAGTAAAATTGAGTTTATTTGCCTTTTCCTGCTTATTCATTTGTACTAAGAATTCATGTTTCTAAAAATTAGAAATAAAGAGGAAGGAAGCCATGCATATGTCTTATAAATTGTATTAATGATGATGAGACTGCCTGGCAAGCCGGTGCCATTAACACTTCTTAGCCAAGCTTAACAGCAAATAAGTAGTGCTAAGCACCCCAAGATGTCAAGGCCACAATAAACACCACAGTGGCACTCTCTTTTATGTGTTGCCTCGTCATCTGGGCAAACGACTATAATCAATTTTAGTACCACGCAATGAAGTGGTGGCATTTTTTGATGGAGGAAGAAATTGTTACTTTAACTCTGCTAGTGCTTTGTCAGGCAGAAACCTTCACATTGCTCAAACAAGAGCTCCATGACAGCTCCATGGGAAGAAGTAAGCCAACCTAGCTTATTTGCAAGACCATTTTCCCCCAGATACTGACAATGAGGCCAGATGTGGTTGGATGAATGAAAGTCCTGAATTTTTTATACAACCCATACCTCACCAACTTTGCAAAATGAACAATTTATGCTGCAATTATATAGATACTAACTAAAGTAAGAGCCCCACTGAACTCATTAGGGCTTACTTTTCAATAGACCTATGAAGGGTTTCAATGTTAGGCCAAGAATCTGTTGCACAGTATCAGCAGTGGCAAGCAGGAATTAAAAAATTTTAAATATAAAAGTTTCAGGTTCAGCAGTAATTGGGGGAAGGCAGAGGAAGGTATCTCCATTTGGAATGAAAAGTTCTGGCTCCCAGGCAGACTGTTTCCTCAGTGTCTGGCTTTTGGGTGTCATTGAAGCTAAAAGCACTTTAGGAAAGCTGCCATGGAAATTCACCTGTCTCACTTAGTGTCTGCAGAAATAGGCTATTCAGGAGCCAACAATGTTCTCTCTGGTATGAGATAGTGTTCTCTAACTTTGGTCTACCATCAAAAGTGCACCAAATCAGCATCTTAGTTATGCCTATGGAATACACCAACCAGACTTTGGCTTTTTAATGACTTATTTGTGTGGGTGGTTAATAGGAGTCCAGATTTAGGAGTAACTAATGACAATTTTAATTTAGGAGGTTTTAAATGAGGTAACAAAGATACAGAATGATGAGCAGAAATGGAAGCACTTTTTTTTAATTAAGCTAATAATGTATTAACCTTTTCTACAAAAGCTTGACTACCATCCCCAACAGAGTATTGCCCAGAAGGTCTTTTCCAACTCACATCAAATATATGTCTGTGAGCAGAAGATATGAACAGAAGTGTCTTTTCTGAGAATTTCAAAATGTGGCATTCTTCATCTGTTCCATCTGGATATTCAGAAAGATGGTCTCCAAGTTTGAATTAGGGGCTGTATTAAAACCTGCTCCCTTGTTAAGTGTAGCAATCTCATTTTTACTTTAGCATGTGGCTGTGACATTTTATTCAAGTTGACTATAGGAATATTTATTCTTCAGTAACTACTATCAACATCTGCAGTTTTTAACAGGTTAAGAAAACTTTTTGCTTGATTCTCTATAGCGGTGGTCAAAAAAGTGCCTATCCATTCTCCAACTTTGTATTCCCAATTACCCTTGAACCCCCCCCTTTTTTTTGTATGATTTTTGGGTGCATGAGATTAGAGGAAAAGTATTTTATAGCATTTGGTTTATCTGAATTTCTGCACCAGAGCTATCTCCCTTGCACTTTTCTGGTAAGCCTCAGTGATGCACATTGGGCAATGCAGAAGTAAAGTAACACCAGTGTTGATCTCTTCATGACACAATCTGTCATTTTGAGGCTTTTTTTTCCCCCTATGGAAGATTATGTGGTAAAGTGGGGCATAAGTCTACCCCAACTGTCATATTTCGTGCAATGTTCAGGGGATTTTTGCTGTTTTTTTTTCCTTCATCTTTATTTTGAAAATGGGGCTTGGTAGATCTCCTGGGGGCTTGGATGCCACAAAGTAGGGACTGATGGGGAGAGCATGTTATGTGGCCTGTGAGCCATTCTTTCTCTATTACTGTCCTACATCATTAACAAAGATCTTGTGGTCTTTTGGGCAAAGAAATCTTAACCACAGAAACTGTCTTATACTGAGTCAGCCCACTGGGCCATCTAGTCCAATTATGTCTACATTGACTGACAAACTTCTTCAGAGTTTTTTCCAGACCTAGAAATGCCAGAGATTGAACCAGGCTCTTTCTGCTTTGAAAGCATGTGATCTGTCACCAAGTGACAGCCTTTCCTTCAGTCCCCTGCTTTTTCAAATGGTGGGGCCAGAGAGAGAAATCACACACTGAAGGAGGCATTCTCATGCCTAGGTTAGCCTTCTACTAAGATCATTTGATTTCAAGACATTGAATTGGCCACCAGAGGGTAGTGATATACATATACTCTACATCAAGCTGCAGTGTTACAGCAGGTGCTCCATATCACCCAGAAAGACCATGGAGAAAACATCTTTTTCTGGTCTCTCTCTCTCTGTCAGAGATGAAGGCAATGCATTTCTTGCAGCTGAAGTTCATGTTTAGTAAATGTTAACAGCCATCTCAGGAAAAATATACTTCAGTAGACTGACTTATACAATACACAGTGGGATGGAAAGTAAGTCATGAAATATGAATATGTCACTACTCTGCTTTACAATATACACTTCTCTCAGAAATCACGGCACTTAGTATTACTGCCTCTTCTGCGCATCCACAACTAAGTGACAGCAGCTCTATTTTCTTATTGAATTATGGGGCTCTGTACTATGAGGCGCGTTACTTCCATTCCATGTGTTGTGTGGCTACAGTTAACCAAAATAACTCTAAATAGCACTGGAAATAAAAATGTTCTTCAGGTTGGCTTGCAAACTGAGGAAATTTCAGAATAAAACTAATAGGTATGATTGGTACCAGATGTAAGAACATCATCGTATCTCCAAATCTTCTGACTAGATCAAGGTACAGTCACTTTGATGGTGGCCTACCAAAAGTCTTCTTGTTTTCATGCAATCACAAGAGAGAGAACATTAGTTCAGACAAAAGATTTGCTGATGACTCTTAAATATGGAAGGTAGCAAGATATGAAATTGATTGTGAAGGGCTCCAAAAGCTTATCGCCCAACTGGGAAATGGAGAGTAAAATGGTAACAAATTTAATGTAAGCAAATATGAAGTCATGTGAATTGGGACAATTTTTTTTAAAAAAACCCATATGTATTGCAAGGATATGAGCTGTCAGGAACAAAGAAAGAAAGAAAGGAAGAGATCTTGGGCATGTGGTAGATAGTGCAATGAAAATTTCAATATATTATCCAGCTGCTATAAAAGCAGAAAATTCCATGCTAGGCATAATTAGAAAAGAAGCCAAAAATGAAACAACCAATATCATACTTCTAGAATACTGGCCAGGATCTTATTAGTGACACATGCAGACTAAGCTGTATTACACACACAGAGTGCCTTTATTGGGCATTGTGCAAAGGCTGTATCCAGCTGATGGGATTGGAAGTGGAGTCTACATGTGGAACATGTGCAGATGGACATTGGGTGGGCTGTACACAATCTACAATGAGGTCATTTCATAATGGATCCTGAGACCCCACTGTGAAGCACAGAAAGACCCAATACAGAAAGACAATGAATGCTGTTCATTGAGCCAGCATGATGTAGTGATTTGAGCATTGGACTACAGCTCTGGAGACCAGGGTCTGAATCCCCACTCAGGCATGGAAGGCCACTGGGTGACCTTGAGCAAGTCACATTCTCTTAGCATCAGAAGAAGGCAAAGACAAAAAACCCTTAGAACAAAATATTGCCAAGAAAACTCCATGATAGCTTCGCTTTAGAGTCTCGTTAAGACAGAAATGACTTGAAGGCACACCACCAACACCACCAACAACAACACCACAATAATCAATGTGGTTACATTATGTGCTACAATTGCACAATGGAGAGCCAGCCATATACATTTCCCAGGCCCTTTCCGCATCCTACCTTTTTTTGGCACTGGGGTGTAGTGCTCGTGCGAGCAGCCTCTTGTGAGAGGCCCTCGCATCCAGGTTTCTTCAGCTCTGCACAAGCTTCCTGCTTGTGTGAGAGCCCCACCTCTTCCTTTTGCAGTGCAGCCTGGGACTTTCCCAGGCTGCACTGAGACAGGAAGCATGACCAGCCCAGCTCCTGAGGCTCTGCACACAAGGTAAGTGCATGTGGGGCCTGGGAGCAATGCCGACTGCACACCATTTTCGGCTTAAAGCCGAAAATGAAAAAGTGCATGAGCAGTGCCTGCCAGACCCTGAAGCATTGTGCAAATGTGAGTGTGTCATGTGGACTGCTCCTCACATTTGTGCGATGCTCAAGGGGCCCTTTCGCATGGAAAATGCCATGCGAAAAGGGCCCCAGTCATCCACATATGTTGAGCTACAACATATTAGTGTCCAATATAGGGGTGTGCAATAAAGTGGAACATAACTCTGCTGGTATTTATTTATGTTGTGTTGCAGTAATGCACAGCCTTGGCCATAGCACACAATTCTGGTCTTTGCACCCAAAAAGGGAATTCTGCTCACATAGTGGCCAAAGAGTGGGAAGTCCACCAGAAGCCATGAAGTCAACTCCACCCTTACGCTTGCATTCCCCAATGTCTGATATACTAAAGCAGACCAAGATGATGGGGTTGATATACAGCTGAAGACAAGGGTGACCAAAATGATGAAGGCACTGAAGCAACTGCCCTATGAAGAAAGGTTACAACATTTGAGGTTGTTTAATTTATTGTTTTATTGTCAGTAAGAACAGATATTTAAGGGCCAGCATAGTGTAGTGCTTTGAGCATTAGACTATGACTCTGGGGGGCCAGGATTCAAATCCCCACTCAGCCATGAAAACTCACTGGCTGACCTTAAGCAAATCACATTTTCTCACCCTCAGAAAAAGGCAAGGGCAGCATTCCCCCATGAACAAATCTTACCAAGAAGCCCCCATGATGGGTTCACCTTAGGATTGCCATAAGTGAGAAATGAAATCAAGGCACACAGAAACAAGAGCATATATAATATGGAGAACATAGGTAGGGAGAAGCATTATATACTTTGCCATAATATTAGAACTCAGGGCCATCCACTAAAGATGAATGGCAGGAAATTCAGGCCAGATAAAAGGGAGCATTTTTCACACAGTGCATAATTCATTGCCACAAAATGTAGTGATGGCTCTCACCCAAGACATTTGGATAAATTCAGGGTGCTTAAGGCCATCATGGCTCCAAGTTGGAATGTATATCAACCTCATCATCTTCATCTGCTTTAGTGTATCAGACACTGGGGAATGCAAGCCTGAGGGTGGAGTTGACTTCATGGCTTCTGGTGGACTTCCCACTGTTTGGCCCCTGTGCAAGCAGAATGTTGGACAACATGGACTTTTAATTTGACTCAGAGTGGCTCTTCTAAAATACTTATACTTCAACATTGTTGACAATAACTACCTGCACTCCAGGGTTTAGACAAGACTATGGTCCTTTCCGCAACGCACCTTTTCACGGCGCTGGAGTGTGGGGATCGCACGAGCAGCCTCCAGCGAGAGGCTCCCGTGTCCCCGCTGCTTCAGCTCCGCATGAGCTGCCTGCTCCCGAGCAGGCAGCACGAGAGCCCCACCTCTTCCTTCCTCAGTGCAGCCTGGTAGTTTCCCAGGCTGTGCTGGGGCAGGAAGCATGACCGCCGCAGCTCCGGAGGCTCCGCACACGTGGTAAGTGCACGTGGGGCCCTGGAGCAATGCGTGGTCGCGCATCATTGTCAGCTGAAAGCTGAAAATGAAAAAGTGCATGAGCAGCGCCTGCCCTACCCTGGAGCATGTTGTGCAGATCTCTGCTCACAATCGCACGACGCTCCAGGCGCCCTTTCGCATGGCAAATGCTGTGCGAAAAGGGCTTATGACTCTGGAGACCAGGGTTTGAATCCCCACTCAGCCATGGAAACCCCCTGGGTAACCTCGGGCAAGCCATATTCTCTCAGTTCTAGAAGAAGGCACAGGCAAGAAAAACCCGTGACAGGTTTGCCCTAGGGTCACCATAAGTTGGAAATGACCTGAAGGCACACAACAACAAAGCTGGAGATACCAGCAGATGAAGCTGGGACCTTTGACATAACAAACAGTGGTTTGACTTGTCAAAGCTAAAGTTAAAGCCTTCCCTCCATGGGGTTAAAAAAAGGGCTGTGAGTAACCTAAGAGGTGATAACACAAACAACACTTGGCTTACTGTGGTTCATAAATGATGGAAGCCTAATTTTAATCCCCTGTGTTATATTAAAATGTTACCATTTGCTTGGCTGCAAGGAATAATATTACTAGTGATATTTGTTTGAATACCACTATATCTCTGCTTGTGCATTTATGGCTTAATTGTTTTATAAAGCCAGAATATTATGAAAGCAATTAGTATGAAATGTGTTCCTCCACATATAATAGTAAATGCTAAGCATGTGGAAACTTAAGTTGAATTTGGTATTTCAAATTCTTTTAAGGCAACATTTTTACCATCCACTGCTCATTTAAAGAAAAGTATAAAAGCTGCAGTTTCAAATATCATAAAATAACCTACCATTCAGGTTTTTTCTTGCTCCTGGCAATTGGCATTGGCCAATTGTAGTAGTAGTAAAACCGACTTTTTTTTCAAAAAAAAAAAGGATGTATCTGCTATCTTAGCTAATTGAAAAACCTCAGTTGTTGTGACAACATGCTTTCAAAGCAGTCATGACAGCAGATGGTCTCTAAAGCAAATTAAAAGCTAACAGACCACTTTTGTTAAGCTGATAGCAGGGTTTAAAATGCAAAATGTAAATGTGCAAAGTTTTCCTATCCTCAGAGTTACCAAAGATGATATGCCCAGTATTTTTACTTCCTTTTTAAAGGCATTTCAATACTTGCTTCCTTCACCAGGTAGACTCCCCCCCCCAAAAAAAAGAGTTTTGTTTAGACATCTTCAGTTTTGAACTGATAGGGGGAAAAAACTTCCTTTCCCCCCCTTTGCCATGGTTTCTGTGCAGTTTTACATAGGTGTACACTTTCTTTCTGTACAAAACAAAGTTTGGAACCTCCTAGCCCAGGAGTAGAAGTGGTAGAGCCCTCCACATATTGTTGGACTGCAGGAACCCTTGTCAATATAGCCAATGGCAAGGAGTATTGGGAATAGCGTTCCTATAATTTCTTAAGGGCATCACAGTTTGTACCCCTGATTTGAAGCCAAGAGACAGCCAGCAGGAAAGCCCATAAGACCCTCTGCCTGGATGAGAAGGGGGAAGCTAAAAGGATCCCTCTTCAAACTGCCCAGCAAGAAAGCTGCAGCCTAAAAGGAGAGCTGAAGGTGAAGCTTATTCTCACATGGCTGCTGATGACAAAAAAAAGCCTGAAGCCAAGTGACTTATCTTAAATAGGCCTGGCATGGTTCTGCTAGAGGCATCATAACATCCTCTTTTCCCCAGTAGTGAAGGAAAGGCAACAACACTCCTAGATGAAGTCTCAGGGAAGTTAAATTTGAAGGACAAGTAATATGTCCATGAAATGTATAGAAGCTCTTCCATGATTAAATAAACTTTACATTTCCAGTGTTGTTACATGCGCCTACACTTTGAACACATTTTTGAAGTTAAGAATGAATCAACCAGGAATACTGATTCTCAGACCCTTCCTCTTAAAAGTTCCATACAAGATTTAGGCCAATTCTTCCTTTGACTTCCCCAGAGCTGAGTAAACAGAAACAACGCCTATAGCAAGTTATATTTTGAACCTCAAATGCCTTAATAAAGTGGTGCTACACTGTTTTCCTTAACTGGTGTCCAGTTACACTAAAAGGTGGGGGACTTTGACCCACAGTGCCAGTTTCTTCTTAGAATTTAAGGAATTATGGCTCAAAGGAGGCCTTTGAGAGGAGAGTAACAGCTGGATCTTTTCATCTATGATTACAGTGCTAACTGTAGAGAGGTCTTCAGTTAAAAGTTAAACAGAGTATATTATTTGGATTGTCAGAACACACAAGAAATGAGACACTCTCAAGAACCATACAAGTCTATTGGAAAGTGAGATGTGAAAGGTTGGATAAAGACAGATTGGATGAAAAGGGTGATAGTTACCAGTTCTGAAAAGAAGATGGTTCAGAATGTGTCTGAGGGTAGCAAGAACAAACAATGGTCTGGGCACCATGTGTTATGTCCAAGTTCTACATTTGCTGGGGCCGAAGCAGGCATTTCTATACCCTATTTCCTACCCCGAAGGATGGTGCATGGTAATTGCTTTCTCACATGGGTTGACAAAGGATCTGGAACAGGCTGATTATTTTAGGTGACAAAACATTGATGAGAGTCATAACAATCTCTTACTGTCTTTGTCAGGTAGGGTGAATAGGCAAGGTCTCTGTAGGATAAGATTATGGGGTGATAGTTTTACCTTCTGTTGTTCTTGGGAGTGTTCAGAGCCGGGGGTGTTGAAAGGATTATCACAAACCCATTAGCACTGGGTTTTCCTGCCTAATCCTCTCTGAATTTATGACCTGACCGTGTCTGAACACATCTTGACCAGGCAAAGTGCTTCTGATCAGCACAATTTTAAACATGTTTTCTAGCCATAAATATGTTCAAATTATGAAAACAGCACATCCTACAGAGTGGGGGTGTAGGGTTTGGTAACAGTCCCTTTATGTATTGTAAACAGAATTAGGAAGTAATAGTTACAAGTAATGTGACAAAATTTCTTGGGTGCAAAGGGTAAGGAAAGTATAGCAAAAGGTACACTGTATAAACAACCAGGTCTTCAAAGCCCATGTTAAAACAATCAGGAAGGCCACCATGTGCACATCCTGGGCATTTCACAAAGATGGGTCCACCACAGAAATCGCTTCACAACCTAATGACTCTCACTGGTGAATGCATGAGTTGGCCCCCCATGGCCGCTTCATATGGTGATCCTTCCAGGCCTTTCACATTGCACAATTCTAGCACTACGACCCCACTTCAATTTCTATAGGCTGCATCCTAAGGAATCCTGGGGGCTTGTAGTTGGGTGAGAGGCACCATAGGGGGGCAGTCTGGCTGGGATTTCTGAATGCCGCTCCCTAAACTACAAATCCTAGGATTTCACAGGATGAAGCCGCGACAGTTTAAGTAGAATCATAGCATTACGATTTTATAGTGTGAATGGGTGCCTGGTCAGAAATCAGTTTAGGGCTTTGAATATAACCACTATGACTTTAAATTGGGTGCAGGAACATACTTCCAACAAAAGTATTAGTTTCATACAAATAATAAGGATGAATAAAAAAGTGACTCAGTACATAAATAAACCAATTGATTTTTAAGTCTTACCCAGCAATACTCAAGTCAGTAATTGCAGATACTTCTCCAAAGAAAATCACTTGACAACCTCTGTAATAACACACATGGTAAAAAAAAAAAAAACACTTCTTTTTACACATGAAGACCAACTGTATGCCACTAATTGTCTCTCTGAGGAGAAAGACTTTTGTATATCCTTTTCATCAAACTTGAACTTGAGCCCACAGAATGCTTGTGCCACTTGTATGACTTCTTACATTATAAGCACCAGTGGAATTTAATTTCATCTCTTTTGTGCTCAGTTGAATCAACCACAGACTTAACCCTGGTGGTCACTTCTGTCTGTGTAATGAGAGCACTTCCAGGAAGAATCTTCATGTGACGTTGTCCTCCACCTGAAAGGAATATTCTTGACTTGTCTTCTGATCTGCAGACTTTAAAGGAATATAAGAGCTTTAAAAATGAGATCATAACAGTAAGGATGTTGCTAGTGCTACAAGTAGTATGATATCTTTTACAGGGCACATTTTCTCTTTCTTGAAGCAAACAGAGATGATGATGACAATGATTCTAATAATAATGATAATTTTGTATATTTACTTTTTCTATAGGGGTCAGACTTAGAAGTTTGTGTTTGTCACACAAATTTGAGATAGGTTACATTAAATGCCTCCTTGTGTCCTATGGTGACTGTAAGTCAAACCTATCACAGGGTTTTCTTGGCAAAATTTGTTCAGAGGGAGTTTGCCTTTTCCTTTGTCTGAGGCTGAGGGGTAAGGCCATTTCTGCCCCCTCTCGAAACTGCAAACCCCAGGATTCCATAGGATGTTGAAAGTGGAATAATAGCGCTATAACAGTCTAGTGTGGAAATAGTTTAAGTGTTGCTGTCAGATCACAAAGCTAAGCTAAGCTGTGTTGCCACTAAAATACTAACTTGTTGAATGTGTATTCTTTGCTAACTGCTACTTTGTGTTTACCTTTGTATTTACCATTGAAAAAGGGTTTACCGTGTATCCAGGCTTAAGCAGTGCTAATTGCAGCTTCAGTGTAACTCAAAGGCCACTTGTCACTATGGTGTATTTCATGTTAGAGAAGACTGAGGAAAGTAAGTTTTTTTTTTTTTTTTTTTTGAGAACAGACCTGTTTGGAGAGAAATACGCTTGACGGGGTCACCTTGGCCAAGGACATATGAAGGGGTGGCAAGTACAGGCCTGGGAAAGGAAAGGGAAGATAGACACATCAAGGAGTTTATGGCTTTGACCAATGAATGCTTTGCACACTTAAACATGTATTGATAACCTATGTAAGTTGTATGCTGTATATAACCTCCAGTGTGCTGTGTTGCTCATGATATCCATAAACAATAAACTTCTGTCTACCTCTGAATGAGTTCTATGGAGTGTGGGTTCCACAATACATGACAGTGGCTTGCCCAAGGTCATCTCATGGAGTTCTATGGCTGTTTGGGGATTAGAATTCTGGTCTCCAGAGTCCTAGTTCAACTCTTAAATCACTATACTACACTCTGTCTCTTGAAAACACTTACCCATGAACATTGTGTGCTGAATGAGAGCCAAACAAATGTTTCAGAATATCTCCTCATGTGATATAATTCCAGACAGGTGAAGGACTAGGTAGCTGGGTGAGGTTGCATGTGTCCCTCTGTCTTTTTCTTTTTTTAATAAAAACTTTAAAATCAGCTGTCCCCAACCCCCTTCTATATGCATATACACAAAAGCCCTGGATTCCAGCAGCCATTCCTGGAATGCCTGTTTAACCTGAAATGGGAGAATGAAATATCATTTCGTACATGTAAGAAGGTAACCATGTACCCATACTCTCACATCCCTCCAAAAAGAAATGTCTTCTCTCCCCAGAAATTAAAAAAAAAAAAAGCCACCAAGCCATTTTTGTAGGGAGTCTGAGCATCTTATGGAAATAGTGCTTTGGCATCACTCTGTCTTCTATGTTCACCCTGCTTGGGATGCCTCTCTGCTTTGGGATATTTTTCTTTAGCTTGTTTTTCCTCTGTGAGCCCTCATTTTTCTCTCCCTTTTGCCTGCCAAGTGTTCTCCTCCCCCTTTTTTTGCAGAAAGAAAAATCATGGATATGTTTCCTCATACTGTCTGTTGTATGTAAGATAGATGGTACCAGCCGCTATCTATGCTTCTTACTTGTTTAAATTCAGACATTTTGTCTTATTTTACAACCAGCAGAAACATATCCTTTAACATATGCTGCATTTATCGGGGTAACTAATCATTCTGTACCACAGCCTTCACTGTTCATAGTCACCATTTTCAAACAACCATATCTACTTATCTTGCATTCTGGTATCCATATGCCTCTTAAGTATATATATTTCAGCTGCCAGGAAGATGGAGATAACAGTTTTTCTTCCTCTTCAGCATCTTAATTGTTTCATAGTTATTGTTTCTTTGCTGGTCTATTAAGAAGTGTGGAATATATAAGCAATTCAAAGGAAGTTAAAGCTGGAGAATTTTGTATACAGTCCTACCCAAATTAAGAATTGTTGTCTTCTTCCCAAATGGAACCAGTGATCGAGAATATGTTTCATGTCATCTGCTGCTTGGCTTTGGGCCTCTGATGTAGTTTCCATTGCTACAGGGTGAAGAGTAATAATATCTTTTTCTTTATTTCTGGGGGAAAGAAATCATAAATTGGTGGTCTACAGGCTTAAAAATCAATTTGCTTGTGTGTTTATTATTTGGCATTTGTTTCTTAGATCTCCACATAGGCTTGTGGTAGGTGGACTAAAGAGCCAGTATATGAACTAACTTCAGAGCCAGTCACTATAAATGTAGATAACAGAATCATAGAATCATAGAGCTGGAAGAGACCACAAAGGACATTGTGTCCAACCCCCTACCATGCAACTCAATCAAAACATTTCTGACAGATGGCCATTCAGCCTCCGTTTAAAAATCTCCAAAGAAAGAGACTCCACCACACTTCCAGGCAGCATATTCCACTGCTAGACAGCTCTGACCATCAGGAAGTTCTTCCTATTGTTTTGGTGGAATCTCTTTTCCTGTAGTATGAAGCCATTGCTCCATGTCCTAATCTCTGGAGCAACAGAAAACAACCTTGCTCCATCTTCCATATTGCATACCTTCAAATATTTAAACAGTGCTATCAAGTCACTTCTTGACCTTCTTTTCTCTAGCTTAAATATACCCAGCTCCCTAAGCAGCTCCTCATAGGGCATAGTTTCCAGGTCTTTTATCATTTTGGTCACACTCCTCTGGACACATTACAATTTGTCAATATCCTTCTTGAACTGTGGAGCTTAGAACTGGACACACTATTCCAGGTGGGGCCTGACCAAAGCAGAATGGTGGGAAATAAAGTGTTAAAGTTGGTCCCCAGAGTTTCTCCTGAAGGAAGAATGAAGGGACCCAGCAGAGACATTCCTGCTGCTGAAGTACAGTGGGCCCGTGTTATTTGCAAGCCCACTGTATTCGTGAGGTGCAAAATGAAAAGAGAAAAAATATTTTAAATACTTTAAAAATTGCTTACAAGAAACCAGGATTGGAAGCAAACCCTCAACCATCACAGGGCAGGCAGCAATTCCAGGGGTTGCAGGGGTGGCAGAGGAGGAGGGAAAAAGAGGCCAGGATCTGTGAAATGGTGTGAGGCATGCATTCAGGCTATTTCATAGATTCTGCTGTCCCACTGTTTCACAGATTCTTCTGTCTTGCAAACGAACTTTCATTTTGGAAGGAGCTCATTAATCAGAATAAGGCTTGTTTGTTAGTCAGTCTGGAGAGAATTGGACTGAACTGCAAGTTAGTGAATGGGATAAGTACAACACTTCTGCCAGCCATTGGGTAGAGTGAGTGTAGCTTCCTCCCTGAGGTGCTGCCTGTCCTATGCCGGCAGTCAGCCAAGCTTCACGACTCTTCAATTGGAGTCTTTATCAGCAGCCACGGACAAATTTTACAACCATTTGTCAGCCAGTTACTGTTCGTTGTTTTGGCAGTCTGAGTCAGTAATAAATTCAGAGTGACAGTCCAAAGGAATACCCAGTAGCAAAGTCAGCACACAAGGTAAAGGTCAAAGTTTCCAGGAGCACAAATCAGAGATCTGAATGTAGGAGGACGTATTGCTTCCACTGGTGACACTAGTTGTCTCCAAAAGATTTCTCCCCATCCCCTCCCCTGTATTTATGGGCAGACAGTCTCCTCCAGCTGTTTGTCTAATTAATAGATCTTCTATATAAACATTCTGAGTCTCATGGGCACTCCCTTTTTCATCTACATTGGCTGCAAGTAGTATTGTCCGTGTCTCTGTGTTGTGGGTGTTGGGGAGGGTCCTGTTTGTGTTTGCACCTGAGTCCTGTCTGCCCTACCATGGTTGAGGGCTTGGTTCTGCCTGAGACCTGCCATTTGTCCTTCTGAAAGGAGCAAGAGAATACTAGAAATGGAGTTCTCCAAATTTGCTGTCTGGTTCCTGGGACTTGGGAATGGGAAGAACTTTTGCAAGTGGACTTGACTGGCTTTTTTCCTTTGGGGCTCAGGGCCTGAGGGGGAAATCAACATGTCCGGACTTCCTTACAATTGGGCAGCTAGGACCAAACTAGACTTATTGGCTAGTCTGTGGGCCTGGGATTGCTTTACTTTGATACACTCAAGAGGAAATAAATATTCTCCGGCTTCAGCATATAACAACACCCTGTGCAGTCAGGCTGCCAATCAGATTTAAATAGTTAAAAAGAGGCCATTATTTTACCCATAAATTTGTCTCTTTTATTTCACTTGGGTGGGCAATCTAGCGTTGTGGACATGAGGAAATGATAGCTGACAACTTAGGCAGCTTTATAAGCGAAAACTCCTTTTAAAGGAAATTCGTGGAGGCTAAATCCATCAGTGTCTATGAGTCTGGATGTGTATACGATTGGCCCTCCTCATGTGTGGGTTTCACTTTTACAGATTTGATTATTTGTGAGTTTCTCCCACCTCTACCCCTGCACCTCAGGTGCTTCTTTTCCAGGGGAACCTTCCTTCTGGTTGGGATCTGATCAGGCTGCACAACCCTTTAAAAACACCCCTCTGGTCCTCTTCCATCAGTCACTGCCCAGCCAGCTGAGGTTGGCTCACAGCCCAGTTTCTCAGCACCACAAACCCACTCCCAATATCACCTACCCACACAAGCAAGGAGATGGGTGAAAGAGAGGAACTATAGGACCACCATGCCAACCCACTTCCTTTCTCTTTCCTTTCACTGACCCATTTTGATTCCTTGTTGCCTGTTTCCCACAATGTGCCTCATCTCCCTTCCCCTTCTATACATTTTGATGTTTGCAATTTTCCCATTTTTGCAGTGGGTCCTGTGCCCCTGAACACTAGCAAATATGGAGGGCCAACTGCATATCATCTCCTGGACCAGATGCCATAGATCGGTTGTTGGGGGATGTGGGACGGGGATTCCAGTTGCATTCATATCTTCCTTGTAGACATTCCATGGGAATTTGTTTGGCTACCATAGAAAAAGAATAACAGACTAGGGGGAATCTAATCCAGCCCGACTTTTTCAATATTCATATTCATCTGTCTGTCTGTCTGTCTGTCTGTCTATCTGTCTATCTATCTATGTTTACATTTATAATTTTCTAATCTTCTAATTTCCAATTTACTGGCTATTTCATTTTTTCTACTACAAACTCCTCTACTTCTGTTCTCTATTTTTTCATGTTTTTCATCTATCAACTGCAGGTTTTTTTGTTTTTTTGTTTTTGATTACAGGTTTGAGGCACTATAGAGATTCTCCCACACCACCTATTACAGGAGTGGTCTGGTTGCTGCTTCTGTCCATGACAGTCAACATGTGGCTTTAAACTCTTATAATCCTATTAAAGCAGAATTGCTAAATTACTGTGTTTTGTGGAGCTTGGCTATCTTTCACAAAGAAACCTCAGTTACTTTGGGTCTTTGATAAGGGACATTTCTGAAAATTGCTGTAATTGGAGAAATATACTACTATACTTGCACAAGTAAATGTGCGGAGAGCCAGCATGGTGTAGTGATTTCAGCATTGCACTATGACCCTAGAGACTAGGGCCATTTCTGCATTACACTATTATAGTGCTATTATTCCACTTTCAACATCCTGTGGAATTCTGTGGTTTGTAGTTCACTGAGGCGAAAGAGCTCTCTGGCTGAGAATTCTAAATGCCCCTCCCAAAACTGCAAACTCCAGTATTCCATGGGATGTTGAAAGTGGAATAATAGCACTATAACCATCACCCTTTTCGCACACTGTTTCTAAAGCGAAAGGGCCCCTTGAGCATCGCGTTAATGGGAGGAGCGGTCCGTACGACGCACTCCCATTTACGTGACACTCAAGAGCCAGACGCAGAGCTGACATGCACCTTTTTATTTTTGGCTCTAAGCTGAAAATGGTGCTCAGTCGCGCAATGCTCCCAGGGCCTGCACGCACTTACCTGCTGTGCAGTGCGTCAGGAGCCGGGCCGGTTGTGCTTCCTGCCTCAGCGCTAGCCTGCAATTCCCAGGTTGTGCTGTGGTAGGAAGAGGTGGGGCGTTCGCAGGGCGCTCGTGCAACCGGCAAGCCAGCTGTGGTAAGGAAGGAGAAGCGAAGTGAGCGCCTCGTGCAAGAGGTTGCTCGCGCGAGCGCCGCCCCCACCTCCGCAAACAGGTAAGGTGCGGAAGGGGCCCATGTAGTGCGGAAATGGCCTAGGATTCAGTTCTCTGCTTTGGAACCCACTGGGTAACCTTGGGCATGTCACACATGTTCAGTGCCCCCAAAAAACCATGATAAGTTCTCCTTAGGGTTGCCATAAACCAGAAATGACTTGAAGCACGCAACAACAAGAGACAATGGAAATAGACAGGCTGGGCTCTCTGGTGTCTTCCCACTTTATATCATCTATTCTTTTACTTTCTCACTCACAGATTGATATTTTCAAGGCTTGCCTTCTTCCTACACACCTATTTCCCTTTTTTCTTTCCCAACTATGTTTTTCACTTTGATTAGCATTCTCTTCACTGAAGATGGGCTTTAGATCATGATTCCAAATATCTGCTTCCCCATAGCTTTACCAAAAAGAAAGGAAGGAAGGAAGGAAGGAAGGACGGAAGGAAGGAAGGAAGGGAGGGAGGGAGGGAGGGAGGGAGGGAGGTCTACCTGGTAAATTCAGGCTGAGAACTGGCATAGAAGCATGAGGTTTTTAGGTAGATCACTCATGTTTCAATCTAGCCCAAATTTATTATCTTTTCGTTTCATTACCTTATAGCTTGCTTTGCTGTGAACCCAGTGGAGTAAAAATGGGAGCCAAATACTGACAGGCATGATGACCGGATTAACCTCCTTACCATTCCAGGTGTTCTCTTGAGAAAAGGATTAGCACTCTTGATTGGACTGTTGCTTCTCAGGTTATATGTTTCAGTGGAGATAAGAGGAGAAATTCCTTTTCCAAGTGTGCCCATAGATCATTTTTCCTTGTTGCATTGTTCATTTAGTTTTGTAATATCCAGATGCTTGATTTGAATTTCTAACTCTTTCTCCTGGGAGGACACTTCTTTTGTATTGCATTTCTGAATTTCTGAAAGGCCTCAATTACATAGCAATTATGAACAATGATTTATTCTAATGTAAATTTCAGTTAGCTTGATTGCATTCTTATGACTTTCATGTGAAATGTGGAAGTTATTTTCCACTAAAAGTTGTCTTTCATGTTTTTCCAAAAAGCTACCTTGGATGTTTCCTAAAACAAATTCTGATCTACTCTCTAAAAGGAACAGACTCTTTTAGTCATTACCCATCATGTGCATGCATATGCCCTTGTGGCCAAGAGAATAAGGTCATTTCCGCACTACACTGTTATAGTGCTATTATTCCACTTTCAACAACCTGTGGAATTTGGAGTTTGTAGTTTACTGAGGCCAAAGAGCTCTCTTGCTGAGAATTTTAAATGCCCCTCCCTAAACTGCAAACCCCAGGATTTGATAAGATGTTGAAAGTGGAAAAATAGCACTATAAAATTGTAGTGCGGAAATGGCCTATGTTTTGATAATTTTAAGATGTATGCTAAATTAATGCAATACAGACTACTGTCTCTGGTCTCATACAATTTCATCATTGTGACTTCTTCCTTGTATTTATTGTCTTGCTTTGCGGTCATGGATTCCGCCCCCATCTCTGTCTCTCCATGTATATGTATATGTATATGTATATGTATATGTATATGTATATGTATATGTATATATATGAATGAGTTGCTCTTCTATTTTGTCATAGTTTTCTTGGCTCTTTCTTTATGATATTCTGTTCTTGTGGTTTTAAAATTTATCTTATTGTGGTGTGATTTCAAAAGATAGATGTCAACATTTTTTCTGTCTTTTTAAGAAGGCTTGTAGGGGCATATTTGTACAAATCTTCCGAAAATGTTGATTATTAAAAATATTTTTTAAGCCAGAAAAGTCTCCCCCCACCAAAAAACAAACAAACAGTTATCTCACAATAAATAATGTTGCCTGTGCATCCGTGAAGGGAGAATATGCCTTCCAATGTGGTGAAATGAAATTTTTCTTGTGAATTTTGTCATGGATGGTTGGCATTTGGAATTTCCTTCAATAGTTTGCTTAGGACAAATATATTATAAAATACTAATATAGATTACTAACATATGATAGTGTGTATATACACCCTTACACATTAATCCCAGAATATGTCAAAATTTCGCAGGAAACCTCAAACACACCAACCTCTAGCAACTATTTCCAGAGGGGTAGTCGTATAAATCTGTTGAAGCAGAAACAATAAAGACCATAGTGGCACCTTACGGATTAACAGATTTATTTTATTATTTATCCATATTGCCCATTTCTCCAAATCTGAATACATTTATGATGGTGCAAGATTTCATAGACTACCATCCATACATCAGAAGTAAATCCTTGGTTGGCAGGTTGATATACATATACTTGCAGGGTGGAATTGTAAACTGTGAACTCAGAGAAAATTTACATGCAGAGTGTACAGACAGTGATAATTATCTCAGTATAAAACAGTACTTGGGTGATAATACAGAAATTACGTTGGTGAACTGCTTAATTACCCATACTGTGATTTTTTTTTTTAAAAAAATACACCTTTGTGTTTGTTCTAAGGACAAGAGACAGAACTGAACCTCTTGATAATTGTAATAATACAGTTTCACATTTAAAATCTGGCCTTGAAGGTTCTTTGTTTAAGGTCTGTTTAAAACAGCATTAGGGTGTTTTCACTTAGAGAGAAACAACTGGAATGTTTCTTATACAATATTGTTGTGAGGATATATGACAAGCAGTCATATTATATCTTCTTTTTGAGGCAGTGTAATGTAGTGGTTTGATTGTTGGACTAAGACTCCTGGAAACCAGATTTTGAATCTCTGATCAGCCATGGAACCCCACTGGGTGACCTTGGGCAAGTCATATTCTCTCAGCCTCAGAGGGAGGCAATAGCAAACCACTTTCTTAAGATTTTTTTTTTGCCAAGAAACTCCTGTGATAGGCGGTACACCAAATATAGGTGACTCAGGGATCCACTTGCTTAGACTTGGAGTCCAAGAATAGTACACAGATGGGAATTGGAGTGGCAGAATGACAGCCAGCAACCAGTGTAATGCTAGCTGGTTAGTCCAGAGTCAGGTTTTAAATACCCTATTGCTCCTTGGAGGGTGAAGGTGTTAATGGCTCTCCAACAGCACAAACAATGGAGTCCGGAATAGACAAATGTCTTAGCATTAGGTGACAAAGGACTGATGGGAATCATGATAGCTCATTGATTGCTGGGCAGAAAAGGGAATAAAGGAAGACTTTGCTGGGGAGTAGGAAGAGGGTTGAAGATCATCAGTTTAGTTTTGGATTCCATTGTCTCTGGAGGTTGAGTTTGAACATTTGCCAAGTCCATTGTTACTGGAGTTCCCTGATGATTTCCTAAAAATGGCTTGGCCATGCCTTGAGGTCCTGCCTGACCTAGTTCTTGCATGTCTTCAGCCAGTCCTTCCTCTTAGCCAGCATGGTCATGCAGCCATAGCACTGTATAATTTATATTTATGTCAATTAATATTTTCCAATTAAACCATATCAAAGTGTGGGGCTGCACAGCCTGGTAACATGTTCATGTTCATGTTCATGTTCAGGATTCCCTAAATTGGAAATGACTTGAAGACACACAACAATAACATCAAAAAGAAGAAAGAGGTATATATAGTTTTAGACATGTTAAAGGTGCTAGTTAAAATAGGAAGAAATCGTATTCTCACAGCCAGTTAATGGAGAAATGCTTTATTGTTATGGTTGACTTTGAGCATTCCAAGACAAAATGTATCGGTGGATCAGTGAAGAGTGTGATAGCTGATGTTCGGCAGAGCAAAGGGTCACAGTTGCTAGGGTCAAAAAGTCACAAGGCATTGACTTCGTCAGAAAAAGGAAAGTGAGATAAATTTACTCTAGGTTTCAAGACAGTGATAGCAAGGTACATGGTTTTAGCCAAAGTGGTTCCAGCCATGAAGGTTAACAACCAGTCAAGCAAAAGAAAACCTAAGAATCTCTGGAGAAACTGCTGAATTGCCTTGTTTTGGAAGCTAAAGATGTCCACCTTCTGATGCTTAAGTGTCAACTGTCTTCTCTGGCAGTACCTAAGTTGTGGGACATATTGGCCCAGCTTAAGATTGCATCAGGTTCCACTTTAAGTACTGAAGGAAAATGCTTTTTTAAAGATGGAGAAAAGAGAAAAAGAAATAGCTACCAGTTTTTCCAGTAAGCTTCTGTCCTTGCAAAATGGCTTGACTTCCGTTTGCCACGATTATTCCTCCTCCTCCTCGCTGCCCTCAGACATTCAGGTCTTAATGCCAAATTGTTGGGGAAGCAGACATTCTTCTCCAGCTCAACATGCAGAGCAAGATTCTGCATAGTCACTGTAGGCAGTGTAGGTACAGACATTTTATGTTTGAGGTTGATCCCTTGCACTCCATGGATAGCTACAAATTACATGAACATATCATTGATTATGCAGATTTTGGGGGTATTTGCTGTCCATTTGGGTCAATTTTTTCTATTGCAAACATTGTATAGAGTTGTGTTCCCTTCCCCAAAGATCCATAGCACTGTCTCATTGTGTTTCCTTTGGTGATGACATTTGATTTACCATGTTATTTTCTGCTGTAACCAGTACTAGATACAACAGTTCTTCAAGGGCAACACAATAATGTGTATTTGCATGAAACCATCAGTCAGAACAAACAAACAAAGATTTTAAACCAGAAGGGGTGTTTGAGAAATGGGATCTCTCTCCCATCAAATATTCACTGAGAAAGCTTTTAAAATATTCAGCATATTCTGAACTGAGCTGAGGGAAGCTTGCCAATCACTAAACATGTCTAAAAGCTAGAAAAAATATGGCTGAGATCTCTGTGTGTGTGTTTATCTCTTCCTCTCTCTCTCTCTCTCTTTGTGTGTGTGTGTGTGTGTGTAAAGCTTTCTCTTTGTAAAATTATTATAAACAAAAAGCAATGAGAAACCTTTATTCATTATACTTATTTGAGTGAGTGAATGTATCACCTCTTTTTAAAGTCTGAAAGTCATTGTTTGATTTCTTTCCTGCCAATCTCTCCCTTTCTTCTTTTGTCTTCTGTCTGTTCACTCTCTTTCCAACTCATTTCCAATATAGATTCAATTTAGTTATTTAAAATACAAACAACCATGCACATTAACTTAACTGGTCCATTCTAAAATTATAGTGAGTTGTATTATGGGAATCAAATTTGGTTTAGGTCCCAAATCCAAACTTGGCAAGACCTTCCTCTTCATCAGCACTGCCCATGATAGCCATTATGGAAGCAAGGTAATAGAACTTCTTTTTTTATTGATTCTCCCTGTAGTTGAAGAAAGACATAATTGCTATCCTGAATTTAATCTTGCAACAGTCATCTGTTGCCAACCTTCTGCTCCAGTGCCTTCCTGGAAGCACTGAACTGAATTTTTGAGCTCAATTTCAAACTTTCTGTAACCCAACTTCAGCCAATCCATAGAAATACAGTTCTGTTCTTTAAGGAAACACAGTATAGATGAAGGCTTAGTGAATCTAATATCACAATTCTAGTGCAAATCACATTTTGCATTTATCTGTAACAGCATTTAGTAACACTTTTATGCCATCAGTTTATATGTCTTTTATATTTCCTTTGCACTGTTTTGTAGATAACAATAATTGATGAAAATGGAAGATTAAGTAAAGTTGAGATTGGGAGTTAAGAGACAAAATAATATTTATTTGAAAAACAGTACTATTACATAAAAATATTTTGATCTACACAAAATTAGTGTGAATTGTGCCCATAAGAGAAAGGAAAGATAACAATAGTCAAAAGAGTTGTACTTACAGTATCAGAAGGAAAAACACTTTAGGACATTGTCTGCATTGGTGAAATTCAGTGTCTGTTATTATTATTGATATCCTGTATTGTGAATCTGGCCTTATTTATTTATTGCAAAAGGCTCTGTAACTAGTGATTCAAAGCCTTGTGGGAATATTTACTCAATGCACATGGCATAAAAGTTTCACAAAACTGGTAGTTTCTTTTCACCAGTTCTCAAGTTCACTGCATAGTGCGCTACTGCATTTACATGACTGGCTGTTGGAGAACTGTAGTGGTAATCTTGTGAGTCATCATTCACACAAAATGATTTTCTAGTCAACTTCAGGAAAACACTTTATACTCTATCACTGGAAACATAAATATTCACCTTGTGTGAATATCCTTCTGTGGACCATGACCTTGCTGCTCTCATTATATTTGACTGCATATCCTATCAATCTTTACTCTTCTTGGACTCTTAGAGTGTAACAGGGACTGTTGCATATACTAATGCATACACCTAAAGGGTCTGCATGTTTGCTCAGTCATTGTGAACTGACACAGTACACTATTCTGTTAGGTAGATGGAGTACTTGCATTTCTTCCCTTGCTTTCTTTTGTGCCTACCCATGTTTAGTCAGTTTATCTTTGAAAAACAAAATGGAAAAAAGAAAAATCTTTGTAAGCAGCAGCAGCAACAACAATGAATATATGACAGCGAGATATATTGTATTGGGCCAGTCTGGAACTATGTAGAACAAGTCAAGTGACCATGACTGTTTGAGGCATTTCCAAAGGACACTGGATATGTTGTTAAAATAACATCAAATGACATCCATATTGTTGATACCTAAAAATTCCTATCTGAAAGCATTTTGTCCACTTGGGGTTGTTTGAGTGCGTGTAGATGTGCCATTCATTTTCAGATGAATGCGTGCTATTCAGAAGTAAACGCCTTCAATTTCCTCTTTTTTCCCAATTTTCCCAATTTTGCTAGAAGTGAAGGAACGCTAATTCAATTTGATGGACACTGCTTACTTCCTGTATGACCCATTATGAAGTCTCAACTGGCCAATACTTAATTTGATTAACTTACTTTTAGCTTCAAATGTTTTCACAGTCTCTAATGGACTTACCAATTAAAATGTAAATAGATCAGAATGATTTTTTGCACTCTTTGCTTCCTTTTTGCTTAGTGTAGGAAAAACCTCTGGCCTATTGACATAATTCAGTCCTTAGAGGAGCAGGATCCCAGCGGAGGAGGCTTCCAGATCAAGGCTGTATATGAGTGTATAGTATTTCTGTTAGACTTGGCAACTGTTGCATGCCTATTCCTAGTGGTGGTTAGATTGCATACCTCTCTCTGGGAGTTTGGGCACAGCACATTTCGTGTTTGTATGTATGTTTGTTCACATCCATTCTCTTCCTGCATGGCATAGCCTTCCTTTGTTCTCTGGGGTCTCACCTGCATTCATTCTCTCTTTCTCCCTGTCTGTTCTCCATGAAGCATGTGTGATAAGATCCTATCTAGGTGAGATGCTCCAAATATCTTGATACCATATAGTACTTTTTTCACAAAGATGATCCTGTGTTGATTATACACATGAGTAAAACTACTTGTACATGGCCCTTTTCGCACCTTACCTTTTACCGATGCTGGGCTGGGGTCCTCGCGCAAGAAGGCTGGGGAGGAACGCTGTCACATCCCTCCTGCTTCGGCTCCACAGCTCCTTCCTGGTCTCGCGAACACCCCTTCCTTCCTTCCGCAGTGCAGCCTGGGAGTTAGAGGCTGCATTGGGGCAGGAAGTGCGACCGGCACGGCTCAGGAGGCTTCGCACGGCAGGCGAGCGTGCGTGAAGCCCTGGAGCGATGCGCGAGCGTGCAGCATTTTCGGCTTAGAGCCGAAAATGAAAAAAATCCGTGCGCACTCCGCATCAGGCCCTTGAGCTTCTCACATTTATGCAATGCTCAAGAGGCCCCTTCGCTTCAAAAACACCATGCGAAAAGGGCCCATGTCTTACAAAGAAGGCCATTTCTGCACTAGAGTGTTATAGTGCTATTATTCCACTTTCAACATCCATCCTATGGAATCTTGGGGTTTGCAGTTTAGGGAGGAGCCTTTGAGGCCCCCCCTAAACTGCAAACCCCAGGATTCCATAAGATGTTAAAAGTGGAATAATAGCACTATAATACTTTGGTGCAGAAATGGACCAAGTTTGATGTCTTTCTCTGCTAGACCTTGCATTTATTTACTTATTTATCACATTTGAGGTGGAGTGGGCTCATGAACTATTTGATTTCTGCCTAATGCACTAGTAACCTTGTGTGAGAGAACCACTAAGGTCTTTCACATTAACCAATAATTTTCACTGATAGGAATAGGTATACTGACACCAAAGTAAAACAGTGCTTCAGAAGCCTGGTATAATCATGCATTTGGGCAAATCAAAATTGTTCTCTCTACCCAGTAATATTTTATCAACGCACAGAGATAAACTGGTAATCGTGTAGGGTTAGCAGTGAATTGAAAGCTGAGGCAAACTATGTATGCTTCAGTTCTAGAATTAATTTTAGGAGTTCTCTAAGTTGGAGTCAGAGAACCCCTAAAATTAATTCTAGAGCTAGAGTGTGCATAAGGACCTATATGCCCTAAAGGCACCAGATCCTGTAGCAAGGTCAGCTCTGGTTAGTACTTGTATGGGAGGCTACCGACAAATACTAGGTGCTGTAGGCTATATTTCAGAGAAAGGGACTGGCAAAACCACTCTCAGGCAAGGAGTATTCCTTGTCTGAGAGAACCCTATGGAATTAATGGGATGGCAAAATTCGACAGGTGACTTGAAGGCACGTACACATATAAACTAAGACCATTTCCGCACTAGACTGTTATAGTGCTATTATTCCACTTTCAACATCCTATGGAATCCTGGGGCTTGCAATTTAGGGAGAAGTCTCAAAGGCCCCTCCCTAAACTGCAAACCCCAGGATTCTATAGGATGTTGAAAATGGAATAATGGCATTATGACAGTCTAGTGCAGAAATGGCCTAAGTTGAAGTGAACAAGAGAAGCAGAAAGGAATGGGATAGGGGAATTTTCTATCAATTTTAGTTTTGGCTCCTCTAAAGAATCATAGTTAGAAGAAGAAGAAAAAACCAGCCTTTCTTTAGCAGTCTATGATTCGCTGTTGAATTTGGTACTTGAATTCATTGAACCACTAAGGTAGTGGCACTATACTGCAAAAGAAAAAAAAAATGAGATGGAAAGAGGTGTTACCTAATGTGACATTGGCAACCAGCTAAAGCTGCTGGAATATGCTCTGGAATCGGTAATTTTTCGACATGACTTAATGCTCGTAGTGAAGGGGCAAGGGAGGGAGAAATCCAGCAGTCTTTTTGCAGTTCATTGTCAGCCAACTTTTAAATAGGAAAAAAAAAGCGCCTTAGCATCTCAGCCCACAAAATGAATGTCTTCATTGTCTTTCTTCTGTTTTCTTCATCCTTTGGGGAGCTGTGAAAGAGAAATGAGTGCTCAGTTGCAGAAGAATTTGGGAGATAAACAGCCCTATGCTCAGAATGTCACCAAGCAACTTTTAATATAAAAAATTCAAAAGTATTTCTAGTATTTTCCCTGATTTTTCTTCCTCACCCTTCTCTCTTGTTTCTTTTCGATTTAATTATGATCGTACTGTAACGACTCCACATTTCACAATTTGATCAAAGCCAGACAACTAGAGTATTTACCTCAAGTTTAATAACAGTACAATAATTTTGCCTGGAGCTTCATTCTTCATTCTATAACAGTGATAGATCTGTTTCCAAAACACGTACCTACTAGGATATCATCTAGCAATGGTTGATTTC
This sequence comes from Cyclura pinguis, assembly GCA_030412105.1. Lineage (NCBI taxonomy): Eukaryota > Metazoa > Chordata > Lepidosauria > Squamata > Iguanidae > Cyclura > Cyclura pinguis. The sequence goes on along the minus strand of CM059599.1, from coordinate 243,016,171 downwards.
ACCTCCATCATTCCAACAGGAGAAAATAGCTATATTGCTGAAACTGTTTGGCTTTGACTCTATTATTTGCAGTGGGGTTGACAGTTTGGGAGCCAGAATTAAATTTCCTTCCTCTAAGGGAGGGGTGTCTGCAAAACCAATTTGCTACTTTCCATATGACACGAGGACTCTGTTGACACCTTGCCTATAATAGTTTGAATGTGTTCAGCCCAATTCTACACTACAGAGGTTTGTCATTAAATATCATCTTGGCTTAAGAGTGGAAGTAAATCTTCTCAATCGTTCAAACTAGAGATGAAATGATAGTAAGAGTTTTTATCTTGAAAGAGTACATGAGAAGGTAAGAAATGATTTTATTAAAATCTACAGAATGTGCAAGACAAAAGTGTTTGGTGCTTTTAATTATGGAAAAAGAAGAAGACTGAATCTCTATATCTGTCATTCACAAGTTCACACTGGCCTCCAATCTGACAGCTCCATCTATGATGTTACATAACAAAGTATTTCATAATCAGATATGGATACATAGGCCTAACTCTGATTGCTAGTCCCAAGGAGAGCAGACTGATAAGAGACAGTTGGCTTTATATAAGTTTTGGCTTTGTTGTTGTTAAATGGCATCAAATTGGCTACCCAATGAATGAGAAACTACTCAGACACCATGGCCATTTCTGCACTAGACTGTTATAGTGCTATTATTTCACTTTCAACATCCTGTGGAATTTGGGGTTTGTAGTTTACTGAGACCAAAGAGCACTGTGGCTGAGAATTTTAAATGCTCCTCCCTAAACTGCAAACCCCAGAATTCCATAGGATGTTGAAAATGGAATAATAGTGCTATAACAGTCTAGTGCAGAAATGGCCCATGTCATCAACAGCCCTCTGACTAACTACTGAGCAATTGAGTCAATGGCCCTATTTTAGCTGGTACTGGCAATTGAATTTTGGACATATTTGAGAAGGAAGAAAGGCTTTCCTACAGTTTAATACAATAATACTTCATGTTTTTGAGGGTTTTTTCCCCACTGCTTTGAAGTGTTCTAAACACTCCATGTGTATTACTCAATCCTCTCAACAATCCTGTAAGGCAAGTATTCTTTTTTCACATTTTGCAGATCAGATGGGAAAATGTGGCTTAGTGGGTATAATCTCATCACTCATATTGCACTTTTACTATAAATTGGTGCATCTTTATGTCTCAGTCAATTCAAACTCTTGCTCATTACATTTTTGGATGTATCCTTAGATCTCATTGATACACTCAGAGATGTAATGTAAGAACAGGCTCTTAATAGTATTTACTGAATCAGTTCACTTGCTATGTTCAAGCATAATTAACTTGGATTATAAGCTCCCACCAACCTGAAAACAGGAATATAAGAAACCACTGTACTATGTGAGACCTCTGGTTGATCTCATGTTGGTACTCGTAGCCAGATGAGACCTCTTGCATTAACCATTGAATGCTGAGTCAGCTCTTAAGTAAATTGATTGGATGGGTTTACTCTATCTCAGACTTCCATTAGGATGCAGACTCTGGTGTGTATTACACTCACCGCCAACTCTTTCTCAGGACAGGAGTCCTTCTCAGACATCTGAAGCAAGTGTATGTGTGTGAGTAAGAGCAAGAAGAAATCACACTTCATGTGGGCTTGGGAGAATCACAAGGGTTACTTCCATAAAGACATGGAAGAGTATCCAAAATAATTGACAACAAATGCGCAGTAAAGACATACCATTTAAATAATGGAAGATGAGTGAGAGCCAGAGCATTAAAGTATAACCCAAAGAGTTCCTGGTTTGTTGTTGTAAGTATCCAATAACAAGATGTGCTGCATTCCTTATAAATACCTTTTTCTATATTGTGTGAGAAGCGTGTGAGAGAACTTGGAGCCTTAAAAGCTCTAGAATGATTTTACAAAATATCTTCTGACAAAAAATGCTGTAGATTTCAAGAAAGTTTACAAGTATAGCTATTATGTGAATCAGACAACTATTTGATTATATTTGAGTGTTTTTTAAATATATATATATATGAGGTTTTTTTAAAAAAATATTTATTTGTTTAATCTGCTAGTGACTTCATTAGCTGTTCTTTTAACAACAATCATCTCTACACTTGGCTTCCTTGTCGGCATTTTTTTCCCTTTCATGGCAATGTCTAGGCGTTCTGACAGTTTTGATTTGAGAAGCTGGCAAGGGCATTTGTCTTCATGTTTATTTCCAAAACTACTACATTATCTGAATCTTGCAAGCACCCCATACATGTTCAAAATATACAACAGGGTTTTTAAAAATAAAATAAAAGAATGATTACTATGCTAGAAAGTTCATTATCCCTCCAGGAACACATTTGGCAAGCATTTCTTAGCAGAACTCAGAAACAAATTAAACTAAAAATGTCAAAAAATGCACTGGCAATCACTCAGCAATGTAAACAAGCTCATAGATCTTGGATTGTTGCTGTTTTCCTTGTGAAGTATATATTGTTCAACCAAAGGGGAGCATCAGTCAAGTGAATGCAATCCTCTGACCACAGCTTGTGTGCTTAGAGAAATATTCACTTTTTTATTAGGTAGTTAAATGATGGCCATACATACGTGTGCATACATGGATGACATCAAGAAGTGCCCAAATGCAGTCATATGCTTGAGCCAAACTATCTTCTGCTAAATCTAACCAACAAAGCACATTCATATATTTTAACCCTTCTACCCAAAAAGATTTCTTGCCTTCCTACAATTCTGTCTTTCATACAAACACATGAGACCACCAACTTGCACTGTCATGCTCATAATGTATAACTTCATTTATTATATTTTAAATTAAATGGGAGCATGTGAGAAGGAGAGACAAAAGAACATAAGGATATTGGAAGAAATGTGTCACTGCATACCCCTGTTTCTTTGAAAGAAGTTGACAGTACATTTTAGGGATGGAAAGAACATTTTAAAATATTCAAAAAATGATTTAAAAAGAGTGTATTTTTTTGTTTTTCAGTATTAAGGAACCTTAATGAGAAGAATGTTAGATTAATGACAATCTTCTCAGTTTGTACAAAATTTACATGTGGTTATTTACATGTATCTGTGTTATCTGTGAAGTTGTTCTGCATAAAATTTGCACATGGCTGATTTGCAGAGAAAATACCATTTTCTGCACAGAAATTAATATTTCAGCACTGAAATATTTTTTTCCACACAGGAAATGCTGTTTTTTGCACAAAATAGTCATGAGAATTTTGCTCAGAATGCGTCCTGAATTGTGAATAGCTTTCAAAAACTTTGTAGCTTTTAAAGACTTTCTTACGGTGAGAAGTAAATTACAGAAATTACTCATTGCTACCTTTGAGAAGAAACTTAGTGATGAATTACATCCCTGGAAACATTTTTATTCAGATTTCAAAATGAAAAGAGAACGCTACCAACTTATTCCAGAGAGATAGTCCCAGATAATGATCACACAACTTTGGCCCTAACAAAGGAATAGGGAAACTTGGTGGTTCTTCACTGTGCCTGCTACTTTCTCACCCAGAAATTGACAGAGCTTTTGTAAAAATATGGAGTTACAACTTTTAGTGCTATCAACTGGTCAATGAGACTAGAAGTTTGTTTCAGGCGAGAGAAGTCAATCTTCTAACCTGTCTATCCAGTGATTACTTTACACTTTCTGAGTGCAAATGAGAAGAGGGACAGGGATTCGCTTAGGTTCAGAGATGCAATTACACATGACCTTGTCCTTCAGCCAGTTCAGTGTGAAAAGAACATTGATTCTCTTGAATTCCTATTTGCCTTGGCTTCTGGAGTTCACTATTATAAACCTATTGAGACACTTCTTCCCTCTTGGGTCAGAAGCTCAGATCAATCAATCATTCTAGATCTGTAGGGATTGAAGCTTCTTTGCCTTACATTTCAGATTGGAAGAGCCTACTTTCCACCATCTTCCAAACCGCAAAAGAATAAAGAACACCAAACACACAAAAATATTTTCAGCCAAACATTCATTCTCTTTTGCGAATCACAATGGCAAGATGGAACATTTTCATGAGTCCCTGCCTAGTGCTATCACAGACAGGCAGGGACTTGTGAACAGGTTCCATCTGTAATTCATCACTTGTGAACAGGTTCCATCTGAAATAGAAACCTAAAAGGCACTCATCCCATGCAATCAGTTAAAAGCAATGTATATGTATATGTATGTGTGTGTGTGTGTGTGTGTGTGTGTGTATCAAGAAGGAACTTTGTATGTGACAGTGAAACAGATATCCTGCTTTTGTGGGTACCACATCTTCTGTACCCCACCTCAAGCCATGGGGAGAGGTGGGAAATTAATAAATAAATAATTCTACCTCTTAATGATAATGGCTATTACTGCCAGTAAACTTCTAGCTGATCCACTTTCCACTAACTGGGGGTGGGGAGGGGGGACTGGAGGTATCTCCAGGACCCTAAGCAGTTACAGGTCTCTTCTAAAAGAACTTGTGTTAATTGGCAGTTGGATCACTTTTGAGAGAAAGGTAGAGCAATAAGTAAGAAAGTAATAAAATGGTTATAGCTGGTGCAAAGCACTACAATGGTATCTATTCTGATCTTTAGCTGCTTTGAGTCTCAACCTGTGGAAGAAGTGAGATAATATAACAACAACAACAACAGCTACAGCAACAACAACATGTTTGTTTCAAGAGACTTCACCACCCCCAAAATGACCTTCAGCAAATGCTTCTAGATTAAAGGCCATTTGAAATGATGTATCTTCCAAGTAAATGTGGTATTTTGTGGAGGGTACAGATGGAAAGGACATTCAGAAATACTCAAAGCAATCTTCTTCTCTACACCCCTCCCATCTGCTTTATCGTGTTTTAGTAAAGAATCCTAGTATAAGCCAGATATTTTGCTGATAACCTGACCACTCCTGGCATCAGTTGTTGCATACAACTGACTGAATTCATCCTCATGGTAAACATGACAGTACAAAAATGGAAATTCTACTCTAAGTAAGATGGCAAGATTTATTTATTAATTTATTGGTGACAGCACCAGATCGAATATGCATGGTTTCAAGAATGTTCTTTCTGCATTTCTGTCAAATATGCCAGACTAAAGAATGCAATATCTGTCATCTCATTGCAGGGACTTGTAAAAATAGTAAGATGAGATTGTATGTGTGTGTGTCTTTTTTTTTTTTTGGTGATCAGTCATCTCCAGCTTGTGTACTTACTGTATGCATATGTACTTAGCTTCAAAAAAGGAAATGATACATGTTTTGCACAAAGCAAGGATAATATGACAGAAAAAAAGTGTCTAGTGTCTTAGTCTTGTGCTGAGGTAAGGCCTAGCAAGTGAGTCCACAAATCTCCACTAAGTTTTCCTGCCCTGGCAAGACAGCTTGCTCCAACCAAAATTTTTTCAATGGAGAGATATTTTTTCCAACCCTAAGTACAAATGAAAATAACTACTAATGAAATTCTTAGCAGGAGGAAATATTCTTCATAAGAATTATACAATGGAGTGTTGCCAAGCCTGATAGTGTATAATTTCAGAAAACTGTATACTTGCTGTCTGTCCTTCCTTTGACAAAGGAACCTGTTTCCATTTTTACCTAAATGAGGCCTCCAGGATGTATGCTAAGTTCTTGAGGGCTGACAAACTAACCTCTGATCTTCATTTCTGTAGCCCTACCCCCATCCATATAGTTCTGATCATTTTTTAAAAAATCATGTTGACGTATGACTGAGGCATAATGTTTTTGTACATATGACAAGCTGCTCAATTCCTGAAAGTTCAGAAGTTATCATAAATGTCATTATTTGGGCAGATTATAATGACCTGCTGTTATTTTCACTCGTCGTCTGATGCACCAGGGCTAAACATGCCTACTAGGAAGATAATCTCATTGAATTCAGCTGGACTTCCTTCCACCTAAGCATGCTTACAAGGGGGCTGTAATCTTCCTTCTGGAACTGACTTCTGTTGATGACAAGATAAACTGAGCTAGTGAGACCACTGCAGTGACCCAGCAGTATTGTATTTCTCATATTCTAAAGCTCCTGCTAAAGCTTCTCCAAATTCTATTTACTCTGCAATGGTTCAGTGATAGGAAAAATGGATGCTCAGCATTTGATTTGATATTTTCTACAAAGTGCAGCAAAGTTCCACTTCATTTGTGAGCTGACAGATCTCGTACAGTATATTTGTAATCACGGCAATGTTTTGAAAACAAACCTGATAATTTTTGGTTTTGATATAACAGAAAGGTCAGCTTTCACTGTACCATGAAAAAAACACACACCTTTTTTAAGCACATGCAGACAATCAATTGCTTTGGTTTCTCTCACAGAAATTTAGGGCATCAAAGTGGGATATGAAATAAAGTGCTTCTGAAAATGCAGGGTGTATTTTCTCTCTTCAGTCATCCCCGGCTACAGTTGACCAGTTTAAATAGTGTATATGCAGTCTGAAAATTACAATGAGCCTCGCTTCATCTTATCTGCATCTGCTGCATGCCAATGTCAATATAAAAGTTTTATTTTTCTTGGAGAATGTCACTGTCAATGAAATGCATCAATAACTGTAATTCAGAGTTGAAAGATGTGACTCCACTTTCAGAATATTGAATGTGAAAAGGCTGTCATAATGTCTCATACAATATTATCTAAACAGAAGGGGGAAATACTATGATTTTCCTGCATATACTGAATATAGTCAGGCTTGGTTGACAAGACTCCACAAGCTACTGAAAGAGGCAGACAAAGCCAGCCTATCTATCAATGCATGTCTTTTTCCTTATGGTGAAATGCAAAGGTTTTAGCTTTACTGCTGTAGCATTTTTATTAATAGTCATCAGGCAGCCATGTTGGTGAAGCAGATGGTCTTATAGAGCACTTGTGGAATGTCAGAGACGTTATCTCTTGGGTCTGACTCCAGCTGCTACTTCCAACTAAAGTAGATCAACTGAATTGATAGGATTTACATATCATTCTGCAATTGATTCGATGGAGCTATTCAGATTGGAACAAACAATTGGATTTAAGCAAGGGTATAAACTGTGAATACTTCAAGTCCCAGTTGTTTTTGGGCTGCAAATCACAATAGTCCTAGCCAGGAGAACAAATAGTCAGGAATGCTCGGAGTACAACAATATCTGGAAGCCAAAATAATACCCAGCCCTAGATTTAGACTTCAACTTGGCCACAAAAGTGGAAATCATATTTGAGATTCCAGTGTTGAGCATTTCATTTTCATTCTTGGAAATATTTGACAGTGAGCCGAGATCTTTGAAAGAACATGAAAGCTTTTATGCTGATATCACTTTCCTTGTCCCTTCCTCTCTTCTTCTGTCCTTCCGTCCCCCCCCCATTTCTTTTCTCTTGTGTATGTGATTTTGCTTGTTATATACAGCAGAACTGAATGTTGCAAAGTCAGTGCTCATTGGTTGTAAAATGTGTTGGCTTACTGTTGCAGGAGGGTTGCTGAGAGGGAGATGTCATTTTAGAGAGGTACAGGTTGGAATAGTAGATGGTGCTTCTTTGCTGTGTTTTTTAAAAAAGTAATGATTAATGCAATTCATAATAATCCTACCTTCTCTCCACAGTTTGGACCACCATAGCCATTTCTGCACAAACATACATTTGGCTTGATACATCTGCCCCCAAACTGGCACTTTGGTTTGCAAAGAGCTGCAACAAAACATGGAGGCATTATTTCTAAAACCCCACAACCAAACTGATCATTTCAATAACAAAAATCTAAAAATCATGATTCTTCAGTGGGGTCTAAGTTGTCTTTAAGTAGTCAGATTCATGGCTTTTTGTCATCACATGCCCATTTTCAGTCATGTGCCTGCTAACTGGGCCATGTATATACAAGCCAATGCCACATGACAAACCCTGAACGGATCAGATTTTGGCACTTGACTGCAGATTTTTCAACAATTGGCAAAGAATGCTGAAAATCAGCCCATGCCATGTTCATCCAAAATTGTTGCCTTCCACATCACCAACTTAGCCTACGGCAGCTTAGCCACACAGCCAGACTGATCTAAAAATGAAACATGGGCTAAAAGAACTGCATGCCCAAACTCCAAGAATTAACTCCTGCACAGAACTTTTTATGTGAGTAGTCTGCTTGTATGGGCATTTCAATGATAAAATACCAAGATTGTGATACTGATGATAGCATAGTTTTCAGGATAGGATCATCATAGCTCACAAATTTTCTGGTTACCTAAAAGAGAGAGCAGTCTCACATGAATTTGCTCCTCCAACATTACATTCTTCATGTGAGCAGATTACTCAAATGGACAGCTATTTGCAGGAGCTAGCCAAATGTGCAGTAATGTCTGAGTGAGTAATGATTCTGCTTTTGTCATAACTTGTTGTTAAAGAGAGAGAAGAATAGCTTCTGTGACTAGGAAGTTTTTATCCCCAAAGTGTTACATGCTTTCTTCTTTTTGTCGTTCTCTTATTATCTGGAGCTAATGGTTAGAGGCAGGGAAGAGTGCCAAACCTCTAATTTCTTGTCTATGAGAAATACATTGCTGTGGGATTTGAGTCCTGTTGGATGAGCTCAGAGTGACCTTCTCAGTTCCAGTGAACTAAAAGAGTTGCTTTTAAAAGAGCTTGCCTTGAAATGAAGTAACAACAGCCGCAACACTGAATGAAATTTCTACTGTATACTTTTAGAATAGACAGGTTCTGGAGAAAAACTCAACACCTGTTATTACAGTTGATGATAACTAATAGCCCGCAATATGGTAAATCTGAGCTGTGACTCCACTACTCCAGCAATGACTTGAGGATGCAATCCAAAGAAAATTGGGTTCTCCCAAGTTTCCTTAGTATTAGTGGAAATAGTCACTTCCAACACATTCTCAAATGGAACTTTGACACATCTTAATTCTTCTGATTGGCACCATGGATTTCATTGACCTACTATGTGACTGGAGAGCACCAACATGCTCATAATCAGCTTGGTTCAAAAATTGCCCTGGAAATGTTAACTGATAATTTAAAATTTTGTGGTGGCACCTCAACTCTGTAATACCTCCTGGGGTAAAACTTGTTTATTTGCCCATATACTTAAAACTTTGGTATTTTCAGCAGAAGCAGCATGGTGTGGTGGTGTGAAGACTGGATTAGGACTCTAGGAGACCATGGTTTCTGTTCAGTACTAGAAACTCACTGTCTGACCTTGAGCAAGTCACCTCTCTCAAGGCTTAGAGGAAGGAAATGGCAAAAAAATCTTTGAATAAGCCTTGGTCCTCCAAAAAAAACCCAAAAACCAACCAACCAATGAGAGTGTTGCTCTTAACATGGAGAACACATAACAGAAACATGTTCGTCAGCTTGACTAGTTAGTCCTCTCAATTTTATTGCATGTTGTTTTTTCCTGTTTTAAATCATTTTATGCACACTGTCTTGCTGATTTCATTCATGCATGTAAGAACAAAAAAGTTTCAAACTTTTGTCATTCCTTACTAAATTTATGAGATTCTGTGTGCAGGTTTTTGGGGAGTGCATTTTGGGGCCTTTTTGGGGGAAAAAAATCATTTTTGCAAAAAAAATTGGTTGTGCAGTTCACCTCTCTAATCTCTGAAGGAGGAGAAGGGTGCTGCTTCAGTCATTTATTGGCCAAAGGGAGAGGGAAAGGGAGGTAACCAGGCAGTGCCCCAGCAGCTATGGGAAGAAAAATGAGGCTATCGTCCAGGAGATCTAGAAGAGCAGCCTCATTTCTCATCCAGATGGGCCAGGGCTGCCTAGTTGTCTTCCACGTGTCTCACAGACACAACAGCCCTCCTATGGGACTTGGCATCTAGCTTGTGCTGTACATTTTGGACACCACAGGAACAGCTAGTGAATATTCTGCAGAATCTAAAACAAGAGATATGCACCCAAAACATAAATTATGTGCAGATATGTCACCAACATATTGTGCAAAAGTTGTTTGTTGTTGTTTTTCTGCAAAATGGTCCCTATCTTTCACCAAAAAAAAAAAAAACTTACATAAGAAGATAGTTTGCATAAAAATGCAATTGTTCAGAATGTCACCAAATAGAAAAAAAAATCCCACAACAGTTGATCTCCCCCACCACCACACAAGGGAGTATCTTGATGTGTTCAGACACGATTGCTCATTGTCCAGACATGACAGAGACGCTTCTAGTCATCTCAAAAACAGATTAAGAAATAGAGATTTGGTCTATATAGTTGCACTTTCCCTGAAATCTTGGGTTTGTAGTTTGACCATACTCTTTGGATCTGAGCCTGGATGCTTAGGTTTCACCAGTGGCCCAAAATGCATTTGCACAGTTGAAACTAGTGGAAACTGGCCACAGTGACACTTACTTACTTACTTACTTAATTTATTTTGCCATTTGTTTATTGCCTCTTGGCCTGCCAAGGCCTCTGAGGCAAAATGCAATAGATAAAACGCTATCAAAGCATTTAACAAATAACTAAATACCAATTAAAACACTCAAGGCTTCTTTTGAAAAATTAACATTAAAAACAGTTTTAAATCACATGCTTTGAGTACATCCTGTTTGGATTACTGTAACACATTCTTTGTGGGGCTGCCTTTGGAAACTGCAGCAGGTTCAAAACGCTTTGGCCAGACTGCTATATGGAGCTGGTTATAGGGAATATACAACGCTCAAAATCAACCATGGTATCCTTTTGGAATGCCTGAGGGGCTTGGAAATTGAGGGCATTGTGCTTCAGTGGTTCCAGTCCCATATCTCCCATATCTCAGGTAGGTTCCAGATGGAGATGCTTGGAGACAGCTGCTCCTCAACAAAGGAGCTGTTTTTGGCATATCATGAAGTATCATTACATCCTTAATGCTGTTTAACATGTACATGAAGCTGCTTGGTGAGATTATCCAGAGGCATGGGGCAAGGTTTTTTTAATATGTCAATGACACCCAAATATGCCTTCAATAATAGCATCAGCTAAGGACAGTGTGTCTCCTCTCAATGAATGCTTGGAGGAGGTAATGACCTGGATGATGAAAAACAAACTGAAACTGAGGCCATTTCTGCACAAGAGGGGAGGAGTGGTTCACGGCGTGTCAAAAGTGGTATTTTTATACACCAAATCAGAAACTGTGCTGTATGCACATTCTCCATATACATTGTACTACCTCAGAGAAGAGTGATTGCTGCATCTACACAGCAAGACTCTGGCTACTCCCATTCTCCTCCCTCACCCCACCCCACCATCACTGATTGGTCTTTTTCTTAAAGAAAAAGAAACACATTTTAAATGGTTGGGTCAAAAAGCAAACATTCCCGAAATCCAGGCTAAACTGCATCTATAGTCCGAAAAGGGAAGAAACTCAGTATCAGTATCCAAAAGATCCACTGGCAACATCCAAAGAGCAAAGCTGTACAAAACAACTCCAGACTGGTCTTTCAAAGTAAGCTGTCAAATCAGTTGTCAATTAGCTATCAAATTAAACTGTCAAAATAAGTTCGCTACTTCGCAAAGTGAAAGTTAAGGCTGCAGTCCGAAGGCTATTCCTTGGCAAGCAAGGCAGCCTGAAAGAGAAACAAAAAAGAAACAAAGTTGCTTGAGGATCTTCCTGTAATCAATTAGCTGTCAAATTAAACTGTCAGCCACTTCTGCTCTGTGAATCGATGTTACAATTCTGAATGTTGGCAAAAATGAAGTAGAAATGGTTTGGGAGATTTGCATTGGAGTTTTTCTGGTTTTACAATACAGCAGTTTCCGGTTACATTGAACCGTACTAGGAGCTGAAAACATGCAGAACCATGAGGAAGCTAAACTGGTACAGTGTGCAGATGGGAGGGTGAGAATTCAAGGCGACTATGGTGTATTGACCTTGTGCAGAAATGGCCTGAATCCAGATAAGAAGGAGGTGCTTATTATTAAAGGTTTGAAGATGTGTCAACCAGTCCTGGATGGGGTTACACTCCTCCAAAACACTGTGTTTGCAGCTTGAGGATGCTTCTTGATCCATCCTTTAAAATGACATCCCAGCTAAACATCCAGGAGTGCTTATTATCAGCTTTGTCTGATACTCCATCTTGCCCTCTTCCTAGAACTGGAAGATGGTAGTGCATGTGCTGGTAACCTCAAGGCTGGACTTCTGCAATGTGCTGTGCATTGGGTTACCTCTGTATCTGTAACTTCAATTAGTGCAAACCATGGAGGCCAGATTGGTTACTGGTGCCTCTAGGACTGATCATATTACACCTATACTAAAATCACTTCTCTGGCTGCCAATTAGTTTCTGGACGAAGTACAAAGTGTTGGCTGCTACCTTTACAGTCCTACATGGTTTGTATTCAGGTTACTTATGGGATCACTTTCTCCTGTATAATCCACCCCATACACTCAGGTCTTCTGGGAGACATTTACTTCAGTCACCTAGGACTAAGCTGTCAACTGTTAAGCAGAGGACTTTTTCATCAACTGTCCCAAAATTTTGGAATGACCTGCCAGAAGAGATTCAACAGTGAGTATGCAATCTGAATTTAAAACAGTCTTAAAGACCAATCTCTTCTGGTAGGCCTATCTAAGTTTTTAAATTATAAGTTTTAAATTGTAAATTGTTTTTAAAAAGATATTATGCTTTTTCAACTGATGTTATGCTCTTTTAGCTGATTTTTAATTATTTTTTAATTAGTATTTGTGTTTTTAAATCTGTTATCTTCTGTTTATTTCTTGCTATAATTTAATCAGTTGTTTTCCAACCCAATCGGTACGAAAAGATCTATAAGAAATAATAATAATAACAACAACAAAAACAAAAGCAATAACAATAACTACTACTTCTCTCTTGATGTTGTTATTGTTATTGTCATTGTCGTCGTCGTCGTCATCATCATCATCATCATCATCATCATCATCATTTTGGTGGGAGCAGAAAGCTCCTGCCTCTCAGTATTCAGAGCAGAAAAGAAGGCTCTCTGTACCCTTATGCCCATAGCTGTTTGGATTTTAGAACACTCACTGAATGCGGAGCAAGTTGAACCTGCCTCCTCCTTCTCCAAGGGAAAGATGTGATGGTGAGCTGTTCATATGTAGGATTCCCCTACTTCAGCACTTGACAGCTGCTCTGAACGCAGAGCATCTGTTGGGTGCAGAGGCATGACCACTTGCCTCTGTCTCCCTTGTCCAGTTCTAGTGTAGAAGGGAGTGTCCCTTTCTGTGTGCATTCAGCAACGCAAAGCAGGAAACAGAAGGCATTCGCTTGTCAATGTGCCTGGCAAGCATAGACTCAAAACAAACAGCTGAAAATCGGGGACTGTGCAGGAATGGAGATTGCCCCTATTCCTTCATGGCTTCAGGGTCAAGAGGCATTGGATTGGACACATGCCCCAACTCCCGTGCCTGTGCTTGGCTCCTGTTAGTGAGTCTGGTCTAAAAGGAGCATCATGCAATAAATAAAACTTTGCAAATCCCCTAATATAATTACTTTGTCACATTATTTATTTTGCTAAAATAAAATAAAATAAACAGGGTTGTTAATTTTTAATAAGTGATAGTGTACCATTTCAAACTTGCCTGAATTTGAAATTTATTTTCTAATAGAAGTCAATTATGGCAAGTCCTTTTATGAATCAGAAAGATATATTGCTTCATTAAAGTTGTGCATCATGTCATTTGTGTGCTTGACCCTTAACTCCTATTTGAGTGGAATTCCGTTAAAACCCAGCTGTTTCCCGCCTTCATAAAAGTTCAGGCAATAGGACTGCTGATTTCAAGCCAGTTTTCCCCACATCTTAATTAGCAGTATGTGCTCCTATGACATTGTTTTGGCACATTAAAAAGAGAGTAGCCAACTCATAAGGCATTATGCCAAGATGAACACACATGTCATGTTATTATTTTAATTAGATCTCATTGACTGATATGTTGTGGGGGGAGAGAAAGACACACACTACCAAAATCTTTCTAAGCATGGTTATTGCACTGACTTCTGCAAATAGTGTAAAATAAATATTTAAATTAGTTTATGATTGTTTGTGGAACAAAGATATGATAGTACATGGATGTGAAGTAGAAGAAATGTAGTTCATAGCTACAAAGTGGCTGTGATCTGTGCCTTCTAGATGCTGAGGAGAAAGTGAAGAAACTCTGTGAGCACAGTGATCAGTGGAAGCCAGAGCATGCAAAGTTATTGATAAGCAAGGCAGAGGACGGAGACGAGGAGACAAAGACAGGCATCGTATTTTGTACACTGTAGTACATGTCCTCTCTTTCTGCTCAGGCACAACTACCTGATGGACACACTTCTCCCCAGGAGAGATGCAGAATTCCAATGTAGAGTTCAGACACCAGAAAATGTACCTGGATCTGTCACTGCAGGGAAGATGGCCATTTGATGTCCTCCATGGGATAGACCAGGGTGTCTTGCTGCTGGCATTGGTTGCCATAATGCTGCATATGATGTGGACAGAGCCAGAGGATATTTAAGGCCTGCTCACTCCTTCCTGTACTGTCTTTGGATATTCCTATTGCAGCCCACCCTCCTGCCCTTAATGCAGTGCAAGATAGGCCTGGTTGCTCTGGGGCCAGGTAGGAATCCCAAGAATTTACCTTTTTTTCCCCACTGCCGCATACTATGCCTGTGGGACTTGACAATTGGCTTCAAGTGGTGTTGACTGATAAATAGATTGTCATCTGGCAGGAGGGGAAGAATATAAGACTTCAGTGCACACCCTTGGCATCCTTTTGGTGTAGGACAGGACTCTGGAACTCCCTCTTTAAGGTCCTGTGGTTGAAGGAATGGGGAAGGAAGCTATCCTTGAGGGTAACTTGGGATTTGGACTCTTGCTTGTAATGTACTGTGGCTTGGGTGGGAATCCTTTGGGTTATCTTCCAATTATGGCCAGTTGAAGAGCAACAAATTATTGGATTGCCCTGAGGCCTGACATATTTTGTCCAACAGAAGACTGAGGAGGTAGTCAAGGGGTGACACTTGGCCTCAGTTGGACCTGCATCAGGTTGCTCTCCCTTCTTGCTCCATTCCCAAGCCAAGGCAGATTAAATAGGTTACGTCAAATGAAGTGTTCCTTATTTAACCCAACTTTCCGTGTCTTATCCATCACCATACCACACATCCCACACTCTGGGGGATGTGCCATTTTCATAATTGAACATATTTTTGGCTGAAAAACATGATCGAAGGCACATTGGCTGGAAAGTGTCTTGCCAGGTCAAGCTGACATGAGACATGGTCAGATTATAAGTTCAGAGAGGATTTGGCAGGAAATCCAGACACTAATTGGTCTATGCTAATCCTTTTAATATTTCAGACTCCATGCACACCCAAAAACAATGGAAGGCGAAAGTGCCCAGGTGAAACAATCAGAGACCATCCCTTGATTTTGCCCTATAGAAATCCTCCCTATACCCCTGCCCAACCAAGACATTAAGAGATTGTCATGATTCTCATCAATGTTTTGTCACCTAAAGTTAAGGCAATCAGCCCATTCCAGACTCCTTTTTCAATTCCGTGGGAATGCCATTACCACACTGTCGACACATCCCATTCAAAGTAAGAAACAGGGTATATAAATCCTAGCTTCAGGTCCAACAAATGGTAGTACTGGATGTAATACATGGCACCAAAACTGCTGTTCGTCCTTGTTACCTTCAGACGCTGTCTGAGCCACTCAGCTTGGACCCTTTCCAGGATTGGTAACTATAATCCTCTTCACCCCAATTTCTTTCCCTATTCAACCTATCAACCTTTGCTTTCTGATAGCTTTGTATGGTTCTTAAGAGTGTCTGATTTCTCATGTGTTTGTCAATTCAAATAAAACACTTTGCTTAATTTTAACTGGGGTCCTCCCTACAGTTACTGCTGGTATACATAGGTGAAAAAAACCTGCTGTTACCTTCCTCTCGCAGGCCTCCTTTGAGCTATAATTCCCCCCAAATTCTAAGGAGATGCTGGCATCTCTCTCTCTCTCTCTCTCTCTCTCGGTTGGTCATCAATAGCCTCTCTCTCTCTCTCTCTCTCCCCTCTCTCTTTCCCTCCTTCTCTCCCTCCTCCTTCTTTCTCTGTCTCTCTGTATAAGTCTGGATTATGAACTATATCCATCTTCTAGGGAAGAAACACAACTATCATGCACTGTGGCTGAGCAAGGAGAATGTGCCAGACTGATATCCTTTTATTTTCTGCTTTTCCTCTTATTTATTTTCTTACTTTTTCAAATCATTATTGAATTTATTTGTACAGGTCTTCTGGGAATATAATGGGCATAAACCAACCAACGTTAGACATCCATCTTCTCATTGCTCCACTTTCCACATCAGGCTGTTGTTTGTTTTTTTGGAAAAAAAAATCTGCACAAAAATTCATATTTATTTTTATATGCAAATTTCCTTGATGCATTCTCCATTATACCCATCTTGATATGCAGTTTTTAGAACTAGAACACTATGTAACTGAAGCTGTTTGTAATTAGAAGGGTAATACCTGCATTTCAGTATGAAAAAATATTAAATTGGGTGGGGGTCAATGAAAAATGCAGACAAAATTCTTTTCCATTTCTAGCAATGACATGTACTTATAGTGCTTACCCAAAAGAGCAGGATAAGGGAAAAGTTTAATGCACGCATGATAAGCTAGCTGTTTTGAAAAATGCATGACCACAACACCTTAGTTCTATAAACTTGTCTAATCCTTTAGAAAACATATGCAATGCTATTATCACTACCTATTGGTTGATGTCCATTAGCCAGCATCCAAATAACTTCATCAAAAGGCTACCGCTAAACCAATGACATCATGTACTGTCTTCTTTGAGCAGTTGAGCCCAGTGGTATTGGCACCCCATGGATCAAGCAGCGAGTGTATCTCACCACCACCATCCATTTTGGAGTGAGACACCTCTTTGCTTTGACCACAGCCTATCCTTTTTTTTTTTGAAAAAAATTCTGCACAAAAAAATCACTTTTTTTTATACGACTTGTCCTATACCAAAGCTTTTCAAAGTCTCCTCAGTTCAAATAGAGGTTTTACAAACAGCACAATCTGGGGAAAAAAACCTAAAACTACCCGTGGCTATGGAACCAAATTTACAGATATTTGGATTATGGAAGATCTCCTGACCCCCTAAAAAACCCCTCAGAAATGGTTTTGTAATCCTCAGTAGATTCTTTCTACTGAGATGCATGTGCTCATGCACACAAAGAGACTCAAGAAGTAGTTTCCTTTACAATTCCTGGCCTTGTCCCAAAGAGCGGTAGACTGGTCAGCTCTGGACACAGCACACAGGATAAAATCAGCTTTTGGTGTGATCCAGGAAATCAGTTTCTACTTTCTGTGTAGAATTTCCTGGTTTGTCTGCAGATGTCTAGATTGTGCCTGAGGTAACTCTTCTGAAATCCAAGAGTTCCAGGAAAGACCACAGTGCAGTTATGCAAAGAAAACTGTGTACATGCAAAGAAAAGCAAAACTGCATTTCACTAGTTACATTTAAGAGTTCTGAAATATGTAGAAGCCCTCTGTGTGTCTGTGTGCCTTCAAGTCACCTGCTGAGTTATGGCAACCTCATGAATTTGATAGGGTTTTCTTAGATAAGGAAGACTCAGAGGTGGTTTTGCCAGTTCCTTCCTCTGAAATATAATCCACAGCATCTGGTATTCGTTAGTGGTCTCCCACTATCTGACCCTGATTAGCTTCTGAAATCTGAAGAGATCTGGTACATTTAGAGTACTTAGGCCTATAGAAATCCTCCCTATCAAATATGGCGATCTGTTTGCATAGTGATGCATTTTTACAGTATGGATGGGAATTATGAGGCCCTCCAGATGTTATGGGATTGGGATTCCAAAGATTCTTCATCAGTGGCTATGCTCACTAGGGCTGCTGGGACTTCCAGTTCATCAACACTGAATGATTCCTACTCCTGGTTTGCAGGAAGCAGAGGCCTTTATTATAGTATGGAGGTAATGTGTGATGGAAGATATTGTCAGTAGAAAGGTAAATCAGGAGAAACTCAATTGTGGAAAATATATAAGTAAAAAAAAGAAAATGCATTAAGAAATGAATATCACAGAACTCGAAATGGAGAGATTAGATGATCTAATGAGCCACACAATATTACTGGGGAAAGAGCAAGAAAATAACAGTCCTGAATTGGAATATTCTTTCTTCCTGTCCTATGTAGTCCAAGGAGGAGAGTTAAATGTTTTAGAAGAAAACTGGAATGGAAATCAGATGATAATAACATAGCTGAAATCTAAATGAATATTTCATAATGTATTTATAAAGGAACACTAAGCCACTAAACACTAACAATGACACAGGCATTATCCTGGATAGTCTTGGTAAGGAATGCTATTCAACAAGCCAAGCTTGTGTTGAAATTATAATCAATAATGCTCTGTACAAAAAAAGAAGAGTGTGTCACCGTGTGCTGGGGGGAGTGGGATCCAAGCATTAATTTTCATGCAAATAGCAATCTTTGTTGAAAACTTTACCTCTGTTGCATAGATCAAATAGAAAAGCTGAAAGCAAGTATGTAGAAGAGGGTAGCAGCAAGAGATTCAGGAAATGATGAAGCTACTGGTTTAAGAGGTGTATAAAAAGAAGGTAGTCCTGAAAGGCAAATGGGAAAGTTAGTATGTACTCAATAATATTATATTAGAACAGTAGTATCTAGCATAAAATGTAAGTGAGCTTAGTAATGATGAGTCTCCATATTCATGGTCTTCCTTCATTTTTATAATTAATTCATTGGGTATTTCCAAACAGAATACTTTGCAGTGTCAGGAATAAGGAAACAGTGCTCTCAATAGCTGCATACCAAGTGAAGCTCCCTATACTAACTGCTGCTAGTTCAAAGGGACTGGGATTGATAGTAGCGAAACAGGATTAGTAGTGCCCAGCCAGCCACTGTTGTGCCAAACCACACTTTTTGAAAAATGCCTCTTTGGAAACTGGAAGAGGTACAGTATCCTGAAGCAAACATACTGTTCAGTTGACCATGGTCTATCTCATATGACAAATTTGGGGTAGACTGCTGCTTTCCTTTTATGGCAGCCTGCTTTTAGCTACTGGTTTTAAGTGAGAGTGGGCAATCTTATCCTGAAATTGGAGGGAATTTGGAGAAGTGGTTTTGGTAGATTCATACCCTTCTACATTTACAGATGAAAACTTTTACATGTGGCCAAGTAATATCAGAATGTGGTCAAGAGGGCAAAAGTTATTAATCCAAAAGAATACATAAATCAAGAGAGGCTGCAGCAGTTCGCTTTTACCTGAATCTACTGGGAAGGGTAAGATTCTGTCCCTACCTCTCCTACCCCACCCTCTGCTGAGTGAATTGAGTGCAAGCTACTTTTGCACAGTTTGCAGCAACTGAGGTGAGCTTAAGACAAAAGTGGGAAGTGGGAAGAGGAGAGAAAAATCTTAAAAGCAACTGATAAAGCTGATAAAGTGGGATGACTGAGGAATAATTGGACTGTTCCTACAAAACTGGGACAGTTGCAAGGTATGTAGACATAATGAAGGGTAACCTATCTTTCTCCCTCTCATTTGAGGACTAGGTCAAGTAGGGAAAGTCAACCTTTGATAATTTTTACCAGCCTGGTCAAACTAGATACCTACAGCTTGCTATGTACATGGTTGATGTAGCAACTCCATATCTGATTCTTTGCTCTCAGGTTGTTGAACTGTTATGCAGTTCTCTGTAGCTCAATAGGTTGAGTCCTCTACCCACCCTCTGATGTTCCCGGCTCAGACTTGGAAACTCCTGGCAGATCACAGTACTTGACTTCGTGGATTATAGCACAATGTAAAAATGTGATGGAGTAGAGGTTAAGAATATGAGCAATCTAATATGTAAAAGTCAAAGTTTGTGAGTTTGTCTGTGTCAGGCGAGAAGACCTCGTATGATTGGCTGCCTGTGAAGATTCTACGGAATCCTGGGGTTAGCAGTTTAGGGAGGGGCCTTTAGAATTCTCAGCCAGAGAGCTCTTGGGCCTCAGGCCTGTTGCTATGGAGATGAGGTCAAGCAGCAAGAGAAGGCCTAGCAGCAAGAAGGAGGACAGAGTATTCTCTCAGAAACCAAACCTCTATATGCTGACAACTCTGAATAGAGGTTGGATTGGAGAATATGGAGAAAAGTTACAGATACTGGACAAGGCAGTGTGGGGAATTACAAACACAGGAGATAATTCCTAAAGTATTTCTAACAAGTATTACCTATAAGAAAATAAAATCCTGGGCAATGCTGGGTTAATACTCTAATAGGCTATAAAACACACATTCTTCCATATGTACCCTGCCCCCAATGCTCTCTATTCAACACCTGAAGCATGGTAAGCATTTGGGGGGGGGGGATACTGCCATGTACCACGTTCACAGCTTAATTCCTGCCAAAGGTGTTGCCAGACCTTGCCATTCTGCTTTTTTCTCAGCTAAAGGAGGGACATTTCCAGGTATTATTCACACTCTTGGTTTGCTACAGCTCCCCACCGTACTTGCACTGTAGAAGCAATGGACAAAACAAAAAACAAACAAACAAACAAAAACAAAACAAAACAAGAGAAAATGAAAAAACTAACCCACTTCTATTTACTGCTGAATTTTGGGGAGCCTAAATCCTACTGCTATTCTCAGTGAGAGCAAACCTGTTGAATCAGTGGGTTTACCTATTTGGTGACTAAACATCAACAACTGATTCAATGGGTCCATTAAGGCTAGGACTCACCAACAAGATTCAGGGCATGGATGTGTTGTTTTGTTTTGCTTTTTACTGTAGAATGTTTCTGTGATGATTGATTTATTGATTTTTGATTTGTGAATCATTTTGGCATTGTTTTCCAATGAAGAAAAACAGAGTATAAAATAGTAAAATAACTATAACAGAAAGATGTATAATGTTTGTAAACAGGAGGAAACAGGACATAGATCAGTCGCAACTTAGGGAGCCAGAGGGTGTTCATAAATTTTGCTATTAGCAATCTGTCATTGATTTCCACCAGCAGTATTATGTGGGCCAGTGTTACAGATGATCATTATCCATGTAAATATTTTCTGCATGAAATGATAATGAGAACTTCGTGTGTGTGTGTGTGCATGTGCGTGTGCCCTTGTGTGTGTATTTCTGTGTAATTGAAAATTTGCTTTCTTCAGTTCGATTTCTCTGAGGAAAGATAAGGCTTTCCTCATTCATGCATAGCAGTCATGGAGAAGAACCCCACTACAGTAAATCTGCAAAAGCAGACAAACTTACTTAGGAGTAAGCTTATTTGATTTAATAGGGCTTATTTATGGGTAAAGGTACATTTCCCAAAGCAACAGGAATAGAAGTCTCACTATGTCCTCTGCATCCTAAAACAGATTAAACAATGTCTATTTTAACTATATGTGCTTGAGGAACAAAAGAAACTGTAAGTCAGATATTTTTAGTAGAGAAAGTGAAATGTGAAAGCTGGACTAGAGGTTTTAGCCCTGTACTTTTGGGGCATTCTTATTTGGGGATCAGGCAAAAACATTATTAACATAATTAACAGCTATGCTCTTGGTGCACATTTGAAACAGCATATAAAGTTGACTACAATTATGCAGAATGTCTTCTGTTTAGGCATATCATCAGAATAGGGGAAGTGGTAGCCTATCTGATACAATTAATACGTTCTAGCAGTAGTGAGGGAGCCAGTTCCCCAGGGATACCCCTGGCTGCTTCTATTCATTAGTCTTACCCAGATTTTAAATTGCTCCCCTTGTTACTTGAATAAAGTTGGAACTAGACATAGAGAAACAATTCCTAGACTTCAAGCAGCAGCATACAATCAGCTGGTGGCTTCAATGTCAGTGGAGTGGTGAATCCACTCTGAGTTTTAGGCCATTTCCGCAGTAGACTGTTATAGTGCTATTATTCCACTTTCAACATCCTATGGAATGCTGGGGTTTGCAGTTTAGGGACGGGTCTCACCCCAGGATTCCATAGGATGTTGAAAGTGCAATAATAGCACTATAACAGTCTACTGCGGAAATGGCCTTAGTCTGAACTTTAATGGTTCAAGCTCCTCAACCTACTTGGGAGAATAGGGTCTGCCCTATTGCATAGCTCCTTTAAACTTGAGACTAATGGCTACAGTGGATTCAATGCTCCACTGACATGGAAGGCAATAGTCATTACTAGTAATCTAAGAAGCTTTGACTGTTTATTGCACAGAATTTTGTGTTGCATCTGTACTGCAGCTGTTTCAGACTGTTTAAAATATATATGCTTGGCATAAGTGGGACAAGAAAACCTTAATGACAAATAAACCAGGCCATATGGAATGATCTTTACAGAACAAAGGATTTTTTTTTTCTGTCTCTAAATTTTGCTCATCTTTGTCCATCTAAATTGAATACCTTTTTGGCACAGGCTCATGTCAAATAACTATTGTTATTTCCACTAGATAAATTGGCTTGCTGGTTTCTTCTTTCTTTTCGCAGGAGTCTCACACATTGTTTCTTTATGTAAATGTAAATAACCAAGGGAGACTCACAGGGAGAAGAACATCACGGTGTCAGGCCCAACCATTTTACAGAAATTCAGCTAGTTGCACAAACATTACCCGTACACATAGTAACTGTATCTGCCCATGTTCTGCTGTAGACTCAAGCCAAAGCCAAGATCCCTCATGTGGATATCTTTAAGCATGTACAGTTTTGGGACACTATCATCTGTTCAAGTGGTGAGATAGAAGTGCACGGTTCGGAAGTGGGATGTGAAAACCCAGTCTCTCTCCCTTCCAGTCCAGAAAATCAACTGTATACTGGTGCTCACTTGAACGGAGCTAATGTGGCACATTTCAAAATCCCTAAAATTATGTGGATTTGTAAGAAGACTAGAAAGGAAATAAAAATGGGCACCCTTATAACTGCATAAGTATGCTCTATACCTGAGGCCCACTCAGTACTCAGCACTCCCACTCAGTACTGATTCTGAAGAGTGGGCTTAATTCCATGAAAGCTCATGCAAAAATAAAAACCAGTTAGTCTTAAAGGTGCTACCACATTTTTTGGCAATGTAAAAAAGCCAAAAAGTATTGGTTAAGGGTAGGAGAGTTTATGCAAAAGATATTAAAAGTTAAAATAATATTAAGACCAGAATTGTTTCTATTAAATATGATAAATAAGAACGATAGGGGGGGAAGAAAGCATAAGAATTTGATAAGATACATGATAAACCATCAGTAAGAATTACATATGCAAAATATTAGAAGAACGATAAGATGCCGAAACTAAGTGAATGGATTAATAAACTTATAGAATTGGCAGAGATGGATAACCTTACAACTTTATTGAAAGGGAAAGCACTTGGAAACCTTTCACAGATCACATAAGGAATAAAAATGGAGACTTAGCAATTACAGGATTCGATATGTAAAACAGGATAGGTTTAGTGTGGGCAGAGAACAGAATAAAATGGAGTATAAATGGAAGAAGATAATGGAATACAATTAACTTTGGAACTCATAGCAGAAGAAGAATTTTAATATATCTGTATTGGTATTTATGTAGTCTGGGTTGGCATAATAGGTGGGTGGGGTGGGGGGTGAGGAGTTTAGCAATATTTCTTTTTCCTTATGTCTTTGTAACCTCTTCATTTATTCAGTGGTGTTTACTATTGTATGTATTATATGTCGACTGCATGTATTTTGTTGTTAATTTGTGTATATTCTTTTTTTGTTTTTCATTTTTTTGTGATTTTTCTGTTTTATTGTGTGTTGGTTTTTAAATTACTAAATTAAAAAAGATTATATAGAAAATGTGCCACCACATTTTTAAATCCCCCTTTCTTCCTCCTTTTTATGCTGCAAAAGACAAATATAGCTACTCTGAAAACTTAGAAGACTAGCTATAATTTCAAACCCTGAAAGCAGCACTCCTTTAGTTCTGTGGTAAACATTCAGCAGGATTAAATCACAAAATATGAAGATGTACAAAACCCAAAGGAATCAGTTTGCTAAAACATAAAAATGTAGACCAAACAAAATTCGTGAGCATCCCTAAATAATAATGGTTTGTTCTGTCGTTCAAACTGGAAACATACTAGATTCTTTTTTTGCAAGCAAGGCAAAACAGAAAACACAGCTTTGAGACGCAACAATACTTACAAATCTGGCATAGGAGACCCACCCATCCTTCTGAACACTGGCAAACATTTGGTCCAATACATTCACCACCATTCAGACAGCTAGGTGAGCAATCAGCTGAAAAAAAAACAGGCAGAGAGAAGAAAATGAGAGAAGATCAGTGTAATGTCCCCATGTGTTCGTAAGCCCTTTCGATGAGTGGCATGTCATATGTTAGCTTCCCACAATTACTTTCGAAGTGGCTGAATCTCAGAAGAGCTTAATGAGCATTCTTCATGAGGCAATTAAGAGTCTGAAATTTCCCTGATTAGGAAGTTCTCCTTAATCTCTCTTAGTCTGACTTCTAGTTCCATCACAGAGTTGCTCCAATGGCAGATTCCCCAGTCATTAAAATTTCATTTTCTATTAGTGCTGACAGCCTTAATTGATTGATGGGTGTGATTAACTGAGTAACCCATTATTTTCAGACTGAATATGTGGATATTAGATTCTAGTTTAATCTGATCAGTATACTTTCAAGCAGTGGTTCTCAACCTTTGTCTCTCCAGGTGTTTTGGACTTCAAGTCCCAGCTATGGATAAAGACCAAGAGTTTCAGCTACCAAAGTCCAAAAACATCTGAAGAACCCGAGGATGCGAGGACAGACCATACAGGCAAGAACAATTGCTTAAGGTTTCCTAATCAGCAGTGTCTGAATAGTCAGTGCTAATCAGTAAGTAGGAACATGTCTCTATTCAAGAAATGATTTCCCCCTTTCTTGGCTGAGAGATCATCAAACATTCCGGATGAGACAAGCAACCACAGGCAGAATGGACGTGGTGCATATAGTTAGGTCCATGAGCTACTCAAGGGGACGGAGTGAAGTTCAAGGAGGAAAGTAACTGATGGGATGAAAAGCCTTAGTCTTGTGAAATAATCTGATTAATGGAAAAATTCATCTGTGAAAGGAAGATATGTCATTTCCACACTACACTGTTATAGTGCTATTATTCCACTTTCAAGATCTTGTGGAATTCTGGGGTTTGTAGTTTACTGAGGCCAAAGAGCTCTCTGTCTGAGAATTCTAAATGTCTCTCCCTAAACTGCAAAGCCCAGGAATCCACAGGATGTTGAAAGTGGAATAATAACACTATGACAGTGTAGTGCCGAAATGACCATAGTGTTAATGATGTAAGCATGACGCCAAACTAAAGGACATTCACAGTAAATGTTACTGAAATGCTTGTGCTACTAGCTGGGTTGGCATGAACTTCATTTAAAAAAACAAACAAACAGAATTTTCAATATCACATTTTAATGTAGATTGCAAAAGTGGTGCCTAAAAATGAAAAACAAACACTTGCCAACCTATCAAATCTGAAATAATTTAAAACTACACAATATAAAATAGTAAATGCAGGATAATAATAATATTCTGCCTTGTATTTTCCTTGTGGTTGAGTTATTTAGCATATTATCAGCTGCCTGCTCATTGCTGGAAGTTTGTAGCATGGTAGCTTTCGTCTCAAAAGCCTTCCTCATTCTGTTATAATATACATAGTATAAGGGAACAAGAAGAGTCTAGAATCTGTCTTTTGCCACTGCTTAGCCATAACGCCACTGTTTAGACCTTCCTCCATAACCCTGCATTGCAATAACCATGGGGAAAGGTAACAGATAGAATTCTCAGGCCTTGATGTAAATATTCCGTAGTCCTTGTTTTGTTATATCATACTCTGCCTTGCTGCAGCCCTTTGGCATGCAGGAAATTGCTGAAGATAAAAGAGGGAGGGAGGGGTAGGGAGAGAGAAAGAGACAGAGAAAGAAAGAGACTGTGAACATTCTTAGCGACACTTTCTTTGATCAAATAATGTGAGGACAAATGGCTTTTTTGAAATGGCCCTCCCACCAACTTTTACTTGCATTTTTACTTGGGACTAGGGTCACTTGTAAGGCCCCGCTTTGGAGGTCCCTGATATTAGTATGGTTTGGATGGGCACCATACCTAATTGGCATCATATATAATTGGCAACACATTTTATTGGCTCTGATATCAAATTCAAGCCTGAGAGGTGACGGAGAGGTCAAACTGAGAGAGGGAAATAATTTGACAGTAAATGTGAGAAGGATAGGTCAACTCAAAACTTCCTCCAGGTGAGACTGAGTCATTTGCCAGGCAAATACACACCATTCCTGTGGATAATAGGCTTAAACAGAAGCTGGAATTTTCCAGGGAATCCAACTGTGAGGAGCCCACCAGGACACTGATTGACAGATATCCATCCCTTGTACACCTGGATTCTTTCCTCTTTGCTCACAGCACTCGCAATAGACAGCTATTACAACACCCATCATGTCTTTGTCAATCAAAGCACTAAGCCTGTCAACAGGTGAAAGACTCATTGTCCACAACAGGTTCCCTTTGTCTTGCATCTGGAACCTTCACAGCCACCAGCCATTTTCAGGGTACAAATACCCCTGTTTTCAGGATGCCCAGTGCAGTCTCTCGAAGGTCTACCTGTCACTTTGTCCATCTGGCTCCTGAATGAGAACTGTCTTTAGGTCCTACCTAAGCCAAAATACATTTCTGCTCTTCACTACTCTTATGGACTGGTAATTATAAATCCCCCAAACCCCTCAGCCTCTCTATAATTTTTCATCCTTTTCTCTTTCAGTTACCTCTTGTGTAAACGTGTGATTGTGTGTATCCTGTGTGCATGCATGAGCGAATTCCCCTCAATAAAACACATTTTTAGCTTACTTTTGAATCTCTGGCTGGTTGTTTTCCTGCGTGTGCCCTTAAACACTGGTAGAAAAGATCTTGCTAAGTTGCCCCCCTCTCGCAAGCCTCCTCTTTGAGCTAATTAATTCCCCACTTTTGCAAGGAGGTATTTGGCATTGCAGGGTGGCCCTTGTGGCACCTACGTTTTGAGGTAACACACTGAACTGACGAGAGCTAATTGATAATATATTTTAAGTGTTAATCTTAGGCTCATTCCCAGTTCCTTCATCCTACAAGTGATATAGCACACTTTCTAAAACTTTGAAGTATGTTTTGGAATTAGATATTTTGAGGCTTTTTGCAAGACATTGTTATGTAGAAAAAAAGAAAAAAGAATTCCATACCTCAAAGCTCCTCAGCCTGTAGTTGAGGTATAAAAATAGAGTTTAACAATAAAAAAAAAGTAAACTGAAACCATATAGTTTTTTTAACAAGCCTGTTTAAATCATTGTCATTTCTTTTTCGACATATTTAACACTGCACATCTTCAAGAAAATGAGCCACTAGAAAAATAATCCACCCACTCTGTACAAGTGTGTATTTTTCTGTAGATGTTCAAGTGCTGTCCACTCTACATGAAGAAAGAAGCAGCTTTTTTGAGTTCCCCCAAAATCAAAAAGCATACCAGAACAGAAGTTTCTGGAGAAAACAGAATGACAGATCTTCCACTTCTCTTCCCAGCATAAACAATTTTGCTCAGCCTGCACCCTTATGACTGAAACAAAACTGCTTTTTTTGAAGCAGGGAAAATGACAGAAAATGGCCCTTGTATATTTAGTACAGCTCTGCTCTGCCTACTCTTAATACTTAAGAACCTGAGAAGTAACTGACATCCTAGCTCAGCAACATGCTGGAATTAAACCCTGCTCCAACTTTTGAATCATATTATCAGGAGGTCACGTAGGGAAGGCATCAAGCTGATATACATTAATAAGTCTTCTGTACAGTGTGTTATCTTGATCTAAAATTTATTCAGCTTATCTGCTACTGCATAATAATAAATAACTATGTAACTGTGGAAGTGGGGGGAATATTTTCTAAGCATTTTCAGATGAGATGACTTATTTGAATTATATTTTTTTCCCTGTAAATTGCAGTCAAATGTGGTTAGGCTTAAAAGTGTTAAAAAACAAACCAACCAAAAATCTGTATCAACTGCAGAAATTATGCACTGAAATGAATGTGCCTGTGATGACCTTGAGAATATATCAGGATGGAAAAGCTGTTTACTATGGGCTTTAAATTGTGCTGGATTTGAAATATGTGTCATTACTCTGTAAAATATAACAAAATGCATGTAGCTGCTAAAACTGAAAATCAATACTTCAGATTTAATGCTATAAAAAAATGAATGTCTGCAAAGGAAAAAAAACCCATCTGCATAACACAGACAGCTGTATGAAGGTTTCTTTTTTCTTTTCTTTTCTTTTTTTTTTAAAAGCTTTATATTTGGAAACGTAAAACATTTATGTCAATTTGTATTATACCAATATATAAAACGGTTTTCTCCTTGAAGTCCTGAAGCAGCAAAACTAGATCATTTGCTGTATGGCTTGCAAGCATTAAAACAGATTATGATTCAAGCTGGCAGGCCTGAGTGATAAACACATAGCATCTCTGGATGGCAAGGAGCTCAGACTCACGTTTACTGCAGTGCTTTCCTTTCCAACCAGATGGGCAGTCACAGACAGCAGGCCTGATACATCTTCCTCCATTCATGCACATAGGATCACAGATACCTGCAATATGACACAGTAGGTGACAAGGGTAGTAACTCGGGAAGAACTGAGATTCCTTTTTCCAAAGTCTTTCTGCAGTTTTTCAGTGGGAAAGTTATGCATAAATTAAGGACAAAAAGTAATTTGGAAGCAAAGAAGTCTTAAACTTCGGGATTTGCGAGCCTTAGTAAATCCTTCTAGAATCTGCTGAGTTCCACTGCGTGCAAGAGACATTTCAAGGAGCCTTCAATAAGAGCTGCCTCACCAGAGAAATGAGAGAGACATTAATTGCAATGATTCTTGAAAAAGTAAACAAGAAATCTTTGGTGGCAGCTGTAGGCAGACCAACAGCACTTATTACTGCTGATTGCCAAATTCTTGTTAAAACCGTTCCCCTCCTGATTGGAAAACTTAGTCTCAGCCATTCATCTGGATCAGCAAGAGCTGGTGGAGAATTGATTAGCTTCACACAATTTCAGAGAAGCTTTTGCATTTTATCCATCAAGGATAACAGACAAGATAAGGCTGGGAGTGCCTGTAATTAAGGGGGGTGGGGTGAGAAAAGAAAATATTTTAATCACTATCTCTAACATTTACTTCCAAATCTTTTTGTCCAGTAGGGTGAAGATAGCCTCCAAAGCCTGGGAGTTAATAACATGGCCACACACAGAAATTCTCCACTCCAGATGTACAAGCATATAACTTTTATAAGAGTAAAATGGAGACAGCCAGCTTATAGGGCCAGCTCTGCCATTAGACAGAGCACCTCAGGTAGATTTTGGATGCCGTGATGAATGAGAAGCAAATGCTTGGCTATTGAATTTATTGTTATTGGATTTTCACTAATAGAGAGTAGAAAGACATTTGTGAGGTTTTTTGTTTTCTGTCTTTGGGTGTTATATGCATCTTGACACTGGTCAGTGGATGTGCAACATGATCTGTTATGCTATCTGTAGGAAGGCCTAAGAGCAGGAGTCTCCACACTGGAATACCACTGTACCAAATAACTTATTATTTCACTGTTCTGTTTTTATAATTGGGAGAAGCAGGAGAAGCAGACTTCAGATTGGCACTCCTTAAGCCATATTATCAAATGTGAAATGTCTAATATACGTAAAAATATCTTAGTCATAGTCCTTGCCATTTTTTAAAAAAATCAAGATCCTTTCACGAAGGCACAATCTTGTTTCCAGTTTCAGTTCTCCAAACTCTAGCTTCCTTCCTAATAAAAATAAATGTCAGACTAAAATATGAGGAGACTATAACTATTTTTCAAATGTACATGGTATTCTCTGGTATGTGAACTATGATACTGCAACCCCATCATTAAAGAATTTCAGCTCATTAGAAGCACCCAAACTGATGCACCCTAAATTTGGCCTCACTATGTTAGACATACTGCAAGCGTGTTACCCACAGTTGTAATTATATATCTCAACTTGGTGATTTAATGGACTCCTGCTGACATTTTGTTAAGAATATTTTACAGCTCATGCATTTCATGGAAATTGCCATAATTGTTTTCCCACTGCTGGTGTGTTCACCTTGTCTTTGGATATTATACAGAGAGCTAAAACAGTACAATTTTAATTAATAGTCAGAGGGTTTATTAAAATAAATAAATAAATCTAGCAATTTGCAATTTTGTTGGACTGTAGCTCTCAGCAGCCACAGTCAGTGTGGCCAATAGTAAGATATTCTGGGAGTTTAAGTATATTTATTTACTTATTGAAATATTTCTATCCTGCCCTCTATTGTGAAATCTCAGGGAAGCATACAATTAAAGCAATATAAACAGTTTAAAACAATTCCAGATAAAAAAGAGAAACACCGGCATGATTTAAATAAGATAAAAGCATTTAAATAAATAACCAACTTAAAACTTTAGCAGAAAAGGCTAAAACAATTTAAACTAGGTACATGTGAACAGTGAGAAGTAATAAGATTGTGCCCCAAAGGCACATAACGGTAGTATCTGGGCACTCATGTTTGAGAGCCATAGCTGTGACAAGTCACCACATCTCATGGAGTTTAAGTTCTTTCTCTCTCTCTCTCTCTCCATGTCTTCTCTGTGTCTAACAATGTTTCAAAGAGGTGTAAACCTTTCTCTAATATAATTCCAGAGGCAAATCTTCTGCTCTGAGACCTTCTGGGCTCTACATAGACTGCCAAACATGCCACAACAATGTGAAAGTGGCCAGTGAAAGCAGTTCAAACTTTTCTGACAGAAAATTGATGGTCTAGAGAATTGAGGGGGTATTGGTGGTACAGGATGGCAATTTCCGTCTTATGGAAACCAGGACTGCTCTAATTGGTCCCGAAGACGCAATTGTTACTCGTTCCATAGTGTATGTATGTATGTATGTATGTATGTATTTATATCCTGCCTTCCTCCCAATATGGAACTTAAGATGGCTTACAGTATTGGATTAAAACAAAATACAATTAAAACAATGCAAAAGGGTTGGGTTTTGGTTTTTTGGTGAAAGAACAAAAACAAAACATTAAACAAACCATTAAAACAAATGGTCTATGATTGGATCCAGTTGTACAGATTCCTAGTGTTTTCAAGGCATGGGAGGGACCATGAACACACAAATACTGGGAGGAAAAAAAAATGTTTAGAAGATGTACAAATATTAATACCATAACAGTGAGAGAGAGAGAATAAATACTACAAGCCTTTCCTCACTTTCCCAGGTATAGATGATTTCAGCACTAGACTGTTGTATTGCTATTATTCCACTTTCAACATCCTGTGGACTCCTGGGGTTTGCAGTTTAGGGAGGGACATTTAGAATTCTCAGCCAGAGAGCTCTTTGGCCTCAGTAATCTACAAACTCCAGAATTCCACAGGATGCTGAAAGTAGCACAATAGCACTGTAACAGTGTAGTGCGGAAATGGCCATACACTTCCTTGCGTCTAGAGTAGCTTACTTCTGAGTAAGCACACATTTGATTGGATAGAATTACACAAGTGATTAAGACCACCTAAAAAAAATTGATCCAAACTAACTCTGAGGTTTGCTTCTGAGGAGGCCTGTGAGTTTCAGTGAAACTCATCATTAGAAGATCAGTACAGAGCCAGTGAAGTGTAGTGGCTTGAGCATTGGAGTACAACCCCAGACACCAGGGTTCAATTTCCCACCTAGCCATGGAAACCCATCAGGTGACCACAGGTCCATTGCACACTCAGCCTCCAGAAAACCCAGTGATAGGTTCACCTTAAGCTTGTCATAAGTCACAAACAACTTGAAGACACACAGTAACAATAAACAAGAGCTAATGTTTATCCAAACTCATTTTGCCCGCTAAACACAACTAGATTGTTGAATCCTTTTTGGAAATATGTACTTCCTACGCAGAATCATCAACCATTATTACAAATGAATGCGGTGTTTTCTCCCCTGCTTTCTTTTCCTTACTTCATTGCTGCATTCTCTTGTTCCTTAATTTTCTTTAAATACAATTCCATTTTCAATACCCACAAGGCAGTCTTCAACATTTGTTGATGATAACTAGCTCCAGTACTTCTAGATCCCACTTGGAGGTCCCTATGGAAAAACTCTAATTTCAAAATAGCAAACAAAATGTTATAGCCCCTCATTGGGAAACTAAATAAATTATCAGGCATTGCAAACAAACTGAATTATCCTAATCCTCCTAGGAGCAAGCATGACTTTGAAAAGATTCAGGGTTTCTTTCCTGCAGAAATGCATTGCACACTGACCCACAGATCATGAGAATTCATCATTTTCTTTCTTTTTTTTAAAAATACTTAACCTCAGGAGAAAAATCATATATACAAACAATCCTTTGTGTAATTGCCATAGGAAACAGGTCCTTCAATTTTCTCATTCTCCTCTATTTAAATAAAAAAATGTTGTTGATAAGGAAAAATAACCTCCACCATAATAATAATGAAAATTGCTAACAAGAAAATTAATGTCGTTAAGCAGAATTGGTGGTGGAGATAATGTTCTCAACATAATATTTTAGCCCTTCCGTTTTTACTTCAGAGCAAAAGGCCAGGCTCTCTGAAAAGACAATCAGTTCCATCCATGATTTCAAAGAGTCAGGGGCCATATAGCATTTGTCCATCCTGGTTCTTGCTAAGACAGTGCAGGAATTTCCTTGTAGGGCTTCTCCTAAAATGTCAGTACTTCTGGTTCTTCTCAGGAAACAAATCTTGAAACCATCTGTCTCTGGATTGGCACTCCTTGACCATGGATACTGAGAGATGGTGATTTTTAGTTGTTGATGCTTTAATATAATGTTTTGCTTATATTTTATTGTTTTAGATTACTCCCATTAAGTTGCTTTATTATGCATAGATGCAGTTGGCAAGAATACAGGTATAATAAAAATTCCGGAAATTTCCTGTACATCAATGATGGACCCCCATTCCACCAGCCTGAGTGATGTACAGCAGCATTATTGGATATTTGCTAAATCCCAATGCTTTAGGAGAGTCTGCCTCTGAATCTGGCATTCTCCATACTCTGCAGAACCTACTTGTCCTTTAACCAATACTGTCTGCAACTCATACTCAGACTTGCTTCATTTTGAGAGGGTGTTTGCAGTTCTTTCTAAGGCCCTTTTCACATGGCATTTACAATGTGAAAGGGCCCCTAGAGCATCGTGCGACTGCGAGGAGTGGTCCACACGATGCACTCGCAATAGCACAATGCTCCAGGGGCTGGCAGGGGCCGATCGCGAACTATTTCATTTTTGGCTTTGAGCCGAAAATGGTGCGCAATCGCACATCGCTCCAGGGCGCAGCACGCACTTGCCATGTGTGCGGAGTTCCGGAGCCGTGACACTCATGCTTCCTGGCCAAGCACAGCCTGGGAAAATCCCAGGCTGCACTGTGGAAGGAAGAGGAGGAGCTCTCGTGCTACCTGCTTGTGAGCAGGCAGCAGCTGCAAAGCTGAAGCAACAGGGACATGAGAGCCTCTTGCAAGAGGCTGCTCACGCGATCCCCACACTCTAGCTCCGCGAAAAGGTGAGTTGCAGAAAGGGACTAAGTTTCTGAGTTGGGGAGGATGTGCCTGATGAAACATGAGAAGAGTTAGCTGCAGCTAAAGGAAAAGTATAGCACAAGAAAGCTAAAGGAAAGTAGCACAACATAGTTTCTTGAATTTGAGGAGTGTGTCATCTCACAGAGAGGGGAAGAGATTGGGGAAAGATGCAGTCATCAGAGAGAGTAAAATAGCCCCAAGATTAGTGGCAATGTGGGCCCTGATTGCCATCTTCTCACCATACAAACTGTCTTCTAACTCCACACAGTTCAGGAATGCCTCTAAAGGGTACATGAACCAATTAAAGCACATAGAGCAGGGGTAGGCATTGGAGGGTAGGCATGTAGCTCTTCACTAAGTTTCTTCTCAAAGGTTATTGTTGTGTTGTGCCTTCTAGTTATTTCTGATGTATGGCAACCTTAAAGTGAACCTATCACAGGATTTTCTGGGGCTGAGAGTGTGTGACATGCCCGTGGTAACCCAGAGGGTTTCTATGGCAAAGCAGGAAATTGAACCCTGGTCTCTCAGGTCATATAGTCCAATGCTCAAACCTCTATACTACTCTGGCTCTCTATACCACACTGGTAGCAATAAGTAATTTAAGCAATTTTCTTCCTGCTGCAAAAAACACAAAGTTTTCAGAGGCTGTTTGCAATCTGGGACTTATTCTGCACAAAATTCACACATAGCTATTTTGTAAAGAAAACAGAATTTTCTGTGCAGAAAACTGCATAGAAAATAATACTTCAATGCAGAAATATTAATTCCTGTGCAGAAAATGCTGTTTTCCATGCAAATCAATCAAGTGCAAATTTTATAAAGGATAAATTCCCAGCTGTAGCATTTTCTCTACAGGAATTGATATTTCAGCATTAATATATTATTTACCACTCATCAAACTCTGTTTCTTGTGTATAAAGTTCTCTTTTTCATTCAAAACAACTATGTGTGAATTTACACAGAATAAATCCTGAACTGTGAAGATTCTTGTCAGTCAGGGATACTTCTAATCAGAGTTTCTCAACACAGAAATAACTTGTTTCTCAACCATTTTTTAAAAATATTTTTGAATATTCTTCCATCCCTAGGTAGAGAGCTGCATTACATCCCCTGGAGATCTGGGATGGGGGGGGGCTGCACTCCTCACAAAAACAAAACAAAACAAAACAAATGCCCCCCAAAGCCCTCTGGGGTTTTCTCCACTGGATTTTCTCCACTGGCCTTAGCTATTCCAGGCCCATGAGAGGTCTGGTTTTAGCAAAGGAAGTGAAAAAATGGCCTGGTGGTCTCAGAAATGTGACAAAAAGCCCCACCTTGCCTCCTCAGATGGCATTTAGGAGAACCCCCCCCTTTTTCTTTACCCTCATGGAGTTTCAGGATCCCACAAAAATGGCCCTGGGGTACATGCAGCCCATAGGCCACACTTCGCTCACACCAGGCATAGACCTTAACCGAGATACCGACTTATAATTGCAGGACTACCTTGTAGTAAGCTGGAAAGATGATTTAATTATTTATTTGATAATTAAAAATATAACAGATACACAATGCAGTTGGATCATCATGATATATCAAGTTGACCTCTTATGGCACTACTGACATTCCATTTAGTAAAAACAATGAAGCTTTGCCATTGTCAGTACTAAGTGGCGTTGGGAATACTCAGAGAGAGAATTGAATTAAGCCTCGTGCAGCATGCTGAGAATTTCCTGATTCATCCCCTTCACATCAAGTAACACCTTGTATCTCTTTAATAAGATTACCCTTTCTGTTAGACCGTAATTTAGCACAAAGGGCCTAGGCTTTCTCTTTAATACTTCTCTGATTTTAGCTTTAAGACAAAATGAGGTATCCCATATAGGAAGAATATTAAATCTGTTCCCTGGTGTCAATTACAAGCCCTTTCCTTTTGTCTGCGTTCTTTCAGAAGAACTGAAGGTCCATGTACATAACTAACCTTTCCTGAAACTATAATTTAGATTCTGTTTAGCCCTGGTATAATAATTACCTGTCATCATACAGCCTGAGCAATACTGGAGATAAGGAAAGAACAGGATTGTGCTGCAATGCTGAGTAGGAGGATACAGTTTTAGAAATGTTGGATTTCTCTGCCCAGAGTAGCTGGCAAATTGACCTCAATAATCTATCCCAGCTCAGAGAAAGGCTAAAAATTACCTCCAAGTAATACATTCTGAAACTAGCCAAACAATGAAATGTATCAGATGCAGTTCCTGGGTAGTAATGCCAAGAGAAAGAAAGAAAGAAAGAAAGACAGAAAGAAAGACAGACAGAAAGAAAGACAGAAAGACAGAATCTATGACTTATTTTCAAAGGAAAAGGGGAATGGTTAAAGAATCACGAGAAATGTTTCTTGAGCACAGGGATTCACAGTTAAGGTACATATTTTAATAGGTACCCAATCTAAGTAATTTATATTAAATA
The DNA here is from genome assembly GCA_030412105.1 of Cyclura pinguis. NCBI lineage: Eukaryota > Metazoa > Chordata > Lepidosauria > Squamata > Iguanidae > Cyclura > Cyclura pinguis. The sequence continues at coordinate 242,980,150 of CM059599.1, read as the reverse complement.
TGGTCAGTGCATGAACCAGGGCTAGTGAAAAGAATATATCATTCTTTGGTATCATTTGTCAGAAGTGGTAGGATGAAAGGTGAATAACAATCATGGTATAATAGAAGTGAGCCCTAGAAGAGCTAACCAACAACTATTCAGCATGTTACAAAAGAGCTCTGAGCCTCAAGAATTTTCAAAACCTCAAAACTAGGGCTGTGCAACTGATGCAGTTGAATCCAGAATCAGATTCAGATTGCTCCAAATTGGATCAGATCCAAATCCTGAGCAACATGGACTTGTTCAGCTAACAGATATCATACTACCTTAAATTTAAGGCAGACAGTGTGTTTCCCAAATATTTCAAAACAGCACCATATAAACAAAATGCTGGGGGCGGGGGAGAAGACTTTTCTAATTCTATCTTCCAGTCTGGGGCAAGAATCTACACAGAATTCTCTGTCAAAGTGCTTGGGGCATGGGATGGTGATCAAGTTCTTATCTACTGAAAATGCCAAGTCAAAGTGAATAATGCACTGCAGTTTCTGTCTATGGCAAGAGAGAGAGAGAGAACTTTAACATTCCCTATGCCTATTTAAGCTATATGATACCTTCTGTGCCTATATTAGCTGTATGATATTATTTTGTGAACAATGGAGTACCCCCAAGCCATCATTTTTGGTTGCAAATGCTACACTGAGTAAATAACACTGATTGTCTAGAACATCTGTTTGTTTGTCTAATGTATAGCCCCTCTTTGTCCTAGCACAAAGCCCAAGGCAGCTTACAGTAAATTAAAACAAAGTACAGCAAAAAAAAAAAAAAAAGTACTAAACTTAAGGGGGGAAAAAAACACAATTAGACAATTATATTTAAAAAAAGTTTTTAAAATTTAAAACATTAAGAAACAAGCCCACCCCATCAAAAATGTTTTCAAACACATGAATTATCCCTAAACTGCAAACCCCAGGATTCCATAGGATGTTGAAAGTGGAATAATAGCACTATAACAGTGTAGGATGGAAAGTCCCAAGTGCTTTTTTTTGCCTTCTAAAGTTCTTGTGATTTGTGCAAATATGTCTTTACACAAAAATATCTATTAATCTAGGATATCATATTTTGAAAAACAAAAAAAAGGACTGATAACGTCAACTCACTGACTGCTATGGCAACTATACTTTAAATACCCCTGCTATATAAGCTATGATAATTGTTACTTGAAATATTCCCAACTTTCGATGTATTTAAATAAGGAGAATTTTAATTCATTATTTAGTGATATTTAATAACACCAACAACTAATCTGGTTATAAGTGAATTTTCAATATCTGACTGCAAAATGAAGCATGCTCCAATTATCACAAATAATGCACTATGAAACACAGTGGTATGTGAAACTCCTATATCTGTACAAATAAAAACAATTACTTCTTAGTTAGTATCTTCCAAGTGCACTTTGCTCCTTTTGATGCTGACTAGCCCAAATATCTCTGTAGATCTTACCTTTTACCAGAACTTTCTCTTTCCCCCTTTCTGCTTCTTCCAACAGCCACCTCAGCTGGAAGCCAGTGGATCACTTGATAACCCCCACTGGGCTGAGGTTGGCTGCTATGAGTACTTCCCTCTCCCTATTTCACTCCAGTATCTCTCTCTTCCTCCTTCTCAGAGCTCTACTATCTTATTACACACAGCCCACTTCTTCCAGTCCAAACCCTGTAAAAAACCCAGACATGTTAAAAATCTGCCAAGACAGACATTTTAACTTTGAAAAAAAGGGCATGTCCAGGACAAGAAGTACGTATGGTAACCATAATTAATCTTTAGAAGACCACACAACAAGGCTGCAGTGACCATAATTGTATAGGACTGTGCGATCTCACAATAAACACAAAAATAGTTCTTGTGAATGTGAGAATTGTCTCCAAAAAGGGTGGTAGATATTTCTCTATCTTATCGGCAAGAACAACAATTCAGTGAATTTGCGTTGCCATATGTAAGAACAAGTTATGAGAGGATTTACGTTCCTAGGCATCAATCCTAATCATGTCATGCATATGATCCTACCATTCCAAATGTGAGCATCAAACTGCATACTCCACATCATCTAACATATGTTTCCATCAAGAATAGATAGGATAGCAGGAGCACTAAAATATTTATCTGCAAGCACAAAAAACAAAACAAAACAAAAAACAAAAAACCCAAACCCCTTATTCAGACACTCAGAATAATCCATTATTCCCTGTTGCTCACAGACAGTATATTGTAACTCCTGCATATAAAATGGATGGAAGGTATTGGTGGCCCATGGTCCAAACATCAGGAGGCAGCTGGCCTGAAGTATCCAGCTTGGACCTAAAGCCACCTCCAGTGTGAAGACACATTCTCATCTACAACCAGTCTGACAAAGGATTTCTTCATGTGATTGGTGTCTAAATGTGATCTTCTCCAGGGCATTTCTGCCCTACACTGTTACAGTGCTATTATTCCACTTTCAACATCCTATGGAATTCTGGCATTTGTAGTTTCCTGAGGCCAAAGAGCTCTCTGGCTGAGATTTCTAAAGGCCCCTCCCTAACCTGCAAACCCCAGGATTCCATAGGATGTTGGAAGTGGAATAATAGCACTATAACAGTGTTGGGCAGAAATGCCCTCAATCTAAAAGAGATATTTGTGGTCCTTTCCGTGGCACCCTTCCATCCCACCATGGGGATAGGAGATGACCGTGACTGTGATGATGCTTCTGCATGACATTGTCATGATTCTGCTCCTCTCTGACCTAAAGATTAAATCATTGACATGTTTCCCCTGTCAATGACATGTGATCACACCACCATTCTGCACTTATCCATCTTGCAGAAGACCGAAAGCATGATGGTGGCACTTCCTGCCCCAGTGCGGCTTAGGAAAGTACCCGGCTGCACTGTGGAAAGAAGCAGCATGTCTTTTGCACTTCCTTCTGCAGGGACCCAGTCCTGTGCAGACGGGAGCACTCTTGTCACATTCACTTCTCAGCAGAGCTTCTGTCAAGATCCCCACTAGATGCCGTTGCAAGAAGGTAAGCTGCAGAAAGGGCCTGTGATATTTTGAGGAGTTCAGGAGCTGTAGATTTTCTTTCTCCTTTTAGGTTACCTGCAAGTAACCTCTAGCTCATGAGTGAAAGCGTCTTCCAAAATAAGTAAGATCTGACTAGGAGGAATGCTTCAAGTCAACACATCTTTACTCTGGATTCTACAATCTTTGTATGAATAAACAACTTTGAGCAGAAAATGCCACCATCTGATTTCTTCAGTGAATATAACTGATGATCAAAGGAACTTTGTTTACTTAGGTTTTTAATTATGTCTGACATGCCTACATGCTGTAGGTCTAGGATCAAAGGTGGGGAGGAACTAGTTTTCGTTGCATCTACAGATGCTTAAGACTTAGGATTAAATTGTTTATTGTATGAGGAATAGAAAATACTTTCTATTGACCAGTTCCAGTCCCCATTCATTTCAACACACATCTTTCTCTCACTGTTAGCTTTTTCATTACAAATGTGTGTCTGTTAGCTCTTATATTTTTCTTTTCATCCTCTGTTCTCTAGTACACTTAGTGTACAAAGCGTGTGTGGAATTACAAGTTCTACCTGCTGTAGTTTTTATTCCCATCTTGTTAGAAGCCTTGAATTGGGTGACATTTTCACATCCTTGCAGACTCCTTTGTATTTTATTAGGTCAGTGAGCTATTGTGATGGTTTGAATACATTTTGTTTAGAGAGGTTTTTTAAAAGTGGCAGAACATTATCCTAGGTATTTTTTCCACTCCTGATGGGCTTTTCATCCTTTCCACTTACAGCATGACATATCATTTAAGTATTCTCTCCTCCTCTCCTCATCCTGCTCCCATTCTGAAGGGACCAAAACTTGTTTTTGTTCTGCTAGTATTTAATGCCTTGGGGTTTATATTTTTTATAGAGCAGCGGAATGAAGTTGGAGTTAGTTTGTAGAAGAATCAAACTTAAAAAACAAGAAGCACACACACTGAAATCCTGTTTCCATCGACAAGCCATTCTGGTGGCTTATCAGCTTGGAAATTTTCTTTTAAACACAATTAGCTACATTATTGAAATACCCCTAAAAGTCACAGAAAATTTATGGGCCCATTAGAGCTCTAAGATTGCCTGGAGTGGCTCTTCTTTCTGTCCCACCACCTTCTCAGGTTCTCCTGGTGAGAACAAGGGAGAGGGCCTTCTTGGTGGCTGCTCCCAGACTTTGGAACTCCCTCCCTAGAGAAGCCAGGATGGCTCCATCCTTGCTGTCTCTTTGTCGGGAGGTCAAAACATTTTTGTGCTGTCAGACTTACAAACTGACAAGGTTTAGCATTTAGTGCTATAAGGTTCTGTTTTTAAGCTTTGAATGTAGTCATTTAATGCATTTTAATATTTTTAATGTTGAATGTTTTAATTTCTGTTTAACTGTTTTTAAAACTTATTTTCATATCTTACTGGTGCTTTTGTATTGTTTTTAATTTGTATTGTTTTAAATATGTTGTTACTCGCCTTGAGTCCCATTATTGGGAGAAAGGCAGGATGTAAATGAATAAAACCATCATCATCATCATCATCATCATCATCATCATCATCATCATCATCGCTGCTACCACCACCATCATCCTTGTGCTGCAGTCAAATGTTGGCATGGGCAGCCTCTGACCACCTCACCCACAATCAGGGCTTCATTCCTGGTTCAACTGGTGCATCCAGACACCAGTGCTTTGGGGACCCAATGGAGGCATCAGGGGTGCTTGCCAGCCAGGGCAGCACCTGCAGCAGTGAGCAACTTCTGGCTGCCAGAGCTGGGGTTTGCTCCTCCCACCTTACAGTCAAGCAACGTGAAAACTTAAAAGGGCAACGGCATCTGTCCATTAGGTGGGGACACAGCCTCCAAGAAGGAAAGATTGAGAATGAAGGGTGGGGAAGTCTCTCCACTTTTCTGACACTGCTTGTCTGACCCCTCTGGTCCCTGCTCCACCTTCTCTATAGAGCTAGTGTGGGTGTGCGCCAAGCACAAGCAGCATTGCTTCTGCCATCCCCCCTTCCTTTGATGCCCCGCCAAGGGACAGGCAAAATTGCCAAGGAATGCACTGTGAACAAAGAAAATGTAAGAGTGTGAGGCTTGAACAGTTTTCAGTGATTTACTCTCTGCATTGCTAGGCATTTGAAAGCTAAAGAAAAAAAAATTAGTTGGTGGAGCATAATTTTGGGAGAGGACGGTAATGCCCCCATAGCCACACCCCTCCTTATAAGTGGTCATTTGCAAATTCTAATGCTCATTTTTTAAAAAGAGGGTCATCAAGCTGTGCTCAAGTCAGGTTATTTCTTTAAAATGGAAGCAGAGTTGATAGTGTTCTGGTGTATAATTGGCCAAGAAATGCATTTGGTTTAAGAGAGCTTTTGTTGTTTAGCCCTTTGTGGATGCTGAATAATGGAATTCTCAGCAAGGGAGAATATAGGATGTCTGTACAATCACAAATGCATAATCATACATTGTATTGTCAGTTTTGGCACCCTCTTCAGTTTGGCTGCAAGTGACTGGATAACATAATCACGTGTTTGGCAGCAGGAGGGTTGTCAGTAAGTACATAGTATTGAAATCCCTGCACTTCAACTGCCAACCAATCTGAGAAGTGTGATTTACATAACAGTTCTTTAGTGCTGTATTTGTTTACACAAACTATCAACATCCACTTTCAACCTGAATGCCTTTTATTTAAAATTAAAGGCATTGCAAAACAACGAAAGAACAAGACTGAATGACAGAGACACGATGAAGAGTGTGTTCTGTGTCACACAATAGCAGATGCCCGAGAAAAGCAAAATAAATAAATTATGGAACAAAGGAATTGAAACCATAAGCTGCACACTTGAACAAACTCACAAATAAACCCCAAATTAATTAAAAGTTATTGTCATCTCTTGCTGTCATGCTCCCTGTGCTTAAATGAATTCTTTCAGCTTAAGCAGATAATAATAAATATATATGACATGACTGCTGGTTGACTTCAGTTGAAAATATTACAAAGAAAGAAGAAGACAGAATACAATGGCATATTCAAATTCAGAATTAGTGGGGGGGCGGGCAGCAGCTTCAAGCATTTTGTGGGTATATAGGAACTAATTTTTCATGAGGGACCCCTTTATACCCGGGGGAAAAAGTCAAAATTATGTCAATAGTTTGGGACTTTCTCATAGAATTGATACCTCATACAGGAAAGGGGTTCTACAAATGTACACATCATTTAAACAACCCTTAAAACAGATTGATTGTTTCCTCAGTAATAACCATTGACTAGCACATGCCCTAAGTGGAACAGTTCTTTAATATACTAATAAATTTTTTCCCTCTCTTTCTGCCTCCTGATGAAGAACTGAACACACATCATGCCCTGTCAGTTTCTTCCAACCTACTGACACAAGTTACAGTGGTATAGTTTGATCTAGAAAACCATAATTAGTTTGGGTGCATGGGTAACCTAAAAAGAATTCTATTGGGTAATGCCAAAGAGAGAGAATCCTCAGAGAATCCCTGTTTTAATCACTGAATGGATACAATAGGAATTCCTTTCTTGTCGTCATTCCCCTTACTTCTTCTCTATGCAAGGAGCACGAAGCCATGGGTTTTCATTCATTTCCTTCTTTCTCCCCATGGAGCAAAAGCAGCCATGTTGTTGTCAGCCAGTGTTTTCAGGAATCAGCTGAGAGCATCTCTTCCTGCTTACATGCATAGAATAGAAAAGTCTCACAGCAGCTAGTAGATAACAGATACATTCTTATTTTAGAAACTCACAATTCTAGTCTGTAGGACAATATATATATTTGTCTGGCACTACGCTGACTAGTCTTCTCCAGAAGCAACTTGTGTGGATCACTTTGACATCAAATTATAAATTGTGATGCCTTAGTTTCGGATTGCCCATTACAGATGGGAGAGGACACGATTTCCTGGGCTTTTCTTATAATATTCAGCTGCACCTCTTAGGAGATCTGTTTCACCCCTACTTGCACTATGTGAATGAGTGGCAGAAGGCAAGTAAGCTGAAATGATCCAGGAACAAAATATGGGGGTTGTAAGCAGCAGTGCCAAAAAGACAGAAAGAGAGGTCACATGTGTTGTTACTGTAATTATGTGCTCTTTAACAAAGGACAATTAAATGTGCAACTTGCCTAGTGTTCAAATTTAACTAGTATCTTTCTGTATCCATTTCTTTTTTTTAAATAAATAATCTTTATTGATTTAATACATAGAAAACAGAAAAAGAAAAAGAAAATTGACAAAGAAGAAAAAGAAAAAGAGAAGGAAAAAAAAGAAATTAGCCAAAACAACTGTTACAATAACACAGTTACAATAACAGAAAACAAAATAATATATCATAATAAAGGTTATACAAAGAGAGAGAGAGAGAGAGAGAGAGAGAGAGTCAGAAAAAAAGAGAGCATTAACATGTACTAATTAAGTTCCGTCCTGACTTCTTCATCAGTTGGTTTTACTCCATTTCTGTTTCCATACCTCTTCCTATTCTGAATCTAAATTTAAACATAAATATAAATATAAATATTTCTAAAGTAAACACTATAGCTATATCTCTTGCCACAATATCCTCTAATATCAATCTTGTTTCTTACAGATCAAATCCACTAATCAATAAGTCCCCCTTTTTATTTCTTACATGATCTATGAAAGGTTTCCATGTTTTCAGAAATGGTTTTATTGAATTCTTTTTCAATAATGTTGTTAATTAATCCATTTCAGCTAATTCCATTACTTTATTTAGCCATTCACTCACTTTTGGAGTTCCTTTATTTTTCCAGTATTTCGCATATACAATCCTAGCCGCTGTCACCATATATGTTATCAAATTTTTATGTTGTCTTTCTCTAACATCTGTCCTATCTATCATGTTAAGAAGAAAGAGTTCTGGTCTAAATACAATTTCCATCCTTAAGACCTTTTGAATATATTTACAAATTGTTATCCAGAATTTCTTTGCTTTCCAACATTGCCACTACATATGATAGAAGGAGCCCTCATAGTGTTTACATTGCCAACATCTATTATTCTTTTTTCCATACATTTTAGCCAATTTACTTGGGGTTAAGTGTCATTTGTATATCATTTTATAAAGATTTTCTTTAAGATCATTACACCTAGTAAATTTCAGTCCTTTCCCCCAAATTTCCTCCTACTGGTCTAATTCTATAGTATGTCCTACATGTTGGGCCCAATACATCATACTCTCCTTTAATTTGCTCCTCCTCTGTATTCATTTTTAACAGTAATTTATATACTTTGGAGATTAAATGAGATTCTTCTATGTATAACAATTTTTCAAATTTGTTTTTAATGTTTCCAAAACTATATTTTTTTTATCTTCTTTAAATTTCCCTCTTAATTGGTAATATGTTAACCATTGTACTTTATGCCCTTGTGTCTTTAAACTTTGTATGCTTTGATATTCCAGCTGTCTCTATTCTCCTTTAACATATCGCTATATCTTAATCAAGTGTCTAGACAACCCATTTCCCTTCTGTAAAATGTCTCTTGTGGAGATAGCCATCCTGGAATTTTGGATCCAAATATGTTTTTATATTTCTCCCAAATTTTGAAAATTGATCTTCTCACTATATGATTCTTAAATCCCGCATTTACTTTTACTTTTTCGTACCACAAATAAGCATGCCAGCCAAATTTTAATTCATGGCCTTCTATTTCTAATAATCTCTTATCTTCTAACATAATCCATTCTTTAAGCCAGGCTAGACATGCGGCCTCAAAATAAATGTTTAAATCTGGGACTCCAAACCCTCCTCATTCTTTGACATCTATTAAAATTTTCCATTTTATCCTAGGTTTCCTTCCTGCCCATAAAAATTTTGAAATTTCCTTTTGCCATTTTGTGAAGGGGGTGTTAGAGAAGATAACTGGAATTGTCTGAAACAAGTACATTAATTTGGCTAGGATCATCATTTTAATTATTGATATTCTCCCTAACAGGGAGACATTAATTTTTTGCCACTTCTTAAGGTCATTCTTTATGTTCTCCCAGGTTTTCCTGTAATTGTTTTCAAACAATTGTTGATTCTTTGTTGTTAATTCTATCCCTAGGTATTTAACTTTCTTCGCAATTTCAAAACCAGTTTTCCTATGTAATTCCTCTTCTTCTTCCTTACCCATATTCTTACTTAGTATCTTTGTTTTATCTTTATTAATCTTGAGACCAGAAATGTTGCCAAATTCTTTTATTGTTAACAGTAATGGTTCTACACTACTGATTGGGTCTTCTAAAATAAAAACTACATCACCTGCAAATGCTTGTAATTTAAACTCTGCCCCCCTTATCTTTATTCCTTTTATATCTTTATTGCTTCTAATTGATCTGTTTAGACATTCTGATAGAAGAATAAACAGCAACAGTGAAAGAGGACACCCTTGTCTTGTCCCTTTTTCTATATTAATATATTCTGTTAAGTTTCCATTTATTATTATTTTCACCTTCTGTAAGGAATACCTTAATCTGCTTCACGAAATTACTTCCTAAATCTATTGTTTCCAGTATTTTAATTAAGAGTTCCCAATTAACATTATCAAAAGCCTTTTCTGCGTCTAAGAATATTAACACTTCTTTAATCTGGTTGTGATAATTCCAATATTCTATTACATACAATACTGTTCTGGTATTATACCTAATTTGTCATTTTGGTAGAAATCTATTCTGATCTTCATGTATATAGTCCTGCAGGCATGTTTTCAACCTATTTGCTAGAATCAATGCAAATATTTTATAATCTTCATTTAGTAAGGAAATAGGCCTGCAGTTTTTAACTAATGACAAATTTTTATCTTCTTTTGGTAACAGCACTATATTTGCTTCCTTCTAACTTTCAGGAATTGTCTGGGTACCTAAAATACCATTCATTACTCTTTGGAGTGGTTTTTCCAATACATCACAAAATATTTTATAATACAGGGCTGTCAGACCATCTGTACCAGGGGTTTTACCTCTTTTTAGTTGTTTAATAGCATTTCTAATTTCTTCAGTTGATATTACTTATTTAATTCTTCTCTTTGTTTATCTGTAAATTTCAAAATCTCATGCTCTTGTATATATTTGTTTATTTGTAATTCTTTTACTTCTTCTGTTTTATATAGTACTTGAAAATAGTTATTAAATATTTTATGTAGATCTTTTTCATTAGTTACTGTTCTATCCCCTTGTTTCAATTCTGTGATCCTTCTTTTAGCTTTCTCTTTCCTAAGCCTATATAACAACCATCTCCCTGGTTTATTCCCATATTCAAAGGTTTTTTTGTTTTAAATAATCTAATTTCCTTTTCATCTCATCTGCCATCATCATTGTTGATTGTGTTTGTAGTATTTTTATTTGTTCTAAAGTTGTATTATTCGTTGGGTTTTTTGCTAGCTCCAATTCTTTCTTTTTAATCTCTTTAGAAATTTCAAACATTTTTCTTGTCTCTTTCTTTTCCACTCCACATTTAATTTCATAAAAGTCCCCCTAATTACTGCTTTCCCTGTATCCCATACCAATACATCCTTTACCCCTTTATCCTGATTTAGATTAAAATATTCTGTAAGTATCTCTCTGCAATATTTTATCACTTCCTCTTTATATAATAAAACCTCATTCATTCTCCGTCTATAATTTTGGGTTCTTCTCTTAACAGTTAGTCTGATAGGATTATGGTCTGATATTATTCTAGGTAAAATTTCGCTTTTGCCCAGATTGCTTCCTATATTTTTAGAAACCCAAATCATATCAATTCTAGATAGGGAATTATGAACGTCCAAATGAAAAGTAAATTTCCTCCTACTCCCTTCTTTTAATCTCCAAGAGTCTACTAGGTGTAATTCATCAATTATTTTAAGAAATTATTTTGCTAATTTGCCTTAATTTTTCTTAATTGTTTTAGCCGATAGTCTATCTATTTGTGGATTTACCACCCCATTACAGTCACCCATTAGGCACCAATATTCATAGTCCAGTCCTATTATTTTTTCTTTTAACTCCTTATAAAATGTACTTTTTTCAGTTACTGGTGCATAAATTCCAACCTCTAACATTTTACCATTATTTATCTTAATTTCCACTCCTACAAACCTTCCCTTATTATCTGTAAACACCAAGTTGGGCTCCAAATAGGATTTGCCATACATTTCTTTTTGTTTGGCCCACCAATACAATTTTTTTTCCTAATTTCTCCTGGGTTAACAATTTGACATATTTATTCTTAAGTCTAACCTCTTGGAGACATATTAGATCTAATTTTAGTTTTTGTAAGTAATGACATATTAATTTCCACTTTTTAAATGAGTTTATACCTTTCATGTTGCATGTAAGACACTCCATTTCATTATAAATACATTTACATGTTTCTCTGGTTACATCAATATATGTTCCAATATATAAAGAGTTTCTTAACCTATTTACTTGTTATAGTTGTATAGCATCTTATCCTTATAACCTCCCCTTTCTATTTTCTCTTCCCTTACTCTTACTCTACTTCCACTCCTTCTACTCCCCACTCCCCCATCTTATTAATGATTACCTTTTATTTATTTATTTATCTTTCTATTCCTATCTGAAAAATCCAGCTCCAACAGGCTCACTTCCTCTTGAAGTCTTCTTTCCTCTCTCTCCTTCCTTCGATCTTTCCTTCGGGTTTCCTCTTCTCTTTGATCTAAGTCCTCCTGCTGAGCACCACTGTCACTCAGGTCTGTGGCAGTTTCCTCTTGACTTTTGACTGTCTTTCAAAATTCTTTCTTGTTCTTTTCAAAAAACCTGTGGCTTTCTCAATTGAGTTTATTCTATATTTTTCTTTTTTGTAAGTAAAGTTGACTCCCTCAATTCTGTCCTAACTGAAGGGGATTCCTTCCTTCTTCAACACCTCCACTAAGAAAAAATAGTCTTTTCTCTTCCTCAAGAGTTGTGTGGGGATTTCCTTTAGTATTATTACTAATTTCCTGTCAATTTGAATTCCTTTATTGTAGCGCACTTCCAAGATGTAGTCTCTTATTGTCTTCCGCACACACTGCACAATTAGATCTCTTGGGAGGTTTTGACTTTTAGCTGCCAAGGAGTTGACTCAATATACACAGTCCACCTCAATTTCCAAAAATTCTTCAGTGCTTTCCAGGATCTTCACCAGTTCTTCAATTATTTTCTTTCTTATATTCTTATCTGGAGATTCCATAACCCCTCTAAATCTCAGCCACAATTCTTTTTCTCTTTGCTCCATTAGTGCTTGTTGATCTAGTTGTCTCTCCAGTTCTTGATTCAAGTCCTGTGTATCACTTTTCAAATTCTGAATTTCTTCTCTATTTTCCTTTACATCTTTCTTGACTTGAAGCATCATTCCTTGCATAGAATTAAATTTTGTTTTCAGGTCATCCAACACTTCTCCTGCCTCTTTTCTAAAGTCTCTCATTTCCTCCATAAATTTTATCATATAGAAGGGTACACCCTCATCCATGGATGTTCTTTTGGTCTGTGTGTTGTTAATTTCATGAGTTTTAAACCTTGCCTTTACTGCAGTCTTTTTTCCCCATTTCTCTTCTCTCTTCTTTTTTTCTTCTTTCTCCTCCTCCCCCTTCCCTCCTTTTTTTCCTCAGTTCCTGATCTTACTTCTCCTTCTCTTTCCCTTCTTTCCTCCTTCCTCTCTTCACCTCCTTTTCCTTTCTGTTGGTGTACTCAGACTTACAACTTACTCATATCTTCCTCAACATACTTTTACCTTCTTTCCTCTTCTCTTCTTGTTCCTTCTTTCCTTCATGATCTCCTTTCCTTTTATCTTCTTCTTCTCTGCTCTATCCCTTCTTCTTCTCTTCCTTTATCCTTCTAAATCTTTGCTCTAATTCTTCTTATTATGAAAAAAGAGGAAAAAACAATATAAAAAAAATTGAAAGAGAAAAAAGAAAAATATTTAGGGGAAACAAAAAATCCCCACAAAAAAAGTTCAAACCAAAAGAGAAAAAAAAGGGGGGAGGAGAGAAAAGGAAAAATCCAAAAATCAAATATCAAAGGACCAAAAGACCAAAAACCCAAAAGTCTAAAACACGGAAGCAATACTTTTAGTTACGTTATCTTAAGAGATAATGCAGTTTACGTTGTTTTCAAAAACGGAATCAGAGGAGAAGCAGGCTGTCTTTAGGCTGTTGGCGTTTCCAAGGTCGTTATACTCCCATTAGCCACAAGACAAGAATGGCTTCTTTACTAATTGGGAGATTCTAGATAGGTGTTAAACAACAGGGCAGTACAACAAGTTAGGGCTCCCGACTAAATTCACAATCATATTGCTGTATCTTTGAGACTGTCATTAGTTTTATTGACCTTCCCCCTTCAATCAAAAAGTACAATTTGTTCAAGCTGTTCTCTACAAATTCACAGCAAAAAAGCACATACTCAGGGAATGAGAGAAAAAAGAAAATCAAAAAAGACAAAACAGAACTCAACAGTTCTCAGATCAGGTAAGAAGTCAGGATATTTTATACTTCTAGGACCTAAATTTAGGTATTGGACTCGGGGGGGGGGGACAGCAAGAGGGACTCACCCCTAAGTCTGGCAAACCTCAAGACAAATTGGGGCAAATCAAGACCAGAAAAAGGAAAAACAAAACAAAACAACAATCTGAGAGCTTCTAATCAGAGGTGTTTCCCCAATTGACAATGAAATCTTCTTGATTTTAGACAATTCAGTTCATATTACTCACAAATTTCAAGAGGTCCGACGGATTGGTTGTGGTGCGGGTAAGGGGAAGGAAAGAGTTTCTCCTCCCGCTTGACAATGTGGCAGCTCCACTTCTGAGACTGCATCTGTTCACAGTCATTGTTCCCTTCGAGTGATGGCTTGCTGGGACTCTTGCAGCTAAACCAGAGATCTTCGGGGAGCCCCTAGTTCCTGGGGCTTCCACCTGCAGACTTTAGAACGATTATAATCTGCAGATCACCTCCACTTTCTTGGTTGGAGATCAGATTGTGATCTCCCTGTCTTCACCCGTTCAACACTGAACCAGAAGTTCCTTTCTATATCCATTTCAAGGGAGGAGGATGCTTCATTTCAATTGTTTGAAGGTCTGAAAGTCTTAGAAGTCAGAATGTAAATTCACTACAAACATAGAGGTTGCAGGTTTTATATCCCACAGTTCCTTTCCTGTCCAAGGCCAAAGACCAACTGTCCTCACCTTATGACACATCTTGTCCCCCCAAAACCTTGGGACAGACTACTTACAGTTAGTCCAGGAAATTGTAATAAACTTGGCCTCGATAAAAGAATGGATCGGCCACAAAGATTACAACAGAGGTTATTTTCAGTTAGTGTTTTTTATGAAATGGGGAAAAAAATTGAACTTTTTAATAAACTTCTTCCTTCAAATTTCATTTTGCTTTCTGAGAGATTTGCAGTACAAAGCTTTGCATGTTTACTAGAAAGAAAGTTCTATTTTCAGTGGGCTTACTCCTGAGCAAGTGCATTCCAGGTTGCAGTGACTGTGCAGCCTTGTAATGTCTGCTCAGCAGTGCAGAGGGATTTGTTTCCAGGTATATGTGGATACAAGTGCAGCTTTGAGCCAGAAGCAGGTTGGGACCCTTTTGCTATTTGCTTTGATTTATGGCAACCCTGTGAATGAGAGATCTTAAACAGCGCTGTTCAGGTCTTGCTAGCTTAAGGTTGTGGCTTCCTTTATTGAGTCAATCCATCTCTGATGTGATCTTCTTCTGTTCCTGCTGCCTTCCACTTTACCAAGCATTGTCCATGAGGCCTTATGTTCCCATAAAAATTGTTGCATAAGAAGTTGCACTTTATCAGAGACTGAAAAATAACACTCTCTAGGGCAGCCAATCATCTCACAAGAACACACACAGCCCTCTTTCTATCTGACTTAGTGTTTGTGTAAAACAAATTGGCCATCACACAAGGCTGTAGCACCCATTCAGCAATTGGTTTGCAACTGAGTGACACAATGTAACTAAACTAGCATATGTTTATGTGATGTGATCTTGGCCTCAGAATGTGAGCCTATCTCCTGGGAGCCACAGGATAGACTGGAAATCTCCTCCAAGGCTGGAGACACAGCTGCAACCTCAAAGGAAGACATCTGATGTTGGGTCCTCCTTCTAAACCAGCAGATCTTTGCACACTCCTCAGAATGCTAACATCGGAGGGAGGAAAAAGTAGGAAGGAACATGACCAGGGTGGAGCACGAAATACTTGCAAGGAAATGTTTGCTGCGAGTTTTAAAATAAAAAGTGGAGGAAAGCACAGACAACAGTGAATACTGCTTCTCTCTAACTTCTCCTATCTTAGAAGGAACCTAGCAGAGTTTAAGAAATGTTAGAGCACTCAGTCATGAGGAAGTGCCGAAACTTTGCATTAAGATTGGGCTGCCAATGACTCCTGCATTTATGTGGTACCTTAATCTTACAAAAATGCTTAGCTAGATGGCAGGTGAGCTATATTCATCCTTCCTGTCTATTGCAAATCCACTAAGTAAGTTTCATCAGTGCTAAAGTGCTGTTATTTCTTCTTTGGATTGTGGCCATGGCACATGACCACTGCTAAAGATAGTTTGAACAATCTGATTTTCATCTTGTAAAGACTCAATGGATCTGATTTATTTTCCACTGAAGTCCTGCTTCCCACTGTAAAACCTAAAAAAGATTCTGGAGGGCATATTTCCAATGGAAGTGCTGTACTGTAACACTGCAGATTTCAGTGGCTCTGATAGACCTCAATGACCTTTTCAGACTACCACACTCATATTCTATAACATCTCCAGCATTTGTACAGCCAGCCTCAGAGTGTACAGAATGTGGCATACTTTATTCATGATTTATTACAAATTCTTGATAGAACTTGCTATTAAAACAGTGTTTCCAAGTTCAATTTAAAACAGCACAGCACCCCCTACTTGGTCTTTAAAAACTCATGTTTTAAAAGCCTGTTGGAATAAAATGATTTTAGCCTACTGACAGCAGGACGACATGGAGGTAGCCATTCTGGCCTCCCTAAGGAGAGAGATCCAGAGTCTAAGGGCAGTCATCAAGAAGGCCCTGTCTTGCATCCCCAACAACCATGCTTGTGATGGTGGTGGGACTGAGGAGGATAGAATCATGTTAGATCACTGCAACTCTACCTCCCCACTCTCAGCTCTGAATTACTAGTGCACAGAAAAACCTGGTGGGCAAAGTTAAGAAAGTTTAATTCCTCCCTGCTTTTGAGCCTCATCCAGCCAGGTCTTTCTGATACAGGCCAGGTCTATATGCTCATCCAGAATCATATCCTGAATGGCATTTATTTTCTCATTCACCAACCTGGCATTCAACCACAGCATTTCCAATCCAGGGGACTGTCACCAAGGCTATTCAGACTATTTGTCCTGGGAAAAAGTTTGGGAGCAATGAGCACCCTCTTACATTCCACTCTTCGATGATATTGCCTCCTTCTTTCATATCTCCGTCCCTGTGTGACTCCAATGGCTGATCCCTGAACCTGTTTACCACCTCACTTCCTGGGAAACACTTCTTTCCTTTATTAAGCAGACAAAGCATTTGCTTCTAAAAATATCCAACACAATACATAGATAGGCAGATAGTAAAGCAGTAACAAACCCATGCCTCTGTTGGGCCCTCATAGCCATCAACCTATAAGCTGTTCCCACAGAAACTCTCCTTTGTTCCCTCATCTGCCCAGACATTAAGAGACTATCATGACTTCCATCAATGTTTTGTCACCTGAAATTAAGACCATTAGCCCATTTCAGACCCCTGTTGTTTGCTCTGACAGATAGCAATTAACACATTTCCCTTCAGGGTGGGAAACAGGATGTTTAAACCCTGGCTCCAAACCCAACAGTTCATAATACCTTAGACACATCTAAGTGTGTCACTCTGTCCATTGGTTCCCTAGTTCTTGTGCCCCATGCTACCTTCAAACTCTTGTTTGAGCCATCTCGCTTTGATCTTCTGCTTCTGAAATGGTAATTATCACCCAAAAATCTCTCGCTACCCAACCTTTCTCTCTTTTACCTTCACCAGACTTATATGGTTGGTGAGACTGCTTGATTGCTTGCATGTGTTTGTGAATGCCCCCAATGAAAACGTTCTTTTGATTCTCAACTGGTATCTCTCAGTTAGTACTGGTATACACAAGTGAAAAAGTCCCATGGTTATCTCCTTCTCGCAGGACTCCTTTGAGTTATAATTCCCCATCTTTCTAAGGAGACACTGGCACTGCTGGAGGGCCTCAAGGTTCCCCACCTTTGGGGATAACGCTCCCTATGGCCTCCAGATGGGTCTCTGTGATCATGTCTCCTTACTCAGTGCTGTATAAATGGAAGTATGTCCTTCCATTTATTTATTTGCTAAAATATTTATATCTTGCTCTATATTGCAAGATCACAGGATGAGGTACAGACAAGAAGGCAATCTAAAATAATTTCAAACAAGGAAAAACAATTCAGAGAATTCCGAAACAGTTTAAAACAGCTGGAAGTGTATAAAACAATTTGAACAATTCAAAACAATTTGAAATCATTTACTCATACAGAAATCCACAAGACATCCAAGCGAAGATGCTTAGACACCAAGGGCTTTGATAAATAGCAGCACTGTAGCTTGTGCCAAAATAAAATCAGCATAGGTGCAATCAGAAATTCCACAGCTGGGTGCCACAGCACCAGAAGTCCTTTCTCCCATACTTCTTCTGTGTCCTTATGCTCCACAGAGGAAGGCCAGCCAAAATCTGTGATTACTAAATGCTAGGCAAAAGAGGCCACATTATCCCCAGCTTCCACACTCTGCCCAGGTTTTATGCCACTGAATAGATCTGCATCATGTCACTTAGCTAAATCACAGTGAGTATTGTGTGTTTATTCCCCTGGATCAGATATCTGCTAGCCCAGTACTACAGGTCATGACATTATGCTGGCATGGTAAACATTAAGAGCTTGAACCTCTGTGTTCAAAAGTAGGTCCTAGTGACATGTACAGACTGGGGTATAACTTGATAATTTTGAAGCTCAGAAGATCAAATCACTTGAGAGCTAGTAACATAGAAAATGTTAAAGGCTGGATTCAAATTTGAGTCCCAGACTGGTGGGATGGGACTTATTTGCCAATCCTTCTTATGACTGTCCCTCTGGCTTAGAAAGTTAGTTTTCCCTACTGGATGGAGTGATCTGTGATGCAAGGAAAATTTCTGAAGATCAGATGGAAGCCTCTTCTATGAAGAGAGGCCTTCCACACATCCTAGACTAAATCCCATGATATTTCTGTGCATGTACAATGGGAGACATGATAGCCTGAGGGGAAAAAAATCCCCACGGTAGAAAAGTGTTAGCCTTCTTTTCTCCTCAAAAAATATCTGCTGTGAAAGACCATGTCCAAAATCTAAGCATGCCCTTTAGAATAAAAAGTGACAATTCCAAAGGCTTTCAAGGATGCAAAGTAGAGGCTAATATAGTTCCAAAAGTTATTCAAAGGGTACAGTTCAGCATATTTAAAAGGGTTACAGGAGCTTGTTATTTGGACTAGCACCATATGTCAAAGACTTTGATACCATTAAAGAGATCCTTGACTTAGAGCCTTTCCACCCTGTACTATTAGAGTGCTATTATTCCACTTCCAACATCCTATGAAATTCTGGGGTTCATAGTTTACTGAGGCCAAAGAGCTCTCTGGCTAAGAATTCTAAATGCTCTTCCCTAAACTGTATGTAACATAAATACCCACAATAGCATTATCTCTGTATGAACACATAGGAAAACAAATCCATTGCGGTGGAGTTACATGTTTCATATAAACACATGAAGAAAAAAACTGATCACTTGCTTCTAGAAGGACAGACCAGCTTCAGTCTGGAGGAGGAATTTGAAATGGAAGATGATGTGGAAGACATTGTTTTTCATCTCTTCCCAAAGCTATTGTTTTTCTGTTGCAACACACCATCAAGTATTTTTCCCCCTTATGGTGTGTGTGTGTATGTGTGTGTGTGCATGTGCATGCACCTTCAAGCTGCCTGCCAACTTCTAGCAATGCCATGAATGTCATGGGGTTTTCCTAGGCAAGGAATACTCAGAGTTGGTTTGCCAAGTGCTTCCTCTGAAATATGGACAGCAGTACCTGGTATTTGTTGGCAGTTTCCCATCCAAGTACTAACCAGAGCTGACCCTGATCACCTTCCAGGACCAGATGGGATCTGGTATCTTTTGGGTATCTATTTTGGGTATCTATGGTAAACACACACATAGAAGAGAGTAAAGATGTTGCAAGATGAAACAAACAAACAGCAGGCAGTGTGAGCTCTCATCCATGTCTTTTCTTCCTAAATCACCTCTTCCTTAAGCATTCTTTGGGGCTTTGGCCCTTTCGCTTGCTCACAACATGCATTCCTTCTTTACTGTACACAGGGGCAGAAATATGTGGTACAATTAACGAGAGGTTTTATACCCAGAAAGGCACAGACTTTGGAATTACAATCCATGTCCTAAGAGCTTTTGCACACTTTACTGAACCAGCTACCTATGTACTTCAACAATTTCTACTGAAAATTCAGAAGAAGCTTTCAGTAAATATCTTGAAAGTAGTGGAAACTGGCAGAAGGAATAATGTGCAGGGAAATGCGCTTAGACAAATGTGGGAAAGAGTTTCTAAAAACTGTATTTGTTGCTAACTGAATCCGCTCTGCATCTCATGACAGTCTTCTTTGAGAAATGGTAGTAATATATTTTTAAAGTAGAAACAGCACTTTTCTAATGTACCTTGACCTTAAAAACAAGATGACATGCATAAGGCATTGTCTTCTTTCCCTACTGTTTCGCTCTTCCAGGTTCCTTTAGCCAAGTCCTGCTATTTTGGTTGTGTATTTTGCAACCAGGCAAGAATTGTGCTACATTGCACTCTCTGCTGAAGAGAATAACAAGGCAATACAGAGAAGGAGACAGCTTGCATTGCTGGAAGGAAAATTTGAACTGCTTTTTGTTCTTTGTGTGAAAAATAAAGTGCTTTGGAAATGTACTGCCTTTTCATGCCACATGTGGTTTCTTCACAGCTCCCTCCTTGCCACTTTCGAGTTGCTATATGTGTAAGTCAAGGAGTGTGAGGAGAATGAATTTCTGTCTGTCTTAAATTCCCCATCTGACAGGCACAGGAAACTAGTGTGGAATTTGTACAACGGCCAAAATAGCAAATTCCCCTGAAGAATACAGAAATCAACTATGAAGAGATATGTTAAGGTGCAAAGAGAGCTATGACTGATAGGAACAAAGAAACGAAGCAAAAACTTTATTAACTAACTGTATTAATTATGCTAGAAGGAAAGCGCAGTGACATTTCAAATGGTCTATCATTCAGTGGCTGTGGACTGGGCTTTAATAATTTCCCCAACTAGGTTTAATGCCATTTAATTAGCTCATCTAACACTACAGATTTGCTCAAGTTAAGTTAGAAGGAATTTCAATATATACACAGGCAGGATCAGAACAAAATAGGCTTAAACTCTTTCCTTTCTTTGATGTGATGATAGTGCCATTAATACACAGGGACATGGTATAAGCAAAGCTCTAGTAATGGGTTGTACTGCCTTTGGTGGTGACGCTACTGCTATACGTGCCACAATATTAAAATGGAAGATTAGTACGTTAATCCAAGCTAAATGTCCTGTTTAACATGCTTGTAATAGGAAAACCTCCCTAGGTGACTATGTATTTCTGAGGCAAGTAAAACTTGGAAAGTTAAAGAGAAGTAAAAAACCTTACTTTTCTGACATCTTCTTCCAACGTAACCTTCCATACAGGAACACACATTGTTTCGCATGCACTGTCCATTGTTCTTACAAGGAGGATGACAAAAAGCTTTTTTTAAAAAAGAAGAAGAACGAAGGAAAAAGAAAAGGAAAGAAGGAAAGAAAAGGAAGAAACTGATGTTACTAATAATAATACTGAAAACTTCAGAACGGATTATAGCAGCATAATTTTGTTTGTTTGTTTGTTCATAACATTTATACGTCACTCTTCAGCCAAAAACACTCCCAAAGTAGGTTACAAATTGTATATTTGACAGTTTCTTGCCCTCAGCCTTACAATCTAATAAACAACACACAAGTAAAAGGGGATGGCAGTGGGGGAAAGGGCTAAGTCCAGAAGATGTTGACTGCTGTCTCCTCCCTCATAGCCACAGCAGTAGCAACTGGAGTGGATGGAGTAGATGGAGGGCCCACCATAAGTCACTCAAACCAAGGCACAATGGAGCTCAGTCTGGCTCTTCTTCTCTCCCTCAAAGGTCACAGAGGGAGCTGGAATGGAGGGAGAGCTTCTCACCAGCCACTGGGACCAAGGCACAGTGCCTACATTTGGCAATGCAGTGCACATGCTGAGATCCAGAACTCACATGAGTACATCTTGAATTTCTACTGCTGGTATTTTGTCAAGGGTGAGGCACCAGCTTTGAGCAAAGGGCATCCATACAAAACTATGGCCAAGCTCTAAAGACTTTGAAGGTCTTTTGGTGTCATTAGAAAGCAGTGAGATCCATCACTAAAGCTAATCTAGCTTGTTTGTTCCTGCATTAGTGTCAAGTCCCAAGTTCTTTCTACCCTGAATATGAAGAAATTGTCAAAATTTCTAATATTTATTCATAAACTTGCTAATTTCCAAACTTGTGCATTCCTAAGAAAAAAAGAAGAACCAGAACAAAATCAGTCTACTCATTTCAACCAGCCAAATTCAATAGCTCCTGATATTTCAGCACAGAAAGATCTATGTTGTACCTGTCTGCCACTTAGGTACAGAAGGTTAGGATCAAACTTCCATAGACCAACTTGCACAAAGGAACAAACAGAACAAGAGTTTTTACTCTTTCACTGTGTGAGGAGATTTACCTTTTTTGCAACATCACCCTCTACTTGGACAATGTCAAATACTGTGATCCAGCTGTAGGGAGCAGAGTCCTGGTCAGCACCACAGCTGACTTTTGGCATAGAATTAATCTATAGGTCTTTTTAAATAGTTTTGCTTCAGCTTGAGACTCTAGTCTGAGAAGAGTTCCATGGATAGAAGCAGACCAGAGAAGAAAATTTTCCTACTGCCAATCTGCTTGTGTAGTTCTCATAGTTATTAGGATGAGATATGGGAAACTGGGGACATTTTTGCACTACACTGTTATAGTGTTATTATTCCACATTCAACACGCTGTGGAATTCTAGGGTTTGTAGTTTACTGAGGCCAAAGAGCTCTCTGGCTGAGAATTCTAAATGTTCCTCCCTAAACTGCAAATCCCAGGATTCCATAGGATGTTGAAAGTGGAATAATAGCACTGTAACAGTGTAGTGCAGAGATGGCCTGGAATATTAGCTATGGGATAGGGTGGGTTGAATTACTTGCTTAGAAACCCAATTCTACCACTTACTGCATGGGGATGCAAGAACCCATCAGCTAAAGTACCATGATGCTTTTTCTGCTATCAACCTTATGCTGTATCATATACCCGTGATGAAGCCTGGAAATAGAACTAATTAAGGTGCAGAACACTAGCAGAATTACACCAGTAGGGCTTTCTGTTCCACCAATATTCAGTTGGATGTTGGCTGATGAGCCTCTCAAAAACAAGGACAGAAAGACGGCAAGCCAAATTCAGTACCAGTTGCATCAAGTTGAAATTACTGCACTTCATAAACCAGATAAGTATACATAAAAGATAAGTTACGATTAAGAAGATTAAAATACATTAAGAATTTCATATAATATATTCAGAATAGTGTTGGTGTGTAATAAAACAGACTAAAGCATCAAAATAATGGTCAAATAACATTTGGACTATTATTTTAATTGGACAATATAAAAATATTGCCACAGTTTTTTGCAACACAAAAAATCTCTATCTTCAAGAAAATGAGCTGTCAGCAATTGAGACGATCTGCCTGGCAGGGAACTTTAAAAAAAGGAGAAAGAAGACGGTCTCTATGGCTATGATAAGAACCACAAAAATCAGGCCATGAAAGACTGTTAAAAATTAGCATTAACAGCTTAAATAGATATGGATTCAGACCCACTCTTAAGAGTTTAGTATGAAAAGTCCTTAGAAAGTAGGCAAAGCCCTAGCTTGGACAGACAGACATTCATTTTTTAAGCTGGAATTTTCTATAGTGGTCTACATTGCATAGCTATGTAGCAGAGGTGCTAAGGAATGCTGTTGGTGAATTGAGAAGATGCAGACTGGGACACCAGCAAGAGCATCCTGACGTACATCAGGCTGCACCAATGCTCATCAGCATAGCCTAGCTGGTTTCCTATTGTGCACTGGGTGTCACTGTGCATCGGTCCTGATATGCACTGGGCCCTGTTGTGTATCTGTCCTAATGTGTAATGGGCACTTGGCTAGCTCACTGTATCATGCTGTAACAGCAGCCCCTTGCTGAATACAAATGTGAAATTGCTCAGTTCTGTTTCCCACAGATGTAAGTCCACAAGTGAATTCCAGTTGGGAAGTTTAGTAAATTCCAATTCAAAGCAAAACTGAAAGAAAATTCTCACTTATTTGTCTTCCTAACTCAGCACTTTAGGAAATTAAAGGATGAGAAGGAGAAAAATTGAATTGGCAGGGCAGAGGGCAAAGCACGTCATCCGAGCTTACCACAAAGAACATCAATCCTTATATTGGTCAACATGGAGTATAACTTCTACAATATGTTTTCTAATCATGCAGCCATTTAACATGGAAGAATAGTGAAATTCATCCTACAGAAACAGTTTAGAGGAATGCAATTTTCATCTTGTGATAAGGGTGCTGCCCCTTTCTTTCTTCATGCATCAGCATGGCATGAGAATAGATTGCCACCCTTTCCTCTCAGCAGGACTCATTGGCCTTTTAAGGCACTCATCCACTGAAGTAACTGAAAACCATAGCATTCTACAATTCAAGAAACAATTCAAAAAATTCTCCTAACTGAACTGTAATCTGGGAGGAGTGGGATGCAAAGAAGAGTAAAGCAGAGATGTAACAGAAGACAAGAAGATGTCTTCCTCTCATGTCTAGCAATACTTCAGAACATGTTCAGTGTTTCAAGCCTCTACAAAATGTTGACCTGGAAGAAATTATAATTTGTCATAAGGGTCTAAGCACTCCTGCAATAAATGTATTCCATGTGTTTTGACTGCAAAATGTCTTGTGATTAGGACCAAAATACCTGCATGTGTAATTAACAATTTTTACCAGAGATATTCCTAATGAAAGGGGAAAAAAGGCCCTTCTAAGTCTGCATATAAAAGCAAATCAGTCTGTGGGATTTTTAAGCACCTGACTGTTGGAGCAGAAAAGTAGCTTATTGGCTGTTCTTCTCATTTACACTGAATTTAGATTAATGTGGATGAATACCCGGCTTTTTTAGATAACTTTGAATGCAATGGGATGTGGAATAATAAAACGCTATTTTCTCCGCTGTGTGACATTTTGCTGACATATTCTTTGAAGTTCTGTTAATTACAAATTACAAATCCTTTTGTAGGGCTACACCCAATACTGTATATTTTTCACACATTCCACTCTTGTTAAAAAGAGAATAGATTTAACCACTTCAGTTCAAACATTACTCTGTACATCATCTAAACAAAGTGCCACCAAAATGGTATATGGCTTGTTGTAAATGAAATAATTGCTTCAGATTGCAAATAATTGATAGGAAAGGATAAATTTTCATCACTGAAATTATATTCTTCTACCTTACCAGACTGACACTGAGGTCCAAAGAAACCACGCGGACAAGCACATGTATTTGGCCGAATGCAGGTCCCGCCATTTAGGCAAACAGGATCACAAACAGCTGTACATTAAAAAAAAAAAAAGCAGAGAAAGTCTTGTATTCAGGAGAGCTCCTTTCCCTTTCCTTACCTCTCGTAAATGATGAGATAGTTTAAAAACAAAACAAAACAAGGACTGCAATTGAAACTAGCATTGGATTGTGGTCATTAAGATTTGTTTCCCCAATACCTGCAGTATCTGTTCCTTTACATTTCTCTTGCAGTGTTTTCTCCTGGATGGATTTTTGTTTCTGAGGCAATTTCAGATGGAGTTTGGGGCTTTGTTTGTTCTACTGTGAAAGTAAGTCAGACTTTTTGGAAATATGGGAGATGAAACTCACTGTAAACTGCACCCTATTTATATGGTTGATAGCATAAGAAATGTGCATTGCATTTTAACGCTGTTGTAAAGAATTTGAGGATCCTGTCAAGAAAATCTATAAACCATTTAAACAGGCATTTTGAGTGTATAAATCATTTGGGTTTACTTAACTGCCACCGGACAGAAATACCTGAGGGGAAGCCAGGCTTTTTTTATTGGGTTGTGGACTGATGGAACAGGTTTACAAACTTACATTCTGAGGTTTGTCCTGTGATCTAAACAAATCTATAGGCTTAGTACATGAACCTAAATCTGCAGCACCATTTGTGGAGGAAGAATGTATAGTAGCAGAATTCCACTTCCGCAAGCAATAATTCATTGGGGCATGAACAGATTGCTTTGCATTATTGGACTAAATTGTCCACATCAGTGTTTTGTATAACCCTCATTGGTCATTTCCACACGGGGTTTTTAAAACGGAGCAGAGCGTCCTCCAGGGAGAACGTCTGCATCTGGGAGCGGACTGCGTCGGACCTACTTAACGTAGATCCGCACCCCAACCTGCTCCGGAACAACCCCAAGTGGTTGTCCAGCGTGCTTTTGAAAGACCGCTAAAAACAGGAAGGGGTATGAGCAAAGACAGCACCTGACCAATCAGCAGCCATTGCATAGCAAAAAGTGCAGCCACATGGAAGGACATGCCTCCAGCAGTGGGGGGGGGGGCTTTGCTCACCCAAAAGGAAAAAACCATCCATTTTAAATACAAGCCTCTCAAGCCTGGGGAGAGGAATATAAAGGAATGGGCAGAGGAAAATAGGTGGGGGAGGCAAGCATAATCAAATCCGTGAAGGTCAAATCCACGAATGGGGAGGGAGGGAGAGGGGGAGGGGGAAGGGGAGGGAGGGGGAGGGAGGGAGGACTATATAGAAGTTTAGTTTATAAAGAGGAATGAAAAACTGATACCACATTCTCTTGGAAGGGAAATTGGATCTAAAAAGGCTTTTATCATTCACATTTCATCACCATACATCTATGTCAAATACTGTCAAGTCTAGTTAGATGTAGGACCAGCTTCTAAAACTGCAAAGATTTTAAACAGCAGAACCAAAAAGGCATCAATTAAAATAGACAAAGTCTTTCAAAGGGCAGGGGAAACTGTTTTAAAAGCTTATGTTGAACCCAGAATAAGGGCACAGGGACACTAACCTTGTGTGCAGTTGCTGCATCCTCAGTCAAATATTTACCTGTCTCACAGAAAGGGCTGCTCCATCCTGGCTTGCACTCACATTCATCGGGTGCTACACATTTCCCACCATTGTGACAGTGCCTGTTACAGACCACTAGAAAACAAAGGAAGCCAAGGTTACTTCTGCAAATGATCAATACCTAATATTTAATTTTTACAATTTGTATTTCATTTTATTTTGCTTTAAACTATGCCAATTACAATATAGAGCAGTTACTTAAACTGTCCCGAGCCTTTTGCCATTAAATACCACAGAAAATGCAATAGGCTTATTTGGACATGTGAAGGCTTACTTGGACATGTGCTGCTCCATCACAGCATGGGAAGGGAACATTTTGATGTCCTCCCCAGAAGAGCCTGGAAAGCTCTGTGGCTGGCGTGGAGAGCACCAGGATGTGCCATGGGGTTGGGGGCAGGGCTATGGCCTATTTAAGCCTCACTCACCCCACATGTGGTCCATGTTTGAATTGTGCAGTACAACTTGCTCCACAAGCTTGGTGTAGTATGCAAGACTGGGTTTCTTTGGGGCCAGACAGGAATTTTTTTCCCCACAGTCTGCTGGTTGTCTTTTTCACCTATCCCATACTGCATCAAAAGGACTCTGGCAATTAGCTTACAGTGGGTCATTAAATAGGCAGTCAACTGGCAGGTAGCAGTGGAGCTTACAAGCTTGCGGTGGATGCCTTAGGCATCCTCTTTGGTGTAGGGAAAGGCTCTGAATCTGCCTCTTTAAGGTCCTGAGAACCAGGAGGTAGGGAAGAAGGCTGCCCTTGAGGATAACCTAGGATTGGGGCTCTTGCCTACAGGGTCCTGGAACTTCGATGGGAGCTGTTCCTCGGTATACTTTCCCACCTCCTGGACTGCTGGGTAGCAACCCAAATAATTGGATTGCTCTCAGGGCCCAGGTGGCTCCCCAAGGGAAGGCTGAGAAGGTGGATCTTGGAATGTCACCTGGCCTCAGCTGGACCTACATCAGGCTGCTCCCCCTCACTGCTCCGTCTGCAGAAGAATGCGATGTAAATAGTTATTAGGTCAAATAAAAGTGGTCCTTACTTATCCCAAAGTCATGTGTCCGGTCTTGTCATTCTGGGGTGGGACATCAATGTTTTTTTCAAATTAGCTATCAGGGTCTAGTTGATGTCCCCATGCAAAAAGACCTCAAGGGAAGCATCAGGCCTTTTGGTATTAGTTTGTGGATCAAAGGAGTGGATTTGCAAACACACATTTTGAGGTTTGTCCTATGATCTCAACAAATCTATAGGCCATACAATAGCCTATGTAGCATTTGTGAATAAGATTATCCATTTGATATAAATTAAGTATAGGCTTTCAAGTTACCTCTTGGACCTCAATAATTTCGTCGGATTTTTTTTAGGAAAGGAGCACTCAAAGGTGGTTTGCCAATGCCTTCCATTAGGCAACTTTGGCAGATCATGGAACCAATTATCTGACTTTGGGGCTCTCCATGGGTACACAGTCTCCCCAATCTGCTTAAGTGCAAGGAAAAGAAACAAAAGTCCTGGTTTTGAGGGGGAAATAAAATCTAAACAAACAAAAATCAAGCTGACTGTGATGTGAAACAATGCAGACAGGTCTTGTAACCCATTCAGAACTTTTGGTGGCTTATAGGAGAAGCAACTCTTTTATTTTTAACCAGAAAAAAGGCAGCCCAAGGATGTTTCAGAAGATAGAGGGGCAAAAAAAAACAAAACAAAACAAAAAAACAGCTCTGTGGTCACTCTTTTCCCATCCCTAGTTTATACAGAGAAATCTTTAAAATATTCCAGCCATATGAAAAGTCTGAAAGAAAATATCTGTCAGGGAAATTCATCTTTCAGTGCAGCACAAAGAGTGTATTTAAAACACTGTAATACTCATTATTCCACTGTGATATGAATCGTTTTGAAAGAAGTTTATTTTTAAAGATACTGGATATCTGGTGAACATGTTTTGCTACCTGTATTGAACAATAGCATGAATCGTAATGGCAATGTTTGCCCTTCCCTGCTATTATATTTGGAGCACTAATGCACTTGCTTGCATAGCCTTGAATTTCATAAACATTACCATAAGCAAAGCTCCGTCTACCATTAGTGTGATTACACAGCAAATGTTGATCAAGCTGTGCCTATTTGTCATAGTATTAATGTGCTCTTGGAAAGCACAACATGGGGGAAGGGTGAAGATGTCACAACTTTACTTCTTTAATTCATTATAGGCTAAATTTGATTAAAAAGAAAGGACCGACCTGCTCAAGAGAAAGGGAAGGAAAGGAAAGAGAAGAGAAGAGAAGAGAAAAGAAGAAAAGGAAAGAAATTTAGGTAGAACTCAGCTTTGCACTGGCAGTTTCCACTAGTATGATGGGACTTTATCGTGGGTTCCCAAAAACTGTTCCACATCATCTCTCTATCCTGTAGATCAGATTTTGAGGATCAAGGGTGGTGGAGTACAAGGGATGGACAGATATTTTCACACCTTCCCATCCCACTGATATATTTATTACTTCTCTAAAATGAAGGAAAGATTTTATGAAAATCATATACATACTTGTCTCACACCTAGGACCAACATATCCATAAACACAGGAACAGATGTTTGGGACGATGCATGTCCCTCCATTCTGACATGGCGGATCACAAAATGCTACAGAAAAGGATAGAAGAGCAGATAATTAAATCTGGAGTTCATAGCAGGATAATTATAATTGGGATTCCACTGGTTTATATTGTACCGAACAGGCTTATGTTTTACCACACAGAGTACCTTTGTGTGTACTATGGCTGCAAAGAAGTTCCCCCCACCCACACCAGGTGATTTGTACTCTGCTCTCAAGATCTGTGATACAATCAGAAACATATAATTAGGAGGGAAAGGGCCCATAGCTGTGTCAATATCACATCACATTATCTTAAGATTATATCAATACATAGATCCTATTTGAAAGCAGAAGTACTTCAGATTCTCTGTCTGTTTATGTATTTATTTATTGGTCTGGAAGCCATGCCCTATGGGAAGAGGCTTAGGGAGCTCGGTACATTTAGTCTGCAGAAGAGAAGGTTAAAAGGGGCATGATAGCCATGTTCAAATATTTGAAAGGTCATCATATCGAAGAGGGAACAGGCTTATTTTCCACTGCTCCAGAAACTAGGACAAGGAGCAATGGATTCAAGCTCCAGGAAAAGAGATTCCACCTGAACATCAGGAAGAACTTCCCGACAGTCAGAGCCGTCCGGCAGTGGAGTATGGTGCCTGGGAGTACAGTGGAGCCTCCTTCTTTGGAGTTTTTTAAACAAAGGCTGGATGGCCATTTGTTGAGAGTGCTTTGATATGTTCCTGCATAGCAGGGGGTTGGACTCGATGGCCCCCATAGTCTCTTCCAATTCTATGATTCTATGATTCTATTGTATTTGTATGCCACCTTTTTCCCAGAGTAGGACCTGAGGTGGCTTCCAAAAAAGTTAAAAACATATACAGTATCATTTAAAACTACTATAATAACCACATAAAATATAAAATCATTTAAAACTATGAAGTCTTTTTTTAAAAAAATAAAACATATCAATAAAATGAAATAAATACAAATTGTGCTATCTTTTTGTATCTAGTTGTGGGGTCCTTCAAATCATTAATATTTCAATAGACCCAACCTGTGAAGTGTACTATTCTGTTTTAAGGTACAAATCCAGTTGGTATGCAAAGATATATTTGACTTGTGCATCCTTATCACTGTAGTTGGATGGTTCTGTGATTCTAAATGAACTAACATTAAGGTGTGAACCTCCAAACTGTAATGGCTCAATTAAATCCACACAGTTTACATAACAACAGCTGTAAAAATACAGCATGTTTACTATAAAATGCCAGCATTGAAATAATGACAAATAAAGCTAGCTAAATGATTTCATTATATATAGCCATAGTTTCAATCATTTTATGAAGTGATATTGCTAGTCATTGTGGGGAGCAGAAATGGTAGTTATTTAATAAAAAACCTATTGCCTCATTGTCCTTACAAAGCATACTGTTCACAGTAGATGTGTGTGTTCTCTTTATGAGCTATTTTGAACTTCCATAGTATCTTGAACCATGAAGAGTACAATACTTTTTGCATTTGTCATATCAAATCCTTTCATTTCTTCTTTCCTACTTATATCCAAATCTCGATTTTAAAAAAGTCTTCTACTTGTTAAGAAACAGGAGTTGGAAAGTGAATATTGTGATCACAGATAACAGAAGGAATATATATAAAAGTTATAATAAGCTTTCCCTAGTAGTAAAAATATAGCATGCTAAATGGCTTTCTAAATTCTCTTATTGTCTCTTCTATGAAATTTCCTTTTTCACTCCACAAGCTTCCATCAACTTATAATACCTCTTGCAAAAACCCTAAAAACAGTATTTCCACTGAACTGTATCCCTGTAACATTTCTTGTCTCTGTGAACATTCCACGACCTGGAAGCTCATATTTTTGAAGGCTGTTTCAAGAATTCTTAAAACATGTTTTCTTTTAATGTATCATATACCTTTAAGTACCTAGGATGCCCTCAAGTATGCAGAAATCACAACCTTATTTCTGTGTGAGTCCAGATTGTTTCCACTGCAAACTAATAGCAGCTCAGCATTACTATTAAGGGGAACTGAATCGATTGTCATATTAATCATGTGAATCAAACAGCTGAACCATGAAAAGGATGTGGTTTAACAACCAGTAAGTGACAACTTCATGACCTCTATCCAGCTTCCTTCCAGATAAAACCATACTTCTTTTAAATGAATTTAAAATGGTTTGGGTATTTATAGCTGTATCTATCTAAGTATTGATATATAAAGAACAGCACGATGTCATATTTTCATGTCTGTGTCTCATAATCCCTGGGACACTCAAAAAAAATCAGTGCTGTATGTTTTTCTCCAGTTTGGCATTCAGAAATTCAAACAGCTTGAATAACATCCATTTAAACACAGATTTATTACTGAAAATCTAGATAAACAGAAATGAAGCCATTTACTGTATGCAAAATTCAATTTGTTCTTCTAGATGGTTATTGGTGAAGGTGAAGCTACATTCTGTTTTTGACTTCACATAATTAAACAATTAAATAAGAAGCAACCTGTTCTGAACAGACCTCATTAGAGAGTCTCGTATAATTACTGATCACAGTCCCATCAAGAGCTGCTGCCATGCAATCACTATTTAAAATGGAAGTACGTTGTACAAGAGTGATGCTTGGTGGATAATAGACATAGTAAATTATTTATCAGCACCTTCCATAATTGCATGGTCAAATAAAGCCTCATGTTTTGAGGCACTGGACAAGCCTAGTGAATCTCAATGTGTTAAATGTGAGATACAATTCAAGGAGGTACTCTGTATTATGTGGTTTATGGACTGGAGCCTTTAATGATAGCTAACACAACTGTAGCAAATAAATGGTAGTGGTTGATGTTCCTAATAAGCATGAGCCATATCACTGAAGGGTATTTTCTTTGATCACAATGTTTTAAGAGTAATATTAGACAGTTGTAGATTTTGAAGGCAGAGCAGGTCAATGTTGTCATGAATAAAGATGAGAGGTGCAAGGTCCATTTGACTAAAACATTTGAATTTATTACTCAGATTTAGATCACTGAGTCTGGTGAACCACTTTATCTCAGACATGAAAAGTTATCTCATTTTAGTCTTCCTCTGGGCAACATAGTTATAGTCATAATCTTTGTACATCTGGATATTCTATTGTAAATATGTCAACACATGACATACATTTCAGAGGAGGGAAAGAATTATGAACAAAATTCAATTATTTTTGCCTAAGCCCATAATGATGAAAACTGAATTGTTTTTTTGTCACTCACCAGCAGTTGCTTATGAATTTTACTATATTCATCTTACATTTTCTCCCTCACTTACACAAAAACAAATGAACTATATCATACAGTTCTTAGAAGGCCTCAAAAGCCAACAATTTTACTAGCATTTATAACTTATTAGAGACTTAAGTGTTAAATTTTATTTTGTTGTTATTATGGTTGTCCTTAAACTCACCTCAGCCCTAAAACATTCTCTAGATCAGATGCATTAACTGTGAACATATCTGTAGGCTAGGCATTATTTTAGAGGAGACAAAAACTCTCTGGCAATAAAGGTGAATTGTCCTATTGGTAAAATTCTTCCTCAGCCCCATCATCTGGCAGATATATACGGCCACACAAAGCCTGAGAAATCTAACACAGAACACAACCATTCCATTTCAACAAAGGGAGGGTGACTGGGAAAGCCCAAGAAGGGACTGTGCTAGGGATTGGCTGCATTCCTTCCGTTATATCCTAGTGCTGGACCAGAAAGAAACCTTCAGCTTTGAACATTTACCATCCAAGGACCCACCCCTGAAGCCAGCCAAGCACTCTAACTGGTCAGGTCAAAAGTGAATTCTTGACAACCTCTACAACAGCAGGGGAAAGGAGGCACAACCACTGTGATATAGCCACATTTATTCCCCATGTCTCAGTGTTTGTAGGATGCAAAGAAGAATTATCAGCCAGTGGGGATAAGAATGCAGCCAATGTTGTTCTCGTCTTTTGAATAATAACAAATCAAGCATTGATATGCTTATTTGTTTCTTGTTCCAGTTTGAAGTGCTGGTACTGATAATGCGAGCTTGGGGAAACTAGGCATCATGGTCCCAAAATTAATTTTATCAGGATCTGCAAAGAACCAGAACCTTCTCTTATCTTAAGATCTTTTATCCTACTCCAAGCACATTCCTTACACAGGGAAAACAGTTTTGTCAATGGTGGTATCTGAGCGTTTGCCTCGTTCACACTTTAAAATCTTTTCAGTATCAGGTTAACATTTTTTCCAAACACTGTAATTTCTGTCAGCCAGAATCCTATTGTGCAGGTACAAACGTGTAACCTAGAATTACACACTCATGACTGTTTGGTATTCACGATCTCTACATAGTCCCTAGCTTAGGGGCCATATAGGCGTTATAAAAGTCTGCCAATATCCATTTACCAGTAAGCAACCCTTAAGATCAACAGTGGTCTGTTCCCCTATTGTTCGGGAAGCAACTGGCTGATGTTCCCATCCTCCCTCACATGAACAATTTCTGGTATGAGGAGGAATTGTGGTGGGGTCCTGCTTCTGCCTGTCACATCAGAAATTGCTCATGGGAGGAGGTATGATTGTCAATCAGCTGCTTTCTGATTGATAAAGGAACAGACCTCACTCACAGCAGCTGCTGCCTGGTAACAGAGGACTGGAGCGGGGTTGGATCAGGATTCATTGTGTAGAACTGTAACTATGAAGGTTATACATGTTGTCCTGAGAGGTGGAGGACGTTGAGGTCCATCCACAATACCAAGGTCTCCTTAGAATTTGCAGAATTATAGCTCAAAGGAGGCCTACAAGAGGAGGGTAATGGCAGGATCTCTTCACTTGTGTATACCAGTATTAACTGTAGAAAGGACTCCAGTTAAAAGGTTAAACAGAGTATTTTGTTTGGAAATAACAAACACACAAGAAATCAGACACTCTTAAGAACCATACAAGGCAAGTGAGGCAAGAAAAGTTGGATAGACAGAGATTGGGTGGAACGGGTGATAGTTATCAGTCCTAAAGTAGAAAATGGCAGAATGGCTCAGAGTGACATCTGAGGGTACCAAGAATGAACAGAGGTGTACAATTTGCTGGGGCCAAAGTTGGGGTTTTTATACCCAATTCCTACCCTGAAATATGGTGTGTAGACAAGGCACTAACTGCTTTCTCACAGAGCTGACAAAGTAACTCTGCAACAGAATTCCTGCCATAACCCGTAAGACTCCCTTAAAAAAAAAAAAACTTGCTGTCTGTTCTTATTATTATATAATGTTCGCAATTATTGATTTGCATTTAAAATACTTTGTTATATATAGTCTGATGTTTACTGCCTGTGCACAACACTATAGAACTGTTTCCAGCAAGTGTGATTCTAAGAAGAGCTTGTATTGATGTTTACTTATTCTCCAGAAATTATGCAATAAGGAACAAGAGAGACAACAATCAGGAGAGTTCATGGCCTGGGAGAAGATGGAAACATCACCTAAAAAATAAGATATAGTTGGAGAAAATCATTGTACTGAAAGTTCAGTGAAAGTGAGTAAAGAAGCACGTCAGTTGTAGATTGGAATTTCTGTTATTAACGCATCAATTTGTGTCAGTCTAAGGATTTCAAACTCTAGAAGATCAACTGGGGGATTTTTGTTACTGGGGGAGGGATATTTTCTTGAATGTGTATGCCTGTTTGTACTCTGGTTTTATTATTTTTACAGTTCTATAAACTTTGAACTTTTAGAGGCCAAGGAAAGATTTTAATGTTATGGACAGCTGGTAGTAAGGGTGGTTGATGGATTATCTTTACTTTAAAGAAGTGGACTTCTGTGCAGTTGGGAATATGTTTTGGAAGCCATGGATTTCACACTATGTGAAAGATCAATAGATAAACTAGAAGGAGCAGCAGAATGTGCATGGAGGTGTTTATTCGATGCGTGTGCTAGTTTTGACATTGGGGTTGTTTTTCTTCAGATCTATGAATGTTGAGCATTCTTGGGGGCAAAGATCGATCTGTTATTTTCTTGCTGCAATTTTAACTAACAATAAATTACCCTTGTGGGCAAACTTAAAAGAAATGTACAAATAAAAAAAGTCTGTCTAAATTCATGGAGGACAGGAATATCAACAGCTATTAGCCCAGATGGTTGCAAAGGCTGTCACTACTTTTTTTTTTAAAAAAAACAGTATTATATTTCTTAATTTAAAATACAGAGGCAGCTGTCAGTAAGAGTACATGATTTGCTCATAATAACTGATACTTCTAATTTTTCAAAAAGGTTTGCCAGATTTTAATAGATTTGTAATGGCGAAAGGGTGAGCATTTGTTCAGTCTGTCTCCATCCTTAACCTGTTTGCTCTGTCTCTATCCATAATTCTGTAGAGAGATCAATTGCAAACTTACGTTTGCAATTTCCATCCCTTTTTTCTAATCCTTACTACATAGAAAACTTCACTTCCTTGGTCATTTTTATATCTGTCACTCAGTGGTCCAATCAAGCTGAAAGTTTCTTTTGTATTAAATACTGTATTTTTTTTTTTAAAAAATAAGGTGCAGAAAACAGCAGTAGCCATACACAACAGTAATTACAATCGTACTGGGTCCCAATCTGTTCCCTTCTATAAAGTGAGAATGTTTGGGTACATGTACCCACTCGCTTGTATGACACCATTTTGTCTTAATGACACAGTGTCGCACAGTGTCTCAAACTTGGTCAGCAGACATTTGGTGGTGGTAGTCCCTTGGGAAGTGAATGATGGAAGGAGCACCTGCACAGCCCAGTGCCCTTCTGGAGTGGATGCTGGGAGTTGTAGTTCTGGCAGTAATTGTGGATTGCTGTTATGTTCATGGGGTGGTGGTCACTCAATCAGTGGGTGAGGGGAGGAACAGCTGCACAGACTAACACTCTCCTCAAGTGGACTTTGGGAGAACTTCAACATTTTGATTACCACACAACCAAAAAACAAAACAAAACAAAACATGAGTTGGACTAGCCAATTTGATATCATAGGGGTAAAATAAAGGAAAATACAGAGAAGGAGCATAGAGGTTTTTCTTCTAAAAAAAAAAAACACAGAGGGCCAGCAAATGTGGCCAATTATGGGCAACTGATGATACAAAAAGAGAAAAGAATGACTATAGAAATGACATGTAGGTGTGACTCTATGTACATTTAAGCCATCTGTTACCTCAGGGCAATCCCATGAATTTTACAAGGGTTTTATTAAGGAATACTCAGAGTTGTTTTGCCATTGCCCCCTTCTGACATATAGCCTACAGCACCTGGCATTTTTTGTGGTAGTTTCACATCAAAATACAGTACGCCCTCTGCCAGTGCAACTCCACACACACAAATGCATAGTTGCAGAAAGCATTGTGTCCAATGATTGTCATTATTTGATTTGATTAAAAAAAAAACTTTTTTTTTCTGGATCCGTATCTTCACGTGTAAGAAGAGGTCATGTGCAGTCCTAAGCTTACCACAGTTGAAATAAGAGTCTAGTACAATGAGAAAAATGTTGTTTTTACTTTTGATTATTTTTCCCTCAGCTGGAAGTGAAAGTTGTACATTACAGGTTGAAAGCCTCAGATCCAGCCAGGAAAGTTAATAAAACACATCTCTTGAATATATGCCCTATACACAGAGCAAAAGCCCTGAAATCCAATGGAGGTTGTGGGGGACGCTTAAGTAAGTGCTTCTTCTATGCTTTCTGTCAGAGCTGAATCAGCTCGAAGTCGCAACATACCTTGTCCTTTTGTGAGATTGATTTTCCCCTTGTTTTATTGCTTTATCTGTTACTGCAGCCATATTATCCATACCTAAATATATAAGATTTTGAGTTTCTTTAGAGCACTGGGTAGAAGTTTGTTTCAATTCCTTGAGGGCTTTATTCTTGTAAGGGAAATCAGAACAGTTAGGTTACTGTTGCAGAGATGGCAGCAGGTTTTCCTGGACTGTCTCCCCCCCCCCTCTCTCTCTCACACACACACACACACGCACACAATCAGGATGAGTGTGCAGTTCTCAAGGAGGTAAGAAACAGCAGCAATAAACAAACAACAACAATAATAAAAAAATCTTCTGGAGAGATTCAGTAGTGACGGGCATTTGGTGGTTTTTCTCAAGTGTAAATGGCAGGGATACAGAGAAATATATGATGGAGATAGCTAAGACAGCAGTCAGACATGTTGTTTATGTAACTGGTAATAAATAAATATTTAAAGACTCCCAGACCTCCTTTCAAGTACAATCTGGTAGCACAAAAATCTTCTCCAACAATAATCTTAGGCAAAAAACAACATTCCCATACAAGAAAATTCTTAATTATACTTTTTGTGCAAGATTTCTGTTGGGGGGGGGGTTTGCACAAGATTTTTGTTATGCAGGACTGCACATGAGGATGTCTGCAACCAGGGTGTGTGTGTGCGTGTGTGTATTATTATTCTCAATTTGTTTTCCTGAGTGCTGGCAAAGCCATTTTTCAGCCAGGTTATGTATCAATCAATCAATAAATGACCAAAACCAAATTAAGAAGAAACTATTCCAAAAAGAATGTTTAAAAGTGTAAGTTAGTCTGTACGGAAAAAAAAGAAATATAGTATTTTGACAAGGCCAAAAATGCGACACCTCCCAGAGTCCTGTTTTAAATGCTAGAATTCAAGCGTGATGTTTATTTGGTTCATCTATAAAATTGGCAGTCACTTCAGTGCACCACAGTGTGTCCTTTCCTCCCCTCTGAAAGCTTTCCAAATGCATGAAGACCTACGTGTGAACTTGACCCTAGTGACACAGTCATGTAGAGAGCAAAAACTAGTGGCTGCAAGGCCAAACCCAGCAAACTGAGCTGGTACCATTTTCTTTTCCTCCACTTGTCAGTTGGGAGGTACAACAATAGATCTGATGGAACAACAAGTGTTGCCACAAATTATGCCAGCAAGTTATTTGGGGAATTAAAGAATAAACTATGGCTTTTCATCCTTATTACCTCTATGGACTTGTGGAAAAATGAGCTGCTAACTGGGCCCTACCACCTGTATTCCCATTTCATAAGCAATGGTTTTATAATGTAAGTGGAACAGGTTAGAGAAAGACTAGTGAAGGGCAAAGATATCTCCATGTTATCTTGTCATTTCATCAGGCAAGAGAATATTGACCGTACCAAGTAATTTTACTGCCTACTGTGTCCAGATGTGTAGAAATCCATGGCTTCTTATTTTCCTTTAAAATATTGTTATTGATTCTGGTTGAGCATGATGGCCTGGGTTACGCTAGTCATAAAAATGAATAAGTAAATATATAAAATAACCAAGTAGCTGCTACCAGCCAGCAATCACTATGGCAATAGTTAACTAGCATTTAACTTGCCTGTATTCTGATGTATATGTGAAAATGAGTAGTAAATCTGCCTAATGTAGGGTGGGTTTTGACAAAAGCCTCAGAATAATAAGGTGGGGAAGTTATATTGTCTTGACAAACTGCTGTTTATGCATATGGAAAACAATTATGCCCATAATCCTGTATCACGGTGTACAATATGTAACATTATGTATGCTTAGCTATATAGCAGAAGCACTAAGAAACCCTTTTAGTGAATTGTGAAGATGCACAATGGGACAATGACAAGAGTGTCTTGATGCACATTGGGCTCTAGCAATGCACACTGGCACTCTGAAGCTGGTGTCCCAGTGCACAGAGGGACTGATGCTCCTCAGTTGCTGGTTTCCCTATGTAGTAATATAACAGCAACCCTTTACTGGATACGGATGTTAATAGAACTGCCTGATTCTAATTCCCACAGGCGGAAGTCCACTCACAAAGATGCAAGTCCTCAACAGGTTTCTAGACTGTATTAATAACACAAGAGGTTTAGTAATAAAAAGATAGATTCAATTTGCCAATTTATCAGACAGATTTCCAAAGAGGAACGCACCCAGCCTCTCTTAATTGTGTATATTATTTCACCATGCTCCTTTAAACTGTCTAATTAATGTGTTAATTTAAGCAGTGAAATTAACAATCTCCCTCATAATGAAATACTGTGATTATGTCCCTGCAGACATGCACATCAGGTGATAGGTCAATTTTCTTTTCTGAATACTTGTGCTAGAATGTAAAAGCAAAGTTATAATTTGGCATAATACCGGCTGTCAGTGATTATACACTTAATACAACCATATGGCTCCTATTTTCATTTATGCCCCTTTTTTACTGCTTTAATATAACTGGTTCACACTAGATATTTGCTCAGTTTTCAGCAAAGTAATTTTGTTACAAAGCAAAGTTTGTTGAATTTTTTTTTAGTTTAGTTCTTCTTCCTTCTGTCATACTATACTGTTGTCTCCAGAGGTTGCTCCTATGTGATTGCCCTGAAGTGA
Source organism: Cyclura pinguis (assembly GCA_030412105.1). NCBI lineage: Eukaryota > Metazoa > Chordata > Lepidosauria > Squamata > Iguanidae > Cyclura > Cyclura pinguis. The sequence goes on along the minus strand of CM059599.1, from coordinate 242,940,796 downwards.
TTGCCTTACATAGCAGCTGCCAGAATATTACTACATGATCCATAAGAGTGCTATAGTCAAAGCAATGGATAAATTGGACTTTAGTTCCTTATTATAAACAAGTACTGAACAGACATGCATCAGTCATAGCAATCCAATGAGACATGCTTGGCCCGTGCTTAGTGTGGCTGTAGATCTATAATGTATAAGATTATGGCCCTTTCCGCACCTTACCTTCTTCCGGCGCTGGGGTGCGGGGATTGCGTGAGCAGCCTCTGGTGAGAGACTCTTGTGTCCCTGCTGTTTCAGCTCCGCATGAGTTGCCTGCTCGCACAAGAGCCCCTCCTCTTCCTTCCGCAGTGCAGCCTGGGACCTTCCCAGGCTGCGCTGGGGCAGGAAGCATGACCGACGTGGCTCCGGAGGCTCCGCACACCATGTAAGTGCACATGGGGCCCGGGAGCAATGAGCAATCACGCACCATTTTCAGCTTCTAGCCGAACATGAAAAGGTGCACGATCGGCGCTTGCTGGCCCCTGGAGTGTAGCGCAATTGTGAGTGTGTCATGCAGATCGCTCCTCACAGTCGTGCGACACTCTAGCCACCCTTTCACATGGAAAATGCCATGCGAAAAGGGCCTATGTCTTATACTGAAGAAATTGCTCTTTGGGTATATTGGTCACCACAATGTCTATTCAGTAAGGGTTTTTTTAAATCAGAACATTGTTGGAGATGTCATACTGCTGATGCTTCCTTAACTCATACATTTTGGAGTTATCCCATAGTAGCTACCTTTGGGGAAGAAGTAATCACACAATTAAATTTGGTATTGAAAAACTCCTTGATATTCAGGGATGTGTACGTTCTTTTGAATGATTTATCTGTTTCTTGTAAATGAATAAATGAATATAATAAGTGAAAGTGGATTTTTGTGGGTCCTTTTGATTGTTAAAATACTGATACCTAGATAATTTTCCTCCACCAGTGGTCCAAGAAGATCTAACAACACTTTCAATATTTGAAAGAATGATGTACAAATTTACAAACTGACTTCTGTTTGGGCATTTGGTCAGCTTTTATAGAAACTTACAGCCAATGTCATTAATCTTCCTCCTTTTGTGTTTTTATTTTCCCGCTTTTGTTATGCAGTGATGCTATTACATGTAATTGAGAACCCCTTTGAATGCAAATAAAAGATACTGAAAATATTTTTTTGCTAGTCTAGTTCATCTAATTATCACAACTTTTCCATGTTAATTAAAGTATGCTTCTGCATATTTTTCTCACTATTTAGTTGTTCAGATTTAAAAATATGTGTATTCTTTTTTGCATGCTTTATTATTCAGAAGTGCTCTGTTAGCTTCTCAAACAAGTCCAATAAGATTTCTCCCATCCCTAAGCTATCTATTTACACACATGCACTTATATACAATAAGACAAAAGACAGGCCTGGCAGCCTGAACACAAAATCTAGGTGATACTGTTGTCTACTTTAACCACAGTTGCTGATCTGCTGTTAGGTACAAAATCCGTATCTGGTAGCTGTAATCCTAAACACATTTACAAGAAGATAAAAAGAAAACATATTTAAATATTTAAATAATATGAATGTGTTGTATAAGTAAAACACTGTGGTCAAGATTCTATCCATCACTAAATGAGTATAAAGCCCCACCAGCTAGAAGTTAAGAGAGTAACAGTTGCTCCATCTTCCCTGGTTGTGCAAGACCAGTGAGACAGTGTTGTACCTACATAGCCACTGAGTGGCCAGAGTCGTGGATCTATGCCGCAGTGTCCATCTTACAGTTGGTGAAGAAGGAGTAACTATTGCCCTCTTGGACCTGCTGGATCTCTGATGGGGGCTGGTCTTTTTTCCCAGTTCTGCACAAATGTGTGGTAGCATCCTCCATCAGGGATTCATTGCAGAGGTGTGTCCCTTTACCATCTGGCTGCCATTGTTCACCCAGAGAAATAATTTTGCACCTAAAAGTACTGCATACCACTCTGCACATTGCTCCCAAAAGTACTTAAGCTGGCATAATTTCCCCTTCCTTACAATGTTATACCAGATAAGCGACAAAGAAGATTCTGGCCTATTTCCAGCAAATAAATGAAACACTAGAATAATGGCGGAAAATCCAGGGGCCCTTTTTCTCCCCTCTCACTTACCGTGACACTGAATTCCATCACCACTATATCCTATGGGGCAGGGTGCATATTTGAATTCCCTGTCTTTTGTTGGTTCACAGTGCACACCCCTGAAACATGGCATATCTTCACAAGTGACTTTTCTGTCAAGTAGTGCCTTGTTCAGGGGTTTGGGAAGTGCCAAAAGTTTTGGTGCTGAAGCTTGCAGCTTTCTGGTCAAAGCTGGCCACCCTGGAACCCTTGATTGTGCAGAAATGCCTGCTGGGTGTATTCTACCAGCAAAAGCAGTTTTCAGATGGAAAGAAGAAGTGAATGGTGTTGTTAAAATGGATGTCTGTGAGTGGCCTGCTTTAAATCCATGGACAGATACAGTCTTCATTGTTGAAGTTCTAGCAGACAGTTTTCCAGAAGACAACATGTCAAATGCACTATGAGTCTGTTCAACAACATGAGGCCTTACAGAAAGCAACCTTGCATGTAGTTTTTGATGGGTAGAGGCATTCCCAGTAATATGTGATTGAACATTGTGTTTATAACTTGAGAAGACTTGAGCCAGCCCTTGGGGCATTTCTTCTCCTTTCTGGTGCAGATGGATGCTTGTGGTAGTATTTTTTGTTTCATTGGACAAAGAGGGACTATTAGACAGTTTGGAATCCAGAGGCAGTTTTGTCAGAGATGAAATATGAACCAGAGACTCCACACTTTCATTGGTTGGTGGAGGAATATCAACAGTTATAGGATATCTTGCTATGAAGAGAGTTGCTCCTACTTTGGGTACCTGGACTTGTGAGCCTGTTGGATTAGTCGTTTGTGATTTCTTTAAATTATCAGGGATGGAAGGAACCTGGACTTCCCTGGTGTCTTTCACAGTTGTTTCAGTCAAACTCTGAGTAGATCTTGACACTAAAATGAAAGAAAGGTGGATCAGTAGCAATTAAGTCTTCCTTATCTGCCAGCCGAATATATTTATACAGACTGTATATGCCATGCATTCTTTGAACAGAGGTATGTTTACACATGTGTGTTTATGTTTACTAACAAGAAGGCTCAGAGGTTATCCAAATAAATGAAGAAACTATTCAGAATGTATAGGCTAGCCTTGCTTTTAGATATTGACATCTCCAGGGTGATGCATGATTGATACCAGTTTGAAGGAGGTATATCCATGCAGAGATATATGCACATAGAGTTACCTCCATGGAGCTATACATTTATCTCCAAACTGATGTCAAGATAAGAGTGAATCTTCTCTCAGTGGTTGAGGAAAAAGTTGCTGTTATGTTCCAGGTTTACAATTTGGCCATTATTATATTATGCTGACAATTTTTTCTCTGTGTGATTTTACCAGGTCCTGGAAGATATTTGCAGCATAGAAATATACCTCACACTCTTTTGGGAAACATAGACTGTTCCCTTGGAGAGGTCTACTTCTCCACTGCCTAGGATTGTCTGAATAACTATGCATATTTACTTGCCTTAAAGAAATACTCTAGATTCTCTTCAGACTGTATACATCTTTCCTCATTCCTTAAAGAGTCCTTTACAGTGAAACTGGCATGCGAAGGCAATTTCCATCAGCTTTTTCCTCCACACACAATAATTTCCCCAACTAAACCCAGAGAATCAACTGCATAAGGAGCAAGAAAAAACCCTGGTCAGGTGATGGATCCTGAATGTTCTGGTGATGCCACTGTGATTTAAGAAAGGACCTTTCTCTCACTCTGCTGTTACTGTCAACGGGAAATAACATTGTCTCATGACTCTATGTTGTGCCTTCAAGTCATTTTGTGAGTTATGGTAGCTCTAAGGCTAATCTATCATGAGATTTTCTTGGCAAGATTTGTTCAGAAGGGGTTTTCCTTTGCCTCAGTGGCGTAGCTAGCAGGGGGCAGAGGGAGTGGTCTGCCCCAGGCAACATATTTTGGGGGTGCTGCAGGCCACCCTCCACATGCTGGCAGATGTCCATCTAGGCACTGGAGCCTCCCGGAGATGTCTGCTGCAGAGGGTATGCCATCCTGGGAAAGGGGGCTGTCCACTCCCCCTTCTCTCCCCTTCCTGTCTCTCTCCCAATCCAGATTCAAACCTGTTTCCAGCCAAAGCAGCAGTGCTGACGCTGATGGACCTCCACGTCAGGCAGAGAAGGAGGGAGGGAGAAAAGGAGGAGAACAGGAGCCCCGAGGAGGCAGGGACAGGTGCCTGCCTTCCTCCCGCACCTCCAAGATTGAGGATGAGCCCTGACCAGCCAAGCCTCCAAGGAAGGAAGAAGGGAGGGAGGGAGGGTGTCCTTGCTGCCACAGGAATGCTGGCGTGCCTCTGAGTGCATGCAGAGCTCCCCCTCTGAGTGCGTGTGCTCAGAGCCCAATCACCCAATGCCAATGGAACAGTTTTTCTTTGGCATTTTGGATAGGTCCTCTCTCCCCTGCGAGGACCAGCAAACTAATCGACTGGGGGTGGCAAAAGCTCTAGCTACGCCACTGCTTTGCCTTCTTCTGAAGCTGAAAATGTGACTCGTCCAAGGTTACCCAGTGGGTTTCCATGGCTGACCTGGGATTCAAACCCTGGTCTCCAGAGTTGTAGTCCAACACTCAAACCACCACACCTTGCTGGATCTCCATTTTCTTATAGAAGTTTTGTATTGTTAACTGTAGCAATTTAAAATAGCTAAATGCCAATCTATAGCCACATTCCATGGCATACTAAATAATTTTTGATGGAATGTCACATAATGCAACACGAAACTTAGTTATGTGGAAGCACCCATAGCACAATTCAGTTTTCATTTCTGGTTAGCTGTATAACTTTTCTAGGGAGATTTGAACTAGTTAAAGCGTAGCAGTAACTATGGTAGGGATGTCTTTTTAAAAAAGCAAATGTAAGAATACAATTCCTTACTTTTAACTTACACTTAATTTTGAACTAAAGGTTAGTGGACAGGATAAATGGCTTGCAAGATAATTGTATTCGTTTTTTCCCTCATTCAAACACCACTTAATGTACAATTCCAGAGAAAAAACAGACTTCACTAATAGAAATTGAGATTAGGACAGTTTTTTAAAATGTATTTTTAGAAATGCCATTATCAGTTTAAGTTTTTTAAAAGTGTAAAGTTTGCAAGTCTGCCTGCGGTCAACAGCTTTCTCATATCTACCAGATTTCAATGTTTTATTCCATGCAATTAATCAATATCTTAAAATCTTTTATCAGTGGAGAAGTAGAGCTGGTTAGACCTATTTCTCCCTCACCAGGGACATATATTGGACAGGATGAAACATAGCAATGACAATCCAAAGTGGTCAAGGTCAAAGTCAACTTTACATCTACCCCCCCCCCCGCCCACATATAGGCAAAATGTAGCCAAGGCACCCACTTGCTCTGATACACTTTGACTTGATTTCTCTCTTAAACTGTTGCATATTTATGGAAATATGTCAGGGGACAGAAATGACCTGCCTTAATTTTCTCCCCCACCAGACTGAAGAATTTGGTGCAAGTGGTGTGCTCGGCACTGTGGAGATGACCAGAGATCTTGCAGTTACAGAGCAAAAGGAAGGAAGGTCCAAGGCTTCATGACATAAGAATTTAAAGCCATATGTAGAAAAGGGCTCTTTATATACCACAGATCAAGGCCAATTGACTCACAGAAAACAATAAAACAAAATAATAAATGGAGGGTCACACAATCAGTTCACACAATGCCAGTGTGTGCTATTTTATTTTTGTGGTGTGATTGTTGACAACCAACAATTTTAGTAACAGATGGTTGGCTTTAAAAAGTTCTTAACAAATAACATAATATTTAATAGAGGGTCAGTAACTAATTCTCTTCACTATAATGAAACTGAAACACTATTTTATTATGCCCATAACAAGCTCCATTTATCATAGCAAAGATGATGTGTGATATTAGTACAATACAGAGGGGTATTTATCTCTGCATGTACATTGCATGGAAACTTTGATATAATCTGTTTGTTCAGCCTCACCAGCACATAGGATAAGGTAACAGATTTGGAGGCTTCAGAATCAGTTTTTCAAAGCAAAAACCAATGATAAGGTTATCTGTAGCTATCTATAGTAAGTTCCATTCATGGGTAATGAGGGCATAATGAAGATAACCTGTCAAAACTAACTTAAAAGATGGTAACAAAGTTACTTCATTAGTGTTAGGAGCAACAATTTCTAGTTGAGGTTCAAATTTATTTTTAACTGATATTTTTAGAGACATTTGGACAGAAATTTTTCAAGTTTTATGCCATTCCCTTAGCATTTTTTTTTTCAAATAACAAAAGTAGGCAAGAGAAACAAGCAATATGAGTCACAAAAAGTTTGACATTATAAACACAAATGAACTAATTTTCAAATTGCTTTTTCCAAACTCTGTCCAGGATAATATTCAGCATGTGATTCCAGTTATATTTATTCAGCCTTTCTTTAATTGTAATGGAGACTCTTCTTTGTGTTTTGCACAAAATGAGCTGTAAATTACTTTCATGCTTTCTTATATTCAAGAGAGCAGTCTATTGCCCTTCTGTTCTAAGCCATCTGCAGATTTGTTCAGATTTGTGTCACATTTAAGCTTCCTTAAAAATCATGATGGCTATGGACTCTTTCCCTTTCCTCTTCCTCCACCTCTTTCCCTTTCCTCTTCCTCCACCTCAGTGTGAGCAACTGAGAGTTGGATTCAAGTGGAAGTTTACTTATCTCCAGCCATCATGTCTAGATTTTACAAGTCTTCAGCAATGTGTGGACATGCATGATGGAATAGCTGCTCAGGGTCTTCTAATGTCAGTCATGAGGAATCAGCCACCTGAAAATGTTCTAAATTTAGAGAGGAACCTGGAGATGTGGCACATTTCACAAAATATCCCAAGTTTTATTACCTTTTCTTGAGGTGTGTATGAGATCACCACAGGAACCAATGTGTTAGTCAGGTGGTTTCAGGTAGAAGTTTGCTGCAAAATTTGGTGAAACCTGGAACTAGATTCCAGTACATTAAGTCCAAGTCACTCTAGTTAGAAAGAATGTATATGACAATGTCTGTTCTCCAAATCTCAGATATTTTTCACCAAAAAATATCTGTCTTGAAAAATAGCTAGCCTTCTCTGGTAAACTGCAAAATTTTATATATAACATTAAAATTTATTTGAAAAGAAATTGTGATGAATACTGCAGACTTAATCATTGAAAACTTAGTGATGTTAAAACTTTGTTATTTTATAGTGAGAGAGGTTATATCAAGTGAAAGCAATCTATTTACCCATGTCATATTAAAGGATATATTTATTTGTCTTAGAATCCAGGATATTTCTTGGCTTTCAAATCAAGGTTGTTTAGAACAGAATAATTGACATTTATATCCATCTACTGCTGCATTTGAATAAAATGAGATTGAAGAATTTGAATGCTTCAATCATTAAAGCACACACAGTTCTGGCATGCAGCAATGATGAGGCAGAATGAAGTCAGATGAAATTTTTCTGAACTATATAAGAAGTGAGAGAAAATAGCATTTAATTCTATTTAATCCAACACACACATGCGTGTGTGTGCACGCATGCGCGCGCGCGCGCGCACACACACACACACACACACACACACACCTTCCCAAACATTGCATTAAAATATTTCTCTCCTTCCTAGCTAGTTGCTACTTCATCATGAAAGGGCAATTTAAATATATACAGAGAATCTAGCTGGAGAAATCCATCATAAGTAAGGCTCCGGGGAATGTACTATTGCAGCTGAAAATCCCAACTGGCACAGCAGTAGGCAACATATGCCAAGCAAGTTGTCATCTAAACATAAAATGACCACATGCCATGACATCAGCTACTGGAAGCCTTAAAGATGATTTATTCAAGATAGATTGGAACCTCATATAAACTGATATAAAAACTGCAGTCACTGACATCTTGTTTTTAGCAAATGAATGAATGAAAGACACTGGATCTGTCATGAAATTTAGGGACTAGAAAAGTGCAGCATCTACTGAAGTTCTGCTACAACTGTAGAAGTGTCCACCTGAAAGCTCACAGAGGTAAAACTGGGGGTGGGAATATGGGTGGTACATTAGCCTTCCCTCAAATATTCTTGACCTTTGTACATCAAGTGTGCAGATCTGAACGAAAGTTTGCAGCTATGTTTGGTCAAACATGGTGACAAAGTTCCTAATCTTATGAGGGCTACTGATCATGGGAATTCATAACCATGTTCCTGTGGAAAGTTGGAAAAGGGTCTTCTTCAGAGTTCTGCATTGAACACATAAAGCTCCAACTTACTTCAGGATGGTCAGGCACACTGAGAATGTTGCTCAAGTGCTTGCTTATTTTCCGTCAGTTTAGGCCCTACATATTTTCAGGTAAATGCTTGAAAAGAACTAAAGAATCAGGTAATAGATACAATTCCAGAGGCTTGATTCTGCACTTTAGTAAACTAAAGAGCCTGACACGCATCTTAAGATATAATTTAGGACATCTTTGTAGACACATACTAGGATGAAGCAACATTGAAGTTTGTTGCATATATTCCTTCAAACAATTCTGTGAAACCACAACAAATTAGAAGACTTTGAGCTGAAGTGCACACACAGAAATTTAGATGCTTCCTGATATAGATGCCCTTTCTTAAACTGATGGGACATTTTATACTGGAGACACGAAATGATAAAACAGAGCTCCATCAATGCCATGAGTGACCTAGGCAGGACTTAAAGGTTACTACTCATGTGCAAGGATGAGGCACTTTGCCTCATGAAATGTGCTTGATTCTTTCCTTTGTCATCTTCTGTTAAAAAAAATTGGAAACACCCTTTTGCCTTGCTGGGCAAATAACATTCTTGTATGTAATAAATGTTGTTTTTATATACTGAATCTGTTTCTTTCTTATTTGCTTTAAACTGTAAATTTGTGGTTTTAATCATTTTATTCTGCCTCAGATAGGACATGAATTCTGAAATAATAAATAAAACGGGCCAGTATTTTGGCAAATGCAACTGAACTGGCCAAAATAAATTTCTCCTCCCTTCCCGTTCCCCTGCTCCCAAATACTACACAGAAATTTTAGTGATCCTGCTGAATAGGCTTGGCTGTGGTGTGGAGAAATGATAGAAGATCCATCAAATCTCAACTATCCATGGGGAAGCACCTCCCTCCATGACAGGTAGCTCCTGGATCCACTTCAAAGTATTGTGATCCACGGTGTAGGCTGACTAAGGCCCTTTTCACATGTGGGGGGGGGGAACGGTGTAGAGCGACCTCCCACGGAGGTCGTCTACACTGTAGAGTGGACTGGCGTGGACTACTTTTAGTAGTTTCACACCAGAATCCACTCAGGAGCGGCCGGAACTAGCCGGGCTGCGTGTTTTTTAAAAACCTCTTTTTAGAGGTTTTTAAAAAGCACGGAGTGCGCAGCCCCGTGCCGCTCCATTGCCCGGCTCTAAAGTGAATCTGCAGGCGCCCACAAGTGCGTGCCTGCAGATCTGCCGGGGACGGGCTTCCGGCTGGCGAGTTTCTCCAGTTGGTGGAGAGCCTCCACCAACCAGAAGCTGCCATCTGCGACACCGGAGGAGTGTGGAGCAGTGAGCTCGCACTACTCCACGCGGCGACGGACTTATCCCGCTGGAGGTAAGCTCCGTTTTTGGGCGTTTTCACCCGTTTCCCCTCCGACATGTGAAAAGGGCCTAAGAATGTAAAGAATACTGGCAATTACTATTTTTTATTTTGCCCATGTTGAGAAACAGTATCTCAACAAGTTGAGTCCTCCTACTGAAAAAGTAGTCAATCCCAATGAGATTGTTTAGGTACCAAAAGATTTTCTGTAAAAAAAAAAATTAAAAAAATCATTTTTTTAAAGTGAAAATTGTCACAATCTCACTCAGCAGAAGAAAGCTTTCAAAATTCTTTGTTCTTGCATGTGAGATGAAAGAAGCAAACATTTACAGCCCTAAGATATGTGTAAGGCATGCATGCATACATATAGCAGCATCCATAGGCCCTTCGCTCTCAGTATCTGCTCTGCAATGGATGGGACACTTTGGCTGAAATTATGATGGTGGCATAAGCTGGAGTTTGGGGACACTATGGAAGGAAGTATTCAGTACCTTCTCATGCAGTTCCCCCCACCCACTGGTGAAGTTCCTGCTATGGCCATTTAGCAGAACTTGGGGGCAGTGTAACTGTGTGGGTGAACCGTTATTCTCCACCTGTGTGATATAGGCTCTGGGGCCATTTGTCAATCCTTAGCTCTGGAAAGCACCACGAAGTAGGAGAAGTTGTTAAGAGGTCTGTTGGCCATAATGCGTTCTGAATTACAGCCTTGGTAATTGGGACCTTGTTAACTAGAAACAGTCACAACAAAGAAAAGAAAGGTTATTAATCTGGGACATATCCATTAAATTTCCTTCAAAAGTATTCTATTTTTATGGATTATTAGTATAATGGTGGTCAAGCAATCACTAATTCAGAGGCTGTCAGATCTCAGTAGAAAGGTAAATGCACTTAGCTTCTACTGTATGTGGTTCAAATGGTTCTTTGAGAAGCAGGAGTAACAAGTAATAAGGACCAAATAACTTTGGTGGTGATTAAGTTTGTTTACCATGCACGTGTCAGCCATTAGACTTATTCCCTTACTACTGCTGGTATAATTCAGTTATATAAACATTCCAGATGGAAGTATTATGTAATAATGACATACTCTCAGTACTCCATTTATTTCAAAATAGGACGTCTTCTGCTGCCATTGCCTTCTTTTCCCATATAGACTTATCTTAGAATGTCTGCCCAGTGAGAGCTTTCATTTAATATAAAACTACCTATGTATTTGGACGATGCTTTGGGGACTTCGTTAGCTCTTCTTCATCTGTACAGAGAAGGCCAATTTGCACAAACCAAACCCGATGTAATACGAGCTAGAAAAAAAATTGTTTTCTCCTCAGTTTCCTATCCATTAGACAAGAAAGTTGACATTTTCCCTTAGGCAAATACTATATTTCTTCAAGTCTTCCTTTTGCACTTAAAAACAGCTTGGAAGTTTTGAGGCAACTTTAGGTAAGGAAAATATTCCTTGCCACAAGCGTATCAATTTGAAGCTAAAATGGAGAACTATGCATCCTGAAGAGCAAAAACTAATAGAAATGCAGAGACATTATGCCTTCTTTTTTTAAAAAAACAAAAACAAACCACTTTTGCTTCCATCTGTATCTAAGCCCAAAAATAAACTGTTTTTAAAATGTGCTTTATACAATTTTGTCTCTTTCTTTTCCATTCTTTGATGATGTGAATTAGGCTTCATTAAATACATAAGTAAGTCCCTTCATAAATCATATCTTCTAAAATCTCCTACTCTGAGACTCTAAACTGGGCTACCCAAGATTTTACCAAGATTCTTCTGGAAATGTCATTTTTTTTAAATAAAAGATGTTAATCAACTAGGTGTGTACAACTTGTGATCAAGCTGTGATCAGTCCAACAGAAACAAAAAAAAAAGTATTGCACTTCTTCTGGAGTCTTCAACACAGATATGTCGTGTTTTTTTGGCTGGGATTTGCAGGTCACAAGCTCTTCAGATAGTTGTTGTTTTCCAGCATCTACAACTAATGTCACATGAATGGACTTCAAGTCATGTAATGAGTTTCTCTTCCACCTTTTCCCTTTCATGCCCTCCTCATCTAATCTTCTCATGAGATTCCCTTAATTGTCCAATATTCTTTGACAGCAGGAAAATAGTTAGGCAAGCTATAGTAAAGCAGAGATGGACAGTTTTACTAACCATGTGAGTTGGAGTATAAATATCAGGCAGAGAAGGGAATAGATCTGGTAGTGGATCTGAGGTGGATCAGGCAGCATTGCCAGTGAGGATCCCATGAAGTCCTTCCCAGCCACCTGCCTCAGGCAATATTCACCTACCCCATGCTGATTCAGTGCTGGTCAGTCCTCTCCCTTTCCATGCTACTCCCCTGCTGGCAAGTTCCCGCCCTCCCATAACCTTATACAGAGGCATTAAGTGGCAGAAACAAGAAACTGGGACCTCAGGGCAGATTTGCCCAGCTTGTAAGTTTGTGAAAGACTTTTTACAAGACAAAGAGAATAAAGTATGATTTGATGATTAAGATAAATTTAGTGATGGAATCTATTTTTATGATAAGAGCTGATTGATAGAAGTTTCAATTAATAATTAGGATTTATAATCCACCTTAGAGGAGCTGGAAATCAGTTTTATAGTAGAGGTTTTAGTCTTAGTTATAATTGTGCTTTCCTTTTTTGTGGGGAGGGTCTTTTAATTTTAGCTGTTTTTCACGGTGAAGTCAAGGATGATGTGTGTTATTGTGTAGATGTGTAGTTTTATGTGATATGTTTCATATGATGTGAATCATAAACAATTTTACCCCCAAACAAAAAAAAATGCCCAGCTTGGTACAATTCCTTTCAGCGCTGAGTCCTTTAAAGAATTTAAAAAATGAAAAATATTGGAAATGTGATGAGAAAGAGGGATCTTTTTTTCATACGTGGTGGACCTGTAAAATAGCAAAAAAGTTTTCGAAAGAAATATATGATGAAATTCAAAGCATGTATGGTTTTAACTTTGAAATGAAGCCAGAAATCTATTTGTTGAATATGTTAGGGCAACAAAGAGAAATAAGAACTCATCAAAAGACATTGTTATATATAATAACCGCAGCGAGATTGACTTATGCTCAACATTGGAAAGAAAGAAAATATACTGATATAAGAGAATGGAAATTCAAAGTCTTGGATATGGTAGCGACAGAAAAGCTAACTTTTTCACTCAAAAACAAGCCAATCCAGGGCTTTGAAAGAGAATGGCGAGAGGTATTGAATTGGATAAAAGAATGAAAGAGCGGAAAAGAAAAAAAGGCTGTAAGAAAGGAGGAAGATAAAATGAGGTGACAAAAGATAAAATGTAAATAGTTAAATATAAGCTAAAAGTAATAGTTTACAATTGTTGTAAAAAAGAGATAACGTATGGAACGGAATGTTTATACGGAATGGAATGTTAAGCTCGGATTCAACCGGGAAAATTGATGTTTGGAAGCGGGGAGGTATTGTTATTCACTTAAAATTTTAATAAAAAATATTTAAAAAAAAATAAAGAATTAAAAAAAAAAGTTTGACTGGACTATGCGGGATTCCAGCTGCTGAGGACAATACTTTCTCAGTACTGGACACTACAAATAGACATGTCAGGCCAAGTAGATCTGCAGAAGCCAACATCTTCTTGTCCTGCAATGCCTCCCATCTCAGTGTAATGTCACTACATAAGGGTGGAGCCCAAGGGTATGAGACTGGAGATAATAGTAACTGAAGCCTCCAAGACCGATGTTGGAATTTTTAAAGATAAACATTTTTGCCTTCATTTTTTTTTATAAGAGGCCTCACTTAGCTATAAAACTTACTCAATTTATACTAAAGACCTTTCCATTTAAACAGGTATTTGATTTCTATCTACCTATGAAAAGCCTTTTAATAGAATATTTGTCCTGCCTTTTTCTCTTATTGTTACATCTTTTAGAATATTTATATTGTTTTAAGTTATTGATGTTTTTAGATGATAGCTTAATTTAGTTGACCAGAATCCTATTGAGTAGTTATGAATGCATAACTGAGAGTTATATATTTGTGACCGCTTCCTATTAATGATCCTGTGGAAGTCCTCCAATCTCCACAATTGATATTCCTCATCACTCAGGAAGCAGCTAGATGATGTTGTCTCATGCAACCAATCTCTGCAGTGAAGGGGGTTGCAACAGGGCCCTTGTTTTTGCCTGTCACAATGGAGACCACTTGTGTGAGGAGGTGGGAACTTTAGCCAGCCACTTCCTGAGCAACAGAGAAGCAGATTTTTGTCAATTGCAGTGGCTGCTGACTGGTAAGTGGGGATTTGAGAGCTGGGCTGGGATTCACCACATAGCAATGTAATTACTGTAGTCACATAGCAACATAGTGCATAAAGGATTCCGGCCATTTTTAAAATATTTATATTAACAGGTTTTTCATTGTATCTTGTTTTAACTTTGTTGTAAGCTGCCCTGAGAGTCCCTTGGTAGGATAAAAGAGGAACACCCATCAAAGCATTCCCAACAGATTGCCATCCAGCCTCTGCTTAAAAACTTCCAAAAAAGGAGACTCCACCACACTCCGAGGCAGCATATTCCACTGCCGGACAGCCCTGACTGTCAGGAAGTTCTTCCTCAGGTTCAAGTGGAATCTCCTTTCCTGCAGCTTGAATCCATTGCTCCTTGTCCTAGTCTCTGGAGTGGCAGAGAACAAGCCCGCTCCCTCCTCAACATGACATCTCTTCAAATATTTAAACATGGCTATCATGTCCCCTCTTAAACTTCTCTTCTGCGGATTAAACATACCCACCTCCCTAAGCCATTCCTCATAGGGCATGGCTTCCAGACCCTTCACCATTTTGGTCGCCCTCCTCTGAACATGTTCCAGCTTGTCGACATCGTTCTTGAATTGAGGTTCCCAGAACTGGACACAGTATTCGAAATGAGGCCTAACCAATGCAGAATAGAGTGGTACCATTACCTCCCTTGATCTAGACATCATACTCCTATTGATGCAACCAAGAATCATGTTGGCTTTCTTGGCTTCCGCATCACACTGCTGACTCATGTTCAGCTTGTGACCTACCAAGACTCCTAGATCCCTTTCATACATACTGCTATCCAGCCATGTGTCCCCCCATTCTATATTTGTGCCTTCCATTTTTTTCTGTCTAAGTGCAGGACCCTACATTTCTCTCTGTTGAAATTCATTTTGTTAGCTTTGGCCCAGCTCTCCAATCTGTCAAGGTCATTTTGAAATTTGATCTTGTCCTCTGGTATATTAGCAACCCCTCTCAATTTGGTATCATCTGCAAATTTAATCAGCATGCCCTCCACTCCTTCATCCAAGTTACTGATGAAGATGTTGAATAGCTTGAGCCCAGGACAGAACGCTGTGGCACCCCGCTAGTCACTTCTCTCCAGTATGAAAAGTAGCCATTGGTGAGCACCCTTTGGGTTCGGTCAGTCAAACAATTACAAATCCAACTAACAGTAGGCCTGGCCAGCCCTCATTTTACTAGCTTCTTTGCAAGAATGTCATGTGGAACTTTGTCAAAGGCCTCACTGAGATCAAGATATGCTACGTCTACAGCATTCCCTTCATCTATCAAGCCTGTAACCCTATCATAAAAAGAGATAAGATTAGTCTGGCATGACTTATTTCTGAGAAATCCATGCTGGCTTTTAGTGATCATGGCATTGCTTTCTAAGTAGTTACAAAAGCCCTTTTTATTATTTTTGATGCCTCTGGCAAGCCTGAGTTCATTCTGCACTTTAGCTTTTCTGAGCTTCTCCCTACATCTCCTGCCTATTTGCTTGAATTCCTCTTGAGTGGTTTCACCATTTTTCCATTTCCTGTACATGTTTCTTTTAACACTTAGCTCAGCTGAGCATTCTTCAGTGAACCATTTCAGTTTCTTTAGACACCTGCCATTTTTCCTCCTTATTGGGACAGTTTTCAACTGTGCCTTCAGTATCTCACTTTTAAGAAACTCCCATCCATCATGAACATCTTTCTCTTTTAGTATTCTTGACCACGGGATTTCAGCAAGTAATTCCCTAAGTTTAGAGAAATCAACTTTCTTAAAGTTTAGGATGCATGTCTGGCTACACTTGGCTTCTCCTTTCCACTGAATGACAAACTCCAAAAGAGCATGGTCACTCCCTCCTAAAGATCCCACCACCTCCACCTCATCAACTAGGTCATCCCCGTTGGTCAGGATCAGATCTAAAATAACTGATCCCCTTGTCACCTCTTCCACCTTCTGGACCATAAAATTATCTGCAAGGCAAGTGAGGAACCTGTTGTACCTTGCGGTCTTTGCAGAATTTGACTGCCAACAAATATCAGGATAATTGAAATCTCCCATTAACACTGCATCTCTCCTTTTTGAATGTGTGGCCATCTGCTCCAGGAAGGCCTCATCCATGTCCTCAGGGTGGCCCAGAGGCCTGTACCAAACCCCCCACAATCACATCCCTATTGTTTCTCACTCCCTAATTCTTACCCAGATGCTCTCAACTTGGCTTCCCAGATTTAAGTCCTAGATCTCTTCACAAGTGAAAACATCCTTGGCATACAAGGCTACTCTTCCTCCTTTCTTGTTTGGTCTATTTCTGTGAAATAGGTTATACTCCCCTATTCCTATGTTCCAATAATGAGATACATTCCACCAGGTTTCAGTGATGCCTATTAAATCATATTCATTTTGTTATACTAAGAGTTGGAGTTAATCTTGCTTATTCCCCATGCTCTGTGCATTAGCGTAGAGACACTTGAGACGATGTGCCCTTTGTGGAATTCCTGTACTAAAGTTATTTTCCCTTTCCCTGTTGGTCTCTAGTTCTATTTGGGCTGCCCTATCTATATCATTTGGGCTATTTTTCACAGTACTCACTGAATCCTTGCCCAGAATAATAGTGTCCCCCTCCCCAGTCAAACTCAGTTTAAAGACCTCCTGATCCGCTTTGCAAGACTGTTAGCAAAAACATTCCGGCCGACAGTTGTAAGGTGCAGGCCATCCCTTGCCAGAAGACCATCTTCGTGGAAATGGAGGCCATGATCCAAAAATCCAAATTGCTCCCGGCAGCACCATCTTCAGAGCCAGTTGTTGATCTCCACTCTTCGTCTTTCCCTTCGTGGACCACGTCCTTCCACCAGGAGAAGAGATGAAATGACAACCTGAGCACGAAGGTTCTTCAGCTTTCTACCCATAAGCTCGTAATCCTTGTGATGTGGTGAAAGCTGCGCCTTGCCGTTTCATTGGTTTTGATGTGAACCAAAAGGAGGGGTCAGTGGGCTTGACCAGTCTGGTTAGCCTCTCTGTTATGTCATTGATTTCAGCCCCAGGGAGACAGAATCAATTGTGAGGTTTGCTATCTGGGTTGCAAATGATCGGTTCCATTCCTCCCAGCAAAGAGTCCCCAACCACCAGAACTCGTCTCCTCTGAGGCTTGTCCAGGGTTACTCGACGAGCAGATTCCCTCATGGCTGCCTGAACTTTCTGTTCGTGCTGAGAGCACTGGTGCTGATGCTGTTGGATGCTGTTCTGCTGGTGTTGGGGTTCCTGTTGTTGATGTTGGATTTCCTCCAGATGATGTTCCATGACCTCTTCCTGCTGTTCCACTTTGTCATTAATAAAGTCAAGAACTTGGAAGTGATTCTGTAGCTTGAGAGTCTCCATATGGCACCTTGGCTTTCTGCTCCTGCGTGTCACATTCCTCCAAGCATCCATCTCCCTGTTTCATAAACCAGCTTCTTTGTCCATTAGATCCTCTGTGCATTCCATCTTCAAAAAAGTCCTCTCAGCCCCATCCAAGAACTCCTCTCCCGACTGTCAAGGTCAGAGACCCGGGCAGCGAGCCAGCCCAGAGAAGGGAGTGGGAGAGCTAGCAGAGTCCTGCCGGGAGGAGTCAAGCAAGCAATTACTCAAAGGAAGTCCATTTACCTAAGCCAGAGCAACAAGCAAAAGCCATAGTCAGAGGTCCAAAAGCCAGGGGTCAGGAGCCAAGAGATCCATCCAAGGTATCAAGAGCCAGGTGCTGAAAGCAAGGAACAGGCAAGGGGAGGACTTGTAAGAAGTTTGCCACAAGCAAAGGGAAGCTTTCAAGCAGGCAGTTATATAGCCCAAGGCACAGGTGTGTCCAGTCACCACTTCTTAAACTTAGCCAAGGAAGCCTCCCTTTGCACAGCTCTCTTGAGTCTCTGCCTTGATTGGGGGCTGATTGAAGCAGGCTCCCAAGCATCTTCAGAATTGGATCCCTGTTGCCTTAAAGGAGCAGGCAGAGGGACATCCACACCTGCTTGGTCCATGGCAACAGGGGGAGCTCTTGAGCTGCAGGACTCATCTCCAGCCACAGCAACAGGGACCAACAGCTGCTGCTCGTCATCTCCACCCTGAGCAACAGGGACCAACAGCTCCTGCTTGTCATCAGCAGCTCTGACAGGGGCTTCAGTTATCGCACCTTCCTAATAATGTGAAGATTTGAAACACATGCCTCCAGCTGTTGAACCTTCTCTTCTAAGAGAGCGAGCAGCTTGCATTTGCTGCAGGTGTACCCAAGGATGTCTTGCGGCAGGACAAGAAACATGCCACAGCTTTGGCAGGTGACTGCAGCAGCTCCCTCCCTCTCTATAGCTGATAGTTTAGATAGCTAAATTGAAAAGGTTAAGAACTAGGCTTTGCCTTCGAAATGTCCTGGTAAAATCTATGTCAACCCGCTATTTGCCAAGTTCTTATTGTCAACCTATCAAGAGAGAGGTTGCAATTCTACAGCAGTTATAGGTACTCCCTCAAGTTCCAAGCCTACCTAGATGTTGTGGATAGGCAGGTTGAGTCTGGATGTGTTCAAGGAAGAAGCAATTAATTCTTGCTAAGGTTAGGTAGTAAAGTGAAAGTGCATAAGTGGAAGGTGCACGCCACTGGGAGCAGAGATAAAGAGCTGCTAGCTCCTCCCCCTAGCTTGTCAGTGAGTCAGCTAGGACTAACAGCTGCTAGCTCCTCCCCCTAGCTAGTCAGTTAGACCGTGTGCTCAGGGAGAGCATACGGACAGAGAAAACAGACAAATGAACAAACAATCAATCAATCAAACACAGCCCCAGAAGCCTGGAAAAGACATCTGGTCAAGATGTCTTCTCAGACGCAGCCCAGCTTCTGCTCTCTCCTCTGGAAATCGCTCTCTCCTCTGGAAATCTAAATAAATAAACTGACAAAACTATTGTCAGAAGCTGTATAGTCTATTTAGGAAAAAAGCTATATCTTCTCATCTCTTGTTGACAATAGAAATTTACAAAGCCTCTCCATTTTCTATTTTTGAGTTGTTCATGACAGAAATAGTATGCCAGGGTTGAAGAAATACAAAGTTCAACAGAAGATGTGTTTGGATCTGAGATGTTGTGTCAACTCTAGGCATCTGAGGAGCACAAAAGTGATCAGCATGTCTTTGCTAAAGCTTGTTAGAACCTTTGCTTAATTACTAATGATGGAATAGAAATAGTGACCATACTAAGGGTAGACACAGATGAGGGGCCTTACACTTTCAATTTTACCTTAAATATTGAGATTTTTGGCACTGTTATCGTAATATTGAGATTGGTAGGGATATCATTAGGCAACTTTCACAATAATTGTTCTTGAAGCCCCACCCCACCCATGCTGCCATCGCCAGCCAATTCGTTTCAGCTGCTTTCTAAATACCTGTCTCTGTGGGTTCTCAAAACCAAGTTATGTGAAAGGATTGGGCTGTGGATGGGGGGGGGGGGGACAAAAGAGATCCCTTTTTTTTTTAAAAAAAATTGCACTTCCTCCTGCCCCAAAGCCCATTTCTGAGAACCCACAGAGACAGGCTGTAAGAAACTGGAGACACTGACCAAGGCCTGATGATGAAGCCAGTTCCGAAAGGATAGAACAAGTAGGGTTAAACCAAGATAGAAAAATTAAGATACAGCTCACCAGGTTGCTGGTCTGAGCAGCTAGGAGAGAATGTGGCAGGAGTGAGCAGCCTGGTAAAAGCTAGCTATAAATTTAAGAAGTAGTGTAAGGAGAATAGATCAACTTGGCTTTGTTGATAAGCTGACCAGGTAGGATAAGGCCTTGCCCAGCAACCCATGTAGTGACAGTGAAACCAGAAACTACTCTAGGCTGCCAGGTGGAGACAATAGAGCACACTGTAGCCCTAGCACTCCTCCTGGTGCCAAGCAAAAGCAGTGTCGGCCAGCCTTGTGTCAATCCCTCCTTACAGGCTACAGCTGTGGTGAATTTTCCAGACTGGCTAATTTCTGTGTGTAGGAGTTTCCTATCCTCTGCAAGAGGAAATCCATCAGCTGTGAGACAAAGGGGCACCTAGGGATTATAAAACCTTGAGGAAGGGGCCTTTTGTCTTGAGGTGGAGAAGGACAGAGACTGCCCCAGTGACTGTGAGGCCCCTGAAGTGTTAACAGCAGTCAATGAAGATGTTGCTGAACTGCATCCTACAATGCATGTATATGGACATCCAGGAGAAGGGAGAATTTAGTGTTCTAAAGGAAGCTTTCAGGAAGCAGCTGGCTGTCTACTAGGTAGGTGCTAAGTGTGGTAGGAATGTAGGGACTTTGGATGTTGCTATCTTTTTCTCCTGCATCTTTGGGTGCAGCTCTCCCCTTCCATGTTTTCCTCCTCCATGGCTGAGCAGGGAAAGATGGGTTTGTTTGAGTGACTGGCAGCCAGTGAGCAAAGAACTAGTGGTGGCTGCATTTCCAGTGGCTAATTCTGGAAATCTGCATGGATCATCAGGAACTCTCTGAAGTGACAAGGGCCCTACCAGTGTAGCAACAGCAAAGTTATCACTCTGGTGAATTCACCAGCAAATTCACCACTCTGGGGAACATGGCAAAAACCAGCCTGGTGGTGCCAGCATGGGTGGAAGTGGCCAGGTACACAGCTCCTTCTCTGTCTGAACAATCTTAATGATATGGAACAAATACTTTTTTTGCCTGGAGTGAATAGATCTTTCTAGAACTTTCCTGTTTGGCGAGCTGCTTCTGTCTAAGTATCATTTGAGTAGCGTGTTTTATTAAAAGATTTCAGTATGGTCTCCTTCAAATACTGCCACATAAGACAGAGAAATTAATAAAATTGCCATTCTTATCTGATGTCTCCTGGACTGTCAGACTCTTCCTCCTGGCTAAAACAGTGTGATACTGACATATACGGGTGAGCTACATCCACAGAGATCCGATCTGTTTCTCTGAGATACTCATGGGTATTAAGAGATATAAGAAGAGATTGGAGGAGAAATTCATAATGTTTTTCTTCAAAAGAAAATCCATGACATTTCCTCAAAAGGGAAAAAAATGACTCAAGTGTAAATATTTTGTGAATAACTTTTGTCTTTCATTAAATTCACACAGCAAATAGCCTAAAATTACCACCACATTGTTTCCAGCTATAAATACATAAAAGTGACAGCTACTTTATGTGTGATGAAAACCAGGGCATTTTCTAAGTTGCAATTGCTTTGAAAGTAATAATGGATGTCTTTTAATATCACATGAGTCTATATAATGCCCCCAGTGAGAGCTTTCTTAAAAGGCATATCTGCATAATTTTTACAATTACATTCAACCTGATTAAGTGTAGGCTACTGTTTCTTTTCCTTTTGTACTATACACATATATACTGACTCAACACACTCACTGATTCTCTCTCACTCACGCGCGCGCGCGCACACACACACACACACGCCTGTGTATATCTTTTGTTGTTGTATGCCTTCATGTCATTTTAAACCTATGGTGATCCTAAGGCAAAACTATCATGGGGTTTTCTTGGCAGAATTCATTCAGAGGGGATTTGCCTTGGCCTTTCTCTGAGGTTGAGAGAGTGTGACTTGCCTGAGTTCACCCACTGGGTTTCCATGGCTGAGCAGGGATTTGAATTCTGCCACCCAGAGTCCCAGACCAAGACTCAAACCATTATACTATGCTGGCTCTTTATGTACCCTTACTCTGGCCACAATGGGGGGTGCAGAGGGAGTGGTTGTTATTACATATAGATCTTCGTCTGATTTCCTGTGTTGTAGCTGTTGAAGCACTCCCAGCAATCTGTTACTGCCAGTGGCAAGAACGATATTTGTCTATTACCAGATTCTGTGCCTACTGTTTCTGCCACTGCCCGCCTATGCTCTATCTTCCCAATTATCTCATCATGAGATAAAAGTCACAGGCTCATACTAACCTGTTATTGCTCAGGATTCTTCCAAACTGGACTAAAGAAGCATGAATTCTTGAGATATAAATGGTTTTTCTGGTTGATGTTGCCTCCATGTCTACTCCTTCCATTCCTTTGCAGAAGGGTTGTTTGTAGAAATTTCTTGGATCTGCACTAGGGGATGGCTTTCTGAGATAGTCTTATAACTTGAAGAAAAATTCTTTCCTCTCTAATTTTTTTATAATTAGAATTAAGAGTGCAAGACTTTCATTTCACTGGTGTATTATAGCACTAGAACTCTTTTAAAAAGGGAGGGAAGGCAGAAGGAAATGATACTTTTCATTGTTGTTCTGATATGTTTCAGAATTAAAGAGAAATCCACTCAAAGATGTCTACTGTCAGGTGGATCTGTAACTGGTTGACTGACCATTCCCAAAGGGTGCTCACCAATGGCTGCTTTTCATCCTGGAGAGAAGTGACTAGTGGGGTGCCATAGGGTTCTGTCCTGGGCCCAGTGCTGTTCAATATCTTCATCAACAACTTGGATGAAGGAATAGAGGGCATGCTCATCAAACTTGCAGATGACACCAAATTGGGAGGAGTTGCTAATACGCCAGAGGACAGGATCAAAATTCAAGATGACCTGGACAGATTGGAGAGCTGAGCCAAGGCTAACAAAATGAAATTCAACAGAGAGAAGTGTAAGGTCCTACATTTAGGTAGAAAAAATGGAATACAGAAATATAGGATGGGGGACACACGGCTGGATAGCAATACGTGTGAAGGGGATCTAGGAGTCTTAATAGACCACAACCTGAACATGAGTGAGTCAGCAGTGTGATGTGGCAGCCAAGAAAGCCAATGCAATTCTCGGCTGCATCAATAGGAGTATGGTGTCTAGATCGAGGGAGGTACTGGTACCACTCTACTCTGCTTTGGTTAGACCTCATCTTGAATACTGTGTCCAGTTCTGGGCACCCCAATTCAAGAAGGACATGGTCAAGCTGGAGCAGGTCCAGAGGAGGGCGACCAAAATGGTGAGGGGCCTGGAAGCCATGCCCTATGAGGATAGACTTAGAGAGCTGGGTATGTTTAGTTTGCAGAAGAGAAGGTTAAGAGGGGACATGATAGCTATGTTTAAATATTTGAAGGGATGCCATGTAGAGGAGGGAGAGGGCTTGTTTTCTGCCGCTCCAGAGACCAGGACAAGGAGCAATGGATTCAAGCTGCAGGAAAGGAGATTCCACCTGAACCTCAGGAAGAACTTCCTGACAGTCAGGGCTGTCCGGCAGTGGAATATGCTGCCTCGGAGTGTGGTGGAGTCTCCTTCTTTGGAGGTTTTTAAGCAGAGGCTGGATGGCCATGTGTCGGGAGTGCTTTGAGGGTATTCCTGCATGGCAGGGGATTGGACTGGATGGCCCGTGTGGTCTCTTCCAACTCTACATTTCTATGATTCTATGATTCTATGGGAATAAAATGTTGCAGCTGGTGCTGGGGATAGCCAGAAAATAGTTCAGGACAGCAGACAGCAGGTTGGATATTTTTAAGAAACCTGAGAACTACTGCAAAAATCAGCAACCTCCTCCCACACTTGCCCCATCTGCAGGAGCCCCCACATGACCCTGCTTACTTAAGAGAGGAGGGATGGGACCAGCCAGTTGGCACGGTTGCAACAAGTTCTCAAGTCTTCCTGCCCTCCGTTTCTTGCCTGGAGGAGAAAGATGCAACAAGCTCTCCCCCAAATAGGACACTTGCTGTTAAATAACCACTAGTGATATGAGTGGCTATATCAACCACAACAGCTCTATCTACGAATAGGAAATGATAGGCTTGTGGTCTCATGATCCCATCAGACACAGTAATGTGGCTTTTCATTATTGTACAACTGTGTGCTTTCCAAATACAGAGCTCCCTGGGCAATGCCCAAATTGCCAGGAATATGGCAAACAGAATTGCATATCAAAGTCCCTCACAGCTTTGATGTTTATATATTCCTGATCTTGTGCCTTAACTTCTTCACATAACAGAAGTTGACCTTTTCAGCTGTTTAATATTTATCTGCATTTTCTTTTGAAGCATGAGATGCTACTTATGTAAGTTTCCTACACTGCTGATTTAATTAACTGATTAATTTTTAATTTGGTGTCAGTTGCCTATAATGTAAGGCCAACCTGTGATGATAGTGATGATGATTGATGATTGCAAAGGCATATAAATGTGCACAAAGTACAGGTCCTTGCTGCAAGAAATTTATAACCTTAAAAAAAGGGGGGGGGGGGGACCAGCAAAGGGCAAAGAGAGATGGACAAGCAAAAGCAATGGAGAATGAACAGGAATAGTTGTGTACTAATCCATTGCATTCTATGGGATAGATTGTGAAGGAGCACTGCAAACACAAACACAACAGTTTAAACGTTTGCAAATTTAAATCAAATTTTAAACTTAGAAACAACAGTACAGCATACCCTGCACTGTAACCAGAGCATATGCAGTCTTTCCAGTATCAGTGCAGGACGTGCTTGCCAAAAGCTTACTTCTCAGCAGTTACTGTAGGCAACTTCAAAGTGCTAATTCAAGCCTTTCAAGCAAAGCCTTAATTCAAGGTGACAAAGGGCCAGTTCATATTCCTAGCAAATAGAGCTTCTCTCCATTCCAGCTCTGTTTCCAATCCAACCTGTAAATACAACCCCTCCATTAGAATTTACCCACCCACCGAGTCATGCTAACAATCATAAGGTTTACCATTGGACCTTCTCAAAAACATATCCTCTACCTCTCCTGCTCAATCCTTTTCACTTGCTTTTGAAACATCCCAATTTCTCTTTCCTCATCCCACTTTTTCCCTTTGCTTAGCTTACTTCAGTCACTGCTGAGTTGAAAGTACAAAAGTAACTTGCACTCAACTCAGCAGGGCAGACAAGAGAAGAGGGTGTGGATTTTGTTCTTCCCAGTAGGCTCTGGCAAATATAAACTGCTGCAGTGTCTCCTAGCTTGTGCGCTTTTCATCATTAATAACTTTTGCCATCTTGCCCACCCTCTGATGTTGTTTGGTCACACATGCCCTGGTTTTCATCTATGAAATGCTGGGATCTAGATGACTGGTGGAGGGGAATGTGGCATGAAATTCTTGGGAGATCCAATCACAGCTATTATTTGGTCCAAAATAAAATTTCCCTGCATATGAACATAAGAAAGTCTTTATCTTCTATTTTCTCTCCCCTCCCTTTGCTAAAGGACAGGCATGGAAAACACTGAGCTGTTCAGTTTTGGGGACTACAACTCTTACAATCCCTTACCATCAGCACATGTTGTTTTAGGCTTCTGTGAAGCTGAAGTACAAAACATCTGAAGGGTCAACGTTGCCAGAATGGTACTATTAAAAAGGAAAGTTCATCTTTAACTTGCAGTCAGGCCCCACATCTATAAACCTGTGCTTCTCTGTCTTACTCACAATGAGCAACCATTTTACAAGTGAAATGAGACAGTCAATGGCAGTGAAGTACAGTAATCCCTCCACATTCACTGGGGTTAGGGGCACAGGACCTCCATGAATGTCAAAAAAAAAATGTGAATAACTCTAGGCCCAAACCATATTTAACACACAAAAATGTATGATCACCATATTTGGCCCACCATGGATTCCTTTGAGGCACCAAGGCAGAAGTGGGTTGCTGTTGGGGTTTCTGCCACCTCCACTGCTGCCCCACACCATTTTCAATAGGGACTTACAAGCCTCATTTGCAGTTTCTCGGTCTCACGAGGCTTGTAGTCCCTATTAAAAATGACATAGAGAGGCAGCAGAGGTGACAGCAAATAATCCGTGAATAATCAAATCCGCAAAAGTGAAACCCACAAATGTGGAGGGCTGACTGTATTTAAGTCTTTTATGCCAAGTCTCAAGTCTCTGTCTTCAAGTCTCAAGTTGAGTCTCAAGTCTTTGCAAGATCCTTTCAAGTCAAGTTTTGAGTCAAGTCTCAAGTCTGGAAGCCAACTTTCTTCCCCAACCTGTATACCAGAATTTCTAGACAGAGTTGAATAAAGTCACTTTTAACAATTTAAGTAGAGTTGGCCCTTTACTTTTGTGATTTTGCCATCTGCAGCTTCAGAATTGGGGAAGAGGATCCTTCTTACTTCCCATTTGCAAAGCTGCAGGCTTTTTCAGAAATAGGGAATAGAATCCTTCTCATTCACCATTACTGAAGCTTCAAGAGCTTTAGAAGGAAGGACTCTTTCTCCTCAAGTCCGTTGTCATGAGCCCGGCTGATTATGCTGCCGACTCAGACGGGGACTCTGAGTTAGACGGGGAACCCCAGCCGGGGGTGAATCCCTGGGAGGGAGAGGGGGCTCCTGCAGAGGCAAGGGAGGGGCCTGCCAGCGACCCCTCAGCGGTCTCCGAGCCAGTACCTGCAGCAGAGGAGACCAGTGCTTCAGGCTCGACAGAAGCTGCTGTTCCTGACTCCAGCCCGGAGTTTGCTGCAGACCCTCCCCCCACGTTTCTCCAGAGGCGGCGAGAGAAGGAGGCGGTTCGCAGATCAAAACGCTTGCAAGAGAAGCGTCTGAAGTCTGAGGGCCTTCAGCTGTGAGCTGGGCCAACGGACGCTTGATCAGCGCAGCTGGGTTAAGGACTATGTATTTAAGTCAGACGCTGGGGGGAGTTGGGCACAGGGCAACAACCGTCTTCCATCTGGGAAATCTGCATCCTGTATTTTCCGTTCCAGGCCAACCCTAGCTGTTGAGTTTGCTACCTCTTTTCGTTTGGGTGATGTAACCTCTTGTTTATTTTACTACTTATTACTAAAAGCCATACACTTCGGCTCCTGCCTCCGTTTTCTGCTTAAGCCACTGCCTGACATTGACATCCGTTGCCTAACATATTTTCTGTTCCCCTTTCTGAAATATGTGCCATGCACTCTGAGCATG
This sequence comes from Cyclura pinguis, assembly GCA_030412105.1. Lineage (NCBI taxonomy): Eukaryota > Metazoa > Chordata > Lepidosauria > Squamata > Iguanidae > Cyclura > Cyclura pinguis. The sequence continues at coordinate 242,913,994 of CM059599.1, read as the reverse complement.
AGTCTTGCCTTCTGCTCTTAGGGAAAGTTTTAGAAAGCTCCTCCTATATGTAGCAACGACAGACTGCTGAGTAGACCTCGACCTCACCTCAAGCCCATGGCCTAGCCTATTTGCTGTTCCCTCTGAGAAATGTGTCCACACTTTGGGCTTGAGACAGATTGTCATGTAAGTTGTAAGGTTTCCGGATGAATGTGTTATGTTACTGAACCAAGCACAGCAAGTCTCAAGTCAAGTCCGTGTGTAATTTTTGCCAAGTCAAGTCCGAGTCGAGTTACTGAAGTGACTGAACTCTGACTAGAGTCTGAGACAATTGACTTGAGTCTACATCACTGATCAAGGGATACTGAAGCTTTACTGAGCAGTACATGCCAGTGAAGCTAGATAACATTTTTAAAGCCTTGTCTTGTGACTGGATCACCAAACCACAATTCATTACCACAATGGTGAAAAGCTTTTCCTCTTGATTAAAAATTCTTAGTTGCACAGTAATGTAATAACCTAAGCCTGCAAGGTTTAATTGCTGTAATCTGGCTATAAATTCTCTGACAGTTACATACAGCAGGGCAATTTTCCCCAGATTTGATGCCTAGTAGCTGGATTGCTGCCTTACCTATTCAGACTCAGGAAGTTAGTACCATTGGTTAAACCTGGGGATGAAGATGCGGGGAGAACGGAATGCACAGCAGACTCTTGTTAGGAAAAGGATGTAACCTGCAGTAGATGTTGTGATTGAATGTAAATATTATTCATGGCCTTTAACATAGGCTTTTCCCCTGTGGTTTTATAGCTAGGGATTCATGGGCCTTCTGTTGCTAAGCCACATCGCTTGCTAAATATATCAGCTGGATTTGGAGTGCTTAACATTTTCTAGATTGATGGAATGTATAGATCAGCAACGCTGGAAATCATTTATCTTTTAAATTATCTAAAATATTCTTCCCATCATGTCTTCCTTTGGGTGTTATATCTAGGTCACTGAATACTCCATAGAAAACTTCCCTGTGGTATTTCAACCCTTCCCCCCAACTCCAGTGTATCTAGATTTTAGTGGCTATTGCCTAGGAAAGATAAATTATTTTTAAAAAGTCTTTTTTTTTCTCCCGGGAAAGAAGATGACTCCTGGCAGCTGTTCCGGAATCATCTATGGGATGCTATTGGATTTATTTTGCATCCCAGAAGCAAAAAGCTATTACTTGTTCCTTGGGTCTAAAATCATTTTCACAGCACACCATTACATTCAAAGATTTTGCCAAACCACTGTTAAATGTTTAACACAACATGCTGACACATCCTGCAATCGCTTTGCTTTCCTGTATGCCTTCTGGTTTTGCAAAAGAACAGAACATCAGTTTGCTCAGATTTATCCTAAAGGAAAGAAATGCCAACTGGTTCCAGAGCAAATTCACTTGTCTTTAATTGCACTATCTATCCTCTTTGTTTGTAGCCTGTTGCATTCATCTTTTTGGGCAGAGGACTGGAAAAACTAAATCACACATGCAAGCCAGCTCCCTTTTGTCTGTGTGATCCATCCCTGTGGGATGTTATGGAATGATATGGAAGAATGTCCAAAGGAACCAGTCTAAGTAAGTCTACAGCCAGTTTCACTCATACATCAAATCCATTCTGAAAATGTCATAAGTGAATATGTGGTTCAGAGAGGCTTCTGGTTGGTTGATTAAAATAATATAAAAACAAAGCAAAACAAAATAGAAGAAGTCCCCTTATCCCAGGGGAGGAAAAAAAAAGATCAACATAATGCTATTCTTGTTGATCACATCTAAACTACTATTGCTGCTAATATGAAAGAAAGAAAAGGATCAATCCATTCATTTATGTTGTTCATGGAAAGTATGCATTGCACTCAAAGTAGGAAATAAAGTGTTTTCACTCACACATACACACACACACACACAGTGTTACTTAGGACCACATTTATTAAAAAATCAATGTTCTACAAAGGAGACAGGCCTGTGCAGGAACTGAGCTTTAAAACTTCAGGGTGACTGTAACCGGATTAGAAAAAGAGGGGCTAGTTCTCTCTGTCTATTAGCTAGCCCGTCAGCTGCAACATCCTTGTAGGGAAGCACCCTTTTGCAGCTACTGGACATGAGCCAAAATCATGTAGATGTGAGTAGCCACACCAAGGCCAGACTTGAATAGACCCTGGTTTGGATTTGGAGAGTGAAATCTTTTGCTCTTGCCATGAAATTTCACTGTTTAGATCTGAGGATCTGAAGGCCCTATACCAATAATCTGCTTTTAAAACTCTTAATTAAACCTTTGGAATTATGAAAGTGAAGCATCCTTCTAATTAAAATCAAATAATGGAGTCTCTCCAGCAACCTTCTTTGTGTGATCAAGAGCGAAGTACATGTGTTTGTCCCACAAGACAAATAAATTAGAAAATTGGGATTTGATGTTTTTAAAAGGGAATAAAGATTTAAATGCATATATCTTGTGAACAGGCTGAATTGCATTTTATTTGTAAGATGGAGCTGGATTATAACAAGGAGAAATTACAGTGTGAGAGAGTGCAGTTGCTATCCACTTGATGTTGATAAGACTGTCTTGCTGGCAGCCTCCAGCTAGATGTGTGAGAGGTGAGTTGTTAACTCTGAACTTGTAGGATTGGATGAAATATGGAAACTTCCCAAACTTCTCTCAAGACTATTTACAATATATGATGGAGGAGCTAAATGTGAAACTTCTCAATTTGAAGAGGGTTATAATAGAGGCCCTGATGAATGACCTCAGTAAGATCAAGGAAGAACTGTCAGGAAACATAAGAAAAGAGAGGGATACAGAAGTTAGCACCAGGAAGTGAAGGAGGTTGAAAATCATATGGAGAGACAAATTCAAGTCAAGCTGTAGGAGCACAATTTAGCAATAATTAATAACCATAACTAAATGGCATAAATAACAAGGCAAGTCCAACAAGAAATGCTAAAAAGTTTGCAGAGACAAAGGTTACAATTCAGGAAAGCTAGCTTGCTAAAGTTCTGAAAAACAGGAAATTAGTTGGAAAGAAGCAATGGCAATTAAGGGAAAAAAGAGAACAACAGGTTCAAGAAACTATCTGAATGAGGTTAGTTCTGTGGTCTGCAGCATCTGGAGCACCCCAAACTAGATGAAGGGGAGAGGGAGCAACCACAAGAGCTGAACTTAAAGTTACCTATAGTTCATTATGGCTCATTTTAATATTAAAATTCACACCCCCAGGATGGGACCTGGTATTATAATTTGGGACCACCTATATGGACATGTGCAGTGCTTGAATGCTGACATAAATTGTTCATGACATAGGCCTTTTCCGCACGTGGGGTGTGAATCGGGCAGAAATGGGCAGAAATGGGACTCACTGGATTTTTCCTGCGACCAGGCAAGTCTGTCACGAAGAGCAGCAGCGCGAGTTCGCCACTCCACAGTTCTCCGGCGTCCAAAATGGTAGCTTCCGGTTGGTGGAGGCTCTCCACCAACCGGAGAAGCTCGCCAGCCGAAAGCCTGCCCCCAGAAGATCTGCAGGCACGCATTTGCGCGCGCCTGCAGATCTGCTCCGGAGAGCGGCGATGGAGCTAGACGGGGTTGCCCGCTCCGTGCTTTTTAAAAACTTCAAAAAAGAGGTTTTTAAAAAGCACGCTGTGCAACCAGTTCCAGGCGCGCAGAACTGGACTGAGGTGTGGAACTACAAAAAGTAGTCCACACCAGTCCACTCTATGGTGCAGAAGACCTCCGTCAGAGGTCGTTCTGCACCATTTTAAATACCCGGTGCGGAAATGGCCATAGTTTCCTATATGTCTGTATTTGGATTAGCCAGTTAACTAGCATTTTTGCTTCTGTAATCATGCCTAGCAGGGTATATAGCTGCCTGCATGCAACCATTTCTTTGGAGTGGCTTGTCTTGGTTGCATGGGCATAGCCATTCCCCATTTGCACGAATGAAATAAAGAAGAACTCTTTTCTTACTATCCAGGTGTCACTGCTTAACCTTAATAAAATTAAGTGTGGTCACAAAGCCAATGGAGAGCTAAGCTACTGAGTTGGGGGAGATAGTCCAAGGCAGGAAGAAAAGGGAGGCTAATCTGAAACTAATTTTTTGTTGTGGAATTTTGAGTATGATTTTGCTTGCTTAATGCAATGGTCCTGTGGTTACTACTATGCCCTTCTTGGGGATTACAATGTGAATTGAGCATTTCTACTCTGTGGCCATTGTTCTCTTTTGCATATTTGTTGTCAGATACTCGTTAGAACTAGACTAGATTCTGCCTCTGTAGGCTGAAGCAGCTCCACTGGTATGACCCCTGTTCCTGGTGATTTATTTCTCCCAAGTGTTCTCAGTGCAGCTTCCATTCCACTTTCTAAAAAATTGATTCATCTTCAAATACCTTTATCTTGAATGACTCTGCAAAGCTTTAGACTCTTTTATATAGTTCTTTCATGTATTGTTTTGATCATCTTTTTATTTCTACTTGGTCATCTAATGTGTTCCCCTGCTGGTTGTATAACATCCCCACTCTTGGGTTAAATTTCTCTTTCATTTCTCAGATCTTGTGGAAGAGGTCTCTTGTTCTCCCTTTTTTTGTTGTCATCTATTTCTCTACATTTATTATAATAATAGCTCTTGTCCCTGCACCCAAGTCATTGAACAGTTGCGTTCAGGTTTCTGACTCTATGTTTGTTGCCTTTTTTATTTCTCATCTGTCCTTAAATGCTTGAAGAGTTTCATCTGTCATCCACTGAAGCATCTTATTATTTTTGGCTACAGATAGTGTCTTTTTGCATTCCTGCATGATAATGTCTCTGGTTTCAGTTCATAGTTCTTCTGGCCCATGGTCAATGTAGGATCAATAGTATAAATCTATTTTTCACATCATCTTTAAATTCTAAAGGGAGGTCCTTCAGGTTGTATTTTGGCATTATGGTTGCTTTAATGTTTTTTAGCTTTAGTCTAACTTTTGCTATTAGTAGTTCATGGTCTGTCCCACAATCTGCTCTTGATCTTGTTTTTGCAGAGAGAATGGAGTTTCTCATTATTATGTAGTCTATTTGATTTCTATCTTGGCCATCAGGTGATAGGCAATTTTGTGGGTGTGTATGTCTTTATGTATGACAGCCAGGATAGTGTAGTAGTTTGAACATTGATCACAACTCTGAAGTCCAGGGTTTGAATCCCTGCTCAGCCATGGAAACCCATTGCGTGTCCTTGGGCAATTCATGCTCTCTCAGCCATAAATCAGAAGTGACTTGAAGGCACACAACAACAACTCTCTCTCCCTCTCTCTCTCTCTTGCTACAATTGAATCAAAGCCATCTGATAAGGAAGGTATGCAAGAAGTCAGGAAAAGCCCTTCTTTGCTGAAGCACCCTAAATGTCATTTGGAATCTTGGTGGTGACTCGGATATTTTAAATGTTGTTGTTTTTTAATTATTATTATTCAGGGACTAGAAAAGTGTGTCTCAAGATGAGATTTGAAACAGTCATAATTCCTAATGCATGCTCACTTAATTTATTTCTCCTCCCATTTTACCAGTTAATTTTTAATCACCTGCCAATATAAGTTACTGAAAAATAAGTTAATTCCATATATGCCTAGATACTGTACACAAACAGAAGCATGCACATATGCTTTACCTCTGGATAAGGGTTGAAATGCCTAGAAATAATAGCATGTGAATCATTGACTTCTCTAAACAAACAATCTGAAAACAGTAACACAGCCCATTTAGTTATTCTTTTTTTAAAAACAAAAAATTTATATCTAAAGTAGAAATTGGGTGTTTTGAGCTTAAAGCTGTTTTGAGGCCTATAAGACCCATTTCCCTTATAAGACCCTTTGCTCCCTACCGCCTAATGGTTTTGGTTGACCTCTTGTCTTTCTAGGCCTAAAATAGTCCAGAGAGAGGGGTGGGAGGAGGGGACATTTTGACCAAGAAAATTTCCAAACAAAGCACTCCTCCATACTGATTCATCCACTGAAATAGCATCACTTTGGGCTACTTCTGATTTCCATGTTAGGCATGTCAGAAAATTGCAGAAAATACTGTTTTCTGTGCAAAAAAATCATATGTAATTTTTGTGCAGAATGAGTCCTGAACTGAAGATTCTTGTCAGTCCCAGGATTCTTCTCATTAGGGCTTCTCTACACTTGAAAAACATGTTTTTGACATTTTTGGAATACATTCTAATATACTTTCCATCCCTATGCTATGTCCACACACTTTTTTTAAAATTCACAGCCTGCCCTTCCTTATTAATTATTCTGCTGAATGAGATAACTCCTGCTGCCTCCACTACGGAGAGCATTCTGGTATCTTAAACTAAATGGGCAACCACAATGATCTCTTTTCCCCACTGGTTTTTCCTCCTCTTCCACCCAAAGAAGTTAAAAAGAAAAACTGGGCAGAAGTGGATGGTATCTTCCACTTTCTCTCTCATTCAAGTGTTTGCGGGTGTGTGTAGATGCACAAACATAAACACAAAGAGAGCACTGCAGATCCAATTAAAAACATGTAGAAGAGGAGTAAAAGGAATGAAAGATGGACAACCCAGAAAGTCTTTCCCTTTCTTTCTTTCTTTCTGTCTGTCTGTCTGTCTTTAAAACACCTTTGAAGAAGGAATGAAAGGACTCATGAAAAAAACAGAAAAATGCCTGAAATGTCCGGGAATATCCAAATGTCATCTGGATTTGGAAACAGAAGTGATAACTGCAGGAATAAAAACCATGATTTCGCTATAATTTCCCAAAATATTTGGCTAGCTGGATGATTTATTTTTTTTTTTTTTTTTGAGTTGGGTAGTGTTGGGTTGTACAACCATCCGAGGGTCCATGTAGTACCAGCCTCCCTTCCGGTTTCTAATATTTTAAAAGGCATTTGTAAGCAGATAGTAAAACATAAAATATAATACAGTGCATAAAATCAATATGCAATATTTGTACTATTCGTAAAACTAAAGTGCAAGGTAAATTCTGTAAATGCTTTCCAAATTAGATATACAGTATCTTCAAAATGAAGATCTGAGAATGACACATGGATTTAGTTTAGTTTAGTCTATGTGTCTTTCAATTGTCTCTTTGCTTACAATGGCCCCTGGAATAAATGACTGTAATAAGGCCTTTGAAGGTTGTTCAAAAACTCTGCAATAATCCAGAATCTGGCAGCAAACTTACTTACAAGACTGAATAACATGGGATCATACAACCAGTGCAGATGTATTGGTTAGCAATATGTTTCTAGGCAGGATTCAATATCATAAAGATTATCTCTAAAGTCCTAATAGTCTTGGGTTCAGGATATCATAGATGCTGCCTCCCATCCGTGCCATCTTCTCTCTGTTCCTTACCCATAATGGTGATTCAGCTAATCAGGAAAGGTGTAAGGTCTTTCTCTGTCATAGCAGAAAAATTATGGAATCTGCTGTGCCAGGAGGAAGTGGCTGAGATTGCATTTAAAGCTGACAGAGTATATAGCTCTGCCAGTTACACATTTGGTCAGGGAGAAAGGAGACACGAGAAGGAGGGTGATGGTCATTTGTGGCGAGGCCAGCTGGATTGGATTGGATGGAGCTGCTGTGGTACCAATCAGGTTCTATGCTGCAGCTTGGTGGAATGTGTTATACTTCCTTGTACAACATCTGAAAAAGTCCTCGTGCTGGCATAACCCCCAGCTATACCAGTCTAAGACAGCAAGAGGATTCCAACCTCACCTATTTTCTCTTGTGCTTGCTGGCTGCTCTCTTCGATTTTCTTTCCTCCTATTGTTTTAAACCCTTTCAGGTGTGCACATTTTTAATACATTTTTATACAGTATGATATTGCACTTTATTTTGAGAACCACCTAGAGATTTTTAACTACTGGTTAGGAAAAAAAAAGAGTAATATGTAAGCAATTGCTTGCTGTTTCTCAAAAGACGTTAAAAATTTGTTTTATTTCAAGAGGCTCTCCCTTTATTGGAAATACAGTTTTCTATCTTTTTTTATTTGTTTGATCTACTGAGTTTGTTTCTCTCTCTCTCTCTCTCTCTCTCTCTTTTTTTTGGAATGTATGTTATAATTGGCCTAACTGATATTATCTTTTCTGAGCGCTGTGAAGGCAGTAGAAATGTGAATGTATATATAAATAAAATAAATAAAAAATTAAATAAAATAAGTCTGTTTTTGTTTATTGCCATGCAAGAATAAGAAATGCACACTATCATTCCAAATGATCATATTTAAATCCTGCTACAGGTGTTTTTCTCAATTAGAATTGCCTTTTTTCTTGGTGCCACACATATCAGAAAGAGGAATGGTATCAAAAGCATTTCTTTCTTCTTATAATAGATAGACCCTGTTCACTCTGTGTGTGTGTGTGTGTGTGTGCGCGCGCGCGTGCGCATATGCATGTATAGGAGTGTGTGTGTGTGTGTATGTATATATATATAGTCTCTCCAAGACAATGAACTTCATGTGATTTACTGAAATCTTTGTGTGTTCATTGTGACAGAATGTTAACAGAAAAGTTTCATGTCTGAAAACCTTTCAGAAGCTGTTGATTTTAATGGAGCTCATACCCTTCATCGTGTCAAACCTTTTCAGCTGTGCAGTGAATTAATGCGGCAAAATGTTCCTAATTGTGATGTCTATTGTTGCAATGGGATGAATGTTACTCTTGCAGAATGATTATATGCTATGGCAAAGAAATACAAAGGAGAAAAATCATTTGAATGATTACATAAAACCTTCCCCCACTTCTAAATATTTGAAGGGCAAGGCTGGCCTTAGCATTAGATCAAGAAAGGTGATCTTATCAGCTGGCAGATACTGGTGGGGGAGAGACTACAGCAGCAGCAGCGGCCTCCCGGCTGTTCCAGCGTTGTGGCTGTGCCTCTCTGACAGAGAACAGTGTTCTGCATGAAGCACAACTTATCTAGCCTGGTAGCAGAGGACTCCGTTCCATTGACAGTATCAAGGGAAGATGCAGATGCCATTCTGTCTTTTACCTCAGGCAGCAAAGTGTGTTGGGCCAATTTTAATGAATAATAAACTGTTTTATGAAAATAGGAGAGGAAAGGAGACTGTATCCTGTTTATAACAGAAAATATGTGAGGAGAGGAGACTGTATGCTGTTTGTCCTTCAAGAGCCACGGAGAGTTGTAAGGACTTTAAAAAATAGCTGTGAAACAAGATTGATTGATTGATGGTGGATATTTTAGGTTTCTTTTTTGGGTTATGTGTTCTGTTTCTTCCACGTCCATGAAATCATTGGGGTCATCCGTTCTTCTACTACCACAGGACCCTGTTCATAATCCAGATTCAATGATTAATAAAAGAATTGATGTGTAAGAACCCCCAAGAGGTGAATATGCAATACACTACTTTGAGGATGTTTGAACATTTTAATTGCCTCTTGCCCTTTGCCATTGACACAGGCTGCCTCTGTTTCTTCATTTACTGATAGGCAACCTTGGGATAATGATAACTTGAAAACAGCAGAAACAGATAACAAGGACATAGGATGACAATGCGACAGCAAATGTCATGTGTACCTTAGAGAAGAAAGAAACTGGCCACTTCATATTTGAATCCTCAGTATGGAGTGTTTATGTGTGTTACTGAAGAACTAATTATGAATTCATGATGCTTGAGGAAAAAATGCATTCAGAGTCATGGTATTTGACATTTTTAAATGTACCAATGTTTCTGTTTCAAGGTCTTATTATTTTCTTCTTTTTTAGATTTATTTTATTTGCAGGTTTATATTATTTCAGGAATCCAAAGGGCATATCAACAACAGGTTGCAAAAGAAAGAATACACAAAGGCCAAGGGTCTCCTTAATTTCTGATGCCCCAGAGGGCAAAACTTCTAATGGTATTAAGTTGCAGAGCTCACACTCGGTTCCTGATTGAAAGCTCATCTTATTTGTTCATTCTTTGCGAATTTTCCCAAAAGATATAGGTAATTGTATTTAATGTTCCTGTAATCAGTGATGTTTGGTGACTTCCATTTCAGTGGTGTAATGAATCTGCACCAGGCTTATGTGTGAACTTTAAAGGAATTATACAAAGTACTGAACCTGTTCTGTAAAGTTCAGACTAAAACTAGGATTCCTTGACCCACTGATTAGAAGCCACCAAACATGGAATATCTGTGTAGAGTAGACTAATGACTGAGAGTCCATCCACACCACATAATTATAGTGCTATTATTCAACTTTAACTGCCATGGTTCTGTCCTACAGAACACTGGCTTTCTATCTCTAGTAGTGTAACACCCTCTAATTGGCAAAACAATATGCTACGTACAGGAAATGTCACTGATATGGAAAGTTACCTGTGAGGAAGAGTAATTAGCTCCACATACTTGCAAAGCTGTGGTTACCTATCTGAGACATTGTCTTTTGTTAAAGTATCAGGAATTTTGAAGTCCAGTTGGTGTTTTAAGAGGTTCCTAGAGGAACTACCTCACCTCACCTGCAGTCTCAAATCCCTTAACCCAGACTCCAAAAGAAGTTTGTCAGAGTGAATGGTCAGCATCCATCTTTGGACAAGTGACCTCAAATCACACATGTGAACCTGCCGCAACCCAGGATTTTGCCCAGAGAAGCTCATTTGTTCATTCTCTTCATTAATGACTGGTCTGGCTTAGAAGACCCGATTAGCTACTCCACTTCTTCTTTGCACTGTTTTTGTATGTAAGGATTAGGGAAGGTTTTATATTGCCTCTACTTATTTAAACTCAATGTCTGTCTTCTCCCCTTCCTCTTACCAGCTCCCAAAACTTCACGTTGCTTAACCCTCAACTCTCACAACGTTGCAAGTTTGCTAATTTGGGTTAGTATTTTCCCATCATAAAACAACTGTGCTCTGTTAGATATTTATGTGTATTTTGAATGTACTGTTTGTCATTTATGAAACTCTACCACAGTATTTGTTCTTGCCAGTGCAATTATTGTGCATATCTTCATTCTTGTGGGTTTAACAAATTCCCCCATTTCAATACTTGTATGTGAATATAAGTTATTGACTTTGGTTTAGCTAAGATACATAAACTGCTAAGGTCACAAGGTCAATCAAAACATGTATGGTTTCATGCATGGGCTATGTTCCTGACTGTGTTCATAAAAGTCACATTCCGAGTTTCTCTGATGTACAGCAGTAGCACAACCCCCTTCTACAGTAGCTAGTTTGGCTATGACTGTAAAAATCTATCACTGGTAAAAACTGTGGAACTTGAATTCCACCAGTCCTACTAATTTATATTACTGAAAGCGGCAATTAATGCAGCAATCAAGATTTTTTATTGATGCAACATTCTAGCCTGAGAAACTGCTTGGAGATTATTAAACACATGATTAAACCCATTTTAGTAACACATGTCTGTTATACATCATATGTATTTTATTCTATACATTATTATTGTATGCATATTCAAACATTACCATTTTTAAAGTGGTGGTCTGGTTTTGCAAACATGGGATTTCTCTGAAATGCATGTAAACCTCACAAATATGTGGATGTCCAAAGCAAGAGTGTACATTCTTTCACAACAACCCTTGGGGAGTCTGAAATGGGGAAAATGGGTGAGAATCTTGAAATTACTGGAATTCGTTTCCATCCACAGAAAGCACATAACAAGAAGTTATGTAGCTTCTGTCTCAATATGTTTGTTTTATTCACAACTCAAATGCAATGCAACGAGCTCCTACTTTTCATGCAGAAGCTACTAGGCTCAGTCCGTGACATTTCTACCTGAAAGGATCAAGTATGAAGTCATATGGAAGACCTCTCTCTGAGACCATGGAGAAACATTGCCAGTTGGAGAAAACAGCACTGGTCTCAATAAATCATCTGACTTGATATATGGCAATTGCCTATGTTTCTGCGTGTTCACTCATAGAATATAATACAATGGTCCCAACACATTCATGAGGGTTTGGGTGCAGAACTCTCCTGAAAGTGGAAAAACCATGAACAGCTACCCCCTGTGATTCCCCTCCCATTCTCCTCCAGAGCTTCCTCCATCCCATTCCTTTGCCTCTGGCCCTGGTGTTCTGGGATGGGGGCAGAGAAAAAAGATAAGGCTTACCGGTATTTTCTCCTCAGACAGAGAAGAGTGGAATTCTGATGTTCTACTGCTTCCAGTCACCATCTTGAGAAAGGAGGGGAAGGAGCAAAGAGAGCACCTGACCAATCAGCAGCCATTGCATAACAGAATGTGCAGCCACATGGCAGAGAAGACATACCTCCAGCAGTGGGAGGGGGCTTTATTCATCCAAAAGGAAAAAAAATGTCCATTTTAAACACAAGCCTCACAAGCCTGAGGTAAGGAATGCAAGGGAATGGGAGGAGGAAAATGTGCCTTGCGAATAATCAGATTCGTGAAGGTCAAACTGGAAATGTGGAGGGAGGATGTAATAACAACATGTAATATAAATACATTGCAGAACTAACATTAACATATGCTGAGAAGTTTGTCTTGACCATTCCAGATCTTTAGTATCTCAGATTAAGGGAAAGTACCTGGTGTAGGTGCTCTTGTACAAATCCGTCCATTTCCAGAGAAGCCTGTTGGACATCGGCCACAGAAGTATCCAGTATTTGGGGTTTTTCTGTCAATGCATACAACTCCGGGAAAGCAAGGTCTGCTGGCACAATTTGAAATAGATGGCAGAACTGCGACACGACCTAAAATGGTATCCAAGAGCCATTTCTTCAATATTAAACTATCAGCTGTGAAGTTAATTAAAAAGTTATGCAGAGAGCAAATATGAGCTTTGGCCAAGGCTTCCTGTTACTTTTTACTCTTTTAAAATATAATTAATGTTGGATGTCCCAAAATCATGTGCCAAGCATAAGAAAACCCTGAAGGCATAACATATCAAACCAGCTGTTTCTCATTAAGGCAAGATTTATTAGCCCTCTAATTACATGTTTTAAAGTTTATTATTCAAAGGTGCTTGGCATTTATCAGGGGCGAAATAGAAATGGTAATTTCTCAATACTGGGGAAAGGTTATGTAAGTGGAGAAGCTGTATTAGTCAAGGGGGCAAACTACACATCTCACTGAAGGCAGGCAAAATGAAGCCCCGCAGTGGCTCCTTCTCTTCTGCAGAGCATCTGCTGCAAGAGGTGGTTTGAAGCAAACAGCACTGGAGAAAGAAGCAGATGGAGGAGGAAGAAACTTGCCTTTTTCAGCCCATTTTCAACTGAAATTCCTTTCCCATCCAAAACACCCAGACACCTTATGATGCATGTTTACTTTGCAAAAATGGTATCAGAGCTTGCAAAAGTTACTTTTTTTGAATTATAGCTCCCAGAATCTCCCAGCAAATACGTGTATGGCCGTTGACCACATCGGTCAGGTAATTCTGGGGAGCCGCAGTCCACAAAAGTAACATTCCCAAGTTCAGGTCTGGAGCCAGACAAGAACAAAAGAAGTTTGATAACAGAGAAACGCAGACTGAGAGAAGAACTTGAGGACTTATTCTGTGCCAAGTTTGCATGTGGTTGATTTGCACAGAAAACACTATTTTCTACAAGGAAAATATTTCTGCACAGAAAATGCTTGTTCTCCGTGCAAAACGACTATGTGTAAATTTTGCACTGAATAAATCACAAATCACAAATAGAAAATGCATGGTTTTTGAAGACTTTTTACGGCAGCAAGAAAATTTCTAAAATATTTCTTGTTTCCTTCAAGAAGAAAATTAGTGAGGGATTCCATCCCTACAGAACCAGCTGCTTGCTGCTATCACTGGATGTCTGAAAATCCTCCTTGTAACAGCAACAGCTACATGTTTTTAAGCAGGAATGGCACATGCAAACATGAGGGCCACTTGCAACAGCTGGCACTTCTGCAGAACGAACAACCACTTGGTCAGCAACCACATTGCCAACAGTGATCAAGAGCAGAAACAATGAGTTAGGATCGAAAGCAATCTAGTATCAGTGTGCAGATGGGGCTTTCCTCTCAACCTGTGCCGAGTTAGTTTTAGACTACCTTTGTGCATATGGCAGAATGCACTTTTCTATGCATAACCAATATCTGTGCTTACCAATATGATCAGTAACACATGTTTTGGATAACAACTACCATTAGCCCCATCCAACATGGACAATGGTCACCAATCATGGTGTCAATAGTCCAGAACCTCTCTCTGGTACCAGGTACGAAAAGCTGAACCAGTTTGGCTACCTTTGATTTCGTTAGTTAGGAAATCATGTCAATCCATCAGCACTGATTAGATAGACAGCTGCTAAACCTACATGGGCTAGGTAGGACCTTGTTCCTCTCACAGTTTCTCCTTAAAAAGCACCACATCATGCTTTCAGAACCATGGACACAGTTATATTATCAATCAGATTCAACATTTGACCCAAGCTATGAAGTGAACATTTTCTTTTTAAAGTGATTCATACACTTTGACCAAGCTCTTTGTTTTTATTTATAGGCACTGACTGATAAGGAGACTAATTTAACTTAACAGTGATGACATTTTTGTGCATCAGCTACAAAATCTGAGACAAAAACCTTTGACACTTATCTAATCACACTACACTTACCATGCACCTTGCTAGCATTAACATACTTAATTACAGGCAATGGCTTCACTTCTCTGGCTTTCAGTGACAGTTTGCCTTCACTGTTTTCCCATTCACCTTTGCTGTTATGATTATCAGTAATGAAAGCTTCTGTCATGTCAGTGGTGTCCTCAGCTGCAATAAAGAAGAACAGAGGTGAAAAAGGCATGCTGCTCAGTTTTGCTGTGATTGGTGGTAGATATGAAAACTAACATCAAATCAGATAACCCTTCCAGCTTGTTTATGATGGAGGACCACAGGGGAACAAAGGCAATCAAACAAGTCAGCATTTAGAGTTTCATGAAAACAACATTTCCGTTTAATACGCCCATCCAAGCGAGGCCATGCAAATAGAGGTTGGCGGTAGAGTGTGATATGGCAATAGACTTTGAGCAGCAACACAAATGATACATTACCTCGGCTGATTTTTTTTTTAAAAAAATCATACTGGCCCTCTTCCATCTGTAGTCCATATTTATAGAAATGAATGGTTGCCAAACTATACTGCAGTGTCTCCAGGCAGCAGCTGGCTCAAGAGCAGTACTTTGGACACTCTTGCTTAAATTGCTCAAGGACGTAAATCAAGTAAATTGTCCATTGGAGACTATTTAAAATATTAATTTCCTCCAATAAGTTAGAGACTGAATATTCCACTTGGAGCCATGTTTCAGAGCAATTAGCTACTGGCTGGCTTCAACAAGAAGGGATGGGTGGGTTTTTCAATCAAATGGTGGAAACCATGACTCATGGTGGCGCTCTGTATTCAGGTTAGTAAAAGCTAGCCAGTTGTAAATGAGGGAGAGGAGAAGAATCACTCCACTTATACATGAAGCCCTACAAGGATTTACGGAACTTTGTTACGAGTGGTGTGATGAAGTTAGGTATGGAAGTTCTAAGTGAGGATGAAACATTGCTTTAAAAAGATAGAACTACTGTGATTTAGGCTGATAAAGCAATGGCACCTGATGTCATCTTATATCTCTGATGCCAGTCTGCCAAAGGGGGAGGGACCTCAGAAAAAAAATTGGATAAAGCTGATTCAATGAACTAAATCACATGCACCACTATTTCTCAGCAGAACATTGAATATATTAACTTCATCACTAGGAGAGTACACATCAATAAAGTCCACATCTGTGAAATTCTCTCTTACCACCTCCACAGCTAGCCTTCTTTTTTTTTTTTTTTTGCTTTTGATGAAATGAAATCTGTTCCTGTTATGTGTGTATTTGCTTTCTAATGTACACATTTTTTGCATATCTTTAAATTTTACACATTGCTCCTACTACTTAAAGCCTAGTTTAAGTACCATCTTGAGTACCTTTGAAATACATACATTGTTCAACTGTGCATGTGTTTCTGGACAGATCTGCAACCAGCCATCAATGTGCAGGCTTGCAAACTGTAACCTTCCTGCAACCAGTGCAGGAAATTCGGACTGAGGAAAGTCTGTACAAATTCTGTTCAAGTAGATTTCTTATGCATTCCTATCCTCCATCTGAATGAAAACAGCAGTTAATATGCGTCAGCAGTTATTAAAAAGCCACCAGTTGGTTATGCTCAGAAGCATCATATTGAATGCTTTTTAAGTTCAAGTTTTAGTACAAAACTGCTCTCTTTCTTGCATCTGCTAGAATGGGCTTTATCTTTGTGCAGCCTTATGCTCTGCACCACTAATAAAATTATCCTTCAGTTATTGCAGTGCAAAAACGTAACTATAACATCAGATTATGGATACAGTGGTTAACACTAGCGATGTGAATCCCTTTACACACATTTTGTGGCCATGCTTTCTCACACAATCTATTGCATGGCAGAACCAGATATGCCCAGAGCTTAAACATATCCTCCTACAGCACTGTTGCTTTAATCAAAACTGGAGGTTCCTGAATTCGTTTATAGATTTCTTGTACCATTCTATTTAATATGGGATGTGAACAAATCCTGTCATTTCTAAGATTACATATAATCACAGTCATCTTGGCACAATGGCACCTGCAGTGCAAATCTGTAAATATTCAGTAGACCTTTAGAAACCTTACCATGATCACAAGGGTAAATGCCTTGTTTTCAAAGGGTTTTTTTTTCTTGCAATTTTCACAAAATTTAATTTGTGTGAAACTCTTTTCTCTATGCAAAACTTGTCTCATTTTCTTTAGTGAAGCTAAGCACAGAGAGAGAGAGAGAGAGCAGATGCAACAAGACAGGGTGATTGATCACAAAGACACAACCAACCCATCCAATGAAACTATTTTTACCAGTTCATGCAACCAGGCAACTATTCCTGCATTTTACATTTTACAAAAGCTTGCTGTCTTGCAGTGGCCCACAAAGCATAGTTTTCCTGTTTACTGTGCAAGGACAAATCAAGTTGGGATTTGCATCCCTACTGTTAGTATTCAGAAACATAACTCTGCTTTATCTGAGATGATCATCCTGGCCCATGCTCGGGAGTCAGTACAAAATTTTCCATGAAAATCACCATTTTCATTCTTCCAGTGAAGCGGCTCACTTGAGCTGCGTACAACTGTTCTACCAGAAAGAACATTTTAAAATCTCCAGTATATGCAAATAAGCAACTACATTTTGGCTAACGGCAGAATTTTGCTTAGGCTTTAATTGAATCTTCCTTTTCTCCAGTCACATTTAATAGAATTAACCCACACAAAAACACTGATACACTTCAAGGCAGCACAAAATGCCCTGCAAGAAAGCAGTTGGGATGGGGGGGAGGGGGGAAGGAGCCTAGAAAATCGTTTATATCAGGCATAATCATAAATTAAACCAAGGGAAGATGTAATCAACCTTACAATGGATGCTACATTGATTCCACCATTCTCCAATTGTAAGCTATTGTTTCCTACCCATCCCACCTCCCCATACGGCTGCTGTTTTCTTTTACAATCAGCCAAAGAAAGAGAGAGGCTTTGGGTCATACCCTGTTTAGTTCTTTTAATTTCTTTCTTCTCCACACTGAAGGTTAATAGATGTGTATACATGAAAAGAAGAAGGAAAGGGGGGGGGGGGACAGGTGGCTTGAATCTCAGGAGTGTTTATAAATTGTTTTATGCATAATGAAGTGAATGATTCATTAAACACCCACCAGTAATACCAGCTCAGGGAGCTTTGAGCATAGACTCTATTCTTAGGGTCAGGTTTAATCTGTACACACACACAAGACACCCACTGTTCCTCTACCTGCACATATGTCAACTTTATTTTTACTGATTTTTTTTAAAAAAGGAAACTGGAAATTATTTAAAAGTTGTGTAAGCTAGGAAACTAGAAGAAAGGCAAAACCTAGGATAAATCCATATTGTCAAGGATATATTATAGTTTTGATAACCAACCATGGAATAACAAGACCAGTCACAGAAAATTGGGTTAAATAAGGGCCACTTTATTTGGCCTAATCTATTTAAGATGTCTTGGCCTGGAAATGAAGTGTGTGGGGGGGGAGCAACCTGATCCAGGAACAGCCGAAGCCAGGTGTTAACCCCTTCACAACCTCATCAGTGTTCCTTTGGGTAAAACACCTCATTCTCAAGGGCAGGCCAAATATTTGGGTTGCTCCCTGACTGGCCATAACTGGAAGGTAACCCAGAGGTCTCCCACCCAAGTTGTAGGAGTCAGAGCCTGGATTCCATGGTAGCCTCAAGTGTAGCATTCTTCTCTAACCCCACAAGTTGCAGAACCTACAAGTGGGGAGGGTTAAAGCCCTACTCTACACCAAAAGGGTGCCAAAGGTGATGACTGGAGACTTATATTCTTCCCCCCTGCCAACTGAAAGCCTATTTAATGATGTGATAAAAATGATAATCATGAAACCTTCACCCAGAACTAGAAATTCCATTTTTCCAATCTGAACACAAAAGTCTTGAGATGTCCATTCCCTAGAAGTGAGAGGGCCATATAGTTTAAACAGATTAAGAGCCTTGGTTCCTTCCTGTGTTTTGGCATGTAGGTGAGAAAATGGAGCTTCCTCCTTGATTTTCAACTGTCAGTTACATTCCTTGTTTAAGGTAACAGACTCTCTGAAGAAATCAGATACTTAAGTTCCTGTTAAATTATCACATCCTATCTGAAAATGATAAACAGCTTAGGAGAGTTTAATGTTGATAGATGCCACACAGAGAGGCTGTGCTCTAAGTGTTAACTATTTTCTAAATGTTTACGTAAAGGCACCCACCTATTTAGTGTTTATAAGCTGGGTTCCGGGAAACATGTTTTGTCTCAGTTTGGACCTCCACAAAGTGTTGAACTATTTCTGCTACAGAAATAAAATTTGCCTTTCCATAACTCCTTGCTCATGCTGCTTTGCTATCTGGACCCTCTGCTGGGCAACAAATCTCCCTCTTATGACAACGACACCACCCAAAGCCAATTGTGCAAGTCCTGCAAATACAGTATGATGTTGGGAGAACAATCCCAGGTAAAAGGAGTAAAAATTCCTTCCCAGCCTTGAATCAACCAGACAAGTCTCATACTGCACTGAGGGCAGGAGAGTGTTTTGCACTGTGAATATCCAAAGAGGCATGTGAGGCAGGAATGAGACCTTAAACAGCCTCTGATTCTATCCCCATCACACGCACCTGGTCTCTACCATGGAAGGTATCAAAGTCTCACCTTCCCCCACAGCATCTTTCGCTGCATGAGTCCAGATAGGTATAATAGCAACAATAAAAGTAGTATGATAGCAGCAGCGGAGTTTGGAGTGCATGGAGAGGGGATGGGAGGGGGTACAGGGCTATGGCATGAGGGTGTGACCATGGTGTTTGGGGGCATGGCCATGGCACGTGTGATGTGGCCGCAGTGCATGGGGTGTGGTGGCAGTGTGCAGGGGTGGGGCTACAAGCTGGGATGCCCCAAAAACATTGCCTCCATCGCCCCCCTGTCCGCACATGACTGCATGATACTAAAGAATCATAATATGTATTACTGGGTCTGAAGAAAAACAAACAAATAGAGCCCTTCCATACTACACACTGATAACCCTATGATTCCATTTTAACTCCCATCACTGCATCCTGTGGAATGCTGGGATTTACAGTTTGGTAAGGTACTAGAACTCGCTTACAGAGAATTCAAAATGTTCCTTGCTGAACTGCAAATCCCCAGATTCCATAGAATGTTCCTGTGGAAGTTAAACTGGAATCACAGTGATCATAGTTGTACAGTGGAAAAGAAACCCAGTTAAACAACAACGGGTTACATTCAACATTCTGAGAATGACCTCTGATCATGGAATAGGATTTTCCATTTCTTCCTCCTCACTGCTGCTTTGCTGCTCTCCTGCTCTCAGATCTGCCCTGGTGCAGAATCCATGGTGCTATTTTAGGTCTTAATTTGTTTCAGATGTGAGAAGCATCTTTTGTTGTAAAGCAAATTTTTCATTCAAATGTGATCCTACCACTTAGAAGCATTGGAATTTAAGTTGTATGAGTAACTACTCATATATTTCCATCCTTCTGCTAGCAAGCACATCAACAGTCTAGGATATATGTGAAACGATTGATCTTCTTTGTTTCTACAGTAAAGAATAGGGAAACAGCTGGTGGTTATTTCTTTGTCTTGGTTGCCTTTGGTTTAACCTGAAAATCTCTTTGTGCCCATTACAGTCTAAGCTAATTAACATAGAGGATTTTTTAAAAAAAATCATGCCCATATTCTGCCCCCTTTTCTCTGTCATTTTATTTAACATCCACCCTGAAGTCAGGGAGAAACCCTAAGTCTGTTCACTACATTGTGACATTTTAATTGATCTTAATAAAGCTATTTATTATTCCACCCAAGCTTATGAAACCCATGACACAACTGGGCCATAAGTAGACTGCAGAATACTCACGCTTGCACTTTCTGCCATCACCTTTCATCCCATGGGGACAGTTGCCACATCGATAGGATCCCATGATATTTGTGCAAGAGACACCAGCAAAACAAACATTCTCTTCACATTCATTTGTATCCTCCTGACAAGTAAGCCCTGTGGCACAAACAAAGCAGAGGTTAATAAACAGAAAAGACTCCCTTTAATCCTCAGCTTAAAACTTCATACATGCTAGGCAGGCATCTCAGCTGCAAACTCACTTCACAATATGTCATTCATTTGCTACCCAGACTCCCCCGGTTCATCTAAGCCTGCTGTTGCTTCAGGGTTCATTACTATTAGCTTATTGCTATCCAAAAAAAAAAAAAAAAAGAACTGTGAGCCTTAAGGAAATGAACATTCCCATCATCTTGGATTGTGCCTCTTGGTTGTGTTTGCGGACTTATTTATTTATTTGTGTGCAATAATTATATTGAGAGCGTGTTCAACATAAAAGCTAAAGCACAGAATTAGCTCAGGCTTGCTAGAGAAGTTAAAAAAAAGGGGGGCGGGTTTTTTTGGTTTTGTGTTACTCCAAAATGTGGATGACACAGGGGTCCACCCACGATGTCAGTGCCTCCATGAAACAGTTGGGAATATTAGCTCAAAGGGGAGGCCTGTGAGAGGGGGGTAACCTTACAGGATCTTTTATAACTGTGTATGCCAGTACTAGTGCAGGGAAAAACAGCCAGAGATTCAAAAGTAAGCTTGTTTGTTTATTGGGGGAATTAACAATCATATACATACAAGATCCAAGCAGTCTTGAAATCACACAAGGCTATCTGAAGGAAAAGGAAGGAAGGGTTTGGACAGTGAGAGTTTAGGGTGATGTGGGTGATATTTATCTATCCAGAAGTGAAGAGATGAGGTGCTGTGACTCAGACCAAGGGTCCAAGGGTAGTACTAGAACAGGAATCAGAGAGGCAAAGTGATGACCAGTATGCCAAAAGTACTACAAGTTATCTGGCTCAGAGCCAGGATACTTTTTTTCTGTCCTGAGGGGGAAGGTGTTAAATTTTGCAATGCATCCGTGTCGACAGTTCCTTTTTGCCAGCAAGCTCCCAGTCATGGCAGGATATAATTTATATTTTATGACAATTAAATATTTTGCCCGTGAGAACATATCAAGGAGTGGGGATGTACAGCTTGGTAGCTACAGAGACAAGGCAGAACAACTCCATGCTTTTTTTGCCTCGGTCTTCTCCTAAAAGAAAAACAGTGTTCAACCTGGAGAGAATGGAATAGATGATTTAATAGAGGAAATGCAGCACAAAATAGGTAGTACAGGAATACCTGGCTACTCTTAATGAATTCAAGTCACCGGAGCCAGATGAACTACATGCAAGGGTATTAAAAGAACTCGCAGAAGTAATTTCAGAACCATTGGCAATAATCTTTGAGAGTTCCTGGAGATCAGGAGAAATCCCAGAAGACTGGAGGAGGGCAAATGTTGTCCCCATCTTCAAAAAGGGGAAAAAGGAGGATCCAAACAATGACTGCCCAGTCTGCTGACATCAACACCAGGAAAGGTCCTAGACCAGATCATTAATCAGACAGTCTGTAAGCACTTAGAAAGGAATGCCATGATCACTAAAAGTCAACATGAGTTTCTCAAAAAAACAGTCATGCCAGACTAAACTGATCTTTTTTTTTTCTGATAGAGTTAAAAGCTTGGTGGATGAAGGGAACGCTGGGGATGTAGTACATCCTTCTCCCTGATTGTATATGTCATTGTTCCGCCGTTTGGTGTATAGGGCGTTATAAATTAAACAATTATTATTGTTATTATTAGTCATCTTGATTTCAGTAAGGCCTTTGACAAGGTCCCTCATGATATTCTTGCAAACAAGATAGTAAAATGTGGGTTAGATAATGAAACTGTTGGGTGGATTTGTAAATCAAACACAAAAGATGCTCACCAATGACTCCTCTTTATCCTGGAGAGAAGTGACTAGTGGGATGCCCACAGGGTTCTATCCTGTGCCCAGCACTATTCAACATCCTTATCAATGACTTGGATGAGGACATGCTCATCAAATTTGCAGATGACACCAAATTAGGAAGGATAGCTAATGCCCCAGAGACGTGATGAAAATTCAAAATGATCTTAACAGATTAGAGAGGTGGACCAAAATTAAGAAAATGAATTTTAATAGGGAGAAATGTACTACACTTAGGAAGAAAATATTAAATGGACAGATATAGGATGGGTGATACCTGGCTTGAGAACAGTATGTGTGAAAAGGATCCAGGAGTCTTAGTCAATCACAAGCTGAACATGAGTCAACAGTGTGATGCAGCAGCTAAAAAAGCCAGCCAATGAGATACTAGACTGCATCATTAGAAATCTAGTGTCAAGATCAAGGGAAGTTATAATACTATTCTATTCTGCTTTGATTAGACCTCACCTGGAATACAGTGTCCAGTTCTGGGCACCACAGTTCAAGAAGGATATTGACAAGCTGCAATGTGTCCAGAGGAGGGCAACCAAAATGATGAAGGATCTGGAAACCATGCCCTATAAGGAGAGACTTAGGGAGCTACGTATGCTAAGCCTGATGAAAAGAAGGTTGAAAGGTGACATGATAGCCATGTTTAAATATTAGAAAGGATATCATGTTGAAGATGGAGCAAGCTTGTTTTCTGCTGCACCAGAGACTAGGACATGAAGAAATGGATTCAAACTACAGGAAAAGAGATTTTACCTAACATCAGGAAGAACTCCCTGATGATAAGAGCTGTTCAACAGTGGAATATGCTGCCTTGGAGTATAATGGAATCACCTTCTTTGGAAGTTTTAAAACAGAGACTGGATGGCCATTTGCTGGCCATATTGAGAGTATGCTTCTGCATGGCCCTTCCCACTCTATGATTCTATTCAGTGTTCGGATTTAGGCAGGACACCACTCAACTGGAAGAGCAAAAAGTGACCAACCTTGCCTGTGTGATTTCAGTAGATTTGATCTGCTGATTTGCAGAAAGCAACAGGTAAGGTGTTACATGGAGCTGTGTGTGAACTGCTATGGTTGCTGAAGTGGCTTTTTAAAGCAGTAGCTACTAGGAACTGGCTCAAAGGTTGGATGCCTAATTGAAAGGTTAGCTCAGCTTATGAACAATGTGCTCCTCTTAATCAACATTGAGTTCAATGCATGACCTTAACAATACAATACAGTGAAGACTTGTTTTTTGTTTGTTTTTACCACAGTGCAAGGTGAAGTAAAGTGGTCTAAAAGTCACAGAGACTGGGACAGGTGCTCTCTTTGTGTGCGTTTGTGTGCATGTGTGTTCTCCAGCACTTTGATTGCTTAGAATTCTAAATGATTACTTAAGAAAACCTGTGGAAATCATTGTAATACTAATTTCCAACATGTTTGATTTGAATTCAGATACACACCATCTAAATAGGCCTGTGGTTTTTTCTTTTGTTTTTGTTTCTATAGCTTTATTTGTGGATCCTGTTGCCATATCTTTCTCATCTTCCTTGGGTACATCTGGTGGGAAACACAGAGCCTTCTTGGAAGTTGCTCCCAGGTGCTGGAATGTCCTTTCTACAGAGGCTACACTGCCTCCCTTCCCTGCCCCCCATGGGGTCCCTCTGGCAGCAACTGAAGACTTCTTTGTTTGTTAGTTTCAACAGGCATTTGGGAACTGAATGGTTATGGACAAATTATTTTAAATAACATACTGTCCACTTTTGATGATTTTAATTGGCTAAGCTTTTACATCATTTTTAATTGTATTGACTATGGCCATTTCCGCACCGGGCTGTTAAAATGGTGCAGAGCAACCTCCGATGGAGGTCTTCTGCACTGTGGAGTGGACTGGGGCGGACTACTTTTTGTAGTTCCGTACCTCAGTCCGGTTCGGAGCGACCGGAACTGGTCGCGCAGCGTCCTTTTTAAAAACCTCTTTTAAGAGGTTTTTAAAAAGCACGGAGCACGCAACTCCGTGTTCCTCCGTCGCCGCGCTCCGCTGCAGATTTGCAGGCGCGCACAAGTGCATGCCTGCAGATCTACTGGGTGCAGGCTTTAGGCTGGCGAGCTTCTCTGGTTGGTGGAGAGCCTCCACCAACCAGAAGCCGCCATTTTGGACGCCGGGGCAGTGAGGAGCAACGAGCTCGCACTGCTTCTCGTCCCAACGGACTCACCTGGACGCTCAAGAAAGCCGGTGAGTTCCGTTTTCATGCGTGTCCTTTCTCGCATGTGGAAAGGGCCAAAGTTTGCATGTTTTTAGTGTTGTGAATCTTTTTTTCTGTATCTGTTTTTGTAAACTGCCATGAGTCTAGGACTGGAGGAAGGAGGGACAAAAATAAAACCATCAGGATCATAATTGCAATTAACACCAGACCCACTAGAAAAAACAAATAGACCCAGCATCAGTCCTGTACTCTCCCATGTGGGAATAAATTCCACTGAATTTAATGGGCAGTCTTAGGACAGGGCATGTGATGGGGTTACACTGTCATGCAGACGAGGCTGAACTACACGGGTGAGGAGTGTTAAATGATATATAGGGAGCTGGATTAAAGAGCCATTCTCTCAAAAGATATATGGGATAGGAGCCCTGTGCTATTAACAAAACCAGTTTACAAATGGTGTAGATGGACACTGACAGATGTTAAGCTTTGAAAGAGGGATATTTCCCCCCCTCAATGACAAATGTCTCGGACAAAAGTCTTTTTTCCCCTTAAATGAGCAATCTCCACCTCTTTAAAAAAGCATAAGAAACACAGGGATGGATTAAAGTTATCCAAATGTTTTACTGTCATGTTTGTTTATGTTTATGCTTCACTAGTTAACATTTGTCCATATCAGCCTGTTAAAGACAGAGGGGCAGAGTCTCAACCACCAAGGCCATATCCGCACTACACTGTAATAGTGCTATTATTCCACTTTCAACATCCTGTGGAATTCTGAGTTTTGCAGTTTACTGAAGCCGAAGAGCTCTCTGGCTGAGAATTCTCCCTAAACTACAAATGGCCCCTCCTTAAACTGCAAACCTCAGGATTCCACAGGATATTGAAAGTAGAATAATAGCATTGTAATAGTTTAGTGTGGAAATGGCCTAAGACAGATCCCTTTACAATCCCGGAGAAGCAGAAATGTATCAGTAGATTAAACACACACACACACACACACACACATACAGTGGCTTCATTAGCATAAAACAGAATGTAGTTGACAAGACGATAATGTACATTTAAGGCATCCTTAACAGAAATCTACCCAGTTTTTATTGTTATTTCCACAACTTTTTAGAGTGTTAAATTGCCTATTTCTCTCCACTGTTAGGTGCTTCCTATTGAAACTCACTGATTCATGGTGTCAAGGAGACAGGGTAAATAATCGTTCTCATTTTTTTTGCAGCTCTATTAATTAAATGAAAACTGTCAGCATATGCCTGTTTCATATTCTTTTCTGAAAATAAAGCTTCATACTCCTATGTTTCTTTACCATTTTTACAAAAAAAATTATATGGTTGTTTCAATCAGGAACATGGGGTAATTAAGCATCAAAGGAAATTAAAAATAACTGGAATCAAAACCTAGTTACCTGCTACAGTCAGTACACTGAAACAGGACAACACATTATGTTATATATTCAAATTCATTTGAACTCATACAAAACTTGAGGAATCTCTGCTTGCCTCCTTCCCTAAGCTAGGCTCTGAACAATAACAACAACAAAAAAAAAACAGAGACCATGGGCTAAATCTTATTTTGGTCTTGATGAAATTGAGAAGACTGAAGTTAGCTCTGACTAACAATTCCCATCCATTTAAATGGCTTCACTCCAGGTAGAGCTTAGTCCCATATTCTCATTTGTAGGTAGATATTGGATGAGCCAGCATGGTTTGAGCATTGGAATTATGACCCTGGAGACCAGAGTTTGATTCCCTGCTCAGCCATGGAAACCCATTGGGTGAAACTGGTCATATCACACACTTTCAACCCCAGAAAACTCTGTGATGGGGCACCTTACGGTGGCCATAAGTCAGAAATGATTTAAAGGCACACAACAACAACAACAACAACAACAACAACCTGGATGAACAAGTGGGATGTACAGGGGTGTGACTACTCCAATGATAGCAATGAGAGTCCATAGTCCTTAGCATCACTATCTTTCTAGCCAAAATGTTTCCATCCAGCATCAGGGCTTTGTTCCTCTTCTTGAATTCTCTGTTTGAGGAAAGTAAAGGATGAGGGAACGAAGCTAGTGCCTCATTTCCTTCCCTCACCAATGTGGGGAATGTCATGTGTGAACAAGGTTCCTCCCCCCTTGTGCCCCAGTTGCGGAAATTCTTTGGCATTAGCCTATTTTCATCTGTCCTTTCTTTCCTCTTAAGGTGAGGGACAACTGGAAATCAAGTCATGGGCCAGGATTTTCTGTCCCTGTTTGTACAAGACAAGGTTAGAATGTTCTCACTATGCATCTGATTTGGATGCTGTCTGTCTGTATTATATTACTTTCAGCATAACGCACCTTTAGAAGTGTATCTGAATGTCCTTCTTCATCAACCTTCTGCTACACGAAAACTTGTGACACACGTAATTACTTATGACTGGTTCAAGGCATAAGAGATCGGCCTGTTATCTCCCTCCTTCCAGTGAAAATCTGCACACTTTTGAGCCTCTCTTCCTTGCCCCTACTCTGTCGTACACCATGCAAAAGAATGCAGGGCGGGAGTGGGGAGAAAGCACACTTTTCAGGAAATGGAGACATTTTTCTGAAACCTGTTTCCCCTTTTAGCCACATATTTTAAGCATGTCGGTTTATCTAGTTCCATTGCTTCCTTCTGTACAGAGAGTAGTGACAATGAGCATTTGTACCAAACAGTCTGAATATCTGGAAATAGTTCTAAAACGATGCCCCAGTGGGAAGGTATGTTATGGAAGTTTTAAGTTACAGCAAATGAACTCTGGGCCCATGTTCTACACAGACATCCCCACTGCTCCTGCTCATTTTTATCTCTGCCCCTCTCCCTGTTCCCTCAGCATGCATCGGAAATGACTGTTGTCCTATCAATGACAGCAGTGTGGGATTAAGAATGCACTTGTCTTTCTGTATGCACAACAACACTTCCTAGACTTTCAGCAAGTTCCTTCTCCAGAGATGATATTTAAGGTGCTCTCTGAAGAGTAAGCGTTTTGTTCCTACTATCTGTTTGCTATCATTTGCAAAGATGTGATGCTGAAACAGTCTTGTCACTTGAGCAGTACCGTGTTGCCTTCTCATTAGATTATTGATGGCTTTCTGGGGAATTGAGACATAAACACAACATCAAGGATGAGCTTTTATTGCTGTAACGGAACCTGCCCTCAAGTAAAATCATCTTCCTCCCAGCTGGCTCTCAACTGCACTTGCATATAATTTTTCACCTGCCATTAAAACATTGAGAGGTATTCCTATTTCACTCAATCATTTCTTTAGCGCTACCCCCCCCCATGTTTGCTGCTTTCAGGTCAAGAAAATAACTGTTAAAACAATTAATATTTTATTTAAATGAATGGGGGGGGGGAAGAGAGAGAGGAATAACTGAAGCAGGTCACTTTCTCTTCACATGCAGACTTCCATCTCATGGATCAAGAGGCACCATTAGCCATGAATGGCTATTATCTGAGAAAGCAGTTGTTTCTTTATGTGAATGAGAAAATAGCAGAGTGTGCTTGTGTGCGTTTCAGAAAATAAATTGACGGCAGCAGTGAAGAGAACCCTCACCCACTTAGACTCACAGAGTTTGATTTTTATCATATTTTGACATGGAAATGTCCTTTTGTTGCTGTTAGATTGGATTGACAGTCATATATCACAGTCCAATTGCGTCAAAATGTGTGTGTGTGTGTGTGTGTGTGAGAGAGAGAGAATTCAAACCCATTCAGCTTGTTAGAACAAACTTAATTCACACAAACATGGTATGTGTCCATTCTACCAAGGTAGAAATCTACTATTTATCTCTACCCTTGATTTGGCAGGATTGCTGTTTTTGTTGTTAGTATTGTTGGTGGTGTCTGCCTTCAAGTCAGTTCAGACATATGGTGACCTTGAGGCAAACCTAGCATGGGATTTTCTGGGGCTGAGAGTGTGAGATATGTCCAAGGTCATCCAGTGGGTTTCCATAGACAAGGAGAGGATCTAGCCCTGGTTTCCAGGGTTGTAGTCCAATGTTAAAACCAATACAGCTACCTACAAATGAGGAATGAACAGAGGCAGAGAGATTTTTTGTGAACATCTGAACCTGGGTTCACACCTACGGACTACTTCCTGAAATAGATACTTCCTACCCTCTCATCCACTGCTTTCATGGACACAGCTGCATCATTCTGCACTGAAAGGGGAAAATTGATTTTCCCAGTAACAAGAGGGAAAAGAACACCAGGAAAAGATAAATATAATATGATAGGAAGGGATTAAGTGAATGGAAAGGATATGAGCAACGGTGCCTTAGAACCCAAGGAAAAGAAAGATTGATCTCTTTACAATGCATTTGTTAGCTCTTGTGGAAAAGTGTGTGTGTGTCTGTGTGTGCGTATAATATATATATACATATAAAGAGAGAGAGAGAGTTTTATATATATATATATATATATATATATATATATAAAACACACACACACACACACACACATATATATATAACATTTTCATCAGTTTTCTTCTGTCTAAAGAAATTTCTTCCCATTTCATTTGAATGTCTGTGCAACTCATACCCTTTATTCCCTATATTTTTCATTAAATCCTTGGAACACATGGTTTTTAAAACCTTTGCGAGCAATGGGTTTGCTACAAAGATTAACACAAGATCACATATCATTAGAGGACTTTGAAGTCTTAAGTAAGATCTCACCAGGAATGTGACAATTTGTCTATTGAAGATCCCTGTTTAGAAATGGTTATATGTCAGAAATCTGCTTCAGCTCCTTAGGTAATGGATTGAATTAAATACCTTGGTGAATAGCCTGTGATTTGAATATTGAATAGCCTCTCAAAGAAGAAAGGCCCTCCCCACAGGCAAGGGAAAGGATGGCAATTCAGAGTGGCAATTCAACTGTCGAGTCAGAGACTGCTCTTACTAATCTCTCCCCCTCCCCTCCCCCCCAAAAAAAAATTAGTACCAAGAAAAAGCAATAAAAAGGGGTGAATAATCAAATGTGAGGTTTTCCATTATAATTAGAAGGGACCTTTGCTGAGTGCAGCTTCTTTATAGAATTTATAGATTTTATAGAAGGATATTGGCCAATTGTAGAGCATTGTTGGTTATACAACCAATAAGTAAAGTCTGTTTTAACTTTACATTCAGCTAAGTTGAAGGAAAACCATGCTTTAATTTTCCAAAAAACTTGAGCACAAAAGCCATCTTTATGCTCATTCCAAGATGCTTCTTCAGCTACAAATGAAAATTACAGAATTATACTCAGAACTACTCAAGATCCCTTATCCTCAGTAATTAAGTAACAGCCAAGATCATGGAACACAC
This sequence comes from Cyclura pinguis, assembly GCA_030412105.1. Classification (NCBI taxonomy): domain Eukaryota; kingdom Metazoa; phylum Chordata; class Lepidosauria; order Squamata; family Iguanidae; genus Cyclura; species Cyclura pinguis. The sequence goes on along the minus strand of CM059599.1, from coordinate 242,884,093 downwards.
ATTTCACCCTTGTGGATCCTTACTTCAGACATTATGTTAAGACCAGACATAAAGGACTGAGAACTGCTTTGCCGTGATACAGTCTCCACCTTTTAATCATGCCAAATCAGCCCTGAATCCATCAGCTTTCATCTGAAGGTGAGTGCTATACAACAGAGGTGAAAAGATGTTGTAGATGGTGATGGAATGGTAGTTTTCTGACAACTCTAGTATCAATCTATTCCTGTAGAACTACTGGAAACAACACCATTATAGCATATAGAGCAGGTTGAAATGTGAATCATTTGTAGCAGTGGATGTCTCCAATTCACATCTATCAAATGTGCGGGGATAGAAAGAAACTTTCTTTATTATGCACCCAATTGGTTCAGTGGCTCTAAATGTTATTCCCATGGTGTAGAAAAGATGATTCTCAGAAATTGGTTCAGTCAGCCTCTACATGATAGGCACAGAACATAGATACATTTCCTCAAATTAACTGTGAAAACAGAGGGGAGGTCCAGAAAAAAATGGATAGCTCAGCTTACCTTTCCAACCAGCTGGACATCTACAAATGTAGCTATTGGTTCCATCGATACAGGAGCCAATGCCACAGGGGTTTGATTTGCAATAATTATGGCTGTTCTGGCAATGTTCTCCTTCAAATCCATTGGGACATATACACAAGTATTCACCAAGACCCGGAGGAAAGTTAACATTGGTGATGCATGTTCCACCATTTAAGCAACCACATGGCTTCACTGAAACCTAGGAAAGAGAAAAACTGGGACAATGCTTCTTTTTCTTTCTCTTGTTATTAAATTGCAGTGGAAGGCTCTCTTGCTTTAACTTGAAGGGGGGGGGGATAGAGTATCTCTGCCCCCCAAATCATTTTTAAAGCAATGAAACGGCTATTTCAAGATATAATTATTTAGGGTTGTATGTAACAGTGGCTTATAGCTCCAGCATAGAGAAATACAGACTGCCTAGGCTATGTTGCCTGGAAAATTATTGAGACACATTCAGAGTCAAGCTATACAGCATGAAAAATGAAACTATCCATTGATCTCTTTCTGCCTTCTTAATGAGTAGTCTAAGAGAGCCTAACTATTTCCCAGTGTTACCCCATTCAACATTTTCCCCTCCCCATTCTATACCATTGGCTCTTAGCGTAGGATCAATAAACATGAAACATTACAATGCCATTAAATGTTGAGATGTTTAGAGGGGAAAGGTAATGCTAGTCATACACGTGTCATTTTCCATGGCAGGGGTGCATTTGGCGTAATGTTTTAGTTTGGCATATGTGCACCATTAAGCCTACCCTATTTTTTCCCCAAACATCACCAGGTGGGTTGAGGGTTGTTGTTGTCTGCCTTGATGTTACTTCTGACTGATGGTTATCCTAAGGCAAACTTGTCACAGGGTTTTCTTGCCAAGATTTCTCAAAAGGGGTTTACCATTGCCTTCCTGATGCTGAGAGAGTATGAGTTGCCCAGGAGGTTTCCATGTGTAAGCCAGGATTTGAACCTTAGTCTCCCAGAATCCTTGTCCATGATTTTGGAGAAGGTGCCATATAATTCTGTGGCTAGTTTTCTGTTAGTGTACAATGCCTTCATTTCCACTAGTGAAGGCATTAGAAGCAGGGGACAGGTACAGCTACTCTGAAGGCATTGCTGAAGTAAGATGCCTAGAGCCAGCAGATTTTACCTATCAATGACTGCTGCTTAACCCTGAAAACTAGCCTGGTGTGCCAAGAAGATTTTGGCCTATATCTAGCAGTCTGGGTGAACATTTACTGTGTGCATATCTCTTACCAGGCTCTTTAACAATTACCCATTGTGAGGCAGATCCTTCTAGCTGTAATTTTTTTTCCTCCTCTGCATTTACCTTACTAGCCCATGCTATTGTAGAATTAATGGAACACCATGAAATAAAGACAAAGCAGAAAAGAAGCACCGCCAAGAAGCCAAGGCTGTAGAGTAATGACATAAGAGCATGGGAGCCTCTAAAAATATCATTGTGAATGAATTATCATCTCCCCTTTATGGCTAAAACCTGGTCTTTTATGTTGTTATGTGCTTTTCTTCAAAGATCCAAATGCACACAGTGAATTTTAAAGCAGATTAATGAACCATTAACAGGGTCGGCAAAAGTGTTCTTTCAGACAGCAATCGATAGTACGCTCTCTTGTTCACTGTATATATGGTTTTTATGCTTGCTAAGATATTTATTAGATTAATTGATCATTACTGTCATGTTCTATAATATGCACTTACTTGAAAATAGCTGAAGTTTTAGCTTTTTAAAGACAGTAACAAATTATTCGCCATAATGGAAGCAACCAAGAGCCTGACAAACCTGTTTGCAGGAGGGCCTCTTACCTACCTGAATGGTATGTCTACTTTGGGCATTGCATTCATCAGACACTGTGAATTCAAAGCTCTCTGATTCCCCAAAGCCAACTTTCCAGATGAGGAGGCCAGCAGGTGAGAGGGAGGCTTCTGGAGGGCCACTTTCTAATGTAAACAGAACTGCTGATTTCTCAGGATCCAGTGCTAGCAGCTGGAAAACAAAATTCTCTCCCTCAAATGTCAGAAGCTGGTCAGAGGGGGCGTGGAACACAGGCGACAAATTATCTAAACAAAATAGGAAAATGAAGCAAGGATCATATGGTGCCTAATTTATGGAAAATTCAATCTGCCCAATTTGTAGATATTCCCAAATGTGTTTACCGAATACTGCAAGTGATTTAATGATAATTTGAGTTTGTGATTTAGGGAAACATAATATATGCTTTAGAGAGTAAAGCAATTAAGACATCAAATAAATCATCATATTTACTCCTGGTGGGCTGTTCTTCACATAGCTTTAGTTAGCCTTTACTTCTTCCCTTTCTAATCAATCATTATTAGTAAAAATTACAAGAGTCTAAATGATCCCCAGAAGTGATCACATAATCTCAGGCAAAGAGTAGAAGCATGTTTCTCACTCTCCCTCCCTTCCCCTACTATTTGGTAGCAGGGAGTTATGTGCAACACATTTTCATATTTTAGCAGCAGCAGAGTAACAACTGGATTTGATTGTGGTAACTGTGGCAAAATGTTTAACCTCATTTCTTTTTTTTGGAGTGGGGGAAACTTGCTCAAAACTTGATTAAAGCCTTCAGGAAAGCTTTTATTAGTGTACATTTAAATTTTGTTGCTGAACATCTAAACTTTCTGTTGAAAACAATTCTTGTCGTGGCTCACAGTTGAATTTTTAAAACTTCAGTACAATAAAATTATATATGCACACAAATTGAAGTTCCAAGTACTCACACTCTTAAAATGGATTTAGGATCAAAGACTACATGAAAAAGAGAATGCCTATTAATATGCCTCTTAAATATAAGGATGAACCATAGTGTACACTGGACTGGATACAGGTTTAAAAAATGCTTTGGTGAGGGGCATCTCATTCCAAATACGATGGTGTTGATGGGGGAGGCTGCCCTGCCATTTGTCTATTTTCAATGGGGATCAGTGCTCTAAAGGCAAGTTTTGCTGTGTTACTCCTATATATCCAGGTAGCAACTGAGTATATAGAACTATACAGCTTTGATTGTTGTTGGAAGATGAGACCCGAGTGATTTGCAAATTAGACAGAATGAAACACTAGTGGAGTACACTGCTGGAGTCTTACTTTTCTCTGTAGTACTGTTTTTTGAGGGAAATTGTCTGTTCTGAGGAAAATAACCTACAATGTTAGAGAAATTACAGAAATACATAGAACGTACAAATCTTGGCCAAAAATGCCTACCCCTTACACAAACAAATAAAACCCAAAAAATAGTATGCATTTGTGTTCCAAAACCAAAATGGCATCTAATTATCAGCTGCCTATTGAGCTTACTTTCATTGAGGGACCAGGTGAATTGAGAAATTGCAGGGTCACATAGAAGGCAAGGGCTGGTAATGCTTGAGTCACCTCTTGCATAGCACAGTCCTTCTATAATGCAAGCATTTTCCTGCCAGGAAAAAAAAAGACAAATTAGCAGCTAATAATTGGTTTGAGATACTATGAAATATTCTGCTCTTGGAATAATGAAATGACAGCAATTTAAATGCTAGCACTTTGCTCCCTAAGGGAAGAATATAAGTGTATCTTAAAAACTGCTGAAAAGACACTGGCTTAGCCAGCTTCTTTGTTAGGTTCTTGTTGTTGTGAATGTCTTATCTCAAGAAGCTGGGTAATGCCACTGCCACAAAAATTCTATGAGAAGCCTGGACATGCTATATGAGATCATTACTACCAGACACCTGTTATCACCATGATTAATTGTTTGTCCTGTTGAAATTGGGCTCCACTAAGAGATAATCTCTAAAATTTTCCTTCACCACCAAAAAGCTTTTCTGGCCTATGTGATGCTAGAAAAGTGCCTCAGAGTGTTGCAAAAGAGTAGTTTCTTCTATATATATTTACATTTTTAAAACTGTTAATCTACTTGGAAGCCATTTGTAAAGGGGAAAAGGTACCATATGTCTTCTTCTAAGAACACAAATCCTTAATCGTAGCATAGGGGAATGCTGTGCTTCTACATTCTTGATTTGCATGCAATTTGGCCAGAGCTTGGAACAGTTAATTTTTTTAGACTACTGCTTCTAGAATCCCCCTAGTTGGCATGGTTTCTAGAACCATAGCTGAAGAACTGACTTTTCACGCTTCTACTTCTGGTTCCAGGATTAGCCACCGCTACTGCTGCCACCACTGCTGCTTCTCCTCTTTTTTCTCCTTCTCCCTCTGTCTTTAGTAACAACATCAGAGTTTTCCTTGTTCCATTCCATGGCAATGCTGCCTGTCTACAGAAAATGCAACTGCATTTCTAGCCACTGAAATGCTCAGATCATCCACATCCATGGCTATAAATGTCATCCAAAACACTATCTCACCCAGTCCTAGCCCCTTCTCTGCATCAGGGTGGCCAAGTGTCATGGATCTGAGGGTCAATCTTTCTCCCCAGGACCTTCCTTTGGCTACTAACAGTAAAATTAAAAAAGGAGTGACCAGAAGGCATTTGAAAAATGAGTTGCTTTAATTTATGTTAAGCCTTACATAGGAGGGATATAATTTATTTAAAAGGTGAATTGCCTCTCCTGGAGGTTTGTAGAAAAGGCTATTTACAGTTTTCACACAGAATAAGAAGGAAGTCTGGAGAAGTCTAGAACCATGGATAGAGGCAGGGAATTGGGCCAGGAGATAATAAGTAGCTAAGTATTTGCAACTGTGGCTTTGAAGTATTAACTAGGAATGGGCAGTTTGGCAAACTAAGGAGTACCCATTTCCCTCAACCTGATTTCAAAACCCCTATGAAAGTAATTAGTCCAGACCTCTATCAAGAGTAATTTCTCCTCTTCCCCAGCAACTTGCTTTGTGAGAAGGAAGAAGCAGAGAGAGAAAGAGGATGTATGCAAGAAACATAATGAGAACCAAAGACTGAGAGGGACGGAGGGATGGAAGAAGAGCACAGATCCTATCTACACCGGTTTGAGTCCCACCCACCACCAGGAGACAGCCCTGACAGATTAGCTCTGAGTGAATATAGAGATCTTTGACAGGAAAAAAACTTACCTTTTGCCTTACACAGAACTTAATATATATTTAGACATTTGTCAAAACATTCCAGGTTTGCAAGACCCTTGCCTCTACAAGTCTTTGTTATTTTTTAAAAAATTATTTCAAATACTACACTTTGGAACAGCATTAAAAACTATTTTGAGGCGACAGCAACATCAAAAACGACGACAGCAACAACATGAGTCCAATGCAGTGGCGGAGCTTGGAGTGTGTGGAGGGGGGGCAATAGGGGGCAGGGCTACGGTGCATGGGGGTGTAGCTGTGGCACGGAGGCATGGCTACAGTGTGTGGGGGTGGGGCTACAGCACATAGGGGTGGGGCTATGGCGTGTGGGGAAGGGCAAGCAAGGAGCAGGATGCCCCAAAAAAATTGCTGCAGGGGTGAACTGCCCTCATTGACCCCCATCCCTATGCGACTGGCCCAGTGCTTTTCTAAAGTTTCAATTTGCAGTGAGCAGAAGTAATAAGAGATTAAGTGCTGTGTTGGATCATTGTCTCCTTACTTTTGCTAGGCGTAAGTTGTACAAATGCTAAGTGGATAAGAATAGTCTGAAAATCTTCAGGATTTAGCATCAGATCAAAAGTAAGTAATCTCCATGCATACCAGCCTGGAGAGGTCAGCCTGGATCCCTTTATTCACTCTATCCTTGTAAGAGACAAATTGTTGTTTTCTATGCCTACAAGTCATTTCTGACTTATGGTGGCCCTAAGGTGATCCTCTCACAGGGTTTTCTGGGGACTGAGAATGTGTGACATACCCAAGTGAGTTTCTATGGCTGAGCTAGGAATCGAATCCTGGTCTCCAGAGTTGTGGTCCAATACTCAAACCACCACACCACGCTCTTTAAGGGACAAATCAGAGGTATTATTCATCAATTATTTACTAGTCCAATTCCCCAAAAATGCTCAAGGTAATGCATATGGCTTTCTTCATCACACCCACCATTCTTCTTCACAACTACTTCATGTGGTAGGTAAGGCTGAGCGATAGTTTGGCTGGTTCAACATCACCCAATTACCCCATCCAACCTATACACCAAACTAGATCACCACATCAATGTGAACTGCTAATCATTTGTTTCTTCAGTTCTGCATAAACCATAGTTACTCAGGTCCATAGTTTAACTATGTTTAACATAAACATACCATAGTTAAACATAAACATAGTTAAACATACTTGTTAAACAAACAAGTATGTGATGGAGAACTTCCTCCAATATCAGTTTTCCCACATAATACTTTCATTGACTGTGGACAGACTTGGGACTCTCATTTTTTTCAAGATTTTTAAACAGAGATTGGATGGGCATTTTTAAGGAATGTTTTACTTGCATATTGCTGCATCACAGTGGGCTGGACTAGACAACCATTGCAGTATCTTCCAACTGTATGATTGTTTGAAGTTGCTTCTCTAGGTTGTAGATGGTCACCTTGTGCTACTGAGCCAGCCTTGCTCGTCTATTCAGAAAACTAAGGACAATATTTTGATAGGGCTTCACTATGCTAATCATATTCTAGAATGCAGTGTCTCTTCTTTGTCTGAATAAATCTTTATCAAGTAGGTATTAATAGCATGGACATCAAAAGAAGCAGTGATGATATCTTTACTGCATCAAAGTAAAGCCTTAGACAATGATGGAATAATCTTCTACAGTGCTGAAAGAAGCTTCAGGTATCTTTGTTTCAGGTAACTATTACAGTGAATTTAAAAGATAGTTTCCCAGCAGATGATGATCTAAGTAAACTTCATATTCTTTCTTAGTCTTAAATATGGCACTTTGGACCAATAGAGTTTAAGATTCGTGTTAGGGGCAATATATCAGGTAACATGTATTTGCTTTTTTTTAAAAAAAAAATTTTTCTCATTTAACACATAATTTTAACAAGTCTGTGTTTTTTAATTATTTTTAATCCCCTCTTCTTACTTAGTTTAGCTTATGAAAATTTTGTATTGATTCCTGAGCTGTTCTAAACAAACTAATAACTCTGCATAGTCACTTAAAATACATGAAACTCCATGAAGAAACATTGTACAAAGTAGGGATGGGACAAATCCAGAATTTTCCAAATCCGGATCTGAATCTCTGGAAGGTTCTGGGAATCCATGAATCACACGAATCTCTAATCTTTTGAATCCTTTTTTTAAAAAAGGGTTTAAAAAGCAAGGGAAAGAAAGAACTTCCACTGAAAAGTGTTTTTGAAGCAGAATTTGAAATCTTTGTTTAATGAAAAACAAATTAAATAAATTCTGGTTCAAAAACACTTTTCAGCAGAAGTGCTTTCTTTCCCTTGCTTTTTAAACCCTTTTTAAAAAGAAGGATTCAAAAGATTACAGATTCGTTGTTATTCGAAGTTGATGTCTTTTGTTTGATCAGGATGAGACCTTGGAACAGTTTTCTCGGGGAGCGGGGGAATCATAGCTCTAAGAAGCACCCAGCCATGCTGGTTGTGAAATTATAAGAGTTGCATTCCCACTTGCTCAAATCTAGGATTTACTTGTTCAAAAGACTGCTGTTATGCATGCAGTTCTTAGCACTGGGGATCTGCAGCCACTACTCAAGTGTATGTGTGTGCATGCATGTATGCATGTGTGTATAATTTCCAAAATACACTGAAAAAATCACATTTAAGTATGAGAAGAGATTGTCAGTGCTATTCAATCTTGTCAGTACTCAAATGTTAAATCAAATGTTAGGTCTTTGAATAGATTAGAACGACTGAATCAATAGTGCATATAGCTGTTGCCTTACCACGTTATCATTAAATCAAAGGCTCTAAAAACTTCCATACAGGCTAATAAGTGGTGCTATGGAGGGAAATCCGACCCTCAGACCTAAAGGGTTTGAGATGCTGAAATGACTATGGCTGCCTGATGGCCTCCTGCCAAAGCATCAAACCATCTCTCCACTATTTTTTCCCTCCATTTTAGGAAAGGGGTCTCCATTTCTCTTTTTATTCATTTTCTTCCTTTTAAAATCCACAAGGTGGCAAGAAGAACAAGACAGGCAAAAACAGAGCTGAATGATGCATTTCCTCCAATCTTAATCCTTCTTATTGGTCCTCCTGTATTGTTTTAACAATTCAAATCAAAACATTGAATTAATTATTAATTATTTGATTAATTAATAATCCAGAGATATTAATTATTAAAGATTAATCAGGACCACCCACACCAAATTGGGATACCTAGAATGCATGCACACCTACTTATTTTAAAAAGGAATTTTAGGGCCAAAAAAAACAGATCCCCAAAATGGCATCTAATAGACAAATCATGCTTCAAGAGGTTTCTGGGGTGTAATAATATTGGGGCAAACTGGAGGGATTGGAGACTTGTGGGGTTGTGCCCTGCCTGCAGGCCATACCTTGCCCACCCCAACCCAGGTGCTTCAAAAACCTTTGCAAAGGAAACTTTTTCTTTGAAAGTACTTTCACTGAGTCAGTGGAGTATCTGCTTTTTGGAACTGCGATAACTTAGGAAGGAGACATTTCAGCAGCTATTTTTAACCTGTATTCTGAAGTCCCACGAGAGAATAAGGCAAAGGATTCGGCTGTCTCCAGCAGGATCCAGCCAGCAGTGGCTGGGAGGACAGCAGAAGGCATGGGATCGCACTCCTTGCCACTGCCTCTTGCTCGCCACATGTAAGATCTGGCCAGTGGCAGCCAGGAAGACAGTGGAAAGGGTGGGATAGTGCTCCTCGCCGTTGCCTCCCACTCACCCCATGCAGGATCCGGCCAGCGGCAACCAGGAGGACAGCCGAAGGCATGGGATCACACTCCTCACTGCTGCCTCCTGCTCGCCCCATCAAGAATCCAGCTGGTGGTGGCCAGGAGGACAGCGGAAGGCATGGGATTGTGCTCCTCGCTGCTGTCTCCCGCTCGCCCGATTGAGTATCCGGCCGGCGGTGGCTGGGAGGACAGCAGAAAGGGTGGGATCGTGCTCCTCACCTCTGCCTCCCACTTGCCCCATGCAGGATCCACAGAAGGATGGCAGGGAGCGTATTTGAAAGATTCCGTTCGACTATTTTGGTGGTGAGATTCGGATCTGCGAATCTCGAATCCTTACCCAGGATTTGAGGATTCTAGGATTTGGTTGGCCCATCCCTAGTACAGAGTCTGGTCCATTTAGCCCAGCACTGGCAGCAGCTATGTCCAGGGCTTTGGGCTGGAGATGCCAAAGACTGGGCCAGACCCCTTCATATGTAAAGTATATGCTCTACTATTAAGCAATAATTACATAATTAAATATTAAGCAGCAGCTCTCCGCACATCCTGCTTGGTGGTAAACCCGTATGAGCTAAATTTATGATTGAACTATATCAACTAAACTACTGATCTTGTTGTTGTTGTGTGTCCTCATGTCATTTCCTGCTTATAGTGAACCTAAGGTGAATCTGTCACAGGGCTTCCTCGTACTGAGAGTGTGTGATGCATCCAAGACCATCCAGTGCATTTCCATGGCTGAGTGGGGAATCAAACCTCGGTCCCCGAATCCATAGTCCACCACTCAAACCACTACACCAATGCTGGCTCTCAAACTACCAATCTTATCAGGGTGTGAAGAAAGAGAAGGGATGGTTAAGCCTTGGAAAACAACTAGAGAAGTAGAGCTGCCAGAATGAAAACTGCTTTTGCCCCTTCAGCGGTTGTACAGGAGAGGGAATTTCAGCAGGTGTGACTGGTTGCTTGGTTGTGTGACAATAACCATTTGCTGAAAGACTTTTATACAACTATTAAAGGGACAGGAGCACCCTGCAGTTTTCACTGTGGCAACCCTGTATAGAACAGGTGCAAGAGAAATAAACATTTAAAGGGGCTTAAATGCTGTTGATACTCCCCACTAGAGTGGGTCCATACAAATGACTGGATTACCTATGTGCTGACTCCATGATTCAATGACTGATTCAATAGGTCTGCTTTAGTTGGGACTAACCGACAGGATTCCAGCCATGATCAGAGCTGCTTCTCAACTCCGTCAAGTACATCTATTGCACACTTGAATAAAATGGGTACAAAGGTTGGAAGATTTTTCAATATCTCCAATAAATCTGAAAGGGCACCATGCATTAGAAAGATAAGTTGCTTGCAGAGGCAGAGAGAAAGGTCTCCCTGGCAAAGGCTCTAAATAAACAGGAATCTTCTGAGTGTGAAAGAAGCCTTATCAGAGATAATCAAAGAACCTCTGTTATTTCCCTAGTTTCATTTACTTTCATGAACATTTCCAGCACAGAGCTGCTAAATTCTGGGTGCGTATAAAATACTACATTTGGAAGAAACATTTTTATGTACAGTGTGTGGATTCCTGGCTATTTATATTGAAAAAGGGCAAAATTTACAAGTGAATGGAAGAATATATATCTAGTTTTCCAGCTGATCAATAAACACATTTGCTTCTCTGAGGCTTGTCAAGCAAGCTGCACAGCCAAGCCAAGGAAGCTGGAGGGTTAAGAAAAAGATGGATGCTCTGTATTAAACCTCTAAGTGCTTTGAAATTACCTTTAATTTACAAAGCCCATTTTGATGGAATTCACAATCCTGGCAGACTCCGTCGTACAAGGTCAGAACTTTTGAATTACTGTACTGGAATCCATCATTAGAAATCTAAAATATACAAAGAATATATCATTTTATGTGATCATGTTCCATATAGATAGTGTCTGCAAATTCTAAAGCACATGCCCAATATGCCCCTGAACTGAATGTCTGCCAAGAAGATAAATTAAACCACTTGCAAGTTACTTTCCTGCAAGCTAACAAATCATTCGATGCTGCAAACTGAAAAGCCATTCATTTATTACCAAAATATCTTTTTGTTCAGATAAAATCTGGGCTTACTGATAACTGTGTACTTTGTTAAGCCTCTTTCCGTAAATTTCTTAGTTGGGTAGACACCATTTTGAACAATAAATCCTCCTCCAGACACTTTGACTGCAATCCATACAGCATTTACTCTTGAGGAAATGCATGGATGTCAACAAGATTTTCTTGAGATTGCTTCAGCATAAGAGGATTCTGCATTTGCTCTCTACTGAAGATGAAATTCCATTCCTAAGACATTCATTCAACATTCATTCGTAAGCCGTAAAGTCACAAGTGTTTATTCTTTGGAGGAATGAGCAGAAAATCAGAGCTGATTTTTCTGCCTCTTCTGTTTCCTATGGTAAGATGTGTGCCTAATTATGAACATACACCCATTACATATGATGGGTCTTTTTAGTCAAAACAGCCAAGGAGGTCAGAGGGCACAAGGAATAAAAAGATAGCAATGGAGGCTTTGCCCTTTAGAGAGAAAGGATCTTTAATACAGTTGTAATTTAAGGACTGAACACAATCCCAGATCCCTGCTTACGAGGGAGGAGGGTCATTTGTGCCACCATTCTGGACCAGAGAGCAGAAGGAAGGTTTCCATTTGCACCAGTGAGTCAACCTGATTACACAGAGTTCAGTCTGCCCACATTGCATGCTGAGAATTTTCACCCTGCCCTTGAGACCAGTCAACAGCCTGGCTGACCTAAATGGAGCAGGACCTTACTGAGAAGGATCAGTGGAGGTGGGAGAGGTATCTCTCTGATCAACCCATTTTATATTAGCCACTGCTTAGCTTTGTCTCCTTGTGTGGGCCCTGCCTTCCTACCTTCAGTTTAGCATGTTGGCCACTAGTGTTACCCTCCCCACCAGGGCTGAAAATGATATGTCAACGGGCTAAGTTGGCAGCTAGATTCATTTTTGCCCTTTCTACAGCAATCCAGGTATTTCCTTTATTCTATTTTTTCTACTCTTGCTAACTCATGTTTCATCACTGTCATATATTTAATATATGCAGATTGTAGGCTTTAGGCAGGATCTAGTTTTTAATCTTTCTACTATTAAATATGTTTTAAGTGCTTTTTAAACACTTTTTAATTATATATTTTTGAAAAATATTAGTCAGTTCTTTTATTTAACTTCTGCAAATTAATATTTTAGCTTGTTGTTGTTGTGTGCCTTCAAGTTGTTTTTGATTTATGGCAACTACAAGACAAACCTATAACAGGGTTTTCTAGGGAGCTGAGAGTGTGTGACACAGCCAAATTCACTCAGTGGGTTCCCATAGCTGAGAGGGGAATCAAATCCTGGTCTCCAGGGCCATAGTCCAATAGTCAAACCACTGTACTACACTGGCTCTCTATTTTACCTTGATCTTTTAAAAATTATTTTAAGCTGCCTTGCATCCCATCTTGGGAGAAAGGTGGGATATAAATTCAACAAACAAACAAACAAACTACTGATAAGGAAGGTAGGCTTACCATGCCCTCCCCATAAGGGGTTCCTCATCAGGCCGTTGAGGGGAGGCCTCTTGTACCAGTCTGGCTACTAGGGTTGGAGGCCGGCCCCTCCTTCTTGGTGGCAGGAGGGATCTGCATAGTTGGTTTTTATCCATCTGGTTTTCAAGTTATGGGTTTTCAAATTATGGATTGATTGTTTTTAATATGCATGCTTTTTTAATCTGATGCTAATACTCTTTTAACTGATTATGTATTTTTAATTGGTGTTCATGTTTTCAACTGTGTTATATATTTGTTGCTGCATTTTAATCTGTTGTTCCCCACCTCAATCCATAGGGGAAGGTAGGAAAGAAATAAATCAGCAGAAGCAGCAGCAGCCACAGCCACTTCTCCTTCTCCTCCTCCTCCTCCTTCTCCTAATATAGCAGTCCATGCTTTAGTGACCCATCTTCCACAAGTGGGGGGGGGGCTTGTTTTGGAGCTGGCCTGGGCTGATCGGCCAGCAGGCAAACCATCTAATGGCTGATCTCTTAGTCCATGCTACACCAAGCATTTTAAGCTGGAACCGATAAAGTTGTGCCTGTGATTCAAAATCCCATTGCCATATAGTCCTGTCTAGGCATTTACTTTCAAAGCCCTTTGCAGGAATTCACATGAACAAATTCAGAGCTAATTTACAGAGGGAGGATGTAGGTTAACAAAGAAGAAACATAAAATTCCTTAGGTTGTTATTTAAAACACATCTGGGATCACAAGACAAACTTTGAGCAGGACAGACCAGAAGGAACAAGAAAAAAAATGAAGTGTGAATGAAATGAATGAAATGAAAAAATGAAGAGGATGCAGCATTTCATTTTCTTTTCAAGTGACAAAACATTACTATCTTTTCTCACTCAGGTGTGAGGATGTCTCACTGGAGGTGGAGAGGGGAGAAGGGGGGAGGTGGAGATTGCTAGGTCCAGCATTTGTAATGCAAAACTGGGCAAGGACATTAGAATCTATTCAGACAGAATGAATTCGAATTAGCATAACTTGGCTTGGTTTTAAGAATGAACTCAGTGCTCTCAGTGTCTGATTGAGAAGAGGAGCTATCCAGCTGCATTCTTCGTAGACAAGAGCATTTGAGAAAAAGAATACATTTTAATAGGGTGGGGGGGGGGGACCTGCATCTCTAGGACTTAATCTGCAAAAAATGTGAAGTCTGTGGCTCAGATCTGAAATTGGAACAAAACCTCTATTTGGAGACAGGATGTAGTTATTTGCTGGGGGAGGTCAGCATACTCTGCACTTGATCAGGCCTGCTTTCCACATCAGTTAGCAGATATAAAGGTTTCCAGCAATGTTAATACAGGAGGTGATGTGACAGACACAAGCCCATAATGCTGAAAATAGATTCTAGGCCTAAATGAATCAGGCTTTCTGGAGCTGAAAGATGGATTGTTTTACAGGCAAAAGCAAACTGATCACTCTTAATGCAATTTTAACCTCAATTTCTTTCTTTTACCAAAGCCCTCAAGATGTTTATTTTCTCAGTGCAGCGTTAATGACTCAGCTAATGAACATTAATAATGCTGAGAACTTCAGCAGCCTCCATGTAATAAGATATTTACAAACTTATTTATTCTGCTGCTCTTTTTTTTTTCCCCTTAAATGTTGGCTCTGTCCTTCTCACCCCCAGACCAACTGGCAGATCTTTGAAAAGTTAAAAGGCAACTATAATAATTTAATGCACTTGAATCATTTAATAATTCTGGCATCTGTTAGGAGAAAAGTGACCAAAGTTTCCTATGGAGTGGGTAGAGCTGTTGAGCACTTTCTTGGTTACATCACTAGGTCACCAAAGCCCAGTTTTTTTTCCCCAACTGCAAACCTCTGAAAACAGAAAAAGAGAGAAAATGGAAACAATCTTGCTTATTCCTGCTATTTCAGTGGCCTGAAAGCCACAAGAGAAAGAGTCAGGAATGTAAGTGAGAAGATTTTCACTGAGTGGACAGAAACAAACCTGGAGTAGGAACAGAAGGTTTAGGTCATATAAAAGAGCTTTAACTGAAGGAAAATTCCAGTGAGGGGCAGAATTATCATTTGAATGGGCATTACCCTCATTTGCCATCCCCCCAATATATTCCAGAGGTACTTCGGACAAGGATATAAATGTTGTTTTGGTGGTAAGTGCAAATCTTAAGCTTCCTCTGACACCTGAGAGCCCAGCCAATTCTTCTGTCTTCTCTTGTTTTCTACAGCAGCTGTGGCAGAAAAGAGGATACCCACAGAGATGTATGACAAGGAACCAGCCCGGTTCCTTCTCCCTCTAGGCTGCTTAAGGTTGAAGCTCAGCTCGCACCACAAACACTAGCTGAGAGTGAGGCCAGCTTTGTCAGCTGATCTCCATCCCAACCGAGCAATTTGTGAAATAATCAATCTGTAGTCTTCATTCATTGGACCAGGAGGTGCCACTGCCAAAATACCGAAATTTGATGGCAGTGTAGCAAATATAGCAAGGAAATAAAAGTGGGAAACCACATGCAGTTTCGAGGCCATGGTTAGACCCATTTCTGGTACAAAGGATACCTACAGAGTGGCCTATATTACCCTATGAACAATATAGGAGATTGCAGGATAGATAAGGGAGCTATTTAGCACTGTCTTTTAGAATCCTCAATCAGTGCCATAGGCCTACTGCTTCCATGCTCAAGGATGGAGCTATCTACTTCAGGTGGCACCATGGGAAAAGAAAAAGAGGAAGACAGGGATCATTTGAATGGTGCAACATACTTTTTAAAAATGCAGGTGCTAGATCATAGAACCATAGAATCATAGAAATGGAGAGTTGGAAGAGACCACACGGGCCATCCAGTCCAACCCCTTACCATGCAGGAATACCCTCAAAGCACTCATCTGGGTTCTGCTTCAGGCAGCAAGATCAGTGCTGTTATATAATATTAGATTCACCCCAACAGTATATCAACTATATGAATGTTTGTGCTAAAATATAACATTAGACGAAAAGGAGATCCAAGAATATTCTGCATACACAGAAGACTTTGTGAATATTTTGTGAAACGGTTTATTACAGAGTGCAGTATATAAGCATTGCCACCTGTCTCTGAGAGCAAATGGGATGCATATTTGGTAGTCTGTTTAAATAGATGTATTAGGGATGTAAGGCGCATTCACAGTTTTTCTTATCCTCAGCTAGCAAACATATCTTAATGTATGTCAAGATTACAACAGTGTTTTAGCATATTTGGGTTTTTTTAATATTCTGAGACTATAAATATTTCATTTGTGCAAAAAATGTATTTTGTGCACATAGTTTCTGAATGAAAATACATTGCATTTGCACAAAATAAAATGGTTTTGGTGAAGAATATAGATATTTCACAGAAAATAGAGCTTTTTGTGCAAAAAAGATCAAGCATCTTAACAACCATTGAACATGTCCCAAAATTCTCATAATCTCATCCATTGGATAACTTTTGAAATAATTCATCCTTATACATAAGAATGAAATTAATGAAGGTTTACATCCCTAACTAAAAGCTACCATTCTAGTCACACTTAAAAGAATATGAATCCCTTTCAAATTGACAGGGGATATTAAATGTGCTTAAGGTTACTGTGGATGCAGAAAATTAAGAGGAGATTGCTAAAATCATATCTAGATTAAAGCTATTGCATAACAAGTGCCAACACAGCTCACTATTAATGTGTAAGGCCCTTTAAACTTTAATCTATCTGTGTTTAATTTCTTTTTGTGGATTGGACTGGTGGCCAATCAAGCAGGTATCAACCATGAAACTTGTGGGGGGAAAAAACCAGCTGTGTGTGTGTGGGGGTGGGGGGGTACATATGCCAATTTCCGATTATGGAAATGACTAGTTGTAAACAGCTACTTGAAGTGAATTCTTTTTTCCACTATAACAGAAGCATAACTAGGTTCTGCTGTGATTGTAATGTGATGAAGATTAACTTCACAGCTTTTGTAATGAACCTGTACCTCACTGAGTTACTTTCATAATTACTGAGTATATGTAGCTTGATTAATCATAGAAACATAGAAATGTAGAGTTGGAAGAGACCACACGGGCCATCCAGTCCAATCCCCTACCATGCAGGAATACCCTCAAAGCACTCCCGACAGATGGCCATCCAGCCTCTGCTTAAAAACCTCCAAGGAAGGAGACTCCACTACACTCCGAGGCAGCATATTCCACTGCCGGGCAGCCCTGACTGTCAGGAAGTTCTTCCTGAGGTTCAGGTGGAATCTCCTTTCCTGCAGCTTGAATCCATGGCTCCTTGTCCTGGTCTCTGGAGCAGCAGAAAACAAACCCTCTCCTTCCTCTATGTGGCATCCCTTCAAATATTTAAACATAGCTATCATGTCCCCTCTTAACCTTCTCTTCTGCAGACTGAACATACCCAGCTCTCTAAGTCTATCCTCATAGGGCTTGGCTTCCAGGCCCTTCACCATTTTGGTCACCCTCCTCTGGACCTGCTCCAGCTTGATCATGTCCTTCTTGAATTGGGGTGCCCAGAACTGGACACAGTATTCAAGATGAGGTCTAACCAAAGCAGAGTAGAGTGGTACCAGTACCTCCCTCGATCTAGACACCATACTCCTATTGATGGAGCCAAGAATTGCATTGGCTTTCTTGGCTGCTGCATCACACTGCTGACTCATGTTCAGCTTGTGGTCTATTAAGACTCCTAGATCCCTTTCACACATACTGCTATCCAGCCACGTGTCCCCCATCCTATATTTCTGCATTCCATTTTTTCTATCTAAGTGTAGGACCTTACACTTCTCTCTGTTGAATTTCATTTTGTTAGCCTTGGCCCAGCTCTCCAATCTATCCAGGTCATTTTGAATTTTGATCCTGTCCTCTGACGTATTAGCAACCCCTCCCAATTTGGTGTCATCTGCAAATTTGATGAGCATGCCCTCTATTCCTTCATCCAAGTCATTGATGAAAATATTGAACAGCACTGGGCCCAGGACAGAATCCTGTGGCACCCCGCTAGTCACTTCTCTCCAGGATGAAAAGCAGCCATTGGTGAGCACCCTTTGGGAATGGTCAGTCAACCAGTTACAGATCCACCTTAAAGTAGCTCTGTCCAGCCCGCATTTTACTAGCTTCTTTGCAAAAATGTCATGGGGAACTTTGTCAAAGGCCTTACTGAAATCGAGATATGCTACATCCACAGCACTCCCTTCATCTATCAAGCTAGTAACTCTATCATACAAAGAGATAAGATTAGTCTGGCATGACTTATTTTTGAGAAATCCATGTTGACTTCTCGTGATTACCGCATTGCTTTCTAAGTGATTAGAAACTGACTGCTTAATGATCTGCTCCAGGATCTTTCCGGGTACTGACGTCAGGCTGACTGGGCGATAATTATTTGGGTCCTCTTTTTTTCCCTTCTTGAAGATGGGGACAACATTTACCCTCTTCCAGTCTGCTGGAACTTCTCCTGTCCTCCAAGATTTCTCAAAGATTATAGCAAGCGGTTCCGAAATGACCTCTGCCAGTTCTTTTAATATCCTAGGATGCAGTTCATCTGGCCCTGGAGACTTGAATTCATCCAGTGTGGCCAGGTATTCCTGTACCACCTCTCTACCTATTACGTGCCTCATTTCCCCTGCTTCCTGACCTGCTCCCCAACCGCCAGGTTGAGTGCTTGTATCCTTCTGGGAAAAAACTGAGGCAAAGAAGGTGTTAAGTAGTTCTGCCTTTTCTCTTCCCCCTGTTAGTAATTCGCCGTCTTCTCTGCACAGCGACCCTATCGCCTCTTTCTTTTTCCTTTTGCTGCGGACATATTTAAAAAAGCCCTTTTTATTGTTTTTAATGTCTCTGGCCAGCCTAAGTTCATTCTGTGCTTTAGCCTTTCTGACCTTCTCCCTACGTCTCCTGGCTACTTGCTTAAATTCTTCTTTGGTGGTTTCCCCCCTCTTCCATTTCCTGTACACGTTTCTCTTAACGCTTAGCTCAGCTGAGAGTTCTTTAGTCAACCATTCTGGTTTCTTCAGAAGCCTTCCATTTTTCCTGCTTATTGGCACAGTTTTAGACTGTGCCTTCAGTATCTCCCTTTTAAGGAATTCCCATGCCTCCTGAACTCCTTTCTCTTTCACTATTCTTGACCACGGAATTTCAGCCAGCAGCTCCTTAAGTTTACAGAAGTCCGCTTTTTTAAAATCTAAGACGAGTGTCTGGCTACACTTATCTTCCCCTTCCCACTGAATGCCAAATTCCAATAGGGCATGGTCACTCCCCCCTAAAGATCCAACCACTTCTACCTCATTAACAAGGTCATCCCTGTTGGTCAGGATCAGCTCTAGAATATTTGGTCCCCTTGTCGCCTCTTCCACCTTCTGGACCATGAAATTGTCTGCGAGACAAGCAAGAAACTTGCTGGACCTTGCTGTCTTGGCAGAGTTTGACTGCCAACGTGTATCCAGGTAATTGAAATCTCCTATTATTACTGTATCTCTCCTTTTTGAATGCGCGGTCATTTGGTTGAGGAAGGCATCATCAAGGTCCTCAGTCTGGGTTGGAGGTCTGTAGTAAACCCCCACCAGAATATCCCTATTGTTTCTCGCTCCCTTAATTCTTACCCAGATGCTCTCGACCTGGCTTTCTGGGTTTAAGTCACCAATCTCTTCACAGGTGAAAACATCCTTGACATACAAGGCTACTCCTCCTCCTTTCTTGTTTGGTCTATTTCTACAAAATAGGCTATACCCCTCTATTCCTACATTCCAATCCTGAGACTCATCCCACCAGGTCTCAGTGATGCCTATCAAATCATATTTATTTTGTTGTACTAGGAGTTCAAGTTCATCTTGCTTGTTTCCCATACTCTGCACGTTAGTGTAGAGACACTTAAATCCCCGGGCCCTTCCTGCAAGTCCTGTACTATAGTTTCTACTCCTCCCACCATTGGACGCTTGTACTACTTGGTCAATATCATTTGGGCCTTTTCCCTCTGCACTCGCCGAGTCTTTGCCCTTAATAATATTGTCTCCCTCCCCAGCAGAACTTAGTTTAAAGACCTCTTAATCCTTGGTGCAAGACTGTTTGCAAAAACATTCCTGCCAAGTTTCGTGAGGTGCAGCCCATCCCTTGCCAGAAGCCCACATTCATGGAAATTCAGGCCGTGTTCCAAAAACCCAAACTGTTGCTGGCGGCACCATGTGCGGAGCCAGTTGTTGACCTCTGCTATTGCCCTTTCCCTTCATGCGCCATATCCTTGAACAGGGAGGAGAGATGAAATGACCACCTGTGCACCAAGGTCCTTAAGCTTTGTCCCCATAAGCTCGTAGTCCTTTGCGATGTGGTAAAAGCTGCTCCTCGCAGTGTCATTGGTTCCGACATGAACCAAAATGAGGGGCTTATGGTCAGTGGGCTTGACCAGCCTGGTTAGCCTCTCTGTTATGTGGTTGATTTTGGCCCCAGGAAGACAGCAGACTTCTCGATTGAACTTGTCGGTTTTGCAAATTGCCGGTTCGGTTCCTCTGAGCAAGGAGTCCCCAACAACCAGAACTCGCCTCCTCTGAGGCTTGGCCGGGGCTCCTTGATGAGCAGGTTCTTCTAGGACTGCCTGGGCACTCTGTTGAGGCTGGGAGTGTTGATCTAGTTCCTGTTGCCAAAGTTGGATTCCTTTTTGTTGACATTCTGTTCCCTCCTCCTGGTGTTCCTCATTGTTCATAAGGCCAAGAACTTTGAAGCAATTGTGTAGGTTGAGAGTCTCTGTTTCCTTCCTGGTCCTCCTACTCCTCCGTGTGACACTCTTCCAAGTATCCGTTTCTTGGCCCAGTGTTCTGACTTCCTGATCTGGCAGCTCCCCCGCGCATTCGGTCTTCAGGAAGGTCTTCTCTGCCCTATCCAAAAACTCCTCACCTTCCCTAATAAGACGAAGATTAGAAACTCGTGCCTCCAGCTGGCGAATCTTCTCCTCCAAGAAGGTCACCAGCTTGCACTTGGTGCAGGTGTACCCGATAATATCTTGTGGCAAGAAAAGGAACATTACTTAGGATTACGCAGATATTTTTTGTACCACAGGCCAGTGAGTTGTATGGCATTCTGGTGTGCTTTTTTAAGTAACCAAAGGAAATTATTTGATTACTTTTGATTAATGATAAAGTAAGTCCTTTTTAAAAAAAATAATCCAAAAAAACCCTGCTTTTGGAGGCCCTCAGACCTGATTATTTTAAAGTAACTTTCGAGCTCAGATGAGTTCATGGAAAAGACACACACAACCAACTTCCATCTCTGTGGCAGAGCCACTTAAAAATTACTTCATCTTCAGAGAAGGAGTTTTGTGCAGTGACTCCTATTCAGCTAGACAAATGTTTAAATTAGCCCCATTGTCTGCCTATTCTCAGAGTATGGCTGTCTTGGTTAGCAATTTCAATATGGAGGATGTGAGACAAAGAGGCCTCCAGTGGGCAGCGCTATGAAGCTGAGTGCAATTTCGTACTTGTAACCTAATCAAGAATTTCAACCTGGGGCTCTAGAAATGAAATATGGATGATTAAGAATTGATTCACTCACAATATCAGCTCCGGATGATTACTAGGAACAGTGATTGTAATTTGCACCTTAAGACTACTTATTAACACACCCATGATGCTTAATTTCCTCTATTCCTTTGTTTTCTTATTTATTAATAGGAAGTACTAAAGATCCCTTGTCCTTCAGCACCCTCATTCACAGTGATTAGCAAAGAGTAGCAATCTGCAATATCCATTTTATCGTCACAATGCTTGAAAAATCTCTTTTTAAATTGTTTTGCTAGTAGCACAAGAAATTCTTACTTTCACTTGCCATCTTGCGTATGGTTCAACATCCATCATGAAACGAACAGCTTCTACTCCTGTATTGTTCAGAGCAGGGATCTGGCACTCCACAGCTGTCTCATTCAAAAACTTTGTTTTTGTGGTTTCATGTTTGCTGGGTATCCATTCACCATTGTGATACTACAGAAAACAAAGCCATCAGATATAAGTGAATTATTCCAGGTCTATATATAAATTATTCACCTTTTATTTTATTTTATTTGGGCAAGATTTTCAATCGCATGCTATGCTGCAAGTTAAATATCATAAACATTGTATGCATTGCATTACAAAGGGAAATACATGGTTTTATCCTATCAAATATGAACAGAACAGATACAGTAGAATATGATGGCACATCTCAACAGGGACTGTATTACTTTGGGATATTCAGGTTCATAACCAGTAACAGATCTACCACCTGTATCCTCATCCACAAGTTTCCACAGTCCCAGTGCCATAACAGAAGTTATCACTAAGGATGTGCATTCAAAAATCTGAAATAAAAAAGGATGCAAAAAATGCCCCATTTTATTTTCTATGCAAAATTCCAATTTTGAATTAATCAGAAAGAAATAATAGTGAATGAGCATTCTTTCTTTTGAGTTTCTTTTTGGGAGGGTTTCCCCACTTAGATTTATGGAGGCCTGCTGTACCTCCATAATATGATTAGCATGTTGACACAGTGTTGCCAGCTTTAAGTAGGACCACATTGGAAGAAAAAGCTTGCTATTATATTGACATAATTCCTGCCTAGTTATTTCAAGTTATTTGTTATTCTCCATTCTTGCTAGTATACTACCCTCTTGGATTTTATTAGTTTCATTGGTTGTTAATTTATTCTGTACCATTCAGTTCAGGTCCAGGTTATTTGCAGGACTTTATTTTCCCACATGAAGCTGCTTCTGTTTTGAGATTGCCTGTAGAGGCCCTTCTCTCTCTCCCACCATTTTCACAGGAACACCTGGTAGGAAATAGGAGAGGGACTTCTTGATGGCTGCTCCCAAATTCTGGAACTCCTTTTTCGGGGATATTAGACTGATACCTTCCTTGCTATCTTTCCTCATGCAGATGAAGAGCTTTTTTGTTTCAGTAGGCCTTTGAAGGAGAAGCAGTGTGGTGTAGGGGTTTGAACACTGGATTATGACCCTGGAGACCAGAGTTTGATTCCTCACTCTGCCAAGGAAACCCACTGACTGACTTTGGGTGCATTACACACTCTCAGCTCCAGAAAACCCCATGATAGGGTTGCCTTAATGTCTCCATAAGTCAGAAATGACTTAAAGCACAAAACAGCAATAAGGCTTTTGAGGACTGACTGTTGAGGGCAAACAGGTTTTGCATAATGTGTTGGACTGTTATTTGTGTTATTGTTTTTTACATGGTTTATGGGTTTTACCAGTTTTAATTTTCTGACAGTTTAATTTCTTTTTAAATTTTGTATACTGTTACTGTTTGTATCTGTTTTAACTGTGGCGAGCTGCCTTGAGTCCCAAACTGAGAAAAAGGCATATTAAAATACAACAACAACTTCCTTGTACCTTTCTCTTTCTGGTCACATTTCTCAAGGGACCTGTCACATATCACCCTGAAGATACTTGCTATGTCTGACTTTGGAAGCTCAACAGGACTGGGCCTGGTTAATATTTGGATGGAACACCAGCAGGTAATACCAGCAATTTCCAAGTTGGTAGCGTTACCATATGTTCTCCTTTTCTAGATAAGTCCTGTTTTTCAGATCTAAAATATCTATCTGGGTGTTTGTTAAAAAATGTCTTAGAATTTTAAAAATGTCAGCTACTGCTTCATCTTTTCGCTGTTGACACCACCTTTTCATTGCCATCTTGCCAGCTCCATCAAGATCTCTGCTGAGAGAAGAGATCAAGGGTGGCCTCACAGAGTACTCAGAGATAGAGACAGAGGTAAATAATAGATAGACAGAGAAAGAGACTCGAGGAAAGGACAAAGACCTGAGAAGGAAGGCAAGCTAGCCAAGGGAAGTGGATGATGAAGGGAATTTCCTTTTGCCATAGTCTTCACACTTGCAGGGTAGGGCAATATGCAGTTGCCTGGACCTCATATCCATCTTGGAGAAGTCAGGCTTCATTTTAAAATACAAGCTGGAACTTTCCGAACAACAACATTTTTTAAAAAAATCTCCCTTCTGTTAACAAGGAAATGGCTCCTTGATGTGTTTGAGAGAATAATCAGTACTTAACTGACTTGTTTATTTCCACTGAAGGAGGCCCTGCAAACTGGTTCAGACTGGTATAACTCTCATTATAAGGTAATATGCATGGTCCAGAGATGTTGGGAAATCCAGATTTGAAAGTGAACAAATGGCTCTATGGAACTGGCTTTGACCTATGTCCCCTAACTACTTAAGAGTCCTTACCAGTACGCAGAGGGTAACGAACTGAAGTCATATTCAAAACTAACCTTCTGAACTTTCAGAGAATAACATTAAGGTCATGTTAGCCCTCTCAGAAGGCATCCTCTTGAATCCAGGTGACAGCCCCCAAGTTAGGAAAGGGTTCAATACAGACACACAGACTTGGAGGGAGGCTGCTTTCCCTCAGAGAAGAAAAGAACCTGCTTGCAAACATAGATTTGCAGATGTATACCCCAGATAGGAAAAAGGTGAAAAGAAGGAGTCTGGAAGAATGCCAGAGGAGATACTGCTTCATGAAACAGGCCAGAAAGAGCCTAGAAGAATCATAGGGAATCCCCCAAGCCACACAGCCAACTGGACTCTTCTTCCCATTGGAGGGTGAGAGGATCCATGTGTGCGTCTTAGTTTGCAGCCTTTAAGCTTAACTGCACATCTTGAGTCTCCTTATTTTGGTCAGGAGTAGGGTTTTGGGGGTTTTTTTTTTGTTTGTTTGTTTGCACTTGTGCCATTCCCCTCCTCTTTTTATTTCGAGAAACAGCTTGTATTGAATACCGATTGTTCTGTTCGGTTCTACTGCTATGTTTTTTCTGTCTTTTAATAAAGAAATATTTGTTTCAAAATCAGCTTGTTTTCAACCTGATTTCTTTTTCTTGTTTTTGGAGCTACTCTGGTTAATTGTCCATTTTTAAAACCTATAGCCACTTTTTCCACCATCCCTACATGGCTGGAGTCTCCCGTAGAGAGAGCGACTTGGTGCCTAGAAGAGCTTTTCCCCAAGCCAGTAAACCCAGTGCACAGCTCTCATCATATCTCATCTCCTGTGAGTGGATGGGAGAAGAGGGGAAAATGACCTGCTGAACTAGGCCAGAGGGAAGAGAGCTGGTCTTGCTTTCCTCCTGCTACTTTGCTTACTGAAGACCCTTCCTATTCTTTCCCCCATGATCTCTGCCCTTCGATTCATGTCCTCTCCCTCTTGGATACATCATTTCTGCTTTTTGACACAGAGTCTCTTCTAGTGTATTCTTGAATGGGTTGTTTGTTAATGCATGTGCCTTTTATGGGAGAAAATAAAAAAAGGAACAATTTCCAGGTTCCCTTGAAGAAAGTGGTGGGAAAAGGATTTATAATTCTTCAAGGAAGGAGCCTCTGAGTAGAGTACTTGAGGGAGCACCTCTTGCAGCTGACCTGAAGAGGGAATCAGCATGGCTTCTGGTGATTCATGTGTCTTCTATTTAAGAAAGCAGAGCCTATTTTTAGGATCTTGGAAGGCAGGGTAAGGAATGAATCTCTGTACATCTGTGATACAATTAAATGAGCAGCCTGTGACTTCTGGCTACCAATCTAATTGCAGGACAGAAAAAGCTAATCTATACCTGGCAAAATTTTAGATCTTAACTTGATTTTTTTAAAAAAAGAAATAAAAGTGTGTTGGGGACATTGTTTTAAGCATTTAGCTTGAGAAAACAAAAATCAACTTGCTTAAGGCTGAAATCTGATGCATCTATAGAGAGCTGTAGCTCATGATAGTTGGAAACTAAAGTTGCTGAGCTACCGTTACAATTTGAGGAAATCAATGTTGATGTTAGTCCTTGAAAGCTAATATTGAAGCGAGACAAATTATATAGCTTGTATCTCAGCCTTTACTTATCTTAACTGGGGGGGAAATCATTCTATACATTCAAAATAATTTCTAGTTTTCGTGAACATGTGTTTTGGATTTTTCTACTGCTCTTGGATTTAAGTCAGACTCAAGACAATCTGGAGTAGTTTGACTTTAGGAGGATAGAGGGAATGACTTGAGCGTAACAGCCCATGATTTCCTTTGTTTAGTAAAATAAAAGAAATTACTTCCTTTTTGATGTTTGAAATCATGTGTCCACTGTAATATTCAATCAGGAAATGTCTGGTCTTAATGAAGCCCCGATAGAACTCAAGGACTGGAAGGGATCTTGCACATCTTCTAGTTCTCACCCCACACCCTGATGCAGTAAATCTATACCTAGAATGTCCCTGACAAATGGCCATCCAACCTTGGTTTCAAAACTTCCAGTGAAGGGAAGTGCACCATCTTCTGATACTGTTGAATACCTCTTACTGTCAGAAAGGTCTCCCTAATAGCTAGCTGGAACTTCTGCTCTCCAATTGGAATCAGTTGCTTTGAGTCCTACCCTGTGAACAGCAGAAAATAAACTTGCCTCCCAACTTTTTCTTTGGGTGGACAGAGGATACACACACACACACACACACACTCAGATACACACAGTTTTGGCTCACAATCTTCCTTTGTCCAGTTCTGGAATCTTACACATTGTTGATATCACCCTATACTATATATTTCCCTGACAGAGATACCTCATGCATCTAAGAAGTGTGGTATAATAACACTGAGATTTCTTATGTGGGGATGTGGGCTAGGTAGATAAGTTCCATATCTTGATACAGCTGCCATGAATCCCATCTGAGGAGAAAGGTAGGATATGAATTTTATAGATTTATAAATTATAAATACTAATTGGCGCCAGACCCAACATTTTTAAAACAAAAATGTTTTAAAACAAAAATATATTCTGCAAGAATATATATATATATATATATATATATAGAGAGAGAGAGAGAGAGAGAGAGAGAGAGAGAGAGAGAGTTTATTGTTAAAATATATGCGTGTGTGTGTGTGTGAAATGCTATTATATTACTCATTTCTTGAATTAATTAATTGATTTGGACTTTTCTGTTTTTTCCTTCAAGCTTTCCTAAATGCAGTACATGAATTCAAAGATCCCTTTGTGTAAAACAAAGAAAAACAAACAAACAACCTGCAGTTTGTGGGTTCTTCATCATTATTTATTATTCTTGGGTTGATTGGTCATACTCTTGGACACATCCTCATGTTGCTTGGTCACACCCTTTACAAATTCAGGCATGTGCTTCTATTTTCATCTGTGAAATGTTGAAGGATACTAAAATATAGATTACATAGTTCATAGGTGGCCCACAGTGGCAGCAAGAAGCACTTAAGCACAGAATTTAGACATGAGTCACCTCTTCTTAGACGGCAAGTCACTTCAAGATAGCCAGAAGTGAAAGAAAGAAGACCATATTAAATCCATGCTGCTATTTGCCTGATTAAGAGATCCAGATATGTTGAAAGCTGCTCATTTTTGAGTTAAGGGCAAAAGTATTGTACTAATATGATTTTTTTCTTATGGTCATCATGTCTACTTTTGTTTTTCCTATGCCTGGTTTTATGATTGATAGGAATGATAATCATATCTAGAGAATATTCTGACTGCTACAATTTACTGTGTTGCAGCAATTATATAATATAGCTGCACAGATACTCCACCATGCTTTAGGCCTCTTCTGTTTGGCAAAGTAACATGTTTTTACACCATTCTGTACTTTAAGAATTTAATAGCAAAAAGGCTCAGAATGTAAACATGCAGTGCCAAGTCCTTTAAGAAGAAGGGATTTGGGGAAAAAAACACAACTATAATACTTTAAGCCTTTCTTAGTTTATGTTTTCAAGGTCTTCTCTATTATCATTATAGTTGGGAAATTGTATCTCTATTAGCATTATAGTTGGGAAATTATTTCCAGTTAAACTGAATCAGGGCAACCTGAGATGTTCATCGTCTTAGGACAAGGAGTTTAAAGGGGATGATTGGAATCTTCCTGTTTCTGGTATTCTGAGTGATGGCTCAACATCATCACTGAAAATATCCTATTCTTTTCAGTCCTGATTAAAATGCTATGAAACTAGTGTTGCCACATCCCTGTGGCTCAACCCCATATCACAATTTTTGAAGTAGGAGATATTCCTTGACAAATTGATTGTGTCAGTGTTGCATTTTGAGAGCATCCCCAAGTGATGGTGGATTTGGTTGTTGGCCCTTGAATGTCTATCTGATTACATCTTTGAAATGCTCAAGATCCAACCATGTTCCTTACAATATTTATGAGACAGAGCACAGCCTATTTATACAAAAATCAAAACATTTTTTTGTTCTTTACTTTGAATTTCTGCTAGGATATGAAACCCACTGGGTGACCTTCGGTGCATCACATACTCTCAGCCTGAGAACACCCCATGATAGGTTCACCTAAGGGTTGCCTTAAGTTGGAAACAACATCTTGTTGTATACAAGTCTCATTTCCACTTGTACGTCACAGAAGATTTTATGTCTTTCTTGCTTCGCTGAGAAAGCCATTTTGTAATGTATACAGTTTTGAAATGCTAGGACCAAGATTCCCCGCCATCTGAACAATTCTTAACTATAGATTTCCATATATGTGGCATCATAAAGCTATATATTACTTGATAACATGTAGAATAATAATGCTAATAGTCCACCATTCAAATTGTAGACTGCAGCTGTGTATCAGAAAGCTTCGATAGTTAGCTGTGACACTTAAAATTCAAATGTGTTTGGAAATACAGCCAAGCGTATAGATTCCAGATGCACAAAATTGAGAAGTAATAATACTGTGATTTCAGGCTTCACTGAACTAGGGTATAACTGGGATAAAAGCCCACAGAGAAATGAAAAGAGTGCATGGTTTTTATTCATTTATGAACCAATCCTTGACATACTTTGACATCAATTTCATAAAATGTACATGTGAGGAACCTAGTGCTTTCAGGCCCAGTAAAAATAAACAATTTACATGTTAAAGTTTGTGGGTTTTTTAGTGAATCAGGAATCAGGAATCTTATCACTAAATGAGAAATTGGAACAGCTACTGGTCATCTGATCAGCTCCATAGTGCCCGTTCATAAGAGCCATGTCAGTTGGGCCTCAGTTCTATTGCTCTTTGGGTGTGGAAAAAGGTAATGGTAAAGTTTGGCATGTATATGAGATTCTTTTAAAAAACAATTGGACTATGGTCTTATTACCTAGTGATATGAGAGAGATTTGTCTAGGAGGCCTTCCCTCTATCCCATCACCTTCACATGTATATCTGGTGGGACACAGAAGGGGGTCCTCTCAGTGGCTGCTCCCTGGCACTCCCTTCTTAGATCCTCTAGATTTCCCTCTTCATGATATCCTTCTAGCAGCAAGTGAAAATTTTTGTTTCGACAGACCTTTGGGAACTGACAGCTTGTAAGGAAAGAGCTTATAATAGTGTTTCCTATAGGGATGGGCCAACAGAATCCTCAAATCCTGGGTAAGGATTCGAGATTCCCGAATCCAAATCCCTGTGCCAAAATAGGCAAACCGAATCTTTTGAATCTGCCAACTAAATGGATTGTTGGAGAACGGGATGCCTGGAAACCAGGGAGACCAGGACACCTGAAACCCTGGGAGACCAGGATGCCTGAAAACCTGGGAAACTTGGGTGCCTGAAAACCTGGGAGACCAGGATGCCTGAAAAATGAGGGACCATACATACACGGGAAGATAGTAAGTAGGTGAGGTTTTCCCTTCGAGTAATAATGGACTTTGCTCACAATTTCACAAATTACATCTGGGCTCGTTTTCTAAGATATTTAAATTGAACATTTCATATTTAAGTTCAGTACTTGACTGGAAGCTACAGGCTTGAGATTTCAAGGACAGCTGAAACATTCCTTTGCATAGCTCCCTTGCAAACCTCTTTCAGGCACAATTCTGGGGTTTGGAGTTTTACAAGGTGTCGCAGTGTTCTCTGCCAAAGTGTATTGGTGCATCATCAAACTACAAACCCCATGATGCCAGAAGGAGCTATGCAAAGAAAATCCAGTTTTGACCTGGATTATCTCTCTATTGTAGTATATGGCCCTGTTTACACAGGCGAGAAAATGTGGGACTAAGCCACATTTTCCTGCCTGTGTAGAAAGGACCTTCATGTCATTTTCAATCTGGAGAGATCTTGAGGCAAAACTATAACAATTGTTCTGGCCAGATTTCTTCAGAGGGAGGTTTCCCTTTGCCTAGGCTTTTGCTAAGGCTGAGAGAGTGTGTCTTGCCCAAGATTATCCTTCTTTTCCTTGCTTTTTAAGCTCTTTTTAAAAAAAGGATTCAAAAGTTTCGAGATTTGTGGATTCCAAGAACCTTCCAGGGATTCGGATCCAGATCCGGATTTGGAAAATTCTGGATTTGTCCCATCCCTAGTTTCCTATTATCTTTTATTTTTTTAAAAAATAAATTCCACTGATATTTTAACTATATTTTAACATTTGTATACTGATGTGAAGTTTTGTCTGTATCTGTTTTAATTTTTGTAAACTGCCTTGAGTCCCAGGGCTAGGGGAAAAGCAGGATGTAAATATAAATAGAAGGGGGGAGGTCAACAACCACATTAACAGTTGATTATAGTGGTAACGATGATAACTTGCCAGTAATTCTCAGCAACTGTAGGCTCAGAGAATACGGAAAGCCAAGCCTTTCATACTACTTACAGTCAATTTGGTGATTTCACAGTGAAGACTGGGAGAGTCACTGAACCCAAGTCCAAATACTTCAATTCTGCTACACTCAGAAGCCCGTACATCACACAAACCACCATTGAATAGATCTGTGATCTCCACAGGGTGCTCTGAAAGGAAAACCAGTATGTGCCAGTGAGATATGTAAACATGCAAATTAGTTTGTGTTCTGTTTTTATCATTTCTTTTTATATTCAAGTTTCACCAGCAGGCACATGTCCTTTGAAATGCCACTCAGTGCTTTTATAAGTCACAAAGCAGTGAATCAGTCCAAGAGCCTAACATCTAAATAAAAGCAGTGAACATTCAGATGTGGAAAAGATAGACACTGCAAAGATGTGCTTCTATGCCCTTAGCCACCTATTTCCTTCCTGTCACAAAATTACTCCATACTGCCATTACTGCTTTCAGATTTGTAACACCTCATCTTAGCCACCTAAGACCTATTAGGACTATATGAAAATACTGTTAACATCTGATTCTTTCAAATATGTTCAGAGGTAGCCATGTTAGTCATGCAGTAAAATAAACTTTTAGGTGCTATATAGGTAACACTAGCCAATTGTTGTCCAAATGAAATAGTTTTACCTTTGTTGGAGGTAAAAACCTCAAAGGGTCAAGTGCCACTCCATTAGCTCCCTCTTGTTAAAGTTTCCCCTGTTATGGCATAATTCACTGTATTCAATTCCAGGAAACATTTGGACTACAATTCACAAGTTTTACCTATACAGCATCTGCAGGTTTTTCCAGATATAACAGTAGAGGGACTTGAAACATTCAGTGTTCTCTGCTTAAGGAAGGGGCATTTAGCTTCACATAGGATATGGACAACCTGGATTTCTAAATAATTTACTTTTCTATTGCTAATGCCATTGGAATTTTATTACCTGCATTTAATTTCCCTTTGTTCCTAGTCTCCACATGGCCAAGAAGAAGAGTGGCCTTTTCTGCATTGAGATCCCTCCAGATGATCTTAACTGACACATAGAAGTGACATCTGAGACAAAATGCATGACTGTGATTCAGACATCATCATTTTTCTTCTGTGTGATTTTTTAAAACATCTTTGCCCAATGAAGAAGCCAGTGAAGCATTGACAGCTTGCATTATACATTTTGTGCATTTTGGTTGGCCAATAATGATATCACTCTTTTGTGGATTTTGGATTTTGTTGTATTTCAAATATGTGGCATTTGAAGGGTTCCCAGAAGTGTTTATGTGAGGAGAAAATCTCTCCGAAAAACTATTCTGTTGAGGTGTATACTATGGGCAAGACTGAAGACTCCTGCTGAAGTCTGCTCACGGGAATGTTCTTTGAAATTTGTTTCATAAGGCATACATTGCAAATTCATAGATTCAGTTCAAAAAGCACAACAGGTTGTTCTTGTAACAGCAAAAGACAGGAGATGTATGAGAATCCTCATAAGCACTAATGTTGCACTTAATGTGCAAACTGTATCAACCATCTTGGTTCTGTAGAACCAAAGTTTGTAGTACAAATTAATAGAAGATTAACAGGGGATGAACACTAACTCCAACAAGTCAAGTGTGTATCAAACACATGGTCAAGGAATATATTATTCTTGACCTGCTACAAACATTATTGAGCTGCTACAGACTATAAAAAGTTTCAGCCTATCTCTTTCCACCACTCGCCTTCCCTCCCTGCTTTCTATATCCAGCACCAAGCAAAACAAACACAATGATAGTTATAAGTAGAGCAAAACAAAAACTAGATTCTATGCAGCTTAATGCTCAAGCAATAGCATTATCTGGAAGAAGTCATACTTTCCATGCAGAAGGTTACAGATTCAGCCTCAGCAAAATATGGCCTTAGAAAGCAGAATTGGGGAAGAATTTCTGTCCAGTATCTTGGCATGCTGAAGCCAAGCAGAATAGACAATACAAGTTAGATGAAACAAAGGAGATTTCTGGTCCCCACAAGAAAGTCCTGGTAGCCAACTACTGCAATGTTGAGCATGTTTGGCATAATGGTATGCTTGTATCCCTGTATTCATGATCAATAATGGTATGTGGGGTATCCTGATGCTGTGCTGGATGATGATGATGATGATGATGATGATGATGATGATGATCATTGTGATGGCAATGACAATGGCAATGATGCCACAATATCAGTTCCTTTTCACCACTCCCACATCATCATTACTGAAGATCTCTGGGATCCTCCCTTATCTCTATGTCTATAGAATATTAAAATAGGAAGTATGGGGCACCAAACCAAAGCCTTTCATGTTAGAAGCCCTGAACCCCACTATTTATGCTCAAAAATAGCATTAATAATAGCAAAAATAGCTCAAAATATACTGATTTTTAGAACTTTCACTGTTCTGTATCCTCATCCTATCCCCAGATGCTATACAATAGTTTGTTGTTGTGTGCTTTCCAGTTGTTTCTGACTTACGACAATCCTAAGGCAACCACATCACAGGGTTTTCTGTGACTGAGTGTGTGTGTGATACACCCAAGGTCACCCAGTGGGTTTCCATGACTGAACAGGAAATTGAACCTCCGTCTCCAGAGTCATAATAC
This sequence comes from Cyclura pinguis, assembly GCA_030412105.1. NCBI lineage: Eukaryota > Metazoa > Chordata > Lepidosauria > Squamata > Iguanidae > Cyclura > Cyclura pinguis. Next base: position 242,851,044 of record CM059599.1, on the reverse strand, counting down.
AATGTTTAAACAGCTACAACACATTATATCCTATGATTTTGTCATTTTAAGTCTCTGGGCAAACTGCACATGATGCTAATACTCCAATGAGCTGAAGGCTAATGCTACCCACTTTATTTTCACATAAGACACACTGAGAGACAATGACCCAGTCAAGGTTACCCAGTGAATTTTTTGTGGCTTATTGGAGATTTGCCAAGTCACAATCCAGGACTCTGATGAATGACATTGTGACCCTGAAGGAAGATGGGGATATTTTTCCGTGCCACCCCAAATGAAACTGTTCTTCTGTCTCCAAATTTCTAGCATTATAGAGTGTGAGAAACTGAAAGTCATTCACACCTAGAACATTTATATTTGTTGCGTTCTCACCCATTTGGTTAACTTTGCCTGCCCCCTTTCTTGAGGTTCCTAAGCTCTATTTAGGAATGCTCAACTGAAGTTTTATCTTACTGCAATGCTAGAAATTTGAGAACTGTAGGAAAATTACATTTTAGAGAGTGAGCAGAATTCTTATTTGGGAGAGCTATTGCCATCATTTGGTTCCTTTCTCATTGCTACATCTTTGCACTAGGCTAACTCTGCAACATATTTATTTTCTCAAGCTGCTCCTGGAACATCATTTTTGCTACATATACATCTGGACTATTAATACTGATTACTTTTGCCATGATTTTTTAAAAATAAAACTTCTTTTATATCTATATCTATATCTATATCTATATCTATATCTATATCTGGATATGAGAAGTGCCTTTCCAGAATGAGAATAGAAGATCCAGTGGGTAGAAGAACTTGCCACTTACTCTACCCACTGGATCTTACTGTGCCCTGTTGAATGTTTGTGGCAAGCCCACAAGCAGGGGGCGGAAAGGCAGCAGTAAAGCTGCAGGTTGCTTCAGAAATTGGTATGACTGAGCCTACCGCAAGAGGTACTGTGATTTATCCTTTGTTTAATTACTTGTCTATCACTTTATTGTTACTAAAAATTGGGATCATGGTTTGGCATGTCAAAATTCATAAGGTTTTTCCTTTATAATCTATTTTCATAGGAATGGATCCAAGCAGGTATTAAGGCTTTTGCAATATGAATTATTTTTCATTTTTTAAAAGATATGATTTATTCATATTTTTTTGTTGACACCATTTTCATGTTAGTGGGACATTTATTTAATGAAAGAGTACTGGAACAGTAGAAACGATCATTTCCTGCAGCATATGGTTATTCTTCAGTAGTTTTGACTGAAGTTTGAAAACCATTAAGAAAGCAGATTAATGATACACTGAGTATATAACAGCCAGTTATGTAAAAAGTGGTACTCTCTCCATGTTCACACAGGAAGGCAATAGCAATGGGTGAAGAAGGCTGCTGGCTCTGAGTGCTTCTTTCTCAAACACCTGGCCTTGAGAGAGCGAGGAAAGTGACCAAAGAATCACAGAGCTGCAGGAGCGGTGCCTTCAACAATTTTCTACGCCACAAGACAGGCTGTGATAATGCCACGCCATGCCTTTATCTTGTGTCTGTGAAGCAACTTGCTTCCAGTTAATAAAGGCTTTATTGAACCACTTAGAGAATAGAATTATGTAAGACCAGGGGAAATATCTTTTTTCCGGTCAAGCTATGTGTGAGTTAGAGAAATGTCAAAATGTCTGGAAACTTTGGGATTCAGAGGTATAAAAAAAGATAAGAGTTTTTACCAACTTTCTTCTTTTTGATTCGTTTCTGCTCTGGTTCTGAGTCATTTGCTCAAGGAAGGGCTAGTAGAGGATGTTCCCAGAAAGCAAGAGTCACGGCTTCTTTAACCATTGAAACCTTTGGAAGAGAACATCTGCCTCTATATCAGTGGCAAGGGACCCTTTAGTTTGCTTTAGTTTATTCATTGCTCCACTTCCCACAGGGGAACAGAGGAAGAGGACACAAGGAGTGCATGGATAGGAGCTGAACGCTCTGGCTGTTGAGACCTTTCCCCTCAGTTCAAGGCTCAGGGTATAGGAAGTATCTAGGCAATTTTCCAAGGTACCACCACTTACAGTAGTTTGGTTTTGTGGACTCCCCCTCCCTAGAAGCTAGCGTCTGAGTGGATATGCATGGGTTTTCATTGTAAAATCAGAAGGTGAATTTACCAGAAATCTTTTTGATAAACTGTCAGCCTAGCAAGATGTATCACATGTTATCTTCCATGATTTTGATTGGCTCCCTGAATTTTCCCAAGTATATTTTATTTTTTATTTTGATGGAAACATTTTAATCCCATCATATATCACAGGATCTCAGCATGGCATATAGAAATATATCAGTTAAAACAATTTTGAATATCAAAAGCAATTTAAATAGTTGAAAAGCGTATTAAAGAAGAGAATGATTGAAACAGTTTAAATTATGTACCTGTGACCTACGTGAGCAAAATAATTAGACACTTAATACATACATTTTCATATATTTTTTTTCACAGGTGACAAAAGATGTTACCATTTTCTTCTTGCTGCATGAAATTGTTGAAATCTGTATGATTTTTTGAAGGCTAGTCACAGTTTGGGACTTGTTCTATGCAAAACGATGCTGATGGGGTTTTGCGCAGAAAATGCTTTGTGCACAAAATTTTTTGCATTTTTCATGTAGAATAAGTCCTCAGTTGTGAAGATCTTTGGAAATCTAGGAATCTCCTCATTAGTATTTGTCAACAATCAAGAAATATTTTGAAAATATTTTCAAATATTTTTTCAGTCTACTACTAATAAATTACTACTACTAATAAATTCAAAACTTATTCTTGAAAGATATACAAAAAAAGTATGACTTTCCAATTTCTTTGTCCTCATCTTAATTTAAAATGTAGCATTACTGTTCTTTATTCCCCCTAAAGACATGGTGATAAAAGCAATAATGATAGAAACATAATTTCCATTAGCTATTTTTTTTTTAAATGACCTTATTCAATGTGTGGTCTGTGAGACTATTAACAAAAAGCAGGGGCATATCTTTGTGTTTCTAGTCATCAGTTGAATACCAGAAACATCAGATTGTTTTTCTCTTTTACTAATTATGCAGCAAGGATGTGAACATTGAAAAAGTGTATATCTGAGAAATTATATTACATGCTTCAGTCAGTTGGAAATCTGCATGAAAATCAGGAAATGTATACATCAAAAGTCACATTACATGTGGTGGGGGTGTGACAGAGCAAAGAAATTCTGGTTTGCTATCCGTTCTAATATATTAAAGATTCTAAAAACGAAGATTGAACTAATACCAGAACTTTTTTTACTGCGTATATGGAGAGCTGAACCAAGGCCCGACTTCCAGATTAGAAGATTAATGCGGCACCTTACAGCAGCAGCTAGAATAGTTTTTGCTAGGCATTGGAAATCGACTTCTATCCCCACTACTGAAGAGTGGTTAGAAAATGTTATGGAGATCGCAGAATTGGATAAGATGATGTACAGACTAGGAAATATATTAGACAGTAAATTTAATAGGGCATGGGAGCCACTAGTGACATTTCAACAAATTAAAAAGATTTCTGCACTTGCTTTTCATTGTTGATCTGTATTCCCAATTAACCATTCACATAGAACCATAATTGAAATCCAATTTTTCAATTGTTTCTTTTCTTCTGTGATGAGGTAGATCAAAGTATTATTATTATGGTTATTTATTGTATTTATACTCACCAGTGATTAAGGCAGTGGAGGGTAAAAACAGTAGAAGAGAAGTCACTGCTTGTTTTGAATTTGGAATGTTAAGGGAAGTATGTTTTACAAGGTTACTATTCAATCATATAGGATAAAGATGATGAATTATTAATGGACACAGTTTTAAAACCAATTAGCTGTATTCTAATAGAAGGTAGTGATTGAATGATGGGTATTGACTCCTTGAGGTTGTTCATGTTTTTTTAAGGGTATTTTATTGCAGCTAAGTAAGATTCTCCCTTTTCTTAGGGCTGAGAGGTAACTATTTTCTCTGATTGTGAGATTTTACTAAGGCAGCATCCGCATTCCAGATAGAAGCATCCAAGTGTTTAGAATTATTTGTGTAAACCACTTTGTTCAGTTGTCTTTGTGGTCCCTCTCCTATTTATCTCTCCTATTCTCCTCACCTTCCCTATACTTCTTTCCCTTTATATTGTTGTAACTTATTTGTTTTAGTATCTTATGTTGATTTGTGTGTATGTGTGTGTGTGTGTGTGTGTGTGTGTAGTCATTAAAAAAATATTAAAAAACAAAGTCACATTAATTTCCACCTGGGAAAGAAACAAAAACATTTCAACCTGACATGCAACTTTCACGGGATAAGAACACTGGTGGGATTCTGAGAAATGCAATGAAAAAGCGCACAATTGTTTTTCATATTCCTGCATAAAATATATTTCAGAAGCAAGTTGCACTATATTCAAGAGTGCTTACTTTCTGTCTGTTTAAGACTGCAACCTCCCTCTTAGGTTTAACAGCATATATGCACATCCCTCTTCTTTTGGGAAAAAAAAAGAAAAACTTACAGTACAACCCAATGGCTAAAATCGTGTTGGTGACATGTGGATGGCCTTACACATGCATATGCTTTTTTTTGGATATTGTGCAAGGAGGCATTCACTACCTCCTTGCATAATCTCCACCCATCCATGACCTGGAGCATGCTGCCATGGTCATTTACTGGTTGATGGGGAAAGTGCTGGTATCACCCTCCGTTATCACCAGCAAGTCATGGGAGAACTGTAACAATGATATCTCTTCCTCTGGCTGCAAATCTGCAGCTGGGGACTCCCTGTACAATTCGATCCCTGCTGTGGGTGCTTGGAAGCTTTCAGGACCAGGAGTGATACAGGACAGCATGGGTGGAACATAATGCTCTAACCACACAATGCAGGATGCCAGGCTATGTGCTTTTACTCAGATGTCTTCTTAAGTTCAATAGGAGTTCTTATTTACAGGTAATGGTGTACAAATTTGTTGCTTTAATGTTGTATAGTATGCAGATACAGGGCTGACTGGTTCCTAATGCTTTTCTCTAAGCTTCAACTGACATGATAGAAATCTTAAAGAATGAGCTCTTTAAATGGGACAGATGACTCCAAGAACCAAAGTGAATACGTTCTGCCACTGAAAAACATCTCTTTTGTTCCTTTATTTGCTATTATTACTATTTTTAAAACCTATCAGTGGCATTAGCAGCACCATTAAACAACAATATATTTACAAAGAGCCAGTTTTCTGCTCATCAGCATTCATCAGCTAGTTCAGTAGTTGTGTAATACACAATACTATTAGGAAGGCAGGATGAGCAGTTTTGATAAATGATAGGTAGTGCATAAAAATAAAAGCTTCATTATGTTTTTCATGTGATTTTAATAGCACTACCCACTACTCCCTGCTGATTTTTTCAACCCTTTTTGGAATTCAAAAAACACGGCTAGTAAGAACTTGCCTTTTTTTTTTTAAACACATACACACACATATCTAGAAAACACTTCTAAATGGTTTCTGTTAATGGTTAGGGTTTCTGGTCCCATTTCTGCCAATTGCTACTGCATTGCCTTATTTAAACCTTTTACAGACATGGCAAATGACAGCATCTCACTCTGTCATTTTCAAGATCTGCTGGATCCCTAGGACTGGAACCTGTAAGTAGACATGAACTGCTTCAGAAAACATTCCTGGCACATGTTAACGGGGAGAGAAGGCCTATTTGTCAATTTCCACTTCTTCCTCTGGCCTTCTGTGCCTAGGCTTACATTAACACATGCACACATATGCATATTATCTGCCCAAGAGTTCTAGAGGAACAGAATGGCATCTTTGGATCTAAGCAAAGGTCAAGATGTCTCCACATTTGTTTAAAGGTAAGTTACATTTAAGTTAAATTTATTTCATCTTACATCACCTGTGCTCCAGATGTTTTGGACTACTAATTTCATGACAGGCTAGTGATCACGTTGGTTGCTAATAACAGGAGTTGTTGCTCAACAGATCTGGAGGGCGAAGTGTTGAGGAAGGAATTCATGAATTCAGCATAATGACATACAAGATAACTAGACGTTCGAATACTTTTGGAATATCTGATGTAGAAGATGTGTGTCCTATCTGTTTCAGTGGGTCATACAAATCTAACTATGAAATGCTTAGTTATTCAACATTTTAAATGGCAGTATATCATTTCTGGAGCAACAAATCTGTTCTTCCAGTCCTATGGTATATAGGGGATATGCACTGCAAAGAAAAGCAGAAATTCAGCCCACTCCAGAAAAACCAATACTAGTTTAAATTGGAATGCTAAACTGCAGCTGTCACGCTATTTATTCTGATGGTTTCCCTCTCCGTAAAAGCAAAGAAGTATGTCCTGGTGGGATGTGACCTTGCTACATTTTGGAGGCTACAAATGTCTTTCTAACAAATTAGTGGAGTAACTTCAGCCTGTGTGTGTGCAGCAGAAGTGGAGTTTCAATAAGGCCTTTCGGTGCACTGTGACAGTGGGGTTGTTTAAGAGTATTTGGAACTGCTGCTATGGACTGCTGAGACTGGCTGGGGTCAAGAAGGTAGGCAAAATGCCTGCTTATATAATGAAGCCTCTTGCTGTTTCAGTCCTTCTGAAACTAGTGGTTTTCAGCCTCTGCAGCCTCGAGGATGTTACCCTTAGCAATGGCCTCTACCCAAAATACCAGGGAGCATTAAAAAAAAAGAAAGAAAAGAAAAAGAAAAGAGAAAAGAAAAGTTAATGTATCATCATATGTGAGGTGTAGATGGGTCTACCAAATCTCTACTTTTCACATTCAGTGTCATTTACAACATCTATTGAAATGATGCAGAAGCACAGCTGACTGGGATTAGTTTATCCAAAGACAAAAATATCCTAAAGGCACCACATCCAAACTGATCTTGGAAGCTAAACAGGGCCAGCCCTGCTTAATGCTTGGACAGCAGTGTGTACCAGGTGCAATAGGCTATATTTCAGAGGAAGGAACTGGCAAAACCATCTGTGAATATTCCTTTGCCTAAGAACATCCTATGAAATTCTGGGGTTGCCATAAGTTGACAGGAGACTTAAAGGTACATACACAGAGAGAAAGAGGGAAATAGGCAAGACAGCCCATCCCACCTCAGTTTAGTATGAATTTAGCTGAGGATTATTCTGTTTAAACTGATACTCTTTTGAGAAGATACTGAGAAATTTAGACCACCCATATTCCCAATGGTGAAGTAGGGGACAATGAATTTTCCCATTACTGTTCATGACATTCTCCAGCTCTTCTCTTATGACTTGATGTGTCCTGCCCTTCCCTGTCCTATCCTGCCCTGGTCACATTTCACTTCAAGGCTACCAGTTGGCAGTGATGGTAACAGAGAGGCATTAAAAGTGATATCATTCTGAAACCCCTATTACTTTATGGTTTCTTGAATGCTAAAAGGGTTGCAATCCCACTGCCAGGGACATACAGTTTCCAGGTCATCTGATTAGTTACTGGCATAGCAGGTAGCATGGAAAAAATAGATTACAAGTCTCTTTATGTCTGATATACTACCAGTGCATATACTATCCCAGATCTAAAGACTCCCAGGTTGCAGTTTTATATACACTTACTGAGATTAAGCCTCACTGCATTGTCAGACATATTGTTTCAAAAAGTATTGGTCAAGAAAAATAGAATAGGTAAATATTGGTGACTATCTTGATTTGGAACAGGCTAAGAGACAGCATTAACTCCTTATTTTTTTTCCAAAGGTATGCAGTCAGCTTCCTTTCTTTCTTCTACACTAACAACTAAAAAAATTATCCTCCCTATCTTGGTTTAGATGTAGGTATTCTTTTCCCTTTCAAAGTTTGTTACAACCACTGGATGATCTCATCCCAAGTTGATATCATGCAGGTTTCTATTTTTTATGCCAAAGGAACATTCCATGGTGTGCAAATCAGAGGTTGTACCTGCAAATTTATCATTATGATATGCTGTCTTGGCAAGCCATTTAAGCCTTGAAAAATAACTTTTTCTTCAGTAAATTCATCCAGTTTAGTGTCTCTAACTGGCACTCTGTGCTCTATTTATGTTACCTACTAACTGTAATAAGCCCAGCCTGTTACGGGTACTGCATCAAAGTCCTTGACCTGAAATTCCACCTGGGCTATCATCTTCTTCTACTCATGGTTCACATTACATTTGCTACATCTGTAACATTCAGTGAACTTTTAAACAGATTTAAGTGTTTTGAGCTTAGCTGCTGTTCTGAGTTTCTCCTGCTTCCTTGTGTCTTCTTAAATGGCTTTGCTGTATGAAGCATCATTTCTCTCTAGTAATGTTTTACCCCTTTGCAATGGTCATTTCCAAGGAAAGACAGCTAAGTTACTGAGGAACTCTTGGGAAGGGTACAAGCAACACTACCTGAAAATTCTTGCTCTACAGACTCAGAGTTTTAAAGCTGAATAGACTATTGTGACTGAATGATAACATGTAGTTTATAGAGGAGGTTCAAATGACCACACGTTCATGCACACATTAAAAAGCCCCCACGTTGCAGAGCCATCAGGATTATCCCGATTGCCCAATTTTTGGTCTTCATGTGAAGGGGGCCTATTCATGCAAGGATGGAGGGAAGGTCAGTTTATATTGATACAGGAGAAACTAGTTTTCTGCAACTAATCTAAAACCTCCAAAGATCTTGTTAGTTACTCTAAATATTTGTTCTCAATGTTTTTTTTATATTCTGAAATTGTTTGGGCAGGCAGAGAGATCAATTTCAATGTGTTAAGGGACATTTGATTTTGCAGTGAGGTAAATCTTTTAGGTGTGAAACTTTTTCATGCCTGCGTATCTCAATTTGTCCCTAAAACCAAAGATTATGAAGCCGTGTCTTTGTTAACTCTAGCAGCTTTTAAAAATATATGTTTTCTAGATGCTCGTTTCAAAGAATTGTTTTCACTGCTTTGCATTAAAGCAAATAAACTAATCACCAAAAGGACCAATCTCTCTTACTTGATTTTTAGATGTTCAATATAGATTACAAGTCATGCAGCCTTTTAGGTTTCTCATGATAAAAATTTGAAGTCCTTTTAAAATTTCATTTCTATTGACTTTTGTAGCTATCAAGCTAATAGACCTGCTGCAATCCAGCCAGATTTGTGCTTTGGAAAGAAAGTAATGGAAACTAAAACAGAAGAAACAAGAGCAATATCAACGATTTTCTTTGTTTTTCAAAATGTCCATGTACATTTCACTTACTTGAGGAAAAAGATGTGTAATCTGAAATTATTGTCAAAAGGTGTCCCCAACTACTTTTTTTTAATTGTTAGTTTTAAAACAAGTGAACAAACAGATTCACAGAGAGAATCAACGTTGCAATCAAATAAATCTGTATTCCTATGAAAATAAATCTCAAATTGAAGCACAATACTAATACACTAAATTAAAACATCAAGCGCTAACTAAACTAAAACACTAAACTTAATCTGCTAAAACACAAAAGGGCTCTGACCCCTCCAAGCCAAACCATAATGAAACAAGTAAAAGAATAAGAGAAGAAAAAAATATCCTACTATTACAGATCCAACTAGCAGTCCTACTAGAATTACTAGTGACCATGCCTCCAAATTATTGCATATGTTTGATTTCTCATTGTTCAAAAAGTCCATAAAAGATTTTCAGTCTTTCAGAAAATCTTCCATTGATTTCTCCTTTAAAACTCAAAATTAGTTTGGCAATATGGGCTAACTCAGCAACCATAAGAATTCATTCTTGATGGTTGGTGCTTCAGTTTGTTTCCAAGTTTGAGTGAACAATATTCTTGATGTTCTCATCATTCTCATCATATCTTATCATATAAAAGAAGTAATCAATACTTACTATCTAAATCTTTGTCCATAAAACTTAACAGAAACATTTCTGGTGGCAAGTTCCTTCACTTCAGATACTTTTGATTAAAATGTGTAGGTGAAGAAAAGATCCCATAGGTTTCGCATTCGTAGACTGAGTAGTTGTGCCCTTCACAGGACTGCAATGCACAGATTAGAGGTATCAAACTTAATATCTGTGTAGCATTTCGTTCAGCTGAACTACCTCTTTAAACAAATTTGCTGCAGTGATCTGGGTACTAGTGTTGTTTGATCTTTAGGAACAAAGGAATGAAAGACAATTCTCTATGAATAACTACTAAGCAGTTTAGGCTCCAACATCCCTGCAACAGTGAATATGTTCCAGGTTTTGGCCTGAACTTTAACAGAGGTATCCAAAATGTGGGACCTGTTTTGGAGATAGGATACAGCACTTTGGACAGCTCCTTTGAAATGTGGACTGAAGCTGGAGAGGATTCATTATCACACTTACACTTGAACCTCTAGGATCCTCTGCCATCTGGTCATATCTTTGTTTTAGCTGAATGCCTGTATATCAACACAGGAGTTTTACAACCAATCTGTGGAAGAAAGACTCCCTCAGTCAGGAGGGATGGTACTTCCACATAGCTCAACTATATTTACAACAGAGGTGGGAAACTGCAAAGTCTTGTGGGTGGGGCACTTTGTCCTCTTGTAGGATCCTGGAGGGCCAAACTTCCTGACTACTTTCACACCCTGGAGTCCATCCTCAACATCCCAAAATTAGTCAGGGGACATTTTATAACATGGCCAACTGTAGCCTTCTTGGGGGATTCTCTTAATCCTTTCACTGCAACTGGGACATTTGGGAGTAGCCCTTACCTTGTTTAAAAGGCTGACATGGGCCTTCCCCCTCAAAAAGACCCCAAAAAAACCCCGGTGGTTGTCTGGCTTTATGATTACTCACTGGATGGTCTGCATGCACATTGCTTATATCAATAGAGGTGGCCGTCCAGACAACAATGTACATTTGCACTCTGGTACATGTCAAGTATTCTGCTTGAGCTTGATTGTCAGTGTGATGTGACCAGAAATGTTTTTCTTGTGCGCGAGAGGTAGAAATGTCCTTGGTAGAACCAGCTGCAAGGATGTTATGGCTATTTATCTGCTGTATTTTTCCAGTCCTGTGGAAAAGCTCTAAAACATGGGGAATGTGCCACATGGTGCTGGTCTGGGTGTGGCTAACATGGGGTAAAAAGACTTACATCATGTGAAAGTTCTCTCTCTTTGTTCTCTGTTTGCTCTGCTGTTTTTTGCTCATGTTACTGGCTTTTTATGCTTCATGGCAAACGCTGTCTGAAGCAGTATGTATCCTGCAATACTTCAAATAAACTTTAGACTAGGCTAGACACACTTTGCATGGCTGTGTTTTCAGTCTGGGGCAAGTGAAAATGATCCAGCACAGTTTCTTGTTTTTGCACTCTGCAATGCTCTAGTGCCAGAACCTAGGCACCTTGGGAGGTATGAACACCTCTGCCACCTTTTAAAGACTTTGGAAGACCCTATCCCCTTTTATCACCACACTGTAGGGACTGGTGGCTTTGCTGACTAAGCTGTTTCATCAGCTCTCAAGGCACATTAACCCATTAGTTTTTCACTTTCAGAAACAAACAAAGAATTGGAAAGTTACAAAAAAAGATCTGGGTTTATGAATAATACTCCTTTCCTTTATTACTTTGGACTCCAATAAACACATAAACCCTACTGACATTTGATGCTTCCGGATGGAATGCCTTTAGCATTGTTTTCTGAAACCATTTTGCCCACTAAAGGGTACAAAGGTCAAATATGTTATAATAAAGGTTTGTTTTAAGTGAGAAAATAAGGAAGGGCCTTTCTGCCCTTTTATAGGGCTATTATTTCTCTTTCAACATCCTATGGAATCCTGGGGTTTGCAGTTTGGGGAGGGGCCTTTAGAATTCTCAGCCAGAGAGCTCTCGGGCCTCAGTGAACGACAAACCCCAGAATTCCACAGGATGGTGAAAGTGGAATAATAGCACTATAACAGCGTAGGGCAAAAAGGCCCATAGTTGACACAATCTAAAACAGAGGTGAGCAAGCCAACTGATTTTAGCAAACATATATGTTCTCATTGTGGTTCTGAGTGGTACTGATTGCCTTTCTTGATCTAACTTCCTGGTTGTGGAAGGAAGAATGTGTGGCATATTCTGATTCCATAGAAATGCAAGGTACAATAGGCAGAACAAAACAGAGTTCAGCCAACAGAAATTGTTCTTTCTAATAATCTTTTTTTTCCCTAAATAAAATGGTTATGTTGCAAAAGGACTAGAACAGGGCCACTAACGAATATGAAAATATCCACATACTGTTACTGCCCTGGCTAGCCCGAGCTTGGGGGATATAAAAAGATATTTTTTGATATCAATACTTTGGCTTCACATACCCATTCCCCTCCACATGCTTGCGAGGCCCCTGGACAAGCACGCACACAGGCAGGCCGATAATCGCTCTAATATTACAACACAATACAGGCAGGCCAGAAAATAGCCGACTCGCGGCTTCAGGAGACCTCAAGGCAAGTACTCAATTATGTATGCACGCAACTTTCCAAAGATCCTCTGCCCCTAGCTGGCAGCTTGATGATCTGACTATACAATGTCCAAGCACTCTGCGTTTGCATACTGGCTACTTGTATTGACAATTTGGCTATAATTCAATCATTCAAATTCTGACCTTTCGGAGGCTTTGTCTCCAGCCCCAAATCCATTGTTTTCCCCAAGTCCAACCTAGCCTGCGGTCACAATTCTTCTTATAAAAACCCCTGATTTTGAGCGCTTCTTCGGATCGCTCTTGGCTTCCATCCCGCCTTGCTGTCGTTTTTTCCAGGTGAGCCTTCCCCTCAGCTCCACGTGCTGAGATCCACGCTCCCCAGCTTCTCTGTTTCCAACCAGGCTTCAGGACAGGTGTAGTATTACCCAAACCAACAATTCCTCTAAAAATCCCTCTATACCACTCCAACCTTTATTTCTATAGTTTCTCTGTGTGTTTGTGTTGCTTACACTGATTGACTGTATTTTTAACAAAATTCACATTTGTTATTTAACTCCGGTTTGCTTCTTGACTCGGCCTGACCCCGTAGACATTGGGTTCAAGATCTCGCTACGTTACCCTGCCTCTTGCAGTGCTAACTTGTGCTCTTGACTAATTTCCCCAACTTGTATAATTTTGAAAGCAATTTGGTGTCCCTCCCGGGACCCCCGGAAAACAGGGTAACAATACTCATCTGAATATCAAGACAGACACAAATGCAAACATTGTTTTAAAAGCACAAAGGGGGGAAATCTCAAATGAAGGCTAAATATAATCACTGGCCTTCAATCAGGAGCTCTTTCATCTTACACAATTACAACCCTGTGCTTCCACTGCCATGGCAACATCCTATGGAATACAGGGATTTTCCATTTAGGAGGGCCATTTAGAATTCTCAGCTGTAGAGGTCTTCTAGTGCCTCCTGAAACTACACATCCCAGGATGCCAAAGGATGCAGCCATAGCAACCATGTTGGGTCCTCAATTTTATACATTTGTCTTGTTAGTGCCTGCTTTCTTCCATTAAAATACATAGTTGTAGCTCTACCATTTTGAGAAAGGATCAGATTTGCCACTTGGATATCAACAACCAAAGCAGTCTTTCACCCAAAGTTCCTTTTTATGTGTTAAAATGCCACTTTTGCTTCCCTTCTCCCAGCAAAAGAGGTCATCTTGCTTAGACTTTTGTCTGCAACTTCTTATAAGCAAGTAGTTCAATATTTTAGTCCACAGTTGTAACCATTCCCGCAGTGCTAGCTGGACCCTATGGTTTCATGTAATGCAGTTGTTGTTTTAAATTAATATCCTCTCACTGCAGGGGCAGTATAAGAACAGAACACAGTCTAAGATCAGAATGATAAACAGTATGGCAGGTAACAACTATTTTGTTTTGGGGGAAAAAACAGCATAGCGTAATTCATTAACTACTGTTAACTGCTGTTATAAATGGGTACAGAGAGAGCAGTTTGGCTACAGTTCAAAGCTAGGAACATTCATTTCGGAGGGGATGAAAACTATAGTGAAGAAATGGTAAATTGATAAACGTGTTTCCATTGTAAGTTGGGAAGTTTTGTCCACCAGTATGGAGATGAGAAATAAACATCCAGAGTTAAGATAGGAATTTATTTGCATCTTTGCATCTCTTTTTCTTACACTGAGAGGGATTTCTTTTTTCCTATATTTTCTTTTTTCCTATAATTTCCTTTTTTCTTCTGTCATTCCACAGAACTCTTAAACTGTCATTACCATTGGAGAAACTAATTTGTCCCTATTACTCTTATTACCTTTCATTTTGCAGCCATCCACATGTATGCTTGCTAGGTTTTTTTTTCTTTCTTTTTAAAATAGCCACTGTGGTCAGTGTACAGAAATTACAGGCTAGCCAGATTTGTTAGCCATGGTAATTGAATTCTCCTTTTAATTACAGAAGGTAATGACATTTTAAGTATTTTATGCAGTTACTGGAAGTTTGTTTTTTTTTAATGATGCTAGAAAGTAGCATTAAGAAGCTCCAGTTTTCCTGGTGGGTTGCCAAACTTTAGAGGTGCTATTCAGCTTTAAATGGCTACATTTTTGTTGCAAGATAACTGTGCAAAGATAGCCAGACAATTATTGCACTCAAATAAAACAGGGTGCAAGGCCTTAAGGATTGGTACAATCTATATGTTAATTCTGGGAAGTTCAGATGTGTTTTAAATCAATGACATGAAAATGTTGGATAATCTATAATCAGCAGAAAATGGGGGACATCTTTCAAGGTGCTCAATGAATGAATGGTTTGATAATAAAAAGTCCACACATTTTGGTCTGCATATGCTATCCAAGCCCTTTTTAGGGGGCTAAATTATTTATTTATCACATTTGTATGCTTCCTTTCTCCCAGAGTGGGACCCAGGGGTAGCTTCCAGAAACAATCAGTTAAAAATCTTTACAACAAATTATCATATGAAGCATAAAATCAGAAGTTAAAAGGATAAATATAACATTAATATCTAATGTTTCTTATATAACAAAAAAGACAGTGCATATATATATACAATAAGACATATCATAATTTTCTAACGTATGAAATCATTATTCCATTTTACACTGCCTATGGCCTGTTTGAAATTTAACTTCAGCAAATCCTGAGGCAAAACCCTCACATGATTTATGGGGAGAAAAAAGAAGAAACATTTGAACTGAGAGCTAATGGCTTCTTTATGAGCACCTTGAGAACATATCCTCTGTTTTCTGCTGATTATATTGGGTGTTCCCCAGCTTTGTTTCCTTCATATAATTTATCATGTAATTTCCAAAGGTTATAGTCCTGAGTGTGCTTGCCTGGGAGTTACTTCTAATGAATTTAGTGGGATTTACTTCCCAGTATGCATGCATAGATTGCAATGTAAAAGAAAGTAGCATCTTATAAGATTATGGCTGCTGCCTTGGAAACATTTTCTTAGAATTAAATGCTGTTTAAATAAATAGGCTTTGCTGCAAGGTATACAGTAGTTCTATTTCCAGTTGTCTGAAAACAAAGAGTCATATCAGAATGTTAGAAATCAGATAAGGGAGAGCGAATGGATGTGGCCTGTGTATTAACTTTGTTCTTTTGAAATAGGAGAAACTTCTTGTATTCTATGGATTTATTAATGATTCAGCAATACTGTCATGAGAAAGAATCCTGCCTACATAAACATCTGCAGAACATGCAGAACATGTTTTGGGAATGACGTTCAGTACCTTGGGTAAATTCTTTATCATTTAAACTAAATCTCAGAGTGTAGTTGACACGCCACTGATGTGAAAGCCGCCATATATTGCTGAGTGTGGCTAACCATGGATTGCACCTTTAACATCCACTCCCACTATGTTTGTGTTTGCTTTTCAATTTGAAGACAGAAAAACTATTTGGAATGAATAGCATACACATGTCACTCATGAATTTTTCTTGAATTTCATAGAATCATAGAATCATAGAAATGTAGAGTTGGAAGAGACCACACGGGCCATCCAGTCCAACCCCCTGCCATGCAGGAACACTCTCAAAGCACTCCCGACAGATGGCCATCCAGCCTCTGCTTAAAAACCTCCAAAGAAGGAGACTCCACCACACTCCGAGGCAGCATATTCCACTGCCGGACAGCCCTGACTGTCAGGAAGTTCTTCCTGAGGTTCAGGTGGAATCTCCTTTCCTGCAGCTTGAATCCATTGTTCCTTGTCCTGGTCTCTGGAGCGGCAGAAAACAAGCCCTCTCCCTCCTCTACATGGCATCCCTTCAAATATTTAAACATAGCTATCATGTCCCCTCTTAACCTTCTCTTCTGCAGACTGAACATACCCAGCTCTCTAAGTCTATCCTCATAGGGCTTGGCTTCCAGGCCCTTCACCATTTTGGTCGCCCTCCTCTGGACCTGCTCCAGCTTGACCACGTCCTTCTTGAATTGGGGTGCCCAGAACTGGACACAGTATTCAAGATGAGGTCTAACCAAAGCAGAGTAGAGTGGTACCAGTACCTCCCTCGATCTAGACACCATACTCCTATTGATGCAGCCGAGAATTGCATTGGCTTTCTTGGCTGCCGCATCACATTGCTGACTCATGTTCAGCTTGTGGTCTATTAAGACACCTAGATCCCTTTCACACGTACTGCCATCCAGCCACGTGTCCCCCATCCTATATTTCTGCATTCCATTTTTTCTACCTAAGTGTAGGACCTTACACTTCTCTCTGTTGAATTTCATTTTGTTAGCCCTGGCCCAGCTCTCCCAAGCATTTTACTAAATGCTACCTCCCTTTTAGCAATCATATAAATAACATCCCGAAAGAAGAGCTATTCTTCTTAAATCTGAGTTGATTATACCTGCCCCCCCCCCAATACATCCTTTACTCGAATGGGCAAATGGTATGAGCCAAACAAACAAGGTTTTTAATTTTTGGTTGCTTGAGTTAAGACCTGATTTTTTTGGCATGCATGGGCATATTTTGCTGAAAATTAGCTTGACTTTAAAATGAATTCCAGAGTTATGCTTCATAATTTGCCAACTTGCTAGTGTTATTTGATAATCACTAGTTTGTTAGATTTTTTTTCCAACCTCCCCTTCCCCTCCCAAAATAATACCTAATTGGAACATCAAATTGCAACCAGTTGTTGCAGGTAGGGAAGAACTGAACAATGGTATGAAATGTGCGAATGGGGAAAATAGTGACAATTTCCTCAGATACTGAACAAAATCTATCTGCCCGGTTTGGGATGATTCATCCTTGCACTGCAGCTCCATATGACACAGCTCCTACCATGCAAAAGACCCCTAAACTACTTAGTTATTTCCTGTTTTGTTTTGTTTTGTTTCAGGTTTGGGGTGTTTGCGTTGTTGCTGTGGTGGTGGTGGTGGTTGTTAAAGCTAAAATCTTTCGAAACCTTTTCTCGTTATCAAAAGAAGAACACAAAGGGTCTAGATAAACCCTCAGTCTTAGAAAGACAATTCCAATATTCTTTTATTTTTTAAAGAAAGAGAAATTGTAGATAATTCCACCTTCTCTCAACGGGAGCAATTTGTTGAAAAATATCTTTTTGTCTTCACCCTGTAATGTAAATGTAACAGAATCAGATCCTTCTTTCATCATTATTTTATAGATAAGCCTTTTAGGCTTGATATTCTGTACACATTGAAGAGGAAATAGAAACAGAGCACAATCCTCATTCAGCCTCACTACAAACTTTTTAATTTTTTTTCCCATTGTCCAACACTACTCAAAAAAGAGAAAAAAAAAGCACAGCACAGGCTACATTTCAGAACTCTTTTCCATCCCTCATCTGCAATTACTAGATCTTCTTGTTCTTTAAAGGCTTGCTTTATTGAAGGATTACTGTGTTCCCTATAGCATAAGGATCTCTGTATACATAAATACTCTAGCACAGGTATAATTAGGCACAGCTGATAAACAGGTCAGAGAAACTGCATTGTTCTCTGAATCTTTTAGTTCTGTGTTTTTGTGGTGTTACTACTTAAAAGAACCTATTCTCCTATTTTCCAGAGGATTAAGATAGAGCAGGGATGAAAAGGAGAGAATGCTAATGGACTTCAGTCAAACCAAATCAGTTTGTATTTGTTTTTTAACAAGTGGTTTAAACAAAAGGTAACTGTTAACTTCTTATAAGCTGTTTGACATAGCTGGCTCTTATTTACAATCAGTTTTTAAAGATAAGTTCAAACTGTGCACGTAACTGGTTCAGTACATGCTCTGTGTGTGTGTGTGTTTGAGAGAGAGAGAGCGAGTGAGAGAGAATCCATCATCTCTCATTGTGTCTTAACTTTAAATGTTACAGACAAAAAAGATACAAGCTGACATCAGTTATTCAGAAAGTGGCCAGTGGACAATTTCTTCCTGTAAATCATATTCAGACAAATGGAGAGTTCTAATTCCCATGTATCCTTAAAGCATGGAAGATTAATTCAGTGCTCAGATAGTTTTTATTTTTAAGGATCATTAGTATTGTTACCCTACATTAATTGCTATAATCATGGCTATGTTTTATGCACTGTTAATCATAGAAGGTGGCAGAATGATGTTCCTTTTGGGCTCTCTCAGTCTAACCCCTGATCTTGCAGTTTCATTTGAAACTGAACCTTATGTCTTTCAGTGAAATTTAATTTAATTTAATTAGGGATTGTGAGTAAACATGTGTCCACATGTTTTTATTTATTACTTTATTCTATTATGCCTGCCTTTCAGACTCATGATGCTCCCACAAACCATTTTAATACATTAGTTTAACAGCTAAAACACGTGAATTGCATCCACAAGTCTAGAAACAGAAATGTAATATAGAGTTCTTCAGAATGGTGGAAATGTGTTGCTGTTGTTGTTTTTTAAAAAAATATCCAAATTATGTTGCTGTTGTCCCAGAGTATGTTCTGGCAATTCTTGGTACAACATTTTATCATCCTTGTTCCCCAAGTAGGTTTGTTTTTTATTCTGAGATGTACCTGAAGAAAAAAGTATTCTTCTCTTCTCTTCTCTTCTCTTCTCTTCTCTTCTCTTCTCTTCTCTTCTCTTCTCTTCTGTTCACGCTTATTTTCTTTTTAATTTTTTTTTCTTACAGTCTATCAGTGCAACAGTGAATGGTAAGGCTTTATCACACGAGGCAGGTCATTGCAAGTAAAGCAGCACAATAGCATCTTTGGCTGTGACTTACCAGCTGACACTTCTTTTCTGTTGTTCTCTCAGTGGGAGACCATTTGGAATGTGTTTCTTTGAACACAAAAAAAGAATTTGTTAATGACCTCCTTTGTAAATAAAACACTTCCCAAATGATCTCCTGTTGAGGGAACAACAGAGGACTTATAATGTGATAAGTCCTAGCCAAAGATGCTGCTATAACTGTGATTTAGAGCCAGTATGGTATAGTGGTTTGAGCATTGGACTATGAGAACCAGTATGTTATAGTGGTTGATGGTGCACCAGAAGACCAGAAAATCTGAATTCGTCACTCAGCCATGGAAACCCACTGACTGACCTTGAGTGCATCACATATTCACAGAAATCCCCATGAGAAGGTCACCCCATGAAAGGGTCACTGTAGGGTCATCATAACTTGGAAATGACTTCAAGGCACACAACAACAACAACTGTGATTTACTTGCCTTGCATAATATAGTCCCAAGAATCTTTTTTTATAGGGATAGGGGGACTTTGTACTTTAAACCGTAGGATCAGCTCAGCAAACTATACCTTCAAGTTTTTTGCTTGCTTGTTTGTTTCCTTTGAAAGAGCCCTAATACAAATGCAAGAAAACACTGCAAATAATTTTCAGTAGATTTGGAAGCAACAACAACTGCCAAACCCCAATGAGCTATACTGCAAGAACTCGTACTTCTTTGGAGCTGTTTGGAAGACCCTGTAGTGTGTGTTTGGGGGGGAGCAAATCTTCTTGACTACCCCAAGAAAGAATGTTCACCCCATGCAAGAGTTAAAATTCCATTGCCTTTCTAGGAGTTGGAAACAAACTGAAGGCACACAACAACAACCATTGCTTAAAAACAGAACAGTGGAAGTCAGTTAAAGTGGATTCAAAGTAGTTTGAAAGTAGTTTGAACAGTTTGCAAGATCCTGAGTAACTGTGCAAATCCTGTAGAGAAAATTCCAGCGGATAGATTAAACAAAGCTGATAAAAGCTTCCACATTTGGAATGGAAAGAATATTCTAAAATAATTGAAAATGATCAAAAACCATGTTCCTTGAGTTTGGAAAACACTGATGAAATGAATCCTTGACTATTGAGAGTCTTCACAGTTTGAAACTTATTCTGTGTAAAATTCTCACATGCTATTTTTGTACAAAAAACATAATTTTTTGCATAGAAAAAAATTTGCTGTCTTCTGCACAAAAATACCATATGTGAAAATTTCACACAGAACAAATCCTAAACTGTGAATAACTTTCAGAAACTGTGGTGTTTCCAGACACTTTCTTGTGGCAGGAAGAAAATCTGCCCCCTTGCTTTGCATTGTCTGCAACAGTGATCACTTGGGAAAGTGGCCTTCATTTACCTTCCCAGAAGGAAAGAGCGAGAGAGAGAGAGAGAGAGAGAGAGAGAAACAATGCCATCAGCATTTTGCATTGAGGCATGAAGTGGGAAGGGGAATGGAGTGAGAGAGGTTTTAAATCACTGCTCTGTCCCACTTCTACTGTCTTTCATGTTTCTTTGACCACTCACCCACCCTGGAGGTTAGTACAGGATTTGAGTGGTCATCTTTTGGGGCCAGGTAGGAATTTTGCTGGTCTTCATGGGGAGAAGGTGTTTTGCCTACCTTGTACTGATTCACCATGAGACTATGGGAAAATAGGTTCTGGGGATACTCTATTTTTTTTAAAAAAAAAATGATATATTGAATATAATTCAAGTAGTTTATATTTACCATTATTTATTTATTTGAATTGACATTCTATTGTAATAATTAATATTTGGTCACTTTTAGCAGATTAGTGCAGAAGATTAAACCTTGATCAATAATCAGCTGAAAAAGAGCTCTCTGGACTTCCCCACTGAGTCATAGGACTCAGGGATAAGAAAGGAATCAACCTTTGGGAATGGATTTGCTTGGCTTTCTCCTTTAGAGCTTACAGCTTGAGAGGAAGGTCAATAGGTTTAGGTTTCCTGGAAGTTGACTGGCCAGAGCCAAGCTAAATTGATTGACTTGCCTCTGGGGTCAGAGGTTGCTTGACCTTGCCGTGCTGAAGAAGAGGTAGCTTACACTCGCTTTAGCATATACCACATTAAGCAGCCATGCTGCAGATCAGAATTAAATAGTTAATAAAGTGGCCCTGAGTTTTGTGTGTCTGTCTCTCTATTCTGACTGGGTGGTGATTCTCCCAGCCACTGTCCTTGGTACCTTGTATGATCTACATTTTTAACCTGGTGGTGGTAGCAGCTACTTCTTTCTCACCCTAATGATAAAATGTTGTGCTGGCAATGGGTCAAGAAACAGCAAGTGGACCTATTCTGACGCTGCCACTTTATAGCCGGTGAAAGAAACAGAACAGAAGA
Source organism: Cyclura pinguis (assembly GCA_030412105.1). Lineage (NCBI taxonomy): Eukaryota > Metazoa > Chordata > Lepidosauria > Squamata > Iguanidae > Cyclura > Cyclura pinguis. The sequence continues at coordinate 242,829,602 of CM059599.1, read as the reverse complement.
CTATGACTTGTGTTACTCTGATGCAACCCTCCACCCAGTTGTTGTCTGATTCAGTTGATACCACTTTGACTTAGGGAAACATTTACTTAAAATTGTACACAGCTCCAGTTTGGACTATTTGTTCAGCAACACAACACTTTCCTTTACTAGGACCACAACAAATTCTTCTGCCCCTGCCCTTGTTTTCACTTTCATTCAGAGGATCATTTCAGTCCTATTCCCAGGGCCCAAAACTGTACTCTAAGAGGTCCTCTGCTGGCTAATTATGTCAGGATTTTTGGATTAGAATGTCATGTGCATGTGGCATCTCTCTCTCTCTCTCTTTCTTTTCCTCTCTCCTTGAATTGTGTTATTTGCAGTTTACAGTTATCTGAACACTCTCAGCTGGACATACTAGCAGTAGCATATCTGCCTTTGAAGCCTCTTCTATTGCTCAAAAAGCTAGCATGATACAATAGTTTGTCATAAGCCGGATAAGGCCATCACTCTTAATAAGATTTTGTGAAGCAACTGTTTATTGTTTCCCTATCTCTGTTGCAGTATGTAAGTGGTTAAATATATATCCAGAGGGCTGAGCATGAAGTGGGCGAGTGATCTTTAAGATGAGGCTTCTTTTTTATGAGAAAAACAGCAGGTAATCTCATGTGTATTATGGAAAATGGAAAAAGCAAATGTTAAAGGTTTCCCAGGTTAGCTTCACCTTTTGAAATGGCTGCTGTGCATCACCTTGACTTTGTTTGCTAGAGACTTTTCCATCACTTCATAAGACAGAAAAGGAGATGTGCGTGTGTGTGAGAGAGAGAGAGACTCCCTTTGGCAGTTTCCTCTGCTTTGCAGTCTGATTCTCAAACACCTGTCTCACTCCATCTCCTACAACTGGAAAGCACCTGAGGCACAACGTTTGCTAGAATCACAAATAGCTTATTTGGAAGTAATTTGTATTAGTATTCTCCAGTGGGTTTTCTTCCCAATAAACATATACAGGATTGAAGAATTAGTGGATCATTTTGAAAATCATGTACACTAAGAAAGTTAAAAGTTAAAACCTCCAAAATATTTCCTGAAGGGAAACAAACATACAAACAAAAATCAAAGTTTTCTGCAAAACTGGTGATGAGGGAGCAATGGTGCAATAATATTTTAAAAGTTACATTAGGATTCATTTCTGTATAAAACAATTTGATTTTAAACCTAATTAAAGGTTTATATTGTCAGACTGCCCAACTCAGATCCAGTTCTGAATCTAAATTAGTAGGTCCAAAGCTTTCTGCTTTCTCTTGACCATCACTGGAAATAAATGTTGGATAGAAATGCTGTGACATTTGCCCCAGTTAAAAATACTTTTGATGAGCATGTGGAGATACACCTGGGGAATGACTTGGCAAGTCATGATGTAATCCCTAGGGGACAGTAAGGCTGAGTCATGGTAATATGAAATCCTGGCAAGGGGTTGCATCAGCCATTGTTCCTAGCGGATGAGCTATCAGCAGGTGTGTATAAAAGAGGTGAACTCAGACAGGTTCTTTCTCTGACTACTCGCTGACTCTCTGACACTGGAACTCTGCCCTAGCGAACCTCCACCTGAAGTGATGTCTGATATGATGCTGTACCGTTGACTGAGGATCTGTGTATCCTGCTTGTACAGATGTGTATATATTGGAACTTGAAGAATAAAAGCCTCCAGGTATTTTTGGATAACAACACTGTGTGCTAGTGTTACTAACCAGTGGGTAGATTGGGGTCAGTGCTGATGCTGTATGTTACACCCTGCTGCTGCTCATGCTTGTTGCTGTTTTGATACTCTGCTGTATGTTTATTGCTTGCCTCTGAGCCACATTTTTGTTCAGAGCGCAGCGGTTCCAGGGAGGATTTTGTGCTAGGTGCTGTAAAATCCATCTCCCGTCAATAAACATTTATATTCCCCCTCCATTTATCTAAATTGTATAGAACATGCCAGCACAGTACCCCCTATGAGGTGATTAATCTTGCCAAAAGACAAAAAGATGCTGGCGGGGGGGGCAAAAAAAACAAACACCAGTCATCTCTTCACGTTTGCTATGTTAGGGGCACAAGATCCCTATGAAAGTGGAAACTCTAGGCCCTACCAAACCATATTTAACCCACACACACACCAAAAGTATGATCGCCATATTCAACCCACCATGGATTCCTTTGAGGTATCAAGGTTCTTTCACAAGGCAGAAATATGTGGCTGGTGGGTTTTACTGCCACCTCCAGTGCTGCCCTACACTATTTTTAATAGGGACTTACAAACCTTGTTTGCAGTTTCTCAGTCTCATGAGGCTTGCAGTCCCATTAAAAATGGCATAGGGCAGCAGCAGACGTGACAGCAAATAATCTGTGAACAAACAAATCCACAAAAGTAAAACCCACAAATGTGGAGGGCTGACTGTATATTTGTTGTCAGATGGGACAAAATTTCCACCATTGCCCGTTCAGAGAAGATCAAGCTTGGTATGTTTTGGATGTCAAATGAATTGATGTACAGAGTATATGCAGGAGTATCCTTTAAAGTTGTTATGGAGAAATTCTTAAAAAGAGAGAGAGAAAGCAAGCAAGCAAGCAAGGAAGGAAGGAAGGAAGGAAGGAAGGAAGGAAGGAAGGAAGGAAGGAAGGAAGGATGGATGGATGGATGGATGGATGGATAGGTGGATGGATTTACTTCTCACCCTAACATTCATTTGTTTGTTTTTGGTAGGGATTAACAGTTGTTATGAAAATGACAAGGACCAGAAAGATGACCCTAGATAAGATATCTTCTAAATCTTAGAAAGATATGTGTATATGTAAAGTGTAGGTCTTCAAATGACCATTTGTTGTCAACTTGCATGAAAAAGCCATAGAGATGTACCTAGGCATTGCTGTCATAGAAGAGTCTTTCAGATAGTGTAGATTGAAACTTTAGAGGGCTTTATCACTTCTAACCAGCACTCTGAATTTGAAACATCCCAGAAAGAGATCAATAGTCAGTGAAGCTGTTGTAATAGGGAGTTATATGTTCCCATAGCCTGTCACACTCAGCACTTTGACTGCAGCATTTTGGATACTCTGAGGTTTCTGATCAGATTCCACAGACAGACCCATGTAGAATCTGTTAAAGTAGCCCAAATGGGATGTAAGCAAAGCAACTGCAAGTGTAACCAGATCTGACACCTCCAGGAACAGGTGCAATGGGCACATTAGATTTAACTGTGCAAACATTGCTGAAACCTGGCCTGTGTCCAGGAGTACATACAAGTTGAGAACATAAAATTTCAGGGGGAGTATAATCCCATCTATCACAGGGTGAATCTCTGTTCCCTAATCTGCCTCAGATTAACAAGGAGCACCTCTACCTTGCCTAGTTTAAGATTCAGTGTTTTCGCTCCCATCCAGTACATTAATGGATGAGAATGAAAAAGTTTAATAGCAAAAGAACTTCCTTCAAATTAGATGGAAAAGAGAGAGAGAAAGAGATTGCTGGACATCACTGGTGTACTGGTGACACCAAACTCCCAAATTTCAGAGAGTCTTTCCTTACAATTTCATATATGTATGTTAAATAGCCTGGAGGACAAAACTGAATCCCAAGGAAACTTAGAGGCCAACAACCAGAATGTCACAGCACATCCTTCTGAGTTCACCCCTCCAAGAAAGACTGAAGCCATTGCAGAACAGTGTCCCCAAGTCGCACTCCATAGTGGCAAACCAAAAGGATGCTATGGTTGATGATGTCAGAATCACAGAAACACAGAATCACAGAAATGTAGAGTTGGAAGCTACTAAGAAGTCCAACAAACCAACATGGACCTTCCCCTCCAGTCCAGCTTCCAGTGCAGATCATCTATCAAGGTGGCCAAAGCTATTTATGAAGTAGGCATGAAGTAGGCATGAAACCAGAATGAAATGGACCAAAACAATCTGTCCATGAACACCTGGAGCTGGGAGGCCACTGCATACTGCATAACCTGACCCAGTTCAAATATACTATTCAATTCCTATTGATTGCATTCTCTGGAATGACCATATCCTATTGATTCTCATTTTTCTACAGATTTCTCATTAGAACACCAGTTTGTTTAAGGGAATTGTCAAATCAATTTTAAAATTTTACCGTACACTATGAGACAGTCAACCACGTATTGTGATGAGCTTGTCAAGGTCAAAACTCGATGATTAATTCATCAGATATGTTAACTAGTGAAGTTGTTTGATGAGCAAACAGCTCTCTGTAGATATTTCTTCCATTAAATAAAGTGCCATAAGAAGATAAACCAATAAGGAACAAGCAAATTTTTTTACTCACTTTTAGCAATTCCACAGTCATGAGAACTGTATCCTTGAAAGCACTGGCATCCCTGCATAGTGCAATGTCCATGGCCATTACAGAGACTGGGGCACCTGAGGGCTCTGATGATTTCTTTATACATAGTGGATAGTTCTCTTGTTGAATGAAACCACTCTGTTGGGTTTTCTCCAAGCACTCTTTTTTCACAGTCATTCTCTAGAAATGCAATAATTGATTCTCCCCATGTAAAGTCATCCTTAATTTGTGCATCTGAGAGGCACATTTTGATGGCCACATCCAACTGTGTGCCAAGAAGTTCCTTACAAGCTGAGCCAATGGCAGAATGTTCAAGAATTTTCTGACAGTTTGCTAAGGCTTTGGATAAGGTTAGTCCACTTGGAGTAGGCCATGTGGCCTGTGCTTTAGGCCACTTCCCTTCAAAATAATCTTCTGGGAAAAAATATGTGAAACTTTCTAAGTCAGCTTGAGTCAGGCTTTGAAAGGAAGAAAGAAATGAGTATTCCCAATAATCATCTTGCCTTTTTTCTCTTAATAGTTCCTCCCAGTGATTGGAGATGTCAGCAAAAGTTTCATTTTCTGGTTTTTTCCAGGAGCTTTTTTGTCCATTTGGTTTTGGGAAGCTATCAGTCTGGTTTCCTTTTCTGGTTTTGTGGGCCAAATTCCGTACGTCAGATGTTCTGGTTGCTAATCTTCCGTCAGCTATTACAGTAGAATCAGTTTCCATGATAGCAGTATACTTTGATGTGACATCTAGATATGGAATTATAGAAGTGTAATCCACACTCTCATAAAAACAATGCAAAGACTGCAAGGGGAAATTCTGGAAAGTGTTCAGAGTATTTAGTGACTTCAAATGTGGCACATGTTCCTTCTGGCATAGACAGTAATGTTTCTTCCTCTTCCTCTTCCACTCAGACAGAGGTGGTGTCCTGTCAAACAAACTCATGCCTGGAGCTATTCTGATAAAATAAAAAGATAATCAGGTTAGTAAGCTAAAAGTTTCATGTCCTACTTTGAACAATCTCTCTTAGTTATGACAACTTTATAGGTTATAAAGAATATTCAAAACTTTGTCATTCTTGATGACAAAGACTGTTTTGATACGTTGAGATGCTCCTTCAAAAATCTGTCAAGTACTGTAAGATTTTTTTTTACCCCTGTATGAGAGTGAAGAAACCAGCATCTTTCATCAGCAGTAATAGTGAATGAAACACACATACAACCAAATAAAATCAATATGGGAAGTGAGGAGGGATCACAAAAAAGCATTGTATATAATCTTTGCACCAAAAAAAGCCATACAATTTTGTTATTGTTGTGAAAAATCATCAAAAATAACCCCAAAACTCAAATAGATTTTTTTCCACTTTGGCCTATGAGAATAAAAGAAGATTTACACCTGTATTCTGTATGTATCTTGCAAACATAATCATATGCTGAAAAGTAAACAATATGAATGCAAAATTCAATAGCAGCATAGATTGAAAAGGGTTTGTAAATTACACACACACACACACACACACATACACACATACCTACCCACACACAAAACAAGCCTATGGCATGTGATCTACAAAACCAAGTACAATCCATCATTCCGTATACATTGAGGAGTCTAAGGTTTCAGTGAGATTTCCATTGCAGATGCTTATTTCTCTTTAACTGGGAGAGTCCTTGTAGTCAAATATTGTTTGTGTTTTTGTTTTGTTTCAAAAAACAAAAAAATTCAAGGGCATGCACATCTTCTCATGCAGTTTATTTTAAGCAGTATCTCTCTTTCTCTTGGTGGAAATGTTTGTTCTAGCCAACATCTCAATGATGCAGAACATGTGCAAAGCCAGCTTCCCTGCTATCTGAGAATACTGTCCCCCTCCCACTGCCCCCGGCTTCACTCTGTGAAGACATTCTTTTGGTTGCAATACATCCAGATTAGAGGGTGCACAAGCAGCTGAATTTTAAACTGAGAGCACTTCAAGTTGTTCCCCGGATGTCATCTGTAACACAAAGAACTAAGAACCACAATATTCTGCAAAACCACTAAGTGTAAGTATCTCTAGTTAAAGAAAATGAAGCCTCTGTTCCATGCATTTTCTCCTTGATTGGGTGAACACCGAGTGATAAGCCAGGGATCACTTAGTATAATGTCTACTTAATTCTCTGCCAAGGGCTGAGAAGTTTGCCACACATCTGCACCTGATTGGAAATCAGGGAAGCCTTACAATTCCCCCTTATCGCTCAGGAGGATGCTACAAATGAGATGACTGGTTTACATAGCAGTTACATGTATGGCATCATAAAGTACTGCTTTCTAAACTTTCTACAAACTTGTAACAAAATAATCTGAATTTAAAATGCCTTGGACTGTGTACATGAAATCCCTTCTAAAAGGAAAAAAATATTGTCTATCAGTGGGGAAGTAGAATTGGGGGCAGGGGGGGCTGAATTCGCCTGAAGCAGCCAAAGGAGTCCTTTTGAATTTATCCATAGAAACCCATGTGAAAAGAAAACTGAGCTTTTTGAAGGGGTTGCACGCATATTGTCCAGTTGTTGTACTGGGATGGGAAACAGCAGACGTAGATTCATCTGCACAAATGATTTGCTAACTGCCCTAGGATTCCTTAATCTGGACAGGATCTGGGTGTGCCACCCAAAGGCCTTTTCCACACTGTACTGTTACAGTGTTATTATTCCACTTTCAACATCCTCTGGAATCCTGAGGTTTGCAGTTTAAGGAGGGGGATTTAGAATTCTCAGCCAGAGACCTCTTTGGCCTGAGTAAGCTACAAACCCCAGAATTCCACAGGAGGCCCGCTAGTTAATAATAGGCAGAGTTTATTCAAATGAGACAACAACAACAACAACAAATTCCTAACCATTATTCTCTCCCTCTCTCCCTCTTTGTGCATACATTGTCTTCAACAATTCTGTGGCTCCATTTGATGACCAACCATGGCATAACAAGACCAGACACAAAAAATTGGGTTAAATAAAAGCCACTATATTTGACATAGCCTATTTAAGAGGCATTGGCCTACAAAAGGAGCAAGAAGGAGGAGCAACCTGCTGCAGGTCCAGCTAAGGCCAGATGTCACCCTTTGACAACCACCTCAGCTTTCCCTTGGGTGAAACATCTCAGCCCTGAGGGCAATCCAAATGCTTGGGTTGCTCCCCAGCTGGCCATAATCGGAAGATAACCCAGGGAATTCTCACCCAAGCTGCATAACTCTACAAGTGAGAGCCCGAACCCTAAGTTGGCCACAAGGGCAGCCTCCTTCCCCATTCTTGGGCCACAGGACCTTAAAGAAGGAGTCCCTATACCAATAGGATGACAAAGGTGTACACCGAAGTCTTATATTCTGTTCCCCCTATATAGCAAAAGGCACCCTTTTTAAAGAAATCACCTTAAGCCAACGGTCTAAGCCCTGCAGATAGTGGAAAGTGGGGAAAAAACAACACCACCACGAGTTCCCAAAGCAGCGAGACAAATCTCACACTGCACTGAGGGTGGGAGGGTAGGCCATGCTGTGAGGATCCAAAGAGGAATGTGATGGGGCGGTGACTCCTTAAATAGCCTCTGACTCCACCCCATCATATGCTGCGTTCTCGCACCATGTACTACATGCAAAGCACTATGGAGAGTGTCAAAGCTCTACCCTCCCACACAGTGAGAATTCATCACAAAAGTCAGGTAGGTATTACCAATACAATACAGTGTACATTTTAACATAAATATAGCATTCAAGAAATAGGTCCTTGAGATGCATCTCACAGTTTTTCCCCACAGTATCCTTTATGATTATCTTGAATGGCTTTAATCTTTTAAAGCAGTCCAGCTCTATTCCCCTCAGAAGCTGTCCTTAAGTCCATGCTGACAAGCTTTCTGGGGGAAAACAGTATATCGAACATGCTCTGTTTGCTCTATCTGAGGAGAGAAAGGGAGAGAGGCAATCAATGCACCCTCTGTTGGGATCACACATAACTTTCTAGTGGATTCCAGTTACTCCTAACTCTTAATAACAGCTTAAATAACAGCATGGGTCACATTTGAACAATGTATTTGCTTTGATGCTGCCATGCCTATCAGGAAGAAGCATAAACCCTTTTTGCATTGGCCTTAAAGTATGAATGTGCATTGGTAAAGTGAAAAATAAATATTGGACTGTATCAGCAGGATGGTACTTGATACAGTTCTGGAATGTATCCTGAAAACTGATTTCTTACTACATTATAGCACAAAAAGGACCATCTTTATTAATGGCATTTTGAATAAGAGGGAAAGGCAATACCAAGGCTTGATTGCAGCACACTGACTTTCAGGACTATATCTGATAAACTTTTAAAAATAAAATTTATTTCAAGGAAAAGGTTGCAAAAATTGAAAAACAATTAAGCAATTAAACAATTAAGGTAACGCTCTCACTTTTACAGCTCCAAGAAACAAGTGCTGAGGAGTAACAGAACGGAACAGTCAAGAGGAAAATTCTCCAACTGTTGTTGAAGGCACTGAGGTTTCCGTTACTGGAAGATAGCTGACTGAAAATTTCTCAGCAGATTCTAGAAGTCTTGATGATCCTGCAGACACGTTTGCAACTAAGAAAAGGTGCTGCATGCCTCACTGTGAACTGGCTGCTGTAGGTGAGTGGACAATAAAAAAAAGCTAAGAAAATCACACACATCCCATTCACTGTGCTTGTAGCTAGATGTGTATGTGTGCACATATGCCCTGTCTTTGTGGGCTTTAGCTCTCACTGGCTTCTTCTCTACATCTTTCCCTCCACTCTCCTGCTTTCTATTTCCCTTGCTCTCTCTCCTTTCTGCCAACCCCCCATTTCTTCTTCCCCATTTCCTCTGGTTACTCTCTTCTCCATCACGAGTTTCTTCTTCTCTCTTTCTTCTCTGTCCTCTCTATTTCCTCCTTCCTCTCCTTCCTCTCTATTTCTTCCCCTTTCCCTCATGCAAGTATACAGAAAATTTCTTTGTTCATTGGAGTGGAAATGGAAGCTGCCACCACCAAAAGGTAGAGGCCAGGGGGAAAAAAATCAACCCCTGTAAAGTCCCTGTTGATATAAGGGTGGTTTCTTTCCTGCCTATTCAAATGAATCCAAGGTTATCCCATTTATTTTAGGTATGCCTATCCTTATAGCCACAGAAGCATCCCCTGCTGCCAAGTTGGGAGTCCCAGAGCTACCCACTTCCATTGTTTGTCTCATTTCATAAGTATACCAGCAACTCCAAAAAGGATCTTCATCATTTGTATGAATAGCCCTTCTGTTTTTTCTCTGTGATTTTCAGAAGCAATACCTAAATCAGCTCATCATTTGCCACTTCTGTAAATCAAGTGTAAAACATATACTAGCTAGGATGATGTGGATATCCCCATATGAAGGATCTTAACAAAAGATGCATCCTAGATTGACAGAAATTCCATGTGTTACTTGTGAAAGTACCCTCAGGGAAGCTGAATTTACAAAGGTCTAATATGTGCTCCAAATCCATATTGCACAAATAAGTCCTAATGACCAAGTATTGGCCCTGAAGGATAGGACACAGATATTAAGGATTTTGATCAAATACATAAACTATAAAGTGAGTGTTATTCTTCCTCTGGTGAAGAAACAGCAGTTTGTGCATATTGCTGTAGACAGGATGAGCTAATTCTTGCAATCCGATGCCGTTCAAAAATTTAAGTAGGGAGGTAAGGATCTTGTGTTCTGGGCTATGCCACTCTGGAGGGATGGGGATACTCTGCAGATCTTTTATAGAGAGCAAAAAGAAACTATCCCTTTCCAACAAAACTCCAGAGCTGACTGAAAAAGCTGGTAGTGCTGTAGTAATCACTGCGTACACACAAAGTGCATAAGCCATACTCTTCTGGCTTCTATATTCTATATAGCTTCACTATACTGCAGTCCATGGCCACAGCTGGAGCTCCAGGGATCAACACAGATGTAGAGAAGAGGAGGTTGAAATCACTATTTGAAGGACCTTAAGGACAGATGCACATTACAACGGTTTATGTTGTGATAAGTGGACATGTTTAATATCCCTCTGAATTGCATGTAGATCTCAAGTAGCATCCAGCAACTTGGGCTCTATAAGCACATGAAGTAAGAGTTCCTGCACAAATCCTCTCTGAAACAGAAACTGAAGCCCTTTTTGCATGGCATTTGCCATGTGAAAGGGCCCCTTGAGTGTCACGCGAATGTGAGGAGCAGTCCACACAACGCAGTCACATTCGCGCGACGTTCCAGGGCCTGGCAGGCACCGCTCATGCACTTTTTCATTTTCAGCTCTGAGCCGAAAATGGTGTGCGATCGCACATTGCTCCGGGGCCCCACGCGCACTTACCTAGTGTGCAGAGCTCTGGAGCAGTGCCGGTCATGCTTCCTGCCCCAGCGCAGCCTGGGAAAGTCCCAGGCTGCACTGCAGAAGGAAGAGGTGGGGCTCTTGTGCCACCGGGAAGCAGCTGCAGAGCTGACACAACAGGGACACAAGAGCCTCTCGCTGGAGGCTGCTCACGCGATCCCCGCACCCCAGCACCGAGAAAAGGTGAGTTGTGGAAAGGGCCTGAGATCTAATATGGGGCCTAGAACAACTTAAGGCTATGCTAGAACATCTCCTCCTGTAAAGGAAAGCTTCTTTTTTAATAGACAGTGGGCCCAGAATTTTTGTAATATGTTAACTCAATAAGCTAGTTTGGAAATTGTTTTTCGCCAGAACCATGTGGCATTCCAGATGTTCTTGGACTTCAACTACCAGCATCCCTCACCATTGGCTATACCGACTAGGGCTTCTGCGGTGTGCCGTCCAAAAACATCTGGAAGGCTGCATGATACCTACCCATGCTTAAGCCACACTAAATTTTGTTTTTTCTATTGTTCCCACTGGGGCAGTTTCTAGTGCCCTGTGACAATGCCATCTATTGAAGTGAAACAAAGATGTTGTTCTTCACGTCCTACCAAAATCACAGCTGACAGGAATCATAGAAAAATTACAGTTCTAAGGATATAGAATGTTCTGTCTCAGGATTTCCATCTATCCCTTCATCTATCTCATCATCCCAAAAAGTTGCTTCTGGTTTGATCACGCCTCTGTGATTTTTGTCTTTGCCTTCAATGCCATTATTTTTTTTTCCTTTAAAAATGACTACTGTCTGTTTTGGGATTATTTGTTAAATATTTTGTAACATAAATAAATAAATATTTTTATTTTTAAAATACATGATGTTAGACACTGTGGGCACTTCTCTTCTGAGTGGTAACATAGATAAAATATTTGCATAAATAAATCCTGTTGTTTGTATTATGGTGGTTGTGGTTGTTGTTGTTGTTGCTGCTGTTTGCCTTCAGGTCATTTCCAACTTATGACAACCCTAAGGTGAACCTATCATGAGGTTTTCTTGGCACTGCCTCTTTCTGAGACTAAGAGAGTTTGACTTGTCTAAGGTCACCTGGTGGGTTTCCATAGCTGAGCAGAAATTCAGATTTTCTGTTCCAACATCAACCACTATACCATGCTGGTTCTCATGCTGGATCTTTGGATTTAATGGCTTATTAATTGCATGTACTGCAGTTTTGTCTCTTATAAACTTCTCCTAGAGCATCTAATCATGTCAAGGGGAGTCAATAGCTAATATTTTATATCCCACCATCAAGAATTGTGCTGTCTCTGGAACTTTCACTATCGTATGCAGGAATATTTTCAAAATGAACTTTAAAAAATGCTTGGGCAAATTCATAACTTCAGTGCATTTAATTAGGTGGAACCCTAGCATAGATCAGACACTTGAGGCATCTTCTTTCAAATATTGGAGAAATATTTTGAGTATGGACTTCAAAGATCCACCAACACAAAACTCCAGAAGGAACGTTTTGTGGAGGGGAGGTTGCATAACGTATCCAGTCCAATTTTGCAATATGTAAACTTTATACAGTAACATACATGGACATAGCAATGACTTTGTTATGCCTGGTGATTTGTAACTTAAAGAAACACTGTTGTATTTTGGTGAGGTGAGGAAAGGGATTGTAAATGATCATTGCAATTGAGTTTCTCTCCCTCTATCTCTTTTTTACAGCATCGTTCCAAGCTCAGGGAGATGCATTTCCACACACAGGCCATTTTCATATTGGGCTTCTGAAATGGTGCAGAGCGACCTCTCACAGAGGTCTTGTACACCCTAGAGTGGACTGGCGTGGACTACTTTTACACCCTAGAGTGGACTGGCGTGGACTACTACTGGAGTGGACACACCAGAATCCACTCAGGAGCGGCCGGAACTAGCCGCGCTGCATGTTTTTTAAAAACCTCTTTTTCGAGGTTTTTAAAAAGTATGGAGCGCGCAGCCCCGTGCCGCTCCGTCGCCCGGCTCCGAAGCGGATTTGCAGGCGCGTGCAGGTGTGTGCCTGCAGATCTGCCAGGGGCAGGCTTCCAGCTGGCGAGCTTCTCCGGTTGGTGGAGAGCCTGCACCAACTGGAAGCCGCCATTTGGGATGCCGGAGGACTGCGGAGCAGCGAGTGGGCGCTGCTCCGCGTAGCGACAGACTTACCCGGCTGCCAGTAAGCTCCGTTTTTGGGCGTTTTTGCCCGTTTCCCCCACACACACACATGTGGAAAGGGCCATAGAAGTGTTTTCAGATCTTATATGGAGTTTGCAGTGCAGAACTCTGTGGATGACAGTGGGGGCAAAAAGAAAGGAAGGTCCTTCACAATCGTCTGATGCTACAAATGCTCAAAAATATAGCAGCATGGTGTTGGGGGAACTAGCAGAATACTTGCATTTTTCAGGACAGCCTCTCACCAACCTCAGAGTGATTGTTGTGGAGGAGCAGATGCACTTCAAGAGTAGATTTAGTGCAAAGATACTATTCTTTGAAGTGTCACAAAACTCTCTTGGGATTCCTCAACTCCAAGCAACCAACTAGAGCTTCTTTGTTGCTTTACAGTTTGATAAAATTTCAAGGGAAGAGAAGGTGAGAAAGAGGATTCAACACAGAAAGAAAAATAAAGAGAAGAAAAACTTTTATGTAGAAAATGTAGAGAGATGTCTGTTTCAGCATGTATTGTGTTATACACTCTTTATGTGTATTTTTTGTTTATTGAATGAACAAATGAGTGAAAAAATATGGATACATGGGGAAAAATATAGGAAAACACAAAAAATACAGTGCTGTAGGCGACAGTACTGTTTTTATAGGAGATGCTGAGAGCAGATTCATACTAACAGGAACAGTTTCCTCTCCTTCCTAGCAAACAACATATGACCAGTCAACTGCTGCTTTTCTCCAGTTTAGGTGAGAATGGAGCTCTTACTAGGGATTGTTGTATTCCCTGGATATTACCGAAAGAAAGAATGATACCACAAGAATGGACATCAGTGATACTGAAAAAAATGGAAAATGTAGCTCCCATGACTTAAGAATTCTCCAGAAACTAATTTATATATTTGCAGTAATATTCATACCATATCAGAAGTCACCATGCTGAAAGGTTATCTTGGGTAGAACTTTCACTACTTGATGTTGTAGGGACCCAGTTAGATTCAGATTCAGAGGCTAGATAATTTTGTCACATATGTATAAGATACATGGCAAAATAACCTGGGATTATATCAGGATGGTGTATGGGTGTGTCTAGTGTTATAAAATAATTCTGGTGTCCAGAATGTGAAGTATTTGAATGTCTGAGTCTGGGTGGTAGGAGTGTGAATTTGGATGGTTAGATTCTTTTTCAGTATTTTTTGGAAATGTTGATTTGGAAGATGCTCATCTTCAATGCTCTGGATGATATTTGAGCAATGGCATCAACGGAGCTTTATATAGCCTGTTTATTTCAGAGAACATACATTAAATAATATCATTTTCCCCCTACAAATTCTGTCACATCTTGTCAAAATCAACCATTGAACTCCATTGTTGCACACTTGTAATTAGTGTTCAGAAATCCAAGAAAAGGGGAAATGTCAACTCTTTTATTTATGTCTTTCATCAGGCAGCTGCATTTTGCTGTGTGGGTGGGGAACTGCAGTTTCAAACAGCTAAGAAAGATTTCAGCTCAGCTGGTAATGTAACATCATTTGCGAACAAGAAACTTCCTTCCACCAGTAGCTGAGAATGTGTGCTATGCAGATTGATTTGAAGTGTCTGAAAGGTCTGTGGATTTCCTTTTGTCAAAGTAGGATAGAGCTCTGTGTTGGATCATTAAATGAGTACTATTTAAAAGAACTTGCATAGAATACTTTTATAATGGTGGCTCATTTTTCAGTGCATCCCTTATCACTGAAAATCTTACCTCCAGGTTGCTATGAAGTCTTCCTCAGATGAGCTATTCTGGTGAGAAAGGAAAGGGCTCCCATCAGTCCCATGGAAGTCATTCTGACTATTTCTGTCAAAGATGCCACATAAACCTCTGGTGCTGTTAAAATCAATGCTTGGTGCCCTTACTGTCAAACTCATTCCCCAGTCACTTACATCGGCTCGAACAAATGCTCCTGAAGGGAATGAGATCTGGAGAAGCAGAAAATCTGTTGAATAGAATGCATCTGAAAATATATACTGTTTTTCCACTGATAAAAGAATTCTTACACTCAAGTGTAACAATCTTAGAATTATGGGGAAAGTGGGTGGATCTATAGATATCTACTTCCACCCCACTTCCACCCCTACATTTTAGCCAAATCTTGACTGCAGGTCATTGTCTAGGGTCAAAATAGGAAATGGCTGCCTCTCCTCACCCCCCATAAATCAAACACATGTTACGCGCACAACATGCTGGCAATATTCCACATGCAAAACAAACAAAAAAGCCAACCACATTATTGATGCCATAGCTTCAAATCAATCTGCATAGTGCACAAATCAATCTGCATAGCATCAAATAAAATTATTTGTATTACTTTAATTAAAGGAAGAACATTGTGCAAAGTATTATTTATACCCATGTGTGAGAATCTTTACTAATGTTCCTAGTGTGTGTGTGGGGGGGAACACCTTTGGAGTGATGACATTTGAGATTGCTGATTATTTTCATGCTTTATCCCTGTTAGTCAGATGAAACTGTCAATACAGCTGTAAGACTACCTTACTGTCTACCTTGGGAATTCACCCCTCCCCATTATATTATAAATTGCCAGTATTTTAAAACAGTTTCCTTTAGTCTGAAGGAAGCATTTCATTTTGCCTGTAAGACCAGTTTAAACAGATGGTTCTTGTATTTTAAAATGAACAGAACACTTATTTTCTTATTATAGAAGTGCCTCAGGTTACATTTTTGAATGTGGAGACGATCTTATTCAGATCAAGACAAGTAATGGGCCACATTTTTATTCCGGAAGTACTAGGCCAGCTTCAATCAGACTAAAACTGGATAAGAATTTCTTGACAAGAATATTCTTACAGGTAATTGTAAATTTATATACTAGACTCCTAGATTGGCTATTTAGTTAAGGAGATGAAACTAAGTAATGTTTCATTCCTGAGTTGACCCTAAGAGCCAGTTGATGGATCATGAAAAGGAGATCTGGCACAAGGAAGATAATGTTCCCCACCACAATGAATGAATGATATTGACAGGGCCCTTGCTTCCAAATGTTGGAGCCTCACTCATTGCCATAGGAAGATGGGAACGGCTATGTTACTGTGCTTTTCTAGTTTGGTAGATGCATTGGAGGGGCAGGGCTTTTTCTGTTATCTCCCCAGGACTTTGGAATGACCTTCTGAGAGAAGTCAATCTGCTTCCCTCTTTACCTCTTCCCTCTTTACTAGCTTATAAGCAAGCAGTGAACATGGTAGAGATGTACAGTGTGTCCTCCGTATATGCAGGATTCCATTCCAGGCACCCTCTCATAAAACAAAAAAATGCAAATGCTCTGTCCCATTATCATCAATGGATACAACATGCACACACCTGTGCTGGCATGGATGTACACCCAGCATGTCCACTTTGGCATGTAAATTGGACACAAGGCTTGACCTGCATGACCTGATATTTGTGTGTGCTGAGGTCACATCAGCAGATGGTGCACTATAAATGTTTGAGTTCCTCATTATTGTAGGCAATAAGATATAACTCCTGCAAAATTCTACCTCCTACCCATATGTGTGCATCAAGTAGTATTCATATGTTCAGAAATACAGGCCAGTATTCCATATCATCTACTTAAATAAGTACATTTAGGCCATTTCTACACTAATAGTGCTATTATTCCACTTTCAACATCCTATGGAATCCTGGGGTTTGCTGATACAGAATACTGGTCACACTCTTTTTTCTTTTTTCTCCTGGGAGGACAACAAATTTTCTGAGTAGAAATACATATGTTTTTTCTTTGTCAAAAGCATGTTTTCTGCCCAGAAAAACATGTTTGTTTGTTTGTTTTCTGTGCAATGAAATATTCCCCAAGTACAAGAAACCTTTCAGTAACCTCAGTGTTGCCTGTGCTCTTCCTCTCGGGGTTTCCTGAATGTTGGGAAATCCCTTTCTCTCCTAGAAAACCAATAGGAAATGAATATTCTTTCCATTCTGAGAAACCAGACCTTTGCTAATCTTGTTAAAGGAGATGAAAGGCATGGATTCCTTGTTTCATCTGTACCAATTATTACAATGAATGTACAGTATATTTTTTTTAAAAAAATGTCCTAATCACCCTTAAATGAGGCTGCAGAATTTCTAGCAATATATAAATTAATAATTGTTTCAGAATCAAATGAGCTTTTGAAAAAGATTTGGGAGGAAAATAGTTCATTTGTGAGTTCAGCTATACACTCGTACATAATAGATGAGAGGAATGGCCAATCCCTACTTCAGAGTGCCTCCTTAATATCCTCCATTTCCCACAACAGCCAAAGAAAAGAGATGGGTATACCAGTAACTCAAACAGTCATGATTAATTCTTTTCTATCCAAAATTGTTTGAGCTGTTTTTTGTGGTGCTCCTTTGTCTACAACCATTATATTTTGCCATTCAGTTTTTTGGGGGAAGTACTTTTTTCTGTTGTTCATTACAACATTTAAAAGTAACCTATTTCTGCTACACATTACAATGATGGAAAATGTTAACTTGTTTCATGATTTATTGCATTGGTCATTACTTTTACAGTTGACCTCCCACATTCTCTAGATTTAGGTGCACAGGACCCTCACAAAAGTGGAAAAATCACAAATATCAAAATGTGTGTCTGTTAAAAAGGAGGTGGAAACAAGGTGGGGAGAAGAAGTACTTAGGGTCCAAACCAGATGAAGAAAAGGAAAAAGAAGGGGGTAGGTCATCATGGTTGCCCTATACTTCCTCTCTCTTGCCCATCTCTTTCCTTGAATGTATATGGGGGCATCGGGAGAGGGTTTGTGATACTGAGGATTCAGGCTGTGGTTGATCCTTAGCTGGCCAGGCAATGGCTAATGGAGGAGAAGGAGGACCAGAGGCAGGATTTTTAAGAGCTGTGTGGCCTGAAGAGATCCACCAAGAGGAAAGATACCCCTGGAAAAGAAGCACTTGAGGGAAGCAGGGGTTGGAGAAACTTCAAATAAATCCATGAAAGTCAATCACACAGATGTGGACAGCTGACTGTACATTATTTTCTGTTACCCTTTTTTTGAAAGAAAAAAAAAAGTCAAGATACAGGAGAATGGCATATAGTTTCTGAAAAGGAAAGGCACCTGCACCATGGTTCTCATCCTTTGCATGATTCAGTTTGCTGGAAAAGCAGTATTCAAAATCATCTATAGACCCTCCATGGAGATGGGAGGATATCTCCTTCAGAACATCACCTTAAATGTGCAGGGGTAACAAAAACTATTATGGAGGAATAAGAAGTTAGGGTATTCTCCCCCTTCACACATGTTAGTTTTACAACTGTGATATAGGCTACTTTCTTCCCATGCAATCTAGAGATGGAAGGAATGTGAAAATAGTTGAAAAATGCCCCAAATTCATGTTTATCAAGTGTCAGGACACTCTAATAATGAGAAACTTAGACTGATTAAAATCTTTGTGGTATGGGACATATTCTGCATAAAATTCACACTTTTTTACATAGAAAACAATATTTTCTATAGAGAAAATACTGTTTCTTATGCAAAAAAAATATGAAAATTTTGCATACATGTTCCCAGATACAGCATTTTTTGTGAAATATTATTTTCTGTGCAAAAAAACTTGTTTTCTGTGAATAAAGTGAAAATATTGCACAGAAACAGTCCCAAACTGCAAGTAGTCCTCAAAACGACAGTGTTCAAAACTGCAATGTTCAATGTACAATCTTGCAGTGAGAAGAAAATTGCTAAAACCTCTTTGTTGCTTCTTTCATGAACAAAATTAGGGAAGAATTACACCTTTACTGAAAACATACCCAGCCTCTCTGTGTGTCTTTGTCTTAGAATGTTATCATGCATGCATGGCTGAATGTATCATGTGTGGAGGGAATCATGATAGTGACTTACAAATCATAGATGAATTTATAGCTGTTCATATTCTAGCATCAGTGTAAACATGTATACTCTGCCCTGTGATTGTTCAGATATCAGACCCTTTGTATCTAACTCACATAGGACTCAGTTGCTGTTTCTGATAGGCTAGACAGAAACCTTCTATAATCAGTTAATTAGTTGAACCTGGTAGACTCCATAATATCGCATTCTGTTAAACTAGTCATCCTTAATACCACCTAATGACCTTGGAGCTGAGGAAGCAAGTCTTGAACACCAGATGCCAGACTCTGTAGGTAACATTCCATCCACTGGATTGTGCCTTTCCTTGCACTAAGGCCCTTTCCGCACCACTTTCCCATCCTGCAATAGAGATGGGAAAAGGACAGGACTGCAAAATGCTTCTGCATGACATCATTGTGATCACATCCTTCTCCCATCCCCAGGCGGTACAATCACAGATTAAATCATTGACAGGTTTTCCCTGTCAATGACCTATGATCACACCATCATCCCAAACTTACTTGTCGTGCAGAAGCCACAGAAGCGCAATGGCTGCACTTCCTGTCCCAGTGCATCCTGGGAAAATACCCAGTTGTGCTGAGGAAGGAAGAGACATGGCCATTATGCTCCCTTCCACAGGGAGCCAGCCAGTGTGGAGGGGAGCACTCCTGTTCTGCTCTCCTCTCAACAGAGCTGCTGCTGGGATCCCCACCAGATGTCTTCACTAAAAGGTAGGGTGCAGAAAGGGCCTTAGTGGAGTTAGGGCTAGTCAATACATGCAAGAAGGAATGGTGAATCATCTTAGGAAGGAATACTAAAATGTTTGTGTCCTTGTTTTATCAAATTCAGCTTTCTATCCAAGGTCTATTTACATGGCTGCCCCCTTGTCAAACATGCGATTATCAAAAAAAGAAGGGATCTGATATACGCACAGTTATTTTTTTGCCTCCATAGGACTTCATGACTCTGACATTTTGTTCTGATGAGCCTCCAGTGCTTTTGATCACCAACTGAGGTTTGGCATCTAGCAACTGCCTGTTGCACATGTCGAGGATGACAATATCATTATCTTCCCATGCGGCAACACCACAGCTGCAAGTGACGGAGAGGTGACGGCTGCTGCAGTGCCAGTGACGTACATGCACCTCAAATAAACGGTTAAGACTCTTGTACAGAACAAAAGTTCCAAGCTTGTAGTTATCATAATGCCTAAAAAATCAAAAGAGCAACATAAAGGAAGGATTTATGGAATGATATGCCTCACTGTTTTGGTTTGCGCATTTTTACTGTGAACAACAAGACTCCTTAATTAGACCAGTATGGTGGCTGGCCTTAGAGGGAAAGAAAATAAACAGTTGGTGAGGAAACACTTTTTCATCAACATAAGCAAACGAACACCACTGGAGTTATTAGCTGGGAGTGCATAAGAATTCATGTGAGGAGCTCATAGCTGTCTATGAGCTGCTGCTATAGCAACAAGCATGGATAAGAAGGATAAACATTTGATAAAAATAAATGGGAAAATATCTCTGCCTCCAGGCCTTAATAAATATGTTTTAGTTGTAACTGGATGCTTTACAGCATGGTGTTCTTCAAAGCAAAATCAGTGCTCAAATAACATCTTCTGTGACTAATCACCTACTTTTACAAGGTTGACTATGGCTAGGTGAACATTTCATATGAAAAATTAGGGATCCGCCAGAATCCTGTTAAAGTGAAGCCATATTTTCTCTTCTTCTTCTGAACACCTTTGCTATAAATGTAAGTTTTACTGTTAACCAGATTTGCAGTTGGCATATTGCTATGCACTGAACAATTTGAAATGTTTGCACTGGTCCCCTGCAAATGATCTTCAGTCTTTCAGAGTTCACCGTGGAGCTGATCTTGTTATTGCTCAGGGCCATGCTCCAGCCTAGTCATTCCTGTAGGCACTTGCATTTAGCTATGGATGACAGGTGTTGAGGTGCTAGCAGGAATACTGATTCTGTTCACAGAGCTCACAGGAGACTGGCTCTTTTGAACCGATCAAGATACTTTTGAATTGAACAAGATACTTTCAAGGTTTTCCAAAAGTGGACTTTTGCTTTCACAAAAGGTTGTACTGCTAATCTGCTCTAATGACTCGGAAATCTGTACTGAAATTAATGAAAAGTTTGAAATAAACATGCATGGGACCATTGTTTCCAACATTTCATCCTTGTGGTCTACACCTGTGAATCTATGTTGTTATTCTGGGTCAGAAAAAAGGACCAACATGGTTATCAACCACAGCTTCATTTGAGGAAAAGATATATTTTATTCAAGTAATATTTTATTCAAGTAGTTTTATTACTTCCAGACAATACCCATTCTAGTATTAAGGGAATGCTAATAAAAGATTATGCTTGGACTGGAAAATAGCATGCATTCAAACAACTTTACTGATATATATACACACACACATAGAGAAAGAGAAAGAATAATATAAATATAAGAATATACATATTCTACATCTATGTTCAAATTACATAGCATGTAATATGCATATTCTATAATGTATATAATCTTGTTGCTTTAACTCCCCTAGAGTTATAGCATTTACTGCACACTTATAAAACAGCATCCTATGTAGCTGAACAGAATGGTCTTTTTTTTTCATCATAATAAAAGCAAATAGGTTCATGAAAAAATACTCACCATCCATCAAAAGTAATGATGTGTGGATCAGTGAAAGAGTAGCAGTTCTCCGTAGGGATATCTTGAACTGTGACCTAATTGTGTGAGAGTGTAATGCACACAGTCTCAGGAAAAGTGCCATGGTGGTGGTGGTGGTAATGATGACGATTCTTACAGAACTTCATGAAGTTTATTTTACTTTCATGGCTGAATAAAAATCTGCTAAAATATGGTTCATCATCCTAGTTTCTGCTTGTTAGCATTAGAAATATTATTCTTTATCTTATACTGACCTTATAACTATATAAAAGTTGTGCAAGATCCTTCATTGCAAATATGAGACTTTAAGTTAACATTTTACAATATGATAAAGGAAGTAAATTTATACCTGCTCACCAAAAGAAGCTTACAATCTGGAGGAAGACATTCTTTATCATTTGAATTATGTGATATTTACAACCCTGAGGGTGCTCTTGGGCCCAGTGCTGCTCCTGGAAGGCTAACTAGCTATTGGCAGGAGTGCCTTAATTTTGGGTGGTGCACCAGCTGTGCCTTTTCCTAGGGAAAAAAGGATTTGGAGAAACTGGTTCATACTTTAATTGCCTCTTGTTTGTGCAACTGTAATACTCTCTATCTGGGACTGTCCTTGAAAAATGTTTGGAAGCTGCAAGGGCTGGCATGTCCGATAAGGGAAAGATGGAACAAATGCTTGAAACCTATCCCATGTTTCAGTCCTTCCTCTATCCTTCAAGATCCAGATTAGCAGACAGTATGGGAAACTGTCAAATTATGTAAGAGCTTAATAATGATGATCATGATCATGACAATGTCGGTGATGTATATGGTGTATAAAAGACAATTTAAATGGTTCAGAAGGAAGATGCTCTTACATATGTTAATTATTATCAATCATGTTAAATAGATGCAGAGAAATCAAGGTTCAGTCCTTATAAAAATGTAACATTTTAATAGTCTTATCCTAAAGTAGTCTTATCCTATAATGAAATGATATGAATGATGTCTTAAATGCAATGTAATATATTAATGAAGCTAAGTACCCTGACATTGCTATGTCTGGAGAATGTATGTGTGTGTGTGTGTGTGTGTGTGTGTGTGTGTGTGAATTCATATAATAAATAGCCTTAAAAAGTACAAAAAGAGCCTGCTCAATTTCCATATAAATACCCAAAAAGTCCAGTACTTAAGAATGCTTATGTGGAGTGTTGATGTTGACTCAGATTATCTAGTTTAACCAACACCAAAGGTTGGGCACTCAGATGATCAAGTGTTGCTAATGGGATACCAGCAGAAACCACAATTAACTTACAATTGGCAATCCTTCAGTATAAGAGATAGGGGTAAGAAAAACAATGCCTGTTTTAGATTCAGTCACTCCAAAATGGCCAGTTCAATGCTGTGGAGCTCATAATTCACTTGGAAATACAGAAAATCTACAGGCAGTGAAGCAGGCTGGATAATGGCTTGATGAGGGGACATAGATCACAGGGCAGGTATGACCAAAGATGAGCAAAAACTCTTTGTAGTGCATATTATGCAACAGTGAAGTTGGCAAAAAAAGTCGTATTATGCCTCCACTACTATGTCTTCGCTATTGCATTCTTAACATATTGCCCAGCAGGGTTCCAAATGGTGAGCAACCTGCTGGAATCAGGCTCAGAGAAACCAGCAGTTGTCCTCAGTTACCTGCTGTAACAAGTTTGTCAAGCACTTGGAGCAGAAATTAGCTTGTATTTACTTAGACATTGATACCATAGTTATTGTAGAGCCTGAGGAACTGTCTGTTACATCATCTGATCTAGTTTCCAGGGATGAATGTCAGTTGCTACGAACCAACAATGTGTATAAGGCACTAGAATTAATCTGTTCCAACACACGTACATTTGGGTGTTGCCCATTTTGATTGTTAGAATCTAGCAAAAGAAGACTGGACAGGTGGATCTAAGAGGTGATACCTTGCTATATCAACATTAGGTGCTTTCTGCCTTGAGGAGGATGTAGTGCACCCTATTCTAAAATGCTCCTCTGTAAACTCAAAGTTATGTCAGAATTACCATCCTACCACCAATATCCACTATTTCGGCAAGGCACTTCTTGTGAGAAACAGATTATCTGTGTCTATGTTAGTCTGATTTCAGGCCAAGGCACAGCTCTGAAATAGCCTTAATTTCTCTGACTGATGACCTACTCCAGGTAAAATACAGGGGGATATGAATGGATGTCTTGGTGGTATCATTGATCATGGTGTCTTACTAAACCAGTTTCATCAGAGGCACCTCATTACGTGGTTCTGCTCTTATCTGCAGGGCCAGTTCCAGAGAGTATCATTGAGGGATTCCTGTTCAGATCTATGGTCATTGAGCTGTGGGATGCCACAGGGTTTTATTTTCTCTCTCATACTGTTCAACATCTATATGAAGCTCTTGGGAGAGGTCATTGGGAGTTTTGGGTATCACTACGTACCCATACACTGAGCTCTACTTTCTGTTATCAGAGACAGCTGGGACTGTGCAGGTGCTGGAATAGATCCTGGCTGTTGTAATAGACTAGTTGATGGCCAATAAACTGAAGTTGAATCCTGATAACTCTATGCATTGGTGGTTCTCAAGGTCCAGGAATTGGCTAAACTACTTGGATGGAGTTGCTCTCCCTGAATGAACAGATGTGTAGCTTGGGAGTACTCTTGGATCCATCTTTGTCACTGGAGCTCCAGGTGGGCTCCCTGGCCCAGAATGCTTGGGATCAGCTGTAATCATATATGTCCTTTCCTGGTCAGTGATAACTAAACCTCAGTTGTATATTCACTGGTAACTTTCTGTGCATGGCTACTGTAATGTACTCTATGGGGGGCTGCTCTGGAATAAGAATCAGAAGTTACAACTAGTACAAAATACAATGGCAAGATTGTTGACCAGAGTATCATATAAAGAACACATCACTCTGTCTCAGAGGAGTTCCACTGGCTGCCAGTTTGCTTCCAAGCTCAATTCAATGTGTTGATTTTGACCTACAAAGCCCTAAATAGCTTGGGACCAGGATGTTTGAAAGACTACCTATGTAAGCCTACCTGAAATTTGAGATCCTCTGTGGAGTTCCTGTTGCATGTCCCACTACTCCGTGAAGTTAGATTGGTCAGTACATGTGGCAGAGCTTTCTAGTATAACACGTGGACTGTAGAACTGCCTCCCAAGGGTATGTCAGGTTGACTGCATCTCTGTTGAGTCCCGGCAGCCAGCTAAGATGGTGTTGTTTCATATGGCCTTCTGAAAACTAGGAGTGGTTGCTGTGGTAATGCTAACTCTTTTTGCGTTAAATTATTTTAAGAGTGTTTAAGTCTGTTTTTTTTTTAAGTTTCTTTATTCAGGTATTTAATGTTTTAAAAGTTTTTATCCATTGTACATTGCCTGGGGGCCCCTGATGGGTTAAGCAGTGGTACAGAAATACTTCTAATGAATGCAAAGGCTAGTAGATAAGTAAGGGTTGTTTCTGCTGCACATCTATTGATGGAACAGAAACTTTTGAGTGTGATGATTCCCCCTGCACCACTATGTTGTTCTAGAAGGTTGCTGCCCTCCAGATCAGATTAAAGGGGACAGGAGAGCAAGAAGGAAAGAGGGGAAGAGTAAAACAAGAGGGAGTTTTGTTGCACAAACAGAACACTCACAGGATGATAGACGGATTCTACATTCTGATCTACACCTTAGTCCAGAACATACAGCTGAGGTCACATTCTATCAAAATACAAGAAACCTAGCTTCCTCAAGCATCCCTAAGGCAGAACCTCCAAAAACAATGAATTCCTTTGTTGGTATTACAAATTTAAAACTTTCTCTGCAACACAAACACTGTATGTCTTACTAAAATGAAAGAACTTTGTTAAAAAAAAATCAGTTTTAAACCCTAGCATGTTGTATAAGGCATGTTGCAAGAGTAGCTCATTACCATACTTTGGAAAGAATCAGGTGTTTGTATCTTACATTTCATTGAATGTAGTCTGAATGATTAAATAAGGTAACATGCAGATCTTTAAGTACAACCTTATCTTGACTTCACTTTTATACACTTTTAATACAAGTAAATACATGAGAACCTTGTTAGTGGATAAACAAATATGCTTACTAGATATGACTACAAACTTGTGAGGACTATAGTCACTTACAGGAAATTCCATAGTCATTTACTAGGATTTACTCCAGTCATCTATTTTTTAAAAAATAACTAGTACAGGATTTTAGATTTCTAGCTGATCAATAAGCATATATTCTTATACATAAATTCTGTTAAATTCAGTGAGACATACCTCTAATGAATATACTTAGGATCATTCTTTTCACCTATATTCATGCACACATAAGACTGTAGGCCTTTACCCACTACACTAGTAGAGGGGAAACATAGTGCTATTATTACATTTTCAACATTCTGTGGAATTCTGGGGTTTGTAGTTTACTGAGGCTGAAGAGCTCTCTGGCTGAGAGTTCAAAATGTCCCTCCCTAAGCTGCAAACCCCAGGATTCCACAGGATTTTGAAAGTGGATTAATAGCACTATAACAGTGTAGTGCAGAAATGGCCTTAAGTTACAGTTCCCTGAGTTACAATTTCAGCTATGTTCTGAGTACTGATTACCCTAATTTGGGAAATGCCAGCTACACCAGTGGTTTCTGAACTTTGGTCCTCCAGATGATTTGGATTTTAGTTCCCAGAAGCTCTGATTAGTTTGGACAATAGTCAGGAATTCTGGGAGCTGAAGTCCAAAATATCTGGAGAACCAAAGTTTGGAAACCACTAGGCTATACCAAATAAGTCTTATTCTCACAACTTTTTACCTGATAAGGAATATGAGGACCATCTTAAACTCCATGGCTAGAAGATCAGCATGAGGAGTTGTTTTTTTTTAAAGTCTAATTCAAGAAGTCATCCACCAAATAAGCCCATCTTCATTTCCTTTATTAAGTTAAAAAAAAATCCATGCACATAACACTGTGTAGTCTAAGACTTGCCCCTGTGAAGCAAGCTTACTGCATATATGTCTTAATAAGGGCTCAGTTACTTCCAGAGATGATTTATATGTACTGTGTATGCTCTGATATCACCTTCTCACAAGGTAAGATCAAGTAAAACATCAAATACATTGAGCATTTCTCTTTAAAAAAAACAAAACAAACAGATGAAGACTTCCTGCTTAATCAGACATTGTGGAGTAAAATGTAGTTTGAACTCATGCATCATCTTACTGTAAAATGTAAATCCAATAGATATTAGTGGGAATTGAGCATACAGATAGATAGATAGATAGATAGATAGATAGATAGATAGATAGAACTGAAATTCACATCTTTAAATTAATTTCATTTGCAAAATTGTTGAAATAATATATAATTGTTCAAATAATATCTAAAATACTTTCTGGTGTTTCAGTATCTTTTAATTGTTGTCACAAATATAATTTTATTAACCCAGTGGAAGCTTGTTCTTATCTGTCTGAGTTTGCACAAAAAAGAAAGAAAATGACAGAAATAAAAAGAGAAAACACATTGAAGGCTCAGGTGGTACTGCACATTATGGTCTCATCTTGCTTTTAGAGTCCCCTAGTTCTTGTTTGTATAGCCTACCTTGACATCTGTTGGTATATAATCCCACCAGAGTGGTTCACTTGTTGGGACTGGCTCAGCTCTGATGTAGCTGACAAGGCTCCCTTCCTCAGCAAAGTCATTCACAGCTCTTACTGTTAACGACACTCTTGCGCAGCTGCCTTCCATACAGGGCATGCTTTCCAGATCCACTTGGCATGTTGAAAGAGCTATGTCTGGGGCCCTTTGTACCATTTTATCTGGAATGTGCATGAACATATTGGCTACATTCATAAATCTGTTCAGAGGTTAGTAGTCTGAGTGTCTTTTTAATCTAATGAAGTTGGATGATTTTCCATCTGTGGTAAAAATAATTGGTGCTATTGTAACAACCACACATAAAATTTTAAAACTCGCACAAAACCATTAGACGGGGGAAAAAATGACAGCAATAAAGACAAAACTCATACTTCAGCAATATCTGTCCATCTATTTTAAAGTTTATGTTGTACTGTTCAGCCAGATAAAGGCTCTCAGGGGTTCACACTATACACATAACACAAATACAATATTAAAACCAAATCAGCAATAAAAACAGTAATTCAATACATGAAAATATCAACATTTAAAACAGCATCACTCTGTCTCTGGTATATGTTGGCTCTCAAAGTAGATGTATAGAAGGCCTACCATACTGAATGTGATAGTATAAACTGCATGTGTACATGGGTGCATGTGTACATGGGTGTTAATTCTAGTCTGGTCTCTCCTGTGTCATTTTGATTTTAGTGTACTTTGGAGGGTGTTTTCTGAAGGGAAGACCATTCATTCAGTTGGTAATTCTGTTTTTTCCCCCTGTTTCTGACTGCAAGGAGAGTCTTCATGCATAAAGGAGACACTGCTTTTCATTCTTGAGAAGTGTTGGAAATATCATTGTAGGGAGATTGACTTAGCATACCTTTCTCCACGTGTACTTATTTTATTCAAGATTTAGAATGACTGAGTAGGCCATCTCTCTCTTTCTCTCTCTTTATATAATTCTGTATCTTTATAGTGATTTTTAATATACTACCTGGAACCTGGTTGGTTGTTCCCAGTTGGAGTATACCCACTGAATCAATTGTTGAATGGAGAGTCAACATGTTGGTAAATCCCACTGGTTCTGTAACTCTACTCTAGTCATACAATAGGAATTAGACCATTGTGTGGTACACTTTTCTATGTTTTGATATTTAGGGACTCTGAAGGGGAATACATTACTACAATGTGCATTATGTTTTATATGTAATTATATATTATACTTAGTGTGGAGTTGATTAATAAAATGTTTCTTCATTTATGATTCTTTAGTAATAGAAAAACCCTGACATAAACAAAGAACAGCAGATCACATTCATGAGATAAGCAGTTATACAATGCTACCTCTAGCCTGAAGATTCTGCTTGAAGGTATAGTTGAATGAGCAACACAGTAGAAAAAAGAATCAAACACTATTTCCATTTCACAGAATTTCAGCACAAAATCAAGTTGAAAATCCATTGTACTTTTGCAAATTCATTATTTTTAATTTGTTTTATAATGACACAGTTGATATTTTGACTTAGGAGATAAGATAGGAACACATAATTGGGAATAAGTCCCTTTGAATTCAATGGAACTCACTTCTTAGAATACATGTTAAGGATTAATAATCGGTGGCCGCACTTCAAACTAGAGAGAAGAATTGAGCAGAGAGCTGCAGGTTTCTGTCCTGAGATTGTCACTGAGACTGTCACTTTTCAACAGTAATGTCTAGCTTCTTTTTGATCTATGAGATTCAGACTATGAGAATCTCAGTGAGAACATCGATAAGAGAAGGCCACAGGAGACATTGCTTCTGGGAATGCTCCAACTGGAATTACTGCATGGGGAGGGAGATAGACTCAGTGGCTTATGGGGCCTCTTAGAACTCTATGATTCTCTGATTCCACTAGGATTGTCATGAAAAATACAGGATAGGAATCCAGCACCTTTAATGGTTGTGTAACAGAGGGAATTTCACCAAGTGTTGCTTTGTGTGGCACTGGGATACTTGAGATGGAGCAAATGTTGCTGATACTTGTGGTATTTGTTGCTGTGGTTAAAGGTATGATGTTTCTGTGGTCTTAAACTCTTTAGTAGTATTTCCAGGCACCAGTAGCAACATTTTATTTCCTCAAAGTAGGTAGTCTCCCTGCCACAGAAACACACATTCAAGGATATATTGAAATAAAAAAGCCCCAATAGGACTTGTATGGTTCAATATTTGAAGTCCACACTGGGTTCCTCTGAATACTAGTTCTCCTTGCTGCTACAGTGGAGGAGGGCTGAGATTTCACCTAGCAGCTTACATAAAGAATGCTAGACACTGTTGCTTTAGAAAAGAAGGTGTGCCCATACTGGGTCTCACAACATCCAGAACCAATAGGTATACAACTAAAGAAATGCACTGAATGGATCTCAATTATGATTGACCAAATTGGCTGTCATATAATTCCTTTAATCCTTTCTCTCTATATCATCTTTTACATGGATGCAGAGGTAATGTCAAGAGAAACCAACTGACACTAAGCCAGGATTCTCTTTGCACTTGTCTAGCAGAGGCCATTGTTAACCTATTCACGTGTATATTGCATGTTATATATCCAAACATGACCAGGGCTTTAAAAGCCAGTCCTTGGGCTTCTTCACATACTACTTTCTGAAACAGGCAAATTTTGATCTGGAAATAGCATGTACCTTGTTGTATCCTATGGACTCAACATGTGTCTTTTTGAATGATATCAGCTTTTCAACATATATATCTCATGCAAGGATGGCATTTATGCCACTCTCTATCCATCATACACAAAACTGAAAATGGCTGTTTCGGATAACAGGATATGTAAAGTTGCCCTAAGAGAAAATATCCCTTGCATTGCAATAACCCCAAGGGACGTTGATTAATGGGGAATGTTTGTCTAAAATAAATGTATACAAATGTATACAAATATAAAATGTGACATATTTAGCTCACAGAAACAATTACTGTCAAATTCTATTCAGAAGTAAGTCATTTAATTTTGATGTGACTTATACCCTGATATGCTAGGTGTGTATAGGATTGCAGTTTAAACCATGGCTTGGGACACTTGTTAATTTAAATGAGACAACGATTAACTATTTCTGTCATACAAAGATCTCTGTGTTAATCAGTAAATCCATGGATGGTTAAGTGACTGTCGAAACAGTGGCTGAATGTAAAAATAGGTTTTCAGGTCATGGAAAACAATGTTGCCTAGAGGTTCTTCAATTTACCATCACCTACAAATGGGCAAACTGTGCTGCTCAGCCTAAATTCATGTGGGCCTTGGTTGAATTTCAAAAGCCCTCAACAACTGATCCATTCTAACTTCTGCAAGAGTGACCTGTCATTCCCTCAGCAGACTCCTTGGTAGAAAGATGTAGAGAAAGGGGAAAATGGATGGCAGAAAGAAAGACAAAAGGGGTAGTCTTGCATACTTGGGGGTTTGGCCCATCTTCTACAAATCTGTCACAGCTTGATCAACTACTGACAGGCAATCCCCTACAGTTTAATCCCAACAGAATGCAGTCCTCACCAGAAAAAATGATTGCCCACCTCATGCCTACAGTGAACCAAGAGGAAAAATGCGCTGTGAAGGCTTGAAAATTGCAGGGTAATGCCTCTTAAAAAACAACACAAAAACCCACTAAAACAGCTGCCTAAGCTAGACAGATACATTTTGCTGGATACCCACTGTTACGAATGTCTCTTCGAATGACAGATTTTTCCTTTGTTCTTTGAGCTTCTGCTGAAGATAAGGGATAAAGGAAGAGGGATCAGATATAAACACTGTAGAGATTAAAAGAGTAAACAGAGGATTGATGAGCTATGCCTCAACGGAGAACAAAACTTGTGAATATTACGTTTCTGAGGGAATGTTTGCTCCCATATTAAACAGTGAAGATATAGTTGTTGAATCTTTTGAGTGACCCCACCCTGTAAGGTTAAGGCTGCTGGTGAATAGAAGGAGAAACTTTTCAGTGAAGATTTCACATTTGTAGAATGCTTTTCCAAATGCAAGACACTGAACTGTTTGTGTTAAGAACTCCACTGTGACCATTCAAGGTATGAGATTCAGATAAGCAGGGAATTTCTTATGCCTGGCTATTACAGAAAAAGGGAAACTGTATTTGTGTTTGCCTAAAGTATCTATACCATGGGCAATCTGTCCAGTACATTGAGTGCAGAAAACTAATTTTTATATAGCTTCGGACTAAGAAGTCCTGCTGCACCCTTCACAGAAGTAAAAGATAAGGTAGCGTACATAGTTCTAAGGAAAATTGTCTTCTGGAACTTGTGAGCTTACATGGATTCATCTTGAGAGATGGTAGTATTCTGCACCAAATAAGTCTTGCAAGTTTTGAATCTTATGTAAAGTCCAACATATGAAGTAATGTTGCAACTTTACTGGCACCAGGAAAACCATGTTGTTGTTTTTTTAAAACTTGACTATATATTTTAACTTTTGTCTTTGAAATTTTTATTGGTTTTCTTGTTTGCATTGTTTGTACCAAGTGATAAAGTCCAGCAGTCTTGGATCCTAAAAACTATGAAGCATTGAATTTTACACTGCCCTTGAATCTTAAATGGCATAAAGTGTGGCCTATAAATGTTTTAAATATTAAATAAGCATTGTCACTTGCTCTGGGGCAAAGGTGTTTTTATTATCCCAGGCTTTTTAAGGGATTGTAATGCATTTTGTTCTTTTAATATGTTGTTAAATTTTCTGTGTATTCTAACTGTTTTTATAAACTGTCCTGGAAGCTGCTGAAGGACAGTGTATAAATCATTTCAAAGGTTAGGATTTATATCTTGGTTACCTTTGATTTTGGAGTGTACATAATCTCCTATCCTCTAGGTGGCGCATTCATATCAGAATTTCTGGTAGCAACCAAGATACAAGATATCAGTACATATTATTGCTTTCCTGCAAAAGAAACCAACCTCCATAATCTTTGATCCTGGCTCACCCTCCCAGAGACAAGCTGATTGTAGAGTGGGGGTAGGAATCGGGCAGCAGATATTGTAGAAGAGAAGTGGGAATCCTGGCAACCCTAGTCAAGAGGGTCAGTGGTGGGAAATCCAGAGAAGTTCAGTTCAACAACATCTTGAGGGACTCATGACTCCCCTCCCCACTGTAGAAGGTTAGGGGGGCTGCAGGAATAGCTGATAGTCATACTTCCACCTTGTTTCATGGTAATCCTTTCTGCTTCTTCATACAGTTGTACTATCACAGATGACACTGAGTGAAGACTGCAAGCCCTCTCCAGGCTGGTTCTCCTCCAGCTGTTACAGACTTCAACTACCATCAGTTCCATCAACATGGCTGATGGACAGGAAAGTTGGAAAGTTTAGTACAAAACATATGAAGGACACATTTTGTGGAAGGCTGCAATTCACAGTCTGTAAGTATTATAATTCTCTTACAACTTAAAACTCATCTGAGTAGCAACTTCTATTTTACTTGTACCCCATTGATCATTTTGGTGACAGATAGATAGGTAACCAATCTAAACCAGACATTTCTTCTCAGGCAACAAACTTTAAAAGTGTTTTCTGATGATGTGATGCTATACACAGGGTTTTGGAAGCAATTCTCCCTGTTTTCAATGTGTTGCAGTCAACTGCAGTCAAACGGGCTTTTGAAGCTAATGAGAAGTGGTTGTTCCAAGAAAGAAAGAACAATATTTAGCTTGAATAAACAAATAAAATAGCCAAAAAAAAAAAAAGTGGTTGTTCCAAATAAGAAGCAGCATTTAGCACTTTTTACCATGTATGTTTCACATTACAACCTGATCCTAGGACTTAGAGAAATACTTAGTTGTGCTGTGGACAGGATGTGACAGCTGTTACTATAATACATCTATAAGCCTATTATTTACTAAGCTGTCACTAACTGTCCAAAGATGTTACCTCAGTGACTAAGGAAAACATATCAGCAGCAGATGTACAGGAATTGGACTGTAATCTGAAAAATAAATAAAATATTTCCCCATTTCTCCTCTATACAGAAATGTGTTTAATGTTCTGATCTGATAATTAAGAAAATAGGTTTGGAGAAGTTGCTCTGTGGGTGTCCTGAAGGTTTTGAATCTACCACTTCCAGCCCTCTCTTGACACTTTTGGATTTACTGAACCACACTGCCTCTGTTATATGCAAACATACATGCACTTTGACGTTAGCCACAGTAAGCAATAGCTTGATTATTACACTAAAATAGCTTAGGTATTAACTACAGTGTTTTAAGTACTTTCCCCTCATCTGATTGGTTTTATGTCTTCTTGAAGCCTTTCAGCAGAACTAAATGATGAGTAGCCTTCTGGCCCTGCTATGCTTTTAGATTCATTATAGCGATTTCAGGAGAAGTCAGCAAACACGCTTGATCAAATGCTTACTGCAATAAAGACTCTTACCAGAATTCTGAGTACTCAGTCGCAAAGTAATTTTACAGATGTCATCCTGGCCCCGACAGGTAATAGGGATGGTACTTAGGATTGTCAAAATATGCTCCTGGCCATCTTCCTCAATTTGTAAGGACTCAGGCACAAACTGGAAATAAAGACAAGATCATCAGTCTCAGGTTGTATTCCTATTAAGCCCTGGCCTGCTTTGATGGCAAATGGACTCTGACTGGGGGCACAGATGATTTTTTTAGTTGTTGCTGCTTGGCAAAGGGAGGAAGGGTCGTTTCTAAGCTCCAACGGAAGGCCCCAAAAGACATTGCCTGAGGAGGCTCCTCTGAATGAGTTGTGCCAAGCTTGGTAATGATTTCTTAGCAGAGCTTTGGAATGCTGGCTGTAGAATTATAGAACTTACCATAGCACAATAAAATAAAATACTTTTCGAAGTTCTGGGATTTAGCTAGAAACTTTGCAGGATGGCAACAGTAGAATAATATAAGTAGATCAATACGGTTAATGTTGTTTCAAGAAATATTAATACAGTAACCATTTTAATATTTCATGAAAAAGCTTTGTTTGTGTCTGTCATTACTGTGTGTGTAAAGTAGAGCCTACACTAAACTTCTTCAGAAAACTCAAGTATTTTTTATTGCAAATCACTGGAAAAAAACAAGGTAAAAAAGTCTGGACTGGAAGAAAAGAGACAAGGAACAGCAATTTAACTGAGAAATGCCCTTTGTTATTGTTTTCTCTAAGCCCAGAACAGTTGTTTCCTTCCACCTGCAATAATATGCAGAGTGAACCCAGGGGTGAAGTTACAGAGGGGGATTGCCCCCTAAAGAAGAATTTTGTTCAGCATTAATTCTTTGTCACTTCCAAGCATCAATCATTGCAAAGAGTGAAGTACTGAAAATCGATTATACCCAGAACTCCTATAATTGCTGTGTTACATTCCAATGGAAACTTTGCCTGTTCCCTTTCTTTGGGTGTTTAAGCTGCATCCTATTAGTGAATTACAGACTTAAGCTATCATGATTCACTTTTATGGTTCTTGCATAGTTGCAGGTATGTTCTGATTCTGCACTGAGCAAAATCCCCTCTGAAACCCACCTTATATGCAATGCAATCTCCCCAAATATGGCCCAGACATGCAGTTGGAGAATGGAGAGGTGAGCAGAGATGCATCCACCTGTTTAATGACCAGGCATGGAATAATGTGACCAGACACAGAAACCTGGTTTAAATAAGGGCCACTTTATTGACCTACAATGTATTTAAACTGTGATGAACTTGGAAAGTAGCAAGAGTGAGGAAGCAACCTGATGCAAGTTCAGCTATTGTCCCTTGACTACCTCCTTAGCCTTTCCTTGGGCCAAACACCTTATCCCTAAGGCAATCCAGTTAACTGGGTTGCTCCCCAGCTGGCCATCTACTGGAAGGCAAACCCAGGGCACTTCCCCGCAAGTCCCAGGATTTTATAAGTGAAAGCAAAACCCCCAGGTCTGCCTCAAGGATAGATTTCTTTCGCAGCCCCCAGGACCTAAAGAGGCCATTCCAGAGCCCTTACTCTTAACCAAAAGGGTGCCAAGGTGTACACTGCCACCACAACTTGCAAGGGGAAAGCCTATTTATGGTCACCTCCCATAGCCAATTGTCCCAATCCTCCAGCTAAAGTAGGGGGTACACACACACACACACACAAGCCAGGCAACAGGGAGAAAATTCCTACTCAGCCCAAGGTGGCCATCAAAGCTCATGTTGCACTGGGGGCAGAAGGGTGGCCCATCAAGAAGCAATCAGAAAGAGGCACATGAAGGGGCAGACAGGTTTTTTATTGCCTCTGACTCCATCCCTCCTCCAGTCCTGGTGTTTCATGTCAAATGCAAAGACTTCTGGTCTCTGACCAGGGAGGTCATCAAAGACGGCCCTTCCCCTGTAGCACTATTTGGTACCCTACATCCTGTAGAGGGATGGACTGCCAGGGCATCATCTTCAGAGAACTCAAAAGGGCCCACGGAAATCTCTGCAGATGTCTGTCACAATGTATCAAGGTTAAGAAAAATAGCTCATCCTCCTCCTTTTTGACAACATGGAAAGAGCCACAGGGGGACTGCACTGCTTTGCAAGGTGAGTTCTTTTGTGGGGTAGGGGCGGGGAGAAGGCATTGGGAGGTACAACTGTAGAGGTATAGCGATGTGGTAAACTTATGTCTCCCAATGCATAATCCCAGCCCACATTTCTAAGTGCAGAATTGAAGTTGTAAATTTACTGCAACACAATAAAGACTAAAGGAAAATTTTAGAGGAGAGGCAGAATTCTTATGTGTGAGGGAACTAATGCTCTCATTTTGCCTTTTCTCATAGTTACGCTCCTGAGCTAACCACTCGTATATCTTCCTGCCACAAGAGTGAAACTGCATATATAAAAAGTTCATTTGTTGCCTGTTCATGCAGGGTCCTACTGGGCTTGTTCATTTGTTGCCCGTTCATGCAGGGTCCTACCCAATTGAAGTCACAGCAGACAATTGTTATCTCTGTGTCTTTGGTAAGAAGGACACCAGAATACAGTAGCAAGCGAATTCTTTTCTTAATATGTAATTGGACAGAAAATTGTCTGCATGGTTTTCCGTAGGTTCCCACAATTGAAAGGGCTAGAGTCTCTTTTTCTGTCTTTCTTTCAAATGAAAGTTGAAAAATCCAGCCAAACAGAATTCCAAAAATATCTGCAGGTCCCAGGTCTCTACCCTGTTACCCTGTATCTTTGGGCCTGGCTATGCAATTCTTTAGGGATTGTCAAAGGGCCTTTAAGTAGGGAAGCTGCTGCATACAGAATGTCCCAGATTCAACGGTGAACATCCCCAGT
This sequence comes from Cyclura pinguis, assembly GCA_030412105.1. Lineage (NCBI taxonomy): Eukaryota > Metazoa > Chordata > Lepidosauria > Squamata > Iguanidae > Cyclura > Cyclura pinguis. The sequence goes on along the minus strand of CM059599.1, from coordinate 242,793,281 downwards.
TAACTTCTTCGGGTAGCAGCCCTGAGAAAGACCTCTGTTTCAAGCTATTGGTGAGCTGTTGCCAGTTAGAATAGACAATACTGAACAAGATGCACTGATAGTTTGGCTCAGTATTAGGGAAGCATCCTTTACGTAGAAATAAACCTAGAGCTCAGTTGTCAAATAAGAACATTCTCAGCTGAACAGTTGTAAACAATGTTTCCTCATTTTAGTAATTTTCTGCTTACAATTTTCCCTCTGTAGACAAAAAGGAGTGGGTATAACAATAAATATCCCTTTTAAAAATCAGTTAAACTTTGATTATGAGGTTTATTTAGATCCCAACCAATGCAATATATTGGGATAAATCTACCCCCACTCCCCCAACAAATATTGATGTAGGAAAGCAGGTTCGAATCCCATAGAAAATTTTCTTTTTGGAAAAAAAAGTGTCTTAGTGGGCAAAATATATGCCAAAATAAAACAATATTGATTTTTCGCATTGGGCTACAAAATATGGGGAAGGAGACCTCCTGTTATGGGATCTGTTACTGGCCTAAGATGCAAGGGGATTTAGTTTTGGGTAGGAAAATATCCCAAAGGTAAACTCTGAATTTTTTTTAAGGGTTTTTGTTAGGGAAAAGTTATTTACACTTTTGCTTTTGTCCTTTATGTTCAGATCTGATCCTGGAACATTTCACTGCTGTCTTTTCTTCCCTCCTTCCTCTCATGGCTGTGAAAGGAACTTAACAAGATCCTGGAGAATTGCTACTGCAAGGTAAGTTAAAATTGCTCCATTGGTGAGATTTCTGCTTTGCTCTTAACCATGCTGCCAAATTAGCCATGATAATTGCTTATTAAGGAGGCATTCACCTAATTTCCAAGTGCTACCTTTTGCTTTTAAACATCTCCAGTAATTACAAAATTATTTTCAAGTACAGTTAGGTAATTGTTTCTTATTTCTGATGCAGGAATCAGAAATAATATCCTAATAAATGAAAACAATTTGTTCAGTGGACTATAGAGCCAGTAGCATGAAAAATGTTAATTAAAATGCACTGGAATGTATATTAGAATATGTAGCCAGCCATGTAGCTCAGATGCTACTTTAATTTATATGCAGAACTGAAAGGAAGACTGTATTAACACATGCACTGCATAGTGGCCATGTTTGAAAATCCAACAGTAATTTGTCTTGTGGAGGATGATCCAGCCCCACTTAAACATTCCCAGTCCCCCCCCCCCAAAAAAACCCCCTACAGATCTTGAAGCATCCTTGATTTGTTTATTGATGCTTACAAGGGCTTGGAAAACTTATAGTTTGTTTATTGTATTGTGGGAACTCAGTGGGAGCCTGTTGTCTGTCTTATCTGCCTTTAACAAGCCAGAGAAATAATTAGGGGCTTGGTTTGCTATTAATTTTCTGGTTTGTTGGGAGGAAAACCTCAGTTCAAGTCTCCCAAGATACAAAGTATACAATATAGACTGAAAGTCCATAGGGGTTTTAGGCTGCTTACATTCTTAGGGAGAACAATCAGATAGGATGTGTGTGCTAGCATGCAGCTCATGCCTAATAAAACTGCAGATGCTTGTTCTAACATAACACCCAGGCTGGTCAGCCGAGATAGAAGAATGATCAAGTTCAGTATTGTTTACTCTATTGGCAGCATGGTCTTGGACAGACTTTCTGCTCCTGGTATTTGCTATCCAATGCCCGGATAGCATGTGGAAGAGCAAGTTTAGGGAGTCTTTGGTCCTCCTGTTGTTGCTGAACTAAAACATCTGCCATCTGTGATCACTGATTTTACTGATCATTGATTATGGTAGTGTAGCTATGGGAGGGGAAATGACGATTTTGCTCCCTAAGTATGAATTCTGCCTGCCTCCGTAAGACATTGCAGGAAGAAAGACACTGAAAATTATGCACACTTAAGGTATTTTATTTTTGTTGTGTTCACATTCACTTGGTAACTTTGCCTGCCCCACCCTTTTTTTTGGGGGGGGTACCTAATCTGTATTTCTAATTGCTCAACTGTACTTTGAAGTTCCTGAAATACCAGAAATTTGGGCTCTGAAGCAAAAGTCCATGAGGAGGGAAGAGCAGAATTCTTATTTGGAGGCACAATGATCTCATAACTGTACCCTTGGACATATGCACTAATAAGCCACACTCACATGTGCACATGTCACTAACAGGATACTGTCCAGTATTAGAAAAGATAAACATTAGCGTTTTGAATGCTTCCTATCCACTAGTTGCTGTAATCTTTACACAAGAAAGTAGGTGGCATGCTGCAGTTGTACTGCCTCTAAATACAAATATGCCAAACTCTTCTACATGGTGATTGTTTCTCTCCCTGTCTGTCTCCCTCTTTCTCACATATACATACATGTGTACATCAGGAAGCTTGGGCCAAAACTGGTTTTCCCCCCATATTTCTAAATTCCATCACTCTATTTGATCTCTAAGTGGGAATGAACAGAGTAAAGATTTTCTTTCTTCTCTACCCGGTGTACATACTTGCTACCTGGTTGGTTCCCTTGGCCCTCTCCCAGTGCTATGGAGATGGGAAAGGGAAAAGAAGCAGTCTAATACGATTTAGAGAGTATGAAAAGCTTCCCCTCCATATCCTTGTGTTTTCACCAATTTGTTGCATCTCTTGAAGAGAAGGAAGTTAGTTTTCCAAACTACACACGTATAAATAATGGCATGTCATCCAAAGCTGTGGTTGTGCTGTTAGGGCTCCAGTCAAAAGCATTATGTATGAACTACAATGATGACTGTAATCCATAACAATTATCCCATAAATAATAATGTCAGGCTTAGTATACATGTCCTTGTTTTTTATAAATTTACTTTTGAAAAGTAATCAGTATGACATCTTCTATAATGAGAGGAAATGCGTGTGTTTGTGTGTGTTTTCATCAGTTATTTATACTGCATTCCAGAAGAAGCAAAAGAGGTGGGGGACTGTCTTATAAAATACCTGGTTCCAAATGACCAGGTGAGGTCAGGAAATGTTTTAACCGGCTTCGGATTTAGTATTAACAGACTGGGAGGTTTGTCCTGGATTTCTGAAAAAGGCGGAATACATCTTTCAAGAAAATTCAAAAGATCTCAGTGAGAAACCGAAACGAATCTTCACAAAGATTTTCCATTTAAAAACAAAACAACTTCTGTTTCACATTAATTTTACACTGTGGGAATGATACAACAGCATCTGTTCAGACATTACACCCAGATAATTGTGAATTCACAGAACTGAGTATCTACTTAGAGTTAAGTACAGCTGTTCCTCAGAAAACACATAGACGTAGAACACTTCAATACTTTTCTTCGTACCTAGATGCTGTAGCTGTTAGTGCTTTCAGAAGGGCTGATAGAATGATGGAGAGAATGACAGGCAATTTATTGAAACATTTTCTCTGTGGGCACCTAGAAGCACCCTGTTTATAATCACCAAAGCCAATTTTACAGTGTGTTGTCTCGTAGAGCAAGGTGGTTAATACAGAAATCTCCATCAGGGATATGCTAGAGAAGTTTGTTAAATGAAGTGCTTTGTTGTTACCTTAATCCCAATATAGAATCCATCGCTTTCTTCAGGGGAAGATCGGTGCTCAGGAGAATCCCACCTAAAAGCTGTGACAGTGCAAAAGACCTGCAATAAATAAATTGTCCATTTTACAACTGTTCCCCCGTTAAAATACAGAGGTTATAAAAAATGATTGAAGAAGTTGTAAAGGTTATGGAGCTTTGGCTGAAAGATTATACTTTGTAAAGACTGCCTTGCTGCTCTACCTTTGTTTCCTAATTTAAGCTCTCCAGTGCCCCTTACCAAACCAGTAAGGCATAGGGACAGATACCTCCCCCAACAACCAATGATAATGAAAACCATGGTCCTAACAGATACCCTTACAGGAATTTTGAAATTGTCATATGGTGTTATTCCTACCACAAGCTTATGGGACGGCAAATAGGAATCCTTATTGAGAAACAAATAGATTCTAAAGGAATCCTATGAGCCTTTTACCCTTTAGAAATAATGTTAGCAGGAACTAGACTGTGCAGCACACTACAGATATTATAACACTGGTTAGCACCCCAGTCTCATGTGGGTTCTCTTGGCCAGTTTATCGCATCACCTTTCTGGTTCCCAGCCAATATAATCCTATATTCTAATAATTCTGTCCACCATTCATATGGTTATCTATTCATTTTGGCTTTAAGAAACATGTTTCTGCATGTCTTTGTCCCCCAATGACCATCATTAAAACTGAACTTGACACCTCATTTGCCATACCCACGAGTTTCACATTTCTGTTGCTGTTCTGCTCATAAAGACCTGTCCCTATGCACTTCACTCAATCTATCTGACAAAAGGAACTTAAGTAGACTTAAGTCTTTGAAAACTTATGCTACTAATTTCTTTCTCTCAGTTACTCTTAAAGGTGCTACAAGATCCCTTTGCATATTGATCCACGCTAACAAGGCTATGTCTTTGAATTCTGCCACAATAGGTTGTTTATGGATTGATTATAGTAATCCATAGAAGACCATCAGTGCTCCTTAATGCTTTACACAGTGGTTCTTAACCTGGGATCCACAAACCACAAGGGGTCCACAAGTCCACAAAGTCCTGCTGTCAGACACCAACAGCAGTGGCAGCAACAGGAAGGTGGCAGAGGGGGGTGGGGTGGGTGCTGAAACTGCTTCCTTATTTGCAAATGAAGGAGCAGTTTGGACATGTACACATACCTGCTGCCATGTTCCTTTCATCAGGGATATGGCAACAGAAGCTGTGGGAGCTGAGGGACACAACAGCAGGTGGGTATGCATGCCCAAACTGCTTCCTCATTCACAAACTAGGAAGCAGTTTTGGCACCTGAGCTCCCTGCAGCTACCACATCCCTGACAAAAGGGACACAGTGTCAGGTGTGTGCATGTGCCCAAACTATGACTGGAGGCCAGGGTTTGAATCTCCATTTGGCCATGGAAATCCACTGGGTGACCTCAGGCAAGTCACATTCTCTCAGTCTCAGAGAAAGGCAAAAGCAACAAATCTTGCCAGGAAAATTTCCATTATAGGTTAGCTTTAGGGTCACCATAAGTTAGTTTGCAAAGGGGAGAGACACAATGGCTAGAAAGAACCTGCTCCTGTCAGCAATACTTTATTGTTGTCTGCCTTCAGGTCACTTCTGACTTAAGGCAACCCTAAGGTGAACCTATCATAGGGTGTGTGCTTTTTTCCCCCAAGATTTGTTCAGAGGAGATTTGCTTTTGCCTTCCTCTGATGTTGCGAGAATGTGACTTACCCAAGGTCACCCAGTGAGTGGAGATTTGAATCCCAGCCTCCAGAAGCCTTTAAACACTTGACTATTTAAGCAAATATTTGACTATCTAAATCTCAATTTAAATATTTAGATCTTGAGTTAAGTATCGGGGGGCCCAATAACAAATTATATTTACAGAGGGTAAAGAAAAGGTTAAGAATCACTGCTTTACAGAGACTGTGTGATGCTTCCTGCAATGGTAGGTTTGTTTTTGTGTTACACATGTAAAACAAGGGAAGACAACTTTAGAAAACCCAGATGCAATTTTGGCCTCTGGAACCCTCAGCTGGTTTCTGTAGCCCTGTTTTGTTTTTGTTGTTTTCCCCCTTCTTCTTCTTGTAGTTGGTTTGGTTTGGTGTTTTGTTTTTGTTTTGTTTTTTTTTTTGAAAAATAAATCCAGAAGAGGGTTCCAGTCTACTTTTGCTTTTGTTTTGGCCTCCTTGGGGGGGGGGGGGTAGGACTTTGAATTTTAGAATTCACTAGCACTGAAACGATTCTACATTTTTCATTAAAAATAAAATCAGTTCTGAGATGGTAGCAGGGAGTTGTGACCGACTCCTTCCCCAAGACCAATGTGACCTCTGCATGCAATTTGCCCCTTACAATGGAATGCAAGATAAACATCCTAATACACTCTAGGGCAATTGATAATTGTTATAGAATGTTTAGTGACACAAATTTATACAGGATTCCATAGAACAGAGCAAAGGCAGTTAGAGTGCTATGAAACTCACATTATGCCACATAGATACACCCTGTTATAATGGAAAACATCACAGGATGAGCACAAACTTCTCAGTTCATCTAAAGTAGGTTTGAGGGGAACCTAGCATGGAATCCAAAGTCTTTTTATTTTTTCAGGCAGATCCCAAGGGCATGTTCCAAACAGAAGCACACTGTCTTTTTGGTAAGTCTAAGGTGTATTCCTGTGACCAGTGCTTTCCAGGGAAAGATACCCTTTTTCATATACTGAACTGTCATTCGGAAAAGCTGTTTATTCCATTTTACCTAGTATACAAACTTGATAAGATTATAACGGCAAAGTTTTTTTCCCCAGAAAATGAGAGATTTCAGAACAGTTATGTTTGTTGGTACAGCAGTGATACAATTGTTATCTCCAGTGAGGAAACACACCATCTGTTATGTTAATGGCTTTCCTCCCCTGCCCCATGTATCTTTTTTCTTTTCCAAACTAAACTGGTGAGTCCCATTCTTTGATGGGGAGAGGGAAGGGGAATGATTTCCTAATTGTAGTGTGACCTTTTTAATATATATATATATATATATATATATATATATATATATATAATTAAATTATGCTATACACTTCCACTCTCCAAGATGAATATGAAATCGAAGTTAGAGCTGCCACTCAAATTTAAACTAACATAAAATTTGAAGAGAATTTGAAGCCTTTTTCATATGACAAAATGTGACATGTGAATAATTTTGAGAGAAGAGAAAAATAATGAGAAGAAATATATTTCTCATGGAACAAAGTTTCATCTGGTTCAAGATTCTGTCTCTGGCAGAATTAGAGGTCCCCAGAAAGCTGGCAAGCCTGGCCTTTTTTTTTCTTTCTTAGCATCCCAGGATTCTGGGATTGCAGTCTGAAAAGCAGTATTAACAAATGTCTGTCATTGATAAACCTATTTACCTAATCCATTTTAAAACTAGATAAGCTAGCATTTCTCACTTCATTTTGCGGTAGTTTCTCCATAGATAAACTGAGAAGTTTCTTATTCATTGTCCTCAGCATGATGGAAGTTAGTCAGTTTCATTGTTGGAACATATCTTCTTTCTTTTTCTCTTCTTTTTAGGAACTGTTCTGAGCCAAACTACATATTAACACCCATCCTATCAACAGCAGAATGGACCTCTTTCTCCTGATGGTTATTGATAATGGCTAAAAGAGGCTTTGGAGGGCAATTACAATTATGACTACATAGGGATCACAAACATGGAGGGGTAATTCTGGGTTATGCATCCTTAATTATGATACTAAATGCTAGCCATCATCTCTATTTCTGCAAACTATTTTCTTCCTATAACTAAAATAATCCCTTTTGCTCATGCCCAAGACATACATTACCTGCATCACCATACCACTGATGTGAAGACTGGCCTCACAGCTCTACATTCCTCCTACCCTGCAGGCAGCTGCCAATTGCCTGGAGCACATTGCCATGTCTGTTTACTAGTGTGTGTGTGTGTGTGTGTGTGTGTGTGTAACGCGGGAGCACCTGATTGCAATTCTGTATTTACCTTCATCTCTGGATCTCCAGCAGTTCCAAGCTGCAGTTCTGTATCAAAGTGCTTCCTTCTCTGGCCAGTGAATAGCCATGGCAGCATGTTCTGGGTGCCTGGAAGCTGTCTGAAAGGGTGAACATTGCACAAGGAAGTATTGAATACTTCCTTCAGTCTCATGTGCATATGTGTGTGTGTGTGTGTGTGTGTACACACACACACACACACACACGCACGCACACACGCATGCATAACGTAAGGCTGAATGTGCTAATGTGAGTACACTCGGCTTCTATCACCTAGAAGATGGGATTTAGATTCCTTGTAAGTATCACAGCCAAATCCTAACAGCTTGTTAGAATCATGGTTGAATGTCAACAGTGAGATAGAAAGGGTTATTTTGTGTTTAGTAGTTTTGCTAGATGGAATTGCAGAATCCTAGCACTGAAAGGTGCCTCATGGGCCATCTATTACAACCTCCTGCTCAATGCAGGATCTCCAGCTAAAGCATCCTCAGCATGGAGCTGCCCAGCCTCTTTTGGAAGACCTTCAGAGAAAAATACCTCACAATCTCTCTAGGTAATTGCTGAGCCACTCTCACTGTCCAAATATTCCTTCCAATGTTCAATCGAAATCTACTCTCCTGTAGCTTCAAACCATTAGACCTAGTTCTACCCTCTGAGGCAACAGAGAACAAGCCCGTACTCTGCTCTTTGTGGCAACCATTGAGATATTTAAAGAATTCAATCCCATCACCCCTCAGCCTTCTCTTCACTGAGCTGAACGTGGTCAGCTCCTTCAACCTCTCCTCGTATGCTTTGTCCTCCAAGCCTCTTATCATCCTCATTCCCCTTCTCTGAATTTGCTCCAACTTGTCTACATCCTTCTTAAAATAAGATGCCCAGAACTGAACACAATACTCCAAGTGAGATCTGACCAGCGAAGAATATAGTGGGACTATTACTTTCCTCAACTTGAAAACTATGTCTATATTAATGCAGGCTAAGATAGCATTTCCCTTCTTTGCTGCAGCATTGCACTGCAGGGTCATGCTCAATTTATGATCAACAATAATCCCAAGATCTTTTTCACATGTAGCACTACTGAGCTAAATATCCTCCATCTTTTACCTGTGCTTTTGGTTTTTGTAGGCTAAATGTATAATTTTACATGTGTTTTAGTTGAATTTCATTTTATTAATTTCAGCCCAGTTTCTTAGTTTATATTAAGGTCCTTTTGAATGCTGTTCCTATCTTCCAATGTGTTAGCTAACCCTGCCACTTTTGTATCATCTGCAAATTTGATAAAGGTTTCCTCCACCCCATCATCTAAACCATTGATAAAAATATTGAAGAGTGTCAGCCCCAAGAAAGAAGCCTATGGCACTGCCTTTGAGACCTCCTTCCAGTTTGAAACACAGCCGCTGATACCAGCTCTTTGAGGATGGTTTTACAATTAATTGATAGTGTTTCCATCCATTCTATGTCGTGTCAGTTTGCTAATCAAAACATAATGGGGGGGGGGCTTATCAAATACTTTTGCTGAAATCCTGATGAATGACATCCACAAGAATTCCCTGAACTTGATAAAATCAACTTTCTTGAAAACCAAGGTCCATGTCTGACTATACTCTTCTTTGCCCTGTCCCAATATCCCCAATACCAACTGCTTTGGTTCCAGCGACCAACTCCTCCCTATTGGTTACAAGCAAATGCTGATCCCCTTGTTCTTCCTCCACCTTTTGAAAGGGGAAATCATCTGCATGTCATATTGTTGGAGAGCCTATGCTTAGTAGAGCTGGTCTCCCACTAGATATCAGATAATTGATGTCCCCCATAACTATAAGTTCTTTGTTCTTGGAGATTTCTGAGATTTGTTTCAGAAAGGCATCCTCCACTACCTCTTCTTGGTTTGGTAGTCAGTAGTAAACTCCTACCATAGTATTGTTTTTCTTTCTTGTCCATTTATTTTTACCCAAATGCTCTCCAGTGATCCAGTTCAATTACTTGTGTGGATTTCTGTACAAGTGAAGTTTTCTTTGATATGTAATGCTGTCCCCCCTCCTTTTAATCCTAATCTATTCTTCTATGAACAAATTATATCCTTCAATTTATTTTGCAATTGTGGGAGTCATGCCACCAAGTCTTTGTAATACCCATAAAGTTATATTTACTTTCCTGAACTAAGACCCAAGCTCATCATGTTTGTTTCCCAGACTCTGTGCATTGGTGTATAGACGCCTAAGATGTTGTTTGTTCTCATCTTTTATTCTACTATGAGTTTTACAGTGACTTCTATTCTCTCCCTCAGCTTCCCCTCTAGAATTAAAATCCTTGTGTTTAGACCTTGATTTTGGGCAGATGTTTATCATCTCTAACCTCCCAAAGGTTTGGTTTAAATCTCTCTTGATCAGATTCCCTATACTTTTGCTGAAGACATTCTTCCCAGTTTTTGTGAGGTATAGTCCATCTATAGCCAGTAGTCCATTTAAGAAGTGAAGCTGATGGTCCTAGAAACCAAACATCTCTTGTCAACATCATCTCCATAGTCAGCCATTCACTTGCAGCATCTTCCTGTCCCTGTGCAGTCCTCTATCTTTCACTGGTAGAAGTGGTGAGAATGCCACCAGTGTCTAAACTCTTCCGTTTCATGACCAGGGCCTCACAGTCCAAGGTGACCTGCTCAAAGGTGTTATTTGCAGTGTCATTGGTGCCCACATGAACCAGATGCAAAGGATACTGTTCTATGTTCTTGATGAACTTCAGCAATATGTCAGTGACATCTTGGAAATGTGCACCAGGAAGACAGCACACTTTCCAGTTCCTCTTGTCTAGCTGGCACTCATTTCCCTCTGTATCCCTGATCTATAAATCTACTACCACCAGCACTTTTCTTTTCTTCTTGCTGCTGGTGGTGGTTGGGTTGGCTTCTTCCCAGGCATTTGTCATTTGCAGTATTCACCACAATTACCCTCAGGAAGATGTAGGAAGTGATTTCTCAGTTGGAGCAGTTCAAAATCCCTTGTGCATGGTCTGCTCCTGATGATGACTGCTCTCTAAGTTGCTTCCTCAGTGTTACAGCCCTCTTGATTTTCATGGGCAGTATCTGATTCTGTAGGATCAATTCTCCCTGTGTTCTATCCAAGAAGTCCTCATATTCCCTGATGTGTTTGAGTCTCATGTGCTCTGATGTGTTTGACCTTTTCTTCCAAGAGAGCCATCAGTTTGCACTTGCTGCATGTGTAGTCTGTGAAGTTTTCTGGCAAGAAGAAAAACATTGCATACACATTGCAGCTGCCAATGATACATTCTTCTGCCTTCATCTCTACAGTTTTTTTTTCCAGCCCTTTCAGATTGTAATAGCTCTTACTGATATGACTGCATGCACCACAAGGCACATGCCACTGTCCCTCAGAGAATGAGCTCCAAAGACTTAAGAAGCAATTATATAGAGCTGGTGGCTGCTAGCTCTGCCCCGCCCCCAGCAAGCCAGTGACTCAGCAGAAGCCCTAGCAGAAGAAGCTAATTTGGTTTATCTTGGCATTTCAAGGCTTAGAATAAAGTAAGGGCTGAGAACAGACTGGGAGAATAAGCTTTCATTTATCAACTTGCTTCTATAGTTCCACATGGCAGTTGGGATGGATCCTACCCATTGTCCTATGCTGGCAACCAGCCAAGACTTCCAGATGCCTAATTAGCTTGTTATCAGGAGCTAGCAAGCAGAGTTTGTCTTAGTCATTTTGCAGTCCAAGTTCTCAGTATATTTAGAGAGACAGAGTCCGAATTTACAGTATGTCCAGAGAGATAAGAGTCCAATGGCAAAATCCGTAGATGAGCCGAAGGCCAAGTATTCTAGGAGTGCAAGCAAGAAATTCAGGAGTAAGCTGGGCTGCTACCATCGGTAGGATCAGTTGGCTACAACAGCTTCCTTCCAATATTGTATCTTGTTATATAGGGTCAGAGTCTTACCCAGCTGTGGGCTTAATTAATGAGTCCTTCTCATATAAACTCTGCCAGAATCCTGGCTTCTCCCTTTTCCAACAACACTTGCTACTATAAGTACTTTCCCTCTCATGTCTCTAGAGTGTGGCTGTTGGGAAGGGTCCTGGGGCATGACATCCATGCATTCAATCTCCTTTGTTTGTTTCTGCATTATATAATCTCAGGGATCCAACTTCTACTGGCCACCCCGAGGAGACTTGAACCCCAGCTGAGACACCTGCTTCAAGCAGCCGTAGGAAACTAGGCCACAGAATAGCCTGGGTAGAATAAGAAAGTTAGGGATTCCTACCGCTTGCTATGAGGGAATGCTGAACCCCCTGTCAATAAAAAATACTGGAATGTTTTCTCTGCCATGACCACCTACTGCATCATTTATTACCAATATACCTTGTCTTACAATAGTCTCTCAGTTTTTAAGACTAAACATTGTATTTGGAAAGCCTGGAATTACATCCAGTTCCTGCTCCAAACACTATGTCACCTATGTCTAGTCAGTGTGAAATACAACTGACAAAGTGGGTTCTAGTCCACGAAAGCTTTTGCTGTGATTAAAAAAAAAAAAAAAAAAAGTTAGACTTTCAGGTGTTGTTTTTGCTGCAACAGACTAACATAGCTACTACATAGAAACTCTTCCTAGCTGACAATGTTAAACATTCCAGTGAGAAAAATCTAATATAAAAAAAGTAATATTGTCATTGCATTTATACAGAACAATGTAATGTTCCGTGGGTTGCTTTTCTTTCTTTGTGGTGGTTGACATTTCAAAGCAATATTGTTATCACAGGTGTCTGAAAAGTCTGCTTTAAAACCTCTTCCCAGAAATACCGTTTGAACATAGAATAGCAACAGCAGGTGCTGTTTGTTTGGTTGTTATTTGAAAGATTGATTTGCTGCTTGATTTTGAAAGGAAACTTCAGTAGCATAGCATCAGTCTTGAAAATGAATAAACATCACAAAGTCCTAATTCCACTTCTTGCATGGTGACATTCAGACTTTTGCAGCATTATCTTTTAAACACAAGACTATAAGCAATAGAGTATCAACCTATACACACACAGAGAGAGAGAGAGGGAGAGAGAGAGGACTATACAACAGTTTAGCTAAGAATGTAATCTGTGACTCATTTGATGTTTCTGGCCTCTACAGAAAGCTTTGGCTGATGTGTTCCAAACAGCTAAAAGGAACCACCAAGAACACCACTTAGGGCAATCTTTCTACAATCCCTCTATTTTAGACCGAATATATCTAATGTAACAGGGGTAAAAGGGCAAGGAGGAGGATGAAAGCGAAGTTCTCCCAGCATTCTCTCTAGCAACATGCCGGGATATGCAGTTCATTCACAGAGCCCTGGGCCATTCTTAGATGTCCTTTTAAGACTGGAGAAACCGAATAAAAATAAAAAAGCTGTGGCTATCTCATAAACTTATTATGTAACAGAAGGGTGGGCAAAGTACTGCCAAAGGGCCACAAGTGGCCCTTTCATTCCAATTTCTTAGCTCCCAAAGTCTCCTGCCAGTTCTTTCAAAGTGTCTGACACCCTTTTTGTTTTTCGTACAATATTTAGGTGATTCTTACCCACAAAATACCTGAAAATTTTCCAGAGAATTCCAAAAGTGTTGTCCTATGTCCCAAACCACCCAATCCTACCCACTGATGTGTCATTTTTTCCCCAGCTGTGTAACGGGCAAATGCCAACAGGAGGTGATGTCTGATTTGGATGATGTGGGGCTGAAAAGAGGATATTTGTGTGTGCGTGTGCGTGTGTGTGTGCGTGTGCGTGCGTGCATGCATGCAGACAGGTGTTTGCTTTATGGACAGAGTGGAAGGAATTGGCTCCTATGCAGTTGTTCATGCCTGGCATAAACATACCACAACTTCCGGCCCTGAATTTTGTGCTGTAATTTGCTCCATCCTCCTCACCAAAAGGAAGTGATCCCCTAAAACAGTGGGCAGGAATTTCAGTTCAGCACTGTTCAAGATCAGGCTTTAAGACTGGGTGTGTATCACTTCCAACAAGTGCAGGAATACTGGGACGTGGCATAAAGGGTGTATCCTCAGAAATATTATCAGTCCTATAAAAAGTAAATTTGTATTGTGATCTTCAGTGTATGCTCTTAAATGCATGCATCACTTATTTCAATGACACCAGTCACGGACCAAGTAGTTATTATTCCAGTTTGCTCAAGTTTGCTTGGAGCAATTTATGAATTCCATGCTGTGGCACTCAACTTTCCCCTTCAAAGGAGAGGAGCTGCTTGACCAAACCAAGTAGATGATTTGTGCATGCAGAAAACCATAGATTCCTTCCCCAGCATTTCTGGGTAAGGCTGAGAAAGACACTTGTCTGAAATCCTGGAGGGTTCTATAGGTCCACTGCAGGAGATATTGAACTAGATGGACTAGTGGCATGGCTCTGTGTAAAAACAACTTCGTATATTTCATCAGGAAAAGGGAATTTGCTTTCTAGTTGTTCAGCAAGATTGATTCAGTGCTCAGAAGAGTCATTGTGACAGAATCTGCAGGTGTGACTAGCAGAGTAGCCCTAGTAACAGATGGTAAAATAACCAGATTGGCTGTGTCTGAGCAAAACTCAGCCCTAGTGAGAGAGAGGGACTGTAGGTGAGACAGCAGAATACCTATATATTGGGAGCACGACTTGGATTCTAGTTTCCTTTAGTGAGATTCGTAAAGAGAACTTTAAGTCAGGGCTTCAGTCAACCAAAGGGGGTTGTCTGAAAGAGGGTTATCTTCTCATTGGCTTAGTGTGGGGGGAGAGAAGAAACCAAACAACTTCTGTAAGGGTCAGAAAGTGGAACCCTGAGTGGGAAAACAGACTTTTATGCTAAAGGGAGCCAAAGGGGTGTGTGTGAAAGCTCTGTTGTTGAACACTGTGGTGTTTTGAAGAAATTAGTTAAATATTTTTAAGGAATTGTTACTTTGGTTAGAATATGCTTGACATGACAATGCCCTTTTCCTTGTTATTTTAATAAAGATTTCATTTGATTTTTAAAAGTTCTGCCTCAACAGACTATTTTCTTCAGTTTTATTTTTATAATATGCTAACATAGGTTATCAATCCTTTTTGAATGACCATTAATAAGCTTTGCCCTTTATCCACTAAGGAAGTGGGTTTAAGGGACAGCAGGGTTGTGAAGAAGTAGAGCCAGGGTGTAATAGCAGGATTAAAAGGAGCGCTTCTACTCCAGTGAGGGAGAAAAAAAGCAGGCCTGATCTTTCTAGGCCTTGGCTGGCCCTATCTCTCCTCCACGGTCACCTTTTGGACTGAAACTCCCAGAACTAGCCAGCATGGCTACTGACTTAGCTGGCTGGAGGATTCTGGGATCTGGAGTCCAAAAACATATCTTTTGCAAATTATGAGTTTATGTATTAGTGAATGTGTGAAGAAAATTGGTCTCACTTAACAGGGAATGTATGTAGGATGTGTTTCCTAAGAATCGTTGTTGTTTTTTTTCAAGTAATTCAGAAGTATTTCATACTTGGTATCCATCATACTATGTGCACAACTCCTTCCTTTCTAAGTTTAGATCCCTTCCCCCTTTTTCTCTGCTACTCAGGCATATACTTCTCACAATAATCAGATATGTGTGTTGGTCACTGATCTACAGCTTTGACAGTTTGTCACATAATTATTAAGATAGTTTCTGTCACAGGTTTCTTGCCTTCAGCTGAATATTGGCTCCTGCTCTGTAACTCAGCAATCAGAGCCTTTTCCTCTCCTCTTATCATTTCATCATTTCAAGAGAGAGAGGAGGGAGGAGGATGCAAAAAGTACCCTGCGGGCTATGTGAAAACAACATTGACTGACTATAAAGTTGGTTGGTTTTTTCTCTCCTAAAGTTTCTCAGTTAAATAAATCCATTTAACTCTCAGCTTAAATGCTATAGTGAGATTCAAGAAGTTGAATATGCCCAGTTCCAGCAAATGGAGTTCTGTTGTTGTGTGAATTTGAGTCATTTCCGACTTATGGTGACCCTAAGGTGAACCTATCATGGGGTTTTCTTGGGATTGTGTGATGCTCCCACGGTCACCTAGTGGATTTCCAGGCTGAGCAAGGAATATCCAGGGTTGTAGTCCAATGGTCAAACCACTACATCACACTGGCTCTAGGTGAAGTTCTACAGGGGTAAAATCAGTGGTAGCCAGTAACTTCAAGTCAGTGGTGTGGTGAATCTTCTCCAGATTTTACTCTGACCTTTAAAGTAAATGTTGAAAGTGATGAACCTGTTTTGGGAATAGGACTTAGAATCTTAGAAAGCTCCACTGAACTTCAGAAAAAAAAACCCAAAGAAGCCCAACTGGCATAGAAGCCACCAACCACCACTGGGTAAGGTTCTTTGGTTTTGCAAGTGAAGTAAAGGACTGCTGTGAAGAATGACAGCATTCAGGACTGCATACATGCATCAAAGGATGCATTTAAATGGATATTTTGGGAGAAACGAACACATTCAACTATATATTGACCTGTGAATTTTAAAACATGTTTTGACAGCATTTTCATTAAAGAGAGAAAAAAAAGCCAGATTCATTCAAATAGAACTGTAACAGCATTACACGTAAAAGGATGTCAAAATGACATGGACTGGAAAATTGACAGATCCATCCATTCCAAGCACAATCTAGCTGTGAATGAGCTGTACATTCTGACACTCACCAGATTCAGACTGTGAATTTCCCTGTAAATAGAGGGGGAAAGCCAGAACTGTTGGAATCTTGGGGAGTTCATTGGCCCTTCCAGGGACCCTTGAGGAGCCACACACTCTCCACTACCCAGCCCCAAAATAAAAATTATCAATAATTTTTGTCATCATAACACCAACCAATGTACCATAGTGCCTTGGGGAACATTTCAACATGTTTTGGGTGTTCTCTGGGCCATTTTTTCAGGTAATCAGAAAACTACAATTTTTTTAAAGTTTGGTGGATGCTATGGGTGTCCTGGCCCTGTGGGCTACAGGCGCACCTTGGGCCACACTTTTCCCAGCCTGCTGTAAATTAAGGCAGTACTTCTGGGACTTCTACTGCTGCTCTATTGGTTTTATTCAAGCCTGCTGTGTAGTGATGCACCTGGACTTAAGAGGGCAATGACACGAAGTGGTTGTCTTGACCACAGTAAATCCTTGCTTATGACACCTAGGTGTGAAAATTAATTCCTAAGCATGAGAAACCTTTCCCAAAGCCATGATTTTTTATACATGTAAAACTACTGGTCTCTTCTCAAGGGCTATTACTAAATGGGAATATCACTTTCCATTTTCCTTTACAGTATAAGTTAATGAGTTCTTTTTCTAATACAGATGCATAGATAAGTCCATTTATAAGCTTCTCCTCTGAGGTAATTTTCTTTTTGGTTGGCCATTGCATTTGTAAACAGTATAACTTATCAACAAGATGGCCACTTCCACTGGCAAATGGGGGTGGGGAGAGAAAAATTGTGGATAAGCCTTTTAAAAAAATGTATGCCATCTCACCGCATGAACTTTTGAATTGCTGTGCAGAGCAAAACCTGGCCAGTTTCTTCAGCACATCCTGCTTTCTTAGCATTATCTCTTGAACATACTGTGCCTGCTGTAATTTACAGATGGCTGTACCTCCAGGTATGGAATGACCTCTGTCAGTATAATCTAAAGAGGGCTTGGGACTGCTACAGTTTCAAATCAGATAGAATGGGTTACGCTGAGTATTTACCACAGAAAGAAATGGCATCTTATAGGTTTATTTATTAAAGTTACAGCAGTTTGGCTAACATTTTGCTGCAGACATCGTTTCTCAAACAGCATAATTGGGATCTGAAGTATGGGGAAATTTGCTCTTATAAACATTATGAGAAAATAGCTGTGGCTATTTAATCTAAAGAGATGCTAATAAAAGTTCAAACTCAATTGGACTACTAAAGCTCAATGACTCTATTAAAGCTATGAGTATGAACAACATCTTCATGGTTATTCCACAGTGTGTGTAGACGGTATTATCAAGGGGGTTTGAAGGAGTGCAAAGCAGCACAGATGGATATCAGTCACCTAGAAGCAGAGTCTGTCCTTTTTTCACTCCTCTTGATTCATAGCTATGCAGCTTTTAAAGAAATAAACTGATACAGAGATGGATATTGCTACCTAGACAACATAAAGTGGCAAAACTGACTCTGTCACTAGCCATAAGCATTTTATTTTGCAACACTATCAGCATAAGCAAATGCATAGAAATGGATGGACATTATAGCTTATGATGTTTAGGTGAAGTTTGAGTTCCTGGATTGGGAGACATGTCACACAAGCCACTTTCCCCAAACCCACCCTTCCTCTGCTGCACCCCTCCAACACAGCCATGTCCTGGCTGGTGAAGAGCACAGAGAATAGCAGAAAAAGCATCCTACGGCTGGATGCTCAACAATGACATCATCCTCAGGATCTCTGGTACTGAATTCTGGCCTTCAAAATGACCAAAAAGGTGAAGGACTATGGTGGACAGTATGTCATTGTAATTCAGTAACAAGACTGCCAGCCATTGTCTCCAAATGCCCAACAGTCCCGAAGTCATGTAAGCCATGCTACAATGCAGACGATATCAAAACCCACCAGTTCTAAATAGTGTTTGCGACATTTTCAGTGCTATTCCCCATTGAGGGGAAAACCGATGACTGAGTGCCTGTATCTTTGAAAAAGTATATGGCAAAAGTGGTTTGAGTGTTAGACTATGACTCTGGAGACCAGGGTTTGATTCCCCACTTAGCCATGGAAACGCACTGGGTGACCTTGTGCACATCACATACTCTCAGCCCTGGAAAATAGGGTTGCAATAAGTCAGAAACAATCTGAGGGCACACAACAACAACTATATCAAAACACAACTTCAAGCCCTTAACCTTCCCTCAAAAGGATAGTAGCTATTGGTGGAATCTATGGACAGGTTTAGCCTTTCAGGCAGAAACTGAGTACAATCAGACATGGCATTAAACATGCTATCTCCCTCATTTTTTAAAAAAAATAGGCATGAGAAGACCATCTGGATTAGGAAAAGAGGGAAAATAAATTTTTCCCTTTCCACCATGGTATTTTCCTATGCCTTTTCCTTACTGCCACTTATCTATAGAGATGCTATTTGCTCCTAATTCTAATTTGCCCATGGATGTCACTCTTCTGAAATCTAACATAACATTGGGCTACTCCATTTGAGTCAGACATTTTGTCCCTCCCCACCCCCAAGGAAAGGTTTTGTTGAGTTTCTTAGGTATTTCATGCTCCTGCTCATACCCCTCAAAATGCCTTCATATCACACTCTTTCATCCCAAGCTGCTTTTTTGCAAGTAGTCTAGATTTCATTATTGGATAAAGCATGTGATCCAACTTTAAATAGTTTTGCATTTTTTTCCGTAGAGAATGAGGACTACCAAGCCATGGCATCACTAAGGGCCATTTTGCTCTACAGGGTTATAATGTTATTATTCCAATTTCAACATCCTATGGAATTTTGGGGTTTGAAGTTTCTTGAGGCCAAAGAGCTCTCTGGTTGAGAATTCTAAATGCCCCTCCCTAAACTGCAAATCCCAGGATTCCACAGGATGTTGAAAGTGGAATAATAGCACTATCACTGTGTAGGGCAGAAATGGTCTAAGAAGAGAACTGGATGTGGCTTATGTAAACAGTATAGTTTGGACACTACACAGATAAGCTGTCAGTTACATACACCATTCCCTGAATATCAGTGGAAAACATTACCCACATGTCATGGAATGCAATTCTACTATCCATTTGGTTTCTTTTGACTACAGTCCCCACTCAAGTTGATAGGATATACTATATTTCCAAGTAAATAAGCATAGGACTGTTCTGTAAGTCTTTGGAGCAGAAAGCCTAAACCAGGTCTCCATTGCAACAGCGTTGTCACAAAGCACAGTCATTGTTAATCATATAAATGAATGTTTACCTATCCACATTTTAAAAGAAGCAGGGCTGTGATATACAATAAAAAGAACATTCTGATAAATAAATTGGAGACAGTACATGAACTGCAGATAATGTATTGGAATGCTGGGGATTCTAAACTTGATAAATAGTATTTAATAACTCTGCTTTAAAATATACTCCTACTTTGGCACCATCTTTTATATTCAGGACAAATTCAGACTCAGGAGAACAGAGTTAATAAGAGACAAGCAAAAAATAAAACTGCAACAGGATTCAGTTCCTCTCAATGTTTGACCTTGTTTTTCTGAGTTCAAGAAAGCATTACCGTATCTCCCAATCTGAAATTAACTCCATCCATCTCCACATAGGAGAATGTCTGTAAAGTTGTGTCATGATGAAGCTGTTCTTTCATGCTGGATGTGGAAAGGCGTGACCAGACCACCATGTAGCCCACAGAGCGACCTGAAGATGCACCACTGAAAATGCATTTGAGGTAGACACGGGTTCCCACAAGCTCAGGAGCGACAACTGGTTTTAAAGCTGGAAACCGTAATTTTCCTGTGTGGAGAAGAAAAACAAACAAACAAAGAAACAGATGGATTCATGAGCTACCTAAGCTGGATAATAGCTCACCAAGTTAAAACAAAAAATGTAATTCTAAAAAATATAAAGAGACATTTCAGGGTCAGTGATTTCAGAACTAAAAATGACCCCTTGAATGAATTGCTCTAAGTTTCATCAATATTCCTTTCTACACTGATAAACACAGAAAAAGAAAGGTCAAACAGTTTTAAGCTATAAGTGAACTGAGTAACCAAAGGCAACAAGATAGTGGAAAATGTTGAGAAAGAGCTTCCAACTGTTGGAAAGCAACAGATAAGAAGTTATTCCCTCTTTTGCTGAAGAGTCTTTCAGTAAGTAGGCATGAATGGCACAATGTGGTGCAGTATATATTTCTTTCTGTTCCCTTGATGTCTCTGCCTTGATTTCATGAGTAAACAACACTCCACCTCCCTCCCAGCAGCAGAGAACTAGCATTTTGGACGCGTGTATATATTCCAAATCTTACGGCTGCTAAGATCAAAGTCATGCTGTGCTAGAATGAATGCACTGTTAGAATACAGAAATATACTGCATATATTGTAGAAGGTGAATATGTTAAAGTCGATATGAAGGTGTATGCTGTATATTTTGTGCAGTGGAGTCCTTTGCTCCCAGTGTAGTCTACAGTAGTGTCCCTCTGCTGGTATGAGGAGGAAGGGAATTGTTGCACATCATTCACCCAGTGCCAGTCCCACATTCTCCTAATGATTCCTGCAATGTAATGGGGCATAATGGAAGGGGATAAAACAAGGCTCTCGGAGTAGGGAGAATGAAGCTTTTCCCCCACCCACCCAACAGCACTTTACTCCTTGTTGCCTTGAAGCCACTGCTGGACTAATCTGGCCCACACAGGTCCAGATCTGGTCCACAGAAGCTTCTAGTGTCCACCACCACTTCTCAAAGCCATATCCCCTCTTCACTAAGAAAGGGATTACCCACCATCTCTGATCAGTACAGAGACTCCCTTTGCTCCTTTAGGAGAAAGGATGACAGCAATTAATTCTTCATGAACAAAGACCATTTCATGGCTGGAATGCTGCCTGGAAAAACTTCATCCAGAAGTCAAGAACCTAACAATATCAGAAAGCATGGATAGCTCCTGACAATTCCTGGTCTACAGAAGCTAATGAGAGTAGGGGCTGGGAAATCTGGTCTTTGATCCATCTTAGTTCCCCATCCCTGATCTAGACTAACCATTTTAAGGTACAGAATTGAACATGAAGGATCACTTGACAGTAAGAGCAGTTTGCCAATGGACCCACCTGCCTAGAGATGTGGTGGGGTCTAGACATCTTCAAGAAGAGTCTGAACAGCTACCTGGTGGGGATGTTTTATGTGAACATGCTGCACTGAGCAGGGGGTTGGGCTTGATGACCCATGAGACACCTTTTGGCCCTGTGATTCTATGATTGGTATAGGAATTCTTTGATTTTACACTACATATTCATATGTGGATGGCTAGCATAAAAAAAAAATCTCACATAAAAGTGCCTCTCCCCTAAATTTCCCATCTTACAGATGATCCTCAGGGGTTGCCTGGTTAGGAAATGTGGAACATTTTTTTTTGATCCTTCAGATCCCAGCAATAGTGTCCCAATGAAAGAAATTACATTTGTGTTAGTGTTATTAAATTACCTTGAAACAGATCTTCTGATTCCATTTCTGCAGGATGAAAGTAGTTTACTTGTGATTCTTCAACAACTAAAAAAATAAAAATGAGATTAGTATGGCACTAAGAAATGATGAGCTAGGGCCTTGGGATCACTTCGAATTAAACCTGTTGGTCTAAATAACTTTCATAACATTTATGGATACACAAAATACAGAATACATACAGGAGTATGCCACTTGCTGTGTAAGCTATCTAATATACACAAAAGCGGGAGTCAAGGATGACTCTTTCTTGATTTTGTGTACATTCCAGGGAAACACAGCAAATGATATGCCATAGAGATGGAAAGAATATTAGCTGGATCTTGTTGGCGATTTGTATATGCACCTTAGTTACAGTGCTATACGATGAATCCTCTCTCTGTCCCCCCAGTCCCACTTACCAGGCAGCAACTGCTGAGATTTACAGAGGTCTGCAGTGGCATAGGAACGGGGGTGGGTGGGGGGTGCTTCGCCCTGGGTGGCAATGTTTTGGGGGCATTCCGGCTCGTAGCCTCACCCCAACATGCCCTAGCCATGCCCCCTCCTGCCCTCTCCCACATACTCCAAGCTCCGCCACTGAAGGTCTGGTCACTTAGTACTCAGGAAGCAGCTGGCTGATGGTGCCACTCTGTGAGCAATCTCCAGTGTGACAAGCAGATGTGGGGGTCCCTAATACAATGCTCCCTTGCACTGGTGATTGCTCATATGTGGGAGGCCATCAGTCGGCTACTTCCTGATCAACATGAAACAGAAGCTTGTTGTTTGTAGCAGCTGCATCCTGGTAAGTAGAAGGCATTTGAAGGCAACACTGTAGCCCCTAAACTAGGGGTCATGAAACAGTCTTGAGTGTGTAACATTACACATTTGTAACTGCCATAAAAGGTCTCACCATTCACTCTTATTTGTTTTCTGGTCAAAAAGTTGATTTCATGTATTCAGAAAACATGGTTGGGAAGAATAATACAGTAGAAAGATTTTTGTGCAGTTTTTGTCTGATATTTTCAAATGCCAAAGTGCTTCAGGAAATTATTCTGCACAGAAATACACATGGCTTTTTGTGTGAGGGTTGTGAGGTTTTGCACAAAAACTACTGTTCTCAAATAGCAACTATTTCTGTTCTCAGGCAACCACTTCATCATCTGTTGCAACACAAAGAACAGCAATCTTGCAGAACAAAAATCTTAAATGCAAAAATCTTGCACAAAAAATAGCCACTAGATGTTTGCTTTGTGCACAAGATTTTTGTTGTGTAAAATTGCTATTTTGCATAAGAAGCACTTCTGCACAAAAAACACGTGCATCTATCTAACAATAGTGTTTTTGTGGATCCCCACGATTCTCCAAAAAATAAAAAAGTATATTTTTGTGCAGAATAATTTCCTGAAACACTTCAGGATGTAAGAATATTTGGCAAGAAATACTCATTTTCTTCACAGTGGGCAGAGAACTGTGGAAATTATTCATACTTGCAATGACAAAAAAAAGTCAAATATTAACACCTCTACATGCGCATGTGCCATTCACAACTGTTAAGCCAAACACATAAAATATAATCAAATAAATCACATTTGACTATAGAATTCAAAATGTGAATCATCCCTGATTTATTATCTTTTACATGTTGAAGTTTATGTGTATTATGCTTATGTATGTGTATATGTATAGTGGAAGTCACAACCCAACCACAGTTAAGCACTTTTAAGATCCATTGATTGTAATGGGAATCCCACTTGGCCTTCGCATTCAGGGCAGCATCAAGTGATTGAAGCACTGAGTTTTCTCTTTTGATGGCTAGGTTTCATCATGATATAGAGGAGCTAGTTGGTATGTGAGTCTGCTTTGTTGGATTCTTTCTCCTCCTCACTAACAAAAGCTGCCAAGGGAGGGAAAAGCTGTAAGATGGATGGTAGAGATTGTAAATCAGGCATTGTCAACATTACATGTAGTATATATGGTACAACCCATGCATACCTTAGCTACAACTGCCTTCAAGCCCTTTCCCGACCAATCAGTATACATTTTTTTCATGCAGTACCCAGAATATTGTCTTCTCACTAGACAATATTTTTTGTTGATGTTTCACTTTCAAAAATAACAGCAGTAGGAAGGAAACTAAAGATTAGAAGCTCTCTTTTTTCTTCTCTAGCCCAATATACTATATGGGTTCACTCTCAAGAAACCATGGTACCTACCTACCTACACATACACACACACACAGTGGAACAGGCCATGGAATGCAGGTGGCTGAATGGCAAAAGACGCTCTCACCCTCTTTACCATGTGGTTTCTTCCTTAAGAATCTTAGTGAAACAAACCATGGAGCAAAGGTAACAGAAGAGTAATATATTCTCTCCTGACAGGGAGAGGAAATGTTCACTACCTAGAAGGGAGAGGTTTAAGAAACAGAAGGGGACTAAGGGGAGATAAATCCACGATAGGGGAGTGAGTTTGTGTGTCACAGAGAAAGAGACAGAGAGTTACCACAAAACGTGGGTGGTGCACCCATGGTGCTAGTGCATCTGTGAAACAGTGGGGAATATTAGCTCATAGAGGAGGCCTGCAAGACTGGGGGTAACTTTACGAGATCTTTTACACCTATGTCTACTGGTACGAGTGCAGGGAAGAGCCAGATGGAGAACCAAAAGTAAGCTTAGTTGTTTTATTGGAGGAATTACAATCACACACACAAAATCCAAGCAGTCACACATTCTCACAGGCTAACTGGAGGAAAAGAGAGGAAAGTTTTGGATAGTGAGATTTCACTGTGAAATGGGTGATATTTACCAATCCAGCAGAGAAGTGAAGAAGCGATTTGGCTTAGATGCAGAGTCTAAGGACAGTACACAAACAGAAATCAGAGCAACAGAGTGGCAACTGGCAACCAGTATACTGTGAGTTGACTAGTCAAAAACTGGGGTTCAAATATTCTTTGTCTGCCTGGAGAGTGAAGATGCTAATGGTTCTCTGGCAAAGTAAACAATGGAGTCTGCAAAGTGGACAATGGACTTAGTGTTAGGTGACATAGGGCTAAACTGAAGTCTTGATAGCTTCTTAATTTCTGGACAGGTGTAGGGACAAAAACACAGTTTGTTGGTCAGAGGAAGAGCAGCTAAGACAATCAGCCGTCCTGTGGGAACATCTTAGACATTATTGCCTTCTGAAAGTTGAGTTATTGAAGGCTTATCTGTAAGTTCTGTCAGGTACTCTGAATGGAGTCTAAATGTTAGTGTGGTGTGGCTAGAGATGTTTTTCTTGTGAGCGGGAAGAAGAGTTCAAAATGCCCTCATTATTTTCTTGGTAGTACCAGGTGCAAAGATTGTTATGGCTATCTATCTGCTGTATTTTTCCAGTATTGTGGGAAAGCTCTGAAACATGGGAACCATCTCATATGGCGTAGGTCTGGGAATGGCTAACTCAGCTTAATCATGTGAAAGTTCTCTTTGTTCTTTTTTTGCTTTGTTGCCTTCTGCTGAAGTTACTGGTTTTTTATGCTTCATGACAAAAACTATCTGAAGCAGTATGTATGCTGCAAATAAACTTTAACTTACCCTAGACCGCACTTTGCATGGCTGTGTTTTCAGTCTCGGGCAACTGGCTATGATCCAGCACAGTTTATTGTTTTTGCACTCTTCACATGCTCTGGTGCCAGAACCTAGGTGCCCTGGCAAGTTCATTATTGCTAGAGTTTCCTGGTAATTTCCTGACTATGTCCTGACTATGCCTTGAGGCCTTTTTCTGACTTGATTTTGTAATGCATGTGTTCAGCTAGCTTTCCTCTTAGCTAGCATGGTCATGAAGCCATAGCAGAGTATAATTTATATTTATGTCAATTAGATCATATTTGCCAATTAAACCATATCAAAGTATGGGGGTGTACAGTCTACTAACGAGAGAAAGAGAGAGTTTTAGGATGCATAATTGTGTGACAACAAGACAGTAAATAAAGTCACTACACAGAGTGTACAGTGGGGGAGCAACCTGTAACCGCATTCACTTTAGGTTCTGTTGCAGCACCTGATTTGGTGATGCCTCACTAGTCACAGTGCAGCCACTTTTAGATCTAACAGAGCAACTGTGCATCCCCCCAAAAAAGTTATCTGCCTATTATAAATGCTTTTTTAAAAGACCATTTTGTACCAGTGGTTCTAGCTGATACAGTTGTAACCGTCTTTTGATTCTGTCCTCCAGGGTGATGATTACCCAGTCTATAATCTTTCTTTTCAACCTAAAATGGGTCATGACAGTGTAACTTAAGCTGAGTTAGGTCTTGTTGCTCCTCTAGATGGTAGGTGTGTTGGGAAGTTGTAGTATTTGTTGGTATAATCCTCAGTTTTGTTTTTGTTTTTAAATATCCAAATGTTGTCCCAGATTATTTTCTGGCAATTCCTGGAACCGATTGCAACATGTTATTCCTACCTACAAGTGGGTTTCTTTTCTTCATTCTGAGATACAGGGGAACAAAAGAGTATCTCCTTCTCTTCTACTTTCTTTCCCTTTTTAGAGTTATAGCACTATAGTGCGTCAGTACATCAGTGAAATGGCACTTTTGTACTAAAACACTATAACTCTATACAACTCTAAGGAAAAAAAATTCCCATTCAACACATGGAAATTTCCCATTCAATACATGGGATTACCTCAGCAAACATGTATTACTTTTTAAAGCTCTTGGAGGGGTCCTAGAGGACATCCAAGAAATTACCACATACACACACACTCTCATGGAACAAGGAGGCACAGAGGGAACAAGCATGGATGAAAAACAGCAAAACCCACAAGAACTCACACTTTGTCGGACCAATCCAAAAGAGCTCTTGATTGCCTACTAGAACTAGACAGGAAATTTGGTTGTTCAAGACCCCTTACCAGCATTTGATACGATCACTCTTGACTTCCTTTGCTAATATGGATACATTGCTTTTCAGTCCTATTGTTTATTGTAAGCTATTTTAATGTTTGATGAATACATCACTTTGAGAGCCCAGATGGGGCCAAAAAGTTTATAAATATTATAATAAATAAATAAACAAAGCATAAGTGCACCTCTTCCATTGAAATCAATGAGACGTGAGTGACTGAATGAGTGAGTCGCTGACTGATACAATGCCGTTAATGTGCATGCTGCTTTAAAAAGCATAAGAAGAAACCTCATTCCCCTGGGAGCTATCAATCTACAATCTAATCAAGAACACCATTAAGCCCAAAGAAGCAACAGAAAAGGCAAAACGGAGTGCAGGCAGAGATTATCAGGAAAAGGATATTCAGTTGTTTCAGTGACACATGCTTCATTTAGTTATAACAGTGCATAGGCTCTAAGATGTTGTGGCAAAGGTTTCATCAACAAGCCGAAATTTTAAAGAGGTAAAGGCAGATATCTTCACACAGATGTTTTGTGGGGAGCTCCAAACAGAAGAATCAGAAAAAAGAAAAATAAGGAAGGTCCTTTGAAGGATGAGATTGACGACAGTTCCAGCTTTAATATCTGAATTGTCTGTCCATCCACACTAAGAATTAATGGGATAGCAGAGAAGATTTGCCAGTGGAGAGAGGCAGCTTTATTTAGCAGCAGGCAGAAGGATATAAAAACAGAATTTTGAAAAGGTAGCAACCATAATTTTCCTTTTGCTGAATCCAAGAGCGCTAATTCGTACTTTAAAATTCAGGTAGCAGAGGAATAATACTCTGTGTCTCTATGAGGCTCCTAAAGAAGAGTCATTTCTAGCAATCTATATGCACTTGAATACCCTGAATTCAGGAGGTGTAACAGAATGAATAAGGAATCACTCTCTGCTATTGCTTTTGCTTCCTAAGTGCAGAACACAGTCTAGAACTTCGAGTATGGTCATTGTGATTTCTGATGGCAAGATTTCCAGTAAGTCCGCCAAAAGCTGTTCTCCTATTACTTATCTCTCATACCTCCAAAGCCTTCTCATTTCTCTTCCAGCAGTGCAAACGTGTCTGCTCAGAAGTAAGCCCCACAGACATCAGTGGGAACTCATTCCCAGATATACAGGATTATAGTCTCTTCCTATGCTGGATCAGGTCCATTGTAGACCCTAAACTACAACAGCAACAAGAACAAGAACAACAAAAGCAATAACAAAAAGTTCATACCAGTTAGCTGTGCTGTTTAAGCCAAACACTGAGTCAAACAGGTCAGTAAAATTTATTAATGGGGGTGGGGGTGGTAATTCAGATAAGCATACCTTGGTATTAAAGTGCAGATTAAATTTTACCAAAGTAATAACAGCTATTCCTTTGAAATACCTTGGCCGTCTATCCATTTATTAGCTACATGATCTGCCTCTTATTGGGAGAAATTTTTCATTTGCAAGGTCATGAGAATAACAGGACCTTTGGACATTCAGCCAGAAAAATGCCTACAGTCTTATTCATCAACAACTTGTTGAAACCCACCTTCTGCACAGTAGCCCATACATCCTTGAGTTGGTTGCAAGAGATACACCAAGAACTCTCCACAATGTCTAACAGATATGGGTATTCGGAACAGACAACAGTCTTTGGTACTTCCAAAAAAGAACTGCCAAGTAGCACAGGCTGTTAGTGGCTTTCTCTCACCAGGATGTGGGAGGGAGTCGGATTCAAGTGACAACCATACTGGAGCTTGTGTCCCACATTTGTTCATCTGTAGAAAAATATATATACTTTCAATTAGTTGACTGTATTTCTTCTAGATACTTGAGTGTATTTTAAGCACCATTCTCCTTGCCAGTAAGATGGGGACCTGCAAGGAAAGGAGGCAGGGATGAAGGTACAAGGCCTGCTGCACCCTCCTCAAGTTCTGACCAATGAGGGCAGGTACTTGCAGGCATCAAAAGATAGGATTGGCTTAAGATGGTATGCAAAAAAGGACAAGAAACCATTCCATTCCAGACAGAGAAGCTGACTGGGCTATGTCAGCACTATAATGTAATTCTTCACTAAATTAGCTCTTGGAGGAAGCAATGAATAGATACAGCAATTTTCTTCCTGCTGCGAGAACGTCTGCACAGCTTTCAAAGAATATTCACAGTGTGGGACTCTGTGCAGTTTTCCATGTAGAAAATGCTGTAGTTAGGGACTTTGCAAATATTCATCTTTTTTTTTTTCAGCAAACAAATAAGCAGATCACTTACTAAAGGCCAGGAACCCATCATTTGGTCACTAAGTGGCTATGCAGAAAGGTCTTTTAATGAGGTGTGTATGCTGCACTTTCATTCTTAATGTCATGTTTTTAACTTATTTTATATTGTTTTAAATAATTGACATTTTAATATAGGACAGAATCCTATAGTGCAGTTATGAATATGTAACTACCATAGCTTTGCAGCTATGCAGTGAATCCCAGTCTGTCCCTTGCCCACTAACTTACTGGTAAGTAGCTGCTGTGCTCAATGGGGTCTGTACCCTTGTCACTCAGGAAGCAGATGGCTGACATTCCCACCCCTCACATGAGTGATCTTTGGTGTGACAGCCAGAAGCAGGGTCCCTGTCACAGTTCCATCAGATTGGAGATTGTTTGTGCAAGGGGTGTCTGGGAATGTCAGTCAGCTGCTTCCTGCATGACAGTTGAATGGACCCCTGTTGACTGCTTTCTGGTAAGTGGATTGGGAGATTTTCATGGTCTCTATGAGTCCTTTAAACTAGGGGCTATGTAGGGATCATGAATATCTCACAGTTATGAATGTGTAACTCCAGGTTATGTATTCATAACTGCCCAGCAGGATTCCAGCCATGTTTTTCTTTATTTAACTGCATTTTTTAAAAAAAAATATTAAGATTTAATTCATGTGCCCCATTTCAATTCGTATTGTGAGTCGCCTTGGATACCATTTGAGAGAAAGGCGGGACATAAATAAAATAAAACCTGCCTCAACCCTAGCATCAGTTTCAAGGCAGTTCATCCACTAGCTTGTTCTCCTTTGAAGACAATGCAGGATTAGCCAGAAAGCTTGAGACATGAATATGACTTTTCCACCCTTTCCCATCTACACTGGAATGGGAATATTTGTTTTGCAGGCTATATTATATCACCATGATATTTGCAAATATTTTGGCACTTTATTAGTTGAAACTTTGAAGGCCATTACTGGAACAAAATAAAAATTGGAACAGACCAGGATAAATGGTGGTTCAGGGTTCTCATATTGACAGGGCAATGGATCTACTCTGGGCTTAATCTAAACTTTCAAGGAGATGTTCATGGTACTGAACTTATTTAGGGCATAGCTTTCAGAATCTTGGACAGCTTCTTTTAAAGTCTGTACTGAAACCAAAACCTATTTACTACCCCATGGATACCACCAACCACTACTGCAAAATATCACCTCCTCCTCCTCCATGATCCTGTTCAAAATTTGAGGTCTTCTCTACATGTCCAGGCCAGGTTGGAGCCCACTTAAAGAGGCCAGGTTGGTGAATAGACAAGGAGGGTGCTTTCACTGACACTCTTTTGCAGAGGCAAGTTCTTGACCTGAAGGTCTGCTAGAGAGCAATCCTACTTTTTAAGGTGTCCACTATTTGAAGGGCTATCCAGTTGAAGTCTGATTTAAAAATAAAGAGCCATAGAGGAAGTAGATCAAGGACTTTGGAGCTGCTAATCAACAGCAGCCTGAATAGTAGACTCAAGGGCATTACAAGCTAGCTGGTCACATTCTTCATCACATAGGTGAGATATATTGCAACTCTGTTCATGTTATAAAAAATAATTTCTAATGTTGCACTTATGCCTGTCACTTAATATCTTCAATTTGATCCAAATTCCTTACCTCTTTTGCCCCTTTCTTGGTGTTTAGTGTCCAGTCTACACATGAGACAGGGCTTCCCCTATAGCAGCATCTTGACTATGGAAATCTTTCACAGGAGAAGCCAGGCTGGCATCGCTGATTTTCTATTCTGCACAGCCTTTGGGCTTTGTTTTTAAATTAAAATTGGTTTTAAAAGTTATTTTAGACTGTTTTAAAGACTGTATTCTGTATTTTATTGCATCATACTTTGCTTTGAGAACTCCAGTACTCAAGAAGTGATTAACAAATACTTCCAATAAATAATAAAAAATAATATCAAAAGGCCAAACACTCAGGCAGCCGCTCTATCAATGGAGGTTTGACATCAATTTACTTTGTTTGTAATTTTTCCTCCTTACATATTTCTACTTCTCAAAACAGAATTTATGGAACAGGTTAGCAAAATCGTATTTATGTCTTCAGAACTGTAGCAATGAAAGGAATATTGATTGCTGTATATATTTCTTGCCATTGTGATTGTTTTATATATTTCTTGCAACAGTTCTTTTTAACCATAACTCAGCAGAAGTTTACAGGTGGGTCTGTCATAGATATGCTTATATCTGGATCGATGTGACACATTTTTCTCTTTGAGAGCATCATAGGCAACATGCCCTCTGTTGTGTAGAGCAGAGGAAGGCAAAGTGCAGGCCATGGGCCACAAATCTTTTTTCTTTTTCTTTCTCCCTCTGTTTCCCTCCCACACCAGATGTGCATGTCTCTGTTTCTCTCAAGCTAAGACCTGAGTGAGAAAGAGTATGAACTGCTGGTTTTCCCAGTCATAGCTACACTAATGCACTCAATTAGTATCTTTAAAAATATGGGTAACAAATCCTTCTTCCTACGTGTGGACCAGAAGTTCTAAAATGAATCATGGAATCCCTTTTCCAGGTCCTGGATGTGTGTCTGTCCAACTTTCAAAATCGCTAACGCAGCCTGCAACATTTCAAATGATTGCATGAATGACACTTTCCTGGAACTGATGCAGCAGTTTTCCTGTTCATCATGCAGACAACTTTTTTCTACAAGAGATTTCTGCAATGTGCTTCCATATGTGATCTGTCACTGCAACCGCACACACTAAAATTAGCCCTGACTTTTCAGGTGTTCAATATTTGTAAGTAATAAACTTGACAACGGGAGGGCAAGAATACATAAACATATCAGAAACATTATTGCCAACACATTTTATTGCCTAAAAAGGGCTTGAGCATATTGACTAAAAGATAAATAAAGAAGAAATCAAAAGAATTAGCCACACAAAATTGTATACTTAAAAGCTTATAGCATCAAAATATACAAACTTGACTTGCTCAGTCGTTTTGTTTAAAATGGCTGTCAAATATTTTAGAGCTAACAGTTGCCCTCTGTAAGTAACTTCCAATTGTGCACAGTTCCACTTCAGTTTTTTTAGGTGACATGTGACAGAGTGTCCTGCTTCAGTGAGACTGTTGAATTAGAGTGTGATGTCAAGTTTGAATTTTTTTTTTTTTTAAAAAAAATCATTCTCCCCCTCTTGCAGCTCCACTGGATTTCTTAAGCAGCAGCTACAGTGCTTTTGTAACACAAAAATGGATCTTTGGTGTGACAGCAGGCTAAGACTGGAGGTCATGGTATAAGTTATGCTTGCTTCATTGTTGTTTTGTCAGCTGAATTCTACCTGGCTGCCCCAAGGCTACAAAGACACCAGAAAAAGTGAAAGGCTGTCTGAGGAATGAAAGTAAAATAGTGGGAAAGAAAAAATAATGTCTTGCATTTAGTAAACTGTATTTGGTTTGTTATTCTTGTGTTGTTTGAAAGGGAATGCTTTCAGTGGCTGCTATGTTTATTGTATGTACCTATCATTTCTCAGCTCATTGGGGCCCCAAGAAGATGGACAACAAATGAAAACATACAATTGAATGAATTCAATACATACACAAATTGCATACATACACAAATTGCATACATACACAAATATGAACATTTTATAAACGGTCTGTCTTCTTAAACATAGTTTAAAAAGCAGATGGTTAAAATGCATGTAACCAAGTTTTATACTTTTTGTACAAAAATGTATTCAGGACTGCCCACAAAATATGGTTCATGTGGCAATTTTTCACTGCTAACTTCACTCAGTCACATATTCCAACATAAAACCATCAAAGCAAGTTCTTAGAAAGAAAGAAAGAAAGAAAGAAAGAAAGAAAGAAAGAAAGAAAGAAAGAAAGATGCTGTACATAATGGAGAAAATCTGAGATCATTTTTGGATTTAGAATGCTAAATTTCCATAAAACCAGCACACATTTTTTAAAAGAAGTTTTTATGACCTTCATTTTGCAGCCCTGTGTGAGCATCCCAAAGCTTTGAATTTTTGAAAGAACTTTGAAAGAGTTAAAGTAATCTAACACACTTTCAAAACACTTTATTTCACTCATATGAAACAGAAGAATCCATTCAAAAGCATTAAAAAAAATAAAGAAAAATAAAAAAAATCACACCAGAACATCAGTGTCCATACTTGATCAAAGCTGAGTAACAAATGAATCATGGATATGGCTGTAATGGATAAAATGACCATGTTAATAAGAGGAACATTGATGGGTTCTTATACAAAAACAAGGGATGTTTTAATCATTAATTTAAGAAGTAGATGGGGAAACCTAGCAGTAACTAATCTTACAGATTAAAATTGGGTACAAACTGTGGATCAAGTTGAATAGATATATGGAAAAAAAATTTAAGTCAATATCTAAACAAGTCAATATAATTGAGTTTCTATGGAACTAAAAGGATGTATTTACCTTAACATAAAAGGATGAGATATAGATGCAATTTTCTTTTTGTTGTGGTTTTTTTATTATTATTATTATTATTATTATTATTGAGATGTTTTTGTTCTTTTTTGCTCTTTTTTGTTATATATTGTTAATTGTTTTACTCTGATTCTGATATGGCTTATATTTCATAACTTGATCTATACAATATATTTTGAATAAAAATAATTAATTAAAATATTAAATTTGTGAAAGAACTGTATGTGGTATGACATTTTTATTGTATTTTTCAAATTGTTTTACCCAAAACAAGTTTTTTTTCCCATTCCTGGCTTGTTTTTTTAATCCAGAAAAAAGTCTGCAATGTTACTGAGTACATAAAATTCAGAAAACTTTAGCCTAGGAAGTAATTAAGGTCATGAAATGAAGTCCGCAAATTCTACAGCCTGATGTGTGCCTGGCTTACTGCATTCAATGATAAGGTCCAATAAAACTTGCAGCGGATACTGAAGCCCTACTCATAGTGTACACATTGTGAAAAGGTTTTTTGTTGTTGGGTTTTTTTGAAAGAGAAACAATGTTGCCATTTGATGCTATTGCTATTTGTGGCTTCTTGGGGCTGCAGGACTTTGGAACTCTTCCCAAGAGTCGTTCCCTCACTGTGCCATTCAGATTTCTCTTCCCGTTCTCTCTTTTCTTCACCTTCCTCAGTGTTCCTCAGACTAAATGACAGAATTATACTCAAAGGCTTAAATCAGTGAGCGGCCACCATTTCCGCAGGCCAGAAGTCACACGTTATCACTTTGATATACTCTTTGGAGATAATATAAAGCTGTCTGGGGTTAGATGCCCCCCTGAAACGGCAGACATGGCCTGATCTGGCCCAAATAAGTGTAACTGGTTTGTTTTTCAGTCAAAAAGTCCTCATAAGACATTGGTGAGGGTCCAAGGGAATTGGAGGGGGGGTACCTGGTGACCTCAAGAACCACACAACCCCCCAAAAGGCTTCATAAAATCCATGGGCTGCATGATTCGAACTTTGGCCTAAACCCAACTGCTAGTCCCAAAGCAGTGTAGACCTAGTTAATCAGTGGGATCAGCAATCGCCTCAGTGAGTCTATTCTATTTGGGAACAGCACCTTGGTTTAGACTGTGACATGAAGGAATTTTACTTAATTCACACACAAGAGGTAAGCCATGTGTAAAGGGAAAGTCAAACCCAGAAAATATGAAGCAAAATATACATGACATGTGGACAGACAGATTCATGTACTGTCTGCAGTTTCATAGAACTTAGGGTCTTCCCACCCTGCACTGTTCTGGTGCTCTTATTCCACTTTCAACGTCCTATGGATCCTGGGGTTTGCAGTTTAGGGAAGGGCCTTTAGAATTCTCAACCAGGGAGCTCTTTGGCCTCAGTAACTATAAACCCTAGAATTCCACAGGATGTTGAATGTGGAGTAATAGCACTATAACAGTGTAGTGTGGAAAGGCGCTCAGTTTCCTTCTTCTAGTAGAAGTAATTGCTAGATAAACATACAGGATTATGTTCAGTATTAAATGTGATCAAATTAAAACAGAAGTGTCAGGAACAAAACCCAATATACGAGATTTAGAAACATGAAACACAAAAAAACACTTCAAGAATATCAGTCATTCAAATATGAAAAAATATTGGAAAAAATATTCTCAAGACTTATTTCCACAGACTGATACAGTAGCTTTTTATTTTAAGAAACTTTTGCCAGAAGGCTGTATCAGCTACTTAGTTAAGTATGCTTAACTAAATAACCTCTCTTTTCCCCAAATTCCCCAAAATTGACAGAAAAAACATTCACCCATGCTTTGATTGCCAGCAGAATAGACATCCCTCTCCACATGCAGCTGTTGCCAGTAAAGTAAGGTTGGAGGGGGTGTTATGATGATGGCAGTGGCATTA
Source organism: Cyclura pinguis (assembly GCA_030412105.1). Taxonomy (NCBI): domain Eukaryota; kingdom Metazoa; phylum Chordata; class Lepidosauria; order Squamata; family Iguanidae; genus Cyclura; species Cyclura pinguis. The sequence continues at coordinate 242,758,064 of CM059599.1, read as the reverse complement.
AAATCAAGATTGAACAGCAATCATGAATGCAAAACAATTACAAATGAGTAAATCTAGGTAACTGGTTCATACACATGATCACTACTTAGTCATGATTGTGACACTACTGCCACAGTTATGACCAAAACTAACAGACACCAGCTGCATGGGGAGAAAAAGATCCGTTCTGCCACAGATTGGAGCATGGGTGAATGTTGTTCCTGTCAGGTTGGGGAGTAGGGTTAGGCCAGGAGGGGTTGCTGAGTAGCTGTTACAGGATTCTGGCCATGGTAATCAGTTGCCCTGCAAAAGTGGTTCTATGAGTACAGTTAGTGATGACACTAAATGCCAGTAATCATATTTTGGACATTTAAACACACTTTTATAACAGTTTCTTAGGGGTAATAACATTGCAACAACAAACAAAGTTACACGTATGGCTAGAATGTCAAATCACATAACCGTGCCAAAAAAAGAAAAAAAGGATATTTTCCCTGTTCTTCAGAAGGGAATTGAGACCATAATACAGCTGCAATAATCAAATACTCGTCTGCAAAACAGTCTAAGTGAAGACAACGGAAAATGTTTTAGAGAAAGTGTTTTCCTGTATTAAAGCAATTAGGAGAGGATCTACGCTTGGCAACTACTATCGTATTTGCTGGCATATTACATGCACCAGCATATAAGGCACACCCCAATTTCAAGGGGTATTTTTCAGGAAAAAAATTTTTAGTTCTCTGGTGAGGGGAATGCAAGGAGTGCTGCACCAGGAGAAGAGGGAAATAAAAAGAATACTGCACCAGGAGAGGAGGGGAATAAAACAGAATGCTGCACCAGGAGAGGAGGGGAATGAAAAAAGTGCTGCACCAGCTTTTCTTGGGCCCCAGGAGAGTCAAAATGCACAGGAGAGGAGGAGAAGGTAAGGAGTGCTTCACCTTGATTCCACTACGCCTTCCCTTCCTGTTTGCTTGGGCAAGAAGAACTTTGGCTCACCCTCCATTCTGTTTTTAGCATTACCATATTTGCTGGTGTATAAGACATACCCCATTTTCAAAGGGTATTTTTTAAGAAAAAAGTGTGTCTTATATGCCAGCAAATACAGTAAGTACTGTATTAATGATTCAATTTCAAAGTTTTCTGTGGAAATCTGAATGCTCGCTGCCTACCAAATTTTGTCACTTTTCATTTTTAAAACAAGCTTTACTGACTTTTTTTAAAAATTAATCCATGCAGTCCCACTGTGAGATAGGTATGCATTAAATATTGCTCATTCATAGCTAACATCCACTAATCTGTCAAATTATGTGATTCAGAATCACATTTAAAAAATCTGGACGGACTACCCATTTCAAGTAAGTGGAAAACATACTGGTGTTACTGCTTCAACTTGGGATGTCTGATTCTACTTATGCAGGATTTAGCTATTCAAGTGATTCCAAAGACTGAACATTCCCAGGTTCTGTGCGACTGCAATTTTGAGTCATTGGACCTATCATTTGGGGTTTGCATACAAATTATGGTATTAAAAATAAGTAGGAGCTTAGAAGGGCAAGGCATCGTTATGTTTAAATGACAAAGCAGCTTCTTCAGTATTCTCGTGGCCATTGGATACCGGTATTACTGTTTAGTGCTTAACATGGTACAAGCTGCTTCATGAAAAAATTAGAAGTTGTTAATTTTTTTTTTTAAAGAAGTTATTGCAGGGAAATTAAATGCTCTGTTTAATTTTATCCAAAGGTAATCAATTTCTCAGTGAGCTGAGTCCTGATGTCACATATCCTGCGCACATGATATTACTCAAGTAATCAATGAATGCATACCTCAATACATTTCTTTAGTCATTTTCTCTGTTGGGTCAATAGTTTCGTCAGTAAATGTTTGTGAGAGATTAGGTTGCAAAGCTTGGAAAATCACAGTAGATTTCACATCTAGAGTAGACTGATTAATATAATTTAAATGAGATGGTTATTAAGTCTGCTGTATGTATTTGGTTCAGCTGTAATGGGTTTACTTTTATTTAACTTAAGTAGCAATTAACTTCTAAAGTAAATCTAATGTATAGTTGGTACTTTGAAATGCAGGACTTCTAATGCCAAGATGGTGCAAGATATTCTAAAGGAAGAGATTATCTGGAGCATTTGGAGTCTTGAAGAAAGTTAATTCAGCAAAGTCAAATAACTAGAGTTATAAGCAAGGAGAATGCTTTTTTGGTGACATGATTCCCTTTTATTTATTTTATTAATTAAAAAAAATCCTTTATACCCTGAACCAACTGCCACCTAGGAAAGACACACTAATATTTAAGAAGCATGCTTGTTTCATGTCATATCTCTAAATCCATCATTCTTTTAGCAAAATTCTGGTAAAATAGCTAATTTGTTAAGTTTCTGTAACATGGAACCTATCTATTATGATCTTTTTGTTATTTAAATTCCATATTTATTCCTATGAAGATTTGAAAATAAAATACAAAGTTAAAAAAGAAAGTGGAACTTGAAATGATGGACTAGTTCACCAAGTGCTTTGTATACTTTTAAGAATATACCAATAGCCCTTGAACAGAAAAACCAACTGTCCTTGTACAGACAAATGAGTAAATGGAGTGAATTTGAGCACAGGGTAGAATCATAGAATTATAGAATTGGAAGAGACCTCAGGGGCCATCCAGTCCAACGCCCTGCTATGCAGGAACACACATCAAAGCACTCCAAACAGATGGCCATACAGCTTCTGTTTTAAAACCTCCAAAGAAGGAGACTCCACCACACTCTGAGGCAGCATATTCCACTGCCGGACAGCCCTGACCATCAGGAAGTTCTTCCTGAGGTTCAGGTGGAATCTCCTTTCCTGCAGCTTGAATCCATTGCTCCTTGTCCTAGTCTCTGGAGCACTGGAAAACAAGCCCGCTCCCTCCTCGACATGACATCCCTTCAAATATTTAAACGTGGCTATCATGTCCCCTCTTAACCTTCTCTTCCGCGGATGAAACATACCCAGTTCCCTAAGCTGTTCCTCATAGGGCATGGCTTCCAGACCCTTTACCCTACTATGTATACATTGCAGGATACATAGTAGGGGAAACAGGCTCATTGCCAAGCACCCATGAGACACATGAGTGGTATGTCTATAAGCTGTACATGTAGAATTTTCCTTTTTTCTGGGGAAAGAATTACCCAAATCAGGCATATACAGTAGTACTTGTAGTATTGTGTGCTGTATTGTATATCCAACAAGAGAAGGACACACAGAAACCCCAAGTAATGAGTGACTAAATCAGTCATTATTTACAAACAATGGATGTGACTGTTATAGAACCAGCCGTTTTAATCACAAGAATAACAGCTGATAAACTCTATCTGTGATTTCAAAGTTATCCATTATGAGATTTCAAGGTTCTGGTTGCTCTCATAGGCCAGAAGGAAGTGAAGGAAGAGGGGGAAAACCAGACCAGTTTGAAAATTACATAAGCATGAATCTGTTTTCTCTTCTTCAAATGCCATGTATTGTGGGAAGGGGGAGAATCTGCTTACAATGGACCTAGATGTCTCTCCTAATATGGGCTTGGAGCTAGATATCTCTCTAACAACATGCCTGAAGCAAGTTGACTTTCCTGTCTGTCTTTTTTTCCAGCCAGCTCCTCAAATCTTTTGCAAAGATTTCTTCAAAGGTCAGGGGTTAACATATGACATATTGAAGGTAAAGGGGAAGTTTGTGAGAAGTTATTCAGAGACACTTCCTGTCCCACTCACAGAAGAATTCCACGTCATACCACATGGTCCTCTAAAGGAGAATTTTCTATCATTCTTGGGGAAAAGAATGGTCAGCAAGATTATGAAGGCTAGGACTTCCATAACAGGACTGCTTGACACAGAAATGATTCCCCCCTCCCCCAAATCAAGGTGGCATAGCACCTAAAGCCAAGCAAGTTATTTTTGCACATGGAAAAAAAAAATAAATCCCATAAGCACCTCTCCCTCAACCACTGATGGTAAAAATGCATTCACCAATGAGGTATGTTAAACTATGCAAGAATTTTCTTATACTCCAAATGTGCCTGAGGCATCGACTGCATTCTTCTAAATAGTAGGACTGTGCCTAAAATCAGTCCATAGTAGAGGTGTTGATCACTATGACTTATGTAAATAAATATGTCAATGACTGTACCAATCAAACATTCTTTTATATAGCAGGCCGTCTCACAGTTGCTTTGAATAATTTACGAGTATCATTGTTGAATCCCAAGGTGATTTTTGTGGATTGACTTCAGAAAACATAAACATTGCTAAGAGGGATTGTATTTGGTGCATTCGTACCATAAACACACAGACATGGCTGATGGCTTCCTTGGTAATGGATGTTGAATCTGTAGCAACTTTTAATTTGAAAGGTATCCAAAGTTCTGAATTCCTAGACCCAAAATATGTTCAGAATCTTGTTTCTTTCCTTTTAAGTTCATACTACAACCTAGAGTGGACATATTGTCTCAGTGACAAACAGCATAGTTAAGTAGCTACTAATCACTTCTGACATTGCTAATTATCTCCTTAGGGAATGCTGAATATCTGCTGTCATACAACAGCTGACCATTTGGGTTCAATTCTAGAAGGACTGGCCAGCTGTTTGGCTATGGAGATCCTACATGAAGATTGTGTTCTCCTGAAGACCAAAAGCTCATTTTAAGTCAAGTACTTATTTGCTAGATAATCAAATCTTCAAACGTTAGAAAGTATATAAGGTTAAAAGACAGAAAAATATTTTTGATATTTTAATAAATGTTTAAATGGGAATGCCAGCATGGTATAGTGGTTTGAGCACTGAAATCTGACTCTGGAGACTAGGGCTTGAATCACCACTCAGCCATAGAAACCCACTGGGTGACCTTGGGAAGTCATTCTCTCAGCATCAGAGGAAAGGAAAGGCAACCCCACCCCAAATAAATCTTGCCAAGAAAATCTGTCTCTGTGAGATCACCATCAGTCAGAAATGTCCTAAAGGCACAAAACAACAAAATTATTAAAAATATTATTAATCAAAAAGAAAGCCTAACTTTGCATTTATTTGAATTAAATCTGGATTGGGGACATTTGAAAAAAAAATTACATACATATCCTGCCTTTCCCCCAGTGAGCCCAAGGTGGCATCCATTGCTCTCTTCCTCCCCACTGCAACTCAAGTTAAATGAAGCACCTTTTGGGTGAGCTGCTGCTTTTGATTAGGAAGTTATCCATTTAAGAATTGATTTTTTTTCTTTTGAATTATGAAGCTCTCCATGAAAGAAATAAAACCTCAAAGGTGTTGTAACCTTCAAGTCGTTGATCAGAGGGACTGAAGATTTTCAGTCAAGGAAATGCCTAATATGTTTTGAATCACCCACTTCCCCAGGAGAAGCTGATCTATTATTTATGCATTTCCTGAAAAAAAAAAATCAGACTCCTGGATAGCTTCACAGTGTGCTAGCCTCTCCATGCAAGCCATACCTCTCACTGCAACCCATTTCTTGCCTGCAACTCCAAAGGTACCAGGAGGAAGTTCAAACATTCAAAACACCTGCTACCTGGCACACAGGAGTGGGACAGAGAAACCTATAGCAAAACATCTTGAAGACAGGACTGCCATTAAAATAAAGTCAGATATGCCATTAGAAACAAATCAGACAGCAAAATCTTTTGGATGATTAGTCACACCTGTTGGAAAATTCAGGCATTTTCTCTCTCTGCCCCCTCTTAGAGCTTAGTTAGCATAGAGTTTATTTTTCTTTTGCATGTCAAAGTCTTCTGCCTTTTCACTTAAAGCCTCAGTCTTGCTGTTTGTGTTATTTAAATTGATGGCTATGGTATCCAGGAGACCAGACCATGTGACCCAGCATAGACCCTGGGGTCATTAGCCTTACATAAAAGACCACACTTCCCAGACCTCTCTCTCTTTGCCATTTTGCTTCCACTTCCTTCCCTCTAGCCATGGTTAGCCTCTCCACCAAGAAGACGGTGAGTTAAGAATGAAGCTACTATCTTATTTAATCTATTTGTTAGTTAGGTTCTAGGCTCTCCAATGCACATGTAACTGTAAAATTCAATAGTAAACTTTCTAAGTTTATAACCTGGAACTGCCTGCCTTGTTTTGCTTTCTAAGTCAGTCTCAGTTCAGGGAAGCCACACAGAGATTGGGACATGTATTTTCTGTTACTCTACTAAAAGAAGCTGATTCCTAATAGTTTTAGCTTTCACAGAATTTCCCCCAAAGGGCTAACATCATGGGAAGCTCTAACTCCCAACAACACCAATACAGTAGGGGGAAATTCCTTCAATCCTTGGTCATACACGCATTCCAAGTAACATTTTTAGTCAAGTCAGAAAGATAAGAAGATGATAGAAAAACATGTCTGAGGCGTGCTGGCACAGATATTTTTGAGAGCATCTGGGACTTCTTTTTGTACTCACTTCTATACACTTTGTTGGCATTTCTGCAGGCTTGTTGTCAATCATGAAGCGGTACCAGCCTTGTGGAAGTGAATGGTCACAGATCATATCCTGAATGGCTGTTTCCTGTAATTCCAGAGAATCAAAATTGATGCTGCGATAAGCATTGTCTAGAATATGATGTCCTTCTGGTAAGCATTCTGGAGCTGAAGACAAAAGAGGACAAAATATATGTTGTTCTCTTATTTAGATAGATAGACATAAATCCAAAACCATGTTAATAGTAACACCAGGACTTTCTTCATCTCCATTTACCCTCCCACCTGTAGCTCTCTGCAGCACCAAAAATCTCCCTGAAAAGTTCTTCAGCATCCCAGGGAAAGTGATACTAGGAACAACAAGCAGGGGACCTGCAAAAGGGAAGGGAATTCCACTGGTAGAAGCAACTTCCACTAGTGGAAACTCCCCCACTGGATCTGCCCATTATGAGAAAATTTTTTCTCTTTCTTTCTCCATATTAGAATCATTAAGTCTTGTAGTTCAGACTTCCCACACTAGGTGCCCTACAGATGTTTGGGGCATTAGCCTTCATCAGCCCAATCTGTTATGGCAAGTTATCAGGAATATTGGGAGTTGTTCAAAATATCTCTGAAATCAATGTATAAAATGTTTGTTCAGTCATTATATCCTTACAATAAATCTCTATTGAACCACATTCATTTGTTCATTCATTCTTATATTCAAAAACCATCCTTCATCAGAAGACTGAGGATTTACAAAATAAAGTACAATCATAAAAAATGAGAAGACACTGTTAAAAACAGACTGGTCATCTTAAAAAACAAGAAAAACAACAACATCCAAGTATAGCAGGGGGGAAAAGATATTGTTAACATAAAAGATCATTTCTTCAATCTATCTACCTATTTTTCCTGGAAAACCAAAAAGATTTTTTTGAAAAAAAAATCAGTGAATGTTCCCAAGCACCTATGGTAGAATGTACTAGTTCACCTTCCTCATTCATTAGCAGTAGAACAGTTATTTAAATTTCATATTGTGGAATCTTTATTATTGGCCATGAGGTAAGCAGTAGAAGGATTAGTATGATTCTTCAGTATTTTATTTTATAGATGCAAATTTATCACTTACAGCCACCATCATTTGACTTTTAAGTTGAGAATACTTTATTAGAAATCGTTGAACAAAGAAAGTATGTATGGTGTTTTTGGAGGCCGTATTGGAAATGTCATTTCCCAAATTGTTTCTGGTCACTGGGGCACTCAACATTTGTTAAAGGAAGAGGAATGAGATTCAGTGTAGTTGCTCAAGGACAGAAAGAAGTTCTGGTACCAGGTTTTTTTGTTGTTTTGTTTTTTACTTGTTTGTATACATTGCATGGAGAAGGTTGGTATCAGAGAAGCTGCTTTAATCTACAATGATTATCATCAAGGTAATAGAAACATGATGAATTCAGAGTAATGTAATACAGCAGAGTAATTAACATAGCAATGTTTTGCTAATGAAATAATGAAGGAGTTACCAAGTAGAAAATTTGTTAACAAAATTATTCACTTGTTTGTCTTCAGAATCATTTTGAGCTGCAATTGACTGTACTTTGCTTTAATAGTGTGGAGTTGTAATTATTTTAAAATCAAAGAAGATCCAATTCCCTTTCACAGGAATTACTGAAAATCGCTGTGAAAATCTTCTTTGGTTTAGCTCTTAGCTGGCTAATATGCCAATTCTGATTCTGCCTGGAGAGAGACAACCGTACCATAATTCTACATGATCTGGTAACCTTTTGTGGCCTGGAAAGCACTGCACATGCAGTGGTTCAGAAGACACTTTTGAAACATCCGTAACTCCAGAACAGGGTTGCGAACCTGGACAACCTTGTCACACTATGCCAGTGTGGGCACTGCTTCATCATTTGTTGGCTTCCACTATGCTTCTAGCCCCACTTCAAAATACTGCTTTAAAACAATGGCCCATAATCTATATTACCTGCTTATTTATGAATACATAACTAACATGTCCTGGTCCAGCCTCCCCACAACCTAGTTTCCAGCTGAGAGATGGATGTCTGTTCTCTGCTGGTAGGGACACAGCAAGAAGATATTTCTATCTGCTCCTGCTAGACAGCAAGCCTGTGACAAAGAATTGTGAGAGGGGTCCTGCTTTTGATTGTCAATAGTGCCACAATCATGAATCATGAAGTTGAATAGGGAACTGTTACAGATGTGTAAGTTTATCTTATGAATCTGTAATTGCAATACAGAATGCCATCCTATATAGTTTGGAGCCAGATTACTTGAAAGTTCCTCTCCTCCCACAGTGTAGCCCTTCTTTGACAATGATCATATTCTGAAGGTCTTTTCTACATACTTTAACTTAGAGAAAATCTTCCCCCACTATCCCAGTTATGTAATGCCATCAGCAAACAAGCTTGCTTGTCACATGAATTGCAGCCTCTTTTTGCTACTGGGTGAAAAACTTTTATTTATTTTTTTTCAGACTTTAAAAAAATTTCAGACTATTTTCAAGATTTTTCTTGGATGTTTTCTGAAATTTAAAAATCTGTCAAAATAGCTCACAGGTCACCAACAGTCCTGCTATATTGGTCATGTTTTTTGCTGCTATGCTTTTGTGCTTTGTTTCATATCTTTCTTTTGTTTTGATTTCTGTTTTAATTTTTTTTATCACTGTGACACTGCCAACAATTTTCTTATTGGATGTTATATAGAGTCTGTTTAAAAAAGAAAAAGAGGAAGAAAGACTTAGCTTTGATTTAGTTACGCTCTACAGATGGATGAACATGCTTGAATCAAGGTGTGGATGTTCTCAAGGTGAATAACCATATGGAAAACACAGGGATCCTGGTTCCCTTCCATGCTTGCATTTTACATGCGGAGGAGTAACATTTGCCCAGGGCAATTATGTTTCAAACAGTCCAAAGACATCTTACTTGGTTTAGGAACACTTTCTCTTGATTACCCCATTTGCTGGTGTATAAGATACAAGGCACACTCCATTTTTAAATGTTATTTTTTGTGGGAAAAAATTTGTTTAAAAAATAACATCACTATCCCCAGCCCCCTTCCCTTCTGTTTTGCAGGGGAAGGAAAAGGAGGGATCTCTGGTATGGGGGGAGAAAGTTCCTAGGAGCTTTCTCTGCCCTCCCTTCCCCTTCCATTTTGCAGGGGAAGAGAAATGAAGGAGCTCCAGAGGCAGGGAAAGAAAGTTTTTACGAGCTTTCTCCCACCTCCCTTTCCCTTCTGTTTTGCAGAGAAAGGGAAAGGAAGGAGCTCAGAAGGACAAAAAGAAAGCTGTGTGAACTTTCTTCCCCCCCCTTCAGAGCTACCTCCTTTCACTTCCCATGCAAAACAGAAGGGAAAGTGAGCTGGGGGAAGCCTTGTACGCGGGTTTCTTTCTCCCACTCGGAGCTCCCTCTCCCTTTGCAATGCATTTTGCCTCAGCACAGAGAACTCGCATTGAGGCAAAATGGAAAGGAAGGAGGGGTTTGGAAAGCCTCATGGGAGCTCATCCTTCAGCCCCCTAGAGCTCCCCCTCCCTTTTTTATGTACTTTGCCGCTAAGCTGAAAACTTCTGTGGCGGCAAAATGCATAGGAAAAGAGTTGGTATTTGCTGATGTATAAGAAGCACCAGCATATAAGACGCACTCCATTTTTAAATGCTATTTTTCAGGGAAGAAAGTGTGTCTTATACACCGGCAAACAAGGTACTCTCCTTAATGTCTTTACATCTCTGCTCCACAGAATACAGACCTGTTATATCAAATCTGGGCAGTTTCTTCAGAGTCTCTTTTCTCCTTCAGAACCTCTTTCCTCGGTGACTTCTACCCTTTCACTATATCCTTGCTTGGATTTTTGATTTTTTTCCCCCCTCAGTTCTTTTTTCTTAGTTCATTTTTGTCTTGCTATGTTTCCTCTAGCCTCCACTCACCAGAATAAAGAAGAGGCAGGTTTATAAAAGGAATGAAACAATGTGATGTGGCTAGACTAGAGATGAAGAGAAAGTCATTCAATTAGGATTTTAATGTGAATATTCTAATTTTAACTTCCTGAGCCAATTATCTAATGTTCTCGTCAAAAGATACAAATATGACTACACGCATTAAGAAGGAAAAAAAGCCACACAAATGGGTACATTTATGAAAATAACACACATAAAACTAGTTTATTAGGCAAATGCATGCAAAATGTGTACACTAGGAGAAACGAATGTATAAATACATGCACATTCTTGTGAAGAATTTAAAAATAAGCATCAACTGGTATGAAAAAGGGATGACAGATTCATACATTTCTCAGGGATGGATTCATATATCCCTAGGGGACAAAGATTCCTCCTTATGAGTAGAAGGATGTGCCAGCTGCTAAAGATGAGAAGATCTGCAGAGATTTAAAATTTAACTAATGGTTATATAAAACTCAGAAAAGTTGGGAGCTTTGGTATACTGTCTAGTGAAAAAGAGGATCAGATCTATAAATCAAAGAGGGAGACTTTGATATGATGAAATAGACAAAAGAGATGGACTCCATAGTACCCTACAATTTAAATGTATGGCATTGTGTATATACATATTTCTTTGATTAATATAATCAAGATTATTTTATTGTCATCATGATTTATTGTCCCATGACGTGATTTTTTTTAAAAAAAAAGTGGCGTAAAAGTGGTGTTTGAGTAATAGTACTCCGATGAAAGGAAGTTTGAGAGGGAGCAAAGGTGGAATGCTACAAAATTAAGGGATTTTAATTTTAATTTTTATTATATTTTTATTATTTTTTTACGTCCCGCAGGGGCTAACTTTTCAAATGAAAAGTGAATTTCACAAAAATTTCACGGCTCAGCATCACTACTGGTTATAATGTTGTGAATAAAAACACATTCTAAGTAGGTTTAATATATAAGATCCTTTGCTCTCATTATGACACATTAATGCTTTAACAGAAAGGAGAAAAGGTGAACTGTGTTCATTAACAAACATAAATAGATGCATGACACTTTTTCATCATAATAAGATCAAATGTCATTGTTGCCAACATGATTTGTATGTAATGAGCTGTTAATGTGTTGGAGGACATTACAGTTATAATAAGATTATCATAATTTGAAAGCAGACTAAAACCTGGATTCAAACACAATTGGTGTTAATGGAGATCCACCAATGACCTCCATATATTAGCATCTGTGTCTCTAATTGTGAAAAATGAGTAAGCCCCCCCCCCCAAAACCATTTAGCTGTTCCCTATAAGTCAGCAAGACTACTCAAATGTAAATGATTACTTCTGGCTTGACCTAAAACCTACATGCAGCTGAGTGGTCTGAAATTATATGTTTGTTCAACAGCACAGCCTTCAGGAGTTTTGAGATTACCAAGTTCTACCAGTTTTTATGTATAAAAATATCACTTCAGGACAGTTAGAAAGTAGGATTTGACGTGCATAAAACATTAAAGTACTACTTGGCTGGGAGGAAGGTCAGTTATCATCCTGGGTTTTCTGTGAAGTAATGAACATGCTGTTGCCAAAAAACTGGACAGCTGTGCTCTCTGTTTAGTTGCTGAGAAAACAATTACCTATTCATATGCTGGTCTCTTAGCTGGAGTTTAATATCTGTTGCTCATGTGTAGATTAGAAATGATTGCACTGAGGATATGAAACATCTATTATAGTCATTCTTCCCCAAGAGAGTATGTTATACACACACACATACAAAATACATACTAAAGTTTGCAGCCAGATGTACAACAACATAATGAATCATTTTTTTTCTTACAGATGTTCAGTTCTAGGCCTAGAATTATGCATCTACATATAGATGAATGAAAGTTTATTCAACAAGTAGAAATTGTAATTCCTCTTTGTCTTTCTCTCCTCCTCCTCCTCCTCCTCCTCCTCCTCCTCCTCCTCCTCCTCCAGTGTAGTTGTTTGGCAAAGCATGGACTAACATCCCTATTACCACCATCTGATGATGCCTGTGCCACCAATAGCACCATCTTTGCTTGGTGGTGGGATTGCATGTTCCTCTGAGGCAGGAGGCTATGGTGACAGCAGCAGTGCTCCTGTTAGGATCTCTCATTTCAGACAGGCTTTTGCTGAGGAGCCAGACTAAATGTATCAAACAGCTGCTGGGCAGCAGTAGCAGTGGGAAGTGTCACTGGCAGAGGATCTCTCAGAGATGGCAGTGGCACCATAGCCAGCACTTGTTAGTAATACTCAAAAAGAAGGCTTGGTAACCCCCTTCTGAATGTCTTTTACCATGAAAATCCTATGATGAGACAATCCAAAATGAAACAAGAGATAATGCCAGAAGATCAGACTCCTAGGTCAGATGGCACTCAGTGAGCTATTGGGATAGACCAGAGAACAACTATGAGTAGTGCTGTGGCTAATGATGCGACTGGACTCAAGCCAAAAGGATGTTCAGCTGTTGATGTGCTCAGAGGTGAAAGGAAAGTCTGAAGCTACACAACACATATTATAGGAACATGAAATGTGAGACACATGAATCGAGGGAAGCTAGACACAGTAAAACAAGAAATGAAATGTATAAACATTGCAATACTTGGAGTGAATGAGCTAAAGTGAACAGTAATGGGACATTTTTGAGTGAGATCATAACACTGTGTTCTACTCAGGAAATGAAAATCTAAGAAGAAATGGGGTGGCATTGATAATAAAGAGATATCTAGCAAAAGCAGTCAAGGGATCTAATGCAAAGTCTGACAGTATCACGACTTCTGGAAAACCCATCAATATAACAATAATCCAAGTTTATGTTCCAATTACAGAGACAGAAGAAGAAGAAATAGGATCTTTCAATGTAGAATTTCAGGTGAAATGCATCATACACCGAAAGAGGATTTCTTGTTAATCATAAGTGATCGGAATGCAAAAGTAGGAAACAGAGCAGAATCAAAAATTGTAGGAAAATTTGGCCTTGGAGCAGGAAATTAAATAGGAGACCAACTGACTGAATTTTACAAGGTTAACAGTTTGTTTATCACAAACACATTCTTCAAGCAACACAAGAAGTGACCCTATATATGAGAATCACCTGATGGCCAATATAGAAATCAAATAGACTACATAATTGGAAGCAAAAGATGGAGGAATTCCATTCTATCTGCAAAAACAAGACCAGTAGCAGATTGTGGCACAGACCATGAACTAATAATAGCAAAGGTTAGAGTAAAGCTAAAGAACACTAAACCAACCATCATATCAAAATACAATGTGAAGAACATACCTGCAGAATTTAAAGATAATGTGAAGAATAGATTTTCCTTATTAAGTCTAATTGTCCAGGAGCCAGAAGAACTCTGGACTGAAGCCAGGGACATTGTGAGCATAGAATGCAAAAAGACACTATCTATAACAAGAAAGAAAGAAAGAAAGAAAAAGAAGAAGAAAAGAAAGAAAGAAAGAAAGAAAGAAAGAAAGAAAGAAAGAAAGAAACCTCAATGGATACAGATAAAACTCTTCAAGCAATTAAGGACAGATGAGAAGCAAAAGTAAGAGGTGACAGAAACAGAGTCAGAACCCTGACAGGAACTGTTCAATGACTTGCACACGGGGGCAAGGAGAACTAATTTAACAATCAATGAAGAGAAGTTTAAGATGACCAAAAAAAAAAATAAAATAAATAAAAAATGAAAAAAACAAGAGACTTCTTCAACAAGATCTGAGAAATCAAAGGGAAATGTGCTCTATGTCCAGCAAGGGAACACATTATACAACCAAATAGAAATAAAAAGATGATGGAAACATTAGATGAAAGAACTATGCAAAATAGATGAAGGGTTGACAGATTCATTCAAGGAAGAACCATACGAAGTCAAACCTCCTATTTTAGAAAGTGAATGAAAGCTCACTCAGAGCACTTGGGAGAAATAGATCACCAGAAACAGATGGCATGCCAATAGAGTTGCTTCAGTCTACAGAGACAGAATCTACTCTAGTTCTAACTAAAATATGTCAACAAATATGAAAAACAAAATAATGGCCCACAGGTTGGAAACATTCAATATGCATTCCAATCCCCAAGAAAGGGGACACCAGGGATTACAGTAAGCACAGGCCCATTGCTTTGATTTCCCATTAAGCAAAGTCATGCTCAACATTCAATAACAAAGATTTCTGTCATACATGGAGAAAGAAACGCCAGATGTCCAAGCTGGATTCAGGAAAAAAAGAGGCACAAGGTTCATGTTGCAAACATATGTTGGGTAATGTAGCACACCAAAGAATTTCCGAAGAAAATTAGGCTGAGTTCCATAGATATCGAGGACTTTGTATAGACTATGAGAAACTATAGATCACTCTTAAAGAAATCAGTGTGCCACAACATTTGATTGTCCTGATGCTTAACCAGTACACAGGAGAAGAGTCTACTGTTGTACGGAATATGGAGAAATGGAATGGTTTCCAAATGGCAAGGGGGTCAGGCAAGGCTGCACTTTATCACCCTGCCTGTTTATCTGCTATGCTGAATATACTATATATAAAGCAGGTTCAGATTTGGAGGAAGAACGAATGAAAATTGGAGGGAACATCACCCACTTTAAGATATGCAGATAACACCATACTACTAGCAGAAAACAGCAAAGACGTGGAACAATTATTGAAGAGAGTAGGGGTAGAAAGTGCAAAGGCAAGTTTACAGCTGAATATTAAGAAAACAAAAATAATGACTACAGATGATTTACATATTCTTAAAGCAGATGATGAAGACATTGAAATAGTTCAAGATTTTCCATACCTTGGCTTAGTCATTAATGAGAATAGAAACTACAGTTAAGAAATGAGAAGAAAACTAGAACTTGGAAAGGCAGCTATGAAGGAACTAGACAAGATTCTGAAGTGTAAAGATATATCATTGAATACTATTGTCCATGCCATCATGTTCCCAGTTTCTGTGTATGGTTGTGAAAGCTGGATAGTGAAGAAAACTGATAGGAAGAAAATCAGCTTCTTTGAAATACCATGATTCTGAGTGATTTCTTTGAAATGTGAATTTGAAATTTGAAATCAACTCCTTTGAAATGTGATTCTGAAAGTTTTAGTGCAAAAACCAGTTTCCAAACTGAGGAAAATATTTTGAAAGGCATGCATTATAACAAATCTATCTGTAGGACCATATTGCATGTTAAGCACTTGTTCCTGGTTCTTTTTGTCTGCATAGATAAGATAGTGACAGTCACAGTCCTAGCTGCTAATTATTTCTTAGTCCATTTGCAATTAAGTCTAAATATCAGGAGAACTCTAGTATATAAATGCTGTTACTGTGTTGAGAGAAGATTTTTGGGGGAAAATGGTCCAAATTTTACATACTAACTTCACATTAATGTAGGTGCATTTATAGACTGTACAATCAATGAGAAGAAAATTATAATTATAGTTATGGATTGACCTGTTTCTCCCTCATCCCTCAGACTGAAGAAGTCTGGCAAAATTAACAGGCCCTTATGTTCTAATCTCTGCTAAACATACACCCTGCAAAGGCTGCCTTCCTAAAGAATATGCCTTGATTTTAGAATACAAGGGTCTGTATTGATATGGAAATTTGATTTCCATTGTTTCTCCCTTTGAGAATCGCTGTTATTTTCATACTGAAGCCATAATGCAATCTAATTATAATTCAGGAATCAAAATATTTTTGCCACATTGGTCCCACAGTGGACTAGAAACTGAATTTTATCGACATTGCCCTCATTGTATACTCCCTATAACTCATTGAATCTCATTTATACCTCATTTATAAAAAGAAAAAGAATATAAAAAGAAGACTCAACCCCATATTTAGAAACTAACTAATAATTAGACACTCACAGTGCCACAATTAAAAAAAAACAGCAAGCTTACTTTAGGAAAGAGAAAGAAAGTAAAAATAGAGTTAGGGAGAAAGAAGGTGTTTAACTTTCTCTCCACAAATCTTCGCATTCTACGTGGCTGCTGTCAAGAAGTTTCCATCTATATATCACCTGTAACGTTTAAAATGTGCTTTATCTGTGAAAGAGCAAATATCCCTATTCTGCTCCAGCTAAAACACCAAATTCATATGCTCAATATTATGTTCAGAGTTTTCTACATACTTAAAAATAGCATAACATTACTGTGCTGAGCTAGAACAGTGCAAGAGAAAGAGACCTTTGGGGATACAGCAATGTCAATGTAGTCTTCCATCTCTTTCTTCATTTTGTTATTGAATTGATTTCTTTCCCAATTTTCTCCCTTTCAGAAATGAAAACCAGGGCAGGCGGCAATAACATTTTAAAAAGCAAACACAATTTTAAATTGTAGAACAGACTAACCACAATAAAAGCAATGTAAAAAAATACAATAGCTGGAATTCACTATGGGACTTATGTCTAGGTAAGTGAACTTATGTCTACAGGAAATAGAATTGAGCAGTTTTGCAATATCTGCATTCAGCAAGGGGTTGTCATGACATTATTACATAGTGCAGCCAG
This sequence comes from Cyclura pinguis, assembly GCA_030412105.1. Taxonomy (NCBI): domain Eukaryota; kingdom Metazoa; phylum Chordata; class Lepidosauria; order Squamata; family Iguanidae; genus Cyclura; species Cyclura pinguis. The sequence continues at coordinate 242,741,171 of CM059599.1, read as the reverse complement.
TGTAGTGATCATTGCATATCAGTCCCAATGTGAAACAAGCATAATTGTGCATTGGGTTCTCCCACTACCTATCCAAATAATGGCTAGGGACTGCCAATCTTGGGCCACTAGCTAGGGACTGCTGATGTGCATAGGTGGGCCCTTACCAGGGCCTTGATAACACATCTTTGGTAGTACTAGTAGTTGTGTGCCTTCAAGTTATTTCCAACTTATGGTGACCCTACGGTGAACCTATCATTGAGTTTTCTGGGACTGAGAGTATGTGATACATTCAAGGCCACCCAGTGGGAACTGAACCCCACTTTCCAGGATCATAGTCCAATGCTCAAAGCATACATACGTACATACATTTCAGTCAATGACCAGCAAAACAAGGAAACAGAAGGAACAAAATCAAATGATAAAACTCAATACAATACATTGAGAATAGAATACTGAATAGAAAATTTAGAAAATTTAAAAGAATGCTAAATATAAACTATTTGAATTACATTAATGTGATTTAAAAAAGGAACAAATAATGATAATATCTTTAATACTAAGGCCCTTTCCACATGTGGGGGGGGGGGACGGACGAAAACGCCCAAACACGGAGCTTACTGGCAGCCGGGTAAGTTCGTCACGACGCGGAGCAGCGCGAGTTCGCTGCTCTGCAGTTCCTCTGGTGTCCCAAATGGCGGCTTTCAGTTGGTGGAGGCTCTCCACCAACCGGAGAAGCTCGCCAGCCGGAAGCCTGCCCCGGCAGATCTGCAGGCACGCATTTGCGCGCACCTGCAAATCTGCGTTGGAGCCAGGTGACGGAGCGGCGCGGGGCTGCGCACTCCGTGCTTTTTAAAAACCTCGAAAAAGAGGTTTTTAAAAAACACACAGCGCGGCTAGTTCCGGCCGCTCCTGAGTGGATTCTGGTGTGGAACTACAAAAAGTAGTCCACGCCAGTCCACTCTACGGTGTAGAAGACCTCCGTGAGAGGTCGCTCTGCACCGTTACAGAAGCCTGGTGTGGAAATGGCCTAAGATAGCATCCTACGCAAACAAGCTATTGCTGCCAAACAAAAACTAGCTACCTTGGCTGTAATCTCAGGAAACTAGTCTGCCAAAAGGTAATCAATGTAGAACAATGTTGGCATTTGCAGGCCAAGACAGTTCTGTCTGTGTTAAGGGTTAATTGTGTTCTTGTTTACTCCGCTGTCCTCTGTCTGCTGAGGTCCCTGTTCCCAGCTCAAGTAGATAAGAGTTTGCCTGAGAATCTCTGCTGCTTCGCTTCTCTCATAACAAAGGTGTGTTTAGTCTAACGAACTTCCCTGTCCCATGGTGTGAAAACTTGTTGACATGATTCTACTTAAGAGCAGCCTGAAAACAGGCAGTGTCTCTTTCTGTATTTTTTTCTCTTCATGTATTCTCTTAGCTACCTGTCTGTGTGTTCAGACATGGATTTTACATAGATTTGCTGAATTTGTACTCACGCTTCTCTTCAATAAACTGAGTAGGTTTTAGTGAAACCGGCTGGCCTCATTCACTGGCAGTTTTATGGGACCGAACAAGTATTTTGTCTTGCTTTTAAGGACTGTTTAATTGTGGGTCATGCTAAAGATCTACAGCATTCCCCCCTGCATTTTCCAACAAACAACACATCAGATCTCTCTGATATACTTTTTAAAATTGGATTAATAAAGTGGCATTGAAGATCATGGTAAAAAGCAAGAGCACTCAAACTACTACGGCATGTTGGCTCTCTTTGTAATTCACTAGGAGGGTTCAATAGCACCTCTGCTACATAGCTAAATAGGTGTAAAGTTATGCAATGTAGACCACAATATAAAATCACAACCAAGCTTTTTTTTTTTTAAATGCCAGCACACAGCCTTGTTGTTGTTGTTGTTGTTGTTGCTTTAAAAAAAAGACTTTGCAGCAATCTGGTCTAATTTCTGAAGTCTGAAAGAAAAGGATTTTGCTTGCCAGAGGAAATGCAATAGGGGATCAGTCTAGCCTTCTTTGGTAGGGAGTTTTATAACTTGGGGGACAAATATTAAGTTAGCCCTGTCTGGATCCCCACCAAACATGAACCTGATGGTGTCAGGACCACTTTTGAAGATCTCAAAGTCTGAACATCTGGGTTTTGTAGTATATAGTGCCTCAAAGAGCTTGCAGTCTAGCCAGAAAGGGATCATAACCAGCATTTTGAACTGCAGCTAGCAGCCAGTGATGCTACCATAATAAGCAGACACTTACTCTCTAGAATCAGTCCAAGGAATTTTGAACCACTGGAAGTTTCCAAGCCCTCTGCCAAAACAGCTCCAAGTAAAGCATCTTACAAGAGTCCATATAGGATGCAACTTAAAACCTGGATCTCCATGGTCTCAGATTGCCACATGGCCTTAGATGACATGGGAATTGGTGATAGGGATGTGGACTGGTAGAGTGTAGAAACTCAGTTCAGTACTAAAGATTTCACTTAATCATGCTGACCTTTCAGTAATATACCATAGTTTATTCTGAAATGAGCAGCCAGTAACAAAGTGCTGAATACCATGCTTTGTTCTCGGAAGTGAAATAGTTTTACTGCTTGGCACTTCTTTTTGCCTGGTTTCTTCTTATGCATACCTTGACACTGTTATCACACTAAAATTAAAATAATACTTATTTTGGTCAACTGTACATTTTTACTTAAATAAATTATTTACTAAGCTCCAGTAAAATGTCCAAAATGATATTCCATTTTTCTACTCCTGCCCAGGCCTCAAAATTTATTAAGAAAGGTTTCAATAATCCAGAAATAATGTTCAGATCTGTTCATATTTCATAAGGAAAAATTTGTTGATCTTAAAGCCAAATTAATGCTTCTTAAAGGCATGTTTATACCCTGTCTCAAGTGGTTCCTATTTTCTTTCCACTGCTCAAAAATGTGGCAGAATCCTGAGTGGGTATCACATGGCTTCCAGGACTGGGAGCACACACAGTTAGCCTGCCTGGCTAGCGTGATAAGATAAAAGTTCATGCCCCCAAGTATGAGATTAAAGCATTAATTCTTCTGCTTAAAACTTCTGCTGTGGCCTATTTTCATAATGAGTTGCCACTGGTTAGTTTTTCAACATTGGTAAGCTGTAATTTTTGGCCACACATCTGATTAAAATGAAAAATTAACACTGATGTATATATATATGAACTTCCATGCTGACTGTAAGTACATGGGAATGTTCCAGTATCTCTGAGTATAGCAGAAGAAAAATGTGGTTTAATTTAGATCAGCCAAGTCCTCAGTGGAGAGATGGCCAAACATTTAGTGACACACTCCAGGAGCTTTGCAAGAACTTCTTTTCAGACTCACGTCAGAGCCCTACAACATTGCAAAAGTACACATCTCTGTGAATCCACTAAAGGGCACCTTTCTGATATAAATGCTGGCTAAGATCCTAGACCAGCTACTTAGTTAAGTGCACTTAATATGTGTTTATATGTACATCACTAAGTAGTGTCTCCTGGCCTAACCCCCTAATCCTACTTTACTAAGCAGCAGCCACTGTGAGCGATGGAGATCTGTTCTAATGTCTACTGAGATTCAGCATACTGGTGCTTCCACCTTCTTTCTGGATTGATTTCTGGTTCAACAATCAGAAGCAGGATTGTAGTTGTAATTCCTTCTTGCACTGCAGTTCCACACTCACAGCAGCTGCTGCCTAGTAAAGCAGGCTTTGAGGGACCGTCACCATTGATTATTTATTTATTTAGTATATTATCTTTGTATATTTGTATGCAAATACCAGCCATAGTTTCAAAAGGTGAGTAGGGAAAGATACCATTTAGAAGTTCTTCTTAGTTTGCTTAGTTGATGTTTCTCATATACACTCTTTTGTGTGTGTGTGTGTGTGTGTGTGTGTGTGTGTCTTGGCTTTGAAGAAGCTATCTTCTGGACGTCATTGACATCAGAACCATGGCAGTATAGTTATTTGCTGTTTGTGAAATACTTTTCTTTTCTGGATATATACATTTACTTTCATTAGTGGAACTCCACTACCATGCTTTTCCTTTTTGGGAAAGAAAACCCCAACAAGTTTCTTTTAGATCTTGACTTTTCTACTTGAGGGTCAGTATAATATGTGCTTTCATTGCTATATAACTCTTTGATAATTTTACCAGAAGCAGCAAAAAGATATCAGGCTTCCAAGCTTCCACTTAAGACATCAGATAGAAGCCTGTTAGTGGTAATCAAAGGGAATCCAATTTCAGATAAAATCCCTGTTACACTTCCAGCTGCTGACTGGTCATGCTCTTTCATACTGTGGCTTTCATAATAAAGAAAACATCCTGTTAATTACACACCCAGAGAGGGATATTAAAGACCTGATATACACTGCATAGAACAAGGTATAGAAGAAGAAGCTAACTTTTGCTCAGTGTGGTACAATAGAAGTTGAGATAGAAATGAATATAATACAAATTTCCTCATGCTCTTCCTCTGCTTATTTGTATGATTCCTCCTGGCATACAATTATCAAAAACTAGTACAAATAAAAAACTATCACTGGGGCTTTATAACAAGAGGAAGAAAGATGAGGGACTATGCCATAGGTTTCATTTCCCTCCAACCAATAGGTAACACTTACAGCTGGAATTCAATTGATGTGGGATTTTATTTTTTAAAATCCACCCACATTTAACCTCCAGCTTTATAAGTATACAGGCTTGTCTATGGTCATAAAAAAGTTATTGTGTCAACTCCAGCTTTAATGTTATGGGAGGTGCCATATTGTTTGCTGTTTCTGCTCTAAACTGACACAGAAGCTAGTGTGCTTCATCTAAGGCAATGGTGGCAATTATGTGGACCATATGCTGCATGTGAGGTAAATTAAATAAATAAATCTGACCCCAAACACAGGCCCTTTCTGCACCCTACCTTATATTGTTGTCCTCCGGTGGTGATCCTGGCAGTGGCTCTGCCAGGAAGGGAGCATAACGGGAGTGCTCCCCTCTGCACCAGCTGGCTTCCTGCCAAAGAAAGTGTGATGGACACGCCTCTTCCTTCCACAGTGCAGCTGGGCACTTTTCCAGGCTGCGCTGGGGCAGTAAGCACTTCCATTGCACTTCTGGGGCTTCTGCAGGTCAGATAAGTGTTGGATGGTTGTGCGAGCACCAGTCATTGATGGGGAAAACCCATCAATGATTTAATCTATGATCATGCCACCTAGCAACGGGAGAAGGACTGGGCTGTGATGATGTTATGTAGAAGTGTTGTTGTAGTCCTGCTCTTCTCCTGTCCTCATGTTGGGATGGGATGTTCCTGCGGAAAGGGTCACAATCTTCAGGCACAAATGACAATAGGAGGTGGCCTTTAATCCCTGTAATTTTTACAACACTGGAGCCTGATGAAGAGTTCCAAAGAATCTGAAAGCTCACACTTCTTTTTGTGACAATTTGGTGATTTCTAATAAAAGTAGTGGTCCACTAAAAATTACAAAACAACATGTCAATTGTTATAAAATCCACTAAATTAATAATAAGAATTGGCAATGGAAAAACAAAAATGCAATCCTAAAAGCAGCAAAAAGAAGTATCTTATCCAATCTCAACTGATGTCTCCAGCAATAATCTCTAAACAAGATGAACTGTGATGGCTTTTAGGCACCTCAAGGAAAAAGAAGCAGCTATTATAGTTGGAGTCTGTCAGGATATACTTGAAAGCAGCTTTGAAAACGACTTGGTTTGACATGCAACTTTTTGCTGTTCGGCTGCCTGGCTAGCAGCTGCTACATGATCTGAGAGGAAGCTAGTTAGAACACAAACAGCAGACAAAGAGTAGATTGTTAACATAAAAACAGTGAACATGAGTTTCCTGATAAAATAACCAGCTATGGCATGGATTGGATCCATGCTTGTCCTACCCAGTCCACTGTTTTTAAATACTCATAAAGTGGATCACAGAATCATAGAATGAGAAGTATCTTATAGGTTGTTTAGTCAACCTCCTGCTAGTACAGAAATCCATAGCAAGTTACCACTTAAAGGTGATCATCAAAGCTTTCTTTAAAAAGCTCCAATGAAGAAGAGTGAACTACCTTCTAAGGCAATCCTTTCCACTGTCAAATAGCTCTTACCATCTTGAATATTCTTCCTAATATTTCACCAGAATTTTAGCCCTTTCCACAACTTACCTATTTCTGGCATTGTCCCAGCAGCAGCTTTGCCAGGATGAGAGCACGGACATGAACACTGTCCTCCGCACTGGTTGGATCCCTGCCAAAGGTAGCATGATGGACATGCCTCTTCCTCCTAAAGTGCAGGCGCGCACTTTCCCAGACTGCACTAGGGTAGGAAGCGTGTGCCTCCATTGTGCTTCCGGCACTTCTGCATGACAGGTAAGTGTGGGGTGGTCACACAATCGCGAGTCATTGATGAGGAAAACCCATCAATGATTTAATCCATGATCATGCTGCCTTGCGACAGGAGAAGGATGGGACCACAACAACATCATGCAGAAGTGTTGTCACAGTCCTGCTTCTCTTCCAACCCCATGCTGGAATGGGAAGCTTCTGCAGAAAGGGCCTTATTACTTGTTATTTGAATCCATTTGGTTGGGCCTTATCATTTGGAACAGTAAAAAACAAGTTCATTCCATCATTATCATGACAGCCCTTCAGAAACCCAAAGATGGCTAAAAATGGTAAGACCTGTTCAACAATGGGGGGAAAAAAAGCAACTTTAGAAGGTGATGCAGTCTTCCACACTTGTTGATATCTGAATTTGCATGTGGTGGTTTATTCATATTATTAAGAAGAACTATAATTTTTTAAAGAAAGAAGCTCACAGATTACTCCTGGATAATTCTAGTTTAAATAAAGCACAGTACCCAAGGCTTGAACATAATGGGAAATAGTGGTTAGCTTAAACCTGAAAGTGAAAGCTATTGATCTACAGTATACCTTGGTTAACAAAGTAGATGTGTTCCTGGGCATTTTTTCTTTAACAGAAAATTTGGTACTAGAGGCAGAAATAACAGAGGAACAATAGTGATTGATTGGTTTCTAAACCAAAATAAAGAAGAGAATTTATCGTGTTTCAAAAATTTTCTTTTGTCCAAAGCTAACAATATGTATACATGAAATGAAACAAGTATATCAGGTAAACCTTGCATAAGTAAATGAAAACATGCTGAATCTTCTAGAGACAATTTTAAGCTTCTTTCAACATGTATTTGGATTTTTTTTTCACCAGCCTCCACTTTTCTATGATTTTGGTTTTGGTGACCAACCCTATGCATCTATGAATTTTTAATACTGATCAGGCAGGTTTACCTGCTTTCCCCTTTTCTCTGTGTTTGGCTGTTTATACATAGATTCTGGAGGCAGTTACTGTTTACCTTGCCCATTTTAGGTAGGCACACACAGTAGGATAGGCTAATGTAGAATCATATTCTTTCTTAGCTCGAATGTTATTGCATTGCTTACTGTCAACATTCTGCTGCACCTGTTATCAAAAATCTTTATTCTTTCAGCCTTCTTTCACATTCTCTCCTTACTTATGTGCGGAATATTTTTTTTTTCCAGGTAGATAGAAGACAACGAGAAAAAAGGAGAGCTGGAGAGGTATTTTAAAAATTGTAAAATGGAGTTTTCAGTTAGAGGCTTTGTTAACCAACCTACACATGAACTTGCAGGTCTCCAAGTGTCCAACCAGGCTGAATTTTGAAATGTTTATCCAGAATATTATATAAAAATATATACTTGAGGTTGTTGGTTGAAGATGTTCCAATCTTTAAATGTTGAAATGGGCTTGTCTCAGGTATAGTTTGGTGATGTATACCTGCATGGCAGAAGATTGTATTAGATGACCTGTATGATCCCTTCCAATTCTATCATTATATGATTCTATGGTTCTATCTGAAAAAAAAACCTTAGATGTTTTGTTGAAATCCAAGTCATGAAGCATTATGATTTCAATAACCATTAAAATTCATCCCACAGTAGCAAAAAATAAAAGAACAAAAGAACATTTTAAAAAAATGATACTGCATAATAAGATGGATCCGTTCTATTTCTGTAATTTGATTCTAAGACCACACAAGAGACAGCTGCCTATGTTGATGCCTCTCAGCAACTTGGCAACAGCCATGTGATGGTCACAGCCAGGAATATGTTGACTGTGGTGTTTCAGTGAGATTTCTCAAGTTAGGAGACATAGGTGGTAGGCAGCAGTGATTCACCTTTCTCTTTCCCTCTGTCAAAGATAAGATGGAATAAGATGCTTATTGAATCTGGGATAAGAACAATAGAAGCTAGTTAAATATGTAATTTCTGAATAGTTTGTCCTGAAACTGAATATGGAAAGGATTAAGAGAGTTAATTACAACCTCCACAGGAAATCCCATTGAGAGTGCAGATTTCCCTAAATATCTCATGGGAAAACAAGAATCTATTGGAGTGGTAGTGCTGTGAACCCTCACAGAAAGCTCAGTCTTTATATACATGTCAATAAACTAGGAATGTAATTCTTCACATGTTTAACTCTTGCATTCAACAATTACAAGTATCTCTCCACTTGGTTCTGTCATTTTGTATATTTTCAAAGTTTTTGTACTAGAATGTTGCAAATTTTTATTTTTAATTATATTTATTTATATATATATATTTATTTATTTATTTTGCTTTCGAAAACTAAAGAAATTGCATTCTGGGTATCTGACTGGATACTCAGAAACTTCTCACCATTTGTTAAGTATGGTGCACTTAATACAGTGCTTTAAATGTTCCTTTATTTAAAAATAAATGTTGGAAACTGATCCTGGAATGACAAGAAATACTTTTTTGTATCACCCATCTCTCATATCAAATAAAATTTTCATCCACTTAAAGTATTAAGAAGAGTTTTGTTTACTGCAGGACAACAAAATAATAAAGAAAACAATAGAAGATTTACAACTGAGTGCCATAATCACATAGGCCATTTCTCCACTACACTGTTATAGTGCTATTATTCCACTTTCAACATCCTGTGGAATTCTGGGGTTTGTAATTTAGTGAGGCCAAAGAGCTCTCTGGCTGTGAATTCTAAATGCCTCTCCCTAAATTGCAAACCTCAGGATTCCATAGGATGTTGATAGCGGAATAATAGCACTATAACAGTGTAGTGTGGAAATGACCTTAGTCTGTTTCATATACAGTGACTTATAGTCCTTATGCTGCTTTTATTAGAGAATTGTGCCACCAAAACTGAGGTGGTAGAAAGAAACAAAGAATTTAGTATATACAGGTGTAGAAAAAATTGGAAAGTTGCTGAATGTCTGAAATATAGAATAATTTTGTAACAGAATGAGCACTGTGATATATTAAGCAAACCGGAAAGATTTTGAAAAAGGCAACAAAGCTGACAAACTATGGACAAAAACAGCTCACAGAAGTTCAGAAGAAGGTAAAATCATCTGTACTTCTGAACTACCCCAGGAAATGTGGTTTCTAATGATGAAATTTTGAATGAGTTTAGCTTTATGACTAGGGCAGTCTGAGTAGAATAAGAATGTTTAGAACAGGACTGGGAAAACTTATTCCTATGAAAGTTCATTGATCTTTGGGAAAAGTCAGCCAGAGCCACAGCTGTTCTTAGGTGAAAGGTTTTATTACAAGATCTAACTGAATTCATCTGATAAGTTTTCATTTCCTTGTGATGTCAGATTATTCTTTAATGGAATATTAATAAAAATGCAGTAATTCAGTTTTGTTAATATTGATCTTATATCCTGATATTTGACCACAGCCATCAGTTAGGATAAATATTTCACACATTAAACAGATCTAAATGCTAAAACAGTGAATAATATCCCAGGGGATACTGATAAATTGTCTACTATGAAAATATACTATATGAGAAGAATAGCCGTAGTTCAATGAATATTCTGCTGAGACATCTTCCTGCGACAGAGAACATGAAGAACTGTTAAAAATTCCAAAACAAAGGAATAAGTTAGAGTTACACAGGATTGAAAGAGTCCTGCAACTGCTTTTCCTTCTTTGCATAAGTCTATTGTAAAACAAATGGTTGGTGTTAGCTTTTCTAAAAACAGCTACAAAATAGTAAGATAAGTAGAAAAGGTTCTAAGTTTTCACTACTGTATAACCATGCTTATTTTGTATCCTACTTCCAGAATAACTGAAGGAAGAATGTTTACATAAATGGATGATGCATATACTTCCCTGTATTTCTTATTCATGTAAATACATCTAATGATGTAATGATGTAAATATTTCCCTATGTTCCTGAATAATCTGACAGTTTCCTTACTGAATGGGCAGAATGTGCAGGGAAATGTGCAGCTTCCCAAGTTTTTTTTTATTCAGTCCCCAAAACTCTTCTCCCCTGCCAACCTTGGTCTCCTTTAAATACCATATATACAACCCAATTGTTTATTTTGGAGTGACAATTACATGAAAAGCATTCAAAATATCACCTGAAGATCTAAAGTATTTCTAAACTTTTTGAGGGCATTTTCAGCTGACATACCTGGTGTTCTTGTTTAGGAATGTAATTCTTTACTAATTTCATTCTCAGCAAGTGACTTTAAACATATTGTTTCCATTGCAAGAAAGTCTTTGAAAACTGCCAATTTTTAGAAGATTATTCATGATATAGGACTTATTCTGCACAATATTTGCTTGTGGCATTTTTGTGCAGAACACAGCATTTTCTAGGCAGGAAACAGCATTTTCTTCACAGAAAATAGTATGACAATCCAGAGGCTTCAGAGGGTTGTGACTGAAGTATTTCTAGAGGCAACAAAAACTGAACATAAAATAATAATTCCAGAATTGACAATTCTATTTTTTGTAAGCCACTGGGCTCAATTCAGGTTTAACGTTAACATACAAATTCGTAAACATCTCAGGATCCAAGTCTTTAAAGAACTACTTGATCAGTACCAATCCACATGGGGTTTAAGATCAGACAGGGAAGCTTGCTGGTAGTACTCAGCAATAGTCTGGCCTGCCAGGCTTTCACATATAGCAGGGTTTTCTTAGTAGTGGCATTCTGTTTCAGAAACTGTCTTCCATCAGAAAGCCTATTGTTTCTACATTTTTGTCTTTCACGTATCATTTAAAAACATATATATTACACAAGCTTTGAAGTTCAAGAGATCAATTTGTGTGAGGAGAGATAGCATATGAATCAAATTCAATAATTCAATCAATCAGTACACAATTTTTTTAGCTGGTAGGCTTATAAAAAAAAGACAATAAGATCCTATAAGAAACTGTAAAAAAACAGCCTGCTCTAATTTCTAAAACCAACCCTTCAAAATAGATAGATAGATAGATAGATAGATAAGAAAGGAAAGGAAAAATACCAAAAAAACGAAGAAAGAAGGAAGGAAGGAAGGAAGGAAGGAAGGAAGGAAGGAAGGAAAGAAAGAAAGAAAGAAAGAAAGAAAGAAAGAAAGAAAGAAAGAAAGAACACTATAATCTTCTAAAAGCATTGGAAAAGGATTATTCCCTTTCAAAAATATGCTGAACTTAAATAACCAATCTATTTCTTCTTTGTGATAGGTTTTTAATGTTAAGTGAGAACAAATATAAAACAGCAAAAACAATAAAATACATCTCTTTCTCTCTCTCCCTCCCTGTCTTTTTTTAATCTTAAAACATTCTAAAAATCACTTGACTGACCTTGGCCTGCTTCAATATCATTTCAGAGCCAGGCAAGAACTGTTCAGATAAGCTTTATTTTCTGAATATATTTTTAATGGTTGGGAAGGAGAAGAGACTATGACTTTCTAATGCAGGATAATGCTGGTGTTGTGTTAACTTTAATTTTTTTCATTAATTCCAGACAATTGATAACCAGCCATGGAATAATGAGATAGGACACAGGAGATTGAGTTAAATGAGGATTTTATTTGACCAAACCTATTTAAGTTGTCCTAACCTATTTAAGTTGTGTTGGCCTGGAAATGAAGCAAGAGGAAGGAGCAACAATGTGGGTTCATCTCAGACTCAGGTGTCAACCCCTTTACAAACACTGCAGTTTTCCGTTGGGTGAAACACCTAATGTAGGAGAGGGCCTTCTTTATGGTTGCTTCCACACTTGGGAATTCAGTCACAAGAGAAGTTAGGATTCTTTCTTCTTTGTTCTCTTTTTGGTGGCAGGTGAAGACCTGTCTATTTCAGCAAGCCTTTGGGAATTTTTAAATACAACAATACAGTGCTGTATTGTTTTTAACCTTTGTTTTAAAGTAATGCTTGAAATGTAATGCTTTAAAGTAATGCTTGAAATGATTTTAATTCTGCTGTTAGTTTAATTCTGTTTTAATCTCAGCTTTTTTGTATCTTTTTAATCTGTATTTTCATTGCTATTTTCTGATTTTTTAAAACTGCCTTGAGTCCCAGTCTGAGGCCCTTTCCGCAGGATGTCCTCCCAGCATAGGGACATGAGAGGAGCGGGTCTGTGATGATGCTTCCTTATGATGTCATCATGGTCCCACTCTTCTGATGTCACCAGCTGACATGATTGGGGGGTATATCATTGACAGGAAAACTCTGTCAATGGCTTCCAATTGTGCAAGCCTTCCATTGCCACTGGCCATGCAGAAGGGCTGGAAGCATGATCACATACTTCTTCTCCAGTTGCAGCATGGGAAAAACACTGGCTGCAGTGTGAAAGGAAGGGGCATGTCCCTTGTGCTCCTTTCCTCAGGCAGCTGGTCAGATGCAGAGAGGAGTGCTGGAGACATGCTCCCATCCCAGCAGAGGTGCTGCCAGGATTGCAATGCGATGATAGATGAGAGCGTTTTCCTGTGTAAAGGGCCTAAGAGAAAGGTTGGGTTTAAACAAATGGATAGATGGATATTCGGTGGACTACTTTCAAAGCATGTGGCAGCCATGGGAAGTTGGAGACAAGCTTTTGGTTATTTTTTTTTCTTTTAAAGAAAATGAAGAATTCTTGTTTAATGGTAAGTTAAAAGATGACTCCCAATGTTTTCCATCACTATATTCCAAACTTCTTTAAAACATATTGTAGAATTTTGAAACATGAATTTTGTAAAGTGGCTAATAAGCAGGTCTTTCATCTTCATATGGACAGGCTGAACAACATGGTTTTGAGAAACAAGGCCAGATTTTAATTACAGTTGACACCCGGAGTTTTGCTACAGGTTTTCTGTTGGTAATTTATATATATATTTTTTAGAACAACAAACTTCTAAAGAAACCATTTATAAATGGAAAGCCACAAGAAAAGTTACTACACAAAGAGAACAACAGACATAAAGATGTTATTTGATCCTCTGATCATTAGCCAGTGGTTGTCTCTGTAATGTTATTATTTGGAAGTTGCCTCTTTGATTACACAAAATCTGTGCACTTTAGGGGATCTACAGAGTATTTTTCATGTAGAGCTTTCTTTTTTTCTTTTTTAACGGATGTTTGCTTACATAGTCTTTCTTTGTTTTCTGCCAATAATGACTGAGAGATAGGAAAATTACTAAGAGATAGGAAAAGATAGGATTTTCAGTTAATCATTATGCTAAAAATGTAATTCAGTTATGTTAATATTGGAAGGACACATTTTTAACAATTTCATTAGTTTAAAATTGGTTTATAGATTTACATTACATTGCTAGACTGAAAGCATTGCCAAAATGAAAATGAAAGTTCTCGTCTATGATTTTACTCACCCTCTCCCTGTTTAGATAGAAGGAAGCAGCTCCATGGATTTTTGAAAAATCTGTTTCTAATCCACTTTACCAAAAAACAAAACAAAATCACAAAACTCTCTCTTTTTTACTTTTTCTTACTTCTTCATAATCTCACCTCTTTACCTTCCCCTTTCTTCAGTATACAGATTTGCTTATGGAACATTGCAAAATTCAGTATTTAAGATGAAGAGCCTCTTTGTGTTTGCCATGGTGGAAGGGGACCCCCCAGGTTGCAAACAAGACAACCTCCATTCCAAACTGAGCTGTTCTTTTTGTCTCTTTAAAAAATATTTTCAACTTGAAATTAATTCCATTATCTTACTACTGTATGAACTAAACTAAACAACAAACCCTATAGACATGCATTTATCAAAACACCTGACATTGGAATTAATAATTAGGTACACGTATTTTTATGCTTTCTTAGTATCTGGATCTGTTGCGACACTGAAATCCTGTTTAAGTTGTTTTCTTGGAGAAAAAAAAATTAATAAGCTAGTTAGGTCTATACCATCTCTTTCTTCCACTAAGCCTTTCTCTTCATTTATTCCCAGTGATGTATTTAAGTCTTTTACTCCAAGTCTCAAGTCAAGTCTCAAGTCTTTGTAAGATACTTTCAAGTCAAGTCTCAAGTCCAGGAGCCAACTTTATACCCTTACCTGTATTCCAGAATTTCTGGACAGAGTCAAATGAAGTCAGTTTTGCCTAACCCATTTGCTGTTCCCTTTGAGAAATGTGTCCACACTTTGGGCTTGAGACAGATAGTCATGTGACCAGAAAGTTGTAAGGTTTCTGGATGAATGTTGTTACTGAGCCAAGGGTTTCAAGTCAGTCACTAAAAATATGCAAGTCTCAAGCTGATTCGAGTCAGTGTGTAATCTTTGCCAAGTCAAGTCCAAGTCAAGTCACTGAAGTGACGTAAGTCTGATTTGAGTCTGAGCCTATTGATTCGAGTCTACATCACTGCTCATTCCTCCTCTGCACAACCCTATGACTTAGATCAAGATAAGAGGATACAAAGCTTTTCCAGAGAATTTCTGTGGTACTTGAACCTGAATCTTCCAACCAGAGCAATACTTCAAGCACATTTTAATCTTACATCAAATAAATAAATTTCAGAATCAAATATACAACCATCAGTGTTATGATTTAATCAGATTTACAGTGATTCTCCTTCTTTGCTACAATTTTGGAAGGTAATTGAAATTAAGCATACCTCAATATTAGGGATGGGCCAACCGAATCCTTGAATCCTCGAATCTTTGGCAGGGATTTGAGATTCAGGAATCTGAATCTCTGTGCCAAAATAGGCAAACGGAATCTTTCAAATCTGCCATTCAGTTTGTTGGAGACCGGGACGCCTGAAAACCTGGGAGACCGGGACGCCTGAAAACTCAGGACCAGGATGGGATTCCGCTCCTCGAGTGTTTCCCCACCCAACATGGCATGGGTGATTGGCCAGCAGACCAGCATAAAGCCTCCCATGCACTGGAGGCTGCCATTTCTCCCTCCTGCTGCCTGTGCCCCTAGTGCTGCCTCTCCCTGCTGCTGCCTCCCTCTGCAAGGTAATTTGGGATAGGGATTGGGTGGTAAGGGACAGAAGAGCAAAACTGAGTTTGTGTGGGGGTCTAGGAGCTTGTGGAAATGTCCCAGGGGGTTCCAAAGACTGAAAAAAGGGGTTCAGGGGTTCCATGCAAGCCATGCCAGCCATACTTTCCCCTTCACCAGCTTATTTTGGTCAATTTGGGGACTAAGATTGTCATGATGCCACTTCCTCTCCTGGTTTCTGTGTCTTGAATACATGAATACTTCAGTTAACTCGTTTTGAAGCTCCCTTTTAGAAAGTCTTTTTATGCTTCTCAACTCCTTTTCCTCTTTTTCCTCTGTCTAGCTGCAAGCTTATAAGCAGCATTGCCATTAGAAGGGTTGCAAAGAAGAGCTGGAGAAACACAGACTTTTGGTCTTGTGTTGCAGCAGCATGTCTGTGGTAAACAATGAATGCCAAAAAACCTGAGCTGGGAAAGAATGGGATTCTACTCTAGCTGATTCTATAGGAGGAGTGTGTGTTGCCTACAACAAACAAGGTGAACAGTAGCTGCCTCCAGAATTGTTTGTTGCGCATGCATTAATCTGTATTATCTTTTTTATATGAGACTGGAGGATAGAGATTGGGAATTGTTGAGACAGGCTTAAAGATTTGACTTGAGTGTCCCTTGCAGGACTTAAGGGCCCTTTCCGCATGTGGGGGGGGGAGCCCGAAAATGGAGCTTACCGGCTTTGTTTTCCGGCCAGCCGAGGCTGTCGCCACGAGGAGCAGCGCGAGTTCGCTGCTCTGCAGTCCTCCGGTGTAACAAATAGTGGCTTCTGGTTGGGGGAGGCTCTCCACCAACCAGAGAAGCTCACCAGCCCAAAACCTGCCCCCGGAAGATCTGCAGGCACGCATTTGTGCGCACCTGCAAATCTGCTCCGGAGCCAGGCGATGGAGCCACATGGCTTCACTCACTCCGTGCTTTTTAAAAACCTCAAAAAAGAGGTTTTTAAAAACCACGCTACACACCACTTCTGGTCTCGCAGAACCGGACTGAGGTGTGGATCTACAGAAAGTAGTCCACCCTAGTCCACTCTACGGTGCAGAAGACCTCCATTGGAGGTCGCTCTGCACCATTTTAAATTCCCAGTGCGGAAAAGGCCAAGGGTAGAGAATTGACTGGACTAGGGGCATGTGTGTGTGTGTGTGTGTGTGTGTGTGTGTGTAAGTGCTTTCTTTGTTCCAGGATTTGAGACTTGGCTCTTGAGACTGCAGGGTGCAGAATTGAGATCGGACTAGAGGCTGTTTGTTTGTGTGTTTGTGTGTTTTAAGTGCCTTCCTTGTTGCAGGACTTGAGAATTGACTGGAAAGTACAGTCTTTTTGAGATTTCAAGGACAGCTGAACATTTCTTTGCATCGCTCCCTTGCAAAGCTCTTTCAGACACAATTCTGGGGTTTGTAGTTTTACAAGGTGTTACAGCCTTCTCTGCCAAAGTGTGCTGGCGCATCATCAAACTACAAACCCCAGGATGCCAGAAGGAGCTATGCAAAGAAAAGCTAGTTTTTACTTAGATTATCTCTGTACTGTAATATGTGACCCTGTTTACACAGGCAGGAAACTGTAGGATGTTGGATTAAAAATGTGGTGACATTTGCCCCAGTTGAAAATACATTTGATGAGCATGTGGAACACCTGGGGAATGACTGGGCAAGTTATGACATATTCCCTAGGGGACACGCTGGAAGGGCTGAGTCATGATAGTGAAATCATGGCAAGGGCTTGCATCAGCTAATGGCCCTGAATGATGACCTGTGAGCAGGTGTGTATAAAAGAGGAGCGTGAATGCTTGCTCTCTTTCTCTGCCTCTGAGTCTCTGACTCTGACTTCGTATCTCTGCACGAATCTCTGTCTGACGCTGAATCTCTGCTTGTAGACCTGCGTATCGTGTATATAGATGTATACACTGCGACTGTGAAGATTAAAGCCTCCAGGTATTTTAGATGACAAACTCTGTGTCTGTGAGTTAATTAACCAGTGGGTAGAGGGGTCAGAGCTGATGCTGTAGTTGTACTCTGCTGCACACGCTTTTTGCTGTTTTGAAGCTCTGCTATGTTTATGCTTGCCTCTGAGAGGTTTGTCCAGAGAGGAGCAGTTCCAGGGATAATTTTGTGCTGGTGCTGTATATCATCTCCCATCATGGGATTAATCCACATTTTCTTGCCTTTGTAGAAAGGGCCTTCATGTCATTTTCAATCTGGGGAGATCCTGAGGCAAAACTATGACAATTGTCCTGGCCAGATTTCTTCAGAGAGAGGTTTGCCTTTGCCTACGCTTTTGCTAAGGCTGAGAGAGTGTGTCTTGCCCAAGATTATCCTTCTTTCCCTTGCTTTTTAAACCCTTTTAAAAAAAAGGATTCAAAAGATTCGAGATTCATGAGATTCATGGATTCCCAGAACCTTCCAGGGATTCGGATTTGGAAAATTCTGGATTCATCCCATCCCTACTCAATATGTTCATAAAAACACAATGGCCATTTCCACACTACACTCTTATAGTACGATTATTCCACTTTCAACATCCTATGGAATCCTGAGGTTTGCGGTTTAGGGAGGGGCTGGCCAGTGGAATAATTGGCTATAAAAGTGTAGTGCAGAAATGGCCAAAATCTCACAAATTCTACTTCAGTTTATATAAATAATATTTATTTCAATCCATGAAAAATGAAAACAATTTGTAGAGTTCAGTTTGAGTGAATCAGGTTGTTGGGACAGACATATCTTTGAGATAAAATATGTTTTGTCAAGTACAGAAGAAAGCTGTTCAAAAATGTGTTTTAAGGTTCCTTACTGTCCCTTTTAAATATTTATCTCACATGGATTTCAAGTGTTTCCAGGTGCAAGAGAAGTCTGATTTTCCATCTAGTAGTTGTAGTAGTAGTAATAGTAGTAGAAACGGGCTAAGAGTTGGGAAGGATCAGTTCTCAGGACTCCAACAGCCTCTTAAAACAATTCATCCTTCCTGAACTTTCCTTTCATAAGTGATTTGGTTCTAGTGACCTAGATTTTGCAGTTTCCCAAGCCTGAGAAAATAAAAAGCAAGAAACATTTTTGCAAAAAAGGCAAAAGAAGTAGGCTTTGGATAAGGAACCAGCTGGGAAATGTAAAATTTATTGGCTCTTCAGTGCTGTCTCTCAGTTAATTAATTAATACCTTCATTCTGGAGGAATGTTTATGCTGAAAATACAGCTTAAATCAATTGCTTTAGCTAAAAAAAAAGTAGCAACTTTTGTTGGCAACTTTCCAACTTAATTCCAACTAAATTGACTTTAAGTAGTTACTTTCTTTCCCTGTAATGTGTTGATACTAACATATTGAAAAACAAATTCAAGTGACCCTCTATAATTTTCCAAAGGGGAGACAATTTACTGCTATAGAAAGCATTACTTCTAAAAAAGGATTAAACAAATTCATGGATCAGAAGGTTGTTATTTCCTTTAATAGCAATTTTAACTAGTGAGTGTTGACAAGATAATATACAAAACTGAGCCACTGAGAAAGAGAAAAAGGGGCATAGCAACAAGTCTAATGGGTTTCAAAGATTTGCAGAGTACAAAAGTGGGGAAAAACGTTGTAAGGCAAAAGCCCCCTATGTGCTTCAAAACCCTGGATGTGGCGAGATGGTACATATATGGGAGGGAAAGTTCTAGACAAGACCAATTCTGATTGGTTGGTTGGAACCTTGCACAGTGTCATCATTTTGCCACATTTTGTGGCTGGTTATTGGTTATTAGCCACGATAACAACAGTACTGGTATTCAGTGATTGTTCTGAGAGCTTGGAGAAGTTAACTGTTGAACAACAGCTTTCAAAATTTTCCAGTCAGCATGATTTTGCTGGGTGCTATAGGAGAAAAAAGAATAGTTACAATCCCACAATCTGTTCTGAATACCATTTTATTCAGTATATAAAGAAATATACTGTTCTCCTGCCCTACTGGTAGGCTTCCTGGAGTACCTGGCTGGTGGCTGCTGGAAGCACAATGTTAGACTCATTGACTTTCATACCGATCAAGCAGAGCTCTTCTTACGTTCTCATGAATTCTTAGTTCAAAGCCCAGGATGGCACAATTTTACAAGCAAGCCACAAAGGTTACCAAAGCAAAACGTATTTTACCTGCTACACATATGTAATGTCCCATATACATATATTACTACACAATCTATGTATGCTTGGGACATCACAATTTGTCTCATTTCTTTTGTAATAACACCTTCTCATCTGCGTTGGCTATAACCACGGTTGAAATATTAGAAAGCTACTCGCTATACAAAACATTCAGTTGACATTGTACATGCCTAGAATAGAAATCTGCTTATTCTGGGCAAAAAAGGAGGCACTGTCTGCTATAGAGAGCTCTAAATCTTCTCCACCAAAGTAAATCCTTTTTTTCAAAACTGAAGACATACCCACCATAATACATTTCATATTTTGACTTTCCACATGTGCAAATAAGAATTTCATTAACCTTCGCTTCAGCCTAGGTGTCAGACTGAGCTGTACAAATGGTATCTGGTGGTAATTAGAGGATTGCAGCTGCAGTTACTTTGGCTATGTGACTAAAGATACTTGTGAATCCTATAGAGATTACTCATGAATAGAGTGGTGGGGGAATCATTATGTCCTTAAGCTTCCTTTTGCTTCTCTGTGAAGAGGTTCTGAAAATATTATCTGATAATTGGATAAGAAGACTTGCTCTCAGAGACATCTGCTTTTGGACTTGTAAAAGAACCATCAGTCTCGCATGTCTTTTTCTTTGCTTGTACTTACAAAATCTATTCACTAGTTTCTCTATTCCCTATTTCTTGAACTTCTTGTGTGTTTTCTTCTACTACCAATCACCATTCATATCCAGATTCACTCCACAAAATATTCTACCCATCACTCAGTCTCCAGTGACTTCTTGTTGCTGTTGCAGTGGTGGAGCTTGAAGTGTGTGAAGGGGGCCTGGGATGGGCCTGGGGCTATGGCACAAGTCTGCATGGGGGCGTGGCCAGGGTGTGCAGGGGCAGGGTCATAGGCCAGGACGCCCCAAAAATATTGCCGCCTGGGGTGAATCGCATCCCCCCGCCCTCACATCCCTGCACAACTGTATTGTTGTTGTTTGTGCCTTCAAGTTCTTTCTGACTTAGGGAGATCCTAAGGCAACCCTGTAACAGGATTTTCTGGGACTGAAGTGTGTGACATGCCTAAGATCACCCTGTGAGTTTCCATGGTCATTTGGGGAATCAAACTCTGGTCTTCATGGTTGTAGCCCAACACTCAAACCACTACACTATGCTGGCTCTCCAGTGACTGTACTTGCCCTATAATGTGTGTGTGTGTGTGTGTGTGTGTGTGTGTGTGTGTGTGTAAAGCCACAGGTGCTTTCATTAAAAGCAAATTATGTAGCATTGCAGGCTTTATAGATGATCTTAAAGTACATATAAAGTACATAAATACATATGAGAGGAGGCATAAGTTCACTTCAGGAGAAAGATAAATTAGAAGAAAATTAACCAGAATTTTTAGTTGGACAGATAGTAGGGTTTCTCAAACTGCTTTATCCTTTAGATCGTTCTTTGGAGACTGACAGATGGCTTGCTTTTGAATTCATGAACAAAATTCCTGTTCCTTCTAAAAATCCAAACATCTGTTAGCAAATGGTGCAAATGGTTTGATGAGAACTGTTGCCAAAGATTTTCTTTCCCAGAGTTTGTCTCAAGCATGTCTGTGCTGTCTGAAGCTTCAGTAGATGGGTAGTTTTGCTTGGATTCTCTTTAAATGGGGGAACTGATTCTGTAACAAATTGTGTTTGTCATGCCTAGGTCTCGGTCCTAAAAACCTAAGTTTTATTAATAGGGGTATTTGCACAATACTCACTGCCTCTTAACTTGACTGTGCATCATACACTGCAGTACATTTCTGCTTGACAGCTTGTGCCAGGGATGTGAAACGAACCATATCAGTAATACAGTCAAAGTAGTTACAAACCTCTCCTCCTCTCATTCACATTTAACTTTTATGAGCAGAGGTACTTGGCACAATGCTCCCTGCCTCATATCGTGATGGTACATAATACAGCACAGTACCTTTCTGCTTGACAGAGGCCACAGCACAGTTCTCCTGGGGTGCTAGGATGTGAACCGGATCGGCAATACAGTCAGTACACTAACAAAGTTGTCCTGCTCTAATCACTCAGCATTTTGTTGGCTGTCTCTGATCAGTTTTCTGTGCAAGAACAGCAGTTACCTCTTCTCGTTTAGGATTCAGGATAAATTTAATAGCCACCCCCATCCACACTATCTGAATTCATTTCAAACCCATTTTTCCTCTATATTCATCCACAAAATCTTTGCTAAGTCTCCTTTTGAAATATAATTCCAGGGCTTAAAACCACGGATGCAATATCTAAAGTCAAGGAAGAGGACCTTTTTGGATGACAGCTCCTACAATCCCCAGACAGAATTCTGTGAGTTGTAGTCCATAGAGTAACTTTTACATGCATAGATTCCTTATTGGGAATGAAGTTTAACAAGGGGTATTAATCAGAACATGGAAGTAACTTTTTGGACTAAAACTCCTACAATACTGTCTGAGGATTTTGGGAGTTATAGTCCAAAATAACTCTAAAAAAGTTTGTCTTAGATTTTCTATTGGTAGTTTTAACTTTATGAACACATACCAACCATGATTGTCTGCTTGTTAGGTCTTGTTTGTTAATACTATTTCAATGTTGTAAATGAATCTGGTAGCTTTTCCTCAACCATCATAAATATTATTTCCTGTGTGAGGAAACAATTTTTAAAGGATGAAAGTTAAAAACGGATGCAGTGATCTTCCTCAGAGTGAGCATATATTTTTCTTTCCTTGTTTATCCTTAGCAATGCAATATAATTCCAAAGAAATTTCAGGATAATTTCATTATAGTGCATGCTGATTAATCAGTGTGACTCATTAATATTAATAGCATTCAAATGGCTGAATTCCTGCATGCCAGGATAATAATTTTCTCACAGGAATCCTGATTCCCGAAGATGGATTAAACTAAATACATCTTCTTCACAGAGATAGGACAACACATTATGCGACTCATTACAGTAGTGTGAGTATGGAAAGACTCAGCCTCTTAAAGACTTTTGCAGCATTTTACTGGATTTAGGCCAATACTTGGGTGGATTTGTGCTATCAATGGATTATTAAATTTAGCTAATGATTTGCTGGTTTATTTCTCCTACAGTAACGTGAATTAATTCAATTTCTATCTTTTTGAGCCCTGGGGAAAAATCCAAAGTAATATCAAGAGTCCATACAATATAAGCTCAAGACATACAGCATTAGCAGTGACAGCCCAAATCATTGGGAAAAACTGCAGCCAGGGATGTAGCTTGTTGTTGTTAACTCCTGTCAAATTGACTTTGACTTATGGCAAATTTATAAATGAGATATCTCAAAGTCCTCCTATCATCAGCCACTGTGCTCAGGTCTTGCAGATTCAGAGACATGTATTCTTTGATTGAGTCTATCCATCTGTAATGTGGTCTCTCTCTTTTCCTACTGCCGTCTAACTTACCAAGCCTATTGTCTTTCCTAATGAGTCATGTCTTCTCATGGTATGGCCAAAGTATGACAGCCTGGTTTTAGACATCTTGGTTTCCAGGGAGAGTTCAGTCTTGATTTGCTCTAGGACCCATTTATTTATCTTTTTATCAGTCCACAGTATCTGTAAAACTTTTTTCCAGCACCACATTTCTAATGAATTGATTTTATTCCTATTAGCTTTTTTCATTGTCCAGCTTTCACAACCATACATAGAAACTGAAAATAAAATGGCATTGACAATCCTAACTTTCTAGTCAGTGATATATATTCATACTTCAGGGTCTTGTCTGGTTCCTTCATAGCTGCTCTTCCAAGTCCTAGTCGTCTTCTGATTGCTTGACCGCAGTTTCCTTCTGCTTAGTGACTGAGCCAAGCTATGGAAAATCATAAACTATTTCACTGTCTTCATCATCATAGCTTTAAGGCTATGTAAATGATCTGTGGCCATTATCTTTGTTTTCTTAATGTTCAATTGTAAATCCGCCTTTGTATGTAGCTATGGGGGGGGGGGAATGAGGGTCTTGCATCCTCAAATAAGAATTCTCCATCTCCTATGAAACTTCCCTTCATGTTCGAAATTTCTTGCTTTGCACAGGGAGATGTTGAAAATGGTGCTCGCCTAGGACTTTTATATTTTCTATGCTCACATTTCCCTAGTAACTGAGGCCCTTTCCGTATGTGGTTATTAAGGCAGGCCAATGCATCTTGCCACAGAGGTCTTCTGCACATTGGAGCAGACTAGGTTTGGTTTATTTACCTTCATTCCGCACATAATTCCAATTAAATGCGCCCCCATGTGGTGGTAAAGCGCGCTATTTGAAAACCGGAAGAAATTGATTTTCCAATTTTCCAGATCAATCTGACTCGTACTTTCACAGTGGTGCAGACACGTATATTAGCACCAATGTGAATTGGTGGTCAGGGGAGGGCTCATGGGAGGGGCCGGGGGTAGTAAGGACTTATGCACATATGCATATACGCACATATGCATGTACACAATGACGTGCTAAACCATGCAAAAAAAAAAAAAGGCCCAATCACAGCTGATGGAGCAGGGTGAGGGGAGTAGCGGGAGTGGCCACGGCGGAGGCAGTGTGGATTTATGAATTCACACTCCTCCGAATCAGAATGGAACATATGCAGTAGCTGTGCAGAAGGAAAGGAAGGAAAGTCTACCTTGTTTCGAGCCCAGAAAATCCGGTAAGAAACAGCATGAACCGATTCACCAGCCTCGTGCAGAAAGGGCCTATGTCTGTTCCCTTCCTTTAGATGCCTAAACAGTATTTCTAAATGCTTAATTGAAATGTCAAGTTATTGCAATGCTAGACATTTGGAGACTGAAGAAAAAATTCATGGGGGGGACTTATTTGGTTAAAGGCAACACCCTCACTTTCCCCCTCCCCAGTAGCTACATCCCTAGTTGCAGCTACAGTTGTTGAGCAAATGCTTGGCATACAAGTTTCCAATCCATTACCTGGACATTCCAAGTAAGTCTGGAAAGGGCGAGAGGTCTTGTCTGAATATATGGAGAGTTCTTGCTAGCCCATATACATCAGTCTCCCCATTCCTGGTGCACTCCAGATGTTTTGGACAGCAATTCCTATAATGGCAGGTTGAGGGAGGTTGGCATAGCCTGGCATAGGCAGAAGAGACCTAGCGGGGTCTGGTGTAAGGAAGCATTTTGTTACTTACTGAGTATGTGTTCAACCTCAGTTAAATCTTAAGAGTTTCTGAGGAAACACCTTAGACCTAAATTACCTTAACCACTGTTAGAGGACTGTCATTATCACAGTCTGGAACTCATGGTTCCCCATCCCCCCAGTTTTCATTTACTGTAACGAAGGTCTTATTTCTTAAGTAATTAGTGGTACTTCAAATGAACTTAAGAGTGTGCTTTCCTGCCTCCCTCAACTTTTGTGATTTAGTTGCATCAGTTCTCTATCAATAAGCAGTGTAGTGTAGTGGTTACTGTATTGGATTAGCACCATTAAGTTCACTGGGTAAAATTAAGAAATGCCATTATCTCTCAGATTAACTTGTTTCACAGGTTTGCTGTGAGGCTACAAATGGGCTGAAAGACTGTGTACACCAATTGGAAACCTTTGGAGGAAAGGCAAGAGATAAATTTAAGAAGCAAACAAACAAGATGTCAGCCAACAGGAAACTGTAGAGGGTGGATAACATAAATGTCCCATGATTATACAACTGCTTAGACTAGAATTAGCAGAGTTGTCCCCCCAGAATTGGTTAACTGAAGCAGAATCCGAATATCTTCATGCTTCTAGTGTCAAGATAATACTTTGATAAGTAATGTCCACCATTCAGACAAGAGTTGCTGACGTTTCCTAGTATCTAGCCCTCATTGTGCCACTGTGAAGCAGGTCCTTTTAATCCTTTACATTCCAGGACCTTCCTTGGAGTTTAGATATGGTAGGATTAACAAACCCTATGTGGTCTGAGAGTGATTGATGTGCCCAAGGTCACCCTATGGGTTTCCATGGCCAAGTGGGGAATCAAACCCTGGTCTCCAGGGTCATAGTCCAACACTCAAACCGCTATACCATGCTGAGACCAGAGTTCAAATCCCTGCCTTGAGAACTCCCTGGGTCACCTTGGCCAAATGCATTTCCGCACTAGACTGTTATAGCGCTATGATTCCATTTTCAACATTCCATGGAATCCTGGGGTTAGCAGCTCCAGGAGGGACCGGCCAGTCTATATATAGACCAGCTATAACAGTCTAGTGCGGAAATGGCTCAAGTCTTATACTTTCAACTTCAGGGGAAAGCAATGTCAGATCTTCTCAGAATGAATCCTGCCAAGAAAACCCAATGAAAGTTGAAAGCAACTTGAAGGCACACAAAAACAAGCGTGAAGACAGCCATTCTGAGTATACTGCTAGTGGTGTAAACCAACTCACACTTTTTCGTGAGCAAATGGGTGCTTCAAATTAGAGTATATACATTTTCAACCCTCTTCCATTACACTTGTTATGCTAATCTGTTTTAACTCCTAGTTTGTAATAGGGAAAAGAAGTTGCCTATATATGAAATGAGGGATATTTTTATTTTTTCCCCATTTCATTACAGTAATATGCATTTTCTACTGTTTATATTTAAGTGCCCTTGAGGAAGTATTGTGTTTAATAACCACTGAAGTCAGTTTTACTGAAAGTGCTAGAGGACCTTTGAGATTCTTCCTTTCCCCTGTCTATACATATAACCAAATGTGAATCATGAAATAAAAATCCTGGATTGAATCTAGAGAAGGAGGAGATAGTCCATGATGGCATGCAACAAGGAAATGACAAGGAAAAGAAGAAAATGGTGGTGGCAGGAAGAGAAGTTGGCCAATTCTGTGGCATAGGAAATTTTTCAAATCACCTCTCCATAATACCTTCACTCCAAGGACTCATCAAATTAGTCATTCAAGAAACACACGGTTTACAGTTTGTTTCTGATGTATTCTTGGATAACTACACATCAGAATGAGGATTGTAATCACTCACATCACATATATGATCTTGGCCATTCTTTTCAATAGGTCTATTGTAAATATGCTTATATCTGTCTGCATGGTCTACAATGAATTGCTAAGACTACAACCTATACAAACTAACCTGCAAATTAAAAACTATTTAATTTAATAGGGCTTATGTCTGAATGTCATTGCCACTGTGTGCTTTCAAGTAGTTTCCAACCCCGAGGTGAATTTATCCCAGAGTTTTCTAGGACAGAAAGTGAGTGATGCTGGCCATTCTTTTGCTTTTGCTAAAGGTGCTGTATATATGTAGGGGATAGAATTGAGCACCTTGGACATTTATATAAGTTCAGACAAAAACTAGAGAGAATTTACCATCTTATGGGGTAGCTCCATTGGAGCTACTAGAACCAACCAGAGAGGATTCACTATCCTATGGGGAAGCACCATTGGAGCCCCCAATTGCCACTGGTAGTAGCTTTGCCCACTTTATTATCACTGTCCAGGTGTGCAGAGCAACAGTTTGAAGGTGAAAATCTCACCTGTAAGTGGAGGCTCTTTATGTGACACATATAGAAAGTCTCAATGTGCAAAGGAAGCTCTTCTTGTCAGACTGCTGCTGTCCGTATGCAGAGAGTTATGGTGATGGGAGAGGTATTTTTGTCATCATTACTATAATCACGATCAGGTCTTTCCCTCTTGGTGTGTACTTTATCTATTTAGGGCTGTAGTGACACAGACATTCGCTTGCTTCCACTTCCAACTGTGTTTGGTAGGCATTGCATGCTTCCACAAAGGGATGATTGCAAACAACTGACATTTCAAATTCTCCACAGGATCAGAAATATTTCGGTGACAGGACACAATTAGTGAGCTATGCAGGCCTGTATTAGACTATGGTGAGCTTAGCATTTTTCTTACAAGTGCTTAGTTTAAAGATAACAATTAATTTTCTTTCTAAAGGATGGCTTGAGTTTATTGACTAACTGTTGCTGCCCCTCCCCAAAGGGCTACTTGAATAAAATGTTCTTAATGAACACAAGCAGGTATTCTCAATGCTTTCTATGTGAATGCCATAATGTATTTATTTATATTCTTTTGACAGTGGTAGAATTCAAAGAGAGCCATGTTAGCGTAGATTAGTATGCAAAGGGATCTTGTAGCACCTTCAAGACTAACTCAGAAGTTGGTAGCATAAGCTTCCATAGACATAAAGCCTATTTCATCATAGCTTAGTCTATCTAGATTATGAATAGGGCTGGGGTCGACAGGGGTCTTACGTTACCAACTTCTTTCTTTCAGCTAGTCTCAAAAGTGCTACAAGATCCCTTTGCTTATTTATGTTCTGTCATCTTATAAAGGGCTAGCTCTTCTCATTTTTATCAGCCAGGCTTCATTTTGGGAATTAATGTAAGGTTATCTCCAATATATGCTAAATTCAGATACCAAGAGGCAAAGGCTCAGTAGACAAGGACTTAAATCAGGTACATATAAGCCAACTGCAGAGAGAGTAAGAGTAGGAGTAAATCCTCATTCATGGATAGCCATAGGCTGTTCCTGTTAACAGATATTACAAATATGTATCTGAACAACAATATATCTTAAAGGCCAATGCAGGTCCATCAAACCTTTAATCACCTCTCCTTAAGCTTCAGTTTAGTTAAATATAGTGTGATGTGTGGATTAAAAGTATATAAAATTTTTATACTTTACACATTTATTTATACTTTATAATTTGAAATTATTTATAATGCAATCTTATTTATATCTTCTTAGGCCCTTTCCGCACAGCATTTGCCATGCGAAAGGGCACCTGAAGTGTCGTGCGATTGTGAGGAGTGATCTGCACAACACACTCACAATTGTGTGATGCTGCAGGGGCTGGCAGGTGCTGCTCGTGCACCTTTTCATTTTCGGCTGGAAGCTGAAAATGGTGCGTGATCGCACATTGCTCCCGGGCCCCGCGTGCATTTACCTGGTGGGCAGAGCCTCCGGAGCCATGGTGGTCGCGCTTCCCGCCCCAGCACAGCCTGGGAAACTCCCAGGCTCCACTGAGGAAAGAAGAGGCAGGGCTCTCACGCAAGCAGGCAGCTCATGTGGAGCCGAGGCAGCAGGGATGCGAGAGGCTGTCACTGGAGGCTGCTCGTGCGATCCCCGCACCCCAGGGCCAGAAAAAGGTAAGGTGCAGAAAAGGCCTTAGAAATAACTCTTTTGACTTTAGTAGGACTTCCTAAAAGGAAACATGCATAGGTTCAGAGACTTCCAGGGCAATTTTATATGAGTCTACTCAAAGTCAGTGTGTGGTAATGGTTTGAACCTACTCAGAATCAGTATGCTGTAGTGGTTGATTATGACCCTGGAGACCAGGATTCAGTTCTACACTCAGTCATGGAAACCTACTGGGTGACTTCAGGTGTATCACTTTCAGGCCCATAAAAACCTGTGAAAATGATATTGCCCACCCATTTTGCTATCTAGCAGGATGGGTGTGTGTGTATAGTGTGGTAATAGTGCTAGTGAATTGTGGCAATCCATAAAAGGGCCCTGAGAAGATGTCCCCTTGCTAAACAGGGACTTCCATTGCAAAATGTTTCCCGATGCACAATGTATCCTATTGTGCAGTGGGACATGTTGTGTACTGGGACTGCTGTACAATGGCCATGCTGCTGGTGCTATTTGAGGAATGGCCCCAGAGATGTAGCTATGTCCCTGCTTCCTTCCTGAGTATATGAGCATTGTGCAACATCAGCAGTCACTATTATGCGATCATAAGTCAGTTTACAATGATGAAAATACCCAATGGGGTTTTTTTCCAGTATGAATCCAGATTGTCATGAAGGTTGAGCAATATTCAAATTAATAGCAGCATATCATATTTGCAGCCAGTGTGGCGTAGTGGTTTGACCGTTGGACTATGACTTTAGAGACCAGGGTTCAAATCCCTGTTCAGCCATGGAAACTCACTGGGTGACCTTGGGTAAGTCACACTCTCTCAGCCTCTAGAGAAGGCAAAGGCAAACTTCCTGTGAACAAACTTGCCAAGAAAAACCCATGATAGGTTCTCCTTAGAGCTGCCATAAGTCAGGAACAATTTGAAGGCACACAATAGCAACAATATTGTATCTGAATTAGCAGGTAGCACAGCAGTAGCAGAAAGGAGCAGTTAGAGTTCTCCACAGTCCCACAATTTTCTAATGTATGATGGAATGGCAGCTCTCTCTACCCTCTGCCCTGCAGGTACATATGTAATGAGAGGAGATTCAACTTATCCAAGTCCGTTTGTCCTGAGTAATGGCTATGAAAGTGCAACTTATTTTGTTTTTCAGCCTAGCTGCTGACTTTGAACTGTGTAAGGTTGGCAATAGCAGAATAAGTCCTAAGATTCCCAACAGAGGAGCATCCAGGATGGCACCTGAACTTATGGGCAACTTTCACAGACCATTGCCCTCTCAAGATGAGAGGAAATTAAATAAATGTGGCATCCATCTGTGACTCCGTTTAATGTATGCTTCACCTGATGTACCTAATTAAGAGTGATCTTCGAACCTATCTGTTCAAACATCCAAATGGAATAAATCATGTAGTTCAGTAATGATGGTTTAGCCTACAAATGAAAGAAACAGAAAAGGAAAATCCCTGAGGCTTGGGGAAGTACTGTCAATGTAGGACCAATAATGTGACACAAATTATTGGTACTTTTTGGCACAGGATGGGTTTGTGATCTGATGATGCAAAGATCAGACGACCTGTCGGGAATATTTTTCCATTTTATGAGGACTACAACTGTTGAGTTCAGGTCATTGTGTGACAAGGATGAGGGCCTGAAAAGATACCACTGTATCAGAGGGAGCAGTCTATGGATCAGTCATTTCATAAACAGATAAAGCTGTAGAACACCTTTCACAGTAGAAAGACAATGTCAAATGCCTAGTCTCTTACACTTTTGACTGGTGTTTGGAAGAATTCTTATTGATATGAGGTTTTTAATTCTAGTGGGGATTTATGCTTTTTGCTGAGTCATATAACTCTTGCACAAGGAGGGAGTCATTATGCTCCAGTTCCTACCTAGTTTGCTTTTGGAGCAGCCATCACAAGGTAAAGAAGGATTCATATGCATTCCATATCAGAATGAAGGATGAGTTCTGCACGATTATGCCTGAGATCCTGCACTGTGAAGGCACTGTGTCTCCAATCTCCTCCTCTTCCATGCATGTTTACTACCCCCCAATGTGAACATTTAAAGTCTGGTAGAGAGCAGGAGGCATCTGAGAAGCATCTGGCTGCATATCCATAGCAAGATGCATGATGGCAAAGCAAATCTCTAAGAACTCCTGGGGTCCTCTAGAGGTCCTATGATGTCATAGTTGGGCACATGGTCAGATGTTCCTCAGACATCCTATCTACTGAAGGTAGACACTTTGCAAAAGATGGGTTTACAGGAGGTTTCAGTTGTTGTGTGAGGGAAGTAGAAAATTCCAATCTCCACAAGAAGCAAAAGCCATAAGTAACTCACTAACAGAATGCCAGTCATTTTCTGAATGTGTGATTAATTCATTCCATCACCATCCCAGCTGTCTTTTTAAAGAAACATCATTTGTTCAGAAGCTGGCTCGGCAGGTATTGCTTATGTGTTTTTGAAGTGCATATTTAAGGACAAGACTACCTGTCCATTCTACCACCTTGCAATGATCATTACTGGAGTTAATTATCTGCACAGGGAAGAATAATGAGACTTGTGTCTAGAAAAGTCCATTCATCCATGTGAATGCTGATGCTATTTGACATAACACAACATAGTGATGTTTTGTTTTCTGCAATTGCTGCAAATTATGAACATGATTATGTAGTCATCTGGTTGAATATAGCACTGCAGTAACTATGTGTAAAGTTTGACTCTAAAATCTAATGCTAAATGAGCTTTCTAGGCTAATGCAATATACTAACTCAGGCCATGGTTTGCTTTTCTTCCCTGAATGTGTTTATGCATCTCACAAAAGAAAGTTTTGTCTTGCACTGCAGATTTTGATTTGAGCAGAGGGTTAGATGAGGTGGCCTAAAAGCTCATCTCCACTTCTATGATTCTGTGTTCTTAAACCAATGGTATTAGAGAAATAGAGGGTCTAAATACCCTAAAGTCATCAGATCCTGTCTCATGTTGGAAATAAGCAGGGTGGTCTCTAATTAGTACTTGGATGGGAGACTGCCCACAAATACCATGTCCCATAGGCTACATTTCAGAGGAAGGAAGTGGCAAAACCACTTCTGTGTATTCCTTGCCTAAGAAAACCCTATGAAATTCATAGGGTTTACAGGTGACTTGAAGACACATACACACGCATATTGACAGGCATCTGGAAGACAGATATACACATGCATGCCATAGAAATGTCTGTCAAAGAATGGCAAAGGATTTAAGCAGGTGGGTGTACCTCTTTTTGTCTGGAGAAGGAAGGAAACTATATAGAAAATTCACAGAGATATTTTCACTTCCCTCTGGTGATCTGTTATAAATCTTAAGTCTATCATAGTTCCACTTCTGAGTTGGAGGTAGGAGGCAGGGAGAAATTCTGGAATTCCTATCAAAATGTCAGAGTTACATAACAGTTCAATTACAAACCCTATTAACTTTTGTCAGCTGGGAAGCAGGCCTGCATGTGTTTGGTTTCCTATCTCTGGAAGATTTCTCAAAGAATCGAGTGGATGGCAAGACAGTGAGATCATCAAAAATATCAAGTGTCTGGACTCTCTTAATAGTGTTTGTGTTTGGTATGTGTTTTTTCCCCCGCTCAGCCTGCCAAGACTGCTGTTTGGTGAAGGAGTTCCTTTAGTTGTATAGAATGGCCCATTATACACATTCTCCATGCTAATTGTCATCATGGGAAACTCAAGGTTCTACAGAAAGCATGAAAAAGTGGTTTCTCTAACAACCTAGTTTTGTTTTAAATTTGATTACTTTGAGCCTTTGGGAACAAATACAGTGCTTGATATAATGCTTGATTATATCTCTGATTTATTCAAAACAAAGGGCACTCATCAACGGAGAAGATGAAATGGGAAACGTTAACATTTTCATTACATAAGCCCTCACAGTAATCTTTTCACCTGAGTCATGGTTATTTTAAGAAACCAATGATGAATGGAAATAAAGTGGTGGAAGTAACTGTCTTAAAGGTTGCCTGTCTACCATGCTTAACCTTTGTTCAGAATCTTCATAGAAGATGTCTCCTGCCCCCATTAGTTTCTGTCAATCCAGACAAGGAACTTTTGTTTATCATGCACACTTTAATTGGGAATCATCATTATTACTATGAGCATGCTCATCTACAAATTTTCCAACAACAATAACCCTTGCTCCAAAGCTGCTGCCTATCAGTTCCTAGAGCAAGTGCATCTACAATTCCAGAGTTTTTATGGTGTGTTAATATTTTAAATAAATATTACTTTAGGTTTAAAGGGTGAGTATTAAATTCATGAAATGGGGCCTTTATTATATCAAAAGTAAAGACATGAACCCATCTACAGGTTATTTGTTGATTGGCAACTCCCCCCACCCACCATTTTTCTCCACCATTTTTAAATAAGTCTCTCTCAGGTTTTTTAGTGTGGTCCAGCAAAGAGAAATAACAGGACAGTTTAAAATATGGATTTATCTAACACATAATGCTTGGCAACATTATGTCATTTTTCTCCAAAGCAAAATGTCTGCAGAAGTTCTGGGCATGCATAGGCTTCGAAGAAATTCTGGGACTTGGAGTTTTCCACAGCATCTGTGCATTCTGGTGCCTTGGAAACTACATGTCCCAGGCTATTTTCATCCTGAGGTAATTATGAATGTGGTTATAAAAATGCCACAGGTATGCAGCTGGTTTAATGACTATACGGGTTAAGATACCTTTTCTGAAACCATAGGCTTGCATTTGTATTCAGATTCTGGTGAACATGGATGCAGGACATAGAACTGTGTTCTCCCCACCCACAATGTTTTCTGAAGAAAACAAGAAAAGAATGAGTGACTTCAAAATACTGGAACTATTTGATACTACACTTTAGGTTTTAGATTCCCTAGATTGAGTTAAAAACTGACATTATCCCATGTATAGATTGCATCTTGATTAAATGCTAGCAATTTTTATCTATTTTGCTATATTAACATGAGTAATTGGACTGTTCCTAGTATATTTTTTTCATAGTCACTAGCCATCTGTTAATAAATGTTTCAGTAACTTTAAAAAGCCTGACTTGTAGCCCTTTTCTATACATAAAGTGAATTTATAGTTGCTTTCTCTACTCCCCCAGAGAGGTCATTCTGTGTGCTAGCAAACAGGACTCTGGATTTTTTGTTTGTTTTGTTTTATTTTGCTGTAATAGTGCTGTAGGCATTATTGTGCATAGAGTTATGCAGACTTCACCAGAAGGAGTGCACATTTGTTAATATTTTCCCATCTTTTAGGCATACATCATATATAAGATATAATTTGGGTTGCACACAAGTTCCTGTCAGAGTGTATATTGTAAGATATAGAAACTTACAAGTGGAAGCAGCAAAGGAATAAAAGTCAAAATGCTATACAACAGTGATCCATTTATGACACAGAATTTCAGTGGCATTGAAAAATAATTGCATATGGAAATGTTAGGAAAGAAGAGAATGTGGAATCACTGATAAGGCTGTTACATTTAGCCAGGAGAAAAACTTGCATAAATATTTCTTCTGTTGTACAAAACTTGCCTTTCTAATACAATTTCTTCCACTCCCAATTCTGTCTTGTAATATGTGTAAAAGTATGTGTATTTTTATGGCCCGTGACATCTTTTTTTGCCACATGAAGAGATCACCCTCTCTTTCTAGGTTTTAGTTACTTGGTTAGTTTTTCTAATAAAATGATAGATACATAGCGAGCAATAGCTGTTTCTACGTAACAGCCCAAGCAAACAGCTGTTTAGTTCTTGTACCTAAAGACATTGTTCTGTTACATGACAAAGGATCAATTTGGGCATTTGGGCAGAGAATGAAAGCACAGAACTTTATGGTAGGACTGCTGGATCCTGAACTAAATCAGGTCAATTCATACCAGTCTAGATTGGGATTGAACCAGACTGATCTGAATAGGGTCTGAATAGGATCAGAGAGGTCTTTCAGATGTCAACATTCAGTAAAAGAAAGTCAGAGAGAGTGATTGGATTCACATAGTAAAATAGGGTTGTATACTCTTGGATGTCTTCACCACAGATTTTTCCATTATAAACTTGTATACATTTTTTATTCATGCTTTTGTTCTGTGAAGTTTCTTCCCTTCAGATAACTGACTAATGTGATTCCTTTCATAATGAGAGTGGCTAGGGGAAACATAGGAGTGGCTGAGGTGAGTCTACCTTTTCCACCCATGCTTCTTTTATCCTGTAACAATGTTGTACAAAGATATTGCAGTGGCACTTGATCAGCAGAAGACAGAGCTCCACATTGCCAGCCAGTTCAGTGAAATATGGGTTACTTTCCCTGACTGGGTACGGGAATGTGAATTCCATGGAGTGTAATGATCACTGTTCTCTCTATGATCTGCCACTTCTTGCAAAGAGAGGATGTGGTCTTCATTTACTTAGAGTTACTTATTTAGTGCATTAATGAACTTCATCAGTTTTCAAACGAGTGTATACGCATGTGTGTATTTGTGCATGTATTTTTTTCTGTAGGGAAAAAAAACCTGTTTCCTGTGAAGAAAATGCTATAATTGGGGGCTTATTCAGTGCAAAATTTTCACATTTTGATTTGCATAGAAAGCTGAAGAAACAGACTTTTTCACTGCAGAAACTATTTTTCTTTTCTATACAGAAGACACTGTTTTCTATGCAAGGCAACCACATGAAAATTTTGCATGGAATAAGTTCTAAACTGTAAATTGTCTGAAAACTGCATGGGTTTTGGAGGTTATGAAAAAAGGCATACCCCCCATCTCTTTAGACTGTGGGATGGGATCAAGGGTCTTTTTTCCATTTGCAAATTAATCTGTATCTGTTTGGAGGTTCCTTTTATCATTTGCTATCCACTAGGGCTTCCAACTCTTGAGTCACAGTAAAGTCCAAACAGGCAAAACTCTACTTAAGCATCCTTAACTATTAGAATCCCATGATACTCTCTGTTAGTCTCTGATACTCAAGCTCTCTGTTAGTCTTTTAGACTATTTACTATATGCAGTCAAAGATATGCAAAGTCCATATTCCTCTTAGGGGAAAAAGATTAGATATTTTAGTAGCTAGGCACATTACTTTCATTATGTTACATTGCATGTAAGACATCATATATTCATTACTTTGCAGCATACGGCTAGTAAAGTTTCACATTTTCATAAACCTTCTTCTACATCTCCTTAAAAGGCATCTTTTAGAGATAGAGGAATATTGCTGTCCTAAACAATATTGGGATGTTTTTACCCATGCTCCATCTGTGTAGGAGTGCACAGGCACTGGGGTGTGTGTTGATATTACTGGGCATTGCTGTATCCAGCAGCATACTAGATAATAGTAATAATAATGCCATAATAGGCATCTATTATTGTTAATGGACATATATCTATTTGTATAGAAAGCATATCTAGTCTATTTGAGAACAGAAGGTCTCTCCTACCATCATGGCCTGTCTTTATCAGCATGGTTGGGAGCTATCAGCTAGGACCAATGTAAATGTTTACCCAACAGCTGGAGTGGTTCTTTCTCTTCTCAGCCTGTTTTATATCTGTCTTCACCTATCAGGCAACTTATCAGTCAGATCCAATCAGATAAAAGATGCACACATGTCATCATTCATGTAAAGTTTCTTTAGAGATTATGTAATGCACTTGGCTCTTGGCTACTTTTTACTAGAGTATGTCAGCTGTGTGATCGCATCATCTTTATTTAATGTGGCCCTTGCCTTGGATTCACTGTTATAGCACAAGCTTATCGTTGTTTATAGTTAAGCTGGCTTCCAACCCTGAACTAGACCCTAAGTGATACATACACACATTCCACAATACACAGAGCTTTTTGCTTTGCATTTTATCCTTCAGAAATGCTATTTACATTCCCAAGTCTTAAAATTTGCAACTGTATCGTGAATGAGTGTACAGCCTGTAACAACTTTCTTGTAACAGAAAGAAAATTGCTAAAATTACTTCTTGCTTCTTTCAAGAAGAAAATTTGAGAAGAATTACATCCCTAAAATTGATGATATAAAAGCTGGGACAGCCATATATAACAAGGCACAAAATGCATACTATTTTCTCCACCTGGGGAACCATGCAATTTAAATCCATAGAAGAATTAAAGGAGCAAGGTTTCACTACACACTGGTTATTATTAAGACAGCTAAAAGAAAGATTTAAGATAGATGGAAAGATGGACGGATTTGAAACTAAAGAAAAAGAGTTTGATAAATTATTGAGTATAGAGATAAATCATGAAGTGTCAAAAATATAGAGGATACTATTGAATATGGATACAGAAAAAGAAGTAATTAAGGATAGTATGTTAAAATGGGCTAGGAATGTAGGTCATTCTATTCCATTAACCAAATGGGTAAGGTCTTGGATGCAGACATGGGACTTATTACAACCAGTAAGCTTAAGAGAAAACTTGTATAAAATGATCGATAGATGGCTTTTAACACCATTGCATTTACCAAAAATACAAGGTGGTGGAAAGGAGACTTCTTGGAATTGCGAACTTAAAGGTACTTTTTACCATGTATGGTGGACCTGCGTGAAAGCTAAAAAGCATTGGAAAGAGATTCATTTAAGATTAAATTTCCATTAATTCCAGAGCTATATGTATTGAATATAACTGATTCTCTACCTAAATTAGATAGAACACAAAAAAGGATCCTACTGTACATGGTTACAGCTGCAAGATTGAGTTACGCACAGTGCTGAAAACAAGTCGAATCCCCAAACATAGAGGACTGGGCATTGAAATTTTATGAGATGTTAGAATATGACAGAATTAGGATTTTGATGCAGGAAAAACCTATGATTCAATCTAATGACGGATGGAAGATTGTATTACCATATGGGAACACTTATGGGGAAATAAGGCATCTCTAGGGATTGGAGCCTTGAGTTAATCGATGTAAATGTCTTAACAAAATTAGATTTGTAGGATTTAAGGGATAATTACAGTTATATAACTAAATATAGTAAAAAAAAGTAATATTAACTATGATAAATATGATACTAGTTAATAATTTTCTGATAAAACTGTCTGAATGTTATTTTACAAAATTCTTTACTTATTTAGATATATGTGCTTTATGGATGTTAAAGGATGGGTGCTCTGTTAATAATATGTTAGATATTAACAATTTTTCAAGAAATAGTGGACCCATATGGATAACAGTGGTATTTAGGGAAAATAATGGACGCTGTAGTTAAAATTATACTGGATTATTAAGAGAGTAAGGAATAAGTAATTAATCATTCACTTCTTGAGGAGAGGTGGGTGGGGTGGGTGGGTTCAAAGGGGTGGAGAGAGGAAAGAGGGACTTGACATATATTATAGGGAATATTGGACAAATAATTTAAGAATAATGTTTATTATTAGTGTTATTATTGTCAGTAACGTGGCCATATATTTCCTTTGTACTCTCTTCACCCACTGGGTTTTTTTTTATAGTGTAACTTGGAAATTAATAAAAATATATAATAAAATATTTTCTCCACCTGAATCTACCCCATACCTGCAAAATGCTTCAATTGATGGTCCCTGGGCTAGTTCTAGTCTGTAGCCATCAGCTTCTGCTCCCTGCTGAGGTTCCAGGAAAGAAAGAAACAATTGAAGACAATGGGTACAAAAATGGTACCAGTTGCTGGTATATTGGGGAACCCCCCCCCTTCCAATAGTTTGGGGAACACTGAGCTAAATCACAGTGTCTTTTGTAATTTTTGTAAACATTTTCTAATGCCTTGTTGTCAATGTCAGGAGTCAGGAGAGACAGCAAAGGGATTATTCTTTTATTATATTTCTTTTAGGAACTAGAGTCCAATGAATGAACGATAGACCCTTCAGAGTTACATAAATTATACAAATTTCCATCCCTGTTAGCCTGTCACAGCAAAAACAACACAGAGTCTAGTAGCACCATCAAGACTGACAAGTAACACATTTATGCCAAAATATGAATTATACCAAAAATCTGCAACTGAGAATATGCTTTCCTAGAATACATAAATAGATGCTAGCAGTTTCCTTTAAAAAAATTAAAACAATTTTATTGTAGTTTTTATTGTCAATACTGTAAGCAGAGTCCAACTGTGACAGGCTATTTTATTCAACAAAATCCATAACAGAATGCCAAGAGTTTGACATATGTTGATAAATAGCTTATTCCTGTTTTATTAATCTTGCAATATGACCCATATTATAGACTCGTCTCCTGTAAAACACTTTTGTGATTGTAAAGCAAGCAATATTTATCTGTCTGAAGTGAAAAGGTATACATAACACTGAAGATTGGTTAGAAAATCTTTCAAGAAGAATAATAGAAATTATTTCTTTTTATCCCCCCCCCTCCAAATTTATGGTAAATCTTTGAAACATAAAATATGTTTGAATCTTTTTGAAATATGTTTGAAATATAAAGATTTGCTTCACCTTTGATTATTTCAGATGAATATGTAGAAAATGGCATGATGTTTCATTAGTTTCACTTTAATTTTTTCACAGAAACTACCATGTAATTCTACTACAGATTTTTATGCAAAAGTAAGTCTACTGGATTATTGTCTCTTTTTATTTTATTTATTTTCCACCTTTCTCCCAACAGTGGGACTCAATGCAGCTAATAACATTAAAACAGTACAAATTAGAACATCCATGAAAGTGTGAAATTAAAAAAAAAAATATAAACCATTTATAAAGTTAAAGCATTACATATTAGAGTGGGTCCCACTCTGGGAGAAAGGCAGCATATAAATGCACTAATAAATAAATATTAAATATATTAAATACATTAAAATACATAATTAAAATACATTTAAAAACTATACCACTTTAAACCACACTTGCATAGCATTGAGAGCCCAAACTCAATCAATTTATAGAAGTTTGATGGCACAAAAATGTCTTACCTGCCATGTTACCGGGCTGTACACCCCCAGTCCATGATATGGCTTAATTCGTAAAATATCTAATTATCATGGAATATAAATGATATCCTGCTATGACTGGGAACTTGCTGGCAAAGAGGAACTGGCTGCATATGTACATTGTAACACTAGATCAGACTGAGACCTTAGGGCATGGCTAGATCACAGTCAGGGAAACTCCAGAGAAAATGGACTGGCAGATGTCCCTCAACCTTGACCTTTAGAAACAATAGTGCCCTGAACTGCTTCCATGGAATGATTGATTGTCTTCGACCTTCTCCATTTGTCCACTGAAACTTTCATTCTGTCCCTTCACCTGTCCCACCATTAGGGAGCTATCATGATTCCCATCAGTCCCTTTGTCACCTTTGTCTGGATCCCATCGTCCACTCCTGGACCCCATTGTCTACTCTGCCAGAGAGCCATTAACACCTTCCATCTCAGGGCAAAAAAAAAAGAGCACTTAAACCCTCTTTCTGAGCCAGTGTAATAACCATTTTGGTGTAATAACCATTACTCTGCTGCTCTGATTCCCATTCTGGTACTACCCTTGGACCCTTGGTCTGAGCCACAGCATCTCGTCTCTTCACTTCTGGATACGTAAATATCTTAATTAAATGACTTAAATAGTCTGAATTTTTATGCTAGCAGCCAGCACACAAAGCTTAATACACTAGTTGAAAAAGTTTGCTGGATCCAGTGGAGCTAAAAATACTCCTTGATGCCAAGGTTTCTGAATCTGCATATCTGAGTTTATAGTATACAGACAAAGTATACAGAAACGCTGAGACTGGAGAAATCAGGTTTCCGCATCACGGATATATAGTACATAGGCACCTAGGAAACTCTTCTATAATAAGTCAGAATTTTGGTACATCTATCCCTGTATTGTCATCTCTCACTGGCTGTGGCTCTCCAGTATTTCAGGCTGCATTCTTTCCTAGCCCTTTCCAGAAATCTCTGGTATCACCTCTGGTACTAACAATAATTCATCCTACTTATCTTTCAGAATCAGATAAAATCAGACATGTTCACTGTGGTATGGCGGCAGTTCAGAAAGTGCAAGCTTCCACAAGTCCATTCAGAAATTGATCCAATAGGATTTATTCCCAAGCAAGTAGGTATAGGACTGCAGGCTTAAGGTGAATCCAATCTCTGTCATAGTGAGATCCATTTAAATCAATGGGACTTTTAAGTTAGTCATGGCCAAATTAAACCCCACTTGATCTAATTCTTGACATTCTGCTAGGTTTTGAGATTCTCAGAAATATGTAGCCCGTGAACCTGCAGCAGGCCTATAGCCATGACATTAGGGCTATGCTCTGTCCATTGATCTGATCTCAAGACCCACCTTAAAATCCAAAAAGCCATATTGGGTGAAGGATGCATCCAGACCTCTCCTGCCACCAAGCTGCAATAAAATGTGCAGAACAACACTGGAAGCAGGGCACTGAAGCATCCATCTCCCTCCCTCTCATATCACCATAGTTCACTGGAGGAAGGGTGCTGGATACATCATCCTTCAGTGTCCTGCTGCCAGTGCTGCAGAACTCCTTCTCCAGCTACTTGGATTTTAAGGTAAGTTGGAGGGTATTATTTGTGCTGTAAATGTGAATACCAAACAGGCCTAGCTTATGCCATTGTAACTGCCTAACAGGATGCCAGCCAACAGTTTCGTTTCCAGTTTAGCAAAGCACCTGTCACCTGTCCCAATACCAAATATGTCAGTAGTGAGTGTCTTTCTGCTAACTAGTTAGATCTGCAGTTTTTGTTAAAAAAAGAAAAATAAACCAAAAAGCACAGGGAATTCTTAATTGTCATTGGAGAAAAATCTAATGTTTTCAGATTTTGGGAAAGGTATTTTGATTTAAACTTCTCTTGTTCCTAATTGCCCTTATACCAAGACCTTTGATTCCCATAATACATGCCAAATCTATTTCATATATCCAGTTTATTAAAATAAATCTGGTAGTAATGAGATAATTAGACATTTTAATGAAGTCAAAAGGACACAGCCAAATGCTTCAAAGGCATTTAGAATAACAGAGTAAGAACAAAAATAGTTTGTCTTCACTTAAGGAAGAAATTAAATCGAACAGAAACATTTTTTTTTACAGACTTAAACTAAAAAGACATTCAGCAACTGTGGATGCTTATTACACTTATTCAAAATAAGTTCTTTATTTGAGAATAAACCTCTTAGAGAAAATAGGTAATTCATGAATTTAGTCTGATGCCTAGTCCAGGAACCTTCTTGTTGTTATTGTGTACCCTCAAGGTGTTTCCAACTTATGGCAACCCTAAGGCAAACCTATCACATGGTTTTCTGAAGCTGAGAGTATGTAATGTACACAAGGCCTCCCACTGGGTTTTTATGGTCAAGTGAGGAATCAAAGCTGGTCTCTATGATCATAATTCAATGCTCAAACCACCATACCGTGTGAGGAGGCCCAGAAACGAGACATAAAAATTCAAATGACAAGTCCAATATCTAAAAATTACATTCAGCTCAGGAGTTAAAAAGCAGACTTTAACATATTGGGGGAGGGGAGAGAGACCAATAAAGCAGTATGTACACTGAACAAGGTACTTCAGGAAGAAGAAAATAGGAACTATAATGCAATTCCAAAGGAAGAAAACAATACAAATATAAATGATCGCTGGCATAAATGAGTATGATTGCTAACATACATCTGAACCATTACTGCTTAAATGTTTATGTTTTGTGATGAACAGCTTCATGCTATCTCACCTTGGCTCCTGAGCCACATAGCCAAGAAATAGGATGTTAAGGCTAATTTCTCAATGAATGGGTCTCATGAATCATAATTTCATTGTGCAGTGTTGCAAATTGCTCACATGCAACTTGCTGCCATGCACCCACATTTTTCCTTGGTCATTCAAGGAGGATGTATTGCCTGGGACAGGCAAAGATACTCTAACTTCTCCTGCTTCTTGACAGCCTAATCAACAGTGATGACTCCAGAAGTGGGGGAAAGCCCCCTCCACACAACAAAGGAGTTCATCCTCACATTCCTTTCCCTCCACCCCCAAAATGTGGACTTCTGTCATTACTTGACAGAGGGGCACTCTTCATATGTACAAATACATTTATATATTATCAGCTGCGTATGCCAGGGACAACCAATGTGCAGCCCATCATCTGAATACATCGTCCCAGCCCACTTTTTGTAGACTGCCATTCCTTTTTTAGATATAATAATAATAATAATAATGATGATGATGATGATTTGGAACATAGTACACCCATCTAAGAAATATTCTGCACCCCCTCCCTTCAATTACACCCCCCCCCCGGGTGCCTCCACTGTTAACAAAGAATCAGGGCTTTTTTATTACTAGAGGAAGACTTCTGAAAACTGTCCCATGCTTGGTTCCTGCTAATATCCATAGTCAGCAAGATGGCTTATGCATTGGGAGATGCAGGATGGATCTCCTGTGATTCAATAAGAGTAAGAGTGATAACCAATAGAAAAATAGTTGGAAAGTAATTTCTTAAACTAAAAGAATGTCCTTGAGTTGGGCAATGGGAAGAGTGTTCTGCAACAAGTAAGGCAGGGGAAAATACGCACACTATGGATTTTTCATGAATCTATATGTGTATAACGTAAAATCACATAGTTTCACACAAAATCACAGTTTCAATTCCTGAAGCAGTCAGGAATTTTATTTAAGTGCATTGATTTCAAGGGATATCTGCTGAATGAAATTCTCAATGGATTATACTGGTGAGATTTGTAAGGTAAAGGTATTCTCTGCATAAAGAGTGCTATGCTGTGCATCTTTGCCATGTGTCTGTTAGAGATGAGATCTAATTGGAGAAGAAAGAAATGACAACTGCAACTGTATCACCAGAATGGTGCAGTGCAGTGGCTGAGTGCAGCTTAAATATTCACCCACCAAGTTCCATTGTACAACCCTAATACTTTAGACTTAAGGTCGTGGAATATATATGGATCTGTGGTCAATGCACATGGTTAATAACCAGTTGCAATATACAATGTGAGAGGCAATTCACATTCACATGCTACACATTCACATGTGTTCCTTAGTGTACTACCATCTGTGCAACAGTTCCACAAACATAATCCTGCTTACATCACTATCAGCCAGATTTGATTTGTGCACTGTGGCAAAACTCATGCCTTAATATGTCACTACTAAGATGCTGACCAGAGAGACATTACTAGGCTTTTAAGGGCTATTCACTCAAAGTTTTCTGCTTTATTTTTCCCCCACATTTTTTTAAGCAAAACGTATTTGAAAATTTTGGAAGAGTCATATCAACAAGCCAAATTCCTGCTATACCTCATCCAAGGGACTTGGACATCCAGGGCTCTCACTACACATCTTACCATTTCCTTGCTGAGTCTGGATACTGCTGCAATAGCTTCTGTTCTTTTACTTTCTACCTTTGTTGATGGTCTTAGCTAGAAACAGACGTAGAGTCAGGCATCTGGTTGCACATGACAGTACAAAGCCCTACTCATCTCTTCCAAATTCCCAACTTCTTTCACTCCCATAGCATTTTCCTTCTTAGCCCTCTTTTTCTTTCCTGTCCTTTCCTTTCCTGTCCTTTCCTTTCCTGTCCTGTCCTGTCCTGTCCTTTCTTTTTCCTTTTCCTTT
Organism: Cyclura pinguis; assembly: GCA_030412105.1. Taxonomy (NCBI): domain Eukaryota; kingdom Metazoa; phylum Chordata; class Lepidosauria; order Squamata; family Iguanidae; genus Cyclura; species Cyclura pinguis. The sequence goes on along the minus strand of CM059599.1, from coordinate 242,697,092 downwards.
TCCTTTCCCTTTATGTTCTGTGCCCATTCACTCCACCCTTACCAGCTTTTAATCCTTTACCCCAGTTTCTTCACATCCTATGCATTCTCTACTGCCTGTCTTTTTCCCACCTTAATTTATCCTGCTCCAGTTCTGACTGGTTCTCTCTCAGGTTGTGGCTCACAAAAGGCAAAAATTATCTAGTACTAAAACAATAACAAAGAAGATGAATGGTAAAGCTTTGAAAGAGATGCTTTGGGTGTTGCATCTCAGACTCATTACAACATACTGTTAAATTGGTATAATGATATGAAATATTTGCTCAAGGAAATGGAGAACTATTTAGCACTTTTGGTTCAACAATAATTATTAGAACATCTGCTGCTGAATAAATTTCAGTCTGTGAATTTTAATTTCTAGCTGGTGCAAGCAGGAATGTCATATAAATATTCCCTGGGAAAACTCTGAGGATTCAAGAAGAGTATAATTTATGGAATGATATATTACATTTGCCCCAAGTGTATTCCTAATTTCTTCCTGTTGGGTTTGTTAAAACAACATTTTTATATGAGTCAATAAAAGATGCATTAGAAAGAGTATTAAAAAAAAATAACTGAACATTCATGTCAACAGAATTGAGAAAAAATGCAAGACAAGTTCATCCCATGCATGAAATGTCTTCATGCTGGTACAACATGTAAGCCTGGAGACTGACAATTCTGGGTCATTCCTGTTTCCATCATCAGACCTTACAAGAACTGGCTTGTCACTGCACCTTTGACTCCAGAAGCACCAGGAGCCCTGATTCACAGCAGTGCAAAGCCAGCAGGGTTTCTTGCCCATTTGCAGAAAGGGAAGGGAAGCTGTGTTGCCCCACTGGAAAACCTTGTCCCAGGGTCTACAATTTTGATATTAAAATATGATTCCATGTGCCTGAGAGGTCGCTTGGATGAGCACGTAGGCAGCAATGGTTGAATGATCAAAAACCAGGTCATGCTAATAAAATCCCAAGTCACGTAGGCCCAGGAGACCTCAAGTTGTGCAAACCCACAGTAGACAAAGGGTCCTCAGCCCCTGAGAAGCCGACTTGAGGGGATTAGCATCTTTTCCCCAAGTTGAACACCAATAGCAATAAAATCCTATCAGGCAAGGACTATTTACATAAAGTCCCACCACAACCCAATGCAGCTGAAGAGACTTTGGCAAAACCTTGTAATCTCGTCACGCAAAGAAAGTTACCATTGGAGCTTCTTTCTCGTTGCAACACCCATTGTTCTCCCTGGGAAAGGATTAGCCCTCCAGGTACTTTTTCCCCTACAAATAGTCCCAGTTTTTGAGCAGTTCTTTGGATCACTCCCAGTCACCCCAGCAGACCTTTTCTCCATCTGTTGAGTAATCCCCTCAGCCCTCTCCATGCTGAGCTCCACTTCTCCACTGTTTTTCCCAGACCAAGAACTTCAGGAAAAGGTGCAGTATTACCCCAGCTACAACCCGTTCAATATTCTCCTATCCAGTTTCCTCTCTTTTGCTTCTTAATAGGTCTTGAGTGAATGTGTGAGTGATTGCGTTGGTGCGTGAGACTTTCATTCAATAAAATCATTTTATTAGACATCGTTTGGTTTTTGGCTTGGCCTGACCCCATAAAAACTGGGTAAAAAGACCCCGCTAGGTTACCCTGCCTCTCACATTGCTATTGCTTGTGCTCTGGCTAGTTTCCATTCCCCATCACATGGAGCACATTGAGGTGTCCCCCAAGGGATCCCAGAAATCAGGGTAACAGCTGTTCTTGGAGCTGGTCCAGGGTTCCAAGCACTTTAACTTTGGGCTTACTGCAGAGTATTCATACAGACCTGGGCTGGGCCAGCTGCCTCTACTCTGAACTCAGCAAACCACCCATTGAAAAGAGAGATAGAGAGACGGAGGAAACACAGGCATCATTCTTCTCTGTAGTATTACGGAGATTAGAAATTAGGCAATGAAAATATTCAGTTAATTTATCTCTCAGTATCCTAAGGGCAATGTAATAATGTTTTCATACTGATAATTTGTCATGACCAAATGCAGATCCAGAATATCAATAAGTTTTGCTTTGGGGTTAAATTGTGATTAGGGAAGAGAAATGACTTTTGTCCTGTGAGACTACCTGTCTTTAAATTATTCAAAGGCTTGGTTGCATGAGTTGCATTGTTTTGGTATGGTAGGGGCATAGTTCTTCACAAATTTTCTCCTCAAAGGAAGCAATGAGTACTTTTCTTCTAGAATTGCTAGAAAGTGTTTGAAAATCAGTTTTTGAAGGCTGTTTGGAAGTAAGGTCTTTTTCTGAGCAAAATTCACACATGACTGTTCTGCACAGAAAACAGTGCTTTCTGCACAGGAAACATTTCCTGTGAAGAAATCAATGTTCCTGCACAGAAATTTTCCACAGTGAAAAAGATGATTCCTGAACAGAAAATGCCGTTTTCTCATTTGGATATAAGAAGGTCCCAATTACAGACCTTTCTGCACAGTAAACAGCTTTTCATGGAAGTAAACATTATTCCCTGCATAGAAATATTATCTTCCACACAATATCTATCTATCTATCTATCTATCTATCTATCTATCTATCTATCTATTATTTTCTCCACAGAAAATGCTGTTTTCTGCTCAAAACAACTGCATGTGAATTTTACACAAAACAAGTCCCAAATTACAACATTCTCATCAATGCAAGATTTTTCTCATCAGGGTTTCTCAAGATTTAAAAAAAAGTTTTTAACCAATTTTTTTTAATATTTTGAAATATTTTTTGTATCCCTATGAGTGCCCCAAAAATGACTTAAGCCTTCTATATACGTATGTACATTTCACTGGTATATTTCTCTTTGCCTTTTTCCATGAAAAATATTGAGTGAGAGCAGATGCAAAACTTGGAAGGAACGTGTTACAAGAAATGCCATTATCCATAATATATCATTTTGTTGTAGAATTCAAAGACATAACGGTTTTATTCTGGATCAGTATGCAAAGGGATCTTGTAGCACCTTCAAGACTAACTGGGAGAAATAATTGGAAGTATAAGCTTTTGTAGACTTTGTCTGCATCTACATTGGTCTTTATCTGATAAAGTAGACTTAGGCCCTTACTGTGTGACAGCACCATCCCGGCGTGACGACGCATTGCTGCCAGTCTGTGATGTGTGCCATTGCACAACAGTCCTGCTGCTGTCATGTCTCCAGCCATCGCAATTGTGCCGTATATCATTACCAGAAAAAATCCAGTAATAGCCCCCTTATTCGCAATGATCTCGTCAGCTGCAGGCATGCAGGAAGGGTGGAAGCACTGTCAAGTGCTTCCTTCCATAGTACAGTACAGGAAGAGGCCAGCTGTACTGTGGAAGGAAGGAGCGTGTCTTGAATGCTACCCATCCAACAGCAGCTGACTGATGCAGTGGGAAGCGGTCAAGTCCCAAGCCCATCATGACAGGACAATGCAGAATCGCAGCATAGTATGGTAAGAGCCTAAGTCTATGAAAGCTTATGCTACCAATTCCTTCCACTCAATCTTGAAAGTGCTACAAGGCCACTTGGTATATTATTTTGTGAGATTCGCAAGGGCATACTAATGTTCTTTTTTAGAAAGAAAAAAAGTTAATGTGATAAATGATAATCTCATTACTTTTGAGAAAGGGTACATTATTCCTCAGTTGTTGTTTAATTGTGGTTTAATTGTTGTTGTTCAATTAATGTGATTTGGGTAAGGGAGAGTTGAGCCTTGTTTGTATTTTTAAGTGAATTTTAAAAATACTTTTTAAAAGTACCCCAAAGTATCTTGGGATAACGAATAACAAATAATAATATGAAGTCAAGCTCTACATACAAGCTAATGTCAGCCCGCATAAATAGCTCCCCAAGAACTATTTGGTTGCTTTTAATTCAGTTTTCCTAGTGTGATGTTAAGCATTTACACATGGCATATGATCAATGAGGCAAAGCTGAGTGAAGTGTCAAATCTGTTACTCGTATGATGTATAAAATGCATAGATCAAACTTGCAGGGAAACCAAAAAATCTGCCACAGAATCTGCTTGTGCCAAATTGTCCTTGTTCCAAGGGTGGCAGTGCTAGACTGTTCACAATGCCTGACTGCTTTATCTTAATAGAATCTGTGGATGGACACGAAGGATTCCGTTCCTCAAAATACTATAGAGAAAGTTACATATAGTCAGCCCTCCACATTTGTGTGTTTCACTTTTGCAGATTTGATTATTCACGGATTATTTGCTGTAACCTCTTGCTGCCTCCCTAGGCCATTTTTAATAAGTACTGTGAACCTTGTGAGACTGAGAAACTGTGAACGAGCCTTGTAAGTCCCTCCTAAAAATGGTGTGCCTTGTGCCTTGTGAAGGAACCCTGATGCTTCAAAGGAATCCACAGTGGGTTAAATATGGTGATCACACTTATTTTTTGTGTTAAATATGGTTTGGGAGAGCCTAGAGTTATTCATGTTTTTTTCACTTTCATGGTGGTCCTGTGCCCCTAACCCTAGAGATGTGGAGGGATGACTGTATACGTCTGTATAAAATATTGTGTTACTTTGAAGGTGGTGAATGAAGAGGAAGAATTTTCAAAGAAATCAGAAGAAACACTTTTTTTTTCACATATAAATGTCAATGAGTGGCTTTGTATTACAAGTCTTGTTGAAAAATGTGTGTTAATTTTGTTCATTATTTTCCACTCAAACTCCACTAGCATGAAAACAAGATCTGGAAAGAGATCTCTGTAACAGAGTGCACAAGAGCATCTGATCCATTCAAACATATGTTGGGTTCATTGTGCTTGACTTGTATATTGCTCAAAATGTTGCAGCTTCTTTCCCTTCCTGGAGCTTCAGACTTGTATAGCATTACTTGTGAAAGTGACCAGTGAGCACAACTCAGATTCACTTTTGACTAGAGATGTGAAGGTCTGAGAGAGGAGAGGGGGTGACAGAAAAATTTGGGGGAAAATATGAACTTTTTTTTTCCTGGAAAAACTGAAGAAATGGATGATGGAATGTTTTCTTTTAGAATGATGAATGAAACATTTAATACAGGGTTTCCGCACTTTACTGTTCCAAAATTGAAACTTCCGAAAAACTGTGTTAAGAGAAATACTGTTAGGTAAGATTTGTGTACAGTGTGAGATTGTTCCCATTCCTAGTCTTGCTTTCCTCTTCTTGGTTCTTTTTATGGGAATGAGTGTGTTGTATCTGCTTGACTGTATAGACTACTAACAGAGATAATATAATTTTCCCTAGTTGTGATGGTTTCTTCTATTTTTATTCATTTTGTTTGGGTTTGGTTTTGGTTTTGCCTTGTCCTTAAACTGGTAAAATGAAAGAGGTTCTTTATAGTGTAGATGCTCCTAACAGTTCAGGTCCTTGTAGGTCCATTTGTAAGAATAAATAAAGAAACAATTTTTAAAAGTAAGTTTTATTTGTAATTATATTCTGAATAAATAGTACTTTTAGTACAACGAACATGATGGTTTTATGCCAAACCAAGTACCCCCCCAATCCTATGAATTTCTGGAAATTTTCTCTCTTGTTTTGAATAAGAGCACCATCATAGCTGACCTTGACATCCAAGGGCCAGCTGAACCAATACCAGGCCAGCAGAAATTGCTGAATCCAAACTCCTCCTGGCCTAGAGGTATGGGAAATTACTTACTGATATAGACTAAGCATTGATTTGGGTTCTGTTTTGCAAAATTCAGGACTCTCAAGAGAAACTGGGGTGTTTGGAAAGTCAGCTTTCCATATCCACCATTATGTATCCATGGATTTAACCAACTATAGCTTGAAAATATTAACCCCCCCCCCAAAAAAAAGATGAAAGAAATCGAAAAAGCAAACTTTGATTTTGCCATTTTATAAAGCAATGCCATTTTACTACACCATTGCACATAATCTGATTGAGCATCCACAAATTTTGGTATCCCCAGGGGGTCTTGGAACCAAACTCTGGCAGATACCAAAGGCCCACTGTATAAAGTGTAAAACTTAGTGTATTGTGGAATGTGTATGTGTTACTAAGAACATAGGAATTGGAAGTTCTGAGCATAAGGCCAGCCTAACACACACACACACACACACACACACACACAAAATATGCTAGGGAGGGAATAGAGACAGTGAACTGACCTATAATAATGACCTAGAAAGGTGCCACACTAACAGATTCCTGGCTGATGCCATCAGATAGCTGATGCAACCTAATGGAAGGAAGCCAAGAACTAAATATCCCTAAAGTGTTATGTTACAGAGAAATGGCCACTAAGATCTTTGTCCTGATTGGAGGAGAATATTATATCTATAAGTGAATGCCACTAAAGATTTGTCAATTGACGCAAACCACATGTGTCAACCAGCCACATATGAAGACAGCTGCCTATGACAACTTTAATGTTGCTAACACTGTTTCTGGCTGATAACAAGACAATGCTGGTGAGATTTAGACTATGCTAAGATATATTTCCCATTCTGCTTATAAAGGATGCAGATAGATATAGCAATGCTGAAGGATGCCTGTGTGTTCCTCCATAGATGGAATATGGGTTAGGACACCACAACATTGGGTAAGTTGTATGGTGCCTTACCTGCAATGTAATGCAATGTATGTAATGCACTTAGGCACTGAAAAGCCTGTGTTTTTCCTTATCAGGAATGTATGTTTGTATACTTATGACTGCATATAAGAAGCTAGTAAAATGCAGGCTGGACAGGGCTGCTGTTAGATGGATTGGTAATTGGTTGACGGACCGAACCCTTTTCATCCTGGAGAGAAGTGACTAGTGGGGTGCCACAGGGTTCTGTCCTGGGCCCAGTGCTATTCAACATCTTCAACAATGACTTGGATGAAGGAGTGGAGGGCATATTGATCAAATCTGCAGATGACATCAAATTGGGAGTGGTTGCTAATACCCCAGAGGATGGGATCAAATTTCAAAATGGCCTTGACAGATTGGAGAGCTGGGCCAAAGCTAACAAAATGAATTTCAACAAGAGAAATGTAAAGTCCTATACTTAGGCAGAAAAAATGGAATGCAGAAATATAGGATGGGGGACGCATGGATGAATAGCAGTACATGAGAAAGGGATCTAGGAGTCTTGGTAGATCACAAGATGAACGTGAGTCAGCAGTGTGATGAGGCAGCCAAGAAAACCAACACGATTCTTGGTTGTATCAATAGGAGTATGGTGTCTAGATCGAGGGAGGTAATGTTACCACTCTATTCTGCATCGGTTAGGCCTCATTTGGAATACTGTGTCCAGTTCTGGGCACCTCAGTTCAAGAAGGATATCAACAAAGTTGAACGTGTCCAGAGGAGGGTGACCAAATAGTGAAGGGTCTGGAAGCCATGCGCTATAAGGAACAGCTTAGGGAGCTCGGTATGTTTAGTCTGCAGAAGAGAAGGTTAAGAGGGGACATGATAGCCATGTTTAAATACTTGAAGGGATGTCATGTCGAGGAGGGAGTGGGCCTGTTTTATGCTTCTCCAGAGACTAGGACAAGGAGCAATGGATTCAAGCTGCAGGAAAGGAGATTCCACTTGAACCTCAGGAAGAACTTCCTGATGGTCAGAGCTGTCCAGCAGTGGAATATGCTGCCTCGGAGTGTGGTGGAGTCTCCTTCTTTGGAGGAGTAGAGACTGGATGGCCATCTGTTGGGAATGCTTTGATGGGTGTTCCTGCATAGCAGGGAGTTGGACTCGATGGCCCTTGTGGTCTCTTCCAACTCTATGACTCTATGATCCTATGATTCTATGAAATAGGCCAAAGACTAACAGAGAGTCTGCTCTTCTCCCATATTAATATTCTGAAATTCCAGTACTTAAGAATGCTGAAGTGAAATGTTGATGCTAACTCTGCCTGTTTGGACTTTACTGTGATTCATGAATTGGAAGCCCAGGCAACCAGATATTTATAATAGAGATCTCCAAAAAAACTCATAGTTCCTCAATGTAAAGGGATAGCAGTGGGGAACCATGCCTGTTTTATTATTATTATCCTCACCCTAGCCTAACTTTATGTGAGCATTGCAGCTGTGTCCCTAGACTCAAAGAGATTTGGAACTGATATAACTGAGCTTCCCTTTCACATCACCCATTCTGCCTCCGCTTTTCTGGCTCTGTTGCTGGGAGATTATAGCCAACTGCAAACAGTTCAGCAAAGTGAAATTCTGTTAACAGTTCTCTAAGAGCAGCTGGCAGAAAAGGAGATTTCCGCTGTCAGAAGAGACCTGTGTTTAATCCTAAACACCTACAGTTGATGCTTGTTTGTGTTAGGATCGCACTGCCCACATATATAGAATATGTTTAGGCACTGAGACTGACAGACCAATCCTATATGACTCATTAGTGCAGTACCATGTGGTTTCAGAATGACAGGGGAACGCAATCTTGCAATTTGTCTTAGAGCTATAAATGGAAGGAGTTAAAGAAATGATCCATGCATACATGCTAATGTAAGCTAACTAACCATGCTGGAAATGAGGAGAGTCATCAGGAATTAATTACTTTGGGGATTATGCAACAGCACTGCAGGGCAGTGATGCAGAAGGATAATAGGCTGTGAGCTAGATGTTAAAACTCCCAGCTCTCTAAAACTGTGGTGAAAACTGCACCAACCCTGATCTCAGCCAGCAATTTCCTTTAAGTGCTGCTGCAGCTGCTGCTGGAGTGGAGGTGGCTATTGGCAATAGAAGTTGATGGACTGAGTGGAAGGAAGAGGGACTTTGGATGCCCCCGATAGCTACCCAGGGCTGCTGGACAAACTATTCTACCTTCTTTCTTATGGTAAACTTCTTAGACATACTGGAAATCCATAAACACCCTCCGTCTGTGATAGGAGGAGAGCAGCTATACCCTCGTACATATCCATGTGCTTTCTATCAAACCTGACGCATTCCCTAGAAGACACTCTTTCCTTTCCTATTCACAAAGAATGTGAATAGGACTTTCACACCAGGTCATAGCATAATGAAAATGGCCCCAGTTCTATTTGGCAATTACAAATGCATAACCACAACAGTTGTTACATGGCTATGCAGTGACTCCTAGTCAATTCCCCCTCCCCATTCTACTTACTGGGCAGCAGCCAATTAAATCAATGGGGGTCCAGCACTTGAGAAACAATTGGCTGACATTCCTGTCCACTCCTGTAAGCAGTCTCTGTAGCAATAGCTAGAAGCTGGAGATCACTCACATGAGGTGTGTGTGTGTGTGTGTGTGTGTGTGTGTGTAAATGTCAGTCAGCTGCTTCCCAAATGACAGGAGAACAGACACACATCAATCACAGTGAGGGTTGGGTGATTGGGTGACAGAATCTAAGCCATTATTGCTTCCTGATCCATACATCTTGGGCGGGGGGACTCCCCTGAAGAAGGAAAAACAAGCAACACAATAAAAAAAGAGCAGGAAAATAATTCTGTTGCATAAACATTCCCTCATTGATGCACCACAGTGAAAGGACTTAGAAGGCCACATATAGGATCAGGTTGTCCAGGGAAATGAGGGGTGATCTTTTGATCTGGCAGCAGTTCCTGAAGCATTTTAAATGGCATGTCTTTTAGGAAGCAAGATCTCCTTTTAGAGACCAAAAATCTTTTAGAGACCATTTAGATGCAGCAGGGCACTTGGCTTTGGCATTCTTTTCAGATATATATGAGGTACTGACAGGTGGTCTATTTCTTGGGTAAAATCTAAGATTGCTGGAGATCATAAATTTCTTTGAGGATTTTCCCCCAATTTTGGAAAAATCTGCTTGTAATCCAATATTTTAAACAATTTAGTGATTCATTTTCAGTGCAGCACACAAGCCAGAGATCAGCTTATCAGTTTCTTTTCTTTCAAAATGTTGGTCACATCACATGTTTAGTAAGAACCTTTATCCTGCATGACATATTTTCCTCAAGGATGAAGTCATGTTTCTAGTGTACCACGTTCCTGCTTGAAATAATGTTATCGTAGACACTTTATCATATCACCATGTTGTTGCATTTCAGGGCTGGATCACATGAGCCATGGAGAATCCAAAAGTGATGCCAGAGGCACTGTGGGACTCTGATGTTTGGAAGTCTAGTATGGTATTTTCCAGTCAATTACACCAGCATGAGAACAGCACACAACGCAGCAGATAGAATTCCAAACTCACAGTGTGTTTGGATTAATAAAGAAGCAATATGCTTCAGTTACAGAAACCCATTTTGAAATTTGACAAAGAGAATCGTTAATAGCTAAAAATACAGCTACAGTTCTATAGCATAGAACAGTTTAAAACAAACACAAAACATTGCCATAGGTGATGGGAGGATATCAGACTTGGGTTTTCAAAGCTGTTTCTTTATTAAAAAAAAAAAAAAATAGAAGATAGTCATGAAACCCAACTGTGAGTGGCAGCACATAATTCATGGTTTTGTTCCATAAAACTAATACAAAACTATAAGTATAAACATTAGAATGTGTCTCAGGAAGTTAAAGAGGAAACTTGAGAGTATATGTGCACGTTGACAAGGGTCTGTGGAACAAAACAGTCCACAACAAGGCCATAACTGTGGTGTCAGTTTTGATAGGACACCTGATTTCAGAGATTGCAGATAAGAGACCCAAAAGATGGAGGGCTCAGTTGTCAAGCTTCCTGCACGCATGATGGGGAAAAGAATCCACTGTATCCCAAAAAATCAACAGTGTAGGTCACCACAGACAGCTGGAAAAAATAGAGGGATTGCTATTTATTTATTAATGTGCTTTTTAGGTTTTTCTACCCATTTTTCCTTTATGGTTCACGAAGGGATGCATGACATTTATTAATGTATGACAAGTACACTAAGAACTACAACTGTAACAAACCAAAAGAAGGCAGCTCCATTTGGCTAGAGTTAGAATCTGCTTTCTCTCTCATAGGGCAGTTAGTACTAGCTCCTACTGAAGCAGAGCTGTCTGTTTTGCTTTTTAATGTGCGGTTCCCTTCTTCAGAGTGAGCCATTGAGAAGAGGAAGACAGCAGCGATGGCACATATCCTCACATCTCAGGCAGTGAGACATTTTGCAGAGCTCCTACTACAATATAAATGAAGCCCTAAGAGGTGGACAGTATGGTACACTACTTGAACCACTCCACTAGCAATCCAAAGGGCCAAAGTGCAATTTGCAGGAAAATATCAGGTACTCTGAATGGAGTCTGAATGTTAGTGTGGTGTGACTAGAGGTGTTTTTCTTGTGGGCGGGTGGAAGAGGTTAAACTGCCGTCGCTTTGTCGTGGGTAGTACCGGTTGCAAGATTGTTACGTCTATCTATTTGGTGTATTTTTCCAGTCTTGTGGGAAAGCTCTGAAACATGGGAACCATGTCACATGGTGTAGGTCTGCAAGTGGCTAACTCAGGTTAAAAAGCTTACATCATGTGAAAGCTCCTTTCTTTGTTTTCTCTTTGCTTTGTTGTTTTTGCTCAAGTAACTGGCTTTTTATGCTTCATGGCCAACAGTATGTATCCTGCAATGCTTCAAATAAGCTTTAACTTAGACTAGACACACTTTGCATGGCTGTGTTTCAGTTTGGTGCAACTGGCAATGACCCAGCACAGTTTCTTCTTTTGCACTCTGCACATGCCCTAGCACCAGTACCTAGGCATCCTAACAAGTTTTACATCCGGGTGTATATTCCTAGGGAAAACCTACCTGCCAAGAATCCCCAGCCTTCCATGGCCAAATACCAGGACATATCATAGCAAGTTCTAAAACGATAACTAAGGATAACCAGACAGGAAAGTGACTGCTACATGGCATCTGTTAACAAATAAAGGATGAGTGAGCAAATGTGGCCTCCTAGATGTTGGAGTGCAAGTCTGCAACTCCCATCAGCACCAGCTAATATAGTGAGTTGTCAGGGCTACTTGTAGTTTGAATCCAATATTAACTGCAGGGTCACAAGTTGCACACCCTGTCTGTAGTTATTATATGGCTCTTAGGGGTGAAGACAGAACTTGCCAAGAGTCTGAATGTTCCCACCGGTTATATAAACTGCTGGATTGTCCCAAGGAATTTCATATCTTTCTTATTGTAAGACATGACACAAAGTTAAAGTTGCTATCTTAGGTAGCAAGTCCCACTTAATGGAGACTATCTCTGAGTAAACATATTTAAATTATGCTATACAATGTAACAAATTATTGGGGCAAGATTGGCAAGTGAATTCTGCAATAATTGGAATGTTTATGGATGCCTCTAGAACAAAGTCTTAGAGGTTTGCAGAAAATCAATAGTCATGCTGTTTTGTGTGATGTTATTATCACCAACTCCACATTTAAAGTTCCTTTCATAAGTGAGAAACTGGAGATGCAGCCTTTTTAGAAAATAATAGTTTTCAGTGGCAAGATAATTCCTTAAAATAAAAGTATTACCATATGAACTGGACTTATATTTGCATGTATCCTTGGAGACCTAAGCAATATCTGGCTGAGTGAGTTTCATAATCTTGATCTATGGTCTAGCAAGTCGGTGGAGCTACTAGAGTGCTACCATCATTTCATGTTTATTCTATCTTTTATTTTAATTTTGATTTGATTATTATTATTTTTTTGTTAAATGCAGAAACTATCTAACTCTATTAAGCATCCATAAAAACCTTGCCTTACCTCTTGTTAGTTTCATTATTAATGGTAATACAAATGTTTAATCTTCATTATTTGTATAATATGTGAATCCCTAAGATGCAAGAATTGTATATATAAATATGAAAAAAATACTATGTATTAATAATAACTGTTCTTTATCATATAAGAAAAGGCTAGGAATGGTATATGTATGGAGTTGAACAACTCATTCTTATACAGACTCAGCTCAGATTAGGGATAGAAAGAATATTCAAAATATTCGAAAAATGGTTGAAAAGCATGTTTTTCAAGTATTGAGAAGCCCTGACAAGAAGACTCTGGGAACAGTGAGAATCTCTGCATATTTCAATATAGAAATATTAATTCTGAAACAGAAAATGATTTATGTACAGAAAAAAACCCGCTTTGTAATTGGGATTTTGTTCTGCACTGCAATATTTCCCACGCAGAAAATGCTATTTCCTGTGCAAAACAACCGATCACATTCAAAAAAATGAGGGGACTTGGCCTCTGGCAGGCTGGCCAGGCAGACATTCCTGCCACAGCTTTGCAGTGAGGAACACTTTCATGGCAGAAATGCTAGCCAGAGTGATCTCTGAATAGCTCCCCTTGGATGAAAGGGGAGCAGAGGATTACCCAGTTGGGGTCCAGAATTCCCCTTATGTGCAGTTACTTGCAAATATATGCAGAACAAATTGGAAGGACAAAGGGAGTGACATCTTGCCTCTGCTGTGGCATGCAACTGTTTAGATCAGAAGATTTAACAGCCCTATGCCAGCAATCTGCTTTTTAAAAAAGAAAAAAAAATCTAAGTAACCATTTTAACTATAAAAGTGAAGAATCCTTCTGAATAAGAACAGCAGTGCCTGTGCAGCCACATTTTTTATACAATCAAGAACCAAGTAAGTCTGTCTCACAAGACTGAAATAAATAAATTAGAAAACTAGGACTTGATGATTTAAAAGAGAATAATTAAAGATTTAAGTGCATGCATTTTGTGAATACACTGAATTGTATTTTATTTGTAAGATAGAATCAGATTTTAATAAGGAGTAATGATAGCATGAAGAAATGCAGACCTTAGCAGTTTGAAGTTTATAACACTGTTTTGCTGCCAGTTCTGCCTAGTCTCAAGTGAAATGAATTTTTAACACTAACTGCTAGACTAAGGGAAAGATAAAACCTTCTCAGAAACATTCTCAAGAAGGACTACAATGGATTTTGGAGGAACTATGCATGAAATTCCTAAACCAGGAGAATAAGATGCTGGAGAATATGAGGAAAGAGTTCAATGTCAAGGAACCATGGCAAGAGATAAGACAAGAGCTAGACGCAGAACCTAATGTGGAAGTGAAAGAAGATGAAAAACAGATGGAGAGACAGACTCAAGCTGAATTAATAGAGAGAACTACTGGCTTGGAGGAGATTTATGAAAAAGAAGCTTTGGTTTGTGGAATAGAGATTTTAAACTAGGGAGAATGGAATGGGGAAGAAGAATTTAAAATAGGCTTGTAAGTACATTATTTTGATGGTTCAATGAAACCAAGCTTAGCTTGCATGATTGAAGAGGATACGAGAAAGATATCTAAAATATAGGGACTATCTCAGGATAGGGACTTTAAAATGTCATGTGAGAACCAATTTGAAAGAGTAAGAGTGTATAGTCCATGGAAAAGATGGATATCTGGGAAGAGGGGACTTAAATTCAAAGTGAATATTCTGGCATAAACTAAGGCCATTTCTGCACTACACTGTCATAGTGCTATCATTCCACTTTCAACATCCTATGGAATCCTGGGGTTTGCAGCTGAGGGAGGGGCATTTAAAATTCTCAGCCAGAGAGCTCTTTGGCGGCAGTAAATGACAAACTCCGGAATTCCACAGGATGTTGAAAGTGGAACAATAACACTATAACAATGTAGGATGGAAATGGCCTAGATTAAGAGATGGTTACAGACTCTGGATAATGATAACTGAATTGAGATTATGAATTCTGGAATGGATTTTATAATATAATATACTACTGATATCTGGATTTAGAAATTTCATAAAACATATAATGGATTTATAACTTTAACTTGTGATAATATTAGCAGGAATAATGTTATTTAGTATTATTAATGTTATAGATTATGTACCAGTCATTATTTAAGCAATTTGTAATGGAATATATTAGAAAATGAGTTATTGATATTATTCTAGATTATATTAAACTTGAACAAAAAATTAATTTGCTTTTTCTTTTCAAAAGTATGTATTGGAGAAGGGGGAAGAAGAGAAATGTTAGACTCTCCTCCTCTTCCTCCCCTCTCCCCAGGGGAAACTGAAGCTGACACATTTATCTCTCCAGTAAAATAGCATTAAAGCTTACTTGGCTGGCTTTGAATCCCTTTGTATTTTAGATACTAAAATGAGATTGTAATTTATTTTCTTTTTCTACCTGATTTTCGTCACTGACAGCTACACAATAGGCAAATATGACATGACATATCTCTCTCTATACTGAGAATAGCCACTGTAGATAGCTGAGAATTTAATTTCAACATAAATGAATTTCTCATTAAACTGATACAAAAAAAAAGTCTTGGATAACAAATATTATGTAAAAGAAACAGACTGAAAAAATCTACATACAGTACTAGTAATTTTTGCTGAATATCAGGATTAATTTAACAACTCTAAAACTTATCTTTGGTTGCATTCTTTTTGTCTATCACTTGAGATTTTTCAGTAATGGAAGACTGGATTTCACTCATGCTTGTTGCAGCATTTTGCTTCATTTTACACGTTTCCACTATCCGCTTAAGTAGATTCAAACATGCCATGTCCAGTGATAATTAAAGTTTCACTGATAACATAACACAAAACATGCAGGTGTGAATGAGGAATGACAGGCTAAATACAAGAGACAGAACTTTTACTTCCCCCTCACATAATGTTTTTCAACTGATTGAGTCCATACGTCAATGTCAGTAATTATGTGACTAACGATCAAGCATAACTTCAGGTAATCTCCATGAATGGATGGAAGCCTCTTGACAAAAACCAGAAGAATGTTTGAAGCTATGACTATGACCCATTCAATTTCACACTTGGTAATCAGGACAGTGTTTTAGGTATCAAATGACAAATAAGCCCTGTGAACATCCAAATACAATATGAATCACCTGGGGTACAGCCCATCATTTCAAAGTTCATGTTATACTAGGATGTAAAGCAAATGTACATCTATGGTGTATGCTGCAAGATATAAATGATGTTCTACTCATGTTGGAGGTGTTCACTAGTTCATAAGAAGGAGAGTTTGATTTTGAGAGCACCTGAATTTATGAGGTGTTAACAATAGTACCTATGGGTCACGTTCTGGGAATGCCAACAAACCAAGCTGTCAAGAGGCTATCAAGATACAAATGCACCTGTCAGCATGGAAGATGCATCATTTCAAAGACGCCTACAGATAAATTGCTGTCCAATCCACAGGAACTGTTCTCTGTGGCAAACGACAAAGCTGAATATGCTTAGCAGTCAATCAAAGAATAAATACAAAATCAGCTCAAGGAAAACCTTTCTACAATTCTGTTTATGCTATATTAGGCAATCAATTTTGTTCCTACCATTGCAAGAATATTCCTCTATGGCTCTCAGAAGATGTTCTGGAGCCATGAATAGAGCAATCAAACCAACAGGAATCAGGCTAATCAAAGAGAGTTGTATCAAAAGAAAAGAAAAGAAAAATTGTAAGAATAGGCCTCCACTGAACAAATCCTATATGAAAGTGAAGCAGCATGCAAACCTCTTTAAATCAGCAGTGAATATTTTCAAACACAGAGAGAGAGAGAGAGAGAGAGAGAGATTGCCTGTTGCTTAGAATTATATCAATAGATCTCTGATATTATACAATCAACAACACTTAGCAAATGAACTACTGCTGGCAGGCCATTGACATATCTTCCTCAGGGAACATTATGGTCATAAAACAATGAACAAGACCTGAGCATCAGGGAAGTACTAGTCTTGTATATATCAAGAAGTAGTTCTCCCCAACACACCATCTGGTCCATTTTGTAATGGCCATCACAGAGCTTACAAAGGTTACTTTGCACTACAGTTCCCACATTTCCTCCAGCCCCTGGCTGGAAGATTCTGGATCCCGTAGTAACAGGAATTAGGCCAATCAAAGAGAGTTGTGTCAAAAAAGATAAAAAAATGTGGGTGAGAATACTAAACAAATGTCATATGCAAGTGCAGCAGCCCACAAACCTCTTCAAACCAGCAGCAAAAATTTTCAGACACACATACACACATATTGTTCTAGAAAAATATCAGTAGATTTCTGATATTACAAAATCAGCAACACTCAGCAAAACAATACTTAGGCTGTTATCCTGTTAATTACATCATCGTAAACTGATTTATGATCACATAAAGGTGAATTGTGTTATTGTGCAATGTTCAAATTCTCAGGAGGGGAGCAGAGATGTAGCTACATCTTCAAGACCATTGTGTAAACTGTGTGACAGAAGTGCTATGGGTCCCATTCCACAATGAGTTCTGTTGTGCAATAAGCATCATTGTGCTATGCATGCTGTTGCACAACTGAGGCAACAGGACACCACACAGGTTGCCCTGATATGCATAGTCACAATCCACTACAAGGGTTGCATGTCATGTAAGAGATGTAGCGACATCATCATAAAGCTACAAATTGAAGCCCCTAATGCAGGAAGTCCATCAGTGAGTTTCTTATTATGCAGACTCACCTACTCATCACAAAGCGTTCCTTATTGTTGAAACTTTGTTCAGGTTTGGGTGGCATTCAGATGGTGGTGGTGATGATGATGATGATGATGATGATTACGATGATTACTAAAAGACCACTAACGGGAAGATGATTATTGAGAGTTATGTACCGCTTCTGGGGTGAAACAACTATGCCAGCTAGACCAGCCTTACCAGAAGTATGTGAGAATCATTCAACTTTGAAGTGATGGTGGGTTATACCTTCCTACTGGCTCTACAAATCTAAGAGTAACTACTTCCACTGCTGATTGGAACATTTAAGTTTTCTAAGTTTTGCTGACCAAATGATGATGATATCAAGAACTCTGTGTGCAAAGTTGTATATCTTGTCCATAGTCCTGTTTAAGCTTTGCTCACCATGCTGTCTTGAACACAAAAGCAGGTGTTACCAGGCTGTATACCCCTGAACTTTGATATGATTTATAATTTAATTAGCAAGACATATTAATTGGCTTTGACATAAAATGTGTCCTGCTATGGCTATATGGCCAGGCTAGACAAGAGGAGAAGACTGGCTGAACATATGCACTGTGAATTAGGTTAGAAACCCCCTCTAGGCATAGTCAGATCATAGTCAGAAATCACCAGGTAACTCCAGAGATAATAGGCTTGAGGCTAGCCTTAATGTCTCTGCCTTCTGGGATAATAGCAACTGGGAGATGCCCACAAAGCTGCTGATTGTCTGATGTCCTTTTCCTCTGACCAAGCAATCTTTCTTTCACCCTAAAACCTGTCTGACAAGCACAGAGCTATCAGGCAACCATTAGCCCTTTTGTCACCTAACACTAAAACCATCAGTCCATTCTAGACCCCATTGTCCACTCTGCAAACTCCATTGTTTACTCAGCTGGAGAGCCATTCACATCCATGTCCTCCAGGCAGAAATCTGTTTGGACCAGCTAACTTGCAGTACATTGATGGCTGGCAGCCACTATGCCACTCTGATGCCTGACTGTGTACTGGCCTTAGACACATGTCTAAGCCTCATCACTGCTTCTTTACAACTGTTCTGGATTGATAAATACTTCCCATTTCATCCTAAATCTCACTATCTAAAAACTTTCCTCCCTTTTCCTTCGGTTTGCCTTGTGTGAGTGTGTGACTTATATCTTGTGTACGTATGTTTAATTTAATTTATGTTTAATTCCCCCAATAAAACACGTTTAGCTTACTTTTGAATCTCTGGCTGGTTCTTCCCCCCCATAAACATTGGTGTCAAAGATCTTGTTAGGTTACCTTCCCTCGCAGGCCTCATAATTTAAGCTAATAATTCCTCACCTTTGCACAGAGGTATTGGCATCGTGGGTTGGCCTCTGAGTCACCCACGTTTTGGGGTAATACAAGGAACATCCTATTCCCACCTCTTCTGTTCTTCCTTTGCTCATATGGAAATGGACATGCCTGAAGATGAGAAGTTTGTGTTCAGAGGGGGCTTGTCCAAGATTCTTGCTCAGAAAGAGAACCTCTATATGAATAGGGACCCATCATTCAAATACATCACTTTCCATGTAAGAAAAATAATGACAGAGGGAGAGGAGCTAGGAACTTCTTTCCTACCATGATCAAGAAAACATGATAAGTTATGCTAAAACAGGGCTTTTCTGTCTGTCTGCCTGTCTGTCTACCTACCTATCTTTTGATTATCTGAACGGTCATCATACATTAAGGACAGGCCAGAATCTAATCTTCCCATGGCATGAGAGAAACCCAGTTGAAAGTCTGTGTTCAGGAGTCTTGTATCCTGTTAAGATACTTCTTATATTAACAATATCTGTATGGAATTAGAATCAGCAGGAAAGGCTCCATGAACATCGTCAAAGCACACATTTTAAACTCTTGCAGTTAGTTTAAAAAAAAAAAAAGTCAAGGAACACTCTCTGAAACGTCCAAAAGGTATAATTTTCAGATCTGGCTGACAACATTTGTTTTCTTTCATCTTACCATGATTGATACACATTGTACTAGAAAGGCTGCAAATATCTGTTCTTCCTAAGATTAACAAGTATCATGATAGTTTCCAATATTCTATTTTAAAAAGAAGCAAAGGAAATAAGTCTTCAACTGAGACATTCTCTATTAAAATAGTAAAAAGTAAAATTTGGACTGAAAAAACAGTAAAACTTTGCAGTGTGCAACTAGAATTAAACTATGCAACAAATGAAAAACCTTAGAAACCATAATAACATAATGGTTTCATTGTACAAGTGAATTCCTGAACTATGAGGGAAGAAAAGGGTGTGGTTCTGGCATTTCTTGTCGCTAAGCCCTTTGTACAAAATGTAACAAATAGGACCTAGGGAAAAGAAAGATTATTCTGAATAGTAGTATGAGAATACAACTTTTCTGATTTCTCTAGGTGGATACATAAATACAGTAGGGAGGCAGGCAGGCAGGCAGGCAGAAACACAGGCTATTTCTGCACTACACTGTTATAGTGCTATTATTCCACTTTCAACATCCTGTGGAGTTCTTGGGCTTATAGTTTACTGAGGCCAAAGTGCTCTCTGGCTGAGAATTCTAAAGGCTCCTCCCTAAACTGCAAACCCCAGGATTCCATCGGATGTTGAAGGTGGAATAATAGCACTATAACATTGTAGTGCGGAAATGGCCATAGACAGACAGATGCATGCTAAGACCATAATTTCAGTCATTGTTCAGGCAGCACAAAAATCTACTTGGAACACCAAATTAGGCTGTCACATCAAAACACCGTATTAACATTCCTGACACATATTATTAATTTCTTTATTGTGGAGAGGTTGTGATAGGTCAGCTCACCTACAGAAATACCAGTAGTTAAGTCAAAACTCTTCTGGTTTTCTACATATGTTCTGACTAAGAAAGAACCTTGTACAGGCAGCCCTCCAGAATTGTGGTTTTCACTTTTATGGGTTTGATTATTTGTGAGTTTCTCCAACCCCTGCCCCACCCACCTCAATACCTCTTTTCCAGGGGAATCTTGCCTCTTGGTAGCTCCAA
Organism: Cyclura pinguis; assembly: GCA_030412105.1. Classification (NCBI taxonomy): domain Eukaryota; kingdom Metazoa; phylum Chordata; class Lepidosauria; order Squamata; family Iguanidae; genus Cyclura; species Cyclura pinguis. The sequence continues at coordinate 242,676,708 of CM059599.1, read as the reverse complement.
TCAGGCCACACAACCCTTTAAAAACCCATCCCTGATCCTCCTCCTCCTCTACCAGCTGCTGTTTGCTCAGCTAAGGACAGATCACAGCCCAATTTCCCAGCACCACCAACCCTCTCCCAATGCTCTTCACATACCCAGGGAAGGAGATAGATGAGAGAGGAAGTATAGGGCCACCATGCCAACCCATCCCCTTTCCCTCTCTTTTCCCTGACCTGCTAGGGACCCTGGGTGCCTCCTGTCCCCACCATTCCTCAGCCCCTTCCCACACACACACACACACACACACACACACACATTTTGATATTTGCAGTTTTTCCGCTTTTGTGTGGGTCCTGAAGCCCTAACCCTAGGGAATGTTGAGGACCACCTGTAATGCACTTCAATTTGTAATTTGGGCTAAATCTGTTGGCAGCATTCATCAGTGTCACACGAAGTACTCAACGTTGTAGCTGACAGAGAGAGTTCAGCTGGGTCCTCTGTGTTATTTGACTATAGTAACATTTCAATCACCAGTCACTTTTATTACTATCTATTGCTTAATTCAAGTAGTAACTGCAGAAAGCAGTTACAAACACTGCTGGTAACACTTTTTATGTTTCTTCTCTTTCAGGGAAACATGAAGGTGCAAAAATAATTAGAGTTCTCTTAATCACAACTGATCTAGCCTTGTAAATATTGTTGAAGAAAATCACAAAAAGAAAGTTCTTCTGTGCTCTTTAAGACTTTCTCCTCATCTTAATGAGCCATCTCCAGACAGCTACTTTGTTGTACTTGCCCTATCCACTATGGAATTAACAGATTTGTTATCTACCGAATATAAAAGCAATCAGCATATGGTTTTGTTAATATCATCGTAATGCCACAGCTCAATCTGTCACAATGCAAACTCCTTCTGAGCCATTTCTTTTGACTAGAATGTGCAACCAGAAAAAGAAGGAAGGGAGACCATCACCTGTCATAATTCTTTCATAACTGTCGGCTGTTCTATCATCTCTGCAATGCAGAATTTGCACATTTCTATTTCGATGGCTGTAAATATTAATATTACCTTTGTTGGCTATAACTCCTACAGTGGAAATCTGTTGCCTTCAGGAACTAAAAGGTCATTTCCTCTTGATGCAAAGTCTTTTCTATCAGTAACTAAACACTTTAACATGGCATACCTTCAAAAAGGTTTATAAATCAGAGACACTGTTTGAAGATCAAGAAGATAAGGTAGGCTGTCTTGTTTTTACCCCTTCAGATCTAGCTAGGTAACCTTTTGATATTCAAATGAAGCATACTTTAAATAACTATTTCTTTTATATGCATAATGAGGACTGCCCATAGCTTGCTCAGGATCCAACTTGTGCAACTTCTTTTCAGTAATAATGCAAGGAGACAGCTAGTTTTCACATAGCAGTTTGTTCAATTGCAGGTGATATAGCACACTGTAATCACATCAAGCAACATTTTTAGAGAGCACGGAGATGAGAACTAGACCTTCAGCTTAGTTCTCAGACCCCTGATCTCTGCTATGAACCAATAATGAACAGGTATATACATGCAAGACACTGGCAGTTAAATCACAGTGAAGCATTATGTTAGCAGAATTACCCATCCAGATAAGAATGCATATGTGGAAGCCTGCTTTGATATCCATGGAGCTTCTACAATGTCCTACTTTGCGTTTTCGTCTACTGTTCAGAAAAACTGTTTGTTTGTTTATTTCATCCTTGGCCATTCCTGACTGATGCACTCCACTCTGTGTTGTTATTCTGTATTTAGTGACACTTTTTAATAAGTATCGCCAGAAACCTGTTGGACAGTTAAGAACATGTAATCTACAGTTACACATTTGTAACTGATACATATTCATGATTCCTTATATCATCTAGTTTAGGGGCAATGTAGGGACCGTGAAACCCCGCTTACTGGTAAACACCACTGGGATCAATGGGAATTCCTTCGCTTGTTGATAAAGAAGGGGCTGCCTGATGTTCCCCACTTGTGCAAGCAATCTCTGGTGCTAGGAGGATTTGTAAAGGGGTCTTTTTTTCTGCCTGTTGCACCATACATGTTTTTTGTGCATTTGTAATTCATACCTTATTATTTAATTATTAAATATGAATACTATCAGTATACATACAGAGGCACACAGTCACAAAATCTTTTCCACTAGGAAATTTGAATATACATATTACCAAGTGTTCCACTAATTCAGCTACATTCTTTAATGAATAAGATACGCTTTTTGTCTTTTGGAATGTATGTAAAGTCATCTCTTTATTTCAAAATAATTAAACTCAGTATTTCCCTTTCTTAAGTGTTTTTCACATGAACATTTCTAAAAGCTTTGTTTGTTTGTTTTCTTTTATAGGCTTTCAAAAACAAAACAAAATCAAGCAACTCTCTAATGACAAGTCTAATAACTTTTGGAAGAAAGTTCCACAGGAAGAAATTGGACTTAAGATAATGCAAACACAGTGAGTATCTGATTTGACTAAGATCATAACAACATGCAAGATTCTACAAGATTACATTTTAGTCACACTTCCAACTGAGTTAGAATTACAATCATGGTAAGCCCCCCCATTAAAGTCTTGAACTATCATACTTCCAGCTTATAGGCAACCCCACCATCCATCACAGTTTATTTCTGTTGTAGTTTAGCAGTAACCTTCCCTCTTTCCAGTAATGACCAAATGTTAAATCTTAGTACTCTTACCTACTTCTGTTGCCCCACTAGAAAAATGCACCAGGGAACTCCAAGCCAAGGCAGAAACAAATAAGAAATGCATGTGGAGATATAAAAGCTGCTGCATGTTGTCTCACATTTATATTATCCATACACTGACAGTTCACAATGAAAGTGAAAAGATGTGAACTTTGAAAGAGGAAACATCATCTCAGTTCAGAACTTGACTTCATTTTTCTTTATCTCTGTCCTACAGAATTGACTTTATTGTTGGTTTCAACTTATCTAACAGGAATCTCCCTTCTCCTAGCTCCATATGCGGTTACAAGCCCACACCCTGATCAGCAAAGAATGTAGTCTACAGTCCAGCTGTTTGCAAACCAGCTGCTCTGATTCAAACACAATACAGAGAGAGAGAGAGAGAGAGAGAGAGAGAGAGAGCAGTGTAGTTCTTGCCATTCTACCTGATGCTAACGATCCACTTGCATTTTTCATAAAAGAAGGACTGCTAAGTCAAGTTCTCTTAACTGGAGCAAAAAATGATTGTCCATCAGTGTTCACAAAGTTATTTGCAGTGTGAGTAGTGAAGCAATTGTGTGACTATTGATTATCAACCATGAAATAACAAGACGAGACACAGAAAACTGGGTTGAATAAGGGCCTCTTTGTTTGACCTAACTTATTTAAATTACATTGGTCTGGAAACAGAGCAAGGGGGAAAGCAACCTCATGAGGGTCCAGCTGAGGCCCAGGTCCAGATAAGCATTACAGTCATACCAAAAAATAAAAGTGCTAAGCGATTGTCAGTTTACAGACTGACAGACACATTCTTCCCTTTAAAGGTTAGAACTGCCATTGGGTTATGAAGACAAGAGTGTTTGCTTTGATATATCAACAAGATATTAAAACTTGAATAATATCTTTGTAGAATGTTTTTTGTTTTTATGAAATATGCAATGTAAATCTTTGCTTATTTCAATCTCATATTTTTCCTCCACTATTTACGACAGTTGTATGACAGATAGACAGATGTGTTATTTGAATTCTCTACCATCCACCTCTACATCTCTCACTTCCATGTCAACTAATGTTTGAAGAAATGAGGACATGAATGTTTGGGGATCATAATTAGGAGCATAGAAAGAGGCCTAGGTAACTGGATGGCCAAGAAGGAGGCTTGTAAAATTAAGTATTGTCCTGCTGGTTCCTTTTCAATATTAATAAGACAAAAATCAATGCCCTTTCTAAATATTATAGCCACTCCCTTACTCTTGTCTGTGCCTCCTGCCACAAATCACTTTCTGAATTTAGGAATACGAAGGATAAGCTTAGATCCTTTATAGTGGGTTTCTTGAAAAAGGGAGAACATCCAATGTAAAGGTTTGAGCTGTTTCAGAATTTTAGCTTGCTTGGAGTGAAAGCCAATCTCTTTTACATTATAAGAAATTAAACAAATAGAGGTCATATCAGGTACATAGATTTCACCCCCCTGCAGCCTCCCATCCCTGATAGATTAAATGGTAACCCAGTAGGCAAGGGAGTGTTTGGTTGTCCAAAAGAGGGTAAGTCAGAGGTGGAAACAGCTCCAGCAAATGATATTGTAAGACAGGACTTCTCTGGGTAGCCACTCATCAACTATCAAGGCTAATCAGGTCAGTAGTGCTATCAGCATCTGATCAAACAGATCCATTTACAGACAGCTTTGATATAACAAGTTCCAAGAAGCTACATGAGTCAGATGTATTTACTGGATTGGCTGAAACTGAAGTTCACTTGTTAAGCGGGATTGGGTTTATCTCAGCTTCTACAACTTGCATTCTCAGCAGGGAGGAAGTTGACATTTCTGTTCGGGCTGATAAGGTAGGATCTGAAGCCAGTCTCACTTTATACTCTATAGGGTTGGCTTTCTGTAAGAAAATGTTATGAGCTTGATAGTTGATTTTAAGTGGCTCTGGATCTCTAGCTGACAATTTGAACTTGGCATTGTTTGATACAGTCTTCTCCCTATGTTGTGTTGACCATCTTGAGGTACCTTTGACTATTTTTCAACAATAAGTTCCTCAATATCAAACCCTTCCCTTATTTGTGCTTTCGACACAGATCTTTTCTCATCCAATTTAGCCCTTCGCACAGTTCTATTAGGTAAATAGGAAGGAGATATAGAGTTTTTCTTCATTGTAAGCAGAGGTTTAATGGATGCACTTTAAAATAGGTGTAAAAAACACTGTCAAAAATATCAAAACATATTTTGTATGAAGCAGAGTATTAACACTGGCCAGAATCCTATTGGGGATTTACGTTTGTGCAAACATCATAGTTACTGTGCAACGTAGTGAATCCAATCTCAATACCCCACCCCCTGCCATTCTCCCTGACTGGAAAGCAGCCACTGCAGTCGATGATGGTCTGTTCCCCTGTCAGTCTGGAAGCAGTTGACTGACATTCCAATGCCCTTCTGTGAGCAATCTTTGGTGCAGTAGATAAGAGTAGTTTCCCTGCATGCTGAAGAGTCCTCATGTACGTGTGTGTGCGGGGGGGGGGTATCCCAATTTGCATCAATCACAGTTGGTTGTTTCCCATTAAGAGGAGACGTAGGCCCTGAGATCCAGCATAGTGTAGTTGGTTTGAGGATTGGACTATAACCTTGGAGACCAGGGTTTGATTCCCTGCTCAGCCGTGGAAACCCACTGGGTGACCTGGGGCACATCACACACTCTCAGCCCCAGAAAACCCCATGATAGATTTGCCTTAGGGTTGCCATAAGTGTCAAGCTGATTTGTTGCCTGCTTAGTCTGCTATCCAGGTGCTATCTGTAAACAGGATACCTCAAGGCCTCTGCTGCTCTCTCTTCTTATAGTTCATTCATTTTTAAATCAGACATGGACTTGTCAGTCCTCTAAATAAAGGATGCTTTCAAACAGAAAAAAAAAATACATGATTATGCTAAGTTTAGGATTTGTCATGAGAATTGAGTGGGGGTTGAACTGGTAGAGGAACATGCTTTACGGGGTTATAGAAACCTGTAGAGTCAAACCTACTCCCCATTTGTCGTGATGCTTTCAACTTGCACAACCCTTTGACTGATGGATATGTGACTTGTTTTCTCACCACGTTGCTTTATATGGCTTGAATGTAACTACAGTGAGAGAGTTGTGCGACTTGAATGTAACTGCAGAGAGGGAGGGGAAAGAGAGAGAGCGAGAGAGAGAGCAATGTTTTATATGAAATTAACCCAGTGCTACCTGAGTTCTTTAAGAGGTTCTTTAGGAATTTAAGGTTATGTCCAACATTTATGTTCGAACACGGCTGTCTTGGTATCATACAGTGTCCTGAAACTGGACTGAAATGTATAGTATCAAGTATATAGTATCAAGACAGCCTTGGTCAAACAAAAAAGTTGGACATAACCTTTGGATCTAAATTCCAATAGATATAACAACATAATGAATAAAAATCCATTTAGCCATTTTTTGTAAAAAAGGATATATACTACAATATACTTAAATAACAATTCTAACAGGTAAAATTAGAATTAAATAGCACAAAAAAAATCTATCCCCCCAATGGAGTAGCACAAAGTAGGTGAAAACTGATGCCCAATTGTAATAGCTCCCTCATGAATCTTTTGTCCCAAATATGGTAACCGAATGACTTGATCCTAAAATTTAAGGGAGGGGGAGAATGGAAGCTGGTGAGAATAAGAAGATGAAAATAAGGACATAAGGAGATGAAGGCATCATTTATGACATGGTAGCCAGATGGAGGGATAGTGCTTGGTAGCCTCCAGGAACTACTTGAGGCCTCCTACATTTTTTGATTTGTGACTTTATGTGTGCATATGTGGGAGAAGACATCTTCCAACTGCTTATTTAGAGGCAGATATAATCTAAGATATCCACACACACTTTAGTCTGCCTTGTTGCTTTGCTAACACTTCTGCATCCTAATTACTGCATCCTAAAATACACCCAGAAGAATCACTTAGAAATTATGCATAAACATAAAAATTCACAAGAAAAGCCCCTCCCCTGAGTGTTTGGCTTGTAAAGGACTGCTAATAACATATATTAGAAATGCTATTATCATGGACTGCAAAATACAGTAGAATGAACTGCTACATTGATTTTGAGCTGGCCCTGTTGAGCTGATATGCTGAAGGAGATAAAGCGATAAGGATTTAAACCTAATGTATGTAGTATAAGAATAACGGACAAGTCCTTTTGCTTGTCAGTTATCACTTTTGAAACTTGAAGGACATGGGTTTCAAAAGTGATACTGGCAAGCAAAAGGACTTTCCTCAGCAATGTTTTTTGGCTCTACTGACTGCAAAATATTGACATAGTAATTTTTAAAGAGCTAGCCATGTTGGTCTGTTTCAGTATAAAAAGAAGAAAGGAAAAATGAATTTTGTGGAACCTATAGTCTGTTCATGAACTGTAGTCCACTTCTTCAAATGCGTGGAGTTCGGCTGCAGTAGGCAAACAGTTGTACGCATAAGAAAGGGGTGTAAAATGTAATAGAGATGCAAAGCCTGCTATAACAGCAGGTGATGGGGTGACACCCCACAGAGCTTAACGGTGGTCATGAACACTTGTTTAAAAGGATAGAGCTAGGTGATATGTGTATTCAGGGCAGCTAAAGAGATTAACACAGGTATGGTGAAGAAAAGACTTTGTCTAAGCCTACTGGGAGGGCAGAGCTAAGCTATAGATATAGTCAGTTGGAAGTAGATGCAAAAGTTACGATTAGTAAATCTTTTCTTAACTGTGTTGTAAAATATACAACAATGGTAGTAATGAAACACAGAAGAAACAGCTTTAACACTGTCATAAACCTTGGAAGGGATGATTTAGCATAACAATCTGGCCTTTTTAAGTGAATATATGGGTCTGCTAACCTGCTAATTGTCTCTAAAGTATTAAAGTGATATGTAAGGAATGTATACTTTTGATTGCAGCATCTTGAATAAGATATCTTTGAGGAGATACTGTGCTGTGCACCCAATTTAATAAAACAGGGTATTAGACAATATAGGGTTCTAAGAAGATTGTGATATCATTTAACTTTTGTTTCTTTTATTGCCCTCACTGTTCAGTGATTTTATGCATTTCTGTTCCCTCAGGTCCTCTCATTTCTGTGCCATGTTCACTACAGTTCACTCTGAAGATAAACCAGTTAGGATTGTATTAACACATATGGGAGTTAATCTGCTTTATACCAGTGGCTGTTTTCTCTTTCAGTGACTGTTAAGTAATCGCTGTGGTGAAAAAATCTTTGCTTTTACCATCTTCTTGTTCATTGTCCTTCATCTCTCCTCCAACAAATACATAACTCAGTGCCTCTGATGAAGTGAGTTGGAATCTATAGCTCTTTTTGCACGGCATTTTCCATGCAAAAGGGTGCCTGGAGCATTTCACGATTGTGAGGAGCGATCTGCATGACGCACTCACAATTGCATGATGCTCCGGGGGCTGGCAGGCGCTGATCATACACCTTTTCATTTTCGGCTAGAAGCCAAAAATGGTGTGTAATCACTCATTGCTCCCGGGCCCCGCGTGCACTTACCTGGCATGCGGAGCCCCCGGAGCCGTGCTGGTTGCGCTTCCTGCCCCAGTGCAACCTAGGAAAGTCTCAGGCTGCGCTGCGGAAAGAAGAGGCGGGGCTCTCGTGCAAGCAGGCAGGTCATGCGGAGCCGAAGGACCCCGGACACAAGAGCCTCTCGCCAGAGGCTGCTTGCGCGATCCCCACACCCCAGCGCTGGAAGAAGGTAAGGTGTGGAAAGGGCCTATAAAAGTTTATACTGCAAGGGTTTCTTTTTCTTTTTCTTTGGGTAGCTGGCACTAGAATATTAGCTGTAGCAAGCTGGGGTTATAATTCATCACTTGGGCCATTTCCAGACTACATTGTTATAGCGCTGTTATTCCACTTTCAACCTCCTGTGGAATTCTGGGGTTTGTAGTTTACTGAGGCCAAAGAGCTCTCTGGAAGAAAATTCTAAATTCCCCACCCTCAATTGCAAATCCCAGGATTGCATAGGATGTTGAAAATGGAATAATAGCACTATAACAGTGTAGGGCAGAAATGGCCTTATTTTCTCCTTGAAGGAAACATTCAGTAATTTTTGCAATTTTCTTCCTGCTGCAGAATGTGAATTCACACGTTGGGACTTATTCTGGATTGAATTTAAAAATTACCGTTTTGCATGACCCCCACCTATCTTTTTCTGTGCAAGAAGCAGTTTTTTTTTTCTGTGCAGGAAATAATATTTTTGTGTAGAAATATTATTTTCTATTACATTGTGATTATAAATTAACAAGCCCTTTTGTAACACAACTGGAACTTCTTGGTTACTTTATAGTCACAGAGGTACCCTCACTAAGGTGAAAAGCAGGAATATCACAGGGCCTAATGGCTACCTCCTGTTGTGTCTTGTGCTGTTGCCTCATACTCATGGATCCTTTCCGCAGCATATCTCAATATTGGATAGTTCCATGTTCACTGCAGCATTGCCATTTCTGGATTGGGATCAGTATTAAAATTCTGTTTTCTGTAGGCCTCTAACGTCAGTGGATGAGCACCTGGATTGCTGTGTCTTCCACAGCCCTGAATCCCTGGCCACTCCTTGTCCCTGCCCCTCCCTACCCTGTCCCTGCCCTGCAGCTCCTGATTGGTTTTTTATTTTATTTTTTCTCCTTGGGAGCCATGCTAACATTATCACAGTGGACTGGACTAACTGGATCATGTCAGCCAGCTGTACTCCGCAATCATGCTAACAGTAAGAAAGAGATTTTTTAAAAAAATTAAAATTTGAAGGGGACATGCAAAACGATCACACAGTAGTGGTGGGTATTGAAATTACCATGCTGTGTGCTCCTTTGTCCCCTTCTCCTTCTGTGTTCAGCGCTGACACAACAAAAGCATCCAGCCGGCTTCTGGGCAGAGACTGCCCTGGGAGTTGCTGAGGGAGAGACAGGCTGGGAACACCCATGGCCTGCCCACTGCTGGATCAGTGCCCAGGGGAAGCTGCCATCGAGGAACCACACTCACCCAGCTGACACAGTTATCACGCAAAAAGGAGGTCAAGATGGTTTTTCCTCATCAATGAAAAAGAACTGATTAGGGACGCTTGAGGACAGGATAGCAGCTGGCTAGTGAGGACATCATATGATAAGCCAGCTCCTAGACTGGGAGCAAGGTATGGCTGAGGTGGGTGGATGACATCATGCAGAAAGGGCCATACTCTCCTGTGAGTGCGAAGCAAAGTTTAACCAAATAAGAATTCTACCTCCAGTGAAATTTTCTTTCTGGCTTCAAATTTCTCACATTCCAGCAACTTAAAATTTCAGTTGACCATTTAGAAATACAGTTTAGGCATCCAAAGAAATGAGGTAAAGAAAATTACCTGGAGAATATGAACACATCAAATATGAGAGTCCTAGAAGTGAATTATTTTCAGTTATTCCCGCTCTCAGTATTGCTAGAAATGTGGTGATCGAAGGAAAATTTCATTGGGAGACAAAATTTTTATTTGGAAGATGAATTTTCTAATTTTTCCACCCTTCCCCTCCCATAGCTGCATCTTAAGTGTTGAGACAACGACAAGATGGTTGGGAGAAGAGATCATCATCTGAAACGTTTGGATATTTATTGAAAGTAACTCAGCTTATTTGTTTTTGAGAAATGGCAAAAGCAAGTACTGTTTTAAAAATTGTTAACAATAACAGTAACCGGTCTTTGGACTTGAACCTCTAACAGGAATGAATTGCTTTCCAAAATTTAGGATGCTGTTGCTACTGCTACTAGATTTAGGTGCTTCTCACACAGTCAGAGAGAGGAGATGAACAGGGCAGTAATATCCAGAAAGATACAGCAGTGAAGAATAAGGTAACAGGGAAGCATGTGGTGGAATGGACCTTGACAGTTGACCAACAATATCAGTCCCTGAAGAGTAGCCAACATTCAGCAAAATGAGAATCCTCTGAAATTCTGGAGGAGGCAATTGCTTTGCTGGCAACACCAGGAAAGGGACATTTTGTTCTATGCTGCATAGCAACAGTTTTAGATGCCTACTGGGCTGGTGCAGATGTCAACTTATTGTCTTCAGCTACAGATGCAGCTAAATGAAACAGCCCTCTGTCTGCTTCCTGACAAGCTGAAGTGTTTGTGTTACAGAATAATAGACATTCCTGTCACTTACCTCAGCTGGTAACAAGATATTACATTTTTGTGACACATTTTATCCATCTCTCAAATACCAGGCTTGAAAGCAACAACTGTGCTCTGAGAGCTATTTTAGGGTCTAAAAATTAATTGTACCTGTTAATGCTGTGCAGTGCTGTGGGCACATAAATTTATTGCAAGCTTAGCATTCTTTTTTACATTATTGAAAGAACTGGTGGGCAGAAAAGGTTAAAAATAAGCTACAGTTTTCCTTGTATGTGATCCTGTAGATTAATAACACTGCAGCTACAACCCAAAGCAGTTAGTGGACAAGTATGGCCATGCGAAAGGGCCTCTGGAGCGTCGCGCAATTGCGCCGAGCGTTTCAGATGATGTCATTGCAATCACGCGACACTGCCAGGGCCGGCAGGTGCCGATCGCGCACTATTTCATTTTTGGCTTCTAGTCGAAAATGGTGCATGATCGCACATCACTCCAGGGCCCCGCACATACTTACTGTGCGTGCAGAGCCTCCAGAGCTGTGGCGCTCACGCTTCCTCCCCCAGCGCAGCCTGGGAAAATGTCCGGCTGTGCTGCGGAAGGAAGAGGCGAAGCCCTCATGCTGCCTGCTGGCTGGCAGGCAGCAGCTGCAGAGCCGAAGCAGCGGGGATGCAAGAGCCTCTCGCAAGAGGCTGCTCACATTGATCCCCACTCCCCTGCACCGAGAAAAGGTAAGTTGTGGAAAGAGCCTATGTTCCACTCAATATAACGGGACTTGCTTCAGAGTAAATGTGCAGAGGATTGTATTTAAACCATAAATTCTTTCAAATAAGATTTTGTTCAATCTCCCCACCCCCCAAAAAACTGGCACTCTGGAGTAATGGGACAGAAACCATAGATGTGTTTAAGAGATGTGATATTTATTCCTGCTCATTCCTGGTTTGAGAACACCAGGCATTTTAGAATTGCAAATCGCTGCATTGTGTCTCCTACTGAGACAGAGTTCTAAATCTGAAGGGCTGTAAGAGGACAGACTTCCATTTGGAGGCATCTGCTGTTGGAAGGGCTGTCAAGTCCAATTCTGGTTTAAAGATAAAGAACTGTACGAAGGAAAAGCTGGAGCCTTACCGCTGCTGGTCAACCACTAGCACTTGAATAGGCATTGTTTCCCACAATGGCAAAATGGATTATATTTCTACTTAAACTGCAGGAATAACTTTTACTTGTGCCTCTATTTGAACCTATATAAATGTTTATATACATGTGGCTGTGGGTGGAAAGAATATCTGAAAATGTAAAAAATGGTAGAAAAACATGTTTTGTGAGTGTTGGGAACTCCTGTTGAGGAGAAGCCTGGTGTGGCAAGAATTTCCAGTTTGGGATTTTGTTTTCCCCATATTCACATGTGGTCTTTCTTCGTGCAGGGGGCAACATTTTCTATCCTGAGGATAATATTTTTCTGCTGAAATATTATTTTCTGGGCAAAAAGTACTGTTTCCTGTACAAAAAACAAAAACAAAAAAACAAAACCCTACACACACACACACACACACACAGTGTGTGTTTGTGTGTGTGTGTGTGTATATATATAATTATATAATTCCTACATATGACTGTAAACTAGCACTTACAATTTTTTTGCAACTCTGCCTGTTTTCTCCCTCTTTTTCAGCAATGCACAAATCCCTTTTGGGCACCATATATGGGCCCTTTCTGCATCTTACCTTTTTTCAGCACTGGGTGAGGGGATCACGCAAGCAGCCTCCAGTGAGAGGTTCTCGCATCTCCGCTGCTTCAGCTCTGCATGAGCCGCCTGCTTTCAAGCAGTCAGCGCAAGAGCCCTACCTCTTCCTTCCGCAGCACAGCCTGGGAGTTTCCCAAGCTGTTCTGGGGCAGGAAGCGCTACTGGTGCGGCTCTGGAGGCTCCGCACGCCAGGTAAGTGCATGTGGGGCCCTGGAGCAATGCGCGATCACGCACCATTTTTGGCTTCTAGCCGAAAATGAAAAGGTGTGTGATCAGCGTCTGGCCCACCCTGGAGCGTCGCGCGATTGTGAGGGCATTGTGCGAATCGCCCCTTACAATAGCGTGACGCTCGAGGGGCCTTTTCGCATGGCAAATGCCGTGCGGAAAGGGCCATGGTCACTTTACTCTTCATACATAGCTGCCAAACCATTTCCTTCCTTCAGCCTACAATAGTGGAAGAAAATACAGTCAGCCTTCCATATTCATGGATTCTGTAGCCACAGATTCAACCAACCACAGCTGGAAAATATATTTTTTAAAAAAACAACCTTTGATTTTACCATTTTATATAAGGGACACCATTTTATTACATGATTATACATAATGGCACTGGAGCATCCCCAAATGGTACGTGAGCATCCTCAAATTTTGACATCCATGGGGGGTCCTGGAACCAAACCCAGTAATAGAAATGCAACTGATTTAAAGAACAAAGGAGATAATGGCCATTTCTGCATTATATTGTTATAGTGCCATTATTTCACTTTCAACATCCCGTGGAATTCTGGGGTTTGTAGTTTGCTGAGGCCAAAGAGTTCTCTGGCTGAGAATTCTAAATGTTCCTCCCTGAACTGCAAACTCCACAATTCCATAGGATATTGCAAGTGGAATAATAGTACTATAACAGTATAGTGTGGAAATGGCCTGAAACTAGGCACTTTAAGACACTGATATCAGCGGGAGAATTAGGCTGAGGATTCTGTCACTGAAATCAATCAAAACTGTAAGTGCTGAGTGGTACTAATGATATACTGTTTGTTTTCAAACATCCTATGGAAGCACATCCAATAAAGCAGGCCATCCACACTTTAGCCCTTTCTGCACAACAATTGTATTCCAGCATGGAGACATGAGAGGAGCAGGATCATGATGATGCTTCTGCATAATGTCATCACAGTCCCGCCCTTCTTCCATCACCAGCTGGCACAATTGCAGGGTAAATCATTGACAGATTTTCTCCATCAGTGACCCCCCGCTGAATGATGCTCCTATACTTACCTGCCATGCGGAAGGGCAGGAAGCACAATGAAGGCACTTCCTGCCCTAGTGCAGCAGAGGAAAGAGCCCAGCTGCACTGCAGAAGGAAGAAACATGTCCCTCGTGTTCCCTTCTACAGGGAGCCAGTTGGCTGTGGAGGGGAGTGTTCCCATCACATTCCCTTCCTGCTGAAGGCACTGCTGAGATTGCGACTGGAAGAGGACAGGATCAGGTACCATGCAGAAATGGCCTTTGTCACACCTTTCCTGTGGAGGACAGGGCGTTCAAGATTAAGGCAAACATTTTTGTTTCCATTATTTGTTGCAAGGAAATTAGAATGTTAACTGGCCTCTTGGACTGGACAGACAGAAGACTGAGGGGGACTCACTCAAAGAAATGTCATATTGCAAATTGCTTGGAGTAGCCAGTGCTTCCCTGGGGTCCTAGGCATTTGAACAGAGTTCAGGGGTTTCTCAGTTGATGGACTGCACAAACGAGACAAAGGTCTGTGTCAATCCTCTTCCCTTGGCATTTGTGTCCACTATTCTGTGCCTTTTACATTTCTTTCCTTTTTTTTTTTAATGCATACTGTCTGATATACATGATACTCCATGCAGACTATCTTACTTTCTGGGTCTTGCACTGATTTTGCTGCTTTCCTAGCCATTCTGTTCTCCCTATTGGTTCTTCACTTTTGTGCTGGATTGTTTTTTATTTCTATCCTCAGGAATTAATTACCAGCTCTAGTATTATTGGCATCAAGAGCAGAGGCACTGAGTTGAGATCACTAATACAGTATATCATGACTCAGATACTTTATTATCATTGCAAGGTACTGTACATGAATATGTCTGTTTGAAGGGAAGGCAGGCTCCAAAGATATTGCTAAGGGAATAAGAGGCTGGTGTGCCAGAAGGAAATGAAGTGTCTTGCAGATCCTTATTTAGGACCAAGTCCCTGGTACCCACTGGTCATTGACCAGAGTCCACACAGACACAGAGACACTATTCAGATTTATGTACCACATTAGAATTTCTTCCTCTATATCTCACATTGGGCTATCAGTTTTCATGCAGCGGTAGCCAAGAAGTCAGCATTAAGAAGCAGGTACCAAACACTTTGTGACATCGAGAAAACTGAGGATTATTAAAGAGAATTACTGAAATAATAATTGTTAAATTGTGTGTATGTTATAGTAACACGTATTATACACAGAGAAAAATGTAAATGTGTGCATATGTATATGTTGAAGTATCAAAATATATGATCTTTGATGGGTAGTCAACTCCAGAATATACAGCCTGAAGATCTGTAGCCAACTGGGAAAAAAAATTCAATTAGTTCTAATATTATTGTGTGTGTGTGCATGTGCGTGTGTGTATGCATATGTATGTGTGTCTGTGTACACACACACACACACACACATGTAAATATAACTATTTAGTGATGATATCTGATCAATAATTTATTGGAAGCTTCTGCCATGGTTTATGGTAATGAAGAAGCTGGTGTCTTGTAAAATTTCACTGAAAACATCTTGTAGCCACTTCTCTGTTTGGTAATCTTATCACAAACAGTAGCTGCCTCTGCAATAGACACAGATTTATCTCAAAAGATTTTTCTTCCATCTTTTTGTAGCTCTGCTGATGATTTTAAATGTTTATGCTATTGGTGCTTATAGCTAGTAAATCGTAAATGATATATTACAGCAAACCCAAGAAGTGAATTGCTTTTCTTACCTGTACTTTAAAAAATGTGAATTTACTGTCTGTGAAGAGTAACAGATTGACAATACCAGTACATTAAACCCCACATTTATCTTCTGTAAAAAATCTGACATGGACAAGAACAATATACTCCCACCCTTCAGCCACACCGATTGTTTGCCATGTCAGTTAAACCAAGCCTTCCCACTGCACAGAAAAAGGATTCCTTAATCTCTGTTCATTCTTTTCACTTAATCTGTCTCATTTGGGCTTGCAACAATAATCTTCATCTAGTTATTGGGTTATTACAACTGTTATTTTAAAAAGAAAAAAATGGAGAAGAATATGTACTACATTTCTTTTTCAAAATTGTGACATTCACTCATATTTTGTTTTCCAGTTCCCCCACTGTATCCTGTCACAAAAACTGTTTAGTGATAACATGTAAAGACAGTAGATGCAGTTGTATTTACTATATGTTTAGTATATAATGTGTAGTAAATGTAAACATGTGTTTAAAGAAAGCTCTATTGCATTGAAAGGATCCATATTCTGTCTCCTGAAGTCATGTTCACATCCTGCCTTTGTTTCCTTTGTAGCCTTGTCTTTTATCAGGCTGTCTCTCTTTCAAAATGAATTTGGGCAATGCTTACTGCATTTTTCCTAATTTGTGCATTTACACAGTTTCTCTAATCTGCACATATTTTCCTTATTGATTACTGACTTTGATAACCAACCATGGAATAACAAGACCAGACACAGAAAGCTGGGTTAAAAAAAGGATCATTTTATTTGACCTAATCTAAGGCCCTTTCTGCAACTCACCTTTTCTCAGTGCTGGCGTGCAGTGCTCGTGCGAGCAGCCTCCGGAGAGAGGCTCTCGCGTCCGGGGTCCATCAGCTCTGCATGAGCTGCCTGCTCACGCGAGAGCCCCGCTTCTTGCTTTCGCAGTGCAGCCTGGGACCGGCCCCAGCTCCCAAGGAAGCACGACCAGCCCAACTCCCGAGGCTCCCCACACATGGCAAGTGCGCGTGGGGCCCCAGAGCGATGCGTGACTGCACACCATTTTCGGCTTAAAGCCAAAAATGAAAAAGTGCGTGAGCGGTGCTTGCCAGGCCCTGGAACATCACGCAAATGTGAGTGCATTGTGTGGACCGCTCCTCATGTTTGCGCGACGCTCAAGGGGCCCTTTCACATGGAAAATGCCGTGCAAAAAGGGCCTAAGTTGTGTTGACCTGGAAATGAAGCAGAGAAGAGCAATATGAGCCAGGTCCAGTTGATGCCAGGTGTCAACCCCTTGACATCCTCTGCAGCCTTCTCTTGGGTGAAACATCTTGGATTGCTCACCAGCCCAGCTTCCCTCATGAAAGTCCAGGAAGGTATTCGGTGTATTTTATTTTTCTAGTTATGGAGGTTTTAGCCACCTGATTTTCAAATACTTTTATTCATTTGTGCACATTTAATTTTTTGGAAACACTCAAATGTGTGAGTGCTCAAGGTCTGGTGAACATTTTGTTACAATAAGTTTCAGTAAGTGTGAAAATTCTACTTTTGTCAAGTGCAAAAAAAATTTTCTCCATCCCTAATGTCATCTACAGGTAGAAGACTCATCCATTACAAGAACCTCACAGGTGGAAATGGAAGGGAAACAAGCAATGCTGACTTTCTGTTCCCCTCAATTTCAGTTTTCTTCCCCCAGATCGTCTCTGAAGAGCTAAGGTACTGTGTAAAATGGGGGGGGGGATTGTGGTGGGGGACTGCAGATAGAAGGAGAATTAGTTAAAATAACCTCACTCCTTTCTCTGGTAGTGGGGAAATTTCTAATGCACTGTAAAGTCGAAGGCTTTCATGGTCGGAATCCATAGGTTACTGTGGGTTTTCCAGGCTTTGAGGTCATGTTCTATTAGTCTTTTCTCCTGACGTTTGGCCTGCATCTGCAGCTGGCATCTTCAGAGTATCTGGTGGCATGGAAGTGAAACAGAGTATATATACTTGTGTAGTCCCCGGGTGGGAGAGAGCAATTTGCATGTATTACAGTTGGCCTGTGTGATGGCCTATTGTTAAATGGGATATCCCCCAGGGTGTATGTTAGTCAGGGGATATGCATAACAGTGTGCTAAGTACATTATCTAAAGAGAACAATACAAGGATATGCTAATGCTAACATATATCATTAAAGACTGAAGAATTCTCTCCTCAAAAAGAAATCCAAACCAGTCTTTGGTCAGTTTCTTTGCTTTGGCCAACTCCCTACAAGCTGCCCACAAAAAATGCTGAGTCCATATATGTATCACTCTTTTGAGGATTTTGGATTTATTTATTTTTTGTGTGTAACAAAACACATCTACCCCTGAAAATCTCTCCCTCTCTCTTTCTCTCTTTCTCGTCTGGATTTGAATATGCCAAATTTAGCTGCAGGAAGGGAATGCTAAACAAGAAAGAAGGACTGAGACTTAACTCCTTGAGGTTTCTACCTCCAGCAAAGGTAAAACTTTTTCTTTGGGATATAATTGGCTGAGTTTTACCTATACAGCACAGTTTTTTGAAATGCAGCAGTAAAGAGACTCTTTGAAATTCAATGTTCTCTGTTCAAGGTCTTATACCCAAAAAATATCCTGCTGGTATGAGTGTGAATCACTCTCTCAGCCAAGCAGATGATGAGAGTTGCAACACAAACAACGAAATCCAGATAGAGTTGGTGGTCTTAGTGTTTAGGTGACAAAAAGATAATGGTTGATAATAGCTCAGTATTGTGGAGAGGTCGGAAAAACAATAGGGGGACATCCAGGTGTGTGGGATCAGGGTTGAAACAATGACAATTTGGTGGCCATTTCCTCTTTCAGCTCTGAGATGTCTGGTTCTATTGTTTCTAGAGTGGCCACACTACAAGCCTGACAATGACTCAGTTTCTGCCTAAGAGGTAGGTATGGCTGACCTGCCTTGCTATCACACAGTTACGATAAGTAATCTGCCTCTTCCGGCTTAACCTTTTCCATTTCCTCAGGTATCATTTTATATCAACACCAATTAATAGTGCCAATTAACTAATATTTGCCAATTAAGGGATGGTTGCATGGTGCTGTAACCATCTACCATCTATATCTATATCTATATCTATCTTCAGAGATAAAAAGGTTAGTCCCATTTATGTTCAAGTTAAGAATGGTTAAATGAATCAATTTCTGGCCTGTAGGATGTTCTCTTCTGTCTCCACATTTATCTATGATTATTATTTTTTAAAGTCTTTAATCTGAATTTAAGCATGTATTTCCTAACCAAAATATTCTAAACAAACACACACATATATACCCTTGCAAAATCCCCAAATTCCTATTTCTCCAAAATCTATACTTTCAAAACACACAATTCAGTATATGTTTTCTTTCAAAATTCTCATTTTAAAATATACTTTGCCATCCCCCCCCCCCCGAACATCCTTGTTAGAACATTCGAGGTGCTGTGAATAACTAAATTTGAAATGTAGACTTTGGTTTACAAGGTGAGGATCTGCTGAGTTCAATCAGAATTCACAAAGATAAAAATTCTAAAGGAACCTTATGGTAGTCTATCAGACTGACCATGTTTTCCAAAATGTATGATTATGCAAGAATCGGCAGTAGATAATTATAAGAATTTGTTTGTGCTGTAAATGACAGACCTTTGCAAATTCACGAATCAAATTCAAAAGGTTGTTTCCCTCAGCTACTACTTTAATATGCACCCTTGGGGAGATTCCACATCAGGTCATTTGTGCTGGCTACTTCAGCATCATTTAATTTGCTTCAGCAACCTCCAGTTTGTTTAATTTAATCTGAACACTGAATGAAAATGAAGTAGACTTCATTTACATATCTGTAATGAATGAAGCACAAAGGCAAATATCATAAACTGGCCATTCTACAGCAGAAATCATGGGATGCTCCACATGTTTCTGGACTTCATTGCCCAGCAGACCTAGACAGCATAGCCAATGCGATTGGTGCTGGGTGTTGCAATCCATCAGGAGGGCCACATGATTGCCATCTCTGTTTCTGTAAAGATCAGTGTAGGTGGATTGATTGAGAACAATGATCTGAGATGTAAATATTATAAATATTTCATCATTGCATGTGAAGGTGAATAATTTATGGAATTTTTCTCCCCTCTGCAGAAGAAATAAATATTTTCCTCAGTTCTCACCCAGTATTCTCACATCACAAAGTGGTTCAGGAAATAAATCTCAACAGAAATACTTGTTTGTTTGTATGTGTGTGTGTGTGTGTGTGTGTGTGTGTTTTAAATGAAAATCATGCAAGTTTGTGTATAAATCATGTTTTCCTTCAAAAATCACTGCTTCCAGATACCGCATTACTTTGCGCAGAAAACAGTAGTTTGCTCCCCAAAACACAGGGCTATTTGGAAAGTGGCTTTGTAAACAAAGAAACATCTATATGTGTATGTATACACACACACACCAAAAAAACACTGTTTCCGGAGAACCACATTTTTGTTCAGAATTGCTACGTATTGTAGAAAAACCCAGACATTTTGCAAATGCAGTATAAAAAATCCATATTGGTTTCTGAAAACTATGTGTGTATATGGAAGCCAGGTTAGTTTGTTTATTTGTTTGGTGGGGAAAAAATCCCATAAATTTTTTGTGTATTTTTTGCACAAAAAAATGAAGGTTTCTGTAAATAGTATGTTTTTTGTTTGTGTGTTTTTCTTCTAAGAAAAAGCACTCTTAGAACACCCACACTTTGTGAACAATTGTTAGTTTTTTCCTTCAAAGCACCAGTTTGGCCCAAAAATGTGGGTATCTGGAAACAGTGTTTTTTGGCATAAAAATATGTTTTTGGTATGTAGAAGAAATGATTTTCATACACACACAAAGCAAGCATTACAAGTAGCACAATTTCCCAGCATGCTTTGATATCTGTACATACTGGGTAAAAACTATATGTAATTCTTATCTCTGTGTTGTTCTTCCTGACTGGTTTTTCCAAGTGTCAGAAAACCAATTTCTCAGAAGGAAAACTAGTAATGGTGAAAACTCCTTCCAACCCTAGTTATGGCCACATTCAGCACAAAGGACTAAAGCATTCCAAAGTTATCACTGTTCCGTGGCTTATATTTTTCTATGATCCAAAGGTGTGGATGTTATACAGAGAAATGAAGGCTGTAAATAGCTGTGAGCCCACAAGTCTTATGGAACTTTAGGGACAAATACAATTATTTGGCATAAATTTTAAAGAGTATAGTCCACTAGTATTGGTTGGGGAGTAACTATTTTTTAATGTCTGTGCCTATGAATTTAGTCTTTCCTCATGCAACCAAAGGGAAGATACACAGAGCACCAGTGCTTTAAGCTTAGTCAAGTTTGCTTGATATACTTTCTATTACCTCTTAGTATGCCATTTTCCTATTTTAGTTTATTCATCTATAAAAAGCTTACTTTATTCCATAAGCGGGATTGGAAGCTCTGTTCACAGGCCTCTGTGAACTCAGAAAATATTTTTTTTATTCCGGTAAGCATGAGGGAGGGAATGTTGAGTCCTTATATTCCTCAAGAATCCATCAGAGATGGAAAGGCAGATTTCCAATGAAGGGCTTTCTGGCAGCACTACTACTTATGTGGCACTGGGAAGAGGTGACCAAGTCTGGGCAAAACTCAGCCATCCACCAGCCTCACTTTTCCCCACAACATGTAAATCAGCAAAAATCAGTAGAACTCAGTTGGACGTCCCTGGACAGGAAGTTCCAGAGCTTGGGCACATCCATTGAAAGGGACCTGTCTTGTTTTTCCACCAAAAGCACTTCAGAGGTTAGTAGGAAATGAAGAAGAGCCTCTAGTACAGAAACTAATGCATGGGAATACAGAGAAGGATTATGGACAAAGACATGGCATACTGAAGGGAGAAATTAATGTATGGAAACCTGCTTTACAGGAAAAGAAATTAATCCAAAGCTTGTTCTTTAAATGGGCAATTTGTGTCATAGTAAGTTTTTTTTCCTTATTTGTATCATTATACATTTATCAGCATAGTGCCATCTGTCCTATACAAACACCCCACACACATTCTATTCTCTTGAGGTTCTGTGTAATGCACTTTGTCATTTTTAGCAGCCAACTTCAGATGTTGCTGTTTTTAAAATTTTGCCATCATCTACTCATTTGCTTGACATTTCACTGCTTGCATCACTTTCCTAGATTATAAATCAAAAGTAGAAAAATAAAATGTGATGTTAAAACTCGGAGGAGACTAGACTTCAACCAGCTCTTCATCTCTGTCAAGACAGTCATTTTTCATATTTGAACATACTCAAGTAATCAGTTCTTGCTTTGTGGTCTTCATCTTCCTTTTTGCAAAGTGTTCTCAGCTTGTGATGAATAGTTGATGGTCTTTATTTATTTCTAGTCATTGTTCACAAAATGAAATTTAATTTTTAACTATCTGAAATATTTAATGAATTGAAGTGTCCAAGTGATCTGTATTTATTATTACTTTTTCTCCTCAGGCACATTATTGATCCTTTATTGTGATCTGTAGAGAACCAGTCAGGATCATTAAGAGATTCTCATGTTACATGATGTGACAGGTTTCAGGTACAAATGTGTTACATAGAAAAGAGGACTGCAGTTTTAACTAGGAAATGTTATGTTTTTTGTTCTTTTTTTGTCCTGATCTGTTGAAATACTAGATCCTGACAGACATCTAGCTGGATCTTAATGAGACCTGTTTCCTAGATACATTTATAACTATCCTGCAAATTAGTCACCTTGTAGAATATTTACTGGATGATCAAAGCACTTTTCAGATGGTTCAGTTGTCCCAGGCCCAAATATGCTGGAGGAATGGCTCTGAAACGGTACTGCAGGAATTCATCTCTGGGACTGTGGAGCTGAGTCCCCCACAACCATGGACAGGACTGGTTCTCATGTAGGTCCCCAATCCCTATTTTGTTGCCTGTTCATCTTGCCACATTAAAAAAAAAAAAGTCTAATCGAAATTTTACCTCCTTTTTTCACTGCCATTGTTTTCAAATGAATTTGGGGTTGGAAAAGCAACAACATCAACAATGAAACAATGAGTTTTAAAAGACAATGAATTAGACAATATATTACCTTAAATGAAGAAGAGGACAATGAATCCACTTCCAAAAATGAGTATTTATTTCTATTTATTATCAGCGTGCAAGTCTTCAGACTGTTCCCCTCCAATCCTCTGGCATCCAGCCGTCTACCTGACCCGGTTCCTAGTTCTCGTGTGCAGAATATATTCTTTCCAAAGTCCTTGAAGGGCTCTATGGTTCTCTCTGGCAAGTTTTCTGGTTCCTTTCCAAGTCTTTCCAAGGGTTTGCAAAGCTCAAGTGGCTGCCCAGCTACCAAAAAACATTTTCACAATATTATGTGCATGCATTGATTTCAAGAATAAAAATACTTACAGGGAATATTTAAAAGCTGATGATATAGTTTCCCTGACTCATCCATAATGAATTAAGAACATTTTGTTATGAATGGGTTGAAAGTGGGAAATCACAAATAGAGGAGATTATATGAGTAATAATAAGAATAAGAATACAATATGGCATGTGTTCCATTAAATATAATAACTAAAATATAGTGGACTTTTATCATCATCATCATCATCATCAACATCATCATCATAATGATGATGATGATGTGTTGATGGACATTATACACTACAGAATTATAGTGCTTTCATTCCACTTTAATTGCTATGGCAATATCCAATGGAATTATAGAATTTGCAATTGAAGAAGGGACACTTACAACTGTTAGCTAGAGTGCTCCAGAGCCTCTGACCAAACTGCAAAGCCAAGAATTCCATAGTATGGAACAGTGATAGTTAAATAAATAATCATGTTATAATTTTGCAATGTGAATGGGCCCCTAATTTGAATGTTGTAACATAGCCAATTTTTTTTCACATGCAGGCCAAGAGAGTATGGGGAGGGGGAGAGAAAAAAAAGATGTTTGTGTGGCCATTCTTTTGTACTTTGCAGTTTTATGCTGTTTATTATTTAGCCATTTATGTAATTTCTCAGCTGCCATTCCTACAATAGCTCACACATATGCAGGAAGGGGGCCCTGCCTTTTAAACTGCTCCAGGCCTCCATACATCTTAATCTAGCCCTGTATAGGTGGGCTGATGACCAAACATGAAGTAACGAGACCAGACACAGAAAACTGGGTTAAATAAGGGCCACTTTATTTGCCCTAACCTATTTAAGCTGTGTTGGCCTGGAAATGGAGCAAGAAGGAGAAGCAACCTGATTCAGGTCCAGCTGAGGCCAGGCATCACCCTTTGACATCCTCTTTCCCTTGGGTGAAACACCTCAGCCTCAAGGGCAATCTAAATACTTGAATTGCTCTCCAGCTAGCCATAATTGAAAGGTAAGCCAGGGGACTCCCACCCAAGCCACAGAACTCTACAAGTGAGAGCCCAAATCCCAGGTTAGCCTCAGAGATAGCCTACCTTCCCACCCCCTTGATGTCAAACCCTAACGAGGAAGTTCTGGAGTCCTATAAAGGGTGCCAAAGGTATACACTGAAGTTTCATATTCTTCTCTCTGCTACCTGCCACAAACAAGTAACAAGCATTTGTTTTGTTACTTTCCCCCACCAGGCCAAACAACAGAGCCCACACCCCTTCTGCAACTCCCACAGGAAGAGCATGTTACCTTCTTCCAACAAATGAACACCATCAGCCCAGTAGAGCTCTTGCCATCAGAACACTGTGGCAGGATATGGGAGAAAGTGCCCCAACCTCTTATCAAGGGCATTATAGACTTCCCTATTTATCCTCCTTTTGGATCATCATTCCAGCACATCTGGCTAGGCAAAATGACAAAGAAGGGAAACTCAAGGCCAATGAGTTTGTATAAGCTGAAAATCAATCAAAACCAAAGGCAAGACACTGTTTAGTGATCTGCCCACTCCATGTTGTGATGATCAAAAAAGGGCACGTGGAGGGGCAATTGGATTTAAATAGCCTGCAATCCTGGCCCATCATGTGCAGCGTTCTGGGGCCAAGCTCCAGTCACAGAACACCCTGGTCTCTCATGGAGGCCATTAAACTATTACTCTCCCTCACAGTGCCATCCACTGTGCAGGTTGAGGTAAACATTGTTACATCATCAGTAAATTGAATATAAAAACCATGCATTCATTTTAATATATTTTGAAGATTTTTATTTGAAACAAAAACTTATCCATATAGCAAAGTAAACATAAAACAACTGCATAATGAATCTTATTCCATCATACAGCTTAATAAATGAGATTAATTTTTATGTTTCCATTAAATCATTTTTACTAAGGCACAATAAAGCATAGACGTATGCTTTATTAATATTGATTTTAAGCTGTGTTACATATTCAGCCTACACATTTATCCAAATTAGACAAGAGGGTAAAACCCATTCCCATGTATATTTACTCAGAAATAGGCTCTGCTGAATACAATGGGATGCACTTATCAGTAACTATGCACAGGAAGTGTTGCTGTTTTCATGAATACATATCTTCTATCTTGACTTTTAAATTTCTTACATAAGACAACAAATGTCACTGAAAACAATGGATTTTCTCTACTTTGGCATAGTCCAAAGAACAATGTATTAATGCTGCTTTCAGTGATAATTAGATGTGTCTAAATCCCATTGGATGGAACCCAGCTTAGATGTATCACTGATTTCAATGGGATAGTTTAGCACATGTTATATATCTTCTATTATAATGAATGGAATATTCATGAGATATGATTATCTTTGTTTGGATTACCTAGATGAGCACATAAATGAGACTCATTATTAAAGGTCTTAAATTGTGGCTGATACTTTATCCCCCCCCCTTTTTTTTACTTTTATCCCAATAAAAAAAAATCATGTTTTTTCCCCATATATTTTGCTTCCTGCCAGAATTACAATCTAATACTTCTGTTGCAGAATAACATTAAATTTGCACTCTTCTAGGACAGGACCTACAGAAACCAGTGAATCAGACCAGGCCTGAGGAAGCTGTAGTCCCACAGTTATTGTTTGGTCCCACCAGGCCAATCCAGGATAGCCAATGGTAAAGATGACAGAGGTTGTTGCCCAGGAATACATAGAGGGTCACCCAACAGATTAGTCATAACTCATGAGCAATACTCATGCAAGGAGGAGAACTGAAAAGTGTTTGAGATAGTTGGACAGCCAGATTTGTCTTCTGATGAAAACAAAATAGAGAGAAGAGATTAATAAGATAAATAAATTACAAATCTCAATTGAAAGAAGCAGATGGAGTTAGACAAGAGCTAGGAAAGGAACAGCATGAAAACATCTTCACAATAATAACAAAAACAACAAAAATCCCATGAGGAATTGCAGGAGTTGAGTACAAAATAATGAACAAAGATTTTATATTTTCCTTTCATGATCACCTAGGCAAGTTCACAACTCTGACTTCAAACACTGCTTACTTACGGGGGATTTAACAAATGTCTGTGCATTCAACCTATGAAGTAGGGTTGCAAAACACCTCGTGATCCCTGAGAGGTAATGCAGCTACCATTCACATGTGATAAAAATAACTTCACATGAGTATGGTCCTGTGGTTTGATACATGGAGATGAGAAACTTCTTTTTCAGAGGTTCCTGTAAGTGTCCTAATGGCCAGTTAGTATGTTTGCCAAGCAATCTAGCACATGAGAGAGGGAGGACAGCCCTCAGAACTGACAAAGGACAAAATCAAGTCCAGTTTGAGTCAACTATTTTTACTGAACAATCAAGCAGGAGAAGTTCAGAAACAGCCAGCCAGCCAGTCAGTCAGTCAGTCAGTCAAAGAACAGGAAAAAATAATCAGGAAAAATAAATGCGGAGTAAGGAGCCATTTGGGACTTCCTGGAGTAATTTCAGACAATCTTGTCTCTTTGCAGCCATGTGTAGAGAAAAGTAAATTTTCACGTCCGAAGGTATTTCTGAAAGGTCTGGGAAGCTTCCAATGTTTAATCAATAAGATAGGGAGACCTGATGCTTCATCTATAGTACCTTGTTCATGTAGTTGTTGCTGCTGTTCTGTGCCTTCAAATCATTTCTGACTTATGGTGATTCTAAAGCAAACTTACCACATGGTATTTTGGGGGCCGAGAGTGTGTGACATACCCAAAGTTTTCCAGTGGGTTTCCATGGTTTGAGCAGAGAATCAAACCCCGGTCTCCGGAGTTGTAGTCCAATGCTCAAATTGCTACACCACAATGGCTTTTCTATAATGCCTACTCTGCATAATGCTGAGTCAGCTTGGAATATACAGCCACCATTTCAAGGTATCTGCAGCCATTATTCCCACATATGCAGCCACCATTCTGAAGTACTTGCAGCAGCCTGGTCATGCTCTTAATTCAGAGACATTTCTAGAATCGGGGGAGAAGTTTGCTATACGGTGTAACATATCTAGTAGAATGTATAAAACTAAATCCAGCACAAAGTAATGGTTTGAGCATTGAACAATGACCCTGGAGAACAGGGTTGGATTCTCCACTCAGCCATAAAAACCCACTGGTGACCTTGGGTGCATCACACACTCTCAGCAGCAGAAAACCCCATGATAGTTCATCATAGGTCAGAAACAACTTGAAAGGACAAACAATAAATGTATACAATTCTATAAATTTGCTTTCTTTTTTTAAAAAATTTGTTCAAAATTATGCAATACTGAATATTGCCTTTTCCACCAAATGGCTAATAAATAATATAACACATCACAAAATTATCTATATGTGACCATAAAGCTGAATTATAAGGGTAGCAAATGTCAAAAGAACATTTAGCCAAATGCCTTCTGGAACAGAAGACACCTACAAGTACATGGTATAGAGATATGATTGAAATAATAAAAGAAAGGAAACATTCCATAAGAAGGGTGCCAGTGCAGAAAAGGGCCTACTCCTAGCAATCCTCATTGAACTTATTATAATAGAGAAAGCTGGAGCAGGGCTGAATGAAGCATGAGAAGAGAACATGTTTTATCTTAGAACAGCATCTTCTGCTTGATCTTACAATAATTGGCCAACTTGAAGAAGGTGGGTTTCACAACTTTGCTGAGTTTGGTAGATCTTTGCTGCAGTTTTGTGCATTGTTTACTGCAGTATTGTCAAGCAAAACTGTCACAACCTGGTTAGACATTACTCTTTCCCTGCTTGTAGGGAAATTAGGAATGGATTGTTTTGAAGATGGAGAAAGGTGAAATGTAAACTATTTAAAAGATGAGTTAAAGATTACAGTCAGAGGAAATCCACTTCTAAAAATATCCCAATGTTGATATGTTAAATATAAGAAAGAGCACTGCGCATATTGCTTTCAAATTATTGCCAGTTGTTAGTATCTCCTAGATCATATCTGAGTAAAAAGAAATGCAATCACTTTAATTAAATAGTTCCAGTAGCTTCAGAAAGATTGTGCTGGTCACTGAGGAGATGATGAAGATTCCAGTTGTTTGTATTAGCTCTTACCCTAAAAGTCAAAGTTAGCCTGGCTTGCTAGCTCCAGAGCCTTCTGGGCCTGTTACACAAGGCTAAAAGAGCAGTGTGGAACACAGTTTTATGTATCACCCACAAACCATGGACACTGAATAAGGGCAGTTTGGGGTAGGGTATAAATGCATGGCCTGTTTCCCAAAACTTTAGGGGAAATCCTCAGGAGGGGATGTAATGTCTGATTCAGCCTTGTCTGAGAACACTTATCAGCAAAGAAATATACTTCCCATACTACTTTGTTGCCTAAGGATGAGACCTGTGCAGAATAAATTGAACATACTCGAGATGTATTGGATAACAAAATGTCCGCAATGTAAGCAGGGTATTTACATTGTTTGGCCTTCCTGAATTTGTTATATAGCCCATGTCTTCCTCTTAACAACAAAGGTTTACAGTAATAACAGCTGATTTGTAACCCCATTTAAAAAGTGTTCTGTTTTTTGTTCTATGCTCCCTGATGCATTACAGCCTGGATATTGCTCTAAGCTGGTTTGTGTCAAACTCTGCCACTACTTGGCCTCAAGTCAGAAATAAAAAATGTTTTGTTAAATAATTGATCTAAGACTATGGAATGAAGCAATTTATCACTGAGTCATGATTTTGAGTCTGTTTCCAGTAAATTGTTACAGTGTAATTTCCTTCAGTAATTCATCTTAACAGACTTCTAATTCTTAATGGCACCACACAATACTGGATTTATCACATGTACATTTTTAGAAAGAAGATTAGGCATTTGTGTGAACATTTAAGTGCATCTGAAATTGCCTTTAATGCAGAAAGAAAGTTACACTTGTAATATATCCAGTTGTTAGGTAATTTGATCAACTTGGAAAAATCTCAGGATGGAACTTTATGCTTAATGTCAATCAGTTTCATTCTGAGGTCTTAACTCATGTGGAGGAAGAAGATAAGCAGGAGCCATCACTTTTGGTAGCTTCTTTCCTTTATGAGGCATATTGAAGATTTCATGAGTAGGCAGGAAATATTATGAGATCCATTGTGATATGTCCCCTCCTATCATTCGAACATAATGCTGAACTCCCACAAATTGGTACACATTTTTTCAACCATACCGCAGCCCTCTACAAAAGGAAGGACACATCCTCTTGCAGGTCACTTTATAAAAAGTCCTTTTCAAAAAGTAGTATGCCTCACCTGTCCTTCGATGGACTCGGGCCAACATGTTTGGCTCTTTCTCATTTTCTTTATCCTCACACTGGTCCTTAAAGGTAGACAGAAAGGAGAATCTCTCCAAAGCTTAACTAGGGAGTTTCATGGCTCATTGGGGACTGAAACCTAAATCTCTCAAGTCCCAGTCCAACACACTAAATACTGTCTCTTGGCAATGCATAAGTTGCCAGACAGTTAATGGATGAAAGGATAGTAGGTTATGATAATAAGAACAAATTATTGGGCCAAGACAGGACACAATGTATATCTTGAACAGAACAATGAAAAACTCACTAGAAAAGTTGGGAGCACACATCTGAAATATTGCTAGAAAAGCAGGATAAGTTAGAAAAGTATCCAGACAACTTTTTTTTTGAGAAGGACTGACTTCTCTATTTGCACATCATGATGATCAAGGATGTAGAGGCACTGACCCACCACAAGCGGATCCATTCTCTGACAGATAATCCATATACACCTTGGATTTTTTACTTTAAAAAACAAAAAACAAAGTCATCTGTAATTGTAAGTGTGAACGTAGAAGAACAAAAGGAAATACATGTGGCCTATAGTTTATAGATTTTAATATTTAATAGTTTATTAAAAGTATCTGATAATTGTTTTCTGGCATACCAGGAATCCCAAAGCAGTGGGCAATAAAACAAATAAAGAAAGAATGTTTAAAAACATAGACAGTTTTTGAAAACAGCTTTAAAAAACTAAACACTATTGAAAATACTACAGTCCCCATCTGTACCAGAAGCTTAGCAAGGATGGAGCCAGCATGACTTGGGAGGGAATTCCACAGTGGTGTACCACCAGCCCAACTTCTTAAAGTTGTGGAACTTGCATCAATTCTTTGGTTCAATAAGCAAAGAGATTAATTTTTTTACCAACAGTGTGGGTCAGCACTAATATTTTATTAAACACTTCCACATTTTCTCTCTGATGAGCTTTTTCATGAATGAAATGCTGGAAGAACATTTTATCTATAATTTAAGGTGGCCATAATGTTTGGGTGAATCTTGGGGCTGCAAGAGAAAGTAACTTTTCAGGTTCAGAAAATATGTATGTATATTACAGATGTAATTGTTCACTAATCTACTTGAGTTCCATGTTCTTGGGTAAGTATAATGTTCTTCAGAGAGAAAATTTGCTGTGAGATATGGTATAATTTTTATCTCAGCACACAGACAAAGTAAGACATAGCTGCACAGTACACATTAAGTGTAATGTATACTGTAGTTGTAATTGAAATCCTATCCCAAGAACCACATCTCCTGTTCCACAATTCTTACTCATATTCTGGGCAATTAGGAAGCAGGGGGGTTAAGAAGACACACTGTGACAAAAGATTCTATTCTGTTGGGAGGGGTCACAGGACTCATAAAATCTGTGAGGATATAAGTCAAGATTTTACTTTTTAGAGTGCACAGTAAAAATGTCAGATAGTTTCCCAAATCATGAGGTGTATCCACACTACACAATTGCAGCACTTTGATACTGCATTAACTGCAATGGTTCCATTGACGTGGGATCATGGCATTTGTAGTTTCATGAGGTAGTTAGAGTTCTCTGTCAGAGAATTCTAATGCTGTAGTGCAAGAGAATAGGGCTAGAGAATTCTAAATTCATTGCCAGGCTCCAGATCCACCATTTCCATTGGCTAGAGCCATTACAGTTAAAATGACATCCCAATCTTATAATTTTCTGGTCTAGAAACAACCTGGAGAGGTTATTTGTCATTTTCGTGTAGGGTTGCTGGGTAAACAGCATCTAATATGCTGAAATTTCAGGGCAAAAACCTGAGACTAGGGCTTTAATCCCACACAGATTTACCTACAGGACACCTGACCCATGCCTCCCACTCGCTCCTAGGCTAATGCTTGGGGCTGTAGAAAGCTCAGCACCAGTCCACAGGGAGGTTCCTCCCCTCAAGCACTGCTACTTCCAGGGCTTGATCAACAAGAGCTGACCCTTCATCCCCTGTCTCAAACAAAATGCCATGACTTTACCCATCATCTCTCTCTACCGTCCTCTCCCCTCACTCCTGGCTTTTGATATGCTGATGTGTGGGGAAGTGGCACATACGTACAAATACACTTTGTATTAAGCCAGTGAGCCCTGCCCCAGCTGGGAATAAACAGACATGAACATCCAGGTTTTAAAGTCATGCCTCACACAAAATATAAAATTATTCCTCATTCAGTGCCATTCACCCTGAGACCTGTCTCCCTGACCGGGAAGTGCTGTAATTTCTTAAAGCCTCAGTCAGGGCCCAGACACCTAGTAACCCTCTTTGCCTGTCTTACTGGCTCATCTCACTTTAAATACAGTTTGGGCATATGGAAAGGGAAGGAGATCAGACAAAGAAAAGAAAAAGAAACTGAAGACACCAACCAGGTCTTCAGTTTTTCAAAATATGGAAGATGTGGATTTAGCAGAGTGAGTCCGTATTGAATTTCTCTACTGTTTCAACTGAAATTGTGCTTAGACAGGGATAACTTCCCCCATTTTATAAAATGCAGATAGATGGGGAAACAGCCTGGATCCTGCAACCAACCAAACATGAAACTTGTTGGTGGAGTTAAAAACTTTTCAGTGTTAGGCCCACTCGGCTTAGAGCATCATTCCTATTAAAGAAGAGCAACTCTTTTCTAGGTCTAATGTGCACCTCAATTGTAACTTGATTTGAAATACTTCTGTTAACAATTTGAAAGTTCAGGGAACACACAGCTCTCTGTAGCTGGCATGAAATTCATTTATCATGAAAACGGCTATTAAATAAAGGGGAAAAAAATCCCTTAGCATAGCAGAACGAAAGAAGTTATCTCTCAAGCAATTTTGCAGTACCTTGCTTTTGAATGTATAGCTCATGACCTTGCTATTCAGACCCCCAAAAAACAAGGTACAGAAAAAAAATAGTATTGGCACTGATATTTTAACAAAGATCAGAACTCATATTCCTTTTTTTGAAACTTTCTCATGTTGTTCTTTGATGAAGTCTTGCACTCAAGTTTTGTAGCAGAACCTAGAAACCTAGGAATGGGAAGATAATAGGATTTCTGGTTCAACATATGACAAAGTACAGACAACAGTGCTAAAGAGTCCTTTCACACTATACAACTACAGCACTATGATCCCAGTTTAACTGCCATGGCTGCATCCTATGGAATCCTGGGGCTTGTAGTTTCATTGGAGTCACTATAGGAGCTCCCTGGCTGAGAATTCGAGAGGCCTGTCCCTCAATTGCCAGTCCTGGGATTAACTGCTCACCTTCTGTCTTCCCTGTGGGCTAATTTCCCAGCAAGGCTGACCAAGGCCATTTCCACACTACACTGTTATAGAGCTATTATTCCACTTTCAACCATATACCACACATACATACATTCACACACACAAATACATGTAGATTAGGAGCAGAGTTTTACTACTCCTTCAGAAAGTTTGTAACTGTGTCCTTGATATGATAAATAAAACACCCTTGATCTATGCAATTTTTGCAATTTTGAAGATCAGCAGATTGAACTTATATAGTATATTCTGCAACGTAGACTAGTATCTTATGAATGAGTCTCTAAATGCATTCATAGCCATCTAGGGGATTTCCACAGAGATTTTAGAAACTTCAGATTATAAAAAGGGAGAATGTGTGGGTGGGCTAAACAAAGCCTGTCATCTAATTAGTGAGTTATTATAATATAAGTCCAATGTATACTATTGTAACTCTGCAGGATGCTGTTGTTCCAGCATGGGAACAGGAGAGGAGCAGGACCATGACGATGCTTCTGCATGATGTTGTCATGGTCCTGTCCTTCTTCCATCGGCAGGCAGGATAATAGTGGATTAAATCACTGATGGGTTTTTCCCATCAATGATCCATGGTTGCGCAACCATCCCACACTTAACTGGTCTGTGAAAATGCCCGAAGTGCAATGGAGGCACTTCCTGCCCCAGTGCAACCTGGGAAAGTGCCCGGCTGCCCTGCGAAAGGAAGGAAGAGGCAAATTCACTGTGCTTGATTCGGTAGGAAGCCAGTCTGGTGTGGAGAGGAATACTGCTGTTGCACTCTCTTCCTGGCAGAGCCACAGCCAGGATCACTACCAGAGCGCAATGGGACAAGGTAGGGTGCAGAAAGGGCGTCACTTTTTTGCTTGTTGCAAAAAGTGGCTTTCTCTACTGATGACACAATCACAAAAGTCCCCACAAACCCACTTTTTAATTGATGCAGACACCTTCCCCCAAACATGGCCATTTCTATCTTAGTGGAGAGTAGAGGAAATCATGGAGATGCATTTAGGTATTTCTGTGTAGCTTGACATACTGCAACAGCGAACCCCTGATGATCCCTGTTTATGCCTGCTACAGCATGTCCAGCTACAGGAAAATAGTTGGATGTGTATTTGCTTATCACCATACTCTTCAATGGGATGGGTTGCTATATGGGGGGCCTCCTTCATTTAAAAGGTGGATTTGGAGAGGTAGTTCAAGCAGACAGAGCTATGGACGCACAGCTACATGGCAGACAGACATATCCTGATACACAACCTTAGCTATCATTTTGAAAATGCAAGAACATACCCATTTATGGATATACAACTGCATCTGTTACATTTCCCAGGAGGCAGTAAAGCTATTAATGACAATTTGAGAACACAACATAGAACTGGGAATTGCTCATATACCTGTGGTGTTCTACTACTGGCAGCCATTTATAAATGCCATTGCCTGATAGACTGCAAATAATTAACAACTGAATGGCTAAACAGATTGCATGGAAAGAAATCCATTTGTAAGCTTTGATCACAGTAAATAGTTTTTTAAAAACGCTGCTGCTAACAGTAGGTAAAAAGTTAATGAGAAACATGTAAATGAGAAGCATGTAAATAATTAATATATGCTTGAGATCTGAGATTTGTTGATGCCGCTGTTTAATAATCTGAATTCATCATGTTTTTAATTTTTGAAAATAGGCATTGGGCTGCTTTCCCAATTTTGGAAAATGAACTAAATTGTTGTACTAATTACTTTGTTAAGGTGGCTCTTAACAAAGAGAGCATATCCTCCCAAACATCATCTTGGGTTGTCTAAGGCACATCACTGGATAATGTTATGCAAGAAGGAGCATTGTCAAGAATTACAAACTTTTGAGAGATTATCAGTTAGTCTGGAGGCAACTGGCTGTAACTGTGCAAATTATCTTTGTTTTTGTTTGTAGCTTAGGTAGTTGTGGTGAAGCAGCCAATATTTAGCTAATCCTGAGGCCAGAAGTGAAATTTCTATTAATACTTTGTATCACTGTTATCTTCTTAAGCCTTCTGAGCAGGATGTTCTTTTTACAGACACAAGGCTTGAGGGAGAGAACAGCCATTAGTGCGACCCAGTTTGGTGGCTCTTGCGCTACTGTAGAATCCATACATCCTTACTGAAAAATATGATTGGTTCTATCCAATCACACTTATATGTGTGCGTGTGCACATGTGCATGTGCATATGCATACATGCACAGACATATACATACACATGTATTATTCCATTATAACTTATTATGCAATTTTGAAATAGGGATCTAGGTTTATTTACTTGTGAAATTATTAACTGAAATCATAACCCAAGGATGAAAGTAATTCAGGCAAGATTACAAAGAGGAGCTGTGAGTTTTAGCTTCTGAAAACAAAATCTGTACATTTGATATGATGAAGCCTATCTTCACATGAAAGCTTGGAAGTAATGTAGTGCAATTAATGTTGTTACACCTAATTAGTTACAGAGGGAGTAACTAGCACCCTCCCTATTTTATTTTTGCAGACAAGATTGTTGTGTTGAGCTGTGTGTGTGTTCAGTGATGTACCTCTTAATTTGATTTTAATTTTTGTTTAAATTATGTTTTATCCATTGTATTTTGTGAATTTTTAACAACGTGTTTTTTAAAATTTGTTTTATGACACTTTGAATCCTAAACTGTGAAAAAAGCAGGATAGAAATGCTTTAAGGATAATAACAAATGTAACAAAGTTATATTTTAAAAGCATTGTAAGAAGTTAGAGCAAATTTATTTTATTGAGATAATGAGCATTCTGTTGCTCTGTGCCTTCAAGTTATTTCTGACTTAGAGCAGATTTTCTGGGGCTTGACTGTGGAAACCCACTGTGTAACCTTGGGCACCTCACACACTCTCAACCCCAGAAAATCTCATGACAGGTTCACTTCAGGGTCACCATAAGTAAGAAATGACTTGAAGGCACACAACAACAACAAGGGGAACTGTGTGCAGTTCCTGAACTGGCCTGAAGAGTAATGTTCTGGGATGCTTTTGAGTTTGGGACCAAAGAAATCACAAAACCCAATTTATTACACTATTGTGGACATCCTGTTCAGTAATTATATTATAAGTCTGCCTTATGCCAGCATAATTTATCTGCAGGAGGTCCATTCAGATGATTGTCTCAACAAGTCCACCTTTTGGGGAAGGGGTGGCACATCTCCGCTGATCTCCACACTTCCTGGCAACATGGATATGGTCATGTAGAGAGGGAGGATGCACTACTGAAATGGCAATTTTTGGGGAGTAGAATTGGGAGGTGTGAGCACAGAGACATAATTACATCTCCACAGCTATGACTCCTGATATAGGATCTCAGCCTACATTTCAAGAGGGTATTTTTACATGCTTATGTCCCTTACTATGCCCACCTGTATTGGTTTACACCATAGGCCTCTGGACCTTATGATGTCAATTTTTTAATCCAATCACTTGTTTTCTTTGGGATATGTTTCCTCCCAACGTTTAGAAAAGTTACTGCCCATGCTTGCAGGGAGTTTCTAAGAATTATAAATCTAGCTAAGTAACTTTCAAGCTTTGCTGCTACCTCCAGGACTTTATAGTTGCCATCTCTGGAAATTGTCCTGTGCCCAATCCATTTACATCTGGTTCAGTGGATTGATAAGAAACACATTAAAAACTCACAGCTTGTAGAGTGGATCTCATGGGGCCCTGACAGCTATGTGGGAAGCCAACATGTTCATTTTAAGTTCTGTTGAAAAAGATAGCAAGATAGTATCGTGACAGTATGACAGGAAGTTCAAGTGTTATGAACAATCTTCATTCTCTAAATTTGTGTTGTACGTTGCTTACTCTGTTGTACTAAAAAGAAAGCATAGTTGTTCCTGATTAGATTGGATAGGAACAAGGTTTGCCTTGCAAACTACTTCAGATTGATGACAACTAATCATTCTTTATAAATGATGTGTGCTTTTGTCTGATCAGTAAGGTAGATAAAGTTGCAGGAGGAAAGACTGGCTGTAAAAAGGATTAATAAGTAGATTATGACATCTCCTATTGTAAATAAATTCTAGAAATGATTTATTTTTGTCCCATTTTCCCTATATTTTACAATATGTTCATAATGCTTACACATTGTCCAGTAGATGGTGGTGTTATTTCAGCAACTCTCTCATTTTCTTTTTTGGTATTAGTGACCCTAGAGCTGTCTCTGTCCCTGATGAAAGTCATGCTTTGGTTGCAGTGATGTCATTGTGGGATCTTGGAACAAGCACGTCAGAAATCAATAGCATAAGCCAACAAACTAAAGCTGATGATTGTAACGAAAAGTATATCTGAAAGATATTCTTTTGTAGAGCTTCTCTTTTCATGAGTACAGTGGAAAGACTACTGTACAGCTTCTGATTCTTCTTTTGAAACAAAAGACCTGACAGACTCACATCCTTAGTTTTACTTAGTTTCTAGACCAGTGTCTTTGGCAGGAGGACTACACCTCTGATGAAGATCTTGGTATCTAAGGGCACAGTATTAATGCTTCATGGAAGTCACAGGGCTCTCTGGATATCATGTTATAGTTATCTGTCTATTTGTTAAATTTCTACATGACCCTTATACCCAAGATACATAACTAACTAATAACATAATTGATTAATCTACTATATAAAAGTCAATGTTTGTCTGTTTGTGCGTTTGTCTGTCTGTGTCAGGCAGGAAAAGACCTCATACGATTGGTTGGGTGAGGCGAGAAGCCCTCATATGATTGGCTGGCTGTGAAGATTCTATGGAATCCTGGGGCTGGCAGTTCAGGGAGGGGCCTTTAGAATTCTCAGCCGAAAGCTCTTGGTTCTTAGGCCAGTTGCTATGGAGATGAAGCCTACCATCAATAAGGACACCAGAAAACATTTGGGAGGCATCTGTGAGTAAAATTAAAGTGACATACACAACATACCTCATTTCCACACTACACTGTCATAGTGCTGTTATTCCACTTTCAATATCCTATGGAATCCTGGAATTTGTAGTTTAAGGAGGGGCATTTAAGAATTCTCAGCCAGAATTTGGCCTCAGTAAAGTACA
The DNA here is from genome assembly GCA_030412105.1 of Cyclura pinguis. Taxonomy (NCBI): domain Eukaryota; kingdom Metazoa; phylum Chordata; class Lepidosauria; order Squamata; family Iguanidae; genus Cyclura; species Cyclura pinguis. The sequence goes on along the minus strand of CM059599.1, from coordinate 242,639,118 downwards.
AACCCCGGAATTCCACAGGATGTTGAAAGTGGAATGATAGCACTATAACAGTATAGTGCAGAAAAGGCCATAGTTACAAAGGTCTTCTTGCCTCACACAGTAGATTGTGTGGGTTCCATATGTGAGGAATCTTAAAGCTGAAATTCAAAACAAAAAATGCTTCCAGAAAAAGGTAAAGCCATTGCACAAATTCAGCAGTAAGAAAAGAGAAGCCAGTACATCATTGTCACTAGAGAACATAGATTGGATTGGGGACTATGGGGAAAAGTTACAGGTACTAGAGTAGGCTGGTTGCTATGGGGACGATGCCTAGCAGCAAGGACAAGGACAGTGTATTCCTACAGGAACCAACCTCTGTATGTTAACAACTATGGATACAGATTGGATTGGGGAATATGGGGATAAGTTATAGGTACTGGAATAGGCCAGTTGCTATGGAGATGAGGCCTAGCAGCAAGGAGGAGGACAGTGTATTCCTTCAGGAACCCAAACTGTATATGTAAATAACTCTGAATACAGATTGCGTTGGGAAATGTGGAGCAAAGTTACAGGAAATGGAGAAGACAGTTTGGTGAGCTCTTAAGAGGAAAATAAAAACCCTGGGCAATGCTGGGAAAATACGCTAATATAATATAATATAATATAATATAATATAATAAAATACAATATATAGAATACAAAGCTAAAAGAACAGCAATATAAAATAAGATGTCCAAATTATGATTAAAATGAATTCTAAACAGTTAAAAACAACTGTCAATGATTTTCCAGTCAGCTTACAGGTTTTAGGCCCTTTTCGCACAGCATTTGCCATGCGAAAGGGCCTCTCGAGCATCGTGCGACTGGGAGGAGCGGTCCACATGACGCACTCACAATCACCCGATGCTCCAGGGTCTGGCAGGCGCCAATCATGCACTTTTTCATTTTTGGCTGTGAGCCAAAAATGGTGCACGATTGCGCATCGCTCCGGGGCCTTGCGCACACTTGCCATGTGTGTGGAGCTCCAGAGCTGCGGTGCTCGTGCTTCCTGCCCCAGTACAGCCTGGGAAACTCCCAGGCTGCACTGTGGAAGGAAAAGGAGGGGCTCTCATGCAAGCAGGCAGCAGCCGCGGAGCTGAAGGAACCAGGATGCAAGAGCCTCTTGCTAGAGGCTGCTCGTGCGATCCCTGCACCCCAGCTCCACAAAAAGGTGAGTTGCAGAAAGGGCCATAGAGGTCATTCTGAAATGTGTTCAGAAAAAGACTAATGGGCATTGGAGCAGTTGTAACATGTAGCTTTCATGCTCCACATGAGCAGCCCTGGTCAGTCATCTGGCTGTAGACCAGTTGAAGTCTTTAAAGACAAACCTATGCAGAATACACTCAGTAATCCAATTAAGATGTAACAAAGGCATGTGTCACAGTGACCAACATTTCAAGAAATGGACGTGCACTATTATCCTTGGTTTCATGGGGCTAACTTTTAAAAATGAATATTGCAAATACAATTTTGGACCCTGCAAGGATTTACCTTTTAAAATGAATAAATGAATAATAAAAATAGTAAGACAATGTCTAAATTGGATATACACAGGTCTATAGGATGGAAGGTTAATGGCTACCTCTATATACTGCTTACTCTTTAAAAAAAAAGAAAAGAAAAAAATAATGCAAGTTAATTATGCTTATATTCAAAGAGGAATCTTTAGCGCAGCTATGCTAACTCTAACATGCTGTTTAAATATATGTTGCATCATTGCACGAAAAGATAAAACTTCCTATTCATGATTTCATTTCTTTCTTTCTCTTTTTGTCCCTGTTTTTAGCTCGGGAAAGAAGGAAACAAGTGCATGAACTTTGGAAAATCCCATTTCTTACCCACTCACCACCAACTGAAAGGGAATGAATGATGTTAAAGACACATAGACACATATACACCGAGACAGTAAACAAAATCTAACAGCCAGATCCTCACCCTCCTCCCTGTCAATAATATTCTACAATATTATTGCACAGATGAGAATGTGAAACACATGATTAATTTTTTTAAAAAGCAAGGAACATCCACCCATAAAAGCAGTTCTCTCATTCTCAGAATTTTTTGGAGAAATGAGTGGCACTGCTCAATATCTGCAGTTCTTGTTCTTCAACCCATGTTCTCTGTCCTCTTCTTTGAATGACATCTGTGATATTCTTCCATGCCCTGGGATGTATTATCTGACAGACAAAGAAAAAGAAAGAAATCCTGCTTTTTTAAAAAAAGAAAGACCTAGTATATTCTTAGGGCCTTTCTGCACTACACTGTTATAGTGCTATTACTCTACTGGAATTCTGAGGTTTGTAGTTTACTGAAGCCAAAGAGCTTTCTGGCTGAGAATTCCAAATGCGCCCCCCCAAAAAACTGCAAACCCCAGGATTCCATAGAAGGTTGAAAGTGGAATGATAGCACTATAACAGTGCAGTGCGGAAAGGCACTTATTTGTTTTATAAAAAAACCCCAAAAGCAACTTATTTAAGGGCCACCACTCTGAGGAAGACTTACCTTTAAATATTGGCTGAGGAACTTAGAAAAACACAAATGGCTGTACATTTTAACTGGTAGGAAGAGTCGTACTTCATAAGCAAGGTTTTCTCCTTCCTGATGACGAGGGTTACTATTATTTCATACTTGAATAACCACATTAGTCAAACACAAGAGAAAATGGCGGTGGCCCATTCTTAACCTCTTGCTTGGTGTCTGCAGCAAAATCAGCAGTGACAGAAGCACCTGGAAGAAGATAGATAACCAAGTAATTTTCTTTTAAATCCACTTATTTCTTAAAAAATCATAACTACACATGAAGTAAAATAAAGATTCCTATATCCAGCTGTGCTTCCTAAAACATCAGATGTTGAAATTAATAATTAGCATGCACTCTCATGGATATATGATTTACGAATTGAATCTATAGTATTTTAAATCCTCATTGGGATGGTGTGGGCTGTATCTGGAATACTACACCAAATTCCTTCTTAATTTCCACTAAAAACAAACAAACAGCTTTTTAGTCAAATTGAAATTTCTTGATCAGGCATATCTATATGTGGCATTGTCATTCTCTTTAGCATCTGGGGTTGAGATCTTGCCCTTCTGTATTTGTTTGTTCTTACCATAGCTTTCTCTACTCCTGTACAAAAATATACTTGTTAAAATGTTGATACTTAATTGTAATACACACATAAATATAACCCCTTATGTTATAAATATTTGTACTCTTTGGTCAGAATATGTTTGAACTACTCTTCTGTCATCCCCAACTTTCTCCAGTCTCTTGATATCTCTCATTTCTATCAAAGTCTTCTTTTTTTCATATTTTCTGCAATGTTTATGTCATCTATATCGCTGGTGTCCTTTTCTCTATCCTCCTCCTCTGTCTTCTACTTAACTAGCTCTTCTCCATATTCTAAATAGATACTGTTCTCCAAGATGATCATTGCATATTTTGTCATTCTGCTTCCTCTGCAGGTCTCATTTTCTCTTGCTCCACTACTCTCTCTCTCACACACACATCTAAAAATCCTTCTGTCCACATCTGTCACATCCAGCTTCTCTCATCTCTCTCCTCTGACCTTTATTTGTTTTCTCTTATTCAACCCCTTGGTTTCTTTCACGTTTCACCTTCATTCCTATTTAGGTATGTTCTGTCATGAAACAGTGTGCCACAGATTTCCTCTTCCTGCTCCTCCATTCTTCCCTCTTTTCTGTTCTTTGCCATCCACTGCTCTTTGGATTGCTTGCCACAACCTGTCATGGAACAAGAAGGTGAAAGGAGGTTGGAAATGGTGGATAAAAAACAACATAGCAAATGAATATGCTAGGCCCTATATAATTCCCTGGGAAATAAAATTACATAAAATTTTGTTTGGAAATAAAAATTTTTATAGGGATGGATGAATCCAGAATTTTCTGAATCCAAATCCAGACCTGAATCCCTAGAAGGTTCTGGGAATCCACGAATCTCACATCTTTTGAATCCTTTTTTTAAAAGGGGTTTTAAAAGCAAGGGAAAGAAGGATAATCTTGGGCAAGACACACTCTCTCAGGCTTAGCAAAAGCCTAAGCAAAGGCAAATCTCCCTCTGAAGAAATCTGGCCAGGACAAATGTCATAGTTTTGCCTCAAGATCTCCCCAGACTGAAAATGACATGAAGGCCCTTTCTACACAGGCTTAGACCCACATTTTCCTGCCTGTGTAAACAGGTCCACATACTACAGTACAGAGATAATCCAGGTCAAAACCGAATTTTCTTTGCATAGCTCCTTCTGTAGTTTGATGATGCACCAGCACACTTTGGCAGAGAAGGCTGTGACACCTTGTAAAAACTGCAAACCCCAGAATTGTGTATGAAAGAGCTTTGCAAGGGAGCTACGCAAAGGAATTTTCACCTGTCCTTGAAATCTCAAGAAGACTATATCTTCCAGCCAATCAGGCCTTTGGTGGGCCCTGGAGGCACTAATTTTTAAAAACAATTTTTCCTTTCTGTTACACGTGGTTTGTCACGTGACTCATGAGAAACCATGATAGACATTTTACTTCTCATCCTGTTCTAGGTATAGGTTTACAACCAGGCACTGTCTTGTGGAAGGAAGTACGCTGGCCTACATGTGGCAATCTGTGGATGAGATTGTATGACGTTGCCCTCTGGCCCGCTATTTCTGCTAGACGTCAGACTCACTGACCCCAGCATTTATACATGCCACTGATTTTCAGCACAGAAAATAGTGCTGAACTTAAATATTAAATGTTCAGTTTAAATATATTAGAATACAACCCCAGATATAACTTCTGAAATTGTTAGCAAAGGCCATTATTACTCCAAGGGAAAAACTCACCTCCTTGCCATCTCCCGTTGTATGTTTGGTGTCATACTGAGTTTATTTCCAGCCCCCCAAGACTGACTTCTACCCTTGAAAAGGAGCAGGAAATTCCCCAGCATTCACTAATTCTCATGCTGCCACCACCCACTGAATTCTGAATTAACTGAACAGTACAGTGGGACCCTGCTCAGTGGATTGACAATCTCTGTGCTTAAGGACCTTTCCCTTCCCTCACTTGCCCCTTCTGAGTGAGAGAAGTCCTATCTAAGCGTGAGCTGAAGAATGGCGTGGGAATGGAGAGGAAACAGAGGTTTTACAGAAAAGCATTTATTTTAAGGCATGCAAGTAAACAAGACAATAATACACATAAGAGGCTCCCCCCTCCCAGGTACACTTAAGTTACAAGTAGTTATAACAACAGATACATTCTTAAGATCAGCCAACTATAAAAATAATAAAAAACCCTAACGCGACTAACTACCTTATTCTAGTTACTCACATTTGGGTTCACAGGCTTAGATGGTCTAGGAGAGGAAGGAGACCAGGAGGCGAGGCCTAGGGCCTGCAGCCTACTACGGGCACAGATCCCATCTCCAGGAGGTTCCTTTGTTGACTCTCTGCCACATGGCCTCTCAAGGATTTTTTATAACTTCTCCTTCGAAGCATCTCGAAGATGCTCACCTCTTTCCCCTTGATTGGGCAATTCTCTCCCCGTGACCTGTGAGGCTGACCCACAATAAAAAGTGTAACCTAATCCCAACACCTCATTAACCCTTGGTTTACCTGAAGCAGGAAGTATCCCCCTTCAGCCAAGTCTAAATAATGGGAATCCCCATTATCACATCTGGTCTCCCAGGTATTCAGGCATTCCTGTCTCCAAAAAACTATTTGGTTGGTGGACTGAAAAGATTTGGTTTGGCTATTTTGACACAGGGATTTGGATTTGTGAATCCTGAATCCTTGCTGAGAATTCAAGGATTCAGTTGGCCCATTCCTAGTTTTTAAGTTACAGTATTAATATCAGCACAGTGGTTCAGGTCTCTGCCCATATCCTCTGAATCTTATGCAGAAACAAGGGATCAATGCAGGAGTCCATGAAGCATCCCAAAAAGTCTTTAAATTCTCAAAGTCTAGAAATCAGAACATTATTCTTCCAGAACTTTGTCTGATAAAGTCCAGCACTCAAAGATCCCAGCAGCTGCAATACGTGAAACTTTAAACCCCTCAAGTAAAATGGGAAGAGAGGATACAATATTATCACAAAGAATTTCTCTTTCCATTTCCTGTACAGGCATAACCTGAAATCTCATTATCTAAATAAAGATGATAAGATATAAATTCCAGTTCCCTAGGAAACAGCAGTTTCATTTCTCTCCATTTCCATCTCACTCTCTCTCTGTCTCACACACACACACATATGTGTGTGAGTGAGAGAGAGAGAGAGAGAAATGTGCGTGTGCACACTCTGATGCAAAACATCAAGAACTCAGGCCCTTCTGTAAGGACTAAACCAGTTAGTTAGTCCATAGTGTTTACATGCCTAATTGATTAACTGCTCTTAACCTGTACAAGAGGTACTTCTGGCTACCACCAAACCCTGGATGTTCAGGATCAAGAATGAATCCAAGGGTACACCCAAAATGCAACCCTGCATTTTGGTCACCTGGTCTGACAATTCAGATGAAATGTAGACAGTGTGTGTGTGTGTGGTTTGTCTGCATAGGTTAGTGATGTATAATTTATTTTAGACTATGTTCACTGCCTGAAGATGCTTATTGATCTATCTTTTCCTTTTAAATGCTATTTTATAAGGGACATCCATGTCAACGGCCACTCTGCTGCATTTTCACTCCCGCTGCCCTGATGTAAGCCAATGGATTTAAAAAAATTAGAAAAAGTCCACAGGCTGCACTTTTCTCACCCTACTTTGGTTGGATACATGTACAGCCATTTAAATTAGCCATGCCCTGCTAACTTCCTCTTAGAGTCAATGTGTTACATATGATGCTCTCTTTGAAAATGCTCTCTTAGTGCAAAGGTTAACCGTTTGTTATTTTGTCTGTCTGTCTGTCTGTCTATTTATTTGTTTAATTTCTATCCTTCCTTTCTTCTGACATGGGATCCAAGGCAGCTTATGACCAGATGAAAACAAAATACATCTAAAAACCTGATGATTATTCTTTTTTTTTAAAAGGCATTAAAAATAGATGATTTAAAATAATATAAAAGTGTTAAAAATATAACAGTAAAGATTAAGTACAACATAATATCCTATTAAAAGACACTTTTTTGGAACAAGTTAATCCCCAAATGAGTGTTTAAGGTCTTTGCCTACCAGTCAAAGGGCTGCAGAGAGAGAGGGAGGCAACCCTACCTCCCGTGGAAGGGAATTTCACAGCCAGGAAATCACCACCAAACATTCCTCTCACATATCTTCACCAGATAGGCCTGTAACAATGGTGGGACTGAGAAAAATTCCTGCCTTGAGGATTTTTAGAACCAGCCAGGCTGACTTACGGTGACATAGCCTTTCAAGTAATCTGGACATTAACTGAGCTAATACTAATAGTGAAAACACAGTATCCCAGCTGAGGAGTCACGGGCAGCTCCTGATGAATGGGTCTTTCTAGTATTGGCCACCTGGCTTACAGAATGCCTTCCCCAGAAAGGTGCCATTATTTTGGTGAAAATCAATGTTAATTTGATATTACCTTGTAGAATTTCATATACTCCTTATTTATTGCAGCCTGTTAATTCTGTGTTAGTCTACTCTTATTGTCTGAATCTACATTTTCTGCTGTATCACATTTTATTTTACTGTTGCTTATATTGCTATAATTACTGAATTATTAATTTGTTTGATTTTGTGCTGTACATTGCCCTGTGCACTTTTTGTTAAAGGGCAGCCTATAAAATGCTGCAAATAAATGCAACTGATCTTGAAAAAAACAAAAGAATCCACGCATTAATTGGCATCCTCTTGCCAGCTGTGGTCTTCTACAGGCATGAAAAACTGACAGAGGTCAGTGCCATAAACACTCGGTATAGTTAGCTGCCAGATGTGTGACAGCACCAACATATGGTACTCTAGTGAGTGAAGTGTTGAACACCACAGAGGTGAATTGAACAGAGATGGGCAGAGATGACATGTGCCAAAGCAACCTCAAAAAATTTATTGGCAAGGTCTATAGGCACAAAGCCAAATGCCTAAACAGAGGCATAGTCTTACGACTTGTTTAGTTTAGCAAACAGAAGTTCCCATTTTGGCCGTGCATAGAGTGCTGCTATACTTTTAAAGATGGACAGAATTCCCTCAGAAATTCTATTATTCATTCATAAACAAATCCTATCAGGAAAAATTTCCCAGTCTGCTTCAAAATTTAAGTTTCAGTGACATTGTAGTAGGGTTGGCAGGTCTCAATGCCTGGCCCTAAGCTCCCAGCTCTGCTAGAAGATTAGCAGCTTGCTATAATTTTCAAGGCTTAATTGATTACTGCTGAACTTGCAAAGATTCTCAGGGGAGGGAGGTGTCTATGTATTTACTCAGCTTCTTCCTTCCTTTCCAGTTCAATTGTGGTGCCAGGCTTTACCCTCTACTCTGCTTTGTATCTACCTACTGGCTTTAAGCAAGTAAGTTAGATTAAATGTTTCTTATCCCAGCTGCCCAAATAAGTGTGAAGAAATAATCCCCACATTTCACCTTGATTTGAGAAGAATTCCTTCATCTAAGATGACTGTCTTAATTTCCAAACAGGAAAATATGCTCAATTACCAGATCCTTATCTGTGTGTGTGTGTCATGTCTCATGTGGCTAGTCTCATGACTTGCCAAGTGTGGAAATGTAGATGGATGGATGAACAGACATCAGCTGCATAGGTTCCAACTTTGCCACAGAGGTTCTAGCAAATAAAATCAACACTGCAGATTGATTAGGTGTCAGAATTATGTTTTCTTTAATGCAAGACCATTCTGAGAAATTTCACTCCCCTTAGAAACTGATCTTTCCCTTTTCAAAATGTGCTTAATGTTCTGCTTGAACAGGAGCCTGTAAATTAGCCTCAGACTTTAACCAGGCAAAATTTAGAGACAACTCCAGATCGCCTGAGAAGGGATGCAAATGTTGCATCTTGCAATGTAAGTCCCAGCATCCACAGATTCCCCATTCCACATGGGAAGACACTATAAACAAGAAAACAAACAGAAACAATTCACATCCAGTCAATAAGGCTAGGATAGATATTAAAATGGAAAGTACATGTGCATGAGACTGCCTTAAAAACAGAGACAATTTTTTTGTAATATAAAGCAATTTATATGTAAAGCATCTGTAATCGCAAAAGTGCCTTAAATACAATATTCAAATTCCAGCAATAAGAGCTCCTGTATCAGACAATGATAAGTCAACATAGTAAAAGGCAGACTGCTCTCTGCAGCAGATGCTATTTGGAAAGAAAACAACAAGTGAGGTTAGTAATGTGGACTGAAAATACTGACAGCACAAAGGAGAAGAGTAGCTGAAAGGCAGAATAAAGCCTCTTCTGCTGCTATGTGGAGGCAGAAAGACAGAATTAAAAAACTGAGCAGCTCTGGATGGCTGTGGCTGAGAGGAAGGAAACATGGGCCCTTTCCGCAACTCATCTATTTTCGGCGCTGGGGTTCGGTGCTCGCACAAACAGCCTCTGGAGAAAGGCTCTCACATTCAGGGTCTTTCGGCTCCACACAAGCTTCCTGCTCGCGTGAGAGCCCTGCCTCTTCCTTTCACAGTGCAGCTTGGGACCTTCTCAGGCTGCACTGGACAGGAAGCGCGATCAGCCCGGCTCCCGAGGCTCCACACGCAAGGTAAGTGCACATGGGGCCCTGGAGTGATGCACGACCCGGTCGTGCAAATGTGAGTGCGTCGTGTGGACCGCTCCTCACATGTGCGCGACACTCGAGGGGCCCTTTTGCATTGAAAATGCTGTGCAATAAGGGCCATGGATGTGAATGCCAGAATCCCATTCGCTTCCCAATTGTAATTCAAAGATTGTGGCAGGCACTCCAGAATTCTGTGTTGGCTTTATTAGCATACTAGTGTATGCCCGGGATTTTATTTTCTCATAGGTAATTCCAGTGATGTAGACTCAAGTCTATTGACTCGGACTCAAGTCAGACTTAAGTCACTTCAGTGACTTGACTCGGACTTGACTTGGCAAAAATTACACACTGGCTCGACTTGACTTGAGACTTGCATATTTTTAGTGACTGACTTGAAGCCTTTGGCTCAGTAACATAACATTCATCCAGAAACCTTCAACTTACTGGTCACATGACTATCTGTCTCAAGCCCAAAGTGAGGATATATTTCTCAAAGGGAGCAGCAAATGGATAGGGAATGGGTTTGAGGTGGGCTTGAGGTATGCTCAGCAACCTGTCCCTGCTACATATAGGAGGAGCTTTCTAAAACTTATCCTAAGAGCAGAAGGCAAGACTCATGCCCAGACTGGAGGGTGCATATCTCAGAGGGAAACAAAAAATGTGTTAGGCAATGGGCTTGAGGAGGATTTTTCCTTCTAAAGCTCTTGAAGCTTCAGTAATGGGGAATAAGAAGGTGTTACCCTGATTTCTAGGGATCCCGTGAGGGACACCTCAATGTGCTTAAAATAATGGGGAATGGGAATTAGCTAGAGCACCAGTTAGCAATGCAAGAGACAGGGCAACGTAGCGAGATCTTTTACCCAGTGTCTACGGGGTCAGGCCGAGTCAATAATCAAACAGAAGTAAATAATAATTGTTTTCCTTTATTTATAAAGTAACAGCAAACGTACGCACTCACTCACTAGAAATTAAGAAATACTGCACAATTGCGCAGTCACACACACAGTCCTAAGAAAATAAAGAGAAGAAAATACACAGGGGATTTTCAGGAGGATTTTCGGGGCAATACTATACCTGGTCCTGTAGTCCAGTAGAAAGAAAGAAGCTTGGGAGCATAGATTATCAGTACGTGGAGGCTGAGGGGAGGCTCATCAAACGGAGCGGCAGCAAGTCGGGAGGCAAGTCACGAGCAATCCAATGAGACGCTCAAACTCAGGGGTTCTTATAGGGGAAAATGTGCCTGTAGGCTAGTCCGTTCCCGGGGAAAACAATGGGTTTCGGGCTGGAGACAAAGCCTCCGAAAGGTCAGTACTTTAGATGATTGAATTATGACAGTATTGTCAATAGCGTAGACAGTATGCAAACGCGGAGTGCTTGAGAGTTGGATATTCCGCTCGTCAAGCTGCCTGCTCAGGACAGGGGATCTTTTGTAAACGGTGTGCATACATAATGTGATCTTAAGAAGGTACTTGCCTGGAGGTCTCCTAAAGCTGCAGTCTGGCAATTACTGGCCTGCCTGGATTTGTTTTGAATAGTTCAGCTATTTTCGGCCATGCCTGTGTGTGTGCTTGTCCGGGGGCCTCGCAAGCACATGGAGAGGAATGGGTAGTGAAGCCCAAATTCTTGGTATCAAATGATATCTAATATCCCACAAGTTCAGACTAGAAACTACAGTAACAAAGAATCCTATTCCCCACTTCTGAAAAAGCCTCCAGATTTGCAAATGGGAAATGAGAAGGATCCTGTTCCCCACTTCCAAGGCCGCAGATGACAAAATCACAAAAATGGAGGGCTAACACTACTCAAATTGTTAAAACTGATTTTATTCAACTCTATCCAGAAATTCTGGAATATAGGTTGGGGTATAAAGTTAGCTTCCAGACTTGAGACTCAACGTGAGACTTGAAGGTAGAGACTTCAGACTTGACTTGAGACTTGGAGTAAAAGACCTTAATACATCACTGCGTAATTCTTGTTAGAAATAACTTAGGAATTACCTTACCTTATATTAGGAATTAGATGTGGTTGAAATATACAGATTTCAGATCCTGTGTCTCTAATTCCCCAATCATCTGTCTTGTCTAGTATATGTAACTTTTCCCCATATTATCCAATCTAAACAGTATTCAGAGTTATTAACATATAAAGGTTGGTTTTTTGAGGGAAGACACTGCCCTCTTTCTTGCTGGTAGGCCTTGTCACCATAGCAACTAGCCTGAGCTCTCTGCTGAGAATTCTAAAGCTCCCTGCCCGAACTGCCAAACCCAGGATTTTATACAATCTTCACAGCCAGCCAATCATATGAGGTTTTTGCACCTCACACAGCCAATTATATGAGGTCTTCACCTTCCTGACACAGACAAACAGACAAACTCACAAACAAACTTTGACTTTTATATATTAGATACCATGGAAATGCCCCCTTCCAAAAACACATAGACACATTTCCTAATTCTACAGAATTTTGCTTAGGTATTAGTCCTAGGAGCTGGTTTAAGGAAAGCAGTGTTCACTAAGGTCTTGGAGGGTCTTGAATGTTTAAGATCTCATGGGAGTCTCAGCTTTTAGCCTTCAGCACCATTAGCTGAGTGTAGATTCAGTAAAAGAAAATCAGTTGCTGCTGCTGCTGCTGCTGTTATTGTTGTAAACTACACTGAAAATTGGAAGAACAGGGTATAAATCCTTATATTTTAAAAATTCTGTGTTCTTTTCAACAAATCCATTTATGAATCAAAATTACAGAAGTGTTCCTTCTGTCTTCTTGCAGTATATTTAGTCTCATGATATGTTAAACCATTTGGCACCATTGTATTTTTCTCACACATGGAAAGACTTTTGCATCAGATCAATGTTGTTTTGGAGTGTTAAGCAAACGTGCATGAGACCAAAACCATCAGTGTTCTCGCATCTTTTAATGAAGCATGCCAAACTACAATTCTACCTATTATTCACGTATGGAAATGTACATGTTTTCCTGCTCTATGTGCCCAGGATGAAAAACAAAAGACATGACATTGAATAGTAAGTTCCCGCACATTGCAGCACATGTATGGACTGAAGATGAAATGGTGCAGTTGGGAACTGGATCTATCTCTCTATCTAGCAGAAAACTTAGCTACCTTACAAATAGAAGTAATCATAGCTCCCACTTCCTTAAGATGCAGGGCAAGTGACATTTGGAGACACATTCATGTGGCAATTCCAGTTGAAGTGAACCACTTAAAAACAACTTGAATTGTTTTGCCTTTTGCCAGAACATTTTGAACTTAATCCACAACTTAATTCATTTTAAATGGTTCTATCACTGCTCTGAAGAGAATGAACATTTGCAGCCTCACCCAAGCTGAACAACAAGTGGGAAATAATTCTCCTGTTCATGCCAGTGGAGATGTCTGGCAAGAAACTTGCTGTGTAATGTGCTTATAGATACATCCAGACACATTGGAAAAAAATCTGAACTAAGCCCTCTGTGAGGCAACAAATAAAGCAGTGGGGAACTTTAGTTTCTCCCAACTAATTATGTTTTTTAATACAGGTTGAGCCTCCCTGGAAATCCAAAATTTGAAAACCTCCAAAATCTGAAACTTTTTGCTGCCAGCGGCCCACTTCCACTCCCTTCAAAGTGGTGGCTATAGCACTCCTACTTGCTTATCTCTCAGATCAAAGGAGTGGCTGGTGGCAAAAGGAGACAGGCTGAGAATCTGAGAGATGAACAAGCAGGAGCCCTGCAGCTACCACCTTGAAGGTAGAAGTGGGCAGCTGGCAGCAAAAAGCGAGAGACTGAGGCCATTTCTGCACTACACTGGTACTAATCCACTTTCAACATCCTATGGAATCCTGGGCTTTGCAGTTTAGGGAAAAGCATTTAGAATTTTCAACCAGAGAGCTCTTTGGCCTTAGTAAACTACAAATCTCAGAACTCCACAAGATGTTGAAATTGGAATACTAGCACTATAACAATGTATGGTGGAAATGGCCTTAGAATCTGTGGAATGGCAGGAGCTATGGGTTCATTCACAGATCCTCGGTCTCTCTCTCGCCTCATATTTCATACACAACACAAATAGTAAACAAACAAGACACAAAGCTATTCTAGAAAGGTACTGTGTTTGGAAATCTGGAGAAAAAAGGAAGGAAGGAAGGAAGGAAGGAAGGAAGGAAGGAAGGAAGGAAGGAACACTTCTGGTCCTAAGCATTTCGGAAAACAGAGGCTCAACCGGTATTATAATTATGTTTCTAATGTCAGTCCTGGTAGTTACTCCAACTTTTAAACTAGTGTGCAGATTATTTTTATTTTTATTTACTTAAAGTCTTTTAGTCTATTCCTCTGCCTCCGCCCCCCCCCCCGCCTCAAACTGCCAGAGCTACTTACATCAATATGAAGAACAAGTCTGTCCAGGCCCTGAGGTTAATTTCCCAACCTGTTTTAAAGTCTGTAATAATTCTTTTGTTTTCTGTCTCAAATATTTGATTTAACATTTCTCTTTTTATCTTAGGATGGATATTACTGTAGCACCACTGCTCTATCTAGAGCATGTGTCTAAATATAGAAGAAGGAGCAACATATACATGTGTGATGTTGTACTGTTAACCATTTTAAAGCCCATTGGCAAAACTGGCACAGAAATCAGTTCTATTGAGCTCAATAGGCCACACTTCTAGGAAAAGTGGGCATAACGTCACAGCTGGAAGAAGCTTTAAGATTCCCAACACTCCCCACCCATCCAAGAATGACTGAAGCAGAACATATTAGTGGTTAGTACCTTTAAGAAAACTGCTAGCAGTTATGAACACAATGTTTCAGTAAGTAAAAGTGACCCCTTCAGAAGCATTCTGGGATTTATTTGCTTTCTGCATTAGAAAAAAAGATGTGACCTTGGCAACATTAATTACGTTCAGCAAAACTGGAATGCAAATTACAAACCTTGCATGGATGCTCGAACAAGTTGAACTGCAGGTGCACACTCTGGCATTTTCACTCTGACAGTATGCCAGTGTTTGCACCTGCATGTCAATGCTTGCTCGTGACAAAGAAAAATGCCCAAATTATGTTTGGCATATACTGTATTTCAGTAATAAAAGGAATGTTTTTTTAGCATGATGGGTTTTTCAAACAAGTATCAGAGGAAGACAGGAAACCAAGGTTTGTTTGGAACTCCCACTGCAAGTGGGGATGATAAGACAACATGCACAAGGATGCTGCTTGTTCATGGAATGCCAGGGTTCTTGCAATTCCTTTAGTACTGGGTCAAACCACCATGGCCTATAAGTTAACTATGGCCATTTCCACACGGGGTTTTTAAAACAGTGCAGAGCATCCTCCAGGGAAGACGTCTGCACCTGGGAGAGGACTGGGTCAGACCTACTTAATGTAGATCCGCACCCCAGCCCACTCCGGAATGACCCCAAGTGGTCGTCCAGCGTGCTTTTCAAAGACCGCTAAAAACAGGTCTTTCAAAAGCACGGAGTGCGCCACTGCGAACCTGCTCCTTTATGCAGATTTGCAGGCTCGCATTGGTGCAAGCCTGCGATCTGCCGGGGGCAGACTTTAGGCTGGCGAGTTTCAGTGGTTGGTCGAGAGCCTCGACCAACCGGAAGCCGCTATTTTCATCCCCGGAGCAGTGTGGAGCGGTGGCCACGCACTGCTCTGGAGCAGCATGGACCAGACCGGGGAGCCCAAAAGTCTGGTGAGTAGCATCACGAGGCAATTCCCTCGCCCCATGCGGAAATGGCCAGTGAGTCATCTTGCAAGCAACACAGAGGCAAATGTGGGTTTGTTTCCTTAGACTCCAAAAGAAGATGCAGCCAATCATGTTTCTTGCATGTTGGTATATGTTTTCAAAAAAAAAAAAAAGAACAAAAAGAGATCTATTTACTTTATTTTCTGTCCTTCTCCTAATGAGGGAAGCTAACATAGCTTTCAATATGCATTTAAATGAAATAAAGCTAAAACTCCATGAATTTCACAATGAAGAATAATTGGGGGAAAAAAACTAACATGTTAAAACCAAAATTTTACCATATATGAAAGAAGAAATGCTATATGCCCAAGCTGGTTTAAGGAAAGACAGAGGCAGACATTGGCTAATGGATCACATCTAAGAATTTCACAAGGGAATCAGCCTGTGTTTTATAAACTACAGAAAATCATTTCACTGTGTAGATCAGGAGAAATTATAGTTCACTCTAAAAGGAAATGAGTGAAATGGGTGAAAAGAAAAGGTTAAAAAGACAGATAAAGGGGTCCTAGAGCAAAACATACCTGAATTCTCACTAGAAGTCATGATGACCAAACTAAAGCTGTTGTAGTTTGGATACATCGCGAAACAAGGTGACTCACAGAAAAGTAAATAATGCTCAGTAAAATGGGAGGCAGCAAGAAAGGATGAAGTCTGCACTGCAGGAGGATTGATCCAATTGAGGAAACCACAGCCCTGAGTTTACAAGGCCTGAGCAGGGCAATGGACCACTGGGGCTCTTAGAGGCTTTTTATTCATAGGATTGGCACAGGTCAAAGTCAACATGATAGCAAATAGCAACAAATTAAAATTAATCACCAACTTAAAGCCATTTAGAAAGGCAGTAAGAAAGGGGAAGAAAAATGCAACACCTATCATTAAAGGACTTTGGTGGAAAATCTAAAAACCTGTCTGGAACAAAAGTCTCTGCTGGTAGAAGGAGAACAAACAAGGTGTCAGTCTGACTTCCAATAGAAGGCGAATCCTGTAGCCTTGAAACATCACTGAGAACGCCAACCCCAAGAGACCAAGACAAAGCCTTCCCACAAAGATTTCAACAGTTAAGCAAGCTCATACGGAGAAGTATGTTCACTGAAACAGTCTGGACCCAAGCTGGATTTAGTGATCAAAAGTAAACTGGAGGTGGTTATGTTTTTGGTTATGTTTTCTTTGCAGACACTCATGTGATATATAGCTAAGAAATGTTTCATAAGAAGTGACCCTTAAATTAATCTCTGACAGTGCTGTGCAGGGCAAAAGCAAATCAAAACCTTGATATTGGGTGAGAAAGGCAAACCTCTATTTCATTTGTCTTCTCCTGGAAGTGTGACATTAAAGACTTGGAAATTCTTTTCATGTTTAGAGTTGCCAACCTTGTTGCCAAGGTTAATAACATCTTTGCCTTGGGGTCTTTCACACAGGCAACGAATCTCAAGGTGCTTTTACCACTAATCTGGGTCATTCTGTGTGAAATACAAACCTCATCCACTTTTTTATCTAAAGGTGCTATCACTCTGCCTGTGATGCCAACTATAAGACCAGTTATAGTGAGGTGATGCAATGGTGAGAAATTTCTTTCTAATTATCCAGGAGCCTTCCTTCTCATTTGAAAACAGCTATCTTGTTTTTACAGCTTGATAATACACATTTCAAGATAATGGATCATGAGTGCAATAGCCATGAGATATGCTTTTCCTCCTAGGATTGTGAGTTCGCTTCCACAAGGGAAGGCAGAATTTTAACTTCTGGAAATAGCTGTGTGAGTTCCTTTGAATACTTACCTCAGCAATCATCAGAGAAGTATGTTATAAAACAAAACCAGACATGCACACGCAGAAACCTCCTTCTGAATAAAGCAAATACAACAAGGAAAATCACAGGCAATCATACTACCACTTTCTATCACCGCTCTGTAGGAAAAGGTATATTTTAAGGATATTGCTTGGCCTAGTTGATAAGACCAATGCCAGTGCCCAGCTGTGTTGTGAGATAGCTGTGTAATCTGGAGGCATGGAACTGAACCTCCTTTCACCTCAGCATGAAATGAATGATGCATACAACCTTTGCATTGCACCCAGCTACTGTCCTCCATTAAGTAAATTAATAAAAATCACATGCATCATCTTTCTCATATTCAAGGTAATATTTAACTTTCAAATGAGTTAGCAAAAACTCTTCATCTTCAAACAGTATGCTATAAATTCATGAGGCAAAGCTATATCTAAGGTGAAAGCAATAAGCTTAACTTAGCCTTGACTTGCTGTTTGTCCTCTAAAGTTTTGGCTCTTTATTTTGTAGCACCAGCCTCCCTCATAATTCAAGGTAATGAAATGCAAGCAGAACATGATTATCCAAAAAGAAAAAAAAATCTTGGTTCTCATTATTGGGAGTCTTAAAATAGCTATTTTGTAGCAAGCCATAAAGTTTAATGTAGAAGCTGAATCTGATATAAAAGAAGTCTCTTCAATCTCTTTCTCATAAGGTTACGACCTCTATTCTTATATGTCTCTTTTATTGGTTACAGTATATGCCAAATTGTTTTTTTTAAGAAGGACTAAAAAGAGAAAATATGAACTCCTAGTGTATTGTACACATTTCTATGAAGTCCGTTGATACGCACGAGCCGCTCTGATGGTGATTCTGATGGACGACGAAGAGGTGAAGGTGTTCAGCACACACACACTCACAACCAAAAAATAATTTTGTACAAAAGTAGAAGGTTCTACACATGGGATAGTAGCAGGGATGTGACAATATATCAGTCTGGATTTGGTGTTTCTCCAAATTTCACCTGCATTTTCTTCCAGTCTTTATTTCATATCAGGTTACAAGAGTTTATGTTTTATTTTCACATGGAAATTTTGCACATTCTAAAGCTTTTCAGCCTAATGTCCATATTTATTCATGCATTTCACCTACTTTGTGCATTTTCTCCATTAACTAAATTATGCTTTCATGTGTCTTTTTCAGTTGTGCATATTTTAGCCAATCATACCTTCAAATTGTGCATTGTTTCAGGGCTACTTTATTTCCACAAAATACTGTTCCCTGTAATCTTTGCAGATGTATGAATTTGAAAAGTGGTGAATTTTTCATACAGGGAGCCCTGAGAAGAGTTAACAGGCTACTTTTTCAGGAGTGTTGCAATCCAATGATTTTTTTTTAATCCTTCCATAATAGACCAAAAACTTACTTCAGATGAAGTTTGTTTATATGATCTAGAGTTCATGTAGAGATAGTGGTGAACACAAAGTATTGCCCTGGTGATCATCTCAAGATAGGCGAGCACTGAAATGATTCCTAAACATCAGTGACTGTAACTTGCATTAGACATTTTTCATCATTTTTTTTCTTTGTTATTGTCCTTGTGTCATTCCAACTGGTGATCCTAAGGTTTTCTGGGGTTCCGTGTGTGTGATGGACCCAAGGTCACCTAGTGTGTTTCCATGGCTGAGCAGGGAATTGAAATGAACCCTGACCTCCAGGGTTGTAGTCCAATGCTCAAATCACTGCACCACACTGGGTCTTTTTTTTAACTAACAGATATTTCTTTGTGATTTGACTTATTATTCCCAGAGTTATTTAAAGCTGACGGAGTTTGAACTATCTGCCTTGCACTGGAGACAGCTCTAAGAAAAGAAGCTGCACATCACCAGAAATTTGAAACACAATCATATAAAAAGAATGATGTGGGAATGTGTCTGTGTACATATACATACACATCCAGATCTAAAGGGATAGTCAGGGGAGAATTGATTGCACAATGAGGATTACTACCAACATAGATAATTATCCTTAGATGAGAGGCACAATAAAGCTATCTTAAGAAGGATTCTCTGATGATCAAGGGCTGGGAGTCACAGAGATTTGTTTACTAGAAATGACTCATATATTCCCTTCTCACTTGCCCTTGACTAACTATAAGCAAATGGAAGCACTTAGAAAATGGTGGTGAAAGGACAAATGCTGGAGAAAAGCATCATTGTCTCTTAATTCCTACTTAAAAAGAAAAGAATCTCAACCCCACTGTTTTAATGCAATGTCACATGACATGGTTTAAATAATTCTGATTAGCGAGTCTATTAGAGAGCACAAATTTGCCAGCACATGAAGGAAATGCGGAAGTTATGGTTCTTTAGTTCCCGTAAATCAGTCTGGTGAAGCCAGTGGTATTATGCTGATTTACAACAGCTGAGGGTTTGGCCCATTAGGTTTTGTGAAATCTTCTTTTTAGCAGTTCTGTAATCTGATAGCTATTACAAGGACTGTGGAATTGGCTTTAGGCGGAGAAGCAAATGAGAAGAAACTTCGTCTACTGTGGCAGGTTGCTGGACCTGAAAGTGGGTAGATGGCCTTTCTGCTTCAAAGTGGGGGAGAGGATTGCTTATATTTCTAGGAAGCCTGGGGATGCCTCCTGCCTTCAGGTAACTCTTCTATAGGATTTATTCATCCACATTGCTTCTACATGCAAGTACTGCAGAAACACCACATACATAAGACTCACTGTTCTACTCTCTGTTCTCTCCATGACCTCATTTATCATGCATTGGATGCCATGCACATGTGTCTGCATTCAGCTGGTGGCCATTATATAGCTCTTCTGCTCCAATGAGATTTTCTGAGCTATGAGTGCATTACTTTTTCTCCAGGGTCACATCTTTTTGCATCCTCACCCCCCCCCACACACACACACGTGAACACTACATAGCAGCTGTGAAACAGGATTTGTGAGGCAATATGGCTTTAATAGTTCACATGCGGTTCGTCTCTACAATATCTCTTGCATGGTGGGAATAAATAATCTCCTTGAAGGTTCTCTGAGGCAGAAGGATTTTAAATTCTGCTTTTTACTTTGGGCTGCCATACAAGAAATAGAGAGGATCCTGTTTTATTCTCTACACCTATCCACAAAAAGCCAGCTTTCCTCATTTTTTTCTCATGTAATCATAGAGTTGGAAGAGAAATAAAAGGTCATGTAGTTCAATTCTTAACAGTTCAGGAATTCATAACTAAAGCATACCTCAATGTAGTCCATTTCAATCTGCTTAGAAATCTCTACCACCTTCCAAAGTAGTCTCTTAGACAGCTGAACAACTCTTTGTATGAGAAACATCTTCCTGATATTTAGTTGGAATCTCCTTTCTTGTCATTTGAATCAACTGGTTCAGAGCTCCTCCTTTGGAGCACCAGAAAAAAAACCTTCCTTCATCTTCTAATGATAGCCTTTCCAATATTTAAAGATAGCTAAACACTATAGCTGTTCAACAAGGAACCAACTATTTCAGAAGGTGATAAAGTCTTCATTGGAGCTAACTCAAATAACCATAATTGCTCTAGACAACCAAATTTGGACATTATGGCTTATTTAAATTATGAAGTCAAAAGAATAAAACTATACCACCCCAGTGAAGCCTGTTCTCTCACTAATTCACGACACCCATTATTTACTTACTGCTGTTGCTTGACCAGCCTGGTGCAGTGCTTTGAGTGTTAGACTACAACCCTGAAGACAAGGGTTTGATTCCCTGCTTGTACATAGAAACCCACTGGGTGCCCTTGGGCATGTCACACACTCTCAGCCCCAGAAAACCCCATGATAAGTTCACCTTAGTGTTGCCATAAGTCAGAAACAACTTGAAGGCACACAACTACAACAATTATTGAGGAGGGCTTGCTACTTTTTGCATTTTATTCTTATCTTAAAGATGATAAGAGCAAGTAGGTAAAGGTAATAAAGGCTTATTGTTTGTTCGTTTGTCCAGTTGAAGCAGAAGAAAAAATAAGCATGCTGGATGCTCAGTTCATTTATGATGCACACCAGTTCAGTGACAGATACATAACAACTCACCAAGATCTGGATGTTTTAACCATCTGCTGCACAGGAAGAGGGATAGGAGGCAGGGAAAGGTGTTATGTTAGAACCAGGAAAAGCAGTGTGTGAAATCTGGAACGACAGAAGTAGTATTGTCACTTAAATCCCTTTGGGTCATATATGAATACACAGAAGAAATGGGTGTAGGACTCATGAGGACTCAGACGGGAAGCACTTGGGGTTGTGCGTGGCTGCCCAATGTGGGAAGCCACTGAACGGCATGTTGCAGCCTCTGCAAAGGCCATTTGGTATCCTCTGCTGCAGTTATCCTGCCTACCTATCTAGAGTGACTGTTGGATCCTCCAGGACTAAAAGGACTACAAAAGGACTTCCTGTTTCAATAAGTATTGTTCAAGTGATAAGGTATTCTTCAGCACTGATCTGTTTATTTCAGTACTTATGGACTGGTGCTTTATCTTGCATCCTAGTCCATCCTTTGGTCTTGGCTTCAGTCTTACTTTCTGGCTTGCTTCTTGATTGTTCTTTCTGGTTTGCTCTTTGACCCTGACTTCTCACTTATCCAATTCTTCCTTGTATAGCTTAGTTTTCTTTCTACAGCACAGGCTTACATGCATGGAATCTCACTGAGGGTACACATTACTGTATGCATATGGGGCTTCTCCCTATTAAGTCACATCTTTTCAGAATTCCAAATCATACAAGCCAGTCCTACACAGCTACAATTATACACGTAAAGATAATTATTTTTTCAAACATTATTGTATTCTTCTGGAGGTTTGAGACAAACACTCCTTTCTTCTCCCCCACTTCATATGTTCATGTTATATAAATATATGCATGAGAAACTTGTTTGGGCCAACTCCATTGTTTTCTTCTTCAGGATTAGTCAATGGATGGTTTTAGGTTTCTATAGGTTTAAATGAAAGAATTGATTACGCCTTTTACATCATTAATCTAGAGTTACCATCAGACAAATCCCTGCTTATCTCCAGAGAATGACCTTTTTGAGGACTGCAACTAGATAGAGATGAATGCAACAGTTATCTCTCAGCATACTAACCAAGAAATCAAGCATTAGGTGTGTGCTGCAGGCCATGTATGCATAAATCTTTCTATTTTCCCTGTGGGTAATTCTGGATAAATGGTCAGAATTACACATTACACTAAAGACGTAGCAGGTATGTGTCTCATCCTCAGAGGTACATCTAGTGGGAACATGGGAGAGTGATCTAATGTGGGTCAGGACCTCAAGGAGAGTTGTAAACCTCCCATACATCCACACATAAATATGAAAACCTCCCTATTAACATTTCCCCAATCCCAGACAGGGATTTAGTAGAAGAGAAAGACAAAAAGGAAGCTCAATTAGAGATAGTGAAAATCACCCTGCTGCCCCATTTTATAAACCCCTGTGTTGAGGGTGGAATATTGAGAGGGAAACAAGAAGGAACTTATGTGCAGTGGTCCTAATCCCCATTAAGGGGCACTTACCTAATTAAGAATGGAAGAGTAATGGCAAGTAATGTCTTTAACGTAGTCTGGACATTCTTTCATGGGTTATCTGTAACACTAGACATTGTTGGAACCTACATCTGGTTTAATAACCTGCATCTGACATGTTGTCTGTATTGAGCAAAATGAATACAAATTGGCTATGGCTATGTTCTTTTCCTGACCTTGCCTGCTTATTTCTTTCCAGGACACTTGCATTTTGAATCGTTTCCTCCTCTCTGTTTCTCTAAACGGTATCTCTAAAGTCCATTGTGAGCACCACTGAAAATAAATACATGGAACACTAAAATTATTGCATTGTGGGAGAAAGTCACATCATTTGAGTGCTTCCAAAATATTTTGGAAGCTCACATGACCTTGTTTGTTACTTTCTTATTTAGCCATTAGTCTTTAATCAGGCCTAAAGAAACCTGCTCAGGTTGCATTTTGGCAGTGACACACAGACATTTTTTTTAAAAAGTAATCATTATGTATCCTTTAATATGGTCCAGCCTATAAATAAAGGAAGCTAAATGTATCTTGACCGTATCCTTTAAACCACATGTCCCTTTCTGTAACTATTCAATAACTTGATGCTGACCAAACAGCTCTCCCCCGCTCGCACCCCCTTCTCACACTTTGCAAACTTATTCTCCAGAGGAAAGGCAATGCACAGCAAGCTTTATGGATATCAACTTGTGAAAAAGAAGTTTACAATGGATTTGCTGACGGACCTTCAACTATTATAGACCTAGCCAACCAGCTATAATAAAGGGATTTATCTCGGATTAGAGTCCCTGGAATTAATCATTAATTGGATTAATGAACAGCAATTCATCATGCATGCCAAGCTTTTCCTGCTTCTGACTTCTTCCTCCAATCCCTTGTAAAAAAAAAAAATTATCAAGGGGAAACCTTCTGTTTGTAGAAGGTTTGTGAAGTTTAAGATATCTGTAATTTGATCTTCAGCTGAAATGCCCAATGTGATCAGCATTCCCCCTGTGTTCTCTTTTGAGTTCACCTACAGTGTTATAATTATGATAATTTTCCATTTACTCACTTTGGCTTATTTCTCTTATTTCAAACAGAGAGGTTGTAAAACTGGCTTCACTGTTCTTTTTTCATGATAAAAAAATAAAGATGGTTCAGTTATGGATGCCTTTCTAATCAAACACATCCAGATGTGATATCATGCCATGGGGTGCTTCACCTTTAGTACAATTGATTAAAACACATTGTCCAACTCCTCAAACTTGTTCCTCATTTGAAAATTTTTAGAGGATAGAACTGAACAGGGGAAAATGCTGGGGAAAACACAAGAGGGATTTAAATGGAAAATTTTGGTCTGAATCCCATCTGCAGTCCCAAGTAAAATAGAATCATTCAGCCAGTGGGATTTATGTAAGCAGTAACTTGTTATTCAACAATTGATTCAATTGATCTATTGATTTGGGGTCGTCTAACAGGATTCAGGCCCACGTCATATGGATTCCTACAGAATTCTATGAACCAGCCTGGAAGACAGCACAAAAAAGTCTTATCTTGAAACACTGATACTTTGTTTTAACTTATTGAAGAAGCAAGAAGCTTGGTCTCAGGAAGCCAAACAAACTATAGCTTCTTTTGCCCAGTGCTCCTTTGTCCTTCCTCCTTCAATGTAAAAACCTGACTGACAGACTAAAGAGCTCTGTGATGCCTGTGGCATGGTGAAGTATAACCTTTGTTATTCACACGCAGCAGGAAGAGGTGGGAGCATGAACTCTCTTTTTGTCATACCTCTGGCTGCTCTTAGAAAACCCTTAACAAACCCAGCCCAAAAGTTCCTATTTGTTAACCCTTTTCTCCCAAAACTCCTACTGTGGTCTTTTTTTTCAATAAAGAAAAAAGTTTTATTCAGTATTAAAAATATATGGGTAGAGATAAAGAAATAGGAACGATTAGCAATAAAGTGAGAACCCTTGTGACAAGAAAGGTTGTAGAAGTTTAATGGGGAATGAGTGGGTGTCAGTGACAGTGGGGTGGGGAAAGTTTTTATATAAAGTTATATAAATTGCAACTGCTGCTTATAACATATGTTCTTATTAACATCAAAGACTTACCATTAACATCTGTCCCTTATTAGATATAACTCAAGTAATTTTGTTCCTGTTCTTTTTTTAAAAAAAATATCTTCCAAGGTTGCGACAGCCCAACTGAAGAGCAGGCCTGTTACCCTCCAGGTATTAGTGATTCCCTACATCCCTCTGGGAGAGAGGAATCCTATCTATGTATGTCACTGAGAAGCACATGGGAATGGAAAGAAAGCAGGGAGTTCTTTACAGGAAAGCATTTATTCTAAGAACTGGCAATGTAGATAACAGAAGATATCACCATATGTGGGAGGCTACTTCCTTCCAGGTTCAGTTGATAGTTGCAAGTTACAGATAGCATCACATATCAGCCAGAGTTTACAAAAGAACAGAAATCCTAATGTGACTGACTAAGTAACATCCTAAACTACTCACATCGTGGGTCAGTTTTTGAAATGGTGTGCTGAAGTAGAGCTGGGAGGCAAGGCCTAGCTTGGCCCTACCTGCAACCGGCATTGGTGCCTTTGTGTTTCTCCTTTGTTCTCCTTGCCTCATGGTCTCTTGAGGGTTTATATTACTTCTTCATGGAAGCATCTCAAAAATTATCTCCTTTCTCCTCCTGATTGGGCAACTATCTCTCATGACCTGTTATGTGCTCTGTGATGCTGACCTCCAATAAAATTTAGTCTAACCCTAGAAGTTCATTAACCCTTTCTATACCTGGAAGGAGAACTATTCCCCTTCAGCTCTGTTGCTTGGACAATGGGAACTCCCATTATCACACAGGGAGGGAGATCTGGCCAGCAGGTCCAATCCCCATGCCCTTTCCATTTGACTCCACATAGTAGGAAAATGCAGAATCAAGATATTTTCTTCCAGTTTTGTCCTCACTGCCCCAATCACCACTGGCAATGCAGGGAGACTGAGTGGGCAATGGATTCAATGCCCAACCCCAAGAAGGACTGCTCTATGTATAGGAGAGGGAAAGGGACAAACTTCAGAGAACAAAGAGCCTAGCACTTTATTGACAAAGTGTTACAGAACATTTGTAAAAATCAAGAAGAACCCACCCATATGATACCATATATTAGGGGGTTTTAAAGTTGCTCTTGGGTAGGAATAAAGTTTCAGGATACTTTAGAAAAGGAAAGAGAAATGTCATAAAGATCTGTTGATCAGCAAAATTTTGACTGGACAGAAAAAAAGAAGACGTATATCCAGCAATGCACATCCCATATCCCAATACATTTGTTCTATCAGGAAGACGTGTTTTTGACACCAAATTACGTACTGATTCATGGAGACACATAAAAAGCCAGAGTGCACAACTATAGTTTACATGACATTACAGCCATTTCCGTACTACATTGTTACACTGCTATTATTCCACTTTCAACATCCTATGGAATACTGGGGTTTGCAGTTTAGAGAGGAGCATTTAGAATTTTCAGCCGAAAATGCTCTTTGGCCTCAGTAAAATACAGACCCCAGAATTCCACAGGAAGTTGAAAGTGGAATAATAGCATTATAACAGTGTAGTGTGGAAATGGCCTACATCTAAAACTGACTAAGCAGAATTAAGAAATTTGGGCT
The DNA here is from genome assembly GCA_030412105.1 of Cyclura pinguis. Taxonomy (NCBI): domain Eukaryota; kingdom Metazoa; phylum Chordata; class Lepidosauria; order Squamata; family Iguanidae; genus Cyclura; species Cyclura pinguis. The sequence goes on along the minus strand of CM059599.1, from coordinate 242,612,705 downwards.
GAAGCCATCCAAAAAATGAGATTTTTGAGGTCCCATTGGTTTCAATGGAGCACTGAAGTGTTTCTCTTTGCCTAGATCATGTCACGTGTAATTAGCCCAGATACTCTATTAAGAAAATGCATCTTATAATGCAGTTGGCAGCACTTAATGCATCTCTTTGGAAGAAATACAATTTAGTACAATACATTTTTAATTCATTCACCATAGCTTCCTGAAGATGATAAATGATCCAAAATATTAAAGAACAGTTTGCAAGGGTTTTTTCTTCTTCTTGGTTAGGCAATTTACACCTTCAAAGGAAACCATTCACTGCCTATGAACTTGTCAAATGAAGAGATTCCAAAATAGTAGCAATAGGGTTGCTTGGTTTTTCTTAAGGGCTAAAAATAAAATAAAAGTGGAGGATGTTTCATCCTTAGATGTTGCTAATCATTTTCTTTCAAGACTCTTAGTAGTTAAAAATGCTATAATGCCTCTGTTAACAGCAGGCTTGAATTAGAAAGGCAAATGTCTCCAGCTTCAAAGTTACTTCATTGTAGGTCTTCCTATTGTGTATGCACAGAATTTCAAGTTGAAATCAAAGGAGACTTTGCAAGAAAATTATGTTAATCATTAAGACTGCAATCCTGCACAAATTGCATTGGGTTTAATGACATTTGAATGTCCTGATTCTGAGCAGGATTGTAACCTAAATCCCTTCTTCTAAGGGGAGATTAAAGGAAATGCATAAACCAGTAGCTCCAACAGATAGACTCCATCAAAGCAAGCACAACTTTTGAGAAGCGCCAGGTCAGCATTATTTTTGCGACATCATTGGTTTCTGCCTCTTTTAAAGCAAATACATTTCCCCAATAAAATCATGTGCCATCATAATAATGCTCATTATATTATACAGAGTTTTATCAAGGATAGGAGCAGTCTCCATTCCTAAGAAGTGCACTGTTAGATCAGAGCAACTGTCCTTCGAGGCCAGCATCTTTTTTCCTACAATCATCAACCAGCTATAAGCAAGGTTGCTTGGGGCGGTTAGTTCTAGGATTATGCTCAAGGGATTTTTGGAGATACTCTTGGACAAGTAAACCATAGCAGAGCACCAACTTGTTTAGCTTTCATGTTTGTTGAAGGCAATGTGAATAAATGCCATGCTTCATGACCCTTTCCTCTGAGTTGCACTGATGTCTTACTGACATAGGCATGAGGACTTGACCATTGTGTGAACAGAATGCTGAGTCAGAAATGGTCTACACATTAATACAAACAATACCAAGAGAGAGAGAGAGAGAGAGAGAGAGAGAGAGAGAGAGAGAGAGAGAGAGAGAATACCAACAATTACCATGTTTCTTCATTAGAGCCACTAACAAAATAGTAACACACTTATTATCTTAGGATTTTTTGTAAAAAGCAAAAAAAATCTATCTTCAGATTTACCTAACAGATCCAATTTTTAACCATTTGGAAAGATATGTGTGTGTATGTGCCTTCCAGTCTCCTGTACACTTATATGACCTTCTAAATTTCGCAGGGTTTTCTTAGGCAAGGAATGCTCAGAGGTGATTTTGCCAGTTCCTTCCTCTAAATCATAGCTTACAGCACTTGGTATTCCTTGGTGATGTCCCATCAAGCACTAAGAAGGGTTGGGGCTACCTAGCTTCCAAGATTAGACAGATCTGATGCCTTTAGGCCTCATCTCAAGTTTTCTCCAAGGAAGGAATTAACTTTAGCCAGATTCAGTTCATATCTTTGGCAGTTATCAGTGGCATACTAGCAAAGATAGCTTATTAACTACCATATTTGCCAGTGTATAAGACATACTAGCATATAAGATGCACCCCATTTATATGCTGGCAAATACTATTTGCTGGTGTATAAGATGCACTGATGTATAAGATACACCCCATTTTCAAACAATATTTTCAGGAAAAAAAATATTTTCCAGGAAAAAAAGTGAGTCTTATACGCTAGCAAACAGTCCACTATGGACAGAATTACCTCCCATATTGTTTGTCTGTCATATGAGATTTGGCAGGATACTTAATCTCAATTGACAAACAAACAATATTGGAGACCATCCTGTCCATAGTGGCAAAGATGTAGTTAAAAAGGTAGCTTTGTTTCTTGATGATCTGTGGTCCAATTAGGATTTCTGAAGTAGAGAGTTTGATTCTTTGTTCATTTCTTAGCCTAATAGATTATGGCTTTTGGTGCCAAGAATATACTCTTGTTGAGCAGAAATTGCTCCATACAGCATCATTTTTTTAGAGGTTTAAAGTGAAATTTGATGTGAATTTGGGGATTTATATAAAAAAAAAATGGAATGGATTTAAGGTAGTAAATTGTTTCTAACCAAAACATTTGTTGTACCAATAAAGGGGAACAAGATAATTCATGTGCAATCTTGTGGTGATCCAGGTCTTGAGAATCAGTGGCCCTCAAGATGTTGTTGGACTGCAGCTCTTATCAACTCCAATCAGCATAGTCAGTGGTGGAAAGAGATATCACCACAGATCAAATAAGGTTATTTGTAGGGTGGGTAGCCCAGGAGGAGGAGATGAAGATGATGATGGCGATCATGATGATGAAGAAGAAATAACTGTATGAGAAAAAGATAAAGGAAGTTTGTAGTGGGATTAAAGGATGGGAAGGGATAATCTATAGTTATAGAATTCCCAAATTCTAGTATATTTTGTGATGTGTAATAGAATCTATTGTTTCTTGAACCAGTATAGTCCAAGATATTATGGGAACAGAAGCAATATGCTGTGAATGTGGCCTGGAATATGTATGTGTTGTCTGATGAAACCCTAAGAGCTGTGGCAGAGTCCTCCAAAATTTCATAGATGTATAATTAGTGCTTAAAATGTTACAAACCCCAAAGAATGAATTCACAGAATTGGTTCCATAAAACAATGGATTTAATCGCAAAATTTAAAGTAGAATTTCACCCATCCTCTTCCTTGCTTTCCCATTTGCATTAGCAGAAGTAGAGATGTTAGGCCAATGCTGAGCACTTCTGTAAATCCCTTAAGCTTCTTAGCTGAACTATTGTACAGCTCTCTTTTAACACTGCTCATGCTAATGTGAGTTAGATGTGTTTTTCTGGTCCCTGTGGAGGCATCAAACTGTCTTTAATTGAGTTTAGAAAACTATGTTTCTATCCTAGGCATGGCCCCAAAAATACTCTGCCCAGACAAAATGGAACAAAAATTGTTTTTGAAACAACTCAAATGGAATAGTTAGGGAAACATTTATTGAGGTGGACAAAAGCCATATCATCCATCAGATGGTTACATACAGCTATGGAGATTGCATTTACTACCCGTTAAAGATGGAAGCACCTTAGCTAAGGGAATTATTTCTGTACAACTGTGTGGCTTGGATAGAGATTCTCTGGCTGTGATTCCCCAGAAGATAAATAACAGCATGTGCTTCACAGAAGTGTGAATGCAATGACATTAAAGCAAAAGTTTATTACATATAATTGCTTGCTCTGTTTATGCGACTTCTGTAGAACTTGGACAAGCAATTTAGTTTACAGAGATTTATAACGGTTTTCATGAAGATGTATGAAACAAAAAAGCTGTGAGCTTTTCCAAACCACCTATAAATCATGTTATACATTTAGTTTCTCTTGGCTGTATATAAGAACAAAATAAAATTTAAAATTAAGACTAGCCTTTTGAACTAAAAGATACTTGGTATTTCCTTCTTCCATCCTGCATCATCCATTGATTCGGTTCATAAAATAAATTATGATGGTTTAATGCAGGTGTAATGGATGTTATTGCTATAGTTGTTGAATTTTTCTTCCAGAAAATAATATGTTTCATACCAGTATGTGTACAAAAGCATTTTATATTTGTCTGGCAAGCCGAATAATAGTCACCATGAGGAAAGGAAAAAAAGAACCAAATGCTCCTCAATGACAGGTATAATTAGAGTCTGTTTATCTCCTAAGGAGCCCAAGAACTCTTCTAATCATTTGGGGTCATTTCCTCTCCTTCAACATTTCCCAGATGAAAACAAGAGACTGTCATAGATGTTTGCAATGTCACTGTCTTTACATCAAGGAAAACTAACTGAGTGTCCTTTACCATACTGCTGAAAATTCTTCCACACATCCTGTGCATTTTAATTCATGAGTTTTCCAAGTCTGAGTACATTTTATAGTGGTCTAAGCACGTCATAGCTCACGAGAGACAATTTCTCACATGTCACAAAATTTCAGCTCTGAAATCTCATAAGAACCAAGATTCTTGACTGTTCCAACCAACACTAGAATCCTGGTGCCTGCTGATTTTATGCAAAGACTGCAATATTTGGCTTAGATACAAAGCAAGTGGGACAGAAAAGTAGAAGCTTAGGAAATTATGCAGAGTGTGGAGAAAGTGGATAGCATTTTTTCTCTTCCATAGTATTAATGCTTGCGGTCATCCAGTGACTTAAATTATAGGAAGTCGGTGGGGGCAAAGGCAATACTCGTGTACTTGTGTAGTACAAAACTTTGTTAAATTATGGAATTTGCTAACCGAAGACATTGTAATGGTCCCTAACCAGAGTAACTTGAAAAAGGAATGAGATTTATTTCTGGAGGAAAAGGCAATCAATGGTTATGTATCATGATGATCATATATTATCTGCAGGACCTAAGACAGTACGCCTTTGAACCCCACTTGCTAGAGTGCACAAACAGGAGGATACAATCTCACTTACGTCCTGTTTGCTGACTTCCCACAGACATCAGGCTGGCCACTGGAGGAATGAACACTTGTCTAGATGATCTGATCCAGCACAATTGTTCTTAACATTCTGATCCATATGACATATAGATCAGTTTTCTAACTATTATGAAATAGCTGCTACTTTGGTACTGCAGGACTTCATATGATTTGGTTAAGTAGGCAGTAGTTGAGGTGAAAGTGAACTGGAAGCTGCACTCAGAGCACTTGGGAGAAATAAATCACCAGGAACACAACATACCAATGGATCTGCTTTAGGCTATAAGAGCAGAATCTAATTTAGTTCTAACTAAAATCTTTCAAGAGATATAAAACACACAACCATGGCCTACAGATTGGAAACATTCAAAATACATTCCATTTCTCAAGAAAGGGGACCAGGGATTTCAGTAACCACAGGATCATTGCATTAAACTCCCAGGCAAGCATTTCTGCACTAGACTGTTACAGTGCTATTATTCTACTTTCAACATCCCCTCCCCTCCCTAAACTGCAAACATCCATAGGATGTTGAAAATGGAATAATAGTCTAGTGACAAAATGGCCTCAGATATCCAAACTGGATTCAGGAAAGAAAGAGGTGTTAGGGATACTATGGCAAACGTAAGTTATATAATGGAGGACACCAAAGAATTTCAGGAATTGGCCTTTCTGAAACTGGCCTTTGCTTCATAAATTACAGCAAAGCCTCTGATTATGCAGACTATGAGAAGCTATAGACTGCTCTTAACGAAATGGGTGTGCCATAACATTTTATTGTCCTGATGCATAACCTGTACACAGAAGAAGAGGCTACTGTTTAAACAGAATAGGCAGAAATGGAGTGGTTTCCAGTAGGCAAGGGGGCCAGCCAAGGTTGCCTTTTATCACCTGGCTCGTTTAACTTGTATGCTGAATATGTTATACATAAAGCATGCTTAGATTTGGAGGAAGAAGGAGTGAGAATAGAAGAAAGGCAGACAACACCATACTACAAGCAGAAAACAGCAGAGACTTAGAAGAATTACTGAAAAAATTCAAGGCAGAAAGTGCAGAGCCCAGTTTAGAGTGAATATTAGGAAAACAAAAATAATGATGACAGATGATTTACATAACTTTAAAGTAGATGATGAAGAACTTCAAAAGTTCAAGACTTTCCATACCTTGGCTCAGTTATTAATCAGAATGGAAACTGCAGTCAAGAAATCAAAAGAACTCTAAGATTGGAATGGCAGCTATGAAGGAAAGATTCAACTACAAGATTCAAAAAGATTCAACTACACGCTGAATACTAAAGTTAGGATTATTCATGCCATTGTACTTCCAGTTTCTACATATGGTTTATAAAAGCTTGACAGTGAAGAAAGCTGCTACAGGAAAATCAGTTGATTTGAAATGTGGTGCCGGAAAAGAGTTCTGTGGATATATGGAATGCTAGAAGGACAAATGAATGGGCCCTAGAACGAATCAGTTCTGAACTCTCCCTAGAAGCCAAGATGACTAAGCTCATGCTGGCATACTTTGGCCATTTCATTAAAAGGTATGACTCACTAGAAAAGTCGTTACAGTTTGAGAAGGTAGAAACTGACAGGAAAAGAGGAAGACCACATTACAGATGGATAGACTCAATCATGGAAGCCACAGCTGTGGGCCTGAAAAACCTGAGCAGGACTGTTGACAACAGATGAATTGGATGTCTTTCATTTATGGGATTGCCATAAGAGCCAGTGTGGTGGTGAAGCCAGCGAGGTATAATGGTTTGATATTGGACTACAGACCCTGGAGACCAGGGTTCAATCCCTGCTCAATTATGGAAGCCCACTGGGTGACTTTGGGCATGTCACACACTCTTAGCCCCAGAAAACCCCACAATAGGTTTGCCTCAGGGTTGTCATAAGTTGGAAAAGACTTGAAGGCATACAACAACAATGTACATTGAAGACCATTTGATGGCAGTTAAGAACAAAGTGGGGGTGGAAGGGTGCATACGCTAATGTTTTTTGGGGAAAAAAGATCTTGTAACGAGTTCTCTAAAATTGTTTCCTCTGCTGAGGGCCAAAGTTTTAAGAACAACTTATAATCAAATGCAAATTTAGTCAATACATTGATACATTCCTAGAGAGATTTTTTTTAGTTACAAACCACTTGGACTGTGGAAGAACAAAGGCCTTGTGTGGACCAGAGCCTAGCTGTAATCAGCCTTTTGTTTCTACAGTCACATTGATGCTTCTCATGGCAGAACAGAAAATGATTAGTATTCTTATGTAGAAGCTGGCCATGTGATAGTAATTCATCCTTATCCTAAAGTCACTTGTTCCTTTGCTTGTACAATGCTCTGACTTCCTTCCCCTGACCCAGAGATCCAGGTCTCCCAAACAATTTATTATCTCTCACCCCATTTTTATTATGGTTTCATTTTCACTCAAATCTGAAAGCCCACTTCTATGGGTGTTAGTTGGAAAGAAGTACAACTGAATACAGTAAGATCCATGTATAGTACACATTGCAACATGGCTGGGCAACTGTGGTAGGCAAGTGAACCCCATTAGCAACCCAGAGGACCCTGGAGGATTGCACCCTACTCCACACACATCTGCAAAATACACACACACACACACAAATGTCCTCCTGGCAGACTGCACTTTGCCCACCAGGATTTATATCTCTAAGTGGACATTGAATACTATTGTCAGAAGGGTTCCCATTACCCCAACTGGTTGTTCAGTGCAGGAACTCCAGCTACAGCATTTCCCACAGGTAGCTCTCCAGCCTTTTTTGAAGACATAGGAAAAAAGAGACCCCACCACCTCTCTGGGTTATTGGCTCCATTGCTGAACTGTTCTTATCATTAAAAAAGTCCAATCAAAATCTATCCTCCTGCAACTTAAAACCATCAGAACTGGTGCTGGGGCAGCAAAGAACAACCCTGCACCCTCCTCTCCATGACAGCCCTTTAAAGAATGCAGTCATGTCACTCCTCATTCTTCTCTTCATCAAGCTGAACATGCTAAACTCCTTCAACCTTTCCTCATATTTTATTTTGTTCTCCATACCTCTTGTCATCCTTGTTGCCTTTCTCTGAAATTACTCCAACTTATGTCAATCAGTCCTCTCAAGATAGGGTTTTGTCACCAAGACAATGCTTGTCTCTGCATATTCTGCTGGTTCTGTCCTGAGTAGCTAAGCCTCCTTGACAAAACTGAATTGGGAAAGTGTCATTCTGCTTTTTGTTTTTCCACATTCTTCTGAGCTTTGTCATTATTCTGCACCCCTGGCCCAACCACTCCAAAATCCACCAATTATAGCACCTAGGGGATGCAAACAAATGTTTTGATTTGAAACAGAGCCTTACAAATACTTAAACTAATTTGAAGTTTGATCAGTTTCTTTCTATCTATACACAACTGTCTGAATTGTACGTGGTTTTTTTTAAAGCTGAAATGTTAGTTAATGCATTCGTTTTCTTGTGCTGAAATGGCTCTGTCTCACAGGAGGAAAAAAAGACAGCAGAAAGTGGATTTAAGAGAAAGTAGTACTGCTAGCATATGCATTCTGGAGTTCTCTAAAGCATTTGCATTCAAGTTCAAATTGAACGACCAGCATGAAGTGCTATGCATGGTGTTGCCAAGGTGAGTGAGTCTATTGTCCCCTATTGGGTATGTGCAAATTACTTTTTCTGTTCCTGATAATATGGCCTGCATTTTACAAAAGGACTTCACACATCCTGGGTTAGATATTACTGAAAATATAGCAAAGGAAATTTTAAAAGGGTTTTCAGCCAAAGTTGCTGAAAGTATTTTGGTACATTAGCAGTGTTGTCCATTTGTATGTGAGCATGTTTGCTTGTGTAAGCAGAATATTTTTGATAGGTATAGTATTATTGAAATTTTGCTAGTGAGAGATGGGCAAAAAGGCAGATTTTTGGTCTGAACTTTTCACAGTGAGCAATACTTCTAAGCATCGCACATTCCAGCATTTAGAGGGAAAAATATCAGACACAAGCTGATTCATGCATATAGCGTGGACAAAAGAGAACCATTTAAGCTTTGTTCCTAGGAACAAAGGCAAAAAGTGACACATAGTTGTAGGTAATTCGGGATGTGATAGAAAAGTCACAGCTGCTTTCTGGTCCCTAACTTTAGTGCATACTTTACAAAAAGTTGTTTCCATATCTTCAGTACTTTTGGTATAGAACTCATTGAGAGGGAAAAGGAGGAAGATTCTGGGAATGTATGGCTGTTGGGGAGAGAGGGACACTAAAACAAACTCCCAAATCTTTTTAGCTGCTCTGGTGACATCATCTGAACTTGGAGGATCTCCTCTGCACCCAGTAATCTCATAGTGATTCAAAGTCATAGAGTCATTTCCTCGGAAGACCAACCTAGGTTTTTATTTCAACGTGAAGGATAAAAGTTTGTGTTCTGAATCAAGACTCTGAACTGGGTGGAAGCAGACTGTCCCCAACATGAATCAGGTTGCTTTCCAAATCATCCTATATGGGAGTGCAAACCAAATTTTGTAATTAGCACACACCCTGATATATATTGGGCTTTTCCCCAAATTTGGGTAAGAGCTGATCCAGTTATGCTGGATTCTGTGGATACCCTCATCCACAAATCCCCTGGGCTCTCCATTAACAGTCATGGGGACGGGGTGAGTATTTTTTTCTACTTGGCTCAGGCTGCCATATCTTCTCTGGCCTTTCCTGCCAAGCAGTTGCTTCAACAGCCCTTTCAGTTCCCGTAGGTGCTGGGTTGCATTCTAGGCAACACTGAAGCATAATTTTGCAATGTCCCTAACATTGGCTTGTAGGGGAGAGCACCTATGATACTCCCCTCAGAACCACTATAGTCTTGTACCTTGTAAGTAGTAATTTTAAGTCAGGACTGTATATATCAGTACTGGTCTGTTTTTTCATAATTTGGTTCATTCCTGGGAATAGTATGTAGTTCTGTTATGGTACATTGAGAGATGTAGGTAATCATGAGAGCAGGAGCCGCTAACAAGAAGAGTTCTGTCTTGTCACTTATGTCATGTATACCGAGTCAGTCATACTATAGGAATAATAACAACTAATCACCATTTCCAAATTCTGGATCAAACTAATTTGAAAAACCATTTACATAAGCAGAAGATTATACACATCATTCGGTATGTTAGTTAGACTCTGCCTCAATTTATTAATTAAAGAGTGCTTTTGATAATTCCTTTCTTGCTTGTGATAGTTTGTCTGTATATTTGTCCAAAACTTTTATAATTAAGTCAGGCAATTTTGTTTCTTTGCATTTTGTCTGGTAATTAGGAAGTACATTCTGACTTCAAAAATTAAATGACCCACTTGTTAAGATTCTGTTTTAATCATAGTTAGCTTGTTCATCATAATTAGGGATGTATTGGGATTATGACATTCAGATTCTACATATGTGTTTGTGCAAAATATACAGAAAGTGAAAAGCAGACATGCTCATGAGAATATTAGTTTTTAGAGAAGGATAGGATGCATCCTTCCTGTCTCATATATTTGAGCTCAGTCTACAAGGCTGGAAAGTTAGCCTTTGTGAAAAGTGGTGTCTTGATTAGTGATGGAAAGAATATTTGCTATTGTTTATTGTTCATTTCCTGGCCAAAATATTTAAAAAATGATTTCTCATCACTTGTGAAATCTGGTTGGAAAGAACAACACGGTGGCAAAAATTTGGTACATTTCTGACCTAATGGTTGTACGTCCTGAAGTCTTTTTTAAAATTATTTTATTCTAGCGTACATATCTGGTGTTGCCCAGGATTTTATTTTCTCATGGGTAATACTTGTTAGAAAGATTTGAGACCTTGTGTCTCTAATTCCCCAAACTGTCTTGTCCCGTACCTGTAACTTTTTCCCATAGTCCCCAGTCCAAACTGTATTCTCTGGTGATGTTGATGTACTGGCTTTGGATTTTTTTTTTCTGTTGAGTTTGTGCTATGGCTTTACATTTTTCTGGAAGCATTTTTTGTTTTGACTTCCAACTTTAAGAGTCTTCACATATGGAACCCATTCAATCTACTGTGTGAGATTAGAAGACCTTGTAACTATGTTGTGTATGTCACTTTAATTTTTCTCACATATGCCTCCCTTTCTGGTATCCTTATTGATGGTAGGCCTCATCTCCATAGCAACCAGCCTGAGGCCCAAGAGCTCTTGGCTGAGAATTCTAAAGGCCCCTCCCTAAACTGCCAACCCCAGGATTCCATAGAATCTTCATGGCCAGCCAATCATATGAGGGCTTCTTGCCTCACTCAGCCAATCATATGAGGTCTTTGCCTGCCTGACACAGATAAACAGACAAACTCACAGACAAACATTGACTTCTATATAGTAGATAGGGGTTTTTTTTGAATGACAGTTGTGAAGTTTTGCGCAAAATCCAAATGTTTATACGACCCCCCGCCCCCTATTTCCAGATATCTATTTCTTTCTCTGTGTGTGCGTGTGTGTTTGTATGCATGTGCACATGCATACAAAGAACACTAAGTGGTTGGGTCTTCCACAAAATTGACAAAAACAATCTTGCACAAAAGACAGGTAACATTTTTTCCTTGGTCGAGATTGCTGGTTTGCACAAACAGCTCAGCAAACTTCCAAAAAGGTGTGGTTATCTGCATACAATGTTTTTTGCACAAAAACATGTTTTCCATGCAAAAAGATAACAAATACTCCAAAACATTTCAGGATATGTGAACACCATGTGAGAACTACACAGAAATGTGTGAGTTTTTTTCCCCTCACAGTGTGGGAAAAAGTTGTGAAAATTATCTATTCTGACTTGGGAGAAAGGAAATGTCGAATAGGTATGTTTCTAGGCTGGACCTATACTTATGTCTGCCATTCCTTCTCCTGCTATTATATCAGCATAGAGTCATGCAGCGATGCTTTCACAAGTAGTCAAAGGCCTCCTGCGTTCTACCAATAAGAGAACGCAATCCATCTGACAGTCACTGTGAAGAGTGTGCATGACATTTTGCAAACAAAATCGTTTGGATCCCATCTGACTCGGAAGCTATAGTTGATACAGGTCCATGGTTGTAACTTTGGCTCCTGCTTGTCCCATGTTATTGGAGACATTTCCATTTCTGCAGCCTGATGGTGTGTCCAGGATCCTTGAATAGGTGAGAGCAACTATATATGTGCTAAATCTATGTCATTTCTTGTTCATAAAAGCAGTCAAAGGGGGACTGGCCATGGGAGTAAAGTGAATAATACATGCTTCACTACAGTAAGGCAGAATCTTGGCTTAAACAAGGCTGTGGTAAGGCCCTAACTAATAAAGTCATCTTTGAAATCCAGCATACTGGTAAATCTAACTTTATCAAAATTATACATTATGTATCAACATCATAGCATCTAGATCATGTATTTACATATACCAAAAGAGCACAGAAATCTTATATATCAATAGCTTTCAAACCTCCATGGAATGTTTAATTAGGACTTGTAAAGGTTACTTTGGTAAGAGTTACCAAAAAGTAACTCTCACAGGTTTTATTATCAATCTCATCTTGCCTTCTATATCATAAAGATCTGGTAGATTATATCAAGGTAGGGATGTGCTTCTTTAAATTATTCATTCCTGCAGAGGAGAACAAATAATTTAATCAATTTTCTTCACTGTACCTAAGAAATGCCTTTGAATACTCTATGCAAAGGTTGTCATCACAGGGAGGCAAATGTTTTGGTACCCATGGCAGGGTTCCTTTCTTGGCTACCCCCACTGTAATGTCTGATAAAAGAAGGGGAGATGGGGGTGGGAAGGGGTTGAAACCAATGCTGTCTCTCCTTTCCCAACACAGGCAACAGCAATGATCCTCATCTTGCAACTCCCCCCCCCTCCTTCTCTGGCACAGCCACTGTAGTGGCTAGTACTGGGGGTAGGGATTTAAGAGAGGAGGATCATTCTGTCACTGCAATGTCAGAAGAACAGAGGCAGTGACTGCAATCCCTACTGGTCCACCTCCCTGCTCCTTGCTCTGCTACATCCCACCCTCTGGCCCAACCATATAATGACTGGGGAGATATTGCATGAGGTGTCTCATTAACAGCTATAATGTGACCTGATGCACACCATTGGCATCTTTTTTGGGCCTCCCATGTGTCCTCCAGGGGCCCATGAAGATGATGTCATTGCAGTTTGCTGGCTATGATCCTCTTTGCTCTGCAGTATCTCTTACCCTCTCTCCAACCACTAAATGGATGTGCTTGGAGGGGGGAGTTAGGAAAAAGGGTGAGTCTTGGCTTAAGAGTGTTAGCAACAGTCCTCAAGACTATTTGAAGACTAGGAAAAAAAGGAGCTTGAAGAGGGTTTTCCTTGTTGAGGTTTCCTGACTTTTGAGAAGCTCCTATATTTTAATGAAAAGAATATTCAGAGACTGAAGGAACAATCAGTGAGGGGCTTCTTAGGTATCAGGCAACCTCAGTGAGGAGACTCCTCCTCAAGCCCATTTCTTGATTTTTCTTGGTCCATCTAGTGCTGCATTTACAGTTGGCCCTTCACTTTTGCTAAGGTTAGAGGTACAGGACTGTTACCATGCCATACACTTCCACTCGATAGTACAGTACAATTGGTGTGAAATATCCTCCGATTGGCAAGAGATATCATTTTAAAATATAAATCTTGCACTTATGGCTGAAAGCCATGTCAAAAGGAAAGAACTCTGCCTGGAAGCTTTGAGCTAAGACAAAGGACATCGGCCTGGTGAGGTCATAAGTTCAGGAGGATCAGCCAGAGAGCCTGACCTGATGGGCTTTAGATGGTCCTCTAAAATACCCAAACCTAGGGAACAATAACAAACAAAGCTGCTAGAAGGAGTATCCAAAAGGCTGACATCCTGTTACTTCTTCCCATAGAAACAGTCCTTTTGTTCCTTGATCTTTCAAGGCATTAAGAGGCTATTGTGATTTCCTGAAATGCTTTGTCACCTGCTGCAAAAACAATCAGAATCTTCCAGACCCATTTTGTTGGCTCTGAGACAGCGCAATTAACATGTTCTCCTTCAAGGTAGAAAAGGAGTACTTAAACTCTAGCCCAGCTGTTTGCTAGTACTTTAGAAACACATTGGTGTGTTACACTACATGAGGGCCCCCCAATTCTTGTTCATTATCCTGCCCTCAGATTCCCCCCCAGTCTGAGACATCTCACCTTGATTCTGTCATGTCTACAGCACAGCAGGCAGTAATTCACAAGCAGCACAGCTCCTACTCATGAGGTGAGAGTCAAAGAATGCCCAGATAGAAAGGCAGCCTAGAGCAAACAAATCCAAAGGGGCAAATCCAAACCATGGTCCAAACAGGCAGAGTTCCAAGCCAACCAAATCCAAAAGCACAGGGTTTCAGGATCAAAGAGACCAATTGCTAACCCCAAGAGGAAAGGCCAGCTGGAGCCCTCTTTTATCTATGGCTGCTGTTGCCACAGGTGTTCCCTAATTAGGGTACTTACTACTTAAACGGCTGAGTGACACAAGCCCTCTCTTTCACAACATCTCTGCTGCAAGGTAGGTGTGTCAGCTATGTCTTCCTCTATTTGTTCCCCTGGCTCAGGCCCTTGTTGTTGTGTATTATCTCCCTCTGGACCAGCTTCTGGGGATACTTTAGCCTCTGGGGAAGCCTCTGCCTTGGAGTCAGAATCCTCCTCTTTGCTGCCACAGTCTCCAAGGCAGAGCATGACAGATTCCCCACTTCTGGAAAAGTAATTATCACCCACTTCACCCCCAAAATTTTGCTATCCAACTGTTCTCTTCTTTACCTTCACCAGCCTTGTGTGGTTCATGAGACTGTCCGATTGCTTGTATATGTGAGAGAATTATTCTACTAAAGATATTCTTTTGACTCTCAACTGGTATCCTACAGTTACTACTGGTATACAGTGGTGAAAAGGTCCCATGATTGGCACCCTTTTTCAGGCCTCCTTTAAGCTATAATTCCCCATCTTCCTAAGGAAACATTGGCACTACTAGAGGACCTCAAGGTCCCCCACCTTTTGGGGTAACAGGAAAAAAAACATAAATATCAAAACATGTTTTGTGTGTCTGTGGCAAGGGAGCTGAAGCATGGTGGGAAGAATGGGCACCCAGAGTCCAAACCAAGTTAGGAAAGAGAGATGGGAAGGGGTGGGTCAGCATGGTGGCCATCTCCTTCCTTGGACTGGGGGTGCATTGAGAGAGGGTTTGTGGTGCTGAAAAATTGAGCTGTGATCCATCCGTAGCTGGCAAGGAAGCAGCTGATGGCATAAGAGGAGGACCAGAGGAGGGTTTTTAAAGGATTATGTGGCCTGATTAGAGAAGTGCTTGAGGTGGGGGACAGTGGTTGGAGAAACTCATAAAGAATCAAATCAATGAAAGTTAAACCCACAAATGTGGAGGGCTGCCTGTATTTCTCATAGCTGCCAACCAGAAGCCTAAAAAAAAAATATAAGTAGGGCATGAGTGTATCTGCAAGTCCATTACCACTCACCTTGCCAGCAAATGATATTGACAGGCATACTGCATCCAATATTGTGGTGATATAAATCCATCATAATTGGTAGCTATTGATGGTTCTGTCCTGCATGATTTCATCTTGTCTTGTACTCTCTTAAAGCAATCAAACTTGGTAGCTGTCTTTAAATCTTGCCATTTCTATCCTTCAGATATGCATTGTTTCAGGAAGTATTATGTTATGGATTTGTCTGCGAGTCTTGCATGTTGCAAAGGATACTGTGGTGATTTGTACAGTTCACTTCCAGTTCATGCATACATTTGTGTAGTCACACTTCAGAGATCTACTGCAGTAGCTCCCAACCCCAGCTGCCTGAATGCTAGACTTCAAGTTGCAGAAGGTTCAGACAGTCTAGCCAATGTTGGAGGAGTCCGGGAGTAATCATCCTGCTATACCTAGAGTTCCACATTTTTTGGAAGCACACAGCCCTAGAGCACCCTTGTCCTTCAAACTAAACCTGCACATTGGTGGAAAATATTAGTGATAGGAAAACTGTTTTTCAAGGAGCTTGAAAGCCATTACTGAGCTTCTCATTGTGACAGTACTGACATCCTTCCTTACCTCTTCAAACTACCATATTCCTAGGAAGATGGTGTAGAAAGCAGTATTTCAGATACTCACAGGACAAAAACTAGTGGGACAACTGAAACATGTTTTGACATAAAGTGAATTGTACTCGTGATAATATCATTGCATTTATGAGGAGGCGTAAAAAAGAAAGATGGAGGAGGAGGAATTGAGCAAGTGTGTGGGAGATACAGTAAAGTGATGTCACATAGTCATTCTGAATTGAGAGAGAGAGAGAGAGATTTTCATGCTGCACTGTTTATTTGTTGTTTTCGTTTTAATGGTCATGCCTCTGATTCTATGTTTAGTATAATTACACTTTAAATTTTTGTATAGTATGGATTTTAAACCTGTAACTTTTTCAATCTTTGTAAGCCACCATGAATTCCAGACTCAGAAAAAGGTGGGATATAAATCATCACCATCATCATCATCATCATCACCATCACCATCAATGGTAAAAGACAAGTGGGTCTCAGTGTTGAAGGTTGTTATTCAAGAAGAAGAAAAGAATTAAGGATGACTGCTATAGAGCCATATATAGATTTGTGAGTACTAAGAACAGTGGCATTCTATTTATTCATTCTTTTACGAAAGCCCTGAATAAAATTCCCAGGTTTTCAGTTGTTATGCAACAAGCCTTGCCCTGTTCAATTCCACACTAGTAGTTTCTATGGCATATTTCCAAGAAAAAGCCACTGTAAACAAATTATGTATTCTCACACTGCTTTACATGGTTGCAAAAAAGTTCAATGTCTTTTCATTACCACTGCAAAATTTACCTGTTGGGACATTCAGATAAAAAATACATTTCTGTTCAGTGCTTAAAATGGTACCACTGTGGAGTATCAACTTGCATTTTAAAGCAGTAAATCCACAAAATTACATTACGCTTATAGTTGTCATCAAAATATAAAAGGGAGCATTAATCTTCCAGAATTTAATTTTGCCTGAATTTTAATTCCTCTCTTTATTACCAAGGGGATTTATAGATTTTTTTCCCTCCCTTAATGTATCTGGGTTCCTAAAGTTTATGCTTGAGTAAATGATATGCTACAGTACTAAAGTAATTTTCTAGCTGATAGTTTTAGCATTGTCCTCTTATTTTCTAATAATTTACATACAACTATTATACTAAATTTATGTCTCAATTCTGCACAAGTGTTATGCTTGCATTATTTCCATACTTGGTCGATTTCTCCAGCTAGATATGCCTTTGCCTGGGGAGAAGGCTGGATATGTTGATTATAATTTGCATAGACGTGTAGTAGCTTTGAAAGACTGCCTTCTCTATAACTTTATACAGACAGGGAATTCAAAGGACATGCTTCTACCACATTTTTGCCTTTGTGAGACAGTCCTGATTCACAGGCAAAGGCTATGGTTAGATATCCATTCCATACAAAACTGATGAGGAAGGTAGTCTTGTTTGGAAATGCTTGTTTCCTGTTCATATATAATTTGTTATAGGCTGTTCTTCCCAGTGCCTAACAGGAAAAGAAAACTCTATAATCAACAATGAAAATAGAATAAAAAGAAAGAAAGCAGCACCATCAAACCACAAGTTGGTAAAGAGGTTAGCAGGGCAACATTGTACTAACTCAAAAGTCCAATGAAATAGTACAATTTTGTTAGCTAGATGAAATGATTGCAACACTGGAGTGGGATTTACACAGATCTTGGAAGAGAAAGAATTCCATGAAATGGAAGATAACACAGAAGGCCCTGTCCTGGCTTACATTCAGTCACATCTCTTATGGTACTGGAATCCAATAGAAAGATGGACAAGTTTATGAAGAGATCTTCCAGACAGCCAAGTATAGATCATATAGGCTACACCTTGTAAAGATGGTGGATTAATATTAACTGTATTTCTCCCTTCCCTTTCATTAGGCTGAGTGATGTGCATCCCTTCATTGGGGTAAGTTGCATAAAGTTGATAAGTTTCATAGAAAAATCTGGATAAACATTCATCTCAGCAGATAGACAAGCTGAGTTGTGATGGTGAAATCTCAATCTGTCAGTTGAAATGAGTGCCATTCCCTATATATGCCTGCATGAGAATTGAGGTCTGCAGGTAATATTCTCCTCCTTGGGGGAGAGAGCCTTTTCGGCTTTGGTGCCTTGATTGTGGAATGCTCTCCCTTTGAAATTTGTGACTAGCATTAACACTGACTTATTTAAGGTGCCAAGCCAAGACCTGGTTTTTAATTAAAGCCTTTGAGGACTAATTTATTTTGAGTACATATGTACATGATTTTAAATTTTTTAAATTTTTAAAGTGGTCTTTTTAACTTTTACTATATTTAATATGTATTACTTTTGTTAAAATGATTTATGCTTTTCTTCTGGAAAATATTTTAAACTGTTTATATTGTATGTTACCTTGAGATCCTGTGCTGAAGGGTGGGATAGAAGTGTTTAAATAAATAAATAAATAAATAAATAAATAAAATGGATTTGTCTTCATACATTTCACAACATTCAGAAGAGTAGTGGCCAAACAAGCTGAAGAAATAATAGTGTTCTGTTGAATGTTACATTTCCTAGAGCACATATTCCGATGGAAGAAATAGGAAAAGTTTAAGTGAAGATATATTCATTTAGATTATGCCTTTAGCAGTCTTTGTCGGAAGACAATGAATAACTTATAAATATTTAAATGTAGAAATATGACATAGCTATGTTAATTCAAGATATAAATATTCTATGGACTTCCTTAGATTGTATATTGTACTTTCTTGCACTTTCCTAACTTACACTGTCTATTTTTAGGATTCAATTATCATAACAGGAGCAGTGTTACCATTGCTTTAAACTAGAAAACCTCTGGAATTATTCAGAGTATATTTTTATTCAGACCAGGTGAAAACATTCCTAATGATTTTTGAAATTATTTTTTAAATAGTTTGCAAAAAATTGAGATCATGAATCCTCATCTCAACCAATTAGTGCTGAGAGTCCAGTGAGCATATTATTAGATTAACCAGAAAACTGAACCAAATCTGATTCCCAAACCTGGTTTAGTGGTTTAAAGAAGGAGGAGGAAGACTGGAAATAAATACAATACTAAATTCTTCAAATCCCCAGAGTCCTGGTATTTTCACTTATACAGATGTAGACACAGACAAAGAAACACACATGCACTTTTGTGGTTCAGACACAATAATGTTCTGCTGGTTTAACATAATTCTGGTATACAAGACTGAGCAGGTTCTTTAGGAAGTGAAATTAATGTATGGAAACGGCACATTTAAAATGTTTCTCTGCAATTAAATATTTACTGCAGTATTGTCTTTTACACTACATTTGAAAGTATTAATAATTCTATAGACCTTATTCTTCGCCTAGGTGGGAAACAGCCATTGGGATTGCTAGGGAGGGAGATAGTAACTCTCTATCAGTCACCCAAGTGAATATTGCAGTTTCCAAATTGCTTTTAATAGCAAGGAAAAACAATCTTAGCTGCATCAAGTTTGGGAGGAGGAATTTTAACCTCCCTTCTTTCCCCAATCCTGGTGAAGATTATTGCTTCTTTGCTACTATGAACAACAAAGGAATGTTGTTTGCATTGGATCATGGGGTTCCAATATCTGCCCCCATGATTCTGCTCAAGATTCCATATTTTCCCAATAAGACAAGCTGCATTAGAATAAAGGCTGGATAATAAATGGTACAATTGGAACAAATGATTAAGGGCCTCATGCTACTGCTGGTACCACACATGCATACACACAGTTGTTGTATTGTGATGTTTTCAAGAGAGAGGGGCTCACCCTTGGTAGCATTTACCAAGCTGTAGAGCTGTAGAGCCAACACTGAGACCTCTACTTCTGAGAATCTGGTTTGGTCATTCCAGCTGGGATGCAAGTAGGACCCCAGACCTGTCCCTCTCTCAGATCCAAAGTGGAATAGGGAAAAAGAAAAGGGAGGGATCCTCTTGTTCTGCTGAATCTAATCTGATATAACACAAAACTGGTGCTCAACTATCAGAAATAAAGTAGACCCTAGTTTTGGAATTGTTCAACGACGCCACCCATGTTAAACACAGCATGCCCAGAACAGTGATTTGCAGGGCACCAAAGAAAAGCCAGTAAAACTCCTAAGCTGCACAGAGAGTAGCAGAAATCTTCTCATCCCACTTAGAAATTCAACACCTTTTCTAATGGACCTTCTTCATTGCATTTTATTTGGAACAATTACTACCAAACCAAGGGGGCTTTCCGAAAAGGTTCTCCATTCTTCACATTCACTTCAGACACACTAAATAAATAATAGTCCCTTGCAATTTTCCACTGCATTCACAAAGATGGTCTTTCACCCATATGCTTTACTCTCCAGGAAACCATTGTACCTTCCATCCGTGTCATGCTTTACTAATTTTTTGAAAAGGTTAACACAGTTACTTCTGTTATAGGCACTTGATCACTACAGAAGTCATGCTGGAAGCATTAGTCATGCAGACCAAGGAATATATCTATGTCTCATCCAATTATACAGAGGGTTTTTCTTCAACTGAGATCTCTGTATTAGCACAGCTGGGACTGAGCAGACATGTTTATTAGGGAAAAGGGCACTGGGTTCAATGAGTTTTGGGTGTCTGCCAATCCTGAGGTATTTGCCTAGATGCTCACCATCTGGTCAGTCAGTTATTTTGACTGTAGAGCCCATTCAGATAATGCAAGGCAGCAACATGCCGCTGATGCTATGCTATTTTTCCCTTAGAATAGTTCTTTCACAAAATTACATTGCTCAGTGGGAAAGCGTAATCACAAAAAGAACAGAGATGTTACTACTTGCATTTTTCTAAATTGAATGTTTACTACCTTCCCTCGAGGTATAAATATGAACCAATTCATCTGCAAATTTGTTGTACAAATCCATGGCAACAGAAGTACAATATGTGCAGCACTAGTGCCAAGGGTCATCACTGTCAGGAATCTTTCAAGGCCCATGATCCAACAACAAGCCCATTGCTTGGGGCCTCCTGGCTTGGCTCTTTCTCCTCCTTGCTAGTTCTGCTGCTGCCACCAGAACCTTGGGCAACAATGAAATGATGTCCTAAGGGAACAAAGTACTGGCAGCAAGGAGGAACAGCATTTCCCAGTCCTGGCACTCCAACTTACTACTGGGTCAACCTCAAAAGACAGTAGAAAAGAAAGTTACTAATGCAGCATCAACCATACTCCTCTTTGCAGCTTGAAGGGCCATTTCTGCACTATATTGTGAGAGTGCTATTATTCCACTTTCAACATCCTGTGGCATTCTGGGGTTTGTAGTTTATTGAGGCCCTCTAAATGCCCCTCCCTAAACTGTAAACCCCAGGATTCCATAGAATGTTGAAAGTGGAATAATAGCAGTATAGCAATGTAGTGCAGAAATGGTCCCAATTTCTATAATATCCAGCTCTATGAGATCCTTGGAACCAAAGCATAGGCTAATTGGCTGTGCGTGTACATCTGTTGCTACAATCATCAGCAATGAGACTATGAAAACAATTTGTAAGGGGGTCATACAGCCCATCAATTTTGCTAAATGTAAATATGGAGGGAGTTGTTGCATTTCCCATCTCAAGCAGTTGGAAAGATTGGGGCAGCTGTAGTTGGGTTGTTGTTGTATGCTCTCATATTGTTTCTGACTTACGGAGCCCCTAAGGTGAACCAATCACTCGGTTTTCTGGGGCTGAGAGTGTGTGAAATGCTCAAAGTCACCCAATGGCTTTCCATGGGTGAGAAGAGAATTGACCCCTGATCTCTAGGGTCATAGTGGAATGCACAAACCACTACACCATCTCATGATCAAAATGTTTCTTAAATGCTTTATGGCAACTTTTGGAAATATTAGAGAGTATTATAAGTGATAGTTTCTAGTATTTCCAAAAGTTGCTATAAAGCATGTAAGAATTTTGACAGGATTTTTATCCAATGCCAGGCCATTTGCTTTTGAATCCCAAGTATCCCACCACCCCAACATACATAAATTACAAAATAATGGGAAAGCCACTACAACATTACCCTACACTGGCTGTCCTATCTTTATGTTGCTGTTTTATCCTTAAAATCCCTTCCTGGCTCTGGTTCTGCAGTCCCAGGATGACATTTGAGATAGATCAGCAGATATGTTCATTAGTGCATTCAGCGTGGTAATGTGTGACTGATCTTCCTTATCAATTCTTAAATGAAAACAGACAGAGACATTGAAAATAAACCAGTAATGATTTACTGTATAAAAAGCATGTTAAAAGCATGTTAACTCTTTCCACACTCTCCACTCCCATCAAGCAAAAAACCCTATTCAGATCTTATCATATTTTATCATATCATCTTATCATATTTTAATATATTCAGCTTCCAGTTCCTCTCTTCCTAACTTGTCCTAACCTCTGTTCCTCTCAAGATTTATTCACTCCTATGTTCTCTATCCCTGTCTTGATTTCTAACTAGCCATACCTGATTTGGTTTATATTTGTCTCCCCACAGCCCCTTCCATAGCAGTCAATGAACTGGGATGGGCTGATCTACTCAAGCTCTCCTATCTCATCTCTTCACATTATCCCTGTTTCCAACCCTTCACATGCTCTTTCCCAAGCAAGCAAGCCAGCAAGCCATGAGATGAGTGAATATATCCTATATCTTACAGATCAAAGCATGCTATGCTAAAATGAATGCACTGTTAGAATACAGAAACATACTGAATATACTGTAGAAGCTGAATCTATTAAAATCAATGAGAAATCGTATGCTGTACATTGTGTAGTATACAGTAATATCCTTCTGCTGGAATGAGGAGGAAGGGAATTGTTCCACATCTCTCTCTCTCACACACACACACACCCAACATCTTTTTCTCTCATTTTGTTGTGGATTGGTTCTGGATGAAAAGATGACTCAATGGTATATGGCTCATTGTAGAACCCTTTCAAAAAAGTATGGATAAAGTATGGCCATTTCCACATGGGGAGAGGGAATCGCCCCATGTTGCTACTTACCGGACTTTAAGGCTCCCTGATCCAGTCCACACCTCTCTGGAGCAGTGTACGCTCGTCGCTCCGCACTGCTCCGGCATCGAAAATGGCAGCTTCCAGTTGGTCAAGGGTCTCGACCAACCGCTGAAGCTTGCCAGCCTAAAGCCCACCCTCAGCAGATTGCAGGCGCGCATAAGGGAGCAGTCGCAGTGGCGCGCTCCGTCCTTTTGAAAGACCAGTTTTTAGCGGTCTTTCAAAAGCACGCTGGACGACCACTTGGGGTCATTCCGGAGCGGGCTGGGGTGCGGATCTATGTTAAATAGGTCCG
Source organism: Cyclura pinguis (assembly GCA_030412105.1). Classification (NCBI taxonomy): domain Eukaryota; kingdom Metazoa; phylum Chordata; class Lepidosauria; order Squamata; family Iguanidae; genus Cyclura; species Cyclura pinguis. Next base: position 242,589,625 of record CM059599.1, on the reverse strand, counting down.
ACCCAGTCCGATCCCAGGTGCAGACGTCCTCCCTGGAGGATGTTCTGCCCCTTTTTAAAAACCCCGTGTGGAAATGGCCTATGATTATTCACATTCAGGTTGACCATAAAATACTACCTACATAGTCAGAACACTTTAATTGTCACCTTTTGAAATACAAACATTGAAGTGAAATTTTAACCTTCACTAGCTGCCTTTAAAACCCACATCTAATTTTCCCCACTATTCAATATGTGATCAGGGTTACAAATTCCCTGTCATTGCTGGACAGCAACTCCTATCATTCCTCACCATTGGCTGCACTAGCTAGGGCTGATTGAAGAAGCAGTCTAACACCACGGGTGGGGTCTTAGAAAAGGAAGTTAGAATTGCTGAAGGGTGACTGTTGCTGTTACTGTCCCCTGCAGTTTTCCACCAGAAACAGCTACAAGGTATTAGCTAGTGGTGACTCTAGGTAAGTCACACTTTCTCAGCCTCAGAGAAAGGCAAAGGCAAACCCACTCTGAACAATTCTTGCCAAGAAAACCCCATCATAGGTTCACCCAGTCATAGGTTCATAGGTCACCCTAAGTCAACCTGGCTTGAAGGCACAGAAAAACAACAGCAGTGCTTCTCTCTCTCTCTGTGCTGCAAGACGTTCAACTGCTAATTTCTGTGGTTCAAGCTGCTGCTGCTAGGCAGCCTGTTTTTTCTGCTCACCAGGCAAGCTTACATGAAGGACATGGAAATTTTTGCTTTTACTAACTGTTAATGAGTCAGACTGGAATATGGGGGGGGGGGGATCCGTAAGTTTGAAGTCATTATTATTATAGTCTGTGAGTAAGATTTATGTACCTTTCTGGCAGTGTGGATTTACAATTTTGACATTCAATTTTGATTTTTGTTGCTTCTTTTTTTTTTTTTAAAAAAAAATCTTAATTAAATGAGGGTAAAGCTTGAATAAAAACAGCTTTTGCAAAGAAGCATTTGTAGAATAAATACAAAGAAAAATAGGGGAAAAACTTGTAGTACCTTATGATTTTATTACAAAGCTTTTCAGTTCTGGATTTCAAAAGCTTCTACAAGTTGGAAGTAGTAGAATGGCCACTAACTTTCAATACAATCTGGAGTGGAAAGGGTACAGCTTAGCGTGAGCAAAGCATTCAGAGGAAAAAAAAAAAATAAACTACCTTAAGTCCCAGTTTTGTGGGGAAAGATGAGGTATAAACAACATGATGAAAAAAGTTCATCAACATGATTATCATCCTCTATCTAGCAGCCGGAACCAGTTATCATTCTTGAGTATATATGAGTGACTTCCTGAGATGCCGAGAGTATTATTTCAGTTCAAAAGCTATGAATTGGGTCCTGCTGCTACTCTTCTTTTTTTAAAGCAGGCAGAGGAGTAGCAGGATCCAGATCTTATCCAGTCCTCAGGCTTCAGAATGCTTGTCTGTTTCAAAACACATATCCTTGGATATTCTACCTGCTGCCTTCATATCACTCACATGTGACACTTTCCTAGAACTCTTTGCTTCTTTTTGTCCATTTTCACCACCACACCTGACTTGACCTATGTGTGCCTTACTGTACAATCTTAGACCCACTTGAAAAGATTTTCCAGTTCCCAGCCCAACGTCTGGATTTTACTCTGTTTCTTCATATTTATATGACCTGTTCAATGACCCAGTTATCTCTGACTGTCATGGTGCCCTACCCTACTCAGTTGTTGTTGTTGTTGCTGCTTTCAACTAGCAAAAGTCTGGGACAAATAAAGTCTATCTGTTAAAAAAAAAAATGTGAGTATGCACACATTCCGTGTTGTATAAAGCTGAAACCACATGGATGTCACATGCTCTTCTACTTCCAATGAGATAGTAGACTTCGGTAATTATCTTCCCACTCGTATTCATCATGAAGTCACAACTTTTTTCCTTGGGTTTGGGCATTTCTATAATGTATATCAGATGGTTGATTTTTACAAGAATGTCAAGCTATTAAACATGCTTGTTGAACTATTTCAACACACCTGTAATAGCTCTTTGTGTTTTATTTCCCATACTCACCCATCCACAAATTATAAAAGAAAGAAACAATATCTTCTTCCTTTGAGAAATGGTTTACCACTAAATAAATATTTCTTGTTTGCATTCAGAGATAACACTTTTTTTATTCAAAAGTGTTCTGAACATCCCGAAAGCAATAAAAAGCTTGAAAAAAAAAAGAATGAGACTGAAAATTGGTAGTCTAGAAAACAGCATTTTAAAAATGGTAATGTCTATTCCACTCTTCCATTACTGGTAAAAATTGAGTCTGACATTCAGCAATATTGAAATATATTTAAAGATTCTTCTGAATCAAGCATGGAGTTAAATAAATGATGGACTTAACATCATGCGAAAGACAGTTTGGGGCTCCTGCTTCTGCTTCCCACTGTATTATGGTTCTGAAATTAGGTAATTTATAGATAGATAGGTATTCAGTGAAGCAAAATGATAGCTTTCTGTTTATTTCCTAAACAGTGGGTTGAGAGTATTCAGTAGAACTGTGCCAAGTGTTCTCTTATTTTGATTTGTGGGTCAAATTTCAGGCTGGGTGGTAAAATAAATTGCTTTTAAAAATCATTGCTGTGGGAACTGCCAAAGCGATTTTTTCTCACATCTAAGGCTCCCTCCTTTTCTAATTATTTCATTATTTTCCTTCTCAACCAATCCCAAATTATGCGACAAACAAAAAATTGTTACAATTTAATCTAGACAATTTAACCGTGTGATGATGTCATTGAGAGCAACTGAGATCATTTGGGAACAAGGACAGACTGTTCTTGGGTCAAGCCACATGGTCAGTCTTAGCCAATTGGCAATCACATAGCAAACATGATGGCTACACAACATTGTTCAATTCAAGTTGACTATTTGTAGACCATATTAGGATCAAATGAAGACAATACCAAGCGAAGTCAATAACATATTTGAAACAATTATTTCAAAAAGATTTCTCAAGTAGTTCAAAACAGACATTAATGGTTTTTTTCTAAAAAAAAAATAGAAATAATGCTGGTCTTAACCCTATCAATCAGAAATTTGCTGCGACATTTAATGCATTGAGGGAGAAAACTTGCACACAGCATAGTCCAGGTTTAAGACACTTATAAGGCAATCTTGCATTCCTGCAAAGTAGGCCTTACAGGAAGCCTGTGGTCCAGAATCAAACATTTCAAGACACATCATAGCCTCAAAACTGTCCTGATTTGACAGGAACAGTTCCAATTCATCAGTGGTGTATCTAGCATAAGCAGCGCCTAGGGAAAGCATGGAAGTTGCACCCCTATCTTCTTAACCCTACCCCCACCCCTCACCCTTATATGCATGACATGACTGTTTTGTGCTCCCCTGGCCTTGGCACCTGGGGCCCATGCCTTACTTGCCCCACCTCTGCAATTAATCTTTTATCCTTCCATTCTTCACCTGCTTTTAGAATGTCCTAGTTCCTCCTCCCACTTTCCCATTTCGTTCTTGGCTTACCTTGGCTTCTACAAACTGAGTTCAAAGTACAAAAGTAACTTGCACTCAATTAACTCAGCAGTGTGAAGAGGTGAGAAGGGAGCAGACTCTTGCCCTTTCCAGTAGTAGGCTCAGGAAAAAGCAAACTGTGGCAGTCTTTCCTAGCTTGTGTGTTCTTCCTCATTAATCCATTCTGCAGTTTTGACACTGATGTTGCCTGACCACATGTGTCCCAGTTTTACCTTGTGAAATGTTGGAATGTGTGAAACATTGGCCATTCAGTTATAACTAAGGCTAACAATTTTATTTTTTTTTTAAAAAAAAAAATTGCATTCAAAAGGGATCTCAGTTAAATACAGATTTTCAATCTGGGTTTCTTCATAAAGTCAGTTTGGCATGAATCAAATTGCAATTGACAAGACAATATTTGCCACACAGTTCTAACTGCTGAAACTGTTGGCAAAACAATGCCGTTTTTTTAATAAAATGAGAGCCAAGTACTGTCTATTTGAATAGGGGTGCCACAAATTAAGGTTGATCATGGGGGATTATTTACTTTAAGCAGATGTGTTCAAAAATTAATACCAGATAACAGATATACCCGAAGGAATTTAAAAAGGTCTGGAAGGCCTCTCTCTTTGATTGAAATTTGCATTCTTTTTATTGAAATTCTAGGAGGAGATACCCCCCCCAAAAAAAACTAAAACAAATAAAACCTTCTCCTGAACAATGCATATAATTTTTGAAAATACTTGTAAGATATAAGTAGATGAACTCCACAAATAGCCTAAACAATTCTAGATATAACATTCATTTTACTTTTAAGCCTGCCCATCTTTCTAAATCTTGTTCAATATATCTAATGAGCTTACTCATATTAAGATCATCTCAGATAAGTCCCTAGGTTAATTAATTGTAGTAATTAATAGAATTTGGCAAATATCAAAATTGCCATGCCTTAAATACGCTAGAGTCTGTCTTGTCTCCCACTGTGGTAGTATTTGTGACTTGGACCAATTAATTGAATAGGCAGATATTTTACCAAAATTCTTTACTGCATCAAAACAGAGATCAACTTCTGAGGCTTCGAAATCAACAACAGAAGATCATCTGTGAAAAGAACATTTTTAAACTCTAAACCAACATGTACAGCGATCTCAGAATTTTGTCTAATAGCACACGCTAAGGGTTCCAAGCACAAACTGAATGTTAAAGGGGACAATTGACGTTCCTGCTTTGTACCCCATTTCAACATAAAAAAAGCATGAGGAAAAAAATGGTCATAATCCCTGCTCTTAATACTAAATATATATATTTTTTCCATTACAAAAATATTTTAGAAAACCCCAAATTAGCCAATACTGTGAAAATAAATAGCCAGTAAATAAATGGCCAGTAAAAAAAGGAAGTTTGGTAAAGTAAGTTGAGTGCTGGACTATGACCTTGGAGAACAGGGTTCAATTCCCTGCTGGGCCATGGAAACAGGGTGACCTTAGGAATGTCACACACTCTCAGTCCCCAGAAAACTCCATGATAGGTTCACCTTAGGGCCACCATAAGTTGGAAATGACTTGAAGGCACACAACAACAACAACAACAACAGTTTTATCAAGGGCCTTCTTAGCATCTAAAGAAATAACAGCTTGCTGTTTAGATCTCTCCAAGTTTAAAGCAATCAAGTCTACAACCAATTAACTATTATCACCTCCCTGCCTGTTTTTGATAAATCCTGCCTGCCTTATCAAAGATGAAATTACTTTCTGCAATATATTAGCTAAAATAGCTTTCAATATTTTGATATCAACATTAAGTAAGGACATAAAGGGATAGTTAGCACAGTAATTATGATCCTTACCAGGTTTAGGTATCAGGGCAATATGGTGGTCATTTAATGCTGAAGAGAGGGAGACAGATTCTAAGACAGGCTTTTAAAGTTAGAGCAGTCTTGGTGCTGACAGACTGGGAAAAGCATTGTACCATTCAGTTGAAAACCCACGATTTCCTGTAAGCTTAAGACCCTTTCTGCAGCTTACCTGCCTCCAGCATCGTCCCAGCATTGTCCTGTCAGCAGCTTTGCTGGGATGAGAGCACAGACACGAACACTCTCCTCTATCCCAGCTGGCTTCCTGCCAGAGGAAGTGAGATGGACACACCTCTTCCTTCTGCAGTGTAGGCGGTCTCTTTCCAGGCTGCACTGATGCAGGAAGCACCTCCATTAACTTTCCATGCTTCTGCAGGCCAGGTAAGTGTGGGACAGGTATGCGATCAGGGGTCATTGATGGGGAAATCCCATCAATTATTTACTCCAGGATCTCACTGGCTGGCAATGGGAGAAGGATGGGACTGTGACGATGTCATACAGAAGAGTTATCATGGTCCAACTCCTCTCCTGTCCCCATTCCAAGATGCAGGACTCCTGAGGAAAGGGCCTAAGTTTCCAAAAGAAATTGTTGCTGATGGGGAAGGTCAGTATGAGGAAATAAAATCTCCACATCCTGTTGGTGGATTTCATTATTGAAGCTATAAAGATCCATGCAAAACTTTTAAAACTGAAGATTTATATTTGTGGATGATGTCTATAAATGATTTATTTCATGCTAGATGGCAGAAATAACATTATGTTGCTGTTGATACTTAAGGCAATACACCGGAATCTTGTTGAGGTGTCTCCCATTTTTCCAATATGCTTGCTGTAGACATATCAAAACCAGTTCAGTTCACTGAGAGAGAATATTATTAACTTTTTGCAATTCTCGATAAAATTGTTCAGATGGAGAAACAGCAAATTGAGATACCAGAGCTTTCAGCAGCTTGTTCAATAATTCCTTTTTAAAAGTTTAAGTCTTTTTTTATATGAAAAATAAGCAATGATTCTACCCCAAATGTAGGCTTTAGATGCTTCCCATTCAATAACGTATGAACTTGCAGAGCCTTCATTCATTTTAAAAATATTCTGTCAGATGTGCTGGCATTTGAGCCCTAAAATGTTCGTCACTAAGAAGTGAAACGTTAAATTGCCAGAGTCTAAAGGATTTATGGCCATTAGAAAAAGGGCTAGTCTAGACAAACTGAAGTACAGTCCGATGTTATCACGGATTCTATGTTGCATGTGTTTTATTCCTAACCAAAGATGCAGAAATTAAGAATAATCTAATTTGAAACAATTATGGTAAACTGGAGAGAGAAAAAGTATGTTCCCTACCTCCTGGATATACAGTTCTCAATGTATCAGTTAAACCATATTGATCCATATATGCCTATATAAGTAGTATGGGTTGTTTCCTTGGCACAGCTGTCTAGCAAAGGATTCAAATATTCACTAGAACCACAAACAACAATCAAATAATCATAATTTAAGCCAACAAAATTACTAAAACAATTATGAAACATCTCTGGTATATCACTATAAGGGCCATAAATATTAGTCTAAATAATCATTTTTTCAAAATATCTACAAGTAAAATAAAAAACCATACATCTGGATTTGTTGTTGCTTGCTGTTTGTGGATTAGGAATGCCACACCTTTATACCATTTAGTAACATTTGTAACATGGACCTCACGGCCCAGTTTTTATAAAGACTGTTTACATCCTCTCTCATCAAATGAGTTTCTTGTAGGAATGCAATGTCAGCTTTAAATCCTTTTAACTTAGCACTCATTTTTGTTTGTTTACATCCAGCAGCCATTTGACATTCCATGAAATTACATTAAGCGCTAACCTACCAGTACCGGATGCTACTGTGGGTCATGTTACTGGGTTTACATAGCTGTATTCATTGTGCTCTAACTCTGTGCATGATGGCAAGATGAGGAATGGCCTTGGTTGTAACTGAGGCCATTTCTCCCTGCACTGTTATAGTGCTATCATTCCACTTTCAACATCCTGCGGAATTCTGGGACTTGTCATTTACTGAGGCAAAAGAGCTCTCTGGCTGAGAATTCTAAAGGCCCCTCCCTAAACTGCAAACCCCTGGATTCCATAGGATGTTGAAAGTGGAATAATAGCACTATAACAGTATATGGAGGAAATGGCCGGAATGGTCTTATCAGTTCACAATGTGCTCAAAAGATCAACAATTTCCAGATGTAGCTGGTGAGTAAAAGATGATTTTGGGCCCTTTAAGTCTTTAAGGAGCTGCAATTTTCCATGAGCACAGGGGAAAAATTAAACACTTTTTGTTCTCAGTATATTTTTTTTAAAAAAAAACCTCCATAACATTTCTTTTTTTCCTGGAAGATACGGCAGTAAATCTATCATCACAGGTTAATAATAAGAACAAAACCTAATTTTAAATGTTCTAGAAATTATAATTAAAATATAATTCAAATGCTTCATTAAAAAAAATTCTCTAGAAATCCTAAGATAACTCAAACATTGTTCAGGTAGCAGTTTGAGCAGAAGTAATAGAAATGTGATTTGAATCTGAAAATAACTGCTCTGGCACATAGGAGTATATTCTAAATGAGGCACAGAGAAATAAGTATGAATTAAACTGTGAAATATATCATTATGTAGAAATGCCTAAATAAGTCTATACTGACCCACAGTTTCTCAGGGAAAGGTGTTGGATAAATTGCAATTATTATTTAAAACATTTTATATTCTTTCCTATTTTTTTTAAAAAAATCTCAGGATGCAAACATACATTAAAAAGAAAGCAAAACCAGAAAGAACAAAGTAAAAGCCCTCAACATGTATTAAAATAAATAGTCAGAGAATCAAAGCTAATGGTCAGACAATGCTGTCAGAAAGAGAAGGTTGTTTTAAAAGCTTTCAGAAGCATAGTCCCTTGAACTCTATGTGGGTCCTGGGAGGCACACCGAATCTAAAAGTGAATCAGAAGAGGCTGTAAGTTTACTTCCAATTTCTTAAAAAACTCATTGTTAGACTCCTGGAAACCTCCAAGAGCAGTCTATGCCAGTATATTTTCTGTTGTATTTAGGAGGGATGTAGCATTTTATGTTGTAGATAGGTTATTTGTGATGTTTCTATATTTTATATGTTTGAATTGTTCTAAATCTCCATGGTTCTTTTTTTAAAACAAAAACATGTCTGAAGAAATTGAATATAAACTACTGATTAACTGACTCCTGTAGTCCTAAATCTGCACCATCACAGAAAAGGATCCAAAGAGACTAGTATGGACTGAAACAGAGGCACTTTTGCCAGGGCAGAGGAGAAATCATGACTCTTATGAAGCTTCCATTAATCTGCAGCTCCCCACAGAATATTTATTTTGTTCATTGAGCATCTTGCATTTCTCACGATTGTCTTCTCGAGAAGTTGGTAGATTCAGAGGAGGATGGGGGGGGACCCATTTCCTGATTTGTTAGATCAATGCTGTAAGTCAAAAATATCTTCCCGGGAATTATCCCTATACAACAGGAGAGGGAGTTGTGAAGCCCTCCAGATATTCCTAAATTGTAAGTCCTAGCATCCTTCACTTGGCTACATCTGCTGTGAGTTGCAGTTCAACAATATCTAGAAGGCCACATAATTCCCACTGTACAGGAAACAAATGCAGAGTGATAAAATGACAGGTAGGGGTGGGAAATTAATGTTTAGTATTAACTTCTGAATGAAAAGATCTCATCAACCTGCTTTATCCCATATCCCATGATCCACCAAATTTAATAAAATTAAGATAATGTGGACTGATGAAGATAAGACTGAGCCTGGGGATTTAAGTCTGATTTTCTAAGATATGCTGATTTGGGAAATAGAAAGATTGGAGTATCACTGACATTTCCTACGCATCAATTTTTTTATTTGTTTTGTTTTGTTTTGTTTTTTGCTTGCTTGTTTGTTTTATGACAGGCATATGAGGGGCTGTTTGAGAAATTAGATCTTTGAGAATTCTGATACAACCCAGGCTACAACTTCCAGACTTATGTATGGATAATTATCCACAGACTTTCTTGCCCCTTGAATATTCTAGTACAGTTGTCTGCTCCAAAGAAGGCATCAATTTTTGTTTCATGGGCATATTTACATGCAGGTTAAATAAAATAAAATAAAATAAAATAAAATAAAATAAAATAAAATAAAACTAGGACAAGGAAATGTTCACAGAACATACTCATGGGTAAATGCATACTAAAGTGATATAGGCTGAAAATAGACCAAGTCACCCACTCAATATTCAGAATTGCCCTCTGGTTAGACACAAATTTTTAAAGGTAGAAAAACTGGAGGACCCATGTGTGGAACTTTATCTCACTGGATATGACAATTACACACACACACACACACACACACACACACCAGATGTGTGCACTGAACACAAGTTTTGGGCCGTTTCCACACTAGACTATTATAGTGTTGTTACTCCACTTTCAACATCCTATGGAATCCTGGAATTTGCAGTTTAGAGAGGAAGAGCCTTGAGGACTTGGTTTGTGTCCTACTTCAGTGATTTCAGAAAAGGACTCCATTTGATTTTTCTGTCCCTCCTTTCCCTACCTGCTGACTGCTCTTATTTTAAGCATTTGGGGCAAAGCCTCTCAGGAAGGTAAAACAAGCTGATTGATACTACTTTTGCTGTAGCATACTACTTTAGGGTTTAGTTGCATTTAAAGCCAGAGAGCTTCATCGGTCAACCTGAATATTCCACAACTAAACCCAAAACTTTATCCACTGCATACAATACCCTGAGTCCTTTTACTTTTTTAAAATATGTGCAACGTTTATTTATCTGCTTGTATCTCATGCTAGATGTGAACATTGGCTTGGATTCTTTACTGGCATTTTAAGCTATCTCGGCTACCTTCGTCTTGAGTGTAATAGTAGAAGAGTCCTAGGTGAAATTCAAAAGAATAGCAGCTACATGATAAATAACATAGTGGCTGCTACTGTTCACCTCATAGGGTCATTTATAATGAACCACTGCCATACCCAAGAGGAATTATCAGAGGTCTGAACTAGTGTTTAATGTCTGACATACTGAAAAATATAGTTCAAAGAAGCATGTGATTCCCATTAAAATAATTCCTCTACGTGGTTTGATTCAAGAAGCTCATGGCAGGGACAGAGCACATTACGACTAGATGTGGTGAGGACAACAGATTACCTCATTGTACAAAACTCTGAAATAAATATAAGCATACCAGTATAGAGATGTCTCTTGATCAGTACTCTGAAAAATAAGCTATTTTTGAAACAGCTCAACTGCACATGTATAACAGCCAAGGCAAAGGTCAATTGGAACCTATAAGTATTTTGCAAACCAATGTTTTATAGCACAGAGAAAAGGGTAATATTCCTCAGTGACTTGTTTTTCACTGTTATATGGTAGTTACCAAGATCTACATATACCAAATAGACTTCTCTACTTTAATACATGTCTCAAAACAGCCCTTTGACAATGTAGAGCAAGCACCTGCCTTGCATCTTTCTGGATCCTATTGCATTCTATCCCACTCCCACAACTGTATGCATATGCTTTATAACCTGAGGCTTTAACATCACTCTGTATAGCAGCTGAAGAAGTGGGTTTATATCCACTAAAGGTCATGCTAAATGAAAACAGTTAATCTTAAAGATTCTGTCACAATTCTTTCTTTTTTTTTTTAATTTGAAGCCCTTCCTGCTTTTCATCTCTTAAAATAAAGAAATTTTGCTCAACATTTCATTCTGTGTTTACTGGGGCTCATCGTTTGCACTCTGCAAGCAGAAACAAAGCTGTGATAGCATCTTTCTTGCCATGGTGGCACATTGGCATCTCCTTCCCCGGGGGGGGGGGCGCTGTTTGGTTTTGGTATCATGGTGGCTCTTTTTTCCTGGTTAGATCATATTGTATTAGTCCTAGCCTTCAATAAATGTTTCTTGCCATCACTTTCTGTATCACTATCAGGCAGACATCCTAGGAGTGCAGCATAGACCACAGTGCTTCTCTAAAGAATTAGAAGCCAGGTGTTTGTTATATCGAGAGATGTTTTTTTGATGGCCTAATCCATATCCATCTTCTTATACTAATGCCAACTCCCTGAACCTAGTTCTGAGTCAGACTGGCCATAAGTATTGATCCTCTAGCAGAGATGCAATATATGTACATGGTAAGGATCCCCTGCCTGTAACCTAGTTACTGCAGTCTGTGCTAGCTATAGCTTCAAAGAGCCTTAGAAAGAGTCCCACACAGTGTGTTAATAGTATTTCAGTCTTGAACAACTCATAGTAGTTCTATAATAGAACTACTCTCTGGCTGTGCATTCTGGAATAATTTTTGTAATTGTTTGGGCTAATCTCACCCGCCTCTGCCAAACTTCCCTTATGCCTTTTGATCTCTCTTTTCATTCTGTTTCACATCTGAATTATGTTGCAGCCTGCAGGCAGGGGCTTATAACTTTTAGCATTGTACAATACTTTGACTATTTTGACATTTTGATTAAATGATGAAGAAAAGGGGGAAGTTGTGAAACATTTATAAACTTGTTGCAAAAACGTAGTTATAACAAAGCAAGGTCAAACAACCAAATGGAAAAGCACATTTCAAACGGTTTGATCAATTAAGTTTGAGCACTGTTGTTTGTGCCAAAGAACAAGGATCCAAAGTGTACAAATTTTTTGCATCATTACCACAGAGCGTTCTTTTGTTCAGTCAAATTCAAAGGCTTTGCCTTCTTCTAGGGCCTGTTCCGAACTTTATAAGGTCACAGAGCTATCTGAAAAAAATTATTTCAAAATAACTTTCTCAATTAGTTAATGGGACTGAGTAAGTCAGTACCCATTAGGATTGGTTATTTTCTTTCCCACCCCTTGAGGAAGGTCAATGTAACATATTTAACTATTAAAAATGCAGGAGCTTAGATGGAAAATCTGCATGCACAACCATACTATTAAAGACACTTAACTCTTTCCTCCCCTGATGTCAGCATAGTGAAAATCATGCTTTCCAATTTGTTCTTTACACTAGGAGGCCCATTGAAAGCCTCACTTGGGTAGTAGCTTGGGTGGGGCAACACTTGTTAGAACCACGGAAGTGGAGATATTGTTAAATTCTTTCTCTCTGCAGTGGAGAAGGGAATTCATACAGCTTGATATTTTCAATCAAGTTGGCCACAAAGCAGACTCAAATGGAGAAAATGAATGAAGAATCTAGTTGATGTCCTCCCTAAAAAGGAAGGCACATATGTGCATATGTATGAGCACACACACTTGTCTTCTTGAGGCCAGACTTGTCCACTCAGCCAGTTTCAGATATTGTGAATGCAAGGACTTCTTAGTTTGTTTTGGGCATATTTGACAATAAAGAATAGTATTTATACCAAAGAATTAAATGGAAAATGTCCTCACATTAGATACCAAATGATATATTTTGCAGAGGTTTAATAAAGAGAACAATTTTCTTTCTTTCTTTCTTTGTTTAGTCAGAATGAACAATTCTGTTGAGATCTCCCAACACCCTACAAAAATCAGATTGAATTGCTTTGAGCTGACACAGGCCATTTCCATACGGGCTTAAAGAAATGGTGCAAAGCGTCCTCCAGGGAGGACGTTTGCACCTGGGAGCAGACTGGGTCGGACCTACTTACTGTAGTTCCGCACCTCAGCCCGCTCCGGAACGACCCGAAGTGGTCGTCCAGCATGCTTTTGAAAGACCGCTTGAAACAGGTCTTTCAAAAGCACGGAGCGCACCACTCCATGCCTGTGCTCTGGTGCAGATTTTCAGGCTTGCACCAGTGTGAGCCTGCGATCTGCCGGGGGCGGACTTTAGGCTGGCGAGCTTCAATGGTTGGTGGAGAGCCTCGACCAACCAGAGGCCACGATTTTCATCCCTGGAGCAGTGCGGAGCGGTGGCCACTCACTGCTCCGGACTGGTCTGGACCCAAGCATGGAGCCAAGAAGTCCGGTAAGTACTGGCACGGCGCGATTCCCTCGCCCCTTGTCGAAATGGCCACATAGGTGAACCCAACTGAGTCAATGAATCTTTCCTAGTTGATGCTAACAATCAAATGAAGACCAAAATATCAAGAATTTTCATTACATTTTTAGAACCAAGTGGTGAAGGGGAGAGAATTGAAGCTTTCAGGATCTTTTTGCACTAGATCCACCCAGTTTCACCCATTAAATTCAGACAGAAAAGACTGGCTCAAAAGGTAAGCAAAGTTTGGGAACAACATCCCTCTGAGCACTCAAGGCAGAACATTGTTTTCAATAAGATCCTGGATGCTAATCTTTTAACACACAAAGCCTAGTCCTGGTTTCACCCAACATTTCTTGAGCTTAGCAGTCTAATTTAGGAGAGGAAAATGGCTTTTTATTATTCCTGCTGTTAAAACACCAAGATGTGGATATTGTTGTCAGTCTATAACAAATCATATAGAGTTATACCATGAAATCCCACTCTAACTTCTGCCTGCTCCTGAGCCAGAGCCATGCCTGTGAGGGGACTGGAAGTTGCAGTCCAAACAATTACCTTTTCCCATCCCTGTTCTTATCATATTACCAGGAAAACACAGGAATGTTTGTTGTGCGGTGTTGTCATGTTAAATGTGGAGAAACATTAATTACTGCTTCAAGTTAAAGTTCATTTTAAGGAACAGAGGAGATGGTGACATTGTACATGCATCTGAACCAAGTTGTTCAAATCTTTCTTGGTCCAAATTAGCACTTTGGATTGTGTTCAAAAGATGCTAGCTGGGAGTTCATGGAAGTTAGACTGAAAAGGCTGGGCTACATTTCAGACCATATTACCCTCACCAAGCCATTGTAAGAAAATTGGATAAGATTTTTTTTAGTAGTATATAAATATAGTAGTGAGCAAAGTAAAAAATGGAATTATTCCTTTTCAGGTAATGCCTTTAATCACTTTCATTACAGTTTGGAAGGCATAAACAAGTTTCTATCAGTAAAGTTAGAAAGCATAGCCCTTTCCAGATGTTTTATTGAATTATTTAAATACATGAGTCTATTAGCACCAATTCATGTCGCTGCTACACTTCAGGTGTGAAACGATCTTAGATGAATATCAGATAAAGGATGGACCTGTTGCAGCAATAGATTTACTGTTATGGATTTAAGAGGTCTCCACTGTATTCACATTATTTTATTGCCATTTAGTGTGCTCTAATTAAAAATAAAAAGACTTCTTCTTGCCTTTTCCCTCTTGTGCGTTTCTGAGGTGATTTAGTTTTAAAGGGAAAGAGCAAATGACAGATCGCAAGAAAATGTTAAACTATAAATCACTTACTTCTCTGGACATACCAACTATTTATGAGGCTAGAGGGTGAATTCTAGCTAACATTACAGACATTTGGATACATTAATTCACCTGAATCATTATACATACCATGCACTAAACTTCTGTGGCTGTGGATGACTGCCTTCATTTAAGGGGAAACTGCCAAATACTGAACAAGTCTGAGTGCCCCCACTGAGCTAGGCTGCAACTTGACACAATCACAGCAGGAAGCCATTTAAACATAGTGTTCTCCCATGTAGCACATCATTAGATCAGTTCAGCCCAGCATGGCATTGCTACATAAACAATCACAGGTAAAACCTGACAAAAGGGCATTTCCAAAAATCCAAACTGGAACGATTGTTTTGGTATCAGCCATGTCTTAGAATTAAGTACAGTGAAGTCTTCACAAGAAGGTTATCCAACACTGGACCTTAGCAAAGCAAGAATCTTATTCCCATTCCTATCTTTTGCAAGCTCTGTATAATTACCAGACACTTCTGAGCAGATGGTCTAGTTCCCCTTACGTTACTTCAAGGTTCAGCTCCCATACCTTTATTTGGTATGCCGTGACCTCAGCTGCAGCTTATCTGAAATTTTTCTCTCTCTTTGTCCCAATTTCACATCATCCATAGAGCGAGGCTATTTTTGGCAAAGTCGATGGTTAAGGCAAACCAACTCCTGACCTACCCTGAATTAACAGCCATTCTTCACCATGTTGCAAGACCCCAACATTCTGGGCTCATGAAGGATTACAACTACCACAATGATTTTTTTTTTAAGCCATGAGCAGAGGCATATGTATTGCCCATACTTTTCCGCACAAAACCCCCCTGAAAATGCTATACTGCAGTCATTTCAAATATGCCAGGATGAAATCCACAATGCTCAAGTAAAGGAGAAAAAAACCCACCCAGGTTGGATGTTGCTGTTGCCTACCAACCAACTGGAGTGTTTTTTGAACTCTTTTGTTTAACCATCCCTGCCACCCACATTAAGAATAAAGGACAGAATAGTTGCACCATGCCTGTCTGGAAGTACGGAGTGAATGCATTCGGCTCCAGCCTATAATATTCCTGAACATTCTTAAACAGGTCACAGAGGAGAGGAAGGAAAATAGAGTGGGTTCAAAGAAAAACACAGAGGCAGTGAAAATGTATATGTGGATGAGTCGCAGGCTGACGCAGGATATTCCCATCCTCACGTGTTCAGTAGGTATGTAAACTAATGTCTAAAGGAGGAACTTTGCACATTTATGTCACTACACATATAGAGCCCCTTGCCACACCAGCCAGAAAAGCAAGCAAATGAATAGGGTATGGCTACCTCTTACATTTGCATGGAGCAGGGCTAAAGGTAGGTGATCACATATGTTTTCAAAGAATTGTCTAGATGCCATAGCATCAGTTCAGGTAAAAAGGATGATGAAAATGGAAGGATTTTATACACTTCAAGGTTTAAAGGGAACTTCCCTAGACCTCTCACTCAGTGCTGATAGGCTGAGGAGAAAAGAACTATAAGGAAAAGGTTTTAATTCCTAATAAAAGAATCTTCCCGTATTCTGCCTCATTCTTAGGGTGCTTTCTTTTGGTGATATTTTTGAACTTACTATAGCACTATGAAATAGCCAAGGGTACTGCATTTGTTGTTGTTTTCTACTTCATATATTTTCATCACTCTTCAGCTTCCTTGATTGTCCATGCTTCATGATTTGAAGAAAGCCCACCAGGAGGAATTATCTTGTAACCTCTTCCACAGGGCTTTAGCAGAAGTGTGAAAAGCTGCCTGCTACACAGAAAGATAGGATATACATACAATGAAAGATACGACAGTCACACACCTCTGGAATCCACCCCGCCTCCCAAGGATTGTTTTATGAAAATCATACTTTGATATTCTTCGTGAAATGATTTCTTTTCCAGGTTAGACTGAATGATAATGGGGGAAAAAATCATGCAAGCAATTTTCATCACAGCAGTAACTGGAACACAGCAAAGGTTCATTAGGACTAGAAAGGCTATGCAAAACTAATAACCTTTTATTAAAGATTGAGGCTACAATGATTTGCTGTGGTATGTGTACATAAATCCAATGAAACTCAGACAACTTTAACTCTCAGTCAACATACATAATTACGATACCATACACAATGACTAGAGAGTACGTTCCAATAAATGGAGAATTATGTGATATGGACATTTATGTGCTTAAATGTAGATAGGATTTATTGCACTTCTTGTTTAAAAAATAAGATCAAACTTGAACAGCCTAATCTTTATCTTGATTAATTATAGATTTCTTTGAAATCTAATTTGTTTTTCTACCTTGCCATCTATGTGAAGCTGGAAATGCTTCCTTGAAGCTCATAAATGATACATAAAGTGGCAAAATAGCCTAGAAAAGTTCTCTCTCTTTTTCCAACATGATGCCATTTCAAAGCAGATTTTCTGTATATTTGCAGCAAAGTGGGTCATTATAACAGCCTCTGCCCATTGTGGAAAACATTTGTGTTTGTTTTTCATTATCTCCCTTGTAGCAGCTGATTTTTCAATATTCATAAAAGAGCCATTGTGCAATGCATAGGCATTCACAGTCCAGCCAGAATCTGCCTAGTTTCCTCCCTGAAAGCTGAATAAATCCTGCTTAGAATTACATCGTTGTCCTTAGACCTCTTTTTAGCAGAAACTGCCAAACAGTTGGGAATTACTTGCTGCCTTTGTAACTTACACAAATGCCCACAGGGGACTGAGATTAATACCAATTCAGTCTAACGCCTTTCCCACCTGGCCTGACTTTTAAGATTAGGACTGTCTTTTCTCCACAAGAACAGAGAGAAAAAGAAGGTGATTTTCCTTCCTATAGGTTGTCCTGGTTAGAGGATTTTTTCTTTTCTTTCCACAGCCATTGCATAGCTTGTTGTTTCCTTTCTCTTTTTTGTTGATCCAGCTGTCTTTACAAGGTCCAACTGTTGCCTGGCTAGATTAAGACTGACTGAAGTGAAAAATTTTGAAAACACTAACATCTCTTCTGAATGTTCTGCCAGGTTCTATTCATCCTGACTAGAACATGCCAGTGCCTACAGGTATCCATCTCCACGAACTGGGCCAAAAAAAAAAGAAGAAGAAGAAGAAAGAAAGAATCTGGACTACATGATTATAAATATTTTTCCTTGTAGTATAAAAAGAGAGAAATTTCTTGTGGCCATTAATTTTCCCTTCAAGATCTTCCATATCAGTCTTCAACTCCACCTATTCAAGAATTGTGACAGGTGTTTAATAATGCATAGTGAAGTGTTAAATTATATGTACATGAAGCCATTTTTCTTAATCACTGGAATTCCAAAAACCTATGCCAGCTGCATGTTAAATTCTGCAGGCGACATTGCCAGAAACAAATAATTCCTAACTCTTACAGAGTTCCATTCATGTATCAATTTAAATGAATTTGCCTGGATGATGGAACCAAATATCTACTCTGTGAATGAAAAGCAGCAGAACGAACAAATTATCTAATCTTTGCAATGGGAGAAAAGCAGTCAGAATAAAGTAATTATCCTGAAATTAGACTGGGACCTAAGGTTCATTACGCATGGAGATAGCCATGCTTTATTTTTGTGATTATGAAGGTTTAAGAAGGGTCTTTATTTTTGCTAGGTAGTCCTGTACATGTCTACTCATACGTATGCTTCAGTGGGTTTGAAAGGGCTTCCTCCCGAGTAATTCAGTATCCAATAGCAGCCCTAAATAACTTTACTATTCTTTATGATCTTCAACTAAAGAATCCCTAGTGTTTTCTTTTTAGAAGAAGAGAAATAAAATCCTTTTTTTTAAAAAAGAGTGCTCTCTGATCTTTGATTTCCCCAGGCCTTTATATGTGGGAACTCTGTAGGACTGTTCATCATAAGACATAATCACGTTCCTTGAAAGTGAGAAAGGGATCATGTCCACATCACCTACTCACAATATCTGCCAGGGATATAATGAATAATCCCACATTTTCTCTTCTTCAACTAGAAAGGGTTCTCTGATAGACTGAGAGATGTTATCAAGAAAAATAGTCACCAGGTATGAGATTTTTATTTCATTTCAAGACTCCAGTGAAAAATCTGAGAAATCATCAAAGATGTCTAAAAACTTATACAATTTTGCCCACTGGGAAAAAAATTCATTCCCATACGCAAGAATGAAATAAGTGAAGACTTGTATTCCTGACCTCTACAATTCCTGCTTCTGGCATGAAAAGATCCTCTGTTATCGAGGGCCCAGCCCAGCCGATTTGCAGGGCTCCTCACTGGTGACAAGTTGTACCCATGCTGTCAGATAATCATGTAGAGCCTTTCCACACTACATTGTTATAGTGCTATTATTCCACTTTCAACATCCTGTGGAATTTGTTGTTTGTAGTTTTCTGAGACCAAAGAGTTCTCTGGCTGAGAATTCTTAAATGCCCCTCCCTAAACTGCAAACCCCAGGATTCCACAGGATGTTGAAAGTGGAATAATAGCACTATAACAGTGTAGTGCAGAAAGGCCTGTAGAAATCAAAGATGAGCTAGCCCAGTGCCACACTTCTTTAGTGTACATATGTCTTGTGAATAGGGCTTCTCTGTCTATTCACTGGTGAGAATAATGCATTTGTATCATGTTTAGGGGCACATAGGATCAAGTGAAATATTTAAACCCAGGAGGCAGGATGAGTCCTGGTGATCCCTAGCATCACTACCCAACAAATCCATTGTTATGTGTGGATGAATCCACTCTAGGTTTTAGTCTGAACTTTAAAAGAACATTCCAAGGTGCTAGACCTGTTTGGGAGACAGAGTTCAGAGTCTTGGAGACCTTCTTTAATGTTCAGACTAAAACCAGAGCAGATTCACCATCCCACTGTCATGGAAGTGACCAACCACCACTGCTTTGGTTCTGGGACCAATTTTATGAGTGTTGGACTAAGATCCTGGAGACCTGGGTTTGATTCTCTGCTCAGCAATGAAATCCCATGAGGTGACCTTAGGTACATCACACACACTCAGCTCCAGAAAGCCCTGTGATGGGTTCACTTTAGGGTTGCTATAAGTTAGAAATGACTTGAGGGCACACAATAACAACACCAACAACACCAAGTGTTACTCAACTATTGTTACTTCAAGCCATAGGATATACTGCTTTTTGATAGAAAATATTCCAGAAAATGAGAGGAAAGAAAGTCTCAAAACCATGAGATTAAAGCAGCCTGATGCATGTTGCATTTTGAGTCAGATTATAGTCTTCTTCAGGGATGACTCAACCCATTCACCAGAACAAAGGAGTTCTCTAAAGTTTTCTAAAATAAAAGGCTGCCTTCAAAGAAGAGTTTTCCTTATTCATTCATGCCTGGGCTTGGGGTCAAGCTAGATATGATGGATATCCAGTGAATCATGATTCCAAATCAAGACATGGGGACTAATTCTTAAACTCCCATGACATTTTCCAGCTGAACTTGCTCACTTTACCACAGGAAGAAAAAAAAATCCATATAATTTGGCCTGTACAGGAAAAAAAATGTATGAGCAAAGTTCTGGATGCTCATTAGTTTTTCTAACCCTGGCAAACAGCAAGTTTGGGAAACAGGAGCAAGAAAGTTCATCAGCCTTCTCTTGTACTACGGTCCCTATCCAAACTTGATTTCTTTATGGCTGTGTTTTATAAAGGCAGAAAGAAGGCATGGGAATGCCAGTCATGGTACAAAAAAAAATCACAACTACTTTCACCCCTGACAAATTGCTTTAGATGCATATACAGAGGCTTCTCCATCATTTCATTCCTCTAGATATTACTTTTCTTTTCGGTTTTCCTGAGAAATAACACTGAACAACAGTGAGTACACAAGACCCAAAGATAGTATTTCATCCACAATGAAAAGGTGGACTAAGGGCAACTCTTTCATAATGACTTTATAAGAAATTCTTAAGACTGGATTCTTGGCCTGGCTTCTCTTTCAAGCCTAAGTCTTAACTAAACTACTTCTTGATGTAACAGGTTAAAATTTTTAGCTTTTTCTCCTTCTGCTGCATGTCTTTGGAAAACTATGCAGCTTTCAAAGATTATTTACAGTTCAGGACTTGTTCTGTGCAGAATTCACATTTGTGATTTTTTAAAAAGAAAAAACAGCATTTTCTGTGCAGGAAACAGAATTTTGTGTGCAGAACATGCTGCAATTGGGGGCATTTCTGTGAAAAAAAACCCTATAGTTTTCTGTACATAAAATAATGATTGGCATCTGTAATGAGTTATGATGGTGTAAGTTAGACTTACAATACCATTTGGTGTTTTTTTTTTCCTTCATTGCATAGGTCAGAATTTGTTTTGACCATACAACAACCAGAACCCTTCACTGCACTTTGTTAATCACACATTCTCCCCAATACAATTGCGTTGTTTCCAGAGAGCAAGAGGATCAGCAATGTTTCCAACTGTTTACTTTTAGCTGGATGTGCTGGAAGGATATTACCTATAAAGACGTACCAAGGACTCCTAAAGGTCCATAAAGGTGTCTGTCACAGCACATCCAACTAATGGAAAACACATAGATGTGTCTCTAGTGATCCCTTCATTCTCCAACAACATAAACATGACTGTGGGGAGAGGTCCATGGCTTACAAGCTGGATTGGGGGGGGCTGGCCTTGGGAGATGTAGCTATGGAGACATAGCTATGTATGACATGTGCATCTCCTGGTATATGTTCTTACCCAATATTTCTGTGCAAAAGTGTTATTTTTGGCATAGAAAATGCTGTTTCTTATTTATGGAGAAAATGCTGCTTTCTATACATAAAAGGACATGTGTGAATTTTGTGCAGAACAAGTCCTGAACTGTGAAGATTCTTGTCAGTTCATGGTTCTTCTCATCTGGGCTTCCCAACACTAGAAAAATGTGCTTTTTGACCATTTTTCAAATATTGTTGAATATTTCTTCCTTCCCTTAGCCAATAGGCATGTTCATTTCTTGTTCTTCTGTGAGTTGCTCCCACACATTTTTAATATGTTGTATTAAATTTCCAATAACGTTAAACAGATTTTTCTATACCTCCCAGTACTGGGTTGTATGAACTCTATTCTAAGTATATCTATCCATTAAGCATTCTCTTTATAGATGAAAATGAAAATGTATTTTCCCCTATTTGCTCACATACACTCCTCCATCCAAAGGAAAAATTGCATTTTCTATCACAAGAGAGTCTAGTGGCAACACATTTGCTAGAAATATAAAAGCAGCTGCTTCAGTAGTCATAGCAGCAGATTGCCAGGAAAAAGAGATAAGTTAAGTAGAGTACATATTAGTAATAGGATGTTAAAAAGAATAGCCATACACTTTTTTTTTCCTATGAAAGCAGCTAAGCATGTTGGTTGATGTTTGCTCATTTCTAACACTTGGTTAGAGAGGGGTTTGAATAGTGTGGTGATTAGAGATCACTCAGACTGCCATGGACTAGTGGCTTTGAAAAGATGTTGGATGATTAAAACATTAGCAGATCCAGAAAACGGTGGTAAGACTGCTGACCAAGAAGCAGGAAGCATGTGATTCTTTTGTTATGACAGCCTCACTGTCTACCAATCTGTTTCGGGAAACAACAAACAGTAATGATTATGAGCTACATATTCCTTGATGGTGTGGAGCCAGTTTTCCACCATCACCACCACCACCACCTTAGGAGATTCTCAAAACATTGAGTGAGACCATTTTCTTGGTCCTGCCACTCCAAGAGACCTACTAGAGGAGAACAATAGAGGGCCTTTGCGATAACTGCTCCCAGGCTCTAGAATTGTATCTCCTGGGAGCCTAGGCTGGCCTTCTCCTTCTGCTGGCAGGCAAAGATCTCAGAGAGGCCTGGCTCACTGTGGAAGAGGGCTGGCTGCAGTTTCTTTTCACTGATGAGCTTTCAGTCTATTCTTCAATTGATTTTTTTTAACTTATTATTTGAATGTTATTGTTAGCTTCTCTGGGTAGGAGAGCAGGACATATAATAAATAAAATCAACAAAAACAACTTTCTATGATAGCTTTTTTAACAATGAAGTAAACAGTTAATTATTTATGCTTCACTTTTTGGAAAGTTCTGTTTTATTTATCAATTTATTAAAATATTTTTATCCCACTCTATATCCAGTGATCTGAAGGTGGTGTACAAAGACAGACAATGAAAATAATTTAAACAGACCAAAAACATATTGAATGTGATGAGAGAGTTAAAAGCAGTTTAAAAGATCAGAAGAGTTTTTAAGCCATGTGCAATATCATTTTAAGGTAGATCAAAAGAAAATAAAAGAGAAGAGAAGGCCTGGAATTCAGGATCAGACTTATGGTGCAAACTTATGGTATTACCTGGAGTTACCCACCCATAACGGATCTGTATTCACAGTCCTTATGCAGTCAAAGTTATGGCACTATTGCTGCAATCATAACTGCCCCCCGATCTACTTTACCCAATATCAGTTACACAGCAAGAAGCAACTCCATTCTGTTGGCAACTGGGACATGGGTGATTGATATTTCCAACCCCCAGTCCTACCAGCCACTGAGGCTGTGACAATCAGAACCAGAATTCCTGTCACACTTCCTTGTAATAGCCTCACTGGTTGGTGGGAAGGAGTAGAAATGTGTCTGCCCACACCACGATAACCAGCAGAATGGACAACCTTCTTACTACATGGCTGATACTTAGTAAAGTAGGTTCGGGTGGCAATTGGGCCAGGAGATGTGTCACAAATAAGGTAGTTACATTACTAAGTAACGCATGTAGACTTCTGACCAAAATAAATACCAGTACAGTAGAACTGAAACAGTGCCTTACACCAAAATCCTGGCCAAGATCCTTCATGGAAAGATGGAGAGTAAAGTTCTAGTTACCCTGCTCCTTTTTCCCATGCCACAGGACTCATCTTCTTCCTGTGTCTCCTCCCTACATATTTGTGCAGTGAAAGAGGAGGCTGCGGGTGACTGAAAAGCATCTGGCCAGGCACCTACAGCTAAATGCATAACAATATAGGCCTTCTCCAGGATGTCCCAAGGGTCTTCTGAAGCTCTCAGAGGATGACATCATTGTCATGTTTCCAGCTGCTATTGGGACACAGTCAGATATTTCTTGGCTGCCACGTGGCTGTGATGGGAGAGCTCTCCAGAAGGAAGGTGAGTCTCAAGAGCGTGGGGCCCGTTGTGTGAGGGAATTAGTCAATTCCTCCTTCTTTCCACGACAACCATAAAAAGACATATACTGTCATTACAACAAGAGATGTCACCAATGGGATTTCATCCGCTGTGCATGTCCACATAGAATTGAGCCTTACTAATTTCAATGGAACTTATTACCCAGTAAGTGGGTTTAGAACTGCTGTTTTAATGCATCATTAATATAAAGCCAGAGCAGCAGAGATATTATATGGCACATTTAAACAACAATAGCAACAATAATCTTTGCCTCTCTCTCTCTCTCTGTGTATGTGTGTGTGTGTGTGCGCACACACACACACACACACACATATATATAGAAAGAAAGAAAGAAATTCATGTTGTCTATGCTAAATATATGCAGCCTGGCAAAATGCAAGAAATGAGACCTAATTAAAGTCAATAAAAATCAGCCGAGAAAAGAATATACAAAGCAGTGCTGGGAAAAAAAAATCCTAACACATTTTCAAGACAGCTGATATTAACAGAAGCTGTTAAGTTCCTGACACTTCTGCATCTGTCACTAAAAGCTTCTCTTGGTTAGATCTTCTATTTTAAGATTGACGAGAATGCAAATATACTACACTTCCAAGAAGCACATTTGGATCCAATGAGCCAAATCATGAAATAACTCCATCTGCCTTAAATAATTATAATAATAAGAGTAAAGCATCTAACAGTAGTCAAATTGGCATCTTCTGCCAATTCACATTGTCACATTGTGAAGGCAGGTAATTTCGTCTCCTGGCAGATTTCTTATGCCTTTACTAGCCAAATGATAAGCAAAAATTCAGAAGCAAAAGGTCTTTATTGCTATCAAGATTCAGTTGTTTCATTCTCTGCTTCCCACTGCCTTAGTAAGCACCACAGCAAATTTTGGCATGTTCCATTTCCTTTGGAGAAGTACTGGAGATCTTCTATAGGTTTTACTCACATATCTATAGTGATGCTGAAAGCTGGGGGAGGGGCGTAATGTATACTGTTGGTAAAATAGTTGGAGTTGAAATTACATCCTGCATTAGCAAAGATCAAACTAGTGTACTTTTATTCAATGTAAAAACAAGAAGTCACCAATTTGTACTTGAAAATCTTGTGCTGTCTCTTCACTTGTAACTATTTACTTACTATATATAGGTTGATAAGGTGGGGAGAAAGTATGGATGCAGAAAAACTCAGTCCTCAGTATCTCATAACACAGGTGCACAATCTTTTTCCAATCTGGCTTTCAGTGTTCTTCTTTCTTATGTTGGTCCCTCTATGTGCTGTATCCAGGCCCTCAGTCATTATGGGATGTGACTCTCAGATTGGAAAAAGATTGTGCACCTATGTTATGAGATACTGAGGACTGAGTTTTTCTGCATCCATACTTTCTCCCCACCTTATCAACCTATATATAGTAAGTACAAATTGGTGCCTTTGCATTCTCAGAAAGGGAGAACTGAGGCAGACCCATTTGTCCTGGCCCTGGCTTGATGCAGAGATCTCCCTGGCTGTTCAGACCTGAACACAAAGAGGTGTCAGGCTGGGCAAGCCTTGAGTGCGAGGTGTAACGTTTTCCATGTTACACTATTGTTTTCTTAACTTCTAAATTGTATTATCTTTATTTCAAGTGGTCTGGTCTTCTGGATCTTGCAAAAGAAAAAAAAAGTGGGGAGGGACTCCATCTGAAAATAGTTATCAAATGTTGCTCTTAAGCCAACAACAGTTGTTTCAGTTTAGCAATGGGAAGTATACCTTTTGGGCACCTCACCTTCTGCCACAGTAAAGGCAAACAGAGCAGTGACTCCAAATGGCCCTTTGATTAATGATCACAAAACTTCTCAATTTCTAATATGAATGATCAGTGTTAATGAAACCAGCCATCTCCAGGGTTCTGAAAGCAGTGGGATGTCATTGCTTAAGAATTAAATATGAAAGTAGTAATCTCACTAAATAGAATGTCCTGAGAGGTGCAGAAAGAAAAGGTAGTTGAGAAGAAATGATTCTAGAGGTAGTGAATCTACCCCTAAACTTTTGAGGGACTAATGAAAACCATGAAAATTATGCAATAAATGCAGAGAAGATGCTTCATCTATTTACCTTAATTATTTTAGAAAAACCAGACTACATGCAACAACCAAAGATAGATATTTGACTGAAGGTTTCTTCCTTGCATTTTAGAAGATTTGCATCTTCACTTGATAATGAAACAGTAAAAAAAAAAAAAAAAAGAGTAATTGGGTGACCATCAGCAAGGATAGTTATTTGTTCTGATTTAGGGAAATATCTTTTTCCCACAAAGATTTCCATGATACTTGCACCAAGTAGAATAATTAAGTCATATTTATAGACAGGTAAATGTTTTCTTGAAGCTTCAAATAAAGCTGTCATATATCCAGTAAATCTGATTGGATAACTGTTAAGACAAATTTATGGATAACTCTACGAATCAGATATTTTGGATTCACAGCAAGGCAGGAATCCTGACATTTCATTTTATATTTGAATCCAAACTCCTAAATACATGCTGACTAATGAGACTCAGTATATCAAGCCAATTCTGCCAGGACACTATTTGAAGGGAGTTCATATATTTTTCAGTGCTTATAGCAGCAGTGCACTACGAACTGTCGTGAGCTTTCCCAGCAGATATATATGTAGAGAAAATAAAGCTAGGATTTTGTTTTGTTTTGTTATTTATAAACTAAGAAATCTGTGTACAGGTAGAGAAAACTAACAAAAGTTTTTTTCATATAAGTTCAAGCAGCTTCATGAGGCTTCACAGCAACAACAATTAAGAAAAAGAACAGCCATGCAAACATGTATCTTCTGTCTGCTAAATTCCCATCTGTATGCAGTTGAAATGCTTAAGGATCTTACCAATGCCTGGCCTGGAGAGATGCTGAACAGAAGAATACAAGGCTTGCTGCTCCATAGATGGCAGCTGTTATATTCTATGCTATGTTCCTAGTAGGGACAGGATGTTATTATATGATGTTGCTCCAAGGGCATTTGCAGCCTCACCGGCTACATGCAGAGTGGGAGCTGTGATTTCTAGATGCTTAAGGCAGGTAGCATCTATAACAGGGAAAAAGTAAAGATAGGAATCCATCAGGCCACCTTATGAGTACCTTCAATATTATATTGTATTTTCTCATTTTACATTTTTTCACACAGATTTCTTAAAAGTCATCACATACCTGCTAGACTTATTGGTGACCAGACATTTAAGGGAAGATGAACCAGATTATATATGTTTCATTCAGACTTATTACAAAACCTTTCTATTTGAAGAGAGAGCAGTTTGGGATCCAATCCAGTAGTTTTGACCTTTAAGAAGATGACACACAGAGAAGAGAACCATACCTCGAGAGGGAGGGAGGGAATTGTCTGTGTTGAAACTTTTTAGTTACTTTTGATTGGCAGATCCTACTGTTGAAGTGATAAAAAGTTCAAATTAGAAATAACAAATGAACATAGAAAACTACCCAAATATCAACTGAAACTATTGTTTCATTCATCAAACTGTTGGTCAAGAACTACAGTGGGCCTCAGTGCTGTAGCCTGTTACAGGCCAGATGAATTTTAGTTGGCAACTCCTCAGCTTGTGCATATAGCTTTAAAAAGTTTATATATTATTAAATAAGGACATATAACCTGGTAAAATCTATAAACAGTAGAATATAGAGCCTAAGATTCATGACAGTGTCTGCCAGTTTTCTATTCTGTAATATATGAAAGAGAAATGCTTATTTAGATTTCAAGGCTGGGAAGAATAGAGACATCTGACAACAGGTAGTACAGTGTAAATTAAAAGTTGGGTGTGCAATAGACTCAAGTGTAGGAAACAAAAAGAGAAAAGGTAAATCTCCAAGAATAACTGATTCATTGAGTGGGTGTCAGGAGAGAATAAAACAGCTAAGTTAGAACCGTGTAACTTGCATGCCTCCAACATTGGAAAGAGAAACCAACAATGTAGCCTTCCTGAGAAAAGTTCCTGATAAGCCCTGACTTGCTTCACTAAAATTCTGATTCTGGTAAGGCTAGGGAGATAATGTACTCAATACATACAAGCGATTAATGCAGTTAACATTTGTGTAAGAAGGGCTTATGGTTTAACCCTTGAATGCCTGTCTTACATAGAAGCCTGTTAGACTTGTACAATTCTTCAGACAGATTACAATGGCTAAGAATATAAGGGACAAGACTGTGAATGTGTAAAAGCCTTTAGCAATTGTCTGTGTAATGATTTAGCAGACACAATGGAAAACTACATGGTTAGAAGGAACCTGATTATGAAAACACAAGGAGAATGTTACATACTAACTGGCTTAGAAGGATGATGTTCTTACATGCCAAGTATGCTAAAGAACTGAATAAAATCCCTATGAATGTCCTCATGAATATGATATGATGATTATATGACTTAATATAAGATGTCTATACATAATATAACGGACAAATAATATTTTATATATAATGTTATAGGATATGGACTATACTGAAGAGCCCAAGCGTTGCTAGGTCTGTAATTCTTTCTGAAGGAATGTATATGTATTTATATATAAATGAATACTTATAATAAATAGACTATTAGCATACCAAAAGAGTCTGCTCATTCCCATATAAATATCCTGCAACTGCAAGACTTGAAAGTGCTTAAGTGCAATGTTGATGGTAACCTGCCTTGTCTGGTTTAACCACTATCATAAATTAGGAACTTTGGTGATCGGAAGTTGATAGAGGTGACCCTTGACAAGACCCAAAATTTGCTGACAAGTGTCAGCGATCGTCAGTCCCTTGGTCTAAAGAGATAGGGGTATGGAACCATGCCTAACCAGTATATCCCTGCTCAACTGCCATCCCGTGCTCTAGTTGGGAGAATACCAACAGGAACAGCTCCCTGCACATTCAGTACATAGGCATGTAGGTCAGTAGGAACTACTTAGAAAGCAAAGCTACATCATAAAAAGTTGGCAGGAAGAGGGGAAAAGAAAGTGAAGGAGGGAAAGGGGAAAAGGCTAGCTAAGAGTGAGGGAAGAAATAAAAAAGAAGTGGGAGTAAAGAGCCCTTTTCACATGGCATTTTCAATGACTCACATTTGTGCGATGCTCCAGGGACCAGCAGGGACTGCTCACGCATTTTTTCATTTTCAGCTTGAAGCCGAAAATGCTGCGCAGTTGCACATTGCTCCGGGGCCTCGCGTGCACTTACCTTGCGTGCGGAGCCTTGGGAGCTGGGCCGGTCACGCTTCCTGTCTCAGTGCAGCCTGGGAAGGTCCCAGGCTGCACTGCGGAAGGAAGAGGTGGGGCTCTCACGCGAGAAGGAAGCTCATGCAGAGCCGAAGAAGCAGGGAAGCGAGAGCCTCTCTCTGGAGGCTGCTCGCGCAAGCACTGCACCCCAGGGCCGAAAATAGGTGAGTTGCGGAAAGGGTCAAGGAGGTGAAGAGATACTTAGTAGTGTGTGCATATGTGTGTTTGAAACATCCTTGAAAAGAAGACTATAACTATATTAAATAAATACATAAAATAAAAACAGTCACATAGGAACAGGGGGGTGTTTCGCCCCAAGTAGCAAAGTTTTGGGGGCATCCTGGCTTGTAGCCATGCCACCGCATGCCTTGGCCATGCCCGCATGAACCACCGCCACGCCTCATGGACTGTGGCCACGCCCCACACACTGCAGCCATGCCCCCACACACCATAGCCC
The DNA here is from genome assembly GCA_030412105.1 of Cyclura pinguis. Lineage (NCBI taxonomy): Eukaryota > Metazoa > Chordata > Lepidosauria > Squamata > Iguanidae > Cyclura > Cyclura pinguis. The sequence continues at coordinate 242,560,074 of CM059599.1, read as the reverse complement.
TGCCCTCCCTCCTGCCCTCCCCTCCACACACTCCAAGCTCCACCACTGAAAAAAAAGGTAAATAGCCTGAGAGAAAGGGAAAAAATGAAAGTGGACTCCTGCTCCTCCTGAAAGAAGAAGATCTGGAATGGAAAAAAAATCTCAGCTTGTGTTGTAATTTTCCTGAGCTTCTTTAGAAATTCTGTTGAAGGAGTACATTCCTCTGAGTGCTCTCTGTAAAAGCCCTACATATGCATCTAGGTGAGCATCTAGGGCTGCCCTTCCCCTTCCACTACTGATAGGTGGGAAATAGTATTAGATAGTGCAAGTTAGTGACATGGCAGCCCCTGTAGATCTCATCCTTAAACCCTGGATGCTTGCTTTGCATTTGGATTGATAGGACTTGGTCCTGCAGCAATGAATGGGAATGGGAGAAACTGGAAATAACAGCTCTCATGTATACCAGTAGCAAGAAGTCTCAGAGCTTATGAAGGAGGCCTACGTGCCCACTCTGGGTGCCACTTTCCATGTTGCTGATTCCTCATCATTCACAAGGATAAACCTGTATGGAAAGGTCAGGGATCATAGGAAAGGCTCCGTAGCCTCTGGACGCAAATATTAGACAGATTTATTTATACTCAAAACAGGGCTGAGATTTCTGTTTCTGAAACTTGCCAACACTACTAAATTAGAGCTAGGAACACATACACTTTTGTAAAAGATATAATTGGTACACAGAATTTTATAAGGGTATCATTAACTTATTATTTTATTACCTATAACTTTTCACTACTTTTATCTTCCTTAAAAAAATCCAACCCACCCATTCCACATTCTCAGAATCAGAAATGAACATGATTTCTACATCGAATGAATGGGTCCTGTAATAGGGGTGGATAGGTAGACAGAATTTTCTTCCAGGAAAAATAGAATCACTTCACTGACATACTTATTCATTATAAGTTGTTTGAAGTGAGTGGAGAGTGTTAATTCATTTTTTAAGGCTTTGAGACAGCTCCTGCTTAGAAGACTTCAAGAATACTCTTCATACTCTTTTTTCTTCATATAACCAATTTTCCTCTTGGATTCTTCATTGTGTAGTTAAGCATGTGTTTCAGTCATCCTGACATTTTTTGTTCTTTCCATAAAATTGCTCCAATTTAATTTTAATGTCTTCAGTCTCATTTACTTTAAAAAAGAACAAATTGTTCTGAAGGAAGATTTTTTTTCTGGAAAATTTGGTCTATTTTGTATTTCCTTAACTTTGTTTTCTTTGTGTATGTGTGCATGCATGCTTTTTTATCATTCTCCGTGTATCTGTACATACGTCTTTCTGCAGTTGCTGCTGATAAATGACACTTTTCCATACCAGCATATAAGCTAATTTCATAGTAATTCATGCATAATTCTAGTTGTTAAAAAGAAAAGACCACTCCAGCTTCAAGTATAAATATAAATAGTGTAGTAAATTCCAAATTCAGCACTACAGTTACTTCAGATTATTTATTTAAGAACACTTACAGCACAAAATGTTAAAGCCAAGTTTGAATTATCCTAAAAAGTCTGACATCATCATCATCATCATCATCATCATCATCATCATCATCTATGTTCCTGGAAGAGGGGATGGAATTCAGAGGTGCAGTACATGCCTTAGTTCAATACCCAGCATCCCCAGTTAAGGTTTGGAAAAGAAACTCATCAGAAACCATACAGTACTGGTGCTAGCCTTTGTAGACCAGGGATTCCAAAACAATCTACCCCGGAGCTATCTTGAAAGACTGGGAAATTATTGGCAACCTCTAAGTCCCAACAAGGTAGTGCAAGGGTACAGTGCATCACAAAATAACAGATAGATGTCTTTTACTGCACTGGTGTGTTTTCCAAAGAACCCTCTTTTGCTTTTCTGTGATACTGCACACCACAGTATTACTACCACAGTGCTACTATTTTAAAAATATATTTGCAGATGATGATGATGATGATGATGATGATGATTGATTTTTAAGGCAGTCGTGTAATAACATTGCAACATCATGTTGTAATAGCATTGATATGGCTTACTTTTTTACAAAAAGGAGGAGAACCAATCATTATGAAGGAGGCAGGGCAAACAGGGTGGTGTGAATGGTAGTGTTGGCATTGAGGTGTTACCCTTATTTCTGGGGGTCCCTCCCGGGACAATGGGGAGGGAATTAGCACAGAGCACAAGTTGGCAAAAGCGAGAGGCAGGGTAACGTAGTGAGATCTTGAACCCTATGTTTACAGGGTCAGGCCGAGTCAAGTATGAGACAGATGTTGAAATTAATAATTGTTTTATTTAAGCACAATCAAACAAATGTATGCAACACACTCACACAAGAAACTATAGAAATAAAGGTAGGAGTGGATAGAGGGATTTTTGAGGAGGTTTGGTATGGGAAATACTATACCTGTCCTGAAGCCCAGTTAGAAGCAGAGAAGCTGGGGAGCGTGGATCTCAGCACGTGGAGCTGAGGGGAAGGCTCGCTGGACAAAGCAACAGCAAGGCGGGATGGAAGCCAAGAGCGATCCGAGGAAGCGCTCAAAGTCAGAGGTTCTCATAGGGAAGATTGTGGCCTCAGGCTAGTTCGTACTTGGGGAAAACAATGAGTTTGGGGCTGGAGACAAAGCCTCTGAAAGGTCAGTATTTGAATGATTGAGTTATAGCCAAATTGTCAATAGAATAGCCAGTATGCAAACGCAGAGTGCTTGAGCGTTGTATGGTCCGCTCACATCAAGCTGCCTGTGTGGGGCAGGGGATCTTTTGAAAGTAGCGTGCATACATAATTGTGGTACTTGCCTTGAGGTCTCCTGAAGCTGCATTAGGCAATGACTGGCCTGCCTAGATTGGGATATGAGTGGTTCGGCTATCTTCAGCCATGCCCGTGTGCGTGCTTGTCCAGGGGCCTCGCAAGCACACGGGGAGGAATGGGTAGAGAAGGCCGAATTATTGATATCAAAATGATATCTTAATATCCCACAAACTCGGGCTAGCAATGGTGGTAACAGAGGACTTTCTAGTATAAGAAAAAAAAGAAAATAGTGGAAGTTATGCCATAGAAGTACAAACATGGTGAGGGTATAATAACATGGTAAAAGCGTTCAGCTATCTTTCTGAGTATGGATGAAGTTCTGTTTTATTTTGTTTTGTTTAAATGGAACAACTCCAAACAATTTACTTATTGCCTTCCATTGGGATTTACAAAGTTTTTTGCAAAAGTGATTTGTGTTGTTGCTACTGTTGCTGTTTTTGTTGTTGCTGCTGCTGATCTTGTTGCAGGCAGTTCTGCAATTTCTTCTATTTAAGTAGATTTAGACCCTGCCATTCTTCACAAGAGCTCAAGCTGGCCATCAATCTTAAGTAAAACACATGAAGTTAAGATGATAAATTACTGTGAAGGGGGACAGACGATGATAGGGAATACAGGGTGATATAGGACTTTTTTGGGTGGCACCAAGGATGAAGAAGCCAGCTATGGACTGAAGAAGCCTGTGGTGCGCAGAGTTGGGATATACAGAGGACATTGCATACCCTTGGCATCAGCTGTAGCATGAAACTAGGAGCTGTTCTTTTTCTTTTCTCCCAGTGCACTTATCCTTTTTATGTTCTCATAGTTTAATTCTACTGTTGAACGAAAAACATTCTGAAGGCTGTTATACACACCTCCTCCACTGCCCTATGCATATGATGGAGCACTTGTCATAAGACTTGGCCCAAAGTGTGTGGGTATTTCAGCAATAAATTTCACTCTCAACATCTGTACATTTTCTGCAGACCGTAATTGCTGAGTTCTAGTAAGATTGTTAGACAAGCATTAATCTTGTCCCACAAGCCTTTTAGAAACTGAATGGGATGGGCCTTTAATGATTCACCATGCTGTTACAGTTTGCATAGTCTTTTAATGAATTTTAATGTTCTAAATGTTTTTTGTTTATTGTTCTTAAATATGTTGTTAGGTCCCTTGAGTCTCGTTATTGTGATAAAAGTTGGATATAGAATCATCATCATCATCATCGGCCAAAAAGCACAATCCTCTTCCTAATCCATATATTAAGTATTTTGAAAATATTAACCAAATACGTGAATGCTACAGGTGAAATTCTTCATGTGTTGTCTCTTCAGGATAGAATGTCATCTATCTATCTGTCTGTCCATCTATCCATCCATCCATCCACCTATCCATCCATCCCTTAATTTACACTCTGTCTTTTCCCCAAACTGGGAAATGTCATGTGAATTCTACTACATGTTCAGTGGAGGAATCTCCACAATAAAGATGGTAAATTGCTATTTTTCCAAATCCCAACATACACTGATAAGAATGAAACAGGGGTGGTTTTTTGGGTTTTTTTGGTTTTTGATCCATAGCTTTAAGACACTTGAAATTCATCCCCACTACAGGAAACTCCAAATCAAAATCTAGCCATGTTACATAACAAAACCACATGTGGCTGCAGCTTTAGTCAGACTGAGTTTTGGTTTTTTTCTGATTGTATAACATTTTGGTTGTGCATCTTTCAAACTGACAAAGAATGTAGCCACTACGTCAAATGTTTCAGCCCACTGTTTGTACAGGGGTATAGTGTATGATTTAGTTTTCCATTTTGTGCACTCTTCCCAAGAATATCATCAACAACAATGAAAGCTGGTGAGGTTGTTGCTGTTGTTTTCCCTCTCAGACAATTGTGTTTAGTTAAAAAAAATGAAAGAAAAAAACCTGAGAGTGTAAGTTATGATTTCAAAGCTGTGCATTTGATCAGACTCTCGTGCAGTTCTCAAAAACTGTGCAATTTATGTTGTAACAAGAAAAAATTAATTACTATAATCTGAAGGAACTTTTGATATGCCATTTTCCTGCTTAAATTTCTTGAGGGACGGAAACTCCAAACTTGACTGCAATAGGGAGATTGATGCATTTCCATTCAATTCCTACTGCACAAACATCTGAAGGCAACTCCAGCCTTAAATTAGGAAAATAAATGAGTGATTCACAAACAGATTATTCAGAATATGACATCATACAGTCCCCAACAGGAATAAGAACTTTCTTGATACAGTGTAGTTACCAAAGTTGTTGAGCTATTCTTATAAATTTTAGGCCAGGTGAGAAAATACTGGGGCTATTTCACCTTTAAGGTAGGTTGACATGATTCAATGGAGCTCCAAATTCTATCAATGAAAAGTGATTCCACGTTTGTAACTTTCAAGTTAAATTTACAATGCTATAGAAGAGATATTTAATAATATAAATAAAGCTAAGCCCCTCAACCCACTGTTTTTGGCCAAGGGGGATAAAATTCAATTCATTTCCAATGCCATTCAGACTATAAAGCCCCACAGCAGCTACACTGCTGGTGACTTTTAACTTTATACTCTTTTGAAGTGGTATCTGTTCCTAAAAAAAGAATAAAAAAAGTTTAAGGAATTTATCACCATCCAGGGAAATACTGCCAGCTTAAGAAAAAATTAGGAGAATCCAAGAAGTGTTAAATCTTATAAAACCTCAGCACTCAAAAAGAATTTACAATCATATTGACTTGACAGATGTTTCCCACTAGTCAAAGAAACAAGTATTGGTTCCCAGTGCCTAATTTTGATAAGCACCACATCTCAAAATAGCATAGAAGAAAGAGCAACTCCTTATCTCCATGATCCAGGGCAACACAGAGAAGAAAAAACATGGCGATCTTGTCAAGCCGAGAAAGAGAGAGAAAGAGTAATATTTTTGTTAAAACAATTGTAAAATATAAAACAACATATAAAATACCTTAAGGGCTATCCACCAGGTTGTAACTGTAGTTTAGAACTGTAGATACAAGTTAAGTCCATTTGTCTCCTGTGATACTACCTTCCCATGCAAAATCTTCTCCATTTTAGCCATTGTTTCAACAAATCTTTGCTAGTGGAATGGCTATGCTAGTGGAATGTTACACTGGTATATCAGAAGTGACCTGGCAGCCTAGCTATCATGACAACAGCACATTTGGCATGCTCCAAACAAAGCAGGTCTTTCACCAAATCCTACAGTATAGCTTATAATGGGCACCATATAGTGGTATGCAGCCTTCAAGACTAATTTTGTGGCCCCTTATGGCACCAAAATTGGGGATTTGACCCAAAACTGCCAATAGCATTCCCAGTCCTTGCAGGGCACCATAGATGATTTCCCTCTATTTTCAAATGTTGTCTTTGTCATTCATTCCTCCCTCCCACCCCCCTCTCTCTCTCATAATAGGATGTGGGCAGCCTCTACAGGCTTTAAAAGGAAAGGAGAAGAGCCAAAATTCCTAGCACATGATGGTATAACCTATAGCATCTTCCTAGAGTTTTGAGGAGCATAATTGTCTGTTTTGCTATAAAAAGACTTTGTTTTCCATCCCAAAAGGTTTGGGGAGGGCAAACGTGGAGATGACAATGAGGTGGCACGGCCCTTAATTATGAGGCCCAATACATCCTATCTACCTCTGACACTTGTCTTTGGTCAGCAGAATGTGAGCGCAGAATTGTGACATGTAGACTTTGATTCGAAGTACAGAGACCTCAGGTAAGCCCTCCTGGATATAATGGAACTTACTCATGAATAAACATGTAAAAGATTGTGCTTCATAGCAGGGATGTTTAATAGGCTTCAATATGCTTGATTAAGGCAGGGATAGAATATGTATTTTTAAGATACCTTATTATCCTTCAGCTGTTATCGCCACTGACATATCATGGAGATAGATCAGAATTTAGATCCACCTGCTACTTTCTAATGGCATGAGTAATTCCAGTAACTCTGTAATTATCTCTCAAGAACCTATGGTATTTTCCAAGTAAGTAATCCCATTGCAACCATTTCATTTCTTGTTAAATCCATATATACTTCAAAATGGCTGATGAATTTGTGGTTTTATAGAGGTCTTTCTAATGATCTAATTTTCTCCTGTCATTTCTCACCCTTGTAACTCTTCTGGGGTTTATCTGCTCAATTTCCAGCTTTTTTTTTTTAATGCTAATCCACATGAAGACAGGTCATTGGCAAATAATATGCTAAAAACAGACTCCAAATAAATAAAATTTATAGTCAGGAAACTCACCTACAGCAAGACTCTTTAAAAGGAAAGAAAGAGAAAACAGTAATTCTATTACTGACTTCCAGTATTTTAACACTTAACTGAAAAGAGGATTGCAAAGCCATTCACTGAAAAAGAACCTGAAATATCATTTGAACATGTTATTGTTTCTAAGAAATCATAATTACTTTATTTTTCATTTTCCTCAACTGCTTAATGTAGCCTAACATAGTTCAAAAGGCCAAGTGACATAATCCCTACAGCCCATGTTTTATTAACAGAATTTTTTTTAAAATCAGAAGAAATCTCTTCATCTGTGAGGTTTTCCACACGATTTACTTTCAGTTGTCAACTCTCACCTCCTTTGTTGATGTTTTCCTATTATTTCTTCCATATTTTTGACCAGAAAAAATTGTACAGAGAGGGAATCACAATGCCTTTTAGCAACAATTTTTTGGAAACCTCTCGTTGGAGCACCTCTGTAATATGTGGATTACTCTACTCTGTAATGTGTGGATTTTTCAGGCGGAGGCAGGAGATGTAGGGAAGAAACATAGACATGGCCTTGTAATGGCAAGTTGTCAATATACAATGCAGTTGGCAAGGCACAAGTGTGTAAATAATAGATTGGGATATACTTGTAGATTGTGGTGTGAAGTAGAGGATTTCTGATTTTTAGCAATGAATTCTTTTACATTTAGACATATGCAGATATATATCTAGATAGATAGATAGATAGATAGATAGATAGATAGATAGATAGATAGATATAGACAGACTGCATCCATGGACCTTTTCATCCAGTCCATTCCAAGTTCAGTCAAGTTAGTTATTTTTGGTGGGATGAGATCTGTCTGTTTCTTAATTTTCTTTTCTGACATGTGTATGCCTGTTTTATCCATTGAATGCATTCACCCCTTTGACTGAAGCATTTTTGAACACTTTCTTGTGAGCTGTTGAAATGTGCTCACTTTTCTCTGTACACTCTTTGAATGTGTGTATTTTTCCCCCCAGATGTGGCATCCATGAGGATTCCAGAATACAAGAACATTCCAGAAGATATGAACATTCCTGAAGGTGCAAACTGATGATAACCTATTGAGATTTGGACTTCGTATTTGGATTTTCTACACATCTTGACGTAAATTATGCTCCTGGAATTAGAAAGCTTGGGGTATTTGATCAGGAGTGTTGTTTGTGTGTAAGCTTAGTTCAGTTTTAGTATTCAAAATAAATACCTGAGCTCAGAATTCCTCTTGGCTGGTCTCATAGTTCCAGTTAAGAACAAAAACAAACACAGAAAAGGTAGATCCCACAATGATGAAGTTTGTCAATCCCTGACTGAGATCTATGTTATGATATGCTATAAGGTGCCGATTATAAAGTTTAACAATTATAACTAAATAAATAAATGTATATCTACCTAGATAACACAGAGAGATGTCTTATTTCCCACCAGCACTTACATGTGTTGCTATACTTCTTACTTAATATTCCTAGGGAAAAAAAATCTGTGAGGGGCTTGAGAGTTCACTGATATCTTCTTGTATACATCAGGGCAACATGTTTAAATGCAGTAAGTAAATTTAAAAGTACAAAAAGTGGGGTGCCACTAGTTCGATGCTGAAGAACTTGTGTAATGTGCTTGACGCACCAATTGACTTGTATAACAGGCTTAGTCTTCAGTTGAGATCAGTTCACAGAAATGCTTCTAGTGAGTATTACTTTCACAAAGGTTTGAGAGTACGTCAGTGGTCTCTTCTTCTTGTTCTCTTCTTTGAATAGCATTGTCTTCTTTGGACATTGTAAAGAGGATCTATATATGCCAGGAAACAAAACTACAATCCAAATGTTAAAAATACATGCCAAAGGATTTGCTTTATGTTGGGATTTTTAGTGGTAAGTCACCTCAGTACCTATACCAAAAAGCCCTCCAGTGAATAGGAGGGTCTGGCCAGGAGTAACAAGATTGCAGCTGGCATTGCTGCTTCTGGCTGTCAGACTGATCTTTGATGTAATGGCTCTGACAGTTTCAGAACAATCCTAAGCACAAGCACTGGAGCATTAGTTCTGTCTTGCTCACTGATTATAGATGTACATATATATATATATCTGCAGCATATTATTCAATGGCCTCCTCAGAAATCATATTAATTCAAGAAATCCAAAGTGATGTTGCATGTCCATTGCTTGATGGAGACAGAAGGTTGCTTAATGCATGGCTTTATTGTGTGAAACCTTGCCTATTCTCATTGCCATAAAATATTTTGCCTTTTTAATGAAAGTTGATCCAGCAGCATACGTTTTGTGAATGTGCTCAAAAGAGGGGTGCTAAATGTCCCTACCCACAGTGCAATTCTTATTTACAGTTCACAGAAAGAGCTCAAGGAGCTATTTGGAACTTTTTTCTATCACATAAAGTTAATTTAATTTGCTAGTGGTTTGATTTTCATGGGAGAATGCTAAGACATCTGACATGGTACTCTTTCTGTAATTTAAATTGTATCCACCAGTTCAAATGCTATTGTTTGCTTTACTAGTCTTCACGGTTCACCTCCCATGTCATGCAACAAAGAACAAAGCTTTCCATCCCTTAAAAAATATTCAGGAATAATTAAACTCCAAAGTATGTCTGTGTGCTAGTTAGAAAAGAGTCATTAAACAAATGTAGAAACAAAGGAATTCTGTAATTAAACTTCACTGAAGGACATTCCTGATAAATGCTGAGTCTGTCGAGTACTTTCTGGCAGATTTCACATATCCTACGTGACAGTGCTTCCTAGTCTAAGCAGGAGTGAACTGAAAATCTACATTAAGTTCCAACTGAGCTATCCCATGTTCTAGAGTAGAGCTTTGCAAAACATGATTCATGATTCAAAGCCATCCCAGCAAAGCTTTCTCTTCAGTCCCCATGCAGCCACCATACACTGTGAAATTCCATAGGTGGTTGTTCTAGTTGGAAGGATAAGACAATATTTTCAGGGAAGGTTTACTCCCATCAAACATAAGTTTACAGATTTGGGCCCCAAAAGCAGGACTGTGATCCATTTAACAGATATTCATTTATTTAGACTAACAGATATGACAAACTTGCAAGCAATTCTTCCCAGATTCTCTTTTACCTGATTACAACTATCACTCTTCGGACCCCTTCATACATTTTCTATTCCTTTGTGTATAAGATCCCGAATGGCCCCAATGACACATAAAAAACATTTAATCTAAAATTTTCATCATTTTGGCCATTATTTCCAGCAGCAACTCAGAGGCTGAAATTCACTTAGGGACATACACAAGTCACACTATGCATGCAGGACCACCATTGTACAATGAGTATATTATGCCGATACCACTGGAAGCAAAGTTGTGCAACAGTATGTTCACCTCTGTCTTGCTTTCGCAAGTTGCACATGTCAAGGTTGTTGCTGAGCAGGCAAAGTTTTCCTATGAGTGGACAGCAGAGAGAAGGGGCAGTGTGGCCAGACAGCCAGGTGCAAGGCCAGCAGGATTGTTATGGCTATGTCTTGTGAATTAGAGAAGGCCACACGCCAGAGCACTGATTGGGTCACCCCACTAGTTTCAGGGTGACAAAGTATCATAAAAAGGCTGGTATTTGCCTTAACCAGATGCCAGTTAGCTGCCCTAGCTGGACCTGCCATGCTATTGGCAGTATACTGTTTGTAAGGGGAGATGCTGCCAGATTTTTCTCCGTTATCTTCTGTTTTTCCTCCTTGTCTAAATGCTGGCAAACTAGCTTGTTTTTGCTAAGTCTTATCTTAGAGTGCAGCAATAAGTCAGTACTCTAAGCCTAACTAATGAGACTCTGGAATTTTTTCTGCTTCACTCTCTGCTGCGGCGAAGCCTTGTTTCACAGATAGCACTCTGCTCATGCTCAGAGGAGCCAAATCCTGCCAACCCTGACAGCACACTATGCATCGTGGTTGTGGATCCTATACTTTGCATTGCAATTGTCCATTTTGCATGATACAACGTGCATTGTGCAGGAGCACCTGGTCATTGACATGTGTTGTTCAACCTTGTGCTGCCATGATGAATGTCCACATGTGGGTATTTATGCTATGCTAAGAGGATGTTGGATTGAGACCAGAGAGTGCAGAAGCAAAAAATCCAGATCATCATCCCCAGGTGAATCAATGGCAGGTACAATGAGGAGTTTACCAAACTAGGCTCAATCATATTGAAAAGCTGGCAGATATTTGCACAAATTTCATTTCTGAAGCAATCTATTATTATAGTTTTATCCACTAGCCAACCAAAACCAAATATTCCTAAAGTCTCCTTTCCAGCTGACTAGATTCATATAGCATGGCAAATTCCAAAGCATCTGAATGATCCAGAAGATGATGAATACATAAATGTGGATGCCTTGACCAAATTCTAATATGAAATAAAATATTTATTAAAAGAAACTTACCAGAAACGTTTCAATTATTTCCCCAAAGGCAGAATTTAATAAAAGATTGTTGTGCATGATCTACAGGCAGCATATGGAGGTTTGACTGTGAAGTTATGGAGAGCTTAGGAAACAGACATATTCAAGAAATATAATTTGGACTATTGACTAGAGTTTAAACGAATATTCCTCAACACTGTGTAGTTTTTAATGTTAGTCATTTGCTTACTTTCCTGTTGGAACCTCCTGCACAACGTGTTTGATGTACCAAGAACTACAGATAAAGGGCAGGTAAATATATCTCCATTTCAGTATTACGTTTGTACACACCATGCAGGCAAAAAGCATCTATTTGGTTGTTCTGATAGATGTTCTTTAAAAGGGATGTTTTACTAAAATTAGCCATTTCTTCCTCCTGTGCATGTGCACCTCTCTGCATGAGAGGAAGTACAACAGAGAAAGAAAATAAGCCCTGCATGTGTGAAGCTATAAAGGAAGAATTGTAGCATTGGGAGATCTCTTTCCATGAAATTGAGGTTATGTTTGAGAAATAACAGGGTTACTCTTAGTGAGCAGTCATAGATATTTATTGGGAAGAGGTCTGCATATTTTATTCATATTGAGAAAACTGACACATTCATAATTACCTAACCCACTTCTGAATCCTGGTGGCAGCTGTACAGAGAGCAGGAGTGGCAATGAATACGAAGGATGATAAAAATTGCATTGGGATGTGAAATTATATTCAAGGGAGTGACAAAGAGGGGAAGGAGCTGAGAAGTCTTGGTAATTTGTGGGGCTGATGGGGGGGGATTCTAAATGGAGGAGGGGAAAAAAATGAAGGCTTTATGGTTTCTATTCTGTTGTTGTTGTTATCGTTATTTTTGTGTGTCTTCAAGTTCTCTCTGACTTAAGGTGGCCCTAAGGCAAACCTATTATGGTGTTTTCTGGGTCTGAGAGTATGTGATATGCCCAAAGCCACTCAGTGCGTTTCCATAGCCAAGCAAGGAACTGAACCCTGGGTCCCTGGGTCATAGTCCAAAGCTCAAACCACTCAAACCAAAAAAACCAAAACTCATGTTCCCTTCTGTGAAGAAATTACTGTTACTGTAGTTGAAGGAACCTTAATGCTCCATCCAGGCTGGTGTGGTCTTGAATATTTAATCAGAATGATCTTAAGACCTTTACAACTGACAGTCTTTTTTTGAAAGAAGATTCCTGCCATCCCCTTCCTAAAGACACAGAGTAACTCAGGTCATGGACAGGAAACATTTTTGGAAGCCAGATTACCAATTTGACAGGTCAGATGACATCAGATGATGAGAATTAACCCCAGGTCCTTCTCCTCCCTTGACATCGTCCCATGACCTCCACAAAAATCTGTATCAACTTTTTTCCATGCAGATATAATCATGGAGAAAAGTACACACCCATCACTGCAAAAGAAAAGTCTGCAAGCACAGGCCACTGACCACTCCAACTGGATCTTGCTGCTATGTCTAATCACTTATAAGACGTAACTGGCTTGTCACTAACTTGGCAAGCAGCTCAGAGAGGATATCTGTCTCTCGAAGTTGGATGGGGAGTTTCTGGAGGCTGGATTAGGACTACAAGCCAAAGGTTCCCCTAATCTAACATATGTAGATTTGCCTATTTTGTTTGTTTGTTTGTAGAAGTATATCACAAAATTCTAAGGAACAGGAGTGGTGAAAGACAACAGTGTTCTCAGTTATACATTCATTAAGCAAGGGGTTAATTTTTATCAAAATATGAATGGAATGGAAATTTCCCCAATATGTTGACCTAAGGCAGGGCAACCTCAGCAGATATGGGGCCAAAGTTCTGCCTGTTCAATTCTTTAAGGCAGGGGTGGATAAAGGGTCTCCCAAGTGGGCTATCAGGTCTGCTTTTATGGCCCCCAGCACCCCCGGGACCAAAATATTTTTTTCAAAAAAATTGTTTCAGAATGCCTGCAAATTCACTTCAAGGAGAGAGGCGGGCAAATGCAACAGGGGTCAAAATCAGGTTTTGCAAAATTTCTAAAAAATAAAAATTACTTCCAAATACTCTAAAATATCACTAGGGGGCATAGGGGGCATTCCCCCACAGTTTGTGCCACCCACGCCAATTTAAGCCCAGGAGAGGATTTTGGTGAAAATGCCCCATAACTTCCAAGAAGTTTTGGGACAGGGGAATTGATATTTTTGGGACCAGCACAGGTGTGGCCCTCTAAGGTCTCATAGAGGCTAATGTGCCCCCCAGCTTTCCACACTTTCTCACCACTGCTTCAGGGCTATGTGGACTGCCAAACATTTCAAAAATATGAAAAAAAAACCTCACACTGGAATTGGCAAACATTCCACTTCTGATTTAGAAAAATGGCTATTTCTTGGTGTTAAACGTTGCAGAGAGGCCCTGTGACCAGTTGAAAAAGTAACTCACTGCTCTTGGAGGTCTCTAAGAGAAAAATTTCACTTAGTTTTACCAGTAAAATAACAGTCCAGGGGAGTCCCATCAGGGAACTCCTCTGGTCTCAGGGATTAACTAGCTGCTCCATCTATGGTCTAAAGCATTGGGTGACTTCCTTATTCCAGCAACACTTGTGCTACTCCTTACCTTTCTTTGGCTGATGTCAGAGTCTAACTCCCAGCCCCTGCCTCTCTGTCAGCAAAGGAAGGAAGGCAATACTACTTGCCCAAGAGGAGCAGGCAGCGGGTAGTGTCCAATGCAAACAATCAAGTAGAAACACTGAGTTGAGCCAAAGTCAAATCCAAAAAGTCCAGAATGCCAAAGGTCTGTACAAAAAAGGTCAAAAGAGCCAGAACATAAGGGTCATGGGAGCTTGAGTAGTGATTTACTACAAGCAGACAGCAAGCCACGCCAAAAGACTTATATAGCCAACAAAAACAGGTGTTACTCATCATTGTTTTGTTTTCTCAGTGTCACCAAAATGGTTTCCTTCTGAGCCACTCTTTTTTGTCTTCTCCATGATTGGAGGCTGGGGGCGGGGGCAAAGGTGGATCTAATTCCTCTAAATCGTTGCTGGTTCCCTTCTCCCTCTGGCACTGGCTACAGCAACTCTGTCTCAGCTTGCCTTTCAGCTGATGGGGATGTTTGCAAGATAATTTGGTCTATTACTGGATCTGTTTCTGGCACAATCAATTGTTCATCGACCTCTGAGCCATCATCTATCACAGCTGACCTCTACTGTTCTGGCCCTGAGACACAATTGTATCTCTACTCACCCCAATATTTTTCTGGGATAAATGAGATCTGCTGTGCAACCATCCCCTGATCTTCATGTCTTTAAGCAGCTGAGTTGAACAGCAGAACTCCTATCCCTGTGCTGAATCTGGAACATTGCAATGTTATAGGCAGATCTCAAAATGTTTCTCTTGAAAGCTGTGTCAGTTTGCCCATCAAACTGTTCCTATTCTGAATAGTAAGCACTCCACATATTTTTGCCTCATCTCCATGCATTAATAAATGATTTCAATAGTTTTCTTGCCCCTGAACAAGATTAGCAGAATTTTTGCACATTTTCTACGACTTTTTTGCACACTGAATCTTCTTTGTGAAAAAGTCATTTGTGAAAAACAAAAGAAAACAAACACCCTTGTCTTTTACACACACACACACACACACACTTTTTTTACACAAAGTACAATGCTTCCTGTGCAAAAATATTGTTTTTCACAAAAATCTTGAATTTTTCACATACCTTATCGTAGTTGACTATTTTGTCCATTAAGTGTATCAGTGTGTCACCACATCTATTTTTCCACAAGGACAACAAAATCTGCAACTTTCATGTAGATCACTTCTGTTATTCTTCCCAATCAGGCTTTTCAAGGGTTAAGAAACACCTTTTTAAGCCCAGAAATGAATGATAGCAAATATTCTTTCCATCAGTATAGCTCTCAAAACATTTCAGGAATTGAAATTTGCCCACCAAGCCACAAAGAATTGTCAGAAACTCCCATGGAACAGTAGAAGCTCTGAGGGGCAAAAATTGTCCTGCCCCAAAAGTTTTGCAACCAGAGGTCCCTGTGTTCCTTTAAACTATAGCAGCAGAACTCTTTAGCAGAGAAGTTGTAGCCATGTTACCAAACTTCAGGCCCCAGGATTCCACTGGATGAAATCTTGGTCATTAAAGTTATACCAAATTGTTAGCTTTTCCTTGCTAACACTGGGTAAAACATGACCCAGCTGAGGAGAGGAGGAGGAAGAGAAAAAGGAGGGATCCAGGTTAATATTGCTAGATATGGTATCATGACAAGACAACCTTTAGTTTGAATTTGTTGTATTATTACTGCTAGAGATGGGGAGAGGTACCTAAGGGATTTCCTGCTCCTATGTCAAAATACATTGGTTGGACTTTGTTACTATGTAATGGGACTTAAGCTGGAAGACATCATTTAGTACTCTGCTTCTGACAGCAAAATGTTGTGAGTCATTCTTGGGATTCATTGGCGGTGTCTGAGGAAGGAAGGCTGATGCAAAGTTTGAAAATGAATGTCTGCATAAATAATGAAATGAACACATCACTGTTTTTAGGAAATGAGGGCCTCTATCATACTTTCTATTGTACTACTAGGAGGTTTTTTTTTATTGTTGTTCTTGTTGTTTAAGGAAAGTAATTGGTGCACTTGAATTCTTGGCTACTTTTCCTCCAGAGAAATCCCTAGACAGAACATTGAAAACATAATCTTCAGCATTTGCATCACAGCCAAGAAAACAGGTCATTTCATTTAAGACTCAAAATTCATCCTTTAGTTTCCTGGTGTGCCTGGATATTGCAGCACATTAGTTAAAGTCACATAATTTACAGAGAGAAAAATAATGGCTTGTTCTTTAGTTGCAACACATTATGGGCTCCTTTAAACAGCAAGAAATATGTGGCTTGGTTCTTGCACAGCTTTTTGCACAGCTTTGCCTGTAGAAAACACTTGAATGGGCATCTGGTAGCAATAATTTTGTTCTCTGAAGGAACAATCAATGTACCAAGTGCCAGAGCACTGTTTACATACTGAGTCCTGGATTACAACCTTCGCTCTGCCAGATAATGTATTTGATGGTTTCTATAAAATGTGAAGTGTCTTGGTGAAGTTTTCTAACTCACAATTTCCTAAACTGATAAAAGAAAGTGAAAAGATCATTGTTTCCTTTACCACATACTGGTATAAATGTGTATAAATCGAAGCAGTTTACAACGGTAAAGACAGGTAAATCTTGCTTTCCTGATATTCCCAAATGCACAGACCATCTGTTTATATGTCACCATGATTATATAACTATAGGGAACCTTGAGCATACCTGAATTCTGTATATATGTGGAATTTATAATACAGTCAGATTTCCTGTGCCTTATTTTGAAGTACAGATGTACTTCAGTTAACAAAGGAGATCTGTTCCTGAACATTGCTTCTTTAACAGAAACCTTAGTACCAGAGGTAGAAATAACATGGAAAGGACAGAGATAAGTTCCTACAACAGAAGAAAGAAAAACAGTTTAACCTGTTTCAGAAACATTTTATTCAAAACTAACATTATAAACATGTGAAATGAAACAACCAGGTCAGGTAAACCGTGCATAAGTAAAAAAAAAAACAGTTTGAATCTTCTAGAGACCACCTGAAAGATTCTTCCAAAATGCATCTGGGTTTTTTTTTCTTTTCTTTCAACAGCTTCCAGTTTTCTTATGATTTCTGTTTTGCTGGCTAAAAATATAAATATACTTTTTCAACCTGCCATGATTGCTGGTGAGACAGGCTAACCTGTTTTCCCCTATTCTTTTTGTTTTGCTCTTCACACACGTTTAGTAAAGGATTTCCTGGCCATTTCCACACTACATTGTTATAGTGCTATTATTCCACTTTCAACATCCTATCGAATCCTAGTGTTTGCAGTTTAGGGAGCGCATTTAGAATTCTCAGTCAGACAGCTCTTTGGCTTCAGTAAAATACAAAACCCAGAATTCCACAGCATGTTGAATGTGGAATAATAGGAATATAACAATGTAGTCTGAGGTGAGGCTGTATGTAAACACTTTAAAAGGTGCAGGCAGTGCCTATCTAAATCATTCTGAAAGCTCAGAAATTAACACATTCCCTTAGAGAAATTAAAGCATTGAGACATGGCTCAGAACATGTTGGGTCCATGAAATCACAGAATTAAGACATAAATTAAATACAACATTAATATGCAGAATCAATGAATGGTTTGCAAAGCAAGGTTTCCAGCAGGGCTGTATGTCCTCAGAGCAAGCTCACAAGCTACTGTTACTGCCCTGGCTAGTCCGAGCTTTGGGGATATTAAAAGATATATCACAATTCGGCTTCACTTCTCTATTCCCTTCAACGTGCTTGTGAGGCCGCCGGACAAGCACGTAAACAAGCTCGGCCATTAATAGCCATAATATTCCTGGACAATACAGGCAGGCCAGAAAATAGCTGACTCGCTGCTTTAGGAGACCTCCAGGCAAGTACTCTAATTAGGTATGCACACAACCTACAAAAGAGCCTCTGCCCCATGCTGGCAGTTTGATGGGTAACCTATACAATACCCAAGTACTCTGCATTTGCATACTGGCTACTCTATTGAGAACCTCTACGATAACTCAATCATTCAGATTATGACCTTTCAGAGGCTTTGTCTCCAACTCCAAATCTATTGTTTTCCCCCAAGTACGGCATAGCCTGCAGTCACATTCTCCTTATAAAAACCCTTGATTCTGAGACCTTCCTCGGATCGCTCCTGAGTTTCATCCTGCCTTGCTTCTGCTTTGCTTGGCGAGCCTCCCCTCAGCTCCACGTGCTGAGCTACATCGCACCCCAGCCTCGCTCTCCATTTTTCCGGGCTTCAGGACAGGTGAAGTATCACCCAAATCAGCAATCGCTCTAACAATCCCTCTATATCACTCCAACCTTTATTTTCTTTAGTTACCTTGTGTGAGTGTGTTGCATACACTGTTTTGCTTGTGTTTTTAATAAAACATCATTTATTGTTTCAACTTCTGTGTGCTTCTTGATTCGACCCAACCCCGAAGACACAGGGTTCAAGATCTCGCTACATTACCCTGCCTCTTGTAACGCTAAGCAGTGCTCTGAGCTAATTTTCCCCACCTTTAGTTGAGCAGATTTTGGTGTTCCTCCCAGGACCCCCAGTTCACAGGGTAACAGAGTGGTGGAGTAACGCGGGCAACCCCGGTACCCCTAATTTGAGAAGGAGTCGTGAACCTCTTCAAATCAGGCCGGTACTGACTTAGGTGACGGTCGGTCAAGTCGTTAGAGCGCTGTTAGGCAGGAACACGTGTGTGTGAGAATTCTGTGGGTTTGAGCTCTAGAGCTATTCTATCTGGGTGGAAATCTGTTCCCCTTTCTTGCTTGGTTTGTGTATGTCAGCCACCCCGGCGTGGTCACTAGCACTAGGCGGTGAACCATCGTCCGATAGCAAGGGGTGTGCACAAGCTGTCCTGGGAATCACATCCCTAACTTGGGGTCTATCGTGGGCTGGGATCCGAAGTGTTAGAGTGTTAGCACACTAGGAACAGTCTACACTCATCCAACACCATAGTGGCAAGGCAAAATAGCACTTAGGGAAGAAATCCCCCCCCCCCCAGAGTAGTATACGGCTTGCATAAGAAACTGGGGTCATGTGCAGATGGTAGAGGGAGGTGTGCAAACCTCTACCTGATTGGTTGTAAATATGTATCTAAGAAAGCAATCCCCAGTATGTATTTATCTGTTGACCAAACAGGTGTCTGGCGCAAGCCTTTGTCTGTCTGTTCCATGTTGTGTACATAACGGAACTTTGTAGCAAGATAAAGTGCCTCCTGTTTGGAAGAAACTCCTCCGTGTGTGAGTATCCTTACTGGGGAACAAGGCTGCTGCTGTTGGCTCGCTGTCCTCTGGCTTTTCCGCTGCATCTCTGTGGGGCTGAAACTCCTATCATCCCTCAACAGGATAAGGTCCCTGCCACCCTTCTTGTAGACTCTGGTGCAGCAGTAAACATGCTGCACTTCAAACTTGTGACGTATGGTGAACTCACGCCCAAGCATGTCCAGCTTTCTGGATATGGCGGGGGGGTCACCAAGCTAGGGCATGGACAGGCATCCCAATGTCTATAAACATTTCGTTTTCAGTTGTGGGCATGCTAGAACCGGGGCGGGTTTCTATGGCAGCTAGATCAAGGACCAGTAGAGATTTCGGCAGTGCACCGTTGTGCTGCCATTAAAGCTCCTGCCCCTATCCCGGTAACAGATGAGCAACATGTATGTTCCTACCCGGAGGTGAATTTGGCTACTGCCTCACCCTCTGTGCAGACGCTCTAGTGCCGCCTTGTCCTCAAGGGCCACGGCACGGTCTCAATTGTGACACTGGTAATTGTAAAAGGGGCCACGGCTAGCTACAGCTCCATCGCAGTTATCATTTGGACTAGCGATAAAGGTTCTTCGGAGGCACATGGGTCCAGGACCAGACTCCATACCCAATTGAGACTGTGGATCCCAATCGAGAAGCAGGTGTTGCTGCTCTTGCCGATCATTCTGGAGACCCGCAAGAAGGATTGGAAAGGGAAACCCCCAGATGGGGATGCTCTTTTGTTAGCACGACAGTGTGGCGGATGGGCGTTGCTTCCCTTCATGGGATGGCAACCCCCATGAAGAGGTGGTTGCTCCAGCACCCCTCTCCTTCCCCCTTCCCTTGTAAATAGACCCTCTCTGTTGTAGTAATGGAGCCCCCATCTCTGTGTTCCCTACAGGGAGAAGGAATGGGACCGTTCATGAGGATTGCAGTTTTGTTTTTCGTGATTGGATATGCCCTTGGAACCTCGCCTGAGTACAGCCAAGTATATACAGATTGGCAATTCAGTGTACAGGCAGTGTGTTATTGGAACCCCTATCCAGAAGTAGAAACCTTGTTGACGGGGACGCAGCTGCTCCCCTGGTTCCAGAAAAGGTACCCCTTCGAGTTGTCCATGAATTTCCATATCCACTCTAGAAATAGACTGAGTGCAGAGTTAAGGATGGCCGTTGCCGGCGAAGAGGTTAAACTCAACCCCAGCATGGCCACAGCAGCCGCTTCCATGACCACCAGAATAGTCCGGGGTGACCACCGCTACGCAGCCCTACTAGTGCTTAGCTTCACGTTTGAAGACTGCCGCCCTACATGGGTATGGAAGACATACATGTTTCATTGCCAGAATGTCACCCTGACCCCGACAGGTTGTAAGTTCTCCTGCGGGAAGATGTGTTGCCCCAATTCCGATATCCACACCCCTCCTCCTCCTGAACTTCACTGGGCTATGTATGTGGGTAGTTCCGTAGTTCTCAAAGACATAGAAATGGTCACTTACTCGAACGCCCAACCCATAATAACTAAAATGATATTAAATTTCACGGTTGTCAATATCTCCAGAGTAATTCCAACTTGCCAACCATACCTAAAACTTGCAGTGACACAGTGGGAACACTGGGAGAAACGATGGCTGTCTTTCTCCCACCCACACACTCGCCCTAAGCGAAGTGTCTTAGGAACCGCTTTAGGTGGAATTGGAACTGGCGGCGCGTTCCTCAATGCTATAGACAATGAGATCCTAGCAAACAAATTAGGCGTAATTGGCACCAAAACTAGAGACATTGGGATATCCTCCACTGCTGGCTTAACCAACGTAGCGAGATGAGTAGATCTAATTAGTCAATTGCTCCCACAGTGGGTTGGCGTCAAGCGAGATATAATATCTGACCTTGGCCATGTTCTATAGATCACGACCCACGATTTGTCAGTAGTGATAAGGTGCACGCAACTGCAGAGCACCGTGATCACCTTTCCTGCTCAGGTGATCCAGGCCAGCCTCATGGGGTTAATGCACACGAGATCCTGAGCCTACTCCGAGAGCGATACCCGGAATCGCTGGAACACCCTGCCACTTTGGCGCAAATACGGCACGCCACGTGGAAGAGCCTAACTCTCACGGTGGATGTTGCCCATGAACGGATTCTGGATCCGGTAGTTCTACATCCAGTATCCCATTTAGGACTCCCCCTTATAGCCACCAATGCCACTTTGCTGCTCCCACGGATGTACAATTGGTCCAACGGTACACACTCTTTTGATTTAGTTGGCTGCCTATTCTACCGACATTGGATTCAGTGTTTCCACAACCTTTACGGTCTCAGCCACGGCGATACCCCCAAATATTTGGTAGTACCAGTAAACACCACAGTCATGGCCCAGATTAACCATGAGTGCTTCTGTTTAAGGACCCCTTGTACCAATTTGATAGTACTGCCTAGTGGTGCAACTATAAGAGTAAACCGCACCGCTGGGAACCCCTGTTTTTGTTCGTAGATGGTCCAAGATTGTTTTGACCAGAAATTCTATCTCCAGTGAGAGATATGAGATTACGTGTTGGGAAACGCCTATGCACCCACAGAATCCGAGTTGGTCAGATTCCACCTTGAATCTAAGATCCCTGCGTCTTTATGGCTCAGGAATCTCACCCGTTTGTCTCAACGAGTAAAGGAGGTCTCACACTCCCTCCATCAGATTACCTTGACGGTTAATCATTCTGCCCAGATAATAGTCAGCACTTCAGAGGATTTGAAATCTGATGCTACACAATCCTGGTGGGATGTCTTTAGTTGGTCCTCCACAGGCCAGGCTATAGCACATTTCGCTCTCCACCCTTTAGTCATCTTGGTGGTGTTTCAGATCATTTTGGTAGTCAGTCTTCTTGGTTTGGTATTTTGGATAAAGAAACAGATCCTCATGTTGCAAGCCGTCCGTTTTTATTAAGGGAAGAGGTTCCACCGTTTGTAAATAGTTAGGTGTTGGTAATATAGTTAATAGGTTTAAGTCTGTCCTTTAACCTCTTTAAGGGAGGAGGGTTTTTGTTTGTGGAGGAAACGGATCCTTGGGATGGCTGTCCCAAGATCCTCTTGTCCTCTGAGGTAGATCAGGCCTACAGAGTCAGCCCTGATACTCTGAGGAAGGGAAGTGAGTCGGACCGGAATACCGACCATCTCTCAGTCTGAACGCCGGCATTCTCTCACTCGGAGGGATGGCCTTGTGCAATGACGTTCTGGTGAGGTTAGGGCGAGATGAAGGGGGCCTCACAACCCTCTCAGGAGAACCAGATCTGACTCTGGACTCCTGGTCTACTGCCCAGACATGCCCCTCATCACATCGAGGACCTCTTCCCCACTTCTTTCGTGTGCTTGGTTTGTTAGGGTGAGAACAATCTGCACCGCTATCTTGCTTGTTACTCCCTTCAGTTTTGATTTTACCAATATAGAACCACTCTCTGACACCCCATGAGGGCCGGAGAACCACACAATTGGCCTGACGCCCGGCCCCGGTGCATTGTGTCTCATTTGCATATGTTAGGAGGGCATTTGCATACGTACGTCCAACCATCCTGACCAATCACCGAGGGAGTCAGCGTCTGCTCTGGCAACGAGCAAGCGTACACTCGCTTGTCTCTGATTTGGCTTATTCTGTCTTTTTCACCAGTTTGGGAGCCCCGCCACCAGGCAGAGCAAAAAAAAAAGGGGGGGGTCAGAGCCTAACCTGGTTCAGTCTGAGCATGTGTGTACCACAGCCATTGCAGAGTGTACCCCTGCAACTTATGCAGGTGCGTACGGCCCACCACTCATCCAGTGAAATACTGGACGGAGCAAACTTTGCCAACCCAGCCTCAGGTTGGTCCACCTGACCCCTGAACTTTGCAGGCCCGGTCGTACTCAGAGTGAACTACAGTTCGGTACTGGACTCCCCAAGCTCTGGCAGACGTGTCACCAGCCTAGGGTGACCATGATCTGCAGTGGCCTTAACATCGCCTCTCCTGGTATGACTTTAAGATCTAATCCCATCCTGTGTCCACCAGTTGCCCTCAGTAGCTCCATTTTCAAACAGATCTCATCCCCAGTAGGCTTTGTGCCGGCCGTTTGCATTTATGGTATACATTGGATAATGATCCTGTCAGTTTTTCTGTTAAAGCTATAATAGGTCAATTGATTCAGAAGACTGGGAAGATCCCGAGGTTGTACCATCGCCCCCGAGTACCCTGGGGGGGGGGTGACGAAGAAAGTTGCCTCTCCATCTGATGGCCAATACTTGGAGATTTCTGGTTCTTCGACGACACCCATGACCATGAGAGAAGGTGACCATGCAGCCTCCCGATTGCAAAGACGGACTTTTTGCCATTCCTGTTACCCTTTACTCACCCGAGGATACCTATGGACTATTCCAGGCTCCAAACCCTGCAAAGACTCTTTGCTCCTGAACTTGCAGCAAGCGAGGCTGCAGCGGCATGGACATTTTGTTGTTGTTCCTGCTCCTTTGCCTGGATGGACTTATGTTTTGCTTGCCTACTTCAGCTAAAAGACTTTTCCTGTTGCAAGGGGGGGGTGTGCCAAAACTTTTGCTTGCACCTCACCTCCCCCGGACTATGAACTTTCATTCCACATTAAACTCTTCGCTCATTGGATTGCCTTCATTGCCAGACCATGCATTGGACTTAAAGTGTTCCATTGATTCTTCCATTCATTGATTGCATTTGCTTATTTACTACCATTGCTCATTTTTCGACAGTCCCCTATTGACGGGACATTGGATATTGTTTATTGTTTAATTGTTTATTATTGCGTTATTGACATTGGTGTGTGTGTGTTTAGGTTTAGGTTTTTAGTTAGGACTGTCTTTATAAGATAGTAATCCCTTGCTCTTCCCGGAACTCCCTTTCCTGAGGAGTGATATGGCTACCAACCTGCAAGCCCCTATTCAGCTCTAAATTGATTTTTGACTTTTGATTGGAAAATGTCCGACATTGTCCCCAAAATCGCCCATTTTCGGGGGGGGGGATTGTTACTGCCCCGGCTAGTCCGAGCTCTGGGATATTAAAAGATATATCACAATTCGGCTTCACTTCTCTATTCCCTTCCAAGTGCTTGCGAGGCCCCCGGACAAGCACGTAAACAAGCTCGGCCGTTAATAGCCATAATATTCCTGGACAATACAGGCAGGCCAGAAAATAGCTGACTCGCTGCTTTAGGACACCTCCAGGCAAGTACTCTAATTAGGTATGCACGCAAGCTACAAAAGAGCCTCTGCCCCGCGCTGGCAGCTTGATGGGTAAACTATACAATACCCAAGTACTCTGCGTTTGCATACTGGCTACTCCATTGAGAACCTCTACGATAACTCAATCATTCAGATTATGACCTTTTGGAAGCTTTGTCTCCAACTCCAAATCTATTGTTTTCCCCCAAGTACGGCATAGCCTGCAGTCACATTCTCCTTATAAAAACCCTTGATTCTGAGACCTTCCTCGGATCGCTCCTGAGTTTCATCCTGCCTTGCTGCCGTTTTGCTTGGCGAGCCTCCCCTCAGCTCCACGTGCTGAGCTACATCGCACCCCAGCCTCACTCTCCATTTTTCTGGGCTTCAGGACAGGTGAAGTATCACCCAAACCAGCAATCGCTCTAAAAATCCCTCTATATCACTCCAACCTTTATTTTCTTTAGTTACCTTGTGTGAGTGTGTTGCATGCACTGTTTTGCTTGTGTTTTTAATAAAACATCATTTATTGCTTCAACTTCTGTGTGCTCCTTGACTCGACCCGACCCCATAGACATAGGGTTCAAGATCTCGCTTTGTTACCCTGCCTCTCGTAACGCTAAGCAGTGCTCTGAGCTAATTTTCCCCACCTTTAGTTGAGCACATTTTGGTGTCCCTCCCGGGACCCCCAGTACACAGGGTAACACTACCAACTTTTAAGAAAATGTTTAATGGAATAGGCATATGTTGTAATAATAATAATAATAATAATAATAATAATAATAATAATAATAATAGCTTAAAATCCAATTTAAGTTTCAACATGCTTGTTTTACTCCTCTCTTCCTAGACTGTCTGTAGAATGAAGGCAGTTTGTCTTCTAGAAGGCTCAAATTGATGAAGACTGCAAATATACCGGAAGAAAATATGCACAAGCATGTATTTCAAATCAAAGGGAGCACACTCTTGTTGAGGGTGCTGGTGGAATGCATTGAAGCAATTCGTATAATTTAAAACGTAAGGAAATGCAGAGACTGAGCTGATATTGTTTTAAAAATGCAGCACTGATAGAATTAGATATGGAGGTAGCAATGGCATGCAGAATTTCTCAGTTTCCTTATAGCACTCCTTCCTCAAATAAAGGAATATCTGAAAAGGAAGGTTTGCAGTTATCTGGTTTAACATTTTTTTTTTCAATTTGTGATTCTGGGGGGATCTTCACTTGTCCCACTGCTGCCACCAGACATGGGAGTTTCCACTTACCCTACCACAACGGCACTTTAGTTACCACCTCCTTTGAACAAGTGTTGCCACTCAGATACCATGTGTCTGAACTCAGCTTTGTGCAGAAACACTGTAGTTTTCTACAGAGAAATTGTGGGTTTAATGGAGTTCTTTCCACAAACACATTTGTCACAAAAGAAGTCCTAAAATGTGAGCAATGATTGCAAGAATTCTTGTAATCTCACTTAGTGGGAAGATTTTTTAAAAACTCAATTGTACACGCAAGAATACAATAAGCAAAGATTTAGGCCCTTTCTGCACCCTAACTTTTCACAAAGTCATCCAGTGGGGATCCCAGCAATGGCTTTGCTGGGAGGGGAGCACGACAGGAGTGCTCCCCTCTGCACCGACTAGCTCCCTGCAGAAGGGAGCGCAATGGCCACACCTCTTCCTTCCACAGCACAGCAGCGTACTTTCACAGGCTGCACACGCTTCTGCAGGACAAGTAAGTGCAGGATGATGAGGAAAACCTGTCAATGATTTAATCTGATCTCACATCACCTGGGATAGGAGACTGCAACAATGTCAGGCAGAGGTGTTATTGCAGTCCCATTCTTCTCCCATTCTTATTTTGGCATGGGAAGGTGCTGCGGAAAGGGCCTTAAATAATTTTGAGACGAATTAAATAAGGTACTATAGTTGCATACACATGAGTAAGGGAAAGAGGTTACATGTTGGCCACATTCAGTTCTCAAGACCCCTATAACCCAAATAATCCCCCAATCTGATTTTTTTTAAATGGTTTTCCTTTAAATGTCTCCTGAACATTTCCAACTTTCAGGCTTCTTCCTGTTAAAGAAAGACCTCTTCTAGTCTAAAATAGACAGGAGGGCCAAAATATGGCAAAAATACCCCATGTCTCCTGGAGAGAATTTTAAGGCTAGAAAACTCCTATCTTGGGGAGGGATTATTTGGGTTACGGGGTACTTGAGAACTGCATGTGGCCAACAGGTAATGCTTTCCCTATCCGAATATAGATTGAAAGATCCTTTGCACTACAGCCCAGAACGCAAAGTTCTTTTCATGTCTTTTTTTTTAAAAAAACATTTTTATTAAAACAGCAATTTAAACATATAAAGCAACACATAGGGAAAGACAAACAATACGGGAAACAACAAAAACAACACAAAAACCCCAAGAAGTTTTTTTAAAAAATCCTGAAGTAAACAAAATTAAACTACAACTACAACTAAACTAAACTAAACAACCTAAACAGAGATTGTAAGAAAATGAACAGATGACTTCCCCCTACAACTGGTGGTTATATGATAAAATCTAGATATACTTCAGTGTTAAAACTTTAAAATCTACTTCTGCATGCTAAAAATAGCAACTATCAAGTAGATTCTTTCCCCAAAGAGTTTTCAAATATGCAGTGGGGGTCCAGACCTCCAAGGGTATTGGGGAACCATATTGTCCCCCCAACCCCCATATATTTGCCCACTCCTGATGTATATGGATATGGAGTCTGAACTAGTTGAAGTTTGGTCTTTAGCTTGTCAGTCTCATATGGGACCAGAGCAGCATGCCAGCATCAATGGCTTTAAATACACATCAGGTGTTCCCCATTTTCCAGGAATCCCAATGCAACTTTTTTAAAAACAACCTCCAGTTTATTTATATGTCTTAAAACCTGGTAACCTCTTCTTCAAATTGCCCTTTCAAGAATGTAGCTGGCAACTACCAGGAATACCATACAGTTGGTGAATGTGTAAATTATCTCTGAATTCCTCTTTTGCCAGTAAACTTGGTATCCTTGATAATTAATTACAAAGAAAGAAAATTCCTTCCTCAGTTACAATCACCCAGCCGAAACAGAACAACAGCATCCTATCTCTGCCAATCTAGCTGTGAGATAGACAGACAGACAGACAGACAGACAGACAGATAGATAGATAGATAGATAGATAGATATTATATTTATTTGAGAATGATTCTAGTCTGTTAGCAATGCTAGTAATTTTAGGATGGGAGGATAGGAAGCTAGAACCATCTGTGGATTTATTTCAAATGTAAGACATCTTAATTTTGGAGACTACAGTTCCAGTAGTATCCATGTCGGTTGGGGGATTCTGGGAGCTATAATCTCAAAAAGTAAGATCCCCAAGCTTGGGTTTATTTACATGTTCTAAAAGCTTAGTGGTGACTTCTTCAAATTGCTGTCCCAAAACTGCAAATCGTAGGTTTGGCCAGCAAGTGAATCCATCAAGACATTTTATCTTCTTACAATTGGCTTTCTAGTATAATCCTGGCATTATGAACCTTCCAGTATTCATTTCTTTCTCATCTCCAGTCACAGCAATCCAGCTGTCTCTGGAACATTTCCACTGGAGCTGAGCCAGATCCTCACCATTGTCAATATGTATTTTTGTGAAGGCTTAGAAGAAATTCCTTAAGAGGTGTTGGAGGATTCTAATTTGTATTTTTATATGGCTCATTGTTATGCTAATGAAATCACAGTGAAACAACACCAGATGCAGTTTTACTGTCATATACAAGGTTCCTATTTCAAGAATACCCCATTGTGCTGAGTGGCTAATTGACTTACAATATGACTGATGACTGCAGTATGTTTTATACCTATCCCCTGCAGTTTCAGCTGTTATCATACTATATTTATAGATATTCTGGAATATGGAAAAATAAATGCCTGCTGAATTATTAACATCTTGCTATCTATTGCAGGATCATGTGGAAGAGTCAATATCTGATACAAAATTCTCCCTACAGCCCTAAAGAAAACTTAACTTTGCTGGAAGGGAGGCCTCCATCCCTAGCCCAACTATCCTGCTAGCAAACCCTACAGCCTCTTCCTCCCATAAGTCATTCTTTTTCTCACTTTCTCTGAGACAGAAAATGGGGACAACATGCACTTGTGAGATTATTGTCTAGTGATGGTGCTACATGTTTTCCAGCTGGAAAACACAGACATAACAAAACAACAACTCATCACCTACCAACAAGGCCTTGTGTCAACACTTCCTTGTTCCTGCCTCCTCATCACAGAGAAGGGAAAAGAGACAAAGAGTAAGGTAGAATGGAAGCACAGAAAGAGAAAGAAAAAATGGGAAACTTTCTTTAATTTTCTTGCCTCGTTTACTCATTCACATTTTTCCAGCTCTTCCTTATGCCCATAATGTTTTGGAGAGTAGAAGTTTGCATCTCTGCTGCCAGAAATTAATTAATTCAAATATTTATAATCTACCTTACTTACAAGATGGCTAGCATATTAATCTGTAAACACACATGGACAGAGACTAGTTTAAAATACTGTGTTTACAAAACAATAATCACATTGTGGCTGCACATGCTCAAAGGGTAAATCCTTTATTATTTCATTCTCATGTGCAGGAACAAATAATTATGGTAGTTTCTCCCCATTGCAGGACAAAATGAACATTGCTCCTCAGTATTGTCCACATACGTGAATGTATCAAGTATTGCAAAGATATGGGAAGGAGGTTGTATATCTTCCCTTTTCTGTATGGAGAGCAGATCTTCTGCACATAGTTTCTTCACTTGTTTTCTCTACAGAACAATTCCTCTGAAATACTTTGGGATACTGAAATAGCTGGTACGTTGTTCTTCCTCACAGGTTTTCCTACCTGTTTTTAGACATGTGAATGAATAGTTATGAGTATTCTTAATATTCTTTCATTCCTAGAATGCACACACACTGTGCTTATGAAGAAGAAGTATATAAAATGGGATAGAAGAAGCATAGGCCAACAGTTAGGAGCAGAGACTCAACATCTTCTCATTTGACTGCATATCTTTCTGTCCTTTATATCTCCCAGAGCTTTTCAGGTAGCCAAGGTGGACTAGCTAACCGTATTAGCTAACAGATGGGGAGTTGAGACAGTAGAAGAGAAAAACATAAAAAGAGAAGGGAAAAGAGATTTTTAAAAATGTACAGAAAACACAAATCTCTGGTTTTATGCACAGTCCTAGCCATAATCAGCTGATGGCACTCATGTAATACGTCATGGGGAACTGTAGAAGATGTCATCTAATTTTTGCAATTTGCATCCAAATGTTACAAGAAGCGTTGCCAAGCAACAAATACATCCAGCTGGTGTGATGACCTCTAGTGTCTGATGGTGTTCTTTTTTCTAGTTGTACCCCCTTTCCTGCTCTCTTAAAGACGTAATTCTTTGCTAATTGTCTTCTCGAAGGAAACAAAGAGTAATTTAACAGTTTTCTCTCTGTTGCTAGAAAGATTTTAAAAATTCTCATTTTCAAAGACAAGTTAAATTTCAAGACTTATTCTGTGCGAAGTTCACAAGTGGTAATAACAGCATTTTTTGCAGAAGAAACCAAATTTTTACTATATAGAAAATAATGGTCAGTATTTTCTACCAGCTATTTAGTTAAATATACTTAACTAAGTAGCTTCTCCTGGCCCAAGCCCCACAAACCTAACAGAAGCATCATTAATCCATGGTCTGAATGGTAACAGAATAGACATCATTATCTCCATGCAGCTGATGCCACTAAAACATGTTGAGAAGGAGTTACAACTGTGGTGATAGTGTCACAATCATGACTGAGAAGCAATCACAAATATGGAACAGCCACCTAGATTACTTATATGAGACTGTCTGTGCTCACAATCACAATAACTACTTAATCACAATTGCAATACTACTTCCACAATCATAACTTCTCCCTAAACCCATAAAATTCCCATAACTTCTCCTTAAACATCAGCTGCATGGGGAGAAGAAGGTATATTCTATTGGCATTCAGAGCACAGATGGATAATATTTTCATCATCTTGGGTAAAGGTTAGGCCAGGAGAGCTTGCTTAGTTATTTATATATACCTAACTAAATAGCTGATAGAAAATACTGGCTAATATTTTTGCTCCTAATATTTTTGCAAATGCTATTTTTTGTGCAAAACACCCATGTGTGAATTTTGGACAGAATAAGTCCCCAGCTACAACATTTTCTGTGCAGTCATTTCTCCCCAGCATGCTAGCTTTCTACAGAAAAGGAGATCACTATTATCTATTTTATGCGTTTGCGAACCTCTACACATTTGATTCCTTATCTGCTATACAAAGTGGTCCACGTTATTTGAAGAAAACTAGGCAGACTGACCTAGTTTTTCATCACTCTCCACACTGTGAGCAAAAGGAAGTAAGACAAAATGACTCACATGCTGTCTCTTTTTATGAGAAAAAAAGTACCATATGTATTCCTCTAATATTTCTGTAATAAACTCTTGTTTGTCTGCTTTCTTTCTACTGTAGGCCTATTAAGACAGTAGCAGAATTTCTGATGTTGCAAGGCAAACAATGTGCCAGACACTTTAGAAACTATTGCCTTTGCTGTCAATGCAAAAGCACTTTAGTGTCTGGCTTTTGGAAACCAAGCCACATTGATATGCAATTCATACAAGTTCAATTATGCCTCTGATGAAAACAATTACTGCTAGAATTTAAGAGTACAGATTAAAAGGTTTGAATACTTGGCAAAAGTGATTTTAAAAAATATTAAAAGCAAATGGCTTTTTAATTCTATGAATTCATCAATTTGTAAGTTAATGAAATTAATGAAGCAAGAAATGAAATGGAAATTCTGGAAGTTTGCAGGCCCATACTTAGTTTACTTTCTATGAGTGATCCTAGAACAGGCCTTTACCACCACATAGAGCTAAAGGTAATGAATAGCTTCATTTGAACACTAATTCAATTATAAAACTCTGTTCTCTCCATTTTGCTCCCAAGAAATAATTCACAAATGTCTGAAGCAAACACAACAGGCCACTAAACTTAGTTTTACTGACTAAGTTTCTAAGTTGCCAAAGCTGATTCATGCATTATTTAAACAGCCATGTATTTGTAATGCATGCCTAATGTATTGCTTTAAAAAAAAAAAACAACTTCAAATGCAGAATAATTTGCCCAAGCTAGCCAAAATTCTGTAAAATAATCCTTCCACAAACAACAAAAATATTGGTCATTATAATAAAAACAACTTTTCCATCATCATGGTTGTTAGCTATTTATATATTTGAAGATTTATTAATGTATTAAGAAAGAAAATATTTTATGGGTAACATTGTTACATGTAACATGGGACGTAGGCACAACTGACTTTCAATGGACAGGGTTGACCTTTAGTGTATTGGTTGAGAGAATTAAAAAAAAAAAAAAGGGAGGAGGGAAGAGAGGATGAAATGATAGAACTGCTGTTGAGGTTCCAGTCTAGGTTTCTTAATATTCTGAATATTTCTAATATTGTTATACTTCTGAAGAAGAGCACTAGGTCAGCTTTGTATTTCACTCTCATATTGTAATGAATAAACTGAGTACTGTATACTTTGCGTTATGTACTATGTACAACTCAACTGTTGTTATGCACCTTCAAATCATTTATGTTTTATGGCAACTCTAAGGCAAACTTATCACAGAATTTTTTCAACAAGATTCATTCATAATGGTTTCCTTTTGTCTTGTTCTGGGGCTTAGGGTGTGTGACTTGCCCAAGGTCACCCAGTGACTTTTCATGGCTGAGCTGGGAATCAAACCCTGGTCTCCTAGAACATAGTCCAACACTCAAAACACTACACCATGCTGGCTGAAACAGTGTCCAGCATTCCTTCACTGATAATTATTTCACCATTTTCTCGATACATTTTTTTAAAAAAATTAACTCATTATTATTATCATGATGTTTCAAACTCATTTCATAATGTTTATAGTGACTATTTAAAAAACATGAACTACTAGGAAATCTTTCAATACCAAGTAACATACAAACATAAACAACTAAACAAACAAAGCATAAAATCAACCTATGCATGGACTACTTGTCATAATGGGAAGACTTCTGTGCTACATTTTGTACATTACAATCATAGAACCCCAGAGTTGGAAGAAACCACAACAGCCATCAAGTCCAATCCCCTGCCATACAGGAACACACACTCAAAGCACCCCCCACAAATGGCCATCCAGCCTCTGCTTAAAAACCTCCAAAAAAGGTGACTCCGTCACACTCTGCAGCAGCATATTCCACTGTTGAACGGCTCTTACCACAGGAAGTTCTGCCTGATGTTTAAGTGAAATGTCTTTTCTTGTAGTTTGAATCCATTGCTCCATTTCCTAGTCTCTGGAGCAAAAGAAAACAAGCTTGCTCCATCTGCACCATGACATCCCTTCAAATATTTAAACATGGCTATCATGTCACCTCTCAACCTTCATCAGGCTAAACATGCCTAGCTCCCTAAGCTGCTCCTTATAGGGCATGGTTTCCAGATCCATCTATATAGATACACTTTTGTGTACTTTGATTAATTGTCATGGAAAATTTTCAGCCTCCTTGGGAGAGAGTCTATGGCCCCTCCAGATGTTTCTAGACTTCAGTGCCTAGAATTTCCCTCAACATGGCGAATGGTCAGAAGTTACAGAATTGTAGAACAACAACATTTGGAAGTCTATCACTGCTCTGTGTAATGACATCACTGTAAGCTGTTTAAAGAATGCAATCACTGTTAAATATATCTTAAAACAAATGCTCTGAGTATCCTGTATTCCAAACAAACAAACATTAGCTGTTTAGCTCTTAGCTGTTTAGCTGCACACAACATAAGGCTTTTTACATGCCTCTGAAACAAACCTGTATATCTGATCAGAAGAACCTCATTCTGTAATGTTATGGAGCTGTCTTATACTAGCATTATCTATACTGACTAGCAGAGGAGAGCCAGAGTTCTTCAGGTTCTCATACAGAAATCTTCACCAGCCCTACAAAAATGCCTGAGATTGATCCTGCAAAGCATGTTGTTATATACCAATAATT
The DNA here is from genome assembly GCA_030412105.1 of Cyclura pinguis. NCBI lineage: Eukaryota > Metazoa > Chordata > Lepidosauria > Squamata > Iguanidae > Cyclura > Cyclura pinguis. The sequence continues at coordinate 242,526,451 of CM059599.1, read as the reverse complement.
TCTGATATTTAGAAGAAAAGAGGCAGTATTACGAGTTTGGGAAGCAGAGCCTTCATTATGACAGAATTTGAAGAACTCCATACAGCAAGCATTTTTGCTTGCCAGTGGATGACTACACCACGTCTCTGATACCTGGTGATGTCTAATAACATCATGATGGCTGGCTCTGGTAATAACAACATGGAGACATGCTCTGGTAATGTTACTTTTATTGATTGCATTTATATCCTGCCTTTCCTACAATGAGATCAAGGTGGCATACATGGTTCTCCTCTTCCCTGATTTATTCTCACAGCTCTGTGAGGTATGTCAAGCTGAGAGGGAATGACTGGCCTAAAGTCATCCAGTGAAGTTTATGGCTCAGTGGGAACCTGAATCTTCCAAGTCTCAACCCAACCACCATTACACCTCAATTTTTAAAACTTCAATAAATACCTCCTCTAACTTTGTTGAAAACTTACACAAGTTTCAATTTGTTTGCACAACAACCTATAGGCAACTTTTCAGAATGTCCAAGATAAAACTCTGTCCCTCACTTTAACCTGTTTTCCTAACACTGATTTTTCTTCACTTTTTCACTGATCACCATGTAGAATAACTAGAATCACATGAATACTATGTAGTTCTGCATCACTACTACAAAGCAGAAGAAGTCATGCTTCTGTGATTACATCTGCATTTTTTTTCTGTATAGTAAATGAAGTCTCAGAAATTACAATACTTCACACCATTTCATAGGTACTGGGAGCTGGCTTGAAAAGAGGCAAAAATTTTGTTGACACAAAGGTCAATAAAATCTTTTGGTATCACAAGACTAGAGAATATTAAACACCCTCCTGCTGATTTGCCGTCTTTCTGAGGAAAAAAAAAATCCCTTCAAACATTACATGCTGCAAGCTGCAAGCCAGGGTTCTGCAAAGCCAAGTTTGTGGGTGGGTGTAAGAAACTTTCAAGGAGTCTGTGTTCTTCCCTCCTCTTCTCTGAAGCCAGTAGCATGCTTGTGCTCCCTTCTCCTTTTCTCTGCTCACATCCCTCAGCATCTCCTCCCCTTTGAAGCTGACAGCATGCTGAACTCAGCAAGATGCCTGAGCTATGCTTTCTTCCTCTCTGTTTCTCCTCTCCTTTCTCCTGCCTTGAGCCAATGCAGACAACACAAGAGACTCCTATTAATGTTGTTACCACCTTTTTCCACTTGCTGCCATAGCACCATCATTACAGCTTTTCCCACTGCATAGATTTTTAGCAGCTCAGTGGATGGACTGGGAAGCAGGTCTTCTAAAGTGGACATATCATGCAGGGCCTGAAAGTCTGGGAATTCCTCAGCCTGTCATTATATTTATTCTTCTTAAAAGCAACTTTTTGGGTTCTGAAATGGCCCTTTTAAAGACATATGGTTTAAGTTTTCATGTGTTACCTCAACCAGAGACACAAGAAAAGATTCTGAAAGCTACACAGCCACCTTTTGTTATATTTGTGAGGCCCTTTGCTCAAAATGGCCATCTAGAGCTCCTCTTGTATTTTCACCAGGACCCATGATGGTCAGTAATGCTAATGCAAAAACTTCATCCTTGCACCAAAAGAGAAAATGAAAAAAGTCATTTTCTTTCTCTCCCTCTCTCTAGCATCTTGAAATCCATTCCTCAAATCTGATGAGCCATCAGGAAGTAAGAACTTAGTTTTTGGCCCTTTTCGCATGGCATTTGCCATGCGAAAGGGCCCGTTGAGATTCGCATGATTGTGAGGAGTGATCTGCATGACGCACTCACAATCATGCGACGCTCCAGGATAGGGCAGGCGCCGCTCGTGCACTTTTCATTTTTGGCTTTCAGCCAAAAATGGAGCGCGATCGCGCATTGCTCCAGGGCTCCACGAGCACTTGCTGTGCGTGCGGAGCCTCGGGAGCCACAGCGGTCGCGCTTCCTGCCCCAGCACAGCCTGGGAAACTCCCAGGCTGCACTGCAGAAGGAAGAGGCAGAGCTCTCACACTGCCTGCTTGGGAGCAGGCAGCTCGTGCAGAGCTGAAGCAGCGGGGACACGAGAGCCTCTCGCTGGAGGCTGCTTGTGCAATCCCCTCACCCCAGCACCGGAAAAAGGTAAGGTGCGGAAAGGGCCTCTGTTTTATTTTAATCTATGTCCTCAGAGAAAGGATAAAACTAGCCCCAGCCTCTAGCTTTTACATTTTTTAAAAAAAAATAAATGAAAGACACTGATGCTTGTTGCTTGGAAGTGCAATTCCCAATTTTTCTGTTCCTATTTTCCTTTCTTCTTACCGAAGACCACCAGAGTTTCCAGTGCACTTCAGGTCAGCATATAAGGGTTAACCATACTTTCCACTGAATCCTATTTTTTCTGCTCTATTTGGACCATGAGCCAATTAGTTCCCTTTCTGTCTGCTTGATATTCCATTCCATCTCCAACACCTGTGTTTATACATCCAGAATGGAATAGTAACTTTTATCTATGGTTCATTCCTTTTAAAAAAAAAATCAGCAACTTGCCCTTTCTGTTTTCTTCCTTACCTCCTTGCTTTTCTCCAGTTGGCTTTGCTGTCAAACTGTTCCTGCTAAGATGTTGCCAGGTTTCTGTAACTCTTACTTCCCATCAGCTTCCCAACCAAAGTCACCTTTGGTTTTGAGGTTTCCTTTTGCTTTTCTTAAAATTCCTCCCTCTGGAGTCTTCCAAAATTCCTCAGTTTACTTCTTTCCTCTGCTCTTGCTCCCACATGTTTTCACAATTCTATATATGTTGTGGAATTAAATAATAATAATAATAATAATAATAGTAATAATAATCTCAATAAAATCAATAAATAATAATAATAAATTGTTCCTTCCTGATTGAAATCATTCCAGTATAGAAATTACCATCTGAAGGACCATCAGCAAACGCCATAATGTTAGCTTTATTTCAGGCACATTGACACTTCTGGGTTTTCTTCTTGCTTTCACCACTATTATTGTGAATCCTCCATTGTTTTCTTTCTGGAATCTCATCACACATACATACAGTGGAGTCCTATCCATGATTATTCAAAGTCAGTTGACTTACCCCTTAGTAAGTGTGCAGATGTCTTCAGCGCTTATTTAATTGTAAATGGATGGAGAAGTTTTATGTTCCACTGGTTTTCCCTTCAATTATAGAAGGATTCTTATTTGATTTACAATGTACAACTTTTTAAAGACTTAGGGAATCTAGGATCTGGAATTTTATCCTTGGCATGGAGTCAGCAATACACAATACTGCTTTTACATGAGCTATCAGAGCTATTGCAAGGGAAAGAGTGTTATAAAATCTCAGTCTCCGATCTCCAGGCGATTTGGATTTCCAGAAAGGTAGAATTATCACTTGCATATCCTGCATATCCCACTTGAAAAAAATTTGTCTGTGACAGTCTTTCAAATTTTATGCCAAAGGGCCTTTGGCTACCATTTGATCCCTTTAATCTTGTTGAATTTGTTGATAACTTCATCCATTCTCAATAATAATATTGATTGTCCTTATCTCTCTGCAGTATTTTCTTTTTTAAAAACTTAAAGATATACACTACATCTGAGCAGTGCATGACCTAATCTGGCTCTTTTATCTCTAGCTTATTTTTTCTTTTCTTTTCTTTTTTTCTGTTTTTAAACATGACTGTTATTGTTCTTTTTGAACCTCTCAGTATATCTTCACATGAAGTGTTGCCATAGGTTTGGTAACAGCAAAGGGAACTCTGTTCTAATCATATAATTAATCTATAAGAAAATGTTTTATGCGTCATCAAAAACTGATAAACCATACAAAAGGTCTGCTATTAAAGGAATTAGAACTCTCCTACATACATACGCACAGACGTACACACACACATATGCACAAACTTGATTAATAATTTTTTTCATTTCCATGGTGAATCCCAAAATCTACTTCTTTTGCTATAATTTGACCTAGATAGAAATATTCTGCTGTATTAGAAGATCAAAAATGTGTGTGTGTGTGTATGTATATGTATATGTATATATATATATATTTATATATATATGTATGTATATATATATATTTTTATTAGGGATTGGTCCAGAGTTCCATTCTGGAATTAGATTTCTGAATTCTCAATCAGTTTTTGACTAGTTCCCCTGTTCTCTATGGCCCTTTTCACATGTCCGGGGGGGAAACGGGCAAAAACAGGCTAAAATGGAGCTTACCTCCAGCTGAGTAAGTCCGTCGCCACATGGAGCAGCGCGAGCTCGCTGCTCCACACTCCTCTGGGGTTGCAGATGGCAGCTTCCGGCTGGTGGAGGCTCTCCACCAACCGGAGAAGCTCGCCAGCCGGAAGCCTGCCCCCGGCAGATCTGCAGGCACGCACTTGCGTGAGCCTGCAGATTCACTTTAGAGCCGGGCGACGGAGCGGCACGGGGCTGCGTGCTCCGTGCTTTTGAAAAACTTCTAAAAAGAGGTTTTTAAAAAACACGCAGCCCGGCTAGTTCCGGCCGCTCCTGAGTGGATTCTGGTGTGAAACTACTAAAAGTAGTCCACGCCAGTCCACTCTACGGTGTAGAAGACCTCCGTGGGAGGTTGCTCTACACCGTTTCCCTCCCCACATGTGAAAAGGGCCTATGTCTTCCAATGATCTGCCCCATAGAACTGCGATTTACTCTGGAATAGCATGATAGGTAGCCCAGAAGGCAGTGGGGAAGGAGGAATCAGTAAAAAAAATCTCTTCTCCCTTTTCCATTTTCACAGGATCTGCTAGAGTCTTGCCCCTTCAGTTAACAGAATGACTCCTGAAAAGAGAAGAGCTTTATTGGGATGTATTATAAAAGGTACCAGGATGATTTAATATTAAAGAGTAATTTTTTCCTGATTACAACCAAAGCAAACTACCATTTTTGCTGGCATATAAGACTCACTTTTTTCTCCAAAAACAACTGTTTGAAAATGCGATGTGTCTTATATGCTGGTGTGTCTTTATACGCCATCAAATAGTATTTGCCAGTGTGTAAATGGAGTGTGTCTTATACACGTGTGTGTCTTATATGCTGGCAAAAACAGTAATGATGTAGAATATATGCTTTCACAAATATTAGCTCAAACAACCATTTTTATATTGAAATTATTTTTGTGCCCATTTTTTTTCCATATTAACATATTTCAGTACTCCATACAGGTTCTGTTTTGAAGAATTACTTTTAGCAAAAGTAGGAAACAAATGAAACAAATGAAAATGAATTATGCTGATTTTAGAAATAATTGTGTATTTATACTTTGATTAAATAATTAGTTTTAACCCAGGTAAAATTTATTGTTCCAATTGCCAAGTTGGCTTCAACTAATTACAACACTGGAATAAGAGACCTTTTCATCCACAGCCTTGCTCAGGTGCTGCAGACTCAGGGTTGTAGCTTTCTTGCATCCACCTCTCTTTTTCTACTGCCTCTCATTTTACCAAACATTATTGTTATTTTCTGTTGTGTCATGTCATCTCGTAACATGGCCAAAGGATGATAACCTCAGTTAGTAGTGTTGGCTTCTAAGGAGAGTTCATGGTTAATTTGTTCTAGGACCTTTTATGGTAACCATAAAATTCTCCTCCACCATTGCATTTCAAAAGAGTTGATTCTCTCCCTTTCTTTACTGTCCAGTGTTCACAGCCATACATAGAAGTTGGAAATAGTATAGCATGGATAATCATGACTTTCATATTCAATAATGTATCTTTCTATTTGAGAATCTTGCCCAGTTTCCAGTTACATAATTAATATAGTTCTTGTTTTCTTCCCTTATCAAGGAGTGCCCATGAAACTGAGAGGAAACCAACCATAGATTTTCGGGTTGATCAAAAAGGAGTTTATGGCTTTGTTTATACATTTATTATAGTTCAGCATGACATGCACAACCAGAAATAAGCTGCAGTTCACTTCATTCTTTGCCATCACTTCTTCATATGCATTCACAATTTCCTTGCTGTGCCCCCGCTCCATGCATTGTTCACACACAAAAATGCTATGAGATTTTTCCTGCCTAGGCTGAATTTTGCTGCCTAAGCTGGTTGCAAACAACTTATAGTTCCTGGGAAAAAAAATTAGATTAGGACACTCAAATATGGGCAACTGTTTTTAGCTACAGCATCTTGTTACTGAAATACTAAGGGAGCTCCTGGTCAGCTTTACAGTACAAATTAGTAAATTTGGGCTTTCTTGGGTGAACATCAGAAAGTGTCCTCATAGGGCAATTCCTATGGGGGTCCTCAAAGCTGTCATGCAACTGGCCCTCATTTTGCCCATGTCCTTGGGGAGGGGATTGACACATGGTCAACAACAAGGGTTAATCAAACAGACTATGACCTGCCAGTTGGGTCTCTCCTCTGTGTACCAAATTGGAAAACAGGGTTGTGGCAGAACACAGTGTGGCACTGCCTTATAGGGGCATTTGAACTGAGGCGTTTCACAATCAAAATGCCCTTATGGAATTATCTGGACTACACTGCTTGATCTCAAGCGTAACTAACTGCTTTCTACATTGCAGATTGGTTTAAATTAAAATAGCCCTATGTTTAAATCCAGGTTTGTTGTCCTGTTTATGCTTACAGCATAAATTAAACAAAGCAGTTAAAAAGGTACAAAAGTTAAAAAGTAGATTCAGTTAAAACGCTATTTTTAAAACACTAAAATTTAAAGCAATAAAACACTTGAAATACACAATCCATATTAAAACAGCACACCCAGTTACATATCACTCCACCCTGAAGGCCTGTTTAAACTAGAAAGTCTTTGCTTGTCAGTAAAAAGACTCTATATGGATATGGTGTGTTTTAACGTGCTGTATATACTGTTATTGCAGTATAATATTTTTTCTAGTATCCAACAAAATAGCTGTGTTATTCTGTTTTAGCATAAAATACACAGAGGAATTCATTAGTCTTATTGATCCTAACATAAGATGTCTTGGACTCCAGTCCGTTTCATCAGATGCATCCATTAATGTTCATCCTAGAAGAAACCAGTTAGTTCCAGGGGATTCCTTTCTAATATTTTGTTTTTTCTTATGGCTTTGTCCAAAAGCAGTAAAAATCGTTGTTACTGGGTGCTCTGTGGGGGGAAGGAGAGATCACAGAGACAGACACACACAAAAACACACATATTTATGCTACCTCCCACAATTGTGTGAGTAGATGACCACGGTACCTACTCTGAGGAGCTCTTTTTGCTTTTCTCAGAATTCACTAGCCCCTTTAGCTTATCAGGAATCTCCCTCCATGTTGACCTTGGCATTTCTATTCTAGAATAAATTGAGTAGTAACTCCAGTTAAAATGTATCCCATTGTCAGCCTTGAGGTCCTTCTGCAAGGCAGCAAGTGTTGCCTTTCCAATTAAAGCATCACTGTGGAAATGGGAGTGCTTGTTCAAGTAAATTTTACTTCTATATAATGAAAGTTATACTAATCTTTGCATTTTTGAAAAGGAAGCCATGGTGATTAAATATGTAATCATTATAGCAGCATGATCTTAAACACTGAATAAAATGCCAGCTGGACCCACCTCAGGTGCTTACTTCTTATGGAGAATGAGAGTGCAGTGAACAATTTAATTTCAAAATTAATAGATGGTTAGCAAGAAACAAGGGACAAAAATAACATGAACTGTTGTACATCACTAGGAGGAAGAGGCTAACATGCTGAGATTCTTACATAATAATGTGTGTTACTTCAGTGTGTGAATGAATGTGGGCTAAGATATACATAAGATTGTGCTAAAACAGAGTTGTAAACCAGAAGTTTAATTTTTGCTTTGTATAGGCCAAATCTAAAGAATTTTAAATGATATCCCAAGTAGATTAATATATTAATTCAAAATAATAGAGATCTTTTGGTCCCTTATTTTTTCAAAAGGAAAAAGGAATAGAGTATTCATGGAAGAAAGTCTGTGCCCATTCACTGTGATTTTATGGTGACACATCACTTGTTTATATCCACTTTATATCCAGTTTGGATTGTCATTGCCGTTTGTGTGGGGCTGCCTTTTAAAACTGTTCAGCAACTGTAGCAGGTCCAAAATGCAGTGGCCAGGCTGCTGACTGGGACTGGGCACAGGAAATGTACAACTCCTGTTGAAACAGCTTCATGAGCTACTAGTTCATTTTCTGGTACAATCCAAAGTGCTGCTTTGGATTTGGGGATATTTCCTCTTTCAATTAAGGGAAAAGATCTCATGCAACTGATCTGATATATTTGTGGCTCAAAGCAGACAGTACACTTAATCTGCCTTCCCATTTAACATGTTGATTTTTTTCTGAAAAGCAAATCTTAGCTATTAGAACAAGGGGAGCTGATAAAAACTGGGATTGCCGAAAAGGCAAAGTTTTTCCTTTTAAAAAAAATTAAAAGTATAATTTTAAACTACACAACTATAAAAATAAGTAGAAATAACAATTTACATTGACCACTAATTTTACACAAAACAAAAGACCCAAATAAAGAAAGTGATGATGACCACATTAAAAAGAGGAAAAGGATCTTGAACCATTTGTAGATATATGGAATTTCAGCAGGTATAAAATTGTATGAGAACCTACACCTGTTGAATTTTGCTTTTCCACACAACTATTGAAGGTATAGGACCCCTGTTCTATTTTTCAAATGGCTATCTTCATACAAGGAGGAACTACATTCAGAGGAAGTTCCAGATAAACACTTGGACTCACACTGAGATTTCAAAAGAATGGAATTTCCAACAAGTTTGCAACAGAATTAGAACTTCTGAGTATACTTCTATTGTACAGTTACAGTCCTTTGATATTATGATAACTGGTATCATGGCTCTATCCTACATAATCATGAGATGTGTAGTGTATACTGGACCTCAATTCTGTGCTTGAGGTCCGGTATATTCTAGCTGAGCTCAGTGGAGTGGATTTTTCCCAACTCTGTCCACCTGGTTACTCAGTGAAGCGTCAGTTCGGACTGGGGGTGAGGAGAGGGGCATCAGGTATGGAAAACACTTGAAGAGCAATACAGTTCCAGTATTACTTTCTGAGATCTTAGCAGGGAAACAGTGCCTAAGCAAAAGACTTTGCCACTTGTGTTCACTCCTTATTTAGAAGAAATGGCAAAGTTAAGATGGATAAGCTACTTTCTTAGGCCTTCCTACTAGACATACAACAACAGCAACTAACACTACTATTTGAGTTGGGTGGATGTGTATGTACCTTCAAGTCATTTGTTGACTTATGATAGCTCCATGAATTTCAAGGGGTTTTTCTTAGTCAAGAAATACTGAGGTGGTTTTGCCAGTTCCTCTGAAATATAGCTGTGAGAATGGGCTCTTCCCATTATCCAGGCAACATAGCTGAAGAGGGATAGTTTCCTCTCCAGGTAAACAAGGGGTTAATGAGGTATTCTGTTTAAGTTACATTTATTGGGGGTCAGCATCACAGAAGGACATCAGAGATCACAAGAGATAATTGACCGATCAGCAAAACCAGCTGGGAGATGAAGTGAAAAGCTTCCAAAGAGCTTCAAACAAGAAGTTACAAAAAAGCCTCAAGGGACCAACAACAAAGAGGGACAAAAACAAAGCCGTCGTTGCAGTTGGACTGGGCTTATCCAGACTCCCACACACACCACAAACACACACACTGTCCCAGCATCCAGATATCACATATGAGTAGGAGTGTGTTAGCTAGTCATGATAGGACTTATGTTCCACTCAATTCTGACAATCTTTATGTGATATTTACGTACACGGGCCATGCCTACCTGAAAGCAGCTGAATCAGAAGACCTGTCTTGTGATACAGGAATCCTATAAAATCCAGCCCTTTGACTGCCTGAGAGCATGATTATGTAGGGAAATGGATACTGGACTTTTGGCCCATTTTAAAATCAAGCTTGGGGCCAGTCAGCGGGTGAGAGAAAACCATATCAAATTACCCTTTTCTCTTTCTATTCACTCCCTGCCTTTCATCCTTAACCCAAGATGAATGATTTAATCCTCAACACTCACAGTTTTAGGAGTTGTTTTTTTTAAAACAAACGTTTCTATATACTGTTATTTTTATCCATTCCTCTTTCTTTCATCTTCTTCGCGCATTTGCATGAGAGATGATAAAACTTGGCACTGGAGTGAAGAGCTAGCTCCTTGGGATATTTATGCTTGTATATTGTGATGTGGAAGCCTACAGACCGTCTATGTACTGAGCTATTCGAGGCATGTTTACCAATTCTAAGATTGCCTCCTAACATCTGTTCAGAATTTGTTCATCTTGATAGACTAGTCATCCTTTGTGCTTGGCTGAACATAGTAACTTATGATTACTCCATTAATGCCAGTTAAAATCCATATAAGTGTATCAGTATGCACTCTGGATTGTTTTTCTGTATGAATAGACTGAATCCAACATTTTGGTGACTTTTGACGTTTCTGTCTGATGCAAGAAACTCATTATGATAGTTGCAGCAGCATTCATAGAAAACAAACAAATTGTTTTCTAAATTCCACCTCCACCTCCTTCTTATTACTATGTTGTTTTAACAGTGAAATTTGTGCTGCTGCTTAGTGAAGGTGCCTGCCCACAGGCAATAAAAAAAAGACAAACAACAACCTCAAACTGGCAGTCATATTGTCTGAGCATGGGACTTCTTGATGAGTTTTTGAGCCTTTATGTTTTTGTTTTTAAACTCCCACAGAGCCAAAGCAATAGCTACTGATACTAAATGATGGAAGAACTTAGTATTATAGTGTAGCTGTCATGGCCTATATTATGTTTGTGCAAGACAAGGATGAGCAGTTGTGACTTTCTAGATATTTTTTGACTATTAACTTGTATCACTTCTAAACAGTTAACTATTGTTGAAAGATTATAGGAGTTGCAATAACAGCTGGAAGATCACAATTGCCTGCTGGTGTTGTTGTTGTTGTTGTTGTTGTTGTTGTGTGCCTTCAAGTCATTTCCGACTTATGACAACCCTAAGATGTACTTATCCCAGGGTTTTCTGGGGCTAAGCATGTGTGGCACACCCAAGGTCACCCGGTGGCTTTCCATGGCTGAATGGGAAAACAAATCCTGGTCTCCAGGGTTATAGTCCAGTGCTCAAACCACTACTACACCATGCTGACTCTCCACAGTTGCCTGCCTAGCTATAAATAAAGATTTAGCTCATCTTCTTTCTCTTTCATTATGTTACCCTGTGTACTGGGGGTCCCGGGAGGGACACCAAAATATGCTCAAATAAAGGTGGGGAAAATTAGCTCAGAGCACTGCTTAGCATTACAAGAGGCAGGGTAATGTAGCGAGATCTTGAACCCTAAGTCTACGGGGTCCGGTCGAGTCAAGGAGAACACAGAAGCTGAAGCAATAAATGATGTTTTATTAAAAACACAAGCAAGACAGTGTATGCGACACACTCACACAAGATAACTAAAGGAATAAAGGTTGGAGTGGTATAGAGGGATTTTTAGAGGAGTTGCTGGTTTGGGTGATACTTCACCTGTCCTGAAGCCCGGAAAAATAGAGAGCGAGGCTGGGGTGCGATGTAGCTCAGCACGTGGAGCTGAGGGGAGGCTCGCCAAGCAAAGTGGCAGCAAGGCGGGATGAAACTCAGGAGTGATCCGAGGAAGGTCTTGGGATCAAGGGTTTTTATAAGGAGAATGTGACTGCAGGCTATGCCGTACTTGGGGGAAAACATTAGATTTGGTGTTGGAGACAAAGCCTCCAAAAGGTCATAATCTGAATGATTGAGTTATCGTAGAGGTTCTCAATGGAGTAGCCAGTATGCAAACGCAGAGTACTTGGGTATTGTATAGGTTACCCATCAAGCTGCCAGCGCGGGGCAGAGGCTCTTTTGTAAGTTGTGTGCATACCTAATTAGAGTACTTGCCTGGCGGTCTCCTAGAGCAGCAAGTCAGCTATTTTCTGGCCTGCCTGTATTGTCTAGGAATATTACGGCGATAATCAGCTGAGCCTGTATGCGTGCTTGTCCAGGGGCCTCACAAGCACATGGAAGGGAATAGATAAGTGAAGCCAAATTTGTGATATCAAAAGGATATCTTTTAATATCCCCAAAGCTCAGACTAGTCAGGGCAGTAACAATTAATTATTCTATGCTAGAATTGATTATGTTACATTTTTTGTCCATAACTTGCCCACAAACAAACTCTGTAGTTGTAGGCCTAGGACGGAGGCTGTGGCTAAGACGCACTTCATGATAGTCCTGTCATGTAATTCAGGGTTATTACTTAATGTTCTTGCATACTTAACTACATGTAATATATCAAGGATTTGGATAGTGTGGCTCTCCAAATGTTGTTTGACTGACACTCTCATTGTCCCCTACCAAATAAGCCAACACACTTCCATGTGGCATGTTGTGGATAAGGAGGCATATACAGACAGACAGACAGACCTTTCCCCCTCCTCCCTCCCTCCCTCTCTCTCTCTCTCTCTCTCTCTCTCTCTCTCGATATAGATACAGACACAGATATACAGTAATCTGTTACTGCCCTGGCTAGCCAGAGCTTTGCGGATATAAAAAGATATCTATTGATATCAATAATTCGGCCTCACATACCCATTCCCTTCCACGTGCTTGCGAGGCCCCTGGAAAAGCACGCATACAGGCTCAGCCGATAATCGCCGTAATATTCCGAAACAATACAGGCAGGCCAGAAATAGCTGACTTGCTGCTTTAGGAGACCTCAAGGCAAGTACCTTCATTAGGTATGCACACAGCTTTCAAAAGATCCTCTGCCCTGCGATGGCAGCTTGATGATCTGACTATACAACGCTCAAGTACTCCTTGTTTGCATACTGGCTATCCTATTGACAACTTGGCTATAACTCAATCATTCAAATTCTGACCTTTTGGAGGCTTTATCTACAGCCCCAAATCTATTGTTTTCCCCAAGTCTGACCTAGCCTGCGGTCACAATTCTCCTTATAAAAACCCCTGACTTTGAGCGCTTCCTTGGATCGCTCTTGGCTTCCATCCCGCCTTGCTGTCGCTTTGTCCAGCAAGCCTTCCGCTCAGCTCCACGTGCTGAGATCCACGCTCTCCATCTTCTCCGCTTCCAAGCAGGCTTCAGGACAGGTGAAGTATCACCCAAACCAACAACTCCTCTAAAAACCCCTCTATCCCACTCCAACCTTTATTTCTGGAGTTATCTCGTGTGAGTGTGCCGCATACACTGTTTGATTGTGTTTTTAATAAAACCACGTTTATTATTTCAACTTCTGTGTGCTCCTTGACTCGGCATGGCCCCGTAGACATAGGGCTCAAGATCCTGCTAAGTTACCCTGCCTCTTGTAATGCTAAAGCAGTGCTCAGAGCTAATCTTCCCCACCTATTTTTGAGCACATTTTGGTGTCCCTCTCGGGACCCCCAGTAAACAGGGTAACAAATCTCTCCACATTTGCTGGGGTGAGGGGTGCAAGACCCCCGTGAAAGTGAAAAAAACATGAATAACTCTAGGCTCTCCTGAACCATATTTAACACAAAAATGTATGATCAGCATATTCAACTCACTGTCGATTCCTTTAAGGCATCAGGATTCCTTCACAAGGCAGAAGTGGGTGGCTGGTGGGGCTTACTGACACCTCCACTACTGCCCCACACCATTTTTAAGAGGGGTTAAGAAGCCTCATTTGCAGTTTCTCAATCTCACGAGGCTTGCAGTCCTTGTTAAAAATGGCATAAGGAAGCAGCAGAGGTGACAGCAAATAATCGATTGATAATCAAATCCACAAAAGTGAAACCCGCAAATGTGGAGGGCTGACTGTATAGGCCATTTCCGCACCGGGTATTTAAAATGGTGCACAGCGACCTCCGACGGAGGTCTTCTGCACCATAGAGTGGACTGGTGTGGACTACTTTTTGTAGTTCCACACCTCAGTCCAGTTCTGCGCGACCGGAACTGGTCGCGCAGCGTGCTTTTAAAAAACCTCCTTTCTGAGGTTTTTAAAAAGCATAGAGCGGGCAACCCCGTCTAGCTCCGTCACCGCGCTCCGGAGCAGATTTGCAGGCATGCGCAAGTGCATGCCTGCAGATCTTCTGGGGGCAGGCTTTCGGCTGGCGAGCTTCTCCGGTTGGTGGAGAGCCTCCACCAACCGGAAGCCGCCATTTTGGACGCCGGAGAACTGCAGAGCGGAGAACTCGTGCTGCTGCTCTTCGCGACGGACTCACCCGGTTGCAGGAAAAATCCGGTGAGTCCCATTTCTGCCCGATTCACACCCCACGTGCGGAAAGGGCCATAGATATAGATGATATAGATATAGATAGATATACTCTCCCTTTTTTACTCTTTACTTTAATTACTTACCCCAATATCATTGCTTTTCCAGGTATTCTCCCCACCCCATCAGCTATGTGGGTATCTTGCTCCAACATCACAACTACCTCAACTCCCATGTAAAAATCTTCTGTGATTTAGAAGTTTACAGTTATGAACTGGCTTCTGCTCTGTACTCTGTACTACTTACCCTATAGGTGTCAACATTGCCACCATCAACACAACGTATCTGAAAACTCACTAGCATAGCCAATCAAGAAACATGTGTGTGTGTGTGTGAAACAATAATTTCATTACAACAAATGTAAGACAGATGGTTTAAGATCACTCAGTATACAGAAGTATATGGTTTCAGTGAGCACCTTCTAATATCTTAACATATCTAATATCAAATAAACAATTACCCATTGTGACAGGCCCTTACTTCTCTTAGATTGGTGTGGTGGTTCCCAATCTGATAAAGTACTCTGTCTTTACCACACAGCTCTGCCTCCCTGGCTATACAACCACCTTCGTGTAAAAGGGCAAGGGTATTCCATGTTTGTTTTGAAACACTTAATGTTATGGTAGTGTGTTTTCTGTGTTACTTATCACTGTAGACAGCTCAAGCTGAGTCAGTGTTTACAAAGATAAACTGTAACATTTATTAAGATAAGAATAAGAATAAAGTAGCATGTTAGAGTTCAAATACAGTACAATGTTGATACAATTCCTCAGTGTACTCTTCAGAAACCGTTCAATTATGTTTCTAGACTTTCATGAAAGGCATAATTATCACACCACTTTGGCTAAACTACCACCAATGGCATAACCCTAAATCTAGGTCACACCTTCTGACCAGATCCTACTGGGGCTTAATTACTGTTCTGATTCTCACTAGGCTTCCACTGAGAACTAAACCTCCCAAAACAGCCACATTTTCTGGCTGACTGAGGGACTCTAATCCCTAGCTTCTTGAAAAACTCTCACTGCAGAAATAAAAATGCCCACAGGTACTTGACTTTATATAATTTTTTGCTCTCAGCCACAAGACCCTCCCATAGATTACTGGGCTGCGTTTCTCCCCTGAGGTGCTATTCTGGTTGCCTGTCAACCTGCTTTCAGGCTGCACTGGGACCCCAGATAACTACATCC
Source organism: Cyclura pinguis (assembly GCA_030412105.1). Lineage (NCBI taxonomy): Eukaryota > Metazoa > Chordata > Lepidosauria > Squamata > Iguanidae > Cyclura > Cyclura pinguis. The sequence continues at coordinate 242,511,060 of CM059599.1, read as the reverse complement.
CCAAAATTTATCACATCTGGCTATCCAACCACCTGCAGATACTACTCTCATTTTGTAAGCAAAACAATTAAGTAAAGCTGACCTCTCTGTCACCTCCATACACTGGCCCAAACATACATACATTTCAGCTGCTCTCCAACTGATACCATACTGCTAAGTAATTTTCTGAACTGTCACACATCAATTTTTGAATGCTTTCTTTCATACTCTCAGCCAATAACTAGCCACCTCCAACATTTCAAACATATTCTTTTCCATCTCCCAGCAGAACACTGACTATAAACCATCTAATATACATACATGAACACATGCTGAAATTCCCTCTTCTATACAACCCATTAAAGGGACAGGAGCTGTGATCCTTATTTCACCTGGCAAAACTCCTAGTCCATGACTTTCAGAAATGACTTTTCATTAAGTATGGTGACATTAGTTTTACAATGTTGAGAGCAATGAGTGATGTTTACCTAGTGTTTCAAAATGTTACTTGGAAGTTACTTGGGAAACATTTTGCCCATTTAAAAATGATGATGATGATGATGATGATGATGATAATGATAATGATAATGATAATAATAATAATAATAATAATAATAATAATAATGTAACAGGTTAGTAACATCAAATCCCTCACCACTGATTATACTGCATAGGGATAGTTTGACTTGCCAGGAGATCTTGTTATGGTTTAAAACAGTGCATAACTAATGTCAACTAATGTTTGTTTGTTTGTTTTTTAAGTAAGGTTAAAGTCAATCCATTAGCTTTAAAGTAAAGTTTCCAATTGCTAGAAACGGCTTGTTAAAAATTGTAACAGGAACTATAATGGTCCCTGCCTGGTCTTAGTAGTTGGTCATTTACTCTCAGTGGCTGGTTTAGATTTCCAGAAAGAATACCTATACAGAACACACTTTAAGGGCAACAATAGCCATTGCCACTGAAATCAATAAAATACATTTTCTCCACAATAAACAACAGCACTGTTGAGTATGTTTCTCAGTAGCAGGAAAGGGGAAGAATTAATTCCTTATGTCTCACAATCACAATTATCAGCCATTTCTATTCTTAAATTGCACATGATATGCAAATATACTTTAATGACATGCCTGGTTTGCAGAAAAAGACAATCTTGTCAAATTCTCCTGTCGAACCACATAAAACCCCATGTCACTTACATTTAGCCATTGTACTCCCCTGACTTGTATGCATGGCTGGTCCAAGATGTTTTGATGCCTAAGGCAGAGGACAAGATGATACACAGTTTTCAATTTCACATTCAGAAGCTAACTGGGCTACCATGTGAACAGAGTGCACAGGAGCTTGGCTGACAGGCAGCAAGGCCAACAGACATTTCACATGGGCATAGTGGAAAGGATAGCATAAGGTTAGCTTGTGTCTGTTGGATTAAACCTCCCCACTCCCAGAGAGTCTTTAGGGACAGTTTGTCGGCTTAAGGCTGTTGTGTCTGCTGGGCTTAAGGCTGCTTGTCTGTGTGACATGAGGCAGGCTTGCTTGTGTGCTTATTAGTGCTCTATTGTTCTATTGTGTTCAGGCCCAGAGGAAGTCAGTCAATGACTTTTTTGGGGAGTCCCTGGAGCTTGGGAAACAGAAGCAAGGCCAACAGGTATTTCATTTGATGTTTAGTGGGAGAGTTTTGCAGGGGAGGCCTGGAGTTCTGTTTCAGTGTCTACTTAAGACTACTGAATATGGATGATGAGGGAGCTGCTGCAGTCACCTGCAACAGCTGTGGCATGTTTGTACTCTAGCCTGGAGGATAAACATAGCTACAGTTGCAGCAAGTGCATATTGATTGCCCTGATGGAAGAGAAGGTCCAGCAACTTGAGGCCATGTATCTATTCATCAGTGTATTAGGGAGCATGAAGTTTTCTTGGACAAAGCAGAGCAGGCTGTCCTGGATGAGGAACTCATAAGGGATGTCTCTGAGGAAGAGGTCAGTTTCCAAACATAAGAAGTAGACACTTGGAGGAATGTGACACATAAAAGTAGAAAGGATTTTTGAGTCTGGAGCTGCACAATTGAATCAAAGCTCTCTCCCTTATCAGTGAGGATGAAGAACAGTAATAAGAGCAATAGTGTCAATCCTCAGAGAATGTGCAGGGGACCATGGAAGATTCAGTACATGGATCAGCCCCTGCCAATACCCAAAGGAGATGTGTGGTGATGGTAGGGGACTTCCTACTGAAAGGAACAAAAGCAGTGGTTTTGGGTGTGGCAAGATGTCTTGAGAAGTGTGCTGTCTCCATGGGGGAAAGATCTGTGATGTAATGAAATGGCTGACAAAATTCATCAAGCCCATTGACTATTAACTCTTTCTTTTGGTCCACAGGGGAACCAATAACACTGCAAGGCCCAGTTTTCAGAAGATCATAAGGGATTATGAGGCTCTGGGTAGGAAACTGAAGGACCTTAATGGACAAGTTGTTATTTCATTTCTCCTCCCATTTGAAGGTCACAGCCCAGAAAGGGAGAGAAGAGTGGAGGTAAACAACTGGTTCTGCAGTTGCTCTGCTGCTTGGAACAGTTCAGTTTTTTGGACCGTGGTTTCATGAAAATGGATTTCGGGGAAGTAACAATTTGCACGTCACAGAAGCTGGCAGAAATCTTTTTCTAAGAGTCTAAAAATGTAATAAGGAGAGTGTGACAGGCCCTTATTCTCCCTCAGATTGGTTTGGCAATTCCAATCCAATCAGGTGCCCTGTCAATATCCTCTAGCTTGACTTGACCCTTTTATCGCAGGGCTAGAGTCTTAAGTGTTCACCTTATCTTGTTAGAGGTCACTTTTAATACAGTGTTGATAAATTAACTGTTTAAAGTTAAAGCCTCAATCCCTGCTTTAGACACCAACTATCTGTGTCTTAATCACGCCTAAGCCATCCTCTCTAGCTAATTCTCAGTGAAGATTCAAAACACAGAGAACTTTGCCTTATATAGAATTCCTTTAGAATCTCCTCCCACACACAGCTCTGTTCTGGGTTTCATTCTGGAGGTGCTATTTCTGTTGCCTAGTAACCTGCCATCAAGTTGCACTAGCACCCCAAATAGCTAACCTCCAAAGCAACTTCATCAAAGAAACTGATTCACATTGGGAAGGGAAACAGAATTCTTGAGAGCAGGAATTCCTCAAGTGCTGGAGATAACAGCCTGAGTGCTATAGAGAGAACTGGGCAAATAGTCCAAGAGCTCAAAAGTGGGAGGGAAAAAAAAACCCTAAATAACCAATTAGGGAGAATGATGCATGGCCTCAGATGTCTCTACACTAATGCAAAAAGCATAGGAGATAAACAAGATGAACTTGAACACTTAACACAGGAAAACAAATATGATATAATAGTCATCAGTGAAGCATTTGCCTCATTCTGCCTACTGGTAGGACCAGTCCTGTTTATATGCACTTTTCCATCTTATGAAACAGAAAACGAACAGCTCAAGTGAAATTGAAAGTGGACAATATCTGTGACTCTAGTGTTCCCTCTATATGGTTCAATTCAGCCCATCTTCTAACTTGCTATGTTTCCTTACAATAACACTAGTTTATGGCAAAATGTTTAATACCAGCAATATTACTGAGTTCAGTCAGACAACTTGTTCAGTACTGTGATACAGTAAATAAATATTACTTTCAGGCAGTACCCAATGTTGCATTCTTGATGTCAAAAGTACAGGGTGGACTAAGCTGAAAAGACAACCTAAGTGTTTTGCTTTGCATAGTTTATATTTTTGCTATCTTATTAGGCTTATTGATAACAAAAAGTATTACACTGAGACTTTTTTTGCTGTGCCAGATCAGCAATGTCAGTGTCTTCACACAGAAATGTCTAAGGTATATGTTACTGCCCCAGCTAGTCCGAGCTTTGGGGATATTAAAAGATATCCTTTTGATATCATAATTCGGATTCACTTCTCTATTCCCCTCCACGTGCTTGCGAGGCCACCGGACAAGCACGTAAATAAGCTTGGCCATTAATAGCCGTAATATTCAAACTACAATACAGGCAGGCCAGAAATAGCTGACTCACTGCTTTAGGAGACCTCCAGGCAAGTACTCTAATTAAGTATGCACGATACTTACAAAAGAGCCTCTGCCCCGCGATGGCAGCTTGATGGCTAAACTATGCAATACCCAAGTACTCTGCGTTTGCATACTGGCTACTCTACTGAGAACCTCTACGATAACTCAATCATTCAGATTCTGACCTTTCGGAGGCTTTGTCTCCAACTCCAAATCTATTGTTTTCCCCCAAGTACGGCATAGCCTGCAGTCACAATTCTCCTTATAAAAACCCTTGATTCCGAGACCTTCCTGGGATTGCTCCCGAGTTTCATCCCGCCTTGCTGCCGCTTTGCTTGGCAAGCCTCCCCTCAGCTCCACGTGCTGAGCTACATCGCACCCCAGCCTCGCTCTCTATTTTTCCGGGCTTCAGGACAGGTGAAGTATCACCCAAACCAGCAATCCCTCTAAAAATCCCTCTATACCACTCCAACCTTTATTTTCTCTAGTTATCTTGTATGAGTGTGTCTCATACACTGTTTTGCTTGTATTTAATAAACATTAGTTATTATTTCAACTTGTGTGTTCTCCTTGATTCGACCGGACCCCATAGACATAGGGTTCAAGATCTCGCTAAGTTACCCTGCCTCTCGTAACGTTAAGCAGTGCTCTGAGCTATTTTTCCCCAACTTTAGTTGAGCACATTTTGGTGTCCCTCCCAGGACCCCCAGTTCACAGGGTAACATATAGCTTCCCAGGAAGGTAACAAAGAAAGATTCAGTGCCCACTCGAAATGATATTCTTTCATTCAGTTTTATAATTTCATGACACTGCATAGACACACAAAACTAGGCTGGCTGTCACTCCCATACACTTGAATAGATGAAAAACCAGCCTAAAAAGTTTCTTAGTTTTTGTGATTCATAGTATATTCCTTTTTGCTATCACAAGAAGCATCTTTTCCCTCAAACTTTAGGGAAAGCAGCCTTCATCTGAACAGCCTCAAGAGATGTTTCTGTGCTTTGCATTATAAATAAGATACATGTATCATAATGAAATTGGAATGCTTATACCACTGTAATTTAAGAAGCTCAAAGTTGCATATGAAAATCACTTATTGCATGCAGTGTACGATAATGTTGCATAAATCCCTTGAACCAACAACGGAGATCTGTACACAAGGTCAGAATCTAACCATGCTGTTCTTTACTAGATTGGAGACCTAGATAAAGTTTGGATTGGATACAGATGAAGACTTGGCTCAGCATCAGAATTGCAACATCCATCCAAAGATGGATCCAGTAGAGAAACATCTTCCCATATACACTGCAGTGTAAGTATGACTGGCATGAATGCAGATCCATGTCAAATATCTTGAACCACAAGTCATGCATAGTGCTTTTCTACATGCAACTATAAGAGGTTTGGAGCTAACAGATATTCTCTTATCATATCATTTCAAATAATTCACATAGGAAAAAGGGAAATATTGATATTAAAGTGTAGATTTCTAAATGTTACAAGTACACATATGCTGAGTCTATGCTTTTATGTTTCTGTTAATTCCCTAAACTGTTAATGTAAGACAGTTTCTACCAGTATCTTGTAAATAAAAAGCGAGGAGGATTTAATAAGAATAAAACTGAGGGGTCATTTGTATGCCAGAAAGTAACTGATAAAGTTTGTGCCTATCAAATTCTATTTATATTCACAGATGAGGGAGATTATAGTTCATTTCATCTAACTGGAAACAAACATACTTATGGCTAGAAATTTATTGATTTCTTAAGTTTTGGATTTCAGTTCTAGTGATATTAGCCAAGATTCAGATACCTTTAGAAGCATGAAACTATTTTGTATGCATAACAAGGCTTTCCCACTGCAGTCTGTGGTACAACAGAGACCATCCTTGAAACTCCACCATCCTTCCAAAATTATTTGACAGGATGGGGAAGGTAGCTGCCTGGGAAAGAGAACCTCAGTATAATTCTGACATTTCAATTCAAGCATTTTAATCAATTATTATTGCTGCAAGGGAATGGAAGAACTGCGCTCCCAGCATTATATATGCCAAACCACTATGTCCTATGGTAACCTTGTAACATGTGGATAGAGCACTGGAGCTTTCATGTGCATTGAACATTGGAAAAACAAACAAACTGCAACAGAGACTCTGACAAAGCTGCCTTCCCTGACACCATCTTTTTCTACCTCCATTGACCATTAGAGCTTTCATGTGCTTAGACAAATGTTTTGTTCCTCAGATGTTTACAATGGGCATTACAGATACCAAGGGTTCGGCAGCTTGGTGAATGTAGCATGAAGAGATGTGGCTACTCAGCAAAACCTTATTCACATATTGAAAGAATGAATGAATCAAGCTCTGGACGAGATTGAGATGATTAACAGTAGGCTGCCATTCACACTTCATAGTTATAATGCTATGTTCCACTTCAGCTGCCATGACAACCTGTCTATGGAATCCTGGAGTTTGTAGTTTGGTGAAGTAATAGTTCTTTCTGACTAAGAATTCTAAGTGCGCCTCCCAGAAATAATGATCCCTGGTTTCCATAGAATGGAACTAGGCCAGTTAAAGGAGAATCATGGTGATATAACTGTGTAGTGTGAATGGACCCCAGGAGAACCTATAGAACAATGGGGAAAACTAGATTCAGACGATAAAATTACTTAGAAGGGGAGATGACAGAGACAGATTGGTTTGCTTGTTTGCTAAATTTATTTCCCATCTTTCTGCCCAAAAAGGAAGGCAGGGGTAGTCAAAGTAGTTAATGAATGAGGAGAAAAAGGGAAAATAAAATGGAAATTAGTGGAATTGTGGAGAGGAGAGGAGAGGAGAGGAGAGGAGAGGAGAGGACAAGGGAGGGAGATTGAAGTCCACTAAAAGTTCAAAAAGCAGTCATGTTCTTTAGAGGATTTAGGTTAAATTATTAAACAGAATGATTACTTCTTATTGTTTTTAAGAGGCTATTGTATGATATGTTTCATAAATAAATAGATGTTTATCTGTGACCTGATCTGGGTAGACTCTAAGTACAGAATCCTATATATTACTTTTGAATTAGAACAATGAGACTCCATAGTGGTATGCCTTTGATTTTCTATAATAAACAGGAAAGATATAAAAATACAGTCATAGGTATGGATTTTCATGTTGGCATCTCCTTCCTGAACTTCTTCATTCCACTAAGGAGTTTATATTTTGTAACATAATATAACATTATTTGCTGGAAAAATAATATTACCAAAAAGTACTAAGTACTGTTCCATATTTTTTGTCAAGTTCAATTTTCCCTCTAATAAGAAACATGTCCTATCTAGTGGAGGAAAGCTTCCAGCCAAAGGGATAGTCGCTCCCCACAAAGAATCACTGTTCATGCTCAATAGTCCAGAGTATGATCTTTATTTATTTCTTCATATGAACTTTGCAAAAGAAGTGGGAGAGACTGGACTGCACATCATGTATGAAAAAGAAATTGGATATGTGTTCATCCTGCTTGCACTCTGAAAATTCTCTGAGATGGAACAGGGAGATTTTCATGGAGAATAAAGGATTTCCAAAATGAGGCCTCCTGTGTTGCCTCAGCATTAATTCTAAGTAGCACAAAGGTTCTGCTTCAGATATCTGATCAAGTTAGTAATGGTATGTATTGAGGACTCAGGGTGGGTTCATATTCCCCCTGATGTCACATGTTTTAGTGAGCCACCACAAGGCACACAGAACAGGCCTAATGCTGGTTATATCACATCACCCCAAACACAATAAGAGGAATCCTGTTGAGCAGTTATGAATGTGTAACCTAGTATTATGAACTCATCACTATTTGGTATTCTTGATGCCTATATAGCCTGCACTATGGGAGCTACATAGGGACTGTAAAAGTCTCCCGGTTTCTGCTTACCGGAAAGCAGTTGCTGACGTTGACAGGGTTCTGTTCCCCTGTTGATCACGAAGCAGCTGGTTGACAAATTCCCCCACTCCCTCCTTCGCACAAACTATCTCTGGGTTGTTCACAGGAGGGATGAAACATCAGTCAGCTATTTCCCAGTTGAGAGGGGCACAGACCCACATTGATCACAATGGCTGCTTCCCAGTAAGTGTGGACTGGGGGGAATGGGACAAGATTCACTGCATACCACCATTACTATGGTTTTTACACATACATAAATCCTAAACAGGATTCTAACTAATGCTTTTCAGCTGAGTTCACACCATCACTTATGAGTTGTCAAATTACACAAATTGTAGTGTAGTGAGCAGAGGGTATGACTTGCCTGAGGAGATTCTGGTTTAAATATTTTCTCATCATTGAAGCTCCTTTGGTCACTTTCATCATTACCTGACTCACAGAGTTGTAAAGGTAAAATGAAGAACACCTGTATTTTATACACAGACACAAGCTCCCTCCAGTAAAGAGGGGATAAAGTTCTGTACACATATTTATTAAACTAAGCAATAGCGCTTATAATCACCTGTGCTCACGAAAGACAATTAAACAATGTAGAAAAGCGTGATGATAAGAAGAAATGTACATATTTTCCAAGTTTCATATCCTGTGATAAAGCAAGATAAACCAAACAGTGGCCAAATAAAATCCTTTATATATTGCATATCTATCCAATGCCATTATGGTTGTCAAAATCACTGGATTAAAGTTGATGCCATAAGTTAGACTCTCCCATGATAATTTCTGTTTATCCAGCATAGTGTTCATCCACATAACCAAACACAGTATTTTTATATTCTCTTCTACAATTGTTCATTTACTCTGCCTACTCTGATTGTAAACCACATTAAAGCAAGCTTGCAAACTAAAACACTGAAAGTAGACACAAAATCTAATTATCTTTTGTTGCAAAATGCCATATGTTTCTTTTAACATCAAACAATGAAGTAGAGCACATTCATATTTCAAGGAAGTCTTTGATAGTAATGAAGGAGAAGATAAGCATTATTTTGGCCTATATACTGTGCATATGTTAAATTTTCATTGCTTGCTTTTATCCTGTCCAAATATTTATTTTTCATGACACAGAAGAGTAAAAAGAAAACAGGTGACGTGCCTTGTCACTTTCATGGTAGACATAGTTTTGGATCCAGTTATGGTCTTGCATAGAGTTTTGTCAGTATCTTGATCCTTTCACAAAAGACCAGATGGGTTTTCTTTTTCTTTTTGAGACAGTGTGAAAAAGGGAGAAAGAATCTAAAATAAAACATACACTGATATTTTCAAGAATGACCCCATTCTTTTAAAGTAGCACAATGTATTCAAAATGCAAAATAAAACAATTGCTTTTAATGGTGGAAGAAAAATCCATATCACCAGTTAGAAAAAGGAATAATACCATTAATAATCTATATCCAGAATACTCCATCAGTACTTTTTAGTAAATAAATCATGTATCAGAACTGATATGCCTTAAATGAACAGGAAACAAAATCCACACATAGCACACCACATGCTATGTCTACCTACCCATGCTTGATCACTATCTGTGTCTGATTGTTCTAAAATAATGGCCATTTCTGCTCTACACTGTTATAGTGCTACTGTTCTATTTTCAACATCTTGTGGAATTCTGGGGTTTGTAGCTTACCGGGGCCAATGACCTCTCTGGCTGAGAATTATAAATGTCCCTTCTTAAACTGCAAACCCCAAGATTCCACAGGATGTTGAAAGTGGAATAATAGCACTGTAACAGTGTAGTTTGGAAATGGCCAATGTCTCAGCAGCGCAATTGGGCATCTCCTATTAAACCAACCACTAGTGAACCTCAAGTAGGCAGACATTTTACAAGGAAATGAGTTTGCAAACTTTTCCTCTAACCGTATTGTGCAATAAAAACTGAACCATTCTGCAATATTATAGTACACATAGAAATTAAATAGAATTTAATCTTCACTATTAAAACAGAGAGCTACACACAGTGCTAAGGCTGAGGCTGCAATCATAGGCCCTTTTCACAGAAGCCTCCCATCCTGGCATGGGGCAGGACCATGAAGACGCTTCTGCATGATGTTGTCACGGTCCCATCCTTCTCCTGTTACCAGGCAGCATGATCACGGATTAAATCATTGATGCCTTTTCCCCATCAGTGACCCATTATTGCACAACCATCTGCACTTACCTGGCCTGCGGAAGCACGGGAATCTTAATGGAGGTGCCTCCTGCCCCAGTGCAGCCTGGGAAAGTGCCTGACTATGCTGCTGAAGGAAGAGGCATATCCATTGTGCTTCCTTCAGCATGGAACAAGCTAGCATGGAGGGGAATGCTCTCGTTGCTGCTGGAATGGCTACTGGAGAACCACAAGGGTACAGAAAGGGCCATAGACTGAGGCCATTTCCGCACTACAGTGGAGGAGCATTTCACCGAATGTCACGAGCAGTGTTTTTTACTCCGACTTACCCCGATTCCTATCTGCATGCCCTCCAGTTTCAATTGAAATAAAGTGGAGAAAATCATTTGTAGCTTCCGCATCACCAATTCTTGTGGAACTCCTATTTCCCTCCCTCACTCTACCCCACCACTGCTGATTGGTCAATTTAAAAAAAAAACCCTTGTAGAAACCATTGCTATGCTTTAGTGCAAGTGGTGTGAATCTATATAATGCTTCTGCATATAGGAAAAAATGCAGCAGAAATGGTTTGGGTGGCTTATATCAGAGTTTTTCCATTTTTACAATACATCAGTTTAACGTCGATATTAACCACACTAAGACCTCAACTCATGCGGAACCATGGAGGACAGAATGACATCAACCCGGTTTAACATGCAGATATAAAAGTGACAATATGACGCTACTGCAATGTATCAGCCTTCACCCTTTCCGCATCCTACCTTTTCTCGGTGCTGGGGTGCGGTGCTTGCGCAAGCAGCCTCTTGTGAGAGGCCCTTGTGTCCAGGTTTCTTCAGCTCTGCACAAGCTTCCTGTTCGTGCGAGAGCCCCACCTATTCCTTTCACAGTGCAGCCTGGGACCTTCCCAGGCTGCACTGAGACAGCAAGCGTGACTGGCCTGGCTTCCAAGGCTCCGCACACAAGGTAAGTGCACGCGGGGCCTGGGAGCAATGCATGACCGTGCACCATTTTTGGCTTAAAGCCAAAAATGAAAAAGTATGCGAGCGGTGACTGCCAGGCCCTGGAGCATTGCACAAATGTGAGTGCATCGTGTGGACCGCTCCTCACATTTGCGCGATGCTCGAGGGGCATTTTTGCATCAAAAATGCCTTGCGAAAAGGGCCCTTGTGTGGAAAGAGCCTGAGTCTTCATTCATCCACACACTTGTGTGGAAAGAAGTCTTATTGAATAAATTAGACTTGCTTCAGAGCATACAGAAGCATACAGAGCATACAGAATATCTAAACATACCACAGGATACCATAAACATACCATGGCACTGATATATGGTACATTCAATCCATGCCTCTTATAAGCACACATACTTAAGTTTGCTCCTTCTGTTGTGGAACTAAATGCCACTAGAATCTTGGTGTCATGACAGGAAAAGCTTGCCACCACAAGCTTTTCATATTGGCCAATCAAGAGAGGATGATAGATTTCCGGTGTCCAGTCAGCCCAAGTTGTTCTCTGCTAGATGCCAACTGCCAGCTAACAGGCCAGGTTCAAGAACTTGTAATTATCTTTAGATTAATTTAAGATTATTATTCAAACTGTAAGCTAAAAACACATTTAAAGACAGCCTCGGTATTATCATCCGTAGGAAGTTCTTCTAATTATCCTATTTTAAACACAATTTTTCTTGGCTCATCCTTCCAGTGAAGGAGAGAGAGCTAACCTTATTAGGAGAAAAAATCCTCTGTCAGCCAAACAACTGTTGTTTAAGACAGAGGAAAAGTAAGGTGTGGCTACTGCTGCCACCTCCTCTACAGGAGATAAGCACACAGAGAACCCCTTGAGCTCTCTGCTCCAGAGAGACCAACATTATATTTTGCTCTATTTTCAAAGAAATGTTCTGTGCACAGGTGAGTCTCATGCTGGGATTCTGATGGATTTAAGGTCTTAGTATGCAGATTAGTATGGAAATAGGAAAAAGAGGCAGGAGCAATATGTATTGTTTCCTATGCCGCAGAAGTCTGTTCTCATCGGGGGCCTCTCAAATTAGCATTGTTTAGAGATTAGTTTCCACTAACACAGCTAAAAAGTTCATGCTACAGCAACACTTCATATTTCTGAATAAAACAGATGCTTGACAGTGCAGGCCTGTGTAGATTTACACTGGAGTAATTTTAATGATATTGAACGGGGCTTATTACCATGCAACCATATATAGGTTTGCTACTGAAGCATGTAAGGGAAGAAAATGTTTTGGTAGGACATTTGTTTTTATCAGTAATAGAACTTGAAGCTTTTTTTTTAAAAGGTTGTGTTAGGTTTAGCTGTTACTGTTCAAAGCTCATGAATGACCTTATAAAGCATTAATATAATAAAGCATTAGTAATGCTTTACTCTTACGTTGCTTTATTATTTTATTATCATTCTTATGTTTTTAAAAAATTAGAATGATCCTAACCTCCCCCCAAATTATCATCCCATAAAGAGTTTTTTTTAATTAAAAATGGCCAGTAAATGTCACTTATTCCACTAAAAAGTAACAACATCAAAGGTTTTTCTGCTGCTTCACAAAAATGTGCTATGCCCTCATTGTCACAAAATGTAGTGTGAGGCAGATAGGTAAATTACCTGCAGCATGATAGTTCCAGTCTCTTGTCATTAAAGATACTTTGTAATTTTGTTAACAACACAATACATTTATTTGAATCATCACATTTATTGTTGCTTTTTTTCCTTTCAGACTCAGTAAAGCCAATAGATTTTGGCCATTTCTGCCCTACACTGTAATGGTGCTATTATTCCACTTTCAACATTCTGTGGAATTCTGGGGTTTGTAGTTTACTGAGGTCCAAAAACTCTCTGGCTGAGAATTCTAAAGGCCCCTCCCTAAACTGCAAACCCCAGGATTCCACAGGATGTTGAAAGGGGAATAACAGCACCATAACAGTGTAGGGTAGATATGGTCTTTGGCAGCTATCTCCTAGTAACCATTCTGTTTCCAAAAATGTCCTGGACAAGATGTTCCATTCCTCCAGAGCATTTCAGAGAAGAAACTGTCACTTCCATGTGTACACACATCCCTGATGGTCACCATTTTTTCCCAAATGCCCTAGAATTGTGTGACAGCTGTGGCATTCTGGGAAATAAAATGGTGATCACCAACATACACCCACAAAGAATGGACTCTGTTGCCAAGAAAAAGTAAGCCCAATCACCTCCAAATGATTGATAGCATGAAAATGAGCCTTAATTCATATCCAAAGGTCAGTTCAGAGCCTGCTGATGAGGTGTTGCTCTACCTCACAGGTATTCATTCAACATGACCATCTGAAGAACGCGTAGGAATCAGTCTGTGCAGAAATTAGTTTGTTCCTCTCAAATATATCCTATACAATTCCACATGTATAAGTATGAAGACTTTAAACCTATGCTTCCTAAAGCAGCCAAACACTTTTTGAGCTGATTTCTGGACAACTGTAAAGAAATATGAAAAAAAAAAAAAATCTCTTTGTAGTCTCACAATTTGAATGACTTTCTATGTTTTATTTCAAAAGGAAAACATGGTTGCCTTTCCTAGTTTTGAAAAGTGGTAACTTTTATTTCCAGATTTTACCTTTTAATGTCTAGCGTTAGAAGACTTGATGGTGCTACCTTTGGATGTCAGGCTCAGATTGGAATGTGATGAAAGAGGACATATGACATTACTGGATAGTAAAATGCCTCAGGCCACAAGCAAACCTGTCCTTGTTAATTTTATCTCAAACCCATTAGTGATTTGTCATTGCCTCTGAATTTTTCAATCCATTTTCTCCATAAAAATGTCGAGCCGTCTCTTAAATTCATTTATGCCATTGGCTTTTATGACCTTCCTTGAAATCTTACTTTTTGTTATTTTCTTGCCTGTGTGAAACAGCTCTCTCTCAATGAATTCCCAGCTCGCTCTTAATTTTCTAAATTTAGTTCTGAGGCTATGTGTGCCATAGTTACCAATGGGAACATGTTGTGCAATGATTTTTCTTTTGACCTATCTTCAAACTTGTTTTTGTTTTTGTTTTTTTGCCACTGTGTTGAAACCTTTTATCATTGCTTACCCCTAAACCCATAAAATACAATTCAATCTAGATCTTTTCAACCTTAAAAATTATATATATGTATGTATGTATGTGTGGGTATGTATAGTAAATTGTTAAATATAGATAGTACAAAAAGAACTTCCATGTACATACAATCAATCCTTGTTCATTCCAACATAGGACTATTCAATACTGATGCTGTACTTCATTCAGTAATGTCTTGGCAAATATATTATTTTAGTGGTTACTGGACTAATGTGGATAATTTCAAACGCTGAACAATCCCCCGTAAGAGGGGGAAAAATCCAGATTTTAACTATGTTATAAAGTCCATTTATATTAATAGGACTTCTTTCAGAGTCAATTTTTCAAGGACAGAATAGGCAGTTAAATATTATTATCATTCATTCATTTATTTATTTATTCAATTTTTCCTGAATGCCACTCAAAGCATCTTACATCATAAATTAAAATATTGCTTATGACAAAGTTCTGGGGGTTTGGAGTGCCAGTGCAGCTTAAAAGCTTGAATGTAGGTTGCTAGGCAACCAGAATAGCACCTCAGAAGAGAAACCTAGTTCAGTAATACGTGAGAGAAAAGTCTATATTAAAACCAAGTACCTGTAGTTATGTGGATTCCTTCAGTGAGAGCCTTGCAAGGAGCTAGGGAGTAGAGTCCCTTAGGGCCTTATCACACTACGGCCCTTTCCACACCTTGCTTGTATTCCATGACGTCCGGGCATCATTCCAGCAGTGCCTTTGCCAGAATGGGAGCATGTCCCAAATGCTACCTTCCGCACCCGACCAGCTGCCAACACATGGTAGCATTCGAGACACTCTCCTTCCTTCTGCAACGCAGCCAGCTTCTTCCTGTGCTGCGCTGAGGAAGGAAGTGCATTGATAATGCTTCTGCCTTTCCTACATGAACCAGCTGACACGATCATTGCATGAAAGGGGCCTATTAAAGGATGTTTTCCAATAATAGGACAATGCATGATTGTGATGGCTGAGGACGCGACAGGAGCAGGAACGCAACAATGTCGAGCATTAGCATATATTGCAGACTAGCTTCAATGCATTCAGGATGGGGCTATAGAGCAGAAAGGTACACTGGTAAAAGTGTTATTATTTTACTTGAACTATCATGGCATCATCGTATGGCAGCCTGGGATTTGCAGTTGGGGAGGCATATAGAATTCTCTGCTTGGGACTCACTAAACTGCAAATCCCAAAATTCCACAGAAAGTTGCAATGGCGATTCCACAGAAAGTTGCAATAGTATAGTATAAAAGTATAGTGTGACAAGGCCCTCAGTCAGCAACAGAGTATGGCTGTTTTGGGAGGTTTAGTTCTCAGAGGAAGCCTAGTGAGAGGCAGAAGTGTAAATGAACTGTAGTAGGATCTGGTCAGAGAGTGTGACCTAGATTAATCTTTTGGTTAGGAATTTAGCCAAAATGCTATTGTATGATAGTTGTGCCTTTTCATGAAAGTCTGAAAACATGATGGAATTGTTTCTGAGCAGAGAGTTAACTGACAGAGTAGCATCAGTATGGATGTTGAAGTCCTCCAGGATGACAAGCCAAGGGGACTCCGAAGCCATCACCAGGGCCAGATACCTGTCTAGATAACTAGTTAGCTATCATTGACCAATACAGTTATTTGTATCCTCTCTGATGGAATACAAGTCCTTCCAGAGCATCTTGGGAAAACAACAACGAATAAATTAAATGAACAGTAAAAATACATGAGCAACACAACACATAAACTATTTTTTTAAATAAAACTTTAACATAACTCTTCTCACACAGCTATTTATGATAAAGGCTTTGAAAGTGGGAACCTGCCTCTGGAGCAGGCATCTGAGATGCACACCTTTGTATCCTTTCCTCTTCTGCAGTCTTTCCCATAGTATCAGAAGAAATGGGGGCTCAAAAAGGCTGATCCAACCAAGAAGCCATGCTTATACAAAAACTCACCACAGCTCAGGTGGGATGAATAAACAAATCTGGGTCTATGCAGAGAGACAAGTTGCCAAACATACTAGCAGTTTTGCAGCCAAGAATGTTCTTTACAAGCACAAATGAAATCTCACTGACTAGCAAGGTCTTTAAATATCCTTGAACAACTCACAAAGAAAACATTATGCAGGTGCTTTGAGCATTGCCTTTCTAGCTTCACTTCCTTCTTCCTCCATAGAAGGCATCAGTGGGCATCTGCTGTCTCACCACTGCCCTCTCTTCCATTTAGGTTGCCCCCCACAATTTATTTGTTTCATTAAAGTTTTCTCCAACACTGAATCCAATATAGCATAGCATAAATTAAAACAAAGTGCAGCTAAACAACCTCATAACAGAACAGGTTATTTTTTTTAAAAAAAAACTGCTTTATAAATATTAAAGCATTAAAAACAAAACAATTAGAATAATGGCATACTGTCCCACCACTATGTAAATATTCTCACATACAACCAGGTAATTTTCAAGTGTCTATTTAAACAGAAAGATATTCACCTAATAATGGAAGGAGAACGAAGATGACAGCAGCTTAGTCTCCCGTGGGAGAGAATTCCATGGCCTACATTGAGAACCACCAAGAAGTTCCTCTTACATGTTCTCACCAGATGGACCTGTGACAATAGTAGAACTGAGAGAAAGTCCTCCTCTGTGAATTTTAAGACTGTACAGGCTGTTTTAGGGATCTACAACCTTTCAGATAGTTTAGATCCAAGCTTTTAGTATAGCCTTCATAGCATTTGTTTCATCTTATCAACAACAAAACAACAACAAAAACTCTTGTTCCAGGAAAAGTGTTCATCTTAGTTGTTATCTTATGAGGGTGCTCTACTACTTACTCCAAAGTTCCTACAGTTGTTTATGGTATGATGCAACTGATATGGTAAAATAGTTCCTGACTGAGGTCTGTTGGACTGATGGTTGATTGTCTGACATGAAGTGAGCCAGGCCTTCAACACACACACACACACACATTGTTGGATCAAGAAATGATTAGTTTGATCTTAAAAATCAAAATGTGATTTGTGCCCCAAATCACACCTGTATATGCATGTATAGGAAAAGGCAAAAGATATCTAATTGCTTGTTGTTTGATCATGATACAGAATATAAATCAAAATTATTCTGCACTAAATGAGACTTCTAAATGAAATAGTCATGCTAGAGTAAATAAATAGCAGCAGTTTTAAAGAAACAAATGTAAATAAACTAAAGTTCAAAGGCAAGGTACCCTGAGAAATAACTCAGCCTCTGAGTTCACTTTTTAAAATATACATATTTATATGAGTAAGGGAGTCAAGTGGAATAAAATAAAATGAAATACAACACTCCACAACTAATAATGTCAGGCAAACAATAAATTTACAAAACTAATCTATTCTACACAAGCTGAGCTAATGAGTGTCATATGGGTCACATCCTCAAATTGCAAATAAATGTTATCATTTATCAAATGAACATGTTATTCAATAAATCTTCACCACCATGGTTTGTACTTATCTTCTGTATCATTTCATATTCCTTTCTGATTTAACTAACCATTTCCTATGTCTGACCTCAAATAATAGAAAGGTACAGAAATCAGACAGTAGTTAATTCACAAGCCATATCATTTAAAGCAAAAGAGAACCAGAGACAGATGTTGATGTGTTCCTTTTTGTTTCCTTTTTGCTACATACACTATGCACAGCTATTATGCTGTGATACATTTTTCAAAGACTTCTGAATACACCCAGCTCGCACAAAAAGGGCACACTGAGAGGGAAGTCTTGGTAACTCTTTCCTTCCCTTCACACCTGGGGTAATGCAAATATAGGATAATTTTAATTTCTGTTGTTATATAAACATTTCATTGGCTCTACTGTTTCTATTTTGTTTCATTTTAATGGCTGTAAACCATTCTCTATCTTAGGCAGAGACAAGTGTGGAAGTAAATGAAAGGACTGTTACGTCAAATCTGAGATAAAAGAACCAGCATCAAACATATATATAGACAATGACTATGGAATAACATTAGAGATGAACAAATCAGTCAGTTTTCCTCTGATCAACAGTTATTTTAAAATGTCCAATTCTTTCCATGCTCTTTATGAAGACACCTCTAAATTTCAGTCAGTTCTTTCCAGTATGAATTAGCTCATCTGCATCAGCTAAAACTGATATGCATATCCTATGGCCCCTTTATAGAAAGGACAGTATTGTAGCTGCTAAGGATGACTAGGGGAGGAAAAACAAAACACGTTTCAGTCTCATTTCTGTATGGAAGTAAAGACTTTTTAGCACCTGAGACCAGCAGCAGAACAAACTATACCTTGCCTTTCAAATCCATACATTTACAAAGTGTACAATGGATTTTGAAGGAGAATAGTGCACAAAGCCTTGCATGCATTTAAACAATGTGCACCACTTTTTGAAAACAAGGGGGCCAAAGATGCTTTAATCAATTGAAAAATAGAAGCAAAGTAGATGTTAGAAACATCTGTAAGCATAGAGATGCATAGAAAGAGGTGGTGAGAAAAAAAACAGACAAAAACTTTGAAACAGGAAAGGGAGGGGCAAAAGTTAGATACTCCAGTATAGAAGTAGAATGGAAAAAGAATGCCAGTGGGGTACTAAGAGAAAAAAAAACTAACACATTTCCACATCCATAAAGATGACCAGACAGTCATTGAAAAAACAGGGGGTCACCCTAATTATGCACCAAAAGCTGGGTTATATACTTTGGAATTCACAACCAGACTTTTGCAAGAAAACTCTCAAAGCACTCTTCCTGATTGATGACTTTGTCCGTTTTGCTTTCTCAGTACATTCAATTCTGTTCTTGAAATTTATGAGGTTTTGTATTCTTTTTTTTTAATCAAAAAAGAAAAAAAATTCTTTCTGATCCTTAATTTGGGTGATACAAAACTGGAGCTGGAATCATGCAGCCCTCAAAATGTTCTTGGCCTCTAAGCCATGGGAGCCCTAGCCAACATTGGTAATGGCAAGGAATTCTGAGAGTTGCTGAACAATATATTGAGCACCATATGATTCCCATTCCTGGTATAAAATTTCAGAGTATATGTATATTGTATGGCCAATGGTTCAAATAAAAGCTAAAAGGTATGCATGAAGTGGAAAAACCTCTGCTATTTAGGTTGGGAAGAGGTGAGCATGCTGATCATAGCTGAAGTGGGAATTCATTTAAGTTCCTTTAATCAGTGTTTAAATCTGTAAAGCAGGTGTGGACAACTAGTGAAGGTTGGGGACTGCATTCCCATCCTAGGGATCCTTGGAATCCTTTCACACCCACACCAAATTGAAATTGCCTTCAACACCCACTGAAGGAGCATTTCCTTACACTATAGGAAGAAAAGAGACTTTTTTTTGCTTGAGGAAGTGACCCAGAAGTCAACTTCCTGTTGACTTCTAACTTCTGGCCCACTTCTTGTTGAAGAAAAAGTTTCCCCTGGTCCTAAAACAGCCTTGAAGTCCTGAAAATGTACTAGAATTGCTTTCTATGCTTCCTGTGGAGCATTTGGGGAAAATATTTTAAGAAAAAAGTCCAAAAGCTGAAGGGTTGCTTGCCCTGGGAACCAAAAAAAAAAAAAAAGACAGCCATGAAGTCTGTAGATTTCTCCATGTCTGCTTTAATTGCAGCCATACATAGCAGAAACATTTTCAGAAAGTCAGACATTCTATTCATCTGTTGTTTAATGGGGAAGTGAACATGTAGAAGTAAGTCTCATTTTTGCTTCTCTGAATAAAAAGTTAGCTTAACTTAAAGTTAGCTTAAAAGTTAACAAGGTTTTTTTTTTTTTTTTTTTTGTAAGAAAGGTTCTATATTTGTTGGATTGGAAAGGATCACTATAATATGCAGGACCTTTTTTGTTTACCAGGTCTTGAAAATATATTGTGCATTTTACTTACATTTGTGCCTTGTAGGTTTATATTCTAGCAATGATCTTGCAAAATAAAACTATTTTCCCATCAGTAGTGGCCACAAGAAAATAATAATCTCAAAAGCTTGGAAGTAGGCATGGAAAGAATATTTGAAAATATTTAAAAAATGTTAGAAAAAATGTATTTCATGTTTTGATAAGCCCTGATGAGAAGAATAATGGACTAATGAGAATCTTTGGTGTAAAATTCCCACACAGTTGTTTAGTTTGGGGGGTGAGGTGGTTCATAGAAAAGAATATTTCAACACAGAAATATTAATTCCTGCAAAGAAAATGCTGTAGTGGCCATTTCATCTCTGTAAAGTTCACACATGGTTGATTTGCATAGAAAACAGCACTTTCCACGCTGACAACAGCATTTTCTGCATGGGCAGAAATACTAATTCCTGTTCAGAGCTGTTTTCTGCAGAAAACATGATATAATGAGGATTTATTCTGTGTAAAATTCACACATTTTTATTTGCATAGAAAACAACATTTTCTGTGCAGAAAACAGCATTTTCTGTTCAGGAATTAATATTTCTACATTGAAATATTATTTTCCATGCACAAAATGCTGTTTCTTGTGCAGAAATATTGTTTTCTGCTCAAAATAATGATACATTAATTTTGTGTAGAATAAGTCCTGAATGATGAATAGCCTTTGAGAGCTACATGATTTTTGAAGGCTTTCTTGCAGTGGGGAGAAAATTAATGAAATTACTCTTTTCTACCTCTGAGAAGGAACTTAGTGAAGAATTACACCCATACCAGGAGGCAGCATTGTCTCTTCTTCAGGCTTCATGGGCTGCACACATAGAGGTGGAAAGAAATTTTATGAGAGTGTTCAGTTTCAACAAAAGTAACAGTTTTGTTGTATTCTTATTCTTGTTGGGAGAAAAAATGCACAGAAGCATACTATATATCAGGGAGAACTGAAGAGACTAGGTGACATGCAAATAAATGCATCAAATAGGAAAATATGCAAATTTCATTGTGGAAGGCAAACACAAAGTCACATAATTTGATATAAGGTAAGGATCAGAAGAAAATGCAGGTGAATTTCAGAGAAGCCCAAGAAATTTGATACTGAGAGACCCATAGCATTGATGTATCTCTGATTTATATTGTCTTTGGATGTGCTTGGCTACTGTACCTAACATGAGCCTTATGGAAAGAGCGCATGTGTTTTCATGAGCAGCTTGTAGCAGCCACATGTGATCTCCAAAGTTACTCCTCCCACAAAGCCTCACCTAGGAAGGTGAAGGCAACTGGGCTGAAGTTGTACAGGAAAGTGGAGAGAAAAAGAAGGAGGTAGAGAGGAGAGTGGAGAGAAGGGGCAACTGTGACCAGATGTGACTTCATGCCTCATGTGCCTGAATAGTTTCTGCCATCCTGAATTGCAAGATAACTAGCTCAGTGTCACTGAATTTGCTCATCCAGCTGTGAATACACCCACTTCTAAATCTCCCATAAAGTGTGTCATGGTATTTCTGACAACGCATAAAGGACCTCCCGGTGATCATTACACACATTTCTTTCTTTTTGCCTATGTAAGGTTCCTGAAAAGGTTCATGGTTTCAGCTATATAGCTAAATGTACTAGCGCAAGTGTAATATGTATTTCTTTTGCCAGCGTTTTAAAGATAATTGCAGAAAAAATGTGAGTACATGCCCATTGGTTTGAATCAGAAAAGCACTTACCCATGGAAATATTCTTAGAATCAATCAGGGACAAGTAAATTCATTTGTTTTGCTTAGTGTTAGTGTTTTATAGGCAGTGATGTTCAGACTTAAGTCCCTTCAGTGATTCAACTCAAACTCAACTCAGCAACAAATGATGTACTGATTTGACTCGACTCAAGACTTGTATATTTTTAGTGGTTGACTTGCTGCCCTTGGTTCAGTAACATAATACATTCATCCAGAAACCTTGTCTTTTTGCCTAGTGGTCTCACATGACAATGACTTTGAACCACATCTTTGAACCATATCTTTTTGCCTAGTGGTCTCACATGACTTTGGACCATATCTTTTTGCCTAGGGGTCTCACATGACAATCTGTCTCAAGCCCAAAATGTGGGCACATTTCTCAGAGGGGAACAGCAAACGGGTTAGGCAAGCTTGAGGCAAGCTTGAGGTCTGCTCAGCAGCCTGCCCCCACTGCACATTGAAGGAGCCTTCTAAAATATTTCCTAAGAGAGAAGAAGACAAGACTCACTCTTAGAGTGTAGAGTGTATTTCTCAGAGCGGAACAGCAAATGTGTTAGATTCTTCCTTCTAAAGCTTTTGTAAGCTTCAGTAATGGGAGTAAGAAGGATCCTATTCCCCACTTCCAAAAAAGCCTCCAGTGTCAGAAATGGGAAGTAAGAAGGGTCTTATTTCCCACTTCTGAAGCTGCAGACTCTTTTATGCCCATTGGCACAAAAGTCTCCAGCTTGGGGAAGGGGGAGTAAGAAGGATCCTATTCACCACTTCTGAAGCTGCAGATGGAAATATTGCAAATGTGGAGGGCTGTCTCTGCTTAAATTATTAACTCATTAGCTTAAATTATTAATTATTGACTCTGTCCAGAAATTCTGGTATATAGGTTGGAGTATAAAGTTGGCTTCCAGAATTGAGACTTGACTTGAAGGTAGAGATTTGAGACTTAACTTGGGACTTGGAAAGACTCAAATACATCACAGTTTGTAGGTAACAAGACCTTATCCATATTCCATTTTGTCTTCTTTCCAGTTTAACATTCAGAACATTGCAACGGTAACAATTCCAGAATTCATGGAATTTGCTACAGCTTTCATCCCTTCTCTTGGTGTATTTTTTGCTATTGTTTACATCATTATTGGAGGAACACAGTGCAGGAAAGAAATTTGATGCAATTGCATACACCAAGGTTTCGTTTTTCATGGTGCTTCAGCAATCTGCATAAATATTTCTATGTAGCAGCACACAAAGGAAAGATACAAGATAAGTGTAAAACTGTGCAGGCACCTTAGTACAAATTCTATAAATTAAAAGCCAAGTAATTGTGAATTGCTTATGTACCAATGCAGCTCTGCAAACTAATTCAAATGCCTCAAATACAAGAAGAATTTCACAATCACCCTTAAAATATGTTCATATATTAATTAAGAAAGTGCATAGTTATATGACTCCCAAGAGTTCGATGAGTAAGTTACCCCAAGTTAAAAGGCACATTAATATAGACCACTTGTTCTTTAAGAAGTAATAATCTAATTCAGGTGCATTCTTAAGGTGGTACATTTCTATGGGAGAAATGTGCCTGATATGTATCTTTTTTTCCCCCTGATTCCTCTGACCTTTTTATTCCAATTGAAAAGAAAAAATGAAGGGAACAATCCTTTTTCAAAAGTGGTATTGTGTTCCTGTAGTGACATGGGGTTAATTACAGCTAGAATCTGAGGCAGAAATTCAACCATCCTGTAGCCTGTGCTGTAAAATGTTGTAAAATGTAGCTTGTTGTGTTTGGGTGTGTCTATGGCCCTTTCCACACCTTACCATCTTCCAGCGCTGGGGTGCGGGGATCACGTGAGCAGCCTCCGGCAAGAGGCTTTCGTGTCCGGGGTCCTTCGGCTCCGCACGAGCTGCCTGCTTGCGCGAGAGCCCTGCCTCTTCCTTCCGCAGTGCAGCCTGGGGCCTTTCCAGTCTGCGCTGCAACAGGAAGCGCAACCAGCATGGCTCCGGAGGCTCCGCACACCAGGTAAGTGTGCGTGGGGCCTGGAAGCAATGCGCGATCGCGCACCATTTTCGGCTTCTAGCTGAAAATGAAAAGGCGCGCGATCGGTGCCTGCTGTTCCCTGGGGCATCACGCGATTGCGCGTGCGTTGTGCAGATCGCTCCTCACAATCATGCGATGCTCCAGGCCCTCTTTCACATGGAAAATGCTGTGCGAAAAGGGCCTGTGTGTAAGAGAAAGACAGACAGATGTAGGGATCCTATAAGTCACAGCTCCTGAGTTGCTCAGCCCATGACTTTTCTGTAGCCTTCTAAAACCAGTATCTATCAGAGGGAGCTTGCCACTGCCTTTCTCTTAGGCTGAGAGAGTGACTTGCCCATGGTCACCAGGGAGATTTTTTATAACTGAGAAGGACTTGAACCCTGGTCTTCTGGAACCCTGCTGCCAACAAAATCACTTCGATCTACTCTGACTTGGATGCTGTAGTTGATACAGGTCCAGAGAACTAACCTTAGCATCTGCTTGTCCTGTATGAGTGGATACATTTCAATCTGTGTAGTTTGAGGATGTGGATATGATCCTGGGAGAGATGAGAGCCACCGTATGTGTGCATGGACCCCCTTCCTTCCTGGCTCCTGAAAGCGGCCAGAAGGGGATACGCTAGGTGGGTAAGGAGAGTAGTGAATGCCTCATTGCATCAAAGCAGCTTTCCATCATGCCTAAAAGAGGTTGTGATGAAGTCACTACTGAAAAAAAACTTCCCGCCTGAACTCCACCATTCTAGAGAATTACAGGCCAATCTCTAATACTCCTTTTCTCAGTAAGATTCTAGCTTGTGTGGTGGATCCCCAGCTGCAGGGAATCCTGGATGAACCAGATTATTTAGATTTGTTTCAGTCTGGCTTCAGGACTGGCTATAGGAAAGAGATAGGTTTGGTTGCTTAGTGCATTACCTACACAGAGAAGTGGGCAGGGGAAGCGTTACTGCCCTGGCTAGTCCGGGCTTTGGGGATATTAAAAGATATCCTTTTGATATCACAATTTGGCTTCACTTCTCTATTCCCCTCCACGTGCTTGTGAGGCTACCGGACAAGCACGTAGACAAGCTCAGCCGTTAATTGTCGTAATATTCCTGGACAATACAGGCAGGCCAGAAAATAGCTGACTCGCTGCTTTAGGAGACCTCCAGGCAAGTACTCTAATTAGGTATGCACGCAAGCTACAAAAGAGCCTCTGCCCCGCGCTGGCAGCTTGATGGGTAACCTATACAATACCCAAGTACTCTGCGTTTGCATACTGGCTACTCTACTGAGAATCTCTACGATAACTCAGTCATTCAGATTCTGACTTTTCGGAGGCTTTGTCTCCAACTCCAAATCTATTGTTTTCCCCCAAGTACGGCATAGCCTGCAGTCACATTCTCCTTATAAAAACCCTTGATTCCGAGACCTTCCTGGGATCGCTCCCGAGTTTCATCCCGCCTTGCTGCCGCTTTGCTTGGCGAGCCTCCCCTCAGCTCCACGTGCTGAGCTACATCGCACCCCAGCCTCGCTCTCCATTTTTCCGGGCTTCAGGACCGGTGAAGTATCACCCAAACCAGCAATCCCTCTAAAAATCGCTCTATACCACTCCAACCTTTATTTTCTTTAGTTATCTTGTGTGAGTGTCTCGCATACACTGTTTTGCTTGTGTATTTAATAAAACATCATTTATTGTTTCAACTTCTGTGTGCTCCTTGACTCAACCCGACCCTGTAGACATAGGGTTCAAGATCTCACTACGTTACCCTGCCTCTTGTAATGCTAAGCAGTGCTCCAAGCTAATTTTCCCCACCTTTAGTTGAGCAGATTTTGGTGCTCCTCCCAGGACCCCCAATTCACTGGGTAACAGAGTGGTGGAGCAATGCGGGCAGCCCCGGTACCCCTAATTTGAGAAGGAGTCACAAACCTTCTCAAATCAGGCCGGTACTGACTTAGGTGACGGTCGGTCAAGTCGTTAGAGTGCTGTTAGGCAGGAACACGTGTGTGTGAGAATTCTGTGGGTTTGAGCTCTAGAGCTATTCTATCTGGGTGGAAATCTGTTCCCCTTTCTTGCTTGGTTTGTGTATGTCAGCCGCCCTGGCGTGGTCACTAGCACTAGGCGGTGAACCATTGTCCGATAGCAAGAGGTGTGCACAAGCTGTCCTGGGAATCACATCCCTAACTTGGGGTCTATCGTGGGCTGGGATCCGAAGTGTTAGAGTGTTAGCACACTAGGAACAGTCTACACTCATCCAACACCATAGTGGCAAGGCATAATAGCACTTAGGGAAGAAATCCCGCCCCCCCCAGAGTAGTATACGGATGTGTCCCGTCTTTGGTAGTAGACCTAGAGTGTGGGTGTGTCCCGCTGGCAGTTGTTAAAGCGCAGGTGCCTCCCGGCTGTTTGAATCTTGGGTGCGTCCCGACATGTGTAGGGTTTTAAGAAGTTTGTCCCGAGGTAGAGGTAGGTGCCCCTCACCTGAAAAACTTTTAGGAACGGTTTTGGTTTCAGTTCCCATCCCTTTTCCCCCGCTGCTTGGCCAGGCAGCGTAGTAAGTTCCAGAGCATTTGTTTCCCCCCTTCAGGTAGGCGGAGTACTCGTGAGGGTTCCCTGGGTCTAGGTGACCTTCCTGTCCCCAAACCGTTACCTCGTCCTTTGGTCCCCAACGCTGTCGAGGTGGAAAACCAGGCTTGGGAGTACCAAAGTGACTTTGTTTGGGCAGGCTGGAGACAGGTTCCTATCCCTCTTTCCTAGAATAGTTCCGTAGAGTTCGTTTCCCTTCAGTCCCCCAGGGGTCTAGGTGATCCTTCCCGTCACTCCAGTTCCTGGTCCCGTTTGTGGTCTGTAGTTTGTAGCTTGTAGGTAGTGTTAGAGACAGTTGTGGTTTGTGTGTAAAATGGCAGAGAGTAGTAAGGTCACCATCAAGGACGTCATGTTGGAGGAAGAGGTCAGAGGTAAACTAGAGAGATGGTTGTTGAGTAAGGGGAAATGCCCCTGGAAAGACACCATCTTCCAGACAGCTGACCCCTTTACAACACTCCGTGAAGCGTCCACCCTGGCACGTAAATCAAAGAACCCATTCGGGCCGTCTAAGGATGCTTTGGCCGCTTGGGGACTTTGGCTTACGGCCAGAGATGCTAGTAGTGCCCTGTTAGAGACCAGAGAGAAATTAGTGAGCGTAGAAAAGGAGAATGCCTGGCTTCAGGCCGATGTCGAAACACTGCGCGCGGACAAGGTAACTTTTGCATCCATAGTGCAGGCGTCAGCACAGAAGCTTAGCAACATCCAGGTAGTGGTGCAAACTTGGGAGGAGAAAGCCCACGCCTTAGAGACTTTGCTGGATCATGCCTGGTCTGCAACCAAGTTCATGGTAAGGCAAGTAAGAGAACAGCAGGAGGCTGTTAGCCATGTAGCTTGCCAGAAACAGATAGCTGCGCTGGAGAGCCGGCTCCAAACGCGCAAAGCCTTAATTTCGGCTGTGTGCCCAGAGCTGCTCCCAACGTTTGTGGAGGACTTTTCTGGGAAGGCGCTGCCAGAGGATGCTCAGGCAACCGTTCCCCACAATCCAGACAGGAGCCACCCTAAGATCCCAGTCAACACTGTAGAGACACTGTCCATGACGAAATGGACCACCCTCCTTGGAGAAGGCAGTTCTGATAGACAAGAGACGCAGGAGATGCAGGTCACCGAGACTAGGGTTTCCTGGCATGCTACTGAGGCCAAAGCCATAGCAGACCAGTTAGGTCCATTGAACAGAATGACTGGGATCATGTGGTTGAACGCGGTGATCTGTTCTCACCTGACAGCCAATGGTCAGGACCTGACCCAACTGGCTCGGCTTTGTATGTCCCCCTCCGAGCTCCCTACTCTTGAATGGGCCATGGTGGCTTGAGGTTTGGTTAGGCTTGGGTGAGAACAATCAGTGCCGCTATTTCACTCGTTACTCCACTCAGTTTTGATGTCCCCAATTTAGAACCCCTCCCCGACGCCCCACAAGGGCCGGAGACCCACACAATTGGCCTGACGCCCAGCCCTGGTACATTGTGTCTCATTTGCATATGTTAGGAGGACATTTACATATGTACGTCCAAGCATCCTGACTAATCACCGAGGGAGTCGGCGTCCGCTCTGGCAATAAGCAAGTGTACACTCGCTTGTCTCTGATTTGGTTTATTCCGTCTTTTTCACCAGTGATGGGAGCCCCGCCGCCAGGCAGAGCAAAAAAAAAAAAAAAAGGGTCAGAGCCTAACCTAGTTCAGTCTGAGCGGGTGTGTGCCACCGCCTTTGCAGCGGGTACTCTTCTCATATCACACCATGATATTTGTTGCAGGCCCGGTCATACTCAGAGTGAACTACAGTTGGGCACTCCACTCCCCAAGCTCTGGCAGACGTGTCACCAGCCTAGGGTGACCATGATCTGCAGTGGCCTTAACATCACCTCTCCTGGTATGGCTTTAAGATCTGATCCCATCCAGTGTCCACCAGTTGCCCCCAGTAACTCCATCTTCAAACAAATCTCATTCCCAGTAGGCTTTGAGCGAGCCATTTGCATTTATGGTATACATTGGATAATGATCCTGTCAGTTTTTCTGTTAAAGCTATAATAGGTCAATAGATCCAGAAGACTGGGAAGACCCCGAGGTTGTACCATCGCCCCCGAGTACCATGGGGGGGTGATGAAGAAAGTTGCTGCTCCACCAGATGGCCGAGGCTTGGAGATTCCTGGTGCTTCGATGACACCCGTGACTGTGAGGGAAGGTGACCATGCCACCTTCCAATTGCAAAGACGGACTTTTTGCCATTCCTGCTACCCTTTGCTGACCCGAGGAAACCTATGGACTATTCCAGGCTCCAAATTCTGCAAAGACTCTTTGCTCCTGAACTTGCAGCGAGCCAGGCTGCACCGACTTGGACACTTTGTTGTTCTTCCTGCTCCATCGCCTGTATGGACTTATGCTTTGCTCGCCTGCTCCAGCTAAAAGACTTTTCCTGTTGCAAGGGGGGGGGGTGCCAAGACTTTTGCTTGCACCTCCCCTCCCCCGGACTACGAACTTTCATCCCACATTGAACTATTTGCTCCTTGGATTGCTTTCATTGCCAACACAGGCATTGGATTTATTTATTGCTTCGTGTTGCATTGGCTATTTTTCTACCATTACTCATTCTTTGACAGTTTCCTATTGACGGTACATTGGACATTGTTAATTGTTTATTATTGCGTTATTGACATTGGTGTGTGTGTGTGTGTTTAGGTTTAGGTTTTAGTTCGGACTGTCTTTATAAGATAGAAAGCTTCTGCTTTGCCCCAAAATTCTCTTTCCTGAGGAGTGATATGGCTACCAACCTGCAAGCCCCTATTTGGCTCTAAATTGATTTTTGCTTTTTAATTGGAAAATGTCCGATATTGTCCCCAACATCGTCCATTTTCGGGGGGGGGGATTGTTACTGCCCTGGCTAGTCCGAGCTTTGGGGATATTAACAGATATCCTTTTGATATCACAATTCGGCTTCACTTCTCTATTCCCCTCCACGTGCTTGCGAGGCCACCGGACAAGCACGTAAACAAGCTCGGCCGTTAATCACTGTAATATTCCTGGACAATACAGGCAGGCCAGAACATAGCTGACTCGCTGCTTTAGGAGACCTCCAGGCAAGTACTCTAATTAGGTATGTACGCAAGCTACAAAAGAGCCTCTGCCCCGCGCTGGCAGCTTGATGGGTAACCTATACAATACCCAAGTACTCTGCGTTTGCATACTGGCTACTCTATTGAGAATCTCTATGATAACTCAATCATTCAGATTCTGACCTTTCAGAGGCTTTGTCTCCAACTCCAAATCTATTGCTTTCCCCCAAGTACGGCATAGCCTGCAGTCACATTCTCCTTATAAAAACCCTTGATTCCGAGACCTTCCTGGGATCGCTCCCGAGTTTCATCCCGCCTTGCTGCCGCTTTGCTTGGCGAGCCTCCCCTCAGCTCCACATGCTGAGCTACATCGCACCCCAGCCTCGCTCTCCATTTTTCTGGGCTTCAGGACAGGTGAAGTATCACCCAAACCAGTAATCCCTCTAAAAATCCCTCTATACCACTCCAACCTTTATTTTCTTTAGTTATCTTGTGTGAATGTGTCGCATACACTGTTTTGCTTGTGTATTTAATAAAACATCATTTATTGTTTCAACTTCTGTGTGCTCCTTGACTCGACCTGACCCCGTAGACATAGGGTTCAAGATCTCACTACATTACCCTGCGTCTCGTAATGCTAAGCAGTGCTCTGAGCTAATTTTCCCCACCTTTAGTTGAGCACATTTTGGTATCCCTCCCAGGACCCCCAGTAACAGAAGTCTGTCCCTTTTGGTTCTACCGGACCTCTCAGCAGTTTTTGATATCATCAGTTGTGGTATCCTTCTAGATCAGCTCTCTGGAATGGGACTTGGGGGCACTGTTTTATAGTGGTTGTAGACCTTCTTGGAAGGCTAATCTCAAAATGTGTTGCTGAACAATTCCTGTTCAATGCCCTGACAACTGATTTGTGGGGTCCTTCAGGGCTCAACTATGTCTCCCATGCTGTTTAACATCAATTTGAATTTACTGTAAGAGATTCTCTGTAGTTTTGGAGTTATGCTGATGACATACAACTCTATCTCTCCTTCCCATAGAATTCCAAAAAGCTGTCACAGTTCTAAGCCAATGTCCATTGCCCATAATGAAATAGATGAAGGCAAACAAATTGAGACTTACTCCAGACAAGACGTGGTTGCTGTTGCTCAGTCAAAAAACAGATCAGGAGATAGGGACTCTGCCTGTATTGGATGGGGTTACAGTCCCCCTGTAATCTCAGGCTTGTAGCTTGGGTTTTCTCCTGGATTCAGCCCTGAGCCTGGATGCCCAGGTTTCATCAGTGGCCAGGAGTTTATTTGCACAGCTAAAACTAGTGTGCCAATTGCACTTGTTCCTTGAGAAGTCATATTTGACTACAAGAGCACACACCTTGATTGCATTTCCTTTGAACTACAGTAACACAGTCTACATGGGACTGCCTTTGGAATCTGTCTGGAAATTTGAGCAAGTCCAAAATGCTGCAGCCAGAACGCTGACTGGAACCTGCTATAAGGAGCATATAACTCTACTGGCTATTAGTTTTTGTCCAGGCACAATTCAAAGTGCTGGTCATTACCTATAAAGCCCTTTACAGTTTTAGTCCAGACTATTCAAAAGATTGTATGTCCCTATATGAACCTGCCAGAGTTTCTCTGTCCCACCACCATCACAGGTCCATTTGGTAAGGACACCTACTCAGTGGCTGCTCCCACCTTGTGGAATTCTCTTCCACAAGAGGCTAGACTGGTCCTTTTCCTACTCATCTGTGTTTTAGCAGAATTTGTTTCACTCTTTCTGAGCTGCACTTAGTCTCTCATGGGAGAATGGCAGCACAAACAATAAATAGTCTAACATTCAGACTGCTAGAGAATGCTGACAGTAGCTGCCTCATGACTACTGCAGGTAAACTTAGTTCATAACTTTGGGAATCACGTATGCTTCATTCAGTCAGAAGAATCTGTACATATAAAATGTGGATCACATTTTTATTATTTTATTTTAGTGAAACAGCAACATATTTTAGTGTTATTGTTTTTAATTGTTATTCTAGAAAAAAACTGAGTAAAGATTGAAGCATGGAATTTATCCTTACACTTATGACTTCCAGTGTAATTCCTAATCACTGTACTAATACATTGTTAGTGGAAGAAAAGTCTCCCTGAAGAAAATGAGTTGCCCTAGGTCTGGAAGAAGCCATTATGATCCTGGTTCTACCCCAGGTTTTTGAACATCTGGCTCTAAAAACTGTCCTACAGTGACAGTAATATATTTCCAGGCTAAGACCCTCTTAGGACTAATGACATAATGTGTCTGGTGTGCTGTGTAGCAGTAATAATGTACGACAGGATAATAGCAATCTGCAATGTCACCTTCTTGAATGAAGCTTTCACATTACAACATATCACAACCTCCATTTCATAAAATTTGCAAGGCTGGGTGACCAATCCTGGGTGAGGATTGTTGATAGTGGTTCTTCGATGCAAATAATATTTTGACCAGCAGTGATAGTATTCAAGGGCAAAAGGAGTATAAGAAGGTGTTTTTAGGATACGTGCACTTTTTGACTTCCAGTGTAAGAAAACATGGTAGGTTTTCCAGCCAAAGCTATTGGCCCAGTCACCCCATTAACTACACCTAATGAGCATCAGTTGCAGTGCCTTGTTTATAATGAAGCTGTTAATTAGAATTCACTTGAATGCAATCCAGCAGAATTACCATTTTGACTCCTGCATATGACAGAAATCTCTGGCTGAGGCAGAGAATTAACATTTTGCATCCTACATTTCTTTTTTTTAAAAAAATATTTTTATTAACATGTAATATATAAAACAACATATAGAGGATTGAAAAGACAAACAGTGAGTAAGCAGATGAAGAAACTAAACTAGACTACAACTAAACTAAACTAAAAAAAGGGGGGGGCTTAAATGCATATAAATGACTTCTAACTCACCAGCTTTTGCTTTTAAGATAATCTACAAGCTTTACATCTTCTAGTATGTCTGTCATTATGACACTACTGCCTTGTGTTTAATAATTATAGGCTTAACCTTCAAAACCATTAAGCGACTTCCCCCACGCCAATAGTCCGTTATATATTCAATGAATTTATCCCAATCATTTTTAAATTAAACCAAAGATCCTTTGCATCTTACATTCTACTGTACTAAAACTATGATATATGTCATAAGGTTAGTTGCAGTGGCATCACAAGATGGTAAATCCACTCTCGCTCTAAGATGTGTGCAGATTCTGCCAGTGCTGAAACTCTGAAGGGCTAGGACCAGTGCTTGGAGACCTTTCATACAACATGGAGCAGCTCAAGGAAGACTGATGTTAAAGCAAGAATGGTTTCACTGTCCCTACAGTAGCAAATCCATTGGTCACCCTTGGCAGGAGCAATCCCATGGGTCAGTGGTTCACCATTTCTTCATTAGGTGATGACTTGCTTATAATTTGCAAAGTTAATTCTGCATGACAAGAACTTCTGACTCGGCAGAATTTTAGATCTTTTCCTCATTACACTATTACAGTGCTATTATTCCACCTTCAACATCCTGGGCTTGGTAGTTTACTGAAGCCAAAGAGCTCTCTGGCTAAGAATTCTAAATGCCCCTCCTTAAACTGAAAACCCCAGGATTCCATAAGATGTTGAAAGTAGAATAATAGCACCATAACAATGTAGTGTAGAAATGGCCTTAGTTTTTGACCTGATATATGTGCTAGCAGTGTTCTGCTTTGGGAGAATTACATTCAAGTAAACATGGATGAGATGGTAATAAGATAGAAATCTTTGTTATAGCTCAAGTATATATGTAGGTGTTGGCTGAAGTTCCACTATGGTACTTCAGAGCTCATCCCCATAGGGTACATAATGAAATGTCTACTTGGTTATGGACCAGTTCTTAGCATATGAGTATCCTTTCTGAATCCTGTTTAGACCAAATATCTTGGCTGCCACCATGGGCACGTGTTCCAGAGAATAGGTCCTACTGAATTGAGTGGTACTTAATTCCACACAAAGCTACCAAGTGCATATCAGGTGAAGTGCTTTTAGATTGCAGCCTCTTGTTTGCTATTAATGGTCATGATGTACTGTATTGTTTTCCTTTAAAGACAAAAACTAGTAAAGTATAGACATCTTACAAATAATTTACATATAGTTTATGTCACTGAACCTTTCCAGTGCATAGCACGATAGCTGAAAATGTATTTATCCAGTATTAACTGTTGTGTTTTCTACTATAATAGCTTAGATATGATTAGTCAGCTATTTCTAATGTAGCATGAACCATTAAAGAGCAAGTAAATGTGTTTGTGATGGCTGCCTGTTTAAACCAGCCTAATATACCATTCATAACAAACAAGATGTACACAAGGAGGTTAAGCTATTTTATAAATCATCATTATTATTTAAAGCATATAAGCTGAAAATCAGGCGGCTGTGGGGACAGCATGGCGTATGCTACAAAGCATCTTAATTTGTTTTTCTAAGAGCAGCCCCATGACTGGCTTGAGATCCGCCTTATAAAACTCAGCTTCAGCTTCAAATGTCTTTCCAAAGCATGCAGAACCAACAGCAACAGGTAAAAAGGAAGGTGAGGAAGCATTAAAAAGTAAGGAGGCCTTTTGTGCATGACAAACACCTAAAGGAGGATTTGAAAGCTAACTCACAGCAATAACTCTTAAGTGGAAACAGATGGCTTATCTTGGTTGCTTGCATACTTTACTGATCTGGACTGTAAACACATTGTTGTAAAGTAGTTTTTAAATCCAGATTTTTATAAACCCAGGGAGATACAGCATTAGGGCATTATTACAGTACAATTCTTCTGCATATGGATGAACAGCTTTTATCTCTGGATATACTGTATCAGGCCAGTTATGATGCTTATTTAGAATTAAATTGGAAACTATGCTAACTATTGGAAACTATGTTAACAATCAACAGATTAAGCTAACAAACTTGCAGTGAAGAGGAGAGGGAGATGGATAGAGCAATCAGGAATGAGAGGCTGACACAAAGCAGTGTGTGTATTTGTGTGTGGCTTGAGTGTAATAATATGCTTTTGGCCCCTGAATGGGTCTCTCAGTGCTCCCATCTAGTTACTTTGTTTGTTCTGAGGAAATATTTGTGCAAGGGCTGGTTCTTGTAATCATGTGGAGTTGTTAACTTCTTCATAAGACTGTCTAGCATTTGGGTATGGATGTTCTGTCTGATACTTCCTATCCCACACATGGCTGGCAGTTTTATAATTGGCCATGATCTGAAAATAACTACTAATAACTAGCAATTGTCTAGAGGTGGCTACTTGTTCATCACCTCACAATAGTGATTGTAATGAGTTTGCAAATTAAGAACTGGACCTCTGTTGAAAAGATCAGTACTTTAAACTTTATTTTTCTTGAAGAGAAAGAGCTTATTTATTTCCATATAAAAAGAAAAAAATATTATCTATATCTATAACTGTACATTTTTAATACAAATTATTGTACATTATTGAATCTACAGAGAAGTGTGCTGCATATTTTTTGTATCTTACGCAGGTGGTGTAAAGGGTGGTATATGGGCTACATGCACCCCACATTTTTTGTTTCTTTTTTTGGTTTGGTTTGGTTTGGTTTTTTTGGAATTGCCAGGTTTTCCCAAGAACTCATCTTCAAAAAAAAAAAAAAAAAAAAAAAAGATCAAGAGATTTTTTTCTGCCTCCAAATTACCCAGATGTCTACTCCTGAGTGGCAATTTAGGATAATTCACACCCTTGAAAACTCTACATGCAGCCTCTGAAGACTCATAAAACCAGCTTTACCAGAATCAAAAAGTTGAAACTAAAAGTTCCCATTGTGGTTCTCAGCCATTGCAGTCCACTGGAAGGGCACAAGGATAAAAACTTGTCCATTCCATGTTACTCCTCCACTTTAGATATGTGATATGAACATGGAAGAGACCTCTCTATCAATTCATTTGTTTTCTGGATCCACTCTTTCTGTAACCATTCTAGGTCCACTCTTTCTGCTCATTAAAGCACGGATGAATAGCTTTGTTGATTCTTCCCTTTAGTCCTAAGGTATTCTGAAGGATTTCCAAAGAGCGTTCAGGGCTGGCTGAAGACAATTTGTTGTCTGAGGTGAAGTAGCAAAGGACACTTTTCCCCAACTCTTTTAAGGTGTACGGTGCCCAAAGTCATGTTATTTGGCTGTGTTCAGGCTATTTGGGCAGTTGAGACCAAAAAAAATCCAACAAACTCATCTCCACCTCTTCAGCAGTGAAAAGACAATAATGACAACAAATTCATAACAAACATAATGTTGTGTTTTCTTGCCACCAAAAATCTGCTGCCTGAGGAAGCTGCCAACCCTGCTTCACTGTGTTCTAAATGCATTCCATCTCTTAATTTCCATCTTGCCTATTCAAGGAGGAACTGTTTCTGTAACATTTGATTTTTTTTAAAGCTAGTTTGTTTTCCCAGTGCTACTTTCATCCCTGCCTTCCACTGCTTTGATTAATCATATGGAATTGCATGTAGATGCTCATAGGCTTTTGAAGAGACAAGAAAAGATACAACCCATTAAACTGTGATATATCCTTTGAACACTGGTAGATCACAATATTAGGGTTGTCCATTTGGGTTCAAACATCATCCTGTATTCAGGCAAAATGTAAAACAAGTCACAGTGTTACATCTGAAGTCAGCCTTTCACAATATTGTGTCTTACTTGGAAGCAGAAAGTCATAAAAGGAATCTCCCCACCACCACCACTTGTTGAATGACAAAGTTGTTTCTGTCAATGTGTCCTGTGAAGTAAATTGCTCCTTATCTGCCATGACCTCAAGAAATGGCAGTTGTAGTTGTGTGGACTGGGTCTAAGACAGTGATTTTGTACGTTACTGCAGAACAATACAAAATAAGAACTTGCTTTCTAATTGTTCAGCATGTTGGCCAGTATTGTCTACATTTACTTGCATGGACTGTTTGAGATTTTGGACAGGGGTCTCCAGTACCTATTACCCATGAACTCTACACAGTTGACCCTGAGATCATAGACAACCAAAGCACATTCTAAGCCACAGTGGACCCTCCCAGACTGTGGAACATCCATCATCAGATTGCTTTGTCACTGGAAGTCCAGTGCTGAGAAGAGACATTTTATACCAAGAAGATGCTACACCTATGAAATGAATCTTTCCTTCTAAACTGCATAAAATGACCCTGAAATTCTTAACACTGGTGAAGTGTTATATTGCTTACAGCAGGGCAGGGCAACTATGGTTGGTCTGGGGACCAATGTTCTGCCTTTGTGGCCCTAAGCAGTCACACTGACCAGCTAAAATGCCAAAAACAAAACAGACAAAAATAGAAATCTCTGGCTATGGATTTTTTTTTAACAAAATATATATTAACAATGTGGGCTGCACAACCTATTTTAAAAGGTAAATTGCTTGTTTTGGGGAGTATCCAGAAGAGTCAATTCATTTTTTTTTTCACTAGAAAATGGGGAATCTGGTGGATCTAGAGGGCAAAAGCATCCTTAAGGACTACATGTGACCTCTCAGCTGCACCTTTCCTATCACTGACCTAAAGCAAAGGGGTTTACCAGTACAGTATATATATATTTATTTATTTCAAGGGAAATGGCATGGGCCTATTTCATACTGCACCCCTTTTCTGTTCAGCATCACACTCTGTGCTTGAACATAATGATTTATATGTGGTACAGAGTGGGGTGCACTCCAGAATGAGCATACATAAACTAATCCAGTGTCAGTTAGCTGGAATGGTCCATTTGTGCTTTTCCTATGCCCACAATAGAAGACAGGATTGGGCTGTCTGCCAGTGTGTTCACTGGTAGGATGAGCTCTGAATAAAATGGAAAGAAAAGTTACACAAAAGTAGTTCTCTGAACATAGATCTGCTGTCCTGTTTCCCTGGACTTTCCTACACATTCTCCTTAGAAGTGGATGATATTCTTTGTTTTCAGTTCTACAGCATGACAGCCATCGGTTTACATGTATTGTAATGAATCCTTTCTAGTATATTCTGCCGCTCCAGCACATAGCCATGGCTAACAATAGCAATTCTTTTCACTGGGTAAAATCCAGAAATAGAAGGAAAGCATGCCAGCAATAGTCAGTCAAGCACATGCTTCCTTTGGCATACTTTTTATGAATTAATGCCAGGCCTTTTCTTCATTCAGTATCCCCAACATGTTAAGTGTAGAGTTTGCCAGTTCCCTTTCATTCGTAGCTGACAATCTTGTCCCTCGATAGATAATTCTGGTCATGTCAGTCTTTGCAACTAAATTGGATACAAGGTTGCCCAGATAATTAATCACATTCGGTGCTTATTGCGTATCATCCTTGTTAAGATGTGTGGGCAGATTTTGCACAGCTTGCATTTTGCTCACATCTGATTGTGTGAAAGCAGCCAGTTATCTCTCCTCCCATATAATCACCTCATCAGCACCTCCAGCTTTCTTTCTCTCTTTACTCACTCAAGAATGTGAAGCATTACTGGAGATAATACCAAAGGACCTGTTGGGGATCAGGGCTCTGAAGAACATTAAATAAGGTTTCCGATTACCCATCCTGAGTTACCACCGTGTAGCATTGTGCTGTTAACAGCCACCCAATATTTCTCTTTTCTTCCAGCTGTTAAAAATAGAGATGTATTATTGTATTGTAATATTTTAGTTCATGAGATCTTACTCAGCTATGTGCTGCCCTTGGTGATAATCATGCAGTTAATAGAAGTTACAAGAAAAGGATTTGACACACTAACAGAACTTCAACTTGTATAATCTATATGCATTTTATTTGACCCTGAAAGGTTACCTATGCCTGGAATGCACGTATGTATTCTATTCTAAAAATGTGACATCCTCGCTCCTCCTCCCCCCAGCATTTAGGTTTTGTGTTTAGCAAAGAATGATGCAATCTCTCCTTACACATGGCTAATGTCTTTGTTTTTTTCTGTGGGCTTTAACTGTATTGTAGCATTTTATGATCAGGATTAACCACTTTGTCATAATCAAAGTCTGTCCTCTGTTAAGTGTTAGGCTTCCAGATCACCCAATCCCCCAACATCCACTGACCTCAAAGCCTGATTTTAAATTCTGTTTAAGAGATGAATTAGGTCAACATTAATCACACAGCAATACAAGCATAATGTTACACTATAGTTATAAAGACATTAAGTTTTAACATTTAGCCTGTCCTTAAGGAATGTAAAATATCCTCACAGATGAGGATGCTAATGCCCATTCCATATCCACAGAAATAGATTGGGCAAAATGAACCCATATCATCACCCTAGCCCAAATCTGATTACTACCCCCAACTAGACTTGACCCAATGAATTAATGGGATTTATTTACTGTTCATCAGTTGATTCAGTGGGCATGTTCCTGTTGGATCTCAGTCTGTCTACACAGTCGCATGGGTCCGCTCTAGTTAGGCCTATGTGTGCTACCTCAACCATGTGTGTGTTTCCTCTTTTGTCTGGTGGGCTGATCTTGTGTGGTTATGTAGTCAATTGTGCCTTGGACCTAGTCCCTTCATCCTGCAGGAAAGCTTACAGACAACTTGCAACTTCTAGACAAGGTCAGTCCAAGACAATTTGTTGCTTGAGGAAGAACACCAAATGATAACCTCCATTTACTTACTTTGTTTGGGCACAAGGGGAAGAAAATCCTTCTGTCAGTTTCTAACTATAAAATGCAATGATAACAAGGTAAATAACAAATAATTAGCTATTCTTTCATGATGAGCAAAATCTGGCTGAAACAACTACAGTTATTTTTTTCTGCCCATAATTGGGCTAATGTAGCCAACCCCTTGGTAGTATGCTGGCTCTGAGCCACAAGAGGAATCTGTACCACTGTACTATACCAGTGTCCATACTTATTCAGTGCTTTTGTTTTAATCCTCTCCTCTATTGTGCCCTCCTGTCCCTTGTCTTTCCATCTCTGCTCCCTACCATTTCATACATTCTAGCCATAGGCTAACTAACAAACTACAACTACCATTAGACCAAGTGGAGTATTCTTGAAACTGAAAATTAAACATGCAGACTTCCATATTCAATCCCTAGATCATTGTGTTTAAACTTTCCTCATGCCAGTGGAGGATTTCCCCTCTTTTTTGGAACTTCCATGGCATGTTGTAGTACATGAATTTCAGGCCCTTTTCTCACCTTACCTGGTGCCACTGGCATCGCAAGGGGATCATGCGAGAAGCCGCTTCTGAGAGGCACTTGCGTCCCCTCCACTTGCCCTCTGCACCAGCTGTGTGCTGGCCGGAAGGAAGCGTAAGCGCTCCTCTCCTTCCT
Source organism: Cyclura pinguis (assembly GCA_030412105.1). Lineage (NCBI taxonomy): Eukaryota > Metazoa > Chordata > Lepidosauria > Squamata > Iguanidae > Cyclura > Cyclura pinguis. The sequence continues at coordinate 242,471,308 of CM059599.1, read as the reverse complement.
TCTGCAGCACAGCCGGGTACTTTCCCAGGCTTTGCTGGGGGAGGAAGCATGATGGCTGTGTGTCCGGAGCCTCCGCATGCAAGGAGTGTGTGTGTGGGGCCCGGGAGGGATGCGTGATCGTGCATCATTTTCAGCAATGAGCCAAAAATGATATAATACATGATCACCACCTACTGGCCTCGGGAGTGTTGCGCGATTGCGAGGGCGTCATCTGAATCAGTCCTCACAATTGTGCGAAGCTCCTGAGTGCATTTCGCAACAGGACTGGCATGCAGAAAGGGCCTGAGAAAGGAAGTGGAACTATGTGTTAAACCTGCCCTGCTCATGTGCTGTCATTACAATCTGGACAGGGCTCTGTGAGCTTACTTTGAAGTAAAAACCTGCATAGTAATCAATTAATATAATACGTAATCTGTGTCTGAGAACTTCTGGCCCAACTGTCTTTACAACAGGTGATTCTGCAGATGATTCTGTGCAAGTCCTGGTTGACTTCTGGAATGAGGAAAGGGGCAGGGCAATGGACACAATCACTCTTGAATAGCCTCTCTTGCAAGTGGAGCCAATCCAGCCCCCTGGTTTTCCAAGGAGCTGCTGGTGGTAAACCAAGTGAGGCAGAGACTAGAGTGACATTGCTGCAAGACTCAGAGTGAGTCTGAACATGTTTGTTTGTTTGTTCATGTTCATCAACCTAACTGAAGGCCAGCTCCATGGAAAAGTAGGCAGTAAATAAATTATTCTTTTTTGGTACCATTTCACCTTCCAGAAGCCATCCAATAAAATTGTTTTGAGCATCCAGATGTCTGTTACGTTCTGGCCCCCAAGAATATGATGCAGACCACTTAACAGTCCCCTGTGAAGAATTTGTACTTTGTAGATTAAGGCCATTTCCATACCGGGCTTCTGAAATGTTGCAGAGCGACCTGTCACGGAGGTCTTCTACACCATAGAGTGGACTGGCGTGGACTACTTTTTGTAGTTCCACACCAGAATCCACTCAGGAGCGGCCGGAACTAGCCGCGCTGCGTGTTTTTTAAAAACCTCTTTTTCGAGGTTTTTAAAAAGCATGGAGCGTGCAGCCCCACGCCGCTCCATCGCCCAGCTCCGAAGTGGATTTGCAGGCGCGCGCAAGTGCGTGCCTGCAGATCTGCCGGGGGCGGGCTACCAGCTGGCGAGCTTCTCTGGTTGGTGGAGAGCCTCCACCAACTGGAAGCCGCCATTTGTGACGCCGGAGGACTGCGGAGCAGCGAGTTCACGCTGCTCCATGTGGCAAAAGACTTACTCGGTTTCAGGTAAGCTCCGTTTTTGGGCGTTTTCGCCCGTCCCCCCCCACATGTGAAAAGGGCCAAAATCACTCACATCTGTTTCAACTTGGACACAATAGTTGATTCAGCCCCAATGGACGTAACTTTGGCCCATTTGTCTAACAATACTGGGTTCTTTTCCATTTGTACAGCATGGGAATGAAGACAGGATCCTTGAAGAAGAACCAACACATGTCTGTTAGATCTTTGCCTTTCTTGTATCATTAAAAAGCTAGAGGGGGGCTAATTGACTAGGTGAAGGGAGTAGTTGATGCCTCCTGACAGCAAGACATGGCTCCAACAAGCCTAAACAATGCAGTTTTAAGGCCTCTGTTGAAAAAGTTTTCCATGGATCACTCTGCAATGAATAGCTATCAGTCAGTGTCCAACATTCCATGTTGGGCCAAGGTAACAGAACATGTATTGGTCTCCCAACTCCTGTGGATTCCTACATGAAATGAAATCTAGATCCATTTCAATCTGGTTTCTGGCCTGCTTATGGGATAGAGACAGCTTTGGCCACCTTGGTAGATGGGCTTGGTAGATGCCAGCTAGACTGTGTGTGTCCCCCTGTTGGCTCTGCCAGATCTCTTGGTGGCTATCAGTACCATTAACCAAGGTATTGTCTTGGCTCAGCTTGCTGGAATGTGGCTCGGGGGCATTATTTTACAGAGTTTCCAGTCATTCCTTCTCCAATCATTCTCAGAAGGTAGTGCTGTGGAGTTCCTGTTTGACTGTTTTGCCATTGATTTATAGGATCTCTCAGGGCTCAGTTCTGGAGGATCAGGTTTCTGTGGTGACCAAGGGTGATTTTAAAGCTAATACATGAAGTGTGCCCATTCCTGGAAATGCCTGATATGGCCATGGCAACACAGATATTAATTACATCTCTTTTGGATTATTATAATGTACTCTGTGTGGAGTTGCCTTTGGAAAGTTTTCAGAAACCTCGGTTTTACAAAGAGCTACAACCAGAGTGCTAACACTCTCTGCTTCAGCAGCTCCACTGGCTGCCAGTCTATTTCTGAACACAATTTAAAGTGCTGGTTAGGTCTTATATAGCTTAGGTTTAGGCTATCTGACAGAGCCAGTCTGTCTTTAAGTCTGGCCAGGCACCGAGCTCTTCAATAAATGCTCTTCTTTCAGTCCCACTGTCTTCACAGGTACAGCTGATGAGGAGACAAGAGAGGACCTTCTCAGTGGCTGCCCTTAGGCTTTGGAACTCCTTCCTTTGAGGAGGTTAGAATGGTTCCTTCCTTGCTGTCCTTTAGTCAGCAGAAAAAAAGACTTTTCCTATTCCCAAAAGGCTTTTAGAACTGAAGGGGTTTGAGGAAGGGACTTTTAAGAGGGTGTTTTACAATTTTAAATTGTACTGTTTTTAAAAACTGCTTTTAATTCATTTAAGTGTAAATTGTTTTAATATTTTTAATAGTCCATATTTTCATGCTGACCTTTTGTACATTTTTAAATTATACGTAATCTTTTTAATTTGTATGATACATTGAGTCCTAATTTTGGGGGGAAGTTAGGAGTATAAATAAAGATTGTCATCATTATCATTGTCATCATCATCATCGTAATTGTCACGTGTATGCAGCCCTGTTGGAGAGCCACAACTTCTGTGAACTTGACAAAGTTGTTCAGTTATTTACATGGGAAAAGGGAGATGGAAATGGGGAGAACAAGCATGGAGGAGGTTCTAATGGGTAAAATATAGGACGGGGTAGAGAAAAACCACATGTATGTATCTTTCAGCTTTTTGGAATGAAGATCTGATGTAAATACAGTGAGTGAATGAGTAAGCTAGTTAGTTTCCTAAATATGGTTAGACTATTGGAAACAATATGACTGCAGTGAGTCTTTGAAGTGAGCTATCCTGTCAAACTTTAACATAGCCTACCTTTTAAGAAAGCTGAAAGAGGACATTATGTTCACTCACAGATGTGATCACAGACAGTCTTTCTTTTCCTTTTTTCCTGAGGTTGTGAGTTTAAGCCTCCTCTGATGCACAGAGTTATCAGATACTAGTATTTCATATTCTACATTTCTATAAAACAGCTTTTCCAGGACAGAAATTACTTGGAAATCACTGTTGGGAAAAATACTTCAAAGTGATATTGTCACATACAACTGTCTCTCAATATAAATGACTTTTTTTTTTTTGCACTGTATATGTACAGAATTTCTTGGTCTGGTAAAAACAATGCAGAGGTCATTTCTTTCTTTCTTTTATTTATTTTTTTTCTTTTGTGCATGAACAATTTAATACTCAATATAGCAAGCCATAACAACAATTTGTTTACTTGCGGCTTTATTTCCAAGTTTCTGATTCACTTTCCCTTCTCATCAACTCTGGACTTAAACCTGGCCGAAGGATGCAAATTTGGGGTTTGTTATCTTTGTGCTTGAGTCAGATAAATAAGGAAAGGATATAAATCTTTATACATAAGATTTATGTTAAAAAAGAGAGAGAGAGAGAGAAAGAAAGAAAGAAAAAGAAAGAAAGAAAGAAAGAAAGAAAGAAAGAAAGAAAGAAAGAAAGAAAAAGAAAAGAAAATTCTTGCCTGTGAGACAGTCAGGGTTTGGGGAATGGGGGTCTTGACACGAATTTGTGTATTTGTGAAAGTAATTTTAGCAGGTGCGCAATGTCAAAATCTGTGATAGCATCTGACTTGTTCTATGGATTCCTTAAAAACCATGTACTGAGTGGGCTGTTTGTGTCTTTTGCTCCACCAGCCAGTCTTTCTCTGTCTTATGTGTATTCTTAACTTCTCTAAGGACAAAGACATTTGTTTTGGTCAAAATGTGGAAATTCAAGCCTGAATCCTATTGTTAATCCTAACTAGAGTAGACCCATTGTATCAATGGGATTTACCTATTGCTGTGCTACCATTCACCACTCAAGAATTTAATGAATATCTCTGTTGTAGTTATGTTTCACTAGTAGGTTCGGGGCCATTGTCTCATTCTTTCTATGAATGTGAGAAATCCCATGTGGAATAGCAAATTCTTAGTTAGTCGTCTATCTATATTGAGATTGTCTAACTAGATACCTGTATCCATCATGCAGAGTTTCCTTTAAGGGTGGAAAATGAGCACTTTGCCAGGTGTTTTCTTTTCTCTTCATCATGCACCTCCCTTTTTTGTGCAGATACCCAAAAAACTCAATGGGACTTGTTTCTGAATGAATATATATAGGATTACACTTTTCATGTGCACTACACAGAAGGAAAAAAATGCTCAGAAGGAGAGGGATAGCTGTTGCTGTGTCTTAGCAAGTGTAGAGTACTCTAAGAGAAAGGAAGAATCACACATTTAGGAAAAGGTGAATGGTAAAAAGAAAGCAAAAAAAGCTGCAAGCTGTACAGATGCTTATACAGTTCATTTAACACATTTATAGTTTCTGACATAGCTAAATAATCCAGAGCAATTAGTCATGAACAACACTGTTCATGAGGAACAGAATGGCAGCTGTTATGATCAGAGTTAACTGGAGCTCTGGGGTCTGCTGGAGTAGACAGTAAATATGGAGTAAATAGTGAATAGTAAGTAGTATAAATCGTGACTACAGCAGAGAGGGGGATTATGTGACTCTCCAGATATTGTTGAACTGTAACTTCCAGCATTCGTAGCCTAGTCATGATTGGACTTCAGTGTACCCTGGGAGTGGGGTAGCATAGATGTTATTGAATCAACTGTCAGAAGCCCAGTCAGCATGGGTATGCTAAGAGAGTATGGAAGGTATAGTCCAAAATATCTGAACTGCCTAAGGTTAACCATTCCTAGTACTGGCTCATCGTACTTAGCCTCGGAGTCCATTGTAAATTGCCATAGCCTAAGGCCAGATCCTTACATCAGTTTGATCCTGATAGGAGTTAGCATCCGGAAGATGACTGACTCCTCTCCTCTATGAAGGTTTCTTTCAGCTTCTTTGTAACACAACTAAGGCCATTTCTGCACTACACCATTATAGTGCCATTATTCCACTTTCAACATCATGTCGAATTCTGGGGTGTGTAGTTGACTGAGGCCAAAGAACTCTTTGGCTGAGAATTCTAAGTGCCCCTCCCTAAACTACAAACCCCAGGATTCCATAGGATGTTGAAAGTGGAATAATAGGACAATAACAGTGTAGTGCAGAAATGGTCTATGGTTGGACTTCAATTAAAATGCTTACCTAGAAGCAAGCATGTATAGAAATGTACTGTAAGCCCTTCCTTACCCTGCTTTCTATTTTCTGCTCTGCTCTCTGTTGTGGAGCTGCACACATAATTTTGGAGACATCAAAATGGCTGATTCATGCAGGACTCCCATCTTTAGCCCTGCTTGGCATCTGACAATGAAGACATTTCCCACTGGATCTTCTTTAGGTACATCAGACCTGTATCAGCTGTTGAGTCTTCCCACTAGAAGATCTCAGCTTGTTGTATTCTTAGTTCAGTACCTGTCAGTCAAAATATCTGTTCCTTCTGTAATTAAGCTACAGACAGAACTGAATAATTTTAAAATATCTTCTCAAAATGTACTCAGTGTTCAAAGATGCAAAATGAATAAATACTAGATGCACTCTTGTACAGTACAATACAATTCTGCTAAAGTGAAATTCCCCAGGAGCAAAATATTATCTGTGATTAGAGCATACTGTTCTATAACCATTATACCATTTGGCAGAAACTGCCAGTATTCAATTTAATTCAAGAGCATTTGAGTTTTAACTCTTGAATATCCTCAGCAACAATAAAAAAAATTGATCCTTATTTGTTAAATTTGCAAGTTGCTGATAAAGGAATAGTCAAGCCTGTTTTGAATAAATCAGATAATTTTTATTTTAATCCCATGATTTATTAATTTTTAAATAATATGCAAATGAGGCATCCCCCAAACTTTTTAGCTATGTTCAAAATAAATTGAAATATTTTTTAGTCCATCATGGCTATTTAAGCATGAAAACTGTACTTTCTTTTCCTAAAAATGTGCTCTTCTGTTGTCACATTCCCAAAGCCGACTTAAATAGTCTTAAATCATTCTCTTTGACCAGGTTCAAGTATACTTTCTTTTTCAAAAAAAAACAAAACAAAACATACATGCTTTGTAAGATACTGGAAAAGAAACACACTACAAGGAACACTGAAGGAGTTTCTAGCTGAACATACTCAAACTTGAAACATTCTAGACATCACTGGAAACAGGCCTGAACACCTGGAAAGTTGGGACTAAAACCCAAAGCATATTCACCACCACTCTATTAAAGAAGCCACCCACTGCCTCTGCTCATTGATACACTCTGCTTATCAATCTAATACAGTTGAAAGAAATCTTAATTAAAAGGCAGGGAAATAAGTAAACTATTGGTCATTCACATCCTACATTGTATTGTGGTTTTTTTCTTTAAGCCAGCCACCTTGAATATTGTGCTGGGGGAAAGATGGGGTAAATATTAAATCAATCAATCAATCCGTAAGATCTGAAAGTCTAAAAGCCTGGGCAAAAAGCCATGATGTATTTTTTGAGCACTAGATTGAAAAGGGAAGGGGGGGGTATCTATGATATTGAAAAATATTTGCTCAGTAGAGCAGTTGTAGATATTGTTTCACAAACTGTTAGTCACAAATTTCCAAATCAAAGCAAAAAAAAAAAAAGATGAAGGGGAGGACCTGATTTCTTGAGCTTTAAAGAAATTCTAAGATGCAGTCACGCCTTCAGAACTTATGAAGGTTATGCAGTGAATAAATATGTTGCCTATTGCAACAGCGAGAACTTAATTCATCAGTGAGGAGGCTGTTTTCTCACTTTCTTGCCTCTAGAATTACAGAAAAATAAGTTCCTAACTAATAAAATATCTAGTAAGTGGGAAAAGAAAGTCGGGGGGGGGGAGAAGGGTCACAGTGATAGCAGCTTTCCCTTTTTTGCAGAGTGTGGGAGTTACCTCATTTGCCTAGTTTATTTCCCTCAAGAAAGATTATGGAATTGTTACAGTGAAACAGAAACTAAGCTTGATACTTTGTAATTAACTCTCTAGGGTGTGGTGAGCGCCAGTTAATAAATACTTGAAAAGCACTTGGAGGATTCTAGAAGAAAGATGCTCTGGGAATTCTAAAGATCATTGCTATCCTTACAGATGGCCTCCTGTCATTGCAGAAGAATGAAGATTCTTTTGAGAAACCTTTGGATTCTTCAACACTTTGCAAACAGAAGTCAGTAAGACCCTTCCAGTTGTAAATTATCTTTTTCAGCACGAGTTTCCATATATTTACATTGGGAATTACAAGTGCAATTTCTTATATAAGTAAACAGAAATATTGTTAATAATATTCATGGTAACATTGATTAAGCTCTTCACCGTTACACAAGAGGGCAATAAACTAAAATAAATACATAAATGTCAATGGTACTATTATGTGACAAGGTTTTTTGTAAAGTCAAAGGCTGTCAGTCCAAATGTATCTTTTGATAAGCCTGTTAAATACTGAATCATTCAGATAACTAAAAGTGTGGTACTAATTCACACAGCTGCTGGGCAAATAGACATGGATGATTTTTGTGCTTGCAGTGAATTATCATATAGTGTGAGGCTGGGGATCCTCTGCTCTCCAGATGTTATGAGACTTTGGTTCACATTAGTCTTGGCTTGTCTGGCCAATGGCAAATGTAACAGTAATTGTAATTCAGTAGCATCTGGAGGAGAGAGCCAGCATGGTATAGTGGTTTGAACACTGGACTACGACTCTGGACATCAGGGTTTTAATCCCTCCTCAGCCATAAAAACTCACTGGATGACCTCTCAGCCTCAGAGGAAGGCAAAAATAAATGCTTTTTGAACAACTCTTGCCAAGAAACTCCATGATAGGTTTGCCTTAGGGTAGCCATAAGTCACAAATGACTAGAAGGCACACAACAACAACGTTTGGAGGGCTGCAGGCTCACCACGTCTGATTCAATGACACGCAAAGGTCATCACATGCTTACAGAAAGTATGAGGCCCATTTTACATGGGAATTACAAAAGTACCACATATCTGCATTTCTTCCCATGTTTCTTCAGTTACAGGTAGCTGAACAAAGGTGTGTAATGTCAGGTAATAAGGGCCATTTCCTCACTGGGCTAGTAAAACGGTGGAGAGCAACCTCCAACGGAGGTTTTCTGCACTGTGGAGTGGACTGGGGTGGACTACTTTTTGTAGTTCCACACCTCAGTCCAGTTCTGCACGACCAGAACTGGTTGCGCAGCGTGCTTTTAAAAAACCTCTTTTTGGAGGTTTTTAAAAAGCACGGAGCGGGCAACCCCGTCTAGCTCCGTCGCCGTGCTCCAGAGCAGATCTGCAGGCACACGCAAGTGCGTGCCTGCAGATCTTCTGGGGGCGGGCTTTCAGCTGGCGAGCTTCTCTGGTTGATGGAGAGCTTCAGTCAACTGGAAGCCACCATTTTGGACGCCGGAGAACTGCGGAGCAGCGAACTCGCGCTGCTGCTCTTCGCGACGGACTTGCCCGGTTGCAGGAAGAATCCGGTGAGTCCCATTTCTGCCCATTTCTGCCCGATTCACACCCCATGTGCAGAAAGGGCCTAATACTACCATTTTTTTTACTTCCCAATTCCACTTCATGTCTTGATGAATACAAAAAATGCTAACATTATGACAACACATCATAGATATTTTCAGAGTGTATTCCTGGGCTAGACACAAGTAGGAGAGAGAATGAAGTTTAATAAAATTTTCTGTGTTCTTATAATGTGTTGCAAGAGCTTTGGGTTAACGAAATTAAAAAAGCACAATCCAAACTTACAAATAACAAAGCAACAAAAGAAACAAAAAATACATCCATACAAACATTAACAGACATCTATACGTAACTAAAACAAATAACAAAACATCACTAAAATTGGTTGCCGCCTTTGTTGCAAACAGTTCATCTTACTTAAACATTTATGCCTTTCAAGACATAGATTTTATCCTATAATTATTACTAATTGCTTATCACCTATCATTTTAATTACTTAATTTCTCAAGTGCATAATTATTTATTAACTTATTTTAGATTACTTTATAGTAATGATCATTCATCTAAAAATAAAGATTATGTGAAAACAACATTTTAAAACAAATAGAATACATCTTCTAAATCTACTTTTATACTTCTAGTTTAATAATATTAATTTTGATTATTAAAACCTATTGTCATCAGGTCAGCTTCATTCTTTTTTAAGAAATCGATCAACAACTTTGAAATTCATTTTGTGTCCTACTTTTAACCCTGTGTGTAAGCTTATCCATTTCAACAATTCCTATAGTCTGCTTAGCCATTCACCCACTGTTGGTAACTACTATTTTTTCCAATACCTTGCATACACTAGTTTTGCTACTAACAACCTAAGTTGAACCAATTTATGTTATGAACACTTTATTAACAGTACATACTTAAATTCAAGTCACATACTGAAGATAATGTGGGAATAAGACTAGCCATGTTTCTCAATGGTGTTTTGTGCAAGCTTAGGTTGGCATCAGGTTTCACCTAAAGTAAAATTTAAAGGAAATTCTGAGATTCTGAAGAAATTCCAATGAAGCCAAAAAGTCTAGAAAAAGCTAGCAACATGCCTCAGTATATGGCTATAGAGAGAGAAAAATTCTGTATAATTACAAACAGAGCTGCTTTTTTAAAGGTTTCATTTAAGAGGGGCAAAGAAATTTCAGAGAGGGGTAAAGTCAAAGGCCTTCCATTGAACAGATTCATTTAATTTGCCTCAAAGGAGCATATTATTCAAGCATTGTTTGTAGCTGCTCAAAATATAACACAAACCAATCAGCCATACTCTGAGTCCTGAGGAATCTAGAAATTTGAAACTCAAGCTGGGGGCATTGTTTGTGGAGGAAAGTGAGGGGAAATGATTGTATGTTTTGTAGAGTAGGTAAAGTGTTTCCTGTGGCTCTCATTCCAGTATTTTTTTTTTTTCATATTATAGGTTGAATTATCAATTATGATTGTGTATGTGTGTGCCTGCATGTTCGTGTGACACCCACTATCCAACTCATTGCAGTAAAATCAATAGGAAGAATGCTATGCCCTTAGACATCTCCCACCATTTAACTAGCTTATACACAGGAGGACATCTTTCTGAATTATGCCTATCACTACATTACATTTATGACACAGAGAAAGGGAGCTTTATGATAGCTTTCCTACTATGCCTCATTTTCAAATGCTATGCTTTAAAAAAAACATGGTGCCTAATTATGCTTTTTAAAATTAGAAGCATCACAGCAGCTGGGAAACATAAAAGCGAACATTTACAACATTATTTAAAACAGGGCTGCAAAACAATACAAACCTTGCTGTCTATAAACCATCAGCAGAAAGAAAGCAATCATTAAACACTAACTACACAGAAGATTCCTTTGACTATGCAAACCTTTCATAATAAACATTCTTCCCTATGTAGGATCAATGTGCATATGCAAAGTGGACACTGTTGCTTTAGAGAGATTTGTTGATCTACTCTTCCTACTTTGAGGAGTGGATTGTGTGTGTCTCCCACACTCCATTCAGGTCTTCTCTTTTTAGATGAGAAACTGATTACTTTGGCCATTTCTGCACTACACTGTTATAGTGCTATTATTCCACTTTCAACATCCTGCGGAATTCTGGGGTTTGTTGTTTACTGTCTACAAAACTATCTGGCTCAGAATTCTAAATTCCCCTCCCTAAACTGCAAACCCCAGCATTCCATATGATGTTGAAAGTGGAATAACAGCACTATAACAGTGTAGTGCAGAAATGGCCTTTGGTTGAGCAGAAGTTAAAGGCTGGTTAAGATAAATAAAGTTAGTAACCTGGGGTTGACTGTGTTAGGACTTAACTGGAGAGGGTCAACAAACTAGCTTGGTCACCAAGATCTGTTCCACATTCAGATATTCTTGTACTTCCAATGATACTACCGGAGGAGCGTCAATGCCCATCATTTGATTCTGCAATGGAAGCCCTTTCCACAAATTTACCTGGAGTGGATACAATTTCACTAGAACACTCTGTAGATCTGTCATCTATCCATTTGACTTACATTTCCAGTTTTCTCCCAGAACTGGGACTCAAAACAAGATTGAAAAAAAAAGAAAGAGAAACAGTTGTTTAAAAGACAAAAACAAATTAAAAGTTAAAAGTTATAACATTAAAGTACAATCAAACAATTATTAATGCACTATTGGAATTCAAAAAGGTTTTAAAAATAGATTTTTAAAAGTACATGGTCAATTAAAACTCCTGCAAGGTCAGTGAAAAACTCCTACTAGGCCATTGCTTAAAGTCCATCTGAGACAGAGGGGTGAGCCAAGTGGCTTATATGGAAGCATGTGGTGCTTCAGACAGCCAGAATCCAAGTCACATTTTCAAACATTGTGCCAGGCAACAGGGTTCTCAGAAAACATAGTTTTTCAGGGCAAGCAGCTGTGTTCATGTTTTAGAGTTGTTAAAGCACCTCAAAAATCACACTTGATCCACTGTGCCTAGAATGCTGTACCCACAATGCCAATAACCTAAGACAATTTTCATAGGCATTTGATATTCATACTGTTGGTTTAGGCACCTGAGAGAAAAATGTTTTCCAGACTATTTTGATGGTCCTGTGCCAGAAAGGTAAACAAGAATGAAAGCTTTGCACAGAGACGTTCAGTAGATCTCACTACTGCAGCTGTTGGGCAGGTAGGAGATGGAAAAGTTCTAGGAGTAGAGACTAGTGAGATTGGGAAAATGTTTTATTGCCTCCATCTGCAGATTTCCTTTGAGTTTTTACCTGGTGCAAAATATCAGGGGCTGAGGAATTGGAATGTCTGTCACGGCATGTAGAGCTGCATCAAAATATCCCCTCTCTGAGCACTTCACTGCTCCGTGTCTAGCATACACAACTGGAGGACATTTTTTTATGGAAAGGGAAATAGTGACATCTGCTCCACTTTCCAATGGTCTTGCCTGCAGCAACTATCATATCTTCCAGAAAGAATGGAGTCCCATTTTGTGTTCTTTATCCCAAAGTATCACTCTTATTTGACTTCAGACTTTATCACCTAGCCAGTATCACCTGCTTGGTAACAATGGCATCATCATTGTAAAGCCAAGTCAAAGTCAAGGCAATACTTCATGCCTCACTTTAATAACTTGTCTGTAAAAACATGAGGAGAGGGAACAAATTAAAAAGTGTAACTGCCATTCTCACCAGGGGTACAAACAAGTAGTGGCAACATCAACAAACAAACAAGAAGAATACCAGAGTGAGGTATGATTTGATAAACTTTTTAATTTCCATGACAATTAATTTTGGATTTAAATACATTTGTTTGTGAACTTTGGGCTCATTTACAAGCCCCCTTTTGAAATATTTTAAAATACTGGCATCATCAGTAGATAAGAGGAAAGCTTTAGAGTCTTCCCATTTCCTGCATGTGGTCTTGTTCTCATCTTGTGCACAAATTAATGTCCTTTCTTGGGTAGGCATTTATAAGTATTTATTTATTTTTATATATTTTAAAGACACTTTGCAGAGCATAAAAAATGCTGTCTAGTTAGCTCAGAGAAATATCATGAAGCCAGTTTTAAAAATATGAAAAAAATGTGAGAATGTGACTCTGTTGAGCAATAGAGATTTTTCTTTAATGGGAAAGATCAGATTCCTGACATGCATAGAGAAATTGTATGGTCCCAAGACTCATAATTAAGATTTTCTCCATGGTGCATGGCTTCTGTAAGAACTGTTGCACAAAAGCAAAACATTGCCACCAGTTCTATAACAATCCTCAGCAAAGCTTTCAGAACTAGACTCTTAATTAATTCTGTTTTTAAAGCAATAGTAGAAATAGAGGGGACATAATGAACTTTGACTTAGCCTATTGATTTAAGTAGAATAGCTTTCTTCTTTTAATACAATTCTTCTTTTAATACAATTCTTAGCACTAGATATAAATCCTTAAATCTAGTCATCCCTATGCAAGAGAACTTCTTGTTCACCTCAACAGAATTTAGCATTATGAAAAACAAAAATCAATTGAGCTCCCCTTCCCAAAACAGATGTTAGTTTGCAGTCCTCAAAGAAAGCATGAGCTGCTCACATCCTTGTTTTGATCCCTAGAGTCACTCTACCTTGGGCATGAGTGGGTATTAGTAAGTTTATGAAGTATATTTCCTATTCTGTTTATAAAGCCTGAATAAAAGAGTTAAATATTGCAGTCAGAACAGCTATTCCACAAAGCCCTGTTTCCCTAATCTCTGGATAACAACAAGTGAGCCCTTTTCTCTACAGAAAAGGTTCTTGCTAGTGCTAGGTAAACAAATAAATGTCCCTACTGAATCTTCCTTGCCTGCTGAAATCTTCAGTGTTATCTGTGTACCATGATAAGCAAAGATCAGTTTATAGATTAAAATAGACGGAATAAAATGACAATGCTTTTTTTTTTTAAGTAAAGTTTTCCCACAGGGGTGGAAGACATGTGTGCTTCAGTGCTATCTTAGGAGAGCTCCCTCTACATAGACAAATAGACCGTTAGGGGCAATACTAAGATGACCCTTTGTCCCAGATACACTCTTTGGTTTTGAAAAACAGGCGATCATGCAGGACATTTATATGCTAAGGGAACATCATGTCATCTTTGACCTGAAGTAGAACTATCGGAAAAAGTTTGCTTCCTATTTTTGCTCAATTCTATGTCAAAATTGACCTTGATACAGTACCGTTACACAGCAAACTGAAACTGCTAGAAAACACAGTACAAACAACGAAGCCCTCTATGACCAGCCAATGGTCTGAAGGGGAAAAAAAAAAAAACCAAAACAGTATTTGTAAAACAGTAAATATAAATCTTGTTGAAATAAAACTTACCTGTTTGTTCCAATAAACCAATTACTGAATAGAGTACATGTCATATATGTCATGTACTTTCAGCTTCATCTGGTATGTGACATGTCCAGTATGTGTTTATAGACACATAACTTTCTTTTCAAACATTTGGACTTTGCCACATGAACAAGCAGTAAATATACTGGAAGGAGAAGTCTGAAGCATCCCACAGATATGGGAGCAGTTTATATGATGAACAGATGTCTACATTTTGCCCCCTTTGGGGCAAATGGATAGCAGTATGTGTGAAAGGGATCTAGGAGTCTTAATAGACCACAAGCTGAACATAAGTCAGCAGTGTGATGCAGCAGCCAAGAAAGCCAGTGCAATTTTCGGCTGCATCAATAGGAGTATGGTGTCTAGATCGAGGGAGGTACTGGTACCACTCTACTCTGCTTTGGTTAGACCTCATCTTGAATACTGTGTCCAGTTCTGGGCACCCCAATTCAAGAAAGACATGGTCAAGCTGGAGCAGGTCCAGAGGAGGGTGACCAAAATGGTGAGAGGCCTGGAAGCCAAGCCCTGTGAGGATAGACTTAGAGAGCTGGGTATGTTTAGTCTGCAGAAGAGAAGGTTAAGAGGGGACATGATAGCTATGTTTAAATATTTGAAGGGATGCCATGTAGAGGAAGGAGAGGGCTTGTTTTCTGCTGCTCCAGAGACCAGGACAAGGAGCAATGGATTCAAGCTGCAGGAAAGGAGATTCCACCTGAACCTCAGGAAGAACATCCTGACAGTCAGGGCTGTCTGGCAGTGGAATATGCTGCCTCAGAGTGTAGTGGAGTCTCCTTCCTTGAAGGTTATTAAGCAGAGGCTGGATGGCCATGTGTTGGGAGTGCTTTGAGGGTATTCCTGCATGGCAGGGGGTTGGAATGGATGGCCCGTGTGGTCTCTTCCAACTCTACATTTCTATGATTCTATGATTTGGTGAAGCACAGTACACTCTCAGGTTCTGCATTTCTAGGGCGACCACTGGATCCTTCCAGGCAAGAAGGATCATAAAGGCCCTGAAACTTCCTGACCTTAGTTTTGTTCTTGTTTCTTTTCTTTTCTTTTTTTTTAGTGGTGACTTTTGACCATCATCCTTGGCTTACCACCCTGTTCCATTCCTGGTCACCCTTTAATCACTGTCTATGGCTCAGAGTATGAGCCCCAGGAAATCTGCTTACTAATTTTTTAGGCTTTCTGTCCATGTTGAGCTGATCATAGGCTGTTTCTGTAGGCTTACTGCAGCATTTTGGTTGAACAACAACTGCATCTTAAGGTCAGGATCTGGTACATAACTGGAGAAGAGAACTAATTCATGTAGTGATTTCATGTGCCAAGCAGAGACCTATGCGAACCAGCCCAGCTGAGCCCCCTGTCTATCTTCAAAAGCTTGCACTTTACAGTGTTTTTGTTGGGGCTGGAGGTTGTAAGGGGTTTTGCAATAGATCTTAAGTTCATTCATGTTTACTGAGGAGGTGTTCATATGGTTTATATTAAATGGACCTTCATAGATCCAGTACTAATAACAGGTTTCAATAAAAGTTTCCAGAAGATTTTAAGTGAATATGGTCACAGTGTCCCACCAACTGTGCTTTTGTATGTACATTAAAGTCACACACATTACCTCCTACTAGTGCAATTGCTAGAAAAGCTTCTGCAACAAAGGACCTGTCAAATACATTAGCAATAGAATCCAAGCAGTGGTTTTCACTTGTCATTGATGTGTTTCCCCTTTCCCTCATTTATGTCAACAGCAGGCCACAAATGCAGCATTTATGATTGCCAGGATGAAGACTGCTTTACTAAAATAGAGGATGTCAGGAAGGCGAGAGCACATTAGGCTGTCCTGAAGACAATATCTCTATATCATAGTTAGCACCAGAGGTTAGCATTTTTGTGCACCTGTAGGAGGTGCATGACTGCCCAAAGATTGGGCAGCAAGCATTAGTGGCATAGCATTTCAAAGATGAAGGCCACAATATGTGTGGTCACATAACATCAGAGTGTAGTCAAGATGGCAAGAAGAACCAAGCTAGGAGAAGTGGCAGCAGTTTGTTTGTTTTAATCTACAGAGAAGGGCAAGATTCTGCTTTGTTGTCTCCTCTCTGCCCTGCTGAGTTTAATGAATGAAAATGACTTGCAGTTGAAAACATGGTACAACAGAGTGTTATTCTTCCTACTAAATTAGGACAGTCAAAGGTTATATAGCATCAGTGGAAAAAGAGATGATACACTCAAGGAGGAATCATTGGGATCATTTTACCTAAGCCCTCCCTTCAAAACAACAACAACATAGAAACAGCATGACTTCTTCTGAATGCCCTAGGCTCTACTTTGGCTTTCGTGAAAATCATTCACCCATTTATATGACACAGATGCATACACAGCTTTCCTCTGCTTCCATGTGAAGGAAACAAGCTTGCCCATTTTTTTCTAAATTCATAAGAGAGGTCTTGTCTGAAGAATAATGGCTATGTAGATGCAAAGGCAGGAAAACAACTCAAAATGCTTCATATTTAATTGAAAACAGATTGGGAGCCTTTAAGAGTAGATCACAGGTGTTTTGTATAATAACAAAGGGCTAAAAAGCATGTAGGTCTAGCAGGATAAATCAGCAAAACATCCTAAAATCAGAGGATATAAAACACTAACACTTCATCCAGGTACATTTGCTTCTAGAATGCAGATATTAGTTAGAGCAAATGTGGAAGTTATTCCAAGCTCAGCATTTCCCTCTGCAAAGCTCAGCCCATATTTGGTGAATAATGCTAGTAAATTCATCTAAAGGGGAGACAATCATGACGAGAAGAGATTATATCTAGAGACACTGCTTCAAAACTACATATATTATTAATTCTATAGAGCTCTTCTTGTGAATTATTATCCCCTTTTCCCTTCAGACGTGCTTGCAAAGCAGTATCCTTGGCAAATCTAAGAACTCAGTTCTACTTCCCATTTAACACCAAGGCATGAAAGATAGTCTGTTTATGTTGATTTATCCAGTTTTTTTTTCCCTAGCCAAAGAAATAGGTATGTATTTGATGTCATTTATAGTTTTAGAATACAATCCAGGTTAAAATGGCTAAAGGCTAATTTAGATGACACTTGGCCAACTGAAACTTGACACTAAGCCAACTGAATCTAACCCCTCTCAGTTCAAGGATGTTGGAAATTATTTAGAAAAACCCACAATCTGGATGTGACCATGGGTTGGAGGATGTTCAGATTTGGTATAACTTAGCTCTTCTCACTCTATCCCTTCTTCCCCTCCCATACCCCGTTTGCTTTTGGCTGCACTGTGAGCAGAGAAGTTCTGCTGGCAGATTGCTGTGGTGACAGATCTCTGAGATCAGCCCAAAGAAGACAGCTCTCTAACTCCACACAGCTGGCAAATCTTTGGGTTGGGATTGTAATATTGCTCTGTTCCAGCCTGTTCCTTTCCAGCAAAAGTTTTCCAGTTAATTCCCATAGTGGCCATAATTCTGCATGTGAGAAAGTGAGTGTTGTGAGCTCTACAGCAAAGGTACAATTGTCTACATGTATATGTTCTAAAATAGAACCTATTTATATGTCTGGCTAATGGACAGAGGTAGGTTAGCTGAGAAGGCCTCTGGTCAAATCCTGTAGCCAGCAACTATTTCTAAAAGAATGTGACTCTGTTATCCATCACCATTAGGTGTCACGTACACTGGTTCAGGGACTCAAATACTGAATACCCCAAGGCCTTCTCTCCTAGTGTGACATCTTGTAGTTACCAAACAATGAATTCTAAACAGGAAATGACACTGATAGGGTCAAATTAGGGGCATTTTTGAGATGTCTTTCTTAAGTGGGTGATTCCCTGAGGCATTGTTGTTGTTGTTATTGTTGTTGTTGTTGTGTGCCTTTAAGTTGTTTTGTTTCTGGCTTACGACAGATGGATATCCTTTGTTTGAAAAGCTTCTTTTCTTTAGAGGAACTTCCAGGTCTTAAACTTATTTTCTGGTTTCAACATCTTTAACAAGGACTCTGTTTTCTGATAGTGGAGTCAAATTGACTCTTCAATGAAGAACTCTGAGAGGCTGCTTCTGGAGGCTGCTTGCTGAAATCACTGCTTAGCCCAAGCCTTACTCCTTTTAAACTGAAATCACTCTTTCAGACCTTTTGTCCAGGGAAATCTTGTTAGCTTATTCTCTTCCTAAAAATCCTCTCCTGGCTTAGAAGATCGTAGTTGGCTTGTCTTCTTCTTTCCCTTGGTCCAATCAGGAGGGCAACAACCCCAAATTCTTCCAAGAAAGTCCATGGAACCATAGAAAGGTAACTTTTGTGACTCCTGAAATCTATCTTTCTGGGATTACTTCTTTGAACATTGCAGCTTCCTCTTTTCTCTGATGACTGTGTGTGGATTAGAGAAAGTATCATATTGTCCTTACTTTTTGAACCCCTTTCTTTCTCTCATTTCCCATTCATTCTGGCAATGTCTAAACTCCATATTGCTCAACTAAAACACTCTCAGCTCTGCTTATTTTAGTATTCCTTCAATCTAAAACAAATGTGCTCTCTTAGGTACTTATCTGTATTTTGCATGTTCTGTCTGCCATTTATGAAGAGCTGTCATAATTTTCTGATATTACTCAATACAACTGTTGTCTATTCTTTCATTCTTGCTTGTTCAGTAAAACACCCTTTTTGATCTGTGTGAATATGAGTTATTGTCTGCAATCATACATTACTGCCAAGGTCATACAATTCCTTACAGGTATATGTACTCAGAATATGTATGCGTTCATGCTTGTTCTCTGACAGCATACCTGATAACAGAAGGATGTGCATATGAAGCATAGCTTTCAATCTAAATTAATGGAAAAATCTTCTACATCATCTATATAAGAACTTATGTAACATTTACATGGGATCTTATAGGAATTCTCACTTGATCAGTTAATATCCAAACCAAAACATACCTGTCCTTGAAAATTCATACTTCTATGGATCTTACAATTCATTTCTCAAAACAAACATAAATAAATAGAGAGATGGACATGTTATATAATACAGGTATCTGGATATATATTTCTATAGCTCACATTCCTTATTTTTTAAAGGTGCATCTTATGCAGATGTGAGCTTTCTTTGCAACTTGATTGGATCCTGCCCCCAAAACATCCTTTTTGCACTTCTCTTATTGAAATGGAATTTGGTTTCACCATCAAACATTAGACTCATGTGGGTAGGGGAAAATAGAGAGCAAGCAAACATCACTGAAATTTCTTAATATTGAAAATGTCAGGGAGCTCATCAAAGTCTGACTTTGTAATCCTCTAGTCAAGTGGTGGAATTAAATCTGGGCCAAAGAATTATTAATATTCCTTAGTGTCATTAGCCTTGCTCAGTAATAAACTCAGGCAATGCTTCATTTCTACTGCACAGGGACAGAAACACCACTGATTTGGAG
This sequence comes from Cyclura pinguis, assembly GCA_030412105.1. Classification (NCBI taxonomy): domain Eukaryota; kingdom Metazoa; phylum Chordata; class Lepidosauria; order Squamata; family Iguanidae; genus Cyclura; species Cyclura pinguis. The sequence goes on along the minus strand of CM059599.1, from coordinate 242,451,710 downwards.
CAGGGCAAGTTAAAATAGACTAATCAGTAGAATATCTACTGGATGTCCAAATTTAATGTGTTTTTAGTTTCAGCCCAGTAATCTCTTTGGGATCTTGGCAAAAGGTATACATTTCTCCATAAAAATCTTGTTGCATACCCTTTTCTCACCATTTCTCCATTTCTCCACTTGGACAAATGGGGACTTCAAGAGGCTCACAAAAAGATTTTTTAAAATATACAAATATAAATGAGATATGATTATAATATTAGAACAGATTTAAATCAGATTAATGAGGCAAGCATTTCAGTATATATTTGACTATGGAAACTATGTGCTTTAGGACCAAACTATATATGACATTAAGTACATCTTTGTATTCCATATGCTGATTTTTAAATATGTAAATTTAATCAATGGGAAAAATGGAATTTATTACATTTTACTTATGTCCTACTTTTGTCTCACCAAAGAAATATTTCCTCTCTGAGGTAAGTGCCCACCAGAGAATATAGATTTTATTCTTAAGCAATATGGAGAAGTGTTAAATACTATCTAGGTGTATCCTCTGATTCTGTTAATTATATTTCCCCTCTCTGCAAGACACAGTCTGTCTCTTAAGTTTAATGATGTCTAATTTGGCCTCAAGAGAGGCTGCTGGTGAAAATACATTGTGGTACCAAAGGCTTCAAGAGGGATAGAAAACATACAATCTTTATTTCTGATCTTGAAGAAGGTGTAGAATTTACCCAGCTGCATCCAGGGATACCAGGAAGTTTAGAAAAGGCATTTCTCATAACAGCATTTCTCACTTGGATTTTCATATACTGATATCAACCCTGTAGGGTTATAGCATACCACTTAACCTCACATTTGGAAGTTTGGCAATTAGCATGGCAAAAAATGCATTCATTTAGGATCAGTCAAGTATCTAGAAAGGTCTATTCATAGTTGCCTCATTAGGGAAGTTATCACTTTAAGATGCTTGCATTTTGGCAATACTGATAATGTTGACAATAATTCCACAACAGGATTAGCACATATTTGAATATTATGCACAATAGGAGGGACCTGGGAAAAAAGAAAAGGTTTGGAGTGCAGTATTCCCTGTCAAAGTTCAAGCGGATAGCAATGTTTCATTAAGCATATCCCATTCCATTAACCCCCTCTACTGTTATTTTTTCTTTCACAAGTGGGAATTAGTTCTCTTGTGGCCATGAGGAATGCTCAGTCTTCATTGTGCTATTTGCGGGTTTCCCCTCCCTTTAATATCTCTTCCCCATCTCAAGTTCTTTGGAAAAGAACCTAGGCCTGCTGACATGGATGGTGTTGCTAATAGGTTGTAGTACACAGGCTGCAGGATTTAGAGATGGAAACAATATATAATATATTTAAAAAATGTCAAAAAACCCTGATGAGAAGCATCTTGGACTGATGAGAATCTGTGCAGTTTGCAACTTCACAAATAGTTGTTTTATTTTTTGTGAAAGAAGAAAGTTGTAATTAGAGATTTGTTCTGTAAATTCACACATGGTTGATTTGCACTGAAAACAGCACAAGCATTTTCTGCACAAGAATTAATTTTTTCTTCCTTGAAATATTATTTATCATGCAGAAAATGCTATTTCCTACACAGAAAATGCTGTTTTGAGAACAAAACAATCATGTGTGAATTTTGCACTGAATAAGTCCTGAATTGTGAATAAGCTTCAATAGCTATGTGGAAGACTTTCTGGCAGTGGCAAGGAAGATTGCAGAAATTACTCTTTGCTGTCTTCAAGAAGAAACTTAATAAAAAATTACATCCCTAGTAGGATTCAATACAGTTATTTTTTAGAAGTGGCTTGTAAGTCATGTGTCTTTTCATGTAAACTTTAATCAGTGCACAAAACTTGCAGAAGCTCCAACATGACTGAGCTTTTGGTTTATTTCTGTATGGCCAGACTTTCCACAGAGACAGTTCAAACCGCCTTGAACAGAGATAGGATATTTTTTTAGAGGCTATTCATAATAAGCGATAGACTTATAACAGTCTGGTAACATTTTAACTGAAGCAACAGCTTAATCTTGGTTCTGTAAGGCATACAAGAGTAAAATGAAAGATTAGAACTGACTCCTGCTTGACTAGAGACAAAACAGCTACCTTCAAGTGCCCCACTTCCAACATACATGTAGCTGCTGCACCATGCCAGGAATATTAAATGGTTTTGGCTGGAGGAATCAAAGAGAATGAGTCAACATGGCAATAGTAACAGTCAACATTAGGTTCTTCTCTATATTTCTTTCTTCATGTCTTTTGCTGCTACATAAAAACTCAGAAGGTGAAACGGACAACCCCTGTCTCAAATCTCCCTTCAAACTCACTAGATAATCATTGTTTAACATATCTGTGTTATTACGGGGAGAATTATATTAACCTTGTACCCCTTTAAAAACTTAAAAAGATGATTAAGATTGCAGTGGTGAAGTGCTCATAACATTGAAAGTGTATCATATAAAACTAAAAATTAAAATTGTTGCTGGAATCTTTACCTGCTGGCTGGAAGAGAACTTCATTTTGTACTGTATTGTTAGAAGCAGTGGTTAGAATGTCAGAATAGGGTCGGGAAGATCCTTGAGGATATTAAATTGGTTCTACTCAGTCTTATTCTAGCAATCAAATTATTCAACATGCTGTCAGCTCTAATTATTGTTGTGTGAGAGTGTGTGAATTTGCAGTTTAGAGACTTGGTTTCCTATCAGTCATAACCTTTTGTGTCATAAAATTGAGTGCACTCTTGTGAATTGAAATTTTGCATTTAAAATGTGTCTTCCCTGGTGAGTAGTTTGGGAAGAAAAGGGGTTGATGAGGTGATAGTTGGATGACAGATACATTGCAGGGGTTCCATTCAAGATAGGGGGAGGAAAGCATGCTTCTTCCAAGATGGAGGAGGTATTCTACAGGTAAGAGAAGGACAATGATATTAAGCAGTAGTCCTATGTACATTTAATTGGAAGGAACTGGAAAAAACACCTCTGAGTATTCCTTGCCTAAGAAAACCTTCTGAAATTCATGGGGTTGCTTTAAGTTGACAGATGACTTGAAGGTACATACACAGACACAAATCCCACAGAGATTTATTTCCTAATTCATGTAGAAGGGATTGGGCTTTCCATCAGTTTGGCTGTGCAGCACACTATATTTTCCTCCAGGCTGCAAATGAAGTGGCACTCTTTACACTCCAACCTCCTGAGAGTAGCTTGAAAATAATAAGATGAAATTTAGTGATTATTTCACATTTGTAATTGATATGCAGGATGGATTTTTAAGACTGTGTGCATGAGAGAGAATATGGTTGATGGCCATATGTATGAGTTTCTTCATTCATGAATGGACATCATTACATGGATGGCTATGACATGAATGTGGGTGTGAATGGAATGATGGATGAATAGATGTGAGATTTTTTTTTAATGAATGGATGGATTAATAAGTGATCTGTCTATAACCTGAATCTTACTGTTAATCTACTAGAGTAGACCCATTGAATCAATTTTCTACTGTGTTCATTCACCATTCAAGAATTCATCCAACAAGCCTACTCAAGTTGGGATTAACCAATAGGATTCAGGTCAGTATCTATGAAGATAGATATTATTACTGTTTCTGAATGGATTCCCTTCCCCACTGACTATTTTACATTTATAATCCTAAACTCTAAACAAATTATTCTTTTTCCCTCTCTGTCCAATGTCTGTTGTTTCTCAGACAGAAGAATATTGCTCCAAAAACATGCTTTTTTTGTGGCTATGTGGGTTTAGCCACATTAAAAAAAACAACATGTCTTTGGATCAGTATTCTTCTGTCTGAGAAACAACAGACATTGGACTCTGCACTCAAAGATTTGAAGTTCATCTGGTTCATTTCCTGCTTTCTAGCTGCTAGTGATTCAAAAGACTCTTCTGCGTCTGGTGTTCCATCAACTACCTCTCTGGTAACTCTCCCCTCCATCTCAACAACTTTGGCGAAATGTGTAATCAGTAGGTTTGCCCAAGGGTCTATACTGGAAGTGGTACTTTTGAACTTGTTCATAAGGATCAATGATACACCAGGTTGATGGATAACCTCAAATTATTCTGGGTGGTTGAAACAAAAAGTGGTTGAAACACATTACAGAGGACCTCTCAAAAGTGGTCATTAAAATGGGAGATGAGATATTAGCATGTGTAAAGTCGTGGTTTTTGGGACAGAATATTTCCTAACTTCACATATATACTGATGAGGTTTGACCTAATACTGACTAAAGAGGAAAGGGATATTTGTGTTCTGGCAGAAAACTCAATGAAAACATTGACACAGTATGTAGTGGCTGTGAAAAAGCCAATTGCCTTTTTAGAGATAATTAGATGTTCAAAGCTGTCAGTATCATATTGTCTTGAAATCTTGTGAAAAGTTTTCATTGCTACACCTCAAAATGGCTATTGATGAGCTCTGAAAAGGTGCCAGAAAGGGCAACCAAAATCATGAAGAGTCTGGGCCCACATAGGGATAAACTTAGATTAGAAAATGGCTAGTAAGGGAAGGCATGATAGAGATGTATAACATTACAGATGCTTTGAAGGGACTAAGGAGATTTTTCTTCTCTCATAATATTAGAAAGGATGAGTTATCCAAGAAATCTGAATGATAGAAGAATCAGGAGAGACAAAAGGAAGCACGTTTTCATGCTGTACACAGTCAAGTAATGGAATTTCCTCTCATAAGATATGGTAATGGACATCAATTGAGAAAGATTTAAAGGGAGGTTGTACAAATTCATGGAAGATAAGATTGTCAATGGCTCATAGCACAATGACCATTTACTACAGCCCCTGAATGACCATCACTGGATAACAAGAGCAGGAGAAGGCTATTGCCCTCATGCTTGGGGCATCCCATATGCATCTGATTGTCCACTGTGGAAAACAAGATGATGGTTGACCCAGACCTTTGATCTGATCCAGCACTTCTTATTTATGTGCAATTACTCTTGCTAAAGTGTAGTGTAATGGATTATGATTATGGAAACATTGCATTGGATTATGATAGACATTGGATTATGATTATGGAAACCAGGGTTCAAATCCCCTCTTGGCTAAAGAAATCCACCTTGGGCAAATAACAGAGGACAGCAAAGGGAAACCCCCTCTGAACAAATTTCACCAAGAAACCTCTGATAGGTTTGCCTTTGGGACACCATAAGTAGGAAGCAACCCGAAGGCACACAACAACAACAAACACTCTTGTTAAAGACCAAGCCCATACGGCTGCTGTGGAGATAAAGTTAGGGGGTGAACCATTTATTTGGTACTTGGTTGATGAGCAAGATTGAAATATAATAACTAGTGGCCAAAACCAGTTGAACTTTCAGGGTAGTTGTGGTAGTGTTTGGAAATAATGGCATATTTTGCAGGTTTGTCCAACTGAGCCTTCTGAGGTCACAACAGCAGCCACAATATTATCCCAAAATGTATGCATTATGCCTGTTACCCCATGATCCTCAGTTGTTATTTTGAATAGCACACTATGTCTTTGAAAGTTGGTTAGTTCAAAAAATTGATTTTTCAGATGAATATCCAGGAGGCAAGTCTGTTCAGATTACTCTGTAAAACACTGTGTGCTTAGTCAATTTTTGTTATTGATTGCACTGTGTTTAGTTTAATGTGTCAGCCCTTTGAGTATTACAACTTACTTCATGGCTCATTCTTTATGCCTGTGGAAATCCTTCTTTTTTAATTGCAATTTTTTTTAAAAAAATCCTTTATAGTGTAGCCTGCATACAGATGTATCCTAGCTTCAAATCCAGATTTATGATCCAATGCAGTGTAGATTCATGCAAATCCAGAGGTTTATTTCAAATTTCCTGCTTTCCTAACGTTTCTGAAAAACAGAAAAGTAGAGAATGTCCAGACTGATATTGTTGCTTTTGTTTATAATCTAAATGAAACAAAGGATAACAGGAGAGATCTTTAAAATGTGTTTGTTCCATGTAGAATGAACGATTTTTTGAAAAAGGTTGCTGTTGCTGTTGTTGTGTCTAAACTTGTGCAACTTCTGATTCTCAGTTTGCACAGAAAATTTTTGGTATGTCAGCCTCAGTGTAAATAACATTCAGCCAAAATTGGTTTGTAAATGTGCCATCTGTGCAAATGTGAAAAACAAACAAACCTGGGTTGGAATTATGATAGCATGTGTCAGATTACACCAACAAAACTCACTTTTGGGGGGTTTTGTGGAGGTTAGAATTCTTTATTGATTGCACAGTAACCAAAATCTCTTCACTTCAAGTGATGCAGATGTTACAACATGGCTCCTTCTGTATTACTAGAGAGTGGGAAGACCAGATGAGATATGTCCAGCCATTTTCCTGTAGCTGGATGTGCTGTAGAGATGTCCCAAGGACCCAGGGAGGTGCCTGCAGATGCCTGTTGCAGCATGCCCAACTACAGGAAAATAGCTGGACACATCTTCACTCATCTCATCTCTTCATTCTCCAACATGTAAAGGAAATGTTCTGGCATCTGCATCACTTGAAAGGTGGGCACAGCAATGTAGCACTGGGAGATCTCAGTACAGAGATGTAGCTACATGCCACAGCTACATGTGCTGATGCAGGATTCCAGCCTTCCTCGAGGTCTGAAATAGTTGATGGATTAATTGTCCAGAAATTACTACTGGTTTTGATCCCATTAGGTTACACACCAGTTTTGATGCCTGTGCCATCAAGCATGTGGATTTGTGCAATATGACAGAGAAACAAACACTACAAATTGGGAGTGGGCAAAGCAAAGCCCTGGGGCTTCATGTGGCTTCCAGGATTAGTGTTTGTCCTTCTCAGCCTCTCTCATTCCTTTGGACTTTTTTTTCCTGGCCAAATAAATAAATAAACAGTAAAATAAAAAAAAAAATGGAGGTATTCATAAATTGATACAGACTTTTCCTACTTATGAACAGGTTACGGACTGTAGCACTGTCAGAAAATGGAACTGAAAAAGCAGAAGTCATGTACTGTACTGTGGGGAGCATGAAGGACTTACAAAGTCTCACTTGGGACTGACTATGCGCATGTTGCTTGGAAAGACTTTCAGCCAGCTTAGAGTCTTTTTTTTTCCTTCTCAGCTTGCTTTGCAAGCAAGCCTCCATAGGCAAGAAGAATTAACGAAAGAGCAGAACCTCTATTGAAAAATGGAGCTTGTCCTTAATTTGAAAGCATCAAAAGAGTGAGACATAAGATAATGGCACATCAAAAAGTGGAGGCTTCCTGTATTAATCTTTTAAATAGGTTGAGTCCCCTATCATTTTTTAAAAAAATGCTGGTTTCAAATCAAAAGCTAACTTCTGGCCACTTCTAATTTTAGTTCTCTCCACTTTATTCAGCATTTTTGGTCCCACTTGGCCATGGAAAACAACTGGGTGACCTTTGGCATATCACATACTCTCATCTCCAGAAAACTCCATAATAGGTTCACCTTAGAGTTGTCATAAGTCAGAAACTCACACAACAACAGCAGCAACAACAACAATACAAATTCTAGAGGGTTCCATTGGCAGAAAACTGGCACTAATACCCACAGAAGCTGCCCATCTACCTGCTTTTAAGTATCAGATTTAAGCTCTATGGTTTTGTTTTGTTTTGTTTTGTTTAAAGGAATGGGAAAGTGCAAACAATTGTCTATAATCCTCTGCATGAGTACAATGTTGTGTAGAAGTCAAGAGGGCTTATTTCCAGACAAAGTTGTCAGAACCACAGTGCCACTTTGGAAATAGTTCTACTGAAATTAATTTGCACAAAATATAGATTGATAGCCTAGCTCAGGAACAGCAGTACTTACTGGACTCTGATTTATTACACTGACCAAGCTCTATTGAAATGGATTTCTCTTGCATGCCAACACTACATAGAGGGTTATGCCTCATGACATTTACATTTTTATATTCTTCTAAAGATTACCACTGTAGCAAATTGAAACCCAACAACCAAGGTTTATTTATATCCAGACTTACAAAGAACTCTTTCAGGCCTGTATCTTTAAAGAATATCCTCACAGGTTGGCTACGACCTTAATCTGCCTAGCTCGCATGTTTAAGATGACTTAATACAGTGAAGGACATGAATCTTTGTAACACTGGTATTTAAGATGTGAGCCCGACAGAAATAGAGGGTATCAAGAGCAGTACAACAGTTGTGAGCCAAGCTTTAAACAAAACTGTTCAGAAATCCTTACTTTCAAATAAATTCAAGAAATTAAAAAAAAAAAATCTCTATTCATGGGAAGACAGGCTTGGAGGATAAGAGGTAATGATAGAAACAAACCAATTAGAACAATTTTAATACCAATTAAAATTAAGTTGGAAATTTTCTAAGAAACAACATTAAAATTATTTTTTAAACTGAACTGATTGAGCCTGATCTCAGAATTAAGTTATCAATTATCAATTAATTAATTAAAATTGGTTTGCTCTTTTCCAATGGCTCTAATTTATGTTTCCCAGCTGGTTTTGAGGGTCAACCATGAAAAAACAAGACCAGGCACAGAAAGTAGGGTTAAACAAGGGCCACTTTATTTGCCCTAAAATTAGAACACCTAATGTGCAACACAGCTTCATGCTTGACACACTCTGAATCTGCAAAAGTCCTCTGGCCCTACCAGAGGTGTCACTTTTAGGTGACACCACCAATTCATGGACACACAGGTCCCCAAAGAAGGCAATCAAGGAGGCAGCGTGAAAAAGTGCCATTTCAAAATTGAAACTGCAAATATCTAGAAAGGTGGGATAGCCCTCCCACCACACTGGAAAAGTGGGATTCACAATTCTACCCTCCTCAGTGATGAAAAGAATGTGTTACAACGACATAAGCTCCTAACAGGATACCAATGGGCATTTTCTTTTCATGCAGACTCAGAATAGAGAGGGGCTAAAGGAAGTAAAATCATAGGTGGCATCATTCTGGTGAGGTTTTTAATACAGGCATTTAACTAATATTTAAATGGCAATTTCAAATAAACGTACTAATTTTAAAACCCCTCTAATGTCCATGTAGTTGAAATAGATATTTTAGCTGATCAATAATTAACTGCTTTAATCCTATGGATTAACTATCCTACGGACAGAGTTTTATAAGCTGTCTTGGGTCCCATGCTGGGAGAAAGATGGCACACCAGACAAACGGATGGATACGGCATGTCCAAACTATTGCAAAGAAGTGAGACCTCTCATTACAGAAAACCTCACTTATTACAAGCTGAAACTTCATGGAAAAAGTGCTTACAATACACACAGAACTCTCCAGGCAGCAGAGAGGGGAGAACAGGTAAAGGAAGGTCGGTAGGTGATTTGGCCAATAAATACTAAAATTTCATAATGCTAAAGGCATCTGGTCAATTAGAGTTTTCATTTTTATTTTTTATTTTTTTATTTTGTTGCTGTTTTTGTTGTTTTTGTTTCTTTGCTCATTGTTGTCTCTGGAAATCTGGTTCAACATGTCTTCTTTTTTAAAGGTACAATGTTCTAAAAATCTTACCATTCCAATGTAACAGTTTTGTGCTCCCTGTCTCACGCAGCAAAGAGATATCACTTCATTTGTTTAAAAATGTAAAAAAAAAAAAAAATTGGTATAATGTATCCTGGAATAAAAAGAACAATTTCTAGGTAGGAATAACATGTTTCCATTTGTCCTGGAACTTGCTTTGAGTGTTTCATGAACAAGGGAATGTTATATTGATATGTAGCAAAAAAATGAGAACTTTAGTAAAAGATAGAGGAACCTAGAGGAATATATCTTTTGTATTTTTTCGCCCATAGACAAATTTGTGGTTCTGCTCAGCCCTGATCAGTACCATTTGCTGTAACTTAAGGCTTTGAGTGCAGGGAAACTTTTTTTTCTATCTTTTTTAAAGATAGAAGCCCCCCCCAAAATAGCATTATAAAGAATAACATTATAAATTATGCCTCCAGACCCATTTTTGACTCAAAAATGGTTTTCTTTGGCTGAAAATGTAGAGAGTTGGTAAGGACCCATGGGCCACATGGACCTCCTTCAAGACCAAATGATTCTACTGTTACTCTATTGCTTCACTTCGTATTGATTTCCTACATGGACATTCTGACCACTCTCTGTAAAAACAGGTGCTTTCTGATTCTCAAATAGTATATCAAATGCTGCCTGTTTCTTTAATGCCAGGCTCTGACATGTCCTAAGATCCAAGGCACATTGGGAGTGGGAGGGGGGCTTGAAACACCACCTGTGCTTTTTATGTAGATGATTTCCCAAGAGACCCTTCTATAGGATCTTGGTGCCAAGATCCAGTTGAAACTGGACATTAATAAGTGAAGGATCTTGAAACAGAAGTGGCCTCTACTGAGATGCAAGTAACACGTGTTTTCCGCCTCCCCTGGAGGTAGGACGCACATGCAAGTAGTCTACCAGAGATGCTCACCAGCTGCTATTTGCCAGCACCACAGCTACTGCTCATATAGGGAGGCCTTTAAGGCCTTGCTAGGCAAGGTTGAACTGCTCATAGACTGGTCTATTCTGTCAGTGGTTTGATCCCATTGGATCCTGGGCTAGATTTTTTAAAAATGCATTGAATAACCAAGTATATGTATTTTGTAATTAATTTTCGTATAAATGCATCAAAGAGGGACGTTAAATTGTTTCAGATTCCAAAAGGTCATAGAAGGGTGATACTTTTATTAGATCAGCCACAATGAAACAAGATAGTGAGTGAGATTTTGAGTTCTCTGGAACTCTTAATTAGGATAGATGGTAAAGAAAATGAGATGCAGAAGAGTGAGGAAAAAATGCTGGCAGATGTTGAAGGTGTGCAGCCTGTAGCCAAAAAGGAAATATGGGAGGCTAGCTTAGTAAAAGATGTGGCCCTTCTATGGCTTTTGACACTTTTCTCATGGGCTCTTACATTTTTGCTGCTGATTTCATAACGTAGGAGAGATTCTGTGTCAGCTGCTAATATAAGCGTGGCAGTGGAGAAAGAGAATGATGACATCTGGGTATTCATGAGCTACTTTCCCAATAAAATCCCCAGATGTCAAATATAACTTGTATTCTCCTCTGGAAATATTTTCTGGTTGGAAGGATTTCTTCATTCCAGAAAAAGCTGTGGCCTCCCCTTGAGCGCAGTCAGCAGGGCCAATTGTATTGGGTAGTCCAACTGAGCAGAAACAAGATTCGGCTCTCTTACCTCTTTCTGGCAAGACTTGTGCACTGAACAGAACCTGGATTACATATTGATTTAAGGCATCTTCTCATCCAGTCATGTGTATTCACATTGAAGTGATTGCCTGAATACTATTAGGCACATGCCTAAAGTAAACTATTAGTTTCAGGATGCAAAATAACACAAGTAAAGTCTCACTGCCAGGTACAGCAGACAAAAACTGCAGTGCTCAGAATTTATATTTCACAGAAAAGCTTCCAACTCCTGTCAGCTCTTGAGTCTACCAGGAGCAGTGGAAGTAAGGAAGAACATTTCTTAGTCTGTACTTCTAAGAGAGGCTTTGACTTCCAAATGAGGGATTGAGGGCATATGTGTACAGTGCAGCTTCCCAGATTTATGGTTCAATGCATTAGGAACAGAAGGTAGTAAATACATAGAAAAAGCAAGTTTCTCCTCCTACCTCTTTGAAAATGAATCTTTGCCTCACTCTTTGACAGTGAGACCAGTAGAGACTGACACATCTTATGAACATGGACAGTATCTATGAACAAAACAACTTTTTAGGTAGGGAGAAAATATGTTGTGTTTGCAAAAGCAGCAGTCAACTTGTGTAGTAGTGGTTTCATGTATACTTCCATATGACTTCCTCTGTTCAACAGAGGAAGATGAGATTATGCCTAAGGATAGGTACATGGAAATCTCAGGAAATAAGCTTCTGCTTTGAAGTAACAGTGAGTTCTCCAAGGTTTATTTAGAGGAGAATCAGAGGAGAATCTAGATATTTCTGGACTCCAGATCCCATCAGTCACAATCAGCAGAGCAAATGGCCAGGCATGATGGGAACTTGAGTCCATCAATACCTGGAGTACCAGCAGTTTTCCACTCTTGTTTCAGACTTTAAACCTGTATTGAGATCCATTCATTTGTTAACTCCTCAAACAGTGATTTCTACCATTCTTTGCTGAGAAAGGAAGTTTCTGGAACTTCTCTGTTGCATGATTTTTAGGATAATCCTTATTATACTTAAACCCATGGAGCTGATATATGCCAAGGCCATCAATACCTGGACTGCCAGGGGTTTTCCACCCTTGATTTAAGTCATTATCATCCACCTTAACTTTGAGTAGTTCTTCAGGGCTTTAGGTCTTTCGTAGCCTTACTTGCAGATTCTGCAAATTTTGCTTAGAACTGTTTGTGAACCATGTACACTCTCTAAACCTAGAGTAAGATTGAACCAATGGACCAGAATTCCTCTATTTGTTGCCATAAGTTTTCTGTTATCCTTGAGAAAGTCCAAAATAAGTGAAAAGATGGATTCCAAACACAATCTAGTAGCAATGCTGATAAGTTGCTTCCTACCTTCTGCTCAACGCTCCTTTATATAGCCCAGCTACAGCTGCTCTTTGTACAAGACAGACTGAGTGCTTTACTGCCCGTCTTCCAGGCTGAAACTGCAAGCACTTCATCTGACCACATAATCTTAAATAACTGGTAAGTCATACAATCAATCCATACGTTACATTGGCACATTTGGGTAAGTAACTTGATGCCACATCAGCAGTCATGGGAGAAATTTGATGCATGAGAGTGACTGTGAATTACTTACTCAAGTGTCTCCCATTAATCAAGCTGGAGAGACAGTAATTCCTCACACTTCAAAAACTGCATACCTTCTAACTCTCTGGATTTGGCAGGGGCAATCCTGATCAATGCTCTGTCATCCCATTTCTTTTTCAGCTGCTTCTAAAATATTCCATTTTGTCTCTTCTCCTCCCACTTTTGTTTTTTGTCTTCAGATTACTTCAATTGCTGCAATCTGAGTTCAAAGTTCAAATCTAGTTTGTACTCTATTAGTTGATGTGGGAGGGGGAGAGGGGATGAAGTCTTGCCCTTCCCAATAAACTTAGGCAAAAGCAAATTCCTGAAGCTTCTCCTAGCCTTTATGTTCTTCCACATTAATGCATTTTGCCCTCTTGACCACATTCTGATGTTGCTTGGACATATGCGTCCCAGTTTTTTCTGTGAAATATTGGAAGGTATGAAACTGTCCTTACATACTATCAGAACAATCTGTGCGTTTTTACTCTATCTTTAAATAAATGGTCAGATGTTCCCATGCTACTTTTCTTTTACAATTGAAGTTTTCATTAATACGTTTCTATTCCTTACCATCCTGTTTCCCATCTGCTGTAGGAATAATTTACTTGTAGCAGCAACATTCTTTATACACCAGTGACTTCTTAATTTATAAACCAATCAACCCTACACATAACCCCATGAGAACCTGGGGTATCAGGTGGTATGTTAACAGTTTATAAATAAGTCTGAATTAGATTAGCAATATTGTAAGTAATAACAATCAAGGCTTGGGTCATTTCCTGTGGATTAATGACCAGCTAGGGGAAACTAAGAAGTCCAAGAAATAACCAGAGATACAATTGCCATTTTATTAAAGGTTTGTTTTGCTTGCTTTTAACTACAGGCAAAATGTACATTCTTCATTACAAGCAAAGGAGCACAATCATGTTGCAAAAATCAGAATATTTCAACAACTGTGGAAACTGCACAGTAAACCATATTTCATGGCCTATGTGTATGATTTGATTTCAGTGGGACTCCACAGACTGAGAATTGCTATCCAGAGGGAGATGATGCTCTTTGATGTCATTGAAATTAATGGGATTTGACCATGCTGGTATCCTAAAATCCCATTGAAATCAAGTGGGTCACTATGCCTAGTCAATTTTCTCTTGTTTGTGGGTTTTTGTTTTTGTTTTTGTTTTTTTGATTAGCTAAATCACTGAGCACTCCAGGACTCCTTATTGTGAGCAAAATTAGATGCAAGTATTAGCCTCTGCAACATTAGGGCCTTCATGCAAAATCATAGTCATACCATGCTTGTTGCTACAGTGAAAGGTTTCAAGCAGAGATGAACAAATTATTTTCAGTGATGTTAATCTCCATGAAATTTAGCAACCCTGAATGAATTAGATGCCTAATACGACATCCTATTCATAGAAGCACTCCCACGGACATTTCCTTGGGGGGGAAAAAACGCACTCTCCCTAAAATTGATTTAACTGCGGGGGGAGGGGAGTAACGGTGGAACAAAGCACAGTATGATCAGACAACCATTTGAAATATGCTGAAACACACTTCATATTTTCACAGCCAGATCATGTCACAACTGAGGGCTAGTTCTCACATACGCATACATCACTTGATCGCTCACCACTGGATTGATGTGCCTCTGCTGACAGGCCATTCAGTGGCTGAATGATTGGACTCCATAAAATACTGCATTAGAAGTGGCTTTGAGACTATTCTGTCAGTGGCTATAGCTTATTTGCACACACAAACAATGACTTGATGCTGCAGGCATCACAAACGTAAAACATGCATGTTCTGTCTCGTAATGAAGAAGAGAGCAGGGACACCCACACACTTCTTCTATATGCTGTATAACATGTGCAGTCTTTAGGCAGTGAACTTCTTCAAGGGTTGTTTTACTCTTGTTAGTCCATAAGCAGTAACTCACAGTAGTCTTAAAAATCAGTTGTTTTTCATATTTCTCTTGTTGTACTATTCTCTGTGTTTTTTGTTTTTTTCCATCTCTGTGTTTGTGTCAAAAATATAATTCTTTTCAGAAAATGAAAATATAGCATCAAGTGTAAACTCTGAGTCAAATGTTAACACTGTAGTTGTGGGATTCATTTGTTAGTATTCACTTTGTTTCTGGTTTTCTGGCAAAGTTGTCTATCATTTGAATTCTATTCCTTTTCACTCCATTCCATTTGGAATCTGGTCCTTGAGGCTTGTCCTAGGGTACTTTCCTACATTTTGTTTAGACGGGAGGTACAGTTGAATTTATTAATGGTAACAAGGAGCATGTTTCTGAGCATGCACTATTTTTTAATCATTCTTATCAAAGCTAACTTATCAATGATTTAGTTCTTTTGGGTCCTTAGCAGCAAGGCAAGTGGTACCACCTTTCCCTTTCTCTCTGTCTCAATTTTTCACACACTTTTCACAGCATGTGTTCCTTGTACCCAATACCTCCATGCTCATGCCTGTAGAGATGTCCTTTATTTCCCATATGCCCTGACCTATAGATCAGGGATGTAGGTATATAGCTGTAGGAAGGAGAAATGAGGATACTGCTCCCAAATAAGAATGCTGTACCCACATGAAATTTTCCTAAATTTCTTGCATTGTGGAAAGTGAAACATTTAAAAGTACTCATACGTACAACTCATATCTTTGTTGCGTTCACAATCCCTTGGTAACTATGCCTCCCTTTTTCTTTTGATGATTAAACTGTATTTCTAAATGCTCAACTGAATTTTTAAGATACTGTGCTGCTAGTAATTTGAGAACTAAAGGAAAATTTCGTTGTGGGGGCAGAATTCTTCTTTGTGGTACAACATCCTTATTTTGTTTCCCTATCCCAAGCTGTTCCTTTAGGTCATTCACCTTTCCCTCTAGTGGTGCTGTTACTGATGGAAATCTGTCCCCACTTTTCTGGCTTATTCATGACCCAAAGATTGTCACTCAATTGTGCTCAAGATGTGCAGCAATTATTCAAAGACATTGGAAAGGAACTTCAACATGCCACAAGTTCCCTGGCATTTCTAGGGCTGGGAAAGAGTCTTGTTTGAAACCCCAGGGAGCTCCTGCCAATTAGCAATGTAGAAAATGGTCTGACTGTATAAAAGAGACAGCTTCTACTGTTTGACCTGGGAAAAAGAATTAATGGGAAAGGATAGCTCCGATCTGTACTACCGATGTTGGCTCTGGAATGGGGAATATGATGTGCAAATGCAGATAATAGTACAGCTATGATTTGCAATGCTGAACTCCTTCTGCGCTGTGAAAAAAAAATATTGTGGATGCTAGTTTTTTTTAATGCAAGTTGCTGCTACATGTGAAGATGATCTGTCAAAAATAATAATACAGGGTTTGAGTTTTTGGACTTGAATACTGTTTCCATGCTATCAGATCAAGCTGTATAGGTTAGAAATGCTGTGACTGAAAAGCTTTCTGAACATTATTCCCTACTAACTGCTGTTAGTTGCTTCCTGAAGCCTGACTTTAACAGCGTGAGGTCCAAACTTTCTCAGTACATGACTGCTACTTGTCCAGTAAGAGTTCTTCTTGTCAGTTGCTGCTTGGTTTGAGCTGAGGGGATAACTGCGAAGATAGAAAGGCTGCAATTATAAGTAAGAACGAGGCTGCCTGCTACCTGGAAAGATCTCGTGCAACTTATACTTTACTCATCATACCGCTGACATTTAGTCATCAGGCTTGACTATTTGTGTGACATGGGTTAGCCAAGAGTGGGAAGAGAGGCTAGAAAAGGAATACAGAAGCTGATAGATACTAAAAGCTTAAGCGATACCATGAAACATTGATCTACAGTGAATAAAGGGAAATGTGTACATTCATGCAATTAATTTAGATGTGTGTATTGATGGACATGTCAATTTCAGCAGCTGGCATCTCTCTCAAGCCAGAACTATGTGGGAAGCCTTTTCTTCATATCAGAGAAGTTTGTCAGAGAAGTTGTACACATGCTGTTAAATTACAGGCAGATGCCCACACAATTGGTACCTGGCTCAGAAAAAAAGGACATTTGAAAGCTATGGAGAGATAGTGTGGATGGACAGTTACCTGAATTACCCTTCTTTCAGTTGTACTTAAGTTTCTACTTTATTCTTGAAATGCATCAATAACAGAGTGAGCATGCCAATATCCCAACATAACTAGCCTTCTTATAAATACTCCAAAAACTACATTAGGAATAATAATTGGATCTGAATTAAATGCTGAACTAACATGCCAAGAAATTACTTGAAGGGCTGTTTACATTTATGTCAGGGCTGTTTCTGAGAGGGAATAGAAAATTATATCAACACCTCCCTCCAGTCCAAGTCAAGATACATAGTACCCAAGGTTTTTTGATACCTGGACCAGATGATTGTACAAGTGCCTTTTCTCCTCCACACTCACTACAGCAACAATAATAAAGACACCATTTTCTCTCTTTTCATGACAACCTAAATCAAATGCCTAAACTGACTACTTCACTCTACTTAAAGATAGGTCTGCAGAAATAATGGCAAAAAACAAGTCTTGGGGGATATAACTTGATAGTTCCCCCCTCCCTATGTTCTTATATTCCTGCATATTTCTTTCCTGAACAAAAATACTTTGCTGACTGGGAGTCTGAAGGGCAAGCAACATTGGTGCAACCACTGACTCATCCCTGTGTAAACAGAAACACAAGATCTTCTTTGTGTGTGTATATGTGCCTTCAAGTTGCCTGTGGACCTATGACAACTCCATTAACCATCCATATCAGAGGGTTTTCTTAGGTAAAGAACATTCAGAGGTGGTTTTGCCAGTTCCTTCCTCTGAAATATAGCCTACAGCACTTGGCATTCATACATTGTTGATCTCTCATCCAAGTACTAACCAGAGCTGGCCCTGCTTAGTTTCCAAGATCAGACATGATCTGGTGTCTTCTCCTACAGTAGAAATAGCAATGGATACTTTGACAGAACACCTCCATGCTTCTAGGGAGAAACAAACTCAACAGGCAATGAGATACATAATAAAGGGAAGCTCCTCCTAAGGCCCTTTCTGCACGAGGCTGGTGAATCGGTACGTGCCGTTTCTTACCGGATTTTCTGGGCTTGAAACAAGGTGGACTTTCCCTCATTTCCTTCTGCATAGCTACTGCGTATGTTCCATTCTGATTCAGAGGAGTGCGAGTTCATGAATCCACACTGCCTCCACCGTGGCCACTCCCACTACTCACCTCACCCCTCCCTGTCCGCTGTGATTGGCCTTTTTTTTTTGCATGGTTTAGTACATCATTGCATAGATGCATACATGCATAAGTCCATACTACCCCCTAGCCCCTCCCAGGAGCCCTCTCCTGACAACCAATTCGCATTGGCACAAATGTACATGTCTGCACCACTGTGAAAGTATGAATCGGATTGATCTGGAAAATTGGAAAACCTATTTCTTCTGGTTTTCAAATAGCGTGCTTTACCATCACATGGGGGCGCATTTATTCAGAATTACATGCGGAAAGAAGGTAAATAAACCGATTCTAGTCCACTCCAACGTGCAGAAGACCTCCGTGGCAAGACGCGTTGGCCCACCTTAATAACCACATGTGGAAAGGGCCTGAGACTCACAAAATGGCTCCTTATCCCTCTCCTAACACAGCATAGGGAGTGCAGATCATAGAATCATAGAATCATAGAAATGTAGAGTTGGAAGAGACCACACGGGCCATCCAGCCCAACCCCCTGCCATGCAGGAACACCCTCAAAGCACTCCCGACACATGGCCATCCAGCCTCTGCTTAAAAACCTCCAAAGAAGGAGACTCCACCACACTCCGAGGCAGCATATTCCACTGCCGGGCAGCCCTTACTGTCAGGAAGTTCTTCCTGAGGTTCAGGTGGAATCTCCTTTCCTGCAGCTTGAATCCATTGCTCCTTGTTCTGGTCTCTGGAGCAGCAGAAAACAAGCCCTCTCCTTCCTCTACATGGCATCCCTTCAAATATTTAAACATAGCTATCATGTCCCCTCTTAACCTTCTCTTCTGCAGACTGAACATACCCAGCTCTCCAAGTCTATCCTCATAGGGCTTGGCTTCCAGGCCTCTCACCATTTTGGTCACCCTCCTCTGGACCTGCTCCAGCCTGACCATGTCCTTCTTGAATTGGGGTGCCCAGAACTGGACACAGTATTCAAAATGAGGTCTAACCAAAGCAGAGTAGAGTGGTACCAGTACCTCCCTCGATCTAGACACCATACTCCTATTGATGCAGCTGAGAATTGCATTGGCTTTCTTGGCTGCCGCATCACACTGCTGACTCATGTTCAGCTTGTGGTCTATTAAAACTCCTAGATCCCTTTCACACATACTGCTATCCAGCCACGTGTCCCCCATCCAATATTTCTGTATTCCATTTTTTCTACCTTACACTTCTCTCTGTTGAATTTCATTTTGTTAGCTTTGGCCCAGCTCTCCAATCTATCCAGGTCATTTTGAATTTTGATCCTGTCCTCTGGCGTATTAGCAACCCCTCCCAATTTGGTGTCATCTGCAAATTTGATCAGCATGCCCTCTATTCCTTCATCCAAGTCGTTAATGAAGATATTGAACAGCACTGGGCCCAGGACAGAACCCTGTGGCACCCTGCTAGTCACTTCTCTCCAGGATGAAAAGCAGCCATTCGTGATCACCCTTTGGGTTCGGTCGGTCAACCAATTACAAATCCAACTAACAGTAGCCCTGTCCAGCCCGCATTTTACTAGCTTCTTTGCAAGAATGTCATGTGGAACTTTGTCAAAGGCCTTACTGAAATCGAGAAATGCTACATCCACAGCATTCCCTTCATCTATCAAGCTAGTAACTCTATCATAAAAAGAAATAAGATTAGTCTGGCATGACTTATTTTTAAGAAATCCATGTTGACTTCTCATGATTACCGCGTTGCTTTCGAAGTGATTAGAAACTGACTGCTTAATGATCTGCTCCAGAATCTTTCCCGGTACTGATGTCAGGCTGACTGGGTGATAATTATTTGGGTCCTCTTTTTTTCCCTTCTTGAAGATGGGGACAACATTTGCCCTCTTCTAGTCTGCTGGAACTTCTCCTGTCCTCCAAGATTTCTCAAAGATTATAGCAAGCGGTTCCAAAATGACCTCTGCCAGTTCTTTTAATATCCTAGGATGCAATTCATCTGGCCCTGGAGACTTGAATTCATCCAGTGTGGCCAGGTATTTCTGCACCACCTCTCTACCTATTATGTGCCTCATTTCCCCTGCTTCCTCCCCTGCTCCCGAACCACCAGGTTGAGTGCTTGTATCCTTCTGGGAAAAACTGAGGCAAAGAAGGTGTTAAGTAGTTCTGCCTTTTCTCTTCCCCCTGTTAGTAATTCGCCATCTTCTCTGCGTAGCGACCCTATTGTCTCCTTCTTTTTCCTTTTGCTACGGACATATTTAAAAAAGCCCTTTTTATTGTTTTTGATGTCTCTGGCCAGCCTAAGTTCGTTCTGTGCTTTAGCCTTTCTGACCTTCTCCCTACATCTCCTAGCTACTTGCTTAAATTCTTCTTTGGTGGTTTCCCCCCTCTTCCATTTCCTGTACACGTTTCTCTTAACGCTTAGCTCAGCTGAGAGTTCTTTAGTCAACCATTCTGGTTTCTTCAGATGCCTTCCATTTTTCCTCCTTATTGGCACAGTTTTAGACTGTGCCTTCAGTATCTCCCTTTTAAGGAACTCCCATGCCTCCTGAACTCCTTTCCCTTTCACTATTCTTGACCACTGAATTCCAGCCAGCAGCTCCCTAAGTTTACAGAAGTCTGCTTTTTAAAATCTAAGATGAGTGTCTGGCTACACTTATCTTCTCCTTCCCACTGAATGCCAAATTCCAATAGGGCATGGTCACTCCCCCCTAAAGATCCAACCACTTCTACCTCATTAACAAGGTCATCCCTGTTGGTCAGGATCAGATCTAGAATATTTGATCCCCTTGTGGCCTCTTCCACTTTCTGGACCATGAAATTGTCTGCAAGACAAGCAAGAAACTTGCTGGACCTTGCTATCTTGGCAGAGTTTGACTGCCAACATATATCCAGGTAATTGAAATCTCCTATTATTACTGTATCTCTCCTTTTTGAATGTGCAGTCATTTGGTTGAGGAAGGCGTCATCAAAGTCCTCAGTCTGGGTTGGAGGTCTGTAGTAAACCCCCACCAGAATATCCCTATTGTTTCTCGCTCCCTTAATTCTTACCGAGATGCTCTCGACCTGGCTTTCTGGATTTAAGTCACCAATCTCTTCACAGCTGAAAACATCCTTGACAAACAAGGCTACTCCTCCTCCTTTCTTGTTTGGTCTATTTTTACAAAATAGACTATACCCCTCTATTCCTACATTCCAATCCTGAGACTCATCCCACCAGGTCTCAGTGATGCCTATCAAATCGTATTTATTTTGTTGTACTAGGAGTTCTAGTTCATCTTGCTTGTTTCCCATACTCTGTGCATTAGTGTAGAGACACTTAAGTCCCCGGGCCCTTCCTGCAAGTCCTGTACTATAGATTCTACTCCTCCCGCCACTGGCCGCTTGTACTACTTGTTCAATATCATTTGGGCCTTTTCCCCATGCACTCGCTGAGTCCTGGCCTTGAATAATATTGTCTCCCTCCCCAGCAGAACTTAGTTTAAAGACCTCTGAAACCTCCTTGCGAGATTGTTTGCAAAAACATTCCTGCCAAGTTTCGTGAGGTGCAGCCCATCCCTTGCCAGAAGCCCACATTCATGGAAATTCAGGCCGTGTTCCAAAAACCCAAACCGTTGCTGGCGGCACCATGTGCGGAGCCAGTTGTTGACCTCTGCTATTGCCCTTTCCCTATGTGTGCCATATCCTTGAACAGGGAGGAGAGACAAAATAACCACCTGCGCACCAAGGTCCTTAAGTTTCATCCCCATAAGCTCGTAGTCCTTTGCAATGTGGTAAAAGCTGCGCCTCGCAGTGTCATTGGTTCCGACATGAACCAAATGAGGGGCTTATGGTCAGTGGGCTTGACCAGCCTGGTTAGCCTCTCCGTTATGTGGTTGATCTTGGCCCCAGGAAGACAGCAGACCTCTCGATTGAGCTTGTATGGTTTGCAAATTGCCGTTTCGGTTCCTCTGAGCAAGGAGTCACCAACAACCAGAACTCGCCTCCTCTGAGGCTTCTCCAGGGTTCCTCGACAAGCATGTTCTTCTAGGACTGCCTCGGCATTCTGTTGAGACTGGGAGCGTTGATCTAGTTCCCATTGCCAAAGTTGGATTCCTTCTCGTGGACATTCTATTCCCTCCTCCTGGTGCTCCTCATCATTCGTAAGGCCAAGAACTTTGAAGATAGAGGAACCCTGTTTAGTTTAGCACAAAGGTGGGTCATGGACCTCATATAGTCCACCTGAAGGCCTCCAGTGGCCTACAAAAAAAAAACATGCCACCAAGATGTGGCAGCAAACTCCTGAATGCTACTGAAACAAACAAACAAAAAATGTTTGCTTCAAATAGGTTTACATGTTTTGCTGCCCAAACTAGGAAAGCATGCAGTTTTAAACATACATTTCCTGTTTGTTTTAAAGAATTTTAATGACTTACTGGGAAATTTCAGCAGTGGGGCAGCAGTAGGTTTATGATCCCTAGGGAAATAGGTTTAAAGATCTGCAGAAGCTGCTCACTCCAAGCTTATGAGAAACTGGCCAAAGTGAATGACACCCTCCAACTGTCTTGATTTGGCAGAGGCATTCCTGATTAACCTTCTGAAATCCCACTTTTTCAGCTGATTTGAAAATGTCCCAATTTCCCTTTCCTTTATCCATTTCCCCCTTGTCCTCTCTTTACCTTCAGTTGCTGTAATCTGAGTTCAAAGTGCAAGAGCAGTTTGAATGCAGTTAATTCAATAGAAGGCAGAGGAGAGGACAAGATGGAATCTTGCCCTTCCCAGTAAAGTTAGACAAAAACAAACTGCTGCAGCCTCTCCTAACTTATAACGGGTACAGTATACAAGTGTACAACTGGAGAGGAGTGAATTTTTACAGATCAAGAACTATAGTACAGAAGGTTGCTTGAAGAGCAAACACAAATCAGCAATCCAATAAGTAAGGAAGGTATAAGCTTCTTAATAATTTGTAACTGAAAATAATTAATGAAAAAGAAATGAAAGAGTTGTTTTGTTTCTGTATTTCTTTTCTTAAGAAAGTAGCAATCTTTTTCTACTCTGTCTTGTATCTGTTATCACATAGACTTCATTTCATCGTTCAGAAGATAATAGATATTGAAAGGAAAAATCCTTTGTGAGTGTGTTCAAAAGTATGTCTTAGAGAATTGGCTTACTATCAAGGAAATGAATGTAGGACTGTTACCTTAACCTTACTTTTACAGTATAGATTGTGCCTTGCAAACATATGTGACCTTCTGTCCACCAATATTACCAATCTGGCCTACTATTTCCATCAAAATCACATTAAAGGAACAAAAGGATTGCTCTTCTCTTAGTGGAGTGCATATGAGGTTTAGCCTGCTTTAGATAACAAATAATAAGCGTAGGAGTTATATCAGAATGGGTTATGTGCTACATTTAAGCAAAAATAAGTATGTCAGACATAATTATTACAAATCCCCCAAAACCTTCCTTACAAATTAGCTTCTAGAAAGGCAGTTTTAAAGTTTCTCTATCTGCTTCACCCCCACCAACACAGGTTCATCCTCTAGTATTCTATGTCTCGATCATATCTCTGATTCCTACTCATCGGCTACAGCCTATTCTAATATGCATGTCAGATAATAAAACTTTTCCTTGCATGTAACTTAAACAATCATTTTGTTCAAGAAACAGAATTAGGCAACAATTACAGACAGCCACTTTTGGATAAATAAAGTGTGCCTTAGATTATATTCTCCTTGGACGGTGGGTGGGATACCACTACCTAGTCGTGTGCATTAAGCACATGTGCCTACAGCAGCATCTCCCAGTCTGGGTCCTTTCAGGCTACAGGTCGCGACATCCACACCCACTGGCAATGGATAGAATATCATGAGCTCACCAGAATGTCTGTAAGAAAGAATCCATCCCACTTCTTTGCCATGGTGGCTTTTGTTGCTTAGAGGAGGAGTTATAGTTGCTAGAGTTCTCTTGCCAAGTTCTCTTGCACCCAGCTTTCCTGGGCAGTGCATTAAGTGTAGTGACATGTCACTTTTAAGCATGCTGAAAAAAGACTGCTTCATTTATTCAAGTCTTTTGTATGTTTTATGATTTTGATTTGTGGATGTTGTTGTTGTTCATTGGGTTTTTTTTACATTTTAAGTTTTGTTCCTTGCTTCTAGAATGAGATATATTTCCTAAATAGAGAAAAAGAAATTGCTGCTAACTCTGAGAAATTCAAAACATGCCATCTGAAATAAAATCCCAGATCCACAAAACAGTGATACCTTTATTGGGCCAAATGCACAAAATACATCATGCAGGCCTTTGGAGCTTCATGCCTGCTTCATCAGGCAAAAATGTTAAAAAATCATACAGAAGAAGAGAAGTGATGATGTAAGAGTCACAGTCCTATATCCTGTGTCAGATGTTTCTTCTGTTGTTAGTTAAGGTGGTCTAGAAGGAACTCAATGCGGAAGGGCAATTCTTTGCCCTTTGGGGACTAGGGACAATGCACATTAAAAGAGAGGTAATGAAATGTAAACTTTACTAGCACCAGAAAAAGTTATTTTCCTTCAGATCCAGGCTATCTTGTCCTGTGCATAGCTAACTGCACCCTTCTGGAAAGGGTTCTTTAGGAGCCACAAAAGTGGGTTGCAAAGGTTGCATGAAGCCCACAGGCTGAAAGATTTCCACCCCCGTACTATGAGATGCTGTTGTTGTATGCCTGCAAGTCATTCCCAATTTATGGTGACCCTACAGTGAACAATGGTAAGATTTGTTTAGAGGAGGTTAGCCTTTGCTTTCCTCTCAGGCTGAGAGAGTGTGACTAATCCAAGGTCACCCTGCAGGTTTCCATGGCTGAGTGAGGATTTGAACCCCGGTTTCCCAGACTCCTAGTCCAACACCACAACATCAAGCTGGCTCTCACTACAAGTTGTATTAACAATATAATGTTTAATGACATCTTCGAAGCCCTCTCCTTGTAGCCTCACTGGGGCCCACCTCTGACATAACTAGGAGCTGTCTCTAAGTCTCAGACTTTGGTTCTGAAATGTCAGGGCCTAACGAGCTCCTGACTTGGCAATCCTGTTGTTAATGTTGTTGTGTGCCTTCCAGTCATTTCTGACTTATGGCAACACTAAGGCAAAGCTATCATGGGGTTTTCTGGGGACTGAGAGTGTGTGATGTGCCCATGGTCACCCAGTGGGATTCTGTGGCCAAGTGGGGAATCGAACCCTGGTCTGCAGGAGTGTAGGTTAACAAAGAGATCCTGAATTCTCCTTGGGAAAGGTGCAGAAAAGGATTTTGAGCCCTGTTTGATCACTTCAGTTTCTTTCTATGTGAGCTGAGCTGTCTAGAAGGCAATTAATAACCAATGTTGGATTTTCATTTATTAATTGAAACAAGTAATCTGTCATAAGCAATCTTTGAAGCCAGCATCTCAAGTGTCACTTCCATGCTCTGAAGATCTTTACAAAGTGGACACAGTTAAAGTTTAAATCTGCCGTAAGTAATATCGCAAATAGATAAATCATGGGGGAATGGCAGATATCTCAAAGGAAGCAAACAAAACAAAACAAAAAACAAACCTATTTTTTTAAATGCATATTTGCCAGTCATAAAATGTTTCAATTTGCAAAATATTTAATTAGTTATGGACAAGTTATTTAATTAAAATGAGATAATGAGAAAGTCAAGAAGACAAGAGGAATGTAGAAGCCAGAAAGCAAAGAAAGTGTAAACCAGCAAGAAAAAATTAGCAAGGTTGTATGAAAACCTCTTACTGTTCCTGAAATTCCTAAGCTGTGATGTTTCATATTGAAGGCTGCCAAACAGATGGCACTTTTATGCAGTCTCAAAAACAATAGTATACATACTTTAGGAAAAAACCTACATTTCACATGAAACACAGTGGGTTAGCTGTGATCAAAAGCACGCATCAGTAAAGTCTTTAGAAAGGTTTGTGTGAGGTCCCCCACTCTGCCAACAATCCAGAAGGTTTCAAAAGACATAGATCTAAGTTATCTGCAATTTTTCATGGCCTCATCAGGCCAGAGATGATGTACGCATCTCCAAAGAAGAGAACCATAATTTGGCAAGTATGGCCTTGTTACTGTCCTTATAAAAATGCTATGTGATGTGTAAGCAAGGCCAATTAAATCTAAAGAAGATCTTAAAGAAACCGTTTCAGGATGAACTGCTTGTTGAAATAGTCATATTAATGAATTCAGATTTTTCACCTGACAAGTAAAAAGAAAATTCATTTTCACTTTCTTCTTCTTCTCTTCTTGAGACTGAACCTCTAAACCAGAGAGATTTCAGCATAATTTCATGGAGAGCAAAAACAGCCAACTTTGCCTGCTGTCACTCTTAACAAAAAAAAAAGGGGGGGGAGTGCCAGTGCAATGCCAATCATTTTGTGTTCACTGAAAAAGACAGGCCCTTCATCTGAAAAATAACTTTCCCCTTTAAACTTGAACGCATCTAATATGAAAACCTGAGAAGGATAGCACCACTTTAGGCACCTTGAAATTATGCTGCATTCCATGATAAAATGATATAAAGATGTAATGGGGGTAGAATTCAAATGCAAAATTGAAGATGACAGCTTAACAAAATGTCCCAGTCGCATGTAAAGCGCTGCAGATGATAACCTGAATGAATCAAATGAAGAGCCATTGTTGTGTTTTGATAACCCTGGATGTCACAGTAGCTGTGTAACAGAATATGATGCCTATGCCTTAATTAATGCATCAGTAAAACCATATTAATGTCTTAGGTGAGTGCACTGCAGTCTCACAGTTCAACACCAAATTCTATATTTAAATATTCAGAATCAGGTTAGGGCAAAATCCAGTGTTAGTCCTACTTAGGTCAGGCATGTTGAAATAAATTAGACCTGAATTAGGGGTTGTCACTAATCATTCCCATCCTCTTCATTTGACCTACTCAAAGTAGGACTAATGTTGGATTTAGCTTTCAAACTTCAAGCTTGCCTCCCACATCTGGTACTCTGTGTGATATTAACATGGAGTGGACAAGCTCATCAGCTGACAGAAAGGACTTCTGCTGGTGAGGTGGTCCCATCCATTCAGGTAGGCTTTGGAATGCCAAAGCTCCTCCATCATAGAGCTACCAAGACGTTCCAACTGGCAGCTAACAGAAAAGGAACACTTCCTTGATTTCCTTTGAAAGGCTGTAGCATTGGGCTCTCGTTATGCTGACCTGAAGCAGGCATGGTTCTTTCCCTCCTTTCCTTTAAAATTTAGTGGGAGGGAAAATAGACTGTGAAAAAAGTTAACTCAATCAGTGAGACAGTCTCTCTCTCTCTTTCCTTCTCTCTCTCTCTTATTTACACACACACACACCTTGGGTAACAGGACTCTAGAAGTGGCAAACAATCTGCCACGTCACAGTCTTCCTCATTCCCCCTCTGAATTGTACTCCAGGTCCAACTCAACAGGATACATCCTTTAAACATGCACATCAAAGCCAGTAGTACTTAGATAGTACTAGCAATTGAGGTACAAATAAAGAAAATAAAGTATTGCTGGAAAGAAAAGGATTACCAAGATCACAAATAACAAAATTGAAAATAATGTGCAGATAAGAACGTTGCAGTGTTCACTCAGGCCCTTTCCGCAGGTTACTGGATTCTGGTGGTGTCCCACGGGGATCCCAGTAGGGCCTGTCCCAGGAGGGGAGTGTGACAGGAGTGCTCACCTCCACACCAGCTGCCTGCGAGAATGGAGGAGGCACGATGGCCACACCTCTTCCTTCTCCAGCGCAGCTGGACACTGGCCATTGCGCTTCCTGACCCTCCGCACCCTCAAGTGGCGGGTGGCAGGAGGGCAGCACGATCACTGGTAATTGACAGGAAGAACGTGTCAATGATTTGTGGTGTGATTGTGGCACCTGGAAATGGGAGAATGATGGGACATGGATGACATCATGCAGAACTGTCATCCGGGTCCTGTACTTCTCCTGTCCCCAGTGCGGGACAACAACGGCCTGAGGAAAGGCCTCTCTCTCTCTCTCTCTCCTGAAAAGCTGCAGGCATTCATTCTCACTTTCTCTCTGTATGAATTCTGACAAGGTATGCTGGAAGGAATTCACTGGAATAGTCACCTCCATTCTTTGAATTACTGTGACTGCTAATTTGATTTAACAGAGGCAATTTTCTCTGACAAGGCCAATCTGTATTTAAGGGAGGATGGAATATAGTATTATTATTCCCTTTGCTATCAATAAAAAAGACCAAAGGCACCCTTGCAGTTTCTCCCTTAAACGATCACTCCAACATGAGGAAGTAATTTAATACAGCATAATGATTAAAGACCCACAGATGACAGCATCATAAGAAACCCACATAGCCCTATGACTTGGCATGTTTTTTTCTGGCTTCCTGCCTGCCCTTGTGTATGAAGAATTTTGATAGTGAATGCTGGAATGAATTCATCCAGAATGACCTTTACGGAAGAAGTAACAATTTGCAAGGTTGCCTTGAAATTAAGTTTTATTAATGTAATTCCTCCTCCTCCATATCTGAGCAGGGATACTAACTGATAATATAACAATTAGCAGATAGGCACATTGGTGTTTCATTATAGGGAAATCATAGACCATACTTTTGCAAGTTACATGACCCCACACGTGAATGAAAAATAAATTCAATTTCACAAAAAGTAATAAGAAAGACAATAATTGAGGTCTGGTGAATGCAAAAGTGAGTGAGGTCTAGCTGGATGATATATACCATACCTTCCAATAGTGATGTATCAACTGGGACAGCCAAGTTTGTCATTTACATTTCTTGTTTTTCCCCATTTGTTTTAAGAAGTCCTAGATTTCCCCTCTAAGGCACATTACTTTTTTCCTTCTAAACAACTGTCTACAGTTGCTGTTAATTTCAGAGCTGCTAATTATTTAGCACAGTGGTTCTTCACCTGAAGTCTGGGGACTCCTGAAAGTCTGCAGAGCCCTCACAGGGGGTCTGCGAAGCCCTTCTGCTGGACACAAACAGGAGCGGCAGAAACAGGGACTCAACAGATGCCAAAGGAGCAGTTTCAACAAGGGAGCAATTTCAGCACCTGCAATTCCCTGCTGTGCATCCCTGAAAAATGGGACATGGCAGCAGGTGTGTGCATGTGCCCAAACTGTGACTCTGGAGGCCAGGGCCTGAATCCCTACTCAGCCATGGAAGCCCACTGGGTGACCTCAGCCAAGTCACATTCTTTCAGGCTCTGAGAAAACCCCATGATAGGCTTGCCTTTGGGTCGCCATAAATCAGTTTTCAAAGGGGAGAGATATGATCGCTAGAAAGAACTTCCCCCTGTCAACTGCAGTTTGTCATTGTGTGTCTTCATGTCACTTCTGACTTTGGCAACCCTAAGGTGAACCTGTCACAGGATTTTTCTTTGGCAGGTTTGGTTCAGAGGGGCTTTTCCTTTGCCCTGCTCTGAGCCTGGGAGAATATGACTTGCCCAAGGTCAGTCAGTGTCTGTGTGGGGATTTGAATCCTAGTCTCCAGAAGCCTTTAATAAATACATACATAAATATTTGAGTATGTAAATAAATATTTGAATATTTAAATCTAAACTTAAATATTTAAATCTTGATTTAAGTGCTGGGGCTCCCAGGCAACAAGTTATATTTACAGAGAGTCTCCGGTAAAGAAAAGGCTAAGAACCACTGATTTAGCACTTAGAGCACCTAGCCCAGCAAAAGGCACCCTGCCTTACTGCTCTAATACAGAGTCAAAGGCAAAGTCTTGCCCAGAAAAACAAAAGAAGCTACTCATGGGAAATTTTCTCAAAACCCTGTACTGCTTCTTTCAGTGAGGCAACAGGAGCTTTCTTTGAAGAGTTCTTCTTTGATTTATAGCACGCCTAGATCTATAGATAAGGTTTTCCCCTCTCTTTCTCACCTCCACCCATCCAGATTCCCACTCCCTTGGATTTCAGATTGACCATTTATTTTCCTAAAATAGGATCCATATTGCTGGGAAGCATTTTTCTTTTGAAAATCTACTGTTCTGTAGATCTATTTATCTTTAATATTAGCATAAACTTCAAGGCTGGCCGGCCGGTCCCTCTCTAAACTGCAAACCCCAGGATTTCATAGGATGTTGAAAGTGGAATAATTGTGCTATAAGACTGTAGTGGAGAAATGGCCTTAGGTTTACTCATTTTATTCTCTCCACATCACCTGAGCAGAACAGCTAGGTGTGAACATAGAACTTATGCAGTGACATGCATCTAAGGAAAAGCTGTAATTTTGAGCAGGGTCTGCACAGACAGTAACAGTATGTTTTTTACTCATTTGGGCTTTCTCCTTTTTTAATGGATTTTCTATATTTAGTACATAAATGTCAAGCTCTCTCTGATTAAAATAGTAGTGTAGTATACTCTTCCTCATTCATAACTTTTGCTTCCTTTATTGCCGGAACAAATCCATTTGGCCAGACTCTGATACTGTTTTGACACATGTTTTTATCTGTGAAATATTGTAAGCTATGGAATATAAAAAAAGCCAATGACAGCCACCTGTAAAAAGTCAGATTTTGCTAGGAAGAACTTGATTCAAATACCCATCAGCTACAAAACTTGGCAATGATGCTAGGAAATCAGAGGGCCATGTTATGTCGCTCTAGACCCTTGGTGGGCCATACTAGTGCATTTGGGTGTGAGCAGAAGTAACTTTTCAGATGACTAGAAAATTATTTCTGGTTAATTTTGGATGGTCCTAAGCTAGACTTTCTAAGTCAGTTCCAGGCCCTGAGTGGGAGGAACATCCACCAATCGTAGTGTCTCAAAGCTCATAATTCAATTAATAAACACCAAGTCTAGGAAATGAAAAACATTTCTAGTTGAAAATTAAGTTTTTCAAGCTCTGTGTGATACAAGAAAATTTTTTTCCTAAGATCTATGTCAGTCAGTGTATTTTAAAACACTTGGTAGTTGAAGAACAACCAAAGAATTTTTTTCCGGGCTTCTCTTTGAGCAGTAAGCAATCTACAGTAGGTGTTACAAGGAAACCAGCAGCAATAACGAGCAAAAACAGAGAGATATATGTAATGTTTAAGGCAGTGCTCAGGTCCTGTGTTTCCTCCCTTTCCCTGAGGATCAGAGCAGAGGGTCCAGACCTTGAGATTGGAGAAACCAACCTGAAACTATTCTTACTGGCCAACATACGGTCAAAACATTGAATTTTGGGCCAATTCTTTCACATGGGAGGTCTGGGGATATGGGAAGGTCCAGAGGATTCCACATAGGACACCTGACCCTGAGCTGCATAATTTCACCTCTGTCTTGATCCAATGGATCACAAAGTTTGCTTGCAAAGATAAAATGGGAGATATCAGAATGCCATCCTGAACTCTCTGGAGGAAATCAGGACAAAAATCAGTCAATTAATTAAATATATCTGGACAGGACCGCTTTTAGACTTCATGATGATTTGAATAAGTACTTTTCTAGTTAAGGAAATTGTTATACATAAGCTGCATGAAAGCACACAATCAAAAATGGTTGGGGTTTCAAGAAGTAGCTCCAGTATTTCATGGTGTCCCAGGACTTTTTATATCAAGGCCAAGCCACTAAAAATTTGGTTGCCCATGTTGAAGCATCTATTGATTCTATCACCCCACCCTTCCTAGCATATGTACTCATTTTGGCCTAAAATATAGTACCTCCATGGTGACAGCAGAGGTGTCCCATTTTAATGTGGGCAAGCACCCAAGAGTGTACACTCTCAAACCATAGAGGCTGACCATGGCAAAGCCAAAGCAGTCCCAAAGTGATATCAGTATCTGCAGAAGCAAATGTGTAATCCAAGGAGTCCAAAGTCAAACGCAAACAATCCAAAGGCAAATCTAAAACTGAGTGGAAGGAGGAGGCTGCCAGAAAAAAAAAAAATTCCAATTTCAAACCAAATGGTCAGAGATGCAAAACCCGAGGAAATTACACAAGGTCAAATGAGCAAATTTGTGTGTGTGGGGGGGGGGTCTTAGACAAGGAATACTCAGAGGTGGTTTTGCCAGTTCATTCCTCTGAAATATAGCCTACAGCACCTAGTATTCATTGATGATCTCCCACCCAGCTACTAACCTGCACTCACCTTATTTAGCTTCCAAGATCAGATAGGATCTGGTGCCCTTAGTGTATTATAGCTAGTGGTAAATTAGTACAGATAGTCTCATTAACTCAGCATAGTTTACTAAAGGTAGAAGAGAGCATTTCTAGAGTCTCTGGCATTTTTGGTTTTGAGATTTGAGCTGTTGATGTAATGACAGGGTGCAGAGATTTTGTTTCTTTCTCCAAATCTGCAGGAGCTGCTTGGGATGGACCAGGTTCTGCTTCTGTCATAACAGGGCTGCCAGTCTCTGTTGTTCTGTCTAGGGCTTATCTTCCTGGGTCTTCTCTTCTCCTTCTTCATTCAAGGAAGCCTCCTCCACGTAAGGCAGGACAGAAGGGGAAGTGACAAAATTCAGTTCAAAATTTATTGAAATTCAACAAGATTCAGTTCAAAAACTGTAACCTAAATTGAATCAAGTCCCAAATCACTTTTTTGAGTCGGACTGAAGAAAGTTTTGTTCCATTATATTCCCCTTGTTGTTCAATAACTACATGAAGCTACTGGGTGAAGTCTTTAGGGGATTTGGGATGGGATGCTATCAGTATGCTGATGACACTCAACTCTGCTTCTCTTTGTCAACAGAATCTTCTGCAGACATGCAGGTGTTTATGTACCTTGGGAGTTCTCCTAGATCCATACTTATAACAGGAAGCCCAGTTGGTTTCCATGGTTTAGAGTACTTGAGATCAGCTTTGACTCGTGTGTCAGCTATTGTCTTTCCCAGACAGGGACCATAGTAGTCTACTTACTGATAACTTCAAGATTAGACCACTGTAATGCACTGTATATGGGGCTGCCCTCAAAAATAACTTGGAAGCTGCAGCTAGTGCAAAATGCAGAAGCTGAATTGTTGACTGGACCATCATACACAGACCATCTAGTACTAGTCTTAAATTAGTACACAGGATGTCAATATGCTTCTGGACTGAATTCAATGTGCTGGTGATGACCTTCAAAGCCCTAAAAGTTTCAGAATCTCAATATCCAAAGGAACACTGCTCCCTGTATACATTTACACAAAAGCTGAGGTGTGCTGGACAGGACTTCCTCTTGTGTCCCACCAGTGGCAGGTGGATGAGAAATACACTGTGTCTGGATGAAGGAGAGAGCCTTCTCTATAGTGGCACCCTGGTTGTCATTCCAGTTCCAAGTCAAAGCAAGGTTTTTTATTAACTCCTTTGGACCAAATGTTGCTGCCCCCCCCCCACATCTCCACATGTACTGTGTTTGAAATTGTTTTAAACTATTTTAACTCATTTTCTCTTGTTTTGTCTGCCAATCTGTTGAATAAAGCTATAGTCCCTTTAAATTATTTTATATTGTTAAAATTTATATTGTTAATATTAAAAGCAGTTTATATTGCTTAAAGTGATTTTAGTTCCTGCTGTCCTGAAATTGTATAATAAGGTTGAGATGTAAGTATTTTAATAAACTAATAAATTAATAAACCAGTTTGTTGTTGCTGTTCTTGTTTTTGTTGTTGTTGTGCGCCTCCAACTTATGGTGACCTTATCATGGGGTTTTCTGGGGCTGAGAGTGTGTGATGTACCCAAGGTCACCCAGTGGGCCTCCATGGCCAAGCAGGGAATTCAATCACGCTCCCCAGGCTCATAGTCTAATGCTCAATCCACTATACCATACTGGCTCTCAACCAGCTTTCACACAGCTGTAAATAGACCTGCATTTCTATAGCTCTCTAGTTTGAAACTGTATGCATAAATTAGATTTAAAACAGGTAGTTTTAAGACCTTCATTCAAATGTGCATTTTTGTAAGGATACACTGCGTGTTCTTTATTTTTAAAGAAGGGTTGTTGTTTTTTTTAGTGTATACGGGAAAAAAATATTAAAAACAGAAGCACCATTAGAGCTCAGTAAGGACAATACAGTTCCCTTTGTACAGATTTTCCTTTGTACTATGGAAGCATCTCCTCATTGGGCCTTGCAGTTCTTTAGCTTACTCATTAAATTGTTACAAGAATCATAATTATTATGTCATATATTTCTTATGCCAAAAGAAAGACAGTTTATAGGAAATAAGAGGGTAGACATATGGGTCAAAATCAAGCAAAATTAGAATCATGTTATTGTTAATGCTCTTAAGCTCGTATGTTGCACATTTTCTACCCAAAGAAATCAAGAAACTGATCTGAACAGTGAAAAACCAATTATGGCTTCCTATGCACATCTAAGGATTTATATATTGCAGCCTCATTCCTAGCATGTTTCATCTTCCAATCTGCAAAGGATTTCTAGCCAGATAGTGCAATTTAATACAGTAATGAAGATATTTCATCATTACTAGAAGCCTATTTCAGAAGAGCCAGTTGCTTAGGTTTCTGAACCTGGCAAAACCAGTACACCAAAGAAGACAGAAAAGCTACAGCTCAAAACAAGCTGATTCTTTTTAGAAACATTAAACAAAACAAAACAAAAAGTATTGTGTTTTTGTTTTTGGCTGCATTCAGAGTGAAATGGTAGTATCACTTTGTGGAAGAAGATCAGACAGAGAGAACGCAGAATTTCTCAACACCTTCTTTGCCTCAATCTTCTTGCTAAAGCAAAACAAGGCTCAACCTGGTGCAAAGAGAACAAATGATACAGTAAGGGGGCTTCAGCCCTAAATGGGTGAAGAGATAGTACCTAGCTACTCTAAATGAATTCAAGTGTCCAGGGCCCAATTATTTGCATCCAAGGGTGCTAAAGGAATTTCTAATTTTAAAGCCTCTGCCAATATATGAGAACTCTTGGAAAATAGGACTATGTTACTGCCCTGGCTAGTCCGAGCTTTGGGGATATTAAAGATATCCTCTTGATATCATAATTCAGCTTCACTTCTCTATTCCTCTCCATGTGCTTACGAGGCCACCGGACAAGCACGTAAACAAACTCGGCCGTTAATAGCCGTAATATTCAAACTACCATACAGGCAGGCCAGAAATAGCTGACTCACTGCTTTAGGAGACCTCCAGGCAAGTACTCTAATTAGGTAAGCACGCAACCTACAAAAGAGCCTGTGCTGGCAGCTTGATGGGTAACCTATACAATACCCAAGTACTCTGCGTTTGCATACTGGCTACTCTATTGAGAATCTCTACGATAACTCAATCATTCAGATTCTGACCTTTCGGAGGCTTTGTCTCCAACTCCAAATCGATTGTTTTCCCCCAAGTACGGCATAGCCTGCGGTCACAATTCTCCTTATAAAAACCCTTGATTCCGAGACCTTCCTCGGAACGCTCCCGAGTTTCATCCCGCCTTGCTGCCGCTTTGCTTGGCGAGCCTCCCCTCAGCTCCACGTGCTGAGCTACATCGCACCCCAGCTTCGCTCTCTATTTTTCCGGGCTTCAGGACCGGTGAAGTATCACCCAAACCAGCATTCCCTCTAAAAATCCCTCTATAACACTCCAATCTTTATTTGCTTTAGTTATCTTGTATGAGTGTGTCGCATACACTGTTTTGCTTGTATTTAATAAACATCATTTATTATTTCAACTTTTGTGTGCTCCTTGACTCGACCCGACCCCGTAGACATAGGGTTCAAGATCTCGCTATGTTACCCTGCCTCTCGTAATGCTAAGCAGTGCTCTGAGCTAATTTTCCCCACCTTTATTTGAGCACATTTTGGTGTCCCTCCCGGGACCCCCAGTACACAGGGTAACAACTAATCCCAGTTGGAGGCAGAAATTTGTGTCCATCTTTCAAAAGGGAGGAAAGAAAGACCTGAGCAACTTCTGACCAGTCAGCTGCATGTCAATACTAGGAATGGTTCTATAAAAGATAGTTAACCATTTATTCTGCAGGCACTGAGAAAGGAATGTTGTGATTAATTAAACCTAGTGCAAGTATTTCAAAAAGCTCATACCAAAATAATCTTCTCTCTCTTTCTCTCCCTCGTCCCCCGCTTGATATAGTTACAGGCTTGGAGGATTGGGGGATGCTATGGCTGTAGTATGTCTTGATTTCAGTTGGGCTTATGGATATGCTTGCAGACCCAGTAAAATGTGGGGTAGAAAAGCCAATGTTGAGAGGATTTGTAACAGAACCTGAAGAAAGCTGATCAATAGTTCCTTTTCCTTCAGGAGAGAACTGATTAGTGGGATGCATCAGCATTTTGTCTTGGGTCTGCTGTGCTCAACATCATGACGAATGACTCAGAGGATAAATAGGAGGCACAATTATAAAAAATGGCAGATGATATCATATTGGAAGAGGTAGGTTATAGGGTTGCAAAGAATATTCAAAAATATTTGAAAAGTGGCCAGAAAATGTTTCTTAAGTGTTGCGAAACCCTGAAGGAAAAAAATACTGAACAGATGAGAGTCTCTGCAGTTTGGAACATATTTGGCACAAAATTCACATTTTTGTGTAAAAAACCCAGCTTTTTTTCTATGCAGAAAATTATGTTTCCTGCACAGAAAATGCAGGACACATAATTCACACAAAGAAGTGTGAATTTTGTGCAGAATAAATTCTAAACTGTAAATTGTCTTTGAAAATTGCACACTTTTAGAAGACTGTTGCAGCACATTGAGAAAACTGCTAAAATTACTTGCGGCTTCCTTTGTTAATGACATTAGCAAAAAATTACATCCCCAGTTGCTCATACTACAAGGATTCAAAATTAACTCAAGTGACTGGAGAGCTGGACCAAAACTAACAAAACGAACATCAACTTGGAAAAATATAAGATACTGCTTATAGGCAGGAAAAATAAAATGCACAAATATAGGCTCGATGATACCTCACTTGAAGGCAGTACAAGTGAAAAGGATCCAGACATCTTAGCAGACCACATGCAAAACGTACAGTGTTATGTGGTAGCCAAAAAAGCCAGTACAATTCTAGGCTGAATCAACAGAGGAACAGTGTCCAAATCAAGAGAAGTAGTGGTGCCACTCTATTATAATTTGGTCAGATCTCATCTGGAATACTGTGTCCAGGTTCTGGGGATTACTGTTCAAAAAATATATTGACAAGCTAGACTATGTTTAGAGAATGGAAACCAAGATGATCTGGAAACCAAGTCCCATGAGGAATGATTTAGGGAGTTAAGCCTGGAAAAGGCCGGAAAAGAGAAGACTCAGAAGTGAAGTGATAACCATCTATATTGGAAAGAATGTCATGTAGAAGATAGTGAAACCTGGTTTTCTGTTGCTCCAGGGAGTGGGATATGAACTAGTGAATTTGAACTGCAGGAAAAGAAATTTCACCTAAACATTAGAAAGACCTTTCTGATGATAAGATCTTTCTGATATTGCAGTAGATGCTCCTTCATTGCAGATCTTTGAACTGAAGTAATCTCTCAGGAGTGATTTAGCTGTGTATTCCTGCATGGCAGGTAGTTGGATTACATGGTTCTTGGGAACCCTTCTGATTGTATGATGCAACCACAAAACATAGAATTTGGATAATTCTAGCAAAACCTATTGGAGATACTACTGAAATACTTTAGAATTGGTTTGACAACTCAGTTCTTTTTTTTCTTTTTCTTTCCTGAACTCTCATCTGTCTTAGGCCAATTGTTTCAGTACATTGGACTTCCTCCAGCTAAAGATGAGAACAAATTCCACAGATTCAGAGATTTCTGGGGCCTTAAAGGCTTTTATACACATACTTCAAGGTCCAAAGTGATTAAGATGGTGTCGTCTTGCTATATCAATGCACAAGGCCTCCTCTCCAACACTGAGGAAGCCTCCACAGTTTTTAGAATCTGTTATATCTTGATAAGGGTAAAGGATGTAGCACCTAAATACAAATTTAATTTTATAAAGTGAACAAAACTTTCTATGGATATTTGATAAAATTCTAAGTCTAGTTATCTGACAAATCCAAGTCTGACAAACTTATTTTTATTCCTAACCTTGATTCTCCTTACATCTCCTGGTTGGAACTGAGTAGAAGACTTGGAGTACCACTTATAAAGAACCCCACTTTGGACAAAGATGTCAGTACTTTCTTCCTGGAGTCTTTTTGACGTAAGAGAGAAAGAAGTTCAAGGAACTTGTTCAGATCCAGTCTTAGTCTTGGTTATAGAAAACCCACTAAAATAAAGAAAACTTTTTTTTAATGAAAAACTTAAGTCCCACTGATTTTAGTAAGTTTGCTGCAAGCATTACAGAGTCTACATTCAACCTCAGATTGGTTGGTAGTAATTTTACTGTCTTTGATGTGAATGTGAACAAACTCTGAAATGCCCTGAAAGGCTGGCTGGATTATGGTTGCAGGGCAAACAAAAAAACTCATTAAATGTTTGCAGAAGCCTACTTAAGGAAAGATTTGGTGAGATTAGGATAGCATGAGGCACCTGCACTGCATCACAGAAATCCTAATTAGATGTACTTGGCTACCCAGCTGCATTTGCAAATGCTATTTATTCTATCATCCATTTGCAACCCATCTGTCAATCCCAGTTCCTTTGGGCAGAAGACTTTATTTCTATCCCCATAAATGACACCATCCTCAACACATCCATTGTGTGTCCAAGAGGAAGATGGTTGTAAAACTGATCCATGTTATTTCATTTGCCACTAAATAATGAAATGTTGGCTATTTTGTAATTGTCTGGCATACACAGCTTTGAAAAAGTGTATGGAAATTTTAAAGAGAAAAATAAATAATGTCATCATTAAAACAGTTTAACCAAGTGGCAGCACAGCTAACTACACAGCTAGTTCTCTGAAAGCTTTCCTTTTAAGAAATTTTGATTGTAATGCTTATTGCTCATTAATCATTAAGCCAGAACAGCAGTGCAAAGCTTTTAATGTTAAAAAATATATTCTGTTCATAACTATGCATTATATTTGCCATTTTTATAAGCTCTTTCCTCTTTTTACTTTAACAATAATTGTGTTAAAACTTGGTAGTGTGTAAGAATGTTGAATCAGAATATCTTATTGACATATCTTTGAACAATCTTAAATATTCTGCAGCATACTTGCTTCACAATATGGTTTTATGTATAGTGGTACGCCCCTGAGGAAAGCTGCCAGAGCAGAGAGGGCTCTGGTTGCATGACTCCTGATGTGAGAAGGTGGCTCTCTCCCTGCCAGTTTGTATGCAAGGCAAATGGTGGAGGCCACCCAACTGGAGAGACACTGGAAAGAAAGTAGAAAGCCTTTCTTTACAGAGGAGTAGCAAAGAAAGAGTCTCTGTGATTTCATAAACTCTGTGGTGCACTGGATATAGAAGGCAAGTGCCCTTCGCACGTCTAGAGTATGAAGGTTATGCTCCAGGTCAGAGGTGGGGTTAGGAAAAAGGAAAGGAAGTATTACATCTTGGTTGAGGTGAAAGTCGGATACAGCCTTGGGGAGGAAGGAGATGCCTGGCCTTAGAACCACCCTGTTGTGGTGGAATCGAAGGTATGGTTTGTCCACTCTTAGTGCACACAGTTCACTAGCACTCCTGGTCGATGTGATTGCGACTAAGAAGGCAGTCTTCCAGGAAAGAAGCCGAAGGTTGGAGGTAGTCATCGGTTCAAAGGGCCACTTGGAAAGTTGTGAGAAGACCAAGGATAGGTTCCTTCCTGGAGTAGAAGGATGAACCCAAGGGTGGAGATGTTTGTAACCCTGAAGGTACCTGTGGATCAAGGAGTCTTGGAAGCAGAAGGGTCTGCCCCTTCATTGGAGGAGAGAGCTGAGAGGTAACAGCAAATGGAGGAGAGGGAAAGGCCATTGTCAGCTAGTGATGAGAGAAAATCCAAGAGATGAACAGTGGTAAAGGAGTCAATGTCGAGGCCTCCGTCTTGGAGAACGCTGGTGAACTTCGAGAGCTTGTAGCAGTAGGATTGAATAGTTGATGGCTTGTAGGCTGCTTTGAACATTTGTCACACAGCTGGTGGAAGGGAGGTCAAGGGAGGAGTTTCCACTCTATTAGTTTGAGATGATCAATGTCTGGATGCCTCATGATACTGTCGTTCAAAGTTAAGAGGTCCAGTTTGGGTGGCAGCCTCCAATACCATACCTTCGAGAGTAGGAGGAGGGGAGCAAACCAGGGTTGGTGGGGCTACCAAGGGGCAATCAGGATTGCCAAGGTGTTGTCTCGAGTCAGCTTCTTAATGACCCTTGTGATGAGAAGAATAGGGGGAAACAGGTAAATCATTGGTCCTTTTCAGTGGAAGAGAAAGGCATCCCCCAGAGACCCCTCACTTACTCCCCCCTCCAGAGCAGAAGAGGAGACATTGTCTGTTGAGAGGGGAGGCAAAGAGGTTGATCAAGGGTGTGCCCCAATCTTCAAAGAGGCCTGCTAGAGTCTTGGTATCAATCATCCATTCGTGGGAGGTTGAGTTGGAATGACTGAGATGGTCCGCTCATGTTGTTGTGTCTACAGCAGAGCAGGCAGTAATTCACAAGCAGCACAGTTCCTACTCATGAGGTGAGAGTCAAAGAATGTCCAAACAGAAAGGCAGCCTAGAGCAAACAAATCCAAAGGGGCAAATCCAAACCATAGTCCAAACAGACAGAGTTCCAAGACAACCAGATCCAAGAGCACAGCAGAGGGTTTCAGGGCCAAAGAGACCAGTTGCTGACCGTGGGAGGAAAGGCCAGCTGGAATCCTCTTTTATCTATGGCTGCTGTTGCCACAGGTGTTCCCTCGTTAGGGCTCGCTTACTACTTAAATGGGCTGAGTGACGCAAGCCCCCCCTTTCACAGCGTCTCTACTGCAAGATAAGTGTGTCAGCTATGTCTTCCTCTATTTGTTCCCCTGGCTCAGGCCCTTGTTGTTGTTGTGTACTATCTCCCTCTGGACCAGCTTCTGGGGACACTTCAGCCTCTCGGGAACCCTCTGCCTTGGAGTCAGAATCCTTCTCCTCATGCCACAGTCTCCAAGGCAGGACATGACACATGTGTTCTCGACACCGGGTAGGTTGAGGGCTAGAATTCAGCAGGGAAGACACCAGTTCCAGAGATGGAGGATGAGGTTCAAGAGAGTTGGGGATAGGGTACCACCCTGCTTCTTGATGTAGTAGGTCACAGCTGTGTTGTCTCTCAAGATTTGGATGGTATGATCCCAGACCACATCCTCAAAAGCCCTGAGAGCCTTGATGACAGCCAGCATTTTGAGAGCATTGATGTGGAGATATCAGTGGAGGTGGGTCCATCAACCATTGATGGAGAGGTGACTTGTGTGGGCTCCCCAGTCTTCTCGGGATGCATCAGTTGATACCACCACAATTGGTTCTGGAATGTGAAAAGGCATGCCTCTGAGGAGATTGCTGGGATTCTTCCACCAGAGAAGGGTTCGAACCACCTGTCTCAGTACCAAGAGGTGACGAGAGGGGTTGTTGAGGATTGAGTCGAAGGCGTTGAGGAACCAGCTCTGCAGGGTCCTCATCTGAAGTCTGGCAAAGGGAATGACAGCTGTTGTTGAGGCTATGAGGCCCAGGAGAACCTGTATGGAGGGAGCAGTGGTGCGTCGGTTCCTCTGAAGGGGCAAGATAGCTTTGGCAAGGCAGATGACCCATTCCTGGGAAGGGAAGACCACTTGGCAGGTGGAGTCAAGGATAGCTCTGATAAATTGACTTCAGTGAGTCAGATGGAGGTGGGACTTGTCAAAGTTGACGGTAAGGCACAGGATGGTAAGGAAGGAAAGAGTCTCATTGATATTGAGAAGGAGCTTGTGTCGAGAAGGGGCGATGATTAGGCAATCATCAACGTATGGAAAAAGGACGACTCTGTGCTGTCGAAAAGTCGCCGCTACGACCACCATACATTTCGTGAAAACCCTTAGCATTGTGTTCAGGCCAAAGGGAAGAACTCAGAGCCTGTAAGCCTTCTTGCTGATGGCAAAGGCAAAGAATCTTCTGTTCTCTCATTGGATGCTGATGTGAAAATAGGCATCTTTGAGATCGAGTGTGGTGATCCACGCTCCCTCCATCAGATGGATTTCAGGGATAGCATCCTGAACTTTTGAGGCCTGATGAAGTGGTTGACCCATCGGAGGTATAGGACAGATCTGAGGCCACCGTCCCTCTTTGACACCAGGAAATACCTGGAGGAGAAGCTGGTTTGAAGAGAACTGAAGGGGATGGGCTCTATCGCACCCTTCCTTCATAGGACTCAGATCTCTTCAATGAGGGAGGGGAAGGGGTGGGTAATTCTGATGCGACTGATGGGAGGTAAGGAGATGAACTTGATTGTGTACCCTCTAGATATGATGTCAAGTACCTAGGTGTCTGTCGTTATCGAGGCCCAGACATCAAGATGTTTCGCGAGCTTGGAGCTGAACACAATATCAGATGGATGGTGAGGGTTGGTTGAGATGGACTCAGTGGTAGAAGCTGAAGTGGTGGAGGCAGTGTCTGGGGAGGATGTAGCAGTGGGGGGTGAAGTGCTCGAGTCATCCTCCATACCATCAAACTCAACATTTGGGAGGTTCAGACTTTTTCTTATAGGATTGTTTTTGAGGTTGAGGTGGCAGGCAACAGGATGATGAGGATGAAAGCTGAGAGGAGTGCTGAGATAAGTATGGGGTATATGGTTGCCCAGATGGTTGTCGGTACTTAAGGTACTGATATCAGGATTGTTGGTGAAGCTGGATGCTGTACTTCCAGACCGAAGAACACATCTTGTGTGTATGCTCAAGCTTCTAATCTGTCACAGCATTGAAGAGGCCTGCTGAGTCAAATGGGAGGTCCTCCACCAGATTTTGGGAGGACGGAGACAAGCCTGAAGACCAGAGCCAGGAATGTCGGTGAAGGGTCACTGATGCAGCAAAGGCCTTGGAGGCACAGTCTACAATGTGGCAGGCTATCATTATCTGTTGATTTGAAAGACGTTGAGCTTCTGTGAGGAAGATGTCTATGATTCTCCTCTGATCTTTGGGGAGACAGGAGATAAAGACTCTGACCTTGTCCCATAACCACTGGTCATAGGCAGCCATCCAAGCAGTGTAGTTGCACATCTTGAAGATGAGGGCTGCATTAGAATAGCTCTTACGACCCATGGAGTCCAGCCATTTGCCCTCCTCATCAGGGGAGGTTGCTTGGAGGGATTGTGAGGTTTTAGCTTGAGCAGCATCCATGATGACAGAGTTTGGTTTTGGATGGGTTTGTAGCCATTGTTCATTCTCCTCGATGACCTTGTAGAAGGAGTTGAGTTTCTTTGAAGTCACTGGTGTGGAGGAGGGATTGGCCCATTGCTTCTTAAAGATGTGGAGTAAGTACGGTAGGAGAGGAATGGCAGCTATTGATGGAGCCTGTTCCTGGGGTTGGTTTCTTTAGCCATCTCAGTGGTGAAGTTGAAGTTTTTTGCCATGAGGGAGATGAGGTCTGAGAAGGACTTGACGTTGTCAGAAGGTGAGATGGGCTCCCCGTAGGAGACTGCTGTATCTGGGGGTCTGTCATCATGGCGGGAGTCTGACTCAAAAGAGTTAGACAGAGACCTGGAGAGGGATTGGCCTATATGGAGTATTGGAAAATGCTCCACAGAGTCATCTAGATCATGATGAGAGGGAGATGCCAGTGGCAGGACAGCAGAGGTTCAAAGTTGGTCCTGTGGTAAGTCTGGATGAGAATGAGGCCAGGATCATTTGGTGATAGGAGGGGATAGAGATAACAAGCATGCTGGGGTTAGAGAGTGGCAGCGATGATGGGTAACCACCTCCTCATAGTATCTATGCCTCCTGTGTGGTGATGTAGAACGTAGATCTCCTCCAAAGAATATTTGTTGGAGGATCAGAAGGGTGAATAATAACTGTAGCTGTGGTGCCGACGGGATTGGGACCAGTCTTAATGTGAGGAACGCCAGTGTCAAGATCGATGAGATTGGCCTGAAGAGGACCTGAAGAGGACCTAGATACCAATTGAGAGCAGCACTGAATTGAGAAATGGTGGCAATGCCAATGTCAGGCCATCAATCTTGAGGAGGATCAAGAGTGTTCCTTAGCACAGTGTGGTGGGGGAGGTGACTTGGAAGACCGTGTGCAAGGGGAGGAGGTGGAGGGCAAATTTCCTGGGATTCATTGTCAATGGGAAGTAATGCATCCT
The DNA here is from genome assembly GCA_030412105.1 of Cyclura pinguis. Classification (NCBI taxonomy): domain Eukaryota; kingdom Metazoa; phylum Chordata; class Lepidosauria; order Squamata; family Iguanidae; genus Cyclura; species Cyclura pinguis. The sequence continues at coordinate 242,407,686 of CM059599.1, read as the reverse complement.
CAGTCTCATCTGCAGATTCTCTCAGAGGAGGATTGGTAGGAGTGAGGTCCACTATCTCTCCCTCAGAAGCTTGGGAGCGGAGAGATGGTGAGCAGGAAACAGGGGTGGCCTCAAGTGAGGGCTGGAGTGTCTGACTGGAAAGCTGTTCCATGGGGCCCGTCAATGTCAACTCTGAAATCGTTGTGACTGTTAATGGCTCCAGGCGCTGGGTCCACATAGACCTCTCTTTGTCTTTCCTTCTCTGGGCCTTGGCTAACTCCTTCTCAATGGATCTGCCTGGAGTGGTAGGGTGTGGTGGAGAGGGCACCATCGAGGCAGAAGGTCTGGATCTCAAGGAGTGGGCCATAGATCTTGAGGAGGTTTGTTGAGAACAGGTTGGAACAGAAGCTGCCCTGTCCTGTGGGACGTCCTTTTGGGAAGGATGACTAGATGGTCCTTTTGAGGTGGATCTGAGGTGGTGCCTTTTTCGAGGTATCCATTGCTGGAAGCATCCTGGACGAAGCCAAAGGCACTGATGGTGCAGAAGTGGCAGACGATGTGGATGCAGAGGGAGGTGTATGCGGCTTTAGAGCATGTTTGTAGAGAATAGTTCAAAGGCAAGGTTCTCTGTTTCTCTGGGTCTGTACAGTGAAGGCCTGACAGTGGGCACAGGCTGAAATGTTGTGCGGTTCGCCAAGGCAGACGAGGCAACAAGAGTGCCCGTCGCAGTCAGGGATCTTGGCATTGCACGATCAACAGCGCTTAAAAAATGCTGTCGATGCAATAAACTAGGAGTTGAAGTCGCGATCGAAGATAAGGTTAAGGAATTGCCGAGGTCGATACCAGAAGGAAGAAAAAGACGTGAAGTGAAGAAGCTCTGATAGCCAGCAGTGTGGCGGAAAAAAAGGAACTGAGTAGATGGGTGCCAGGTGGTCTTTTTATAGCTACAAGGGAAAGGGGCGGGGTTCCCACCAAAATGCTAGCCCTAGAGTTCTAGAAGTTTCTGTAGTCAGTACTGCACAGGCACAGATGACCCCCTTGTGTGAATTACAGAGACCACGAAGAAGAATCAGTGGAACTTACCTTAAATTAGTCACAACGAACACGTCCAAATTATTTAAATAGAGTTGTTATAAGCATGACTAAGTTGAGAACTCTTCTTCAAGGATCCCACTCAAAAAGAAAAATGCATCGATCCTACAAAAGCTTTCCCTGGTCACTTGAAGGTTTTCTCCACTTTTCTGCCAGAGCTTCAGTGATGATCTCTTTCTCTCATCTTGCCAGGTGTTAATTCACTTACCAATATAAGGTGATTGTGTTACCACCAATTACTACAGCTGAGAATGCTCACAGTGCTGCTTTTGCATACATTTAAACTTTAATTGAACTGTCACAGATTGTACTTTTGCATTTCATTAGCATTTAACTGATGTTATTTATTTTTCACTTCCACTTCCATGTGTGTTATATACTTGCTGTTAGAGTATCAGATCTATTTTATGCATTAATTTACCTGGCATATTTCATGAGTAGTTAAATGTATTGAATGAAATGACTTCTAGTCTAGCACAGTTCTTCATTTAGCAGTGTTCAAGGGGCCTGCTTAGTCCAGACCTATAGTCATAGATCCAGGTTCCTACAGGCCAAATGCAGCTGTACTCACCACATACATCTTTCAAAAACAAAAGCAAAAACAAAATGCTCAAAGGGATAGGACAAAGATCCCTGTCAGCACACTTTTCTCTTCATGCTGCCTGTCCCCCGCTTACCATGTCATAATGGCATCTCTCTGCCAATCTTTATTTTAACTGACACAGCAGACTAAGCATGCTGTAGAGCAAGACAGAACTGCAACTGGGATCTTGTTTGCTTCAAACAGTCTCCTGGTTCTTATGCAGGTAGTCTAGGAGGAGAGTTCAAGACTGCACCTTCCTCTAGAGCAGCATATGACTTTCCTGATCATTAAAAGAAAGATTGCAAGACAAAGAAAATGGGCCTGTAGAATATGGAAATCTTTTACTGGCCAAAAAGAGGGCATAGCTACATTAGTTTTTCATTTGTAAATACAGAATCAGAATAATTTTTTTAGTATAAAGAGAATAGATGTAAAGATAGGAATTTAGCTAGAGAGGAGGCGATGGGATATAAAGTAGAACTCACAGCCCAGAAAATGTGAAAGAAACTTTTTTGTTTTTTATGTTTGTCTTACTCTTATTCTTACTTACTTACTCTTCATTTGATTTTTAGACCATGTCCTGTGTGATTGTATGATCTTTCTTTCTTTCTTTCTTTCTTTCTTTCTTTCTTTCTTTCTTTCTTTCTTTTACCCCATTCTTCTCCTTCTTACTGTTTCTAATGAATGTATTATTGTTTATAGTATTTTAGGATATATGTATTTTATGTAATACATGATACTCATAAAGATATATTAATAAATATTTTTTTAAAAAAAAATGTGCCTGTGTCTTGGTAGTCAAGTCCAGACAGAAAGCATTGAAATAGAGGAAAGAGAAAGAGCAAAGTATATTCTAGTTTAGAAAATAAAAGCATGGGGAGGGGGAGAGAATATTGGAAAGAGGGCACAAAACGGCAAAGAAAATGAAACAAAAAGAGTGTAGAGAGTGGGAAAGATCAGAAAGTAAGGCAGTAAAACTTTTGTAATGCTTCTTCTATTTCTGTGCTGAAGGTGTTCTATGATGAGTAAAATAACAACAACAACAACAACAATAATAATATTTGTAGTAATGAATAATAATAATAATATCACTTTCTGTTATGAAGTCTTCATTTCAGCATTAAATACCCAAGAAATGAATATTTTGCTACCACAGAATATCACCTTTAAAGAATTTTCTATCTATCAGAAAATCTTTGCTTTTACCTATTAGAAAATCTGTTCAGTCAATACTTTATTTTCTTCAGTCGCATAGGGATGGGAGGCAATGACGGCAGTTTGCCCTGGGTGGCAACGTCTTTGGGGCATCCCGGCTCATAGCCACGCCCCCACGCACTGTGGCCACGCTCCCTCCCATCCTTCTCCATGCACTTCAAGCTCTGCCACTGATTTTCTTTATTGTTTTGCATTCTCTGGGAATAATGCATTACCTGTTAATTTGTTTCTCCTTTCCCCAACAAGTCTTACAATAATTACTCCCGCCCACCATTTAACACTACTTGTCATGTTTGTAGAGTAACCAATGATGAGGTTTTGTCTTATTCTTTGTGGAAGGGGTTCCCTTCTCGAGGAGAAGGAAGGAAACTGGAATGGTTGACTGAAGAACTCTCAGCTGAGCTAAGTGTTAAAAAAAACATGTACAGGAAATGGAAGAATGGTGAAACCACCAAAGAGGAATTCAAGCAAATAGCCAGGAGATGTAGGGAGAAGCTCAGAAAAGTTAAAGTGCAGAATGAACTCAGGCTTGCCAGAGACATCAAAAACAATAAAAGGGGCTTTTTTAGATACTTCCGCAGCAAAAGGTAAAACGAGGAAATGATAGGATCACTGCATGGAGAAGGTGACCAATTAATAATGAGGGGAAGATAGAAGGCAGAACTACTCAATACCTTCTTTGCCTCAGTTTTCTCCCAGAAGGATAGAAGTACCCAACCTGGGGCGTGGAAAGCAGGTGAGGAAGGGGGGGAAATGCAGCACAGAATAAGGAAGAGAAGTAGTACAAGAATATCTGGCTAAACTAGATGAATTCAAGTCTCCAGAGCCAGATGAATTACATCCAAGGATATTAAAAGACCTGGCAGAAGTCATTTCTGAACCACTTGCAATAATCTTTGAGAACTCTTGGAGAACAGGAGAAGTCCCAGCAGACTGGAGGAGGGCAAATGTCATCCCGATCTTCAAGTAGGGGAAAAAAGAGGACCTTAATAATTATCGCCCGGTCAGCCTGACATCAATTCCAGGAAAGATCCTAGAGCAGATCATTAAACAGTCAGTTTGTAATTACTTGTAATTATGCTGTAATCACTAAAAGTCAACATGGATTTCTCAGAAATAAGTCATGTCAGACTAATCTTATCTCTTTTTATGATAGGGTTACAAGCTTGACAGATGAAAGGAATACTGTAGACGTAGCATATCTTGACTTCAGTAAGGCCATTGACAAAGTTCCCCATGATATTCTTGCAAAGAAACTAGTAAAATGCGGGCTGGACAGGGCTGCTGTTAGGTGGATTGGTAATTGGTTGACCGACTGAACCCAAAGGGTGATCACCAATTGCTGCTTTTCATTCTGGAGAGAAGTGACTAGTGGGGTGCCACAGGGTTCTGTCCTGGACCCAGTGCTATTCAACATCTTCATCAGTGACTTGGATGAAGGAGTGGAGGGCATGCTGATCAAATTTGCAGATGATACCAAATTGGGAGGGGTTGCTAATACACCAGAGGACAGGATCAAATTTCAAAATGACCTTGACAGATTCTATGATTCTATGAATTCACAGGGTTCAGTGCTGGTTCACTTTTCTCCTATGTCCTACAGGTTTATCTGCCTCATGTTTGATCAAAAGTAGGGAGGGAGCAAAGAAAGCCACTGCAATTTTGGAATGAGAAATGGAAAAAAGGACAATGGAAGAGGAAGAAGATAAGGATTGGAGGAAGTGTGGTGAATAGGAAAACGGAAGGAGGAGAGGGAAAAAACTCTAAAAAGAAACAGAAGAGAATTAGAATTTTTATTTTAATACCACATGGTTTGAGGCTTTTTCAGACCCTAAAGTGCTGAAGCTGAGCTAGCTTGGCTTACTGCTTTTTATCTCAGGTTGTTTGCTTGAACTGGCTAGTCTAGAACTGCTTCTTTCTACACCCAGAAGCCTTGGAAGCTCCAGTATCATGTAAGGGAGAAAAAGGAAGGGAAACAGCATCATACATCATTGTCATTTCCATGTAACACCATGGTTTCTTTAATATATCAACAAGTAATGCACAATTAATAGAACAAATAAAAGTTCCCTACTGCCCTGCTATCACTATTGAATTCTTTTTTCTTGGACCCACCTGTGATTAATGAAACAGACCAGGAAAGGAAAAAAAAAGCCAATGACCAAAACTTTGGTAGCCCTAAAGCAGCAATGGAAAGAGATTCATATTATTAAAATACACCTACAGATATAGTAATTGTAATATTGGTTTCTTCTTCAAGTATATGTTTCATTGGAATGTTGGACTAAATGCCCAATCAGCTGAAAAACCAAATACTGCCACCAGAGCAGTATTTCTCTCAACCTGTTCTTTTTGCACTAGAAACCTTGTAAAGTTTGGCACCTCTAATCTGCAGGAAATGGGCTTTTTCTCTCTCTCCTGACCTTGAAAACTTCACTTAAAGAAAACCCAAACACTTCTCTAAGTTTTTTTTTACAGTGACTTTTGACTCCAGTGTCACTTAAAATGGCTCCTGAAACAGTATAGGATATTATACAGTCCTTATAAAATCCCTTGCAATTACTGTAGAAATTGTCCTGAGGGACAGGTTAGGCTAACCTATGACTACAGAAACCATAGCTAGAGAGGCACAGAAAGGGAAAAATACTGTGGAAGACAGTACAATGGACAAAGATTTCTCTTTATTCCTTCAAACTCACATGTTTCTTGCCCAAGCTGGATATGAAATAATTGGATTCAAAGGTCAGGTCACACGAACAGCTTTTCACATTTTTCCTTGGGATACTGAAATCAGTCACTAGTCAAGATCTGGCATCTTCATATGACCATTGTTTTCAGAGCAACCAAAGGATTTAAGCTCCAATTCTCCAGCCCAGTTTCTGTCCTGAGAAATATTTAACGTTTCCGGGGCAACTTCAAACATCAGACAGGAGATAGAATATAATTTCTACTATGGTCATGGTGATCTTGTTCTTGTCATTATTCATCCGTTACCTCTAACCATTTTAAAGCAATAGAAAAAGAGAGAGGTCTCAAAAGTTTGCATCTTGCCACTAGATCATATAAGCAAGACTGGAAAGATTTTCTGTGTGTCCCTAGTTGATGTACATATATGAATTAAACTCTCTCTTTTTGGAATCTACTTAACATTTCCCAGTCTCATACTGCGAATTATGACATGTTCATCTTTGCAAGGAAATATAACTTGTAGTATAAACAATTAAAAATAGTCTCTGGAAAATTAAATAGTGTCATTTATGCATAAGATCTTTTCAGCTTAGTTTCCAAAACTATGGACTCTAGAACAGAACAGACCAATTCTTCAAAAGTGCTGTTTGATTGTGATTCTTACCAATGTTTTTCTATGTGGTACAAATGTTGCTCATGAAATAACCCAGAAATGAAGACTTCAAACCGTGCTGTCTAGAATTACAGAACACTATAGCTAATATGTACAGCAGTAATGGATGAATATTCCATGTGAACAAATCTTGGCTAACATGGCTATGAATAAAATCAAATGCTAAGTTTGGGGAAATGGCATTATCGTACCATATATGTTTATATCCCTTTGTGTTTAATCTAGACTAATTTGGGATGCTTCTAATGATACAGCATTCCCCATTCTCTTGTACAGTTCCCTCTTCAGAAGAGTTTTTTTTTTTCACAACCCAACACATTTTAACAGTATGAAAATTGCCACAGCTGTCAACAACATGTTTTCCATCTGTTAATCATTTGCTCTTATTCCTGGCACTGCAGTTTCTATGATGCTATAATTAATTCTCTTCGTTTTGTGCTTACTTTACATGAATATTTTCCCCTTGGAATTTTCTTCATAAAGATAAGAGATGCTGATTCAAATGTGAGGAATTTCAGATAGGAATGTTCCATCTCAAAAGGCATACAGGGTTGCCCAAATTCCAAACATGTAATCTTTCTATAAAATGACACTAAGGGTACTGTCAATATGGGTGCTCTAGGAATGAGAAAGGCAATCATCAGATTCACCCTTCCAAACCAAAATACTGTATCTGTGTTGCATTTGTAAGACTGACAGAACAGGATACATCTTTCCTTACTTATCCATATGCTTGTGAGGTTCACAGTACTGTTACTCCACTGGAAAAACCCTATCCCGGGGTCTACAATTTTGCCATTATAATATGATTCAATGTGCCTGAGAGGTCACCCGGATGGACACGTAGGCAGCAATGATCAAACAATCGAAAACCAAGTCAGGCCAGTAAAATCCCCCATCACGTAGCCCCAGGACACCTCAAGCTGTGCAAACCCACAATAAGCAAAGGGTCCTCAGCCCCTGAGAAGCCAACTTGAGGGGATTAGCGTGTTTGCTCCAAGTTGAGCAAATATCCCGTCAGGCGAGGACCATTTACATGAAGTCACATCACAGCCAAATGCAGCCAAAAATCCTGAGACTTTGGCAACACCTTGTAATCCCATTACGCAAAGGAAGTTACCATTATGGAACTTCGCGCTCACTGCAACACCCATTGTTCTTACCAGGAAAGGATTAGTCCTTCAGGTACTTTTTCGCCTACAAATAGTCCCAGTTTTTGAGAGTTTCTTTGGATCACTCCCAGTCATCCCAGCAGACTATTGCTCCATCCGTTGAGTAATCCCCTCAGCCCTCTCCATGCTGAGCCCCACTTCTCTGCTGTTTTTCCCAGACCAAGGACTTCAGGACAAGGTGCTGTATTACCCCTGCTACACCCCCTTCAATATTCCCCTATCCAATTTCCTCTCTTTTGCTTCTTAATAGGTCTTGAGTGAGTGTGTGACTGATTGTGTTGCTGTGTGAGATTTTCATCCAATAAAATAACTTATTGGACATTTTTGTTTGGTTTTTGGCTTGGCCTGACCCTGTAAAAACTGGGTAAAAAGGCCCCGCTAGGTTGCCTGCCTCTCGTATTGCTATTGCTCGTGCTCTGGCTAGTTTCCATTCCCCATCACATGGAGCACATTGAGGTGTCCCCCAAAGGACACCAGAAATCAGATTAAGAGTACATTTTGAACAAAACCATATCTGTGACTAAAAAAGTATATATTTCAGAAAATGTTGTTGCTGCATACCCTTTAAATCACTTATGACTTGTGGTGACTCTAAAGTGAACCTATCACAGGGTTTTCTGGGGCTGAGAGCATGTGGTGTGCCCAAGGTCACCCAGTGGATTTCCATGGCTGAGCAGGGAATTGAAATCTGGTCTCCAGGGTCATAGTTCAAGGCTAAACCACTACACCGTGACAGCTCTCATTTCTTAGCTACAAATGCTTAGCTACAAATGTTGAAAGATTTGAAAAAATACCAATCAGTGGAAAAAAAACTTGTACAAAAATATGTGTATTAGAAACATGCATGTAAAATACATTTTGAAAACACATACCAAAGCTTGTACAAATTTCTTCATAGAAAACCCACATCTTGCAAATTGGATATGTAAACTGGATTCAGCTACAATGCAGATTGGAAACTGAGAAACACAATGAGAAGGAGATTGACAAATGACAATTTCACATCCCTATTCTGTACACATAGGGAAAAATGATGAGGTTCAGTGAAAGAATGACATTGTTAGAATGTTTGAACAACCTCAGTTCTTTTCATGGCTTTGGATAATTACTTGTAGAACAAATTACTTTCTTTCAAAACTACTACACTATAGGTAACATTTCATGGAACAAAAGTGCTCTGCAAGGATGACACCTAGCACTATAAATTAAAAGGAACACTTCTCATATTCCATCTTTTCTTCTTTAATGGATGTGGAAAAAAGATGGGAAGTGCAGTGAGAGCACAAATACAACATGCAGATTTTGATCAGACAGGAAATAAGTGAAGAAGTACTACTATGTTATATTTCCAGGCAAAAGGTTTAAATTATGTTAATTATGGTTACATTGAAAATTGGATGTTTGTTTTAATTCCATTAATTCTAACCTGGCATTTAAATTTATGTTGCATTACTGCACTAAAACCCTTACCAGGTGAAATATCTATCAATCCATCCATTACTTCCCTACTCCACCCTTCCCTCAGTCTTTGTCCTCATTTTGAAAGAAAGAAGAAAACAACTGCATCATTTTGGGCAAATGCCATTTCTTGTTCACTAGAGAGATTAGAAAGAAAGGACATATACATACACACAACAAGGAATAAGAAAAAAAAAACTATAAACATATGTAGTGTGGTGGTTTGTATGTTGGACTAGGGCCCTGAGAGATCAGGATTTAAATCCCTACTCAGTCAGGAAAACTGGACAGGGATTTGAGGCTCAAGGATGACCTTGGGCAACTCGCACTCAGCCTCAAAATAAGGCAATGACAAACTACTTCTCAACAAATCTTGCCAAGAAAACTCCAGTTTGATTTAGGGTTGCCATAAGTTGAAAATGACTTCAAGGCACACAATAACAAAAAGAGTGACAACAACAAGTGAGCTAAAAGCCAGACCCACAAGAAATATTTAGGAGAGACAGTTCAATGGTGATACTGTAGCTGTTCAGTATTTTCTACTTCCTGGAAGGAGAAAGTATTGTAGGGATATTTGGTGTGTATATTACGCAGAATGCAGAGAGAAGATGAGCTTGTGGTAGAAACAGGAGAAATTATTCTGGATGTTCTTGTAAGGTAAACAAGAAAAGCCTATGTTGATTGTCTCAGGAAATCCATCTGAGCATAAGAAAGGAGATATACAAAAGAAGTTGACGTATACTTGGTTAGATGACCCCCTAAAATCAACCTGTCATGTATGGGAGTAAGGTAACATCATTTTGGGGGGGCTGGAATCTCATGGCAGCTTCTTCTATAACAAAAGAAAAAAAAGAGACTAACTAAACTTGAGAGAAGGGGGAAGTGGCATCTGCAGGTAAGAAGGAAGAAAAAGACTTGAATAGAGAGGTCAAAACTCCTCTCACACTGGTCTCTTTATACAAATATTGATACTTCTTTGCTTCCAGCACCCCTTCTGAGCCACACTTGTTTTAGTCCATAAGGTTCACCTTCACTGTCAAGAACTAGAAATGGTCTCTAGGAAATGACTTGGTGAGAATGCAATCATGTTTTTGATGGACAAATCCTTCATCTCAATAAGCTCCTTTTTTTTTAATCTCTCAACAGGTGATATTTCATATCAATGTATTTGGTGCATGATTTGACCCTTCAGTTTGTGAGAGTTTTGTGCAGTTTTGGTTGACTTCTACAAGCTCTATAGGCTTTGCTTCAGTTATTCCACATTTGTCTAGTAACTGCCGTAACCACAGTAGTTCCTTGCAACTGATGGATATTCTGCTTCAGTAGATGAGACTGCTACAACATCTTGCTTCTTGGTTGTTTAAATGTTCTACCTCCATAGAAGAATACATTTCCAAGGTAGATTTGCCATCTGTAAAGTTTTCAACCCAGTTTGCATCTGTGTGAGCCTCTGCTCTGGCATTGCTGGTGGCTTGTAGCTTTAAATTTAAGTGTTCAGTGCTCTTTCAGTATCTGCCTACTTTTTTTCACTGCATTCTCGTCCTTTCTACCTGGTGAATTGCTTTTTCTACAAACAATTTCCACTGCTGGAGTACTATTGTGGCAGTGACTAGGTATAGCAGATTTCCTGTGCACTTCTTTGTTGGTTATGATTTGGTAGAACCTCACTCTAATATATTCCATACTTGATCTTTTGTTGATCTTCCACTTTATTGGTTGCTTTGGTGATACTTATTTGGTGGGACGTTGCTTGTGTGGAAGCCACCCATTGGACGAAACTGCATTGCTAAGAGTAACTGGGGGCTGAGAACACCTATGCTATTCCCAATAGCATATGAAATAAGTAACTGCTAGACAAAATGGATCCTTTTCTTTCTTTTTGAACAGGAGGTTAAATGAAGATAAGTTGGGGGGCATTATACAACATTTCAGCAGCATAACTTAGGAACAGCCGCTTCTCAAGATATGACTTTTCTAACGCATAAAAGGACACATCAGTATTCTAATATAAAAGTTTCCATGCAAATGACTGCCCTGAAGAACTTTATATGAATTTAAGGCCCTTTCTTGTGGCCGGGAGGGGGGGATTTAAGTTTCATTAGAATAATATCTTGGAAGCTTGAGAGAGACATAATCCTGGTCTTATGATTCACAGTCCTCACAGAAACATCCTACTCATTCTAGGGGGCTGACATTTTTGAAGATAAGAAGTGCACTGCTAATCAGTGTGAATATGCTGTAATGTATAAATAAAATTGAATTGGAATATTGAAATGTAAGACTCCTGGGAAAAGAAAAAATGAGTACAGTTTCTTTTAAACATAGAACAGAATAGAATATCCTGATATGAAATGTGAGAAACAAAAGTAGAAATGCTCTGGAGGTTTACCACAGCTATTAATGTGAATCTTATTTAGTGTTATCTGATTTTTTTTTCAGTCTGCCTAAACATTGTAAGCCCATGAGTTGGATTACTTCTTCAAGAGTTTTCTGACGGTTTCAAAAACATATGAATATCTGGACTGTCTGCATAAGAGCCAGAACTTTGGTGAGTTACCCACTGGCATAATAGTCCATACTAGAAATGAGATTCATATGTTTTGTTTTCCAAGTTCATTTCTCATCCCTAAACAAGCAAGCAATCTCATTCTATTCTTAATAAAATTATAGAATGAAAGTAATATAAGATAAACATCAGTTGTACAGATATGCACAGTGACAGAAACAAAGAGCAGGACTATTATTGTTGTATTAATGATGACTTTCTATGGAAAATTTGCAGAAGCCAATCTAAATTGACCTGAACAAATTTTGGAAAATGATGTCACCTGCAAAATGCCATAGGCATGATTTACCTATTCACAGAACTGTAACACATCATTGGGTACACATGCACATGAGGACATAATCATATTTATGAATCACTTCATCTACAAATTAATTTAACAGAAGTATTTTATTTAAATTGATGAAATTATATTCATATAAATGGGGCTAAAGTCATTTTTTTCTGTTGATTTTATCTAATTAACATATGGACTTGACCAAGGAGCTATAGATATTGCTGTTGCTCGGAGCATTAGCATTCTTTCAACACTTTTGTAACTTTTGTGGCAAAAATTGATATGTTATTAAATTTTATTTCCAAAAGCTAAGGCAATAGTAATTTAGCTAAATAAATATTTTCATGAAGATAATTTGAAGATTCCATCCAAACCATTCACATATGACAATGGCAATGGTTCATTAATGTCAATCTATTGAACCAAGTTCATTCAGTAAACACAACTAGTGGATTCTCTGCATTCTTTCTAGCCTGTTACTTCATTTTCCTCTTTCTTGTTTCCTAATCTACATTTCCTTTTTTGGAATATACGAACTGCATAATTATTTTTTTGAATAATTCTTTCTGGAGAAAAATGAACCCTCACATCATCCCTAATTCTCTTACAAACTTCACAGTAAAACTTTGAAAAGCATATTTAATTGTATTATGCTTTTGACTTACTTCTCCTAAATCTCCAAGTTGGTTTCTTCTTCATCCCCATGGGCAGAAAACCTTAGAATGAACATTTATTTAGAAGGATTGCTCCACAGGTTGTTCTTAAAAGGAACAAGGATTATTAATTTCTACTTGGTTATTCTATAAAACAATGTAAAGGGCTGGTCTCTGCTCAAAAAGAAGAAGCTGATTTCTCTACCCAAATTAGAAATGTGTGTGTGTGTCTATGGAAACATGCCACAAATCTGTGTTGGGGAAATATGTCTCTCCTTCTGGACCATAGTTAATATTTCGAACTTTTTTGAGGGAAGATAGAGCACTTAAGACAACCAGTGTGGAATAATGATTTTAGTAGTGGACTGACTTGAGGAGACCAAGGATTGAATCCCTGCTCAGTCACGGAAACAAAGTGGCTGACATTGAACAAGCCACAATGTCAGCTTCAGAGGAATGGCAAACCACCTCTAAACAAAGCCCATTCACACCATACAATTACAGCACAATTGTTCCATCCTGTAGGATCTTTTGGTTTGTAGTTTGGTCAGAATCACTAGAGGAGCTCTAACGCCGCCCTCCCTAAACTGCCATTTCTAGGATTCCATAGGATGGAACTTTGGCAGTTAAAGTGGATCATAGCACAATAATTATGCAGCATAAATGCCTCCACCCTCCCATGACAGGTTCACCATAGGATTGCCATAAGTCAGAAATAACTAGAAGGCACACAACAATAGCAGCAACAACAACAATCACAGAAGGTTTAAACGGGTTGGAATGAAGCTCACATGGATTTTGAAAATTCAGCACAACTGCATTTCTGAAATGCCTATGTCTCCCAGCCACTCATTCAGATTAATTATTATTTGGGGTCATCCATCCCTTTGAATCAGTAGGGAGAAACAAATGCCTTACAATAGCTTTTCTAAGGGAACAGGTGTCCTTGCTCTTCCAAACCAGCCCTGCCTAGTAGCAGAGAAGCTTGGTCCTTACATGAGCTCCAACACTCAGTATCAGCTCACAAAAAAAGAAGTGATGGCATAGTCAGGGGCGTGTGTATAGAAAATCTGAATTCTTGCTAGTATCTTTTCAAGATGTGTTTATGGGTAGGAAGGTGTTGCTCTGCTAGTGTTGTTAAACTGCATTCTATTGCTATATGAAAACCTTGGAAAACATCTCCTGGTGATCATAGCTAAAATCATCATCATCATCATCATCATCATCATCATCATCATTTTCAGATCGAATTTGGCCTTAGTCAAATCCTCTAGGATGGAGCCCAATGGGAAAAAAAACTGTTTTAAGGCTAATAATAATAATAATAATAATAATAATAATAATAATAATATACTATTCAGTATTTAAAAGATTACCAGCCCAGGGTCTGGAATTCTATATGAAGGGTGATCATGCTAAAATAATTGTTGATGCAGAAAGAATCAGGAAATGGGAGGCTAGTTTGATTTTGTGATATGCAGTCCCAAGGAAAACAGGAAGAGGATGAACAGAATGAAGGAAAGCAGAAGGTAATTTGGTCTTTTGATGTGTAAACAGATTTAGTACAACAGAGATCAATACGGGAAATCCTCAATAGGAATATGTATTTTAACATATTGTCATATTTCATTTTTTTTTAAAAAAAAATCAATTTCAATTATAGAGCAGTTTACAAACAGTGCTATGCCTCTCGAGAAAGCATATGGCCATCAAAACTTCAATCAAAGTCCTGCCAAGTCTCTCATAAAAAAATAAATAGCCATAAGCCAGTGTGTTATTGTCCTTTTAATGATAGTTGAATGCCTATAATTCTTCTCATGTCCGCCTCTACTGTCAGCTTCTTGACATTATCAGTCTCCGTTTCACACTCTACCCCTTGAAGATAGCTCATACAGAAAAGGCTGATATGATCGGGGGGATTATTTTAAATTGCTGGATGGGTTGATGGTTAAAAAAAAAAAACCTTCCAAGAAAAAATGTCACACAGAGAAGCATTACTATGATAAGGAAGGAGGAACATTAGCTTTATTTGGTAAGGATTGACTATACTTGCTCTTAAACCATTTCTTGAAGTAGACAGTACCAGAATAATACAGCTCCACATTTTCTCAGGAAATTCCAGTCCACCACATATTTTCCAATATTTCACAGATGAAAAGAGGACATATGTGGCCAAGCAACATTCTAGTGTGGTTGAAATGGCAAACATTAATGAGGAGAAACATACAAGCTGGGAAATGATGGAGTAGTTATCTTTTGCCTGAGTCTACAGTAAAGAGCAAGATTTAGCCCTCTTATCCTCTCCCATGTGCTGAGTTAACTGAGTGCAAAATAACTTTTGCATTTTGAAATTGTTTTGCTGTCACTGAAGTAAACTAAGGACAAAGGAAGATAGACTTGTTCTCTACCGCTCCAGAGACTAGGACAAGGAGCAATGGATTCAAGCTGCAGGAAAGGAGATTCCACTTGAACCTCGGGAAGAACTTCCTGATGGTCACAGCTGTCCAGCAGTGGAATATGCTGCCTCGGAGTGTAGTGGAGTCTCCCTCTTTGGAGGTTTTTAAGCAGTCTGGATGGCCATCTGTTGGTAATACTTTGATGGGTGTTCCTGCATAGCAGGGGATTGGACTCAATGGCCCCTGGCGTCTCTTCCAACTCTATAATTCTATGATTCTATGATTCCATGATAGTGGAAGAAGTGGAAGAAGAGAAATAAACTGTGAACTTTTTAAAAGGAGCTGAAAAAGGGGAATAACAGAGGATTAATAAGGACTGTTTGTGCCAAACTGAGACAGTTGGAGGCTATGTAGATAAAAAGCATTACTTCTTGACTAAAGAGCAATAAAGATCTCTGGGGTGTCACCACAGATGGATCCTATTCATACAGAAAGGATGAAATCTGCTTTAGAAACCAAAGGCTTCCATTTAGTCACCTGCAAAATTGGTCATTGTCACTATGAATCAGTACTCCTGAAAAATAAAATGAGAAAAGTATCTGTAAATCATACTTTTTAAATACACTGCACTTTTGTCATGCAATCAGTAATTTTCAGTTAGCATCCCAGAAAACTCTGTAATAAGGTTACCAAAAGTTGGAAACAATTTGACAGCACACAGCAACTACAATCCATGAGCTGAGGGCTGCATTCTTAATGAAAAGCTGTTGCATGTGAAAGGCTGTGTGCCACTGTTGCTGCAAGAACCTTGCTTTGTAATTTTTGCACTGGAGCCCCAGGATTTACATTTTTTAATTCCGAACACTTGCTCTGAGCATGGAGGATCATTGAGAAGAAAGAATGCTTGTGAAGAAATGCTGCACTTGTATTTGTATTTTGTGAGTAGAGTTGCCACCCTGCTCAGCTTGCTCACCCCTGACATTTCTGGGTGGATTTGTTTCTTGAAGAACAACTTGACAGAAGATTGGCTACACATTTTGTCCCATATATCAGCTTCTGTATGGGCTAGATACTTTTTTTTTCAATAAATGAAACTTTGGAATCCAAACCAAATGATAGCCCATATGGGCACTAGGGAGCATGTCTACATCCCAAATAAAACCACACTGTCTGTGTGGTATCACAACCCTGGCTGCAGGTGCATGTACTTGGAACTATAGTGCTATTTGGTGCAAGGCAGGAAGAGCACCATCAGCACAACATTAGAACCTTCTTGCTGCAGGAACCCTAGGCAGTGGCACAAGGCTTGGGGAAAAAAGCTCCCAGGGAGCCAGTGATAAACCTTCCACAAGCTCCAGAAGTGATGTAGGATCTGAAAGGATCCCCCACATTTGGTCAAAATCGTACATCATGCTGGCAAAGCATAAACCTCCACCACCATTTCCATAGGAGGCAGAAGAGGCCATTTTGAAATGACTTTTTGGTTGGTAAAAGAAGACCAACAGGATCCTGACTGGATTAAGAACATGGTTGACCACACATTCTGTTCAGGAGAGAAAAAGTTCCACTTAAGAGATGGGTAAGTTGGCTGTTGCTTGGAAGAGGACCTGAAGACCAAAAGTAATAGCTAAAGGGATCAGCACTTAGAGGCACATAGTTAAAGAAGGCATAGACCAAAGCTGCTGGATGAGGATAATAAAAAGAATGGGGGAAAATGCTGTGAGGTGGTGATAAAATTTCTTATGGGCATCAGAGCCTGGCACCACAACAATGGCCAGGAAGAGAACTTCAGCAAACAGTTCTTGAAACATTTGAACCATACGATGAGGTAAAAGTAACAGGAAGAACTTGAGACAGAAGACTATTCCTGGTAACCTTGTTGTAAGTAATTGCCTGGGAATAGAATGAGGGTCATGGCTGAGTGAAAAGCACTGGCAGGATCAGGAGACAATGAAACTGCAGGTGTCTCTAACCAAGTTGCCCTAAAAATGATGGAGATTGCAAAAGAAGCACAAGTGCCTTGGAATAAATGGCAGGTCAGATAGCAGCTGGAAAATATAGAAACTGTAACAACAAAAAAAGGCTCAAAATCTTTTAGAAAAAGATCAAGTGAGAAAGGAGTTATATCAACTGTGAACTGCCTTGTAGGCTGGACTGGCAAATCCACCAGCCTAGATTACACCCATAGACCACTCATACTCCTTCCTTGCTTTATGTAGGTGATTATGGAACACACACGCATACATGCAAGATTATGTATATTTATTGAAGTGATTAGTGCACAGAACTTGAAAATACATATAAGGAGCAAAATATTTTGGCTTTCAGCTTTTTTGGTCACCAAAAATTAAACTGAGCTGTATAGAAGTTTATTATCCTCCAAGTTGAGGCCATTAAGTGTTAAGAGTTTTTAGTCTACAAATCTAAAAATCTTCCCTTTGTCCAGTATGTCAGAAGGAGATGGCACCTCAGCACCAAAAAGGGACTAATCAGAGAGACTGTGATGTTCCAGGTTGGATTGCCTGGTCACTGATTAACCTAGCTTGCTGCTTATAATAGCACACTTATGGTTCTGGAGGAGGGCAAATGTCATCCCCATCTTCAAGAAGGGGAAAAATGAGGACCCTAATAATTATCGCCCAGTCAGCCTGACATCAATTCCAGGAAAGATCCTAGAGCAGATAATTAAACAGTCAGTTTGTAATTACTTAGAAAACAATGCCATGATCACTAAAAGCCAGCATGAATTTCTCAGAAATAAGTCATGCCAGATTAATCTTATCTCTTTTTATGATAGGGTTACAAGCTTGGTAGATGAAGGGAATGCCGTAGATGTAGCATATCTTGACCTCAGTAAGGCCTTTGACAAAGTTCCCCATGACATTCTTGCAAAGAAGCTAGTAAAATGCGGGCTGCACAGGGCTACTGTTAGGTGGATTTAGAATTGATTGACCTACCAAACTCAAAGAGTGATCACCAATGGCTGATTTTCATCCTGGAGAGAAGTGACTAGTGGCGTGCCACAGGGTTCTGTCCTGGGCCCAGTGCTATTCAACATCTTCATCAGTGACTTGGATGAAGGAGTGGAGGGCATGCTGATCAAATTTGCAGATGACACCAAATTGGGAGGGGTTGCTAATATACCAGAGGACAAGATCAAATTTGAAAATGACCTTGACAGATTGGAGAGCTGGGCCGGAGCTAACAAAATGAATTTCAACAGAGAGAAACGTAAGGTCCTACGCTTAGGCAAAAAAGAAAAAGAAAAAAGAAAAAAAATGGAAAGCACAAATACAGGATGGGGGACACATGGCTGGATAGCAGTATGTGTGAAAGGGATCTAGGAGTCTTGGTAGGTCACAAGCTGAACATGAGTCAGCAGTGTGATGAGGCAGCCAAGAAAGCCAATGCAATTCTTGATTGCATCAATAGGAGTATGGTGTCTAGATCAAGGGAGGTAATGGTACCACTCTATTCTGCATTGGTTAGACCTCATTTGGAATACTGTGTCCAGTTCTGGGCACCTCAATTCAAGAAGGATGTCAACAAACTGGAACGTGTCCAGAGGAGGGCAACCAAAATGGTGAAGGGTCTGGAAGCCATGCCCTATGAAGAATGGCTTAGGGAGCTGGGTACGTTTAGTCTGCAGAAGAGAAGGTTAAGAGGGGACATGATAGCCGTGTTTAAATATTTGAAGGGATGTCATGTTGAGGAGGAAGCGGACTTGTTCTCTGCTGCTCCAGAGATTAGGACAAGGAGCAATGGATTCAAGCTGCAGGAAAGGAGATTCCACTTGAACCTCAGGAAGACCTTTCTGATGGTCAGAGCTGTCCAGCCGTGGAATATGCTGCCTCGGAGTGTGGTAGAGTCTCCTTCTTTGGAGGTTTTTAAGCGGAGTCTGGATAGCCATCTGTTGGGAGTGCTTTGATGGGAGTTCCTGCATGGCAGAGGGTTGGATTGGATGGCCCCTGGGGTCTCTTCCAATTCTATGATTCTATGATTCTATGGTTCCTTAAATATATATGCAGGTCTGTGGTCATGTTGTCCACCTACTGCAGATGACATCACGTATGCTTGCATTCAAACACATAAATAAAATAGCAGGACAGGCAGGTGATGTGCTGTTTTATATAGTTCTGCCAATTATTATGCTCCTAAAAAAGTGACTGTCTGCTTAAGAGGAGTGTATTTGTGTGTGTGTGTATTCATTCGACAAGTTTCTCTCTAGTGATGGTATCACTTCCACACCAATGCCAAAGCAAACAATATTTACTTTTACTTTTGTGAGCAGTTAAAGGTTTATGTAGGTAACACAGTGTTACCTACATAAGATGGGTGTCTTTGGCAGGCAGTTCCATAAAGCGAATCCAAAAAGGGAACATATGTGGGGTGGCCACACTTCATTACAATGTCCTTTTCTCCTTTGCTCCCATATGTAGGTCTTTGCAGCAGTAGGAAACAATACAAAGCTAACAAGTATGCTGTGTGGGACCTTTCAATTAGCACACACAGTGTTGCTCATGGATCCTCAACCAACCATGCTAGCAACCATCAGCTGACTTCACCAAACAGCTGGTATTAAAACAACTGCCATACAGAGCAAGGCAAAATTCTTCATTCTCTTTATCCACATAAACTGGCTCTTTGATTCTTTTTTTCTGGGGCTGGAATCATGTAGCCTCTTAGATGGCATTTTTAATTTATTTATTTAGAGCATGTATATGCCATCCTTCAGCCAAAAAGATTCCCAGAGCAGCTTACAAACTGTCACTGGAACTCCCAGCATTCCTCACCACTGGCAATGCTAGCTAGGGCTAGTGCAAGTTGCAGTCCAAAAGTATATGGAAGATTGTGTGATTCCTCAGGCATTTTAAATATGGATCCTTGTATATTCAGTAGCAACTGCTCCTGACACTGAACCCACAGAATTAAAGGTGCTGGCACCTTCTTCTTTTGAAAATGTCTGCATAAACTAGCCCAGGAGTCAGGGGGATATACATCAGGCAAACAGTGTTATTCCTCTTCTTTCCCCCTATCCTTCTCCAGATAGTAGAGGTCTAAGGCAGAATGCAGTTCCCAGCCATGCTGTTTGTTCCTCCTACTTGGTTACATCATAAGTTTTTACTTCTAAATGATCCAAGCAAGTGGTTTTTGTCCCTTGGTAACGAGCTCCCTATGGCATTTTCCAGCTCAGTTCTTGTCAGGCAAAATGGATTCTTGTGGGCATTGTCTGAAGAGATTCAAACATTTCCTGGTAAGCCACCTCTTTTGTGCTGCCTGAGGAAGGGACATAAAGCAGCAAAGAAGAATGTGAAGAGGCAGGAAAAAGGCCATTTCCACACTAGCCTGTTATAGTGCTATGATTCCACTTTCAACATCCTATGGAATCCTGGGGTTTGCAGTTTCGGGAGGGGCTGTCTGGCCCCTCCCTAAACTGCAAACCCTAGGATTCCATAGGATGTTGAAAGTGGAATCATAGCGCTATAACAGGCTGGTGCAGAAATGGCCAAAGATCCACAGCTTCAGCTTACTATATCAGTAGCTTTGCCTGACTTTTGTGCTGACTTGTTCTGAAAAAGGAATTTGGGGTCTCCAAACATCTATACATACAAAAGGAAACAAAAGACTTACTGGGTCTTCTTAAAATGCTAGTTAATTATTTCAAGCCTGAAAATGATTTTGAAGATAGGTGACACAGCCAGCCTTACCATCAGGCAGAGCGAAATGGTTGCCTCAAGCAACAGATTTGGAGTGTGATGAGAGGGCAGTAAATTGTGAATTATTTAATTTGCTGTTATGTTTTTACTGATAAAGATGGTGAGAAGTGCTTGTTGATCTTTCTGCCTTATGTCCCCAAATTATTGTACAATAATTTGCATCATACCAAAATAATGTAGCATGATACAATTTGGACTTAGGGATGGGACTTCATTTGCAGCTCTGCCTCAGGCAGTATAATGTCTTGGGCCAGCCCTCTCAGATAAATGTCTCCCCTCCTTGTCCTGTGTATATTTCTCATATTCCTCCTCTACATTTTTTTTCTTGTCTTTGCCCCGTTTTCTTCCTCGTTCTTCTCAGAATTCTCAGTGGCAGTGGTTTTCAGCTTTTGGTCCTCAAGATGTTTTGGACTTCAGTTCTCAGAGGTACCAGCCAAGATGAAAATGGTCAGGAATTCTGGGAGTTGGAAGTCTCAAAAATCTGGAGGACCACTGGTCTAAGGGACCCCTCCCCCTACAATACCCAGCCCAGGCTTCCTGATGCCCTGATTTGCTCCATGGTTGGGAGGTCACCTGATTATTCCATTTACTGTACCATTTCCTCCTGATAGATTGGATACTACATGGTGTCTTCACTGGCCAGCTTGTCTTTGTGAGGGTTCCTAATGGCAGCATAACAGAGAAATAGAACAGATGAAGCTTTTCATTTTGCTTAGTGAAGTTCCCCTTGAATTTTTGTCATGCACTCATTAAAGGCAACCTTTTCACCTGTACAACACTTAACGCTACAAGATGTGCTGAAAAGCTTTCCACTATTGATCAGAATACAGGCATTTTCAAGCAGCACAGAGAATACAACTCTGGAGAATACAAGTCAGTGAATGAGCTTGTAAATTAAAATTTTAATTAAGGTCAGAAACCTAAATATTCTTGATATAGTTTGCACAGAATTTGCAATTACTTATAACTAACATGTATTTATGGCTGGAGCAAAGGCAAAAGACAGACCCTTCTGCTGAGAAGATTCAAAGTGTAAGCTAGCGCTTACATCCCAGAAAACACATTGACTTTTCTTCCTCTCTGTCCTTTCAGTGCTCCACTGATGATGCAACTAGATATTGTGTAGGGGTTTATGAATAGGGTTGTCTATAGCTTGTGTGTGTGTGTGTGTGTTAATGGCAGACACATGGAGATGTAAATATTAGAATATTAGGACTCAATTACTCTTTCCAATATAAATACCCCTTCCCTCTGAAGCTGCTATTTAGGTATCTGGAATTCTTTGTAGAAGATTCACAGCTCACTTCTTTAGAAATGACATTGAAAGTACAAAGGAGTAGGTACACAAGTTACTCAGTTATGTGCCTCTGTAACACTCCACAGTTTCTAACCCAGGGCTTCTCAGCCTATCTCATATGGTGAGTTAGTAATTATGTTTTCCATTTTGGCAGTAACCAGCACCCATTAGCTACAATTGTCTTTCCTTTCCTAGAAACTTAACAGGAAGCAGCACCCAATGGCTCAGGAACCAGCACTAGCCCAGGGACCACCACTTTGAGTAGCCCTGCTCTAACCTACCAAGCTAAATTTAGCTCATTTGCTTTGAGAAATCTGTCCTGTTTTTGCAGACTGGACAGGTAACAAAATCAAGCCTTTTTGTGGGCTTTATTAGTCTTGCTCAGGCACAAGTTGTTCCGGCCACTGATATTGACATTTTCTTTGAAAGTTTGAAGTAACTGTTGATTTCATAGGCTTTTCCTTTCCTCCAAGGTTAAAATCTTGATACATCTACCTAGCGCTACAATTTTTATTTTTAAAGAAGATCAGATTTTTTAAAAAACAATGTCTACTGTGAAACTGAAAGATCACACTTACAATAAGCTATTTTCTCTTCTAAAATATTTATGCATACAATAATACTTCTTCGATCTTGAGATTCAAACATTGGTATACAAAATAGTAAATCTCCAGAACAGGTTAAGCTAGACTTCAACAAAAAAAACAAAAACCTTAGCACACTCTTTTATGAAGTGAAGCTTCAAGGATGGCACAAGGAACAGCTTAACAGCATGAAACATGAAGGTAAGACATGAAAATTGAAATGCTAATTCCCACAGTAGTGACCTCTGTAAGTAGGAATTGGAAATAAGATGGATATGTTTAAGAGAGAGAGAGAGAGTAAGATGAAGTTTCAGACCTCTAGGACTTGGATGGACAAAGGCAAGTTGAGTTAGATTTAACGACACAAGACAAATCTCCAGCAGTCCAGATCATGGGGAATGATCTCCCCTTTCCCTTTTAAACTGACAAGAATACCTCTGCTGAAGTCAATTAGTGAACACATCTATACCGAGAGGTGAAAATGTTTCACACAGAGTTGTAAAATTAGTAATAACTTCAGAAGAATTAGGCTGAAGAAATGAATTTCTTTCTAGATTTGATGACTTCAGTGCCAATTAATGCTCTACCGACCATGAGAAAGAGAGAAGGCTTGTTGTACGTCTCAAGGAGGAAGGTGTACTGGCCTTTGAATGAGGCTGACAGTGTGATCCAAGAGTGGAAGAAAATGGCAGTGTGCTGGATCCCCTCTTAAGGTTGCTTGTTTGGACACCAGCCCTATCACTCACTTTGCTTTTGTAACTGAACTGCTCCTTGGGGTTAGTAACTGAGGCCCTGTGGTTGCTTAAACCCTGAGAAAGGACATGTGGTTTACATTGAATTCAAATTGATAAAAGTGTGAGTTCTCCCTTAACCACTTAAGTAAAAGGCCTTCCCTACAGAAGGGTAGATTAACAAAACAAGAAAAGGTTTATTGATAAATGGATAGGTTCAAAATAGAGGGTAAACTTGATTCCATACACATTTCAGTGTAATAATTCATTTAGAAACAAGGTGATAACTTTCCACAAATTCTTACTCAACCTCTCATAACATTCTCAGTATAATTAAAAGTCTTATTTCCATCAGATCCTGCTTTTCACTATCCTTCTCAAGATTTCCTCTGTTTCTACCTGCCCCCCTCCTCTATTTCTAACTGGCCCGATCTGACAGATGAACAGTCAAACCTCTCCTTTTATATGCTTTCCCCTGGGTCCCCCTTTCTCGGCATTCCATGAGCTATGATCGTTTTGCTCTGCTTAGGCCATAAAGGCTAATGATTTAACCTTTTCTCACAAGATGGTAGAAACATTGTCATAGGGATCTGATCGCACTATTGATTGAGGAAAATGAGATAGAAAAACTTATTTACTTTGGTGCAACAAAAATTGTTTCCAGTATTGATGAGGTTAATTACTCTGAACAGAAACCGGCTATAGTACAAAGCAATAGTCAACATGTATGGCAAATGGCTATGCTCTTCACTTGGCATTAGTGCTGGAAATAATCTCCACTGCTAAAAAAACAAACTGATGTCGAAATTTAAAAATTCCTTCATGTTTCACTATCACTGAGAGTGACTCCAACAGAAGTGTGACAGCTATTCACACAAGTAGTCTCAGGTTAGATGATGATAGTGGTGGTGGTGGTGGTTTGAATTCTACTTTTTTGCCCAAAATTGGGCTTCAAAGTGGCTTACACTTTAAAACAATACAATTGAGAAACCCATAAATATTGCATATTAAAACAGAGTTAAACTGTTGAAGAATTACAACAGCAGCTTTGAAAGACATAGTAAGATAACAATTACAAGTATAGCACCCCCATATCCCATTCTTTAAAAACTTTCTTTATTAAAAGCCTGCCTGAATAAAAAGGATTTAGCCTGCCAATGGAAGGACAACAGTGAGGTGCCCATTCTGGAGTTCTAGAGTCTAGGGGGAGCCTAGAAGGCCCTCTCTTGCATCCCCACTAATCACGCTTGCAGTGGCATAGCTAGCGCAAGGCGGAAGGGGCAGTCCACTCCGAGCAGCACATTTTTGGGGCACCGCTGGGGCACTGTCCACATGCTGGCAGATGCCCAGTGCCTAGATGGGCACTGGAGCCTCCCAGACAGGTCTGCTGGAGGGGTATACCACCCTGGAAAAGGGAGCCGTCCATTCCCCCCTCCCCTCTCCTCACCCCCCCAATCCAGAGTCAAACCTGTTTCCGGCCAAAGCAGTGGCACCAATGCTGGCAGACCTCTGGGTCAGGCAGAGAAGGAGGGAGGGAGGAAAGGAGGAGAGGAAAGGAACCCCAAGGAGGCAGGGAGTGGCGCCTGCCTTCCTCCGACCCCGCCTCAGAGACCAGGGATGTCCCAGCTGAGCCGAGCATCTGAGGAAGGCGGGAGAGGGAGGAAAGAGAGAGAGAGAGCCTTTGCCACTGTGGGAATATCGGCATGCCTCTGAGCATGTGCAGGGGGCTGAGAGAAGGGCCTCTCCTGGTGACTGCAGAACCAGGACTGGCTCATACAGGGAGATACATTCAAACTGTGCACTTAGAGATCCATTTGAAGATAGTTCATGAACTTAAGTCTAGAATAGGTTGGACTGCATAACTCTGATATTATGGTGACACACACTAGTTACCAGCTTGACTCTGAGATGGACTGACAAGTGCTGTTTTGATCTTAAAATCCCTAAGCAGCTTGCAGTTTACACAATACTTCCACACTACGAATCTACCTTGCTCCTGAGATTTAAAACACCCTCAACATTCAAATGTCATACAATTTTACCTGAGCAAAAAGGCATTGTGTGTTTTCCACTCATCTCTGTTTTATTAATTTCATAGAACATGCAGAATCAGAATGTAGATGTAATTAATTTTTTAAAATCATGATTTTTAAAAACGTAGTGGAAGAGAGATCATATGCAAAGCTCTTTTCATATGCTGTTAAAACTGTATGGACTTATTACTTTTCTGACTCTTCTACTGTGTTCTTCATATTCCCTTTAAAACAGCCTTCATTTTCAATGGCAAGAGTTTTTATTCTGTATTTGAAAGTTAATAAACAACTATAGTTCTTTTTCAGGGAATCCTAACTTTTCTCTGTTCATGCTCAGTGAGGAAAGAGAAATGTACTAAGTTATTGTGACATGAAGTCACAATTCAGGGTGCATTCAGGATGCATTGCTAGGAGAACATTATTCAGGCATAACAGTGGATGAATAGATAATATTTCTCTAGAAATATTATGAGAAATGAAGCCCTCTCCAAAAATAGAGACCCAATCATCATTCATATATGCATTAGGCTCCAGGACATTTTGGTTATCTGAAATGTTTGAATTCTTGATCATTTAAGGATATTTTTAGGTATATGTGCAAATGAGTTGTTTATATATTAGGTCTTTTTAGGTACTAACGCACTGAAAGGAAGTAGCGAGCACTGGTTCATTATTGTCCTAATTCCTATTGCTGGTCCCAGCTAGAAAAGACCCCCTGAATTAATTGCTGTATAACAACACTTATCTGTTAAATACTAAAGACTAAGGGCCTTTCTGCATTACACTGTTATAGTGCTATTATTCCACTTTCAACATCCTGTTGGTTTGTAGTTTACTGAGCTGTTGTTCAGCATCTGGGGTTTGTAGTTTACTGAGGCCAAAGAGCTCCCTGGCTGACAGTTCTAAAGGCCCCTCTCTAAACTGCAAACCCCAGGATTCCATAGGATGTTGAAAGTGGAATAATAGTAATATAACAGTGCAGTGTGGAAAGGCCCTAACTTCCCCTATATAATATCTGCCTGAGTCTTCCACATGGGAGAGATTTCTTTCTTTCCCACCACCATCACAGGCTTGTTTGGTGACGACATGTGAGAGAGCCTTCTTCATGGCTGCTTCTACTCTTTGGAATTCCCTCTCATGGAAGCCTAGGCTTGGCCCCTCTTTGCTTTCTTTTCATCAGCAAGCAAAGGCTTTTTTGTTCAGTCAGGCTTTTACCACTCTACCTATCTATTCTGCTTTGGTCAGACCTCACCTCAAATACTATGTCCATTTCTGGGCACCACAAATCAAGAAGGAGATTGACAGGCTGGAATGTGTCCAGAGGAAGGTGACCAAAATGGTGAAGGATCTGGAAGCCATGCCCTGTGAGGAGCAGCTTAGGGAACTAGGTATGTTTGGGCTGACCAAAAAGAAGGTTAAGAGGTGACATGACAGCCATGTTTAAATATTTGAATGGATGTCATGTTGTAGATGGAGCAAGCTTGTTTTCTGCTGCTCTAGAGACTAGTACAGGGAGCAATAGATACAAACTACAGGAAAAGAGATTTCACCTAAATATCAGGAAGAACTTCCTGATAATAAGAGTCATTCATCAGTGAAATATGGTGCCTGAGAGTGTGGTGGAGTCACCTTCTTGGGAGGTTTTTAAACAGAAGCTGGATGGCCATTTGCTCGGGGTGCTTTGAGTGTGTGTTCCTGCATGGCAGGAGGTTCAACTCAATGATCGTTGTGGTCTCTTCCAACTCTATAACACTATGATTTTTAATATGCAGTGTCTTGCAGGGGAGCTTTTTATGGGGAGAGTGTTTTATTTCTAACTTTTGTATGCTTTTAAATGATTTTATAGTGTTTTACTATGATGACTTTAAATTGTTTTTTTAAAATAATATTGCTAGGGTTCAATTGATTCTTTTTGTGAGCCACCTCAGGTCTCACTTCAGGAGAAAGGCAGCATATAAATGAAATAAATCAATAAATACATAATTCCCATTGTGTACTGCATCTTTTCTAGATGGGATTGGATTTAATACACTGTGTATGAATCATCATGGATTGCTAGGAAAAGATGGTTTTGTTCATTAAACATAGCAAGTGTTTCTGTATTCAGCACAATTAAAAGTAATCACTGCAGAGCTCTTTCTGGCTGACAGGTGAAGAAAGTGTATCAACTTGAACAAGTATGCACGTAAGTCATTTTGGAGCATTTAGATAATTGCAGAGTAAGATAGTACATATGAAGCTGTCCTATACAGAGTTGGATGTTACCCTGATTTCTGGGGGTCCCAGGAGGGACACCTAAATGTGCTCACAACAATGGGGAGGGAATTAGCACCGAGGACAAGTTGGCAATGCGAGAGGCAGGGTAACATAGCGAGATCTTGAACCCTATGTCTACGGGGTCAGGCCGAGTCAAGGATGAGACAGATGTTGAAATTAATAATTGTTTTATTTAAGCACAATCAAACAAATGTATGCAACACAGTCACGCAAGAAACTATGGAAAGAAAGGTAGTAGCAGATAGAGGGGTTTTTGAGGAGGTT
Source organism: Cyclura pinguis (assembly GCA_030412105.1). Lineage (NCBI taxonomy): Eukaryota > Metazoa > Chordata > Lepidosauria > Squamata > Iguanidae > Cyclura > Cyclura pinguis. The sequence continues at coordinate 242,380,031 of CM059599.1, read as the reverse complement.
TGGTAGGGGAAATACTGTACCTGTCCTGAAGCCCAGTTAGAAGTAGAGAAGCTGGGGAGCGTGGATCTCAGCACATGGAGCTGAGGGGAAGGCTCGCTAGACAAAGTGACAGCAAGGTGGGATAGAAGCCAAGAGCGATCCGAGGAAGCACTCAAAGTCAGGGGTTCTTATAGGGAAAATTGTGACCGCAGGCTAGTTCGTACTTGCGGAAAACAATGAGTTTGGGGCTGGAGACAAAGCCTCCGAAAGGTCAGCATTTGAATGATTGAGTTATAGCCAAATTGTCAATAGAGTAGCCAGTATGCAAACGCGGAGTGCTTGAGTGTTGTATAGTTCGATCATCAAGCTGCCAGCACGGGGCAGAGGATCTTTTGAAAGTTGTGTGCATACATAATTGAGGTACTTGCCTTGAGGTCTCCTGAAGCTGCAAGTCGGCTATTTCTGGCCTGCTTGTATTTGTTTGGAATATTACAGCGATTATTGGCCAAGCCTGTGTGTGTGCTTGTCCGGGGGCCTTGCAAGCATATGGGGAGGAATGGGTATAGGAAGCCGAATTATTGATATCAAAAGATATCTTTTATATCCCACAAGCTTGGGCTAGCAATGACGGTAACATGGACTATTAGTTCATCTGCTCATTTGGCATCTATCCTGTAAGCACCTTTCTAAGTTACAAGAAAAGAACCCTCCCCAGCCCTGCCAGTGGCTAGGATCCTTTGGATGGAGAAGCTGTAGACTGAATCTGTAACCTGGTAGCAGTCAAAACTGGGAAGCACTGTCCATGACAGGCCATTTCCATACTACACTGTTATAGTGCTGTTATTCCTCTTTCAACATCCTGTGGAATCCTTGGGTTTGCAGTTTAGGCAAGGGGATTTAGAATTTTCTGCCAGAGAGCTCTCTGACCTCAGTAAACTACAAACCCCAGAGTCCCACAGGATGGTGAAAGTGGAATAACAGCACTATAACAGTGTAGTGTGGAAATGGCCACAGAATGCAGCAGTAATAGGATGGAAGCATCTGGTTGTGCTCACTTATGAATTAGGAAGGTGTAATGGATTAAGAATCATTTTATATAATTATTTCAGAATGGTAGTTTTTTTAACCTTTTGCAACAAAACTATCACAAAATCACACAGAGGCTAATAAATGCACAACAGCACAAGCTTTAGAGCTACATGGAGAAGTCATACTTACCTGCTGTCTACCTCCACTACAAGATCAGGATAACTTGCCCATTCTGTTCTGTGGCTGCTCTTAACCAATTTGTTGCTAAGTCCACAAGCCAAAATGCATCATTATAATCTGCTCCATTGCTTAATGCAATACGGATCTATTATCATTTATTTGATCTTGAAATTAACTAAATATTTGAATTTACCATTCATCAAAGGTTTGGATTTCAGCCCATTTGACATGAATTTTGTATAGACTCTGAAGCCTAAATACTAGTTGTTCATATAGCTATATAGCATCCTCAAATGTACCCATTCTCTTCCTCAATAAAGAAATGCATTACAAATGAAAACTTAATAAGGATTGTTGCATATCACCCAATGTCAGACTCATTCTAATTATTTCAAAAGCTTTCATGAGCATAGTCATAATTTTTTATGTTATCAGTGCCAATACTCTTGCTGCCAATAAACCTCAGGCAGTAAATATATTTGTATACTAGATCAATTACTGGCTTTCTTCTCTGAGTAGTGATTGCCAAAACAAAACAAAAGCTAACATAAAGAGGTTAAGACTTTACAGTATGTGTTCATTCAAAACATTGTCTAATGAAGAGAAAACATTTCACTAACAATCCAATGTTAGTGAAACTGAAGTACAAGAGGAGTGAATTTCAAAAGCTCAGACCACCCCAGATGAGAGTTCAGTTCCATCATACCCAGGCCCAGGAGCAGATGAGAGGCTCTCCCTCCATCCCAACTGGCACTGTCCTGGCCTCAGAGGGAGAGAGGAAGAGGCAGTATCTGCTGGACTTAACCCACTCCCACATGCCATCCCTTTTTCCTTGTGTGACATATCTTATTTAGACTGTTTTGGAGTTTTTCTACTTGTCAAGCGACATGTAGAGTGATGACTCTAAATAAATGAATGAATCATCTTCATCGTCATCATCAAAGTATATCCAATGGCCAAATCTTTCACTATGCATGTACAGATTCAGAGCCACAGTCAACCAGAAAATATATTGTTTATTGTTTATTGTGAATATGGGAAGTTCCTTTAGACCACTCCTTTAGACCACTGTTCCATCTTTCCATTGCCTGAAAAAGATGCCAGTTTCAGTTCCTGTGATTTCCAGATAGAACCTGCATTTGACCCTGCTCAACAACTAGGTGTCATTCTGTACAGCCAACACTGAGTCAGATGGACCACTGGATGAAGTGAGTATTCTGAATACAGTCTTACCTGAAGAGGTCCAGGATTAAACCTCAATTTTTTACATGCAGAGTACATACTCTGCTACTGGACTAACGTAGTTTTCATAGATTATGTCTTTGTAACACAGTGGCTATGATTTTCCTGTCAATTCACTAGTGTCATTTGGACATAATGCTAAACTACAGTTTGGAGCACTGAGAACAGTTCCCCCTGCTCCTCTCCTCTGGTAGATTTGTAAAGAGAAGTTCAAATGTTTTTGTTTCTGCCTTTAAATGACTGTAGCGTGCATTGTCCAGATCTTGGCAACTGCAAACAATCTTAATTGTGGCTAGTGGAAAGAAACCAGTTTCAAACCATAGTTACCTGTGTTAGCTCATTTTCATGGATCATTGTTAAAACTACCCATAGTTGTTTTAATATAAAACAGAAATTTCCAGTCTCATAATGGACTGGAATAGGAGCGAGGCCTTTTCTTGCAATGCTAAATCATGGCTTAGAATTACACCCAAATGCAACAACTGAGAATGCAGTGGCAAGGTGATCAGTCAATTTATTTCATATATGGAGTACAGAACAGCATAATATTTCATCCTCTATGCAAAAAAAAAAAGTTATTGCTGCCCTAATAGGATTAATCCTAATATGATTAAAAACATGCTTATGCTCCTGTCTGTAGACTTCAAAGTACAGTGTGTCTTTTTAATCCAAATTGTTTTATGATGCCTCCTTTACTCCTTTAGTAATTACTGTAAAAATGAAGGCTTGGAACTTTACTATCAAAGATGAAAGTGGCTGTTTTTCCAAAGAGAATTTGTAAATGTCTTTGGAAGCTAGATGAGACAGAAAATTAGAACGTATATAAGTTTTTAGGTATTTGTCTTGTGAAGGACCCAAATACAATATATGGGAATTATGTGGCCCTCCATTTATTATTACAAGTGCAAGTCTTAACTGTTCTAATTAGTACAGCTATTGTAGCCTACATTTCCCCCTACACAGACAGAGAAGCAAGTAGAAAAACCAGCTTTGGGGTATTTTATATTTTTTATGGAACTAGAAGTGTACCTCTAGTAGCACTGATGTGGGAACTGCATAATAGGAATCTGATCTCACATCTCTTCTTTGTGGTCCATGCACAGGCTTCCAGTGATTTAATCTACTGGAGAACATATACTATTACTGCTAGTGGCTCCTCTTCCAGTTCTTTTTCATGTCTGGCAACAGTATATACAGTGGCATGTCACATAATGTTAACCCAGCAGTTCCCCAACTGTTTACTCCTTTAGATCTACATAGGGATTTTTCACCATCCTGTTCCATGTCTTTGCTTCTCCATGTCCTATCTTAGGTATCTCTCCCTATTTTCCTCTGAGACCCCTCATGCGACCTGCACACTCTATCTTAACACTGAGTTCTCATGGTCACTAAGAGACATGTGCCTGCTGCACCGACGATGAAATGTTTGGAGAAGCTGAGTGGGAAAAGCATTAAAAAAAAGAAAGTTGATGTTTGGTCTGTCTGAGGTTGGAGGAAGGTACAACAGGGAAAGATGCTCTGTGTTGCTATTTTTCAGAGACCAGTCAGTCGTCAACGGTGCATGTGTGCATGCATACACACACACACACACAGAATCATGTTTCTTTTTTATATATGCTATAGGTACAGGCTGATATTTTTGCACCCCCACCCCCCCAGCAACTATCATGTCACCCTTTAGGGTCCCACCCCACACTTTGAGAACCACTGTGTTAACCTATTGATTAAAAACTTGGAGCCTTGATACTCTTCTTTTGAATAGCTTTTCAATAAGTAGTCATTCATAGATGGGTCTTGTTTCTGCCCAGAGAACATGTCATAGGATGACGTATGGATATTATAGATAAATAAATCATAGTGAAATTAAGCTTTTTAAAAGTCTTACAGAAAGAGTTGAGTTCAGAGTTTTTATTCTGCTATTGGGATCATGTCATCAAGAGGTATTATGTATTTGGAGATATATATAGAGAGAGATGTATGGAAAATGCTGAGGGAATAATACTTAAATCAGGTTATAGAAAGATATGTGGAGCGATCTACCCATTATACTATAAGCTCTTGTCTGTGTAGGCACGTAGATGTCATGCTGTGCTTCCAGACTCCGACTCAGAGTCTGAAGCACAGGGCATGCCAGAGGCTGAAACAGGGGACATGCCAGGCCCTGCTGTACAGAGAGAGGTTATAGTACCAGAAACAGAATAGAGGGCAGTGCCAGCTCCAACAGAGAGTCCAGATACAGAAGAACACTTACGTAGACCCAGCTCTGACAGCACAGGCAGCAAAGAGAGACCCAGCGTCACTCTCTCAGAATTTATAATCAATCAAGGCACAACTGCACTAGGCTTTGGGTCTATTTAGCTGGCATCCTCCCCCCCCCCCCGCCCAGGAGTTATCGGAGCTTATCTGACCTGCTACCTTGCTGGATGCCTTGACAAATGCTCGGATTGACCTTGGGCACCCTTGCCGTGAAACCCTCCGAGACCTTGTTTATGTTGGACTTTATTTATGACTCTTTGCTTACTGCCTGGAAGTAAGTAACAAACTGGGATATATTTTGTTTGTTTGATTGATTTATCAGCTGTGCCAGGACTGAGATAGGACAGAAGGAATGGTTGACTAAAGAACTCTCAGCTGAGCTAAGTGTTAAAAGAAACATGTACAGGGGAAATGGAAGAATGGTGAAACCACCAAAGAGGAATTCAAGCAAATAGCCAGGAGATGTAGGGAGAAGGTCAGAAAAGCTAAAGCGCAGAATGAACTCAGGCTTGCCAGAGACATCAAAAACAATAAAAAGGGCTTTTTTAGATATGTCTGCAGAAAAATAAGGAAATGATAGGGTCACTGCATGTAGAAGATGGCCAATTAATAACGGAGGGAAGAGAGATGGGAGAACACCTTCTTTGCCTCAGTTTTCTCCCAAAGGGATAGATGTACTCAACCTAGGGGATGGGGAGCACGTGAGGAAAGGGAGGAAATGCAGTACAGAATAAGTAAAGAAGTAGTAGAGGAATATTTAGCTAAACTAGATGAATTCAAGTCTCCAGGGCCAGATGAATTATGTCCAAGGATATTAAAAAAAGAACTGGCAGAAGTCATTTCAGAACCACTTGCAATAATCTTTGAGAACTCTTGGAGAAGAGGAGAAGTCCCAGCAGACTGGAGGAAGGCAAATGTCACCCCCATCTTCAAGAAGGGGAAAAAAGAGGACCCAAATAATTATCGCCCGGTCAGCCTGACATTCTGGAGAGAAGTGACTAGTGGGGTGCCACAGGGTTCTGTCCTGGGCCCAGTGCTATTCAACATCTTCATCAATGACTTGGATGAAGGAATGGAGGGCATGCTGATCAAATTTGCAGATGACACCAAATTGAGCGGGGTTGCTAATATGCCAGAGGACAGGATCAAATTTAAAAGTGACCTTGACAGATTGGAGAGCTGGGCCAGAGCTAACAAAATGAATTTCAACAGAGAGAAATGTAAGGTCCTGCACTGAGGCAGAAAAAATGGAATGGACAAATATAGGATAGGGGACACATGGCTGGATAACAGTACATGTGAAAGGGATAAAGGAGTCTTGGTAGATCACAAGCTGAACATGAGTCAGCAGTGTGATGAGGCAGCCAAGAAAGCCAATGCAATTCTTGGTTGCATCAATAGGAGTATGGCGTCTAGATCAAGGGAAGTAATGGTACCACTCTGTTCTGCATTAGGTAGGCCTCATTTAGAATACTGTGTCCATTTCTGGGCACCTCAATCCAAGAAGGATATCGACAAGCTGGAAAGTGTTCAGAGGAGGGCAACCAAAATGGTGAAGGGTCTGGAAACCATGGCCTATGAGGAACGGCTTAGGGAGCTGGGGATGTTTAGTCTGCAGAAGAGAAGGTTGAGAGGATACATGATAACCATGTTTAAATATTTGAAGGGATGTCATGTCGAGGAGGAAGCGGGCTTGTTTTCTGCTGCTCCAGAGACTAGGTGTGATAGATGCTGCTGCTGTGATTGCGGAGCAACTGATTGTGCCTATGAGTGGGATAGATGATGCCTCTGAGATCGAGGAGCAACTGACTGTGCCAAGGACTGGGCCAGTGAGTGAGTAAGTCAACTTGCAAACATCCCTCATGCTGGAAGGTCAAACAGAGACAGAGTTGCCCCAGCCAGCTCATGATGGAGAGGGAACCAGCAGTGATGCAGAGGAGTGGAAGCCACCTGTGCCCATCAGCCCTCAATCACGAAGAAGGCTGAAACAGGCTGCTTAGAGGGAGGCTGCATGGACTAGGTTGAGGAAACAATAACAAGCAGCACCTGTTCAAAGGGGCTATTTAGGTTTGCCAGTGTGGCTGCTCTTTACTTGCAGCAAATTACTAACAAGCCCTCACGACCTTCGTGTCTCCTGCTCCCTGAAACCCTTCAGATGGATCTCTGCCTCCTGAACCTTTGGACTGGACCTCGACCTGGCTCTATCGGGTAGCCCTCCATATTGCAATATGGGACATGTAGTAGGAGTTAATTAACTGCTTGCTTGTAACAAGGCATGGGAACTAGAGACCATTAGGTAAACAAAGCTAGGAATGCAGCACTGATAAGCACTGCCAGCTGAAGCCGGTACTTCAAGGTCTCTTGAGGGTGGAAAGGGAAACTATTTGCTTCTAATGTTTGGATTTTGCTAATTGCTTTCAGTGCGCTCACTGAAGCCCTGTACAACGCATCACACTCCTAATAAATAATGTATTAGCACTGTTACATTTGTGTGTGTGAATTCGGTTCCTGACAGGCTCAGCTTGCGTTTTCCTTGTGTTTGGCATATTCGGACTCTCCCTGAAAGTATTCCTGACCTCCCTCCTCCCTTGCTGGCTGTGGCTTGGCAGGGAGAGATTCCTGACACTAGGACAAGGAACAATGGATTCAAGCTGCAGGAAAGGAGATTCCACCTGAACCTCAGGAAGAACTTCCTGATGGTCAGAGCTGTCTGGCAGTGGAATATACTGCCTTGGTGTGTGGTAGAATCTCCTTCTTTGGAAGTTTTTAAGCAGAGGCTGGATGGCCATCTGTTGGGAATGCTTTAATGGGTGTTCCTGCATAGCAGGGGGTTGGACTCGATGGCCTCTGGGGTCTCTTCCAACTCTATGATTCTATGAGAAGGTAGAATAAATAGACAATACATATTCTTTCTATAGGTACTCATGCTATGGGTGTGGGCAGAATTAAGGGAGAATGGTGTATCTTGCCATGAGGGTTTAGAATTTGAAGTTGATGATCCCTTTAATAGCGTTTTATTTAATATAATTATATTCAACTTATGTAAATTTTACTTTTTTATTTTTGTTTTAAAATGAGGAAAAAATTTAAAAGGGGAACCAAGGGAAATTCGAACTTCTTTTTTTATATAATTCATGTTTGAATGAGGTTTATAGTTATTTGTGTTACTTTTATAGAGTTACATCCCTTTATCTTGCTTTGTGACAGTCTGGTAAAGGGATACAAATAAATTTAAATCTCATAAATCTCATAGTTATCAGCTATGAACAGTTATATTTTTGGTATAACAGTCCTCATTTTCTTCTCCTGACTCTCATGTGAAGATTCAAAGAGGCATGTGAGGTCAGACCTTAAATAGCCTCTGACTCCATCCCCATCACATGCAGCATTCAAGGACCCTGTGCTAGACACAAAACACCCTGGTCTCTCCCATGGAGGCTATCAAATTCCTCCTCCTCCTGCAGTGTTGTTTGCCTCTTGAATCCAGATAGGTATTGGTAAACATGGAATAACAAGACCAGACACAGAAGATTGGGGTAAACAAGGGCCACTTTATTCAACCTAATCTACTTAAGTTGTGTTGGCGTGAAAATGAAGCAATGTGGGGAGCAACTTTTTGCTGGTCCAGCTGAAGCCCAGGTGTCAACCCACTGAGAACCTCCCCAGACTTCCATTGGGTGAAGTGCCTCAGCCCTGAGTGCAATCCAAAATACTATTAGTTGCTCACTGGCCAGCCATATTTGGAAGGTAACCCCAGGGACTCCCACCCAAGTCTCAGAAATCCAGAAGTGAGAGTCTGGATCCCAGGTTAACCACAAGGGTAACCTCCTTCTCCAACTCCCCAGGACCCAGAACCCTATAAGGGGAGGTTTCAGCATCCTACTCTACACCAAAAGGGTGCCAAAGGTGTTCACAATATAATGGATAAGCACATATGGTCTCCAGGGCTGAGCTCACACAATGATACTGGCTTATATACAATAACCTGAAAACCAATTATGCCAGTTCTGAGCAATCTTCCTCTTCCTAAGATTATCCTTCTCATTCACATTTCCCCAATCGTTTTCAAACTTTTTTTGTCTGGCTCCCTATAGAGCTAAGAAAAAACATCAACATACTTTTTCTTAAACCTTATCCAGTGTAGTTGGCAACAAATGATCTCCCAATTGCATATTGGTGTCCCCTGAAGGGATATCCCCATAAGACACACAGCTAAAACCACTAATAGAAGGCCCAACGCCTTCAAGGCCCAATATGCCACGGTGGCATAAAACCTCTGGGATAAACCATCTGAGCCATCTGAGGAAAATAAGGCAAAGAACAAGCAGCGGGTACCACATTTAATGGACCCTTGCCCTGACCAGCAACTGGCTTAGCGCCCTCAGACAAAATGACAAAGGCAGCACATGGCCAGGCCCCAAGCCCTGTCTCTGTCAATTAACACCAATAGGACTTTAGATAACTCCAAAACCCAATGTCCTTGACTCCCATGCTGTGAAAGTCCGAAGAAGCATTTGAGAGACCAGTCAGACCTTAAATAGCTCCTGACTCAATCTCCATTGCATCAGTGTTCTGGCATCCTGTGCATGATGCAAAGCACCCTGGTCCCTCCCATGGAGGGTATCCAAGCCTTCCTCTTCCCTGCAGCACTATTCACCATGCGATTCCAGGTAGGTATAATTTCAATGCTCATTAGAACTTCACGTTTTGATGCCAACTGGAAGCTAAGTCTCAGAACAAAGGAAATAATTCCCTTTCCGCAACCCTTTCCCACAAATATTATTTAGATGAACTAAGGGACCACAGAGACAGGTAGTTTACAATATGAAAAATATGGAGAGGTTTGTCTGTTTCTTAAGTATGAGTTTACCTGCAGGCAATAAGGATGGCTGTGGCTGGACTTGTAGTGTTCATGGGTTGCTCTTTTCTGTCCTTGGCTACTCTTTTATTTTTATTTTTATTTTTATTTTCTGTTGCTATGGTATGAAGACCTCAGAAGTGCTGCTGAAGTGCTTTATCACTTGCTAATTCCCGATTCTTTGTTTAGAGAAATAGTCTGTTTTAATTTCTCACTTCAAAAGAGAAGATTATAGCTGTGCATTTAAAACTGCAATTCTTTAAAAGCTGGATTCTAGGGCTGCTATTATACTGCTTTTAGAAGCTTTTTAAAGAGTATTTTAATGTGCTTTAAAAACGTTTTTATCTTTGTATTGTTCTATTTGGCTTATATTTGTTCATCACCTCTGGGGCCCTTGTGGGCAGGCAGGTGATTCAGAAGTATTTTTAAATAAATAAACAAACAAATAAACAAAGTTCATCACTGATTTTAAGGTGCACAATGAACATCATCTATCATCATCTATCATCTGTCATCATCATCACCATCATTTATCCTTACTATTACTACTATAAGTTGTGATGCGAACTTTAGGTGGAGCATGTACGTTATGTGCTGTACATGACTATGATACATCATTGTACTGCATGGATAATTAAAAGTATTAAAGCTGGACCTGTGATGATGAACCACTACCTTCACAGTTTAATATGTTTTATGTCTGTTCTTAGTTGTTAGGGCAACAGCAAAGACCGTGTTGAAATCTAGAATTTTAAAACCGCAACAAGCACCCAGATTAAATGAGCTATCTTCAAACATACTAGGAGGAAGCTTGTCAGGAAAATGGCTTTTTTTTTGGTGGGGGGGTTGTTCACACTGGGAATAGTATTCAGCATGATTAAGAGGGTTGCTTACAAGTCAATAGTTTTTCTGCAGTGCTTTTTCCGCTTAGGGCTCTAAATAGAGACCCAGTAAGTGTACAGTAAACTTTTATTAGACTGGAACTGTGTGTAGAGATTGTGCTCTCTGGAGGTCCCATGCCTCCAGACTAATAGAATAATGTGGATGGACTCTTGCTATCTTTTTGTGTTTTTTGATTAGTGCTATACTAGATCTCTTTTTTTCCAGGCAATACTTAGATACTCTTATGTGTTTGGGGAAACAACACAAAATGTTGGAGGAGCGTTCTTTCTTGGCAAGAATACATTAGAATACAGTAGTCAGTGATAAAGTTTAAAGACTTTATCAGGTTTTTTTGAAGTCCACATTATCAACCGCAGCAGTCATATCAAACTTTTCCAAAAGCGTGAACCCGAAGGGAGGTGAAACAATGCCTTAACAAATGAATGAGTCTAACTTACCAGTGGTGTTCCTCCATTGCCTCAACTTCAAATTCTGATTAAAATTCTGTTTTGTTTGCTTAGTGTTGGACTCTTGAGTTATTTTAATGGCTGAATTGATTCATCAGTAGAAGCTATAAAATTGCTGTACTTGTGTATGTTTGGATTTGTGTATGTGTATTCAGTAAAGTCCCTCTGGGAATAGCTCCTTGTAACTATCGGCTGTTGAGACCAATCTGCCTAGACGCACTACTGCCAAGTCTTGCATCCATGCATTCTAAAAATCTGTGTATGGACTGTATACCTGCTAAAAGGGAGATTGAGGTTTTGCTGGACATGATGTGGAAGGATGATATATTTGAACTGGATGAGGACAGATACTTAGCTAAACAGTCTGTCATTGATATTGCTGGTGTAGTCCTCCAACTAAATCAAAGGAATATATTTGTGAAATTATGTGTATGGTATGTGGATACCTGTTATGTAGGAATTTTGATCCTCTCATTCCTATGAAGTCTTTAATTTACCAGGAGGGATAACCACTCATAAGGTTCTAGTCTAAATCAGGGATCTCCAGCATTTAATTTTTGTGGATCAGTGGGCTAAGAATATGCCTGATGAGTTGTTGTTTTTATTATTCTTCACTTATTATTTCTTCACAATTAGTTTCTGGGCAAAGTACACAGTGTTGGTTGTTACCTTTAAAGTCCTTCATGGTTTGGGTCCAGGTTATCTATGGGATTATCTTTTCTCATATAAAATCACCTGGTATGCTAAGATCCTCTGGGGGACATTTACTTCAGTCAGCCGGGCCTAGACTGACAACTGTTGCCCAGAGGACTTTTTCTTTACCCATTAACAAATTGTGGAATCACTTTCCAGAAGAGATTCAACAGCTGGATGTACTGTCTGAGTATAAAACAGAGCTAAAGACTAGTCTCTTCTGGCAGGTCTATGCCAATCATTTTTAAATTATGAATTGAATGCTTTAATATGTATACTTTTTTACTTGATGTTATGCTCTTTTAATTGGTTATGTATTTTTTTTGGTGTACTGTTTTTAGCTGGTATCTATCTGTTGTTCTTTTTAATCTGTTGTTCCCCAAATAATAAAGATAAGAATAAGAATAAAGAAAATAATAATAATGGTATCATTGTTCTTTTTAATCTGTGGTTCCCCAAATAGTAGTAGTAGTAGTAGTAGTAGTAGTAGTAGTAGTAGTAGTAGTTGTAGTAGTAGTAGTAGTAGTAATCATCGTCGTCGTCATCATCATCATCATCATCATCATCATCATCATCATCATCATCCAGTCCCTCTTTCAAAACTGGATTCAGGAAAGCTGATAGAAATGAATACAATTGCCCTACACTCTTAAATGACTTTGAGCACAGAATCAGATGGAAGAAGAAAAAAATTGTGTAAGCCACCTGTCCTCATTGTTTATGGCAGCAACCATAGCTTAGGTTACCTTTAGAACTTTGAGTTCTGGAACTGGAAGGAACTTAACAGCATTATTCAAAACTTCTGAAAAAGTTAACAATGTCAATTAAGTACAGATATTTTATACAAAATTTCCAGTGAGCCATAGAAGCATACCTTAACCTTGTTTTGTGAAAGTGTGTCTGATTTGTCTGTCAGCTTTTCGAAGGTGAATAAAAATATACTTGTCCCCAAAGTTTGGCAGACCATATTTTTTTAGTGTATGATGAATATCTGACTATTCACGAAATAATTGTTCTGTGTTTCAGCACTTGATACCTGAAGATTTTTTCAAATTGTCACACACTGTGACATCTGACATGCAGTGTTTCACAGGTCATGGAGGTGGCATACTGTTGCAAGACAACATGGACAGTATTTGATAGTGAACTTTGCAATAAAATCTTGCATGAGCTTCATTTTTCAACCAGTCCTGATATCAAAATCCAGATCTCGAAAGTCTGCTGAATCAAACAGATCCTCCATCGAGTTTATTAATTTATATATTTATTTATTTTTACTATAGAAAGTTGAAATTTAGGGAATCTGGAAATTCATGAGCTTCAACTAGATGACTTTTAATTTTCATAGGTAAATTCAAGAACTTAAAATAACTGATAAAATCCCAACAGAAGCAAATTTTGTTACTGTTCATTACCATTCCTGCAATTAATGAAATAACCTTAATTTTTTTCATGTTGTATTTTTTCAGATGAAGAGTGCCTCAGAATTTCGTTTTGGTGACCATAGGTTTAAGCTGGTAAAACAGGTCTATATGCATACACAGTCAAGATAAAAATCTCTTGCTGGATTGCATTGATTAAATACAAAAGTCCAGACTCTCTTTTACAGCTTACTTTTTGGCGAACAATGTGAATTTTCTCTTAAATTTAAATTTTATTCCACTGAGTCATTAACATCAAACTGCTAATAGAATGATTCAGCTTAGAAAAACATAAATGCAGCATTTGAGCCACATATCTTATTTCATGATGATCATCAAATAGCTCAATCACAGACATTGCTATCAGTCAGTCCTTAAAATGTTGCATAAATGATACTTTCCATTAGGTTTCAATTGATAATAGACCACTTTGTATTAAAAACAAAACATGTATTTTCTGTCAGGAGCATCATAACCCCACCCGCCTACCTCCCAAGAACAAGGCATCTTAGCTCAGATTTTTTTTAAAAAAGAATGAAAATAAACTGATTGCTAATTCTCTCATTAACTCTTGAAAGCTGCATAGGCTATAGCTAATTAAGGGGCGCACCTTGAATTCTACAGCTTATTACGGCTGAAGCTAGGTGGACAAGTTCCTTCATTAGCACAACTCAACAAAAGCATTGTATTAAAAAGTGTCATTTACTTAGTTTGTTATTTGTAAAAAATGATTACACTTCTTGCTTTATAGTCACCACCAGTTAACAATCTTGATTTTACTGAGACATTCAAAGATGAAAAACATAGTAATGGAAGTCGTTTCACTCAGAAAGAGTAAAAGAAGAAAATCATCACCTGACGCCTTTGAGGAAATTTTTTTCCACCATTTCTGAGGTAACTTAAAGTAGCATAGCCTATCACTTAAACAACTCAGTTCCATACTGCAGCATTTTAAATAAGCTGAGAAAATTTTAATAGTCTGCAAACAGTTTTGACTTGCCTACTAAGGGCCTTTTCACCCTACACCGTTATAGTACTATTAGTCCACTTTCAACATCCTGTGGAATTCTAGGGTTTGTAGTTTACTGAGGCCAAAGAGCTCTCTAAGAATTCTAAATGCCACTCCCTAAACTACAAACCGCAGGTCCTTTCCACACCCTCCTTCTCCTGTATTCTTTTGGCCATGATCCCAATAGCACCTCTGCCAGGAAGGAAGCGTGACGGGAATGCTCCCCTCTACACTGCACTGACTTCCTGCAGAAGGGAGCATGAAGGACATGCCTCTTCGACAGCAAAGCCGGGCTCTTTCCCATGCTGCACTGAGGCAAGAAGCACCTCCATCACACTTCCAGGCCTTCCTCATGGCAGGTAAGTGTGGGACCATCATGCAATTGGGGGTCATTGACGGGAAATCCCATCAATGATTTACTCTGTGATCATGCTATCTGGAAATGGGAGAAGGAAGGGACCACAGTGAGCTCTTGCAGAAACATTATTGTTATCCCTCTCCTTTTCCATCCCTATGCCAGGATGCAGGCCTCTTGTGGAAAGAGTTCAGGATTCCACAAGATGTTGAAAGTGGAATAATAGCACTATAACTGTGTAGTGCAGGAATGGTCTAAGAAGTGGTAGTCAGTGTTTCTTCGATAGTCACAGATGAAGAGAAGCTATTTCCTCTTTGGCAATCTCAACAGGCAGACTGCTGCCCCCACCTTTTTTGTTTTTTTAGTTTAGACTGGCAAAAGAAGGATAGTGATCTCTCTTGAGTGACCTCTCCTTTTTCACTAGCCAGCAATCTGCACTCCCATTCAAGCTATAGGGGAACGAAAGCCCCTTCTTTGACAATCAGCATGGAAACAATTGGATGGGCAAAGAAGAAAGCAATATGTTGCTCATCTGTTAGCTTCTTTACCTACCTGCACGGAATTCATTATTGACTATGGCTACCAGAAGAGTTGTTACACTACATATAGACAACATCATTTGCCTTTATAGTGTAGAAAATGTCTGCAGCTGTCAATTCGTTTTGTAGGTCACTTAGGTCAGCCAGGGAGAGGAGGAACTAAAGCAAGTCTAAGGAACTTTTTTCTTTCAGCCTGAAGACCAAATCATAATCTAGAAAGTACCTTAGGACTGCCCACGAGAGATGTAGAGGATTAAAGAGAAAGTAGGTACAGTCATTACATTTCCCACCATCAATCTAATTTAGTACTTACCAACTCACAATAGAATGTAGCTGTATGTTCTCTGTGGCTTCCAACACTTCTTCTAATCAGCTCTCCTCTTCAGTGGCCAATAGTTTGATGACTGTGATTGTTTCTGTTTTACAAGCCTTTGAAAAACCTAATTCTATTGATGATCTTCTTGGCTGTCCTTCCACGTAGCTAACTGTTAAT
This sequence comes from Cyclura pinguis, assembly GCA_030412105.1. Classification (NCBI taxonomy): domain Eukaryota; kingdom Metazoa; phylum Chordata; class Lepidosauria; order Squamata; family Iguanidae; genus Cyclura; species Cyclura pinguis. Next base: position 242,364,628 of record CM059599.1, on the reverse strand, counting down.
CTGGAATGAAGGTATCCCTTGACTATGATTAGCTTTGAAGACTAGTCACAGCAGTCAGTGGTTCTGAACACACAGCTTCAAAGTGCATACCCCATGAGTGATGGAGATTCTTCAGCCATGTATTGTTTGAGGAACTCAAGAATAGCCATATAGCATTTTGCCTTCGTATCACTCTGTATTTGCAGTTCCATTTGGAATTCTTCTGATGCATCATCTGTTTCAGCACTGAAAATTGTGGTAAAAATATCTAGTCATTGTTTCTTTCCTTTGAGTCTTGTGAATTGGTCACTTAGTTTCTCAAGTAGGGATACATTTGCAGTGCCTCTAACATTACTTTTTGTTCCTGAATGGCTGGGAAAGAACTGTACTTTCTTTTTCTGTCAGCATTTTCAGCAGACCAGCTTGGCTTCAGCTTCTCTTATAATTGGTCAATGGAAGCCTCTGGTTTTCACCTTGTAGTTTCAGATTCAGTTCTGAGACATGTCCTGTGATATCTACTAGAAAGTCTAGGTCACACGGCCACTTTGAATTGCTCAACTGTGGGACTGTTTTCACCTTGCTCTTCCTGATGAGTTTAGCCTTGTTCCTCAGTGCGTTGAGCCACTTCAGCATATTAAGCGGTGCACTGCACAGTAATAAACTGAATTTCCAGGTCTGTCTATGGCATCTCACACTGGCAGCTCTTTAGTATTCTGGTTTTGATAAAATGAATGCACGTATCTACTGTGAAAATGGCTTCTTTTACTTTAAACAAATATTCTTTTAATTAATAATGCAAAGTACTAGCTGACTAGGATTAAGATGGGGGTAAGACACTTCTTCAGGCAACGCTTAGTCCCCTTTGAGACACAATCATAACCAGTGGTCCATCCAGGGATAACCTATCACTGCTTGTTTTGCACCATGACCACCATTTTCTCAAAAATACCTTTTCCTTTGATTTTGTCTTGCACAAGACACAGAGAAAATAATTCCTTTGTAATGTAATACAGTGTCAAAATGCCACACAGAGCAGTCACCAGCTACCTAATATTGCTTATGTCAGTTGCCTCATTCATAGCTAAAGAGTAACAGAAAAATTTAGAGGAAGAGTTTTTTCAGAAAAATGTCTTATGTTATTTCTTGAGTTCTGCCACAGATTGTCCTCTGTGATAAACCAAGAATTTGAAATATGTCTTCTGGTGCTAAAAGAGGTACAGTCCTGCATTTATGCAGGCCTTAAACTTGCTGTCTGAACAAGGTCACAGACACCTTGCAATGAATTCATGAAAAACAGAAGTGCTATACAACACTGAATTAGTTTCTGCTCTGGTTTTACAAAGGCTTCTAGCCTTTGCTATCTTCAAACTTAATATGTTTGCTGTTGTAGTGTTTTTCCATTTTTGTTGTCTATATCCTAGCTCTAGATTCAGTATGTAGGAAGCAAAGTAGCTTGCTTTCATCTCCACAAATCATGAATTATTTCTCCACACCACTCTGAATCTATAGCCTTCAATATTCACTGCTTTGCTCAAGAGAAACAAATACAGCTAGAAAGAAAAATTACTTTTGAGAAAAAAGTACTCTGATTTGTCCTGCCAAGCTTTTCAGAGTCCACCCAGCAAGCTAAAGTAGGAAGAAAGACAGTACAGCTGGGTTATCAGATCTCTTTCAGGCATGAACAACTGAAGAACATTTACCACTGTTAATGTTTACTGAGAAACAAAACAACTGTGCTGTGGCAGGAAGAGGCATGACCATCACCCTTCCTGGATCTCAGAGGCAGCTGATGTGGAGGGGAGCACTTCATCCATCACTCTCTCCTCCTTGGAGACCCACTGCTGCCATCGTCACTGGATGCCACCAGGACAAAGGTGGGGTGCGGAAAGGGCCTCAATGACGAATTACATCTGCATAGGACAATCATGAGTAAGTGAGCGTATTGATCCACTTGCATCAGTAAAGGACCATGGTGATGCTGGGAAGCTCTGGAGGTTGGCTGAGACCTTGAGTGAAGCATATTAGTCTTGCAGGCTAAGGACAATTCCACACTACACTGTTATCATGCTATTGTTCCACTTGCAAGATCCTATGGAATCCTGAGGTTTGCAGTTTACTCAGGCCAAAGACCTCCCTGGCTGAGAATTCTAAATGCCCCTCCCTGAACTGCAAATCCCAGGATTCCATAGGATGTTGAAAGTGGAATAATAGCACTATAACAGTGTAATACAGAAATGGCCTAAGTAAAATTGCAATTTTCAAGTAAGAAATTGCAATTTTTTAAAAAAAAGAAAAGAAATTTCTTTCATAAACCATGGCATGGGATTGTAGTATGTGTGTGTGAGTGATTTGTGTTTGTTTCTACATTGTTATGAAATCAGAATATGGAAGTTGTAATGAAGATTGGAAATAACATATATTTGGGCTGTAGTATCACTAGAATGCCAATGAGAAGTGTCCCCCATGTTATCCAAGCCAAGTGATACTTTGAAAGTATTGAACAAGTGTCTGAATTTGGTACTGGGTACAATGAGATTTTATAATAATTTGTATAGATACATTGTGGATGAATATTTCTCATACCTGGGACTATGATATTCACCCAGTCCTGGGTTGGGTGGCACTCCCCTAGAAGCAGTAGTTTTGTATTTATTTTTTTTCTAGATAGAGATGCTTCTATGGATAGCCAAGAGTCTTCTACAGCATTGGGTTTCTTTTAACAACTGGGGCTGATTTTCGAGCTGTGGCCATTCCTGCACATGTTTATCCATTTCCTGGTTGGATCATTTCAATGTGTTGTATGTGGGGCTGGCGAAAGGTGGCATATGAATGTTTTATATAGGTGCATACTGTAGTAATAGTGGGAAAAAATCCACAAACAAAGTACACTTTCTCCCCCATAAAGATTTTATATTCATGGTTACTGTCTGAAAAGGCAGTATCTGGCATAAAATTTTACAGAGAAAGAGAAAATGAAAGAGGCAGGCACACAGGCTTGGTTGAATGGGAGGGGTGGGCAAAGTGTAGCCCATGGACCACATATGGCCCCCAGAACCACTTTTGTGCCTCCCAGGGCCCCCCAGAAAAAATGACCTCTAGAGTCGAAGGCTTTCTGCCATGTTTGGAGCCCCTCTGGACACTCCTAGGGGTGAAAATGAAAGTTTGTGAGATGTTTCTATATTTTTTCTTTTTCTTTTTCTTTTCTCCCTCAGAATGCCCTCTAGGGTTGCAGGAAGGTCCAAAAATATGCCTGCATGTCCTCTCGAGAGTGGGAGCAAAAAGAATTTGTGTGGCAGGGGGGAAAGGAACAGGCGTGGTGGTGGGAATGGCTCACCAAATTCTTCTGGAAGTCTAATGCAGTCCCTAGGTTTCCACAGTTGTCCACCTCTGAACTAGGCCATAATTTATTAAATCCAGTGAGTACAATTAGCAGAGAGGAACTGATATGTGATGGCAACCAAACCCAAGCTGAAGGCCTAAACCTGTTAGAAGGGTGCGATAAGATTATCAAGGAGTGACAAAAAGAAATTTCTAAATTTATATGGGGTGGAAGGAAGCCAAGGGTGAAAATGAAAATATTAGAAGATGCAAAAGAACGAGGTGGATTAGCATTACCAAATTTGGTGTTATATTATCATGCGTGTTGTTTGAATTGGGTACAAGATTGGATCAAATTAGATAACGCCACACTATTAAACCTAGAAGGAGAGAGTCTTTGGTCAGGAGGCACTATTATCTTTGGTATAAAAAAGAAAAAAGTAATAAAGAGTTTATCCGTCACTACTTAAGGAAAGCTTTAATGAATGTATGGAGAAAATATGCTATGAGAGCTTGCATGAAAACTCCACAATGGGTCTTTCCTCACGAGGCCTACTATAAAAAAGAAAATATACTATTTGATAATTGGATAAAATATGAGGATATGGTAGTGAAACAGCAAGATCAAATTATAATTACATCTCAGCAAGAAATGAATGAATTCAGAATTAAATGCCATTGGCTCTTATATAGACAGCTTAGAGAAAAATTGAGAAGTGACATTAAACTCAATGGATATCAAATAAAGGATGAGGACCTAACTGTAGTATTGTGCTCAGGAAAATCCAAATCTATCTCCTCTATCTATAAAATCCTGTTACGATGGACATTAGAAGATGAAACCATCAAACCATCAATGATTAAATAGGCGCAAAATTTCTCCCATCCAATCCCTATTGAACAATGGGAGAAAATTTGGATAAAAAGAATTAAATATACCGCATGTCAAGATATCAAGGAAAATCTATTCAAGGTGTATTTGCGCTGGTATCTTCCACCTGAAAGATTGGCAAAAATGTCTAATAATCATTGAAATAAATGCTGGAAATGTGATCTAGAAATAGGTACCTTTTATCATTTATGGTGGTCTTGTAAAACAGTTAAAAAATATTGGAAGTCTATCCACACACAAATAGAGAAAATGTTAGGTATAAGGTTTAAAATGTTGCCAGAACTGTATATGTTATCAATAATGGAAGAAGAGTTAGAAAAAAAAGTAGGAAAACAATTGTTTTATATGGCAGCAGCTGCAAGGATGTTAATGGCACAAAAGTGGAAATTGAAAATTATGCCGTTATTAGAAGAATGGGAAATGAAATTGTATGATAAGATCCAAATGGATAGATTAACATATGTATTAAGAGGAGAAAAAAAGGAGAGATTTATGGAAAATGGGATAGCATAATAAACTATTACAGGAATTTATGGAAAGCCATCAAGATGGTGAACACTGATTTTTGAAAATACTCAGGAATAGTGACAACAAAAGATTCTGTGACCACAATTGAAGTAGATAGATATTTAACTTGTTCTAAAAGTCGTAGGGGGAAGTAATGATGTTAAAATACAATTCTAATATGTGTATATGTGTAATTAAGAACTTGGCATATTGGTAGAATGCTATGATAATGCTATCGTTAAAGTTATTGTATTGTATTGTTTTGTTTTCTTGAATTTTGTTTTCTTTTTGTGCATTTTTAACCAATAAAGATTTTTAAAATAATTTTTAAAAAAGTAAAAAATAAAGCCTGTTAGAAGGGTGAGTAATTTCAAAGTAGAGTGAAGTCACATTTCCACTTCTGTTCTCCAGCTACACCATACAGTATAGAGGATGATCTTCCTAGAAGGACTCCTCAATCAGTGCCCCACAGCTGTGAGTGGCTGCTGCTGACTGACCATATCCAACTCATCCTGCACATGGGTCCATGCCCCAGATGCCAATCTTTGGCTTGGCCAGTCTCTGAAAAGGAGCCTCGAGGAACACACCAACACTCCATAATCTCTATCACCCACACATCTCTGTCACGGAAGATGGGCAAGTAACTTAGTCCATCTTTCTCCACCTGCTCAGGGTGAAATCTTGCAGGCATTTATGCAGACTAGAGAGAAACAAATTGTTTCCCAATACAGAGAAATAAACTATGACCATTTCCGCATGGGGCGAGGGAATCGCCCCGTGACGCTACTCACCAGACTTTTGGGATCCCCGGTTCTAGTCCACGCTGCTCCGGAGCAGTGCGTGGCCGCTGCTCCGCACTGCTCCGGGGATGAAAATGGCAGGTTCCAGTTGGTCGAGGCTCTTGACCAACTGCTGAAGCTCACCAGCCTAAAGCCTGCCCCCGGCAGATCGCAGGCTCGCACCAATGCGAGCCTGCGAATCTGCATAAGGGACCAGGCTCGCAGTGGCACGCTCCGTGCTTTTGAAAGACCTGTTTTTAGCGGTCTTTCAAAAGTATGCTGGATGACCACTTCAGGTTGTTCCGGAGCAGGCTGGGGTGCGGATCTAAGTTAAGTAGGTCCGACCCAGTCCGCTCCCAGGTGCAGATGTCCTCCCTGGAGGACGCTCTGTACCGTTTTAAAAACCCCGTGTGGAAATGGCCTATGTCTATCTTATATAGTCCAGCTTTAAAAAATAAACCCTACTCCTTCCGTTTTACTGTTAGCCATATTTCACAATTCACCTTTTTTCTTCTGTTTAATCTTTTGAGCATTCCTTCCTCTATCCAGGATGTTCCTGGCAACATATTTGACCATACAGTCTGAACACATAGCCAATGATGCCAGATTTTCTCAAAATCTGCTCTGGCCTGTGAAACAAGAGCCATTCCTTTGATTAAACCCAGATTATTACCCCTCAAATGAAGCATCAAAACTTGAGGGAGAAGAGACTCAAGTTGCTGATGGAACAGGATGGGGAGGAGCTGGCACCATTTCATACTATGTTTTTCAACCCACTAAATGGAGACATAGCTACTCAATCTCAGCTGGGTACTATAAGCAGATGTTGCTGTTCAGTGATTGGCCCAATAGATCAAGCTATGTCCACAGATGATGACTCAAACTTGCTCCTGACTGTTCCAGCAGCCTATACAAAACAATAACAAAATTAGTTTCAAGACGTCCCATGTGCATCTGTAAAAGGTCAGATGGAGGAAGAGAATGTTGAATGATTGGCTTAGATGTTATTTGACACATTACTTTTTTCTTTTATAGGTTGGATAATTCTTGATTTCTATTGTTCCAGCCTCACTTGTAAAATTTGTATTACAGCCCAAAGTCTGTAGGAATTATATAACGATATCTCCTTTATTATGGCATAGACACATGAAAATGAATTAGTGACAACTCCAATCTTAAAAAGTTTTTGATTGTTAGGGGAGAAAGTTCTCTTTGTAAATAAAGTTTGAAGACTACCAAAGATCATCACATGTAGGCTGCTGTTAGTTCTGAGGTTGTTCTCTTTTGGAACTGAGTAATTTATTCAACAGAGGAGTACAAAGAATTCAGCAGATAAAGCACTGAAAGCAGAAGAACCCTATTGCCGTTTTGATAACAGCAGCTTATCTTGAAGTTGAATAGTGGTGATTTTTATAATAAAATTAAGTACAAACTTAACAATTCTTAAACTAAACCTTTGGACCTTTGATAAGGCTTGCATTTAATTGGAACTGAGCACTCATTTTCTGCTTTGAAAACTCTGAGTCAGGGCACTACACTACTTTAAAATTAAGCTACAAGGAAAGAAAAAATTATTGTTGCTGTCACTCCTTCACACTTCACACAGAGACACTGAACTGTAATTTGTAATTCACATACAGTTCTTCAGAAAAGCATGACAATACTTCTGAACTGTCACCAAGTAACTAGAGGACTGCTTTTGGCTCAGTGTCTTGCTGTGTTCTGATGACCTTGCATACTTAATTATAATTGAGAGTCAAGTGACTTTTATGGGACATGAATTTTAATTAGACTTCACATTAACACTGACAGTACTTTGTCTAGAATTCCTCTGATTGTGGTAATTAATTGGTTGCCGTGAGTCAGCTCCTCTCTTACAGAATCCATTGAGCAACATCTTTTCAAATATTTATAAAGATATTTTTAGTGTGTATTATAGAAATCAACATTATCATTTTAACTGCAAATGGTAATTGTGTAATTATCATATATGGGAATTTGATACTTTCCATTGTTGGCTAAAATCTAGGGGTAATCAGCCCCTAAATCATGAGTACCTGCCTATTCATCTTGTTCTGATATAGAATATTCTGTTATATCCTATCCACGAGGTTGCCTTGAGCCCATCAGGGAAAAAGAATAGAGGAGGGGAGTACAACCAGGCTACTTTTTGGCCTATGGAGTGCAGTGTTTGGACTAGTTCAAACTGGCCACATAGTTCATGGTATGGCTGTTTTCATTCCTGTATTTACTGTTTTATTTTCAAGATCCAAATGATATTTCTCCCATTCTAATGTATATCCCAGAAATTCTGGTCCATTACTGCACCTTTCTTAATCATTACCTGAAGGCGGCACTTTTTTCCAATAAATGTTGAGTTCCAAATCCATGTGTGTGTCATTTAATTTTGGGGCCAGTGTCTTATGTCATGAGATACCCATGTTAACGTCTCATGCTTTTGTGGTTCATCATCTTACCCTGATACTTCTACACCGTCTCCTGCCTATATGCTTCCACAGATTTACAGTGGCAGGGACAACCTGATGCAGGAGCAGCAGAGGCAGGTGGCCTCTCCAAGACGTCCTCTCCAGCTTCCTCTGAGTGTACATCTGAGCTCCAAGGAGAACCCAAATGTAGGGTTGCTTCCCAGCTGGTCCACTACTGGAAAGTCAACCCAAGAATCCAACCCCCAAGTTTCATGACTTAAAGTGAGGGCTGACCAGACCTAAGGACAGCCTCCTTCCCCACTTCCTAGGCCTCATGGCATGTAGAAGCAGTTCCAGAGACTTCTTCACCAAATGGGTACCATAGGTATTCACTGAACTACTTTCTACCCCTACTACCTGCCAAGTGACCACCTGTTTAAGACACCACCCTGGGCCAGATCACCAACTCCCCAGTTGATAGGGTAGAGTAGGAAAGTGGGAAAAGGGAAAAAATCTTACCTCTCTCTGAAGCAACCAGCAATCTTACAGTGTATTAGAAGTGAGAGGGTGGGTTGGTAGAAGAATCAAAAGAAGTAGAAGAGAAGGCAGTGAGACCTTTTATCTGCTCCATCTCTCCCCCCATCCCCATGCTCTCTGTTGTGGTGCACAGCATCATCATACAAACCATTATGTCCTCCATTCATTGGAGGCTAGGAAATGTTCCTACCCCTGCAATGCTGTGCAGTACTAGGCAAGGATTTAAATTCTGAAGTTGTGGAATAAGTTTACTTTGGCACAAATATTAAGTAAACAGAAACAACTGGGACTTGTTGGTTGCATAACTATTCACCTCCCTGAATCAGCATTTGAGAATGCAGCCCTTGGCAGCAATTTCAATGTTGAGTCTTCGTGGCTAAGTCTCTGTGAGCTTTGCATTTCTGAATCATGCAGTGTTTGCCCAGTCTTCATGGCCAGATTGCTCCTGGTCTGCCTGGTTGGATGTGACAGCTGGCAAACAGCCCCTTTAAAGTCTTGTCATAGATTGTCAGTTGGATTGAGGTCCGGGTTTTGACTGGGCATTGGCTGTATATTTAGTGTGATCATTCTCCTGGATGGTGAACCCCTCTGCTAGTCTCAGCTCCTTTGTGAGATGAACCATTTGGCCCCATTCATTTTGCCATCACTCCTAGCCAGTGTCACAGACCTTGCTAATAAAAGCATCCCCACAGCGTGATCCTGCCAGTCCCATACTTCACTGCTGAGACATCAGTAAGCATTGCTGACTTTGGACCCAGATTTCAGTAGCTGTCTCATATATTGTCTCAGACCAGAAAACATTTTTTCTACGTTTGCTGCGTCTCCTATACTCCCTTTTGCAAACTTCAGGGGGTTTTGTTTAAACAATATCTTTTTTCCTCCCACTGTTTCATGAAGCTCAGTGGCCAAGTGACAATTATTCTGTGGACAGTTTCTCCCATCTCAAATGCAGATCTCCACAGCATCTTCAGATTCACCACGGGCTTTTTGCTTGCTTTGTTGACTAATGCCCTCCTTGCCTGACTTTTGATGAATGTCCTTCCCTAGGAAGACTTATATTTGAGACATACGCTTTCTGTGATATAATAATGGATTTAATGATGTTCCAGGACACGTTCATAGCTGGAATGATGTTCTTATAGCCCTACCCTGACTGAGCCTCCTGCACAACTTTATCCTGGGCTTGTTTGAATAGCTCCTTGATCTTCATGATGCCTTCCAGAAATGGGTGTCAACATGAGATCTTGTGCCACTGGAATTCCTCATAGATAGACTCCATTGAACTGTTCCAGTGACTTCTGAAGGCAGAGAGTTGCACCAGAGCTTATTCAGGCATGCCATAGAGAAAAGGATGTATATTATGCAACCAACAAAGACCAGTTTGTTTTTGTTTACTTTCTGCCACAATATAATTTTGCAATTTCACAATGATAAGTATTCTGTGTACATCAAGTAGTGTAACAGTGCCAGTTAAATGTGTTTCAGTTCTAGGTTGCAAGACAATAAATTGTAGAAATGTCAAATGTGTGTGTGTGTGTTTACTTCTGGAAGGCATTGTGCATTGGACTATACATGCCCCTCAATCCTGATTTTAATCCTTACCTTGTACACAAGGTTCAACTTGCCTTGAAGCAATCTCAGATCTTTTTGCTTCCTGAAGATTATAATTCCGTGTAAAACTGATGTTTTCATCCAAATTTTTTAAAAATCAGCTGGGCTTTTCTTTGCTTTTCCAAATGTGTTGTGTCATCCAGGTTAAAATTTGGATTGTCTGAGCTGGGAGGGGCAGGACTGTACCATTTTTTTCCCTTTCTGCAGTATTTTGCCTGCAAATCTTCACACATAGCAACCTGCTTGTTCCCACACATTTAAAAGTCTGCTTTATTAAACCTGAAAAACTGCAAAATAATAGCTAGTGTTGCTTTTAGCAGGGAAAGATGAATCCTGTAGAAAAAATTAAATTAAGAATGTGCAGATGAGTGGAACATCCAGCAGCAGCTGCAGCCAGAACACAAAAACTAGTTATATGAGGAGCCTGTTCAGGAACTTATTGTGAAGAGGCCCACATCAACTATGAAGAAATGTTGCACTAAACTATGGCCATTTCCACATGCGGTGAGGGAATCGCTCCCTGCTCTACTCATCGGATCTTCTGTGGGTCCGGTCCAGTCTGGGGTGAGGAGGAGCAGTGCGTGATTGTAGATCCGCACTGCTCTGGCATCCAAAATGGCGGCTTCTGGTTGGTTGTGGGTCTCAACCAACTGCTGAAGTTCACCAGCCTAAAGCCCGCCCTCCGCAGATCGCAGGCTCGCATTGGTGCGAGCCTGCTAATCTGCATCGGAGAGCAGGCACGCAATAGCGCGCGCCAGCATTTTGAAAGACCTGAAAAATCAGGTCTTTCAAAAACACAATGGAGGACCACTTGGGGTCACTCTGGAGTGGACTGAGGTGCGGATCTACAGTAAGTAGTCCAGACCCAGTCTGCTCCAAGGTGCAGACATCCTCCGTGGAGGATGCACTGAACCGTTTTATTTACACCATGTGGAAATGGCCTATGTTATATGAGAAAACTTACTGCTTTGTATGTGGCAGGGGTATAGACTTTCTCTACAACAGAGATTTCAGTGTTGAAAGCTTGTGTGTAGTATTGCATATTTTCTATCATAGGGATCTGGGACAACTTATGATTTCTGCATGTGTTGTTTTGTGGCAGATTTTGTGTGTATGAAGTGATGGGCATGAGGGGCATTGCAGCATGAAAATGGCTAATGGAGCATAGCTTTAAAAAGTTGATGGGCCAGATATGATCACAAATATAAAGCCAGTAGAGAGGGGGGTACAATTCCTCTAAACCTGATATTATGTGCATGCACATGCAGCAGGAAAAAGAATAAATTAAAGGCTGACTTAAACCTGTTCTGGAATGATAAGAGAAGCAAAAATAGTTCAAAAAAATAACAGAAGATAGTACCAGGATTGTCTCCAGTTTAAACTGGAGAAAATCCAGGTAGGGATCTGAGGAGGTTGGACACACACCCCATCTAGTATCATCACTTATGTCTTAAACTGGGCACCCTCAAATGAACCAGAATTTTCTGACTTTTACTGAGGTTTTTAAAAATCTCAGGAGAGTATTTGGATGGGCAAGAAGCAGCCTTGTGAAATAAATTGGCAGTCTGGATGAGCCCTTTAATTTTCTTGTTACCTTTATGATAGCAAACGTTAAACTGACACTTAGGCAGCAGTGAAGTAGCTAAATGTGCCTCTAAATTAAGAAACAAAACAGAAACAGAATGCTACAATCAGTCCTCAGTTGTCCTTCATTCATTGTGCCATAACTTGTGATATTGTATATATGTGTGTGTGTATGTGAGGGAAGGAGGGAGAGAGAGATAGAAAAGGAGATACTTTATCTGTAATCCATTTGTTTGTTGGTGTGATGTACCTGCATATTCACATCAGTGCAAAGTTGGTTGGATAGTAGTTCCATCTTGGTAGGAGATACTGTTTTTATCTAAGATTACTTAACATTGCTTGCTTTCAGTCAAAAGTGGATAAGAATGTGTTATCATATGTCTCAGACAAATATGGAATTGTATTTTGTGACTTACAGGATACTCTAGATATTCTTATCATTAAAAGTGATTAAGAGTCGTATTGTGACTGCCATTTTCTTTTTTAAGTCATTGAATTCCAAGGTGAAAAGACATGATAGACATTGAGAACAATCAGTTCTTGTAATCCATTTGTAGGAAGTGTTTGCTGAAAAAGGAAAATATAACTGGTAACTAATGTCACTTAATGGTTTACATATATGCCAAATACTAGGAAGGGTGTAAAAAAATATAAGTGGCTATTGGTATAGTTAAATAGCAGTGTTCAAATATATATGTGGAAAGAAGATAGAGAGAGAGAAAAAATATGAAAGGTTTCTTTAGACTGATTGTGTTGCCAAAAGAAACAAAATGAAAATGGAGTATCTGCTTTGGGGGGGGGGGGGGTAGATAATAAGGCAATAAGAAAAAAAAAACAGGAACAAATTGGGAGTGTCATAAATACAAGAGTTCTTGAATATTCACAACATAATGGTAAATGAGATCTCCCTTGCTGGGTGGGGAATCTTGTGTGCAAAGGATTTTGTGTTCAAAAGAACTTCAGGAAAAAAAATGGAAGTGATATGAACACAGCTCTTGCTACTGAATCAATCTGGCAAACATAGATAAATTTATTCAGAAGGATGAGTAGGGAGGCTGGATTAAGTTACCTCGAGCACTCTGTCCTCCAGCAAGTGACCAATTAGTGGCTTTTCAGCCCATTTTAAAAAAAGAAATTCATGTGCTTATTACGTCATGCTTTGTCTCCTTTCTTTTCATTTTAATTGGAGACACCAAATTAACTGACCAGCATTAAGCCAAGCAGTCTTAAAAAAAGAGTTTTACAGCCTATATTGAGGGCAAATTATGATTTCAGAAATGAATTTTTACATTTTGGTTCCTTCTACTGTACATTCTTATATCTTCTCTTATGCATGTCTGCTCAAAATTTTCCCCCACCAAATTCAGTGAGGATTGCTTTCAATTAAGCAGATTACAATTTTATCATTTATTCTTTGAGACTTGATATTGCTTGATTGATATATTTTTTGTATTTTGTAAGGTACTCAACACAGTGAAATGTGTTAGGAGTTTCCTCTGAATCAGTCAACACTTCTTAGAAACATAAGCAAAAGAACTGTTTTTAACCAACTGAAATATACCTTTCAGTTAAAAAAAAAAGAACTTAAGCAGAACCTGAAAAGTTTTGTGATATGCATGACTTTGTTCAAGCAAAACTGCACTGCTATTACATGAATCAAGTTCTTTTTAATAAAGGCCTCAGCATGGCAAAGTTTAGAAATAGGTAGTATGCATGCACAGAGTACAACAAAAATCTTTTATAAAACAGCAGTTATTTTTTTGCAATGTTTGTACAAAGGGAATAGAGCCACCACAAACATATTTAATCTGTTAGATTAATATCTCATGACAGCTAAAAACCAGTAATGGGTACCAGAGGAATCAAAAGCCCTCTAATTCTTTGTGTACAGGTGTGTGATGTCTTTTGTGCCTTTAAAATTCTATATAAAAGAGTTCAAGGTTTGTTTGTTTTTAAACAGGCTAGAGAAATTGCACTACGTATTTCTGTCACAATTAAAAAAGGCAAATTGTATTGATTTTTCTCTTTTTGTTTTATTCTTCATAACAACATAAAATAAGCTAATACCATAGAAAGTGCTGGAAACTCATTACATTTAACACTCTCCACTATTGAGAATGTGGCTTTGAGGTTTGCTGAAGAAGTTTTAAAATGAAGTGACCGTTTTTTTAAAAAATAATCTTTCCATGGGTATAAAATAATAAGATGTAGTTGAATTAATATTTCTATGAAAGAATGGGGTTTTACCCCTGCTCCTTTTTAGGTTATCAATGTGTGTGCTTATGGCTTTTAGCTCTCCTTATGTCACAGGGGAATTCATCATATACAAATAATGCATGTGGCTGAGTAAATAAATATATAATATGTGTGTAGGCAATGCCCTCTTGTGCTCCAGCTAGGCTACCATCTATAGGACTGCAGAACAGGCCTTATCACACATTAAGATCTTTCCACTTTCAAGCTGTGTATCACTAAGTTCTATAAGGTTTTACTAAATACAGAGGATTTTTACATGGTTTATATGTTCAGCATAGCTTGGACAACCACTGAAATCTCCAGAATTGAATAATCTGTGTTCATGCAGACCATTAGATGTTTTCTATAGTACTCATAGCTTCTTGGCAACATAAAAGTTAATTGTAAAAGCAAGTTATGTTTGATTTGTGAAATTTGGTTCTCCTAACTTTAAGGTTCTGAAGTGAATTTCTAGTGGGCACAAAGAGAGTAGATCACCCAATCATACTTCCACCATTTCAAACAGAAACAAATTTCACACACTGTACTACAGCCTTCAGACCATATAATGGAAAAGTGCAGATATCATCTTCATTGATTAAGTAAAATTAAAGAAAAAAGTTCATACAAAATAGATTGCTCATATTCACACTACAAAGGATTTTTTTTTAATTTTTAACAAATTCAGTGTGTGTTATATCAGCAGCATTGTTTTAAATTGTACTGTAGTGCAGATTTTTTTTTCATAAAAATACCATACAAATGGTCAGTCAAGTCATCAGCAAAAGAAAAACCCAGAAAACCACCAACCAAACGGAAAATAATCCAGAGGTAATGCTGATGCCAAAACAATTATAGTACTGTTGGTACATAGAAAAGTAATCCTTATATTTTATACATTTATACAGTATACAAAAGGTTACAATGGATTATGCCATAGTCTCCCTTATTCCAATATCTATTTTCTTTGGAAGGAGTTCTTTTCTTTCATCAACACTAGCTAAGGAGTTTCGACAGTTTTGCCCATCCATGTATAACTTTGCATACACTGGATTGGAGTAGTTTGTTGGCTGAAAAGAGACAAATACATCCTATGTTAGTTAACTGAATTACAAATAAATGAGAAATTTTTGATTTTATAACACACACAACATGCACATGTAAGCAAAGGATATAGTTATTAATTGCCTTGGCTTAGATACCAGAAAGAGTTGTTACATATTTAATAGCACATGCTTTTAATACATGCAACCTAAGAAGACATAAAATTTCTTAGAAATTATTCCAGGTTGTTTATGTCTTAAAATTACAATATAATCCTATTCTTAAGGGAAACATGGATATCAGTAATTCATGTGCAACACTTCTGTGCTCTGATGTGCTTTGTCATGCATTAAGATAATGTCAAGGGAGGAGGAGGTAGAAAATGTTTTACTCTTCCCGTTTTTTCACTATCACTGCCTTGATTTAAAGGTTAGTAAATGGGAGATGGGGCGTCTCTTCCAGCCTAGATACTGATTTGAGCCAGAGAAGATTTCAGCTAGGGGGAGAGAATTCTGGAAAGTATCCTTTCCTTTAAGGCAAGTTTTAAAGAGAATTGGAATTACATGTGTGAGATAGATTTCTCTAAACTCCCACAACATCTCTAGAGAGCTATCTGCACATGCAATGCATTATCTTTAAAATCATGCGCCCAATCATTCAGCCTTTTACATGCTCCATGTGTTCCTGAAGCTATCCTGAAAGTGATGCTCAGTGCTTGCATGGGGATTTCTGATGGGAGACTGGTAGAGAATTTAATGTGTGAGTAGTATGCATGGATTTTTTTTAAAAAAAAGCTTCAGTTCAGTTCATTGAATCCAGTGTTGGAAGGCACCTTGTACAAAAGATTTCCAGCACCTGCACCCCATGAACATCTTTTCTAGAAGGTGTCTACATACCACTGTGAACCTACGTTAATAGGCTGCATTGTGAGCCTGGAATTATCAAAGTCATGAGTGCTGCAAGACAGTCTTCGCTGATTTCAGGCATTTCCCCTCTCACTGCAGCTTTGTTTTCTGTGTGCCCCATGAAAGACTGCATTCAGATATCACATCCTCCAGTCCTCCAAACCATGATTTGGAAGACTGAAGAATGTATTCTTTTAATGCAGGCATCATCACTATCATATACCAGCAGACTATTATCTGTGAATTGATCTACTGCATGACTTAAATTGATTTGAGGATCTCAAATACAATAGATCCACTCAATCAATGAGAACTTGTTTAGTCAACACTTATATAAGTTTGGTTGATTAACTGAGTCAGTCCTAGTTGAGACTAACATTCATATAGGTGAGGAATGGACAAAATTCATCCCTCCAAATGTGGCTGGGCTGCAATTCACAGTATTTCTTACCACTGGCAATAATGACTGGGGCTGCTGGGAGTTGCAGTCTGACAGCATTTTGGAAAGCTGTACTTTGTTTAATCCTGATCTCTCTCCCTGTAAGGTTTGAAAACTGACCTTTCTCTTAGGTACAACATGTTTATTTAATGCATGCAAAATGCTGTTCAATTACAGATACCACATTACAAATGAATGCAAATGAAATATATAAATACATGCACCTTTGAATATGAAGATGATGATTAATAACAAAGGCAGTGATTTTAAAGTCAGAGATTGTCAATACATTGTTTGGGGATAGTGAGTGTAATATAGAGCAAGCCTGGAACATTTATGTCTTGCTGCACTACTTTATACTTATTAATTCGAATCTGATTGCAGTGCAACTAACTTTATCTGGGTTCTACTGCAGTGAACATGTTTACGTGACTGAGCACACAATTAGTTACGTTCACATTTTGGATGCACCCAATTGGGCTCTGGATTATAGCATTCCATATTGGTTATCAGAATCCTAAATATTGTGTAATACTGTTATAATCCTGCCTAACATTGGTTTGTGGCACTGTGTTATGCCACAACTATAATACCAGAATTATTTCTCAGGTGGATAGAGAGTGTTAAGGTAAGGTTTATCTTAATGTTAATGAAATATTGCAATAATTTACTTAACAAAGGAATTGTTTGTTATAAATTTGTATATTTTTTTCATTCATTAATAAAAGGTTTTTACTCACTTGATGAATCATAAAAGGATTTTGATTATTTATGTGGTTATTAACCTTTCTGTTTAGCAATTGCAAAGGGCAAGCAGATTTGTTCCAAAACGCTGAAGAAGCATCTTGTTATCTTTCTGAAGCTACATTTGACCCAAACATGCATGAACAAGTTTGCAGTTATTTCTTAGTTGTACAACTGTGCACCAGAAAATGATGGAAGGTGTCCATGACAGAATCCTCAAAAATACACATAGGATAATAAATTGTATAACTCATGTTGATAACCTAAATTGAGGTGGGCAGATTAAGTGGCTCTGGAGCCAGTTTGTTTCCCAGGACCTCCATGGGCAGAGAAATGCCAAACCAACACCACAATCTTCACTACCACTTATGAACCAGGAACTGGTCCAGGTCCCCTGGCTTCTGTTCACTTAGCACAGTATGCATGTTCATTCTATTGACATATTCTAAGTGCTCAACTACTTTAATACATTACATTACAGTGGCTGTTTTTAAGCAGGGGATGTTCTTTGCATGTTAATTCTCAGGAGGGTACTGTGACATAATGAACATGGAAAATGAGTTGCTGTTTCTCACCCCTGCAGTTAGAGGTCCTTTCAGATCAGAGTTTATGTAGATTGGCGGTGCTGTGTGGGAAAGCTTGAAGACTGTGGGCCCTCCCCCTATATACCTGGCCTGCATTTAAATAGAGCATTTTTTGCATATAAGTTTCTGATTTTGAAATAGTGCATTTTCATTTTAATGTCTGTAGTACTGTTAAACAAGCAGTGAGTTAAAGCATTTACAACACTGTAACCTTTTTTTCCCCTATATAAACAGGTAAAAATAAAAAATAGCAAACTTCTGTTCAAAGTTTTCTTACATACAATATTGCATTATTATAAGAAGCAGTTCTACTGGAGACCAACAGGCAGGTTAACCTTCATTTTCTCAGACAGTTAAGAACCAGGCCCAGCATACAATCTATAGTATAGTTATGATTAAGATGCATGGAATCATTTATAAAACTATGCATAGTCCAGTTACTACTCTATCAGGAGCTATTATATACTTTATGTGGGAATGTAAGAATTATTTAATTTGATATTCTCCTAAACAAGAATGGCTGTCTTAGCCTATTTTCAAAGGGTTAATCTGTGTTTTGATGACGTTTCCTATATCAGGACTTTTTTGATTTTTTTTTCTTGAAGAATACAACAGTTTTGGGGGAAAATTCACAAAAAAAAAATCACAAAATGCGAAAATTTAATTGAAAAATATGCAGAAACTATTGTAATCTTCACCACTAGAGAAAGGATTTCGTATTTTTTTTCAAGAATTTTTGTAAGAATGAAATTAGCAAATATTTACATCCCTGTCTTTGAAGGAAACATTCACCTAAAGGGCTTTTAAAGAGGATTGCACTTTGTGACAATAAGAGTAACTGCTCCTTTAGCAGTGGTGCTTCCAGATTTAACGAACCCAAGACCAGATGTCTTCTGCTTCTCCCTGTATTCTCATATCTTTTCCCAATACCAGCTGCTCTTCTGTTTCTAGCTTAAAAAAAAAGGGGGGGGAGAATTGAAGTTGAAGGGGAGGGTGTGTTGTCAAAAGAAAGGAATATCATATTTGCCAGCATATGGCGCACTTTTCCCTGAAAGTGCCTTATACACCAGATGTGTCATTGTGAGCCATCCTTTCACACATTCCCATGCCAAGGCAAAATGCATAGGAAAAGGAGGAAGCAAAAGGAGGACTCCCATGAGGCTTCCCCCCCCCTCATGCATAGGAAAGGGAGGAGAGAGTCTAGAAAAGCCCCAAGCTGGCACTGTTTTTGCCCCCTCCTCCCTTTCCTATACATTTTGCCTATGCGTAGGAAAGGGAGGGAGAAATCTAGGGGGCAAAAGGAACACTCGCTCAAGGCTTCCCCCCCTTTCCTATGCATGGAGAGAACTATGGTGGGACAACTCCCACTGAGGCAAAATGGAAGGGAAGGGGGGGTGGGGGAAGCCTTACCAGCATATAAGACATACTGGTACTATTTTTTTCCCCAAAAAATAACCTTTGAAAATGGAGTGTGTCTTATACGCTGGTATGTTTTATATGCTGGCAAATATGGTAATCCTTTTCTTTCTACCCAATCTTATATGTGTTAGACAGAATACAAAGAGATTCCTTTTCCAGAACATTTTAGGCTAACGTTTTTCATCACACTGGCTATGCGGTTGGCATACTTTGTAATACATGTAAAATGTTGGAGAAAAGAAAAGAAAAGAACAGAAAAGTAGATCCATTTGATCCTTTTCTGGAGTGACACCTGAAAAGTATTTTCATGCTTCCTGTGGCAGTATAATGGAGACAGTTACTACATCTTTTGAAGGCTTTTATAAGTATGCTGTTTATTGTGGAACAAAGCTTCAGGCAATTATACCTGCCATCTTCATTTCCCAGAATGCTACTGCTGTTTGGACTACCAAAGCAGTGGGGCCCTGGACTTACGCGTGGTAGATTATATCTATTGGCACTGCAGCATTTTAGTACTATGAAGATTCTGTAAACAGCTGCATAAATCCTTTTCTTAGTAACAAGTGTGAAACTGTACTTGACAGTGGATCACATGTCCAGTGAAAACTGTTGCTGGACAGTTTACCCTATGTTGGATGTCATAGAAATGAAAAAGTTATAGGGAAAAAAAAAAAACTAAAATGATCAGGGCAATTTTCGTTTTCCATACTAGGAAAGGCTAAACCATGCTGAACTTCCTAGTCTTGGGTGAGAAAAAAAGAAATAATATGATAGTGTTTCATCATTTTCCATAATCCTTGAACAGAAGATTACCCACTATACTTGATTTGCAGTAGATGCTTAATTTAAAGAATGCATCATGGAATGCATAATTAAGATGTCAAATACCACAAGATGTGATGATGGCTGCTAGCTCAGATAGACTTATTTGTTTGTTTTAAGAATTACGTAAATTCATGATCCATAGGTCTACCTGTGATTATTGCCTTTGTTATAGCAGCTGTTCTTGGACTGTATGCCTCACATTCTGAGGAAAAATGAAAGTGAACACTGCCAGCTTCATCCCTTGTTTGCAAATTTCCTACAGGCACCCAGTTGTCTACCCCCATAAGCAGAATGTTAGACCAGATGGGCTGTTAACATAGTGATTACTATTAAAAACATTTTATTTCACCTTTCCTGAAAAGTTCAATGCAGTTCTTATGTTTTTATACAGTATTGTACTGCTTTCTTGTTTCTACGCCACCATTGCCACTTAGAAACAATCAATTTGTGATGGTACAATGTTGATTAAATTTAAAAAAATCTGAAGCAGGCCTTGCAGAAGTAGAAATGCAAAAGCCTCCATGCAGATCTTCTTCAAAATTTGTTATAGAAAAGAGCATGTTAGTGCAGATTACAAATACCTGTGTTCATACAGAAACATACCTATAGACAACTAAAAAGGCATCAAGCTTCTTTCATTTAAAATATTATACACTAGAAACTATTCACAATTATGATACATCTATATATACACACACACACATATATACACACATACACACACACTATATATATATATATATATATATATATATATATATATATATATAAAATTAAATTTTCATTATTCATAGCGTAGAGGTAGTTCACACATGCAAGTGCATCACTTGAGAAATGGAACATTAAGTGCTAGTTTGCATATAAGATAAGCACTAGAGCAATAATGCATTGAATCTGAAGGAGTACTTCCAGAAAATGCCCTCATCCAACAGAAGCTTCTAGAAATAGAAATGGGGTGAGGTATTTTTTCTTGATTCTCTTCCTCTCAGACTGTAAGGGTGGAAAAGAAGCTAAATGTATGCATTTGTGGGAGAGGTGAATCAGCAAAAGCTGCAGTGTACTTTCATTAATAGGAGCCTTACAACCAACTCATTAATCTAATAATCTTTACATAAATGCAAAATACATGTGGGTTATAAATACACACACACACACACACACACGTATATCTTATTTCAAGTTTATTTCAAATTTAAGCCTTTGGAGTTACTTGATATGTAATAATGAATTGGATATAGAAGTTTTCTAAATAAGCAAGACAGGGATAAAAGAACTTGTAAATCCAAGTGCTTACTTAGGAAGGACTGCAACAAGAATTCTTTGGTGTATTACATGTACATTTTTATAAATGTATAGATATATATAGATTATTTTTAGGATATGTTTAGTAGGAAAAAATGAGTAGACAAACAAATAAGTGAAGCTGGGAAACACGAACATAATGTTATTGTTTGTTCATGTTTTGTTTTTTGTTTTCTTCTCTTCGTTTTGCTATATGCGAGTGTGGGTTTATATATATACATATGCGTATAAATGTATGTGTATAAATGTATGTACAGGGTTATGCATGTGTATGTATGTATATAAAAAAAATTCGTATTTGTCATGTTCAATAAAAAATAAAATTTAAAAAAAAAATTAATAGGAGCCTCCATTGCATCAGAGCCTTTTCCATAACAGGAAAGGTTTATTTATTTATTTATTTATTTAAGGATAAGACTTCACTGTTATTCAATAATACACAATGATTGGAATGAGAAAGTAAAGTAAACATTCAGCTTTACCTTTTCTGGATTTAATGTAAAATCTGAAAGACCCCTTTCACTGTGATTATGGCCCACCTCATACATATTGTATGATGGGTTTCCAATTTCTACATTGATTCCTCCATTTATTATTGGTTGTCGTCGGATTGTTTTTGTCCTACAATATGTCAGGGAAAAAATAGTGAATAAATCTCTCTGTGATACTATATACAGAAAGGCGCAACCTGTGATTCTAGGAACTATTACTCTGTGCACATATACCAGTGTGTGAAAGGGTCATACCAAGGTAAAATTTCTAAGGGCTTGTGATGATATTAAATCTTCACTTACAGATAAAAGAAACAAATTAATATTTTTATAAACAAACATAATATTGAGATATACATTTCTATTATACTGTCAGAACTGCTTATTCAGTGTGTGTCACTCTTCCACTGCATCTTCTGTCTTCCCACCCAATTCTTTTCACGTGAAGATTCATGCTAGGTCAGACTCTTTAAAGGCCTATCAGAATTCTGTTCTTTGACCAACTAGATACCAATGGAAAGTCGACAAGACAACATGAAGGCCCACCAGGATTCCGTCCTTAGTCTCCTTTTATTCTCTTGCTATACTCTCTGCCGGGGTAGCAAGGAGAGTTATCTTGAGTAATCAAATAGTTTTCAGTTCCAGCTACAAGTTAATGACAGCGGGTGTCTTTTAGCTCAGAATTTTTGTCTGTAGATGCTGGTTTGACATATCTGTTTAGATGGCTATTGCTGTATCAGTTTCAACATATATTCAATTTCAACTAAATTGCATGGCTTTCCTCTCATGCTGCCAGCTCCTTAATCCCTTTTCAAATCTTCCAACAACATCAAAAAAACAACCTGATGTTCTTCTTTTCCTCAATCTTCTATAACGTACATTCAATCAATAGTCAAAATTATGTCCCCTTTTCTTTGTCCTCTTAAATAAAATTTAGGTACATGCATAAACAGTCTTTCACCTGAGTATGTGTCACCTTTCCTTCTCATGTGTCAGTCCTCTCCCTATTACTCAAAACATCACCATACTCAAGTCATTCAAATAATTTACTGTCTGTAACACAGACAATAACATCTGTCTCTTCACATTCCCTCACTGGTTTTCTGTCCTTTTACATATCTAGCACAACTTTTTGTCTTAACCTTTAATAGCTATTTATGAATATGTCCCATATTCTCATTCCTATATGTCTCTTGTTCTTTGTTTCTTTTTATGTTGCTGTCCAAATTCTTCACTCTTCTCCATCAGTTAGGTCATCATCAACTGGATGAAATTGCCTGTTCTCTTAAATTGCTATGCCCATTCTCTGTTGCTGTCACGTGTCTCTTTACCCTTGATTTCCAACTACAGTTAAGCTTTAACTAAGTATATCCGCACAGCCTAAATACCCTAAGGTACCATCTCATGTGATCTTGGAAATTAATCAGAGATAGCCCTGGCTAGTACGTGGATGGGAGACCACTACCAAATACTGGGTACTGTTGTCAATATTTTAGAGGAAGGAACTGGCAAAACTGCATCTAATTATTCTTTGCCTAAGACAATGCTATGAAGTTCATGGGGTTGCTATAAGTTGACAGGTGACTTGAAGACACACATGTGCGTGCACACACACACACACACACACACACATGCAGTGTATCTGCATGTGTTCCTATTTTCTGACCCTACTGTTGCTTCTGTGTTCCCTTCCCCTGTTGTATTTCTCATTGTCTCTTTTGGATTAGAAAGCTTTTCAAGTCAGGAGATTACCCAATTTTTGCCTCTGTAACCGTATGAGATTCCATTTACATGTGTCAAGGAGTTCAAAATAAAATAGTCAGCTTCATTTAATATGATTTGTGCCTATAATCAGTTCAACAAACTACCTGGTTTTTTTCTAGTTTTAGCTACTTATTATGTTTCCAAATAAGACATTTTAAATAACTTCAATGAAAATATCCATTGGTGGCTTGTGCCTCGCCTCCACTCATAACATGAGCTGCTTGTGAAAGTACCAATATGGCTTTGGTAATGCATACTGCAAAGATATAAAATCTTTATGTTGTCTTCAGGAGGTATCTCCTGTGGTCTGTGATCCTAATTCCTCTCCCTGCACCCCTTCTGTTGTACATTTTCATCTTTGGGGTGCTTTTGCTGCTGCTGCCTTTCAAACTTATTGCAAAGTAATTTGTTACCATTAACATTATAAAACTCATTAAGTTGCTTATTGCCTTGATTGTTACCCTTTTTAAAAAAAAACCCTTTTTTTTTTAAAAAAAAGAGGGTTAATAGAAGTATGATATAGATATTGTGCTCAAAATTCCTCTAAGATGGTTTTAAAGTAACATAAGGTTGCCTGCATTGTCATGTGTCTGGCTGTACGAATATATATGGGTGCTTTTTGGCTATCATCTGTCCTTGCTGAGACCCTAAGTGGCTGTTGGGCACAGGAGGAAGGTGAGTTCCCTGGGCAGAGAGAAGAGCACATGGTAGAATTCAGCTTGGCAGAACTTTTCATTAAGTCATTACTGTGAGGGAAGCTTTTTTTGTTTTTTTGATTTTTTTGGAAGCTATAAGCCTTCTGTAAGCCATGGTTTGTTCCTCAAGAATTGCATACTAGAGAATCCACCTTATGTCCCTTTTCTTACATGGCAAACTAACCTGCACCCCAGCCACAGCAATTTTGTGAGTCTGGAAGGACAGTTGGCATCCAGTAAGCATCCAAATAGGTTCCTGCGGCCAGACACACAACAGGAAAGAGACCTTTACTTACATTCTCCACAATTATATTATTGAGAGAGAAAAACCATAGAGTACATCCTGCTAGAGAAAGACAATCTATTCCTATATGTTTCCTTGTTTCTCTCATGAAGTAAGGTGAGCTGCAGCAGTCACCTCCTTCCCTTTACCAGCCATTTCAACTCTCTGGGAACTGATGTATAAGATCCTGATGAAGATCATCTTGTGAAAAAGAAGTAAGGGAAGAGTATGTGTGGGGGATATGTTTGCATATTGTATGTAGCCATCATGATTAGCAGCCATAAACTTATCCGCCTTGAAGTTGATAAGTCTGGGGCTTGCAGAATTGTCATTCTCTTTCTTGAACACATCCGGGATTAGACAGAAAACATGGCTGTTTAATGTGGCTGATCTGTGAACCAGATGACTAAGTGGCAAGGAAACCTGCCATCTTTGGCAGGAAAACTTGTACCTGGTACCGGGGAAGACTAATTTGTTATTCCCACCAAGGATGAAACTCTTAACATCACATATCTCTCTCTCTCTGTGTATGTGTATATATATAAAAAATACATGCTGTGGGTCCTTCCCAGCCCAGCTGCTTTCCCTTTCAACATAGCTCCTCACTCTGGGACACACTGGGGATGGGGATATTGGTGAAAAATGTTTACTTTTCTTCTATTTGCTGTTCTTCTTTTTTTTTAAAAAAAAAAGTTTCAGCATAATTTTTTTAAAAAAACAAAACAAAACTCTGGATCATTGACAGGGAAGATTTTTCATCAGGATCACAGCTTAAGCAGTCATGGTTAAACCTCTCTTCTCTGTGTTCTTATTTTCTGCCCTGTGTATGGTATTACACGAAAACAACAATTCTGATGCCTTCAAGGAAGTGTTTAACATTATGTGTAGTTTGTTCTTTAATTAAGCTTTCAGTTTAGTTCCACACTGCATAATAAATAATGTCCACAGTTAAATTCATTCTTTCCTCTTTATCTTGAAAGCTACAATGTGAGATACCCTTTTTGCAGCACCTTCACTATATTCAGTTAGGCTCATGCATAGTTTGTCTCTCCTAGACCATCCCAAGAAGAAAAGTCTTACCTTCGCTTCCTTTTACAAAGGAGCAAGCCTATTACCAAAGTAGTAACCAATGTCACCAACAGGACGAGTGGAACAATGATTGCAATACTTCCTGCAACAAACAGAAGCAACTTTGATTAACTGTAATACTAACAAGTGACAAGGAAACTGTGAGACATATCTCAGCAATTACGCTGGCATGCAATATGTATTGTATATCACATTTTAACAACCAAATGTGTCTTATATAGGAAGTTAAGCCAGGACCCTATAGAGTAGCTGCCTGCTGAATTTGCTTCTACAGTCCAAACTGGGAGGGAAACACTCCAAACAGTCTCTGCTGTAGCCTCCCTTGAATTTTCAAATAGTGCTTCACTTATCTGGAAAATCTCCTCAAGCTGTTCTTTGTGGGTGTATCTGGGCATATCACAAAAGAAAGCAGTGGGGAAAGGAGTGCTAGAAAGTTCTGTTATATCGGCATGGTACAGTGCTACATTTGAGCTATAAGATATATCCCAGGGTTTTTTTTGCCAAAAACGAAAAAAATGGCAAAAATGGCTCAAGAATAAAACTGTTCAAATAAAAACAAGAGTATGGCTATAATGTCAAACAGATTGAAAAAAACAGGTAAAACACATAAGTGCAAAGAAATAACAGCAGCCAAACAAATATACCTCTTGAAATATACCTCTTTTTTCTGAGGAAAAAAAAGTTGTACCCCCCCCCCCGCCCGTTTTCCATGTAGATAAAAGGATGGTAGAGAGGGAGAAAATCTAGTCTTCCTTCCAGGTCTTTTCATTCTACAAACAGAGGCCCAGGACCTATAGTTTGAAGATCTTTCCCTGGGTTCACTGTGCTGTAGTGGTTAGATAGCTGGACAGAAACTTGGGAAAACTAGGCTTAGTTTCTGCCACAATTTCAGGCAGTCATTCTAGTTTTGCTTATACGTTTTTGGCTGGGATTAAAAAGAGAGCAGGAGGAATATTTTGTACTCCATCTTGGAATCATTGCAGGAAAAAGCAAGGGACAGAATGAAAAGTGTTAAGTATGAGTAGGCTTGGTTGCTATCACTGGCTATTATCATCTTGACTGCTGTCCTCCTAAAAAGACACTAGTGCCACTAGTTGAATTTTGTTTTGTGATTTTCCCCATTGGGTTTGTGGTGCTCAAGTTCATGAGCTTCTGAAGGAAATGAATTGGCAAAAATGGGAGTTCTGATGCACCCCCATTCATGTATGTTATTTTTGCCTTTTCTTTCTCCCTCAGTTCCCCCTGCAGCCCATTTGTTCACAGAAGTGTACAGCAACTGTAAAGAGGCCTCCGGAATGATCAGAATAAACATAGTACATGAAATAGCAGCTAAAATAGTATTACTCTTTAAAAAAAAAACCCAAACAACAACAGCAACACACTTACTTGTACTGATATTGTCAGATTTGCTGCTCTTGGGAGCTGGTCGCTCACACTGTGTACCTGACCAGTTTGTGGAGCATCTAAAATAACCCAATGAAGATAATAAGATTAACTGATGTTCACAAATCATAAATATATTTATTAAATCAATTAGACAAAATCCACATGAATGATAAGGAAGCTGTGTAGTACCAGAGTGAATAGGATTTGCTGTTGTTATAGGGTAATGATATTCTGAGTATTAATTTTTCAGTATTTATTAAAAAAGATATAATTATGTTTTATTAAAACAATATAATTATGTGTGTTTTATTAATTTTTATTTATTTAAAATAACTACTTTTATTTAAATAATAATTCAGCAATGACAGTTTTCTGCAACTGAATTTAGGTATGAAAAAACTGCAAAAAAGGCCGATATAGCTACTTGTTTTCATACTAGGAGCTACTGCCATTAAACATTCACAAAACCAGGTAGAATCAATAGAATCAATTCAGCTATTTGCACATTAATTTTGAAATTGCTTTGATATTATTATGCTCTTCAGAGGCTTTTACAAAACATGCTGACTTAGGATTAGCTTTTGATTAATAGCAACATCAGAATAGAAATATCATTTTATACACACACACATACATACACACACACAAACACAGAGTCTGATTACACTACTAATTAATTGTGTTCCTGTGCAATAATTGTGCTTTTGTAAACAGACCACAAATAAAAACTTTATTTAATGAAAAACATTCTAATGTGGCGTGTACTTTCTTCTTATGCCATTCAGATTAGCTGATATGAGGGCTGCTTTTAGTTCATTGTTAATCATCTTAAAACCTTTGATTAAAAAAGAAGAAGAAGAAGAAGAAGTTTCCAATCCATTGGGAGTCATATTTTTTAAATCTTAGTTTTAGTATATAAGTATATAAAAAGTGCACATAGCAGCACCTTTAAAGAAAAGGCAAATACTTGTTTGCATGTACAAAATAATTTTCATCTTGAGATGGTGCCTAACGAGGCATAAACACGCATCATCTTACAAAAACAAATGTGAATTTGATGCTAAAAAAAATGTGAATGTCCTTCTAAAATTTATTTAGTTGGAATAATGCTCCTCAATTTCTATGAAACTTAAATCAAGATAGCTATGATTAGAACCACAGCCTTTGGGACAAATCTGATTTCTACTCTTTTCCCCCCTTACTTCAAATATCAAGTCCAAAGAATGAAAACACACCTTCTGCCAAATTATTCATATAATACTGCCTATGTATTAATATTTATGAAACACTGCAATTCTGTAACATTAATTTGTTGATCAAGATTATTATATGTTTTCAATGCATATGCTTCTCATTTAAGATCATACAGAATATGAATGCAAAAGAGGCTCAAGCATGAACCCAGAAAACCTAGTTGAAATAACCTAATTAATAACTGACTTTTCCATGTTTCCCCAAGGTTTTCTTGTTTTCTGCTTCTTTGGAGTCATGATCCTTTCCGTTTAGAGTGGTGCTGAAGGTTTTATTTCAAAACTCAGAATCCCTACTATTAATAGTAATGAGTGCAGGCAAAACAGAACCACAAAGAATCAAGAGGAATTAACATGCTTGTGGAAAATAAAATTTCAGAAGTAACCCCCACCAAAAAAATAAAAATAAAAAAAATACAGTTTGGCATCAAACCACAGAATACTGATAGTTTAAAAAGAAGTCAGTAAATCTATATTTGGGAATGCAAGTTCCCTCCCCAGTTCCTTCAAGCTCAGTTTTTGGGGCTGATGGAAATATTTGGAATTTTGAAACAGTGCCTTGGGCATTACCACACAATGGCTTGTATGCGAATGAGTGTATTCACACCAGTTCCTATGCATATGTGCTTGGGTGTGTTTGCACTCACTTTCTCCTTTTGTCTCCTTTTTTAGTTTCTAGTTTCTGTATTTCTTTTCTCCAGATGCTTTTTTTACTCTCTAGCTTCTCTCTTTTGCTGTGACTGAGTGCTCCCTTGCCTGTTCTCTGTCTCTCCTGTTTTCATACACAGGTTCTACTTGTGAGGTCTCTGAAGCTTGGAAAGATTACTTTTTTAGACTACAACTTCAAGAGCACACCTGGGGAATTGTAGCCCAAAAAGTAGCTTTCAAAGCTTCAGTCTTTTCCAAATATTTTGTAATTAGGAACATATCTCAAAAGATCTTTTGGCAACTATTTCCCTGTACAAAACTGGAAGGACCTGAGTGGTTTATTGATGCCATAGCATGAGCAAGCACTGCAGTAGAGATTGCTGGTTTACAACATCCTAGAGGAAAGTATACGTGTCCAGCAGAAATCCCGAAGAGGAGTAATTCATGAAGGTGAGGATACATTGCAATATTTTACTGACATGATAACTTTATTACAGTTACAGATTAGACCCTACAGTATAAACAAGTACAAAATAAATAGGCACCAATGACATATCTACAAAAAATTCTAACATATATGCAAACAATGAAAAAAAAGTTTTCAGTAACGGACCCAGTGGGCCCTGCTACTTTTAATGAAATTAGTAAGAGAGTGTGACCAATGGTTCCTAGCAGCAGAAGCTAGAACAAACAATTTTGCCATCTTACATTTAATTCATTAAATTTAATTTCATTAATAGAATCTGAAAGAACAAAAGTACAATAAAAATTATCAGCTCTGTCTGGCAAGGCTGCTAAAACCAGGATAATTTTTAAAAAGCAATATGGTGTATTTCAAACATGATGATTGACAGAGAGTAAATGGAACTAAGGCATTTCTGAATATTTCTCATTTAAATGGTAGAGCATTAAAGTGAGCCAAAGTGAAAGCCTCCCTCTATATAGGTTCCTATAGAGCATTAAAAATAAATGGTTGGGACTAAATAAGTAGTAGGAACATTTTCTTGTAGCTAGCACTCATAAGTTTTATGTTTGCATTTAACAACTGAAAATAGTGAGAAGGCTGAATTGAAAAAGAAAAATATGACAAGGCAATTACTCTCTAACATTTTGCTAGTTTACCATTTATACCCAAATCATGTCAAACATAGATCTCTTGCTGTTTGAATCTCTATATTCTAGTCTTTAAATGGAATAGCCTGTTACATGCAAAAACTGAATTTCATGATAGGGATCCACTTGTATAATAACAGTTTTTGTTCAAAAACTGGACAACATTTCAAAAGATTTCCTTAAAAACATTTATCCGCCTAAACCAAGTCTTTGAAATTGTAGCATATGAACAAGAACAACTTGACTATCTCTACTAAGACAGCAGTTGCTGGAATCATGGAAACTCATGTTCAAAATGGTTGCTTTCATTATCTTAGGGACTTTCCATACTACACTGTTACAGTGGTTCTGCTTTCAACATCCTGTGGAATTCTGGTGTTTTAGTTTATTGAGTCCAAAGCTCTCTGGCTGAGAATTCTAGAGGCTCCTCCCTAAACTGCAAAGCGATACTACTTTATCTTGTGTTGTTTGATACTTTAATATAAATATAGACCTGGACCACATGCATAGGCTATGATTACATTTGCAGCTGCAGTTGCTTTGTTTCTGAAAAAAATTATAAAAGGGAAAGAGATTGTAGAGTAGCATTTAAGGTACTTGATGGACTTTTAGCCAAGAAAGAAAATTTGATGCCTTTTTCTGTGCATGTACAGAAGTATGTTACACATACACCAAAGCCTCTTAGCATCCTGATCTTAAGCTAACAAAACCTAAGTTTTTTTTAAAAAAAGGAAAGAAAACATAACATTTGTGTCTATCCATTCTATACTTAGCTTTACTGAAGTAAATAATAAGGATCTTTTTCCTATATTTATGATTCATTCATAAATAGATTATCAAATGACTGATCAGCAGAGCTTTCCTAACTCAAAATGCTGCTGGCTGTAGCCAATCAGGATTAAGCAAAAGTCCCTTCTACTGGCAGAAATGCACTTTAGCAGCAGAATCCTTCCTCTAGTTCACATCAAAACACTTGCCAACAGAGTTACCTGTGGACAGAACTACTCTACTGGCTACGTTGTACTAGCGGAAAAGAGAAAAAAAGGGTGGAGATGAGTTGGAGTGAGGGACCAACCAAGTTATGCTGAATCCAGACTTCTTCTATGTCATGGACACAGTGATAATGCAAGACTACAATATTAGGCCAGAGCATGTGGTGTGCGTGTGCCAAGTTGCCTGTTGATTTATAATGACCCCATGAATTTCACAGGATTTTCTTAGGCATGGAACACTCAAAAGTGTTTTTGCCAGTTCCTTCCACTGAAATATAGCCTACAGCATTTGGTATTCATTGACAATCTCCCATCCAAGAATTAACCACAGCTGACCTTGCATAACTCCCAAAATCAGATGGGATTTAGTAGGTCTAAATAACTTCCAGTACCTTTAGGCTCTGAGCATTTTAGATTTAGCACAACTTCAGCTGGTCTAATGTCAGCTCACCTGGAGCTTGACCATCTTGGCCTATTAGGATTGTGCTTTAATGTTGCAGTCCTTTTTGTACTTACCTGGGAGTAAGTGTGATTGATTTTAGTGAGATTTTCTTCTAAACAGATGCTTAAAGAAATACACTGTAAAATCATTTTCTGTTTTCAGTTGTTTAATGCCCGTTTTGTTTAGTCTTTACTTTTTCTTTGAATTTGAGTAAAGTATTTTGGTTTCTTCAGAATGATACGGCTTAGGACAAAATGAGATGAGCTGGTTAATGTAAAATGATGATCATGATTTAGGAAACAAATATGAGGGAGAGAAAAAGACTATTACAGTTTTGAATGCCATGGATTATCTTGGGCACCAATGTAATTTTAACTGGAACTAATCCCTTTTATATTTTTCATCTTTGAAGTGGCTAGTGCACAGTCTCATCCAAGACACAGTATCATTAGATACTGCTAACTTGCACATAATTCTACGATGAACAAATAAAACTCAGACAAAACTTGTAAGACACAATACCATTTTTCCTTCATTACATTCCCTCACAACAGCTTGTTATGTTAGTTTTGTTTGGGAGTGGCTCATTTTACAAACAATACAATGGTCTTCACCTCGTATTGGCAAACATAGTATTTTTGTTAATTTATTACATCAATAATAGTGATGAAAAATTGTATTGTATTGTATTGTATTATGTATTATTGTATTATGACACTGTGTATCAATTGTTGCTTAGACATTCAACCTCACTGTTGTTTTAAGTATACTCCTCAAACTAGTCAAGGAAGGTGAATGACACAGGGATGATAAATCAGCATATAGCTGCTGTTCTTAATTGTCAGTTTATACTTAGGCCCTTTCAGCACGACATCGCTGTCTCATTTTTGCCACAGGATGGCAGTGGAAGGCAGGTTGCGCTTCCACACAACATCATCACCGTCTGCTGCCATCCTGTCGTGAAGCACAGTTTTCGCTAAACAGAAAAAAAAACGTTTTTGTGTCTGCGATCGTGCGGCACTCCCGTCACTTCTGACCATGCAGAAGCTGCAGAGGCGCATTGGTGACGCTTCCTTCCATAGCGTAGCAATGGAAAAAGCCCAGCTGAGCTGCGGAAGGAAGACATGGCGCCATTGCGTTCCCTTCTGCATGGACCGAGTGGGCACAGAGGGGAGTGTTGCTGACGCGCTCCCTTCTGGACCTGAGACTGCAGCGAGACAATGTGGAAGAGCGTTGTCGTGTGGAAATGGCCTTAGACTTGCCTACCCCTACTACCCAAAGACATCTGAGAACTCCAGATATATGTCTCATACCTAAATTCAACTGCTAGGTCCATCCAGAGAAGATCCATTTGATCAATGGGATATTGATTTGACTTATCATTCAGTCATTAATGGTCTATTGTAGTTGAGCCTAGTAAAGGGATTTAGGCGAACCACTCTGCATAGTCAAAATGCAATCAAGTCAGTCATAGACATATATTTAACTGGCCTAGCACATGCCACAAGCAGTGAGGAATTGACTGGCAACCTTCTCTGAATAATGCATAGCTAATCAATGGTGGGAATATTTAAGTCTATCAGATCCATATTCATATTCCATATATTCCACATTCCAGTATTCTTGCCTGAGCAAACCAGCACCTGTGTGCCCTGTCTTTGCTATCATGGGCATGCCCTTCCCTCTTCTCTAAGTTTGTGAACACCTGGTTGGTGCCTGCTTGCATGTCCCTGGGTCATCTCCTTTTTAAGTCATAGAAAGTAATTTTCAAAAATGATCTTTTATTTGCATCCCTATTTTAATTCCTGCCATTCAATCCTACAGTCATTAATTTCATCCATCATCCATCATCAGCTCATCCATCCTTCTTTGACCATCTCCATCCTTTCTAGGAAAGTTTCTGATGAACAGCTTGTTGCTATTTTCTTTCTCTTTCAATAAACTTAGACATGTTTCTTTAATCCTGTGAGTATCTTAAAGGCACATATCTACCTGGATGAAACAATCTGAATATTACTCATATATAGTTCCTTTGTAGTTTGGTTTCCATGCTGATACCAGATGTTATACCAGATATGTCTCAGATTGTTGTCCAAGATAATAGGTCCAGTATCACACTGGGAAGGGTTTTCTCCTTACATATTATTTAAACTAAAAATATTTCTAAAATAGTTAAAAATAGTTAAAAAAATTCTAAAATAGTTAAAAAATTCATATCACAGAAGACCTTGTCAATAATTATCAGACTCAAATTCTACACTAAAATTATGAACATTTTGTACTATGAAAAGTAATAGCCTAACAAACAGCTTAACAAATAAGTGGATTAGTAACCTTATTTGCTGCCTCTAGTTGTGAGAGTAGGGTAGTCCAATTGTATTATTTGATTAATCCTTGCCATGTGTGAGGAGCAAATTGAGACCCATGAAGATGTGTAGGCATGAATTAGACATGGGGTGATGAACTGGTTTGTAGTACACTCTACATGTTTTGGTGTGTCTGTGGCTATTATTTAGTTTTAATATATTATACCGTCCTTCTACAAAAACACAAAGAAACTTTTAAGAAATTTAAACCATTACAACTTTAGGATTAAAAACATTGATAACAATGTTTTAACAATATAGAA
Source organism: Cyclura pinguis (assembly GCA_030412105.1). NCBI lineage: Eukaryota > Metazoa > Chordata > Lepidosauria > Squamata > Iguanidae > Cyclura > Cyclura pinguis. The sequence continues at coordinate 242,330,716 of CM059599.1, read as the reverse complement.
ACATAAAAAGAACCATACTGGATCAGATCAAAGGCATATTTAGTCCACTTTCTGTTCACATTGTGGCCAAACACCTGCCTAAGGGAAGCCCACAAAGTAGACCATGACTCAGTGAAGAAAGATTTCCTTTTATCCCTTCTGAAATTCCTATCCTTCAAATTCAGTGGATGACTTCTTTCGTTTCTAGTATCACAAGAAATGGAGAAAAGTTTCTTCCTCTCTCCTTTCTCCATAACAAGCACAGTGTTCTGAATATCTTATTACCTTTTTTCTAAGCCAGATAATCCTAAATATTTTGACCTTTCCTCACAGGGAAGTTGTGGCTGTTCTCTCCACCCCCCTACACACATTTTCCATCTCTCAGGTATTTTCAGTTGCAGTGACCAGAAATGTATACAGTATTCCAGCCTGGAGAGGAGTGACTAGTGGGATGTCTTGGGGTTTTGTCCTAGACCCTCTCCTGGAAGAGAGGAAACACTTAGCAAATCTGCAGCTACCACCAAATTGGGAAGGTTAGCTAATACTCCAGTAGAAAGAATCTGGAGAAATGACAATTTGTTCCTTATCTCATCTTCCTCTTTTTTAATGTGTGTATTTGTATGTGGTTTTCAGTTAATAAAATAACATCTTCTCTAATCCTATGGCTGCTATGTTTGGTTTGAAGGTTTTAGTAAGGGACTGTACAAAAATCTTTTGGAAGGCCAGTTAAATAGTATCCACAGGGTCACTCAATTCCATGTGTTTATTAGTAGTTAGAGAACTATAAAAATAGTAAGTTAGACATTATCTTAACAGATGTCATATTCACCCTTTTTTCATTAGACGATTGCCTTTATGTTTGATTTTTTTTCTCCTTTAACTTCACTGATTTACTGTAATGGCATGTGATTTCAACCCCTCCCCCTGACACCTTAAGTACCTTTATGCTATGTTGGCCATTCTTCAGTTCTTTGGTATAAAGGCTAATCATAGAGACATGGATTTGTATTTCGGTTAGAAGATCAGTTGTTTCACATTTGAACTATGTAAAAACTCCTCAATGGATTCCATCTTGAACTGATGATTTTATTGCAATCTATCAACATTGTCTAGAACCATAGACTCCCAGATTTGTTTCACATGTGCTGTTATTTATCTAGGTCATCCATCTGTCTGTCTGTCTATCTATCTGAAATGTGTCTTTTTTGTAGACAGGGGCAAGGAAGCATGGCAGGTATAATGATTTTGTGGCAGCTGCTATCTCCACCCCCCACCCCAATACTGTAGAATTTTGATGTGTTTATATGAGTTGGAGACGAAAGAAATGTTGTCATCATAGCTGCCATAAACTGCAGTTACACAAATGATGAGACCAATTAAGTCCCTTTTAGTACAAAGATAAGAAGACAACCAAGGTTTAGGGGCATTAAGCGGTAGAGAATGTAACTGCTTGGATGGTTGGAGTATATGTATCTATACTGGTAGTTTTTTCCCTGCTTGAGCTCAATGTAAAGACATTTAAGTTGCAAATGATTCAGAACCTGTTTATCTGAAGGACTGCTGTTGCCCATATGAACCTGCATATAACTATGCGCCATAGAAATCTCTCCTAAAATATTTTATATAAACTGATCTAATTTGCATGGGACATCAGGGGAAAATGCATGCAAAAATTCATAAAAATGTTAGCGTGAATGAAAATATATACAACATTATGTGTTAATATGTTACAGAAAGCAAAACAGAATGATTTCTCCATCTTTCCCATCAGCATGTTTTGTGTAAGTAAGCGGCACTTAGAAGTACTTGTTTAAAAAAAAATAGATCTCTAATTATTTTGCATGCTGGTGTGGGTGAGTGAGATACACTTCCCAATACCCTTAATTGTTGCATGGTCCAGAAAGCATGATTTTGGAATGAATGTGTGTGGATGTGGGTGTGCACGTCCTTGTGTGACTGTGTATATATGTGCACAGACACCTGTATACAGAATGTCCAATGAATAGCATAACTTTGCAAAAGACATATAGGTACACTGCCTACCATTAGCCATTATTTGTAACAAATATGTTGCTACTCATGTAGACTTTGGCTTTTCATAAAAATATTACTTGTCTATTTCCCATCTAGTCCCTTAATTTTATTGCAACTCAGCTTATTTTTCACACAGTCCCTTAAAGCTATCACACTTCAGCTTCTAATAAGGTTAAAGTATTATTTCAAGGAAGACTGTATCTATGCTATGAAAAGAGTTCTATCGAATGAAGTATACTTATGAATAAACATGAGTGTAAAAGCAGCAACAGTTAACAGCCACTATGTGTACTTAACAAAAGTAAATGTAAATAAAATAGTTCATGGAAATCCCAATACTTAACGTACTCTGGGAGCTCACATACTACTAAGGAATGTAAGATTTGCACTGTGGAGGAAGTATAGTAAATACAGCATATGGTGGCCAAATTTATCTTAAATAACTGAAGTAACAGAAGATGTTCTGTTAACCTTTCCTATCAATACATGTGCACCAAGACAACCTTATACAAGGAAAGAGAAAGGTTACATGTCACTTTTCTGAAAAGCTGCTGCTGGAATTAACATTTAAACTGTTTTGGGGAAATGACAATAGGCAATCCAAATGTTGCAGGTCTTCCTATGAAAATGTTTCTGTATGACAATAACTCTGTAAAGTGCCTGCTATATTTCAAAACTGTTAACTGCATGAATTTGTATGTATACACAGATTAGAGATATGTTAAGATTCTGTTTGGTCTGCTTTGTTTTGCTTTTGCTTTTTCTTTTTTCTTTCCGGAGAAGGGAAATGGATACAGATTTGTCACAATTTGCCTTTAGAAATCCAACATTGCCAGATAGGGAAAATGCACTTATCTGAAAAGTGTGCATAGAAAAATGGTACCTTTTGAAACACTTACAAATACATCTAAGTCAATGATTTAGTCAGTGACTAAATACAATGACAATGACTTAAGTCAACAGCTAAATACTTCTTAATTTGACATGTTTAAAATGTGTACATGCTAACATATTAAACTCTGCAGTTCTTTCCCCATCTTAAAAAAAAAGAAGTCAGCATGAGAAGATCATAGTAAATTTGGAAATGGATAAAAGAGCAAGTCTGCAGAAACACACTTGACAGATATATATGTTTCTAATATTGATATTCTCATGTCCATATCAGGCAGTAATGTAGAACTGTCTGTAGGTTCAATCTACATGGTGAGAGACTTCAAATTTTATGGGGCTAAATGCATGCCATCACAAAACAAGATGAATAATTGTCATGTGGTATATAAAAGCTTGGAATCAGCTCCGAGTTAAGCAGTAGAGCTGCACTTTAGCCATTAAACATGCTTATTTATTTCATTGGTTTTGGGTGAATTCTGAATAGGATTGTGCCCTGCAGTTAGTAAAGGAATTCAGGAATTTAGCTCTTATCATCTGAATTTATGGGATGATTCATTTTCAGAATTTTGTTTCACAGGATAGGTGATGGGCACTGGGGTTTTTTTTCCTTCTTATAGGAAATATATATGAGTTGTGCTTGAAAGATACTATAAATTAAAAATAAATTGTGCACAGTCAATGAAAGAGTAAAAAAGTTAAGACAGCTCTTCTAAGTTGCTGTTTGTGATAATTGCTTTTAAAAATTAATTTCATATTACATTTATGAAGTTGGTTTTCACTTCAGCAACTGACAAAGTATCTGCTTGTACAATTAAGTAACACATTCCAGAATTAGAGTGTCAGGTTTTAGAATACCAGATGATGAATGTATGCATAGTTTGCCATTTTCATATACTTTGTGTTGTGGAAAGATGTGGTTATTTAGCAAATTTCCTGACAAGGCACATTATTTTCATTATGTAGTACTATAATATTTCTGTTCTAATAATATGGCAACAGTATACCCAATGCTCTATATTTTAATGTACTCATTAGCAAGACTACAAAACAAAAAGGCTGAATTTTATTACACAAATGAACCCTGAGATTGAGTATAAATTGTGAAATGGAAATGGATATGCATGATGTGAACCAATGAACTGTGGCCTGAAATGATGTCACAAAATGCTCGGCATTAAGTGGAAGGTTAAACCTACTTGCATCTCGGTTCATTAAACGCAGTTAAAGTGCAAATTCCCTCATTCTGACAGTAGTAATCACAAGGGTTCACTTTCTGGTCACAGCGCTGACTTTTAAACCCCAAAGAGCATCTGCAGAATTTCAGTAAAATACAACTAAATAAATAAATATTCTGCCTTTTTTTGTTTTAATGCATATATACAATGAAGATTAAAATTAACAGTATGGAAATAGGCTCAGCTCTCTCATAGGTGGTATATCCCGTTTTTATCTGTACAACTCCTTTTGAAAGCTATGGGAACAATATCTGTGAAAAGAGGATCACCATAGGACTCAACAAACATCTGGTGCTCTACCCTCCCCCTTTGCTGCATCCTTATAGTCTTTGGGGGGGGGGAGAAGATATGTGTATCTAGCCTTCCTGCACATCTGGGTGTTTGCTTTCTTAATTTCTGAGCTTGATTACCTTATAGCTGATAAAGGGAATGGGTGAGACTGAGAACTCCTTATAATGCCTCAGTTTGTCTGCCTATTTCCTTAGAGGAAGGAGGAGTGAGGCAACAGGCTGATCTTTCCACATGCAATCATTATGTCTACGGTGGGATGATGGATCATATCCAACGAATGCAAACAATTTCTTGGCAGCAAAGGATATTTTGTATTTCTTGGTTCTAGAACAAAATACCATGAAGAAATCCCTTTTTCCCATTTTTTTTCCAATTTTAAGGAGTTCTGGAAGATGCCACAAACAAAATATGCTACAAGAGAAATATGCCCATATTTTTTCATAACAAAATAGTGTTGTTCAGTTACCATTACAATGACAGCCAGATCAAGATAGTTTGGCATAGGTTAGAAATATGGTCTTTATTTAGACATGGTTTACTTATGTCTTGAGCATATGCTGAACTGTTTGAAAGACTGAAGTCTGCAGGTAAAATCATAAGCTGAGAAAATGAGGCACCTACTGCTAGGTTACAGGGGTATGAGATTCCATTGTAAATGCCATTTTATTATTGCAGAACTTATGTAGCTTTTAAATTCTTTAAAAGCATTATCTTTGCTAATAGTATCATGAAGCATCATTACTGGTATACAGCTACTATTTAATACACCATGTACAAATCGATATTATAAATGTTAACCTAACGTAAGTGTTCACTTTGAAGTTGGGCTTAAAAATCCCATTTTAAAAATGTGAGTAGATATACAGCTTATGTGGCAACGGACACATTATTCATAAGAAACAAAACATCTACATTTATTATAGAACAATATGGGTTTAATATTTCATCATCTTTCAGTGATTGAAATCTGAAATAAATAAAATAAAATTAATACTTTAGGATGCCAATCATTCTTTTGCTTGAACATTCTCACAACTAAAAATAACTGGAACAGCATGAGGCTTTTTTACTACAAAAGTTCTGGGGAAAGAAGTGTTACAGTCAAAATGACACTTGAAGTTGATGAAATATAATGTGCGATTGTTAGATACAGCAGCATACTCACAAACAGACAGGTATATTTGTCTCTGGGTCCAGTTGACATGTACCACCATTGTAGCAATAGCCATCACATAATTGACAGCTGGGCGCAATCTTTCCATTTGTGCAGCTGTGATTTGTGAAAAAAATAGTCAGTGTTAGCCATTACTTTAGAATATAGTTCATTAAATTACAGGATATAGCTCATTAAATATACTTCATTAAATTACAGGATATATGTAGTCTCACTTTGAATGTACTGAAGTAAAAAAAGGATAAGTCATTGTAAGATCAGAGGTCTTTCTTTTCTATTACAAGATAAATTGTCATTAGCTTCTGATGGTGAAGTGCATTTGCTCTGTATTTTTAAGCAAGCTGACTTAATTAATACTTTCTGGGTGAAAATTAGTATCAGATGATAGGTTGTTTTGGGTTTTTTTTGATTTCATCTTCTTTTGTAGCTATGTTCTTGGTTGCAGTATGAACTACAAGAATGTGCGCATTAGGAAAAACTGAATATGAAAATAAATGCAATTTTTGTGGTTGCTGTTGACAATTGCATCAAATTAAATTTGACTTGTGGCAGCCCTATGAGAATGAGAGACATCTAATTCATCAACAGCCCTGCTGAAGTCTTGCAGATTCTGACTGTGGCTTCCTTGATTTAGTCTATCCTCTTGAAACTTAGGCCATTTCCACATTAGACTGTTACAGTGTTATTATTCCACTTTCAACATCCTATGGAATCCTGGAGTTTGCAGGGAGGGGCCTTGGCCACAGTCTTCTTCATTTCCTACTGCCTCCCGCTTTACCAAACATTATTGTCTTTTACAAATATCGTGTTTTCATATGATATATTCAAAGCATGACGGTCTCAGTTTAGTGATCTTTGCTTCTGGGGAATGTTCAGGTTTGATTAGATCTTGAGTCCATTTATTTGTCTTTTTGGCAGTCCATCGTACTCACAGAACTCTCCTCCAGCACCACACTTTAAATGAGTTGATTCTCTTCCTATCAATTTTCTTCACTGTCCAGCTTTCACAACCATATATAGAAATCAGAAATACAAATACCATCCTGATTTTGGTATTCAGTGCATGTTTTAAAAATAATTTCAGACTGGTGTCAAACTTGTTTGGAATGGACTTATGCATACTTATGCATTTTGTATGATTAAATGCATACAAAACTGACAACAGCCAGCTATTAGATCTGTCTTACCTATTTCAAATAATGAGACTAACATCTCCAAACCACTCGCCTTAATCATGTGATATGAAAATAAAGGGTGTACTAATGCTCAGGTTTGTGTCCTGATGTGAACTTTTGGAGAATTAATTTAAACAGTAAGAAACACCAGTAATTATATTGCCCCATGAGAAGGGAAGTAGAGATATGATGGTGCATTTTGCTTTAGAGAAGTAAACTCCACATGTCAGATGTCAGCCCGTATTGACTGGAGTAAAATTTCTACCAGTTCTTTATATAATATCCTGCACCTCTTATCTCTCACAGGTTGAATTGACCCTTGAGTTGAATTGCCACAAAATGTACACACACATTCCCTAGAACTGGCATCAAAGTTCTACTCCTTTTAGAATTTGTTCACAGTTCAGAGTTTACAGACTGTGTACTGTGATGCATTTAAAATTATCTATAATGCATTTAAAGTTATTTTTTTTAAAAAAAAAAATGACTTTTTCAATCATGACAAGCTGATACATTAAGGCAGATGTTCTTTTATAGACAAAAATGGTTAAACCATCTAGCTATTTGGTGTTGTCAAATGTGGAGATGATTTGACTTTTTTCTATGAAAAAGTCTATAAAAATAAAGCTTTAAAATATATTGCTTTATTTATAACAGCTGTGCTTCATATTAGAATTTAAAAAAAAATTAAAAGGGTAATCAGAAAGTTAAAAATAGTATGTTTTGCAAGCTTTGTAGTATTCTTCTTTGGACTGGATATTAATATTACACCAAAAAAATATTCAGACCTAGTAGAAAAATGTCTTTGGGCCTTATCAAAATATAAGGAATCCAGAAAATATGATTTCAGAATTAAAATAGATTTTTTAAAATAGTACCATAGAATTCTATGGATGGTATACAATTGTGGAACATGTGTCAAAAGGGGACTGTATTATTTCTTTACATTTTGTCTTAAAAAAACTGATGCTATGGCCCTGTACATACACATAAATATTGTTTTGCAAATCCTTCCCATTGGTATCAGTGACATTCCAATGTAAGGGTAAGATGAGATAGATGCTTGAAACTCATCTTGTATTTTGGGCCTTCCTCCATTCACTAAGGTCAAGGTTATGGATGAAATGGTGAACTTGTTATGCATTACAGAGACCTGGCTGAATGAGCATGTGAGAGTGGGCCAGTGCTAGCTTTGTGTATTTGGATATTCAGCGCAACCCCAACACGGGTTGGAGGCCTGTGAATGGGAAGAAGTTGCCATAAAAATGCAATGTCCTTCATGAGTCATGTGATTTTGCTAAGTTTTAAGGGTTTTATCTTGTCTGAAGAGGCAGGAAAGGGATGTTGCTGGTGTGCTGTCCATTCTACTACCTAGCTACCTAGCAGTCTCTCTGCTGAATGAGGCAATCTCTTGGGTGGTGATGGAAAACCACGGGATTGTGGTTTTGATGGACTTCAACTTTCCCCAAGGCTTCATAATGAGGCCAGCTTGACAACCATAACAACTATGGGTATGGTCCAATCCATATTCCACAACGTATCCTGGATCTCATTTTTGCTGTTGGGTGCATAGAGGGTGATCTGCTTTGGGAGGGGGTTTCAACAGTTATAGGTCCTATTGCTTGGTTTAGTTTGGCAGTAGCAGATGTTCCCTGGGCAGCTCATTTAACACAGTCTGCTCTCCTGAGACTTATGGAATCTGAATGCATCTTGAATGCTCTGTAGGATTTTCTGGGTGATAGGACTGGCAATTCCATCAAGGCATTATGAAATTATGAGAGGGCAGAAGTCATTGATATAGTTGTTCCTAAGCATCTACCCTGGTGCTGTGAAGCCTGGTATTTATCTTGGTACACACAGGGTAGACAGTACTGGAACAATTTACAACTGGTGTGCAAGTGGCTTGGGTCATGGAATAAGACTCGATGTCAGTGAAGACTCTTCATCATGGTTATTCTGCAGCAGTGAAGTTGGCAAAAAAAAAAAAAGTTATTATGCTTCTACCCTCTTACTGTCAACAAGCCACCTGGCAGACGTATTGTAAGTGGTGAGGAACTTCTTGAGACAAGACTCAGATTTCAGTTTGTTCTATAATCTCAATAGGTTATTCTATTTTCTGCAACAAATTTGCTAGGCATTTCAAAGAGGAAGTTACTTGTATTCACTCAGAACTTGGTGCCACAGTTATTACAGTCTCATGTTTCATCTAGTCAGGCTGCGTGACATCCTTTTCAGTTGCTGAGGTCTGATGATACAGACAAAGCATTTGAATCCGCCTGTCTTATCACATGCAACCATGACTGTTGGCACGTCTAATAAAATGTTGCAAAGGTGAATTGTCCAGTGGACAATTAAAGAAGTCTGTAGTGCTTCCTTTCTTGAAAAGAACCTTTCCGGATCCAGCAGTATGTGAGAATTACGGTCACATTACTAATATATTCTTTTGTAGCAAAATGCTTGAGCATGTTAAACTTCTGACATTCCTGGAGGAAATAACTTATCTGGACTAGTTTCGATCTGGTTTTGGCAAATGTACAATACCAAAACAGCCTTAGTTGCCTTACTACTTATTCTGGATGAAAGAAAAAGGGCCGTGGTACCTTGTTGGTCCTCCTGGATCTCATGATGCTTTCAGTACCATTGATAATGGTAGCCTATTGAACAATTTCTGTCAGATGGAAGCAGGAGGCACTGTGTTATAGCAGTTTCACTCCTATCTGTGGAGTGACTTCTGGAAAGTTGCATTTGGAGACTTGTGTTCAGCTCCATGGGTATTAAACTGAAGGTGTCATGGGGTTCCATTTTTTATATGATATTCAATATCTATATGAAGCTGCTGAGTGATGAAGTTTGGGACCTCAGCATTATCAAACATGCTCTGAATCAGGTGGCTCCACTATCATTCCTGTATCTGCTTTTAGCTTTCCTACATCTTGAGCTATCAGTTGAGTGAGTATAAGCTGCTAGTGGTTTGATTCCGTTTGCTGTTTTCATGTACTTCAACAAACAGTGACGCTATGGATGAAAGATTTCTGAGAGATCTTATTATTAACATCCCTGTTCCATGTCTTGCAGACTCAGGACATGGCTTCCTTGATTGAGTCAACCCACCTGATTTTGTTGGCTTGATTTGTTTTCTTCAGAATGAAAACAAGACATAGGTATTTTAGTAAATTAATTTATTAATTAGTCTACTTACAGCCCCATAAGAATGAATCCTATCTTTACAATCTGAAAGATTAATCATAATTCCAGTAAGCTTCACCACACATATGCAGTCTCTGTTAGCATAGGTATGTACTGTATTTGGTCAGAGAAGCCACAAAAACTGCCTAAACCCACCCAATCTAAGTACACTCACTGTATTAATTAAAAACATGAAAAACATGAAATGGATTTTAAATTATGGTATGGATGTGCAAAAGCTTTCTTGGGATATTTTGAGCATGCTGGTCTGTTCCAAATTTCAGTTCAGATGTAAATAATTTGCCATGTACTCCTATTTTGAAATGACCTCATTTGTTAAAAAAAAAAAACCCCTTAAGATCTAAATTCAGTAATTAATTCCAACTAGAGCAGACAGTTTAATTAATGGGGACATTTATGTCAGTTTCTTTAATCCAATGGGTCTACATTAGTTTCAACTAAAATTGGATTTAGGCCAAAATATTTGCACAGAACCTATTGGCTTAATTTATAAGCAAGTACCGCATAGTGGTACTTGGAGAGAGTTTAAGTCTTGAGTCTTGTGCAGGGAGAAAGGTGGGATATATGTAAGTAAGTAAGTAAGTAAGTAAGTAAGTAAACAGTTTGGCCTAAATCCAATTGCTGGTCCCATTTAATAAATTAGATTTACTTATGTGTTGAAAATCAGTGTTTTATTCAATGGGTCTTCTCCAGTTTTGGGTCCTCTTTGGGATCTGCTTTGGGTCCCATTTTAGGAGGAAGGTTTCCTATAAATCAAATAAATAAATGGTTGTAACTGGATTTAGGACTCTGCAAATACTGGAATTGAATACTTTCCATTTATTTTATTTATTGTAACATTGACTTACTTGCACATTACGTCATCATTCTCCTTGTCTATGATACATTGTCCACCATGACATTTTACACATTTGTCTATTTCACACTTTAAACCTTCATATCTTAGAGAACAGACACATTCTACATTGCCATCATCAGCAATGATACAGGATTCAGAATTAACACAATAATGGTGGCAAACATCTGGAACAAATCAAGAATTTACATATGTTACCAGCAATAAAATGTTTTTTAAAAAAAAAAAAATAGAGCAGGTACACAGCTTGATTAAAGCATCAACTTTTCTTACTGGATATTAGTCAATCAATAATGCATTAAAGGGAAGTGGAATAGCATCTATCCATTAACATGTCTATTACAAGTATCTTTTGTCTGTCAGTTTGTTATTTTCCAAGTAAAATACCCACCATATCTATAGAACATCAGAAAATATCAGTCTATACCTATCTTCTACTGTACTGGTTAGAAATGTGGCAGTGCTCTCAAAAGTTATATCCATTATTCATGGTATTAATATTAATTCTGCTCCTATTTATGAAATAGTGTTGCTGGTTTACATAACAAAATCTTTATAAATTTATTTTGATTGTTCTTGTGGTTAATTTACAGTGTCACATTAGTGTTGCAATGCTTATTTATAATGAGGAAAGAGTAGACCAAACAATGTAATTTATGTATGGATGACTGTTGTTCACTATTGAAAATCCTCAAATTTTTTTTTTGAAGGAAATAGACAACACTCCAACTTTTTATTTGTTCATTAATGGATTTAGTTCATCTGAAATATTCTGCTATTTCAGACTATGTCAGCAGACTTTAAAATCTGATAATCAACACAGTGCAGCAAGCACACTTAAATTTACATTTAAATGAATTCCTTTTTTTAAAAAAATGTTTGCAGAAGCAGTAAGGTAGAAACAATTTGTCTGGCTTTGGGTAAGCCTCAAGTAAATGTTTTTTTCTTAATCTGTATGTCTGTCTATGCATGATTTACATACTATACATTTTTCAGATATTCAAGTGCATTTACTTTAGGTGCCATCCAGTTTATTTAGTACTAGGAAGGACAGAACCACAATTACTGCTTTTTCATTCTTTCCTAAAAAAAAAAATCCAAAAGTTTGTATTTATTTGCTAGTCTCTTGAGAAGAAATGCATTGTATGGATTTTACTGAAAATTCCATTTAACATGTAGGTCAATCTTCTTCTTCTTTAACAGATCTTAAATTTAATAGTGTAATGTAATTACAGCCAGTGTCTAAAAGTCTTCTAGATCCTTTTTCAGTTTCAGTTTGCAGCTGAGATCAAGTCTTGGTCCTCTAACTGTTGCCACTGTAGCTCACAGAGATGAGTGGTCTAAGCCAGTTTTACTCAAAATGGTGGACTAGTGCCATTCCATGTACTATTGGCTACTGGTCCCTGATGAGGGTCCAGTAAAGAAAGAATTATAGCCAATGGATATAAATATGGTGCCAGTGTCTGGGAACTGCCACATCTCACTGCTGATATTCAACAACATTCAACATGTGAATCATAGTATCTTGAACATTTGGGTGGGCTCACTATTAAGTTGAAAACAGGACATACTGTCAATACATTTAAACATGAAAGTTGTTCAGTCTGTTCTTAATTTTAAATACCTGTAACATTTTAGATTTATTTCCTGTTACTAATTATACTTACAGTATTGACATCTGTCACCTGTATATTCTGGCTGACATTGACAATGGGGCTGATTTCCAGCAGTGACAGTGCAGGTTCCACCATTTTGACAGAAATGATCACAAACAGTTTTGTTGCAGTTTGGACCTGTAAAACCCAGTGCACAGCTGCATGTTGGCTTCCCTGTAAGATTGAAATAAAAATATGGTAAAACTAACATACTTTAATAAGGAAAAAATGTACACTTTAGAGGAAAAAAAAGAACTTTCCACTATCATATTTATGCATTACAAATAAATCGCTATTTTATATCAAGTACAACTAAATATTTTAAATAGTTATGTGAATACAGTTGATTTCCTAAATTTAGCAGAAAGAAATAACACTAGCAAGTAGAATGGATGAACCAGCTATGTATCTGATTAATGTAACATGAAAGGAATATTTTTTTAAAAATGTTTAAACTGATGAATAGAATGTACAAAGCCATAGGAGAGTTATTTCTTGAACAGAGATTGACTGTTTTAGTTTCATTTTCACAAATTGGACCTGTATCAAAATGCTGTGGTGTGTTCCACCCCCACAGGAAGAGTGATCCAATTTAGGGCACTAGACATCCTAGATCAAGAGCCTTGTCTGGTGTTCAGGTAGATAACTGAAGCCATGGTTTGTGTACCCTTGTGTAAAAATACAACAGATGATTTTTTAAGCAAGTCTGTTTCTGTGAATGTAAACTCTTGTTTACAGAGCAAAAGTTATGATACAAACCAGTGTTAATGAAGACATCTGAATATATGGAAATGATATTTCTGTGTGATCATATTTATTTAAAATGACAAAGGAAAAGCAAATTGATATTATTATCTGAAACGATTGATCAGAAATTGTACAGGACTCTTACAATCTGCACCAAAAAGTTATGTTGGCCACTATGTTATGTGTAATATGGGTATATGTGGCAGGAAGATTCTAATCATATAAATTCCTTAAAGCATGTACTTGGATGAGTAAACATGTTCTCCAATATAATGGTCCTTTCCGCACCAGGCAATTGGAACGGGGCAGTGCGTCCTTTCACAGAGGTTGTCTGCACCTTGGAGTGGACTAGGAATGGACTACTTACCGGAGATCCGCACCTCAGTCTGCTCCAAAATGACCCCAAGTGGTCCTCCAGCGTGTTTTCTAAAGACCGCAAAAAACAGGTCTTTATTTTCCTGGAACGCGCCATTGCGTTCCTGCTCCCATGTGCAGATTCGCAGGCTTGCACCAATGCAAGCTTGCGATCTGTGGAGGGCGGGCTTTAGGCATGGCGAGCTTCAGCGGTTGGTCGGGACCCACGAGCGCCATTTTGGAAGCCAGAACCGCCATTTTGGAAGCCAGAACCGCCATTTTGGAAGCTGGAAGTCACCATTTTGGAAGCCGGAGCAGTGCGGATCTACAGGCCTTGCACTGCTCCGATTCGCCCTGGACCAAGGAGGAGCCTTGCAGAAGGGCTTCAGGGACAGTCCGCGTTGCTTCAGACCTCAGAAGAAGTAGTAGGTAATGGCACGGAGAGATTCCCTCGCCTCGTGTGGAAAGGGCCAATGTGTGAAGCAAGTGTAAGTATTTGCACTCTTTTGTTCATCATTCTTACTAAAATATTTGATACTTTTTCCCCCAAGAACTGAAAATACTTGTCTCATCACTTCCTTTCATCTGTCACCTGCCTTTAATAAGTTCTGTTCCACTTGGCCAACATGTTTTGAAGAAAACTACCTGGGTGTCTTTGCTATTTTTAGCTTTGCCCTCTGCTTACTCTTGTTTCCATTGATCTTATCCAATTCTGACATGGTGATACTTTTGATTATGTCCATTCTTTAATTGCTTCTGACCAAAATCTGTGATTTTGCTGACTGTACCAGCTTATATAGTTCTACATCTCCTGCTGAAAATCGACATCAATGCTACAGTAATATATTGAAAATGAAGGCTTCCCCTGCTTTTCATCAACTCATTATTCAGTGTTACACTCTTTTGATGCTTGTAAATTACATAATCCCTATCAGGCTCCACTTTTTGACCAATTCCATTTTATGACAGTGCTCTTCTCCCTAACCCATCAGATAAGTGGGGGATGCCTATATTAATTAAATTGGTAAAAACCATTCTTTCTCTGAGGTAATCTGCAAGCAGCTCTGACATAAAGTGTCACTGTGGAGTAAAATATGTTCTTTCAGGCATCAGTACTGCACAGCTGTTGCCTCTTTGTGTATTCTTCAAAATACATATCTGTGTAAAACAGTTTTTAGTGTATTTACCAAAGATATTGCCATGTCAGCATTGGATAGCTTATTTCTATTTTGAAGTTGTATCCACAGAAAAAGTTATCTTCTATGAAGTAAGGATGCTTAAGAAATGTGTAAATGTAAATTTTAATGTAAATTAGTCTGTACCTACAGCAATTACACATGGATCAGAACAAAAGCAATGTTCAAATTTTGTTCTTTTCAAAGGTTAGAGCATTGATGTTCCTTAAAAACAAACTAGTCATGCTGCATTTTAAAATGCATATGCTGAAAAAATTGTCTAAATCCAGTTGTTAATCCCAATTACAGTAGACCCATTAAGTGGCCATTATAGAATAACTTACTTAGAAATTTGCCATTAGTTCAGTGGATCTATTTTATTGAGATTAACAAGTTTCTTTCAATGTATGCTTTTGTGACTGTACACTGCTCAGTTTTAATTTAGAATGGTTTATGCAGAGACAACATATGAAATATTTCTAAAAGTTAAATGTAGGTTGTTTGGTCTTAGGGTATAAATATGGAATGAATAAAGATTCATAATCAAAGTTCTGGCATGATTTAATATTTGTTGGATTATTAATTCAATTTAATTTATATTCTGCCTTTCCACCCAACATGCTATTTGGAATATATTGTTTCAAGTTTCATTATCCCTGTAGTGCATATGTATGTTTACATCCTGAGAAATACTAGCTTGTTTTAGGCCAACTATATAGTTTATGAATGGTCAAAAATTGGCAACCCTACTTTAACACAATCCAATTCTGAGGCTTTAGGCACTGTTATTTCAGCATTCAATATCTCCTAACATCTCATCTGGGTTTTAGTCTGATCTTTAAAGGAGCTATGTAAGGGGATGAAGTGTATCCTCATATAAGTTCAGATCTTGCAGCACTTCTTTCCATTTTAGTCTAAAACCTGCGTGAATCCACCTACATTGGAGCCACTGGCTGACACCGTTCCTGACTTAAAGAAGTGATGGTTGCTCAATGTCTGGTATATCCCAGGGCCAATAAAGGGCTCATGGGGGTGGACTTGGTCTAGGTGGAGCTCAGGAAAAAGTTGTTCTTGTGACCAGTCCATCAAGCATTTAATCCAGAGATGGGCATGTGTCAAAGCCAGCTAGTGCTTTGGCCAAAACAAGTGATATTGTATCAGCAATGATTACCTGTAGGAGTATTTTGGAGACGGCTGTCTTGCTGTTTTGTATGGTAAACTCACCAAAAGAATGTCTTTATAGGCTTTTAAAAGGGTTTGGGGGCAGAAAAATGGATTTGTTCAGACAAAAAAAAAATGTATGGGGGTCCTGAGGGCCTCTTCTTCCTCCTTCCAACACACTGAATATTTGGACCCAAAGCTATTTATCTTTGGGATACAGGGAACATCTGGGGCTGGATAATTTAGGTTGTGGCCTGCTTGGTCAGTTGCAGATGCAGTAGGTTTGCCAATATGGCAGGGAGCTTCAGCACTGAGTAAGTTTACTTGCTTTCCCATGACACTGAGTAGGTTTATCTGCTTCTTGATAGAGTCCCCAGGGGGCTTCCAAGGCCTGGCCCAGCTTGGGGCAGATATGTGGGCACCAGATTCAGGTTGCAGGGGGGATTTATGCATCATTGTCTTCTCTGGTTGAGCCAGATGGCAGATCACTAATGACTGGGATCCTTGCTCCATGCTGCACTAGACATTTACATGTACTAAACTTTTCGTTTTGTTGTGTTTTTGTTTTCAACTATTACTGTCTAAGGCCATTTCTGCACTACACTGTTATAGTGGTATTATTCCACTTTGAATATCCTTTGGAATTCTGGAGGTTGTAGTTTACTGAGGTCAAAGAGCTCTCTGGCTGAGAATTCTAAAGGCCCCTCCCTAAACTGCAAACCCCAGGATTCCATAGGATGTTGAAAGTGGAATAAGAGCACTATAACAGTGTAGTACAAAAATAGCCTAAGTAAAATTGCAATTTTTAAGTATGAAATTGCAATTTTTTAAAAAATGAAATTTCTTTCATAAGTCATGGCATGGGATTGTAGTATGTGTGTGAGTGGGCCTGGGTTAAACTTTCATAGTGGTCCCTTCAAATTATGATGCTCTGATCCACCTATGGTCAAGAAGGGAAGGAGTGTATCTGTTTTAGAAAACTGCAAAATGTATTTATTTATTTCACTGCAGCTTTCCTTCCATCTTCTCTGGGAATAGAATGTTAAGAACTCAGAGTTCGATCCTCCATTTTTTGAATATCATGGATAAAATTCACAGATCAGAGAAGAAGCCTATATCTTTTTATTGATAAAGTGTCAGGAAATGGAAAAACAACCAAACAATTGAGAGTTAAAGCCAGTTACAAACACAGTAGTTTGCACTAAATTTGGAAAGATACGAATTGGAATAATGGAGTACTTTTTTTAATGGAGTAGTTTTTTCTACGGAAAGTGAATACACTCGCTTTCCTTAGAAAAAAACATGACAATTTTGAAATTGCAGAATCCATGGTGAGATTAAAATGAGAATGTCCCTAATTATTCACAATTTGCAATGGTGGGTTAAGATATGTGAGAAGGTAACTAAAATGAAAGTTGACATGAAATAATTCCAGTAAAAGATACTGCTTGGTGAAATCAGATTACTGTGAAATTTACTGTATTATTTCAAACTATTTCATGTTTGAAGTGAAAAATGCTTTCAAAACAACTAATTTATGTTTTCAGATCTGAAGTACGAAATTTGATAAAGGAAATAAATGTGAGATATTTATTAAAGGCAATATATTTATTATAGAGCATGTGATCCACTTGCTAAAAACAATATAAGTTACTAATGTTTGTATTCTATGAGCTAAATATATACAACCAAAATATGGAAAAATTAATAATCTATACAAATAAAAAACACCCTATAATGTAGATAAATGTTCACTTTAATTATGGTATACTTTTGATTTCAGTAAGCCAATAGGTGAAAAGAATTCTAATATTTAATGTAAGTAAACCATCCTATGTATCATGGTTTATGATAATAGTAATAATTCTAACAAGGAAATAATAAAAAACAGCAACAATGCAAACAGCAGTGATTCTGAGCATTCATTTGATTATTTTAAATACATATCCTCGAGAGTAAACAAATAGATTTCTAATAAACTTGTTGTTGCATTTAATTATTTTTGAAAAAATCTTATTCATTTGTTTTCAAAATAATATTATAACTGAGGCTTTAATTTTTTTCAGACATATGCTTTTTAATTAACTGCTTTCATTTTCTTTGATCAATTATTACAGTAAAAATTTTATAAAATATATATTTTTATTAAAATATTCCATGTTCAATTTTCATAGGATCTAGAAAGGAATTTGCTATTATGCTTTAGTGTAAGTAAAACAGCAATGAATAAGTCTATGATTTGCCAAGAAATTTGTTAAGAAGCTTGTGTTCGTATAACTCATAATGCCCATCAAGATTCTTTAACGTATTGCATAGATTTATTCAAACTGCTATCATACAATAATAAATAATGGCTTGCAATTTGCCTGTTTATTTGTTACTATTACAAATATTATCACTGTTATAATTACTATTAGTAACTAACGGGATTCTAAGCCATTTGATGGCCCAACACAGTAAATTATCTCTCCCCATACACTAAATAATGGCTTGCAGTTTACCTATTTTTATCTATATATTTTTATTATTATTACTATTACTATTACTACTACTACTACTACTACTACTACTATTATTATTATTATTATTATTATTATTATTGCTACTATTATTAGTACCAGTAGAATACTACCACTAAGGTTCCTAGTCATACACTAGCCTTTGTAGGCCTTCTTCTCTTTGCGAAGCACATATTTGGCAAAAGAAATCTGTGCTTGAGCTGCTTCTCCCTTCCCTATGATAGAGTTGACATTCTTTAAACATTTTTGCTGGATATGGGTGTTTCATACTTGTAGCAGTGTGTGTGGAGGGTGACACACGAGCAACCAATTTTTGTGCATGCAACTCCTTTCACTTTGTCAGGATAATTTAATTTCTACAAATATGTTCCCCTTCTCATTTCATTTTAACAATGGTCACATGAATCTCTTATCTATCTCTATCACATGATATCAGTTTCAGCATTTTTTCTGAAATCTGTAAACTAAAGGAAGAAAAATGGCCTTATTCTAACAATAGTAATGACAAAGATGTAACCATAATATCTGATATTCTTTAAGTCACTGACATTTTAAGAATTCATTTTCCTGAACTTAAATACATACCCAGTATTGAAGCTATACAGGTTCCTCCATTCTGACAGTAATTATGGCAGTGATTAGTTTCACATCTTTCACCAGAATAACTTGGCCAACAGTAACACCTTGGATCACCCTTTTCATTTATAACACATCTTCCTCCATTTTCACAAGTCAATGTACATGTATCATCTGTACTTAATGCATAAACATATAGATCAAATTCATATCATTGTTAATCCAGGCCTTGAATTACTAAATTCATATAATATTGAAATACAGAGAACTGCAAGTGCAGCGGAATTTCTAATGAATTCCTAGAGTTGTGGTTATCCAGGAAAGACTGTTGCGTGTGATTCACATGGATTAGCACATTTATTTCTACATAGTATCCAATTATTAGATATAGCCTCATTTTCTGTACCTAGAAGCCTTTTGTATGTCTGGCCTATATCAAGATGATACTGTAACGTAACAGGTTTGCTTTGATGTGGTGTGTGTGTAGATTTAGTTAAACTTCTAAAACTACATTCATCTTCCACCTCATTTCTGTTAGAAATGCAATGCATATTTTTACTTGCTATAGCAAGCACAATACTCACAGATATAGACATCCTGTATTTCACAATAAGGCCCTTTCCGCATGACGTCGCTGTCCCATTTCTGCCACAGGTTGGCAGCAGTCAGCAGGTCGTGCTTCCGCATGACATCATTACCGTCCTGCTGCCATCCTGTCATAGAGCGTCGTGCTTGTGCAGTTTTCGCAAAATGGAAAAAATCCGTTTCGCGTCTGCAATCACGCAGCGCTCCCGTCACTTCTGGCCATGCAGAAGCTGTGGAAGCACACTGGCAATGCTTCCTTCTGTAGCACAGCAATGGAAAAAGCCCAGCTGCACTGCAGAAGGAAGACGTGGTGCCATTGCATTCTCTTCCGCATGGACCGAGCGGGTGCAGAGGGGTGCATTGCTGACGCGCTCCCTTCTGGACTTGGGACTGCAGTGAGATGACATGGAAGAGTGTCATCGTGCAGAAATGGCCTAAATTTCTCAACAGATATTGCCAATCTATGCCAATGCTTCATTGTGCAAGATATTGTAAAACTATGCAAAGCAGGCAGGGGAATCTTTAGACCATGGGCCTAATCAGGGCCACAGAAGTTCCCTTTCCCAGCCCAATATTTCCTTCCTTGGGAATGCAAGTGGGAGAATGACTTTCTGACATTTCTGTGATTGATTCTGTGAGCTATCAGCAGGTATTCATCTGGTATCTTTGGCTTCCCAGGTGGGGAATTTTGTGTTTTCTTCATTCAGTGATTCTTGCCCTGTATTGCAAGGTCACTCAGTTTGGATGAAAAGTGACTCATGAAGCCATTTTTCAGGAGGCAGCTGAATCACAGCTCAGCTGTCTCCTGAAAGCACTCTCCTGAGAGTGCTTCACTCCTTCTCCTTCCCCAGATGGGAAAGGAGAGAAGGTGTGAGCTCATTTCCCAGAAAAAGTAGCAGCTTGATTATGAAGAGATCTTGTTATAACAGGTTCCCAAACAAAACATTTTGGTCAGGGACCCAGCCAGTTTCTACCACAAAAGCATAGGAAGCTCCCACTCTTTCCCCTTCAATTCCTGTAGGCCTCAGCACAGAGAAAGGAATAAAACAAGTAGATAGTTTCAATAGAGTTAGGTGGGCAGGTTGTGCTTGTTTACAGATGAGCACTCAATATACAGAGAGCAACAAAGCCTGGCCCTAACTAGCACCATGGACTGAAACCCCATGAGTTGAAACATCTATGCTATTATGTTGACAACAGTGGATGGCTGTGCCTTATTTATTTATTTGTTTGTTTGTTTTGGCTACAAACTGCTTACAAACCATTAATTTGACAAAACTATTAATTCCTGTCCAGAAAATTTTGTTTTCTGTAAAGAAAAAAAGAAGAAGCTATAACAGCATTTTCTGCACCGAAAACAGTATTTTTTTTAATGTGGAAAACACTCAATGCAGAAATATGAATTCCTGTATGTAAAATTCACAGGAACTAACATTTCTGCATTGAAATATTAGTTTCTACACAGAAAAGGCTGTTTCCTGAACAGAAAATGCTGATTTCTGTACCAAACAGACTATGTGCAAATTTTGCACAGAATAAGTCCTGAACTGCAAAGTTTTTTGTCAGTCCAGGTTTCTTCTCATCAGAGTATCTTGACACTCAAAATCATGTTTTTAGGTCATTTTTTAAAGAATATTCTTTCCATTCCTGGGCCAGAACAACGTCAGCCACAATATAAAGGAAGGCCACCTGGGCCAAGGCTTGATGGAGCTCTGCCTGGCTTTATTATAATGACTATCACCATTTCGACACAACGATGCTTTCCTGTGTTGTCCTATTGCAATCCTAGCAGTGCCTTTGCCAGGAAAGGAGCATGA
The DNA here is from genome assembly GCA_030412105.1 of Cyclura pinguis. Taxonomy (NCBI): domain Eukaryota; kingdom Metazoa; phylum Chordata; class Lepidosauria; order Squamata; family Iguanidae; genus Cyclura; species Cyclura pinguis. The sequence continues at coordinate 242,309,285 of CM059599.1, read as the reverse complement.
CAGGAATGCTCCCCTCTGCACCCAACTGGCTTCCAGTGGAAGGAGGAGCGAGGGACACATGTCTGCCTTCTGCAGTGCAGCCAAGTTCTTTCCTATACTGTACTGGGGAAGGAAGCACCTCCATCACACTTCCTGTCCTTCCCCACATGGCAGGTAAGTACTAGGGAGTTGCACAATTGTGAGTGCTTAAGGGATTTAATCTATTAAGTGAATATCTTGAAACTGTGACACATGGGGAAAGGATGGCAGCAGGACCATGATGACATCATGCAAAAGCATGACCTGCAGATCCCTGCCATCCTGTCCCCATAGTGGGAGTGCGACACCATGCAGAAATGGCCTATGAATAGATGAGCAAGGCTTAAAGGCTTTTTTTAGACAGTTAAGAAGAAAGTTGCATAGCTTCTGCCACTGATTTTGATAACCTCTGTGATGAAACAGGTAAGCCATTTTGGGCACTCTCACAACACGCAAATAAATAACTACTGGATTGGAAAGATCTTGTCCTCTCCTTATAGAAACACTAATAAGTGCTGTGCCACTGAAGAAGAAGTCTTAAGATTCAGGACAAGGAATACAATATCCTGAGAACTATGTAATTTTGAATCTATTTTCGATAAGAAAGTACAGTGGGTCCTTAGTATCTGCTGGGGTTGCTAAGGCCTTCACTTCTAAGATGTACCAAGAATTGTAGTACTTTATTAACCTGGGTGTCTAAAGAAGTTTTATTCCAAGAATCTAACAAGAGAAGAAACTTTCACCAGTTTGATTGAGAGGATCTCCCAGTGGAGGACTTCACGTTGCTGAAACAGTATTATGAATTGCCTCTGAGGGTTGATGAGGTGAACTGTATGCAGGTATGGATGTCAGACTGACTCCTACTGCCAAGTGATCCAGTCTGGATGAAGTGGGAATTTCCAGTAATGACCATGAATCACAAGTAATAGTGGGGCAAACCATGGTTGCTAGAGCACCAAGGAGTGATGAGAATATAGTCAGAGTATTCTGCTCCAAATATTATGACAACTCCTGTGTGAAGAGTGAAATGAGGAAAAAAGGCTTTTCATGAATAATGAAACTTTTTTTTTTCAGGGAATATGGTGTTTTTCATGCAAGTTTCCTCAACTGAGTATTCTATAGAGATGTGGACAGAACTACCTCTGTCCACATTGTGACCAAAAAAATCTGTGATTATCTTTGGAAATAGATAACACTTGCTGATTTAGAACTCAGTATCTTGAGTCTCAGCATCAGTGTAATTGATGGTTGATGGTTCTGGGAAGATAGATGGCTGCCTGGAGTATGTTCTGTTCTATGTACCTATTCCAGTAGAGTATTGTGAGATCTAGCAAAAAGGCCTGAATGTGGTCACACACATCCCACACTTTTTGATGTAATACACATCATGATTGTGTTGTTCACTGATACGAGAACTACATAGTCCTGGAACTCTGTCTTGAATGCCTTGAAAGTATTAAACAGTACTATGAGTTTGAGAGCACTGATGTGGAAATCCTATTCCTCTGCACACAAAGGACTATTGATTACTAGGCTCAAGTGAGTGCCTAAGTCTGGGGAAGGAGCATCAATTGTGATCAGTCGTGCAGGACTAGTCACATGAAGAGGGATCCTTGTAAGTTTTCCATGACTGTTTACCAGTGAGGGGACTGTTTCACTTTAGGAAAGATGGTGAACTATTTTGTTTGAAGACCGAACTGATGATTTAAGTAATATAGGAACCAGTGTTATAGAGCCACATTGCAAAATGTATGAAGGGAGACACTGCAGTAGTTGATGCCATGAGGCCTAAAATGACTTCAACTGTTTGAGATCTTGTGCATGGCAATCTTAAAAGACAAAGGAGTACTGGTTGCAGTTTGAATACTCAATTCCTTGGAAGGAATATTGTTCCTAGATGGAAGTCCAAAAAGACCCCAATGAACTGGATTCCTTCAAATAGGAAGAAGTTGAACTACTTTCATTCATCAGAGGACCCAAACTTGAAAGTACATGAGAGTTCAATGGAGGGAGATGTGCACATGCCCCTGGGAGGAAGCAGCTGTCAACGATGTATGCATGTTATCACTGTTCCCCAAGGTCCTGAGATAGGTTGCCCTCATTGTCATGCACTTTGTGAAGTCTCTGGAGATGGTGGAAAAACTGAATGGATGATTGTCCCATGCCACCCAGCATAAAGTGGGGGAAAATGATAGGATAGTCTAATGTAGTCATAAGTGTCTACTGTAAGAACCTACAGTGTCAAGGACTACCTGGATGTGACTGGATTATGTATAGGACTGTGAGAAATCAAGTTTTTGTTTTCTTGATGAGGCCAATGATGAACAGATTTAAACCTTTTTTATTATTATCCTCATCTTACAGTTGTGATCTAGTTTTTCAAAATGCTGTTATGAAAAAAAGTTCTTCCAGCTAAGCCCTGGAAGATCTTAGCCAAGCACATCTCTTTAGGGTAACAGCTGCTTTCAAGAGGCATTTTCTCAAGAGGCTTTTGTCTGCATAAAATCCAGATGTTCTAATTTGCTGCCTATGGAGTTGAAAGGCAGAATTTAATAGTATACTTTATATGACTATGAAGTCAAAGGTGTAATTGTGTCTTGAAAGTGATGAAGTTGAATTGAGGAATTCTTCAAAATGGAAGGTGATAAACTGGAGATCCTCCAAAGACAAATGTTTGTTGAATCCTCTCCAAAAGGCTCTGTCAGCTCTGTAGTTAGTAGTTCAGAAATCTCTGAGATGTTGAAAGAATTGTGGTTTGGAGCACAAAGAGTGATTGGTACCAACAGTGCTGAGATAATAAAGACTATATGAAGTGGAATGTCATTCCCTTGGTGCATCATGATTTCCTTATTGTTATCCCTGTTTTTGTTTTTTGAAATGAAGAAGATTTACATTTAACTAGTAAATCTCATTGTGCAGAAGGACGGGTTCCTGACTACAATGAAACTTCTGGCATGAATATTATTTTGAAGCCATCAACACCAAAGCAGATATAATTGATGGGTACTGTCTTGCCTTGGAAAACCCTATGAAATTTCATAGGGTCACTATAGATTGAAAAGGAACTTGAATGCAAACATATACACATGTGCGCTTGCGCACATACACACGCACACAGACACACAGCTGAAACTATGATCCAAGATGTCTGTTCCGGTTTCAAGGGCTGCAGTTTTTCAGCTATTGAAAGTAGCCAAGGACAAAATTTTAGGAGAAGAAGATGATGATGATTGTAATGACTTTTCCTGAGACTTTCAAGTGATCCAAACAGTTTTGCAAAGCTGTTTGGTAAAGCTCTTGTAGTGCTAACACTCCTTGACAACATGATCTTCATCAAATGATAAAGTACAAGAGTACACAGGTAAGTTTTACTCCTGCACTTGACTCACTTTTTTGAAAAGGGTTGCTTAGAAGCCATAAAAAGAAGGCTTTTGGTGCCATGGGCTTGAAAGCACATACAATAAAAGAGAGGTAAAAAAAAAAAACTGTAGTGGAAGGGCAACATAGAAAAACTACCAATAAGGGATTTTTTTAAAAAAAAAGAAAAGAAAGAAAAATACAGAACAAGTTATGAAAAGCTAATTACTCGAGAATATAGACATTACAGATGGACAAGTTCCCGATTTACTGCTGCAGTTGCAGTGGATGAAAAGAAAGTGTACAGAAAAAGGCGGAAGCCCATTAAACACAAATGGCTGTCATCTTATTCAGCAGTTACAGGATTGTAAAGTGGACTTCAGATCTCGTAACGACTACCAATTCAGATTTATGGTAATTAATAGTGGAATATTACCTTAAAATCCTAATGTTAAAGTCTGGAAGCAATCTAAGGCTTGGGGTAATGAGGAAATGATGTCTTTGCCAGTCTCCTGATCACAGGATGCCTTGAAAAAAGCATTAGTGGCAGGCTCTTGAAGGGTTTCTGGAGAGACCTGTTTTAATGCACGGCAAATGTCCTTTCCCTGTGACTTCAGTGGCAGCACTTTGAGAATGCTTTAGTTGGGGCACTACCAGGCTGCAAAGCTAAGGTGTTTTTTTGGGGGGGAGGGGTGACATCATCAGATGTAACTGTGATGATAGAGCTTCATAATTGCAGGTATGTTGACATAGCACGATTTCGGCCACATGATGGGAAATTGTCTGGCTCCTGCCAAAACATTTGGCTGAGCTTTAGAAGTTTGCAACTGACTCTGAGCAGGTGCAGAAAAAAACAAAAGTATGTATGAACAGAGATCAATGCAAGTGGTCATGCTCATGTCTTAAGACTTCAACCAGTCTATCAGAATCTGATAAATTGCCTTCAGGTGGTTCTCCATCCCTGCAACAGAGAGGGCAATATCTCAAAAGGTTGATTTATCTCAACCATTCTGAAATGTGACTTGGGGTAGGGGAAACAGACTGAAACTGTCGAAAATGGTTTCAATCCACAATCTGATATTTCATAAAGTATGCCCAAACAAAACAGTGAATAACCTTGTCACGAGTCTGTGCACTCATTCAAGATTGTTTTAAAAATGTATAGTTTCCTATAATGTGCATAACCTTTCATACTCCATTCATTCATTTATTTCAATACTTAACTGTAAGAATCTCAATTATATTAATACAAATTTGTAAAAACAGCAGCAACTAAGGAATAACTGTAAATTCTTGCATGTATTTAAATTTTTAAGTAAATTATAATACCCACCTAAAATGCTTAAATCACTGCATGTTCCATTAAACAATGACTTTCCTTCTGGACATACACAGGCTGCACCTGAAGGGTTGAGTAAACATAGGAACTCACAGGTGAACTCCAAACATGGATTGAGTGCTGTTTGGAGAAAGAGACAAAATGAGAAATGCATTATTTATTAAATAAATAAATAAATGTAGGTGGGGGGGCAAAGCAAAGAAAAGAGAGGAAGAAGAGGGAAATTATTTAGGTCAGACCAGTTTAAATATTCCCCTGTGTTGGGTGTGCAGTCAAGGATTATGTAGACTAGACCCTTCCCTATGAATCATATAGACTAGACCCTTCCCATACATCCATTCTATGACTCTAACCCTCCCCATTTTTCTTCCAGATATTTGAGATCTTTTTCTTCCAGATGTTTGGACTCTGGCATGACAACACTAAGGGACATCAATCTTTTTGCAGGGGGAATCTGGGAAAAGATTTCTTCATTTGAGATTAGATTTTTGTCATCAAACTCTCTTTTATTCTGTACCACCTGGGACACTGTCCTAGAGGGTAAGGATTGTACTTTTAACTTATACATATGGAATTAATGCTATTTTTCACTGCATAAAAAGCAATGTTGTTGGTGAATGTTTTCCATAGCCGTCTTCTGTTTTATTTGGTAAAATTGTAATAACTGTCATAAGTTTGGCAGGATTAATATTTCTTGTTCTTGAAAAAAAAATCTTTATAAAGGAATAAATTTATAAATTAAGCCCAAAATGGCAGATTGTGTTGCCCAAAGCCTCCAGGGATTCTTCTTCAGGAGCATGTCCTCCCCCCCACTTTCAAAACTGGTTGTAAATGAAAGCAGATCCAGTGGGCCTGAAACTGTCATCCACACCCCAAGATGCTGCTAGGGTGTGTTGCCTCCTTTGGGCTTTTTTGTCACATTGATAAGACTGGGGAAGAATGTTTATTTGAGGCCTCTCCCCCTGCCTCCTTTTCAGAGCACCTTGTGTGAGTGTCATTTCCCCCCTCAGCTCGCAAGACGAAAGTAGATATACAACATTTTCTGAAAAAAATAAAGTTATACCAGAATAACTTGTATATCAGTTTATATGGCTAAAATTAGAGAAAATATTTACATACAATGACAAAACACATTCAGAACACTTTAAATGTTATTTCCTTTTTTCCCCTATTTTTCTTGTCAGCAAATTCAGAGATGAGATCCTCAAAAAGTATTCCGTTATACAGATAGAGCAAAATAATGATGACAGTCTTGACTGTAGCATTGTAGACTGCTAATGTATTTTCTTAATATTGGCTAATTTGGAAATGCTCTGTCTGCTTGCTAATTAGAAATTACAGTGGAGAGATAAGGCATACTTATAAAAATGTCAACTTGGTCCCCACTGGAAATTATCCTCAGCTTACGAGGGACAGTCGTCTCAAATTTATTTTACTGTATAATCCACAGAAGGCATTAAAATGTTTTGGTTTGGAGACAGTGAAATGTGTAGATTTGTTCTGACTAATGTGTCTTCATCCCTTCATTGTAGAATGCAACTTTGGAGAAGAATAGTCTGAAATTTCTAATAGTTTCCCAGTTTCTATTTAGGTACAGGATCACTCTTCCAGTTCCACTTGCACTTTATCTAAGGAACTCTAGTATGTTTTGTTTTTGTTTTTGTTTATCCTGACATTGTCCTTGCCTGTTAGTTTGTAGTTACTTTTGTCCCATCTAAAAAAAAACTGATCTGCGTTTCCAAGTGGTTGACCTGTTATCAAAATATTTGGATTCGACTTGCTTACTCAATTTCCTTGCCTCTTCAAATTCTTCAGAATTGTGCATGCCATAGTAAAGGTAATAAGGGAAGAAAAAATTTTTCCACCATGACAAAGTCTGTTTTATTCGTAGGATTTCACTGACAGAGTTTAATTTGTGAAAGACTTTAGGCCAGAAAACTGCCTCAAAATATATTTCAGTGTTTTCATATTCTTTACCAAAAAGTTTGCTTTTTACTTTATCCCAAATTTTCTTTGGAATGACTTCAAATCTTTATAAATGCTAGCAAGGCACAGTCATAATAGTAGACAAGAGGTTCTGTTGCATCTTCTCTGTAGGAATATCTTGTTTTTGACAGGTTTCTCAAGGTGATCTCTAGAATATATATGTATTGTTGTTGTTTTGTACCACTGATCAATATAACCTGCAAGTGTTTTCAGTCTTTGGGTAGATCCTGGAAAAAAAGTATGTATCAAGAAATACCATCAGCTTCACTGCATATGGACAATCATCCACACTGTTTTGCCCAAGAAAATTCAGGGAGAAACTTGCACAAGATACAAACACAGCATGGTTGTCCCTACTTTTTATGTAATCCTGCAGGGCCCAGTATTGACGACTCGTATTCTTGTGTTATCACATATCTGTCCCTCTGCAATTACTGCTGTCAATACTACACTTCTGAAGAGTACTGACGACAGTTTAACACAAATTTTCTTCAGTCTGTCTCTCAGTTGGTACAAAGCAGAAAAATTGCTCCTTCACTTCTCCATTGAAGCTACACTAAAAAAGAATGCAGAACTGATCTGTATAAGAAACTATCTGATGCATAGTTAATAATAAGAAAAATGTACATTGTCTGTTTAATCTCCAGAATTAATTTCATACCAATTTCATTCCCCACTAGATTGATCTATTCATTGCGTATCTGTGAAGAAATGTGTGAAACATGACTGCTTCCTTTGTTTCCATGATTGTTCATGAAAAAGATCAAAGCTGGTAATAGTGAAATGCAGTTTCTATTGTGGTGTTTTTATTGTGTGTTGTCAAGTTGACCTCAATTTTTTTTAGTGATCCTGTGAATGAGATCCCTGTTGTTAACAGCCCTGCTCAGGTCTTGCAAACATAGGGCTGTGGCTTCCTTGACTGGGTCCAATCCACATGTAATGTTGTCCTCCTCTTTTTCTACTGCTTTTGGCTTTACTCAGCATTTTTCATTTTTCCAGGAAGTCTTGTGGTCTCATGATATGTCCAAAATACGATAGATGCAATTTAGTATTTTGGCTACTAGGGAGAGTTGAGATTTGATTTTTTCCTGGACCCATCTGTTTGTCCTTTTGGCTGTCTATGGTATCAATAGAACTCTTTTCCAGTAGCGCATTTCAGAGGAGGTTTTGTGTGTGTGTGTTTGTATTTTTCCCGTCAGCTTTATTCACTGTCCAGCTTTCATATCCATACAAAGAAAATGGAAATATGCATGCATAGAAAAATTATGGCAGGGATGATCCTGACTATGATTTTCAAAGATGTATTTTTGCACTTTGGCATTTCATTGTGAGGTTATTCTAAAGTCTGGTTACCACTGAAGAAGAGAAGTAATTTTTCTATAAGAATAGAGGAAGCAGTGATATGCTTCAGTATTTATTTCCAGTGTTTGATTTCTTCGTACATCTGGCTTGAAAAATGTTCCTCATTTGTTTTTGCTTTATTTTTCCTTAAAATCCAGACCACAATAGAGTTTAATATGGAACGCTGTTTTTATATTTTCTGATTCTTTTCCACATTTTTTTTCAAAATGATAAAACTTCCTTTTAGAAAAGCGTTTTCATTCCTCTAGATGAGTGAATACATTTGCAGGCAAAACAGGAAAAGTTTCCCGTTCATACATGTAACAACCACTTATTACAATGTTTTCCCACATTTTTAAAAATATTTGTACAAAGGAGGAGGATTAAAGATAGAGAATTGATTTTGAATATACTGTTGCTGAAAGGTCGGATTTTTGATCAATATCCTGAAAATATTCATACTCTCTCTTTATGTCCACATAAAGAAGGGAGTCAGGAATGAGATCTATGTTAGACTTAGGAATACTATCTTCATTGTTTTCAGAATTTTCAAGTGCTGGTTCACCATCATATGAATGATTTTGAAAGAAAGATCCCTGAGGAGATATGAGGTCTTATCTGAAGCTTCTTAGTATATTTTCTGAGACAGAAGATGCTGCAGGTAAAAAAAAAATTGGAGTGTTTCTTCCCTGATCTTTTAGGTCAGTTTCTTTGTCTTTCTTTTAGCAGATAGACATCCAAAATGCTGTACAATCATGGTTGGGTTGCCCAGAAAAGCATATTATGTGTGGGCAAGCTATGTTCCGTGCTACATTTCTGAAAAAGAGAAAAAGAGAGAAAATTTTACAATAATGTTACACTGTCTCATTCTAAATCTACATCTTTTGAAATGCATCCTGCTAATGAAGTTTATTTAAAGGACATAATTTATTTAGAGGACATCATTTATATTCTATATAACAAGTATTAAGCAACTATCTGTTTTTAATGGCACATATTTACAGAGGGAATGATTTAGTCACAAGATGGGTAGATACTGGGATTCTATATGTAGTTAAAACAATAATTAAGTTAATAGGCATTGGGAAAATGCCATGAACATTGCCACAAAATGGCTGCCATGGACAAGGTAGGGCCAGTCACAAAATGGCTTCTGTATTCATTATTGCAACAAAATGTGCATTTCACAGAAATTTTAAAGATAAATAACCCCTTCAAGAAAGCCAATAAATGACAAAGGTGGGATATATAAGTCATTAAATATAAAGGAATTCCTTTAAATCTGTAGTCTTCTACTCCACCATGGCATCAGTTCCACAGAAATCTTTTCCTCAAACAACCACTAAATAAAATACACTATGCATACCCACATGTATGTCCTAAGTCCTTGATATTTTTTCCTTATCCCTCCGCCCTTTGCTAGATCTTTCATTTTTCTTTCCTCCCAAACCAAATCTTACCTTTCCTTCTTCCACTGTGACACAAGTATGGCTTCTTATTTTCACTCTCAAGTCTTCTTCTTTCTTTAAAATAAATATGCTCTCCAGCTGATAGTGTTCAGTTAGAACAGAATTTTATTTGTTCTCTGTGCTGATCCTGTCCTAATCAGAACTGTTCTCTAAGTTACACTTCGTTCTCTCATTGAAAAAAAAAGAGGAAATAGTTTTATCTGGTCTTTCTCTTCCCTCTGCAGGTAGTATCTATTTCTAATTCTGTGGCCAATTAAAGAGTAGAGGGGCTCAGAAAAATCTATCAGTAAGAATTATGAAAAAATAAAATTCTAAAATTGTGGTTTACAATTATGTATTTAAGAAACCAGAAATACTGGAGGGCATTCTAGTAGGCACTTCATTAAGGACACTGTAGGTGGGTGAAATGAAGGCCACTTCCACACTACACTGTTATAGTGCTATTATTCCACTTTCAACATCCCATGGAATCCTGGGGTTTGCAGTTTACGAAGGGGCATTTGGAATTCTCAGCCAGAGAGCTGTTTGACCTTAGTAAACTACAAATTCCAGAATTCCACAGGATGTTGAAAGTGGAATAATAGCACAATAACAGTATAGTGCAGAAATGGCCATAGTATTGTGGTTATAGTGTTGGAGTGAGTTGTGAAACCCAAGTTCTAATCTACTCTTGGCTATGAAGCTATGCTAGAGTCACTAGTGACTCTATGCAATTCACTAATACTCAAGCTAACATATCTCACAAGCTATTGTGAACATAAAATGGAGAGAGGAAAGAGAATTGTATAAGATACTTTAGGGTCCTTGAAGGGAAAAAAAAACCCAGAATATTAATATAAAAATAATTTAAATCCGACTTCAGTTGTTTTAGATTTGAGAACACCAAATCATGCCATTTCTCTTTTAGGCCCTTTCCACACAACGTCGCTGTTGCGTTTTTGCCACAGAACAGCAGCGGTTGGCAGGTTGCGCTTCTGCATGACGCCATCACTATCCCACTGCCATCCTGTTGTGGAGCATCGCACTTGCGCAGTTTTTGCTAAATGGAAAAAATCCGTTTTGTGCCTGTGATAGCGCAGCACTCCCGTCACTTCTGACCATGCAGAAGATACGGAAGCATATTGGCGATGCTTCCTTCCGTAGCGCAGCAATGGAAAAAGCCCGGCTGTGCTGAGGAAAGAAGACTTGGTGCCATTGTGTTCTCTTCTGCATGGATTCTTTCAGTGGTCTGGCTGGGAAGCAACCTAGCTTTAGAGTCAAGCTTTAGAGTCAAGAAAATACTTTTTTTCAGTTGAAGTATTTGAAGGAATTGCCTTCTTATGGAGATACGCAAAAAAAAAACATTCTTTTCACACTGAGGAGAGTCATTAGTGATAGTTCTTTGTGATGCAGGAGATACAATAGAAAGACTGTAGATTTAAAAGACATTTATTTAAAATACTTTAGTAATTTTCTTTGGAAATTACAGTAGCACCAGTTCCAAACTAAGATTACCTTAATTAAAATAATTAATTAAAATACAACTTTTTTTTTCAAGCATCATGTGGAACAGAGTTATAACAACGATGAGATAACAAAGCCAATTGATTAAATCTGAAAAGGCATACAGACAATTCTTTACTGAATATTTGTTCATACCTCATGAAAATACCTCAAAACAAACAGTATCTAGTGTCTTAACTGTTGGAAACAAAGAGGCATCAATGCTTGCATAAAATGATTTATGAGAGGAGGGCATCTAGATAATGGCTGCCCTTTGTTTCACCTCTCCATTTCTTTCTTTGCTCTATGTACTCAAGCATTTTACTACCCTCTTACCTGTAGCAACCACTTCCCTCTTCTTCAAAAAGTTTGTCCATTTTGTCTGAGAAGGAGTATCCATGGGGTTTAAACCTCAATAATGTCTGCTAGTTTCCACCTACACAGGAGAACCAGCTTTTTGGGGCTCTGCTAACCAAGTATAAGTTAGTTTCTTTTGTGTCTCCTTTCCTATCCTACAGTGGATTTCCTCAGACAACAGACATATGTTTCCTTCTTTTTTTTTTCCCTTTCTTCTTTCCTTCAAGAGCATCTAGAGTAATTACTTCCATTTCTATCACAGACTCATATTACACTAGCTCTGCTGCACTCTGGTTAATATAGATACCAGATATTCCTACATTAACAACTTGAAAGAGAGCAACTGTTCTGTTATCACAGTCAGATTGTACAAATTTAACTTTTTTATGGAAGACTTTTTGCCCTTTCAATTGATGCAAAAGCAAACCAAAAAAAAAAGGAGCAAACAAGAAAATCTTTAATATCAACACAAAATAAAATGAAACAAAAAGATCTTGCATCAGACCTTTCTGCATATGCAGGAACAGGGCATAATGGATCTCGTTCCTCCTAGTATCCCTTCTCCTCCTAGCCACAGTATACCTCAGCATTAAATCTAGTGAGAGTTCTGCATGTATCTCACGTGAGTAGATCCAAGGGACTTAACTTTCTCAGGGCCCAGATATTATTCATATACATTGAGTGCAAGTAGCCTGTATGCATACTGTAAGGGATAGGATCAGCCATTCATGTTATATGGTTTTCTAATGCTATAAAACATTTTATTGATAGCAATATATCTATAAATACTTACAGTATGTTTGTTTGTAGCGATGTGAAATCAAGGTACTTTTGGTCTTATCAATATCCAAATCCAGATATTCTACAGAACCATGGCCAAATTTTTGCACTCTGAATGCACCATTCTTTGGTCCTGCTCCATATATATAATTCTCAAAAATATCAATTCTGTGAGGATGGAGCAATCCTAAAATGAAAATAAATAAATAAATGTGTACTCATCATTTCAGATACCACTATGACACATTTCAGTATCACTAAATAAAATATAATAAGCGATTAGGAAGAAACTTTGCATCCAATATACTCAAGCTAAAAAGGACAATCTGTTCAGAGGTTCCTACATGGGTGGAAAAGATGTATACTTTCTATCATACATCTTTTCTGCCCATCTGCTGCAGTTTTTCATGAGACAGTGGAGAAATGTATCAGGAGTTGAAAACCAGTGTAGCAATGAATGGCAATGAATCATGTATTCCCAGAGCTTCTAAAGTAGCTTTTTGGTACCTTGTTCATTCCTGTTGCATGCCAACGTGTAGTGCACAGATTTTATGGGTTTAAGATACCAAATAAAGCTTTTTAAAGCACTATTTGTTTCTGTGATGTGTTTGCATGCATGTGTATGAATGTCATTATAGTGTCTTGCCATCCTCACTATGCTACTTACTACATTACACTTTACTACACTATAGGTATTGGTCCTTACATGAGGTGGTCAGAGAGCACTTTTCCTTCCTTCCTTCCTTCCTTCCTTCCTTCCTTCCTTCCTTCCTTCCTTCCTTCCTTCCTTCCTTCCTTCTCTCCAGAAAACAAGTGTTCCATGCCACTCAGAGAACTGTAAGCTCCCATTGGTATTCAAAACAAACTAGAAACTAGAACGAAGTGCTAGATGTACCACCTTAGGAAGTGTTACTACTGGCAAGGAGAAACATTTCCTACCCAGGCTGGAACGTCCTTTATGCTGATCCACAGGGCTTTACAGTGGCATGGGTCCCTTGTTTTAAATTAAATGGAAAGTAAAAGATTCATTTAGCTACCTCATAGATGTAAGGTAAGCACTAACAACATTCTCTGCCCCAGCTGCCAATTAATTGCAATAATTTTGTCCTTTGCTACGTTTTCACCTTATATCTGAACAATAATTTTTTTCAGTGAGCAAACTAAATGCTGTGGTTGTCCTTAATATGAAACATATTGTATTTTGTGGTTTGTACAGGCGACTAGATTTTCTGTCTTCAGAATATGAATGATTGTGGGCAGAATTCATTGGTTCTTTACAAGTTTTAATAAATCACAGTAAACCACTCTTTAGATGACAACTCATTTTAAAATAGCAACTATGTTTTAAAGCAATAATCCACATTTCTTTAAAAAATATACATACCTTGTTTACTGCTCACACATATGACCAAATCAGAGCCATCAAAGAGAACACTGCCAATTACAGATAATTCAAAATCAGCCCAGAAAAGACGCTGACTGAAGTGATCAACTACAAGTCCTACAAAACGGAAAGGTTTTTTTTTTCAAAATCTATCATATGAAATATTAAGAGAGAAGCACATATTTTTCATATACAAAAAAAAGGAAAAAAACAAACAAACAACCACAACCCTGCCATATTCTTGCAAAACAAAAAAGTGAATAAACCACTTTAGAAGCTTCATCATGTTACAAGTAGTGTCTATTCTCTGAGTGTTATAGTCACAACCCTACTTCATGCTACTAATATAGACATTGGTCACACTTTGAGAGAGTGATGTGAGAACTGTAGCAGGAATTTGTATGACCTATGTAACTAGCTCCTTTTGTGAAGAAAGAAGCAGGAATATTTGTTCCTCCTTTTTTTATTGAAATCTGGTGGTTTAATAAAACCATTTTTATTAATTTATCTGTATTACATACTTAAAGTATATTAATTCGAATAGCCAGAAAAATGTCACAGTCCTGTGCTCTACCAATCTGGAGACAATTGTTACTGCCCTGGCTACTCCGAGCTTTGGGGATATTAAAAGATATCCCTTGATATCACAATTCGGCTGCACTTCTCTATTCCTTTCCACGTGCTTGCGAGGCCACCGGACAAGCACGTAAACAAGCTCGGCCGTTAATAGCTGTAATATTCAAACTACAATACAGGAAGGCCAGAAATAGCTGACTCACTGCTTTAGGAGACCTCTAGGCAAGTACTCTAATTAGGTATGCACGCAACTTACAAAAGAGCCTCTGCCCCGCGATGGCAGCTTGATGGGTAAGCTATACAATACCGAAGTACTCTGCATTTGCATACTGGCTACTCTATTGAGAATCTCTATGATAACTCAATCATTCAGATTCTGACCTTTCGGAGGCTTTGTCTCCAACTCCAAATCTATTGTTTTCCCCCAAGTACGGTATAGCCTGCAGTCACAATTCTCCTTATAAAAACCCTTGATTCCGAGACCTTCCTCGGATCGCTCCCGAGTTTCATCCCGCCTTGCTGCCACTTTGCTTGGCGAGCCTCCCCTCAGCTCCACGTGCTGAGTTACATCGCACCCCAGCTTCGCTCTCTATTTTTCTGGGCTTCAGGACAGGTGAAGTATCACCCAAACCAGCAATCCCTCTAAAAATCCCTCTATACCACTCCAACCTTTATCTTCTTTATAGTTATCTTGTATGAGTGTGTCGCATACACTGTTTTGCTTGTATTCAATAAACATCATTTATTATTTCAACTTCTGTGTTCACCTTGACTTGACCCGACCCCGTAGACATAGGGTTCAAGATCTCGCTAAGTTACCCTGCCTCTCGTAACGCTAAGCAGTGCTCTGAGCTAATTTTCCCCACCTTTAGTTGAGCACATTTTGGTGTCCCTCCCGGGACCCCCAATGACGTTACTAGCAACCTGTTGTTCAAAATACGATGATTAATTTGATGACTTGAGTCATGTTAACTGCCAGAGATGGTGAAACATTTGAGTCATAAAATGATTTAGTTCCCTGCTGCTTCTCTAACAAGTTGTCATTTTATTAAAAAAAATCAAGGATTTATCTTTTCACTGTGGTAATAAGCATTAATCAAAACGCTGAAATTTAGATATACAACAATAGAAATTTCTTCTAAAAGTAAAACCATGATCTGACATCTAGAAAAAAGAAAAATTGAAAAAGCTTAATTTCATATAAGTGTGACACACATATCTGCAGATTCAAAAATGACAGCAAATAAAAAATAGAAACCATGCTGTGCAGTGAGTATCAATTTACTTATTTTAAAAACAAAGCATCATTTTTTTCAGGAGGTTTATGAACATACTGCAAAATCATTCAATTAGTCTTACCTGAATTAGAATGTGTAAACATGAAACAAAACTCTTACTGTTTGACTAGGAATAACTTGTTCCAGTTAGACTAAGAACTATTTTATGATTAATATATTTCTCATTGGCCAAGATCGAGTGATGTATTTTGAGCTGAGTTTTTCAGTAACTGACACCACTTGAATCAGAATTTTCTTTCCCTCCTCCTATCTCTGCAGCATTCCATAGTGACAAGACTTTCCTATAGGGTCTCCCCAGTCTCTAGAGAAGGTGGATTTTTAGGGTGGGTAGGGGGCTGGAGAAGGGAAAGAGTATTGTTGATTCTGACAGAAGCAGCAGGAGTCAGTTGAAGTATACCATTCCTATATTCTGTTCAACAAATGTTGTGTGTGTGTGTGTGTGTGTGCTTGTATGTATGTATATAGATAAATAGACAGACAGATAGACAGTATACTGTTTGGGGGGGAAATACAAGGGAAACAATGAGAAACTTTTTTGTACCTGTTGGTCTTTGTAAATTTTTTTGTACTAATATCCGCCTCAAAGTACCATCCATTGCTGCTTCTTCTATGTGAGAATGATCTCCAATTACTGTCCAGTACATCATGCTAGAAATCCCAAACATCAGATAATATTTTATTGATAACATGGAATAAAAGAGGTCTCTTACTGAAATTTCTCAGCATGTTAACTGCATTTTATGTGGACTGCAACTTAGAATCTAAATACTTCAAAATTAATGTCCACTAAGAGTATTGAAATTAAAACCTGTATACCAAATGTGAAACAGAGGTCTTTGATCATGGAAACATAGACTGTGAGGACAGAATCTTGTCCTGGGCTGTAGCATTTCATGATAGCCATAGAGAAAGTTAAGGGGTAAGCGTGCTATAGAAGTATAATATATGTTGTTCAGGCTTTCATGACATAGAGATAGACAAGTGAGTTCATTAAACTCATGGGATTTTCTTGGCCAGTAAGTTGCTGTGTAGGTGATTCAAACACCATTCTGTTTGAACAGGTTCACATTTTTCCAACGTTATGTACACTCTGTCCTGAAATCTATACATACATACATTCATACATTTTTCTCATCTCTTTGTATGATATACATATTTTTGCAAACATTTTATCTTTAAATAAAATGCTTCTGGCATGCATTCTTCTTTGACATATGAGGTTTGGTGCATATTTCCCTGTTACATGAATGTCAGTATAAATGTTTGTTTTCCAAATTGCATGGCAACGTACAGATATGCAAAAACATACATTAAAATGTCACTATATAACTGCATCTCTATTCATATATTTATTATTTATCATTATGTAATTATTGATATCTCAATCTTCAACAACAAAAGCTCCCAGAACAGCTCCCTGTGTGTGCATGTGTGTATAAATTTGTGAAGTGTGTTGGTTGTTTTTAAAGAAAAATTCATCTTGAAAATTCATTCAGAGTAACTGAATATTACTCTTCTATAGCATTCAAACAAGCAAAAGGTGAGAACCTCAGCTTCAGGAATTAAATCTCTCCCCTTGGGCTATACTCTGTTTCTCAAGATACTATCATTTGGTGGTTTCCCAGCTTTTGTATGTTTTTTTCCCAAGCTGAAAGGTTAGTTAGCTAAACCTTAGTGACAGCAATATGTTTTAAGTTATATAATATATGCTAATATTTTTAGTTCTATCATTTGCCTTTTGTCCATCCCACCTCTGGGTTTTCTTTCTGAAACTGATTTTTTTTCTTTTTTTCTTTTTTCTTTTTTCCCCCTTCTTTTCTTTCTAGGTTGGCCCTGTTGTATACTTCTGTGTTTAAAATATTTCTCAGTGTACATATGTACACACATACACACTTCATAGATAGAGTAAAGGTTCAGGTATGTACTATTCCCCTCATCTGAACCAATGAAAGCCAGGCTAAAGATACTTCAAACTGATGAACTACTTTAGTCAGGCAAGGCTCTTATAGATGACCATGAAATACACCAGGCTAACTTTTAAACTTAAACATACAAAATGTAATGACTACAATAAGAGAGCTCTAAAACAACATACCCTTTGGGAGGATTTACAGCAATTGCATATGGTTCTCCTGCCATATTTGTAAGGAGCCTTGTGCAGTTCGGTCCGTTTATCTGTCCTACATTGATGGAATATCTTAAACTTGTCCAGTGTGTTGTATAATAACTGAACCAATGCATTCTGGAATGATCAGTCCAATAAATGTTTCCAGCTATCCAATCAACTGCAATATCTCTAGGTCGTTTGAATTCAGGACACTAAGAAAAAGAACAGATTCTAAATTTAGGATTCCATACATCACTGAACTTGTATATTTTCAAATATCTAACCATGGAGTTCAAAAGGTATTTGGAATATAAGATTACATTTTAACAGTCTGTTAAGAACATTCAGTTCTTTATGATCATTGTTAACACAGGACTTTAGAGGCTTAACAACAACAGTTAAAAATTTCCCTTGGCAAATTCCATATAGTTTAGAGAAACAGGATGCTAGCTGGATCTCTTGCTAGACTCCCATAATCCCCATGGTTTCTATCCTGCAGAACCTTTTCCATCCCAAGGGGCTATTTAGACACTGAAGTTTTTCAGTGGCCAGAAAAAAGTCCATTTTGCTGATAACTGTGAATGCATGACTGGTACCTACAAAGGAGACATGCAGGAGCAGTGAAACAGGAATTGCATGTTAAGCTGACAGTGTATGAAAAAAGGGAAAAAGAGGCCAGTGGGAAACTTACTGGCTTTCCACCCGAAAAGCAAAGTGAGACAGCCCAATATCTTCACTTAGGAAGAGGAGGTTCATTATAACTAGACCAACCAGCACACAACTTTGTCCTCAGTCTGCTAGGAAAGGAGGCAGATTTCTAACTCATAATGAAAAATGCATAGAGAGGCACATAAAGAGGACCTAACAATTCCTGGAGTAAGACCAACACTGTTCTTAACCAATTCTAGGCATCCATTCTAGAAGGGTAGTTCCTCCTTCTAGGGAAGGAATAGACAACTATCAGACTGGCCTCGGGATACCATGGAGGACCATACTATCCCTACTGCAGTCTCCCCAAAATCATTTTGCCCCAAAGGCCCTGGAGGTCTGGGGGCATTTGCACCACAATTGCCCCCACTGGACCATCTTAGGCCAAGGAGAGCCCTTTTTTAAAGTAGGAAATAATCCATAAGCCACTTCTTGTTTTAATAAAAGATCACTCTTGGGCCTAAAATGCCCCATGGAATTAAAGAAGTGGTGCAAATGTCCCTCCCCCCTGCCATATCCCCTAGATGATATTTTGGGTAAATTTTGCATTATTCCTGGGGAAGTCACTTGTGGCTGATAGGTCACACCTTCCCTTCATTCTAGGGAAACTAATTGTATGTTATTATCCTTTGAAATTACATATTTTATATAAATGGGCCTGATTTATGGCCCAGTAAATGAATCACAGCCCTGCTACCTCATACATAAAAGTCCTTTGAGAAAAGAAAAAAAAAATAGCCAGACTGCAAGAGATTTTATATCTCATGCACTTCATGGCTGCATTTAGCTTGCTTAGGTCACAGTTAGTACAAAATGTCTGCTCTATCTCATGACCATGACCTGGACTCATTAAGTTTGTTTTTGCTATCAAGCTCTCCCAAGAATTCACCTCTCCATTTTTATGGATATGTACCTACTTGTGTGTACTATTATGTCATTTCAAAGATGAGTGGACTTTTACAATCATATTATTGCATCAAGAGTGACATAACTAGAATGCATTTGCATATATTTTCTTCATTAAAAGAAGAAAACTTTTATGTCCATATCATATGATAAGGATTGCAAGAAACTATGTGTGTATATATATATATATATAGAGAGAGAGAGAGAGAGAGAGAGAGAGAGAGAGAGAATGTATATACAGGCCTAATCCTTCAAAAATGAAAAAAATAAACTTATTTAAATGAGGTTCAATGAAAAGGTCATAATGTTCTCATAACAGTACTGCTTTGAAACCAATATCTTTAGTGAGATTGGTTTTAGCTCTTACTTTGGCAGTAGGAAATTTGAATTTCTGTGCTACATGTATAATTTCAGTTATTTTAATTAAATCTGGCATATTCTGGTAACAATAAATGAAAACTATAGATAAAAGTTTATTCTATATGCATTATTGGGTATGGGCAAGACAGTGCATAAACTAGATTTGAAGGAGGCAAAGTTGGCTTCATCTGATCTTTGTTTTCAAACTGAGCAAAATCCAGCCCAGTGCTGAACAGGTAAAGCAGAGAGCACCTAAATCACCATCTTTGCTTCCTATGAGGACAGAACTGGACTCTGTCTATCACACAACCTCTATTCCATTTTCCAAAATGGACTTCCATTGATGCTAATTTTCCTTGGCGAGAAGAACTGACCACTCTGACAGGATACCAAACTATGGTGAACTGAGCTCGATTGTCCACACCATGAAGGTGTGGACTAGTGTTATGCAAGATATCCATATTGGCTAAATGTTTATGTGCTTCTTCTACAAACTCCTTGAATTCGACATTCTCATTCCACATGTGGCTAGATGGATGTGGCCACGTCTGATAAATTATGCACATTTTAGAAGTGTGTATAAAATATGTGTACGTTTTAAACATGCATAAATATTTTTCAGAGCAGTCAAGGACTTTAAGCAAGCAATACATATGATTAGGAAATGCATGCAAAAATAGATACTTTTAAAAAATTGCAAAAAGGGACACATTTGGCTTATAAAACAAAATGACTAGATTGAAGCAGGCATAGGGTCAACGTGGATGTGAAGAAAGGGAAAAAAATAATGGATGCAAACTTCTTTGATATGCAAATCTCTATTGTGAATCTCTCAAAGTATAGTTTCTCTGGAGCTGTCATGGCTTTATATTTATTCTTAGCCCCTTCAAAATACCTTCAATATACAAAAGTAAAAATGCAAAAAAACAAAAAAACAAACAAACAGAAAAACCTGAAAACAAAACAAAAACTGCAGTTAACAATAAAATATAAATTCAAACAAATTTTCCAGTAGAAGAAAATTAACCACACAAAAGACGTAAGAGAGAGAGAGAGAGAGAGAGACCAAGGCTCTTTCTGCAGAATGTTGTTGTCCTGCAATGGGGATGGGAAAAGAACGGGATCACAACAATGGTTACGCATGATGTCACTGCAGTCCTGTCCTCCTCCTGTCCCCAGGCGGAGCAATCACGGAGTATATCATTGATGGGTTTTCCCCATCAATGACCAGCGATTGTGCTGCCATCCCACACTTACCTGGTGTGCAGACGGTCTGGAAATGCAATGGCTGGGCTTCCTGCCCCAGCGCTGGCTGAGACAGTACCCGACTGCACTGTGCTGCACTGTGTATCATGCTTCCTGGATCGCAAAGGCAGCCGGTGCGGAGGGAAGCACTCCTGTCACCCTCCCCACCCCTGCAGAGCTACTGTCAGGATCCACACAGGATGCCACTGGGATAAGGTAGGCTGTGGAAACGGCCTTAGTGACCACCACCAAAGGCTGCTAAGTTTTCATACTCCCTGCTGGAACATGTATGCTAATTTAACATTTTTATTTGGGGAAAATTGATTAGAGTAAAGGCAATCAATGGGGGAATTGATTTTGCATATGTTTGCTATGCACAAGTATAGTTTACTTTAAAGATCAGTGGGTAACCATGAGTTTTTCAAAATCCATGCCATCCATGAGGTGTGTAGCCTTTCAGTCACATTACATGCATCCTCACTGAGAATTAAAGGTACTTAGCTCAGTACACCTTAATCCCAAGGAAGTATGTGAAGGAGTGTAGCCTTTGTTATAAAGTATTCTGTTGCACTGTCCCTGGTGATGTCACAGCGTGTTGGTCCTGGTAATCTCATTACACATTAAACATCAAGAACTGTTGTCCAGAGCATATCTTTTAAAAAAAAAAAAAAAAAAAAGCAGTCTGAAAAATGAGAAAATATTATGTTGGTTGGAAATTATGTTTTCCAAGGTCTGCCCTGAACAAGAGGGGAAAAAAAACTTTGCCAGCTCCATTTTTATCTTCCTTTCAAGAACTGCTTTTAATAGCATATAGGACTTGTAGTTTAACCAAACAAAAGTTTCCATGCTCAGTTTAGAAAAGAATCCTGTTGCAGATTTATGTGTGTGTAAACACCGTAGCAAGGCTAGAGAAGGCGGGAGAAGACAAGTGTAGCTAGGAGATGTGAGGAGTGGGAGAAGGAGAGAGAGAGAGAGAAAGCAAGAAGTAAAGGAGATGTTTAGCAAGGACCTGTAGAGGAGAAGGGAAAAAAAATAAAGCAAAGAGGGATTAGGGATTAGGGAAAGAAAAGGAAGGATTTAGAGAACAAAAAAGACATTGAGCACAAGCAGGCAAGAAAGAGACTGAAGACAGGAAAGAAGATATTAAGCAAAGAGTTGTGGAAAACGTGGAGAGAAGAAGGACAAGAAATCGAGAATTAAAAGAAAGAAGAATTGATTGCCTAAGCAGAGATGAAGAAGAAAGATATCCATACTGAGTTTTTGTAGTAATGGTGCATCCCACCTGTACCTTATACTAAGATAGGAAACTGTGCTGTGGCTTCAACCTTCTACGAAAGGGTGAGGAAGGGTGATGGAAATGCTGCTGAGGAAGTTAACATTAAGTGGAAAAAGCAGAAAATAATATTTTCCTGCACTGCCCTATCCCTCCCACTGAGCCCTGCTTCTGGTGTTTGTTTGAGGAGAAGAGAACTGAAAGCCAAGCAGAAGTGCCACAGTAGCCACTGTGAATCTCTTCAAGGCATATCTCTAGCCCTCAGATGTCCTTCCATTGCTTTGGGGGCAGCGAAAGAACAGCCAGGCCCTGAAATCTGGCGCCGGGGGGGGGGGGGATTGCATATAATACATTAACTAAGCCACACACCCAACTGTTACTAAATAATAACAGTAAGAAGAAATAAAGTACATGAATTTAGATTACTTACTATTACACCACTACTGCTTTGTCTCCTTTCTCCCTGATGGACTTTTTTATAGAAAATGCCTCCTGGATTAAACTGAGTACTCCAAATAATAATTTCCCCTTGATAATATAGATCCATTCCAGTTATTCTTGAGTTATGTTCAATGTGTGTAATCTGTTGATGAACATCACTGTAGTTGAATGGATATACAAAACCCAGGATATCAGTGTCATTAGCAATGTAGAGAACTTGATCTTCAGAGCCTGGAGATTATTATAATGAAATACAAAAATAAAGTAAATTTCAACTACTAAGAAATAATGCACTTTATGTATTCTTAACGTTCATACTTAATCACATAATGTATTTCTCTAAAATTGTTCCAGAATCTGCATCTCTTACAGCTGGGCAGTTTTAATCCCATTGATGTCAGTGGGAGTGAATGAATATAGCTCTAGAGCTATATGCAGTGTAGAATAAAACCTTTCAAAAGGTTGGCCTGCAGACAGATTTGAATTTGATGTTAATTTGGTTTCACCAACAGGTTTACATATCATTTATAGAAGAAAAATATATATTAAGCTTTGGAATATATTCACTACTAAGTTTACCACCTGTCAATCTGACAATACAGTCAGAAAGTTAAATTTATAATACGTATTCTTTTTTTCAGATTATCACCTGTTGTGTATCTTTTGTAACTTACTAAAATCCAAAAATTAGGGTTGTTGGATTTTTTTTTGTTTTTTTGGGTTTTTTTGTTAGTACCTTACAGTTAAGATAAGAATGCCATTATCTCATATGAATAATGCATCCAGCTTTTTTTAATAATTTTGAAGAATACATGAAGTTACTTCACAATATATTGACATTTTAATAATGTATACCATTCCCTAATTCAGCAATAATCATTCTTGTATTGCATGAGTTGTGTCCATTCAAAGATAGGTGGAATAAAAAATAATTGCTAGTGTTTGCTCCACACGTACTTGACCAAGAGTTCAAGCATGCCATAAAATATAGATTCTGTAGCATTCCTCAAACTACTTCAAAATGTTACACAATCAAATCATCATCTCTGAAAGCTTTCCTTTTTTTTTTTTTTTAATGTGATGATTTAGTATTACATGTAAAGCAACATTGTCATGAAAAGAAGTTGTCCCTCATACACTGGACTAAAATGTAAATATATGCATTTTTAGAAGAGATGGCATACATAAAAAGAAAATCATAAGCCTATGTTCCACTGCATTGTTTGACATTCTTTAAAACCTAGTAGGAAACTTCATTAGTCTGGTGATTTCATCAGTGGCATGATTTATCTTTTGATGAGAAATTAATGAAAGCACATTTTTGAGGGAGGTACTCATTTCTTAGCAAATTTCTGAAAGAAACCATTTTGCTGGGCTGGAAATATTATCTGTCTAGGAGACAGGTATTGCAATGACACCCAAATTACAGTAGTAATGGACACGAGGTGATATGATATTGAGGACTGGACAAAGTTACAGATGGTTTGCTATACATATTCCGTTGTTCATGTGTGCTGTGACCTTGATGCATCATCTATAATGGATTCCAGTCTTATTTTGGGATATAAATTTGAATTGAAGCAACCTGAGTAGGTGGACAAGGTGATGGGGGTGGTATGGCTGACCTGTTCATTTGATTTCTGCCCATAATTGGTCATAGTAAATAAAATCAAGCAGAAAGACTTGACCACCTGGATCCAGGATGTAATTAATGTGTCATGAGAGAGTGAGCAGTTCTAATCACTTTAAAGGAGGAGGTGGCATAGTCCACCTTTTTAAAAGTTTATTTGGTCCTAGTAGATTGTAATAAGTATTGTCTACTTACTAATACCCTACACTTGGGAAAGCTCCTTGAGTGGGTGGTTGGAATTTGTCTCCAGGTTCTCTTGGATGACGCTGATTATCTGGAGCCATTTCAAACACAGTTATGCCTCACAAACATCTTTGGTTGCTTTAAGTGCAAACTTGTTAATTCTCCTTGATCTCATACTTTTGATACAATGGACCATGAAACAAATTCTGTGAGTTGGAAGTTAGAAGCATAATGAGAAAATGGTTCTGCTTCCCTGTGAAGGATTGGTTCCAGAGGGTTCTTCTTGAGGGACCTCTGCTCTGTCTTTTGAGATATGTGCTATGGCTTATCATAGGACAGCATTTTATTTCCTCATGCTTTTCCAGAAAAATGGTTTAGGACCCAGATATTTGAATCAGCACCTTCTTTAAGTACATCCAGCTGTATCCATTTTTCAGTGGTGAAAAGGACAGCTCAAAGAGAGGCTTTTTTGGTTGCAGGAAGCATCCCATGCCCTCTCTAGAAAGGCTTGCTGAATGCAGTCGTGGGAAATATTTGGGCTTCATGTGGTCCTTGGAGTGCCCTATCAGGCCTTTGACTCTCCCAGGACACCCAAAAATAATTTTTCAGTCAAAACCACACTTTCCCCCAGTCAAAAATATGCTTTTGGGGCCCCTTCTGCCAAAGCAAGAACAAAAACAAAAGTCGAAAAAGCAGCCCAAAATTGACTGGAAGTACATTTCAGTTGTCAAAAATCCAAACGGACTTCTTGCTACCAAAATTAACAGTGTAACTCACCAAGGGTCCAGTGAGTCACGACTAGCCTGCTAACCCTTGACAGATTCTCACCCCTAGTACCAATATTGGTTTCTTTATTTTAGGAACTAGGTAGTGTCTATGCAATATCATTCCTATGAGGAATGTCTATGAAAGTGGAACAGATAACCTCAAAATGTGGTAGCTTCTCCTTCCCTGAAAGTTATAAAAAAAAAACATGGGATGGCCATCTGTCAGAGATGCTTTAGCTGTGGAGTATTAGAATAATTTACATTTGGGGTCTCTTCTACACTTCTGTGATTCTGTGAATTTCAGGGAACAACATTGTATTTTGGGGGCTCCGAAACATCTCTAGGCTGTTACCAGACTTCTTCAGACCAAAAGTCAAAGAAAATTAGGAAGTTTCTCATTAGGTGAAATTTCCAAGCACCTTCAGAGAGTTTTCTGATACAACAAACATTGAAGAGAATCTGGAACTGTTTTCCATACTGTGATTCTGATGACAGAGGAAGAACTACAAAGCAGGAAGTTTGAGACAAAGGGGCTTTTTGCACTTACAGTGCTATTATTCTGCTTTCAACATCCTGTGGAATTCTGGGGTTTGTAGTTTACTCAGGCCAAAGAGCTCTCTGGCTGAGAATTCTAAATGCCCCTCCTTAAACTGCAAACTGCAGGATTCCATAGGAGGTTGAAAGTGGGATAATAGCACTATAACAATGTAGTGCAGAAAGGCCCAGAGTCTACAAAGTAATTTCTTTGTATTATGTTTAGGAATAAGGATTTGTTTAAATATACAGATTTGGAATGTGATCATTTTCTTCTCCATTCCTTCACAGAAAGGCTTCAGTGCAATAGAAGCTTCCACGTATAGAATGGCAGAGGAAGCAATTTTCAGACTAAATTTTCAGAAAGCAGTGGGGGCTTCACAGAGGAAAGGAAAACTGCCTAAATTATTCTCTCTTCCTCCTTCCACAATTCCTCTAATCTGCTTTTGTAAAATTAGCAACCTGGCTAACTAACATCCCAGTCTCTCATTGTGTCATTATTTATATTATTTACATATACCTTATTTACATTCACATAATTTGTGTTAGGTCACAAACATTTTTATCTTTTTGAAAATTCTGGGGAAGAATTACAATTGTTTCCATTACTGACTGATATCAATCAATCAATCAATCAGCCTACTCTGGAGAAAACTTCTCATTAAATTAAATGCTGTATGACTGTGCAATTGAATGATAACAGCTCAAGGCTTTCAATTTCAACAAGGCCAAGTTTTCTATCTGTGTTCTTCTCTGTATATGCCCAAGTTATATCAGCACAAAGTTATAATTATCTTTCCCCCAATGATCTCTTTATGACTGTTGTATCTTGTTTTATCTCCCGAGCTCAGATATGCATGGCAATACACAGAAGTTCTGTTTTCACTTTCCACCATATTCTTTTCCTTCATCACTGTACAAGTTGTTCAAGATACAGGTCTTGAATAATGTGCATTATATCCTGGTGCACTGTTTCCATGTGCACATGTACCAAGAGAAGGTGGCAGCTAATGTTTATAATGCATGTGTTATTTTGTCAGCTTACCTTTTGCAATGCAGCTGCTATTTTTTTCTTTATAATTCTTTTCACAAGTACACCTGTATGATCCTTTTACATTAATACAGAGTTGGGAGCAGATGCCAAATATTAGACATTCATTGATATCTAGGAAAGAAAATTGTTTATAATTTATATAATTTATAGGCAACCTGTTTCAAAAGGTTATGACAGGCAACACTAAAACTGGAAATAATATACAAATCATTGTATGTGTGCCTTTTTTCTCCAATTACATTCATTAGGACAAGTCCTAACCAACCCAACCAAATCCTTAAGCTTCTGCAACTTTTTTTTTCAAAAAATATATCTACTGTATTATGAAAGGCACACTTTCAAACAAGTGCCATCCCATAACAAACAAGTGCCATCCCATAACCAGACATGATTGTCATTGAGGACAGCCTTTTAAATTTAGTGTAGTTTTTAATGAAATATTTTTGGAATACAGAGATTTCAAAGCATTTGCTTAACAAATACCTTCACATTGCCAGTTTCTCCTGTTCCTTTGAAATCCAGGCTTGCACTGACAAAAAAGAGATGTTTTGGTTTTATTACAATATGCATCATCACCACAGGGGTTCACATTATTCTCACAGTTATATTCTGTTAAACCTAAAAAAGAAAGAAAGAGAGTTGTAAAGTCAAATGGATTTTGCTTTCTTTTCTCAAAGAGAGGAATAGGAAAAATAATTTCTATATAAGCAATAGAATGCTAACAGTCAATCTCTCTTAAAGTAACTGGTGAGGTTTAGAGAAGGATGGATTGAACTGTCAATTGTTTCTTTATCTTCAACTGAAAGAAAGATTTAAAATGGACTTAAAGCTTGAAGGTTTTGAAACAAATAGACAATTTAATGAAATCGAGAAGGTCATCTTTGAGAAATCAAACCATTTAACATCTCAAATCTACAGGATCCTATTAGATCGGGAATTAGAAACAGAAGTGATTAAAGACTCCATGATTCAATGGGATCGTAATATAGGACATGAAATAAAATTGGGAAATTGGGAAAAAAGCCGGAAAAATACCCAAAAATTTACATTAGCTCAAAATCTGAAAGAAAACCATCTTAAGATGATGTATAGATGGTACTTAGATCCTGCCAAGATGAGTAAAATTTTTAAAACACAGAAAAACAACTGTTGGAAATGTAACGAAGACAATGGTACCTTTTTTCACATGTGGTGGTTGTGCCCCAAAGCAAAAATATACTGGAAATATATACATCAAAGAATAACTGAAATCTTACAGATAAATATTCCATTGTCCCCTGAGATTTTTCTATTAAATATGTTACATGAAATAGACAAGGTGTCAATGAGGTACTGGAGGGCAATACTTTATATGGTCACTGCAGCAAGAATAGTATATGCTAGATATTGGAAAAATAATGTCACTATGGAAACAGATGAATGGTTGATTAAACTAATGGAATTTATAACATTAGATAACTTTTGCAATGAGGGGAGAAATGCAAAGGAAAAATGAAAGAGAAATGGTTCCAATTAAAAATTATTTGAAGCAAAGCTGGGCAGTGTAAAAAAAAATATATCCAGAATAGGGAGATTTACAATGAAATGGAAATGGGGATGGTAATTAAGCAAGAGGCATGCAAAATGGATGATTTTGTAATCTTGCTTGAGTTGCTGGCAAGCCATCAGGGTGATGTACAGATATAGAGGAAACTTACAGGCATACAACTGTCAGCCAAACAAGAGAATGTGGGAAGTGGATATTATGTACTTAGAATACAGATAAGGACTAATTAAAGATAATAGGTGAATCTTTGCAAATGTAAATAGAAGATCCTTGTCAAAAATGTATTAACAAATAAAAACTAAAGGTATTAGAAGAATGGTATTTTAGGAAAAATTGTAAATCAAATATTGCTATTAATATTGTGTATTTATAAATATTCAAGATTTTAATAAAAATAATAGAAATAAAAATAAAGTAACTGATGCGGAATTTGGTATCCAAGGAAATTCAGCTTTTGGATCTTTTCTTTTCTTTTCTTTTCTTTTTTTCTTTTTTATAATTATAAGTTATTCCTGATTATTTTGGACAGAATTTTGGAAATGCACCTTGCTTCTACTGTGAAAAAACAGAAATCTTCACTCATTCTTTCCTTTTTCTTTTTGCAAATCCATGTTTAATAACTACTTCTCGATTTGACCAATCAAGGTTTCAGTGAGAAAAAAAAAGCAGTGTTTCAAAGATTCAAACTCTTTCACATGTTCCATGCCTTTCATTTCCTACTATAGTAGAAGCTTTTTTAAAAAATCCTTTTCTCCCAGAACAAATATTGTAATCTTCCCCACTACAGCTCTATTTAAATATGCTTATTTAGCAGGAAATCGATTAAGCGGGAGGATTTTTTTTTTTGAACCAGAGCCCAAGATGAACCTGGTCTAAGGTGTAAACACATCAGTCAGTTGACATATATCATAATTAAAGTGAGGACTTCTTCAAAGACAAAAATGGTGCCTATATTGGAAGAGGGGAAATGAGTCCTTCTTCAAATTATTTTAGCAAAAAATATTGAGAAAGAGAGGAGGTTTTGTCAGTGTGAATTAAAATGTCTCTTTCTAGGCCATGGGTGGGCTAAGTGTGGCTTACAGGATGTACGTGGCTAATGAGACCCCAAAGCATGCCTCCCAAGTCTCTTGAGCCTCCTTCTTGCAAAGTGGAGAGACCTCCGATACTTTAAACTGCTAATACACTTGCCACACCTTGGCTCAGACAAGGCTTGGCTTGCTTCAGCAAACAAATGTTGTACAAATGCTCTTACCCCCTTTTTCTATCGCCCTCACTCCAGTCCCAGCTTAAAATCTCATGCCTTGCTTGCAAACATTCCCACCCCCTGCTTCCCTCCTTCTCATTCATGCAACTCCTGATTTAAAATTTCATTCCTCGCTTGCAAACACTCCAAGCACCTCCTTCCAACCCCCTCATTCACTCCAGTCCACTGGCTTAAAATCTTGTCCCTCACTTGCAAATACTTCCATCTCCTCCACCCTACGACTCACTGCAGCTCTGGCTTAAAAATCACTACTCTCTAAATGGCTGGATTTTTTAAAAAAAATAAAAATAAACAAAATAAAAGGTGAAAGCACTGGATAGTTTTAGATTCCTGAATGCAGCCTCTGCCCAATAGCAGTTGCCCACCCCTCTTTTAGGCAATGAGAGGAGGTACTTGGGATCTCATTTTCTCTATGCCTTTAACATTTCTACCTGCTTTTTCCTTTTAATTTACAAATGTGTATACTTTGGGATACCAAGGAACCCCCAGATATATAGAAAACACTACTTTACTTTTTGTTGGCACAGTTTCCCTTCCAAATTGATACAGTGACCTGAGTTACCTCTCTCACCTGAGAGAGGAGAATTGGCTCACTGTTCAGACTTCTGAGATTTTGCTCATACCATTTTTTCAATATCCTTTTCTCAGCCTAGTCCCAAGTGCATCTTTAGTGGAATGATGAGCAAGGACAAAGGCTATTGCTGTTCTCAACTGCACTAGCTGACAATTGGGGTGTAGCCTTTCAGTTCTAGCAATGACTCACCCATTCCTCTAGTACCTCTTGTTGTAAGTAATTAAGACTGCAAGAATACTGGGCTTCTAAGTAAATATATATAGGATGATGTGCAAGGACCAGAAAGGGTGGGCTTGTGATTGCATTGGTTTAACATGTACCATGCAGGATGAATGACTTCACAGACTTATCTCGTGCCTGCAACTGAAACAGCATTATTTGGTGATGTTGTACTTGTAGTAGATTTTGGCAATACTAAAAAGATGTAAGCTTTGCCATCGTGTAGCATGATAGACAGAATCCCCCAATCTTCATGTCTCGTTAAGAGCAAAGCAGTTTTTAAAATACATTAATTTTTAAGGAGTCCTCAGGACATCTATAATGAACCTATTTCTAATTTTCAACTGGACAGATTCCAAGTGAATGACTCATTTTGGACCATCTGAACCAAAACAACAAAAAAGGCTAGACAGAACCACTAGACTTAATGGAAAAAGCATCTTTCCATATACTATTGGATCCTTGGATAAAGATGGAGCAATTTCCCAAAGGTTGACTTGTATTAACGCACCACCACCACACACATACACATCAAGACTTGGGGAGTTTTCTGGCACAATCTTGAGATCCCAGAAAAATTATCTGAAACCCATGAGCCTTTCCCGTTCCAATAGATGTGTAAGACTCTACTAATTCATGGTTCTCATTGTTTCTATGGAGACAGGAAACAATACAGGGATCTTATAGGATTTATGCGTCCTCCATTATAGGATTTATGGGTCCTCTATTAGAGGACATCCCACACCCTCAGTATCTTTTTTTCTTTTCTTTCTCATATAGGAATTATCTTCCTTAGTTCCTACAGAGGAAGGCAAAAAGATGCTGCTAGCTCTTCTTGGAACACTGACAGCCAAAGAGATGTTGGCTTTGCTCCCAAAGCTCTGAAAGTCTTTTACTGACAAAATCTGCCCTGCAAGACATCTGCCTGACAGTTTTTAACCCAAACTAGAGAAAGATTGGAAGTTTTAGCAACTTTCTTTCTCTTTAGCTGGGCTTTTTACAAGTCACTAGATTCCTTCCCAAATTTGGCTTTGGGATAGCTTTTCTATCATCCCATCATTGTTTGTGAGCTTGGTAAAACCAACTTGAACTGCCCCATTTCTTTTTCTAAGACTTGGAAATACCATTATGCCTGCCCCCAAGCCCTAGATCCTTAACAATTCCCTCATTTAATTAATTAATTCATATGTTCTTACCTTCTACAGATAATGTGAAATTACTACTTGGACAAATTTTCAGGGAGGGGATCAGGACTTTGACAAAACTTGCTTTTTATAAAATGTACTTTACGTGTATATTTACATTTCAGACTGAAAAATGTTCAGGTTAATGTTTGGTTTGTATTGCATTTTATTACTATAAGCTATATAAATATGCATTCTGAGTCAGGTATGAGTTTTGATAACATCATGAGCCCTTTTTTCCTTCCAAAGAAATGGAGAAAATCCATTTAAAAAAAAACAAAAACAAAACAACTTTAAGTCAAAGAAGACAAGTAACACTATGTTTAAATGAACATAAATGATTACCTTTTAAAAAGGGGAAAGTGCATGTCTTTTCAGTAGTGCCTGCATATGCTATTCTGCACCTGAACAGATTAATCACATTAGCCATGAGCTCAAACACACTGCATGCAAAATCAATGGATTTGTGTTTATGATAAGCTTAAGCTCACATAAATTCTATTGGATGTCTGTGGATGTTCTGGTTTTAGTTCCTTAGGAATGAAAACTGGACATTTTTTAAACTTACTTGTTTTACAGCCTTGCTCATCTGAACCATCTCCACAGTCATCAAACTGATCACACTCTAGTTCCACTGGTATACACTTCTTATTGTTACATGCAAACTCATCTTTTTTACAAGGTCTTACTTTATACGTAGATTTGTCTGTAAAAGGTTATAAAGGAACAATCAGGGTTTCTTTTTTTTCATTTTTAGATTATCTTAATTAATGCAACAAATAAATGTATACATCAATGATACACTGCTGAATGTGGAGGTTCCTCCTATACAGATGCACAATGGCATACCAGCACCAGAAATGAAAGACCTCCTTGTCCTATACTTATATTTTTAATTGAAGAATATTTATAAACTTCTTATTATTAAAACATAATATTATTATAAGATAAAATAAAAAGAAATACACAGAGAGAAATAGAGAGAGAGAGAGAGAGAGAGAGAGAGAGAGAGAAATAAATAAATAAATCAGTAAATAATATGTACAGGCTTTATAAACAAATGACCATGGAAGATAAATGTAAACCACCACATATGTGCATGCTGTAACTCCTCTGAGAAAAAGCATATGCGCCTTTCAGTTGTGGCTATTGCTATTCAATACTTCTAGTCTGGAAACTGTATCTTACAGCAGCCCTAACAAATGTACAACAATCAGTGGGAGAATTGTTTTTTTTTTCCCTTTTCAAAAGGTGGTCAGCTAATAGTCCCCAGCCTTAAAATATTCCAGGGCAAAGATATTTCACAATTCTTATATGGGGCTGAAATGTAATGGAACAAGAAAGTGTCTGACTAACTAGAGGCAGTCCAAAACAATTTTTAAGGACAATTTTGGGTTTTTCCCAGGGTATTCCTGCTGCACATCTAAGTTGGGCTGCCTTCAGTCCATGTAAAAATGCACCTGAAACTGTTTTAAAAAATTCAAAAAATCTGGAAAGCCTCTCAGGTGACTACTTAGTTAAACTTTGCCTTTGGCTCTCAGGGATGGTAATAAAGGAACTATTATGTTGTTATGAGTTTTACAGACCTATTCCTTGCCTTCACTAGAAGTCATAAAGCTGTAAGTTACTATCTATCTGTCTTTGAATTGATCAAAGAAATTGTCAAGTGTTTCATCAAAGATATATATATATATTTAAAAAAGTCTATCTATCTATCTTGTTTGGCATCCTGAGCAAATACAAATAATATATATTTGGTCCAGCACTCAAAATTTTCCAGATTTCTTCTCATTTTAAGAAGACTAAATACTCACTAACTTATTGACCTTACTAGTTCCCCCTTATGAAAAGCATTTACAAGTTTACATTTCCAAAGTATACCTCTGTGTACCTTGATGGAGATTTCATAAAGTCCCTTTGCCTCTGAGGGTTGAGTCAAGTAGAAGATACTAAACATCAGCTGGAATTCTCTATGCACTAAATTGGCACTTAACCACAGTAGTTATGTAGCTGTTAGTGAATCTGGGCCTGAAAGACCCCCAGTTCCAACGTAACAGCCATTGTGATCTATGGGGGTCTCCTCCACTGTAGCTCAAGAAGCATCTGACTAATATTCCCAGCCAACTTATGTGAGCAGTCTTCACTGTGACAGGCAAGCCCTCTTCACAGTGGAGATCACTGACATGAGGAGGATGAAAACATCAGCCAACCAATTCTTGAGTGACAGGAGAACAGACCCTCCCCCTCGCTCGAATGCAACAGGTACTGACCAGTAAGTGGGGATTAGGGAACTTGAGAGGTGGCTCTCACTGTCATTTTCTGAGTCATGAATGAGTCAAGGGAGAAAGGAAATGAAACTATGCTGGGCCAGTCTACCCTCTGTCTCAAAGTGCAGGAAGGTTCTCTATCCTCGACTTGTCTTCCAAGCAGATTCTTTCTAACATGGACTGAAAGTTTGAACCTTAAGTATTCATATGGTTAGTTTCAACATGTAATGAGCTTTATTAGCCTCAGCATTAACTGCAGATAGAACTGCAGCAACAAAATAAATAGGAAATGCTTAGGAAGTGGGACAGAGCTGTCCAGTTTCTGTCCAACAAGTAGATAAATCTGTTCAGTAAAACAAAAATCTCTACAACCTAAAACCGAAGCAACATCTCATAAACAGTGTTTTGTTTTGTTTTTTAAAGATTTTTAAATAGATGGTTGAGTACATATACTTTTGTCGTCCTCACTTCATCACTGTGCAGCACTATGTTCTTATGCTACGGGTAACACTTCTCTGTCTATAGAGAAGCAAGAAGAAGCAATGGAATGGAGATTGCTTTTGCCATAATGATGCTGGGACTGGAGACAGTTCTGCCCCTCTTGATGGCTATGACATTTTCACCTCCACTGATTTGAGCTTCCCTATTACAGTCTCAGTTTGGACTGTCATTCTGATGGTACTAATTGAAACAAAGTGAGCATGAAATATCCATGTAGCCCAGCTAGCCAACCTAAAGGCATAAACCTCCTAGACTGCAAGCCAAGATATCAGATGAGATGACCCAAAGCCCCTGAAAACACCTCTCCAGAAGCTTTGGCTATTTAATTCACGAGAGAGATACTGAAGAAGATGCCCTTCAAGAAATCACAAAATAGTACACCAGTAAGAAGAAGCATGAACTCATTAAAGTTCACTTTTCACCCAGTGAAAGTAGGATCTGGCTTGGAATCTTAGGCATGCACCACTAATAATGGCTCATCTTTGGAACTAGTTGTTAACCTTGAAGTTATATGAATTTCTACAGCCAGTATCTAGAAAATATTTTCTACCTCTGTTCCTGCTGAAATTCTCCTGATTCCATAAAGTTGTTTCATTTCTTGGTCATGTCGTCTCACCTGTAAGCTATCTCATTCAGTCAAGACCTGTCTAATGTTGATAGTCTGACTCTTTCATAATTTGTAATGTGCTTTCAAAGTTACAAACCCAGTTTTAAAAACATGGACAAAAGATCTCTGTTATTGATTGATTCCAAAGCATCTTTCATTTTTTCCTGTATACATGTTGTCAAAATTAATCTTAGAAACATTGTATGCTTAATATGTCTGTGCATTTTTTAGCCTTGTGCATCATAACATTATGTATCATGACACATTATTCTCTGATTAGCTTTTATCAAATGAGCTTTGTTTACACTAGTGTATTGATATGAAGCCAAGGCAACAGCAACTCTGGGAGCAAAGCAAGCAGAAGCAACAACAGAAATGTCTTTTTGTCATAGGTCTCTGCATATCAAGGAGGAGATTGCAAAGTCTGGCTGCTTAGTGCTGCCAACCACGCATAATATAGCATCTTTTTCACTTCTTTTATTTGTAATCCAAGCTAAAATTGTGTACCACAGTGGTCTTCATCTGAGTCATCACCACAATCATCAATCCCATTACAAATCTGTTCATGCCGCAGACAGACTCTGTTATTTCTGCATCGATATGGCCTTGTTGGAGGACATGGAAATTTTACTGTGAACATGAAAAAAAAAAGTAATATTATCTACTATGCAAAAAGTCAAAGTTTGTGAGTGATCTTGTCTGTTTGTCTGCGTCAGGCAGGAGAAGATCTCATATGATTGGCTGGGTGAGGCGAGAAGACCTCATGTGATTGGCTGGCTGTGAAGATTCTATGGAATCCTGGGGTTGGTAGTTCAGGGAGGGGCCTTTAGAATTCTCAGCCAGGGAGCTCTTGGCCCTAGACGGTTGCTATGGAGATGAGACCTATAGTAGATTGTATGGGTTCAAATATGTGAGGAATCTTAAAGTTCAAATTCAAAACAAAAAATGCTTCCAGAAAAATGTAAAGCCAACGAAAAACGTAAAGTTCAACAGAAAACAAAAGAAAAATCAGAAGCTATAAAATCCCGGGCAATGTCAGTTAAATACACTAGTAATGCTAATAAAGTAGAACACTTTTATTTTAGGTTTACCTTCTTCCATGTAGGAGTCGAAAGTGATTATATGGCTGGAGATTTCCTTATATTTAAACAGACTTTTACTGTAAATAGCTGACTTACCAATTAGTATTAATTTTTCAAATTTGGGAAAGAAAAATATTGCTCAAAAATATTGTTGATTTAATGCACACTCAGATATAAATGCAAGCTTTGTTTGAACCATACTGTGTGATCATATAAAACTTTGCTGTGTAATGTCCCTCGTACTTATGAAGTATATGCCATGTTTATTATAAAGGATGAGGAAAGTATGGCCTGTGAGCCCTCAGCAACCCGAATTTTTTTAAAAAATTGATTTTTTTTAAAAAAATCCCACATAAACTTTGGGGTAGCAGGCATTTTAATACATTTTGAGCACCTGAAGTAAATTTAGGCCCCAGAGAGACATTTTGGTCATTCGTATTAGGGGAAAACAATAACAAAGGGTCTCTTCTATGCCTAAATCACCCAGAGGGACCAAAGCATGTTGGAATTACCCCTCAAGTCCACTGAGAACATTGTTGGGCATTTTGGTGAAAGAAAATTGGATTTTTTTTTCCAGCATTGGAGGCTGTAGAGGGATGTGTGGGCCTCCTAAATTCTGACAGTTGCCAAACCATAATGTAAAAACATTAATATTAATACACAAAAATGAGCAAAACAGAGTACAAATATAAGTAATTTAAAACCATAAGCAATCAACCAATGTGAACCTGAAGGGAAAGACACTCACCACATATTTCTGGAAGTTCATCTGAATTATCACCACAGTCATCTTCTCCATCACAAACCCAAAAATGGAGTTTACAGAGTGAATTGTTGCAAAGGAATTCATCTGCTCTACATATATTGCCCCCTGAAGAAAGTAAGATAAAAACAGCAAAACAAAAATAGACCATAATCAAACATTTACTTTTTTAAGCCTTTTTATAGTAGGGTCAGACCAGAGAAGAAAAGGATGGGATCATCATGATGAGGTCTTCTGTCTCTTAAAGTTTGAGCAAATTGTAAGCACATGATGTATCACCAACATAATGAGGGATGAAGAGTGACTATTTCACCTCACATTATTTTTAAATTAAAATAACTCTTGTGCTGCTAATGTCCTATTACAAAAACATTCATAAGATCCATTTTGAATGAAGGAAAAGATCTATCTAATCCAACATTCAAGTGTGTAACCACAAGCTTAATGTTGTGGCCAGAACATCTGGTCCTATTTTGTTTGCCAGAAATTAGTCCTTTCAGCCAATATGTGATATCCATTTTATGGTACAGAAATGAATGAATGTAAATAATGTTACAGTTATCCCTGTTGTAAAACTTTATTGTGAAAGGACTGTGTAAATTGTGACTAAAACAAAAACTTGTACAGAAAATGATGAACAAGTAAGTAGGGTTATTACACTTGATTTGTATTCATGGTAAAACGTCTAGGTATTAGTTATTTATATGCAGAACTTATTTATATTCATTGCACTTCTTTTAATAAATAAAATTCATTTAAGGTTTTGGTTATTTTGATATGGAAATATAATAGCTAGCAATATTTTGTATAGTTGTTATAATAACAGAATAAAAAAAAGTTCCTTTTTCAAATGAGATTTTATTATAGAAGCCTAGCAGAACTTTATTGTTAGTTATGCTAAATGTAGCAAGTGTAGCATGATTTTAGGTATTCCTGGAAATCATATAATGACCATATAATTGAGAAAGTGTAAGCCCTAACTTACAGAGTGAAACACTGAAAATTGTTAACACATAGAACTTTTATATTTTCTGTGTTCACATTTCCATGGTCACTTTTAGGGAAGGGAAGAATATTCAGAAGTATTTGAAAAAATGTTGAAAAGTGGGTTTAAAAAAAAAACTGGTGAGAAATTTTGGGGAGAAAAAAGTGATGAAAATATCCATAGTTCAAGACTTATTCTATGCAAAAATAACACTTCAAATGTTAATTAAAAATAAGAATCCCTAAAACTTTGCTTACACTGGAGATGATAATTTCATTATAATTTATGAAGCACACACTTCAGGTACTGAAACACTGATTATTCCTATGATTTTTGAGACTTATATTGAACTATATTTATAGGAATGAATTTGTGGAAGGGCAGTATCAACAAGATAAGAAATTAATTAAGGAATTAATACAGCACTCATTTTTTCACATATTGATTAGTTGTACAAATTAGTGATGGAGAGCAAGTTGGCCTAACAATATTTATTTCAACACATTTTAGTATGACGTGGAAGAATCATTATCCTTTTGTATTGCCATCTGGTTTTGATTTGCTATTAGTGATAGAACTTAATCTACCTTTGTTTTAAATAACATAGATAAATGAACACTTTTATCCTTAACAAACGTGCACCAAAGTTTTACTGAAAGGTAGCCATGAGTTTGTCAGATTTTATGTAAATTAACAAGTCTAGTACTGAACTTCTTTTCCAAATCCTTATTGTAGAATAAACTTTTACTATCTTTTCTTATTCAGAAATACTCTTTTTCCCTTCTACAACATAAGAGGAAAAGATAAAAGGAAAGTGCTAGAGGGAAGCAGAAGTGTAGCCTCTGGATCTCTGCATGTTTTCACTAACATGCAGTGAAATTCCATATATATGACATTCGAAGGGAGCCCCACTGAGTTCAGCGAGACTTACATTAATGTAAATGTGCTTACAATTACACAGCAGAGAATATTTATTTGTTTAAATTTATTTGTATTCTGCCTTCCTCTTTTTCCAATATCCAAGGCAGTTTATAGAACATGATAGAACAAAACTCAGCTAACATGAACCAACTGTAAAATTAGAGAAGAATGGAAAAGGAATTAAATAAGTTATCATATTAAACCTAAGCACTGAATTAAAAACAGTAATAAAATGCTTAAATATATAACAAGAAACAAAATGTTCACAACCACTTATCCCCACTACCACCACAAAAAATACCCTTCTGCATAGCCAGATAATGGTCAGAAGCCTGGAAAGGTCTCCATAGAGCAAGAGAGGGACAATAGTCTCCCATGGAAGGGAGAGCCACAGCCTGGGAACAGCCTTAGAGAAGGCCCTCTCGTATTCATATCAAATGTGCCTGTAAGGGAGCTAAAAGAATAAAAACTTTTGCCAGAATATCTTAAAATTGAGCCAGGATCATGTAGAGGATGTGGTATTTCAGGTAGATTTGGCATTACAAGTCCTATGACCAGATATAGCCCAATAGCCAGTGAAGCCACAACAATAAATTTCTGTTCTTCTTGTAACCAGCTCCTATCAAACAACTGGCCACATTTTTGAAACACTTTTTAATGCCAACCCACACTGATGGTGCTACGGTATTCAATATGTGATATAACCAAGGCACATAGCATGTCCAGGAATAGGTCCAGCTGGACACTAATTTTAACTATGCAAATGCACTCGTGACCACCACAGAAACCTGGCCATGCAGGCCCAGTGTAGAATTCCAGAGTGTATTGTTGTTGTGGTTGTTGTTTACTTTCAAGTTTTTTTCCAAGTTATGGTGACCCTAAGGTAAACCTATCACAGAGTTTTCTGGGCTGAGAGTGTGTGATGCATCTAAGGTTAGCCACCGGATTCCCATGGCCAAGAGGGGAATCAAACCCTGTTATCCGGGGTTGTAGTCCAATGCTCAAACCCTTCACCACACTGGCTCTCATAATCCAAGAGCACACCTGTATTTTCAGAAGGAGTGTAACCCAATCCATCACAAGGGTGAATCATGATTTCCTGATCTTCCACTTGACTGACCTCTGTCTTGTCTGCATTAAATTTCAATTTATTCAATCTCACCCCATCTATTACTGACACTGATAGAAATGGCTTCTTTGGAATTACTGGCAGAAACAGCTTCCTTGGAATTAGATGGAAAAATACTGCATACTGGTGACTCAAAACCCCTAAATTCCAGACAACCTCTTCCAGCTATTTCATGTATATACTAAGTACATGAGGGATAGTACTGAACACCAAACAACCTTCCATGCAAGTGGCTACGGTGTCAAAGAAAAATCCCCCAGCATCACCATCTAAGTTTGCTCCTCCCTGACTGAGAACCACTGTAAAATAGTGTTGTCAAGACCCATTTCAGAGAAGTGGCCCACGAAGATAGCTGGATTGATGATGTTGAAAGCCACTGAGAAGTCCAGGAATACCAACAGAGGTACACTCACCTCTGTCCAAATCCAAGCACAGGACAATCAACAGGATCACCAAAGGTGTTCCCATCCCATAACCAGGCCTAGGTTATGGATAGTTTAAATTAATCACACAGAAAACAATACAAATGTGAATAAAATATTGGAATGATAGTTGATAACTTGCTGTATAGGTGCCCTATTGAAAAATCCTCCCTATTGCTTTAAAGCTTCAATCCCAAGCATACTTTCATTGGAACAAATCCTACTGAACTCAATGATTTTTATTCTTGACAAGGCATGTATAGGATTTCATTGTAAACTCATGGGAAAATCTCTTATTAATTAAAAGATAGGCAAGAAAAGACCCAAATCTCACCTCTATCACAATTTTGTTCATCGCTGTTATCTACACAGTCTTGGATTCCATCACAAAGCCATCGAACAGGGATACAATGTGCTTTATTTTTGCATCGAAACTGATCTTCTTTACAGTCTGTGACACAATCCATCTGTTTAAATACATTTATATGCTGCAGTATTTGTCAACAAAAAGTAACACATTCATAGACTGAGCAGCTAGAATTTAAAAAGCTGGTGAAAATATTTTTATAATATTTTTATAAAAATTAGCACAGTTACAATTACAACTATAAACAGCTGAAATTACAATGAAGGAGTGTAGCCCCAAACTACATCCACAATTTTGTGAGTAGACTCCTGCCTGTTCACTGGGGCTTTTCTGCCTTTCATGTATACATCATCTCCAATCCTTTTCTGAGCAAGAAAAGTTTTCAAGTTGAAATAAAAAGAGATAAGCCAACAAACAAGGCACATATCTGACATGATGGAGCAACCACCAAAAGGACAGTACTGTTGTCCAATCAATTAAAGATTCAAATGACTTAACTGAAATGAACAGATAAGCTCAATAATTACTAGGGACCTCTTTGTATCAGGAGCTTTGAGGAGTAAGTTCCCCAATATTTGTTATTTTACATTCATACTTCTACATTTGGAGACTAAAGTATTGTTATAAATATTGTGATATAATCTACACACAGTGATATTGATTCTGCCTTTTTATTTATTGCTTATTTCTACATTTGTACTTCTTGGTTTTTTTATTAATTTTTTACATCATCATTGTCATCGTCGTCATCATCATCATCATCATCATCATCATCATCTTGATGTAAAAACTAAAGAAACCAAAGCATTAAAAGTGCTCAAGATACTTAACTGCTTACCTCATCAGAACCATCAGGACAATCATATTCTCCATTGCATCTGAAAGATGCTGAGATACATCCTCCACTGGCACATACATACTCACTTGAAGAGCAGGTCGGAGATGCTATATTAGACATACATTGGCATTAGTAAAATACAGTGAATTGTTAAGTTATTTTATTAGTTAAGCTTATCATTTAACAAACTAAAAATAATAACCTTATTTTATATTATACATTCTTAGATATAACCCAGGATTTTAAATGACATGGGGAGTCTAACTCATAGACGTTTAACCTCCAGGCCACAGAGGGCAGTGAGATAAGGAGATGGTCTCTCTTCCCAGATGTTAGCCATTAAGCCCTCTACAGAGTGGGATGGTTAATTAAGAAAACAAACCCTCTTTTTAATATGTTCTTGTAACATATTTCTGCAAATGCTATTGTTAGTAGCTTTATACCCCTATACTTTGATATAGTACAGTTTATAAATGGATACACTGCTATGGCCAGAAACTCTGCTGGAAAAGAGGTAGGTTGACTGGGCACATAAGCCAGGCCAAGGGATTCCTCACAAGCATAGCCAGGAGATGTCATAGCTGCCAGGACACTTGAAGCTGGCCCCAGACATCCTAAGCCATTTTTTCTCTTTTCATAACAGGCAATGCACTCAGCACTTGAAATGTCACTGCAAATAATATCAGGTATCAGTAGTATTGCATAGGTTTGCAAAATCCCGCATTACTATCCTGTCTCCTTATTGTTCTTTTTTCTTGCTTTTATCGTTCTTATTGTTGTTATTTTTTCTCCATTTTGAACTTCCTTGTCACTCAGCAAAACTGTTTTTTTCCCCTCAATCATAGCTATCATAATATGCAAAATTACTGATAAAGGCAGAAATACAATTGTTAACTCCCAATTAAATATTCCATTCAGTCAACAGATTTTAAATAATTATTGACCTACCAAGTTCCCAATACTTGCCTCTACTTGGGACTAATAATTGTATTTATCTATTCAATAATTGCATTTATCCAGGAACTATCCATAGATTCTGGAGTCACAGAGGAGTCCTTGCATCCGTAAATGTTTCCAAGCAACATAATCCTCCACCTCAGCAGGTGTACAGACTTAATAGCAGGTCTCAATCACTTATCTTTGTGATGTCTTTGCAAAATGTGTTGTTGAGAGTTATCCTGAACACTACTCTTTTCCTAGATAATCTGTAAAGTCACTGCTTTTAACATTAGTTTTAGTGCTGAACTACCAATATGAGAGTCATATTGCTGACGTATACAACCCGTGAGTTTTGTTCACTCTCATGCTTCATGTCATATGAAAATCTTAGCAACACATGAAACATTAGCACAATCGAGAGGAAAATTTCTCCCAGGACACATATACTGTCTAAGCCAGCAAAGTATGGTATAATATCTCTATGTTAGATTTTCTTAAATGTCATGTGTTTTAAACAGGAGAGGAAATATTCCAACATTGAACACCCAGACTAGACTGTGGTTGAGAACTTAACAATGCACTTACAGGGCTCTAGGTGTATGACAGATAACTAACTGAACATTGTGGCAATGGACAGGGATGAACATGAGGTGGGGGAATGCCTCTTATGGGCATCTCTGGGGAAAAGAAGATCGAGAGATCCAAATATGCCAACAGCAGCATTTTCCCTGTACAAGGTCTGGCATTTTTGAAAAGAATACAAGGTTGGTCATTCTTCTTTCCTCAATCCATAATCATAGCAATTTCAAACCAGAATTTCAAGACTTCAACATTCTTTATTACAATAAAACTATAATTAAAAGCCTGATCAGATGACCACATTTCCCAAAGTATTGATCAAATGATGGATGATGCCCCCCCCCAATATGTTGGACACAGTCTGTTTAAATGTCTATACTGTTTGGAAACTGGACACTGATCAAATGGTCTAAACAATAAAAAAACCGCTTTTTTAGTATACCTCAGTCTAGAATTGATCAAACATATGACTTGTTTATCAAGAGAGCCTCAGGACTATTTGGGTATGCCATTGTGAAACCAAGAAAAGGTGAAAGTGACATTTCTGTGATTGGCAGAAAACTACAGCACTGTTTTGCTTCACGTATCCATTTTGTTTGTTTTGACTAAGCAGCTGTGAAATTTGATTGTGCATAGGCTACTCGGGCTAGGTGTGCTACAGTTGCAAGGTCTTTGAGATCTGTTGTTGCCACAAACTCAACAATCATAGATTTGGAAGAAATCAACTCTATTCTTTACTACCACTCTATTCTGCTTTGGCCAGACCTCATCTGGAATACTGTGTCCAGTTCTGGGCACCACAGTTCAGGAAGGATATTGACAAGCTGGAACGTGTCCAGAGGGTGACCAAAATAGTAGACAGCCTGAAAACCATGCCATATGAGGAGAGCTTTAGGGAGAGATGCATGTTTAGCTTGGAGAAGAGAAAGTTAAGAGGTGACATGCTAGCCATGTTTAAACATTTGAAGGGATTTCATACGGAGGATGGAGCAATCCTGTTTTCTGCTGCTCTAGAGACTAGGACATAGAGCAATGGTTTCAACCTTCAGGAAAAGATATTCCATCTAAACATTGGGAAGAACTTCAGAACAGTAAGAGCAGTTCGACAGTGGAATATGCTGCCTTGAAGTGTCGTGG
Organism: Cyclura pinguis; assembly: GCA_030412105.1. Taxonomy (NCBI): domain Eukaryota; kingdom Metazoa; phylum Chordata; class Lepidosauria; order Squamata; family Iguanidae; genus Cyclura; species Cyclura pinguis. Next base: position 242,265,366 of record CM059599.1, on the reverse strand, counting down.
AATATCCTTATTTGGGGGTTTTTAAACAGAAGCTGGATGGCCATCTATTGGGAATGCTTTGATGATGTATTCCTGCATGGCTGGGGTTGGACTTGTCAGGGATTCCAGGCACGGAACCCTGGGAAAACGATCAGCCCACTGCAAAGATGTTGCATCATGACCCAGCTGTGGGTAATTGCAAGGTTGCATAAGAAACTGGGGTCGTGTGCAGATGGTAGAGGGAGGTGTGCAAACCTCTACCTAATTGGTTGTAAATATGTATATAAGAAAGCAATCCCCAGCATGTTTTTGTCTGTTGACCAAACCGGTGTCTGGCGCAAGCCTTTGTCTGTCTGTTCCATGTTTTGTACATAACAGAACTTTGCTGCAAGATAAAGTGCCTCCTGTTTGGAAGAAACTCCTCTGTGTGTGAGTATCCTTACTGGGGAACAAGGCTGCTGCTGTTGGCTCGCTGACCTCTGGCTTTTCTGCTGCATTTCTGTGGGGCTGAAACTCCTATCATCCCCCAACAGGACTTGATGGCCCTTGTCGTCTCTTGCAACTCTATGATTCTATGAATCCCAAGGGCAACCTAGCCCAATACCCTACCAATGCAGTAATATACCTCTATAGCACCCCTTAAAAACCTCAAACAAAGGGACAGTCCATTGCCATTATCAAACAACTCTTACCATCATTAGATTCTTCCTACCACTCAATCAGAATCTCCTTTCTTGCCATTTGAATCCATTTGTAGAACTCCTATCCTCTGGAGCACCCAAAAATATTTTCTATGTGAGAGCCGTTCAGATATTTGAAGACAGTTGTTATATGACATCTCAAGCTTCCTTTCAGGGTAAATATACTCAGTTTTTTCAACTGCTCTTCACAGGGCTTAGTTTCCAGACCTTTTACCATTTGCCCATCTTGTCAGTGTCCTTAAATTGTGATGCTCAGAATTGGATGCAGCATTTCAACTGAGATCTGACCAAAGCAGAATAAATGTGTAGTACTACTTTATTTTATCTTGAAACTACAGTAATTTTGACAAAGCCCAGAATTTCATTAAGTTCTTTTCTCACGGCATCATCCTGTTGGCTGAGTTTTATTAGAATATGGATGGTTTTGATCTCTTTAGCTTGAAGCAGCTCTATTGTTACGCCATCTATTCTCATTGATTTTTTTTTCCAAGTTCTTAGAGAGCAGCTTCTACTTCACTTTCTAAAATTATTGATTCCTCATTAAAAGGTTCTTCCATAAAGGAATTTGCCATCCTTAATCTCTTTTTAATATTTCTTTAGCATGTTGCATCCATCTTTGATTTATTTTGGCCTGTTCACATATTCTGTTTTGCCTTTTTGGTCATATAGCTTGATTTAAATTTCCTTTTGATTTCTTGGATCTTGTAGAAGAGGACTCTTGTTCTATCTTTTAATTGTCTTCATTTATTTGCACTTATTTATTATAAGTTCCCTATGTATTTAAGCAAGAGTCTCTTAACAGTTGCATTCAAGATTCGGACCCTATTTCTGTCAATTTTTCCTTTTACTTCTCGTTTGTCTTTAACCATTTCAGAAGTTTCATCAGTCATCCAATTGTGCTCCCCCCTCCTTTTTTTTTTTTTTTTTTTTGCTACAGCTTGTGTTGATTTCCATTATTCCTTGGTTTCAAACCAAGGTTCTTCTCACTATTAGTCAGTTAGTCTTTTTTTTTTTTTTAGTTAGTCTTAATAGTCTTAATAAATCTAATCTTTACATGGTCTTTAAACATATACACAGGTGTTTAGTTCTATTTTATTTCCTACATTTGCATTTCCTCCTCTGATGTTTGATCAATTTCATTTTGGATGCTACTACAGACTCTTCCAATTTCTTCCTCTTCTGCCTCTGGAGTTGGAACATAAACTGGGTTTAATAACCAACCATGGAATAACAAGACCAGAAACAGAAAATGAGTTAAATAAAGGTCACTTTATTTGGCCTAAATTATTTACGTTGTGTTAGCATGGAATGGTGTGGGTGGGTGGGGGCAACCTGATGCAGATCCAGCTAAGGCCAAGTATCACACCCTTGATGATTTCCTTAGCCCTCCCTAGTGAAACACTTCAGCCTCAAAGGCAGTCCAAATGCTTAGATTTGGATTACCCTCAGTGTCAGAATGTTTGTGAAAGACAGTGAATAAAGCTGACAGGAAGATTAACAGCTCATTTGAAATGTGTGCTACAGGAGAGTTCCGAATATAGCGTAGGCCACCAAAAAAAAAAAATTAATAAGCCCTAGAGAAAATCACTCCTGAACTCTCACTAGAATCCAGATGTCTGAAGTGACATCTGAACGCTATTGTACTTTGAACATGTCATGAAACAAAATAACTCATTAGGAAAGATGATAATGTTCCATAAAGTGGGAGGTGGTAAGAAAAGGGGAGAACCACATGGATCAATGCAAAGAACCCTCAGAGACCAGAGTTTAAAAGATCTGAGTAGGGTTGTTGATGGTCAGGACTTCTTGGAGGCCTCTGATTCTTTTCTTGCTGCTCAATAGCATCAAGTTGTTGACTTATGGCAGCCTTCTGAAGGAGAAACCTCCTTGTCACCTTGTCATCAATAGAGCTGCTCAAGTCATGCAGTTTGAGGGCTGTGGTCTTCTTGACTGTGTCTAACCATCTATACCTGTGCAGTCTTCCTCTTTTCCTGCTGTCTTCTACCTTAGCAAGCAGTATTATCTTTTCTAGTGAGTCAAATCTCTTGACATGAGTCACAGCTTAGTCATTCTGGCTTCTAGGGAGAGGTCAGGCTTGATTTGCTCCAATATCCATTTATTTGTCCTTTTAGAAGTGCACAGTATCCATAGAACTCTCCTCTATCCTACATTTCAAATGAGTTGATTTTCTTCCCATCAACTTCTTCACTATGCAGCTTTCACAACCATGAAACTAGTTTCTAGAAACTAGAAATATAAGGGCATTGGCAATCCTAGCCTTAGTATTCAACAATATATTTTTACGCTTGAGGATCTTGCTTAGTTTCTTCATAGCTGCCCTTCCAGCATCTAGTCTTCTGATTTATTGACTGCAGTCTCTATCCTGATTAATGACTGAGCCAAAGTATAGAAAATCTTGAACTACTTCAGTGTATTCATCATCTACTTTAAAGTTATGTAAATTATCTGTGGTTATTTATTTATTTATTTATTTATTTATATCTGTGGTCATTATTTTCTTAACGTTCAGCTGTTAACCTACCTTTGCATTTTCTTCCTTGACCTCATTCAGTAATTGTTCCAAATCTTTGCTATTTTCCTCTAGTTGTATCATGTCATCTGCCTATATTAAATTGTTGGTGTTACAGTAGGACGCCTATACCCATGGGGGATTGGTTCATACACACACACACCCCACAGATACTGAAATCCACGGATAGTAGGGAACACCCTTTCCTGCCACCCAACCTGACCCGATCGTGGTGGCAGCGGGTGGGGAAAGGGTGGATTGGGCCCAAGGCAAGCGATGGAGGTGGCAAGGAGCACGATCCCACACTCCCCACTCTTTTCCCGCCAGCCATTGCCATGATTTGGCCTGGGGTGGGTGGCAGGAGGTGGCAAGGAGTGTGATCCCGTGCTCCTCACTCTTTTCCTGCCAGCCACCTCCATGATCGGGCCTGGGGCGGCCAGCAGGAGGTGGCAAGGAGTGCAATCCCATGATCCCTGCTCTTTTCCTGCTGGCCGCCACTGCGATTGGGCCCAGGTCAGCTGGCACGATTGTGGTGGCCAGCGGGAAAAGAGCAGGGAGCACGGGATCACACTAATTGCCACCTCCCGCTGGGCCCCGGGCCCAGTTATTCGTGGTTGGCCCAATCATGGCCAACCATGGATAACTAAATCAGTGGATAATGAATTCGTGGATACAGGGTCCTACTGTACTTCCTCCAATTTTCACATCTTCTTCCTCCAAGACAAATCCTGATTTAAGCATGATATGTTCAGTGTACGAGTTAAACAGACAAGGTGATAAAATGCAGCCTTGAGTGACCCTCTTGTCAACTAGAAACTAAGCTGCTTCTCTATACTCTATCCTTTGTGTAGCTTATTGCCCTGAGTACAGATTATGCATCAGAACATTAAAATGTTGTTGCACACCGTTTCTTTAAGAGCAATCCATAGCTTTTCCTGATCTACATAATCAAAGGCTTTGTTATTGTCTATAAAGCACAGGCTGATTTTCCTCTGAAATTCTTGGGTGCATTTCATTATACAATGTCTGTATTGAATGTATCTGTGCCTCTTCCTTTCATGAACCCAACTTGGACATCTGGCATTTCCAGCTCCATACATGGTAAAAGCCTTTGTTGAGGCATCATGGGAAATTAATGCAATGGCCCTCTGGTTATTGCAATCCCTGGTGTCCCCTTTCTTGGGGACTGGAATATATACTGAATGTTTCCAACCTGTGGGGCATCTTTTTGTTTTCCATATTTGCTGACACTTTAGTTAGAACTAGAGTAGATTCTGTCTCTGTAGCTTGAAGCAGCTGTATTGGTACACAGTCTGTTCCTGGTGATTTCTTTCTTCCAAGTGCTCTAGCTGCAGTTTCCACTTCACTCTAAAATTATGAGTTCATCTTCAAATGTTTCTTCCTTGAAATAATTTGTCATACTTTCCTCTCTTCTATATCATTCTTCTGTGTAAAGTTTCCATCATCTATTTGTACTTGGTCATGTAATGTATTCTCCTGATGGTCATGTAGCATCTCCACTATTGGTTTAAATTTCTGTTTAATTTCTTGGATCTTGTGGAAGAGGTCTCTTGATCAGACTCTGCATTATGTCCCTTTACTGCTTTTGGTATGCCTCTCTTCACCATTAGTGCCACCCCATTTCTTAGATTTTCATTTCCTGAATAAAACACTGTGTAATTATCTGACTGAAAATGCCCCATTCTGTCCAAGTATTGCAACATGTATATGTTCCATTTCTTGTTTTACAGTGTCTTGCTCTTCCTGATTCATGCTTCTCACATTCCATGCTCTTATAATATGTGTTCTGCAGCTTTGGATTTTCCTTTTACCTCTGAGCATGTCAGGAACTTTTTGACTTGAGTTCAGTTGTGTCACTAGCCACAGCACTAATTGTGGTTGTTCTCTGCTCTACCCCAGTAGCTTGTGGAGTGCCACGTGTCCTGGGAGTCTCATGTGCTGATATTATCTCTTGTTTAATTTTGGATTGTCACATCACAGGGTTTTCACAGTAAAAGACATTTAAAGTGGGTTTACCAGTGCCTCCTTCTGCACAGCAGTAACAAGTTTTAGCTATGGTGCAACTGTCATTGTCCCGGAGAGATCTTCCATCAGTGTCTCACACACACACACACACACACACACACACACCCATTAGTGCTGCTACCCAGTAGCTGTTTGGCACATTCAACCTAGCTTCTCAACAAAAGCCTATCTGACATGGAAATGCTACTTGGAGCTACCATCAGTATAGCCTCTTGCCTCCCAGAAGCATGCAATCTCACCACTATGAAAAAGTACTCATTCTTAGTATCAACATAATTCAAAGCCAGCTTGACAGCAGACAGCACACTGTTGATTCATGTTAAACTTTTGGTTATTCTTACCACACTTCTGTATTTCCATGACAGATTTAATTATGCTTGCACAAACACATACATATTAATGGTACAACAGGGTTTTTTGTTCGTTTGTTTCCTTTAAAAGCATATACTGTTTGTATGGGTTTTAGTCCAATAAATGTGGGATACAGTTAACCTTACTGAAAAGGGAAGCCGGAATAAGGTTGTATTTTTTCTCCTGTACATGCAAATGATGTCATGCTTAACAATTTTCACCGAATTCTTATTTTTCTTGTTTCCTTAGATACCTTTCAACTTGATTCAGGATTGGCACAGTGATTTTTTGCTGTCGACATTTTCTTTTTCTTTTTCTTTTCCCCTCTCTGTTAATGGTGTAGGCCTGCCAGAATGGAATTTTACTCAGTACCATAGTAATGCCCACATTTTAAGCAATGGGAAGTTATAAACCTCAGTTGCCCATCCCACATACCACAACAGGATTTAATCCAGACCTTTTGACTCCTAGACTGCTAGAATTTTGAATGGAGCTTCACAACAGAATAATAAATATGGCATTAACATTTCTTCATAAATATGTAATAATGTTCCAAACAATTCCCTTCAGTTTCTGAAAGTTTTTTTTATGCTGATACTTCACCCCCATCTTGTTAATAAAAAATTACCTGCTTCACAATTTTTCTCATCTTCTCCAAGTATACAGTCATCATATCCATCACATTTCCACTTTGTGGATATGCACTGACCATTGGAGCACTGGAACTGATCTTTTAAGCAGCCAGAATCACAGTAGCTCTGTCATGAACAAACATACTCTAGTAAGATATCTAATAAAAAGTATAATTATAAATAAAAAGTAAATGTGTACATGCATATCTGAAAATAAACAACACATGCTAGTTGTTTGGTATCTATTACCACAGATCAAATTATCAGTATCGATTTTTACAAAAGTACAACTACAAAATGGAACAGTCAGTATAGCTGGATAGCAAGTATAGTAATATAAAAAATCAAAAAATAGTGTAGAATGCTTTTTTCAAAGGTTTGTTTGTTTCAGACTCCATCCTTGCTCCAAGAAGATTGGCACAACACTGCATATACTGTATGCTATTGTATGACACGTAGTTTTCAAGTATTAACATATAACATACTCTTTTCCAACTGACATAGTACTTTTGTTAGCTCAAGGGGCAGACAATTCCCATATGCCTCTCTATCTGCATGCCCTTGCCTCATATCCCCATATCCCACAGCATTCCAACCTTCAGGAGCAGATTATGAGAGCTGCAGATTTCCATTGTTCTATTCCTACATTAATCTTGAAATTTTCGTTTTAATTAAGAATTTTGAAAATATGTATTCAGATACATTTTCAATATGCAATCCAATACTGCTTACACAGAAATCCACATTCAGACACACATATATGAGATGCATAATTTCAGTGAGTAATGGCCTGGGTCTGGCCCTGATATTTTGTGAAAAGATTATGCACACTTATGGATACCAACATGTTCAGCAGTTAGGCTCACTCACGGATACCAACTACACATGTGCCAGCACCTCTTCACGAACATAGGCTCCACATTGGCTGTGTAACTGGTTCTTGACTGAACAGAACCCCTACGCATAAGCACTAAGCAGACTGCTGTGTTGAATTTGGTGGCTGACTCTTAAAGTTTGCTGGGGGCTACTGGCTGTTAAGGTGAACTGTGACTATGTAGGATTAGTGAATACAGAGCAGTTGTGGATCTGTAACTCTAGATAATAATCTATAACTTCAGTAATGGATAGCAGCAAATCATGTGATCAATCACCCCAACAATCCTACGAATGTAAACCTTCACTGATTTTATTCTCACATGCAAAAGTAAGGTCAAAAGTTTTCTCAATGCTGGACAAAAATATGAGAAGTTCTGGGCCATTTTTCACTATTTTTTCAAGTTTTAGGACTTTTTTTTGTACAAAATCAGTTTGCTTTGATTTGTCCAAAAACACCAAGGCTTTTGCACAAACTGGATGTTTTCAAAGAAGACTGAAAATGGAAAAATCATGGAAGGTGATAATTTACTTAATATTCTCAGTGGGGTATCTCAACAAGTTGAGATACCCTTTCTCATTGAGGATGAGAAAATTTGCAAATATTTTTTAAACTTCTAAGCATCAACAAGAAGGAATGTAGCAGCACTACTAACTGGTTTTTACTTTAGTTCCAGCTTTTATGGATACAAACCCAACTATTGAGATAAAGTGCAAAGTGATATCAAGGCCTTAGGACATAAAGCACATTTACATGGTTGTAGAAGAGGGAGTGGGATGGACTGCAGTAGGATCCAGAAAGATGCAAATCATGACCCTTACCTTACATTGTCAAAGGGTTGTATAGAGTGGTACAGATCTTTCAGATCTTTATAGTGGTTAGTAAGGTATGTAAAACCAATAAATCTGGTTTTCGAAAAGTCAGTTTCCTTGGGTTCGAAACCTTCTCTGAGATTATTCCTTTCATTACATGTGCAGTAGAGAAGACTCTTGTATTAATTTATGAAGTGTGCCATATAGCCATTCTCTTTGTTCATATCTCTGCTAATGAATTGGAATTTGGGAATATAATTCAATTCAGTTGTTTCTCTTTCTAGTCTTCTTTTGTAGTTTCCTTTTTCATGGACTGCAACCTTTAAATCCTGTCCAGGGAAGTTGAAATGTTCCACAATCATTTTTTTTTGGGGGGGGGGAGTTATTGCCACTTTTAATTTTTGATTTGTGTCCATTTATCATCTTGCATAGAGGCTGTCCTGGTTGTCTAGTGTAAAGTGTAGACGGGTACTGCTATATCACATTGGAGGAAGAACAAGTGAACACATATCTTGTGTGTGATATTATTGGTCCTTGTGATATTAATCCCAGAGTACATATGTAGACAGAGTTGGCACCTGGGTTTGTGGCAGGGTTTTGTCCCTGTGTTACCATCTATGCTATGCATCCTGTTGCAATTGGGTAGTTGTTTTAAGTTCTAGAGTCTACCTGTGTGGCACAGTGGTTAAATGCCAGTACTGCAGCCACAATGTTGTGAGTTTGATCCTGCAGGGCTCCAGGTTGACTCAGGCTTCCATCCTTCTGTAGGTTGGTAAAATGAGTATCCAGCTTGTTGGAGGCAATTAGCTAACACATTGTAAACCACTTAGGGAGTGTTTAGCACTGATAAGCGGCATAGAAATGTAACTGCTAATGCTATTGCTGTCTGTAGATCAATAAAGGCCTTCCTTCCAAAGCTTGTGAGACAGTTGTTTTATTCTCTAGAACAGATTGTAGCTTGTTGAAGATGCATCTGAGCAGTCTTAGCTGAGGACTAGAGGAGTTCTGTTATTTTGTGTTACTGGTCTGTTCTGTAGTAGACTGTTCCTGGAAACTAATATTGCCTTGATGAATTGTTTCTTCACCTCTTTAGATGGATATTCTGGTTTGAGAAATCCAAGAGTTTTGAATCTTGTGGGTCTGGGCACATGTGGTTATATCAGAGGGCTTGACTATAAACTATAGATTTGGTAGTGTACTCTGAGTGAAAACTGAAGGCATATAAGTATGCAATCAGTGGATTTTTGATAGAGTGTCATGCTTAGAAGTCTATTGTGGATTTGCAAAGTGATGTCAAGAAAGTTAATATGTTGTGTGCGTTGTTCCAGGCTCAGGCTGACAGTAGGGTGGAAGTTGTTAAAATCCGGATGAAAACTTTCAAGTGATTGCTTTCCATGTTTCCATGTAATAAAGATGTCATCAAGCTATTGTAGACAGAAGAGAGGTTTCTGGGTGCATGTGCTGAGAAAACACTATTCCAGGTCAACCATGAAGATGTCTACATATTGTGGTGGCATACAGGTATCCATAGCGGTGCTAATGACTTGGAAATATTCTCAAAAGTGAAGTAGTTTTCAGTGAATACAAATTGGCAAAAACTTACCTCATCTGAGCCATCTGCACAATCATAATCACCATCACACCAAAATTTTGCAGATATGCAATCTCCATTTGAGCAGTGAAAGTCTTTCTGAGCACAAGTTTGTGGTTCTGAAAGAAAAGAAAAAAAGCTTTTCAAATTCAGACTCTTTCAATACATAGTGATCCCCTCTCTCAGCAACTTTATAATAAAATCTAATTGTCTCAAAAGCTTACCCATGATATATTAAGAATTGTAATCAGTGAATTTGTTCCTAGCATTAATAAGTGATCTCTTTCTGTATGTATCTTTTCTACTGCCACTTTTAACTTTATTTCAAAAGTACAATTCCATATTTCTCTCTTTAAAAAAAGCTTTATCATTTTTTAAACCAATACACTGAAAATGGACAGAATATTGATAATAGTTATTAGAAGATTTACATCAAGACAAGTTTTTCACTTCCTCAACCACAAATATATATTTTGAAAGAGAATTTTTAACTATCAAAATGTATTTAGAATCTAGGTGTTTTATTTTTTAAAAAAAGATAAAGTTCTTTCCCATCCACATTTTCTAAAAATAAGGTGTCTGATGTGAGTATCTTGAAGCTGCAAGTAGCTATTGAAGCTGCAGGTAGCTGCTGAAAATTGATTAATCAATTTCACTTAATTTGCATACCTTATGCAAGTATTTCAAATAAGCAGAATTTCTTACCCTGCTTTTTTGTCCTGTAGATTTATTATTGCTATGAAAATCCACCTAACATTCTGAATGCTCAAATGAATGCTTTTTTTTCCCTCTGGCTGAGTGTGCTCTGCAGTGTGTGATAGCAATTACACAAGAATAAGAACATAGTGTCCATTTTCTTTATTTGGCTGCCTTTCTCTTATCAGTATACTCTGTCAGAAAGTTTTTCTTGTTTACCATTGTTACCATTGCAAGGGGAAGAAAGGGACATTTTGCTTCTAGCAGCATTAATTTTGTTCAAAGCCTGTGGGAAAATTTAAATAGCAAGTCTGCATGTATTATTTTTGTACTCTCTATCCCATTTGCATTCACAGATATACCAGTGCCTGTGATTTACAACCATTTTAAATAACCAAGACTTTTATGACACCTTAGAATTTTTTAAATACTATTATGGCACACCCATTTGCAGACTAGAGCTGAGGTCCTGCATCAGCTTTTACTTAAGTATAGGTTAGGTAACTGTTTCATATTCACAATCACAACTTAGTCACAATTTTGATACTATTGCTACAATAGTAACCCTCCTTCCCCCCAATCTACTTTAGCAGGCATGAGGAGAAAGAGGTCCATTCTGCTGATGACCAGAGCACAGTTGAACAATGGTTCTGTCACGTTTGGAAGGGTCAGGCCAGGAGAAGTTCCTTAGCTAAGTACTTAGTTAAATATAAACTGGTAGCAGTATTCTGGCCAACATCTCTCTTTGTCATACAGCTTATACTGCAATATATTTGTTCATTGTCTTTTTGCTACTGGAAAGAACAAAATTAAGACTTCTCCTGTATGTAGAAACTCAGTTTTCATCCCTTCACAGTCCAGTAGTGTGCTTTCTTTTTGCGCAAGGTGTTGCACAACTTTTCCCACAAGGCACTGCATAACTCATCCCACAGAACATATATTGGAACAGATCTACTTGCACTACCTGTGCTTCTATTAGGCTCCTATTCCTGGTTATGTTGCTGATACTGGAAGCTCAGCAACTGTAACTCTTCCACTAATGTTCAATATTACCCATTGAACCTAGAACATCTCTTCATAATTTTTTTTAATACAAGATTATATTCAGTTCTATTTCATAATCTTCTATTCTAAAGTGAGATAAATAGTGGGTTGTCTAAAAAAAACCTTTTTGTTTTTGGAAAACAACACGTAAAACAAATCTCAAGCTCTAGTAACAGAAATTACTTACTGCAGTTTTCTTCATCAGAATTGTCACCACAGTCATTTTGACTGTCACACCTCCAGTGATCTGGAATGCAGTTGTTGTTCTTGCACTGGTATTCATGAGGCCCACAAGTCTTTTTATCTGTAAGATGAATGGATTTTTTTAAAATTATTATCATACTCTAATGCAGTTTAGTATTGTGAAAAATGCACACTAGCTTACAAACTGTAGCATATTAATTATATTTCACCAAATATTCAATTAAATATCTGACACTCATGTCAGAATAAAATAATTGTCACCATATCATTTCTATGAAAAACATTATTGTTCAAATAGAGAATCAATTATTTCTGAGAGCATAATGAATTGCTGGGGTATATCTAGTCAGTTTTGATGATTCATGGAATAAACCTTTAAACAACTAGAACCTAGAATGCATTGCATAATTATTTTAAAAATGGAATCTGCAGTGGTTATTTAGGACACAGTGCAGCACACTTAAGAGTCCCTGAAAATTCTGGCATTCTCAGACCACACTAAATCTTGCAAGTGAAGCATAGAAGTTTCAAGTCCATCATTAGGTAATATTTAATAACACATTGAAAGAACATATTTGAAATTTACTCAAATGCCAAAAGGTATAAAATAAATCAACTGTTATGACATGACATGGTTCATGAGAAAAGGCAATAAAGCTAGGTAGTTGAAAGCAGAAGACCAAAACACAGGTGGATTAATAAGTCACAGGTCTTAGTATGGAAGACATTAGCAGGTCTGTAGACGTCCAGGTCTTTTGGAGGTCTCCCTTCATAGGGTTGTATAAGTCAAAGCTAATTTGACAATAGTCAGCAATAAAACAAGAACAATGCCAAATAAAGATAATGACAGTAAAATATGATCCTAATATTATCTGACTCTATTATCAGTAATCATTAACAAAATTATTTTTAATTAAACGTATAATATTCATTTTTACAAGCGGGAACTTGTAACATTTTTTAGAGTTTTTTGTTTTTGTTGTTATTCTATTTAGAATTCCAGCCAATATGTTTTTAATCTATGAGTAAAGAACATTCTCTCTCTCTCTCTCTCGGTCTACACACACACACACACACACACACACACACACACATCATCATCATCATCATCATCATCATTTTGGAAGTGGGCAGAAAAATCATCAATGAATAGTTGTAATGACAACAATAGTGTCTTTTCCTAAGAAGCTCCTCTCTATCCAACTTTTCCCCTAAGTCAGCCTTCATGGCCCCTGAGTGTGATCAGCTTTCACTTGACTGTTTTCTCCTCTTGGAAAGGAGGGTGTGTTTTTTTGTTTTTTTATACCCCTGGGTTTGGATGATGCCGTTTGGCTTAATTAGATCTGGTATTTGGAGAATTACTGGTGCACAGAGTACTTACCACAGTTTGCTTCATCAGACCCATCTGCACAATCAGGATCCTCGTCACATACCCACAATTTTGAAATGCAGTGTTTTGTGGTTTTACACTGAAAATGGTCAGGAGAACAGCTGTTTTCCGCTTTAAAGAAAACAAGTTACTTTAAGTACTGAAATTGTTTTCTAACAGCCAGAACTTCTCATTAAGATAATCAGAGATAATTTAGATTTCTGTGATTTGCAATATTCTTTCTAATGAATGCTTTAGCATTCCATTTGTACTCAACCAAAATAACATTATTCAAAATAATTCCTCAAAATGATAGTACACTTCACGTTTAACTGAATAAATAATTAAGTCAGTTCAGAAAATGTAGTGTTATTTTGCAATGCAATTCAGAGAATGTTGGGTAGTAAGCAAATACTATAAATAAGTAAATATCTATACATATCCAGGAAAAAAAAGAAGCCCTGTTCTAATTGTGCATACAACTACTGTTATGAAAATCCTATGTTCTGAGAAAGTACACTGTATAGATCTGCTCTTTTGCCATTATTTATAATTTATAAGGAATTATCATACGCCCTCTGTTTTTTTCCTTCAGCTAAAAAACCCTTTCTCTCTGTTTTTCCTTCCCATTCTCTCTATATATCTATATATTGAAAAAAAGATCAATACCTCAACTACTTTATTTCCCATTAAATTTCCCACTGGGCAACCTGTTTAATTTGTTACATGGATATCTCCCTTCCTCCAATGTTTTTGTACAACCAATCTTTATATATATATCATTCAAGACCTATCCTACTGTGTGTTTCTTTACTTGTTGTAAGTTTAAAGACCTCTGCTTTCTGATTTGGAAACAGTAACCTATTCATAAGTGAACTGGTGCACTTATCCCATAACTGATAAGTTTGGGTAGAAGATTTTGAGTATCTACATAAATAACAGGACTACTTACGGCAGTCTCTTTCATCTTCTTCATCACCACAATCATCTTGTCCATTGCACCTGAGATTTATTGGAATGCATTTCTGATTCTTGATGCACTTGAACTGACCTGACAAGCAAACATGTGTGTCTGGGGGAAAGAAAAACTAGATAAACAATTTTAAAATTGAAATGATTCCCATTTTTTTATTAAACAAAATTGATATTTTCATATTCAGCTTATTCATTTATATAACATGATAATTTACCTTTCTGTTTCAATTTTTAAAAGACAATAATACTTAGAAAATATTTAAAAACAGGGTATAATATGTATCCAATTTCATACTAGAAGAACGAAGTAGAAATGTCATTGTTCACTAGTTCTTCTAGATTTGCTAGCAGTTGAACAAGTCCCCCCCTCCCACAAAAAAAGGTAGCATAATATCTAGCACAATAAAATTTTAATAAACTTCTGGATGGTTAACATTATTGCTTATGCAAATGAAATCAAAGAACTACATTTGACATTTGAACAAGATGTTTGCATTTTCACTAGTGAACTAGCTTTGTGCTAGTACAATTAAATCACGGGACAGAAGCCATATTCGTTTATATGGTTAATAATAATACTTCATATTCTTCCTGTTCCTCGAAGACTAAGAAGTGAAATCTACCATAATATATTTTCCCAGCTCTTCATAAAGGAACATCGATTCTCATATTATGCTATTTGACAGTTTCTGATATCTGATGGATAATTTTGCTTTAGTACTATATTTATTTCCCACAGTTTCTCATGTTTTTTTCTTAACATTTTTAGTAGTTCATTATAAACCTCATATGGTTTATTCAGACACCTCCTTCACAAACATACTCAGGTATTTACTGGCTTTTCACTACAACTGATTGTAAATTGCTTTCTCAAATTTTGTTTTAACTGTTCATTATAATGAAGTTCAGACTTCTTCATAGTTATCTTATAAGATGAACCTCCACATAAGTCCCCAAGAATCTCAAATAAATTTTGAAATGAAAAAGCACATCCTGCAAACAGATCATTTATATGATCTCAATACAATAATACATTTACTTCTCTGTATCTCTCATTCCTTTTATAGATTACTTTTCTCTAATGTTATACTGAAAGACACATTTTCCATCACACAAAGAGAAATGGTGGAAGAGTACATTCCTACCTCAATGCTAGATTCCAAGACAAACTCTACTGAACATATATATACATTTACCTTGTAAATCATTAATGCTTTACAACACTTATAGTGGAAAAGAAATAGTGTTGCCCAGTTCCACAGCCTTCTAACATTGCATCATAGCCTTTAGTATTCATTTTGAAATGGGATTTCTGTGACCCTTTGAATGTTGTTGCTGGGATATTTGTGGCCAAAATGCAGTTACCACTACCAGCAATTGCTAGTAGACCCACTAAATCAACTGCAGAATACCAAGTCAACATTTATATATGGCTATACTTTACTTGGAAGTAGCAAATGGATCTATGCCTATATTTCTATTTCTTCCATGCCCTACTGAAAAATATCATTTGAACACACATGTATCACACACAGATTGTCTTCATGCTGCTGCAGTATGCTGAATGAAATATGAAGGATTTCACCATTTCTATAGGAAAACAACATGACTGGATGTGTACCTGGCATTCCTTGATGCCATCCATTACCCAGTTATAGTGTCAGAATCTCTTGTTTACTGTGCGTTTTTCCCCCTTCTGTGTCATATAAGAACCTACCACAATTCATTTCATCAGAGTTGTCTCCACAGTCATTTTCTCCATCACATATAAAGGCTGGTAAAACACAGAGTCCAGTTCCACACTGAAAACGGCCTGGCTGACATTTAAATTCAGCTGGAGAAAGAAGCAAGTGTTGAACAGTTGCATATATTGCTAATGAAATGCAGTAAGTGCTTTTCTAATACTCATCTTCCTATACTATGAAAAAAACTTGATGTATCAGATATTTTAAGAAATAAATATGTATTTAAAATTGCCTATGCCTCAGCCCAATTAAGTTAATGAAAATGCTCCCTTCTAAGACACAATATTTTTAAATCAAATACCTATCAAATGTTTTGCAATAAACAAGACAGAATGTCTTTACCCTGTAATTTTTAAAGCAAGAAGATAACTATCACTATTATCCAAGAGATTCTAAATTGCTAGTCTTTTTTTAATGAAGCAATTAAATGTATTTCTTCTTAGTTATACTGAAATAAATGGTTTCTGCCAGATTTCTTTTTGTTACGAACTCACATCTACACCTTTTCCCTGCAATTATATGATGCCTAAACATAAGGAGGGAGATCTAATTGCCATAAAAGCTGAATGTCTGTTAACAATGAATTGTGCAATTTCCTCCATTTTAATGTGCCATAGGGCATCACACTGAATGAACAGACCACTTAAATTACTGCATCTGACGCTGCAATCATAGACACACTTATGTGGGAGTAAGCCCCACTGAATGCAGTAGAGTTTATTTCTAACTAAATATGCACAATACTGCACTGCTTGTTATTAAGTATACCACAATGAATGTTTTTTTTTCTCTCTCTCTCTTTCAGTTTCTCTCTCTCTCTGCTAAATGAAACTCCGTGGTTACACATACAGCACAGTAGTGTTTTATATCAAAACAAGCATGTGTTTAGCTAAGTAATTAACTTGCCTGTCTTTAAATAGGACTAGCTTCAATAAATAGAATAGTTACCTCTAAAATAGTTAGAAAGATTCTAGACCTCAAGAAGAATTTTGGTTACTATTATCAGAACTATTTTATACAAACTGTCAAAAATCTTATGAATATTTATTTGGAAATAGGTCCAACTATTTTCATTATACTTTTTCTCAAGTATCCATATTTAGGATTACAGCCTTGGAATTCCTACTTGTATTGAATCATCTTAAAGTTTTAAAGTTATGTTATTTTTCTCCCTTAAGAATAAAACGGTTCAAAATTTTGAAAGAGAATGGAAAAGGGTAATGCTCTGGCTAAACTTGTAAATGTTTGTGGATTGAGTACGTTGGTATTTGACAAGATATGTATAAGGGAGAAGAAGGATTCAACTGGAAAATTCTTGATATACAGAAGCGGGGGGGAGGGGAACGGAAGAACTAAAATAATGATATACATATTTGTGTTTATGTATGTTTTTATGTATTTTGAAAATAATAAAAAAAATTCTTAAAATAAATAAATAAAAATATGTTATTTTTAAAGCTGTATAAACTAGATCGATGCATGCCTTAACAAAATATACTTTCAAAAATCAGCCAACATGTGTCTTGACAGTTCCTTGTATAATGTGGATGTGTGAAGACCTTCTCCATTTTAAAAACCAACATAAGCTACTCCATTATTCTTCTTATTTTTACATCATCATCATCATGTATCTTTGGTACCAGAAGTCATGACTTTCCATGGGTTACCACTATCTATGCTTCCATTTCCTCTGCAGAATAGGAGCACAGTTAGACCTCAGGAGTGTGTCAAAAATATGAAGAATGTGTTGGTATACATCCTATAGTGTTTAGAGTAACTAGATTCCTCCCAAGCAACGTGGTACCTGACAAAGGTAACAGCAACCAACTGGTTTTAAAATCATACTAAGGGCATTTTAAAGTGCTGGGAAACAACCTTTTAATTTAGAGACGGGAATATCAGCAGTGCTAAATTAAATCTATTAACCTGAAGGTCAACCTCTCCTTCTCTACATATGTTAACAGAACCTATTTCTATTCCTGAGTGGATTTCTTACCTTTAGGAAAGGGCATTATACACTCACCTCAGCATCCCATGTTGCTGTTGCTGCAACCACTGCAGACCTTTTACTGGTTCCAAGGGAGGGAGTGGGGAGAGCATTTGATAGTTGCCTAGTAATTGCCCGACATACTTCCAACATAACCTGTTAGTGGTTGGGGAATATGTTGAGTGGTTACTAAGCAGTCACCAAATGCTTTTTTCCTCCCCTCCCTGGAGCAAGCAAAACATCCAGTTGGGGAACTCCTCATGCTTGGGATCCTCTTTTGATTCTTTTGCTTGTACTTTAGCCCTAAAAAGCTCCCTCTGTTCCCTTATAAAACCTACTCGACCACTTTTCGGCATGTAAGAATGAAGAGATTGGGAAAGAAATCACCAATGTGGATTACATATAGGCTGAAAAGGCTCAGCCATGAATTACTTTCCAAGCAATGCAAGGCTATGCAGTGGTGTTTCTGATAAAAGAATTTTTAGTTATGTAGGTATGTTCATGACTGCTGTTCAGAAATAAGAGATATGCTCTGCAATAGAAATGAGCAGGAAAGTTTTATTGCTGTAAGCATTGTTATTTTAAAAATGATTGTTCAGTGTACAGCAATTTTTTCTCTTTATAATTGAGTATATATGACTAAGTCTAATGCTAGTTCAATTTAGAACAGATCCTTCGTAATATATAGACTTCTTAGTCTCAATTAACCTGATTTCAATAGATCTGTTCTAAAGAGAATGAACACTGGATTTAGCCCATGGGAACAAAATCAATATTTTTAAAAAAGCCTAAATACTTAACAATGATGATATGTCACTCTTTGAGTAGGAAAATGATCATTTAATGCACCTTTCTAATGTCTGCAACACTACATTTCAAACATACTGTTCATTTTTACACTTACGGCATTCTTCAGGTTCATCTGATCCATCTCCACAGTCATCAACAGTGTCACATTTCCACCAGAATGGAATGCATTTGTCAGTCTTGCAGCGAAACTGCAGGAGAAAGATATAGCAAGAAAAGCCTTAAAATATTAATAGTTTTTATTGGATAACTTCAATAATCATGGAAATAACCACATAAATAATCAACATCAAATGGCATAGGCCATTTCTGCCCTACACTGTTATAGTGCTATTGCGTGATCAGGGGCGACGACCGCAAAGAAAACACAGAGCTGAGCATCTTGGAAAGAAAAGGCCACAACTTTATTGGCTACAAGGCATACAGGGTTGGTGTGCGCATGGGTATGGATCCAAGCATCGATCAACCCACCTGTTGACCGATGACCCCAAATGACCAGCCCAGGGCTAACTGGCCAGCTGCTGGACTAAGCCCTCCTGATACCAGGGTGTGCATGCCACTTGCCCTCCCGAGCTGGGCAAGATCGGCGCTCACCGCACCCACTGCCTCCGGTGCCAGCAAGCGAAACCTGTCCTCCTGGAAGCAAGACAAAGAATCTGCAATCCTGTTATCAAGCCCCAGGACATAGCAAGCTGTGAAAGAGATATTGGCAGACAAGCACTCCAAAACAAAACGCCTGCTCAGTAACATGACCCAGCTAGACGTGGAGGACTGGCAATTGATTACAGCCACTACCATCTGGTTGTCGCACCAGAAGCAGACCCTCCTTTTGCGAAGAAGGTCCGCCTAGATAATAACTGCAACCAAAATCGGAAAAAACTCTAGGAACGTGAGGTCCCATAGTATTCCATTCTGTGCCCAGAGAGGTGGCCACCTGGTCGCACACCAATGCCCCTCAAAGTACACCCCAAACCCCAAGCTGCCAGCAATGTCCGAATGCACCTGGAAGCCTACACCAGGCTCATACGTGTCCTGCCAAACTGAAATGCCATTAAAGTTGTCCAAAAAATTAAGCCACATCCTGAGATCCTCCCGAATGCCCCTCGTGATATGAATATGGTGATGAGGGGCCTGGACACCAGTCATGACCCCAGCCAGGCATGCACAGAAGGCCCAGCCTGGGGACACAACCTTGCAAGCAAAGTTGCGGTGGCCTAAAAGTGACTGAACCTCCCTGAGTGTGGCTTTCTTACACCCCACCATCCAACCCAGCTGGTCCTTGAGTTCCCCCAGCTTGTCTGGAGGCAGACAGGACACCCCTCGCACTGAGTCAAGCAAGATGCCCAAGTAGACCAAAGAAGTAGTGGGCACTTCCGTCTTTTCCTGTGTGAAGGGGATGCCCAACTCAAAAGCCAGCTCCCTAAAATGCCCTAACAGCCTAGCACAGTCCTCCTGGTTCACCCTGCCTATGAACAGAAAATCATCCAAATAGTGTGTGATGAAAGAAGACCCTGCCCTGTCAGATGGAGCCCATTCAAAGAAGGTGCTGAATGTTTCAAAGGCCGCACAACTGACAGAGCATCCCATAGGCATTGCTTTGTGGCAGTACCATGCCCCATTGAACTTAAACCCCAGCAGGCAGTGGTCATCAGGGTGAACCAGGAAGAGGCGGAAGGCAGATTGAATATCACACTTGGCCAAAAGAGCCCTGCAGCCACAGGCTCTGACTAACCTAACTGCATGATCAAATGAGGCATAATGGACAGAGGCTAACTTCTGTAGGATGGCGTCATTGACTGACGACCCTCTGGGGAAGGACAGGTTGTGAATGAGCCGGTATTCGTCTGAGGCTTTCTTAGGCACTACCCCCAGGGGATAGACCCTAAGGTTAGGAATAGGGGGAAAGGGGAAGGGGCCCGCCACCCACCCAGCCAAGCACTCCTTCTCAATCTTGCTAGCCACCACTTCAGGGAGCTCGCTTGCGAACTTGAGGTTCCTCAACTCGTAAGCCACCTGAGCTCCCATGGCAGGGATCCTGAAGCCCTCAGAAAAACCCAGCCGAATGAAATTGGCCATCCGCTATTAGGATATGCTTCCAAGAGAGGAAGGAGCACTGCAAGCAGAACGGGTGTGCAGGCTAACAACCCACTACTATTAGTGGACCCCAGCCCTGACTGAGGCTTCCCCCTCCCACTTGCCCCCTGCTGAGGTAGAAGCCCAGCCAGCGTAGGTGCCTGGCTGACCTCCACCTGTCTGGGGTAGGAAGCCTTGGGGCGCGGACCAAGGCAGGATTTGCATGCATGCTCAAATTTGCAGCATGGCCTCTGGCACCTCCCCTGATTGTAATCCCAGCACACAAGCTTCCTGGCATCCTTCTTACCTGCCCAATGAAAAGGCCACAAACAATCTGGTGTGCCTTTTATGTGAGGTCCCACCAATACTAGCCAAAGCTTATTGTTGATGAGATCCCAGCAAGCATGCTCACTCTGGGATGCCCTCTTCCTAAAGGCTGCATTGTATTCTATGGTGGCAGCAGCGCCAGCGAGGGACCTAGCTTTTAATACGTTTCCCAAGTGGTTGGTGAGGTGCCAACCTCTGTTGGGATAGGCCTCCTGAACTACTCCCATAAACACAGTATATCCTGCCAGCCAGTTCTCTAAGGAGCATTCCAGTTCTCAAAGAAGCATGCCTTGTGCTCCCTCCTGTGCTTCCTGGAAGACCTAGGGACATGCCCCTCATCACCCTCTGGTTTAAGGAGGGAAAAAATGTCAACAAAGTAACCGTCAAGGATGCGCTCCTGGTCTTTCTGTCTAGATGGATGCCTGGAGAGTCCTCATGGTCACCAAAGGTGGCCTGGGCCAGTGCAACCCCTGACAGACCGCAGCCTGCTCACACACAGTCTGGAGCTGTGTAACACATCTGGACCCATTCTGCTTCCTGATGGCCCAACTTGGAAGCCCTGGCATGCGAGCCACAACATTCCAATAATCCCTGTCCTTATCTTTGTCAGTACCAGACTCACCAGTGGTTCCCACGCTGTCAGAATCCTTCCCGCTCTGTCTCCTATGCATTTTGCTCTTGCCTTTTGTACTCTTGCTCTGCCTGCTAGAGCTAACTGTGTCCTTCTCCACCCCAGATGAACTGCTTGAGCTGCTGCCGGATGAGGAGGAGGACCTCTGCCTGTGCCTAGTGCTGCTAACTGCCCACTGCTACAGTGCCTCAGCAACCTCAGGTGCCTCTGCAGAGGCAGACCTGGACCCCAAGGGGTGCTGCAGGACAAGAAGGCTGCCCGGCCCAGCCCGGACAGTACCCGTGAGCACCAGCTGTCAGAAAAATACTCAGTGTGTGGAGGCACGAGCCCAAACATGCCCCAGCCTACAACTGGTCAAGCTAACGAGGGCCAGTTACTAGCAGCACACTTGTGCCTCAGTAACAGCTCTTAGCCCCAAAAAGGGGTTTTGGTTTAACTTGTGAAGAAGCTCGAGCCCGCGGCCACTGCCCCCGCCGCTGCTGCCACATTGCGGTGGCAGTACGCCATCGCCACCTCGTCGCTGCTGCTGCCGCACTCGCCCAGCTGCTTAGCCCTGCTACCTCCTCGCTGCACTACTCCGCCACCGCCATTGCCTCTCTCGCACTGAAGGTCCATTCTCCAGCCACCACCAAGAAGAGACTGACCTGCAGTGGGGGCTGGCCTCCTATATCCTCGGCGAGCTGACCTGAGTGAAACCAGCAGGCCTTCACTAAAGCCCGCTCCTCCAGCAAATGAGCTCAAGGGCATTGCTTTGAACTCATTGGTGGTGGCTGAACAAAAGGGGAGACCCAGGTATGTACACAGGGATGCCCACAATGGCCGCCACCAGCCTGATGCCCAGAGGGGCCTCCTGGAGGAAGCAGCCACGCCCCGAGCCACAAACGTGCTAAGCGGTAGGTTGCTCAACGCCCTCATTTTACTTTCAACGTCCTGGGGAATTCCGGAGTTTGTAGTTTACTGATACCGAACTGCTCCCTGGCTAAGAATTCTAAAGGCCTCCCCCTAAACTCCAAAACCCAGGATTCCACAGAACGTTGAAAGTGGAATAATAGCACTATAACTTTGTAGTGGGGAAATGGCCACAGATTGGAATTTGCTGTTCCTTGGAATTTCTTTCTGTCTGCTATTTTATGAGACTTTTTAAAAGATCTCTTTTTGGAGTCAACCTCATTATTTTAAGAATACAATTCTATTGTATTTATGCCAGTAACACTCTCCTTGTTATTGTTGTGTGCCTTCATTTGTTTCTAGCTTATGGTGACCCTAAGACAAACCTATAATGTGGTTTCCTTGGCAGAAATGGTTCAGAGGCAATGTGTCTTCCTCTGAGCTTGAGAGGTGTTAACCCGGGGGGAGTTCCATGGCCAAGCAGGGATTTGAACATTTGTCTCCAGAGTCATAGTACAATGCCGAAACCACTATACCATGCTGGCTTTCTAACACTTTTCTTTGATAGCATAAATACAGATGAGTTGCAGTGACTGGGATTCAGAGATGTACTTTCAAGAGTGAAAGGGATGTTTTGTAATATAGAAAGAGATTAATTTTTTTTGAGCTATTCCCATTTAAGTTTTAAAAATAGACATAAATTATAATTACAGCTGTAGGCCTACTTTCTCTTGAGTAAGTGCTATTTAACAAGGTGGAACTTCCTTCTAAGTAAACACCCACAAGATTATGTTATGGCTCTAAGCTCTGGCACATTTTTTTTTAAAAAATATTTTTATTAGAAAAAGATTTTTTGAAGTGCATGTTACATCATAAAATATTGTTACATTAGTATCACAGTACTTTCAATATCCACTATCTATAATCAGAAGAAAAATAATTAAGAATAAATAAAAGAAAAACACACATAGAGAAAAAGGTATATCCATACCAAAACTAATAGATCAAAAATTTACAAAAATTGGTCAATCCAAAAAATGAGTAACTAGAAATATTATTACATAGGAAATAGAAAAAGGAAAAAGACAGAAGAAAGGAAAAAAGAAAAAACCCTCCTTTCTCAAACAATGATAAGTGCTCCTTGTAAGCCTCTTCTGAATAACATAACTTTACTTACCAAAATCTCTAGAACAAAGTATTACTTTAATCACTAAATAAATATAAATGGAATCATCAAAAAAGAATCTGGACTTAATCTTCAAAACATGCTATAGATAGTTTTCCCCAGTTAAAACTTTCCATTCTGTCCTAAATTGTTGGACTGGCTTATCATTTAAAGATAATGCTAACTTATCCAGTTCAGCCATTTCATAAAGTTTCAAAATCCAATAATCAATTCTAGGAATATTCACATCTTTCCATTTTTGGGCAAAGGTTATTCTCACAACATAAATCATATATAATAAAATTCTCCAATATTTATTTCTAATTTGAATGTCAATACCATCCTGCACATCCAACAAATATATCTCTGGCTGCATATGGAAATTTTAATTTTTTTGTTTTGTTTTTTGTAATATGCTCATGGATCTGTTTCCTGAATTTTTTTGCCTTTGGACATTGCCAACATAGGTGATAACAAGAACCTTTTACTTCACATGTCCAAACTTTGTTTTTATTGTTGTTATCAATTTTAGATATTTGGGCTGGTGTTAAATACCATCTATAGAAAATGTTATAATAGTTTCCCTTAGATTAAAGCTTCTTGTAAATTTCTGGTGATAGTTCCAGGATTTCTCCCATTAGTCCAAATGTATTGAGTGACCTATATTACATGCCCATTTGATCATATTTTCTTTGACGGTATCTTCCATTTCAAGGTGCAATAATAATTTGTAAAGCTTTCCAATTAATTGACGAATACCTGGTTTTGATAATGTATCCAATTCTGTTTCCTTTGCCTGTAATCTTTCTGAAGTTTTGTTTTTTTAAAATCCATTTTGAATTTTTCAAGCAATTGCGTAGGTAGAAGCTCTGGCACATTTCTTCAATATCAAAATACCTAAATACATGAAACAGGACTCCTACAAGCTCCATGTTATGAACAGTATACTTACTTGGCTAGCTGTACAATTTGATAGGCAAGTCTTATTGTCTGCAGCAAGGTAAAAGTTGGTGGGACAAGCACAAGTGTGGGTTTTGCCAGGGGCTAGGAGACACAGGTGACTACAGCCACCATTACTTAATGTACATAGATGTTTAGGCACTATGAATGCAAAAGAACAGTTAAAACATATCAGTATGACTCATGGATAAAAACAACAACATAAAGCAACATGATTAACTTTTATCCTTAAATATAGACTCTGACAGCAAAACAAAGTAAACTGGCATGGTGAAAAGTAAATTTGCTGGAAGTTAAAAGTATATTCATATATTTATATAAATGTATTAATGCCAACTAGGTATAAAGTATAGTTTTTAAGAAATAAAACCATTTTTATCATGTCAAATTATTTCTGCCAATTTACCAATCTAGGGATTCTTTCAAACTACAGATATACTTTGAGCAGGCTATTGTGGAGGGGCCAGGCCTGCTTTTTCTTCACACAGATTGGGGTAGCAGCTTCCCTTTCAGCCTGGTATAACATCCTGCCCCTCCCCTTCTTGTACAACCCTGCTTTTCCCTTTATTTTTTTTTTAAATTTACACCTTAAATTATACACCTTCTTGGTGTATAAAGGGTAAAGCCTCTCAGTTGTTATTCAGAATGATTTACTGTGGTAGCATGTTACTAATTGATTAGAACTAAAGAAAAGTACTCTACTGAGTCAGAATTTATAAAAATATAATGTGACCTTTATTAAAATAACAGACAGGGAAGAGGTATTGGGTGTTATAAATAATTCCACACAATACAGAATTTCAAAAGGTATTTAACCAATTTCATATAGCTTCACTCGATATACAGGCACAAAACCTTCATAAACATACAGGACTTTGGCCATTATTTTGGCTCAAAGGCTTAATTCCCAAGTTTAGATCACACCTTCTGACCAAAATCAAAATTGCTTTGATTTCTCCTCTCTCTCTCAATCTCTCTCTAGATCTTTGAGAAGACAACCACACTTATTTGGACAACCCTCCTGGTTGACTGAAGAGCTATAAGTTAAAGCTCTCTTTCTTTCTGTAAATCTCACTGAAGAAATCCCTAAAATGGAAGTCACTGTGCCTTATAAAGACCTTCTCCTCACAAACCTCAGCCCCTTCCTCTCATCAATAGGCTGGGCTTTGCTCTCTTACAGAGCCACTTTGGTTACATAGCAACCTATTGTTAGGACAGCCCTGCCACTCAGACTAGTCACACCCCTAGGCTCTGTCACAGCAATGTATTCAGAATTCTGCACACTTGTGATCTCTTTCTAGGTGTCTAGAGAGAAGGCATAATGGAGTATGCTGCTAGCCCACAGGAGCTCTGCAAAATGCTATGTGCAACACAAATTGTGGGATGCAACAGCCTCCACATCCATGCAAGTTTCACTACTGAGACTCAGAGAGAACTGAGAGGCTACTGAAAGCTGGTCATTTCATTGACCTTATTCACAATGTGATGTCTTCAATGGGACTAATAGTATTTTTTGTTCTTTTACTATAATCAATTTTTGCAAGAGCATGTAGGATTACTGAAGTTTATTGCTAAGCAAAACTTTTAAAATTCTTAACAAAGTTATTGCCAGTAATTGTTTGACTGAAAAGATACCAAAAGCATTTACCATTAGGTTGTCTATAGGAATGATACACTTGTAGATCAGTGATGGCATGCCATGAGTGAATCAATACTACTTTCTCTGTTCCAGAGGTTTTATGGGCACGATTGACTGTCTTGGTTTTTCCATCAGTCCAATATATGTAGTCTTCAAATAATGTGAGAGCAATCACACCCAGAATATGTTGATTAGGGACTGCAATAGAATACAAAATTAATGTTCATCTTTGGAAGTCTGCCAGTTAAAATATTTCACATTGTGAAAGCTGACAAGGACAACTAAAGCGTAACTTCTTCTGAATAATTTCTGTGACAACTTGTCAAGTCTAAAGGCTCTTTTTTACCATGTATAAGTATCAGGCTAAGATTAGATACATCAGACCCACTTGGTTAGGTTTTCCTGGCCTAAACATCCTGAGATGAATATTACTTGTGCATAGCCACATGCAACATACACATTGCTACATATAAGTGGGTAAGTGCCCACACACACAGGGCAGGACTCTTCAGTAAGAAAAGGGTAACATCCTCTAACCAGCCTATGTTCCTCAGCACTTATGTCCTACTCTTTACTCCACCCTTTCCCACACCTTGTAGAAACATTTAATCTGTACTTTTTTTAAAAAAAAATGTTTTGTGGGAAAATCACAAAACAACTGCTAAGCAATTTCCCTCAGTTTATTGTTTAAATTGGTCTCGCTCAAATCCCTTCAAGTCTTGGTGGAGTGGTGGAATGGCCTCAATCATAGGCCATTTCCGCAGTACACTATTATAGTACTATTATTGCACTTTCAATATCCTGTGGAATCCCGGGGTTTGTAGTACATGGAGGCCAAAGACCTCTCTGGCCGAGGATGCTAAATGTCCCTCCCAAAACTGCAAGTCCCAGGATTCCACAGGATGTTGAAAGTGGAATAATAGCGTTATAATAGTGTAGCGTGGAAATGGTGATCATTTTGATCCTAATTATCAAGTGACTAATAAATGTAATGCATAAAATAAAGCATTACATGTGTAAGCCACAGTTTAATGAAACTATTAATAAATGTGGCTGATAGCCTAAATTTAGCTGCTAATCTCATTGGATCAATAGGATTTACAACTGATTTAATATTTCTATTGTAGTTGGGATTATCAACTACATTTAGGCCTTTGTGTCTTATTTCCAGCTGGGACTTGGAGATACACGCAATGTGCTGCAAACCATCATCTTTACTCAGTAGCCAAAGAGAAAATAGCAAGCAAAACCCTGGTGTCTTCTGCCATCTGCACACATACTATTATCTATGGGTCAGAGTTAAAAGCTTTTAGATCACACCTCTTTACACTCACATCTTTTTTTTATTTTTATTTTTTGCAACACTTCAGACTGCAAACTGGCCTTGCGTTGCTCAAAAACTCTTTAAAGGCCCATACTATTTTGTTGCTACCATCAACAAGCAAGGCCATAGGATCTTTAAAAAAAATCAGGTTTAATGAGTAGTCAGCTACATATTGCTCAATATAGTGTTTAGTTTAACATGGAGGATTCTTGGATTTCAAACAAATGCATTTTGGAACAGCCAAATCTGATAGTCAGAATAGTTGGGTAGCAGTTGTGAACAATAGAGGGTAGTTTTTTAAATATACTTCCTAAGGTCCTTAAGGAGCAGACCCTTGACAATATTCATGGATATATAAAGAATACTTTGTCAGATTATTGTTCCCAAGAAAGCTTACAGCCAATCGAAAAATTATTGCTTTGCTTAGTAATAGTGGAGTATCCTAAAATTATCTCATGGATTTGAGAATTATCTTAATTGAGCTGACACCTTATTTGGAAAGACTTCTGCACTGAAATTTCAGCAGCCTATGCCTTCACAATAAGTATCAGTTAAATGCTACTTTTCTATATGCGATGATGAGGCTGTAGATGATCCATATCACTATTTAATATATTTCTCTTTGTATTCCGAACAAAAAGGAACATTTTGTTAAATGATATATCTGATGATGGTTATGAAGCTAAAATTATTTGTCATTCAATTTTGGGTGAAAAAAAAGATGTGATAGAATTGTGTGATTTGCAGTCGTGGCCCCAAAGCAGTGAAAACATTTTGCTGGATCTAATTTAATAAAATGTGGTGATGAAATATGCATTTTCAAACTCAACCATCCCCCCAATGATTTTTCTGTAGCAGTTTTGGGGTACAATACTGTTTAAAGTACACCTTTTATTACCTTTTGATGTATTTTATACAAAAAGGTGCACATCTTTGTATATGTCATTCTCATGTTTAAAACAATCTTAATGTTTTCCACACTGATATGACCATAATGTCTGAAACAACAATAAAGTGAAAATAGTAGCTTTGAGATCATAATAGAAAGCAGAAAAAGAGAAAGAACAAAACGTGAAATACAGTTTGGGAGATACTTATAACTTCAACAAAAACTAATGATAATGATAATAGCAGCAAAATACAGTTATTGCAAAATGTGCTCAGAATCCTGTTGGTGCCTGATAATGGTTGGCATAATGGTCCATCACACTGCTATAGTGGACTTCTTAAGGATGGTACTGTGGCAGGTGAAAAAAAGGGGGAAAAAGTTTAATTGCTAGCTCCTGAGCAGCTTATTCTTGCCATGGTTGGGCCCTGGATGGGTACTTGAAGTAGGGATGTCTTTTTAAAAATTATTCATTCTCACAATGGAGAATGAATAATTCTATCATTTTTCTCCTCACTGCCAGACATTTTCAAGAACTATGCCAGTTTCAGAGATCTTGCACAGGAAAAAGTATCCAACAGCATGAGGGGGAGGTTCCCTTGAAATCCCCATGCTCTACATGGGAAAGGTGAGGGTAGGCACCAGAGAACCTGGAAGGCTCTGTCTTGCCCTCACCCGCCTCTGCATAACATTAGGAGGGTGGATAGGTGGGCAGCTGAGAATCTCCAAGGTTGCAGCTTGCCAGGATCTTCAACCACCTTCTTCCATCACCTTCCTCCATCACCAATCCCAAACAATATAGTGGAGAGGCAGCAGAGGCTCTAGAAACTGTAGCACTTCATGATCCTTGCTTGCTCTCCTGCACTTGCTCATCATGTGACATCATGAGGAAAGTCTATTCAAGGACAGGAGAACAGAGAAAGGAGTTTGAGGAAAATCCTCCTAATTGGAGTTTTGAGGTGCTCAGAATGCCACTTTTTCATTTTTTTTCCCCATACAAGGGGTTGAATATTCTTTCTACTCCTTCCTGGAAGCCAGGATATTTTGGAAGATGGCTTGGAAAATTGTTTGTTCCATTCCATAGTTAATTTTCCAAGCCATCTTTCCCAGAATACCCAGGCTGGAATCCAGGCAATGCAGAGACAAACTGCCTGGAAGTTGTCAGCTTTCTTTCTCCACAGTGACAAGAATGACTTTCCATGGCTGCCATTACTGCTGCTGCACCTGTTCCATTTTTAGTCCTTTTGCTGCTATATCACCATCAATATAGTTACATGGGAATAAGTCTTATCAGACCTAGCAGGACTGAATTCTAAATAGACATGTATAGGATTGAAACCTTATACATGAAATAAAAGGATAAATTATGTGTGAATCTGTGTGAAGAATCTGGTCTGGTGGACTTTTCATAACTTCACCTGTACTTCCTGGACTGTACAAAGATTACTTGCTCTTTGACTTCTAGTATCTGTGCATAAGCAGACATGTAGTCATGTCCTATAAACTACACGTATTAGAAAGGTTCACATAGAAAAATGCATATTTTAAATATGTGCAAAAACATGGACCTGCTGCATCCAAGGTCCACCCAAGGAGAAGGTGTACACACAATGGCCAAGATCCTCTTTGATGTTGGCAGAAAGTAAAAGTTCTCCTTTACTTACATAGGAGATTTAGGAAGGCAGTATTTTACTGGCTGGCAAAATGTATGAGAGAGGTCTTCTGAAACATCTACTTTTGCCAATCAGGTGGCTGAACCATAGAAGATATTGCACAATGAGGTGCTCTATACCTCCTAATACAATATCTGAAAAAGTACTGACGCTAAATAATGCCTCCCAATAGGCCAATATAAGTCATCCAGAGGATTCCAGACAATGTTCATAGTTTGAAAAATGTGCACAAAATGCATAAATGTTCAAAAATTATTCAGAAAAGAGAACAGATTTTGTATTGTAAAGATAAGGGATAAAAACTGAGCCACAATCACGCATATCAGATTAGGGGTCCGGGAGAAGAAGACTTCTGATACAGAATCAATAGACAAATATATCCCATATCCTGGGTATCTGTGAAGCTGCTTTGTGCTTCCATAGATTATTTACTATTTTGCATCAGCTGTACAAGTGGTATTTACAGTATTGATCTTATGGAACAGAAACTGAGTTAGGAAACAAATGTCTCATTTGTCAAACATTTATAATGTTAGAGAAAAGACATTTTGCTTTTCAGAGCTAGCTTCCCATTTGAGTCTTCCTCAATTTAACATTATTAAACAAACTACGTACAATAAGCCAGTAAATGCGGATTGGCACAAATACAGAAAAACAGAACAAACCTGAAAAATAATGGACAATATAGATACAGCATCCTAGTGTTAAAAGCAATTCACACACATTATCTTGATGCAATCCTGAGAGTAATTATGAGGTTAAAATAAGTCAGTATTATTATCCCCACACATAATGGCTACCTGAGAAATGGTAAGATTTTAATTGGGGAAAAATGATATGAACAAAATCCTCACAGAAGAAGAACAGCACAAATGATTGTGGCCATTATCTAATCCAGCCAGTTTGTATTGTATTTTTAAAATAACTGAGAGGGGGGAGTAGAAGAAAAGTTAGTATCTGATTTTTCAATATGCTTGATCATGTAAGCTTGACACACATAAGTTTTTGTGTAATTTGAAATGAACTGGTTGGTTCCCTTTTATTAATGAAGTGAAATAAACATTTTGTATTTACATGAGGTATGTGTACTGGTTACTTTCCCTCATTTTATTGCTTTTAACAATGCTGGCTGGAATCCTCTATGGCTGTTACAAATGTGTAACCTCGAATTACACTCTCGTGACTGTAATATATTTACTATCCCCCAACTCCCACTTCCAGGAAGCTGCCAATGTAGTCAATGGTGGGCTGTTCCCATGTTGATTAAGAAGCAGCTGACTGTCATTCTCACCCACCCCTCATGTGAGTGATCTCCAGTGCAAGAGCACACTGCAATGGGGGCTTGTTTCTGGCTGTCAAATCAGAGATCATTCATGGGAGGGTGTGGAAACAGCAACCATCTGCTCCCCAACTGACAAGGGAACAAACCTCCATCAAGCACAGCAGCTGCTGCCTTCTAAGTGGGGACTGGGGAGGTCAGGCCTCGTTTCACTGTATAGCACCATAACTACTGGGTTTATGAATCCATAAATCACATAAAGGATTCTGGTTACTGTTTTGCTTGAGGTGGAATAAATTCATTGATTAGTCAATTTTAAATAGTTTGCATATGTATGCAAGTTTTATTTTCAGTTCTATTAACTGGTCAATTCTGCGTATCTGTATCAATTTAAATTATAATTCATCAATGGATGCATCAGTTCCTTAAGGGATTGAAGCTGATGCACAGTTAGTTCGATTAAGTGGTTTTCAGTATTTTTTCTTCAGAAGAGAAATGGATGAATTCAACTATTAATTTCTGAAAAGATTCTGCTATGAGGGCATATTATCTGTTCTTCAGTTCAAACTTCTTAGCACATAAGATTATTCAAATGTTCATAGAAACATCCTTTTCCACAATGAGTATAATGCATTTAGATGAACATAATGCCTTGACTTTATTGTTTATTAGAATGCAACTAACCTTTATTTCTATGAGAGCCATCCATGTTGGAAAATTCAATATGGTTTTCATCAGCCCAGTAAAGTCTTCTGTTGACATAATCTATTGTCAGAGCCATTGGTCTAGAAATCTGTGTTTCTATCACAACTGTCTGATTAGAGCCATCCATACCAGCACGGCCAATGTGAGGATACTCACAGCAGTCAATCCAGTACAAATATCTGGGTAAAAAAATCAATAGCTATTCTGTTTATTGAATTTAAAAAGTAATCATTTTTAAAAAGTTTATAAACTTACAGCCAAAGCCTACTCTATTATTGCAATGCTAACTGGTAAAGAGTTTGGGATATTTACTTTTAAGTAAATGTGCTTAGGTTCACAGTGCTCATTAAAATTTAGCAGTTCCTTAATTTGGAAAACACCAACTAAATTCTCTGCCAGAAGAGCGTTAAATAGACATACTGTGGGTCAAACCAGACCTTAAAATTGAAAGCATAACCTGTCCTGAATTTTTACAGATGTTAACACACATACTAGCAAAAAAATGAGTGCTTGGGAAAGTACTGAACACACACACAAACACACACATTTCTTTCTTTCATTACTCTCAACACTGTTCTAACTCACTTACAGCATTAGTGCTGGTAATGGGGAAAATGCTTGAAGAAATATCTAAGGGTAGGAACAGTGAGAGAGAGAAAAGAAGATTCACTGCTAGTCTCCTATAAACTTTTTATTCTGTTCTTGTAAGATCTTTCCCATTCCCATGCACTTTATACAAATAATATGGACATGCAAATTCCATTTTGAATAAAATTAATTATAAATTTACTTTGGGTACTTTGAAGCAAAACTAAGAAATGTGCTTTACTAGACAATCTTAAGAGAGAAAAATGGAATATTTAATTTAAGCGGTTCTATGGAGCTGGGTAATTTCTGAGGGCAGGAGGAGGAAAAGAAGTCAATCTGCAAAATGTCCTAAACAATTCCAGTTTCTAACTAGTGCCCCATCCCCACTTTAACAAAAGAAGACATGGGGTTCAGAGGGGAGCTGTTCTTTCTGGTGTCTTCCTAGAATGGGCCTCTTTTCTCTTTAGAGAGAGAAAAAAAAATCTTGCTGGTGATAGCTTCTGGGGAATGAGAAGCAGGACATGTATGCTGCTCATCTCTAATGTAGGACACATATGATGACATTGCTCTTAAAGAGTCATGAACATGAAACATCACATTGTTCTTTTATAGTAATTTTATTAAGGAACAGTTTCTTTTTTTCTTTTTTTGTGCAAAACAACCATGTGCCAGTTTGGTGCAGAAAAAGCCCCAAACTGTGAAGATTCTTGTCAGTCCAAGATTCTTCTTGTCAGAATCTCTCAACGCTCAAAAAAACAAAACAAAACAAAAACAAAACAAAAAACTTATTTGACCATTTTTTGAATATTTTTTTTGAATATTTTTGAATATTCTTTCCATCTGTAATGCCTGTGCCATGTTCTGTGATGGTGTGATGTTTGATTGTTTTTACAGGATTTAATACACCAATCCTTTCTTTCTTTCTTTTTTAGTTATTTTTAAGTGTGCCAAAATTTGTGTATTTTTTTAAATGTTAGGTATTGCTAGAATGTACTTCCCAAACTGACTTAACTGATTTAACTCCTTTTAACCAGTGCTTTTTGGACCTCTGATTTCTGCACATTTTTCTAGGCATATTTTACAAACGTGTGCAATTGGGGAGGGGGATATATTTGCAATGAATTTGTGGATTCTAGAACAAAAACTGCATCCCACTTGGAGACAGTCCAGGAAGTGAAGACTAGGTAAAATCTGACAAAATATTTCTTGAGAATGGATTTGTCAAACATCTTTAATGTGGACAGACACATATTCTCAGTCTCTACAGTACATTACACAAGGTTCTATTGTCTTTCACCTTGGTTGCATACAAAATTGTAACACTAATTAAACCACAAAATTGTTCTTTATTAAGCATGGCTTACGATGACAAGGATACATCATTACTAGATATGATCAATTAACACTATTACTTTGTATTAACACTGCCTACCCAACTTGAGGATCCAAGCAAAGATCTCTGGGGAACTTCACCCTTTTGCTGACGACAACAGTAGGATATAAGCCGTTGAGTTTTGACACTTCAATAATCCTTTTTTCTGCATCAGACCAGTAAAGATTTTTTCCAACCCAGTCAACTGCTAATGCATTAGGAACAGCTGTGTTATGAACTACCTAGAGAAATTAAAATTGTATAAGTAGCAGAATACAAAGAACAAGATCATGTTTAAAAGCATACTACAAAAGCTTCTTTGGAAATCAAATAAAATAATTATATTGCACTGCCAAATGAATTTTTTTTTTAACTAGTGACAACCCAATGTGTATCTACTCAGATGCAAGTCTCACTGGAATGCAATAAGATTTGCTCCCAGGTACATACAACTGCAGCCTAAAGCTCATAATGTTTAAATTGAGAAAAAAGGAGCCTAATTTCTAAAGAGTACAAATCAACAACAAATGGAAGCCAAAGCTATAAATCAACAAGGTCCTATAAAGTTATCTTTATATAGTAATTTAATTGAACTCTTGTGTTCCTCCTTTTCACAAGAATGGCTGGTACAAAAAATACCACTATTCCCACTGAAGCACTCTGAACATACCTCATCTTATTCAATTTTTAAAGCTGAACAAGTCACTCATGGTTAGTACTTGCACAGAATATCATTATCAAATACCTGTGATCTCCAGATAAGACTAAGCAAGAATCCTGGAGACATACTGCCAGTTAGAGCTAACAATACTGGGCTAGACAGACCAATGATTTGACTAAATATAAAGCCATCTCCCGTGTTAGACCTACACATGGAATTTTTCATATATGTAATGAACAAAATATCATGCTGTGTTAATGTTTGTTTTCAGAGGTCATTCGAATGGCTATGGCGTTTTGCATGAAGTCAGCAAAGTTTGACATTTTAGGTGCTAGGAGGCAAGTGCATAGCTGCTAAGTGCCCCAGTATAAGCAAGACTGATGCCATTTCATTTTCAGTTTCATTTATCATAGAGATGAATGTGGAGATTTTGCATCCTTAAGTGATGACAAGAAATGGTTGAAATTGGTGGAAAATACTGCAGGCAGTACCATATAAGTATACTGTCATCACCTACAGGTAAGGACAAGAATAGTCCACATCAGTCTTTATAAACAGGTACTGTCAGTTTTGTTCAATGTATAACCTTATTGGGTACTGATTCAAACAAAATCTCAAATACTGCTTGTAAATGCAAATGATGAAATAGCATAGCTTTTATGGGGGTGGACAATAATATTAAAAAAATGTTTAATGAGACGGTCCAAGTGTCAAGTACAAATGAGCTGACAGTATGTCCTACATTCCAAATGAAGATAATTGTCTGATATATTACGCTCGATGTGAGTGGATTTCCCCCAATCTGTTCCTCCTTTTTTTCCCCCCAGTGAATTCACCCTGCTCTGTATTCTACTCCATCTGTTACTTGGTTTAAACAATGGAGAATCTTTAAAATTGATTTCTGGATTCGTACATTGGTACATTGCTTGATTTTATCAGTATAACATTTTAACTGTGGTTTAATCAATATAACATCTAAGGAAAAAAAACAAGATGCCAATACTGTGGCAAACTGCATGTGTGTAGAAATTTGAGTGAAGTCCCAAAATCAAAAAAAAAAAAAAAAAAAAAACCCAGATCATTACTTTTACTACATTAGAAACAAACATTTGAATACTGAAGAGATGGGGAAAAACCTAAATGGAAATCATATACTAAAGCATTCTTACAATATAAACTTTTCTGATCAAGAAAATAAAACAATATACTTAGGACATGCACAGTGTGACATACCCTATACATTTTTGTGAGTGGTAACTAGTTATTGATGACTGTAATAATGTCAGATTAGTTTTTGTTACTACCACTACATTTAAACTAGAATGTATTTTCCAAAAAAAACCCCAAGTTCTTTGTATTTTTCAACCCAAGCTCAGTTGACCTGTACATTTATATAGTTCCTCAAATGCTGGTTCCAGACTTATTCATATGTACAGAAGACACAAAGAAATCAGCGTCTTTTGATTAAGTTTTGATACAACTGAAGCTTATTCTGTAATTACTGCTTAACTTCATAAATTTGTCATACAACAATATTTACTAGGGATCCAAATAATATTAATACTTCCATTTTTACTTCCAAATCACCTTGACATCACTTCCATTCAGATTCATTCTGTTTATTCTACTACCATTTGGTCTGCTGGAATCAATCCAATAGATGAATTCTTCTCTGTAATCAAAGTCTATTGCAATCACATTGTTTAGACCCTAAAAAGGAAACAATTAATCTTGGTTTTTCTACAAATGATTTAATAAACTTAGCATTACAATGACCACAGGTTTGATAATCAAATATTAATCAGAATGATATAGGATCAGTATAGTATGCCTCTTGCATATTTGCATGTCTGATTTTATCTTTAAAAGACAACATGAAAAAGAGCCTTTTAAAACAGACTAATCATTATCTAAACAGAAAAAGAAAGAACTTGAACAAGACCTTTTTCCAGTTCAGATATGTGATATTTTTTTTCTTAACTTTATTTTTTGGAACATAGTTGGCAGCATAGGATTGGCCACTGATATTTATGTGTTCATACGTACAAAAGAACCATGTTGTATCAGTCCTGAATGAGGAATGCACTTCCAAGCCTAAGAATGTTTCCATCTGCAAAATTTGTTGATCTTGTCATGGTTATATAATGGGGGAAAAACAGCTGGGGTGAATTGTAGCTCCAATCTCAGGCTAGTGCTTGAGCAATGATGAGACTGAAGCACTTACAAGATAGTTGAGGTATGACAACAGGGAGATAAGAGCTAGTAAACTGGCTGCCTTTCTGGACATGTGGACTACATTCCAATACAGTCCATACCAGGGATGGATGTTACCATCAGTGAAATGCTGGTTGAGGTCAGTGATAAGTGATCCAGGAAATATGGGTAGTAGTGTTGGTGGTGGTGGCAATAATTAAAAAATATAATATGTACAGGAGGGAAACATAACCAGGCAGGCCATAGAAAAGGCAGCTTGGAAATAATGTGGTGACAACAATATATTATGGTGTAATACATATTTCCCTCTTGTTTAAAACTGTCAGAAGGTTTTCTAATCAAAGACTTGAGGTGTACTGTTGCTGCTGTTGTGTGTCTTTATGCCATTTGTGACATATGACTACTCTGAGATAAAGCTATCATTGGCTTTTCTTGGCAAGATTTGTTTAGAGGGAGTTTTGCCTTTGCATTCCTTTGAGGCTGAGAGAATGCAACTTGCCCAAGGTCACCTTGTGAGTTTCCATAGCTGACTGTGGATTTGTATACTGACAGTTTGACAGAATAAGACCTACAATTATCCCATAATTCTCTGCAGTAAGGCAATGGATAACATGATAATGAGGATGATATCCTGCCTTTTTCCAAATCTGGGACTCAAGGCGGCTTACAAAGGTTAAAATAGATACAGTTAAAATATAGGTGAATAGAATTAAAAATAGTTATTTGGCAATTGCACAACAGGATACTCTAGTTGAGACCAACAATGTAGGATTCAAATTCTAGAATTAGATAATTATAAATAGAATTATACCTGTTTTATTGAAGTATAGTTTGATCCATCAGTAGTTATTTTTCTTATTTCATGATGGTCAGCCAGAATTAAGAATGGTTCTTCATCTAAATGTAGAAAATGGGGGGAAATATTGTGACAATTTTTCAATAAATCTATGGAACGTCAAGAAAAGAAACACAAGTGGTGAAAAACAAAATGCTATGTGGTGTGAATAGTGCTAAGGATGAAAGAAAAATTTAAAGCACAATATTTCAAGTAAGATCAATGATGCATCATAAACTGAGCAAGAAATTCAATTAGCATCCTTTTCAGAGTACTTTGATTTACCCTTTGTAATGCAAAAAATATATATTAGCACCCTCTATAATTTCAATTCCAAAATGAATTTTTCAACTTAGCTACTCACTCTGGTTTTTAAGGAACAAATAGGTAATAAGTAACAGTTGACACTAAAACAGAGGGAAATTCAAACTACCAGGCAGTTCAAATTAATGTATGCCATAATTTCCAGTTAGAGAGATAACTAGTTCTGAAAAAAAAATTGAGTTGTATGGGGTGATAAATTTTTCTAACATTTCTTATGTCTGTGGAATATATTGGAAACATTGGTTAATTTGTGTGTTCTATATCTGTGTATTATGCGTATTTTATGTTTTATTGACGTACACCCCTCTGAAATCTTGAAGACAACCCAGATATAAACATTTGCAAACCAAATAAATATATAATAAATAAGGCCAAGATTCAGGGATATGCTTTAGTATGCAACATTAGCAGAATGGGATTTTCTTCTTATTTCCCCTTCCCAGATCTCTGGAGTACATTTTTGGGATTGAGAAGAAACTGCAGGAATGTTGAGGGAATCACCAGTTCTGGTGGAAGCAGCAGAATCCACCATTAGAACCTAGACTCTATACTATACTGTGACAAAATTGCTTTGGGGGTTAGCCATTTGGAATGCCAGTGCAACTTGATGGCAGGTTGCTAGGCAAAAGAAATAGCACCTTAAGTGTGAAACTCAGCACAGTGTTGTGCACAGGGAAGGGAGGGGAGGAATTCTATATAAGGCAAAATTTCTGTGTGGGTTTTGAGCATTCAGTGAGACGATGGCTTGGGTGTGATTAAGCCACTAAGAAAAAAGACACAGGGAATTGGTGTCTGAAGGAGGGACTGATTTCAAAGTCTGTCAGAAGTTTAAACTCTTATGTATCAACACTGTACTATAACTGAACTCAAACAAGACAACTTTATTTCAACTATTACTATAATAAATGTGACTGTAACTACAGTTGTCTAAAGTCACCCTTAATAAATAGAACATGCTAACTTAAATAATTTGCTTCTAAGGAATAATTAAAGCTCAAGTCCTGTTACACAAAGGTTGTGATAAAAGGGTGGAGTCAGGGCAAAGTGATATTGACAGACTGCCTTCTTGGACTGGAAGAACCACACCAACCTGAGGGAGAATAAGGGTCTGCCACATATACTTAGAATGGTATTTTAAAAAGCTGAAGTTACACAGATGCTGAACAAAAATCAGAGTGATTGGAAAAAAACCAGGTTTGTGTAAAAGATTTTGATTGTTTCAGAGGCATCTCTGGGCTAATCTGATGGCACAAAGAATCTTCACTCCTGACCTGTTATTTCCAGTGCAGTATGCCATGAAAATGTAATCAGGTACACTGCATTAATTAGTTAGTTAATTAATAAATCAATTAGCTGGGGCTAACTTAAAATTCAGGTGGGCATCTAGTCCCACAGAATCCCTTCATATGTACATTAAGCTTCTTTAAAGTGTAATTATGTGTTACGATCAAGCTTAACTGAACTTAAGACTTATTTTTAAGATTGGGAGGACAGGAGCGTCCCAGGCCCTGAGACTTCAGGGCCAAAACAAGTGGCTGAGGGTTAGCCTCTAGTGAAATCCCAGCAGGCAGGGCCTGGTAGTGTCTAAACATCAAAATGTAGCCAAGCGAACTGTGGAGGTGGAGAAAAAGGAAAGAAGGAAAAGGAAGGGGACAAGGGAGGAAAAAGAACTTGAGTGCAATTGAAAGACATTGTGAGAAGGAAGAAAGGGTGGGGGACAAAGAATACTTTTAGCTGGGAGTTGTGGGGTGGGTGAAAAGGTGAAAGAGGACAAGAAAGACTGTGGAAGAGGGAGAAAGAGAGACAGACATATGAAGGCAATTAAAATCCTCCAGAGAACTGAAGAAGAAAGAATTTTGTACCACACGTCAGACAAAAAACAGAAATTGAATTATGGTTTCTATCATTTTGATTAGGATGAGGAAGGTGGGAACAGGACTGGGAAAATTAACACTTGGGCCACTTCCACACAATGGCGCTCTTCTGCATCATCTCAAGGCAGCACCTCTCTACTCCACTGGCAGGCTGCGAAAGGAGGTGTGGGGGACCCACACCTTCCCTTTGTACTGCAGCCATCCCCTTCCCTTTGCTGCAATCAGGATAGAAGCACATATCAGGAAAGGAAAAGAGTGCTGTGCATTCTCAGTCACATAACAGATTTAACCTGGATTTAATCCATTAGGCGAATAGTCCATGAGCGTGACACTTGGGGACCGGATGGCAGTGGCATGGCAACAATGCCATGCGGAAGCACAACCAGCTGACTGCTGTTATCCTGTCCCTCTAGCAGGACAGACCCATTGTGTAGAAGTGGCCTAAGACAGGACAAGCCACAGAATAGTACAAAGGTGTAAGAAACCATGTATTCATTGCATAATCATGTATTATATTTATTCATATATAAATAATAATAATAATGGGTTTGTCATTTATTTAACATGCTTAGGCAGCTCAGTATTTTGCTGCCATGACCCCTCTTGTCCACTGAGCCCTGGTGAGGGGGAGGAGCGAGGGAAGGAGATGGTCAGGAGGACTCTTGTGTATCTATGAAGCAGCAATGGACAGAAGCACATGTGTTTTTTTTAAACTTCTTTTTGGGGCAGTGCTCTTACCCTTAGAATCCTTTCCTCATCTGGAGGTATCTAAGAGAGGGGTGAGATTGAGAGAACTGGGAAACTCATTTACTTTTGAATACAGATATATAGAATTGTGTTGACAGCATACATTTAAAATAAATAACTAGCTAATATTACATAATGTTCTTACATTGAGGTAACAATTTTTTTCCTTGACACTGCAAAGGCTAATACGCTACATATTTCAAACAGAATTTCAAAAACACATTTAGGCCTCAACCACTAAGGTTAAGGAAGATTATTAAGGAAGATTATGCCACACTGAAGCCAAATGGATAAGCCACAACAAATGGAGTCCCTAGCTTTCAATGAAAGAATGTTATAAAAAAGTAGATTCAGTCCTTAACATTTCTGTAGATAATGATACCTGAAAGAGATTTGCAGCTATGCTGGTTATTAGGTTGCACTTCATAACCATCTGCACACAGGCATTTGTAGGTTCCATATGTATTGATGCACTGCTGGCTGCATGGAAAGCCAGATGAACATTCATCAATGTCTACACATGTTCTGCCATCATCCTTCAAATGGAAGCCAGGCCAACATTTACACTACAAGGAAAATAAAGCAACTTTTGCATCAAATACACTGAGGTTGAAATCCTATACTCACTTACCTGAGAGTAAGCCACACAGAACTCAGTGGGACTTACTTTTGAGTAGACATGTATAGAATTGTATTATATTGTATTTTAAAGTTGATGTTGCTCTGCAGGCATGATATCACTTTGTTCAAAATGTGTTTAACAACCTGGAAACTCATCCAACATAGCATCCAAACCTGACTTTACAAGGAAATTCTTTCAGTAATTTCCATTGTTCCAAATTAGCCTTCTTTTATCACCTATGCTGGCAATATTTCACAATATTAGAAATGAGACAGTCCACAAAATCGTTACAGCACCTTATGGCAGATGTCTGTTTGAAAAGATATCAAATGCATGTGGAGATCTGGGTGGAATGAAAACTTCTGGTGGCACCATATTTCTTCACATACTTTATAAGTTGTGACTTCTCTTTTTCAAATTAAGCCAGCAGGCCAAAATTCTCATAGAATAATGGTGGCCAGGAAAAGGGTCTAAATTCAGTTGTCTATCACAATGGATCAACGGAGACATATTATGCAAGTCCATTGATTCAGTAAATCTACTATAGCTGGAGTTAGCAATTTGATTTTGGCCAAAGGTATTTAATCTTTCTTTTGTCTAATATCTTCCCTCTTCAGCTTCTCCTTGTCCAGCTGATTTACTGTATGAAAACTAGTAGAATGTTCAACATTTTCCTTGCATGATTCTAGAACAGGTAGTCTAAAACTTGGTCCCACTTTGTGAAGAAACAAGCTAGTAAGACAGGGAATGTGTTGTTTAACTGTAATGTGTAGCTTCAGGCGACAATTTTCCAAAAGGAGAAAGAATTAAGTTGAATTAAGTGCTACAACTGCAAGTTCTACTAACAGATTTTTGAAATGGTAGCCTAGAAGAAGGAATCCTTTTTTGAAGTTATACTTATTTTTTTTCCTTTAGTTTGCCATTATTCTAGTTTTGATTTCTGGACTTTGTTCATAATACTGCACATTTTCAGCAATAATCAGCCTGCGGTGTTCCCCCTTTTGCCAGATACAGACAGTAAATTACAGCACAAAAGTGCATCTCCAGATCTTAAGAGTGCCATATAACCAAACCGTAAGATTTATCTGGACTCTAAGCATGCTGTCTGGTGCCTGTTTGGATTCTTAACAGAGTCAAATTCCATTTGTAAAAACCCTTTAGCCAAGCGATGGGGGGAAAATGCAGCTCACATGCTGCATAAATCCCAATTTTGTGGCCCCTGAAGTCCTAGCAGTGCCCTAGCCTCCCTAAACCTTCTAAAAAGGGTCCTTAAAACACTCGTAATTTTTCAGCTGGCTTGTCTCCTGAATCCCCCCTCTCCCAAATGAAGATCACATACACAACAGCTTGACTTCCTCTGTTACACAGTACTATGTAACTCCTAAAGACTGATTTTTTAAAGGCCACTTTAAAAATACCAGTGTGATCCATAGGAAAATAGGCAGAAAACTGGCCCTACTCGCTGAAGAGTTGCCCACCCATGCAGTAACCTTATGGAAGCTGGGTTTTGAAATGGGGAAAAAAAGGGTCTGTATTGATCTGTGCAGAGTTTAATCTTGCTAATGCCTTTCATGGATCAGCCAAAGAGTGAACTTAAACAGCTTCATAGAAATGTAAACTATAGAATGGTTTTCTCCCAATTCCTTGGCAAATGTTGCTGTTTTGGGGAAAAGCTTGGGCTGAACACAGACTGTTGAGATCTGTTATTACAGAGCTGCATCCAGTTACTAGAAAGAATGGAGCCAAATTATTGGAATAAATGAAAGGAAAATGTAGGAGAATGAATAACTTAGAGAAAGTATATAACACCATAATGAAATTATTAGTATTTATTCTGTTGGTTTTGCTGCAACAGATTTGTCATAGCAGTATTTATCATCTTTACTGAATTTCCAGAAAAAAATCCCAGTTCCACTTTGTCTTTTATGGACCTCTTTGGAGCTGAGGTGGCTGCTACCACAAGAACAGGAGGAGTTGGAAGAAGGCAACAAGTAACAGTAGATACATAGACACTAGGATAAATAGAAATATATGAAGGAGATTTTAGATTTCTGGAAAGTGGTTTCAAATAGAAATGTTTAAGCCCTTTTGGAAGGACTAATTTCATAATTTCTTATTTATAGTACTCATTTATAGTATTGCACTTAATACTTTTTACTCAGATTTATATTCTACTAACTTAAATGGGACTTCCACCTAAGCAAACATGCAAACTGTATTTATGCCAGTGGTGGAGCTTGGAGTGTGTGGAGGGGGGGTG
Organism: Cyclura pinguis; assembly: GCA_030412105.1. NCBI lineage: Eukaryota > Metazoa > Chordata > Lepidosauria > Squamata > Iguanidae > Cyclura > Cyclura pinguis. The sequence goes on along the minus strand of CM059599.1, from coordinate 242,221,976 downwards.
GGAGGGGGCAGGGCTATGGCACATGGGGTGTGGCCACTGTGCGTGGGGGCGTGGCCAGGGCACATGGCCAGGACACCCTAAAAACTTTGCCGCCTGGGGTGAACCATCCCCGTGCGACTGATTTATGGGCTTCTATTTATCAGAAACCCACTCCATTTCCTACTGCAAAATCACCCACAGTAAGGAAACAAAGCAACAAAGGGTGGGTTAAAAGATGGATTTACATTCAGGAGAAGTGGAAGTAAAAAATGGGATGACTGTCTTAGGACATTATAACAGGTTTGGTCTGTCAGAGTGGTGCTTACTTTGAAAGATACTTTTTTTTTTCCTGACACAAAGGGACATTTATACAGTTTTAAAATGAAGTAGTTTTGTTAGACCGTTGTATAAAAAACAACAACAAAGAGTCTTCTGGCACCTTAAAAACTGAAAAAAGTTTTATTTGGCATCGGCATTTGTGAATAATGGTGTCCACAAACTCTCCTACTGCTTGAGATGAAAGAAGTGTTGCTGCTGCCTTCACCTTGGAACATCTGCCTGCCATCACTTTCTACCTTGCTGTTCTCTTAAAGAGCATTATCCAGCTGGAGGATGAAGAATGGAGGAGATGGAGAACTGGAGGTGACGGAAGAAAACTGGCAGACACTGCCATGCAGATGAGTATCTGAGGGAAAAATGTAGGGTACATGAGGTGGAGGGCTAGAGAGTAGAAGCACAGAGGGCAGGCCAGCAAGGAAGAGGAGAATCAACAGTACTGCATGCATGAGCTAGGAGAGCTAGAAGACAGAGGAGTAGTGGATGAAAACAGCAGCAAGATAACGCAGGATGAGATGAGAAAGGAGTGAGGAAAGCCAGCAATGGTCGAACTCTCTCAGTGAGAGAAGCAGTGCAGTTTCCCTCTCCTGGGTACACTGGGCAGGCATTATTAAGCATCTGACTCAGATATTCGGCAGGTATCTTTACAAACTGCTACTAGAAAATGTGCAGTTTCTGTTACAATCAATACAATTATTATTTATGTTTCATTGCAATAAAAGAGCTGCTTTTGTCTTCTGCAGCCTTTTTCCAACTGTTAAAAATGGGATTTACACTTTGAACAAGAAACATGTCTCCATTGATTGATGGTTCTGGGACAGGTCAGTGGGGCTGTGGCACCAGTATTATGGAATTTCTTCTTACACTCAAATAGTTATGACAATAGTCATGTTTATTTAGAAGAGCTGTATATGTTGTTATTCTATTATTCATTTATTAGTCAGTGCTATTTAGATATATTCCCCTTTCCAAAATTTTCAGTTAATTTTTATTCCCACTAATAAAATCTTTGTTTTCTGAAAGACATTAAAAAGCATGTGACAGCTTTAGAGATTTCTAGTTGTTGCCTAAATATCCTTAAGGCACCAGACTGTGTGTGATCTTGAAAGGTAAGCAGGCCTGGTTAGTACCTGAAGGGAGACTGCAAGGAAATACCAGGTGCTGTGGACTATATTCAAAGGAAAGCAATGGAAAATTATCTTTGAAAACTTTTGCCTAAGAAGCCCTATGAAATTCAAGGAGTCACCATAAGTTGACAGGTGACATGAAGGCACGTGCTTCACTTTTATGAGGACTTTTAATATAGGAAGAGCAAAGACTGGTGAATACTAGGCAGACTGATTCGGTAAAATAATCTCTTTACAAGGAACTATCAATTTCGAATGTGTGTGTGTGTGCGCACGCATGTGCGCCTCTAAGTCACCTGACACTTATGGAGACCTCAAATTTCATAGGGTTTTCTTAGACAAAGAATACCCAAAGGTGGTTTGCCATTGCCTTCCTCTGAAATTCAGCCTACAGCATCTGGCTATCCTAGGCAGTATGCGGTTATCTTAACTATGTAAGTCACTTTAAGTTTTAAAACTGTACATAATGTATAATGTATTGTATAGTTTTACACACTAGGACTACCAACCTTGTACCCAACTGGGAGATCCTGACAATCTTGAGAACAGCCACTGACTTTTTTGCTCAAACATTCATTAATACGGCAATTTCTCTCATCAGATCCATCTCCACAATCCTGTTTAGTATCACAAACATCTTCTTCAGGGATACACTTGCCATTTTTACACATAAAAAAGGAACTGTTGCATGACTGTTCTAAAAATAAGAAACAAGGATGGAAAAAAACACAAGTGAAATGCAAAGAATATATTAAAGATTATCAAATGTTAAACTGTAGCCTGCATTTTACTTTAAGAACAAGATGAATCTGAAAATTGAGCCACAGACTTCTCCTACTAGGTTTTCAAGCAGTAAAGTTCAGTGGTATTTACATCTATTGAATATTTGACACTCGTTTCAACAATAAGTGGATTGTTATTGACAAGCTATCAATACAATATAACAAGCCTAGGCCTTCAGGCTCATCAAAGCAGACCATTTGCAGTCTGAAGGAAAGGATGTCTGCAGAGAAGGAGCCACCATCTTCTGACCCCATCAGGTGCTGTGTTTTGTTCCCAGGAATCTGCCCACTTTCATGTGCTCCAGGACACAACAGCCTGTCACAAGACTGTGGTTGCACTGAAGCAGGGGGCAGAGAACTTACTTTGAGCATCAGGATTTACTTCAATCTGCTCAGATAATATAAATATAAGGCCTTAACAGTCACCCAGCATTCTGACAATGTCAGCCTTTCCCCATATTCTGTTAATTTTGGAATAATAATAATGACATAATTCAGTTTCTATGTTCACATTCACTGGTGGTGAGACATGGGGTTGGACTTAGCTGGGAGGAAATCAGTTTATGCATTCTTTATCTACCCCTTCAGGGAATCACCTTAGGGAACCTTAGGGTACAGGCTCAGGAGCTATTTGACCAGCTCAGGGGCTCTGCTCAGGGGCTGTTTTACTAGCTTCAGTCCCACAGGCAAGAACTATACAGTGGTTGGCTCCCCCAAGGATTCCATGATGACACCCTTGATTGCCCACCAACAACCGTGCTGGTAACCATTAGCTCAGCTAGATGACAGACAGGTTATTTGATCTATGATTCTATATCTCATGCCTCACAAAACGTGTATGGCTGTATTGTGCCACTTTTTTCTTCCAACCATGAAGTGTGCATTTGTTCTCTCCAACTGTGCCAGATCCTCATTGCTAGATCAACAGTAAGATTCATAACTACATTTTCATTTTGCTTCAGTAAAGTATTACACCTCATAGGTGTAGCCAACAGTACCTCAGTATCTATTTCCACTCTGAAGTCACAAATCCATGGTTGGTATTAATTCTATAACATCATGTCCTCATTAAAAGGGCTCAGGTTATGTCAGTATGCTAATTATTATTTGTCAGCCTAGGTCACCAAAAGTCAGTTTCAATTAAAATCAGGTCTTAGTCTTCAAGTTATTATTTCAAAATATATTTTATCTTTGGATAGGTAGATTATTTTAAAATGCTTCAACTGAAATCTATACTGCAGTTAAAACTCAGTAGGAATCAATAATATTACTCAGCATATATAATTCAAGCTACAGTCTCACAGGTAGCATTTAACCTTTAAAATATCTAGATTTACTGCTAAACAGAATCTCAGTTCAACAAGTTTTTTCCATCTAGGGTGTTCCTACAGCCATATTCCATACATAGTTGTATCTGTAGGTGGGTGATTGGCAAAAGAAAAGGCAATTAAATATATTTTTTATTCTAATTTATTGTACTTGTTGATCCTATGTTGTAAAATGATGAATGATACAGTTGGCAAGCTGGACAAGGCCTTTTAGTAGCATGAATTATTTTCATTGAGCATGAAAAAGTGAGTGTTCTGGCATAGTGAGGGAAATCAGCAATGTTCACACATTTCATGTGCAGCACTCATGATGTGCACTCCTGAGTCTTGCTGTTCAGCTGTTGGTTACATTCCCTTGTTTTTCTAACTTTTCTCTGTCCAAAAGCGCCGAATATTTTGGTCCAGTCTTCCTTATATACAGCATCACACTTACAACTGATCTTTAGAGTGAGACCAGTAAGTATGGAACTGAAGAACTGAAAGGAACAGTTGACATTCCAAATGAGGGGCAATAGGAGAAAGTTATATAGTGCTATGTGAAGAACATCCTTGGTAAGAGTAAGAGAGATTATATCAACTGTGGGAAAGATGTGGTCCTCCAATTCCCATGATCCTTTATAACTGGGCTTCTAAGGAAGACTTCATGCAAATTGGAGTCCAACACTTGTCCCCTCTCTCTATGCTATTTTTTCCTGTATGCTTCTGTGAATAATACATTATGTTTAAATATTACTATAGTAAAGTTATTTTTGAAGTAAATACAAAATTCATATATATTTTTAAAAAGCTGAACCTGCACTTCTGCATTTTATATTAAGTGGCTCTTCATCAGAGTGATCTGGACAATCAAAATCTCCATCACATTGCCACTGAGAATTTAAGAGACATCTTCCATCAGCACAGCTGAATTCTCCAGGATTACAGTGACGATAGCCTAAGAGCAGAGTGAACAAAAATTCATACTGAGTATCTTTGAACTTTGGCACATTTTTGCTGCTTAAAACACTTCTATCCCCTTTATATTGCAAAAGTCTGCAACCTATATAGCAAAAGAGGTAAGAATTTGACTTCAATGGACAAAGTGCCTTCCTACTTTGAAAATTATACATCTAAATGTGACAAAGATCATCTGTCAAAAGGTGCAGTATCAGAAAATATGAAGTGCTAGAGCAAGAACAAAAAATGATAAAGTTCAAAAAAATCATGCTTTCTTTGTTATGAACATGACCTTCCTGGTACTGATGGTATATATACACTTACTAATCATGTTATTTGATCACAAGAACTATCTTTTAAATTGCATGACAATTGCTGCTGAACTCCAGTGTGCTTCACTTCAGAGTGGTTGTAAAAATGAAATTGTTGCCATCAAAGAATGTATGGTTAAATGGGCAAAGGATCTGAGACATACGATAGCTCTGGATAATTGGAAAAAAAGCTGTGTAAAAGAAATAATGTAAACATGAAGTGTTATGATTTAAAATTTCTGAAAATGATGTATAGATGGTACCCTTTCATAGGCCCTTTTCGCACAGCATTTGCCATGTGAAAGGGTGCCTGGAGTGCCTGGATCTGCACGACGCACTCACAATCGCACGATGCTCCAGGGTAGGGCAGGTGCCGCTTGCGCACTTTTTCATTTTTGGCTTTCAGCCGAAAATGGTGTGCGATCACGCATTGCTCCAGGGCCCCGCGTGCACTTGCCATGCGTGTGGAGCCTCTGGAGCTGCGGTGGTCACACTTCCTGCCCCAGTGTAGCCTGAGAAACTCCCAGGCTGCGCTGTGGAAGGAAGAGGTGGGGCTCTCGCACTGCCTGCTCAGGAGCAGGCAGATCGTGCGGAGCTGAAGCAGCGGGGATGCGGGAGCCTCTTGCTGGAGGCTGTTCGTGCAATCCCCGCACCCCAGCGCCAAAAAAAGGTAAGGTGCAGAAAGGGCCATAGATAGTTAGATAGATAGATAACTGGGACCTTTCTTCATATGTGATATTATTGCAGAAGAATGAAAAAAATCTGGTGTTGGTGAGATCTGGAATGCAAAATTGTTTTGATTAATTTTGATTCAGAATTTTTTCTACTTCTTTTTTTTAATTTGATAATCAAACAGAAAAATTGGTAGATTTTGTTGGTATATGGTGAAAACAGCCACAATAGTTCTAGCTAGATATTGGAAGACAGATAAAATTCCCATAGAAGAAGAATGAATAGATAAATTAACAAAAATTGCAGAAATAGATAAACTTACAGATAAATTAGATAGTAAAGCTATTAATGGGAAATGTTTAAAGATTGTCTGCATCAGAATTTTGGAAAACGAATGATTTCTGAATTCAAAGATTAAATAATTTATTTATTATAAATGATTAAGTTATAAATTTAGAATTGCTACGATATAATTCAGAAATATTAGTTTTGTTTAAGTATTGGGTCTGGTTTTCTCTTATATATATGTACGTATGTGCGTGTGTGTGTGTATGTATTTATGTATATGCATACATACATATTCAAGAGCACTCTCAAATATTAAATATTAAGGAACAGTAAGTCTTCTTTTGTTTAAAATTCTCCTCATCATGGTAATAAGAATATTTAAAAAGAAATGAGAAAGTGGAAAGTAATATAGATTTAATTTTTTTCTGTTTCTTCTTAAGAAAGGAATATTATCAGAATACAGTAATTTAAGCTGATTCCTTAACACGCGAGAAGTCTTTTAACTATCTGGGTTTTATAAGCTCTATGGGGAGGTGTATTATTGTTATTTTTCATTTTCATTTGTATTTGTTTGATTGTTCATTTGTTGTCATGTTGTTATGTAAGATCTATTTTTATTCTTTTTCTTTCTGTTGTAAGTTTTTTTATTTATCTAATAAAAATAAATTAAAAAATGAGATTGCTACCAAATATACAATTGCATAAGAAATAGCAACTACGAAATTTCAGGAAATATACTGTATGACCCTGAAGTATACAGTAAGCTCCAGAACAATGAAATTCAAATGCTGTGTGACCTTTGCTGAGAAGATGAAGCACAGTAAAATTGGTGAGAAAAACCCCCCAATATAAATGTTAGACATCTGAAACAATTTACAAAATAGTTTTACTCACAAAGAATCAATAACCTTTAAAGATAATGCTACAAAGATCACTTTTTGCATCAATCATTGTTTGTATAGTATTTTCAAGAACTGTTGATGTTTACTTGCATATATAAAAACATTTGCATAGTTAGGGGAAATTAAATAACATCATCAAGATACTCCTTATTAATTTTGTTGTCCAGAGTTTTTTTTTTAAAAAAATACATGAATAGTTGCATATATAATTTTTGTACAATATAAGAAAACCTTGAGACTTCTTATTTCTCAGAATAAAGGAAAACATTTATTCAGTAAATATAAAATAGTATAAAATAATATCATTTAAATATAAAACAATATATCTTAAAGGTTTTATTCACATTCTTTTTATTATTTTTCATTTCAATCTAGCTTTAAACCTCTAATTTAATAAGAGTAGATTTAAATTATACTTGCCACATTCCAGTGATTCATCTGACCCATCTCCACAATCGTCATCATGATCACATACAAATTGCTTAGGAATACATACTTTATTGTGGCATGTGAAAGTATTTTCATCACAAGTATTATTAGGTGCTATGAAAAAATAGAGGGGATAAGAATGAAGACATTTTTAAAGAAAAAAAGTGTAACAAAGATACATGTTTCTGCACTGGACAAATATTCAACCAGGAATTTACAAATTAAAAAAAGAAAGAAAGAAAGAAAGAAAGAAAGAAAGAAAGAAAAACAAAAACAGATGGACTCCACAAAAGAATGGAGTGTCTGTGAATGTAATATCTTTCTATTCAATGACAAAATTGAATAAAATGTATTCAGGTTTTCATACATTTTTGTTTGTTTGTATAATCTAGGTAGAATACCAAAAGTGGCAACTTCCGGGGAAAACTTTTCTTCTGAAGAAAGGAATACACAACATGCAATGTCAAAGCCTTTGGAAGAATAAGATGTTAGTACTGCTACTGAAAGAATTTTGAAAATATTTTTCTGTTGCTTTATTATAAAGTTATAATATTTTTGTTTCTTTATTACAAATTGTTTGTTTATCAACAAGTTATATAAGATATGTTTTTAGTCTAAAAAACAAAGTAAAAAAAAGGGGGGGGAGGAATCCCATTTCTGAATTAGAATAATCCAACCAGTAATAAGATATATAATCAAAATGAATTTTTCTAAAATATTCACAGATAGTTTGGTGGGTTTTATGAAGGTAATTCCCTGTCTGCATATACAGTAAGTTTATAAGAAGGATTTGTGCATTTCTTATTCTTTTCCTGTCATTTTAATATTATGAGCCAATTTTTCTGCCATTGTGATTGACCTTGTTCTATGTAGCCAAGATCAAAGTAACAAGTTTTTCAAGGTCTTCCAACTGTACGTGATCTCACTGCTAGCAACAAATCAGTCCTTATGGCAGGGCTTTCCGAACGGTGTGCCGTGACACATTAGTGTATCACCTGAAGCGTGTAGGTGTGTCACCTACAATCTTGGAAATGTATGTTATTTTTTTATAAATCATATATTTTTAAAAATATATGAAAGGTTTTCATGAGATATGTTGGGTCCGCATAAATTTTGTTATTACAATTTATGTATGTATCGATATCTCTTATAAGGGGTTAGTTTAACCTCTGGTTTGCTAGTAAAACTGAAATTACTGTGTTATGAAATGATGCATGTCTAAAAAGTGTGTCACCAACATGAAAAGTTTGGAAAGCTCTGCCTTATGGTATAGGGATAAGTTTTCATGCCCCAACACAGAAAGCATTAAGGCCTGAAATTTTCAATTATTTTCTGTAGTATCTTCATGAGAACTTCATCCCAGAATATTTGTATATTAGTAACATGTCTACTTTAATCATACTGAAGGCTGTTAATTTTGTTTTTTTGGGGGGGAGGGTTGATAGAAAATGCTATTGTAGATTTTTAATCTCTTATATATTTTAGAAGGTGCCCCAATTTTAACTATCAACTCTGTTCTTTGTTTTCCTTACTTTTCTGAACAAAGAACCATTCACTAATAAATAAGACACATACTATTGTCTTTAGTTTTTCCCCACATGACTACTTTGGAAATTTCTGGATATGTGTTTTCTTTTAAATAGTATGCCTTTTTTAAAAACAAAACAAGACATGTCATTCCATTTCTATTCCATAATAACTAGAATCTGGCCAGAAAGTCATGAAATGTCTGTAGAGATCCTAATTAATTACAAGTAATTGGTGTTGCAAAGACATAATCATAGAATCATAGAATCATAATCTCTTCAGGACTATGTACTGAACCTGACAGAATATAATAACTGCTATATTCTTTGGTGAATTGTTTCTCCACATGTCTCTTACTGCAACAGTATGCCATATATATTCGTGTATAAGTCAACCTCATGTCTAAGTCAAGGCCAATTTTTAGGGCCAAATTTATGGATTTTGATACCACAGGGATAAGTGGAAGGTCATTCCACAGAAAGGAGAAAGTGCCAGCACCACCTCAGGGGTTTGGCCACTGCTGCCCCCATTTTCCTGCCCAGACATTAAAAAAGGTCTTTCACCACTCTACTCAGAGAAGGTGGCATTTCTTATTTTGATAAAAGTTAAGGTAAAGTGTTAACTGTTATCAAAAAAGGACTAGACTAGAATGGTGACAGGTGAGAGCTTAGTCCATCCCAGGTGAACCTAAAGGAATCATTGACCTGCTGTACTCTCTTGATGCTGTTTTGAGGGGGAGCACCAAAATGCTATTGCTGCTGCCACCATTTTCCTGCCCAAGATTCAAAAAGACCAGAAGCAACTCTAAGACACAGAAAGTACATGGAGTCAGTGTTTCTTTTACATTCTTCTGGGATGGATGAGGCTCTTGCCTTTCCCCACTCTGCTCAGTGAAGGGTATGATTTTTTATTTATTTATTTTTTATTTATTGATTAATTGATTGATAACAGTTAAGGTACAGTACTTACACTGACACACAGATAAATTGACCAGGTCTTGGAGGTCAATTTTTTGACTAAAATTTCTAGACTTATACACAAGTATATGCAGCGCATTTCTTTGGAAAAACTGTTCATTACTGACTTGGGCCCTTTTCGCAAGGCATTTTCCATGCAAAAGGGGCCCTCGAGCATCGTGCAAATGTGAGGAGCGTTCCACACAACGCACTCACATTTGCGTGATGCTCCAGGGCCTGGCAGGCACCGCTCGCGCACTTTTTCATTTTCAGCTTTAAGCTGAAAATGGTGCATAGTCGCACATTACTCCCAGGCCCCGCGCTCACTTACCTTGCGTGCGGAGCCTTGGGAGCCAGGCCAGTTGCACTTCCTGTCTCAGTGCAGCCTGGGAAGGTCCCAGGCTGCACTGTGAAAGGAAGAGGCAGGGCTCTCACATGAGCAGGAAGCTTCTGCAGAGCTGAAGAAACCTGGATACAAGGGCCTCTCACAAGAGGCTGCTCGTGTGAGCACCGCACCCCAGCGCTGAGAAAAGGTAGGATGCGGAAAGGGCCTTGGAATCTCCCATATTACAGTTTGGCTTTTACAAGTGGTTCTAGGCAGAATTAATCACAAAGAGCCATAGTTGCCATCAATACTCCTCCAAATTTCTTAGAAGTTCACCATTCTGAAGTAGCAGGAATTTTCTCTTTTATGTAGGGAAATGATCTTCTAGAAATGTGTATTTGAAGCCACGTCTGTGGTAGCCTTCATGTGGCAGGGACATGAAACAGACTTCATCCATTTGTTATAGTAGTGCTTTTCATCAGTAGAGCATTTTTCTTCAATTCCACTATTAAATGGCATATCCCACATAATATGGATCACCACAATCAGAGAGTGCATCTGCTGTTTTCAATGGCAGATCCTTCTGCCTTTTGATGCTGCCACTGTAGACAATTTCCAAAGATTCAGGGTCTACTTTAAAGTCCATATGCATGAGCTTTGTGAATCCTGGCTTTATATTTAGGACTGAGAATTTTGGCCAACTTTATTTGGGTCTAGTACGTCATAATATTTTGGCCTTTCCAAGGGCAAAATATACCACTTAATGTATCATCGATTAAAAAGAGAAGGAAAAAACAAAGGACATAGGAAGAAAATAATTATTAATTATTCATATATGTTGCAAAAATTTTCATACCACATCCTGCTGTAGCAAGCTCATCACTTCCATTAGGACAGTCTCTCTCACCATCACAAAGCCAGTGCTGAGGAACGCAGGCATAGGAGTCTAAGCAGCTGAACATGTTTGGGGCACATGTTACTGACTCTGCGAAAAGGTTAATTGTTAGATATTTTATTGTTTATAGGTTGTATAAGTGATATGAAGTTTAATATAAAAAAACTCTTAAAATATGAAAATCAACAGGAGTTTTACTGTTGTTGGTTACTAATGGTACTGATTCAGTGAAGAGGCTGTCTGCCAATTCATTTAAATTCTGTATTGTGAGCTCAAATTAGATGGAGAGGGGAATTTATTTATTATTTACTCGGTGGTTTTTCTATGCCACCTTTTAACATAAATTCTTGAATAAAAGGTAACAATGAAATCATAAACCTGAAAAGAGTATTAAATAAAATAGAACAAAAATAGCAAGACATAGCAGCATCAAAAATTTCACAGGTATTAAAGTCAAAAATTTCACAAGGATTTTTTTTTAAAGGTTATCTGATGGAGGAGTGTTTCCTAATGTGGCATCGATAATTTCCCCAAACCTTTTATCAGGGATGGAAAGAATATCCAAAATATTCAAAAAAATTGTCGACACCCTCCATGTTTTTCCAGTATAAAGTAACCTAAACAAGAATTCCAGACTGAAGAGAATAATCACAGTTCAAGGTTCATTCTGTGCAAAATTTACATGTGGTTGCTTTGCAAAGAAAACAGCATTATCTTTTTTTGTGGAAAAAAAATTGTGAAACAAAAAATAAACAGCAGCACCACATAACAACACATCAAACCAAGAAAAACATAATAACACCATACAAATGAAAACAACAGATAATATATAATAAAGCTACAAGCATCTAACTACAGACATCTAACAAAACTAAAATTAAATAAAAAAAACACAAAAAGACTACAAATAACTAAAAACTGCTTCTTGCCCTTGTTGCCAACAGCAATTATTAGTCAAGTAGCTACACCTAATTATTAATCTTAAACTTATACCAAAAGTTAGTATTTATTGCTAATCACTTTTATCACACTAGATATATACCTACTAAATTAATTATTTAATAAGGATCACTCATAAACAATTTTGATTGCATGTCAACTTATTCTGTATTTTATGTTAGTTTAAACTAGACATCAATCATCAAGAGATAGTAATAACTCTAAGACAGTGATGTATTTAGGTCTTTTACTTCAAGTCTCAAGTCAGGTCTCAAGTCTCTACCTTGAAGGCTCAAGTCAAGTCTCAAATTCTTGGAAGATATTTCCAAGGCAAGTCTCAAGTCAAGTCTAGAGTCTGGGAGCCAATTTTATACCCTAACCTATGTTCCAGAATTTCTGAACAGAGTCAAATAAAGTCAGTTTTAATAATTTAAATAGAGTCAGCCCTCTACATTTGTGATTTTTCCATCTGCAGCTTTGGAAGTGGAAATAGGATCTTTCTTACTCCCCTTTCCCAAAGCTGGAGGCTTTTGTGTCAATGGGCACAAAAGAGTCTGCAGCTTCAAAAGTAGGGAATAGGACCCTTCTTACTGCCCATTACTGAATCTTTGAAGGCTTTAGAAGGAAGGATCCTTCATCCTCAAGCTCATTGCTTAACACATTTGCTCTGTGCTCTGAGTCTTGCCTGCTCTTAGGAAAAAAGTTTTAGAAGGTTTCTCTGGTATGCAGCAGGGACAGGCTGTTGAGCAGACCTCAACCTTGCCTCAAGCCCACTGCCTAACCCGTTTGCTGTCTATTTTGGAGAAATTCACCCACACTTTCAGTTTCAGACAGATTGTCATGTGACCAGTAGGCAAAAAGAGATGGAACCATTAGTGAAAGTTGTAAGATTTTTGGATAAATGTGTTATGTTACAGAAACATGGGCAGGAAGTCAGCCAGTTTTCCATAATATCTTCTGATCAAACTCTGATATTTGATCTTTCCTCTTCTTAATTGAAAACTGAACTAAATCAACACTTAGGGCCTTCATCCTTCTTTCATAGAGTATAGCAGCTCTCTCTAATTTGTGCTGTATAATTGTCTCAGTTTGGATACTTATGACTTCCGAGTTCAGAGTTATTTAGGGCAAGACTTCTGTTGCTTGCCCCTTGTCTTGCACTTAAACAGATTTTTATTTCAGGCATCTGTTGAATTCTTGTAACTTCACCTGTCCCATGTTGAAGATCTTCTGTCACTTGGTCTATAAATACATGAAGTTATTTTCAGTTGAGACTTTAAATTGCCTAAATTCTGCTAGGAAACTCACAAAATAGGCAGGAATGTCATCTTCCTCAACTATGTCTTTTCTACTTTGATTGATGTTTTCCAACATTGGAGCCATAGTCATTTTATATACATTAAAAGAAAGAAAGAAAGAAAAGAAACAGTACAGAATTTTCCTTTTCTCCAGGATTATTGTTTTAGAGTCATCTATTGTTCAGTGTGTTCTCACACAAGGCAGCTTAGAAGAACTGTTCTTAGGTAAACTTTCTCAGAACACCAAAAACTGGTACAATGCCAACCAGCAAGCAGTGAAGCAAAATTGCCTTAAGATCCAATCTTTATAATTCCAAGCATGATGATCTTACAAATATCATTAAAACTCTATCCAGTTAAATATATAAGCCGTTCTCCAGTCCAGTTAGCCAAGACAAATGTAACAGTGACAGTTCACTCAGAAAATAAGAAAAAAATGAATAACAATATTTCTACATGGAAATATAATTTTCTGTGCAGAAAAAGATGTTTTCTGCAAAGAAAATGCTGCTTTCTGTATAAAACAACCATGTGAAAATTTGGGAATAAGTCATGAATTGTGAATAGTCTTTGGAAACTTTGAGGTTTAGGGGGACCTTTCTCACAGTGGGGAGAAAATATTGCTAAAATTACTCATTGGTTCCTTTGAGAAGAAATTTATTGAACTTCATCTGTACTCTTTTCTGCCTGGTACCCAGGCCATCAAAGCTGCAGCAGTAATAATCCTAGATTTCCTGGACCATCTTGCTCCTCAGTGAATGGGAATGTAACATTAATAGTGTTGCTGCCAAACTGGGGATTGCACATTGTGGCTGTTAGCACAGATAGGGAGAAAAGGCAAATTAGGATAAGAAAAGAAGGTCCTGGTGGTGCACCCATCCATCTCAGGAGATACTATGCCTTCTAGTGGCCCTGGAAGTTAAATTACATAATCACATATGATAATTGTGCTGTAATTTCTTCATAGGCTTCCAAAATGTTTCCTTCCCATGCCTCAGGGGATTGTAGTTTTCTGCCTCATCTCCTAAGTAGTTTAGAATTTTCTTGAAATTAATTTTCATGGTGAGTTTGAGATCCTATTTCCCAAGTGGGCTTGGCTGTGTGCGTATATGTGTTTTAATACATCTCTGCATTAGTGTGTATCTTCCTTAGCTGTCCGCCCTTCCTAACCTGAAAACAACTGGTGGAAAGATTTACCTCATCACTGTGAATATGGCCCTATGATTTAATTATAGCTTGGCAACCCATGGAAGTAGAATGCTAGAGAGATGATTGTACAGTGGAAAAGACGTGTCTACACACACACACATCTAACATAACCTTGGTATAACCATAGGAAAGTCTAATGATAATTTCACTGATTTATTCTCCTTTGATTTCTTCCCCCCATTTATCTTCTGTTAAATTTAAATTTCAGCATGAAACCACTGAAAATGCAGAATTCTCATGTTAAAGCTAGTATCTAGAAATCTTTCATTAAAACCACAATAGGCTTTTTCGCCTTCTCTTGCAAATCACAGATTAAGTGCAGATTCATAGGCTTGGCTTCTTGTACAATGGTAGACATGATGGATTTTCCCTAGCTTTTTTCGACTTCACAGCTTCTGAATAGAAACGTTCCTATTACTTGAAGAAGAAATGATGGAATTATCTTATTATGTCTGTTATTCTAGCACTATATGTCAATGCTGTTTGAAATATTTTGAGGCTGGGTCAGGATATCTACATTAGTGTGCAGTACTATGCAGAATCAAGACCATTTGAGTGCAAATTTACAACTCTAGCCAGCACTTAAAAGCTGACATAAAATATTTAGGTAATAAATTATGCATATTACTAATGTCAAACCCTCACCAGAGAACTTATCCAGTGATAATGAGCACAAGAATCCCCCCTCCCCAGTCTGAAGGTGGTGGCTGCTCCTCCAGAGTCAGACAGAGGAGACAGCACCCCTGGATAGAGTTGCCAGGTCAGATAAGGGATAGGGCTCTGTAGTGCTTTTTCATACCCCAGTAAGAAAGATGCTGTCACGCAGACTGTTGCTCTTAGACTGTAATCTTATTATTGCGTTTTAGAGGTCTTAAGTCTCTTACTACTTTCTCTGAGGTCATTTCCTCACTACACTGTTATGGTGCTATTATTCCACTTTCAACATCTGTGGAATCCTGGGGTTTGCAATTCAGGGAGGGGCATTTAGAATTCCCAGAGAGATCTTTGGCCTCAGTAAATACAAACCCCAGAATTCCACAGGATGCTGAAAGTGCAATAATAGCACTATAACAGTGTAGAGCAGAAATGGCCTGAGTCACTGTCATTTAGAATATGTAGCACTGCCTTTACAAACTGCTTTCAGAAGGGCCTAGTTTTTAAATAAATGTATGTAGAGTACTCACCACAAATATCTTTACTTTCATCCAAGCCATTTCCACAGTCATCTTCTCCATCACAGGCCCATTGTTTTGATATGCACTTGTTTTCAGAACAAGCAAACTGATTCCATGAACAAGAAGAATCTGAAAGGAAATGTAAATGAAATATGCTTTGCTGCTGTGTGCCTTCAAGTCACATGTGAAATATGGTGGGCCTAAGGCTAAACTATCACAGGTTTCGCTGGCAAGATTTATTCAGAGGGGATTTGTCATTGCCTTTGTGATTTGCCCAGGGTCATGCAGTGGGTTTTTATCACCAAACAAGGATTCAAGCCCTGATCTCCAAGAGTGCTAGTCCATCACTCAAATGACTACATCATGCTGGGATACGAACAAGACCATTACCAGAATTACTGACCAACTTTGGTAAACTCTACAGAGAACATTCTACTATGGAGTAGTCTAGAAATAATTAATTATTTTGATCACACAAAATTAAAGAGGCAGAACTTAAGAAATATTCTACTGCATGTTTATCTTTTCTTATTCTTCAGGAGATGTTGTAAGCCATACATTTATTGCCTGGCACAAGTCTGAAGTATGAGTTGAACTGGTAGTTAGGTTGAGTTGGATTTGCATTCTGAAAACACAAAGGCTCCTCCAGTTCAAGGAGGGAGCCACATATCAAACGGAAGCTCCCACTTGTAGAAAGAAAGTGAGGTGTAGAAAGTGCATTTCTCTGACTTAATATTTTCCTGCAGTTCCCAGCGCCATCTGCTATCCAGTTCTGGAGAACCTTTCTGGTCCTCTAGAATATAGACACGGCACTGACAATCAAGGGAAATCAAACAAAATTGCTGTCCTGCTCTTTTTGTCTAGCACCACTAGATCAGGCCACTGTTTGCTATATTATCTATCATGTCTATTATTAATCTGTCTGGGTTTTCAAACTCATAATTGCCTTCTACCTTTCTCAAAAAGTAAAATTACTATTTTACTTTTTTTGCTTTAAGTAGTATAAATAAGAATGCTTCTGCAACTCACCACAGTGTAACTCATCACTTCCATCTTCACAGTCTTTCTGACCATCACATACCCAGGTATTCAAAATACATCTCCCACTAGGACAACCAAAATAATTGTCTTCACAAGTGTGTTTGTTCCGAACTGCAGCAAATTAAAGAAATAATGTATTTCCAGTAATGATATCTTGAGATGTTATATATAAAAATATCAAATGTACAATACAATAACCTGTACCACTAATGTGCTTAATTCTTCATCATGAGAAAAATGTAAATTATTTTTTTTTCTTTTCCAAATTACCTGGACATTTTAATTCATCTGTATAATCTCCACAGTCATTTGATCCATCACACAGCCATTCTGGTAGTATACAAAGTGAAGTAAAATTACATCTAACAAACCCTGAAGATTTGACTCCAAGTTTATAGAAGTGAGTGCAATCTGTATTATCTGAGGAATACAAAATTCAGTGAGCATACATTAGAGTATATATTCTTTCAAACAAAGATCTTACCACTGCACTGTACTTGATATAGGTTCATTAGCTTAGCTTTCCCAATCATAGCATTATCTTCTATCAAACTAATTAAGCTTCTGTGAACACACACAAGGGTAAGTCTCATTGACCTTTGTGGCAATTAGTTCCAAATAGATGTATACAGGATCAAATATTGAAGGGAAGAGTTTCAGCCACAGACAGACAAACCAAAAAGACCAACACAATACATTTTAAAAGAACCTAACAATTTTACAGAATATAGTAGCTATTAATAATGAAATTAATATATATAGCCAATATAAGTAACACATGAGTGAGAATTCAAAAATAAAGAACTGAATGGGATTTGTTGAATACCATTGGCAAGGTGTTGTAAGCTTAGCAACTAGAACATGGATTCTTACAACAGCTAATCTATTTTGCTTACACTGGATTTTTTTTTCAAGAAGAAACAAATTAGACTTTGTGTGTCTACAAACTGACTTCATTTATTCTGTCAGATTATGTTGTTTTTCACATTATGTTCGGAGGTAGTTTCCATGTGGGTTTTTTCTGTCTTTTTTTTATGTTACTTTTAGTAAAGCTCTTTCCATGTTTACTTTTTCATTGTGAATTGGGGCATTCTGTGTAGTTCTGTAGTTTTTCTAATTTTTGCTCATTTGTAATTTATATAGGCTGTTTATAATAATTTCATTATTAATTGCTATTATAATCGATAACTTTTGGGGTTTTTCAATGTGTTCGTGATGGTCTTTTTTGGTATGTAGTTATATACAGGATTGCACTACACATAATTCAAATTAATTACACATGAATGAAATATTAGAACAATATCAAAGAAATGGCTGGAAGTGTAAAAATAGAGTTCCTTACTGCAATTTTTTTCATCGGAAGCATCCGAACAATCAATAACCTGATTGCATTGTGCTGATTTTGCAATGCACATTCCATCTGCACAGTGAAATTCTGTTGAAGTACAACTTGAAACTGCAGGATAAAGTATTAAGGGAGAGAAAGAAAGAGATAAATGCAATTTGCACTGTTTGGGGCTCTTATATAGTTACTACTAAATCAACTACAAGGCTTGAAATATACTTTATCTGAATAAAATTGCCCACACAATATGGCTATAATGCAAAACGGCATATTTTGCACTTTTCTGTTCAAGATGTTCACATTTTCTAGTATGATTTCCTTGTGGTTTGCTTTCTCATCCCACAATTTCAGAGTCCTGTCCCCCCTACAGATAAGAAAAGCAATATAACTCACACCTGAACTGAAGCTCATCAATTTCTATGTCAAACCATTTTTGATTTGAAGAACAAAGACTCCTTTGTTTTGATAGGCCTTTGGAAACTGAATACTCATGGGGAAAAGACTTTTAATAATGTGCTGTATTGCCTATATTCATTGTTTTGTAACACTGAGTACTGATCAGCACTGGAACCACAGTTGTTTTTATTTAATCTTCATTGTTATCATTACCATTACCTTTATGTTTGTTAGCATTCTTTTATGGGGCCACTGTCAGAAAATGCAAATATTTTCATTACATGTCATGACCCAGTCAGTGCCTTAAATGACTTTGTTCTCATTTCACAGTTTTCCATGAAAATATCACTGCACGAGAAAACTAATTATATTCCCGCCAAACAAATTCCATTTAAATCAACGTATTTTTCAAAATGATAGTTTCATGACTTATGTATCCATTTTCCAAAATTACAGTGCACAAGAGCTTAAGAGGTACCTTCACAGCCTATTTCATCAGAATCATCACCACAATCATTTTTTCCATCACATACTTGATTAGTGGATACACAACGATGATTAAGACAGGGTTTAAAGCCTCTCCGACAGCTTCTGTTTTCTGGTAAATTAAAATACAGATCAGCCTTTATTATTGACATAAAATGCCTATAAACATGGTTAGAATCTTTGAGGTTTTGGAATGCAGTCAACAACTTATAGATCAACTTACATAGCTAGTTGGACATTTTGCATGAAAACAAGGTATTACCTAATCAAATAAAGGAAATAAGCTATCATCGTTTGACTTACCACAATAAAACAACTTCTCATCAGATTTGTCCTTACAGTGGGGTATCCCATCACAGGAGAGCTGGTAATCAATGCACTCACCATTCCCACATTCAAATTCAGAGAAAAAGTTGCACGAGAAGTTTTTAGCTGAAATGGAAGCAAGAAAAGACTGGGATGAATTTCAAAATTAATGGCTTCAAACCCCAAAGCATTTAAGAGTGAAGTTTAAAAAAATGATGGATTGGATTCAAATATCAGCCACCGAAGCAAATATTCACTCCTCTACCCTTCAGTCCCTTGATCCTCGACTATGTTCCTCTGGAGCCAGAGGAACTTGGAGAGTAATGTAGGCTGTGATGCAAAGGCAGAGAGGGGCAAGGGGGAGAGTCCAGAGAAATCTGTTTCACTCATAGAAGATACCTCTGATCAATTTCCCATGAATTCCTTGTTCTCCCTCAGCCACTTGCATATTTCAGATTCACCACAAGTTCAGCTGCAAATAATTTCAATATTGTAATACAGTACAGTTCTATCCCTAATTACCATGGGACCTAGAAATAAGGAAGTAGAAACCATGCTGCTGTTACTGTCCTGGCTAGCCCGAGCTTTGGGGATATAAAAAGATATCATTTGATATCACTAATTCAGCTTCACATATCCCTTTGACGTGCTTGCGAGGCCCCTGGACAAGCATGCATACAGGCTCGGCTGATTATCGCCATAATATTCCTAGACAATACAGGCAGGCCAGAAAATAGCCAACTCGCTGCTTTAGGAGACCTCAAGGCAAGTACTCCATTAGGTATACATGCAACCTACAAAGGATTCTCTGCCCCACGCTGGCAACTTGATGATTGAGCTATACAACGCTCAAGTATTCTGCATTTGCATACTGGCTACTCTATTGATAAATTCGGCTCTAATTCAATCATTCAAATTCTGACCTTTCGGAGGCTTTGTCTCCAACTCCAAATATATTGTTTTTCCCCAAGTCCGACCTAGCCTGCAGTCACAATTCTCCTTATAAAAACACTTGATTCTAAGACCCTCCTCGGATTGCTCCCGAGTTCCAGACCACTTTGCTGCCACTTTGCTTGGCGAGCTTCCCCTCAGCTCCACGTGCTGAGATACATCGAACCCAAGCTTCACTCTCCATTTTCTTCCGGACTTCAGGACAGGTTTTGTATCACCAACCAACTATCCCTCTAAAAATCCCGCTATCTTACTCACAACTTTATTTTCCTTAGTTATCTGTGTGTTTGTATTGCATACATTGTGTGCCTGTATTTAATAAAGACTGTTAATTATTTTCCAACCGGTTTCCTTTTTGACTTGGCCTGACCCTGTAGACATTGGGTTGCAAGATCCTGCTACGTTACCCTGCCTCTCATTTTTGCCAACTTGTGCTCTGAACTAATTTCCCCAACTTCTATAATTTTGATAGCAATTTGGTGTCCCTCCCGGGACCCCCAGAAAACAGGGTAACACTGCCCTGACAACCTATTTTGTCATTTTCAACTACATGACTTTTTGAATCCCTGAATCATTTCATTTTTTTTTCTACTGGTTTGGGAATCATCATATTTTACATGCTTCTTCATAAAATATCAAAGCTGCTATACCAAAGGCTGCAGAAGAGATTTTATGGCAAAGAACAAAATAGTAAAGATTCTGAATAATAATAGAGTTCTCTTAATAATTACCCTGGAAAACCCAAAAGCCATAGTTTTGCCCTCAAAATGAACAGGCAAAGATTTGCCATAGCCCAAAACAGGATCTGTAATCTATAGTTTCATTCATTTTTCCTTTAGCAACCTGTCTGCATGTTATGAATTCTCCATCTGGACACACTGAATTGGCTCTCAGTGCTCAACTTCTAAAATCTGGAAAAATATTTTCTACATCCTTAACAAAATGACCTTGGTAATAAATATGACCATGTACTTGGCTCATTTTCTTGAAATATTGTTTCTATCTGTGGGTTTATTTCCTAATTTCTCTCTGCGTAAAATTGTAGTTTGTATGGTACTCTGATTCATGGAGTTTGTTGTCATGTGTGGCTGGTACTGACTGATGGCATGGGGCCAGTCAATAAAAACATACAAAGGATTAGCACATTTTGGACTGGATTTTGCCCTCACATTTTCTTCTCAAACTCATGTATATAATCTTACTAAATGTTGGTAATCATCACATTTTTCATGCTTCTTAGCAGACATCACCGTATTTTACATACTGTATGGGAGCTCTTGACCCTTTAGCAAGTTGCTAGAGACTGCATTTAAACGGTGTTATCATTTGTACAGGTCTTTAGCATGAAATCAGGGTGTGATGATTCTATGAAAAGGTCCCACAGGTTCTTACAATCCCAAAGGTTCTTTTAACTATGTATATTCCATAGATATAGATGATATAGATATAGATACAGATATAGATATAGATATAGACAGACATCTTTCTCTCTCTCTCTCTTTCTCTGCATAGCAGCTGCCATAAATGTTTAAAACTGTGAGAGAAGTCTGACAGTTACATAAAACCAATTGCTATCATTTTCATGATTCTAGATTTCAACCAGGGTTAAACAATAGGAAACATATTATGCCAACTACAGATAACTGCAGTTTACTACAGGATATATCTGGATCAGAAGCAGAAATTCAATGACTGGTATGTTAGTGAACCAGAAGACTTTCTGTTGTTGTTGTTGTTGTTGTTGTTGTTGTTGTTGTTGTTGTTTTTAAATCTTCCTTTTTCCCTCACCCAACCAAAATACATTATCAGAAAGTTTTCTTTTCATAGCATATTCTGAAAAGTTACCAAATATTATAATGTTGTGCCTCTGTTATGTCCCAACCAGAGAAGTGCCTTATACTAAAGCTTGTATCCAATAAAAAGCTGAATTCTTGTGGGATGTAAAAAAAGCCTGGCTATATTTTCAAGTTAATTACAGTTTTGAATTTACTGGAAATCAGCTGTGTGTGGTACTCTTAGTGATATGGTGCGGATTAATTAGTGATGGTTTGAAGGCTGTACTGAAATAAACTGATATGGTGAGATACTGATGTTTAATTACATTAACTTGGAACCATTGCAAATCAGATGGTTGTCTATACAAGATCAATTGATCTCTACAGGATATGATTTCCACAGCTGTGCTGTACTGCAACAGTGTTACAGTCTTAATTAACCTGCTTGTTTTCAATGTAAATCATTTGTATAGCCCACTCTATTTTAATTATACAGCCAAACAGAAGCAGTTTTACAGCAGAGACTGCAAATCTATACTACAGTGACTGTAAATTAATTTATTGATGAAAATCTTCTTAAGATCAGCTCCATACTCACAAGAACAAAATCTGAAACACTTTAATGCCCATACCGTGATACACTCCTTAAATGGCTTTTTAGTGTAAAATATTAAAAGACAACAAGTGACAATATCGTATGATTTATAAGCAGCTCATCAGAGGAATGGAATAGAACCCTGATGGAAATGAATGGTATGGTATGACTGTTATCAGGTTGTACACCTCCTCCATGATGTGGTTTAATTGGCAAAACATATATTTAATCAACATAAAATATAAAATCATAACATGTCTGATCAATGCATAATATCCATCTTGTGAGATCTGTAAATGAAAACTAGTAGTGAGCATTATTATCTAACATTGCTTGATTTTTGTTTTGCACACGTTTGAACCTTAGCTGAGATTTAATAATACCTGACAAATACAATTGTAACAAAATAACATTATCCTATCATATCATCATTTAAGTCCTGCCTGTGGTTTTTCTGTGATCCAAGAAATGTATTTTACATAAAAAGGCACTCTCATAATTTTCCTATGCAAAGAGCAGAACCTTAGATAAATCATAAAATGGACAAGTCTTATCTTGCTTGTTGATGCTTGTTTTTACTGTAAATTGATACTATGAATCTGATTGGCTCCCATATAATAAATTTCAGTAATAGAGGATTTGGTACTGGTAGATCTTGAAGTGGTCTTATAGTTTGGGGGGGGGGGAATCATAATCAAAAATTCAAATTTGTTGCATTTCTCTGAGTTTAGCCTGCCTTTTCACTCTTTACCCATCCTTTAATTCATATCAGGTTGCAAAACTCTGTTTTTTTCCTCCAATATGTTCTATATTACACATTTTACCTACTTATTAAAGTGTACTGGTACATATTTTTAAATTGTATGCATAGTCAAATATTCACATTTTACTATTTTGCCACAGTTTTGTGCATAATCATTTTTTCCCAAAGTGCATGTAAGCTTTACATATTGGTAGATTTCTAAGCATGATATACTTTTCTCTCACAGTAAGTGTTGGGTGGTGAAAGATGGGTACTTTCACTAAGAATCTTGATTCCAGTGAAATTCATTTTCATCCCAGATAGGCATTGATATAAGAAAGAAGAATGATGATTGTCTTCACTGCAGTTCTGCAACTACTTCTGGCCACAAAGACTTTTTAATAAATAATTAAAAAGGACATAAGCTTCAATCTTGTGATATATCTTGCAAATTACTAGAATTTGGCCTTCAAAGCATTCAACTTGAGATGAATATAATTGCAAACACAGGTATGAGAGTGAAGAAGTAATGATGTTTCTTTGTTAACAAGGCTTCTTAAGTTTAAGCTGTTGTGGTGGTGGTGGTGATGATTGTTGTTACAAATTTACATGAATCAGGACTCACTTTAGCAGGCCTGTAATTTCCTATTTTCTCCTTGGATTCCATTTTTAGAATGCTATTTTCCATTCAATTGGTAAGAAGCCCAATTTTAGTGAAAAGTTACATATTTTGTCAAGACAGTAAAATTTTCAAACATAGGTGAATTCTTAGATGCCTTGATGTATTTAGGTTGTCCTGCTTTGGTGAATTCCTTTAGCATTCCTTCATGCATGCATTTAATTATTCATTTTTGCAATTAATATGCGACTTCCACAATATGGCCATGATGAGGCACTAATAAGAGCCGATTCTTCAAAGACTGATTAGACATCAATGTTGAGGCCATATGTACTTGTCTCAGAAGGGAAGCCAGAGGGATGGAGCCATCACTGCAAAGGCACTATCTATGGCTGCCTAGTGACTATCTGTTAATTGCAAGCTCAGAGAGCAATCTTAGGGCTGACTAATATGGTTGCAAGTTGTCTTTCATGCAATTTTGTTTCAAATTTGGAGCTCAGGAGCTAAATCTAATGGGCAGAAACCTACAGAAACTGATAGTTCTTGCAGCAGAGATGTCTTGAGTGTTGCATTAAACCTGACCATCAATCAAGTACTTAGACTAAAACTTATTTTGGAAATAGGTTTAAAAAATTAACGTATTGCTTTGCACTGATATGTGCCCCCACATATCAGTGCAAAGCTTTCAAAAAGGACAGCTTATAAATCCAAATTGTAGATTTAGTTTTGAATTCAAAGTCATAGAGGTATAATCATTACACTGCATCACACTTGCAATGGATTTGTCCATGGGGGGAGGAATTTTTCAGTGCAGTTCTCACCCACTATTTGCACATTTCAAAATGTTTCATAAAATTACATTGTGCAGAAATACATTTTTTTTCCCAGAGAGCCACCAGGGAGAAGATTGTGTAAGATGTCTGAAGTTTTTATGGAACAGAAAACAGTTTGCACAATATCTCCCATGTATTTCTATGCAGAATAATTTCCTAAAACTATTTGGGATTTGGCTGCATATGGTGGAGTAAGGTGAAACTTTTCACCAGCGGCGTTAGAGAGGTTTCTCGTACTGTGTGGCAGGAGTCGATCCACAGAAGAATGGATTGAAAAAATCTCACGATATAGTGAGATCGAATTTGGGGCTATGGAGATCCAATACCTTCTTTGGGTTCCGGACAATACACCAAGCGGTGTTTGTTTCAGAGCAGAGAAGAAGAGGGGATCATAGCAGCCATTGCTGCACGAGTGCAGCTGGTTTATTCCAGTACAAGACCCGCCACAGAATTTTAAATAGACTAGATTGAACTTTTGGACTAGAAGATCTACAAGGATTGAACCCTACCGTGACTTAACAGCTATCCTGAACCTATCGTGGTAAGCAGCACATTTGAAAAGTATAAGAAACTACTTGGAACCCCTGGAATTCTTATGACAATTCTATATATTGTGAAGAGAGACTAAGAATAGAGACTTAATATATCTAAATTTATGAAAGAGACAAAACAAATTATCTATACTTAGTAAAAACTGTGGGAAGATGGGGAAAGATGTATGGCGGAATGAATTTTGAGTGGAAAATCTGACAGAGTGGTGCGAAGGAGAGTGACAGGCAGAATGGCAGATTTCCAGCATTATTGTTGTCATTGCTTTTTTCTCTTCAGTAAGAGTTTTTTTTTTTCTTTATCTGCTCTCTCAGTGGAAGATATAGATGAATGTTTGCTTTGAACTACTTTGGTATAACTTTTGGAAGATGAAATTTCGCTTTTGATTTTTTGCTTGGCTTTCTGGCTTCTGGATTTGGACTTGATTTTCTATTTCTGAAGATTGGTTTGCTTGAGAAATAACTTAGCAACAGACAAATCAAAATGGTGATAACTTCGGGACTAAAAAGGAGGTGGAACTAAGACATTCTGATGGAGTCCCCTTTGGAAAAGATTGTTCTCTGAACTTACTTTAATATCAGAATATCAAGATTTATTTGACCACTCCTTTGAGAAAACTTGGAACTTTATTTTAGTGAGAGAAGGAAAACACAAAGAAGTGACAGCAACAGGAGACAGAGACAGAGACAGTGAAGGAGGGGAAAAGAAGAGGAGCAGCTAGAAACATCTTAGCAAAATATACACTTGTATTTGAAAACAGAACTTTGTATTAAGGATATGAGTATTATATATTAGGATATAGATACTATTTACATGATAGGATTCTTTAAATCTGGGAGTTGAATATTTATTTACATACAGTGAGTGTTTATTAGTATGAAATACATATGTAGACTAAACAAGCACTGAAAAGTGGTTATTAGTTTGTTAAGAAATGTTTAATTACTTAAATAACACAGCAGAATATACTGTGGAATATATGAACTGATTTACATTATTATATATGACTTATGAATTGATCTACATTATTTCTGCCTTGAATTAACTTACTTGAATTGACTAAGTACTTTATAACTTTTTAAATGAACTGATATATAAGGAATTGATTTGTTTAGATACCTCATAGATATCTTATAACTCCCTCTGAATTAATTAATATATAAGGATTGATAATATTGATATATTTATTATTTAAATTATTTTAATATATATAAGAATGCATAGTTAGATAATACTGAAATTGAATGAGGAACATTTCTAGTTATTAATGTATTTTCTATACCTATCAAATGCAATAAGATTTTTTTGATTGATGAAATTAATTGTATATCTGAATTTATAAGGATCTAATTGTATATATTGCCTTGGTAATTTGAACTACTTTAAAATTTGACATTGTATAGATATTTAGACTGTATAATTAATCACTGAAGCAGTAACTTGATGGAAACAAGGAGAACAGCTAAAATGGCCAAAGAACAGAGAAGTTCCTGTATAGAACTTGGATTAAAACACTTTGAACAGAGTAAAACAACATCTTAAACTGCTACTCCAAGACAATCAGAACAAAACGCTGTGTTAGATGAAATTAGAAGGATGCACTTAGAGATGAAGCAAGATATGAAGGACTTAAGAAATGAAATAACATTGGACTTTAAAAATGAGTTAAAGGACATAAAGAGATCAATGGAAACATTAACAGAAGAGTTGAAAGGTACTGTTGCAAAGGTCAACAACTTAGAAGAAGAAGTTAAAAAGTTGGAAGATAGGTGTGAATCTTTATCATTGGAACATGAAAAGGACTTAGATGAAAGAGCTCTTCTAGAACTTAAAACTCAAGAAAATTGTTTGAAAATAAGAGGACTGAAAGAACAAGACAAGGAGGATTTGTGTGATATCCTGCTCTGGCAAATTTTATGGAAATGCCAAAACAACAAATGCAATGGGAGATCCATAGAATATTCAGAATTGGATCATCTATGATTAAAGGGAGAGATTATCCCAGAGATATAGTGATAGCCTTTATGAAGAAATCCACCAGAGATAACATAATCCAACAAAGCACGAAAAAATCTTTCAAGATTGGATATGAGAAATTATTACTTTATAAAGACATTTCAGTGAGAATTCTTCACAAAAGAAGAGATTATAATTTCTTAACTGCTCAGCTGAGAAAAAGAGGAATTTGCTACAGATGGGACAGATTGGAAGGCTTATCATTCCATTATAGAAATAAAAACTATAATATTAATTCTGTACAAGAAGCAAAAGAATTTTGGAAAAGATTTGAAAGAAGTTTTCAAGACTCTAGGAACTTTGAGAGCTCTAGAAAGAAAAAAGAAAAGGAGAAAGAGAAAAGGAAAGAAAGTTCAGAAGAGGAACTAGATGAAGAAAAAGAGAGCATATCCCACACCTCAGAGGAAGAAAGGAGAGAAACTGATATAGAAGAGGATCAAGAAATAGAAGAAGAAATAAAACTAATGGAAGAACAGAACCAAAAGGAGGATATACAACAGGGAATATATATACTTAAAAGACAAATGAGAGATTTGAAAATCTTGTCTTGGAATATCAAAGGTATAAGCATTCCAGAGAAGAGGAGGAAAATATTCCATTACCTAGGGAAAGAAAAATATGATATAATATGCTTGCAAGAAATCAGAATTAAAAAAGAAAAAGTGAATTTGATACGCAATAAAGGATTTGAAAGAGAATTTGTATCAGCCTCAGAAAAAAAGAAGAAAGGTGTGGTAATCTATGTTAATGATCATATCAACGCATGAGAGATATTTAATGACGAAAATGGCTACTATATAGGACTTGAAATAGATTGGTTGAACCAAAATCAATTCAAGCTGGAACGTGTCCAGAGGAGGGCGACCAAAATGGAAGAACGCCTTAGGGAGCTGGGTATGTTTAGTCTGCAGAAGAGAAGGTTAAGAGGGGACATGATAGCCATGTTTAAATATTTGAAGGGATGTCATGTTGAGGAGGGAGCAGGCTTGTTCTCTACAGCTCCAGAGACTAGGAAAAGGAGCAATGGATTCAGAGCTGTCCGACAGTGGAATCTGCTGCCTTGGAGTGTGGTGGAGTCTCCTTCCTTGGAGGTTTTTAAGCAGAGATTGGATGGCCATCTGTTGGGAATTCTTTGATGGGTGTTCCTGCACAGCAGAGGGTTGGACTGGATGGCCCCCAGGGTCTCTTCCAACTCTATGGTTCTATGATTCTATGATTCTAAAAAATACTTTTAGTAGGTGTTTATGGCCCACATAATGCCAAAGATAAATTTTATAAACAATTGGAGCATCAAATACTAGATCAAGAGTGTGACCAAATAATTCTTATGGGGGACTGGAATGGAGTGATAGATCCACTCCTGGATAGGAAATCAGACAAAACAATAAAAAAAAAATCAAGGTAAACTTCCCAGATTGTTTAGTGAAATGTTAAAATCAACAGAAGCTGTTGATATTTGGAGATACCTCCATGGAAATTCTCAAGACTTTACTTTCTTCTCAGAAAGACATTCTTCATTTTCAAGATTAGACATGTTCTTCGTTTCAAAATTCTTATGTAAATTGATCAATAAAATGGAGGTGTTTCCAAGAACTTTATCAGACCACAACACCATCTTGCTATATCTTAAGAAACCCAAGCAAGGTTTCAGATGGCGGTTGAATGAAAGACTTCTTCAAGATGAAAAGATAATAAACAAAGCTAAAGAAATATTATGTCTACATTTTGCAGAAAATCAACAAAGAGAAACTAGCATTGAAACTATCTGGGATGCTGGGAAGGCGTTAATCAGAAGATTCTTCATACAACAAAATGCTATGATAAATAGGAAAAGGAAAGAGGAGATCCAGGAAATCAATGACTTAATCAGGAAGAAAGAGGAAGAACTTAAAGAAAAGCCCTGTAATAAGGATATTCAGAAAGAAATAACAGCATTACAAAAACAACTAGAGATGGACTTGACAACAGAAATTAGTAAAAAACTATTATCTTGGAAACAACATCATTTCGAGTGGTCTAATAAACCAGGGAAGTGGTTGGCACTTTGATTGAGAAAGGAAAAACAAAAATCTTGTATTTTAAAAATTAAAGAAGGTGAAAAAATTTACACAGAATCTGGAAAAATAAAAAAGAAATTCGTTAAATACTACTCTAACTTATATAAAGATAAGAAAGTCAAAAGAGAAGATATTTCTGAATTTCTGCAAGAAATAAAAACTGAAAGACTCTCGGAGGAGCATAGAGGGAAACTTAACCATCCAATCACAGTAGCAGAGATTATAGAAGCAATACATCTAACGAAAAACAACAAAGCCCCCACCCCGATGGTCTCCCAGCATTGTATTATAAAGCTTTTCAAGATGAATTAATGCTGCCATTTCAGGTGACTATGAATGCAGTCTTCAAGGGGAAGATACCAAAATCTTGGGGAGAAGCTTATATAACCCTTATACTGAAAGAAGATTGAGACCTAAGAACTATCGTCCAATTTCTTTACTGAATGTGGATTACAAAATATTCACGTCTATATTAGCGAATAGACTAAAACACATACTAAAAGATGTAATAGGGGAAGAACAGTCCGGGTTTTTACCAAATAGACACCTCAAAGATAACATGAGATGCATCTTAGACATGATTGAATATTTTGAATGCCAGCCAGGAAGAAAATTAGCACTCCTCTTTTTGGACACAGAGAAAGCTTTTGACAGCTTGAGCTGGGACTTTATGTTTGAAATTGTATCAAGATCTCAAGTGGGAGATAAATTCTTGAATAGCATAAAAACAATTTATAGAAATCAAGAGGCTCAAATAATTGTGAATGGGTAGAAAACTGAAAGAATTCAAATTTTGAGTGGAACAAGACAAGGCTGCCCTCTATCCCCATTATTATTTACATTAGCTATTGAAATTTTGATTAAGTGCATAAAATTGGACGAATTGATAAAGGGCGTTAGAATAAGAGGACATGAATTTAAAATATGCGCTTTTGCAGATGACATTGTAGTAATATTAGAAGACCCAGTAAAAGGAATTGAGAATCTAAAGAAGATATTAGAAAGATTTGAAAAAGTTTCGGGGCTTAAAGTGAGTGAAGATAAATCAAATATTTTGACAAAGAATATAAATGGAGAGGAGGAAAAAAAATGAGTGTCTATACAAGTCCTAAAGTGAGATATCTGGGAGTATACTTAACCAGGAAAAACTCTGATCTATTTAAAAATAACTATGAGAGAGTATGGAAAGAAGTTAATAAAGAGTTCCAGAACTGGGGAAAACTGAAACTATCTTTGCTTGGGAGTATTGCATCTGTAAAAATGATGGTCTTACCAAAGCTGCTGTTTCTGTTCCAAGCTATACCGATTATTAGTACTGAGTCTATCTTTAAAAGGTGGCAAAAAGACATCTCCCATTTTATTTGGGATGGGAGGAAACCAAGGATTAAATTTAAAATAATGTGTGATGCCAAGGAAAGAGGTGGATTAACACTCCCTAACTTGAGACTTTATCTCCATGCATGCTGTTTAGATTGGTTTCAAGAGTGGGTAAAGCTATCGAAGACTTTTGGCATTGGAAGGAGTTGACCTAGCTTTTGGCTGGCATGCATATATAGGATATAACAAAGACATAGTGCATAGGGACTTCAACAATCACTTTATAAGATGACCAATATTGAAGACTTGGAAAAGATATAGAACAAGGATATACTTTAAAACACCTCTATGGCTCTCACCACAAAAAGCATTTTATAAAAGGGAAAATATTCTGCAAGGCAAATGGATAGCCTATAAAGATTTAACAAAAATCCAAGGTGACTCTGTTATAATCAAAACACAAGAAGAATTAAGAAATGAAAGAATAAACTGTCACTGGCTGTTGTACAGACAGTTAAATGAAAAACTAAAAATGGAGATGAAAATAAATGTCTTTCAAATTGAAAAAACAACTTTTGATGAGATATTTTTTGAGAAGAACGCCCAGATAATATCTGCAATTTATAAAATTTTGTTAAGATGGGATACCGAAGAGGAAGTAGTTAAAGAACTGATGATACATTGGGCTCAAAATTTGGGCCATCAAATTGACCTGGAGAAATGGGAGAAAACTTGCAAGAAAAGACTTAAGTACACAGCACGCCAGAATATAAAAAAAAAATTATAAAATGTACCTCAGATGGTATCTTCCTCCCGAAAGATTGGCAAAAATATATACAAACTGTAGTGATAAGTGTTGGAAGTGTGAGAACGAAAGGGGCACTTTCTACCATATGTGGTGGACGTGTTGAACAGCTAAGAAATATTGGAAGGAAATACACTTGCAGATTGAAAAAAAAATTAGGTTTTCATTTCCACACATCACCACAAATGTATTTATTGGGTATGCCAGAAGATGAATTGGATAAGAATTATGGAGAAGTCTTATTTTATATGACAACTTCTGCAAGAATTAATTGTGCTAAGATTTGGAAAAAATCAGAAACACCAAATGTAGATGATTGGGAAATAAAATTGTTTGATATGGCATTAATGGACAAATTGACAATGCTATTGAGAGAGATTCCCCCTTGGTACATTTGTTAAGGAATGGAATCCAGTTATACAACACTTTAGAAACAAATGGGGTGATTTGTTGATAGCAAGCTTTCTTGACTGATGAAGGAGATATGGTCAAAATGGTCAAAATTGGTTAAAATTATGTTAAAATTATGGTTAAAATTTACACGCACTATCTTAATGTATATAATAGTAGAGTCCTGATGGGTTTGAAATTGTAAAAACAGATCGTCATTGATCATGTATGTATATTTTTTGTAAAGACAATCTAATTGGAAGCAAAGTCCAGATGGGGAAGATAGAAATGAAGATCTAGAGTATATAAGAAGATTTGGTTTGTATCCCTATCTGTTGTACCATCTATTTATTGTAGCAATCACAAAATGTTGTTTTATTGAAATGCATTTAAAAAAAACTATTTGGGATTTGTGAATACTGTGCAAAAACTGCATGTAATGCTTGCCCTTTAGTTTTACTTTCTAGCTAGACTTCCTTCCCAAGCGTAGGGAAATTCTTTTAAATAGCCCAGGAAATGAAGAGCAGTGAATATTCTTGCAGTATCATTTGTAGTCTCATTCTCAGGCTGGTAGGTACAAAGCATAAAATGAAGTTTTAGCATGTGTCTCACTCTCATTGTAAGATTCCTGCCTGTTTAAAAATATGCATTTAAAATCTGATTTGAAGACACTGGGTGAGGCTCATAGTGTGCAAGAGTCTTGATTCCCAACACACTTCTAACTACATTCTTTCATTAATCCAGTTTACAGGAAGTTCATTTGATTGTACTCACTGAAATACAGCACAAACAGCCCAGAAACTGAACAGTGTCTCCTTGGCAGTGATGTAGACCTGAGTTGATTGACTCAGACTCAAGTCAGACTTAAATTGCTTCAATGATTTGACTTGAATTTGACTCAGCAATAAATGATGTGCTGACTCAACTCGACTTGTAACTTGTATGTTTTTAGTGACTGACTCGCTGCCCTTGGTTCAGTGACATAACACAGTCATCTAGAAACTTTACAACTTTGAACAATGGGCTTGAGGAGGAAAGATCCTTCCTTCTAAAGCTTTTGGAGCTTCAGTAATGGAGAGTAAGAAAGATCCTATTCCTGACTTCTGAAGCTGCAGATGGCAAAATGACAAATGTGGAGGGCTTACTCTACTTAAATTGTTAAAACTGACTTTATTCAACTCTGCCCAGAAATTCTGGAATACAGATTGTGCTATGAAGTTGGATACCAGACTTGAGACTTGACTTGAAGGTATCTTACAAGGATATGAGACTCAGCTTGAGACTTGAAGGTAGAGACATGACACTTGACTTGAGACTTGGAGTAAAAGACTTAAATAAATCACTGCTCCTAGGTGTGTGTTTTGCAGGAGAATTTTTACTCCAATTGATTGCAGCATCAGTTTGGAGAAATGGACCACAGCTTTAAAGTAGGAATGGTTTGTCTATAACTTTGCAAGGAAGCCCAGACTGGGAAGCAATCCAGCTCAAATAAGAAAACATGAAAATGAAAAGACTCTAGAAGTTAAGCACTATGTGAGTTTAACAATGAGGCCAGGGCATTGGACCGTCAACCCTCTCCATTCCCAGAGTAAATAGCTCTTAAGATAAACCAGCCCAATCACACACACACAGACACACAGAGAGGGAGAGAAAGAGAAAGGGAGAGAGAGAGAGAGAGAGAGAGAGAAAACGGTGAAGTAAGAAAACCAGTAGGGTTATAGAGGCTTTCCAACATATTGCTCTGAGTATCCTATAGTTAACTATCCATCTTCTGGTCCAAGTGGGCACATGCTTGGTGAGCTCAAGGCAGCACACATAGTGCTATTTCTTTTAGTTTTCTCCTCACAACACCTCTGTGAGACAGGCCAGGGTATGACAGAGAGTGGTCTGTACCACCCAGGGAGTTGCATGACTCAGCAGGAACTGAATCTTGATTTTTAAAGTCACAAAAATAAAGTCCCACAGCAATACACTGAGTTCCTGACTTTAAGTGAATCATGATATTCAGCCAACATTACTTACGCACACATCTGTTGTCATCTATAAGTATTCGGTCACTCCTACATGAACAATTCACACGGCCATCCGGAGTTAAAAGGCACAAATCATGACAGCCCCCATTCATTTGGGCACAGGGAGATAATTCACCTGGAAAAAGAAAGACTGTAGTATCAAATCATCAAAAATCAAGTAACTTTCTATTGACAATAAGATTATTTACATCATTGTTTGGGACTGTTGATTGTTTCATGCCTAACAAAATTATGGGGCTTCTAAACACACAACTTACTTTGCAGTCTATATCTAAAGAAAACTGAGCAACTGTAGCAGGTCTGGAGGCCAATTTTCTGTCCCTGGACTCTGGAAAGTTCATGGAATGCCAAAAATTCCAAAACACAAAATAAATCGAACACTAGAAATGGGAAGAAGTCTACTTTTGGTTTCAAAAAATGGGAATTTTTATATGTAAGAGATGCTGTGACTTATATAATAGGTGAAACTCAACTCCTGGGGGCTCCCAGAACAGTCAGTTCACTATATTTTCCTTTCATTTCTACAGCGAAGTAAGAAAAGGATTCTTCACTTATGAGTATTTAATATGGTATTTTTCTACAGATATTTTTAGATCTTTAACCATAATATAGTAATAATATAATATAATATAATATAATTAATATAACATAACATAACATAACATAACATAACATAACATAACATAACATAACATAACATAATGGTCCTTTATATGGGACTAGAAACAGCAAAGGAATTTTATCTACCAAATCTGAACTTGACTTTTCTTTTGAAGATCTTATGCTAGCCCGCCCACTTCCTAATTTTGTATGCACAGTACTGCAAGCTATCTAAACCTGAACAGCAGGTTAAGGTCTTCTAGCAAGTTCAGTGGGGTTTGGGATATTGTTCTATGGACCAAGCCCTACATGCTATCTACTAGATTAATTAGGTGGAACATTTCTATCCTCCCTCCAGGAACTGGACCATTTAAGAAAGTTCTTATTTGTTGACATGTATGCTTGCTTTATAGCTTTCTATGGCTCAAACCACACTGTATATGTGAATGTCTGGAATAAAATACTGTTTTAGCCCCTTGCAAGGAAATAATAGGCCCAGAAAGGTAGCTATGAAAAAAATGATGTGGCCAAGATTAGCTACAGTACAAAAGATACTACTAGGTCAGGATTGGCAAGTGCAGGAAATATGTCTGAAACAAAGTAAGTTTGAGAATAACCTTATCTTTGGTATGACAGCAACAGTTGAATGATAGCTAAGATGAAGAAAGCATTAGTGATTTTACTCCTGGGCTAAACAGGGGAGTACTGGCATATTCATTTATATAATTCCTTTGCATCCATATACCAAGTGGCAAGCTTTTGCCTTCACCCAAAGCTGCCTGCCTCCATTTTGTTGAAAGCAAGTGGTGCAGATAACTTCAATCACTATGTCCCCATTGGCTGGGAGCACACTCCACATTATCAATAAAAGCTTTTAATGTGACATACTGTATATGTTTCCCACCTCCCTCTCTCCCCTCCATATATAGCCCTAAATAAATGGCATAATATCTGTCAGCAGATTAAAATGTAGCTAGATAATCTATCTTTATTTTAAACTAATTATAATTATATGTTTCAAACCTGAGTGAAGCTACTGGTTTTTTTTTAAAAAAAGGGAAGTAATTTAAAATTTCAAACACCATTTTAAACTTTGGATATATGTCAGATTTAAAAAAGATTTCAAGTTTCCAAAAGGATGATAAATTGAGTGATGGATCAATGTGCATGACTGCAGTTGCTTCATATTTCAGCTTTTGTTAGTCGTGGGAGAACAGTTCTAAGCTGTGATCAAATATTGAACATTAGTTGCTTTTTTAAATCTAAATGACTGGTTACCATGCATCAGACTTACATTGTTAACAAGTGCATGTCCAGGCTAAAAAACAATGAAATAGTGGAAAATATCTGATGAGTAAGCAGCTCTCAGTCGTAGCAGTGCAAAAATAATCAAGTAGACTGAAGTGGGTGGGCACTATTGTCTTTGTGAAGAATGCATATAAACACATTGTATTGGTACCTTGCCACTTGGAAAATGAAGGATACCATAGAGGAACCTTGTGACATCTTATGACACACTGTCTTGAGGACAAACCTTGCAAAAGACTTCAGAAAAAAAAGTAGTCATAACCCCATTAGCCAATAATTGTACATTCCAAAAAGCTTCCTCGAAAACCTGAACTAGCTCTTGATATAATGTCATTCATCTTTTGTGAAAACAGTAGAGAATTCTGGTGCTAGTCAAGTTTTAATGTGTACACAACTGCCAAGATTTATGCAGGGGATACTCAAGAAAACACTACCCCTTTCAATTCAAAGGAGCACTGCAATTTTATTTTATTTTATTTTATTTTATTTTATTTTATTTTATTTTATTTTAGTGTGTATGTGTTGACTGGCAATTGCCAACAAAGACATAATTCAAGTTTGCAGCCTTCTTTGATAAATGCTTTTCCTGTCTATTAACTAACTAAACAAGAACAATCTGCTAAATTGCAGAAATCATCCTTTTACTGAAAGAAATTTTTGGGAAAAAATATCTACCAGTAAAGAAATATTAATGTTGTGCTTGGTAACTTACAGCTGTTAGTGTCATTAGCAACAGCTATGATGCCCATTGGTTGATGTGGTATATCAGATCTAAGAATTTTTGTATCTCCACCTGTATATTTATTGGATCGCAGAATAGCTCTTCTCACCCAGTCTGTCCAGAAGATCCAGTCATCATAAACAGCCAGACTGAGAAAAGTACCAGGTCCAGATCTGACAATCACCTGATTAGAAAAGAAAACAGACATCAACTGAGTGTGCACTTACTCCGTACGTCGTTGTTTCCTTCGTTCTAATTAATGGAGGCTATTTGCTTTAAAAAGAATTGCATTAAACGATGTGCAGTTGAAGTTAAAGTTCTGGTGACTTTTTCGTTTTATGTTCAGTAAAAACAACGCATCGTTATTCCATCCTCCCATCCACACTGAGAGAACTAGGTACAGAACAGCTAGCTTGTCCATGAAAGTGGTCATACTGTTGGAAGCAAAGAGGCATAACTGCTTATATAAAGTGATTAGTGAGAGGGAATAATAGAGAGCATGCCTATCCTTTTGTTTCACTTCTGTTTCTTTCTTTGATCTATGTAAGCCATGCCTTTTTTCAGTCCTTCCTGCCTGCAAAGGTCACTTCCCCCTTCTTCCAACATTTAGTCCTTTTGTTACCATACCCTATCACCCCTCCAACAAGACAAGCAATTTTCATAAATTGGACTTATTAATGACCAGAGAACACGACTGGGATCACACTGGCCAGAGAATGTGTTGAGGGTTATGTTGACGAGAGACATGTTCACGGTCATGAACATTCAGCTAGAATTATGCAGAAAACTCCAACACTGATGGGTTTATTCTAATCCCTTTGCCACTTCCGTCTCCTGGCCTTTTTGAATACAATGAAAAACAAACTACCCAGATTGGTGAGCACTCAGAGACCATTCCTTGACCTTACCCTCTGGAGATCTTCCCTATACACCCTACCTGACTGAACATTAAGAGTCCAATCAATGTTTTGTCACTCCAGAGCAATGGGCAAGCAGCCCACTCCGAATCCCTTTGTCAGTCCGGTGGGAAAGCCATTATGGCTTTGTCAACATTTGTCAGGAGAGTACAAAAACCCTAGCTTCGACTCCAGCCATAGTGCATAGTCCCTCAGACTGCCATTCCTCCATGCTACTCCCAGATGCTGTCTGAGCCCCTCTGCTGTGACCTCTTTCTTCAAGACTGGTAACTATCACCCTTTCCACTCCTAATCTCTCTTTCTCCAACCTTTCAGCCTCACCTTCCAATAGCCTTGTATGGTTTTTAAGTGTGTCTGATTTCTCATATCTTTGTCCAATACTTTGCCTTTAACTGGAATCCTTTCTACAGTTAGTACCAGCATACATTGGTGAAAAGATCCTGTTGTTACCCTCCTCTCACAGGCTTTCTTTGAGCTTTAATGCCCCCAAATTCTAAGGAGACACTGGTGTTGCAGGTGGACCCAAATGTCCCCCACCTCCTAGGGTAACTCTTTTGTTTCCCTTTGTCTGGCAAGAAAGCATCCATGCCTCAGGATGGCTTACATCCACACATGACAGTCAACTTTTAGGGGCTCTTCTACTGAGAGTTAGGTAATCTTCTCTTTGTCTATCTCCTTTCTTATCATCTCCTATTCCTATTCCTATTCCTATCTCCTTTCCTATCCCTTCTTTTTGTCTGTCTCCTTTCCTATCCCTATCTTCAAAAAAATGAAGGTAAGATTCTCCCCCCCCTTCCCCCCCTTCCCCCCCCTTGCAAGGGCACTCTGAGCATTTTCCTCCTGTTTTCTACCACAAGCTCATCCTGCTTTGGCTACACTGCATTCTGCTTTATATAGATATCAAATATTTCTACATATAAAAGTGTGCCCACCTACTGCCTCCAGTAGTTTGTTTGCTGTTTCCCACTGAGATGTACAATGGTAAGAACTGGCTTTCAGGGAAATACCTGTTCTTGCCTCTGCTCATTTACTTTAATGTCTGGAAGATATAGGAGGAAGAACTGAGACCTATAGGGCTTTTCTGAGATAATAAGTGAGCAAGAGAAGACACCATTAGGCAATGGGGACAATTAGAACCATGGTACTATCAATCCTCCTCCACCTCCTAGTTTGCTTTCTCTTTCTAAGTAAAGAACCACAGAGTATTTTTCTTGCTTATGTGCCCAGAAGGGAAACATTAATTCTCTTAGTCACTAACTGGGTGCCAAAAAAGTGGGGATTAGATTAGTCCTAGTAAGTTCAACCCTTTCTTTCTCTGGATAGGAGAGCAGATAAATCAGCAGTTAAAGACCGGTCTTTCAAGTAACAACCATTACTTCTTCTTGTTTGCTGCTATTTCTGAGTGCAATTGTCTTGCCAGATAAAGATGGTCAGAGTTGTTTGGCAGTGGAATATGCTAACTCAGACTGTGGTGGAGTCTCCTTCTTTGGAGGTTTTTGAAACAGAGGCTGGATGGCCATCTGTTAGGAGTGCTTTGATGTGGGTTTCTACATGGCAAGGGGTTGGACTGGATGGCCCCTGTGGTCTCTTCCAACTCTATGATCCTATGAATCTATACGAAGATATCATCCCAAGGGGGAGAGGAGAAGGCTAGTCGCTCAAATCCATGGTGGCTGTTTCTCCCAAACGTAACTTCTGTAACTGTTTCTACAGGGTTACTGAGAGACAGGATGATCAAACAGTGGAAGCAGTTACTGCTCCTAGACTGTCTCTTATAGATTATAGTTACTGTCTCTTATAACTCAGATTTCATCTTTTGCTGGAGCAAAGGGTAGGTGAGGACCCATTGTGCTCAATCTCCACTGCTGCATCTCCCAGAAAGAGAGTATAGGCAAGGAATTGAGAAGATAAGACCTCCATTGAGAAGATAAGGACTCCATGGACTGGCAGCCAACTTTTCTCCCTACACACTTGTACTTTTTTTCTAGATCCAGCCACTCCATTGAAAGAAAGGCCAAACAAGGGGTGATGTGTGTTTTCTCTCTCTCTCTCTCTGATTCCTTCTGTTTCTCTCTCTCCATGGACAGTGCATGGATTTTTTGCACAGACCTTCCTTAATGCATATATTTTTGTGTACATTTCTTCTGGCATTTTTTAATTTTAAGAACTGTGAATTTTGGTGTATAATTTTCTTCTTGCTAGAAGGATGCAAAGCTCGGCTGGGACATGCATGAAGGAGAGGTACCCACAGTAAGGTTCCTTCTTCAAGTACTCATGAAGTCCCAATGATGACAGAGGTAGAGGCTGTTGCAGCCACTAACTAGGCAGCTGCTCAACACAGAGATAGAAGGATGTCTCCCACACAACAGCAGATGTTTGAAACACAGGGACTGTGGCAAGTCAATTGTTCCTAAGTAGAGTTTCCACCTTTTTCTCCTTTGGATCCTGAGTTCATGTGTGGTGCTCACAGATGTGGGCAAATTGTCATGAGAAAATCACTTTTTCATGAGAAAAGTGTATGGAATAGACTGTTATGGATAAGAAAAGGGTTACATAACTTAATGTGGAATAGTCAAAAGCTGAGCTGAACTTCTTACTCTGAACACAGCATACCAGAGTTCACACAGTTTTACCTGAGAAATTACCAGGGCTTTTTATTATTATTATTCTTTCCAGTTCCAAACAATGGGATAAGGGGCAGAGGGATTTTATTGTTAAATTTCTTATTAGTTATTCTAGATGCTTTGAAAATGGTTAAGAAAGCATCCAGATACATAGCTACTTCTTGACTTTCTCCCAGAGTAAGAAGTCAGTATGCACCTGGAAATGTTTGGCATCTAGGTGTAGGATCTCTTGACAGATAAAATGTTGTTATGCTAAATGCTTCCTTTGCCATTATTAATCTTCTACATCAGTTAATCATCATTATGCTTAATAAAACAACTTCTGTGACTTGAGATAATCTTGACTATCTTTGAATCTATTTCGTGAGGCATTTGAGTGAATCCAGCCTTCGATTTAGACATCATCTCAGATGGAAATGTAACAAGTAGAATTTTTTCCATCATAAAGATGCAATGACAGAGAAAAT
The DNA here is from genome assembly GCA_030412105.1 of Cyclura pinguis. Taxonomy (NCBI): domain Eukaryota; kingdom Metazoa; phylum Chordata; class Lepidosauria; order Squamata; family Iguanidae; genus Cyclura; species Cyclura pinguis. Next base: position 242,181,669 of record CM059599.1, on the reverse strand, counting down.
GGTACATCTTCCTCTTTTTTTTCCTTCAAGCAATATTCAAAGATACAGAGGCAATCACATCTGTATTTGATGCTGTAAGAAAGGTACCTCTAAGGACTTGCATAAGTTTATAAATTCTTATTTATTTAATTTATATCCCACCTTTCTCCTTATGCAAGACCCCCACAGTCACACTGATAGGTCAACAAGATTTTATTTGCTACCCTCAGATGATTATCAACTAGTGTAGAAATGAATGCAAGTTTCCATACCACTGGCATTCCTGATTGCATGGAGTGCCTACACATGTAGAGCTATACAAACAACATTTTCCCTATTCAAACATTATGCTAAAATGCAGACGCAGATAAGAGACCAGAAGTGATAGGCACTTGGAATAGGGCTTTTGTCCCTGTACAATCATATGTATCCAGAGGGAATTGTCTTAAGTGTTACTTATGCTTGTATATGTATTGCTTATTACTAGTAAATACATCATTTCTGTAAGCTTATTATCAGTTTCTTATATAGAAAATATGAATGCATTCCTAGAAATCAGCATTATGATTTTACTTACATTTCTATGTGATCCATCATATTCACACCTTTCTATTTTACCCAAGCTGCCATCTGAAAAGTACAATTTCTCTGCACTGTGATCAATGGCAAGTCCATTGGGTGTTAAGATGTCAGTGCTGATGATAACTTGTGCATTTTTGCCATACAGTGTAGCTCTCATAATGCTTGGGTGATGCTCATTCCAATTAGTCCAAAACATTAAACTGTATTTTAAAAGGTAAAAACCAAACACAGTTTTTTAAAAGAAATTTAAATCACATGACGAAATATATAATATAACATTTAAAAATACTGATGGGTTATGTAACAGGGAAAGGCAGAAGCTACTTTAGAAGCTTGATATCAAAAATGTGCTGCAGCACTTCGAAGGTCTTCAGATTTTAACGTAATTATTACAGAATTTAAAAAAGTCAAACAACATTTTTATTATAATGCAACCAAAATATATTTCTGATAGAAGGAAAAAATAATGACCTGAAAGTCTAAACTTCATCAACCAAGAATAAACAATAAAACAGATAATAAATAATAAATGGTATAATAAAGGTCGCTATAACACCTACTTTTGACATTCATCAAGAGCTAATACATGTGGGTGATCATCTTCAGACATTGTTATTACTGCTTCTCTGTTGAAAGCACCTCTTCGTTTCTGATCAACTGTGTGCCTTGTAATAGAAGATGTAGTCGAGCTGGTCCAATACAAAGTATCCCAACCTCTATGATATGCTAGACCTTCTACAGAACCAACATCTAGCAGAGGACAAGATTGTTAGACAACAACTTTAAGTGGAGAAGTGGTCAAAGCTACAATAGTAATGTAAAATTATTTCTATGGGTCTCAGGTTTTTTGTTTTGCATTTTAATGTTATTAGATAGCAGCATATCATTTATGGTATATATGTTCTTATCTTGAAATATCAAATACACCAGAAACACACAAATATCTGAATAACAGAAAGATTATCATAAATTTATCTCTGTGTGTTGCTTTCTTTCATGAATAGGTACATAGAACTGGGAAAGTTTACATCAAGTTTTTCAACTTTTGAGAAATATTTGTTGTTGTTGTTGTTGATGTTGTGGTTGCTACTGCTGCTGTTGATCATTTTTCTATCTGTGGCTTATGGATTCTCCCTCTGTGATTGCTCTCTGTCTCTTGCTCATGGGGATCAGCAGACAGTTGGACCTGATGGCCCATGAGATCCCTTTCAACTACTATGACTGTATGGCTCTATGGCTCTAACTAATCTAGTACAATCTAGTACAAGTAAACGTCTCTTTGAATTGGAAATAAAAAGTCCTCCTTGGTTACTGGAGTACTCTTATGGAGAGTGCTGACTAAGCCTCGGGCTTCTGAAATAATATGGGGCATGGCAGCTTATGAAAAAAAAAACACTGAACATTTACTGCAGTCAGAACAATTTAAAAGTAACATGGGCACACATGCACACACAGAGAATTCTACCTCAGCACACTAAATTAAAACATTAGATATATACTGGACCAATATTTATTCTATTCTGTCCTGAACCAACAGTTTATCATTTTCCAAATGAACAGCGTATTTAAATGAAGTGAGCACTAATACAATATGATATTAATATACAGACACTCACATTATTCACTTGCTACTGACAATATGAGTTAAATCAGTAATATGGTATACAACTGATTAAGTGTCTATGCAAGAGAAAGCAACAGTTTATGATTTACAGAAGCAATGGTACAGTGATCACATCATTACATTGCCAAATGCCATCTATCACTTTTACTAAACTTAACGAAGATGGATTACATCCCATGAATGAGATACAGACTATAAATATTATCATGGTGCTCTTCATCTGACTTTCCTGGAGAAGAGAACTGCATATAAATAAAAATAAAAATCGTCAATTGAAGAAGTCATGAGAGATCGATATTTTTGCGTATAAACACAAAAACATAAAACTTAAACCATTATGATGGCATCTTTATAACTAGCTGATTTGTAGTTGTGGTGATAGTTGTTTACTGTTAAAGTTTGACTGGTTTAAAGTTTAATTCTCAAATATTAAATGTTCCAATACTTAAATATATCAATATATGAAGATGACATCTGAACCAACTTAATATTTTTCTTAATATGGGAAGAAAAGATTAACACTGATATTTTCCCCCTATAGTTTATGGTGTCTTGTGAGACAGAATCCACATATGTTGAACTAAGCTCTGTGGTTTTGGAAAATCTTATCTTGGGACCACCTGAACTCACTGAAAAGTTTAAGAAATCTAGTTCTTACATACATCTCATATAATGACATTAAAAAGTACAGTGGTGGAGATGGTGTAGAGGATGGGAGATTATACAAGTAAGATGTAATATAATATAGCAAAAAAAAAATAATAATAAAGAAAAACCTCAACATGTGCAAATATCCAACCACGCTAAAGGTGGTCACTAAGAAGTAACAACTGCCATAATCCACTACAGAGTTTGTACTGGATTCAGTTTCTTAAAGGATCAAGTATACAATGCGCCAAATTGTAGCCAATGGCCTAAATTCTATTGCTAATCTCAGTTTATATTCAACAGTGATGTAAAGTCCATTGATTCAGTGGGCTTGCTCTGGTCAAGATTAACAGTAAGATTCTAACTAATGCATTCTGGAGACAGGTTAATAATAACAATCACGTATTTGCTTTCTTTCCTTTTTTTTTGAATGCTTACTCATTGAATACACACAATTTACCTTTCCAGAAACAGTCTGCCAATCGTTTTACTAGCCCATATGCTACAAAGGAGGTTGCTTTCTGACAATCTGTTCACAAAGAATATTTGTAACAGACAACAGGTGGTCACCATTTGGTGACTGAGATTAAAAGAATGTTTTCAAAGCAATAAACCATCTGAGGATATGATTCTGCAGTTCACACATATTACAAATGCCACAATGAGAATGGTAATTAATTCTTTACTTTTTCACTGGACTCCTAAGTTAATGATAAAGCACCCAATCATCAGTGGCAAAATTTAGAATAAAATATAATAATAAAGTCTTACAATTCAGAATGAACAATTTGTCTTCTAACTAACAAATCATTTGACTGTCTGATGAGGTTTCTTTCTTTCTTTCTTTTTTTTTTTGGCAAGAAAATGATATGCAGTGTGATGTACTCTGATTTGTAAAATTAAACCATTTGGTTATGATAACCTACCAAAACCACATAAGAACACAGACTTAATACTACAGTGGAACATATTGTTCACACAATTCCTCACACATCAAAGTAAATTAACTTAAAAACTGACTAATTTTTCTGAAATTTGACCATGTAATATCACAACTGTCAAGTATAAAATAACTATCATTTTGTTGACCAATTTATGTATCTAAACTTGGATCATAATTTGCTCTTATCAAATGGAAAGACTCCTTCTATTTATAAAAGGGGTTTTCATCCAGTGGAGAATACTCCAGGTGGAAGGAAGGAAGGAGGCAGCAAGGAAGGAGCAATTTTTGCTGATTTCCACTTCCTCCTGATTTCCATTTCCTCCTTCCACTCTGTGAAACCTCCTCTTCCATCTTCGAGAATACCTAACCCTCCAAAACAAAATGTTAGTGGGAAGTGGGCAAGGAAAACGAGAAATCCTTTTACCTTCCTTGTCCACCAGTGGAACTGTCCCAGTGACATGAAATCCTATTTCTTTTAATATCTCTTTTGTTGTCATATGCTAATCTGCCATTGCATTTTTAAACCTAAATAATTGCCTAAACTGAGACACCCTTGAATGACTTGCATCATGAAAAAAATGTGCCACCATTAGTATCACCAATTTAAAACTCTAACATTTTCATACCTGAAAACACCTGCGCGCGCGCGTGTGTGTGTATATATATATATATATATATATATGGAAATGTATATGTGAAATCACTAAGATGACATAGTTGTTAAGGGCATATGAATCTGTCCCTATTTCTTCCACTCTGTAATCAGCCAAATAGATCTCATTTTGTAAATCCGTTCTTAGCCAACCTTCATTCCCACCCCCAGCCATTGTACACACTTTATTGAATGAATGAGAATGCTGATAGATCAGTGCATATGTAGCATGGATGCATGCACAATTGTGCGTACATCCATGCTACATATGCACTGATCTAATGTATTTACATATATGTCTGTATATTCACCCAACACTCTAAAAGTGTTCCCTTTTTTGTATAATAGTTCTTTCCCCCCAGCATGGTAGTGGAATTCTGTGAAGCACGAGGTTGCCGATGCTACCACAGCTGATATATGGGCTCCCTTGTCAGATTGGCTTTTGCTAAGGAGCCAGACTAAATGCCAAACAGCCACTGGGCGGCAGCAGCAGTAGGGTGTGTATGTGTGTGGAGGGTAACAATGATGGAAGATCTCTCAGAGACAACGGCAGTAGAACCACAGTGAGTACACCACAGGGTACAGCAGAGGGCAACTATGAGTAGCAGTGTGGCTAATTAAGCAACGGGACTCAGGCTAAACGGTAGTTCTTTGTATGCTCAGAGGTGACAGGAAAGTCCAAACTTGCACCACATATATTATAAGAGCATGTAATCTGAAAAGCATGAATCAGAGGAAGCTAGACACTGTACAACAAGAAATGGAATGCATAAACATAGCAGTGCTTGGAGTAAGTAAGCTAAACTGGACAGGAATAAGACAGTTTGAGTGTTTTACTCAGGGAATGAAAATCCAAGAGGAAATGGGGTAGCATTAACAGTGAAGAGAAATGTAGCAAGGGCAATCAAAGGATGTAATGCGAAGGCTGGCTGAATAATAGCAATAAGACTTCAGAGAAAACCCACCAATATAACCATAATCCAAGTTTATGCTAGGAGCAAGAAATAAAATAGGAAAGTGACTGAATGAATTTTGCAATGCCAACAGTTTGCTCACTGGAAAAATATTATTCAAGCAACCAAAGAGGCAACTGTATACATGGACATCACCTGACGGCCAATACAGAAATCAAATAGACTACATAACTGGAAGCAGACTATGGAAAAGCTCCACTGTGTAGGCAAAAACAAGACCAGGAGCAGATTAGGGCACAGATAATGAACTACTAGTACCAAAAATTACACTAAAGCCAAGGAAGAACACAAAACCAATCACTGTGCTAAAATACAACTCAAAGAACATCTCCACAGAATTTAAAGATAAATATAAAAATTAGATTTGCACTATTAGGCCTAACTGTGTAAGACAGAAGAGCTCTAGACTGAAGCCAGGGATGTTGTGAGAGAAGAATGTAAAAAGGCACTACTTGCAGCCAAAAAAAGAAAAAGAAACCTCAGTGGATGACAGATGAAACTTTTCAAGCAGGTAAGAACTGAGAAGAAGCAAAAGCAAAAGGTTACAGAAATAGTATAAGGACCCTGAAGGCAACTGTTCAGTGACTTGTGCACAGGAACCAGGAGAAGTACTATAATAATCAAAAAAATTAAGAATAAGAGACCTTTTCTACAAGATCCAAGAAATCAAAGGGAAATTTAAACCAAGGGGATGCTATACAACCAACAGGGGAACACATTACATGAACAAGTAGACATAAAGATAGTGAAACCAATACATGGAAGAACTATATATAACAGATGAGAGGATGACAAATTCATTCAAAGAAAAACCATCTGAAGATGAACCTACATTTTTAGAAAGTGGAGTGGAAGCCGCGCTCAAAGCACTTGGGAGAAATAAATCACCAGGAATAGGTGGCATACTGATAGAGCTGTGTTAAGCTACAGAGACAGAATCTAATCTAGTTATAACTAAAATCTGTCAACAATTTTGGAAAAAAATGGCCTACAGATTGGAAACATTCAATATATATTCCATTTCTCAAGAAAGGGGACATGAGAGACTTCAGTAACCAGAGGACATTGCATTAATCCCCCATGTAAGCAAAATGATGCTCAACATTCCACAACAATATTTGTAGTGAGAAATGCCAGATGTTCAGACATGTCCTGCCTTTCCTGGGTTCAGGAAAGGAAGAGGCAGTAGATATTATATTGGAAAAATAAATTGAATAATGGAGCAAACTGAAGAATTTCAGAGGAATATAAACCTATGCTTTATATATTACTTTATGTAATATATTATATAAGCTTTTGATAGTGTAGATCATGAAATGCTATAGATCATTCCTAAAGAAAAGGGTATGTCACTACATTTGATTATCGTGATGTGTAATCTGCACTCAGGACAAGAGGCTACTGTCAGAACAGATTAGAAAGAAGCAGAATGTTTTCCAATTGGCAAGGGGGTCAGGCAGGGCTGAATATATCATACATACAGCAAAATTAGTCTCAGAGGAAGCAAGCATGAAAATTGGAGGAAGCAACAGGCTACTAGTAGAAAATAGCAAAGACTTGGAACAATTACTGAAGAAAATCAAGGAAAAAACTGCAAGGACAGGTTTACATTTGAACATTAAGAAAAGTTTTACAAAATGACCACAGATGATTCATGTAACTTTAAAGTAGACACTGAAGACACCAAAATAGTTTGGGACTTTCCATACTTTGGCTCAGTCATTAATCAGCAAGATGACTGCAGTTAAGAAATCAGAAGGAGACTAGGGCCCTTTTTGCACAGCATTTCTGAAGCGAAAGGGCCCCTTGAGTGTCGTGTAAATGTGAGGAGTGGTCCATACGATGCACTCACATTTGCGTGACGCTCAAGGGCCTGACGCAGACCGCGCATGCCTTTCTTGCTGCGCGGTCGCACATTGCTCCGGGGCCCCGCGCACACTTACCTTGTGTGTGGAGCCTCGGGAGCCAGGCTGGTCGCGCGTCCTCTCCTCAGTGCAGCCTGGGAGGTCCCAGGCTGCACAGCGAATGGAAAAGGCGGGGCACTCGCATGACCCGGAAGCAGCTGCGGAGCCGAAGCAGGAGGGATGCAAGAGCATTCCTCCCAAGGCTTCCTGCGCGAGCCCCGCAGCCCAGCACCGGGAAAAGGTAAGGTGCGAAAAGGGCCTAGGACTTCAAAGGGCAGCTATGAAGGAACTAGACAAGATCCTGAAGTGTCAAGATATGTGGTTTAATATCAAAGTTAGGATTGTCCATCCTACTGTTATTTCCAATTTCTATGTGTGGTTGTGGAAGCTGGACAATGAAGAAAGCTGATAGAAAATCAACTCATTTGAAATGTGGTGCTAAAGAAGAGTTCTGTGGATACTGTGGACTGTTAAAAAGACAAATGAATTGGTCCTAGAGCAAATCAGGCCTGAACTCTCCCTAGAAGCCAAAATGACTAAAGTGAGACTGATGTACTTTGGATCTCATGAGAAGGCATGACTCACTAGAAAAGGCAATACTCTTGGTAAGACAATAGGAAAAGAGGATGGATAGATGCAATTTAGGAAGCCACAACCTGGGCCTGTGAGACCTGAACAAGGCTGTTTAAGACAGGGTGATCTTGAAGTCACCATAAGTCAAAATAGACTTGATGGCAATTAACAACAATAAACTTCTTTGCTATCCCCGCCTCACATCACCACTGAAAGAGAAATTTAATACAAAGGGACCAACTAAATCTGATTTTTGCTTTGGGATGGTGTGTATTGCTGGCTAGCGTATGATTTTTGGACTGAGGTAAGCACCTGCCTTGTGGCAGCTGGGAGGATTGTCATCTATTTCAAAGACTGCAAAGAAAGGTGAACAGAAGTGTGTGTCTGTTCTTCTAGGATCTTCTCTTCTTTCTTTCTTTCTCTAGCTTTCACGATCGTATAAGCATCCTTCTCCCCAAGTCTCACCTCTGTTGTGCCACTGTGTGTTTCAAGTGCCTTTGTTTACATTCCTCCCTTCCTGAATCCTCTTTCATCTTTCTGTTTTCCCTCTGGTATAAAGAACCCTCTCCTCATCACTTCCACTCTGTCTTTCCCATCCAGGCCTGAAATGCTTGGGGATACATATCAACAGGATAAAATAATTATACCTCATTCTGATGAGGGAGAACTTACATTTTGCAAATGGCTTTCAAATGAACAATCAGCCACATGGACACATTTTCAAAATTCATTGTGTCAGTTGTGTCTACAGGCAACAGAGCATCCCTTTAATATGGTACATTTTTCCTCCAGGGCATATTGGAGCAAATGCCTTTAATATCTTTTTCAATACGCAAATATACCCATGAAAACACATACACACACACTTTTGTTGTTCAATGAACAAAGGACAAAATAGGTGGTAGCACATGCTCCCACTATGATAATTTGAAGAAGCAAACACAGAATACATCAGTTTTCACTAAAGGTATGGTAAGAGAAACTGTTCTTTATTTATAGTGCTAAAGGCTTGTCAGTTACTGATATCCTTGTGAATCCTAAATCTGTATTCAGTGAACTGGAAACATATTAGATAATGGGTTGTTTATACACTGTAAATCTACTTTCAGTGAGCTGGAAATATGTTAGATAATGGGTTGTTTATGAGTTGCAAATCTGTTCAGTGAGCTGAAAATTTGTCAGATAATGGACTGTTTATGAATTCTAAATCAATATTCAGTGAGTTTGAACTATGTTTGATAATGGCTTGTGCATAAGTAGTAAATCTGTTTCCAGTGAACTGGAAACTTACTAGATAATAGGTTGCTTCTAAGTAGTAAATCTGTATCCAGTGAGCTGAAAACATGTTAGATAATGGGGTGCTTGTGAGTTGTAAATCTGTTTTAGTGAACTGGAAACTAGTTTAACAAAAGACTTCTTTTAAGTCATTAAGTTTGGTTTCTGAGCTCAGGGAATATATTGCATGGTAGGCTTTTGGTAACCATTTCATTGTAGGATTGAATGAAATTTTCTTTTTTTAGTGGAAATTATTCTGGGGAGCTAGCAATAAAGACTAATACAATCTTGCATATCATAGCTCTTGATATTTTGAATAAATACAATAGTTTGTATGAAATACAACCGTATTTGTAATTAGTGAAACATTGAGTTCAAGCCCAGCTTTTCTCAGGTGAAACCAGACTGTGAAAGTAATTGTCATCATATTTGATATTCATATAACAGTATTACGAAAGCATTTCTCATACATTGCTGCCATAATCTAATAATGACCACATAAGGTCACTATTAGTTTTCCTCTATCACAGATGGATGGGCTGAATCGCAGAGAGAGTAATTTGCTGCAGGCCATTTGGGCCAAAAAATCAGACCAGGAACTTCCTGATCCATAGTTTAGTCTCTAATGCATATGATTTAGAACTTTACGTGAAATATTTTGTTGTTTAATATTATCATCTGTATAATCCTTTAATGAAGGGAAAGTGCAAATGTGATTTGGCATTCCTACTCTTGTACACAAGCATCAGTATCCAATGATATCATTTGGCTAGTGCAAATAATGTTCTGCTCACAGAGAACTAATTCTAAACTACGTGTATAGGGAAGACAGGGAATCTAACACTGTGCCCTGTTGCACAGCTGGATGTAGACTTGGCAGTGCAACTGGTGGCAAAAGTGATAGTGTGACAAGTATTATTTACTACTCTGCTGAAACAGTTTTCCTCCACTAGCACATGTTGGATTTAAACCAAGATATAATCCAGTAGCAATTTTTCTACTAAGTAAAATATGACATAGTACTTCAAATATTTATGCTTCTGTATGTGTGTGTATGCATGTGTATATATTTGTTGTGTGTGTGTGCGTGTGTATAGAGTATGTTCCTTTTTAAATATATACCACCCTTGGATCCCTTCTGACTATAGGATTGTTTATAATTGTTTGAAAAACTCCTCCTTTATTAAACATTAAAACAATATCACAGTGATATATAAACACTATTTTTTATTTTAAGATTACAAAGAGCAACACAGCAATGAAGACCACATTTGAAGAAACAGGTTTTGGTTTTTGTTTTTTGACCTCACCAGGTTCAGAACCTGTCTAACTAATAACAGGCTTGAAATAGTAACTGCTATGATTAAAGCAGCTGTTGTGACTAAACTATTCTGAACTGACATAGTCTAGATCTCAGAAATTCTATGAAAACCAGAAAAATAATTCCTAAGCCGCTTCTATCACCAACATGGCTGTGGTATCATATATATCAATGTGCAACCTAGAAATTAATCTAAGTGGAGCCATATGAAAATCATACATGATTAGATTATTCCACAGTAATTCTATTATGAAGTTACTGACACTGAAATGAGAGTGGTCAAGCTACCTTTGTTGATGAATGTCCTTAGCTTCTACCAGCCCAATCTTAAAAGGGCATTTGACGCCCCCAAAACCACTTGTGACTCCAGTGACAGTGCTAGATCAAGGACCACCTCCAGATTATACCTCAAGGATCATCCTCAGATGATATATCCATACAACAGACTCAATTCTTTGACGCACAAACCACTCACCCACTGATCCTTCATCCCGCCAGGATATAGGCTCACTTTCTTGACTCTTATTCAGTCTACTACTGCAACCACATACCAGTTCAAGATCTATTCAGCTTCCACTCCCAATTCAGACATTACAGAAAACTACACCTGGGTGTCATTAGCATGGGTAGCACCTCATTCCAATTCCACATTTTGACCAATGGCTTTGTATCAATTTTACATTGTGTTGAGGACAAGAAGTGTCTTCTGGCACCACACAATCCAAAGAAGCAGAAGGGAACAACTACCTCCCTGATGCTACAACCTAAAGCTATCACTGCAGAACACGCCTCCAAATATACATCCCATTAAGTTGGTACAGGAGGAAACCAAGGTGAGCAATATTAATAAACAATGAAAGCAAGTAAGATGATGTCCTCCTCTCTTCTAAAAGTCATTCATCAGAGTGGTGAAGACTGATTCAATCTGCAAACCAGATCTGAATCCACACGATTTCAGCATCAAGAATCTTTTCCCGAAAGTAAATATTTGTGACTGGAGAGTAGATTTCACAAATCATAGTGTTTAGGATGGCCTTCAAAAGAAGGGTTGATACTGCCTCCTCTTTCAAGGTGGCAGGTATGCCTCCTATACTCAAAGAGGAGGTAACACCCACCTAGTCAAACCGTTAAACAGCCGAAGCAGGCAAAGATTGAGAAAGTACATGTTTGCACGAAGAAATGTAAACACTTCTCCACATCTGCAGACCATAAGAACTTAAAATGATGTCTAGCTAGAGTCAGCACCGGGCTTTTCGGCTAGATGTACAGTAGGTATGATTGCAACACTGCTATGGAGGTGAGCTTGGGACTGCTTCAGAAAGCCTTCCCTCTGTAAATTTACATGAATACTAGTTTCCAGTGATAAATTATAGTGATTTCTATTATCTTCAATTTTCTGTGCATATGCAGCTATATATATGTGTGTGTGTGTGAGAGAGAGAGAGAGAGAGAGCACGGTTGAAGCGGTGGAGAGAGAGAGAGATCAGTACATCTCTTCCTTGGGTCCACAGAAAGAAAATAATTTTGATATCGATGCTGTTGATGATGCTGAAGAAATAAAAATCAAGGTGAAGGAAAATATGCTGTGCACTTGAAAGACAGATTATTTCAAATTCATGACAGTTTGAAAAAAAAAGAATAAAAAACTAAAAGAAGAAGAGAAGAAAAGTTAAAATGTAAGAAACATTAAACAGGATGTAACAATTAAGTGGAAGAAGGGGATAAGGGTGGAAAAATACTGTGGAAGTAATTATCATACATGGTGATCATATACTTGGAGAGCAAAGGGACACACCAGGCACATAGCACAAATGAAGCAAGTCAAGAGAAATGTCTCCTGTTGTCTCTAACAGGATTTGAAAGTGAGAGAAATGGAATACTGTCAGTAAATCGTACACAATATGTGAAGCATATTAAACAAAACAAAGCATTCAGTATTCTGTGTAATGCTGTGCTGTTTCTTCTCTTTTCCTCTGCAAGGAGCAGAAGGAAGAAACAACACCCACCTTACATGTATGGATAGAATCCATTGGATTCAACTAAGCTTACTATCAGATAAGTGTACTGCAAAGTGTGTGTGTGTGTGTGTGTGTGTGTGTGTACGTATATATTTGCCTATATATCTAAGCAAATTACCTTGCAGTATTTTTTGAGATTCTAAAGAAAATGTAAAATAAATGGAATATAAAGCACAAATGCAGTCACTCACTTTCGTAATAAAAAAAGCAAAATAACATATAAAGCTTTGTTCTTCATTCATTGTTAGTGAGAAAGGCCAATACCAAAATGGCTGCAAAAAATTAAAAAGTCCCCTTAAATTTGGAGCCCCCTATTAAAGCAATTAAAATTCCACTCCATGTAGTTCTGCTTTACAAAAGCAGCAGTACTAAAATTAATCAATTATAGCTCTTTAAAAAGTAGATTTTTAAAATAGTTACTTACTTTCAACTATAACTTTTCTGCCAGACCAATCATCTTTAATTAGTTGTATATTTCCATAATGTGCATCACTGAAGAAAATGCGGTTAGTACCTCCTCCTTTCTGGTTGTAATCAAAAGCCAGGGCTATTACATTTTTGAAATATTCTGGATTTTCGTAAGGTTCCACTGGTGAATTTAAGTTTGTCTCATCTGAAAGATGTATAGTTTTTAGTATTGTTCTTCCTGAATAAAGCAAGTAGCCATCATGTCTGAGGCACGATACTCCATCATCCGCCAGATAGCCATGTGCACAAGCACATGTTTTTTGCATATTTCCCCGGTAGAGACAAAGTTGCTGACACCCACCGTTGTTCTTGGCACATATGTTGGTTCCTGCAAGGAAAATCATCATCATCATCATCATCATCATCATCATCTAGTTTCTATAATAGCATAATATATTCTCTTTGGTGATGCTTTAATTCACTTGACAAAAAGATATTTCCTCTCTTCATTTTTAATAATAACATTTTCTCTCCAACTTTATTATTCTAATTATTCATATGATTTATTAACAAAGAATGGTGTTAGAATTAAACAACTGTAGTAAGGTAAGGCAATCCTTAAGGATTACTATTTAATCAGTTATGTACATCTAAGAGCCTCATAGAAAATAGTATTTATTTTTCTAATGTGAACTGTTATGAGAGCTAAAATAAAAATAATTTTTATTAGTTTTCATTTCAGATGTACTTGGATGGAATCTCTTTAAATTTCAACAGTAATTGCTCTCCAAAGTCAGCAGTAATTTATATAGAAATTTTATGTTTGGATCAATGTCCTCTGGTACATTTCAGTTGGCAGAAGCTCCTTATGCTAGTGGAAACAAAGCATGCCTTCTCCCATCTGCAGCTCCATCACATACCTTAAACCTGCTCAGGAGGGCTGGGAAACCCTCTGGAGCTGTTTTGTTTTTGTTTTGTTTTTTTTGTGCTATGGAAGGCTTTGGAGGACAGTAGCAAGGCAAGAAAGTCCTGAAATATATGCAAGAGTCACATCAATTTAGGCCACTGCCTTGGACCAACAGAACAGTTCCTACTAGGTAGAGAAGGCCTAGAGAAGGCCTCTGATCTGGAGGAACACATCCATTAGTCAAGGCAATTTTGGGGTATTTCTCCCTTATTGCCTACAGTCTCAGAATATCTTATCTGGAGAGTTGGATGGCACCACTGGAGAAGGCTGAGAGCTTCCAAGAGAATGGAAGTGTTCAGCCAAAATTGCCCTTCATTTTTTCCATTGCTCTGAGCAGAAATTGCACAGGGAGTGTTATCACTAGTAGTAAAAGTACTCTGGATAAAAAGCTGTATATATTTATATTTAAAGCTTAGTACAATACACATTCATATTTATATGGACAAATGAAATGCTACAGTTATTATTTTTATTGGGTTGCTTGGCCATAAATTTAAGTTTCAATATCTGCCAAATTTAATTGGATCTTTTAATGAAATGAATTTGCCCCTACTGCTGAAAGAACGGACACGCAACTTTTACTGATTTCCCCTTTCTGCTGCCTCCGAAAACCTAGGAATGGTGGGTTGTCTGTGGAACAGTGTGAGTCCAGGTAGGAATTAGCCAAAACAAACAAAATATTCAATTTCTCCAGAATGATCCTCTGCAGTATAAAAACCCCTTCTATCTGAAGAAGCCCTACTAAGAATGCCCATATATTTGGCCTTTTCTATATACCAGAAGCCAAAAAGAGGAGGAAGAAAATAAAGAGATTAAACTGCGGATCTATTCTGCACCCTATCCTGACCTGAATGACAACAAGCAACTCCTGTTCATCTTTAACAATTGTTATGTGGGCATTTGTCTTTTAAAGCAATCTGCCAGTTACTGTTTAGTGTAATAGTTTCCATTTCCTTGAAAATCTATTTGCAAGTAGAAACACATTTGAAAAATGCTAATGGGAGAGAAACCATAGGCACAACTCATAGATGTTTTTATCTATGCTGGTATAAACTATCGTACCAATACAAGGTACACAAGCACTGGTAAACTCCAAACTTATTTTTTTAGGTTACATACCACAGAATCCATAGACCCATACATTGTTGTCAAATTAATCCTTGCTCTTGTGCATTTAATACAGCAACTTGATATGCACAAGTTAGCACTCTAAGGGTATAGGAATGAACACTGTTACCTTCTACTTGCAGATGTGTGGACCAGACTCGTGTAGTATGAGGCAATGTGGGGAAGGACCTGCTTTTGCTGGCCTCTGATGGAGGAGAGGGCAGCAGTAATGACATCAAGCACAATGTACCATGATGCCAGCCACTTAGGGGCAGACCTGGGGGTTTATTACTTCAGTCCACCCCGCTTTGCTTCTTTTTCGATGACACTTTGGCCCACCCTCCCAGCTCCAGTGCAGAGTGAGCTTTGCTAGTCACTTTGGGACCGGGTGGGATATCATCATCATCATCATCATCATCATCATCATCATCATCATCAGTTTATTGCAATCCATAGATCCGACAGAAAAAAAGAAATCAAGCATAAGACCAAAAGGGGACAAAACATCCAAGATGATTTTTATGTGGTACACAGTGAGTTCTAATCCTGGCCACCTCTGTGAGAAATTTAGCAACGGCCAAGGTCACCTCTGGGGACTTGTCTTCCAAGAAGAACATCATATAAAATTGATCTGAACTTCCAAGGAATTTGCTCAATAATGGAGTAATTATATACTGACAAGCCCGATTATAGTAGCCACAGCACAAAAGAACATGTTTCATCGACTCAACTTCCATATTATTGCAAGGGCACTGTCTTTCTAGATATGGGACACCAGCAAATCTGCCTTGAAGTAATTCAGTGGGAAGAAATTACATCTGGCTTGAGAGAAAAATCTGCAGTAATTAGCCACCAACAGGTTCTGTACATAGTCAGCTAATTGAAAAGGCCCCATGTAATGAACGTTCACCGTGCTAGGAGAGCAAGACAGGTATGAACGAGAGTCCAGATCACAGAAAGCTATGTCCCACAGTCTTTATTTAAGAGATTTAAGAGCAATAGTCAAACCCAGATTGGATACAAGTGACGAAGAGAGACCAATTGAAGCTGCTTTTTTGGCAAGAAGCTTGGACTAACTGCTTACATAATTGTCCTGGGACAAGTATACTAGCAAACCTGAGCCAGCCCCCAAAACACAGACTTCCAACCAGAGTTTTAAGGCATACCACCAGGCTCTTATCGAGACAGGGCTTTCCCCTGTTTCCAACAGGAGCATAGAATTAGGGACACAATTGGGGAGATGGAGAAGGGTCCTTAGGAACTTTGATTGTTGCCTGTCTATCTCGATGGCACTCCCCCTATCCAAATATTACAGGCATATAAGAGTTGTGCAGCTCACTTGGCATTAAACACTTTGATGGCAGATGGTATACATGTTCCTCCTTTAGTGAAGAAGAAGCGAGTTATTGCAGCTGAGCTAACTGATGCTTTCTGGAGAATAGCAAATCTGCGAGTGTGATGGAAAGACAGCTCCAGATATGAGAAGCTTTTAACTTTTTCTAGGGTATGCCCCTCAAGAGACCAATGACATTGGTAAAATTTGTTTTCAAGGGCCATAATTTTTGATTTCTCAAAATTAATTTTCAAATTATTGGATGTACAATATTTTGTGAATTTCATCAGAAGATGTTTCAATCCAGGTCTGGAATGAGAGAGGATAATGGCATCATCTGCATAAAGCAGGATAGGAACTTTCCTAGCACCAAGTTTGGGCAAGTGTTCTTCAGGATCAGATAGGGTCTCTTCAAGGACATTTATATACAGGTTAAACAAAGTAGGTGCAAGGATACTGACTCCTCTAGACATAGGGATTTCATTAGAAAGCTGTCCCTGTGAGCCACAACTAATTTGCAACTTACTGTGACTATATAAAGCCATTAACAGATAAAAAAGTCAATCAAGATCTTATCTAGTTTCTCCCATAGTTTGGTTCTGGGGATGAGGTGGGAAGTTCTGTCCCCTTTTAACCTTTTTTTCTTACTTCACATAGCATCCCAGGGACTATGCAGTTGGTTTGGGGTAGTCTCTTTAAACAGATGGTCATTTGACAGTGGGGGGAGGAATAGAAGTTTTGTGAACATCTTGGCACTTTTTGTTGAAGAAGAGGGCTCTAGAACTGCCTCCTCAGGTCCTGAGACCCAGAGGATGGATAAGGAGACTACTCTTGGGGCTGGTCAGAGGGACTTTGCCCTCACTTAAGACTTGAAACTTTAAGGTGGGGTTCCTCAGGTCTGTCTTCTGGTAAATGGCCAGATGGGGAGCAACCCAGCTACTGGGTTGCCCTGGGGGTCAGGTGGTTCACCCAGAAGTGATACTTGGCCTCAGCTGATCCTGCACTAAGCCCCCCCACCCTTGCATGTTCTCTGGTTCAACTTGGTTTAAATAGATTCTAGATTAAATAAAGCAACCCTTTTCATTTCAGTTCTCTGTGTCTGGTCCCATCATTCCACAGCTGGTAAGCAAAGCACATAATTGTTAAAAGTCTAGCTAAAGGGGCCAGTTTTAAAAGTTGACAAACATAGCCATGATACTCTGGCAATGTCTTTTACCTGGTTGAGAGGTTTTGCAATTGCTCTGACAATAAAATCTCAAAGCCAAGAATGGAATAGTTACAGTACTAAACTTTCAGTGTGGTATTTGGTACTAAGGTGTGCTAGCATCTGGCACTAGAATGCCAGATAATAATGCTAACAATCAGTTATCTATGTGGTATGTATGTCTGAAAGAGAGGTGTAAAAAGATTCTTCAGCAAAAGAAAGTGCACTTGTAAATCACATTCCAGATCTCACGTGTCTTTAACTACACAAGACAGCTTTCCTTGCCAAGCAAGTAGATAATTGAGCACAATTCAATGAGCCTCTGCATGCAAGACTACAGAGTTGTACAATATGTGCACAGCAAGACATTTTTCTCTTGGCACAATCCAACCAAATTAAGCACTTTGAAGCCTATTGATTTAAATGATTGTGTTAAAATGTATCCTCAAAGAGGTCTTAACTTTGGCTGGATCATCTATTCCTTTTCGAAATAACAACTCCTCTTTACCAAGAAGTTTTAAAAGACAGTTTGCAATGAAACATGGGGTGGCTTTTTGAAAATTTTGAAAATTTTATCATATGTGTTGATCTTTTTGTGCTTAGAGTCTGCACCAATGAATACAACAAATGCCATCAATAAATGCTGAATGCCTAGTTGCTTAGTGTGACATATTCAACTTAGAGTGATATCAATTACTGGATATTCAATTTAGAATGATACCAATTATTGGATTTTATTTATTTTTTTTAAGTCAGTGAGATGAACACGACTGCTAGAAACAATTCTGCGTTCATGCATTAAGTCAAAATTTTGGACAGTCCTGTTGATTTGTAATAATTAATCTTTTAATAGGCTAAAAATGTTAATATATGCTTTGGAAGGGTCTGTGTATTGGGATATAGAAGTAAATTTGGAAAAACATCTGCACTTTGGCCATTCTTCCCTTCTATTAATGCTTTTTTTAACCCCACTGTAAAAAATAAAACATGTTACAAATTCAGGTTTTGCTGTTATTTTTACAATAACCTTAAAGTATGAGTAACCTGCATGGATCTACGTGTAAATTAAAACCTACACTTTGATTGTGACTGCTTTCCATTTTATAGATTTTAAACTTATTATAAACCATATAGTATGTACTCAGTTAAGATGCACCATCTAGAAAGTTAAAACTATCAGTACCTAGGATGTCAGTGACACTGAAGGGGCAGAAATATCTATTGGAAGGTCATTTTAGTGGGTCAGCACAAATTAAAGGATGAAACAGGTGTTTTACATAAAAAAACCCCTGATGCCTGTGCTTTCTCTCATCCTGAAAGGCCAATATGGCAATGCATTGCACCTTTAACCTATGTGAATTACTTCTGCCTTCATGAGACTTTAGGGAAAAAAAATAGTTGAAATGAGAGAGAAAACATTTTAAAATATTTTCACCTGATTTTTCCCTTTGTCTTCCTGGCTCAATGAAAGCCCCTCCCAAAGACATTAACAATTTATAGCCTAGTAAAATTTGAAAATGTATTAAAATCATTCAGATATGATTTTAAAATTCAAAATTTCAGTTATCTAATTCTAGGGTGTTGCATCATATCCACCTCCCACCCCCACTGGTGTTTCCTGGAGTACAGTTAAGTTTTAGACATAAACACAGTTTGCTAGAAACAAACCTGTTCTAGTGCATCAGGTCCCTCCAAGCAAACAAATATTATTACTAACGCTGTCTAAGACACACTTTCAAGGCAAAGTCAGGAAGAATTCTGGGGGAGGTTGCACCCACACACACTTTTATATTTGATCATAACTTAGTGGGCGGATGCTATTTGTCTATGCAGCAGCAAAACCTAAAAGACTAACAAACTTATTGTTCTATTTGAAGAAATAGATAATAGATCTTACGGTAAAATAAATTGGTTAAGTCTTCGAGGAGACAAAACACCTTTAGCACTTTTTAAAAAGGGCTTACTTAGGAAATGCAAGTAACATGTTATATTGATATGTAAATATGATCTTTTAACCTATCTCCTTGTAATACTGTTGACAATAATCACTACAAAGTCGTACTTTGTGAGATTGTGCTGCCTGATTTAAAAATAATCCATGTCAAGCTTTCATTATATTCTAAATGACCCAGCATGAAGCTTTTTTTTAAAGTAAGCTAATAAAGATGTTCAGTAAGCTACAAAATCTTCCTAGGGTATATAAGGTAGCATTTATTCCCCTCAAAATAATGTTTGGATGCTACCCCTCCCCCCCCCCAAAAATCACCAAATAGGACTCTAATATTCACATTCTGCATTCACAGCAACAGATATTGCCAGAAACAGAATACATGCCAGATCAGCCAGAAGGATGGCAATCTGTAGGCAAGTGTGAACAGGTCTGCATTGTAATAAGGTGCATTTCATAAAGCACAACCTTGTAATTTAAATAAATTACTACGGGATAAGTAGGAAAAAGTATCATAAAGATCAGCATCTGTATGACAGCTTCAAAACCACAAGCCTCCCTCAAAGCATACATTGCAACTTTTCATGATCGTAGAGAAGTAGGTTCCTCCCTCCTCTTGCTTTGCATTTCTAATACAAATAGTTCAGACATAAAATATAAACTATCTGATAAACTGTGTCAGCCAGCTTTGAAAAGGTAGCATCAGACATGACTCTCCCTTATCAACACCAAGAAAGAAGTTATCTTTTCAGAATGAGGAAACAAAACACCCCAGTCTTCAATTCTCTATCTGTGTACAAGTACAACATTTAAAAAAGAGAACATTTAAATAGATAAATCTGTGAAATATATTTACTACATATATTCATCATATTTTTTCATACAAAAAAGGGAATCATGATTCACCATAATTCTTTTCAGCATAAAATAGGGAATCAGTGGCAAGATGGCATGTCAAAATTGGTTATACCATCTGTTTTTGGTGGCATTTTTTCCCTACAATACCTTATAAATCTATAAAGGATATGATATATAGAGACATAGTATTAGATATTTGTAACCATTTCTGTTCATTTTTTCCAAATATGTTGAGGTCAGTCAAAGGCCCTTTCTGCACCGGGGTATTAAAACAGTGCAGAGCGACCTCCCACGGAGGTCGTCTGCACCATGGAGTGAATTGGGGCAGACTACTTTTCGTAGTTCCGCACCTCAATCCACTCCGAAGCGACTGGAACTGGCGGCGCTGCGTGTTTTTTAAAAACCTCTTTTCAGAGGTTTTTAAAAAGCACAGAGCGTGCAGCCCTGTGCAGCTCCATTGCTGAGCTCTGGTGCAGATTTGCAGGCGCACACTAGTGCGTGCCTGCAGATCTGCCGGGGGCGGGCTTCTGGCTGGTGAGCTTCTCCGGTTGGTGGAGAGCCTCCGCCAGCTGGAAGCTGCCATTTTGGACGCCAGAGGACTGCGGAGCAGCAAGTTTGCGCTGCTCCGCATGGTGACAGACTTGCCCGGCTGCCGGTAAGCTCCGTCTCGGCGCGTTTTCCCCCATTTCCCCCTCCACATGTGGAAAGGGCCCTAGTAAGAAACACACTGTGCTAGTAAGAAAGCAGCCTGCCTGCCAGCCTACTTGCTTTCCTTTCCTGCCAGAGGCCACCGTAAAGTCTTCTGATTGTTGTGGTTTATGGAGAAAAGGCCCCTCAGTTTCACACCTCTAGCCATGTGGCAAGAAAGGACTGAAAGCTACCCACTTAAGAATTATAGTAGGCCTCAGTAGTAGACATGACAAAGCACATAATGGAAAGATTCATCACAGTCTCCTTCCTATCTCAAATAAGATTTCCCTGTCTTGAACAGGATTTCCATCTCTCCGTGTAGTTTGATAACTATTTGTGATAGCCACAGCAACATTCTACTCATCTTCAAAATCTGTAAACGTTTGAGAGGGAAACCAGACCAGCTTTATTTCACCGCTCTACTGAATTCTCTTCTCCAGTCAGGCTCAATTGAGATATAATCAAGCTGTTCTGCATGGCAGCTTAGATCTTTGGCCTTAATCAGAGCAAGGAAATGGATAAGTTTTGTGTCAGTTTTGTGACAGCAGAAATATGCAGTGGTGGCTGTTGAATTTCATGCCAGTGGAGAGCACAGTTAAGAAATCAGAAGAAGATCTGGACTTGGAAAGGCAGCTATGACAAAACTCTCAAATGGAATTATATATCATTGAATACTAAAGTTAAGATTGTCCATGACCTTGTATTTCCGATTTCTATACATGGTTGTAACAGCTGGACAGTTAAAAAAAGCCAACAGGAAGAGAATCAACTCCTTTGAAATGTGGTGCTGGAGAAGAATTCTATGGATACTGTGGACTACTCAAAAGACAAATCAGTGGGGTCTTAGAACAAATCAGTCCTGAACTCTCCCTAGAAGCCAAGATGACTAAACTGATGCTGTCATACTTTGGCCATATTATGAAAAGACATGACTCACCAAGAAAAGACAATAATGCTTGGTAGAGCAGAAGTCATTAGGAAAGAAGAAGACTCCCTTACAGATAGATAGACTCAATCAAGGAAGCCACAGCCCTGAGTCTGCAAGACCTTAGCAGGGATTTTAACAACAGGGTGACTCGGGTGACTCTCATTTATAAGGTTGCTATAAGTTATAGTTGACTTCACAGAAGTTAGAAACAAACAACAGGCAGTGCATTCATTTCATATTATTGGTGGTGGCTGGTGGCTTCCATGTCAGTGGGGTGATGAATCTGCTCTGAATTTTTGTGTGAACATTATCCCCAAATAGGTTCAGCACCTCAGACAGCTGCTTTAAAATGTGGAAAATCAAAGCAGTTTCACTAATCCCACTGACATGGAAGTCACCAGGCATCACTAAAAACATGGAGGGGAAAATATATTGTCAAGGTTACATTTTTTTAAAAAAATAATAACACCTCTCTCTCTTTCCCTCCCTCTCTCTCTCAAACAGACTACAGCTTCAAAGAATATAAATACTGTTGATGGATCATACAAAATATCCACTTAGTCCAGCATTTTCTAAGCAAAGGCACATTCAGACATGAGGGAAACATGCACCTGGTATTCGCAGCCATCTGGAAGTGACTAGGGAGGAGCTTATCTTCTATTAATACCGTCTATATTTCTGGATCCTTTTGAAAGTCCATAGGTACTGTATTTTTATGGATCATGAAGTGAAATTACTATCAACATAACCTGGTTTACCCAGAAAAGAATGCTTCCATTTTAAAATTTGACCCACAAAATTGTCAATTTTATGGTATAATGTCTCTAAGAACTTGCCCCATGTTTCCCAAAAGTATGATAGAGGTTTCCAGCCCTCATATGGTCACTAATTCTGCAGCGGTGCTTAAAAGCAAATACATATGTACCCTTTGCATCTTCTGCCAGTCTTTTCTCCTAACTCTCCATTCTTACTGAGTGCTCAGAAAGGGGCTCTATGTAACAAGGATACAAGCCCTCTGTCTTTGTGGCATGGCTGTAAACTATTTAGGCTTTTGATAGTATTTATACATTGCTGAGTTTTCTAGCCATGGAATCATTCAGAGACATATCTCCTGCAAGACCTTAGAAATGAGCTTCCATATAATATTAAGATCAACCACTCAGATGAAGGCAATGGTCCATCTGTGACAGAACATCTTTTTATCTCTCCCAGTGATGCAGAAAATGGATGTCAATGTTATATTATCAGCTTTGATGGAGTTGAAATACCTAGCCTGCCCTTTACTCAATCACCACAATGAAGGAGGAGATCTTCTAACAAAGGTGCATAATAAGTGAGGGTGGAATGTGTTCATTCAGAGATAGAATTACTAGCCACATATTAATATATATTAATAAGCCCTTTATTGTTGCTTTGTGTTGAACAACTACTCTAAATATGCTGCTGTTGTGAGCTCAGCTACAATAAATATGCCAACAGAAAATTCTGGATCACTTCACTTTGCATCTAAGCATTGCATTATTTCTGCATATCTGTGTGAAATCACAATTTTTAAAAGCAGACACACTGACAAAATTTACCATATTAAAGAAAATATGAAGTATCATTCCATTAATGTTCTTCATGACTGAATTCCAGCACCTATATGCAACATGTACTAGGTGGGAAAATCCTCCACTGATCATAGCACAAGATTCAGAAACCATAAGCCAGCAATCACAACCAAAAAGTGTGAACAACCTTGTACTAAACACTTTAATTTTGTAGGTCACAGTCTTTCTATCCCACATTTTTTCCAGTAGAGAAACTCTATGATCCAATCATGCTTGAGAAAACACAAACCTTCTGGATATATAGACTTGACACCCTGATGTCCTTATGTTGTTAATTTAGTGGGCAATATCACACTGGCTGTTGGCACCATCTGCTAAATTCCATTCTAAGATCAAGGGAACTCTAAAACTGCCACTGGATGCCATTTATTTCTCCAGTTTCGATAAATATAATAAAATAATAAAATAAAAATAATAAAATAAAATATAAAGGTTTTGTGGAAGCCAAAATATTTGTTCTCAATAATTTTATTTCATTTTATTAAACCATCTTTATTTTTATAATATGAGAAAGAGGAAGGGAGGGAAAGAAGGGAAAGGAATGTAGCATCACTTTTAAGAATAAATGGTTTTTCTTTTAGCATGAGCTATCATGGATATTAACCTATTTCTCCAGATGCAGTGCAGATTTATGCCCAGGCCTGGGGATCTAAAACATATTTACATAGTTGTGGGAACGGAAGTGGGAGTCAGATGGAATGTAACAGGATTGAAAGATGCAAATCATGTCTCTTGCCCTAAATGTCAGATCTTTAGTGGTCAATTAGTTTTGATGTGTGAAAACAATAAATCTGCTTATCAAAGGTCTGTTTCCTTTAGTTCAAAACCTTCTTTGAGAAGATTCCTTTTATTACATGTGTAGCAATGAGGACTCATAAAAATACATGTAGCATGCCATGAAGTCATTGTCTTTGTTCATACTTCTGCTAATGGGTTGGAATTTGTGAAGTTAGAGATCAAAGAAGAAGATCAAAGAAGAAGAATATGAAGGCCCCAAGAAAATATATCCTTGATAAATTCCTTTATACATGTAATCATGTTCACAATTCTGAAATACGGCTGTTTTATAAATGTGAAAATCATGTCACTGATGCAGGTTAGCAAAAATCACATGATTGTATTTTCTATGACCAGCATTTTGTAAACTTTGTTGTTAAAAATCCATTTGATTAAAACGATGTATGAATTGTTTGCACACACTCTGTATATTGAGTTTTGCACTAAATGACTCTGTTTCAGATCCATTCATCCTTAGAAGCTATAAAAATGGGAAAGATACTGTCAATTCACAGTCAGGTACTTAAACCATGTCATTAAAAATTGCTTTACAGTCTCCTCTCTGGCAATGAGGAACACAGAGAAGAAGCAATATACCAAATACACAAATTTGTTGAATAGATGGGAAGTTGGATGTGTGTGTTCAGTTTTGTGATGGAAACTTCCACAGAGTTTGGCAGGTTGGATGCAATATCATGCTAGACTTTACTTTATAATAATGAACAAATCCACACTGCTGGTGTTCAAATTGTTCAATAGGCACACACTTTTAAAGAACTGGGTGCTTTCAGGCAGTCTTCAATAATCTAATAACCTGCTGTTCTCCAACTTAGATCCTCAAAAGCGTGTACTTCGCTTCTGTTACTTAGGATGACATCATACTCAGGCAATTTTTTTTAATGTTTCATAGGGGCAGAACCTTAGTAACTTAACAGAAAATAATACAGAAAATAAATCACTCTTGAAATGGGAGTTGGTAGGCTAATTTATTTTAAGCATGACTCAAGTGTTGTGGTGCAACTTTAAGACACATACATCTTCTCATGTTACCTGAAAGTAAAAATAGCACATGAGTTGGTTTCTGTCATGCATTGCTAGATGGACCTTCTGCTGCTTATGTACAGGGATAAATACCCTCCTTCAGATGGTTCTCCAGATGTTTTAAAACAAAAGTAAAGAACACAGTGAGCAGAGATTGTCAAACATTGTAAAATAAATCTTGGGAGAAAAAAAAAGAATCTAGATGAAGGTGTTGTAGCTTAAACATAGGCTTCCCAGCCTCAGAGCTCTGACATTTTTTATCCAGCTTCAGCTAAGTTGCTGTGAGCCTCCCCTCCCCTCCCCTCCCCTCCCCTCACACAACTATCACATTCATTACATAAGAGGAAGGAAGGGGAACACTTGCTGAGTAACAATTGTTAACTAATCAGTTATCACCCAGAGGCACAATACTGCAGATAATGTCTTTGTCAAACAACTTATTCCTCTCACAGTACTAGACAGATGTGAGCTTCAGTCTTTGAGACACGCTTACTGTTCCTAAATTACATGGTAGAAGGAGAACAATACCAGCCTGTGTAGATTTATTTGTATTTGTTGTTACTGCATGAATTTAGATGACTACTTTTAACAGTAGCATCTCTAGCTGGAATCCTTTGGGGGCGTTGCGTCTACCTAAGTGGGCTTCCATCCCTATCCAGTAGAGAGCTGATGTTATGTTACTAGGTAGCACAGCTGTCAAAGTGCCTGATGTGAATTAGTGCACTGCATATCAGAACCAAATATGCATTGCATAGGTCCTGTGGTGCATCACATCAGTCCTGATGTACATTGGTATTGTTGCCAGTGTCCTGTTACACACCTTCACAATTCAGTAACCAAGTTTCTTAGCATGTCTGCTACTTAGCTAGGTATACACAAAGTTACATTATGTAAAAGGTCATATAGGATTCCGGCATCTGTTCCCACACTCCCTCATTTTCTCAACCCTATGTGCTTTTTGCTGAATCAATAAACTGTAACATATCTACAGTTTGGAATATCACCAGAGAGAGAGAGAGTGAGAATAAGTGGGAAGGAAGGGAGGGGGGAGAGAGAGAGACTGAAAGACAGAGACAGAGTTAAAAATTTCCTATAGTCCTTGAGGATGAAGGCCCTCTCTCTGCCACACACATTCAACGTCATCATCTTAATCTTTAAGCTGAAATATAGACCTTTCCTCTGAGGACTTCATCAATTATAAAAATTTAATGCAGATATGTCCATTCATAGCTTATCTTTCAGAGTTCTTTTGCTTTTATGTACCCTCAAATATTCACCTTTTCTTTGCTTTTTATTTTAAAATAGGGCCAGTAAGAACTATCATCATCATCATGATCATCATCAACATCATCATCAATTCATTTATACCCTACCTTTCTCCTAATAATGGAACTCAAGGTGACTTACAACGTAACATACACGGAGCTGAAAAGAATTAGAATGATTAAGATATAAGGATTTGGCCTAAATATTTCTTTTAACATGGTGGTTATATTTCTATGATTTCAGGCAGCAATCACTTGGTATTATTGATTGTGAATATCTTCAAATTTGTGCATTAAAGTCCAATTAAACTCTCATCTACTGAAGTTTTAATTTCATTATGGTAACAAAGTGGTTAATTACATGTTACTTGAACAACTTATTTAAACATTCTTTCCCTGTACGTTGACTGCAAATTGAAAAGTTCCCCAGAAACAGACCTTGAAGTTCTTGAATATCTCAGTTCCCATCTTAGGCCCTTTCCGTACCTTACTTTGTCACGGCGCTGGGGCACGGGGATCACGTGAGCACGGGGCACGGGTATCACGCAAGCAGCCTCTTGCAAGAGGCTCTCATGTCCCCGCTCCTTTGGTTCTGCAGCTGCTGCCTGCTGGTGAGCAGGCAGCATGAGGGCTCTTCCTCTTTCTTCCACAGCACAGCCTGGGATTTTCCCAGGCTGCTCTGGGGCAGGAAGCATGAGCGCCGTGGCTCTGGAGGCTCCACACGCACGGTAAGTGTGCACGGGGCCCTGGAGTGATGCACGATCATGCACCATTTTCCGCTACAAGCCCTCTCCATAAGGAGCAAGCAGGATAATACAGGTACATGGTTACAACTCAGTATGTTATTTATTTTTGTATATGAAACACTCTTGTCTTCATCTTCCTTTCCTTCAGATTTTGTGAGGTGTTTATGTGTGTGTGCATGTATGTACCTTCAAATTGCCTATCAATTTATGGAGATCCCATGAATTTTGTAGTGGTTTCTTAGGCAAAGAATACTCAAAGGTGGTTTCGCTAGTTCTTTCCTCTGAAATATAGTCTGTAGCACCTGATATCCATCGGTGGTCTTTCATCTATATATTCACCAGGGCTGACCCTGCTTAGCTTTCAAGATCAGACAGGATCTGGTCCCTGCAGCATATTTAGATCCCTTTAGTAAGGTAGAGGAGAAAGAACTACTCAGTTAAAAAATAGCTCCGGTGTTTGGGTAAGTATTAACATTATTTTCCTATGGCAGGATGAGTACTGAGAATTCCTCATTAGCATAGTGAAAATAACTCAGGGTCTTTCCACACTACACTTCTATAGTGCTATTATTCCATTTTCAACATTCTGTGGAATTCTAGGGTTTGTAGTTTACTGAGGCCCAAGAACTGTGTGGCTGAGAATTCTAAAGGTCTCTCTCTAAACTGCAAACTCCAGGATTCCACAGGATGTTGAAAGTGGAATAATAGCACTAAAACAGTATAGTGCAGAAATGGCCTCTGATTTAATAACAACCTCCCCTCCACACACAAAAAAAAATGTGGGAGAAAATGAAATGGATTCGTCCATACGGGCAGAGACCTCTGAGTGTTTAAAACTTCAAACAATTGGTTTGAATCCCAAGGTATTCAACTGTGTATGTGGTGCTGAATTAGGGACATCACCTCTTTTTCTTTTCTTTTATTCTGATAGGCTGCTTATCTTTAAGTGCTACATGGTAAGCTGATGCAACAAGGTTCCCTCAAAACTATACTTATCAAGTTTGACTAGTGCTATTTATTTGGTTCATTTTTTTAATTAGGACATAACCAAAGCCACAAATTCATTCATAAATATGACACAAAGCAAAAAATCTGAATGTGAGAAAAAATGAAATTAACACATCCACCCATCTCTATTTTGATATCACATTCATGGAGAAGAAAAGTGGATTTACAAAACCACAGTTAAACATTTGAAGCAGTCATATACAAAGTAACACTTAGGTGCACTTATAACCTGCTAGCAATTGTTGAAACTCCTGACTGTACTCCTTTAACTGGAGAGGCTAGAGATGTGTGTGGTGTCGTGCTGAGGTCTCCCCTTACAGTGATCTTACTGGAGGATCCTAGGCTTCTCACTGACATCTATATAGTTCCCCAGCATTGTTTCTTTCTTTATGGATTGCATTTCGACAACCATTAAGAAAGAGGTTTCCAGAATGGACCTGACATAATGCAATAAATTTATATGAAATTCAGAATATGTGTGTGTGTGTGTGTGTGTGTGTGTGTGTGTAAAGATGAGTTAATAAAAACTTTACTGAGGCTGTATTCAGAAGTAGTTCAAACACTTCAGATGGTAAAGTCCAGTTATTGATTAGTGCAATACCCCTCATCTTTTAGAAAAATTTATAAGGTGCCTCAACGAAAATTTGAAATGATACAACATGATGTAATCAATAACAGGAAATAAAATCAAACCATAGCAAAATAATATAAGCTCCATGAAGAGTATTTTACAATAGACTTGGTATTTAACAAGGAAGCCACATCTGTGTTTTCTAGCTGTGGTTGCAACAGGTATATCAAGCAAAATTATTAATCAGCATGTACCCATCTATGAGCACTGTTCCAATGATATAATCAGACTTTCAAATATTCCTTCAGAAAGAGAGAGACCTCATCTAGACAAACTGTTGCCTCAGCTAACAGATCAAGTGAATTTGCCATCAATATTGGCTTCCACGGTTTGGGGTAAGCTTTATTCGCCCTGATCCAGTACAATCACTAGAAGAATTCTGGTAGTGAGATAACATTCCATACAATATTTAATAAAGAAGGAGCAATAGATTTGGCTGTCAGACTACCAATAAAATGACACTCTAAACTTTTCAGGTGAGCTAACCCAGTGATTCACATACATCAAAGACTATGGAAGAGAAAAGTGAACCATGAAGCAGTCAACAGGCCAATATGGATGGAAACAATCACCTCCCAACAGATAATAAATAATATTATTTTAAAAATGTAGCTAAAAACAGATTTAAAAATTAACTACCAATAAAACATTAAAAATGCAGCATACTACTTCATAGACACACACACTACTGTTGCATAATTAAATTGCAAAGGCCTGTCTCAATAAAAAAGATTTTCACTTGCCAGTGAAGAGAGAGCAAGGAGGTGCCAACCAGACCTCCCACAGAAGGAAGTTCCACAGTCTAGGAGCAGCCACGGAGAAGGCTCTCTCCCATGTCCTCACCAGATGCATCTGTGAAGGTGGTTGGACTGAGAGAAAGCCCCTCCCCTGCAGATCTTAAATCTTGAGCTGGCTTGTACAAGGTGATATGGTCTTTTATAGTGCCTGGACCCAAGAACTCTCTGGAGGTTGCTTGCTTATTTCAGGGGACATCTCTTTTGCTTATCCACTCTTACTATTTACTTATAATCTGCCTCATTCCTTACACAATTCTGGTATGTAAAAATAAGAATAATGTTACCAGACAGATAAAATAGTTTATTACAGAGTCCCATAGGTTAAACTGAAATTTCTAAGTTAAAAAGAGTAGGTGCAGCGGGGAAGCCAGGCACCAATTTGTGGGGTGTGTATGTGTGTGTGTGTGCTGGAAAAATTCTTTAAATGTTGTGTGTAGGGGGGTGGCGTTTTAATTCTTGGTGTGGTAGAAGCACATTATTACAATTTCAGAACTGGTTACAGTTGCAACAGAATTGCTGTCTCCAGTGTCTCCTGGGAGCTGTCGCTTTAACTCGAGCATATCCCAGAAGTAGCACTGTAATGCACAATGTGGGTGAAAAAGGCAGCTCCTCTCATAGCTGCTCCCCGCCCTCCCCTGGTAACTACCATTTTTGTCTCAGAATGTTCCAAATAATACTGCATGGTGGACATTCAGGGTTAAGAAAGAAATGACAAGTATCAGAAGGCAGTTAGTGACAGGACCTCTATGCTTGGCTTCTCTTTTAAATGTTTTGGAAAACTGAAAAAATGAAAGTGCTGCTGTTATAAATGTTGCCACTTTTTAAAAAGTGTTTGGTCCTCTCTGGGGAAAAAAAAAGCCTCCCCAAAAGCCATTTTTAGTTCTGTCTTAATTGTGTCTTAATATTAAAAGAGAGGACCAGTCCTTGCTGACTGATACCCAAGATTGTAAAGAACTGAATTCTGACACCTGAACACAGAAGTACTGCATTTCTCATCTATGCTTTTTGTCATTTGAACAGAAAAGACATCCAAGTTATGTCAAAAAATTGCTTGCCTGCTTTGTTTATTAATTTTCATGCCATTCTATTTTGTAATTTGTCCTAGTTATTGGAGACACTGAGGCCATTTCCGCACGGGGCCGGTACTTACCGGACTTCTTGGTTCCATGCTTGGGTCCAGGCTGGTCCGGAGCAGTGCGTGGCTGCCACTCCGCACTCCGGGGATGAAAATGGCGGCTTCCAGTTGGTCGAGGCTCTCCACCAACCGCTGAAGCTCGCCAGCCTAAAGCCCACCCCCAGCAGATCGCAGGCTCGCACTGGTGCGAACCTGCATATCTGCACCAGAGGGCGGGAACGGAGTGGCGCGCTCCGTGCTTTTTGAAAGACCTGTTTCAAGCGGTCTTTCAAAAGCATGCTGGAAAACCACTTCAGGTCATTCGGGAGCGGGCTGAGGTGCGGAACTACAGGAAGTAGGTCCAACCCAGTCCGCTCCCAGGTGCAGATATCCTCCCTGGAGAATGCTCTGCACCGTCTCTTTAAGCCCGTGTGGAAATGGCCTGAGAAATAATATTATATGCCAAATAAATAAATAAATAAATAAGAAAAAAGAAAAATCCTGAATTACATCACCCCTAAGAATATGACATATTCATAGATCTTTTTCATCTATTCAGAACCTTCCATCATGTTTCCAGAGAGATTCATTTGCTTTCTTCCTCTCTGTGTATTAAATATGTAAAATATGTATCTTTCATTACCCTGTATGTTATTATTATAAGAGATGACAGGTAGAACAGATGTTCATGGGCCCCAACTGATTAACTGAGTTCTCAGTTCCATAGGTATGAAACTGCCTGTAGCTCTACACTTTATTTCAAACACAGTGAACAAAAGGCAACCTCTTTCAGTACATTTGCACATTCATATACATTCAGTACATTTTCTCTGAAGTTGGCCTGAATAGTGTGAGGTTCCTTTGTTAACTTCCTTCTCACCTTGTATTAACTATATTTATAATTCATAATTATCAAATGTATCTATGATTTTACTTTTTAAAAAAATACATAGAAGTGAGTTTTTAAAATAATGTGTTTGCTATTTAACCATTCTTAATAATTGTAAATAGTTAATTATAATCTCTCTCAAAAAATACAGTGGCCATTTTGTTTTCACACAAGCAGGCAAATAAATAAGATGTGCAATCTATTGAGCAGAACTTTACCTTTCTCACGTATTCTGTTGAAGACCTTCACTTCCTTCAAGTTTATTCCTAAGCCTGTCCTCATGGACATAGCCTCTGTGGCATCATTTTTGTTGCCTCGTCTGATGGAACCATTTGCATGGGCTCTGCCAAAAGACATTGGAGATATCTGACCCACAATTCTCAGCTAATTAAAATCAAGTAAGTCATTAAAATGCAAGAGACATCTGGATTAGCAGAAGGTGAAGAAGCACACTTTTCTTTGTGACTTTGATATGGTTTAGCTTTGAATATCCAAAGTGCCTTTTCCCTGGAAATTACATGGCTTTGTGGGATTCTTTCAGTGACCTTGCTAAAGAATAGCTAATCCTACAAGGGTGAAGCATCTGGCACAGAAATAACATTTTGAGACTCAAATACTTATGGAAAAATAAATTACCTGTCAGACCAGTAGATGTAAGCCCCAAAGACTGCAACAGAAAAAATATCCACATTGTTCCCTAACAGCACAATCTCTCGATTCCTTCCACTTTCAAGGTCAATTCTTTCTATCTTGTCCATTCGAGCATCACACCAGTATAATTTATTTTCCTAAGGATCAATCGAAAAGTAAACTGAAAATATCTTTATCAGAGAATATAGTGATATACATTATGACATATATGTTTTAGTATGATATAGAATTTTATGAACTTAAAAGACAGAAGAAACAAACCTCAAAATCCACAGAAATTCCATTGGGCCACGTAACCCCAGTTCCAACAAGAACAATCTTTTCTGATCCATCTAAATGTGCCTTGCCTATGCAGGGTGCCTGGCCCCATTCTGTCCAGAATAAATACCTAGAATATAGAGAAAATATGGTAAAATCATAATGTACTGAAATTGACCAGTGGATTGCATAATGCTTATTATGAGCATTATTGAAGTTCCCACCATTACTTCCTATGTGCAGGCTCCTGCCCTTCGCCCATAACTGTTCATAAGAGGTGGGAGACACACTGGAATGTTGTAGGATGAGCGGCAGGAGTCTGCTAGAGGAGGTAAAAATTCCTTGTGCTGGTTTCAGGCAGAAGTACCCGAATGATGAGTGAGAAGAATGAATGTTGGTAGAATTTTTCAAAAGGTAACATGCAAAATATTTTCCAAATCAATCAGTATTTCCAAAAATATTTTGTAATTGTTGATAGACACTTGAATATAATTACTTCCTATTATTACTACATTCCTCATACATGTTTCTGTACTCAGTGCTGTGTGTTAATAGGCTAATGTTATTAATAATTAATAATTTTATTAATAATCATTAATTATTATTAACAGGCACAATGAACCAGAACCAGTCCCAAGCTGTAAATATACTCTCTTTCCATATTCAGAATGGACCAATGAGAAGACATAGCATCATGAAATCGAACAGGAGTGGAAATTATGCAGTCTTTCACACATTGTTGGGCTGCAGCTTCCAGCAGACCAAGTCAGCATTCTGTTTAAAATGTTTGATCAATTGCATTCGTATTAATTTATCACATTACCCTTTTTCTGGGTGCACTGCTATAGCTCTTGGCTGGTCCAGACCTTGGGAAATGACAACATATCGAAAAGAGCCATTGAGCCTGGCAACTTCAATGAAGTTGAATCCATGATCAGTCCAATATATATTACCTGGAAGAAAACAAATGGTTATTCTCCTAGATTTGTAATTGCTCAGTGATATTAAATTATTCTTATTTGAAATTTTTATCTCACAATGCTAATTTTATTTCTGCATTGAAAGACAAGCACCTTCTCTTTTTAAGTTGCCCTTTTTTCTATTAAACATAATCTTTTAAACTTTGTTGTTGATTAAACAATGCTGTTATCCTCAAAATTAAACCAAAAACAGAGACAATACTACAAAGCAAACTGAAAGATGCAAATTTCCTGATTTCTGTAGCTACAGATAGCCATGACTAACTTGTAAAAGGAAGGGGAGAAGGAAGGAACAAATCAATCAACTAAAATAAAGAATGGTGGGCAGTGGTGAAGTCCACAAAAGCTTATGCCAAACATTTCTTCTTCTCATTTAGTCTCAAAGATGCCACTAGGGATGGAAAGAATATGTCAAAATATTTTGAAAATGGTTGAGAAACTTTGATGAGAAGAACCGTGGGCTGATGAGAATCTTTTCAGTTCAGGACTTATTCTGCACAGAATTTGCATATGGCTGTTTTGTGCTGAAAACAGACATTTCTGCCCAAGAAACAGCAGTTTTGGTTGAGAAATAATATTATAATACAGAAAAATTCATTCCTTCACAGAAAATGCCGTAATTAGGGATTTATTCTGTGTAAAATTTACATAGGATTGATTTTCATAAAAAAAAAACATTTTCTGCGCTGAAATTAATATTTCTGCATTGAAATATTATCTTCTATGCATAAAATGCTTTTTTTTGCACAAAACTACCACATGTGAATTTTGTGCAGAAGAAAGCCTAAATTATGAATGGCCTTCAAGAACTTTGTGGTTTGAACGCTTTCTCATAGTGGGAAGAAGACTGCTGAAATTGCTCGTTGCTACCAGTTTGAAGAAATTTAGCTAAAAATTACATCCCTATGTGCTACATGATTTATTTATATCTTTCATAAAGGATAAAAGAAAAAACTTATGGTACCCGCTATCCAGTCCACTGCAATGCCTTCCACTCTTCCCAAACCATTTGTAATGATGTCTTCTTTCCAGGTCTGATCCCTTCTTGCTCTACTTATTTTGTTGAATCCCATGTCTGTCCAGTAGATTGTATCATTACCTATAAAACAAAATTTGGAATGAAAAAGGTACCAACTGGGACAAAATTGCATAAAGCTGTAATATAATAAATAAATCTGCTTCAAATAGTCTTGCTGTATCCTATATCCACATCTGTTTGACATTTTTTTCCTCTCCTCTTAAGTCACTATAAAAATGCATACAATTCGTTGTTATATATTTACTGCAACCCTCCATCAGGGAACCCATCAAAAGTGGATTTAAAACAGGTCTTAACTTTGTTTAATTTAAGCCAATCTTCAATGCGGAAAATGTTTACCAAAGCTAACCTTTGATCTGCCCTGTTTCCCGTACTGGGAAAAATGTGGGATATAAATTAAAGAAATAAATATCTCACAATGTGAGCCAAGCAGTCATCCCACAAGCACTCCTTACAGCCAGGATTTGTCAGTTCTTAGTCACATGTGAAGCAATGACCTACTAAGTTTTATCTCAGCCATTGACATATGGGGAGGTTGGTCAGGTGGCCACACCAGAGATAGCCCTTGATGTGAAATCCCTGTCAGGATCCCAAGAATATGCTCCATGCACCTGACAAGACGTCTACAAGGATACTGTCATGTGAGGGTATCTTTCATCACGGGGTGTCTCAAAGCTGTTCACCAAGGAGTTCAAATTTATATACCACACTCTGACTTACACTGTGCTCTGCAACATGAATTAACCCCCACCCACACCTCTAACATGAATTAACCCACAACGCAGCCAATTAAGAATTATCCAAATAGCCAAACTGATGAAGCAAACACATTTTTTAACTTCACCCCAGCACAGCATGAAATAGGCAAAAAAAATAAAAAAAAAATAATTGCAGTCAACTTGGATCCCCCTTAAAAATGGCCCAGAATACGATGACTGATTGGATCTGGGATGAAACACAAAAAGAGATCCTCAAAAAACACTCTGGCCACTAGAAGAAAGGTGTGTAGACGATGTGCAGATGAGCCCAATACAGTTCGTCCACTGGCCTGCTTCTGACCAAAATGGGAGAAACAGCTGATTGTCTTCATTTCTGTTGTAGGGGAGTTGTTGGTAAACGTGCTCCTATGTCCAGTTGAAGGGAGGAGAGGAGACATTCTTAATGCATGCAATTGTGCAAGAAACATCGACTAAGCTATGTTTTTTAATGCCAGCTTCCTGTATGCATATTTGTAATTTCCTCTCATCTACTCAAATCTTAATCATAAAATTGCATCACAACTTTCAGAGAAGCATGAAAACTAAATTTCATCTAATGATTTGGTACTGTCAATTGAATTAGTTCATACTAGCTTGTGAATTAAAAAATATATCTCCTCTCTGTATGATTCAATCCTAATGGTATCCTAAGGCAGGAGTTGAAAACATGAAGTTTAGAACACACAAAATTGTTGTACACAGGACTGGGAGCATTTATAAAAATGCACTCTATGTGAGATTAGGCGATAGAAAGAATATTCACCCCATTTGTGCCCTATAAGAATTAAGAATTCCCAAAATTCAGTAGAAGAATAGCTCAGTGACAAGATACTTGGCACTTTGTGAAATCTCTAAAGGAATTAACTTTTTCTTGAGCAGAAAACATTTGCTATGGGGAAATAGTGTGTTTTGCACAGCATTCATTGTTTCTTATGCAGGAAACACATTTTCTTTGCAAAAAACCCTTCTATCCAAAAATCCATTCTCTGAGAGATTTTACAAAGTGTGAATACTCTTGAGAACTGTGCAGAAATTGCCATTTTCTCCAGCAGTTGTTAGAGGACCACTGAGGTTATTTGTTGTTGAAACTGAGAAGTTAAAATGTGAAGATTCACAACTCTGTCTGAGAATCAGTGCTTCCTTGTGCAAGATGTTCAGCTGACTGATTTGTATAAGAAAACATGCTTTAAAAAGTTGGTTCAGACATTATTCTATTCTGTCTTTTATTTACCTTATTCCTGTACTTGGCTGCCGCTTCTTCTTGGGTATAAGTTCTATTCATTCTATTCTCAAATAAATACCATATTCCTAAAAAGTCCTAATAATTTGGATTTCTTGGCATAATACATTCATTTCCATCAGCTACTTGAAAAAAGTACATTTCTACTAAACCTCTTAAATAATAACACATAACACATCATCATATGTGCACATGAAACAATCACACACATCACCATAAAGAGGAGTGCTTTCAAATATGTGAAGTAACTGAAGGGAAAATTAAAATAAAGTGTATTAATTGTGACTAGTGTGGAGGGATATGAAGGGAGTCTGCACAGTAAAGACATGTCAATCTTTATTTACTTCTTGTATGCAAGGACAAATAATTTCTGTAGGTTTTTTTTCTTTGCTAAAGGAAAAAAAATGAATACAGTCCTTCCCGACTTATTTCACACTTAGGGACTGGGGCACTGTCAGAAAGCAGCACTGGCTGAAAAGCAGAACCCATAGACTATAACACTATATACACTCTAGGGTGTATGAAAGATTTACTCAGGTTCACTTGGGACTAACTACATGCATGCTGCCTGCAAAGTCTCTCAGCTGGCTTGGTGTTTGTTTGTTTTTTCCCATGCTCTTGGCTTGCTTTGCAAGCAGTGTGTGCATGTCATTCCAAGTGAGCCTCTGTAAGTAAGAAGAATCAATGAAAGAGTGAGAGACAGTCATCGTTTTTCCCCCGACAAATCTCCCACATCTTCTACAGAGACTAATTTCCACACAATTTCCAAGTATATAAATACTAGGCAAAAATTGTGTAAAATCCTCCCCTGTGTTGTGCTTTCCAAGCAGATTTCCCTGAAGGAAAGAAGTATGATTTTTCATCCAGAAAATGAGTAATGATGAATATTCATTCCATCCCTAGCTTCCTATGTCATTTCAGCCTTTACCTGTATTTATGGTGGCTCACAATAATGTACAAGCGAGCAGTTGTTATCAGGAATTGGCTATCCATCTCTTGGAAATATGATGGTGTAGACAATCCTAACTTTAATATTCAATGATATACTTGACACTTCAAGATCTTGTCTAGTTCTTTCATAGCTGCACTGTGAAGTCCTAGTCTTCTGATTTCTTGACTGCAGTGTCCATTTTGATTAATGACTGAGTCAAGGTATGAAAAAGGTATAGAAAATTTTGATTTATTTCAATCACTTCACAGTCTGTGGTTATTAATTTTGTTTTCTTAATGTTCAACTGTAAAAACAGTGGTGGAGCTTGGAATGTGTGGAGGGGGGCAGGAGGGGGGGCTATGGTGTGTGGGAGCATGACCGCAGTGCATGGGGGCTTGGCCACAGAGTGTGGAGCATGGTCGTGGAGCGTGGGGGCATGGCCAGGGCATGCGGGTGCGTGGCTATGAGCTGGGACGCCTGAAAACATTGCCGCCCGAGGTGAAGTACTCCTCCGCCCCCATTCCTACGCAACTGTGTAAACCTGCCTTTGCACTTTCTTCCAAGTCTTTACTATTTCCTGCCAGTACTACGATGTCATCTGTATATCTTAAATTGTTGATGTTCCTTCCTCCAAATTTCATGACTCCTTCCACTGAGTCTAATCCTGCTTTCTGTATGATACTGTCACAGTCAAGGCGACGGTGAAGCAGATGTGGAGGCAGAAGCTGGATTTAATAGCTTTAGTAGTAATAACTCAAAGAGGTTACTTCACCAAATGTCAGCGTAAACAAACAGCAAGTCTCTGGAATGGCAAACTCAAAGCAGCTAGGTCCGACTGGAACCAAGAGCCCACAATACGGGGCACAGATTCACAGTTGGTAGACTGTTGTTGCCCTATGCCCACCCCTCACAGCGTCTGACTTAAATAATCAGTTGTAGCCCAGCTGAGGCCAATCACATGTCCGTTGGCCCAGCTCACAGTTGGAGCCCCTCAAGCCACCGGGGCCAAGTCATCAATCGCTTTTCCCGTAGTTGCTGAGACCTCTGGACCGCCCCCTTCTCCAGTTGCCTCTGGAGGAACGTGGGGGGAGGTGTCAGGGATTCCAGGCAGGGAACCCTGGGAAAATGGTCAGCCCACTGCAAAGATGTTGCATCATGCCCCAGCTGTGGGTAATTGCAAGGTTGCATAAGAAACTGGGGTCGTGTGCAGATGGTAGAGGGAGGTGTGCAAACCTCTACCTGATTGGTTGTAGATATGTATATAACAAAGCAACGCCAGTATGTATTTCTCTGTTGACCAAACCTGGTGCCTGGCGCAAGCTTTTGTCCATCTGTCCTATGTTTTGTATATAACGGAACTTTGCTACAAGATAAAGTGCCTCCTGTTTTGGAAGAAACTCCTCCGTGTGTGAGTATCCTTACTGGGGAACAAGGCTGCTGCTGTTGGCTCGCTGAACTCTGGGTTTTCCGCTGCGTTTCCATGGGGCTGAAACTCCTATCATCCCCAACAGGGGGGTCCACTGCAAACTTCAGACTGGAGTCAGAAACACTGGCCTCTGCCCTTGGAGCACAAACGTCTGCGGCAGGTGCTGGCCTGGGCTCCGCACCAGGGACCACTGTGGAGTCGCAGGTAGACTCCTCCCTAGGCTCTGAAGGAGACCCCCTTTCCAAGGGCCCCTCCAAGGGATCCTCCCCAGGCTCTGATGGAGCCCCCTGTCCCAAGGGCCCCTCCAAGGGATCCTCCCCAGGCTCGGAGTCCAAGTCCGAATCGGGAGCGAGATCAGCCTGGCTCATGACAGATACATTCAGTGTACAAGTTAAATAGGTTTGCTGATCAAGCCATGAAATGAAGAGGCCACACAAAAAGACTTGGGTTAAGCACAGACAGCTTTATTTGACCCATTGCCTATGTAAAGTTAGAGAAATGAAAGCAGAGGAGACCTAGCGCAGGAACAGCTAAGGCAAGTGGTCCCCCCAGATCTCTCCCACAGCTTCCCCTGGGTGAGCACCAAGGTCCTAGGGTGAATCCATGTAGCTGTGTTACACCCCAAAGTAACCCTAAGAGAGGGCCCCTAAATTGGCATGACTTCCCCCATATTGGATATTGGCTAGCAAAGGTCAGTT
This sequence comes from Cyclura pinguis, assembly GCA_030412105.1. Lineage (NCBI taxonomy): Eukaryota > Metazoa > Chordata > Lepidosauria > Squamata > Iguanidae > Cyclura > Cyclura pinguis. The sequence goes on along the minus strand of CM059599.1, from coordinate 242,141,871 downwards.
GCAAGTAAAATTGGTTTTGAATTCAATTCTCAAGACCAACAACGCCTTTGCTGCTGTATGGGGATGTAGACAGCATCCCTTAGGCTAAGGGACAACGACCTATTGTTCTCAGTCATGTATCTCTAGGCAGCCACTATAGACTCTCTCTTTGATTAACAAAAAGGTTGCCTCAGCCCCCAGCCACGCTGACGAACTTTGCGAGGATAGACAATCAACGTCTATCAATTTGGAATGATAATCCTATCATGTACCTGGACTTTCCTGGGAGAAACAATACCGAGGAGAGGTTGTGATATTTGCCTAACAGCATATTCCACAATCATTGCCCATTAACGCCCCTTTGCTGGCCTGTACACAGCCTGAGGACAGAAATTGGCTATAAAAATCCTCACTTTTTTGAGGCTCTTCGGAGAGCCTCCCAGACCGGACAAGGGCCCGTTTCGCTGCTACCGAGGTGTCCCACTTAAGCCTCTCAGACGCTGCTGAGAGCTAAATGCGACTCGCTTATTTGACTCGCTGTGAAACCCCGCTGCTTCCAGCCTTCCAGCCCCAGGATCCAGCCTCCCCTTGGTGCTTTACACCGAGTCTTTGCTAATCTTCTCCTTTCCAGGACGCCTGGACTAAGGTCCGTATGCCCTCTCTCCCCAACTGCCTCTCATTTCCAACTTTGTTGCTGTAGCCCTTGTGTGATTGTAGGACTAGTTGTTAATGTGTGTTGTGCTTTTCCTTGTTAGTTTTAATAAATTTACTTCAGACTGTTCCTCTGACTCTTACGTGGTTCTGACCCCGTAGACATAGGGCTAAAGATCCCTTGCCCTGACCTCTTGCAAGCTTTGAGTGTCTCTGTCAATTCCCTTGATTTGAAGTCAGTTTGGGTGTCCTTGAGATACCCCCAATTTTCAGGGTAACAGGTGGGTTGAAACTTTGGCCAGGCACTTCTGAAAGGCAAGCCGAAGAGTACATCCCTCCTTGTCACAGGACCTGAAGTGAGAGCAAATTTCCAGGACAGCCTCAAGGACAGCCTCCTTCCCTACCCCATCCCACCCTGTGTTTCAGGACAAGAGAGGCAGATCTAGAGGCTTATCCAGAGGCTTATCCTTCACTGAACTGGTGTCATAGCTGTTCACTGAAGTCCTACTTTCTTCCCCTCCTTGTAACCTGTCAGTCTGAACCTATTCAAGACACCACCCTGTAGCCAATTATCCAGTCCCCTGCAGCAGTGTAGGGTAAGGAAAGAAGCGGCAGGAGGGGGAAAAATTCCTTCACCGCTCCTAAACAAGCAGCAAGCTTACACTGCATTAAAGGCAGTGGGTGTCACTGAATTGCAGGAGTGAGGCAGGGGCAGCTCTGCCTTAAGTAGGCTCCTTGCTCTGCTTCCACTCCAGCTGTCATGGCATCCTGTGCCATGATGTCACTAGGTGGCCTCACTTAATGCATCGCTGGGCAACCAGATGGTGTGGAGAAGTGAAGAAAGATAAAATGCAGCCTTGCCTGAGTCTCTTGCCAACAGGAAAATGTTCAAATTCTCTATGTTCTCTCCCGATGGTAATCTCTTATTCTGAGTACATGTTATTAAGACAATCAAATGTTGTGGCATACTCATTTCTTTTAGAGCATTCCATGGCTTTTCATTATCTACACAATCAAAGGTTTTGCGATGATGTATGAAATGCAGGCTGATTTTCTTCTGAAATAACTTTCACTCCATTGATTTTTGAACAAAAGAAACACAGCAAACAGAATAGAAGCAGTATCACTGTCATTAACTTAATCTCTAGATGCAACTTTTCCTAGAAAATACTGTTAAGTATAGATGAACTCTAACTAATGGTTCCATGTTGAACAGCAACAGGTTTTCAGGATTTCTGCTCTTTTCGCTTCTAAGTGTTTGTATTCTCTACTCACATTCATTTTCCAAGACTTAGGAACAGCATATTACAAATGGAAAACTATGACTAAAATATGTGTGAAATAAAGATAAAATATTTATATTTATTTACCTGCATGAAAATCTATACCCACAGCAAATGAAGTTCCAGATATTGGCATTAATGCATCTGTTTTATCATTTGGATCAAGGGGAACACCCCTAATTCCTTCATGAACAGAATACATGAGGAATGATTCTATGCCTGAAGAAAATATACACAGAAACATGAAAAATTATTTCAATAGTTGTTATCTGAAGATTACAAAATAATAGTGATAATAATGATAATAGGAAGGAGGAGGAGGAGGAGGAGGAGGAGGAGGAGGAGAATTAAAAATGTTTAGGACAAGCAAGATAAAACACCAGAACCATACTGATGAGCCAACTGAGGCAACATGAGAAAAAAAGAGAGGAGCAATGCAGAAGAGCCTGCGCTTGTGCTAATAATTATGTTTAAATTGAAGTGTCAGCTGCAGCAAGTCCAGGAGCCCCTTCTATGTCTTGGGATCCTAGGCACATTTCCTTGGAGAAAGTTCCACTAAACTTTGTTACGGGGTTCACTTGTGAGTAGATAAGTATAGGATTGCTCTATTGGTCAATCATCCAAAACCTCTGCATCAATTTAATAAACGCCAGAATTGCCGGACAGAGCTTGTGAGGTTATTTTTCAAACAGTAATTTGTCCCATAACATTTTTCAAAAACTAATTTGTTGGGGGAAAAAAACTAATTAAACTCCCAAATAGGGAACCTATGAGAGCCCTGTGTTGTCACTGAGTTACTAATTTGGGTGAGGGGGGCAGTATGTTGCTCATAACGTGACCATAATGTTATTTTTCTGTGTTTTATTTGATACTAAAGGTCTTCCTCCACTCAGAACAGCATAGGACCCTGACTGCTGTCTGAGGCTGTTCCTCAAAGCAGAATACAAGGCTACCGGATAGCAGCACTCTCACTGTCACAGAAATTGTTAGTGGTAGATGATACCACTTCCTAAAGTGGACAAAAAATTGTTTTATTCAAGCCTTATAAATACTCTAAAGACACCTGCTCTCATCTGATCTTAGGAGCTAAAGAGGGTCATTTCTGGTTAGTACATGGATGGAAGACTGCCAACAAATACCAGGTGCCATAGGTTGTATTTTGGAGGAAGCTACTGGCAAAACCACTCTAAGTGTTCCTTGCCTGAGAAAACCCTGTGAAATTCATGGGGTCACCATAAATTGACAGGAGACTTGCTGGTGCATTTAAACACAGCTTTATAGTCCCATTTAGCTAGCAGTGAGGGAACCATGCTTTTCTGAGTGGTGTGGTGTTTTAGTGGAAGAAGAAGAAGAAGAAGAAGAAGAAGAAGAAGAAGAAGAAGAAGAAGAAGAAGAAGAAGAAGAAGAATCATCATCATCTAATCATCTTGTTTACTATAATGAGATAATCAGTAATATCTTCCTGCTACACACAAAGATGAGTAATGTTAAGGAAGCATTACTCAGTGTCCAAGGCCATCTGGGTTGTTGTGTAACCCATGGCCACGCAAAGGTGTTGGCCTCGTTAACCTAGAAAAGTATTTCCACAAATCATGTCATTATTTGTAATGAGTTACTTCCAAGCTCTGGACAGGATGCAGTTTATTCCTACTAAGCAAGTGAGTGGAACACTGCCTGCACATTTATCAAGTTTGAGTTTTTTTTGTAGTTGTGGGCTGAAATAAATAATTACAGTTTATTTTAAAAGCAGTCTTTATAAAAGAACTAATTAATTACACAGTGAATGCAGTCTACCAATGCAGCAGATCAATACGTATATCAATAAAATATAGCACTGATCGTAAAGTCAAACTGGGGGAAATCTAAGGCAGAAAGAAGCTAATAGCTACAGTTATCCCAGGTGCTATGAATGTTTACATTACCTTGGTAGCTTATTACTGGATATATATTTTCTAACCATTAGTGTGGTGGTAGCAAACACCAGTAAAATATTAGGAACTTTTAAAATCACTAGTTGTGGAATGATAAGAGCACATTTCAGTTATTAGATTTAGAAACACAATTCCACAATCTAAATATCTGTATATTAATCGATTTTAAATAAGTTCTGTAATGATAAGAACAAGTTTTCATTTTTTAAATATAGAGAAACAGTATAAAAATCTATATATTTGTTAATTTTAAAAATCTTCTATTGAGGAAATCTTGAAATTATATGTGGTAAAGCATGCAAACAATACACCTGCAGCAAATGTTTTCCCTTTGAACTATTCAGTAATAGATTTCTTAGGAAATCAATCTTTGTTTTTCTTTAAAAAAATCATTTACCCAATATTTTATTTTATTCTATTTTCAAATACAAATCATTGTACCTTGACATGACATCCGGTTTTTCCGAAGGTTGTACCCTATTGTGCACAAGCATGTTCTGGTTGATTCTGATGTTGGTAAACAGAGCTGGGAACATCCTCCATTATTGTGTTGACAAGAATTGCTACCTATCACACAAGACAAAAGAAAGAAAACTGTATAGCTTGTCATACAACTTTGTGTAGAATTCTGGTATTTAAGTTCTTATATTGCAGATCATCACAGAAGAACACATTTCTTGGGGAGCTCCATTGTGTTGTTATTCGGGGGGTTTATGTATCTCACCTCTTAACAGTGGAATCTCCATTTTGTCCCAGAACTCTGGCTAACCCAAAACACTTATACTTTCAGATTTCACTGTTCCTTTTCAAAGTACCCAAGATAATTTTTAAATTGATCCCTGGTGGCAAATATATATTTGTCGTTGTATACCTGCAAGCCATTTCCCACTTACAATGAACCTAAGGTGTCCCTGTCATAAGGTTTTCTTGGCAAAATATGTTCAGAGGGGTTTGCCTTTGCCGTACTCTGAGGGAATGTGCATGGGTGTGTCTAGGTATGCATATGTAATTAAATTTTCTTGGAGTGCCAGCACCGCTATCTGTGTATTCATTAGTAGTTGACAACAGTAATTAAGGAAACTAAACCCAATGTTTTCCCAGGGTACAAACTGCAGCCTACTACACATCTTTCCACAACTTTTGCTCAGTATCCTAGATTCTACTTTTTGTTTGAGAAACAATTAAGCTTACTTCATCAACTGAAATTTTAAAACTATGTTTCACCAGGAATAGCGGTGAGTGAGCTGCACCTGAGCTGGGCTTTGCTCCTTCACCCTGCAGTGAGCGAACCTCCCTTTGTCCCTGCCTTCTTCCTTCAGTTTTATTTCTCCCATTTGTGTTTGTTACTGGTTCAGTCAGGACTAAGGATGAATAACTCTGATCCTCTTGCATTCATGTATGCACCAAACCTCATGCTGTTACCAAGGGACACAAGAAGCCACAGAACAATTGAGGAAATGCAAAAATTGTCTAAAAGTGAGTAGAACTTTTCCATGAATCTCTGGATACAATCCTGTTAGCACTATAAACAAACATAATACAGCATACCTTGCTGTGCGGCTTTGTCATATATTTTCATATGTACAACTCCTGATGTTTTGTTTCGCAGGACTGTGGGATTCCTTCCATCTTTTTTATTGCAGGTACCTAACTGGCCTAAGTTTTGGTCTGCCCACCATAGTTTCCTATCTGCAAAAATAAAATTATAGGATTTTTTTTTTTGAAAACCTTTCTAAAAATTGATAACCACAAGCAGTATTTTAAATGCCTACATGAAACTTAGCTAAGTAAATCTATTATATGCACAAGATGGAAAAAAAAGAGTATTACTTAATGTAAAACTGCCTGATTCCCAAACATCATGATTTATTTTTCAAAGTTTATAAATAATGTAGCAGTGGCAGCGGATATTAAAACAAGATCTAGGAATAAGGACAGTTCTCTCTAACAACAGCACCAACAACTGCAAATATTTCCAAACACCCCAATCTCTTTCTTTAATTGCTTTCATTACTTTTAATAAGAAAAAGATCAAAACTATTTTCAAGATAACAAAATATGCCATTTTTCACCAGAACAATTGCCTACTGTAGCAGGAATTCTAATTCTGGTGCTGAAAATCACCTTTAGAAGTAACTTCTGGTTTTAATTTCTAGGTTTTTCATGGCTGGGAGCCAGGGCTCCTGAGATCATTTGACCAAAGCCATTAATCAAGAAACAGCAAATAATCCTTTGGAGGCATGTTTTTGGCCATAAAACATACAGATAAAGAATTGAGGCATAGGGATTTGGGTGGGCAGGCATTTTGGGGGATTAATAAAAGAAGTACTGGGGCCACATGCTGTCCAAGGTTGCACTTTGCCCGTTCCTGGAGTGAGTCATGACATCATGCCATTGAATAACAGGACTTCAAGACTGGTACAAGTAGAATCTTATCCTTTTCTTTCAGTCTGAAAAGACTGTCTAACTCACTGATGAAAAGCCATCAGCAATACTGTACCAATGACTGGAACAGATGGTACATTATATAGAGTATTATGAAAAGGGCCTTGTTAGAGCAGCACTAGCTACAGCCATGAGCACTGCTTCTTATTGAACAAGATGAACAATCTCACCAATCTCTGTGCTTCCTTTGACAAAATTTTGTGGGAAAAGGAGAAGCCACAGAGATTTTAAAGGTATAGGACAACTACATCTCAGTTGTTTTTCACAAAATAATTCATATCTTGATAACACTAACTTATTCTTAGACAGGGAGATCATTGTTAATACAGATTCCAGATATTTAAGCTCATTCCCAAAGCTATCATTCAGGCAAGCAGTATATCAACATAATATACTTTCTATTATACCCTTCAACATCAGTTTTCAGAGTGGCTTTCAAATAGAATGACACCCACATACCAGTATGAAAAACTAAAATCAAAACATAAACAGTGGTTAAAAAAAAAATCAGAACTAAAACTAAAGCATCAAAACTATTCTATTTTTCCAGGCAGCATCTGACTGAAATTCTTTATTTTATACAATTTGTCATAGATGTTTTACCTTATATAATGTAATAAAATAGGAGGTATAATATTTAATTACATTTTACAGGAGTGATTTACAAACAAATCTTAATGGTTTAATTTGCTGACCGGTCATGGAATAATGAGACCAGACAAAGAAAACCGGGTTGGAAAGGACCACTTTATTTAACCTAGAACCCACTTAAACTGAGTTGAACTTGGAAAGGTGCAAAAAGGGGGAGCAACCTAGTGTGGGATCAGCTGAGGCCAGGTCTCACCCCATGACTCCATCTCAGACTTTTTCTGGTGAACCACCTGAGCCTCAAAGGCAACCCAACAGCTGGGTTATTCCCCATCTGGCTAGTCACTGGAAGGTAGACTCAAGGAACTCCACTCTCAAGTCATAGGACTCAAATGAGAGCCTCAGAACCTAAAGAGGCAGATCTAGGGCCCCCCCCTTCACCAAAAGGGTATCAAAGAGTTCTCACTAACTCTTATTTCTCTCTCCAATACCTACCAAGTAACCACCTATTTATAGATTTTTTAAAAAAAACAAAAAAAGGTAAAAGGGACTAAAAATTTCTACCCATTCCCAAAATGACCAACAAAACTCACACTACATGGGAGGTGGGTCAAAGCATCCTCCAAAAGCAAGTGAAGAGGAGTGGATGGAGCTATTAAACCCCCTAACTCTGCCCCCAAGTGCCTGGTGCCATGGTACATTGAGCTTCACATCATCAACACTGGCTGCTTCTCCATGGAGGCCAGCAAAAGTGAGTGCTCCCTTGCAGCACCTTGTGCCTTCTGGGTCTGAATCTGTATAATCATCAAAACTTTCAGCTTCTACTATCCTCTCTACTATTTAGTCTTACAAAACATAGGCCCTTTCTGCAGCTTACCTATGTCTGGTGCGGGTGCGCGGGGATCATGCGAGCAGCCTCTTCTGTGAGGCACTCGCGTCCCCGCTGCTCCTGCTCTGCAGCAGCTGCCTGCTGGCTGGCAGATAGCATGAGGGCTCTGCCTCTTCCTTCCGCAGTGCAGCCCGGTATTTTCCCAGGCTGCACTGGGGGAGGAAGCATGAGGGCCGCATCTCCAGAGGCTCTGCACGGACAGTAAGTGTGTGGGGGCCCCCAGAGCGACGCCCAATCACGCATCATTTTCGGCCAAAAGCCAAAAATGATATATTGCGCGATTGGCGCCTGCTGGCCCTGGCAGCGTCGCATGATTGCGAGGATGTCATATGGAATGCTCCTCGCAATCGCACGACACTCCGCAGGCCCTTTCGCATGACAAATGTCTTGCGAAAAAGGGCCATAGAGTCAACATTAATTTCTCTGGAAATTTCTAAGAAGTATTATATGTTGTCTTGGATCCACTTATGTGCTCAGTTTAGCTCTGCTGGTACTGAAGGGAGGAGGTTGGACAGTAATTTCTTTGGTTGCCTCATCTCCAGCCCTTCCATTCAAAGAGGAGAGAGTCTAAATCCCATTGCACATGGTAAAAAGGTAGGAAACACATAAATAAATAAATAAATCTAAATAATAAATCAGTTAAATAAATACGAATACAAATTGGTGAAATAGACAAAATTTTCTTGTTGGTGTTTTCTTGTTGACAAAAGCACATCCTTCTCAGTCTACATCATGCTCCACATAAGTACCACGATCTGAACATTGAAGTCTATTATTATTGTTATTGTTATTATTCATCTTACCCACCTCTTCCCATGGATCAAGGGGCCGGGAAAAGCAGATTGAAATACAATAAAATACGACAACAAATAGATACTACCTAAAAACACCAATTAAAATACATAACCACTTAAAAGTGCATAACATCAGTGAAAAGAGCACACACAATCGATTGAAACAATGAATTTATAATTTAAAAACTTATAGTTTAAAAATCATCTGGCTAAATCTGCTGGAAGAGATTAGTCTTTAGTGCTGTTATAAACTCAGGCAATGTATCCAGCTCTTGAGTGTGTTTTTGCAGGTCATGCCACAGTTTGGGGGTGGCTGAAGAAAAAAGTCCTTTGGGCAACAGTTGTCATCCTAGTCCTGACTGACTGAAGTAAATATCCACCAGAGGACCTGAGTGTATGAGGTAGATTATACAGTAGGGAGGTGATTCCATAGGTAACTTGGACCCAAATTACATAGGACTTTACAGATAACAACCAGTACTTTGTGCTTTGCCCAGAAATGAATTGGCAGCCAGTAGAGTGATTTTAATATTGTTGTAATATGATCACTCCTAGATGTACCAGTAACAAATCTGGTTGCCATGCTTTGAACTAACTGAAGTTTCTGAATTTGATACAGAGGTAGCCCAATGTACAGCACATTGCAAAAGTCCCTCACTATCACCTTGCCTAAAAAAGGAAGATTTGAAACTCGTCTACAGTTATTAAAGTCCAGGAAATCCAAAGAGGGCTTTTTTTTTAATTTGTTCTTAGAATCAGCCTTACTTTTAAATAAGATGGAAAACTTCCCATCATGCGAGATGCAGTAATAATATACTGCAGCTGAGCTCTAACTGCATCTTCTCCTTGGACAAAAGCCAAGAAGAGGGACGGAGAGGACAGGCTGCCCACGTTATTCATCTTAGCAGCTTGTCCACATTGATGATACTCAACAACTTAAAGTAGTCCAATGTAATCCTACTTACGAGTAGCTAGACCTATTGTCAGCTTCTGCAATAATGACAGGATCTAACTCAGCTCATATCTAAGAGATTCTATCTATGAAGTGATGGTTAAAAGCATCAAAGAGAACTGCAGAAGATTCCAGAACTGGATTCAGGAGGGAAGGTGTTTAAGTTAGACCTGTCACCACTCTGATTAGCTCAGACGGACATGAATTTACAGACACAAATCGTACAGAGAAGAAGGTTTTCTTCACTGCATGTACTGCCACCTTATAGAACAAAGATGTTCTCTATATTGTGTCTTGTCAGATATAAATGAAGTCTTCCACTATCTACCCTCCAGTCATTGTCCTTCCAGTTCCAGCTCCCTGAGGTCATCTGTACACCAAGGAGCTCAATTAGTAAGGAAGTGGAGAGGATATTTGGAAACAATTATGTTAATAACCGTATTCAGGTCTTGACTCCTTCTATTTACTGAGGCTTCAGTGAGATCATTGGTGATACCAGCCATAAAACCCTCTAAGGCTTTCTGGAATCCTGAAAGATCCATTAGCCTTTTAGGGTGGATCTTCTTAATAGGTCTATCATCACTATGTGGGACAGATAGTAGTTGTGATGCCAACTCTGACCAGAAAATGATCTGTCCATGACAACTGACAGGTATTAATCACTTTTGTCCACAGATCTTTCTACTCAGAATTGAAAACATCATCAAACTTGTAGCCTGATGAACGTGTGGACTCCAAGACCAACTGGGACAGGCCCATGTTTATCATGGATGCCATGAACTCTCAAGCTCCAATTGGCAGACTGGTCTTGAATGGAATGTTGATATTGCCCAAGACCAAAAGTCTAGGTGACTCCAACACCAACACCAAGACCAGTTCTGTGAGTTTATCAGGAAATCTGATACACACTGGGGTAGATAGTTCACCAAGAGAATCTCCAGTCTATCCCTGGCCTTCAGACTTAGGTACACACATTCAATGTGATCCAGTTCCCTAACAGGTTATCTGGTCAGGCTAAAATGATATTTATGGACAACAGTTAATAACCTGCTCATTTTCCTTCACCTACTCACTGGCATAGTATCCTGCTGGGGAAGCATGAGTCCATGTCAGGCCACTATCATCTCCTTGCCATTCTGTAGAACATGCTAGATGGGTATCCTTATCCATAAGGAAGTCATAGATTATGTTTCCTTTGTTTTTAATTGACCCAGTATTTCACAGGAACAAGGTGAGGTTTTGTGGGTGGCTTGGTTCACTCTCCAAGTTCCCTGGCATGTCAGGGTAACTGGAGGTATTAAGATCCTCTCTCCTTCCTCTGTAACAACACTTTGCCCTGCCATCACCATATCTCCCTCAGCCCCTCTAATAGGATTGAATTGTGCATTTTTAAAGCTGCTTTTCTCCACAAAAAATTAGACAAGAGCACAATTAGACACCATTCAGTAAGGAATTGGCTGCAGCTTCATTTCTAAAACAATACCGGCTGATCACACACTGTAAATCCCAAGTGGTTTCTGAGACTAAGGTTCTTTACTCCCTTATATACTTTAGCAGCTTGAAAGCAAAGGGAACTGTTGAGGTGATCTCTGCAAGAGTTTACAAAGTCATTCTGAACTCTTAATGAACATAGATAAATTGCACCTATCAAGGGATCCTGAAATTTGCAGGTGATTTCCCATTTTTTTGTTATATATGCAAGTAAATATAGCACAACAAAAATCTTAGCTTTGCTGCATGAGAAGAATTTGGCTTGTAAATACTAGACTGAAGTTTTAGAAGCAGTTTGTGGGTGTATGTGCCTTCGAGTCACCTGATGGAGACGCCATATATTTCATAGGGTTTTCTTAGGTAACGAATGCTCAGAAGCAATTTGCCAAATCCTTCCTCTGAAATATAGCCTACAGCACGGGCTATTCATTGGCTGTCTCTCATCCTAATATTAACCAGGCTGACCCTGCTTAACTTCCAAGATGAGACAGGATCGGGTTACTTTAGCACGTCTAGGCAAGCTACTAGAAGTACCATATACTTGTAGATGATACAGATATAAATAACACAGGTAAGGGAATCAGACAAAATATTTACATACACTTTCCCTTGAAATCTTCAGTTTTAATGGAGTTCTACATATTATTTTTCAGACAAAGATCTCAGACTGGGATGTTTATTAGCAACCATTATTAAAAATATTATTTCTGTGATAAGATACATAATGAACAGCTGCCTGCTGTAGTAACAGAGCACATGAAATCTAGAAATTTTAGTTTTCATGTATTTGTTCTCTCCAGAAAACTTGTCCTAAGAGGGAAAAAAAGGCAGCTCATCTCCTGAAAATCCTCCAGATGTATCCACAGTTTGAGCTAGAGACCAGCCAAGAAATAATAAAAGCTGTTCTGAGTACTTGGAGGGACAGGGGATATGGATACAGTTGGTTAAGACAGCAGTGCACATGTATAGCAATTTTAATTTGCAATATTTATCAATGAAGCATGAACTCTTGCTTTTTTCTAGCTTGTAATTGAATGGTAAAGATCACTGAGACAATGGAAGGATCAGCTCACACTCATCTTCATTCCATGCAGTGATCCTGCTTGTTTTTGTGAATCAGACACTATAACCGAAAAAACTAAGTCCCAGGAGTGAGCAAATGAAACAAAGCAGGTCAAATTATGGAAGGACTGAAAATCTTCTCCTCAAAAACAAGGAAAATTCTGAGGGCCAAGTTCTTTTTCAGTGCTGTGGCTCACCCCTTTCCCCTTCCTTAACATTCTGGTAGTTATGTTTTCTTTGGTAGAAGTAGGATTTCTCATGCAGATAGCATTTCCAGAATAATATTCCACTGCACCAGTGTCAACTTCTTACAAGCCATACCCTTTCAAAAGCCATTATGCAAAATTATTTTTAAACCTGAAATACACAGTATTGTAATAATCCAATTAGGCAAGGAGAAATGTCTGGAAATTACACACACACACACCCCAGAGATTTCTAAACTATACATGTCTAACCTTTCATATTAAATGTGCTTCTACGCACAGTTAATTCAAATTTTGTAGGAGTGGGAGCAACATATTCATAACAGTCCCTACTAAATATGCGAACTGGAAACCAGAGCAGCTATATTTAAATCATTGTTACCTACACAACTATTTCAGATATAAAGCATCAGCAGTAAATATTTTGTTTTTCCTTAGCCATATTTCACATGTATACATTTAAAATTATTTCCAGGAATACTTTCTTTGCATAGTCTGCTTGAAAACCTCACCAAACTAGGCCGATTATATTTTCCTTCAATGTGGTAATAGATCAAAAGAAAGTTAATTAGCACTCTGTAGGGATAGCAAGAATATTTGAAAATATTCAAAAAATGATTGCAAAGTTGGAATCGTGGACTAAAAAATCTATTTTCTATTCAAGGTTTCTTCTGTGCAAAATTTGCACATGGCTGTTTTGCACAGAAAACAGCATTTTTGCATATAAGACAGCATTTTTATATATACATATATACAGAGAGAGAGAGAGAGAAAGAGAAGGAAAGCAGTATGTCTAGGCAGGAATATCATCTCCCGTGCAGAGAATGCTGAAATTGGGGGTTTACTCTGCTTGAAATTTGCAAGTGGCTGATTTACATAGAAAACAGCATTTTCTGTGCAGGAAATAGTATTTCAGTGTAAAAATATTATTTACTTCGAAGAACCCCTTTTTCTTGTTTTGTTTCCTCTGGCCCCTTGCCAAAAAATGCTATTTCTATACGAACAGCTGCATGTAAATTTTGTGCATGATACCTTCTGCACTGTGAATAGCATTTGAAACTTTGTGGCTTTTGAAGATCTTCTTGCAGCAGGAAGAACATTGCTAAAATTACTTGTTGCTTAATTCCAGAAGAAACTTAAGGAAGAATTACATCCCTAGCACTTTAATAAGAAAAGATGGTGGTTTCTACTTCCTGTGTAACAATTTACATTTTTGAGTAATAGTGGTGACTTCTAATACAATCATTCTGTGAAAAATTTATTCTGTATAAATATATTCTAAATACTTTGAAAGATTAAGGTATAATATATATTTTCTACATGGATAAAACAGAAAAATGGTGACAGAAATAGCATAAAAGAAAAGGAAAGATCTAGATAGAAAGCTCTAAATCAGAACTTGAGAACTACTCAAAAGCTGTGATGCAAATCTCCAAGTATGATTAGAGCATGGAAAAGTTTTGTTTCATTTTGTTTTTGGTGGAACTACAACTTCCAGAATCTCCTGGACAGTGTTGCTTGTAGCCATGCTAACTGGAGGATTCTGTGGCCATTTCTGCACGACGGGGCTCTTGCGAGTTGTTCTGTCGCAGTCCTGCCAGTGAAGGGAGCATGACAGGAATGTTACCCACCCTTCCTGCAGAAGGGAGCACAATGGTCACATCTCTTCCTTCCCAGGTATTTCCCAGGTTGCACTGGGGAAGGAAGCATTGCTATCATGCTTCCTGCCCTACCACAGGACAGGTAGGTACAGGAGTGTTGCACAATCACAGGCACTAAACAAGGTTTAATCCATTTAGAAATACCCTATGAGCGCTACGCATGGGGATGGGATGGCAGCAGGCCCTCATCATTGTGCAGAAGCACAACCAGCCAACCGCTGCCATCCTGTCCCCATAGTAGGACAGCCCCATCATGCAGAAATGGTCTGTGAGTTTTAGTTCAATAAAGTAATTTGTTTAAGCATTGAGCCTCTCCTGGCTGTGAAACCACCATACTCTCACAGGTCTGCATGCATCACACACACACACACACACACACACACGCACACACACATAAGAAAAGAAGCGAGGAAACATGATCATTCACCATATATTCTAAGTCTAAACAAAGTCAGTGTTCTGAGCAAAGCAAACTCACTAAAACCAATAGGTCAATCCTGTCTACATTAGTAATGTTGTATCAAAGCTCTTCTGTTTTAACATGCCAGGTCCATCCATGTATAAATGCTTCAGGATTTCAAAAATAATTGTAGCAATAAATGCAACCAGTGATTATGTTCACTGTGGTCACCAAAACGTGCTATCCACAACCTTCACTATCCCAGTAATGGGGCTGGGGGAAAGTCAATCAACGGCTAGGATTGAGAGCCAGAATCTATTGACTGCAGTCATGCCCCAGAAATATTCAGATAGCTGTCCCTATACAGTTAATAGTTACAAAAAAATTCTAGCTCTGTATCAGGTCCTATGCAAGGTAACTACCATGGTGAAAGGGAATTTCCCTGAGGAATCCGAATAACATGTCTTCTGCAGTTCAACACACCTCAATAAAACATATATTGGTCAGACTCTTCTGCCTATTGTACTACTAATTAAGGTTGTTGTTGTTTCAATAAATAGTAAATAGTCTCTAGACCACCTACCTCTCCTGCTAATTCCAATCATGTTATTAGACAATCCTGTTATCTTTGTTCTCAGATCACAGAATCATTTTTCACAACAGACATTAGAATTAGAAGACAATTCAGCATAGGGTAATCTCATCACTAGCCCTTAGAGTATTGGCCTTCTTTGCAGTCTCCTGCACCTATACAATTAAAAAAAATTCAAAAAATCAAAACAGAATTCTCAAAAAATAGCCACATGCTATTGCTTTTATATCTAAAGTGACAATGGCTGAAATTCAATGTTAGGCTACTTAAATTCCACCATAACCCAATAGGGTGCAGGGCTGCCCCCAATGGCCTCAATCCAAATGTTAGTCCCATCTAGAGCAAAGCCACTGAATGAAGGGGAACTTGGTAAGCCAGCATTTCAATAAGTTCCATCAATATAGACAGTTCCAGTAAAAACTGTGAAAAAAGATGAAATTGATTTGGGCTTAGGAATTAACAATTCCAGTCATAAGATCTGATTTACTGTGTTGAAAAATTGGAATAAACAGACTAGTTATGCTAAAGGAAATTCTTCTATTATAATCTGAAGGCAACTATTTTTCAATTCAATGCACAGTAGAATACAACTCTACTTACTATATTTAAACATCAGTTTAGCATGTATGGAGAAACTTTCAATGATTCTTAAGTGTTCTTCATTTGTTCTTAAATCCTAACTTATTAATTTGCTGAAATCTGAAATGTCATTTGAAAGGATCATTAGCTACATAATATTACATTACACTTCTTTAAAAAAGACAGAGTATCAGAGAAATGCTAATAGATACCTGCACTACGAATATGAATTTGCTAGCAAATTACTATTTTATATTTTAAGTAATAGTATTTTAGAATATGTCGTCATTGTAGTTAAATTAACTCAAATGTTTCCCAATAATTAAAATTCAGTTCTGTAACTGGTTGATAATATTTAAAGTATAACTTGTTATAAAACAGACAAATAAAATGAATACTACTGCTACACCAGCACTGTATGTTTTCCTCAGAGAGTTCAAGCAGTAGCCTGAATGCAAATATTGATGGACCATTAATTTTCATTAATGATGATTTGAGTACTTAGGGAAGGCAGCAATACACTGTACTTCGAACTGGGCAAATTGCCTGGATATATTTCACATATTATTGTTAATATGATTAAGAATATTATGGTAATTAGAAAACCAATGGCTTGGAAAATTTAGCTGTATATATTTAAAATTCTTTGTACTGAATAATGTCTTTCACTGTAATCATATGCAAGTCAAGGCTCCTTGCATTACAAATGACTATTTTGATAGGTATGTGTTTGAAGAAATCATCTATTTTTTAATTAATCTGTCTGTTGAAATCTAAATGTAATATATAATGTACCAGTTAACTACAACCAGTTACAGGATGAAGCCTTAAAAGCAAGCTACTTGTTTTTCTAGTCATTTTCTACTGCTGTTTCCTACATGGGAAAAAAAACTAAAGTACTTCAACTATTCAATATATTTTCTCATTTGTTTGCAGAAAAATGTACGTATTATTGTGTGGACTATATTCTAGTAAAAAGTCTGTTTCTGTAGTCTCAAATATTGGTCATTTCCACACGGGGTAATTAAAACGGTGCAGTGCGTCCTCCACGGAGGACGTCTGCACCTTGGAGTGGAATGAGTTCAGGCTACTTACTGGAGATCCGCACCTCAGTCTGCTCTGAAACAACCCCATGTGGTCCTCCAAAGTGTTTTTGAAAGACCAGAAAAATCAGATCTTTCAAAGTGCCGGAGCGCACCACTGCGTGCCTGCTGCCTTTTGTAGATTTGCAGACTCGCACCAATGCGAGCCTGTGATCTGCGGAGGGCAGGCTTTAGGCGTGGCGAACTTCAGCGGTTGGTCAGGACCCACGACCAACTGGAAGCCACCATTTTGGAAGCTGGAGCAGTGCGGATCTAGACCACGCACTGCTCTGATTAACCCTGGACCGGACTGAGGAGCCAGAAGATCCAGTGAGTAACAGCACGGAGCGATTCCCTCGCCTCGTGCGGAAATGGCCGCTATTGACAATCAAATTCTAGCTGTCCCTATGAATGTTTTTGCTAGCATATCCTGGGCCATTGAAAAATGACGCACTGAAGAGGAACTTGTTGCCATCACTCAAGAATATGATAGCAAAAAAAGATGGGTAGAAAAGTGGATCACTTCCATTAAATTCTCATAACATTAACTATAGTATGCACGAGTATATTGTACAGGTGTGTACAGAAGTGTGTATCTGGTACCAGTGCATTCTTCAAAATTTGGCTAATTGAACAATGTTAAGAATTCTAATATACATGTTGAGTAGTCTATTTTGTCAATAAGAGAAATAGATTGTAAAGATATTGTTTTTCAGTGTTCAGCTATTGAATTTTTAAATTAACTATTTATGGTGATGAAATCTCTGACAATATGGTTCCTATAAGCAATTCACTGACATAAACACTTGCAGCATATATTCCAGATATTATAAGGCAAATTTGTTTTCCTTTTCTTTGACTTCTTTTTTAATTAGTTGGATAGCACTGATTGGCCATCACCTTGCAACTGTACCTTTTCTTAAGAATAATGCCACAACAGCCCAACAGACTTCCACTCAGAAGTGGATTTTCTGAGAAACATTGTTTAAACTGAGAAGCATTTTAAGGAAGCAAGTTGGAGCTTCTTCTTGACATACTATGTTATTTTACTTATGTGTGTGCATGCAAAAAGTGGGCTTCTGTCTAGATAACATGTTTGATGGAGAAAGAGAAAGGGAGACCTTGGCTGATTACCTTGATGAGATATGTTTTAAGATGATGTCAGATTAACATAATTTTGGTATAGTGTAATTCTAGATTAAGTGCAGCATATTTTTGAATTTATCTGGCATTGCACCAGTAACACATATATGCACTTATCTATCGTTCTCAATATCGTTCTCTTTTTCCATCACTCTCTCTAGCCCACTTCACTCATCAACCCACAATGAGTTGGCCTATAAAGTAGATTTGTAGAGATGAAACTATCCCCATCTTGGAAACCATGAAGTGGCTTTATCGTTACACCTGCTATTTACACATTAGACATAGACAGCCCATGCACATACACAAACAGGGGCTTTCCAATTTTCCTTTTCCCCATCACTTGCCCTAGAATATACATACACAAGACTGTTAGATAAACTAGGAAAAGTCCATTGAACTTTAATTTTAATAAGCAGTAGACTGATGACTAACCATGGAATAACAAGACCAGATACAGAGAATTGGGTTAAACAAAGGGTTCTTTATTTGACCAAGAAACCTATTTACTTTGTGTGGAACTTAATGAAGCAAGAGAGGGGAAAACCAAGTGTGAGATTAGCTGAGGTCAGATATCACCTTTGACCTCAACCTCCCCTGGCTGAAACACTAGGTCCTGAAAGCAGTCCAATAGCTGGGTTACTCTCTGGCCAGACATCTACTGGAAGACAGACCCAAAACATCTTCCCCCCAGGTACCAGGACTTAATTTGATAGCAAAACCCCTAGGTCCACTGCAAGAGTGGACTGCTTCCTCACCCCTGGGTTACAGGACCTATAGAGGCAGTTCCAAAATTCTGCCCTTCATCAAAAGTGGTGGCAAGGTGTACACTGAAATCCTATTTCATCTCTCCCCGCCCCCCACCCCTGTTACCTGCCATGTGACATCCTATGTAGAGGCATTACACACAGCCAATTGATTATTTGTGGGTTATTTTATTTCATTTTTTCAATTTATTTAACTAAAAAATTCTTACTGTATTTACTCCTATCACAGGAAAAAAAATGTTTTCCCTAGGAATCCCTAGATGCTCCAGCACAATTCTATGATCTGCTTCCACCAGAAGTAGGCCACAGAGTTACGCTGCAGAACTTAGATATTCCTAGAGGGAATATTTCTCTGGGGATTTCTAGGTCCTCTAGTGTTACAAGCCCACACATCCCCCAGATCTGATATGGTTTAATTGGCAAAACATATTCACTGGCATTGATATAAAATGACTGTAAGGCCAGGCTGGGCAGAGGAAAAATAGTGGCTGAACATATATGCTGCAAAGTAGGTCAGAGATCCCCTCTAGGCATAGCCAAGGTAATTGTCAGGACAATCACCAGGTAACTCCAGAGGTAATAGGCTTAAACTGAAGCTGTAACATCTCTGCTACCACACAATAGTGACAGGAAGTTCTCACCAAACCACTGACTATTTCAGCCCTTCTTTCTAGCACCTGGACATTTCCCTTCATTGTTCTTTCTCCTGTCCCCTGTTGCAGAGCTATTATGACAGCCATTAAATCTTTGTCACCTAACACTAAGACCATTAACTCCATCCAGACCCCACTGTCCATGTTGCAACTCCCATTGCTGGCTAGGCAAGAAAGCCATTCACACCTTTGCCATCCAGGCAGATTTTGGTTATAAAAACCCTCTGTTTTGAGAAGTCAGATGCAGTATCTCACTTGCTGAACACCACACTGTCGTTTTGATGTCTGAACAAGTACTGTTATTAGGTGCAAATCTAAGCCACATCGATGCTTTCGTCACTACTCTCTGGATCAGGAATCACTGCTGATGTCCTAAAACACTACTATCAACAACTTTCTTCCTTTCTCTTTTGGTTATCTCTTGTGTGAGTGTTTGGATATTTTGCATGCAGGATTGAACCTCTTTCAATAAAACACATTTTAGCTTATTTTGAATGTCTGGCTGTTTTTTTCCCTGTTGTTACCCTGTAAGCATTGCTGGAAGATCTCATTAGGTTACCCCCCTTTTACTGGCCTCCTAATTTGAACTAATTAATTCCCCATTGTCATGTGGAGATACTCACATTGCACATGGACTCCTGAGTCACCCACATTTTGGACTAACACCAGTGTGACTCTGCAGCCCAATTCCACCAGAATTTGACCACAGAATCATGCTGGAGGACCTAAAGAGCCACAGAGAATGCTATCAGGTAAAAATAAATAAAATGTTCATGATTCTTATTTTTATTCACAGTTTTTCCACTTTTGCGGGGGTCTTGTGCCCCAAATCCCAAACACAGTGGAGGCCTAACTGTATACAGCTTATATAAGTAAATATACTTAATCCTTGTCCATGTCCTATGCGCTTTCCTTTTTCTATTATATGATGATATCATGATAGAGGGCAAATGACCATACATTCTAGCAGACACGAACTTGTAGTTTTTTTTGTCCCCCAAAATATAAGTTTTCCACAGTAGGAAACTGGCACATCTTTATTTTTTTAAAAAAAATCACTCTTCTGCACAGTCCAGATTTTTACATGTACAGTTTTTCCAGCATAGATGGAATGAAAATATCTCCCTGTCACATAGCTGTTAAAGATGAAAACCCTGTAATGTTCAGAAATAAATAAATAAATAAATAAATAAATAAATAAGGTGCTCTCAGTTTAGCATCATGAACATCTTAGACTATAGGGACTTAAACATTAAAAGGCCTTTGCCTAGATGGATGAATCTGTCAGATTCACTTTCCGCCACATTTCATTTTCTTACAAGATCTTTTCTTTCCATCAATGGAAAGTTTTGTGAGTTGTGTTAGTCATTATGCAAAAAGAAAACAAACAAAAAAGCTGGAGGCCCTCAATAATGGGGAAATGGCCCCTTCAGCATGGGAAATCACTCATCTAGAGTCATCTAGGCAGCAAGTGGGGCCTCAGAAAGGCCCAGCCACCTCTGCTCTGAACCTGATGATATTGTAGAAACAGATTCACTTGAAACAAATAAAACTCACCAAATCTTTCTCAAACTGAATCTGCAAGTGGGAATTGAACCTCCAGCATCTAACTCACAGATCCAGTTTGGAAGCACAGCATAATTGACAGTATCAATATCCAATGTGAGATCAAGGATAATTAACAATATTAAACGCTCCCCACCCTGATAATGATAATGTGTCGGTGTCACTAATGTAGACTAAATCACGTAACTAGTTTGGAACCCTATTTGAAATGAGCCTAGACAATCAGCAACCTCCAAGAATATCTGGTTCTGATCTATATAGACAAAAATGGGCTCTGGGTTCACAACTGGATGGCAGGGTTTTTTTTCTTTCAAAAAATAAATTCCACTATGATTATATTAAAAAATACTTGTATTAATACTTTTTTTAAAAAAAAAATAGCAAACATCACCTCCTCATATGAAGAAATGCTTTTCACACTCAGTCCACACCCTATCACACCCTTCCAGCTAGCATTTCTTAGCATGAAGTACAAGACTCTAGAGCATAAAAGGTTGAACATGTCACTTCAGACATCTTATCTACATCAATAAAAAGAAATTCAGTAAAATGAAATGATCCCACAAAGCTGATCACATGGAAGCATGAGATATTTCAACTGCATTTGTTTCAACAGCAATGTTAAGTTCAATGCAAAGATCAGTGGTTTTATTCTTGAAGTGTTCTGCATGAAGATCAGCATGGGTTCTCAAAGTATCAATGTCTCAGTTTACAAGAATGTGTATTAACAGCCCTCAGACTATTCAAAACAACTCTGTAATGTAGCTGTGTAACCCATCGGATAGGCTTCCTTCTCCACAAATAAGGTGTGACTCAGCACCATTTTATTGCCAATTGACTATATGTCTAAGAGTGTCACTGAAAAACATTGCACGAGCTAACAGGAGTGTAATTGTAAGGGGAATATCATGAAAGGAGAACAATTTACAAAAACCTATGAGCCCTGATGCTCTTGTGACCCAGCTCCACCATCTCATATCCTCCAACTATCGCAATATGCCATGGACAGCCCCAATTAATCTGCTGTTGTCCTACTTTTTCAGCTACTTTTAAAATGTCCCAGTTTTGATCTCCTCATCTCATTTCCATCTCCACACTCAATCAATTGTTGCAAACCAAGTTCACAGTGGAGAAGTAGTTTGCAGTTAATTAACTCAGTGGGGGGAGAGGGGGTGAAAGGAGAGAATGAGGTGGAATCTTGCTCTTCCTAGCAGACTCAGGCAAAGTCGGACTGTTGCAGCCTCTCTTAGCCTGCTTATTCTTTCTCCTGATGACACTTGATGTCACTTGGCCACATGTATCCTAGTTTTTATCTGTGAAATGCTGATGGCTATATAATCCTGCCATGTCTTTTTCTCCCCACAGGTATTGAAACAGAAGCACTAACTACATTATCCAAGCACATCCCTACTAAAAGCAATTTTACATACTTACAACAGTCATCCAAAACAGAAACAACTAGCTCAAACTCACTTATAGATCTCAGCCGTTCAGATAAGTGTATTACCAGCCCTCAGCCAAAATTAATATCAGTATTAGCTGTGTTAATAGAAGACCAACTCACATTGTGTCCTAAGGGGAGGATTCCTAAAACCACAGTAATTACCATGTGACAACTAATTCTCCAATCTGTTTCTTTAGCAGCACTCCCGACTTCACATCCTACCAATAACAAATAGGAGACTAGCCCTATGGCCCTTTTCGCACGCCAGTCCTGTTGCAAAATGACCTCGGGAACTTCACACAATTGCAAGGACCGTTTCACATGACGTCCTAGCAATCGTGTGGCACTCCTGAGGCCAGTAGGTGGCGACCACGCATTATATTATTTTGGGCTCATTGCCAAAAATGATGCACAATAGCGCGTCTCTCCCAGGCCCCACACGCACTTACCTTGCATGTGGAGGC
Organism: Cyclura pinguis; assembly: GCA_030412105.1. Taxonomy (NCBI): domain Eukaryota; kingdom Metazoa; phylum Chordata; class Lepidosauria; order Squamata; family Iguanidae; genus Cyclura; species Cyclura pinguis. The sequence continues at coordinate 242,119,249 of CM059599.1, read as the reverse complement.
TTCGGACACATGGCCATTGTGCTTCCTCCTCCAGCACAGCCTGGGAAAGTACCCGGCTGCGCTGCGGAAGGAAGGGGCGGGGTGCTCACACTTCCTTCCGGCCAGCATGGAGCCGGTGCAGAGGGGAAGTGGAGGGGATGCAAGTGCCTCTCGGAAGAGGTTTCTTGTGTGAGCCCATCACAACACCAGCGGCACTAGGTAAGGTGCAAAAAGGGCCCAGGAAGCACCAACAGAATCACTTAAAACTCACTCCCCTTAATATTCAATTCAAAGTAAGCAAAGTGTAAACTAAAGACAACCACTTTCTAACCTCCTTCAAGGTAAAAGTAAGGTGGGATCTGCCCTCATGGTAACCCTAAATGGGTACAGGAATGGGTACCAAATATAGGAAAAGGTGTAGGCCTGGGATGGGGAAAATGTGGTCTCTAGGCCACAGGTAGCCCAAAGGCCATTTTTGAGGTTCAGAGCATCCCTATCCCATATTTTGCTGTGTTCAGAGGCCCGGCGGATTTCGTATTTTATAGGCTCAGAACACCCGTTTTCCCATATAAAAGGTAACTGTATGGTCGCTTCCTGTTTGGAAAGAAGGCTTATTTGGAATACATGGAGGAGGAGAAAAGTCCCCAAATCTGGCAAAATAGCCAGTAGCCTATTGACCACTGTGGAGAAAAATAAATTGACATTAAAAATGGAAAGGTGTTTTGTGGACAAAAATGGGGGCATATGGCCCTCCAGGTGTTATAGACAGATCTAGGTGTGGTCCTAACCCACAGTAGTCCAATATAAGTAGAACTGTTTAACTCTACAAACATAATAAATAACTCAAAGAGTGGGAGAAATAGCACTTTTTTTGTCTGAAATGAGGTTTTATAAATGCCAATCCAAATAAACCAATGATATTGTGCTCTATCCTTGATTGATTGATTGATTGATTGGATAAAATGGATGTTCAGATAATTCAGAATATATTTCTGAGGATACAGACATACGACTTGGTCCAAAAGCTGAATTTAGTCAGTTTCTCCAATGCCGAAAGGTATTTCTTTCTATTTACAAAACAGTACACTGAATTCCAGATTTACCAGTTCATGAATTAACCAGCTATAAGTATTCCTATATTATGTAAATTAATTGAAAAGTAGAAAGATTACACAATAAATATACATTATCCAGAGGAAATTTATATTCAAGCCAAATTGTTCAAGCAAATTTTTTGAACTCTTAAAGTATGTTATGAGAAAAAAGCGTGCAATTCATACATTCTTATTTTTTTAGTTTTCATCTGGATATATTTTCATACACTTTTTCCATTCTCTTTCTTTTCACTGTCTTTCACTATGTGTAGGGTACATTAGCAAATAACCAAATAATAGCTTCAAGTTATTCTTTCCTGTTCTAACAATGTAATTCTATTCATATCTATTTAAAAAGGATGTTCTTCAGTGTGATGAAATTTACTCCTAGCAAACATGTTTAGGACTACAATCCTAAATTGATATTTTTAGTTGCTATTATTCTGTGGGAACTGACTTCAAACAAAGCATCTCTCAAAATATTTATCCTTCATAAATTTCACAACTGTTTGATGTTATGAGAACACATTTCACAGTTGTAATGCTTTTAATGCATGTTTTCTTTTTTCCTGCACACTTCAAAATGGAAAAAATCATCATCTTATTTTTCAGAATTATTTATCTGAGTAAAAAAGGATGCAAGCAGAAGTGCCCTCCCACGACTATCAGTTTTAATAAATTTAGCAGGAATGTTGTCATTTCCAGGAACCTTTCCATTTTCAAAATATAAAATTAGGTCGGTTACTTCAGCTAAAGACACCACCTCCAAGGTGGTGCCCTTAATAACTTGATTTCAGTGGACTTAATAGAATCAGATATTATTATTATTATTATTATTATTATTATTATTATTATATTATTATTATTATTACTACTACTACTACTACTATTATAGAAAACTGCTCTAAGATGATATTCCCGTACTTCAGCTGTTAACGTTTTATTAGAAGATAGACACTCCAGTATAATCTTGATGGTTGCCAAGTTTCTGTCAATGGGAATTAAGATAAGAGAGAAGGCAACTCCTACGTATGGTAAAATTATTTAGAAATTATTTTGCCCAGGATTCACAGAGTTCCATGTCTCCTAAGAATGACCTGAAGATAATTACAATTACTTGGTGGTAGTCAAATGTTGTAAGCCAGTGCTTCAAAACAATACACTCCTTGTGGGTACAAATCTACTCTATAAAGGTCAAAGTTTGTCTGTTTGTGAGTTTGTCTGTGTCAGGCAGGCGAAGACCTCATATGATTGGCTGTGTGAGGCGAGAAGACTCCACATGATTGACTGGCTGTGAAGATTCTATGGAATCCTGGGGTTGGCAGTTTAGGGAGGGGTCTTTAGAATTCTCAGCCAGAGAGCTCTGAATAGGCCAGTTGCTATGGAGATGAGGCCCAGCAGCAAGAAAGATGAAGAGGGCAGTGTATTCCCTCAGAAATTGAACCTCTGTATGTTAACAACTCTGAATACAGATTGGATTGGGGAATATAGGAAAAAGTTACAGATACTGGAATATTGCTATGGAGATGAGGCCTAGCAGCAAGGAGGAGGACAGCATATTCCCTCAGGAACCCAAACTGTGTATATAAATAACTCTGAATACAGATTACATTGGGAAATATGGGGAAAAATTACAGGTACTAGAGAAGACAGTTGGGTGGGTTCTTAAAAGGAAAATAAAATCCTGGGCAACACTGGGTAAATATGCTAGTATAGAATAAAAAAGAAGATGAAACGTAATTTCTACCAACTAAAATATGATTTTTTAATACAGTTTAGAATTTAAAAACCCTAAATCCTTATTTTCGAAGTCTTAAATCGCTATCTTCCAAATCCTAAATCCACTCTGCCATAAATAACCATGGCTAAAGTATTAGGGACATTCTTCAGGTTCAAACATTTTTTCTCTCAGCAATCAATCTGTCAAGATCCTGTTCCATCAGGGAGTACTAGCCTTTACTTTGGTAACGGTAAGTTTGACAAAGGCCATTTCTGCACTATACTGTTATAGTGCTATTATTCCACTTTCAAGATCTTGTGGAATTCTGGGGTTTGTAGTTTACTGAGGCCAAAGAGCTCTCTGGCTGAGAATTCTAAATGCCCCCCCCAAACTGGAAACTCCAGGATTCCATAGGATGTTGAATGTGGGATAATAGCACTATAACAGTGTAGTGAGGAAAGGTCCGAAGTCTCAACCATGGTGACGAAATGCATTCCGATTAACCTAGCAATCTAATGAATTTTAAATCCATGAAGGATATCATTCTATCACAACTTCTATGCCCTGTTTTCTCAAAGACTTTTCCCCCTTTCTCTCTTGATTCACCACAATCTTCATATCAAATAATCATGAAGAGCTTCCAGCATTGATATCTTAATAAGGAATAACGGATAAGCTACATTACCTCCGTATGAGCCGTAAACTAGTAATTATAACATGAAGAGTTATATTCTTTAAATATGGTCATAATTTACTTACATGTGATTTGTTCCCCAAGAAGTTGGTATGAAAAATACTAATGTAGAAAGGGAGAACTGTAGTTAAGAACATTGTATCACACTGTGTTGCTAGGAAATACCCATTCAACTTTTAACCACCTAACTTTTCAAGTTTCTAATGAAAATGAATAATTATATAATAAACCCCAAAAAGGTCTTGTGCAAAAAAAATTTCATTTAAACTTAACCAACAGAGTTTAAATTTAAACAAAAAATAGAAAGTAAGATGAACCCTTGCAATATATATATGTGCATATATTATATATATAGTATATATGTATATACTAAGAAACAACCTTCATGTTAATAAAGGAGTAATTTAAACAGATTTCTAATAGGTTTCTACTAATCCGTACCTGGAGGGTAAAATGTTTGGTATCAAACGTACTTACTTAAATGTTTACTTACCCATAACTGTTAGGGCTGTAGCTTTTGTTAGTTCTTCTTTCATTGAATCTATTACTTCGAAATTGCCACCATCCAAGTTGCATCGGTTAATAGTTCCGTTTCCTGAACTGATCCAATACAGCCTATTCTCTGCATAATCTATTGATAAACCTGGAATATATTGATAAAATACATAATTGCATCAGTTTGCATAAAGAAATGTCATCAGATAATATTTTACTGCTTACACACTAGCAAATAAATATAAAAGTTATTTTAAAAACATTAACTCTTAACATATTATGCTTTCAACACTCCTTTAAAAAGCAACCAAAATTCAAATAATGTCAAAATATACCATTATGTTTATATTTGCAAATTTATATTTTCTTCATCTTATCTATAAATGGATTATAGGTCTAGATGAGGTCATTCTCCAGGGAAAGTGAACATGAGAAAAAAATCTCTGGTTTACACTTTATCTATGTGATCAAAACTGTTCAAGCAACATTTCCCAAAACACCTTTTCTAAACCTCTCTCCTGGTATCTTCTTCATTCATTTTCATCTGTTTGGCAGAAAGAATGCTATTTATAATTTTATTCCTACATAGTTATCTTGCTTGCACAAACCTATCTTCTCTTAATTCACATCTTCATCATCCCCTTGGTAACTTTCCTTTTTATTCTCTCCTATCAGTAAAGAATCTGCCACACTTTGGCAATTTTCTCAAGTCTTTTTCTGCATCCTGACTGTCCATCTTCCATCCAATCAGCTCTAACAGCTTTTTGAGCTTTCTCACACAATGCTTGAGTGCTGAATGAAAAAAAAAATGACTAACAAGTACATTTTCCCCATAAAACCTTATGTCTGCTGTCTCGCTTGTCTGTCACTGTAAAAAGATACAATTTAAACATATTGAAAGTGCAGCTGTCCCCTTCTCTTTGCTGCAAACAACCATTACAAACAAGACAATAAGAATGGAGCAGGTCTAGATTTGCTTCTTCATGAATAGAATATCTCCTTCCATTTATAAAGGGAGTAGGAATCCAGGAGAGATTTCCTGCTAGCTGATGGGAGTGAACTGATTCCTCTCCCCCTCCTTTTGCCTTATTCTATACCCCACAGTAAACAGCCGTGCTGTTCGAAACGATCTGTTGCAAAGAACATCAGTCACAATCCTGCTGTTCTCCTCAAAACTGAGCAGAGCTATGCAGATCCAACCTCTAATAGACCCACAAGGTAGAACCAAAATCATCAATCTCCATTTTATTTATTTATAGCCAAAAAGGCTCCCAGAGCAGTTTACAAAGATGAGCAGTGTGACTGCCCCAGAGTTAAAAGTTTCAGAATTTAGTATCAGAATTTAGATGAAGACCCTCTCTGCAGTGTTTGGTGAAGAAGAGTTTAGTCCTTTCCTAAGCTGTTCTTACCATATGTTCATCTAAAATCTTTTAATCTTAGCATTAACTATGTTACTCTAACCAGGAATCATATGCAAAGATTTCTACAGAAACCTGCATTTACTAAATCACTTGATAGTAAAATTAATATTTATGCATGTATGTTATTTGTTAATTAGATACATAATATTTGTAATATCCACTTAGAAACTGAGATCCTACTGCTCTGGGTTGGTTTGTGGAAGAAAAATTCTTCTTTTGGTTTATTTACATTTAAGGCCCAATTTTCCACCAATGAGCTAAAAGTGCCATGTGTGGCTCTCCTCATCTCTTTATTTTCACAATAACCTTCTGATTAGATAAGCCAAGGTATAGTAGGTGGAAAATTGGGTGGCCCATGGGTACCATGTTAATTTCATGCTTTCAGGGGCAGATTGGACCCTGGTTCTTGTTTTAGCTTGTGGTACGACCAGAAGCCTCTAAGGAGAATCAATTGAACCTGAGTTCCCACATTCTACCACTTAAAAAAAAAAAAGCAACAATAAAGCCAATCAGCCAGATCAAGGCAAACATTATATAGCAGGAAGTAGGTGAGAAAACAATGTCCAATACACAAATAGGGCATGGTAAAAAACCAAAACCAAAAAGTATCCAATAAGAAGATGGTAGGTGAGGAGCAGTAACAGCAAAGAGGATTGATGCCAGGACTTCACTGGCTTAAGTAACCTAACGTGGTCTCATCTGATACAAGCATCATGACATTTTGGCATGCCATCTGGCCAACAGCTTGGGGAGGGCAAAATGGCCAGGGAAAATGAATCAGTTGCTCAAAGTCCAGCCTGAAAACTTGACATTATCACATTCTGCTTGCATGTCTGGTGAGACTTTGGATATAGCAAAGTTGTTCACATCCTCAAGAAGCCAAAAAGTATTGATTATGAATATTGTTCTGTTACACTTAATATATTCATTTATGCATCATCTTTCTCCTGATAAATCAGAGTAAACTGTTCTTTAAATACTTGCTTAGGAGAAGTAAAAGTAATAAAACCACTCATTTTGCTCCATTCTACATTTAGTCTGAAAGGTACAGAATCAGGTAAGGCTGGTGAAGAAAACTAGTGGAATAGATTCCTCACAATAGATTCCTGCAATTAATCAAGTGTTTCTATTTACTGTGATTTAAATTTTAAAGTTGCCTCTTTGTTTTTTCTGTTTTAATCATAACTTTATCTGGTTTTCATCTTTTTTTTTCCTGTAGGAATAATGTATCCCCATATATCACTGTGTATGTCCAGACAACAGAAAAAGATTACCTATATAAGATAATTTATATAAAAAATAATGTTTAAAATTATATATTGAATATTTTTAGGACTTAATTTTTTTAAAAAATTAGTATCTTCCATAAACATTTTTTATCTCTTTTAAATTCTTACAACTTATAGGACTAACAAAGGGGAGATGATTTGGTTATTACAGTCAAAAGTACATTGCCCTTACTACAATATCAATTTAAGTATGGGTTACACATAGCAAATGCTACACAAAAGTGATAAGTTATGAGAGATGAAAATTAATAGTTATTCCTAAATTTTCCACTGGGGGGAAAATATCTAGCATTGTTCCACACAGTAAGAATTGTAGATATCAAAGAAGTAATTATGAATAATTCTCAACATTTAGGAAAAAATTAGTGCCACCCCAGTAATGTAATCCCCAGACCTTCCCAGTTTATTATTTGTTAAGCTAAATATCTGTCCATTGGCCTTCATGATACATGATAATCTTTCAACTTTTGCATTCCCAGGTAGGCAAGAGAAAGTTACTCAACTTCTTATGTTTTTTTTAACCATTCTACAAATATAGACATTATACAAAAAACTTTTACTTTAAGAAAAAAAATATAAAATTAGTTTTACTTGAAAATAATTATAGCAGTATTTACCAACTGGATCTTTTTGATTCTGAAACAGTATTTTGCTATTGCTGCCATCCATATTTGCCATGTTAATAGTGTTTCCATCAGTCCAGTAAAGCTTCCTTAACAATAAACAGAAAAATAAATATAAGAAGTATGATTGTATTAACATACTGACAGAAAAATCTCAGCTTACAAGCTAGAAGATTTCATGGTGGAGTAACTGCAGCATCCTATGGCATCTTGTTTAGCGGAAGCTAAAGTGTGAGTAGAATGAGTGTCATTCTCCCAGCAGGTCTGTTGTGCACCAATTTACCTTTGTATTTTTTCAAATTAAAATTCAGTTGCTGAAAGGTTAAATTAGCTCTCTGAACGTGCACTACATTGGTTTTTAAAACCAAAGGTTTTTAAAATAAATGCATTATTATTTCATACAATGTTCAGGTTTGCTGCTGCTGTTGTTATTGTTGTTGTTGTGTGCCCTCAAATCATTTCCAACTTATGGCAACCCAAGTCTGAACCTATCATTGGGTCTTTTTGGCAACATTTTTCCAAATGGGATTTGTCTTTGGTATCATAGGCTATTTCCACCCTAAACTGTTATAGTGCTATTATTCCACTTTCCACATCCTATGGAATCCTACGGGTTTGCAGTTTAGGGAGGGGCATTTAGAATTCTCAGCCAGAGAGCTCTTTGGCCTCCCTAAGCTACGAACCCCAGAATTCCACAAGGTGTTAAAAGTGGAATAACAGCACTATAACAGTGTAGTGTAGAAATGGCTGTAGGCCAATGCACAAATTGCTACATCACAATATTTAATGCAAACCACTACATCACTATGTTTAATACAACATTCAGGTTTACAAACATGTTGAAAAGTTATACCTCAGTTTTAAATAAGGCATTTAAGATCTACATGTCTCTGGGCTTTCTTACAGAAAACTAAATTGTTATATCAAGACATTATGGCTGGCAATAAATGCATCTTAGCTTGTCTTCATATGTCTAAAATAAACTGGGGTAAAACAAATTCTAATTTTCAAGAATCCAGACAGTTCTGTATGAATGTTTTAAAAAAGTTTCTGTCATAGCAAACAGCTTGTTATAATTGAATTAGCATCACAGTAAATTTTGACACATCTTATGACTTCTTAAAAGTGATTCAACCTTCATTTCCTACAATAATAGAGGCCATTTCTGCACTAGACTGTTATAGCGCTATTATTCCACTTTCAATGTTGAAAGTGGAATAACAGTGCTATAACAGTCTAGTGCGGAAATGACTGGAGAGAAAGTGACAGAAATTTTTCTTCCACATACAGATATTTTCCCACTGAAGACAGGATGCCTACAGGATGCTTGACTGCATGGAGGGCCCATTTGCAATGTCTTTCTCCATGCCTTTGTGGAAAGATCAACTGCTGTGAATGAAAGTCTCCATCTACTGTTTTCATCAAGTTTCTAGCTTCAACAAGAGCCTAGTGAGCCTCCATGTTATCTCTTAGTAGTTCACTTGCAAAGTCATATGCAAAATGATGCACATTATTACAATGTCATAATTGAAGTGTGAAAATAATTATACTTTACCCTTTCGCTGGGTGAACAGCAAGGCACTGTGGTTTATCGATTCCATGTATAATTGAAGTTTTTAAGGATCCATCTAAATGTGCAACGTTAATTTGTGTTTCATCAAATTCTGAACTAATCCAATATAAATTACGTGATAACCAATCAACTGCTAGTCCCCGAATGCTTTGAATGTCTGCAAAGCGTAAAACAGAAAATATTGTTGCCCAAACTGCTCTGTTAATAAGTTTTCATTTATTTTAAAAGAACTTTATGTATTGCCCTGTCACAAATTAATTATCTATATTTAATGAAGCTTTAATCTGTATTGAAAAATTGTATACCTCTGGCATTTCATTTATGTTATTTAACACTCTGTTTATGTGTTTGAAGCATATCTGATCTCAAATTAGCTTTTTATAATTAATGTACAGCACCAAACTAACTCTATAGTTATGAAGAGGAAGATCTAAATGTAGATTATATGTTTTCCTTGCTATTTCTGGATTTTGACAGGTGTTACTTACAAACTTGTATCTAGTTTTCTGAGGAATGTGTGAAATTGCAAAATATGTGTACATCTCAGTATCTGAACTGCAAGGGAAGAACACAAGTACTTCCTTGTTTGATTAAGAAGGGTTACCACTATGCATGACATGAAGAGAGTGGATAGACATACATTTTCCATCTTCCTGTCACAATAACAGTAGACTCAAACAATGGAAATGTTTCTTCACATTACACAGAGGAAAATTATGAAATGTGATTCCTGTGACATGACTTAAGAATGGCTACCAACTCAAAACATCACTAAATAGAGATTAGACAAATTCATGGAGAAGTAAGCTATCTGTTGCTGCTAATCACAATGATTCTATGGCTGTCTTCAGTGCAAGAGGCAACACGCTTCTAAATGAAAGCTGGGGTGTTGTTGGATTACATCATCCTTCCCCCCCTACCTATGCTCTCTGAGGCTAATGGGAGATGCAGTCCAACAATGTCTGGAGAGTCTCTCTGTTCCCACCCATGCTTTAAATACAAGGTGTTGGGGAAAAAACAGTATTCCTCTGATATCCTGACTATGGACTTTCCACTGACTACTACTTAGCCATTGGGAGAATCAGCTTGCCGGACTTGATATTTTATTGGTCTGATCAGCCTGGGTTCTTCTTACATCCATCTGCACAAAGTACCGTTATCAACAGTGATCATTTAAGTCTTGAAGCACAAAAGCAGATGACGAAAACAATGATCAGCTTTTTCATAATGATTATGAAATTAACGATCAGTTTCAAGTACTCATGACACAATGATTGTAAAGAAGAAAGCATTTTTGAAGCTCTCAAACATGGAGTGTTGATTTGAATTATGTACTACTTACCTAATATATTTGAAATGTTATATTATATGCTCCAATGTATCAGTCTAGCAGCTAACTTATGGTTGTCCAACATAATTAATTTTTGAAGCTCAGTAGAAGGAATAGAACTCAGGTATAAGTTTTTAAAACGCAGTGTTGCATTGAGCTTTTGGTTGGTTGGTTTATTTTACAGATTACTGAATCAGTTTGAAATGGAACCTTGCATGAAGATCACACAACGGGAATGCTGCCCTCCACACCCAACCTGCAGAAGGGAGCATGAGGAACATGGACCTTCCTTCCTCAGCAAAATTGGGCTCTTTCCCATGTTGCACTGGGGCAGGAAGCACTTCCATCATGCTTCTGGCCCTTCCACATGGCCGGGAAGGATGGCAGCATAGCACAATCGAGGGTCATTGACAGAGAAACTGCCAATGATTTACCCTGTGATCATGCTGGCTGCCAATGGAAGAAGGGCGGGACCACGATGGCATCATGCGGAAGGATCGTCACAGTCCCACTCCTCTTGCACCTCCATGCTGGGATGCAGTCCTCATGTGGAAAGGGCCTAACTTGCAGAACACAGAAGAACTGCACAACATTAACAAAATTTCCAGGGAGATGGCCACATTGATATGTTGCAGTTAAAACAACAATAAAATCTAGTGGCACCGTAAATACTAAGAAGTTTTATTTGTCATATGCTTACATGGACTGTAGACCACTTCATCAGAGGGATGAAGTTGGTAGATACTCATTCATAAGATAAGGTGGGAGGAGAATGTGACAGATTTGAAATGCAAAAGGTACAAATATCAATGATTATTTTAACAATGGTTACTAACAAACAATATAGGGGAAGTGACATGCATATCCTAGCATAAACAAGCAGATTAATACACACATAATGTATTTTATAAAACTGGTAATGAATTTTTTTTTGCATGCTTATTCCCTCTGGTCCTACTTATTTCAGTCTTCTATCCATGAATTCGTCTGGCAGTTCAGACATTTCTTGTAATTTTGATAAGACATATTTAATCACCATACAAGTATTAATCTGTTTATCGGTGCTAGAATATTTATGATCAAGATTTCTACGAAATAGAAGATTTCTATGACCAAATAAGCAAACAAACCAATTTCTCTTTCTTTACGGTGCCACCAGACTCTTAAACAACATATGTTTTAAATACAGAGAACTTTAGAACAAACTTCTCAAAAAATCAGAATCAAATAATGCATTTCATCAACAAGGTCGTGTATACTCAAAAATCTTAGGGAATCTTATAGGATAATTCAGCACTAACTAAACATTAAGGCGATTTCCACCCTACACTGTTATAGTGTTATTATTCCACTTTCAACATCCTATGGAATCCTGGGGTTTGCAGTTTAGGGAGGGGCATTTAGAATTCTCAGCCAGAGAGCTCTTTGGCCTCAGTAAACTACAAACCCCAGGATTCCACAGGATGTTGAAAGTAGAATAATAGCACTATAACAGTATAGTGTCAAAATGGCCTAAGACAAAATGTTTGTAGGCATAATAGACTTTGTTGTCCTTTGTACTGCCAGGTCTTCAAATTATAGTTCCTAGTTTTATCTGCTAATTGTGTTTGGTAACATGTAGCATTTTGGTGAAAGACTTAAGTAAATTCATTCAGCTGTTCAGACGAGGGTTGCTTTTCCCCACCTTACCACTCAGTAATGAGTGCTATGCAATAAGTCCAATCAAGGCTGCATATAGGCTGCCCTACCTGCTGTGTATGCATAGATTTGGATGGCATTACCATCCAACAATCAATATTTTTCCCATGTTATTTTTAGTTGCAATATGAACAGTGCTTTATTAAAAAATTATGTTTCTTCTATTCAAAAAATCAACTGTTTGCTAAATTCTCTTTGTAATATTCCTTTCCCCAAACTGATGGGGTTAACCTGGAGCTTAAATACTACAAATCTACAATGGATTAGATACAGATCTAACCCTCTGCTAATGCAAGGGCATCTTATGTTTGTGGAAGGAACTAGGATCCAAATGAAGGATCCAATTACTATCAGGGGGAAGAGAAAAGGCAAAATTACTTAACACCTTCTTTGCCTCAGTTTTTTCCCGGAAGGATACAAGCACTCAACCTGGCGGTTGGGGAGCAGGTGAGGAAGCAGGGGAAATGCCACACGTAATAGGTAGAGAGGTGGTACAAGAATACTTGGCCACACTGGATGAATTCAAGTCTCCAGAGCCAGATGAATTGCATCCTAGGATATTAAAAGAACTGGCAGAGGTCATTTCGGAACCGCTTGCTATAATCTTTGAGAAATCTTGGAGGACAGGAGAAGTTCCAGCAGACTGGAGGAGGACAAATGTTGTCCCCATCTTCAAGAAGGGAAAAAAAGAGGACCCAAATAATTATCGCCCAGTCAGCCTGACATCAGTACCAGGAAAGATCCTGGAGCAGATCATTAAGCAGTCAGTTTCTAATCAGTTAGAAAGCAATGTGGTAATCACAAGAAGTCAACATGGATTTCTCAAAAATAAGTCATGCCAGACTAATCTTATTGTGATAACTGAAGCCCCTGTCAGAGCTGCTGATGACGAGCAGCAGCTGTTGGTCCCTGTGGCTCTGGCTGGAGATGAGTCCTGCAGCTGAAGAGCTCCCCCTGCTGCCATGGACCAAGCAGGCTTGGGCGTTCCTCTGCCTGCTCCTTTAGGGCAACAGGGATCCGATTCTGAAGATGCTTTGGAGACTGTGCTAATCAGCCCACAAACAAGGTGGAGACTCAAGAGATCTGAGCAAAGGGAGGCTTCCTTGATTAAAGTTCAAGAAGGTGTGACTAGCCACACCTGTGTCTTGGGCTATATAACTGCCTGCCTGGAAGCTTTCCTTTGCTTGTGGCAAACTTCTTTCAAGCCCTCCTCTAGCCTATTCCTTGCTCCCAGCACCCAGTTCCTGATACCTTGACTTGATCTCTGGACTCTTGACTTTGGAATTCTGACTACGGCTTCGCTTGGCGCTCTGGTAAATGAACTTGCTTGAGTAAGTGCTTGCTTGTCTCCTTCCGGCTGGACTTTGCTGGCTCTCCCACTCTCTTCTCTGGGCTGGTTTGCCACCCAGGTCTCTGACCTTGACACTTTTCTCCTTTTATGATAGAGTTACTAGCTTGATAGATGAAGGGAACGCTGTGGATGCAGCACATCTCGATTTCAGTAAGGCCTTTGAGAAAGTTCCCCACGACATTCTTGCAAAGCTAGTAAAATGTGGGCTGGACAGGGCTATTGTCAGGTGGATCTGTAACTGGTTGACAGACTATTCCCAAAGGGTACTCACTCTTCATCCTGGAGAGAAGTGACTAGTGGGGTGCCACAGGGTTCTGTCCTGGGCCCAGTGCTGTTCAACATCTTCATCAATGACTTGGATGAAGGAATAGAGGGCATGCTCATCAAATTTGCAGATGACACTAAATTGGAAGGGATTGCTAATACACCAGAGGACAGGATCAAAATTCAAAATGACTTAGACAGATTGGAGAGCTGGGCCAAGGCTAACAAAATGCAATGCAACAGAGAGAAATGTAAGGTCCTACACTTAGGTAGAAAAAATGGAATACAGAAATATAGGATGGGGGACACATGGCTGGATAGCAGTACATGTGAAAGGGATCTAGGGGTCTTAATAGACCACAAGCTGAACATGAGTCAGCAGTCTGATGCAGCACCCAAGAAAGCCAATGCAATTCTCGGTTGCATCAATAGGACTACAGTGTCTAGATCGAGGGAGGTACTGGTACCACTCTACTCTGCTTTGGTTAGACCTCATCTTGAATTCTGTGTCCAGTTCTGGGCACCCTGTCAAGGCCAGAGACCTGGGCAGCAAGCCAGCCCAGAGAAGGGAGAGGGAGAGACAGCAGAGTCCCACCAGGTGGAGTCAAAGCAAGCAATTACTCATAGGCAGTCCATTTACCTAAGCCTGACCGACAAGCAAAAGCCATAGTCAGAGTCCAAAATCCAGGGGTCAGGAGCCAAGAGATCAATACAAGGAATCAAGAGCCACATGCTGGAAGCAAGGAACAAGCAAGGAGAGGGTTTGTAGAAACTTTGCCACAAGCAAAGAAAAGCTTGCAGGCAGGCAGTTATATAGCCCAGGCACAGGTGTGGCCAGTCACCGCTTCTTGAACTTAATCAACGAAGCCTCCCTTTGCTCAGCTCTCTTGAGTCTCCGCCTTGTTTGTGGACTGATTGACACAGGTTCCAAAGCATCTTCAGAATCAGATCCCTGTTGCCCTAAAGGAGCAGGCAGAGGAACATCTGCGCCTGCTTGGTCCATGGCAGCAGGGGGAGCTCTTCAGCTGCAGGACTCATCTCCAGCCAGAGCCACAGGGACCAACAGCTGCTGCTCATCAACTGAAGCGCCTGTCAGAGCTGCTGATATCACACACCCCAATTCAAGAAGGACATGGTCAAGCTGGAGCAAGTCCAGAGGAGGGTGACCAAAATGGTGAGGGTCCTGGAAGCCATGCCCTATGAGGATAGACTTAGAGAGCTGGGTATGTTTAATCTGCAGAAGAGAAGGTTAAGAGGGGACATGATAGCTATGTTTAAATATTTGAAGGGATGCCATGTAGAGGAGGCAGTGGGCTTATTTTCTGCTTCTCCAGAGACCAGGACAAGGAGCAATGGATTCCAGCTGCAGGAAAGGAGATTCCACCTGAACCTCAGGAAGAACTTCCTGATGGTCAGGGCTGTCCGGCAGGGGAATATGCTGCCTCAGAGTGTAGTGGAGTCTCCTTCCTTGGAGGTTTTTAAGCAGAGGCTGGATGGCCATCTGTCCGGAGTGCTTTGAGGGTGTTCCTGCATGGCAGGGGGTTGGACTGGATGGCCCCTGTGGTCTCTTCCAACTCTACATTTCTATGATACTATGGAGTACTCTACTGGGGGAAGAGACAGTATAGCAATTTTCACCAACACCTTTTTTCTCCTGCCACTCCAATGTGCCCCCCCCCCGGGTTTCAGCAGGAAGCCCATCTCCCCAGAATTGATTTAGAGAGGGCTGGAGAGCCTTCCCCTCAACCATCCATGGAAGCACTGAGTTTACAGAATTCCATTGTGTACAACTCTAGATTCAGCTCATTATGTTTTTACCAGTCATGGTTTCACCCAAAGAATCGTGGTAATTAGTTTTGTTAGTATAGTTAAAATTCAAATTCCAAATCTTTTTCAAAGAATTATGATCATCAGGATTCACTGTAGAGACAAAATCTATTGTTAACCAGCTTAAATCTGTGTTGTAATTTGGTGAAATTAACAGTTATTTCTCATCATTTAGGACAGGATATTTTTATTAATAATATATGGTTTATATGTTTACCTCTTGATATGACAGTTTCTAAACCAGTGCCATTAATGAATGCCCTTTTTATTGTTTGTGTCTTCACATCAGTCCAGTATAAGCGTTCCTCTGCAGTATCAAAATCTACAACTGTTACATCATCGATATCAGGAACTGTGAAAGCCGTTATATAGTTGAAGTATGGATTCTCTATGTCAACTCCTCTTATTTCTGAACGCCTTGCATAAAGAAGAAACTTCTTCATTTCTGTAAGAATAGCAGATGTTACTTCCCGGATTCATATAAGCAGAATTTAGTCATGATTACTTCTCTAAAATAGTTGAAGTTTGCACTAATAAAAAAGATTATAAATGTCAGAGATATAAAAGTATAGGTATGTAACTTGGGTACTCTTGTATTTATA
Organism: Cyclura pinguis; assembly: GCA_030412105.1. Taxonomy (NCBI): domain Eukaryota; kingdom Metazoa; phylum Chordata; class Lepidosauria; order Squamata; family Iguanidae; genus Cyclura; species Cyclura pinguis. The sequence continues at coordinate 242,103,289 of CM059599.1, read as the reverse complement.
TGAAAATTGAAAAACCAAGAAGCATACCTAGCCAGCGATAACTTCCACTGTCTCTTTATATACAAGAAAATCATGCACGTTTACTTTTAAACAACAACAAAAATCAGTGAGACGTAATTTGAAATCCAAGACAGCTGAACAGACAAATACTGTTAAAAGATATACAAGCATATGATAACATTAAGTAATATCTAAGTTAATGCAGGAAACATGTTATATCTTAAATGCATCAGCTATGGAAGTAATACTGAATTTATCATATATTAAATTTACCATTCTGCTGTTTAAATAAAGAAACCATTGCCTTCAGTTTGCTAGAGCAGAGCACAGAGTGTAATAATAGGGTCTCTTCGAAGTATCTCATTCAAGTTGAAAACAACATTTGACACTTAACAATAATGCTTGTACAAGGGGGCTGAATCCTGGAAACTGGAAATAAACTCATTCAGTGTGGCTTCCCTCACTGGTCTCCTCTACTGTATTCTCCTGAAGCCCTAAGACACTGCTCATGAGAGTCATGAGACTCTCTGGTATTGACCTGGATGGGACACAGGGAGCTGCTGTAGGCTGCGAATATCAACAGAAGTGAAAATTATTTGCAGGAACAGAAATGTATGTCTACTCATCCAAGACATTTGCAGATCCAAGCAAGATTTAAAAAGAGAAAAAAAAATAACAGCAACACAACAAAAAATCAGCTATGTGAAAATGAAAGTGCTCAGTAGCAATATCTTTCTGACATGATCCTACATAAATTGGACTTGCAAGTTTAGGGACTCAGGGTTGTCGACAATTCATTCACCAAACTGAATGATAAGCCTACATGTGCAGAGCTGCCTGTGTACTCTGAAGGTAGAGATCTAATAAAGGGGCATCAGACCACTTTTAATGAATTTCATCATAAATTAATTGGAAAATGTAAAAAAATACATAGTATTTTCTTTAATACATTCTGGTTATGAAATGCTGATTATTGGGGTTTTGTCCCCAGATGCCATTACATAATGCTAACAAACCTTCACTGTACATTTGTTTTACTTTAAAATTTCTGCATCTATTATTGTTTTAAAACATGTACTGCATTTTTAAAAAAATCTCTTAGAATCTATCTGCTTTAAACAGCAAGTTACGATCTGCAGAAGAAAATCAGGTTAAAATTAAAACTGTTGTGTACTTTTTCATTGTGAATTTACCCATTTCATCATTTTCTGAGTATATCCTTACCATTGACCAATCACTTTGTTGTACAAAAATAAATTTGCAAGACTAAGTTCTGTAAACACACTGTTTACACAAAAAATGAAAAGAGAAGGCAGCAGAGGAGGAGGTAACAAATAACAAAGTTCAACAAGCTGGCTATATTTGTTCATCTGAAATAAGAGTTACCATCAATGGGATCAGTTGAGTTCTTCTGTTCTGTCAACAGGAATAATTAAATAAATAAGAACGAGAAAGAAAGAAAGAAAGAAAGAAAGAAAGAAAGAAAGAAAGAAAGAAAGAAAGAAAGAAACAAAGACACTTACCATAACATGTCTTTCTGTCTGTAGACAGCTTCATGAGATGTGGGCATGCACATGCAGCACTTCTGTTGTGATTTATGAGACACATATGAGAGCAGGGACCTTTACCATTGTTAGCAGCACAAGGATTGGGAGCTAAAATGACAAACATAAACTGAGATGCTTATATTATGAAAATCTTCATTGCATGTATAAAGAAAAGGATATATTCCACGTCTATTTCAGTAATCTTTGTTACCATCCATCAGAAAGAACAATATGTGACACAGAAGGAATACGTGCAAACTGCAGATCACAACATGCTACCACACTGGGAAACAGTCTGACAGAATTTTTTAAATCTACTCCTTAAAACAGTTCTGTCCTTCCCATTGTCATTGGATTTCAGGACAATGTGCAATACAAACAATGTTAAACACTCAAATCAAATCAAAACCATAAATAATTAATTGAAGATATTAAACACGGTAACAATTCAAGCCACTTTAAGAGCTACAACCATTTAACACAATGTATATACACATTTTGAAATAAATTAGTCCCTGAAGGATTCAATAAAAAACCAAGTTCTGGCTTGGTATCATAGAGAAAGCAACACTGGTATCAGTCACATTCCCAAGAGGAAGGCATTCCACAATTAGGATGCCACAGCCAAGAAGGCCTTCTCACGTATATTCCCACTTCTTATTGTCCCCACTGGTAGGACATGGTTGGAGGTGCTCCTGCAGACTTCAGTTCCCAGGCAGGGATACATAAGGAGAAGTTATCCCTTAAATGTTGAGGTCCCAAGCTTTCTACAGTATTACATGCCATGATGGGAGAAGTCTATAGCATACCACATACACATTTAGGCTCAGACGTTATGTCTGTGATATTATAGTAAGATTAAAAAGACTGTTAATGGAGCCAGAAGATCTGCTTAATGTTCATTGTCTCAATTGCCAGATACATCTCTGGTAAAGGAAATGACCAGGAAATGACCCAGGAAGGCTAGAAAATGTTTCAGTAACTCATTTCCCCATCAATGTAAGGAAGAGAGCAAGCTAGGTATGAGTAGAAAACATTAGCATCTCAGGACAGACACTGTCATTTTTGAGTAAAACACAGAGGCAAAGAGAGAACATGCTTTGGAAAGTGCCTTTTTGTTAAGTAGCCTCTTTAGAAATTTGATCTGGGCCAGTGAATCTTGCTGTCCACTGGAGTGTTCAAGAATGCTTCCATCTACACTCAGCCAGCATATCTGTAAAGAAACTCAAACATTCAGTCAATGAAGCAAACTCTGCAAACCTTCAGGGACTGCTTGCCCAAGGGGACCTAATGCAGGTTAAGTGCTGCACTACTCAGCCCTCTCACTGGTCAGAGAAGTGAAGCAAGCATAACAATGTAATTAAAGTGTCAAGTCCTCAAAGCCTCAAGGTGGCAGAGAAGCCTCCATGACACACAACCTACAACAATGTCTTATTTTCTCTGGGGGATATCTAGACGAAATTCCAGATGACATACTGAGGCTGGGACAAGAAAGAAACACACACATTCTTAGCAGGAGGGGCCGTGCCACTGTCGTGCTTACTCCACCGAACCTGGTCTCAGACTGGATTGCTGAGAGAACCTTTCCCTCAGAAACAGAGAGAAAGTTTGTTTGTACTTGCTTTCCTTTTACCGCTCCTATGTGTGTGTGTACACATGCCTCTTCTTCTTGATAAAAAAATTGGTGCTTTCAAATTAAAAAAAAAAAAGAATTAAGGAGGGTGCGCTCCCTGTTTTTCACAGGGTTATTGATAAGAGTTTGGATCCCATTTGGACAGGGGAATGAATTCTCCCATCATTCTCACCTCTTGAAGCAAACTTACACACTGCATGCTACAAATTATTAACAGAATACACAAAGAAGTATCAAGTTTGGGACATCATTTTCAGGCATTTACATTTAAAACTAGTGTTGTAAGGCCACAGTTGTAGCCAACTAAAACGTCTGTTCCTAGACCTAAACATCCAAACAAGAAGAAGAAGAAGAGGAAGAGGAGGAGGAGGAGGAGGAGGAGGATGATTTGAACTATTTCTGAATGACATGTATGCAGACATTTTTAAAAAAAATAGATTTAGAAAATGGCTTTTAGACTAAAAAATATAGCTTTAATGTGGCACAACACTGTCACAGCCCGTGATAATCATTGGTCAGCCATTCTTTTTCATATTCACACACACAGTATGTGTATGGGAAGGATCTGTACTTCTGAACTGTCTGTTTGATGACATTGAAATTACAGTAGTGAGAATGGAGGGTTGCTGTTCGTGGCATTTTCCTACCCACCAGTGAGCGACAGACAGACTGAAGATCCCATAATAATAAAACTAACCATTTGTTTGTATTCCTCTGTGGGACCTACAGGCACAGATGTCCCTGACCTACATCTCCAGGCAATCTCTTCTCCCTCTCTCTCTCTCTCTCGTCTCACTCAGTTTCATGTTGTCAGCTTGCACACAGGACGACACCCTTTCTTTGTCATTACTTTCTAGACAGGCTCCTGTGCCTCTGAAAGCAGCTGGACTGACAAAACACAAAAGGTGCCAGCTTTCCCACCAGTTTATTTTCATCTTTCTAAAAACCTGCAGCTGTTTCACTTCTGCCAATTAGGCACCTTTGTAAGGCACAGAAATCCTGACAGGAGGGGAAAAAACATAGCGGTCAGCTTCCCACACTTCAGAAAGGTGGCAGCTATAAAGCACAACAGGGTTTAAACTCAGGGCGCCGGACGCCTTAAGTGGTACCACCACCCAGAGTTAATGAGTTAACCTTCACTTCTCCTGCCGTAATGCTTTCTGAGAGGAAAAAGTTGGTGCAGTCTGTTAAAAGAAACCCAAGAACAGATGCTGCCCAGTAAAAGATGTTTGGGAGTCTTTGGGTCATTTACCTTTTGCATCCTCTCTGATACAAGCTGTTTTCATATCAAATATTACTCCCAACCAAAAAAGAAAAAAAGAAAAGGAAAGGGAAAAAGCACAGGCAAGAAAGAAAAGTATAATTTGATTATATTTGGTGAGTATTATGTATTTCACTGTTCTTAATATACATACCAACAAACAGTAAGGGTTTTCATTATGACTCACAGCCAAAGTACTTTCCCTGGCTTTCAAGTGATAGTGATACTTCACTGACACAGATGAAAATGGCTGTTAATTCAGTGTTTATGAGTGATCAATATATCACTACTAGCGTTTATACCTGGTGTTGTCTGGGATTTTATTTTCTCATAGGTAATATTTGTTAGAAAGACTTAAGATCCTGTGTCTCTAATTCCCCAAACTGTCTTGTCCAGTACCTGTAACTTTTCCCCATATTCCCCAATCCAATCTGTATTCAGAGTTATTAACATACAGAGGTTGGGTTCCTGAGGGAATACACTGCCCTCCTCCTTGCTGCTAGGCCTTGTTTCCATAGCAACCAGCCTATTTAAGACAGGCACAGTTGACTGAGGCTCAAGAGCAATCTGACTGAGAATTCTAATGGCCCCTCTCTAAACTGCAAACCCCAGGATTCCACAGAATCTTCTTACGCAGCCAATCATATGAGGCCTTCACCTGCCTGACACAGACAAGTAGACAAACTCACAGACAGAGTTTGACTTTTATATAGTAGATAGCTTTAAACCATCATTTACACAACAATAACGCTTTTCACAAATTCTCATTTTATATATACAAGTGCCACAAACAAAATAACCTCAAGTTATACTTCTATGTCTCCTGTGCTGGTCTATGACCATAATAAAGATTCTATTCTATTCTATACTTTCATGTCAGTATCAGTCAAATCTGTAATAATAATAATAATAATAATTTCAATTCACATTGCTAATATTTAGCATTTAAACTGAATATGAGAAAGATGATAACAAATACTTTCATCAGAAGTATTAATTTACCGTGTGGCTGACGACTTGGATGATAGATTTGCAGATCAAAAGGTTGTGCACTAGTTTTCTGTATCACACTAACATTTTGACCTGTCCATTTGTTAGCTTTAGATAATGTGTTTGTTCTCCAGTCTGTCCAATATACTTCACTCCCAAATAAAGAGACAGCAAAGGGGTGAGAAAGATATTCGTGTCCTCGTATAATTTCAATCATGCCTGTGCCATCATATAGTGCTGAATAAATAGCATCTGACCTGAAAAATAATCCAAACAGAAACCCACTCATAACAATAGTTCTACAAATCAAACAAGAGAGGAAATATTGTGGTGTATTCAGTTACCTTAAAATGTTATACTGGAAACTTAAACAAATGCAAAAAGTATGTGATGTGATTTGAATATTTGAGAAGGGGGTATATTTCAGTATTAGGATGCATGTTTTGCAAGCAAAAAGTTTCAGGTCTAATAATTGACATCTGTAGGCAGGAATCTGATAACACTCCTATTTGAAAATCTCACAAGCTGCTACTCTTCGGGACAACACAGAAAAGGCTTTCTATTGGTCTATTATGTTGGACATTTCTAGCTTATGTTGACCCTAAGGTGAACCTATCACAGGGTCTTTTTGGCAAGATTTGTTCAGGTTGGGGGTTGCTTTTAACTTTCTCTGAGGCTGAAATGGTTTGACTTGCCCAAGGTCACGCAGTAGGTTTCCACGGCTGGGCAGAGATTTGAACCCTGGTGTCAAGAGTCATAGTCAAATAATCAAATCACTACAAAACTCATCTATTGATTATCTGTATGTCTTTTGCAGTGACTTGTCATCTGTTGAGGTGGTATCATACTTGTTTGTGCCTCATATAGCTGAAACTGTACATGCGACATTTGCTGTCCAATCCACAAAATGAACAGACTACACACAGGGCTTGGGTAATTTATTAACACACACCTAATTAACAAGAACATGACCTTGAACTTGAACTTGAGTTCTGAACTTTTTGACAGGAGAAAGGGGGGTCTACACAATGGGAGTTGCTAAGGCAACAGGTCATAGCCCAACCTCTCCCCCAGCCTCCCTTGGACAAGACACCAGGTCCTGAAGTGAATCCATGAGGCTGGGTGCTGACTTTGGCCAATCCTTTTTCTGGAAGGCAAGCCCCCCTGCCAAGTTCCCTTGTCTCATGACTCCAGAAGTGAGGACCAACCATGGGCCCACCCCAATGACAACTCTATCATCGTTCTCCCCCCATGTCTGGTGACAAGACAAGAGGGCTCAAGAGGATTGTTCTACCTCAAAAGGTGCCATAGCTTTGGTGAGTAGCTGAGATATTTCAGAGCCCCTTCTGTAGGTCTTGGAGAAAAATTTCATTGCCATCAGGTGACAAATGTACACCATCCTCCCCATACAGATTGGGCCTTGGAAGATTATTTCACAATGGGGAATGCAAAAACTCAAGCCCTGTCTCAACACATTATGAATTTCTCTGTTTGTTCATCTTAATAGGTTGAGGTCCCCCTCCCCAGCCCACACTTTCCTCAGAATCACTGCAGACCAGGCAATGCAAGCCCTCGGCCACTTGTCATGATTGAACCACACGTCGTGAATATCCTGCATAATCAAGGCCTTTCCTTTCAACAGTCCAATGTCATTACCCCCTAAGTGAATGACCAGCATATCAGGTGGAGGTCCATGGCACTCCTAGAACAACATAGACAACAAACCATGTCCAACATCAGATGGACACCCAAGGTGCCTCAAGCCTTGGAGCGAGCAGTGTGGGCTTAAAAGGGGGCTTGCTACCTCCACCCCCCTCCCTGGTCGCACAGTGATTGCATGGTCTTCCCTTGTGGGAGGCTGGCAAAAGCATCTCCCCCACTCCGCCACTGTGTAGTGAGGGTGTGGGGAAACAGAGTATGCTGAAGCTCTCATTCAGCTCTATTAACAAGCAAACACAACATAAATATTTGCTTCTCCCAAGTCATTCATGCTGTCCTGCACTTCAATGAATATTTATATGTTTTAAAAACATATAGCAAATTAGCCATTCCTACAAGATAAGAGTCTTCAGGTGTATATTTGTCAAAAAAAAAAAAAAAAAGGATGCATGTGGTTAGGATGACAAACAGTTCAATATATTACTGGATGCCAGGTCCAGCTCAAGGTCAAGATCAAAGGGTTGAGTTCTGGGTTGAGTTCAGTATAAGTCATATTTAAAGTAGAATCATTCAAATAAATAGATCTTAAGTTTGGATCTACTCTTAAATATGAATCAGTCTGGATTCAATCCAGGTTCTTGTTTATGGATTCTAATTTCTCTTTAAGTGTCCAAATGATTATATCCAAAAGAATGAGCAGTAGAGTTTTCTTTCTGTGCTAATGCTGACACTGTTCCAATGGGAACAGAATTATCATGCTATTGGAATGGCATTGGTGTTTCCAGAAATATTACACAAAGAATAGCATGCAGTTGTTTAGCTTTGTTTTGCCTGAGTATACAGAAAGGTGCATAAATTTATGCATACAAGAAATCCAAATACATTTTTATTTATTTTACCTAGCATCTGTCCAAACTATTCGTTTTTCAAAATGATCCACAGTAAGGCCATTAGGCCATGCTCCACTATCCATGTCTTTATATATAATCTTTCTTCCTGCCCCACTCATTGAAGCAGACTCAATGCGAGGAAAACTAGCATCCCAGTCTGTCCAAAACAGGATTCTGAATGATACAAAAAAGAGGGGAAAAATTAAGTTTACATTAAAAGGTAAAGGAAGGAAGGAAGGACTATTATCAACAGTAGTCTGAAAAGAGGTATCATTATATCAGAAATCTTGGATAAACATTCCGTATGAAAGATACTTTCCCCATAAAATGCAGCTATAAAATTATCATTATTTAGTTCCATATTTATTTAGTTATTTTATTTAGTTCCATATTTTTTTTGGTACTAAAGTTGAATAAATTTCCTTTGATTTGATAACCGATATATCAAACCATTATGCATACACATAGGTCAGGACATGTACAATTCATCTGATTTTGGATGGTTAGAATGAAGGTGGTCTTTGGGTAGAATGGTCTGAAAAACTACTTTGACAACCTCATTATATGGGCAGCGTTATCTCTCAGCCTTCATATTTACTGTGACTCATCTATTTAACTGTTCTGCTTTCAGAAATTAATGGCTCCTAGGGGGATTCTTGAATGCTGATTCCCTACCATTGAAACCAGAAATTCTGTAGATGCTTATCTTTATCTACATAAAGAAGATGTTAACAACAGTTAATTGTAACACACCTATTAATCCCCAAGTCAGATGTGGACTGCCTATCATTTCCTTGGATTGCTTGGATGTGACAGCAGACGTTGGGATGTGTATGCAATGAGTGACATGGTAGATACTCATCTAAGAGATGCTGGAAACATTTCCATGGTTCCTGTGCATATTGTTTCACATATGCTATTGCACATATGTTTGGCAATCAAAGTCACTAGGAAATATGAAAACTTTATTACCTCAGTATTCCTTGCAGTCCCAGACACTATGACACATGATTAGCATCTTGGGACCCTTCTGCTTTCAACATATTTATATCAGTTTAGGAAAAGGATGGGACATGGTCATAATTGGGAATGCCAAATACATACAGATTCAGTTGAGAGTCCATAAAATCCCAAGAATATGACTTTTTTTCTTTATAAAATGTTAAAAGTTATGCACAGAAATGGGAAATGTTGTATGACTAAAAACCATATACAGTCTAGGCTGCTTCAGAAATTTTTTTTCTCCCTTTCAAGAACCTCACTAACTTACACAACAATCAAAGGCCTTTTCCGCACCAGGTTATTTAAACGGTGCAGAGCGACCTCCAACGGAGGTCTTCTGCACCGTAGAGTGGACTGGAGCGGACTACTTTTTGTAGTTCCATACCTCAGTCCACTCCGGAGCGACTGGAATTGGTCGCATGGCGTGTTTTTTAAAAACCTCTTTTTATAGGTTTTTGGCAACCCCGTGCCACTCCGTCGCCTGGCTCTGGAGCAGATTTGCAGGCACGCACAAGTGCGTGCCTGCAGATCTGCCAGGGGTGGGCTTCCGGCTGGCAAGCTTCTTTTGAGAGCCTCCACCAACCAGAAGCCGCCATTTAGGACGCCGGAGGAGTGCAGAGCGACGAGCTCGCACTCCTCCTCATTGTGATGGACTCGCCCGGACGAAGTTAAAATCCGGTGAGTAGCATGTTCCGTCGTCTCCCCCCCCACGTCTGGAAAGGGCCAAAATCACTCCAGAATTACAGGGGGTGGGGGTGGGGAATCTGTAGTTGTTCCAAAAGAAATGGAGAAAAAAAACTTAACCTAGAGTAATTTTTGCAAATGAAATCACACACACTGAATGTTCTTCAGTGTAGTTATGTCCTCAGCATCCCTTATAATGTCATATAACATTCTGAGACAGGTGGTTTGAATTCCAGTGACAAGATAAATGTGAACAAAGTTAAGATATAATCTAAACTAATTGAAAGTAGATGTGGTACAGAATAGGCAAATGATGGCATACAAGTAATTATCAAAGGGAAAAGTAATTGCATCACATTTGATAAATAGTGATGAATAATGATTTACTGGTAAATCTACTTATTTATTTTTTAAAAAATGCTCTTGATTGTGAATAAGGCTTATCTTAAGAATTAATTCCTTATTTTCTCACATGGAATCCATCACAACCGTTTTGATATTCTAAATATTGGTATTCAGCAATCCCTGAAACTGTGAAAATAGGCTGAAAGTAGAACTATATGCAAGGCCCAGACACAGGCATTCCTGACCTACAATGTAACAACAACAACAACAACAACAGCAACAACGCTTTCTATACAACTTGATTTGCCTGCTTACCATTACAAATACAATGGAGACAGGAGACTTAGAACAGTTAGAATTCCCCATTGTGAGTCAAAGATTAAGATTCAAAAAGACAATCTGCCAAAACTAGTTTTTTATCCCATTCTTCCAAAGTAGGCTCAAAATTGCCAGAGTTGAGGATCAAAGAAAAAAACAACATCTCATCATACATTAGGGAAAAAAAAATACTCGGTTCAAATATAGATAAGCCTTGAGAATACATTCAATTACCCATATCTAGGATCCAAAGCAATAGCCCTAGGATGTTCCATGGCGCCTGCTATTAATGTAGTCCTCAGTGTGCCATCTAATTTAGCTACTTCAATTTGATCTAAATTGCTGTCTATCCAATATATATTTCCAGCAATCCAGTCAACAGTCAGACCTTCAGGGGTAGCTAAACCGTGCTGGACAACAACTTCAATGGCGCTTACCCCTGTGAAAACATATTACAAATATCTTTAAAATGCTGAATACACTTTTGACAACATAAATAAATAAACTCTGAGAAGAACATGTGATTCTTTAAACAATGATACCTTAAAATATGGCAGTAATAAAAATAAATATTATAAATCAAGGTCTTGCCAAAGAACCATATCTATTTCAAAATATAAAAAAAGTGATGAACATACTTTCAAAATTGAAATCTTACCCATTATTGAAACAACAATATAAAATTGATATCAAGTTTGTTGGATTTCAGAAGACACTAGGGATGAGGAATTTAACTATCATTATTATCATCACTATAACATCCTACTGTTTATTTAAAATATTTACACCACTCTTCTCAGCCAGACATACATCCAGAGCAGCTTACGTAGGAGTAAAAACAAGCCTTAGGCTCTATACCTCATCAACAACTGTTTGCATTTAATATTAATATGTTTCCATAGGAAATAAATTTCAGAGAGTTTGTCAGTAAAGATGCCATGAACCTAACTTGTTACCACTTCCATTATGCATGATTGTTGCAATCTGGCACATCATGTGTGTGGAGAAAATGTTATAGATAGGGTTCTAGTATCATCTCCCCTCTCCCACTGGCTGCCCTGTGCATGAAGATATTCTTTAAAGTATTTGTGACTCAGAAAGGCCATTCTCTTGCAGCTGAGGCTCTCCCACATCTTACCTTCAAGCATTCGGAGTTTGCTCTTCCCTAGGCCCATGATGTGCAGGCTACTCCCAGCAGGAGTGGAGACATGTGCAGGGGCCTGGTGGAAGAGGGGAGGTTATACTAGAGCCCTATGGGCAGCACTTAACACTGTTCTCTGTGCAAGCAGCATGCAGAATGTCAACCTAATAGACTAATAAAACCAATGTGGAAAAAAAATCAGTATGGCAGGTTTTTTTAAAAATGGATAAATTCCAGAAATGGTATAATATATTCCACTGATGAAAAGGGGAGATACAGGCCATACACCTTCATATCTTCTATAGCACAGTGTTTGGGACATTTGAAATATTAATCGAAAAAACTACATGTATGTTAAAAAATATTTTGTGTAAAATACATTTTTGAGCAAAATATGGATTTGTTGGGAAAAAAACAATTAAAACACACAAATATAAAGAAAGGAGTTGAATCTCACAGATGTTGACTTTTTTTACAGTAATAGTCATGTCTTGATAGATGTGTTGAGATGCCATTTATCATCAAGGACAAAAAAGTTTGTAAATATTTTTTACATCCCTACTCTAAAAGAACTGCACTGAATCAATCTAGTCCACATTCTTGTTTTCTCTGGAAAACACATAAAGAGGTTGGAACTATTTGTTTCCCATTATTGACTCCCATCAACTAAATACCATAGATCACATTTAGCCAAAGTATAAGACTCCTACCATTTCAGTCCATTATTCCACTGTCAGGTTCTCCACTGTATTTAACTTCTCTGAATTCTGCTTCATCTAGGAGAATTTTAATATTTAATTCCATCGCTTTGCAAGGTCTTCAATGGAGTTTGAAAATGGGTGACATCAGCATGCTGACAACACCCAACTCTTATTTTACTCTGTCATTAGGGTCAGGCAAAACTGACTGGGCTGGATAAGGTCCAGAAAAATGAAACTGAATCCTGACAAGACAGAGGTTTTGTGGATGATGATTCACTGATTCAAGAACTGGACAAGTGACCTGACCTGTATAGGGCTTCATTCCACTTGAAAGAAGATATACTCTGTCTTGGGAATACTCCTTCAGAGATGGCTCAGAGTGCCTTGGGCCCCTTTTGATCTCTCTGCCAGCTACAGTTATTCCTTGACAGGGATGACTAGCAACGATAGTTAATGCACTGTTAAATTCCTGTGTAGATTTCCTAGTGGCTGATGGCTTCCATATCAGTGGGACATTGAATCTGTTTCAGGTGTTAGTATAAAGGAGCTTTAAAGGAGGTATCAAAATTGCTGAACCCTAACCTTTTGGGTGGCTCTTTTAAAATTCAGATAAAAAAACTGAGAAGGCATTCATTGCCCCAATGACAAGGAAGCCACCAGCTGCAAGTGCCTAAATTACTGCCATGTGTCCTACGTGTAATGGCCTTGAGCATAATACACAAGATGCAGCAAGAAAAGGATGTGGCAGCTAGACTGCTCTCGGGATCATGCAATTAAAAAAAAAAAACCCAAACCATTTTGCATTTGTTTCAAAGGAACTATGCTAGATATCAATGAATGCTTAGTCTGAATGAAATACACTAATGATAATGTTTAAGCCTTTACATGACCTGAAGTTTTAATTCCAGTCCTGTGTTCTGTGCTGGGAGATTTGAAGCCAGTGTCTCTACTTGTACATAACTATTAAAAAATTAAGATTTCTGATTTTCTACTGGATAGGACTACTAGACTTAGGATTTTATGTTAAACTGTTTTATTGGTTGTATCTCACTCTGAGATTCAGTGACATGAGGTGATTGGGAAACAGTGAAATAATAAATAAATGAAGAAGTAAATAAATATTAAATTTAGCATGTACAACATGCCTTGACTTTCAAGCTATTCAGAACATGAACATCAGAACAGGGAAATATGCTTGTCTGAATACTATTAAGCAGAATCAAGCAATACCCCCAGCACCCCTTCTCTTGCTCTGAAAGCCATGTCAAAATCTTCAGCTGAGAGCAGTTAACACTCAGGCCATTTCTGCACTATGGTCCCATTCCGGCATGCAGATGCATTGAGGCTGGACGACAACACATGCTACAGCATGACATCATCATAGTCCTGCTGCTGTTGTGTCCTCATCCACTGCAATCACACACTATATTATTACCAAAAAAAATCTGTTATTAAGCCCCTTTGGCACGATGATTGTATTAGATGGAGCTGTGCAGAAAGGGTGGAAGTGCTATCTAGGCACTTCCTGCCTCAATGCAATACAAGAAGAGGCCAGCTGCACTGTGGAAGGAAAGAGCATGCCCCACTACCATCTACTGGCAGCCAGCTGGGTGTGGAGGGGAGCATTTGGGACATGACTCTATCCCAGCAAAGGCACTGTTGGGATGACGCCAGGATGTCACAAGATGCAGGTAAGGTAATGGCCTCAGACACAAAGGAACTGGAGAAAGCCACAGAGATTGTGTTAACAAGTCAAAACTTTATTTTACGGTCCATAGACGCAGCATAGCAAAACCATCCAATGGTACAGTATAGATAAAATACATCTACTAAAAATAGGATACAAATATATAAATAGAATTGACTAAAGGCAGGATATAAAAGCATAAAAATAGGATATAAATGCATAAAATTGTATAAAAAAGTACATGAAGTAAATTAATATCACAGATAATATAGATTATTAGGTAAAATATAAATAAGCGTTTGTCAAGTCCCTCTCATTAGTGCAATAGAATTAGGTTGATCTTAAAGTACATTGCCAGTATCCTGGTGAATTTTTGATACTTCTCTGTCTCTGGTGTTAATAGCTGATTACAGAAATTTAGGGTTACATTCAGACATGTGCTCCAACAGGACTTCTACATAGAATTTTTCCGAATGGCCCGACCTACGGCTCAATGAGGGAGAGATTAAATAATGGTGACTCTGACTATAGAAAATACAAGATAGCAAAAGGTGCAACATTGATTCAACATCTTGTGACCCATAAGGACACAGTCTTGAGGAAGTGGGCAACCCAGCAAATCTGACAAAAAGAAATTCTGAGGGAAAAGCATTGCATCTGGCCTTAGTGAATAATATGTGATAGTTGGCACAGTCAAGTTATTTAAATAAGTGGTCTGATGGAAGGGTCCCACATACTGAATATTTAAAGCACTGGGTGAGCAGGATGAGACAGAATTTGCCGAAAGATTACAAAAAGTGATATCCCATAGTCTTCGCTTAATAGATTTTAGATCTATTATAGATCTCACGGCCCAAGTTAAGGAGAAGGATGGAGAGAGGCCGATAGTGACCGCTTTTTGGATTATATACTTAGAACATTTGCTGGCATAGTTATCTGGTGGAAGGTGGCCTACTAGACCTTTGCTACGCTTTAAGACAATCACTTTGAGCCATTGTTTAAATGCTAGCATACAAGCCCTTGTAGAGAGAGGGCTTTCCCCTGTTTCCAGTAATAGAACTGGGTTGGGGACATACCTAGGAGTATAAAGGAGTTCCCCAAGGAATTTCATTTGGAATTTATCTAGTTCAGAGTTAATAGATTCAATCCAGATGGTCGCTGCATAGACCAGTTTGGATGTAATCTTTGCGTTAAATACTTCTATAGCAAAAGGGACAAATTGATTCCATTTCACGTGGAAAAACCTTAGAATAGCTGTTTTACATCCTAAAGAACCACTCAATGCTAACGATCTGTGTGGGCTACAGGAAACATTGTGATGGAATACAAGGTCAAGATATTTGAAGCTTTTAACTTGTTCCAAGGGACACTAATTTATATTCCAACTGTGCTGATGCTATTTGCGTTCAAAGACCAAAATTTTTGACTTTGCAGCATTGATTTCAAGTTTATTCCTGGAGCAGTAAGTTGAGTATTTCCCCAACAGACGTTTAAGCCCTGGTCTAGATCTAGAAAGAATCACTGTATCATCTGCATAAAGCAGGACTCGGGATTTCCTGTTGTCTAATCTGGGCAGATGACCATTTTCATCTACCTCGAGATCATTCAGGTATAGATTGAACAAAGTCGGCATGAGGATACACCCCTGTCTCAATCCCACAGGTATGGGTTCAGAGAGATGTCCCTGAGGACCGTATCTAACACGTAGTTGGCTGTTATTATAAAGAGCCTTAATTAGGGCGAGGAGTCTGGTGCCCATCGATAAGGACTCCAGTTTATCCCAAAGCTTATGCCTTGGGA
The DNA here is from genome assembly GCA_030412105.1 of Cyclura pinguis. Classification (NCBI taxonomy): domain Eukaryota; kingdom Metazoa; phylum Chordata; class Lepidosauria; order Squamata; family Iguanidae; genus Cyclura; species Cyclura pinguis. The sequence goes on along the minus strand of CM059599.1, from coordinate 242,087,631 downwards.
CAGAATCAAATGCAGCCTTTAAATCCATAAATGTTACAAAGACCTTGCCATATATGGGTCTCTGCAAGATGGGCTAATACTAAACAGTGGCCATTGGTAGAATGGTTTTCTCTGAAGGCTGCTTGAGCCTCAGAAAGAATATTATTCTGCTCTATAAAGAGAGTTAATTTGGAAGAAAGAAAGCGAGAGTAGAGTTTGCCCACTATGGACAGCAAACTTATTGGTCTGTAGTTTGTAGGATTTTTAACTTGGCCTTTTTTATAAATGGGAACTACAATTGCTTGATTCCAGCCATTTGGGATCATTCCAGAGTTGTTTATCTGTGTAAATAAGGCTGATAACAAAGGTGCCCACCAGTGGTTGTTGGTTTTAACAAGTTCAGCTGGGACATTATCCATTCTTAGAGCCTTATCATTTTTGAGTTGGGAAATTAATTTGCTAACTTCATTAATAGATAGAGGTTCCCAGGGTGGGGCCATTTGTAGCTGTTTATCAGTAGTTTTCTCAGAAGTGGTTGTAGAATCGGTGGCCCCCTCAAAGATCCCTCTGAAACGGTTTTCCCACACCACAGCTGGAATGTCACGTCTTGGGGCTTGAGCTCAGGAGCATAAAGCTCCAGAAACAAGCTCCCAGAATGATTTTGAGTTGTTGTTAAGAGATGCATTTAGCAATAGAGATCAGGAGTTAAATTGCCTCTTTTTAAGGGATATAAGGGGCTTATACTCCTTTTTTAGTTGAATGTCAATAAGGCACTGTTTACCTTCCTGTACTTAATAAGGGTAGATCTAAGAGAGTTTTTCTTGTGCAAGCATTCCTTATCAAACCAAGATTTGCCCAAATAATCAACAGATTTTATTTGGCCCTCCCTAGAATTAGGTTTATGTGTTAAGTCAGCTTGAATCAAGCGGATCAGATCATTGTAGGTCTCTATCAATGTGGCTGAAGAGTCATTCATCAGTATTTTAAATCTGAGGAAAACTACTGTATCAGAAGATGACTTTACCTTCATTAAATGATCCAGATCTGAAGAGCATTTGATTCTTCTTGTTCTTCCCAGCTGAACTGTATTCGCTTTTAAAGATGGTTGCTGAATCACTCTGCTTTCAGTCATTGTTGTAAGGACAAGTGGAAGATGGTCACTTTCAGTTCTGGTGACGACCCCAAAGTGTAGGATCGTATGAAATGTATTCCTTGAAATTAAACAATAATCTATCGTACTGGATTTGCATTGGTTGGTGAATTTATATTCACTAAGAATATCACCCTGTACAGCACCATTTAATAGAAATAAATCTAGCTTATATGAAAGTTGCGCTAAGGAAAAACCAGAGAAATTTGAAATCTTATCTTTAGAAAACCTGGATGGGAAATACCTATCATCTTTTAACTTGGTAAGAGTTGGGAATTTTGTTTCCAATTCGGCATCACTACGGTCAGATCTAGCATTTAAGTCCCTAAGAATATAAAAGTAAACTGTAGGATGTTTAACCATCAGAGAAAAAATAAAATTTTCAATTATAACCCAAATACCCTGTATGGAAAATTTAGAACTGAGCGGAGGGATATAAATTGTCATTAAAATAAAATTAAAAGATGGTAAATAGAAAAATATCCCCAATGCTAAGTTCTCATATTTCTCTATAGAGATTATCTTTGCTGCTGTATTGTTGGAGATCAGAATTGCTACACCACCACTTGGCTGTCCATTCTTGTTTAACTGGGAAGCTTCTAAAGTGATAGGACCGAATCGTTCCAAGATAATATTCCCAGCAAGCCAGGTTTCTTGTAGTAGAATAATATTGTACTGTCTAATAAATTGAAACAAAGAAGTGTCTCTGCCTGTGTTGGTCCATCCTGCAATGTTCCAGGAGATTACTCTGAGATTGAGGTTCTCCTGGGTAACCCCCCCATCAGGCTTCTGGGCTGACCAATTCAATGAGACCATTGGTCTTAGATACAATGCAGCCATTTACAGAGGGTTTTAGACACACAAGCTTTTGCATATTGCTAGAGTCATATAAATCAATTACGTCAGGAACAAATGAAGATAGAGTCCCATTAGAGGTGGGATATATCTCAGCCTCAACCACAAGCTGTCTAGGGTGAGGAGAGTGCAGAAGCTCCATCTGGTTTACAGAGGCTGAAGCTGAGATGTTAAATGACTTTCACTCCAAACAACTGATTTCTACAGAAGAATTGTTTTTAGGTTGTAGGGATGGCTTAGGGGTCACTGAATTTGTTCTTAACTGTTTAGCTGGACTTGGCAATAATGGAATTGACCTTTTCTGCACATCGAGCTGTGCTTCCTCCGTTGGTTCAAGGAAGTTTTTAGGAGCGGCCTCCTCAGGACCTGGCTCTGCACTAGCTTTACCCTGTCTTCTCAGTGGTATGAGAGGTTTAATTAATGAATTTTTGAAGTAATGCCTAGGAAAAATAAAAAAGTCTTTTAAAAACTGTTGCTTTTTCATAAGCATATTAGGAATAAAAGAATTTGTAAAATCAAGTAAAAATCTTTAGTAGTGTGGAGATGAGTATAACAGTTTGACTGATAATAAATTCACCTGTCTTAATCTTAGAAGTTGTTTGAGGCGCAGGCTAGCACTGGAGGTTGAATTCCAGGAAGGATGCAGCCCATTGAAAGAATAGACACTCTGGAGCTTGGAGAGACAAACAGCAATCATTATGTTTGCAACCTTGAAATAAGATGGAGCCTTAAAGCATTCTTCCAGTAAGCTCCCAGCTCTAAAATTCATCTCAGTTTGACTGGCGATGTCATGTTTGCTTACATTACTAAAATCAGGATGCCTCCTTGCAAACAACACAGTTAATTGGGATAATGAGTCAAGGACCTCCGTTAACTTGCTGCCAATAAATGTCAAAGTCTGAGCTGTTAGCATGCATTGCTCTGAGAATAATTTTATGTGGGACGAAGGTGAACTAGAGTTTACCAATGAGAGAGCTGAGGAAACTTCTTGCTGTAAATCAGCCAACCAATTAGGTGCCTCCTCCTCTTCGCCCCCCAATCCTTCCAAGGGCGCAAATCCGTTTTGTGTCAAAGTCTTTGACAAAAAAGTTGTCTGTAAGGTAAATAAATCCTCTATCCTGGATTGTTTAGTGTCTGTTAAGTTTCCTTTAGTGGCAGAGGGGATGAGTTTTTTCCTCTTGTTGGTGAAGTTAAGGTCAGCTTGGCTGCCTGCAGGAGGTGAAGGTGCTGTCCTTTTCTTCCTCTTGGTCATAATTAATTTTACTTAATAGTTTCCTTAGTCCTTTTGCCTTAAGTATTTTGCCTTAAATCTTCAGTTGGGCTTGTTCAGTCTGCTGTAATTTGTCAGCTATAATTGGCTTCAGCAGCAAATGTCAGGATAGGCATAAAACGAAAGAAAAGTTGTAGGAGTTAAACAGACATGTCAAGTGGCGCCATCTTTTCCCCTGAAGGTTATGCATTATGTATTATGCAGTAGTAGGTGTATTTTATCTATACCGTACCATTGGATGGTTTTGCTATGCTGGGTCTACAGATCGTAAAATAAAGTTTGACTTTGACTTGACACAGAGGCTGTGGAAACAGGCCCAGACCCCAACTCCAAATTTGAACCAGACATTCACAGTACCATATTGTCCTAAAGCATTGCCCCTTTATTTCTCACACTTCCTGTTGCTTCTTTCTCAGCACCAGGAACACACAAGATGGAGACCAAGACCTTCTGACTGGAAGTTTATAGTCAGCGTATTGCTCCTTTATGAATCAATATTCTTCAGAAAGTGGATGGAATGTACGTGGAACAGTCTCTCCTATGATACATAAAAGGTCTAGGATTCCAGGAAAGTCCACCTTCACCTTTCCCTAACCTGAAAGTAAGCTCTCTGGCTTTGAATAAGTGAACTGGGAGACCATGGCAATGTAACTAATGGACGTGGGTGATTTCCAAGCACTCTAGAGACCTGGGAAGTATGTACAACTTTTGCTAGCCTTTAACTTGAACTCTCAAACATTTTAGGACCAGCAGGTGAATGTGCAAACTTACTTAATCTTTTCAATTCATCTGCATCTCTGTTTCCTTCTATGCTATAGATGTCCTTGTGCAACTGATAAAATACTATAAAAATGGTGACGGGATCATATATATTATTTCTAGGGATTTAAATCTGTGCTTATTTCATTTTTTGCATACAAGAATTATTAATCACACAGACAAAAAAATTCTTTGTTGGATAAGATTAAGAGAATGTTTAAGCATTTATTGTTCATTGCTTGCATTTTGAGCTTTTTGTAAAATCATTTTGGGGCAAAAAAAACCTTGCTTTTGTCAAAACACCCCAGCATTTTTGCACAGAAAACATTGTATGTCTGCATAGAACATGCATCTATAGAGTAATCTAACAAAGCATTTGACACTTTGATCAGTGTTTTGTCTTTCACTGAAATGCATACTTTCTGTGTATGACACTGAATATTTGATATTTCAGCAGCTCACCCAGTACTGAGTGGAATAAGCAAAAGGTTATTATGAAGAACATGCAGGAAAACAAAAATAATGAAATAAGACTAAGCCATTTGAACAGCATATATGTACTGGTGTTTTAGATTATATAAATATCAGCAAGAAAAATAATTGGAAAAGAATTTTAACAGATTTACTACCTCTTTTCATGTGAGAATTTCAGTTGAGAATGAGAAAAATAATTTGAATAAAATCAGATTCAGTATTCTTTTTCAGTTGAGACTTTCCCTTGGGATCATAAAACAACACAACGTAATTTCATACCTCCAGATTCAGATAGCTTGCCTCTGTAAATTTTATCTTCTACCACATCTGTCCAGTACAATAAGCTTTGATTGAAGTGAAAATCAAGTGCTATTGTATTTCTTAAACCAGGAACTAACAGGCTATAGTCCCTTTTCTGCAGGTCAATCTTTCTGATTTCATGTCGAATGGAGAAAATGATGAAAGCTTCAAATGGATCTGAGAACACAACATTATATTCTTGTTGAAAAAATAATAAGGAACACATCATTATAGTAATAATATTTATGATGACCAACCATGAAGTTACAAGACCAAACACAGAAACTGAGTGAAATAAGGGGCAATTTATTTGACCTAACTATTTAAGTTGTGTTGGCCTGGAAATGAAGCAAGAGGGGGAAGCAACCTAATGCAGGTTCAGCTGAGGCCAGGTGTCACCTGTGACTACCTCCTCAGCCTTCCTTGGGTGAAACACCTCAACTGTGAGGTCAATCTGAACGACGATAAATGGAAGGTAATCCAGGGGACTCCCACTCAACCCACACAGCCCTATAAGTGAGAGCTTGAATCTCAGGTTAGCCTCAAGTGCACCTTTCTTCCCCACCCTCTGGGATGCAGAACTGTAAAGAGGGAGTTCCAAAGCCCTACCCTATACTGAAAGGGTGCCAACAGTGATCACTGAAGTCTTATATTCTCTTCCTACACACACACTATCTACCATGGACAAAATGGGTACATGAATGGGTAATCAGTGTTAAATAGCCTATTGTCCCACTCTTATCATGTGTTGTGATCTGCCACATAGCACCAGTTACCAATCACCCTGGTCTCTGTCATGGTGGCCATCAAACAGTTACCCTCTCCTACAGCATTGTTCACCAAGCAGGTCCAGGTAAGGATTGAAACAAACACCCAATTTCACTTTCTCTAAAATACATATTTCATCCCAAGTCTAACATTTATTCAGATATTTCTAAACTCCTCAGCTGATACTGCTAAAGTGAAAATCAGATTAAAAATCTTTATTTTGGTCCATGGTAATAAAGTGTATTTATCCTTAGTGAGAGCTCAAAACAAGCACACTATTTGCTAAGCTGTTAAACTCTATTAAGATCAAACAAGTATCTTCATTTTACTATTTTAGAAAATTATTTCATAGTAGATTGGGATTACATCTACATTTTGCACAGTGCAGAATGCAACAATTACATTTGCATTATTAGAGGAGGAGGGCTTTTGATTGTACTGCATATTTTCAAATTAAATATTTCACTCCATGCAGACCAGAATCAGTACATCATATTCCCATGAACACAGTGTACGACCAAGGTATTTTAAGAATGAGCACCAAGAAGATGTTTCTAGTGTGTTTTGAGATGGGTAACCTGAATGTTAAAATGTGATATTACAGGCACAGGCTGGTGCCAAAGCATAGCCACTCCCACAATGACCAGACAAAAAGCAGATGCAATCCTAGATTCAGTCTTGCTAGATACCTTACTTGTCTGCATGCTAGTACCACCATGTTTTGAATTCTGCAATTTGTAAATAAGCTTCCCAAATTCTGATTGAAACCTATTGTGGTGTGGATGTCTAAGAGTTAAGGATAAAACAAGTAAGAACTCATGCTGCTTCTTGAAAGCACATAGGCCTTATTATGCTTCCCTTAAATTCTCCTAAGAGGAACTCTACAATAGCAAATAGATGGTAAATGTCAACTTACCAGTATTATCACAGCTTTCGCCATCTTTATTGAGCTTCCAGCCTTCATAACAAGAGCACTTAACAGTATTTTTATGCTGTTCACACACTTGGCTGCACTTCTGGTGTTTGGTGCAATAATCTACAAATTCACAGGTCTTATTATCTGAACTCAAGTACAGTCCTGGGGGGCATGAACACACAATTCTGCCTCCAGGAACTACTGAACATAGGTGGCTACAGTCACCATTGCTAAGTGAACATTCATCTGAAATAAAAAAATAGAAACAGAAATTGTTGTTTCATACAGTGCAACTTGACAGATTAGTAGGAACATTAAAAAAAAAGACTAGTAGTTTTGTAGCAGATTACAGCAGACTGAGAGAAAAATAAAACATAAGATTCTTGGGGGATCAATTTGGGACATCATTCCCTGTTCAGTGTGGGGAAAAAAAGGAGTACATTAATAAAATCTGTGGATTACTTAGAAGCATTGCTAATACAGATGATTCAAAGTTAAACAAGGCAAAACTGATGACCTCATGAAGTGAAATGAGAAATGGTTAAATTTTGTACAAGTGCAATGTCACATAAACCACATAACCATCAACAGGGACTTTGCATGTGAGAACCACAGAAATGATCACATGAACGTATGAAAGTCAGCGGGCAAGGCTGGCTTCCGTGATTCTGCTTTCCTTTAAGTACATGCACTATATGCATATTCAGTCATAAAAAAGCATTCAAATTAAGACAATGAATCCGCCTCTAGGGAAGACGCACACTGACAGAATCACTTGGACAAGAAAAAAAAAAATGACTATTTCATCAAACATGAAATACCACAAAGGACATCTTCATCAGATCCATCAGGACAATCTCTTATCCCATTGCAGAGCTTCTCAGGTTGTAAACAGATGGAAGTATCATTTGCACAAGGGTATTTTGGAGGACCACATGTGTATCCATCACAATTATCCTCATCAGATTGATCTTCACAATCAATGTCCCCATCACACAGCCATGCTTTACTAATGCATCTCCCTTGAATAAAATAAAGAACATACAAAATAAGATCAAAAGCAAAATCAAGAATGCACTCCAAAAACATAATTTCTCATTCTTTTGCTGATGATACTTCACAAGAGAATAAAGAGGCAGAGCAGAACTTTGCCATGTATTTGTATCCAGCCTCTCAATTTACAAATTGTATGGTTCTGTTTTACAGATTCTAGGTTTTGTCTGGAGAGGTGGCAGATCCTTATCTGCTGCCGCAGTACAATTTACTGGGTATTGCACAAGGTCTGAAATGGCTGTTTTGGTGCTCCACTTGGGCTGAGTGACCAGGACACAATGGAATGGCTTAGGAAAAGAGGCCTTCAGTGGAATGATTCACCAGGGATAGAATGACCTGAGTTTGATGAAGGGCAAAGCTCTTATCCTTCAGGCTCTGCATGACTTTTGGATCATAAAGAATAAATGGCTGGGAATAATATTGATGCGGTCAGCCATTTTATCCCGCCAAGTCTCGTGGAGTGAAGGTGATCATCAATGCATTGATATGACCTTCAGAATGGTAAATAGGAAAATTTGTAATGCCCTAAACAGGGGACAGAACCATTTCTTCTCGCATTCCAACATAGAATTTCAGCTCCCTGAGCTCAGCAGAGCAGATGGTGTTCAACTTGGTTTAAATAGTTTGAATAAAGTGGCTTTTTTCAACCCAGACCTCTGTATCTGGTCTTGTTATTCCATGGTTGATTAGCAATATGGATACAGGCCCACTAGATATGAGGCACTGTGAAGGAGGACCAACTTTTGTTCACCTCCAGGGGAGGAGAGGCCAGTGATGGTAACAATAGGCACAATGTGCCATGACAACCAGCATGTGAGGGCAGAGTCCAACCATCCCTCTTTGCTTCCTTTAGGAAGATGCTTTGACCCATCCTCCTGCCTCCAGTCTAGTGTGCACTTTGCTAGTTGCTTTGGGGCCTGGTAAGAATTTCTGTCCTCTTCTTCCCCACTAGTCCACACTGTATATGGAGGACTCTGTCAATTGACTTGTGTGGTATCTTTAAATAGGTGATCACTTGGCAGGTAGAAGGGGGAGAAATAAGAGTTACAGTGAACATTCTGGCACCTTTTAGGTGAATGGGAGGGCCCTGGAGCTGCCTCTTTAGCTCCTGAGACCTGTGGGGGTGAGATGGGGAAGGAGACTACCTGTGGGGATGGACTGGGGGGGCTTTGCTGATCCTGTGCTGATCCTGTCCTTTGCTGATCCTCTCTGTCTTGTACCTTTCCAGGTTCAGCTCAGTTTAAATAGGTTCTAAGTTAAATAAAGTGGTCCTTTTCAATCCAGTTCTCTGTGTCTGGTCTTGTTATTCCATGATTGGTCAGCAATGCCATACCATGTCTAAGTAGGTATAATAGCTTTTAAAATTCCATTTGAACAAGCTTAATTGTTGCTCATAGGCATGCTTAGAAATACAATTAATGTCACTCTGTTTTTACAAATGACCAAAAGGCATGTGATTTCCATATTCTTTTCTTATTTACAGCTGACAGCTGCTTCTTTTTCCTTCATTCCAAGTACATAATTAGGAGCTGTTGAAACAGAGTTGGGGGAAAGATTACTATTAATCTATTAAGGACTGTCACCACTGTAAATACAGCTTCATAGTATTATGGGATACTGTGGAACTCAGACTGAACCAAACACTTACAAATATGATTGTTGAACTTAGCAATAATTTTATTCCCAATACATAATTTTCATTCTGTTAAATGTGGATGTCACACACTCTCAGAAAACCCCCAACAGGTTCACCTTAGGGTCACCATAAGTCAAAAATGACTTGAAGGCATACAACTACAACAAAGTTCTGAAATCACTGAGGGAAAAAACAATAGCAAGGTTTTGGGGGAAGTGAAGGGAAAACATCTGATAAACTCAAAAGGCTAAATCCGATGTGATGCTAGCACATCAGATAAGTTCCTTCCCATCTCCCCTGATGTGGCAGAGGCTGCCTGAAAACCAGCTCAGGAGAGTTTCATAGTCCTTTGAAGCAGGGATTGGAGTGTTCAAGGGCTGCAGTGAGCAGAGGAGATCCCTTCTCATGTATGCTGTTGTTTGAGTGGTTAAAAAAAAAAAAAAACCCCTGTATATTGCTGGACTTCAACAGGTCACTTTTATATTTTAGCTTCATTAGCATATTATACTATTGTCAAGCACTTTTTTCAGATTAAAAATATACAAGAATGAATAAGAGTATGAAGAAACACGAAGGACGCATTGGAAAAGATAAATAGAAAAGCAATTGCCCACCCACTCGGAAGAAAGAGAAAGACACACAAATGGATGGAGAAATTAAGGGTCATTTTATTAACTATTTGAACTAGAGCTGCAGCAGGGTTGCATAGTGTGGTGTGTGCTGATATCTACTTACCCTTCAGCATGTCAAAGGAAAGCAAATTAGGCCCCAGAATGAAGCCAGTAAATTTTGTTTGCCCCCAGCCAACTTACTCCCCTGAAATCTGTACATGCTGACCTTACCCTCAAGCCTTGAGTTCTAAAAGAGAAAGCCTGTCAAATGCACTTGCAAAAGTTGTTCCTTTCAACATCCTGAATCCTAGGAGACTCAGTGTGCCTTTCCATACTACAGTGTTATAGCGCTATTATTCCACTTTCCACATCCTCTGAAATCCTGTGGTTTGCAATCTAGGGAGGAGCATTTAGAATTCTCAGCCAGAGAGCTCTTTGGCCTCAGTAAACTACAAACCCCAGCATTCCACAGGAAGTTGAAAGTGGAATAATAGCACTATAACAGTGTAGTGCGGAAATGGCCACTGACAATTATCCAAGGACCTCCTTTTCCACACTAGCCTGCCACGAAGTGTCCAATTATAGATAATAAATGCCAATTGAACCAATTAGATCAACAAATAATGGAACCGCTCATTAATAAGTTTAATCAATCCAACTAAATCAGTTTATTTAAAACATTAACCAGAGCTAATTTTCCCACAGTACAAGATAAGCAATACACCTTCCCATCCGTGAAGGCCAAAAGAGAAGCAAAATTCCTATCCAACTCTTGAAACTGATTGACTGAAAGTTGTATCGACCTCCAGAAAGTGATCAAGTTGTGGGTGGGTGGTGAAGCAATAATGAAAGAGGAAGAAGGAAGGACAGAGCTGGATTATATATGCACTTGCTCTTTTCCTTCCCCTCTTGCATCATGAAAGGGATACTCCCTTTCTTCTTTCCCTTCTTCCTTCTCTTGGGAGGACAAATTATGTCATCTTTCCATAGCTGCAAGTCTGGATGATGTGGAGGTAAGAGTTTAAATTACAACTAGCATGTATAGTCGTGAGACAAAGTTTGTAACCCAATTGCAATTCCATAGTTTTACCATAGTAGCCTTCAGGAATCGAAAGCAGTCCTTTCCTAATACCCCAAGGTGTTTATACTAATCAATTCTGTGTCTTGCAAAATAAAACAATGTATAAATTAGGCAAACAATGAGTACAAAAGAGCTAGAGTAGGCATAAAAATAATTGAGTTGCATCAGTTCAATTCCAAGGAATAATTAGAATCAGGTGCTTAAGTAATTAGGTAGGTTTGCAGAGGTGAATTTGGGAGGCTCCACCACATATAAAAGCATCAGAAGCTTATCAGAAAGATCTAACGATATTTTAGGCTAGAAATATCTGATAAACCCAACAGATTCACAAACATTTTCTTTGCCACTGTAAACCATACATTGAAAATTCTTATTATTTATTCATTTATTTAGTTTATATGCTGCAATTCTCTCAGCATGGGACCCAAGGCAGCTGAAAACAAGATAAACTACAAAACTGATAATTAAAAAAACAAAAAATAATCACACAATCATTACAGTAAAACATCATAATTTTTTTCTCAAAATGAATAAATGCATATAAAAATTGTTGAAACATAACAAAAAGTTAAAAATACAGCAATCTCCCATCAAAATTTTCCTACAACCAATTAATCATTAAAAGCCTGTTTAAATAAAATGGTTTGACAGAGAAAGCAGTCTATCCTCCAGTAGAAAGGAATTCTATAGGCTGGGAGTAACCATTGAAAGGAACTCTCCCATGTCTCACCAGAGGGACTTGTCATGGTGATGGAACCAAGAGAAAGTTATCCTTCAAGCATATTAACATGCTGGCATAGTCTTTGAGTCAGTACAGATTCAAGCCGTATAGAGCTTTATATGTAATGACCAGCACTTTGAATTATGCCTGGAAGTGAACTTGTAGCCAGTGAAACTGTTTCAGTATGGAAGCTGTATGCCCCCTGTAACTGGCCCCATCAACATTCTGGTTGTAGCATTTTGGACCAACTGAAGTTTCTAAACAGTTTCCAAAGATACTGTTTCCAAAGGTACTCCTACAGAGTACATTATAGGATGTAATCAAAGCCATATGTCATCACGGTCAGATCTGACTTCTCAAAGAATGGAAGCAACTGGTATACAACTCTTAACTGTGAAAAGGCATTTCTTGGCCACTGTTGAAATCTGTGCTTTCAGGCTCAGTACTAAAATCAGGAGTAAACCCAAGCTGTGAGCCTAAGATTTTACAGGGAAATAACTCCTATCTAGCACAGACTGAATTCCTGTACCCTGTTCTGCCTTTCAACTGTCCAGAACAACCTGTATCTTTTCTGGATTAATCCAGACATCCAGTCCATTACATTACTCATCCATTACTCATGCCAGCAGACACTAGTTCAGTACCAAAACAGGTTCCTTGGAATTAGGTAGGGAGGAGAGATATAGCAGGATATCATCAGTATTGGTGACATTGAGCCCCGAAACTCCAGACGACCTCTCATAGAAGTTGCATGTGTACATTAAACAGCATGAGAGCCAGAACCAAGACTTGGGGAATCCCACAGGCCAACGGCCAGGGCATAAAACAGAAATACCTCTGCACCACCTTCTCAGTTTGCCCCTTCCAAAAAGATTGGAAACACTGTAAAACATTGACAAGTCCCATCCCAAAGAGATGGCTCAGAAAGATACTACAATTAATGGTATTGAAAGCTGCTGAGAGGATCAGCAGAACCAACAAAGTCTACCTGTCCAGTAGGCTATTCATCCAGATGATCAAGGCTGTTTTTTGTCCAGCCCTGAAGCAAGACTGAAATACACCTATATAATGGGCTTTACCTAAGAGCAAGTGCCTTACCTCTGAGGCAGGTTCCAGATGGTGGTGTTTGGGGATAGCTGTTCCTCAGAAGAGGAGCGGTTGTATGGCATGCCATAAAGTGCCATTCTATCTTCAATGCTTTTTAACACGTAAATTAAACTGCTGGGAGAGATCATCTGTAGGCATGGGGCAAGGTACTATCAGTATACTGATGACACCCAAATATGTTTTTTTTGTGCCTTCAAAGACAGCTTCTGCTAAGGACAGAGTATCTCCTCTGAATGAATGCTTGGAAGAGGTAAAGGACTGGCTGAAGAAAAACAAATTGAAACTGAATCCAGACAAGACAGAAGTGCTTATTATTAAGGGTCCTAACCTAAGGGTTTGGAGGTACATCAACCAGTTGTGGATGGGGTCACACTCCCTCTGAAAGACTGTGTTTACAGTTTGGGGTGCTCCTGGATCCATCCTTCCAATTGTCATCTCAAACAGATGTGACATTCAGGAGTGTTTATTATTAGCTTTGGCTGATAGAATTGGAAGACCTAAAATGGTAGTGCAAGCACTGGAAACCTCAAGTTTGGACTTCTGCAGTGGTCTGTATATAGGGCTACCTCTGTATCACATTCAGAAACTCCAGCTAGTCCAAAATATGGCAGCCAATTGGTTACAGGTGAGCATATCACAACAAGGAGTGAGGAGTTAGCATATCACAACAATATTAAAATCACTCCACTGGTTGCCAATTGGTTTCTGGGCAAAGTACAAAGTGTTAGTTATTATCTTTAAAGTCCTACATGGTTTGGGTCCAGTTACATGCAGGGTCCCCTCCTTCCATACAATCTACCCCATACACTTAGGTTGTCTGAGGGCCATTTACTTAAACCAACCAGGACTAGACTGGCAATGGTCACCTTGAGGACTTTTCGTTGGCCACCCTTAGACTGTGGAATGACCTGCTGGAAGAGATTTGACCACAAAACACACTGTCTGAATTTTAAAAAGTACTAAGGCCTATCTCTTCTGGCAAGAGTACCCAGTCAGTTTTTAACTATGAATATTAAATCAGTGTATCTTAAATTGTTTTATGTGTTTTTAATTTGAGTTTAATAGAAGAAGAAGAAGGAGGAGGAGGAGGAGGAGGAGGAGGAGGGGGGAGGGGGAGGGGGAGGAGGAGAAGTCGTTAAAGTTTAATGAGATTTAGCAACCATATGAATCTCACTATTAAGACAAATTTTTATATTAACTTTCAGGGAAAGGACAATTATAAGAAAGTAACCTGGCTTTTGCTAGTTAAAAAAGGTGGATGAAAATGAAGACTGAGGTCATTTCCACACTACACTGTTATAGTGCTATTATTCCACTTTCAACATCCCGTGGAATTCTGGGGTTTGTAATTTATTGAAGTCTCAGACCTTTCTGGCTGAGAATTCTAAATGTCCCTCCTCAAACGATGAACCCCGTGATTCCACAGAGTGTTGAAAGTGAAATAATAGCACTATAAAAGTGTAGCGCAGAAATGGCAGGAGTCAAAGGAATAACAGGTCTGTAGTTAGATTTTGAACATCAGCTATAAATAAATGCTACAGAAACTTCGTGGGGGAAGGGTTGCTGGTGACAACAATGGTTGGAAAAAATGGAAAAAAATAATGAAAAGAAAACACAGATAGGTGGGTCTGGTCTTAGTGGAAAAGATGGACTTAATAAAGATAAGATTCAATTAGTATCCAGAGTCTAAAAAGAAACAAAAAGTCTTGTGGCACCGTTAAGACTAACCAATTTATTTTAGCACAAGCTTTCATGGACTCCAGGCCAGGTATTTATCTGCATCTGAAAAAGACTAAAACGGCTATCAGTTTCAAGATGTTTAGATTTAGAATACTTAATTAGAATAATATTTGTCTCAAAAGGTGAAGTTGATGGTAAGCAAAAGCCAATGTGAGGAAGTAATCTGCACTGTGTTTGGTTATTACGTGATAATATCTGTCATTGCCAGAATGAGTTGAAGGGGATTAAAAAAAAGAATTCTTTAAGGTTACTGAATGGAGTCTGATAGTATATTGAATTCAGCAGTTTATTTAATGATGCAGCAGAAGGTAGATGCTACATTACAGTCTGAGCACTGCTTTGCAATATATTTTGTGCAATTTAAGACACATATATAGTGTGAATATAAAGTTTGTATGAAACAGAGTGTAGACATTGGCTAGTACCAGGCATAGAAACAAAAGGTTAAGGTTGAAAATTAATCACAAACAGTGAATTGACCTACAATGAACCCAAGAAAGATTACTGGCTGAATGAAATATGAGGCTGGGCTCCTGTCATGCTTGGCATAGAAAAGTACATTAAACTTAGCCAGTAGATGAAATGGGGATCGAGTTCACTATTGCAACAATGATGCTAATTACAACTTGCAACAATATATTCAATATCAACTGCTGTATGTAACCTGTAGCCAGCTGTGTGTTCAAAGGTTTCAGGGTGTCCACGGAGAAGGCCTGAGGGCATTTGGCAAGAGGAGGGGGATCAGAGGGATGGAGTGTGAAATTCTTGGAAAACAATATGAAAACAACCAGAAGGGAAAAGATAAGAACACAGGAAGCATTTAGGTTCCCAAGCTGAACCATGAAAGAACTTTGGGTCTGGTGGGGTGATGTGACATTTATGGCTTTCACCAATCAATGCCATTCATACTTAAATTTGTAATATAAAACCTTGATACTGACCAAGGTACCTCAGTCTCAGCAAAATTTTGCAAGTTACTATGTCACTTATATTACCTCAATAAATGCTGTTGCTACATTCTGAGTGTTTTCTTGGGAAGCAAGTTAACTAGCATGTGACACAGGCAGACACAGAGTAAAGACCACTAAAATCTTTAGCTTTATTGGAGTTGAATATTATTATTTAGTGGCAAAGGCCACTGAAGTAAGGAGGTAATTCTTCATTAAGTTCCTTTTTGAACATACCAATAAGTAAGTTAAGCACTTTCCTTCCTGCTACAAGAAAGTATTCAAAAACCACGAAAGGCTAATTGCAATTTGGACTTATTCTGCAAAAAACAGTCCCACATAATTGTTTTGCATACAAAGTAGCATTTTCCACACAGAAAACAGTCTTTTCTGCACAGAAAATAATATACTCTGGTTTCTCTTCAGATTGTATAAATCTTTCCAATGGAAAATAATATTTCAATGCAAAAATATGGATTCCTGAACAGAAAACATTGTTTTCTGCACAAGAAAAGAAGAAGAAAAAAGCTGCAATTCAGGATTTATTCTGCGTAAAAACCACAAATGATTGATTTGAATAGAAAACAGCATTTTCCGTGCAAGAATCCATATTTCTGCATTGAAATATTATTTTACATACAGAAAAGGCTGTTTCCTATGCAGAAAATGCTGATTTGTGAGCAAAACAACCATACACACATTTTGCACAAACTAAATCCCAAACAGCAAAGACTCTCATCAGTCCAGGATTTATTTCGTCACATTTTCTCAACACTTGAAAAACATGTCTTTGGACCATTTTTCAAATATTTTTGAACATTCTTTTCATCCCTACACCAAAGATTGCAATCTCATTGGACAGAGATGAATATAAAAATAGCCAGAAGAGACAGAAGCCAGACTGACCAGGCATCAGACTTTCATACAAATAAGGCTGCGGTTCAGCCACTGATGAGAATGCTACTCCTGTCTGAAAAATATATGGACAATGCTGGTGAGGTGTGTTGTTTTTGTGTGCCTTCAAGTTATTTCTGACTTATGAAAACCCTAAGGCAAACCTATGATAGGGTTTTCTGGAGCCAAGAGTGGGTGACATGCCCAAAGTCACCTCGTGGGTTTCCATGTCCAAGAGGGGAAGCAAACCCTGGCCTATAGGGTCATACTCCAATGTTCAAACCACTACACCAAGCTGGCTCTCAGAGATTCCAAGCCTTAAGAGTATTTAAGTGGAGTCCTGATGCTAACTTTGCCTGTTTGGAATTTACCATGTCCCATGAGCTGGAAGCCCAGTTATTGCCCAGATATTGAGCCCAGATATTGATGACAGGGATCTCCAAACAGATACAGATTAGCTGGAAAATGACAAAGAACCCTCCATCCCTCAGTCTAAAGAGATGGGGTGGGGGAACCATGCTTGTTTCATCATTATTCCAGGGTGACAAGGTAGCATAAAAAGGCTGGTGTTTGCCTTGACCAGCTGCCAATCAGACACCCTAGCTGGACCTGCTATGCTATTGGCAGTATACTGTTTGTAAGGGGAGATGCTGCCCAATTTTTCCCTGTTATCTTCTGTTATTCCTATTTGTCTAATTGCTGGAATGCTAGCATGTTTTTGCTAAGCCTTATCTTAGAGTGCAGCAATAAATCAAGCCTCCAAGTCTTACTTAACGAGCCTCTGGAATTCTTTCTGCTTCACTGGGACCCTCTGCTGCAGCGAAGCCTTGCTTCACAGATTGTACTCTGCTCATGCTCAGAGGAGCCAAATCCTGCCACCCCTGACAACTCCGACTACCAATTTCTAGCAGTTTTTGAAAGAGATTTGTAGGTGTTCTGTTCTATCCTTTTTGGTGTGAGTGCTGAATCTTTAACTTTACTGTTAACTTACTCTCTTGAAAAGCAAAATTTAAGTAGATTCTTATTTAAACAGGCCTTTAGCTTTTTAAATGGTGGGAATAGTGAAAAGGGTGTCCTGGTTCTTAATATGCAAGAGGTTTTAATGTGATTTTAAATAGTTTAAACTAATGTTTATAAGTGGATTTATATTTATGTTATGTTATGTTTTTAAAATGTTTGCCTTACAGACTTTTAATTATTTCATTTTAATGTAAAGTGTATGCCACTTTGGGTCCCAGGTGGGAGAAAAGGAGGATAAGAAAGAAAGAAAGAAAGAAACAAAGAAGGAAAGAAGCATTGTGACAACATTAACAGTAATAACTGTGCTGCTGGTGCAAAAGACAGACCACCCTAACTCAGAGTGGTATAACAGATATGCCAAGGGAAGAATGGAATTAGAGGTCTTCTTCAATTGGACTTTAGGTGCTTTGTGGTGTGTTGTTTTGGGGTGACACAACACATGATTTATATTTCCATGGGCTGAATCTATATTTCCAGTGACACAACTATAGCCATCAAAAATATTGTATAAACAGAGTGGGAGGTGTTGTTATTGTTGTTGTTTTGGTAGTAACCCAACAATTAAAATCTGTTCCCTTGGAGGAATAGTTGGTGCCAATACTGGTTTCATTTCAGCACCAAATTAATGACTTCTTGTTTTTTTATAGCCTTTATTATAAACTTTGAGGGCTCACCCTCACTGGATTGTAGACTATTTCAACTTTTTAAAAGTTTTAAATAGCTTGATTATTTAATATGTTTTAATCTGTTAAAATTATTTATATTGTTTTAAATACTAAATGGCTTAAACTGATTTTGTTGTAATCTGCTGAAAGATCTTATGATATTGGGCAGTTTATAAATAATTTGCTTTAAAAACCCCTGTTACGATACAATATGACCTCCAAATAAATAAATACATATTACACAAATAAAATAATGATATTCTCTGTAGTCAGTAGCTAGTTCAGCTAGAATATATACTTTTCTTAAAACAAGTATTTTACAATACACAGCAAGTATCTCATCTCTTAGTATATCTTGGAATAGGTATGAATGTCTCCTTAGATGTAGTGCTTCTGCTTTATTTTTCCAAACTGTAAAGCAGTTTTCAGAATGAGGAAAAGGAACTGCTGAAAACAATGCTGAAAACAAGCAGGAAAATAATTAAATGCTTCTTTCCTAACACTCTTTCACTCTTGATAGCAACCACCGAAGAAACACTGCTACAGTTCATGAATCAAAGTATTTTCAATCCTGCAGGGTTTAAAGAAAAGAGTTATAAGGATTGTTCAGTACCTGTGGTCTTGCAGGAAAATTTTGTCTTATTATCACATGGGCGTATAGTTCCATTGCAGTACTTTTCATCACTGCCATCTTCACAGTCCTTTTCTCCATCACAACGCCAGAATTCAGGAATACAGTTTCCATCTGGGTGGCACTGAAATTCATGTCCACCACATCTTCCAAGAGAGGCTTTTTCTAATGGAAAGAAATTTTTATGACTCAGGGAGTTTCCCATGACTTGTCTACACTATTTCAACCACCCTGAAGTTGGAAGTCAAACTTAGTCTCCAGTGGATATCCCTGAGCCTATTTTAATAATCAACTGCACACACCATTTTACAAGTAACCATGAGCACTGTTTCTCAGAGTATCACCTGATCAATTAAGTACTGAGTTTAGAGCATCAGCCTATCCTACAGCCGTATGCACCTCCTTCCTTAGAAATAAGTTTATTGGAATGACTAAAACATATCGATGGAATATAGCTAGTTAGAGAATCAGAACTATGTCCGATGAAATACAAGCAAAACTAGAAAGCTAACTTGCCTATTCTAAACAAGTACAATCTACCACATACTTCACCCTCAAGGAGCTCCCAAGGCAACGTATAACAAATAAAAGCATTTAAATCAGTATTGATTTTTTAAAAATAAATGACACCTTTAAAATATTAAAATATTTTCTTTAAAAACCTTTTAAAATAGTCTAAAAGCAATCCTTAAATGTATTTAAAACCATTAGAGCAGTTTCAAACACTAAAGGCCAATAGGAACAATAAATGTTTTCTGTTTTAACTGCCCACTGAAAGCTGAAAACAGATGGAACCCTTCAAGGCCAGTTCAGGTTGTTTTAGACACACACACACACACACACACACACACACAAAATACCATAAATTTAGCTTTCACCAGGTTAGCTAGTATAATTGCTCCCAGCTCTCTTTGAAGTTTCAGGCTGCTAGTATTTTGATGTTACTCTGAGGCAATTTCAGGCAATGCAAGGATGAATCTGTGTTTTGAGGCTTCACACTGAAGAGCCTTCAGATTCTACAAAACAAAACTTTTTTTATATTTCATATTTAGACTTGTAAGGATTTGGAACACCTTCCCTAATTTGAGAATATACTCATTTTTAAAATATTTACTGAAATTGTAATGAAACTGTCTGGATTCCATAGCATTATAATTTTCAGGAAACTAAAGAGAGCTGTACTCATGTTGCTTGTTTCTGAACTTCAGGCACTGATATTCAAATGGTCTATTCAAATAGCCATCAATTTAGGTAGGATGCAAGATTGCTGCCCACCCCTCGACATGAAGAGACTGCACGACAGGACTTGGGATGAACTATGGGCAATTTATTATTTATTGCCTATTTATACATGAACTTGAACTTGGCCTTGGACATGACATTGAACTTGCACTTGACCTCACAGGTGTGGAAGGCATGGCCCATGAAACCCACCATCTGCCACAGAGCCCAGAAGTGAGGGCATAAAAGTATGCGGTCATACTCCAAGGATGCCCTCCTTCTTCGCCCTTCACCCCCTGCCTGACGACTGGGAGAGTGAGCTCCAGAGGCATATCCACTGTTTAAAGGTCCTGCCTGGCCAGCCTCCCTCTTTGGCAGGCAGTGTGAACAATGGTCACACTGGTAATGCGTTCCCTTCTCAAAGGAGGAACACCAAAGTTGCTCGGAATGCAGTCAGGGGTGGGGGAAATGGATTGGTGAAGTCTGGGGCCAAACTGTACTCGGATGATATAGCCAACCTCATTTCCCTTCCTATTTTATGTTAACTATGACTGTCTTCTTCCTAATCCAGACAACAACCTCCAAGATGAGCCAGCCATTTTGTTTCTTATATTTTGGGGAAGTCAGTGACACTAAGACCAGTCACTTTTGTACCATTTCAGCAACATTTTGTGCCAATGTAGACTGTCTGTGTATATAGAAACCTTAATCCAATATATGACAACATTGTGGAAGCAGCTAAAATTGTGAGTAAATAACCAAAAGGAAGAATCCCAAGTGACTATCATGAACCCAGTGATCACAGAAATTGCTCTCAGAAGTTAGGGAAATGTGTGAAAATTTGTAATCTTTCCAAGTGAGGTGAGGAGGAAAACCACTGGAATTGTTTTCATTCTCTTATGTAAGAATTACACAGGCAGAGACTTTCATTCTTAACCACCACTCTCTCTCCTCATTTTGGGAACACACTTTCTCTACTTTGTCTTAATTTTGTCTTTTATTTCACGTTAGCCATAGAGGACATCATTCAGTTTCTGTCACTCTTTCTCAGGCCCTTTCCGCACAAGGCTGATGCATCACAGTAGAGTTGTATTGTCACTTTTACATCTGCACATTAAACTGGTTTGACATCGTTCTGTCCTCCGTGGTTCTACTTGAGTTGAGGTCTTAGCACAGTTAACATCAACATTAAACCGATGTATTGTAAAAATGGAAAAACTTCAAAGTAAACTACCCAAACCATTTCTGCTGTGCTTCTTCCTACATGCAGAAGCGTTATATCGATTCACACCACTTGCGCTAAAACGTAGCAACAGTTTCTACAACCTTTTTTTTTAAATTGACCAATCAAAGGCAGTGAGGCGGAGCGAGGGAGGGGAATAGGAGTTCCATGAGAACCGATGATGTGGAAGCTACAAACAATTTTCTCCACTTTGCTTCAATAGAAACCTGAGGGCGTGCAGATAGAAATCAGGGTGAGTCGGAGTACAAAACACTGCTCATGACACGTGGTGAAACATTCTGCCACTCTAATGCAGAAATGACCTCAGTTACCAGACCAGACCAAAGAGAACTCTCTCATAGTTTCAGTACATGAGGAGATTCAGATACTCTCTTTTCATTTCTGTTTGGCTAGTTAACTTCTGCCTGCTGCTCTTTGTCTGTGTGTGCACGTGTGTTTTAATAATGTGGTTCACTTTTTAAAAATTGTGCATGTTGGATGATTTGAGTGCCTCAGCTTGAAGAAGTGGGAAGGAGAGAGATGTTTAGAATCTTTGTGTTAACCAAATTAATTAAAGCTAATTAAATTAGTTAATTAAAAATAAGTTAAATCATTCTGTAGATTTTATTCAGATTGAACCTATTCAAATTATTTTAATATAATGCATCTCTTTCCATAACTGGATAAGTAATAATGCAGTACAGATTGGATTGAATTGCAGGCATACACAGGATGAATGAGGTTTTATAAAGATGTGCAAACCAGATTTTTACGGCTGGCATTGAAAATCACATTTTCAGAGACTGCTTAGCCTCAAGCTAAACAATAGCCTGTGGGTAAACACACATCTCTATTAATAATTTACATTGTTTTTAATGTTTAAATATTTATTCTTTGGTGTTAAAAGCATCAGGATGAGGGAAAGCTTTGAGGCTAAATTTTGGAGTTATAAAATTAAGATTTTTAACCCCACCATGTATTCCTTCTCACAGCAAACTTGAAATTTTCTTACACTATAAACATATATTGTGGATAATGGGAATGGAAAAAATATTTGAAAAAAGATTTTAAAAAGAGATGTTTTAAAAACCAACTTTCTGAAGCATCAGAAAACCCTAATGAAGAGGATCCTTGACTGGGGGGAATCTTTACAGTTTGGGACTTATTTTGTACAAAATGTGGATTTTTTTGTTTTTGTTTTTTTACAGAAAACACCATTTTCCATGATGAAAATAATATTGTGGGAAATGGTATTATTTTCTGTGTAGAAAATGCTTTTACGATGTAGAAAATGCTTTTGTCTGCATCCACACGCAAACACATCCACCAATACATGTGTGAATATTTCGCCAACTACAACATTTTCTGTGCTGAAACCACATTTTCTGCTCAGAAAATATTAGTGTGCATAAATATTGTATTCTTCACAGAAAATACTGTTTCCTGTGCAGAAAATGTGGCATTATGTGCAAACACACACACACATGCACACATGAAGTTTGTACTGAATTATGAACAGTCTTTGAAAACTGCAGATTTTCAAAGATTTTCTCATAGTAGTTAAAATTATTCATTGTTTTATTCAAGAACAATATTAATGAAAAGTTGCATTCCTTTTATTGAAATATGTGGGTTTGGCTACTGGGCTGTGGTTGCTCTGTGCCTCCAAATCATTACAATAGAATCAGAGAATCATAGAGTTGGAAGAGACCCCAGAGGCCATCGAGTCCAACCCCCTGCTATGCAGGAACGCCCATCAAAGCATTCCCAACAGATGGCCATCTAGCCTCTGCTTAAAAACCTCCAAAGAAGGAGACTCCACCACACTCCGAGGCAGCATATTCCACTGCCGGACAGCTCTGACCGTCAGGAAGTTCTTCCCGTGGATCAAGTGGAATCTCCTTTCCTGCAGCTTGAATCCATTGCTCCTTGTCCTAGTCTCTGGAGTGGTAGAGAACAAGCCTGTTCCCTCCTCAACAGGACATCCCTTCAAATATTTAAACATGGCTATCATGTCCCCTCTTAACCTTCTCTTCTGCAGACTAAACATAACCAGCTCGCTAGGGCGTTCTTCATAGGGCATGGCTTTCAGACCCTTCACCATTTTGGTCGCCCTCCTCTGGACATGTTCCAACTTGTTGACATCCTTCTTTAATTGAGGTGCCCAGAACTGTACACAGTATTCCAAATGAGGCCTAACCAATAACCTTATGGTAACCAATAACCTTATGGTAACCATAAGGTGAACCTATTGTAAGGTTTTCTTAGCCAGCCTTGTTCAGAGAGGGCTTGCCCTTGCCTCCTCCGAGAGAGAACAACTTGCCCAAGGTCACCCAGTGGGTTTTCATGGCCAAGCAGCAATCCAGAGTCATAGCCCAGTGCCCAAACCTATTGGGTACCGTTGGCTATGTACCTCAGCCTGAAGTGTAACTGAAGTTGCTTTCAGCAGTATTGATGCTCTAATGTACATGTACTGCATTCTGAGGAATATATAGTATGAAATTTCATACTGATATTTCAAGGAATATATCATTTTCATTTACATATGTATGATACTGTGAAAACCTTTTCAAATAAATTGTTTCAATGCTCCTAGAGTGTTTTCACGCTATCAAAATTTTTGTAAATTGGGTAGTTTTGTTGTCAATGTTTAATGTGATATATTTTATATGATGCAATCAAAATTACTTTAAAAACAAACTGTTAGCACTGTTGTCATAATTTAAACTAAATTTGAGAGAATGATACACAATTGAAAGTCAATTAGCACTAGTTTAAGAGGTTTCAGCAGCAACACTGTAGCACAAAGATCAATATAGACGTGAATAGGATCCCTGGGGGGGTGAGAGCAGCTTGGGAAATGGTCAAGTCAGTAAAGGGAGTGCTAAGTACCACATTACAGCAAGTCAGGGTTCCAGTCTGCCTAAAAGCTAGTAGTAAGGACTCAGCTGAAAACACTAGCCATGAGCCTCAGCATTTGGACAATTGCATCAGTCTCCCATATGCAATTACTGGGTAACGTTCTAGAATGGATGGTAGCCTTCCAACTCCAGGAGGTTCTGGATAAGAAGGACTATTTAGTTTCAATCTGACTTCAGACTTGGTTTTGGGATAGCAGTACCTTCTCTTTCTTTGGTGAGTAACATACCTGGTGAGTTGGACCAGTGATTGTCTCTGTTGATTCTAGAATCATTGTGGAAGAGACCACAGGGGACATTGAGTCGAATCTCTTCCATGCAGAAATACTTAACCAAAGCATTCATAGCAGATCCTATAGGCATAGGCTATCCATCCTCTGCTTAAAAACCTTCAAAGGAGGAGACCCCACCACACTCCAAGGCAGTGTATTCCACTGTCTTACCAATAGGGAGTTCTTCCTGATGTTTAGATGGAATCTCTTTTCCTGAAATTTGAAGTCGTCGCTCTGTGTCTTAGTCTCTACTGGATTTTTCAGCAGATTTCTGTACTATTGATCACAATATTCTTCCAAACTGCCTCTTGGAGACGGGAGTTGGGAAACACTGTTTTGTAGTTATTGTGTACTATCAGGAGTCATTTTTGGGTAGGAAAGTGCAAAACATGGTATCATAAGTCTATGGAGTCCTTTAGAGTTCTATTATTCTTCTTCTTCTTACTACTGCTACTACTACTACCATTAACATGTATATAGAATAGCTGTGAGAGGCTATCCATGGTCTGGGATTCATTGCCACCAGTGTATTGACCGGTACTCCATTCTAACCCTTCTTTCCATCTAATTCCATTTGCATGCTAAAGCACTGTCTGGTGTCACTAATGTACTGGATGAGGGTCAACAACTGAAAGGTTAATACAAACAAGACAGAGGTGTTCATGGTCAGCTGAAAAGCAGATTAGGTGATGGGGATGGGGTTACTCTGCTACTAAAAACTCAGGCTTGTATCTTGGGCGTCAGTTTTCAGTAGTTAAACTCAGTAGGAAGTATCTGGTCTGACCATGGTGGCACATTCCTCTGTTATATTGCATTTATATGTGACTGTCTTTGGAAAGTACTTAGGAGGTTCAATGGGTTCAAGATGCTGCGGCTAGATTGCTGACTGGATCTGGTTACAGTAAGAATATTTCTTTTTATAACAACTTCGCAAGCTATTTACCCATTTCCAGGCATACAGTAGTTCCCTTTACCTGTGGGGGATAAGTTACAAGATCTCCTGTGGCTGCCTAAAACCACAGATAGTACCAAACCCTAAACTAGATAGCATGAAGCCTCTCTATGGTCTCTGAAAATATAGAGGGCTACATCTCGTGATGTCAGAGCTATTTCCTGTGGCAGTGTTGGAGGAGGGTCAGTTAAAGTAGGGGCGCGCAGGCAAGCTGTTAAAGTGGGGGTGGCAGGACCATGTGTTTGCTGTCACTCAGATGCTGCAGGATGGATCAAGGCAAAGGGTACGAAGGAGGGAGGTGAATCTGTGAGGAGGTTGATTGCAGGTAACTGAAATCACAGGAAGCAAAACCACAGATAAGAGGGGATCCATGAAATTCGAAGTACTGATTAAGATTTATAAAGTCCTATATGGGTTGGATCCAGAATATCTGAAAGAGATTTCTCTCCCCATATGGATCTGTCTCAGCATCTTTTAAGGAAGGCTTTCTCTGGTGTTCACCACCTTCCCAGGCACTTGGTGAAAAACCAAGAGGGAGATTTCTCAGTGGCTCCTCCCATAGGAAGCTAAGTTAGACTCTTATCTGTTCTCTTTCTACTGAGAGGAAAAGATTTTCTTATTTGGATAGCCTCAGGGTCACTAATTGGCTGCTGAGGTCTCTTCTTGGAGGCTTTGTAAGGCCCTGCTTTGGGGGTCCCCGATATCAGTATAGTTTGGAATGGGCACCACATCTAATTGGCATCATATTTAATTGGCAACATACTTTAAATGGCACTGATATCAAAATCCAACCTGAAGGTGACTGGGAGGTCAAACCAAAAGAGGAAGAAACCTGACTGTAAACATGAGGCCGCAGGCAGGTCAGCCTGAAACACCCTCTTGGTATAACCTAGGTCAATTATCAGGTAAATCACCACTGTTCCAGAGAATAATAGAAGCTGGAATTTCCTGGAGAATGCCATTGTGAGAAGCCCACCAGGACACTGATTGATAGGTACCCATCCCCTGTACACATAGACTCCTTCCTCTTTCCTTGTAGCATCCACAATAGACAGCTATTACAACACCCATCATGCCTTTGCCAATCAAGCACTAAGCCCATCAACAGGCAAAAGACCCATTGTCCACAACAGGTTCCCTTTGTCTTGCATCTGGAATCTTCACTGCCACAGGCCACTGTCAAGGTACAAATACCCCTGATTTTAGGCTTGCAACTCTCAGTCTCTCGAAGGTCTACATGTCACTCTGTCCATCTTGTTCCTGAATGAGAACTGTCCTTAGGTTCTACCTAAGCAAACCACATTTCAGCTTCTTCATACTCTTCTGGACTGCTAATTATGAATTCCCTCAAAACCCTCAGCCTCTGTATACATATTTTTTCCTGCCTTTATCGTTCAGTCAGTTCTTGTGTGAATGTGTGACTGTATGTATCTTGTGTGCATGTACGAGTGAATTTCCCTCAACAAATCACATTTTTTAGCTTACTTTTGAAACTTTGGCTGGTTCTTTTCCTGTGTGAGCCTGTAAAAATTGGTAGCAAGATCTCACTAAGTTGCCCCCTCTCATTAGCCTCCTGATTTTGAGCTAATTAATTCCCCACCTTTGCAAGGAGGTACTGGCATAGTGGGTTGGCCCTTCTGGCACCCATGTTTTGGGCTAACAGCTTGTTGTATTTTCACCTTTTCCTTTAATGTTATAAATATGTTTTAAAATTCATTCAATTTACTACTTGGTGGTAGTGGTCGTTCTGGTGGTTATCAATATTTTGCCTTTCTCTCAAAAATGGGATCCAAAGTGTCTTACAATTAAAACATAACAATACAGCTAAAAACATGCAAAAAGAGAACATGAAAATTGAATTCACCTGTTCACAGTAATTAAAACCACTTTAATATGATTACTTAAGTATCATTTTAATTGTTCTTTAATGTTAAATCTTACTGGATTTTAGTTTTGCCTGTTTAATTTAGATTGCAAACTACCTTGGGTCCTGCACTAGGAGAAAGTTGGGATATTAAACATATCAAACAAATAAACAAGCTTCAATATCCTGGAGAACCTTTGCAGTGCTCAAAACACAACAACTAATTGTGTGTGAAACAGTGAAATTAACTGAAATAATAATAATAAAAAAGTCCAGTACTTATCACATATGTCTGCTCATTCATTCTATGGTCCTACCCAAACCCTTCAAAAATTTCCTCCCAAAGGCTTGCCAGTCCTCCACAGGAGATTTTGAGGGCATACAAAGGGAGAGGGGGACAAGGTAGAAGAAAATGCTTCCTTTCAACTTCACTGAGAAAGCTGCTTCCATCATTTGAACAGTAATGTTGGGTCCTGGCTATAAATGGCATTTTTAACTTTTCAGTAATAGGAATATAGATTTTGCACTAAGATTTGTCAGCCACTCTTCAGATCATCTGAGGCATATATCCTTCTTATTTTTATAGACATAATTCTCCATTGATCCTAGTCGAAAGTTCTTTATGCCAAATGCCAGACAGGCTGCTATAAACAATGACATCACCAAATGAAGGGTCACACTCTTGATATGGAGACAACTAGGTTCAGGATTTCTGTCCTTTGCCAAAAAGATGACTGAGTTGATATTGCACGAGAGTGGATAATATTTACAAAAGCAGTCTATGCTTTTGCACATGGCAAATTGGGGATGGTATACCATGTGCATGGTATTATGTGCTGGATAACCTTTTGCGCACACAAAGTCTGTTTGAAAAGACTCTGTTTGTGGATCATCTCAATGGGGACAGGTCACAAAACCATGTGTTACTTCATCCTTCTGCATTTAAGACATTTTAGAGCTTCCCCGTAATATACAGTCCTCTGGGCATCTTATAATAAACATACAATTTAAACACAAAATAAAACATAAAGCCATAAAATCAAAGGCAATGTAAAATATGACAACAAAACAACACCCACAAGCACTCTAAAATTAAACACAGAGATGGGAAAATTGAAGGCCCAGACTGCAAGAGTTATCACCTGCCTGAACAGAAAGATAATTTGTCAAAACAAGTGGTGTATCTCTTGGTAATATAAATTTGAGGCTCTCCAATCTGAATCAAGACTGTGACAGAAGGAGGTTTAAAGACAGCTTCTTGCATCTTTAAAACAATAAGTTATTTGGCCTTCAGCAAAACTTATTTAGTGCATAGGTAAGTCATAGGTTAGTCATAGATAAGCACAGTTCTATGGTCATCTGCTCAAAAGTGGAAAGGGGGATATTAGATACTAACCTTCTTTGGTGCAATTTGGCTGGCTTTCATCACTGAAATCTCCACAGTCATTGTCACCATCACAGACCCAGTGATTTGGAGTGCATCTGCCATTGGAACATTTGAACTGATTGTCAGGGCATGAATGGACACAGCCCAGTTCATCACTGCCATCGCCACAGTCATCATCTGCAAAAATGTACATACATTTTTATGTACATATATTTTCATGCTGTGAGCTATAAACAAAATTCAGAATTTGAGATAGATTCACATTAAAAGAGAGTTAAATGATTTAAAAGCTATTTCACTCTCCCTTTGAGCAAAGAGGTAATGTACATTCACCAAACAACAAGATATACAGATTGAGTACCCCTTTGCCCCAAATACAAGTCAGCAAGTGCCCATGGCAGCAGCTGGGGTGTAGGAGTGGCTGAATAGTGAGTCCAGTCCAAGCAAGATCCAAGGAGAAGCACGAAGGTAGTCTTTAGCCAGTCCAAAACTTATATCAGAAGTTCAGAATAGCCCAGAAACAGTGCTAGTCCATGGTCAAGACAAAACAGGAATGGATCGTATCGCTAAGCAACCAGATAAGGTAGGTGTCAGTACTAAGACTGACAACTACCACAACATTTATGAGCAGCTCCTTCAAGGTCAACAGTCTCTCATCAGTACTAAAAGGGTCAGCATTTATTATTGAAAAGGCTCTGGGTTCAGTGTTTTCCCCTCTGTCTGTCAATGAAGGATGAGAGTATGTTATCTCCAGTGTCTGAAGCCTCTGCCATGTTTTGCTAGGGAATAGGAGTCTTCTCAACTCCCATCTCCCTGGACTCAGAGAAAGCTGCAGCCTCTGGGCAATCTGTCTCCTTTTCACTGTCTGAGTCCTTGAAAGGGTGAGTTATGACACCCTTATTCAGAATTCCAAAATCCAGGACTTTTGGAGCTGTAACACGTACATACCTATATTGTATTTGTGTGGCTGGGGAGAGACACGAGGATCTGTTAAATGGTGGGAATCCACGCCTCCCACCATTTCACAGATCCTTGTGTCCCTCTCCAGCCAAACAAACAGGAGTGCTGCAGCCACCACCTCAAAAGCGGAAGGGGGTGACTGGCAGCCCTGCCACCACCACTTCCACTGTTGGAGTTGGCTGCAGTTACTGGGTTCCCATCCACAGATGTCTTGGGTAGGAAATGCCCTGACTAGGATTTGGGCTTCTGTAGTGAAAGTGGGAGTAGAGAGGAGATTTTATTTTATTTTGTTTTATTTTATTTATTGGTATGGGAGTCTCCTCTGGGCCAAGGCTGGAGAAAATTTTCAGCAGCTGCCACTGCTATATCCTGGTCTAGACCTCACTTCAGCTGGGAGGTGGTTGTGGAGGACCAGCAGCAGCAGTAGCCACCACAGCCACAACTTGTGCAAAGTTTGGCTGTGAACTCAGCTCTGGCATCTTCTTCCCCCGCTCTCCTCTCCTCTCCTCTACCCAGAGGTGGGAGAGCCCAAAGAATGCATGCTTGGCAGTTAGGGCTTGCCGCTGCCTCTGCTGCTGTCCTAGACAATTTCATACACATGTAGCTGTATTGTATTCTGAAATCTGAAAGAATCCAAAATATGGACCACTTCTGGTCCCAAACATTTCATATAAGGGATACTCAGCAAGTATACATGTAGCTGCCTGCAACAGTTCTACCTTTAAATGCCATGTACGCCATAGACGCATGCATATCACAAGTATGCACTTGGTTCATCATCTTTCCTTAGTAATGGTAGTTAAGAGTGTATGGGTATGTTTATATCTCTTGCATTTCTTTTCCTTTGCTTTCTTTCAAGATCAACAGGATTTCTACTCAATAAGGTGTGCTCACCAAGCAATTCAGGACAAAAAGCTTGAGCTATTTGTCTCTGAGGAAATTGCTATAATAATGATCCGCCTGTCCCTTTCCAAGGTGTCTCTGTTCTTCAAAAAGAGAATGATTACTCCTTTAGAATGCAAAGAAGAGAGCTCTGATAACGCCATGATTTCATTTAATTAAACATGATGTTCCAGTAACTACTCAAATAATTGGATGCCACATTTAAGCTTCATGACTGCTCATGTCCTAGGAACAAATCTGCCCCTAGTGTGACAGCATTTATGTTAAAAGCCAATTAAGTTGTTTTACACTATACTTTACAAATTGTGAATGCAAATCTTAGGCTCAAAAGTTGACTGGCTTTATCATTAATATACAGACCAGTTTGTCAGTGTATATATAATACAGATGTGTCATATTGAAAAGGCTCAAGAAGATAACTTACCAATTATATTTGTCTAGTTACTACTCATTCTCCCATGTTCTTTTTCTATTTTACCTCTATGCTTATTACAGATATAACCCCCCATCTAACTTTCATATAGTTAATTAGACATTCCCCATCATCACTAAGTTTATTTAATGTTCTATCATTTCTATACTTTATTAATCTAAGAAGGAAGGTTTTTTGGGGGGGATGTATTATCATTGAATATGTTATTAGAGTAAAATTATATAACATAATACAATGGGAAATCAGAGTTTTAATGATTTGGTTGTTAGTTTTTTATGTAACTGTATATTCATAATTCTATAACTTTCATGTTATAATAATATGTGGTTGGTCTTGTTAAATAAAATAAAATATATAAAAAAGAGAAAGCTCAAGACGTTTGGTATGTAATATTTTGATCTCTCTCTCTCTCTCTCTCTCTGGTAGGAGAGACTAATTTCAGAGAAAGTCATTTTTTGTCCATACAATGTCACTGGAAACCACACAACTTCACTGAATATCAATGTCCCCAGTCCTCCTTCAAAGCAAAAAGAACACAACAAAAATATCCACCTTGTCAAAAAAGAAACCCTGCTCCCACCCACCTCCTCAATGAAAATGCTGCAACCTTCCCAGCATGCCCACAGGGCTACAGAAATTCTGCATCCATATTTGCTGGAAATGAAGATCTAGGAAAGTTGGAAGGAAAGTTGACAGAGGCCCTACTTAAAAATTACTTCTCCAAGTTATAAAGGAAATAGCAGCAATTTGAAAGTATAACATCAAAGTGTGCCCTTCCAGGCAACACTATTTTTTAAAACATAAACTACTAGCAAAAGTTTGAGTAAGAATGCATTGCAAATAAGCCAGATGCGTTTCATTCATTCAAAAGCAAAGCTGAATATTTCAAAGGTGATCCAAGCTTTTCATGTTTTTATTTATGTTTTTATTCAATTTTTGGCTGGGAATGGGGTCGGAAATTGGAGATTAACAGTGCAGTTCTACGCATGTCTAATAAGACATGTATTATAATAGCCCCCTGTGAAGGGAGAAACTGAGGAAGCTTCATTGGAGCCATCCAATCACAACTTTGGGATGCTGTGTAGTGGTTATACATGGGGAAAGTGTGACCACTGAAGGCTTGCCTGAAGAATAGGCCAGTCAGAGAAAGAGAGAGAGAAGATCAGTTAGGGAAGTAAGATCTGAATAGGGTTTTGGGGAGCTGGAGATGAGAAAAAGCATTCAGGGAATTCATGTTTAACTTAACTGTTATGTAATAGAACTCTGCTGTTTTTATTTTCTACCACTGTGTCTCACTATTTACATTTAAGAATTGAAACAAAGGACTGGTCATGTTTTTCTACACTTAACCCACTGATCAACACAGCCACTTCTCTAATACAGAGGTCATCTTAAGGCCTGAGTACCAGCTCCAGGGTGGGATCTTGAGGGTAAAATGGCAGGGTGAATGACAGGAGCCCTAGGTACTATGACACAGTCCAGTTCAGTTCAGTTGACTTATTGACAAAAAAATGTGCTGAAGAAAAGAAAAGAAACTATTTTCAATAAATTTTTTTTCAATAAAAGAAACTATCCATTACAAATTTTTGGGTCATTAAAAAAAAAAAAGGTAAAATCACGATTTTTTTTCCCGCCTGGTGAGAAACCAAAGAAGGGTACAGTTATGACTTCTCCCCTTCCTCTCAATAGCAGCCAATCAGTTTCCAAAAACCATGTACCGAGGATCAGGCAACCTTGCCAAATAGGAGGACCTGTGGTAGAAGAGACTGTGGAGAAAAGGTTATCTGCAAAAATTAGTTGGAGGACGGGAGCTGAATTCTTGGTTCTTACCTGAATCACAGTGCCACTTGCTACTGATGCATCTTTCATTTTTGCATATAAAATGAACTAGTGGGTCACAAGTGGGGAACTCTGTATGGAAAATAAAAAAGGCAACCATGGCATGTCAGAATGCAGTTCTTCTCTTATAAATGAACAGGAAGGAAGGAAGGAAGGAAGGACGGAAGGAAGGAAGGAAGGACGGAAGGACAGACGGAGCTATTAGATCAGACTTTATGTTAGCCAAAATATTCACAAAAGGTATACACATATGTACGTGCGCTTGTGTGTGCATTTTTTTTAACTGAAAGGACAATATTCTTTTTTGGTATTACATACAAAGGAATCTGGTAATGTTAAGTTCCTAAGTTGTCACTTAAAAGCAAGACATCCATTACAGGAACCATCCTCTTAGAGGCCCAAACCAAGATTGCTATTGTTCTTTTGCCAGGTAAAAACATGAAGGCTTTCCCAAAGCTTTAAAGGTGTTATTGATCGCATCCAAATTTCCGATTTTAAATTATTTTTATTGTTTTAAATCATTCCAAACTGTTCAAATTTATTTTATTGTATGCCACTCTAAGATCCTCGGATATAGGGGAGGCTATAAATATTTTAATTAATTAATTAAGTTGCCTTGCTGTGAGAAATCTATGTATGAACGTTAGGCCCTTTCTGCACAGCTGTCCTGCAGTTGGAACATGATGGTAATGCTCCACAGGTCGTGCTCCTACATGACATCGTCTATCTTGTCCCTGCATATTGCGCAAATGCGGTATTTGTAAAATGGAAAAAATGCATTTTACACCTATCATCATGCCATGATGCTGCCTATCCTGGCAAGGGCGGAAGTGCTCTGGGAATGCCTCCCTCCCCAGCCCACCAATGGCAAGTGCCCATCTGCGCTGCAGGAGGGAAGAGGTGGAGCCAGAGCGCTCCCCTCTGCAGTGACAGGGCGAGGTGCAGAGGGGAACATTCCTTAGTGCACTTTCCCTCCCCGCCAGAGCTGCAATGGAAGGACTTTGATGACTCTGTTGTGCAGAAATGGCCTTAGTTAACCCAAAGAATAAATGGGCTAAAGCCCTTTCTGCATGGCATGGCTGCCTCACAGTTGGGACATGACGGCAGCACCCTGCGGGTTGTATCATCTTGTCCCTGCATGTCACAAGAGCGCGGTATCTGTGAAATTGAAAAAAAAAATCTGTTTTACACCTCCCATTGTGCCACGCTGCCACCTTTCATCAGTGACAGGGCAAGGTGCGGAGGGGAACATTCCTTAGTGTGCTTTCCCTCCCCGCCAGGGCTGCAATGGAAGGACTTCACTGAGCCCCCATGTGTAGAAGTGGCCTAAGTCTTGAAAATATCTCTAGCAACACAACTGCTGCTTAGTTCCCAATGATATGACATCATTTTTGGTATTACACCAAAGGTATTCTGAGCATAAGGAATTAACCTCACTATTTCATTAAAAGGAAAACTATTTAAAAGAATAACACCAAGAAGAGTGATGATATTATCAGTTTGATACTCCCAAGATTTAAGACTTCATGCACAGAGAATTACATAAAATAAAACATGTTTAGATAATTCCCTCACATTTTAAAAGAACCTGTCAATAAAGATAACTGAACATAAAGTAGAACAAATGAGGGCTGCAATCAGTTCTTTAACAGTCACAACAAATTTGTGCCAAACTGAACTTTTTTCTCCATCTGCATTTATACACTGTGAATCATTGATGCAAGAGAGAATGATTTAATACTTCTGTGAATACAGATTACTTATCACCTAAAAAGAATCCTTTACTAGCATTTGTTGAAAGAATTGTTGAGCACTTTTGCTCAAGTATTGTTATTCCAAGTTGACAAATTCCCAGCTGGAAACTACAGAGACAGGACAAAGGTGAACCACTGCAAGACATAATATTCACCTGCAGTACATTATACATGGCATAACACTGTTTCTGTAAACAAGGTTAGAATGTGTCACAGCTGAAGCAGAAACAGCTCATTGTATAAAACTAAGAAGGGAACATTCTCAAAGAAAGGACATTTTCTGTATTTTTGTTACTCTTCTAAACACC
Source organism: Cyclura pinguis (assembly GCA_030412105.1). Taxonomy (NCBI): domain Eukaryota; kingdom Metazoa; phylum Chordata; class Lepidosauria; order Squamata; family Iguanidae; genus Cyclura; species Cyclura pinguis. Next base: position 242,053,021 of record CM059599.1, on the reverse strand, counting down.
TTGATCAGGCAAATGGGTATTTTTGATCAGAGCTGATGTGATATCCCTCTTTACTTCAAACTCTATGTGACAAACAGTTACATTTGAACCTCCAGGTATCTGTAAAATAAGACAGGTTGGAAAACAGCAGTTACCTATATTCCACAGAGTGAGACCACCACCCGCTATGCATTATTAATTATTCCACTTAATATTCAACAGTAGAAGGTGAACATGTTGAAACACAGGCTTATGGCTTCTCCATATTACGAAGAATAAAGTACTTTTTCAGAGCTTATTTTGAAACCATTAACATGGCTAGTGTGTTTGCCAAACAGTTCAGTGGGTGACTGAGGCTAATCTTTAGACTTGATAAAGAACTAAACCAAATCTGTGTTTCAATTCAGTATATTTATTATCAACAGCATGAAACATTGCCTCAAATATTATTCTGTATTTGGCTTAGAATAAGTATAATATGACAAAGAGTCACTCAGAGTTGCAAGACAATGTGCTCAATATGTCCTTTGTTTGCTTTAATTGAAAAAAAATGTTTATAAACAAGCATTCAGCATTAATTATTATTGAAACTGCTTGAAGGTCATAACTCCACTGGGGGGGAAAAAAACCTCTAGTAATTTTCTAATGTTTCCACTGTAAATAGGTTTAATTCATGTCATTTCTTTTCATACTATCACAATTGTAATCAAGATATAAAGATGACTTGTCAAGCTTCCATAGTCAGCACCTGGGTGTTAATAATCCACAAAAAATTTGTCTTAGAATGAGGACTTATATTTGTCAGATTTCTGACTTTTAAGGTTAAAAAAAAATTGTCTGGGAAAAAAAGCATGCAGCAATTTCTTCTCCAACTTCCTACTACAATATGGCTATATTTCATAGAATACCCAGTGGTATTCAGAAAATGGTGTCTCTTGACACTAACGAACTTGATGAGGGTAAAGAACTTGAAGCTTAATCCAGACAAGACAAAGATGCTCCTGGTGCTCCTACTCACAAAATGAATTAGGGAATAGGGAATGAATGATGCTTCAAGGAGTTACACTCCTCCTGAAAATACAGGGTCACAGTTCAGGGGTACACCTGGTCTCAGCTTCAAACCTGGATGCTCAGCTTTCAGTGGTGGCTAGGAGTGTATTTGCATAATTAAAATTAATGTGTCAGTTGTGCCTGTTCCATGGGACACATAACTTGGCCACAGTGATACATGCTTTAGTTGCACTCTGTTTGGATTACTGCAACATGCACCATGTGGGGCTGCTTTTGAAGAATGTTTGGAAACTTCAGCTGGTCTAAAAAGCTGCAGCCAACTTGTTAACAGGGGCTGGTTACAGGGAGCATACAACTTCTCCACAGGCTGCTGATGTGTTTCCAGGCACAACTGAAATAGTTGGTTATGACTTACAAAGTCCTACATAGCTCAGAATAGTGGAAGGGCCATATTTTCCCATATGAGCTTGTCCAAAGTTAAAAATCTTCTGAGGAACTTCTCTCAATCCTGGAACTTTCAACAGACACATTCAGTGGAAACACGGGAGAGGACCTTCTCTATGCTGTTCCTAGACTCTTGAACTCCCTTCCCAGGGAAATTAGAGCAGATCCTCCCTTGGTGTCCTGTCATCATTAGTAAAGACTTTTATAATTATTTCAGGCATTTGGGAATCAATTGTTTTATGTAACAAATTTTCTGTATTGGTCCTGCGCTATTTCTAATCTATGCATTTAAATTAATGTTCCATATGGTGTTAATTCTACAGACAGTTTAATATTATTTTAATCTTAACTTTTTTGTATTTTTTTTGCTATGTGTGGTTTTATTTGTATTTTTTTTTTATTTTGTAAGCCACTTTGAGTCTCACTCTTGAGAGAAAAGTGGGATACAAATAAAAGTTATTGATGGAAAAGAACTTCAAATTTGTATCAGACGTAAACCTATAGGGTTGTCACATCTGGGACAATCGCGTAGGTATGTGGGGGCAGGAGGGGCAATTTGCCCCAGGGCGGCAACGTTGTTGGGGCATCTGGGCCCATAGCCGCGCCTCCGTGCACCCTGCCATGCTCCCACGCACCGCAGCCACACCTCCATGCACAGTGCCCCCGCCCTTCATGCCGTAGCCCTGCCTCCTCCTGCCCCCCCCCACTCCAAGCTCCGCCACTGATCTGGGAATGTATCTGTCAATCTCATTTTTGAGACTGAAATTTCAGCCTCCCCTCCCTTTGAAATGCGGGCATATACTTCTGTAATCCCGCTCCCCCCCAGTGTAAGCAGCACTCTACTGTATGCATTTTTTTCCCCATTGATTAAAGTGTTTTTCAAATACAGACCTATTTTCTACTCTAACATTCATCACAATGTACACATCTCCAAGGAAATGTTCTGCTGGCAGATTAGGAGGTGCAAAATAGAGGTTATGGTTAGAAGTGAACTGTGATGGTCCAAAAAAACCCAAATAATACCACAGGATAGGAGTTAGGAGCAAGTCAAAGCAGATGCTTAAAATGCATGGGACTGCAAAATATAGAATCTAAATCAATGTAGTTGCAAAAACATGACTGTAAAAAGAGAATCATGAACTCAGACCACTGAGAATCTAAGTATATACAAAATATGGATGGATACAAAGATGTAAACATGAAATACGATGCAATCAATGAAAGTGGAAGTCAATGCATTACAAAAGAATATAGGATGTGGACTGTATATTTGGTTGTCGACTTTTGACATTCCACTGTCTTTGTTTTGCATGCTTTATTCAGTATTCCAAAAAAATGAGAAAATTAGACCAAACTAAAGATTTTGGTGCTTTCTTGCCATGGTCTGAACTGTCTGGTATCTCTCTCCTTCCCTATCCCAATGGAGTTATTAAAAACCTAGCCTGAAGGAAAGGCTGAAATCAAAAGCTTGTTCACTACTTGTGATATTTTTGTTGATCCTAATAAAACATATTTCATTAATGCTACTTTGGTCCGTTTCCTTTATTTTCCACTGGCATTTTATTTTATTTTATTTTAAATTATGGTGAATGTCAGCTATCCTTTTCCAACTAGCTTAAGGGCATCACAAATTGTTGCTGCTTTCTCATGCTCTTCTGGTTTTCACAGAATTGTGGAGGCTATATCTGCAAGTACTTGCTTAATTTAGAAGTGCACAAGTACAAGTGACTAGTTATAGTGCTGTATAGTGGAAAATGCTCATCTAAAATTGAATATGCTCAAGGTATGAAGGCTTGAGTTAACATTTTAAATGGTTTATTTTGGTAAACAAAATCATCATGGTGCCCTTTTTGGAGGGAATGAAGGGCAGAGTATGTGTAGTGCTTGCAATACACCTCTGGGGCCATTTTCAATGATGTGTTACAGAAATTGACTAAAGCAGGTACTGTAAATGTATGTTTTTGTATGAATGTTTCCAAGTAGCTTGGATGTGAAGGCCCATAAAATATTAAACTATTCCCTGGTAAAAATGCATATCCCAAGCCGCCATGTGTCAGACTTCACATATCCTATGTCTCCTAAGTATTTTGCCATGAAACAGCATTCATGCTCACAGCCACCCCTCTGTGGTATTAATGATTATTTCATTCCTACCCATAAAAATGAAGGATTCCAAAAGTTCTTTCCTGATTGGACAAAGTTATGAGACTTTCTGAATACTTCTCAATGATTTTTACTGAAGCATTTGAGAACTTAGGTGGGGGTGCATTTGCATGAAAAATATTGTTTTTGTGCAGAAACAAATACCACTTTTCAGCAAGGTAGAGAGAGGAGGGGAAAGGGGAGGGGAGGGAGGGAATGAAGGCAGGTAAAAGTATATTGGCATATATATTGGGCCAAATACAAGATGATGCAAGTAGACTTTTGTGTGAACAAAGAGGCTTCTATTTCTCTGTCCCCCACCACAACACACACATCAATATGCTCTGAAGACTTCATCTATCGTCCAAAGCATATCTAGAGTGTGAGCAGGGGCTAGAAAAGGAGAATGAATTAACCTTCTTTTCCTGTCACAGATAGAAGTCATTCTGTTCCTGTGAGAGATTAACTGGATACCACTCACAGTGCTCCTAAGCACTTCCAGAATTAATGATATCACAATTTAGTTTCAAAACTAGGCAATCTTTGGAAGCATGACATATCAGAACAGTTTCCTGTGGTTGTTTGTTGTTGTTCTTGTTTAAAAAGTAGCTTGAATACAGCTTTCATAAGGGGCTAGGTTTCTGCATTCAAGCGATTTAGAAGATAATGTCTCATTACCACTGTTGGAAAAAAGAGCCAGCAACTGATCTAATCTATTTTTTCTTCTAGGTGAAATAAGTAAAGGCTTTTCTTTGCCTCATGCAGCAAAATGATTTGGATAATTCCATTTACAAACCAAATGCATTAATTTTTAATAAAAATAAATAAAGCAACAGTATGGCAAATATTTACCACAACTTCATGTGTCATGTGCCACCCTTTATTCTTCCTCCTTCTGAGGAACAATAATACTCCACAAAAGAGCTCATAATTTTTTCACATACGGTGATGGAGGAAAGTGCTAATGAACACTGCAACCTTGCCAACATAATGAAAGGAAATAAAAAAAAAAGAGGGGGTGAGCCCTTCTTTTGATAAAATCATTATTGAACTCTCTGCAGTCACCTCTACATATAATGTTGGGTTGCAGGGAGGTAAATAGTGTATTTTGGTCTTATTCCATCAGGGAAAGATGAGCTACACTATTAAACACAGATTACCAGACATCCATTATTGCTCTAATGTCTTTCTGTTTCATGCTGCTGTACTAAGCAGGCCTGGAAATAAGTTCTGTTGAACTCAGTAGGACTTAAGTTTGAGTAAGCATGAATAGGATAGCATCAGTTTGCTGAGCTGCACCACCAAGGTGAGAGCAAACTTTCACCTTTACAAAGGTATGCAAGCCCAGCACAGACATGAGCAAGGACACCGCAGCTCCCACCAACATAGCTACAACAGTAGTAAGTGGCACAGCTTGGAAGTAGAAAGTTGCAAGCAAAATTGCTAGATATAATATGTTACTTTCTCTGATAACAGGAATATCATCACATTATGTTTCAAATGCAGCAAGATGAATGGAAACTAAGGCCCTTTCCACAGGACGCTACAGTCTCATTTCTGCCACAGGATGGCAGGGGTTGGCAGGTCACACTTCCGCATGACGTCATCGTCATCCTGCTGCCATCCTGTCATGGAGCGTCGTGTTTGCACAGTTTTTGCAAAACGGAAAAAATCCATTTTGTATTTGTGATCGCGCAGTGCTCCCATCACTTCTGGCCATACAGAAGCTGCAGAAGCGCATTGGCGACGCTTCCTTTCATAGTGCAGCAATGGAAACAGCCCAGCTGTGCTGCGGAAGGAAGGAAGACATGGCATCATTGCGTTCTCTTCTTCATGGACCAAGTGGGTGCAGAGGGGAGCATTACTGATGCGCTCCCTTCTGGACCCGGGACTGCAGTGAGACGATGAGGAAGAGTGTTGCCATGCGGAAATGGCCTAAGTTACTTGATAGGTCTAATGAATAATGGTGCTTGATCTATTTGCAAAGTTACCTTTAAAGGGCATTTTATTGCTATTTGGACAGGAACAACCAACACAACAAGTAACTTTTTAAAAGCATAACAAGTAACAATTGATTGATTTTCAAACACTGTAATGGAAATAATTGCTTTCAAAAAGTAACTTCTGAGATCTGTTCAGTGACAGTGGGCACAGCAGGAGCAGGTAGGCATTAGCTCTTTACAAATGAACTCTCAATCACAGGAGCATTCTGACACCCTGTGCATTGCAGCAATCCTGCTCCCATTTCAAATTAAGGATGTTGGGAATGTGTGGTAGACAGAGAAACAGGGTTTATGTTGGCAAGGAGAGCAAAAAGAGTATGAAGCTGATATGCACAAGGAACATCAGCCAGGCTGCAGAGCTGAGAGCAGCTGTGCATTTCCAGAAACTGACAGAGGAGGAATCTGAGACCTAAATCACTCATTCAGTAAGAGTAAAGGCTTACTCTTAAAAAAAGATCTACTCATGAACAGGAAAGTGAGGAGTAGAACAGTAAGTCAACAAACCTTGATGAGGCACCTTAAGGGATCTTCTTTCAATTCTACTACCCTTCTCTCAGTTCCACCATTTTCACAAGCACAGTGGATGGGGATGTAAGAGAGGGCCTTCTCAGTGGCTGCCCCAGACTCTGGAGCTCCCTTGCCAGGGAGGCCAGGATGGCCCCACCCTGCTGTCTTTGGCCATTTCCGCACGAGACTGTTACAGCGCTTTGATTCCACTTTCAACATCCTATGGAATCCTGGGGTTTGCAGTTTTGGGAGGGGCTGGCCGGTGGAATATATAACAGTCTCATGCGGAAATGGTCTTTCTGTCCGCAGGCAAAAACCTTCTTATTCTGACAGGCTTTTAATACAGAAAATGTAGTCTCACAAGCATTCAAGCCTAACCAAAGGAAAGGAATGAAGGAAGGAAAATTGGATAGCGAAAAGTTGGGATGAAATGGGCAACATTTACCTATCCTAAAGAGAAGAGACAAACCAATGTGGTTCAGACTAGGGGCCTGAGGGTAGCACTAGAACAGGAAGCTGAGCAGCAGAGTATCAGCCTAGATCCAGTGACAATGGGTTCCTAGGTTCAGAAGTAGGGCTTAAATATTCTTTTTCTGCCCTGAAGGAGAAAGTGTTAATGGCTCTCTGGTAGAGCAAACAATGCAGGCTAATGGTCTTAGCATTAGATGACAAAGCATGGATGGGAAGCACAATAACTTCTTAATGTCTAGGCAGGTGAGGAAACAAAGGAGAATTTTGGCAGGAAGAGAGAACAGTTTGATGACCATTGGTTGCTCTATTGAGATAATTTCATGTGCTATTGTGTTTGAAGGTTGAGTCGTTGAGGGGATTATTGCAAGTTCATCAGCACCAGAGCTTTCCTACTGATCCTTTGAACTTATGACCTGGCCATGCCCTGAGGTCCCTTCTGGCCTACTTTTGCACATGTGCAGTCATTCATCTTTGCCTGCATGGCTTTTTAGCCATAACAGTGTATGATTTATAGTTCATGCCAGTTAAATAATGTTCATTGCCAATCATATAATGGAGTGGAGGTGTGTAGCATGGTAACAACAGAGTAGCCATATTCTAGGAACCTAAATAGCCAATGTTAGTCACTTGTTTTAAAAAAAGGTAGAATATGATGTTTACAACTTTCTAGGGTAAATGGACCAAATGGTTCTCACATTTGTCACATTAAAAGGTGTAAAAAGATGACAGACTGCGATCTGGAGGCATGCTTAATGGGGAATAATCCCCACTGACCTCATTCACAGAACTGGAATGTCAGAAAAGGAAAGAGTAAGGTAAAAAGAAAATTGAAGCAGAAGAAATATACAAGACTTTTGATATGGCAGAACAAAGAACAGTTTTAATGAAAACCTGAGGGAGGAGGAATCCAGTGAAGTGGTGTCATAGCAGCTGCCACTGCCATCACTACCACAAGTCAGTCAGGGACCTGTTCTTTCAGGCCAGATAGAAACAGGTATGACAGAGAACCAAGATCTAAGTTAAATAGTCCCCAAGCATCTTCTGTAGCAGCAGCATTTGTAGCTGGAATTAGTTGGTGTTCTATCATCCCAGAGCAGGTAGAAATGGGACAAACAGAAGAGAGGGTCTAGAAGTCTTCTTTTCCACCTTTAGGGGACACCGGTAGTTCTTCTGTCTCCCTTTCTCTCAGAGTTCCATATCCAGAGCTTGGGAAAACTTTTTGGGCAGTTCATATCTGCCAAAATTTCCCAACTAGCCACCTCAAACCCTGCAAGTGGGTCAAACCCCAAGGTTTTCTGTTCTCGAGAACAATCTTAATCTGAAGGCAGTTCCTACACTTGTGGAGAAGTCTTATTTCTGAAAAGCCTAGTGTTTGATACCTAAAAAGGGTCTCAGCATGGTGCCTCAGGCTAGATACAGATTTTGCTTTCTTGGAATTAATTCCTCTGTTTAAAAAACAGGTTTTAACATTAACATTTAACATTTAACATTAGATAGAAAAATCTGGGAAATAACCTGTATGACAATATTACAGTGTTGTCCCATCCTTCCTATACATAAATAATCAGAAAAAAAATCATAATGACAAAAACAAAATTCCAATTCCAAGTTTCAGATGACTAGGTTTTATACTCTTGGAAATATAGCAGAGACACTCTTCCGTTTCCACTTGCTCTATTATGCAGCTGTTTTCTGCTCTCATATATTTTAAAATATAATGCCATAGGAAACATGCACAGAAGGCTTTGTAGATAGCAAAAAAGAAGTAAGAGACTGCTTTGTTTCTCTCATATGACTTCTTTTTGATGAACAAAAAGTACTAGGAACAGTCTGTACTGTGCAGTTTTGATGTATTGTAAATCAATGGTTTATTTCTATCATCCACTATGTTAATAAATAGAATTCACTCACCACAAGATGCCATTTCATCTGATTCATCACCACAGTCATCCTCCTGATCACACAGCCATGAACTTGGAATGCAACGCCCATTTCCACAAGAAAACTGGTCAGCTTGACATGTTTTTGCTTTAAGAGAAAAATTCCATAAAAATAATGAAGGACAGAGTTCAAATGAATGCTAGTTGAATCATACAGGTTTATTATATGTCTATTTTAAGTACTGTGTAATTCCTTACAATTTTGCATTCTCATATTTTGTTTCTGAAATGATACACATGTGATGACAGCATTTATTATACAAGAGTATGCACTGTGAGTGCACCGTAGTTCACAATATATTGGCCAGAGTGCTGGTCTAGCACCGGGGCAAACCCAGGCTCAAATAATTAGCCTTAAGGTTCAAGCTTTGTTCAAGGTTCAAGCCACCTAGTCTTTCACAACCAGTTTACTTCACAGGGTTGACATGACGGAAAATGGGGAGAAAATCAAACACATCTCCCCTGAGCTGTTGGGAGGAAGGATGGGACAACACTGTAATATTGTCATACAGGTTATTTCCCAGATTTTTCTATCTAATGCAACCACTAGAAGGATGAGTATTTATATGAAATACTACCTATGTAAAACTGACATGATTATAAAAAACATCACAATCTTTTAGTTTCAAAAGTTTACATGAGCATGTCATCTGGGTTTCTTTAAAAAAAAATTCACATAAGTAATATAAAAGAAATCACAACACTACACCTTCAGGCTTGAATTATGTGTGTGAGTGTGTGTGGGGGGGGGCATATATATGTGAAGAAAAATAACTAGTTTTTGACTGTTAGCGTGTCCTACTAAATTCCACATCCTAAGAAAAATGTAAGTGGAACAAGTGGAAGCTTCTACTATTTAAGCAGTATATTACACTGATGTCATTCTGTGTTTCTATGATTCCATAGGCCTTCTGCACTACTCTGTTACAGTGCTATGATTCCACTTTCAACATCCGAATCCTGGGGTTTGCAGTTTCAGGAGAATTCTCAGCTAGAGAGCTCTTTGGCCTCAGGATACTACAAACCCCAGAATTCCACAGGAAGTTGAAAGTGGAATCATACCACTCTAACAGTGTACTGCAGAAAGGCCCTATGTCAGTCAAGTCAAGCTGTATGAATAGATTGAGTGCCAAATTACTTTGGATGTTGAGACAGACAGAAACAATTGCACAGTTTCCAATGCAAAACTACAGGCAACACAATAATAATTCAGTTAAAACTCCAGTAATGAAATCATAAGTAACAGAGAAGTTGGTTCAATATTGTTTACAGCTGAGACCCAAATATTTAATCAATGCAAATTTAAAACAAAATATAGAGCTCTTTGAAGGCGATTTTTAAATTTTGTTTTTCTTTTGTTTTTACCTGCACAGGTTTCATTTGATTCATCTTCACCGTTCCCACAGTCATTTGCTCCATCACAAAGCCACCTCTTTGGAATGCAACGGTTATTTTGACATTTAAATTGATTGTCAGGACAACTGTGGTTAACTGAAAGGGGGAACATATACATTATTCTAATTATCTATCTATAGACACTGTGGATAAGACAATAATTTTAAAAAATCATATCATATCATGGGAGGAAATGGTTATAATTCTGTACAGAGAAGTAATCCCAAATTTGTGAATGTAAAATTGCAACCATAATAACTTTATTGCTTTGTCTTGAATTTACAAGTACTCTTAATAACAAATGCATAAACCAAACTTTACACCATTTGTATTACAATAAAAAAAAAGAAGCCGCCGAACAATATATCAAATCTTATGAAATTAAGAATGAAGAGGAAATTCATTTACACATTCATATTTAATACCAGCTGACCCAATTTTGCACTTCCTAGACTAAATGTTGTTTGGAACACCATTCAGATTGTTCACTGCTTTGAACTGTGTGATGCAGCACAAAAAGTGCATGCCAAAATGTGCATAAGTAGGGGAAATAGCATACAAAAAGCCATAATTCATGAAAAAAGTAATAAAAGACACAGGTTACAATCCAATGTAGCATTAGAAACATCACACACATGCACACATTCATACTTCATTTTTCCTTACAAAACTATTCACAATGAAGCTCTCAGCAAGCACTCCATAGGCATGCATGGATCAGAATCAAAAAATTAAATCTGTCTTTTGCTTTCAGAAATATGACAGCAGAGGCAGAGAAGAGGGGTTGGGGGAAGCATTTGTCATGAAGATACAGTGTCTCAAACCTCTACTAAGGGATGATCAACTGAAACTTTTAGAAAGATTTTTATATATATATATATATATATATATATATATATATATATATCCCTCCCTCTCTCTCCTCCCAAATCAAGGATGATGTCTCATTATAATCACTCTACTGATGTAAGATTTTGTGAGCAAGGGTAGGATTCCAAAAGTGCAGGAGAGAAAATTTTCTGATCTCCTTCCCTTTTCAACTTGTTGCACCACAACACCTTCTCCAGATGGTTGGGAAGCCCTTGGAACAGATAGCACTCAGGTAGGAGAAGAAAAAGGGAATTCTACTGATAGGCACTTCTATGACTGAAATAGCCTTCTATCTGTAGAAGGACACAACTGGAATTAAACAAAATCATTTTTCTAGTCCAAAATCATTTTTCTACTCCATCTCTCTGTTTTGATCCAGACATGGACAATATCCATCAGAATATTTAACATTTACCACTATTTCAGTTTTATGTTATGCTTCCAAACTTGCACCTTAAAGTTACAAAGTACCCCCAAAAGGTACATGTGATACTTTACAAAGTATACAACAATATCAGTTTAAACAGCTCAACTGAATTTCGCTTCCTTCTAGTATTCTAACCATATGACAAAGTTTTTCACTACTTTCAACATTTTGCATATGGTAACATGGTTAAGCAATTTCTTTTCTTTCTTTCTTTTTTCCATATCTATGACCATTGCTTAAGACACACCTTTTAGGTCAGACATTGTTGAAGATTTCCCTTTACCTCAAAGGTGGACAACATCTATGGGTCAGGGCCCGTACTAGTCCCACCTGGGATCTTGGAAGTGCATGTATCCTCATGACACCCACATCTGCTAACCACCTAAAATAAATTCCAAAACTGGACCCAAAGGGAAACAGCCAAAACTGGCAAAAACCCACATCATATAGTGGCTTCTGTGTTACTGGCCAATTTTTGCTCTCCCCACAAGTCTGGTGATCACCAAACAGCCTTAGGGAAATGTATGCATCCCCATAGGCCACACTTTGCCCAGTATTACTCACCAGTTTGTATGCTTATCCATTTCCCTATAAGTCAGGAGGTTTCCCCAGAGCTTGGAAAACCCTGAAAAAAAAACTTAAATAAAAAATCCCTCTCCCTAGATCCCAACATGAACACTATGCCAGGCTCTGGAATCAACCATGTTACTTACGTCTTTTTTCTCTCTAGGGCACCGGCAGGCACTGATCGTGCACTATTTCATTTTCGGCTTGTAGTCAAAAATGGTGCGAGATTGCGCATTGCTCCAGAGCCCAGTGCACAGTTACCGTGCATGTGGATCCTCCAGAGCCGTGGCACTCATGCTTCCTGCCTCAGGCTGTGCTGTGGAAGGAAGAGGCGGAGCCCTCATGTTGCTGGCCGGCTGGCAGCCAGCAGCTGCAGAGCTGAAGCAGCAGGGATGCGAAAGCCTCTTGTAAGAGCCTGCTCGTGTGATCCCAGCACCAAGAAAAGGTAAGTTGTGGAAAGGGCCTGAGTAGTGTCATTGTCACCTGGTCATGTTTATCATATTGGTTTGGCTGGCCCAGAATCTTTATACATGTAGACACGTTATACAGGGTCAAAAATGAAGTATCACAGTGGGGATATGCAGGGAAGGAATATTAAAAATCCCATCACAGCTTTTATTTGGTATTAAAAATTAAGAGCCATCTATATACAGATTTAAAGAAGGCAAGATTCTCTGGATGCAAGGAAGATATACAGGACTGGGTTATTTCCAGAACAAGCAAGACTCAAATGAGAACTAAAAAAAAAAAATGGTGAAAGTACTTGGATACTAACAAAATCAATTTCCCTCTTCCTTCTCACTTCCCTACTTCCATCTTTTCCACCCTCCTTCCTATCTGAGTGCGATTATGGGGACGACCTCAGTGAAATGTTCCAATGTCCCTTCCACCAGACCCCAGAAGGCACCCATGCAGAGTGTGCTTATGGTGTGATTGCAGCCATAGAGTCCTAACTGCATTTTCCAGAAACACCCAGACCTGCACAGACCCAACCTGCACACTGCAGATCTTGAATCCTCTGACAATGGGACACTTCTTTCCTCTTCTAAAATGAACACTAGCTCCCTCCCAATGAATCCTCTTTCATTCTTTCTCAGCTTGTCCATACTGGATGTGAGAAAACATGGGGGGGGTGTCATAGCAAAAGCAGAGGAGGAACAGAGTTGTCTCATTGAGGACAGCTTGGTGAATGAGGCAGGAGGACAGAAGTGCCCAGTTTTCCTTGTGCTACTCAGTTTAGCCCACCTCCCAATTCAGTATTGCCACTCCATTCAGCATAAAAACAAATTTACTATAGTGCCTAGTTACACTACGTTGGGATCAGTTGGAGAGTAGCATTCCTATATAGTGTGAGCAATACAGAAGGATTCAGACTGAATCATCTGCATTCTCATTCTCTCTCTCTCTCCCTACTTCTCCTGACTAGCCACCTATTTCCCAAATGAAACATTCAAACTACAATTAAGGCTGTGCTCTCTGTTCATCCCTTGTCCAGCTTACTCATGGAGAAGGGGCTTCCTCTTAACAGATAACTTCTCAAGCCCAGCTGCCAGATTTGCAAGACTACTTTGTTGCACGGTTACATGTTGATGCTTTTACTGTGGGAATAGCCTGTCTTAGGCCATTTCCGCACAAGTCTGTTATAGCACGATGATTCCACTTTCAACATCCTATGGAATCCTGGGGTTTTCAGTTTAGGGAGGGGTCAGCCGGCCCTTCTCTAAACTGCAAACCCCAGGATTCCATAGGAGGTTGAAAGTGGAATCATCGCGCTATAACAGACTCGTGCGGAAATGGCCATACTCTTGAAACACAATGTATCAGACACACTATGGTCCTTTTTTTTATGATATACAGTTAAAACAGTTAAAAAAAGAGAGAGAGATCAGACTAGGGATAGTCTTGCCTTACTCTTCAGTTTGTAGGAAAGAATTCAGAACTGCAATTACTGATTGAAAGTCTGGCGTATGTATAAGGCTTTAGTTTAAAAAAGTTTTTTAACTGTTTCATCAGACCTCTATAGATTATGACTTGCTCATCAGATGCTGTCCTATCATTGTGTAGAGATGTAAGGTAAAGAACCCACAAAATTTGGGTATCTGAGACATCTAACCTACTGATCAGGAAGACTTTACCAAATGGAATTTTGTAGTAAAACATGCTGTAGAGCAGTGGTACTAAACGTCCTTATCCATAGAGTGGCGGTCATCCATGTGTAACAAGGTGCTGGTTCCTAGAGAGTTTCCCGGAAAGAAAGAAGCCATTCTGGATAATGAACACAAACATAGTCCAGTCCTTGGGGGAAGAAAATGCCACCAACCCCCCCCCCCCACCAGATAGCTTAGGATGCAGTGCTGAAGAATGTGTCTTGGTAACATAATCTCCACTGGTCCCTTTAGAGACCTGAGAGATCAGACTGGAACATATTCTGCTATGTGTGTGAGCAGTGGGTGGGTGTGCATGTGCATACTTTTCTCAGAAGTCATTGGCACAAATCAGATTGTAACCTCAAACTAGAACTGAATTACTGAATTATATTGAAGTGCTGACAGGCCAAGTTCCTACTGATTCAAAGGGTTTAGTTTACTCGAGACTTACAACTGGATTTAGAGCACGGCTAAAACAAGAAGGGAAAAACTCGGAAATAATTTAACCAACAGTGCATACAATAAGGTCAGGACAAAATAAATAAATAAATAAATCTAGAATTGTTCAGTATTGCTCCAAAACAAAAGCAACATAATTAAAGACTGTTCTTCTGCATAGCTGATGAAACACTTCTTTGGACTTAGAGAAACACACAGGAATTATGTCATTACTGGTTTCAAGGATTACACTTCTGAAATATAATGAGATGTTTTGGATTTTTCCTGAAGTTGAAGGCACTTTGGTATAATGACAGAGTTAAGAACATAACTGTAGCTGTTCTAGAGAAAACTTGCAAGAGTCAACCCATATTGGAAATCCTCAAAGAACAATATCATGCACTTTTAATTTTTTGTTTAGATATTCCCCATAATCAACCAAAATATAACAATATTTTACGTGTTAGTTATTCATAGCTGTTAATGGGGAGAAGATATGGTTTTCCGACCATTGAAAAGATCTTTAAATTACCATTAATTTTACTGTTATTACTTAAAAATGCTATGAAGTTTTCTAGCTATTTTTCGTGTACCGTTAAAAACAAAGGCTATAAAGTTAATGATTGTGAAATGTTGCTTATGATGCCTGTTCAATCTATTACTCCATATTTAATACAGATTTTATAATGTCATAACATATCTTCAGAAAAAATCATTAACTGTGCATCCATATAAAATTAATCTAGTCAGGGCAATATGTACCAGCCAATAAAACATTTTACAAGGGATCATACAACTCAGATCAACAGCTGTAAAAAAAATTGAAACATTTGAAGCCAACCTATAAAGACCAAACATGTCAGAGAAAAAGGATTGCATCTCCAGTAGCTGGATACAACAGGGAGCCTTGTTAATGCTAACCTGCTGAGTTCCTTACGGTTGATACTAACAGAGGAATCTTAAGTGCAGCAGACAATCTGTCATTTCTGAAGCCTTGCCAGCTCACACTGGTCATGCTAATAGGGGGGTGGGGGTGGGGGTGGGAAGGCATTCTCTAATTATACTACCAATATTTGAAAACCACGAGCAGCAACCACAGCTACAACATTTGACCATTGATTTCGTGAGAGGTGGGTGTAATTATGTTAACTCCAGTCTGACATAGCTGACAGGCCTGATCCTGGGGACTTTCAAGAGAATATGGGGTTCTGTATTCAGCAGACCCTAAGCTGCCTGTGCCATGACAACAGAGATTAAACCGTGCCCTCCATGGCAGATGTGCCCCTCTCACCAGAGGGTCACTTCTGCCTCATTCAACACCCTTCAGCCAGCAACATTTTGACTTCGGATGTGTCTTTAAGTCTTAGGTCATTTCTGTTACAGTGGCTATTATTCCACTTTCAACATCTTGTGGAATTCTGGGGTTTGTAGTTTACTGAGGCCAAAGAGCAATCTGGCTAAGAATTCTAAAGGCCCCCCAGGACTGCAAACCCCAGGATCCCACAGGAGGTTGAAAGTGGCATAATAGCACTATAACAGTGTCGGGCAGAAATTGCCTTAATGTTCATGGTTTTCTCTATTTATTCTACAAGCTTAACATTTTTTCAAGTCATTTCTATACGTATCTAAGGGAACAATACTGAGAGCAATAAGATATGTTAATAACTTCAGTCCAATTACTGATTCTAGCTTTATCCATTGAATAAAGGAGAACTTAGCAAGTTAGCATCCATTCCAGTTCTATTGATTTAATTTCAGTGAATCTTTTCTAGTTGAGACTAACAAATGGCTTAAGACCCCTTCGGCGCTTCAGTTCAGATGCTTTTTTAGTACAAGGTTCCCATCCTGCATCCAGATGTTTAAGCTTGTATTATTGTGTTTTTTAATTAATATAATGATTTTGATTCAGTCCTTCAGCTATTTTTATGTTCACGACAGTAATGTTGGGTGTGTGTGTATGTGCCTTTAAATTGCCTGTCAACTTAAGGCAACACCATGAGTTTCTTGGGGTTTTCTAAAGCAAGGAATACTCAGAAATATTCTTTTAAAATATAGCCTACAGGATCTGCTATTCACTGGTTGTCTCCCATCCAAGTATTAACCAGAGCTGACACTGCTTAGCTTCTAAGACCAGAGGGAATCTGGTGCCTTTAGGGTATTTAGGCTACTAGTAATGTGATGCTAGAACTGATTCCTTTATCTGACCATACTTTTTGGCTTGTTTTAAAATTTAGGCTGGTACCTTAACTGATGTTTAGGCATTAGTTGATCTGAAAACATATTGATCAAGGTATGCACATAAGAAGAAATGTACCTATTCACACTGTAACCATATTTTATGATATAACATAAAATTCAATCATTTCTCTAAGTACATGAAAATTAGGACCAGGTATCTCTGAGCATCTGATTAAAACTTGCACTGAAATCAGCAACATAGAGAATTTCCATGATATGTAATATCAACCAGTGCAATGGTGGGATATTTGATATGACATTTGAGATAATGAAGTATTTAAGGTTTAGCAACATGGGTAGACAGCAAAAATCTGTGGAAATAAGCATGGCTTTTACTTTAGAAAGAGAAAAAGCATTGCTTTACAAAAAGGATCATTTTTGAAAGTTCATTTTTAAAACAAATCATTTTCATAATACCTCCTAGCACTGTTAAGGTCTGCTTCTATGACCTTATAGACAAATCATTCTGTTCCCAATCCACATCACTTTCACATGCATTCATTCAGAAGTCCCTTCCCTTTCATTTCTTCATTAATGTTTCTTTTAAAAAATAACTCACGCATTGTTTTCTTTTACAGATATGGCCAGAATTCAATGACATACTCAAACTGACTTCCATTAGCATTACCCGCACCTCCCTTCCTCCTTCACCTTTGTGCATCTAAACCATTTTTTCCAGAAGGCTGGGAAACTAGAGGGAGAGGGCAAATAAATGAACATAAAGGGCTGTAGCATTTTTATACTTTTCATAATATATATATTTGGCCCAATAGTTGTGCTGGTACTTTCCAGAACTGTGAATGCTCATAGATAACTAAGTTCTGATTTGCATGTTAGTACAGAAAGTATGTATGTCAGTGAGGGTTTTTGTTTGTTGGTTTGCTTGTTTCAAACCGACAATAAGTGAATTCCCCAAATGCCTTTATCTGTGATAAATTTTCACACAGCTGTGACTCCATTCACTCGCCACATTCTCTCAGAAAAAGCTTCTCTTTGGTGCAGTCTGGAGACTGCTTTTGCTGACTTGAAGAGATGGAAGAATGTGTTAATTTTAGAGTTGTATGGGTAGAGTTGATAGTATTTGGTTTCTTCACCCAAGAAATCCCCTCAGTAATTTCATTCTTGAAGGAAGTAAAAATCAGTCTTAGTAATTTTCTTTCCACTGCAAGAAAGTCTTAGAAAATTGCAGAACGTTCAAAGAGTATGCACAGTTTAAGACTTGTACTGTCAAAGATTTTCATGCTCTCTCTCTCTCTCTCTCTCTCTCCTGCTCCCCTTTTTTTTTCTTCCAAAGAAACCAGAACTTTTTGCAGGGGAAAAACACTGTCAGTTTAAAAAAAACAGTATTTCTGTGCAGAAATATCATTTTATGAGCAGAAAATGCCATGCATTTTCTGTACAGGAAGCTGCATTTTCTGTGGAAAAAGACACCAGTTCTCATCTCTTTTCACCCATTTTCCCACAAAACCTTTAAACAGTTCTCTAGGTTTAATATTTAGGATACTAAGGTGACTACATCGCTAGACAAGCAAATATGTTTTATGCTGTATGATCAGTTTTCTCCTTTAAAAATCTTAACTGGATGACTCTCAGGAAGAGATGTAAAATGAAAATATGACAAATAGTTATTGAATAATAGAAGGTTTCAACAACAAATGGGCATTTGGTTTATACCTATTTCAATATAACGTCATATTTTAAAATCAGCATTAACTATATCCCCAAGCCATTTCCCCAGACACTTCACTACCAGTTACTCACCCTAGTTCTTAACTAAGCTGAATCTACTACCTCTCCCATCTCATCCTATCTCTATTTCCATCTGATCCCATCTTAACTGTCCTTATCTTGTTCCTGTCTCTAACTTGTCAATCCCTATGCACCTCATGCTTTCCTAACTCATCTTATTCGTAGATTATCTCTGTCTGACTCTGGCCATTTCTGCACTGCACTCTTATAGTGTGATTATTCCACTTTCAACATCCTATGGAATCCTGGGGTTTGCAGTTTAGGGAGGGAACTGCTAACCCCAGGATTCCATAGGATGTTGAAAGTGGAATAATCACGCTATTAATGTGTAGTGTAGAAATGGCCTCTGTCACTAACCCTATACTGATTTCATCGCTTACATGATAACAACAGCTAAGCCTGTCTTTTTACATTCTTCCTTCCTTAATCCTTCTTAACAGTATTCTCAGAACTGGTATTTACCTATGCTTGGCAGCATTTGCTCCTGATTCTCTTCACATGCAGTTTTTCAACAATCCAAAAGAACTAGGCTTTTGGTAAAAAAACCAGCTGCGAAATGTGATATCTATTAGCTTTTTAACACAGTCCCTTACTTAATTGATAACTTTATTAACAACCTAATTCTAGAATTTACTTAATTTTAACATTCTAACTTAATTCAAGGTATTAAGTTGAAAATAAATGTGTTGAAATGGCCTATTTTTATCAGACCAATCCTAACTTAATTTCAACCTTGAAATGTTTTAAGTAAGTTCCTGTCACTGTCATCATCTTTAGGCACACATTCTTTTCATGATCATACATATAGTTTTTTTTTTAAAGTGGTAAGGTGGCAGCAAACATGAAAAACTTTACCCTTTGTTATTCTGCAGTCCCCATATGTCTCCTTTTAGCACATATTAAGCTAGCAAAGGCTGTGCGGTCTCCTGTTCCAAACTTATGTCTGCTTTCTTGGACACTCTTCAAAATACCACTGCCAAGAAGCAATGAAGTGTTTAGCAACCTTCTGCACAATAATTCTGTCTGCAGGGTATTCAAATTGATTTTTTCCTTATTTGCAAGCAGGCTTTGCCTCTTGGGCCAGCAACCGAGCACACAGGCAAAGGACATTAGCATCAGAGGGAGAAAAGCAGCCACATTGGAAGGTGAGGATCATTAGCCTGATCAGTGATATGGTGAAGCAGTGTCTTCCCAGTGTGCTAGACAACCAATCTTTTCCTTTTTCCCACAAATGCAGACCAAAAATAAAACAGATGATTTATACCAATGATTAGACAACAGCAGCTTCTTTAATTCCCCCAGATACTTACACTTATGAATATATTAAAATTCTCATAGAAAACATTGACCATCTTCCTGTTAATGACTTACTCATGCATAAGTCCTGTTAGTTAATGACTTATGGGTGCATAAATCCTTAGATGGGGTGCAGAGGGCTAATCAGTTACCCTGGGATGCCATTAAACACCTCCCACCAACAGCTGTCAAGCCCTGCAAGGGAGCCCTTCTGCTGTCACTTACCAACGGAGAAAGAAGGGAGGTGGAGGAGATTCAGACCATGAAAATCCAGCTCCTTTGTGGTCCTTGGGGAAAGAAAAGGCAGGTGCACTCCATCTGAGGGTGCATCTTTTTTTTTCTATCCCCCACAGACAAATTAAGACCATGGTTTGAATCACCTCCCGCTTCTTCCCGTCTCTTCTTATAAGTGAGAGGAGCAAGGACACTTGATGAGTTTTTTGATGGTGGGTTGGGGCACGGCACCACATAGCCCGGCACATGTGGAGCTGTGTATCAAAGCAAGACCACACCAATTGTTTAAAACATGGACTACATTCTTTACAGATACATACGGCAAAGCTCTGAATATTCATCAGATCCATCCAGACAATCATCGTCACCATCACAACGCCAATGTTCTTGGATACAGCGCCTGTTCTGACACTGAAATTCTCCCAGTTTGCATAATTTGGGTAAAACTTCTCCAGAAGTAACTATGGGGACAAATGTATAAAGAAAATGCAGTTATTAGTTGTCAGTATGCAAGTAAAAGGGTTTTGTTTTGTTTTTTGGTACTGTAGCTTTTTACAGCCATCATATTTTGCTAAGTTTTACATATTTGCATGTAGAGAGTTCTACAGGAGTTGCATATTGCTAGTATTTTTAATTGTTCAAGTGACCCACAATATAATTCATTTTTTCTCTGAAATGGTCTTGTATCAGAGCAGTGAATATTTTCAACAAATGCCCTTTGCTTTCCTAGAGGGTTAAAGTCAGGGTGGAGAATTTCCCCAAGGTCCAGTGAGCACACACACATCCTGTCGGACTTGAGAGGGCCACATCTCCCTTATCTATCTATCTATCTATCTATCTATCTATCTATCTATCTATCTGGCCATGGGGGAAAATTTGCCACATTTCACCCCCATATGGTTTGAGGGCTAGACAAGGCCTTTGCTTCCCCAAATAGAACATGTCTGGGAGACACTTCCAGTTTCAAAAAAGCTTCCACTACCAGATGCTATGGGGTTCCCTTTTTTTTTTTTTAAGCCCTTCTGGAGTGGGCCACAGAGGTTTGGCACTTGCAGTAGAGTCCTGGGAGAGCACATGCAACTTTGCACTTTGATTACTTCTCTCCTAATGGATAGTAGGAAGAGATGATTTCAGTAAGGAATTCCTTGATGCTTTTATCAGCTCAATGGTTTGAAGCATTCAGTGTGTCACTAGCTTAGAAACAATACCCCTGAGACATGTCTCACACCCTGGTATAGCAGAAGCAGGCTTCTCCCTTTATTTAGATCAGTTTACTACGAAATAATAAGGTAGCATTTTCTGCTAAATGAATATGCAGCAATATAACATTCTATTAATGCTCACTCCCTCAAAAATATTTCTGACTTTTAGGAAAATGTTCTTTTGTGTACATTTGATATGTTTTTATTCCTGCCACTCAGTATATAACTGTTTCCAGGGTAGCTCCTAAGCTTAACAAGAAAATAAAAGAAAAGTGAGAAAAAGGGGAAAAAAGTATTATCAGCCTGAAAATACTATGCAATAATCATGAGACAAGAGAAGAAATGCTATGGAAAACTCCATTTCCCAGTTTCCACCCATTTCCCTTCAGAATGTAGGACCATCTAGAAGAGTGTCCCTGGTGATCACATTAGTCCAGTAAAAGGAGACCCATTGGGAAACCAAGTTCTAAACTGTATCAAGCATGGACTTCATAATTATTCATTTCTTATTGATTGTACTATATAATTGAATTGTTTGGTTTGTTCTGTAAGGTTTAGAACATCATAAATAATGGGGTGGAGGAGAAGAAAAAGAAGTCAGTGCACTGCCTCAAGCTAGCAGGTTGCTTTAAAGCGAATTATGTTTGAACTGATAAGCTTATTTGAGAACTTACTTAGTCTGCACAGTTTTGTGCGCTGTGCTATGCTTTGTCCTTAAAAAATTAGGAATTCTATTTTATTTCCATTCCATAAGTATGTGGGAGAGTTTTACAGATGTAAGATAACCGAATTAAGAACATTTTAAAAGAGCTTGACCATCTGGAAAAAACGTTGCTACAGTTTTTATGATTTCATAAAATTCACAATTATCTTTCAAAAGAAGCTGCATTTCCTTTCAGAATTCTCAGGCTCCCCCTGCTCTATATCATTTCAAGCACACCTTATGATCCTAAGGGAAAACGTGGAATTTTCAGTAATCTGAATAGTGTACTCAGTACAATATTGCTCATCATGCACACATGAATCATTGTCTGTTAGCCATTCTATCATTCTGAACGCATCTTTTCTACAACATTAATAAAAACACAAACACTTTCTAAGAAGAACATACTCATGCAGGTTGTACTGTTCTCATCCAAGTGCTGATTATCAGCACAAGCACACACTCTGCCTCCAGGTACAGCTAAGCAGAGAGTGCTGCAGCCCCCATTATTAACACGGCATGCGTTGTCACCTACAATTAAAAAAAAGACAACATTAAGAACAAATAGCTTAGGCATCATGCTGTAAGAGGAGAATCTTGAAAACATGAAGAAAATTGGCTTTATCCAAGAAAAACACTACTCTGATCGATATTTTTTTTTTTTAAAAAACCAACAACCGGTGCAACAGTTATAATATGAGGTAGTTCAGTCACAGTCTTCCTTCTTATTTTTTGAAGTACAAAGTGAAACGCTACAGAAGGAGTTAATAAAATCTCTCTCTATCTCTTTCTCCCTCTCCATTCCTTTCCTTCTTTATTCTGATCAAGATGACATGCCATGATTTGTTTTGCTTTTCCATAATAAAGTTTACTATGTTATTTGAAAACTAATGAAATGTTTTAACTAAAATTCACGAATTTCTGTTGCAACAGAAGGACAATCAAGCAACAGATTTAACTCTCATGCCTCAGATGATTAGGTATAGGGATTTACATTTTCTCATAGACATTAATGACTATCTTGCAATCATATACGATGAATAAATTGGGAGTATCATTGAGAAGTGAGTCCAGCTATTTCTTCCTCTGCATTGTGGATTTATTTCCTTACTGATATTAAAATATGACAGAATCTTGAATGTGAATTGGAGAGTCTGGAATTAACTTTCTGTCTGAGTAATAGGTAAGAAGGAAAACATTCGTACAGATAATACAAAAATGCATCAAGTATGCACAGAGTAATTGCCTGTTTGCACAGCTGGTTATGAGCAGTTTAAAACTGTAACATGTTTAGTAAGATGCTGATAATGGACATTACACAAATTTTATTTGACCAACCCTACCCTTGAATTGTGCCTGAAGCAATTTCAGAGGTGGAGACTGAGCCTTCTTCAGCCTTTTTGCATAAGAGTTCTATATTATAGAAAGATTGGACATGACTAGCAAAACATTTTTAAGCCACCAATGAATTCCACCAAAAACAAAACTTGGGACAAATCGAATCAGTCTTTGATGAGTATTCTGGATTTTGTTGTATTTTGCTGAATGGCCAATATGGCTACCCTTGGATATACATTTTTTTTTTTTTTGCAATCTTGAGGTTCCTTCCCAGTCAAATCCTTTCAGAATTTTGAGGGAAACTTTGAAGCTTTAGTAGTTCTAATCAGGCCCATTTCCACACGGGGCAAGGGAATCACCCCATGCCGGTACTTACCGGACTTTTTGGCTCCATGCTTGGGTCCAGGCTGGTCTGGAGCAGTGCGTGGCCGCCGCTTCATACTGCTCCGAGGACGAAAATGGAAGCTTCCAGTTGGTCGAGGCTCTCCACCAACCGCTGAAGCTCGCCAGCCTAAAGCCCGCCCCCTGCAGATCACAGGCTCGCACTGGTGCGAGCCTGCAAGTCTGCACCAGAGCATCGGCATGGAATGGCGCGCTCCGTGCTTTTGAAAGACTGCTTGAAACAAGATCTGTTTCAAGCGGTCTTTCAAAAGCACGCTGGACAACCACTTCGGGTCGTTCCAGAGCAGGCTGAGGTGTGGAACTACACTAAGTATGTCCGACCCAGTCCGCTCCCAGGTGCAGACGTCCTCCCTGGAGGCCACTCTGCACTGTTTCTTTAAGCCCGTGCGGAAGTGGCCAAGATCTCTGAAAAGATTTTGAATACTCCTTTTAATGGTATAATTAGCCAGTTGATCAATCTGAAACAACTCTTCAACACTTTTAAGCTTTCCAATTAATTCCACAACAAAAAGCTACAGAGGCTTCCAAAACTTATAAGCTCTATAATATAATTTAGCTTCCAAGCTATGTGCCAATAAAGCCTAATTTAGATTCTTTCATTCAACACAGAATGCTTATTTATTTATTGAATTTATCATATTCCACCTTGCTCCCAAGATGGGGTTTAGAGTGCTATTCCATAGCATTTCTTCCAGATAGAGAAGCATTTATTTCATGCTGAATTAGGGTTGTCACATGGTCTTGGAATCATTTCAAGCCTAATTTCAACATTGGTCTAGCAAGTGTCCCCTAGCACAGTAATTTGGAATATGTGAAATCACCTTTTGTCTGTCCCAAGTATCTTCTGAGTGGATACCACAGTAGAGAGGGAAAATGTACAGTTGTCCTGACAGAAAAAGTACCTTCAACAGAATAAGGCCTTTTCCGCACGAGGCCGGTGAGTCGGTTCGTGCCGTTTCTTATCGGATTTCCTGGGCTCGAAACAAGGCAAACTTTCCCTCATTTCCTTTTGCACAGCTACTGCTATGTTCCATTCTGATTCAGAGGAGTGTGAGTTCATGAATTCACACTGCCTCCACCATGGCCACTCCCGCTACTCCCCTCACCCCGCCCCGTTGGCTGTGATTGGCCCTTTCTTTTTTTTGACATGGTTTAGTACGTCATTGCATATGTGCATACGTGCGAAAGTCCATACTACCCACGGCCTCTCCCATGAACCCTCCCCTGACCACCAATTCGCATTGGTGTGAATGTACGTGTCTGCACCACTGTGAAAGTACAAATCAGATCAATCTGGAAAATTGGAAAACCAATTTCTTCCGGTTTTCAAATAGCGTGCTTTACCACCACATGGGGACGCATTTAGTCAGAATTACGTGCGGAACAAAGGTAAATAAACCAAACCTAGTCCACTCCAACGTGCAGAAGACCTCTGTGGCAAGACGCATTGGCCCACCTTAATAACCGCATGTGGAAGGGCCTAAATCTAACTGGATCCTAACCATAGATACAAGAAGCTAAATAATAGGTTTTAGAGAACACCAGTTATACTTCCAGATCAATGGGATAGTGAATCTGCTTTGGGTTTTAGTCTGAATTTTATGGAAGCTATCCAACCCTATTCCACAAATATATTCAGCATCTTGGCAGCTTCTTCTACTACGAAATTAAACAAAGTTATCAAGGTTGGCAGAATAGCCCTTAAGACAATTTTTAAACAGCCATTTAAACAACCTTGATGCTTCCCTGTATAAAGATGTGTCATTACTGGTATGGCAACAGAACAAAGAAACCAACTGTGCTACTGGATCAGGATTAGGAATCCATCCTGGATCTCGGTTGTCACAGAAGCCCATAGAACTCAACAGTAAACCACTGGTTACTTCTTTTGTGAAGTTTTTCACTTAAAACTCTTCTTAGTCTTAATTTGTTAGGAACCAGAAGTGTATACAACCAGATTTGCTTACATTCATTACTTCTCACCATTGCCTATTCTTTTCTGTCTACAAGTCATGTTTCCCCTCCCCTCCCTCTACTGACTCCTGCTATCTAGAAAGACAATGTAATCAGAGATTTGTGTTATGACAATTATTTACAGGGACATGGACAGGTCTAAAGGATTCTGAGAAAGATATCTTTTGCTCTTTCTCCTTCCACAATACATCCTGGTGAGTGCCCAAAGAACGCTCGCTTGGGGCACATGGGAATGAACAGTGGTATTCAGCCTGCTGCAGTGGGATCTAGAGGTATTCTGAAGACATCAAGTTTAATAAAGTCTCCTGCTGCTGCCCATTTAAATTCTGTTTAAAGATTTCCAACAATGGAGAGTTTTTCACCATACAGTACAATCTATTCCACTATTGAATCCATTGTTTCATGTTCTAGTCTTCTGTTTCAGTGTAGAAACAGATAAGCATCAGTCACACTGCAGCTTCTAGGGCCCATGAGATTCCTGGTATTTGTCTCAACATGAATGGTACTGATGCTAGACCTAAGAACACTAGATGTGATAACTTCTGATTGTGTTGTATATCACTGCATAGAAAGATAAGGAAAACATCAGTATGTTGCCAAAACCTCTCTCAAGAAAGGACAATGTTACCTCTTTAAGAAGTTTGCCTTTAAATTTTATTCTGTGACTCTGGAATAGCCTCCCAGTAAGCAGCAACAGTAATAAAAGCATTTCTCCTTCATTCTAACAATGACTGCTTAATTAAGTAAATATTTTATGGAGGTTTATCTATTGGTTTACTGTACTTTATAGCCCCAAAGGCATTAATACAAGAATACAACTTTGTACTAGAAGTGGGGTGGCAGATTGCAGAGTGGAACGAACAACACTGTGTAACAAATATAATGACCACTGCTGCTGCCAGATTAACCCATACTAAGGTCTGTACAACTAGATATTTAAACATAAACCTCTGATGGCATCCTGTCTTAGTTTTTTTTTTTAAGCTACATTTTGGATCCTGAAAGCAATTTGTGCAAGAATATGCTAAGGACAAAGGGAAACAGTGCTTCAGAATTGCGTGTTTTCTACACAGAATATTATTGTGACTTAGGTAAAACAAATGAACTGAGAAAGTATCTAGACATTATAAACAGGGTAAACAAAAACAAGTAATATATATGGGCTACATTCTTCTATCTGCCTTTATAACAATCCAAGCAGCTGTTTATAAAAGTAAACAGACAAGAGGCATGTTCATCATTAAAATTGTGGTATAGGTGGCTGTGCATAAATGTCAATGGGTAAAGAGGTGTGCCCCTTATTATAGGTGGAATCAAAGTTTAGTTATGCATTTTATGACTGTTTACAGTAGGAAAGGCTGGGTGCTAACATTTTAAATGCAAATAAACTCTCCATTTATTAACCTACCAGGACTATGCTGGCAGCAGCAATGCTGTCATAGAGTCTCCCATGTCAGACAGGCTTTTGTTGAGAAGCCAGACTAAATGTGCCAAACAGCTACTGGGCAGCAAAAGTAGTTTGTCTGTGGTGGGGGGTAACACTGGTGAAGGATCTCTCAGAGACAACAGCAGTGGCTTCATGGTAAAACGTATTAGTACTGTGCGGAAGGAAGCATAGTAAGCCCCTTTTGAATGTCTTTTACTACGAAAACCCAATGATGAGACAATCTAAAAGGAAACAAGAAATAGTGCCAGAAGGTAAAATTCCCAGGTTGGGTGACACTCAACAACCAGGGTACAGCTGTGGCTAATGACACAACTGAGCTCAAGCCAACAGGCCAACTGGACTCAAGCTGAAAGAAAGTTCAGCTGCTGATATGCCCAGAGGTGAAAAAAATGTCTGAAACTGCACAACACATATTAAAGGAACATAGAATGTGAGCAGCACAAAGCAGGGGAAGCTAGACATTGTAAATCAAGAAATCAAACGTATACACATTGCCATATTTGGGTTGAGCAAGCTAAAATGGACAGGAATGAGACATTTTGAGCCAGATAATTACAGAGTGTTTTTTTATTAAGGGAATGAAAATCTAAGAAGAAAAGTGATGGCTTTAATAGTGAGGAGAGAGGTAGCAAAAGAATTCAAGGGATATAATGCAAAGTCTGGCCAAATAATACAAATAATACTTCAGAGAAAACCTTTCAAAATATTCATTATTCAAACTTATGCTCCAACTACAGAGGCAGCAGCAGAAGAAATTTAAAAAATCTATGGCCATTTCCACACTACATTGTTATAGTGCTATTGTTCTACTTTCAACACCCTGTGGAATTCTAGGGTTTGTCATTTACTGAGGCCAAAGAGCTCTCTGGCTGAAAATTCTGCAGGCCCCTCCCTAAAATGCAAACCCCAGGATTCTATAGGATGTTGAAAGTGGAATAGTAGCACTATAACAGTGTAGTGCAGAAATAGCCTACGCTAGAGTCGAAGAGGAAATTTATCGCCCATCAAAACAGGACCTGTTGTTAATCATAGGTAATTAGAATGCAAAAGCAGGAAACAGAGAAGAATCAAAGATCGTAAGAAAATTTGGCTAGGATCAAGAAATGGAGCATGAGAGTGACTGATTGACTTTTATGAGGAAAACACTTTGTTCATTGCAAAGACATTCCTCAGCCACCAAAGATGTGAATGTATACATGAACATCACCTGAGGACTAATACAGAAGTCAAATAGAATACATAACTGGAAGCAGAAGATGGGGAAGTTCCATTATCTCTGCAAAAACAAGACCAAGAGCAGATTGTGGAACAGAATGCAAACTGATAATACCAAAAACCAGAGCACAGCTAAACACTAAATCAATCATCAGGCCTTTCCACCCTACACTGTTATAGTGCTATTATTCCACTTTCAACATCCTGTGAAATCCTGGAGATTTTAGTTTAGGGAGGAGCATTTAGAATTCTCAGCCAGAGAGCTATTGGTCTCAGTAAACTAGGAAGAAAATCAACTAATTTGAAATGTAGTGCTGGAAAAGAGTTCTGTGAATATCCTGGACTGCCAAAAAGACCAATGAATGGGCCCATATCATGAGAAGACATGACTCACTAGAAAAGACAATAATGCCTGTTATGGTGAAAGGTAGTAGAAAAAGAGGAAGACTGCATTACAGGTGAATACACTCAATGAAGCAAGCCATAACCCCAAATCTGCAAGACTGGAGCAAGCCTGTTGATAATAGGGTGACTAGGAGATCTCTCATTCGGATAGTCACCACAAGTCAAAGTCAACTTAATTTCAATTAACAACAAGAAATCTTGGAAATATATTAAAGATGGAGATAATTGATTAACTAAGGAATGGCCACTGAGAAGCTGCTATATAAGCTTAACTAGCAACAAAGGATTATACCCTATTCTCATTAAAGTAAATGAGGGAGAAATCAACTTGGCTTAAGCAGAAACCAGAATAAATGTGCATGAAGACTTTATTATTCTTTATCACAACAGAGGCTGTTTTGAGACTGACTGGAAATTGTACTGATGGCAGAAGTAAATGAAACCTTGAGCTGCAAGCATTCTTGAATGCTCACATAATATCCCTCACTCCACACAAATTGGGTTAGAAAGGCAAGAAAAAACTACCCAAGGTCTCCCAAGAGAACAAATACCTGATTTCACCTTCATCTACATCTTATCTAGATCTTTTATATTGTTGATTTATTTATGAATTTAAGTTCTCTCATAAACTATAACAAATTTCAACATGTAATACTTTTTTTAAAAAAAAATCCAAAACATCCAACACAGTACATAGTACTCTACAACACTGAGTCTGTGAGGGGAAAAAAGATGGCATATTAATTAATTAATTAATTAGTTATACAAGAAAGCATTACTGTTTTCATTTTGTACCACTGTGTCTGACTGCTTACATCTAAGAATCATAAAGGAAGACTGGTCATGTTTATACCCTAAACCCACACACAACACAACCACTTGCACAGGATACTGGTCATCTTGAGGCCCAAGTATTGCTACTGTCCTGTTCTGGAATTGGCCTGTATCGTATGCCAACATTTCATAAGCCTTCCTCCAAAGTTTGTTCACGCAATGAGCTCTTCTACTTTAAGCAGTTTATATTTCAGGCCATTTCCGCACTGGGAATTTAAAATGGTGCAGAGCGACCTCCAACGGAGGTCTTCTGCACCGTAGAGTGGACTGGGGTGGACTACTTTCTGTAGATCCACACCTCAGTCTAGTTCTGTGTGACCAGAACTGGTCGTGCAGCGTGGTTTTTAAAAACCTCTTTTTTGAGGTTCTTAAAAAGCACGGAGCGAGCAAAGCCGTGTAGCTCCGTCGCCCGGCTCTGGAGCAGATTTGCAGGCGCGCGCAAGTGCATGCCTGCAGATCTTCCGGGGGCGGGCTTTCGGTTGGCGAGCTTTGGTTGGTGGAGAGCCTCCACCAACCGGAAGCCACCATTTGGGACGCCGGAGGACTGCGGAGCAGTGAACTCACGCTGCTCCTCGTGGCGACGGACTCGGCCAGCCAGAAAACAAAGCCAGTAAGCTCCATTTTCGGGTGTCCCCCCCCCCACATGCGGAAAGGGCCTCACACAGCACTAATTACTGACAGTTCTCAAGAGTGTGTCCTTCTGCTCTACTTCTCTCTTAGTCTTTTATATTTGGTTTGCACAATTCCTAATTCATTTGTCCAGTGTCACAAAGTCATAGAATCAGAACTAGTTTCCTCATAGTTCAATGTTTGCAATTGCTACAGGCAAACTAGGGGCTGAGTACTGAGAGGGGAAAAAAAAAAGATTAGCTTGATTCTTCTTCTTCCCTAGTCACTTCTTGATTCTTCCAAGTCCACAACTGTTGGTTGAATGACTTAGCAGTGCTTAGAATGTTCCCTCAGCTCAACAGTTTAACACAGAAGGAAGACCATCCTGAAGGCAGGGTGTCTCTGGGACTGCTCTTCTGGCCTTTGTTAAAGAGTTATATTGTGGTCTCCAGCAGGGAATTATCTTGAAGAGCATTACAGAAACAGCAGCAGCATGCAGCCAGAATTCTCAAAAGATTAGAATAGAGCCAGAGAGACCAGAAAGATCAATGGGGGCTGAACTGACTGGAGAGGTGTGCCTCTGTATGTACTTTCTAAGGGGAGTTGGTGTTTTTGTGTGTATCATCTGGAGAAGCTCTCTCTTACTCTCTCTCTCTCTCTTTCTCTGTGTGCATTTCTTTCTGAAGTAAATGGATTTCTGCCTGGGTAATGAGTGAGTGAGCATAGGGTATCTGGATTTCTACCTGAAGTAAGTATGGAGCATGACTGAATGACATTTCTGTCAGGTTTGGCAACGTCAGGCCATGAGGAGTTACTTAGTTCAGTATATTTAGTTAAACAGCTGATAACAGAATTCTGGTCATTATGCCCAGGTATAGGATGGAAGATACATGGCTTAGCAACAGGATAAGGATCTTGGGATTATTGTTGATTGTATGTTGAACATGAGCCACCAGTGTGATGTTGCAGCAAAGAAGGTAATGCTATTTTAGCCTGCATTAATAGAAAATAGTTTCCAAGTTGAGGGAACTAATAGTCCTACTATATTCTGCACTGGTCAGGCCTCAACTAGAGTACTGCGTTCAGTTCTAGTGCCTCATTTTAAGAAGTATATATAAACAAGTTGGAGAAGGTTCTGAGAACGGCAATGTAGATGATAAGAGGTCATGAGAACAAATCATATGAAGAAAGGTTGAAGGAGCTGGGCTTGTTCAACTTGAAGAGAAGACTGAGCAATGACATGATTGTACTCTTTAAATATCTCAAGTGATGTCATGGAGAGGAGAGGGCAGGTTTGTTCTCTGCTGCTTTAGAGGTTAGGACCAGGTCTAATGGTTTTAGGTTAAAGGAGGGTAGATTTTGTTTGAACATTCGAAGGAACGTCTTGACAGTAAGAACGTATCAGCAGTGGAACCAGTTGCCTTGAGAGGTGGCATGGTCTCTTTCTCTGGATGTCTTCCAGAGTCCAATGCTCAAACCACTACACAATTCTGGCACTTGATTAAAAATATGTAGGATCAAGCTCTGTCACACTGAAATTGCAGGGCTGAAAATATGAGTTAATATTTCACACTACTGTCTATCCTACTTTGCACTACTGTCTATCGTACTTTGTATTGCATACCTGCTCTCCCTGAGCACACGGTCTGCCTAACGAGGGGGAAGAGCCAGCTAGGGGGGAGGAGTCTTATTAGGAGCTCCCAACGGCCCTCTAGCTCATTCCCAGAGGAGAGAGCAGAGGGTGAGCTGGGTCTGTGAAGACATCCTTGACCAGGTGTTGTTTACAGGCTTGTGGGGCTGTGCTTGCTTGTTTGTCTGTTTGTTGCTTGTTTTTGCTAGGTCTCCTTGTGCTGGCCGTGTGCTCTCCCTGAGCACACGGTCTGCCTAACAAGGGGGAGGAGCCAGCTAGGGGGGAGGAGTCTTATTAGGAGCTCCCAACGGCGCGCGCCAAAGGCGCGCGCAGTTGAAGCCCTCTTCTTCAACTCTTCGAATTCATCCCTTGGCGATCAGCAGAGGAGACATACTTGATTCAGTTGAATTTTAGGAAGAAAGCCCTGTTATTCTTTCTAGACCTACTCCCTGTACTACTCTCTGTAGTATCAAGGATGGAAGGTGAGGGAGCTGCCGCGGTCACCTGTAGCACTTGTGGGATGTTCCTTTTCTTGCCACAAGATGTTGTCGGGTACACCTGCACCAAGTGCAAGCTGGTGAACTTCTTGGAGGAGAAGGTTCGCCAGCTGGAGGCACGAGTTTCTAATCTTCATCTTATTAGGGAAGGGGAGGAGTTTTTGGATAGGGCAGAGAAGACCTTCTTGAAGACCGAATGCACAGGGGAGCTGCCCGATCAGGAAGTCAGCACACTGGGCCAAGAAACGGATGCCTGGAGGAATGTCACACGGAGGAGTAGGAGGACCAGGAAGGAAACAGAGACTCTCAACCTACACAATCGCTTCAAAGTTCTTGGCCTTATGAACGACGAGGAGCACCAGGAGGAGGGAACAGAATATCAACAAGAAGGAATCCAACATCGGCAACAGGAACTAGATCAACAGTCCCAGCCTCAACAGAGTGTCCAGCCAGTCCTGGAAGAACCTGCTCGTCGAGGAGCCCCGGACAAGCCTCAGAGGAGGCGAGTTCTGGTTGTTGGGGACTCCTTGCTCAGAGGAACTGAAACGGCAATTTGCAAACCCGACAAGTTCAATCGAGAAGTCTGTTGTCTTCCTGGGGCCAAGATCAACCACATAACAGAGAGGCTAACCAGGCTGGTCAAGCCCACTGACCATAAGCCCCTCATTGTGGTTCATGTCGGAACCAATGACACTGCGAGGCGCAGCTTTTACCACATCGCAAAGGACTACGAGCTTATGGGGAAAAAGCTTAAGGACCTTGGTGCGCAGGTGGTCATTTCATCTCTCCTCCCTGTTCAAGGATATGGTGCACAAAGGGAAAGGGCAATAGCAGAGGTCAACAACTGGCTCCGCACATGGTGCTACCAGCAACGGTTTGGGTTTTTGGAACACGGCCTGAATTTCCATGAACGTGGGCTTCTGGCAAGGGATGGGCTGCACCTCACGAAACTTGGCAAGAATGTTTTTGCAAACAGTCTTGCACGGAGGATTAAGAGGTCTTTAAACTAAGTTCTGCTGGGGAGGGAGACAATATTATTCAGGGCAAAGACACGGCGAGTGCAGGGGGGAAAGGCCCAAATTATATTGATCAAGTAGTACAAGCGTCCAGTGGTGGGAGGAGTAGAAACTATAGTACAGGACTTGCAGGAAGGGCCCGGGGATTTAAGTGTCTCTACACTAATGCGCAGAGTATGGGAAACAAGCAAGATGAACTTGAACTCCTAGTACAACAAAATAAATACGATTTGATAGGCATCACTGAGACCTGGTGGGATGAGTCTCATGATTGGAATGTAGGAATAGAGGGGTATAGCCTATTTTGTAAAAATAGACCAAACAAGAAAGGAGGAGGAGTAGCCTTGTATGTCAAGGATGTTTTCACCTGTGAAGAGATCCATGACTTGAACCCAGAAAGCCAGGTCGAGAGCATCTGGGTAAAAATTAAGGGAGCGAGAAACAATAGGGATATTCTGGTGGGGGTTTACTACAGACCTCCAGCCCAGACTGAGGACCTTGATGATGCCTTCCTCAACCAAATGACCGTGCATTCAAAAAGGAGAGATACAGTAATAATAGGAGATTTCAATTACCCGGATATATGTTGGCAGTCAAACTCTGCCAAGACAGCAAGGTCCGGCAAGTTTCTTGCTTGTCTTGCAGACAATTTCATGGTCCAGAAGGTGGAAGAGGCCACAAGGGGATCAAATATTCTAGATCTGATCCTGACCAATATGGATGACCTTGTTAACGAGGTAGAAGTGGTTGGATCTTTAGGGGGGAGTGACCATGCCCTATTGGAATTTGGCATTCAGTGGGAAGGAGAAGATAAGGGTAGCCAGACACTCATCTTAGACATTAAAAAAGCGGACTTCTGTAAACTTAGGGAGCTGCTGGCTGAAATTCCGTGGTCAGGAATAGTGAAAGAGAAAGGAGTTCAGGCGGCATGGGAGTTCCTTAAAAGGGTGATACTGAAGGCACAGTCTAAAACTGTGCCAATAAGGAGGAAAAATGGAAGGCATCTGAAGAAACCAGAATGGTTGACAAAGAACTCTCAGCTGAGCTAAGCGTTAAGAGAAACCTGTACAGGAAATGGAAGAGGGGGGAAACCACCAAAGAAGAATTTAAGCAAGTAGCCAGGAAATGTAGGGAGGAGGTCAGAAAGGCTAAAGCACAGAACGAACTTAGGCTGGCCAGAGACATTAAACACAATAAAAAGGGCTTTTTTAAATATGTCCGCAGCAAAAGGAAAAAGAAAGAGGTGATAGGGATGCTGCGCAGAGAAGATGGCGAATTACTAACAGGGGGAAGAGAAAAGGCAGAACTACTTAACACCTTCTTTGCCTCAGTTTTTTCCCAGAAGGATACAAGCACTCAACCTGGTGATTGGGGAGCAGGTGAGGAAGCAGGGGAAATGAGGCACATAATAGGTGGAGAGGTGGTACAAGAATACCTGGCCACACTGGATGAATTCAAGTCTCCAGGGCCAGATGAATTGCATCCTAGGATATTAAAAGAACTGGCAGAGGTCATTTCCGAACCGCTTGCTATAATCTTTGGGAAATCTTGGAGGACAGGAGAAGTTCCAGCAGACTGGAAGAGGGCAAATGTTGTCCCCATCTTCAAGAAGGGAACAAAAGAGGATCCAAATAATTATCGCCCAGTCAGCCTGACGTCTGTACCCGGAAAGATCCTGGAGCAGATCATTAAGCAGTCAGTTTCTAATCACTTAGAAAGCAACGCGGTAATCATGAGAAGTCAACATGGATTTCTCAAAAATAAGTCATGCCAGACTAATCTTATCTCTTTTTATGATAGAGTTACTAGCTTGATAGATGAAGGGAATGCTGTGGATGTAGCATATCTCGATTTCAGTAAGGCCTTTGACAAAGTTCCACATGACATTCTTGCAAAGAAGCTAGTAAAATGTGGGCTGGACAGAGCTACTGTCAGGTGGATCTGTAACTGGTTGACTGACAGTTCCCAAAGGGTGCTCACCAATGGCTGCTTTTCATCCTGGAGAGAAGTGACTAGCGGGGTGCCACAGGGTTCTGTCCTGGGCCCAGTGCTGTTCAATATTTTCATCAATGACTTGGATGAAGGAATAGAGGGCATGCTGATCAAATTTGCAGATGACACCAAATTGGGAGGGGTTGCTAATACGCCAGAGGACAGGATCAAAATTCAAAATGACCTGGACAGATTGGAGAGCTGGGCCAAGGCTAACAAAATGAAATTCAACAGAGAGAAGTGTAAGGTCCTACACTTAGGTAGAAAAAATGGAATGCTGAAATATAGGATGGGGGACACGTGGCTGGATGGCAGTACGTGTGAAAGGGATCTAGGAGTCTTAATAGACCACAAGCTGAACATGAGTCAGCAGTGTGATGCGGCAGCCAAGAAAGCCAATGCAATTCTCGGCTGCATCAATAGGAGTATGGTGTCTAGATCGAAGGAGGTACTGGTACCACTCTACTCTGCTTTGGTTAGACCTCATCTTGAATACTGTGTCCAGTTCTGGGCACCCCAATTCAAGAAGGACATGGTCAAGCTGAAGCAGGTCCAGAGGAGGGCGACCAAAATGGTGAAGGGCCTGGAAGCCAAGCCCTATGAGGATAGACTTAGAGAGCTGGGTATGTTTAGTCTGCAGAAGAGAAGGTTAAGAGGGGACATGATAGCTATGTTTAAATATTTGAAGGGATGCCATGTAGAGGAGGGAGAGGGCTTGTTTTCTGCCGCTCCAGAGACCAGGACAAGGAGCAATGGATTCAAGCTGCAGGAAAGGAGATTCCACCTGAACCTCAGGAAGAACTTCCTGACAGTCAGGGCTGTCCGGCAGTGGAATATGCTGCCTCGGAGTGTGGTGGAGTCTCCTTCTTTGGAGGTTTTTAAGCAGAGGCTGGATGGCCATCTGTCGGGAGTGCTTTGAGAGTGTTCCTGCATGGCAGGGGGTTGGACTGGATGGCCCGTGTGGTCTCTTCCAACTCTACATTTCTATGATTCTATGATTCTATACACTGTTTATTTGTTCATTTAGTTATCTTGTTTCTATACCACCATTCCTAATATATCTCATACATTTGCCCAAAGGGGCCACTATTTTCATAACTTTTCTGAGGATCCAGTCACCTCACCTCAGCCTTGTATAGCACTAGAAGTGATCTCAAAAGTCATCTATTCCCATTCTCCCATTAAGAAGGAATTCCATCACTACGACATCCTTGATAGGCGGCCATCCAGCTTCTGCTTAGAAGCCTCTTATGAAGGACAGTCTGTCATTCTGAAGCATCCTGTTCTACAGCTGAACAACTGAGACTGCTAGGAAGTCCTTCCCAATTATTTAGTCTAAATACTTTTATTTTTGTAATTTGGATTCAGAATCTATCCTCTGGAGCAAAAGAAAATAAATACATTCCATCTTCTGTATAGCTGCTCTTCAGTTACTCAAAGACGGCCATTACCTCACTTCTTTCCTTGTCACTTTTTTCAGTTGAATCATAAACTATCTCATCAAGCTTTCAACAGAGGGCCTGTTTCTTCAAAGAAGGAAATAATTGAGGAGGGTAGGAGATCTATTCCAATACTTTATTGCTGGAATTTGACTATCTAAATGGAAGGAAGGGCCTGTCTTGCCCTGACAGGAGAATAAAAATATTTTTAGAAAGATATTATGAGTTTGCAGTCTTTTCATTTCCAAAGGAAATTGATGTTAAAATGTAATCTTAGACACTCACAAAAGAAGCCAAATATTTATAGCTAATAACACCCAGATTGCTTAGTGAAATGCCTATATTCACAACTTAAAAGACATGGAAAATCTTATCAAAGTAAACTGAAAATACCTTCATCAAGCGTTTGAACAAATATTTGCAAAGGAGGACACCTTCACTGCAGAACTGTTGTGTGTATTCTACAGCATTTTTTATAGGCTCAGAGCAAAGAAATCAACTTTTATAACCTAAAATGAGTAGAATGTCCCCATTCTGCTAATAGCAACACTTTTTTTTAATGTGTATTAATCCAGCATGTCAGCTGCAACTCATATCCACTGAAAGCATGTTATTTCAATGGGAGTTAATTGCAACTAACTTTGTTCCATCTGCTTCACATCTTCTTTGACTTTGTACTTTGGCTTGTTTCTTTTAATCTGTTTTGCATTGGTGCTTCCATAACAGCCTGCTTGCAAAGGTGGGGGCAATGTGAGAAAGTTCCTTTCTGTAACTAATGTAAAAGCAACACTTGGTGTGCATACAGAAAAGAAAATACTTTCCCATACCTTGCTGCTTCTGGGGATCATAAATCTGCAGCCCAAACAGAGGTGATCTCTCACTTCTTAGAAGTGTAACATTGCTGGTCATCAAATCCAGTTTGAAAATAGAGCCATTTATATAATCTGTCCAAAAAATATAATTCTTATGGTGTGACAGTCCAAATGGATGGTTCAGTTCTTTCCCACTGTAGACCACCTGCAATTAATTGATATTAGTTAGATTGTTGCTGAAAATCCATTTGTCATT
This sequence comes from Cyclura pinguis, assembly GCA_030412105.1. NCBI lineage: Eukaryota > Metazoa > Chordata > Lepidosauria > Squamata > Iguanidae > Cyclura > Cyclura pinguis. The sequence continues at coordinate 242,015,392 of CM059599.1, read as the reverse complement.
GAAAGCTTTAGTTCTAAATCCAGTTACTAGCAGCAACTAAAGTAAACTCTCTGGTAACTTGGTAAACTTACACTCATGCAGGCTGCACTGATTCAGTGGGTCTTTTTCTAGTAGTGAATAACAATGGGATTTAGGATTAGGATTCAACCCTAAACTGAAAGAAAGTATGGTAATGGAGTGAGCACTTATACATAAAGCAGTCTAGATTCAAACTCTAAAGCACCAAGTAAATGAAATTCACAGGACAAATATACAATTGTGCAAACAATTCCTGGAGAATCTGATATTCCTTTCCTTCTATATTGACATGAGCTACTATTGTGAACAACTGCATAACTTTGTGACAGGAGTGATTTCAGTTTATTTAGGCTAAATTATTGGTCTTGGCCAGATGACCAGGTCATAGGCAGGTGATAGAAGATTTCAGATCTCCCCTTCCAATGGCAGAGAGAGAGAGAGAGAGAAGTCAAACAAACCTTCTCCCAGCTATTGCCAAAATATGTGTCTTTACCTCTCTGTCACAGCTCTAACAACAGTCTAGGAAAAAAGGAAGTGTTCCACCTGCATATCAGGAGGGTGGACTGGAGAAATTCTCCATGTGTCCCTGGATCTCTGGCCTTCTCATTTCCCCAAAACACCCCAGAAACTGGAGGAAAATTGACCAAGAAGGACAAACCATACTGGTGCTTGTTTTAATATGAAAAATCTAAAGTCTGAGGGAGAGGAGAAAAGCTCTCTCTCCTGTTCTAATGACCTGATCTTACCAAGGCTTTAGATAAGGCAATTCCTCCACCTTTGGATCTCTTTTCTCAGCAGTAGAATTCCTTTGCTCGTGTTAGGTAATATCCTTTCGTTCAACATCAGCCTAACACAACTGACCATGTCAGATGCAGTTTATATTAAGATTAATGCAGTCAACATTTTTTTTAATTTTTATTTTCCAGTACACTAACTACTTATGTGAAATCCTAGGGGTAGTGTGTGATTGAAGAAAAAAAGAAAATCAATATTTCCAGCTGAAACATACCTGGAACAGTTTTAAAAGAGCTATGTTGTCTTCTGCTTCTCATCTACAAAGTCAAGAGTATGAGCAAAGTCTGTTTGCACTGACTGCAATGTAGAAGGTACTGATGCAGTCTCTGTGGAAGTGCAATCATTTGAACAACTATTTTTACTCTAGCAAAATGTCTGCATAGGTTTCTGAACTGCAAAACTAGCCATTGGCCTTAATCCGACTGTATCTTTCATCTTGAGTAGATTCACTGAATCAATGGAAACTTGGTGACCCAACAATTACAAAAGTTCCATTGACTCAACTGATCTATTTTAGTTGGGATAAACCATTGGATTTAGGCCAGATTAATTTCATGCAAACCTTATGTAACTTGGTGTCATACATACAAAGCAATTTCTTGTTATTCAGGAGCATTAAAAATTCAAGCTGCACTTGGAACCAAGCTGTATGAGACTCACTTAGGCTTATGGCTCAGCAAACATGCATAGGATTGCAGTTAACAGTCCTTTGTGTAATCCTTTGTGTGCAGATGTAAAAAAGAAATATTCAGAAATGTTCTTGTCCTCAACAAGAAAATGGGTCATGATATGTCATGCTGGTGAACAAAAATTAGCAAGTACCACAAGATTTTTCATCCCTGAATAACAAAGAGAACATCTTTTGAATCACCAGCAGCAAGAGAAAAAACTTTTTTCCCCTACAAAACACTAGATTTTGCTCTCAAATACGTTCCTCCAAAAAATATGAAAATGTGAAGGAAAAAAAAGAGGGAGAAAAAGACAAAGAAAAGGCAGAAGAACTTTCACCGTCTTTCCCAGCAGGGAGAAAACTTTTTGAATTTTTACATTCTTGCACGCAAGAACAAATAAACACATAAATTCTGGATCACACTCCCCCAGCAGCAGAGTGACAACTAAGATAGCTTAGTGTTTCTTATATTCCACATGATTAATTAACAAGACATCTTTAAAAGGAAATAAAGAAGCGGAGAATAAAGTAGCAATGTAATTCAGTGAGAGGTAAACTTGTGGGCAGGTTGTTTTTGTTACCTTTCTGTCAGTTCCATTTAAAAATATTCTTTCAATATGATCATAATAGGCATCACACCAATATAATATATTGTTCTGATAGTCCAAAGTTAATCCATTTGGCCACAACATCTTTGATGTCACAAAAATCTGTCGGTTGTAGCCATTCATCCATGCCTTTTCAATTCTCCCTACACTGTCATCAATTTGATCTTCTTCCCAGTCCGTCCAATACATCCACCTACAAAAAGACAAATAAGACTATTCATTTATTTTTTTATACCACATAATTTAAGTTTCCTACCACATAATTTGAGCTTTAAAATGCCTATTATGCAAAAATGAAAAATAAACAGCATTTAAAGTGCTGTTTATTTTTACTGAGAGGGATACATGAATAACATGAGGAGGGAAGTCATTTCTGCTATGTGACTTGAGTGCTGCTCAGCACAGACAATATACTCATTTACGTGATTAAAAAGTAAATGGATTGACATGAAAAGTCAAAGCCCTGTTAAGTGAGTGTTTCAAACTAATCACAACATATTTATAAAATTTTAGAATATATTTTTCCCCTTTCATTCTCAGAGCTGGTAGACTCACTTTATCACAAAGAACAGAACTATGCAACTGGATAATTTTAATTTGACTTTCTACTGAAACTTACTTTAATAATCCCCCTGCTTGTCTATAAAAGTAACTTTGTAATTCTGTTTACTACTCAGACTCCCCATGTTTGCTTGTTTCTTGTTTTGAAATGACGAAGAAAGTACTGGCTATTTTGTAAGCAGAAGATGGACAAACACTCAATACAATACAATGTACATCCCTGAAAGTGTAATGTTTTGGGTGAAAGAAACCTGACATTAAAAATATCTGCTTAAGTTTGTTTAACAAAGTAACGTACTGCATCAGTAGGCATCTCTCTGTCTTGGTTCCTCAATAATGCAGAACATCTTTAATCAATGTATAGGTTCCTGTATTTGTTATAATAGCCACCATTGCTTTAAAACAAGAAATCACATTTTTACACATTTAAACCTAAGTGATACCATTGAATCAGGGCACATCCACATCATATGCTAATGTCTGTAACAGTTGCTATGCTACCATTCCAAAGTATCTTAGAAAGAGAGAAAATATATGTGAAAAAACAGAGAGAAGAGGTGTTTAACTCTATCCTTGCCTAATATTTTCAATTGCAAATCCATATCCCTATCACCAGTGCTTGCCACATTGTACCTACAAAATATATTTGTAGCATGGGGCAATTTGGGGCACAGAAAATACAGGTGGAGAAATGGGTGCACTGTTCCTAATTCTGCTCTAAGCCTGACCTGAAACCTTCAAAAATATTGTGCTGACGAAAACTCAGTTCCAAAAATGACCATGTAATATGTACATCATTTCCGAATCCAGGACCTGTAAAGACCTGTAAAGAACTTGAGTTCATTTTCTATGACCTAATCACAATGAAGTCAACTTACTTAAACATTTAACAGAAGTTAAGTTCTAGCCCAACATACAATCAAAACTTTATGAAAACAAAGACTTTGTGAAACATGCTTTTGGATCCAATTACATGGAAGATTATTACATTTCACTGATTTCTACCACAGAGATAAAGCAATTATACACTAGGCAAAAACTGCTTCTCGTATGCAAATATGTGAACAAATAATAAAAATTAATTTTCCCTTTAACTAATACATTTTTGAATATTAAAGCAGTCTGTAAAATTTTATTCTCTTGTACAATTACAAAATTATACAGCAAGTCTTGTGTACTGTGCTAGAGTTGTGTAGGCAATGTATGGCTATCTCATGTATAAAGACAGGACTTCATGTTTTTGTCAGCTATGGTTCAGGAGGAAAACTGACTGTATGTATGCTATATATCTATATTGGATATGTTAAAGCCTCATCCTGCTCAAAAACTCTTCTATGGATAGCAGTCCATATTGGCTATCCATAGAAGAATTTTTCAGCAGGATGAGGCTTTAACGTAAGAAACCTACCCCAGAACATAGGGGGGGGAAGTTCAAAAATTCTTTATCTGTGATTGCTAAACTTACACATGCCAAACCTCACAAACCAGGAATAAGTCTTGGTGGGGTTGCACCTAATAAAAGTCAGTGGGAAACTGATTGTGTGTTGATGGTATGAACTGAGGAAAACACTGGTCTTAAATGATTTGAATTTTTTTCCCTTTGGTCTCAATTTTCTAACTCCCAGGATGAAATAAAAACTAGGAAAAAGGGAACACACTAAACAATTGAGTGGTGAATTTATGGATCATAAATGAAGCAATACAGATGCTACAACTGATGTGACAGAGATAGTCTTGTATGCACACTGTGCACAAGTAAATGCCATTCTACATTGTCTAAAGATCATTATTCAAAATAAGAACCACATTTAATTATTCAGATGTCCCAAAGACTTCTCCATTTTCTTCCTTAATGAGGGCCTTGATAAACATTTGATAATTTGATCTAAGAGTGGTTGGTCCAGTGGAGATTAAAGCTTGAACAAACAGAATACTGGCCCTTAAATGTGTTTAAAACTAGGGTGTCAGACTATGAAGAAACAACATTTAACTTTGCCTCTATAGTCTAAGTGAAATATTGTCAAAGTGGCATATTTTCCCTGCCATCTGGATGGGGAATCAGATGGCAGTGAAAATATGCCACTTTGACAATACTTTGACAATATATATTTGTGTACGTGTGTACATGTGTGTGTGTTTGTGTATGTATACACACATATATTACAAATTATTACAAATTATACAAAAAGAATAGAATTAAAACTTTCTTGCACTGTCATATATTCTGGTGCAAATTTATGTATTTGGAATACCACAGATATCAAAAGATGGTACAACAGTCAAAGAAGAGTTAGCATAGCCCCTATGTTGGTGTATGCGGTCACACTGTGAATATTACTGGAAGGATGACCCTTGTCTCTAATCCATGGTGCCAACACCATACAAGTAAAAGAATGTGGTTTCAGGCATAGCTAGTATTCACCTAAAAGTGCCTTTAGTGAAATCTTTATATCAGCTGTCTAGAACTGAAGTAAATAACCAGATCAATATACTCTGCACTCTTCTCAACAGTACAATGAATCAATAGCACTTGCAAACATTTATTTGACTTGTTAAAAGGCCATTACTTAAAATAGTGTTCTCTGTTTTGCAGCTACCACCTGTCACATCCCAAATCGAGCTGAGTGTAAGTAGCACTGAACATCACATCTGGAACACAGAAATAAGTCCCTCACAATATTTCTTTATAGTATGACAATAACTGTATTTCAGTAATTAATCTTCCTTTCCACTAAAAAAAAAAAGATTAAAATTAATGTATGTTTCTATAAATGAAGGGTATGAATGATTTGGAAATAGGTTGGCTTGAATAACTTGTGTTTCACTGGGTAAATTCTTACTTTATTTTAAGGATGTCATGTGAAACCTCTTTTCAAACCATCATTCCTAGAATATACCCACAAATGTACAGATTGCAGCTCACGAAGGGAACATTTTGCAAACATAATTACCCATATCAGTTTGGCACTGGGCTCACTTATACCACTATCATTTGATTTAAATCAGTATAAGCTTCCAATGGACTGGCTTATGTTTGTCCAACTATAATGTTAAAGTGAAAACAGTAAAAGTTGGTGTTATGAGTCACTCCTTGTGAATGTTTCTCTAACATGTTTCTGTCTGTTCAGTCATAGGCCAAAAAAGTGCAATACACTATGTAACTGAAGGTGAAAAAATATTGAATAGGATTAAATTTGAATAATGGATTGCTGTTTACTATGTTTTAAGTTTATTTTGAAAGGCTTTTCCTCCCATAAAAGTATAAGAGCATTACTATAGCTCCATTAAAACTGGTATATTCACCTGACATTGTGATATATTATTCCTGAAATGAACTGTTCCTGAGTCCACAATCATTACTCACTGCAGTTTCCTGTGCTGCAAACTGACTTTTATTCCAGCCAAAGCAGAGCAAGCAAGAGTCTAATCAAAAAGTGGAATAATGCATTAAGAACAAGGTGTTATTTTAATTCATTAGGGTTTTGAATTATGAGAGAAAACACCTTCACATTTTACTTTTAACATAATGAGGCCTTGTACTTGCTAGATTTCTTGACACAGAGAATAGTGGGCTTTGACTCACTATTTTGTGTTTTTTTCTTTGATCCATTATAGAAAATAAGGAACTTTTTCAAAAGCATGGGACGCTTTATGACATGAGCTCTGGTTTGCAACCTTGGAAAGTGTTGCTTGGAATAGTGTTCTGGTGTGCACATTGGAAAGGTTTTGCATTCAAGTGGAGCTTTGGTGTGCAGACTGCCTAATATTTCGACATAAAGCAAAGACTGACAAAAATGATTATTTGCCCACTAACCTAAACAAATTAATCTTTCCACCTCCCTGATGTGCAAAGAAACAAATTAAGTCAAAACTCTTGTTCTAACCTCTGATTCTAACTAGTATAAACTGTATAGCTTCAATAAATCTATCATTTGTCGGCTCTTTAAACTATAATACTACCTTGTGGAGAAAATCAGTTATTTGCACACTGTATGATCTGTGTTGGCTTGATTTCCTCAGGACAAAATTTCCCTCTAGGTGTACAGAAGCCCTGTGCTGTGCTGCCCTTCTGCTGCCACAGAATTATTTGCATTACCCTTTGAAGAGGAAAAATGGCCAGTAAGCCCAGCTGTCTCTCCAAAGTTCGTCTTTGGTGGAGTTACAGACATTTGTATGACTAATGACCAGATTGTGGCTCTGCACAGGAAGTATAAAGTAATGTCTACGCAGGCTGAGGATTTCACTTGTTCCATCCTCATTGGTCACAGTAGTTTATTCTTTAAGAATCTGATTGCAAGTCAGTTTTGTTTTTAATGAGCTTGCCTCTATTTTAGGGCTAGAGAGATTAATTTCACTTTCACAAGCTGATCTTTTTCAATCGGCTTTTTGTGAGATTGCACATGGAAATTTATCTTGTGACTTTCAGGCTGATATTGTCCTTATAATATGCCTTAGACTTCTCTGTCACCAGTTACCCGAGAAGCTAAGAAGTGAATTGGTTAAAGACTTCCCAATCTAAATATACAGTGCTATATCAAGACTTTGGTATCAATGAACAGATGGTCTCTGTCCAGCCACAGAAAAATTGTGAACCAGCAGAGGGATTACTGCACTGACACAAAGACAGAGATGAAATCTTTTGCCAAATCCATTTCCCCCCTGCAGCCCTCAGTTCTACTCCCCACACCCTTCTATTCTTTCAAAGGGCAAAAGGAATTCAGAGGACTAAAAGAACTAGCATGTTTCCTCCACAACTATCAATAGGAGTATCCACTGTGTAGTCCTCCACTTAGGGTATGCTCCCATGATTGAAAACTAAGCTTGAATTATACTCACTTCGGCTGAATTTCTCAATGTACATTGGCACCCTTAAGAACATATATTTAGGTCTATGTTGACATTCTTCTTTTTTTTAATTGTATTAAGACGAAGCTGAAACTAGCATGTGCAAAGTCATCTTATAATGGTGCAAAAATTATAGATCTATAATAATAATACTTACCTGGACTTGCACGACAAACGTCACTACAGTGGAGGGTAAGCTTTCGATGGTCTCCATAGACTGAGACCAGAGTGTTATGTTTGATTGGTGCTAAGTGCCAGATCAAGGCACATGATAGAGGCGAAGAACACAGTGAAGCAGTTTGTCTCCTATATGTATCATTCAGTGCTCAACGTTGATCCACCCTCCCACCCACAATGCAGTGTGAGTTAATCTGGTTGCTTTGGGGCCTGATAGGAATCCCCCACTTTTTCTCAAGTTTGTTTTTTTCCACCCCTATCCAATACTGTATTTGGTGGAATTGGGAAAATTGGCTCTGGGTGTTGTTAAATTGGTTGTCCTTTAGCAGATTATGAGGGACAATAAAACTTTGGTGATCACCTATTGGTAGCCCTTTGCTGGAAGGCAGGGTTCTGGAACCACCTTTGTAGGGACCTGCATCTCTGGGGGCTGGTGAAGAAGGCTACCCTGAGAATAAGGCTCTCTCTTTTAGAACCCTTCAGCTTCCAAGATCCAAATCCAAACCCAATCCAAGTCAATTTGGATTGCCCTGGGTCTGAGGTGTTATCACCCATGGGTAGGTTGAGTATGTCATCACACAGTGCCCCTGGCATCAGTTGGACCCATATCATGTTGCTCCCTGCTCCCTACCTTGTAACTTTCAAGCTAACACAAATTAAATAAAACAGGTCAAACCAAAGTGGGCCTTAGTTAATCCAACTTTGTGTCTGGTCTCTTGATTCCATGGTTGAGCATTGAAACACAGTATTTTGCAGTTTAAAAGAAAGATGCCCACTGACAGAATTAGCTATTTTGTTGGCAATATACAGTGCACATTGCTGCATACTAGAAAGGCCAATACTAATAATATTATCTATAGTACAGGAAAACCCTGTATTTGTGGATCAGCTTAAGCCTGTAGAAATAATACTTCAAGCTTCAAAGGACTATGGCAAATGCAGACGGTACAGCATGGGTTTTGCATTTGGGATGAAGACATTTGAACATGAGTAAAAGTATTTAGATAAACATCTACTAACATAGTAACTGAAAGGGCTTAAGGGACTAGAGAATGCCCTGGTTACTTTTGAATCCAACTGTACAATTCTTGAACTGTATTTGAGATTACAGGAAGCAAATACATTGCATTATAGAACCTGTCTTTCACCAGCTTGTGCTCTCATTAGAAAAACATATGTATGGTAGTATGTGCAACCAGTACTAATATTCCTTAACCATTCTGTTCATATTCTCCCAATATCATTACAAACAAGACAATGGAAGGATTTTGATCTTGAAAGTACTTTAGAATTATGTGGAACAATTGCTTCTAAGACATATCAATCTGTATCAGTCAGTTTAATACCACAGTCTCACAGAGAATAAAACTCACTTAAGTCTAACCAAACCTGTTCTTTAACAGAACAAAAGAATATAACTTGTTCTTTTATACTTTCAAAATAGATTAAATTTTATTTCACTAATAAAAAAATTCATACCCATTAACAGGATCCACAACAATTCCCCGTGGATGTGACATGTCTCCTTCTAACAGAGTCTTCCGACTTTGAGATGCTTTCTCTAATCTCGCAACATTAATTGTTTTTCTGTTGCCATCATTTGTCCAAAACAGATTATTTCCAATCCAGTCCACTGCAATGCCTTCCACATTATCAAGATCTGTTTAAACAAGTATTGTAAGTATTGTACATTATTCATGTTCTTTTAAAAAATGTATTTATGAAGTTCTAAACAACTTCATTTATTTTTAGTAGTCCAAATACGATTAAAGCAATTACATGTTCACACTATTAAATCATATATTTTCACCACTACATTCAACCACAGTGCCAGCATAGTTTTTTTGTTTTGTCAGCATGATAGTACAGACTGAAAAGAACCCACCTAATGTAACAAGTCTTGCACTTTCCATAAAAGTGTCAGTTTAAATGGCCATGTGGTACACTAATAGATGTCCTACATTCTATTAAGCCATACAGGTTATTGGCCCTTGAAACAAATAACCATCTCTTAAATTAATCACTAGATTTTGGTTGTGAAGCTGAAATGCTACTCTGAGCTCCTTGAACTGAATGTATGTGATAACACAAATGAATATTTGATCAAAGAGACAAGAATGATAGCTCCTAAAAAAGCTCTTAGACCAGAAAGCTGATGTTTGGAAAAAATTTATTTTTTAAATATATACACTTTGCCCTTCATACAACAAGGAGCCAGCATGGCATAGTGGTTTGGCCATTGGCATAGGACTCTGGAGACCAGGATTCAAATCCCCATTCAGCCATGGGTGACCTTGGACATGTCACACACTCTCAGCCTTGGGGAAGGCTGTGGCAAACCCCCTCTGAATGAACCAAGAAAAACCTGTGATAGGCTTATCTTGGCATCTCCGTAAGTCAGAAATGACTTGAAGGCACACAACAATGTACAACAAACTTCACATATTATAGAATATATATATATGATCTAGTGTGGTCACTAGTTTTATAAAAATGCTCTGTCAGTGGAATTGAGAGGGGGCATTTTGTCTCCCACCTGCAGCCACCCTTCCATGCGTCCTCCCGTGCTGCTGTAGAGGATGTGTAAACTTTTTTGAAGCAGCTTTCTAGTGGCACAGAGTGTTGTGGGGTAAGGAACAGAGGAGAGAGAAAAGGAAAAGAAAAGAAGTCCCACTATACCAACTATACCTTCGATCCATACAACCACTAACATCACACTGGAATCAAGCCTGTTATTCTTTTCCTAACCCAAAAACCAAAGCCAAAAGAATAGCGTCTGGATGGGGTAGAGTGTAAAGCAAGATGCACACCCAGAGTTGAAGGGATTAAAATATCCATAGGAAGTTGGCAACAGCAAGGCCAAGACTAGGCCCTCTAATTATAGAGAAGGAAGAAATCAGGAGGAAAAGTTTCTCTTTCACATTCTCTCCAAAGCCCAACACACTGGGACCACCTTGAACAGTTGACTAGCTTCTTGGGAAGAGTGGGCTGAAGTGCAGAAAACAAACTCAGAATGCTGCTATTAGCAGAAGAAGGAGGATTTTATTTGCTTCCTGCCTACTGAACAAACACTCATGCAAATGGCCCTTGGTAGGAGACATTCCAAATGGATAACCTCATCTGTAAGAATGTCTAGCAACAAACTACATATGAAGGAGATAATAAGGATAGAGGTGAGCATTTTGGCAATTTATTTGCAAAATTAACAATGGTCTGCCATAAGGAAAAAGTCCTAGGAAAAAGCAGTTGACGATTACTAATTAGCTCTTACTAATATCTGTTGTCATGGAAACAGGTTTGCAACTTTATAAACACAATAAAGAATTTTAATGAGTGCCACAGCGTGTGTGCACGCACACACACACGCACACACTTATAAGTATATAGTATGAAAAGTGAAAACTTCTGAATTAAGAGAATCCTTTGGATAACACTGTGATAGTGCAAGAAGCCAAATGGGAGGCATCTGTCACAAGACATAATAGATGCATATCTAAAAATAACTGTTCAAAGAATTTAAATACATAACACTAGAAGTGGATTAGGTATGTCAGATCATTAGAACAAAAGCTTTTTAGAATGTCTAACAATACATCACTTTTTTTTCTATAGAAATATTGTTTTTCCTTTGCATTCTCTGCTTCCAATATCTTTCTCGAGCAGCAACAGATCTGACATTTTCCAAAGTAATTAAATCTAGCAGATACAGCAGTAAGTTTATTAGAAAACCAGCCCAATCCAACATGTTAGTTTAATTTGTTACACTGTAATATAGCACATTTCGGCTGAGGGGAAAAAAGTCAAGGAGTGATGCAATAGAAATACAAAGATTTTGGAAGCGTATGAAAAATCAATACAAAACACTTCAGCACTGGGTAGAATAATACTAAAACTGAAGGGCAATCCTTGCTATTTTAAAATAGTGCTGGGAAATAAGAAGCCCTCCAGAAGTTGCTCCATACAGCTTTTTCTGGCACTAGGAGGTTGACAGAATTTGGACTCCAACAGCATCTAGGGGACAGCAAGTTCCCCACTTCTCAGTGGCATATCTAGCCTAAACAGTGCCTAGGGCACATGTGGAAGTTGAGCCCCTACCTTCTTACCCTTACCGCCCACCTCTACATGCATGTTTTTTTTGCATCCTCCTGGCACTGGTGCCCAGGGCACATGCTGTACTTGCCCCACCTTAGATACACCTCTGCCCCACTTCTGCTTTCATTTTCCACACATGGGATGAAACCGATTTTCTGCAGCTCTTGGAAGGTGCTGAGTCAACCATACAGTATAGCTAATAATAAGATGATTTAAAGGAAAACTGAAATAGAAAATAGAATAATAGAATCATAGAGTTGGAAGAGACCACAGGGTGCATCGAGTCCAACCCCCTGCTATGCAGGAACACACACCAAAACACTCCCAACAGATGGCTATCCAGCCTCTGCTTAAAAACCTCCAAAGAAGGAGGCTCCACAACGCTCTGAGGCAGCATATTCCATTGCAAGACAGCTCTGACTATCAGGAAGTTCTTCCTGAGGTGGAATCTCCTTTCCTGCAGCTTGAATCCATTGCTCCTTGTCCTAGTCTCTTGAGCAGCAGAAAGCAAGTCTGCTCCCTCCTTGACATGACATCCCTTCAAATATTTAAACACACCTATCATGGCCCCTCTTAACCTTCTCTTCTGCAGACTAAACATACCCAGCTCCCTAAGCCACTTCCCATAGGGCATGGCCTCCAGACCCTTGATCAGTTTGATTGCCCTCCTCTGGACACCCTCCAGCTTGTTGATATCCTTTTTTGAATTGAGGTGTCCAGAACTGGGCACAGTAATCCAAATGAGGTCTAACCAAAGCAAAATAGAGTGGTACCATTACCTCTCTTGATCAAGATACCATATTCCTATTGACGCAACCAAGAATCACATTGGCTTTCTTGGTTGCCGCATCACACTGCTGACTCATGTTTAGCTTGTGATCTACCAAGACTCTTAGACTCCTAAATGTGGCTCATGGATGTGACAAAAACTCTACTATGTTTTTGCTGTTGTTGTGTACCTTCAAGCTTACATTGACTCTGTCACAGAGCTTTCTTGTCAAGATTTATTCAAGAGAAGCATTCCATTGCCATTCTCAGAGGTTGAGAGATTATGACTTGCCCAAAGCCACCGAGCAGGTTTCCATGGCTGAACAAGTATTTGAATTCTAGTTTCCCAGAATCCTCTCCAACACTGAAACCATTACATTGTGATGGTTCTCTCAACTATGTTTAACCAATGTTGAATAAATCACTCACTTTAACTCAGTTCCAGTTAGGAATCATTTCCTCACAGATTTGCCTCTGCTGAAGAACCACTGCACATAGAAGCCCTGTGCATTACAGAACATTTGGGAGAACATTGTCATCTTGTGTAAGCTCTGACTAAATGTACAATTTTACCTAAAACTCTCACACATTGCAAAGGAAGGCGAGAAATAGCAAGGATAGGAAGGAAGGAAGGAAGGAAGGAAGGAAGGAAGGAAGGAAGGAAGGAAGGAAGGAAGGAAGGAAGGAAGGAAGGCAGGCAGGCAGGCAGGCAGGCAGGCAGGCAGGCAGGCAGGCAGGCAGGCAGGCAGGCAGGCAGGCAAATCGTATCAGCTATTGCTAGCTTTCTGGCCATATAATCTGGAATCCTCTGAACACCAGTACTTTCCAGTTGTTACCATGGCCCATTAGTGAATCAAAGGAGATTTGTGAATGGATCCTCATGTAGTTTAATTTGTTTTTGTTTCACTGTAGCGCAAAGGCTTTAGAGTATAATGATGTACAGTTCACCTTCCACATTTGCATGTTTCATTTTTGAGGATTTGATCATTCATGGACTATTTGCAACACCTCCACTGCTGCTCTACATCATTTTTGCTACCTCAATAACACTGGGTGTTGCTGGAGAAAATCAAACTGGTGAGGTGGCTGGACTGGTGTTCCTTTGCTAGTTCACTTGCTGGTGAGGGAGGGAAGGGGATGGGATGAGAGGATAGCAAGCAAGGAGGGTGCTTGCATGAGCATTCACTCACTCATGTGGGCAGGCAGGAAGGAGGTGAGATGAGAGGACTATGAGGAGAGAGGAAGGTTGTTTGCTCACTCAGGTGGCTGGAAGCTGGGCAGCCCACCAGCCATCTACTTCTGCATTTGGAAGGAATGAAGAAAAACTCTATTTCATTCCCTTTGCTCATTCTAAAGGCAAAAGGGATGGCTGACAAGTTGTCTGGAGGAGGGTCAATCTATCAGTTATCAGTTTCTAAATTGAAATTAGTGTGTACCACACTGCAGCAGGATCTGAGTGGCACTTGTGCACATTCATTCCAAAGGTAGAAATAGGCAGTTGACGTTAACTATTAAGAGATAAGGTTGGGGCGTGCCTAGAGATAACTTTTTCCACTTTCACTGGGATCCTGTGCCCTTAACACCTGTGAATGTACAGAGTCAACTGTATTGGTATGAATGGGCTTGGGTTGCTTCAGTACAGTATAGACTCCTGAAAGTAATGGACAGGAACTAAGTGCAACGCAGTCAAAATTAAAAGGTTGACAGTGTAACCCTATGTATTTCTCTTCACATCAATCCCACTGAATTCAGTATGGGACTTACACCCAAGAAAGGTGTAAAAGAATGCAGACAATCAATTATGATCAACATCTCTAAATGCTATATTAAAATTGCTAAACTTTGGTTTGATAACAGCTACTGTTGACATCTCAGTGTCATTAGCCATATCCAATAAATCATCCAGACTATATGTTTCAGAATGGTGTAAATGCACCAGAATGTGTAACTAGTAAGGATTTCCTTTTTTTTCTCTTTTAAAACATTGAATCAATTAAAATATTCTATTATTTATCTACTATTATTATTCAAATATTCTAGATCTGATCCTGACCAATAGGGATGACCTTGTTAATGAGGTAGAAGTGGTTGGATTAGGGGGGAGGTTAGGGGGGAGTGACCATGCCCTATTGGAATTTGGCATTCAGTGGGAAGGAGAAGATAAGTGTAGCCAGACACTCATCTTAGATTTTAAAAAAGCGGACTTCTGTAAACTTAAGGAGCTGCTGGCTGAAATTTTGTGGTCAAGAATAGTGAAAGAGAAAGGAGTTCAGGAGGCGTGGGAGTTCCTTAAAAGGGAGATACTGAAGGCACAGTCTAAAACTGTGCCAATAAGGAGGAAAAATGGAAGGTATCTGAAGAAACCAGAATGGTTGACTAAAGAACTCTCAGCTGAGTTAAGCGTTAAGAGAAACGTGTACAGGAAATGGAAGAGAGGGGAAACCACCAAAGAAGAATTTAAGCAAGTAGCCAGGAGATGTAGGGAGAAGGTCAGAAAGGCTAAAGCACAGAACGAACTTAGGCTGGCCTGGCCAGAGACATTAAAAACAATAAAAAGGGCTTTTTTAAATATGTCCACAGCAAAAGGAAAAAGAAAGAGGTGATAGGGTCGCTGCGCAGAGAAGATGGCGAATTACTAACGGGGGGAAGAGAAAAGGCAGAACTACTTAACACCTTCTTTGCCTCAGTTTTTTCCCAGAAGGATACAAGCACTCAACCTGGCGGTTGAGGAGTAGGTGAGGAAGCAGGGGAAATGAGGCACATAATAGGTGGAGAGGTGGTACAAGAATACCTGGCCACACTGGATGAATTCAAGTCTCCAGGGCCAGATGAATTGCATCCTAGGATATTAAAAGAACTGGCAGAGGTCCTTTCGGAACCGCTTGCTATAATCTCTGAGAAATCTTGGGGGACAGGGGAAGTTCCAGCAGACTGGAAGAGGGCAAATGTTGTCCCCATCTTCAAGAAGGGAAAAAAAGAGGACCCAAATAATTATCGCCCAGTCAGCCTGACGTCAGTACCGGAAAGATCCTGGAGCAGATCATTAAGCAGTCAGTTTCTAATCACTTAGAAAGCAATGTGGTAATCACGAGAAGCCAAACATGGATTTCTCAAAAATGAGTCATGCCAGACTAATCTTATCTCTTTTTATGATAGAGTTACTAGTTTGATAGATGAAGGGAATGCTGTGGATGTAGCATATCTCGATTTCAGTAAGGCCTTTGACAAAGTTCCCCATGACATTCTTGCAAAGAACCTAGTAAAATGTGTGCTGGACAGAGCTACTGTCAGGTGGATCTGTAACTGGTTGACTGACCATTCCCAAAGGGTGCTCACCAATGGCTCCTTTTCATCCTGGAGAGAAGTGACTAGTGGGGTGCCACAGGGTTCTGCCCTGGGCCCAGTGCTGTTCAATATTTTCATCAATGACTTGGATGAAGGAATAGAGGGCATGATCATCAAATTTGCAGATGACACCAAATTGGGAGGGGTTGCTAATACGCCAGAGGACAGGATCAACATTCAAAATGACCTGGACAGATTGGAGAGCTGGGCCAAGGCTAACAAAATGAAATTCAACAGAGAGAAGTGTAAGGTCCTACACTTAGGTAGAAAAAATGGAATGCAGAAATATAGGATGGGGGACACGTGCTTGGATGGCAGTACCTGTGAAAGGGATCTAGGAGTCTTAATAGACCACAAGCTGAACATGAGTCAGCAGTGTGATGCGGCAGCCAAGGAAGCCAATGCAATTCTCGGCTGCATCAATAGGAGTATTGTGTCTAGATCGAGGGAGGTACTGGTACCACTCTACTCTGCTTTGGTTAGACCTCATCTTGAATACTGTGTCCAGTTCTGGGCACCCCAATTCAAGAAGGACATGGTCAAGCTGGAGCAGGTCCAGAGGAGGGCGACCAAAATGGTGAAGGGCCTGGAAGCCAAGCCCTATGAGGATAGACTTAGAGAGCTGGGTATGTTCAGTCTGCAGAAGAGAAGGTTAAGAGGGGACATGATAGCCATGTTTAAATATTTGAAGTGATGCCATGTAGAGGAGGGAGAGGGCTTGTTTTCTGCCGCTCCAGAGACCAGGACAACGAGCAATGGATTCAAGCTGCAGGAAAGGAGATTCCACCTGAACCTCAGGAAGAACTTCCTGACAGTCAGGGTTGTTTGGCAGTGGAATATGCTGCCTTGGAGTGCAGTGGAGTCTCCTTCCTTGGAGGTTTTTAAGCCGAGGCTGGATGGCCATCTGTCGGGAGTGCTTTGAGGGTGTTCCTGCATGGCAGGGGGTTGGACTGGATGGCCGCTGTGGTCTCTTCCAACTCTACATTTCTATAATTCTATGATTCTATGAAAAAGGAGACGATTTTTTCCCCACAAATTTAAAATTGCAAGAGTTCCATTACCAGATTAGCAGCCAAATTGTATGGTACCAAGTCTTGAACACTTTATGCAATTTGATCAATATTTTTCATTTTCTAGCTTCTCAATATTTTTCATTTTCTAACTTCTCACTCCATGTTGAGTTCTGCTGCTTTCTTGGTCAAAGAGCAAGAGATTCACAGAAGAAGGAAAGATATCTGGAAACACAAGATCCCCACGCATCTGGTTCTGAGATCTTGGATTTATCTCTGAGTGATTGCTTTACATGGGTTTGTCTGAACAGCCACTGTTCCACCTCCATCCTTCCCTATTCAGAAATAATATTTCATTAATTTCAGTAACTTCTGTTCTTCTGATAGATAATGAACGACACTGTTGGTGAAGGTTCTACCATAGGATAATTCACAGCTATTACACACTGATTTGAAAAAAAGAAAGAAACACTGCCCCTTCCCTGTAATATCTCTAGAATAATTGCTCTGCATCAACAGTCTTGGACAAGGAGCATGGCTTAATGAAGAATCAAAGTGCAAGGAGAAGAGCAATGTCGGTTTAATTTTATAAGGCAAGAAAGAAAAAGGAATGTCAGTATCCCAGCAAGCGAGGCATAACTTTTGCAAATGAGGTCCATTTATACTCTAGGTAAAACCCCTTTGTAATGTGTTAAAGTCTCAATTTCAAACCCCAATTTTGTACATATTTCAATTATACTCCTGGAAGTATCAAGGTGAGAGTTCCGGGCACTTGAAAAATCTTTTCAATATCTTCCCATTTACCAGTGCCGATTTCTAGACAAGGAGTTCACTGGCCTCTTCCTATGGTCTTTAATTGTGTAGACCTTTTCTTTTGTATAATAATTGTCCTCATACTTCTTGCAGACAGCCAAATTAAACACATGTAGTTTGGAATATATTCTACTAATAATGCTGCATATAGTCTGTAGTGGTTACAAAATGAGCAGCATATACAGCATTTCTTGAAGCAGTGAGGTTGCATCAAAAGACTTCTCTTCAGTATCTTTCTGAAAAGATTGCCTTTAAGAGTTCTCCAAGTGATGAGGCCACTATATGCCATGCCTGCAAAAACTTTAGATTGTAAGTGTTTTCTTTGTGTTGCCAATGTATTTCGCTTTCTTCATGTTGCTGAAACGATAGGCTTAACCATTCAGTTTGGATAAATACTAAAACTTAGGTAACTGCGTTACTCTGAAGACTTGGACAGCGAGCTCATCTAAGGTGAAAAAGAAGTCCACTGAGTCATACCATATCAAAATGAGCTGCTTTCAAAGTCCTGGTACTACCTAAGAGTTATGGAGCTATTGGTAAACTCAGATTTCATAAAAATGTCTTTATAAAGAGGTTCAAGGAACCTAGTTTTGTGAATAACAATTACATGTTCCCATCAGGGAAATACTTTACCAGGATTCTCCTTTTTGCTTCTAATACAGGAAGCTCCACCTTTTGATATCTCATTATTTGATGACTCACTCTTTTGACATTTCCAGTTAAGGAAAAATTCCACTAATTCAACAAGGGTTCCTCTCTTTCATCAGTTCTTCTTGGAGGCTCACCTGGAACCATTAGCATGTCTGTGCTGCTTGCAAAAGGAGCCGAGGGGGGGGGGGGAGCACTAAGCCAGCTGAGAGACTTTGCAAGCAGTACAGTCCCAAGTTAACCTCTGTAAGTCTTTCATGCTCCCTACAGTACAGTACATGGGTTCCATTTTTCAAACAATTCTGTTTTCTCACAGTGCTCCAGTCCCTAACTTTTCAGATAAGTTGGGGAAGCCTGTGACAACATTGTTGGGACCAATTTAATGTCCTGTTTATGATCTAAAATGCCCTAACTTAGTTCCAGACTATTTCTCTATGTAAGACTGCCTGAATCTTCCAATCTTCAAGAGTGGGCTTTCTCTAGTTCCCACTTCTGACACTAATTTGGCTATGGGAGAGAATGTTCACAGTAGTGTTCTTTGGCTGTAGAACACCTTTTTTAAGGGAAGCTCAGTTGGCCCCCTTCCTATTTTTTTTTTCTGGCAGTCAACAGCATTTTTATTTAAAGGAGGCCTCAGTTTTTGACTGGTTGAAAGATGTTTAGTGTGCCTATCACAACTTTTACCATGGGCTGACTTTTTCTTTTTCTTTTAGTTGTTTAAATTAATGTTTTAATTGGATTGATTCTTTAATGTTATTTTAAAACCTTTGCACTATATATTATTTCAGCTTTTTTTTTTACTTATGTTGTAAGTTGCTTTAGGTCCCATACTGAGAAAAAAGAACACAAATAAAATAAAATGAAGTAGAATAAAATAAAATAATAAAATAAAATAAAATAATAGGAAATCCTGCTTCCTATTATTTTCAGCCATGGTCCTAAGAGTATTAAGGGTGTGATTCCTCGCACTTGGAAGTAATCACTATTAAACTCATCAGGACCTATTTCTCAGAACAGATCAAAAGGATCAGGCTATATATAATGTTAGTCATCACTGCTTCTTTTCATTCCACGCACTTCAAAAGAACTGTCATCCTCAATTCCAGATTGGAAAATAAATGACTTCATTTTTTTCAAAAGTTTTTTTTTTTAAAAAAAACCTGTTAACAGTTTCCCTTTATTCTATTTTTTTTTTCTGTGTCACCATATAGCAAGGCCTTTGCAAGTATATTTCTACTTTGCCAAATCATCACAAATGTTTTGTGGTAGTGAAATCTAAGACGGGATTAAGCCAAATAGAACCATACAGCAGTTCCAAAAAAACAGTTGCTGCCCTCATGCAGTTCCACTGTTCAGACTACTAGCTTCATGTCCTGGCAGATCAGTCATGGATGAGCAATGGTAGGATGCTTTTGTTGTTACCAGGCTGTACACCCCCACATTTTGATATGGTCTAATTGGCAAAATATATTAATTGGCAGATATGTTTAATTGGAATAAAATATAAATTATACTTATGGCTGACAAGGCCATGTGGAAGAA
The DNA here is from genome assembly GCA_030412105.1 of Cyclura pinguis. Taxonomy (NCBI): domain Eukaryota; kingdom Metazoa; phylum Chordata; class Lepidosauria; order Squamata; family Iguanidae; genus Cyclura; species Cyclura pinguis. Next base: position 241,995,500 of record CM059599.1, on the reverse strand, counting down.
AGGGACACTGGCTGGGAGTAGGTCAGAGGTGACCTCAGCATGGTCATGTCAAAGTTCACTGAAATTAGCCAAGAAAGCTTGACTTAATGGCTCTGAGCTAATCTTACCAACTGCTAACATCAGAAAACAATAAGGTGCCTGGATGCAGAGGCCAGGACCCCTACTGTGTGCATATCCTACTGCAGCTAGCCCAGAAACCCCCACTCAACCAAGACATTGAAACCAATCAGTCCATTCCAGACCCCATGGTCTGTGTTGCAACTCCTATTGTTCACTAGGCTGGGAGAGCAACCAACTCACACCCCTTCAGGGAGGGAAATACAGTATATAAACTCTTGGTTCTGAGAAGTCAGTTTCAGTCAGATGAAATGCTGGACTCCACTATGTCACTCTGAATCCTGATCTGTCTGCCCTTAGACTTAGACAGAAGTCTAAGTCACATTTCAAGCTCTTCACTACTCTTTTGGAATGATAACTGTATAACCCCCAAACCCTCAGCCTCTCTATCCATATTTTTTCCCCCTCCCTTTCTCTTTCAGTTAGCTCCCAGGTGAATGCTTGACTGTATGCTTGTATGAGTGAATTCCCCTCAACAAAACACATTTTTTTAGCTTACTTTTGAATCTTTGGCTGGTTCTTTTCCTGCATGTGCCTGTAAACATTGGTAGAAAAGTTCTCTCTAATTTATCCCCCTCTCGCAAGCCTCCTCTTTGAGCTAATTCATTCCCCACTTTTACATACAGGCACTGGCATCATGAGGTGGCCCTTGTGGCACCCACGTTTTGGGGTAACAATGTATCCCTGCTCAATATTGTAAAGCACTCCTTTTGAGAGGCACTTTCTGCATCTGTCCAGATTTCCTATCATATCCTACTCTAAAGAGCAAGGATGTAAAGAAAACTAGCTAAATTTCAATTTTTCCTCAACGAGACCTCTGAATCAAATAAAGAGTCCTCAACTGTAGACAAGTAGCACAATCTTTTATTTTCAAGGCATCTGAAATCTGCATAGGATCTCACTGCACTGACCTAGAGTCTTTCCACTTTGAGAAGAAAAACTCTTTTAGGACAATTGTTTTAAAAGTTGAAAATATTCCAGCCATAAATTCTAACCTCTAAACATCCATGCAACCAAGCAGCAACCATTGTCATATTGAGCAAAAGTATGTTTTTGCTTGATTTTGAACAATTTTACTTTGCAATTCACCATCCTGGCTTTCTTGCAAAGACGAAGGAAAAAAGAATTTACATTCAGCTCATGAACCCTATTGGTCTTGATTGTAGAGTTCTCTTTGAGGCTAAACTCTGTATATAAGCAGATGAAGAAAAAAATAGAGAAACTAAAGTTCTGTCTCATGGAGAAGGCTAGAGTGAAACAAAGATCTGAGTTAAAACAAAGGATCAGCTTGATTTCTTTCTTTCTTTCTTTTTTGGGAATAGCAGTATACTATATCTTGCTTACTCCTTTCGTTTTTAAGATTCATTCCAGGTCACAAGTCATATTTAAGGAAAAGGACATGTGATAATCTTTCTATTCTTTTAACGTCACTGACCTCTTCATTTCAGGCCACTGAATGTTCTTTAAAAAATCAAAATGATAACAACTGCACTTTCTAACTTAGACAATTCTGCATTGTACCACTTCAGGGTTTTTTCCATATGTATGATTATTTGAGATGCCTCAAGATCTGAATCTAGCTGTTGATATGATTTGAGTAGTCTTTATTTTAAAATAGCAGCAGCAGCAACAAAACTCCTACCCAGCCCTCCACAAAATCATACTGCTAAAAATAAGAAAGATTGGACTAATCAGAAATGGAGATTGGTGTGTGGAAGGACTGTGAACTGTATTTCATTTTGGAATTCAAATAAATGTATGGTCTCAAAATTCTTTCATTCTCCATGTTTTGCATGAAACTCTTATGGATAGTGAATCTTAAGGGTTTAGTAATCCACAAAGTAAATACTATAAGCCTGACATCTCGTTGTCCGTGATATAAAAATTTCTGATACTGGCAGATCAGAAAAAGGGTTGTGCTAAAATTTTTTCCATACTGTGGTTTATTTTTAAAAAAATATTTATATCCTGCCCTGTATCATGGGATGGTATAAGGTGGTATAAAAGTAAAAAAGAACCAGCATGGTATAATAATGTGAACATTGGACTACAACTTTGGAGGCTGCCGTTTGATTCCTCGTTTGGTCATGGAAACCAATTGAGTGACCCTGGGCACATCACACACTCTCAGACCCAGAAAATCTTGTGATGGGTTCACCTTAGGGTCACCATAAGTTGGAAAGAACTTGAAGGTACACAACAATAATGTACAAGTGCAAACAATTTACGCAGTTTAAAGCAATTCCAGGTTTAAAGCAATAAGCATAGTTTTAAAAGATAAAAAATATTAAATCATTTAACATGTTTAAAACAGTTGAAAAAATTAAAATAGTTATGTGCATGTGTTACCTCAAAACATAGGTGCCACAAGGGCCACCCAGTGGTGCCAAATACCTTCTTGCAAAAGTGGGGAGTAAAATAGCTCAAAGAGGAGGCTTGCAAGAGGGGGGTAACTTAACGAGACCTTTCTACCAACGTTTATGGGCTCACGCAGGGAAAGGACCAGCCAGAGATTCAAAAGTAAGCTAAAAATCTGTTTTCATTGGGGAAGGGGAATTCACTCATACATGTACACAAAATACAAACAGTCAGACATTCACATAAGAGCTAACGGAAGGATAAAGAGAGAGAAAAATTATGGATAGAGAGGCTGAGGTTTTGGGTTTTTAATTACCAGTCCAGAAGAGTAGTTAAGAAGTTAAAATGTGACTTACACTTGTGTCTAAGGGCAGACCAGATCAGGACTCAGGGCGACATAGTGGAGTCCAGCATTTCATCTGACTGCATCCGACTTCTCAGAACCAAGGGCTTAGATACTCTATTTCTCTCCCTGAAGTTAATTGCTGTCCCAGTCTAGTGGACAATGGGAGTTGCAGCACAGACAATGAACTATCAACCCACTAATCTTCACAGTGTTTAGATGACAAAGACATAATGTGTGTTGTAATAGCTGTCTATTGTGGATGCTATGAGGAAAGAGGAGGGAGTCCAGGTGCACAGGGGATGGCTCTTTGTCAATCAGTGTCCTGATGGGCTTCTCACAATTGCATTCCCCAGGAAAACTCCAGCTTCTACTTAAGCCTATTATCCACAGGAACACATTTATTTGCCTGACAAATGACTCAGCCTTACTTGGAGGGTGTTTACACTGACCTGCCTCTCTTGTTTACAGTCAAGTTTCTTTCCTCACTCAGTTTGACCTCTCAGTCACCTCTCAGGCTTGATTTTGATATCAGAGCTAATTAATACAGTTGCCAATCCAATATGGTGCCAATTAGGTATGGTACCCTTCCAAACCATACTGATATTGGGGACCCTCAAAGCAGGGCCTTATACATGTACATTTTGGAAAAAGTAAATTAAGCCTTTAAGCCACAAAAATTTTAACAAAACATAATGAAGGAAATAACAGTGGCGACAATTGCTTCACAATTATTTCACGAACACAGTACTACAGCAGAACAGGCCCTCTCTATGTCCCCCTGCAATGTAAGGCTCTCATTTGTGGGAGGCAAGACTAGAGTCCTCCAGAAGATCTCAGTACTCAGGCAAGTATATATAAGGGAGATGTTTCTTCAAGTACTGAAGTCCCTAGACATAAAAAGCTTTAAATATCATCAAGAACACCTTGAGTCTAGACCAGAAGCATACTGGTTGCCACAGCAATCTTTTAAGGTTTGGGGTGTGTTGTAAGTACATATGCTATTGAAGTCAGCCATCTTGCTACTATCTTTTGTACTAGCTGTAGTTTCTGAGGCATCTTCAAGGATAGCCCAACACAGAGTGCAGTGTAGTAGTTAAATTTCTAAATCAAGGGAATTTTTGATGTGGAATTAATGTTCAATACTTCAGTTTCTCAACTCATGGCCTAGAGTGATGAAGTCTCGAATTCTATTACTTTCTTTTTATATAATCTATAAAATGACTATCTGAATATTCTCTAACTAACTTCTTGGAAAGATGCCCATGGTGCTCTGGATCCTACCCTTCAAGCTATGAAACTGACTCTTTTTAATGATATTAGTATTTGAGTCAAAGATATTTTGTTCTGTGAGAAGAGGATATAAAATTGAATTTTAAAGATTAATAGTAGAAGTTTTGTATATAAACTTTTCGATTAAAAGAAGATGTTAGATAAAATAATAAAGAATATTTAGAGGTTTAATAAATGAATAAATGGAACATAGATAGGAAGGAGAAGGATGGAAAGATGTGTAAATTTTGTATTGTGCTAAATGGAAAATTTGTGTGTGTATCTGACCTTTTCTTTAAATAAAACTAGGAGGAGAAGGAGGAGGAGGAGGAGGAGAAAAGACTGACTCTTTGAAGAAGGCAGGGACATATCTTGTCCAGTGCCCTTAACATTCGACTTCCAGCAGCTTCATTGCACACAGTGGTATATATTTGGTTAATTCCAACAGAATATTCCATGAGAACATATGTAAGTTCTGCTGAATTAATGGGACAACTCTTTTTGGGAGTAAAAGTAGAATTTGACTGCAAAATTATTCATGTATTACCTATATAACTGGACTTTCTTCCATTTTGAATGTAGCATGAAGATCCATGTGCAGGCCAGATCTAGACCTACTCAGTTTCAGAAAAGTATACATATTTTGACTAAGTGTTTGCAAATAGTTTTCAGCATAAAGGGGGAAAATCTGCATAATTTATAAAACATGGGCTAATAACTATTAATTTCTACCTTCATCCATCTGTTTCTCATCACTATTTTTATAGTTCAGGCTATATAGGTTCTTTCAGACTCCATAAGTGAATTGAGGAGAATTTAGCAGCATAGAAATTTAAGAAAATCCTAATAAATTTGAATTATTATTTTTTTTCTTTTTTAAAAAAAGTATCTTAAAAGTAGTCAAATATGCCGTTTCATCTGAGGTTTGGCAGAAAGAGAAGTAGAAAGCACAAAAAAAAAAAAAAAGAGAAGAAAAAGAAAGAAAGGAAAGGAATATTTTAAAGGAATAATGGTATTTTTAAAACTTGGGCACTTCAAATAAACAATCATCAGAAGACAGAGCAAACAAGGTCCTACCAGAATTGTAGAAAATCATACATTGTGTAAGGCCCTTTCCACGCTACACTGTTGTAGTGCTATTATTCCACTTTCAACATCCTGTGGAATCCTGGGGTTTGCAGTTTAGGGAGAGGCCTTTAGAATTCTCAGCCAGAGAGCTCTTTGGCCTCAGGAAACTACAAACCCCAGAATTCCACAGCACGTTGAAAGTGGAATAATAATAGCACTATAACAGTGTTGTGTGTAAATGTATTTAAAGTACAGAAACAGAACTAAGTAGTACTAAGTTATTGAAAATGTCCAGGTAAAACTTTTTACCTCCTAACTTCTGCGGCAATACATCCAAGCTCCACTTACCATCTTTCAAGATCGTCTCACGCTCTGAGCCATCAATTTTTTGCCGTCCTATCAAGAAGCTGGTAGTGTCTGCAAAGTATATATAATTGGTCTCAGCATGAAAGTCCAGTGCTCGAGGATTGACCAGGTTTTCTATTGGGATCATATATTCATCAGCTACTTTCATATTCAGATCCATTCCTCGTACAATGCCTGGACGTCCCTTGCCATAAAAGAGAAACAGCTCATTCTTTGGTCCTGTGAAAGAAAGATTACAAACATAAACCTCCAATGGTGCCTAATTTCTTTACACTGAAAACTGTCACTGTTTAATTAACTGGTGCAATTAGTACTTTAAAAAAAAAATCAGTGCCTAAAATTAAGCTCTCAAATATTCTGAATGTATCTAAACTCAAGATGACTGGTTAATTGCATTATCTCAATTAAAGCACAAATTACTTCTGTGACTGAGTTATATATAATTAATCAACGCCTTTCTTGTAACAATACATGTTTCACAAATCCAATAGATCACAGGATAACATTATAGCCTGTGTGAAATAGGCTTTCTTGCAGTCATTTCACAAATCATTACGATCCAGTAACTGCCATTTATTCTAATAGTGTGAGCTTCAAGAAATTGACAATACTTTGCAAGGTTCTTTTAAAACTAATGACTAGAGGAAAACAACATAAACCAAAAGATTGTCATTCACCTCTTTGGATATTTGCAAATTACATATTCTTCAAGCATGAAAAAATGTAATACAAAAACTTCCACAAGATTACCTGTTTGTTACCTGTAACCAATTTTTTCAAAAGCCTTGAAAATAGAATGAACTTTCTTTCTCTAGATCTTCCAGTTTATTTTTAAGACCTTCTATGTAATATGAACATGTCACTTTAAATCCAGTGTTGATAATGAACAAAAGAAGAATATTGGACTAAGGATCTGTTTTCATGTCACTTTTGTTTACTTATCAGCTTAGGGTCATATATAAACTATTTCCCATAGCCATTCTCAAAGTCATCACGCAAATTTATGTCTAAAATAATTTATTCCATTGTATTCTATGTGGGACTATATGATGTTCTGTACTCTGCATAATATGTTATTATGTACATACTATGAGAATTACAATGAGATACAATGTTTTTTGATGTTATATACATATGTATGAAAGCATATAAGCTAGCCTATTGGGAAAAAGAGAGCTCATAATGATGGAGATGGGTGATGATTGGCTGAGAGTTTGAAAGAGGATGAAAACTGGTGGGTGACACTTAAGAGAGGGAGTTACAATTGGAGTAGAAGTTGTGGAGAGTGGAGGTTAGAGAGAGTAGGTCAATGTCATTTATTTTGGAAAGATGGTAAGGTTGAATTTAGAACAGGCACATTTAAGTAGGTAACCTAAGCAAGTAGTCATGTAAATCTGACAGCAAGTGCTTAGATGAAATTTCATGCTTTTGTATACTGAGTCATAAAATTATTCTCTCTCTCTCACACACACACACACACAGAGAGAGAGAGAGAGAGAGAGAGAGAGAATGAGAGAGAGATCTTTATTGGCTATGCTTCTGGTGTCTATATCTATACCTGTGTTAACAACAATGTAGTATGAGTGTGCAAGCCAAAGAACAATAACTCTTCATCCACCTTCATTTATGCTATCGGGGCAGATTTAACAGTGAAAGTGAACAGGCCATTACCGAAAAAGAAATATCAGAGCAAGACATTCTGACTAGGTTCCTTTGGTGCTGCTTCAATTTCCTTCCCACCTCAGTTCAAAATATTGGTTCTAACTTTGGATCTCTGACTGATTTGGGACAAGGACCTCTTACAAACACTCCTTTCTATTTGAATCTATTCAGCAGTTTGTTTCATCTAAGATCCTTTTCACTACCTTCTTGCACTCTCAAACGCAAACATTAGTGATGTGAACTAGAACATTTTCAGCTTCTGTTTTTAAGACTGTGTAAAATTCTCTACTGCTGGCCATTTAAAACATAGGCATCCAAATTTTGGATATTTAAGAAAGCCTTTGAGTTAAATTAAGTATGCAGCTGTAAAGCTTTGGCTGTTCTGAATGGGTCCTTTGAGTGCATTTGTATGAGTTTTACTTTTATTTGTTTATTTTAAGTTCCATTAAAATAAAATGCCTTGAAGCTCACTAACAAATGGTAGGATATAAATGTTTTTAAGTTAAAAACAAAACAAAATTTAATTACTGTGTGTCAGCCAACTTCAGGCAAGGAAAATACTTCTACAAAGTTACCTGAAGCTTTTTGATTAGCCAAATAGTGGGAAAACAGAGCTGCAGTTAACTTTGGCTCAGCATTAAAATGGACCGAAAAAGCTTTCTACAGTTTTGCCTGGCTCAAATCCACTGTACTTTAAATAGGCGATAAAGATATGAGCAGAAATCAAGAACCAAGATGCATTTGGACATTATAAGGTCATAAATTAATGATGTCTGAGAGCTCTTAAGACAGCTCGGAAGGATTTGGTAGGATAAAGACAAAGGCCACCACAGTAGCATATTGTAGGAGAGAAGGATAACAACAGATAGCAGAAGATTTCAGAGGGGTTTTGCTGTTTTTCTTTATAACATTTCTGTCACATCTCTAAGCCACTGACCTCTATTTCTGCACAGCCAAGTTCCTGCCAAACAGACTATAAAAGGAAATAAAAATGGCAGGTAGGGGCACATTGCCAAGCACATTTCACCAGTTAACAATTGAGGAAGCACTGCTGCTGCCACTACTACTACTGTTAATTAACACTCAGAATTCCACTCTGGAATATTCAATGCTGGCAAAGTGTTTGATTTTAGACAACATACTTTTGCATGACCTGCCATCACTTCCCAAGACAAAGCCCATTCTGCAGCGACAAGTCCTGGTTTTGTAGCTGCTGCTGAGCAAACAGATGTGCGAGCATCCCCCTGGCATCCCATGAGGGTCTGGGTCACACGCATGGCTTCTGACTGCAACAAATGGGGAAAAAAGAAACACAGCAGGTTGGAAATCTTTTAAAAGTAAAGCTGTCACATATATCCGTATGGAGAGAGCTTAGGCAAAAGGAGAAACAATCATATCTTTAACAGAGAGAGAGAGAGAGAGAGAGAGAGACAGAAGCAGGGAGTTTAAGGGTTTTAAATTCAAGAGAAACAGCTTGCAGTCCCAAAACAGCCCGTGTTGCATATTTCAGTAGAGAGCCAATGCAATCTCTATGGTTAAAAATAGGGAGAAGGGAAGGAATGAGGTACATTACAGTAAGAAGCTATGCTATTTTAGCAAGGGCAGAGTACACTGCCTGTTCAGTTCCTATTTGTAATTATTCTTCATTCAGCCATACATATCAGTCTTGCTGGTGAAGTGAGATTCTTCCTCTTGCTTAGTGTTGTCACTGTTACTGAGATCTTCCGCCATGTATCTAATTGCTATGTAATTATTAAAGGCATTTATTGCATAATGTCTGTGCTGTCATTGTTGCTAAGACACAGCAATTGTTTGTGACAGAAGTCTCTATTATCATGAGTACAGAAGTTTCAGTATTGTTTCTTTTATGTATTTTTTTAAATTAATTGCACTTATTCACTTGCCCCCCCCCACCCCGATTGTTTCCCCACTGGGATTACAGGAATACAATCTGGAGATGTTCTATGTCACTTTGAAATGGCATGTTAGGAAGTAAACACAGCAAGGTTGAGTAAAAGCAATCTGTTCACAACAAGAAAAAAATATTAAGTGGTGTTGTTTACATAACCTATTCTCCTCTTATTATTATTATTCCCTATATATTATATCTGAGTGCAAAAGAGATCAGATAGTGGGTTGCAGATCGTTTCCTGGAATTCTGGGAGACCAAGCAGAATTCAGTGTAAGTCTTAACAGAAACACATGCTGCCAACAGAAACCTTAAGATGACAAAGACTGCAATCTAAGTTAAGTAAAATACAGTATCTAGAGCCACTGTTGGAGACATGCTCTCCTATCCAAGTCAAACAACAAATGCAAGCAGTTAAGTGTAGTCTGATGTGCTTGCACAGCTGTATTAGGCCCTTTTAGCATGGACATGGCATCCCAGCATGGGGATGTGAGAGGAGTGGGATCACAATGATGACTCCACAAGATGTTGTTGTGGTCTTGTCTTTCTCGCATTGCCAGCTGGCATTATCATGGGGTAAATTATTGATGGATTTTCTCCTTCCATGGCCCCCGATCACGCAACGCCATCCAGAAGGGCAGGAAGCACGATGGAGGTGCTTATTGCCCTAGAGAAGCACAGAAAAGAGCCCAGTTGCACTGTGGAAGGAAGAGCTGTGTCCCTCGCACTCTCTTCCACAGCAAGCCGGTTTGATGTGGAGGAGAGAGTTCCCATTGCACTCCCTTCCCAGCAAAGGAGCTGCCAGGATGATGGGAAAAGGTAAGGTTTGGAAAAGGCCTTAGTTGCACATGTATAAGGCACTGCCATATTAAACTTCATTGGGGGATAGGATGAACATTTTTATGTTAATTCCTAAGAACTTGATGTTCATATAAGTTAGTAACACTAGAGATACCTGCAAGGCACCTGTTCTGGAGATTCTGTTCACTACTCTGCTTCCTGTTTATTTGAAAAGCAATGTCAAATTTCCACTTTATGTCAGCAATATTTTCATGACTTTCCCATCATCAAGAACAGCTGTTATGTACATTTGTATAAACTCTGTATATTTGTTTAAACTTTGGTTCACGTTAAATAAATTCTCAGCATTTCTTTGCCTTTTTGCTTTTGGGAAGTCAAAGAACTGAGAACCCTCTTAAGGTCTAAGTTAAATGTGATGGCAAATGTGATTGTCTCCCAAAATTGCAAGGAAGAAAATGACAATAGGAGAAACATCTTGTGGACATTTTTGATTGCTCCCTCATTAATCCTCCAGGTCACTGGGCATTGATGCTGAGTTAGGAACATCAAACCCAGAGCGGACAACTGTTCTATTTCAGTCCTGGCACAGCTGATAAATCAAAGCAAACTAAGTATTTCCTAGCTTGTTACTTACTTCCAGACAGTAAGCAAGGAGTCACAAATAAAGTCCAACATAAACAAAGTCCGGCAGGTTTTCATGGCAAGGGAGTGTCCAAGGTCAACCCGAGTATTTGTCAAGGCATGCAGCAAGGTAGCAGGTCATATAAGCTCTAACAACTCCTGGAGGGGAAGGATGCCAGCTAAATTGGTCCTGATCCTAGTGCAGGGGAGACTTGATTGATGGTAGCTGGTCATAAATCCCGAGAGAGTGACGCTGGCTCTCTCTTTGCTGCCTGTGCATTGCGAAGCTGGGTAGAGGTAAGTGTTCCTCTATATCTGAAGAGGAAGGACTCTCGGTTGGAGCTGGCACCATCCCCTGTTCTGTTTCCAGCACTGTAACCTCTCTTTGTGGAGCAGGCCCTGGCATGCCTTCTATTTCAGCTTCTAACATACTCTCTGTTTCAGACTCTGAGTCAGAGTCCATGGTCTGGAGGCAGGGCATGATAGCAACATGGAACTGTTACTGCCCTGACTAGCCCGAGCTTGGGGGATATAAAAAGATATCTCTTGATATCAATAATTCGGCCTCACATACCCATTCCCCTCCACGTGCTTGCGAGGCCCCCGGACAAGCACGCATACAGGCTCGGCCGATAATTGCCGTAATATTCGAAAACAATACAGGCAGGCCAGAAATAGCCAACTCACAGCTTCGGGAGACTTCAAAGGCAAGTACCTTCATTAAGTATGTACGCAACTTTCAAAAGATCCTCTGCCCCACGCTGGCAGCTTGATGATCTGGCTATACAACGCTCAAGTACTCCACGTTTGTATACTGGCTACCCTATTGACAATTTTGCTATAATTCAATCATTCACATTCTGACCTTTCGGAGGCTTTGTCTCCAGCCCCAAATCTATTGTTTTCCCCAAGTACGAACTAGCCTGCGGTCACAATTCTCCTTATAAAAACCCCTGACTTTGAGCGCTTCCTTGGATCACTCTTGGCTTCCATCCCGCCTTGCTGTCGCTTTGTCCAGCAAGCCTTCCCCTCAGCTCCACGTGCTGAGATCCATGCTCCCCAGCTTCTCCGCTTCCAACTGGGCTTCAGGACAGGTGAAGTATCACCCAAACCAACAACTCCTCTAAAAATCCCTCTATCCCACTCCAACCTTTATTTCTTTAGTTATCTGTGTGAGTGTGTTCCATACACTGTTTGATTGTGTATTAATAAAACATCATTTATTATTTCAACTTCTGTGTGTTCCTTGACTCGGCCTGACCCCATAAATATAGGGTTCAAGATCTCGCTACGTTACCCTGCCTCTCGTATTGCTAGGCTGTGCTCTTGGCTAATTTCTCCAACTCATAAAATTGAGAGTGCATTTAGGTGTCCCTCCTGGGACCCCCAGGAATCAGGGTAACAGAACGCACATAACTCTCTGGGGTTTTTTTGCCAGCTCCAGAGCCACTGAGGCACCAATTTCCTTAACTCACTTTTCAGACAGGAGAACTGCTGCTCCTGGAAGCCTTCTAAGACTGGTAATTCTCTACTGAAACAAGATGCTGAGCCTTTGCAGGGGGGAGGGAATGAGAGGAGTTGTGTGGGATCTGTTTTCTCCAAAACAAAACAATAGTATGGTGCATTTGAGAAAAAGAAAGAGGGGAAAGAGTATGGCCCCCAGAGTGCCTCAGAGCCCCCCCATGGACTGACTGTTGCTGCCCCCAGCCTTGTAGTAAGCTTAACACATTTCCAGCTTTGCATTGCAACAAACAATGTAAGACATTTCTTACAATCCTGTTGTGGGGGAGGGGGGAAGTTGGTGTGACATTGGCTTAGATGTGGATTAGGCCTGTCACCTGCTTTCAGGATTTGGGTGGTTTGGGTAAAAGTACCCTCTCCACACACAAATGATGACGCAGGAAATCAGTTAACATTTGGCCATTTCTGGGGTAGGTTAGACAAGTTCTCTGGTGGAGATGGAATATGCTTATCTGGGCAGTTGGGAATCAGATAGCTATAATTTATTGCCATTGTACTACCTGCCATCCCATCTCAGCTTCAATCTGTGGAAGAATATACAGTCAGGCATGGAATTACCTTTTTCTCCAAGTGTGAAGTAAACTGGACAGAGAATCAGTCTGAATGAAAATTCAAGATAATTATGCATAGCAGGATTACAGTCTGTGACTTAGAGCCTTTTTACCCTACACTGTCAGAGTGCTAGTATTTTACTTCCAACATCCCATGGAATTCTAGAGTTTGTAGTTTCCTGAGGCCAAAGAGCTCTCTGGCTGAGAATTCTAAAGGTCCCTCCCTAAACTACAAACCCCAGAATTCCATAAGATGTTGAAAGTAGAATGATAGCACTATGGCAGTATAGTGCAGAAATGGCCTTAAAAAAGCAAGCCTTTATAGATACATTAAGATTGACACCTCTGCCTACAATCAAAAGTAACACAGTGAAAGGCTGCAATGAAGGTTGCTAGAGGCTTACCTGTTGGTTGGACTCTTTTGTGGTAGACATGGATCTCCTGGGCATTTTCAAATCTAAGCAGCAATTGGGTATCTGAAGCGTTGAATCTATTTATTTGTATCACACTAAAGTTGTCCAAGTTTGTTGCATATAAATAGTCTTCAAATAATGTTAATCCATAAAGATGTCTAACCTGAGGGGTTGAAAATATATAATTATCTGATGTTATCACAATTTGTTTGAATCAAACGGTAATGCAAGGCCAGCCACAGAAATGAATAATGGGAACATATTTAGAAAATCAATATTTGCTAATGAAAAACTCATTAATAACAAAGCACAAATGGATTCTGCTTTCTTTTCACTTGCACAATATAATTTTGTTTTGAATTAACTCACTAGAAGTGTAAAGAGGTTTTGGTAAATTAAAAAAAATGAAATGCCACAGAAATCACACCAAGTTTTCTTTAACTGTTAACCATTTTAAATACTTTGGAGAACAATGATAGTTGTGCCCATATCAGATAGTCATAAGAAAGAACAATGTAACAATGCAAGCGGGAGAAGGAGGAGGAAGAGGATCAAGTTTCTCTTGTAGTGCCCTCAAAACAGAGGCATAGTTCTCTCTCACAATGAGATCTGTGAAGTCCCAAGATCACAGCTGAGGAGCCGGCCAAATGTTCAGTGAAGTCATAGTTGTGGAGTTCTTCTTAGATATTTCATAGTACAAGAAGGGAGCCATATATCTGAGTATGTTCCCCCAAAAAAAGCAAGCAAAGAAAACTATATTTAGAAATCTAGCTCACCAAAGAAAAATCTCTGAGATAATCTTTTCTATGATATGCTGTGCACAGAGAAAGTTGACTTGGCTGAGTATTTTTAAAATGGTGAAGTGTGAAGTGGAACAGCTTGATAAGTTCTTTGACCTGTGATTCTACTGAATGTATAGTACATAGATATACTACAACATCAGGAATGAAATAGAAAAATGTTCATGCTTCTACACAACCAAATCTTATAGATATAGCAAGTTCTTTTTTTTTTAATTCACATGTTAATATCCACGTCCTAAATGCTTGATAGTATAGTGGATGGATATTTTAACATTATAATAGATTAAAGGAATTTGAATTTAGAGAATTTTAATTATTTTTTATTCTAAAAGCATAAATTGTTCCTAATTATACAATAAATTGGGGTAGGGAGGTAGCTCATATCTAATTAATCAAGAAAGCAATGTTAGGTTCCTGTGTGCTATGTGTAGGTTCCCACCTGTTGCAGGTTCCCACGGGCAACAAACAAGAAGCTCTGGCAGGAGAAAAGCTGTCCAGACTCTAGGAAACTTCAGAAGTGGTGTCTGACCAGGGGCTAGAGGTGAATAAGTAACTGGTGGGAAGAAACTTTGTCTCTTAGATTCCCAGGGAGAGGAGTTCTACTTGAACTGAAGCAACAGCCTGTTTCACTGAATGGGATACCGTGAAGAGATGACTTTTATATTGGCATGTTTTAAACTGATTGTAATGTATACCCTGTAAAATGTATTTTTATTTACTTATGTCTCTTTGGATTTTAAATAGAAGCAAAAATTTAACACATTGCCTTGTATTTTATATGATAATTAAATATTAAATCTTCGATACTGGTCTTGTGATTTCAAATGGTATCCCACTAATAAGAGTTTATGTATCCAAACTCAGTTTGTAGCAACTATACAACTCATGCTGCATACAGTTTAGATGAGCTTTTCACAAATCTTCTGAACTCAAGCTGAATTTACTATACCACCATAGTAGATACACAAACTTCACTATAAAGTGGTACAACTGAAAATCAGAATGGGCTGACCCAAGGCACTATGATTATCGCAGACCCAAATGGCTGTGTGAACCATCCCTCATGGCACTTTCCACACAGCAGAGTTCATTTGTGATGCTTGTTGGGCCATGGCATTAAGAAGCCTAACAAGGAAGCAGACTTTGCAAATGCAACACTATATTCATCTTGGGAATCAGTTCATATCATTCAGTTCTTTGAAAATACATGGAGCAGGAAAGCCTTATAGGTTCCAAGATGAAAAGCCACTTCCTTCATACAACTGGACTTTAAACTATCCATGCTCTGTTCTTGCACTGTTGTAACTCTATTCACTACAATTTGCTGGTGTATAAGACACGCTGGTATATAAGACGCACCCCATTTTCAAACAGTATTTTTCAGGAAAAAAAGTGAGTCTTATATGCCAGCAAATACAGTATTTATGCATTTTATTTGATTCTGTCTGAGCCATGACATTTTGGTAAGCCAGTGCCAGTTTCCTCTTGGATCAGGTTTAAATACTCTACCACAAATGTACAGCCAACCAAAACCTATGCTGAAATTACCTACATTTCATGAAAACAGACACAAAACGATTCAATAAAAGCTTACATAACCATTTGTGGTAATATATGAAATAAACATTCCGTAAAATCATTCAGTAAAAATGCATTAGCATTAAGGATGGCTAAAGCTCTGAGCAATCTCTCTCAAATACAAATAAACACATACCAGTGTGTATTCAGAGCAATGCTGTAAATAACCAAGATACTTACTAGTCGGCCTTCAATTATTGTATGTCTGTTGTGTCCCTGATAGTCAACCACTCCTACAGAGTCCAGATAGACATCTACCCAGTAAACATATTTACTGATCAGGTCCAGTGTAATGGCAGTAGGCTGTTCTATTTTAGATACTACTATCCTTGTTCTGTTCATCCCATCCGTGTCACATCTCTCAATTTTAGCAACACTGCCATAATCCGTAAAGAAAAGTTTTCTGTGGAAAGAAAATTAGGACATTTATTATGCATCTTTGACAGGAAGACTGTAAGTTACATTTTGTATTTTAAAAGTTCTCTTTCTAATATATTTTAGTATTCATGTTTATTAACTTCAAAAAAGACAGCTATCTCAATCCTTTGGACAAAAACAACAACAAAAGATCTGAAGACTAAAGGATCATACGTCATAGTATAATCTTGTGCATGCCACCATAAATGTCTTGAAGGTGCTACAAAACTCTTCACTACTTTTAAATGTTTGTAGCTCGTAAATGGGGACATAAATAGTATTAAAAGTTAAACACCTAGTAAAATAAAAAAAAAACTAATTAAAAAAACTAAACTAAACTAAAAAACTAAAACTAAACAAAAACTACTATTATTAGCTTACATAAAGATAGGTGTTAAGATTGCCTTAATATTACAGAAATGTATTCATTTCATTAGAATACCATCCTTCCCCAAGCAGTTTACATGAAGTAACCTGTTTTTTCACAGTGCTATGTCTTGGGTTAGATCATACAATATCCTTCCTGTGTTATTACTCTATCTGTAGCAAAAAAAACCATACAATATAGAATAGGGACACAACAATGTTGTTAAAGAAATAAACTTGACAAGTAAATGCACAGGGACATCTCAGGCCAAAAGTGTATATGCCTCATTCAGGCTCATTCTAGGTGTCAACTGGAAATGCTTTCCTCAAACATTGGACATAATCTGAACACAATAATTAACTTATCCTTATGTAGAAATAATTTTCAGTAAGACAGAGCAGAAGAAATGAAAAGCAATTAAGCAGCTGAAAAAGTAAATATGACCCACTGACGTATGATACACAGATGTAATCCAGACCTCATGATTATCTTATCTAACCCAAAACATAACATCTCATAGAAGAAGAAAGAAGAAAAAATGCTAATCCCTAAAAAAGCTCCAGTGCATTTATCTCTCCACCGATTTGACTCACTGATTCATTCAGTGTACAACTAACAGGAATCTATCAAACGGTACCTCCAAAGCTTCTAAGCCTGATATTTGATTAGCAACCACTATGTTTAGTAAACACAAATCAATTTCAATTAACCTGACAATATTTTAACAAGATTACTTTCTCATGAGACTAAATTACGTTTGCGAATAGAAGACTATCTTGCCATGACTTTAACACCATCAAGAATAATCTGATTTCTGAGAATGAATGTTATAATATTGCTGGGAAAATCAATGAGACAATTTTCTAGACTTAGTAAAAGGACCGTTAAGTACCAGCATTAGAAAAGAATGTCTGAGCTGATTAAATATTTTTTTAAAAAAAAAATTAGTCAGAATTAGCCACTCTAAATGTTTTAGCATCCATGAAGGGCATGATCCAACTAAAGTTAAGCATTTGTAGGTCCCATTAATTTCAATTACAAGAAATTAAGCACACAGTATCTTCCACATCAAACCACAAGTGCTTGAAAGTCTAGGAAACATCATTATTACTTATTTAATCTAGTTAGTTTATACCCTTCTATTCAGTCTAAAAGAGAAGAAAATCTTTCAGATACCTAAAGTTGATTCATTTGGGAGAAAAGTTTTCTCTGAAGGATATAAAAGACTACTATAGATAATAAGAATCTGCAGGACCCAGGCTTAATCACACTAAGAGATGAACCACTGAAATCTAAAAAGATTAAGTAATAATGGTTCTGTCCTATGGAATCTTAGGAATAGCAGTTTGTGGGGTGGGCAGCTAGGAGACAGCCAGATCTGTATTACACACCTGCCTAGATGTACATCTGTACATCTGAAAATCACTGCCTAAATCAAACTTCACTCCTCCAAGCTGAAGCTATTCTTTGAGACCCCCAGAGTCTGGGATTTTAGCCAGAGAACCTTGTTAGCTCATTCTTCTTCTCAGTATCCTGAGTCTATCTTGAACCTTAGTGAACTTCTCCTTGTCTTTGCGTTGTTCCATCCAGGAGTGCTGCTTAGATTCTTACAAGTCCAACAGAACCAAGGAGAGGTAACTTCTCAATCTCTTATATCTGTCTTTTCCCTCAGCGTTGCAGCTTCTTCTTTTCCTGACGTGTGCGTGCGTATGTACTGATGTGTGCACTTGTGTGAGATAAAGTATTTTACTGCCCTTTCTTTTGAATCTCTTTCTCTCCTCTCTTCTTCCTCTTAGGAACCCAAGTAGTTTCATGGTGCTTTTAATTCTAAACCCTCACAGCATTCCAAGTTTACTGTTCTGCATGTTTCTTTGCCGTATGTGAAGTTCTACCATCATATTCCCCAGTGCAACTATTGTGTATATCTTCATTGCTGTATGTCCAGTAAAATTCCCCTTTTAGAGAATTCTGTGCGAATGTGGGTTTTTTAGTCTAAAATTCCTGACAAACTATTGGCTAATGTTACAAGATCCCCGATAGGCACGAGCACTCAGAACATGTATAAATACATTCATGTACTCTTAGATTTCTCTGTCAGACCACTCATCTAATACTTCTAATCAAACTCCAGACCCCAGGATTCCACAGTTCAAGCAAAATCATAGCACTGTAATTTTGTAGCATGAGTGGGCACACAGTCAGTTACCATCCCAGTCTCCACTAGTGAATAGGAGAAGTCAAGATTTTTGTTCTAGTATATCCAACTTTTCACTTGCTTAGACTGAGTTGCATTTGCCATTTTAAATGGCTATTTGTCTAGTTTGGAGAAATTCTTTTGGGCTCTTCACAGTAATTTTTTAAAGAAAACAATTCCAAATAATTCGGTATTATACTCAAACTTAGCGATCTCACTGGTCATTCCTACATAAGTACTTAGTTCCAGTCCATATTTTTGGGAAACCTACTATTCCTATGTCTTCATTGCAAGACATGACAATATATTCCTGATCTCTGCTACATGTTCTTCAATCAGTAACCAATTCTACATTCAGTGAGTGCTTTTTTCATTCAGAAATCTTTTTTTAATTCTTCCTCAGAAAGGTTAATTTTTTGTTCTGATTGATAACTGTAGTAATTTTTACAATACATCCCTCCAAGTTACCCATTTCCCCTAGATTTTTCTTTTCTTTTCTTTAAAAGGATGTAACATTGGCCTCTGTCCAGTGCTCTTTATGAAGACTATCCTTAAGGACAGGTACTTTTGTCAAAATATACTTGACAAAATATACTGTATATACAAAATATACTTAGAAAATTAATAATCTGTTCCTCCTCTTCCTCCTCATCCATGTATAACTCATCTTTCCTCAAATCTTAGGACTGCAAGAAGTACAGATGAATACTGCCTGGAGCCACTGACTTTTTCATTGCATGTTTTTCCTAACTGTGGGGTGGGAGGAAAAACTATGTTTGTTTTTTCACAGTGAAAACAAGAGAACATCACTTTAAAAACAAATACATTGTTATCATGGCTGTTGCTTCTGCTTGTAAATGTATATACTATCAAAAAATGGATACATTCTTCCCACCACTTTGTTGCAAACTTCTACAGAGAAGAGTTTTACAGTGTTGTTTGTGAAAACTACTTGATTACACCAAGGATCCATTACATAACAGCATCACCCATATGCAAAATTTAAAGAGCCTAGAAAGCCTTAGTTACAATGTTTGACAAGAACAGATCATGAGACAGACCTTTACATCTCACAATGTGCAGGTGATAAGGGCAGTTGTCAGATCTTTGCACTGAATACTGGAAAATCAGAAGTTCCCTTCACAATAATGGAAACATTAAAGGCTGAGCTAACATGAGTAATCCCACTGCACCACACACAAGTCCATTTATAAGCCTGAACAGGACTGATAGGAAATCCACCAACTAAGTTTAGCATGTTTTGCATCTGATATTTCACAGATGGCTTTTCTGCTCCAATTATGGCAAGTGACCATGAATTTGTTAATTTCTCAAACAAATCTGGTTTATTATAGGGCTAATTATAATTGTTACTCTGTGAGGTTATCATTTCCAAACACAGTAAGCCAATTAAACATGGCATGGTAGTTCCTTAAGAGCAGATCACAAAATGAAAATGTGTGTTTGTATGTATGTATGTATGTATATAAAGATAGATAGATAGAAAGATAGATAGATACACACACACACACACACACACACACACAGATATACCAAACATCAGAAAACCAAACATCAGAAAGAGGTTCATTTTTTTATTATTATTTATTGGTTAGTGCCTCTATCTATCTATCATCTATCTATCTATCTATCTATCTATCTATCTATCTATCTATCATCTATCTATCTATCTATCTGTCTATCTATCTATCTATCTATCAGCACTAACCAACAAATAATAATAAAAAATGAAGCTCTTTCTGATGTTTGGTTTTGTCACTTGAAAAACTATTCATGTCCATGGCAGTGTGAAAACAAAAAAAAGCTTCTCATCTGCAGGTAGAAGAGACTACAATCAATATTTCTTCTGAAGAAAGACTGTCTCACGCATTAGCAACCCTTATTTGCTCCTTCAACCACCTTCATTATTGTTAATAACAATTTCTCATTATGTGTTGCAGCAAGCATGAACTTAAATCAGTGCAACTGGAATATGATGACCCAGCATTTCACATACAAAAACCAGGACACATGTGGCCAGGTAACATCAGAGTGTGGTTAATATGACAAAAGCTATTAATGAAGTAGAATACACAAGTTGGGAGAGGCTTCAGCAGTAATAAGATCATATTTAGTAATAGATTAAATGTAATGGAAAAGCATAGAGTTAAGAATGAAATTATTATAATAATAATGAGAATGAGATCTAGATAGAGATAACAAAAATATATAAGCAGTATGATATAGAATATGCTGAATAAGTATATGATTGTAATGGAATTGGAAAGAAATCATAATGTAAGCTTGTTTTGTTGAAATTTCCTTTTTCCACTGTCATGTGTATCACATGGTGTTTTTCTTTTTTTGTTCTGTTTTTTTCTTTATAATCAATTAATTTTTTTTTTAAAAAAAGCAGTGTGCTTTTCCCTGAGCCTGCTGGGAAAGCAAGAGTTGCCTTCTTCTCTCCTGTCAGAAGAGTTAGTTGAGCACAAAGTACTTTTGCACTTTGAACTCAGTATGCATCAATTTGAAAAAAAGCTGAGGACAAAGTGCAGGGAATGGGAAGAGGAAAGAGAAATCGGGATGTTTCAAAAGCAGCTGAAAAAGGGAGACAACAGAAGGTTAATCAGGACTGTCCCTGTCAAATCAGACTATTGAAGTATACGTAATACCAATGCCTTCCACATACTGGGATGGAAGGAAGCCCAACTGAACCAAGTGGGAATTAGTGACATGTGAGCATATACAGAGGGGGTAGGGATAATGCAGCTCTCCGGATGTTGTTGTGATGTAACTTTCAACATTCTTCACTGTTAAGTATGTTAACTAGGGCTTCTGGGACCTGTAAATCCAGTAACATCTGGGGGACTGCATAATTGCCACTCCTGATGAATAGGACAACTATGAATGGCCATGTGGAAAGAAGACTAAATATTCTGAAAATATATTTAACATTCAAAAACATAATTTCACACTTTACTTTTGTAAGTTATTCAAAACAATTTGTATTGAAGATGACATTTCATTTTTTATAGGGATTTTGCAAAATCTGAAGCTTGCTTCAAACTTTATTGAAAGATCCTCTTTTTTAATGTATATAGGAGAAACTGAAACTGAAAGATTCACACAAACTGGCCTAAGTCTTCAAAAGCTTAAATCTTAAAAATCTGGTTTTGAATCTCTTTGTACATTCGTCTATTAGTACTTAATCAGTGTTGCTATCGAAGTTTTTTTTTTTTCTTTTCCTGATAGGACACACATATTTATCATAGAGACAGACCCCATTGCCAGGCTGACTACAAAGTTCCAAACCTGGATTTTTGTCACCCACCTTGCCTCCCACCCCTTAATCCCTGTTGGGATTAGGCCTCTAGGTGACCTTAGGTCTCAAGGTGACCTCTCCCCCTCTTATTGTGGATCAGTGATTTTGTTGTTTTGGTGGATTCTGTGTAGTGTTACGAGGCCATCCACCACACTTAATATGAACAGACATATTGTTTGGTAAAAACAAACAAATGAAAGTTTCTTAAGATATGAGAAAATAATACACTAACCCTTGAACTATAAAATCATTTACAGCTATCCCAATCCATAGTCAGTTCTTTCCTCTCTGTCTGTCTCTCTTGTTTCCATTCCATCTGTTTGTATCTCTCTGAAATCTGTCCCTTATATCAGTGTCATATTTTCCCTAACTGCCTTCTATCAGGGACAAGTGTCAGTTTTATATCCTTTCTCCTCCATACATTCCCCTTCACATCGTTCCCTAAGCTATGATTGGCTGGCACCAACCTGGCTTGCTTAACTTCTTGATTCACAATCACCTAAATAACAGTCAGGGAAAACAAAATCATCTTCATATAGGGAATAGCTTGAATTGTTGAATGTGGCTAGTGCTGAAAGGCAAAAGTCTTTGCAGTTCATTTTTTAAGAACTTGCCAAAACTTGAACTTTCTCCACCTGGTTGGTACAGAAAGACCTTCAAGTTTTTAAAATTTAGGAAAGCAAAATCTTCTCTGCTTTTGATACCTATATGATTTTTAAAAAATCTGTAAAACTGCCTAGATAAAAATATGTTATATAATGAATGGAAATGGAATATCTTCCTCAAAGGCTGCATATTTTTTACATGAAACATTTGAGCTACAGTGTTATGCAAGAGTCCATAATGCTAAAGTTCTAATTAATATTTTCCACATAAGGGTGGGAAAGGAGGAGATTTAGTCAAAACTTTAAAGAAGTTCCCATGTTACTGAACCATTTTTCCTCAAACAAGATTCATCATCTTGCATAGCTTTAACTTTACAACTAAAACCCAAAGAAATCAGAGAGGATTCACTGCGACATCAGAGCCAAACACCTCCACTACATTTAAAATCAAACTATCACTTTCAATTTAAAAACAAACAAACAAACAAAAACAGAATAACTATAACTGTAGCAAAAAGGGAGGCTGGTGCAAGGCTGGGTTTTGCTCAGACTTGCCACCTCTTTCCAACACAGTGGAAGTACTACTGCTGCCACAAGCTCTTCCTTGGTGATGCAATTTCCCTTTCCTTTTCTGGCTTCTGGAGAATGTAAGGGTTCAACAGTCTCCCACTCTCTCTTATGTTTCAACAACAACAACAACAACAATAATAATGGGAAATAGTGTATTAAGAATTAACATGCGATAGATCGAGCAACTCAACTAACTTAAAACATTTGCTTTCTGTATACCTTCCCTCTAGTTGCAAGAGGAGGAACTCAACCCATAGCCACAGGCATAAAGAAAGGAAAGATTATTTCCCAATCCCAAGTTGCTTCCTCAACCTTCCAACCCCTTTCAAAAGAACTGAAAACCTAACACATTTTATTAGAAGGTCCATGGTTTCCTTATAACCCTTTCCTGGGTTTCCTTTGCTTGCTATAAGTAGTTAGCGGCAAGCTTACACCACATGGACTCTTCTCCTTCCTCTCCCCGGAAGCCATCAGTTCTTCTTATTCTCACCTCTCATTGTCCAAAGGGTGTCCGAGGCAAATCCAGTCTCTCCCCATGTAGCTTTGCTCAGATCCCCTGAGTTAACACTTCCTATAGCCTGACCATTACAGTAACTAATATGCGGAAGTGGCAGCAGAGAGACTTTGGTAAATTACCCACACTGTCATTGCACCATCCATCTAACAGTGTCTGGGCAATTCAGGACAATCATGGTGTCCAGGACATTTTATTATAGCTCAAGGCAAAGAATAGAGTAGTTCTCATTGCTTTTTTCTTCATCTGGAAGTTCCACTGAGACCTAATATATTCAAAAAAAAAAAAAAAAAAAAGGAACTGCATTGTGTGACGGCTAGGAATAAGTAGCAAAACAAATTTTTATTGGCAGAGGATACCTCATGCCACTTCAAAATAAAGTTGTGTTTTACTGTGCACAAAGCAGACTTCATAATTGCTTGCTAGAACTTGTAGAACGTTTTGTGCTAAGTTATTGTCCTTTTGCTCCACATGCCATTTTAACAAAGTACACTCTTTCTCCCCTTTTTGATTAAAGTGAGACCTTTAAAGTGATATGGGACTTTAAAGTAACATAAAGGGTCAATGACAGTCTGAAGATATTGCTTTCATAGCAGAACTGTAGGAGGAAGAAAATGAGTACTGACTATGTGGATTAGTTGCATTAGCAAAGATGTAGCTATGGGGGGTGGTATTAGGGCATTTCCACAAACCCCACAATGAAATTTTCCTTTCAACCCCAAATTTCTAGCACTGCAGTTCCATACAACTTCAGTTGACCATTTATAATTACAGTTTAGCTATCCAAAGAAAAAAGAACAGACAATGTAACCAAACGCAGCTAACATAACAGTCCCAGGTGTGAACAATTTTCAGTGTCTTCATTTTGCCCGAGCCCTGTGTCTGTTCCTCTTCAGTAGCACTGTCCTTTCCAAGTAAGGAATTTCATATTTAATGCCACATTTGGAAGATGATTTTTTAAAAATTTAATCAGCAGTATGGTGACATCTGACAAAGCTGTCACCACATAATGAAGGAGCATGTCCTGCTGCAGTCAAGTCATCTGTGTCAGACCTCACCTTGGTGCAGTCTACTTTCATTCTCATTCTCAAGTTCTAGATTGTTGGAATACTTGTCAAATCACAAAGAATACACAATGATGATCATATTCTGCAACTACCTCAACATTTCTCTCCCCTCCCCTCAGATAAAAGTGTATCTGCAACTGCAGCATATTAACTCCATCCCATTAGCACAGATAGCTAATTAAGCAGTATAAATTACAGAACAGCTCAGTGTGTAGCTGATTCTGGAAAGAATCTGGGTACGAATGAACTTAAATTTAATTATATTGTATATAATATTTTATTTATACCTAGGAAAATTAATTAGCAATATTGAGATGAACAGCAAGACAAGAAATTATGAAACATACAATATTGTACATAGGATGGAAGATGCTATGAACTGACATGATGTTCTAATACCTGTTTGTTTTATTCTTATTTCCCGTTTAGAATATTATGTAATATTACAACTCGTATTATGAATTAATTTTTTTGGATTTCACTTAAAAAAAAATAAAGTTAGAAAAAAAAGATGCACACACTAAAATCTCTGCAGAAGGTTCTTTTGCCCAGTGAGTCTCTGCAGGGAAGCTCTTGCCCTCCCTAAGTTTCAGCAGTTGAAGCCTATTTACCTGAAATGCATTATTCAGGCAAAGGAAGTATCTCCTAGCGAGAGGAAAGAGATCAGGGATGATTTGCAACCTTTAATTTTTAGGTAGAAGGGCAGGTGAAATAAAATTGGTAAAGAATAAGCAAATCCTGCTATACTGGCTTCTGAGCCATTTCTGGGCATTCAAAGTTGCCTTAACTGACTCTTTACAGTCAGATTGTCTTAAAGGCTACCACTTTTCAAATGAATTTGCACACCCCTTAAGATTTCTTGGAACCAAATCCTGGCTACAGAGATACATTTATTACTACGAACCTTCTCAGAGGTGGCACTGGGGCTGAGGACACCTGATTACCCTGTTCTTTGATTAATACTTCATTTTTTAAAAATAATCTGGTAGGGATTTAAATTCCTAAGCAGCTGAAATTGCTCCGTATTTTGTTGCTTGTTGTTCTTGTTTTTTACTACATCATATTTCCTTTTAGGTATTTCTTTCCTTGATCTAAAAAGCCTTCCAAATGCTCTCTTCTGTTATTCAGCCATGAAAACAGAAACCCAAAGTACAATTGATCAAGTTTCTTGCAATGCAGACAGGAAATGAAACAAGTTATGTTCAATGACACAGAATTGCACTTCCCTGGCATTTGACAGGGAGTGGTTTTGTCCTGCACCGTTGATTGTCTAGGCAGATCTATGGGACCTTGTTCTTTTCATGCCAAGCAACCTGCCTGGCCTTTATAAGGAAGAG
This sequence comes from Cyclura pinguis, assembly GCA_030412105.1. Taxonomy (NCBI): domain Eukaryota; kingdom Metazoa; phylum Chordata; class Lepidosauria; order Squamata; family Iguanidae; genus Cyclura; species Cyclura pinguis. Next base: position 241,969,724 of record CM059599.1, on the reverse strand, counting down.
CAGACTGGTTAGCAACCTCTTTTTATGTCGAGATGCTCCTGTGTCCTTTCTCTCTGCAGCATGGCCTTTTTGCTAGTTGCCAGCAGAGGCTGAGCAGGAATTATTCCCTATGCCCTGATATTATAGTTGACTCTAAGGCAAACCTATCACAGGGTGTTCTGTGGCTGAGAGTGTGTGAAGTGCCCAAGATCACAAAATAGATTTCCACAGCCAAGTGGGGAATCAAACCATCCTTTCAAGGGTCGTAGTCTCAGGTTCAAACTGCTATACCATGCTGGCTCTCTGATGCTATATGAGGCTTGATCTTCTATAGTTCTACCCTGTTGTCACAAACAATATATAAGGAAAAACAGTTCATTAACTTGTATTTTTAAGTGCTTCCTAAGGCACTAAAGAGTCTTACTCATATGCTTCTCATTGCTACTTGCCTAAGGACACACATGAGGTGGTTCTTTGCTCCAGGCTCTTCAAGAGTCCTAACCAGTGCTATTTGAAGGGGTTATCTGGGCTCCCAGCAATAATGAACTGTGGGGTCTTTCTCTCACGGTTCTGAACTGGAAGGTCTATACCTCAGAGAAGTTCAGCTTAAATAGACAGGAAATAACAGCAAGCAAAATCAGTCTAATGAACACCACATTTTTACCAAAAATACTAGGTAAAAACCAGAAGATGTAAGATATGCTTATTATAATCTCGAAATTAGCAAATATTTTGTTTGTGTTTAGCTATGAGTCAGACAGGAAATACTGTATTATAATGTCATACTCTTCCTTGCTGATCTCCAATTCTTGTTCCATCCTGATACTTTTGCTCATGTCTCAGCAACACAATAAGTAGTCAGGCTTGAAGGGAAAAAAAAAAGCTAGCAGAAACCAGATGATCCCACTCATATTTGGGAAAGAGTGAAGTTTAAACAATCTGACAGGTCTTGTCAGGAAACTCTGGCACAAAATGCAATCACATTGCCTGCATGAATAAAAATGATTGTTAAGGTCTAAACTGTTTCTCTTAAAACGCATTCAGTACACACTAAAGCTGATGAGCTAACACTGAATCTGTTCTGAAGGTCTTTATTTAACCAAAAAACAAAGGCAACACATGGCAGTAACCACACTGACCTCTTGTCAACAACAGCGTATTTGTCTACCGTGTTTCCCCCTCCTGGCCTGGAGGTCGATCAAGTTTAAACTGCTTTCCATTCAGTTTTCACCTCAATCCTTGGAGCGTGTCCATTGTGTCAAATATTAAATCTAGTGGTGTGTACTCATATCTTAAGTTTTAGCAGTATGTTAAATAGCCAATGCCATACAATTTAGCCAACTGTTCCTAGTTCCTATTGCAATATCTAAATACTTGTGGATGTTTTGACTAAATGGAGTTAGTATTCAAGAATTAATGATATTTGATCATAATGTCTTGAACGCATTCTGTCTGAGTAAAGCATTAATTTTCCATCAAAAGGTCAAAGATTGGATTAAATAGTGATCATGAATACAAAACAGTTACAGATGAGTAAATTTAGCTAACTGTTTCTTATTCACAATTGCTGCGTAGTCATGATTTTGACACAATTGCCAGAATTGTAACTGCTTTCCCCCAAACAGCTTCACTGGGAATCAGCTGCATAGGAAGAAGTACACTCATTCTGCCAGCTATCAGAGCATGGACAAAGGGCCTTTCTATCAGGTTTGGTGGGATCAGGCTGGGAGAGGTTGTTCAGCTAGCTATACTTAACTAAGCAGGTGAGAAGAGTACATAGTCCAATAAATACAGCAAGTTATTGCAATGAATAACAGCAATAAGCTACTCTTTTTAAGTATGGTATCCAGTAATAGAAAAAGAACAAATCAATTTTTTTAATTAAAAAGTAACTTTTAGAATTCAACTTGGACATTTATAGGGAAAAAGGATCATAGTGGATGTATTATCCCTGTTTATAGAAGATCGCCTTATGATATCACTATTATTTCCCTCTCCTTTGATACTTATCCAACCGCTATTAACCACTCTTACAAACTGTATATCATGGATCTTGTTGCTGGCACACACTTCTTTTGTATCTAATGCTGTTTCATAGGCTATTCCTTTTGAATTCCTATTATGGTAAATACTCCCAAAGCAATCACATGGGTCTTTGGTATAAATCCTGACATTTAATCTATGTAGATAAAGCAATTTTGCAAATATTGGAGGAGCTCAGGATTATCTTCACTCACTTTAATCCATAGGGATTTCAGTTTCCACTGGAAGGTAATAACCACAAAACTCCTATTTTCTAGTTACTTTCAACTCTGTATAATGTAAACTCTGCCCAACATTGTCAATTTTCTTGGAGCTAAATGGATTCACCTTAGGCATTCCTTTTTCTGGACTCATGGTTGCAACCCATGGGCCAAAGGTTTCAGGTGTCTTTACTAATCCTCTAAGCCAGAATCCGGTCACTGGCTGTAGTCTTTCTTTTTGATAGCTTTAGGGTATTTCCTTCCTTCTTTCTTTCTAAAAGTCACAAAGCCTAATACTGTCTCTCAGCAACAGAATAGTATCATTAAAGGGCTTTTTCAATATCTCTGGAATGAAGGAGAAGAAAATAAGTTGGTTGCTATGATTTTTTTTCTTATTATTTTCATTGCTCTTACACAATGAAACATTACTAAGCATCTTGCTGTGAATGAATGAAAACTGGATTCATTGTTTTGAGGAGAAAAAGTTAAATTTCTTCAGATACATAACAAGAATGAGTCACCCGTTTAATTATGCAACAGGAAAGTACAAATTATCTTATCCTGGAATAGCATACCAAAGTACTGAAATGATCTGGAGGCTATGGAAATATTCAGGTAATCAGAAGCTTGGGAAAACAGCAGTTCTCTAGAGTCACTTAATAGCATAAGAATGATCAGATTATCCTCTTGCAAGAATTGTTTCCACTATAATGTTTATTCTGTTCAGGCATATTGCTTGGCATAGAAGCTGCTAAAAGAATTTAAGACCCCGACTCCAAATGCACAGATACCCATTGCAAAAGGAATAAAGAAAGAATACAGTTTGGGCAACCCTTAGACAAGACGGCTTACAGGTGATAACACAGGCCATTTCTGCACTAGACTATTACAGCGCTATTATTTCACTTTCAACATCCTATGGAATGCTGGGGTTTGCAGTTTAAGGACAGCCTCAAAGGCCCCTCCCTCAACTGCAAACCCCAGCATTCCATAGGATGTTGAAACTGCAATAATAGCGCTATAACAGTCTAGTGCAGAAATGGCCACAGAGAACAACAACAACATATTCCATCACCCATCCCCATGTAATCTAAGCCTGTGCACTGAGCGGTGTTTTTGTTGACCTCTCTCCCTTATGAAAGGAATGGAGACTATTGGCTACTCTTACCCTCCCTGGGAGATGCCAGTCAGTAAGGTACTGTTGTGCATATCAGATGGTCAATGCTTCTGGGTAACCCCCTTCTCCCCAGTGGTTCAAAAAACATTTTTGCAGCAAAGAAAAAAGAATGCTTCTTTTGCTGCTCCTTTCCTTTCTTGCTTTTGCACTTGAGAGAATTTTAACCTACTGGTGTAGTTTGCCTTCCTTGGCCCATTGCAGTTTTGCTGGTGCAAACCTGAAAGCTTCAGAACTGTTTGGGGGCTTGTCCCCACTGCTTTGGGAAGTACTTTCCTAGCTGTGTACCACCTTTGTGCTATTCTGCTGCCACTATGGCAGGTTTTAGTATGGAGTTTGGGGACTGGAACCTTGTGCAGAGGGCTTTCAAGTCCACTTGCTATCTTTGGGCTATTCTTCACCTAATTATGCAGTCATATGGTGCTTTCGCTATTTGTCTTGCTTGCTTGGAACCAGTGTTCAGACCACCCTCACTGCTTTAATTTTTTTTCTTCCATTTTGCATAGTGCATAATTGACACAGATTGCCGCTGTTCACAAGCAATTGACCACTGTTTACTGCACAGGCATTAGGGAGTGAGGGGAGGGATAGTTTAAATATTCCCTGTTTCTTTAGGGTTGTAGGAGAAAGAAGTGGTATGAATCAGCTTCCAATTTATCCAATAGTCACCATTATTTCACTTTCCATGGTGCTTCAGCATTTTTTTCTTCTGTATTACATGACTGGCTATAGTTCCTCAGTCAATTGCACTTCCCCAATTAATTGTTGGATTTGACTGTTTTCATTTCTTGTATTGATTGTTAACTAATCGGATGTAAGATATGGGGGTAAGTTTGAGAAGGTTTCAAATTTCTCTGTGCAGCTGAAAGAAGAATCACAGAAATTACCAAGAGGAGTACCTTGTTATATCCATTTTCATGTAACTTGAGCACAATTAAATACAGAAATTGTATATAATATTTAACTCAGTGTATTTGTATATTCTTAGGCATATAATGTATAAATATAGCCACCTTCCAATTGTGCTGGAAAAGGTGGGTTATAAATATATTGTTGTTGTGTGTCTTCAAGTTGCTTCCAATTTATGGTGACCCTAAGCCAAATCTATCATGGGGTTTTCTGGGGCTGAGAGTGTGTGATACTCCCAAGGTCATCCAGTAGATTTCCAGGGCTGAGTGGGGAACTGAACCCTGGTCTCCAGTGTCCTATTCTAACACTCAAACCACTACAAAATGATGCCTCTCATAAATAAATATCCTTCTCCAAAACCTTATTAAGGAATAAGATTGTTTACATTGTACCTAACCATTTCAGAATATCCATTAGGATTCCAACATTAGTGAGATGTTTGTCCAATCAACACATTTGCAGCCAACCAACACAATATTAAAAAAGACAATTTCAGAATGGATTTACATGCACTTAACAACATGGAAGTGTTCAGTTTTTCCAAATACCACGAAACATGATCGCATGGGCCAACATTAGAGTAGCACACTGCTTTTTTGATAAATAAATAAATAAATAGTCAAGTACTAAACATGTAAAGGAAGATATCAAAAAGATGGCAGCGGGGGGAAGACTCATCTTTGTAACAATGAGTCCTAAATCTTTAATGTACCTTCCTATATGCAAAAACATGTACATGCATATTTTCCACTTAGAAATTGACTCCTGCCATATGTTGGTAGCAACTGCAGTGCAACATTTCAGTTCATACTTGTAGTCTTGATTTATTATTCATTTCAGGCTGTATTTTTCTCTGTAATTCTGCTGTTTAGTGACTTGGGAATATGTGTGACCATGTATTTTCCCTCCCTGCCCAGAGCAGACACATCATATCTAGAGGAAAACAATCCAGAATATGTCCTGCTATACAATGCAGCATGAAATCATCTTGAAAACCCGCTGTTTGCTTTGGGGGCCATGGAGTTCTATGACACTATTGACTAGGAAGTTTCCTTTTGGACGCTGAAGCCAGCCACAACCAACAGTTGGAAGACTCCAACATCACATTCTAAACTGTGGGAGGGAGAGAGGCTGTGGAGGAAAGCATCAACATACACTAACAAATCAGTATTCTGCTCAATTACTTCACTTTGATTTTCTGAAGAGCAGTGGGTCATAGTCACTTCCCTTTCCTGTTCCCTCCTTTGTTTTTGGCTGCTGTACTGAGAATTCCAGTGGGCAGAGCTAAGCTAAATCCATTCCACCTGCTTCTTCCATTCATCTGTCTTTAATGCAGGCCAGTCCAGTTCCACCACCCACAATCACATCCAGGATGGTCACACTATCTTTCTTTAACAATGTGGCAGCCTTCAGTGAGAAAATGATTATTCTGACTCAAAAACACCTGTATTATAAAGTTGTCATTCATCATACACAAGATGTTCACAGGTTTCTGAGTCAATTTATGGAAAAATGTGAAACTGTTCAGTGGTGACATCTCCATTCCTTAGTAGAGAAAATGTAATAAGTCAATAAAGCTTTCCTAGAGAAAATGGTTTAAAAACTGTAGCATAACTTCCTGTGTTCTGGCCTACTCAAGCATTATATGTTAACACAGTTGTCCTATACAACAGAAGACAAGTAACATTATTTTTCCCCTTAATTTTTAATGGAAAAATAAAATAAATCCATCTATATGACATCTTGAAGAAAAATGAATTGTGAAACTTTCAGGGCCTCACGAAACTTTCTGAAGTCAGACACAAATGGGCTTCTGTTTACTTAGAATCTACTTAAAACATGACAGATAGGGTTGTCATTTAAAGTAATACATCATCTACCCATACATCAATACTTTTGGACTCATTTGTGTTTGATTCTTTGGGAAGTTCCTACCAAAGAATCCTTGATGTGTAACTTCTGAGTTATTTCTTAGTTATTTCTGAGGCTTCTTTCATCAAACTCACAGTTCTGAATCGTTAAGGTTGCTATTTGTCAGTTTCTTTATTTTGACTTACATATAACAGAAACATTTCCTTCCCAATAATGCATTTTATTAATATAAAAATAAATTGTAAAAACATTATTTTGCCTTGATATTTTATGACCTATGGCAGACTAAATGTCAGCAAAAGTTGGCATTTGAAAGCCTGTCTCATCCATCTTTTTCAGAAAATGCTATAATAAACATCATTATAAAGCATTATATTAAACTAATCAGAAACCTGAAATTAACCAGTGCTTCGAATGTCACATGCAGAATGGGAACAAGTATAAGGCCAATAACAGATATGCAATTTCTGACCCCCCCTTTTTTTTCTTTTCTCTTTTTTAAGTGATCATTGATAAAAAGGATTCCCATTTAGGCATCTGGAACACAGATAAAATCTTTACAACAAAACTGAATAACCTCAACTAAGATGCTTCAGTTAAGCATCTTTTCTCACATCATGTAATCATGAAGATACAAAGTTTACACATTTTTGACTCTACTAGCAGATTTATGTAGCCTAATTTCTAGAAGCCTTTGTTTCAATGGATTGGATTGAAAGATTCATATCCACAATTAGACTTACACTAATACATATCCTGGAGAGAAGTGACTAGCGGGGTGCCACAGGGTTCTGTACTGGGCCCAGTGCTGTTCAATATCTTCATCAACGACTTGGATGAAGGAATAGAGGGCATGATCATCAAATTTGCAGATGACACCAAATTGGGAGGGGTTGCTAATATGCCAGAGGACAGGATCAACATTCAAAATGACCTGGTCAAATTGGAGAGCTGGGCCAAGGCTAACAAAATGAAATTCAACAGAGAGAAGTGTAAGGTCCTACGCTTGGGTAGAAAAAATGGAATGCAGAAATATAGGATAGGGGACATGTGGCTGGATGGCAGTACGTGTGAAAGGGATCTAGGAGTCTTAATAGACCACAAGCTGAACATGAGTCAGCAGTGTGATGCGGCAGCCAAGAAAGCCAATGCAATTCTTGGTAGCCTCAACAGGAGTATGGTGTCTAGATCGAGGGAGGTACTGGTACCACTCTACTCTGCTTTGGTTAGACCTCATCTTGAATACTGTGTCCAGTTCTGGGCACCCCAATTCAAGAAGGACATGGTCAAGCTGGAGCAGGTCCAGAGGAGGGTGACCAAGATGGTGAGGGGCCTGGAAGCCATGCCCTATGAGGAATGGCTTAGGGAGCTGGGGATGTTTAGTCTGCAGAAGAGAAGGTTAAGAGGGGACATGATAGCTATGTTTAACTATTTGAAGGGATGCCATGTAGAGGAGGGAGAGGGTTTGTTTTCTGCTGCTCCAGAGACCAGGACAAGGAGCAATGGATTCAAGCTGCAGGAAAGGAGATTCCACCTGAACCTCAGGAAGAACTTCCCGACGGTCAGGGCTGTCCAGCAGTGGAATATGCTGCCTCAGAGTGTAATGGAGTCTCCTTCTTTGGAGGTTTTTAAGCAGAGGCTGGATGACCATCTGTTGGGAGTGCTTTGAGGGTGTTCCTGCATGGCAGGGGGTTGGACTGGATGGCCCGTGTGGTCTCTTCCAACTCTACATTTCTATGATTCTATGATTCTATGATATGCAGAATACATTACCCACTCCAGAACTTTTCTCTGAAAGCTCACAAAAAGCCTTGGAGATACAGGAGAGGAGGAAGCAGCTGAACATCCTCACAACATTATTACACACTGGATTTTAAACTATCATAGTCATATTTGGAGTGGACACTTTGGCATGTATTAAAGTATGCCACAAAGTTAGAACAAGGCCTATTACATTAGTGGTATGCATTTTCAGAATTAGCACAAGGCTGATATCCAGTATTGATAAACTTTGCAAGCAGTTGCACACAGCAGTTGTAGGGAAATGTAAGCCAACACAACTGCTCTAGAAATGGAATTTTATTCTGCTAGCATTGTTGGATTTAGATCATAATTTAGTAGTGGCGAAATTAGGTCCAACTGGTTTAAGTGAGTCTAGTGTCTTGATGACATCAGGAGGCAAACTTTGAGACGGTTCTAAATAGGCTAATTAGATACTCCTAGGAAGTGACTTAACTAGTTGATTTTCACCCATCCTGAAACAGTTGTTGTATGATATAGCTATTCTCTCTGTTGTGGAGCTTCTCCAGTATGAGGTATTCTTATGCACACATCATAGTGGAATGACGTATATAAGGGAAGAGTGGGTTATGTCTTTGTACTGGAGCTTGGACACTTCAGCACAGGATAAAGCTCACAAAACACATTCATTTCCTTTTCTTATGAGATTAAAAACAAAGCTGTACATTCCTCTTATCCATCTTCTGTTCTTAGTGATCGGCACTTGGTTTAATTACTAAATAAAGTCAATTCTATTGCATGAAAATGTCCAGTAACAGAGCTAGTTAAGGCAATATTAGTAAGATGTTCTCTTTAGTAAAGTAGTATTTGCTAGCTAGCTAGACATTTATCAAATATATATTTTTAGCACTGTTTGACAACAGCAAGAGTTTTACAGAGTCAAGAACTCATAGAGCTAGAGGGAGACATTCTTCTGAAAATCAACATCAGAAGAACTGAGGGTAATCATCAAGTTCTAGTGGTTGGTCTACTTTGTAGATTAGTTCACAAAATCCAAGACAATAGTTTAGCATAAGTGGACAATAAGTGGATAGTGACCAAGGAAGCTTCTGCCTGTACTTTTAGAGGAGATACACAAAAATAACTTAGCAGTTTCGCTGAATAACGATACAAAGGGGCATTCAACAAACCATGATTTGTTTGAATGCCAAACAGACCGATGTGAGGTCCAGTGCTGCTGCTGCCGCTGCCTCCTCCTCCCCCGCCGTCCTTTATTATATAGGAAATTTCCTAATTTGGTAAAACATGGTTTCATATGACAATTTATAGTGCTGTCTACAAGCCGGGGCTGATGTCTGTTTGCAGTTATAATTTATGGGGAACCCTTCAACCACTCTTCTTGCACATTCTTTCCTCATCAGAATGCCCATGTGAATAAATGTCTGTGAGAATACAGCATAAGCCTAAAGGCAATGTGTGTGAGGTTGACCCTTGGAAGTTGGCACTTCCCCTTCTTAAAAAAAAAAAAAGAAGTCCTGCTGTTAGCAAGGCCAATGCTGCAAAAGAGATGGGTAGATCCTTTCTCCAACAAAGCTCTCCAAGATGGGCTGAAAAATCTATGTTTCAAGCTTTCAGGCTACATCCGATTAAAACTATTGAGAGTTTTGTACAGCAATACCTTGTTATAACACAATTGCTACTGATAAGGTATCAGAGCAGGAGAAAAATGTAAAATATAAGATGCTGCTCTAGCCCCGTACTCTGATCACTGCTGTTCATCTCTTTAGGACTGAAAGAAAAGAATGACCACAGAGAATTCAGAATATCACCTTATTCCAGCTCTTGCCTTTGATACAAAGGTATCTTACAAGTATGGGGTCTTCTGTGATTCCTAAGAGATCCATTTATTATTTGTACACAAAGCAGGGCACTTTTGTTTTGACACAAAAGACTACAGATATAGCAATATACATGCCTCATCAGTGATGCCACACAAAACCATGTACAAGTCTGTTGGTTTAGCCTTGGGATGGAGTTCATCATTAATTTAATTCTTGAAGGAAGCAGCAATGAGTTTTAGTATTGGTCTTCCTACTGTGAGAAAGTCTTCAAAAACTTTTTGAAGTCTATTCACAGTTTGGAACTTGTTCTGCACCAAATCTGAATTTTTGTTTCAAAGAAAATGCTATACTTGAGGGCTTATTTTCTGCAAAATTCTTACATTTTTTAAAAAGAAAATTGCTTAACTTCCTGTTTTCTGCATATACACTCACTCATACATGCACATACACGTACAAAATGTGCAGATTTTGTACAGAATAAGCCTTGGACTGCAAAGAGATACATCATTCTAGTCCTTATTAGAGTTTGGCAACATTTGAGAAACATATTTTTTGATCATTTTTGAATATTTTCAAATATTCTCTCCAGCTTTAGTTTAAATAGAAAATGCAATACAGATATAAAAAGACATGAGTGGTCCTAATTTTATACAGATATTGTGCCTAGTGTACGTAACTATGTGTGGGTGTGTGTATCTCTCTCTGTGTGTGTGTATAATTTATTGCTGTTTATAGCTAGGAATTGAATATTTTAAGCAATTAAATATGCATGCATAGGAAATAAAACATTAATGCCATTTAGATGAACCAGATTTTGGAATCAATGAGTTAAAATTACTTTTGTTAGCTACATTTTTTTCATATCAACCTGCCCTGCCTTTTTGTTAACTATCTCTTATTCTCTCTACCTCTCCTGCCATTACTGTCAAAGGTTTGTTTTTGTATTTGTATTTTCTCGTTGGTGTTGACAGCAAGAAGAGAAAAGGCAGATCAGGATGACGAAGTCTGCAATGCATAGTACAATATGTGCATGAAGAGGGAAGCTGCCAAGGGAGACCCAGAGGGAGAATGTGTGTGGATGGGAACATAATAAGAGATATGGGAAGATGGAGGGGGAGATGTGTGATGGAGGCATTTGAGAGAGAAACAGGGAGGAGGAGAAGTACAAGTTGAGAATGAAAGACATGCAAAAAAAGAAGGAAAGTAATGAGAAAAAAGGTGTGGTGATCGTAGAGCCAGCATGATGTAGTGGTTGAGTTTTGACTACAACCCTAGAGACCAGGACTCAGTTCCCCACTCGGCTATAAAAACCCACTGGGTGATCTTGGGCACATCACACACTCTCAGCCCCAGAAAACCCCATGATAAGTTTGCCTTAAGGTCGCCGTAAGTCAGAAAGGACCTGAAGGCACACAGCAACAATAATGGTGATAGTAAAGGAGCACATAAAGGAGCTCATAATGGGAAATAGAGAAGTATAATGGAGGAAAGAGGATATCAGAAATGCAATCTGATGATGACATGGAAATTGCAAAAAATAATGGAGGAAAAGATTTTCAAAGTGTTGAGGGTCATAATAGAACAGATGGATAAAATATTGGTGGGGAAGTGATTCAAAGTTGAGCTGAACAAAAATAACAGGATTCACAAAGTCAGGGATCATTTTGTACTTAATATAACTAATTTTAAACATTTTAGTAGTGTATTTTTGGCCAAAAGTAAGCAGTATATTAAAATGTTTTTTCACTGTTGCAGACTGATACACTAAATCTGGAAGCATTAAAAAGACATTTATTTTTCCCCTAAGGGACAACACCACTTTGACTTATTAAATTATTCTGGTTTTTTTGTGGACGTTACGGAGAATTTCAATGCAGTATTAATTACTCCACAGAGGGATTAGAACTACTATAGAATGAGTTAAGAAATCACATGTGCATGCAGGCTTGTCCCCATTTATCACTTTCAACATCATCTGTTTTAATAAGTAAAGATATAGGAATCTTTTTAATATGTACAGATACGTGACTCTTTTATTTTGGTAAATGACTAAATGACTAATAAATGTTTGTGATTGTTTATTAATGTTAGAATAAATGGACTTAAAAAAAACCTGGTTTCTAGGTCCAACAGGTTCTTCTATTTCCAAATAGAGAGAAATATGTGAATGCACCATGATCATTCCTTTGGGACTGATCACCTCTCAAACCCTTGATATAGATTCGTGAGAAGAGCAAAGGACCAAATTAGAATTAGCAAAACTAACATGGAAATCTCCTCTTTGATGTAAACAGAATTAACCAAGTTTTTTGTTTTTATATGTTTTCTTTCTGACGTGTGTATGTGTGTGTGAGAGAACTAGCACGTGTTGTAGTTTGGGTGATGGACTAGGAGTCTGGGAGACCAGGGTTTGAGCCCCTCTTCTCCATGGAAACTCACTGGGTGATCTGGGCAAATCAATCTTTCTCAGCCTCAGGGGAAGACACTCCTTCTGAACAAATCTGGCCAAGAAATCCCTGTGATAGGTTTGCCTTAGGTCACCATAAATCAGAAAAAAACAAACAAACAACCCTTAAAGGCACATGACGGTATGGCCATTTCTGCCCTACACTTTTATAGTGCTATTATTCCACTTTCAACATCCTGTGGAGTTATGGGGTTTGTAGTTTAGTGAGGCCAAAGAGCCCTCTGGCTGAGAATTCTAAATGCCTATCTACTATTTGAAAATCAATGTTTGTCTGTGAGTTTGTGTTTGTCTGCATCAGGCAGGCAAAGACCTCATATGATTGGCTGTGTGAGATGAAAAGACCTCATATGATTGGCTGGCCGTGAAGATTCTATGGAATCCTGGGGTTGGCAGTTTAGGGAGGGGCCTTTAGAATTCTCAGCCAAGCGCTCTTGGGCCTCAGGCTGGTTGCTATGGAGATGAGGCCTGCCATCAATAAGGATGCCAGAAAACTTTTGTGAGGCATGTGTGAGAAAAATTACAGTGACATACATAACATAGTTTCAAGGTCTTCTTGCCTCACGCAGTAGATTGTATGGGTTCCATATGAGAGGAATCTTAAAGTTGAAATTCAAAAGAAAAAATGCTTCCAGAAAAACGTAAAGCCATTGCACAAATTCAACAGAAGGCAAACGTCGCCAGAGAACACAGATTGGATTGGGGACTATAGGGAAAATTTACAAGTACTGGAATAGGCTGGTTGCTTTGGAGACGACGCCTAGCAGCAAGGAGTAGGACAGGAACCCAACCTATGCATGCTAACAACTACAAATACAGATTGGATTAGGGAATATGGGGATGAGTTATAGGTACAGGAATAGGCTGGTTGCTATGAAGACAAAGCCTAGCAGTGAGGAGGAGGACAGTGTATTCCCTCAGGAATCCAACCTCTGTGTGTTAACAACTCTGAATACACATTGAATTGGGGAATATGGGGAAAAGTTACAGCTACTGGAGTAGGCTATGAAAATGATGCCTAGCAGCAAGGAGGAGAACAGTGTTTTCCCTCAGGAACCCAAGCTGTGTATGTCAGAACTTTCCAAACTTTTCATGTTGGTGACACACTTTTTGGACGTGCATCATTTTGCAACACTGTAATTCAGTTTTACTAGCAAACCAGAGGGTAAACTAACCCCTTATAAGAGATCCGGGCACACACACATAAATTGTAATAACGAAATGTATGGGGACACAACATACTCATGAAAACCTTTCATTTATATTTTTTAAAATATATGATTTATATATAACATACGTTTCCAAGGCTTGGGTGGGGGGCTTGTTTTCAATCCAGGGAGGTGACACATCTACACCCTTCAGGCGACACACTAATGTGTCGTGGCACACTATTTGGAAAGCCTTGGTGTATGTAAATAACTCTGAATACAGATTGCATTGGGAAATATGGGGGAAAGTTACAAGTACTGAAGAAGACAGTTGGGTGAGTTCTTAAGGGAAAAATAAAATCCTGGGCAACGTTGAGTAAATACTCTAGTGTGTGTATAAATACCACATACTTGGAAATGCTCAGTAACAGTACTATGCCTGATATTAAACATATCTGAATATAGGGTACCAAGCAAATTTTGGCTTTATCTGTTCGTAACATCACTGTTAAAATCTTCTTTTTTTTTTCTTTTGGTAGCTACGATCAAATATGCATGTATAATGATGGGCTTGAATAATATACTGCTACCCTTGGTAATATGATATAATACCGTATTAGCCTTGAAAAAATGCTTTATAGCATTTTCAAAATTTCAAAATTCTTGCATGTGACTATTTGTACAGAATGACAATGATGATGATACCTAAGTCAGCAGATGTGCATTTGTTTTAATGTAGGATTGAATCCAGGGTTCAATTTCCTACTTGGCTATGGAAGCCTATTGGGTGACCTTGGGAGTGACAGTCTCAGCCCCAGAATATCCTATGATAGGTTTGTCTTAAGGTCACTGTAAGACAGGAATGATCTAAAAGGCACACAATAACAACAACAACGACTGAATGCTAAGTTTTGTATGTTTTTAATTATATATGTTTTACTGTTTTATTTGTTTGATTTTGTTTTTTTGCCTTTTTTGTATGCCATCTGAGTCCCATCCTGGGAGAAGGATGAAATGTAAATACAGTGAAGGGTTGGAGGCATGGTAAGCTTAGATTCATCCATGATTCCATTGATAAATGGAGATTTTAACAAATATAAGAAGATCCTACATTTTTAAAGAACATGGCACACACAATCTTTAACAATAACAGTTGCAATCAGCAGTTACCAGGCACACCGCTGATGAAATAAAGTATTCATCAACAATTTTTCTGTCACTTTTAATACATTTTTTTTTGTTCATAGGTGTACATTTATATGAATTGGTTATGACATATATGGAATTGTTATTTGTGATTGTCCAAAGGTTCATTTGTACAATCAAGATTTACCATAAATGTTGCTTGGGAGACAGTCATGAACAGTGATTGGCATTCATGCCATAATTCATTTGTGCGTTGCTATGTCGCCCTCACTCAAAAAATAAAATATTTCCCTTTTCTACCTGTCAGTTCCCAGGGTTGTTTGTAATCACCAGAAGAAATTACTGCCTACATGAAATTTTTCAAGATGCCTATTACAGATGTCAGAACTTAGATGTAAACCACTGAAGTTGATGGTGGGCCAGATATTTTCCCATTTATTTTGAACTATGACTGACAGTTCATGTTAGCATGGTAACTTAAAACTTACCTCTAAAATTCTATAGAACATCCTCTGTAAGAGTTTATTAGTTTGAACACGACCGAAATATAATACGGACGGAGTAATCAAGGGACAGAGACCATCACAAGGCATATGACAGCATTTTGCGTATGTGCCTATGTTTATAATACTGGTAGTAAACATGGTAGGGACAGCCTTTTGATCCTAAACTTGTAGAGATCTTCTTTAACATAGTAAGGATATTATTAACTGAAACTTGAGTGGTCTTTGCTTTTCCCTGGCAGAAATAACAAACTGCATATACCTGTTTCAGTGAAATGTACAATTAGCTTCTCAATCAGTTAATTCAAGAGAGATAAACATTGAAAGCCATCATGGTGTAGTGGTTTGAATATTGGACTATGACTATGGGGACTAGAGTTCAAATTTCCTCTCAGCCATAAAAACAGACTAGATGACCAAGGGCAAGTCACACTCTCTCAGCCTCAGTGGAAGGCAAGCCAAACTCTCTCTGAACAAATCGTGCCAAGAAAACCCCTTGATAGCTTTGTCTTACAGTTGCCATAAATTGGAAACAACTTGAAGGCACACAACGACCACAAAAACTCAGGAGCAGGAGCAGTAGCAAATCATTGGCATGGAATGATATTGGGAATAATGACTGGCAGGTATGTATGTACATAATAAAGACTGTTGATCTTCAGTTCAGCAGAAAAAGTTGCAAAAAATGCCATGTCATATGCTTGGATTCTAAACATGTATAACACAAACGTTAACAGTGACCAAGTGGGGAGAGTCCAAAGAGCTCTCTGGCTGAGAATTATAAATGCTTCTCTCTAAACTGCAAACTCCAGGATTCTATAGGATATTGAAAGTGGAATAGTAGCACTATAACAGTGTAGTGTGGAAAGGCTCTAAGTGGCCAGACGTTGCCCCTAGTGAAAGCACAGCAAAGTAAAACAAAGATTTGAATGACTCTGGGGTGAAGAATCCCATACAGCATGGAGTATGCAGAAAGTTGTGTCCAATCAGGGCACAGGAAAAAAGATTCCTGCTCAGCCCTAAAGGCGACTAGTGAAAGCCCATGCTGCAGGGAAGGTGCGTGGGGAGCAGCTTGCCAGCAAAAGAGGCCAAATTGGAGCCTCCACTGCTTAAAAAGGTGAGCACAAGTGAGCTTGTATGCAAGCTTCCACTTCCTTGTGTCACTCTCCTGCCAATTTGTAGGGATTGCAAAACCACCCTGACTATTTGCCAGGTGAGTGAGGTTAGTTCAGTTTTCCTTTTGGAATCAAACACATGCAGGGAAAAAAAAATAGAGTTCTCACACACTGAGTACTGATCCCATTCAGTTACGGCTATTGTGGTTGATCAAGCAGTTGTTGCACATGATCTGAAAATTTACTCTACAGCTCACACTCTTCCTGAGGCTAGGCATTGTGAGAATAATTGCTACTGCTGTCTTTCAGGTAGCTTGCCTGTCATTACCAATCTTGTCATCAAGGAACCCCAGGGTCCTTAGGAATGCAGCTGTAGAAACCACTGCACTAAAGAAGAAAGGACAGACCTTTCATTTTCCTATGGTATGTGATATAGCCATATCATATTAATTTGCTAAAGGCTATATTTCCATGAAAGGAAGCCAATATGAAAAGCAAGCCTTTGCAATTTCCTTATGCTTGACAGACTTCTGAAACAACACCAAAATCTTTTTATACTTGCATGGTTAAATTCAAGACTGAAAATGCAGATTTTAAGTTGCCTCAACCCACAAGAGACAAGCTTCTAGTTTAGCCAACACCCTTCTCCATTTCAGCTTCTATACATTGTGGGATGCAGGGGTTGGCAGTTAGAAAATCATTCTGGTACTTCTAATTTGTGTGCATCCTCTATATTTCAAAGCAATGGGCAAGCGAATGTGAAATCAGCAGGGAAAATAGTTATGTAGAAAATGTCATCATTTCTGAAAGTTCATAATCAATAGGTGGTTCAGCTAAAACATTTTTACAAGAAAAAAAATCTGGCATTAGAATACAGAGAGGTTAAATTCAGATTACTTTTCTAACAGCTTCTGTTACTTTCTCTTGATAACAAAGCCAAGCCTATCATCTCTCCAAGCAGAAGTGTAGTTGACTTTCTGTGCCTATTTAATCTTTTGCTTTTCTCTTTGACTTTTAATGAGGGTGCCAGTTGATGCTAGATGAGATGATAGTTGTTGTGATGTTAAACAAACTAGAAGAGAGAAAAGTCTTACACCAGCACAGGCTACTAACTTACTATCTGATGCCAGTTACTTATTCCCACTATAAAACTTTCTCGTACTTGAAATAATGATCTATTTGCAAAAGGTTCTGACCTCTATTTATGAAGCCTCTACTCTTCAACCTATGCATCTGTTATCTAGGGAAAAATGATCACATGATAACCTTTCACTCACTGCAAAATCAATTCTGCATAATATAGCTCTATTCAATTCTCCTCTTAGGCAATTTCACCTTTTCAGGAAGGTAAAAAACAAATACAGTTTATTCCTCATCTTCAAAATGTCTGTGCTCAAATGACTGGGAGTTTGTGCATCTTAAAATGCAAGATAACACAAAGAAATAGTAGCTTACAGAAGAGCAGCCCAGGACATGCCTGTAGAGAGCATGCCATAAGACATGAATGAAATAATGCTAAATGAAAGATGTACTATAGACACCAGCTCTCTGTCTGGAAAATAGAATGAGAGGTATCACATGCTGAGCAAAATGAAAGAGGGATGGAATAGTTGAGGAGATACTTGTGATTCAGGTATCTGAATGTTTTGGTGCAGAAGAATCAGTCAGATTCCAAAATTTCCATGATTCTACATGGATTTCAAATGTCTGAGCTGATGCTATATCATGGTCCTCTGGGTTAGACCTACAATAAGTCAATGAATAGTGGTGCCGTGATTTGAGCCCTGGACTATGACCCTGAGGACCAGAGTTCAATTCCCCAGTTGGCCATTAAAACTCACTGGGTGACCCTGGACATGTCACACATTCTCAGTGCCAAAAGAAAGAAAAAGTGATAGGATAGGGTTGCCTTAGGGGCAGCGTAAGTTAGAAACAATTTGAAGGCACACAACAACAAAGTGAAGTTCAGGCACATCAAATTTAGATCAGTAATAAGGGATCTGAGAGGCCAGAGGGAAATAGATCATCAGGGGACAAGAGAAGAGAGAAGGTATGCCTCAGAAGCCTTTTCAGCAAAGATGAAAAAGTAACTTTTTGAAAGTATTTTGTTGTATTTATAATTATTCCTCCCTCAATAGTCAAATTTACAATTTTTGAAAACACAATTTGATTTTCAATTTCTCAAAGGAACTAACTGATTACTTTTAATGTTATTTTTTTAAAAAGTCCAAATGCTATGAGCTGTGGCTTCTGATGCAACACATTGTCCTTCTGCTCATGCTTTCATCCTCTCAACCACAGCCAAGCAGCACAAATACAAGCTAATGCCATATGACATTCCTCTTACACTCTTCGACGTACTTACAAGTGTAATTAACAAAGACAACGGCTTCCTGGCACACTATACACATTATAACACTAGTTAACACCCCAGCCTGAGGGCTGCCTTGCCCAGTTTATCATGTTTCCTTTCTGCTTCTCTGCCAGCATTACATTACATTCCGACAGTTCCCCCCACCATTCATATGGTTATCTACTCACCTTGGCTTTAGGTAACATCTTTCCTCCTGTCTTTGTCCCCCAACAACCATCCTTCAAACTGAACATTTCACCTTGTCACCATACCCACTACTTCTGCATTTCTACTAGGATTCACAGATATTCATAGCTATAAACATCTGTTCCTAGGAACTTCACTTCATGCTCCATGCATCTGATGAAGTAGACTTGAGTCTACAAAAACTTATGCTAACCAATGTCTTTCTCTCAGTCTCAAAGGTGCTGTAAGACCACTTTGCATACTGATACAGACTAATATGTCTTTGAAAAGTAATTAAAATTACTAAAAATTATGCTTACTCTACGCAAGAATTTAAGTTATGATGATAATGATGTAAAAATAGTTGTATTGCAGTGATAACACACATTTGTTAATCCTTTATTATAAAATGAATAAATTACAAGTCACTAGTTATTTGTATTGAGTTACTTCCAAGTTCTGCTCTTGAGAAACTGGTTTGTCTGACATATTGCTCAAACTGGAAAATGTGGCATGAGGGAGCAATTAGAGAATAACGGCTAAGTTCCTCATCAGGAATCAGGGGGTTTTTTTTGCCTCATTTACATTTTCTTCTCAGGAGTATTATTATTTGTGCACTGTCTGTGAAGACAGAATCTGAAGTGGAGTTCCATTGCTCCTTTTCAGTGCTAATGGTTGCACTGTGTATATAAATATGGATGTTTTCTTACTTTTGTTTTGGTTAGGACGATGAGAATGAGTCTCGGTTGGTGATTATCATCTGTACTTAAACTTTTTAAAATTTCTTTTTTTTTCCTTTTTGAAGTTTTCAAACACCATCATTCTCATCCTCATGTTTTGGTATTAATATCATGTTATTAATTCCTAGTCATAGCTAATTTGCATGTCTGAAGAAAACAATATGAAAGGTTTGGTTAGGTATTTCTGAAGAAGACAACAACTATTCTGTTTTATGTATGATTATTTCTGTGTTACTTATATGCTGTTTACCTGGAGGTTATGAAGTCTGCATATATCTGTTTTATGTATGTTTGTTTCTTTTGTACATTTTGATTATACTCTTTTGTACATTTGATTATATTCCAATTTGCTAGTTGGCTTCTTTCTTTGTTCAGTTGGTTAGGTTTTTATGGATGGAGTGCTGAGGTATATTTCTCTCTCTCTCTCTCTCTCTCTCTCTCTCTGTGTGTGTGTGTGTGTGTGTGTGTGTGTGGTTCAGTGCAGGAACAGTCAGACTAGTATCTCCCTTTTTCTGAAGCCACCTCAGCTGCACAGAGAGTAAAGCCCCCACTACCAGATTCATTGTTTTAAAGCCCCTGCAACTAGGATACTGCTATCCAACATGGTTGCGTCTAGTAGGTTACCCATGTGACTCATGCAATATATTCCCATTTAGGTAAAGTATATGACGAAAAGAAAAGAAACTGGAATGCTAGAAAAGAAACTTCAATGGTACCAATAAAATTAACCATCAAGTAAGCAAATCCACATCCTGTAAATAAAAATTAACTTGTATGAGAACTTCTTTTATCATTCCATATAGAACAAGCCATGAAGTTTGAATTGATGGTGGCATCAAGTTAGAGAAATTGATCATCCTTAAAATATCTCATCAAACACAGTATCACAGACCACTGCAGAGGTTTAAATACATATATGGATCAAAACAGATAAACAGCTTTATCATAGAAGGATAAGGAGGAGGAGACCCAATGTCCTGTGACTGTCCTGCTGTCTTTTAAAGAAAGAAAAGTTGCAATGTAGCCAACAGTAGGGAACAGTGCAAGGTGATCACATCATGTACAATGTATTGTCTCCATTTCCAATTTAAGCTGAAGCACAATCAAAACCAAAGTTCTCAGGAAGTTCAGGTATGTTTTACAAAGTTCAGATATATGTTCACTGTTCTCTCAATCAAGCTTTTCCTATCCAAGCCTCCCTTAATGGACAATAGCAAAATAAGTCCTTGATTTTTTTTTTCATCCTTCTATGCAAGGATTAATAATTAACTGCTATTTTCTGCAAGCTGGTGGGAAAATGAACATTTCTATAAAGTCTCCCCCAGCCCATATTCAAGGTGTTCCAGAGAGATTATCCTGTGGTGAAATACATATTTATGTGCATATATTCCAAAACATGTTTTCTGTACTTAAAACATATTTCTTATGCAGAAAACCTTTGTTTGTGTGTGTGCAAGAAAAGGTCAAATGTATTTCTCCACAGATTTGATACTTGGATATAAAATCATTAATACAAACCCTATGACAATGATTCCAGTCTCACAATAATGATCTAATCATAATCAGAATGTCATATTCAATGATAAAAGCGGACATGATTTATTGATTCCTCCAGTCTATCATCAGAGTCCCAAATTCCTTTTCCAAGTAAGGAAGTTGGCCAGTTATCCAAAGCTGGACTATGGCTTCACTGTCTGGCATTCTTCTGGCACAAGCCTGTCACTCAAGCAGAAAAATCTGGACTCCTATGGCAAGGCCTAAATAAGACAGAGCTCAGCCTCAGCGTCACTAGATGTTCATATAATGCCTCATGAGATGACACTCCCTAAATCTTATAAGATGCAAAGACCACACCTTACAAAGCAATGATTGGAGTCCCTGGCCCCAATTCTTCCAATTACAGGACTTAGGATCTTCTCCTCCTTCAAGCCAGTGCTGCTGAGTGTGATGTAGGCATTGTCCTTCCACCTCTGCAAATTCCTCCCCCTAATAACAAATCTTTTCACTCTAAGATGTTGAGGTTGCCACCAAGCACATGAATTAGATATTTAAAGGGAAGCGGAGGAATTAGTTTTGGAACTCAGTGTGGGGATAAGAAGGTTTGGAAGAGTAAACCAGGAATTCTTCTTGGATTTTAATCTGAGGTGGAACATAATTTAGGATTCACTGGACTCTTTCTACAAGGTGAATTTTCTTCCTGATATACTTTTACAAGGAAGAATCTGGCTAATTTTGCTCAAATCACTTCAATAAATTTTGCAAGGGAGCTTAGTTCTCCTTGGTTACGAGTTTCAGTTTCTAGCCAAGTACAACTGTGGCAAGTTCACTTAAGATTCAACATCCACACAGTTGGATGTTTATTCTAATTCATTAAGTTTTGTAGTTGAACAAGCACAAATAACAGATGCCTCTGGGGTGATAAGAAGGCACACAGTATATGCAATGAACCTAGTGATGCATAATGCAAGGCAAATATGCTGATCAGTTGCTTTCTATGAAAATTTCCAGTATCTTTCAAAATATTGTACAGCTAGCTATTATATGCTTAAATAAATTCACAATGTATTTACCAATCCTGGAATTCAGAAGGATCTAATTTAGAGAGATAGAAGACCAAAGTACCTTGCCTCAATAAAATATTTACATGGAACAAACGTTTAAGTCACAGGTTTCTGGTAATATTGAATCATGAGAATATTAGAATGTATATTGCTTTCCATGAAAACATTATTTACCCAGGGAAATGCTGCATGTTATACTTCCTGTTTTCAGTAAAGAATAGAGTTAATTCAACCAATCATACATTTTGAGAATTTTTATATACAGAAATGTCAACCCAACCTCCCTATTCAGAGTTAGAAAGTTGCCTGCAAATTGAAATTGCTAGGTTCAGATTCCATAATGCACCAAACCATCCATTCAATTACAATTCTTGGAAATATCAAGATGTACATTACAAATGTTACTTAGCCTTTGCATTGTGCTTTAAAAGGGTTGGCAGTGCTTAAACAAGAAACTGGAAGTCTATGTGCTACGCTGTATTATGGGAACACAAGAGTGAGTTTTAACAAGTATTGGGAAAGCTATATAGAAAACGGATCAACTTCCATTTTTAAAACAATGTTCTATAACACAGAATAAGTCTTCGGGAATCTAACAGTAACTTTCAGTTTCTGTTTGTAGACCCAAATGATAAATAAAATAAAATTGCAAAGCAAGTAAATTTTGTTCTTGTCAAACACACACATATGCACACACACACACACACACACTTATTTTTTTAAAAAAACAACAACACTGCACTTCTATAACAAACCTATTCTATTGAGTCTGTATCTTGAAGAAAATTGACCTGATTTGCATTTCTCAGCCTATTTAATAGATGAGTATATAGTTATCCTTTGGTTTGTGCAGTTCTCCAAAATGTGTGATGTAATTGTTATCCCCCAACTTTTATTCTGCCTGCTACACAAAGGTTTCTGATAGGTCTACCCTTCACCTATTGGTCACTCCCCCAAAGTGTTCACAAAGCTTTTGAACTGTTCTCAACAGCTGAAGCTTCCATTTGTCACCAAGAGCAACCTTTGAGTGCTGCTTTTTTTTTTTGCTTCCTTAGTGCTATAATGTCTGAAATAAGCAAGTGTGCTATGCAGACTAAGGCCATTTCCAAATGGCATTACAGTCTCATTAACGAGATGGAATGGCAGCGGTCCATGATCCGTGCTTCTGCATGATGTCATCGTGGTCCCACTGCCATTCCTCCCCCACCCACTGTGATCACAGGATATTTGCTTAACGCAATAAATTCATTTAGCACCCGCGATCATGCAATGCTCCCATCCTTACCTGCCATGTGGAAGGGCAGGAAGTGCAATGGAGGTGCTTCCTTCCCCAGCGCAGCATGGGCAAGACCCCAGTTGTGCTAAGGAAGGAAGGAGTGTGTTACTCATGCTCCTTTTTTAAGAGATAGAAGATACCTGTGATCTACAGCTCCTTCTTCTCTAATCCATATCTACTTCAGTTCGCTGTGGCAGCAAAAAGAGATCTGAGAAAGCAGGATGGAACCTTCCCACCTGACCTCTAGCCCATATTTAAAAACCGTGTGTGTGTAAATGGGACTCTGCACAGGCTTGGAACTCAGAGGTCCTGCGTGAGTCTGCACTGAGAGAATAAAAAGAACCTTGGAGGAACAGTATCAAAGACAACATTTTTTTCACTAGGCCAGAGAAGAGAATAAGCATAAGAATGAACATTTGGCAACAGACCTATAACTATAAGCCTGGAGGGGACATTTTTAGTTTGTTCATTTCAGCTCAGTTCAGCCAGCTGGAAACCTGTTACACTGTTGAAACCTCAGCCTTTCCCTCCAGATTTTTGAACAAAAGAAAGTTACAGAGTTCATGGTGTGTGAAGGGGAAGAAGGAAGGAAGGAAGGAAGGAAGGAAGAAAGGAAGGAAGGAAGGAAGGAAAGAAAGAAAGAAAGAAAGAAAGAAAGAAATCTCCCCACCTCCAGACTGTTACTTTAGAATGCAATAAAAGATTTATTTCTTTTAGAGCAGAAGGTTTTATTTTTCTTTTTAGAACAATACTAGTTCAAAAGACTTGTACATACACCTAATTTATCTTCTGTTTCCCAGTCCTGTTTTGTCAGAATAAACAAGCAATTTGACAAGCAGCCTTAAAGAGCAGTCAAACACACTTCTCTCTCCAAAAGCAGACTCTTCATGTTTTTCATACTGATTGCTTAGTGCAGAGATACAATATTAGACACACTAGTTGGACATTAGAGGCATGAAATTCCCAAATATTTTGAAGTCATGGGTGGGAAGGTTGGTTCTTTTCCGTGGGTGGGGAGGAAGGAACAAGAATCAGAAATTTGGAGGGAGGAAAAGGAAGCAATAACAATTTTTACATAAAGTCTAAAATGGTAACACTGCTTTAGCAACATGAAATATTTCATTCATAGTTAAGTTATAAAATTGTACTGTTTAGCATATTTATGAAACTCAAAAATATAAAAAAACTAAATTTTATACAAGCAAAACTGTGAATATCCACTCTACTGAAGAGAGATCTTATAACGGCTGTATCCTATGAAATCCAAACACATCTATCTCAAGAGGATTTTTTTTTTTGGTCATCTGAGAAGTAGAGGGAAATGAGAACAGAAATTGCAAATTTAAACAAAATAAAATACCACTTTGACAGAAGGCCATTTCTGTACTACACTATTATAGTGTTATTATTCCACTTTCAACATCCTGTGGAATTCTGGGGTTTGTAGTTTACCAAGGCCAAAGAGCTCTCCAGCTGAGAATTCTAAATGTCCCTCCCTAAACTGCAAACTCCAGGATTCCACAGGATGTTGAAAGTGGAATAATAACACTATAACCGTGTAGTGCCGAAATGGCCACAGTTTTAAGCATCAGCCTAATAAAATATACGAATATCAGTCTTGACCTGACATTGAAAATATTTAGCTCTCCTTCTCCTCCAGTTGTGATGCAATTTTGTTTTCCTGAATAGTTCTTGAAACTTACAAAAAGACTCTTATATATTAACTAAAGCTAACAATCTTTCTAATGTTATAGTTCCAAATATTTGGGAGGTGTCTGCAGACCACTTTTTAGAATGGTAAAATGCATTCATATATAGCAAAGGAATCATGCAAATTCTAGTTGCTTGAGTGGCCCAAAAAATCCACCAGTGATGTTAATTCATCACTAATGTTCACTAACCAAAGCTTAAAAATTATTCCTCTTCCACATCGGTTCATTTATGGGCCAAACAAAACAGAATCTTGCAGACATTTTTTTTTCAGAGTGGGTAAGCAAGTAGAAAATTCAAGCTAACCTGTACATGCAAGAAAACATATGATCTCTTTTTGAGCCAGTTTGTAGCCTCGTGTATATAGAATATAAACATTAAATTTAAACATGTACAGAACATAAGAATCAGACTGGTCAGGAAACTTTGCAGTTTTTTTTGCATATAATTGCCTTTGCTGGACTTCCTCCATTCAATGAAAGGATGTCATGTACCACTTAGATTCAAATATTTCAACATGGAATAAACGGAAAAAATAAAAACTACACAATGGATAGAAAATACACAGATAAATGTACTATGTGGTCAACAAAAAAGATGTTAGTTTGGACAAATAGGGAAGGTTAGCATCAATCGCTGAATGAACGAATGAATGAATGACAGAGGAGGGAAAAAACCCCTCTGATTAAATATGTTCTATTCTGGAACAATTGAAATGCTTTGTAAGATTAGTCTTTACATGTTTTATAACAGTGAAAGTACATGACATTTGGTAAAATTCTAATGCCAAATATGAAGCCTAAAGACTTTTAAATCAGCCTGCAATATATCTGGTAGAAGAAAGCCAGATTATTTAACAATCCAGATCCAGACTTGCATGACATGAGGCATTGTGGAGGAGGACCCGCCTTTACTGGCCAATGATGGAGGAGAGGCCAGTTTTGATGACATCAGGCACAATGCACCATGACATGGCATTTGGAAGTGGAGCTAGGGGGGTTATTAGCTCTATTTGTTAGGCTCATTGATCTTTTAAATTTTGTGTATAGGAGTGTGTATGACAAGCAAGATAACTATCCCCTGATGCCCTTAAAGAGGAGGGGTGATTTGGCCAGACATTTGCCTTCCGATTATGAGACCATTTTTTTTCCACACAGTGTCTTTGACAGCCTTTTCTTTCTTTCTTTCTTTTTTTCCTTTTTGGTGCCTTGTGGGTTAGTGAGATGGTTCTGTTGTCTAGAGGAGATGTATCAAGTCAGGCATTGCAGCTGACAGATTTAACACTTTCTGGACTACAAGCTATATGGTTGATCTGTACCTTTAAAACAGATCAGATGGGGAAAGGGTTTAAGGTAACATTGGGATTTGTCACAATAAAGCCTTATTCCTTTTTGTGCATTACATAATTATGTGAGAATTAGGGGACCTAGGCCAGATCCTTTATTTTTCAATGAAGACCTTTCTCCTCTTACCAAATACCACTTTTGGTACATTACTTCCAAGGTCTTACAGCAGTGGATCTTCAAGGGGTTAAATCTGAGACCCATTCAGTTTGGGCTGGGGGCAGCTTCAACAGCTTTCGCCATGTGCCTTGGTGTGGGAACAATGCAGTGTATGGGTATTCGGAGATCCCATGCTTACAAGAGATATGTCTGCTCTCTCAGTTGATGAATTGTCCGGTTCTATTTTCTAACGTTCTTGTATTTTACAGGTTCTATGCTTTTGTCTGAAAAAACGGAGGGTCTTGATCTGTGACCATAGACTACTAGGTGGTGATTTTTGTACTCAGTTTGGGCTGACAGACCAGGCCAAGAGGGCTTTGGTGGCATGGTTTGTTGCCTCTATTCCTTGGAGAGGGCAAGGGCCCTGCTCCTCACATTTTGGTCCTTCACCAAGGAAGGAAGGACCTGAGTTTGTTGAAAGACAAGGCCCTATCCTTCAGGCTCAAATTTTCAGATCATACAGAATAGACAGCAGAAATAATATTAACATGACCAGACATTTTGTCTGGCAGGGTGAAGGTGATACCTGATGCATTGATATAGCCCACAAAAGGGTAAATAGGAGAATCTGTAATGCTCTGAACAGGGGGTTGGGTCGCTTCTTCCCATATTCCAATACAGTATTGCAACTAGGGGTGAGAGCCCTTTTGGCAAGTCTAGAGGGGGCAAAGGACTAAGCAGATGCTTGTTCCTTGTCTATAAGTATTTTTGCATGTTACCTTTTCGCGCTGCTGGGTTGGGGTCCTCGCACGAGAAGGCTTGGAAGGAACGCTGCTGCTTCCCTGCCGCGTCCCTGCTGCTTCGGGTCTGCAGCTGCTTCCTTGTTGCGCGAGCGCCCTGCCTCTTCCATTCGCAGTGGAGCCTGGGACCTTGCAGGCTGCACTGAGGAGAGGATGCACAACCGGCCCGGCTCCCGAGGCACCGCATTGCATTGCCCAATGGCGCACCATTTTCGGTTTTAAGCCGAAAATGAAAAGATGCGTGCCCGCTCTGCATCCGGCCCTTGAGCGTTGCGTAAATGTGAGTGCGTCATGCAGACAGCTCCTCACATTTACGTGATGCTCAAGGGGCCCTCTCACTTCCAAAACGCCATGCGAAAAGGGTCTATGACAGGTATTGGGGGAAGAAATAAGAGTTACAGTGAACACTTTGGAATCTTTTTGGTGAAGGGCAGGGCTGTAGAACTGCATCTTTAGATCCTGAGACCTAGTGCACGGGAAAGAAGACTACCTTTGGGGCTGGTCTGGGGGGCTTTTCCCTCACTGAAGTCCTAAGACTTGGGGGTGAAGTTCCTTGGATCTGCTTTCCAATAGATGGCCAGAGAGGGAGCAACCCTGCTACTGGGTTGTCCTAGGGGCTCCGGTGATTCACCCAGGAGAAGGCTGAGGAGGTTGTCAGAGGTGAGGCCTGGCCTCCGCTGATCCTGTGCTAGGCTGCCTCCGTCTTTTGCACCTTTCAATTTGCTTTAAATAGAGTCTAACTGAAAAAAAGTGGCCTTTTGCCACGCACTTCTTTGTGTTTGCTCTCATTATTTCATGATTGCTCAGCAATACAATCCAGACTTCTGTAGAAGAGGACCTACTTTTGCAATTCTCTGTGTTTAGTCTCATTATTCCATAGTTGGTCAGCAAACATTTCTCCAGGTAGATGCTAGAAGCTTCCTGCATTCTTGATAATGGTATCATGGTGTGCACCGTGTCCTCTTCTGTATTGACCACAATAACAGAAATGGTATTGCTTGGTGGTTATGACGGTATACTGATGCCATTCAGCATCACCTATAGTGAGGTGAAATAAGGTTTTGTGGTCTGATGTTTATGTGCTTTCTCAATAACTATATACGTCACATTAGTAGCTGTTTAAAGATCCATTTTTCTCTTTTAAACGTAACAGGGGGCAAATCAAAGGTACTTTTCTGCCATTGACTGTGCAAGTGGCCCTAAGGTGGCAATTCTCAAATCCCCTTCTGGAATTTAATACCTTTGAAGTCACTGGGATTGTTACAGAGGAAGCCATTTGATGCATATTGCTGAGTTAAAATAGAGGAGTTAGTATTTCTCCTGACAGTGCTAAAAAGTTCTGAAAAGAACTTAAAGAACAGGAAATTCTTTCATGTAAACCACAGTTCTCCATCATTAGGATGTGTGGGCTGAGCTCCTTTCCTCAATTTAGAATCCAGAAGATGGAGGTCTGCAGGGTGACAGGTGGTTTGCCCTGTCCTCTTCTCCTACAAGCAGGCAATTATCTCTATGCTCAGAATTTTGTCCAATACTTTTCTAACCTATTTCAGAACACTTTCAGACTTAAACTTAACAGGAATCCAGGAGCTCCTTCATTTTTGACTTTAAAGTACAGAAAATACCGTTCCGTCTATCCTAGAACAACAACAAACATTAATTGCAGTTTCATTCATAATCCATTTGAGCCAGGAATTAAAGCTAAACCTAGTGATTTAGACAGCTGAATCTACGGCAGCCATTTAACAACAATAGAAGGTAACATGGAACCAAAGAATGTTTGCAATAGATCACTGGACATTAATGAGGTACCACTAATCCTTACTTAATTTGAATGGGAATGAGTTTTGATGCAGGCACAAAAATGGAAACAGTAGCTGCATAGCATGCCTTTTCTTTATCATTACACAGCAGTTGCTCATGGAATATATTTTCTGCTATATCATACAATAAAGCTGAGAAGCCTCAGTAGCTCTAGCTCCGCTGACTGATTTGAGGGAAAAAAAAGTCCACAGAAATCACTTCAAACCAGTGCCTACAACTGGGCATTTAAAATATTTGAAGCACTTGGGCTGCTTATCTTAAAGCATGTGGTAAAGGAGGATTCAAGTATGCCAGGTTTTTTTGTTTTTTTTTTAGCTATCCCTCATTCATGCCAACACATTGATATGTATGAATGGCTATGTAGCACAAACATGCAAAGACAGTATGTAGAAAGAATGATGGCAAAAGTGATAGGTGGAAATCAGGTTCACTGCTTTTGCTTTTAATGCAAGTGGGCAACACAGCCCTCCAAGGTTTTTTCTGTGGCCCTTAACCACCCAAGCTCCCTTGGGGAAAAAAAAAAGGATTGCAGACTTAGGCATCTGAACCTGCACAAGTCCTCACTATACTAGATACTGTAGCTGGATCTCTGCTAGGGTTAAATTCTTTGTTTGGAAGCCACATGAAGAAATTCCTTGGCTTTCCTTGTTTGGCTCCTCTCTGTCTCTCAAAAATAGTCTGGTAGAGAGAGCAAGTAAAGCAGCAATGGGCATCTTAACAGTTTTCTCCCAACCCTTTCCACTGCCCATTATTTAGCCATGTCAGGTGCGGATCTGGAAAATGTGGGTTGAGGGGAGACCTCCTCCCTCCTAAGAGGAATGTCTTTGAAAACAACACAAAGATGATCCTACAGTAGGCAGAAAAATGATTATTCATTCTCCACAATAGCAGTGAGTAAATTAAACAGGCACATCCTTAGCTGATGATGATGATGATGATGATGATGATGATGATGATAATAATAATAATAATAACAATAATAATATTTATTTTTATCCCGCCTCTCCACATGGATCGAGGCGGCGAACAACATTAAATACATTAATACATTAAAAACATTAAAAAACATACCCAATCCTCCCCACCCACCAATCCACCTAAAACCAACCCCCTAAAACACACTACAATCAATCAACTATTAAAGGAACAGCAAGACAATTGATGGTAGGAGATGGAAATGCTTGGAAGGCCTGTCGGAAGAGATCAGTCTTGACTGCTCTTTTAAAGCAGTCAAGACTGGTAATGTGCCGGATCTCCTCCGGCAGGCCATTCCACAACTTGGGAGCGATAGAAGAGAAGGTCCTCTGTGTAACTGCAGCCAGTTCTGACTGGCTGCAGTAAATTCCTCCCAGAGGACCTTAGTGTGTGGGGCGGATTGTATGGGAGGAGGCGGTCCCGCAGGTAGGCTGGCCCCAAGCCATGTAGGGCTTTAAAGGTAATGACCAACATCTTGTACTGTGCCCGGAAACTAATAGGCAGCCAATGGAGAGACTTTAGAATTGGTGTTATATGGTCAGTTTTAGGTCTTCCGGTGACCATCCTGGCTGCCATATTCTGAACTAATTGAAGCTTCCGGACTAAGCACAAGGGTAGCCCTATGTAGAGCGCACTGCAGAAGTCAAGCCGTGAAGTTACCAGCACATGTACCACTGTTTTTAGGTGTTCCAGTTCCAGGAAGGGGCACAGCTGGCGTATCAGCCGAAGCTGATAACAGGCACTCCTGGCCGCCACATCTATTTGAGCTGTCATCTGAAGTGACGAGTCCAGGAGCACCCCCAAGTTGCGAACACAGTCTTTCAGGGGAAGTGTGACCCCATCTAGGACTGGTTGACAGACCTCCATACCTGGGCTAGGGCCCTTAACAGCCAGTACCTCCGTCTTATCTGGATTCAGCTTCAGTCTGTTTTTCCTCATCCAGTCCATTACTGCTGCAAGACATTCGTTCAGAGGCAAGATGCCACCCTTAGTTGATGCTGTTATCCAAGGCACGGAGAGATATATCTGGGTGTCATCAGCGTACTGATAGCACCTTGCTCCATGCCTCCTGATGATCTCTCCCAGCGGTTTCAAGTAGATGTTAAATAGCATTGGGTACAGGACAGCGCCCTGAGGGACGCCAGAATTATACACATACACAGACTAACAACAGACACAATATGATGAGCTTCCTATAAAATTTATGAGACAATAAGTAAAATGAGTGAGAATTACAGTTTGGGTTGCTGGACATACTTGAAAAATAGAAGGAAATGTGTGAGTGTGGTGAACATTGTGTGTGAGTGTGCGTGTGTGTGTGTATGCCTCCAAGTCACCAGTCAACTTACAGAGACCCCATGAACTTACCCACATGTAAAAAGCTACATGACAACATAGTTTATGTTGAAATAGCTTTGGTTAGCATTTTTGAAGTTAATTACACTTCCAAATATGAATGAATAGCTAGCCAAGGTGGAAAAGATCATAGTATTGCTGAAACTGGCTGGTGATATCTAGTGACCTCTATTAATGGGTGGCTGAATGGAGATAATGAGAATTGAGCAAGTCAGTCCTTTAACAGCAGCTCCTGGTGGCTAACTGGCTTGCTTGCCACACATGGCCACATTGCTGTTTTGGTCCTGCATTAAAAAGATAATGAATCATTGAGAATACTCTAATTATCATTGGGAATGTGAGGAATTTTGTTTAATTCTTCTGGAGTTATGCACACTACATTGCTCAGAAAGTGAACCATTACTTTGTTACACAGTTTCTTTGTTTAAATTGCCTCCAGTGTTTCTTTAATTGATTTCTAAAGAACCACACACTTAGGCTAATTTTAGATTATTATTTTTACAGATAATTGCCAGTCACATTGTCACTGTTACAGATAATTGCCAGTCACATTGACACGGGTTGATTTACATGAAATACATATAGTTACTGAGATAATGTATCTGTAATGAAACTCATTGTTGTTTTGTCATTATATATGAAACTCGCAGGTATTTCACTGCATTTCTCATGTTATTATACTTCTGAAACCTACTGCCTCCCTGTGACGGAAGGGTTTGACTAAGGAGCTTCTGGATGCTCCACAAAGACCTTCCATTATGTGCTTAATCCCACAAACCCTTGTGATTCTTAAAAACTGCTTTGGTAGAATTTGACCACATGTCAATGTTCAGGAGACAATCTGATAATTTTGTGAGGTGTTTCATGAAGACATGATGAACTAATTTTTAGGAAAGAACCATAGGAACACTTAAAATGTTTGCACTGTGTAAGTATGCATGGGTATAGTGGTACATGGGTACGAACATTTGATGTAGCATAGAAATAATCTTGAAACAGTTAGGCCCTTTTCGCACGGCATTTGCCATGCGAAAGGGCCCCTCGAACATTGAGCAATTGTGAGGAGCGATCTGCACAACGCACTCACAATCATGCGATGCTCCAGGGTAGGGCAGGCGCCACTTGTGCAGTTTTTCATTTTCGGCTTTCAGCCGAAAATGGTGTACAATCACGCATTGCTCCAGGGCCCCACACACACTTGCCATGCGTGCGGAGCCTCTGGAGCCATGGCGGTGATTCTTCCTGCCCCAGTGCAGCCTGGGAAACTCCCAGGCTACGCTGTAGAAGGAAGACGCGGGGTTTTAACGCTGCCTGCTCGGGAGCAGGCAGCTCGTGCGGAGCTGAGGCAGCGGGGATGCGAGAGCCTCTTGCTGGAGGCTGCTCATGCAATCTCCCCACCCCAGTGCTGAAAAAAGGTAAGGTGCGGAAAGGGCCTTAGAAAAGAAGACAAAATGAATGAAATAACCAACTGGAACAAAAGTGGCAAAGAACATTAAAAATGTTATCAAGGCATTTTAAAGACATTTTTAAAAGGCTTTTTTAAATCAGTAGTACTATAAAGTGGGACAGAAAGAATATTTGAAATTATTTGAAAACATGTTTCTCAAATGTCAGTTGAACCTGAAGAGAATTCTAGATTGATGAGAATCTTTGCAATTCGAGACTTATTCTGTGCAAACTTCATACAAGTATTTTCTGCAAATATTTTCTACATAGAAAATGCTATTTCCTGAGCAGAAAATGCTGTTTTCTACACAACCTCCTCCCACCAAAATTCCTGCAGAAGTCATGAATAACCTACGAAAACAGCATTTTTGAAGGACTTCTTGCAACAGGAAGAAAAAACAGAATTGGAAGAGAATTGCATGCCTTGCTTTGTGTGTGTCTCTGTGTGAAGTGGGGCAAAGAAGAGACGGAATTACAGCACTCATGTGAAATCTCTATTGTTTGAGTAAAGGCAATGGGTTAGGAATGAGATCAAATCATACATTTACCAATAATGAAGTCTAATACTGTTTACATGTACAGCTAAAACTGGAAATGATGCTACAGTCTCATGATTGTAATGATAGGCATGATCTTATGACACTTAAGGAGAAGAAACCTTACAGTGAAATAGGCATATGTGCAATATCTGAGTTAGAAAGGGGAGGTGAGATTTTTTAAAAAAGTTTTATGAGGCTATTTGCATGACACAATCTGAGCCTTATCACATCAAGGAGTCATACTGCCAGAGCAATGTATTATTCCTGGTTCGGGATCAGTCCTATCACATGACATCATTGCTCACCAGCAGCTATTGCACTGCAATCCATTTGCAATGTGTCTTTTTTCATGCTGTAAATAATATGTTAATGATTCCCTTTCCTGTAGCAATCCAGCTAGCTGTGGGAATGGAGCTTCCTCATAGTGCTTCCTTCCATAGGTGATCCAGTAGTTGGCGTGGCGCGGTTATCACAATCTTGCAGATTTGTACGCCCTTGCATCATGACATTAGAATGTTATTGTACAAGTACAGTGTAATTTTAAAAAAAAATTTAAAAATGGAGCAATCATGAGGTGTGGGGCACGGAAAAGGACTCACCAATGACACTGTAATGCAGACGGAAGAACAGTGTGAATGATGCTACGAATCCACAGATGTCAACGGGGTGTGATAGAGAGCGTTAATAACTTGATATCATCATGGGAATGGCTATAGTTGGATTCCCATGGAACAATGCAGGATTAAGGTACAGTGTGATATGGCTCTTTGTCTAGCTTAGGACAGAGAAGGGTTAATTTAGAGCCCTCAAGCCAAATCCTTGAAAAAAGTTAATGAGGAATATGACTCCAATTACCTACCGCCAACAGGGATCTCATGCTGATTAAATTATTCAGCATGAGTGAATACTACCATGCAAAGTTCTGTTCCCAGTGTTACATCTTGGAGTTGGCAAACAATATCCTTTGGGAAATATTTCCCCTGCACAATGGCAGCTTCTACACCTATTCTCTCTTTGGTGTGTAGAAGATTTTGGGAAAGTCCTATATTGTTCCAACTCTTAAACATACCACTCTATTCCCCTACTCCTCTTAGTAACTCTTGAACTTCAGATTGCTTAACCATGATCCTCTCAGCATTGTGAGTTTCTATCCGAATCAATATCTTCTCATTCTGATATGACTGTGCTCTGTTAGCTAGATAGTTGTACATTATGCATTACTGTTTGCCATTTATGAATATCCATATTTGCTATTCACCAATGCAATTATTGTGTATATTTTGACTCTCGTGGGTCCAACAAAGCTTCCTTTTAGATAACTCTCTGTGGATTAGACTTACTGAGTCCATTCTGCCTAAGATGTGCCATTGCCAAAGGGGGAAAATATCCCTTACAAACATACATTCTCAGAATATGTTTGAGTTTATACTGGTACTCTGAGAGCATGCCTGGTAACAGATGGCAAAACTTGCCAACAGATACAAAAGAAATGACTTAGATTTCCTGATGCTATGCATGGTGTTCATGAAAATATTATAATCTCATCTTATTCATAAAATGTCTCCATCTCTTCATTAAAATTATGAACAAATAAATATGCTGACTCAGGAGCAACATTTGACTTTGGATTATCAAATCTTAAGTACAAGTACACAGTCTTCCATGGATTTAGGAAGAACTATTTACTTCCTATCCTTGCTAACACTAAGTGAGAAATTTCAGGGATAAAAATTGGTCTTTTCCTAAAAGACATGGTTTATGACTGATTTTAGGTTTCTCACAGCTTTCTGGCAGAGTGGCAAACGTCACACAGTAATAATATACATTAAGTGAAAATGATGAAAATATGGTTTCAGAGTAGTGCTTCATACTGCTCTAATCATAGACATTGCAGGAAACAACTTCATACTGTTTAAAACTGTCAATTAAGTAACTGAAGCAAAAAAAAATCTACAGTCAGATTAGTAAGAGATGATCTATTTTTTTGATTAATCATTTCAAAGCAGGAAAGAATAAAAGAAACATTAACTTCAATCAATGATCATAATCAATAACAACAACAAGTACAACAACAACAAAATGGTGGGATAAAAGATAAAGTTCCAGATGAACCTGTCACCTAGCACACAAATATTCAGTGCAAGCAATTGTTTTATAAAATAACTAGTATATTTACCTGGCATTGCCCAAGATTTTATTTTCCTCTTAAGAACTCACCAAACTGTCTTCTCCAGTACTTGTAACTTTCCCCCCATATTTCCCAATGCAATCTGTATTCAGAGTTATTTACATACACAGTTTGAGTTCCTGAGGGAATACATTGTCCTCCTTCTTGCTGCTAGGCCTTATCTCCATAGCAACTGACCTATTCCAGTACCTGTAACTTATCCCCATATTTCCCAATCCAATCTGTATTCAGAGTTGTAACCATACCTCTGTTGGGTTTCTGAGGGAATACATTGTCCTCCTCCTTGCTGCAAGGCCTCATCTCCATAGCAACTGGTTTATTCTAGTAGTTGGAACTTTTCTCCATATTCTCTAATCCAATCTGTATTCAAAGTTGTTAACATACAAAGGCTGGGTTCCTGAGGTAATACAGTGTCTTCCTTGCTGTTAGGCCTCATTTCCACAGCAACTGGCCTATTCCAGTACCTGTAACTTTTTCCCATATTCCCCAATCCAATCTGTATTCAGAGTTGTTAACAAACAGAGGTGCAGTTTCTAAGGGAATACAATATCCTCCTCCTTCTTGCTGCTAGGCTTCATCTCCATAGCCACTGGCCTATTCTCTGGATGAGAATTCTAAAGGTCCCTCCCTAAACTGCTAGTCCCAAGATTCCATACAATCTTCACAGCCAGCCAATCATATGAGGTCTTCTTGCCTCACACAGCCAATCATATGAGGTCTTTGCCTGCCTGACGTAGAGAAACAGACAAACTCACAGACAAACATTGACTTTTATATAGTAGATGCGGAAAAGTTATTTTTGCAGTTTTCCACACAGTGATAAATGAAAGGCCCAGGCTTATTCTCAATAATCCCTGGGGACAGGGGGAGTGCGGAAATGGGGTCCAGAAAACAACTTCTGTGCTTTAGTTTTTTACATGGTAGAACACAAAAGATTAACTTCGGCCCCACTAATCTGATGTGAGGAAGGCAGGGGCCAGCATGCAGAATATCATTGTGAAAAAGAAAAGAGCATTTTTTCACATTAAAAAACAGAAAAGGTAAGTTTGCCCCCAACTGATTTCTTGAATGAGAGCCTTAGACAGTCTCAGCTCACCAATAATTGTGCCTGTGTGTGAGTTTTCCAACCTATGTTTGCCAAATTCAGTTTATATTCTCTTCTGTTCATTACGAAATCTTAGATCCACTGCTAAAAATAGCATATAGAGCTTTCTAAGTATGACAAGATTTATTCTATCATCTTTACATATCACTAGTAAGGTTATATGTCTATGAACTCTTGTACAAAATTGAATAATACAAATAATGCAACCATCATGGAGCTGTACAAAGGTTACTTCAATGCATACTGCATTTCATAAGTAGAAAACGATTCTATCATTTCAAGGAACAGATCCGGCCTAAACCATCTCATAATAATTTGAAAGTATTTGCCTTGGCTAAAATAGCAGCTACTCAACTTGTTCACTTAGGAGCAAACTGGAACAAAGTAACGGTAGGGGAAAGTTTCTGACTAAGCTGAGCATTCCTGCAGATGGGATGGAGGAGAACACAGTTTTCATTGACTGCTCATCCTCCTGTCCCCTCAATAAGAGAGGTATAACTGGGAAGCTATAAGGTGAGCAAGTATGAGGATGGTGGGACAGGTTTCTCTTTCTTTCTTTCTTTCTTTCTTTCTTTCTTTCTTTCTTTCTTTCTTTCTTTTTTCTTTCTTTCGTATCCCACTTTTGTCCCAGCACAGCACCAAAGGTTACTTACAGTCAAAAGAAAGTACAAATCCTTTCTGCCAGCAGAAGTATTAAGAACGCCATTTTTCACTAATTTTTTTCTGGAGGGAAGCGACAACTAATTTTAGCAATTTCACTCTTGCTTTGGGAAAATTTTCAAAACCTTACCAGTTCCCAAAAAACAAAACAACAATAACAACAACAGCAACAAAAACAATCAGTACTTTGGGAGTTTTAATGCCTAGAAATATTGCTACACAGAAATATTTTTCTTTCTTTACAAAAGATGGTGTTTCTGTTGCAGAAAATGCAGCATTCTATGCAGAAAATGATGCATAAAATTTGCACAGAGTAAGTCGTGACCTGTAAAGATGCTTATCATTCCAGAATTATTCTCACCAGGGTTTCTCAATGCTCAAGAAGCATGTTTAACCATTTTAAAAAATAATCTTTCTGTCTTTGTCAGGGGACGCTCCCACTGGCACAGTAAAAAGCTGGATTTAACTCAGTGAAAAGAATTGAAAATTTTTTTTAAAAAAAAAAAAAAGAGGTTGGGAGGTGGCTTCTGATATGTTCAAGCAATCTTCATAATTATTTTCTTTGGTAATAGCTGGATTTTGACTGTAGATAAAACAAGAATTACATTTATTTTATGTTGGTGCTGAATCAGGGTTCTTCATGTAGAGATGGGTTCAGCAGCTGAGAATTTCTTCTATTGCTAGGTGGACAGCCCTGTCACCTTTGTCAGCGCTGAGCAAACACATCAACACCAAGCAATTGGGATGACAGCAATGGAGAACTGACAGTGCTGTTCATTGGTTCCATAGTATGAACCAAACCAAACCAAACTAAGAAAAAAAAAGTACCTTCCACTACATGGGTTAGGATGGATTACAAGAGCTTCAATAAGCACATTTTTGCTACTTGCTGGGATTACACATACTGGAAGAAAGAGTGTGATCAAGCACACCATAGGCCAAAATGCATGAGTTTTGGCCTTCTATTCTACTTGTTGTGTCATGAGTTATTCAGGCCCACTTTAGAGAAGATTTTTTTTTTTTGGCAGAGATATAAAAGGTAGTATTTTTCTTCTCTAAATTAAGCATATTTCTCCAAATATGTTTGCACTGATATGTTAATCAGCTTACTCAAGGAGCAAAACATGTTATCAAGGATTATTTAACACTTACCCATTTTATAATTGCACTGTGGGTGTTACTTGACATTAAAAGCAATGTTCTTATCATCTAAATTAAACATTGTAGAAACACATGCAGTCGTTCTGGTCAGACCCATGCCCTAATACCATAATCTTGCATTTCTGATTGAAAGTGTTCAAAGTCACACAAAATATATCGCAAAGTGGATACAGTGTCTAATCCAGCACATGCTGTGTTGAAAATAAAGCCAAGAGTGTTTCATATTATCAGCTGTCATTTTTAGTTCCTCTAAGAAGTATTCATTATCCAATTTTACAGTGGTAGGCCACTAATAATGAGAAAAATAAAGTCAACTCTGAATAAAGGACACATACGCAATGACTGTGCATGAAAAAGATGATATGTATTGACCACCATAATGGCCAATGGTCTCTATGGTTAGTTGATTGATGCAACTTTTGCTGTAAATAAAATTTATATAAGATCAATAATTAACCAAGTATCCTCCAATTTATATTACGTGGCTTGAGTGTATGACATGCCTTATCTATTTGTCCCATCTAATGTACGAGAACTTGTTTTATGCCAAAAGTCCATCTGGATTGAATTCAGTTCTTGGCAGAGGCAAGCACAGAATTCCCATTGGTTGGTGCTTCTGAAACACAGCACAGATTGGGCTCTTGTCCACCATCAAGTGCTGAGATAAATTATATTTTCCCAGTGTCATCTCTGGGACATTTCCAGGCAGAAACACAATATGGGAACCTAGCAAAATAGAACTGGAGCTCCATAGGAGCAATAGGAGTATAGAGAGAGAATCACACCGGGGCTTAAAAAGCCTAGCTGTTTATGAAAAACAGGGCTGCCTGAATGGCTGGAGGTATGCCAGAATCTTGTAGAATCTTATGTTTGAATGATTAGATAAATAATTAACTAAATAATTAATATCAATGTGTGTCAATGGACAGAATGTTATAATTTAATTGAGAATGTAAAGAGATAAGCTAACAAGAATGAAAACTACCCAATCTGTAGCCCTATCAGAGAAGGAAGTCAACCATTAATGTAGTATTAGGTTTCTTTATGTTATTGTTTATGTAGATAGTCATTATCATTTTTTATTGTTGTTCCCATACTGTTTTATGTTGTTTTTCCTTTTATAACTCTTATGTTATTTGCCTGCTTCCTGTAAATATAGTGGAAATTAATAAATATAAATTAAAAAAAAAAAGAATCTAGTAGAATCTATTATTTCCCGCAAAATTCCAAACCTTGGTTTCTTAATTCCAGTCCTGGTTGTTCCTGGTATCTTTCTATTTCAACTAGAACTCATTTTGGGTTCCATTTCCCATCTCTGCCCTCAAAACTTCACAAAACAGGAGACACTGCATATACATGAAACATAATATTAACTAACAGATGTCCAAACATTTAAATCAAAATATACATGGTCATAAGCATAACATCTTTGCCATTTTTAAAAATGAAAACCAATGGCTGTACATACTGTATCTTTACCCTAGGCTGCATTTCAAAATGTTCACATTAAAATGAAAGACTCCACACATAAAGCCAAATTAGAATGTCCAAGGCCTGGAAAGCAGTACTCGCATATATGAGCTCTTCTCAGAATGGTGGAACAGAAATTAAGTAATTAAATCTCATACTTATTATTTCCCCATCAATGGCGAACATCAGAAATTCTAGAAGTAGCTAAGGAAGGAAAGGGACCTAGCTATACTTCCCCCTGTTTCAGCACTGGGTCCCAACAGGTGAGAGGCCTGGATCAATTGCAGCAATTATTACTTGCACTAATAATCCAGCCCTGCCTATATATATCATTAGCTTACAGGAAAATCCTAAAGACATATGATTGTGAGGTATTAGTAGGGAATCACTACTATACTTCTTACAACCTTCTAATTTACTTCTAAAGAAGGACTTGTATTCAGATCTAATCACTGATAAGGTAATGAGATTGTCTTTATCTTCTCTGTACAAAAAAGGCGAGTACAGTAGGCAATTCTTTAAACAGGCATCCTCTCACACCAGTGGTATTCACTTCTTCTTTCCTTATTTAAATAAATAGCAATGCAATGCTTGGGCCAATTATAAATTGCCACTAGATGACATGATACTTAGATAACTGCAGCATTAGTCCACATAACAGGACCTCCTCTTCCCAGAAGCAGGCTATTTTCTGCTCATTCCTTATAGTTACTTTCCTAAATGTGCATTAAAGATCTAGTGTGTTCTGGCCATATTACAGCAAAACAAACAGGTGATGCATTTGGATTGTTTCCTGCTGGCTTTGAAGAATCTTTTAGTGTCCATCCACTCTTCCAGATCAAACACACACACACACAAAATCCCCTTGGTTTCTATGTAAAAGAGAGAGCAGGTATAGAGCAGAATCTTTCCACATGCTGGATGAATTTTATTATATGCACCATAGATAGGTAAAGAGACAGACAGATGAATGGAAAATTCCACAATGGGGGATATCATTTGCACCTCAGAGAAAGACAGAGCAGAAATATGATTTCAGTAAATACATAGGCCAAGTTGCTTCAGACCCACCATATTAACAAAACAGAAATTTATCCTCCTGCTGTCCATCCTCAGATATGTCTATCCGGTTTCTGATCTGCACTTAATGCCTGTTTGTACTCTTCCAACAGTGAAGTATTAAATGTATTATCAGGTTTCAAAGCTCAGATCTTTTCTTTGTCACATGCAGAAAGGAGGTGGGGTTTTAAAAGAAGTGATCTTTCAGCACAGTGGGGTAGCAGTGCCCTAAGCACAGTGAAAACCATGTATTTATAGTTAATAGCAGAGAAATCTTCAATAGTGGAAGTGTGTGTTTTCATTACCGACTGTTTTCAACCTCGCCGTCTCTGTGGGGGGCATGGGGAATGGCAGGCTGCTGAGTGACAAGGACCCCGCATTAACTTCAAGAGAGTATAATTTCTATGGGTACCTGTAGACTTCTTGCTTAAGGTAGGAGCTGAGACCGTGAACCCACACAGAACAAACCATGACAACAGTAAGCAAAGGCTGCGAAGAGCTTTAGCTCAGAAGGTGTTTTGGTTCCTTACAAGACTAGAAAAAACTAGAAAGTCACCAACTTTCATTCTCCCTCTCAAACCCACGCAATGGAGCAGGAAGCTATGGGGATCCAAAACCAAACATTCAGTTGTGAAAGAAGAAAAATAAAATAGAATAAAAATTAAACAACACAAAATGAGTATAACTATTAGCCTGGGCATGCAACTTCAGCTAAACCAAACTGTTTCACTTCAAACCTTGTTGTTCCTGTTTTTCACCTGCAGCCCTTAATGTGAAAGGCTTTTACTTAAAGAAGGCTTTGTGCTTTAATGAGCACAGACTCCATTAATTAACTACAGACTCAGTGTTGCTCAAGCTAATGTTTTTTGAAAATTAAAATGATCTATAAATGGCAGTGACAAGTCTTTTTGCCTACTTATTTGATGAGCAATTCAAATGAAAAATATTTTCCACAGACCATTAAAAAAAAAATCTTTCAGAGGGCCACAAAGCACTTCACTGCAGTTCCTTAATATAATAATGTGTGTGTCTGTTTAACAAAATGTGTGCCAAAAGTATTAATTATTACTCCATCCATATTTGCATACCTATTATTTGATTCTTTGGGCTTCAAAGAAACATAAAGGTTTCACATTCCATTGCCATGGTTCTCTGCTTCAACAATTAGAAAGAGCCAAGGTAAGTGTGGCAACATGAGGAAAATCTGAGATACCTCACGGGAAAACGTTTAGGCTAGGGTAAGGGTAGCCCTCCAGCTGGATTAAAATCCGACTGGATTGAAATTCCTATCAATGGCCGTTTTCTATGGGACCAAAGGGTACTGTAGGCCAGCAACATCTGATTGGACACAGATTCTCCTTAGAGGAAGGAGGATAAATGCCTATCAACAAATACCACAGAATATCAATTACATATAATTATATTATTATTGTTGTTGTGTGCCTTCAGGTTGTTTCTGGCTTATGGCAATCCTATGGTGAATCTGTCACAGGGTTTTCTGGCCTGAAAGTTTGTGATGTGCCCAAGATCACCTAGTGGGTTTCCATGGCCAATCAATTCCCAGTTTCCAGGATTGTAGTTCAAAACTCAAACCACTACATCATGCTGGCTCATATAACTGTATACCCTCTCTTGATCTCCCCTGCCGCATCTTACCATTCTGCTGATCTACCAGCTAGTGAGTACAGTCCAGCCCACAGTAACCATGCAAGACTCTACTGAAGCCAATGGTTAAATTATTATATTTAACGTATACTTAAACACCACTTTTTCTCAAAATGGCTGAGACCTTCCCAAGTCCTTAGTTTGGTTTGCATGATGCTGAAACAAATTATTAAAAAGATGGCCAAACTTGTTTTTATTTCAATGGCTGATTTGATGTGACACAGCGGATAGAGACTAAGACTTTATTTTCATTGTGAGGTTAATGATATTACAAAGGTTTGGCAAGGACTAAGGGGGAAAAACTCCTGCTTTTCAACACTGCAGCTCACAAATGATAGAAAAAACTAATGTGTGTGAATATCCGTGAAAACATTTTATTGTCATCCTTTGTGCTGGAAAAACTTGCATTTTTGAAGAATGTCTTTAAATAATCTCTGGCACCCCTTGTCTGCATCTGTTAAAAGTGCCCTTTCTCAGGTAATAGCCATATTTAAGGCTTCAAAAGACAATAAGAGACTTTCAGAACCATGATGTCACTGAATGTGAAAGTGCCACCTGGAAACAAAAACATTAAAAGCACCATGAGGCATTAAAGAGACCATCTGGCATAACTCGAACTGTCAGTAAACACAAGTGTTCAGATTGATGGGCATATTACGGCTTAACATAGTTGACCAGTTAAAAGGCATAATTGTAATTACCTATTCATTGTAGGGGCTTTATGGCTTGTATGGACTCCATTAACTAACTACAAACTCAATAGAAAGTGTTGCTCAAGCTAATGTTTTCTAAAGTTAAAACTACCAATAACTGGCAGCGGGGAGTCATTTTGCCTACTTAGTTGATGACCAACTCAAGTAAAAAAATACTTTTTGCAGACCATTAAAAAAAATATTTCACAGGGCCACAAACTGCTTCACCACAATTCCCTGATTTAATATTATATGTTTCTGTTTTATGCCCAAATATTAATTATTACTGCATCTGCATTTATATTATAATATTCATATTCTTTGATTTTTCCACATCATTTCTTCTAATGATATGTGAACTTCCCTACATTACAAAAGGAAAATTAGGCTATCAGCCTTCATCATTTTTGCATAACATATCGAGCTTGCATAAGTGATGTAAATTGTGTGGCCCTCCAGATACTCTTAGATTGCAGTTTCCATCATCCTTCACCACAAGCTATGACTGCTGGGGTTGCTGGGAGCAGTCTTCTGGTTGGCCAAACAACCCTCACCCTTCATCTACAAGCGACTTTTACCAGCTCTATTTTTTTTAAACATGTTCCTTTTCCAAAAAACTTTGCCAGATGCTGGAGAATTGTATTTTCACAAAGTTATTGTTGCATGCCTTCAAGTCATTTCAGACTTACAGTTGACCCTAGGGCAAATCTATCCCCTGTGAAAGACTTGTTTCAATTGCCTTTTGGAGAAGCTCCTGGAAACAGAACTCAAGCACAGCACAACACAACCACCAGCATCTTCCCTGGTCAAACACAGAGAGCCAAGTGATAGCCCAAGGTGTTGCTCTATAAATACATGTTCATTTTAAAATTTAATACCAATTCCAGCTCTCCCTAAAGAGCACTATTCTATCACTCCTTCACAAGTTCCTGCATGAGCCCCTTGAGCATCACCTCCCCCACCCAGACCAACTCTAGTGATCTAATTGCTGTGATAGGCCAGGTCAGAGAGAACACTGAGAAACAATTTCACCCCCATCTCTATCTTCTCTCTCTCTCTCTCTCTCTCTCTCTCTCACACACACACACACACACATCCTTATCTGATCCCCAAATGAACAACCAACCAGATCAGGGGAAGCCAAATGGTGTAACCTAGTTCCTTTCCACAGCTTACTGGATCCCAGTCATGTCTTGCAGGGATCTTGGTAGAACCTCTCCTAGAAGAGGAGTGCAATAGGAGCGCTCCTCTCTGCCCTGTCTGTCTCCGCGAATGGAGAAAATACAATGGCGCTGCCTTTTCCTTCTGCAGTGTAGCCAGGCACTGTCCTAGGCTGTGCTGGCACAGGAGGTGCAGCCATTGTGCTTCCAGGAGCTCTGCGTGATCACCAGTCATTGCTGGGTAAAACCCATCAATGATTTACTGTGTGATCATGCAGTCTGGGGATGGGAGAAGGGTGGGATTGGGACAATGTTGTGCATAAGTGATGCACAACACATAAGTGA
This sequence comes from Cyclura pinguis, assembly GCA_030412105.1. Lineage (NCBI taxonomy): Eukaryota > Metazoa > Chordata > Lepidosauria > Squamata > Iguanidae > Cyclura > Cyclura pinguis. The sequence continues at coordinate 241,924,880 of CM059599.1, read as the reverse complement.
TAACAATATCCTTCAGAAAGGGCTCTAGTCCATGCACCCAGCTGATAACAGCTGAGTCATAGGTAGACTCCAAGTATCTTTCTCCATGCCTCAATAAAATTTTCTTGTGTTCAGCTAAAGTAAAGAGATGGAAGGATGAGAGGGAATGGTTAAACTCAACACGGAACAGTTAAATTCTCCCCCACCTCATGGTTTCCCTCCTATGTTTATATGTGTGCCATCCCTGCTCTACTGCAATAGGTAAAGAAGTACTTATAAATCTTTACATTAGTACAATTTGTCCTGAATAACTTAAGCATTCACTACTACTTCTAGTCACAAAGTCCAGTGCACAAAACAATGCTTGTACTTCTCCACATCTCAGCCACCATCTTTTCTGGTTCGGACACCACCTTTTGTGGTTCAGCTCCCATAGATGCCATTATCAGACAGAACAGCCCTGCGCAATGAATTTTGAACTGAGGAACTCTGGGTGAATCCAAGCTGTGTATCTACTAGATAGATTAGCAAAGAGAAAAACTCCAAAGGGGCAGCAGCAACATAACAAATGTAACCTCTCGCACTGAAGATAAGTTAAGCTGCACAAGTTTTATCCAACCCGTCTTTCCATGATTAAATACCCTTTGCAGTATGTATAATCAACAGTTCTGAATCACTGTGTTAATAAATGGCATAAAGTCAACCTTGGAGAAAAATTAGTCTTGCTAACATTAGTCACCTCAGCATTTTACAAATGGGAAAGAGTTTTGAACAATATGCATATCTTATATCAATAGGAAATGCAGGAGTAATACAAAGCAGTAGAATTTAATAGCGTAACTGTTTTCTCTAGCTTCCATGTAAAATCATAAGAGTTACTGCCACATTTACTGTCAAATAATAGCATAAATGTTAATAATCCAATCCATTGTCACAGAAGTAAAGGTATGCTAAACCACAGGCATTCTCACCCCTCTTTCTCATGACAACTCCTCGTACTTTCAGAAGCTCTATAAGTGCAAAATGTCCCTAACTAACACCAATAGTCCCCTTTTCCCTAATTCCCCCCTCCCTACTGTATCTCTGATTTTTCCTGAAGCTTCCCTGACCCAGACTGGCTAGACCTGCAGAATGCTACGGTGTCCAGGAAAGCCCTGTTAAAATAAGAATGTGCCATCATGTCATCTGTTGACTTACATCAACCCAATCTCTCTTCCAAGTATTAACTTGGCTTGGCCTTGCTTAACTTCCAAAATCAGATGAAGGATCTGGTGCCTTCAAGATATTTAGGCACTTAAAGTCCTGTTACAGGAGTGGATTTTTTCTAGGTCCTCACTAAAATCTGAAGCTAGGCTGGTGGTGACAAGAAAGAAGTACTTTCTCCAGTATGGAGTACAATATCTAGTACAATATGCCAGCCAAAGTGCTGGTTTAAAAAAAAAAATCCAAGCATTCCAGTATGATTGTATATTTTCCATTATATTTTAAAGCCTCTATTATAGAACTTTGTTGTATCTTAGCAGTGTTTACTGTGGCTTCTGTGATTGTGATTTTTCATTCATTTTCTTTTTTCATGATTTGATTGTAAATTGTGTGCTACTCTGATAGTCTTGTTGCTGAAGGATTACTTATAAAGAGTCAGACTTTCACTCCAAATTCACTCCAAATAATCACAAACAAATTAAACTGAAAAAGAGAAATAACGTGATAAATTTCTGTTTACATCTTCTGTTTGCCTTTTACACATTGGCCCTGATCCATGGTTACAAGCACACTAAAGCTGGAAGACATTTCCCTTTCATCAATACCAGAGACTGTAGCACTACAAGTTCTTTTTACCATTCATTAAAGGGGGAGCGGGATGAGGAAAAAGTATTCCAGTTTTAACTCAAGTCAGATTCCATATCTGCTAAATGGAACTGCTGACATAAGTTTGTATTGAATGAAGAGAAGGAGAAAGAAGGAGGAGGAGGAGAGGGGGAGGGGGGAGAAAAAATATTAATATTATAATGTGATGTTATACAGACTTGTGAAAAATGTGTTCAAAAGTTCTTGGTGTATGCAGTATATACAGAAAATCCTGTTCCCCTATGTGAGTCTGTTCAAATTCTAAAATCTTCAGGAGAGATGCCTGTTACAATACCTTCTCTGTTCTCTCTGTCCCCCAACCTTTCCAGGAACATTTGGTGGCAACAAGGGAGAGGGCCTTTTCAGTGGCTGCCTCCAGACATTGGAACTTCCTCCTTAGGGATGGCAAGATGGACCCATTTTTGCTATGCTATGAGAAAGCATTAGAGAACTATTAGGTTTCTTTAACTGACACACAAACCACTCACTATAGGATGGCTCTGAAAAAATGCTGGGATACTTTATTATTATCTTCAGTAACAGGGGAGTTGCACAGAGTTTAAGACTCTAGTAGAGTTATTTTTAGGGATATTAAGCTTTTTAATTGGATTTATCCAGATCTGCACTTCCCAGACTAAACATGAGACTACATACAATTTTGGGTTGGAAAATTGTACATCTCCAGGTTATTAGATGAAAGACAAAAGAATTTGCAACATGCAGATGTTTGGAATATACACACTTTGCACTTTGTACCTTTCAATATGTTATGAACATACTTTAGTAAATGTAAGCATGTGTCAATTTGAAAAACGTGTAGAGAAATACATGCATTTTTTTAACATGAAAAGATCCTCATGGAACTGACTGAGAGATGAGAATTACAAGAAATCTTTGGGAACAGACTACACAAATTTGCCTGTCCCTGGTTTTGTTCATTTATTGACATGGCTTTCAAAACTGTTGATGAGTGAGATAGTTCAGTGGGAAAATACTGTTCCATTTTCACATCTGTGTCCAAATATATATGCAGAACATCCATGTATTACTATCTCAGAATTTTGGGGGAAATAAAGATTCATTCCATCTGACGGATCATAGGTAGAGATTAATTGTTTGCCGCAGGAAAAAGAAAAATTGCACATTCAGTCATTAGTTCTTGCCATAAGATCATTAATTGGTTACAACTGCTGCTAGATCTTTGGTACTATTTTCTTTGGAGCTTACTAACAGATCATTAGAGATGATAATGAATAGCAGCTTTAAAATGAAATCTGGGTGGCTTTGAATCCTGAAAAACAAGATGATAACATTGCAGTAATTTATATATGGCATAGTACTCAGTAGGTTCTGCACGTTGCAACAACCATGAAGGGTCATACTGAGAATTCAACCACATTCTGGAGATTGGATGAGACAGCAGTACAAGACTTTAACATTTCCATCAGTGCATTTAACTGTGACCCTTATGATCTGGACATGCTAAGGACATGTGAATCTGTCAAGATAGATCTAATTGAGACTCTCATTTTCCCAGCACCAAACTTGTTCCAACTCATATTTGCATCACTTTGAACTCTATTTTTTTCACATATACAAGGACACATACTTCAAAATGCTGCATATTTCTGCATGTATTTTCCCACAAATTAAACTGTGTTTATCCACCCTTTCCGCATATATTAATTTGGCTGCAGGTTCTTCCTTTTTGGTGTTTTTTTTCTCTTTCAAATTGTGAGATAATCTCAGAAATTTACGGTATTCAAGTCACAAGCCAAATTGTGCACTGGGTAGTTTGAATGGAGTGAATTGGTTAATCTGACATTAAAATATGAACTCATTGAGTTTCTCATTCATCTCTACTTCAAGTCTACTTCACATCCTCTCCATGTTTCCTTATGGAAAACTTGCTCAAGAATCTGAAGCAGCCCAACTCAACATGACTAGTACCTTCTCAAGGACTTATTTAAATAACAGATGGTTTAAATGTATTAAAAATTATTTGATGTACCTATTCACAGGAAATGCACAATTTATATTCAGCAACCATGTGTTGACAGTGCTGCAGGAGTCAACACTGCAAGTCTACAACAAAGACTACCACAATGAAATATAAAGCCAAAGGAGATGCCATTGTGCTTATCTACACTTCAAAACTCAAAATAATATGTAAGAAGTATGAAAGAATTGAGTGACTGAAGAGCATTTCTTGATCTTTGATACAAATCAGATTTTAATGAAAGTGGATAACATAAAACTAATAAAGTTCTTGAAGTAAATGGTTTAATTAAACTGGTAATATATATTAAGAAGTTAACAAGTTATATTGTTTTGATGAGTATAGCATGGGTTTTGTTTGCAGGCTTAGTATGCCATCCATTGAAGACTGAAAGAAAATGAATAGTACCACCTGACATAGGCAGAATGTCTGGTGAGGTGGAGATGGAGCCAAGAATGTACAAGACATGATTAGAGACAAACAGGCCATAAATTTATTGCATACAGCTGAAGAGTGTTTGTATTGCATGTGGCACTCATCCTGGTATTAGATAATCTACTCATCACCTGATAGGCCACGTTCTCCCCAGCACACCTGCTGAGGGAGGCAATGAGGGGGTGACAGGTGAGGAATCCATAAAGGTGCACTGCAACTGCACGGTTTCTCTGCTATCTGGGACTGAGTTCAGCTTTTGCCCCCTCCAAGCTCAGCCTGATTTTGGTTGCCTGCACTGAGTGCCTCCAATACTAAATTGGTCATGTGGGCCTATTTTCACCCCCCGAAAATTGATCTTGCCTCATGCCATATCTCCACTAACTGTTCAAGCCCAAATGCCAGAATAGCCTCTAGGTGAACATTTATGTTGCTCCTGGCAGGACCAGAATAAAGCCTTCTGCTTCATGGTCTGGCTTGACAAAGTTTCTTTTCACCTGTTCTGTGGAAAGACACATGGGTTTCTGGGAAGGAAACAGGCACATCTAATATTAGCCCCCTCTCTGCTGCTCTGAGCCACACTATAGACCAAAAACTGGAAACCAGGCTCTCTCAAAATCTAATATAATGTTTTTTTTTTAACTATCCATAAGATACAGGAATAAGGCTGCAGAAACATGAAGATATATCCATATGTCCTCCCTCCCTCCCCCCAAAAAAAGAACGTGGAAAGATGAGGAATTATCTATTCTAATAATGGGGAAAATATTTTTTATATATAATGATGAATTAGATAAGTGTGCAAGACAGTGCTTACCAATCTGTTTTCTGTACTAAAGCCAAGCCTAGCTTTTTCAGGGAACATTTCTCATTTTTATTCTGTCATCCCACCCTCACACAACACAACTATAGCTTTACAGTCAGACCAGTTTGCAGAATATTCTTCACTGGGGGTGAGGGCCAGTGAAGGTTATATTTTATCCTGGATTTTATCCCAGAATGACACTTGCTGTATGTACAGTATTGTGGAGAATGCAAAACAGCCCATAAAATAGCCAGAATAGTTGCTACTGTCACCACTTGCAGGAGCAATAGCAGCAAAAACAGCAGCAGCAAAGAGCGAGAGAGAGCTTTCCGCACTACACTTTTATGGTGCTATTATTCTACTTTCAACATCTTGTCGAATTCTGGGGTTTATAGTTTACTGAGGCCCAAGAGCTCTCTGGCTGGGAATTCTAAATGCCCCTTTCTATACTGCAAACCTCAGGATTCCAGCAGATGTTGAAAGTGGAATAATAGCACTCTAACAGTGTAGGGCAGAATGGCCCAGAGAGAGGAGACAGAGAGTAAAGAGGAAAAAGAGGAGGACATAAAAGAATCACAGGAAGTTAAAAGAAAAGAAAAGAAAAGAAAAGAAAAGAAAAGAAAAGAAAAGAAAAGAAAAGAAAAGAAAATGTTAAGAAGAAAAAGGAAGAAACAGTACTATATCAATGCTAATTGTGAGCTCCATTCCCAAGAAACAGGTAAAGACTTTCTCCTCTTGCTGGAAAAAAAAAAGTGAAATGGTGTCCCTGGTTTCTCTACCCACAAATAGAACCGAAAATTCTGAAAAGCCACAAGGAATGGGCAAATTTGTGAAGTTTGCTTTTGCACAACTTCTTAAAGTTTTACTATTAGGCTCATTTTTACTCATTTCTTCATGAGTTTGCGGGTTTTAAAGTGAGTACAGAAGATGCTAAATATTCTGGTTTACTAATCTGGTTTAATATTTCTCCTAATGTGCACACTTTTGTACGTACCTTTTCAAATCTACATATTTCTCCCTATCCCCCTAATATCAAATGCTATTGTGTATTTCTTTTCCTAATGTGCATTTTGTGGAGTCAAGCCTGAAAAGGTGACACTCCCTACTATAACCCTTTGGATCACCACTCTGGAGAGACAGAGAAGCAGGGGGTTTACGTCTTTTCTGAATGTTAAATGACAAGGACTCAAAGGCCTTGTGTAAGAGGCAAGGTCCTGTGAAATATCATCCACATTGGGAATGTGGGCTGATCATTTTGTGAAGCCATTTCCAAAATCCCTGGGAGCCAGGAAGGTATTACAAGAACAAACATCAAGTGCTCATGTGAGAGATGAGCAATGTGATTGATACAGCTGACTAATATGGGTGTTTCAATGCCCTGTCAAATGCCCTAGTTCTGTTCAACACAATCATTCAAACTTATTGGCAGCTATAGTTTTTAAAATCTGGGCTAGTATTGTATGAGATGCAGTTCTTTTCACCTGCTGCACCTGACTCATTGGTACTGCTCTTTCATACAGTATTGTTGTATATTATTTATATATTTGAGTTAATCCTGGAGAATGGGGAGGAAGAGTGCCACATTTGTGTAATCTTGCCTGGAGGGAGGTATCGTGCTGGGTTTGGGCATGCCCAGTTAAAGAGAAAGCAGGTTGGGTACATTAAATTTGTTCCATATTTTGCTCCTCCCCTCATCTTTTAAGATCCAGGTTGTCCTCTGTCTTTGGTGCTGCTGCTAAACGTCAGATTGATCAGCTACAAAACAACTAACCTCCATGACTCGATTGTAGATGGAAGGTCTGGCCTGATGTGTCTTATGAGACATGGGTGGATGATTTGGATGGGGTTCACTTATCTCAGGGTTCTACCCCAGGAAAACAAATGCATTTGTGATGAGGGGAGGTGGAAATTGTTCTATGTTATATTATTCCTGTACATATTCACTGTTTTTAATGATATCTATTAAAAAAACAAAACAAAGATAATTTATCTCCGCACCCTTCTTTCTGACTAACATTCATAGATAACAAAGTGATCACATTCTGGGCAGCTTCTAGTGCTTGCTGCAATTCTGAGTTAGTCAGGCAACATATTGGAATCTGTGAATCATGGTGTCATCATAGTGTTGCCATAATATGTCGTACATATTATGTGCTGGTCCTTGACCATAATAACAATTTTACTTACTATCAGATATTTCTACTGAAGTAACATCAGCAACATGTAAACAGAAGCTTATGAACAGAAGGGGGGGGATAAAAGAGAAACGACACAGAGATTTCCTTCTGACTGTGATATATACCCACCTTTCTATTATAAAAAAGTCACTGCTTTCAAAGAGTGTTGATTATGTCTTTGCACATGGGAATTCAGCTATTAAACACATTGATCCACATTCTAATTCAGAACCTGATGATACTGCCGATTCTTCTGATAGTGAGATAGAATTTTATTATTACTGATGACTTGGGAATATTATCTTATAGACAGCTCTGTAGGGAATAATAGGCAAGCGTGACATGGTTTAATTTTATATTGTAATCCTCATCCATTTTGTGTGTATCACAGCAATCGTTTGTTCATATATACACCATATTATTAGAATATTAATTAATTAGTAGCTATATTGATATTTACTTCTTTAAAAAAAATCTGTCCAAAAGAGAACATGTCTACAAATTTTTCTCCATGAGTGACAGAATAAGCACAAAGAAAAGATGCTCCAAATATGTTGTACTGGGAACAGAATACAGTCTAATGACCCTATCTTGTGACAGTGATCTTGGATAGTTCTGCCACTAGATAGATTGAAGCTATCAGGCAGATTCATGTGAAACTGAGTGAACGAAGTATGAAAATGTCAAAGTGGCCAAAGTGTGTACATTTCTTATTAGGTGCATGCAAGTCTCTTGGCATGAACCAGTACGATGTATAAGACTGGAACAATATATAAGATTACAGTTACCAGATAAGAGACTTTGGGTGACATCCAGTAGTGCTTTTATCACCAGCACAACTAACACAACTAAAATGATTGCCTGTACCTCTGCAGCTCCCATGTCGTTCCTCAAGATCTGCTCCAGAAAACTGGGAGAACTTCTGAGGCAGATTTGAGGGCACAAGCTGTGGTTGCAGAGAAGGATGTCACCCTTTGAGAATTCCAGCAATGTAAACCTGAATATAAGAACAGAGCGCTGGGCTCAGCTTCTCCCAGGACTGCACCAATGTAATGAAAAAAGGTTGCAATTAGCAGCATTCTCCATTACAAGAAACTCCTGATGCCAGCTTTTTATTTGTTCATTCATCCATTCTATTTTACTAGGCAAAATTCTTTGAACAGTTTGTATCATTTAGATCATGTGATACACTGAAAATGATGCATACAATTAATCATAAGGAAAGAAGTAGAAATCAGATACCTCATGAAGCAAAAGGTTGTTTTTTTCCCTGTAATCATGCATATGAATTTGGTTTGTTCTAAGTCAAGCTAATAACCCTGTTTTCCTCAGACTAATACACTTCATGGCTTTCTGAATTTTGCAAATTAGGTTTATATTTGTTTTGACATTTGTTATTTTTCCCTTTTCGAACTTTCTAATATGATAGTGTAAAAGAGTTTTTGTCTCTGGCCTGGTTAGCTGGAGCACTGTAACCCAGATTTTGACACTAGCTTGTGTGTGCATGTTATCAATGTTTGTACATCAAAGGAGTGAAAACTGATTAGAGACGTTTCTGAGCAGATTTTCTTATTCTTATAATGTTGTGTCTCTGTTAAATAGCTTCATACGGATGGTGCTCTTTGGGTGATGCTAGCAATAACATCACAGTCATCAGCCCTGGTTTATTATGGACTGTCTCTCTAACTCCAGTATGGTCCAATACAGCCTAATGTGCCCAGAATGAAAGTTGAGAAGTTTTTTTAAATGCCTCATAAAAGAATATAATGCAAATGTGAATTATGTTAGTATGTGTGTATTCCTTTTATTGTTCATGGCAAGAAGTAGCACACATTTTCCCCTAAAAATTACTTACACAAATTACTTAAGCAGGTTCTTGGGAATTTAACCATTTATGTACTGGAAAGTTTAGTAGTATTTAAATACCCGTACTCATAATTGGCAGAGGCTAAACCAAAATGGAAGGCCACATTATACACTCCCTCCTTGAATATACACAGATAAATGCTCCGTCTCTCTCTCTGATACTTAATTTTTCTACTTTCAGGCAAGTATTTCCTACCTTGCCTTTCCTAGAGAGGCTTTGCAATGGAAAAGGATCCTGGGGAGGGGTTTGGCTGTTTGGGTAGTTCACACAGGATGACTTACACTGTTCTATGTAATTAAAGAATGCACATAACACTACAGTGTGGTTGCAGAGTTCAGATGAAGACAAGTAGTGGCAGGGAAATGTGTCTGCCATTAAGTTCCTCCTCATGCATAAGCATTTAAGAAATACAAGGTTCCCCATGCTCCTGAAATAAGTATCAAGCAAGGTTCCCCAGATTTGCATGGTAGTTTGCATTTTTTTAAGGAGTTTAGGCACAACATATTTCTAGTACTGCAGGTTTTTCCCCCCACACCCTTCCTCTCCCCCCATCATTTTAATATGAATCTATTTTCTCTTCCTTCTCTCTCCTCCATAAGACCATGTATTTGGTTATGAATGAGTCATTTGTAAGTAAAGATATTTATCTGTGTGTTACAAAAATTAAGCCTTTTTTTTACTAAACTGCGTGAGGAGGGAGGAAAGCATGGGATGACTGTTGTTCAGCCTGTGCCTTCTCAATTGATTACCGTGCTTAACAGATCCACTGTTGTCTCTCATATTCCCTAACAAAGGTTTTATTTAGAAACTTTGAGGCATGAATGGAGATTGTGTTGCCCTCCAAATGTTGTTGGATTGCAGTTCACAGTAGGCCTAGCCAGCATAGCCAATAGTGATGAATGACACAGCCCAGCAAATTCTTTCAATTCCCATCCCTGCTGTATGTCATGCAACCTGTTGGGATTTGTGCAGGCTTAAGGAGTACAACGTAATGATACATACTTTGCCTTCCTTGTTAGTTTCATTCTATATAATTTGCTCTCCCATCTTTTCCCAAAATGGATGTGATTGTTAATTTGTCCAAATATGCATGAAAGACTTAATTCTTTCCATGTGTAGCACAGGCAGCAGATAATTGATATAAAATAAAATGAGGCCAGAATTTCCATCTAGAACAACCTTTCCTTGATGTTGGCCCATCGAGGAAAGTACCCACAGAGCTTACAGTTCCTAATTTTTCACACACTAACCTGTTATTAACAGAATAATGACTACATTTGCTGCCCTTCTGTGCATTAACTGTGTAATTTTTATACAGGTACAATGACAGATGCTGGAAGTGTAAAGAAAAAGAAAAGTGGATTTTTTTTTCCATATCTAGTGTCAATCTGACAAAGCTAAGAAATATTTGTTAAAAATTCATAGTGAAATTACTAAAAAAAATGGGGAAAAATCCAGATGAAACCAGAATTTTATTTATTAATTATGTTATATGTGGTACATGGAAAGAAAATATTGGAAAATGTTGTTATCTATGATTATATATGATGACACCCAATGTGGAAAAGTAGCTTCTGAAACTATATGAAATGATGGACATGGATAAGCTGACTGTGTTATTAAAGAATAAAACTTTAGATAACTTTAAGGAAGACTGGAAATACCTTACCACATATTTCAAAGAGAAATGAGGGATCACAGCAGTGATAAACATTAAAATCTGATTATGGTATTGATTATATAGCAATTGCTGACATGTATTATCACCTGCAAATTTAAGTAATTCAGATAGGGACAGGATGTTTGGTAAGGAAAGCAGGTAAGTGATTTCATCAGTGAGCAATAACCAGCATAGTATTTGATGAAAACATAAATTATGTGTTTGCTGTTTAGAAAGGATCATTATTATTAAGATAATAATTTTAGAATAGGATTAATGGATTAATAGGCTAAGAAAATGTAAAGGGAAATAAGTTTTTCTATTAGACGATAAGTTTGCTTTATGAATACTCATTCCTGGGGGTTTTTTTATTACGAAAAAAAAATTAACTGTATACTTTTTATTGTAAAGATCTCCTGCTGTTTTGTTCTAAAACTTCTGTCTTTGCTTATTGTATCCACAGCATCTATTTAATTACTAATTTTTCATTCTAACTTACTGTTATAGATATGTCTTAGTTGGCAGACTATTAATTTTTTGAGTCCTTTGATGCTCTGGTACTTCATGGTCAACTGTTATCATTCAGAACAGTCAATGAAATTTACTTCAGACTAGCCTACTAAATTTTAGACAAATATAGGGAGGAAGTTATAAAGATAACATTATGCTGTTTCAATGCAAAGACATAAATTTTAGTGAAATATAGAACCCTATTAATCTACAATATCAGAGAAAGAAATGATGGAAATAGACGGCGCCCATGGTGCACAGCTGTTCAGTTCTGACAAGAAAGAAAAAGTCCTCAAAGATGCCATCATTACGTAGTGGACGTGCAATCAGCATGCCCTTAAATAATATTGAATGTGCAGTGCAATAACATCGGAAGTAATGAACACTGGCTTGAGTAAAAGGGAGGAAGGGACAGTGCTATCCCAAGTCAGGAAGTTCACCAGATGATTAGGGCTCTTTCCTATTTTAGGTATATCTGCACTATATTTTTATGTCAGCTCTTGTACCATTTAACCATCATGACTTTATTGTAAGGAATCCTTAGGATCTGTAGTCTGGTGAAATGGTTAGAATATGTTGCCAGAAGGCTCTTGTTCTTTCCCACCTTCTTTTCCAGGGTATCCCAAGAAAAGTGATTCAGGGTTTAATTTTGGGGGCTACATACTGTGTGGATGAGACAAAGGAAGGGATAAATAAAAATAGCTGTATATTTAACATGAAGTTCCTACTGCTGGTAACAAAGCTTTAGGAGAGGTGCTCCAAACTTTGTGGGAGGAAAAATGCTCCAAAGCTGGGAAACCAGAAGTCAGTTGTGACATGAAACACAGGTATTTAGCCATCTGGAAAACCCAAAATGGAAATCCCAAAAGAGTCAGTTTAGGACTCAGTTTCCCATCCTTAGTCCCACCGATCATGCTTTTTTAGGTGAAAAACATTTACTTTTCACTTTACCTTTAAACCTATGTCCGATTTGTAACATCAAGTGAAGTTGGTCAATTGATTCAGTGGGATTTGACTGTGTCTGGGATTTGACTTATCATTCAACAGTTGACTTAATGTGCTTACGCTAGATGGGATAAGCAACTGGATTTAGTTCCCAATGGTATTTAAATTGAAAAAAAAATAGATTTAACACTGCTCTTCTTGGTTTTAACATTGTGCTTTAATGTACAAAAGAATGTGGCTTCTTCTGCATTCAGTTCGGAATGGACATTAATTTGGACTCAATGTAACAGATGACCAAATTAAATCATTCATGTTTGGCCTCATTTAAAGCTAATGCCTCTTTGCTAACCTTTTCCTTAACCCCTTTCACTTATCTGACAGTAGTAATAAAATTATACAACAGATAAGTGCCCTTGTGGGACCCCTCTTAGACCTCCAGTATTTTAGCAGTATCCCCGGTGCAAAGATTGGTATGGACCTAATTGGATCATAAGGATCAGTGGGAATAAAATGTCCCAACGGTCCTTATATTGAACACCATCACTAACATGTACATCAGTATCACAGGTATAAGTTTCCATTGAAAATGGATTTGAAGGCACATGTACTTGAAAATGTACACTTGAAGGAGCTCTTAATTTCAAATGTGGAAAGTTGGAATTTTCTAAAGGTATTAACAAGGATGAGGCCTGCCAATGTGTGGATGCCCAACAAATGCTTCAGTAATTTGTGTGGTAACTCTGAGGCTGATTTTACTAAATTCTCAGTTTTATCAAAGTATCCACAAGGAAGTAATATAACAATAATTTTTACACTGTATAAAGTATAATGTCTTCAATATAGGTGTTACTTTACAATTTATTTATTTATCCATTCATTCATTTCATTTATATGCCATCTTTCTTCTACAGTGGGACCCAAAGGGGCTTCTGGGAACAATCAATTAAAAAATGTTTACAGTAAAATTTAAAACAATTAAATCACCATATAAAACAATATAAAATCATTTTAAAACATAGACAAGTTTAAAAACATAAAAGATATTTTTCCCTCATGAGCATAATATGTTTTCCATTGTTTACTGTAAAACATGTAGATTGTATTTTGCATCCTCTTTTTTCAAACCTATAAACATCACAGCAAAGATGAAATGATTATTGTATGATAAGATGTAACAAGCCTTGGCAACAGAATGCACGTAGTACTAATTTGCAAGATGGAGGAAGATGAAGAATGATGGTGACAGCTTTAGTTTGTACTTTGTGCCCAGAAAAAGAAGGGTCTCTTAGTACTATTCATCAAGTAAGGAGAGCCAGGGCCAGCAACTGTTAAAAATCTCATTCTGATGAAGTGGCAAAGGCAATATATTATAGTAGAACATGGATTTGGGGCAGCATTTGATCCTTCACAATTTGTTAATTTGTTTTCTAACTGGGCTGCTTTTCTCAGTATATCCATCACAGAACATTTTAAAGAAAAATGTGTTAATAACATATGCCTGCCATTTCAAAATTCTCTGTTAACATCCTCTTTCCCAGAAGGAAATAACATGGGAGGATGTATACACCTGAGTGGTTAAGCAATTGTTTACATTTTTTTCCTTTTAACTGTTATTTTTCTTCAGGAAAAAAAAATACACTATTTACTTCTTTCAAAGAACACTACATTAGTTTCCCAACAGATGAATATGAAAGCAAAGGCAAGTGCACAAGAGATTTATGTTCACTTGATAAAGAAGTGACAAAATTAAACAAACATTTTGGTGTAATATGAAAATCTCAATTACTACTTATGCTTAACTGTTTGAAATTGAGAATTACTTCTTGCATTATATTTTATACAAACAGGCTGAGGTCCAGAAAAGTGCAAAGCATAACTGAATTTTGGAAGTTGCTAATCATGTTACAATTAACCACAGAAATATTATTATTAATAATAGTACCTGTGTACTCAAATCCAAAACCATGCTTACATACCAAGAAAGAAAGAAAAAAAAAACGCAAAACCCTTGTTGAGCAGTCATTGCCATTCACAGAGTAACAAATAAAGAATGTTCCTTAATGTTTTTCTTATAAATGTATTTATCATATAATTACAGCAGTTACACAAAAATTTCACAGACAGAAGGACCTATTCCAGAAGTGGGCTCTGGCTAAGCTGATTCTGAAGGAGAGAGAGGAGAAGGAGCAGCATCAGGAGAGGTCTGGTTAGGAGCTTTCAAGGTGAGCAAGTAAGCTACACTGAATGGGTGGGAGGGCAAAGAAGATGCCACAAATATCCTTACATACACCTTATGCAAGGCCCTGTGCTCTTCCCTTATCATCCTGATGGGAAAGGGAAAGCACCTCACTGGAAGGGGAAGAGACGTGACAATAACCTCATTTGTCCTTCTAGGGTATAAAAAAATGGGGAAAGGGCTACGCTAAATTCCCTTTGTTTGAAAAAACAGGACCGTTAGAGGCCTATCTTGGAAAAGACATGAATGCACAACTGAATGAATTTAAGAAAGGAGGAAAAATACCAAGAATGAAAGTCAAGGACAGCCTCTCTCCACATACATTTTAATTGTGAAGCTTTTGAGGGCTTTCCCCTCCATATTTCATCCTTCTGCTCATCATTAATTCAACCTCCATCCCTGTTGTTCCTCCCCCCCCCCACTTTCCCCAAAACTGGAGTCTTCCAGATGTACTAGAGTAAAATTCCTATTAGCCTCAAGAAATAAGAAACCATTCTATCTCAGTCCTGACACAGCTGATAAATCAAACAAAACAAACTGAATATCTCCCAGCTTGTTACTTACTTCCAGGCAGTAAGCAAGGAATCATAAACAAAGTCCAATATAAACAAAGTCCGGCAGGGTTTCATGGCAAGGGAGTGTTCAAGGTCAATCCGAGCCTTTGTCAAGGCATCCAGCAAGGTAACAGGTCAGATAAGCTCTGACAACTCCTGGAAGGGAAGGACGCCAGCTAAATAGGCCCAAAGCCTAGCACAGCTGTGCCTTGATTGATTGTTGCCGGTTATAAATTCTGAGAGAGCGACACCGGGTGTCTCTTTGGTGTCTGCGCTGTGCAAAGCTGGGTCTAGCTAAGTGTTCTTTTGTATCTGAACAGGCAGAACTCTCTGTTGGAGCTGGCACCATCCCCTGTTCTGTTTCTAGCACTGCAACCCCTCTCTGTATGGAAGGCCCTGGCATTCTTCTGTTTCAGCCTCTGGTGTGCCCTCTGCTTCAGACTGTCAGAGTCCATGCTCTGGAAACAGGGCATGACAGAAACCTATTTCCAAATTTTCTAAGAGGCTAGAGTGCTCATCTGTAGTCTGTTCAATCCCTTCATACCTCCCCTAGCTCAGCACTGTTAAGGTGAGGGATGTGAGGGAGGAAAAGAAGAAAGAAAATGGATTTATGACTCAGTATACCTGTATAGACTCTGGCTATTGTTAGTTCTTTTTGCCCCAGGTCTCCTGGACAGTACAATAAGCCCCTTCCCTTTCTTCTAAGTAGCTCACACTACAACATTTTCTATTGCAACCAATTCCATAACCTGTTTTCTAAAACTCTACATAGCATTTCTGATGAGCTGGACAAGTTGCCAAAGGAAGGATGAACTAGGGAGGTCCACTACTCAGACATAATGCATACACTTACACATGGATCCACCTTTCCATTCTGCTTTATATTATTGTTATAGGTTCCATCCATACTAGTTTAGCACCTGTTTCATCACACTGCTTATCACTGCAATAAGTCTATCAAGATGTACTACCACCACTCAGTTTTTCTGCTCTTAAAAGAAAATACACAAAACAGCTAAGGGCATAGGAAGTTGTGGATCCCTCTCCAGAAGCAGAAAGAAAAAAAGAAAAATAAAGAAGCCTACCCTTGTGATGGAAAGCCAGCCTTGTAAACCTATGGTAAGCTTCACTGCTGGGTCTTTCTCCAGTGTACATTGCCTGACATCAAGTAAGACAGAAACAAGCTGTGCTGGTGGATTGTGGGGAGGCTATGGATTTATAAGAACCAAGTCCTTCCTCTCACAGATAGATACTCATAGAAGGGCAAAAACTATACCATCAGTAGAGCAAGCATAGTTTATTTCCCTCCCATTAAGACCAAAGGGAAAGGAATGTTTAAGTAAGCTGTATATTTCAAAAGAAACCAACAAGCATCTCTGTCTTTCATCTTTACCTCATAGGGCCATCCTAGCATAAAAAGTGAGGGGTTCAATAAAAACAAGCAACCCAAGCAATCCCCATAAAGCAGCAATAAAAGTAGAGTGTTAAAACTCATAGCCAATATTAAATCAAACATTAAAAGAAAGTTGAAATGAAGTACTAAAATTTAAAAGGGAATTGGGCTGGTCAATCTCTGCAGAGAAACTGTTTCATAGTTTTGGTGCCACCACTGAAGAGACCTGGTTTTGGTTCCTATTTGTCTGTATGAGCACACACTTCCTGATATAAGCCACTTAGTGCTTTAAAGGCTAGAATATTACCATCCATTTTATTATATTCTAAGTAGGGCAGTGGTAATCCAGGAAATATAAAAGAAAACACTTGAACATCCACTGACAGATCAGAATTAGTAATTTAGACTTCAACAAATGAAACCAAAACAGACCATGTGAACAAATACACTTGAATAGACTGATAGATGATTTCCAATTCTTTGTTAAGAGAATGACTAAATTCATCAGTTTAAACATAACTTCCCTTAGTTTCTTTTGAAACATCACTCCAGTCAAATCAAATCAAGCTTGCCATCTGTAGAGAGCACAAGTGCACCTCTGTTCAAGAATTATGTTATATAGTTTCCGTTCCTCAAATTTACATGCAAGCTGTTCTTATCAAAATTAAACCCATTATAAGGATTCATCTTAGGATTCCATTAGACTTTAAATAAAGAGTGACAAAAGTCCACATATGGATGACAAGCTGTTTCTACAGTAAATATTTTCCTATTCATTGAAGAGAGTCTTACGGCATTTTAAGATGTTTCCCATGAGCCATTACAAGACTTATCTTCAGATGAACATAAAATAAGGCTTAAATAGTGACTTCACTATCCAGGCATTCACAGGTCTCATATTTTTATCACATGTCGCTTCTAATGCTGCTGCTAATGATTATTTATTTTTAGAACTGTTAGATAAACTGATCAGAGGGTGAAACAGAGTTATTTTACATTTTTTATTAATTAATTCCCATTTTCAGAATGTTGTAAAATATCCTTATGCAATTCCTTTATAAAATCTTGGTGAACATGTTTATAAAAGCACTAGTGCAAAACTTTCTGACAGCCACAGGTAGCTGAAAGTACCAGGGAAAAATGAACTTATGCCAGCCTATTAAGGTTGCTTGCTCATTTGTCATTTGTATTTAACCACTCATTGAAGGAGTCTCCTGGTTCAACTGGTATACTGAACCACACTAAGGCTGAAATTCTATACACATTTCTGGGCCTAGGAGTACTTCTCATAGATTATTTCCTCTAATGTTTGGTACAAGGCAAAGAGAAATATAATTTTTTAATTTCTAAAACAATCTGAAGAAGTAAAGTAAAGCTATGACAGAGATATAGCTGCTAGAGACAAAAGAGAGGGTACTCTTAATAGGTGCACCTAAACTTGTGAAATTCTGTCTTCTCAGACAATATTATAGTACAATATAAAGAGCTTCTTGTTTGGAATGGCATCCATTTTATATGTTTACGTGTTTCTCTGTATGCCTTATTGTTGTATAATAAGTTATTACATATTTTAGGAACCTTATATTCTAATTATTGTTAGCTGTACTGCAAACACTAAAAGGAATTCAAGCTTGTTAAAGTAAATAAATACATAAATAAATTAGAATAAGTTCAAGTTTAGATAAGAAAACTTTGTCCAAGCGAGAAAGAATTGAAATCTGAGATGCTATAAACTGTCTGTCAACCATTTTGCATCCTAATTAAAGATATCCTAAAACATAAGAATTATTGCTTTTCTTTGTCTTTGGCATCCAAATAAGTGTAATATTTCAAAGGAATATTTTATACCACTGAAAGCCTTACCCCAGACTAGGATCAACAGCAACTCCCATGGGGTTGTGAAGATCAAGATCTATGAGGATGACGCATACAGTTCCATTATAGTTGCATACGAAGATTGTGTCAGTTGTTCGATCCACAAAATAAAAATTTCCAGTAAGCCAGTCAACTGCCATTTGTTGTATATCTGTCATAGGAAAAAAATTGTTAAATTAGTTGAGAGACTTCAGTATGAGTAACTGCAGACGTTACACCAAAGGCAATGTACTATATATTTGAAAGAGTTCAAGATGTTAATGAATTTTCTAAGAACAAGGGAGGAGAACAGTAACTTTTGCCTAAAGAAAAAAATTAGTCACAGTAGAATGCAAAAGAAAAAACCCACAGTTACCATTTTTTAATTTTCTTATAAGTCAAGGGGATTTCAGGTACAAATGCGCTGTTTGAGTAGGGATAACAATAATTACATTACAAAAAAAATGTAACATTTCACAGTGGGTGAACACATCATAGTAGTACTAATGAGCATCACTTTTTTTTAGAGAAACCACTTTTTTATAATGTGGGAACTATTTCAGTTTGTAACATAATCACAGAAATGAAGTATGAAATAAGTCATGATGTATCTGAAAGCTTTAAGAAAGGCACTGTGACCCCGTCAGTCTGTGATAAAAGTAAGAAATGAAAACACAACAAGAATTGCTCCTACATAAAACATTGGCATATTTTTCATTTCTGCTTTAAACTAGATCAGAATCTTGCCTCTTATGATCAAGTGTGCATCACTGTATCCAATCTTCTTTTTATTTTGGGAGGAGCCAGAGCCCAGATAGAAAGCGCATGTGTTGCAAGTAGAAGCTCTTGGTTTCAACCCAAGCATCTGCAGCTAAAGGACTTATGGTATCAGCTGCAAAAGAAATCCACCCTATAACCCTAGAGAGTTACTACCAGACAGAAATGGAACATTTGTCAACACAGTTCTTAATCAGCCAAGGGATCACTTGTGTCCTTATTCTTCTTTCTCCAGTCACATATTTTCATCAGTGCTTGGTGCATCTGGGTGGCAATGCACAGACCACTATGTATACTGTACACTATGGATACTGGAACACAGCTACATCTATCCTCCATTACATTTGTCCAGCCATTACTCTCCCTCCCAGAGATTCAGCTCACAAATTGGACTCTTACAGAGCCACCTATAACTTTGAAATAAACACAATTAAGCACAAAAGTTTTAGATACTATAAACGCACACACATAAATACATACACATAGACACAAAACCAGAAGGATGTAAAATAGTATACTACAAACTAAAACAAACAAACAAAAAAACCCTACTACACTAATTATAAAACTAAGGCCCTTTCCATGCCACCCTCTCATCCTGCCATGAGGACGGGAGAAGGATGGGACCACGACAATGCTTCTTCATGATGTCATTGTGGTCCTCCTTCTCTCCCATCCCCAGGTGGTACGATCGTGGATTAAATCATTGATGAGTTTTCCCCATCAACGACCTACAATTGCACTACCATTCTGCACTTACCTGTGCTGCGGAGGGGCAGGAAATGTGATGGCAGCCTGGGAAAGTACTCAATTGCACTGTAAAAGGAAGCAGCATGTCCATCACACTCCTTTCAGCAGGGAGCCAGTCCCATGTGAGGAGGAGCACTACCTTCACATTCCCTTCCTGGCAGAGCTGCTGTTGGGATCACCACCAGATGCCACTGCAAGAAGCTAAGTTGCAGAAAGGGCCTAAGAGCCAGCTATCACTTTGGATGGACAAATATGTCAAGCAGCAATGTGTCAATGCCCATGCCTGCAACTGTGCTTATGCAATGGCAGACTGTACAAATCATGCAGTCATGCACCCATTTTTCCCCCCACAAGATGCAATAAATAAATAAATACATACATACATACATACATCTTTTCTTAAATGAAATGTTGAGTTAAATATTATAAATATTGATATCCTACTTAATGCCGGTGGAGCATACTCAGAGATCCAGGAGGGCAACAACAACCAGAGGGCTGTTGTAAAAACCAGGCCAGATGAGGGCTCTCCTAGGGCACCTTCTAGCCAAGTTATTTGAAACACTGGAGCTGCACCTAGTACCAGCCACCATCCATTTTATAGCCTGGGAAAATCTGTTACAAAGGGAAGTACTGAGTACCTTTTTGCACAATGTTATACTGCTGTATGCCACCAAGTTTAGCCCTGACTTCTGCCTTTACTTTCTTGTGATACTTTGAAGGAGGACAAAATGCAGGCTATCACCTACAAATAATAATAGGTGATCAGCTGAACAGCATTTTAACTATACTATAAGAAGTGAAAATGTGGCAATATTCCAGTCCAGTCCAGCCATCACAATATACTGCTCAGAGCTGTCACTTGTATTCATAACCTTTCTCCTCCTGCTTCTTCTTTTCATTTCTAATTCAGAGGTGAAATCTGACCTCCTCTTTGTTACTGCTGCAAGTATGAGAAACACAAAGCTTCATCATGACAGCACAGGAATGTTCTATGCATTTCTATGTCCTTTTTTGAACAGTAGGCAATGATAAATGGTTTAATAGATGTTTTGAAATTATAAACAATTATTTGAAGTCTCTTCTCTACCCTATGCTGCTGAAACTCAAATAAGAGCTTACAATTTGAATTTGCAGAACACATAAAATATCCACCTGAATGCTCTCTATTGAATTTGTGAGGAAATAGCTCCAGCAGTAGAGAAGGATGTCATATCTGTGAAACAGATTGCTATAATACTCCTCTCTCTATATATCCGGATAATGCACATTTACATACGGCTTACCCTTTTCTCTAGCAATATTCTCATTAATTACTGATAATCAGTGACACCCATCCCCAATGATTCAGTTCAGTACTGGACTTGACAAATTTAACTGTCCTTCAAAATTCTGGAAGACAGCTCAGTTACTTATGACCCCAATTCCGGCCACAACCACACTTGCCTATTACCAGCAATATCACTACGTTAAGGCCAAAGAAAAAGAAAAAAGCCTATCCAGAACACAAATAGCAAACAGCCAAAGCTTGTAGTAAACTCCAGAAAGATATGGAGTGGGCCAAGAAATCTTCAAAGATGATGACAGAGGGGGTGGAAATGGGTTTTATACCCTCTCACTTTCATACCATCTCACACTAAAACGAACATTTTTAAAGAATAGACTGAGGATGATGTATTGTTTTTAGACTGAAGTGTTTTAATCGCTTTTTAATCTTTCAGTGGGTTCTTATCTTTTTAGGTGCAGATTTAAATCATACTGGCAATAATTGACTCTCATTTTAATGTTCACTTTTTGCGTATTTTTAGCTGCATTTTTTAAACAACAACAACCTTGAGTCACAATTCTGGGAAAACGTGGAAAATAAATAAATAAATAAATGTACTTTCTCCTTCTCTGATTCTTCTAAGAGAAAAAACAGCCATCCCACTTTGCAGTTGTGAAGGTAAGAGGCCAAAAACATGCCAGTGATTTCCCCAAAACATTATGATAGAGTGGTAGCGGTGGTGGCAGCTGCTTTGTCAGTGACAGCAACAACAAGGAAAACAATATGCCCTTTTCTTTCTCCTTTTTCTCCCATTCCGTCATTTTTAAAACAACTACAGTTTTACCTACCCGCTAGGGAAGCTGGGAAATGCAGTTTTCCTACCTCCCCACTATCCAATGGCATCAGCAAAATGTCAGAAGATAGTATGGCCAGTTTCAGAATATTAGTGCACCTACCCTACTTTACAGAAAAGGAGGGAAGATGAGCATGAGCATGTCAACTCCAACCCTTTGTGTCCATTATTGTTGTGCTGAGGCCGAACACTTCCGATATCCCACCTCAACAAAAAGGCAAGAAGAATAAGGAAGGAGGGACAGAGTGAACATGCTCATGTTTGTCCTTTCTCCATGTCTGTTGTTATCTGAACGCATGTATAGGGCTTGAGAGTATAAAAAATCTGTGTTGCAAATCATACCACTACGGTGTTTGACAGCACCACTGTTGACTACAACCACAGTGATTGCTGCTTTTGTCATGCTTCAATTTTGGTAGTTGTTACATTTCACTAAAATCACAGAGGAGAGAAGGGCATGTTCATTCCTTATTGTGTTCAGTGGGCCAACAGTAAGGTGTGGTGAAGATAAGAGATATAGTGGAAATTTTCCTTCCCCGCTGCTCCTCACTTTGCATCTTTACATCAGGTCTTTCCTTCTGTCCAGAGGAGCAAGTGCCAACTGATCTGCTGGTGTCTTGGTTCCAGCCAAAGGTAATGAAATTCCTTGCCGGTCGATGCTTACTTGGCCTCCTTGTCTTGCTGTGATGAGCAGTTTGGTGTGAATATTCATAAACAGATGCACAGATATAGACAAGGACATAGAAAGAGACCCTTTGAATCTTAGGCCCTTTCTGCAGGACAGTGGCCTCCCAGCATGGAGAAGTAACAGGAGTGGGACCATGATGATGCTTCCACATGATGTCATCATGATCCTGCCCTTCTCGCATCTCCATTCAGTGGGATTGTTAGTTATATCTGGTTGATTGACCGTTCCCAAAGGGTGCACACCAATGGCTGCTTTTCATCCTGGAGAGAAGTGACTAGCAGGGTGCCACAGGGTTCTGTCCTGGGCCCAGTGCTGTTCAATATTTTCATCAATGACTTGGATGAAGGAATAGAGGGCATGCTGATCAAATTTGCAGATGACACCAAATTGGGAGGGGTTGCTAATATGCCAGAGGACAGGATCAAAATTCAAAATGACCTGGATAGATTGGAGAGCTGGGCCAAGGCTAACAAAATGAAATTCAACAGAGAGAAGTGTAAGGTCCTACACTTAGGTAGAAAAAATGGAATGCAGAAATATAGGATGGGGGACACATGGCTTGATGGCCGTACGTGTGAAAGGGATCTAGGAGTCTTAATAGACCACAAGCTGAACATGAGTCAGCAGTGTGATGCGGCAGCCAAGAAAGCCAGTGCAATTCTCGGCTGAATCAATAGAGTATGGTGTCTAGATCGAGGGAGGTACTGGTACCACTCTACTCCACTTTGGTTAGACCTCATCTTGAATACTGTGTCCAGTTCTGGGCACCCCAATTCAAGAAGGACATGGCCAAGCTGGAGCAGGTCCAGAGGAGGGCAACCAAAATGGTGAAGGGCCTGGAAGCCAAGCCCTATGAGGATAGACTTAGAGAGCTGGGTATCTTCAGTCTGCAGAAGAGAAGGTTAAGAGGGGACATGATAGCTATGTTTAAATATTTGAAGGGATGCCATGTAGAGGAGGGAGAGGGCTTGTTTTCTGCCGCTCCAGAGACCAGGACAAGGAGCAATGGATTCAAGCTGCAGGAAAGGAGATTCCATCTGAACCTCAGGAAGAACTTCCTGACAGTCAGGGCTGTCCAGCAGTGGAATATGCTTCCTCGGAGTGTAGTGGAGTCTCCTTCCTTGGAGGTTTTTAAGCAGAGGCTGGATGACCATCTGTCGGGAGTGCTTTGAGGGTATTCCTGCATGGTAGGGGGTTGGACTGGATGGCCCATGTCATCTCTTCCAACTCTACATTTCTATGATCACTGATGGAAAAATTCTGTCAATCGCTCCCAGTCACATGACATTCTCGTTGCTGCCAGCCATGCAGAAGGGGCAAAAGTGAGATCATGCACTTCCTTCCCCGGTGAAGTATGGGAAGATGGCCGGAGGCAGTGCAAAAGGAAGGAGTGTCCCTTGTGCTCCCTTTTGCAGGCAGCCAGCTGGGTGCACAGAAGAGCGTTGGGGACACGCTTCCATCCCAGCAGAGGCACTGCTGGGATTGCAATGGGACAACACAAGAGAGTGTTGTCATGCAGAAATGACCTTAGATATACCCATCTTACTGTGTTTTGTTGGAGAGTGAATGTATGTGTTTGTGTGTGCATCTATGTGTGTGTGTATGTCTATGTCTATCTACTTAGACAGGCATAGAGATACACACAGATATACATAAAAATCACTTGAAGTACAGTTACCCCCTCAGTTGCTGTCTTTCACCAGACAGTATATGTGTACGTCTAGAGAAACAGACATAAGCCTAAACACAGATACAGATAAATTACAAAGCACATCTTTGTTTTATCAAGTAGAGGTGTTTTTTTTGTTTTGTTTTTTTGAACTAATGTCTGTATTTTAGCTACTGAACCTGTATTTTTAATGGAATATTACTGTATTTCAGAACTGGTTTTACCTGTTGCTGTCTTGGATTATGCAGCACCATCAGAAGGGCAACATGAAAATCTATCTCTGTATCCATCCACTCATCCATCCATATAGATAACATGATGCTTTCAGCAGTATGGATTTAGTATAGATGTTCATTATAATGTAAAAGTCAATGTTCTCTTAAGAGAATGGACAGTTCTTAACATATATTTTTAAAGGGGTAGATTTTCCCATATAGTTATATTTTGCACAGCAAACAGGAAATGCTCATGACACAAATGAAATAAGGACAAAATCATCAAAAGGTGTATATTTGGTTTTGTTTGAAATTGATAGAATAGAGGAAATTTGATTAGTGAAACAGTTCTTATTGAGTATTTTATCAGGCATTATATTATTTCCAGTTTAGGAACTTTGAAATGATGCCTTCTTTAATTTAGCACATTTGACAGCTACAAAACATGTGTTGTGTACTACCTGTGTTGAAAGACTGGTGCAGTTTATGTCTTGTGCCTGTCTTGTTATGTTTGTACTGGGAATCCTGCTCGTGAATTATAAATGGCATCTTGCTTTCAAGAGGAGAAAGTTGTAATGAATTACCAAAGGCTGCCATAGCTAAAAAGCACGTTCCACACTTTTCTAAGTACATGAAAACCCTACCTAGCAATACTTTTTTTTTGCAGTGGTAGAAGATGCTGCTAGATTTGTCTGGCAGGCAAAGAACCCCAGAATAAATTTTAAAACACTGCAGTAGCTAACAAAAGGGGTGGCTTGGGAGCTCCTAATGTCAAATTGTATTATGAGACCTGTCGTTTTGTATGGTTGAAGGAATGGATATTGCTTAGAGATGTGAGACTTTTGGAACTTGAAGGCTACAATTTAAGATTTGGTTGCTGTGGTTATCTTTGGTATGATAAAGTAAAGGAATATGCTGAATTTAGAAATCATTATATATGAAAGGCTCACCTATGTGTTTGGTGTATGTATAAACAGATACTTTTTCCCTAAAATAATGGCCATTTCCACACGGGGTTTTTAAAACGGGGCAGAGCATCCTCCAGGGAGGACGTCTGCACCTGGGAGCGGACTGGGTCAGACCTACTTAACATAGATCCGCACCCCAGCCCACTCTGGAACGACCCCAAGTGGTTGTCCAGTGTGCTTTTGAAAGACAGCTAAAAACTTTCAAAAGCACGGAGCACGCCAGTGCGAGCCTGCTCCCTTGTGCAGATTTGCAGGCTCGCACCAATGTGAGCCTGCGATCTGCCGGGGGTGGGCTTTAGACTGGCAAGCTTCAGCGGTTGATCGAGACCCTCGACCAACCGGAAGCCACTATTTTCGACGCCCGAGCAGTGCGGAGCAACAAGCATGCACTGCTCCGGAGCAGCGTGGACCAGACTGGGGAGCTGAAAAGTCCGGTAAGTAGCGTCACGGGGCGATTCCCTCACCCTGTGCGGAAATGGCCAATATTAGCTATTACATTGTAGGAAGGTTTTTTTTTTTCTCCTAGGAATAAGTGGGTTAAAAATTGGAAATGGTTGCTCTATGATGATCCTTTGTATTTTGAATAAGATAGCTGGAAGTTTCAATCAAGAGAGATGATTCTTAAGGAAGGCAAAAATTTTAATTGGTTTGCTTATATGCAACTTAAGGACAGATTTAGGCAAAACAAGATAAATGCAGCCATAGAGGTTAGATGCAATGAGTTTTATTTAGAGTTGTGTAAAGGTGATAGTATGTGATTTAAAAAGTGCATAAATGGCTTTTGAAGTTAGAGACAGAAGATGAGCCTATAAAAGAATACATGATATGGGCCCAAAATTTTGAGCACGATGTCCATATGGATGTATGGAGAAAAAATGTCATCTAAGGATATAAAATTTACTGTGTGCAGTAATTTAAAAGAAAACCTGTATAAGATGATGTGCAGATGGTATCTAGACCCAAATAAGTTACTGAAATCTCCCAGAATGTTTCAAATCAATGTTGGGGTTGTCAAGATAAGGAAGGCTCCTTACTACATATGTGGAATAAGAAGCTGAAAAGTTACTGGTATAAATTTTATATGTTAATCCCAAAAATTTTAAAGCTAGATTTTAAAATGTTACCAGAAATATTTCTGTTGAGAATTATGGATAGGGAACAGGATAATAACCATGGATTACTTCTTTGATATATGGCAACATCAGATAGATAGATAGATAGATAGATAGATAGATAGATAGATAGATAGATAGATATAGGACAACAGCAAGAATATAGCTTGCTCAAACTTGGAAAGGAACTGAAGGACTGACCATGTAAGAATGGATCGTTAAACTTGCTGAGTTAGCCCAAATTGCCAAATTAACATGGGTTCTAAAGGAAGACTTTTTGAAACATTAGAAAACATTTACAAATTTTTTTTTTTTTTTGAAGCTGTAAGAAATCTGACAAGGTAATAATCTGTGCTATGGTTATTCATAATTTTAGTAGGATTATTTCACTGGATCTGTTAGAATCGAATAATATTTTTTCCTTGTTCTTTTTCTTTACATTACAGTCAGTACTGAGGGTCAGAACCCAACTGTGTATCAGTTGTATGACTTTCCTTCTTTCTCTCTGTTTCTTCTATTTCTTTTTGATTGTGTATTAAAACTTAGATTGTTCATGCTAAAAATGAATTTAAAAAAAGAAGAAAAGAAAACCCTACATAACTAGCAGATGTATTTTTAATAAGCAGATCTTCTAACCTCTGCAGTTTCACTGAAGAAATAAAGGACATTAAATTTCTTTAAGAACTGCAGCCCTGTAGTTGTCAGGCAAGATGATTCTAATGGACCTAGTTTAACAACCCCTTGGGGATACTATATTTTTAACACTATGCCATTGGCTACTCAAATATATCCTACAAACAATCACTAAAAATCCACACTACATTTCAGACAGCTATTTTAGAGTCAAACAATATACAGGGTAATTAATCCAGTGTGGTATAGTGGTTTAAGCATTGCACTATGACCCTGGAGAGGAGGGTTCAATTCCCTGCTAGGTCATAGAAAACCACTGTGTGAACTTTGTCAAGGTTGTTGCCGGGCAGGCAAAGTTTTCCTATGAGTGGACGGCAGAGAGAAGCAGCGGTGTGGCCAGACAGCCAGGTGCAAGGCCGGCAGGATTGTTATGGCTATGTCTTGTGTATTAGAGAAGGCCACACACCAGAGCACTGATTGGGTCACCCAACTTGTTCCAGGGTGACAAGGTAGCATAAAAAGGCTGGTGTTTGCCTTGACCAGCTGCCAGTTAGCTGCCCTAGCTGGACCTGCCATGCCACTGGCAGTATACTGTTTGTGAGGGGAGATGCTGCCCGATTTTTCTCCGTTATCTTCTGTTTTTCCTCTTTGTCTAATTGATGGACAGCTTGCATGTTTCTGCTAAGCCTTATCTTAGAGTGCGGCAATAAATCAGTACTCTAAGCCTAACTAATCAGCCTCTGGAATTTTTTTCTGCTTCATTGGGACTCTCTGCTGCGGCAAAGCCTTGCTTCACAGATAGCACTCTGCTCATGCTCAGAGGAGCCAAATCCTGCCAACCCTGACAAACTTTGGGCACCTCAAACTCTCTCAGCCCCAGAAAACCCCATGATAGGTTCACTTTCAGGTTGCCGTAAGTCAGAAATGACTTGAAGGCACACAACGACAACAACAGCAGCAGCAGCAGCAGCAACGTGTTCAGAAGATGTAAAATTTCCCAGAGAGCCAGCATGGAGTAGTGGTTTGAGTGTCAGATTATGAGCCTGGAGACCAGGGTTCAATTCCCCACTTAGCCATGGAAACCCATGCGGGTGACATTGGGTGTGTTACACACATTCAGGCCCAGAAACCCTCGTGATGGATTTGCCTTAGGATTGCCATAAATTGGAAATTACTAGAAGGCACACAACAATACAATTAACTTTTACCTTAAGCAATCGTTAAGAATGTTTCAGTTGTGCTTTTGATATACTTAGATGAAACAACAAATGGAAATTGCCCTTATTAGTATGTTAAGGTTTCTTAGATGTAACAAGATAACATGATGTGTTGAAGGAGAATAATATCAGTATTTAAACTGTTCATCAGGGCAGTTTCATTTATTTAAAAAATATTTATTTTATTCATTTTACAAATGTTTGCTTTAATGTATTTCAATGTCTGTGTAGGATTCCTATTGGTCTTACATGCAAGTAACTACACTTGGCCCTCCACATTCGCTAGGGTTAGGGACACAGGACCCTCACAAAAGTGAAAAATTCACAAATTACAAAATTTGTGTGTGCGTGGGAAGTGGGCTAAGGCACAGGTGGGGAAAGTGGGCATCTAGGGTCTAAACCAGGTCAGGGAAAGGAGATGGGTGGCATGGTGGTCCTGTACTTCCTCTCTCTTGCCCATCTCCTTCCTTCAGTGTGTGTATGGAGCATGGGTACAGGGTTTGTAGTGCTGAAAATTTGGGCAGATAGCCATCCTCAGCTGGCTAGGCAGAGGAAGAGGAGGACCAGAGGTGGGTTTTTAAAGGGCTATGCAGCCTGATTGCAGCCACCAAGAGGGAAGGTTCCCCCAAAAAAGAAGCACCTGAGGTGGAAGGGCAAAAGTTGGAGAAACTCACAAATAATCAAATCTGTAAATGTCAAACCCGCAAATGTGGAGGGATGACTGTAATCAGTTCCATACAGGCTTAATGCCTGTAAAGTTAAAGTCTCAGATATACCCATCTCCTTAACTGAGCCCTCTCAGTTTTAGGTTCAATTTAATGTACCTTACTTGAGTTTCAAAAATACACAATGTTGGCTTTTTGAGATGAAAAAAAAATCAAAACAGGAATTTATCCAAAAACGCAGATTTCAGTGTCAGTTTCACCACTGCACCAATTATTTAGTCAACAGCTAAAAGAACTGATTTAATAAAAATGGACTTTAAAGTTTGGCTGAAATTGGAGGAACTGAAATACCCCCATTGGCTAATGTGATTGAGACATCACCAGACTGTTTCTCCAGCTACTGCTAATGAGCACAACTCTCCTTGTCTCTTGTGCCTTTTAAAATAAATCTAATGTCATTTTCCAGCCCACAAAATACAGCTTTGACACAGCAGGCTTTTCAAGCTTAGAGAGCTGCTGTCTTTAGACAGAGGGAATGGAGGAGGAATATAGAAACCCTCAGAAACAGAGATCCTTATGCAACCTCCAAATGTGTACGTAGGGATGGACATGTAGGAAGGGGAAAAAGAAAAGCAATTAAGGAGAATTTTGATAGAAGAATTTTTAATAAGAGAAACAGGGTTGAGTGGAAATGATTATAGCTCCTTTGATAGCTGCTGTAGTGATGATGGTGACAGTGATAATGATGTCCTGTCCTTAGCTCAAAACTGAAACTTAAAGCAGCTTATAGGAAGTTTAAAAAAAATGAAAAAGGATCAAGTAAAATACGCGATGGTATGATACTTAAACACAATTGAATTAAAGGCAATTTAAAAGTATTTTGGTCACTTACATTTTTTTAAAAAAGTACAGAGCTAAAGATCAGCCACATAACATCTGTTTTGGTGTTGTATGTATGCTGCAGACCTGATCTGCAAGTTGGAGAGTGCAAACCAATCTCTCTACATGGGAGAGCTCTCCTAAGCATAGCAGAAACTAACTCTCTTTGTTTACAAGCAACAGACTTTTCAGGAGCAGGCATGGACTCACTGTGAGTCTGTGGGAAAGCAGGAAAATATCTGTGGATACTCCTTGTTATATATTGATTGATTGATTTGTGATAGGGAATTTCTAGGAAATACTTCAGCCACTGATGAAGACTCATGGTCAACACGCGTTTGGCTGCAATTAGTGGTGGAATTGAAGAGACATCAATCGACTTTATTCTTCCCTATCAAGTGGTTTACCGCAGTCGTTTGTCTTTGGAAGGACTAGCACATCATTTGAAGATTCAATTCATCTCCACCAACTGCCTCCAATAAGGCTTTTACATTTCAGGGGACTGGAGGTCTCCCCACAGGAACTTTGGTTCTTTTTATTATATTATTGTATTTTCTATATTATATATTTTATATAATGGTTCATTGATTTAATTATTGTATATGATACATTAGTAAGTTTCCATACACACACACACACACACACGCACACACATATATATAATAGTTTTTCAAAATTTTTATACATAGTTTGATATTATAACTCCTAACATCAGGTGCTTTTTTTCTGGTACTTGTTAGGTTTCATCCCCCCCCCCCCTTTTTCTACATTTATTCAGAAGTAAATCCAGATGAATCCTTTTAGAATCCTTCAGTGTATTTATTATTGCTCACACAGTGTTGGTCACTTAGATACTGAACTGGAAAGTTTTTCTCACCCTACGCCCTACACAGAGAGAGATGGGTCCATACATTCTGATAGAGCAGAAAAGCATACTCTTTCCACTTCACCCTCCCACCAGAGGGACGGGAGAAGGACAGGACCTCAATGACAGTTCTGCATGATGTTGTTGTGGCCCTGTCCTTCTTCTGTTCCCAGGCTGTGAAATCTCAGAGTAAATCATTGACGGGTCTTCACCATCATTGATCTGTGATTGTGCCACTATCCCACAGTTACCTGGTTTGCAGAGGGTCCAGAAGCGCAATGCCTGCTCTTCCTGCCCCAGCACAGCCTGGGACAGTACCCAGCTGCACTGCAGAAGGAAGCAGTGGGGCCATCATTCCTACTGGATCCCAGAGGCAGCCAATGTGGAGGGGAGTGTTCTCCTCATGCTCCCCTCCTGGCAGAGCCACTGCCGGGATCCCCACAGGACACCACCAGGATACAGTAGGGTGCAGAAACGGCCATAGTAATTAAACATATTTGACTGTCACAACCCACCATCATCAGAAGATGGTACTCTGAAATATATCCCCACTGACTGTATTGTTGCAGTGTATCTCACCTTTTTTCAGTGAACAAATGCACACAGGGCATTCTTTAAGCATCACAGAAAATCAGGTTCTAAAGAACTATGCTAGTTCAGCAGACTTTGCTCTTTGTACCAACTATTTCATTTGCCAAGGGCAAACAATCCATTAAAGACTGGCCAGAAGAGCAATCTAAATGGCAATTATCAAGGGAAATATATTTCATGATGGTTGTAACACTTGAAAAGTTATTTTTTTCTCAGATGTTATAACAGTCAAGAAGTTTCATATCAGTCCCTGTGAAATTGCTCTATATTGGCATGAGAGCTGTGAAGTTTATTTTCTCTTTCCTGTTGGGCTGAAGACAAGCCAATGATTGGAACTCTCAACATGAAACTGAAAATAACATTCACAACTCTGTTGTCAGTGGAAATATATTTCATTTTACCTGACATATTGTAATTTACATGCACATCCATTTTTATAAAGTTTGGTGGCAAACATTTGAAATACATCCTCAGCAT
The DNA here is from genome assembly GCA_030412105.1 of Cyclura pinguis. NCBI lineage: Eukaryota > Metazoa > Chordata > Lepidosauria > Squamata > Iguanidae > Cyclura > Cyclura pinguis. Next base: position 241,892,995 of record CM059599.1, on the reverse strand, counting down.
AAACACAAATTTACATCAAGAGCAACATTCTCATGTTAACACGAAACATATGCTAGAACCAATCCCAGATGGACAGTGGCCAGATAAATGTATATGGGAATGCCACAAGAAGCAAAAACATAAGAAACAACTGGCAGTCGCTTCCAAGTAACAAAAGGCTACATTGCTTATGTTTTATAGGTGGGCCAAGTGAACTACTTTATGAGAGAAGCTTGCAAGCAGGACTCTGGCTGTTGATCCCCCTAAAAATGGCATTCAGTGGTATTTTGCTATTTCAACTTCCCCGTACCCATATGATAACCCTGTAAGACAGGAAGAAAAGCACCCACTCAACCACTCTCTCTATACCATTACTATATCATTATATATCACTACTTCTTCAATTCCTGGCATGACTCCTTTCTTTGTTGTTCTTCTTGTTATGTGCCTCTAAGTCATTTCTGACTTATGGTGACTCTTAGGCAAACCTATCACTGGGTTTTCTTGGCAAGACTTGTTCGGGAGGGTCACTTTTGCCTTCCCTCTGAGGCTCAGGAAGTGTTTGCCCAAAGCCACTCACTGAGTTTCTATGGCCCAGTGGGGATTTAAACCAGTGGTGGAGCTTGGAGTGCATAGAGGGGAGGGGGGCAGGGCTATAGTGTGTGTGGGGGTGGTCACGGTGCTCAGGGTGTGATTCGAGCTGGGACACCCAAAAAACATTGCCACTGGGGGCAAATCATCCCATCACCCCCACCCCGTCCCTAGGCGGCTGGTTTAAACCCTAATTTCCCTGTCACCTACTCCAGCGTACAAACCACTACACTATGCTGGATCTCTTTCTTCCTTCTTTCTACATCAGAAGGGTTTGAATGTTTCTTTAGATGTTTCTACAAAAGAGAGGTGTTACAGTCTTCTGAATGTGTTGTTGTTGTTGTTGTTGTTGTATGCCTTCAAGTTGTTTCTGACTTACAGTGACCCTAAGGCAACCCTATCATGGGGTTTTCTGGGGCTGAGAGTGTGTGATGCACCCAAGGTCATTCAGTGAATTTCCATGGCCAAGTGGGGAATCAAACCCAGTCTTCAGGTTGATAGTGCAATGCTTAAACCATGACGCAACGTTGGCTCCCTCTCAACGCTTCAGTTGTCTATGTCTATATCTACATTTATATTAGTATATACATATGTGTGTGCGTGTCTATGTTTGTGTATACACACACATATGTCAGGGTATTCAGAGAGTGAGTGCAGTGTGACCAAAAAAAGTTTTTCTAAGTGGATGGAGAGGTGAGGTAATGTGACTTTGGAGCACAGCTGCAAGGGATTGTTTTGGCTAGCCTGCCTCACAAGGTCTTGCCTCATGAGAGCATTCAACATGAGGAGGTTGCTTGCTATGGATAGATTGGATCACACCATACGGACCTGGGTGTGGTTTAGCCCTTAAAAAGGCTTAGTCGTAACACTGTATTTTACCTAAGGTTATTCTGCCTTTGCCTTAGGTAATTTTTGTACTGCCTCTGGCCATGCTGTATGTCTTTCTTCCGTACTACTATTTTGTGCCTGAATGCTTTTGCTTTTAGCCTTGCTGCCAGAAGCCCTAATGCTAATCTAGTGCTCTGTTGGATAAGCCTTAACTACTTAAGTCACTAAGCCTTAACACATTGAGTCTGTGTGGCTATTTTGCCCTGGCTGGAGCAGCTGGTAGCAGCTGGGCACTGCTTCCTTATCTGCACTCTGCACATGCTCTGAGGTGCACACCTCGCATTACCCTGACAATGTATGCAACAGTTAGAACTCTGGATGGTATTCCAAGTATGGCCACACCATAGATTTGTATAAAGAACTCATACTGACCCTTTTCCCCCCCTTCTTATTGATCCCTTGCATGGAATTCAGTTCAGTGGTTTGCACTGAGATATCTTCCAGACACCAGCTTAGTATCTCAGTACAGAGTTCCAGATCCTCAGAGCAGCCATGGAAGAAGTCCTCTTTCCATACCCTCAATGTGTGCCCAATAGTAGCAGGACTGAATTCCCACTTGAGAAAAAGCTTGTGAAAGAGGATAGACTTCTGTGAGATATCACCCACAAATCATATGGGGCTTGATATATTTTTTTAAATTGTGTCCAGAAACATAATGAGGCTTTTGTAACATGTTTCTCATACCACGCTCCAAAAAAAAAAAAAAAAGAGAGAGAGAGAAAAGAAAAACACTGTGGAAGGATTTTGGAGTTGGTGTTTATGAACACTTTTCAAGGGCAAACTATGTAAAATATGTTACAGTAATCCACATGCAATATTAAAGGAGTAAGACTAGAAATAAAAAGTGATGGATATTCCTGGCAATTGATCTGCTTTTTCTCCTACAATGGGAATACCTCAGGAATCAGATTCCCAGACCAAGCCTATATTTACATTCCAATGATGAATTACAAGGTAATGTATGCTAAATGCAAAGTAAGAAGGTGAGGAAAATCTGCTTTGACAAACAAATATCTTTCAGCGTTTGAAGCAACATCTCTCCTAAAAATATGCTAAATGCTTCATCTAGTTTCACTCATGTGTCATCATGGCCAGATCTGACATGTCCAGGAACTGGAGCAACTGGTATTTGGGCCTCAGTTGTGCAATCACAGTTCTAGCTGTTGCCCAAACGTGGGCATCTGGGTAGAGGACTAAACCCAGAACTACATCCAAACTGCATATCAGAGTCTTAAGGGGGATGGTGAAAAAATCTAAAACCTATTCCCCAAACTCTCCTCTGATGTGTCTTTCAAGTGACCAGGAAAACCTTGATATTCTCTTAAGTTTCACTTTGTGCACCTATGACATAGGTTTAGAAGTTTTAGAACCTCAGTTTCAGGTGGAAACCAGCAGAGCTCAGTGTTAACTGCATTTATGAACAGACAAAAAGTAGCAGATCTAAAGAAGGTCCTTGAAGGGAGTCTTGTCTTACTTCCTTGCATTCTCTGAACTTTTCTGTTCTCCTGTACTTCACTAATGGATTTCTACTTATCTTTGGATCATTCTGGATTTGGTGTATTCATTACATCCGGATTAAATTAAGTTATATTTTGCAGCTCATACTCACTCTAAATTTTAAGGCTATCAAAGTCCAAAAAGAAATACTGCCCTTCAAACATCCCTGAGAGTACATTTATTCAAATTAAGAAGGTAATAATTCACCAAATTCCCTAGGCACCTTTTAAATATTACATATGATTTCTTCCAGAAAGAACATATTCATTTAACTAATCTAAATGCATGTTAATACAAATAGTTCTACTGCCTCTAGGCAATACTGTTCACCATTGTCTTTATATTCCTCTTTATCCTGCACTGGTTTATATCATGATATTGAAAAAAGAAGTTTTTTGAAAGATAGTTAAAAACATACTCATGCAAATATGCTTTTATAGATTTAAAGATGCTATAGCAAACTGCTTAGGATGCTCTACCTGTAAAGACCTTCATACTCTCTACGTTTGGAAGTGTTAAAAAGAACTAAAATCATTTAATATGTCTTTTTTTTTACAGCTTTGAGCATTAGAAATAAAACAGTGAACTTCTTGATTTTTTTTTTTTACTTAGCTGACTTCTTTATTATCAATTTCATGTCCAATTCAAAGGGTAACAACAGAAAATGATCACATCTACCAGTTCTGCTTTAGCAATTTTCAGTGGAGTAGCCAAATGATTGTAAATTCTCAGTAGGACCTTAGCTGTTTGGCATCTTTGTCGAACAATGAAGGCAGATTTATAGAGGTACAAGAATCTTAACACTCTCCTTCTTTTAATGACACATTCAAAATGTGTCCTATAAATCTGTGCAGACAGTAAATCAAAACTAGTTATTTACTTCAAACCAGTTAAGTAATCTGCTATTAAACATCAAAGGAAAGCATAATTTAGCAGCAATGGATGTGCCACCAAGTACATAGAGTTTAGTGAACAAAACTATTAAAAGGAACACATAACATGATTATGTTAATAGTCTTTGGCTGTTTCCATTTGTCTCTTTTCCAAAGCACCATGTGATCTCCTGCCCATGTTTTTCATTGTAATTCTGGTTAACACTCTTTCTTTCTTTCCTTCTTTTTTTTAACAGCATGAAGTCTGAGTAGAAAAAAAGTATGCACAAGCTTCTCTACCTCAAAATTGATGCTGCCGTTTTAATGTTAAGCCATAAAGATGCTAAGCAGCGGGTAATTAAAATTTTAAAGTTGTATACAATATTTTAATAAAATACGGATTTATTTTCTAGTAAAAAAGTTATTAGAGAAAATGACTGGGGAAAAAGTAGAATGTTGTAATATTGTGAGTGTGATCCCTCAGATACGATTCTCATGGGATAATATAAAAGCTATTTATTATAGTCAGCTTTTTAAAGGAGAATTCATATCTCAGCCTTTATTGTGCCTGGTTGGCATAAGCTTGTGGGTAGGAGTTGCTAAACAAACAAAATTGATTTACATGATTTGAAATTGCAATGCATTCCACAAGTTAAATTAGCACTTTTAAAGTGCATAGAGACTTTAAAATCATATAGTATTTACACAGGCCGAAAGCAAATAGATCATTCTTTGTTTACAAGTTATCTAGGCTTTCAACCCATTAAAAAGTGGCAGCTACAGCAATATTAAGAATGTACATCTCATTTATTTTCCTCAGACTCACCTCTACCATCCAAGATTTTCCAGTACTTCTTGACTATGAAAGACAAGTTTACTTCAGTGCAACTATTTTGTTCAAGTTTAACAAAGAAAGATAACTATTGGAACATATTTCAGCTTGAAATATCAAATATTTCCATTTCACAAATGGAAGAATAGAAGAATGATTTGTGCTAAAGTGGTGCTACTGAATACAGTGTATATTTATCACGTATGCTAATCAGTTAAAATTAAACTGGGGAAACATCACCAAACATCACCAGAAAAGCATCCAATAATGACTGCCTTTGTTTATGCATCAGGAATATTTAATCAGCCAATTAAACTAGGTTATTTGGTATCTCAGAGTTATTGTTCAGTGTTCTAAGGATGAAAATACATTTATTGGCTGTATTCTGACTTTAAAAAACCCAAAAAACAACAAACATGTTTGTTGTATAAGAATGACTCCCAAATCTATTTGAGCCCTCTTCTTCTATTATACTTTACACACAACAAGGGGAAACTGGAATTTTTTATCTGCAGTTCTATCAAACTGAAATCCCCCTTGTTCATGAATATTGGAACCCGTGCAGGACAATACCCCAGGACTGTACCACGGCCTGGATTGCAGTTCCTCCTATTCAGACAAAACATGAAAGTACAATTTGTTATATCTCACTATGATGTGTGACCTTGCAGGTGACTAAACTAGGTCTGCTCTTAAAATGTGTGAAGTCTTGACAATTACTTTTCAGGATATTTCTGTGATCTAAAATGATGTTGAATGTTTAGAATACTTTTCCAAGACCAAACATTTCATTTCAAACGTGTTTTTGTTTTGTTTTCTCTGTATTCTACCTTTCAGCTCTGTCAATTTTCCAAAAAAGTTAGTTTAGTTAGTGACATACTGATTACTGGTCATTGTTTCTCAGAGCTCATGGAGGCTGTGTTCTGTCTTTGCCAGTCAAGACAGAGCCCTTAGTCCATTACAGCAGAACACAGTTGCATATACACTATTCAAAACTCACACACTACTATGTTGGCCCACTTCCACCTTCAAACCATAACAATATAAATAACAACAACATATTAAAAAAAATAAAATCAATTCTTACTATGTTACAGACATGCAAATTATAAGCTGTTAAACACATGTCTGAATAAGTGAGCCCAAACAGTTATAAATACCAACACTTTGGTTAAGGGCAACCAAGATGCAGCAAACTATGAGCACATAGAATCATAGAATCATAGAGTTCAAAGAGACCCCAGGGGACATTGAGTCCAATGCCCTGCCATGCAGGAACACCCATCAAAGCATTCCCAACAGATGGTCATCCATCCTCTGCTTAAAAACCTCTAAAGAAGGAGACTCAACCACACACCGAGGCAGCATATTCCACTGCCAGACAGCTCTGACCATACCATCAGGAAGTTCTTCCTGAGGTTCAAGTGGAACCTCCTCTCCTGAAGCTTGAATCCATTGCTCCTTGTCCTGGTCTCTGGAGCAGCAGAAAACAAGCCCGCTACCTCCTTGACATGACATCCCTTCAAATATTAAAACATGGCTATCATGTCCCCTCTTAACCTTCTCTTCTGCAGACTAAACATACCCAGCTCCCTAAGCCGTTCCTCATAGGGCATGGCTTCCAGACGCTTCACCATTTTGGTCGCCCTCCTCTGGACACGTTCCAGCTTGTCAATATCCTTCTTGATTTGAGGTGTCCAGAACTAGACACAGTATTCCAAATGAGGCCCAACCAATGCAGAATAGAGTGGTACCATTACCTCCCTCGACCTAGACACCATACTCCTATTGATGCAACCAAGAATCGCACTGGTTTTCTTGGCTGCCTCATCACACTGCTGACTCATGTTCAGCTTGTGATCTACCAAGACTCCTAGATCCCTTTCACATGTACTTCTATCCAACCATGCGTCCCCCATCCTATATTTGTGTATTTGTGCATTTTTCTGTCTAAGTGTAGGACCTTACATTTCTCTCTGTTGAAATTAGTGCATCCAGACTGACTGAGAAGTTCCACATTTTGTTCCTGTTTCAGATTTTACGCTGGGCTAAAATAAACTGATCTGTGGAGCATAAGTTTATATATGTATATGTATATATATGTGTGTGTGTCTGTGTGTTTGTCTGTATGTGTGTGTAACACACACACACACACACACACACACACACATACCTATCTGATTGTACCAGGAGCTGCCACAAAACAAAACATGTATGGCTCTCCAAAATAAAATAGTCCAAAATCTTGGACTTTCTGATCTTTTAAATCAGTCTGGATACACTTTAAATTCCATCAACCATTAGCATATACCATCAAAATCCCCTCCTTGGCAGCAAATTCAACACTAAATTAAAGGCAGAAGCCCTTGTAAGAAAAGATCTAGCAACAGTTTGTCTAGCTATGTGTTTGGCACATAGCTAGACAAACTGGACCTGTATCAGTATTTAATTTGCAATACAGATGGTGCTATTCCAATTGCAGTAGTGAATGTATTGGAATTTTAGGGCTTGTTAAGAGTATGTTGAGTTTGTTTTTAAAAAAACGTACTCTTTATAAAGTCATTAGCAGTAATACAATCATACAAAGGTATATGAATATGGTTTAGTGCTAAAAACATCCTAAAATCCCCTACCTTCCTGCCTGAGCATAGATATATTCACTACTGAAGGCTGCAGCCATTCCAAGTATTAAGTATTAGAATAAACAGGGACTGTTCCTGGTATGTGAGGATTGGTATCATGATCTCACAGTCTAACATCCTGTGGGATGAATCTATCAGAGGCAATATCACTGGGAGGATCAACTAACATCAGAACCAATTCTGGACATCTCATTTGCCCAAGAGATTCAGCATAATCAAAACCCTTTCCCCTAATGCTTTTCTGGACTTTGGAGATTGTGCATAGACTTCAAATACACCAAGTCCGTCGGTGTGGCCACATTCTCTCCACATTACCAGATTCCGTGGCTACTGAAAAAGCAAGGCCTCTTTAGCAAAAGTGGCAATTCTTCCTGGATACAGAGTTGATGGAATTGCAACTCAGTTTAAAACTTTTTTTTCCTTGATTCTTTTGGCCCTCTGGATTTGCACAGAGGTGTTGTCCAACTTCTTTGTTTACTTGTGGTGCAGCAACCTGCCTATGACACAGGTCATTAATTCCTGAAGCTTCAAGTCTCCTCAGGTAATGGTTCAGGCTGCTGATCAACATCCTTTAAACATCTTTTTCATGGTGGCCTATGGATAATGGCACTGTCAGTGCTCTCTCCGATTAATGCCAAGGCTGCCTCAGACCAGATGCTTGAGGACTTTTGGAAGGGATGAGATGGTGAGCACCATTAGCATGAAGCACCAAGAAGAGTTACATTAGGACTGTTAAGGGACTTATTCCTGAATAGTCAGGAGTCTGACCACTCACTGCACAATCTGTTATGAACAACTTGTCTGGAACTTTGCAAATAAAATTGCTCAGATCTGCTATAGCCTGGATACTATAATTAATAAAGATCCAGTGGACCTGTATTGTCCAGTGATAATAGATACTGTTCGGTTTGGAAAGCCTGAAGATACGGACAAGATTCTTGGAGAAGTGAGAACCATCACATACTTATTAGACCCTTGCCCTTTCTGGCTTATTTAAAAAGCCAGAGGGGGACAGACTGAACGCTATGAAAAAGTGGAGCTGCTTCATGCCTAAAGGAAGCAGTTATAAGACTATGGCTGAAAAGCGATTTCTGGATTCCAGCATATTGGACAATCACCTGCCACTATTATTATTATTATTAGTAGTAGTAGTATTAGCAGCAGCAGCAGCAGCAGCAGCAGCAGCAGCAGCAGCAGCAGCAGTACTGGAACATGTGGTGCCCACACAGCTGCAGAGGTTTTGTGATGAGGCATATTATCTAGACACATTTCAATTTGATTTCAGGCTTGGCTATGAGACTGAGACAGCTTTCGTTACTTTAATAGATGGTACCCCTCTTGGTTCTGCTGGACCTCTTAGTGGATTTTGATACCATTGACCATGGTATCCTGGGTTGCATGGCTGCAATGGGCCTTGTGGGCATTGTTTTACCATGGATTCATTACTCCCAGGGGCCACAAACCCAGAAGGTGGAGCTGGGGGACTGCTGATTGACTCCTTGACTATTAGCTTGTGGAGCTCTTCAAGGTTCTGTTTTGTCCATCATGCTGTTTAACATACACATGAAACTGCTAGGAGAGGTTGCTTGGAGTTTGATGGTCTGGTGCCATTAGTATGTAGATGACACCCAGATCTGCAACTCCATTCCACTTCAATCCAGGGGAGCTGGCTTGTTAATAAACCAGTGTCTATCTTCAGTAATGGACTGGATGAAGACAAACAAATTGAAACTTGACCCAGACAAGACAGAGATGCTGCTGGTCAGTTGAAAGGCAGATAAAAGAATAGGAATTCCACCTGTGCCGGATGGGATTATATTTCCACTGAAATCTCTTGAACTACACCCTAAGCCTGGAAGCCCAAGTTTTAGAGGTGGTCATGAGTGTATTTGCACAGTTAAGGCTTGTGCAGCAGCTCTGCCTATTCATTCTGACATTGGATCTGGCTAGAATGGCACTTCCTTGAGTTATATTCTGCTTTGATTACTCTAATATCTTCAATGCAAGGCATGCCCTTGAGGAGCTACAATCGTATCATTAACTGGGGATGACTACAGGGAGCACACAACTCCCTTGCAACAAAGCTCCACTGGCTGCTGGTTTGTTCCTGAGCATGATTCAAATTGTTGATTATGACCTTCAAAGTTTTATATGGCTCCAGCTTATTTGAAGGACTGTATCTCCCTGTATGAGCTTGCCTATGTTTTGAGATCTTCTGGGTAATCAATTCTTGCTGTCCCACCAACCCTCTAGGCATATCTGGTGGTAACATAGTAGAAGGGATTCCCAGTGGCTGCTCCCAGGCTCCCTTCCTAGAGAGGTTAGACTACTGCCTTCATTACTATTCTTTCTATAGGCAGTTGAAGACCTGTTTGTTTCTAGGCTTTTAACTGCTGATTGAGGGGGGAAGACTTTTTTTAAATCTGCTGCGTTGATTGATTTGTTGTTCTTTATAATAGTTTGCTTTTAATAGCTTTCAATTCTATTGATAGTTTAATTATATATTAACTTCTGCATGATGTAAAATTTTAACTGTGTAAGTTTTAACTCTTATAAATCCCCTTGAATCCCAGATTGGGAAAAAGATGAATCATCACCATCATTGTTTTTAACCCAGTTTAGGGGAAGAGAGAGCATGTAAGATCACTGTCTCCTACGACTCTCTCACAAGCTGCAGGTTTTCATTTATCTTAAGGATAAAGATATATCTCCTCAGTCCATACAAGGGAAGCTAGTCATGTTGACCTTCTTTATGACTCTATAAGGGACTTTAGCATATGCAAAATAATGCATGGTTGGTCTAGGAGAGAGGAGGGAATGTAATGCCAGGGAACCTTCATATTCAACTGTTCTTAAAGGTTCAGCTGGGATATGGGGAGACATTTTTATGTATTCATGAGGTTCTCTTCATTCCTCTGGTTTAACAGCCTTCTTTGGAGCACTGTTGGTGATTGAACTGGTGACAGAATTCATGGAAGACAGATCTGGGAAGTTTAATTATCACAATGTCAGTCTTTTGGAGAACAATGTTATGTTAATTATCAGATATTCCAAGATGGACCAGCACTGACCAGGGTCCACACTGCAACTGAGGGAATGCTCAGATAAAAAGATATGCCCAAGGCATGGATCCCACCCAAAGGTTTTGTTTCAACACCTCTGCTTTCTAGAGAAAACTACTGGGCTGCCACTACTACTGCTTTGGCCCACTTGAGTTTGGTGCAGGTAAAATTTTGAACCCATTCATTTAGAACAGAGATGCTTCCATTGCAGCCATGGACTTAAGTGGTAATGTTATTTAATCTGGAGGCTAGTGGCATGCCAGCATATTTTGAAGTTACATCCATCTCATCAAGCAGCTGGGACCACTTAGCTAATATCATTGTCTTTTTCAGGTGCATGTGTCTGGGGAGAGCAGAGAACCAGATGCTGATTTGAAGGCATGTATGGACCTGACAATCAGCCATCAGTTGAATTTGAATCAATGGGCTATGATGGAATGTCCTGGGGAGAGGGTTCTAAGATAGCTGGGGCTATTGCCAATGTGGCTGGGATAAACATAAGAACCCTCTCCATCATGTGCTGGTGATTAATTTGGGTAGCAATGATTTGGAGTTGATGAAGGGGAAAACCAGATTATTCAAACCCTTGCAGGCCAGTTGGTCCGGTGTGAGCTGATGTGGTCAGACATTCTCCCTCATCAGGCAAGGCAGGAAGAGGGTGACCCATACTTGGATAGAGTGCTAAAGCCATGCCAACAGTGAAGTTGGGAATGCCCTGAGAAGGAGGTTGAAACCCTTACTACTGCATCCTCTGATGATGAACCATGAGCTGTACAGAGCTGATGAGATCCATTAGTTAGAGCAAAACAGTATGTTATTTCTGACTGGTCTGCAACAGGGTATGTGGTCCATTTTGGCCAGCCTGGTGGGAGAAAGGAGCCAAGCAGGCCCTTTCCCTTGTACATATCAGGTAGTATGGGGAGAAAGTAGGAATTATGGTGAACATTTGTAAGCTACGGATGGAAAAAATATTCAAAAATATTCAAAAAATGGTTGGAAATGTGTTTCTTGACTGTTTAGAAACACTGACTAGCAGAATCCTCGACTGATGAGAATTTTCACAGACTTGTTCTGTGCAAAATTAGCAGGAAGTTGTATTACAATCAAAACAGCAATTTCTTCAATGAAAGTGATACTTCAACAAAGAAATATTTCCTGTGCAGAAAATTCTGTAATTGGGTATTTATTCTGCAACAAAATTTACACATGGTCAATTTGCATATCAAACAGTATTTTCTGAACAGAAAACAGCATTTTTTGTGCAGAAATTATATATATGAATTGAAATATTCTTTTAAACACATAAAATGCTTTTTCCTGCACAGAGAATGGTGATTTCTACACAAAACAACATATGAGTTTTGTGCAGAATAAGTCCTTAATTCCAAATACGCTTCAACAACTGTGTGGTTTTCAAAAGATTTTCTCACAGTGGAAGGAAAATTGCTGAACTTACTTATTGCTACCTTAGGAAGAATTACATCCCTACTGTAGGCACCAGTTAGATGAATGGAAGGTCTCTGGACATTCCCCCTTTCAGTTACAGGACCTGGGAAGTGGAAAAGATTACCATTGGAGCTGGCCTGGGGAACTATCTCACTTTGAGGGTCTTGGGAGGGGGCTTATGTTTTTGGCCTCTCTGAATACAGGTGGCTGGACAGCAATCTAGGTGACTGGGTTCCTCCTGGGGCAGGTGTTTCACTCAGGGGTGGGTGGTCAGGAGGTTAAATCCATGCCTCAGCTGATGACTTGCCAGCTTGCTCTCCCCTTGCAGCTCACAGGTTCAGATAGTTAAATGGTTAAAACAAAGTAGTTCTATTCAATCCACACTGCAACTAACATTGTGATTTTTTTTTTCAATACAGAAATCAGTTTTTCAGGAAAAATGATAATATTCATATCACAAAGTTCTATGGTCAGAGTTGATATATATACGACGACGCTACTACAACCCACAGGGAAGTGCTGTCTATTTCACAGTGGAGATGTTTGTATATGCTGTCTCCAGTAATAAAAGCTTTGTCATGCAATTCGACAATAGTCTGATTTTATTTGCCCTTATCCACAAATTGCTATCCAATTGCATTAGTGATTTTAGTGCTGGAGTCACAGGCCAAAGAATTCAGTGCAGTGTATAGCAGCTTGTCTATGGGTCATGATAATACTATTCTACAATCATTCTGGTCTATTATCTAATTATCCACATTTACTGAACCTGACTGCAATTGTGAATAGTCCCCAAAACACTCTGATTCCACAGAAAGCAATAATCTAGCAAAAGCAGAACTAATAAGCACTCACAGCAACGTGTACTTTTAATTGGACAGACATTTATGTATTGTTTTGTCTGTGGTGTTTCACACATAGTAGTCACATAATTCTGAAGGCTCAAAGTTCACAGAAAGTAGTGCTCACACAAGAGAGTTCTGGCTTGAGGAAATCTTGTAATGCCTGCTTTTTGGCCTTTATAAGAGCTACAGATATGGATTGCCAGACATTTTACTTCAATCTGATCTCTTTTTGTGCATCTAGGCTGCCCTGATGAAGAGACATTTTAGTTTTGACTCTCATTGTCTGTTCAGAAACTAACAGTCTCCTAATTGTGTTTGACTGTAGAGTCTCAATAAAAGGGAAGTAGAGCAAGAGAGCAGTCATCAGAATGGACCATATGGTATCAACTTCACCGACAGTTCTTCAAGTTGAAAGAAGTTGCTCTCCCTCACAGTTTTTTTTAATTTTTATTTTTATTATTTTTTAAGAAAATAAAGACATCTGTCATTATTGGTAGTGCCCGCAACTACTGCAAATGCAATCCTTTGAAAGCAACACATGTAACTCATGTACATTCCCAATGAAGACCATAAAGGCCATAATTATTTCTGTGCAGGGGTGTAAATCTTCAGTTATTTCATTGTCACACTGTAAATGATGTATTCCCCTCCAGAAATAGTATGCTTCCTACTAATTTGGTTGGCTGAGTATTTATATTTCATTTTGCTTCATCTTTTCAGAAGATCGAGCACTTTGTGGAAAATTTCTCAGAACATATTTTTATGAAAAGAAAGTATTTTGTGCCAAAAAAAGAGCATGGTGAGAGATGGTGAGATCTCTCATATAGCGAAAGATTGACATAGCTACCATTCAATTCAATTCAATTTCTTCCTCTTTAGCCTTCCTTTTTCAAGTACATTGAAGCAATGGCCTGGTGGCGCTGTGGTTAAATGCCAGTACTGCAGGCACAATGCTGTGAATTCAGGTTGACTCAGCCTTCCATCCTTCCATAGGTCAGTAAAATTAGTACCCAGCTTGTTGGGAGCAATTAGCTACAACACATGTGAATTGCTTAGGGAGTGCTTCACACTGATAAGCAGTATAGAAATGTAACTGCTATTGCTATAATGTAAAAAGGAGCATTACTTCCTTCTTTCACATGAGATGAGGAGACAGGAAGGAAAGAAGATGCATAATACAGACTTCTAAAGTAGTATATTTGAAAAATGTTTGGGAAACATATTTTTTTGAGTAACCTTGATAAGAAGAATCCTGGATTGATGAGAATCTTCACAATTTGGGGCTTATTCTGTGCAAAATTCACACTTTGTTGCTTTGCACAGAAAACAACATTTTCTGTGTAGGAAACAACATTTTCTTTATGGAAAATAATATTTCAACACAGAAATGTTAATTCCTGTGTAGAAAATGTTTTCTGTGCAGAAAACAAAAGCTGTAATTGGAGGTTTGTTCTGCATAAAATTTGTATATGGCTGATTTGCATAGAGAGCAAAATTTTCTGTACATAAAACTTAATTTTCATTATGGAAAATAATATTACAATGCAAATATATTTATTCCTACAGACATGATTTTTTGTTTTCTGTGCAGAAAATAAAAAAAGCTGTAAAGGGGGATTTATTCCAAGTTGAACTTGCACGTTTTATTTGCACAGAAAACAAAATTTTCTGCACAATAATATTTCTACACTGAAGTATTATTTTCCACAAAGAAAACGCTGTGTTTTTCTTTTAAAAAAGCCACAGGTGAGTTTTGTGCAGACTAAATCCCAAATTGCGAATAGCCTTTTAAAACTGTGCAGCTTTTGGAGACTTTCTTGTAGTAGAAAGAAAATTGCTGAAATTATTCATTGGTACCTTTGAGAAAAAAACTTAGTGAAAAATTACCTCCCTATAGAATAGTGCTTCCCAGGCTTTCTGATACAGGTCGGAAGGTGGTGATTAATTATTTACAGTATGCCAGGGACTGCCATATTTGTGCCCACTGGCTACATTTATTTCTTTCTCCCTGGAAACATGTCAGAGACCTGCAAACAGTGGCTCACAGACCAGCACCAGTCCAGGGACCACCACATTGGGTAGCACTATTCCAAAGCACTACATTTTACTTTGAGTCAAATGGATTTAAGTATCAGCTGTCATTTTTGTTTTATTTTATTTTAAGAGGGACACTAAGATGGAAAGGGAGGACAGTGAAACAAACAGCTACCTCTAAGTTTCCTTAACTGTAAAGCATCCAAAATGCTGTAGTCTATTCCTTCTCACAGATCTGAGTCTCCGTGGTATTGTGAAATTGTACAGGATCGCTTCAACACACTAGCTATCATGTGTTTTCAGTCTGGGATTTATAAGGGGGGAAAAAACACTGGTGATTTCTGCTTTGGTTTCCTTCTACAAGTTGTGTGTCTTTCTTTGAAGTTTCAGTAATACATCTGCAAGATAAACCTTTATCTGCATCTACTCATTGGCCGTCTTTTGAAATAAAAGACAGTTAATCATGACACCAACTTTTCTGTATCCTGATGAATGAATTCTGTGTGACGCAGAATATCTAAAAGTTACCACAGAGGAAAAGCTTGCCTTCTTTTAACAGAGAATGTTAAATGACTCTATGCATTTTTGCCACTTAACCAGGCATTTTTTTTTTTAGTTTCCAGCCATTAAGATCTCAGAGAAAAGATATTTTTCAGGACTTGAAAATGGACCATTGTTCAGTTATTGAGAAAGTTTCAAGATAAATAATGAGGTAATTTTGCACTCATTTTAGCTCGGCATTGCATATCCAGGGTTTTCTTGCTTTGTTAAACATTTTCAGGTGTCAGTTATTGAGCCCTGATCTTGATCTCAATGGTTCATTACATATCCCCTCTTCCCCAACATCTGTCTTCGGACAATCAATTTCTTTTGTGAATTGCAAAGCTTACATTCATATTAAAGATGTGTGTGTGTGGCGGGGGGGAAAAATACTTTAATTTTCATTAATACTGATTTTTCACACTGAAGCACGCTGAAAATAACATTATCCCTTTTTATTTAGATGGTGGAATGCAAGGATACTCTGATGCATGATGTGGAAAATAAGCTGGAGGAAAGCTCAGAAAGACTGACTTTGGAACAGCATAAAATGACAGATACCCAGGCAGTCTCCAATTAGTTCATTATCTTTGCTTGTGTGGTGTAACATGGTTTTTATGCAATTACACTCACAAAGAATATTCAAACTTTAGCTATAGCTCCTGGATGGTCATGGTGAGTGCATAGTCCCTCACATCAAAACTCCAGCTGTTCTTTGACATGTTGATAAAATGAATAACTTATACGTGGTGACAGAAAATTCCAACCTTCTTATACATTTCTGCCCCCACTGCCTTTATTAAAGTCTTTCAAAACATTGAATTACTTTGTTCTCAAAGTAAATCAGGGGGGAAAAAAATCACAAATTAAAGACCTATGCTAAAAATCACTCTGTTCTATTTGTAGATAGTGAGTTTTTCAAATTCAGAATAACTGCTCACATTCATGGAGACAATTACAATGTCCTAACAACAGAAAAAAAAACTCATCTTAAGTAGAAAATATTTTCCCCCATTTTAAGTTTTTCTTTTTTCAAAAACAAAAGTTAGCTTGACATATTCTGAAGTCTCCAATGCTTGAAATCAGATTATAAAGATAATTCAAATAACCACTCCTACTTTCTGATTCACTAAATCCATGGATAAAAACGAGGAATGGAAGGTGAAGTTAAAAAAACAGGGAGGGAGGGAGGGAGGGAGGGAGGAGAAATGTGGCAGTACCTTTACGACTAACTGGGTTTTAATTTACCATGAGCTTCTGTGGATATAAAACCATTTCACATGCTGTACAGAGTGATATTAAACTTCAGGTTATAAAGCATATTTATACAATTGTGGGAGTGGAGTAGGAAAGGATATAGAGGAAGGGAGAAGGGACCGGAGAGAAACAACAGGAAAGGCACTAGAGAGAAGGAGAGAAAGATAATGTTGCTTTGCTGTCACCCATTTTTGGTTTTGGCCACATCTACTACCACTGGCATGGTGAGCTTCAGAATATTACACAATTAAGAATAAGCAACTTGAAATGAAAATACAAAAAACACTTCACCCCCATCTTTGTTGTTGTGTTCCTTCAAGACAGTTCCCACTTACGGTGATCTTAAGGTGAACCTATCATCAGGTTTTTTCCAAGATTTATTCTAAGGGTGTTTGACTTTGCCTTCCTCTGATGCTGAGAGAGTGTAACTTGCCCAAGGTCACATGGTGGGCTGAGAAGTGATTTGAACTCTGGTCTCCAGAGTCATAGTTCAACACTCAAGCCACTGCTGACTCTCTCCCCACTTCAAGCAGCTACAAACTATGCATACTGCTTTCATCTAGATTTTTATGGACATGAATAGGAATTTCTAGGTCTGACAACTGAAGTAATATGGGAATGGTAAAAAATAAAACAAGAAAAAACAAAACAAAAACCCTTCTATTCTTCACATTTTCTAGGTTCAGTGTTTGATCCAAGAACTTCCTATGCCTGCAAACATCAGTGACTAATGCTGAAACACTTCTCTATGTTTTTAGTACATACAACTATTTTAAAATGGCCTTGCAACTATAAACAATTATATAATTTCATCAAATCTGATATAAAAAGGAGTAGCAGCTTGCTGGAAAGACAGGTTCTTTATTCTTATGCTAAAAAGTTACTTTTCTCAAATAGAGAATACTTACTGTGAAGGTAAGGAATTGTGCTAATTATCCATTCATCTGTCAAGATTCTAGTTTTTGATGCCTCGATACATTTCAACTGGTTTGAGGATTCTCTTGATTCAATCCAACAAACTGTGTTCTTGTTGTATATAAAATCCAGCGTCTGAATTCCATTTCCTCTCACAGAGCCAAGGGTAGATGCTCTACTTCCATTTAGATACAGTACCTCTATGGTATCAGAGTTTGCAATCAGGAGAAGCGGGGGTGTATCATTAGATTCTAAAAGTAAACAAAGAAGCATAGATAAGATGCGGAGGTTAAAAGAACAAAAAAAAATCCAGCTTCCACCTTCAGATGAATACAAATGCAACCTTGAATCCATATTCTTGCAACTGTGCATGAAATAAAATGAATGCAGTTTATTCTTTCCTCCTTGAGCCCTCTCATTCTTGCATTAGATTAGTATTCTTCAGAAATCTGAGTTACGGATAATCATTGTTAAACCATATTTATTCTGTATTACAAAACTTTATCCTCACAAGAATGAAATGCTGTCCATGACCACAACAAAGGTTCTTCAAATCTACTGGTGGAGATGTCAATTGCTGATGTGGGGCCAAGGCCATTGGAACTAGAATGATTATTCCAGGGTCAACCAGGGTCAACCTGGAATAATCTTAAAGGAGGAAATTCAGAAATGTTTAATGACTGGCTGTTAGACAGTTAACTTGTGAAAGTATATTTTATTTTAGCAAGGTGAGATTTTTAAAAAAAAACTCATACAGCTTCGGTATATAGGACAGAAATTTAGTTAACCTTCTGCTGGCTTGACATTCCTTCTCCACTACCATAGCATTTGTTTGCCCTGTCGCATAAGCATTAAAGTCCAAAATTTGTCATACCTAAAGCAGACCCACTGAAATGAATAGATCAGTGACAATGAAATTAATCCTGTTACTACTGACAGGAGCTATTTAGATGGTGAAATGTCCATTGGTTCCACAACATGTAACCCACCTTCAACTACATAAATGTATTGAAATAGAGTTGGATAAAGGAAGTAGAATGCAGCTATGGGAACTGAGAGGTGAGGCAGGAAGAAAGAGGTATCCGAAACAGAGATAGGTAAGTTGGAAGAAAATGATTACTGTATTTAGTTATTTACAAATAGATTTTGAGAAATTTAATTCAATCACATTGCTATTAGAAATGGGAAGAATAACAACTATGTTTCTGTTGAATTGGCATTTAAGTGTAAGTTAAAATCTTATATAAGAATACTTACCAGTATGAAATTGAAAATGTCATCTGTACTTAACTCCACCCACCCAGTCTTTGTCTTTGTCTTGAGCTTGGGAATGGATACAGCTTCATTAACTTTGGGAAACTACATTTCTCATCCACCCTAACAAAACCCCTTCTCTTGTTTCCCTATTCTCTTTACCTTACAATCCTTTATAATCCCATCTCTCTCTCTCTCTCTCTCTCTCTCTTTTTTTCCCCCCTAGTTTACTAATTCCTACATGCTTCCCAGAAAAAATCTCAGGGATAAGAGCATCAAATTCATTTTCCTGGGACAGATGTGAACAATATACATGATGTCCAATGCAGAACACAAGAGGACCATCTAGGTAAAAATGATGCCCAGCTCCCTTACAAGTTGTCTTCCTTTACAAACTTGGAATGAACCGAACTATCATTTCTTATTCATGAACATAAAAAAGAAAGAAAGATTCATATAGCTATTTGCACTATTAAAACCAGCTGCTAAATGTAAAAATGGTTGGTTCTTTCATTTAACTATCTAATGACATGACAAACAACTTGATTCTTGAGTTAAATTTATGTTGAATCAATTAAATTTATGTTAGGGCCAATCAATTAAGTTAATTAATTAATTAAATGTATATCCTGCCTTTAGTTCAGCTACCCCTTCCATTACAAAATTTCTAATGAATAAATTGATTTTGATTATTTGTTTTCTGTCACTGCTCTAAAGCTGTTCAGATCTGCACAGAAGAACAAACTGAAAGACTGAAAGACACAAACTGAAAGACACCATCATGGTCTCAGTCCCTGAGGCATACATATCACCTTTTAGACCTTGTAACAAGACAGCTGACCCTGGGAAATATAACTGAGAAACCAGGCAACAGTGAATGGAAGTCACCTCCTATATAAAAAAAATTCTTTGATACCCTGTGCATCCCAGCCTGAATAACCTGTGAAGATGTGTCTTGGAACTATTCTGTTGACGTCTTCTGGGTAGAGAAGAAAAAAACTATTCAAAGACTTGAATGAAAAAAAATGAGAAAGGGGTTCTCAAGTATTCAAAAACACCAGTGAGGATAATCTTTCTCAAGCCTCTGACTCATTTTCCCCTGATTCTTAGCCCAGACTCCCCTTTCTACTCTTCTCTCCCAGCTAAGAGAGGGATATTGGTAGGAAATGTATAATGATTTCCACACATGATGCTGGCATATACATCATTATGATCCAGCTATCAGAACATAAATAGTAAGGACGATCCTCTTTGCTTGGATCTCTCCTAAAAGCTGATCATAAAAGGTTACAGACTCATTGATCCTAGCCTGACCCTCCTGATTTGTCATGGGAAGCAGAGAGGAGCCAAGAAAGGATTATAAAGTACAGATTCCCCCAGCCTTGCTCAGTTCTCCATCCTTACCCTCCCAATGTTACAAGGGGTGGGAAGTGGGAAGCTCAAAAGGGATTGTGGAAGGCTATCGCCTCTCTCATCCTCTGTCTTCTTCCATCCCCATGTCACACAGGAGAGCCAAAAGAGCACTGTGAAAAGCTATAGCCTCCTCAGCCCTCACTCATCTTCCCTGCCTTCTATCATCAGAAGGTGTGTGGAGTGAGGACTGAAGAAGGGTATAGCCTTTTTATGTCTTGACTTGGCTCTTCCTGCCACCTCAGACTTCTCTCCACTGCAAGACTTCTTCATTCCCTGCAATAACATATAATTTCATACACCACATCCCTACTGCTGGGGCTGGATGGAGTAATATGAAAGTCATGAGCTTAACAACTAAGCAGTGATATTGGGACTAACTGCACACTGAACATAGTTTCTAACAGGACACAAACATCAATCTTCCTAAGGTTGACTACAACTGAACATTTCAAATAACAAGCATAGCATTCAAATTAATGAGCAATTAAAATGACTAAAAACATAATAAGTTCAAGAACAATCATTGTATCTTTTCTTTATACTGATACAGAGATATGGTAGTGCACCTAATAATTTAATATTGCATGTTGCACATTGCTGAGAGAACAATGTTAATGGAAGGCTGATAAAACTATAATCATAGAAAACATACTGAAAACAGCACTGTGACTTAGTGCGTGAGCCTAGGTTCTTATAAGCTAAACCTGAGCTGGAATTTCTCCCAGGGGAATTTTTGCAGCAACGTCTCGTACACTTAAACCCAGAATCTAATGGTAACTCACATCATCATTAATGTCTTTGTCAGTCTCATGTTGACATATAATCTATATGTGTTAACACATATTGGTCCTGGAGAGATCTGGCAAGTGGCCATTCTCTTTAGGAACTACATTTCAAACAAGTAAAATTGACAACGTCCCAAACAAGAACAGATCAGCAGTGAGAATTCCTTATAGAGATCTGCAACCCTCCAGGAGAAACCCTTATAGGGTTTTTTTTCTAATTCCCTCCAAACATCTTTTTGACATCCATTTGTGATAACAGCTCATGAATTTACAAACAATTGTAGAAAATGTTTTGCTGACCAACCATGAAATAGCAAGAACAGATACAAATATTTGGGCTGAGTAAGGGTCACTTTATTTAGACTAGAATCTATTTAATTGCATTCAACCTTGAAAGGAGCAAGAAGAGAGAGCAACCTAACATGGGATCAGCTGAAGCCAAGTGTCATTCCATGACTTCTTCCTCAGCCTTCCTCTGGATGAAGCACCTGAGCCATAATGGCAAACAAATAGCTGGGTTGCTCTCTGTCTGGCCATCTACTGGACACAGATCCAAGGACCCCACCCCAAGTCATGGAACATAAAATCTGGGCCAAGCCCCTAGGCTAGCCCCAAGTGAAGTCTCCTTCCCCACTCTCTGGGTCACAGGATCTAAAGAGAAAGTTCCAGAGTTCTACCTATCACCTAAAGGGTGCCAATGTGTTCAGTGTAATTGCTACATTTTTCCTCCACTATCAACCAAGCAACCTCCTATTTAAAAACTCCATATTAGGCAATTGTCAAAGTCCCCCCAATACACTGTGGAGTAAGCACAAAGGCCTAGGTAAAAGGGAAAAAAATGTCTGCCCAGCCCCATAGTAACCAGCAAAGTTCAAATTGTTCTGGAGGTGAGATGCTGGATAAATTTTAGACACCAAAAGAGGATGTGAAGGAGATGAGAGGACCTTAAATATCCTCCAGCTTTACCCCACACACCTGTTGTCGTGGTGTGATTGTGCCTGATCTAAAAACAAAAACAAAAACTGGTCTCTCTCCACGGGTGGTCAGCAAAAGTGATCCCTCCCCTACAGCACCTTGTACCACACCAGTCTGGGGCCACATTAAGAACACTGGATGCAATTTTCAAAAATAAGCCCTTTAAGATATATGTGAGAATAAGTTTAAATAGAACTGACAACAGTTTGCAGGTATGTAAAGTACTAAAATATAATTTTCTGATAAATATTTAATCTTTTCTCTCTTCTCCTGGTGAACTGGAGGATTTTTTCCACAACAGTACAATATGTTTGTAAATTGGAAAGCTCCATTGATTACATTTTCCTGCTGGCACATCTGAAAAGAAAGATTCTCTGCATTATTCACAAAACTGAAATGTGTTGCTTAGCTGTATGAGCAAAACAGAGAACAGGACAAGATGCTTGAAGCCAGGAACTCCTTCTATTGGAATTAAATCTAATGCAGAAATTCAGAGTCATAGGAACACGTGGAAGCTTATATATTCTTGGATTGTTTCTTCTCCTTCCTTTTCAAAATATATATGCATGTTCATAATTAAAATATGTATACTTGAAAAAAACTGCATGAATAAAATGCAAGAGTGCACAAAAATGCATTAGACTACAGGGAAAATACACAAAAATATGTTCCTTTAGAAAAATGTACAAAATGGGAAATCCATCTAAATGCATATCGATTTTGGTGCAGGAAAGAAGGAAGAGCCTCACAATACACTGTGGTACTTGGAGTGAATGAAAATGCTGATGGGATTCTGAGAAATGCAACACAACAAACTTTCTCTAAGGCTTTTGGGCTAAAATCCCCTGCTTTCTGGCTGGACAGGTAAGAGCTGAACTCTACAAAACCTGAAAGAAGCATCCCCAGACTGAAGCCCTTTTTGCATGGCAGTTTTCAAGCGAAAGAGACGCGTAAATGTCAGGAGTGGTCTGCATGACGCACTCCCATTTCCGCCACGCTCAAGGCCCGCAAGCACAGCAAATACGCATTTTCTTATTTTCGGCTTTTAGCTGAAAATAAGCCGCGCTTGCACAAGGTTCACGGGCCTGGGCTGCACTCACCTGCAGTGCGGAGCCTCTGGAGCCAAGCTGGTCACACTTCCTCTCCTCAGTGCAGCCCACAACTCCCAGGCTGCACTGTGGAAGAAAGGGTGGGGTGCAGGTGGGGCTCTCGCGCAAGCAGGAAGGAGCTGCAGAGCCCGAGCGGCAGGGAAGCAGGAGGCTTGTGAGAGCCTTGCTGCCCAGGCTTTTCACACAAGGCCCACACTCCAGAAAGTAAGCTGCAGAAAGGGCCTGAGGGTGCCTTGTCCTGGTGGATGGAGCTGAGTAGGCTCCAGTTAGCCCAGGAGGTCTGAATTTATGCCTACTCACTCCCTTGGTCCCGAGGCCTCACTGAAGTGGGACAGGCCTGCAAAGCCTGATTAGGTGACTGCCTAGGCCTATAGGCCCAGTGTCCTGAGTCTCAGGAACTGACAGCCCTTTCCCAGTCATGAGGCCAAACGGGTGGCAAAAGCGCTATCCTGAATACACACACAGAATGAGAGATAGAGAAAGATCTACGTGCTACTAGGCCTTGCATCTCCACACTGTTTTGGTCCAACTACTATAAATTCTTCGATTTGTTCCACCAAGCCACCTCCTTCATCCCTCCTTCATCCCTCCTTCCCCTCTTTGGCCTTTTCGCACAGCGTTTTGGAAGCGAAAGGGTCCCTCGAGCATTGCGTAAATGTGAGGAGTGGTCTGCATGACGCACTGACATTTACGTAACGCTCAAGAGCGTGATGTGCAGTGCATACGCACCTTTTTATTTTCAACTTTTAGCCGAAAATGGTGCATGCTTGCGCACTGGTCAGGGGCCTGGGGTGAACTTACCTGCCCTGTGGAGCCTCTGGAGCTGGGCCGGTCGTGCTTCCTGCCCCTGTTCAGCCTACAGCTCCCAGGCTGCACT
Source organism: Cyclura pinguis (assembly GCA_030412105.1). Classification (NCBI taxonomy): domain Eukaryota; kingdom Metazoa; phylum Chordata; class Lepidosauria; order Squamata; family Iguanidae; genus Cyclura; species Cyclura pinguis. Next base: position 241,869,182 of record CM059599.1, on the reverse strand, counting down.
GCGGAAGGAAGAGGTGGGGTACGGGCGGGGCGCTCACGTGACCAGGAAGCTGCTGTGGAGCCCAAGCAGCAGGGACATGAAAGCCTTCCTCTGAAGGCTTCTCGCGCGAGTGCCGCACACCCCCCCTCAGCAAAAAGGTAAGGTGCGGAAAGGGCCTTTAATTTCCCCAAATCTTATCCAGCACTGAGCAGGAGGCAGGGATTAGTGAAAGAGTTAGTAAAGCTGCCCCAGTATTTGCTAAGGTCAAAATACTCAAAAGGGACTAAATCCTGTCTGATCTTGGAAGCTAAACGAGGGCAGCCCTGGTTAATGTTTGGATGGCAGACTGCTAACAAGTACAAGATGCTGTAGGCTTGGTTTTAAATAGACATGCATATATAGGATCCTCATTATCGCCATTTCACCTTCCCTCAAACATTTGTTGATTATTAGCAGCATTATGATTATTTTATATGTGGAAAGATTCTGCAAGCTGACCAGAAAGAAAGAAAGAAAGAAAGAAAGAAAGAAAGAAAGAGGAAAAATAAACTGTGACTGGGGAGAAGCACCAGTTAATGTAAAAATCCATTAAAAGTAGAGTTTAGAACTTCCTGCTTGGAAGAATTTCTTTGGTTGGACTATAGCCCACACATTTGGTAACAAGAAATGCTTGGAAAGTGAAAAACAGATCTGAAAATATTTGGATGTTTCCTCTTCAAAATAAAGGTTGCAGCAAAGCCATAAGTTGCTAAGAGGGTATTCCCAAAATTTGTTCCCCCATGTCTCTTTGGCAGTAGACCATCATAGGAGCAGTTAGGTCCCAAACAAGCCATGGACAACTGCAACTAGTTGTTAGGCCTTCAGCAGGCCTGGGTGCCTTGCACTGGTGGATGAAGTTGAATAGGCTCCAGTTAGCCCATGAGGCCTGAGTTTATGCCCTCCTTAGTCCCAAGCCCTTGTTGAAGTGGGACAGGCCTGCAGAGCCTGGTTAAGTAACTACTGGCTTGTAGGCCCAGTGTATACCCATGTAAGGCTTGCTGGTCTCCATCTGGGCTGACAGGCCCCAGTTTACCAAGATCTGAGCTACTGTTCTTACAATATAATTCTCTGAAATGGATCAAAGTAAGAGAATTTCCAATTTACAGTTGAGAACTTATGGTGCTTGGTTGTTATGTCCTTTTCAGGCTTTACAAAATTATGTGCACATGAGAAGAACTCAGCCTGGCCTTTTATTTTGCCTTGCTAACCACCGCACTTTATTAAATACAGTTCTGGTCCTTCACCTCCAGGGCCTTGTTTTTATCGGATCTTCAAGGAGTTATATCACTAATTTTGGATTGAGGCTGCTTCAGCTGCATCTGTGATGTGCATGGGTCCGCAGCTCATTCCATTACAATATTCATGTGTTATCAGATTGTTTTTGTTCTTTGTCTCAGATTCTAGGCTGGTGTCATCCCCTGCTTCCAGAGCATGGACTCTGACTCAGAGTCTGAGACAGGGGGCATGCCAGGACCTGCTGTACAGAGAGAGGTTACAGTGCCAGAAACAGAACAGTGGATGGTGCAGCTCCAACAGAGGGTCCTGCCTCCTCAGATATAGAAGAACACTTACTTCTAATGCTCTATCAAAAGAGCTAAGTAGCTTTTTGCCACATCTGCAAATAATTTTTCAGAGGCCTGAGCTCTACTGAATGGATGGTGCTTATTTATCAGAGGCAGGCAATGTGATATTTCTGGGAGATTTGCAACAGGGAGTGAAGCCCCTTTTGGCAAGCCTGGTGGGGGATAGGGGCTAAGCAAATGCTTGTCCCTTATCCACGGTAATAGGGAGAGATAGATAGCATTGTGGTGAACACCTATGGAACCGTTTTGGTGAAAATGAGTACTCTGGATCTGCCTCTTTAGGTCATGTGATCCAAAGGGTGGTGAAGGAGACTCTGCTTGGGGCAGGTTGGCCTTCCAGGGTATTAATCCAACTTTTGGGTTCTCCTTGGAGCTCAAGTGTTTCACTCAGGGTAAGCTGGGAAGAAGGTCTGGGAGAGACCACCTGCTTTAGCTGCTCTCACCTTTTGCACATCAGGAGTTCTGAAGTTTAAATAGGTTACTAATTAAATATAAATAAGGGGGACATATTCAACCCATTACTTGTGACTGGTCTGTTTGTTTCCTTGGTTGGTCAGCAATTTTTTATTGAGTACTACTACTGGCCAGATAGAGCTAAAGACATTTATTAGTCTCAAGTAGAATAAACAGTTTTAAATCAATAGGATTTTAAAGTACACACTTACATAAGTCCCATTTATTCATTGGCGGTATCCTAGTAGGCCTTGCAGTTGGAATCAGCCCACAGCTTTTTACGAGATACCTTCTGTATTTTCTTTTTGTGTGTGTTTTTAATTGTGTTTTAATATGTGAACATGTTTAGTATCTTAACTGATTTTTTAAATATTCAGTCATACTCTGAGCCACCTTGAGTCCAATTGCTGGAATTAAATAGGATATAAATCTGGTAAGTAAAATACTATTAAGAAGCTACTAATGTATACACTAGTGTCTTGATCTTTCTATGTCCTTATCAGTGGCTCCTGCACACCTTAGTCATAAACCATGGTGGGGGGGGGGAAGACTTCACTGTTACAGCTCTCCTTCATTTGCAGGGGCTTATACTCACTGGCCAACTATGGCCTTAATAAGCAAAGTCATTAAGTGTCCTTACATTCTTGTACCTGTCTCTTATTCCTTTCTTAGAACAGCTTGCTTTGTTTCTTATCTGTCTCTAGTGACCTCTTTTCTTTCTGCAAGCATCCCATTTTCTATTAATATACAGCACACTGTTCTAAATCTCAAGTTTTGACAAGGTCTCTGATGCAGAGTACCTGAAGCCAAACAAGAAACAAAGATAAACAATTTCAGCATTTTTTTTGCATGTTTTGAACATATTAACATAGATCTGCTTTGTTGGATTGGCAAACTGCTAAGAAAACCCAAGCTCCTTGTGACAATGAGGCTGTAATTAGGCTAAATGAGTTTTAAAATGTTCAAATAATGATGCTGTACTTGGTTCTTTAATGAGACATGAAATGGCACACCTCTAACCCATGTACAGAAAAAAACCTAATTATAACCCTCTTGTTCAAAGAGTAGCTTGTTTTCCCCTTGACTGTGGTTTAGATGATGAAAGATGTCTATTCTATTCATATCTGCTTTTAACTTGAACTTCAGATCAATAAACAGTGTCACACTACATAAGAAATGTAGACTTTTGTCTGCTCTGACACCATCAGTTGCAATTCTATTGCTGAAGAAAATCTTTACATGTGTTAGAAGAGGTGCTGCTTTGCAGAAGGTTTTATTTTAAAAAAGGGGGGGGGGAGAAGAATTGAAAACATTGATAACTTTTTAAAATACTTTGAATCATCCTGCAGTATTAAGAACATTTTATAATTGGGGAAATATTATTTGTTGCTAGGATTAACACAAAATGCATCTCAAAAAGCAACGACTCACTATTGGCGAAAAAGAAGAAGAAGCAGAAGGAGAAGAAGAAAATGTCTCTAAAATGGTATTTCTCAGAGAGGGAACGGCAAATGTAGATTTGAAATCCTGGAACTTTAATTTAGTGAGTTTCTCACAAAGTGCATTGTACTTGTAAGTCAAATTGTACTGAATCTTTTTTCGAAGGAGCAGAAAAACATGCCCATCAAAGACTGAGCAGCATACACTTTTTGATCAAAGGTAAGGCCCTCTTTTTTTCATTATGTTCTATTTTTCCTATAGATCTGCTATAAATGAAACACATAACCTTGCTTGAGCTTTTGCAAGACAGACAACTTTTTTTCAGAAGCTAAAATAACAAGTCATTTTTTAAAAAAATCCTTCATTCTTACATTGAATCTAATGTAGTACTCCCGAAATCCCAGCAAAGAAGAATAAAGGTTTTGGATTCTCAGCAAAACTGTATTTCATCTCTTTTTTACCACCATAAGCAAAGATTTTGTCCTTATCTTAATAATACAAAGATGAGTCTCATTGCTTCAAGCTGGCCAATGAATGATTAACAAGGAGACGGAGTGCAGCCTAATTATCAAACAGCTATTTATCTCTATATATATTTAAAAGGATGCTGTATACAAAAAGATTTTAAGAAGTCCAATCACAGCTTCACAATGGCTCTTTCAGCATCTCATTGCTGAATCTAGTTTTATAAGTCAAGCAAAATTTTTCAGAGTTACATAAATGAATCTTAACGTTTATTTTATGGAATAAGGATCTTTGAGTATACAACGCAGCCTTACCTACTTCAAATTACTGTGATATTATTACTCTGATTGATTAGACAATAGGCTCATTAAAGAGTTTTCATTCTTCTAAGAACCACACCTGTCAGAATAGTTGAGAAGGTTTTTATACAGAGACATTTTAAAAAGTTAATATCTGTCCTGTTTATTTTTAAATTCTATTTAATTTATCTGAACAAAGAACATCATTAAGCACTTTTGTTTTGTAAACACACACTCCCATAGTGGTATAAAACTCCAAAAAAAAAAAAAAAAAAAAAAGGGAAGGGACTAGAATCCCAGTGAAAGTAGACCCCAATGAATGAACTCTTTAATTCTAAGTCAACACACATGCAAATCCTATTGTATCCCAGATTGGGAGAAATGGAGATATAAATCAAGCTAATTATTAATTAATTCAATTGGTCTACTACAGTTGGGACTATTAACAGGACTGCAGTCAACAATGCAGTAAGAACAGAAATACATTAATTAGCAGTATAGGTAAATGGCTTCATATAAATAAAGGCCACAGTGAAGTCCTAACTCAGTTATAAACCAAGGAACAAAGTAACTTTTTAGAGCCCACCTGTAAGCCTATACTTTTCTTACAGTCCCCAGATACTGATTTTATCATTCACTCTGCTTACACACAGATATATGAAATAGGTTTGTTATATCTCACATTCAGATCTTTTTAAACCTCAAGTTCTTTCCATCCTGAAAATTAAGAAACTTGTGAAGAGATAGAACCAAAATTCTCTTCTACCTGTACTCACCAAATACAATGGACTATTGAATTAAATACTGCTATCCCAAGTATGAAGAAAACTGTGCTGTACTTATCTGTCACATAGACATTAAAGATTAAACCCATGCAGAAAAGAAAAAGAGAGGGTAACCTCAATTCAGCATCAATAGAACTGAATACACCAGATTTCAAACTGAGACTTAAGCAATCAAAGGCCTGAGCTGGCTAGATACATCTGTCAGTTCTGATTTTGCCCACACTCAGTTCTTAAAATTTCCAGTTCTTTCTATGACATTGTAATGGATGTCCCAATAGACATAACTAACTAACTAACAGAGAGGAGAGGAACTATCTATAGTTCTGTGGTCATAGGCAGATTATCACCTGATGGGATTTAGACTTGCTGAGACACAGTTGGATTCCTGGTGGCTTTGAGGGAGTTTCCTGCTGCCTTGACAGGCAGTCCTGTTGAAGTCCTGAATGTCCTCAGTAAAAGACATGATTGTTCCTGAGTGTCCCCTCTCATGAAGTTAAGCCAAACCAGCCCTCTGGTTTTCCAGGGAGTTACTGTCAGGGAAACATGTGAGAAGGAGACTAGAATGATACTGGCAGAAAACTGAACGCATCCAACTGAATGTGGGCTAGAGCTTATCTGAGAGCGAATTCTGTGGCAATAGAGCCAGCAAAGGCAAATTTCTTCTCTGCCTCTATTGCATCTGCAGGAAGCTGGCCAGCAGAACCCTTTTGAGTGGTCAGGGGTTATTTACACACAAGCCCAAAGAAAGGAGTGTCCAGATTGCTCAACAGCTCACTGTGAGCAATTTGCCCAGTACTGCATCCATGCTGATGCTATGATTGATACAAATCCAGTGGATGTAACTCTGGCTTCTGCTTGTCCAGTGATAATGGGTACTTTTCAGCTTATGCAACCTGAGGATGTGAACTGGATTCTTGGAGATATGAGAGCCACCATATGTGCTCTAGATCCTTGGCCTTCCAGGCTTATTAAAAAAAAATGCTAGAAGAGGACTTGCTGAAAGAGTGGTTAACGCCTCTTTCAAGAAAGGTAGAGTTTGCATGCCTCAAGGAAGTTGTTATAAAACCTTTACTTAAAAAAAATAAAAGTCATCCTTGGATTCCACCATTTTGGATAATTATCAGCCAGTCTCTAACATTCCATTTCTGGACAAGATTCTAGAACATGTGGTAGCCTCTTAGCTCCAGGGGTTTCTGGATGAAACAGTTTATCTAGATCCATTTCAATCTAATTTCAGGCCTGGCTATGGGACAGAGACTGCTTTGGTCACTTTGGTGGATGACCTACACTGGGAACTAGACAGGAAGAATGTGTTCCTATTGATTCTGCTGGACATCTCAGCAGCTTTTGATACCAACAACCATGAAATCCCTCTGGGTCATCTTGTGGAGATGGGACTAGGGGACACTGTTTTACAGTGGCTTCTTGCTTCCTGGAGAGGCAAACCCAGAAGTTGGTGCTGGGGACTTCTGTTTGACCCCTAGGCTTTTGGCCTGGGGTCCCTCAGGGCTTAGTTCTATCCCTCAAACTATTTAAAATCTATGTGAACCACAGTGAGAGGCTGTCTAGAGTTTTGGGGTTCAGTGCAATCAGAATGCAGATGACACCCAACTTTATTGTTCCTTTCCACCACAAGCCAAGCAAGCTGTTTTGGTCCTAAACCAGTGCCTGTCATTGTCATGTCTATGGCAGAGCAGGCAGTTACTCACAAACAGCACAGCTCCTACTCACAAGGTAAGCATCAAAGAATGCCCAAACAGAAAGGCAGCTGACAGCAAACAAATCCAAAGGGGCAAATCCAAAGCATAGTCCAAACAGGCAAAGTTCCAAGACAACCAGATCCCACAGTACAGAGTTTCAGGGCCAAAGAGACCAGTTGCTGATCCTGGGAGGAAAGGCCAGCTGAAGCCCTCTTTTATCTATGGCTGCTGTTGCCACAGGTGTTCCTTCATTAGAGCTTGCTTACTACTTAAACGGGTCGAGCGACATAAGCCCTCCTTTTCATGGTGTCTCTGCTGCAAGGTAGGTGTGTCAGCTATGTCTTCCTCTATTTGTTCCCCTGGCTCAGGCCCTTGTTGTTGTTTATTATCTCTTTCTGGACCAGCTTCTGGGGACACTTCAGCTTCTGGAGAAGCCTCTGCCTCAGAGTCAGAATCGTCCTCCTCACTGCGACAGTCTCCAAGGCAGGGCATGACACCCATCAGTAATGGATTGTATGAGCATGAACAAATTGAAACTTAATCCAGATAAGACAGAGATACTCCTGGTCAGTCAAAAGGCAGATCAGGAAATAGGGATTTAGCCTATGTTAGATGGGGTTATACTCTCTCTGAAGATACAGGTTTGGATCCTGAGGATGCTCCTGGATTCAACTCTGAGCCTGGAAGCCCAGGTTTCAGTGGTAGCCACGAGTGCATTTTCACAGTTAATGCTCGTGTGCCAGGTGTGCCGTTCCTTGAGATGTCAGATCTGGCTATAGTGACATATGCCTTGGTCATATCCTGTACTTGTGGCTGCTTTTGCAGAGTGTTTGGAAACTTCAACTGGTCCAAAGATCTACAGTCAGATTGTTAACTGGAGCTGGCTGCAGGGATCCCATAACTCCCCTGTTGCAACAGTTCTACTGATTGCTGGTCTATTTCTGGGCACATTCAAAGTGCTGGTGATGACCTTTAAAGCCCTACAGCTCAAGTCCAGGTTATTTGAAGGACCTTATGAACTCCCCTATGAACCAGTCCGGGCTTTGAGATCTGCTGGAGAGGCCCTTCTCTCTTTCCTACCACCTTCACAAGTGCATTTTGTGGGAATGTGGGAGAGGGCCTTTTCAGCGGCTGCTCCCAGGCTAAGGAACTCTCCTCCCGGAGAAGTCAGACTGGCATCTTCTCTCCTTTCTTACCAAAGTCAAGATGCATCAGGCATTTGATGCATGTTTATATATGGCATGTCTGATAGAATATGCTGGATATTGTTACTTGTGTTGTTGATACAGATGTGTGAGTTTTGAATTTTGCTTTAACTTCTTAATTCTTATTATAACTTTTTAAAAGTTCTTTTTGATTCTTTAATTGTGTTTTAACATTTCTATTTTGCATTTTTTAACTATGGACCTTTTCGCAGCTTACCCTTTCGTGGAGCTGGGTTGCAGTCTTCACGCAAGATGCCTGGGGAGGAAGGCTCTCACAAGCCTCCCACTTGGGCTCTGCAGCAGCTTCTTCATTGCGTGAGCGCCCTGCCTGTGCCCCACCCCTTCCTTCTGCAGTGCAGCCTGGGAGTTGTAGGCTGCGCTGGGGCAGGAAGCACAATCGGTGCGGCTAAGGAGGCTTCGCACAGCAGGTAAGTGCACGCGGGTCTCCCGACCCATGTGCGAGTGCACGCCATTTTCGGCTAAAAGGCCGAAAATAAAAAAATGCCTATGGGCTGCGCATGAGGCTCTTGAGCGTCTCATAAATGGGAGTGCGTCATGCAGACCACTCCTCACATTTACGCAACACTCAAGGGGCCCTTTCGCTTAAGAAACACCGTGCGAAAAGAGCATAAGTCTTTTAATTGTTGCAAGTTGCTTTGAATCTTAACCTGGGAAAAAAGTGGGATATAAATTAAGCTGATAATGATGACGATGACAGCGATGACAATGATGCTAACAACATCAACTACTACTACTACTATTATTACCCTGCTATCACCCCCATTCTCACAATTGGCAGAGGAGTCTGTGCAACAAACTACTATGTGCCAGATTACTTCACAAAGGAAATACATACACAGTACTTTGAAAGGTGATGGGGCTCATCAATGTATTATATCAGTCTAAATAACGGAAATCACATCCTGTCTTTGCAAGAAAGAGAGAGAGAGAGAGAGAGAGAGAGAGAGATCTCATAAAACAGCAGGGAGCAGGGACTAGTAGTCACTGCACTTTGTGAAATCCACATTCCAATATCTCATCAGGGAGAATAACTCATCTTTCATGTGGTTTGGCTGGCAATGTGGTACCCTGTCTTGCAGTGATAATGTTCCATCGGTATGTATTTGTAAGGCACAATCAGGTCAAGACAGGATAAAAGAATAAAGAGAAAAAAGAATAATGGAGAATAAAGTGGGTGAGATGTGGCAAGATAGGATTGCCCAACCACTCCCATAGTTCCTCTAGCCTCTCTCACTGTGAAAAGATTTGCACCTATACCAATTTGTTGGGTGAAGCAAGGAAACTCCAAAGAACACAAGCCTGAATAGGATGGGCAACTTAATAAGAGTTTATACAGTACAAAGGAAAATCTGTAGCAGGAGCACTCAAGAGTATGGAAAGCAGATATGGTTCTCTGAATTTGTGAACTGTTTAGTTTTTTAAATGTGTATTTCCAGGAAAACTGAACTCTAGGATAATTGGTTTCAGATGCTTTAATTCTACTTTTTCCTCCAATCTACATACAGCATATGTAGGCATATGGCTATTTGATAACCAACCATAAAATAATGATACCAAGCACAAAGAACTGGTTAAACAGGAGCCATTTTATTTGACCAATTCATGCTGAGTTGAATCCAAAAGGAGCAAGAGGAGAGGGCAATCTACTGTGGGATCAGCTAAGGCCAGGTGTTAACCTTGACAACCTCCTCACTTTCCTGGGTGAAAAATCTGAATCCTGAGGGCAATCCAATATCTGGCTTTTACTCTCTGGCCAATTGTCAACTGGAAGACAGACCAGTGGGACTTCCCCCAAATCACAGGAATGAAACTGAGAGGAAAACTCTCAGGTCCATCTGAAGGGTGGACACTTTTTTCCCACTTACAGTTGCAGAGCCTTCCTCTTCGCTTAAAGGATGCTAAGGTACACACTGAAACTTTACTTCATCTTTCTCTGCTAGTTACCATGTCCCTCAAATACAGTGTGGAGTAAGAAAAAAAATACTCAGAAAAAAAGAGAGGAAAAACCTACATGGCCCTGAAACAACAGCAATACTCACACTGCACCAGGGGCAAGAGTGTGGGCCAAAGATCCAAAGAGGACATGAAGGGTAAGTACTTAAAAAACTCTGTCCCCCATCCCATTATGTGCTATTCTGGTCTGTAGCTACATAGGCCATCAAAGACAGCCCCTCTCCTGTAGGGAACTTACCCCGGGGAGTAGAGTATAGCAGCTTAATCTTTTTTCTTTGTTTCCAGAACCCTCTTTGTTTCCAGAACCCATTCCAAATACTGATAAATACACTCCTCATTAAACATGCCAGATTAGAGTGAGGGAATGGCATTTGTGCTTATATATAGTTAATTGCCAGTCATGACTATTTTATGTTCCCACATCAAGAATGACAGTAGATAAAACCCACTAAAATGATATTCTTGAGGAGTGTCAGTTGAAAAAAAATATTGAAATGGATTTTTCCCCTCGAAAGTTTCTTTTCTATTATATTATTGTATTTCAAATCTATTGCTGTGCTTTGTGGATCAATATGAAATTTAAACAAGACTTATATTTTGAGCTTCTCAATACCTTTAATCATGTTCTACTGCAAACATTTCCCTGACATTAGAAACACACATTTTTCCCATTTTCACTTCCCTTCAACAGCATAGTACTTTTCTAGAACAGTACGAAATCCACTGTACCCCAATATATCTTTTTTTAATATTTTTTTTAAAAAAGAAGTCAGTCAATCTTGATTTTATTTCTCATTCACACCACAGGTTTTTGACATCACATTTGGATGGGTAGGTTACTTTCTCTTTCCTTTTCTTTTTCTTTTTATCTTTATGTAGTAAATCTGTCTTTTATCATTATGGATGCTGATGGTAAACAGAATGCAAAAAAAAAAAACCCAACAACTACAATGACATCTAGTCTGAACACTGAAGAAACTGATGAGGGAAATTCTTTCTTCAATTTTCACTTTATTAAATCAAACTTGCTAACACACTAAAGCATACAGTTTGATATTACTAATGAAAATATGCATTAATTATCTAATAGAGCTTATTATTAATATCATGAAATTAGCTCCCATGGGACTCTTCCAGGAACAAGACAGAGTTTTAGTTCTGATATCCAAAGGGAGTTATCTTCTGATAATTTCATTTATGTTGTCTTAAATTATTAGAAACAGTCATTTAGCTGTGTGCAAGGGAAAATACCACATGGGACTTAAATGAAGGATAGAACTGGCAGCTTTACAAACCTTGACTAAGTGGAACTGTCCACTCATGTTAGCAAAACCTTGCTCAGATGGTGTTTGGATAATACAGAATCTTCTTTCAAATTCTTTGGTAAAGGTTAAAGTAGCTGCTGTGTTGATTTCCATTTGTAAGAATCTTGACAATTCTGTCCCAGTTTTCCAGACAGACACATCTGATGTTGTTTTCATTTAATTAAAAATATTTGTACGGTTGTGAGGTAACTAATTACAAATAAAATAACTAATGACACGTAATTTCATTTTGCAAATTAAGACTCAACCAAGTTACATTATAACTGTAACTTAAAGAGAAATAACTTCACTCATTTTGTGGTATAACTAACAGTTTAATTACTCTGATAGTTACAAGCTTGCAGCATCATTAAATGATAGGGCAATATTATGACACATGCTGCATCTTATGCTTAGTGGTGCTGACATAATCAAGAGCTGGCTGTGAAGACACCATGTTTTGTATCACAGGCATTAATTTGTAGAACTCATACCTTTAAAAATAAATAAATAACCGTTTTAGTTACTTCTGAGGAATAAGAAAGATTTTTTTTTAATTGGAACTATAGAAATGACTAATTACTTTCTTGGCCTTAGAATGATAACAATAACTAATTACAAAAAAAAATCTTTCTAAGCTCTTCATATTTTCCAAGGGGGCAGATTTAATCTATTGAGAGAAAGATAACTTTAAATAATTGAGAAAATTAATTGCAGAAATGAAAAGCTGTTTCTTCTTACCACTTTTAACTTTGCAAGACTTTTTGTCTGGCTGGAGAAGATAACCTTCCACACAGCTGCAGATATATGATCCATCTGTATTGCCACAAGTTTGGCTACAGGTCCCATACAGATTACATTCATTCAAGTCTGTAGGGAGGAATAAAATGGTTTAATTATAAGTAAAGAGTCAAAATAAAAGAAATTTCTTTTCAAAGCTTTTTCTTTTGTCTAAACATGAAACCTTCTCGGTAAACTTAACCACTTCTTGAGTGTTAAGCCAAATGCAACTGAAATCTATAAAGGACTATGTCCAAAAGTTGGTTTCACAGACTGAAGAAATCTCAGTAAACATAAGAAAAATTTGTTTTTATGTGTATCTCACATAGGATTCACAGGCGCCAGGAAGTATGCTCCTCAATCATACAAGTTCTTGTATTCTTTCCTCTAAGATGTGAGTATGCAACTGCCAGGGAATGAGAGGGTAATAAAAGTTTCTTGTTGAACACTGGAGAGATGCACCACCCATTTTTGTCTCCTGTGCTTTTCTCAACCCCACTATTTTTTTTGTAAAGAAAAAATCCACCAAATTATATTCCTGAAGCATCAAGGAAGCATGATTAGCCATTTTTTCACATTCTCCCACCTGTTTTAAGCCAAAAAAGGCCTTGTTTCAAAACGAGAAGTGACTAAACAATTATAGGCCTGACACTGGTGAAGAGTCACCAGAGACTGTGAGGATTCTATTAGCCATTTTCGGATGGGAAAAAGATTCAGACCAAAAGTTGGAGGGGGGCATTTCAGAATCCTTGGAGAACTGGAAAAAACGTTGGTGCCTGTACGTTGTCAATCTATTCTCCAAAATATGACAAAGAATTGGGGTGGCAATCAATAAAGCAGTTACAAATTTGTAACCAAAGTTATGGATCCATAACTGTTCTATGTTTGGTAAGACTATGCAAGCTTTCTATAAGACTTTACAGCAGCTGGATAGGGTAAAGGAAGTATTTTCAGCTTCCAATCTGGGTGTAAGGAGGAGGATGTTTCTAACCCCTTCCCACCACCAAACAGGGCTGCAACAGTCAGAAGCAGAACCTCTATCACAATTCCTTCCCTCAGCTTCATTTGGTTTCTAGAGGGGGTTGGAGATGTCACCATTTTTCAGCTGTGATTGGCAGCTGAACAGACCTGTTTCACCTGATCTGGCTATTGGCTCTTTAGGCTGACCGGGGGGGAAGGGTAGGGTTTGGACCCCGAGATGTTATTTAGTTAAGCGTACCTAACCAAGTAGCTGGTGTGGAATACTGGTGGCCACTGATGGCAATAATGACATTGTGATCCAAAGAAAAAAAATATTTGACATCAATTCTTGATTATATTATTTCCACAAATTTGGAAAAGCTGCTTCTCAGGCTACAAGTTCAGAGATACTTCAGCCAACATGTGTACTGATTGGGGATTTGGAAAGTTATACAGTTGGTCCTCCACATTTGCTAGGATTAGGGGTGAAGGATCCCTGCAAAAGTGGAAAAACCACAAATATAAAAATGTGTGTGTGTGTGTTGGGAGGGGAAGGGGGCTGAAGTGTGGTGGTTGCACAGGCACCCAAGCTCTAAACCAGGCCAGAGAAAAGAGAGGGAAAGGTTGTGGGTCAACAAGATGACCCCATGCTTCCCTCCCCTCTCTCCCATCTCCTTCCTGGTACGTGTGGGGGCACTGAGGGAGGGTTTGTAGTGCTGAGAAATATCCTTTTAATGCATTGTAAAATAAATTTCCTGTTACAAGAATCTATGCAAGAGTACAGAAAGTTTGAATTTCTACAGAAGACCCAGATGAGAACTTCATGTACAGTTCAATGAAAGCTAATTAGTTAGCATATGCATTCATGGGATTTATCTTTAGTTCTAGTGGTTAACATGATCATAATATGATTATTGTAATACAATCAACTTATTGAGTTTACCTTGGCAGATTTTCCCGCTGATGCCAACCTCATAGCCTTCTTCACAGTAGCATCTTGTTCCATTTCTGGTTATAGCACATTTGTACTGACACTGCATTTGTTGACATTTTGGTAGTAATTCTGCAAAGAAAAATAGGAGACCATAGGAAGTCTGGTTCATGTGTATAGGGAAAGCATGGAGTGATGAGTAATCTGGTCTTTGGAGCCACAATGGCAGTGGAGCCAAGAATCCTTGCTATCCTTGGTGTATGTATCAGTGGTATCTGGTAGCTCACATGCCAGTGGGGCAAAGAATCCATTTTAGATATCAGCTAATTTCAAAGGAGTTATCCAAGGTGGTGACACTTTTAGGAATAGGGTACAGCAGCATTGAGAGTTCATTTCAGCCTAGATTAAAACCTGAAGAGAATTCACTGCCCTCTGACATAGGAGCCACCAGCCACTATTTGTGTATGTATCCTATTTTCAGCTGTTTATGAACCAGTAGCCATTTTAGCATCTTCCATAAACTAAGGATGAAGCAATCTCTTAGTTCCAATTGTTTTGTCCCCACCCTTGTTTCATATCAAGCTGCAGAACTTTGGGTTGCATAAAGTTCTAGACTTCTGTCTGCACAAAATGAGAATCCAAGTGTAAGATGGGGCGGGTCAATCTTTTCTCCTTCTTGCAGCACTCCCTAAGCACATAAAAAGCTTGCTTTAGAAGGGTGCAAAGCCCTCCAGAGCTAGGTTCAGGCAGCTCGGAGACCTGTAGGATACAGAAGCTTCAGATTTCAAAATTACCTCCAGCACAACATTGAATGTTTTTTATTTCTTTCATGGGAAATCTCACCTTTCAATATCTCTTTATGAGTACTGAGTTGTAAGATTTTTTCCTATTCATTTTTTACCATTTATCTGCCTTCTAATTAAAGTATGTCCGTGTATTTTTCAAAATATGTTTTTTTAAAAAACATGTGCACATTTATTCAGCCAGATAGAAACAAGTATAAATCAGTAAATCTGAAGGAACAATATTCTGATGTGCATAGCTTTTTCCAAATGACAATAACTGAAATTCTGCCTATAATCATTTATTGTAATATTGGAATAATCATGTTGTCTCACTCACTACAAATTAAACATCTTTATTAAAAACATTGAAATTGCATTTTTTTCCCCCCATTCCTTCCTTTAAAAATGTTCTCAGTCTTTCGGAGTGTTGTTTTAAGAGTCCCATAGATATTATAGCCTAATGTGATCCACTGGAGGTGGCGCAGAAGCATGCACAAAAGATATAAAAGACCCAGTTCTTTTTCAGCACGCAAAAACCAGGACATCTTGTGGAATACGAAGCCCATGCATACCTATCATATCACCATTGACCTGTCCCTTCTCCACTCATTTAAGTCAAGTGAGTTGTAGCTATACCTGCACTGGACTGGATTAAGCTCAAAGCATGATAAAATCATCCATTTCCTATCCATATGCATATGTTGGATGAACAGTGGGCAATTATATTTCACTCCACCATGAAAATGTATTGTTGAAGCAACAGCAAACATAACCATTCATGTACAACCAGAGTATATGTGCTGAAAAGTCGAGAAACACAGAGAAGCAATATGATAAAAAAACATCAGTGCACAAGTAATCCTTTGTTTGTAGTAAATCTGATTCTTGTAATAGCCACTATTACCAAATGTGGTGGATAAAATGTAAAAAATGATTTTTGTTTCCAACAAAGTTTCCAACAAAGTGAGTTTTATTAAGTTCTGACTTTTTATATTGTTTTCCTTTCGTTGATGGAAAATATGAAATGGTTTGTAAGACTCTGTTTTAAAGAATTTGGTCCTTTCATAATCTCTTTAGATTTTTATACCATCTAGGTCTATCTGATTCCTGCAGGTGAATTGTAAAAGAAGCTTAGAGTGGTTAGGAAAGAAAAATACATAGGTTAAAGAAATTAGGTATTAGAAAATAAATGAAATTTGGTTGTTACAATTTTAACACACATTCCTTTCACAGTTTTACTCAAAAGCTATTTTTGAGATGTGTGTGTGTGTATCTTTTTAACAGGCAAACTTAATTTTATTGATAGCTGAATGACATTTTAATTCTCAAATGGTGTGCACTTTTAGCTCTGTCTGTTTTAACTTGTGTAAGTTAACTGCCATACATCTCAGGTTTGTGAAGAAAGTGGGACAATAGAAACAACAGCAGTAGCAACAACAACAGCAGCCATTACTGTCGGGGAGGGCTATTTTTTCTTGAAGAGTTTGTTTGATAACACCATTTTAGGTTTGTCACTGCTAAGCCTATGGTAATCTCCAAAAATCTGGATTTGTTTTGTTTTGTTTTAAGGAGTCTTAATATTATTAATAACTACAATGCGATCTACAGTTAATCAAGTGCCACTTAATATTTATTCTTTTGTGGAGGAGGGGGTGTGTTGTTGCTGCTGTTGTTGTTGTAATAATGGCACACAACGTAGCTAACAACATACTTAAAACAATATTAATTAAAAGCAAAACAAAAGCATTAATCTAAGTATAATTATAAAATTTAGAAAAAATTGAATAATTTAGGAAGTTAAAACATTACACATTAAAACTATTAAAATGCATTAAAAGACAATATACATTTATATTTCTTTCTCTCTCTCTCTCTGTGCATGTGTGTGTTTTCTACATAATACTTCTGGTTGCTTCCTAAAGACAATCCAAAATAATTGCAAAATTGACAAGCTATCAGTTACTCAAAATGCAAATTAAAAGGCAGGTGATAGTGCTGATGGTTCTCATGTATAAATTAACTGAACATTCCCTAATATTTGCAAAATATCTCACAGAATCACAGGAAGCTGTCTTCGATTGAAACAGACCAAGTGACCAACTAGTCGAACATTTTCAGCATTTTGGTTCTGATCGGTAGCAGATCTCCAAGGCTTGAGACAAGATTCTCACCAGGGTTTAAGGCAAAATTTGGTTTACCTGGTAATTTCTGAGGGTATCCCATCAAATACTAATCAGATCTGAACCTGCTTAGCTTTGGAAATCAGGTTTGATCAGGTATACTTCTACACATCTGTTTTTTAACATAAAGCATGCCTGAGACTTTTTCCTTAAGCACAACTCCAAATAAATTTTGGGTAACTTGAGAAGCCTAGTGATAAATCTGAAAATGGCCCCTAAAGATACACCGTGTTTGAAAAACACACTTTTAACACTTTCACCATAGCTTTCTGCACCAATTCGAAGTGAGTGGAAATCATCTAAGCCAATATCTCTTTTCTGCTGCACCTTTATCGTTCTGTACTCTTCAGGTCCTACTAGGTAAAAAAGAAAAAGGCAACATAATTATGTCTTTGCCCAGCTGTCCACTGGGATAAGCCACAGTGACAACCATTTTCAATAATGAAAACTTCCACTTCTTCCACAATAGACCGTGAAAATTTTGATCACTTTAAATTGTAAAGTTTGCATAGTGTATGATTGTTTTAAGTGTTATTTCTAAAAGTTATGGAGTATTTGCTTTTTGAACTTCTGTTAGTATTTCAAGAACCAAGTTACCAGAAGAGGGAGAACAAGAGCCACCCCTTAGGAAATTATATGTCTCTTTTATTTCACCTTCATCAGAAGCTGAAGTAAGTTAACTCAAGAAACAGTGGCATTATGGCTCTTTCTGCAGCCTACCTTTGTCCTGGTGGTATATGGTGGTGATGGCAGCAGTGGCTCTCCCGGGAGGGGAGCGCGATGGAGCTCTCCCCTCCATGCTGGCTGCCTCTAGGATTCAGGAAGCGTAATGGCCATGTCTTTTCCCGCCACAGCACAGCCCTGAGAATGGTCCCAGGCTGTGTTGGGGCAGGAAGCGCAGCCATTGTGCTTCCAGGACCCCTGCAAACAAGGTAAGTGCGGGCATGTAGCAGGTAGGCAGCACAATCGGTGGTCACTGGAAAGGAAAACCTGTCAATGATTTGTGGTGTGATCGCACTGCCTGGGGACAGGATTAGGATGGGACTGGGATGACATTGTGCATAAGCATTGTCCCTGCCCTGTCCTTCTCCTGATCGCATGGCAGGTAGAGTGCGTTGAGCAGAAAAAGCCTGTCTCACACAACACTAGAATTAAGGTTCATCCAACAAAGCTGATTGCCACTAGTTTCGGAACCAATCTAAAAAGCATGCCACCTCAAAAAATGCATAATTGACTTGCAGAAATGGAGGCGGCACTGTCCAGTGGCTTTGAAAGGGAGTTAAAAAAAGTCATGACAGATAGTTCTATCAACAATTATTAGGCATATTAGCTATGAGAAAGCATCCCATTTCAAAAATAGTTGCTGGGATTAAGATAAAGAAATAGGGTAAAGCTGTTGCCTTCAGGCTTGTAGAATTTCTGGAACAATTTGGCTGGCCTCTGATGGAAACAGATGCTGCACTAAATGGATGCTTGGTCTGATGAAGCAGAGCTCTTCTTATATCTTTACACTAATGCCCATTCATTTAATCTTATGGCTGTGAAACATGCCTGGAAATAAGTTTGCAGCACCTTCTTGTATAATACCAATAACTACTTTGTATGTTTGGCACATTTCCTTAGTTAAACTCCATCAGGAATCTGACTTGCACTAAGCTGTGCTCCTAATTAAAAGATCTAGCAATTTTATTTGTCAGACAGTTCTTGCTGTGTTATCCTCACTTGATGAGCCACCTCTCTCATAACAAAGTCTTTATTGATTTAAGGCAACCTCTCTGTGGGTTCACAAGTCTGCATGTTTAGAGTGCCTCTTTGATAACAATGAAAGAAGGGAGAATTAAATTGCCAGTCAGTTGTTTGGTGTTTCCAACACTTCTTCCATTTAGTAATGGACTAATAAAACCTTCTTAAAAGTAAAAAAAAAGAAAAGAAAAAAAAGATGCCTTTTAACCTTCCCCCACAACACACATACCCCAAATTTTCAGATAATAAAAGGAAATGGAGAATTTTTTGCTAATTACAACCCTTTATTAGCCATTAGCAGAATGAATTTTAAGCAAGAGCTTGTACTTGTTTGTGCCTTGCCTCCAGATAAGTACAGTTTGTTTATTTGAGATACATTATCTTTAAAAACACATTTCAATCATTACATTAGAATGTAAGATAATTGTTTTGCAGGGGTAAAGTCAGCTATCACCGAGAGAAGGCTTTATGTTTTTTGTTTGATTGGATTTTTTTTTGTGACAAATCTTTTAGTATGTATGAAGAGAGAAAGCTTACATTGATAAACTACAGTTTAGACTCCAGAGTCCCATGAATTTCTACTATACTCATGTATATAATGTACATGAACACTTGAATATATCATTATCTACACACTAAAAATGCAATAGCTCTGGAAGCCATATAATGCAGTAATGCTAAAAATGCAGTATATTTTTACCATCAATACAAGCATAATACTAGAATGTTGCAATGCAGCAAAGTCACATAAGTAATATAATAATGCTCCAAATGCATTGCTATTTAAGTCTTCTTCAGCAGTCTAAAGATTTCACAACCTAACAGTTGGCATTGGCTAGGGAGTTGCCATTTTGTTGCTTTTGGATTTATGAGAGGTCATATTGGAACACTCGTGCCTGAGCCATTTTAGTTACTTTTCACTTCTTTTTCAGAGGTTTGTTTGCATTGCAATATTTTCAGTGCTACAGTTTATAGTGTGGTTTGCTGTATTACCTTTAGACATATTGCATCTTTAGTGTATAGATTTCTATATGAAATTGTATATATTTCAACTTTTTGCATTTTGTAGAATAAATTTCTTGTTTTCCCTTGGGATATATTATACTATAATGGCACTGGGTCCCATCTGTTCTTGGAAGCTAGGCTAGGTCAGCCCTCGTTAGTACTCGGATGGGAGACCACCAAAGAATACCAGGTACTGTAGGCTATATTTCAGAGGAAGGAACTGGCAAATACTTCTGAGTATTTTTTGCCTAAGAAAATGCTATGGAATTAGGTCACTCTAAGTTGGTAAACAACATGAATGCATGTAGAGTTGAAGGCTTTCACGGCCAGAATCCATTGGTTCTTGTGGGTTTTTCGGGCTTTGAGACCATGTTCTGGTTGTATTTTCTCCTGACGTTTCACCTGCATCTGTGGCTGGCATCTTCAGAGGAAGTGAATGCACCTATACACACACACACACACATTTTACAGACACATTTTTTACAAACCATAGTTAAAATTAACCACAACTTAGAGCTTGTCCTTTTATTTCTTTTTTTATTATTTATTTTTATAAAAAACAAAAATGAAAAAACAAAACAGTCCCACCTAACATCACATTCGTATCATTACATAATTATTACACAATAAACAAATACTAATACACAAAATATACAATACATACATATAACAACCAACACATCTTACTAACATATTCTCACAAACATAGGGCACTTCCCTCTTTCCTGAGATACAGCCTTATATCTATTATTTAACACCTCCATACGTCTTAAAGAATAGAATCTATTATTCATTTTCCCATTCATTATTTTCAACTCTATTTACAATTTTTGTCCATCTTACACTATTACCTATTTCAACATCTGTTTTCTTTCAAAAACTAGTGGTCTATTGCATCTACATCTCTTCTCATACTTCTCATACTTCTTCCTCTCACCACATTTATGTCTAGAACTTGTCTCATTATTACAACAATAATCACTTTTCTCCTTATCTTCATGATTTGAAACCCTTAGTTAGAATACCCTTATTTTCCAAAAATTCTGTTAAGGGTTCCCACACCTTATAAAACTTACTATTCATTTTATTATCTAATCTGTAAGTCAGTTTATCCATTTGTGCTATTTCAATGGTTTTCTCCATCCAATCTTCCATAGTTGGGGTGTAAGTTGATTTCCAATGTTTAGCATAAACGAGTCTGGCCGCCACAATTAAATGCCATACTAATCTTTTAGTACAAAAATCTAGTGAGCTTTCTGCACCAAAGATTCCTTGTAAAAAAAATTCTGGGACTAAATCAATTTTCCTTTTCAAAATTTTTTGCATATTAGCTCGTATGGCGTACCAGAATCTCTTTGCTCTGTCACATCCCCACCACATATGGTAGAAGGATCCCACTTGTTCTTTACATTTCCAGCACTGATCGTTCATAGTCTTGTTCACTTTCACTAATTTATTTCTACTGTAGTTTTAATTTTGCCTTTCTATGCTCTTGGATACTCATGGAGACTCCATACATACATACATACGTTTATTTCGGTCAATGACCAGCAATCACAAAGAGCAGAACAGAATGATAAAAGACCTAGTGAATACATCAAAAAGAATAAATTACTAAATAGAAAATTTTTAAAAGCCTTGAATATAAAATGTTTAAATATCAAATACAAAGTATTTGAATTACTCCATGGGTTATCATACACAGCTTATGGAAATGCCAATAGGACTCTGATGTTGTTGGTGCTTTTGTTACAACACTGTTTGTACAGGATCAGATGAATTGTGTTTTGCCATTATAATCAGTGTTGGGTGGGGGGAGGAATATATTTCACAATTTAGAATATAGTGCCATGGATTGATCTTAACTTTCTCAGTATAAGAAAGGTTGGTTTGAAGATGGTCCTTGCCAATCTTGAGGCAAAACACGATGAAATTGTTTATTTATATTAGTTTAAAATTTGGCAGATGACCTCAGGAAGTTTGATAGGGTATTGTGGGGGATAGAGAGGATTCCAACATAGACCTTGTTAGGGTTGGATTTCCTGTCCAATTTTTTGTTTGCACAACATCTTTCAGGAAAAAAATGTTACAATAGACAAGAGGGAGAGATGGTGTAGCACTTGCTATGTTGTAATGATACTACACAATTATGTTTATTTATCCAAAAAAGTTATCTTAAATAATCTTTTAGGTTATCGAGTTCTTAGGACTGGTGTGAAATGTGCTCAGAATGCATTTGGGGAAGCACTTCCAGTCAATTAAATCAATGTGGAAAACGATATAAAAATGAGCAAAATGTGACTCTCATAGTTTCATAGTTTTTAACCCTAAACTTTTCATCTTCAGTTGCTTATAGTTCTTCTAGAAAAACAACATTTTTTTTTATTTAAGCAGTTAGATTAAGAAAGATCTTAGAACTGGAGGTGCATAGCTAATGTTAATTCATTTCCAGTCAAAAATCAAATGCTTGACTAGTTGAAAACAAAATATTCATACCCATACATCATTTCTTCTTGAAGGTCCCTCATTTTAGGACACTGTAAAACAATCAAAGCTAGAAATATATCACCTGTCATCTTTTACTGGTGACAATAACAATAAACTTTGATATAATTTAAACATAAGATATAATTACACACTTCACTGAAAATTGTTAGCCTACATGTGTCCTCTGGTGACTTAATAACTGAGGCAAGCCATATTTCTCTGTCAAGCAGGCATGAAGGAGAAGTCTGCTATATTTTTAAGGGGGAGAGAAATCCTCTCCTAAAATATAACATTCAACTCATTAAGTTATCCTTTGATATATGAAAAATATGTCAATTTTTTTAAAAAAAATTAAAAATGCTGGGAGGACATTAACTTCTTTTTTTTTTTTTGGTTCTTCTTGTCCTAATGACTCAGAGGTTGTTTATTTTTTTAAAAAAAAACAACGCATATATCTTACTTATTTACAGTGTAACTCTATGCACATCAACTCAGAAGTAAGTCTCACTGAGTTTAATGTGACTTACTGCAAGGTTGATATCCTCAAGATTGCAGCTCCAGAACCCAAAATGTGTTAACAGAAGTTAATAACAAATCAGTGAGAACACTTAACTAATTTAACTGGATTGCTACAGACAAACTTCATATAATTTCAGTTTATTGTATTTTAGCAACCAGCTATTATACAGAAATATAAAAAATAAAAGGCAAAGTCAAATAAATTAATTTACATATAATAGTTAATCTACAATAAATGAATCATTTTCCGTACCCCCCCCCCTTACACTTTATAGCACATAATTGTAAGGCCTTAACAAGAAATTTAGATGTTCTAAAAGATATATATTTCACAGCATCAGATAACAGAAAACAGATCTCCAAAAAAGAAGAACTTCCCTTAAGAGATTTCAGTAAAGGACATATATAAATTCCTCAGATCATTATAAATAGGGCATTCAAGCAATACATGAGTTAGATCTTCTGTTGAGACAGAGTTGCAACCACATACTCTGTCCTTCATAGGAACACTCTTATAGTGGCCCATCTGAGCTGCCAATGGAAGAACATTCAACCTGGAATGTACAAAGGCTGACCTCATTTTAATGTTTGGAAGATCCACCAGGTTACTTGGAAGAGATAAACACAATGGGGTGAAAGAGACAAAAAATTTGTTGGATTGGCAGGACTTAATCGCACTCATCTGAGATTGCATCTCAGTCTCCTTGAGTCTTTGGAGAATTAACACTTTCGCTCTGCCATACCCTTGAGTCAAAAGGAAGGGGACCAGCTGCACTTCCATGAATTTGAGCCTGACTTCTGTTGACTGAGTCAACAGAAGTGGCTCAGATACCTACTTAAAAATAATTTTTTGCCAGAAGAGCAGGGCTAATCTAAGAGCCTCTGCTTTAATTGGCATTACACCTAATTCTGCATGGAGCAATGCTAATTTTGTAGAAGTGGAGACTACCACAAGTCTATGCAAAAATTTATTTTGTGCTCTTTCTAATATATCTAAATTGGCCAAAGCCCACAATGGTGCTCCATGTAACAGTTTTGGCAAGACTCTGCTCTTATAAAATTCTAAAGTGGGCTGAATCAAATTGCCCCCTTTTGTACGATAAAATCATAGTAATCCATTTAAAGTTCTTTTGGCTAAGAAAGCACTTGACTGAACCTGTGAAGACCATTTACCAGTCTACTTAAAGACGACAGCAAGATATTTAAAGGAGAAAAATTGTTCCAGTTTATTCCCATCAAGTAGCCAATTATAGATTCTTCTGGATTTACCAAATACCATAACTTTTTTTTTTTTTTTTTTGTAATTGATGGAGAGAAGTTTGTTTTTGCAGTATGAACAAAACTGGCTCAGCAATCTACACAGGCCTAACTGAGTATAAGAAATCAGAATGGCATCATGTGCATATAATGAAATGGAATATTTCTGATCTACAGTTTTGACTGGAAAATATTGGTCACCTTTTAAGAACTCAACTACATCTATATACATCTATATATAGACTGAAAAGAAGGGGAGCAAGTAAACACCCTTGTCTTACTCCTTTTGTAAAAGGTATCTAGTCTGATAAAATATCCTCTATCAATTCTGACTTTCAAGGATGTATCTGAATAAAGGGCCATTATACATTTTAAGAGATTGACATCAATACCCATGGATTGTAATTTAGTTTAAAGATGTTTCCACGAGATAGAATCAAAAGCAGCTTTCAAACCAATGAATGCCACAAAAACATGCTTTACAATTCCTGCCAAATATTTATCAATAATATGTTTCAACATAAAACAATTATCCAACGCTGACCTGCCTGAACAAAAACCAGGCTGTTTTGGAGCTAGCAATACATGATCTTCCTCCCAGTCCTCCAGTGCATCAAGAAGAGATCTGGCATAAATTTTCCCCGAAACATCCAAAAGGCTAATTGGCCTGTAATTTTCTGGATCAAATTTCTAGGAGCCTTTTTGTAGACTGGGACCACAATAGCAGATGACCAAGTTGATGGTATGATTCCAGAGTTATTAATTAAAGAAAACAAAGAACCAAAAATGGGAGCCCACCAGTCAGGGAAAGCACTAAAGAAATCTGATGGAAGGCCATCTCCATTAGGTGCTTTACCTTCATTTTACTTAATATAAAGATTGAGATTTATATATGCAAAGCCTTATAGGGACATAACACTGCACAAAAGATCTACCTCTATGTTTTCATAACTGAAGTATCAAGAAAAATAACTTTTCCAATGGCAGAAATTTCCCATCATAATACTTTTCTGCATGGCTAAATCCAGTCCTAGAATTTCTTTGTTAAGAATGGCAAGGGAGAAGTATATGGTGGATGTAACTCCAAAACAACATGACTGTATGGTAGAGGAAGCATGGCAATAACAAATTCATTACACAAATCTGAGCTTCAGAATTTGGTCTTGCCCAATTAAAGGTGTACAACTGCATGTATATACCCACATGCCCCATGTATACCACAAGTAGCTCATACGATCCTTGGCAGCCACCTTTTGGCCAAGCCTTGTAATTTATTAATCCCCAATAGCTAGCTGACACTTCCTAAAATGGCATTCTTTCTCAATTCTATGTCTCTATGTGCCTGGAGAAGTTCTATGATTTCACTCATATGACTCACCACATTCCAGGTCTCCCGGACTTCAATAACAGCAGTATATTTCAGTGCTTTCACTTGGAAAGAACTAGTTCATAGAGGAAATAACTATAATTCAGTGGTGAAGCGCATAATCAAAACCAGAAAAGCTCAGTTTCCATCCTAGACATTTCCAATGATTGGATCTCAGATAACAGTAAAAGGTCATGGGAGGCTTCCTTGTAGATGTACACAGTTTTGGTATATTTGTGATGTGTTAATATTGGTATTTTGCAGGATTCTACTATATCTTTTTATTTGAATGCCAGAACTGTGGTTCTAAATACACAACTGCATCGCTAGAAATTTGAGAACTTAAGGGAAATTTCATGGGAGAAACCTTATGTGGAGAGCAATGTTTCACTCCATCACTACATCTTTGCTGCATGCTTTTTGGTTCTGGGTGATAGGGAAAAAAATTTGTCTTCTGAAAATGTTTTTTCCTCTGAGAATGAAATGATGATGAATTCTATCCCTAATGTCAAGACTTATCACTTATTTCAGAGAGTATCCTGGCTTTGAAATCCAGCCTGTTCTTCATATTTCACAGCATGAAATCTACAATGCCACTACATAAATAAATAAATGTTCAGCTTGATGCTAAGTATTCTTACATAGAAAAAAGGTTTTAGGATTTACTTGTGTGTAACTTGTTTTGATTGCACACTCAGACCTGTAACATTCTTTGAGTATAATGTATTTTGTTACTTTTAAATGTGTCCTGTACTTCTGTAGCTCCAAGAAAAAGAAAAAAGAAAAAGAGAAAAAATGCAATTAAGACATTACAGATGACAAAACATTTTGTTGTTTCACTCTGCAAAGTTAAGGATATGAGGAGAATCTTAAGGAGAAGGCAATTCAATCGCCTGTCTAGTCTTGATTGCTCTTTTCAACAAAAACACAAACACCCAGACTTAGGTATAGCTGCCACCTTTTTTATGTTTCCAGGTTCTGTTTTTGTAACAACTTCACAACAGGTAAAACAATAAAAGAGGTAAATCTTTCTTCATCTCTGTATCTCTGTTCTGGAGAAACTTTCTCTACATATCACTGCATACAAATCTGTACTGCAGAGCCAGATGATAGAACTTCATGTTAACATTTGCAATGACTCCCACCTAATGGTATGTGGAGATAATTATGAAACCAACATGGACAATACATGCTGTAATCAGTCTACCAGGGCTACCATGTCAATGATACCTTATTTTGCATTGACTTATGTCTAAACTTTAGATATCTTCAATTAATTCTGGTATTGGTTCCCACTTCATGTTCCTGAGATATGAATACTCTAATATTAATCTATCACGGGTTTCATCGGCAACTTTTGGTTAGGGGGAGGGTTACCATTGCCCTCCTCTGAAACTGAGAGAATGTGATTTGGCCAAGGCCCTTCAATCGAGATTTCCATGACAAAGTGGGGATTCAAACCCTGGTTTTCCATAGTCCTGGTCTGATGGTCAAACGGCTATAGCATGGTGGCTCTCACTTACCGGGCATTTTATTCTTCTTGCAAGAAAAGTGCAAATGAAAATAATTGAATGTCTATTCACACACCAAAATCATTTATGTCAATTAAGCACATTAGAAGCTGTGCCACTGATTTCAACATGAACTAAATCCAGACAATTTGTATTGCAGTTGTATACATGTAAGCCCATTTAAAGGTAAGCCCAAACAAAGGTAAGTCCAAACCTTTACAAAAAGATAACTCCATTGAATACAATGGTGATTATTCCCACAAGCATAGCAGGAGTAGCTGCCTGAAGAACTACAAGACCAATTTTGCAGTTTTCAGGGGTTCTGATATGAGAGGGAAAAAATCACCTCAAATGTCTTCAATGTCTTGGGGGGCAGTTTCAGCACAGGTTGATCCATCTCAGCCTGATTAGCCAAGCAGCAATCATTTTGAAAAGAGGAAATGAATTGGAAACTGACTTCGAGTTCATCTTTTTAAAGGCCTTTCTTGGGTCTAAATAGTCCCCCATGCCCTCTTGGTGATGCTGGAAGCATTTGGAGCAAAAAAAAATCTTTTGTACGATTGGGAGTCCCTGACAGTTACTCATGCTTAGGAAATGGGATAATGCCATCGGGCAATCATCTAAGAACAAAGAGTTCAGCAAAGTACTTCACTTCACTTTATCCAAAGGCCATTTCCACATGAGAGGGAAGGAGCGGTTCACTGTGCGTCAAGAGTGGTGTTTTTATACTCCGATTCGGAAACTGAATTCAGAAATTCAGAAACTGTGCTGTCTGCACCCCCCTCCCCATCTACATCATACTATGTGGAGAACAGCGGTTGCTGCATCTACAACTGCAAGTCCCTGGCCACTCCCATTCCTCTCTCTTACCCTGCCCCACCATTGCTGATTGGTCTGTTTTTTAAAAACACACAGACACACTTTTAACACATTTCTGTGTTGCTACGTTCATGCACAGGAACGTATGTTCATTGATTCATGGAAAAAAACACATTTTAGCAGTCCACTACCAGATCTACTCTTTTCCCGCTGACCGTTTAACATAGGAAGACAATAATGATGGCAGCCTGTCCTTTGATGGGCAGAGAGAGATAGGGATGGAAATGATGGAAGGGACAGCCTAGGAACGCCCATAGCCAGCCACTTCTGCAATGTGAATCAATGCTACACTTCTGCATGTAGGTAAAAACCAAAGCAGAATCTGTTTGGGAGAGTTACATCAGAGTTTTTTCTGGTTTTCACATATAGTGGTTTCGCATCTCAGTGAACCGCAGGGAACCATTCTAGGAGCTGAAAACGTGCAGAACCATGAGGAAAACTACTATGCTAAAATGGCACAATGTGCAGACCACAGGGTAAGAATTCGACACTGCTACAATGTATCAACCTCGTGCGGAAATGGCCCTAATCTCTGTGAAGTTATTACTGAGAAGGTAAAATTATTGCGAAATACAGTTTCTAGCTTCTGTTCCCTTTTGTGGTTTTTTTTTTTAAACTTTCAATGAAAATACCATCTCAGAAAATAGACACACTCTGAGACATGTCTAAATTTCCCTTTGTCTTGGGTCTGTGTTCTGTGGAAATCAATTTACATTTGGAGATCTTCTGAGTGAATTCCTGCAGCCTATGTAAAAGTTCAAGACTGAGATGGAACTGCTAGTACTAAGAATTATTTGCTCTCATGTCCTTTGTTTATTTTTAAGATGTTTTGATGAAATATAGTGCTGTTCCTGCTCTGGTTACTTTTAATTTCAGAATGGAACATGATGTATAAGATAAAATTATATTGCAGCATCTTTTTTTTTTCTGTTTAAAATGACCTACTATGTTATGCTGAGGAATCATTTTTCACTATACAAGCAAGAATTGTTCAAATCCTGTCCTGTCCTTGAAACATACCAAGAGTATAAAGAACTGTAGTGCAGATTAGAAATGCAGGTCTTCTCAGAAATCACACTGTAATTGTATGCCATACATATTCTAAAATGGTTTGCATATTCAGATTTCCTTCAGTAGGTTTGTACTTCTATGGATTTAAGCCTGATCTTATCTGTTCACTTAATTTTATTATGCTGTATTCACATATTGAAGTCTAGATTCTTATCAGTTATATGCTGTAACTTCAAGATGGTTTTTTGCCCACATTCTACCCCTACCCCATTTTTCAGATACATTTCTTTTGTAGATTAGGCTTTATAATTTAATTTAATTTGCCCTAAGCTTTTTGTCATTTCTACATGTAAGCTTTTCTTGTTTGCTTTCTTGACAGCAAAGGATACCATGATTGATAGAATTCAATTGCTGCTTTGAAATAATGCAGGCGGGTGTTATTTTACAATTGTCTGTCTTTTTTTATGAGATGAACCCATTGTACCATGAAAAATGTGACAAAAGTATAATGATCATTGGTCACACACCTGGTCCCATAATTCAACCACAGCAAATATACCATGGAGAACAGGTATAGAGATCTGAATTGAGATTCATAAGTTGCTTACCAGCCATTGCTGTGCAAAGTCAAAGGCCAACACAGTAGCAAAATGATTCAAATTTCAGATAATGTGAAACACATGAACAAGACAGATGTGCTCGATTAGTTAGTGCATGAATAAGTTAGATACTTATGCTAGCAGGTAATTACTTTGCTTGGTTTCAGTTTCTACCCAATGTCTCCAGATGTGCTCAGTATATAGCATGCCTTTTTCTCACCTAAAAATGAAATATCCCATTATAATAAACAGTAGGATTATATTTTGGTTTTGATTTTCTATCCTGGGGACAGTCTTAACTGCCAGGGGAGAATTAAGAAGGATAGATTCTCACTGTTTCCTTTGAATTTACACAACTTAATGTTTCTACTGAATTTCTGTACCAGAGTTCCCTGTATTATTGCTCTTGTGGCAGTGATTGAGAATTCATATCCAAATGATGGAACGTTAACTTCTTCTGCTTTAGTTGCAAGTGTAATGAAATTCAGTTATTGGGAGTGTGATCTGCGGTCAAAAGGAAGCCAAATTTTAATATCAGGGATAAACGTATCAGAGAAAAAGAGAGCGAGGGAGAGAGAGATAAAGCAGGTTTCATGTAGTCAAAGGTCCAAAAGCAGTAAACCAATGCCAGGAATTCATGGGTTTCCCCTAGCTGAATCATTAAGCAAGCTAGGAGTCATAAATCCACTGAGATCAAATTAAGCATGCAAGAGCCAGGAGACGTGTCACTTTGAATAAAGGGCTGATGTTCTCATCTGGTCTACTGGTAAAGATGTTCAGCCATGCCCAGATCTCAGGCTGTATTTAATGACAGAGTTCTTCAGCTGTGCTCCTCTCAGAACCCTGATTGAAGCTTCATTCTGTATCTGAAAGAACCAGATGCCTGAAGCTCTACTTTTCCAGGGGGAGGGGGGATTTCTCCCTCATTCCTTCTCCTGA
This sequence comes from Cyclura pinguis, assembly GCA_030412105.1. NCBI lineage: Eukaryota > Metazoa > Chordata > Lepidosauria > Squamata > Iguanidae > Cyclura > Cyclura pinguis. The sequence continues at coordinate 241,839,004 of CM059599.1, read as the reverse complement.
TCCTGAATTGATCTGCTGAAGAGAAAGAGCCATGTCTGATCTCCAGCCATTGGCTCTTTTTCTTCCCTTTGCTCCCAAAGTATGTCTGCCTCTTCCTCAGAAGAAGAACTCTCAAAGAGGAGCATGGCATTTACTTAGATAATGGAGCTGCTTGACTGCCTAAAAACTTGCTAGTGAATGTTGGCCACTATATATGCAATAGCATGTTGCCAGATGTCCAACAACATAAATGGTTTATTCACTACTACCCTCCACCCAATCCAGAATAACGATTAATCAAACAGAACACTATCTTCAGAAAAAAAAAATGAAATATTGTTTTTAATGTATACTTATATGTTATAAATAACGTCACCTTTTGCTGGATAGAGTGTTTTCTTTACATAGCTGAGCAGATTTAGATTTCATCAGTAACAGAATCAAAGGAAATTGGGCTCAAACTTTTCTTAGCTTTGTTTCTTAGCTCTATTGCAAGATTTTTTTTTTTTAACACAGATAATCAGTCAGTCATACCACAGCCAACAGGTCAAAAATCAGACTACTTATATCTACAAAACTGGAGAAACGGGGCATTAAGTGTTATTAGAATACCCTCAGAGTCTTCCAACAGCATTTGTCTTCTTACTCCCATTGTATGGAAGTAATGCGGCCATCACTAGTGGTATTGCTCAATTTTTAATCTGCGAAAAAAATAAAATAAAAGTAGAACTGGGGAGACAGAACAAGAAATGCAGACAATCCAGAAGGCAAGTGACAGCTTGTGAACTCCATCATACAAATACAAAATAAGAGAACATACTACACCATTTCCACATCTTTGTAAAACGAGGAGTACCAGTATAACAGGTATTTAACAGCTGGGAATACAAAACATTAAAACAGGCTACAGAAATACCAAGTGAGAGCCAATGAGGTATAGTGCTTTGAGTGTTGGACTATGACTCTGGAGACCAGGGTCTGATTCCCTGCTCAGCTGTGGAAACCCACTAGGTGACCTTGGGCATGCCACATACTCTCAGCTGCAGAAAACCCCACAATAGGGTCAACTTAGGGTCACCATAAGTCAGAAATGACTTGAAGTAATGCAACAACAACAACAACAACAACTGAAACCAAACTAGGATTTGACAACATATAACTTACTCAAGTGGGAGGTCTGAACACCCTGAAGGCATTCTAAGTTTCCACTGATCTTGGAGTCTAAGCAAACTCAGGCCTGATTTAATATTTGGAAGGAGGACCACTGAGGAATTCCAGGTACTTTGGGCTATATAGTGGAGCACACACAAACACATACATTTGTACTTGGAATAGGTACTTTTAATGAAAACCCCAGGATTTTTTGCTGACTTGTAGCGAAGGTAGAGTCAAGTCCAAATGTACATAATAGGAGACAGTCCAAAGGAGACTGTTGTTCCAGCCCATATTTTGTGGAAGAGTTTTTATAGCCATTATTTTGCAAGTAGTGGAGCAAGTTAGGGCACAAGATACCTTCCTGATAAAGTTTATCAGAATGTAAAATTAATGTAATGTGAAGGACAGATTAACATATAAAAGGCCATTTCTAATGTTTCCCATTGTATAGAATGTTTGGATTTTGCTCCAGAGTTTTAATTTGGGAGTAACCTCTTATACAAAGTTTAGGAAACCCACAAATACTTTTCTTCATTATGTAGCAGAGTCAAAAGTAATTTGTAGGAAATTTCTTCAAATAGAGTTTCTGAACCACCTGAGAGAGAGGAGTCAGATAAAAACATGTTCCCAGCTGGATATAAACTGCCCTCAGATAGTTGTGCAACAGACTGTCAAAGCATATTTTAATGCTTTCTCTCAAAGCAGAAGGAAAGGGGAAAGCAACAGACCTTTCAGCATGACTCCAAGCCAAAAGATTCCTAGGGAAGTTGTGATGACCACTCATTAGTATGTGCTTAAGTGATAAACTGCAATGTCCAAAAAAGATATACTTTAAACTGCTCAGGCTGCCGATCTTTCCACCCCACTTTAAACCACTTATTTAATCATGTTAGCAAATGTGCACAGATTCTAGCACAAGAGGTTGCATCTTTAATTTTTTTTTCCCTAGCAGCAGGGGAAAAAAGTGTTATTTCCCTTTTTTTAGAAAAATTCAGCGAGAATCCTTCAAAAAGAACTTTCAAAACCTCTGAATGAGTAAGAACCAGTGCTATACAGTCAAAATATTTGTGGCAGACAGAACTGGCAGGGGAGGCAGAGCACACAACTATATATGACATGTGGAACTTGCATACAATACACACTGAGTTTCCCTGGCTTTTGGTAGGAAGCATATCCTTGTGCCAAGAGCATTGGTTCTTCCACAGGCAAACAGATTTTCCCCTTAACACACACACACACACACACACACACACACACAGGGACATGCTGTTTAATAACAATGACAACAACAACAATGCAGTTGGATACTATCAATGGATACAAACACATTAATAGTCTAAATAAATCGGAATACACTAAGAAAAAATTGCAAACATGAGAATGAATGAAATGGTAAAATAATGAGACTGTTGGATGTAGATTCTGGAGAGTACTATGAAGGTCAGAGGAATGGAGCTCTCCTACCTACAACTGTCTTTGAGGCTCTTCAAAATGCTAGACAGGGGCTGGAGATCCCTCCTGGCTCAAGTATCTTGTGGTGCAGAGCACAGGGAGGGGTGAGGTGATCCACAAAGGTCAGAGAGGGTTACCTTGCATGCTCATTTTCAATGATCTCTTTTCTACTGCATTCCTGCAAATAACCAGCTACACCTTTCTGCAGGAATCCCTGCTCTGTACTTTCAGGAAGCTGTAGGGGGATGTTATAGGAAGGACGCCTGCGTCTGTTTGCTATGCTGCATGAGTTCCATCTGAATTCAGACCAACAAAAAGAGCAACACACTCCAGTTGCCTCCCATTGCTTTATATAAGTAAAAGTGCTAATTGTGCTCTTTAGTTATCACTAAGTAACTGACTTACTTCCATTCCATTACTTGCCTATGTATTTAAAACTAAACCAAACCAAACAAAAAGGTATGTGATATCTGTTTGTGAAAACAATGAAGAGAAACAGTGACAACAGTTATTAAAATGTCTTCTCTCTGAAAATGAAACAGAAAAATTATTACATGAACTGCCACCTCAGTCTACAAAGTTTCTGTATTTTTATTATAAAATATACAGTGCTCTAGTCAACAGCAATAAACTAAGCATATCTAGGAAGCTATGTAAAAATTAGATTAAAATTCTTACCTACCACTTTTAGGTTGATGTCAAGGGGAAGTATTCAAATCAATTCCAATAATGTGAATTCTTAGCACCAGTATGCTTTTAAAGTATTATGTCATTTAATCTCTGAAGCTGAGGCACCAACATCTTCAAAAAGATCCACAACAAAGATATAATTTCCAGAGTGTATAATTTCCAGCTGAGACTTCATCCTTTAAACACACGTAAGTTCTCAGCTGCACAATTGCCAATTTCTATTTGGAGTGAGAGGACGTCCTTCTAAGATGGAGGGAGGGATTCAGGTGGATGAAGTAATAAGAAGTTTCTGCCTTCCACTTATAAAGCCATTATTGCAAGACATGACTTGGCCACAAACTTATAGCCATGACTACTATTCATAAAGTGGACATAGTGCCCAATAGAATAGAAGAACTTTACATAAGGACTTTGGGACTCATCTTGGGAGAAAAGTGGGTATAAGTAAATAAAGAAACATAGTCCATTCTTGCACTACACTGTTATAGTGCTATTTTTCCACTTTCTATATCCTATGGAATCATGGGGTTTGCAGTTGAGGGAGGGACATTTAGAATTCTCAGCCAGAGAGCTGAGAAAACTATAAATCCCAGAATTCCACATCAAGTTGAAAGTGGAATAATAGCACTATAATAGTGTAGTGCGGAAAGACTTATAATGTCCATTGGTCATTTGGGGTGCCTTTGCATAGCTGGAATGCTATTTCTAATTTCGCCTTCTACCACAGAAAGGGTTTGGTGGGGAGGTAATAGTAAACAAATAAATTGATCCAACCACATTTGAAAATGCTATAATTTTTGCAATGGCACCTCAGAAGAGACAGAAAGACTCCCCCACCTTGCAGCAGGACAAAAGTCCCATGAAGCAGATGATGAGGTGAATGAAAACTTTTAGTTCAGTGTTCGTTACTTCTAAAACTATTGCACATACCTGCACCTACTGTGTGACCATGTATTCCAATCACGTGTTCTCCCTCTACCCCAATTTCTTTCTAAAGAATATTTAGTGTGTCCAACATACCCACAGGTCTATTTACTAAATCAAACACTCAGTGTCACCCAATTAAAACTTCAAAAACACCAAATGTACTGTTTTCCAACAAATATTTGTAAACTATTCTTGTTGATATCCAACTCTCCAAAGATGCAGCACAGGAGGAGTGGATGTGGTACTCTGAGCTGATGGCCCATATACTAAAAGCCGTTGCAGTTTCAGCTACTTCCATACTGTGTCAGGAGGTAAATGCAGTTTCAGCTACTTCCATACTGCGTCAGGAGGTAAATAGTACATAGTCTGAATTACTGAAAATGGTAAAGAAAGGAAATAAAATACAATCTTGATCTTCTAGATATTTTAAATTGCAACTCCCATCAGCAATAATCCACCCAATGTGGAAGGATTATAGAACCTGGAATCCAAAATACCGGCAGGACATCAGTTTGTGGAAGGCTGTAGTAGCCAAAATCCCGTCACAGATTTAGCTTTTCATTATTTAGATTGTCTCTAACGCTCAGCTACCTATTTTTTCAGTCACTTCAGAAAGAAGAAACAAGCCCACATGCCTTTCTTTTATTTATCTGGCACAGTGAAACCAAAAGAAGAAAGGGAACAAGAATTTTTTTTCCTCACTGAAGAAGATGGAGTATCAGCATTCCATCCAGAATGCTTATGATTTCAAATGGACTGCACCCACCAGCCAAAACAGTGGGTAAGACATATATGATTTACACTGTGCCTGCAATGAACTGTGTTATTGTTGTTCCTTTTGCCAGACATGACTTTAGCTTTCTGGTTCCATTCCTACATTGACTTTCTGATGTTTTCTATCATAAGCCAGCATTGGAGTTATACGTCAACTTTCCAAACCTACATGTACCACTTCTTAATGTTGCACCATCAGAGCTTCTGAAAACTCCCCTAGAAGCAGGAAGGTTTTTATATGAAGATGTCCACCAATCATCTAAATATATGTGTACAGGAGCATGCTTCCACACGCACTTAGCTTTTAGATGGAACGCAGATTCTATTTCCCTCTTAAGGAAGATCTCAACTCCAGATAGTTAAGTCTCATGAGCAGGATGAAGAGTGATAATAATTTTATATCCTCCAACATTTCTCAATTGAAAACCAGGGCACATGTGACCAAGCAACATCACTGTGTGGTCAAGATGACAAGGTTCTGCCCCCTCCTGTTCCTTCCCTCCCTTTGAGTTAAATGAGCACAGACTACTTTTGTGCTTTTGTAGCAACTTGAAATAAGCAAAAAGAAAGGGACAAAGCGGAAGGAGAAGAGAAATTGAGACATTTAAAATAGCTGAAAAGGTGGTATGACAGGCATTAATTTGAATTGTCCTTGACAAATTGGGACAACTGGAGGGTATACAATTTGTCCCATAACAGTTTTGATTCCAATGCACAATCTTTTGCAATTCACTGGATTAGAAAGCCATGTTGTACCTATTTGTCATACAGGGAAAGATTGAGAGGCACAAAGAGAGAGAAAGAAAGAGAGGAGATGACAACCCTAACTCAACACTAATATGGCCAAAACAGATTTTAAAGGGAAAGCCCTGGGTTTTAAAGGACAAATTGAATCTTCCAGTTCTGGCTTCTCCTACATACATTTTTAATTGTCTTATTTTTTTTCCATATTGAATATGAAAAAAAATGAAACAGTTTTGTACATTCTTATAAAAGACAAACATAATGATCACTTATCAACAGATAGGTCCTGGATCTTTGGACTCCTGGATGAACAGCTCAGACACTGGGCCAAAATACAAATTACTTATGGCAAGCAGTAAATATTTACTATGAGAAGCTGCATTTTTTCTCTTTTTTCCCATTTCCTTAAATAAAAACAAAAAAAATAAAAACACATTTATTAAATCATAGATATCAGCACTATTTCTCCAGTTTTTAGTACTTAGATGGGATTAAACATCATTCAGCTCAGAAAAGCCTATTTCTTCTGAGAAAACATTCAAAAGACTGGGCTGTAATAGAAATGAGATAATATCTTAGCAATATCAAGACTTTACTTGTTTTACATTTTAGTTGTACTTTGAGTTAATTTTTAGTCAATGGTCCTTTCCCCACCTTACCATTTTCTGTCACCATTCTATCGCAATCCCAGCAGGAGTGCAACCCAAACACTGCCCTCCACACCCAACTGGCTGCCTGTGGAAGGGTGGTGTGAGGGACATGATGCTTCCTTCCACAATGCAGCCGGCTACTTCCTATGCTGCAATGGGGAAGGAAGCAGGTAGATTGTGCTTCCACATTTTTCTGCATTGCTGCTGCTGATGGGAGTGTTGCGTGATCAGGAGCCATGAATGGATTTTTTTTTCTGGTAATGAAATATCCCATGATTGTGACTGGTGGGGATGAGATGTCATGTGAAAGCACAACTTGCAGATTGGTAGCAACTTTTCCCTATCACGGGACAGAGATGTTATGCAGAAATGGCCAATGCTACTAACTTAAAAAATATTTATTTCACATAGTACAGTGCCCAGCGTTAATAATAATGCACTGAAACTATTCTCAGTGTTGTTCATCAAAAATATTTCTTTATTTATATGCCACCTTTATCTCAGAGTAGGACCCAAGGTAGCTTCCAAAAAGTTAAGAGCAATTAAAACAATTAAAAACATTAAAAGATCTATAAAATTATAAAAAGCTATTTTTTAAAAAAGAAAACTTTTTTTTATTCACCCCACATCATGCTGTGAATAATGTCCATTTTCAGATTTACATGCCAAGACTTATGATACCAAGGGAGGGAATTAATATGCCAACATACTGTGTTTAGGAAATAGGAATAAGATTCATTTTGACTGTTACACACATTGGAGTTATAATGTATTCTTCTAGAGAGAAAATTCACTAGCTCTGGCCTAGGGCTGCTTCTGTTTTAAAGACTAATTTTTGAAAACTCAACTTTTATAAAAAGCTATTCATCTCAAAGTGCTCTAGAAATATTAATTATTAATTAAATCTTTATTGGTCCCCAGAGCTAGCTAACCATGAAGTAATTTTCTCAAGGTTGCAACCAAATTCCTTCTATAAACCCAAAGAGAAATAACTCCCATACCTTCTCCATTAGGCACCAGAGAACTCTAGCAGATACAGAGTTATCATGATGTTCTTTACATTTAATTAAATACAGCATAGATTTTTGCTACAAATAAATTTGGAACAAAATATTTTAGAGCACTACTGAGTATTGAGCAAAGCAATAATGGGTTGTCTTGGCCCAGAGAAATCCACTTATTTTCAGACTGCATCTTCTGTCACAAAACATATTTTGCTGTGAAATGGGAAGGGAATAAAGTTATTGAATAAACACAAATCAAATGGCAGGCCCAGGGAAGAATTTCTCCTCTCTCAAAGATGCTACAATTTTCAGCTGGTGACCAAAATGTTCTTCTTCTGCCACTAATCAGAAGTATATGCACTGGCCAAAATTAAGTCAGGTGACTTGGATAGACCCAGTGAAAAGAGAGGAGAAGGTTAGTGGTGACAGTCAGATATATCTCGTCCCAAAAGCATTCTTTTGGAAATCATACTTCTGATAAATCTAGATTTGCAAAACCTAGCGTATAGTAGAAAAACTGCTAAGCTGGTCCACTGTTCTTGTGTGATGACAAAAAAAGTATTTATTACAAAAGGAAAAATCTTTGCATCCCTTTGGCACTTCTGTAACTTTCTCCCACCTGAAACACCTATACCGTAAAAGTAACATTTTTTTTTCCAATTCCAAAAGATTACTCTTGTTTTACAACCACTTTCAGAAATGGTTTGATGAAATGTTGATTAATCCATGGCTCCTGTGCTTTGGCCCAATGTACATAAGCACTGACTGTATTGTGTGTGTGTGTGTGTGTGTGTGTGTGTCTGTATACACACACAAAGACATATACTCACCTGTGCTGCTGACTTTGCACAAAACCAAGAATATAAGCTGTGATGTACATCAGTCTTGGCTCAACTGTCTCAGTCTGTTTCACAGATATTCACACTCTTCTCCCCTTCCTCCTCGCCCCCCAAAAATCTAGTAGTCATCTGAAATTCATCAGAGTTTGAGTGACCTTATTACATATTCACCATGGAAAGCTTTTCAATCAGATCTAACCTATTTTCACAATGTTTAAACAAGAGATATGCTCAACATTTTCAACACAAAAAGGGTCTGCATTAGAAATTTTTTGCATGCTTTTTTTGAAAATGGAGCTCCACTTACTTGAAGCTCATTTCAAAACTTTCATCCTTGCTGGGCAAGATTCATGGGCTAGAAGAGGTTTTTGGTCAACAGCCGAAAACTGTAGCATCTTCCAGAGAAGAGAAATTGGCCTGGATGGACTATAGTCCAGTGCATACACACACAAATGCATATTTTAGCTCAACTGCATTTACAAAGAAGTTTTTTTTTCAGTATTGTTTTATACCTTTTGTTTTTCAAAATAAGTCTAAAATTAACAACAGCGGCAGCAACAACGACAAAAACAATGCCCCTCTAGGTTGTTGACCATTTTCTTAATGGGTTGTGTTCATGTGTTGAGGATGTGTCACTGAAGATGAGAGAAACTGTGATTATTTGTTTCATCTTTACACTAAACACACCACACCAAACTCTCTAAATTTGGATGATAAGCAAGGTCAGACCACTAGAGAACAGCTGGCATTTCCAAGTATGATTAGGACAGAATCCTGCCTGAAACCCTAGAGACATTGCTAGTCAAAGTTGGCAATACTGGGCCGGATGGACTATAGTCCAATGCGCACGCACACACACACACACACACACACACATATTTTAGCCTTGTGGACCAAATGTTATACTGTAACCTTATCACATCCTCTTTCTTTAATACAAAGGGGGAAATGGATGAATAAGACTAAGTTTATCTGATTTTGTTGCACAGCATTAAGAGTACTGGTGGCATGATAATGTGTAGCATCAAATGAAATATGTACAAAAGAAATAACTATCTATGGATTCTTAAGTCTACAAATCAATGGTGTACTAAATCATCCAGGAAAAAAAAACATTATGGCCATAATCTAGAACTCAACTTTAAAAACTATATGGGAAAGCAGACAAGTTCTGATTTGGCAATTGTATTTCTCATTGATTGGTGTCACAGTAAAACAAAATTGCCAGTACAACCTGGATATTTCTTGTCATACATTAGATAGGGTGATTTTTCAGTTAAGTATACAACGACTGGATAGTTGCTTTACGTATATAAAGAATATGTTACCATTAGAGAGAATACCGTATTTGCTGGCATATTAGATGCACGAGCTTATAAGACTGAATTTTTTAGGAAATTTTTTTAAGAACCCAGCTGAGAGAAAATGCATAGGAAAGGGAGGGGGCGTGAAAGAAGAAGTTGCACAATGTTTTCCCCAACCCTCCTTCCATTCTGCCTCAACAGGATTCCACCCTCCCCTTCCATTTTGCCTGGGTGCGAAGAACCCACCCCTGAGGGAAAATGCATAGGAAAGGCAGAGGGGTGGTGGTGAAAGGACTGCTAGCACTAGCACTCACTGTCCCCCCCCCTTTCCTATGTATTTAGGCCTGGCAGGAGTTACCCATATTTTCCAGTGTATAAGACACACCCCATTTTCAGAAGGTATTTTTAAGGAAAAAATTATGTCTTATATGCCTGCAAATATGGTAACCACATCCAGATACTTATTTCTTACAGTTATATCCCACCTTTCCTTCAGTGAATTCAGATCAATACATGAGTGTCTTCTCATCCCACATTATCTTTTTAAGAACTGGGGTATAGGTCATTCTGAGAAAGATAGGGGTGACTGGCCTAGGCTCCCCTTCCCCTTGCTTTGGCCCACTGAAAAGAGTTTACCAAGTTTTACAAAAGTGGGTGTCCAACCAGTTACAGTTTTCATTTGCAGTTTATGTATCTCACAACAAGTCCTAGGACGGAAAAAATTGGGTCACACTTCTCTTAATACTGCATCACAGCTTTCAGACAAAACTGAGCATCAGTATCACCTACTGCTTCAGCTCCTCCATGTTCTACAAGTTCACCTTGAAAACCATGGACTTGTATTGCCCAGATTTATTCAAATTCTTCAGATTAGTTTTGTTGTGTTATCAGTGTTTATTTATCAAAATATTTGTAGCCACACTGTATCCACTTCATAAACTCCAGGAAACTCTCACTGTTTTTACTTTTCTACTGGTCAAACAATGGGATTTTTTAAAGTAGATGCTCTCTCTAAATAAAGTTATTTAGCATTTCCCCCAATATTTCAATTAATAAATAGTTACAGAAAGTACTCTTTTGTCCTTTATAAAAACAGAACCCAAATTCTCATTTTCCCCCTCTTTTCTAATTTCATTGCACATGGAAGTGTCTCCAGCACTGACAACATTCAAATAAACAACAAGAAGTCTTCTGCATCAGTAGATTGCAAATGAAATTTAAATACAGTGTGAATACACTTATCCAACAAATACCACAGCCCATCACATCCAGTGCTACCATAAGCAGGAGGGAGGGAGGGAGGGAGGGAAGCAGACAGACAAGCTTTTGTATATCTTTTAGTGGTAATGCACAACTGCATATCAAAGTAATGTAGGAAGGTCAAGAAACATATTAAGCTCAATAGGAACACTAAGTTTAAATCTTGTTTTTAACAAAGAAGCATATCTAACTATTATAACAACAGTTATTTCTATTTGTTGATTTTGCTGATTTTGCTGATGAAGGTCTATTACTAAAAGGTCGAAAGCAAATTGGAACAATACATAGTTTTGTCTACCTCCTGTGTTATTGGTTTTAAAGAAAAAAAAACCTCTTTGTGGCCTAACTGAGGTTCCCATTTTGTTCAACATCAAAACCCTGCCTGGATAAAGTGAGCATTAGAACAATTTAGAAAAATGAAATACCAAACAGTACACTAATTTATGTGGGCTTAGAAGAATTTGTTCTCTTTGACATTTTTCAGCACACCCTGCATTCATTGTGCTTCCAAAGTCCAGCTGATCTTTTCAGCCTTCGCTTCATCTCCATTGGAGCCCATACTATAGAAAATGGCATCATTAATTGTCACAAAATGCCCTATTGATTGCCACTAACTCAGGTAAGGTTAATTGGCTGCCACTCCTTGACATCTCTTTAGCATTTGACACCATTGATCACAAGATCCTCTTTGATCAGCTGAAGCCTGCAATTCAGTGGGACAGTGGTAAATTAGTTTACATCTTGTCTTAGAGGCATGTGGTTTACAGTATCTGAAAGAGGCCTTTCTGCCATCCATGAAGCAAGACTCGTCTGGAAAATGGAAAGGTGTGGCCTGTTATTAAGAGCTTTCTGAGGCTTCCTGTTTCAGACTATAATAGCCTTGTATTGAATTTATCACCTGTCTCCTCCAGCTCTCCAATTAGTCAAAGGCAACTAATAAGTCACCAGGGTTTTATACTGATATAGGAGCTTGTGGATGTATCAAATTTTAACAGCTGGTTACAAATGTGGAAAATATACAAACATAAATATACAATATTTAACAATAGTGTGGAATTATCAGTAAGTTGAACCTGAATTACTGAATCAAAAGTTCAAAATCTTCCTGAATTGCATGAAGTGGCCATGGGCAAATTACTATACCCCATTTCAGTTCTAATGAGGACAATAAAGTAATATATTTTGTACATATACAATGTAATCTTCAATATGTCTGAAGAGACATGTACAAGTACTTTCCCCTGAGTTCAAATTAGAGATGGAAAGAATATTTGATTTTTTTTTTTAATGGTCAAAAATATGAGTTTGAGTGTTGAGATACCCTTGAAAAAAAAAATTCTGGACTAACAAGAATCTTCAATGGTCAGGACCTGTTCTGTAGAAAAATGTGTATGTTGTTTTGCAAAGAAACCAGTATTTTCTGTGTAGAATACAATATTTCACTCTAAAAATATAATGTTTTTTGCACAAAAAATGCTGTTTTCTATGCAATTCAGCTATATGACAATTTTCCATAGAATAAATTCCCAATTACTAACATTTGCCACAGAGGAAACAAATTATTGTACATGAAAAATAATGTTTCAACATAGAAATATTAATTCTTGCTTAGAAAAGAGTGTTTTCTGTGCAGTAAATGGGGGATTTATTCCAGGTAAAATTCACACATGGCTAATTGGTACAGAAAACAGCATTTTCTGCACAGAAATCATGATTTTCAGTGCAGAAATTAATATTTTTGCATTGAAATATTATTTTCCACCAAGAAATTGTGTGGGGTTTTTTAACTGCACAGAAACTGGTGTTTTCTGCATAAAACAACCACATGTGAATTTTGCACAGTCTAAGACCATTTATGCACAATGTTGCTATAGCACAACAGTGGTGAGTTGTTTCTAGTCCCAGGAGCCACGCTACTGCATGATGTTATTGTTATCCTGCTGCAATCCTGCCTTATTCTATTTCAAAACAAAAAACAAAAAACTGTTAGGATCCTCCTTTAGTACTTCCATCCCACCAGCCATCTTAGTGCAGTACCATTATAGTGCTTGACAGACCTTCCTGTTATTGTGAATCCAGAAGTGGACAGGCCGTGGACATGCTTAGTTTGTCCCTCCCTCAGCGACTCCCATGGTGTGGCAAGTTTGGAATCTCCATATTTATTTTACATTTGTCCTTTGAGTTAAATTTTTAATATACTTTTTTTAGCATTATAGTGCCCAAATGCAATAGTATAGTATACTGGCCTGTCATGAGGTTACAACGACTGCACTAGTACAGCTTCCAAAAAAAAAAAAAAAAAAAGCCCCACCCAATCAGGGGTGGTGGGTTGGGGTTAAGGTAGTGCATGGTATTGGCCACGGACACTGTAATGCAGAGGGAACACTAGTGGCAATACTGCTACTCATGCGCTTAAGGCGGAAAGGTGTGGAAAAAAGCATTCCTAACCCCACAGCATTGTGTGAATGGCAATGCCGGGATTGTAACACTACAATATGCTAATGGTGTCTAGTGAAGAAACAGCCTAACTCAAACTGCAAATACTCTTTATAAACTGCATGGTTTTCAAGGATGCTTTTGCAGGAGGAAGAAAATTGCTATAATTTTGTCATTGCTATCATCAAGAAGAAACTTAGTGAAGAATTATGTTCCTAGTTCAAATGCTCCCGCATAATTGGGCATATGGTTAAACCCTATGGCTACATCTTTACTCAGGAATAAGGTCCACTTAACTGAGAGAAAATTCCAAGTAAACATACACAATATTGGGTGGTAAAAATACTCTATGAGTGGTAAGCAGCTGTCTTTTATCACATCAGCCTTCAGCGAATGACAATGGAAGGCCAAGAAAGCCATTCTGTACAATGCCTTTTACTTCCAAACATTCCAATATAACTATTCAACACTTATGTTGGTCTGCCTCCACAGTCCCTGACTTTTCCAGGAACTTGTCATGAGGAGGTGGCTGAAAGAAGGAGAGGAAAAAAGCTAACCAAGCTCATAAATCAAACAAGCATGTGGCATATTCTGTAGATGAATCCATTTCAACCACACACATTTTTTTGTGTGAGGCAGCAGTAATATTTTTTTAAAAAAAATATGAAGGGGAAATTGCTAACAGTTTTTCACAGAGAAAGGCACTGAGGCTTATTAATAGTGGGTACAATGTCAATAAATGCTACAGTCTTCATCGTCTCCTTTTCAACTCTAGAGGTATACACTGAAAAGGTTGATATATGACCAGACCTATGATAGAGCAAAAGTTCTTAACATTAACCACAGAGTGTCAAGGCTTCTTACAGATTAGCAGACATACATTTGTCAAATAAGTCTCAGAGGAAACAGCAGTGAGGGGCAGATACGGAGACTTTCTGAATAAAGTGAACCCATTACCAGTCTATGTGACAATGAAAAAGATATTTTTTCTTTGGAATATTCTAATGCTACTTTGCCTCCTACTTGTCCAAAGAAATGTATGCAAGTCTCTTTTGACCTATACCCCGATAACTCTTGTCTTTCTCTTTGCAGATTAACCCATACTTCAAAATTACTGCAAATAGTGGGACATAGCTATGGGAAATCAATTTGACACTTTTATTTGTAAAGGTATGATGATCAAGGTCCTTCTCTCTCTCTCTCTCTCTCTCTCTCCCCCCCACAACATGTTACTCAATTTGTCCTTCTCCTAATGGAGACTGCATTTTGCTCTACAGGATGCAGAGTAGCAACTGAGAAGGGGTGATGAGAGAAAATTTTCAGCCCTTTGGCCCCCATGAGGGCTTCAGAGTGTTCAGATGTACAGAAAATTAGAATATATCACTTCTGATCTCCCTTTTTGCTCTATTTTATTTTTCTCTTTTTAGTGGATGGGGAATCCAAACCGTTATGTTTGTAGACAGCTGACAGTTTGACTGGTTTTCATGTGGAAAAATGCCTGAGAAATGCTTCATTTTAAAAAAAAGAGGGGGCTTTGGAGGCTTTGGGGAGCCTTTATGGGAATTTTGGAGGCCAGAAAAAGTTGGAGGCTTATGTAGCCTTCTCAGAATTCTATTAACATTCTCATACCTTGTAGACACCACAAGTTACAAAGCAATCACAAACAGATGCTGGTTGAAATTTCAGTTGATTAAGGAAAGACTATGGTCATTTCCACATGGCATTGCAGTCCTGCTATGGGGACAGGATGGCAGTGGTCTGGGGGCTGTGCGTCTGCATTACCTCATTGTGGTCCCACTGCCATCCTGCCCACCCACCTGTCGCAATTGCAGTATATTTGCTTAATGGAATAAATCCATTAAGTTCCTGTGATCACGCAACACTCCTATCATTACCTGTCATGCGGAATAGCAGGAAGTGCAATAGAGGCACTTCCTTCCTCAGTGCATCATGGGAAAGAGACAAGCTGCACTATGGAAGCCAGGCATATGTTGCTTGTTCTCCCTTCCACAGGGAGACAGCCAGGTGTGGAGGAAAGCATTCCCATTACACTCCCTTCTCAGCAAAAGTACTGTCAGGATTGCAATGGAAAGAAGACGGGATCAGGTAGGCTGTGGAAATGGCCTATGTTTATATCATGCTCCTAATATTTTAAAGGCTTCTTTTGGTGTGATGGCAGTGGGGGACTACTACAAAAGGGCTAGAAGAACTGCATATGGCCTACTACTTTTGCACCATGACCTAGATAAATATTAAAACATTTTGATGTTTTGGTATGGTTTCTTTTTCTTTTTTAAAAAAATATTTCAGTTTTAACCTCATCTAGTCAGAGGAGACATTTTTGTCTCCTAGAATCACACTTAGTTGCAGAAATTACACAAAACGAGACCTACAAAATAGGCATTTTTTGACAATGTTATCTAAAGCGATGCAAACAGAGTCACAAAGTTTTAACTACCTACCATGTACAGATTTGTTTCTGTTTTTAGAAGATAAAAAATTTCCCACAACACATTTATGGTGTTTTGCCATTGGGATACTTCTTTTGTCCCTGCCAATGTCCCATGCTCATTGTGGTTGAATCACAATGCAGAGAAAGTGATGGAACTATTCCAATGAGAAATGTCTTCTCCATCTCCCTGCTCAAACATAGAGGAGGTAGAAGGCAGCTGTAACCACCACCTGTGTGTACAGACTTTGTTTACCAAGATAATGAAAGATGTGATTATGAAGACAAAAATATACCATCAGTTGCATTGCAGTCAAGACAATATTGGCATTCAAGATAGCCTGGTGACCAGATGAGACTGAATTCCATGGTGCTCAATAAACAGTAAATGTGCATAACATTAAGTGTGCATTTGTCCAAAACTTCCAAGTTATATGCCATCTTCCGGCTGAGGTAGATGGGACAGTAAATATGGCTCCACGCTACTGTTGTTTTACAGAAAGTAGCCGAGAATACTGGTAGCAGTCAATTTTCAGGGATGAAGAAAAGTAGTATGTCAGTACATTTACCCATAGCTCTTGTTGTACGTTGTATTCTACAATCTGAAACTTCAATGAAATGAAAATGTTGTGCTTCAGAAGAAGCTCTGCAATGACTCTTTCAGAGTGACTCTAAAATCACTCTGAGTGATATCTGTAGATAAAAAAACTGAACCTTGCTAAATACTGCTCAGCATTTGAAGACAATGTTCCCTCCTCGCATTTCTCAACAGATGAGGATCAGCTTTCAGGAACGCCTTGGTGAACAATTAAGAAATGTCCAAGGACAAAGAGAGATATAAAGGAAGAAGCAGAGCTAGTAACCCCTGAAATGCTTCTATGTAAAGCATTATTTACAATGTCAGCCATGGAATAAATAGAAAGGGGCATTTGGGGATGTAAAGGACAATTGCAATTTTCTCATCCTCCACAAGAAATTGTATTTCAATACCTCCTTGGAAAATGAATCTTGCAGTGAGCTTTTTGCTTTCAGGATTTCTTTGAAAAAAGAACTGCATTTTAAAAAAGTTTTTTTTTCCACAGAAATCAGAAACATTTCAAGCAAATGGTGGTGTGTTGTAAGGGGAAGATATAACCCTTCCATTTGTCATATTCTCTTCAATTGCTACTCCCTAACCATCCTCCATCTAACCTATTTTAACTCCACCAGGTATTTTACATTCCAAAGCATACATCCTTCATCTCATTGATCCTGAGCATCTCAGATTCCAAAGCAACCTCAGATATCTCACAGCAGGCTTGCTGGCAACAATTTCAACATGATGGTAAATGAGTTTCTATTATTCATCATGTTGCAGGTCCAAATATGAATTAAGTAACTTTTACTGACAAAAAACAACACAAATATAGTGGAGAGTGCTAAAATGGGGCTTTCCCTCAATAGTTAAAAGGTATGGGTCAAGGAGCTTCCATGGAGAAAGGAGGTTCTCTATTGCAGATAGATGTCCTCCATGTGTAGTGGGAACAAAAATGGCGAGGCAAGACACAGAGATATTAAGCTCAATCCCACTTCTCTTCATAAAGAGAAGACTGAATAAATCAATTGATGAATACTGTATGGTATGGATGCATTTTAATACCTTCATTGTGCAACACCACTGTTGCATATCTTTTCCAATCATAGAGAAAGTAACAGCAGGCCCTGGTGCCTGTTTCTCTCTAGAGAACTGACACAATGCCCCAAATACCCATGATTCTTTTTCTTGTCTGACAGAAAGGAAATGGATTTGACTACTCTGATGTCAAGGGCTTGTATTTGAAAATGCTGTTTGATGTATCAACTGTCTATTAGAATCTGAGGTAAAGAGCTATTGGAAGGTGGAAGCAGATGGAAGGCTGGAGCAAAATGATAGAATGTTTGAAGAGATTTTCACAAGGCTTGTGAATGACAGGTGGTGAATAACAGTTGGAAGTTCAGTTTGAGTGGAGAGTTCAGTTAGCCTAGAGTCTGAGTAGGCAGTTCAGTTTGCCTGAGGCTTGAAATGAGTGCAGTTAGAAAAGAGTTAGAGAGGGGTTTAGTTAGACTAGGAGTGGAGCGAGAGAAGAAAGTATGAGCTGAGTGTGGTATTTCAAATAAATAATATGCTATGTTATATTTAACTTCTGTATATATAGATTTATTTTCACACCTTTGGCTTCCTGAAACACTGTGATCCTCAAAGGTTGGATTCAGACATGTCTGTGGTGGCAGCACTGAACGGGATCTATTGACGATAGAAGTTGTATAAATCCTCATGTGCTTTGAGGGCATTTAGACAGTCCCCACAACTGGTGCCAGAAGTGACAGAAGAAAGTCCTCATATTTTGGCAGAGGTGGGGAAAGCCTTCACTCTTGAAATTACAGTGAGTACAGGGAGTCTTCACATTTGGTGAGTAAAAGGATACAAACCCCACATTTGGCCACAGTGGTGGGATTGCTTGAGTGTAAACCTCACTGGTGTGGCCACCAAATATGTGGGTTTTCCAACCCTTATCTCACCAATAAGGGTTGGAAAACTCATATATTTGGTAGCCACACCAGTGGGGTAAAGGGTGGAACCATCATGTAAAGGGGAGAAACCCCACACTACCAAAAACCCAAGGGGGAAAAAAGAAGTATGTAAAGGGGGAAATCATCATGTTCCTTTCATTCTTTCTAAACTACACAGGACCTTAGTTGACATAGGCCATTTCCACACCTTACCTATTCCTGTCATCCTCTGGTCATGATCCCAGCAGCACCTTTGGTGGGAAGGGAGTGTGATAGGAACACTCCCCTCCACACTCGATTGACTCCCTGTGGAAGGGAGTGTGAGGGACATGCTTCTTCATCCCTCAGCATAGCCGGACTCTTTCCCATGCTGGTCTGGAGCAGGAAGTGCCTCCATCATGCTCCCTGCCCTTCTGAAAAGGATGGTAGTGTCGTGTGATCAGGAATCATTGATGCAGAAATTCTGTCAATGATTTACCCCATGATCATGCCATCTGGTGATAGGAGAAGGGTGGGACTGGTGATGACATCATGCACGAGTGCCACTGCGGTCCCGCTCCTCTGGCGTCCTCATGCCGGGACACAGTTGTCATGTGGAAAAGGCCATAGTAACCCTCTCCTTCCCACATTCTTCCATGTGTTTCTGGTAAGCAGCTAGGCTCTTTCACTCCTTCCTAACCACTCTAGAAGAGTGACAATCATCCCAGAGAAGCTTTCTACAGGTAGAGGAATGGGTGAAGGAATCACTTTTTAAATGGAAACTGCAAATAGTTAGACTCCTATCAAGGCAAAATATATTTCAGGCCACTACCCTACCATGACCTAACAAATAATATCCCAAAAGACTGAACAAGTGAAGAACTGGCCAAAACATTCTAACCCTTGCAAAACCTATGGGACTAAAACACAATTTCTGTCAAACTGCTGGAGATTATTTGTCCTACTTTAAACTATCACCAAACAAACAATTTCTCATTCCTTCTCTCTTAAAATCAGCAAGAACCATCCTTAGCGACACTTCTAATTCACTATCAAGTTTCAGATCAGTCTTTCGATTTTTTTTTTTTTAATAAAAGCTGTAGAACACACTCCACCTTTCAAATATTTGATTATAATGGTGGAATGTGAATCATCTGAGCTACCCTGAACATAGAGATGTTCCTGTTATCACTCCTAAACAATATCTGGATGCTACACTTACTCTCTCAAGACACTCTTTAGCAGTTTGTGAGGGTTTTCCTGTTTTAAAAACATCTCCAAAGTGATCATGAATGTGTCTTTGAAAAAGGTAAGAGTACAGAATGCTGCAAAACAGAACTAAAAGGTAATTCTTCTTCACTAATACTAGATCAAAATGCACAAAATAGTGTTGCTTTAAGCTTTCCATTTTGAAGCCTGAGCTTCTATGTCTTGTACTTAGAAAAGAAAAGAGTGAGCTTTTCTTTTTCTTTGTCTGAACATTTTGTACTTCTTGTGGGGAAAAAAAAAAGTGTTGATTACTTGACATTCGGTATGTAACAAAGCCCCTGCCTGGAGGCTGATGGAAATTTCTTCTGCTCACAGCAGTGTAGCTTGGTGTGTGTGTGGGTGTGTGTGTGTCTGTGCATGCGTGCATGTGCACATATTCAAGAGGCCTTGCCCCCAATAAGAATTTTGCCCCAACCATGAAATGTTCCGTCTGCCCCTTAACTTCTAGCATTGAAAAGAGCAAGACCTTGGTGAACATAAATACCTTGAACTCTTCTGTTTGCTGCATTTGCATTCCTTTGGTATCTTGCCTGTTCCTTTTCTTTGGAGGCCTAAACTGTATTTCTAAATACACAGCTGAACTTTTAAGTTACAGCAATCCTATAAGTTGTTGAAACAATGAAAATTTAATGGGAGGGAACAGAATTCTTATTTAGGGTGGTGATGCCCTCATTTTGTGCCCCTGTAGCTACATCCCATTCATTACAGTACTTTTATGTTACATACATGAGGATGACAACAGTTCATATCATTCATAAACAGTACCACATGCATCAGTATATCTCATGCATCAGCTTATATAAAGACTGTTCAACTAAATGGGCTGTCAAATGCAATAAACATCATTCAAAAAATACCTACTGTAATTTAATGGCATGAGACATGTCTTTCTGGAACGCTTTATTAGCACAGCTGTCCCTGAGAACAACCACCACTTTGACCAAGCACTCTGTTGCACCTCTTGTTCAGCTCACCTGTAACAATGTGCCTTCCTATTCATTCCTTGGCACTTCTTTCTTGTATTTCATCTTAAATGTTTTGTATTGTTTGTTTTTTTAACCTGGTGGAATCAGCAAGGCAGATTTTTAATAATTCCACAGAACTCCATGACAAAAAAGTAGTAGCATAATGTAATCACCAAAAAAATTTTTTTTTTCTTGATAGTTTTGAAAGGGCTGATTATATAGCTGGTTTCCAAAACTCTGCAAAAAAACCCCTTCTAGTCTTTGATGTTTATTTTCTCCTTTGATGCTTATTTTCTTATTATCTACTATGGATTATGAACAAACTAAATTATGGGGATGGGGGAGAGGAGGAAATTACATCAAACATTTCACCCAATATGTAGATGGACAAAGCTGAAGAAGAGTTTCTTATCACTGCCACTATCAAGAACACAGAGGCATTTGGATTATCAGCAAAATCAGGTGGGTTATTGTTGTAATCAAATAAATTGTTCTAAGAATTCTAGAAAGACAAACAAGATGCTTACTAAACACAAATACAAACTTGGATACTATGTACTGTTCTTGAATACAGGTTAGGTGCTCTCATATAGCCAACTGTTTGGGTTAGAAATCTAGAAAAGGGGAAGACAGAACATTATAAAACACTGATAAGGATAATTAAGGTATCCTCACTGGGGGCAGCTTAGGATTTCATTTCTTCGACAGCAACCATGGGTCTGTCTCAATTAATATCTGGCCCTACACGTGTAGCAGGCTAGAGTCTTGATGTAGCTTTTGCTGCTCAGATGATGGTGATCTGAACCCTGTTGTCAGGGTCAGATCACTTCCTGATAGGATTTAGATTCCCTGGGACTCTTAACCTCTGCAAGGTAGTGGGCTCATTAAAAAGGCCCACCTCCAGAAACTAATAGGTCCAAAAGGATTCCTTAATGCTTTGGGATATTTTTCAACTGCTAGAGCTGATTGTTTGTGTTGATACCCTGGTTGATCTGTGGAATAGGGAGATGAACTGGGTAAGTGACACAGCTCCTTGGTTTTCTGACGCACTCAGCACTTGGGTAGATGACTAGAATAACTGCGGAGAAAGACTCAGGATAAATCCAATCCAGCACAGGTTAAGGTCCCTTTTAGAACCTGCATTGCAGCATTGCCTCTGGTACATCAGCTCAATCTCATCAAGTGCAGCTGTTCCAGGAATTTACAAGGTTATTGTATCCTAGACCTCTAACTGCTGGGGAAGAGCTCTCAGAAAAACTCTGTGGAGAAAATTACATGGATTCATTCTGACTTGGACTCCACATTGAAGGCAGAATCTGGGGAATTAACCGAGGCATATACTTGTCCAGTTTTGATAGATGAGTTTCAAGATTATTCAATATTATGTGTGGACAAGTTGCTTGGAGAGGTCAGGCCAACCACTTATCTCTTAGACCCATGCCCATCTTGTATAATTAAAGCTGCCAAAGAAGCACTGGCCAACTGGGTGACACTGTTTGTAAATGCTTACTTGAAAGAGAGCTATGTTCCAACCCTTTCTAAAAGAAGAATTGTAAGACCTTTTGTGACGAACCTGATGGGAGGGGTCCTGACGACAGAGCCTCCTTGGCAACTGAGAGTGTTTAAGCCGATTGGCTGGTGAAATGGAACCTTGGGTAGCCCAGGGGAGGGGCTGGTGGAAAGAGGAAAATAACGGATTTTAACTGTCTGGTGGGTGTTTGAAGAAGGAGAGTGTGATTTGTGGTGTGTTTGGAGAGGTTGGAGATTTGAAGAGCTCTGTGGGAGAGAGAACTGAGAAATTGGGTGTTCGAGAGACAGTGAATGAATTGAAAGAGAGAGAGAGAGAAGAATGGTGTGCTGTTTATAAACATTTGGATGCAAAACAAATTTAAAGCAACAGTGTTACAATAAATGTTTGAAGTTCTGTGTTCCTTAAAACAGTGTCACAGAGTCTTATTTTTAATTCTGGAATGTACCTGCTACCAATAATAAGATCTTAACCTTAGTGCCAACAGTACCACAGTCTTGGAAAATATGAATCACTGCTGATCCTTACATCTGGGAGAAGAGGAGATTCAGGGAAGGCCGTAAAGGGGGAGAGTCCTGAAAGGAAGAAGCCAAGGGGGTTGAAAAGAGTGAGGAAGGGACTGCGTTCTCAGAGAGGGAGAACTGAGGCAGACCCGTTCGCCCTGGCCCTGGCTTGATACAGAGATCTCCCTGGCTGTTCAGACCTGAACACAAAGAGGTGTCAGGCTGGGCAGGCCTTGAGTGTGAGGCTTGGGTACCTTTCGTGCTCGCATTTTCGCGTTGTGACACCTTTGTTTAAAAAAACTTTAATGGACCCAACCTCTCCAGTCAGGTCTTTAATCTCCCCTTTCTAAGTAAGGTCCTAGAGAGAGTGGTAGCAATACAACTCCAGGCTTTCTTCGGTGAAACAGACTACACGAACCCATTCCAATCTGGGTTCAGTCCTGGTTATGGGACGGAAACATCCTTATTAGGTGGATGACCTACATTGGGAGTTGGACAGGGAGAAGTCCTATTGGTCTTCCTGGACCTTTCAGGAGCATTTGATACCATCAATCATGCTGTCCTTCCTTTGACTGATATAGGACTTTGGGATATTGCTTTCTTGGCTGAACATTCACAGAGGTTGATGCTGGGAGACTGTTGTTCAGTAATTTGTTCATTTTCCTGTGGGGCTCTACAGGGGTCAGTATTGTCCTTATGCTTTTAAATATCTACAGATAGTCACTGGGGTTGAAGCTTTGGGGTTGGGCATCATCAGTATGCTAATGTTACCCAGCTCCATCTCTCCTTTACAACTGATCACAGAAAGCTGTGATAGTACTCAATCATTGTCTGGATGCAGTAAAGGATAGGATGCTGGTGAATAGATTGATGCTTAATTTAGATAAAACAGAAGTACTTCTGGTCAGAAGGAAAACCAACCTAGGATTACAGCTTATTCTGGATGGGGTTGCTGTCCTTCTGAAATATCAGCTTCATAGTCTTGGATCCAGTCCTACTCCTGGAAAGCCAGATTGCTGGACTTACCAGGAGTGCCTTTACCCAGCTTTGGCTGGTGCACCAGCTCAGCCCTTTCTTGGGGAAGGCAGATCTGGCCACAATGGTTCATGCGTCAGTTACTTCTTGATTTGACTTCTGTAATGCACTTTACATGCAGCTACTCTTAAAAAATGTTTGGAAGCTGTAGCAAGTGCAAAATGAACCAGCTGGATTGGTGTCATGTGTGTATTTTAGGGACCATATAACCCTGGTTCTATAAGAAATGCACTGACTTCCAGTTTGCTTCTGAGATCAATTTAAGGTGCTGACATTGACCTACAAAGCCCTAAACAATTTGGATATCTGATATCTGGATATCCCAAAATATCTGAAATACTATCTCGTCTCATATGAGCCTGTCGGAAATGTAAGATCTTCTGACAAAGCCACGTTGCATGTCCCAACAGGTTGTGAAGTTGGGTTGGTGGGTATGCATAAAAGGGCTGTGCCATGACTGTGGAAGTCCCTATCATATCTTTTTTAAGCTTCCAGGAGGGTAGCCAAAACAATGCTGTTCAGCACAGTTTTCAGTGTTTTAACTCTTTCAAAACTGGATGCTTTTATACTGCTTTTGGGAGATTTTAAAGCATATTTTAATGTGTTTTAAGATGTTTTTATCCTTGTATTGTTTTAATTGGTTTTATTTGTTCATTGCCTTACAATCTTTTCTGGGTTGGGAGTTGACATAGAAATACTTTCAATAAATAAATAAAAGTAACTAATGGGTAGCATCTCAACTCAAAACTAAGCCACGTTCAGTTCAACATGGCTTCCTCCTAAGCAACTGGAATGGGATTTTAGCCTCAGTGCAATTTATTGCAGTAGCTGGACTAGTGCTTGTCTGTTTGCTTTTTTTATTATTAAACCTGGCAGCAAAATTGAGGATGCCTAGAGTCTCAACTGCTTTCCTCTCTCTTTCTCAAATATGAGCCATTAAATTTATGATTCTCCACCCCTACAGGCATATTCTCAGG
Source organism: Cyclura pinguis (assembly GCA_030412105.1). NCBI lineage: Eukaryota > Metazoa > Chordata > Lepidosauria > Squamata > Iguanidae > Cyclura > Cyclura pinguis. Next base: position 241,814,556 of record CM059599.1, on the reverse strand, counting down.
AAACTCAGAATTCATAACCATTTTGCAAATAAAAAGGCAATTGAACAGGTAGTGATCTAAAATATATCAAAAGCAATGAACGTTTTCAATGGGGAAAAAGTAGAAACTGAAATAGCAGTCCCATCTTCTAAATATAAATAAAAGTACTCATTTGGCTACTTTCAGGCAGCATGTGGTAGTTTTCACAAAGGATCATAAAAAAGTTAGTGTGACAAACAATGCACTTCTTTTTTCATATTTCTAAAACAGTTACTATTTACATTATTTTTGAAAAAATACCTGGAAAAAATATAAATAGAATACATTATTTTGTTCTAAGAGTTGGGGAATGTGTAACTCTCCAGATATTGCTGTCTTGCAACCGCTTCACCATCAGCTAAGCCACCAACAGTTGATGAAAATTACAACCCAACCGTCTGGAGAGCCAAATGTGGTGCATAACTACTTTGTACTGACATTTTCTCTTAGTTTATATGACCAGCAGTAAGTGCAATAAAATATTTACTTTTTATACATTATTAATCATAATTATACGGGGCTTGAAAATGTATCTCTTTGGATTACAGCTCCACAAATCTTCAAGCAAGTACAGCAAACATGCTGGTTGGTAGGTGCGTGTGTGTCAATATGCCTGCCTTCAAGTTGCCTGTCAGTTCATGGAGAGTGCATGAATTTCAAAGGGTTTCTTAGGAAGGAATACTCAGAGGTAGTTTTGCCAGTTCCTTTATCTGAAATACAGCCTACAGCACCTGGTATTTGTTGGTAGCCTCCTATTCATGTACTAATGAGGCCCAACCCTGTTTACCTTCCAAGATCAGACAGGATTTGTTGCCTTTGGGGTATTTAGGCCCTAGACAACTTGATGGTAAATAACAATAACAGATATAGCTTCATACGGAGTTATGTCATTAATCAATCTATAATTTTTTATCTATACTGACTGGCAGTGCCACTCTAAGTTTCAAACAGGAATTCTCTCCCACTCTCTGAAGAACCAGGGATAGAAACTATAAACTTTTGGATGTGAAACAGGTGCTTAATAATGAAGCTATGTCCTGTTTTCCTAGATAACTTTTCTACAATCCAGACTAAACCACATACAACACAGTTTCTCTAAACTCCATGATGTTAAAGTATGGCTGTTAATGTGCTAAGTCAATCAATTTGGCATAGAGGCAACTGTAGGATGAATAAGCTACATTGGCCTTGATGAAGGAAGTTTCAGATATCATCAGCTTTTGTAATAAGGTCAGGACACACCATTCAATTCTTTAATAAGTTGAAATCCAATTCTGGGCATACTTTTAGAGGACATATTCAAATGAATTAACAGAGAAGCAATGGATATAATGATAATTTGAGAAACTGCCAGCACAGCTTTTCCACAATCTGACAAGAATTCTTTACTCAAGAAAAGTGGTAAATAAAATAAAATGTCTAAAAGTGAATGTGACCTATATATATGGAACATGTCCTCAGCTATTAGCAAAACTAGTTTTAAGTCTTCTTCATGTTGCTGTTTTTGTTACTTATGCAGCCTCCCCAACTTGATGACCTCTAGATTTACAAGCTGTCTCTGCATGATGGGAGTTGCATTTTGCTGCCTTACTGTAACTTATTTGAACAACAATTCCCTGTATTTAAAATGTTGAACACATAAACTAAATGCAACATACTTTGCAACTTTTTATGTCCTCAAAGAGCAAAGTAATGGTATCAGTATCTAAATATTCTTTGCTGCCTATACCTCTCTATTTGTATTTCACTAGCTTCTACTTAATGCAGATTCTTTATAAATTTATTCTTTAAGCAGTCTGACAGCCAAGAAGATGGAAGCATGACCCATACTCTTTTCATTTTTTTTTATGGGTTTATTCTTTTCAGATTGACAGTTAAGAATATGGAAACCCCCAAAATGAATTCATACTACTAGAAAGGGAAATATTTATTATTATTTATTGTGGAGTTGCGTGAGGTAGCTTAGAGGACTGGCTTAGTGAATTCTCTTAGTGAATCTCTGAACTATCTAAGATCTTTCTCTCTTGGAGAGGCCTTTTCTACAGGCTTGTAGTAAAAAGTGACATCATTCACAGAGAGTTGTAACCTTTACTAAAGATTTATTTGAACTGGAAAGTGCTTCATGTAGATTTCACACTTTTTGTTAGCAAAATCTTCTTCTAGATGGGCTAAATAGACCATCCTTCAGATTTCTGAATTTCACATGTATTGTTTTTGGTTACTTTGTTTTGCTGTTGTGTGTCTTAAAGTTGTTTCTGACTTATGACAATTCTAAGGCAAACCTGTGACAGTTTTTTAGGGCTTAGAGGGTGTGACATGCCCAAAGCACACAGTGGGTTTCCATAGCTAAGTAGAAAATCAAACCCTAGTCTCCAGAGTTGTAGTCCAACACTCTGTGTCTATACTCTCAAGCTTTTTGCTTCCTGCCTGTCTGCAGAGGTGTGATAACTGAAGCCCCTTTCAGAGCTGCTGATGACAAGCAGCAGCTGTTGGTCCCTGTGGCTCAGGGTGGAGATGAGTCCTGCAGCTCAAGAGCTCCCCCTGCTGCCATGGACCAAGCAGGCTTGGACATTCCTCTGCCTGCTCCTTTAGGGCAACAGGGATCCGATTCTGAAGATGCCTTGGAGCCTGTGTCAATCAGCCCACAAACAAGGCAGAGACTCAAGAGAGCTGAGCAAAGGGAGGCTTCCTTGATTAAGTTCAAGAAGCGGTGAGTAGCCACACCTGTGTCTTGGGCTATATAACTGCCTGCCTGGAAACTTTCCTTTGCTTGTGGTAAACTTTCTACAAGCTCTCTCCCTGCTTGTTCCTTGCTTCGAGCACCTGGCTCCTGATACCTTGGATTGATCTCTTGGCTCCAGACCCCTGGCTTTTGGAACTCTGGCTATGGCTTTTGCTTGTCACTCTGGCTTAGGTAAATGGACTTCCCTTGAGTAAGTGCTTCCTTGACCCCTCCTGACAGGACTCTGCTAGCTCTCCCACTCCCTTCTCTGGGCTGTCTTGCCACCTGGGTCTCTGAACCTGACACACTTAAACCATTACACCATTCTGGTTCTCTTTGGTTATTTTACTTTATTGTACACCTTTCCTGGACAGAATTAAAAACTGAGTTAAAAATAAAGCTCCTTTAAAAAAAATAATTTCTGAGATAATGTATGTTTCTCTGGGTTCACTTGATATTGGTTTGGAAACACAGTTGTAGAAGATTATCCAAAGTTTCTCTAAGATGTAGAGCATTTATGTTTCACCTTTCAAATGTGTCTTCAAATAGGAAGGTGATCTGCACAGAATACATCCACGACCTGCTGGTATCCTTAAAATACCATGCTGAAACATCAGTGCCATAAATAGCATCTGAAAGGTGACCCTTCTTTGAATGTCACCAAGCTTATTGAACTAAATTGTAATTTGCCCATTAATCTCAAGTACTTTCTGTAACATGGGCTAATAAAGGTTAAGCTCTCTAGCACCCATGAAAATATTGCAAAATTTACTTTGTCTCTGGAGCTATCATGAATGAAAAGCATTTTATCCAAGCAAACTATATTTAAATCAAAAGATAAACAAGAAAAAAAAATACTTTCTATAGGAAAAGAGAATGGATTCAACACCACAGAAACATGAAAGAAGACAGCTAAAGACAACAGACTAATCATCACAGGACAAAAAAGTAACAAAATCTCATGAATGTGGTGGGAATGTCCTCCTTTCCAAACATTAACTTCTTTAATGCAACCAATGTAAAATATAAATTATTGAACACAAGTTGAACAACAATAATGATGTATGGTTTTGTCAACTCATGAACCTGCAGTCTGCTCCGTGCAGTTAAGTTGCTTTCATCTATTAGGGCATAGAATAAAAAAAGAAGGAAAAAAAGGAGGGCGGGAGGAATCTACCAGCACCTTTGAGTCTAATGAATTTATTTTAGCATGACCTTTCCTGTATTCAATCCATTATTTTTTTCAGACACACTGATGAAGTACAGTATTAAGCTACAGGTATTTAACTGCAATACCTATGGTATGGGATCAGAGTGTGATAGGATATAGGAAGATGGAAACTGTAACCCTTTGAAGCTTGACAAACCTATTATCATCTTACATACCATCTGAAGAAATTGATTCAAATCCATGACATTCTCAAAGGTAATTCTTCAAAGAATTTCTCATACATTCTCCCTCTAACTCTTCTTTCTTTTTATGCTAAAATGGACTAACATGGCCATTTCTTTCTTGGAAAAACTGGGACACAGAATGAAGTTCTGATGGTGGCCTAGGAACCATAGGTATGACTATAGCCAAGCTAGTCAGCAATGTTGTCTGGCAGTAGGAGTGGTAGATTTTCTCCATAAAAACTGAGGATATGCTTTCCAGAAGTGTATTCCCACTAAGGATACAGATTCTTTATTACTGCAAACAAACATGAAGAATTTCCAATGTTTTCTCCTCAGCTGTCATGATTATGAGAGTATTTGTACATTTTAATGATTTTAAAAACATTTCGGAAGAGGTGTTGGTGTGTGTGAAAAATGTGCTTGTACAGAAATGGCTTCTTTTTGTTATTTGTTTTGCTTTTGCTTTTGCACACAGAAGCCTATATATAAAATACAGGTTTTTGTGAAAAGACTCTATTTTGATGAGTAGCCATGAAATGAGACCAGAAAAGGAAAAGGGAGTTTAAAAAGGGCCACATTACTTTGACATAACCTATTTATGTTGTATTCACCTGGAAGTGGAGTAAGGACAATGGGGTAGCAACCTGACATGGATCCTGATGAGGCCAGGTGTCACCCTGTGAATAGCTCCTCAGCCTTTGCATGGGTGAAATACCTCAAACCTGAGAGCAATCTAAAATACTTCGATTGCTCCCCAGCCTGACATAATTGGAAAATAACCTAAAGAACTCCCACAATAGTTTGATATCATTTTTACTATAATGCCATCATACCATGAGATCCAGGGATTTCTGGGTACTTAGAATTCTCTCCTACAGAACTCTAGTGAACATAGAAAACTAGGTAGCTCACAAAATGATAAATTAGCTCAGGGTTTTGTAGGATAGAGTCATGATGGTTAAAGTGGTACAATCTTTCTTTCTTTCTGTTTGTTCCCCATATTTTGAACCAGCTAAAGTTTCTGAAAGCTCTTCAAAGGTACTCCTTACTGAGTGTGTTATTGTCATCCAAAGGAGATATATTTGAGACCATTTCCACCCTACACTATTATAGTGCTATTATTCCATTTTCAACATCCTGTGGAATTCTGGGGTTTGTAGTTGACTGAGGCCAAAGAGCTCTCCAGCTGAATATTCTAAATGCCCCTCCCTAAACTCCAAACCCCAGGATTCCATAGGATGTTGAAAGTGGAATAATAACAGCATAACAGTGTAGTGCAGAAATGGCCTAAATCATGTGTCACCACGGCTAGGACAGATATCTCTAGGAGGCAGCACAGTTGGCACACTAACTTTAATTGTGCAAATGCACTCCTGGACACTGTGAATACATGGGAATCCAGGTTCTCAGTTACATCTTGAGACACTTTCATACTTCACAATTATAGTGCTATGATATAACTGTTGAATCCAGGGATTTGCAGTTTAGAGAGGGGCATTTCATAGCCAGGGACCTCTAGGGTGTCAGCAAACTACAAATCTCAGGATTACATAGGCAGTTTAAGTGTAATTATAGTGCTATAATTGTGTTGTGTGAAAAGGATCCAAGTATATACACAAACTGTGATCTTACCTTTTAGGGAAGAATGCAACACCATTCAGCATAGACTGAATCGCTATTCCCTACTTTGCATCTCAACAGACCAGGAATACCTCTATGATGTCTGAATTAAGCTTCAGTGTGATCAGCATCTTGATGCCACCAAACCACTATCCTATCGAAAGCTTCTCCTGAGATTTCATGTAAATATTAAATAGTTTGGGAACAGAGCAGATCTGTGAGGGACCTCACAATGGCCAGCGTGTCAGATAGGAATTCCAACATATAGATGCAAGGCATGCGGATATTGTTTTATGATCAGAGGGCTTTCATGCCACACGGTTACAGCACTATGTTTCCATGTTAACTTCAATTGCAAGATCCTATGAAATTCTGGGATTTGCAGTTTATTGAAAGGTTCTGATTGATCCTGCAGAACCAATAGGGACACAGTCCCCCTAATGTGTTCCCAGCATGAGTCATCTATCAACCCAAAGCCACCCCATAGCCATGTCTGAAGAGAGACTGAAATGGATGTAGATAATTTATCTCCTGGAGTCTCAGAACCTCACATTGGTCAACCATATCAGGTAGTTTGAGAAGCAGTGCTCTAACTTGCACTTAGCTTAAGAGCACAGGAAGAGCTATGCTGGATTGGAACAAAGTCCAGTGTTTTTGTCTACCTCTGGCCATCCAGATGCCTACAGGAAACCTACATGCAGGGTATGAAAACATTAGCACTGTCTCACTTGTATTCCCCCACAACTGGTACTGAAAGGTAAACAAGACACACTGTTTTCATATTCTCTTTCTAGAAATGATTATGCATGTGGCTCTTTTTGCTCAATAAAATGTTCCTTCTAAGCCCATGATGTTCCATACTTTGTCCATTTGGGGGAAAAAAAACCTTTACGAGATATTCACAATCAGAGTGGATGGATGGTGTGAGTACCCACTCTCTACAAGCTGGTAAGCAACTGCTGTTTGACCTACGGACAGCTGTATCCTGGGCAAAGACTAAACTTGTTTCTGCAGTAAAGTAAGTTTCAGGTTCAAACCAGCTTCCTAGGAGAGTGACTTCTAAATAGAGGCTACAGCTTAAAATGCCTTCTCAGTTCTTATGTGACCTTAAAGGTTTTGGCTTCACTGTTGGTACTTCCAGTGAAACCTCAGAGACTTTACTGTCCATCATACTTTACAGGTTATACATGCTGTGTTGTGCAGCAAATTGGAAAGGCCTTTTTCCTCTGCCTAATATAGAATACTTTTCAAATGGTATAACAACTACTTTGGGACTCAAGGTTTTCTAGCTTCTATACAGAGAACAATTTTTCTGTAATAGATTTTCCAAACCCTAAAGTTTGCCTATGCGGTGCCAGGTAATATAAGGGCACACTAACAAGCCAATCATTGCAGAAATGCTTTCTTCTTTTATTCAACATTTTATTTCACTCCCACCTGACCTATTTCCAACTGCAGCAGCCTATTTTAACTGAGATGAAGGTTGTTGATAACAATATTTTTCATGGATTCAAAGGACCATCCTGGGCCAAGTTGGACAACAAATAAAAATGTAAGTTACTCTGATCCTAAAGGGTGTCTTTTAAAGAATTTCTTATCATTACTGGAATACAAAACATCAAATTGGCAATATCCTTAGAAGATAATATAGGGGGTTTCAGATACCGAATTACAACTGCACACATTTTTAAAGCAAGAACAACAATCTTTAAAGTCTTCTTCTTGCCTGACCTATTTCTATCACAAGTACATTGTCTTTGTGACAAGGAAATCTTTAGCTGTACCACATTCAATTATTATAGAGTGTCACAGGTGCTGGCTGGCTGTTGTCAGGCAACAGAGTACCAAGATATTTAGCAGACAAACTGATACAGCTTAGCAGTCCAATAAAGCTTGCCTGGTCAGGGTGCAGAAGCAAAGTCCAGTGTTAGTCCAAGGATCAGGAATCCAGCAGTCAGCAAGATCAGATGGTCCAATGGTTGGAGAAGGCAGGCAGGCAGGCAGACAGCAAGCAGGGAATCTGTAGCATGCACAAAGGCAAGGGCTGGCAAACATACATAGCTTCTGGCATCCAGCCACTGCCTCTCTGCCTTCCTTAAGAAGACTGGACCCAGCTGGCTCTCATCCCAGCCTGATTAGTTCTTGGTGCCTTTGTGTCTGCTGGTCCTCCTTCAAAGCTGCTGTTCACCCGGGGAAGCCAAGTCCTGGCCCATGATACAGAGACAATTCAGTTCAGGCACATTTTCCCATATTGTCCAAGTTTCAGGCTGGAAGCGCCCTAATAACCTAATAAATGTTTTTAAGTATTTATATTGTATGCTGCCCTGGGTTCCTATAATAAAGTGTAGGAAGTAAGTGCTTAAGTAAGTAAATAAATAATAACCCACCCTTCAAATTCTTGGTCTCTATCGTGAAAACATAACCTGTGCTCTATGCTTGAATTTTCAAAGTGATTCTTTTGTAGAATACTAAAGCATGAGGAAGAACATTAGGAAGAACATATTTTTAATGAGGGAGCTTTTCTGACAATGGAGCAGATTGCATGGGTTGATGGTGGAATCTTTATCTTTGGAGGTCTTTAAACAGAGAGTGTATGGACATCTTTCAGGAATGCTTTAGTTGTGTATTCTTTTATAGTAGGGGGTTGAATTACATGGTCTTTATGGTCCCTTCCACCTCTATGATTATATCATTCATAATTCTATGAGCCACTTCTTTCAACACATCCATAACATACTGAAAAACTCTCTCTTGTTAACAAAGAATTACCATTAGGATGTATTACCTTGTTAAAAAGAAAATTACTTAATTTTAGATCTTTTTAGACCTAGATCGTTTCAAACTACATAGATTCTTTGTTCAGATCTAGGGTATATGGACATCAAAATAAGGCAGTCATGTTACTCATTTAAGAAAACAATGTCCTAAGAATAAAAATTAGTTCCATTTCAACTTAAATGATGCATAAAACTTGTTGACATGCAAATATAACTCTTCTAGAAAAATATGTTCATCTTCAGTTTATTTCCTGCTTTTAGACTTCTATCTGCTTTATTCAGGAAAGGCAGTATCTTATTCTTATTTGCATTCTGAAGCTAGTAATATAACTAATACATTTAAGTACATTTCATGTACTGAAATCAAACTGGAGGAAAAAAAGTAATCAAGATTAACTGGTACTGTTGACTTTATCTTGAATCATTGGCCGTTTTCACATGGCATTTGCCACGCGAAAGGGCCCCTCGAGTGTTGCGCAAATGTGAGGAGTGGTCCACACGACGCAGTCACAATCATGTGATGCTCAAGGAGCTGGCAGGTGCCGTCTGAGCACTTTTTCATTTTCGGCTGTGAGTGGAAAATGGTGCACGCATTGCTCCGGGGCCCCGCGCACACTTGCCGTGCATGCAAATCTCTGGAGCTGTGCCATTCGTGCTTCCTGCCCCACCGCAGCCTGGGAAACCCCCAGGCTGCACTGCAGAAGGAAGAGGCGGGGCTCTCGTGTGAGCAGGCAGCAGCTGCGGAGCTGAAGGAACCGGGACACGAGAGCCTCTCGCTAGAGGCTGCTCGCACGATCCCCACACCCCAGCTCCACAAAAAGGTGTGTTGTGGAAAGGGCTTCTGTTAACTGTTTGATTTTTTATTACTTACTTTATGTTGTTTCAAGTTTAACAGTTTGTAAATATTGAAAGACATAGAAATGCATTTTCTTAATGTGTGTGATTTATTCGGGTTCTGCAGTTCTGGGCTTCAAAGAAACAGGAAGTGCAAAGATGTAGGACTTATATCTCCATAAGGTAAAACAAGTAAATCTTCCCCATTTTCAGTTGTATTCAGAATCTTGGGGAAAAACTGACTTGTTCTAATATTGGACCTGTTTCGAGCTTAAATAACACCATAACTCTGTTAATGTCAAGAAGGAGATGACAAGGCCAGAATGCCTCTAAAGACTAAGCCTACTGTAAACGCTTGTATATCTTGTTCTTCTCTCTGCACTTAAAATTTATCAGGTGAAGACACACCAAGAAAGTTTACTCATATGGCCTTGGTTAGTCCTACACTGCCATATACATTAACTGCCCTGACTTGGTAGTCCCCTCAAAGGGGAAATTTCTTAAAGTATCAAAGAGTAGGGAGACAGAAGTAGCTAAAGGCCCTTTCCACATGACAATGACGTCCTGGCATGGGAACACAAGAGGAGGAGGACCACAATAATGCTTTCACATGATATTGTTGCGGTCCCTCGCTCCTCGCATCACCAACCAGCATGATTACAGGCTATATCATGGATGGAGAAACTCTATCAATGACCTCTGATCATCCAAGCCTTCTGTTGCAGCTGGCCATGCAGAAGGGGCAGAAGAGCAATCTATGTGCTTCCTCTCCTTCTGCAGCAAGGGAAGAAGGCTGGCTGCAGTCTGGAAGGACAGAGCATGCCTCTCACGCTTCCTTCTGCAGGCGGCTGGTCGCATGTGGAGAGGAACATTGGGGACACACTCCCATCCTGGAAGAGGCACTGCCAGGATTGTGAAGGGAGGACATGGGAGAGCATCATTGTGAGGAAAAGGCCAAAGATAGTACCAGATGCCCCATCCTTTTTGAACTGTATTTTTCCTCCCCCACCACTAGACAAATTCTAATTGTTCATTAATTCTTATAAACAACTAATCAATCAATTAAAACACTAATTTGAAACAGTTTACAAACATTTACAGCATCACAAGAAAGATAGGTCACCTGCCTGTCCAAAGACACTCCTACAACAGCTGCTTTGTATACTCTCCAACTGTCCCAATCGGGCAAAGATAGTCCTCATTAAGGATGTTTTTGCTCCTATGCAAATCAACTACATGCAAATTTTGTGCTAAATTAATTCCCAGTTACAGCATTTTCTGTACAGAAAACAGTATGTTCAGCACAGAAATGTTATTTTCTGTGTGAAAAATTCTATTTTCTGTGCAAAACAACCATCTGCAAATTTTACATGGAATAAGTCCTAAGCAATTACGATTTTCTTAAAGATTCTTCTCATCAGGGCTTCTCAACACATGAAAACCATTTATTTTTGATAATTCTGTGAATATTTTCCAATACTCTTTCCATACCTAGTTCTAATTAATCCCATCACCCCAATTTTTTCAGCTGTTTTTAGAACATTCCAGCTTCTCTGTCCTACTTCTGATTAAACATATGCTTGTGCACAAGTGATAACAAGCTTATAATTCTTTTCATTGCAGAATAACACATCTATGCATAAGTAAATAGGCACACAGAAAACTGACTTAAGTTGAATTATACCATTTGTACATCTACCAAAGTAATATCTACTTCTGACAGGCAGTGGATTTACAAGATCTTTGCAGTCTGGTGAAATCTGCTCTAACCCTTTTAATGGGAAACCACGGGAGTTGATTTTGGGACCATCTGCATGGAAAGTATATGTAATGCTCCTCTATCACAAGAAAAGAAGACAATTGGGAAATATTCTAACAACACTTTTATATTAACTTTTCAATGAAGTTTACAGAATAACATTAATGCATTTAGAAATGTTCATAAACCAAGATCAGACACAACAGAGTAATTGTGGAAACTGACACAATGGCCCTTTCTGCATCTGGTGATGATGGGAGCAGTGGCTCTCCTGGAGGGGAGTGCGATGGAGCACTCCCCTCTGCACCAGTTGCCTCTGGGATTCAGGAAGCATGATGGCCATACCTCTTCCTGTCACAGCACAGTTGGGTACTATCCCAGGCTAAGCTGGGGACAGAAGCACAGCCATTGGAGTTCCAGGGCCTCCGCAGACAAGATAACTCTGGGTGTGCAGTGGGAGGGCAGCATGATCACCAATCATTGATGGGGAAAACCTGTCAATGATTTGTCATGCAATCATATGCTGCCCAGGGATAGGAGATGAACAGGACCAGGATGACATCAGGCATAAACGTCATCCCAGTCCTGTCCTGTCCTCCCATCCCCATGGCAGTTTGGATTCATTGAGAGGAAAAGGCTGATGAAATAGGCTTATTTCCTCTAAAAATAGTCTTTATCCTCAGAACGTTCATTTTTCTGGAGATTAAAGCAATTTTTAAAAATGAAGTCATCCTATGTTATTCACAATATTTTCATAATCAAATTAAAATTTCCCTGTTGAGAATATTATTAAAGACTTACAAAAGTACTTGGCTTTGCATCAGTTGGTACAGCCATTGATACACTGAAGACTTCATGAAGAGTTACACAGCTGTCATGCTGGACACATTTTGCTTGTCAGATCTTAGTGAAGCCACAGTCATTAGCTACACCCACTCTCATCGTGTCTCTCCTATAGCCTCAGGGTTCTCTCTGATCCATGCCTGTGAGTAGTGCTGCCTCACAGCAGCTGACAGAAGACAACCTCATAATTCTATCCTTTCTGGTTACAAGCATGTTAAGTGCAAAACTATGTGCTCGGTATGGACAACCAACACCTTGGGACTGAAAATGGGACTGCAGGTTTTAACACTCAACCACATTTAAATTAATTGCAATTAATTTCTTTTTTTTCCTTTTTTTTAGAAAAAATCCAGTAATCTGGAGCAGCACCCCCTTATAGTCCCTGCATACTATGCTTCATGTGTCTAGGTTTCATGGTCCTGGATCTATGGTTCTAACAGACTGACAGACAGGCAGATGTTTTCTTTTGGTATGATGAACGACCTCTTTCTTAAAACTAGTTAACTGTGATCTAAGTTAAATGTAACTTTAAATGTAACAGACACTGTAAAAAATAAAATAACAGAGTCTCTTCATGGACAGTATATCAAAGAAAGTAATACTTTTCAATATAATTAGAATACAATGCGGAATTAATCTTTAAAAAGATGGCAAATGTCTAGCAGTGTTCAGCACCTTATTATCACCTCTGATGAAACTGATTGTGCTATTTTACTGTTCCTATGGCACAAGATAGTTAGTACATTGGAAATGACTACCTAATTGGTCAGGCAAGAAGACATTGCAAAAGATTATTTGATATACAGAACACCAGGTTACTAACAAGGAATTGTTTAGAAAGGTTATATATGGTATATGGAGGGACAAAATGGTTTTCTAACAGAACAGAAGAAACCCTAAGATTCTAAAAATAATTCTATGGCAAAAGTATATCAGCCTACTGTTACTGCACAATATGGGAGGGGGATGAGAAGGCCTTCAGAATGAAGTATCGTGGTTGTATTCCAAAGACATGAGATATAGCTAGCACACAAGTGCTTTGTTCAACATATAGCACAGCATAAAATCTTACTCTCTTAAATATGACACTAGTAAGTTCACTTTCTCAGCATAAAATGTTGCTGTCTTAAATACGACATTTGTAAGTTCACTTTCTCAGATGTTCTCATTTGATAAAGGAATCATACCTACTGTGTATTTTGTGTGCTCTGCATGAAAAATTTATATGATTTCATGAAACGGGGTTCTAAAATTCTACAAACTGATGATCAGCCTTCAGTATAAAAAGAAGTACATTTATCAAGTTTCTATGCAGTAATGGTAATGCATTAGCTTGCAGTATGAGGAGAACAGACTCTTGAGTATTACGGAACAAAGCAAGTAAAGCAATGCATATGTAGATGTGTGGAATAAATCCAAAAGAGATATTTGATTCAGAGTTTTGATTCTTCAATGTGAGCAGAAAAAATGACATGAGACTTGTTGCTATTCCTTTAAATTTGGGCAGATACATAAAAAAATATGGTAGGTCTTTCCTTCTTAATGGGTGGACAGAACAGTCCATTTCAAGTTTGTTGGTTTCACATTAATTAGCACAAATCTGTTCTATTATGTTTCAACATTAATCTGTGATCTTTGGGAGGGATGCCTCCAATTGAAGACATATTCTTAGATATGCATTTCTATTTAATGCTAATTAAACAAGTTTAAAACATTATATACTATTTTTGAAAACAGAACTGCATCACATAATTTCAAAAACTGTGAAATCTAAAGGATTATGTCATTTCAGTCAGCAATTTAGTAGGGGAGATGAAAATCAAGCTGATTCGCTTCAAACTGTACAATGAACAAAATTAGTGAGCATCTCCATTTCCATTAAGGCTAACAGAAATGGCAGCAGCTACCATATCCTGAATTGAAAAAGAGAGCATCAGATAATCACATGTCAGACATTAAGAGTGTTCTTATCATTTCTGTTTCAGAATCCAGAAAGGCCTTTCTCAAATCCCCCAATCACTGGCTTCAATTCATAAAGCAGACTACAAATCACACTATCCCTAACAAGATATCACAATCTTGAAGCCATGCATTTTCTACTTAAAGAAAGGTTAGAAGATCGTTCCATGTATTTCATGAGTCTCCACTCATTCTGAAGCCTGTTCTGTATTTTCCCCTCTCAAGGGTAGTTATTTGTGCTTGAGAATGACGGGGTTTGCAGGTTTGTTTCCAAAATTGTCTTCTCTGGAGGGGAGAAGGAGACAGGATTTTGAGTCAAACCATGAGATGGGACATGTTTCCTTGGTATGTAAAGAATACTTACGATTTCTCATCTTTGATAAGAAAAGGTGACTCATCATGTAAAGACACCCCACAACAACTGCCATGAGAATTTTTCACATTTTTGAACTTCTTTTAGTGAAAGCTTCATTGTTTTGCATATGGGGAAAGGGGAATGCACAAGTATGCTGTTTTCTGTGAAACATTCTTTTACAAGTAAAATATTTACCAAAAAGTCATAGGATCACAGAAGCATGTGGAAGGAAGGAAGGAAGGAAGGAAGGAAGGAAGGAAGGAAGGAAGGAAGGAAGGAAGGAAGGAAGGAACCACAAAGCCCATCTAATTCAATCTCCTCCTATCCAGGAATTCGCAATTACAGTATTTCTGAAAGATGATCATCCAAATTCTGTTTAAAGATCTGCAAAAAATAGAGAACCTTCTATCTTCCAAGGTAGTCAATTTCATAAAGAGGTGTTACAATCAATAATTTTATCCTACTGTTTAGAGTGAACCTGTTTCCTTCCAATGTGAACCCACTGGTTGAGCAAAACAACAAGCTTGCTCTGTCTTCTATCTGACATCTTTTCAGGTATTTAAATATGGCTATATTATCAGCTCTCAATTTTCTCTTTTCCTGGCTAAACATATCCAGCACCTTAAGCCATTCCTCATAGGACTTGGTTTCCAGACCTTTTGAAATCTCAGTCACCCTCCTCTGGATACATTATAGCTCCTCAATATCCTTCTTGAACTGTGGTGGACATTGCATTCCAGGTGAGTTCTGATCAAAGTAGAATAAAGCAGCACTATTACCTCCTTCAAGCTGGACACTATTTTCCTATTTATGTAATCCCTAATAGATAAAACACAAAACCATGACCTTTGTTTATTAGACAATTTAAAACATTGCCATAACAACATCAACAATAAGACAGAAAGTCACATTTCTCTGACATAAAAACAATCAAAATATTTCATTTACACTAGAAAGAAGTGAAGTTATTTCTTAAATTACTGTTGCAACTTAGTTATGCTTTAGTAATTGAAAAAAGAATTAATTTCAAACAATTATTTATTTGTAACCAATTACTTCTAAGTTATACTTATCACTCAGTAAAAACTGGAGAATATCAAACAATTCTTTCTTTAAAACGCACAATTCATATATCTTATTGTGGGTTCCCTCTGCTTTCTGAACATACAAATCTCTAGACTCTGAATAACTGCCATAAGTCTCTGCTGTGGAGGGCAGAGCTGAGTTCAGATTGGAGAGGGTCTAGCTTTCTCTTTCACAAATCTCTCCCATAATATCTTTTACACTGCTCTCTCAGCTGTGACCCTGGCCATCCCACGCAATTGGAAGAGTGGGTGGAAGCTGAATGAGGACTGGGGACACTGTAGCCTTCCACAATTTTCTGTTGGCTCTCCTGCATGGCACTGGGAGAGAGAGATGAAGGAGGATGAGACTTCCACAGTCTTCTCCAAGGTCTTCTACTTTCCACCCCTGTGTAACATTGGGAGAGTGAGGGGAGCTGAGCAAGGATCAGAGATCCTATAGCCGAAGTCTGGAGGATAGATATGGGGACAGTCAAGTGAGGAGGATCATTCTTGCTGCCTGTGTTCTGGTGATGTGGATGCTGTTGTTGTGTGTTGGCTACTACAATGCAGCACACAAATGATTCTCCTCTCTGTGCTGTCTTCCAACATCTTGCCTTTGAGCAAAAGAGCTGTGGAATGGAATAGTCCATGAACATAATCAAGAACTGGGGAAAAATTAGGGGCTTGGGAAGGATTCTCCTCTCCGATGTTTTTGCACACTCAAGAAGCCCTTTCCTTTCCTTTCCTTTCCTTTCCTTTCCTTTCCTTTCCTTTCCTTTCCTTTCCTTTCCTTTCCTTTCCTTTCCTTTCCTTTCCTTTCCTTTCCTTTCCTTTCCCCTTGAGTCTGATCTAAACCATAGTAATATTTTCAAAAAATGGGCTATAGGTGTCTTTGTGTGTGACAGTGCTCCGAAAAGGCTCCCATTTGTCAGCATTTACCTCATTTCACATCCAAGACCACAATGTGCCAATGGGATTGAGTATTCTAGAAGGAAAAAAGGGTGAGCTCTCTTCACTGCAGTTGCGAGGAGGCCCGGACAAGTCACTATTCTCTCATCATCTTTCTCCCTTCTGTATACAAAAATTGGCATAGCAATACCAATGTACTTTTCAATGCTGTTTTCAGATACTAAATACCAACAACCATGGCATGTGCGCTTGGACAGAGATTTACCAAGCAACCACTTTCCATTATTTCTCTTAAATAAGAGAGACATGTTATGTTGCAAAGCAACCCTTCATTTCACTTCCTAGGGCCACTAACTTTTTTTAACTATAATCTGCTATTGAAGTCTCTTTAAAAAGACACTTTTAGAGCTTCACTATCCATTTACTCTATAGGCATAACATGTAAATTAAAACATTATTTTTAGTCATCCTAGTATATGACCTGGATATTTATCATTATGCTTCTGATCCAACTTCAAGGTGCTAGGATAATGTTTAAACTTCTTGACAGCTTGGGATCTCAACAGTTTAAGGAGACCGTTCCCTGTATACGCCTGTCTCAGAACTGATTCTGCCGAGGGGCCTTCCTCTCTCCCAGTCAGTGGAAGCAGTACATTGTGATGGAAGGTAGGAAAGGTTTTTCTCTGTTGTGGTGCCCTATTCAGGTAACATTCTCCCCTTAGAAAACAGATTGTTGTGAACCTTAGTGTCATTTTGGTGCAAGTAAAAACATGACCTCTTACTTAGGCCTTTGGAGACTAAGGCTATTTCCACACAGGGCTTCTGTAACGGTGCAGAGCGACCTCTCACGAAGGTCTTCTACACCGTAGAGTGGACTGGCGTGGACTACTTTTTGTAGTTCCACACCAGAATCCACTCAGGAGCGGCCGGAACTAGCCACGCTGCGTGTTTTTTAAAAACCTCTTTTTCGAGGTTTTTAAAAAGCACGGAGAGCGCAGCCCCGTGCCGCTCCGTCGCCCAGCTTCGACGCGGATTTGCAGGCGCGCGCAAGTGCGTGCCTGCAGATCTGCTGGGGGCGGGATTCCAGCTGGCGAGCTTCTCTGGTTGGTGGAGAGCCCATTTGGGACACCGGAGGACTGTGGAGCAGCGAGCTCGCGCTGCTCCGCGTCGCGATGGACTTACCCGGCTGCCGGTAAGCTCTGTTTTTGGGCATTTTCACCCGTCCCCCCCCCCCACATGTGGAAAGGGCCTAAGTGACTTCATCCAAATCTGCATATGCTTAATGAATCACTTTGCTTTGACTTGTTAATTTGTTTAATTTGCTTTTAGTCTGTTAAATTATTTATTTTTTTTAGGTTTTATGATGGGATATAAATATTTTAATAAACTAATAAATAAATAGTTATTCTCATCTTATGTTAAAACTATTTTCCTCAAAACAGCTACATTTTAAATGGTTACTCTCTGAGGATAAGCCATGGGATAAAGGCATTAAAAAAATACAGAAAAGAGAAGACCCAGAGCAAGTGGGAAGAGATGCATGGGTTAAAAACCTACAAAAGAAAATGTTGCTGTAAAATACAGAAAATATCAGATTAAGGTAGCTGGTAACAAAACAGCAGAAACCTACTCATGAAACAAAGGTCTACTGTAATACTACGATTTGCCATAACACAGAGTGATTGCTGTATCCTAAGATACAATCATTTTTCAATTTTTAGAAAGAATGAAACAACATTCAAAAAAAGACCTTCAAGAACAATGGGCAGCAGCTGCAACATTCTCCTTTTGTTTTTCAGAAAAGAGAAGAAAATGTGACCTGATTGAGAAATGTAACTCAGCAGCAGTAACTTTGACCATTCTCTTTCAATAGATGTGCACCCTGACAGGGAAAACAGTGGCTGGAAAGCACATTCTCCTAATCTCTCTGAGGAAACAGGATCCAGCTGAGCTCCACCAGGCAATATGATTCTCTGTTTGTTCTCCTTCACAGAGAGACAAGCAGACTTCACAAAGAAAAAATAACATTAGGAATCTGTTCTCCTTTCACTTGCATATGAGTACAGAAATAAGGAAGGCTGTAGACACTCTTGTCAGCCTTTTTTAAAGTTATATTTAAAGTTAAATTATACCCCATAAACCTTGTTTACAGGCAATAATCAAGTTGGTCTTTAAAAATCCCTCTCTTTCAGAAACTTTCCCCTAACCAGTTTAGGCTGCCATCAAGGTGAACTCTCCCATGAGGCAGGGTGACACACTCATCTCAAGCAGCAGAGCAGAAGGGATGACAGATAATGTATGACTCATCCCCATTGTTATCATATAGCCACTGCGTGCCTGCAGATCTGCCGGGGGCGGGCTTCCGGCTGGGGAGCTTCTCCGGTTGGTGGAGAGCCTCCACCAATCGGAAGCTGCCATCTGGGATGCCGGAGGAGTGTGGAGCAGCGAGCTCGCGCTGCTCCGCGGGGCGACGGACTTACCCGGCTGCGGGTAAGCTCCGTTTTAGGGTGTTTTTGCCTGTTCCCCACCCACATGTGAAAAGGGCCACAGAGTTCCAACGACATGAAGGGCTAAACTAGTGACTGAATGGGAATATATTTCCAGTCCTCAAGTCAACACCCAGAAGAAAAAGTGGAAACATAACTTCTACATAATAAGATTTATACTGCAGAATACTGCCTGGGTGAAATGATCACTCAATTAGATGTTGAGCATGAATTCCATCCAAACAAGAAACTTTACTTAACAAGTGGTAATCCTACACATAGGCAATAGCTATATCATGCATATTTCCACTAGGTCCAATTTATATAAAACACACTAACACCACACTCCTCTATAAGTGTGTAGAGACCTCTAAAACAAAAGAATGGCACTTAGAGCAAATCAGGTCCGAACTTTCACTTGAAAGCATTATGAATAAACCAAGACTATCATACTTTGGACATATCATGAGACAAATTGACTTCTTAGAAAAGATGATAATGCTTGGTAAAGTGGGAGGCAGTAGAAAAGAGGAAGACAGTGTTAAAGGTGGATTGACTCAACCAAGGAAGCCACAGGCATAAGTTGGAAAGAACTAAGCAGGGCTGTTGATGACTAGAGCTTTTGAACGACTCTCATTACAGAGTCTCCATAAGTTGAAAGAGATGACTCGGTGCAAATAACAGCAATAGGCATTTATAATGAGATCATAAATGAGCACATACATATGTTCTGACCTGATAAAACCAGCTGCATGCCAGAGAGCTTCACTGGTTGGTGTTGAAAATGCAACAATGGGAAAATGGCTAGCACAGCAGTTATTGGCTGTCTGCTTAATGCTTCACTCTGAGAACTCATCCAGGAAAGTCATCAGATGATGCACCCAACACTCCATACAGCTGGTTGGTCAGACATAGCCTTAGTCTTTCAGAAAAACAATGGTGGTCAGGATAGCCACAGAGGGCACCTATATTGTGATAGCATAGGCAGAATCTGGCCACCACACCCCAAATCCCTTGGTTG
Source organism: Cyclura pinguis (assembly GCA_030412105.1). Classification (NCBI taxonomy): domain Eukaryota; kingdom Metazoa; phylum Chordata; class Lepidosauria; order Squamata; family Iguanidae; genus Cyclura; species Cyclura pinguis. Next base: position 241,794,794 of record CM059599.1, on the reverse strand, counting down.
TACAAGGAGCTCTTAGAACAATACATGAAGCAGACATGAGAAAGATGCCTTAGAGAAGAAAGTGAAGATGCAGCCATGGCAGTGAAGGAGGAGGCAGCACATCCTTCCATCTTCAGTTGCAATCCTATTCACACAATCCTGGGAGCACTGAATACAAAGGAAATGGTTTCTGAAGAGGCATGGCACTTAATTGTACATGGTACTGCCAGGTGGTAATAATCACCTTTTCAAAAGTCTTCATTATTACCAGAGAATAAAAGCAGAACAGAATAAAAAGAGAAGGTCAACTTCAAGCTCCTTCAAGGCAAAAAGTATACCTCTGATTTAAATTTCATAATGTCTTAACAATCTCTGACCGTTTGATTTTTCCAATCATAGTCTTCTGTTATGTTCATGATTTTTCACAGGAAATGAATCAAGGAAGAGTTTTATTAGCATTTTTTGGATTAAAAAGTAAATGCTTCACCCAACAAATTATACCTCAAAAATAATATATGCGACTATTCCAGCCAAGTAGTTTCAATAACTTTCATCCACTAACAAACTAAAGATGTAATTATTCACTAAGTTTCTTCTCAAATGAAGCAATGAGTAGTTTTAGCAATTTTCTTCCCAGGCCAAGAAAGTCTTCAAAAACTTCACAGGTTTTGAAGTCTATTGCAGTTTGGGACTAATTCCGTGGGAAACTTGAATGGTGTTGTTTTGCATAGGAAACAGTGTTTTCTGCACATTTTCTGTGTAGAAAGTGCTGCTTCCAAAGCAGAAAATGCTGTTTTCTATGGAAATTGCCCATGTACAATTTTTGTGCAGAACAAATCCCTGGTTAAAACATTTTTGAGCATAAAACAATTTTGTTCATATAACTATATTTCTGCACTGAAATATTATTTCCTGACAGAAAATGTTGTTTCCTATGCATAAAATGCTGTTTTGTTTGCAAAATAACCACAGACAATTTTTGCACACAATAAGTCCGGAACAGCAAAGATTCTCACCAGTCCAGAATTGCTGTCAGAGTTTCTAGACTTCCAAAAAACAAGTTTTTTGTTTTGTTTTGTATTGTTTTGACAATTTTTTCAAATTATTTTTCCCTCCCTACTAACTACATATAACAGTGTTAAAATGTTTCGTTTTCAAATAATTAAGGGCTTTTTTTGTATGTTATCTTTTCAGCATTCGCTGTCATGAAATCCAAACGTTAGAGCATATTAGTGAGATTTAAATCTGACCATGATAAGAAAAGTGTAATCTAGAAGAAATCACTTGCGTTACTAAAGAAAATTAGTAGTCTTCGCTCTTAATTATTTACTTTTACAGCGTCATTATTAGGATAGGATTGCCTTTTCTATTTCTCTTTAATTCCAAAGGCCATTTACACACTACACTGTTATAGTGCTATTATTCCACTTTCAACATCCTGTGGAATTCTGGGATTTGTCATTTTCTCAGCTCTCTGGCTGAGAATTCTAAATACCTCTCCCTAAACTTCAAACCCCAGGATTCCACAGGATGTTGAAAGTTGAATAATAGTACTATAACACTGTAGTGCAGAAAGGACCCAACTTGGCAGTTCCTTATTTCCTTGCTGAAACTTCCTTTTGAATCAGTGGAGACAACACATGTTGGGAGTCCCAGAATCAATGGTCTCATGGATACCTTATATCGATCCAGTAGCCCACAGATGAAGATATGTATGAGTAACTCCTTGAATCCCCATATGTGCTAGATTTGTATTTCACAAGCACAAATTTCACATGCTGTATGAAAATTTTCATCTGAAATTGGCTGAATGTTTTTGTTTATAATATGACATGGAAGCCTGCTATCTAAAGGGGAAAATCACTGGGCATTCATGTGAATCCCCGACATATCACAACACTGTGATATGAGGAGATTCTATCATATAAGAAAGCCCAAATAGCCCTCTTTCCTGCTTATTTCCACAGGGTGGAACTGAGTAAAATGAGGGTTTATGATGGTGAAATTCTGACAAAGCAGAATAGAAGGGCTTCTCAACCTTTGGCTTTCATTTTGTATAGGATGAAATACATAGGATTTTGTAAAAGGATAAAATACAAGACAAAAGCCTGAATTTTAATGGAACAGCTATTGTTCTTGAGCCTTTCAAAGTCTTGTTAGCTACTTCACTTTTCTTTTAAATCTTCTTCTTTTGAGAAAAGGTTATCCAGATGGAACGGAGTAGAATCTGGCTTGTGAAGCCACATATTGCTTAATAATTCTGCTACTGTTATGGATACATGACCTAAAAGGAAATCTAAATCTTCTCTGGCTGTGCTGACTTAATGTTGGAGAAAAAAAATCACATTCTTTTATTTTTCAAATAATCAATTTGATGGCACTAAATGCACATAGCAAGGTCTGTTGGGTGATGAATGACAGTTTTCTAACACAGCAAAACCTCCAACACAGAGCATATAATTTCAATTGCTGTTGTTCGCCTGTGCATGCCAGATCTATTAATAATGAAAGTATCAGAGTCTTAATTAATCAAGGCAATGTTAATGAAATGTAAATACTCTACCAGTACAGCGATAAGCATAATTATTTTTGCCTCTTTTCAAATCATACCCATTGGTATTTCTCAGAGCTAAGACAGGCACTATTAAAAAGCAGGTGCTTCCTTTGTTTCCTGTGAGGTGAGTGATACTCCTTTTAGCATAAAATATCTTTATGCCTGGGTGCGGGTGTTGGTGTTTACGAAAATTCCACCAATATCCATTTTTGGAACAATGGGAAATTTTCAAATATATACAGGATGCCAAACAGATGAAATCCAGGAGACAAATTTTATTGTGCATCAGAACTTTGAACTGTGGGGTATATATCTCAACTTTCCTTTTTATTAAGGGAAACAAAGGAAAACAAATCTCTGCACAGCAGGGGATTGGAATGGATGGCCCTTGGGATATCTTCCAACTCTATGATTCTATGATTCTATGAAAGTCAGATGAGCACTTTTATCATATGTCCACACCATTTGGAAGCAACTTATCTTCTCTTTTAGGTGTACATAGTTCTCCTTGGAGATATGTACACCTATGATACTTCTACCACCAGAAATATTTGTTTAGAACCCACTAAGTTGGAAGCTTGAAATAAAAATCAATTGATTAACATGACATTATAATAATCAATCATTAAGGCCTGCTTGATGACTTGGTTTCTTTCAGGTTACCTTCCAAAGGAATTAGCTGCATGCTATCATACCAAAGGCAGAAATGGGCTTTCTCTTTTACTGTTGTGATTACAGTGAATAAACCCAGTGATATGACTCAGTTCTATGTTATACAGATGTTACTGCTCTGGTTAATCCGAGCTTTGGGGATATTAAAAATATCCCTTGATATCACAATTCGGCTGCACCTCTCTATTCCTTTCCATGTGCTTGCGAGGCCACCGGACAAGCACGTAAACAAGCTCGGCCGTTAATAGCTATAATACAATACAGGCAGGCCAGAAATAGCTGACTCACTGCTTTAGGAGACCTCTAGGCAAGTACTCTAATTATGCATGCCACTTACAAAAGAGCCTCTGCCCTGCGACGGCAACTTGATGGGTAACCTATACAATACCCAAGTACTCTGCGTTTGCATACTGGCTACTCTATTGAGAACTGCTACGATAACTCAATCATTCAGATTCTCGCCTTTTGGAGGCTTTATCTCCAACTCCAAATCTATTGTTTTCCCCCAAGTACGGCATAGCCTGCAGTCACAATTGTCCGTATAAAAACCCTTGATTCCGAGACCTTCCTCGGAATGCTCCCGAGTTTCATCCCGCCTTGCTGCTGCTTTGCTTGGCGAGCCTCCCCTCAACTCCACGTGCTGAGCTACATTGCACCCCAGCTTCGCTCTCTATTTTTCTGGGCTTCAGGACAGGTGAAGTATCACCCAAACCAACAACCCCTCTAAAAATCCCTCTATACCACTCCAACCTTTATTTTCTTTAGTTATCTTGTATGAGTGTGTCGCATACACTGTTTTGCTTGTATTTAACAAACATCACTTATTATTTCAACTTCTGTGTTCTCCTTGACTCGACCTGACCCCGTAGACATAGGGTTCAAGATCTAACTGCGTTACCCTGCCTCTCGTAATGGTAAGCAGTGCTCTGAGCTAATTTTCCCCACCTTTAGTTGAGCACATTTTGGTGTCCCTCCCGGGACCCCAGTTCACAGGGTAACAGAGTGGTGGAGCAACGCGGGCAACCCCGGTACCCCTAATTTGAGAAAGAGTCGCAAACCTCCTCAAATGAGGCCACTACTGACTTAGGTGACGGTTGGTCAAGTTGTTATAGCACTGTTAGGCAGGAACATGTCCGTGTGTGGAGTCTGTGTGTTTTTGCTCTAGAGCTATTCTATCTGGGTGGAAATCTGTTCCCCTTTCTTGCTTGGTTTGTGTATGTCAGCCGCCCCAGCGTGGTCACTAGCATTAGGTGGTGAACCATCGTCCGATAGCAAGGGGTGTGCACAAGCTGTCCTGGGAATCACATCCCTAACTTAGGGTCTATTGTGGGATGGGATCAGAAGTGTTAGAGTGTTAGCACAGTAGGAACAGTCTACACTCATCCAACACCATAGTGGCAAGGCAAAATAGCACTTAGGGAAGAAATCCCCCCCCTTAGAGTTGTATACAAGTGCGTCCCGTCAGTTGTTGTTGTTGGGTAGCTTTGAGAGTGCGGGTGAGTTCCGCCAGTAGTTGTGAAAAGCGCAGGTGCATCCCGCTGTGTAATTTCCGGTGCGTCCTGATTGGCTAGCCGACTAGGTGCGGGTGGTGAGTTGCGACCTCGTCTAGGGTTTAGAGGTTTAGCCCGTGGTAGAGGAAGGTACCCCTCACCCAGAAAACCACTTAGGGATGGTTCGGTTTTGGTTCCTTGCCCCTTTTTGCCCGCTGCTTGGCCAGGCGGCATAGTAAGTTCCTTAGTATTCGTCTTCTCCCTTCAAGCAGCTGGAGTACTCCTGAGGGTTCCCTGGGTCTAGGTGACCTCCCTGTCCCTGAACCATTTCCTCGTCCTTTGGTCCCCAGTGCTGTCGAGGTGGAAAACCGGGCTTGGGAGTACCAAAGTGACTTTGTTTGGGCAGACTGAAGATAGGTTCCCATCCCTCTTTCCTAGACAAGTTCCACAGAGTTCGTTTCCCTTCAGTCCCCCAGGGGTCTAGGTGATCCTTCCCGTCACTCCAGTTCCTAGTCCCGTTTGTAGTTTGTGGTTTGTAGTTTGTAGCTGGTAGGTAATGTTAGAGATAGCTGTGGTTTGTGCGGAAAATGGCAGAGAGTAGCAAGGTCACCATCAAGGACCTCATGTTGGAGGAAGAGGTCAGAGGTAAACTAGAAAGGTGGGTGTTGAGTAAGGGGAAATGCCCCTGGAAGGACACCATCATCCAGATGGCCGATCCCTTTACCACACTCTGGGAAGCGTATACCCTGGCGCGTAAATCAAAGAACCCATTCGGGCTGTCTAAGGAAGCTTTGGCAGCTTGGGGACTTTGGCTTATGGTCAGAGATGCTAGTAGTGCCCTGGTAGGGACCAGAGAAAAGTTAGCTAGTGTGGAGAAAGAGAATGCCCGGCTTCAAGCTGACGTCGAGACGTTGCGTGCGGACAAGGTAACTTTTGCGTCTGTAGCGCAGGTGTCCGCACAGAAGCTGAATAACATCACAGTAGTGGCGCAAACATGGGAGGAGAAAGCCCACGCCTTAGAGGCTGAGCTGGATCATGCCCGGTCTGCGGCCAAGTTCATGGTGGGGCAAGTAAGAGAACAGCAGGAGGTTGTTAGCCACGTAGCTTGCCAGAAACAGATACCTGCGCTGGAGAGCCAGCTCCGAACGCGCAAAGCCTTAATTTTGGCTGTGTGCCCGGAGCTGCTCCCAAAATTTGTGGAAGACTTTTCTGGGAAGACACTGTTGGAGGATGCTCAGGCAACCGTCCCCCACAATCCAGACTGGAGTGACCCTAAGGTTCCAGTCCACCCGGTAGAGACTAGGTCCATGACTAGATGGACCACCCCCCTTGGAGAAGGCAGTTCTGATAGGCAAGAGACGCAGGAGACGCAGGTCACCGAGACTAGGGTCCCCTGCCATGCTACTGAGGCCAAAGCTATTGAGAACCAATTGGGTCCATTAAACTGGTCCACTGGAATCATGTGGCTAAACGTGGTGATACATTCTCACCTGACAGCCAATGGTCAGGACCTGACCCAACTGGCCTGACTTTGCATGTACCCCTTGGAACTCCCTACTCTTGAGTCAGCCGTGGCGGCTCGAGGCCTGGTTAGGCTCGAGGCACACGACTAGATGAGAGAGGTAGTGAGGATTTTATGGCCCGGACAGAGTGCACATGCTCTATGTCATGGAGCAACAAGGTCCTCGTGAGAACCCTGAGGATTACATGGCACGGAAGCAGCTCCTTGCCATTCTGGCTGAGAAGGTCCCGCTGATGCCCCGTGGGTATAACTTTGACCATCTCGAATTCAAGACGCTCCTGTATGGAGGTCTTAATCACGAGACCAAGATGGCATTAGGTTTGGTGGATCCAGCCACCACTAACTGGGAGGAGTTCAGGAACAACCTCCGACGGGTCTCCGATCTGCTGTGCGAGGCAGGATCCCTTAAACTTCCCACCAAGTCACACAGGAAGGACACCAGGAATTGGGAACCCATATCTGAGGTCACATACTCGAATTATGGGCCCCATTCCCAACACTGGAAAACTGCACCAAATTCGGTTCCCCAAGGGAACTGGACTCCGCGCCCAGCTCCCAGGCAGGACAACAGGCAGTGGCAGGGAAGAGATTTCTGCAGCCAGCCCAGCAAGGCAGGAAGTCCCCCACAGCAGCCCACTGCCCCCAAACCGTTCTCGGACTCAGGCTCTCCCCGGGAGACATCTGGTGGGTACGATCCATGGCCCAGATGTACTCCTCGGACAGAGTAAGGGTCTGGGGCATGCTCAGAAGGTTCGGACTGGACATGAGCCAGTTCAACAAGCGGCCAACATTGGAGCTTTTGGAAGCTCTAGATAAGCAGCTTCAGGTGGGAAGTAAACAGCCGGTCCAGGCCGTGACCAACGGCCCACCTCCAGCTGGATACTACCCTAACCTGGATCTGCAAGCATAGGGTGCCCTCGGTCCAGGAAGCTTCCCCGCAACGTTGTGGCTAGGTTGAAGCCAGACAGGTGGGGAAGGTTCTGGGTGAAGGCAGGCATAGGGACCGAGAGGGATAAGACTCCTGTCACCCTTCTTGTGGACTCTGGTGCAGCAGTCAATGTGCTGCACCCCAAACTTGTGAGGCACAGTGAACCCACGCCCAAGCATGTCCAGCTTTCTGGATATGGCAGGGGTGGTCACCAAGCTAGGGCATGGACAGGCATCCCAATGTCTATAGAGACATTTCATTTTCAGTTGTGTGCGTGAGAGAACCGGGGAGAACACGATGGCCTTTTAGGCGTCGGTTTTCTCCGGGGAAACAGGCTCACGGTTGATTATGCAAACGGGTTTCTATGGCAGCTAGATCAGGGACCAGTAGAGATTTCGGCAGTGCACAATTGTGCCGCCATTAAAGCTCCTGCCCCTGTGCATTGTGTGACCAGCGACCCGTGGGCAAAAGCATTTCCCGAGGTGTGGCTAAAGGATAAGATAGAGTGTGGAACCATAAAGGGAGCCTGCGTCCTGATAGAAGGCCAGGACCCCCCACCTCAGAAACAATACAAATACCCGGCCGAAGCGGAGGAAGGCATTGGGAAAGCAATTGAGGGACTCATCAAGTGGGATTTAGTCACCCCGACGCAGTCCATATGCAATGTGCCCTTATGGCCAGTGCTAAAATCCGACGGCAAGACATGGTGAATGACGGTAGACTTTAGAGCATTGAACTCCGTCACCCCACCTGTTGCGCCGGTTGTGGCTAAATGTAATGAAATCCTGTCTGCCATTTGTGGCAGGAGCCAAATTTTACAGTGTTCTAGACTTGGTGAATGCGTTTCATTCCATTCCTTTGCACGAGGCATGTTGGTATAAATTTGCCTTCACATTCTGGGAGCAACAGTACGTGTTTAAACGCACGCCCCAGGGCTTCCATTCCAGCCCAAGCATTTGCCATGCCCACGTGGTAAAGATGTGGAACAAGCTACAGCCAGCTTCAAGGTCCCACGTCTTGTCCTACGTGGACGATATTCTTATACACTCCAGTTTGGAGGACACGACCCAGGAGATCACCCACGAGGTGTTAGGAATCCTCCGCGACACTGGCTTTAAGGCCAACCGGGAGAAGGCACAATTGGTATCTACCGAAGTAAAATATCTAGGGCTTTGTTTAGGAACTGAAGGTCGCACTCCCGATGCACAGCGGGTAGAAGTGATCTCAAAGTTACCAGCCCCCAGAGACGTGCACTCCTTGCGTTCTCTTCTGTGGACATTCAACTTTTCCAGGGATTTTATAGAGTCTTTCGCAGCCAAGCCGAAGCCTCTGTATGCCCTGTTGAAGAAGAATGCCCAGTGGGAATGGGGACCGGCACAACAGTAGGCATTTGCCCAACTTAAGGAGGACTTAATGAAAGTACCAGCTCTTGCGCTTCCAAATATGGCTAAGCCGTTCCTCATACAACTAGCCACCTCGGACAGGAGTATGGAAGCAGTTCTGTCGCAGCAACAAAACGGCACTCAGCGTGTGATAGCCTACACCTCCCGGAATTTGGACCCACACGAGACCAAATTTACCCCATGCGAGAAAACATGCCTCGCACTGATCTGGGCTATAACGCACTGGGAGTTTATGATTGGAGGTGCCTGTGTGATTGTCCAGACCCCTCACATGCCGCTTAAGTACATCCTGTCAGGAAAGGTCCAGAATGGCCAAGTATCTAATGCCCAGATTGCCAAATGGACTGTTTCCTTGGTGTCACGTGGGGTGGACTTTCAGAAACAACCGCAGGAACCACCAGCTCCCTATGGTCTAGTTGTGACCAGAGCCACACATGAGTGCCCTTTACCACCAATGACTACAAGTCAATGGCCAGTGGAATGGGGAGCCTCCCTCGAGGAAGCTCAGTTACAGGGCTTTGTTTGCTGGTTCTGTGACGGGTCCTCTATGCACGTGGACGGTAGCCCACAGACAGGCTATGGAGCAATCTGAGTCACAGACTCTTTCACCCTACAGGGGAAAGCCTGGCCACACTCCAGCCAGGCGGCGGAAGTAGAAGCTCTGAGGGCTATCCTGGAGCACGAACCGCTTGACTGGCCCCTGGCCATCTATACAGATTCCAATTGGACTGCCAAGGCAGCCAGTGTTTGGTTACCAATCTGGCTCCAAAATGACCTCAAAACATCTGATGGGAAGCTGATTGCCCATCTCGATAAATGGGTCAGGATCGCTGCCCAGATTGAAGAACGGACTGCCCCCACATGGGTTGCTCATGTCCGGGGACACCAGCAAAAGAACATGGCTACATGTATCTGGAACACCAGGGCAGATGCCATAGCTCGGGATGCCGCTTTACAGGACGATGGGGCCCCCATCGCTGCCATAAATGTCAATCCAAAAGAACCCATGGTACCTCCCATGTTCGACATAGGACTGTTGCAAAAGGGAGATTCTGAGATCTTGGAATTGGCCAAGAAGGGCTCGTACGAGTCCGGTCCATTCAAGATCTCCCAACTAGAAGGAGTGTATTGGGCTATTGATGCCAGTGGCCAACACCACTGGATCGTGCCCCAAGACCTCTGCAGTGACATCATCCAGTTTGTGCACGAGCAGGGACATCGAGGGCGAAGTGTGACTCTGGATAGGGTAAGGGAAACCGTATGGTGGCCGCAGGTTAGGCAGGACATAGACCAGTGGGTCGACAACTGCTTGGTGTGCGTCATGGTCAACGCTGACACCTCCGGCCCCAAGGTGCCCATCCAGCACCAGCGCATCGAGGGACCCTGCTCGCATATTCAAATAGACTTCATGGGCCCACTACCTACCACCCTGCGGGGGAACAAATACTGTCTCCCTGTCATCGATCCCTTCAGCAAGTGGATCAAGGCTTTCCCATGCAGAGATAACACAGCAAGCACGGCAGCACGCTTGCTCTTTAACAACGTCTGGGCGAGATGGGGAGTGTCACATGCCCTTGACTCAGACTTAGGGGTACACTTCACAGATGAAGTTACCCAGGAGTTGAGCAAGGCACTAGGTGTTCGCCAGCACTGCCATATCGCCCACCATCCTCAGAGCTCAGGTCAAATCGAGAGGACGAACCACTCTCTGAAGGAGGCACTTCGGAAGATGGTACGTTCCTCCGGCAAGGACTGGGATAATAAGTTGCCAATCATTTTGATGGCCTTCCGAGGCACGGTAGCCTCTCACGGCTTCACGCCGCACATGGTGATGACTGGGCAGAAGATGATGCTGCCCGAGGCCTTTTGGATAAATACCAGCCTCCTCTCCGATCTAGAGCTGGTGGTTCTAAATAACGAGTGGGTGAGGAACCTAGTGCAGCATATAGGGCAAGTACACAGGCAGATAACTGCCCAGCTGGGCAAAAACCTCCAGAGAATGGACAAGAGATTGGGATGGGTCCACCACCCTTGCCAGTGGGAGGAGGGACAGCTCATCCTATATAGAAACTTCTATAAGGATAAGCACTCCCTCGCTGCCAGGTGGGTTGGCCCTGTCCCCATTGTGAAGAGGATCTCCCCTGCTGTATACCAGGCAAGGATACCCAGGAAAAAGGGAGACTGGCTGAAGTTCTTCCATGTCTCTCAACTGAAAGAGTGGAAGGGTCAACTAGTCGACCCAAAAGGCATTACTGAAACAGACTTGCTTGAGGAAGCTACTGGGAAGACTCCCATTAATGTAATTGCTCCTCAAGTGTCTTTAAATTACAAGGAAATTCCTGAAATTAATTTGTCAGAGACGTTTGCGTCAATTTATGAAGCGAATGACAATGGGTAAATTGACATTGTCTGCACGGGACGGAGAGAGACGGCCAACTCTCTGACCTCCCGCTTATGTATATAGTTCTTAGTTATATTTGGGTGTTTGGGAAATGGTGTTGTTTCTAATATGTATTGTTTACTGAAACTAAATGTCCTGTCTGGTTGCAAAAGCCTAATCTGAAGGCGACCAGTCTTCAGGTCTGCCTTCGGAGTTTAGCTATATCTGTGAATGATGATACTGCTCGTTCGGGGCCAGCATCGAACCATCGGTGCTAGGTTGGTAGCCGCCCCAAGCCCTCGTTAACATCATCTGGCTTGGAGCTTCGGCTTCGGTCTGAGCGGGGAGGGTGCGAGCGTGCAAGTCCATGTTATACGGACCGGAGTGCGAATGGGACCTTCATAGCTGGAGGTCCCCCTCGTGCGGCTGGGAGGTTAACATGGGCGTATCTAGACCCATGCGCCAATGCGGGACCCGAACCAGCAGCCTCACTGTCCTGACCAACGGCCATCCTCCCGCCAATACAGCCTTAATCTCAGTTGCTATTTATATCCCCATGGACTCTTAGTCTTTTCAGTCATGATGACCCAGTTTCAATTCATTCCCAGTAGGCTTTGAGCAGGCCATTTGCATTAATGGTGTACATTGGATAATAATCATGTCAGTTCTTCTGTTAAAACTCTAATAGGTCAATTAATCCAGAAGGTTGGGAAGATCCCGAGGCCGTACTATCGCCCCGAGTACCGTGGGGGGGGGTGACGAAGAAAGTTTCCGCTCCATCTGATGGCCGAGGCTTGGAGATTCCTGGTGCTTCGACGACACCCGTGACTGTGAGGGAAGGTGACCATGCAGCCTTCCGATTGCAAAGACGGACCTTTTCCCATTCCTGCAACCTTTTGCTGACGCGAGGAAGCCTATGGACTATTCCATGCTCCAAATTCTGCAAAGACTCTTTGATCCTGAACTTGCAGCAAGCCAGGATGCACCGACTTGGACATTTTGTTGCTGTTCCTGCTCCGTTGCCTGGATGGACTTATGTTTTGCTCTCCTGCTCCAGCTGAAAGACTTTTCCTGTTGCGAGGGAGGGGGTGCCAAGACCCTTTGCTTGCACCTCACCTCCCCCGAACTATGAACTTTCATCCCACATTGAACTGTTTGCTCTTTGGATTGCCTTCATTGCCAGACCATGCATTGGACTCACTGTATTCCATTGATTGCTTCGTTTTGCATTTGCTATTTTGCTACCATTACTCATTCTTTGACAGTTCCCTACTGACGGAACATTGGACATTGTTTATTGTTTAATTGTTTATTATTGCACTATTGTTTACATTGGTGTGTGTGTTTAGGTTTAGGTTTTAGTCAGGAATGTCTTTATAAGATAGTAATCCTTTGCTCTTCCCGAAATTCCCCTTCCTGAGGAGTGATACGGCTACCAACCTGCAAGCCCTATTCGGCTCTAAATTGATTTTTGCTTTTAATTGGAAAATGTCCGATATTGTCCCCAACATCGGCCATTTTCGGGGGGGGGGTCATTGTTACTACCCTGGCTAGTCCGAGCTTTGGGGATATTAAAGATATCCCTTGATATCACAATTCAGCTGCACTTCTCTATTCCTTTCCACGTGCTCGCGAGGCCACCGGACAAGCACGTAAACAAGCTCAGCTGTTAATAGCCGTAATACAATACAGGCAGGCCAGAAATAGCTGACTCACTGCTTTAGGAGACCTCCAGGCAAGTACTCTAACTATGCACGCCACTTACAAAAGAGCCTCTGCCCCGCGATGGCAGCTTGATGGGTAAACTATGCAATACCCAAGTACTCTGCATTTGCATATTGGCTACTCTATTGAGAACTGCTACGATAACTCAATCATTCAGATTCTCGCCTTTTGAAGGCTTTATCTCCAACTCCAAATCTATTGTTTCCCCCCAAGTACAGCATAGCCTGCAGTCACAATTCTCCGTATAAAAACCCTTGATTCCGAGACCTTCCTCGGAATGCTCCCGAGTTTCATCCCGCCTTGCTGACGCTTTGCTTGGTGAGCCTCCCCTCAACTCCACGTGCTGAGCTACATCGCACCCCAGCCTCGCTCTCTATTTTTCTGGGCTTCAGGACAGGTGAAGTATCACCCAAACCAGCAATCCCTCTAAAAATCCCTCTATACCACTCCAACCTTTATTTTCTTTAGTTATCTTGTATGAGTGTGTCGCATACACTGTTTTGCTTGTATTTAACAAACATCATTTATTATTTCAACTTCTGTGTTCTCCTTGACTCGACCCGACCCTGTAGACATAGGGTTCAAGATCTCGCTGCGTTACCCTGCCTCTCATAATGGTAAGCAGTGCTCTGAGCTAATTTTCCCCACCTTTAGTTGAGCACATTTTGGTGTCCCTCCCGGGACCCCCAGTTCACAGGGTAACAGAGATACATTTTTTTTGAAAATGTACATGGAAAGAGAAATTACAAGAAAATAAAAGAAAGTATGAAGTACATATAAAATGTATAACTGCTCTGTTTTTTCCAAAGGACAAAAAAATGTATGTCCAGCAAGCTTTGGAAATTATCTTTTAATGAAATCAAGCTCTCAGACTTGACCACCTGTTTAGACATCACAATTAACAATGGTTGAAAAAGTCTCCTTCTCAGTCTCTACTGACTGGACAACAGTACATGTGAAAGGGAATCTAGGAGTCTTACTGAACTGAACATGAGTCAGCAGTGTGATGCAACAATCAAGAAAGCCAAGACTATTCTTGGTTGCATCAATAGGAGTTATGATGTCTAGATCAAGGAAAATAATAGTACCACTCTATTCTGCTTTGGTCAGACCTCATCTGGAATACAGTGTCCAATTCAGGACATTTCATTTCAAGAAGGATATTGACAAACTGGAAAGTGTCTAGGGTGACCAAAATGGTGGAGAGTCTGGAAGCCATGCCCTATGAGGAGCGGCTTAAGAAGCTGGGTATGTCTAGTCTGCAAAAAAGAAGGCTAAAGGGACATAATAGCCATATTCAGATATTTGAAAAGCTGTCACACTGAAGAGGGAATAGGTTTGTTTTCCGCTGCTCCAGAAACTATGACAAGGAGCAATGGATTCAAGCTACAGGAAAAAAATCTTACTTGAACCTCAGGAAGAACTTCCTGACAGTCAGAGCTGTCTGGCAGTGGAATATACTGCCTCGGAGTGTGGTGGAGTCTCCTTCTTTGGAGGTTTTTAAGCAGATACTAGATGGCCATCTGTTGGGAGTGCTTTGGTATGTGTTCCTGCATGGTAGGTGCTTGGACTGGATGGCCCCGGGGTCTCTTCCAACTCTATGATTCTATGATTCTACTACAGGCACCAGGATAAGAGTTACTTGCATCATACCATACAAATGAGATGGTGCATGATTGAATGCAAACTATTCAGGGCAACTACACCAGTTCAAAATACACACAGAGAAATTTTAGCCCACTGGCAAAATTTCTCTGCATTTCTCTACATTTTTAAACCTTGCATTTCTCTACATTTTTAAACCTTAGAAAGAATTTTCTATCTATGAACTTGTTCCCAGACAATCATGTCCTATTCATTTACTTTTCACATTGATATATGACCTTTCTTTCATTGTGGTTATTGTTGTGTGCCTTCCAGCTGTTTCTAACTTATGGCAATCCTAAGGCAAACTTATCATGGGCTACTCTGGGACTGAGAGTATGTGACGTGCCCAAGGTCACCCAGTAAATTTCCATGGCTGAGTAGGGAATCAAACCCTGCTCTCTAACTACCCTCAAACTACTACACCATGTTAACTCTCACAGAAAGAGCTGTTCAGAAGGGATTTGCCATGACCTCTCTCTGAGGCTGAGAGAATGTGACTTGCCCAAGTTCACACAGTGGGTTTCCACGGCTGAGCAGAGATGTGAACCCTGGTCTCAAGAGTCCAATGCTCAAATCACTACACCATTTGCAAACATATACATTTGTTTACATTTATCTGGGGAACTGTTACTTATTTAAAAGGTGAATTCCCACTCCTGTAGGCTGCCACAGGAATCAATTCCCTCCTTTGGGGGTCACACAAAAGATCACTCTAGAGAGTCTGGAGAGGCTGAGGGTCACAAAAACAGCCTTGGAAGGCTGCATGTGATCCCAAACATTTTTCATTCCTAATGTAGGCATTGGAGCCAGTGGGGCAGAGCATCTTGGATCTCTACAAAAACATACTGCTATCACTTATTTAAAGACCATTTATTCAGGTAAGATCAGTGATGGCTACTAGAAAACTTCAGAGAAATTCAGGGACATGCCACTGTGTCATAGTTGTAAAATATGCATCCACACACTCAGACCATTGCTTGGGAATGGCCGTAGCTTAGTGGAAGAGCACACACTTGCGCGAACAGTACCAAAATGTCTACATAGGGCTAAAGAAGACCTCTGAAAATGCTATCAACCCTGAAGAGCTACTGGCAGCCAATATAGACAATATCGACTGGCATGGATCAATTATAATGGCTCAACATAAGGTACTTTGCTATGCTCCCTGGCTGTTCCATGTGTGATCACAAACATTATATGCAGCTGCAAACATAAGAAAGAACATCACTGTTCATTGCTATTTAATATAACATTGAACAATGGACAATAAGCCAGGAAACAGCAGTTAGAGCGTAAATATTTTCCAAAAATATTATTCAGTCCGAAACAGAAATAAGCAATTTGCAGTATTGAGCTATATAAACCAAAACCAGCAGCAACTTGAATAGAAAACCTCTTATTTAAGAGACAGTTGAAACAAAATAGTGTTCTTCAAAGCCTAGCAGGTGGGGGGCGGTCATGCAGCCCCCTGATGTTCTTGTACTGCAAGTCCCAGCATTCCTCACCACTTGCTATGCTGAATAGCCGGTGGGAGCTGCATTCCAACAATATCTGCACAGCCACGTGATTCCCACTGTTGCTGTAAATATGTTTTCATGAAAATTCTCTAAATTTACAGAATCCTTTAATGACAGTTGACTAAATTTAATCGTTTGGTGCATAAGGAGAATTTCGCAGCAGCTGATATGCACAGTGTGTCACAGTTCAGTTTTTGTTTTGCTTTGTTTGCTACCTGTCATTGTGGCACAAAGATAGAAATGCCAATATTTGCTCTGTATAAATGAACTTGATTCATAATCATGACACTCAATTTGTTCCTTCAAAGGAAGAAAAACTCCATTGCTCAAGGATATGATCACTACATGGATTTTTTTTTTCCTTTTGTGAAATAATTACCCAGAGATTTTTTTCCCTTGAATATATTTATAGTTGAGAATTGGATTTACTTCAGAAAACATTTCTTTCCACTATAAGCAATGGCAAAGAATACAGTATTGGGAAATATACCCAGAAGCGAGAAATCTCCTTGGCGTAGTAGCCACATCCATTTCCTTCAATAGTCAAAACAAAATGAATACAGTACTTAAAGTAATAGGTTTTAAAATGTTTTCTGAGATGAAGTGCTAACACTCCAGAGCAAAGCATGACTGAATTCATGCTGTACTGCTGGAAAATTGGAGAGAAAGAACAATTGGGCTTAATGTATTTGGTTTGAATATAGACATAAGGCTGCTTGTATTAGTTTTATGATGTAGTTACTTATACACTGTTATATTACTTGCACAAAATCTTGTATCTGCAAACCTGAATTTCTGAGTTTTTTATGAGTTAGGAAATGGCATAAGGTGGCACTATAAAATATTGTCGTCTTTGGTAAAGCTCTCTCTACACATCAGATTATCTTATTGATTGTAAAGAAAAAAAAAGTGAACTTGTTTTCTTACCTTCCAGGAGACTAAAATATTTAGGAAGAAACAGGAGGGAAACAAAGCTACAAAGAACACAGTGAGGCTCATATTTCCTTTCCATAGGTAAAGTATTTTCTACACAATACAGGCAGCATGGTGTAGTTGTTTGAGCATTAGACTATAACCTGGAGACCAGGATTCAATTCCTTGCTCAGCCATAGAAACTCACTGAGTGATCTTAGATGCATCACACACTCTCAGACTCAGACAACCCCATGATAAGTTCACCTTAGAATTGCCATGTCAGAAATGACTTGAAGATACACAACAACAAAAACAATGCATAGCTTTATACATTTATTATGTATTTCCTTACTTGCTTTTTTAAAACAAATGCTAAACACCCCAAATGTTGTAAACATTATTCATAAGAGGTTTGCTATGGCCTCTTGATCATTTTTGTTGCCTTTCTGTACCCCTAAAAAAATGTAACCCTCTCCCCAGGGCCAGGTATAGGTAATACAAAAACTCTGGGGATGAAAAGACCATATAATTTTTATTGGTTGCTCTCAGTGTAGTTTTTGGCTTATTGCATGGCAGTCAGATCAGTGCATGCAACTGCCAGCAGATGTTCAATCTAGCCCACCCACTTGGAATTGTTCTATGCTTATAGGCAGAAAGTGTACAATGAGACAGATTCTCCTAAGGGAAACAGCTATAGGTAAGTCAGTCCAGCCCGGGACATGCAGAGACAATCCCAGAAGAGGAAGGGAGGTTCAGGGCAAGGTAATGACTGGTCCAAAGGTCATTTCAGAAAGCCAATAGGCCAGATGTCCAAAGCTGAAAGGGGATGAGACAAGGCAGCATTAAATATAGCCAATCTAGGGGTCAAAAATGGCAGACACACAGGAATATCAAGAGCATGGCCAGTCAAGGAGGTTGCATAATTATGAACAAAACAGATCACCTGCAGCTGCTAGGAGACTTATTGGCGGCTGCCTCTGGACACAGGAGGTTGGTGAGTCAGCTTCTTCAATTTAGCAGCATGTTTCTATGAAGTTTTTCCTTCTCTCGTCATTGGACGTCAAAGCTTCTTCAGCAACTGGCAAGTCCTTCTAAGCAGGCAACCCTTCAGCCGCTTCAGCCACGAGCTTCTCAGGTTTGGGGAAGGTGTTTTCTGAAGCCAGAAATTCCTCACAACATTCAGCATTGGATTCCTCAGATTCTAGAGGCTGAGTTATGATGGGGATCCACAGAAATGGGAGAAGTACCGGGTTTTTTTACAATATAAACTGTGTGCTTTGTGGCTGCTGCCTCCACATCTTACCCTCCCCAGGTTCCTTAAGAAAAAACCCTCCCCACCAAACCCAACCAAAAAGTTTTTGGATAGAAATGGTATCAGTACATCTGTCCTGAGCCCCATCAACATGCGGTTGCTCAAGGCTATGAATGCCTTGTTACTGGCTTAAGGGAAACAAATTCACAGGGGAGAGTGGGTGGGGACCAGACTCTGCTTCTCCTTAAATACCCAAGCGGTGGGCCTGTGGGGAAGCCACTTACAACCACACTGGGACCCATCCTCTTAAGCTGCTCAAGCAGCCTGGTTAGCCAGTCTGAATGGAAGCTTCCAAGTGCCTGTGCTGCACCACAGATACTGAGAAAACAAGAGAGTGGCTGGACCTGGCAAAGTTTGTTCCTACTCAAGACCCATCCCACAAGGTGCTAAGGAATATCCCTGGCAAATGCCCAAGCTTTCTTGCCACACGTAGTTTTCTATAACAGTTGGATGGTATTAGCGATTTTTTGTCTATTCCTTTCCTTATTATGCCCCATATGGAACTTTGCCTTTTTTTTTTTCTTTCTCTTTTCTTTCCTTTTCCTTTCCTTTTTGGAGTGGGGGTAGTCACATACTGGTTCAACAGTTTCACTCAGCTATCCTCTGCTACTGCAAGATCCCTTCATTGGCCAGTTGCCACCAGCTCATATGTCCATCAGTGTACACATGAAGCTGGGATCTTCTGCCTCAAATACTCATCACTTTCAATTTGATTACCTTGAACATCATGTGTCATTTTAATATCCATTCCCTCAGTACGAAAATCCTTTCAGAATCTTTCCTAATGCATTTTGTTTTGTCAAGGGATATAAAACCCTTGATTTCAATATTTCTCAATAAAGTATGCATTCTCTTCCAATATTTGCTTATATTGTGTTGCAAGAGTTTGTTTCTTTTTTTTTTACCAGTAAAATTGTTTGCTTTTCTGTTAGACATTTTCCTAAGGTTCAGCTTTATTTACGCATTTTACCTGATTTATATATTTTTTTAGACTGAAAATATATCCTTTCTCCAGAGATGGGATTCAAGGAGGCTTACAATAACTTTAAAAAGATTAAGCTAAAACATTAGTTTACAAAATTTAAAAAAAAGAATTAAACAGCAATATTATTTAAAATGATTAAAACAGTTAAAACATTAAATATCTAAAATATAACTTCAACTTCAATTTCAACATAAAAACACAGTTCACAGACACAGAAACACACAAACACAACTGCTCCATAATTAAAATTCAAAGACTTGCCCTGTTGTGCATATTTTTCTAATTGTGTGCACATTTGTACCACTGGCCTTTTAAAATGTGGTCAAAGCTTTGTGTACAGTTTTTTGTTTCTCCTGCAATGACTTTTAAGCCTTAAAAATGCATAAAATTGCAAGTTACAATCTATTTCTTCTTATTAGAGTCAAAGGAAGCAACAAGGCTGCTGGGATCAAGACTGTTAAATCTAATATGTTCTCTTTCTCTCTCTTTTCATTTGGTCTCATCAGACACTTGGACACTCACTCTCAACCCTAAGTCATTTACAAATAGGTTAAAAACAGCAATACAGATTCCCAAGCACTTCACTATCATATACCACCATTTATTCTAATTCTCTTTCTCCCTTTTTTAAACCCGTTTTCTACCCATAATGATGATGTTTCTTCTCGTCTCTCGACTGCTGAGTTTGCTCAGGAGTTTTGGCTGAATCAAAACTTCAAAAGGCTTTTGGAAGTCCAAGTAAATACAATTCAGTAATTAATTAATGTTAGCCCACTTCAGAAATCATTGAATGGATTCATGTGACCGATCACTTGTCATTATATCTGTTGTTGTTGCACTAAGAACTATATGGATGCAGACTTCAGAAAGTATAAACAAGACACTATAGTTTTTAATTAATTTATTAATTCATTCAAGTCCATTTCATTTTCTTCTATATAAGACTGTTTATTTTGCATATCCCAGTGAAATTTCCTCACAGAGAATTAAGCCCAACTGCAGAACTACTGCTGAGCACCATATATTTAAAATCACATGAAGATAAAAGATTTTTGAATCACAGCTTTGGCTTGAAGATAAAGGAATGGAATGTTAATACATTACTATGGCCCAAGTTTTTGTAAGCTTCTGTTACTTTAGATGAAATCAGTGTTGGCTGAAGGATTATATGCCAAGAAGGGGTCAAGCACAGCATGGTGTTTTTGGTTAGCGCTTCTTGCAGATTCTGACTTATGGCGACCCTAGGGCAAACATAGCACAGGATTTTCTTGGCAAGATTTGTTCAGAAAATGTTTGCCTTTGTCTTCTTCAGAGGCTGAGAGAATGTGAACTGCCCAAGGTCCAGTGGGGTTTCCATGGCGGAGCAGGGATTTGAACCCTGGTCTCCAGAGTCATAGTCCAACACTCAAACCATTATACCATACCGGTTGTCTTATACTTCCAGCACTTCTGTAACACAGATAAGCAAAAGTTCTGGAAATAAAGTCTCTTCCACCACCTCCCTGACAGATGAAGTATTTTAATCATATTTGACTCTTGTAACAACTCTGCTGAGAACTTATTGCAGTATTAAGGATGATACACAGTGTGCTTGGAACACTGTCATTTCATATGATGAGGTCTTGTTAAAACAAAACACCATCATGTTATAAACTTAGATGTGATGACATATAAAACCTTTCTCCATGACGATATAGCTACAGAAACTCCTATTCAAAAGAAACAGAATCTTTCATCTCTCCTAAAAGTGTCCGCATTTATGTCATGGTGCCATTGTTGGAGACCTCCACAGAGGGTGAAATTAAAACCCTCAGTAGACTCTAAGTCCTCTGGGGTTCAAGATATCCCTTATACTGAGGTAGAATACCCAAGGTTTTGGACTATTTCCCAGTCCAAGAAATGAAGAATAAGAGAAACTCAGACTAGACAAAAGGTCCTCAGGTGGCATGTGAGACTCTAAGGGAATAGGTTGTGCCTGTGAGGGCAAGCCTCTGCTAAAAGAGAGACCTAAGGCTCATGTCTGAGCCTTTGCTAGCAAGACTGACAAACCAAGACTCAATGTTGGGAAGAAACTGTCTGCATTCAGCTGGACAACTAAATACTTCTTTTAGAATTCTTGTCTACTGCTTCACTGTGAATGACCCTGGGATATACTTTAATGTGAGTTTTTCTCTTCTGCTTCCCTAATTGTTTGATATTGGGCCTTAAGAGCTCTCTATTTGGATCTAATGGTGCCTGGTAGGAACAAAATCTGTTCGCCTGGACTCCACCCTGGCATGTCCTTCCTAAAGTGATACTAAGTAATTCACTCAATTGGTCACACACATATATAGATTCCAGAGGGAAACAGTGTAGGAATATTTGGTAACTGTATGAGGCAGAGTGCAGCATAGCCAGTGCTATGTGAGGTTTGGTAATAAACAGGAGAAAAAAATACTCAAGATTCTCTTGTAAAGTAAAAAAAGGAAAAACCTACATTTACTGCTCTCTCAAGCAAAAGTCATAGTCAGCCTCCCTTTGCTCAGCTCTCTTGAGTCTCCACCTTGTTTGTGGGCTGATTGACACAGACTCCAAAGCATCTTCAGAATCAGATCCCTGTTGCCCTAAAGAAGCAGGCAGAGGAACGTCCAAGCCTGCTTGGTCCATGGCAGCAGGGGGAACTCTTGAGCTGCAGGACTCATCTCCAGCCAGAGCCCCAGGGACCAACAGCTGCTGCTCCTCATCTCCACCCTGAGCAACAGGGGCCAACAGCTGCTGCTCGTCATCAGCAGCTCTGACAGGGGCTTCAGTTATCACACCTCTGCAGACAGGCAGGAAGCAAAAAGCTTGAGAGCATAGACAAAGAAAGAATCCGAGAGGTGAAACAAAAGGCCAGGGATGCTTTTCAAGAGCTCCTTTTCACTAATCTGTACAAACGTTGATGCCTCTTTGCTTCCATCACAAAGGGCTGCACAACTAATTGATAAGAAAGATCCAACATGCAAAAATGCAAAGGCACTCAATACTATGTTCCATGAAACAGCCTATTTAAAATTTGGAAAAAAAAAAACAGTTTGACTGACTTGTTTCAAGTCTATTTTTTCAGCCTCGACTGTCCAGATTCTTCAGATTACCTCTCTTCTGGCCAAAAGAAACAGTGAGTTGCCTTCTAGGCAGGTGCAGAGCCCCCTCCTCTCCATTCAACATTTTTTTAAAAAGTTTTTTTTTTCTTCAAAATTAAATGTAGATTTCCGACTAGATCTATATTTGTGTGTGGTTGTGTGGGCAGTTGTTTTTGCCTACTCCCAGTAAGGCAGATTATGGAATAGGGGCTACGGAATAGGATGCCCAGGTTTCAGCTATGGCCAAGAGTGCCTTTGCACAGTTAAAACTACTAAACCACCTTCGTCTGGTCCTGTGGATGTCAGTTCTGTCTGTGATAACAAATGCCTTGATTACAACCCTGTGACAAGCTCTTCCTTCTCCCAGATTGGCATGGCAGTTCCCAATCTGATAAGACACACTGTCTTTGCCATACAGTTCTGCCTTCCCCCTTATAATACCATCATTGTGTAAAAGAATGAGGGTTTTCAACGTTTATTCAAAACTCCTTAATAATTTTATGGTGGCATGTTTTCTGTGTTATTTTATGTACAGTATACAATTCGACTGAGTCAGCATTTACAAAAATAAACTGTAACATTTTTTAAGACAACAATAGGAATAAAGTATTAGTGTTATATGTTGTGTTTATGTAGTGTTTATATTAGTGTTTATATGCATTTATAGGAATAAAGTATTAGTGTTTATATGTTG
The DNA here is from genome assembly GCA_030412105.1 of Cyclura pinguis. Classification (NCBI taxonomy): domain Eukaryota; kingdom Metazoa; phylum Chordata; class Lepidosauria; order Squamata; family Iguanidae; genus Cyclura; species Cyclura pinguis. The sequence continues at coordinate 241,771,970 of CM059599.1, read as the reverse complement.
TGTTTATGTAGTGTTTATATTAGTGTTTATATGCATTTCCTCAGTGCACTTTTTAGACAGTTCAGTTATATCTAATTAGACTTTCATATAAAGCACAAGTATCATATAAGAGTCCTTTGGCTCAACTCACACTCTCTGACCCAATTCTACTAAGGTTCAATTGCTCTTCTGCCTGTCACTAGGCTTCCACTGAGAATTAAACCTCCCAGCACAGCCACACTCTTCAACTGTCTGAGGGACTCTGCTCCCTAGCTCCTTGCTAGGTCCTCACTGAAGCAGTACCCACAGGTACTTGGCTTCACATAACTTTTTCTCTTAGCCACAAATCCTTCCCACACACTACTGGGCTGGGTTTCTCTCTTGAGGTGCTATCTTGGTTCCTTAGCAACCTGCTTCCAGGTTGTACTGGCACCTCAGATAGCCACAGCCCTCAAATTCCATCACAATCCCTTTAAGATTACTGTAAAGCACTTTCTGTGGAGCTGCATTTGGAAATAGTATCGAAACTTCAGTGGGTCCAAAATGCTGTGTTCAGGCTGCTGACCGGGGCTGATTGTAGGGAACATATAACCCACCACTGAAAAAGCTTTATTGACCACCGGCCTTTTTCCAGTTAGAATTCAGAATGTTGGTTATGAACTTTAAAGTTGTATATGACTTAGACCTAAGCTAAAAGACCATGTCTCCCTTTATGAACTGTTCCAAATTTTAAGATCTTTGGCTTTCTCCCAGTTCCATCACCATCACTGGTACATTTGTTGAGGACATGGGAAAGTGTCTTCTCAGTGGCTGCTCCCAGGCTATGAAACTCCCTTCTGTGGGAATGTCAGTTGGCCATCTCTCTTTGCACTGACTTTATTATTTAGCCAGGGCTTTGGTGTTTAAATTACAATGCAAAAGGCTGTTCTGAATGTGTTGTGCTGCAATTTTTTATTATTATTTTTAAAAATTATGTTTTAAATATGCTTTAAGCTGTTTTAACTATGTGCTCTTTAATAAAATTGTCTAATTGTTTTTTAAACTTTTGTAAATAAGAATTTAGGTCAACTTTGTTTTAAATTTTAGTAATTGTAATTTTTTAAAAATATAATTGTTCTGAACCCCTTGCTAGGAGAAATAAAATAATAAAATAATGAATAAATACTCTGAAATCAATCCCAGGAAATTCAATGATGCTACTCTGAGTGGACTGTATCTTTGCATCCCAGTAGTATTATTATCAATATGATTTCCCATAAAATAAACTAAATATGACCCAGCTCTGTTTTCTGAATGCTAACAAGAGTATTAAGTATAACAACTAAATAACTTAATTTGTACAGAGAACTATAAATGCTATGACCTGTACCTCATGCAGAAAATAAGTCATACATTTAAGAAAAGGGCAGGTATCAGCCAGGTCAAAGGATGAAAGATTGTGAGTTGAGATAAAATTTTTAGAAACACTAGTCAGCTTAACTGTCTGCAATTCTAATGTTCTGTAGACTACTCTGTGTAAAAGTTGTTTGTTATGCAGTCATCACATTCATGACAATTGTTCTCTTCTTTTGAAGACTGGTGTGGGTTTGGGGTTTTTTTGGGTTTTTTTTTTTTTTTTTTTGATATGTCAGAGGAAAAAAAACATATTTCAGCCTGTGATCTTTCTGAAAATTTATCTCTGAGAGTGGAACTTACTGCTTAATTTAGAAAAACTCGGCATTCCAACAGACAGGCAAAAGGACTCAAATCATTACAGATGGTTCCCATATACTTGATAAATGTTATTCACCTAAACCTATATATACAAGAACCCTATAGTTAAAAGACAAAACTGTTTTTATTGCAAAATTCATCAAGGCATGTTCACACATAGAACTCCTGTCTTTTCGTCCACTTGTGTTCTCAATCCTTGCCAGACTAGCACAACTGCTTCTCCAAAGAGTTCTCATGGTTGTTGTTGTACGTCTTCAAGTTGTTTTCAACTTATGTCAACCCTAAAGTGAACCTATCATGGGATTTTCTGGGGCTGAGAGTGTGTGATGTGCCCAAGGTCACCCAGCGGGTTTCCATGGCTCAGCAAGGAATCAAACCATGGTATCCAGAGTCATAGTCCAACATTTAAACCATTACATCACACCGGCTCCAAAGAGACACACATCCAAACAAGCTTTTCTTCTATCCTCAATCTTGTTTCCACATTTCCTCTTCTAACTGATCCATTACACTTTCCTCTATATTCTATTTTCTGTATTGTTCTTTCTTCATAACTCTTTCTCTTCTCTACTGTTTCCTCGGATTCTTGTTTCTGTATCAGTTTATTCTGCACTCTTCTTTCAAGCATCCAGTTCTAACATCCCTGTGATTCCCCGCTCCCAGTAACTGCTTTGCCTCTTTCAGATTTCCCTACATTTGCACATGCAGCTTCTCTTATCTCTAGGGATTCCATGAAGCTTTCATCCAGCTAGACTGCAATTGTATTCACACCAAAATATGTGAAGAATAAATCCATGGTGTAGGTGGAACAAGGACTGTACCAGCTGCATAACCTTCAAGTGTTTATCTAAAAGTCAACATGTAGGTTCTGTTATGGTCTTGGATTAATCCACTTGATTTTGTTCTATTAATAAGTCTTCCATTTCATTTCCCTGAAAAACTAGATACTGAATATTCTATGACAACATACTAGCTTAGTTTTACATTTCTCTACAAAATCCTCTAGAAAACTGCAGTACTGAATTGTTTGATAACTTTCAAATATGGGGTGATCAAAGAAAAGCAATTGATGTTATAATTCGAGGCTAGTATTATACTTTTTGATACTAAAAACAAGAACATGGTTGAGGAAATATGATAAAAGTTTTTTTAAAAAATGCTCAGCTTTCTTTCTTTTTCTTTCTTTTTTGCATTTTACAGATGTTTTTGTAGTGCATTTTACTGTTTTTCTTCAGCCTTGTAGTGAGCAAAGCAGAGGAAAGGAAGCTAGGGCTATCAGATAACAAAAACTCTTCATATATGCTTGTACTGGCATCTGAAGGAGCAAATTTGACCTAAAGAAATCTGCCTATTTCTTTATTTTTATAGATGTTTAATTTGTACCCATATATAGTGTTTCTATGCATGTAAGATGTACCTGTGCCTGCACAGTGAATGGCACTGAAGGGGAAGGTACACTTTCAATGGCCTCCAGGGATAGAGAGCAGAGGTTGTCAGGTGAGGTGCTCAGCACCTGGAAGGTGCATGTGATGAGGGCAGAGCTAAAGCCTACTTAATGACTGGCTGCCATTTCACATGCCTCTTTGGATCATTGTAATGAGTGACCAAGCAATGAGTGTTGAGCACAGTGATTTGAGGTTGGGACAGGTCACATGACACTGTCAGATTGATTGGCACTGTTTAATTTTAATTAGTTTATTTTTCTATTTTATTTTTGTGATTTATGCAATTTGGCCCGGCCTGATTGGGTTCAGGGAATGGGGTTTCAGCCCAATGCCAGGCTATGAGTGGGTGTTTTTCTTGGGGGTTTGGGGAGTGTGGGGAGTGTGGAATGGTGATGTGCCCTTGGTTGCCAGGAAGGCCTGGGAATCAATGTGTTTGGCCTTGATCAAGCTGTATGTCCTTCAGACAGAAGTGGGGCTTCCACAGGTTTGCTAGACTTCTAATTGGCCATGTGGTCAGACTGTGGAGATGTAATCAGTGGCCTTGGTTGGTTCCCTGGCTGGCTAGAATGCACTGGGCCCATGCCTCTTCCTCTTACTGACTTCAGGCTCAGGGTGCTGATATGCTGCAAGATGAAGCTGAGATGGTTCAGATACCTAGTGATGAAGTTGAGGTTACTGAGCACAGTAACCTCAGTAACCTCAGGTTGCAGATGAGTCTGATGACCTCTCAGTCCCTGTACCAGACAGATCTACGGGTGAGGCATCTGGATCTCCTGAATGGCTTCAGGGTGTGGAATAAGCCCTTGGGTTAGAAGGCCACTGAGAGTTCTAGGGGAGTTTAAGGTTTGGTGGCTTGTGGTTCTTCCAGGCCAGAACTTGGGCCAGATATATTTCCTTGCTCTATTATTCACAGATGTCACTTTAGAGTCCTTATTTGCAGCAGTGGTCTGCTATTCTTCAAGGTGCTGCTCAGCAGCCCTCTACCAGTGCTTATGTTGGGGTACTTATGGCGTCCCCCCTTTTAGGGACCCGGACATGCACTTGGGAGAACATTTGACTCAGAGTAGGGTGGACAAGATTTTGCGGGGGGATTTTGTTGATGGTTTTTTTCTCTTCTATAGAGAGTCTGAGAAGAAGGATTGCGAGGGTTTGCATGAAAAGGAGAGAGATGAAAACATATAGTGGATTGAACATAGAAGTTATCTGGATCTTTTTACACACACACACACACACATATATATCTATATATACCTATATCTATAGATATATCAGGTACAAAGGTATAATTGCAATGGTACAGCCCTGGAGAATGTATTTGTTCATCCAGTATATAGATCTCTTCCATAGGGCTTATGTTAACTCTTCAGGACCTGTGTAGTCGTCCTATGATGAGGCTTTCAGGACAAAGGCTCCCACAAATCCCATCTTAGAATCATAGAGTTGGAAGAGACCCCAGGGGCCATCGAGTCCAATCCCCTGCTATGCAGGAACACTCATCAAAGCATTCCCAACAGATGGTCATCCAGCCTCTGCTTAAAAACATCCAAAGAAAGAGACTCTACCACATTCCAAGGCAGCATATTCCACTGCCAGACAGCTCTGACCATCAGGAAGTTCTTCCTGAGGTTCAAGTGGAATCTCCTTTCCTGAAGCTTGAATCCATTGCTCCTTGTCCTAGTCTCTTGAGCAGCAAAAAACAAGCCCACTCTCTCCTCGATATGACATCCCTTCAAATATTTAAACATGGCTATCATGTCCCCTCTTAACCTTCTCTTCTGCAGACTAAGCCATTCCTCATAGGGCATGGTTTCCAGACCCTTCACCATTTTGGTCACCCTCCTCTGGACATGTTCCAGCTTGTCGATATCCTTCTTGAATTGAGGTGTCCAGAACTGGACACAGTATTCCAAATGAGGCCCAACCAATGCAGAATAGGGTGGTACCATTACCTCCCCTGATCTAGACACCATACTCCTATTGATGCAACCAAGAATCACACTGGCTTTCTTGGCTGCCTCATCACACTGTTGACTCATGTTCAGCTTATGATCTACCAAGACTCCTAGATCCCTTTCACATATATTGCTATCCAGCCATGCACCTTGAGGTGGGATCAAATGTATTCAGAATTGTGGATGCAGCTTATGACTCCTGATCGACCAACTCTAGGTGAGAGGTGATACAGCAGCAATGTAATGCACAAGCTACAGGTGGGAACTTCTGTTAAGGGCCAGGAAGCTGCCAGTGGTCAGAGTAAGCTATGTTGGCAATCTGGAGTACAGGGTGCTTGTACATGCCAACCTTGCAAATTCTAGAATGAGCACTCAAGCTGCAGTGGATCACATTCCTTTTGGAACTTTCTGAAGAGAATAGGTTCAGATAGATTAAAAGAACAGCAGTCACCTTCAAAAGGGCCCAAGCCCAGTTAGATTGACTAGGCTTGAGGTCCTTTTGCACCTTACCCTGACGGGGAGCCAGAAAGTTATTTGAAGATAGGGTTTAGGAATGGTTTTTGGATCCCATTTCAAGGAATTTTTTTTTTTAAAAAAATACCTTATTTTTCTAAGATTCATTCAGTGATTGGTTTGGAGACTGTCATTGCAACAAGATTCATAAAGAGGAGGTTGGAGGAAGAGTACTTGGCCCTCAAAGGTCCTTCCCTAAACTGCAAACCCCAGGGTTCCATACGATGTTGAAAGTAGAATAATAGAACTATAAAAGTCTAGTGCAGAAATTGCCTTAGTCACCTGTGCCTAATTTGAAGGCTTCACATTTAAGAGTGATTCCCAAGAAGGTGTCTGCTGAATACACAGTTATCCACCATTTCTCTTACCCTAAAGGGGAATAGATTAATGACTTTGTTCCTAAGGAACTTTGTGTGGTGTGCTACTTGCCCTTTGACAGGGTGATTCATAAGGTATGCAGGAATGTGGTTGGGGCAGAACTGGCAAAATGTGGTATTAAGTTGACATTTTCTCTTCTTCCTGTTCCTGTGATTTTGAGTTGAAGGCTTGTTTTACATGGACTGTGCCTTTCCTATACAGTGGTCAATATCATGTTTGCTTTGAAAAGTTTAGTATTTCTCTTGATTAGATCCTTGAGTGGGTCAGGGCAGAAAGGCATAGTTCATTACCTTGATGATTTTTTGGTTTGTTTATTGACAAAGCTGGTACAGGGCAAGGTGGTTTTATGATACAGGAATTTTCATTGACTGAGGAACTTAGCATATGAGAGGATGAAGGGCCTTAGTACTTGTTCAGTTTACTGGAGTATCAAGATCGATAATATTGAGCAGCATCATAAGCTCCCTGGGGGAAAACTGATTGATTTAAACAACAAGGTGTCTGTATTTTGGGGACATAGCAAGGCCACTCTTTGAAAGTTCCAGGAACTCACAGGCCACTTGAATTTTGACTGTAGAGAAGTAGCTCTTGGAAGGGTCTTCTTGCAGCATCTCTGTGATGCTATTGCTGGTGAGCATAAACCTTATCATAGAATTAAACTTAAAATGGAAATTAGGGAGGATTTGAAGATTTAGCAAAAATTTCTTGTATCCTTTAATGGAATGTCCTTCTGGAGGGATGATTTGCATCTTCATGACACATTGCAATACTGGTATTAGTCCTGAAGGTTCAATATGGGAGATTTTTAGGATGCACAAGGCTTTGGAAGGGTGTTCCCGGTGAAAGGGCTGCATTGTAGATACAAGGAATCCTTTATCTTAAATGTCTGTGGCTGTGTGGCCTGTGATTTGTACCTTTGACTATGAGGCTGTTCTTTTTCATGCTGCAGCATTGAATGCTTTCTTTGGAACTTTGTTGAGTGAATGAATTGGTCACATTGTCCAAAAGGGATGTCTTGGACAGAGCCCCGGCTCTTAGTGATTTAACTGTGTCTGAGCATCAAGCAGTTTTAAGAATCAGGAATTCCAAGACAGATCAGAAGAGTGTGAGAGTAAACTGCTCTGATCCAGCTTTATGTCCAGTTCATGCCTTGAAATTTAATACACATCTCCAGGGATTTAGCCCTTGGTTATTTGTTTGTTACACTGATTTTTCACTCCTCACTAGATATCAGTTTTGGAATGTCACCTTTACAGAGTTTGGGCCTGCAAGGACTTAAGTTTTGCATTCATCCCTTCAGGACTGGGGGTGGTTATACAGCTTTTGCTATGAGCCTGTGCCCACAGCCCATTCACTGTTTTCAGGTGGTATGTGTGTCCTCTCCAGTTCTGATAGTTGTTTTTTACTAACATTGTTGTTTTCCTGTTAATTCCTAGGTGCTATCCGAGTCCTGACGGATGGGCCACTTTCTTGGACATCCCAATATAGTCATTCATTGGCCATAGCCATACAAGGCTTATGGTGTTCACTTGCTGGAAGAAGGAAATTTGATTTTCATGGGGGAATTGCAAGAGGGGTGAGCTCCCTATTGGCTGGTCTGGTGGTGGAAAGGGACTAAACAGACACTTGCCCCTCGCCCATAGCAGGTATCAGTAATGGTAGGTCTCCCGAATGGCCTCTTTAGGTCCTGCAACCTGCAGGGTGGAAAAGGAGTCTACCCTTGAAACTGACCTGGGGGTTTGCTCTCATTTATAGAGTGAGGAGTGCCTTTCAGTACCATTGGGGATCACCCCAAGTGATTGGATTACCCTTGGGACTCAGGTGTTTCACCCAGGGGAAGGCTAAGGAGGTTGCCAAGGTGTGACACCTGGCCTCAGCTGGATATACATCAGGTTGCTCCCTTCTCTTGCTCATTTCCACATTCAATACAGATTAAATAGGTTATAGGTCAAATAAAATAGCTCTTATTTAACCCAACTCTCTGTGTCTTATCTTGTTATTGCATGGCTGGTCATTAAAAAATGAAACAGTGTTGTGCTTGTGTGTGTGCACATGTTGTACACACATGTGTATAATACTGCAGATGTAATGTCTACAGCACTATATACAATATGTATAGTATCGCATTATACGATACAGACAACATGTATGTATAGTATGTGGAAAAACACCCTCGGGAATTCTTTTCCTCTCTCTTAGGTAAATATTATACTCTGGGTGTGGGGGAGTTCTTCCCCAACTCACTTCCAAGTGAAACCATCTTTTGAAAAAATTTAATGAACAAAATCCAAATGATTAATGTGCATGAATCATCACACTTTTGACTGAAAGTGCTGGAAGAAATTCTATTGCTAAAGGGATACTCTTAGCTTAACTGTCCATTTCTCAAACGTATTTGACCAAGTAATGAATCAGCGTTCACAGCAAAAGGCACTTCAAGGATGTTGAATGTCCAAGTAGAGACAAGTAGCACTAGGCAATGCACATGAAAAAAAAAATCTGGGCAACTAGACTATACCCATCAAGCACCCACCTTATTGGTAATATCTATTGGGGTACACACAGCAGGCAAAATTCAGTAATATCAATTAGCCATTATTGAAATAAAGTCCTCAAAATGTGCTTGAGGACCATCAACATGGCAATAGATATAAAAATACACAGAGCTAAAACCACATGTTTCCAGAGTGTTCTACAAGTGGAAGATCTTACTGTGATTCAGACATTCTCCTGTAGGATTAACTACAGTTCCTTCTTTGAAATCCCCCTTCTCTCTGGTTCAAGCACCATCACCATTCTGTTTGCCAAAATTCTCTAGAGCAAGTGTGGGAAAGTGTAGTCTCTAGATCTTTTGAGGTTCCCTTTTTTGTACCCCAAGTCCCCAGGAGTGTCTGGAACTGCCCAGACTGCTCAGGTACAGGTTTTGCTTGATCTCCCACAGACTAAACCTCCCCAACTCTCAACCCTATGAGATCAAAAATGATAATTTCATCTGATCTTTTTTTTTTTAAAGTGTGGCCCTTCGGAGAATGTGCAGCAGTGAAAAACTGAACTTTGCCTCATCCTAGTTGTCCCCCCTTTCTGTCCTATACAATGCACTTTGGAGTTCTGATTGCCAGGTATTCCCTACTGCTGATGTGAAGAATATTCTCACAGAAAAAAAAAACCTGCAGTGTAAGGGCCCGCTTTGAGGATCCCTGATACTGCTAAAGTCTGGATGGGCACCATACTCAGTTGGCACTATGTTTATTTGATAACAGAATTAATTGACCTTGGTATCAAAACTCAAGCCTGTGAAGTGACTGAAAGATCAAACCGGGCAAAGGATGTTCTGACAGTAAATGTGTGAAAGAAATGAGAGTCAGCCTAAAATACTTAAGGTAAGATTAGGTTTCTTGCCAGGCACAACAACCAACGCCCTGCGGATGATTGATTTAGGCAGAAGCAAGACATCCACACCAAGCCAGAAGCCCACCAGATTTACTCCGATCCGTTTATTACTCCAATCTTTGCATTCTTCAACCCTCACTCGTGATTGGATTAACCATCATGTCCTTGTCAATCAAACACTGTGCACATTAACAGGCGACTAGACCATTGTTAGGACAAAGGTCCCCTGCTGTTTCTCACCTGGGAACTTCCCTGCCACAGGCCATTTTTCGGGTACACATACCCCTGATTTTAGGCTCGCAACTCACAGCTTCTCACCACTTCTGAGTGTCACTCTATCCATCCAATTCCCAATCCAAGAACTGCCCTTGGGTCCAGCACCCGAGCCACCTCATCCTGCTCTCCACTCCTCGTCTGATCTGGTAAATATTGCCCAAACCCTTCACAGTCACTCTCTCATTTTCCTCCCTTTCTCTTGGTTAACTCTTGTTCGAGCATGTGTATGTGTGGATCTTTGTACGCATGTGTGGATTTATTGCATTAATCACAATTCTGATTTCTCTACATCGCTGTGTGGGCTGAGTCTTTCCTGCAGGTGCCCGCAGGCATTGGTAGCAAGCCTCCTCTTTGAGCTAATTAATTCCCCCACCTTTGCAAGGAGGTACTGGTGTAACGGGGTGGCCCTTGTGGCACCTACGTTTTGAGGTAACAGCAGTATCCTTAGATGTTTCAGCCCTGTTCAAGAACATAAACACCAGCACCGTTCTACATCAACAGCAGTAGTAACAGAAGGAAAAAAAAAACTTTGCAAAATTTTCATCCAAAGATGTCCTAAGACATAAAAGTCATTTTAAAAAATGCACCAAAATGTTTATAAGCTCACTCAGTAGGGAGAAAATTGTTTTTCTAAAAAAGGAATATTCACGTGAAAGGACAAAGATTTATGTATATTATTAATTACCCTGAGGTGTGTTAGTTACTTCAAACTCGTGCGAGGAGTGAATGTTCAGTTACCTTTCCCAATAATCATCTAATCTCCTCCTCCCACACTGATACTATCTAAAGGTAAGCCAGTCCTCTAGTTAAAATGATAGTGAAATGAAAGAGCATGCTTGCAATAGCTCTGGGACTTGATTTCTACTATCACAATGGACTCTGTGGTAGTGCAGTAATACCACTAATGTCAAGTCCATTTTTCTAGGTTGCCCATTTGACAATAATCTTCTTGCATAGTGCTACTCAAAGTGGTGGTCCCTGAACTAGTGCTGGTCCCCAAGCCATTGGCTGCCAGTCCTCTGAATTCCCAGGAAAGGAAGAAACATTTGTAGCCAATGGATACAAATATGATGCCAGTCCCTGGCACACTGGCATGCATGCATGCATGCATAAATATTTTTAAAAAATGCTGGTCTACCACATCAGATAGCCTGAGAAGCATTGTTCTAATATACAATTTGGTGTTAAATGCAGCAATACAGAACCATACTGTGAATGCAGTTAGAAAGAATCAAAAACCTGGATGTCATTGTTCTAAAAAACTCTAGCATGTTATTTTTTCAAACAAAAAGAAGGCGGCAGAAGGAACAAAGGCTGTGTTTTTCAGTCAGGTGAAGAGGGCAGCAAGAGTGCAATACTAAACAGTCAACAGATGGCAGGGTCAGTGGGAAAGCAACACCAGGTGATCAACAGATGGAGAAGTCAGCAGTGGGATAACATCACGTAGTTGGCAAGTGGTGGCAGCAGTAGAAACCCTTCAACACTGACTTCTCAACATGGCATTAATAATACCTGTTAGAATTTGTATACATTTTGAGGAAGACGGATGTCTGCAGGAATTACTGTTAATTTTAGCAAGTCATTTAGTATTGTCAAAAGTCAACCACTTCCCTCGTGTTAAGCCTTTTATATTTTATTCAATCGTGCATTGATAAGCAGTTAAGTGATGGGAGGTCTTTGAAATATAAAAGCATGGAAAAATGTATCAAGAACTTTTTCTCAAGACTACAGTTGAAAGAATCTATGGCTTGTCTGATTAAGCTACTATCAGGACCACAATCAGGAGCTGAAGGAAACTGAAGAGAACGTAGAGGAAATGAACCGGAACACACATATACACACACAATAAAGGTTGGGGGGGAGAGATTACATTGCTAGATACATTCTACTGATCCCCACTACCCTCTGACAACAAGGAAATGGCTGTGTTGTGGGAGTAGCACTGCTTACAAAATGGTTCGGGAGGAGAGATCAGAAGGCATAGCTATGTGATGCACACATGTCTCCCAATGTAGCATCTCAGCTGATATTTCAATAACCTTGGATTTCCTAAGATAGTTTCAGAATTTGCAAAAAAAAAAAAAAATCCAATTTGGTGGAAGCTATATTGGTTCCCGGTCTACCCAAAAGAAACTAGGATGCTCCTGTGATGTAGATAGAGAACTGGGGAAATGATATATGTGTGCAAAGAAAATTGTGTATGATTGTAGGATACATTTCGTCTTCCCTTTCCTGGCTTCCAGAATTCTACCTTGTCCAGAGAAGTTAACTGGACAAAAATAGTTAGTGCAGGAATTGCTTACAAACCATGATCTGAAACCATGGCTTGAAGAGTCAAGTCAAGGGTTTGATTGTAGAGTTGGACAACAACATAATTTATGTGTGTTTGCATAGCAAAGGATATCTGCATTCCCCCTGTAAACGAGGGTAAATCATCCAAATGCCTTCTAGCTCAGAAGTGAAATATTGTACTGCATGACAACAAATAAAAGGCAGAATAACATTTAAAAAAAATACATCCATGTTTCTGCAGCAATGAGAAGAGTTAAAAACAAGAATTGATTTCACTTTTTCATTTCCATGAATCTATATATATCACATATTTCACCTCTGTGACAGTTTGTCTAATTGGAAACTAGCCATTAATTCAGTCAGTGAATAACCAATTTGCATTTCTGTCAAAAACTAGCATGAAGAAAATCCTGAAACAGTGGCATTATTTCAACACCTCTTTTTGCCACTGACCTCTTTTCCTCACATGTTGCCCCATTAATCCTTTTCCTGGGGAAACTGGGCCAACCATCTGTATACAAAATGCTGTCCTTCTCACAGTCAGACTTTTATTATTATCATTATTAACTAAATATGGCAAGTAGGAAACATAATTATGTCTCATGGAATACCAATCACCTTCACTGTTTTTGGTAAACAAACTAGAGATGCTACAAAAATAGTAACTAATTGATCTCCTGGTTCATTTTCATATTTTTAAGTGGGTTTCCAGGAGAGGGCCACAATATTATCTTCATTTGAATCTGAGCCCTTGAATAATTTTGGCAAATATTGCCACAGCAGAACAATAAAATCATCTAATTTTTTTCAGCTAATTGCATCCACATGATTACGGTCACTCCCTCTACCTTATTCAGATTGCTAAATATTCATGCTTGAAATAAGTTCAGGTGCAAGTAAAGGAATCCATATTGTGATATAAGTTGCTGATTTCTGTTTAGGTATGTAACTGCTCACTGAGATTCTTCTCAAAGGTAGCAAAAAGTGATTAAAGTAATTTTCTTCCCACTGCAAGAAACTCTTCAAAACCTGCAGTTTTTGAAAACTATTTGCAATTCAGGCCTCATTCTGTGAAATATTTGGAAGGATTTTCTGCACGGGAAACACCTTTTTTTGCACTGAAAATAACACTTCAATGCAGAAGTATTAATGCCTGCACAGAAAATTCTGTTTTCTGGGAAGAACAACAGGATATGATGTTTTATATGCAAATGAACCTTGTGAAAAATTTACACAGAATAAACCTTCCATTATAACATTTGTGTGTGTGTGTGTGTGTGCGTGTGTGTGTGGGGGTGAAAACAACATTTTATTAGCAGGAATTAACATTTTTTCATTGAAATATTATTTTCCATCCAGAAAATGCTGTGTCCTGTACAGAAAATGCTGTTTATTGTGGAAAACAACCACATGTGAAATTTTGTGCAGAGTAAGTTCCAATCTGCTAACATTGTCATCAGTCCGGGATTCTTCTCATCAGGGTTTCTCAACATGCAGAAAACATGGGGTTTTTTGAACATTTTTTAAATACGTTATAATATTCTTTCCATCTCTACTTCTGTTTGGCAGCTCAGCTGACCATATGTCCCTGTAAAATGATTTACTTCACTCTCCAGTGCATATATCTTGGACATCTAAGCTTTGCAATGCCCAGTCCAGACCTCAGACATCTTTAGCTTTGCTCCTGAAGATTTCTTAAATGGAAACTTTAGAACAATAAAATCTGAGATTTCATGAGTGTGAAATATATCCTGCCACACTATTGGGTAGACAGCCATTAAGAGAATAGCAGGTTCTTTGTTACAAAAATAATCAGTGTTGATTTAAATTTATTTTGAGGTGACATTCTGCATAAAGAACTTGAAACCCTGTTGATTTGCTGAGCATCCCCAACATCAGCTTCACTAGCTAAAATGAACTTAAATGGAGAAAACAACAAACAGAATGTTCAAGAATATTTGCATAATTTCCCTACTGTTTATCTTGGATTTTGCTGAAACAAAGCTGTAAGACAGAGATAACATTTCACTTCACTAAGGATTAGAATTTAGAACACAGTGCAGATATTAATTCTGTGTCTGGACTACTTCCAATCTATGGTAACTTTCAAGGAAAAGATTCAAGGGCCCCAGTCTCTCATTATCTTCAGATCTACGTAACTGGATTTATAATGAAGAACCCAAATAAACGGTGGAGATAATTTTGAATGTTGAATATAAAGTATGTAATTACAGATTAGCAGCTTTCAAATGCTGACCAGAAATTTGCCTAGTTGAACTTCCTATTCAGGTACAACCCATCAAATAAGCCATCCTAACATATTTTCTGTTATCAGGGTGTGATTAGTATAGCTGCAAAGAGTGATAAGCATAGGTATGCTGAAGAAAGTAAAGCAGCAAAAACTTCTAGGATTGGTTCAGATGTTTAAAAATCCTCCACAGCAGCCCAGAGGATCAGGTCCTATGGGGGAATTAATATCTGACCCAGAGCTTGAAAAAGTTACTCTCAGTAGTTTAAATAGATGCTAGCTCCAACTGGGGAATGCTCATTACATCAATTTCTCAATGGTAGGTCAACAGTTATGCAAATCTACTTGATTCAACAGGTCTATTTTCATTGGGATTAGAAAATGGGTTTAGATATTGTATGACAACTCCTTGAACACTCTAGCTAGCATAGCCAGTGTCCATAGTGGGTGCATGATTCTGAAATCTATTCTGATCTGGCACACCAAAAAAATTCAGAGTTACACAAAATTCTGTGTAACTTGCCCGAGGTCTCTTAATGGGTTTCCATGGCCAGACAGGGCCTCAGGCTCTGATTTCTTGGAGTCCTAGTCCAACATTCAAACCATTACCTTACAAGAAATTTCAAAGTAGCAAATAAAGGGAAAATATATTATGTAGAGGAAGATTGTAAAAAAGCAGTCTACTATCTTCTAAATCTTGGCAGCAATTCAAAAACAAGACAATTTTAATGTTTTTCTGTACTATCATTGCTTTAGCTTTGAATGGCTGGAATCCTTGTAACATGTGGTTGAAATGACTTGGCATTTAGAGATCTGTGGACCAACTTCAAGAATGTCTTTATTGACAGACTTCTGTCAGTCAAATAAAAATGATTTCTGAGACTGCAGCAGCTGTAGCATAACAACAGGATTGATGGAGGGCACAAATGTCTAAGTTATTCCCTAGAGTTTCTTCTTCCTGACTGGCATTCTGTTGAATGCCTTCAAAACGACTCAGCCTTGAGCAGCAAATTTCAGACATATTCTGCTCATATGGAACAGGGGGTCTGCCCTGCAAAACACAGAAGTAAAAACTGAAAACTGCTCTACTATATCACTAGAAGCAGAACCTGCTGGCTAGCCTTAACAGGATTTTGCAGACAAGTGGTACTCACTCATTCATTTACAGCCTGGAAGCATGTGGTCCAAGCAATAGGAGGGAAGAGTTAATTCAAAGTGGCAGGATGAGCCCGTCCTTCACCCACCCAGGCAATATCCTACAACTCTGCTCACGATGGATTAACTGTGGTTCCCCCTAAGAGTAAACATAGTAGCAAAATATCTGCTGCTATTGTGCAATGCAGACATCTTTTTGACTCACGTAAAAACTTTTCCCATCTTGTTTCTTCCCAATTTGAAATGTATTCCATTTGTGTTATATTCCTCTCTTTAAAATGACTGCAATGTTTCATGTGTCTTATTTTCCTCTAGTTAAACTGGCTACAAAGTTTTTTAAAGCTAGTATTTTCCAGTTTTAATAACCATGTGTATGACACAAACATGAATTTAATGAGTTCAATGGCAGCTGCAAAAATGACGTTAAGCCTCTGTTGTGCTGTATTTAAAATGCATAGATGTTTTAATAAGGTCTCATTTCTTTTTCTAATGGTAAGTGATATTCCGAAGAGTAACTGTAACACTGAAGGAATGTTAACCAATGTAAGTAATTACCCTGGGCTGAATCTCTGGTGTAGGGGTGGGGAGGAGAAAGAAGACTTGTTCATTTTCTTTCAAGTTTTGGAGTCAAATATTTTCTTGTTTATTGTTGCTAAGTCTTTTTATCTGTTTACTCTCTCAGTCCATGGTACTAATTCTAAATTGTGTTACATTCTTCTTACTTACTTTTCCCAGCTATTAAATGTCACTACTAAAGTGCCTATTAAATTGTGCATGTATTAAATACCATTCAATAGGCCCTTACAACTGAAAGAGTTTATAGCAAATAATGTTTATGTAACCCTATTAAAGTTAGGTTTCTTCTATCTTTTTTGCCTTATATTCCCCACAGCTTGTTACTGGTCTGTGAGGCATTGCTGTAGTATATAAATAGGAGTGGAATCATTTACCCTGTTTTCTCTCCCAGGCCCAGAGAGTTTGCACGTTTGGGTCAGGCAATTATACAGTGCTACAGAATTTTATGGACTGCAGGTTCTCTTCCAAAATGGAACAGTCCATCCCTTCCTAAAACCAGAAATGTTCTGTGTCTTAAATTGCTAGGGATTTAGCAATTGCAAAGCCTCTGGCGGTGTTTAGTTGAGGTGTTCTGATGTCATAACAATGCATCATTCTCCAGGAGCAACACAGCAAAGTGGATGTGCAGAGAGATCAGCCTGAGAAGGAATGAGGTCAATGAAGAATAGGAGTGGAGGAGTTAGGGAGGAACCATGACAAAATGGTGGGCTTGATGAGGTAAAGAACAAATGACAAGGGGATTAGTCTACAACAGACTTTTCAGAATGTGGCACCTTCTAGATGAGTAGGAATACAAAGAGCCTTTTTGTACTATACTGTTACGGTGCTATTACTCAACTTTCAACTTAGTATAGAATCCTGGAGTTTGTAGTTTACTGAGGCCAAAGAGCTCTCTAGCTGAGAATTCTAAATGCCTCTCCCTAAACAAACTCCATAATTCCACAGGATGCTGACAGTGGAACAATAGCACTATAACAGTAATCTGTCAAAAGACACAATGTACAACATCCCCAGCCAGCGCAGGCCTCACAGAATAAAGAGAATGGTCAGAGGTGGGGAGGTAGAACAACAGAGAATCCATGGAAACAAGAGGAAATGGACACGGGTGGTGATAACTTGCTGCTAGACCAGGTTTCTCTCATGAAAGGTAACACATATGACATTCACGATTTCTCTTTGATTCCAACACAGGCTTAATAATAGATAACAATTTATTGTGCAGTTGAATTTTCTACCATGTAGTTACTTTTCCTTTACATGATCCAATCTTTTTCCGCCATGCATTCTTAATTAACATTTTTTATTTCTGAGTGGCATATGTATGTGTGAAACTGCACAGCTTAGCCCTGCCACTGGTGTGTGCAGCAGCCTCAACCCCATTATCCGTGCATTTGGCCATTGTATGAAATGTATCCCTGTGTATGTCAGAAATGCAGTTAAAAGCTCCTCCACATAAGGGGGAATCAAATATACCTCAGTGAATTGGCAAATTGTAACAGAAGCAGTTGTCCATAATAAATCCATTTTTCTAGCTGTGGGATGCACCAAACCAAGCTCTGAAGAGATTTTGGTTATGTTAGCCCAAGAACTGTTGGCATACAAAACAGATAATCCTTCTGATTGGTCATAAAAGTAACAATAAATAAATAACTTTCATTGTTTCAGCCTTTAAAATGACAATCACTATCTGCTTCCTTTTGGAAGCCGCCTAACATTGTCACATGTCTTACTCTGAATGTTGGTTTGTTCTCTTCAACAGCACATGTAGCAGATTTTTTGTTTATTCATTTTGAAGTCAGATTGTCCATTGCCAAGGAAAATCAATTATTGTGGCTATCCATATTTGGAACGATGCAAAAGAAAGCCATATTGTAGTTTTCAAATGTGCAGTTTAGGGAAGCTGAATAGTTGCCCCAATTGTGGGAGAGAGGAGTTGTGGAATTCTTAGCGTCATGAACAGAAAAACCTATGCAAGATTTTAGTCATATTTTTTTAAAAAAATAAGCCAGAATCCATACCTTGGATAGGCTGCACAGAAGAAAAATTAAGAACTCCACATCCAATTGAATTCTGAAAAATTTTACTGTAATGAAAAAATTACAGTAATGGAAAGAATGCGACTTGCATGACCAGTATGTTTTACTACTCATTTGTATCGCCAAGATATAATTGTAGAGTTTGCAAACTCAATCATTTGAAAGTATCTTTAAACATCAGCACTGCCAACATATATCAGGAGCACAGAGAAATGAGAGAAGAAGAAAACAGCCACAGATGCTGTGGCATGGGGTGGTTATAAATGGCAATATTTTTTAATTGTTTACAGCTTACAGAGTTTTAGTATGGTGTAGGACCTGGATTGATACCTTGGGGTGGTGGTCGTCTCAATCCCAGTCTTTGAAGATACAGCAGTAGTAGGCTTTCATGGCCCACATGGAAGTGGACCAATGGCTTAATCCCTCCCTGCAAAATGTGTGAGGGGCAGACATGTTGGTACCTCCCCAGGCTCAAACTTTGAGGCCCCCCATCCCCAAGGTCCCTTATGAGGACCCACTCAGCGTAAGAATGGTACTTCAACCACCACTCACCCCCTGAAACTGATTCACAGTGACTGCAATGACACAGCTCTGGCAAAAACAGTAAGGACACAGTGAGATAATAATATTCTTATGGGGGGGAAGCCCACAAATGTACTAGCATCAGTGCCTGAGATTCCTTTTCAGGCCAGTCAACATCTGTCCATGGTAGTGGAAGAGTAAGCGTTAAGGAGTGTGGTACATTTGGTGCTGACATTGGCTGGGTTCACATGGATGTTTTTGTTAAATATGTTGCAATGTTAAATTTGTTAAATATGTTGCTAAATATGTTGCAATGGGACAGAGAGGAAACTCTCTTTCTCTCTTTCCTAAGGCTCCAGACCTCACTTCCTAGAAATAACACCACCTGCTGACTCATTACAGGTGTGGGACTGCAGACAAGGATAACCAAAATCTAGCATAACGTATCATTCATGGAGTAGCTCAATAAAGCACATGTGGCTTCTGCACCTGGAGATGGAGCCACTTTACTGGTCTACTCAGCGCATGAATCAGAAATGCCTTTGAGACTTTATGAATCCTGCTTTGAGTCCAATGTTTGAAGCACGGTCCAGCATAAATGCTAAATTAAAGTAACAGTGTCACATGCCAAAGATTAAAATTGGCACAATCATCCTGCTTATTGTTTTCTGCTACCAATCTACATAAAAATTAGGTCACTTGTGGTTAGCCTTTTTACTTTGATTAAGCTTGTTACTTGGAGAACCAGCATAATAATTTGCTTAATATGTAATTAAATTGTACACTACAAAAGATTATTCGTTTGAGCTGTATAAGTAGAGAAGGGTGATAATATTTTATCCTTAGTTGGACTGTAATAGAAACCTCTCAGCTTACCAAAGGTTAATGTGGAAATTATGTGTAGGTGGATCCCTATAAAAGTATGCCCAATTACCATGGTCAGTGAACCAAGATCCCAAATAACCTGAAGCTAATGGAATATAAAACTGATCACCTTTTCCTATATTGTAAATGTTTGTTGAACTTTCCACCTGAAAAAGCCACTTGTGGGCTGATCAGTCAGAATGGGTGAGCAGTCACATCATATCATTCCAGCAGCATCACAATAAGCACATATTGATAGGAGGAATCAATCCTGGATAAATGGTTTCAATCTCCAACCAAAAAGTAAATATACACTGCTAGGGTAACAAACTACATGGTCCATATTTTTACACACTGTATTCCCCATAGCTGATAAGGCCAAAAGCTTAACAATAAAAACTGAAAACAAGAATTCAATCTACTGATTGATTCAATCAATCTTCATTGATACATACTGTAAGATTTTACACTCTGTTCTTTCCCAGAGAAAGTATGAAATCTTCAGATCCAACTTCTTTTCTGTCTTCCCATTTATACCCAATTCACTTAAACAAACTTGACATATTTCAGACATGAAAAGAGATAATTTTTAAATTTGCAGCTGTTAACCTGGAAGCTTCATAGTACAATACAAGCATTTCTGGAAGTATTGTTGGATCATGCAAACTTGATCTCTGGAATATTCACTGCTAACTTAATTAAATCTGCCAAAGGCAGAACAAATTATTTTAGCCCTAACACATGGACCTATTTTGATAGTTACCATTCTCCAGCTCCATTTACAGGATTCTATTTGAACAATATGTACCTACAATCTATATTGCCTTTTCTGCATTAGACTGTTACAGTGCTATTAGTCCACTTTTAACATCCTATGGAATCCTGGGGTTTGCAGTTTAGGAAGGGGCCATACTCTGAGAACACTGCCAAAATACTATGAACTGGCAGCATACATTTGAGGAGCTGCAAAGAACAGATGTAGCACAGGTAACCATTTTTAATGTAGCCATCTCCTTGAAATGAGGTTGACAAAACTGAAACATATGAGCTTAGAAGATGTTTATCTTTTGGTAAATAAATTTTCCACTGAACTGACAAACACCATCATGTTTCAGCCTCCTATGATTTATAACAGCAGTGATATTACACCTCTAAGATTGGGCTGTATAATGGAAACACTGACAGACCATAAGGTGGAGCAGCATTAGCTGGCAGTGAAGTGAAAATAGGAACATTGTCTGTGTGCCCTTAACATATCTTAGTGCATATGATGTTGGGAATGAGGGATGAAATAGAGTAATACACTTTTGTATCCAATGGGAGGTACACTTTATAGATATTGAAGAATTTATGGCTTCCAGATGAAGAAGACATCAATTTCTCACAGACAGTACTAAACCTTTGTCTACATTGCACTTCTGACATGACTGAATGCCTTTCCGTAAAAATAGACAAATCCATGCACAGGAAAATTAGATCCAGTGATAAGGCTTCTAGTGTAATGTCCTACCTGGCATGCTAACTTTCTACATGCAAAGCATATCTGAGCGGCAGAGCAGCAATTAATTATGTGAGTGCAGGAAGATGAAGGATGTAAATCTTGGCTTATTCCATTCTTTTATGGAAGGAAAAAAAAAACCCTGAAAAACATTGTGAGAGTTTCTGCACATTTTCCAGTGAATCTTTTGCACACTGCAGAATGCTTTTGCAAAAAGGAAGGAAGGAAGGAAGGAAGGAAGGAAGGAAGGAAGGAAGGAAGGAAGGAAGGAAGGAAGGAATAAACACCTGAAAGAATTTTCTCATTGAATTTCTCACTCAAGACCATTGCTTCTGGGGTAAATTTTTCATTAAAAACTTCCAGATCTGATAAATTTAACAATAGCTTGTTTTTGTTCTGTTTTTTTAACCTAGTGATGCCTTTTCTTGTTGACAATGGGAAAATTTGCAAATCTAGTTGGTCCTCCACATTTGTGGCTTTCATTTTCATGGATTTGATTATTTATGGATTTCTTCAAACCCTTTCTCCCACCTCAGGCACTTCTTTTCTGGGGAAACCTTCCCTCTCAGCAGTTCTGATCAAGCCATGTAGCCCTTTAAAAACCCACTTCTGGTCCCCCCCTCCTCCTCCCCCCCCACCTGCTGCCTGGTCAGCTAAGGATGCTTGCAGCTTGATTTCTAAGCATCACAAACCCTCTCCCAGTGTCCCCACACACACCCAAAGAAGAAGGGTGCTGACTGTCATGCTGACTGATCCCTTTCTCTCTGCTTTCCCTGACCTGATTTGGACCCAGGGTGTCTGTTTCGTCCACTATGCCTTGGCCTCCTTCTCCTAGAAAGACACACACATTTTGATATGTGTGGTTTTTCCACTTTTGCAAGGGTTCTGTGCCGCTAACCCTACTGAGTGTGCAGGGCCAACTACACTCTTTATATCTCTCTCAAGTAGATATATGTATTAGTCTGAATGGTATCTCCATAAATCCCTTGAAGAATATTTAGAATTCTTTTCTTCTGAGAATGGGTGTGTTTACACAGATACCTTCTCGAAAAAAGTGTCAACACCTACAAGCTTTTCACTCAGTGGTTTTGCATGGTTTTCCCTGTTTTCGAGCTTCTTTAAAAAAAATGCAAAAACCATTTTGCTTATAAACATATTATTTTGCAAATAAACTGCTGAATTATTTAAATAAAACCTTCAATGTTATACATGCAAAATAGTTGTTTTCTTTTTCAGGAAACAACTTCATCTTCATGAACTTTTGTTCAGAAAAGACCAAAAAGAGAAGAATCACCCAAATATATTTGAGAAAATCTTGTAATCTCATCCAAAAGGGAGAAAACTTCTGAAAATTTTTTCTGTCCAATGCACAAACATGAGAAGCAAAGACTTTCATCTCAACTGCATAGTCACAGGCCGCTTTGGGCTTTATGATCTTGGAGCTATGTCTCTGACAACATACAGAAAGACAGACAGCTACATAGGTTGTTGTGGGTTTTCCGGGCTTTGAGGCCGTGTTCTATTAGTATTTTCTACTAACGTTTCACCTGTATCTGTGATTTTAGTGTTCTTCAATACTGGTAGCCAAAAATCAGCCGTAGCAGAACAGGTTATAAACCAACCTGGACACAGAACGCTTTTTGAAAGCACAGAAATTCTGGACCATTCTGACAACTAGTATGTCAGACTATACAGAGAGGCCATTGAAATCCATAAACACATGGGCAATTTCAACAGGAAAGAAGAAACTTGGAAAGTAAACAAGATTTGGCTGCCAATACCGAAGAACTCCAAAATCAAGACTCAAAAATATGCCAGTGAACACCACCCAGACTTTGGAGGTCCCTCTACAGGGAACAATACAAGGGTTTGCAAATGTACTTAACGCACTGTTATGCATATCCACTAACTAACAATACACCCTGGGGTATATCTAATTTAACAATAGGCCATCTCACAGGCCAACTGTAACACATGCAAATTGCTCCCTCCCACCCGGGGACTACACAAGTATATATACTCTGTCTCACTTCCATGCTACCAGATCCTCTGAAGATGCCAGCCACAGATGCAGGTGAAACGTCAGGAGAAAATACTAATAGAACATGGCCTCAAAGCCTGAAAAACATACAACAATCTTTGGATTCCGGCCATGAAGGCCTTTGACTTTACATAGACAGGTGCATGTTTTATTATCATCAATGAATAAGCTCGTCATTGCCTTATTTTCCCTTCAAAGAATGGGACTTTATCCACTCCCTCCACAAGATTCTTTTTTTATATATATAATCATTTTATTCAAAATTCACATATAAAACAAACAATTATAACTGTCAGCTTAATTGAAATATTTCTGATCTTCCACACTGATCTAGATTTCATTATCAAGATTTCTTAATGCTTAAAATATTGTACACTTTACTGCTAATATTACTTGTTGATTCTTGCATTTCAATCTCCACATTCCCGCTTCATGATATATATCCTGTAGCCCCCTCATAATTTATCTTAAATCATGAATTACAGATTTCCATCTGATAGAACCCAGCAATTACCCGTTACAATTTGCCATTCTTTTTGTATCTCTTCATCTGATTTCCCTTTTAATCTCTGAGAGACCATATCAGCATTTTTGTTTTCAATAAGTGTACCCCACCATTGTTCTATTGTAGGTATTTGCTGAGTTTTCCACAACTTTGCATATTCAATACGAGCTGTTGTTATCATATACAGTAATATTCTCCAATACTTCTTTATACTCGTACCTTCTAATATATCAGTCATATTTAACAAATACAATTCTGGTGTCTTAGCAAACTGAACTTTCATTAATGCACAAATTTTATTATGTATTCCAGTCCAATATTTCTTAGCTTTTGGACATGTCCACCACATATGATATATCGTACCGACCTCATTCTGACATTTCCAACAGTGTCCGGTACCTGTATTATAAATCTTTTTTAATTTGTCTGGTGTCATGTACCATCTATGAAATAGCTTATAATAGTTCTCTTTCAAATTCTGAGCTACTGTAAATTTCTGTGTTTTTTTCCAACTCTGCTCCCAAGACTCTAAGTGAATTGACTGTCCAATGTTTTGAGCCCATGAAATCACTGTTGCCTTTACTGTTTCTTCTTGCCTCTCCTGATGTAATATTTCTTGATGCATTTGGGCTAGTAAATGAGGTGGATTTTCAAACAGCCATTTAATTACTCCAGTTTTCTCTTTTAGTTCGATTCCATATGTTTTTATATCCGTCTGAAACCTTTCTGCTAATTGTCTGTAAGAGAACCAACTTAGTGTTGTTCCCTCTTGTTCTAATTTTTCCCTTGTTTTAATCTGAAGATTGTTGGACGTT
Organism: Cyclura pinguis; assembly: GCA_030412105.1. Taxonomy (NCBI): domain Eukaryota; kingdom Metazoa; phylum Chordata; class Lepidosauria; order Squamata; family Iguanidae; genus Cyclura; species Cyclura pinguis. Next base: position 241,747,772 of record CM059599.1, on the reverse strand, counting down.
GATCTCTCAACCTCCACAAGATTCTGAAGTAAAGAACTTCTCTGGCTAGTGTTGTTTGCAAAACAAAACAAAACCCCTCAAGAATTATGTGAATTCTTGCCCCCCTCAGGGATGATTGTGTGGCATCAAAATGATACTCACACACGTACAACATAAGTTGGAAGAACAAAGTTGTTTCTTGTTTCAACACAATTATACAGATAGATAAAGAATTACATTGTCCAAAGCTTGTTCTGAAGCTGACCATTAACTACCCCTCTATAAAAAGAAACAGCATACCAATAGACACCTACCTAGGAATCTTAACAGTGAGCCCACACAAGCAGTATAAATTGATCCAGTCTAGATGCCGGTATACTATCTGATCCTTTACCTCCAGGAAATAGGCCACTGTCAGCATAGTCTAACAGAACTTCTTGGATGTGTATAATTGGTCCTGTGGGTTTATATATCTCAAGGTCTTTTTTCTGTGACTGATTTTTTTAGAAAGGCTCTTCAATTACAACAAAGTGTCTCAAATAAAAGAAACTTTCTCACTTTGCAAAGCCAAGATGCAATTAGATGCAGAGCATTATACATTAGTTTGTTGCGCATCTAATCCAAAGATACAAACAAGCATCAAAATGAGAGCAATTGAATTTTTTTTTCAAGAAGCACATGTTGTGTCAGGCTTTTATCTCAGCATACAATATCTTACTGTACTTCTATAAGCCACTAGTAGTTTTTGCAGCACCAACAAGGTAGCCAGTTTGTTCATCAATATGTTACTACAAATAATTAAGCCATAGCAACATTCGTGGCAAGTAATTCACATCAAAAAGAACTGCAGAAATTGATCAAGTTTACTAGAGAATGTGAAGACATGCTAATATGTTTGGAGAAATTAACCTGATTTTCCTCCAACTTGGAAAAATAGAGATTTTTTTTTCCAAAAAAACACTGTTGCTCACAGGTCATACTAACTTGTGAGCTTATTACTTTGCCTTTGGAAAGCCCGTTCTTAAAATCTTATTTGTTCACTTTATGGTCTGCATAACTATGTTAGACAGACCATAACATAAATAAATGCTCATCCTTTCATTCAGAGTAATATCTGTAATGCAATAATCATAGAGACTATTTACATCTTGAGGATATTCAGACTGGTGGCTTCTGTGATTGTTTCAAAGCAATAGTGGTCTTCAACAAAGTTTTTTCAGAGGTAGAAGATTCCTTATCTATCCCTTTCTCTGATGCCTCACCTGCCACTCATTCTAAGAGTGAAAAACAGTTTTAGTGTTCAATAAATAGAGGCACATTGACTGACCAACCAGTTTATTTTGAAAGATGTACCACTGGTCAGAATGCAAGATGGCAGTCTGTCCAGCCAACAGGCAGTTAAACCAAGCATAAATACATTCTTGAAAACCTATTCAGTAAAAGCAATTAAACAGTAAAAAGCCTATAACGGTGATATAAGGTAACCAGTAATGAGCAAGCACTGTTTCTAAATCATGTATGCCAAACATTTTCCTACTATTTCACACTAGTGTTCTAACTGGTATCCTTATCAGTAGAACATGTCAAAATGTTTGAAAACATGGATAGGAATACCTGTACATGCTTAGCTACCTTTTCCTTGAAATTCCTTACAATATTTTCCCTGTCTAAGCAGGTTTCTCCTTTCCCCTCCTCCTCCTCCTCCTCCTCATTTGGGCCTTATTTTGACCTTCGCTCATCATGATCCCAAAGTTTAGTGCCTCTTGTACAACGGTTACCATTAAAAATCAGGAAAGTTTAAGAATTTTGATTGCACAAACTGTGTAAGATTTTGTCTCTCCAAAAGACATTGGGTCTGATATTCTGAAAGGGTCTTGGCTGCTGAGGACCTTGATCTCCAAATAAATCATTTACGACAAATACCCCATTCCTTTTCAAGATGCATATTTTCCCTTTCTTTTTGATTTTTTGCTTGTTATTTTGCTGCTGCTCAGAGTTAGAGAACTTTCTAAAGACTTTCCTTTCCTAGGCTGCCTCATGATACAATCATGGTGTGGTACATTATCTCCAGTCCTAATCTTTCTTCTCCAAGGGTGGTGGGCCTTCATGTTTTACTGAAATTGATAAAAGAACTGCCATCCAACCTAATTAGTTCCAACGACCCAGTTCACTAAAACATATTTACAACTTCAGCACCAATTAGGGAAAATAGTGAATTCGAGGTAGGGATGGAAAGAATATGTGAAAATATTTGAATAATGGTCAAAAGAACTTGATTATCAAGTGTTGGGAAAGCCTAAAGAGAAGAAAGCTGGATGAACAGATTTGCATTTGGGGCTTATTCTGTGAAAAATGTGACATGGTTCTTTTACACAAAGCCCAGCATTTTGTGCACAGAAAATATGAAGACAGTGATGTTTCCCGAGGAGAAAATGCTGTTTCTTGGTCAGAAAACCATGTGAGAATTTTGTGCAAAGTCAGTCAAGAACTGCAATAGACTTCAAAAACAGCATTTGAAGACCTTCTCATGGCTGGGGAAAAAAGTGCTGAAATTACTCTTTATTTCCTCTGAGAATGAAATTAGTGAAGATCTCCATCTCTAACTAGGGGAAATTGCTTAAAAATCTGCAGAATTAATAATTTAAATTATTTATTAAGTAAATTCCACACTCCGTTACATTTCAGATTGCAAATGGGAGAACTACCTTTTACTGCATCTCAAATTCACGAGGATTCCATAAAAATAGAAATATAGCAGGCCAAAGATATTATTTAATCCCATTTATGGAATGAGGAGTGGCACACTCACCAAAATATTTTATATAGTTGCTTTAGAAATATATGTAGGATAGAATCATAGAATCATAGAGTTGGAAGAGACCCCAGAGGCCATCCAGTCCAACCCCCTGCCATGCAGGAACACACATCAAAGCAGTCCCAACAGATGGCCATCCAGCCTCTGCTTAAAAACCTCCAAATGAGGAGACTCCACCACACTCTGAGGCAGCATATTCCACTGCCAAACAGCTCTGACTGCCAGGAAGTTCTTCCTGAGGTTCAGGTGGAATCTCCTTTCCTGAAACTTGAATCCATTGCTCCTTGTCCTAGTCTCTGGAGCAGTGGAAAACAAGCCCGCTTTCTCCTTGAACTGATATCCCCTCAAAAGATTTAACAAGAGACTAGTGTTGGCTTCAAGAAAAGTTAATTGACCATTTCCTATTAATGGTAGCAATGCTGAATAATCATTATAATGTTCCTTTCTCATTGTTTCCAACCAGTGGTAACACATGTTCCATAATTCCTTCCATGAATCATTAGTAGAGCTCTTAATCCTGGCTGTTTGGTAGGAAAAATCAGACTAATAGAGTTCTTCCTCCTCCTCCTCCTCCTCCTCCTTCTTTTTTAAGATGGTGGGATCCAGCAAAGTCTGCATATTAACTCCAAGGGCCTGTCAGGGCCTGCACCCCAAGAAGATACTAGAAAATACTGGAGAAGAGTAAAAAGTAGTGCCATCATTAAGAAAACAGAGTCCTGCCAGGGAGTAACATGAGCTCGCTGAAGAGGATTTGAAGCCAAATATAAACAACAGTCCAAGCCCTTTTAGTCATGTTCCAAGCAACAAATAGGCAGGGTCATTCCAGGAGATGAATTAAAAGACAACTTACAATCAGGAACTGGTGGACATCTGTGTTCATGAGGAAGTCCCTACTTAGTGTTTCCGGATGAGCACTTCATGAAGGCATCTCTAACCACGCTCACGCTTTCAGACATTGTCATTCTCATGGACAGGGAAAAGCTTCCACTTCTTTTGTGTATCTCTAGAGTTGAACTGCCTCTATTCAGGGATGTAGCCTGAGGTGCCCCTCAAAGTCCTGGGCCTGTAGAGGCAGTCAGCTCTTTGCCAGTATCTGGTTCTGGGAACTCTACTCCTTCTCACTGGAGCAGTCCTCTGGCAAACATGGGCATTGCTGCACTACACTGTTATAGTGCTATTACTCCACTTTTAACATCCTGTGGGATTCTGAGGTTTGTAGTGTACTGAGGCCAAAGAGCTCTCCGGCTGAGAATTCTAAATGCCCCTCCCTAAACTGCAAACTCTAGGATTCCATAGGATGTTGAAAGTGGAATAATGGCACTATTAAAGTGTAGTGCAGAAATGGCCCATGATAAGCTGAATTAATAATACAATATACAAGATGAAGGGAATCCCCACCCCAAGTCTGTCTTATATTTGTCATGATTATATGTATATTTTAATTTAGTTTCAAGCCAAAATTGTTCACTAAAGGACTAATTGACTGATTGAAATTTATCTATGAGCCTCTCATCACTCCTTCCCAGGCAATGTATAATGGTTAAAAACATTCAAAATTTTAAATACATGAATAAAAACATTTAAAAACAGACCATGGTACTAGAACATTCCCCCTTGAGAGTTCATCTTCATTGAAAGACAAACCAGACTTTCCAGTGGAAGAGTCACAGCAGATGCCTGTCAGCCAGACAACCTCTCTTTCTGCTTTGCAGGTCAGGTGAACTTCAGCAGAAGAGAAGCTGAAGCAAAGACAACCCCCAGGTCTTAGAGAAGGATGGAGACTCAGCCATCTGGGCCAGACCATTCCCCCAGATGAAGTGAGAGGCTACAACAAGGCATCTGGAGGACCACAGTTGTGGAATGCTGTCCATAAATACTGCCTGGTATTTGGGTGTTGTTTGAAGTTGCCACCTATAAAAGCAGTTATGAACATCAAATACTTCACTCAGAAGAACTTCTGTCTTCCTCTTTATGTTCTCAGTTTCGGAAAATGTTTCTGAGAGATTTACAACCCTTGGATGGTTTTAACAACACAGCAATAGCTACTCTATGGAGTCCTAACTCTGATTTACAGATATTTCTTGCCCTGATGATGTTTATTGGCCCTTTGGTCTTGGAAATGGCTTATGGACTCTGAACCTTGTTTGCAGTTAAGAGCAGGATAGCATGCTATATAGTAGCCAATCCTAACTCTGCACAAACTCACCACAGTTCTTACCATTTCAGAGTATGCAGAGTTGCTTGCAACAGTGGCTCTGCATTCCAGAAAGCAGTTCTCCTTGTTCATGACCAGGAAAGGGTGTGGCCATTCTCTGTAGCAGCAAGGGATATGGTACAGAGGGCTACAGAAGGCAAGGTAGATTGGCAAATCCCAAGTGATAGTACCACTCTGTTCTGCTTTGGTCTGGCCATACCTGGAATACTATGTCCAGTTCTGGGCACCACAGTTCAGGAAGGATATTGACAAGCTGGAACATTGCCAGATAAGGACAACCGAAAAGGTAGAAAGCCTGGTAACCAAGCCCTGTGACGAGTGGCTTAGGGAGCTGGGTATGTTTAGCCTGGAGAAGAGAAGGTTAAGAGGCAACATGATAGTTGTTTAAATATTTGAGGGCATATCATATTGAGGATGGAGCAAGCCTGTCTTCTGCTGCTCCAGAGACTAGGACATGGAGTAATGGTTCAAATTTCCAGAAAAGTGATTCCATCTAAACATTAGGAAGAACTTCCTGACATGAAGAGCAATCCAACAATAGAATTTGTTCCCTTGGAGCGTGGTGGAGACTCCTTCTTTGGAGGTTTTTAAACAGAATTTGGATGACCAGCTGTCAGGAATACTTTGATGCTGTATTCCCGTATGGCAGGGGGTTAAACTTGATGGCTCCTGTGGTCTCTTCCAACTCTATGATTTTGTGAGTGCTCCACCTTGTGTGCAGTATTACTTGGTGGCTCCCATGTCAGTGGAGCAATGAGGTAATCAATCCTCATCAGCTTCTAGTCTACATTTCAATAGGAAATATCGAAGATGTCAACTAGCTCCAAAGAGGCTCAGCAACCTAGATAGCTTCTTTAAAGTTTGTACTAAATCCCAGAAAGGATTCACTGCCTAATAATATGGGAACCAAACGTTACTTGTATCAATGGAAACAATTTCCACCGGATTCACTGGAATTCGACCCATTACATTTTCAATCCACTGAAAAAGGGGACAAAAGTCAACATTAATTTTTTTGAACAAAGAGTGAAAAAGGGATTTTGATGGATTGAATTACGACCACGTGCAGTAATTGCTCTGTATAAGGTCAGCAGAGATGAAAATGAAATAACATTACCATTAAATTAGATGTTAACGAATGATTTAACACGCACGCAGAGACATTGTGTGAGCTCTCTGTTCGCAGGTGTCCTTTTTCGATATTTCTTTTGTCTTTGTAAGGTTAATAGCATAGAATCTTCTAGCCTGTTCATGTATTAAAAAAATATCTCTGCTGGTACTAGCCACCTGTTTTTAATACACATTACTTGGTTCTTTATTTTCATTTGTCTATTCAACAAATATATTACGTACTAGTTTGCAAATGCAGAATGACGCATCCACACTTAAGTGTTCTATTTTTCCCCCTTCTCCCTTCTTCCATCTTCCAGTAAAGTGTGAGGCTTTGCTCTTTGTGGGTTCTTCTTCTTCTTACTATCTTCTGAATCTGTAAAACCTTAAGCTACTGTGTCTCTACACTACTGAAGGCTATGTGAATTTACAAATGAATGCTTCCATCTCTTCTCTTTACTGCACTCTAGTTCATTCTTCACAAACTTTGATTAGTTCAAACCACCTCTCCTCTAACAAGACCTATCACTGTCATCATATTTAAAAGAAAAAAGAAATATGGCTCGTGATTGGAGTTTCTTTTTATGATTTTTTAAATGATTATTATTCTTCCTTGTAGGGCAGCAATAGAGTTTTTTTTTTTCCTTTTGGCATATCTGTTTAAACTGGGATAGGAAAAACCAGTGCCTGTAAAGTGCAGCAAACCTACCATTACATTTCTTTTCTCACCATTTCTTACGCGACGTAGGTCATCAGAATATATGAATTTGCCCTTCACAAGTGTAAATTCTTGTTTGTTTATTTATAGCCTGCCCTTCAGCCAAAAAGGCTCCTAGAACAGCTTGCAAATTGTTAATTTGACCATTCCCTGCCACATTTACAGTCTAAAGAGATATGAAACACAAGGAAAGGAGATGGCAATGGGAAAGGAGATTAAGTTCAGAAAAATGCTGGCTGCTGTTCCCTCCTTCAGAGGCCAGAGCAATGGCAGTTGGGAGAGAGGGAGGGCCAGATATCAGCAGCTGGAATCAAAGCACAATGTTGCTGTGCTTGGTTGCTGTTCTCTCCCACAGAAGCCAGAGCAATTCTTCAAGATTTTTTCTGGTTAAATCTCATTAATTAATCAGGGGAAGAAAGCAGACTTACATTTGCAATTAAAGCTTTAGTCCATTCACTAAAATGATTAATCGGGGGGGGGGGATAACTTGCCCTCCTTTTACATTACATAGCTGTTTACTAGTTCAGCAGTTGAATAATCTCCTAAATGTTGCTTATGGCTAAAAATTACTGAAGCAGTTCCTCACAAAGTTTTATCAATAACCAGATGACAAGCAAGAGAGAGCCTGCAGGGCTTCATTTCATTGTACAGTCATGTTTGCTATTTATCACCAACACATAAGCCAGTTTCATCCAGTGCTTAGTAAAAAGTACTTCTAATGAACCCACACTGTCCACATTGTAACATTTCATTTCATCCCTCTTCTGTCAGGGATGGCTTACACTGTACCCAATTTACCAGCTTCATATCTTGTCCTGCTTAGAATTGTTAATCTAATATATAAAAATCAAAGTTTGTGAGTATGTCTGTGTCAGGCAGGAGAAGACCTCATATGATTGGCTAGGTGTGAAGATTCTATGGAATCCTGGGGAGGGGTTTAGGGAGGGGCCTTTAGAATTCTCAACCAGAGAGCTCTTGGGCCTTGGGTTGCTATGGAGATGAGGTCTAGCAGCAAGAAGGATGAGGACAGTGTATTCCCTCAGAAATTGAACCTCTGTATGTTAACAACTCTCAATCCAGATTGGATTGGGAACGATGGGAAAAAGTTACAGATACCACACAACACAGTTTGGTGAATTAGAGACACAGGATATCAAATCTGTGTATTTCAATTTCATCTAATTCCTAAAGTAAGGTAAGGTACTTCCTAAGGTATTTCTAACAAGTGTTACCTGTGAGAAAATAAAATCCAGGACAATGCTGAGTAGATATGCTAGTCATATTATATTATCATGTGTTTGTACTCTTATCTCCTACACAGTATAATTTGTAGTGATGCTTTTCATTCTGCTTCCATTACTGTTGTCTGTCTCCTGGTCTGCTTTACATCCTTATCAGTGCCCTTTCACAGAATAATCATGGTAGTGGGTGCATATTATATATTACGGGAAGTTAAATGTCATAGATAATAAGATGGTTTCATAAGTAATGTTAGTAACAATTCTAAGAGTTTTTTTAAAAAAGAAGTGTTTCCTTTTCAGAGTTCCCCAGCAAGTAGAGTGGTTGCTGGTTTTAGTTCAAGCTGTGAAGAAATTCAAGACTGACACAGAAGAGACCCAGTCACTGGCTGATGGACTCCACTAATTGATTCAATCTATTCTAGTGCCTGATCCAGGTAATTGAAGTCAGTGGGAGTCCTTCCACTGACTTTGAAGGGAACTAAGATTCTTTCTGCTTAGATAGTAAAAAAAAGTCCTTTAATACATGTGCTCGCACACATGCACACACACACTCACACAGAGAAAGCTTGCAGTTTTTATCACTCCAGCCCAATAACAATTACACAGTGAATTTCAAATGCATGTAGTGCTAAAACTAATTATCTAGTAGTTAAAGCAAAGTACTGAGAATATGTAGATCTGGTTTCAGTTTTTAACTTGTTAATGATCTAGTATTCACTTGGGGCAGATGATATAACTTATGAATGAGGGTGAATTCCTAATTTAACAGGCATGAGATGGCTAAATGGCCATTTATTTCAACTAGGGCATCCCAGACATTATGGCTCCTCAACTTTAAACAAGGGTCATTATCTTTAATTTGTGAAGTTCTCAACACTGTTAATAATTTAAGAAGAAAAAATGGAGTTTAACAACAGATATTCTTATCTATTCCCTCAGCTCTTAGGGAACAAGACTTAGCTGGCAACTGAATACAGATTCCCTTTTTAAATACCACCTTGAGCCATTTGGGCTACAATTCCAATGCAATATTGATAAAATAATATTAACAGAATAAAAGAAGCAGGCTATGTGAAGCAGAAAGGACAAAACTGCAAGGTGTTAGACAGACTGACATAGCATGATGGTACATTTGTTGATTAAAAAGAAGCGTTACTGACAAACCTCCAAATAAACGGGAGCAGGACTGCAGTTTCTGATTTCTTGTGCCAAGCAACTCTAAATCTGTATTAATGCAATGAATTATGCTATATGACTGGCTGCAGGAATGCTCAGAATTTTTTTCTCAATGCAAGTATCAGAATCTGATTTGACAACAAAGAACATCAAGAACAAATCAGCCCATTTTAAATCATATACCCTATGGTTATGTAAAATTTTCTTCAGTTTTTCTCTATCTGGTTGATCCACAAAAAGCAGGTTGTGTCCCAGAGTAATCTCACCATCTTTACTCAGAGAGATATGTTATAGTGATATAGTAAATACAGGAATAGTCTTTGTACTTATTGTATAACTAGTGTATATACCCAGTGTTGCCTGGGATTTTATTTTCTTATAGGTAATACTTGTTAGATTTGAGATCCTGTGTCTCTAATTCCTCAAACTGTCTTGTCCAGTACCTGTAACTTTCCCTCATATTCCTCAATCCAATCTGTATTAAGAGTTATTAACATACAGAGGTTGGGTTCCTGAGGGAATATACTGCCTTCCTCCTTGCTGCTAGGCCTCATGTCCATTGTAACCAGCCTATTCTCTGGCTGAAAATTTTAAAGACCGCTCTCTAAATTGCAAACCCCAGGATTCCACAGAATCTTCTGAGGCAGCCAATCATATGAAGTCTTTACCTGACATAGCCAATCACATGAAGTCACAGACACAGACAAACAAACAAACTTTGACTTTTATATATTAGCAGATAAATCATGCTTTTCCAAACCTAAATAATAACAAATAGAAGAACAATGTAGTCATACCAGAGATGCATCTATTATCTAGCTAGACTTACTAAGATTTACTAAGACTAAAATAGACTAAGATTTACTAAGATTTTGGTAGGAGTGGAAGCATTAAAACAAAAACAAAATAAAACAAAAAGACAGGGAAATGTCAGAGGATTTTAGCGATAGCAATAGCATGTATATTTCCATACTGCTTATCAGCTAGGTGCTCTCTAAGTTGTTACAATGTGTTAGCTAATTGCCCCCAATAAGCTGGGTACTCATTTTAATGACCTGCGGAAGGATGGAAGGCTGAGTCAACCTAGAGCCCGGCAGGATCAAACTCACAACTTTGTGGCTTCAGTACTGGCATTTAACCACTGCACCAACAGGGCTCTTCTAATCATTTTAATGCTTTGGATTTTATTTCCAATAGAATAACTATCAATTCTAAAAAGTTAGTCTACCAATAGAGACAGTTCAGCATTTGTTGATATTTCTGATGCTTGAAAATAACTGTGATCAATAGCATATCTGCAGGGTAGCGAATGTAAACAAATTCTTTAACAAGTGGTTAAATGCAACACAATGCACAACAGAGTTTGCACAGCAAATTGAATGCAACTCAGACCTGTACAATCTGTATTTCACCAGCTCAAGCACAACTGAAGTTTCAAAGTCCCCCATTTCTGAGAGAGCCAGATCACTCAGCTGCTGGCAAATAATCTTCAGCTTGGTAGGCCATTGAACAAACCTGATGCTGCTACAGTGGGTTTCCGGAAACAGTGCTCCCCCCCACATAAAACTCCCACATTTTTAGAGCAAAACAAAAACAAAGCAAAAGAACCCACTGTGTCCAGAAATTCAGTATACGTGCATTATTCATGTTTATTTGCATCATAGACAAAGTTTTGCACAAAATGAGTTTTTGGAACAGTGGCCTTCTATTTTTATTTTTCAGAAATACCACAATCTTCATGCAAAAAAGTCCTTGAAAGTCCTTGTTGGCTCAACATAATTTAAATGGAATAGAAAGCTCTTTTTCATTCCTTCCAGTCCAGGTTGTTCCAATAGCTGGATTGAGTGGGTTTGGTCACTCTAGGGTCTTGAGGATGGTTTTTTTGAATGCCTAGGAGAAGCTCCACCATGCAATTCAATGACTCACCACATGGGGCAGCAGCACAAAAACCCAAAGTCTCCTAGGTTGAGCAGTGGAAGTTGTGTTGAAAAACATTCAACTACCTAAATAAACAATCAATGGATTATTTAAATGAATATAAATGAGCAGACTAATTAAGAAAAATGGATTCACATGTTGATTAATCAACCAACAATAGCCATATTCTAAGGATGTGTGACTCTGAATATTAGATGCTATGGGTAGGGGAAATAGCAATTCACTAGCCACTATTGGAATGCTGAATTAGGTGGATCTTCTTTGTAGTTCAGAAAGACACTTATCATGCAAGTGCTAGTGTACTTGTGAATGCTTTGTTCTGGAGCATTTTGGAAGAAACGGCAACTACAATTTCCCACCATGCGTCTCCCTCTCTCACATGGAGGAGATGGCTTTATGAAAATAATATATAAAAATGTTTGAATATATAATAATGCATACACTAAATATGTAATAGCTTTGAAAGTCACATAATGCAATAATCAAAAAATGTGCTTTCACCACCAGCACAAGCATAACACTAAGAATATTGCAATGCAACAGAATCACATAAGTAATAGAATAACACAACCAAATGTGTGTGTGTGTGCGGGGGGGAGAGAGAGAGAGAGAGAGAGATTTTACTATTGTTTTACTATTGCATTGATTTTACTGTTGTTGGGATTTTACTGTTATTTTATTATTGTAATGAGTTAATGATTTGCAAAGATTACTGCCTTAATTGTTTTCATAAAAGATAGAGGATAAATGTTTTAGATATAACTCAAATGCAAATCATACAGTATGGTTTATATTTAAAATCATGTTTCCCTCTATCATATAATAGTATTGACATTTTTTATCCTTTTTCAATTCTGAATACTTGTGCTTTTTATATATTATTGGATTTGATTTCTAATTCTTTTCTAATTCTTTTAATCCTCCTCCCTTAAACTTTCAATGGAAGCTCAGGAACTACTGGCAGGGAGAATGAGCAAATTGCCAGTGCAGGGCAGGAAAAAAGTTAGCATGTCAGGGACAGGGCAAGATCTCAGCCATTTCTGTTGTGAAATTTTATGGGCACCTTGATGGCAATTTTAATAATTAATCCATAAGGCCAGTGCAAACCTTCACCTCATCATCATTTATAGGCTACTGTAATACAATATGGCAACTGTAGTTTCATGGTTTGGACAGATCAGCAAAACTAAATTTGGAATTAACCCAATGGTTAATTGCATTAGGATCAACTGGAAAGATATAGCAGACTATTCTAAATGTACAAGGCATTCTTGTGGCTCAGAAAACTCAGGAGTCTTAGTTTAGCTTTTATGAACCTCAACAAATTTGGGACTAGCCTTTATGCATTTTTTCTGCCTCTTACCTATGAAATAAAATGTTGGTTTAACTGTCTTGGTCTTCTCCTCATCCATTCATTTTCTTTATTTTCAGGAAGCAGGGTGAACATGCTCACACTTTCATTGTAGGTAGAGGTTCATTTCAAGGTAGAGGTTAAAACAAGGGGATTAATTGGTTCATGGAGCAGAAGTAGTGGTGTCTGTATGTATGTGTGTGAGAGAGACGTCTTCTTGGAATTTGTTATATAGAAGAAATGGAAAACCAAATGCAGTCAAATATCCTCTGCACTTTTTTTAAAAAAAGGTGATTTCAGTAAGCTTAAAAAAATACTAGGTAAAATCCCATGGTTTGAAATACTCAAAGGGAAGAAGTTCATGATGGATGGGAGCTTCTTAAAGGTGAAATGTTGAAGGCACAACTGCAAACAATTGAATGAGAAGGGAAAATGAGAGGTGAAATGATATAAAGAAATCATGATATAAAGAACTTTCAGATGAGTTGAGATTTCAGAGGGGATAAGTAATGGGAGAAGGAGGAAATCACCAAAAAAGAATGGAAATGAATAGCTAGTACTTGTAGGGAGAAAGTAGAAAATCATAAAAGAGGCAAAGGTGTTGTCTACCTTCAGAGTGAGAAGGAGAACAAGGAAGTGGTAGGGCCACTGCACACAGAAAATGGTGAGATGCTAACTGGATTATGGAATTGAGCCTAGAGTGCTCAGCAATGTTTCCTTTTCATCCTGGAGATAAGTGGCTACTAGAGTGCCTCAGGGTTCTGTCTTGGCCCTTGCGTTGGTCAACATCTCTATGTATGACTTGGATGATGGAATAGAGGGCATGCCTATCCTATTTGCAGATTACCCCAAATTAGATAATAAGTTAATACCCCAGAAGATAGATCAGGATTCAAAAGGACTTTAACAAACTGAAGAGCAGAATGAATTTCCACAAGGATAAATGTATGGCACTATGTTTAGGCAGGACAAAAAAAAAAAAATACACAGGAATTTAGGATGAGTGATACTTGGCTTGACAACACTACTTGTAAAAAAAAAAAAAGATCTAGGAGTCTTAGTAGATCACAAGCTAAACATGAGTCAACAGTGTGATACAGTAGGCCAAAAAACCCAATGCTACATCAACAAGACTATAATACTGGGGGAAGTAATACCACTTAATCTTTCTTTTGTAGCTGTCAGCTAGAATATTGTGTTTAGTTCTAGCCCCATAGTTCAAGAAGAACATTAACAAATTGGAAGGTGTCCAGAGGAGAGCAGACAAGATAGCTAAAGGTCTAGAAACCAGACCCTACGTGGAATAGCTTAGGGAGCTGCGTATGCTTAGCCTGGAGAATAGAAGATGTAGAAGTGACATCATGAGCATCCTTAAATAGCTGAAGGGCTGTCATGTAGATGATGGAATGAGTTTGCTCTCTGCTGTTACAAATGATAGCACCTGAATGAATAGATTCTGCAAGAACAGAAATTTTACCTAAGTATTAGAATAAATGGTAAGAGAAGTTGATAGTGTAATACAATGTGTCAGAGAGTGATGGACTCTCTTTCACTGGAGCTCTTTAAGCTGAGATCAGACGGCCATCTGTGAGGAATACTATAGCTATGCATTGCAGCATGAGAGGGGTACTCAACTATATGGTCCTTGGGATCCCTTCCAACTCCATGCTTCTACAATTCCATGAAATATTACATTAATTGGTGATAAGGATCAATTTGGTTATCTGATCACTTGAGCTTCTATGATGTAGTCTATCTTTTAGTTAATAGATGCTACAATGCCTTTGGATTTGAACAGGTAAAAGATGAGGCCAGAAATAAAAGAAGAGGCAGGTGTGATGAAGTGCAAATTTTCCTTTTCTCTGTACAGATAACTGGGTAACCAGGGAAGGAGGGGAAGAAGAGAACTTATCTACATACAGACAAAAGGTAGGATGAAGAAGGCATTTTTGTTAAGTTTAAGATGGGATAACAGCATGACTTTGTAAAAACAACAAGGTGGAAAAACAGGCTTGGAGAGACTATATGTTTTGGCTCTGGTTGTTTCAACATGAAGTAACAAATCTCCTGTTTCTGTTTATAACTCAGTTTGACATTATATAATGTTTTGCTTCTTAACAGATTTGCATGTATACAATTCCATACTATTAATGACTGAAGAACAGGGCAATTGATCACAATGTGTGAAATTGTCACACAGCAAGACAAAGTCTTCATCTTATTCCAGACCATGCATTCTCAAATTCAGAGCTTGAAGGTACCTGTATCACTGTTTCATGCATTTGTTCTGGACATCAAGTGACCAAATTTGACATACGCTGACATTTGAAATGCCACTCCAGGGTGTAAAGAAACACAGAGGGTCATAGAGAATGGTGTCATTGATATCTCTCAGCTCAGAAGTAACCTAAAATGTATTCCCTCAGTTATGTGTTGACATCTCTTGTCTATGAAATGACAGAAAAATAATTAAATTCCAACCTCTGGAGAATTTTTTTAGAAAGAAAAATATGTTACCACCTGTTAGGGCTGTGACAATCAGATTACATTCAACTGCAGAAGTCTCTCAGTAGTGAATGTTTACAAAGAGAGACCAAATGGAGGTGGGGGAAAACAGAAAGAAGACTAACAGACTGAAGTACAAATTGTCTATGTGGCAAGTTTTTTATTCTTCTGTCAATCATCCTGTATCATGTACGACATTTATTCATTACAACTCAACATCCTTGTGAAGAGAGCATTTCAACCACAATTCCTGCAGGCATCCAAAACCTACCATCACATTTAAAGTACACAAACTGAATTGCATATGAGCTCCAGGGTGCAGAATGTTTACAAAGGTGCATCTTCACAGTCTCTTTCTACTTCCGATTCCACCTCACATGTGCATCATGTGAAGGAGCTTTTGTCAACTTTAATATGCACTGCATCCTCTCATTTGAATCAACAAATTTTGCAAACAGCCAGTGAAATGGATGATCATAAGGGAAACTAATCCAATTCTGATCAAAATGTTGGTCCTGTGTCAACCAGAAGAATGTAAAAAATGCTAGAAGTCCATTGATTCATTAAAGCATGGAAGGATGCTGTGATAAGGATTTTAAAAGTATAGTTTCTCTTACAGTGAAAATGCTATAAAAACTCAATGAACAGAGACTCTGAAATGACGGTTTTAAATGTCTTTGTCAGTACCATGCCATTTTGCATACAAGACAAATGATGTACCTCCTAATACCCTTACCAGCACAAATAACATTTGTTGCTCCCTTCCTCTGTCTTTTTCTCTCTGTGTGTATACAAAAAAATGAGTAAACAGCTTGCCTAAATGGTGTGTGGGGGGGAGGTTGTACCACCTTGCCCCTCCCGGCCCCAACTGCAGTAAATAATTGAAAGTTAGGACAATCCATGCTACCATTCAATATAGTTGATAATTTTGACCCTGAATGATCTCTAGCAGGTTTCAGAGCAATTGTCTGTAATTCAGCAGAAAGGTTACACAACACTGCAGAATCATTTCCTCTCAGCTAGCAGACTGTGAATAAGAAGATCAACAGAAGGGTATGTGCTCATATAAATAAATTGTCCTTCCCAGCCAGTGGTGGCACTTTTCAAGTCCAAAGAGCCACCTGCAACAGCTTGCATGTTGACATCACATAGTTTGTTGAAATGTTACTTCCTTTTCCCAGGAACACACTAGCAGGCACATTTACAGCCTTCAGCCATCAAATCTGCCTGGTGTGAAGTTTACTGAGTTTTCATTCCTTCATCTCATTCCATTCTATTGCAACAGAGAGAAAGTGTTCAAAACTATATTTAAAAAAAAAAACTTAAAGAGTTAAGATTGGAATAAATGACTCTGAATGCCATCCTTGAACGAGATCATTAAAAAAGGAACACTACAAAGCGAAACAGCTGAATTGATTTATACATTCCAATCCATTAGCAGAGGTATGAGTAAAGACAATGGCTTCGTAGTATGCTCTGCATATTAATACAAGAGTCCTCACTACTGCACATATAGCAAAAGGACTTTTCCCAGGGAGAGTTTTGAACCCTGGGAAACTGACTTTTGGGAAACAGATTTATTGCTTCTACACATCAACACTAACTGACCACTGTAAACATCTGAAAGACCTGAATTACATTATACATCTCTCTAAAAATTTAGGGCCAGGGACATGGTTTGCATCTTTATGGATCCCATTACATTCCATCCCACTGGAACAATTGTATAAATATGCTTTATGGGTAAGGACTTCATACCACTCAGTACTGTATCCAAAGAAGTGAGTTTATATCCACAAAAGCTCATGTGGGAAAAAAATGGTTTTAAAACATTTCAGTTTTTCTGTTTTTTGTCCCTCTTCCTTCCTCCTTTTCATACTGGAATGTGAACATTCAACCATATTGTCCCATTTCATGGGAAAGAATGTATTTCTTCTTTAAAAAAATTGAAAAAAATATTTTATTTATTTATAAATGGAAGAGGTAAAATGGAGATGGAAAATAAGAAGTGAAACAAGGAAAAGACACTTCAGGAAAATGAACTGCCATGAAAATACGCACACACACAAATACATACATACATTGAGATGTACATTCTCTATGTCTCCTGTGAAAAACAGCAATCATCTACTCGGAGTCAGAAAAGTTTTTTTTTTTTTTTGGACTACAACTCACAGTGTCTTCAATATTGACCATGCTGGCGGAGGATTCTTGGGCTAGAAAAGTTACTTTTTGAATCCCCAGCAAGCGTGGTCAATATCTGATGAATGGCTGAAATTTCTAATCTCCAAAAGTAATGTTTCCAAGATCTTGGTCTGCTTCTGCTCTGTGCCAGTCATCTTTATTTTCCACTTATTTTTTTAGACATCAGAGTGGAGTGTTGAAAAAGTCTGACAGTTTAACTAGAAAGCAGATGTAGAAAGTGTGCAGGTCAAAAGATGCAAATGGCTCTTGGGAGAGCTACCTGTGGTTTTTGAGCCCCTGCTCCTACCAAAACATTTTGGCTAGAAAATTCCTCCAGGACGCATAGTTTCTCTTAAGCATGCAGTTTCATAGGCCATTTTGGCACTGGGCTTCTGAAGTGGTGCTGAGCGACCTCTGACGGAGGTCTTCTGCACCATAGAGTGGACTGGCATGGACTACTTTTTGTAGTTCCACACCAGAATCCACTCAGGAGTGGCTGGAACTAGCCGCACAGCGTGTTTTTTAAAAACCTCTTTCGAGAGGTTTTTAAAAAGCACGGTGCGCGCAGCCCCGTGCCAGTCTGTCGCCCGGCTCCAACACAGATTTGCAGGCGCGTGCAAGTGCGTGCCTGCAGATCTGCCGGGGGTGGGCTTCTGGCTGGCGAGCTTCTCCGGTTGGTGGAGAGCCTCCACCAACCGGAAGCCGCCATTTGGGATGCCAGAGGACTGTGGAGCAGCGAGCTCACACTGCTCTGCGTGGCGATGGACTTACCCGGCTTCAGGTAAGCTCCGTTTTTGGGCATTTTCGCCCGTTTCCTCCCCCCACATGTGGAAAGGGCCATAGTTCCCCTCCTTGAATGAGCAGGTGGTGCCACTCCAACTCACCTTGGTCCTGGAACATCACTTTCAGGGGAGTGCCCCCTCCCCAGGATTTGGAGGATTTCAGATTGTCCCTCCAACCCCTGGAACATACCCAAGCAAAACAAGGATGTTACTGCCTTTATTTGCAGGCTTTTCACAGGCTGGTTAGCAGTGGTGGAACAATATGCTGGACTACATAAGTAAACGTTCACCTTTTGTATTTAAGCCCTCTTCCAAGGAGCACAAAGCAATGACTATAAAGGGGAATGCACCAGTGTCAGCTCACAGCAACCTGTTAAGAAATGCTTGGTTTATAGCTCAAGGTCACATAGTATAATTTCTTAATCAGTAATAATGTGAACCCAGTGTTTTTCAGAAAAAGTCAGTAATGGCACACTAACACATTCCATAATCTGTATCATTACTGGGAGAGATCTTACTGTCTGGACACGGCTTTTAACCCTGCCCCATTTAAGACTGCTAGTACAGACCACAACAAAACAACCAGTCTCTCACCACAAGACTAGAAATAGCAGGCTTTGCCAGGATTAGCATGAGACAGCAGGGGTCTGTTGGTCCTTATTAGAGACATTTCAGCACAATGCATATAAGGTATTCAGTTTTTAATACAGCAAACATTGGGATAATTAATCTTACTTCCGAGTAATGGCACTGAAAAAAAATGAAATAACTTCAGAAACAACAAGAACAAATACCAAAGCTCCACAGAAGACGCATCAGGATAGGTAGAGTGTCAACCACCTTTTAATGAAATGCATACTCATGGCATTCTATTGCATGAGTAAGGATTATTCAGGGGCAGATTACCCTTAGCTGCTCAACCTGAGCCAGTGTTAGAGTAGAAAATAGCAAATACCATGCTTCAGTGTTTCCTTATCGCCTTTCCCTGTGGTATAAAGATCACAGTGATAATATAATGTTTTCCTTTGATGAATTGTTTCATGTTCCCTTGCAGTGTGATGAATTACAGGTAAATACAACTTTGCAGTGGTACCTGGCCAAAAAAAAAAAAAAAAGACAAGCAACAACTGCTACTGTTGAAATAAAGATCTCTTAGCTGTTGCTAGGGTCCCTCATCTAAGCATACATTTTCTAAAATGTCTAGAAGCACAGCATGACTCAGTCACCCCATATTATATAACATACACCATGCACCCCAACACTACTCTTGATTATTTAAGTGAATTGTGTTTTTAAAAAATACAGAATCAATGGAGCTAGTAGCTATCATATCTGTCTCAGTTATGCCTCTCCACCTTGGTTTTCTCAGTGGGATGCAAGATCAAGTAATTCTCCTTCTCCTTCTGCAGGGCACAACAGTAATGACTACAAGGCTGTTTGTTTTCTCAAGAGACACTGTGAACAGGCCTCATTACCTTCTCTTTTAAAAATTATACACTGTTTTCCCAAAGAAAGGCAGGCAGCATATACATGGAGGAGATGACATTCAAAGATAAGCGAAGCCAGAAAAGCCTTCACACCATCCATTCCTGTTGCTCTTGCCATTCAGTTTGTGATAATATACTTTCTGTACATTATATCTCCCAGCTATAAGTCATAGTACAAGCTGAAGTTCAAAATGGAATTTTAGTCTGGGTAAAGATAATTTGCAATCTTTTAAATGCAGGCAAGCATTATTCTGAAAAGTTGAACAGACAATGTGATAAAATAAAATCCAAAATCCACAAAAGAGTGATACATTTATTGGCCAACCAAAATGCATAAAACACATCATGCATGCTTTCAGAGATCCCCTGGACTCTTCGTCAGGCAAAAGATGTTTTAAAAACTCATACAGGAGAAGAAAAATGATGGTGTTAGAGTTACAGGTTTACATTTTGTATCAGATGTTGTTTCTGTTGTAGTTTAGTTAGTTTGGAGAGATCTGAGTGCAGAGACCAATCCACTTTTGTCCATGTAGGGAACGAAACAAAGGACATCAAAATTTAAACTCCATTAGCAGGAGTAAAGTAACTCCTCTTGGGCTCCAGGATGTCTCTGTCCTTTTTGAAGCCACAGGACCCTTTCTTAGTATAGAACATTGAATTTTTCAAGCAGTCTCTGTATTGCTACCTCTGGAAAAACTTGTAGGTACTGTATAGCTAAAACTCAGCCAATTATAGCCCGAATGAAAAAGTTTTACCTTTGTTGGAAGGTACAAATCTCAGACAGTTAAGTCCTAGTCCTTCGCTCCCTCTTATTTAGGATTCTCCTTTTGTAACTAAATTTGGTATCTTCAAACCCAGGAAGCATTCAGGTGTAACTGTGCTGAAATTAATTAAACTCCAAAATCCATGAAAGAGTGATATCTTTATTGGGCAACCAAAATGGATCCTGCAAGCTTTCAAAGCTCTACTGGCTTCTTCATCACAATATCTTAGCATCTTTTGCCAGTGGAGCTTCATAAGCTTGCTTGATGTGCTTTATGCATTTTGGTTGTGCAATAAAGGTATCACTCTTTTGTGGATTTTGGATTTTGTTTCATTTTCGTACATGGTCAGCATGGCTACCCCTGAATATGTTTCCTAAAAAATTTGATGTTACCCTTATGAGCATGTAAAAGCTTCTACTAAAACAAAAATGCTCCAAAATATTAATTTTGAACGTTCATTTCAGTTCAATGTCTTATAAATTAGCTGCTACAGCATCTTATATGTCTGTTGTGGTACAGAGTGTTTTGACTACTGTTCCGGTTATTAAGAAAATCATTCTTCTCAGGCTCCCTGTTAAAAATACTATTAAAGTCCATACAGTGAAACATCTTCTATTACTATTATGCTTCCGGATGGCTCAGATTATGATACTAATACATTTTTTTTTACTGTGTTTCACAACTATTCATTATCTATAGAGGGAAAATAACTCTAATCCCATTTCCCCACAGTATAAGAATCCTCTTTGATCTTTTCTGGAATTAATATATGATCTCTTGGTACATAGAAGTTGTGACAAAAATAAGCACTCACTCTCAAATTGTCCATGTGATTACACAAACTCCTCCATGAGCATTTTTTTTAAAGAAAAAAATGTTCACGTTTGTTGTAATGAATCTGTTTGGAACCTAAGAAGTCAAGGGATAAGGCATTTGGTACAGAAACTAATTACTGAAAAGAGAGTGCCTGCGGATGTCAGTGAGCATGGTCTCATCAGCATTCACAACTGGTGATATGGCATGCAGGCAACAAAGCTGAAGCAGGAGACAGAAGAGAGATAAAGGGCTGCTTTGAATAGTAAAAGTTCTTCCTCTTGGTGTGCTCTTGATTCCCTTATGACTTTCAAGCACATCCCAGTCCCTTAAAAGTCAGTAGGATCTCAGGTGGGCATAGCCTGCAGATGCAGTACACAAACTAAAGCAGTAATTAAATGGGATACAACTGTCCATGATTATCAGGATGTAGCCAGCACTGTTTGTCTTATGGGTGGATATCCCTAGTGAATCATGTGCAGATGGAGAAAGCTGCTAACTACCAACAATAACAATCATCTTCCATGACAGGTTTAATGGTTAGACTACTGCCATTGCACAGTGCTGTGGAAGTTTTTGCAATCCTACTGGCAACATATCCGCTGATTTCCTTATGGGAGCATCCAGAGAGAAAACAGAAGGCATAATTTTGTTCCTTTTGTACTCAAGACGTTGACTGTTCCTTTTGGCACAGAGATTACTATAAGGTATCACTGATGGCTGATTTGGACATGATGACTGGCAGAGCAAAGACTGTCCATGTTTTGAAATTTCACAATACCTTGATGACAATACAATTGGCATGAAAAGACATGTTTCTTCAAAGCCTACTGAAGGAGACACCACCTACTGAAACCTCATTCTTCCACATTTCCTTAGATTTCCTAAGGAATAACGGTAGATTAATAGGTGGTATAATGTGACAGATAAAAACATAAGCAGAATTCCAGCTACACAGCTTCCAGATTTATGATGTCACTTAGTTGAGTTCTCTGGTTTGTCCTGTCCTAGATCAGTGGGACCTAGTAGACTAACTAAGAGCAGTAGAAACAACAGGTGGCAGTAGAGCTGCAATGAGTACTGGGCATCTAAATCTAAGTTGCCACTTAAATTTCCTACAATATCCTGCAGAGACCTCATGGCATTCTGGCAAAAGAGGTCTTAACAGCTGTCCCGAAGCACTGCATGCATGTTCTGGACTTGGCTCCATATGGTATTTTTTTAACAAACAAACAAACCAAGGTACGCCAAGTGGTTTGACATGCCAAATGTTAACACAGGAAGGTGGACATATACTGATAATTATGGAACAAAGTGCCATTTGAGTACAGCATCAGCTCAGGAGTTTGTTTTCCTCACCAGAAATTAGGACATGGTTCTTTGGATTTGATTACATGCTTTCCTGGTTTCATCTGCCCTTTAACGAAGTAAGCTCTTTAATTTTTCCATTTCTTTGTTATTTATTAAAAAGTCTCTAAAACACTTTGTATTAGCAGATCTCATGACTGGATACAATCAATGCAATTACCTTAAACCAGTCTAAAACAATTCAATAACTAAAACAAACAAACTGCCCCCCAGAAATCTGATCAGTAAAAACCCAAGCTATGGTGTCACTAGGTCCCACAATGGTTTGATGGAGTGCCAAGCTTTAATTTTGTGCCCAAATATATGCATGTTAGTGACAACTGAGCTTTCAATGGTCCCAATATTCTCAATGGGGACTTTTGTTGTTGGTGCAGTGTGGATGATCTGATCTGGATCACAATCACGGTAGGAGGTAAACTATAGGAGTTGACAGCTGATGAACTGCATTAACACACTCTTTTTCTGGCACCTGAAATCTTGAAACAGAATTTGCTGCCTCATGCTGTAGATCCAATGTCTTTTGAAATTTCACATTATTCCTAGTAAACAAAAACAGCGATGTTGTAATTGCCACCACTATCGGTTCAAAGCGAATATGTTCAAAAGAAGGAGTGTCATGACTTTGAAGTAATGCAATAAGACTGCAGCCTTGTTAAGCAGCTTGTCAATAAAAACGGATTTGCAATCAAATTATCCTATGACAGTAATCTCTGCCTTCTGGTTACTGGCATTTCCTCTCGAAAGTTTATTTTAAGACAAAGGGAAAAAAGACAAGCACCAGTTTTGCCCCTGCTGAAAGATGGATGGAGCGGAGGTAGCACATACACCACTGCAAATGGGCTATGACTCTTTGTCAATATAAAGGACAAAGCATTTCACTTGACAAGAAGCAACACAGACCAATACCTCACTCTATGGAAGAGGTTGTCATGAGAACTGTGCAAGGTAAACATTAATTCTTGTTAACATGAGTTGATGATAGAATGAAAGACAGCAGACACTTAACCTATCTTTTGAGTGGATTTGTTGCCAAGGTTTCAATCCTGTGCCCATTTATATTGAAGTAAGCCCCATTAAACTCTATGAGACTGACTTTTGGATAGACACGTAACCGGATTATTATATTGCTATATCTCAGTTATGTTGCTCTATTCCGATATAAAATAGTGTGTACATTTTAATTAATCAAGGTGGAGTTTTTCTTTTATTTACTTATTTTTTTTCTTAATATTGTATACTTGTTGCATGAGGTAAGCAAAGATAGCTCCTTCTCCATGCCTCAAATTAGGATTACCATACCAATTGTTCCACCTGACTGCTAGTAACTGTTTACTATATCAGTATTGCAATCCTAGTACTTGTGCAAAACACAACTAATATAGTGAAAATTATTGCTAAATAAACACATGAAGGCTGGGATGAGTAACTCAGTAACTCTGAGAATGAAAAAAAAATACCACTGGCCTGAACTCTTTTCAGTTAAAGAAATATCCTTTCATACAAGCAAGAAAATGATTAAAGACTATTTCCCCTGTGAATTATATAAAAGATAGCCTGATTTATCTAAGCAATTAATACTTTTCCTTTTGCTATCATTTCCACGATGAGCAGCTGCAGGATCTCAGCATCCGTTTATACCAAAATTATTTATTTGCTCCCATCTGGTTGTCAGATGTTTTCTATGGCAATAGATAGAAACACCCTGTAACAGCTGAGGGCAACACTAACATCTGGGGCATTTTTAGCTCATGGAGCCACAACTGGATGACCTTTTCTGTTTCTGAATGCATGTGTTATGTTTGATAATAAGACTTTTCAGCAACCATTGCTCTTGTCTGTATATTATATTTTACTGCATTTATTGTATTCTATTGTGTATGCTTGCTATTTTTTTTTCTTGATGAGTCTAAAACACTGAAAGGTTAAGAGTTCTGCTACTTGTATTTCTATTGTCTAATGCATCCTTTATCACATTAACTGCAGGAACGTATTGCAATGGAAACCAATTCTTAGAATGTGTTCTTTATTGATTGGGAAAGAACTGGAACAGTTCTGGAAGACTGAAAGCCATTTTTTGAAAATATGGCTAGCACACAAACAGTATCCCAAATGTATAATGCAGCTCAGAAACACCTGGAACATTGTGGGCATATCTGTGTGTGTGTGTGCGCACGTGTGCGTGCGTGCACACACAAACACACACAAACACACACACACACACACAATAGCCATGGTCATTACCTGCTTAGGAGCCTAGAAACCATGAGAGCTCTGAACAGTTGCAGCCTATGTTCCTGTCCCTCATGAGTTGCTCCATAGTTCTCAGTGGAGAGGCCTGACAGAGTATGGATTGGCCCAAATGGGCCACGAACACACTGTGGTCTAGCTACATAAAGGAATCAGCTCCTCACCAGGAGTGTGACAGAACTTTTACTGCTCAACTGCCTGCTGCCTATGATCCGGTACTCTAGCTGTGGGAGCAGTTAGACAAATCAGTATTCCAAAGCTACAAATAAGAGGCAGGTTTATTGGAGATTTGTGGCTCTGACATAAATGGGGTACTGAATCTACTCTAGGTTTTAATCCAAAGTTTAAATGAGCTATCAAGACTCTGAACCTATTTAGGGAAAAAGGGTTCAACATCTTGTATAGCTCCTGTTAAGCTCAGACTGAAATCCAGTTTAGATTCACTACCTCAGTGACATCCGAGCTTCCTTTGGCTCAAGCTCATTCTGGCTATTTTGATCCAATCATTTTGTGTATGTAATTCTGTTGATGGAATGTTCTGCCAGCATATCAAGAGAATTCTGTTGGTGTATCCATTATGACAGAAGCAATTCTACCTAGCAAGACTTCTGCAGAAATGTAAGGTGAATCAGCTGGTTATTTTACACGTAAGATTGAGTCTTAAACAACATTTTATAGGGGCAGCTAAAGACAGTTGCCTCCTCATTCTGGTGATCTGATTGCTATCACACTTTTGTTCCCTTATTGCTTTCAGCAAATGATACACATTTGCTGATATTATTGGCTTTCTTAGATACTTACATAACAAAGAAGCAAAGACTGTCTCTAGTTGCTGGGCACCATGTTTGTGCTTACAAATGCTCATAGAAGTGCATAGTATATAGAAACATGGAATTGGAAGAGACCACAATGGCCATCAAGTCCAGCCCCCTTCCATGCAGGAACAAACACTCAAAGCACCCCCAGCAAATGGCCATCCAGTCTCTGCTTAAAAACCTCCAAAGAAGGTGACTTTACCACACTCTGAGGCAGCATATTCCACTGTTGAACAGCTCTGACCGTCAGGAAGTTTTTCCTGATGTTTAGGTGAAATCCAGTCATGGGACCAGAAGTTTATCTATGTTTGTATGGGCAATGCAATGACAGCAATAAGTATAATCCCTCTCCCGGATGGAAAGGAAAACAAAGAAAACCATTTTTTCAAAGAGTTTGAACATAAGCCTTCATTTATTTGGGGGTTCTATAAGTATTCAAGTTAAATATGTACATAATAAAAGCTCTGCAGGAAAGGTTGCTAATGTTGCAGTAAGTGCATGGTGAAAAAAAGTCTGCCTGCCTTGAGTCCCAGTCTGGCCGCCTTGAGTCCCCGTATAGATATTTGTCCCTGAATAGATCTGTCCTTTAATAATCTACCAAAATCTGGATCCTTCTCAAAACAAATATGAACCTTGGACATATATGAAAGTATCAGAAACCTTCCTGAGCATGAACCAGCTTAACTCCAGACCCCTAACCCCTCAAAATACTACAACAGAACTTTGAAATTAAAAGTATTTCATCAGCATATAAACCACAGATTTCCTCCCTCTCTTCTACTACAATCTTTATTAACAGCTATACAAAGCAATCACTTACTCAGTAGAAATGTTTGCAACTCTTTCACCATAACCTGCTGTTTTACCGACTAGCAAACAACAGTCCTGCTGTACAGCTGCAGATCACCATGGGAAGCACTTTCTCTGTTAAGTACAAAATTGTGAAGTATTGTATGTGAGTGTTTTAACTTTTTTTTTCTCCTGCAATACAAAACATTGGATAGACGTTTGCCCAGTTTTAGATGTGCCAGCTTTCTCCTTCTTCTCCACAGCTGAGAAGACTAAACTTTAAGTGCTGCTTAGTTTTGTAGTGCTTTCATACTTGCCAAAAGGAGTGAACCAGCAGGGTTTCCCCAAAGAGCTTCTCCAGGGGCTTTCTATTTTTATACATGACTGATTATTCTGCCACAACCCTTATAAGTGAAGAAAATGTCCCATGATGGACAAACTCAGCTGTATTAACAGTGAAGAATTTTATTGTAAAAATTTTGGTGCTTAAATATGGCAGAAGCCTGGCTTTACTCTTCGTATAAGTATCCTTAATTTTAATGGGCAGAATTCACTAAGGCAGTTATGAATACGAAACCTAAGGTTATGCATTCATAACCGGTTTTATTCATGACTGCTACATAGCCACTAATTTAAGGAGTATGTAAGGATCAAGAATTTCCCCTACTTACTGGGTAGTAGCTGTTGAAAACAACAGGGGTCTGTTCCCCTAAATATTGGGAATATTCCCTGACGTCTCCCCTCACCTGACAGCAATATCTAGTGCAAGGGGAAATGGTGACAAAGACTCTGATTCTGACTGTTGCACCACAGAATGCTCATGGGAGGGGGTGAAAATGCCCCTGTTCCCCTGATTGGAACAGACCTTGGTGTTAGATATCCATGATATATTATGTTAAAGCAAGTTCTCTCATATGAAAAGACATAGATTTCATTGGAATGCCTTCCCATAGTGTTTTCCATTTAGTATTTGCTACATTTGTATGTAGATGCTTTTTTGAATCCCACAGCCCTGGGAATAAGTTTTACTTTGGCACTCCAGACATGGAACCTGAACAGATATCTAATAAGTGATAGATTTCCAGTTATAATTCTGATCCCACTATAACTAATTTCACTGGAATTCCATCACTTGCTAACTATGATCTTGGATCCATTCACACTACAGAATTAAACCACTGTCATTTTGATTTAAGTGCAATGGTCCCGTCCTATGGGATCCTTGGATTGGCCATTTAGGGAGCGGAATTTAGAATTCGCAGTCAGAGAACCCCTCTTGTGCCTCCCCAAACTACAGGATTCCATAGGATGCAGCCATGGTCTTTACAAGAGGGATTATAGTGCTTACGATAGTGTTGTGTGGGCCTGAAGAAGAGTGGGGAAAATGGAATACACTGGGCAAATAGAAGGTCTAAATTGAATTCATATTTATTACCATGGGCCTTTTTATGTTATTCAGGTTATAGTGTTATGATTTCACTTACCTGCCATAACTGCATCTTTGACATTGGGCAGTATTTAATTTGGTGACCAGAGGAACTCTCTGGTTGAAAATTCTCAGTGCTCCACCCTAAACTGCCAATCTTAGGATTCCACAGGATGAAATGGCAGGTAAGGGTGGAATCAAAGCACTATAATTGAGTAGTGTGAAAGGGCTCTATGAGCAGCAGATAGTGTGCATTCCATTTCCATTCATGGAGTTCAGACGATGTATGTGGGTCTCTTCTGGCTTAACCCCCAAGTACTTCTATGCAATAAAGAGGGCTAAAACACTGCAATCCAGTTTAAATATAAGACCACCATTTCACTAAGCCATAATTTGATAATTTAGAGTTTCATAGGGCTGCATACTCCATACTTGTCTCTCCTGAACTGCTCCCACTCCTTGGCGTTTGCAGGTAATCTATAGTTGCCATCTAAAAAGAGACGCATTTAGCAAAGTCAGTTCAACCCTTGATTTTCAGCATTCAGAAGGAGAAGGAGAAAAAGGCAATTGCTAACCTTTTGTCAACTGGGCAGTGCTTGCGTCAGTGCTAAAGAGCAGGTACAAGGTTTAGTTTATATAGGAAAAACTATAATGAATTGCTAGTAATATGCAAAGACTTAATGACTTCTGATGCCTCTGAAATGTTGTTATATTAACTGAAAATCTCAGAATCATTAAAACATATTTTGTAGTGAGGCAAATGTTCTGGGGACTATTTTCTATATGCTGACTATGATGTACATGTAAATATTAAAGGGGTGTAAAAAGGGAAAATACAAAAATGAATACCCAACATATTAAACACCTTAGATAATCAAAAGTCAAAAACAGAGATCTTCATGGAATATGTTAATATAGTATTTATCATTTTATATGCACATGGTGACAGCAATAGATAAAACCTCAAGAATAAGTGTTGATGATCAAAAGCTATGAAATTGTGTGTTACTTTCTATAATTAAAAGGCCACAAATTCTGATACTTATGTGATGGTACCTGCATGAACTGGCCTGTACAATTATTAACTGG
Source organism: Cyclura pinguis (assembly GCA_030412105.1). Classification (NCBI taxonomy): domain Eukaryota; kingdom Metazoa; phylum Chordata; class Lepidosauria; order Squamata; family Iguanidae; genus Cyclura; species Cyclura pinguis. The sequence goes on along the minus strand of CM059599.1, from coordinate 241,718,960 downwards.
TTGTGCATTCCAGTTCTGGACATGAATAGAATTAGGTTACATTTCCCACTGTTTCAGATTTAATTTGGAGTGCCAAAAAGAAGAAGGAAATAAAGGGTTTTCTGTGACCTACCACACAAAAAAGATTAGAAACACATATCTGGAAAGTGGGAGGAGAAGAAAACAGTTCACTGCTTCATGATATGCATTTCAGTGGTAAATGTATTTTAGGCAAGTTCTCGAACTGTGAGAAGAATGAGGGCTAACTGTACTTTACTTTTTTATTACCACAAAGTTCAATACAAAATTTTCAAAAATGCCTTAAATAAAAAGGTAGAACAAAAATATTAGCATTTATTATATCAGCTCTGTTTCATGGTTTGAGCTTTGGATTATGACTCCGAAGACCAGGGTTTGATTCTCCACTCAGCCATGGAAACCCACTGTGTGGTCTTGGGTATGTCACACACTCTCAGCTACCAAAAAAAAAAAGATGATAGGTTCACCTTAGGGTCACAATTAGTTGGAAATGACTTGAAGGTACACAACAACAACAGACATAGAAGTAGGTTTTTTGTTACAGTAATTTTTATTTTAGTTTTGTCTTAGACTTTGTTAATTTTGAGAAACAAGGCAGTACTGGATTTTGCTTTTGCTTTTATTTTGTTTTTTCCCATTGTAACTTCATATGAAATTATTTTTGAGGGTCCTGGAGAGGATAATGGTAACTTACTGATCCTAGAGTACTTTTCTGAGTTCCTGTTGGATTGGATTATATAATCATTGTATTTCATCATTTATTGAAAGATTTCTAAACTGATTTTCAAGGTATCATAAAACATCCCTGTGGCATACAATCCCAAGATAACATGACATTATCAATTGTTAAAACTCATTGAAAATGATTGATAAAGTGATAAAGTGATTAAGTGATAAAATCACTTAGAATAAACTGCATAAATTTAGCTAAAGTATGGGAACTAATGAAATGTAAAATGAATTATGTCTTTTTGCTGTTGTTGTTTAACAAATGATTATAGAGTCACATAGATTTGCAAGGGGAAGTTAATTACATAGATGTGGAATTTTCTCCAAAAGTCCAGTAGAGCTAGAACCTATAAATTGAGGCACACTCTTTGGATACAATAAAAAATCAGTTTTGCAGGCCAATACAACAGAGTAATATTTGGCAGGATAATACAATAACTTAGTTTTACTAAATTTTCATAAAACTATATAAAATGGTTAATATCACAATCTTCACATACAAATTCTTTCTCTCTTTATCAGACAAATTGATTTCACTCTTGGCACATGAATTCTACACTTGGCAAGGAACAAGCTATATCTCCCTACACTGTATGCTGGGTAGCTGGAATTTTACCATGTATATTTGTTTGATAGTTATATCCAGTCAAATCATTTGCCTGCAATTACAATAGTTGGGACAATCATGAGGGAAGTACTATCTCATATAAACAATACAAGGGTTCAGTCCATATTTTAATGTCTATAGCAGTGGAATGCACTTTAGGGAGTCAGTTTTATCATCCTTAATGAGAAAGAGTGTGGAACACAAAAAAGTCAACTACCATAAGTTTCTTTTGAAATTTTTTAAATAAAATAAAATAAAATAAAATAAAATACAATAAAATACCTTTAAAGATGATCCAACCATCTGGTAATCTTTTGTGCTAGAATAAAATAAGTGAAGATTTATACCCCTAGGGCACATGAACTTAATGTTTTCTCCTGTTTCCCACTGTGATGAGAAAAACAAAACAAAACAAAACAAAAAACTACATTCAACTAACAGAAAAAGAATTCTGCAGACCCACATATGTAATTTGATTTTTGTTTTTTCTGTCACGAACGGTCTGCTTCTCACTTACCTCAGCTACAGTACCCTTTCTTCCTAAATATATCACACAGAAATGAATATGTTTGAATGGTTGTATCTACAAGCTTGCGGCCATTCACAGCTGGTGGCTCCCATGTCAGTGGGGTGATGAATAGCTCTGAATTTGAAATTTTGTACCCATTTTAGGGTCAGAGTTCAGAATCTTGAATCACTCCTTTAAAGTGCATGAAAGTTACACAAAATAGTAATAATAGTTACATAATAGTAATAGTTACATAAAATAATATATAAACAGTCATCCTTAGGGTCAACCACCATCCTTCAAGGTGAGTTACCTGGAATTACCTAAAAGGGAAACATATGGCAGAAAGGTATGCAACCTAGCAAGACTGTAGAAAGACTAAATCTAACAGTTCCTGTTTATAGTACTGACATGAGTATGGTCTAGAAGATGCCTTTCTCCTGTAGTGGGAAAGGCAGGATATAAATTAAATGAATGATAAATAAATAGATACGGAACCAGGAAAGCTATGGGAAAAAAATGTCAAGGTGGCAATCAATACTTCCGCAAGCCAAAGCGTAACAGTGGCTTTTCTCTTATTTCCTAACAAATACATAGAGGAGTCATACACATTTAGTGAATTTATGATATCTACTCCTCTTCGTGAAAACACTTGAGTGTACAAAGTAATTTTGAAAAACCATCTGCATCTTCAGGAATAGATTTTAAGGCCTAAATCCACTACTTACATCACTAGCAAGCTACATGATTTTGTTCACATCTTTTCTTATCGGTTCCATTAATTGTTCCCATAATCTACAACTTTCATTCAGACCTTTGATCCCATTTTATTTCACAAATAATTTCAGTTATCAATTCAACAGACATTCACACTAGGTTTTGCCCTTTCATTACAAATAGAAATTGAGAGAGATTGAGAGAGAGAGAATTAATAGTTCTCCCAACCTCTTTTCTTTGCTTTCTCTTCTTTCAGAGAAGCATGAAGATTATTGTCCCCAGACATGATAATGAATTTGGCAAGTTATTTTAGAAAATTAGTTATGCTACAAGTCTTTAGAATGTGAGTCCAAAGGCCACTGTTCGGCTAACATCAAACACTGAAATGTCTTCATCTCTGTTTGTACAATGCCCTCAACTAAACTGGTGTATGTCAAATGTGAGCAGCTTCAAATAAGGAGAAAACCTGTTTGGTTTTTAATGGATATTATATGGCGATCTCCTTCATATTATGCAGGGTAACCTATGAAGACTTCTTGGAAATTAAACTCAGCTCCTGATATAGTTTCTTGTATGTATGTATGTATGTATGTATTTATTAAAAAAATCAATTTTAAAAGTTAAATCTAAATAGTAAAAACAGTAAAAATAGCCTTGATAAAATGAAGTGAAACTATGAGAATTGTCATGATGAAAGCAGGTAAGAACAAGTTTAGAAGCTAATTGATAGAATCATGTTTTTTATAAGCTTGGGAAAATGCAAAAAGTCATAGCCATATGCCTGAAGCTTAGAAGAGGAGGCAACTATGGCCCTCTGTGGAGAGTACAGTAGGACCCCTGTATCCACGGATTCATTATCCACTGATTCAGTTATTCGCAGTTGGCTCCCCACTGCCATTGCGATCATTGCGGCACCGGGTGGGAGAGAAGCAAGGAGCATGGGATTGCACTCATCACCACCTCCTGCCCCTCATCCCAGGCCCAATCATGGTGCTGGCAGGCAGGAGAAAAGCGAGGAGCGGAAGATCACACTCCTCGCCACATCCTGCACCCCACCTGGGGCCCAATTGTGACAGCGGGCAGGAAAGGAGTGAGGAGAACAATACCACCACGGTGGCTCCCACTGCAGCTCCTCTCCACCTCGATCAGCCGGGACAGGTGAGGGACAAGGTGGTCACTCCTATCCGTGGATTTCAGTATCTGTGGGGGGGGGGCAGAACCAATCCCCCCCCCCCAGATACAAGGGTCCTACTGTATTCTATAATCTGAATACTGCTGAAGATAAATGATTGTTTTACACCCCAATAACTGCAATGCCAAAATTCAGGGACATATATCAGGACAATTATTTATTAATTACACTTTTTTTAAAAAAAATGAATTCTGCCCTCCACATAAATTCTTAAGGTAGCTCACCAAAATTATCCCTATCTTCCTCCCCTTTCTCTTCCAAACAAAACAAAATCAATACCTGTTACTTAATGAATCCAGATTACATACTATTTCCTAAAACTCTAAAATAAGAATGGATATTTAAAACTGAAACTAGAACGGCACAACCATATTCATTTAGTGTCAGCAAAGTCATAAAAATACTAGATAGAACAGACAAACATAGAAGCAAAATCATTTGTGTCCAGTTAAATTAGAATATGTTGAAGAGCTGGAAGACAAGAAAGCAAACATGAGTGGAACAAGTTGCAAAACCAAGAGAAGAGCTCCAGGAGGAGCAATTTTCTGTACTTCAAGCTGGAAGATATGTGTATTATGCATGGTGAGCAGTGTATGAAATTAAACTTAAGAACATAGTTGGAAAATGACATGTTTTAATATGTCTGTGATCCATCTAAACCTCCTCATGGGCAAGAAGAATTTGGCATGTCATTCCCTGGGATATGCTAGTTTCCTGTATGTGGGAAAGCATTCCGACAGGCAATATTCCCAGAGCATTTAACTGCCGTCATGAACCCCTCAGCTGGTTTATTTCACTAATAATTCCCTTTGCTTTCTGTCCCAGCTGCAAAAGAATGGGCTGTCACATTCTCTTTCATTTCCCCAACATGACAACTGATGTGTAACACTTCTCAAAATCAATTCATAATGGGCTAAACTAAAGTTACATAATTTGCTATGCACTCAGTGGATGCTCAAAATTACATATTTTAATTCATTCTATATTTAAATCCTTTCATATTTTTGAAAGGCTAAAAGGGGCATGATAAAGACAGAGAGGGCCCATCTGCAGGGAATCTCTGCAGCTGTCCCCTTCCATTTCCCTTTCCAAAAAGTGGCAGTGGTGGGGAGGACTTGCTACAGGGCTTCTCTGATGCTCTAAATATTGCTGTAAATATTATAGGCATCCGTTAAAAATATAAAAATAGTACAGCCATCCAAAAGTGTCCATAGCTAAAATGAAGGCAATGATCCATACTCCTCCCTTCCATAGAAATACGAATAAGGAAGAGAAGCAATAGCTAGTTCGACTTGTGATTGGCTTGAAACTCCTATTGGAGTACAGTTCCTGAGGCTTATCAAGGACAAGATGGTGGCTTATTTGGACACCACCAGATAGTGGAACAGCAGGTGCCTAACTAGGAAAAAAGGCAGATAGGAACCCTCATTTCCAAACTACTATCATGCTGCCATGCTAGACCATTTCAACAGAAAGACTGAAAAAAAATATTTGGATGGGTGGGCATATGTGTGTGTGTGTGTGTGTGTGTGTGTGTGTGTATACATACACATACATAAAAATGTATGTATATATATATGTATGTACACATACATACTAGCGTACATACCTGGCATTGCCCGGGATTTTATTTTCTCATAGGTAATGCTTGTTAGAAAGATTTGAGATCCTGTGTCTCTAATTCCCCAAACTGTCTTGTCCAGTACCTGTAACTTTCTGCCATATTCTCCAATCCAATCTGTAGTTGAAGTTATTAACATACAGAGGTTAATACACTACCCTCCTCCTTGCTGCTAGGCCTCATCTCCATAACAACCAGCCTGGCCCAAGAGCTCTCTGGCTGAGAATTCTAAAGGCCCCTTCCTAAACTTCAAACCTCAGAATTCCCTAGAATCTTCTCAGGCAGCCAACCATATGAGGTCTTTGCCTCACACAGCCAATCATATGAGGTCAGGTCTTCGCCTGAAACAGACAAACTCACAAACTTTGACTTTTATATATTATATTTTATATGATACAGAGCAACCAATGGAATGTGATCCATCCAGGAACAGCTTTTTTTTTAATGAAAAATAATCACTCTTCATTGTATTTACTATGTGTGAGAGTGGGTGTGTGTACAAGCCTTTTTTCCCCCCACACTTCTACCTTCCGATCCAGAAGTTCTTCCTTCTTATTCCTTCAGCAGAAAAGCCCTCATACTTGGATGGGGATATTGACAGAGAAGGAGGAGAAGAAAGAGATGCAGCAGAAGCTTCTCCCGTAGTAATATTCCAAGGAGAGCCGACATGGTGTAGTGATTTGAGAACCGGATTTGACCCTGGAGTGCAGGGTTTCATTTCCCCTTGGCTATGGAAACCCATTGGGTGACCTTGGGCAAATTACAAACTCTCTGCCCCCAGAAAACCCCTTGGGTTCACCTTAGGGACATCATAAGTCAGAAATGAATGCACACAACATCAAAAAAACATTACAAGCCTATGTATACTTATCTAGAAGTAAGTTCCATTAAATTCAGGTGGATCTACTTCTCTGCAGATTCACATTTTTTTTTCTTTAAACCTGTTTACTAGGTGCTGTCAGATTTCTGTTTCAACTTTCTGTGCCTGTCAGTAAACTAGCTTGATCTATCATACATACTTGAATAAAAAAAGAGGGGGAGCTATAGAGTTTTCTTACTACTTGTGGGTGTGTTTCATAGAATTTTGACATTTCTTTCTTGGAAATTTAATTTCACCCACTTCCCAGCTTGGTCTCCATGCCAAACTCAGGATTTCTAGTTCTTTTCTCCTCAGCCCTCAACTTTTTGAGGTTCCTCTTTTCTTGACACAGTTTGTTTTGTGTGTGTGTGTGTGTGTGTGTGTGTGTCTTATTTTTTCTAACATTTGCAAGCAACAGTGAGAGACCACATTTGCCTTATCACTGGTTCCAACTCCTTTTCTCTTCAGTGTGTAACAGTTACCTAAATACAACAGAGTCAGGGTAGATTGGTCGAACATGCCTGAAATGTCTACCCACCCAAACAAGCATGGGAGACGTATGCGGGCGATATTATGGGGAAGAAGAGATTACTGACTCTATTGCCTGTTTCTGATGGTAGGTTAAGGCATATTCTTTCTGCAGTATGAAAGTCAGGCTAAGCATGAAAAAAATGTAATGGCATTTTAAAAAAAATCATATAGTGCCCATGTAGAAACAACACGTGCTAATGTTATTTAAACTGCATTAAATATTAATAAAATGTTTACTTTTTTAAAAAATATAAACAAATAAAATACTTTGTAAAAGATGAAATTAAGTCAGTACCTTTCCATTCTATTAGCTAGTACACTGCAGAAAGATTTACTTCTTCGTGAACAACTGGGTAGAATAGTGCCCACAGATTTTTTTTAAACTATGTTTAAAATATATATATAGCTGCTGCAGTATATTCATATGTTTAGTTTTCTCTGCTATTGTTATAGTTTTAATATATTTACTCTCATTTTTGTGGTTTTACTGAATTTTATCGAGACATATTTTGTTTTTTATGGTGATATTCTAAGATGTAAGCACATCAAATATACTGCCAATAAATAAATAAATAAAATATACTACTGAAAGTATATTTAGGTTTCTTCTTTCTTTTTTAAATGGTCTGAAAAGGGACAGATATTCCTCAATTTTTCTCCAACACTTCCATCATTCTTTTGCATACAAACATGAAAGATATCTCCAGCCATCCACACTGTGACCTGCTCTTCAAGATCTTTTGAAGAACTGTGCTGATAGAACTCCAGTTCATTTATTTTTTAGAATGTTCTCATCACTTCAGTGGTTGTTTTACCTCTTGGTTTACTCTTTCTCTGTGTATGTGCCTTCAAGTCAACTGTCAACTTAGGCAAGGAATACTGAGGTAAGGTGGTCTGGCCAGTTCCTTTTTTTCTGAAACACAGACTACGACACTTGGTATCCTTTGGCAGTCTCACATTCCAGTACTAAACAGGGCTGAGCCTGCTTAGATTCCAAAATCAGACAGGATCTGGTGCCTTTAGGATATGTGGATCCCGTTGGTTTACCTCCTCATCTCTCCATCTCATATACTATCTGAAGAACATTTTTACCACAAATTCATAGAAACTAAAATCAAGCTAAGTCCTTTACTTTCATAAACTGCCAGTCATCTTTCATATTGCTCCACAGCTGTAGTTTCTGACTATTTTTGCTAGTCTGAAATGTTGATTCTCCAGCCTGTGGCTTCCTTTCCTCTATGGAGAGAGTAGAATAGGCCAAATCTCATTTGGTCAAATGCAAGCACACTGGGTTAAGCTTGCCTGTGAAAAGATGTGGACAAATTGTGCTGCAGATTCAGTATCAGAACAGTGTGGCTCTGACAAGCAAGCAAATGAAATATCAAAGGAATAAAATAAATTAGTTCAATCTATGTACTGTTACACATAGGTGTGAAGTCATATAGTCTAATTCTCTATAGGGTAATGTTACCGCTGTGGTACAATGCTGCCTGGCATTTTCTGAAATGAAAAATTACAGCCTTCAGTTGCTGGCAATGCTGGCAAGTGAGAAGAATTTACCACTGTTTCAAGAAATATTTAAACAAATGTTGAGAGAGGCAGAAACTAATTTCAAAAGATTTCCAAATTTCATTTGATATTTTTCAATGCAAATAGCTGATAGCCCTGAATTCTATTGGTTAGTCCTAGAAATGTTCCTGCAGGGTTTTACAAGCCACATGAATTTTAGTTGGCAACTCCTGAGCCTGTGCATAAAGCATTACAATGTTTAGATGTAATTGAATAAGAACCTGGCAAAACCTATAGAAGGTAGAATACAGAGCCTGAGATTCATAGAGTATCTACCCATTGACTGTCTTGCAGTAAGAAGAGAAAGGATTGTTTAGATTTTGAGTCTGGGAAGCATGTCAGGTGTTCCTTTAAAGAATCTAAACAGAACTCACAAAGAGTGACCTAAGGTTACCCTGCAAATAGTGCATTAAAGAAATCTGACAATAGATAGTAGGATGTATTCTAAAAGTGGAGTGTGCACTAGACTCTGGTGTACTGAACAAAAAGAAAAAATGTAAATCTCTGATTGGATAACTGATACACTGAATGGGTGTCATGAGACAATAAAAGAGCTAAGTTAGCACCATGCAATTAGACTACTTAGGCAGGCCTACAATGCAGGGAAGAGAAGGTAATGATGTAGCCTTCCCAAGAAGAGTTCCTGATAAGCCTCACTAAAAAGCTGATTCTGATAAGGGCTAGGAGATATATGTTTATATGTGATTAATGCAGTTAAGACTAACTTAAGAAGTGCTTCAGGGGTAACCCTTGAATGCCTGTTGTACCAAAGCATGTTAGAGTTGAATTATTTATCAAACAGGTGAGGTTGCATGGATAATTAGCAGAGTGTAAAATGGCTAAGAATATGATAAGGGACAAGACTGTGAATCTGTAAAAGTTTTTAGGAACTGTCTGTATAAGGACTTAGAAAACATTATGGAAAACTAATCTGATTAGGATGATACAACAAGATTGCTACACGCTAACTGGTTAAGAAGGCTGATATTCTTAACGTGTATAACTTATTGCCAAACCTGTTAAAGAGCTGAATAGAGAAAGTCCTAATGAATGTCCTGATGAATATGACGTGATGGCTATGTGACTTAATATAAGATGCCTCATATGTAATATAATAGAATATAACTATGCTGAAGTGCCCAGACATTGCTTTTTGATAGAATGTATACGTCTGTGTATTATAAATAAAAACTTACAATAAATAGCCTAAAAGAGTATCAACAGAGTATGTTCCTCCTTCCCATATGAACATCCTGGATATCCAAGAGTTGAAATATTTAAATATAGTGTTGATGTTAATCTGATATGTCTGGTTTAATTACCGTTATAAATTGGGAAGTGTGGTGAGCAGACGTTGATTGAGGTGAGCCCAAATAGGACCCAGAATTAGCTGACAAGTGGCAGGGACCCTCAATCCCACAGAGAAGGGGAACCACACCAGTTTCTAGGGAAAAGAAATAATTTAATTTCTCCCTACCGTGAGAGCATATTTGAAAACTGCGCAGATTTCAGACATTCTCATGGAAACAGAAAAAGTCTCTCTTCACCCACTGTCTTCTTGTCCTGATAAGGTCCCGTTGTAGCACATAGGATTGTCATCTAGTTATGTTCTGTGAGCTTGGTACATGACAGTTATGTCATCGCCTGAGACCTCCAAGGGAGTTCTTCAGATGTCCCAGAGAACTGTATCACCATACATGAGCTGGGCCATCTTTCCCCTGACATCTACATAGCTGTGCAGGTGAAAGACAATGGTTAATGTGTTTGTGGGGAAGAGACAGCCCTCTAGGTCTTTTGTCGGGGGACGGGGGGGAATAGGCTTAATTTTTGCCTTGTCAGAGTTTATTGATAGCCAAGAAGTCCCATTTTTTATTGCTGTTTTTACCTGTCTTTGAATATTATTTCTATTCCTAGATAGCTCTAACTAGAGTAGGCTCATACCATCAATTATAGAATGTCGAGTCAACACATACACAAAGTCTGCTTAGACTAACAATAAGATACATTTATAGTAGCAAATGATTTGATTGAACAAAACCTCCCAAAATGCAAAGTCAAATTGTTTGATTCTGTCATTTGGTATAAGATCATACAGTGTTTCAGTGAAATTCGAGTCAAAATATGTGAGTAAAAATAAGGAGACATTGTTCTGAAGTAATAGCCTACAGAGTTCTCAGGGTTGAAAGTACAAAGTTTTAATTTGGTTGAAAATGTAATATTATTTCCAAACTTGAGTATTATTTGCTTTAGCTGTGCAAAATTGACTGTAGTTATGATTAACAATTTGCAGCTAGTGCAATTTGAATAAATGAGCAAACTATTCTACAGTCTTATATGAACCAAATGTTTAATGACTACAATATATAAACAGCCAATATTTTGTTGATTTAAATACACAGGCACAGGTTCACAGAAAATGATTGTTATATTGGTTAATAGTAGAATTCTATACATGTCAGCTTACAACAGTTAGTACTACAGATAAATGTGTTTCAGATAGTAGCCGAAATCAAAAAAGCAGAAATAGGCCACTATGTCCCTCCAGGTATTTTCTGACTCCATTTCCCATCAACCCTATCTAGCACAGACAACGATGAGGGATGTTGTAATTTAGAGTCCAAAAACATTTGGAAGGGCATGGTTCTCCACCTCCACAGAAATGCAATTAATCTGAAAAGATTAAGGGGATCACTGCTATTCTCTGAGGAATGTGCTGCTCCCATGACATTACAAATCTGGTTTTCAACACATACAGTAGCAGAAAAGCTTTTACAAAAGGATATACTCAGATCATTTTATATTTTAATTTACTAAGTAATGTCAGAACATAAGCACAATCATGCTGGATGAGACCAAAAAAAGGCCAGTTTAGTCCAGCTTTCTTTTCCCAGAGTGGCTATCTATAGTCTTACAATGAATAACACTATGGATGCAAAGTTGGTACCATTAACAGATTATTGGGTTTCCCAATGCTTTAGAAACCTCTGTGAAAAGAACAGATCAGTCACAAAGATTCCACATAGTTTGTGAGGTCAACCAGGGAACTGTTCTAAGGGTCTTATCACATGAAGGTGTCATACTACCAGAGCAATGTGTTATTCCTCCTTCGGGAATCAATTTTATCACATGACCTCATTGCTCAGCAGCAGCTATTGTGCTGCAATCCATATGAAATGTGACTTTTTCATGCTTTAAATAATCCATTAGTGACTCTCTTTCCTGCATCAATCTCCTTTCCTGCAGTCTCCTCATAGCACTTCCTTCCATGGCTGATCCAGTAGTGGGTGTGGTGTGGGCATTCCTAGGTTGTCTCTGCCTCAGCTACTCCCAAGGAGATCTTTGACCAACAGCTTTTTAAGCATTTGACAATTTGATTAAGCTTGTCTATTTTTATTTTCATTATCACTGCACACTATAATCTAGACTTTATGTAGGAGATACCTGTGAGAACCTATGACAGATGTTCAACCTATATTAAATGTGTGTATTTCAGCTTTCAATCATTCTAAACCAGAAATCAAATGGAGTTTTCTTTCCACTGTCAAGAAATCTTATCCGTATAAGGCACTGGAAACCACAACTATAAATATAAATCCAACCTTTGTCTTGAAAATATAAAGACATAAGAAACATGTCCAGAAATTAAGATACAGAAGATCAGTGCCAGGCCTAGTTAATACTTAACAGGGAGATTTCCAGGGAATGTCAGTTGCTGTTGACTATATGCAGTGCAAAACAATGGGAAGCTTTCTCTGAAGAAATCTTGTCAAAATAATCCTATGATAGACTCCCCATAGGTTCACCTCAAAAGCTCACAAGAACAATAAAACCATGTTAAGTGCAAAGCATAATTTCTTAACAACTTAGTGCAATGGTGTATAACCTTCTGTTGGTTGCCAAAAGTCATGAAATGGAATGGTTAAGCAGTTTAACCTGCTTCTACAAAAAAAAAAAAAAAAAAATGGTGAGGAAGTTGCCAAGGTCTATATTATTTTATGAATGTATAGAATTCCTTTACAGGTCTATATGGAACGAACGTATGGAATGAATGTACGGAATTCCTTTACAGGTCTATATAAGGTTCTGTGAAATGTTTATACTCTGAAGTATTTGTCATTTGAAGTATTTGTCATTCTTTTTGGAGTTATAATGTACTGCCACCCTAACATATACCATTTCTGCACCATACTGTGATCCTGTGATGTCCCGGCTTCATCCCAGCAGTCACACTGCTGGGATGGGACGGGGACCTGAATGCTCCCCTCTGCACCTGGCCTGCTGTTGGCAGATGGGTAATTTTTGGGACATGCTCCTTCATACTGCAGTGCAGCCAGCATGTTCCTGTGCTGCTCTGAGGAAGGAAGCACTTGATAGTGCTTCCACCCTTCCCACACAGCTGCCAGTGACATGATCAATTGCGCAAAAGGAGGCCACTACTGGATTTGTTCTGGTAACGGTATACCGTGTGATCATAACAACTGGGAATGTGACAGGAGCGGAACTGCAACGATGTCATGCAATGACACGTGTTGCAGACTGGCTTCAATGTGTTCCCATGCCAAAATGGCGGCATCATGCAGAAATGGCCATAGTAAATAATGTTTTGTAATGCAGGCCTTCCTAGCTTCCCAACATTTATAAGATTTTGAAGATATTTGTCAGTCGTTCTACCTGCTATGTCAAGTTCGACTGACTAATGCTATGATTAAGAAATGGCCACTTACTATTAAGTGACATTTTGTTGAAAGTTTATCCTGTATTATATCTTGTCAAGTATCTCTCAGTTCCCTCATTGATCCAGCTGGCGAGGATGTCAAAGAGGGTCTTCATAGTGGCTCTTCCCACCCTGTGGAATTCCCCTTCGCAAGAGACTAGGCTGATTTCCCTCTGCTTTCCTTTCACCAGCAGTCAAAGATCTTTTTGGTCAAACAAACTTTTTAATGAATAACTGTGTGTAGGGAACCTTTTTTATGGGTCTGTGTGTGTGCATGCACATGTGCTCTGTTTTAACTTTGTTGTGCTTATGAAAGATTTTATACTTTTTAAAAAACGGGTGGTTTTAATGTAATAATTTTGGAATTATGCTGGATGTGATGGTTTTTAAATTCACTCATCTCCAGTATTGTGTCTTTTTCCCCCCTCTGGTATTGGAGGAATTTCAACTGAGATCAAAAGACTAGATTAATCAGTAAGAGTTCACATATCCCTTATTTACCTTAGCGCTTGAATTTTATTTAAGTACTGGTCTCTTCCCACTTGACAGCCAGCATTTTATAGTGGTCTGAGCATTGGAATATGAGCCTGGAGACCAAGGTTCAGTTCCCCATTCAGCCATGGAAACCCACTGGGTGTTCTTGAGTGTGTCACAAACTCTCAGCCCCAGAAAACCCTATGATAGGCTTTACTTAGGGTCACCATAAGCCAGAAATGACACACAACAACAACAACAGCAACAACAACAATGGGGTGAACTTTTTTTTTAATTGCAAAATTTGTTCAGAAGGAGTTTGCCTTTTCTTTCCTTTAAGATCCCCCAATGGTATAAAGAAGTGTGAAAGACTGTGATTAATGATAAGTTAACATGCTGAATTAAGGCCACAAAGGAAATAATGAAGGGGAATGACTTCGAAGCAATATGGAAGATATTTGTGGGAAAGGTTTTAATAAAAGAGGAAGGTGTTATACCTCCACAAGAAAAATTACAATTCTGGAAGGTGGAGTAAGTTGAAACACAATTGGCTCTGGGGGGTGGGTTCACTTTTAGGAATAATTTGATATGTTTAGTATTAAGATCATATTTAGTAATAGTAATAGATTAAATGTAATTGAAAAGTATAGAGTTAAGAATGAAATTATTGTAACAATAATGAGTATAATGAGAATGATATCTAGATATAGGTAACAAAAGTATATGAACAGTATGATATATAATATGTTGAATAATTATATGATTGTAATGGAACTGGAGAGAAATAACAAAGTAAGCTTGTTTTTGTTGAAATTCTTTTTTTTCTCACTGTTATGTGTATTTTTCTCTTTTGTTCTGTTCTTTTTTCCTTATAATCAATACAATTTAAATGAAAAAAAAAAAAAGATCAGCCAATGGATTTCCACATCCGACCAAAGATTAGAACACTGGCCTCCAGAGTTACAGTCCAATGTTCAAACTGCTACCCCACACTGGCTGTTTTTCATATATACAAATATGTATCAGTATTAGAGTGCCTTGTAGAAAATTGTATATTATTTTGAAAAGTGTTTTCCATGCAAAATCTACTAGGTTGGGTAAGAAGAGTTCAAAAAGAGCTAAGGATGACAGAGTGGACAAAAGCATATTGTTTAAAAAAACATGCTTGTCAGATTATTCTTGATTTGCACCTCCCAGGGGAAAATGCAAAGCACCTAAACCATGTCAGAAATTACCAATCACTGTTTCCTAAGCTAGACAAAACCAGAAAACTAGTATTCCAGTAGAATTTTTTTAAAAATATTGAAGATAACTTTCCTAGATCAGACAAAAAGAATACAGATTATTAACAAGACAATTGAGGCAGTTTCTATGTTCTTAATCTGGAATTCTTTTATTCATTCTAGCAATATAATTCCAATGGAAAACTGAGATCTGCAGCCTATATTTATAATTTTATTCTCTTTACTTCTTGTAAATTCAGCTTCACTGGAAAACAACAGAGAACTTCTGTGAGTTTAGCTTCTGACTGTTTTAGCGTGCTTGTGGTGAATTAAATTTTAAAAGGCTTGGACACTGACAGTCACAATCATTTTAGACACTTTTCACAACTTTGTTTAAAACCTCTGAACCTTTCAAGGCTCTCTCTTCTCTTCATTAACACTTTAAAGAACGCTGACTGACCAAACTTCTGACAAGCTCCCTCAGGACAATGGTACCTTCTTCCTAATATGCCGCTTGACAGGTACTTTAAAGTCATTAGGGTTTTTTTTTTCCAAAAGCTTCCTTCAAAGTCCAAATGTCTTTATTTCACCCTGGTGCTTATAGCAATTTTCTTCAAAGTATACTTTAAAATGCAGCACTCAAAACAAAGCCACAACAGCTAACACCCAATTCCTACATTTTAGCTTATTTGTTAGGAGAGAGATGTAACAGAAATTTGTTGGATTTGTGGTTCTGTGTGTAAATATCTACTTTTCAAGGAGCAGGAGCAGAAAGCCTATTGTCTCAGAAATCAGTATGTTCCAAGGCTTTTGATGTACTTAAGAGGGGAATATATATATATATATATACACACACACACACACACACACACACACACACATACATGCATTCATTTAATTTTGTAAAAATGCATATGCACAATAATACATGCAAAACCATGTACATAGGAAAATATGTACAAACATATATTCATTCATACAGGAAAATATTCATGAATTTCTGTGTGGGGACAAAAACAAAACAATGCACAGGAGGGAATGAGGATGCAGATAGAAAACTAAGAAAGTCAACAAAAATGAGACTGACAGAAATAAACAAATCCAGCCAAAGGAATGAACTGTTGAAGGCAATTAAAGATCCTGGCCGGGATCCAAATTATAACAGAACTTGTTTTGCATGCTCAAGGTAATTTTGGACTTGTGTTTCTGTCCCCTGTGCTGCACTGCACACTGTAGCCTTTTCCGCCATACACTGTTAAAATGGTATTATTCCACTTTCAACATCCTGTGGAATTCTGGGGTTTGTAGTTTACTGAGGCCAAAGAGCTCTCTGGCTGAGAATTCTAAGTGCCCCTCCCTAAACTGTGGCATCTGAGCTTCAAACAGAAAACCTACAGTCTTCTGCTCCAACACCCACTACGCAGAAGGCAAACTAATCATATTATGAGACGTGTAATGCAGCAAAGAAAGCTAGCACAAAAGAGAAGTCTCAAATGCTGAATCCTACATAGTTACCTCCACAAAGCATACAAAATCCAGCAAGGCTAAAACAAAAACAAAACAAAACGAAAAGGCACAAAAACCAATCTAGCAAGAGCTCAGGTGTATTTTGACATATATAGCACATAAACATTTATCCACTCTCCTCTCTGCACAGTCAAACTATGGCTTGCTCCCCTATCATCTCTAGGACCCAGGGGAATATGAACATCCAGTGTAGGTTTTTTTGGTCCTGTCTGTGCACCTGTGCTTTTTTCTCTGTGCTTTAGAACATTGACTCCACCTGCTACCACCCTTTTCTCGAAAATGGCTCTGTGGCATTTCTAGCACCATGCTGGTGACCAAAAATACAGTTGAAGGCACCTGTATCTTCAGTATACAAACTCCTAGAAATGGTGGCTCAATTATTCATGCCTGATTGGAAGAGAGGGTAACAACTCTGGAATGGTTTCCTTGTATTTTTTCCTTTACCAGCATATTATCTATAAACATATAGAAGAGGAGGACTACTCAAAAAATCATTGTTGATTGTTCCAGCAGCATGATTTCAATGAAACCTGTTTATAGGTTTTTCCTTAAAATCAGCAATGGCCATAAAGTTTAATGCATAGGTCTAATGCCAAAATGCTTATGAGATGAGTCCATTTGCAGATGAAGAGATGACTGCTACTGTCATTAGGAAGTAGATTTTAAAAGCCTGAATGTTTGCATTATTGATGCTGGACTTACATTTACTATTTCTTCGTGAATACATGGCAGAATACTATCTATTATTACATTGTCCCAATTGTTCGTGTATATACTTCTCTTTATCACTCCTCTGCTTTAGTTTTAGGTATAATCACTGATACGTCTAGTTATTTTGCATTGACTTTCATTTTTAACAACAACAACAAACAGATCAGGATAGAGACCCACAAAAAAGCCAATGGGGAATTTCATTTATACCAAATAATAAAGTTGATTGTGTTCATCTATGATTTCTTTTCCACTGTTCTATTCAGAGCAGTTGTCATTGCTGGTACATTCACATCAAGATGGATTTGACTATGTTCCATAAAAATAGCTAGGAATTATTTTGAAATAGTTTCTCTCCCTTCCTCCCTCTCTCTCTCTCTATGTGTGTGCATGTGTGTGTGTGTGTATGTAAAAAAATGTTAAGAATTCTGTGCCTTAGCTCATCATACCCCCTGCTACGTTACCTGAAAAACTACAATACAATCAAACAATATAATGGAAAAATAAATGAGCCACTGAAATCTTAGAAGTAGTATGTATTGTGTATCACACATTTCTGAGTTGCTCCCATATCTATATGGAATTTCAAGATAAGTAAGCTTCTAGAGTCAGTTCTGAAGGACAATGAAGTTCATAATGTACAAAAATCAACCATAATAAAACCATCTGTATTCTCTACTGCCATAAAGATTGCAATTTACAGTCTGCTCGCCAAGCACAAAGCACAAACAAACTACTGGAGTACTCATGATATAATGAATAGGAGTGCCACTGTAACATTCACCTACTTCATTCATTATTTGCATTTATTACCACTTCATGCTGCAAATACAAGCACAAATTTAACCTTCTACTGAAAAGCACTCTCTTGTACAGGTCTATTTAAAGTGTTGATCCACTGAATTAAGACAAGAATAGTAATTTTTAAAAACCCTTTGATCACTGAAGTGTATACGTGCGCATGTGCCTTGAAGCTGCCTGTTGACTTCTGGCAACCTCTAGATGCTGAATTTTGTGAAGCAGGGGTGTGTTATGTAACACTGTTGACTATCCCACCTAGTCTGCATGATGAACAGGTACAGAAACTAATAAATAAATGTTGATAGGATTATAAAACAAGGTTTTATCAAATAATGTGGGCATTTCCTTCATTTATTTATTTTAGCCAGAATACCTCTGAAGCTCCTTCTTTTTGGTGATCTATATCCATCTATGAGATATGACAGCGTTCCTGACAAAATATACTTAATTCTGAATGTTTGGCACCTTGCATTTTTTAAAAATTAAAAAAGGGGGATTTTGCCCCCCCCCCAATACTTGTAAGCATATATTCCTCAGGGTACATATAAACACATCAAAGCAACATTGATATAATATTTAACACAGGAAAATCAACATGCCAATATACAGAGTTTGAGGTCAACCATCCCATACGCTCCAAAAACCACAATGAATATTCATTCAAAAACAGACAACAGACTTGTCAACTCACATTTGAAAACAAACAAACAAAACAGATTGAAATTCTCATTCTCCACTGAAAATAGGAAGGGAGGTAAATATATCATTTGTCTGGTTTCATGAGAAAGATGAAGTCTATACATTCTCAAAAAACACTTTACTGGTAATCTCTTGCGCCATATCTGTTCACCTTCCTGTTTCACTTCTCCCTTACCATTCTCCCACTGGATCTTGTAATTAACAGTGTGCAACACACAGACATCACAGGTGAGGGAAGCAGCACTACTGATATTGGAAGGAGAACTGTCCCACCAATAAATCATCTTTGGTTATTACATTTCCTTCTTTCTTTTTTCCTTATTAGTGACCAGAAAGATAGCTCAGACTTCTTAGAACATCTTTTGAAGTGAATTTGCTCCACAAAGGGATGCCTGAAAGCACAATATGGTATATGGACAGAATATTAAATATATAGTTGAGATGGACAATGACATTTTAAGCCTGGGTCTCTGTTGATACAACTAAAAAAAAGCCCATTCAATCAATAAGAACCAGTCAATGTACATCAACACTTACATAAGTTATATTGATTCACTGGGGGAATTTGGTTAGTCAACATTTGTGTACATTCCATAGATTCATTGGGAGTTTTTTATTTGGGAATAGCAATTTGATTTAGGCCTAGGATAAAACTTCCAGATATTGTTGGACTGCACTTCCCAGCATTTTTTCCCTACTGGCTATGTTATCTAGGGCTGATAGGAGCTGCAGTCCAAAAACAAATGCAGTGCACACAATTTCACTCCTGGTGCAGGCTTTGGCTTCTATTTTATACTACAATGTCTTCTTGGAAAAAATACACTGTAATAATTATCCCTTTAATGTATATCCTTAAAAAAAATTTGATTTTTAATCCATCTATTCCCTAGATCCTATCACAGCATTTATTTCCATGGCTTTAAGCTTTTAAAGTGACAAACAAAAGCCATTATCTGTTGCTTGAATAAGCTTTCAAATTCCTGTATCTCTTAATAAATTCACTGCTTTACACACCAATTGTGATTTATACTGATCAGCATTTTTTTTTCAGTTAAGTAGTCGCATGAATATGAATTTGGCCGGGCCAGGTTCCAATATTCCAGTGTTAATTTTCATCCCTAAAATGGAGGTAACACTAACATATCTAAAGGATTGCTCCCTGAACTGCACAGAAACAGCACATGTTTTCCTCTACTCTGAACTGTGGAGAACTGAGATATACCTACAATCAGGGCAGTGGTGCAACAGGCCAGAGTCTTGTATCAGTTACTTAATTAAGGCCATTTCTACACTAGCCTGTTACAGTGCTATTATTCCGCTTTCAACCTCCTGTGGAATTCTGGGCTTTATCATTTACTGAGGCTGAAAAGCTCTCTGGCTGAGAATTCCAAAGGCCCCTCCCTAAACTGCAAACCCCAGGATTCCACAGGATGTAGAAAGTGGAAGAATAGCACTGTAACAGGGTGGTGCAGAAATGGCATAAGTAACCTCCTGTGGCCATTTCCCGCAAACCTGATGGAAACATCATTTACCTGTCTTCTAGTCACCAGTGGAATGGATCTCCTTCTTTTTGTGCAGCCTGGCAAACTAGGTTTCATGGGGAGCTACGACTGTGGCAATAGTATCAAAATCATGACTAAAATAGTGATTGTGAATATGAAACAGTTATGGATGAGTAAAGCTAGGTAACTGTTTCATGTTCACAATTGCTACCCCAAACTGTGGTGAGAGAGATCCATTCTGCAGCATGAGTGGATAGCAGGTTTTGCAGGGAAAACAGGCCAAGAGATGTTAATATTGCTTAGTAAAGTACACTTGACTAGGTAAACTGATGGGATTCTGGTCATAATTCAGAAAATAATATAAATGAAAGGGCCTAGATCCCAATAGTGGAGATGGAAACAATATTTCAAAATATTTAAAAATGGTTGAAAAACAGGTTTCTCAAGTGTCAAGAAACCTTGATGAGGAGAATCCTGGACAGGTAAGAATTTTCACAGTTTCACATTGCTTTCTGTAAAAATGTAAACACTGAGCAGAAAAAATGCTATTTCCTGCTTAGAAAAGTCTTCTTGCACAGAAAACAATCTGCTCTGCAATGGAAAAAGTAACATTTCTGCACAAAAATAAGATTTCTGCATGTAAAATGCTGCTTTCTGTGGAGGAATGTAATTCTCAGTCCAGGAATGCATTTTCAGGGGAAAAAAACTTGCATTTTTTGGCACAGAATAAATCTCAAACTATTCATAGTTTTTAAAGGCTTTCTCACAATAACGAGAAAAATAGTAAGATTACTTGTTGTTGCCTGATGATTTATATTCCTACCCTATACTAAGATAAAGCAACAGAAATGCAGTAAAGCTGAATGAGAAACGCTTGTTCTATACACAAGAACTATGCTGTTTTTCTCTGAAGAAGAGATAGAAAATGATAGTGCTAAAGTGAATTTTCTTTGAAACAATTAGCATTTACAAGGTTATATCAAAATGTTGTTCAAGAAAGAAGAGTTAACAGTTTGCTTATAAAGCTCTGATTTACAAGTAGCTCTGCTACTTTCCTTATAGGCATGTATGATTTTCTGATTCTTTTTCTTTGCATGAATAAATTCAAATCACAGTCCTGTTGTTTGACCTATGTTGTCAACTCTTTTGGTGGAGAACAACAAATAAGTATCAAAAAGAACAAACAAATCCAATACACTTGATTTTTGAATATTTGTGCACTTTTACTTTGCTTTTAATGATTGTAAGCTGTCTAGAATCCTGTTCCAGAAGGAAGGCTGGACATAAATTAAATAAAAGCAAACCTACAAACAAACAAGAAATAAACAGCAACAGTTGATTTACAAGTTCTCAACATTTAGATTTATCATTCACTTAGCACTTATATAGTAGGAAAAAATCTTACAGTATACCATTAATGTGTTATGTAAAACAAGGAATAAAACAGATAGCACTTTCCAAATTTGTCAATTAATTGCCAGTTTTTCTGTGACAATTATCTAAATACCAATTTGTACCATGAAGATCTCAGATTAGCTGAATACCTTTCTTAATACATTAATTAAAGTCTCAAATTCCCATAGACACACAATTATATCCAGTGACTCTTTCCTCAGTTCCTACCTTGATTGTAATATTGCCTACAAGCCTCCAAAACCAGTTTTGGGCAGAAGCATGCTTCACATCTAGCAAGCTTCTACTAACACAAACCATTCTTTAACATCACATCAGCTGAATTGAAAGTAATCTGAGGAATTATAACACTTCTGCCCATTTTCTATCAAAACCAATATTGAACATGTGTTTCAAGTATGCTAAAATGCAGATGTGACTCAGTGTGTTTTAACTGGTGACTTTAAGCACGTGTCTTTTGGATCTGTTGAAGTGTGGGCTTTATTTTATCTATTCAATCAAAGTGTATGCTACTTATCATATTTGAATTCATATCTCAGCTTAACAATTCATTAGTAAGAATAGACTAGGACAAGACAAAGGCAGTGGCAGGCTGGTTGAATTGGATTGATAGAATGGGAGGCTCACCATGGCCGGAGAGCACGCACCAGGCAGTGGAGAGATGATATAAAGAAGGAAATAATATGAAACAGATAAAATAAGAAGCAGAGGAAACCAGTGAAATGTAGCAAAGAGTCAGCTGCAAGATGATTGCAGCTGAAGTAAGGAATCAAATGGAGTTGGCATAAAATTATCTTTTAATGGACTATAAGGAAAACTAACAGAAGGCATAACCAGCAAAAATACTGCAAAGGATTAGAGTTAATTAGACTAGGACAAGTGTTTTGGATAAAGGTTCAGACAAAGGAGGATGGATCTTGGAAATTCATTTTAACTGTGGCTAGAAAGGTTGCGTTCTGCAGTATGCTCGCAGAATGGCATGGCGTATGTTAGGAAAAAGAAGTTTATAAACATCACCAATAGAATGAAACCATTTCATCCATCAGAGTCCTTGTGTTCACAAAGTCCTCAACTTCTTATAGTAACCCTGTGAAAGGAATCACATATCTGCATGCTAATTCTACTCTGTTTTTCACAGAACACAAGAGTGCGGAAAGATGCATTTAATGAATCCATGACAATAAATCCAAATGCTAAAAGTAACAACAACAACAACAACCACCTGAAAGTGAAAGGTTTCTGACTTGCCAAAGAAAAGCATTATGTTGAAATTTTATAGGCATCCCCACCCCTTTCAAATCCACTTACCCCGACAATGTACACCTTCGTCATATCCATCAGGACAGTCATAAATGCCATTGCAGAGTTGGGACAAGTGAATACATCTGTTTGTGCCAATACATTTAATATGATTCAGAGGACATTTCAATTCGATTTCTTCAGGACCTAAAACGAAGAGAAAAGATACAGGCTAATTAATATGCAGTTTGATTCTGTTCAAATAAATAAAGATTACTAAGGCAAAGAAAGCACTGTACTGACAAGCATTTGCATAATATTTCCACTTTAATGCTAGCTGCAAGCTCTTTTATGCATTTGTCTACTGTGCAGCTTTTCTGTGCATTACTAGCAGAATTATAGTCTCTTAATAAGGATTAACATAATTAAAAGAAAATCAACTGCTTAAAGAGGATTATTTTATAAAATGAAGACTGTGCAAGTTATCAATTTTTTTATGACAGATTTTCTTTTCTCCAAAGATTATGGATGCTGAAATATATATTTAGAAACATTAAGGACAGTGTGCCAATTGTTTCAATTATTATTTATTATTTTCAATATGATTACAACACAAGGCTACTAGTCTACTATTAGCAAACTTTAGGCAATGACCTAACAACTCAAAGTCGAAAAGCAACTGGCAAACCAAACAGAAGGAAACTCGTTGTTACTTTTTTTAAAAAAAAAAAAAGGTATTAAAGCCACAAATACATTTGATTAAAATTGTAAGAGCATTGTAGTGTTGTACATTATTTATGATTATGATTATGATCATACCCTGATATTTTTCCTAGTTTGGGACTCAGTAGACCCAGTTAAAAACACAAACCATTTAAGACAGCTAAATTCATACATGCATACATGTGTACATACGTACATAATTGCAGTGGGATTCAATTTCCAGTGTAAGCGACTTCTGTGTGTAGAGAGGTGCCATTTTACCTTCATATTGGACTAGTTCTACATTTACTGATGGTTCCCATTTGGCAACCTAGTAAAGACCACTCAGAAGCTCAGCCAGCCAAAAGTTTTCCATCTACACTTTATACTACTATACAGTTTCAGGTCCCAAGATCTGTGTCTCAGAGGGAAAGGGATATCAACCCAGTCCGTCAGGTAAAGTTCAATGGTACCATGTCCTCATAGGGGACTTCTGAGTCTGAGAGATGCTGGAAAGGTGGTCCAAGAAGAGAGGAAGCATTGCTTATATGAGTAAACCCTCGTCTTTCAATATCTTGAAAGACTTGGGTTACATTTCCTAATATGAGGTCATTTTATTCCATGCTGCCTCCCTTGTGGACTTTTTCAGCACCTTCCAGGTGAGTGAGCTGACTGTTTAATTAAAGACAGACAGGTCTGGAAAGGCGTTAGGATTTACAGACATTTACAGACATTGTTTTTTTTTTAACAGCAGCAAGTGCTGCTTACCATCCAGATCTCCAAAATTGAAGAGAGGAGGGTTAGCTCTATAGTACAGTTGGATGTTTTATGATCTGTACATGCTCTGCAGGACTTTGTGCATGCCAGGGGCCCTCAGCCAGCCCCCCCCCCCTTTTGTCACACAGATTACTCTCCCCTCACTAGGCACCAGTTTTGAGCCAATAACTCAAGAGCATAAGCCATGTTGAGCAGATGCAGGCTTAAGACTCACTCTTTTCCTTTTGGGGCTGCTTCCACAGTATCTGACGTGGGAATGGCTCCTTACCTTATTCAGAAGATTGGGCATCGAAGGTCATCTTTTTCTGAGAAGTATATTCAGCCCTTTAAGTGATGATAGTTTGATTATATTGGTAACATTTTTTTTTTCAGATTCTAGTTTTGGCTGGCGAGATATTTTGCCCTGATGTATGGGCACAGGGTGATTTGTTGAGTTGTGCGAAAGGCTCGAACTTGCCATTTTTGTTCTCAACCGGTTTGAACGCTGGGCTACTATTGAGTGGCTGGGAAGAGGGAACTTGTCTGGCATGTTTTGCTTACAATACTATTTGAGAAATGCAAGGAACCTCTGCCACACATTTTGGTCATTCATCTCAAGGGCAATGACCTTAGTTTGTTGAAGGACAATTCCCTGATCATCTATATTGTGAAGGATGTATGAGTGATACAGCCCAAGTGGTGAAGGGTAACCTAATTGTGTTTGGCTATTCTACCCTGCCGAGTCTGGCAGGATGAAAGTGATCCACACTGCTTAGATAGAGCATGCAGGCAGGTAAACAGGGAAGTTAAAAAATATTTTAGCAAAGAGGTTGGAACATTTTTTGTTACCACATCCTAAAAGTTTTCAAGTGGCCAGAGCTCTAGACAGTTGACGACATCCACCTTATGGCTAATATGTTGTTTCTGAGGGATCTGCAATGGGGTACGAAGGCCCTTTTGGCAAGCCTGATAGTGGAAATGAGCTAAGCAGATGTTTGCCCTTGTCTGTCCCAGGTAGTGGGGAGGGAAAAATAAGGTTATGGTGAATACCTTTGGCACCCACTTGATGAAGAGGTGAGCTTTGTATTTACCTCTTTAGGTTGTAGAATGTGGGGGTGGTAAAGAAGGCTACCATTAGGGCTGGTCTACAGACTGCACTCTAACTTTAAATTACAGGATTTGGGGGAAGTTTCCTCAGGTTTGCCTTCTAACAACAGGCGGATTGGGAGAAACCCAAGAGAAGCTGGGGTGCTGTCTCATCAGATTATTCTCTCCTCTTGTATCTCATCAAAAGAGTGAAATAATCCAAAAAAGTGAATCCAAAAGAGTGAAAAGTTTATGGGTTAATAAAGTGGTCCTTATTCAATTCAATTCCTGTGTCTGGTCTCTTTATTCCCATGGTGGGCTAGCAAAGCCCCATTACCTTCACTCTTTATTTTTCCTCCCCTGCTTCCTCATCCTCTCTGCATCCCTCATCTCACTTCTCATTTTACCTTCTTTTCCCCCATGAGGTGAGCAGAAAACACTATGGCCCTTTCAGCACCTTACCTTCTTCCAGCACTGGGGTGCGGGGATTGCGCGAGCAGCCTCTGGTGAGCGGCTCTCGTGTCCAGGGTCCTTTGGCTCCACACGAGCTGCCTGCTCACGCAAGAGCCCCACTTCTTCCTTCCACAGCGCAGCCTGGGAGTTTCCTAGGCTGCGCTGGGGCAGGACACACGACTGGCGTGGCTCCGGAGGGTCCGCACACCAGGTAAGTGCACGTGGGGTCCGGGAGCAATGAGCAATCGCGCACCATTTTCAGCTTCTAGCTGAAAATGAAAAGGTGTGCGATTGGCGCCTGCCCTACCCTGGAGCATTGCACGATTGTGAGTGCGTCATGCAGATCGCTCATCACAATCCTGTGACGCTCCAGGCACCCTTTCGCATGGCAAATGACATGCAGAAAGGGCCTATAAATTCATTCTCCAACCAATTCACACCCTGAGGACTCTCAAAGGCTGTCTGTTGACAAGTCCTGAGAAAAACAAAGGTACATTTCTCCAGTCCTCCACTATCGTGTTTAAGTACTGCTAATGTTTGCACACATAGGGGCTGTAGCAAAAGGCTAACTGGAATGTCACAAAAAGGCTAGAAGGTCAAAGAAGAGCTCTGTTGAACTTCATAGCATCATAGAGTTAGAAGTGGCCTTATGGAGAGTCGAGTCCAACCCTCCACTCATTGCCCAACAAAAGGAGGGAGCATTCTAAAAATAGCATTCTGACGACACTCTCCAATTTGCTTGGGAAAAAAATCCTGCTTTCTTGAACAGGCCAGCTCAGAGGGAATTTATTGTGAATTGGGCCTGTGCTAACTATTATGGAAAAGAGTCTCAAGCCATTTCCACACAACACTGTTATAGTGCTATTATTCCACTTTCAGCATCCTGTGGAATCCTGGGGTTTGCAGTTTAAGGAGGGCCATTTAGAATTCCCAGCCAGAGAGCTCTTTGGCCTCAGGAAACTACAAACCCCAGGATTCCATAGGTTGTTGAAAGTGGAATAAGAGCAACAGTGTAGTGCGGAAATGGCCTCAGCCAATGATTGGGGCCCTTTTACAACAAGACACAGAAAATTGATTGTCTTGTTGTTTGCCGAAATTTTTTTATCAGCTATCTGAACTCACAGCTTTGAAAAAAAATTACCTTCTGTTTTATAAACTCAGCTGGCTTTATAGATTCTCTTCTGCTGCAATAATATCCAGGCTAAAAAGAACAGGGACGTTATGAAATCTTTAAAATATTATCTGACTGCAGATCATTGAAGAGGATCATAGTGAGCACTTGCAGAAGCGGATTTGTTTGTGAAGAAAAGATGTTTGAAATGAAGATGAATAGGTTTCCAGAAATATATATTAATCATGAAACTATAGTTCCAAGGGGATTTTTCTTATTCTGTCTACAAAACAAATAAGCAATAGATTACGAGGGCTGATTAACATACAAATGTGGTTATTCTGACACTGAGTGGTCTGAGTAGATGTACTTAATATTCTTTCTTGGCATATTGCTCTCTCAAGGCCAGGTAACAATATATAATAAATTTGCACTTGAAACTGAGGCCATTTCTGCACTACACAGTTATAGTGCTATTATTCCACTTTCAACATCCTAATGGAATCCTGGGGTTTGCAGTTGAGAGAGGAGCCTTTAGTTTTCTCAGGCCAAAGCACTCTCTGGCTGAGAATTCTAAATGCCTCTCCCTAAACTGCAAAGCCCAAGATTGCCATGGGCCTAACTTGCCCTTGGGCTTTTCTAGCTCTAGAGCTGCACAGTCAGAAGGAGAACAGTTTCAGTTGGTTGCCATCAGAAAATATTTTTCTCCTTTAAGATCTATAGGAACTGCTGGGAAGAACATGGACTACCTTACCTCTAAGAAATTTTTCTGTGCTAATTTTTGTGCATGATGACTTGTTGCATTTTGATACTCGTAATTATGCCCCAAGCTTGACCTCTTCTGTATTTTTCACAATACCTTGCACACAGGTCGCAAAATATAATTACATAAGTTTACCTTATATTCTAAGGAAGAGGATGCTGGCTTGCCATAAACTACATGTGAAGAGCTATCTAGAGTATCAGTTTGGGTTAAAGAATGCATATATTCATACAATCTGACAAGCCAAGGGTCCATGTGAGTCATGGCTTATCATGAATGAGTGGCATGCCTCATCTTAGTTTACGAAGTCATCTGGCCACTTTCAACTTCCCTTTTCTAGCTTTTTCCGACCCAGAAACCAGAAAAATGGAATCGGTTTCTGTTCTTTCTTTGCTCAGTTTGAAGAAGGAGGGAGAACTCTGAGAAAGGAAGCTGCCAACTGCCAGAAAAATATAATAAACCAACTATAGAGCAAAGTTTGCAGTTTGTTTAACCGCCTCCAACTGCAAGCAGGAACAATCTAGCAGCATGCACTAGCAAGACGCTTGTTCTTGACAAGGCAGTCTTCCTGTGGATCTCTGGCTTGTCATGTCATGCAAACATACAGAGTGTTATGAAATGTGAGAGACAACAGCAAGTAGAAGAAAATTAGTATTTGAGAGAAGGTGCCACAAAGGAAGCCCTTCTGGAATGCTGTAGCTGCAGTGATAAACATCAGGGATGGAAGTCATGCAGACTAGGTATGGGAAAAAAATGGAGATATTCAAAAATTGCTTAAAAATATGTTTTGCAAGTGTCAGGCACTTCTAATGAGAAGAAACCTGGACTGACAAAAATTTTCACAGTTCACAATTAGTTCTTTGCAAACTATGCACATGGATTTTTGCCCAGAAAACCTTATGTTCTGAAAAGAAAAAAGACTATTTCATTCACAGAAAATGCTGGGCAAATTTTGTACAAAATGTCCCAAACTGCAAATTGTCTTCAGAAAGAGGCACATTTTTCAACGACTCTCTTACGGCAGGAATAAAATTGCTAAAACTACTCACTTCCTTCAAGAATGACATCAGTGAAGAATTACACTTCCAGTGTAGCCTTCCTGATGGACTTCAGGCCCCGGAGACCCTAATCAACCAGCATAGTCAACGGTGAGGAATTCTCAGGAATTGCAATCCAACTGGAGGTGCACACAGATCCCATTCCTGCTGTGCATTCTCACTTGGTGGTAAGTTACACCAAACTCTATGGTACTTAGAATTCAAAACAATATGCAGATATGATCAGATTCCACATGGGTGCCAGATCTATGAAAAGCTGTATCTAAGATCAAGAAACTGCATGTCCCACTGAGGCATTCAACATTGGGTGCTTGTATATGTGAGTACTTGTATCTGAAAGCTTGAAAGTAGAACTGACGACTGGAGCAGTATTCTTAGCATTACTGGTTTCGAATTTGTTAAACTTTATATACCTGTATTCAGAGATGCCACTGTGTGTATTACCTTATAGGACTTTGGCACAAATCTATGGTATGTTAGCTTGTTTCTTCCCATGACTACTCTCTTCTTGTAACACATAGGCTTTTCTTTGTTCTAGTCCTGCCTCTCATCTGCATAACAGCACACCTGGTAAGACCATCTCTCAGTAAGATGTTCCAGCCTTCTGGATATCATGTAGTAATTTTCCTTTTGTACTTTCCTATTTATTTTTGAATCAAACTACTTTTATGTGCTTTCCAAAGACTGCTAAGTTTATTTCATTTCTACTAGACCACAGGGGAGTAATGAGACTGGTAGCTGTTCACCTGCTGCTTGTCAATTAATTATTCTGCCAGAGAGTTCCACTATTACTTCTCATATTTCTCAAGATCCTGAAGGGTTCCTTCTTCCTCTTTTGTACCTTTCCACTATCTCAGTGCTCACCAACAACTTCCCTTGATATTGAGGAAAAACAGAAGCAGTGACACTGGAGGCAGTTTTGGCAATCCCAGTGCCCAGGGACCTTTTCCTCACTGACAATCATAAACAGCTTGGAAGGAAGCATTTGCAAATAATAACTTAGCAGCAATTCATTCCTTTTTCTAAAAACCAAATGTGTTAACTACAACATAAAAGTATGACACTTGATAACATAATCAGGTATAACTTCCCTCCTTTTGTGCTAGAATGGTATCCTTTTAAATTACTTTGATAGTTACCAATATTTATTTACACATGCCTAAAATCAGTTCACAAGGTTATTTGTCACATTAAGAGACAAGCTGGTACAACTTCAATTAGCACGTGCAAGGACAAGGAAACTATGGCCCAGCTATCATTCAAAATTAACTCCTATTCTCTTGATGACTTTTGCTGACTGGTGTACCTAGCCTCCTCAAATCACACATCAAAGTTTACTGGTTGAAGGAGAAGGTTTAGCCTTCTGAACAGGGTTTCCACATAAAAATTCAATTGGGGCCATTGTCCAAACATACCTGGACGGTCACATGTTGCTCATGCCACCTCCAATGATGTAATGGTTTCCATTATACTAATAAAATACTGCACTCTCACCACACTACTGCAGAACAGAAACTGTTCTTGGTCCTTGATACAAAAGTAGCTGGACTTCAATTGATAGGGCCAAGGCAACGCATACATACAATGGGTACACTGTTTGCATGTATATCCACATTTGACTAGTTTGGGTCTGGGAACTTGCTGCTTTACAGTTGTGGCTCCAATTCCCATACTCCTAGCAGGCCTGGCTAATGCTAAATAATGATGGGACTGGCAATTTAGTCATAGAAGAACAAAGTCCCCATTCCCCCCCCACCCCCGTTTGTAATTAGCAGCTATTTGTGGCTGGGCTGTACAAAATAAGGAGGACACAATGTAACACTGGAGAATTTCAAAGCAATCCAAAAAAGTATATTCAAATTCAAACATTTCCAAGTCACTGTGTTTTAAAATTTGCAGTTTTGTTTTAATCTGTACTTATTTCCCCTTCTCCACTTCCTCCTCAGCAAAGCCACTTTATTCTGCCATTGGAACAGACATAATAGAATGGACTGGTGGTAAATTATGTTCCCTTTCCAAATGATCTCATAGATGATAATACTGCATAATGCAATAATACATAATGCATTTGAGGACACTTTGTATCAGGAAGAGACAGTGAGGTATAAATTGTCTCAGATTTTAAATTGACTTAAGAAAAGAAACTCAGATGAACGATTCCTTCTGTTCTTTGGAATTCTATAGTTAAATTGGCTAATAATGGAACTGTCTACAAGAAATGTTATTTTGCATTTTTGCCACATAAGAATCTTTATACAAAAGCGTAGTAAGTAATCATTCTCACTTAGCAATTTGGTAGAAGGGGTCTCTTCATTCTTGAAATGATCATCTCAGAATTATGATATTTGGTATTGATAGTAGGATTTTTTTTTCTGGGATCTGGACTACATAAAAGCCTTACTCATTCTTTATGTGAGCATATTGAATCAACAGGTGGAGTGAGCTAGCACTACCTCTTCACTCTCGAGTTCAATCCAGTTGTTTTCATAACATGGAAAGCAATGAGTCTGACCAAGAGGATTTTCTCTACCTGTGTATGCTCTCCATGTAACCGGGGACCCTTATCCCCGGTTTCCCAATCACATGGATAGTGTCTCTGTGTATAGGAAGCTCTCCTATTCCTTACTTTCCACATGAGAAGACTGACAGAACTAAAAATGAAGGAAGTGTGGATACACTACTCAATACATTTACATAGCAATTAGGTTAAACTACATGTGTTAGATTGTGTAGGATTATGTAACTATATGACGATGGGCAGGAGTGTCAGATATGTTTTTTGCTTCCACCATATACAAGTTGGAGAGGTTAGCCTGGAATAAGTATTACATGATGCATCTCACACAGAAAGAAAACCAATATTTCAATAGCACAGTCCATAGCTCTCTGTATATAAAAGTACACTTTCTCTTTCAGTCTAATTAATGTCCAAGTTCTAATCCCATTTATTTCAAACAGTACTTATAAGATGGGTAAGAAATTATGTCTTGAGCCCAAAATCAACAAGTGAGCACAGATGTCCAATGGATACAAACAGACATTCATGCAATGTGTTGTTCCTAACAAATATTTCCCTGTCCCATACATCCAGCTGCCATAACCTCCTTCAATAATGCATCAGGAGCAATGGGAGTTAGAGGATTACATGTATAAGGATATTAGGGATATGACAAGAGTGACACTCTTGACAATGACCTTGGATTTCTGCAGTTCCCTAGAAAGTCCGGCATGACAGGACAAAGCCCATCATAAGGCTTCCAGTGTCTGACATAATATTCTTGGTGCTGACAATCAAAACAAAGACTCTTCTGTGGCAGTTCTCACAACGCCTATGCTTCTTCTGTGCAGTATTATGAGATGAAGTTGATTAATGACAGTAATTAAGGTAAAATAACATAATCTTTAAGCTAGAAAGAGCTGCCCACACAACTACCAGTAGATCCATGTTTTATAAGCAAAAGCTGAAATGGCAATGCTGTGTTCCTGAAGAATACAGTATTTGGGCAATAAACTTTAAACCCTTAAATAAGTAATGGAAAGAGGTTTTAAGAGACTACAAGAATAATTTGCTTGCACTTTACACAGCAAAGAAGAGGAGTCTTAATTTATGAATAGTAAACCTTTAATCAAAAAGTTGCATTGTTTTTTCTTTCTGTTGCAGGTCAAATAAATATTTTTAGGATTGTTCTTTTTTTTTTTTTAGTTGTAAGGTAGTTTCCAAAATTGAGTAGCTTGACCCAGGCCAGACAGCAATGAGAAGATTAAGAGCTTGTGTCTACTGTATTTCAAATATCTAAACAGCATGACAAATGTCAAATACATCTTAATAATCATAAGTAAATCCTGCAGTATTGAGGAAGATTGATTCCCAGGCCTTCATACACAGTTGAAATCTCACACAAGATGGTATGATATTTTCGTCTGTCAGATAATGATTATGTTTATACATTATAACAAACTGGAAGGAAAAATAATTCTAATTTGTCATGGACTAGTCATGTTTTACTCTAGAGTAATCCTACTGTCTTTTTGTGGAGAGATGGAGTAGAGAGGAGGCACCCACTGGGTTTATATGAATAAATACAATAAATATTGAATTTAGGGTTTGCCTGGCCACAGGTTGTGTGCACTTGGATGCTACTCATGCAGGGTAAACAAGGCTTCACACAGAAACATGGCTTATTGTAAGGCTCAAACCTCGAGCTCTTTCATACTGCACATAGAATTTTGATCCCACTTCAATTCCCATGGCAGAATCCAGCAGCATCCTAGGATTGGGGAGGCACTAGAACTCTCTGCCTGAAAATTCTAAATGCCCTTTCCTAAACTGCAAATCCCAGGATTCCAAGAGATGTAGCTATGACAGTTAAAGTGGAATCGCAGTGCTACTTTTGTGTAGTGTGAAAGGGCCTGTGGCCAATATTGTCATATCAGTGTCCTAAAACCCCAACCCTAGGCATTTCATATATGTCTTTCATTTCTATGGCCTGTTAATTTTTTGAAAAGGAAAATAAAAACTTAAAAAATAAGCAAGCATAAGAATTCCTACTTATTTTATATGGGAATAGTTCATTCCTAGATCAAAACTTGCAATTGATGTGCAAGCACTGATGGCCGACTTGGGACCCATTCACATTATACAGTGATAGCACTCTGATTCCATTTTGACTGCCATGGTTCCATCCTACAGAATCCTGAGATTTGGAATTTGGGATGAAGACTTATCAGACAGAGAGCTCTACTGCCTCACCAAAGAGCAAATCCCAGGATTCCATAGGATGCTGCCATGGCAATTAAAGGGGAGCATAACATTATCAGTGCATACTATGAATGGGCAGATGGTGGTAGTGAGAGGACTTATAAAGAGGAATTCAAAGAACTAAACAGGATCTTCAGTGGAAAAATAAGAAAGTGTTCAGCTGTTAAAGAAAACTGGAACTTCCTTGTGACATGTGACCACTTTACCCACTCCACTCTGGGAAGGCAAGATGAAGCCTGATAAATTGTGGCAAACCTGCCCTGAGGGACAAATATAGACATTCTGGTGCTTCTAGTCCCCCCAAATTTGGAGGATCATAGTTGCCTACTCCTACTATTTCTTTTTTAAAAAAATGGAGCCATTACAAACAGCTTCAGGTTGAGAACTGCCAGTTTTGAGGCACTGTTCTCACTTTGGCTTTGTCCCCCCCTCCCATTAATTTAATTTCTATCCCAACTTTACTCAAACATGAGATGAAAGACACCATGCAACATTTTATGCACAATGCAATTAAAAACTGTTATTGTAACAGGCGAAAAAAAGGCTTCCAGCTTGGGATGGAGTGAAGAAGGTCAACTTGGAAGGTCTCTCCATGGCTCCAGGTTGCAACAGAGACAGCAAAATTGGCTTTCAGTATGCTTGAGACAGAACTAAAGCCACCAGTAGTGACCCTGGAATTAGGGGTCCCTGGGATTCCTCACATTTGCTGATTAAGGTCTGTAAGAAAGCCACCTGAGAAAAGTGATGTCTGCAAGGACCAGCTTGTGGAGACAGAGCTGTAATCTTGGAACGTGAGTGGAAGGGAGAGATCCCCCTGCTTGGGAAGTTAGAAGCCACCAAACCTCTTACAGTAAGGTGATTGAAATGGTGATTGTGTTGGAAAGAAGCCTTTTTTAACTGCAGTAATCATACTGAATATTGGTGTTTTTGTGGATTTGATAATTGAACAGGTTTAGGAAAATAAATAGTTGCTAGACTTGACTTTTGCTTGTTTTTTTTTAAATTATTTTATTTTATTATTTTTTGAGGGAAGGCAAGAGAGGTAGTGGAAGAAGTGGAGGAGTAGAACCATCAGTTATTATTTCTTGTTTTCTACTTTATGTTTTTCCCTTTAAGGCTTGACTATTCCATGCCTTCTCCCCCACCCCTTTGTTTTCTCTGCTTTCTCTTGTCCTATAATTGCTAGTCTGTTTCTTTTTTCCTTTTTTCTTTTTCTTTTCAGTATTAGTATTGAAATAGGGGATGTTACTGTGTGGGGGACATGGATAATATGCTTTTCTTTTCATTTTTATGATTTTTGTGTCATTTTTTTGTGTTTATGTGCTTGTCTACTTGTGAAAAATATTTTTTTAAAAAAAACCCTTGTTATAACTGTTAAAATGCAATTAAATTAAATTTCTGTTTAAGAAACTTATGTTAAAAACAATTACAAACAGCATCCAAAACAATTATGTTTTAAAGCATCTTTTAATGTTGTTCTTAAACATAATAAAATAAAAACACTACATGAGCCATGAGACCTGTTATAGGAGAGGATGCAGGGCTACTAGCTAACAAAGGGATCCCCTGATTCTGCTCAAGACAAGGAGTGGTGAAAGAAGCAGCACAGTGGATTTGTGAATTATGACCCTCTATGTCAAACTAAGATATAGGCATTTTTACCAAAGAGAAGTCCTACATATAACTCAATCCTATATGTTTTCATTTAGAGCCCTATTTACATATATGCCTTACTGTGTTCCCTGATCTACTCATATGTAAGGGCATAGACAGAGCTCAATTTAGTGAAGTTTAAAGCTGAGTAGACATGGCTCCCTTAATAGTTAGTACTATATAGAAATATGAAACAATGGAGAACCAAAAGACTTTCAGATGCTACAGCCTCTTAAAAAAATAATAATAATAAACTGAATTTCCGCAAGCAGTTGAGAACTAAACACAACAGCAAATCTACGCTGCCTGACACAAATGTCCAAACTGGCCACTAGTCACATTTGTAAGTACTGTACATGGTACAGTGCCATGTATTGGTATTAACAGGAGAAGCTCTATTTAACCCTCTGCAGGTTAATGGGAAATGTCTTTTTGTAGTATTCACAAATAAGCAGACCTAGAAGCTTGATATTTTCCAATATTGTCACCAGGAGAGTTGTACACCATGTCTCTGAGTTTCAGGCACCTGCCATGTACAGATCATCTTCTCTCTTTGTTTAACAGACAAAAATAAATAAATAAACGACTGAGACAAAATAGTATGGAAAAATCTATTATATCCATGGATGTGACTTTTTTCTGCAAGCAAAAGAAGACAGACAACTATTCAAAGGACACACTCACTCCATGTGAATCTGTGTCCTCTAGCTCTGGATGTTAAAATATCATTGAATACTCTTGATTCTCGCACCAGAAATACACAGGTGTATATGGGGTACACATTTTCTCACTGGGATCATAAAATGAGCCAGATTAGGACACAGTAGATTTTTTTTTTAATCTGACTGAATGTGGGTTGGTTGAGCTTGTGCACTGCTGTTTTACAAAGCCTCACTGAACAAAACAAGCTTGTACCATATTTGCATTGCAACTGCTTGAGGGTTCTTATCAGCTTTGGGATAATGAGCACTGGCCATGACAAATAGCAAGGGGACAGAAAGAGCAGCAAAGAAAAACAAAAGATGACAATAAGGTTATCTGCAAAACCGCAAATACACAGAATTAGATTTTGGCATGATTAAATCATCCTCCCTCTGTTCAGGTCATTGGAACATTTCTAGTTTGCACCATCTGTTGATGAGGCTCAAAATAAAAAAGCCTGTTTTGGAACAAAACAACAAAATCTATTTTGTTTCAAAAAGAAGAAACATTTTGTCTCAGAGAAGCTTTTTTTTTTCCTTTTTTGTTTTGGTACATTTCACTCTGAATGAGCGCTTCCAGATTCCAATCAAAAGGATGCCATTGATTCTAGGCTTATGCTTTAAGTGTTGTAGTATAATTATGCTGTTCCAGACGTTAGCATAAATGACCCATTCAAATTAACTTGAGAAGGGTAGCTTTTTTTGGCATCGGAGTCTTAATGGTTTGAAAACCAGTGAATGTGCAGCTAGGTCTGCATTGTACAGTAGAGATCTAAAGGAATGAACTGTGTCCCCTACTGTGCCTCCAGCTTCAGTGAGCAACTTAATTATCAAGCCCAACCACATTTAATTTCAAACTGCATAACAGAGACTTATTGGCTACATATATGCAGTGTAGTTGCTCACTGACTCTGCTATGACATTTCTTTTCTTCTAGTTGTTGTCTAGTGAAAATGAGAAGAAAAAAAAGAGGACAATTCTATGCATATTTACTTTGACTAGGGTGAATTTTCAGGAAGCCTCTACAAATGAGTGGATTGGTAAGAAGGATGTTCAAAGTCAAAAGCATCAGATTTGTCCAGAATGCATAGAAGTTACTCAAAATCACAATAACTGGAGTATATTCTGAAGATCAGGAAAGATGCCATTATATCCAAGAAGCATCACCATAGTTAATGAGCAGTGTCAAGGATACCATTAAGGAGGGGGAAAAAAGATTCCTTCAGAAAAAGGAATTGCAGCTCAATAAGAGAAAAGGGACATTTGTACATAATGAAAGCAAGCGAGCCCTAAGGGATGTTTTTCCATCCCCACACACAAAGGAAGGAGTAGGACTATTTCTAATCCTCCACGGAACCCTACTATTCTTCCTAATTATGGTGTGGAGATAACCTTCAGTTTTGAAGGCTATGCCAAAAGTCCCCCCAATCTGGCATATTCTACCAAGATAGTAAGGTTTTGAGTATGTTCCTAACTCCAGACCACATACCCAGCATCCTGAGTCCAGCCTAGCTAAGGAAAGGGAAGGTCATCACTTAGAAGGCTGGCCTCTAGGCGATGAACTGATCACAGGAACGCTGAACACATTGACTACGTAGTTGCGGTTTTCATCAGTGACGAGAAAACCAGCACTGATGAAAACACATTTTCAAATTAAGATCAACACTTTAAAAACAACAGCAACCACCATCTCAGTATTGTTTTCATACTTAATTTTTTCAATATTAATTTTGCATTGATAAATAACCTTAACCTGACAGTGGTAAACAAAGTTATATTCCATGTTAAACTGTACAGTTGTACATAATTCAAAGATGTCAAAAGTGCTTCCTGACACAGCCAACCAAAAAACTTGAATGACTTTGGAAGTACAGCATTTTTTTTCCCCCACATATAATCATTAAAACAATTCTAAATAATAATAAAATTATATTTCTTTCTTTCTTTTCACCATTTGAAGTTTATTAGTTAATTTTTCAATCAAAGCTAATTGACACACCTTATTATACCAGGTCATCATGAGATTCCCTTTAAATCTTTCTAGAACTGAGTAACGACCTACCTAGTAGCTATTGATAAATACCTAATTGAAGGTGTATGAGATACTTTTGCATTGTCTCATCAAAAATAAAACCCAAAGACAACCAATTGTGAGGTCTTTGTAAGCTGTTAGTAACATAGGCTGACATCCTCTTCAGTACTTACTGATAATGCAGACATAGGCCATTTCCGCATGATGAAGCTCTTCCGCATTGTCTCGCTGCAGTCCCGGGTCCAGAAGGGAGCCCATCAGCAACGCCCCCCTCTGCACCCGCTCGGTCTATGCGCAAGAGAACGTAATGGTGCCACGTCTTCCTTCCGCAGCGCAGCCGGGATTTTTCCATTGCTGCGCTATGGAAGGAAGCATCGCCAATGCGCTTCCACATCTTCCGCATGGCCAGAAGTGATGGGAGCGCTGCGCGATCGCAGGCGTGAAATGGATTTTTTCCATTTTGCAAAAACTGCGCAAGTGCGATGTTCCGCGACAGGATGGCAGAGGGATGGCGATAACATTATGTGGAAGTGCAACCTGCCAACCTCTGCCATCCTGTGGCAAAAACGCAACAGTGACATCATGCAGAAAGGGCCATAGTCTCATAAATATTGGTGCAGATGGTCATTAGAGATAGATCCAAGCTACCTGTCTTTGGAGACAGATCCAAGCTACCAGTGCCCCAGCTGAAAGATTTCTAAAGTGCTGTAGATCAGGCACTGGGAAATGATGACTGCATCACTGTCCCAGTCATAAGGTGCTCTGAAACAAGTGATTGCAGCAGGACCCCAAAGGGTGTCTCAGTCTGCCTGTTCTCAATGCATCCTTCCAACAGGACAGCACAGCAGACATCATTTCCTATGCCCTTTTTGCACCTTACCTTTTCCTGGTGCTGGACTGCTTGGCTCGCGCATGAAGGCTTGGGAGGAACACTGTCGCGTCCCTCCTGAGGAGAGGACTCGTGACTGGCCCGGCTCCCAAGGCTCCGCACGCCAGGTAAATGCACGCAGTACCCCGGAGCAATGTGTGACCGCGCAGCATTTTTGGCGTTGAGCCAAAAATGAAAAAATGTGAGCGTGGTCCGCATCAGGCCCTTGAGCGTCGCGCAAATGTGTGTCGTATGGACACTCCTCACATTTATGCGACACTCAAGGTGCCCTTTCACTTCAGAAATGCCATGTGAAAAGGG
The DNA here is from genome assembly GCA_030412105.1 of Cyclura pinguis. Classification (NCBI taxonomy): domain Eukaryota; kingdom Metazoa; phylum Chordata; class Lepidosauria; order Squamata; family Iguanidae; genus Cyclura; species Cyclura pinguis. The sequence continues at coordinate 241,680,043 of CM059599.1, read as the reverse complement.
CCCTAGTCTCTTCAGTTGGAATGTTGAATGGCTGAAGAGCTAGGGGTTTTTGTGGGGGTGGGGTTGGCATTGTCAGACACAGTTATGATGATAGAATTCCATGGTCATACATACGTCTGAGCAAGCATAGCCTCAGGAAAAAAAGTATTTCAGAAAAAAACCGCATTCTAGAATTGTTACTTTACTATAGAACAACTATAAATGTGGAGAGTATTGCTTTGAAATTTGTTTGTGGTTAAAATTAAACTGCAATGTTAGGGCCAGAACTATGTTCCATATACACACAAACATACACACACACACACACACACACACACACACAGAAAAAAAGACAGTGCACTGCCCAGGTGTAGATCACCCATTTAGTTGAGTCACAGAGACTATGAAGAAGAAAAATATGTACACGTATACACAAAGAGACATACACATAAACAATGAGAAATATAGAGATAGGGCCTATTGTGACTATATACTGCCAAGTGATTACATTCATAGAAAGGATTGCTTGTAAAGCAGTTTGAATATGGATTTGAAAAGTATTTTTCTTTTTTAAAAAAATGCTGTATAGTTGAGCCAAATGCTGAATGTTTCTGCAAGCTAGAAGAGAATCAAACTCATTCAGTACTTTAAAATTTATTCCCCTTCGAAGCTTCTTCGCTAAACCATGATGCAGAAATCCCATTATTTAATACTAAGTTGCAAAGCTTCATATCACTGTGGATGAGGCTAGATAATAAGTAACATCGAGCAATAACATCATTAGAAAAAAAGCAGTTTGGCATTTGGAAGGGTGCAATTAAGAAATCACATGAGGATGCAGATTGCCTTATTGACTAAATTTGGTTTTTGAATTCTTAATGCCTTCTGCTCATTATTTTAGGAATGTTTCTTGCAAAATTAGGCTGTGCCAGTAATCTTTGGCTGAAAAATATATTCAGAGTTGTAGTTCATTAAGTCAAAACTAGAATGCATTTTTTTTTCCTAAGCACTTTCCTTTTATAGAGTTAAATCCAGAGTTACTATCCGGCCTATTGAAATAAAGGGGCGTTGGTATGTGCCACTTCAATAACTATGATTAACTTCAATAAGTCTGTTAAATATGGGAGTGACATTGGAGTTAACTCATCATACACCCATTGAATAATGTCAACATTATATTCTCATCATACACCCATTGAATAATGTCAACAGTACATTTTTTTAACATACATACTGGCATGTGCATTTACCAAATCAGCCAAAATTTCAATTTTTGCATATCTGTTTTCAAATATAAGTAAACACTACATTTACTGGTTTCCCAAATTTTGTACAGGTTTTTCCCCTTCCTCATTCTGAAAGGTCAGATATACAAAAGGAGTATGCTAGAAGCTACAGGTTATAGTGAATACAGAAGAAGGAATTCTTGAGATCATATCATACAGCCATTTGGAGAACAAAATTCTGAACTCTGCAAATGAACTGAAAAATCAAAGAATATGTTGTAAAAGACTCCCCACTTTGCAGATTGCTTAAATAGTTGGTATTCTTTATGTTCTAAAAGACTGACATAAAAGCTTTTGTTAATGGATTTTTTTAGTGATTTAGTACAACACACTAAAAGCTGTGTTTTATGTCTGTTGTTGTAAGAAATGAATGTTGTCTCATGCAAATAGTCATTCATTAGTTATAAGTAACCTATTAGTAATTTGAAAGGATTTTTTTTCTTTTAAGCTTAATTAGCATCACACATTCTGAGGCTTCCTTGTGTCAATTGTTGTAATGATTTGATGTCTATGCTTTCTAAAGAATGGGCTAATGATAAGTGCCTTAGCTTGAGAGAAATGATAGTAAGGTGAACAAAGAAGGAGTTAATTATCCATACAATTAAAGTGCCCAATACCAGAAATATTGTAACACTTCATCACTTCCGCCTTAGATAGTTATGTACCCAAATTATACAAATGCCAGTAGGAAAAAGTAACTGTTAATCTTAGTAGAAATTTAGAAATTATAGATAATAGAAAAATAGGACTTGTGATACTGACAAAGTAAAAAAGACCTAATGACATGTTATCACATAAAATCTGGGATGAGCACTGAGTCAATTTGTGCTTCCCTCTCTAAGGAAAGATTATATAACAGGAAATGCATGGGCAAGGGGAACCTTCCTTTAAATGTGGTCCCGGAGGTCACCCCAAAAGATCTCCAATAGACCATATAATAATTTCCCTACAAATCCCTGGTTCACTCTTGTGCACATACAATAAAGCATGCCAAAAATGATTTGACATATATTGGTACACTTATACAATGTTCTAAGCTCCCCTACTATGTCCCTTTTTTCTTTGCATTAAAGTGTGTCACTGTAGACTTTGCCACGCTGGGTGATGTAATAGCATTACAGCATTATAAAGTGTGTACATCTGTGTGTATGTGCCTTCAAGTTGCCTGCCAACTTATGAAAGCCCCATGAATTTCATAGGGTTTTCTTAGGCAAGGAAAACTCGGAAGTAGTTTTGCCTCTTCCTTCCTCTGAAATACAGCCTACACAGCTGGTATTCCAGGTATTCAGTCTCCCCAAGTGCTAACCAGGACTTAGTCTACTTAGCTTTTAAGATCAGAAGGGATCTGGTACAGTTAGGGTATTTAGGCCCATAAGTAAGAGCTCTAGAATTAATGTAGGGTAAAATGTATATGTCTGGTTTTCTAAATTGAAATGCATTCCAAGATACAGATCTCACTCCCATTTAGAACAAACCTGGGAAGCTTCTTTCAGACAAGTTCTTCTGTGCTGTATTTCAGTGGGGGGTGTGGTGAAAGGTAAGAGCTGATGGGGTAGGACAAGAAATAGCAGCATGTTTTAGCTTCATGTTTCCACTGCCACTAACAACGCTTTAGGAAAATTTCAGCCTTTTACAATGGAAAAAACATCCTATGCAAAATCTGGGAAACCAATAAAAGGTAATGTTACCTAGAAATGCTCAGAGAGCTGGACTGAAATTTCAGGGGAATTTCTTTTTCCACTACTGAAGTTTTGCATTCTTGTTTTACAGGGAGAGTTATAGCCAGTCACGTAGAGACGTGGGGGTAAGGGGGGCAAATTCGCCCTGGGCAGCAATGTTTCTGGGGCATCCTAGTCCATAGCCACACCCTTGTGCACCCCGGCCATGCCCCTTGTGCCTTAGCTCCACCTCCATCTCACCCCCCCTCCACACACTCCAAGTTCCTCCACTGGTTATAGCATAGATTTGGAATTCAGCACTAGCAATAGCAAAGCATAAAGCGAGAGTGGACCAACTGTGCTTACTTTATGGCCCTTTCCACATGTGGGGGGGGGAACGGGTGAAAACACGCTAAAACAGAGCTTACCCACAGCTGGGTAAGTCCGTCGCCATGTGGAGCAGCACAAGCTCGCTGCTCCGCAGTCCTCCAGCGTCCCAGACGGCAGCTTCTGGTTGGTGGAGGCTCTCCACCAACCGGAGAAGCTCGCCAGCTGGAAGCCCGCCCCCGGCAGATCTGCAGGCACGCACTTGCGCGCACCTGCAAATCCACTTTGGAGCCGGGTGACGGAGCGGCACAGGGCTGCGCACTCCGTGCTTTTTAAAAACCTCAAAAAAGAGGTTTTTTAAAAATACGCAGTGTGGCTAGTTCTTGCCGCTCCTGAGTGGATTCTGGTGTGGAACTACAAAAAGTAGTCCACGCCAGTCCACTCTACAGTGTAGAAGACCTCAGTGAGAGGTCGCTCTGCACCGTTTCAGAAGCCCAGTATGGAAATGGCCTATAATTATAATACAAAGCCAGAATAATAACACAAGTATTCAAACAGAATTCAAAGCAACAGCGTGAAGTGTTCCTTTTTCCTTACACATTGTATGCCTGCCCATGTTTTTCTGCTAATATTTCAGTCCAGATTCATAAGATTCAGCTGTGTTTGATGCTTGACCAAGAAAATCCCCAACACAAACAAGTAATCATTTATGAGGGCAAAAGTTTGCTATCTTGAGGAGGAACTTGTAAAAGTTCCATTGTGGATGGGATAGAAAATGAGTTGAGTCCAGTATTACAAAGAGCACAAATCTATAACCTAGATGATCCTCACAAAAAAGGGAGAGGATATGCATGTCCTTACTTTTACACCACTTATTTAGATTGAAGGAAGCTTTGATACTGCACTATGTTGAGGGAAGTAAGGCTAAGTATTATAGGCTAGATCAGGGCTTCCCAAATGGTGTGTCATGACACAATAGTGTATTGCCTATAGTGTGTTGGTGTGTCACCTCCTCAGATGAGAAAGACCCCCCCCCCAAGCCTCACCTGCTGCCGTCGCTCTCATTGGGGCCTTTCCCCAGGCAAGAGCGACAGCAGGCAGCCAGGACTGGGTGGGAGGGGGCTGCCTTCCTCCCTGCCACCTCTCTCGTTGCGGCGTTTCTCTGGCAAGAGAAACCAGGTGGAAGGTGGCTGCCTTTCCCCACCCTACATAGGCCTCTGGGTACTGTGCATGCCTGACCAGTTGCAAAGAGTTGAAATGAATATGAAAAGGCATAGGAGCTCTGTAGGTGTGTACCATGAAGGATTGTTCTCTCCCTTTATCACTGTGAGAATGGAGTGCTGCTATTTTCTTATTTAGTTACTTACACTGCAGTTGAATTATGCCCTAAAATGGATAAGTTTCTGATTAAGAAACGAAAAGCTGGTGAAGATGACATCTGCAATGAACAAAATGTAGCAGCTGTAGAGGAAACTGCTCAAGAATCAAGTGCTAAATTAGTACGTAAGTCAGTTTAACTTCTGGTTTGCTAGTAAAACTGAATTACTGTGTCACAAAATGATGCACGTCTAAAAAATGTGTTACCAACATGAAGAGTTTGGAAAGCTTTGGGTTAGATGCTATTTTTCATACGCATTTTTACCAAGGTCAGACCCTGGAATAGGGAAATAGAAGGTGTCAATGTGAAGTATGTGTGGCAAAGGACACTTACAGGGTTAAGATAGTCAATTCCAAGCAGAAATATTGTGCTAAACTTCTGTTTAGACAGACAGCATAACTAGAAGCAAGGAAAAAAAACACAATAATAATAACAAACAAGGAAAAACCCAATAACGTAGAAATGAAAAGGACAGTTGACTAGGAGCAATTCAGACTCGTGACTGCCTAAGTCTTGTTTGATGGCAGACAGATTTACAGAGCCCAGTAAATAAAGATATAAGATCCCCAGGTGAAAGGTAGCCAGGTAAAAGGTCCAATTAGTAGATATATGGATGAATAGGAAAGGGAGCACCTAGAAACAGTGTCAGACCTACTCCAGACACAGAGAAGTGGGGCAATCTCATGATTGCTTTCAACAGCTTCATATTTAGGTGTTACCAACAGCTGCCTACTACGTTGTTCCTGTGTTGAAATCATATTGTATAATTATGTTAATGGAGAGAGAGCTACCTTTTTCTTTTTTTAAGTAATTTTATTAAAGTTCCAACATATAAAACAAACAATTATCATTGCATTCTTAATTGTTGTATTACAACTGTCTTCCTTCCTTACTGGATTACAGTCTTTATTATTCCATTGAACTGTTATCAATGCATCACAATAAATTGTTAGTATTATCTACTTAATTCGTTAGTTCCTGTTTTTCTACTCAACTTTACTTGTTCCATGATATTTCTTTGAATTTTATCTTGTAAGAACCTTTAATACCATGAATTATGTATTATTCCCTGTCAAGACCCCTCTTGCTTCCGAAATCATCTGCCATTCTTTATAGATATCATCATCTGATTTCCCTTTTAATCTCTGTGAAACAATATCTGCATTTCTATTTTCAATAAAAGTTGCCGACCATTGTTCTGTCGTTGCTATTATATCACTTTTCCAAAGCCTTGCAAATTCAATACGGGCAGTCGAGACCATATACAGTATTATTCTCCAATATTTCTTTACCGCAGTTCCCTCTAACATGTGTGTCATATTTAACAAGTACATTTCAGGAGTCTTATTAATTTGAACCTGCAATACACCACATATTATCTTATGAATTTCATTCCGATACATTTTTGCTTTAGAACATGTCCACCACATATGAAATAGTGTGCCTGCAGTCTTTTGACACTTCCAACATTGACCTGTACCCGTCTTATAAACTATCTTTAATTTTTCGGGTGTCATGTACCATCTATGAAATAACTTATAGTAGTTTTCTTTAAGGTTCTGAGCTACTGTGAACCTCTTTGTTCGTTGCCAACTTTGTTCCCACCATTCCAACTGAATTGGATGTCCAATGTTCTGTGCCCATTGTATCATTGCTATTTTAATTGTTTCCTCCTCATATTGTTGTTGTAATATCTCTTGATATAAATGTGAAAGTAAATGAGGTGGATTTTCTCATAAAAGCTTCAACAGATTCTCTTGTTCTTTCTGTTCTATTCCTTGAATTTTCACGTCCACCTGAAATCTATCTGATAATTGTCTGTAGGGAAACCAGCTTAACTTTATACCTTCAATTTCCAATTTCTCTCTTGATTTCATCTTAAAAACATTTGTATTTGTGTTCATATTTGTTTTCTCCAATATATCTTCATATTGCAACCATTTTTCTGTATCTGACCATCTTCCAAAAAAAGCTTCTTGAGGGGAGACCCAAGTGGGTAGCTGCCTAATGTTCTTATTCTTATAATCATTCCATATTTTATATAATGATTTCCTTACAAAGTGATGCATAAAATCTTTATCAATTGTCGCTTTTCCATAGAACATGTAGGCATGCCACCCCATCCTTAAATCTGCTCCCTCTAAAGCCAGCATTCTCGTATTTTGTAAATCCATCCAGTCCTTTATTCAAGTGAATGCCGCAGCCTTAAAGTATACTTGTAAGTCCGGTAATCTGAAGCCTCCTCTTCTTGGTATGTCAGTCAAGACTTTCCATTTTATTCTTGGTTTTTTGCCTTGCCATATGAAATTAGTTATATCTCTCTTCCATTGTATGAAAGGCTTAGCATTTGTGATTGTAGGAATATTTTGAAAAAGATAATTCATCTTTGGTAGTACATTCATTTTTATAACAGACATTCTTCCCAGCATAGATCATCGCATTTGAGTCCATTTCTCTAAGTCTTTAGATATCTCTTTCCATTTTTTCTCATAGTTGTTTTGAAAAAGCTCATTGTTTTCTCTTGGAAATCCAAACTCCCAAGTATTTTGCCTTCTGTCCTTTATTAAATCCTGTTATCTGTTTGAACTCCATATTTTCTTTCTCTCTCATGCTTTTTGTTAAACACTGTCTTATCCTTGTTTATCTTAAATCCTGAGTATTCTCCGTATTCTTGAATAATATTCATCAATCCTTGTATACTGCTGAGAGGATCCTCTAGAAACAAAACCAGGTCGTCTGCAAATGCTTTAAGCTTATACTGATATTTCTTTATCTGAACTCCTCTTACTGTAATTTCTTCCCGTATGATATTATTAAGAATTTCCAATGTCATTATAAATAACAAAGGCAACAACGGACAGCCCTGTCTTGTTCCTGTATGAAGTTCAATCTGTTTTGTTCTCTCTCCATTAATAATCAGTCTCGCTGTTTGCTGACTATAAATTGCTTCAATCCAAGAAATGAATTTTTCTCCTGCTTGTGCCTGTTTAATAACTGTCTTCATAAATGCCCAATTGACCATATCAAAAGCCTTTTCCGCGTCGACAAACACCATAGCTAATTTCTTTTCATTACGTCTTTCATAGTATTCAATTATATTTAATACTGTCCTGATGTTATCTCGCATCATTCTCTTTGGTAGAAATCCATTCTGGTCTTCATGTATGTTATCTTGAAGAACCTTTTTAAGCCTCTCAGCTAAAATAGCAGCCAATATCTTGTAGTCTGTATTTAAAAGTGAGATAGGTCTGTAATTCCTAACATCGGTTAAGTCTCTTCCTTCTTTAGGTATTAAAACTACGTTAGCTTCCTTCCATGTATTTGGTATACCTTCTTTTCTTATCTCATTCATTGTCTTTTGTAATGGAATTGAGAGTTCATGTTCCAAAGTTTTGTAGTATTCTGCTGTAAAGCCATCAGGTCCAGGAGATTTACCATTTTTCATGTTTCTGATAGCTTCTACTATCTCCATCATCAATATTGGTTTGTTTAATGCCGTTTTTTGTTCTTCTGTAAATCTCATTTTATTATTTTTTTCTAAGTAATCTTCAATTTCCCTCTGATTTTTAATTGAGGAGATATTACTCAACAACTTTACATAGAAATTGAGAAAAGTCCGTTTTATCTCCTCTTGCTTTGCAGTTTTTCTTTCCCCAATTCTAATTTCCGTTATTGTATTTCTTAGTCTTCTTTCACGAAGTAAGTTTGCCAAGAGTTTATATGGTTTGTTAGCCCATTCAAAGTAGGTATGTTTCGCTGTGCGCATTTGGTGTTCTATTTCCCCCAAATTTAGTTGGTTAAGTTCAGCTTGACAAACCTTCAACCTCTGTCTTATATTGGTGTCCGTTGGGTTTTCCCTCAACTGTTTCTCCAGCTTTCTCATCTTTTCCAATATCGTTTCCTCAACTCGTTTCCTTTCTTTTCTTATTTCAGCTGACCACCTTATTAAGTTTCCTCTCATCACGGCTTTACTTGCGTCCCAAATTGTCTTCATCGGTAATTCCGGTGTCACATTTTCCTTGAAATATTTATCTCTATTTTTGTTTGTTTAATATATTTTTCCTTCTTGAATATGTCTTCATTAAACTTCCATGTTCTCTCTCTAGTCATAACTCTGAGTGTCACTTGTATAGGATTATAGATTGGGGAGAATGTCCATTTCTGATGTCTTCAATAACAGGTCTTTTGATATCAATATCATATCAATTCTAGACATAGTTTTGTGTCTATCCGAGTAGAATGTGTAGCCATCCAGTTGTCCATTGTTATATCTCCATTCATCATAAAGATCTAGATAACCCATCATCTGGAAAAAAACTTTTAGGTAATTTTCCATTGTTTCTGGGCACCAACTTCTGTACTGATCTGTCCAATGTAGGATTTATGATTTTGTTAAAGTCCTCAAGAACTACCATATTAGCATTTCCAGTTTCCTGTAAGTATTTCTGTATTTCCACATTAATTTTGGGGAAGAATTCTCCTTTAATGCTGTTTGGTGCATATATTCCCACTATTAACATCTTATCTTGCAATGTATCAACTTCCACCGCCAAATATCTTCCATTTTTATCACAGAATTTTTGCTGTGCACCATATTTTGCATTAACATATATCAATACTCCCCTTTTTTTCTGATCAGTTGTTGCAGCAAAACAGCTACCTAATTTTGGATTCCGAACATACTTCATGTCTTGGTTTCTAATCCGTACTTCTTGTAAACAAATTATATCTAATTTTTGTTTCTCCAGATGATGAAATATCTGTCTTCTCTTATATTCCGAGTTAAATCCTTTTATATTCCAAGAGTATATTTTGAGCCCCATTTTGCTGTTTTGTTTATTAATTTATGTAATCTGATTCAATTAATTTTGTATGCCTTCTCCCAGAAGTTCTCCTTCCTCTTCTATTTCTTGCTCTGGTTCCTGTGTGTGTCCTACTACGCCTTCACTCTCCTCTGCCTGGATCTGTATCCTTTCCTCGTTTCCTTCCTCTTGCAACTGCCCTTCCTTCCTTCTGCTGATGTTTTCTAAAGATCTTTCTTCAATCTTTCCATCATTTCTTTAGCTTTATGCACTGTATTTATTCTGTAACACTGTTGTTTGTAGGAAAAAGAAATGCCCTCAGTTTCTCCCATCTGTAGTTTATCTGAAGCTTCATAGAGCTACCTTTTTCTAGATAGGTAACTAGGCTATATAACAATGTGTTGCATATATGATAAGTAATACAGTGCTAGATACTGTAAAGGAAACTTAATAGTTGCCTTAATAAGGCACCAGATTTTGTCTGATCTTGGAAGCTAAGCAAGGTCAACCCTGGTTAAGTACTTGTGTGGTAGACTGCCAACAAATACCAAGTACTGTAGGTTATATTTTAGAGGAAGGACCTGGCAAAACTACTCCTGAATATTCCTTGCCTTAGAAAATGCTATGAAAACCATGAGATTGCCATGAGTTAACAGGCAACTTAAAGGCATATATACACATGGTAACTAAGAACTATTTTTAAGAGCCAGCATGGTGTAATGATTTGAGTATGTGATTATGATTCTGGAGGCCAGGGTTTGAATCCCCACTCATCCAAGGAAACCCTCTAGGTAATCTTGGGCAAGTCATACTTTCAGAGGAAACCTCATGATAGGTTTGCCTTAGGGCTGCCATGAGTCAGAAAGGATTTTGCATTTTCTGTGCAATAAAGAGTAAGTTCAGTGCAGAAAACAATTCTGCAGGAATATTATTTTCTGTACCTACAGCCATGCATATATCTTGTGCAATGATTCTAGTCAGTCCAGGATTCTTCTCATTAAAAAGTTTCCCAATCCTTGAGAAGAACATTTTTCAATCATTTTTAAAAATAATTTAAAATATTCTTTCTTAATAAGGATACAATCAAGCCATATTATGTTCCTTTTGGACTTTAGTATGTGATGTACATTATGACATAATTTAGGACACCATTCTTATTGATATTCTCACATAGTCATAGCTGGATCAGACTCAAGGTGTGATGCACTGAGTAGTTCTTACAATAGTAAGATAACAGGCACAACAGCATATGCACAACAATCCTTGTGTATACTCAGATACAGGTATTATTGAACTAAGTGAGTCTTACTTCCAGGAAATTGTATACAGGGCTTCAGGCTTAACTGAGTATTTTTATACATCTTTCAGAATCTAGATCTCTTGGCACAAAATATTGAATCCTCTGGTATATATAACCCCTCTTTCTTTCTTTCTCTCTGCACGTAGGACAAGACTGTAAATAATCTCTGCAGAAGATCATGAGTTGGCATGTAGTCCTAAGGGAGAGCAAAGGTCTTTATAGCAGGTATAAAGGTTATTCTAACTGGCACATAACTACAAGCAAGTAATTTGAGTCATTCTAAGGAGCAAAAGTGTCTTGCTTGCTATGTTTCCAAACCATTCCCCTAATATAGTACTCATTCACCAATTTATGGTTCATCACCATAGGGTTGTCATAAATTAGGCCAAGACATTAGGGCACTTCATACTTTCATATTTTGGAAATCAACTGCCAGTACAAAATATCTGTGGATGCCACAAATGTAAAAAGTAGCATTCCAAAATATACTCAAGGCAAAACATACATGAGCTAAAATCTGACACCTGTATTTGCTAAGTTTCAAAGTGTACATAACATGTCATAAGTGAATGATCCTTAAACAAAATGAAAGAAACTTTCCAAGTACAAATAGTAATACAATGAAACAAATCAAATGCCATGTTTGTTAAATATAGTGCTGTTTTCAGTCTGAACCCTGATTATAACATGGAACTAGCATGTGCCATTGTTCTGTTTACTTGAATAACCTTCAGCAGACCTTGGATAACAAAGGAGAAGAAATACTGTAAAGAAAACTCATACCAATAATGCTTTCCCCCCCCCATATATAGTTTTCTGAATTTCTCCATTAATGCAGAAGGAAGCCAGGGAAAATCACATTTTGAAAGTGTCTCAGAAAGACAGCTTGAGCACACTTCATAGAAGCTGAGAAGACTAAAGAAAACAAGAAGGAAACACTAATTTATTGGGACTCAGTGGCTTGAATTCTAAGTAGGCATCTAAGAATGGAGAGAGCCCTTCTGTTCATAAGAGGAGAAATATCCCACAGCAGAACTTTCTAGTAGTATGGAGGGGAAAGGACACCCCAATTTCCCCTCCCTGCTGTACTAATCTGGAAAGTTTTCCCCTTCAGAGTAGATGTTCAGACACAGAAAGAAGAGGACTTAAAAAAAGGGGAGGATTAGTGCAAATTTCATCTACCCTGCTATGGATTGAGGCAATCATGAATTGATGTCAAGGTCAGAGACCCAGGCAGCAAGCCAGCCTGGAGAAGGGAGTGGGGGAGCTAGCAGAGTCCTGCTGGGAGGAGTCAAGCAAGCAACTACTCAAAGGAAGTCTCTTACCTAAGCCAGAGCAACAAACAAAAGCCATAGTCAGAGTTCCAAAAGCTAGGGGTCTGAAGCCAAGAGATCAACCCAAGGTATCAGGAGCCAGGTGCTGGAAGCAAGGAACAAGCATGGGGAGGGCTTGTAAGAAGTTTGCCACAAGCAAAGGGAACCTTCCAAGCAGGCAGTTATATAGCCCAAGGCACACATGTGCCCAGTCACCACTTCTTAAACTTAGCCAAGGAAGCCTTCCTTTGCACAGCTCTCTTGAGTCTCTGCCTTGATTGGGGGCTGATTGAAGCAGGCTCCCAAGCGTCTTCAGAATCAGATCCCTGTTGCCCTAAAGGAGCAGGCACAGGAACATCCAAGCCTGCTTGGTCCATGGCAGCAGGGGGAGCTCTTGAGCTGCAGGACTCCTCTCCAGCCAGAGCCCCAGGGACCAACAGCTGCTGCTCATCATCTCCACCCTGAGCAACAGGGACCAACAGCTGCTGCTCGTCATCAGCAGCTCTGACAGGGGCATCAGGTATCACACTTGATCCTCTAGTCACTGGATGGTTCTGAGACCAAGAGCAAGTACAAGAAAATTTCCCCCTCACCCTGCAAAAAAGAAGTGCAACAAAATCCTAGGACTCTTATAAAAATATTTCATCCTACAAAATTTTGAGACAAGAGAAAAAAATTAACTAGAAATGTGGGAATGGGATTGGAGACTGAATCATGATATCTTTAGAACACTGTAGCATATTGTGGCACATTTGAAATACACGCTAATATTCTCATCAAGAATTTTACATTACATTTTCCATCTGCTAAAACTGATTCATCATTGTTTGACAATAAGAAATAGACTAAAATCATAGAATCATAGAATAATGGAGCTGGAAGAGACCACAGTGGCCATCAAGTCCAACCCCCTGCCATGCAGGTATATACCATTAAAACATTCCCAACAAATGACCATCCAATCTCTGTTTGAAAATCTCCAAAGAAGAAGACTCCACCCTACTCTGGGGCAATATATTTTACTGTTACATTCTCTCTACCTAGTTAGGTCTTCTGGAAACTGTAAGGACTACAATGAAGCACTTTGATATTCTTATGAAGATTTCATATTTAGAAGCAATATCCCAGTAGTATAACAAAGAACTCATACATAGGAAAGGTGTGCCCATTTTTAGAGAGAATTGTAAAAATGCAAAATCTTTCCTCTCAAATAATGAAGCCTCAGCTTAAATCTAGAAGTGAAAAACATAGTTTCAAACTTGGCTACCTAATTAGAATTTATTTCTCATGGAGCTGTCATTTTCAATGGAGATCTACAATCATACAATATAATGCAATCCCCACATTGAGAATATCTCTGTACAGCCAAAGACAGTGCTTGGGAAGTTACTTTATTTAAAAGAATTATTTCTGTTTCTCAATGTAATTTTAAATAGTAACTTGTTACCATTACACGCTTTTACACTAGCTATTTTCAGTACATACACACACCAGTAAAAAAATGGCTATATTACACACACACACACACACACACACACAAAATACGCACACGTGTGTGTGTGTATAATATAAGCATTTTCTTACTGGTTTGTGAGAGAGAGGGAGAGGGAGAGGGAGAGGGAGAGGGAGAGCATTTCAGGGCAAGTTGCCTCTCAGTGTTATACCAAAAGTAAGGACTATCCATGCCATCCAACATTTCACAAATGAAAACCAGAACATGTTTGGCCAAGCAAGATCAGAGTTTGGCCAAGATGGCAAAAGCAATTAACAAAGGAAGAACCAACAAACCAGAAGAGGTTGAAGCAGTATGCTTTTCCCTTGAGCCTACCAGGAGGGACAAGATTCTCTCCCATCCCTTCATCTCCTCTCTGGTGAATTAATTGAGTACAAACTGCTTTTGCACTTTAAGCCCAGTTTGCATCAACTGAAGTGCAAAAGAAGAAAGTGATAGAAGGAGAGAGAAACTGGGAAATTTTAGAAGCAGATGAAAAAGTGGTAAGACAGAGGATTAATCAGGATTGTCGCTGGCAGATCAGGAAAGTTCGAGAGTGCAAATTATCTTCTTTCAGAAAACAAAATTAAAAGTATTGATACTTATTTTACTGCTTTCAACAGGAATGTAACTAATGCCTCATCCTTTGCCCCGAAGAAACACATTCCAGAAGAGGTGGACAACTGTGGGTGGGTGGGGCTGTTTTTGTGTGGCAGACAAACTGTGAGAGCACAAAGTTCTGGTAACTTTTTGGTGGTTTGGGGGTGTACAATTGCCTGAAAATTGCCAAAGAATGGGACTTTGGAGAGCTCTCAGGGGCTTCTGGGAACCACAAAATGGAAGTGTCAGAACTACATGCAATCTGTAGGCTACTCATTCCCTAGCTCTGTACTACAAGAATATTTCTTATGTTTTCCTCCCAAGTTCATTTTAATGCTTCACGATTCACCATTGCTTCTTGTAATACTCCCATGTTAAGACACAAAGGAAGTCCTAACTGTAAGAGAAAAAAGCTGTAGAATCAACAGGAGCATAGAATATGGTTGAATACAACACTGGCCAAGGAAACCAGGTAGAGCGGAATGATATAAAGAGAATTTTACTTTCAGAAACTGGAAATTTCTTCTCCTGTGTCCACAGTTTTATGTATATTTGTACAGAGAGTATACATTTTTTACCTAGTGATTTAATCAAAACACACTTATATTCTGAATGTGATTCAAGGAAAGAGTATTTAACATAAAGTCAACTGTCAAGGGATGAAAATAGAAACTACATATTTTCTACAGGCACAAACATTTTATTGGAAGCAATCCATCTTTTTCATGTACTTATATTCCTAGCAGTTAAAAGATTTTTCAGTTAATCATAATGTAAAGTGTATTCAGCTGGATTTATGACAGATATTAAGAACATCTGCCCCCATATTAGAATCAAATTTCACTCTAAAGCATCAGGACTTTAAAGTGTATTCAGATGAAATGTTGTTGTGTTTTAAAACAAGAAGCTGAAGAATGTGTCAAGACCATTTATGAAAAATATTGTAAACTCTAGCATTTTATTATAGAAAACACACAAGCTTTCAGAAAGATTTCGTAGCTGCCAGATGGCAATAACAAGCCTGCAGCTAATATTTAGGTGCCTTGTTTTAGAAACAAAACAAAACAAAGCTATATGTTGCTTTCTAAATCTCTAGAATTTTCACCCCAGAAGCCAAAACATTTAACATATGTTCCCAACAAAATGGTAGGTCCTGTCCAAATAATCATATCAAATCCCAAAACTACAGATTCCCTGTGATTGTTTCTCATGCTTGCCAACACGGTCACATTATGAACTTTATTACTTTTATGCCTGTTTAATACTTACAGAGCCAAGTTTGTGCCAAAGCACACCAATCTTTTACCTAGGCATCTGTTTTCAATGCCAGAGTTCAATTCTGTTACATATTGAGTAATGATAGAAAAAAAGACGCCTGGGTTGATCCACAGTGCATTTTTCTCACTACCAACTCAAGAAACGTTCATGCACCAGGAGTTAGGGAAGCTGTTTCAAATCAGAGACCCAAAGTTTCTAGACCAATGAGCGAGATAGAATTAAAACCTGATAATGTCTACTCAATAAGAAATCACATTGAGGCCAATTAGACTTACTTCCAAGTAGATGGCAGCACTATAATTCAAGCCTATGGTTTGTCTAGACAGATATTCATGGACCTGCACTATAATGTTCCAGTTTATGCATAAATTACCTAGGGAAAGGTTTCACTGCACCCTTCGTCTGTCTTTCTAGAAACTCTTAAACCTTACCACAGAGGTGGGAATCATGTATTCTCTGAATGTTGTTGGATTACAACTTCCAGCAGTGATAGCTACCATAGAGAACAGTAGTGAATACTGGGTGTTGTGGTTCAACATGAGGAACCCTTACTTTACCAGCATATCTGCTATTAAAATTGATGTGTGTAACCAGAATAATTTATACTGCAGTAGCTCAAAAGTAATGATACTAATCAGGAGAGGCTTAAAGTCATGTACAGTCATCTTAGTATGCTCCTCTGATTTGTAGAATTCTATTCCTTACGACTTTACTACTCCACCCCCTTGAGTTCCAGTTCTAGGAGGAAAGTTCAGACACAAATAAATACAATCACCTGTGTTATCATCCCTTGACTGAATATGCTCAGACCATTTTTC
This sequence comes from Cyclura pinguis, assembly GCA_030412105.1. Classification (NCBI taxonomy): domain Eukaryota; kingdom Metazoa; phylum Chordata; class Lepidosauria; order Squamata; family Iguanidae; genus Cyclura; species Cyclura pinguis. The sequence goes on along the minus strand of CM059599.1, from coordinate 241,663,812 downwards.
CTTCAATGCTACGTCAGTCCCTAATACTTTGTAACTGACACTAATGACTCCTTTTGGGGCCCTTTCACACTACACACTACACTACACAGTTATAGTGTTTGGATTCCAGTCTGATTGCCATTGTTGCATCCTATGGAATCCTGGGATCTGCAGTTTGGGGAGGGGCATTCATAATTCTCAGCCAGAAAGCTCTCACTCCTGTGACCAAATTACAAACCCCAGAATTCCACAGACTGGAACCACAGCAGGTAATGTGGAATTATAGTGTGAAACACTAAACAGTGTATTCACATTGTACAGTGTGAAAGGGCTCCCGGAGTCTCCAGCCAACGCAAAGAACTCCCAGGCAGCGATCATTCTTCAAATATTTTATCTTTTCTGCAAGGCCTAGTATATAACTGAACATGGATCACATGTAAGGATTTCTGGTTGGGAATTGTGGCTATTTCTGTGTTCAGTCTAGGGAGTGGGGAACTGGGAAAATTCCTATAAATAATTTTACACAGCTAATTTCTCTCACACACTCACTTTGATGGCTTGTTAATGGTACAGAGTGACTGAACACTGCTCTAATTCAATTCCCCACTAAAACCAAAGGAAGAAATTTGCCTCAGCTTCCAAAACACAGTAGACTCAAGCAGCCTTTGGGATTACAGGAGAAATAAAAGGTAATTGGTATTTGTTGATTCAAACTCTAGTGGGAACTAGAAGCTATAACACTGCAAAGAGCCATGAGGGATTGTCTCTATCATCTCTTAGTCTGTCTGGGCCTCCCATGTCAGAATTTAATCTTCTTATTTGCAAAGACATTTAAAACTTTATCTTTTTTCTGACTAGTTTTGGACGTAGGCCATATTTATTTCTATCAGACAGAACTTCTGGCTCATAAACTGGGGACCACAGCTTAAATATGCATGATAGTAAACTTTTGGGGGAGACATGGTTACTTTTATTTGGTTCAGATTAGCTATATGGGCTAAGCCTAGAAACTAATCATAGGCTGTTTAGGAACACTGAAACTGCCTCATAAATTTTCCTATAGAGAAGGAAGAACCTGTCAATGTTGGCTTTTATCTGTTTCTCATTTTTTTGCAATCATTACTTTTTTCTATCCTATGTGTAAACTTTACATTGAAGAAATTGTAAAACCTGCTGCATTTCATGTCAGATGAAACACATATGTAAGACTGGATCCAAACGATTAAATTCTACACATTTACTCAGGACCAAAAAAAAAAAAAAATCACTACCTTAAATGGAACTTAGACGGAAGTATGATAGGACAAAAGTGAGAAAGAATCTTGACAAAAGTGAAAACTACTGAATTACCCCTAAGTAACTATGTCCATTTCCACACTACACTGTTATAGTGCTATTATTCCCCTTTCAACATCCTGTGGAATCCTGGGGTTTGCAGTTTAGGGAGGGGCACTTAGAATTATCAGCCAGAGAGCTCTTGGGCCTCAGTAAACAACAAATCCCAGAATTCCACAGGATGTTGAAAGTGGAATAATAGCACTATAACAGTGTAGTGTGGAAATGGCCTTAGTTATGAAAATGATGATTATTGACTTGGAATATCCTTCACAGTAGGTGCTCCTGTGGCATATCAGTCATTTCTGACTTGACTCAGCATTTTATTAGCCACAAGAGGTATTTATTTCAATAACAGACTGATAGTTTGAGTCTATAATGTCCTATTTAAGTGGCAATAAAACCCACGGCTCTGGGATTTATCTTGCTTTAAAGAAAAGAAAGCGTAAGTCACTAACCACTATGATAAGGAAATAACACAAGCAGACACCCCAATTTTTGCAGTTCAGTGCACACAATTACACAAATGAATGTATGTTTAATTCAATGGGGCTTGAAGTAAGCTTGAATGCTGTTTCATATGTTCGAGGCTTATGGGTTAGTTCCTTAAAAGTTAAACTAATTAATTAAAATAAAAACATGAGTGCTTCCACACTTTCCAAACCAAACTTTATTCCTTGGCGCAAGTCATTCATAAATAAATGAGCGCTGCCAGACCACTATCCTTATCGAGTTTACTGTTGACTTTACTTGGGCTCTGCAGAGATGTGTGACTGTGTTTGGATCCCCTTGCAAAGTCTGGAAAAGCATGCCACTTTTTTTCCCCCTTCCTTGCACATATTTTATTTATTAAACCTGACTTCAAGCATTATGCTTGGTTGTGAAATGTGTTGTAAACAGATATGGCAGTGTAAATCAAAGATGGGCAACTTATAGCTTTCCAACTGCTCCTGGACTACAACTCTCAACTTAATAGGCAATGATGAGTGAGACTGATGGGAGTTACTTCTGGAAGGCCACTAATTGCCAACCGCCATTATAAGGGATAGAATCAGATTTCAAGGCTGAAAAAATACGCAAGGAAAAATGACAGGTGTGACTAAATTTTGTTGGTTGGATCATTTTAAATACAAATATTGTCATATTTGCAGGCAAAATTATCCAAACCTACAGAAATCCAATTATAACCCCAAACTACAGTTGGACTATAAGTCCCATCAGTCATGATAAGAAGGCAAAGAATATTTTAATGCCTGAAGGGGGAAAACAACTAGAAATGGGCTTTTCATACATCCAAAATGGCAGTGAGGAGAATTCTCCTCAAGCCTCTTTCTCATTTTTACCTCAAGTCCTTGAACAGTCTTGTCCCCCAAGTGGGCATGAGACAACCAGGAACAGATCCTGGAAGGCTACATCCCCCAGATCCTTCATTGCTTTTCTGTTCATCCAGTCAATGCCATATGGTGTGAGAAAGGAGAAAGTCAGCTAAGGATCTTAGGAGGCTACAATCTCCAGATTCTTGGCTGCCTTCTCACCATGTTGCTTAGGGGAATCCCCCCCCCCCAACACACACACACAGTGCTGGAGATTTTGCCCCTACGTAAGACCTCTTCAAAAAGCTGCATGGTTTTTGAAGATGAGTGGGAAGGGGAAGGTAATGGATTAAATTCTTTCTTCTTTTCTGGAATGAATAATTTAACCCAACACTTCCATACAGACCAATCAATTTGCAGTGCACACATAAACAGATTTTCATCTACACTGCTTAAGGAATCAACATGTTTTGATCTGTGTTGATCATATGACTCAGTGATTATCATCTACACAGAAGCAACCATGGATCTTTCTCTGACTAGAAGCTCTCTATGGCTTTGCAGTCTTCTTCTTCTTCTTTGGTTAGGAATGCTAGGTGGTTATTATTTGGTTAGGGACCATTATAATACGTTATGAATAAATGACTTGAAGTTTGAGTCAGATGTAAAAAACAGAAAAAGTCTTAAGAGACATAAAGAAGTTTTTATTCCTCAGATTAGCCCAACTTATTTCCTTCTTAGGTTTGGCACAATTAAAATAGGATGATTTCAGAACTATTCTCACTGAAATTTCATTATGTATTTCACCATGTTCGTTATTTCCTATTGTGCTCCCAAAATGTAACCATTGTTCTAGGTTTCTTTATTTCAACCTTTCCTATGGAGAATTGTGTCAAACAAAGATCATGCCTTCTTCGTCCTATATCTACACTACCCATTTAACCAATCTGAGATAAATAGTGTCCTATGTGAGGACTGACTTCAGGAGCATGCCTTACTACAGCATAGCAATAGTAGTTACATTTCTATACCGCTTATCAGTGCAAACCACTCCCTAAGCGATTTACAATATTTTTAGCTAATTGCCCTCAACAAGCTGGGTACTCATTTTACCAACCTACAGAAGGACAGAAGGCTGAGTCAATCTGGAGCCCTGCAGGATCAAACTCACAATGTTGTGGCTGCAGTACTAGCATTTAACCACTGCGCCACCAGGGGTCTTACTAAAGTTTGAGAAAGTTACTTTTTGGGTTCCCAGAATTCTCTAGCAACCCTTGTAGCCAGGAAAGCTGGGAGCTGTAGTCCAAAACACTTTTCCCTGTCAAGCTTTATTCTATCTCCCCTGCCATCGATTTAATTTATTTACAGAGTCATAGTATTTGTAGTGCTCAGTGTTTTGTAGACCTCACAGTGCTGAAGGAACACAGTTAATGTTCCTACAAACTAGAGCCATGCTCTGCTGGTTTTTATCTAGAATAAGTGACATCAAACTTGAAACTGAAAATAAAACATATTTCAAAAGTAATTACGGGAAGTTCATTTTTGTATTTAGCACTAAAACAACATGAAGAACTTCAAAAAGAAAATGCCCACCTTTCCCACTCTCACTCCCACCCTAGCTCTTTATATGACAATGTACTCAACAAACACTGATCTTGACATTTGCTTAAATTCAGTGTCCAATTCAGGTACACCCAATGTCAGCCCTCACATTTCCAATGCACATATGGGTACACATTAGGGAAAGAAGAAGAAGAATCTGAGCATTTGCATGATTTGAGTTATATACCTCAGAGCTATATCTGAGTTAATATTCCTTTTTTTCCCCTTCCAATTGTTTTTCACCAATGCTTAGGAGTTCACATGCTCATACAGTACAACACCACACTAACACTGCTAATTTCATCATGTTTTATCAGTGTCCATGTGCACGCTGGTAACAGAGAAGGGATAAAAATGCAAAAGATAGAGCTTGGGTGGGGGTGGGGGTGGGAAACACTTTTTGGACTGTAGCTCTCAGAATCCCTCGGTTAGCATGGCCGCTGGGAGTTGCTAAAAGTAAAGTCCTATAAATGAATTGGACAGTCCAGCATTAAAGCTGATGGTTAGATATTTTGGGAAAGCCACAAATAGGGGAAACACAGGGCACAGCAAACCACGTGAAATATAATGGTACCAGAATGAGGAAGAATACAACATCACTGTAGCAAAGAGCTATATGCGTGATGGATGCATTGTAAAGCTGGCTAATTTGGAAATGATTCTGATCTGAAGTAACAGGAATTCTTTTGCCAAACTCAATGTTTGGCCATCAATTTTGGAAAAGCGTATCGTAGGCAATACTGTATGATTCTGACAATCGTTTATCTTGCTGAGATCCATATTGTAATATTAAATCTATTATACATAGGCTACTTCTTTTGTGCTAAAGAGTTCAGTAGCTAGTCATTACCATTTTACAGGGGAAATCAAATAACTCCAGTTAGGCTTTGGATATTTCCACAGGGAGTAGCAGCTAACTCTGTTACAGTGGTTGTACATCTGTGATGACTGACAGTTTTTCCCAGAGAGAATTATAATTAATATCTTTGTGCTGTTTATCAAAGCTGCGGCAGAAAAAATGGGGAGGAGTTGCGGGGAGGAGATTCACCTAGCCAGCATGTTTGCCTTTCTGAAATAAATGCAACATGTATCTTCTGCGATTACCTGTGATGCAAGCCTGGGGCTGCCTTATCAACTGGCTGAGACTATAAAGAAGAGATTTAAGGTCCTATGGTTAATACATAGGCCATTTCTGCACTAGGCTGTTATAGTGCTATTATTCCACTTTCAACATCCTTTGGAATTCTGGGATTTGTAGTTTACTGAAGCCAAAGAGCTCTCTGGCTGAGCATTTTAAATGCCCCTCCCTAAACTGCAAACCCCAGAATTTCATAGGATGTTGCAAATGGAATAATAGTACTATAACAGTGTAGTGTGGAAAGGATGTTTCATAATTAAACTGCAGAATTTGTCTCTCATGAGCTTCTCTCTTACACTACTCTGAGCTACTTCTGGAAACTGTTGGAAGACACCAGGTATACAGTGTACGAGCTGAGTACTTTTTTTATTTTTCAAAAAAGGAACAGTAGATAGATTGATAAAACCATTCATCAACCATTATTGTTCAGAGAAATGTGGTTATACTGAGCTTCACACTGTAAAGATAATTATGGAGCACATGAATTCTTTATCAATGTATTAGTCCATTGTTTGCTACAACTATCCAATCTGGAAAGAACACACACATGACATAATTTCATCAATATGACCTTTAGAATCCACAAAATCAGTTACTTGTATCTCATGGTCTCAGGACACCTGGAATTAAGGATGCATCCTGACTATGGACCTTTCTGCACTACACTGTTATAGCGTAGTGTTCCGGGTCTTTTCCTTTCTGTATTGTTGTGATGCCTTTATGCTATGCCTTATCCTCCGAGAGTAGCTGTTTAAAATGTAGATGTTTTAAGGAAATTAGCTTTAACATAGGATGAGAATAACTATTTATTTGTTTAATAAAATATTTATATCTCATCATAAAAACCATTGTAAACAGTAATTTTTTTTAAAAAAAAACCAATTTAACAGACTAAAAGCAAATTAAACAAATTAACAAGTCAAAGCAAGTTAATTCATTAAGCATTTGCAGATTTGGATGAAGTCACTAAGGTCATTTCCACCCTGAGGCCCAAGAACTCTCTGGCTGAGAATTCTAAATGCCCCTCCCTGAACTCCAAACCCCAGGATTCCAAAGGATGCTAAAAGTGGAATGATAGCACTATAACAGTGTAGTGCAGAAAGCCATTAAGTCACAGTTTGCAATTCCAAACAAAACTTGTCTGGAACGTTAACAGAATAATTGTTTATTTCTTTGATTTAGAAAAATTAATAAGTTCTTTGATGCTTTACATTTATGTTTCACAACAGCATTTGAGGGCTGGGTTTCAATAGCTACTCTTGTTTAAGTAATGTGACACAAGCCAGACGTTGTATAGATATTGCAAGGCCAGGCGCTATAACAAAAAGTACCAACACCCTCATTATATCCTGTCCAGTATCACCATGAAAACCAGTGTGAAGGGGTTTACATACAAACAGTTATGGAGCTAAGGAAACTTCACTTACATTCTGAAGGTTTTTTAAAGTAACACATACCTAGCTGTGCTGGAGCAGCTATGCAATAGGAAAGTAACCTGCAAGAAGTAGTGGGATGGATTCAGGTACCCCAAATCCTAGCCTGAGTTTGGACATCAATAAGACTGGCACTAGGTCATTTTGCCTATTAGTTCTAATCAGTTCCTGAAGCAGAAGAAGAAAAAATATTTCATCATTCGTATGAAAACATAATGATACAAAATGAGCCTCATGAGAATAATACAAATGAAATACATTGCTACTCAGTAGCAAGAGGAACTATTGAAAACCTGCATCCCAGAAGGATTCAATCATCCGTAAAACTGAGCTGTTATTAATCACTCACATAACGCATGTGTCTATATGAATGTTTATATGTTTGCAAAGACACCACAGAGAAAGTATAATATGTAGGCTTGTGGACTGTGGTTGCAAAAGATACAACGAAGAAGATAACTTCTGGAGAACTTGACCCTTTAAATCATGCAGATGTATTATTTAATACCAAGAGCACACCTACGGGGTGATTTTACCTCAATTCTGTGAATTCCTTCCATGTTGTTGTCAACCTCAAATATTAAAAGAACTTCAGCTTGAAGAATCAACTTCAACATACAGATTTAAAGTCTCTCTCTTTACATACTCTCTTTACACATGCCTAAGGCCTAAAGCCTTTCCCTTAACTGCAAACCCCAGGATTCCATAGGATGTTGAAAGTGGAATAATAGCGCTATAATGGTGTAGTGTGGAAATGGGCTATCAAGAAAAAAGTAAGCATTTGAAAAGTCTACCTTTTTTTCCATCCACAAATGTCTGTGCTCTTCCTGAGCAATGTTACAGATTATAAAAAGATAAATTTGGAAGAAAAGCATTTTCACCATCTCTGAAACACTTTATGTTACAAACACTTTCCATGGGGTATTTTAAGAATTTTAAAGATTGCTGGTTCTTGTCTATTGTCCCTTAGAAGCTTTTCTGGAGAAAAGAGTCAATCTAATGTTGGGGGGTCCTCCTCCCATTCCTCTTTATCTTAGTCTCTGGGGTAACCTTTCTTCCTTGTGTATTTTTTTAAAGAGCACTTTAAAGTGTTCTTTAGTACTCAATTCATTCTTTACACTTCACTCTCTTCTTGCTGTCTCTCACAGTGACTTGTCTTGCCCTTGACAGATATACTTCACTAGCTATTTTTAAAAATTCAACATCAAGATGTTTGCAATGCAATCATAGCATCATAATCTCACTATTATTTTCACCTGTAGCATGAAGCACCAGTTATTAACTGAAATATGCCAATGTTTGAAAATACAACACATTTTCCTTTTTCCATGTCTCTGAAATCTCTAACTCTTCCAACCGTCCTACTCCATTCATGATAACATAAGAAAACTAGACTAGTCATTTGAGTGTTTGGAATGACTTTGATCCTATATCTAAATAAATACCACTGAATCTCACATTGTCATACATTCAGGTTGAACAGTGGCTTAAATGTTCATTCAGCTTTGTAAAGTCTGAGAGGGGCACTCTATGCTTAGCTGTTTGCTGGAACAAAGGTAGTTTAAGTCAAAGGTGATTCTTTACTAAGGACAGCCAGTCCCATGACATCATTTGAAATTCTGCATGGTCAATATGATTGCCATGTTTTAGTGGAGCACAATGTGTTGCATCTAATTCAGTCATGGTCTACTAGCCACGTTCACTGTTGGAGCAGAGAGTTCCTCTAATCTATTTTCTTCTTCCTTCCAAAAGTCCATTGGTGAATGGACCCTCCAGAGCAGAGACAACAGAAGTCCCACTGTGCAAGTTTCAGTTGTTTCTCTCACTACACTACTGGCATTCAGTTAAGGAATTTAAGCATTGCTCAACTGATGTGGATGGAAAAGACACATCTGCTACACAAAAGTCAAAGTTGGTCTGTGAGTTTATCTGCTTGTCTGTGTCAGGCAGGTGAAGACCTCATACGATTGGCTGTGTGAGGTGAGAAGACCTCATATGATTGGCTTGCTGTGAAGATTCTATGGAATCCTGGGGTTGGCAGTTTAGGGAGGGACCTGTAGAGTTCTCAGCACAGAGTTCTTGGGCCTCAGGCCGGTTGCTATGGAGATGAGGCCTACCATCAATAAGGATACCATAAAACATTTGAGAGGTATATGTGAGAAAAATTAAAGTGACTTACACAACATAGTTACAAGGTCTTCTCACCTCACACAGTAGATTGTATGGGTTTCATATGTGAGGAATCTTAAAGTTGAAATTCAAAACGAAAAATGCTTCCAGGAAAACATAAAGCTATTGCACAAATTCAACAGAAAGCAAAAATATCAAAAGCCAGTACATGAACGTCAATAGAGAACACAGATTGGATTGTGGACTATAGGGAAAAGTTACATGTACTGGAATAGGCCAGTTGCTATGGAGGCAATGCCTAGCACTAAGGAGGAGGACAGTATGTTGCCTCAGGAACCCAACCTCTGTATGTTAACAACTCTGAAGACAGATTGGATTGGGGAATATGAGGATAAGTTGTAGGTACTGAAACAGGCTGGTTGCTATGGAGATGAGGTCGAGCAGCAAGGAGGAGAACAGTGTATTCTCTCAGGACCCCAACTGTGTATGTAAATAACTCTGAATATAGATTGCATTGGGAAATATGGGGAAAAGTTACAGATACTGCAGAAGATAGTTTGCTGAGTTCTTAAGAGGAAAATAAAATTCCAGGCAATGCCAGGTAAATACACTAGTCATCAATAATTTTAATTTTCATGAATTTTAATATTTTGAATTTTACTTTTGTTAAATAAGTAGCACACAGCTAGGGATAGTAAGATGAATTGTCCTGAGAAGAAATGCAGCTAAGACTAAGGATTAAATCTTTCACGGTATTCTATGATCCCATTCCTTCCCTTTACTTCTGAATAAAATTATTATTTGTTCATTTCTTCAATTTATACACTGCATTTCTCTTGGGTTTGGATCCAACACAACGTACAAAAATAGAAAACAAGATAACGTTAGAAAAATCCTATTCTACAAACATTAAAAAAGAATTAAACACCACTGTCATTAAAACTACAATTAATACATATTTAAGGCATAAATTAATAATACAAATTTTAATAAAATAATAAAATAAAATACAGTGCACCACTTTAGCCCTACTACTGGCAACATAATATGCATCTCAAAAGACTGCCTACATAAAAAGTTGTTCTCATATTAGTGGAAAGAGAGCAGGGAAAGTACTAGCTGGACATCCCATAGAAGAGAGTTCCACAGCCTGGAAGAAACCATGGAGACAGCCCTCTCCCATGTCTTCACCAGTCATGCCAGAGAAGGCGAAAAGTAGAAAATGCATATGATGTCATCCATGTAACATGTAAGTTGACCCTTCCATTCCATGATTGATATACAGTATGCAGTGGGAACCAACGGACTACACACACACACACACACACACACACACCCTTTCTCAAAATGCCATACAGAAGCAGAATTTGTACAGGCTTTCTACTATTGTACAGGCTACTGATCCAAACCTACTGAAGGGAATGAAGCACTGGTACACATTGGAAGTTGCCAGGAGTGGAGTGGAAAGTCGTCCGTGCAACTGCGAATGCTTTCTGCCTTCCTCTCATAAATTAGGCTCCAAGAGTGTGATGCCTATGATATTTGGCTTCAAAGGTCTTCTCTTGGTAGTCCTATTTATGACAGGGTGGCTAAAACAATATTTCAGGTCATTCTAGGAAAACAGGTCATTACTAAACAATTCTCATGGATCCAGATATTTTTCAGTCATATATTGTGGGGTTCTGTATTTAAATAAAAGGCCTTAAAAGCTGAAACCCACAAAACACACAAAGACTACATTTTTACTCATACAGGCAATCATGTTATCATGTGGCTTAAAGACAGGAATAGCTGCCCTCACAGAGAGCACCAAACCTTGCAGCAATTGCCCTTGTAGTACTTTCTATCCTCTGCTGAAGGTAATAGAGCCCTCGGCAAATCTTTATTTGGCTGGCTATACAGACATCCCTGTCCTTCTACTCAGTGATTAGGATCTGACTTGCTCCTTGGAGCAGATAATTCTTCTGACAAACTGTGCTGAAATAATCTTGTAACTACTCAGGCTATCTGAGGTTATATAATCTATACTCTGAAATGCACATTTGCTGGCTTTGTGCTGTTTCATGCCACTCTGCGCAATTTCTCTCTCTCTCTTTCTTTCCTTCTTTCCTTCTTTCCTTCTTTCCTTCTTTCCTTCTTTCTTTCTTTCTTTCTTTCTTTCTCTGTCTGTCTGTCTGTCTGTCTGTCTGTCTCTTTTGCCATTTCTTCTTCTTTTTCTTCCACTTACATTATCTATATTTATATCCAGTATCTCTGCTATTTTGCCTATATTATTTTATTTCTGTATCTCCTAAATAAAGCTGAAGCTAAAAGCACTCAGTGATAGTGGCAGGGAATGTCATAGATATTTTTGTGTCACAGTCTCCAGGCCAAATGGTTTTGCAGCACTTTTTTTTTAACAGTGCTTGAAGTTCTACTGTGAAGAAAAGTTGAAGCTAATCTGCAAAAGCATGATCAAGTTCTCTTGCTAAACTTTAATGTGCATTTCACATGGGCTTACTGAACAATGCCCACAGAGAAGCATGATACCTCCCTTTCCCCATGAGGACAGTCATTTTGATATTGCCTTTGTGTTTTAAACTTGCTTGATTTACCACATTTGTCTTGCAGCTTTCCTTCATCTTTATTTAAAGTTTTAGAAGTGAAAAATAAAAGTAAATTTCTTTGGTCCCTTCAAAGAAAGTGACTTGAAAAGCCTTCCCTTTCAGGGTTGCAGCTTCCTGGCTTGCTGACACCATACTAGTGGGCCAGAATAATCTTAAGATAGAATCTTGAATGCGGCAAACTTTGATCATTCTCATGCTTGGATTCAATATTGCAACTGTGTGCTCAAGTAGGGGATTAGTGCTTTGGATAGTCATATGTGGCTCTGATTATTAGAGCATATACTATGTGCTTCCCAGAACAACTTAGGTGGTTGACAGTGCTGAAGCTACTGCTGAAATCACTAAAATGAAAATGTCTAAAGTCAGGATACTTGCTCAAAGGAGTTTTGTTATATTCTGCCTCTCCTTTTTTTTGTCACATGCAGTTGTGTTAATTAAAACTGACAAACTAAAAAGGTGGGGCTGTGACAGTTATTGGCATGCTGGAGGAGCTGAAGCTTCTGTAAGTGTCTTTCCCAGAGCTTATATCACTATTTCACCTCATGATGACTTTGCTTTCTTGCAGGCTTTTCATTTTTTTTCCCCTCTGACCCTGAAGTGATTTCAAACTTATCAGTGTTCAGCAAGAAGGAAGACTGCTAGAGCAGCTTGACATCTGTTTCCATGCCACTAGAGATCACCATGTTCCCATCCTTGATCTCAGGACAATGTTGACATGTGCCAAGATTCAAATGATTTTCAGACCTGACTGTAATCGGTAGTTTGTAGAGCTTCACTGAGCTGCTACAGAGATGCAGTCTCGGGAGAACGAGGCCTCAATACACACCAGCTCAGTGACATTTATCCTTTAGGCCAGTACAGCAGGCTTGCAGCTGTTCTTGGCAGGTTTGGCTCATCATAGGAAGCTACCCTAAAGCTAGGTGGAAAACAGAAGGAAGAGAAAATATAAGCTTACTTTTGTTTTCTGGATTCAGAATGTCACAGAGAACAAACTGTCAGGCCTGATTCACACTGAGATGGTAGAATATGAGGGCAGATTTGGAGGCGGTACAAATGCAGCACTGTGCTACCAAACAAAATACCACTTAATTCCCACTTAAGCCTTCTATAGAAAGTTTTACCCAACATTTTTTCATGGCTCCTGCTTTAGCAATCTAAATGTGTGGATGTCATCCATTCAGAGTACAATTTTCATCTGGCGCAATATGTTCATGCATCAATGAAGCAAAAAAAAAAAAAAATGGAGGCAGGTGTTTTATGAAAACACAATTCTTTTGTGGGTCAAAGGGAGAAACCTGCAAAGCAGAACTAAGTTGGATGGCAATTATGTGAATGGAAAAATATTTGCTTAAAAAAAAAGGTCATCAATTTAAAAATCTAAATGTTTATATACAAATATTTTTTCTCAATGGAAAAATAACAAACCTGAAATTAGCGAAACCGGGGGTGGGGGGGGGTCATTATGTTTTTTGCTTCAAATGCCACAGAAAGTAAAAAAGTGTTTACTCCATTGACTTCCATCCACACAGGCAGTTGATTGCATTTGAATATGAAAGATAAAAATTATGCATTACTCTGGTGGACCTACAAGATGATATTGGATAAACCAGCCTCATTGTTTTTCCTACATTTTTCCAGTTCTAAAATGGAACCTCGTGACTGATTTTCCAAAGTATTGCAACATACTCTTTGAATCTGAAGTATTACTACAAGCAAGGAAGACACCACTTTCAGTAAATGTGCTATAGTCCTCTTCCAGTCTCTCTCTCTCTCTCTTTAATGAGAAGTCATGGAACGCAAAATTACAGTTTGGAAAAGGAGACAGAGTTAATGACTAAGGTAGCATCTTAGCCTAAACTAAGAGTGGTAAATATGTGGCTCTACAATTGTTGTTGGATTATGGCTCCCATCACTCCAAGCCATAGCCAGTGATGAGCGATGATAGGAATTGCAGTGTGGAAACATCTGGAAAGCCATAGATTTTCCATCTCTGGATTAAACTGTCTCAAAAGACAGATGTGGACAAAACTGCAGGAACATACACACCATCTAGGGTACAAATGCAATGAAATAATAAACAGAAAATTGTGTATGTATCTGCCCCAAAGGACTATAGTTCGGTAGTATGATAAGTTTTATACATATTTATGACCCAAGCTCATCCCTTGGTATGGTCCATTAAAGATTATGAAGTAGGAAATATGACTACCAGTTAGAAAAAATTATTGGTCACTATTACCAGAGAATACTTTAGACTAGATAGAGTAATGGGCTAACTCAGTATATTGAAGTTTTGTATATGCCATCTTTGAATTCTTCCAGTACAGTTACACAGATGAGGGCACTTCAACTTATTTAAGATGCACAGCATTTTCAGAGAAAGGGAAGGAGGGAGGGAGAATATCTGCCTACATGCAATTATTAGTCCTATTGCTGTAGATTTCTTCAATTAACAAGAATTAGGTAATTGTTTACTATTAAACAATTACTTTAGTGAGTCTACTCTAGCTGCGGTGAGATTTGAATTTATATATTTATATATTGTTCTTCTGCCTACCAGAACACTTAAAGTTATGTACAACAAAATACAGTGAAATCAACAACATCAATGCAGAGCATAAAAACAATATAGCTATATAATTTGGTAATAATATTGTTGCCCAGGATGTGAATGAATATGATGATGGTGATGGTGATGGTGGTGATGATGATGATGATGATGATGATGATGATAATACATAAATTTAATAAAATTTTCACTGAAAGGTTTGTTATTTTGTGCCTTCAAACTGACTCTGGTCTATGATGACCCTGGTTTGCCATTGCCCTCTTCTAAGGTTGAGGGAATGTAACTTGCTGAAGGCCACCAAGTGGGTTGCCATGGCTGAGTAAGGATTCCAGAATCCTAGTTCAACACTCAAACCACTATACCATGCTGGAGAGAAAGAATAAAAATGGAATATAATCTGAAAATAACAGAAGAAGAGAAGTAAAGAATAAGTTGCTGAGGAAATAATACAGAAGAAATAATAATGAAACATCAGGAAGCTTGAGAGCATAGTTGTACTGTAGTCGGATAGGCCAGAAATATGTCATACTTCTCAGGGAGATTGGTTTTAATCAAGTTTAAGATGGCTGCATTATTGCTTCTCAACAGGAACTGAGCAGCATATCTGTCAAGTTCCTAGCTTGCAGTTCCAGTGTTAAGATAGACATAGACATGAAAAGACCATTAAGAATGAACCAGCTCTTTCTAGGCTGAGTTTTAAGAAGACTTAGTGGTAAAGGCATTAACAAGACTGCATCCACCGTAATGGTCACTACTCTCCTAGTAGTCACAAAGGAAAAGTCCCTTTTTTGGAGGATGTAAATAGAGCAGATTTCATGGGTACTCAGGCTGCAAAAAACAGTGCTTATTCTTTTGACTAATACGCAGATTGGCACAGCACAACAATGATAGCATGTAAAGGGAACTAGGGAAGGAATGGGAAAAAATCATGATTATTCTGATGCACAGTAAAAATGTCAGAATAGTTTTTGACAGTGCCAATGATAAAAGATTTGTAACATCGTGTCATTTGAGAGAGGGTGTACAATGCCTTGAAAAGGATTCCTCCATCCATCAGGACTAAAATCTTATCTACTTGCAGTAAGAACAACCCTGATAGAAATAATTTTAAAGGACAGATTCCATTTCAAAGTAGAGCTTACTAATAAAAATTAAATGAAACTACAGAAAAATCAGCTCCCTTTTTTGTATATACACATTCTGTTGAATATTTTAAAAAGCAAGTGCTTTTTGTCTGTTTTGTGGTTTTGAAAGTTGGATATAAAATAAGAAAATATGAGTAAGCAGACAACAGTCTAGTTCCCTTAGCCAGCTGTTTTGACAATCAAGTAATACAAAAAGGTACATGTCGATTTGAGAATCAGAGTAAAATCTGTAGAGCTCAGTCCTGGTTTCTATCTTCAGTCTCAAGGGTCATCCCGCACATGAAGTACAGAAACATCAGAAGAAGGTACGCCTGAGCAGAATCAAAGATTTGTAATGCTGTGGTAAGCAGTTGTTCCAGTTCTTTTATCATTGCATGGTTTTGCCTTGCCCTGTGATGCACTGCACCTGGATTCTGTGTTAACAAGGAAGAATTCCTAATCTACAATTGAAGCATGTGAAATTTCAGGTCATTTTTTTTTCTTCAATAAATTTCACACCCAGCTCAATAGCTGCTAGTTGCTTCCATGTCAGCATGACAATTCATTCATTCTGGATTTTGGTCTAAACTTTAAAGGAGTTATCCATGGTATTAAACATATTTTGGGGCTAGAGTTCAGTACCTTGGACTGCTCCTTTAAAGCTCCTTAAATGGTAGATTCACTGCCCCAATGACATGCAAGCCATCACTTCTTGCTGACTTGCCCCAAGACAAAACCCATATACATACATATATATATATAGAGAGAGAGAGAGAGAGAGAGAGAGATCTTGATATGTCCATACATGCAATGGGGCAGTATATCCACCCATTCTTCTTTGTTCATTTTTTATTGATTAGCAATGTGCCTCTATGTATTGGCAAAGTATTACACAAAAATAATCAGTTTGATATGGACATACGTTGTTGTTGTTGTGTGACTTCAATTCATTTCTGACTTATGGCAACCCTAAGGTGAACCTCTCACAGGATTTTATGGGGAATGACTAAGTTTCCATGCCTGGGCAAGGAATCAATTTCTGGTCTCTGAGTCATAGTGCAACACTCAAACCACTACACTATGCTGGTTTTAAAATTACTTAGAAGCAATTAATTCCTTTCTCTATGGACAAATATGTGAACTACAACATAAAAGTATGTCACTTATAATCAAAAATAACTTTCCTCCCTTTGTGCTAGGATGGTAATCATAGAATCATAGAATCATAGAAATGTAGAGTTGGAAGAGACCACACGGGCCATCCAGTCCAACCCCCTGCCATGCACGAACACCCTCAAAGCACTCCCGACAGATGGCCATCCAGCCTCTGCTTGAAAACTTCCAAAGAAGGAGACTCCACCACACTCCGAGGCAGCATATTCCACTGCCGGACAGCCCTGACTGTCAGGAAGTTCTTCCTGAGGTTCAGATGGAATCTCCTTTCCTGCAGCTTGAATCCATTGCTCCTTGTCCTGGTCTCTGTAGCAGCAGAAAACAAGCCCTCTCCCTCCTCTACATGGCATCCCTTCAAATATTTAAACAGAGCTATCATGTCCCCTCTTAACCTTCTCTTCTGCAGACTGAACATACCCAGCTCTCTAAGTCTATCCTCATAGGGCATGGCTTCCAGGCCCCTCACCATTTTGGTCACCCTCCTCTGGACCTGCTCCAGCTTGACCATGTCCTTCTTGAATTGGGGTGCCCAGAACTGGACACAGGATTCAAGATGAGGTCTAACCAAAGCAGAGTAGAGTGGTACCAGTACCTCCCTCGATCTAGACACCATACTCCTATTGATGCAGCCGAGAATTGCATTGGCTTTCTTGGCTGCCGCATCACACTGCTGACTCATGTTCAGCTTGTGGTCTATTAAGACTCCTAGATCCCTTTCACACGTACTGCCATCCAGCCACGTGTCCCCCATCCTATATTTCTGCATTCCATTTTTTCTACCTAAGTGTAGGACCTTACACTTCTCTCTGTTGAATTTCATTTTGTTAGCTTTGGCCCAGCTCTCCAATCTATCCAGGTCATTTTGAATTTTGATCCTGTCCTCTGGCGTATTAGCAACCCCTCCCAATTTGGTGTCATCTGCAAATTTGATCAGCATGCCCTCTATTCCTTCATCCAAGTCATTGATGAAAATATTGAACAGCACTGGGCCCAGGACAGAACCCTGTGGCACCCTGCTAGTCACTTCTCTCCAGGATGAAAAGCAACCATTGGTGAGCACCCTTTGGGAACGGTCAGTCAACCAGTTACAGATCCACCTGACAGTAGCCCTGTCCAGCCCGCATTTTACTAGCTTCTTTGCAAGAATGTCATGGGGAACTTTGTCAAAGGCCTTACTGAAATCGAGATATGCTACATCCACAGCATTCCCTTCATCTATCAAGCTAGTAACTCTATCATAAAAAGAGATAAGATTAGTCTGGCATGACTTCTTTTTGAGAAATCCATGTTGACTTCTCGTGATTACCGCATTGCTTTCTAAGTGATCAGAAACTGACTGCTTCATGATCTGCTCCAGAATCTTTCCGGGTACCGATGTCAGGCTGACTGGGCGATAATTATTTGGGTCCTCTTTTTTTCCCTTCTTGAAGATGGGGACAACATTTGCCCTCTTCCGGTCTGCTGGAACTTCTCCTGTCCTCCAAGATTTCTCAAAGATTATAGCAAGCGGTTCCGAAACGACCTCTGCCAGTTCTTTTAATATCCTAGGATGCAATTCATCTGGCCCTGGAGACTTGAATTCATCCAGTGTGGCCAGGTATTCCTGTACCACCTCTCTACCTATTATGTGCCTCATTTCCCCTGCGTCCTCACCTGCTCCCCAACCGCCAGGTTGAGTGCTTGTGTCCTTCTGGGAAAAAACTGAGGCAAAGAAGGTGTTAAGTAGTTCTGCCTTTTCTCTTCCCCCTGTTAGTAATTCAGCATCTTCTCTGCACAGCGACCCTATCGTCTCCTTCTTTTTCCTTTTTCTGCGGACATATTTAAAAAAGCCCTTTTTATTGTTTTTAATGTCTCTGGCCAGCCTAAGTTCGTTCTGTGCTTTAGCCTTTCTGACCTCCTCCCTACATCTCCTGGCTACTTGCTTAAATTCTTCTTTGGTGGTTTCCCCCCTCTTCCATTTCCTGTACACGTTTCTCTTAATCCTTAGCTCAGCTGAGAGTTCTTTAGTCAACCATTCTGGTTTCTTCAGATCCCTTCCATTTTTCCTCCTTATTGGCACAGTTTTAGACTGTGCCTTCAGTATCTCCCTTTTAAGGAACTCCCATGCCTCCTGAACTCCTTTCTCTTTCACTATTCTTGACCATGGAATTTCAGCCAGCAGCTCCTTAAGTTTACAGAAGTCCACTTTTTTAAAATCTAAGACGAGTGTCTGGCTACACTTATTTTCTCCTTCCCACTGAATGCCAAATTCCAATAGGGCGTGGTCATTCCCCCCTAAAGATCCAACCACTTCTACCTCATTAACAAGGTCATCCCTATTGGTCAGGATCAGATCTAGAATATTTGATCCCCTTGTGGCCTCTTCCACCTTCTGGACCATGAAATTGTCTGCAAGACAAGCAAGAAATCTTTTAAGTTACTTCGATAGTTACCAATATTTATTAAGTTCACTTTTTTTTTTTGGGCAGAGTTGTATCTGTGCATATCCACACATGTAACTATGCAGTTGTCTAAAAGTAAATGCTGAACAACAGATTCTATGAACAGAAGCAACTGTATATAAAGGGCCAAGATGAACTAGTTCATTCATGAATTTACACTGTGCAGTTCTAAAGCTGGATTTTTGCTGGTGGAACACTGTAATGCACTAGAAATGAAAAAGAAGCCATTTCCCCTTGCCACTGCACCTTCTCCAAAGCCTGCTCTGGAAGGCTGCGAAACCTTTCTGGGTTGTTGTTGTTGTTGTTTTGGGGGGGGGGGAGGAGACAGTTCTGATGACTGCGGAATAGAAGTGGTTTTCCTTGCATTGGTATAGCAGTGTAGTATTTGGTGTAGGACATTGTTTTATGTTTGCTTCTTTCTTTCTCTTTCTTTCTTTCTTTCTTCCTTCCTTCCTTTCTTAGTAATGGTATATCAGGAGACAGTTATTAATCTTTGGTTTTCTACTGGAAAGAATAGGGCGTTACGCAAAATGCAAATGCTGGAAAATAAATTCCCATTAGAACTGGTGAAACTTGTGTAGCGTGAAGTCTTCTTGCATAATCTCTCATTTCAGAGCTGATCTTTCAGCTACAACACCTTCTATTTTTTTTCACCTTAAATGAATATTACAGCCCACCAATGCCACAGAAGTACTTGAGTCAGAATTTACTGTCAGTCTGTATTTTTCTTTCTCTTATTCATTTGTGATTTTTCTCCCTCTCTCTTTTCTCACACAACTTGTTGTCTACTGGCACTGATACTGAACATTTTTCAAAAGTAAAACTTTTAAAGGAATGTGGAAGCACAAGATAGCTTTATAGTAGTCTTGTCTGGAAAACAGCATGGCAAATGAAAGAATGAAAGCTTTAAGGATTATGGAAATCTGAGAAAGCTTTGTAGGATTTTCAATATGGTTCATTGCTAAAAGTCTAAATTTTCTTTAATTAACATCATTGCTAAAATAAGTTAATATATACGCAATTATAGCATATTTTTGTTTTGCCTGTGATTCTTTTGTGCTGTTGCTGTTATATATTTTTGTAAAACAGCAGTGACATGAGAGGTTCCCCTAGACACAGTTCATGCAGTTTTGTTTGGGACTGTTTCAAATCAACTTTGAATCAACCTCAAATTAATTCATATGAACCATTTTTCAAGTACATTTATATCCTGATTCATATGAACCATTTTTCAAGTACATTTATATCCTGACTTTCTTCCATCATGGAATGAAAGGCTGTATACACTGGATTCCTGGATAGTCTTCCATCTGGATGTTGACAAAATCTATACCTATTTAGCTTCAGCAAGAGGGCTGCACTGTGAGCTTTCAGACTGAGCCATACATTTCCCTACAGGAGAGGTAGGAAGCACCTGAACATGCACAGGTATATGCATTGCATGTCTCATAAAGGATAGCAGTTATCAAGTATCTTTGAATGATGCATGTTTAAACTTAGACCCTACCTGAAACTAAACTTGTGCAACTTATTGTTGTTGCTGTGTGCTTTCAAGGTGTTTCTGACTTTTTACGATCCTAAGGTGATCCTATCATGGGGGGTTCTGGGGCTGAGTATGACATGGCCAAGGTCACCCATTGAGTTTCCATGGCTGACCAAGGAATTGAACCCTGGCCTCCAGGATCATAGTCCAATGGTCCAACCACTACCCCAAGCTGGTTCTCTTGGGTAATTTAACTGACCATAAAGGATATTGCTTGTGTCAAGTGTATAATTACTCACATGGAAACCTTCTTTGGAATCATGTCCTACTTCTGATGATTTTGAACTGAATCTGTGTCTTCACACGCTATAACTCTTGCAGACTTGGAGGAAGTCCATCCTCCTCATCCAGCTTAGGAGAAACAGGGTCCCTGTCTGGTATCCCTGAGGGTCCTGTGTGCCTGAGGAAAGCCAGTTCATTACTACCTTCAGACCAGTGGTGGAGCTTGGAGTGTGTGGAGTGGGGGCGGGCAGGGGGTGGGGCTATGGTATGAGGGGCATGGCCACTGTACATGGGGGCATGGCTGTGGTGTGTGGGGGAGTGGCTTTGGTGCATGGGGGCATGGCCAGGGCACATGGGGACATGGCCACAGGCTGGGATGCCCCAGACACATTGCCTCCTGGGGCGAATCACCCCATTCCACCCCCATGTCCCTACATGGCTGCCTCAGACTCATGGGACTTGCATTCATTCTGATGAAAGGAATTCTCTGGTGAAGACTCAATGGGTTGCCAATTCTGATTGGTCACAGAGGAAATGCTGATCCATTTTTGCTTTACATTTTAAATTTGGTACCCCTTTTCAGACAGAGGTGGCATCTATGGCAGCTTGAGTGATATCCAAATGTGGTCAATGGGTTATTGGTGCTTTAAGGCAGTCCATGGTCGTGTGTGACCAGAAATTCTTCTTGTTGATTGTCTGCAATAGTTAGAGTCTGGGGCCCAGAGGGGCTTTGAATAGGGCAGAAAAGCTCAGTTAGGAACCTTTTTGTCTGTACTTGGTCTCCAACGCAGCATCATTCCTCTCCTTGGCATCAAAAAAATCTTTAATGGATTTAAGTTTGGGACAGTGATATTCAACTGTTAAGTCAGGTAAAGGTTATTTCTGGTGTGTGTGATTTCATCCTTAGCACATGAGGATTGAGGGAATAAGCACAGGCTTGTCGCTCTGCTGTGTTAGTAAAGTACATAAAATTGCAAATGTCCTGAGGGAGTAATCTGAAGCGTATTTATTATGATTCTCTGAGGGTGTTCTGCACAGGAAATAGAAAGGATTGCTTTTGAGACTGACCTGTCTGACCTCCTCAAAGGTGTGAGGACCATGCCATAAAGTGTATACTTGGCTGACTAGGGCATAACATCTGCATACTTCTTGTAGCACAGTGGCTCCAGCCTAATTCTAGTGGTTTGGAGACCTGCAAATTTATTAGCATTGGTTTCCATCCTGTCATGACACAAACCCAATGTTTTGTTAAATAACAAAAGTACTTTGCTTTACTCAAGCTCCTGTGTCTGTCTCTATATTCTGAGCTCGGTCCATAATACTTACTGTTTCTCTTTTATAAGAAAACCTTTCTCAGTTCTACAAAGCTAACTCCAAGTCAGAGCTTCTACATTATTTCATATGGCAGGCATGATGTTTCCTCCATCTCTCCCTCTTTCACAACTTCTATCTAAGCACCACCTTTCCTCCTCTCTTGTCTTGAGCCAGCCCCATGAATCTTTAGAAATTCTGTGCTGTAGACCATTTCTTCTCTTATATGTTCTTATAAATTAGTACTTTCAGACAGTGATCATTATAGCTTCATTATAAGAAGGAAAAGGAATCATTATAGATAGGAATCATATAGCCCTTTAGATGCTGTTGGACATGACCAGTGGAAAGGAATGTTGGGAATAATGGTCCAAGCATCACCATCTCCTCCATCCCAAACTCAATCCATTTTTTTTCTTTGCTGCTACTAGGGCAGACCCATTGAATTTATGTGAATTAGCATTAATATAAGTTCTATTTAATTCATAGGTTCACCTTAGGGTCTTCATAAGCTGGAAACACTCAAAGGCACACAATAACAACTTCAGTTGGGACTACCAGTTGGCACTATCCCACCGGTTTCAGTTGTGCTATGCACAGACTCTTTTAAATGGAAGCAACAGTGGCAACAAAACAATCTTGCTCTTTATTTTGAAGAAAACATTGCTCTACTTTAAGTCTCTTTAGCCAGCAGAGTAACCTGTCTGGGAGCACTGCGGCAGTACTCATGTACAAGAAGAGATTATTTCAATTCTAAGCCATTACTAGTATGTGAGCCATATCCAGGCTACTGGGATCTAAATGCAACCTTGTCTTCCAGCCTCATTACAGAGAATGCAACATTAGATTTGTGTTTATATAAAAGTCCCATCAAGGTCTCATTTGTACATGCTGAGCTTTCCTAACCCAAATTATATACACCAAGATAGGGAGCTTTTTGCTGGTAGCTGGCAGCTGTCCAAAGTCTTCAAACAGCAAATGAAGAACAGAAGACACTGAGCTGCATTTTAATTTCCACCCAATTTCAAAACAGGATATTTCCTGTCCTCTACTCAATCAATTCTGAACGAAGGTTTAGCATGTAAATCCTCAGCTCTTATAGGTGCTATGAGCTTTCAATTCAGCTGTTTTCATTGCCTTCTTTTTCTGATATATTTCTGTTCTTCTTTTAAAAGCAATCAGTTGTTCTTTGTTCCTCAAATTATTTGGCCATAAATAATATTACTTTGCATTCCATTTGGTTTTAGTTGGCTTTCCTTAGGCTCAAACAATTGCACCATTTCCTCCCTGCCCCATATCAATTGTGTCTCATTTTCTCTGCATTCTTCTTTTAAAAGATACGGATACATCTGTATTAGTTAATTTCCCATTCCCAATCAGGTGAAATGTGTTGTGTGCGTGCTACAATTCACAGAGAAAGAATGTTTGTGATACTGCTGAGCTACGGATATTCAATTTATTATCAAAGAATCCCTTATCCCAAATCCAACTCAACTTTCAGACAGGAAACGGAAGAAACTGATATAATTTTGTTTTGTGTAATTTTACCACCCAAAGCCACACTGTCCTTTTCCCTGAAACAAAGCCATTTATAGCTGTAAAGATATGTCTCAGTTGCTGATTTTGTGTATTCTGAGGTATTTCCTCAATGCAAACGCATGAACACACACACACACACACACACACACATATACACATACAGACTGGGCCAAAAATGGACCGCAGTGGCAAAACAAAACAAAAACTTGATATTGAGGGGAATTTCTTTTGTTCCTAGGCTCTTTACAGTTTTCAGAAAGAAGGTTTTATGTCAGCACTTAAATTTCTCTATCTGCATCAGTTATGATTAGGAAGCTTGAATCCCAGCATGTTATTTTGAATGAGAAAATATCCCACCAGCAAGAAATACAATAGTTTTTTTTTTCAGGGAAGGGAACATTTTTGTAGCCTCTGCAATTTTACTGTAAGCAGAAGGAAATCAGTAAATACTAAAATTTTGAGTGGCTATCTCCCATAAGGACCAAAATGTAGTCCTAATAATCTGTGACTGAGATCTACTCATTGCTGGATGAACCAAAAATACAATATTAATTTATTTTCATGAATGCAGCACCATGTGAACTCAATGAGACTAACCCAATCTTATAATTACAGAAATTGTTTTTATGTTCCACATTGTATGTTCCTCATTTCAATTCACATCTTCTTATCCTGTTTATGGCGTCACATATCTGCACCATATTGTACAATGAATTTTCATGTAAAGGTTCTCATGTGAAACTTTACACATTTTATTAAACTTTATTAAACCAATTTTGTTCAAGCACATACACTTGAAGAAATGCATACATTTCACACAGTGGTATAAGAAGAGTCTAACCTAAGAGGATATCATCTGCTTTCCATTTTATTTTTTACCTAGGAAATGTTTTTTGCCCTGTTCAGACCCCTTGGACACCTTTCTCTCCTCAGTGTTGAGTACAAAGCAGAGTATATAAGCCACTCTTAAATATGTTTTTTTTCCCCTTCCTACCTACTCTTGGATGCTTCCTGTCAATTCAGGAGCTTAGTTGCATTAGAGATTCCCTGTTCTTCAGTCCTACTCACTCCAGGTCTAAGGTAGAATGTCATACTTGGCATGAGGAGCAAGCAGGTATGAGTCAGGCTGAGCAGTGAGTCATAGTTCTGTTCTTTCTACAAAGTGGTAAGGTATAGATACTGCAGTTTTGTGGATGGGAACAATATTGGCTTGCTTTGTTTTCCACAAAAAGAAATGTTTACTTTGGGTGATGGATGACAAATGCACTTACTTGTACTCAAGGTGATATCATGACCATGCCACCAGCACTAAAAGAAACTGAAGCTGTTTGTAGATTACAAGTTTAAATGAATCTATTGTTTTATTGTCGGGGGTGGGGGGGCTGCAGTGATGATGTCTTTCAAATTCAGGAAACAGCTTTTTTCCACTTGACAAACACTGTAAATAGATTTTTGAATCAAACACAGCTATGTCTCTATAATCCAAAACCTAAGATAGCCAGTGCTCCTACCTGTCCTATCTGTTCTCGGTATAGCTTAGAATAGCTACATTGACTTTCATCCCTTAACCTGAATGTGAGATTATGTAAACCAGTTGGAAGACCACCTTGAAGCAGGCATTTCAGCTATACTGAGACATCCACTGAGAAGCAATCAGATCAAGTATGGCCTTACACCTAGCTTATTAAAAGGATTTTACATTGCCAAATGAAATGGTATTCCTTTTAGAAAGAATCACCATCTGTAATATCTGTTCATTTTCTACTGTATGTATTTACTGAATGCATTTTTCCATTAATGAAAATGTGCTTGTGTACATTTTTGCATTATATGTGTTCAGTTATGGGCATTATGCAGATGTACACATGTACATTTGGGAGAACTTTTTTCTTCTTCTGAAGAGCATTGTCAAGTCTCATGTCTACAGAGGCAAGATGAGCTCTGTTCTGTCAATAATCTAGCAGTATAAAATGTATATTTCTGTGCTAAAGAACATTTAATCTTTAACAGGGAAATAATGTGTGTTCTGGATACAAGTATAGTGTCTATGTTCATTGAACACTTGAATGCTTGGAGAGCATTACCAAGGACAACAAAGTCATGTTAACGTCAACCCCTCCATTACTGAATGGAAAACCTAATAGTGGTGACTGGTGGCTCCAATGATAGTGGGACAGTAGACCTACTCTAGCCATGAGCTATCCATAGTGCTGAAACTACTCTGTGGATTGGTTACAGTACTTTGGCTAGTGCGTTAAATATGAACAAGTATATATAGCAAACTGAGTGCACTACTTACCAGCCACCATTAACTCCTATCATCCAACAAGGGATTTCTCCCCCATTTCCCTCCAACCCCAATTTTGCAAATCATTCATGATTTTTTTAAGTCCATCTCACAACCTATTGATTACCTTTTTTCTTAATTTTTTTTGTTAATATTTTAAATAAAACACATGCTTTAGTGTGTGAGGACAGACATTTTATGGATACCACAGACTTAAAGATGAATAAATGAGTTCTAGAGCAAATCAAGCCTGAACTCTCAGAAGCAGACCAAATTATTAAATGGAGGCAGTCGTAGTTTCACCAGATCATGTGATGACATGACTCATTCAGAAAGATGATAATGCTGGCAAAACTTGAAAAGTTGAAAGTGGTAGGAAAAGAGGACACATTACAGATGAATCGACTCAGGTAAGAAAGCCACACCCTTGTGTTTGCAAGAACTGAGCAAGCTTGTTAATGACTATAGAGGTCTTAAAGGTCTTTCATGTCAATGCTAACTTGACAGCACATAAGAGCAGCACCATGTCTTAAGAAGTCAGCTGCATAAAGAAAGTGTAGGAAACACTAAAGAAAGCAGGGTGTTTTTTCCCCCCCTAATTAAAATGGAAAGTGCCATCTATTGATGTACCCAGGTCTAACCTTAAACCCTTCTTTATGAATTGTTTCATGCAATATGCACAATATCTGCAATTTTTCTGGCCCTCAGGCCACACACACACACACACACACATTGCTCAACATTTATTAAAATGGTGAAATCATCTTTAAAGTTAAAATGTTCAGTATTTTCAGAACAATCCAAGAGAGAGAAAAAAAAGTATGCCCATCTCATGTAGAAAATGTACAGGAAAAGCAGGAGTAAGTGAGATGTCAAAGGACTACATTGTTTAACCTCTACTCATTTTAATGGACCACACTGAGTATACTTTGGAAAAGTTAGTTTTTGGACCACAGCTCCCAAAAATCTCCCTCTTGCACAGACCAAGATGGATAGGTGATTCTGACAGTTGTGGTTTCAGGAAAATAGCTTTCCCAATAATTGATGTGCAGGGCCTTTGATAGTTTCTTGGAGAACAATAGGGTGGGGCCAGAAAAAAAAATAAGCTGGCGTTGGATGGGAAACACTCAATGGGAAAGTCTCTTTACCACTGATCCCAATGAGCACTCCTCTTGGCAGTCCCATCTGCCCTTCCCCCCCCCACAGTCCCTGTCAAATGTGTGATTACCAAATTGTAAAGCCACAAACAGCTATTCCTTGGTATCTTCATTAGAAGGCTTTCAGCTCTTTTAAAGCCTACTTCACAGTGTTTTGTATTTTGTTTTCTTTTTAAAGAGTAATTGCATGTGATTTTTGTAATTGCTCCAAACTCTGTAATTACAGAAACTACTTTTCCTACTGGGAGAATGGCATAAGAACTGCCAAATCATGGAGTGATAGAAAAACTTGAAATGTACACAAGGTACAAATGGAAAGAAATGGGATATATTTTACATATTTTGTTATAAAATAATTCAAGTAGAATATGCAAATATTTTTCAAGCTGAACAACCAGATCTGTATTTGAATGGTTTCATGCAATCTTCTGTCCTCAGACTGCATGTATGTTTGCTGATAGGTGGATTTGCAATAATTATTGATTGCATTGAAGTGGGCATGTTGTCCATTTACAAAAGATTTTCACAGCACTTGTTTTGCTGAATGCCACATCCCATGGAATTACAAAAGAACTTCACACTACCTTTTAATGCTTTTAAATTGTTTTGCTGTTGCGTGAATTTTTATCACACTCCTGAAGTCAGGGAAGGTTTCTAATGTTTCTAACGTAGAAACCAAATTGGTTTCTAGTGTAGAAACCAAACTGGTTTCTAATGTAGAAACCAAAATGTTTCTAATATTTTATTCGGTCTAACCTTACAATCTGACAATCATAAGTAAGTTCCATTAAGGTCAATGGGATGTATTCATAGGTAAGTTTGTATTGGATCACATCCTAACAATTTTCATTTTTCTTGACTGTATTGCTGAAAGAGAGTGACACCCCATTCTTTTCTCACCTACATAAACCTCAGGTATACACACGGAAAGAAAAACAGTTTTCTCCTCTTGGTCCCCACCTCCTAACCCCAGACCCATTTTCTGACACTCACTGGGACCTCACTTTATTCCCTTTTGCTACTGACAGACTGCTGAACAAGCAGCAGCAGGAGACAAAATGCCTCTTCCCACACTCTGGGTGTTGTGTTGCTCACTCCACTCCCCGCACCATTCATCACACAATTCAGGCCAATCCTAATGGATACAGCAAAGTTTTTCATAGAGCCATTCTCTCACCTTAATATTTGTATCTTGTGGATTTTTAATAGTGTCTTTTTTAATTGTTGCAAGCTCCTTTGTGTCCTGATTTAGGCAAAAGGCAGGGTATAAACAAATATAATAATAACAATAATAATCAATATTGTTTATGCATATTACCAATATGAGTGTTTGTTTACAACTACTAGTTTGTTTACATAGTGAGAGTCAGTCTGATGGAGGGGCCTGAACACTGGATTGTGACTCTGGAGACCAGGGTTTGAATCTTTGCTTGGCCATAGAAACCCACCAGGTGACCTTGGGTAAGTCACAGCTCTCAGTCTCAGAAGAAGACAAACACAACCCTCCTCTGGACAAATCTTGCCAAGAAAACCTGGTGATAGGTTCACCTTAGAGGTGTCAGAACTGAGAAACAACTTGAAGACAGGTTGCAAACAACATAAACACTGGATATGTGCCATGGGATAGCAAAATTCCAGGTTATCTGTCTTTTTCTACTTTACAGGATAATCCTTAGCACTGAACAAACTCATTAACAAGCAAGCCCCATTGAGCATGGTGACATTTTCAGTAAACTCGCACAGAATATGCTGAAAGCTTTTAACTTCATAAATGATGGTGGACACCTGCTGTGTTGCATGAAGTGTGAACTTGAGCTTTGTCACTGGTAGTTAAGTGTCCTGCATTGAAATACAATCCAGCCAACCCATCATGAGGAGCTGTATTAGAGGTCTGTATCAATAATAGGGAAAGCATAATTTTGAAGGACAGTCAAAAAGCAGAATTAGACAAGAGGAGAAAAGTTCAAATGAAGCCCTTCTGTACCTGCTTAGAAATGGCTGGGAGATCACCAGAGAGGCCGATGGGCTTACAAGTAGAGGAAACTGCCCTCTCTGAAACTTTGGGCAACCACAGTTGCCAGTCAGAGTTGACAATACTGGGAAAGTCCATCTGTGATTTACCTCTGTAGAAAGCAGCTTACTATGTTCCCCAGGTGAGTTAATGCCTTCCTCTTTACCTGTTCCATACTTTTCCTCTGCCAGCTGGTCAGTTAAGTCATTTGTTCTTTCATTTTCATTTTCATTTGTTCTTTCATTTTCATTTTCATTTGTTCTTCTCAGGAGAAAGCATTGGGTGGCATGTGAGTGAGGAAGTATGCAGTGGCAATAAGCATAGAGACAGGAGTAAAAGGTGCAAAAGGGGTGGCAGCATTGTTGCTTCAGTCACCATCATTTGAAAAACTCTTCCAGCAGCCACAGTTTTGAGAGCAGTGTTTCCCTTCTGCTAATTTCCTCTAAGGCATTTTGAGCCCCATAATATTGACTGTCTCTCTTCATATCACATTGGACTAGGGATGGAAATCATACTTTTATTTTTAAAAAATGACCAAAACTATGTTTCTTTTTAATATTTCTGTTTAACATTTCTGGTATTATCTTCTAAGCAGAAAAAGCTGCATAGAAAACAATACAGTTGGGGACATTCCAGACAACATTCACATGTAGTTGATTTGTATTGAAAGCAGCATTTTCTGCACAGGAAACAGGTTTTTCTGCACATAAAAAAGTCATATTTTCATCAGAAATATTCTTGGGAAGAAAATGCTAGTTTCTGTGCAAAACAACTGAAATGAATTTTCCACAGAACAAGTCTCAAATTGCGAATTGACTTCAAAAGCTGCATGGTTTTCAAAGTTTCCTTACAGCAGGAAGAGAACTGCTAACATTGCTTTTTGCTTCCTTCAAGAAAAAAAATACAGAGGCAAATTACATCCCTCTGCTGGAGCCTATTACTTTTCCAAAGAGTGGGACAAGTCCAAAAAGTGATCCTTTCACTAGCCTATAATAATCAGAAGGGATATGTTTCCTTCAGAGTCAGTGCCCATAGGAGCAAAACAGACAACAGTGCAGGAGGAAGAGGAATGAGACAGGGGTGAAAGACTACCCCTCTGCCTTCCTGCTGCCATCCTTGTTCAGCTGCCCTCCTGTCTGATGTTCCTGAATAAAAATATCACTTTCACATCTCCCAAGACTACTGACTGAATGGAATGCATATGACAGGCTTGTGAGGCCTTCTTGGAAGGAAACATGTGCACAGCACCATCTGTGCATGACACAAATGAGTACATTTGAAAACTGCCTACAAATGTACAAAACTGCATACAAATATACAAACACATTCTAAAAAATCATAAGGACTGTGTATATTAGAATGTGCATGACAAACGTGTACATTTTGAAGAAAGTGCACACAATTTACCTTAATTTTCTGGACAAAGCAGGAAGAGACAGAGAAAGTCTTACAACCTAGTAAGAAATAAGAGAGACCTAAAATGTTTGTGGGAAATTAAGAAACTGAGAGATTTTACAGATCCCCAAGTCCTACGCATGTTGCTCAGAAAGAAGTCCTATTGATTCAGTGGGGTTTATCCCAAGACTAGGAGTGTCTAGTCTAGGAGTGAAGCCTAAATCTATGCAGTGAATACTGTTCTGTACTGCATTGGTAGACAATTACAGCAAGTAGGCCAACAGCTTTTCAGACCCTCAACATAAAATTTAATCTTGAATAGGTCTTATTCATTCATTCAATATTCAATTCAATTCATTCAATAGGTCATTCATTCAACTTATGAAGGAGGTGGTGGCATCATAGCAAAAATAAAATGTTTTCACTTTAAAATTTGACATGCAGCAGAGCAGTGGGAACAACTGGGTCAGATCCTGCTTTCATGATGCTGTTGTTCCTCTGTAAAAGAAATATCTGTGAAGGACTATTATCAAGTGCAGAGTCAGCATGGTATGGTTACAGTAGTGGACTCCAGCTCTGGATGACCAAGGTTCAAGTATGCTTTCAGCCATAGAAAACCGCTAGGTGACCCTGGGCAAATCACACTCTGTCAGCCTCAAAGGAAGGCAAAAGCAAACCTCCTTCGAACAAATCTTTCCAAAAAAATGCCAGTTGTCATAAGTTGGTTTGTCTTACAGTTGTCATAAGTTGGAAATGACTTAAAGGTACATAGCAACAACAATGTCATGTGATTTTATCTTTTAGGAAATAAAACTTTGAATAACAGGAATGTTTAGGTTTGGATTTTTTAAAAAAAAAATCTTTGCAGTTTGTTCCTTTTTATGAACAGGGCAAGACATTATAGAATATAGGACAGAGAGCAATAAACAGGAATTGTATCTGAACCATGAATATCTCAGCAACTAGAAATAGCCATCAAACATAGTTTGTGCACAGATAAGTTGTGTGGGTACTTCCTGAGAGTTTCAAAGCCAATAATTACACTGATTTCTTCTTTCTTTAATTACAGGAATATTGGGCTCAGTGGGTGGGAGAGAGACCATCTTCAGCAGCTAATTAGCCTGAAGCCTTCACTGTTTTTAGCTGTAAATGAAAGATTTAGAGGCAGCTTCATCTTCATGCTCTTGACACTGCATTTTGTAGAGTTCTCCGTTCATTGGAGTCATGATACAGCTCTTCAGACTGTATGAAAGTTTCTGGGATGTTTAATTGAGTCTTAGATATATGAGACTTCTGATTATGTGGGGATTGGTTCATATGCAGGGCAGGATGATACTACAGTATATAACACATATAATACATATACATATTTATGTGGGTTATATCATCAAGTAATGATATAAACCCTAATAATCTTCCAGTGAAAGGCAAGATCTCAAAGGTCTCCAGAACATAATGTTTGTGAATGTATTAGCTATCTAATAATCTTATTGCAAGTTGCCAAAGGATTTATTTATGCAAATCCAATTAATATTGCTTTTCATAAGCTTCTACTAAAAGATTGTTACTTGTCACTATTAGAAATATTTATTCTATCTCAAATAATGAAATTATCTTAATGATAATTCACAGTGTATTGATAAGAGTCTAATCATAGATCTAAATATCAGTGTACAGCCCTAAATGCACCGTCTATGTTTTCTCACTGAAGCCTATAATCCTTTGTTTCTCTCTGAGAAATGGTTTGGCCAATATTATCTGGGAAACTAATTAGAATCGAGAACAAGGCTCTGTTGTCATTTTAAAATTGCATGCTCACTTTATATTGACATGAAACATTTTCCCTTTCTGAAGGTGATGATTCTCTTATTCAGCGTGGCACTTAAGCCTTTATCTAACAAGGGATAAGCCCTGGAGAAACAACAGCTCCCAGAGTCAAAGTAAAAATATTTTCTAAAATGCCATATTGAATGAGATGGGAAATTAATTTCAAGTGTATATTTAATGTACAAAATGGCATTTTAAATAACTCTCAAACAATTTTCTTCCTATTTTGCTGAGTATAGAGCCAAGAATATATGCTACATAAACAGCCACATTAGCAAGAAAATGGCTATACCCAAGAGAGCAAGCCTTACAACTCAAAACCATCCAGCAATTTACTTTTCTGTACCCATGAATAAAGTTAGCTAATCAAAATGATCCCAAATTCCCCTTCAACATTACACCAGTGCAGTGGAAGTTACTTTTGTACGTATTTCTCTCAAGTCATAATACAGTCAGCCCTTCACATTCATTGGTTTATCACACACAGATTTGATTATTTGCGACTTT
Source organism: Cyclura pinguis (assembly GCA_030412105.1). Classification (NCBI taxonomy): domain Eukaryota; kingdom Metazoa; phylum Chordata; class Lepidosauria; order Squamata; family Iguanidae; genus Cyclura; species Cyclura pinguis. The sequence goes on along the minus strand of CM059599.1, from coordinate 241,631,170 downwards.
CTCCAACTCCTGCCCCCCACCTCAAGCACCTATTTTCTGGGAGCACTTTCCTTCTCAGTGGCTCCGATCAGGCTGTGCAGCCCTTTAAAAGCCCATCAGTCCTCCTACTCTACCAGCCACTGCCTGACCAGCTAAGAACAGCTCATTTTCCAGTTTCTCAGCATCACAACCCCCCAAATGTCCCCACACACCTGCAAGGAGGGAGATATGCAAAACAGAGATAGTATAGGGCCTCCATGCCACCCCACCCCCTTTCCTTCTCATTTCTCTGACCTGGTTTGGACACTGGTTGCCTGTTCTTCCTACCATGCCTTGGTCTCCTTTCCACAGACACAGGCCATTTCTGCACGCGGCGAGGGAATTGCTCCCTGCTGCTACTCACCGGATCTTCTGTGGGTCCGGTCTGGTCCGGGGGGAGGAGGAGTAGTACGTGATCGTACATCTGCACTGCTCTGGCGTCCAAAATGGCGGTTTCCGGTTGGTCATAGGTCTCGACCAACCGCTGAAGCTCGCCAGCCTAAAGCCTGCCCTCCGCAGATCGCAGGCTTGCATTGGTGCGAGCCTGCGAATCTGCATCAGAGAGCAGGCACGCAATGGTGCGCACCGGCATTTTGAATGACCTGAAAAACCAGGTTTTTCAAAAACACGATTGAGCGACTTGGGGTCGTTCCGGAGTGGACGGAGGTGCGGATCTACGGTAAGTAGTCCAGACCCAGTCCGCTCCAAGGTGCAGACGTCCTCCATGGAGGACGCACTGCACTGTTTTATTTACCCCGTGTGGGAATGGCCACAGACACAGACACATTTTGATATTTGCATTTTTCTTTTTTTGCAAAACCATCCCAACCGTAGCAAATGTGGAGAGCCAACTGTATTTAAAGAGGAATACTATATAGAATAAATTCCCTCTTCCACTTAATGGGGTGCCAGTTTCATAGGAAGTGCTCATATAATCAACCCCACTTATTTGTTTACAAGCCTTTAATCAAGGATGTTTAACATCTCCTCCATGGTGCATGTCCACATATGGTACTCAATGGTAACTTCTCTGGCCCTCCCAGATCTCTCAGAAACATGTCACCAACATCCAGCAGCAATTTGGGAATTTCCCCTTAAAACGAGCATGAAATTCTAATCTAGAAGGGTGTTCTGCAACTTGCCAGAAAAAGTAGTTTCCAACAAATATTTTCTGATTATTTGAAAACAGTATTAAGAACAAAAGATCATAAAAGCAGCCCTATGTCAGACATAGTTTGCTGACAATTTTAGTGGTACTGTGACATCAGTTGAGATGTGGTCTCTACTACGTTTAAGGAGAAGAAATTTTGCCCAGTCTTGGTGAAGTTGTCCACTCCCAGTTTAAATGTTATTAAAATCCAGGTCTACAGAAAAGTGGTGCTAGAACTTGTTGGTAGAGCAGGGACTAAGGCCATTTCTGCACTAGACTGTTATAGTGTTATTATTCCAGTTTCAACATCCTACAGAATCCTGGGGTTTGCAACCTCAGGATTCCATAGGATGTTGAAAGTGGAATAATAGCACTATAGCAGTCTAGTGTGGAAATGGCTTAAGACAACACATCTGGCTTAGATAAAACAAAATTGCTGCCTAAAAATATTACTTCAGAAGAGGACAATAAACTAACTGCTCTTTCAAATTTTAAAGTAAAAAAAAAGGAATTAAATAATTGGGAGTTATAATCATAAAGAACAACAGTTTATTATTTCAAAACAACTATTTAAAAGTCCAGAAAGAAAAAGAAATTAAAAGAAACTTAGAAAAATGGGAAAAGTTAATTTTACCCTATTTGGGCAGAATTGCAGTAGTCAAAGCAAATATTTTGTCAAGGCTTTTATGTCTCTGGCAAATGATCCCTATTATAAGAAATGGAATACCTTTCATACAATGGCAGAGAGAGATTTCTAGGTCTTTCTGGCAGGCAAAGAAACCCAGAATAAAATCTAAAACTGCATGATGCTATGGAAAGGGGAAGCTTGAGAGTTCCTAATGTCAAATTGTATTACAAGGCCTGTTGCTTATGGTTGAAGGAACAGATATTGCGTAGAGAATATTAGACTCTTGGAACTTGAAGGTCATAATTTAAAAATTGGTTGGCATTGCTACTATTGGTATGATAAGGTCAGGACACATGTTGAATTTAAAAATAACTGTATTAGAAAGGTTTGGTATAATTATAATCAGACTTTTTCCTGCAAGATAATAGTAGCTACCTCACAACAGGAAGACTTTGTATTTTTGAAATAAATGCTTAAAATTGATGACCTTTTGTATTTTGAACAAGATAGCTGCAACTTTAAATTAAGAGAGATAATTCTTAAGGAAAGCAAATATCTTAATTGGTTTGCTTATATGCAACTTAAGGGTAGATTTAATCAAGACAAGAGAAATGCAGCTATAAAGGTTAGAGAAAATTAGTTTTATTTAGAGTTGTGTAAAGATGACGATCATGCAATTAAAAAAAGTGTATCAATGCCTTTTGAAACTAAAGATAGAAGATGAATCTGTAAAAAAGTACATGATAAGGAGGGTCCAAAATGTTCATATGGATGTCCATATGGATGTGATCGAAAAATATAAAATTTTATTTCTGCAGTAATTTAAAAGAAAACTTTTATGAGATGATATATGGTTGGGTAGGAAATATGGATTATTTGATATATGATAACAGCAGGAAGAATATTGTTTATTCAAATTTGGGCCATTTCCGCACTAGAGTGTTATAGCGCGATTATTCCACTTTCAACATCCTATGGAATCCTGGGGTTTGCAGTTTAGGGAGGGGCTGGCCCCTCCCTAAACTGCAAACCCCAGGATTCCATAGGATGTTGAAAGTGGAATAATCGCGCTATAACACTCTAGTGCGGAAATGGCCTTGGAAAGGGACTGAAGCACCAAGGAAGGAAGAATGGATTGTTAAGGTCTCTGAGTTAGCCAAAGTGGCCAAATTATCATGGTTTCTAAAGGATCAGCCACTTGAAGTCTTTTTCAAAGACTGGAAACAGTTTACAGATTTTTTTTAGCAATAAGAAATCTAACAACGTAACAGTTTGTGGCTATCATTATTCGTAATTTTAGCATGATTATTTAACAGCATCTGTAATGGTAGAATAACATTTTTTTATTCTTTTCATCGCAGTCGGGATGTGAGAGGGAGGGCGCGGTCAGAGCCCTACTGTGTATTGGTTGTATGTTTTTCTTTTCCCACTTGCTTCTTTTTCCTCTCTCTCTTTCTTTCTGTATATTACTTTAATTGCAAATTAGATTGTGGCAAAAAATAACAAAAATTTAAAAAGAACACAATTGCTTTGAGCAGAGACAGAACTTTGAAGGTGTATCAAGCTTTGTTGATTTTTTAAAAAAAATAAATTTATTGCATTTCAGTCAGATAACTAGGGAAATCAAATCTGCATGCATATCAGTACTTTTAAAACCTAATGGTTCATAAACAGCAATCCACCTTAGCCCTGTCATGTCAATGTCTTTTGGTGAAGGTGAAAATGTAAAACAATCCAGCTGAACCATCACATGTCTCTATTTTTCTTCAGAAAAAAAAAAAAGATACCTTGCTTTCCTGTATATGTCTACAAAAGGATATGCTTGCCCCACTAACAACATAATTTAATATAATATAATCATTAATGGAAATTACATTCATAGCATTTTAAAATTATGTTAAAATAACATTTAATTGACAGTAATTATTTTAATTTTTTAAAAGTGTCTCTTATGCATGTCTCCTGCTTTGGGGCAGGAGCATTTATGTTGTCAGCAGAACACCATTTCTGCATATTTTATTAATAGAATTTGTTTCTGTTTTCTTCCACCCATTATAAGCAATTAAGTTGAATTTTAAACAGCATTACATTATCTTCTTGAGTTTTTCAAACCACAGGGATATATGTTTAACCCTTCTGCTGCTGTTCTATCTAACAAAAGGCAACAGTTGACTCTTAACACAGTTACCTCTTGATATAACAGGTAGGAGGCAAAACACATACTTGCCAAGTACTGAGTCTTCAGTGGAGCGCTACACCAATCCATTGTCACTCACTTTTACATACATCTGAGAGTACAATCTTTTGCATATCTACTTGGAAGCACATTCCACTGAATTCAGGGGAACTTGATATCAAATATAGGCATAGGATTGCCACTTAAATGGGGCATAAATGCACAGTTTCTTATTTCCTACAAGTGTGCACATGATGGAAATCTTCAGTCAAATTACAAAACTCATAGTGATAACTCATAAATAGGGAGGTATTTCTGGAAAAAAATGTGTAGAACTGGTTAATGTATATTTATATTTTTTAAAAGTTGTAATAGCTGTTTATACATCATTGGTATGTAATTTTTAAATATAGTTTATCCTTCACATTCCCTAGGGTTAGGGGCATAGGATCCTCGCTAAAATGAAAAATCACAAATATAAAAATATGTGTGCATGTCTGGGAAGGGAAGGGAGCTAAGGCATGGGTGGGGAAAGTAGGTACCCAGGGTCCAAACCAGGTCAGGGAAAAGGGAAGGTTGGTGTGGTGACCCTATACTTTTTCCCTCTTTCCCATTTCCTTCCTTGTGTGTGTGTGTGAGGGCATCAGGAGAGAGCTTGTGGTGCTGAGAAATCAGAGTATGATCCATCTTTAGCTGGCCAGGGAGCAGCCGGTGAAGAAAGAGGAGGAGGACTGGAAGTAGGTTTTTAAAGGGCTGCATGGCCTGATCAAAGCCAACGAGAAGGAAGGTCCCCCTGAAAAAGAAGCACTTGGGGTGGGGGAACAGGGGTTGGAGAACTCACAAATAATCAAATCCATGAATGTCAAATCCACAAATGTGGAGGGCCAACTGTATTACGAAATGAAAGTGAGGATAACCAGCCAGTGTTCCTGCTGAACTTGGAATCTACAAGACTGGAATACGTACACAGGGCAGGGAGAGGGGAGATGACAGCTGCCATGAGGCAACTGTTCACCAGGCACAATAAGAAGCCTCAAGAGACCCTCTCCCCTAGCATTGCTCTTATCAGAGACAGTCAGCCATCCATATTTGGGAATTCTGTATCCATGGATTCAACCAACCGTGACTTGAAAATATTTTTTAAAAAATTCCAAAAAGCAAAGTTTGATTTTGCCACTTTAATTAAGAGATGTTATTTTACTTTGTCATTGCACATAATGGGAATTGAGGACCTATGAATTTTAGTATTCACAGGGAGTCCTGGAACCAAACACTAGCAGATACCAAGGGCTCACTGTATTCTACACCCATACCAATCCTCCTGGGGGAGTAAGATTTTGAGACTGGAATTTCCTTCTGCTTAACTCCCAGTTCCCATAATACTCTCCTCTCTTTCATTCTACAGAATGAATATCCTATAACATTTTGGAAAACAGACTTTTTACTGCTTGCAAATTAGCCAGCAATGTCTCAAAGGTACAGCTTATTTTAATGAATTTCAGCTTGTTTGTAGGTACTAGCTTTTATTATGCAATCATTATTCATTAGTTATTTGCTTCTTTATGAACCCTTTACACCATCCAAGCATGTCAGCTACTCACCCCTTTCCTGTAGCAAGTTTGAGTCATTATTTTAGAAGTCAAATACAGATCCCACTGCAATTAGTAAAACATAAATTTAGATATAGTTAGCGTTTAGTTGTCTGCTTCTGAAACATTTGCAATGTCATTAATATGATAAATGGTTAACATATTGGGGAAGAGAGCCAAAACCAATCATGTTTCCATTGTATGATAAAACTCATTCAGTCACCTTGAGTCCCCCTGTATCTATTGCCTCCCATGTGATTTTATAACATAAAACTGAAAATATCATATTGAGGAATGCTGCAGAACCTGACCAATTATTTCAGGTAACTATGATGGAGGGTGTCAAGTTAAATGTTATTTAAGTTTATAAATATGAAGACTAGTGTTCATTAGAACTGTACAATCTCAGCCTTACTATATAACCACTTAAGTGTTAATCAGTCCAAAGATTAGAAGCTTTATTAACAGCAGGGCTCTGCCTTTGCTTCATTGCACAGTCCCTTGAACATGAAACTAGCAGGGCAAAAAAGCTGCATGTTAGTAATTTCTCCATATCCTTTATATACTTTTGCATGTACTGTATGTATGGCCATACTAGTGATATGACAAATGCCATCAGTATGAGAAAGCCCTCTCATCTAATATATTGTGGTGACAATGATTTAATGCTTTGGAGAGATTGCATAATTGCCTGCAACTAAAAATATCTTACTGGTTGCAGCTTGCGGAAATAAACAAAGGTATAGGAAATCTCTATTTAACCTTATACTGGAGGCTATTTGACAAATCTGGGCTAGATAAAATGTTATGAGCCTAGTACATATTTGTAGATAACAATTTCTTTAAAGATATGCCTACAAAAAGCAACACTGGATTTGAGTAGAATGGCAGGCACAATCGCATCATGGCTGATCATTTTTAACTCTTACTTCTTTCTAATATGAGAAGCAGGTACTCATAGAATCATAGCATCACAGAGTCGGGGCCATCCACTCCAACCCCTTGCTATGCAGGAACATACATCAAAGCATTCCCAACAGATGGACATCCAGCCTCTGCTTTAAAACCTCCAAAGAAGGAGGCAGCATATTCCACTGCCAGATAGCTCTGACTGTCAGGAAGTTCTTCCTGAGCTTCAGCTGGAATCTCCTTTCCTGCAGTTTGAATCCATTGCTCTTTGTCCTAGTCTCTGGAGCAGGGGAAAACAAGCCCACTCCCTCCTCGACATCCGTTCAAATATTTAAGCATGGCTACCATGTCCCCTCTTAACCTTCGCATCTGCAGACTAAGCCATTCCTTATAGGGCATGGCTTCCAGACTCTTCACCATTTTGGTCACCCTCCTCTGCACACGTTCCAGCTTGTTGATATCCTTCTTGAACTGACGTGCCCAGAACTGGACACAGTATTCCTCATTTCTCCTCTTTAAATAAATAGAAATCACTATCACCTTGGCCAAAACAGGTTTTGCACTAAGTGCAAGATGGAATAGCAGCCTTGCATTTAGCTTATCCTTTCATTTGTAAAATAAACAACTCAGATACTGAGGTAAAATCACAGGGTTCCATGTTTGCTCATTTCTCTCACTCAACATTCACCTGAGGCAGCTAATAACAACAAAAGAAGGGAACCACAAGAGCAGTCTGATCTTGGGATACAGGTAATCTCTATGACAAAGTTAGGCAAAAGTGCAGGGTGGCCCTTGTTCCCCTCCCCCTCCTCCATGGACCACATTGGTCAATAAGGCACAGTTGGTCCAGCTCTTCACTAGCTAGGGGTACTAAATAAAAGTGCCATTTATTTCCTCTTCTTCTCAGGTCACGAGAATTGCTGGGGAGGGGGAGAAGTGAAGACATAATGCTGCTCGCATAAATGGCTGAGAGGCTACTTGGAGAGAGAGAAAAAGGTAATTTTGTTGTAGGTTTTTAAGAAGGTAAGTTGCAGAAGCAAACAAGTGCTGGCCTAAGCCACTCTTAGATGATGGGGAGGAAGTAAGATACCACACTGCACCCCTCCAAAAAAAAAAAAGAAAAGAAAAGAAAGAAAAGTGGCTGAGAAGCTGCTCAGAGACCTTGTGGATAGGGACTAGAGATGGAGGATGATGTGTTTTGTGTGTATCTCAGTGTGCTTGCATGTATGTGAGACGTAGATACTAATATTTGTACAACTCATATCTGTCTGTGTGTGAGAGAGACAGACAGATAGACAAAGAGTGTGCGAATGAGAGAAAATGGTGAGTATATTTATTTATGAAGGGGGAAGACTAGAGTCTGTGTTTACCATCCAGACCAATGCACTATTTATTCTAACCATATTCATATCTACTCAAAAGTAACTGTCAGTGGGCCTTAACACCAAAGCAAACATATATAAAACTGTAGCTTAAGGGATACTTCATAAAAGACTATTTGAAATGCATTAATTTGTTTATGACAGCCATGTTTCTACACACACACACACACACACACACACACACATATATATATATACATACACACACACATATACATACATACATACATATATTGGGGGGGAGATTTTTTTTAAGCTGACAGTGTTGCTCTTTTGGAGCTGATGGAGGAGCTAAATATATGGCTGTCGCTTTTGAGGGCATCTACATATTTACAGTAGTGGCTAGGAAAGGAATAAGTTTGGTTGAAGAAATATGTGACTTCAGACTGTTGCACTGAGACATTTCTGTGAAGAAAGACCTGGAGATGCATGCATAAGGATCTCAGTATCTCAGATGAAGATATTAAGTGCTTATGACCTACAAATCAAAGTGTAGAAATATTTTTGGGAATATTTTATCTCTTTGGCTGCCTAAGTTGATGGAATTTGGAAATGACATTTCTTCCCTAGCCTCTGAAGCCATTCTATCTGGTATAAAAATTGATGAAGAAAGTTATCCTACGTGTGAAAAACATGGAATGAAAAATCAATCTCTGCATGTGCCCATTTTCTGGTATGAGTGGTGCAATATGAATATTTTCCTTTCTTAGTTCAAAAGCGAAGCATTATTTCATTGCATTGCCTTCCACATTTGTATTTCTGCTGAGATTTGGCACTCATTTTCCATTTCTTTCTGTCTCATAACAGTTCTTGAAAATTTACAAAATACGTCATGGAACAATCTTCTTTCTGCTTCCTTGTGCTTGCTTCAAGAACTTGATTCTTCATATCAGTTGAAGCAACACTGAAGTTATGTGCAAAAATGTCTTCTGATGATCTTAGGGAAAAAAAATAGCAACTTCCAATCCATTATGTTTATACATATGGCTGAAGAAATGCTACCAACAAACATGCAAGACATTTCTGCTGCAATCAATGGCTTCTTGGACTGTTTAGAAAGAATCTTTCCATCAGCCCTGGCCAAAAGTCTAATGCTGGGAAATCTTATAGATCTGATGTGTTGGAAGGAATGGAAATTCAAGACTTTACCTCCAAATTATAAATAGCAAAGGCTTCCCCAGTAATATTGGTATATTCATATGAGCAAGTTTAAAACAACTGAATTTTCTTCAATATTATATATTTTTTTTCCCATGTAAAGACATAAACTCACTTCAGAAATTACTTCCCCATCCCCATCAAAAGAACACATGAAGGCCAGAAAGGTTTCTGTCAACATGCTCATCAGCTCCATTCCTTATCTTCACAGACTGAGCAGAATATCAGAAGAGGAAGTCTACAAATACTTTGCCTTTCCTCTATAAGGAGCCCCAGTCAAATCACAAAGTTTGGGAACAGAAACAGGAGTGATGGAATGGGAGCAGGGCCAGCATGTGTGGTCTCACACACACACAATCCCCTCATGAATTAAAGAATGTGTAGAGAAATACTCATCATTTGCTTTTTGAAAAAAAAAATCTGTCTGTTTAGTGAACATGTCAAAATCATTAGACCATTTTTACACCTGAGAGCAGCTACAAGAATCTAGTGAAACCAGGATATTAAAGTTACAATCCAGGGATGGTTTTGTTTTTAATCAGACTGTATCTTTTTAGATCACATATCAGAAATTGAAAAGGCACAGCTGGCTGGAATGCAATACTTGTGATGCCAATACATTACGTGTTTTAACCCATTTTTCTTTTTCAAAATATTATAGTCACCATCCTTCATATCTTGCAAATGTAATGAATGACAGAAGAGAAAGACTGCCAGTAAAATACAGTCAAACTAACTTCTTATACCACAAACTGTATTACGTGAATAAATTTTTGCCAATAAAGCAGGATTCTAGCACTAAAAGCTTAAATCCAATGTGACAATTGTGTTAGTGGTGGGATTTTGGGTTTTCCCCTCCCTTTTGCAACATTATCTGGCATCAAAATATGAATTGAAAAGATCTACCAGATCCCTACAGCACTTTTTTTTCTTTTCTTTTTTTTGAAGGGGAGAGTTGAATGCTGAAGTGGGAAGAGAATACTTTGTATTCCTGCTGGATTTCATGGTTCTGCTAGCAAACATTGAGCACTGGATACAGTCTCAGTTAAAATTTCATGTCAAAGTGTTTGTCCTTAATATTAGATTAAACAAAGACTGCAAACAATGTATTTATGCTAACATTCTGTTTGGCTACCCATTTAAATATTTTCTTATGCTGAAGAAATAAGTGTATATATATTCCACTTATGGTGGGATTAAGAATGTTGCCAAACTTTTCTCTTGATAGCTCTACATGATATAACAGAGACTGAAGTATATCTGGTTGATTATCTGCTTCATCCTCCTTAGGTATTTATCAGAAAAGATAGTACACCAGGAAACAGTATCAACCTCCTGACAAAACCAGCCAGCCAAGAAACAAGCAAACAAAAATGTTAAAATGATGACAAACACTCAGGAGAAATCATAGTTCAACAGCTGTAGCTCTTAGCATTCCAAGAACAAGCCTGAATAAACCAACTTCAAGAAGTTTGGGATTAAATGAGCTTATCCCTGCTAACCATGGTCAAGTTTAGCCACAGTGTCTGGGACCAGGTTGCTGCACTATGCTAGCACAGGTGATAGCAGCAGAAGGGGAAAAAGGCTTATGGGTACAATAGCAATGAAAGAAGGACAGCATTGGAGAAACAGGCTGCTCAGAGCAGGCACATTTGGTCTGTCTGCACTCAGCACGAGTACACAGTCCTGGAAAAAAGTGTACAAGCACCACTGTCACAATAATCTGTGCTTAATTCACAATTGAAGGAAAATATTCTGAACAGCCCTTGCAGTGAAACACCTCATCAGAAGAGAAGAGAAGAATATATAATATGAGAGAGTAGGGTGTTTTCACAATGCTAAATCAACCAAACCGATATACATGACGTAAATGGTACTTGGGCTTCCTTTTCAATTTCCTACGGGCTGAGTTTATTTTGAAAGCTCTTGAGACTATATATGCTGTCTTCCATAGATGTTATGCAAACTACCAGTGGCTTCCATCTCAGTATGGTAGTGAATCTGCTTGGAGTCTTGGTCTAATTTTAAAGGCACTATCTAACTCTTGAATAAGCTCAGTACCTTGGGTAGTTTCTTTAACGTTATAGACTAAAACTGAATTTATTTTGTGGTTAGGATTCAGCATCTTAGATACCACTATTAAAATTTAGACTCAGAACTGGAAGGGATTCAGCACTATACTGACACAGAAGTCATCAGGTGTCAAGATAAATTGCTTACAAGATCATTCATTTGACAATTTAATCTATCATTTTGTACCACTCTATCACTGAATAAGTGTTGGTATTTGGTTCAGTTACAATGAGGACATGTGATGGTGACATGAAGAAGAAATAAAGGAAAGATGTTAGTTTTAAGTAGCCAAGACAAAGCAAGTGATTTTTAAAAATCACTGATGGAGGGAGGAAAGAAATGACAACATTTATGACATTTCTGAGTTGTGGCATAAGATGCAAAGGATCTAACTCAGGAAGGGAAAAATATGGCCCATAGGCTTCATGTAGCCCCTGAACCCCATTATTGTGATCCAGAAAGCCCCCCCCAACTCTCCATCAAAAAAGTCAGTGCTATTTGTGGGCTATTTTGGCTCAAAAACAGAAGGGACCCAAACACATGGCAAACAAACAAAACAAACAAAAAACCTCCCACCAACGCCTGGGACTCCAACCTCCCAAAACCTCTGTTTTCATCCATATCCTTCCAATAGAGTGATGGAGAGTGTTACCATTTAAGACAGACATGGACAAAAATGGAGATGTTTGGGTGTTCTGTGATGGGGTGCAGCCAATGGGGTAAGGTGAGGAAATTGGCCTCTGGCTCCCATGCTGTTATTATTCCTAGTTTGGGGATCCCTGTATCTTTTAGCTGATTAAGTTTCCCACTTTCCGATGGAAGGCAATTCATGTAACTATGCTAAAAGCTTCAATTAAAAGATGCTTCAATGATCTCGAGGTTTGGAGATTTCCTAAAAGCCAGGGTAAACAGAAGTGTGGTGGCCATGCTTAAGAAAGAAGAATCATTGCATGTTGTCCTGCACTGCAGTGCAGTCTTGATAGAAGCAGTCTTTATGACATTGTTTCCTAACTTATTAAAGATAAAAACAGTGAACCACAAATATTCACAGGATTATTGTTATAAGGATATAGTATTATTAACCAAAGTTTCCCAGTTAACTAGGCCATATTTATTTCTGTTAACCATAGGAATCACCTGTAATTTAATTGAATTTTATTCCCAACAGAACACCACACCTGAATATAGGAATAGGAGAAAACATAAAATGGTCCAGTAGGAGAAGCTCCAGATATTCCTTTGAATTATTAAGCTGCACGGATTCCATTCACCTATACCCTGATTGCTAAAAACTTCTTATTCTCTAAGTCAAAGTTCCATCATTTAATAGGTCTTCTGGCAGAAATAAAAGGTGCCCACATTTTTAGATTTTGCAAAGCTTTTCCCCATTGGCCTTATAATCTATGTTCCTATTTCATTAAGGGTAGGATATGACTCACTGTAACCATTATTTTCCCATTCCTTTCTCTATGATGAAGTTGAAAGGATGGAATTTGGGGCATTGAGCTGCTGACTTCCTTACCCCAAAGGACAGGTTGCCCTTTGTCCAATATTGCCTAAGGAAATCTCTAAACCCTCCCCCCTCAACACATTTTTAAAGAAAGCAGTTTTTAAAATCTTTCTTGTAGGCTTCCGAATCTTTACACACTTGAAGTTTTTCTTGAATATTAGACTGAATAAAGTACCCCAACTTTCTTCTCCTTGAGAGGAAAAAAAAGCCTTTCAGAAGAACACCAGATCCTGGAAAGCTTGATGTGTGAGATATGAATTGTATACACATCCTTCAGTTTTGTGTCTCTTTGCTCCACTCTCAACACAAACAGCTCTAGACATTTTTAGCTCAATAAAACACAGACCAAAGTACAGCTGAGATGGGTCCTTTCTATGTACTTGGATTTTGATAACAATGGAATGAAGTTTGGTGACAGATACAGAATGGCTAATGTGGTTGCATTAGACACTGACGTGAGGACGGGCTGCTGCTCTGTCAGTGATATACTTAAAAACTGCTGCTGGTTATCTAGAAGATGAATAGGGTCAGGTACATAGACCTAGTGCTTCTGATCCTACTAAGATGGTGGAAGATAGGCTGCATGTCGGGATTATGTGTCTATGTGCCTTCAAGTGGCCTGTTGACTTACGGTGACCATAGGAATTCCATATGTGTTTCTTAGGCAAGGAGTACTCAGAGGTGGTTTTGCCAGTTCCTTCCTCTGAAATATTAAGGACAAACAAATCTGGGAAATTCCTCTTCCCAGCTTTTTACACAACAATTCTGATGTCACTATGCATAATTTGAGACAAAGTAGCTACTTCCTTGAGTTGAAGAAATCATATTTCATGGGCATCAGAGAAGTCATTATTATGAAAACACAAAGAGAAAGCACAAAGAAGCTCTTTTGTTGCTCTTTTTTTCACTCATGAAGCATCTCAAACAATGCTAGTTCTTCAATAAACATTGTTCTTATACAGCTTGAAACTTTGACTGCAACATTTCCCAAGAAAAACAAAAAGAACAAAACAGAACAAAAACAAAAAGAAAATAAGAAAAAAAATCAAGTGTTCTAAACTCCCTTATGTTAACAGCTTTATTGGAAAGCCTTCTTCATTTTTCTGAAAGAAATCTGACGTTGGCAAGACCGAGAGTTGTTGGTCACTTTAGGAGTCTCAAAGTCTCAGCTTGAGGCAGCTCCACATATCACAATTTAAGTGCTATTTGTCACACTTTCTTATCCTATTAATGAAAATGCACAAATTGGCTTTGTGACCTACTGGCAAATGATAAATTTTCCATCCTGACTTAGGAGATGCACAGCCTGTCAAAAGTTGTCAGAGTCACTACCAAGGAAATAAAGTCACAGTACAAACTCTGACATCTACAGTGCTTACCAGGCTGAAAAAAAGTATATAATATACTTCAAATATTCTTTTCTCAGTCATGACAAAAAGCAAAGCAAATATTCAACAACAGAGGACACTATTCTTATATTCCCCCTCTATCATCATTTCCTAAGAAGGACACTTTGCACATTGAAGTGGACAGCTAAAATATATGAAATTGGATCCAAACCAAGTTTTGGCATCATGAATAGAACTTCTTCCACTCATGGAGTAAAAAAAAAAAAACCTGACTCCAACCAGTTAAATCCGAATGTGTTTAAAAATACTTCTTATACAAGTGCACTCATTAAAGAGCCTGAGCCTACACTTCAGCAAACTAGTGTCCATGGATCTGGTCTTCTCAAAGAAATGAGACACCAGTCCAAGTCTTGGGGAAAAAGTGGTATATGAGTCAAGTAAGTAAATAAATAAGAATAGGATATATTTTTCTCAGCAATTTGTTCAGATTTCTTAAAATAATCCTCTCGTAAGAGCCAGCATGGTGTAGTGGTTTGGGCACTGGACTATGACTCTGGAGACCAGGGTCTGAATCCCCACTTGGCCATGGAAACCCATTGGACGGCCTTGGGTATATCACACTCTCTCAGCCTCATAGAAAGGCAAAGGCAAACCCTCTCTGAACGAATTTTGCCCAAAATCCCAGTGATAGGTTCACTTTAGGTTACCATAAATCAGAAGTGATTTGAAGGTGCATATCATCTCAACAACAGCAGCAGCAACAACAGCTGTACTTGCAAGTTGCTTCACCAGTTTCACAGCCTTGAAAAATAATGGCTGAAATCTCCCTTTATGACTACGGTTATACACTCATAACTGTTTCATATTCATGATCACAAGTTTCACTTGTTTAGGGGTTACATAGGGACCAGGAAAGTTTCCACTTAAGAGGAAGCAGCCACTGTGACTAAGGGGGGAATCTGTTCTCAACTTGATTGTTAAGCTGCTGACTGATGATCCCACCTCTCCTTGTGTGACCAATCTCTGGCATCAGGAGAAACTGCAACAGGGGTACTGCCAGTGGTGGAGCTTGGAGTGTGGGAAGGGGGGGTGGAAGAGGGGCTATGATGTGAGGGGCGTGGCCACTGTGTGTGGGGGCATGGCTGCAGTGCATGGGGGCATGGAGGCGTGGCTACAGGCTGGGATGCCCCAAAAACATTGCCGCCCTGGGCGAACCGCCCCCTCCACCCCCCATACCTACACAACTGGGTCCTGCTTCTGCCTATAGCCCTGGAGACCACTCTCAGGAGGGAGTGGGGCCATCCCTCAGCTGCTTCTCAATCAACAGGGGTATAGATCTCATTGACTGCAGTGCCTGCTTTGAGATTGGCAGACTGGGACAAGATTTACTGAGTAGCACTATAACTGCAGTGTTTATGCATATATAAATCCCCCATAGGATTCTAGCCAATATTATATATTTTTTTAAAAAATCTATGAGTTTCCTCATAGGAATTTTTTTAATTGATTGTTTTTATTAAAAATTTAATACTGTTTTAGAAGAGCACTCAGTCCATATGAAATTATGTTCTCCAATACAAAGAGCATGTACACTTCATTTTGTTGGATCCTAGTTGCTTCCTGTATACTCAAGAAAATGAGAAAAGCCACTGAGATGAAAGCTGTATGTGTGAATCGATCTTTTGCCCACATAAGGAATACCTACATAACTAATACATTGGTATACTTGGTTTAAAAAAAAATCAAGGAAACAACATAATCTTATTTTCTTACTTCACTTCAAAAAGGCTTTATTGTAACCTTGAGAAGAAATCTGCTTTTTTTCCTAAAAGTGTTACTTATTTAGCATTTTTCCTTCTGTAAGAAAATTATAGCATTCCAGTTATTATCTGGCATTTCACATCTTTAATTTTTGCCTTGTTTCAGATTGTTCTTTTGTAAAGACATTCAGTAATGCTGAATTCCAGAAGACTACTTAGTTCTCTTTTAGATTGGGGTAAACACACTGGTTTACCAAAAAGCAAAAGGCAGGAAGGGGGAAGAAATATGCTGCTGCTAAAATCAATGTGAGAACAAAAAACACTGTAGAATCTTCATCCTTAACCACTTTTCTTAGAAATAATCATCATAAGTTGCTGCCTCATTTAGCATCCCATTTCTATGCAGAATATTTCATAATCACTTTAATTTTGAAACTGAAGAGCTACAGCTATTAAAAGTCAATGTGCTGTCTTGATTGAAGCAAACTGCAACTTGAGCAGTCTGATTTTACAAGGCTGTTTCAGCTGATGCATCTCAAGAAATGGCCTGTGTCAACATGGCATTATATGTAGACCTGCAAAGAACAGGTAAAGTACCAGCCTCAGCATGCCTTGGCATACCTCCATGCAACACCAGATTTGCCTTGGTAATGATGCGAGAGAGAAAGAGAGTACCAGATTTTACTTTCATCTCAGTTTGTAAACTCAAACTTAACCCTTAGTAGGTTTATGATTCCTAAACCACAGATGTCTACCTACTACTTGTTACCTACCTGCTCCCTAGCATGTTGTAATCCCCTCTTCATTCTTCTAGTTTATTAAGTTGCATTGTGTCGTATACTTGCTATATAATAATATAGGCCATTTCCTCACCCTACCTGATCCTGTTGTTTTCCTCTCACAATCCTAGCAGTGCCTTTGCTGAGAAGGGAGTGCGATGGGAATGTTTCCCTCTGCACCTGGCTGGCTCCCTGCAGAAGGGAGCGTGAGTGACACATGCCTGACTTCTGCAGCACAGCTGGGCTCTTTCCATGCTGCGCTGGGGAAGGAAACACCTCCATTGTGCTTCCTGTCCTTCTGCATGGCAGGTAAGGATGGGAGTGTTGCACAATCACAGGTGCTTAATGGATTTATTCTGTTAAGCAAATATCCTGCAATTGTGATGGGTGGGGGCAGGATGGCAGTGGGACCACAATGATGTCATTCAGTATCAGAACCCACAGACCAGTGCCATCCCATCCCCAATAGCGAGACTGCAACACCATGTGGAAATGGCCATAGTTTAAAAACAAGTCTTAACCCTCCCATCAATGGTCCTGATTCACCTTTTGAGCCCCTAAAAAAAAGTCCTTGTATCCTACAGTTGGATTGTGCTATGTCTTAAAACAAGGGTGAATATCATGAAGCCCTCTACATGTTGTTGGATGCCCAGCATTCCTCATCATTGGCAATGCTGGATAGAAATCTGTGCTCTTTTGAGATGGGATTCAGTGATGAGAACACCCCTTCTGCCCAATAATCTGCTCCTGGATTTTCCCCATGACTGCCTGATGTACTGCAAACTATAACCACAAAACCAGCCAAACCTTTACTCACATTTACATTCAGAACGGAGTTTCCATTGCCTGCATGTTGTCAAGAGAAATGAAGGGCCACTGAAATGCAGGGCTTCTCTGATGGACTTAGAGCAGTTTTACCTTTGAGCATTTTATGCATTTATTGATTTTGGACATTCATAGTTTGCCTGGCTAGCCCAATTTCAGATAAGTCTCAAGGGAGCCCAGGGAGATCCAGGTTCTGTATGAACCCAACAAACATAAAACTCACTGTGTGATCTTGAGCCAGTTAATCAGCCTGAAGTGCCACAAAAACCTGTTGCCTGTGAGTAGACACTGAAAGGAGGAAAGCCAAGTACACCGTATTGAGCTTACTGGAAGAAACATGAGACATGTTTGTTAGTAAAAATAAATAAATAAATAAATAAGAATTGTCAACAAACTAACCATGGTGACAACAGGAGATAAACAATAGGAACTCTACTCAATAAACCAACAATGAGGCCAAATGCATTTTAAAACATTTTTGTATTATTATTTTCAGCTGCAGCAGAAAACATGTTATTAAGAAAATGACCAGCCAGATCTCCTGGAGCAAGAAGGCCCCAAAGCTGAGAACCATGGCAGTGAAGACTTGTCCTGTGAATCACAATTCAGGTCATTCACAAAGGCTTCTACACTGATCTGACTTAGATTAGATAGGTGGCTTAATTTTTCAAGACAATCTAATACTGTACTCTTTGTAGTGTATATTTGGACAATAAGTGCTGCAAATAGTGAGTGAACCTGTTCAATTAAGTTTTGTCATTGAACTATGTCTCTTTTCTCTATTTTCTATTTCCTTCTTTCCTTCCCAGGGTATATACTGTTTCCTTGCCCTTCAAACACCTTGTTTATTAAAAGTTCCTAAAGAGTGAAGTTAAAAATGTCTAACGCACAATGTGTGACTTTCAGTTTTAAGGACAGTGATCTAGTGCAAGTGCAGCAATAACTGGCTGGCTGTGAAGATCAGTCAGTGAATTAAGAGTGGACAGTTCTTATTCAGAAGTGTTCTGAGTGCCTCTGAACAGATGCAGAACTGTTTTCTGCACAACTGAATCACTATATGCTCTCTGTTCCCCACACATGATGAATCAGTGGCAAGCATGTTTTGCTCATGTGGGACTTAAAGAAAGAAATTTGTAGTCAGGGATAGGAAGGCTAGCCATATTTTTTTGGCTCCCAGCTCTAACCTCACCAACCCCCTCAAAGTGTGTGATCCACTGAAGCAGGGGGAGCATGAAAAGCAGAATGGAGTGTGGGCATGTGATAGACCATAAAAAAAAAAATGGCAAGATGTGGGGGACATTCCACATAACTATCCAGAGTGTCCAGCCCTATGTGAACAATAATAAACACACTACTGTGTGTTACATATAGCATAGAGCATATATAAAGGGATGAAATGTGATTTATATCTGAGCAGAAATAAGAGGGCATGGGTTTTCTGTAGTTAATGAATTTTTGACTCAAAACTAATAGCTTCAGTGTCCTCAAGCCACTCATGGAGGGAGAATGAAAGACAGTAGAAAATGGAGACTTAAAGAACATGTTCCTAGCGTTGTGTCTAGCATTGTTTAAGTACCAATAGACTGAGAAGCACAAAGGTGTTCACTGCAGCCCATTTGTATGTTATACAATAATGCACAACAGAAACTCCAATAAAGTATACAAAGCAGGAGAACTGAAGAAACTCATAACTAGCTCCAACCCCCAGAAGACACACAAGCCCATAGGTGTGAAGGGCACACTAGCCATTTAAGCCTAATCAGACTGATGTTCTGCAAGAGCCCTGGCTGCTTGAGGGCTAAGCAAACAATTGAGTCCACCACCACATGTTATTTTATACCAGGATTCTTATTTTATTTCCTTTCCAGTCTTTTTCAATTGTTTCTCAGCTTTTCCTTTCCTAGTTTTCCAGAATAGTATCTTTCACACTGCTTCCCAATACAGCAATTACGGAACAAGAAGATTAGGAGGTATAACAACAGATCCATGGGATACATTTTCTCTGGCCCTAATCCTCCTTTTCCTTATGCCTTCTTTCTTTCTGAATCTGCTAGAAGGACAGTCACCTGCATTACTGAATTCCAGTGTTCTAAAATCAACTACCTTGTTAGGATATGGGACTAATTTCAGCATTAATCGGGGAATTTACTAAACCACTTCATGATTGTAGGAAAACACACACCATTAGTTTACTAGCTCTGGTTATGACGTTTCAGTGCAGCAGAGCACAACCAAGAGCAGTGACTTTTCACCACCCTGATCCGATCTCAATTTAAGCAAGAAAGTTATCTGTGGAAACAATTAAATCAAGTTACAAGTAACTTGTTCTGACTTCTCCTGTTTCAGAACTACAGCCAATTGCAATTAAGGTGTCACCAGCAAAAGAAAAGCCTAAATTCACCCACAAAAGAAAAGGCTAGTTTCCACAGTCACAGCTTTCATTTACCACAGTCACTGACACTAATACAAGACCATTGGTACTTGAAGGGAAGAAGGGAGGAATTCTGTATGGGACTGAATGACAAATGTTTAAGGGGCTCCCTCTATACTAAGGTACTCTACTGTATTATCCTTTGGTTCACTGTGCACGTAGACACACACAGTGTCAGAAAGCATTTCTTTTCATTCATCTCCGTAACAAACATACATAAATCATGCAAAATAAAAGCTCCTACTATCCAGACTGTCTGCCATAAACACTGTGATAAATGCTTTTGATGATAAATGTTTAATATGGAATGAAATGGTCAATTTCTCTAGAAGCAGTTTGCCAATGTATCTTTCATATCACCGAAATGGGACAACTTATCAAAACAAAATGAAAGCAGTGTACTATAAGACAGGGGGAGATGTTTTCCAGAAGAAAGAAACAGATTATTATTATCTCAAAGCATCAGGTTTTGGTCAGTCTGGGGAGTTTCCAGATAAAAGATTTTAAACTGTCCAGTTAAGAAAGCAAACAAGCTGCAGTAGGTCTTCTGCAGTAAGACCAGAAAACAAATTTTAAATAATAATAATAATAGTAGTAGTAGTAGTAGTAGTAGTAGTAGTAGTAGTAGTAGTAGTAGTAATCTGGCAGCCAGAAGGCACCTGATCCCATTTGACCTTGGAAGCTAAGCAAAGTCAGCACTGATGAATGCTTGGATCGGGGACCACCAACAAATACTAGGTGCTGTAGGCTATATATCAGAGGAAGGAACCAGCAAAATCACTTCTGAGTATTCCTTGCATAAGAAAACAGTATGAAATTCATGATGTCGCTATAGGTCAGCTGGCAACTTGAAGGCACATATACACACACACATGATATAAAGTAATATCGAACTTAAGGAAAGTCGCTATACATAATAATAAAAACATGTAAAAAAATCAAGCAAACTAGCATGGGGAAGGAAAGAATATACAGAATATGGCAAAACAATAGTGAAAAATGGGAGAAGTGGGAGAATGGGAGAAGTGTTATGCACTGACAAGAATATTCACAGTAATTCTGTTATTCAGTTATTCACACTTGTTCTGCACACAATTAGCACATGCTCTTTTTTTGGGGGGGAAAGGCATTGTCTAGACAGTAAACAGCATTTTCTGCTCAGAAAATACTATTTATTACAACCTGGAAAAAAAGAATGGTAAAATTAATCCTTGTTTTCTTTGAGAACAGAATTAGTAAAGAATTATATCCTTAAAACTAGTGCCACTGTAAATATCTTATTCTTAGCCAGGCACAACCGATTCATAGCAGGGACAGCAAATGCATTTTTTCTCTTTTTAATTAGTAGTCTCCACTTAATGATGAGTCTGTTAGTTTAGGTCTATCCATCTCCCTTGGCTACAATTCTGTGCACAGTTAGGCTGCATATATTCTACGGAAGCCAAGGAAACAGGGTGTGACTTTATGTAAGAATTGTTGTTGTTGTTCTTGTTGTTGTTGTTGTTGTTGGTTTGTGCCTTCAAGTCATTTCCAACTTATGGTAACTCTAAGGCAAACCTATCATGGTTTTGTCTGGGCTGAGAATGTGTGACAGACCCAAATTCACCCAGTGGGTTTCTATGGCCAAGTGGGGAATCAAACCCTGGTCTCCAGGGCTATAGTCCAATGCTCACACCACTATGCAACTCTGGCTTTCAAGAATACTTTTATTTAATTCAATAAAGCTATGGTAATGTAACCTGTTTGCAGATCTCAGTGTGACTATTTGATATCAATACTTTGTTTCTGTTCTTTTGGTACTGAACACAAGGCAGTGCAACTTGGACCAAGTTGCCAGTAAAGGCTATTGGTATTAATGCAATAGAGCAGTGCAAAAACAGTAATGAGTGTAGCCACCACTGTGCCACCATCCTTTTCCAGAAGATGCTCAAGGAAACCAACAGAAGCCTGTGCCCCTTCTTGTCCAACTATTTCTACTATTTTTTAGTCTGAAGAGGCTGCAAGTCACTTTTCAAATACACAAAGAACTCAAATCAGGAAATAACACTATACTTTCTCTTACCATAACACTTTAAAACAACAACAAAAAATATGTTTCCAGCCATTCCCAACAGTATTTTCTTTTAAAACCACCTACTCATCTGACAGAAAATAAAATGTTGGCTTCCTAAAGTTCATGCCACTGACTTCAATGATCCACTTCATTCACAGCACACCACTGTCAATGAATAGAAATAAACTAGGTGTTGCTATCCTTATATTATTGGTATTACAAGTCAAGCCACACAGACATCTACTATATTACTCAGCCTTCAAAGAGCAGCAAAATAATACTGTATGATGTATTTGTTTTGCATTGGACTAAACCGGTAACATAATGCACACAGTCTGCTGTATGCAGTGTTGATGTCTCTGTTGAGTTGAGCACCGGTGCCTCTTTTGACAGTGTATTTATTTCCACATTCAATTTCATGGTTATTTTCAGCAAATAAAGTCTAGTCAGGAAACTGCCCTACTCTTTATGGCCCAAAACAAACAGTCTAATTTATTACTTGTTTCTCATTGGCATAATCATGGTTCAAAGAGTTCCCGGGGGGGGGGAGTCTGACATAAAACAGTACTGATCTTACTGGAAGCATCCATCATGACAAACTTTATTTTTGGCATACTATTTGAATATTAATTCTTCAGGTTCTGTCTATCAGGGAGCACATGGTATGCTACCATACCAGTTTTAAGAAGGTAATAACATCTTTAATTATTTTGCTATCAGCAAACAAGGGAATCTTTGGTTAGTGACATACCTGGAAGGTTGACAACTCCCATTCAGTTACCCAAAAAGTTCTCCCCTACTTAGGGCCTTCTCTTGCTTAATGCTATCTTCCTAAGTTTGTCCTACACTTAATCCTATTCTTTGAGAGGTTTTTTTTTAACTCCCTGAGCAAAGAAAACCAGACATCGAGGGATTATCTAGGCTGGAACTCTTCTTCCAGACCCCAAGATTTCAACAGAAGTAATTTCTTGTATTTGTTGTTAACTACTATCAAGTCAACTTATGGTGACTCTATGAAAACTTATGGTGACTGTATGAATGACTCTATGAACTCCAGGTTACCCTATCCTCAACCACCCTACTCAGATCTTGCAGACCCAAGGATGTATATTCCTTGATTGATTCTATCCATCTGTATTGCTCTCTTCCTTGTTTCCCCGTTATCTTCTACCTTGTTGTGGTTGTTGTGTGCCTTTAACTCATTTCCGACTTATGGTGACCTTAATGCGAACCTATCATGGGGTCTTCTAGGGCTGAGAGAGTGTAATGTATCCAAGGTCAAACAAGGAGTTTCCATGGCTGAGTGGAGAATCGAACCCTGATCTGCAGGGTCATAATCCAATACTCAAACCACTACTCCATGCTGGCTCTCACCTTTTACCTTACCAAACATTATTGTCTCATGTCATTTCATGATATGGCCAAACTATGGCAGCCTCAGTTTAGTCATGGCTTTTCGGAAGAGTTCGGGCTTGCAACATTAACAGAAGCATTGGAGTCTCCAGCTTTGAAAAGGTACACAGCTAGCCTGAAGCAGGACAGCCCAGAAATAGGGATACTAGTTCAGTGAATACCTAGCAAATGGTTGGTAAACGTGAACTCTTAATGCACTTATGAGACCCATTTTCAATTTTAAACCCTGTGACTTGTTTCTGCTATGGCTGACATTTGTGAAAAGCAAGCATCACACCATCAGGTGGCTAATTTAAGCATTAACAGTCTCTTGCAGGGAAACCAGACAGACTGCATTCTTATGACAAGAGCTTCTAAATGTAGATTTTACTTGTTAATCCTATAAATGAACAGGCTTTTGTAAAATATTTTGACAAACTGAGGTGGGAAATGCCAAGAAAAATCCAGCAAATTGTATGAGTCACAATTTACATAAATCCTTTTCAAGCATCTGTTAGTCTCGGACCATATGGATTAAGGCAACATATGAACATACCTTTTCCAGGCTCAAGTGGTTCAAGAGATTTAAAGAACACAGAAGCTATGGCATCTAATTGATCTGGCTTTTTGTTGCTATCCTCCTGAAGCAGAGCAAGCAGAAGGAAAGCTACATAGAAGGAAATAGGATGAAAAAAGCAAGGTCAAATAAAGGAGGGGGAGGGGAAGGAAATTTATTGTATGTATCTTTTGCCTTTTACTAAAAAAATAGGATTTGGTTTTTAGTAATATTTGTGTTTTGCATACCTGTCTATGCTGACCTTTCCAAATTTGTTCACCCATTCTCTATTTCTCTTTTCCTGAAGGTCAGTCAGTTTCAAAATCTACTTTTATGCAATAGCTGCTTCCAGAATCATATTTAGACATTAAATAGCACCTGCACTTACAAGTTATGAAGTTCAAAATATCAAATGTACATTTTTTTTCTTACTAATGCACTTCAAATACAAGTGAAAAATTGTGGTGACATGCATGTTTGACTATACAGTGTTTCAAGACAATTTGCATGTGGACAAAGCAGCACTGACATACTTATAGAGTTCAGCTTCAGAAAACAAGAATTTTGGCCCAGGAGAAATATTATGTGGCACTCCTAAACAGTTTAACTATTCTCTTTCATATTCATATCCTGTAAATATAAATGTTATGCCATTTATGAACATATGTACTGAATAGTTTGCATTTAAATATAGCTATCTACCCTCACCATTTTCTGAAGACGGAAATCTTAATCCTCAAAACAAAATATTAATTCCTTTTTCATGAAAATAAGCCAATATATTTTTCTCTTATTAATGATAGAAAGTTTACACATGTGATGATACAACATTTCAAAACAGGCTCTTTCTGGGGTGTGAGTTTGTAACCTAGATATTATATCCTTGAACATTCCTTTGTAGAATATCACAGTCAGGCAGGCCTCATATCTTAAAGTATTAAGGAAAAAAGATGCCCATTGCAGCTAGCACTAAGATCGAAGGGAGGTTCAGCTATGGAAAGTTGTCTGAAATTTATGTAACAAATTTTTATATGGCTCATATGTAGAATTAATGAAATATGTATCCAAAAGGCATTTCTTATGAGAAAACTTTAGAACAACCAAGTTTCTTCTTTGTAATACCAATGCGAAAAAGACTGTATCCAATAAAAGCTAAACTATTAAACTATTATATAAATACTATGGAGGAGATCTGGTAACTTGTTTGTATGCATACTCCTGATTTGGGCAGGGAAAGTTATCCCAGATTTTGTTGTACAGAAAGGGAAAGAGTAGTAGAAATTTGACCACTCTGTTTGTAGGTGCATAAAAGATGCCATTGAGCCTAACAATTTAAAGCAACTTACTAAGATAGAGAAGCTGATGTGCTCGTCTGTATACTCTAAAGACAGAAAGGAAATTCACAATTATTCATTTTGGTGGGAGGGGAAACCACAGTTTCTTGAAAGATGGGAAACCCTTTGGAAAAAAAATAATTAGATTAACAATAATTTTGTGTAATTTTCTGTTGGTATTCAAAATCTCAAAGTAATGCCATGTTCCCATGTTTTGCTGTATTGGATAGGAAAACTGTCCAGAAAGTACTGCAGAGGAAGATTTGTTTCCTCCTGAAGCAGGAGATGAAAACAAAAGAGTTGAGCATTTACATCCCCAGCACACCCACTGTCAGGCATATTATAATTCAGCTTTGGCCATGCAAGGAAGAGACTCTATTCCACTTAGAATAAGGAAGCATTTTCTCATGTCTGGTAAAAACTAAATATTACAAAAATGTGACTTGTTACCATTCATATTTCTTCCTTGTATCATGATCAATACATTTAATTAAAGAAAATGTATGATGTGACATCATCACGCTGTTTGCCCCTAATCCTCTTCTTTGGTTACTACTTTGGAAGGGAGAAAATTGTAAGGTGGTAAATTTATTGGATATTTCCTGGTGGTAAATTTATTACCTTACGCACACACATATACACACACTCTCTCTCACACACACACATATATACACACAAATTGTATTAATTCTACAGGGACACTGCTTTTTCATCAGTTCTTCTGCCAATGGAGGCTTGCTTAGGACAGCTTGCATGTGAGTGCTGCTTGCAAAGCAAGCTGAAAGGTGAAAAAAGGCACCAAGCCAGCTGAGTGACTTTGCAAGCAGTGCACACACAGTTAGTCCCAAGTAAGCCTCCATAAATCCTTCATGTTCTCTACAGTACAGTACATGGGTTCTGCTTTTCATCTGTTTTCATTTTCTGACAATGCACTCATCTCTAACCTGTCAGGTATGTGGAGGAGGCCTGTAGAGTGGAGATATGTCCATGTAGAGGAGACATGGGGGAAACCTGTGGAGAGGAGATACACCTGTAGAGAGAAGATGTGTCCATCACAAAATGGCCTACAATCTCTATCTCCATAAGATAACTGATTTTTTTTTTAAAAAAAATTAGGTGTAGAGAGTGTCTTTCTCTGTGAGAGAACTGGAAATACTTACTAATTTCTGGCTTCAGTGTAAGAGTACATTTTAATGTATCTCTCACTGATCTCTTCCGTCAACCAAATCAATTCCCACTAAAACAAAAAAGATCTACATTTTATTCTGTGAACATATTTTCTTCTTTCAATTCAGGCTATAATGGAAGTCAGTTTTAAAATAGCCGAAGCATCAATTAACTGTTCCTTACTTCAAACTCTGCAGGAATCTCTTATTTAAAAGTATCCCTTAGAGACATGAAGTTAAAAAAAAAACAAACCCAGATGACATCTGCCAGCTACTTGTCTTGAATTTACAGGATTTTTATTGCTGCATGGATGAACAAAAATAAACAGGTTCTACCCAGTATTTCAACAATGATGTCTTAGGCCATTTCCGCACTAGCCTGTTATAGTGCTATCATCCCACTTTCCACATCGTATGGAATCCTGGGGTTTGCAGTTTAGGGAGAAGCCTTTGAGGCCCCTCCCTAAACTGCAAACCCCAGGATTCCATACGATGTTGAAAGTGGGATGATACCACTATAACAGGCTAGTGCAGAAATGGCCATAGACAAGAGTATCCAGGGAGTTTTGTGCATATGTGTCTTCAAGTCACCTGTTGACTTATGGTGACCTCATAAATTCCATAGGGTTTTCTTAGACAAAGAATAGGCAGAGGTGATTTGCCATTTCCTTTCTCTGAAATATAGCCTATGGCACAGCCATAGCCACAAATAAATCCATTGAAATCACCATTTTAAGTTGTTCAGGACTGACCCATCCCATTGCTTTCTAGCCAGATTTCTATGTTCATGAATGTACACACACACCACCATCACCACCTACAACAACAACAACAACAACAACAACAACTTTGTTTCCAACAATAAATACTTCCACTTGATTATTTCTTTATCTTCCCCACTGAATAACCATAAACAAAGAGAAAAATAATGATTCATTACTATTTTGCTGCCTTTGTTTTGGCAACTGTCATCCATGCATTTGGCGATAACTGCTGCCCATTACAGCAAATATAATGAAGAATAGAAATAAGCATGCCAAAGTGCTTGCCTCTCCAATTGCATGTAATTTGTGGAGTAGAATGGAGTATCTGGCATGCAAGACTATGTGTCAGTAACACTAGTTTTATCTGTCACTGGAGTTAAATAATTATCAGATGGGATAGGCATTTCTGATCAAGGTACATCAAGAAACACAATATCTTCTTTATTTCTTTTTTATTTCCTCATCTGGCATTTGCAAATTCAATGCAAGACAAGGAACCTGTAATGATGGAACATTTTGTTCTCCTCTCCTGAGGAACATGTGAAAGCAGAATGGGAAGAGAACAGATGGTATGCAATACAAAGTAGCCTGTTTTTTTTTTAAAAAAAAAAATGATCATGGAAATGCTAGTAGTGTAGAATCATATCACTGTAGGACAACTGAAGGATACTATTCAGATTTCTGCAAGAATGTCCAGTGCTTTCCTGACGTAACAGCTATTCTGCTTAGAAAAGAGCATAATAACTTGAAAACCGTGAGTTGCATTTAATGATTGTGCAAGTTGGCATTGCCACATAGACATGCATATATAACTGTGGGGAAACAATAAACTTGATTATCTACATGCAATTGGATTTAGGTCAATGAGGTTATAGTATGTATAAAATTCACCTGGAAATATTTATACTGAAGAGTGCCATATATGTTCATAAAACATGACTCTGCCCAGTTTCTCTGCCCCTTTTCTGTATTACTTCTCCCTCTGCACCTAGACACTACTACCTGCCCTTTCACCACACTTTTTTTTACTTTGATACTTCAGTTTGCTCAGTGGTAATCCTGCTGTGGACATACTTATTGCAACATATTAATTATGCATTAGAATAATCTTTGATATTTGTAGACACCTATGTACTTCCAAATTATATTTCTGTGACTTGGAATTCAAGTGATGGTTAATGTGGTTGGATCACGTTCAGGTTAGCATGTCAATATGTTAATAGAAGAGAAATTCAGGTATTCTCTGATAGTGGTAGGCAAGGGGACAGAATATTGCCTAGGTTTTGAGATTGCACAAAGTCCTACATGACACTGAAATTATTTTTTGAAAACAACTGCATCATTCTATGTAAATCCTTAACCTCAGTAGCCAACTTTGACTTGAGCCATTTATGAGTTTTTGCAATATAGATAACAACAACCCTACTTCTCCTACTGTTTTCACATATCTTTGGTCTTCTTGTTTCCTGCTGAAACCAATCTCAGTCAGAGAGGCTATTTTCTTGTTATCAGTGCTCTGATCAGAGGCAGAAAGTACTTATAATCTCCCAAGAAAAATGCTCTCACTAGATTTCTAGGCACATTTTGGAGACCCAGGAGACTTTGATAGTTGAGATAAAGTTTTAATAAGAATCAACATGGTTGGGTGCCTATCAGAAAAAAGATGGACCTCAGGACCTTTTGATGCTGCCTATTTCGTGTGATAAGGAGGAAAAAAAACACACACAAATAAAATGCGGCAGTCTTCATTGCTTGTTTGTAACATGCCCACTAGGAAATCTTAAACACTGCTATAGAATTCACTGTGAATGTGATCCAAGTTCTTTTTCTAAGTTTGAAAGTATGTTTCCTGCCAAGTCAAACAAACATTTCTCTGTGTCTTAGTATTTCTAAATAAATTGCCATGTGTGCCAACCAATTTCCCCAGGATCTCTCCTTTCCTGACTGTATTTCTTTCTATGATTAGATAATGAATTTCACTGACACATTATAGCAGGTGTTAGAAAGAAGGTTGAACTTGGAGTATATGGAAGTGCTGAAATCTCACTGTAGCACAGAAGCTGAGCAACTGTCATAAGCTTAAACTTTTCTTATAACTTCCTGGGAGGGAAATTCCATTGGAACATTCCCTATTCCATGTTATTCCATTGGTGAATATAGTGAGAAGTAACTACCAGTCCATGCAAAAGATTTCATATTCAATTCCTGTTATCTTCAGAAAGGATTAAGATAAAGTTCTTTCTGGGAGTCACATTAGTCTGTGGGTTTCACTGTCCAGGATAGTTTCCAAATGCCTAGCCCATGCTTAAGTACAGAAAACTAAAATGAGTCTCCTCATTAGATGAAATCTTTCACAGTGAAAACAAATCCAAGGCCATTTCTGCACTCCACTGTTATAGTGCTATTATTCTACTGTCAACATGCTGTGGAATTCTGGGGTTTGTAGTTTACTGAGGCCAAAGAGCTCTCTGGCTGAGAATTCTAAAGGCCCCTCCCTAAACTGCAAACCCCAGGATTCCACAGGATGCTGAAAGGGGAATAAAAGCACTGTAACAGTGTAGGTCCAACACTGAGGCTGTTAAATTGATATATCTGGGGGAGAGGGACTGCATTCCCAATTTACTAAGTTGAATGTTTTTGGCTTGTAAGACTGAAGATGGTGTCATCTTCCTTAGTCAGCTGTGCCTTCTTCTTCCTGCAAGCCAGTGTGGTTTTCATAGGCCTGTGGAAAGCACAGGAAACCCAGACAAACAGGTCATGGGTAGAGTGGTGGGGGTAGAGTGGGAGGATATGTGCAAGAAATTTCACTCAGGTCTGGCCTCAAATTACATATTATACACTCCCTCACTTCCTTCACCTTGACTCTTGTGAGGCATGGGCTCAGATCCAATTGGTTGTAAGTCCTCAATGCTTTTTAAGAGCCCCTTGAGGCAAAGTAAACAGGTCATGCCCAGCTTCAATTGCAGTGGTACCACTCAACAGCTTCTGCTCATGAGAATTCCTGTTTCTGCCATTCCAGAGCTACCCAGAACATGGGCTGGGATTTGATTCTCAATGACTGTCAGTTGAGTCAAGCAATGTCAGATTCAGAACCATGCTCAGACCTTCTCAGCTGCAATCAATAAAGCCACGGTCATTTCTTACCAATTTAAGTGTGTGGTTGTGTTCTTTTGCTCCGTGCTGATTCTTCAAATTGAGATCTACCTGCCTGTTTCCACACTTTCAAGATCCATTGGAGGATCTTGGTGGTTCAGGAATATAAAACAGGGTCAGCTTAGTGGACTATCATTTCTCCTTTACTGCCAAGTGGTTGGGCAAATCACAGTGGCACTGATTTCAATTATTGTCATCCTATGTGTCTTCGCCCAGCAAGCATGCTAGGGATTGAGGTTAATAGATTGCTGACAGGTTGGCCAGTGCTTGCATGCATGCCATATGCAGTACCAAGAATCCAACAGCTGTAACCAATAAAGCTGTGGCCACCTCAGCTCCAAATTGTCTCCTGTGTGTGTATTAAGTTGGAGCCCATTCATCCAAGAGTTCCTCATCATCATTTGCCTAGCAAATCTGACTGAATCGAACACCAATTACTAAAAAGGTTTTATCTTATTAAACAGGGTGGTGAAGATTTATAAGCATTTATTTTTATTGAAAAGTCATGTAAGAGCTTATTCATTTTATTCTCACAATAGTTCTAACGAAAGAAACACAGCCATGGACCCAAAGACATTCGCCCATTGGGAGACATGGTCACCCTTCTTCCCTTCTACCCCACTACATACCTTCAAAATCTGTTCCTAAAAGCTGAGGGATGTATCATTCCCTCACAGTTCCATTGACAGAACCGCTTCTATCAGTGGGTAGACACTATTGGACACTACTGAATCCATGCTACACTGACTTGTCCAAGGACACCCACGGTTAAAGTGGCAACTGAATCCAGTTATCCCCCACTCAAGCCTGACACTGTCCATTTCACGCCACTGGCTTTTCTACCATTAGACTTCATGTCTTTTTAAAAAGTCACGGATTTGTTCACTTTCTCCATGGACCTGTCAGAGAGTATCATACACATCTCTTCAGTAATCATACTGGCTCCCCCATGTCATTTTGCAATTATAATATCTTAGAAATCACTAGCTAATTTAATTCTTTAATTAGAGTTGTTGAGTGTACAGTCAGCCCTCCATATTTGTGGGTTTGACATTCATGGATTTGATTATTTGCGAGTTTCTCCAACCCCTGCCCTCCCACCTCAGGTGCTTCTTTTGGGGGGGAACCTTCCTTCTTGGTGGCTCCAATTAGGCCGCACCTCTCATCCTTCTTTTCCTCTACCAGTCTCTGCCTGGCCAGCTGAGGATGGCTCTCTGCCCAAATTCTCAGCACCACAAACCCTGTACCCATGCTCCACACACACACCCAAGGAAGGAGATGGGCAAGAGAGCACAGGACCACCATGCCAACCATCTCCTTTCCCTGAGCTGGTTTAAACCCTGGATGCCCAGTTTCCCCACCCGTGCCTCAGCCCCCTTCCCACAGACACACATTTTGTTATTTGCAATTTTTTCACTTTTGCAAGGGTCCTATGTCCCTAACCGTAGCAAATGTGAAGGGCTAAGTGTAATGCGGTCAGTGTTTCTTAGATTTAAGCATCATGGCCATTTGCTTTGTAAGTTGTGATGAAACACAAAGCCTTCTCCATTTGGTGAAAATTAGAGAAGGAAATAAACTTATGATCCTAGAGGAAATGGAAAAGGGTTCATTTCAAACTGTAACACAAACAATCAGATCACAGGTACTCTATAGAAAGATATAGTATTTTAATAATTCTGAAGTGATCATGGCACTTTCAGGGTTATGGAAACTGCATATTCAAGGTGTGGCCATACTCATGCAAGTTACAGAATAAATTAAAACAGGCTTATCTACATATCTGTAGATATGTAGATATTTATAGTCACTGGGAGATATATTACTAAATCATGTTAACAAGTATTTTGATAGATTGTTTTTAATAGATTGTTTAATTCTCCTTTTGTGCTGGAACAGAAATAGCAACATAAATCCAATTCTATGAAAATCTGAACAAAATGACAACTTTATCTACTCAAAGGAGTGTGTGATTTAAATATTACTAGCTGTGTAGAAACAGATGTGATTTAGATGTGTCATCTCTGCTGCTACATTCTGGCACTTACTGCAGCAAACATACATAGAACTTTACATTTTAGGCAGAAAGGTTATTGAGATCTGAGTTTTGCTACTGTCAGATACTTTGCCCTAGAGTTCTGTATCTGCCACCCCAATATGTCAACAAGGTTGCAAAATATGGGAGAATTTTGAAGTTCAGTAGCATTGGTTACTTCTGTATGTTCTAAGTATGGGCAAGCCTAGGGGTGTGGGGTTGTAGAGTAAAAGGATTATAGGATGTAAAAGCTACGGTCATATTTATGGTCTTCTAAGCAAAATAACCTGGGAGTACAGTATTCCTTTGTACAATGACTAAAGGCACATTCAGACATAGTCTTCTAAGCATTCCTGCAGCACTAGCTCAAACTAGAATCATTGACTTTCTCAGGGTCAGGTAGCCAATTTTATAGTAACTAAGCAAATTCAGCTTATTCTCTTCTTTGCTCACTGGACAGTTCACGCCAGTCAGTGGCCTGCCAAGTCAGTGGGAAAGAACAGAAATACATTTGTGGTTTTGTCTAACAAAATGTTACTGACAATAACTGATTTAAGTAAATTACAATGAGATTTAATCTGTACTAATTAGAACAACATTATTATTCATTCATTCATTCATCCAGCCACGGGAACATTAACAATATACAACACGTCAAATGAGAGCAATATAGTGTCTGATAACTAGTACACATTTATATACTGAATACAAATTTAGCTAGGATCCTTTGCAGGCACTGTCTACAGTCTCTATTTAGGAGGCAAAGAAGATTTCCATCTCTGGGTCAGTCTAAGGAATGCTCAGAAGAGCTGCCCCCCCCCCACTGCGCCCCAAGTCCCTAGCCTGGACCGTAAAGGTCATTCTAAAGTCTTCCATACTATTTTCAAACCAAAATGCACACTGTATCCTGATTGATTTGTTTGTTTAAGTCAGCTCCTTTTGTACAATGCTCCCAATGTATTATACAAATTAAAACTAAAATAAATGTAGTAGAATTCCATATAAAAACAAGACAAAATATCATACGTATTAGCCATGGAAGCAGTAAAATCTCCTAGGAGCTATTAAAATCAACATAAAACATAAATCATTCCGGAACACCTATAAAAAAGTGTTAACTCTAAATATTGAAATCAACATTAATGCTGGCCAAGCTTATTGAGAGAGGGCATTCCATGCATAAAATTAATCTGTGCAATGAATTTCAAGGGAATAATACCCTTTTCCCCTTCTTAACTCAGACAACCCCCTCCTGAGGGACAGCACAAAGTACAACATGTTTCTCTATCTCTTCTCCCTTGTTATTGTCTGTTTGCTAAAATGTTGGGGGGGGTTGTTCCTCCAATGGCCTAGCAAAATTTGGCAGAAAACCACTACAAGCCCTTTGAAAGAAGCAAAACACTTACTTTAAATGGGGGTTTTCTTGGTCGCTGTCAAACTTAGAGCTTGAAAAGTGCTGCCAAAATCAGGAAGCACACTTTTCAAAGGTGCATGGACGAGGGCTGCAAAACATGGGCTTTTGAATTGCTTGAGGCCCGGTGGGCATAAGTTGCTCACCCCTCTTGTATATGGGTTAATGTACATTATAACTGTACTACTGGCAGAGTATAATTCTGCATGATAGTCTCATTGACAGAATGGTATTTCTTTTCATTACTACATAAAGTTGCTGTACTGTTTGTGATAGATCTACTCCTTGATTCAGGCCAGGTTTGTTAGAATGTCCTGAACTAAGTACAGATAGTTCACATCAACTTCTCTATTTAGTGTCTGGGAAGGCTTGTAGCAGCTGGCCTGTGTTCTTGAACAATGAAGGAAGTACAGAACAACTAGGCCTGAACCTTTCAAAGCATCTGATGAGCCTACATTCTTACTTCTGAGATCTGTAGGTTTCTAAACACAACGTTATCCATAAGTTAAGCAGAGCTAACTTCTCAGTGACTAGTATTTTCAATGTATTAAATGCTATCTTCACTTGAGAAGTGAAACAAACAGACCAGGTATTAATCTAAGGCATGAATTCCCCTTCCCCCATGTTAATATGCATTTGGGCTTGTAAAATGTCTGTGGAAAATAAATATGATCTCATTTTGAATGGAAAGTGCACTCAGTATAGTTTTTCAAAGCATCATCTATCCCTGTACTACTGTTCTAGCCCAGTATTGATGACATACACACCTGTCTAAATTCCACATATATTAAATTTTGTAATTTTTCATTTCCAGACTGTTTATGTGCTTCCATTTTGTCCTGCAGAATCACACACAGTTCCTACTCACAATATTACATTTCCCATAGCAGTCTTGATTGCTATTCTGATACATAGCCGTTAACAGATTGTAACTCAAGATGTGCCATGTAAACATAATGGCTAAAGCAAGTAGGCTTTATCAATATTATATATGTCTATGACGTAATGCAAAATGACAATTTGCAATTATAACTTCAAAATGTACATAATTAATACATCAACTGCTTTAAAGCAGCTTGCCTAGTTGAATGTTTCTTCCCTTCTTCTTCCCTCTACATAATGTACTGAAGATTATCATATTTTTTTCACTGCTACAAGATGAAATGTAACAAGTATTTTATGCTCATATCCAAGGCACAATTTCCCCTTCCACTAAGAGCCTCTCTCTGTCTCTCTCTCCACCTCTCTCTCCTGTTTTGCATTTGTGCAAAATAGTGCCGGTAATTTTGTATATTTCTTTATGTATTCTATCCACGAACAGCCCATCAAAGAGACAGAGGTGAATGTTCTGCCGTATCTGAAGAGCTATAAACATGTGTATGGAGTCAGAATTTAAAGATCTTCTTGAGGACTTTATACCCTTGGGAAAGACAGCACATCCAATTCATTATTTTCTTCTGACAATGGCATTATTAGGATAGTTTGCCACACTATTTGTGTCTACCATTAACTAAATGTTAAAGTCCGTCCTTATTGAGGAAATTGTTCTGTTTGAAAACAATGATCTGAAAATCAATCTGCCTTTCATCCACCATGAGAAAATCTAGACAGCAATGAAAAATGCTATTAAAAATGATGACTGTATTTAAAATGTCATTACTTTGTACACCCTTTGGTAACCTACTTACAGACCAAAAAGCCTGAATATGCCATAGCTATAGTTTAATGAAATGCCCATCATCACTTTGATTTTCTAAGCAGCCCATCTCTTTTCACAGATGAATATTTTGTATATTATTCTATATCAGGCTGGAACAAGATGTTCTGATGAGATCTCCCCCTTCACCATTTCCAACGTGAAATGAAACTTCCATGTAGACTAAACAATCTTGCATTTTAACACATCCCCATTCTACATGGTGGTGGGGAAGGAGAAATACACAATGTCATGATCTCAAGACATGGATAAGTTTTACCAGGTTTTTCTAGGCAGAGGTGGAACCAGACACAAAGACGTGGTTTCTGATGGCAGCCAGTCAGTACCTTATGTAGGTTAATGTCTAATTCCTCCACATGTATGGTTACTGGAATGGCTCTATTGGAAGGGTGGCTTCTGTTCAATTTCCGTGAAGTTCTCATAGCTTGCTTTTGCTCTGAGGTGAGTGCATAAATTTTGAAGTATGCATTTTCTCTTAATATTACTGCTCAGTATTCTTCTGATATAATGACAGCAAGGCCACTTTCTGAATTTAGTTTATGCACATGCAATGTGTTAAAGAAAAAGGAATCTATTACTAGAACAGAAGCAACACATTCGAACCCACATGCAAATGCTATATCAAGGCCATGAATCTTCAATGCTAGGGCACAATCACTGTTATACAAGCTATGCCTTGCTTCAGAGAACCCTGCTCAAATTACCTCACATTCCTTTTGCAAGGTCCCCAGAACTACTGGTTACAGGGGAAAGATAAGATGATAATTGGGAGAATGAAAGAAATGGTGTGGTTAACTAAGGTTAAGTACCTTTTACCTCCGAGTTCAAGCACTGCAAAGAATATATGTGTGAATAGAAACTAGTTTCTTTCTGCTTGCAGTGCTGTGCATTTACACTGTGCCTGCCGAGCTCCACTACGTGACAGGAAAAGAACCACATTCAGAATCTTAACAATATGTGTATTACCCATTGCATACATACATGCACACAACTGCATGTGGAAGCCTGTACACCAGGCTGTTAACTGTCTCACTCTCAGCAGCAGACACATTGCCTTGCAATACCCACACAGCTCCCTGGCTAAATTCAGCCATAAGCAGTTATTCCCTAGTCTATCAAGCAGTGTCTCAATTCTGATTCCTACCCATATACCTACACAATATACTTGAGATACAGCAGGAAAGACATACTACAGTACTAAATCTAACTACACAAACACAAAGCACAAAATGATCCAAAGATGAACTCCAAGTCTCTCCAGAGGAGAGAGTAGAAGGTTGAACAACAAGGGAGTTGACATAGGTTTTACCAGGGGACTTTGAAGGCAAAGTCCAGTTTTCCAATTCAACTATCTAGACTATCAAGTATGGAGGGGGAGGGAGCTGCCACGGTCACCTGCCAAAGCTGTGGCATGTTTCTTTTCCTGCTGCAAGACATCAATGGGCACCCCTACAGCAAATGCAAGCTGGTCAGCCTCTTGGAAGAGAAGGTTCAACAACTGGAGGCATGCATTTCAAATCTTCATGTTATTAGGGAGGAAGAAGAGTACTTGGATAGGGCTGAGAGGACCTTTTTGAAGTTGGAGTGCATGGAGAAGCTAGCAGACGAGAAAGTTGGTTCATGAAACCGGCAGACAGATGCTTGGAGGAATGTGACATATAGGAGTAGAAAGGCAAGGTGCAAAATGGAGACTCCCGAGCTACAGAATTGCTTCAAAGTTCTTGCCCTTATTAATGACGAAGTGGAACAGCAGGAAGAGATAATCCAACATCACCAAGAGGAAATCCAACATCAGCAACAGGAACTCCAACACCAGCAGAATGAAATCCAACAGCAGCAGAAGCAACAGTCTTAGCATGAACAGAAGGTTCAGGTGGCCATGACAGAATCTGCTCGTCAAGTAACCCCCGACAAGCCTCAGTGGAGATGAGTTCTAGTGGTTGAGGACTCCTTGCTGAGATGAATCTAACCGACCATTTGCAACCGGGACAGGATCAATCGTGAGGTATGCTGTCTCCCTGGGGCCAAAATCAATGACATAATGGAGAGGCTAATGAGACTGGTCAAGTCCATTGACTGTAACCCCCTCGTTTTGGTTCACATCGTAACCAACGACACGGCAAGGCACAGCTTTCACCACATCACGAAGGATTAGGAACTTATTGTTGGAAGCTGAAGGACCTTCTTGCTCAGGTTGTCATTTCATCTCTCATCCCTGTGGAAGGACATGGCCCACAAAGGGAAAGAAGAATAGAGGAGATCAACAACTGGCTCCAAAGATGGTGCCACTGGGAGTGATTTGGGTTTTTGGATCACGGCTTCCATCTCCACAAAGATGGTCTTCTGGCAAGGGATGGCCTTAACCTCACAACCGTCAGCCGGAACGTTTTTGCTAACAGTCTTGCAAAACGGATCAGGAGGTCTTTAAACTGAGTTTGACTGGGGAGTGAGACAGTATTATTTTGGGCAAGGATTCAGAGAGTGCTGCGAAAAATAGCCCAAATGATATAGATAGAGCAGGCCAAGTAGAACTAGAGAGCAACAGGGGGAGGGAAAGTAACTTTAGTATAGGACTTCCAGGAAGGGCACACTCAAGTGTCTCTACACTAATGCACAGAGCATGGGAAATAAGCAAGTTGAACTCCAACTCTTAGTACAACAAAATAAATATGATTTAATAGCCATCATTAAAACCTGGTGGAATGAATCTCATGACTGAAATGTAGGAATGTGGGGGAAATAACCTTTTCGTAGAAATAGACCAAACAAGAAAGGAGGAGGAGCAGCCTTACATGTCAAGGATGCTTTCACCTGAAGAGATCCATGACTTAAATCTGGGAAACCAAGTTGAGAGCATCTGGACAAAAATTAAGGGAGCAAGAAACAATAGGGATGTGATTGTGGGGGTTTGCTACAGGCCTCTGGGCAAGCCTGAGGACTTGGATGAGGCCTTCCTGGAGCAGATGACCACACATTCAAAAAGGAGAGATGCAGTGTTAATAGGAGATTTCAATTATCCTGATATTTGTTGGCAGCCAACAAGTTCCTCGCTTGCCTTGTAGACAATTTCATGATCCAGAAGGTGGAAGAGACAACAAGGGGATCAGCTATTTTCAATCTGATCCTGACCAACAGGGATGACCTTGTTAATGAGGAGGAAGTGGTGGGATCTTTAGGAGGGAGTGACCATGCTCTATTGGAATTTGTCATTCAGTGGGAAGGAGAAGCCAAGTGTAGCCAGACATGCATCCTAAACTTTAAGAAAGCTGATTTCTCTAAACTTAGGGAGTTACTTGCTGAAATCCCATGGTCAAGATTACTAAAAGAGAAAGGAGTTCATGATGGATGGGAGTTTCTTAAAAGTGAGATACTGAAGACACAATTGAAAACTCTGCCAATAAGGAGGAAAAATGGCAGGTCTCTAAAGAAACTGGAATGGTTGACTAAAGAACTCTCAGCTGAGTTAAGTGTTAAAAAAAATTCACAGGAAAGGGAAGAATGGTGAAACCACCAAAGAGGAATTCAAGCAAATAGCCAGGATATGTAGGGAGAAGGTCAGAAAAGCTAAAGCGCAGAATGAGCTCAGGCTTGCCAAAGACATTAAAAACAATAAAAAGGGCTTTTTTAGATATGTCCTCAGCAAAAGGAAAAACAAGGAAATGATAGGGTCGCTGCGTGGAGCAGATGGCCAATTAATAATGGAGGGAAGAGAGACGGCAGAACTATTCAGCACCTTCTTTGCCTCAGTTTTCTCCCAAAAGGATAGAAGTACTCAAACTGGAGGATGGGGAGCAGGTGAGGAAGTGAGGGAAATGCAGCATAGAATAAGTAGAGAAGTAGTACAGGAATATTTAGCTAAACTAGATGAATTCAAGTATCCAAGGCCAGATGAATTACATCCAAGCATATTAAAAGAACTGGCAGAAGTCATTTTAGAACCACTTGCAATAATCTTTGAGTACTCTTGGAGAACAGGAAAAGTCCCAGCAGACTGGAGGTGGGCAAATGTCATCCCGATCTTCAAGAAGGGGAAAAAAGAGGACCCTAATAATTATCGCCCAGTCAGCCTGACATCAATACCAGGAAAGATCCTAGAGCAGATCATTAAAAAGTCAGTTTGTAATTACTTAGAAAGCAATGCCGTGATCACCAGAGGCCAGCATGGATTTCTCAGAAATAAGTCATGCCAGACTAATCTTATCTCCTTTTATGATAGGGTTACAAGCTTGATAGATGAAGGGAATGCTGTAGACATGGCATATCTTGATTTCAGTAAGGCCTTTGACAAAGTTCCCCATGACATTCTTGCAAAGAAGCTAGTAAAATGTGGGCTGAACAGGACTGCTGTTAGGTGGATTGGTAATTGGTTGACCAACTGAACCCAAAGGGTGCCCACGAGTGGCTGCTTTTCATCCTGGAGAGAAGTGACTAGTGGGGTGCCACAGGGTTCTGTCCTGGGCCCAGTGCTATTCAATGTCTTCATCAATGACTTGGGTGAAGGAGTAGAGGGCATGCTGATCAAATTTGCAGATGATACCAAATTAGGAGGGGTTGCTAATACACCAGAGAAGAGAAGAGAATTTCAAAATGACCTTAACAGATTGGACTGCTGGGCCAAAGCTAACAAAATGAATTTCAGCAGAGAGAAATGAAAGGTCCTACACCTAGGCAGAAAAAATGGAATGCACAAATATAGGATGGGGGATGCATGGCTGGATAGCAGTACATGTGAAAGGGATCTAGGAGTCTTGGTAGATCATAAGCTGAACATGAGTCAGCACTGTGAAGAGGCAGCCAAGAAAGCTAACGCAATTCTTGGTTGCATCAATAGGAGTATAGTGTTCAGATTGAGGGAGATAATGGTACCACTCTATTCTGCATTGGTTAGGCCTCATTTCGAATACTGTGTCCAGTTCTGGGCACCTCAATTCAAGAAGGATATTGACAAGCTGGAGCGTGTCCAGAGGAGGGCGACCAAAATGGTGAAGCGTCTGGAAGCCATGCCCTATGAGGAATGGCTTATGGAGCTGGGTATGTTTATTCTGCAGAAGAGAAGGTTAAGAGGGGATATGATAGCCATGTTTAAATATTTGAAGGGATGTCATGTTGAGGAGGGAGCAGGCTTGTTTTCTGCTGCTCCAGAGACTAGGACAAGGAGCGATGGATTCAAGCTGCAGGAAAGGAGATTCCACTTGAACCTCAGGAAGAACTTCCTGATGGTCAGAGCTGTCCAGCAGTGGAATATGCTGCCTCAGAGTGTGGTGGAGTCTCCTTCTTTGGAGGTTTTTAAGCAGAGGCTGGATGACCATCTGTTGGGTATGCTTCGATGAGTGTTCCTGCATAGCTGGGGGTTGGACTCGATGGCCCCTGGGGTCTCTTCCAACTCTATAATTCTATGGTTCTATGATAGTGAAAAGTACATATATTCTACGAAATGGCAAGAAAATAACAGGAACTAAATAAGCATGTGGAAGGAAGACTTGGTGCATTGCATTCTCTTCCAGAGAGACCAAGCGGGTGCAGAGGGGAGCATTGCTGACGCGCTCCCATCTGGACCCGGGACTGCAGCAAGACAACACAGAAGAGCGTCATTGTGTGAAAATGGCCTCAGTGTCGTCATCCTTCTGTCATGAAAATTCTGCCAAGTTGCAACTATTGGGGCAATTCAATACCACATAGGTCCATATTTATTTGGATGAATAAATGTTTCAGATTTGGATTAATAAATATCCATAATTGGATGAGGCACTGATAAATATGCTTTGGCAATTCAGGCACAGACTACAGCTTAAAAACAAATGGACTGGGTCTAAAGTTCACCTTATCTTCATTCACATTACTGTTTTCTTACAATTCAGAATAGCATTACCCTCAGAGAAAGCTAGCAAGGCATTGTTGAATGTGTGTTCCTGTCACTGTCATTATTGTTTAGCTCATCATTATAATCTGGAGAGTGTTTCACCAACTTTTGTTCTTCCACTCTAAGCCTTCTTCCTTTGGTCCAGCTACCTGCAGCTTCTGGCAGCATGGTAACAAACCTTGATTCATGGCCCATGTTGTTATTGTGTGCCTTGAAGTCATTTCCAATTTATGGAGATTCCAAAGTGAACCTATCACAGCATCTTCCGAGGTGCTGTGCATGTGAAGCACCCAGTAACTTCCCATGGCTGAGTGGGGAATTGAACCCTAGTCTCTAGAGTTGTAGTCGAATGTTCAAACCACATTACCATTCTGGCCACCTTTTTAAATGCTCTCTCAGCATTTCTTCCTTAAATGGTCCCCGGTTTCCCTTCTATCTTATATTCTGCCCAAGTTGATCCAGTTCATCTGCTTTTATTTCACCCCTACTCCTGCTGACCCCTTGTCATATTACAAATGAAATTTATCCTCTGTATCAAACTTTTCCAAATGCACGGAGAGTTACATGATATTCATGATGCCTTCTGATATAGAGCTACTTTATGTTTGTTGCTGGCTATCACATATCTTGGATTACTGAAGACACTGTTTAGTTGAGATCTGCTTTTAATCTCTGTCTATTCACTCCATGACTTTCATATTATGTTGTCCCTCTCAGTTCCTTTTCCTCTATCCAGGGCTGCCTTTAGGATTTCTTTTTCTGGTCCACTCTCTTACTTCACAGCTGACATACATAAACAGGACTGTAGTTAAAACATGGGGAAAAGAAAAAGTAAGCAAATGAAACAGAAAATTGGATAGCTCAGGATCCACTTTGTTGGGGCAACAAGTTTTCCACATTTACCCTGGTATGCTTTATTATTTAAAAAGCAATCAAAATGAAACCAACCAGAAATTCAGTACTCACAGGTTTAACAGCTTCCAGGAAATAACATAGCTGAGTATTGCCAGCAACAAATCAGGCTTTGCATTCATAACTTCCCATGGAACTAACCTCCATTTAGGATCTCAGGCAATAGGGCTAGAAATGTTTCTTTCCTGGGAATCATAGCTTGGGAAAATTACTTCTTGGTCTACATTTCCCAGAACCCACTGACAATGCTGGTGGTGGATACTGGAAGTTGTTGTCCAAAAGATTGGACCACTGCTGGTTGGGGAATTATGGGAGCTTTGGTATAAAAGGTAACTTTCCTAACTTCTGGTTAAAGTAGACAGTAGTTCTAGCCTATGTGAATCAATCATCTGACTCAAAAGAGGAACTATTACTTGTGAGAGGGATCCAAAAACAATCAATCAATCAATCAATCAAACAAACAAACAAACATAAAGTGGTGTTTGAATATTATTACTTTTACCAACCAAAACCTTACAGTATATTCTTAACAACTAGATATCAAACATAACATCTTTTTACATGTACAGAAAGAACTCACGTACAAGGTTTTTAGGCCACAATATCTAGTGCAGCTGTCAACTTGATCATTATATCTCAGTATTATAGCTATCATTGTATCTACATAGGTTTTTCTACTACATTGTTCGTTGATTGCCTATAACCAATAATATTTCTTTGTATAATATTGTGGTCTCATTGCTTTATATTTTTTGATCCCTCCAGTGTGTAGTAGTTTCCTCAGTTCTGAGAGGAAAGTGCTTCTATTTTTTTTCCCGGTCATCTGTCATTTGACTCAACACAAGACAGGCTCAAGCAGCCTAAGGAAGGCTGGAGGTCTGACGTACAGTCTTTCAAAATATGTGGATGCTTAAACATATGCAGTTGCCACCCTCCCAAAAAGAATGCTCCCTATACTATTTTTCTGTGAGAACACTGCTGCCACCAGGGTAATTCAGCAAAGCAAATTGCAAGGAGATAAGGGAGGACTGGCCCTTCCCATTTCATGTTTTGATAATATGGTTTGTTAGCTGAGAGTTCTGCTTGACTGCCTCAATTGCAACGTAATATGGATAAACACAGGGAGCACTCTGCAATTTTCTCTCAGACTTATTAAGAGTGATGACTGACACAGAGCACTGTGGGTGAGAGATGACTGATAACGTTTTTTCTACCATGATATCCACGTATAAGGTTTTTTTTTTTAATGAATTTTAACTTTAATCATTCCTTTCTATGGATAGTTAAAAAAAAATCCCCAGGGATCCATCTTTTTTCTGTTTATGAACAGATGTGAGAAGGAAACATGGTTTATGGCACAGTGGTTCTAAATTAACTCATTTATGAATCTCATTAAGATGCGAGCTAAATTTGATGTCCCCAGACAATTCCGAGGGATTTCACTAGGTCAAGCATTTTATTTCATTAAAAGAAGGCAAGATTTTTAAATAAATAAATAAATACATATCCACCCAAGTTCTTATTTTTTTTAATATTTCATTAAAGCTGCTGCAAAAATGGGTTAGAAGAAGATGATGACTTATGTTTGCTCTCCTTCATTACTTCATAACACATCCTATATTTCATAAGTTCACTAATTCTTCAATGAGAAAGTTAGGGATCCATTTGAATATTGATCTATTTGAATATTAATATAACCACCACCACCACCACCCAAAAATAGGACAAACAGAATGAACATCTCAACTGCAGAATGCATTGCAATTTACTTAATTTCCTGAAACAGTGACCTGTTTGTATGCTTAGTACATCAATGTTGGGCACTCACAATTAGTTATTGGCCCAAAAGGCTATGGAAAAAGAACACTCATCATGGAAAGCCAGGAAAAAGCAGAAAGGGACTGCAAAACAGAATATTAAAGCCATCCAGAAAGAGAAAGAGGGAGGGTGGATGGAAGGATGATTTCAGAGGAGTAAAGTCACAAGAGCAATGCCATATAAGAATGTCCTACAAGCAATTTATTCACTTCATATATTTTTAAATGTGTGTATTCCATCCTACCTCATATGTACATGGGATAGCATACAAAAATAACTAAGTTTGAAATTATTTAAAACCCTATGAAGCAACTTAATACAATTTAAAATATATAAAACAGTTATACTGTTTAAAACAAATTTAATAGCTTAAAACCATATAATGACTTCAGTAAAGATCTTTAGACCCTAAAGGCTTTGGTACAGATCCCCACTTTAGCTTAGCACCAAAATGAAGTCAATGTTTGAACCAAACAAGCCTCCAAGGAAAACCACAGCTGAGTACCCATAACAAAAAATGGGGGATCTCCATATATTGCCTCTCCAGCACATCTCAATACTCAGGCAGGTATACATAAGGAGAGGTATTCTTCCACTTGCAAGGTCCAGGTCATTTAAGGCACAGGCAGACCAATCTGATCATGAACCACAGGAGAGCTGCAAACAACCAAAACATGTCAGTGTGCTTGTAAAAGTTATTCCATTTGCTTTGGATATTTGCTGCAGAAACCTACTACATTACCTGAACCAAGCAAGGAGAACTTGGTCCTCTAGACGTTAATAAGCTATCATTCTTATCATAATCCATTATTAGCCTGGCTGGCTAGGCCTTCTGGGTACTGGAGTCAAGCATCTGCATGGAAACAGGTTTTCTAG
Source organism: Cyclura pinguis (assembly GCA_030412105.1). Classification (NCBI taxonomy): domain Eukaryota; kingdom Metazoa; phylum Chordata; class Lepidosauria; order Squamata; family Iguanidae; genus Cyclura; species Cyclura pinguis. Next base: position 241,586,389 of record CM059599.1, on the reverse strand, counting down.
TACAAGTCTCCACCATGTGGGGAGACCATAAAAGTGATCTGTGTTACAAATTAGTGCCATCTTATTCATAAGGAATTAGACCTTACATCATTTTAGCACATAGCATGGAAAATTTTGACATGAATATGATGTTACCCTGATTTCTCGGGTCCCTTGGGGGACACCTCAATGTGCTCCAAGTGATGGGGAATGGAAACTAGCCAGAGCACAAGCAATAGCAATGCGAGAGGCAGGGTAACCTAGCGGGGTCTTTTTACCCAGTGTTTACAGGGTCAGGCCAAGCCAAACACCAAACAAAATTGTCTAATAAATGATTTTATTAAAAATAAAGACTTGTGCATGTACGCACTCACGCACTTAAGACCTAGTGAGAAATAAGACAGGAAATTGGATGGGGGTCTTTGGAGGGTTATAGTTGGGGAATACTGCACCTGGTCCTGAAGTCCGGAGGTCCGAGACAGCAGCAGAGAGAGAGATGAGACTCAGCACATGGAGGGCTGAGGGGATAGCTCAACGGATGGAGTGACAGTCTGATGGGAAGCTGGGAGCGATCCAAAGAACTGCTCAAAAACCGGGTCTATTTATGAGTGAAAAGGTACCTGGAGGGCTAATCCTTTCCCGGGGAGAACAAAAGGTGGAGGAGCTAGAACAAAGCTCCAAAATGTCAACGCTTTGCATGATTGGATTTTGTCAGGGTTGTCAAAGCCTTGGCTGTATGCAAATCGTCCTCGCTTGATGGGCTGTATGTCAGATGCGTTAATCCCTTCAAGCCGGTTCCTCGAGGCTGAGGACCCTTTTTGTATTTTAAGTTTTACATGTCTGGAGATCTCCTGGGGCTACGTGACTATGGATTTACTGGCCTGACCGGGTTTTTCCTGTTTTCAGCCATTTGACTGTGCCTGCCTACGTGCTCGTTCAGGGGACCTCTCAAGCACCTGGAGATATTTTTAATATTAAATTGTAGACCCCGGTATAGGGTTATCTACCGCAGTAACAATGACCTAATTCTCCAAAGTGCTTACTATAAAACTCTTTGCACTTGTGCTAACATACATTATTAGTGCTACCAAAGATGGAAACCATCAGGTAAAAGAGAATTCCACAGCCTAGCATTCCCCAGATTTTTTTGGATTGCAACTCTAATTTCTTATTCTAGCCCACAGGAAATGGCCACGTCTCTGAGACCAGTGCATTTGTGGGTACTGGTTTGGGGTGGCAGATACAATAATACTGCTTTCTGTGCTCTCTGAGTAGTGTTGCTCTCTAAACACTACTTCTGTGAATAATATGAATAGCCGAGCATGAGTTCACTAAGTCAAAAACGTCTTCAGTCAAATAAAATGATCATTATTTTCTGCATGGAACTTTTAATCTTCTATTAAGTAGCATTTAGATTCTCCAGTGATACCATCATCAAATTAAATATATTAACAGACTGATAAACAGTGGAGTAATCAGCTGAAATTACATTTTAATCAAAGGGCAAAGTAGGAAAAGGAATAGACAGAAATCATATTAGATACTTCTAATAGTATTATAATTTTTGATTGTAGTGCTACTACTGTGGTAACCCTAAATTGAAAACTATTAAAACACAATTTTCTGAAGTAACCTAACTCTTATATAATTCATAGGAATGATAGCACAGTTTGTAGAGGAAAGGAATGTTAATTTGTTTCATTTACGAGCAATTTTCTCCAACCTAATTATAATTTTAAAATATTGGTTCCCTATTTCCATTTCAGATTCAGGAAGTTTTACACACTTAGACTCATACACACACACAGAAGGGGACACATTTCAGCAGTATACTGTTACAGTGCTACTATTCCACTTTCAACATCCTGTGGAATCCTGGGGTTTGCAGTTTAGGGAGGACTATTTAGAATTCTCAGCCAGAGAGCTCTTTGACCTCAGTAAACTACAAACCCCAGAATTCCACAAGATGTTGAAAGTGGAATAAGAGCACTATAACACTGTAGTGCAGACATGGCCAGAGTTTCATATTTGCAGCTATCTAATCCTGAAAGTCACTAGGTATGTTGAAAGAATTTATTCTGGATTGCCATTTATTCTATGTAATCATTATTAAATCACTAAAAAAATATACCCTAATGTTGCTTTTGTAGAGATCACAATATCACCTAGTAAACATTCAGAATCACTTGAATTCTCTGGAAAAAAGAACAGGTTAAGATCCCTAATAATACAATGTGGGTAAAGGGATGGAATAATGCAGCATTGCTGATGTGATGTAGATACACTATAAGCTATAACTCAATATTTTGACTCAACAATATTGTAGTTCATTTTGTCTATATAAAAGCTGCTTCACGTGGTGTTATTTCAGAATGTGTTGCCATGGAGGATGGAAGTGGAACTTAGATGTTTGTTGTTAACTGCTATCAAGCCAGCCTTGACCTATGGTGATCTGATGGATGAGACACGTCTAACCCATTCTATCATCTGCCACTCTACTGGTTTGCAGATTTAGGGGTGTGTCTTTCTGAACTGAATCTATCCATCTGTAATACGGTCTTCCACTTTTCCCACTGCCTTCTACCTTGCCAAGCAGTATCACTCTTTTATATAGTGTCATGTTTTCTCATGATATGGCCAAAGTACGACAGCCTCAGTTTAGCAATCTTGGCTTCTAGGGGGTGTTCAGGCTCTATTTGTCCTACTTAGATGTAAGGTCATGCAATCTCTATAACTTTTTCTGTGGGTCTTCAACTGAGTTGCTGCTGTGTGTCTTCAAGTCATTTCTGACTAATGGTAATGCTAAGGCAAACTTATCACAGGCAAACCTATGATGGGTTATGTTGGTTAGATTTATCCAAAGGTGGTTTCCCATCGCACTCCTCTGAGACTGAAAGAGTTGCCCAAGGTCACCAAATAGGTTTCCATGGTTGAGCAGGGATTTGAACCCGGATTTCCTGAGTCCTCGTCCAATACCCTAACCACTATGCCACCCTAGCTCCCTATACAGCTATGCAGTGAACTAAATTCTAAAACCTGAGGGCAGGTACAGCAAATGTTTGATCCACTGGCCTAATCTGGGATAGAATGCTGTCTGTCCTGGGCCTGTTCTATTTCCATCATCAGGCCTACTTGAATTTTTGTCCTTTTTACTTCCTTTATTTTCTTTTTCCTCTTTTTTTTTTTCTTGGTTGCCTCAAACCCTAGCCTATGCTTTTCTAATCATTTTGACTTAACCTGACCTAGTGTGACCTTCCTCGAAGTGTTCCATCTCTCCAGAGCACTTTGGTCTCTTCTCGGGTTTTTGTTTCTTTTTGGAACTGCCACAGGGCTCTGGTTAATGTTTGCAGTTCAGATGCAGCTTCAGAGTGCCCTGCTCTGTCATGGCTAGATTTTCCAGCTGCTGCTTCTGGTCAGGCATGGCTAAAAATCTATAAATGTTGAAATGTCAATGAAGCCATGAAAGAATGATTAAATAGGAAAGACAGGAAGCTATTTTCATAATCCTAAGTAAAAGGTTATTATATATTTTCTCTGGGTTGTGAGGTAAGGGGCTAATTTTTGGCTTTGCTTTTCAGATACTGTCTGAGAGTTTAATATGATTTTTTTCTGTATAGAAGTGCACAGAATGGTAAAGACAGAGGTTAACTTTTTGTTTTGTCTTTCTTCTCATTTACTTCTGACAGAGGGTTTAAAGAAAACCAGAATATATTTCCAGCCTGAGTGGGAGAAAAAAATGTTCCAGATGATCAAGCCACCCCACTGAAGCAATGGTCAACTGCTGTGAGATTTATTTTTTCCCATTTTGGGATTTTTTTGAAATAAAATCATTTATATATAAAAAAATGGATGTTTGCACAAATTTTTGTATAGAAGATGATGTATTTGATACAAAATACAAGATCGCACATTAACTTTTTTGCACAATTGTATTTTGTGCAGGCAAGAACTTCAGCAAAACACAAAATGAAAAAAGTGAAAACTCTGGTTCAAGCTGACCTCCCTTCCAATCCTTCAAACCCTCCTGTGTGCCTTTTTTTTTTTAAGGCTAGAAAACCAAAAGGGCATTTCCTATGTCCCTTCTTTTGAGTAATACAAATCACTGTGGGATGCAATATTGGTCTGAAAAGTGCAGTGAAAAGACAACAAACAAAAACAAACAATAGAAACATCTATATGTAAATTAATTGTGGCTTGGCATGAACTTATGGCGTAATGCTATGTGAATGAAGTGGAACGAGCGCAGGTCGTGTGTAGATATGGCCTCAGGTATTCTCTGCTCAGTGTTACAGCTTACCTTTTTCCTGAACCTGGCTTGTCATTGCATACAAACATGAGGTTATAGTTTTTCACAAACTGGTTAGTTAAACAAACCAGTTTCAAAGTCCATGGCATGAAGTTGAATTCTTTTCAAGGGATTGAAATTTGTCATTGAACCACGGCCTCTGGTTCATATGAAACGACAAAACAAAATTACAGGAAAGGAAATCTAATATCAGTAAAAATTATTCTTCCATTTGGGCTTGTTGTAGCCCCTATACCTTGGTTTATCTTTAAGTGTTAACAAAGCCCTTGAGGCCTTGATTTGAAACACATAATCACTCACTTTCCAGAGTCTCTGCTTCATTTCTCAGGCCCATTACTTTATAAGCAATTATCCACATTCTGTCCAGAACTTGGAAAGTTATTTTTGGACTACAGCTCCCAGAATCTTCTAAGTAGCATGACCACCATGCTGGCTGGGGGCTTGGGGTAAGTGAAGCCCCAAACTTTTCCAAGCTCTGCTCAGAAAAATGCATTCCCTATTAGCATGGAACAAAAATTAAAGACAGTTTCAGGTATTGATTGAAATGTTACCATCACATCATAGTTGGGTAGGAAATACGTACACCAGTTTTAAAATTATGAGAATGCATACATGAATGATTGAGGATCCAAGAAGGGGTTGTCAGAAAAGTAATAATATGATGATGACGATCAGTTCAATTCTAGTTTGAAATAGACAGAGGCCCTTTCTGCATCCTACCTTTTCTCGGCACTGGGATGCGGTGCTCGCGCGAGCAGCCTCTTGTGAGAGGTCCTTGCGTCCAGGTTTCTTCAGCTCCACACAAGCTTCCTGCTCGCGCGAGAGCCCCATCTCCTCCTTTCGCAGTGCAGCCTGGGAACTTCCCAGGCTGCACTGAGACAGGAAGTGCGACCGGTCCGGCTCCCGAAGCTCTGCATGCAAGGTAAGTGCGCACGGGACCTGGGAGCAATGTGTGACCGCGCACCATTTTCAGCTTAAAGACAAAAATGAAAAAGTGCACGAGTGGTGCCTGCCAGGCCCTGAAGCGTCATGCAAATGTGAGTGCATCGTGTGGACCACTCCTCACATTTGCGCAATGCTCGAGGGGCCCTTTCACATGGAAAATGCCGTGTGAAAAGGGCCATAGACAAGAACAACCCCAAATGCTTTACTGGGAGAGGGGTGCTGTTGAGTTCAGTGTGAGGTTACAATTCTTGGCTTATGAAAGTGGGTAAGACTGTAAAATCAAACCTGTTTGGGTGTTTTGTTTTGTTTTAATCCTTGCAAAGAAGCTTATGCTGTAGTGCAATGGCATAGTTGACCTTCATTTTTCAAGAAAGTAATTAAAGAAAAGAGAGCGAGAGAGAGATCCCATTACCTTTCTTCAGGTCACTGCCATCTGAATTACACTATGAACATCCCAAAGATGAAGGAAATGGCAGAGCCTTTCACTAAAATTTGTTGGACTAGATTTGGAAAAAAAAAATAATTTAAATAGCAATGCATTTCTCTTAATGGTTTATATAAATGATTTCTGAAAGAGTGAAAGTTACAGCTCCATGGGGAGTTCTGTAGAGAATGAAAGGGATTACTTTATAAACTGATTATCTGATGTGTATGGCACTTTGCCTTGCTGCAAAGCAGCCAGTCATTGAGAGAAGACAGAAAGCACAGTCACACAGCAAAGATCACCTGTCTTCACTTCCATTAGAATTTGACTCACAAAGAACTTTGAACACCTATAGGTCTGAGAAACAGAAAAAGATAGGCATGCGATGCTCTTTGGGTCTGTGACTAGATTGCTTAGGGTTGCTTATGCTATAGCAACAATCATTTTAATTGCACAAAATTGTGGATGGGGGTGTGGTGGTAATGCATATAAAATAAAACACTTTCTAAAAGCACGCTATGCAGTAATAATTGAATATATTTTCCTAAATACATGAGGTTCAGTGTCTTCAACCCTGTTTCATATCACATGACTTGGGAGAGGGTGTCATGCAAGACATTCAAGGTCATGTATGTATGGATATCACTTACTTCTGTATTCTTAATTTTTTGACACTCAGTGGTTGGCAGATGACTGTGTGCGTTGACTTTGTTTAAAAGCATTGCATATGACTTAATATGAAAATTGTAGCTGAAAGGATAGATCTGTGATAACCCATTTACTTATACATTGCAGCAGCCATGAACAAACATGTGTGACCCACGCCTCTGCATTGTTGCACAATGCTTCACAGTCAAGGATTCCCAGCAAATTTGTTAGCTCAATAGAAAAAAATGTTCTACACTGTCTACTTAGTTAAGTAAGTAAGTAACATCTCTTTAACTTAACAGCTTAAGTAAGTAACATCTCCTGGTTCAACCCCTCAACCTATTTTACTAGGCAACTGCTGCATCAAGAGATGAAGATGTGTTCAGCTGGTGATTGGAGTGCAGGAAAATGATGTTGCTGTCTCTGAAGTTAGTGGAGCAGCAAATACACTCCAGGTTAGTCCAAACTTTAAAGGAGCTGTCTGAGGTGCGGGAACTATAGATAATATTTTTGAAGTTCAGACTAAAGCCCAAGACAGATTCACCACCCTCCTGAAATTAGAGCCACCAGCCATTGACCCATCCCAGTCATTATTTTTTTCCCTTTAATCTGCCTTTCAAAGGAAGCAAGGAACTGAATAACATGATTCTTTATGGTTACCTCCTTTTTTTTGTCTTTTTTTCTTTATAGCATCATACCTATAGAATGGATATGAAAGCACTATATTGCAAACTGGTATTATCTGTATTCATATCTATGTAGGATAAATGCATGTGGAGGATCCTACCTGGTGAGTCCATGCCCCATTTCTTTTTGTGTATGTATGAAGTCTCTACTGAACAGAGTATCTGAATACTTGGCTACATTGGGTAAGACTGCAGATCTGCCTTCTATTTATGGAAGAGTTTTGCCCATGGAAAGGTCTCTGTCTGATCTTTATGGATTCTTCCCTTCCCGCAACCAAAGTTCATTCCATTCATTGGGTTCCTATTATCCTTTTATACTGCATTCTTTGGTTGGCTGAATTAGATGTGCTCTACATTACTCTAACCTGGAACAGCCACTATTCCTTAGTTTCACACTAACAACAGTGTTGAACGTGAGTGGAAAATGATGCTGCAGTAGCTAAACAACAGTTAAAGTTATGTGAAAGACTATCGTAAACAAGGCATTGACAGCTGTACTGTCATCCTGTCAGTGAAATCTTCTAAGCAAATCTGAGTTTCAGCCTTAGGAGAGTTTTTCACTACTGGGTCAGCTGTAACCCAATGAATATTTTCATATAAATTCCCTGTTGTAGGGTCCACCTAATTCTTGAAAATAAGATCTCCAGCATTACTGATGTTATCAATTATATTTGTGGTAGAACTTTAGAAGTGCTAAGAACGTATTCTATAGAATCAGTTGCCGTTTTCAAATCTTGCCAATATGTAAAGCACAGTAATGCAAACAATAATGTTTTATTACTTCATATATTCTTAGCCAATTCCCTTACTTTTTGCTTGGGTAAAAATCAGAGCATCCAACTCTTCTGCCAAGCATTTTTTTTAATATATTCACCTGACCATGTGAAACCGAAATGCCCGCCCAACACTATCATAACAAATTATGATTACAGAATTAACTTCCTGGAGTGCTTATAGAACTGGTAGAAAAGTTCCAGGAAAAACAGGACATTGTTATGCTGTTGAGTAGGTGCTTAATATCTGGAAAAGATTCTAGCCCACCATAAGCCCAGGGTTATCAGTGTTATGCAACTGGAGAAAAACTGCCTGTTTGGGATTATTAACTTTTTTTTTTCTGTCTCCATATGTGTGTTAATACTAATCAATCAATACTCAGAGAATTAGCAATTTAAGCTTCCTATTTGTAAAAGCTTATTAAGCTTCATCAGTTTCATTTCTGTGTGTCAAACAATTGTGGAAAAGAGGCCAGTTAAAAAAAGATGGCAGCTTTTTCTTATAAGCAATTACAGCAGCAAATTTTAAACCCTTTCCTTTTCCTGTTCTAATGGGATCAAGATTCTCTGAACAATCTATGCAATTGGACATGGAAGACACAGAAGTATAGGAAGCTATATAGGACATACTACAAAGCTCACTACCATTTTTGTTAAACATGCTCTAACTATGAGATGTAGACTTCCCTTGAGTTTGAACTTGCCTTCATTCATTAGTTCTCTGAGTACAGATCTACTTGGTATTCTCTCAAATCATCACCTCCTTCTCCAGTTTCTAGTTGGAACAATAGGAGAGGTCATACTTTCTTTTCTTCTTTTTATTATATTCTCCAACTGCAATTTCCCCTCCTTTCTGCTTCCTTGGTATCCCAAAGCCATGTTGTGCAGCCCACAACTCCTCCTTTTCATCTTTTCCCCTTTGTGGAAAGCTTCCCATAGTTTGTCATTTATTCGCCCAATTTTGTTGTTCTTCTTTTCTTAAAAAAAAAATTAGAGATTTTCCAGAAAACTTTGATTTTTGCTTTTCTCTTGCCCTCTTCCCCTCTGGGGATCTTGTACGGTTTCTTTACAGCTCTGACTTAATGATCATTATATTGCTGATGCTTGATTCTTTAATTTTTTTTTCTTTTGTCAAATTGTGCCAGTTTCAACCAGTTTTAAAGGCAGGAAGAAGCCAGAAATGACTCCTCTGACAAAACTTTTGGATTAAATTCCCTTAGTTGTCTGTGTTTGCCAATGGCCTATTTTCCAAACATGGAGAAAGAGATTTCAGATGTATTTAGAGACATGCATCTGGAGCAAACACAGTAAGCTTGTTTGTATAGCAACATCATAATACTAGGCTTTGCTCAATACTATAGTTATTATTTTCAAGTTCAGTAGAAAACAATGCTATGTTGGCTTGCAAATTTGGTTTGTTATTCTCTTTGTCTGGGAATGAATGATAGTTAAGCAATAAAGCTTCTCAATATTGGGGTTCACCATGTCAGTTGCTATCACATTGTATTGGGAGCCAAATCTAATTAGCAATACAATGGATGCCATTCAAGGGGACAGTGTGTTTGATACTTGCATACATACTAAACGGGGGATTCACAGGTCAGCAGTGACGTGATGATAAAACGATCTTCACTTCCCAGTGGAACTGGAACATGATAGGCAAGCAGTGGATTCTGAGGAAAACTGACTGTTATGGGAAGGGCTGTACATGTTCTTTCTGCTCTCACTTTCAGCTCTAAAAGGCTTCCTTCCTACAGAGAAGGAGCTTCTCAGGCTATCCTTAAGTGGCAGCTGCGGTATAAGATGCATTTTAATTCGACGTATTTTTCTTGTTCCAAATGCTTTTAAAAATGACCAGAGAAATCACGTACAAACACCAAGGTCACAAAGATTATAATGACCTATCTAGCCACATCTTTATTAAGAACAGTGTGGCTAACTGCTGCAACTTCAATAAGCAATACCTGTGGATCCTTGGATTCCATGCTTACTTACGGCTTGCTAGGACTAGTTTCATTGCTTAGATTATTGCTGCTGGTCATAGTAGGGTGGTGCAGCACAATCACTCATGCATTGCAGCTACACACTAACTCAACACACTACTGGACTGGAATTATTGGCTATTTCCGGGGGGGGGGGATAAAACTAGGAATTTAACACATGTGACTGCACTTAGAAGCATCTCTCAAGGTCATTGTTTCTCCTGGGTTAATATATTTGACATTAAAAAAAAAAACTATGCTAACAATTGCCAGAATTAATCTCAGATTAATTACCGTGCTCCTCCTAGCAGTTCAAACTTTTTCAGATTGATATTTCTGAATAAAAATGCTGTGACTTGGTTCCTTGGAAGATGGAAATACTATTGGGAAGTTCCCTGGTGTGAAGCTATTTGAGGAATTCTCCAGTTATCATGGTTTTGCATCCCAGTGTTTGTGGGATGAAGGCTCAGCACTTATACAGAAAAGACAAATGATACAGGATCCAGAATAAGGATAGGGGATTTTAAAAGATGAGAGATGCAATAAAAGTGGAAGAAGATCGGTCATTTCTTTGCAGAGGCTCTAGAGGAGCATGGGGGATAGGGCAGCTCAGTCTGTGGTAGCAGTTGACTCTAGTCTCCAGAAAGAGAGTGCTGAATTGCTTGTGGTTTGAAGGGGCTTCCCTCATTATCCTCTGGTGCTGAGTGGGACTTGCTTTACAGCTGGAGGTAAAGACACCAGCATTTAGGAACACAGGAAGTTGCCTTATACTGAGTAAGGCTATTGGTCTATCTAGTTCAGCATTCTCAACTCTACTGGCAACAAAAACTCTTCAGAATTTCAAATAGAGTTCTTTACTAGGCCCATCCAAGAAATTTGTGGTCATCTCCCATTCAAGCACTAACTAAGCCTGATGCTGCTTATCTTCTGAAACTGGAAATCTGAAAGCTCTATGTGTGTAGAAAATAGTATTTCTACACAGAAATATTGCTTTCTGTGCTGAAAACAGTTTCCTACTTGGAAAATTCTGTTTTCTGTGCAAAAATCCCAGGGTCGGCATCTGAATTAGCAACCTGGAGAGCCAATCCATCATATGGAGTTACAGTATGATGACAAAGATGCTGTTATGCTCCTCCAAAAGTCTGAATGCCTTTAGATTCTCTGTGCACAACTAAAAGCCTGATATTGCAATGCAAATTAACAATTCATGGTGTCTAGCAAGTATTTCTCACTGCCTAGAAGGGGAAAAAAAGCATTCTCTTACCTTTTTATTTATAATTGCCTGTTATGGAAACAATATGAACAAGCTAGAAAGGAACTGATCCATCTGCCTATCACTAGCTATACAATCCATATCTATGATTAAGTAGCTAGTTACCCCCTAGTTCCTTTCTAAGTTCATGGTGTAGATGTGTCCCCCTTCTTCATGGATGAATAAAGCCTGACTGAAATGCAAAATTAAATGTCTAAGTGCCACAGTAAATAATAAAAAAAAATTACAGCCACATGCAAAGTCATTCACAACAGCTGCAGTAATTTAGAAGAGGCAGACTTTTAAAATAACATAAATTAAAAGAATGCTTTAAAGTGGTATGAAAATGTGAGCAGCATGAACAAACAAAAAATTATAATTCCTAAAGCCTTTAATATTTGATCTGGCATGTTCCTGTTGACATTCTGCCCATTTCATTTGTATTTTTCATAGTATTGTTTTCCACAATAAAATCCTCAAAATATTGCCTTAAAGGCGAAAAGTTTGAGATCCAGCTGTTCCTACAATCATCTTCATCTTTCAAACACTTAGAACATAAATTAGGTTAAAATGATTATTGTGGATTTTAGTGGGCTTGTAGAAACATGCTGTTTCTGAGTATTCCAATTAATTATGTCCCTTTGAATTTTTATAGAGCATGCTGTGGTACAAGTACCCCATATGTTCTAATTAATTGTGTTTTAAAAAGGGGAATGTGCTAACTCAAGAATTTAAGTTACATCCAGACAAATAAGAAATGGAAGGATCACAATAATGTGAGGAGAAATTTTCTGTTTATTTTATTTTTTTAGCAAAATAAGTACAAATTCCAATAATTTATTAAAAAAAAAACCCTTCCTTTTTTTTTGGTCCCATGGAGGAGAAAAATCATCATCAATGATTATGTAAAGAATCACAAATCCATTCTCACATGGCATTTTCAGATGTAAATTTTAATACTGGCTTATTTTATTACGACTTTTTTTCCCTAAAGAAAGTATACAAGTTAGACCTAGTTTCTTTTGCTAGCAACTGGCTCATATATGAGCAGGGAGTTAGAACTGGGTCTGCATGCCGTTAGTCTGTCATTCTATTTACTGTCCAATTGTGATAAAGGTGGCTAATTGCAGTTCTTTTAGCCATTTGGACTAAGAAAAAAAAATATCTATTTGTTCTACAGCAAACTTTCTACCTTCATATCTTTATCTGTTGTCATAATTCCCTTATATGAATTAGCCATCTTGGAAAATGATAGCTACAGAATTAATGTCATAGAATGGAAAAATATATTAAATCTATTAAATGTGTATCAAACATGTGCATGAAGCAAACATAACTATTAAGATTCTCAACAAATATATACTTTAATGTATGTTTATGGTGAGTTTCCAAGTGCATATGGAGTTTGTCATTATTCTCTGCTGCCTGCTGGAAATAACAATCTTTGATTGTCTATATCTTGTATGCAAGTAATATTTTTTCTCTTGTTTTAAAGACAGTGAGTTAGTTTTCAGTGACAGTTTGTGCAGCTTCAAGACTTGTTTTTGTACAATTTTTTTTTTGCATCAAAAAATCCCCCTACCTAACTGTTGCCTTTCTGCTTCCAAAACAATATTGGTTGGCTTTGTCTCTTATTGGTCAGTTAGCCAAAACTTTGGTCGATGCTGCGCATGTGTGCTTAGCTTTGCACAGAAATAGTTTGTACCAAATACAGAAAAGGGGAGGTGTTTTTCTCTTCTTCTTGAATGCTAGAAATCTCACAGGGGTTTGCAATTTTTGGATGGGCATTCTCAGAACGTGAAGATGGCCTGGTTCAATTAAAATGAAGCAACTGATGAGATTTTTTTCATATCCCTAATATAATGCCACACTATGTTGTTTCTATCTCCCTGTTGTGGTAAATGTCAATGAGGACAATTAGTTCTTAAAAGAGCATTAGTAAGATTGCACGCCCTCTCTCTCATATTAGAAACTTCTATATAAGCGTGTATAGAAGTGTTCACTATAGCAGGGCCTTGCTGAGAGCTTACTTTTCAGAATATTTCTCATTCTATTCTGTCTCCAGCATATCTCATAAGATTTGGATACACAGGGATATGCATTAGAGGGGTTGAGAATGACACCTTGCATGAGTGTCTGTCTATCTAACTCTCTTTCTCTCTATTTGAAGTTCAACACACTTTCATTTTTTCCCTTATTTCCTTTATTTCCCTTGACCAGTAGCACAGTTTAGAGATGTAATTCTTCAATAAGTTTCTTCTCAAAGGTATTGATTTGTACCATATTTACCGGTATAAGATGCACTCCATTTATACACTGGCAAATACTATTTGCTGGCGTATAAGATGCACCCATTTTCAAACACTATTTTTCAGGAAAAAAGTAAGTCTTATATGACAGCAAATACAGTAATTTCAGCAATTTTCTTCCCGCTGTGAGGAAGTCTTTGAAAACCACACAGTTTTTGAAAGCCGTTCACTAATTAGGAACTAATCTGTGCAAAAGTCACCCACATCTGTTTTGTACAGGAAACAGCATTTTCTATACAAAACTCAGCATTTTCTGCATGGAAGATAATATTTCAATAGAGATATATTAATCCCTGCTCAGAAAATGCTGTTTTCTGGGCAGAAAATGCTGCTTTCTTTACAAATCAAACATGTGCAAATTCTCTACAGAATAAATATCCGATTACAGCATTCTTTATGCAGACGATAGGCTTTTCTATATGGAAATTAATATTTCAAAGCAGAAATAATAGTTCCTACTAGAAAAATGCTACTTTGTTTTATGTGCAACTCAACTGTGGAGCAGAGAAAATGATGTAATTGGGGATATAGCAGAAAATGCTGTAACTGCTGAACTACAGCTCACATCAACTCTAGTCAACACAGCTAATAGTTAGAAATGATGAAAAGTGACATACAGAAACATTTGGAAGGTCACATATTCTCTAGCCCCGAATTGGTAGCCTTGTTAATGTGGACTGGGTGTGTGTGTGAAAAGTTTTGTTAGCAGCTACAATGTAAATCAAGTTGTCTATAGAGTGACAAATAATATATAATTGGAAACTTACATTTCTGTTCCATGTATAACTTAAATAGTGTTGGTACAAACTAATCAGAGCCTTTTGCTCATTCTCCCACATTTTAACTTCCCCAGTAATAGTCATAAGAACAGATTTTTAGAAGTAATGAGCCTTAATCTCGCAGTGCTCTGATTGAGATTAATTGGAATATTTTCAATGAATCCTTGTTAAACATAGGAAAATACGAAAATCCTTAACCACATGGTACCAATAGGAAATAACGTACTTTAAAGTTTCTCTATATCCAACACTCTTGGTCTGTTGTTGTTGTTTTTGTTGTTGTATGCCATCAAGTCATTCCTGGAGATTTAAGGAAACTCTAACGCAAACCTATAAAGGGAGTTTCTTGGCAAGATTTGTCCAGAGAAGGCTTGCCACTGCCTTCCTCTGAGGCTGAGGGAATGTGACTTGCCCAAGATCATCCACTGGGTTTCCATGGCTGAGTGCAAAGTTAATTCGTCATCTGTTAAAGTCTGAGTCCAGAACTTAAATCACTGCACCATGCTCTTTATTAAAGAAGGAAGCTAAAATAGGCTGTCAGTGCTGCTATGTGCCTCCAAGTTGACACTGACTTATGGATACACTATCAAAACATTTTCTTGGCAAGATTTATACAGAGGTGGTTTTCCACTGCCTTCCTCTCAGGCTGAGAGTGTGTGACTTGTCCAAGATCTTTCAATGGGATTCCATGGCTGATTGGGGATTTGAACCCTCGTTTCCAGAGTCCTAGTTCAACACCTAGACCACTGCACAATTCTAGGTCACTTGGTTCATAGGGATCTTTAAAGTAAGTTAATCAAGTTAATTAATTAAAAAAATCAAAGTCATCTGTTTATACGCATTCACACACACACACACACACACCCCTACTATATAAAGGTCAAAGTTTGTCTATTTGTGAGTTTGTCTGTTTGTCTGCGTCAGGCAGGTGAACACCTCCTACGATTGGCTGAGTGAGGCGAGAAGACCTCATATGACTGGCTGGCTGTGAAGATTCTATGGAATCCTGGGGCTGGCAGTTTAGGGAGGGGCCTTTAGAATTCTCAGCCGAGAGCTCTCGGGCCTCAGGCCGGTTGCCATGGAGATGAGGCTTACCATCAATAAGGATGCCAGAAAACATTTGGGAGGCATATGTGAGAAAAATTAAAGTGACATACACAACATAATTACAAGGTCTTCTTGCTTCACACAGTAGATTGTATGGGTTTTATATATGAGGAATCTTAAAGTTGAAATTCAAAACAAAAAAAATGCTTCCAGGAAAACGTAAAGCCATTGCACAAATTTAACAGAAAGCAAAAAAATCAAAAGCCAGTATATTAACATCTCCAGAAAACCTAGATTGGATTGTGGACTATTGGGAAAAGTTATAGGTACTGGAATAGGCCAATTGCTATAGAGACGATGCCTAGCAGCAAAGAAGAGGACAGTGTATTCCCACAGGAACCCAAGCTCTGTATGTTAACAACTCTGAATACAAACTCGATTAGGGAATATGGGGAAAAGTGATATATACTGGAATAGGCTGGTTGCTATGGAGACAAGGCCTAGCAGCAAGAAGGAGGACAGTGTATTCCTGCAGGAACCCAACCTCTGTATGTTAACAACTCTGAATACAGATTGGATTGGGCAATATGGGGAACAGTTTCAGGTACTGAAATAAGCCAGTTGCTATGGAGATGAGGCCTAGCAGCAAGGAGGAGCAAAGTGTATTCCCTCAGAAACCCAAACTGTGTATTCCCTCAGAAACCCAAACTGTGTATGTAAACTCTGAATATAGATGGCACTGGGAAATATGGAGAAAAGTTACAGATACTGGAGAAGACAGTTTGCTGAGTTCTTAAGAGGAAAATAAAATCCTGGGCAACGCCAGGTAAATACTCTAGTGTGTGTGTGTACGTGTGTGTGTGTGTGTGTGTGTATTTTCCAGTGTCGATTTTGTGCTAGTATACATGCATGTGTGTTGGGGTGGAGTTACCCAAACAACAGACCTGTGCATTATGAACCTAAAAACTTTATGTTTCAGCTTCTTTGTATGCTTGTGTTTGTTAAGTAACATAAAAAAACAGCAGCAGGGAACTATAAATGGGACAAAGGTAAATTGCTGAAATTAATTTGTTACATGAATTTAACAAATGTGGCTTGAAAAATTAAGTCAAACTGGCTTGAAAAAGGAGTGGTCAAAACACTAGTACATTGGTAATAATTACATAATGCAGAAGTTTTCTCACGGAGTGAGGAAACAGAGAAAGAGAAGAAATAAAATGAATGAGATGCTGGATTGAACTAAGATAAAGGAGGTTCCAGAGATTGCCACAATTGGTATTTGTGGTAGAAGTCTCATTCCAGAGGTGCATTAATAATTGAAATAAAAGCCATGCTGTTAATTAAATTTGTATGTGAAAATAAATCAGAGAGTGCTGCGTACAGACTTCAGTAAGCATATTTGTGCTGATCCTGATAATATGTAAGCCAATGAGAAAATCTCATTTCGGTGAAGTATGATTTTTTTAAAAAAGGAAATTTGGCTGCTATTGCGAAATAATTCATTGACTTAAGTGGTTCTGGTTGTTTGAAAATGGCATCCTTGTATCTGCAGTGACAAAGACGTAGGTCAATTTTTTTTTTAAGTGTTCCTCCATGTCAAGCCTAATTTTGCCCAGTTCATGGATGAGATTTCCCAAAGGAAAATTTCTGTTTGCTTGAGATATCTGTGGGAATACACTCATCATTAACACCACACTTTGTCTTATTTTTTGTCACATCAGGAGAATGTGATGTCTGCATGTGCCATTTACATAGGTTTGCTCATTAGAACAAAGTCACCTTTTCTCGGCTGAGCTGCACCCTTCTGTGTAATGAGTATCACCCAAAACAAAGGTTATCCTGATTATACGGAGTAAAATAAATGGGGCATTTTCAACATCTGCTCTGAGTAATCCTCAATAGACATTCCAGATGACACCTAGGACAACTGACTTTCAATCAAGGTCAGTAAAAGTTGGGAAAAAGGCACCACTGGTCCCAACTTCCTGTCCAAATCCAACCAAGAGCAGGTTATTTGACGACTGACACATATGCAGTTTGTTTGCTTTTGAAATATGATGTGCCTAAAAGCCACTCTAGAAACCATTACTATTTCTGTATTACATGAGAATATGAACCTTCTCCCTTCAAAAAGATATGGTTCTAAGATGGGGAAATCTGAGTTTCAGAAGGTAATGTGAAAAGAATCTATGTATCTTAGTGGGAGACATGCTGGATTTGAGACAGCAGGGCTATTAAGCTGTTAAAGAAAAGAAAGTTATTGCAAAGTTGACTGCATAAATAGAAATGTCTACATCATGCAAAATAAGAAGAAGAAGAAGAAGAAGAAGAAGAAGAAGAAGAAGAAGAAGATTTAAATTAGGAGTCTTTGCTTGCTGCACTTGCTAAGAAATTTTATATATAACCACAGTCAAATTTTACCAATCTGTTACCCTGACTTCTGGGGGTCCTGTGGGGGACACCTTAATTCGCTCCAAGTTATAAAGGTTGGGGAAATTAGCGGAGCACTGGCATTACCAAAATGAGGGGCAGAGTCACCCAGCAGGATCTTTTACCCAACTTTACGGGGTCAGGCCAAAAAAAAAAGCCAGACAAAGGTATCAAATAAATTAATTTTATAAATGAATATAGTATCATGCACCAACGCACTCACTCATGCACATAAGGTCTATTGAGAAGGAAAATAGATGAAAAATGGATAGGGTATATAGCAAAGGGAATGTAGAGGCAGTGATACTGCGCCTATCCTGAAGTCTTTGGTCCAGGAAGCGGTGAGAAGAATGCAGCTCAGCGAAGAGACAGCTGAGGGGATCACTCAACTAACAGAGTGCTCGTCTGCTAGCATGGTGGGGAGTTCTCTGAAGAGACCCTCCAAAATTAGGACTATTTATAGGGCAGACTGTACCTCGAGGGCAGGCCCTCTCCCAGGAACAACAATGGCCAAAACAAAGGAAGGAATGCCATACAATGGCAAAGTGGGTTGCAGTATTGTTTCAAGTAGGGTAGCAGACAAGTAGGGTTGCAGTATTGGTTTGTGTAGATCGACCTCACCTTATAGGATTTTTCCAGAATCAAAGTTGCTCAACTTGGGGAAAACATGCTAATCCCCTCAAGTTGGCTACTCTTGGCTGAGGATCCTTTGTTTATGTGGATGTGTGTAGCCTGAGATCTCCTTGGGCTACGTGACTTGGAATTTTTCTGGTCTTGACCTGATTTTGGTGGTTTGACCTCTTTACCTATGTGTCTGTCTGGGCAACCTCTCTGGCATGGCGGGCATATTTGATATCTAATTTATATCTCCCTGGGAAGGGGTATGCCAGTGGAGTAACAAATCCACTGCTGTTTAGTCACTTCCTTTAAAGACTTCTAGTAATGTGTTATATATGACCTTTCAGCTATAAAGAACTGCTAAAGAAAATCTTTATGCAGAAATTGTTGGGAGGGACCTTGGAGTTCAAATCATTCAGCTCCTTGTTTAGTGCAGGTTCTGCAAAGTGCAATGCAGCTAGAGAATCTCTGATAGATGGCCCACCAGCTTCTGTTTAAACCCCTTCCATTGCCTAACAACTGTTAGCATCAGAGAGATGCTGTCCAGTAATTTCTATGTACTGGTTCTAGTCCTGCCCTCTAGAGCAACAGAGGTCTTCTGGTGGGTGGGTGGCTGGGTGGGTGCGTGGGTGTTTCTCTTATTTCTTGTCTCTAACTTTATTTCACAATAAAAAGTTGCATGAAAAAATAAATACATCCTGCTAGATATCTCCCAAAACTAAAGCACTGTTTTGGAAATATTGATTTTAGGTTAGTCTTTGTGGACAAGGGTTGGAATGATATATATTAGTTCTTTTCAACTATTGACATAGGGATGGCCTGTAAATTCAATTCAGTTAGCAGTCACCAGAGAACAGCAGCAACAAAAAAGGGTTAAACAATGAATCTGTATGCCTAACTCTGGCTTCAAAGAGACAGTACAGTATACCAATTATTATGCTGCTTATTGTTTGTATTTCTCTGATCTGTAACAGGTAAGTGAAATATATTTAAGAAATCATTTGTTTTACAGAGGAAGTTGCATTGAATATTAAATGCCAGCTTTCATGTAACAGCAATACAATACTGATAGATAATTAATCTGAGGAAAAGAAAAAGCTTTTGCTTGCAGAACTTTAAGTCAATGATGATCTACATTTGTTTCAGAATGACAGCTAAATAGAGATAAGCAGTCAGCACCTTTTTTAAATCAGTAGTTTATTTCAGGAGTTTTATGTGGGATTTCCTTCTGCTTTCTCCTTTGTTTTGCTTTAATTTTTAAGTCCCGTTATTCAATTCTGGCAGTGTCTTGAGCTTTGGAAATGAAGCCCACAATCATCAAAATCTATTCAAACAACTTCTCCTCTAATCATGCATCCCACATTAAGTATTCAGGAAATATGCCTGATAGATCCTGGAGGAGTTGGGGAGGGGATCTTAAAAGTTGTCCAAACTTGCTGTGCTGATTTTCAAAATGAGCTAGCTGTGCCTATTAAATAACTGATTGCTCCAGCAAAGACTCTGTCTTTTCCTTCTCTGTGTGCTTTTCTGTATGGTTTTTCCTATAATGAGATACAAGGCTGAAAAAAGCCATCTTTCTTATTTTACTTTTCATCACGTCTTCCATTCAGCATGAACCTGAAGCCTTCCTATCAATTTTGACTCAGCACTTCTCAACAGTGGCCTAGGATCATATTGTGCAGAATGTCAATTGGTAAACAATAAGTGGGGGCAGAAATGACCTAAATAGAAAATGAGCGGAAGGAAAAGACAGAACATTCTGCTTCTTCTTCGCCAGTTCCAGAATAGATGTATCAGTCTCTTCATCTTTGTCCTTTGTTTCTTTCTTATCCTTCACCTTTTTTCTTTAATACAAATTCATTTTCAACAAGTTACTTACATTCATATAAGTACAACAAATTTCATTTTGAATACCTGGTAAACAGATGCCCTTCCTCTCAACAGAGAAGAACCATCTGTAGCCTATACCTCTGGGACACTGCTATAGACGTTTGCTCACATTTTAACTGTCATGGCTTGATTCTACCAAAGCCTTGGATTTGTAGTTTGGGAAGGCACGTCCCTGTGTTTGTAGCACCTGAGCAAGTTGTTGATGACAGCCACCATAAGACAAAGCCAACTTTACAGCCATTAACAAAAATAACAATGAAGTACTTAGGATCCTCTGTCCTTGTGGAGAGCTGCAGTAGTGCTACAGTTAAGGGCGAGGTGTATAAGAGCACTCCAGCAGAGACTTCTCAGTATTGACCAAACTACAAATCTGAGGATTCCATTAACTGCTACTTTGGAGCAAATTAACTGCTTTCTGGGGAAATCGTAGTTAAAGTGGGATCAAACAGCTTTAAGAACACAATGTAGATAGCCTCTCTATGTGATTCTTCCCTGCTTACTCAGCAGAAAGGAGGGACAAAGTCTTCCCCAGCATACTTCTGGGACAAGAACTTTCTCATCCTTCGTGGGACAAAAAAACAACCATGCTGCTTAGTGCATGCCAGTTGTGTTTTACATATTTCACACTCAGAACCAGAAAAAAAAAAAGATAAAGAAGGTATCAGTACATGGTATCTCTCTTAAAATGTTCCATGTTGGAGGTTGTGCTCTAGTCTTTTCTATTTGCTTAATTAAAAATTTACATTCATTAAGACATGACATTTTAGCTGTACCAGCTCCTTTGGGAGCACTTAGAAGATAAAATGAGCTCCTTTTATTATTATACTTAATTGTGGAAATGCTGGAATAAAACATTCTAGGTGCATTTACATTTAGATTATATCAGAATGAGATATTCCATAAAAAATAGGGAGAGACTTGCCATTTTTCAGCTGATTCTTATCATCATCTTTTAAAATATAAAGGAACAAAATAAAAAAAAAGTGGTAAAGTCTTAATTACAGCTAGTTCCAGCTATTGCAACTGTTTTCAACTTCAGATGCTTGTAAGTCTGATCATATGGGAGAACCATAGCTGGAATATTTGCAGAATAATCACCACCAGGATACCACATCTTTCTTTTTTAAGTGACAGTACGTTTCCCAAATTTTTTGTGTCTTCTTAGTAGCATTTTTTTCTGCTCATCACATATATTTTTAATGATTTCTAACCCCTTTCATTCTCTCTGTGTGTATGTATCTGTGCATGTTATTGTGTTTTAATTCCATTTTGGTTTCAGAAAGATTTCCTTTACCAGTGTCATTTCTTTCTCTTTTTCCTCTGCTTATTTTGTTCCTCACTTTTCTGTTATTTCTCTTTGTTCTGCTCTGTGCCTATTGCTGGCTTCTTCAAAAATTGTTGATAGTATTTATACTTGCAGGTACTAGGTTTGATTGAAAAAGAAAAAGGCTTCACCAGCTGGAGAACAGCAAGACATCACAATTGCGACAGATCAGAATTGCATCAGATAAGAGAAAAAAACAATACCAGAACACTGAAATGTTACTTTTTGGGACTACATTGTGGACAGGTGTTCTCAGCTTGGTCTTTTCTATATGAAATAAAAAAAGAGTAAGTTACAGATGCTGAACTCCCTCCCTCCCTCCCTCCCTCCCTCCCTCCCTCCCAATATATATGCATTAAGCTGAAGACAAGACTCCAGGAGCAGCTAGGAAGAGCTGCCTTGATGGACAGTAGAAATTGAAACCTATTTTGAATATATTTTAAAGAGTTCATTTATTTAAACATGTAAACTAGTCCTATATGGACCTAAAGTCAACTTATGCACTTTTAAATACATAAGGAAATATGTACGTCTTAAGGCAGAGAAGAAAGGAAAATGATGGTTTTCCATTTTCCTTATGGGATGATTGTAGAGAAATCAAAAGAAATGGCTGCTGCTATAAGAAGTAGCTATATATTTTTTTTTTATCTGAGAATTAGTTCTGTAAAACAGAGGTGAGCAACTGCTATAGGAGCGGGAACCATATTCCAGGTTACATATGTGATGGTTTAATTTGCTTTACAGGAATAATGATGTCAATAATTTAACTAATTGGAGGTAAATTTCCAGAAAATGAAATGGAATTTATTTTGGAACAGCATATGGATCATCCTGGGTAAACTATTTGAGTAAGAAGATTAATTTGGTGACCTAGTGTGTGGTGATTTGGGTAGTAAATTATTTACCTTATATTATTTACTGATTTCATTCTCAAAGAAACCACTGAGCAATGTGAGCAATTTTTTCCCACTGCAAGGAAGACTATTTGCAATCTGAGACTCATTATCTTCAAAATTTGCACATAGTATTTTCCCCCAACAAAAACAGTGTTTTCTTCACAGGAAACAGTATTTACTGTGCAAAAAACAGTGCCAAAAACACAAAACATTTCCTGAACATAAAATTCTGTCATTAGGGTCTCATGTACAAAATTTGCACATGATGCTGTTTTCTGCACAAAAATACCACATACAAATTTTGTGGAGAGTATGGCACCAAAAAGGTTCTTTTCAGTCCAGGACTCTTATTCTCAGGATTTCTCAAAATTCAAGAAAAACTTCCCTAGAACTTTTTTTAAAAAATGTTCATGAATATTTTTCCAGACCTGGTTTGTAGTCTATAGTATTTAAGTTCTCCTAATTAGTGCCAAATTCTGTGCATACGTGCCCTCTTTAGGCTTCTTTTTTGGTCACATGTGACTTTCCATTTTTGAACCTCATGAAATATGACAGTGAGGCTACAACCGAGTTTCAATTTCAACAGTTCCTTGGCCAGTATATAAATGATGTGGTAAAGGGATTTATCTCTGAACATTTCCTGACAGAATATTGTGTTCTGCACATTTCCTCTTTCAATTTTTCTTGCATTGTTCAATTACTTTGCAGAGGTTTGGGAAGTGGTACAATTAGGCTTTAATCCAAGAAAGCACTTAAGCACTTAGAGCAACTTCATGCAAGATGTTTTACCTGCATAGGTGTAAAACGTTATGGGGAAAATGGGTATCCCACAGTGCCTCAAAATCTGCTACACATGAATATGATTAGAAGCTGCAGTACCCTGTTTCCAAACATTATTTTACTTAAAGTAAAGCAGATAAATCATCCAGTTTTCACTGATGATCCCTACATATGTGTTCCATAAATACACACACATACCTTGAAATGATCTACTCTATCTCTGGCTAAGTAAAACATTGTGCATAATGCAGGCCACTTACCATTTCAGAATTCAATTCGCAATTAAAGGCTTCTAACATTATCTTTCAAAGGCTTAATAGTCTTAATCATCAGCAATGGTCCACCCATTAAAAAAGTGCCAAGGACACAGTGATTTGCAGCAACCCCTCCCAAGAGACTGAAGCCAGACAGACATCAAGGCCTCATGAGAGTGAACTGTCTCATGTTTTAATTCAGATTTTAAAGAACTTCAGGTAAAGTGAATTCTTAATGTGGTATAAATAGCTCCACAGTGTCATAAATGGTAAGAACAGAATTCTAGACATGAGCTAGGATAATCCCATTTATGGCATGAAGAACTATTCCCTAGCTCTTCCAGAATCATGTAGAAGTTAAGCCTTTAGAGCACCAAACAGTTGGGCCTTCATCAGCTTCCTTGGGAGACTATTTAATAATTGAACCTGACTGATATACAAGATAGTTATTATCTATATAAGATATTTGAATAATGAAATCTTGCGAAAGACTGATACATTTCACCTTCAAGAAATGAGTTTCAGTCTTCCTTCTTTCATTTTCTTTAATTTGTATGCAAGACCAGGTCCCCTGGTTTGTCAGTTTATTAAGGTTTTCTGCAAAGCTTGGAAAGAGTGAGAGTTTCTCCAAGAATTCCCATGAAATGTCAGAAAAATCAAATGTGTGTCAACTCAAGCTGAAACAGAAAGGGGCATTCACTTGAAAATTTCCTCACAAAACTTTGGTGGAAAATATGCCCTATCCTTCTTCATTGTATTGAACCTTTTCTTTTAGAGAATATTCTATACGCTTTCCTAACTCTCAGGAAAAAAAAAATTGGCTCAGTCAAATGTCTCAGGAAACAATCACTTTCTGCACATGTAGTTTGTCAAATGGATTTGACCTAGAGGATTTTATTTCCTGGAGACAAGAATAATGATTCTTCAAGGTCTATTCATGGCACCTGTTACTACCAGTCAATTTTTCTTTCTCTTACTACAATGTTCAGTTATGCCTCCTTCTGGCTCTTCTGTTCCTAACACCATCTCCATCAAGTCTTAAAACTGGCTGTCATTTGTGTAATGTGTGAAGTAAACTCCATCTTCTGTTGTCCACTGAACAATGCAGTTATGTTGTATAAAGTTTAAGCCACAGTGAACATTACTCTTAAGTCCAATAAAATTAACTTGATCATCTAGAAATGCAGCTTTTTGAAAGAATGAAGGGGAATGTTTGGATCCAGCTATAATAGATGTCAGAAATAGGTTTTAATTAAAATGCAAGTGTGAAAACATTCATTCCAATTAGATAAGCAGACCCATTGCTCTGGGAGTTAGAAGATTAGGTTCCTAAACTAGAGAATAATGCTTCTGGGCAGTCTTGGTTCCCAGCACACATCTCCCTTTTTGATATGTACTTACTTAGGTGTGGACACCCCCATATTTCTACCAAAGGAATACTCAAGACAGTGGGCAGAACTGAAAATTATAATAATATATTTATGTCTAAATGTATTTCTAAAAACAGCTGCAAGAAATCTACAGCACATATAAAATAGAAAAATATAAACACACTGGTAAACAGATATACATGTATTGTTAGGGAGATACTGGTTTCTTTTTAAAAAAAATTGAAATAGAACAGTCTTAAGAATCTGCTTAACTGTAGATTAAAAAAGGAAGCTGAATGAATCTTCCTGGCTGTTGTATAATTAAACATGGTATCTTGAGAAGGCCTTCTCTCTCACCAGTCACCAATCTCACCTTGACCTTGGCTAGCTGTGCCTGAGGAAGATTGAACTCAGACAACAACAAAAGATTACAGGCAAGTGAAATCTACATGTGAGAAACCAGTTCCTGAGATTTGATGGTCCCAGGCTGTTAAGGGCTTTTAAGGTCAGTTAACATCTGAAACTGAGCTTGGAAACAAACCATAAAATATTCTTAATATGATCATCCTTTCATCCTCGGGAAAAAAAAAGTCTACTGCATTCCAAACAAATGAAATTTTTAGTCTGATTTTATGGAAAGCCCTGCATAAAGTGTGCAACAGTAATTTTTGAGAGATTAGACCATCTCTGGGTTAGAGCATGAATGAGAGAAGTTAGGACTAATTTTTCATGAAAAAAGTGCAGCTGGAATACCAGCTGGAATTGCTAAAACTTAATGTTGTCCACCAATGACTGCAATCCAAGGGCTAGGACAGAGCTCCAGCTCTTGCAGACTGTTAACCTCTTGCTTCGTGAGAAGAGTAATCTTGTGCAAAACTGACACTTACTATAGTGGTCTTCAATCTGTGATCCACCAGATGCTTTGGACTTTAAACCCCAAGTATTCTTGACCATCAGTCATGTTAACTGGGCTCTCTGCAAGTTGGGTCCAAAACATATGGAGAACCAGATATGAAAAATCATTTATATTGGATCATCAATGTAAGCAATGCACAGTACAGTGGCCTCTGCACTTCCAAGAGGCTTTGGGTCGGAAAACCCATGTGAAAGTGGGAAAACTATGAATAACTCCCCTTGTGCTCATGCTCATTCCCTTCCAGGGCTCCCTCATCTTATTCCCTTGCCTTTTAGCCCCGTGTACCTGCCCTCCTTCTCTGTGCCCAGGCAAAAGGCAAGGGAAGGGAAGGGGGAGGTGCACATGCCTCTCTTCCATTCCCTTGTCCTTTCTCTGGGTGTGCCAGTCTTCCTTCTCTGTGCCTGGGCAAAAGACAAGAGAAATCCCCCCATTTCCCTGCCTTTTGCCCAGGTGCAGAGAAAGAAGGCACACACACTGGAGCAAAAGGCAAAGGAATGGGAGGAAAGGCATGGGCCTACCTTCCTTCTCCATGCATGATGCTCCCCTCCCATACCCTTGCCTTTTACCTAAGTGCAGAGAAGGAAGGCAGATGTGCCCAGGAAAAAGATAAGAAAAGTGGGGAGAGCTGTGCATGCCTGTGCCTTGTTCCCTTACCTTTTGCCCAAGCACAGAGAAGGAATGCATATGTTCTGGGGGCAAAAGGCAAGGAAATGTCAGAGGGAAGGCACACACACACCTCACAAATAATCAAATTCACAAAGGTTAAAGCCTCAAATGTAGATGAAGGTTGTACTTCTGTTTCGGCAGAGTTCTCCTTTCCTGACCTTCCTCCAATTGAGTATTTCCCAGCTAGTGGGTTCTTCTCCCTGGGAATCAGAGTGATAACCACCATAGTACCGACAACAATATTAAATTACATGAAGTTGTGAAAACTGAACAGTGAAGAAAGCTGATAGGAAGAAAATCAATTCATTTGAAATGCGGTGTTGGAGAAGAGTTCTACAGATATCCTGGACCGCTAAAAAAAGAAACAAACAAATGAATGGCTCCTAGAGCAAATCAAGGCTGTGGTGTCTTCTTCCCCTACTTCCTGCCCTACTGAAACGATCTCTCCCTTCCTTTATCCAATTCTTCTGCCTATGCTTCTGCCTTATATAGCCCATTTGGTGAACTGCTCCATCTCAAGGGATATCTTCCTGGGCTGCTTAAGCATGCCATTTTCTGTCCTCTATTAAAGAATCCCATCTCTGGATCCTTCACTTTGCACTATCATCCTGTGTCTCTTCTCTCATTTCTTTTAAATGCTGTGGAGAGAGCTGCCCTTTCCCAGGTGATGCCTTACCTGACATACACATGATTTTCCTGACTCATTTCAATTAGGGCTTCATAGAATCATAGAATCATAAAAATGTAGAGTTGGAAGAGACCACATGGGCCATCCAGTCCAACCCCCTGCCATGCAGGAACACCCTCAAAGCACTCCCGACAGATGGCCATCCAGCCTCTGCTTAAAAACCTCCAAAGAAGGAGACTCCACCACACTCCGAGGCAGCATATTCCACTGCCGGACAGCCCTGACTGTCAGGAAGTTCTTCCTGAGGTTCAGGTGGAATCTCCTTTCCTGCAGCTTGAATCCATTGCTCCTTGTCCTGGTCTCTGGAGCGGCAGAAAACAAGCCCTTTCCTTCCTCTACATGGCATCCCTTCAAATATTTAAACATGGCTAATGTCCCCTCTTAACCTTCTCTTCTGCAGATTAAACATACCCAGCTCTCTAACTCTGTCCTCATAGGGCATGTCTTCCAGGCCTCTCAACATTTTGGTTGCCCTCCTCTGGACCTGCTCTAGTCTGACCATGTCCTTCTTGAATTGGGGTGCCCAGAACTGGACACAGGATTCAAGATGAGGTCTAACCAAAGCAGAGTAGAGTGGTACCAGTACCTCCCTCGATCTAGACACCATACTCCTATTGATGCAGCCGAGAATTGCACTGGCTTTCTTGGCTGCCGCATCACACTGCTGACTCATGTTCAGCTTGTGGTCTATTAAAACTCCTAGATCCCTTTCACACGTACTGCTATCCAGCCACGTGTCCCCCATCCTATATTTCTGTATTCCATTTTTTCTACCTAAGTGTAGGACCTTACACTTCTCTCTGTTGAATTTCATTTTGTTAGCTTTGGCCCAGCTCTCCAATCTATCCAGGTCATTTTGAATTTTGATCCTGTCCTCTGCCGTATTAGCAACCCCTCCCAATTTGGTGTCATCTGCAAATTTGATGAGCATGTCCTCTATTCCTTCATCTAAGTCATTGATGAAGATATTGAACAGCACTGGGCCCAGGACAGAACCCTGTGGCACCCCGCTAGTCACTTCTCTCCAGGATGAAAAGCAGCCATTCATGATCACCCTTTGGGAACGATCAGTCAACCAGTTACAGATCCAACTAACAGTAGCCCTGTCCAGCCTGCATTTCACTAGCTTCTTTGCAAGAATGTCATGGGGAACTTTGTCAAAGGCCTTACTGAAATAGAGATATGCTACATCCACAGCATTCCCTTCATCTATCAAGCTAGTAACTCTATCATAAAAAGAGATAAGATTAGTCTGGCATGACTTCTTTTTGAGAAATCCATGTTGACTTCTCGTGATTACCGCGTTGCTTTCTAAGTGATTACAAACTGACTGCTTAATGATCTGCTCCAGAATCTTTCCGGGTACTGACGTCAGGCTGACTGGGCGATAATTATTTGGGTCCTCTTTTTTTCCCTTCTCCAAGATGGGGACAACATTTGCCCTCTTCCAGTCTGCTGGAACTTCTCCTGTCCTCCAAGATTTCTCAAAGATTATAGCAAGCGGTTCCGAAATGACCTCTGCCAGTTCTTTTAATATCCTAGGATGCAATTCATCTGGCCCTGGAGACTTGAATTCATCCAGTGTGGCCAGGTATTCCTGTACCACTTCTCTACCTATTATGTGCCGCATTTCCCCTGCTTCCTCACCTGCTCCCCAACTGCCAGGTGGAGTGCTTGTATCCTTCCGGGAAATAACTGAGGCAAAAAAGGTGTTAAGTAGTTCTGACTTTTCTCTTCCCCCTGTTAGTAATTCGCCATCTTCTCTGCGCAGCGACCCTATCGTCTCCTTCTTTTTCCTTTTGCTACGGACATATTTAAAAAAGCCCTTTTTATTGTTTTTGATGTCTCTGGCAGCCTAAGTTCATTCTTTGCTTTAGCATTTCTGACCTCCTCCCTACATCTCCTAGCTACTTGCTTAAACTCTTATTTGGTGGTTTCCCCCTTCTTCCATTTCCTGTACATGTTTGTCTTAACACTTAGCTCAACTGAGAGTTCTTTAGTCAACCATTCTGGTTTCTTCAGATGCCTTCCATTTTTCCTCCTTATTGGCACAGTTTTAGACTGTGCCTTCAGTATCTCCCTTTTAAGGAACTCCCATGCCTCCTGAACTCCTTTCCCTTTCACTGTTCTTGACCACTGAATTCCAGCCAGCAGCTCCCTAAGTTTACAGAAGTCCGCTTTTTTAAAATCTAAGATGAGTGTCTGGCTACATTTATCTTCTCCTTCCCACTGAATGCCAAATTCCAATAGGGCATGGTCACTCCCCCCTAAAGATCCAACCACTTCTACCTCATTAACAAGGTCATCCTTGTTGGTCAGGATCAGATCTACAATATTTGATCCCCTTGTGGCTTCTTCCACCTTCTGGACCATGAAATTGTCTGCAAGACAAGCAAGAAACTTGCTGGACCTTGCTGTCTTGGCAGAGTTTGACTGCCAACATATATCCGGGTAATTGAAATCTCCTATTATTACGGTATCTCTCCTTTTTGAATGTGCAGTCATTTGGTTGAGGAAGGCATCATCAAAGTCCTCAGTCTGGGTTGGAGGTCTGTAGTAAACCCCCACCAGAATATCCCTATTGTTTCTTGCTCCCTTAATTCTTACCCAGATGCTCTCGACCTGGCTTTCTGGGTTTAAGTCACGGATCTCTTCACAGGTGAAAACATCCTTGACATACAAGGCTATTCCTCCTCCTTTCTTGTCTGGTCTATTTTTACAATATAGGCTATACCCCTCTGTTCCTACATTCCAATCATGAGACTCATCCCACCAGGTCTCAGTGATGCCTATCAAATCGTATTTATTTTGTTGTACTAGGAGTTCAAGTTCATCTTGCTTGTTTCCCATACTCCGTGCATTAGTGTAGAGATACTTACGTCCCTGTGCCCTTCCTGCAAGTCCTGTACTATAGTTTCTACTCCTCCCGCCACTGGCTGCTTGTACTACTTGTCCAATATCATTTGGGCCTTTTCCCCCTGCGCTCACCGAGTCCTGGCCATTCATACAGGTCATTCCACCAAAATGGGCTTGACTAATGTAGTGAAAGATATTCTGATGACAAAGGCACAGTGTCAAACTTCTGTGTTGATTCTGTTGGATCTTTCTGCAGCCTTTGAACCATCATATCCCACTATTACTGTTGGGATCATTGAGAATAACAGAGAATGCTCTGTCCTGGTTTAAATCTTCTTTGTGTGATCATTCTTCTTCTATTTCATTTTGGGGTTCTATGTCAAAAGCTTTCCCTGTAATGGTAGGGGTGCCACAAGGATCAGTCTTGGGTCCTCTTCTTTTTTCATTATATACACTCCCCCTAGATTTCTTATTTCTGAGTTGAGTTTTCAGCATGACATTTATGCAGATAACACTCAGATTCTTCAGAGTTTTAAATCAGTTGATGCCACTATGTGGAAGTCAGTGATGTACTGCCTGTCTAAGCTGAACATAGACAAAACAGAGATCTTGGTGTTTCAGCCTGGCCATCCCATAGCCCCTGTCCCATGCTCTCCACTAGATTTACAGAGTTGCACAGTAGCTCCTGTCTTGGTTGCCAGGAACCCCGGAGTCCTGCTGGATGATTGCCAATCTCTCTGCCCCTTTATCAGAGCAATAGCAAAGGCGTGTAATTTCCACCTTTTGAACATCCACAGGATCCAGAGGTTCCTGACTGTCGAGACTGCTCATCTGCTTGTCCAGCCCTTGGTGATCTCACATCTGGATTACTGTTAACAGCTTACTGGCAGCTTTCCCTTCCTGCTCCCTTCTTTTTCTGATTTTGTTCAGAACAATACTGTCTAGGTTGTTTTAAATCTCCCTAAACAGTCCCTGTTTTTTCTCCTTGTAAATCCCTTCACTGACTACCAGTTTGGGCCAGGGCCTGTTCCAGCCTTTGGTTCTAGTATTCAAGCCATTCTGTTCTAACTTCCCTCAGTACCTAACAGCTCAGATAGTACAGTATGCTCTACCCAGGAATTTAAGATCTACAAGCAAAGGATTACTACTTGTTCCACTAACACACCCAGCTCTGTCAAGGCTGCGAGCCTTTCAAAATCTGTTCCACGTTTGTGGAACACTCTGCCTTTGGACTTCCAGCTGGAGTAGGATTTCACCTGTTATTATAAAGGGTTCTATAAAGTCACTGAGTTGTGTTTAAGATGCTGAGATGTGTAGTGACCGGTAGACTGTTGGGGATTTCATTCCATGTGTTACTATGGTGTTATGGTTATTGTCTGTGTCCCTCACTGTATATGTTTATGTTCCACCCTTTGATGAAA
Organism: Cyclura pinguis; assembly: GCA_030412105.1. NCBI lineage: Eukaryota > Metazoa > Chordata > Lepidosauria > Squamata > Iguanidae > Cyclura > Cyclura pinguis. Next base: position 241,555,150 of record CM059599.1, on the reverse strand, counting down.
AAGGTATTATAAATAAATTTTGTTTTTTGTGCCGCCATCATCACCATCATCATCATCATCATCATCATCATGATGTTGTACTTTGGCCATATCTGGTTCTCTCATCCGTAGGGCCACCATAAGTCAAAGTTGACTTGACAGCAGTTAACAAAAAAATCTGAGAGATCCAGAAAGAACCATAGGTTAATTTTCACTTGCCTATCTCCAAATGCAGGTCATTCACACCTTAGACAATCCTGTGAGAAACCAGACTCAAATCTATTTAAATGGATCCAAATCAGCCCAGATCTAAGAGAACATGGATCAGATTTGCTACCATACCTTTCAGGAACTTGCCCCCAAGTGCTCAGCTTGATATGGAGATTATAGTTATTTAGATAACTATTTACCAACTTTAAAGGAGATTGTTCTTCTTTTCAACAATTATTGCCTCCCTGATAAATTCATGAACAGCAAATCCCAATTAAAACATCATTAAAACTTTTTATACCACAGTACAGTATGTAGCTTCACTGTAATAAAAGAAATATAAAATAAAGGATGGTAAGATGTATATTTTGAATAGATTTTGACCTGATTGTGCTATTTCATTTGAGTTATTTACATGGAATGACAATGCTCTATTACCCTTTGTAAGAAGAGTGAAAACTTCTTGAGATACCAGTGGTATTAACTAGTAACAAGCAATTCTAGGCATTTCACTGAATAGCCTTGTGGGTAGGTGTTGAGGAAAACCAGCACTGCTTTTTACACCTCTAAGCAAGCAATTTAAAATGAGAAGGTGTTTGTGCATTCAACATACATACAGAAAGAGATAGACTCTTTAATATGCACAGCATAGCAGAAAAATTTAAGTGTTTCTGCCTCATCATTTGGAGGAGGTGAGGACGGGAGGAGGAAGGAGAGGTAAGAAGAACACAACTACACGGATAAAATTCTTCTTCTCCATGTTTTTGATTCTAACACTCTTAGTTTTTTAAAATGTATAAAAAATGTGCCCCTCCTACCCATAGGTGGGAAATACAATAGCAAATACCAAGTCAACTCTCCTATGCTGATACATACATACATTAAAAAGAGGAAGTATGCAAGGAGGAAGGAAGAAGTCTAATGTTTGATAGATAACGCTGGAACTGTGCAAGTATTCTTATTTCAAAGCTACTGTTCAATATAAGAGAAGTGCTAAATTTCAAACTAACGTCATTATTCCAGGCTGAGGCAATGTGTTTGCCCCATACAAATGCTAAAATCCCCTAACACCAGCCAGCTTTTATGTTGTGAAAAGCCTCTGGTATCACGCTGTGCTAAATTATACGTAGTGACTAAAAAATTACAGCATTATGATTCCAGACTGACATGTCTGGTTTGAGCATTGATTACAAACTGCATTGTGGGTAAAAGACAGAAAACTCTCTTACATACAAGGAGTTTTGATCAGCTTTTGAAGCAGATATTTTGAAGTTTTCCCCCTTTTCCCATCCCTACTGGCCACAAAATAAAACTTGCACACCAACTCCCTCTGACATACCTTGCAAGCCACACTGAGCTTCTGCTTGCTCTGTTTAATTTGGATTTAGAGATTCCACAATTCTTTCAGCTCTGAGCAATATTTCCGCATTTGTTCTTGTCTGACCTGATTTTTGTTTCCACATTTCCCCTCAAGTCTCAAAGGAAAGCTAAAAATGTCAATAAAAATTAAGTTTTGCCCAATATGAATCCCTACATTCCTTTAAGCTGTTCACCTACCTCATTCCTGTAACAATTAAAAGCAGCAATTTGTCATAGTTCTAACTTGAGACAGACAATTTTGGGTAGCTGATTGGGAAAAAAGATGATGCATCCTTTTGCAATACTCACAGAACAATAGCTGAAGCACAAAACATATGGTTTGGTTTAATAAATATTCATCTTAATAGCTTGCCTGATTCCAGCTGTGAACTCTGTACTTTAGAAGACAGCTACTCACATAATCTGGAGCATCACTTTTCTACCCTCTTATGTGTTTCAGTAACCTTACACTAAGGATGCCCTGACCCTGGAAGAAAATTGGCAAGCCTGTGTGTAAATATACTAGTTCCTTGTTTCGCCTAGGCAAAGTGAAGTGTCCACGTTCAGTAGTAGCTGCTGGGTTGTGTAGCGGGGAGTAGAGAAGACACCCCCAACCTCGATTCTAAAAATCTGGGCCATTTTCTTCTATTACTGGTGGTAGCTGTGTATGTTACCTTCTCTGTACCCCTGACATGGCAGACATGTTGTTAAAACATATAATATGTGAGTTTTGTGAGTTTTCTTTAAAAAAATTGTACCACATATCGCTTGAGCTACTTTGTTTTGATATATATTGCAAGCTGCTCTGAGTCCTGTTGCGGGAGGAACGTGTGATGGAAACCAAATCTACTATATAAAAGTCAATGTTTGTCTGTGAGTCTGTCTGTCTGTCTGTCTGTGTCAGGCAGGCGAAGACCTCACACGATTGGCTGTTGAGGCGAGAAGACCTCATATGATTGGTTGGCTGTGTAGATTCTGTGGAATTCTGGGGTTGGCAGTTCAGAGATGGGCCTTTCGAATTCTCAGGCAGAGAGCTCTCAGTAGGCCAGTTGCTATGGAGATGAGGCCTAACAGGCAAGGATGAGGACACTGTATTTCCCCCAGGAACCCAAACTCCATATATAAACAACTCTGAATGCAGATTGGATTGGGAAATATGGGGAAAAGTTACAGGTACGGGACAAAGTAGTTTGAGGAATTACAGACACAGGATCTCAAACCTGTGTATTTCAACTCTAGCCAATTCCTAAAGTAAGGTAAGGTAATTCCTAAGATATTTCTAACAAGTGTTACCTATGAGAAAATAAAATCCCAGGCAACACCGGGTAAATACGCTAGTAAACAGATAAATATGGAATGGAAACAGGTGCCATTTTGTCTTTTGTCTCAGGAACCAAATGTTGTGACTGGTCATGTTGCATATTGCTGAATACTGTCAAAATCCTTTGTGGCTAAACATCTACCATAGAAAATGTGTGATTCGAAGAGATTTAGTGAATGATTATCTCAGTTCTTACTTTAAAAAAAAAACCCTACTAAGTAAACTGAAAAATCTGATGGAACAAATGATGTACTGACATATCCTTCATCTGTTTTCATCTTTAACCTGCCTCTGTTTCTATATGGTTCATGCTCTCCCTCTTCATCTGAATATTCACATACTCATCTTTCTATTCTGAAAACTACATTGATATCTCCTCTTGACAAAAATGAATTAATTATGGGAAGACTGTTATTGTTGTTAATTGCCATCAAGTTCCTGAGAAACTTCCAAGCTACCCTGTTATCAACAGCTGTGATCAGGTCTTGCACATTCGTTATCACCACTGCCATCAAGCCTTAGCTGTTTATTTGCCATATTACTATAGCATGTTGTACTGAACAACAGAGTTTGATAGAACTGTGATGAGTTTTTTTCCAAGATTTTAATAATTTGATAACTGTTTTCATTTTTGTTGCAAGAAAAATACTGAGACATTCTCCGATAATGTCTTCAAATGTTTATTTTCTCATACTGATGAATGAAATACTATATAAGGCTGTTCAAGTAAGTGGTTACTGGGCTTTTAATCAGCCACATGATCCTTAAAAGGCACAGATCCAGATTAGGTCGATTTACACTAGCATAGATTGACTTGGGAGTTACTTTCAGCATCCAAGATAGCCTTTCTTATTTATTCTCTGTATATCTATACACATAGGCATATCTGTATTTGTGTAAATGTTTACTTAGCAAGTCTGTCTTTTGTCATATCCAATGATAAAGTAGCCTAAAACATCCTAATGAAAAGTATCCATACTAGCTGGGACATTATTGATGTGTACTCAAAGAATCATAGAGTTGGAGGAGATCAAACAGCCATCAAATCCAACCCCCTGCCATGCAGAATACACAGTCAAAGCATTCCCAAGAGATGGCCATCCAGCCGTTGTTGTTGTTGTTTTATAAAGAACCTCCAAAAAGGAAATACTACCACAATCAGAGGCAGTATATTCCATTGTTGAACTGCTCTTACTATCAGCAGGTTCTTCCTAATGTTTAGATGGAATCTCTTTTCCTGAAGTTTGAAGCCATTGCTCTGTGTCCTAGTCTCTGAAGCAGCAGAAAACAAGCTTGCTCCATCTTTCATATGATGCCCCTTCAAATATTTAAACATGGCTATCATGTCATCTCTTAACCTTCCCTTCTTCAGGCTAAACATACCAAATTCCCTGAACCACTTCTCACAGGGTATGGTTTCCATGTCTTTTACAATTTTGGTTGCTCCCCTCTGGTTGCATTCCAGCCTGTCAACATGCTTCTTGAATTGTGGTGCCCAGAACTGGACACAGTATTCCAGGTGAGGTCTGACTAAAGCAGAATAGAGATGTACTATTACTTTCTTTTAACTAGACATTATACTCCTATTGATGCATCCTAAAATCACATTGACTTTTTTAGTTGCTGCATCACACTGCCGATTCATGTTCAGGTTATGGTCTATTAAGACTCTTAGATCCCTTTCGCATGTACTGTGGTGAAGCCAGCTGTCACCTATCTTGAATCTCTGCATTTCATTTTTTTCTGCCCAGGCGCAGTATCTTACACTTCTCACTGCTGAAATTCATTTCATTAGCTTTGGCCCAGCTCTCTAATCTGTTAAGATCATTCTGAATTCTGATCCTGTCCTCTGAGATATTAACCCCATCTCTTAATTTCGTGCCATCTGCAAATTTGGTAAGTGTGCATTCTATTCCATCATCCAACTCACTGACAAAGATGTTGAATAGCACTGGGCCCAGGACAGAATCCTGTGCACCCCACTAATCATTTCTCTCCAGGATGACGAGAAGCCATTGATGAGCACCCTTTTGGTTTAGTTGGTCAACCAGTTACAAATCCATATTACAGTAGCATTGTTTAGCCCATGTTTTATTAGCTTGTTTTCAAGAATATCACGAAGGATTTTCTCAAATGTCTTACTGAAGTTAATATATGCTATATCCACAGCATTCCCTTCACCTACCAACCTTGTAACTCTATTAAAAAAAAAAAGATAAAATTAGTCTGGCATGACTTGTTTTTGAGAAACCTACATTGACTTTTAGTGACCATGGCATTTCTAAGTGCTTACAGACTGAATTTTTAATGATCTGCTTGAGAATTTTCTTCCTGTTATTGATGTCAGGCTGACTGGGTGATAAATGTTTAGGTCCTCATTTTGTCCCCTTTTGAAAATGAGTACAATATTTGCTCTCCTCCTGTCAGTTGGCACTTCTCCCATTCTCCATGAATTCTCAAATATCATGGCCAGTGGTTCTGAAATTACTTTTGCCACTTCTTTTAATACCCTTGGATGTAGTTCATCTGACCTTGTAGACTTGAATTCATTTAGAGTAGCCAGGTGTTCCTGTACTACCTCTTTACCTATTCTGTACTGTATTTTCCCTACCATATCACCTGCTCCATTTTCACAAGGTTGAGCACTATTTTCTTTTGGGAGAAGACTGAGGCAAAGAAGGTGTTGAGTAGTTCTGCCTTTTCTCTATTCCCTGTTAGCATTTCACCTTCTTCTACCAATTCCATCAGCAGTTTTTTATTTTTCATGTTTGTGCTGCATTTTCCCTTTCATCAGAGTCTTACTGCAAATAGTTTCACTTAATAAGACCCTATTATTATTGTAAGATTTTTCCTGGAAAAAGTTATAGGCTCAATAACCTATCTCTTGTATAGTATCATCATTCAACACAGTTCTGAAGTCAGTCCTAAACTGCTTTGGCTGATGTGAAGCACAAAAGTTCTGACAAGTTCTGTCTTTTCAAATGATTTTCATCAAATGATTTTCAAATCTACTATATAAAAGTCAATGTTTGTCTGTGAGTTTCTTAGTTTGTCTGTTTGTCTGCATCAGGCAGGTGAAGACCTCGTATGATTGGCTGAGTGAGGCGAGAGGCCTCATAAGATTGGCTGGCTGTGAAGATTCTATGGAATCCTGGGGTTGGCAGTCTAGGGAGGGGCCTTTAGAATTCTCAGCAGAGAATCCTTGGGCCTGAGGTTTGTTGCTATGGAGATGAGGCCTACCATCAATAAGGACACCAGAAAACATTTGGGAAGCATATGTGAGAAAAATTAAAGTGACATACACAACATAGGCCCTTTTCGCATGGTGTTTTTGAAGCGAAAGGGCCCCTTGAGCATCGTGTAAATGTGACGAGCGGTCTGCATGACGCACTCACATTTACGCGACGCTCAAGAGCCTGACACGGACCGTGCACGCATCTTTTCATTTTCGGCTCAAAGCCAAAAATGCTGCGCACTTGCGCATCGCTCCGGGGCCTTGTGCGCACTTACCTGCTGTGCGAAGCCTCCTGAGCCGCACCAGTTATGCTTCCTACCCCAGCGCAGCCTCTAACTTCCAGGCTGCACTGCAGAAGGAAGAGGCGGGGTGTTCCCACTACAAGGAAGGAGCTGCGGAGCCGAAGCAGGAAGGATGCGACAGGATTCCTCCCAGGCCTTCTTGCGCTAAAACCCCAACCCAGCAGCGCAAAAAGGTAAGGTGCGAAAAGGGTCATAGTTACAAGGTCTTCTTGCCTCACACAGTAGATTGTATGGGTTCCATACGTGAGGAATCTTAAAATTGAAATTCAAAACAAAAAATGCTTCCAGAAAAATGTAAAGCCATTGAACAAATTCAACAGAAAGCAAAAAAAAAAATCAAAATCAACGTCACCAGCCAACACAGATTGGATTAGGGACTATGGGGAAAAGTTACAGGTACTGGAGAAGACAATTTGGTGAGTTCTTAAGAGGAAAATAAAATCTCAAGCCATGCCTGGCAAATACACAACTGATTTCATAAAAATAATAAAAATCTCAGTGAAATTATCTTTTCATTTTCCTTGCTGCCTTGCCCTGTAATGTTTTTGCATCACAGAAGTGATATTTAAAGCCTCCTCCATGCAGATCTAATATGAAATTATTCTTCAAGTGTAGGTCAAGAGCCATTGTCACGGACAGAAATGTTGCTAGTCCACTTCTTGCCCTCTTGAGATGTGAAAAAAAAATCTACAAAGGCCATATTCAGTTGTACATGTTAAGTGTCCAAATCCGATCAGGAACAAGGCTACCTGCTATCAACTCTCATATAGAACTTCCAGCTGCAGAGGAAGTACCACAGAGCACTAGGCGTTGAGACAAGCAGTAAACAACCTTCAAAACCATGCAAACTTTCCAGAAGGATCTAGCTGGTGGTGGACATTGTTCATAAGAGCAAAAAGATTTCATTTTATTTTATCTTGTTTTACATGGTAACACTGCTGCAATCTTCTTCATTTTAGGAATTTTGTTCACAGAACAATTTTAGTCTGTAGGGTTCTTACAATTTGACAAAAGCATGATTCATCAAAAGCCACATGCCACAGAGGGAGGCATTCACGGTACCAATATTATCAGATTTTCTATTTCTCTGCAGACCCTATAGTGCATTGTGGTGCCACCCTGCTTTTAGCTGGTCAGAGACTGAGCAAAAATGATGGACCAAAAATGAGAAAGCTGAAAATAGATAGGTAGATTGAAAAGGAGTAGGCTGGAGGTAACTCAAAGGATCAGAAAGGGTGAATAGGAACTGAAAAGGCCTGCTCAGGGAAAGAATATTTAACCATAAAGCAACAGGATTTAAGACCATGGAAGAACTCATTGGATCTCCAGTGATCTTCCTCTGGGACTATACTGCTGGAAAAAAGTCTATGAGAAGCAAAACAGTGATGTTTACAGCTGAGGGTTCAAGTTGGAAATAAATGAATGAGTGCCAGGGTGCTGAAAAGATGGTGCATGATGCTGTGAATATAAGTATTATATTATTTTGTTTAGGGCACCAAAATGACCATGATGGACCTAAGTGATTGCCTTTAAATTTCACTTGTTGCTCCCCCACCCGTTTTTTTTTTTTTTTTTTTCATTAGCAGGTTCACTTATGCCATGCTTTCCACATATAACCTAGATATTCCACATTTTATTTACATTCTTTAAGCAAAATATCATGTCAGGTTTTTTCTTCATTTTAAGCTTGGTTAGGTCTCTGCAGAAGTCTTTTTTTTTCTTGCCATACTCATTCAGTTCTTCGGCCTGGCAGAATCTCTTTTGAGAAATCACAGATGTCTCTGACTCTTATCACATATGATTATGAGAAAAGGAAAGTAATAACAATTCATCTTCGAAATAATAGTATACTCCTATAAGATCTAGACACTAGGAATATTTCAAGCAGCCTTTAAAATATCCATGTTTCCAAAATCATGCAAACAAAACAACCATAATAAAAAACAATGCTATGACTGCCATTTCTACAAATCAGTGACGTTGATACAGCTACCTCTAAAACACATTTTCCAGTTACAATGGGCAACCCATGCTTATTTCATGCCTTCTCTAGCAACAATGGAAATAAATGACTCAAAAGAAGCCAGTACTGACATGGACCTCCCTCTACAATGGGAAGGTGGAAAGCAATTTTCTTTGTAGATTTTTCCCTTTTAAAAATAAATTTAATAGAAGCACCATGTTAAAAGAATATACTTTGTCTGAATATAGTGCAATTCCCACTGAAAAAGAAATTCAATGAACTGAAAAATAAGTCAACGAGAAGTATTCTACTTGAAAGAATTCACTGAACAGTAATTCTGCTACTGAAAAAAAAAATCTCCATAAAACACAGCTTTTTGCTCCATTAACCCTTATTGAGCTTTTTTTTTAAAAAAGGATTACAATGTAATTATCAGAAAACCACCTTCACAACAAAGAAATACTGGGAGAAATGGGCAAATACTGTGAATGAAGAGATGAAGGATTTGTTTTTTCCCTTCATGCAAGTCAAATATTTTGCATATAACTGTAGCTTTGAGAGTGTGGCTTTTAGACAGGTACTTTCAAATATAACTGCTCCATTATGGAAAAACAGTGTAGCAATACAGGTGATATAACATATTTGAGACAGTAGTTCTGTGCACTTTTAAAATAACTTGTTATTGACCAATTTAAATAACATATTAAATAGTCATGTTAGTACTGCATTTTATCTCCCGTCCTGAAAAACCTTTCAAAAGCAAGTTAAATTTGATTCATGAATTCTCTACTATACAATCAAATCATGACACACCAAGATTTCTTTAATATAGTATGTGTATATACATATGTTTCAGCACAATTTTGTGCATGTTCACTCAGACATATGTCATTCTATATTAAATGAGTGTATTTACATAGGATGACAGGTTTGAATGTAAATAAGCAAACACTTAACACATCCATTTAACTTATGTTGCCTGCAGTATGCAAAATATAGTGTTGCATGGTAACATGATGCATTGTTAAGCAGTCTAATTGTCAGTCCAATGGGGAGAAGAAATGATGTATATATGAAAGATGAAACACTGAGGGAAATTTCCCCATTCTTTCTACAAAATAAAGAGTACAAACAAGATCATTATACATGTACTAGAATAGTAATGCAAATTTTCCAGAATGAATCTAATGCATCAAAAACACAGAACTGGATTGAGAAATTATATGATCTCTGTTCACGGAGGAGGGTTGTTCACCTTTTCCTCTTCTTTTACCCAGTATCTTGGGGGTGAGGGTTCCCCCTAAGATACTGGGCAAAGTTGGAACAAGAGTTGTTAGGGGAGTTGGAACAAGAAAGTATTGAAGAAGAGAGTAAGCAAAAATCACTTCCTTTTCCTTTCCATTAATCATCGTTTATTCTATAAATGGAAGGAAGTTTCCCATTTCTGGGAAATCTATTCTAGATACCAGCCATGACAGATACCATTCCTGATCACCATTAACAGCTGGAAGCTGAGGTGAATCCATGAGTCCAGAGGAATCTCAAAACTGAATTTTCAGTGGTAGTTTAGCCCCATCCAAGCTTGAACCCCTTATCCTTGGTCTGCCTTTCGATGACCTAGGGAACTTCTATCCTAATTTGATTAAGCTTCAATTTATTTGCAGTTATCGAATTCACTACTGACATGGACTGAACTTAAGAATGGTTTGCTGCTGTTGTTGTGTACCTTTGAGTTGTTTCTTGCTTATGCTTCTTCCATAAGCAAACTTAGCCCAGGGTTTAATGCACTGAGGGCCACCCAGTGGATTTCCATGGCTGAGTTGGAAATTGAACCCTGGTCTCCAGGATCATTAACCACTTCACTATTACTGGACCATTATGATGTGCAATTATTTCCAAGCCTGCATCCAAAGGACCATAGGATTTTCTAAAGATCTCAGTCCTGCAAAAGGACTATGAGGCTTCACCAAAAGGACTTTCATGGATATGCCAGAAGAGTTCAAAAGTGTTCCACACTCTACAATATGGCCATTTCCACATGGGGTAATAAAAACGGTGCAGTGGGTCCTCCACAGAGGACGTCTGCACCTTGGAGCGGACTGGGTCCGGACTACTTAGTGTAGATCCACACCTCAGTCTGCTCCAGAATGACCTCAAGTGGTCCTCCAGCGTGCTTTTGAAAGACCTGATTTTTCCAGTCTTTCAAAAGCACGGAGTGCACCACTGCGAGCCTGCTCCCTTGTGCAGATTCGCAGGCTCGCGCCACTGCAAGCCTGTGATCTGCCGAGGGCGGGCTTTAGGTTGGTGAGCTTCAGCAGTTGGTCGAGACCCACGACCAACCAGAAGCCGCCATTTTGGACGCCAGAGCAGGGCGGATTGACGACCACGCACTGCTCCAGAGCAGCCTGGACCGGACCAGGGAGCCAGAAGATTCGGTAAGTAGCAGCGCGGGGCAATTCCCTTGCCTCGTGCGGAAATGGCCTATGTCCTCAGAAAAGGAGAAGCCATCTGAAGTCTATCACCCAAGACTTAGCATAGTTAATTTCCCTACCTCTGGAATCAATGGAAGGAAAATGTGTGTGGGGGGGGGGGTGGGGATACAAGTGAAATTTTTAAAAAAGGAGAGACATGGATTAGAAATGACAGTTTCTAAGCCATGATTCCTCCCTACCTCTCCCCCAGTGGATTGTTCTGTGCATATTCTTGGGCCATTTCCCACTATACTGTTACAGTGCATCATTCCACCTTCAACATCCTATGGAATCCTGGGGTTTGCAGTTTAAGGAGGGGCATTTAAAAGGCTTCAGTAAACTACAAACCCCAGAATTTCAACAGGATGTTGAAAGTGGAATAATAGCACTGTAACAGTGTAGTAGGGAAATGGCCTTGACTTGCATGTTAACAATCAAACTTACTGATGTTAGTCAGTGTATAGACGGCAAAATTGGGGACAATCTGTCCTTCTTCAACAGTTATAATACTGTTGCTTCAGGGTATATGTCTTTACAGAAAATATTTCAATTTCTTTTTAGCACTTTTGAATTTGAATATTTCTGAGATGAATTTTTTCAAAAAAAGAAGATCATCATCAAGGTGCACGTTACTTCCCAGGGATTTAGTTTGCAACTGATCTAAACAATGCTGTGGGTAAACATACTACAGAAAAATAATTAAAAACATTTTAGGAAACTGTCAAAAACAGATTAAAAAGATTTTGAAAGCCAATCAAACTTTTTTGCAGTGGAGTTTACTTCCAACTAGTAAGTAACATGCCACTTAAAATGATTTAGCTTCATGCAATTAGAATCACAACAGAATCTAGGTTCCCAGCTCTTGCAGCTGATTGTTTTCCCAAAGCAGTTTCTGCATTTTAAAGCAATTAAAAAATGACAGTGCCCCTTTAAATGTGTCAGGGCATATTAAAGTAAATATCTGAAAACATTTATGAATAAACTATAAATAAGAGTTTATTTAATCCTTTGAAATATTCTAGATATGCAATTCCATTTCATTATTGGAAACCCATAGTACAATGGTGTGATTTACTGTTCCATATACATGAATTTTACTTTTCTATAGGGATACTTATGTTCTTGGAAATGGGATGTGTCCCTATTTGCTCAGAAGCTTGGAATGTAAGCACATTAAGGCTGGCAGGCAGTTGTCCATGGTTTAGCTCAGCCTGGTAAAGATGATCCACTATTGAGAAGGGGCAGCCAAACAGCCCTGTCAAAATTATCTAGTGTCAAACCTAGTTAAGGTCTGAGAACACAATATAAAGAAGGAGTAGAGGGAACACAAAAGTCAATCTAAGGACACTAACAGGTGTTCAAGATGCAGAATGGCGAAGGAGGGGAGCAAGAAGAGCAGTCAAGAAAGTTCAAGATTATGCTCTGAGTTTCTAACAAAGTCAAGAGGGCAAGCTAGTGTGAGGAACCAGAGCTCATCAAGACACTGCTCTAGCAGGATGCAAGAGACTGTGGTAGGGGAAGGGCTATAGAACTCTTGAGTATGCTGGGAACATGGCACATGACCCTTTGGATTCCATTCGATGATGTTCTTTGAGTCCCCTGACTTTACAGCATGAATAATCACAAAAGTCTTGCAAACTACTTGGGAAGCAACTCTGCCCTTCAGTTTCTTCTTCCCCAGGCACTTCTTAGTGAAAGAGGGACAGAATATAGAAACGAAGAAATGGTAATAGGAGCATAAATGAGGAAAATAGCTTCAGTTACCCACCACAGAATATAGGACTGTTTTTTAGAGTTCCATCCATGACAGAAATAGATGTCTAATTGCCTGCTTGTCTTCTTTGCTTGCCTGAATGTAAGTGGGGTTAGGGGAAGGGGGAGCCAGAAGTGTCAGTTAAGATTTCCTAGCATTGCAACATAGGACTGAGGTGAGTTAAGATCTCCTAAACTTGCAGCAAATCATGACCAGGGCCTTGTTCACCTCAAACTGGCTTGAAAAGGTTTAAGCAGGAATACTCTCTTTCATGTGTGACCATGTTCAAATCCAGTTACCTCCAGACCAGCCACTGTATTGAAAGCTTGCTATGCTGTGTTTCACATTTTACATATAACTGGAATCAAGAACTGGGAAACTTCTTCAGTACCCATAAGGGAATGAAACAGGATGCTGCCTTTTCCTACATCATTCTGTTTGCCACTCTCATTTCTCAATCTCATTCTGTTAAAAAAGATCTCCTGACGAATGAGTTCCAATTGCACTGCCTGTTTCTCTCATCCATCTTGCAACTCCTTTTGTACCCATATTTCTCTGACATTCAACTCTAGAAACTTCCATCTGAATAATTTTAATGACAGCTGAAGGTGCTCTTTCATATGATGGTATTATCTAATTAACACCTTCCTGAGTTTGGTGAAAGCTACATCGCTTTCAGCACTATATCTAACACATATTCAAGGTGAAGTGATAGATGAAGGATGCTAGAATAAGTTGAACTAGCAACACTCGCGTATTACCTCCCTCCGGTTCTTTGCAAGATTTTTTATTCTCTTCTGTACATCTTTCTTTCCAGTGACTGCTTATCCTGCTCTGACGGAAGTTTAGTTTTTCCTTTTCAATTGGCTCTAGTCCCCAGTAAATCTAACTGCTAATAACAAGGGGGAAAGCAGCCAAAAATAAAACCAAAATGGTTTTAATTTTAATCTATTATTTCCAGTTCTTGTACAGTTGAATAATGAGAATTTGTCTCGACTTTTATGCACATATCATTTGCACCTACTCTGTAGTGCCAGATCCAAAGCCGCTGCTCAAATTCTTCTTGTATCCAAATATGTCTTGCATAATATGCTGGCTTTTTTCAATTGTCACCATATTTTCTTCTTCTTCTTCTCTGCATTCTTCCCACATTCCTCTTTAAATACTACATGTCATCTCACATGCATATACGTCTCAATCTATTTCAGGCAAATATGAAAGTGCAATATTGTGCACAAGATTACAGACTAAATTACTTTAACTGCTAAGCAACTGGACTTTTTCAAGTGAGGGAGAAATTATTCCAGTAATTACCTCATTAGATTCCATAATCTCCTGTCAAAATTTGAGCATCTCACAGATATATGCAGCTTAAGGCTAAATACTTTCTGAAAGAGGGAGAATAAATATTATAGAAATGCTTCTTAGTTTGTATGCTTTGGTGTCATCAAACAATCACTTAGCGCCATGGTTAGCACTATGCTTTATAAATGAAGATGACCAAACTATGCTGTTATCATTCTCACAGCCTGGTACAGTATGGTTATTTGGGCTGACCATCTGTATTATCCTACCAGATGAAAATATGTTTACTGTACATCCTGCAGTGTATAGAAATATGCATGATAAATGCGTATGTGTATTGTTTGCATTCTTATAGACTGCATAAACATACATTTATTTGGCTTCCCCAGATGTTGATTAAAAGTGGCTTCAAAAATCTGTTGACCTTTTTTTTCAGTCTTCAGATTCTGACCACCACCAATGACAACAGTGAAATTTCAGTGAACTAAAGGTTCCATAATTTATTACTCGTACATGCTGAATTTGTTTTTGCCATATTTCAACACTCCCTATAAGTGACATTTTTTCAGATTGATGATGCATTTTAATGAGAACATGTTTCTATATGCAGAGAAAGTACTCAGCACTTGAGGCACTTCATTGGGCATGGATGTTGATCTTTGTCCCAAAATTATGTTGCTTGTTCTATGATATGAACCAATATCAGATTTTTCCCAGATGAAAATAGTATGCTAAGATGTGCATATCAAAATAAAGAAAACAGTAAGTGCAATGAAGACGGAAGAACATTTATGTATGATAAAGAAGACCATAGGATCCTGTTTAGCGTCCCTCAGAAACAATGGCAAATCCAAAATTCCTGGTCAGAGGACTGATGCTTACAAATGAAAGTCAGCATGGTATAGTGGTTTGAAAGATAAGACTATGAGCCTGGAGACCAGGATTCAGTTCCCTGTTGAGCCATAGAAACCCACTCAGTGACCTTGCATGTGCCACATACTCTAACCCCAGAAAACTCTATGATAGCTTTGCCTTCTGACCATAACTCAGAAACAACTTAAAGGCATACAATAGTACAACTCTATAAATAGTTTCTGCACTTCACATACAACATTTTTCTTTCAGGTTTACATTTAGCAAGGAAAAAAGCGCAATCAGGGACATTCCTGCATGTCGACTTTTGTTCTCAGTGGAAGTGTGCCAAAACTAGACAGCTACTCCGAAGGATTTCCAACTCTGTGTGCAGTTTAAGATACAGGTCTCACCTACTAAGAGAAGGAGGAAAAGCTTTGAGGGCCAGAGTGCCAAGGGCAGAGACAGAAAAACAGAAAGAACCACATTCTTCACGAATCTTGTAAAATTTGTATAGCAATGCCAACCTCTCTCTCAACCACTGTCAAAACACCAGTACCTTTTGCTATTGATAAGGAGGACTTTTACATCCTGCAGTAGGAGTTGCTTTTTCATGAGGTCATTTTTGCAGTACAGATTCCCTGGTTTTCTGTATATAGACACAGTAGTCCACACCACCACTGAAGTCAGTGAATTTATGCTAAGACAGCATAGCCCACTGTCCCATATATAATACACGTTAGCCTTCTCCTGTTAAGCTAGAGAAAAAAAAATCCAAGGATAATGAAAATGTGAAGAGGTGGGTGTGGGAAAACTGTGCTTTGGAAAAACAGCCCAAGTAGCAGCCTTATTGCCTGTATATTAGAAATTTGATTAATAATCACATTTTTGAGTTATGGTAGCCTAAACAGCAATAGCCAAATTGCATTTATGCTGAAACCAAGCACCTTGGTGAGATCAGAAGTTTAGTGGCTACCCATAAGAATATAGGAGTCCTGCAGTTTGCAAAAAAGAAAAAGAAGAGTCTTCAAAGCTTAGACATTGGGTGATATATAGCTCGATTCAAAGAATGCTCTGCAAGAAGCAAATCAGATCTGATCTTCTTCTTCTTTCATCAATAGCTTCTTTCCTCCCAGAAAGAGGGAACTTTCATATGTTTTTAATGTGCAATGTGTTTTCTTTTAAATGGATAATGTCAATTATATACTGCATCCTCATTATTCTGCCCAACACAACTTTCGAAGGTATTCTGAATTCGGCTGTGCTCATATTCCTGAGTAGGAGTCCTACAATGTCATCATAGCAAAACAACAACACGTAAGTGGTCCACTTTTAGTTGCTCTCTTACATGACTAGTTTTGACAGAATGTTGATGCCACTACATATGCCACTTAAAGCAATGGAGTGCCATCGCTATGCATTTGATTTAGGCTTACAAGTTGGAGTAATGAGCAAATGAAATGCACATGGAATTCTGTCCATGTATTCTGAAATCATTTTCAAATATGAGCGGGGAAAATGTAGTTACACAGTTGCCCTATTTGTTTGTTTATTTATTACTAATTTACTGAGTAACACGTGTAGAGCTTCACTGAAGCCAGTTTCACTGAAGCCTTCCACAGTGAAAGGAGAAATCAGGCCTATTCAAGCCGATGCATACACTGAACTGATCAGCTTGTACATGCCAAATATAACAGTTAGGTCACCAAATTTAAAAGTAAAATGTTACTGATGATCGTCAGTAGGATCAGTAAAGACTCTTAATAGATTGATGTATGTATTCAACTACATATTGATCCATATGCAACTAGGTACTGATCTAGCTATGTATCTAAACTTGTTCAGACATGCAAACACATACACAATTGTTATTAGTAGCTGTGTTGCTTGCAGTTCTTTGAAACACTGGACACCTTCAATATTTTTTTTCAACAATGCTGAATGGAAAGTGCCAAAGTGCTCTCATGGGGGTGTTTTAAAAATAGCTAGAAAACGAGGAAGAAAAAAGAAGGTGTGAAGCCCCAGCAGTAATGGATGAGCAAAATATACTTCTGCTGCCTCTATCCTCATTACCACAGCTGTCTCTTCAGCTACACCACTGCCATAACATCATCAGCTAAAGATTCAACTTCAGCTCATTACACCAGTTACAGGGACCCAATTACAGGTTTGCTTTAGGGTCATGATAAGTCAGAAATTAATTAAAGGCACACTACAGCAACAATAATTTTTTACTTTGATGAACTGAAAATGGACATTATTAATAGTTGTTCTGTTGTGTGCCTTCAAGTTGCTTCCAACTCATGGCAACCCTAAGCCAAACCTGTTATGGGGTTTCTGGGGCTGAAAGTGTGTCACATGTCCAAAGTCACCCAATCGATTTCTATGGCTGAGTGCAGAATCAAATTCTGGTCTTCAGGGTCATAGTCGAATGCTCAAACTTTGTTGGTATGTTTTAGCATGTAAAATAATTATATTGATGTTACACTTTTTTGCACTTTCCTCCACACCCAACAACTGTTCAAATATTTGTTATACAAAGCACAGAGGGTTTTTTTTTCCTTCTAGAAAACTGAGCTGAACTGAAGTAGCTATTTTACATCTTCACTCCTTAGATATATTATATTAATGAGCCAGCTAGAATTCCTCCATTAGATTGCCCCCCTTGTTTTATATGGAAATCATACTATAAAAATTCTAAGAATAATAATTTTATGTGCATGGAAATGATTAGATGTAAAACAAACAACAAAGCTGAGGTCTTTGGTGGTTGGAAATATAAAATGGTATTAGCATCTAGGCAATTTGTTTTATGTTGAATATAAAACTATCAAACCTGTAATTAAACAGCATCAATTGCAATTTTGGGGGGAGGACAATGTTTTAGCCATTTGTGATGTTTCATCTTGTTTTCCAATTTACCTTGCAATTCAATTGTTTTCTTGAAACTTTGTATTTGTTACGGTAAGGGGCCATAACTACAACAGAACAGGTAAAAAAAATTAAAAATATTAAGACAAGATTTGATTGCTCCCCAGTCCATGCTTCCTTTTTTAACTTGTGTTATCAGGTAAATCCAAATTTTCTTTCTTTCCTTCCTTCTTTCTTTCTTTCTTTCTTTTAAAAGAATGTACGGTTAAGTATGTGTATATTTTAAAATGACTGACAGGATTCTGCCTATTCTTCCTTCCTCCTCCTGAGTGGGTGAAAAGGCTTTTATAGGCTTCCCTGAATTGCCAATACAGAGGTTCAGAGAGAGAAAAATGCATAAAATGTACCTTTTGGCTCACCTTTACAAAAAACTGGGAAATAACATTGCTCAGACATCAAACCTATTTAGATATGATGCCCTGGAGATTCCAGTTGTTCAGTATGTGTTTGTGGTGACACATTAGGAATGAAAGGACAACATACAGGCATACTTTGGTTAACAAATCCTCTAACAGTAAACTTTCCTTTTACAAATATTTTCACACCCACCTAGCCCTCTCCATTTCCTTTTCATCCTCTGTCTAGCTGGCATAGCAGCTTTGGTATTAGGAGTATGGTGAAGTTGGGTTAGAAAAACTATGCAACAAACAAAGTTCAAGTTAGGAGACAATGATTCTCTTCCAGCCCATCCAACTGTAACCATGTGAGCCCACATTCAACAGGCAAAGTAAAAACCAGTTGACTCCAGAATCCCTTATGGGACACATGGGATTAGCAAAACAGAGATAAAAGGGAGTGCAGATAAGCCTGCCTCAGTTGCTGCTTTCAATATGTTGAAAATAATGGATATTTAAGTTCACCACTGAAGTGGAAATCATAAGAAAAGTGGAGGCTGGTGATAGAAAGTAATCTGCAGATACGTTCTGGAAGAAGCCTTCAAGTAGTCCCTGAAAGGTTCAGAATGTTGTTGTTTTGTTCACTTATGTAATGCTTATCTAAATTTATTTTCAAAATTATTTCACTTGTGCAGATTATTAGTTTTCAACAAAAAGTTTGCAGAAACCGGTTGAAGTGATCTTCTTTTCTGTGGTGAGGAACCTATCCCTACTCTTTCAATGTTATTTCTGCCTCTGTTAAAGGACAAACGGTGAGGAACACATCAACTTCATTCACTGAGGCATACATGTACTTACATGCTTCAGGATTCAGCCTGGGGATTCAAAACAGGCCTGGCTAACTCTGGCTCCAACAGATCCCCATAATTAGAATAAGAGAGTAATTTTGCAAGTGATAGTAAATTGCATTTCCTATTTAAAGCTGTTGGTATTTGTGTAATGGTGAAACTACTCTAATTATTATCTCTTCTGAATAAGAACAACAACAGAATCATACCTCTGTGTATGGGAGGGCTAGAATTGTTTTTAATTTATTTTGGTCACCATTTGTAAAAATCTGCACACTTCTTGATATTTATTAGAAATAACTTGATTTTTTTTTAATGTATGTATGCTGTGTGAAATATAAAAATGGTTAAAAGGACTTGCGGGAAATCTTAAAGATGAATCTTAAGACTGAATACACAGCTTCAACAGTAGATGCTGTGAGGTGCAGAATGCCAAAAAAGTATGGGAGGATGGTGTGCTGTACAATTTGCCTTGTACTGCCCATTCCTAGTCTAACCTTCTGCCTCAAGGTGAAGTGGAAGAAGCTGCCATACCACCATATTGAAGATTCAACTGGTTAGTCTGTTGGATAGTGATGATCATGGTAGTGGTGGTGGTAGTGGTGAAAGTGATTGTTATTGGTATACATAACAAGAAACACAGGTGAACAGTTGTCATCTTGTCCTTTGCCTTAGCAGCAAAATGTCTTGAGTTGGCTTGGAATATATAATCTGGTTGTAAGACATGCTATACAAACTATACCATAGGGAACAAGGGTGAGAATTCAGTAACCCTTCAGATTTTTTTGGACTGAAACTCACTACATCCTAAGTATAGCCAATGGTGAAGAATGCAATGATCTGCAGTCCAACAAGGTTTAGAGTCACTGAATTCTCACCCTTTATCTAGAAGAAGGTCATAAATCTTTTTGCTTCAAAATTTTAGGGCCTACTGAGTTGTTATATATAGACTTCATGAGAGAGTTTACATAGAGGTCTTTGTTCTTGCTTTTCATGCCACGTGAATGCTACTTGTAAGTATGGAATAATACCTTTCCACAGCTCACATATGTATATAAGTTAACAGACATGCACCAGTGCTAAGAATGAATTTTTCAAGAAGTAATCTGAAACTTTCTTTTTTCATAGGTTTTCAGGTACAATACCAAATATCTGAAACAGCATTTCATTCCAATCTCTACTGCTCAATAGGATGAGACACACAATGTTTTCTAAATAACACATTATGCATAAGTTCTTTTGTCCTGATTATTTCCCTGTCCGCAGTGGAACACCTTTTCACTGGCTAATACCAGCACCTACCGCACGCTAATAAAACATCTAAATCTTTATTTTAAATTGCAGTACCACTTTTAAAAGAGCAATTTCACATTTCTTTGAGAAAGCTATCTGTTTGTGAATGACAATGGTTCTCATCAGTAATTTTGAGAGGAAAAACAGTCATTACTCTTTAACACATCTTCAGAGACTGAAAAAAAAAAAAGAATCACATCCAACTGTTATTTAAATAGACTGAATTCTTTACGCCACAATGTCTAAAGGCCAAACATGTCATTATTATAATAAGAGCACTTGTAACAGGTTCCACTGTAACTGAGGCCCAAGGTGAAGTGGCATTATCTCAAGCAATAGCCTTTCAACATATCATTTCACCACGAAATAGAACTGACATCAGTATATCTACCTACCACAAATAGTGTAATCATCTGTTTGTAGCAACAAAGTCAAAGCAGACACCAGAAATAACTTTTATCCTTGTGTCCTTTCAAAATGTTGTAACAATAGCTATCTAATATGGTAACATAATCAGGCACAGACAATATTTGCTAGAATGGAATATTCAGCTATGGATTTGAATTATGCACCAGGCATATTAGGTTCAGAGAGACAACATGGTACAGCAAGTTGAGAATTGCACTAGGACTCTGGGAGCCATTCAGCCATGGAAACCCACTGTGATCTTGGAGAATTCATGCTTCACAGCCTCAGAGAAAGGCAATGGCAAACTCATTGTGAACAAACTTTGCCAAGAAAATTCCATAATAGGTTCACCATAGGGTTATAGTAAGCCAAAAACAACTTGAAGGCACACAACAGCAACATATTAGTTTAAATCTGAATGAGTCTGATGAGCCGTTCAGATAGCTTAAATAGCTTAAAGAAAAACAAAACTGTTTGCACCATTTTTATGCAAAATGATTTTTTTCCCCCACAAAGTGCAACAAAACCGGGGGGGAAAGCAGTCTCATACGGGGCAAAAAAAAATCTTGGAGCAAATGACATTCTTTCAATCACATGTCTCAGTGTGTCAAGAGATCCGTTCTCACTGATATTTTTTACATTCCTATTCTATCCCTATATTTTCAGTTGCTGGGTATGCAAATATTCAAGTACAACGTTTCAACTGTCAAGGCACTGAAAGTATTTTTTGTTTTTTTGTTTTTTATTTTTGGAATAGGAATTGGTGCATTTCCACTCACTTCTTCCCATTATAATCCTATGTTTTGTTTTGCCCCATGTTAAATTCTAGTTCAACTATTAGAATGTCTAGAATTAACCCTGTCTCAACTGAGTAAACAGTCTTCATGGAAAGGTTCAGAAAGCATTAATTAAAAGTTAAGTTTAGAAAATAGACAATCTCCTTGTCAGAACTGCAGATGAACCAACAGTTTGACTTTTTTGAACACCTCTTGCTGCTCCCAGCTTTCTTCACACATAATCCATTCTCATACTCTGTCTTGTACCAGCCTCTTGAATGACGTTGGTTCTCAGGCTTCAACCAACTCCCCACTCCCTTCACCCAAATATTGAAGGGAACACAGATGTGAAAGAAATACAGTAAAATGGTTACACTCAAGCTAGTGGAGAGAGTGGTGCCTTCTGACATCCTGGGATATGAGCACTTAACAATTTTCTGAAGCTTTTTGCTTAATTCAGCTTTTTGACATAATATGACAGCTTGAAACTTGACCCAGTCAAGGCCTTATCAACCAGATCTGGGGACAGTAGAGAACAGAACAAACCGGTTGCAAGGAAGACAGATGTTATTGAGAACAATGGTGGTTAACAGATCCAATAGACAAATTAAACTGGAAGAAACATTCGCTACGTTTCTTCTGTAATAATGTCACAGGTGTGACAAACTTAAATCCCAGAGTGCTGTCACCAGGCTGATATTTCTTTGGCACCTGTGCTATCCTTGCCCACAGATGTAAGGCAGGGTGGAGCTCCAAGACTGGGGATTTTCTCCAACCTTTTTAGAATTGGCAATGCTAAAGAAACAAAACTGGCTAGCAAGAAGTCACTCCTTTTCCCCACCAATAGCAGAGGCGGAAAGAAAAACACAATTAAATTTCTACCCAGGAGGATGTGTGAAGGACTATATATCTTGAACGCTGTATGCAGAGTGAAAGCATCCAGTGAACCAGTTGCTGCACTCTACCTGATATCCTTGGCTATGGTATATGCAACAATGTAACCCTTTCATGTTACCGTCACACCTAACAGTAAGTATAGCCTAGCAACATTTGGATGACCATAAGTTCCCACCTGTAGTGCTCTCACCTAGTGAAGAAATTGTCATGGGGAAAGAAGTATACGAAGTTTTTGTAGAGGACATTTCACTGACATGAAAGGATTACAAACTCCAAAAATTTGGCAAGAACTTCAGATGAGGAATTAAGGAATCATTCCTATTCCAGAAGAAAGCAGGTGAGATGGCTTGACATTGGGGCTTGAACTAGCATTCCTGCTGCCAGTGGTAAATGCTGTAGAGAGAAGAATGCAAGGTGGACTTAAAATAATTTGAGAACCTCATGTTTTAGAAATTATGTTTTAGGCATCATTGGAAATGTTACTGAAGAACAAGAATATAAATCAGATGAAAGAGAAGGAGAAAAACATAAAGAGGCAGAAAGGAGAGGAATGTCCCTTCTGCAGTTTTTTTAGGTATCACACAGAGACAGGCAAGTAAAGTGGAGTACCTCTCCCCTTTTTTCTCTATTGGTGGTCTAGCGTGAGTGAGAAGACTGATACTCCCTGTGTAGCAGCTTAAGCAGAACAGCAAGAGAGAAAAGAACACTCACTGCCAGGGTAAAGGACCCTGACTATAAACAAGGAAAGTTCTAAACTTACAGACAGATAAATGTTCTATGATGTTTTGCTGGCTCATAAAATTACAGCAAATGTTTCCTTACAGTCTCCCCCCCCTCCCCAGTACTGACATTAGTAGGGTGGGGAGAGGTGAGGGAAGAAGCTAAAGCAGAATGCCACAAAGATTATTCTTTAGACACATTTAGGTGACTTCTCTTTAAATCACTTTTGAAGGAAAAACGAAACAGAAAACAAGAGCCAGAAAACTCTACTTAGATTAATTGGAATAAAATGTCTTGTAGGGGAAGAATTGATTGTTCAGTCATGAAAAGAGACTATAAAAGCGGCAAACAGAATCAGGTTGGCATCTAATGAGTTTCCAAACCAAATCCAGAAACCACAAGAAGAAAACTTAATTACACTAGGCATATATTTAAATATCATCTGAGCTACATTTGAGCAAGCCTTCTTTCTGAAAAACACATATAAGTTGGGCATTGTCTTCTGCAGAAGACTCACAGCTGCAGACTGTGGAGAACAAAGGTAGTATCCCTATCATCTTTTGTCAACAGAGGAAATGCTTTGCAATTTAAGGGTCACTACCCCACAAAAGAACATTCCAATATCATATCTGGCAACATTAGTGTGAAGATTTTCACACTCTGAATGGGCACCACAAAGTCACCTTCTGAAGGTGTCGTAATGTGGTATGTTATACTGCCACCTCTGAAATGCTTCCTCTCCCCACTTTTATGGAGTTTTTGGGGGAAAATGAGTACTTTTCCCTGCTTGATGTCACTACTGAGGGATGGCTGCCTACCAACAGCGATAGCTACAGCATATGAAAATGTCAGAAGATAGTATTGTCAGGGATGAGAAGACTTTTTAAAAGACAGAGAGAGAGAACATAATCAAAGGAACCAGAAGCTACAATACCAAAATGTGAGCATATGGCCTTCAAGGACAAGGAAGGAAAAGGAAAAGAAATCAGGTGAAATTAAAACAGCATAAAATGTGATCTTTATATTTTACGTTAGAGCATTATCCAACAAATAATGGTCTAACACAGCAAGGGTCATATTAGAAATGATAATAAATATTACTTCCCTCATTATTATTATTATTTTTTAAGTAGCAGCTGCAGTCTGCCTCCTGCTGAAGTAGATTAGGGATCATGGTGTGGAAAGAGAGAGGGTTTAATTTTTTTCTCCATGTTATTTTTCTGTTGAAAATCTTCCCAGGGCTTCTGATTCTACCTAAGGGTGCAACTGCAGCCAGTGACACTTTCAGGGACATATGGCAACTGCAGAGAGATTTATAGCAGGAAAATTAGAGAGTGGGGAAAACTTCACAGTAGGAACATTTGCAAAAGTTTATTTCTCCTGCCTTACCATGCCTTTGTTCTGATCCTGCATTGCCACTTATGATTCATTGTTCTTTTTTAAAAAAAGAACACACAGACCCACATGAACAAATCTGGGAGGGAGGGTGAGATTTCACATCCTGTCCAAATATGACTTTAACCCTGCCACTTTCTATTCATTGGAATGTTTTGAGATTGCTTTACCATTACAGTGAAAGGGACCAGTGCTACCATTGTGCCCTTAGGCAAAATGGGCTAATGGCTCTTGATGGAAGCTAAGTGTTAGGACAGTTTGGAGGATGCAGAAATATTCTGTAATCAGAAAATCCTAATGTCTGAGGAGCTTGTTAACTGAGCAAGCCAGTAAGGAAGGCCTATGTCAGTATGGAAGAACTATTTTCAACACAAGAAAAGGAAGCTACAGGGAAAATGTTGTACTATGTTGATGCCTCTCTGGGGATCCAGTAGGGAGCACTGCATTCACTGTTCGTTGAAAATGCTTAAGGATTTCCTATCTATGTTCTCCCTGCATATTTCCAAGTAAATCCATAATACTGCAGTGCTGGCCCTGGAATATATCATTAGTTGTGGAAGCAGGGAGTGTATGCAGTGATGCCACAAGTTGATGCTAGGAATCAATTTTTCTGATGAAAGTTTTACTACTGGCTACCAGTCATTTTCCAGCAGCAGAAGCATTGGCTGAGCTACCATCAGTTGTTTGCTTCTGCCATTGTAAGTTGGTCTTCATCTTGCATCTGTAATAGCCATTGAGGTGGAAACTTCTGATACGCCAGTAGCCCAAACTGACATGGAGATGGTCAAGTATGACTGTGATTGTAGCAATATCTGAATTGCCAAAGGTTCCCCACCCTGCACTGCTTAGTGGGATGCCTTAGTTTTGCTTCCCACCATGCCTCCCAATTCCATCTAAAGGCACTTGTCAGTGAAAAGGTGATGTCACTGTACCAAGGGAAACAAGCAAAGGAAATAAACTTTAATGGAAGCAGAGAAGAAGTGAAATGGACAAAAGCTCCAAGAACTCGTCTACTTAAATATTCACTTGTGCCCTGGAGAAAAGCAAGAAAGACATTAATAGTTTCCTTTAGGGAGGTGAAAAGTCATGCAGAATACAGCTTCCCTACAGTACTGTTAAGGTGTTTTAGATTGAACCAATATTCCCAGCATAACTATTGGTACTGCTGGGAATGTACAGCTGAGTCATAAAAAATAACATTGCCCTGGGCTAAGCTTAAAAAAACCGTAGATATGAATTACTTGTATATCTTTAGTTAAAAAGAATTATTTGCTCCCCCCCCTTTTTTTTAAAGTTACAGGAGCTCAATTTGCTGCTCTGAATAGGCACACTTAAAAAAAAAAAGCTAGCACAGAGAAAGTGCAATTTAGCTAGCAATTAATCCTTAATGTGATCTAATTATTCCTGACATTTGGGCATCAGGTACTATACTTCAGGGGCCGTATTCTTCTCTTGCACTGTAGGTAGAAGTTTGCATTGAATTCAAGTAAACGAACCGCTGCCATCAGCTTTCAGTTAAATTAACTGCCTCCCTACAAACCTGATCTGGAAACAAAAGAGGCATAAGATAATTAACCATGGCTAAAGTGGAAGAAAAGCTGACATTCCCCAATGGCCATACTTTGCTGTTGATGCAAAATAAGGTACAGTCTAAATCTTTCCTTTCCAAATGTGCAGCTGTACATTTTATTCCCAAAGATAGATAAATTGTAGGGGATAAGCATACCTGACAAGTCACGGAGACCTGTATCGGCACAATTCTAGACTTCATTTAGGGATTTGAGTAGTTCTCATTTCTTCTTGCAGTGGTTGCATTTTAGTGGTGGGGGAGGTGACCTCCATAGGTCTGCTCTCAACCAGGTTGGGGAGACGATGGTTTAAAAAATAGACTGATTTTTAGTTTCACTCAAGGGTGAAATTCACCTTCTTGAAAAAGGCCAGCAGAAAGTTTGTGCTTAAGTGTACCTCAGTGCATCATAACCCTTTTGCTGAAGAACTGCAACAAAAATACTTTTAGCTATTAATACAAGGGTCTGTGCTCTGCACACATAGATGCGTTGAAAAATTAGATACAAAAGGCAGATGAAAGTATAGAAAGTATATTTGTGTTGATGAGAGCCATAAATCTTCTCAAACATAAAACAAACATAAATGCACATTTAGGGTTTAAGTAGCTAGATCTGACTCTCAAGCAAGAATTTTCGCTTGGTGTTCAGTAGCTCACCAATACGACATATCAATTTATTTTATTTTATTATTTTAACCCAGGACTAATTACACTTAGTGATCTCTTCCCGTCATCCTACTGAAATTCTTGTTAAACCTTCCTTCCGGATTTTACAGCAAAAAGCAAATCATAGCACTTGTATTGTCACAAAATAGTTTTTAAGCTTTCCTAATAATGTCTTGTTTGAAGAGTATCTACAAATCTCTACAAATCTGCATTATTTTTATATCAGTATATTTGTTAGTCCCCTCTCCATTCTTTAGAACTACGTAGCTTGGTGAGGATGCTGGAGTTCTGCACACCCCTGTGCCTTCATAGGCCTTGCATCAGCACCACCTGGAGTTCAGCAAAATGACTTTCTAGCTCTGCATCATATGCCATAGAAACCAGGGTAGAATGCTTTGATTTCAGTTCCACGATATTCACTGAAGCTAGGAAACTACATGCAGCAAGCACTACTTGAATTCATAGTTCTTTCCCTATATGAATGCATTTAGCTCTTACACAGTGTAAATTTCCTATAGTGATCTCCAACAAGTCTTATAGCCAAATGTTATTTCTATAAAAGAGAAAAAAAGATTTCCTTGGCTCTCACTGTGCAAATAGAGATCAGTTTTCATTCCTTAGGAGATCAGTTTGGTAAAATGTACAGTGGTAAAGAGCCAAGAATAGAGAGCCAACAGTGGTGTAATGGTCTGAGTGTTAGATTAGGACTTGGACTAGGACTTTGGAAGACCAGAGTTCAAAACTCCATTTGGAGGTTAGTACAGGCTTTGGTGGGTAGGAATTTTGTTTCTTCCTTGCTCTTCATAGGGTGGAAGCTGTTTTGTCTACCTGCACTGATTCACCACGGTGCTATGGGAAAATTGCCCTTGGGAGGTATTTTAAAATGAGATATTGTCATGAGTATAATTTCATAGAAACATAGAATTATAGAGCTGGAAGAGAACACAAGGGCCGTCCAGTCCAACCCCCTTCCATGTAAGAACACACATCAAAGCACTCCCAACAGATGGCCATCCAGCCTCTGTTTAAAAACCTCCAAAGAAGGAGACTCCACCACACTCTGGGGCAGCATATTCCACTGCCGGACAGCTCTGACCGTCAGGAAGTTCTCCCTGAGGTTCAGGTGGAATCTCTTTTCCTGTAGTTTGAATCCATCGCTCCTTGTCCTAGTTTCTGGAGCTGTGGAAAACAAGCCCATTCCTTCTTAAGTAAATTATGTTAAAAGTTATTCATTTATATAAATTATTATTTAAATTAACATTTAGTTGTGGTAATTAGTATTTGGTCTCTTTTTGCAGGTTAGTAAGAGAAAGTGAAATTGTGGTCAATAATCAGTGAGCGCCCATGACCACCTTTATATGAAAAGAAGTTCTCTGGACTTTTTCATGGGACTTGAGGACAGGAAAGGGAACAATGTTTGGGAATGGATTTGGTCATTTTAAAAGTCTGTTTGAATAAAAAGGGTTTTGCCTATTGATGGAAGGACAGCAAGGAGGGGCCCATTCTGATCTCCCTCAGAAGGGAGTTCCAAAATCTAAGGGCAGCCATCAAGAAGGCCCAATCTTGTATACCCACTAATTGTACCTTTTATGGGGGTGGCACTGAGAGAAGCACCTCCCCTGAAAATCTCAGGGCCCATATAGGCTCATATGAGAAGTAGCTTAGGCCTAATCCATAAGTACTTTCTAAGTCATAACCAGCACCTTGAATTGTGCCTGAAAACAGTGGAGCTATTGTATCAGGTGAAGTATGTGGTCCCTAGTTAACATTCTGGCTGCAAATCTTTGTATTAGCTGAAGCTTCCAAACAGTCTTCAATGCCAGCTCCATATAGAGTGCATTATAGCATTCCAAATTAGATGTAACTAAGGCATGTACCACTGTGGCGAGATTTGGTGTCTCAAGGAATGGGTGCAGTTGGCACACAAGCTGTAGAGCCAGGTTCATTAAGCTGTGATGAAAAATACACCCAAACTGCAGACTTCAGAGAGAATATAACTCCATCTAACACAGGCTACATTTCTATTCCCTGACCTTCTTTCCAACTGAGCAGGAACACCTATGTCTTGTCTGGATCAAATTTCAATTTATTTGCCCTCATCCAGTCTATAAATGATGACACATAACAGTTTAGAACTGAGATAGCCTTCATAGATTTAGGTGGAAAGGAGAAGTAGAGTTGGATGTCATCCCCATACTGATGGTACTGCACTCCCAAACTCCGGATGACCTCTACCAGCAGTGTTAAGTATATAACATAGGGAATAAAATTAAATAAAATTAAATAACATGAGGAATAAAACAGAACCCCAAGGAACCCCACAAACTAATACTGGTCAGACAGAAGCTCCAGAGCACCACTTTCAGGTTTTACCTTTCCAGGAAAGAACAGATCCTGTGTAAAAGAGTGTCTTCAAGTCCCAGCCCAGCAAGATGCCCAGAAAGATACCATGATTGATGTAACTGAAAGGAGCTGAGAGGTTGAACCAACAAAAGCACACTGTCCCTGTCCAAGTCCTGGCATAGACCAGCCACCAAGGTGACCAAAGCTGTCTGAGTCCCATAACAAGGCCTGAAGCCAGACTGAAATGGATCAAGTTCATCCATGTCATCCAGGAACACATGGTGCTGGGATGCCATTATACACTCTGGTACCACACACCACAATAAGTAACTGAATGGACTTTGTGTGAAGAGAATATTGGACTAGATTGGCCTTTCCACTGCTTTGGTCAAAATGTCTCTTCTTATGTTCTCATAGATGTTTCAGCATAGTCCCTAACACATCCAATCTATATCCAGTCTAGAATTTAAGCCACAACCATCTGAATTAGATTTGGAATGCTATCGGTCTTCACTTTCCCACTCTCCCCTTTCCCACTAAGGGAAGAGGTGTGCCTAATGGAGTGTTTTATTAAAAGTACCACTCGGGGGGGAAAAAGCTGCCATGTATATTTATGAATTGGAAATAATAATGCTGTTGAGGCAGTTGGCATTTCAAGAGATTACTGGTGAGTCTTCCAACTCAAAATCCAACAGCATCTGCCCACAAAGGCAAATATTTGCTGTACAGCAAAAGCTTATATGAGTGGTAAGAAAGCTAGCAAAGCAAGCATGAATGCTGAATGTTACTTGCAGTGGTGGATGTAAAGGAAACGTATGTCTTCTTACATTTCTTTGGGAAATCATAAAGTACAGAAACAGCTGCATTTAAAGTTATTTCTTAATATTCTTTCTAGACTTTGATTTTTTAAAAAGAAGAAGGAGAAAGAGAGGGAGGGAGAGAAAGCTCACAGCAATGTTTACTCAAATAAAACAACAAACAAACAAAGTTCATTAGAGTAATTATTTACAGGCAAGAATGCTTTTTGGAACAATTAGTTTTATGTAAATATTGCAGCATTTCTGTGAACAGACACATGCCATGCTCAGTGCAAAGAGTTAGATTATTCTATCAGTGAAACTGAAAAATGCTAGGAGCCAAATCCTCTGTTAGTTCCATTAACTTCACAGCATCTATGCCAGTGTGCGCCAGATGAGACTCTGCCCCCTCCATTGATTGAGATGCCCAGTCAAGCTGGCTGGATTTGAATACTGAATTATTTGAAGGTATTGTAATTCCCAAACAAGGTACAGACCTAGATGAAAATTATGTATGGTTGTTCACCTTAAACCCTCCTTGTATTAGAAAAAAAAAATGCACTTCCTCCTTAAATTGACTAATTAAATAGCAGAAAAATCCTCTAAATTCACAGTGAAAATAGGAAATTGTCCCCATACAGGAACAACAGCCAGCAACCTCACCAATATAACAATAATCAGGGTGTTGTTGTTATTGTTGTGTACGTGTTCATATCACTTCTGATTTATGGTGACCCTAAAGTAAACCTATCAGAGGAGGGTTACCATTGCTTTCCTCTGAGGCTGAGAGAGTATGACTTCAATGCCCATGGCCAAGGATGACTTTGAACCTTGGTCTCATAGCCCAATGCTCAAACCACTACCCCACAATGGCTAGCCCAAAGGAAAGCAATAAATGCTTTCAGACAAGTCTCACAATAAGCAAGGCTAATCAACTGAGACAGAAAATCTCAGAACTGTCTCTCCTTGGGAGTAAAAACCCAGTAATAATAAAGTAAATAACTGACACCTAAAATCAGCTCCATAAAGTGATCACCTTACTCTTCCTAACAATACGACTAGTGCTAAGAATAATTGTTTCTCCAGTAGCACACTTAAAATGTTTAACAGTCTCAACTTATTGCTGCATTTTTAAAAAAAAAACTTTTCAGGTCAAGTAACTGATCTGGCATATCAGCAGTTGTATAGATAAAAGGCAATCTAGCAGATTATGTAATTGTTTTGAACTTTGGAAATACTGGTTCAGAGTCACAGCCCATTGAACAGAATTACTGCGGATTGTAAAGCATTTCATAGGACAGTATATTTAAACGTACATTTTTGTTTTTACCTGCCATCTATAAGCACAGTCTTATTGGCTAAACTTATGTAGGGTGATAACAAGGAAGATGCAAAAGCAATGGGGAATGTATCAACAACAGAATGCAGATAGTTTTGTTTCTATGGCAGTTGTGAAAGGTCAGCTTGGCTAAGAAAAATAAACACATTTAGGAACAGGGAGGCTGTCGAAAGAGTGGCTAAACTGTGATGGAAGCAAAAGAGAGAGAGAGAGAGAGAGGGGGAGAGAGAGAGAGAGAGAGAGAGAGATAGTAATAACCAGGATGAAATACGGAAATGAAAAGCTAGTGAGGATACAGGGAGATAATGGGCTCAGTGAAAAATCACACATAACCTAGAACTATATACTCCTTGTTTGAAGGCGGGAAGTCAATGATTGGGAACCTGAAGATGTCTCAAGGACAAGAGGCTTGAGGAGAGAGGAGAAAAACATCACATAGCAGGAACCTCAGGGAAAGCATGGAGGAAAAGCACAGAGTTAGAGAAAAGAGAAACCTTGTGCTAATGGAAAGATGCTTAGAATACACATACTAATTGTTAGTCTCAAACAAAGAAGGCACTAAATACTTATTTCCTTATGTGTTAAACTTTCCAATTTTCTATTGATTCAATGGGTCTACTTTAGTTGGATCTAAAAATTGGTTTTAGGCATTTGTGTGCATAATATTTTACTGTAACTAAAAGTCATTACAAACACTAAACACATAAGAGAATAGGTGCAATATCTAAGCTTTGATTTATAACATCTCATTTGAATATATTTCCCAAATCCATTAAAAGACTGTGCTGTCACTTTTCGTTCATTTTTGTAAAAAATATAATTTTCACCTAATTATACTGGCCAAGGGATTGTGATGCTGATATTTTGCAATAGCTTCCTTGTATCAAGCCACCTTAAAAAAGGGAAAAGATTATATATAATGCATGATGTTTTGTGGTATTAGTTTTCAATGGTCTTCATTTTCTTATCCAGTAGAGTCTGTCCAGCTTAAATCAGGTGCTTACTTTCACTCAAGAGGCTATGATAAGAAGGATTTGATGCTGATGCAAAACTCATTTGAATGAGAGATGAGTGTGAAGCAGGTATTCTTCTTAGGTAAAAAATAGGCACTTCATTTAGGATGGACAAACTCTAGTGGATAGGAAAATGAGAAAGCATTATTATAGATGATGGTACTGCATGCACCAGTCAAGAGGTAACGTATGAGGAAGAGGGACACAAACCCAGCACAGAAAAAAAAATATATACTTTTTGACACACACCACTTGGGCTGGGACAGGCTTACAAATGAATGGATAAATTGGAAGGCCTACTTTTCTTCAGCCCTTCTTCAGGCAATCAATCCAGGTTAGTTTTGTAATGCCTTTTTTTTCCTCCCAAATTGTCACTAGTTGATTATAAGATAATCATTGTTAATAAATTATCCTGATCACAGACGAAGATCATGTTTAGCTCTGGATGGTGCTTCCAAGATATGGGGGTGGGGGGTACTACATCTCCCACCCTGCCTGGCACCATTCCCTTGATACATTCTCTTCTCTCCTTCTATAGAAAACTAAGCCTAATTGATTGCTTCCTTTGGCTGATCACGCTAATCCCACTCTCAGCCATGACAACTACTTGGAATGTGAATGGTGAGATGGCTCTCACCAAGGGAATCTGAAAATGATCAGTCCTAGGACTGAACAATATGTTAGATGTGAAAAACTATAAAGAAAAAAAAGGGGGGAGTCTAGGGAAAGGTTTCTGGACAGTGATTTAATCTTTAACACAGGTGTGGGGAAAGAATGGGACATGGGCCACCTGTGAAACTCTTTCGTGTACGTCAGACACCCCAAATTCCTACACTCCTTTTTTTTCCTTCTTTTTACGAGCAAACAATTTAGCTATACCATTGTCCACAATGTCATCCAGTACAACATTTTACAGTAAAATACCTCCAACCCATTTTCCCCCCAGTTATTTGCAGTACAGAAAATCAGCTTTCCTCAGAAAACCAAGAAATACAAACCAAAATATATTAGCATGGCCTCTGGGGTGGATGGGGGTCAAAATGGTCCCCACTCCTGCTGTAATTGTACTCCTGCTTTTTAAAATATTGCATTTCTCTGGTTCTACTACAATTAAAAGTTATGATGGGAGGACAGACAAAACCACTGAGTTATCTTTCTAAAAAAAAAAAATGACATGTTAACACAAACGTTTCTCTTCAGGCTAAAATGATAAAAAGAACATGTGCTTGGGCACAATTGGATGGGGAGTAGGATGGAGTAAGTATGCTTATGAGGAGTGAGAGACCAGAAGAAGTCAATATCCTTTCTCTAATCCTTGGGGCTTGGAACATTGTCCTGCTGGTGTTGGACTCAATTGACCTGCAACGTCCTTAAAATGCTCTATTGTTAGTTAATTACCATTATTATTTTATTCAAACACCATTGATCTATGAGCACAGTAAGGGCCTTGCAAACAATTAAAAAGCAGTTAACACAAAAGTTAACTTATTTGCTTGAGGCAACAAAAAAGGTTATTATAAAATCATCTTTTAGAGGTTTTCATTTTCTTCTCTCACTGCCTGGTAGGTGTAGAATTCTATATCAGTTTTATCTGATACATGAAATGTAGTGCAATATATCCTCTAGTTTTTGACATCTCCTCTTTCCCTCCCTACCATACAACTCACTGCCAAACTTTTGCAATTTTATTACCACCTACTCTTACATTAAAGGATTATCTTGGGGACATGAAACAGAATTCACCATTTTGTTCCTCATTCAAAAAACAAGGGAATATGAAGATTTAATATTATCTCATCAGTAGTCCAGAACACTAGAGAGAAGCCTGGAGGGTTCTGTTCTGTTCTCCAATAGCTCTTAGCCGCAGAGAAAACAAGATTTTTTTTATTATTATTATTATTATGATTAAACATGTTTTATTAAAGCTTTCCCTGACATTTTTCATACTTTGCTTCTTTCACCTTTTTTTTCATTTTCTCCCTTTCACTTTTCCTTTGAGGTCTCTGTGTTCATCTTACTTTTGTTGCAAATGACATTTGCTACACTATTATTTTTTTTCTTCCTTTGCCTCTACCATCTGGAGCTGATCTTCTAGGTCAGAAAGGAAATATGGAACATATGCTTGGATAGCATTGTTCATTATAAAGCAAGACATGGACAAAACACCATTCAGTGTGCATTTCTACAATGACTTTAACCAGGTACATCAAGAAGTCTCATTTAGGAACATTAAAACACACAAAGAGAGAAGAATCTACCTTTTGTAACTGTAATTCACCACCAGAAACATTATGTCTCAAAGTGAAACCACAAGAACCTTTTACTTACACACATCTAAAGATTCATCTGAATCATCTGGACAATCAGGTTCTCCATCACAGAGCCAATTTTGAGACACACAGGTCACAAGATCATGGCAGAGAAACTCGCCTACATCACATAAGTGTTCTGTAAACAAAACAAAAATGTGAATAATGAAATGGTTAATGGAAAATGAAAATGTGTCAGCCTAATGAAATGAGACCTTTAACTCAGGTTAGTAAAACCTGAAAATAACCATTTCATGTGCATGAAATCTAAAACACAATAAGTACATGGAAAGGTTATGTATTAGATCCAGTAGAAAAACCCTTACACATATAATATTTGTATGTATTAAAATTATGTTTACAATGTGAATTTCAACATGATCCTGGGTTCATCACCGTATATATCAAAAGCCATGCATGTATAATGAAAATGGGCTTTACATGGAACCATCCTAAAAAAACATAAAGCTGTCTTTCACTGAGCTCATTTCTGTCCAAATTCGCTTGCAACACATCTCCAGGGTTTCAGGCAATTCTGCCTGGCAATTGCCAGAACTCAATAGGGGATCTTCTACTTACAAAACAAGTACTCCAACACAGAGCTATAGCCCCTGTCCACCTCCATCTCCCCACTGCCCTCTGCTTACTCTTCTAGTACCATCTTTTGCTCTTCTTGTCTGTCTTATTTTTTTTATTTTTTTTTTATTTCTTGTCTGTCTTAACCCAAAGAGACTTAGTGAGAGCTGCAGAAAGATCACTACAATTATTTAGTGAATATAAGGCAACAACTCTTCCAATGGCAAATAGTGGGGCATTTCAGTAGGAGTCCAGCTGAATTGACTGATGCAGGAAAATTATCCCAACCTTACCTTTAATAACTAGGAGGATGTGCATGAGAGTTGCCTTAGACAGTCTAATACAAATGTGCTGTGGTGACTTAACTGTAGGGATGTAAATCCCTAACTATTTCGTTCTCACATATGTGGATGACTAATTAAAATAGCTGTTGTTGTTTTTTCCTGGTTGCAGAAGAAACAGAAAAATTCCTCCACGGTATTCTCCCCATATTCCAACCATCTCAAAGTGCTTTTCTGGAACATTCTGCAGAGAAAAATGTGTTTTTTGTACACTGCCCCCCCCCCTCAAATTTTCCACACAGAAAACACAATTCCTGCACCGGGAAAAGTGCATTCCATATCCATTTTCTGTGTACAAAGCAGCTGCTTTGTGCAAAAAAAATCTTATTCTCAAGAGAATAATTTCTGCAGAAGAATTCAAGATGTCAAATACCAGGATTAACTTGCATTACAATAGCTGGTGGAAATTGCATAAAACTCTCATTGCTCTATTATTTTTCCCAACAAGGCTTCCCAAGCTGGGAATGAATAATTAAGAATATTCTTTCCATGCCAAGTTGGTAGCCACCCTTGCTGATTTAAGAGCACCTATGTATTCATGGGAATATAATAATAACTCTGCTGAACAAGAGACCAAAAGCATATCTCTTTGTCTTATGACAAGAAATACTGTTCTCTGCTAGAAGCAGTCAGATTCACTAGTGAAGCCTATAGTTATGATTTGTTGGTGAAGCCTATAAGCATCATATATTTTCTGTAGTCTGTTAGGAAAATAATCCACCCAATTTACCTTATTGTCTCTATTGACAGAGACAGTACATAGCCACCATATTCCATTCCCAAAGATCTAGGTAGCCTATTTTGCATAATTATTTTCTAATTATTGAATTCACATGGGGGTCATGAAAAGGTTAAAAAAAATCTACTCCTCCCCCATGCACACACACTTGAGTTCCCTCTCCAACTCACTGCTTTCAAAGTAGTTTAACAGGAAGGAAAATGATAACAGAATTACTGAGTTGAAATGTCTCCGGAGGTCAACTGGTAGAATGCTGCTATGACATCCCCAGCAGGAGGCTACTCAGCTGTGCTTCATTTTTGTTTCTATGCCATGCTAAGGGTTAATTACTCTAAGGCCCTTTCCGCATATGTGGGGGGGAAACGCCCGAAAACAGAGCTTACCGGCTTTGTTTTCTGGCCATCCGAGTCCGTCGCCACAAGGAACAGTGCGAGCTCGTCACTCCGCACCCCTCTGGCATCCTAAATGGCAGCTTCCAGTTGGTGGAGCCTCTCCACCAACTGGAGAAGCTCGCCAGCTGGAAGCCGGCCCCCGGCAGATCTGCAGGCACGCACTTGCGTGCGCCTGCAAATCTCCTCCGGAGCCGGGCGACAGAGCGGCACAGGGTTGCGCGCTCCGTGGTTTTTAAAAACCTCTAAAAAGAGGTTTTTAAAAAACACGCCGCGTGACCAGTTCCGGTCGCTCCGGAGTGGACTGAGGTATGGAAATACAAAAAGTAGTCCGCCCCAGTCCACTCTACAGGGCAGAAGACCTCCGTTGGAGGTCGCTCTGCACCGTTTAAATAGCCTGGTGTGGAAAAGGCCTGAGAGGTCTCAGGCACCACTCCTATGAATCCTTTCTTGAAAGTAAGCCAGAACCAGTGCATCTTTTTTATGAAGTAAAAGTGTGTAGAATTGCCTGTCAGTCTAATAAATTAATCTTCAACTCACATGCAGAAGTGTACCCTCCTCCTCCTCTTCCTCTTTCTCCTTCTTCTTCTATTTATGGAAACTCCTTACTACATTGGTTCTTTCTGTATATACTTAAGCCCCTTCCTTCCTTCCTTCCTTCCTTCCTTCCTTCCTTCCCATTTTTATCTCTGATTCTGGGTCCAATACCAAGGAAAAAGGTATAATGAGTTCAATCAAACATTTCCTCAGGCTTTTTAGAATATAAAACTATTATTCTTCCAGTTGCACTGCGCTTAATGAGTTGCAGCCACTCCAAGGACACCACTGATTGAAACTGGGGATTAGGACACTGCTGGGAGTGGGGTATGGGATAGCATTTGGGATTAGGAGAGAAGTGTGACAAGCGTGGAATTAGCAATGCATGGTTTATTTCAGACATCTGAATAAGTGGGCTCATTTGGAAGTTCACAAGTGGATTTTGGGCCTGCTCTTCTTGCACCCCATCTTATGATAGAAAAATCAACAGTTTAACTTGTCAAAGGTGCAACCTAGGTAACGCTAAATAGCATCCTCTTCATGCTTACAGAGAAGGACAACTGGTCCAAGCTATTTTGCTGCCTTAGATTATGACAAGAAAATGGTTTATCCCACAGTCCATTTATAGAAGTTGACAGGATTTCCAGTTGAATCTAACTTTAGGTGTAGTGATAACACACCATCTTCCATCACATGAGTGAATCAGGTGGCACATGCATCCTTGTTCTCTAACAAAGGGAAATGGCTGGCAGATTCAGGAGAACAACAAAGGCGACTATTGTTGTCATCTGCCTCGGCCCGCAGATGAAGGTGGGAATTCCTCTCATTCCTTGACTGCTCAACAGTCACACCTGATGGTTTCAGCTACTGAACTGCCTCTTTCTACCCTTCCCACTCACTATATACAGATCAGCAGTGCAATGGGTGAGGCAGTTGCGGAGTCTGGGAAAGTTACTTTTTAGACTACAACTCTCAGAATCCCCTAGCCATCATGGTCACTGGCTGTTACACTCTGGGAACTATACTCCAAAAAAAAAAAAAATCCCTCTAGGTCTGAAACTTCCTCAAAAAAAACAGCAGCAATCACACATAAAAAATTGCCAATGGAGTTCCACAACTGAAGCTTTTATAAGAGGCTTTATAAGCTGACAAATGTACCTATGTACATGTATGTGCCACAAAATCCACATGTATAACAAAGCTGACTCCAGCAGATGTTCAGTCTTTTTTCCGAACATCCATAAGCAATTCCTGGCCCCTCTTCTATTTTTGCTGAAATCTGGGCTCCCCAATTCATAAATCCTCCTAGTAGGTAGCCCAGGGTAAAGAGAATACTGTCTGTCAGCATCTAATTTATGGCCCCAGTTTTAACCTCCAAGATTCCTGGAGAGGGATCCTGTACCTATAATGGCCATGCAGAAGACAGAATCTCAGCAGGCCATGCTTATCTCTTGGTTGCATGACAAGAAACACTTGATGAAATTTCCTCTTTTAAAGGTACACGAGCCCTCTCCAGTTTTTACTCTGGCAACCTTAGAAATCCTGAAAGAGCTTAGGTTTCCCTCAGCCTGGTACAGTAGAACTCCCACCAAATGAAATTTGATGAGTGGCCATGTGTGAGTCAGCATGATGTATTGGCTTAAATACTGGACTAGCATTTGAATATGCAGGACACAAAATGACAGTCAATGTGATGCAGTGGTCTGAGTGCTGAAATAGGACTTTGGGATACCAAGAGTCTGAACCACCACTTAGCCATGAAAACACAATGGCTGACCACACAGTCACACTCCTTCAGCCTTAGGGGAAGGCAACAGTAAACCTTATTCAAACTTGCCAAGAAAACCCTGGATTGGCATTTCCATAAGTCATAGGCCATTTCCGCACTAGCCTGTTATAGCGCGATGATTCCACTTCCAATATCCTCTGGAATCCTGGGGTTTGCCCCTCCTGAAACTGCAAAGCCCAGGATTCCAGAGGATGTTGAAAGTGGAATCATCGCGCTATAACAGACTAGTGTGGAAATGGCCATAGTTGACTTAAAGGAAAACAAACTGGACAAGAGGCTCCTTGAAGATTGCCTTGAAGACTTTTATATTGGAGCAGAGGGATAAATAAGAGAGCACTGAATGGGAATGTTAAAAAAATGCAAAATACTCGATAAACTGTTGTGAAACATATCAGGTTCAGTGTTTCTCAATATGAAAGAATACAGGGATCCTGTACCTTTAACAGTCATGCAGAAGTAGGAATTTCAGCAGGTATAGCTTGTCATTTAAACTGTAATTGCTCAATTCCCTCTTCTACACAAGGGTGTGTGTGTATCTTTTTCCATGTGGCATCCTAATCAGGATTGGACTGCCAACAGCTATATACAGGATTGGTGTAATCAGGGCAAGATATGCCTCTAGTGTGCTTGTTAAAGCAGTATCAAAGCCTTAAAGAAAATCCTTATTGTTCCACTAGGCTAGGGATAGTCATGTATTATTCCTGCAGGAACAGCTTGTTATAAGCACCCTATTTATTTTATTTTGTACGCAGATATGCTGTTTTCAAGGTCAGTTCTGAAAGCACTGATGGTGGCATATTCAAATGAGTGCACTTCTACCTCCAAAGCAGATCAACGGTTTTATGCTTAAGAATACCTAGTGTGCTATTTTCTTGGCTCAACAGAAGAGCAAAGTAATGTTTTGCAAGCAGGCACATATAATAAAATAACATAGACTGCTGAGTAGTAGAAGCAAATGTTGTTTTAAGCCACCTTGCCTTTGTAACAAAACCAAACTACTTGTTAATTAAAATTGAGTATTATAGATCCCATGGAGAAGGTTTGGTTTGAAGTAGTCCAAAGCTTCTGTTTTATTGTAACGTTGCTAAAGTGTACACCTGAAATCAAACAGCGGGTAAATGTGTAACCCCAGATGTAATATTTACTGAATAAATATTGCTTTGTGTGTCTGGAGTCTCCATAAAAGCTACATCTAACCTGCAGTGGTATGCTACATTGCATCTGCAGAAGCCTTAACAGTAGCAGAGTATTCACAAGATCCTAGAGAGGAACATAGGATAACAACCAGAGCTTGGGAGTAAGATGTTATGAGTCTACAAGTCAGGCTACCACTAGATATTTGGGGGAGCACCAACAATGTAACCAAATTACATTTTAAAATATAATGCAATAACTAGGAGTAAAGTCCCTTCATTAATATAATGAATAAAGTCTATTTGTTTTCAAAGGTAACTTTTAAAATCAGTCTTAGAAATATTTGATGGGAATTTTTTCAAGTTTCATTTTATTGATCCTAGCAAAAGAAATATTTGAAGATTGTTTGGGGACAAAAGGGGAAGTTCTTGAGTGTTGGAAAACCACAATGAGAAGAATTCTATTCAAGTCTCTTATTTTGCTGCCACTTGCCCCCTCCAAGCTTTGGGTAGACTCAGAGGTTGCTTGCCCGGACCAGACTCACCATATTTCCGCTTCCCCCCAAATAACCATGTGACCAGGGGAAAGTGTGAGCAACTGAGGATCACTGCTGGTTATGTTCTGAAAATTGGTACACAATGACAATGTCATTCTCTGAGACCTCCAGAAGACCCTGGGAGGTCCCAGAGATGCCAGCATCATTGTGTGCTAGCTATGGAATGCATCTGGTGAGAATTTTCAGCTGCCCCTTCCCCCAACTAGAATAAGATACCCACCCATGGAAATTAGGGTTGGAAAAAAAAAAAAGGTTCCAATGGGTTTGGGAAAAGAAGGAAGCTGATGGAGGGAGCTATAAGTTGACATTGACACAGTTAGCACTACACTTCCACTTTGACTGCCATGGCAACATGCTGTGGAATCCTAGGATCTGTAGTTTGGTAAAATCACTAGACCTGTTTGTCAGAGAGTTGTAAATGCATTTCCCAAAAATGCACGTCCCAGAATTCCATAGGATAGAATCATGGCAGTTAAGCTATAACCATGGTGACATAATTATGCGGTGTAAAAGGACCCAGGTTTCCTGCCCCTAGTGTACATTTACTGGTAATGGCTTCCCAAGGTCTCAGATAGAAAACTTTCTCTGCCAAAACTGGAGATGCAGGGGTACTACCTGGGTATGTTTCAGCCCTGAGCTATGGCTGTTTGCAATTCCTGAATTCCTTTTGGAAGAATTCACACTAAAGTAACATCAGCAGCTGCATCTTCCATTCACATAAATTCAGTGGCAAAGGAGAGTTCAGTTCATTTAGCTATCTGATCAATTCAATTCAACAAACTTACAGCTCTGGCTTGTTTGTTGTGACCGGTGACTGAAACAAAGAAGCCGTGCTGCTGTTGTTTCTTGTACTTTCTCAGCGCTCACAATGTAATAATTTGTCTATGAAATAATACAATTCCTTATGTAGCCAGCACATCTGGACTGGAGATACTGTGTGGAATTTATTGATACTGTCATGACCATTTATGTAATATTTTTACTGGCTAGGATCACAATTCCTTCCAGTTTCCAAACTCTTTGGGGGGAAAGGGAAAGAGGATTCTTTTAACAGCAGAGCAAAAACTGGACATGAAGCACACAACTACCATCATCTGTTGTATGGCCTAACACAAACATATACATACAAAATCTAACCTGCCAGCTAGTGAGTTCCACCTAGTAGCTAAGCCTGTACTGCTATAGCATGACTCTGTACAATGGTATTTCACTTCTCATTAAATGTATCAGATTGGTAGAAAACAGGTCAAGATTATTGTTGAGAAACTATGATTACTCTTGAAAAACTATGAGTAAATTTAGTTACCCGACCATGATTTAACTGAACTCTTGTTCTGTGTTTATTGATTAATTAGCATACACACACACACACACACACACACACACCAGTCTAGCAGTCTGATCCTATGTACACATTTACCCAGAATTCAATGAGTTCCCCCATAATAATAAGTAGCATACAGGACTGGAGTCTCAGTTTCCATTTAGGATGGGGATTAGATGCTCCATGTTTTAAATATGAGGAAAAAGAGATGTGGTTAGAAACTCTGTGTACCTTGCCACTCATTCTTCTGAGAAAGCCAAGAATAAGGATAGTTGAAGGACACACATGCCTATGAACTATTAAGGCAGAGACCTTTCTTCTCTGCTACATTTCATTATGGTTTATACTTTTATCTTTTTTTATATATAAAATACGTTCTTTCCTCCTTGATTTCAACTGCCAGTCAAAATACATCATAACCAGACTAATGCCTGTAATAATGAACAGAAATGCATGACAGCAACCTATGAATAGCAACATAAATGTCTAAGTAAATGGAAGAACCAGCTAAGAAATATATGAAACTGGAGAACTGTCTTATCACCTATTTCAAGGATAATGACAGTAGGGCAGAGAAAAAGGAAACACACACACATATATGCTTTTCTTACGTGAAGAAAAAGTAGAGGTGGAGACAGAATAGGTTTCTGTCATTCCCCCAAAAAATAATATTGCATTTTTATAAATGAGTTTATTGAATATAGTTTTTGTGGTATTAAAAAAGAAAGGATATAGATGAATCCAGCTACAAACTAGTATTTTAGTTTGCATTTTGCCTTAATTGTGATATGCTTTCCAGTCAACTCCTGCTTATGGCAATTGCATTATAGGGTTGCATTGCCAAGATTGATTCAGAGGATGTTTGCCATCCAAGAATTCTGAAAGGATATGACTTGTTCAAGCTCATCTCCATGCCTGAGCAGGGATACAAACCCTGATCTCCCCGAGTCCTAGTCCAGCTCTGAAACTGCTACTCTACCCTGGCTCTCATTTTGCGTCCTCCTTTTCAAAAAAGATTGCAAGCATTTGAGTACACTGGGTAAGGAGGAAAACACATGTCTTTCCTTGTATTGATGGCCCTTGTTCATCTCACCTTTTACATTTATCTTTGCTCCTTCTTTTTTACTCTCTCAAAGCTAAAGCATGCTGGTTTATGTAGTCTGTTTCAAATACAATGGTGCTGTAGTCTTTCTGACCAAGTTTGGACAGACCCCTTGTTTGCGTACTGACTGAAAACCACGCCAAAGCAAACATATTGACTACTTGTGGGATTTATATCATACAGTGACACTAGCAGTTTTCTAGCTGGCAAGCTCAAGGCTTACCTACATGGCTTATTGATGTGTGTTGCGTTGGCTGGATCCGCTTTTCCAAGAAAATGTTGGGAATGCATTTGCAAGGTGGCACTCAGGTGGAAAGATCTGTCCCAGACTGCCTTCTGGCCATACGGCTATTATATGGCTATTATATGCTCAAAAGATGTTTATATATATGACTACACTACAAACTATCAAATTTACAGCTTTTTTAAAAAAGTAGAAATAGAATTCTCAAAAATCACAGACATGTTGATAGAAGACACATTCATACACATATATCTGTAAGAACAAGCATTACACTTCCATGCTACAGGAGCAGATGCATGTGTATTCTTAGGCCCTTTCTGCGGCCCTTTCCGCAGCTTACCTTCTCACGTTGCTGGAGTGTGGGCCTTGCATGAAAGGCCTGGGCAGGCAGGCTTTCGCAAGCCTTCTGCATCCCTGCTGCTTCGGCTCCGCAGCTCCTTCCTGCTCACGCGAGAGCCCCGCCCAGCCCCTTCCTTCCACAGTGCAGCCTGGGAGTTATAGGTTGCACTGAGGAGAGGAAGCGCGACAGGCCCAGCCCCAGAGGCTCCGCACTGCAGGTGAGTGCCGCCCAGGCCCGTGAGCCTTGTGCAAATGCGGCTTATTTTCAGCTACAAGCCGAAAATAAGAAAATGCGCATTTGCTGTGCTTGTGGGCCTTGAGCGTGGCGGAAATAGGAGTGCATCGTGCAGACCACTCCTGACATTTACGTGACGCTCAAGGGGCCCTTTCTCTTGTACACTGCCATGCGAAAAGGGCCTGAGTGTGGAGATCCAGGCCATTTCTGCACTTCTGCACTATTGATGCAACCAAGAATCACATTGGCTTCACACTGCTGACTCATTCCTTAAGATGCTTGTTATAAAGACTACTTGCCTTCTTTCAATAAGATCCATAACTCTTGTGCACATAATTAGTGTGCAATACTAGCCAAAAACATTATCCAGGGTGATGACTTTGAATTTGGAGAATTTATATTTAAAATTAGCAAGCTGTGGAGTTTACAGTCTATTCTAGGATAGGTTTCTTCCATATTGACTGCATTCATAAGTGGTGTATTCTTAGAAACACATCATATGTTCTAAGTTTTGTTTTCCTTCATATTCTGAAAGTGAATGCTGGCTCCAATCCTATAAATACATAAGCTGCTTAAATTCCATTGATTTCAGTGGAATTTAAGTAGCCTT
Source organism: Cyclura pinguis (assembly GCA_030412105.1). Classification (NCBI taxonomy): domain Eukaryota; kingdom Metazoa; phylum Chordata; class Lepidosauria; order Squamata; family Iguanidae; genus Cyclura; species Cyclura pinguis. The sequence continues at coordinate 241,510,848 of CM059599.1, read as the reverse complement.
AACCGTGCAGCATTGCATCTGCTATCATTTATCAGCACCTGTTGCTTTTTGATGCTTCAACACTATTGGCACTACACAGCTAGATTCCTCATAGATATGAAAATGAATTCATGGCTTCGGGTACAGGGAACAGCAGGAGATTCAAAAACAGTAGAATTCTGGAGGCCTACCTTTTGTGGAACGAAGTTCCTTCCTCTAGCCATATCTGGATGAAACCAATGTCTGTGCAAATTAAAAGCATGCTGGTAACTAAGGTTACCAGGTTAGGACATTTCAGGGCTAAAACCTGACATGGGGTGATGACACCTTGTGATGTCACAGGAAGCAGGTTGTGGTGATGTTACAAGGGAGATCCCTTGGTGATGTAATAAAAATATGATGCACTAAGCAGCAAACACAGTTGCTCAGAATATGCCATGCGGGGGGGGGGGGACAGCATCAAGTCTAACAAATGAGGAAACACACAATTTTCAAGGCAGTGCTGTCTGACATTCCTGTTTCTTCTCCTGAAGACTCGACAAGAGACTCAGAACCAGGCCCTGAGACACAGGAATCCTGGCTGGTGCACACAAACACACAACCATATTCTTAACCTTTGTATACACAGAAATTAAAATTGTTTTAATGTAGGCCAAAATGTTTGTTTGCATAAAGAAAATCCCAATGTCAAACAAATTCTACAGCAGGATTAGCAAAAGTATATTCTTGGGGGGCTGGATGTCGCCCCAAGTCCATCTTTCTTCTACTCATCGACTCATCAAGAGATTATGGCTTCATGTTTAAACAGGGTGCAGGGCCCTCTCTGACTTCTGGCAACCTAAAGCAAACCAATTGCAGACTTTTCCTGGCAAGATGTGTTTAGAGAGGGTTTGCCTTTGCCTTCCTCTGAAGCTGAGGGAATGACTTGCCCACAGTCACCCAGAAAAACATTGGAAGTGGACTTCCAGCCACTTCTAGTTTCATTTTTTTCAACATTTGTGCATTATTAGTTGTTACTGTGTATTGCAGGATGGGTCTTGCAATAGTTCTGGTGTTGAGAAACTGTTCCTCAGGCCATCCCCATAAAGTAGTCTGTCCCTCTACTGTAGCCTGACGGACGATAAAATATTTTCAGGAATCTACTCAGGAAAGTAACTAAGTTAAATCACACTGTAAAATTATTTAGGGCTGCTTTAAATTCCACAAGAGTCTGCAAAATTTATCTTCCTTTTATATTTTAAAAGTTCAGGGATCTATTCAGAAAGTGGCTGTATTAACTAGAGAGTAAGAGCGCACTTAGAATGCACGTGACAACCAGTGTCATCTTCTGAAGAATCTATGAGGATCGCCCTTTGAAGACATGCATTTAAATCAAGATGAGGCAAAAGGGTAAAGGTTGTTTGTCTTTGATCATATCCTCTATCTGAGGTCAAAATCATCCTCTGGTATTGTTAGCTGGGTGAATATAAAATAAGAAGAGGAGGTCAGTAGTGCTTTTCAAATGGATGAAATAAAGAAGAAATATATATAATTATGTTCTTCCTTGGAAGATATCAGTTCACAAGAAGACAAATGAGCCCACCTGGATCCACAGTAATTTTGAACATAAAGATCAAAAATGTTAATGTTAACCGAAGCTTTCGTTTGGTAGTTTGTAAATGGTCAGCAAGAATTAGTTTCTAGAATTCTGCAATCCCTCTCTTATTATTTACTTTGTCTTTTGTGTCTTGGCCCAGAATTACATCTACCTCAATAGTTACATCCAACTGAAAACTGTAGCCTTTTTGGATGCTTCAGTCATCCTTCCTTCAGACCCTCTAGGTAATTGGTGTGCTGTCTTCAAAGTGCTTCCAAACTCCATCTGCTCAGAGAGCCTGAGACCCCCCAAATCAAATTTCCCATATGCTAGCACTTTGTAAAGTAAACAAAACATAAATAGCATGGTAGGTTGTCTGTTCGTCACAGTCTGGAATGTGCTTATTAAGCTCTCTTTCGGGACCTTAAAGAACATTATTATCATTCCACTCAGCCAGAGGTAGGGAGACAGGTTGCCTGGCTGATTAAGGCAACTGGCAATGTCTCCCACATGTTGGGCTTCCATTCCACCCACTAAAAAGCTGCTTATAGTCCACCTGTCTGCAAATACAAAAGAGGGAGTCAAAGGCATTATGTGCTCTGTTGTAATGGCAGTACGATGTTCCAACATAGATTTTTGCAAACTAAAAGAAGCCACAAATGCCAGAACAGGAAGGTTTACATCTAAATGTTGTAATGCACATTTTGCTGAGCACTCTTCATTTTGTGAATTATTCTGCTACTTCAAATATACTACAGGCCACTTATTTATAATGGCAGTGAGCAAAGGAAAGCAACATATGGTGGACGCTCAAAGACAAAGTGTTCGCAAAGTGAGCCTTCCTTGAAAATCAGCAAGGAAGAAACCAGGGGATTATACCTAAAAAGTATGGCTTTTCACTTTGCAAAAGCATAAAGAGAAAGGTAGGTCATACCTGATATAAACACCAAAAGTGCAGTTTAAGTGGATATTGATTTTCTAAACTCTCTTTTGCCATGCCCTCTTTCCTATAGCTCCTAAATTTGGCTATGGGCCCATTACACAAAAGAACATGGCACTGTTTAATATTTTCATTTTGAATTGTGGTTTAGTTTGTCCCAAATTTACTGTCTTCAGAGTAGCTTAATGAGGCAAAGGGTTTGCTTCTCCTACTAGATTTTTTTTAAGCTAATCCATGAAACATAGGATTAATAGCACAAGAAGACAGAGGAAAACTACTATACGTGCCCACAGCTTTTCAGTGGTATTTGATTTTCCAGTTATGCAGAACCTGCAAGGAAGCAAGTTCTGGTGAAATTATCCCTAGGCTTGTTGAGCCACTGCCTCTTCACTCCTCTCTCTCATATACAAAGTAATTAAAGATGATGAAGAAAACTCTTTCGAAGTTCCACACTAGAAGGCTGTTTGACAATGAAGGAACTGAAGTGCTGGATGATATGGGTATATATACATTCAAGAGGGATCGCTCCCATCTTCTGAATGCATTTGATTGCCTTAGAGATACAGAGCTAAACCTAGCCATACGCAAACAAGACACATCCAGTCATCACATGCATGGCCACACAGAAAGTAAAGAGGGCTCTAGTTGCACAGAAAAGGAAATTACAAGCATGCAATCACATCTGTTGAAATTCTGTCTCTTACTCCAGGGCTTCTCAAACATTGGTCCTCCAGATTGTTTTGGACTCTAGCTCACAGCCATCAGGGCCAATACTCAGGAACGATAGAAACTGAAGTCCCAAACATCTGGAGGACCAAAGCTTGAGAACTACAGTTCTACACAGTGAGTAAAGGTACAGGTGCTTTGTCTTAATTTTAATGTGGCCAACAGAGAGAGGAAGGAAATTCAAAAATGTTTTAAAAATTAAATAACAAATTTTTCAAATATTGAGAAACTTTGATGATAATAATCCTGGACTGACAAGAATCTTCACAGTCTAGGATTTATTCCGTGCAAAATTCACACATACTTGTTTCACACAGGAAATAGCATTTTACGCATAGGAAAACAGAATTTTTATGCAGAAAATATTTGTATACATAAGTACTATTTTCTGAACAGGAAAAGCTATTTTCAATGCAAATCAACCAAGTGCAAATTTTGTGTGGAATAAGTCCCAGTTACAGCAGTTTCTGTGCACGAAACAGCATCTTCTGAACAGAAAATCCCCTTGCCTGCACAGAAAATCCTCTTTCCTGCATAGAAAATGCTGTTTTCTTTGCAAAACATATGAATTGTGCGCTGAATATATTCCAAATTCTATTCAAAGATGTTCTTGTAGAAGGAAGAAAATGGTTAAAATTACTGTTTCCTTCAAGAAGAAAATTAATGAAGAATTATATCTCTGGGGCCAGTGTAATTCTACAACTGGAATGTCCCTTTGCCTCTTCTCCTCAGAAGCCCTTTACTTAACCCCATCAATCCTCATCAGTCATTTGCAATTTGGGTATGTGTAAGGAGTAGAAGGAGAGAAGAAATTTGATTTTGCCAGTGATGTCTCATTTGCTAGTGGAAGGGCAATGTTGGTACAGCACATACCAATCTATATCCCACCCAGTAAAAAACACTCTTGCTACTTCTATGGCATCCCAAATTAACTTCCACCTTCTCTACCCATCCACTGAAAATAGTTGGCATAAAATTCTTGTAGGAGATGCTCATTAAATGTTATTCCTGAAATTCTACTTGCAATTTTCTTGCTAAAAATTCAGTGTTTTATTTTACATACCTCTGGCATCATTTTAAGATTCTGATAAATGGCTCAGGAACTTTTTTCAGTGTGCACATTTAATCAAAGGACACAAGAATTACTGCATACCTTAGAATTATTGCTAGTGATGGCCTTTAATGAACTGTAAACCCGCAGAGGTTTATTCCCTTTTGACATAACAGAAACAGGAATCTAAAGGTCATTACTTGTAATCTTATTATTTACCAGCTTCGTCTCCAAAAACATCTTGTTTATAATGGAGTTTATTAGAATACAAATAGAGAAATATGCTGATTGAAAGTTGTAAATCTAATACTCTGTGACTCTTTGAAAACCTGATAGAATCATCTTCTCCAGTCCAAATGCGGGGCAAAACTATATCAGGCAATAGGAGATGCATCACCAATCTTTCAATAAGTTTCTTAAAAATTAACAAAACATGCCGGTACTTGGGGAAGGGAGGCACATGTGAATACAATTATAATAATATCAAGAAAATACTTAACCCTTTTAGCTCAGACTAATTTTTTGGTCACTGGTTCCTAGATCCAGGTGTTACCCCTATTACTTTTCTCTTGAGGTTGGGAAATCACCTGGGAATGGGATATCGATGAGAGAAATAGTGCAAGGTCTTGGTTAGGGAAAGGTTTAGCAGTCTTTACCCACATCATTGCTGTGATAAGGTCTCAGACCACATTTCACTTCAGCCACTGACTGTGCATCTTTCTCCACCTCCCCTAGATTGACTTTCATCTATAGGAGTTCAGTTTGACCAAGAATAAATTTTGGAGAAAACTAGAATATGAATAAAACATTTTTTTCCAGTTCTGTTCTTTCAGTGGTATAGATTGAATTAATTATTCCAAGCAGCCTGCTTCCACATAAAGCCAACACTTTAACAACCAGCCCAAAGGTGGAGATGCTATCTTTTTTTCTGCACTTCTAGCTATGGACCCCACGTTTGAATTGGCCTTACACTATACAAACAGCTGAGCTATAAAATGTACATTTCATATCGAAAATTCTACACATGAAAGGAAATATGTGGTAATAAAATGCACATGAAGAAAGAGTATCCTCCTTAGCAGCTGTATCTCTTTTGGGCTTTTTTGCTCATTCAGAGCTGTGAGGCAGAGAAAAATTCATTCAAATAAAATTTGTTCTCCTTTTCTTACAGCTCTCTCAATCAATGTGTTTAATTCAGCAGGTTTTGTATCAATGAAGAATATGAGTTTTTTCTTAGTTTCTCTTCACTTGATTTATTTAATTCAGTAGCTTATTTATTTATTCATTTATGTTTACCTATTCAAGCTATCTCTTTCCCCATACTTATATCAGAACTATCTGGGGAAAACATACTTCATATACAAAGCTTCACAATGACAGCAATGTCCTGCTGCATTTGATCTGTTTAGTGACACTTTATGCTGACAGGATTTCAGAGGCAAAAAAAAATGTAGTTCACCATTCTGCAAGAATTTTTAACAAAATGAGATTAGATCTATAAAAGCATCTGAAATGATAGCTGTTTCTCAAATAGGCATGTTCTGCCCATTCTCAGTGACTAAACATTGTTTAAATTGCATCATCTGGTTTTAAATTTGGTTATTATGCCACCATGGCTGGGTTTACCCTAGAAATGTGCCAATCTGTCTCTAAAACAAAGAGAGAATACAAGTGAAGAGCAAAAAGAAAAAGATGTCGATTTATGCAAAATACTTCTCACATTGCCCCTTACCTCTCTGACATTATTTTCAAGAAAATGTAGTTATCAAAAGAAAGAGTAGGTCAGGCAGCACCGAAGAGTTTGCAGTAGCTTTAACGAAGTCCCTTTGAAAAAGGTAAAACAAAACTTCCATAGAGCATTCTTAGAATATTCTTCACTGTCCATATATTCTCTGCCAAAATGCTGGAAAGATACTTCAAATAGAATTAGATGAGATGGATTTAATTAACAATTTATTTATTTTTTTTGTATCTAAACCCATAGTAATAAATTAAATGAGACATGACATCACTGCTGATGAAAGGAGGCCGGAACAGGTCAAATATAACAAGTGGCAGGAGCCTGACAGAGCTTGAAAATAGTTTACCTATGGCTATTTCCACCCTCCACTGTTATAATGCTATTCTTCCACTTTCAACATCCTATGGAATCCTGGGGTTTGCAATTTAGGGAGGGTCTTTAGACTTTTCAGCCAGAGAGCTCTTTGGCCTCAGTAAACTACAACCCCCAGAATTCCACAGGATGTTGGAAGTGGAAGAATAGCACTATAATAGTTTTGAGGCAGGAATGGCCTAAACATAGTCCAAATAATCCAATACTGAACAAAAACAGTCAATGGTGCTCATTATTTTCTCAACATATTTTAACATTAATGGCCAGTATCTGGTGCTGTTAATGCACCCTTAGGAGTGGCTTTTGCCAGCCTAAGTTGGCAAGGGGCAATCACCCATCCCTTCATAGCTGCTCACATGCCCTATAACTTGCTATATCACCAACTGCTCTACAAAGGTGATAAACTTCCAGGAATGGTTTTCAGCACCAAAGCATGGGCTTATGGAAACAGAGAGCCAAATGCTTGCATAATCATGCCACTGAGTTTAAACCAATGATTGTTCAGAATTCTTTAACCTTTCCTGCTCTCTTAATGACCAAAATCTTATCAAATAGTATGTCCAGCATTGCTTCAGTGATATTTTTCAATTCTGTCTCCAAAATTGGGCATTTTGTGCATGTGTGATCTCCCCTTAGCTTCCTGTACTTTGGTTACTGAGGAAACTCCAGTGCATGCAATGATTTAAGTGGGGTTTCACCGTTGGGTTGCTACACTCAATAGGTCTAAACACAAAGCTAATTGGCAAGCTTTGGTGTCTCAGAAAGTCCTGGGACTCTCTCCCCACCCCATCACACAAACACTGAGTGACTATTTTCCTGCCTTTCTTTCATTGTCCCTTCAAGTTTCCTTCCTCAATATCATCTCATAATGCATCTAAGTTACTTGAGATGTTAAAGCCAAAATGTTAGGAAACCCTTTAGAGTGACGGGATTAATAAGATGAGAAGCCTCTATGGGTATTTTCACCATCTGTTTTTTAAACCAAGTTTGCTGTGATTGTTTCAGTCTTGTACAAATAGCAGAGTATAGAAATGACTTTACATGAGAAGGCAAGAAGATGTACTGTTTTGTAGAAGAATCCTTCTATAGAAATCTGCCCCAGTCTTACAAGACGAAGCACAAGAAGAACAAAACAGAAATATGCAGAGAAACTCAAATCAGAGAGAGAGAGAGAGAGAGAGAGAGAGAGAGAGACAGATAAAACCATACAAATCCTCCTGCTTTGCCCTGTGTATAGTAAGAATGGAAGTCAAGAGAAACCAGCACAAGAGAATAGGGTAGGTATAGGTGGATTGTAAGAAAAGTCCGTAAAAATACACATAGTGAAATGAAGGGAGGCTAATACTGAGAGAATGAGATGGAGCTTGCAAATTAATATTTCTTTTGTGAATGTGTTTCATTTTGACCCATATTTGTTCAAAATTCACACTAAATACTTAACAAGCCTGAGATGTGTGGCAAAATAAATGATATAGAGCTAGAAAGACTGTAAAAAAAGGGAACCAGAATGAGCAAGAAACTGAAGTGAGGTTGCAATATTTGGGACTGCTTAGTTTGGAAAAACGATAAGGAGTACAACTTTACATCTGGTAATAAAAGTCGATGGGAAGAAACTTGTTTTTCCCTCTTTCCTAAATTAAAACTTTGCCTGATCCACTCAAAGTGAATAATGGGGAGATGCAGGACAGACAGAAAGAAGTAGCATTTTTACACAGTGCTTAAACTGTAGAACTTATTGCCACAAGATATAATAACGGTTACCTACTTGGCTAGCTTTAAAGGGGCTGAGCTAATTTAATGATGGATAGGGCATCAATCAGCTAGTAGTCAAGATAGCTGTATTCACCTCCAGTATTAGAAGCAGCTTGTTTCTTTATATATGTTGCTGAGTAACACAGGGGGTGGGGAGTGCGGGAGGTGCTGTTGCATCCATGTTCTGTTTGTGAACTTCTTACGTTTTTATAAGCATACACATTCCTTACTTTATTATATAGAAATGTTGGTAATATGAAGGTCTGTCATGTTTTTATCTTCAGAATTTCTCAGGATGGTTCTCATACATGAAACACTAAGACAGATTGCACTAACACAGACTGCTAAGACAGATTTCTTTATGGTCCATGTAAACAACCAGAAGAAGAACTATTCACTGTACAAATACTTCCCTTCCACTTTCTGAGCAGTGATTAAATGATACTGTATATTAATGCAAAAAAAAAAAAAATTCAGCAATGAGTTATCCTAACAATGTATCTAGTACCAAATGTGTAATATTATTTTGAGTTACTGAAGGAGTGTGACAATGGATATGATAAAGAGTAAGTCTTTGCATTAAGAAGCCAGTTTCGAATCTCTCCTCCCCAATTGCCTTCCAGGTTTAAGTACCTCATTTCCAAAGCAGAAGTAGCATTGACTTACTTGACAGAGTTGTGTGCCTCTTTGTCTTATTTGTTGGAATGAAGAAACCCAGTACAGTGAAGTAGCATAAAGCAAACATTATGAAAATGGTATTTAATAATGAATAGCAGCAGTGATAGAAAAAAATGGGGCAGAAGGCATGCTACACTTGTGCTGCTGGTATGTGTGTCTGGAATAAGACACATCATAACAATTGCTGATAAACCATGCTGATGCAGGACCTGCCCAGAAAAAGCACCACACTGTGTATTTAATGGGGAAACCTGCATTATCAGAAGCAGCCTAAAGGACATTTACAATGCATTCAAACTGATGAAATCACCTTCTCCTTGCTGTGATTTATGTATTTAAAAGTATATCTGATATATATACTCTTCCCAAACCACTGGCAACCCTATTGCAGCCTTGAATGGGTTTCAACCAGAAACACTCTTTTTAAGGCATATACCTAGCTAAGAATCCATGTGAACTAGCTTTTGTCCAAGAATTCTTTGCAATACACCACAATAAAGGTTCATCAGCAAATTCAACATGGAAAAGAACCATTAAGAGGTGTGAAGTATTGGAGTAAATCATTAAAATATCTAGGTTCAGAATGAAGAGCCCCATGTATAATCAGAAAATTCTTCACAGGAAACAGTTTGGAAACAATTCCATGCGAAGCTCTTTGTGCCTGAGTCTTGATTCAAATAGAGTAAAAAATACCTGATGCAAAGTTCAAGAAGAAAAATAATAATGAAAAATTGGTATCTCTGAAGTTCCTTAAGATTCCCTATATTAAGGATGGGACGAATCCAGAATTTTTCGAATCCGGATCCGAATCCCTGGAAGGTTCTGGGAATCCACAAATCTCGAATCTTTCGAATCCTTGGTTTAAAAAGCAAGGGAAAGAAGGATAATCTTCGGCAAGACACACACTCTCAACCTTAGAAAAAGTCTAGAAATCTGACCAGGACAATTGTCATAGTTTTGCCTCAGGGTATCCCCAGACTGAAAATGACACGAAGGCCCTTTCTATACAGGCAGGAAAATATGTATTAATCTCACATTTTCCTGCCTGTGTAAACAGGACCACTACAATACAGAGCTAATCCAGGTCAAAGATTTTCTTTGCATAGCTCCTTATGGCATCCTAGGGTTTGTAGTTTGATGATGCACCAGCACACTTTGGCAGAGAAGGCTGTGCACTACAAACTGCAGAATTCTGTCTGAAAGAGCTTTGCAAGGGAGCTATGCAAAGGAATCTTTCAGCTGTCCTTGAAATCTCAAGAAGACTGTACCTTCCAGTCAAATGCTGAACTTCAATATTAAATGTTCAATTTAAATATCTTAGAATACAACCCCACATGTAATTTCTGAAATTGTTAGCAAAAGCCATTATTACTCCAAGGGAAAAACTCTCCTACTTGCCATCTCCCCATTTTTAAGCAGAAGCTGGATGGCCATCTGTCGGGAGTGCTTTGAGGGTATTCCTGCATGGTAGGGGGTTGGACTGGATGGCCCGTGTGGTCTCTTCCAACTCTACATTTCTATGATTTCTATGATTTCCCCTTGTGTGTCTGGGTTCCCAGGCTTCCAGGTGTCCCAGTCTCCCAGATTTTCAGGCATCTCAGTCTCCAACAAACTATTTGGTTGGTGGATTCGAAAGATTTGGTTTGCCTATTTTGGCACAGGGATTTGGATTCACAAATCTCGAATCCTTGCCCAGGATTCAAGGATTCAGTTGGCCCATCCCTACCCTATATTTTAAAAAAGGCTATTATAAGACTTAAAAGATTCATTTAGTTTTGTGGAAGTGGTATTCAAAATTATATTGGATTAGATAGCCATGACATTCAGTTTTGCTTTTTTGTTACACATAATGTGACAGTTTAGACAGCAGTGCTAATATATCTCTTTTGCTCTCCGCTCTGTCAAAATTAATGTACTGTGTTATTAACGGAACCACACCAGATGGACTTTTCCAGACCATGGTATTTCAAGCAGTGGAGACAACTGACTTAAAGTACAGCAAGACTTGAAATAATAGATTATGTCCTTTTATGGTTAAAAAAATATTCCCAAAGCTTTTAAGAGTAAAACCCATCACACAGAGTGACTTCCAAAGAACAATACAGATAACAATAAAATTTTAACATACTAGAACATTAATGAAAATCATCACTAATATAATATTAAACACTTCCAGTTGATAAAAGTATTTGAAACCTAAATACAGTCCAGACCTCTAAGTAGTCTAGTGAAAACATCAGATCAGGAAATGTACATAGAATTTAGGAAGTTTACTTTGGGGGGCTACAACCTTGATTTCCCCAGCTAGCATAGCCACCAACTATACTGGCTGGTGGACTCTGGAAGTTATAGTCTGAAAAAAGTAGTTCTAGCATGCTCAGAACACAGGAGTCTTTAAGGGTTTAAAGTACAAAGCCAACACTTCAAATTTGGTTCAGATATGTACCAAAATGCATTTTAAAATACCAGTGCAGTTATGAGTGTCACATGTTCAGATGTCCAGCCTCCACTGTTACTCCATGTAGCCATACTCTGCATTAATAAGATACATTAATTTATTCTGAGTTCTTTGACGTGGAGGTTTTGTCCACTGATGTCTGCTCAGACAGATCTGAAACCTTCAGAGAGTAGATGAAGCCATTGGTATAAAAGAAAGAAAAAACACTGAATATACTGATGATCAATGGATGAAGATGATGCATTGTAGTAATTGTAGTATAGCAATATATCCATGACAAAATGGTCAACTGCTGCGTGATGATGACGATGATGACGATGATATGCTTAAACATTTTGTTTGGCAAAACATATTTTTGTGTGAGTTAATTTTTCCCTAAGAAGTCTTGAAATGTGAAAAATCATCATAAATATACAAAAGCATTTGTTCATTTGTGTAATAATTTTCTTTTGTGTGTGTGTGAACTCTTAGTATCCTGCCCAGTGGGAAGAAAATTATTTTAATTATTTTTGAAGAATGAACAGTGTAGACACAAAGAGGGAGTGAAAAACAAAGGCAAAATTACTACACTTGGAGTAATAGTTATCTGCCTCAACATCATAATTTTGTTTTTGAGCTCCCAATCTATACTCAGAACTTGGAAAAGTAATGTTTGAAATTACAGGTCTCAGATTCCCCTGCCAGCATTTTGAAGACATAGGCCTTTCTTGCACTACACTATTTTAGTGCTATTCTTCCACTTTCAACATCCTGTGGAATTCTGGGGTTTGTAGCTTACTGAGGCCAAAGAGCTCTCAGGCTGAGAATTTTAACTGCTCCTCCCTAAACTGCAAACCTCCGGATCCCATAGGATATTGAAAATAGAGTAATAGCACTATGACAGTGTAGTGCGGAAATGGCCTTAGTTTCGAAGAATTCAGTAAAACCTATTTACTATTGGCACCCAGTTAAACAACTTATATGCTGCTTGATTACATAGCCAAAAACCTTTCCACTGCTCAGCAAAGTGAGCAAAAGGAATACTGCTGTGCATGAAAAATTAATCTGGCCATGTGGGCAGAGCACTCAGGCACTGACTTTACCATGTAGCTATGTATAATTTGGAGTGGATTTATGAAGGGCTCAAAGTTTGTTTACACTGCTATCTTGAATTTATTTACAGTACTGTCAATCAACTTTCAGTCAACTATCATGTCTGCAAATCTGTGATCTGCATAACTGGAGAATGAACAAATGTTGCCAAGAAAACCCCGTGACAGGTTTGCCTTAAGGATGTCATAGGTTGGAAGTGACTTGGAAGTCCACAACAACCACAAATTTTGCTGTTGGAAGTATCTTCTCAACCTTCACTTTCCGTAAATTATAAAAGTTAACTGTGGTCTTTATACAGGTAGGTTCTTCTCAGGTCTGCGGGCCTTCAGTGTGAACTGGAGAAAGGCTTATGATTGCTTTCATACTCAGACACTCATTTAATTCAAATATTGATTCAGCTTCATTCAACAAACTGCACAGACATCTAATCTAGCTTCCCACTTTGCTTTCTTTTCTCTCCCAGTCCTCGTTTTCTGTGACTGAGAGAACTTCCTTCTCTTAAAATGGCAGACATGATTTCTAGAACATCACTCAATATAGGAAACTACAGACAGATTGGGATTACATGCCATCAGCATTATCCTTCTTGTCACTTACTCACTAGGTAATAGCTATCCCTTTCATCAGAGCTGCAAAGAATAAATCTGGGGTCCCATAGGGACTGAATAAAACCACAGCTATTTTGTGCTAAGCTTGCCTGATAAGCAATTTGTTCTTTTTGTAGCTAACAAGCAAAGCCCTGGGCAACTCTCTCATATGGATGTTACTGTTTTATTCAAGAGTTCTTATGTTATTTTTAGATTTCAATACTGGGTTCTGCTCTGTATTCTAAAGGTTTGCTGGTTTGGCTTAACATTAAAAGAAAAGGTTCATTAATATATAAGAATCCCTGATGTAAATACTACTGTTTATTGACATTATGGAACAAATCCAACATGAAGAGAATTGTAAGCCAAGATTCTACTGTCAAGCCTCTGTCAGTTATAGTAAAATTTATCTAATCATGAAAAAGTTGTAACTGGCAGGTACAAGTCACATACCATATAAGATTATACTTTTCCATGGCAATATGATGATGCCACCAAATGCTGAATGAAGACTGCTAAGAATGTCAAAACATATTTTGAGCCCTGCTTGGAATCAGACTAATGCTCCTTTCAATCTGGTATTCTGTTTCCCTAACCAACCAATTAGGTGCCTTAAGGAAGCCCACAAGCAGGAAGTGAAGGCAATTGCCTACTTATTTATGTTATTCCTCTTGTATTCAACATCATACTGTTTCTGAGCAGCACTTGTGTTCATTCATCAAGCCCATAAAAGTACTGTAGACAGCAACAGTGAACCAATAATAACATATAATAATATCTTGCCTCTCTTTTGGGATCTACAGTGTTGTTGTTGTTGTTTTTATGTTGTCCCATTTAAATAATAATAGGAACACTACTGTTTTGGAGCAAATTCCCATACAGATAATTCCTATGAGCCAATCAATGCAAAGATTACTTATGTGGAAACTCAGCAAAATTAAAGATGGATTGCTACCATTCAGCATACCCTCGAAATCAAAAAGACCAATAAAGAAAAATAAAAAAAAGACAAAACTGCATAGCAGGGAGGCACAATTTTAATTTTATAAGTTTGAGATAACACTTGCAGTTATTTAGATCAGTATATTCTTTATCAAAGATGGATTCACCAGCTGAAATAATATCTTGAACCTCATATGTCCAAATTTGGATCCATTGTGCTTAATTAAGCAAAACATGTGCCAAACTTCATGTAGGGTGCCTACCAGTGTCATGCCAGAGGTGACAGAGAAGAAGCCACTGCCATCTTCTCCACACTAGCATGTTTGCAAAGTTTGCACAGGATCTTGTATCAGTCTTTCCTGGCCAACTAATCAGAGGGCCAGCTGGCTGCCTCCCCATCCTCCCTCTTTTAGTCCATAGGCTTGCATGCTGTGAACTGGTGTAATGATATTTTTAGCATGTCTTTGCCTATATAATATTGTCACATTTGGTGGGGAAAACAGAATTTGTGCAACCCGTGTGCAAATTTTGCACACAATAAGGCCTTTTCCACATGCACATGGCTTCCTGGCATGGGGACACAAGAGGAGCAGCACCACGATAACGCTTCTGCAATATGTCGTAGTGGTCTGGTCCAGCCAACACGATCATGGGGTAAATCATTGACAGATTTTCTCCATCAATGACACCTGAGTGCATAATGCTCCCACAATTACTGTCATACAGAAGGGCCAGAAGTGTGATGGAGGATCTTTCTGCCCCAGCACAGCATGGGAAAGAGCCCAGTTGCACTGCAGAAGGCAGGCACATGTTGCTCATACTTCCTTCCACAGGGATCCAGTCTGGTGTGGAGGGGAGCATTCTTGTTGTGCCCTTTCCACCAAAGGTTCTGCCAGGATCACAACTGCAGGGCAACAGGATAAGGTAAGGTGTGGAAAGGGCCTATGTCCCTGCCTACAGCATTTATGTGCAGAAAACTGTATTTTCTGAGAAGAAAATGATATTTCTGTGCAAAATATGCTGTTTACTGCTGAATTACATCCACAGCCAAAATCAGCTAAAGGGAGTTCAGGAGAAGTACAACGTATGGAGAATAAGTCAAGAAAAGGGAGAGCTTGGAAAAGTTTTTTTAAAAAATCCCATAATTCATGCCCCCAATCCTCAAATCAACTGGGCCTGTGCTTTTGGGAATTGTCCAAAAATAACTTTTACAGTGAAAAGGGAAAGGAAAACTAACTCCCACTGAGCACAACTGAAGCACAGCTTATTCACTGCAAAATTGCATCTCATTCAAGGGTACTTTGCAAGAGGAAAATCATTTGTTAGGGTAACCATGCTGCGTTGTATTGTGTAATTTGGGGTTTCATGACATCTATGAAGCTAAATCTGAAGGAATGACCTCAGAGGAGCAGTTATAGCAAGTGGTTAAAATTCATACTTGGTGATAATAATATGTCACTGAGATTCAGTAAGGTATTCTGTAGGATGACCTCAACCCACGCTGCATTATCTATTTTCTAAAATACCTCCAAAGGGCAGGTGTTTTTATCATTGCTTTGAGAAGAAATGCAGCAAATGACATCCCACAGTTGGCCAAAACTGTGTATCAGCATAAAGGCATTTCCACTTGTGTTTTTAAAAGGGCACTGAACAGACGCTATACTCTGGAATCTACCCAGTGCTGTTCTTTTCCCTTGTTTAGCCATTTATCATTTCTAAAGATGCTTAGCAGGCAAAAACTGACTAGGTGCTGGGTGGAGGTTGAAGAACTGCAGTAAAATGGTGGGTGGTGATTAACAGCTTCTGTCTCAAAAAATGGAAAGAAAAGAAACCTCTCTCAGAAAATGGCAGCACACTTTCAGATATCTAGAACTTTGATGCAGTCCATCAGTCACCCATTGAACATGTAGTTCACTACAAAGTTACACTCAAGAACACGTAGTGAGACAGACAAGATGTACAACCATATTTGAGTGGATTTTGCTAAAACTTATTTTTTTAAAGAAGTCCAGAGGTAAAGTCTTCCTTCCATATTAATTTGTAGACTACGTTTTACTCAGCATACATTAACTGCTTATATAAGTGTATGTATCCTGTGCCCAGGTTATAAATCTGTGATAGGGATATTTGAGACAATTGGATTCTGACTTTGAATTCTGTGTATCTTTTGGCAGAATTCCACCTGTGTATCTTCATGGCTTCCTTCAGAAATTAGAAACAAGTTACCAGTAAGATAGGTACCCGTAATGAAGGTTTTTGGTCGGTCGGTTGGTTTTTTTTTTATAACCAGGATGCATGACTTTTTAAAAGCAACACTATGAGTGGAAATAAAGCCTCAAGCCATGCTTTCTCAACTTTTAAAAATATTTTTAAGTTTGTTTACAGGAATTTTGAATGAAATTTTATGCCATACTCTTATTAATCTGAGGTGTTTTAAAAAATAAACAAAAAATAATGAGGAATCCATAATTTCTCTTACTCCTTCACTGTCAAGATCATACATTCCCTGACAATAGAGTTGGCCTCATTAAAAAATTTTGTTTGACCTTTTTATTTTTACATAGTTCTCCCAATTTTTATTTTACTTAACAAGATCTCATACATTCTGTCTTCCTTGTGCTTGTTTTGTGACAGCTACTTGGATTTAAGAACAACACAAGTAGGCTGCATTCTGATTTAATTGGTCTCTGTGTGTGTGTACATATTTCCAATACAGACCTGAGTTTTGAACTTCCACCCTAACTTTAATCCCAGGTAACAAAATTATCCCAGGAAACTAAGGCCCTTTCTGCAGCTTACTTTATTCTGGAGACATCTGGTGCAGATCCCAGCATTGTCTCTCCCAGGAGAGGAGCATGATAGGAGCTCTCCTCTCCACACCAGCCACCTTTGCAAATGAAGGAAACATGACGGCACCAGCCCTTCCTTCCATAGTGCAGTCAGGTACTGTCCCAGGCTGCACTGGGGAAGGAAGCATGGCCATTACACTTCTAGAACCTCTGCACACCAAGTAAGTGTGGGTGGGTGGCGGGAGGATGGTGCAATCGCCAGTCATTGACAGGAAAAATCTGTCAATGATTTGCAGCAATCACACCACCTGGAGATGGGAGAAGGACAGGACCCAGATGGCATCATGCAGAACCTTTGTCCAGGTCCTGTCTTTCTCCCTTCCCCAGTGCAGGATGATGGCATCTTGTGGAAAGGGCCTAAATTTGGAACCAGAGTATTTATTATTTAAAGTATTCAAATACTATCCATCCCTCAGAGACAGGACTGCGGCTTTCGAAGATTGATCATCTCTCTATCAAATAGCCATTTAAAGCCTTAAAGCCATGCATGATTGTGTAGCAAGAAGATTCACAGATTTACTACTTCTAAGTAAAGATATTGAGACTCAGGTTGTACATGTTATGTTTAACTAACTTTAAATGTACTAGTTTTAAAAACTGAAAAGAACAACTTGCACAACTGAAGTGAAAATAAAATGGTGGTTAGAATCATAGAAATGTAGAGTTGGGAGAGACCACACGGGCCATCCAGTCCAACCCCCTACCATGCAGGAATACCCTCAAAGCACTCCCGACAGATGGCCATCCAGCCTCTGATCTAGACACCATACTCCTATTGATGCAGCAGAGAATTGCATTGGCTTTCTTGGCTGCCGCATCACACTGCTGACTCATGTTCAGCTTGTGGTCTATTAAGACTCCTAGATCCCTTTCACATGTACTGCCATCCAGCCACATGTCCCCCATCCTATATTTCTGCATTCCATTTTTTCTACCTAAGCGTAGGACCTTACACTTCTCTCTGTTGAATTTCATTTTGTTAGCCTTGGCCCAGCTCTCCAATCTGACCAGGTCATTTTGAATTTTGATCCTGTCCTCTGGCGTATTAGCAACCCCTCCCAATTTGGTGTCATCTGCAAATTTGATCAGCATGCCCTCTATTCCTTCATCCAAGTCACTGATGAAAATATTGAACAGCACTGGGCCCAGGACAGAACCCTGTGGCACCCTGCTAGTCATTTCTCTCCAGGATGAAAAGCAGCCATTGGTGAGCACCCTTTGGGAACGGTCAGTCAACCAGTTACAGATCCACCTGACAGTAGCTCTGTCCAGCCCACATTTTACTAGCTTCTTTGCAAGAATGTGATGGGGAACTTTGTCAAAGGCCTTACTGAAATCGAGATATGCTACATCCACAGCATTCCCTTCATCTATCAAGCTAGTAACTCTATCATAAAAAGAGATAAGATTAGTCTGGCATGACTTCTTTTTGAGAAATCCATGTTGACTTCTCGTGATTACCGCATTGCTTTCTAAGTGATTACAAACTGACTGCTTAATGATCTTCTCTAGGATCTTTCCGGGTACTGACGTCAGGCTGACTGGGTGATAATTATTTGGGTCCTCTTTTTTTCCCTTCTCCAAGATGGGGACAACATTTGCCCTCTTCCAGTCTGCTGGAACTTCTCTTGTCCTCCAAGATTTCTCAAAGATTATAGCAAGCGGTTCTGAAATGACCTCTGCCAGTTCTTTTAATGTCCTAGGATGCAATTCATCTGGCCCTGGAGACTTGAATTCATCCAATGTGGCCAGGTGTTCTTGTACCACCTCTCTACCTATTATGTGCCGCATTTCCCCTGCTTCCTCACCTGCTCCCCAACTGCCAGGTTGAGTGCTTGTATCCTTCTGGGAAAAAACTGAGGCAAAGAAGGTGTTAAGTAGTTCTGCCTTTTCTCTTCCCCCTGTTAGTAATTCGCCATCTTCTCTGCGCAGCGACCCTATCGCCTCTTTCTTTTTCCTTTTGCTGCGGACATATTTAAAAAAGCCCTTTTTATTGTTTTTAATGTCTCTGGCCAGCCTAAGTTCGTTCTGTGCTTTAGCCTTTCTGACCTTCTCCCTACATCTCCTGGCTACTTGCTTAAATTCTTCTTTGGTGGTTTCCCCCCTCTTCCATTTCCTGTACATGTTTGTCTTAACACTTAGCTCAGCTAAGAGTTCTTTAGTCAACCATTCTGGTTTCTTCAGATGCCTTCCATTTTTCCTCCTTATTGGCACAGTTTTAGACTGTGCCTTCAGTATCTCCCTTTTAAGGAACTCCCATGTCTCCTGAACTCCTTTCTTTTTCACTATTCTTGACCACGGAATTTCAGCCAGCAGCTCCTTAAGTTTACAGAAGTCCGCTTTTTTAAAATCTAAGATGAGTGTCTGGCTACACTTATCTTATCCTTCCCACTGAATGCCAAATTCCAATAGGGCATGGTCACTCCTCCCTAAAGATCCAACCACGTCTACCTCATTAACAAGGTCATCCCTATTGGTGAAGATCAGATCTAGAATATTTGATCCCCTTGTCGCCTTTTCCACCTTCTGGACCATGAAACTGTCTGCAAGACAAGCAAGAAACTTGCTGGACCTTGCTGTCTTGGCAGAGTTTGACTGCCAACATATATCTGGGTAATTGAAATCTCCTATTATTACTGTATCTCTCCTTTTTGAATGCGCAGTCATTTGGTTGAGGAAGGCATCATCAAGGTCCTCAGTCTGGGTTGCAGGTCTGTAGTAAACCCCCACCAGAATATCCCTATTGTTTCTCGCTCCCTTAATTCTTACCCAGATGCTCTCGACCTGGCTTTCTGGGTTTAAGTCCTGGATCTCTTCACTGGTGAAAACATCCTTGACATACAAAGCTACTCCTCCTCCTTTCTTGTTTGGTCTATTTCTACAAAATAGGCTATACCCCTCTATTCCTACATTCCAGTCCTGAGACTCATCCCACCAGGTCTCAGTGATGCCTATCAAATCGTATTTATTAAGCTAAGATCAGCTGAAATTCTTAGCACATCTCACATCCGTCTAAAGGGAAAACACTTTTACATACATAAATGTTATACCTAACCTCTTTGTTCAGAAAGAAATAAAAATTAATAATGAAAATAATTACCTTGGCCTGGTGAATACCCACATATGCAGTTTTCAGTTAGCTGAAATTCCATTCACATAAGAAGGCTACTCAGCTGAATAAGATGGCATTGCTCAGATGGAAGGAACAGACCAGTGAAGCCAGAAAAGATTAAAATGAACTGTCTTCATTCTACTGAGTATAACTGAATTCTCAAATATTGTAAATGCCAACAATAACATTAAAATATGCATTTATGGAAATAAAACTTCATACACTTAAGAAAACTGTATTCCAGCAGGAGGAAATCTATGATTCATGATGATTTTATCATAACAACAGAAGTTATGCACTTTGGAAACCCACATGGAATGTAATTGGTTTAACTCATTTCAGATGTACATTAATTCTTGGACTTAGAAACCAAAAGACCAATTAGAGCTGTGAAGAAAGCTACTATGATTATCCTAATTAAAATTATGTTAAGTTATTTATAGAATTACACAGTGAAATTATGCTCATTATCCCATAAACTATGCAACAATTCATTCAATGGGGTAATAAAATCTAACATACAAAAAACACAATTAGAACACATTCATGTAAGTCCATTTGTGCAGTAAATCCAAAGCATCAGTCATTATTTCTTCACCCAAATATGGGAGAGGCATTTCTATATCCTTGAATCTATCACCATATCAAGACCTCTAGTAATCTGCTTTCATTGATTGTTCCATAGCGAACTGAATTACCATTATACATCAGTTCTGTATCTTGCTACTGTATTCTATGATGCTAGGTTTAGATTAACAAAGCCAAGAGACGTGAAGAAAAGCCAAGAGCTGCTTCATGTAAAAAAAAGAAAACGCTTCAGAAAATAATAGTAAATTGTTTCATCACCTCTTCAAAATGTGTTGATTTATTCCTAATTAAGGATTGATGAAGCAGCATTTTGAAATCTTTCTATCAACACAACACACATGATTAACTCATAAGCAATCAAGGCATTACAAGAAAATTAGAAGTAGGATTGTCGCAGAGTGTTGATGATCTACACCTGCAACACACATCTGCTAGCGAATAATTTGCACTATGAAAGAGGTTCCCTGCCATTTTCCATGTTTAAGATTTTAATTATGTTTCCCATTGTTCTTTAAAACTGAGACAACTTTACAGATCAAGAATGGAATAGAACTCCAAAATAGATTTTTTCCCCTTCTGTTCCAAAAACCTCTGTAAAGCTTTTTGGCAAAAAGATAAAGACATGTTCTGTGGATACAGGAGACAGCTATTGGTGTCTATCAAACTATTTAGAAAATGACACTAGTAAAACAAAAATGACTGAGATCCTTAATTGGGAAATGTAGCAAGAGAGACATAGTTACATCTCCTGATGCTGTTGCTGTTGAGATATTTTAAGTTATTTCCAATTTGTGGTGACTATAAAGTGAACCTATCCCAGAGTTTACTTGGGAAGATTTGTGCCGAAGAGGTTCACCACTGCTTGCCTCTGAGGATGAGAGAGTATGAGGTGCCCAAGGTCACCCAGTAGGTTTCAATGGCTGTCCAGGGATTCAGATCCAGGTCTCCTGGAGTCCTAGTGCAATAATCAAATTACTATATCACACTGTGTGTGTGTGTGTTTGTCACAATGCTACCCTCCAAAATAATTTTTCAACAGCACAGCCCAACCCATATGAGCATTTCCATGACTCTGCAGATGAGGTGGATGAGCAGACATGTCATGTTGATTGGCAACTATGCTGCTGTAAATATAGCTGTGAGAGGGACTTTTTGTCATTGACTATGCAACAATTGTAGAAATGAATTGCCTAACTGTGCAAACTCACACCACTTGAAATTACTGATCAAGATGCCAGCCAATGTGTCAAACTTTTTTTTTTTGTTGCTCAACTGGTAGAACTGTTCACATAGTAGTGCAAATAATAATATTATCAGGGAAATGAACTAATTTGCCAAAAAACAAAACAAAACCCCACCATCAAAAAACCCCCAGAATGTATGCCAAATTAACAATGTTTTCCTTGTCCTCAGTTTTCCTTCTAATGTGATCTAGCTCCTTTGGATCAAAATTGTACCAGCCGGTGAAAGAAATGCAGCAGAGAATGATTCATATTTCTCTGTTCCTAAATCATCTAAACAATTTCCTTCTGTCTGAGTCCTTCAGTCAACTCTCTGCAGCTTCCTCTTTCTTCAATACCTCCCCTTTTGAGCTCCATAAAATCTTTCCTCCCAGTGCATGAACCTATCTTGAGTATGATAAGGGTTGCAAATATTGTGTTATTTGTGCCACCAGCTAAATATCAGTCTTAGGAGAACTGACAAGATGCAGAGTTTCTTGGAAATCAGTCCATATTGCTGAAATGCTGTACAGAAATATGTGAGTTGCCATACTCTGGGGCAGACCATTAGTCCATCAGGCCAAGTGTTATAGACACTGATTGGCAATAACTCCTCAGAGTTTGAGACAGAATATATTCCTCACTCTACCTGGAGTCCCCTCTGATTCCCTGGTAGTCTTCCATCCACGCTTTAGTCTCAAATAATCCTGCTTAGCTTCTGAAATTGGGTGAGTTTGGATATGTTCAGGTTGATATAGTAGTTCAGTCATTTGGCCAAAGGCCTTCATAGAAGAGAATTCCATTTAGATCTCACTGGAGTTTGCTAGGAGTCTGCCCTAATGTAGTAAACTAGTCTTCCTTAGTCACAGCTTTTTCTTTCCTTTTTTTTTCTTCTTAAACTAAATTGCCATTAAAGTTGCATTAAGATAAACATGTTTTCTTTTAACTGAAATGCACTGCTTAAGTAGCTATAAAAATCAGTGTATGAATTTAATCTTTGCTGAAGATTATGGAGCACTCATTAACACATTCTATTAATGTATTTTGTAAAAACCAAAGTCCTTCAAGATGTCTTTGATAACATTTCCTTTCCCCTTAATATTAAATAGACAGAATCCACATGTTCAGAGTGAAAATGGATCCCTATGTTAGTACTGTTAGAGGTTTACAGTGCAATTCTATATAGGGCTACTACTCATAAATAAACACAACATTCAATTGAACTTATTCCTACTTTTACTTTGGGTTTCAATATTAGCACTAGCAGTTTTAATTCACTGATATCAAAGTGAAGTAACTAAAATGCAAGTGAAGTTACACAGTACATTCCAGATCTTGTACTACATCCCTTTGCGCTTTTGCTATGATATTGTGATGTATGATAAGACAAATGGGGGGGGGCTAAGTTAAAGGGAACAAATTGGGTGCCGTAAGCATTAGTGCAATTGCTGACTCAAATGGATTGAAATGAAGACTAGATAAATTTATTGAGCTTAGGACTATCATTTCAAGAAGAGTTGTTGTTGTTGTTGTTGTTGTTGTTGCTGTTGTTGTTGCTGCTGTTATTGTGTACTTTAATTTATTTCTGAGTTATGGCAACCCTAAGGTGACTCTGTCATGGTGTTTTCTGGAGCTGAGTGAATGTGACACATGCGTCACACCCAGTGGGCTTCCATGGCCGAGCATGGAATCGAACCTTGGTCTCCAGGGTTGTATTCCAATGTTCAAACCACTATACCACACTGGCTCTCTAACAATTCCTATCTTTCACCGCAAGGACCAGAGGCGGTATACCTCCTCTGTCCATCAGATGTTGAGGAACAAGAGATGGGATCTTCAATGGCTTCGTGACTTCCAGAATGGCTTCCCATAGACAACTGGTTAAGCATTGTATGAACAGACTGGATACTACTTTGGCATGAGGCAGTGTACCTCTTTTATCTCACAAAAGAGGCAATAGGTTCTTTCTCCATGGGGTACACCCACTATTATTAGTAGCACCATTACACATACAATCTTCTGGTCCAGTCTGATTAGGACAAGGCTGAGGGGCATCCAGCCCTCTAGCTTTTGTTGGACTGCAACTGATTATGCTGGGTAGGGCAGATGGGAGTTCTTGTGCAGCAACAACTGGAGGGTCACACAGTTCTCAACCTGACTGGGAATATTATAGCTTTCTTTGATTGCAAACCTTACTATGTTTAAGGCGTTAGTAGGAAATAAACTCTACTAAACAGTGTGGGACATACATTGGAATAAAAATGTTTAAGACCACTCTTTGTTACTTTTATTTCTATTACTAGCAAGAACAGATACACCAATAACATAACACTGATTTCTAACATCTTTGCCTAACCAAGAAAAAAATATTTACAGCCAATTTAAATCATTTATAATGCAGTCATATAGGTCAAACTTCAAGATGCTTTAATCTTAGGTAAGTAAGTATAGGATTGCAGCCTCAGGACAGGAATGTTCCAGTATGAAGTTCCTAGTACAGTATTTATAGGAAAACAATAATTCTATACCATACTTTTTGACACCTTCTTCATTGCCTTTTGTCATTCATTCCTTCACATGTCAGTCAAAGGGACAAAAATAGAGACTAAAAATGAAGCACTGCTAGAAGTAGGATATGCTATTTTATAAACTCCTTTCAACAAGCAAGGATGGTCACAAACATGTGAAAAGGAGACTGGAAGGAAGAGAAGAAGCTGAAAGGGTTAAAATAGTATAGATATTTGATGCACTATAGATATTTGATGATCTAGGGCACCCAAAGCATCTTTAAGAAGGGAAGGTTTCAGAGTGTCATCTCTAACTGTGTATAAAAGTGCCTCTCGGACCTTATCTTCTCCAGACACTGTCTCCCACTGAGTCACAGGCAAGAAACATATTGCAAGCAAGATAGGTGCCTGTTAGATATTAACAGTCCATTTCTTCAAACTACTGCTCATCCTGTCCCAGAAGGTGTATCAGCCTAGGCTACTGTGCATTCTTACCCATTCTCTGAATTCACGCTATATGTTCAAAAATCGACTCTTTCATTTGGAAGATAACCCAATGATGGCCCTGAGGTTATGGATCTTCTCCTCCATTAACATTCACTTGACCTCTTCATTCCAGGCCTTTCTAAGAGCCTTGAAAACTTTTCCCGTTATAGTTGCAATTTCTTAAGGGATTGGATGGCTATGCTCTCAAGCATTTTTTTTTTTGAGCCTATATCTATCTGGAATCTGTGAATTCATTCATTCAGTGCATTTCGTTTTTGAGAGTTTAAACATTAAAAAAAAAAGAGCACTTAAATACTAGGAAGCAAAAGAAAGAAAGGATGGATGGATGGACAACATGCTTCAGCAATTTCAGATATGGATTTACTGCTCTCAGAAATGAAAATTGCAGACATTCACACAATTAACAATATACATAGAAATGCAAACATGAGATGAGGTGGTAGGGAAAACAACCACAACCACAAGGCAGCATAAGATCCCAGAAGTATAAACTCAATCAATTCCCAGAATGTATTTGAATGTGATAATTGACCATGAAGTAATTCAATCAAGAAAGAGAATGCAGATTTGGAAGGTGCTGCCATCTAGTTAGAGGTTGGAAAATATATTTTTTTGAGGCCTACAATTCCTAGAATCCCGTGGCCAGCATGGTTACTCTACAGCAACTTTGAGGTTTAATTAAGGGGACATAGTAACTACTGCGTCACCTCAGTATGTCACTATATTCCAACGCCTGCACAAACAGTATGTAGGCATTTGCCTGCACGTGGATGGACCTAAAATGGGAGGGAAACATGGAGCTCCACCCAATCCAGCAGCCTTGCATGCTACACTGCCTTCTAGATTTATCCAGATATGGTGAATCTGCTTACAGGGTTTCAATCATAGGTATTCTGTAAGTACGTTCAGACAAATGCGCTTACAGAAACCTTTCAGACCTTCCTGTTGAGGAAAGTCCAGATTAAGGAACTGTCCTGGTTTCAACTAGGTAGCAAATGTGTCTTCCCCCTCCAGGACAACCCATCATCTAGCAATAAACCAAATATTCTACAACATATGTCCCTTTCATACTGCAGAATTATAGTAAATAGGATTCCACTTGAATTATCATGGTCTCATCCTATGAAATCCTAGGACTGATAGTTGAGGGAGGGAATTCTCTGCTGGAGAATTCTAAGAACCTCACCCAACTACAAACCTGAGGAGTCCATAGGATGCAGCCATGGCAGTTAAAAATGTAACCCTTGCTCTATAATTGCATAGCATGAAAAGTTTCATAATGTTGAACAGGGGAAAGAAAAAGGCTCATTCAGGTTATATGTTCCTCCTACACTGAGACAGAAGAATCATGCAAGTGGATGCCAAATTTGGACTTATATGTTATCTATGCCATTGAGTCATCTGAGACTAAGCATGAAAGACTCCTTTCACATTCCGATTTCAGTTTTGTCTCTATCGCATTCTGTACCATGCATTCTTCTGCAGTTCTGATGTAATTAGAGATTTTCTAATACCACTCTCAGAAGTAGTGAAAGTGCAGGGTACCATAGCTCTTAAATTCTAAAGCCTACATCAAATTGTTAATCCCAGCTAAAGCAGATCAATGAACCCAATGGTAATGTTATAAATGAACACATATATGATAAATAAACATTTATGAACCATTGGGTCTACTTTAATTGGGACTCACACTTGAATTTCAACCTGAGAGTTCATTTATATAACTTATCCCTCAACATCACCAAAGAGGAAAATGTTTAACAACCATTGATAAAAGTTTGTAAATAAAACAAGTCTTAATGAATTCCACATATGATTGCATGAAGGTGTTTGGGTTTCCTTTCATGGCTAGTATGTGTAATTCTGGGAGCCAGAATGGTATAATGGTTTGAGCATTGACTACAACCCTGGAGACCAAAGTTCAATTGCCCGCTTGGCCATGGAAAATGTCTGAGTGACCTTGGGTGTGTCACATACACCCAGCCCCAGAAAACCCCCTGATAAGTTTATCTTAGGGTTGCCGTAATTTGGAAATGACTTGAGGGCACAAAACAACAGCAATATATACTTCTGCACATTGGCAAAATATCACACAAAAGTCACCTTGATACAAGAAAAGTCTGGGAGGGAGTTGTTTGTTTGTTTTGTGGAGAGGGTAATGTTCTATCAATACATGTAAGTGATCTTCACCTAGAAAGTACAGAATTCTGTGCAATAGTCCTCTACGAGTTTTGCAGCCTAGTAAGAGGGTTTGGCTTCTTTGGTACATGTATATTTTCCTTCCTTCCTTCCTTCCTTCCTTCCTTCCTTCCTTCCTTCCTTCCTTCCTTCCTTCCATTCTTCTTCTTCTTCTTCTTCTTCTTCTTCTTCTTCTTCTTCTTCTTCTTCTTCTTATTTTAATCCACTGCACCTTGTTGAAGCACTTGGCAAGAATGTTGGGTTTGAATTTAATCCTATTAGACATTTAAAACTGCCAGTTCTCAAGTGAGGAAAAACACCAGGATTGGACCCTAAAATTACAAATTAATGCTGTCATAATATTTCCTGCAACTTATTATTGCACAATGTGTTCATCTGTTTCTTATCATCCAGCCACACTGACAGAGCTATTAATCTTGGCTACAGAGAAAACAAGCCAATTAAAATATTAGCTTCTTTCTTAAGCCCTTTGGAAGTTTTCAGCTCTGTCGTTTCAAGCAGAAAAGGGACACAATTTAACCTTACTAGCTTTCACTCCCACTACTACTGAACTGTCTGCATTTAAATCTGCTCCACAAATGAAGTCAATGTGGAGAGAGAAAAAGACAGAAAGAGAGTCAAGTTATTTTATGTGTTTTTGAGATGAAGAACAAGAATGAAGAAATAAAAACCATACTCTAGTATTATGTGTATATACATATACATGTATCACTAGTCACAAGATGGATAAAGAATATTTCTGAGCATCAGCTATAATTTATCATGGTATAATGCCAATGTCTGGGATATTTGTATTTTATTTACCCCAGAGCTGTGACAAAATGTCACCATTGTACTACTTATCGTTTTTATTATCCCACCAATACAACATAAAATTTGGTATCATTATTGTACCAAATGTAAGCTGATTTTATTTCCCAATATCATCATATGTGAAGGGCTGTGGTTACGAATCCCACTTTTCTGCAACCTACATTTCAACATATGCATAAAAATGGATTTTAGTTCCTTGTCCCTTATTTTCTGCTACCATAATTGAATAAGTCCCAATAGCACATTTTATTGTGGTATTCTACAGCAGGTAACAAGCATGAAATAAGCAAATCAAGAAGTAAAGGTACAAGTTAAGCATGACACTTTTTTAAAAAAAAAACCCACATATTTATATATTAGAATATCCAGTCCTATAGGCTATTCTGACATTATGCATATGCTTTACTGGCTACTTGCTTTTAAAGACATTCTTTCTTTGAGAAAGCAGCTTTTTCCTTATTCTAGTTCACTTTCCTGTTAACACCCACTTGTCTATCATCTATCTCCATTCCACTGAGTCAATTCAGAATGAGTCAGAAATCTGGGTCTAAAGTTCTTCTACTGGTTAGGAACTCATTTGAAGAATATAGACAGAACTGTCCCACATGGTAAAGCCACTGCTTGATAAAAGCTGTGCCATGCTTGGTACAAGCTTGTTTAGCTTTACTTTAAGACTTGCTTCTGGTCAGGGACTTGCTGACAAATAAAAAACAAAGAAATTGTCATTTTCCTGAAGTCTGGCTGCTTTTTGAGGCCTGCAACTTTCAACAAAAGTCCCTCTTGAAAAATGTTTCTACATTCTTCCTTTTGTTCTCATAGTTTCTGTGACATCATATACACGGTTCCTTCAGCATGTTCCCCTTAGGTTATGCTATGCCCTCCTTCCTTAGGCTCTTGTCTGATAACTGCCCAAACTGCCTCACATGTTCCAGCTCATTCTGTATGGTGGGTTTGGGGAACATGTGACATAGAACCCATTTTTACGGTGCCCAACAATACCTCCGTTACGGATACTAGGTTTGCCTCATGTGCCAAATTTCCATAGCATGGTAGGTGCTACCAAATTTTCCCACATTTTTCCATTAAAAGAAGGTGAAAATGGAGGACCCATCACATACTCAGATGCCTCCTAGATGTATGTGATTGCAAAATGTGCTGTTCAATGTCTGGAATGGGAATGCACATTTGTACATGATGTGGATTATTAAAATCCCATGTGATAAAAATCACATAGGTTTGAGTGATCACGGGAAGATGTGTTTACAAAGCCCCAAGTAGCAAAGAACTTATTTGTGTCCATCTCTCTGTCCATAATTGATCCTCTTCTCATAGGCAATGTTTATATGTAAACCATCCTGGAGCGGAATAATGTTTAAAATGATCCAAGGTAAACCAATCAAATGACACAGTCTAAAGAACTGATGGAAGAACTTAGACAATGGTTAGGAAAAGAATGGTTTACTAAATAATGAATTAAAGCCTCCAAATTGTCTTAGTGGATTGTAAATAGAAATGCTTTCTGGCAGAGCTTGGTAATTTGCTTGTGATATGTCCTCAATTAATGATCCAATCAGTTTTCGGGCACAGTGATCTTTAGATTGCACCAGGTCTATCATACTGTAATGCACCAAATCTATCATCATGTAAAACCAAAAAAAAAAAAAAAGACTTTTGTCATATTCAAGAATACGTCATACTTTAAAACATGCCTTATATATCCAAACCTCTCTTGTACCAGAGATAAGGACATGAAAACAGTGGAATTATATATGTATGTGTGTGAGGGAGATAGAATGTGCATACACAAGCATTTCTGTAGATGAATTTACAGATGGCTTTGTAGCCTTTTGCAATTAAGATTTTGCTCTGGCATAGGGAGGGTTGTTCAAAACATGATTAAAAGGTCAACCACACTGATGCTTTGATTTTATGCCATGTTGCAGACTTTTTGACAGTATTTGGAAAGCTGCGTAAATGCTTTGCTTGTGTATGTTGTTGAAGAGCATATGCTACTGCGTACATTATTATGCTGTCATCTGCCTCACAAAAGTTAATGAGCTATAGCCATATACCTAGGAAATTGGGCTTGTGAGTGTTCTAAATTAGAAATTAAATAACTATTTTCTGCTTATTAATTATAGCAAAAATGAAAATAGGGCATGAGTTGGCAATATCCTATGAATGGCACTGTAGAGTATGAAACATCTAAAGAACAGTTCCCTAAAATTATTATTCCCATCTTCGGTTAAATGGATGATTTCATTCTCCAATTAATGTCTCAGTGGTGTTGAGAGGGAGTTGTAATACTACAGTGGGCCTGCTGTATCTGTATGCTCATGATCCATGGATTCAACCCATTGCAGATTCAAATGTACACAGTATTGTACATTTTAATCCATACTGGGAAGCATATCAGCTTCAAGGTGGCAGGGTTCCTTCACAAGACAGAATCAGGTAGCTTGCAGGTCTTGCCACTGCCTCCACTGATGCTCTATGCTATTTTTAAGAGGGACTTAAAAACCTCACCTCACACTTGCAGTGTCTCTGCAAGCCACACGGCCTCTTTGGGCTCAGTCACCTCAAGGAGCCTACCAGCCACTCACTTCTGCCTTGCAGCTTGAAGGCAGATGGCTGGCATGCTCCCCAGAGGTGGGGAAGTTGAAACAATGTGGTGTGCTTGATGGCCGGAGTTTGCCACTGCATCCAATGCTGGCCTATGCCATTTTTAATAGGGACTTGAGCATGCACCTTTTTTTCCCCCATGGGTGTGTTGTGTGTATTCTGGAACCAATCCCCTGTACATACCAAGGTCCCACTGTATAAACACTGTTAATATGTACAACTATGTGACTAGTACTTTCCTATGGAGTTTTCAGAATTAATGACAAACAAGTGTTCAGTTTTCTCTATGGGTGGCATTTTGGGTCCACCCATCAGAGTTTTGTATGTAAGAACTTATTTCCCATAATGATTTGATAGAGTTAAATGATGACATTTATTTATTACATCACATTTGAGTCTAGTTTCATTGTTTTACTAGAAGCGAAAAGATAAAATGTAAAAGAGAATGCTGTGATAATGCTTTAAAAAATACTCCTTTTGTTTTTATTTTTCCAAATCCATCACACAATAAGGGTGGATAAATATTCATCAAATGTTATTTTCTAACTTCAATAAGATTATTTAAAAAACAAAACAAATTTATGAATTGCTCACTTATTTTTTGCAGACCAATCCTTCTTCTGCCCAGCAGGCCAGAGGGAAGGTTTACCAAGTGCATTTGCAAGGGAATCGTCTATCCCTAGGAGTCTGTAAAGTTGGGTTTTAGATGCATACATGTCAATCAACTGCCTGATATGATTGCTTCATCCATATAAATGTGCTGATTACCTATGGGAACATAAGGGTCTCAGGAATCAGTTTGCACATCTTGTTATCAAATCTGCCAGGTCTTGAGTGAAAAAGTGTTTTGGTAGTGCAATGACTTTCCCTTTACGCCCACAAACCCATTTCACAAATAAAATTCACAACCTCACGCAGACCATCCTTGTCAAGAGTCGGGTGAATGATTTGGTTAACTTCAGTACGACTTAACAGTTTAACTCTCCGCCAAGCAAAAGAGCACCTTGTTCTATTTTTGGAGCAAGGGGAAAAAGGGATAAAACACTGATTTGGTGAATGATTACGACTGCAACCAATCAGGATATCCCCCCCTTTTTTGATGACTCTTAACACCTGCAGATCTGAGCAATTTCCTGATCAGCTCATTTTTTGGTTTTTAAAAAAATCCCTTCTTGCTGCTTTTGATTAGTGTTTAGCTATGGTTGATCTCCTGATGTGACAGACTGCAACTGGAGCTTAAGACAGTTATAGAAATACATATATTCTGAAAACAGAAAAAACCCTCAGTCAGTCAGGCTAGAGGAGAAAAACATCCATCCATCCTCTACACATTTTACTGCTTATATACACAGCATTATCCTCACCTGGAGAAACTAGGAAAGGAAATGATGTGTATGTCTAAAAACTTTTTTTTCTCCATGGCAAAACTTTGTACTTAATTGACATTGGCATTCAACCTGTCTAGATGGATATGAACTCCTACTTTCCACATTTTTGCTTATTTAAGAACTCAAGTTGCCAAAATACCAAGAAAAGAAGAAACTGTATGAATATGTATTTTTGCAAAGTTTAAAAAAACCCTTTTTGAAGTCAAGATAATTTACTTTATGGTGTTGCTGAGCACACAGTTCTTGGTAGATGGGATTCATGGAGGGGAAAAAATATTGGAGCACCAGAGTTACACAGCAGCAGGATGGCATATTTAGCTTTGGAAAAAAAATTGAAAGCAGCAGTTTGCTTGAAACCTGTGGTTGAACAAGTGCTTTCCCAGACACTTTATAAAAAATGTATTTTTCCTACTTCCTACTGAATATTCTACAGGAAGCAAATGACTTTTTTTTATATATACCAAGACTTGAAGGCAGAAAGAAAATGCAATGAGTACTTTGAATTAACAGCTGGAAACATTGGTTTTCTGCATTGAGTTTTATATAAATCAAGAAGAGGATTCTGTGGCCTTCCAGATTTTGTGGAACTGCAACTCCTAGAAAGGATAAGTAGGTCTCTTGGGAACTACAGTCAAACAACATCTGGAGGACTGTACAATTCCCACCTCTGATGTCACTGAATGCAGTTCCTGATATTTCTTTTTAGTTTGTGATATTTAGCTCCTGTACATATTCAGAAGCTTTCTTTCAACACGTGTAAACAACCTTGAGAAGAAGACAAAGGTTGGAATCCAAATCATCTTCAAGAATCATCATGAAATTGATTCAATGAATTCACTGTAAAAGCAATAACAAAGATTTTAGAGAATACACTAGATTTGAACAAATGATTATGCAAAGAGATGATATGGAAGAAAATGAAATATTGAAGGGTGCCATAAGAGAAATATATAAAATATTGTCAAAAGATGAAGATGAAGATGAATATCTTAGAAAAATATGGGAGGAAGAATTAGTACAAAAAATAAATATTCAAGACTGGGGGAAAATTTGGAATCATCGTCATCTAAAGAATTTATCTGTAAGGATAAAAGAGAATTATTATTAATTGGTTTGGAGATAGTACCTAACACCAGTAAGGTTAAACTACATAGACAAGAATCATTCAAGGTTATGTTGGAGGAGTTGCCAAGAGATTGGCACATATATCCATATGTGGTGGAATTGTGAAGGTGTACAGAAAATTTGGCAAATGGTGTTTTAAGAGATAAAAGAGATAACAGGAATTGATTTACAAATATGCCCAAGTATAGCGTTATTATCTATATTTAATAAGGTTAATTGTACCCAGACAATGAAGGAGTTAATTACAAATTTATTAACTGCAGCAAGGCTAATTATATTGAGAAAATGCAAAACTCAAGAAGACTTTCAAATAAAGGATTGGTACAAAGAAGTGTGGAAAACAGTGTTCAATGATTAGTTAACATGTTGAATCCAGGTTAAAAAAAGGATAATGAAAAGGAATGATTTTGAAGCAATATGGAAAATATTTGTGGAAACGGCTTTAACAAAAGAGGGAAGTGTCATACCTCCACAAGAAAAATTACAATTTTGGAAAGCAGAGTAAGGTGAAATATAATTGGCTCTGAGACTGGGCTCACATTTAGGGTTAGAGTTTATGGTTGATAACAGGAGCATATACAGTATTAGCAATAGGTTAAATATAGTTGAAAAGAATAGATTTAAGAATGAAATTATTATAGGAATAATGAGTACAAGGAGAATGAGATTTAGATACATGAAATAAAAATATATAATCAATATGATATATAATATGTTGAATAAGTATATGATGATAAAGGATATGGAGAGAAATAGTAATGTAAGCTATTGGTGTTGTAATTTTTCTCTTTTTCACATTTTATGTTATTCATGTGGTGTTTTTGTCTTATTCTGTTATGTATTGTTCTTTTTTCTTTATAATAATAAAAAATATATACAAAAAAACAATGAGTTCACTGTGAATTTAAGAATTGGGGGTGGGGGGGCAGCCAAATAATGAAGACATTTTCAAAAGATGTTGGGGATATGGGATGGAAAGAATCAACTGTTCAGCAGGAAGGAAAGGAAACAAAACTCTGCTGAGCTAACTTAGTTTCTTTGAATGAATCTAAGCAGTCCTTTGGCCCTCAGACAACTTAAAAATCATGCAAATTTCAAGATATTTTGATTAAACTTTATATGACACTTCTGTTCCTAAAACGGTATATTATTTGGGCCACTTGATTATCTTACCTCAATAATCAGGGACAAAGAAAATTACAAATACATGCTCCAATGAATCAACACGTTTTTTGATCTCTGTGACATATTAAGAAAAGTAATGCATCATAACCATTATGTTTCATTAAGTTTTATTTGTAGAATGCCTGATTGTCTAAAACAGATGTTTTCCTTTTGGTTATGTTATCTGAGGTAAATGACTGTTTCTAGTTTTCACCTGTAGAATACATCTTTTGGTTTATAAATATGTTACTGGATAATTTGATGATTTAATAATTTGATAATTTAATAATTTTCTTTGGGAGAAAGAATGCAAATATTCCACTTGATACTTACAACACTGTGAGATAGGTTAGACTGAAGGAAGCCAGAATTCTAGTCATAATGTCTTGTTGGTCATTTGAGATCTCAACCTGAGTATGAGCTTGGAAAAGTGATGGGACGATACAACTCCCAGATCCCTCAGCCAACATGTAGTTCAGAAAAGTAACTTTTCCAGGCTCTGACCTGAGTCTCCTGAGGTCTAGCCTAGCATTTTACACACTAAAACACACTAACTCCCTGATTAAAATTGGTAAAGCTATACAATGCTCAGGACTTCACTTGATTTTTATGTCTTCCCACTCAAAGATTCACCCCTAGGAAGCATAGCAAGCTGGGCCCCTTAAATTAAATAGATGGAGAATCCATTGCAGACAGCTGGATTCTGTAAATATATCAGAGCAGTACCCATTAGCAATTTCTGGAAAAGAAGTACCAATTTATTTGAACAATCATTAATACAGATCAGACACAGAATGGCTGGTCAATCTAGTTGCAAGTGGTAAGAAATAACTTTATAATCTTGACAGAATGGGTGATTTTTCACACAGCTGGAAGGGGTCTCATTGGCCATTGAGTCAAATCCTCTGCTCAGTGCAGGAGTCCAGCTAAAGTATCCCCAGCAGGTAGTTGTCCAGCCTCTTTTTGGAGGTAGCCAATTGTAGACGATTGGTTCCATTGCCCAAATGCTCTTACTGTCAAGAAGTTCATTCTAATGTTCAATCAAAATGTACTCTCCTGTAACTTAAAACGATTAGACTTGGTCCTACCTTCTGGGTCAGCAGAGAACAGACCTCCATTTCTTTTCCTTTAAGGGCACAGAAATGATATGGACAGCTGGATAGCAACACCAGCTGTGAGTATTAACTTTGCTAGATTTGTTTGCAACAGAATATGCATCATAGAAATATCTATAATGTTCTGGGAAACAATAGGGGTGGATCCCCCTCAATGGAATAGAGGAGCATTGGAGTTTTGTTGAATTAGCCATATTCTTAATATGCCATTGCAGAATAACATTTTTAAAAACACACACACACCTTTGCTTCATGTACTCCCTCCCCACAAAAGCTGGCAAATCGCAGACTTTGAACTAAGGAAATAATAACTCTAAAATTTACTAAAAAAAAAGTAAAATTCATTAAAAACAGTAATTACTTTATTAGTCTTCCAGGCACATTTCAGGCACATATACTGAATCACAAGAAAATAACAGTGACATAAAACTGGTCTTTATATGACAGCCTAGTCTTTCTACCTGAAGTGTCCATTTAAAATATGGGTTGAACTATATTTCCGGTAATCAAAGAGCCAAGTAAAGTGATAGCCCACTTCAGAGCACTTATGCCATTTCTACTTTATCTCAGAAATAAAGTGATGACAATCAGTAATTTATTTGATAATGCATTTCCTTTAAGTCTCAGCGGTGTTAGTCAGCACTATATATGGTGTCAAAACAATTCATCACAAGATTCAAACAGTGCCATCTTTTTTTGGAGAAGAAGTCCTTCAAATAAACAGCAGAGGTATAAATATCTTTTATTGGACGAGCAAGTTGGTGGAAATGTATTTTTGCCTCCCTTCTCGACAGTTGAATTACATTATCCCCCCCCCCCCCACTTTAGTGGTCAGCTTTTGCAGTGAAGTATGATAGCTATGAGAGCCGGTATTGTGTAGTGGTTTGAGTGTTGGATTGGGATTCTGGGGGAGCAGGTTTCATATTCGTGCTTTGCCATGGAAACACACTAGTTGCCCTTGCACAAGTTTTGCTTTCTCAGATCAGGGTTTCTGTAGGATCATTGTAAGTTAGAAATGACTTGAAGGCACAGAATGGCAATACTGATAGCAATGAATTCACAGGCAGCCTCAGCTACGCTTCTGAGAACGGTTAATAGGAAGCAGATTTCTCATTCAGGGATCGGTAAAAGTGCAGCTGTGTGTGAGTTTATCATATCATTGTTCTGTTCCTCATGAGAATACACTGAAATAAAAATAAAATCTGCTTTTATTCATTTATGCTACTGAATATGCCTTTTTTTCCAACATATTTTATTCTTTCATATTTTTCCCAAACTGGGTGGTTAAAGCTGCCCACTTTGTGTGTTTTCTCAACTTGTCAATTCATTGCGATGAATTGAGATTCATTGGGATTTTTAGGGCCTTTCCGCACTACACTGTTAAAGTGCTTTTATTGCATTTTCAACATACTATGGTATGCTGAGGTTTGCAGTTTAGGGAAGGGCATTTAGAATTCTTAGCCAGAGAGGTCTTTGGCCTCAGTAAACTATAAACCCCAGAATTCCACAAGAGGCCGAAAGTGGTATAATAGTACTATAACAGTGTAGTGTGAAAAGGCTCTAAGTGTACTAAAACAAAAGGAGAACCGGTGGTAGTTAGTAGCCATTCCATGTTTTAAAAACCCTGCTGTACAAAGATGAAGTCTTTGAGTCTGTAGTGCTAGTGACAGAATGCATAAGGCTATTCATTCCCAAGGCACTCTTCCATTAAATTTTGTGTAGCCATGGATTTCTTACATCAGCAGAGTGTTGGATTAGATGTCCTTTGAGGTTCCTTGGAATTCTATGATTCTATGGTTCTGTCTTCTCTGCTGTATATATTGTCATTGAGCTGTAGAGATGGCCGATTAGGAGTAGTGATTACATTTTTTGCGTGATGTGGGCATTTGCAGGGAGAAGTGAACTGAAACAATTGACTCATATCACACAAACCACTGAGCAACCATTAGAAAATGATGATGTTCCATCCCTAGGACAAAACTTGTATCAGGATAGAACCAGCGACCTTTAAATGAACCACTCCATACCCCATTACCAATCCCCTGAACCATTCAATCCTTCAAAAAGATGTTCTTTTTTTTTTTTTAAGTAAAAGTGTTATGGAACACAACTCATGTTGAATAACTGTGGACCATGAAGTTTATATGCTATTAGCTTAATCAAAG
Source organism: Cyclura pinguis (assembly GCA_030412105.1). Lineage (NCBI taxonomy): Eukaryota > Metazoa > Chordata > Lepidosauria > Squamata > Iguanidae > Cyclura > Cyclura pinguis. The sequence continues at coordinate 241,473,580 of CM059599.1, read as the reverse complement.
AGATTGGGGGGAAATGCTTTGCATTACAATCAGAGCAATGTTCACAGTTTAATAAAGCTGAAAGACTCAGCACCATACAAATAGACAAATTGTTAGTTAACACACACACACACATACATACATACACTCAAAATGGGTTTTTCTGGGGGGGAGTTTGCACAAATGCTCAAATAAGGATTAGTAACACAATCTTTTCTGTTCCTTATCTATACCAAAGGACAGGAAATAATGGCAAGGAAAATGATTTTTTATGGAAATTACTGGCTGGTTTTTTTTCCCTTCAATTAATGCTGTATAACACTCTGAAATCCTCACATAAATTGCCTCCTGTCTACTTTCCTGCTAGGGAGTAACGTCTGTGCCTTGGTATGGAGGAATCAACAATCCTGAGTTGCTGTTTGATAGGAAAAAAAAGCAAAAACACCCAATTCATCATCAAGTACTAACTTAAAGATAGAAAGAATAATCTATCTATTTGAGTGTCAAGAAATCCTCATGAGAAAAATCCTGGACTAATGATAATCTATGTGAAATAGATGGACAGTACTTTTTTTGATTTCTTTCTTTCTTTCTTTCTTTCTTTCTTTCTTTCTTTCTTTCTTTCTTTTTTGTAATTTTAGTTGGAAAAATTGATAAATAGGTTCCATAATACACAGGATAAATAGTGTGGCTGATTTTTTTTTTTCATGCACACATAATGATCAATTTTTTTCCATGAAGTCCAGAGACCAGAATCCTTTTCATTCCATCTTTCCAGGGGCATGCTATAGTCCAGATAATTGGACACAATATAGAGGATTAAGATCAGATAAATTATACAGATTGTGTGATTTATATCTAGGATTATGACCTAAATCTGAGCTACAAATTTGTAACCAATAATAAGATGAATCCATTCAAATGGCTTCAAATCATTTTACTTCTGCTAGGCATTCTGCTAGCCCATGTGGTATGAAAACTCTAACCCCTTTGAGGAGCTTACTATTAAATCAGCAAATACTGTTTAAGGTTTAACATCTAAAATGTATGACTTGTTGACCAAATCCACCTACAGTTGTCATAGGGATATTAAAATAGACTGGGAAATGCATTTAAACATCAATATAAATGGACAAACATGGACACAAATATAGAATGAAAGACATGTATTCCATTTCAGCTCATGCTAAGAACTGTATGATTAAATATATGATTATGGCATTTATCCCCTAGTGCAGTTAAATTGGATTTCAAAAGAATTAACCTCAAAATGATGAAGATGTCAGGAAAACACAGGACCTTATGTGCATTTGTAGTGGGCTTGTCCTTTGTTTTAACAATTTTGGTAAGTCTGTTTTTTAAAACAAACAAAACAAAACTATGCATTATTACTTTTCAGAAGGTTGAATCTGATCAAACAACAGGGCTATTAGCATTATTTTTGGAATTTATCTTCCATAGAGAGCTAACTGGTTTTATCCACTCAGTGGCAAGTTTAGAAAAAGGATCAAATGAAAATGTTAATCTATGCTTGGCTTTGAGGTTATTGTGAGGCACCTGAGAACTGAAATCCAGATGCCTAGTTGTCTGTACTCTGATACCACAGCTAGTGGCTTGTTCTCTGCATTGCTTAAACAACACAACTCAGCTGTATGACCAAAAGTTGGTGTTGTGACAAGGTCAGGTGACACAAGTGACTGATAGGATTCTACATCTTTTCAGCAGATAACTCTAATATGGTTCTTCAACATGATTAAATAACTCTAATATGTTCTTCAATATGATTAACTTTACATTAGGCATAGACTGAATTCTTGTGTTCCATGCTTGAAACGCCCTGTTGGCCTCAAAGTAGATCAAGGCTCTCCAATCTGACGTCTTCTAGCTGGCCATGTTGCTGGAATGATGGGAACTGTTGCACCACACATCCAAAGGACATGTTGTGCTAATGCTGCCTTAGAACAACAAACACATAATCCGATTCAAAGCAATAGCTTTGGAGATTTGTGTACACTGTGTACCTGGAGCTCCATTTATGACAGCCACTGGAATTCTGGGTTAGGGCTTCACTGGTTAACTCACTTCAACCGTGTAGAGATGAATTCTCAAACAACATTGTAATATATATCAAATTGTCTTTTCTTTTTTCCTCAGATTCTTTCACTGACTGCCAACACTTTCCTGTGACACAGCTACAGCCAAGCTTGGACACTCAGGTCTGACTGAGTCCATACAGACTGCTTTAAACTGTCTTGAAATGAGGCCTCAGAGTCCCTCATGTTTTTACCCAACTAATGAGGTCAGAACCTCAGTAAATGTCAAGCTTGTGCATAACATGGCACGGGGTCATGGGGATATATATCTCAGAGTCAAGAGAGTTGCAATTATAACACTTACTAATACTGGTGGGAAAGGCTAAAGCCCTATGTTAAACAAAAATGGAACACCAAGGAAAAGCCTTTGTTAAAAATGCTTTTTCTTTTCTTTTCTTTTTTTAAACAGACTAGTAGTACAGTATAACAGCCATTACAGTATAACCTTATGCATGTCTACTCAGTAGTAAGCTTCAATGAGATCATTTGGGGAGTCCTCCGAGGTAAGTGGGTATAGGCTTGCAGCCTCACTGTCACAAAAAGAATTTTTTAAAAAAAAGACAATTTTCTATCTTCATTCTATAGACATTTCAGTGTCAATTCTATTGTGTCTGATATCTTCCAGAAACAGTATATGCAACTGATTAGTGTTTTATTAGCGTATGTACTCTTCTAGACATTTTATAGACCGAAATAAAGCTCACTTGCTGTTCCTAGACCAAAAACGGTTTGATTTTATTCTTAGGAAGGCTGCAGAGAGCAACTGAGAGATTGAGAAACTGTGTGTGTGTGTGTGTGTGTGTGTGTCTGTGATTCATATCTTTCGCTATCTTCACACATGTGGACCAGAGATAGAAAGAAAGCAGTCTTGGGTAGTTGAGAAAACAGTCTTCCTCACAAATGTAATTCAAGATGTTGTGAAACATGGACCAAAGACTCCACACCCCACTCCCATGTTTCTCTCCTGACCCAATGCATATTCAGCTGCCTTTCTGTACAATTGATGTCTCTTTTTAAAAAGCAGCGGGTTTTGCTTTGCATACCTTATTATATTGCTGTGGTGCCAGTTTGCATTACTTGGTAACTTAGTATAAATTGTCTGCAGCCGTAGGGACTGTTTTGATTGTATATGAGCATTAAAATCAATGCAACATATCAAGCATTCATATGACGTCTTTGAAAGGTGAACAACAGAGCTATCTATGTCACATGAAGACACTTTCACCTATCACATCTGCTCATCACAAGCAGGTTGCTCAGTAAGAAGTGTGAGAAACAGGACATGCCATAAAAGCCCCTGTTATTTCACAACATCTTAATATGTTAGAAAATACCTTTTAGTGCACCATGCTTGACAACTCAAACAGGTTTTAAAAATAAGTTTTCCACCCTCCCAGATCCCCCTGTCAATGCTGTTGAAGAAGAAATGAAAAATAATGTTTCCCCATTCATCTACCCAGTCCTTTCCAGTCCATTTTATGTTCTGAAAATGGCTCATGGGGAAAAGAATTGGAAATCCATTGCCTTTTCATGCCTATGTTATAACAATGTGTTGGATTTATAAGAGAATAGAAACCTATTTAATGTCCTCAACTTTAATAGTCCTGGAAGATTTCCTTCTAGTTTTAACATATGAGAAGGTATTTTTTTCCCCTCAGATTTCTTAAGATGAACTGAACTGACCTTTCTCTCTGGTAATGAGTTCTCTCACCACTTCTTGAAAAGAACCAGGGCCCTGCAGTCCCACAGCTGAACCCCCAGAATCCTGTTGGCAACACCAGAGGGAGAGGAAATGATTTTCTTTGCCGTTTGGGACCCTCTGCGTAGAACTAGAAGGGGTTAAATTTGAGCTATAAAGGAATTTGAGAAGCAGGTTATTTCTAGAGGAAGTGAACTGGAAAGCCGTTTTGTTTCTGTAACAATTGGTAGAATCTAGCAGAGCTGGCAGAGAAACCTAAAAGCAATAGATGAGGTTCCTGATAAAGGGAGAGCTAATATAGAATTCAGTTTTCCACCAAAAAGGATTTTTTTAAAATAATAATAATATTTCTCAGTTTAAGGAGGTCATTCTGCAAACATTGCACAGACTCACACTTAGAGGTTCATTGCATGTTTGAAAACTTTTAAAAGACCTATCCAATTTTTCTGCTTTCATTTTTTCTAAAACAGATTGCAAATGAATACAGACAACAGGTGTCTTTCTGTTGGAAACCTATTAAAGGAAAGGGAATGTGTGATACCTGGCAGATTTTGTTAGATCACAGACATAATATTTCTTATTATGTGCCCAGGAGTGATTAATATTTGCTCACCCTCTAGGATTTAAAAACAACAACAACAACAACATACATACAAACAGATTCACACACACACACACACACACACACACACACTTTTTTAGTAGGGCAGGTATTTTTTTTCCCATAAGACAAAATCTTCAACTGTGAGGTTTGGAAGTGGCATTCCTTTATGTTGGTCAATATACCTTTCAAGACATGTACATTGTCACAGTAATTATGGGATGGAGCTGGACTATGGTAGTATCATTAGGGATGTGCTAGTTCAAAACGTGTCCTTGATGAAATTGCTTAAAGATGTTTTCTCTTTGTTACCTCTGGTCCTCCATTACTCACATAAAAGCCCAAAGTAATGAAGATCTGTTGGATCTCACAGTCCTTATGGCCCCCTTCATGACAAAAATAAACAAGGATTTTTCAAAGTCAGCTATTACTAAATTGTTTTCAATTGGCTTGTTAGGACTGTGCCAGCTTTCACTGAACTGCATCTCTTTGATTCTGATGTATTATTATAGGAGAAGAGAAAGCTGGAAAACATTATCTTCTCTTTCGGAACCTCCATAATGCAAGCTGTGTACACAGGCTTTATTAACTGCTAAAAGCCAGTCTTATTGCCAGGGTCTCTGCTCATGAAAGGCCACACTTTGCTCTGCAACCAAGTGGAGCTCTCCTGAGACAGGATGTCAAACACTAAGAATTGCTGGATTAGGCACAGTTAACCATTGAAAGAAAGAAAGAAAGAAAGAAAGAAAGAAAGAAAGAAAGAAAGAGCAAGCAAGTTAGTTCAGGGCCAGATGATAAAATGGATTGGTTCAGTGCTAGAAACATATGTCCAAGTCCCATCTTCAGACTAGGCTGTGAATGTCCTGTATTGTTACAGTTTAGTTTCAGTTCACTGTCTGGACAATAGCTGAATATAGTGACTTACAAATTATAATAATATTTTGACCACAATATAGGGGACTTTGGGACTCCAGCCGCAATTGAGTAATGTGTGTGTAAGTCCAGCATTGAAAGACAAATCTTCACTCTCCATCGTTCAAAGGTGAGAGATTCTTACTGCATTAGGAGCAAATGAGCATGTGTTTTACAGATGTCACCTCCTTGTTAAGTGTATTTTTGCACATACCATCGGTGTATACTAACGTACATGGTTAGCTCACATTTGTATACTCCTTTCCCAGGAGAAAAGTGGGAAATAAATAAATAAATACATCCTTCTCCCCTTTATTTTCATTTATATTTTTGAAACCCAATAATTTTGAATACAATATTTTTATCTGGGATTGATGGTATATCACTCTGTAGTGTGGCCAGTCTTTTAGAAGGTCATGTGTATGCCTTGAAGGATGTAGAGCTTTCAGCACTCTTAATTCTGGTAGTTTGTTTTTGTTGTGTGTCTTCAAGTCATTTCTGACCCTAAGGCAACTCTATCACAGAGTTTTCTGAGCTGAGACTGTGTGATACACCCAAGGTCACGCAGTGGGTTTCGATGGCCAAGCAGGGAACTGAACCCTGCCCTCCAGGGTAGTAGTTTAATGCTCAAACCACTACGGCATGCTGGCTCTCAATTCTGGTAGTAGAGACATTAAAACAGTCTGAGTATAGTTATTTTATCAGTAACCTTTATTTACTTAGGAAAACTAAGAACCAATATATATATATGTATATATGTATATCTATATGTACATGTATAATGGCAGACATTTGATTAGGCTCTCCCCCTTTTTTTTGTTTTTGTTTTTTGTTTCTTATGTTATGTTAACTTATGTTTTTAAATAATTACTAGCTATGGGTCTAGATTAGGATCATGATGCTGAATGGGGAGATTAGCCCTTACAGTATAGTCAGTATAGTCAATTTTACAGTATAGTCAATTTTAGTATTTCAATAATTGAAATCATGCTCACAGCCTGTGCAGGAAAACATACAGGTAATGTTTGGGCACCTGAAAGTTTTCTACAAGAGGGTAACTAGTAGCTGTCGAGGTTAGGATAAATTAATTAACAAAAGTGGACTAAAAAACAAGTTAAACTAAGTGAGGTATAACTGGGGATTTACTTCTAATTCTCTGTTCTAGTCATATACTGTTATCCCTCAGCATTACAGCTATCTCACAGAGAATTTTAAGTTATATCATGAAACTACAAATGCCAGGATGTCGTAGGACATAGCCATGGTTGTTAATTAAAGTGGTATCAAAGTGTTATTTAGTGTAGTTACACACCAATTCTCACCCATAAGATTCTTCTTACTGATCTCAACAGTTCTGCTCAGGCAAGGATCTTGGCTCTTCTTTCCTAACAAGTCTGTTCAAAGGTTCTAATGAAAAGCTATCATATATTGAAACAGAAAGTTAGACTATTAATAATTAAAATTAAAAAAAAAACTTTTCAGATTTGGGGTATAGTTTCCTATGATTCTCCTCTTTCTCCCTAAATGAAGAAAATAAAATCTTTAGTTTGGGAATGAGGAAGGATTAAAAAAGAAAAGGCTTATGTCTCCGAAAAAGAGGGTTCACGAAGCCCACATATCTTGGGGGGAGAGGAATTTAGCTTTCAGGGGTTGAAGAAGGCCTCTCTTAACAGGATGTGAGCCTACCTTTGCCTGTCCCACCTTCCCCAAGATAAAAACATGTTGTCTTGCTAAACTGCGGAGGGGCAAAGGGGCCTAGAAGAGGAAGGATGCAGGGTTGAAAGTGGTTTTGCCCAGTTGAATACCCAACTTGATTTCAGTGGGAACAGTTGACATGTTGAACTTCTCTGACACACAAATCTAAGTCCTGCCTTCAGTACTATTTAACTAAGAATGAATCCATAACATGTTTTTCATTTTTAAGGAGCTCCAAACGAGAAAAAAGGTCTCTGATTTCCCACCGATTTCCCAGATGAGTTCTGTTAGGATTGTGAAGAATTAACATCTGGAAGAACCTTTACTCTTCACATGGAAAATCATACCTCTTTTTAACGTGCTTCATGTTGTGAAGCAAATGATAAAAACAGTTACTAGAACGCTACTATTCTGAACTTGATCAAATCAGACATATATCCCGGGTATAAACAATTATAATAACCCAAGTGGTTAAAATATCTTATGAACACTGAGTATCAGTCAACCTAGACAGTATAGCACTAGATGGATTCTGACTCAGTATAATGCAAATTTCTATTATGTGTAGACTTCTCCGTAAGATACAAAACTACTTTTCCAAGGCACTTTCATTTCAGAATGTACTCTTCCAGTTGCCTTATTGTATAAACTCTGGGCAGGATTCAAACGACATGCAGTTAACTTTTTTTTCCCCCTGAATCCTTAGTTTGGCAGGAAGACAATCTTAATCACGTTTGCATAATGTGAGAGGGCAAGAGGTATATTGATCTTCCAGCATGCACATTTTGTTAATATAGAAAACCAATCATGGTCAATAAGCAACTAATGGTAACAGATGGTGGCATTCAAACTATAACCAATGAGTTTGAAAGTCCAGTAAAATCAGTGGAAAACTTTGGATTTTACTGACCAAGTATATATACCTGCACACGCTCATGCTCACCCACACAAGGTACATAATCTTTAATTCCCCAACAGTAACACTGCCCATGTGATAATTCATTTATTGATATTAATGATAATACCTTAGAGCCAGTGAAGGAGATGCACTGTGACAAGTTAGGGAAAGTGGCAATGTAATCTTAAATCTTATCACCCTCTAAAAGATCTCCACATAGTCATTGTTCTCCCATTGTAGTTTACCATTTCTATACTGGGAATAGCAACAAACTTCTACAGTAGTTGAATGTAACTGATGCAGTAAAAACGGGATTGCACATAATAAGCATAACCATGACCTTACAATCTGGTCTTATCAGTGTCTCCATGCCAAACAGACAGATAGAGAGAGAGAGAGAGAAGCCCTTTCCGCACAAGGTTGGTGAATCAGTTCGTGCTGTATCTTACCAGATTTTCTGGGCTCGAAACAAGGTGGTCTTTCCCTCATTTCCTTCCGCACAGCTGCTGCATATGTTCCATTCTGATTCGGAGGAGTGCAACACTGCCTCTGCCGTGGCCACTCCCGCTACTCCCCTCACCCCACCCTGTCGGCTGTGATTGGCTTTTTTTCTTTTTTCTTTTTTTGCATGGTTTAGTATGTCATTGCCTACGTGTGTACGTGTGTACGTTCATATGTGCGAAAGTCCATACTACCCCCTTGCCTCTCCCATGAGCCCTCCTCTGACCACCAATTCACATTGGCACAAATGTACGTGTCTGCACCACTGTGAAAGTATGAATCGGATTGATCTGGAAAACTGGAAAACCGATTTCTTCCAGTCTTCAAATAGCGCGCTTTACCACCACATGGGGGTGCATTTAGTCAGAATTACGTGTGGAATGAAGGTAAATAAACCGAGCCTAGTCCGCTCCAACGTGCAGAAGATCTCCGTGGCAAGACGCATTGGCCTGCCTTAATAACCGCATGTGGAAAGGGCCAGAGAGAGAGGGAGCGGGAGAGAAAGAGAAAGAGAAAGAAAGAGATTTTTTTTTAAAAAAAAGTATGATTAGAAAGAAAAAGAAGGGGGGAAAAGGAGTACAAAGGATATGAATGTGAGTGAGGCTTATACATTAACAAAAGCCAGCCATATGTCACAAAACACATTATCTTGAAATTAGCATTTATAAAACACACCTTCATGAGTAAATAAAGCAGTAAGACCTTCTGCCATTAAACAATAGGTGGACACTGGTTGTATTTCAAGCCTTTTGGTAACAATGAGAGCGTACAGGATCCAACAATGTCAATCCTTAGTTAAATTCCATGACTCATGTCTGTGTGTGTTTCATATTTACAAATAAGAAATAATGTGTGTGTGTGTGTGTGTGTGTGTGTATGTAATGAGACTGGCCTTATGCATTACTACTCCAACCCTTTTGACCATTCAGATTTATTTTACATATTTAAAAAAAGCTAGCCAACAAGAGAAATGCAAACAGGAAGTGAATTCTGATCACTTTCACATTGCATTTTTGGCTGGTAATGCAACAGTGCAGCTCGCAATTGCACAGAAGTGAAAATTAGTCCCTGCCCTGATCACAGCTGCCCATCTTTCACTCTAATACCTTCCAAAAGCTTTTATCTCTCTACAAAGTGAATTATTAGGGACAAGAACGGATGCCGGTGTCACATGCAAAAGCATAACACAAGAGAATAATGGAAGCCCTGCACCTTCTTTGCTGCCCAACTTCTCCTTTAGTGCCATTCCACAGTGCCTTCACTGTAGGTGGCTTCCTTTCATGAATCTGATGGCACAGACTTAAGTTTATGGCCACTTCTTTCTCTCAGTTAGTCTCAAAGGTGCTACAAGATCCTTTGCATTTTGGTGCCCTAATCCCTCATAGGAAAAGTTCCCCGACAGCTGACAATCCTTCCAGGACTCTAAAATGGTAGAATATGATGGAACCAAAAAGTCGTCAGTGCTTACATAGATTAGTGAAAGGGAGTTCTGAAGAGCACATCCTTCTCTTTCACCTCTCTGTTTATTTATTTGAACTATGCTCTTAAGCCTTTTGCTTCCTGCTTGCCTGCAGAGGTTACCCCCCGCCCCTGCTTCTTCCAGAAGTTAGTTAGTCCTTTGTTGCCCTTTGTCTGGGAAGGGCACAACCATGAGGCTTCTGCCTCAGTATGGCTTAAACTCACTCATGAAAGCCCCCGCTTTTTCTTTTCTTTTCTTTTGTTTTTTCCAATGTGATCAAATCTAACACTACTTAGGAGGAGATAAGATTTGTCAAATTCCAGAGAAAGAGATTTGTTCTCTGTGTTTTTCTCTTTCTCCTATCAAACTTTAAATTTTTGATTTTATTTTTTCTTTTAAATGACTCTACAAATTTATTTTTTATTTCTTCACTGAATCAGGGAAAAGATCAGAGTTAGTTGTCTTTTCTGAGGGAATCACAATTGTCAAGTTTCAGATGAAATATAACCTTCCATTTGGACTATAAACAAAAAGGGCTGCATTTATCGAGTCAGATCCCTTGTGGACCATTGTTTTAGAAGCAGTAGACAGAATCAAGGTGGACCTGACCATAGAAGCTTGCAAAATCCAATGACTGATATTGCAATTGAAGCTTGCAATTGAGGTGGAAAGGTAGCACTCAAAAATAACAATGTAGTGGGGGAGCAATGAGTTTTATTTGATTTCTTTCCCTTCTCTTCTCATGATTTTTTTGGTAATAATGTGTATGAAAATGCCACATAAAGCTTTCCTAGAAAAGATAGCACTAATGTTTCAAAAGGATAAATGCAGATGTCAGGGAGTATGATATCCCATCTTTTCACTACGCTCTGTAGTTCTATATAGCAACTGGGGACATTCATTAAAAGTCTGTATGTTCCAGAATCCATAATCTCTCTCTAAAAAGATGCTGAAAAAAATGGATTTTATCAGGATCACAGTCACTTTCTTTAAGTACATTGGGTGGAAAGTTTCTGTTAAAGTAGGCCTAAGGATTCGAAGAGTGATTTATCGGCTTTTCAGAACACTCCTCTATTTCTGCCCATCTTCCCATACCCCAACTATGATCTTTTTAACAGAAATGAATATAAAAGAGGCTAATTTCTGGATCCTCTATGGAGTTTCTGTCATGGTCCAGCTGTGGTTCTGGCAGCTTCAAAGGAAACCTAGCTTCCCCTCAGAAAGCATGAGTGTCAGTCTGAAGCATCCTGCTTTGGCTTATGCTGCATCTGATTCTGATGTATGGCCCTACTTCAATGTATGGCCCTTTCCACACTCTATCATATCCCAGCAGTGTCCTGTAGGGATCCCGGCACTGGCTCTGCTGGGAAATGAGCGCAACAGGAAAGCTCTCCTCCACACTGGTTGCCCCCAGGATCCATTAAATGCGAGGGCCCTGACGCTTCCTCTCACAGAACAGCCGGGTACTGTCCCAGGCTGTGCTGGGGCAGGAAGAGCAGCCACTGTGCCTCTGGACTCTCTGCACACCAAGTAAGTGTCGGGGGGTGGCACAATCACAGGTCACTGGTGGGGAAAACCCATCAATGATTTACTGCCTGGGGACAGAAGAAGGATGGGACCATGACAATATCATGCAGAACCATCATCGCAGTCCTGTCCTTCTCCCGTAGGGTAGGTTGTGAGAATACACTGGGAAAGGCCTATGTTGGCTCTCCATTTGAAAGAGAAAAGAGTAATGTTATTGCAATATGAATGCTTCCTTCATTTTATGAACTTTTCAGTGCTTTTTTGGTCATTTGATCAGGAACTGATGCAACATTCAATTTTTTCTCTTTCTCTCATTTGTAATAACAAAGTTTCTATTATGTTACCACTAATCATGAAAAATGTAACAGGTTCTTGAACTATAAAGCAGATAAAAAGTTCTGTGAGATTGAATTTACTTTCAATTGAACTTTTATGTCCCACAATGATAAAGGCTCCTTTTAATCAAAGTTGTTTTTAAAAAAAAGTTCTAAAGTTTCTTTGCCCACGGAAGCGCTACTGTCAAAAGATATCAAAAGTAACTTGGCATATGGCAGATGTTGTTGAGTAAATATCTTTCATTATATTCCACAACAAGGCAGAAAGATAATTTTAAAGGAACCAATTAGTCCAAATGTTCACTTTCTCCTTAGCCTGTCTTTGCCTTTTTTTTAAACAACAAATTTCCAAGCTTATAAATTAAAGAAGAACATTGTCACATTCTCTGTGGTGTTGGCACTTTTCTTTCTTACCTTTAAACATTTGCCTCTGGGATTAGTTATTTTCTTGTAGGAGAGAGAAAGAGATTTCTCTCTTTTTGCTTTAAACAAACTCATGCAAATTGCATGTAAGCAAGACATATGCTTATTCTAAATTGAGTCCCAACAAGGCTATTCATTCAGGAAAGGCAGATGCATTCACCTTGGGAGATTGGTAGGATAGATAAACAGGATGTAAAAGCCGTAGCAAAGTAAGGTTTAGCATCTTAAATCTGTTAAGTCTTTCATTTAAGCAGAAATCTTATATTCACCTACTTATGAGCATGCCCCATGGAATTTTGGGGGCCTGCCTTCTGCATAGGAATATATAATATTACACCACAAGAGAAACAAACTTAGTTGATAGATTTCAAAAGAACTGTCCCCAGAAACTGGATCAGAAAGCTTAAATACCACTCTAGAGTTAGCTCACTGAAGTTAATGATAATTGTTGTATTTCCTTAGGGTTGCCAAAGGTTGGAAATGACTTGAAGTCACACAACAACAACAAAAACAACAAACAAACAAACAACAGTTTCTGTTATACATCAGGGCCTCTGTATCCATGTTCCTAGACTTAACCATGGATAATGAAAAATGTGGATAATGAGACACTATTCTTTTTTCAATGAAATGAATGATGCAGGTATTGAGATCAGTATGCAGCCTGGAAAGAAGGCCCTGAAACATGACAGAACTTCAGACAGTAAGAAAAATAAGGCTTTGTAGCCATTATTTGCAGTCCAAAGCCAGTGCACAACTGATAAAAACATAAAAAACAACAACAACATGTGGTTCAAAAAGAGATGGGAACAAAATTTTTATAGACTGCATTTCAGTGTGAATAAGTAAAACCATAGATACCAGTCTTGTGGATATGGGGGATCTATTGTAATTTGTTATGTATGTGGTGACCAGAAATAGCATAGTACTTATGGATAATATTAATAGTACTGCCCCCATCTAAGAAATCAAAGAGTAACTTCTATGAGAAATCTTGCAATTGAGTAATGCTGGAACTGAAGACTGTAGGAAGCACTGTATTCTCTCTTCCAATAGCACTAGTAACAATGCTTCACAGAAAGTTGTCAAACCATGTTATACCACCTACTACATTGGGTCAGCAGTTGCATTTAAGAGCCTTTTGACCCTAGTCAATCTACAAATAATTAGCTTTTGTGGGGGGGTTTTTCCTTCAAAGTAACATTTCTTCACTCATGGACCACAAAAGCAGCCACCATTTTGCCTGAAGTGTAGTAGACATTAAAATTTCTTCATCTTGTGTCAGCATGATACAGACACCAAGCTGCAACATGTTACTTTGGTGATCTGTATGGGATCTTAGTTACCGGAAGGCCTGTCTAAAAATCCCTGCAGACAGACATTCAGCACTTTCAGAAGACAGATGCTCAAAACACATCTGAACATAAGGACGATCTAAACATCATTTTGGTGAACTGATTCTAGGTTATAGTAATATACATTGATCTCATGACTTTTCATCCTTTTATTCTTCCTTTGGTTTTTACTTTCATTTTAAAAATATATTTTCAGGTAAAAGACAGATCTGGTGGCTAGAAAATGTGCCTTTTGTCATGGGCCCACAGTATCAGCCCTCTTTTCTTGCCTATCCAGTAACCCCAGAAACAACAAGATGTGACCATGTGGCATTATTTCTAGGGAGGTTCCTCCATCCCCGGATTGCAAAAACCAATGTTCCTCATCACCTTTTACCTTTAAAAATGTTTTTAAAAACACACACAGAAAAATGAATGGCACTACCTCATAACTTTGATACTGTTGTGTACCTTTAAGCTCTAATTTATGACAATCCTATCACGGGGTTTCTTGGCAAGATTTATGCAGAGGACACTTGCCACTTCCTTCCTTTTAGGCTGAGAAACTGTGATTTGTCCAAGATTACCCAGTGGGTTTCCATGACTAAGCAGGGACTTTAATCCTGATCTCCTAGAGTCTTAGACCTAGTTCAACATTAAAACTATTACACCAGGCTTATTCGCAAAAGAAAAAGGAGGAAGCTTGCCATTGCCTTCTTATGCTGAGGAAATATAACTTCTCCAGTCTCACAAAGTGGTTGTTCAAGGGTAAGTAGGGATTTCAACCTTGGAGTCATAGAAATCCAGGCCCCAAACTCAAACCACTATACCATACTGGCTCTCCACATCATAAATTCAAGTTACTAAATATTCAAACCTGACAGCCAGCAGACCTCCTCCCTTCCTTTCATGGATGTTGCTAAATTCTTGCTCCATACCAACTTTTGTTGTAAACAAAGGTTCCACGTGAATGGAGAAGGGAACAGATGGATAAATTCCTTACTCTGAGTGATGTTCAGAATCACTTTTTAATAATAATCAGTAATTGCTTTCTGGATTCTGTGGTACACAATCTTTCTCTTTTTAAAGGGGCACATTGGAATTTGGCAATTCAGTGACCAAATTAATTCTGCTAAGATAAGCAAAAACACATCCCATTTTAAAAGTAACAAGATCTGGTAAAAAATGGAGAAATAAACTAGTAGTAAACACTTTTTGTGTGTGTGCCATTTTATCCTAATTAAAATCCAGAATGTTGTTTACTGCATAATGTTTATTTAACTGGGACTTGTGAGGCTTAAGTAACAATTTTCTTTTATTGTTCAGTAGTTCTACTCAGCTTCATTTTGATCACACAGAAAAATAAAGAAATTCTATGTAAACGATTCAGTGTTTCCTCTGGGGGTTCCCCCTTGCTACCACCACAAGGAGTTCTTCCAAATTGATTAACTTCCTGAGTTGAAACTTTGACATGATTGCAGTTGTTCCTCATCTGCAAAGTATCATGGCAAGTGACAAACTACTGTTCAGAGAAACAGCAGATAATTTGATTGATTCAAATTGCATTTGTTCTTAAGAAGACAGCCTATTATTTCTTAAGGAAAAGCATAATGAGAAATTTTATGAATTGATTGTTCAGATTAGAGACAGGGGCATTTGGTAAAGGTCCACCTAGAAGTTTAAGTCTCTCCATACCAACTGGGAAACAAGTTTTGTTTACCAATCCTTTAATAACAAGGGACTTAAAAGGTCAAGTCTCAGAAAAAAATTGTTCCTTTAGTATCACAACAAAAGAAAACATATAATAAGCTTAGATTAACAAGAGACACATTAAAAAAGGAAAAATAACATTTAGCTTATTACTAGCTTTCATATAATTCTGGAATAAGGAAATACCAATCAAATCTTTCAAAAAGGTTCCTGTGGTCTCTTATACCATTTAACAGAAAAACAGGTTTTTCAAAACCAAGAGTGGACTTATGACCTCTTCTGGGGATATTACTACTACTACTACTACTACTACTACTACTACTACTACTACTACTATTATTATTATTATTATTATTATTATTATTATTATTATTATTATTTCTAGACTGTGCAGCCCATGGAAGATTCCAGGGACAGAAAATGGGTCCCTAGAACACAAGTGCCAACACTTGCTCCACTGAATCATACCCATATCCAGGGCAGCCTCTAAATATGTTTAAGAAATTTAAGAAATGGTAGAAAGTACAGCTGCCTGGCATGGAGGCTGGTGGAAGCAAGCTGCTTGCATCATGTGATAGCAATACCATACAAAATATTTTGGCTCCTGGTAGGTACATTTCCACACCCATTGGAAAGCATGGAAATGCTGACCTCTAAAGACCTAAACATTTTGAAATCAGGTTACCTGAAGGACTACCTTCTTACAAACTTGTCTATGCAATTAAAGAAGCTTCAGATATATTTCTGAAGTCTCTGCCACCCAGAAAGATTGGTCAAGCCAGTGGCATGATGGGCAGGGATCTTTTGGCAGCAGAACCAGGTTGGTAGTATTTGATTTTGGATGAATTGTAAATGAAATCTTCTTTATGCAATTTATGCAGACTCTAAAGACTCATCTTTAGAATGACTGTGACCTGCCCAAGATCACCCAGTGAGTGATCTTGGTCTTCCATTGTTTCAGTCCAACAGGAAAACCACTACAAACCACTCAAACTGAAATAAGTAGACTTAACAGACTGGATTAAAAGGCTTCCATGAATGGAAACATCTCTTACATCCATAAAGTGTTTTTTAGTGAAAGCAACATTTCTGCTACCTGAATAGAAGAGAAGGAAATATTTGCTCATTCCTGTCTCTTACTGCAGTTCACAAAGTCCTCTGAAAAATCTGCTGTGGAACACTCTTGAACAGCGATGTGAATGGACCTAAAACATTGTACAATATATCCTCTACATTTATAATTCTGGCAAGGGGACATATGGCCCTTCCAGTGTTTGCTTTAATTTATTTTATGGGAGGCGGGTGATGAAAAGCAAAGGCGTCCAAGATGTTACCAGCAAGTTGTGGCTATCTTTAAAAAATGAAGGCCAGACACACCTGTGAGACTGACATTCAGAAAGGCAACTCTGTCTGAAGGTGTCAATGTGGCAGGCATTTACTATGCCTCATAGCAGACTTTCCATAAGTACAGACTTATGAAATTATTACAAACATAGCAGAGCTTCTAGCATTACACACACACACACACACACACACACGAGAGAGAGAGAGAGAGATTCATTACTTTTTTTCAAAAAAGATATCCCTTGGTCATTCACTTCATAGTTGCATAGTGTTCAAAGCCAGAAAAGAAAAACAGAAATGAAAAATATTGTCTTCTGGCTGTGCATTGACAATAGGAACTAAATGCCTCCCAGTCATCCTTTGAGAAAGCCTCAAACATTTGCCTGAGACATAGGCCATCTTTTAGAAATACTGAATTAAAGATTCCAGCTGCAGGGGAGTTCAAACACGCTTATGCCAATAAATCACGAAACTGCCAACTTTAAAGGGAACATTTGAGCTCATCCAATCCAACTACCCACAGAGTCACCGAATGAAGCACGCCTCCAAACTACCTCCATCATAGGAATTTTTTATAGCAGAAGGCTTTGGGCTATGATAAAGAATAAATTGAACCTTTGGGCCACCAGCAGAGACAGGGAGGGATTCAGGTTTCAGTAATTCTAGTGGTGTTGATAGAATAAGAAATATGTCTTTACATGAAGTATTTGCAATTCTGATGTGGTAGATTAGTCATATGAGGCTTCCTTCACCACTCAGCTACTGTAGGTAGAAACTTCTATTTGCATTCAAGCAGAATTCTCTCCTTGGGGAGAAAAGCTGACACATTAGATTCTTATTACATCATAAGTGGCAAGGGCTGCAATCTTGCACACAGTAAGTGCTGCTTAAATTCAATTCACTTAAATAGAATTTAGATGACTAGAATATGTAGAGATTTGCAGTCTTGTCCCCAATAATTTTCTAGTTTTGCTATGGATTTCCAAGAGAACAGAATTACACCATGCATAAAGGAATTACTAAAAACCACTCCAAGTTAGTAGGAAAATAATTAATTATTATCTCCTCTAGGTAGGATATCTGTATTTTTTTTCTGGTATAAGCATGGCAATCTGGGAATATGAATGGATGCCTCATTGTCAGTAGATTAGCCATCTTTATACATTTTTTTTTTACTTTTATTTGTACAGGTCAATAATTTCTGTACATTTCTTCTTCTGTTTATTTAGATAAAGATTTGCTTCACTCTAAAACATAAATTCCATAATCCATTTTTTTCTTTCATATTTCTAGATTACAACTTTCTGCCAATAGTAGCTTTCAGTTGACTAAAGTCTAGGAAGGGATGGCAGAAAAATTGACAGAGGTTTTAGGCAAATGAGTAGACTAAAATCAAAATGAAACATGTGAAAGAAAGAAGAAAACAGAGATTCAAAAGCTACTGTGATTACCTGGATCATGCACAAAAGCAAAATTTTGGGTAGAAAAAATTAATAAACACACATGTAAGTTAGGACTGTATGAAATGAGTATAAACCAGAGAGTACACTCTCTTCTCACTGGGGCAGATTGAATCTTTTTTTGAGTTCAGGAATCCAAATATAGCAATTGGGCAACAAAGTCCATGCTTGGGTGGTTTATAGCTTTCTAATACAAATATGTTCCACTTAGACCACTTTTGTTGGAATTGTTTGTTGTCCTTCCTTCCTTCCTTCCTTCCTTCCTTCCTTCCTTCCTTCCTTCCTTCCTTCCTTCCTCTTCTCTGGAATCATGAAGACTGCTATTTCCTGTGCAAATTTTGTTAGTCTCATTTGTAGTCTATTTTTATTCCATGAGCGGTCATCCTTCATTTCTTTCCTGCTTGGGTTCATGCTCTGAAACAGTGTGCAGTCAACCAGAGGCTGGTGCTCCCTCTTGAATTTCTGCATATTGGGAGTGAATACATTGGCACCAAAGTTCAGAAAAAGAAGAATTAGCTCTCTTTACATTTTACAGATCTAAATGGACCATCTCTCACCTTTGGCTGTGGCTGCTCTGCACTGACAAAATGTCACAGCTAAGTTAGACTACATTTTTAAAAAGAGACAAGTTCTCCCAGGGCTGCAGCTGTTTCATTCAGATCTTGTGCCGGCTCCATTCTGTCTGTTGGCAGAGTACTGCGGAGGGATGCAACAGGGCAGAAGTGTGGTCATAGCATGCTGAGCCAGTGCAACGACTGTGTCCTCTTATTATATCAGCTTCCTAGTCTCTCCTTTTGAAGGTCGGAGTGATCTCTTTCTGTCTCTCTCTTCATACACTCACCAACACACACACACACACTAATACACATACCATACATCTCATCTTTTTGCTCTGAGTCCCTAAAAACATACAAAGATCAATTTAAAGGCAAATCTGGTGATCCATGCTTGCCAAAAGTGGCTTGAGAATTTCTATAGAAGCCAAGAGGGTTTTTATGAGACTAGTGGAATTTCTTGAAGAACTCTCCATTTATCCATTCTGGGCACAGGCTACAAAATTCCACCTGAAAGTAAAATGTAAAGCCAACCTAAAGATATCAGCTTGGATGTCTAAGGAATTTTAATGGACATCAAAAGAAGATACAGACTTCTCAGGAGCATTTCACATGCATCACATGCATCTGTTCTGATTCCACATCTTATGACGTAAAAAGTACAAGGAAGAAAGATTCACCTGAGCAGATCCCATCTAACATAGGCAGATAACCCATTTATCACATTTGAAATTTTCCCTACACCACCACAAACATGTTTGGGTATAGTGTAAGCATACCACGTGGGCATGAGTCATGGCTCTTGCTCTACATTGGTTCATACCACTATCAGTGCATTTTGTGAAATTACACTCCTTTCTACAGAGTTTTTATCCCATGGGCAATGGCTGAAATCTGGTGTTTGATGAAAGCTCTATATTAATGAAACTCAAAACTATGGAATCCCAAAGCCTTGTTATGAAACACAATCTTGAGAAAGGAAATGCTTTGATTTCTCTCCTGAAATAGCTTCCCATTCACTGATATCTGACCATGCTATTCTAAAACACTAAAATATTTTATATTACCCATCAGATGCTTTGTAGCATCATTATTGCTTTTTCAGCTCACTCAAGGTTACTAAAACACTTAGGGCAATCAACCTAATGCACTGATTGCTCAGATCCTGGAGGCTCCATTCCACCCAAATCCCTGTCACCGTGGGGCTTCCTTCTCTCTTTAGCCCTTTATAGTAAAAGAAAGTAGAAAGGAATTAGTTGTGCTCTGAGGGATGTTGACATTTATCTTCATCTTATGAAAAAGGTTGAAGCCCAAAAGAGCAGAGGGTTTACATCCCCTCCCTTCCTGCTGGCTGCCATAGTATCAGCATATCTCTGTCTGAGGTCAGAAGTACTGAATTCAGAAGGAAGCCATTGTAGAAAACTCTGTAATAGCTGAGTGCAATCAGGAAGCTGGAATCTTATATCAGAGGTCCCCTCTGTACTACCTTTGCTCCATCTTAGATGACCTTAGAAGCCGAATTGTCACTTATCCTTTTGATCTAGGAAAGTGATAGCAGAACAATAGAACTTTAGTCTTAAATCCGATTCCATTTGCTAATCCCAATGAGGACATAGCCTACAATCAGTAAGGCTTAAAGAAAGATGACTTCATATTCAGGGATCTTATTGAACTGGTCTCCTCTAGTTGGAACTAGCAATTGGATATAAGCCTTCAAAGCTTCTAGCAACTTTAATCAATGGTTAACAATACATATCAAGGATTGTACATTTGATTGTCCTTTAAAAGTTTGCTTTTTTAAAAAAAAAACTGTTTTCACATGTAAATGAAATGCTGCTTAATGCATGTGAGCACCATATCTTTATAAAACTGAACAGGAGAAATATATCGAAGCCAAGAGCACAATGTATATAAATTTATCAAACAAAAAAGTAATTACTCCTAAAAATGTAGAATTAGGCTGCATATATAATCATCTTACATTAGCACCAGCAATAGCATTTTATTCCATCTACATTAAAAGCAAAACTATCTTAAATGTATGATTAAAGGAGGTGTTAGAGCACAGTTTAATTAACTGACACTTTTGCAATGGAGTGCCAGTACAGAAGTCACATGACTGGGATTCTGGGAACACTTCTTTAAATTTGACAAGTCCAGGATCTTTAGTGACTAAAGCCTTAAAAAAAAATCAAGTGCTGTAAGAATTGGCACCAAAGCAGTTAATAACGGCACTTCATTTTTGCTTGCTACTAATAATCTTTCTTTCTTTGATGGAGGGAATACAGGTGACCTTCAAATACAAATACATGTGTGTGCATTTTTATAGAGCTTTTTTGTTAGGGGGTGGTGGAAAGGTCAACAAAAATTAGTCATGTAATCACAAAATCAGTTTCATCCTGTTGCAGTGATAGTTCTGGTTCAACAGTCAGCCTCTAATAAAAAAAGAGAAATATCATAGAAGTAAAGAAAAATAGCTGTAATAACAGTGTTTCAATACTACTTACTTATCTCTTAACCTCCTCCTTTCAAACCTTTCCATGCTCTGGTACCCACATGGCTCCTACCAGAGAATTAGCTACTAGAAAGGTATTGACATTAAATGCGGTCTGAGAGTAGCATTGTGCTGCTGCTGAATGATTCGCAGATAACTTGTCTAATGAGATTGTCAGCCTCCTGCTTGTTAAGAATCTGGCTCCCCATTCCATCCTCAAAATACTTGAAGGAATAATCCGTCACAGTCACTGCAGTAGTTTTAACTAAATTAACCTTTACAGGCAGATTACAGAGGAGTTTATTGATCTGGGCATCATCTGCCTGCAGCACAAATGTATTGACTTCTGCTGGTCGTCTTAATTCTGTCCTATACGTTAGGCTTTGCAGGCACGAAGAGCCTGTTGGGGAAGGCCGCTTAGAAGGGGTCAAGATAGAAAGCAGAGACATACACAAAACACAGAAGCATGGTCCCCTATGTCTGACAATAATCACTGCAGTATTGTGCCACTGAAATTCACAAACCTCAGCTAATGAGCCCTTTTGGGAAGTTGATATGCTGAAGAGCACACCATCACAGCCTCGCTTAGTTCAAATAGCTTGACAATTAAGACTGCACAATCTCGCATTACCCAGTACCCCTGAGGTTGTACAATGAGAGTTGATGTTACTATCTGAACAAGGGTGAGCATGGTGGCTCGAGGAATCTTGGAGGCTCTGGTCTGGGGGTGGGGGTGAAAGAACTTTTCCCAGTTCTAGTTTTAATACAGTATTACAGCCTGACCACTGAGATTTGGACCCTTTTCGCACCTTACCTTTTTGTGGTGCTGGGGTGTGGGGCTCGCAAGAGCAGCCTCTGGAGAGAGGCTCTCGCTTCCTTGCTCCTTCGGCTCCGCACGAGCTTCCTGCTCACGCGAGAGCCCCACCTCTTCCTTTTGTAGTGCAGCCTGGGACCTTCCCAGCCTGCACTGGACAGGAAGCATGACTGGCCCGGCTCCCGAGGCTCCGCACGCCAGGTAAGTGCATGTGGGGCCCCAGAGCGATGAGCGACCACGCAGCATTTTCAGCTTCAAGCCAAAAATGAAAAAATGTGTGCGCGGCCTTGAGCATCGCACAAATGTGAGTGTGTCGTGTGGACCACTCCTCACACGTGCACGACACTCAAGGGGCCCTTTTGCATTGGAAATGCTGTGTGAAAAGGGCCTTGGTGTTGAGGCCACATTCTATTGGGCATAAAGATATTTCCACAAGGAAGTGACTTAGAGCCGCACAGCAATAGTAATGGCACCCAAGCTGAACCTCAGTGTTAGCACGGGACGGGCACTAGAGCAATGTGATGCTCTTACTATGATATCGCCATGTTAGTCAGACATAGCTACACAGGTCCTTTGCCTCACATATCCATTGTGAAATTAATGGGAGACAGTTGGTGCAAATGTTTATTGGCTGCATTGTCTAGGAGTAAAGAATGTAAAAATGCAGTTCTGCACACAGGACACAACAAATTTATAGAATTGCTAGTAGTGGTGCACTAACAGAGAACTTGGTAGAGAAGTCCAGGGCCTCATGGCCCACTCCTCATCACTGTAATGATCGACAGCAAGAGGTAATGTTAGCAGTAGCAAATAATCCTAGGATCAAGACATAAAGGTGCATAGGCATACCAGGGTCACCATGGCTGAGAATGATCATTGTAGCACTCTTTCATTCTTATGTTGAAAAATATGTTATAGTCAAGTAGTATATGCATGATTGAAAAAACCATTTACTTCAGAAATATCTTATCCCTTTCTGCAAAGGTAAACGGTGCTTACTCCAAATGTGTTTATCATCAGATAGCCACCTAAATACCCTAAAGACACTGATCCTGTCTGATCTTGGAAGCTAATCAGGGTCAGTCTTGGCTAATGCTTGGATAAGTGACCATCAACAAATACCAAGTACTGTAGGTTATATTTCAGAGGAAGGAACTGGCAAAACTACCTCTGAGTATTCCTTGCCAAGGAAACCTCCATAACTTGACAAGTGACTTGAAGCCAGCTGCGCACGCGCACACACACACACACACACACACACACCAAAAGGAAACTGCACTCTTCCAGTAGGCCCTATTTACTATGATTAAAAATAAAACTGTAATTTTTCTTTGATTAATATTAAATTTAAAATAGGCCCTGCTCGCAATATTAGTAATTGCCAGTAATTCAGAAGGTTTTTAAAAGGGGAACTGATAAATTCATGGAGGAAAATAGTTTCTTAGTGGCTTTCAGCAACGGTTTTGGGATTGGCCTCAGGTATTGAGACATAACAGGAAATGTCTCCCATCCCTCAACTAAGTGGATATGGATGATAACCATATCGATCAAAATTGTTTGGACTGACAGGATTGTGCTTTTTCTTGCATGCACGCACGCACACGCGCGCGCACACACACACACAGAGGAAGATAGGAAGAACTTCCACTCCTAGAGGGCTTCAGAAATGGTAATTCACCTTTTAAACAGCTTGTGGAAGTGTCCTGAACTGTTTAATATTTTTTTAAAAATGGAAAACTTCTAGCGTTTGGGATTTATTTTATTTTATTTTATTTGCAGACATCTGTGAAGCCCCCTGCCCCCGAGACAGCAGGGCAGTAAATTGTCAACCCTGCTTACTAAAGTTGCCAACCACAGTTCTACATGGAGTTTGGTCAGACCATACTGGTCAGACCCCCATTAAAAAAATGGTGTCAGTGTCTCTTCCTAGCATTTCAATAGATATATGTAACCTGAGTTTATTAGACAAATGAACTTGTAAGATGAGCCTGAAGAAGGGTGGATGCGTCACACAGAACACTGCATGTGTGAAAAGCATTTACCACACACCATGTTCAAACCCATTCTGCCTATTCTATACTTTAAAAAATACATATGCGGCAGTCAAGAAAGCATTGGGCAGTACCCCTCACAACTCACCATCTCTGGTCATGATGTTTTTGTTTTATTGTGTTGTGTGTTGTGTGTTTTTTGTTTGTTTGTTTGTTTTTTTAAGACACAGATATCAAAAATGTGTAAACAGGCTTCTTCTCTGATTCACCACACATTTCTTTGCATTCAGGTGCACACATCCAAGTAGCAAAAATAAAGTTAAATTTTCCTTTGCAGTGTTGGACAGCATTGTATCAGTAGGCGTCAAGATGAGGCTTGTAGAATATTGCTAGTTTTATTAAGAGATAATTGTCCAATGGTTGGCACGCCAATTAGAGTTCTTCTAGGCAAGCCATGCTAGAGGTGACATTGACAAGTTTCAGGACTGCCTGATTAAATACAGGCTCAGTACTAAAGAAACATGGAAAGATAAAGACTGATTACTCTTATTTGGATGGATTACACCCAGAACTCTCGCTGCCTCCTCTTCTTCTTCTCTCTCTCTCTCTCTCTCTCTCTCTCTCTCTGTGTTTCTCTAACCTCTCATATACAATCTATAGAACTGGCTTGAATTATTTTAGGAGAAGTAACTTTTTAGGACGATCATGTATACTGAAGGAACACTTGATTAACTAGAACATTTTCTCAGAGTCACAAGACTTCATTCTCATTACATAACAATCTAAAAGGAAGATTTTATAGTATATACAAATTACTTTGTCATGTGGGCTATGGAAATTAAAAAGAACACTGACTTGCATACTTAAAATCCAAGGTAAATTAAGATTTTTTTTTTTTAAAAGGCAGCTATATACTAGAATAGAAACTTATTAGAATTGGGAAGATTTTTGTTCTTATTTTCAGAAACTTAAATGCTTTTTTATAAATTGGGTAATATCTACTTTGTAAAACATAGAAGTAGAAGTGAATTCACTCTAATGCTGTGATTATTACTTACACAAATAGACTATGATAGACTCAAAATGTCAAATAGATGTTAAATATTAAACGTGCCAGGTTTGTTAGTATTGAAGGTCACTATGCTACGCATATAACGTATTATGTTTTACACACACACACACACACACACACACATATGGATGAATGAGGGGTGGTATTGTCATTGAAAGTGTCTTACTGAAAAGGGACCTGGCTGCACAGATAAAGCTAAAATGCACTTCCAAAATAACATCATCATTTAGGGCTTATGAAAGTTACAGGCCCAAAGCATCTGGATGGCCACTATTGCCTAACTCAGTCCAGAAGGATCTGAGAAGACATCACTTATTCTTCAAAATATGCAACTCCTGATTCAACCAGCATCAGTGAGGTAACTCATGACTTTCAGTGTCCTTAATTCTTGTTTACTCTGGTCTAATTGAGAGGAAAACAAGAATTACAATAGGCATCCTTTCTTTTTCTTTCTTTCTTTCTTTCTTTCCTTTCCTTTTCTTTTTTCTTTTTTTTTTCCTCAGACAATGCACATACTTCTAACATTTGTCTGACAGGCCATCTGCTTCAGATGAGTAGATTTGTCTCAAAATCATCTTCCCTGTGACAAATGCTTAAGAAACATAGGGGGAAATGTGACAACACAGTACTGTTAGTTAACATGCTGATTGTATCACTAATCTTCTGACAATCAAAAGCACCATATCTTTATTTTTTTTAATAAGCTTTACTAATAATTAGTTTGAATCAGTACAAAATTAATAAAGGATTCAATTAAAGAATCTCTGACAGATGTCTTTCCATTCTCCGCTTAAAGCCTCTAGAGAACAAGAAATCATCACCTTGCAAAGCAGTAAGCTCTATTGCTGACTGACATTTAGTGTTCAAGAATTCTTCCTAATTTTTTAGCTGAAACTTTACCTGAAGTTTTCACCATTGCCTCTACTATTGCACCAAGGAACAACTAGAAACATGTTTGTTACACCTTCTTCATGATAGTCTATCAGATGCTTGAAGGCCATTATCATGCCTCTTCCCCAATTTTCCTTCCCTGGGCTACATTAATGCAGCTCTTTCAACCAATCTTCATGGGTCTTCAATTCCAGACCCCTAAGTATCCTGGCTGCTCTTTTCTGGAAGAGCTCAAACATATCAGTTCTTCTTAAAAGTGTCCCAAAATAGACCAAGTATTGAAATATGGTCTTGCTAATGTTACATACAACAAAAGTATAGTACTCTGTGACCTGGGCACTAGATTTCCTTTAATACAGCTCAAACTATTAGCTTCCTTAGATGTTACATCATACTATTGAATCATGTTCAGCATTTAGTCTACTGAAACACCTGGGTCTTTTTATATGCACTTCATCCTAGGCCCTTTTCGCACAGCATTTGCCATGCGAAAGGGCCCCTGGAGTGTTACGCAACTGCGAGGAGCAGTCCACACAATGCACTCACAATCGTGCGATGCTCCAGGACCTGGCAGGCACCGATCGCTGTGAGCCGAAAATGGTGTGCGATCGTGCATCGCTCCAGCATACCATGTGCACTTGCTGTGTGTTCGGAGCTCTGGAGCCCCTGCGCTCATGCTTCCTGCCCCAGCTCAGCCTGGGAAAATCCCAGGCTGCACTGTGGAAGGAAGAGGAGGGGCTTTCACATGAGCAGGCAGCAGCTGTGGAGCTGAAGGAACCGGGATGCGGGAGCATCTTGCTAGAGGCTGCTTGCACAATCCTTGCACCCCAGCTCCACAAAAAAGGTGAGTTGCGGAAAGGGCCCTAGTTGTGTTTTGATTTTACCTCCCTCCCTTACTCCCTTTTTAGAGGGAAGTTAAAATGGAAGGATTCACAAATAGCTCTGCTGAATTTCATCTTCTTGGACCTGTGTTTCAGCCTATTTAGATCCTTTTCCAGGTCTCATCTTTCTAGTCTCTCTAGCTTTGTGTTCAAATGTTATACTCAAGCCCACTAGCACCTCTCCAATGCCATTTCTAAAAATGCTGAACAGCACAGGGCATAGAACAGGCACACAGCTCCCTCTCAGAGATCACTTATTCATTAATTGCCAGCTATTGCATATGTTTGCTCAACCACCTGATGGTCCACCAAACTGTAGTATTATCCAATGCACATTTTATCACCTTATCAACAAGAATATGGTCAGATATCCTATCAAAAACTGAGATTCAATCAAGCTTTAGTATGCCCACAACAATCCCAAGATCTATTGAGCTAGTAGATCTAAGGGAGAGAGAAAGAGAAAGAAAGTTGATCTGGCCTGACAACCCACTTCTGAATCTCAGTAATTAGTGAATTATTTTCTACACACGGACAGATTGTGTGTTTAATAAACATTACAGAGTTTTGCCCAGAAATAATATCAGGCTAACTTGTCTGTAGTTTCCTGGATCTACCTTTTCTGCCTTCTGAAATATGGAAACATTATTTTTCTATCTTCACGCTTTCAGTACCTCAGCTGCTCTTCAGATATTCCCAAAAATTATCAACAGCAGCTCTGAAATAATGCCCACAAGCTCCTTCAGCACTCACAGCTGTAATTTGTCTGGTTCTTGAGACTACGTGAAGTTAACACATATAAAAAGAAAGCATATTTGTTACACTCCCTGATTACATTAACTTTAAGACTAACATGATTTAGATATGTGTGGGACAAGTATACGTGCATAATTCTCCAGCAAGTGGCTTCCAGAACAGCTGAGTATGGTTAACAATAGGTTTCGATTGAAATAACTCCATCCCCCCGGTCTGGTTCTCACACACATTTTGCCTACTCCCCAACTAACAAATCCCAACCATAAGGCTGCCCTCTCTTCCCCTCCCTTCCTCTCCTCAGTTTTATTACCCCTGATGTTTATCTGGGAGGTGGAGCCTCCCTCTTGAGAGACAACTCCTCAGGCCCATCTGCCAAACCTGTCAGATCATTTTGTTACAATATCCTTTGTGTGCTACATTTTCATTTAACTGTGTTGCATTTTAAATCATTAGATCCAAAAGGTCCCTAAAGACATAACAAATGTCTAAAACTGTGCACTAAGCTATCCATCCTCTTGGATAGTGAAGTGGTGGGTGGGGAATAAAGCTTAATCCACAGATCAAGCACTGGCATGTTATTCAAAAAGGAAGCACACACTGACAGAATATTCCAAGCTGCCTGCTGCAGTTAATTTGCAAATGTTTACATTGTATGATTTATTACCATGCTTGACAGCAAGATTTACTCTATAAGTTCCTGGACTTTGAACTCAGACACCTTGGACTTAGCAAGGAACATTAGTACAGGAACAGAGATTATAACCCCAGGTTAAAACCTTGGCATTGTTAAAGAAGTTCTGAGAATGTTCATGGTTCAGCTATGCAAGATTGCTACTTGAGACCCCAGGCAACCTTTGCTAGGTTGATTTGACAACTCAAGGCTAGATGGGCAATTTGGCTCTCCCAGTATAGCGTCACTCTTTTGTGGATATTCAGATATCAAATGTGCTGCGAGAAACACAGGCATTGAAAAATGTAGTATGCATTTCGACTAAGCAATATTGTTGAACTTCATCAGAATGAGATGGAGAAACTTACTGTGCTGGATCCAGATTTTTCTGAATACAATGTAGTGGTAACAACAATAACAACATGAGCAGAAACAACACTAACAATCTATTAATACTGATCATTATTTTACTCTTAAATGGCTTATGTACTTCCCAAGAAGCCTGCCTAAAATCACAACCTACAAAAAATGTCCTCTACTGCAATGGCAAGAAAAAAAAATGTGAGTTTTTCCCTCTCATAGGAAGCCCTCAATTTCACTTTTCCATCCAACAGACAGCATGACAGCTGGTTGTCAGATGATGGTGCTTTCGTCAGTTAATTCTCTACAGCAGTCTTCAACACATTTTTATTAGAGCATTGATTCACGAGACCCATATGTTTTTACTCTTACACTTCACAACTAATCCCTGCTTAAATGCAGCATCAGGGCTCTGCTTGTAAACACAAGCATGTCCCATAACTTAGCAAAAGGGTCACGTGAACCATCCAGATGCTATGGGTAATGGCTGCTGTGCTAATAGGGCAATTATCACACAAGTGGCAACGTTTTCAGTGAGTTCCTTTTTAGCACAGCTATCAATTGCATATTAATAAAGTGGATTCTTTGCTTTGACTTGGCTCATTTTGCACATACACACACACACACACACACACAACTTAAGACACCTGCCATTTTCTCTTCCCACATCTACACCTAGTAGTTAATTCATTTTTCAGTTTGTTACTTTTCTCCTTTCCCAACGTATGCTGAAGCGAAGCAGTGTCATGGTGAAAAAGAAACTGTGAAATATTAACGAAGCAAATGTTTAAGGATGGGATCCTTCCATTCTAAATTATGTACTACAAGGATTTGTTCACATTTGCACAAAGACTTCACTTGGACAAAGTGTGTGTCCCCTTTTGCTAATATTTTATTCACTGGTTTCCAACATTCTCTGCTGACAGCTTACTAAGTGACACACTAGTTAATCTGTTAAAGATATGAGAAACACAGATTATGATCACACACATATTAGATGTGAAGTTTAGAATAGGCCAGAGAGGTGGAGCAAATGGTGGGGGGAGAGAGAAACGGAGAGAGAGAGAGAGAGAGAGAGAGAGAGATGAATTTTCAACAGTTTTCAAAATTAGTAGTTGGAGTAGGAAAATAATATTCACAATTGGAAAAATACCTTCATACCAGGCCCATAATGAGAAAAGAGCAAGGAGGGTTGAGGGGTAAACATGGATTATTCTTATTGTGTCCCTTCAAATCATTTCTGACTTATGGTGACCCTATGGTTTTGGGGGGGGAGCTGAAAGTTTGTGGTGTGCCCAAGATCACCCAGTGGGTTTCCATGGCCAAATGCAAATAGTGAATACTGCAAGCAGAATCCAGCGATGGGCTTCTACTAATGGAATGGCAAAAATCAGTGGAACTGGAAGAAAGTGATCCAGTTTCCCAACTGCGGCTCCTTCTGCAACATTTGTCCCCCAAACTGGCTATGGAGGACTGTGGGAAAACTCTGGAGGCAGCTTTTAGGCTCCAGAGCATTTCCTAGCCTACCAGAGCAAGTCTGTGTCTTGGGAGTCCCGGAACGAAGCCTTGGAGATAACTGTGGATCAGAACATTATGGGCTGCATAATTTCCAGAATTCCTTAGGGTGAATAGGTACCCAAGAGACAGTATTGTATGCTTGACAAAGAAACTCCTTGTATCTAGTTATATAACTCAGTTTACTGTCATATGTAAGGATTTCTGGATTTTGGTTGTGACCTTTGGACATTATAGTCTGGATCCATAGAACTATCATGAGTGCATGCAAGAGCTTAATATCTAATGGGTTTTTAGATTTCTTTTTCTCTGAACAGCATCCCCTCATGCCATATTGTGAATAACTACTGAATATTCTTGCAGTTCTTTTAAATCTCTTGAAATCTGATTACCGTACAGAAGAGTATATTGCCATTTGAGAAATGCATCATTCTTCAGCCCAGTCCCACTCTGCTTCAGCCCATGCCTGTGATTATATGGAACTAATTATCTCATTGGATTCTGACTCCTAATTTTTTAAGGAAAATGTATGTGTTTCAATAGCAACTATGTTTCAGTATCAAAATAAACTGTTCATTATGCAAACTTTCTGACGCTTAAAGAATTATTGTCCCCAAATCTATTACAGCTAATCAGGCTCTGTCTTTTAGGTCTCATAACATCAATTAATGTGATGAAACAAAACCTATAGAGTTGAGAAATATAGTATATACTCAACAATATAGCTTTCACAGATTGGTGAAATGTTTCTATCGCTCCTTAATCAAAACTTGTCTTAAAAATGAAACTAGACTTGGGGGAGTGGCACCAGCAGGGATTTATTTAGGCAGACAGGTGCCTAAATTAACCTGAGTTTATTTGAGCTTGTTTTCAGGTGATGGTCACATAACAGTAAATATACAGCATACATAGGATTGCCTTTTCCTGGAGACAGCAAATACCGAAATCTAGAGTATGAGGTGTCAAAGTCTTTACCGAGGCCCCTTTTCTAAGCAGCAGTAGGCTCTTAGTCAGATGAAGATGGGTCCTCCAGATCTGTAGGACAAGTGGAACTGAAGGGAAGTGTACTAGAACCTAACCCAGGCTGTCTCACAACACGTGGGCCTGAGCCAGAGGCCCCTTGATTGGGAGTCTATCTGCCTCAAAGCTTACCACATCCCAGAACCAGTGGCATTGACAGCCTTGTTATCTTTACCCCTTGAGGAATCTTCCATTCCCATGACAGAAACTCACATCTCCATGTTGTTTCCTCCAAATAAGAACCCTGCACTTGATGGGCTTCCACTCCTCAAAAAAGAAGCAGAGCCTGAGTGGGGTGATCTGGCCCCAGAGGCATGAAAGGATTTATTCCCATTTTATATTTCAGAAACCAATTGTTCACTTGGAGCTTTCTCCATGCTATGGTCTTGCACCTTTGTGCCCCGTGATCTTCTTGACAAGGGCTGGATATGTCATGATCTCAAGCAGCAGTTTGGACTCAGACAAGAATGAGGACAAAACAGGTCTGTCTTGTCCAAATCCTGACAGAGAACTGAGAGCCATTCTCTGATCTCAAGCCTGAGACATGAAGCCCATTGTCTGAGAAACATTTTCCTTTGAACCAGATGCCCTTCCCAAGGAATCACCTTTAATGCTACCAGCTTCCTGCTTCTCTCTAGAGCTTTTTCATCAGTGAAGAAAAAGCACTAGATAGAAAGTAAGGGAAATGCTATGCTCTCGTCTAGGGGTCTGTCCCTGTAATAATTACCATTTCTTAATGATGTTACTTGGAGGCCAAGAAGAGTTAAAAGAAGATATACAATGTGATAGTTAGAATGAAACTGGTGAGACTTCCTTCTAGCCAATAATCTACCCATGTTCCTGCTAGCCTCATATATCTGAGTCTCTTGATCTCCTGAATCATCTGCCCATTTGTGTCTGGGTTGAGTTTTTACACGCATGGACATGATGAGTAGTTGCAGTGGGGAAAAATCTTGTTTATAAGGGCCTTTCCACACTACACTGTTATAGTGCTATTATTCCGCTTTCAACATCCTATGGAATCCTGGGGTTTGCAGTTTAAGGAGGGGCATTTAGAATGCTCAGCCAGAGAGCTCTTTGGCCTCAGAAAACTATAAACCCCAGAATTCCACAGGATGTTGAATGTGGAATAATAGCACCATAACAGTGTACTGTGGAAAGACCCTAAAGTGTAATAAATTATAATAGGGGCATGAATTCATGCTGCTTACAGGGTCACAGTTTGCAGTGCTACCCCAGATTATGATTATATATCCCTCTGATTTCCATAATTCTAAAAACACATGTTTATTCCAGACTTAATTGTAGTGATGGAAATAGGACTGAAATCTTCATCTCTTTAGGTCAGTGAAAAACTGAATGGCAACTAACTGTTTCCTTTGCCTTATCTAGTTTTTTGGCACCCAGCCCAAGAAAGACCACAGTTACTCCTTCACAATGTAATTACTTATCTCAGAATTCTTCTTTAGTGAACCCTTTCCCTAAGTTGTTCAGTTTTCAGAATGACTGCCAACAAAAGTGAATTGACACATGGGACAGGAGCCATGCACTGAGAACTTCCCCAAGATAAGATCAATTACAGATATTATATTTCTCCAAAACTGTTTGCGTGTTATTACCTGAGGCTTCCACCTTATAGAATAAATCTTGGGATGTATGTATATATGTATGTGTGTGTGTAAAATTTCCATCGAGAGAGATATATATAGAGTATATATGGAGTAGAGTAATAGGACATAAAAGTGGTAAAACAGTGATAAAAGATTATACTTTCCCAATATATTTCTCATTTTTTCATATTAAAATGTCTGACACTTCAATGATCTAATGCTCATCAAATTACTTTTAACCAGTTTATTAAGCAGTTGATTTAAAAACATTTATGTATCTCCACAGTATTTTTCTTTTTAAAATCAAGTTTGTAAAACTAGCCATTCTCTTCTTATTTCTCTGTATTTATCATGACATCATCCTGTCTTGGCAGTGTTTATTTTGCTTAAGTTATGGCGAATGGCAGCTATTAGTAACACTTTGATCCAAAAAATGTACACACATGAAGTCATACTGTTGATTATTTTAGCTGAGTACTGTCTAGCTTAGGGAAAGAGTGCTAAATTGGCCATAATCCCTCAACCTGTTTTGCATCCCCACCACATACTTGAGGTAGACTAAAATAAAATGAAGCAGTATTGACATGATAGTTCACTGCTGAAATCTGGTACCAAAAAGCAGGAAGAGTAATTCTAAATGGTATGTCATATCCAGGGAGTGAATTTCCAAGTATCAAGACTTTTATACTTTGGAACAACTGTTTCAAAATCATTTGTTAGAAAAACAAATAAAAATTTAATTTCCTGGGCCAAGAAGGAGCAATGTAGTAGCAGAGAATCTCAAGTTTAGAAGTACTGCTATTGTGGGTGGTTCAGTGACAAGCATACCAGTCAGGAGTAGATATTTAAAACTGGATTTTCCTGATTCACATCTGCTTCCCATGTGAATCCCCTTTGTGAACCAATGGTAACAAACAGAAACTTGGCAATTTCATAACTTTTGCCTCTCACATCAACATTTTCAAAGTCATGTGTTAGAAAAAATAAAATAAAACTTTTTGAATTATTTGGAATGATATTTTTAATGATTTTGAAAATATTGATATGAAATGTAAAAGTTATGAAGTTGCCAGCTTCCTATTTAGTGCCATTGCTTCTTGAAAATGAACTGTTACTACTGAATGGGTAAATCTGAAACCTCATGAATTTCAGGCACAGTTAAACAAACAAACAAATAAAGAAAGCATCAATAAATCCTGAGAAAAATAATGTTTTTCTGATTGATCACAAGTATTTGAATAAATAAGAAGTGCAATTTTATGATTTATCATACAAGTGGTCAATCAAAGAAGACTTTATGGTCCTTTAAAAATGAATTACTGATTAACCTCTCATTTTAGTTTTAGTTGGACTGCAATGCATGCACAGATCTCTCTTTTATAGTAATGACAGGTGACAGTGTATATTTGCAAGAAGAATATTATGATATGCAAGAGCTGCCATGACAAAAAAAGGAAATTTGGTGCTCTGCCATTATATGAAGAGCACTGAAATTGAGCAAGGACTATGATGACTACAACATATCTTTCTCACACTCTGCTTTGAAAAATTAGATGTTTCTTAGAATGTTACTTTCTTTTTGCTCTTCTCTAACATTTGGTGTGCTTACATGCATAATTAATAATGCTTTAAATATAATCTTTATATGGAAGAAATGCTATTTTTCCTTCATCGCTTTCTTCTTTTTGCTATTTTATCAAATATAGAAAAGACTCAAGTTTCTCTTCCTGCAACCTTATATTAAATAAGCACTGTTGACATTTCTGTCTGGAGTAATTTATGCATAGAATGATTGCTCAATGTTTGGTACAAAAAAATCCATAATTAACTAAGCGATATGGTGATTTAAAGAGAGGCAGTGAAGGCATTATTTCATGTAGATTTTATTAATACTTTCTCTTCATGGTTTTTAATACCTCTTCAGAAGCTTGGAAATAAAATTTCCCTACCATTTGGTCTTTTCCTATTTGGATGGCATTGTACCTAATGGAGCTTGAAATTAACATGACTTTTTGTTTACTTCCTGGTTTTGCACAAGCAATATCGGGGATGTTGATCTAGCTTGTTAGTTAAATGCTGCCACAAAGGATGCCCAAAGCATAATGTGTTGTTTCTCACTAGCTTCACAAACTTCAGAATATACCCGCAGCATTATTGGAATGCCAAACAGGCAGTAATTGAGGACTGTTGAGCCTTGAGACAGAAATTTTTTGCAGGTACACAAGCTCCACTATTAGATGTTTCTCAGGCAAGGACTGTATAATTTAAAGACAAGGGCATTCCAGCACTATATTGCTTTATGAACCAAGGTCCAAGTTACTCTTCCACTCAAGTGAAAAGTATACTTGGCACCCTTCTAAACAAAAATGCATATATCCATTCCGCTTAATCCCCTAACTTAAAACAATTCTATGATTCTTCATGACAAATGTAACTCATTACTAATTTTCTCCTCAAATGATGAGTCATTTCACCATTTTTCTTCTCACTGCAAAAAAGTCTTTGAAAATTTATGACATTTTTGAAAACTATCCACAGTTTGGGTCTTATTCTGTGCAAAATTCACATTTGGTATGTTTGCCCAGAAAACAGCATTTTATGCACAGAAAACAGCATTTTCTGTATAGAAAGCAATATTTCACCACAGACACATCATTTTCTACACACAAAATTTTCAAGGCAGAAAATGCTGGGCTAAACAATCATATGCAGATCTTTCGTAGAATAAGTCCTGAACTGAGAAAGCTCTTGCCAGTTCAAGATTTTCCTTATCAGGGTTCTGCAACACTCAAATAAGATCGTTGGACTTTTTTCAAATATTTTTGATCATCTCTCCCATCCCTGCTTTAATTGACACTTCTGACATAGTAGAATATTGTATTATATAAATATCCAGCATCTTATCAGACTGCACAAGAGAACATTCATACTACTACTCCTGCAGTCTCCTGCAATTCTTCAAAAAATCTGTTCCAAAGGCTTCCTCAGTGATACAGAGCAGATTTGGAGGGGAATCCATTCCAATAATATCATTTTTCACTGCCACAAACACATGTGGATACAACACATTTATCTAGGAATGAGAAGGGTTTTTGCTTCTGTTTTTCAACAAATATTTCTGATGAAATCAAGTGGCCAGTAATAGACCAATCTATACTTTCCTCTAATTCCTCCACCCTTTCCCTAAATTATACTACTGACATAGGTAATTCTTGCAAGATAAAATTACAAATCAATATTCTTCTTAAAATTGCCTTTGTAAATTATTTCATTTTAAAAGACATATTCATTCTATATCCGTCCTGATTTTTATTTTTATGTTATTACAATGGCATTACCCCTAACATCTCTGCTTTCAATGTATGGTTCTGTAAATCAGATATTTCCATTTAGGCAAAATAAACAATAAATGTCAATCATGTCCAATCTATGGAATTATGCTCCTTGAAGGAATTATATCTTCAAACCATTTCTGTCAACCAGCTGTCGTCTCTATCAGCTTTACCTTGAACAACTTTGCTAACCTTGTATAAAAGTTCATCTTAGGGTAATAATTTAATATTTACATGAAACGCCTAAGAAATATATTCAGGAACATTAGAGTGAAATGCCCTTTTCCCATGACTCCTGTCTCAGTTTCATAATGGGCTGGATGATGGTGAAGAAACCATGATTAAATCTAAAGTATGAAGGTTCTAATGGCAACTAGAAAACCTGGTTTGGGAGTTGGGATTGAATCTCAGTTCTAAAGAGACACTCTTTAGAAGATCACATTGATAGCTTGAAAATACTATGATTCTATCCTGTTCCTAGTTCTTCAGATGGAGTGAGCGGTGATGGCTACCTGTGCATAACTATGATCAGCTGATACCACTCCTGAGGTCAGTCTTATTTGGCAATAGTTACTCATGCTTTAAATATAACTCATTTAGACTATTTCAATGTGCTCTGTGTGGGATTTCTTTTGAAAAGTATCCAGAAGGTTCCATTAGTATACAGTCACTTCATAGCTGAAAGATGTGCCTCTTTCTTGCTCCCTAAGGTGAATTAATGATGTTGTTCTTAACTTTAAAAGCTCTAAGAGGCCTAGGCTCTGGTTCTGTGAGTAATGTGTTGCTCAAGTCAATATGTACTTATCCAATTATTAATATGAGCAAGACAGGTTCTTCTGAAGATACTTCTCTCCCCACTTGCAGAGGACCATTCGCCAGTCAAACAGAATTCTGGGCATTTCTCTGCAAGGCACTCAATTTGGGTTAAGGAAGGGGCTTAATACAAGCCGTAATAAATCAAAACTGATTATTATTAACACAAGTTTAATAGTCATTAATGTTTTGTAGATTTACTGTGGGTTTTTCTGATTATTCTTTATTTTTTTTTTCTTCGTTATAAGATCTTGGTGTATATCAGAGCTTGGAAGTAATGTAGTTACCTATAACAAATTACCTTTCTTGTAACTCAGGACATAATTAATTTACATTTTAAAAAGAACAGAATGTCTGGGAGTGATGACACACCACTAGTCTAATGAATAGCATTTTCTAATTATGTTAGAAATCCATTTGAACCCATTTTTAGTGGCATTGCTGACAAGGTTGTTTCAAGTTTAATGCCATTCTCTTATGAAACCTAAGAATGTTATTTTAGAAAGTTGCAATAAAAGGT
The DNA here is from genome assembly GCA_030412105.1 of Cyclura pinguis. Taxonomy (NCBI): domain Eukaryota; kingdom Metazoa; phylum Chordata; class Lepidosauria; order Squamata; family Iguanidae; genus Cyclura; species Cyclura pinguis. The sequence goes on along the minus strand of CM059599.1, from coordinate 241,436,317 downwards.
AACGAAAAAGCAAGAAACAATGCAACAAGGAACATAATGAGTTACTATAAGCATCAGAATGAGTGCCGTTGGATGAATGTAAAAAATAATGACAATTATTTACTTATCAAACATTATATTGAGTAATGGAATTAAGTACTCTTGACTTTCCAAGCTCTGGCATAGATATAAATAAATATATAGAATTCTCTGGTGGTCTCAACAGAATCACTGAGAGAAAAATGTGACTTCCCCACATTTTACCAGATCTTCTGACAAAATTTTCCCTTAGATAAGCCAAACGTATATACTTGAGAGGAAAAGGTTTAGCACTGGTAGTAAGAAACCTAAACATGCATAACTAGCATTCTCAATAGCTCAAATACCAATTGCTCCAGCATCCACAGCCAATCATCATTCATTCATGTAGAACAGTCATGTTTATATTTTCCTCATCATCTCAGAGGCACTCATATTCCACATGCAACAAGGCTGTAATTTAAGCCACTCTTCCCCTACTCACTCGGTAAGGACCATGAACAGAAAGACATGAATAGCATACACTATACAACCGCTTTGGCCTTCAGCTAGTTTCTTTCTAAGCATATTTGATAATTTAATATGATGGTTTTGTTTTGCAGTAAATGCAATTTCAGGTTCATTTTTATTTTACACTTCACTTAAGAAAAGAATTCTTAGTTTAAATTATATCCTCTAGGCAGGAAATCTGTGAAGTAAGTTTAGTGTGTATATGACAGTACAATTTTCCTATGATCATCCTTCCTAAACAGATTTACTTCCTCAACATTACAGGCTAGTCTTCTTCTGTAATTGCTGAACAGGTCTGTTCTTTTATAAGGGTATAACAATCTAAAACTATGGTGAGTGACACACATATGCCAAATTGAAAAGAATTGTACAATTTGACCCATTATTCTGATGGATTGAATATCTGTTCATATTAAAAAAATCTGTACTTCCTTTGCCCTTGAGGAGCAGTTCATTTTCACACCTTTTTAGGACATTCTAACAACCACTGTTCCTTATGTAAAGATAATAAAACTTTTATATCAGATAATTCAGGCAGGCGGGCAGTCCATCCACACTAACCTTTCTCATTCTTAGCTTTCTGGGAAGGAACAGAAGAAAAGATTCAAAAGAATGGAAAAGGAAATCACTCTGTTTATACTGTTGGATTAAGATAACCACGTACAGAAGCCACTATGTTTAGGCCCTTTCCACACAAGGGGGCTGCAGCACTGTGGGGCCAGGATGGTGTCGGTTGGTTGTGCTTCTGCATGACATTGTCACCAGCCCGCTGCCATCTTGCCCACAAGCAAGTTGCGCATACACACTATTTGCAAAATGGGGGAAAAAATCCATTTTACACCTACCATTGTGCAGCACTGCTGCCCTTCCTGGTCATGCAGAAGGGCGGAAGCATGCTGGTGATGCCTCCCTCGCCAGTGCAGCAATGGCAATTGCCCAGCTGAGCTGTGGAAGGGAAGAGGCAAGGCCAGCGCACTCCCCTCCGCAGCAACCTAGTGAGGTGCAGAGTGCACTCCTCTCCCTGCCGGGGCTGCAACAGAAGGACTTCGCAGAACCCTGTCATGCAGAAATGGCCTTAGTTTGCTAATAAGGGTATTGTTCAGTTGGTCACAGAGAATAAGAAATACAGAGGGTGAAATCTAATGATTTGTAATGTTCCACCACAGTTGGTAGAACAGTTCTCCCTCCTCTTTGGAACATATGTAGGGGAAATTGGTGGTGGATTAAGAGTGAAAAAGAGTAAATGGAAGTACTGTTTTGTGAGTAGATTTAGCAGGATGGAACCTAAAAGATATGTCAATGCTTCTATTTAGCAGCACTTTGCTCTTGATAATTGTACTTCATATAAATGTATCTAAATACAATCAACAGAAGTAAAATTGGTGTACAACAAATGTGCAGTATTACATTGGTGAATATATGCCACAGTCAATACTGGCTCAAGGTTGTACATAACCTTATTGTATATCTCTATTGTCTGCTCTATTACCTGTTTTTAAAGAGTACTCTCTCTGACCTACTGGTTTAAACAAGAAATATCACGAACTTGCTGTGTTAGTGTGGCTCCTTGGCAGAGGAATGCCATTTTAAAACAAGTACAATGCTATTGTCTGCCTGGCTCTGATCCATGCTACAAAAGGGAAACTAGACAGGAAAATTGGTATTTCTGACTACTACTTTCACAGTATGCATGTTTTGGGGAATTCTTACAATGCAGGTTGCTTGAAGCTGTTCTCAGTTTTAAGAATATATGAAAATCTGTAACAATAACGATGAATCATTATGCCACTTTCAACTTTAATTATATCATTCTGACCTTTATCTGGACCAAGGTGAAATACTGCGATAATGGACTAGAAGCATTTCTTCATTCTGTCCAAATGTGCCTTCAGGTCATGCATAAAATGAATTTTGTTGTCTTAATCTAATCCCTGGCCATTCAAGGAGCACATATTTGAAAAGCCACCAAACAGCTGTAGCAGAGAACCTCCATTAGGAAATGCTTTCTGCTGAGTAAGCAAATATCATCATTAATACCCAGTCCATTTATGCGTCTCTCAGAATTATACTTTGCGTATGTGATATCTGCTTGTGAACCATCCTTCCAGTCTTGCAAACTGCTAACTAAAAGAAATAAGTTTTCATTATCTTTGGGGAAAGTGATGATTGACTGCATCCTAACCAGAAAAGTCAGCAACCAGAAGACAAAATTTAGTATTCTGTTTTTACACTCAAGTGTAAAACAGTGTCAACCATACACTTCAAGTGTAAAAACACCAAGTTCACTTGGCTATTAGCAGAGAGGCAGAGCTATGACTATAGGATACCAAAATTGCTTTAATCTAGCCACGTTGTCCTTCAAATCTTCTCCTGCCACATGAACAAGAAGCACAAATATTCTATTTCTTTTCAGTCCCACCAGCCAGAAGCAAAAGGAAAAATTCTCTGTTCATAAATGGGAAATGTTATTTTGAAAAGTTTAAACATGTTTCAGTCACCATTAAAAATAATAACAGTTTAAGGACCTCCAATAGTTGCTGTTCCCTGCTACCTCACCTGTCTGTCTGTATTACCCATGCACAAGCCCTCCAGCACAATTTGCTTTTCAATCCAAGGCCAGATTGGGTTTCTAGAATATGGTACTTTTTCAGTGTGCCTGTCAAAGATATTCTGCCTCTCTTTCTTTTGTGTAAAATACTGGGTAATATTTCACATTTGTATATACTGCTGCAGTAGTGGTGGAGACTTCTGCATTTAAGCTTCTCCTCTCTTTAAATGAGATGATTGCCACTAATCCTACTTACTTTGAAACATAAGATGTCAAGTCACTATATCTTTAGCCAAATGCACCACATCACAACTTTACTTTTGAGCTCTAGAAAACAGACTGCTTGGCAAGATGAAGAGTGACACTGCTGTCTAAGTCTAAGTGACTAAGCAGCAGACAAAGAAAGATATGATAAAGAGGGGCAAAAATAAGTAGAAGTTCTACCAAAAAAACCCCAAACAAATAAAAAATCCAACCCACAGACACCTCAGTGCTAAAACTGTTTTATTATGCTGAGTGCAAAGCTTCAACTAGCAACAAAACATGCTTGGAAACAGTTCCTGTGAGAATCGTTGTGAGAGAAAAATGTCGATACTGATCAGGCAGTTGCAAAGAGAGATTTTCAAGGAAGTGTAAAGCTTTGTTAGGGCCAAAGATTTTGTTAAATATTCAATATTTGGAGGCTGGAATTTGACATGGCGCCCTTTTATTGATCTTGCCACATTTTTCCCAGAACAGGGATAGAGACAACATAATTACATCATCTACTTCCTATGCTGAGTGTATTAGTGGGTAAGACATGGATGAAAGACCCCAATATAAGAAATAGCTGGTGTTCCCTTGGCCTACTTATTTATATGTGTCAGAGTGGATAAACACCGCAGGCATTAGTTTTATCCTTGTTTTCTAACCAAACCCAATTGTTTTCAATAAGTCTCCCTTACAGCCTTTCTTTCACAATGTAATTCCCAATCTGATTTCACTAAAAGCTACTTCAGGGTTTCACTTTATTTTCTAAAGAATAGATGGAAAGATTATATTAATTTTATTTCTGCTTCTTACTCTAGTACATCGCTTGTTAAAGTAACATCAATACACCTACATATCTTCACATACACATTCACAGGCCTATTGAGGGCTTACATTTTATTTCTGTTTCCCACTTCAGTATATCAGTTTTTAAAATAACAACACCATACATACACACACACTGAATGCTTCCTTGGAGCCCAATTGCTATATGCAGTCACGGAGAACAGAAAACAAGTGAGTTTTGAAAAGGTGGTGAAGGTTTCAGTCATTACATACAGCTAACATTGTGCAATAATTGCAGAAGTTCTACCTCATCTAAAACACCAACCCTCCAAAAACACTTAATTGTGTGTGCGTGCATGTGAGTGTGTGTGTGTTTTGTTTTCTTTTGTTTTGGTGAAATTTTTTCATGACTGAAATTTCTACCATCTCTTTGTTAGGACAGGAGCTGGTCACAGGGTAATGTGTGATGGTGGTGATGGGTATTAGTTGTGTTCACAGACAGAAAATTGAAACAGCTTCCTTCCTACGGCCAAGGCTGGAAAAGTGTCAAGTGCACACAGCCTCCAAAGCCCACTTTCACAGCCCCTGAAACTATCCCACAAAGCCCCCTAAATCTTGATCCATTTTGATCTTTTTTTCCTCGTCAAAATTAAAGAAAACAAACCGGCAATGCAGTGATTTGACCTTCCCCAGAATCTCCAAAACCACATCACCTTTTTTGAAATGAAAACTGGTCTAAAATGATGAGCAGAAGTGATTTGGCACAACTTTCAGTGCACTAGGAAGCACCGTTGTGCCCCATAGTGATAGCTCCAGGATGAGAATTGGTCTCCAACTCTGCACAGGTATATACCCTAATAGAGGCCAACACAAAGTGCTCCTGAATGGAAAGATGTGTGTGAGAGTTTCCTTGTGCCCAACGAGCACTTAGAACAAAGAACTCTCCCTGGTGATAAATCAAGGCTTCCCCCTTCACTGTCAAAATGAAGAAAAACACACACACACACACATCCTGTGGCCCAACTCCACTTTAGCATTGTGGATTAAGCACCACCCTACTCCGACCATTGGGCACCAGTATTCCCTGGCCCATGATTTTTAAACAAGAAAGGGGAAGCCCTGTCCCTATCTCTCTCTCTCACACACACACACCAATATATGGTGGACCTTCCAAGTTCTTCTTTGATTAATAATATTTTCTACCCCAGAATGAAGCAGCTATCTTATTAGTGAGGTCAAAATTCAATTGCTAGTCTCAACCAGTGGAGACTGATTGAACCAATGGGATTTACATAAATGCTGACTTGCCATTCAGCAATTGATTAAATAGCCTACTCCAGTTGAGGTTACCAATTGGACTTAGGCCTCAATTCTCTTGATTACCCTTTCTATACAATGTGCGAAATTGTTAAAATGTCCCTAGGATTCCACTACGAAAATAATTAGTTCATATTTGCCTTGGCTGTTGTAATCCTCTTTTTTTGCCAAGTCAGTAAAGCTTCTTTTATTTTTACTCCTTACTCCAAGTTTTGTTATAGGCACGAAGCTTTGATAGTCACACAGAGCAAGTCACATAGAACTTCCTGTTAATTACACTGCATACATGCAGCCCACGGATAAGTACATGTGGCACATTGCTATTTGTTCTGGATGCACACTGGAGCACAATAGGACTATCATCCTGAACCACTCTGTCTGGCTTCCACTGAAGTCAAGTGAAATCACTGGGCACTTGAATGATATCCACAATAATAAAAGAGGCTGTATGCCTGTTTAATGATCAGAGACTCAGCTCACTTAACCTAGACATCTGGAAGCTGCCATACAAAGGACCCTAGGGATATGTTCCTCTAAGTTATTTTATACATGTGTATGGGGGAGGTATTTAAATGGTACATTTGAAGCCTGCAGTACCATAGTCAGCCACTGGATGGCAGATGCTTCCAACTAGCACATAGCTTTGCAGCTGATACTTTGAAACTAGGCAGATGTAGTCTGATGAATGGAGTGAGAGGAACTCCCATTTCCTGCTGTCATTCCTCTCATTGGCAATTTCCTATACCATTACCTTCCCAATACAGTGCAGTTATATCAGAGACAGCAGCTTCACTTAGACGTAGGTAGGCTTCACGGGTCCAGCTCTAATGACTACAAAACTTCGTTTGAAGATTTCAGTTCAACTAAAAGCTAATCAATTCAAAGCTGGTTAATTGCTAGCACATAACAAATAAGTCCAGGAGTACTACAGCCCTTTTCAGACTTTAACTATAAACTGTGAGATTTATCTGTTTCTAGTTCCTCATGCCATTTTCTATTTTCTTTTTCCAAAAACAAAATCTTCAATCAGAAAATATTTATTGGAAACAACAGATGTGAATGACAGATAAAGGAAGTAATTTGTTATGAAACATGGTCATTTTCAGTTAGCAGATGTCACAGCCAAGTTGCAATTTATTTAGTTCCCAGCCTACAAGCATGTGTTCTTCTAAAGAACATTACAGATTGTAATCAACAGATGGCAGAACATGATAGTTTGTTGCTTTTAATTTTCTGACCATTTTAATGTTTTAGACCATTATGTTTAAATCAATGCAGACATTCCACAAAACTGCAGTAATAGTAACTGAATCCAGAATAAAAACTAATGTGCTTTAGAAAAGAGAAAATAAGTAGCTATGAAATGTGAGAAGATTCCATTAATATAATGGGTAAGATGAGAGGAGAAACATAGGAAGATTGAATCAGTTTTATCATGTGTAGGCAGCATTTTTATCAGTTAATGTCTCAATAAACATTTCTGAGAAAATATATGCAGCAAACAATACTATCAGGAAAACAGTATGAATTTCTTTCAGTTCTCCAAAATATTCTTTTAAGGGATATCAATATACCTAATTACACTGTAAAATTTATAGCCAAAATCTGTAACTGTCTGTAAACAAAGATCTTAACAAAGAGTGTTGAATATGAGCTTATGATCAAATCCAAAACTAATTTCCTGTACTGGTTAAGTCTACATAAATAGCTTCAGTAATGTGCTGTAATCCAGTCTGATGTAGTGGTTTGAATGTTGTACTAGAACTCTAGGAAACAGCAGTTCCAATCCTGCTCAGCCATGCAAACACTGAACAAGTCAAACTCTTAGCCTGAGAGGATGACAATGGCACATCTTTCCAAGGAGCCCCTGTGAGAAGTTTTCCAGAAGGTCACCATGAGTTGGAAGTGATTTGAAGGCACACAACAACAATGTGCTGCAAAAGATTCTACTGAAAGCTGCAGTACTGTCCTTGAAGAAATGTAATGGTCTGTATGCAAGAAGAAGCCTGGAGAATGTCCTAAGGGTATTGTAGGGATTTGAATTTATCTTTATTTGAAAATTTTGGCTGGATTTTGATACCATTTCGAAATAAGAATGTCTACACAAGAGATAGTCCATTGTTACTTTTCTTTATTTTATTTTATTAATTGAAAGTATTTATATACTACTCATTAAAAAGTTCTCTGGGCATTTTTATTGTCGGGTAGCCCTCCATATTTTAGTAATGGGATATGCAGTAGGAGTTAAGTAGTAGCTTGCTTGTAACAAGGTATGGGAACCAGAGACCATTAGATAAACAAAAAGGTAGGAATGTACTGATAAGCATAGCCAGGCTGCACCAGAACTTCAACGTCTCTTGCAGGCGGGAAGATGAATGCTTTGTCTTTTATGTTTTGTATTTTACTAATTGCCTCCAGTTCACTCATTGAAGTCCTGCATGATGTATCATGCTCCTAATAAATAGTGTTTATGCACTGTTCTGTTTGTGTATGTGAATTCAGTTCCTGACAGTAAAACTTCATCAAATATATAAATAAACCTTGACTACATAATCTAAAACAGAATGAAAGCAGTAAGTCAATAAAGCCAAAGTAAAACCAGTAATAACTATGCACCACCACAGAGGAAAGCTGGACTTATTTTTAGGAATCATTTTTTAGAAATTTTTCTAGTTAAACCAGAGTTCAAAAAGAATGAAACACATAAAATACATTAATAAAAGAGCAATAAAAGAAGAGAAAACAGGGGAAATCTGCTGAGCCCTCGAGCATTGACATATATTAAAAAGATCATGATTTAACCTAAAAACAGAAAAAAGTCTCTTTTAAAAAAAATTGAAAAACTAAACCAAAACAAAAACAAAAACCCTACATGACAACATATAATCTACACATAACCACCTACAAACATACTAATACACATATATACAAATAATACAAATACTACATGTTAATTACATAATTGATGACCAAAACATAGAGAACTTCCCCCTTGAGTGAGACACAGCCTTATCATATTCTCAAAAATATCATGAAATAAACCTCCCCGTATAAGAAAGGGAGAAACTGGTGTTCTGATTGTCACACATTTGAGTCAACCTCTAATTGTATAATAACAATACCATTATTACAATAAATCCTTGTTATCTCAAACATAATATTAATGGTATTCCTTCACATCCCTATTCTGTCAAAGAAAAACCAATCACATCAAAAACTTCTTCTTCTTCCACCTCCCTCCACAATATTGCCTGGGGAATACCACCACTAATTTATGATTACAAATATTAACAATAAATTGTATCATTCCTACTTAATCTTTGAAGACATATCACATTACTGAAATGTAGCATATTCACCCATAAAACTAAAGATAAAAATTAAAATAAACTAAGTCCAAGAAGGGATCCCATAATCGCTCCGAAATAGTCAAAGCTGAAGATCAATGGTTGAAATTTCCTTGTTTTGAAGAAATACTGTAAACAACTCCCAACCTTTATAGAACTTACTATCCATCTTATTCTCCAATCTATAAGTCATTTTGTCCATCTGTGCAATTTCGATAACTTTCTCTAACCATTCGTTGACCATGGGGATGTAAGTCGATTTCCAGTATTTAGCATAGACAAGTCTGGCTGCCATGATCAAATGCCAAGCTAATCTTTTGGTACAGAAATCCAAACTGTTATCTGAACCAAAAATTCCCAATAAAAAAAATTCTGGAACAAATTAAATTTTTAGTTTCAAAAGTTTTTGCATATTAGCTCGTATGGCATACCAGAATCTCTTTGTTCTATCACATCCCCACCACATATGATAAAAAGAACCCACCTGATCTTCACATTTCCAACCGTGATTGTTCATATTCTTATTCATTTTTGCTAATCTGTTGGGTGTCAAATACCACCGATACACCATCTTTAACACATTTTCTTGGAGGGCATAAGATCTGGAGTATACCGTATTATTTTTCCAAATTATTTCCCACTCTTCCAAAAGGACATTGCAGCCAAAATCTCTGGCCCAAGGTATCATACAATCTTTGACTATCTCTCTGTCTAAGTTATAGGTTAACAGCCTCTTATACAACCTCAAAAGCAACTGTTTTTCTCCTTTTAGCATAAGGTCTTCCAATTCTGTTTGTCTTAATTCCACCCCTTCAATTTGTAAATCTTTCTTAAATCTTTCTCTTATTTGCATGTAGGCAAACCACTGTATTTCAAGTCCTTCCTTTTTTAACTGTCGTTGATCTTTCAATAAAACAAGATCCCCACTTTGTTTTAACAGATCCTTGTAAGTCAGCCAATTGCCATGTCTTCTCAATCCCTTAATAGAAAGCACCTCCAGCAGGGAAATCCATGATGGCTTTTTGGGACAGAAAAAAAATTTATACTTCTCCCAAACAGTGAGGAGTGCCTTGCGTATTACATGACTTTTAAAGGTCTTTTGGACTTTCACTTTATCATACGATAAGTACGCATGCCAGCCAAAACAGAGGTTGTGTCCCTCTAGTTCCAATAATTTCCTGTCATCCAACAGGATCCATGGTTTCATCCAGGCTATGCATGTGGCCTCGTAGTACGGACCTAAATCCGGTACTGCAAAGCCTCCTCAACGTCTTGTATCTGTCATCCATTTATATTTCATTCTTGGTTTCTTCCCATTCCATATGAATTTAGACAGATCTTTAAAAAAGAAAAGTCTCTGTGTGAGTGTGTGTGTAGCCACTTGGCATGTGAGAACGACCATGGTTTTGAGCATTGGATTGTGACCTGGGACACCAGGGTTCGATTTCCCATTTAGTCATGGCAACCCACTGGTTGATGTTGGAGGCATCACACATTCTCAGCCACCAAAAACTAAAAAATAAAACTAAAAAAAAAAGGGATAGGGTCACCATAAGTCAGAAACAACTTGAAGGCACCCAACAACAACAACAAAAACAACCGCCTTGGTATATGCCAAGTAAAAAGAGAGGAAAGCACAAGCACAGCTTTCTGAACTAAATAAGATGCATACCTTCTAAATCAACAAAAGTTAAACAATTTTTACATCAAGTCCTGCACAGCCCATCCAGACCCAGGCAACCTGCCCGTGCCCGAAGGAATTTGTACAGCTGGAAGGTAGAAGTTTGCCTTACTCTAGTCTACACAGGTTGGAAAGAGATAGTGATGGTCTTTTACTAAAAGAAGTCCTTCCTGTTGTTCTGATGTGTCTTCAAGTTGACTTCAACTTGTGGTGATTCCATCATGTGCATTTCCTGGCACGATTTCTTCAGAGGTTTTTTTTTTCCCCCAGCCTTCCTGTAGAACTGAGAGTGTGAGCTGCCCAAGGTCACTCAGTGGGTTTCCTTGGTCAGAAGTCCCCCAGGTACTTAGTCCAACACTCAAACTACTACAACATGCTGGTTCTCTCCTTGATATCACCTCCTATCTAAATCCTGTTAACTGGAGATGTTTGCAGATGCCTTCAAAAATTATGATGCATAAGAGGATGAGCCACCACTGGGTATTTATCTTCAGCCTAAATATCGCAAATTGTGTTTCATCCCTTTGAAAGTCTGAAAGCCACAGTGCTGGTGCTTTAGACTCTGACCAGCCATATTAGGAGTAGCAAATAGATATATGTTCAAAGAAAGTATGAAAATTCATTGTAATGAACAGAAAACAAATGGGGAAAAAATTCAAAATCTGAGGAAACCCCATTAATAATATTATATTGTTTCAGACTATTCAGGAATAGAAATATTTGCTTTATTGCACTAATGACAGAGATGACTTTGAACACAGCTATATGGTTTTGACAACTGAAAAGTGGCCATTTTAAAGATCATTCAGTGTACATAGATGTGTTTTGCAGATCTTTTAACACTTCAGGGAGTGAGTTTGCAAAAGACTGAAATAGCTATTTCAGTGTGATAAGTGTCGCTTTGCATTTGTCTTCAGAAAAAAAAAAGCCTAAATGCATATAAGTTCATATTGACTTGCTATCTCTATTCCAAAACCATTCCTGCTGTATTACTAAAGGCAGCTGGGTGGCATGGTAAATGTGTCATTTGCTATTTAACTTCTCTGTGACCTGGATTTAAATTCACAGTCGCGCAGAATGAGACTTCAGTTCTCTCAGAAGGCTATTAAGCTCTACTACACAGAAAGGCTTTTGAGGAATGGAAAATTAACAAACACTTCCCCTCCACTGACCATTTTGTATACACAAATACTAATGTTTGTGTGTATGCGTACACACACACATAAACACACACACACACACTCACATGCTCATACACTTGAAAGCTTTAAGGGGGAAGCAAATGATTTTCTATTAAAAGGATTCTTTCACTATAGAGGAAAGCAAGCTGCCCTGAATAAATCTTCTGTTCCTTCTGAGAATCTCTGCAAAACTGTCTAAGCAGTAAGAAAGCAGTGCAATCCAGTATTTGTTTCAATATACAGTCTCTATTAAGCGTGCTTTTCAGATCTAATGGTTTGTTCCCCTTTGAGAAAGGATAGAAAAAATGCAAAAATAAAATAAAATAAAATAAAACTAGGTGATTCACTTTTACGCTATTGTAGCAGGTAGTGTTACATTAATGCTTTATGTTCCAATATTAATGTGTAGCGGCAAAACTCAGAATGCTCATGTTTATCTTTACATTAAACTTCTGTGCCTATGGATTGCATTTTTCACTGTGTACAGGGAAAATGAATAGAAGTATGGGTCAGCTTTTACCATCTCTAAATCTGTCCTAAGGTAATATAGGACAATAAGAAATCTTTTAACAAAACTTTTCATAATTTGAGATATGTATAATTTTAATGATGATGGGGTTGGTATAGAGCCAGAGAACAGTCTACATCTACACTGGGGTATAATACATGAAGTAAGAGGGATAAAGTACAACCTCCAACCCTCCCGATCTGGCAGAAAATGTCTTGAATGTCTCCGTCAGTCCACATTTTCAGCAGATTTTAAAATGTCTCCTCCTGCTGCTTTTCCCCTTCACCCTCAGCTTACTTCAGCTGCTGCAAACAGAGTTCAATGTACAAAAGCACCCTGCACTTAATTAACTCAGCAAAAGGAGGTGTCAAAATCTTACCCTTCCCTGTCAGCTCAGGCAGAAAGAAACTGCTACAGCTTCTCCTGGCTTCTGAGTTTTTCCTCATTAATAACTTTTGCCATCTTAATCAGACTCCGATGTTGCTTGGCTGCATATGTGCCTGTTTTCATCTGTGAAATGTTGGAGGATATGAGCAAGAAAATGGAGGATATAGGGAAGATGAGGTCATTACTGAGATTCATCGTCTCCTCTTGTTGGAAATAGAAGTGTTAAAGCAATTCCTTTAAAAAAAAATATCTTCAAGCAAATAATGATGCTAAACCCTTAAATACGGGACTGCAATAAACCTTTTATAGCCTTTTTAAAAAATCTGGCATAGAGTAAATATCTGTGGCCCACCTTTCTGAAGTGATGGGACTGCATGCTGCTGTAAGGCAAGAGGATATGCTGAGAGCAGCAGTGCTACTGTTAGTGAGTCCCATGTCAGACAGGCTTTTGCTGAGAAACCAGCCTCCATGTGCCAAACACTTACTGGGGCAGGAGCAGTAGTGGGAATGACACTGGTGGAGTATCTCTCAGAGACAATGGCAGTGCCACCATAGCTAAGACTTTTAGTACTGCACAGAAGAAGGCATGGTAAACCCCTTTTGAATGTCTTTCACCACAAAAACCGTATAATGAAACAATCCAAAATGAAACAAGTGCTGGACCAGAAGATTAGACTCCCGGGTCAGATGGCACCCCACAAGCTACTGGGGTACATCAGAGGACATCTATGAGTAGCACTATGGCTAATGAGGCAACTGAACAGAAGCTGAAAGAGATGTTCATCTGTCAACATGCGAAGTCCGAAGCTGCACAATCAGGGGAAGCTAAACAAAATAAAACAAGAAATGGAACATATAAACATTGCAATGCTTGGAGTGAGTGAGCTAAAGTGGACAGAAATGGGACACTTCGAGTCAGATAACTAAACAGGGTTTTATTCAGGAAATGAATACCTAGGAAGAAATAAGGCGGTATTAACACATGAACAGAGAAGTAGCAAAAGCAGTCAAAGAATATAATGCGAAGCCTGGCTGAATAATATCAATAGAGCTTTGTGGAAACATATGCCAGAAAATGGAGTCCATTGAAGAATTTCACAAGCAAATCACCCTGTGCTTTTTAGATTCTAGCAAAGCCTTTGATTGTGTAGACCATGAAAAACTATACACCATTCTTAAAGAAATCACGTTCCGATGCATAACCTGTACTCAAGCCAAGATGCTACCATCAGGACAGAATACAGAGAAACAGAATGGCTTCCAGCTGGCAACTGGGTCAGGCAAGGCTGCATTTTATCACACTATCTGTTTAAATTGTATGCTGAACCAATTGCATGTAAAGCAGGATTAGACCTGGAGAAAGGAGGTATGAAAAGTGGAGGAATTTCAACAATTTAAGATATGCAGATATGCAGATGACACCACACTACAAGCAGAAAATAGCAAAGACTTTCTCATTACTGAGGAAAGTTAAGGAAGAAAGTAGAAATGAAGGTTTACAGGTGAACAGTAAGAAGACAAAAATAATGACCACCAATGATTTATAAAACTTTAAAGCAGATGGTGAAGACATTGAAATAATTCAAGATTTACCGTACCTCGGCCAAATCAGTAATCAGAATAGAGACTGCAGTCGAGAAATTAGAAGACTAGGACTTGGAAGCACAGCTATGAAGGAACTACACAAGATCCTGAAGCGTAACAACATATCATTGAATACTAAAGACAAGATCATCCATACTATTGTATTTCCAATTTCTATGTCTGGTTGTGAAACCTGGACAGCAAAGAAAGCTGATAGGAAGAAAATCAACCAATTTGAAATGGGGTGCTGGAGAAGAGTTCTACGGATACCCTGGACTGCTAAAAAGACAAATAGATTTGTCCTAGAGCAAATCAAGGCTGAACTTTCCCAAGAAGCGAAAATGATTAAACTGAGATTGTTGTAGCTTGGACATATGAGGAGACTCACTAGAAAAGACAATAATGCTTGGTAACGTAGAAAACTGAAGCAAAAGAGGAAGTCTGCATTATAAATGGAAAGACTCAGTCAAGGAAGCCGTGGCCTTGAGTCTTCACAACATAAGTAGGACTGCTGATAAATAGAATGATTTTGAAGTCTCTCATTCATAGGTAAAAAATCAATTAATAACAGCAAAATCTGATTGCACCAAACAATTTTAAAAAACTGAATTGATCAAAGATCAGTGATGCCATTTATCCAAACCAGAAATAACATGTGAGTCATAAGGTCAAAGAAATGGCAAAGCTTCACAATGACTTACACATGTAACACACCCATGCAAATGACATTTGTTGTTTTGGACCCTTTTTCATTTTCTTTTTTTTTTTTTAATGAGCAACCTCCTCTCAGTCTGGTTGGTTTCCACATAGCAGAATTGCAAGTGCAAGAGTTATTACTGTGGGTGCATAAATGGCAAAAACACTGAATAGAAAATGGCAGTACATCTATCAAATATAGTCAGATCTATATATTCTGAAATTATTTAGGTCAGAGTACCAATCATAGAATAGGTGGGGGAGAAAAGAGAAAGAAAAGGTAAACTTGCTTTTGGAACACAGCTCATTACCTTTTCTCTGATCATGCAAAAGTGTTAACAACTCTTGTAACTGTAAAATTTGAGGGGGAAGGGATATTGTCTCACTATAAATTCACCTAAACTTGTTCAGTCAAGTGTGTCCTCCACATTATGACTGGAAACAGATAGGAAATGCTTGCCACTGCAGACATATGGAAAATTCTCTTTGTACAGCAATTCAGGTGAGACTGTGAATTGTATATCTTTCCCAGGTGGCACAAAAATCACTGCCCATGAAGGTGAGGCAGTGACAGCAATCAACATACAATATGCAACAAAGTTAACGTGGGACACTCTAAGCAAAGGTCAGGTTTTTTTATGTGTTTTCTCTGAAGAAAATCCTACACTTGGGACGAATGGCAAAAACCTAGGAATGGTTTTGAAGTTGCCCTGTCTGTAGTCTTAAACTTACAAAGTTTTTTAAAATGGATTTCCACAAGCAGAGCTATATAAAAGTCAGTAGCTAATGATTCATCATAATACATGATTTAGCTGCAAGCTACAAAGACATAAAAATAGTCCCAGAAACTAATTTCTTATGCTGCTTTGGGCATTTGAATGATTTAAACTTAGATGCTGCCATATTTTTTAGATCCCTGAATCATGGCATCTGATGAAAGACTGATCTGTTTAGACATCCTTTTTTTCTAAAATAAATGTGCTGTATTATCCTGATCAGCCAAAGCAAGTTTACATTTTTAAAGGTTATACAAGGATGCTGTCATTTCTAAACTTGTTGAGGCTGATTCTTTCTTCTCCCTAATGCAATATACAGAAAATGGAATGTTTGTAGCATCAATAATGTGTTCTACTGTGAGTTTACACATGCATATTAACCAGCTATTGCTTGTGTCTATATGTAAATGTAGTATCTCCTCTACCCCCTTCATGCCTGAAAGTCTGAACCTCAATGCATCATTTTATGCTAATACACATAAGGCTATCATGTGACCACAAAGCAATTCCATACAGTGCCATTATATAGTTCTCAGCATTACCACAAACAGATTAACAGCTGCATGAATGATGGAGAGCATCAGACAAAGAAATGGAACTCATCAAAATAAAGAAAAATAAAGATTGATGCATGCATTCTTCACTAAAGTGAGCTTATGGAGAAGACAACTGATTTAAAAAATACAACTTTTGGCTCGAAGGATTTTGTTGGAAGGGTTGTGAAAGAAAAGGCTTGGAATCAATCTTTTTGTTTTAACCTGGGCTGGGAATTACCCAGCCCTTCAGACAATGTTGGACTATAGTACCCAACAGCACTACCCAGCACTACCAATGAAGTGAAACATTGATGGTTGCTGTCTAATAACATGATTCCCACACTGTTCTAACTTCTGCTTCTTCCACCCTCATGAAAAATTCAAAATTTGGAAACAGAGTTCCAAATTTGGAACCCACAGCACAATGCAAGCTAATACCTTTTCTCTCCTGTCTCTCCTTTTTGCAGGAGCTGAAGGGAGGAGTAGCTAATCACCCAGCCCAAGCAAGGAAGGGGAAATTTAAGCATCCATTACCTTTCACTCCATTCTGCACAAGAAGAAACGGAACAGTGCAATATGACTGTTTTGTTCTCTTTTAACATATGCCCTGCTCCTAGTCACTCCCTTAGTGCACGCCAATGCTACTCAAAGCTGCACTCAATGGACTGGTGTCAGATCCTGAGCCATCAGTTGCCTGTTAAGAGCTTCCAGGTAGGAAAGAACTTCCAGGTGTAGCCAATGGACACAAATATGGTACCAGTCCCTGGCATATTAAAAAAAAATGTCTACCATCTACATCAGAAAGCTCATGAAAGACTGGTCCCTTCTACTTTCCTCAGCAGTGGCTTATCAAAGTCTCATTCAAGAGTGATTTTCCCCCCAACCTTGTTTTCTTGATAGTCTAAGAACTGAATTTTAAATGATTAAAGCATGTGCATTGCCTCTGAGTTATGGACCCTCTTGAACTTCCTTTCTTTCTCTTACCTCCTTGATTAGAACTATTGAAAATAATCTTAATATTTGCCATGTAGAAAATTTTTTACAATTATTACAAGAAAAAATAAAATTATTACAATTATCGCTTCTCTCACACAAATCACTCTTTGGAAGGTATACATGATTAATAAGTGGATTGCCCAGTATATAAATAAAACTGAAGTTACACTGAAGTTTGATTAACGCAACCAGTTGATTCATTGCGGCCTTTCAATTCATTTTAGCCATTGAGCCATTGGAAGGAGGACACAGGAGGGTAACTGGTTTTCTATATGGGCTCTCTGACTGGGTCACATATAGTAATATCCACAGGCACTCACTGTGTTCTGTAGAGTCTGCCATTTCATATGCTGCAGCTATCAAGATCCATTTTGCACCACTGGTAACATAAGACAATTCTAACAGAAGATTGCATGCTTTCTTTGCTTGAAATTCAGTATAAAATAAGATATGTGGATCAAAAAAATAGAACA
This sequence comes from Cyclura pinguis, assembly GCA_030412105.1. Lineage (NCBI taxonomy): Eukaryota > Metazoa > Chordata > Lepidosauria > Squamata > Iguanidae > Cyclura > Cyclura pinguis. Next base: position 241,418,724 of record CM059599.1, on the reverse strand, counting down.
TTCAGCAGACTGTGATCTTGCTGTAAAAATGAAAACTTAAGTGCAAATACACAAGTGCCTTTCAATTTAAATCTGTGAAATATGGAGGGAGAATGTTTGTGTTCATCTTCCATAGTCAGGAAATTTACAGCATCAGGTTCATTGACCCTTTTCTTAACCCCACAACCTGTGCCATTAGAATACAGTATATGATCAATGTCTATCTGTTCACAACCTCTTTCTAAATGTTCTGTCTATCTTCCACAAAGCTCAGATTTGCACTGGACAATCTATCATGACAAAAGTATGTGACATTTGTGTGTGTGTGTGTGTGAGATTCAGCTTCAAAACCATGAAAACGTTGACATCCAAAAACTATGATTGTGCATCTTAAGGCTATTTGTTTTTTAAAAAGTGTGTGTGCACATGTGTGTGTGTGTATGCATGCATATGCATGTGTGTGCCTTTAAGCCACTTCTCAACTTGTCGTGCTGCATGAATTTCATAGGGTGTTCTTCTGCAAGGAATATTTAGAGGTGGTTTTGCCAATTTCTTCTTCTGAAATGTAGCCTATAGCACCTGATATTTAATAGTGGTCTTCCAAACAAATACTAACCAGGGCTGACCCTACTTAGCTTCCATGATCAGATGGGATCTGCTGCCTCTAGGGTATTTATGCCCCACTTAGGCCATTTCCGCACTAGACTGCTACAGCGCTATTATTCCGCTTTCAACATCCTATGGAATCCTGGGGTTTGCAGTTTAGGGAGGGGCTGGCCATTCCATAGGATGTTGAAAGCGGAATAATAGTGCTGTAGCAGTCTAGTGCGGAAATGGCCTTATTTTAATAAACTTAAATGTGTCTGTGTATTTGAAGCCTGCAGCCCATTCTTAGGCACTAGGTGGCAGATGTCCCTAACTAGCATGTAGCTTTTGCAATTTTTACAATCCAAAGGACTGAAAAACATGTCCCTTTTCATGCTGTGTAACAGTCCAGTGCAGGAGGTCATCAGGCATGGCTGGTCCCTGCAACTGTGTTTTTACTCACATACAATGTGCCCAACACTAATAGCTGTGTGACTCTGCTTTATCAATGGATATTCCAGCCCCTGAAACAAGCTCTTACGGCCCAGGCAAGGCAATGTAACTTCACTAGTCATTCACAAAAGCACAGAGCCAAATGGCTGATGAGTCTGTAGACTTGTGTTACATGTTAAAATGAATAGTGCAGTAGTCCTGTAATATGTCATATATCCAAGCTGTGGACATATGAAAGGCTGTGGGGTAAATAATACTATTTGGAACATAATGTGAATCCAGACTCTATCCCTGTTTTATATGGATACAATTCCTTTTGATGTAAAGAATTGTTTGCTTTATATGAGAATCACAGCTTCACACCAGGCACCTTCCCTGAGATGTTTGAAACAGAGCTGGGCTTTAAACAAAATAGCCCAGCAATTATCTACTGCCTGCTAGAGCTAACAAAAAAAGGGGAAGAATATTCAGAACAATAATACTGAAGGAATCTCTCACATCTTCCATGACATAGAAATATGCAAATAGTATTCAGTTGATGGGAAATGGAAAGCCATTTGAACCTGTGAAAACACTGCAATCTGTGCTGGTTTTGAAATTGACAAGATTTGTATGTTTCATGCTAATCAGATGATTCTTATTGCTCATGCACTGAGCAAAAGGATGCCAGATAAACTAAGTTCCTCTCCACACCTACATTGACTCAGATGTATAGCTCAAGATAGACATCCATTAAAAAAAAAAAGCAGACCTGTAAAGCCAGGTACCTCATCAAACAATCTCCTGTCCATACAATTAATAAACTTGTCAGCAGAACAAATAATAAACTTCCTACTATTATTATACTGTAATGAAAAGGTGGCAGTGGTGCAACCCTTCAGATGTTGCTGTACTACAAGAAGAAGCACCTCTTGCCAGAATAGCCAATAATGAGGAATTGTGGGAGTTGTAGTCCAACAACATCTGATGGGCTGTATAAGTCCTACTATTTCTGTAACTCTATAGACTAAGAGTTTAAGAAAAGTTGCTCTTTTGAACCATAATCGCCAGGTTCTCTGAGCTATTGCGTGTGAAGCATTCTATTAGCTGCAGTCTAGAAAAGATATGCTAATTCTGTGTTACTGATCTGCCACTATCGGACAGAATGGGACTTAACTTCTGAGCAAACAAAGATAAGACTGCATGGTGTGTTCTTTGCATCACACATTTGTCTGCAATTTTTTTAAAAAATGATTGGAAAGACTATCTCCTCCTCTATGAAGCATGCCCACAATTTACTATTTGTCTCAGAGCCCTGTCATATGCCACCACCATTTGTTAAGGCAATTCCAGGACCTCAGCAATCCTCCACAAATATTGCCTCAACTGATGAAATCTCCGTTCTGCTAAGAAGAACAGCAAGTATGTAGCACAGGAACTTTTATAAAGCATCCACACAAGCTTTTCAAAAACTAGTCATTGATGTTGCCACCCCTAACAACCCCAGAGATTTCAAGGGAATACTCTATACTACCTATAGCCGATGCGAACATTCTTCCTGGAACAACATTTGGTAGTTCTGTGGTGTGAGTTGAAAGTCTCAAAACATTCCCAAAAGGCAGGGAGTTGTAGTGGAAGAACTATTGGATTGGCAGTGTTCTTCTCCTTTTTAATTTTTTTTTTTAATTTAAGATATCGGCATGGGAAATAGCCATCTTATTTCATGTATAATGTCATTGGAAGCTGCACCGCAACATCATGTATGACAGTCTTAGCATTGTTCTGAACCAGTTTTTAAGTAGCTAGATGATGAGTGCAGTAGTTTGCCTTGAAGGTATTAAAAAAATAATAATTATCAGGACTTGCAAAACTATACAACCACATCAAAAAGTAAGTCTGACATCCATTGAAAAGTGTTTTGACCCTCACAGCAATACAGGCTTAAGAATTAGCTACTAGGGTTAAACTATCAGGAGGTCTGTAATTTGTTTCTAAAATTAGCTGGTAAACTTCCACCTCCTTTGGCCAAAAATCCAATGGAGGTGCTTTGTAATATTTTAACTGGCACTGACTGAGCTCTCCAATGTGTGCCAAAATGTGCTTAAGTAGCCAAAGAGTTGGAAAGCAATCTTTTCTCAGTCGCTATGCTGCTGCAACCGTGCTGGTTTGTTCAAGACATTTTGTTTCCTGAAGGAAAGCTCAAAAGGCACTGTGTCCCTACAAGGGTCAACACCTTCAAAAGGCTTAGCACACTATTCAGACACTGGATACTGCTGTCCTCTGTCTTTTCTCCTCTCCTTTTCATGACAACACCTGAGGCAGGTTGTTTCATCTTCATACATGACAGGGCTGGCATTTCATTCAACCAGCACAAACTGTTCTGTCACTCTTGGTGGCACAGATTCTGGAATATTATTCTGTAAAATTAATTCATTCCATTAATTCTTGCCCCCCCCCCTTTTCTGGTTGTTATACTATTAATGAGTGGTGGTTGAGGAAAGTTACATTTTTGTGGGGAGGGGGTTGTGAGTGTGAGAGAGAGAGAAATAAGAAAGAGATAGTAACACTTTGCATTGTCTGCTAGTGTTACATGAGGAAGTTGGAAGACTTTTGTTATTTTTTTTTAAAGATGGGACCCATGTTGCAGAGCAATGCAGGATCCTCCTCTTAGCTTCTAGTCCAAAGTAATTCAGGCTGCCCGATGTACCAGGCAGCAAAGTCTGGGACAGCTCCCTGGGCTCCCTGTTGTTTCATTGCCATATTGGGTGGTTGGCAGCCTCTTCTGCCTTCCCAGCAGCCTGTTTGGTGATGTGCCATGCTGGGAAGGCCTCTGTGGCTAGTAGGCAATCAGCTTCAACTGGGAGGTTTCAACTCATTGGTTATCTATGGCTAGGCCAGAGCTGACTGCAGTTTTTCCCTTAGTCCAGGCTGGGGGTATATATTTGAGCTCCCTTTGGCTGGAGCTCACTATGCTTTGGAGCGTCGTCCCACTCACCTCCCCCTATCAAGCATGGACCATGTCTGGAGAGCTGGAATTTTTATTAATCATTGTCACAACTTAGGGCAGTTGGCATGGATCCTGGAAATCTATTACCTATGCCTTAGGGCCAGGGCAAAACTATGAGCATTGCAAGGGATGCAGAGTAGGAAGCAGGTGTGCACTGTGCAGGAGGTGCATGCATCCACTGCACCCCTTGGTGAACAGATGGGTTTTGCTCCTGTCACCAAATGGTTCCAACATGTGTTGGAGGGTCAGGCTCATCAGTCAACAGACGGGTTGGTCAATGCTTGGATCTGGACCCATGCACATGCCAATCCTGTTATACCTCTAGCCAATAAAGTTTGTGGTCAACTTTTCTCCAACTTATAATGTGTGTGTGATTTTTCTTTGGAACACGACTGGGCACTAAGCATGCAGTCAGTAGCAGAGTGAGATGATACAGGAGATCGGGTGACCACACCGTTAGCCACCCTTACGGAACAGTGTCCACAGTTCTGGCTATCTGGCACCACCACTCTTCCTGCACTGTGTCTCTCCACTACTGTTTTGAAGCAAGCACGCAGGCTCTTGTGCTGTTTGCAGCACAGAATCTGAAGAGAAGTCTAAAAATAGACTACCTCAACTCCATTGGGCATCATGGATATCATGAAGGGGAGAAACAACACTTTCCTGGATCTCTAAAGAATCAGAGATAGAGCACAAATTATTACTTGTTGCTCTCCCCAAAATCACTGCAATCATATAAAAACAGAACAAAGCAACACCATTGGCAATCACAGAAAATGAAAGTAATTTGTTTTGAGCAAATGGCATTACTGTAGTGAGTTCGTTGAAGCCTTGGTGGTAGGAATTACTTTTCTGTGAGAGAAATACCACTGGTCTACTGTCATGGAGGAAGCATGTCTTTGAATGCTTGCCTTACCCCTTCTCACTGAGGTGTCTGTGTATTTAAAACTTCACAGTTTATTGCACCAACACAAAGCTGGTATGCTCCATCTCTCTTTCAATGCTCAGTCATAAATCAGTAAGAAATGTACTTAGCCATGGCCTTTGTAATCGGTACTGCATGTATTAGCTGTTCTCTCTACATAATGCACCTCTAAATGTATGCCATTATTTTACATCAGGAATACATTAGCAGAATCTACAGCCATTCCGGTTTTTAGAAATGATTTGAGCATCAAACACACACAAGAATCTTCATCACATTTGTCTATTTTTCTTGCAACAAATGTTCCTACCATGACAAATATGTTTAGCAGTCTTAGTGATGAACAAGCAAAAGGAATTACTGATGTGCCTTTAGTGTATTGTCATCTCTGCTTTTTATACTTCATGCTTTTTCACAATTCATGAGTCAAATACTCAAAACTGTATTCAAAAATTTCTGATCCATTTCTATTCCCACATTTTCCTTGGCAATCCTTTAGTCTTAAAACAGACGAACATGATGTTTCCCAGGTTCATGTGCCAGATCCATGTAACACAATATCTTTGCTATTTATCTAGCTAAAACACTTGATTATCTCCTTGAATATCTATCTATTTTATTACATTTGTATTCATCTTCCTTCCAAGAAGCAGTAAGAGGCATATATAAGCATATACCACTTCATCATTACAGCAAATGTATGAAAGCCAATGGCTCTGGTTTGCTCTGTATATTATTTATTGATTTGATCTGCCACCCTTCTCTGCCACCTTCAAAATGGGGCTCAGAGGCTTGTTAGGACCTGTGTCTGGCTACCAGTGATGGTGTGAGTTGGACAGGCACCATATCTAATCGCATCATATTTAATTGGCAACACACTTTAATTAGCACTGATATCAAAATCAAACCTGAAGGTGATGAGGAGGTCAAGCCAGAAAGACAAAGGACTCTGACTGTAAACATGAGGTCACAGGCAGGTCAGCCAAAAACAACCTCTAGGTATAACCTAGCTCATTTATCAGGTAAATCACCGCTGTTTTATAGAATAATAATCTCAAGCAGAAGTCAGAATCTCTTCTGTGAATACAGTGGTCAGAAGGGAGATCTCTCCCAGCAGGGCACTGATTGCTTCAATCCTGTTCCTGGATGTTTTCCCTGTTGTCCTGTCCTACCCACAATACAGAGCAATTACAACAGTCATTATCTCTTTGTCATCTAAGCCCTGAAACCCTTAGCCCATGTGGATACCACTGTCTGTGTTGCAACTCCCATTGTCCACTAGGCTGGGAGAGTGATTAACTCACATTCCTCTAGGGAGGGAAATAGAGTATATAAACCCTTGGTTTTGAGAAGACAGTTGCAGTCAGATGAAATGCTGGACCCCACTATGCCATCCTGACTTCTGATCTGGTCTGCCCTTAGACACAAGTCTAAGTCACATTTCAATTTCCTCACTACTCTTCTGGATTGGTAATTATAAACCCAAAAAACCCTCAGCCTCTCTATACATATTTTTTCCTCCCTTTATCCTTCAGTTAGCTCTTATGTGAATGTTTGACTGTTTGTATCCTGTGTGCATGCATGAGTGAATTCCCCCTCAATAAAACACATTTTAGCTTACTTTTGAATCTCTGGCTGGTTCTTTTCCTGCGTGAGCCCATAAATATTGGCAGAAAAGGTCTCGTTAAGTTACCCCACACACACAAGCCTTCTCTTGGAGCTAATTGATTCCCCACTTTTGCACAGAGTGGCCCTCATGGCACCTATGTTTTGGGGTAACAGGCTGCTCACAATTAAGGCTGATTTTTTCTTAAAAAAATTGAAATAAAAAACCCAATAGTTTAAATCATGTCATAGAAGAAAATAAAGCAGTTATTTAGTTCAAAAACTGGTCAGTTGCGGGGGAAGGAGGAAAGAAAATAATGGTTTGCCAGATGGTGGAAGGACAAGTGACAGAGAGGCATCCAAGCCTTCCTTGGAAGGGCATTTCCACAGCATCTACATCTACATGATCTTGTTAGGGGGCTTTAAAATCTAAATCTCCATCTTTCACAGCATTTCCACAGCATCTACACCTACATGATAGTATTAGGGGGATTTAAAATCTGAATATTTGTAGCTGGTGTTCCTATCACTGTACTAATGGTATCCAGCTATTTTTCTCTTTCCTCACTGTTATCAAGGAGGTGGCTTGAAGTCCATGGTTTGGATGCAGGATGGATTCCATGTGAGCTAAGAAACTAAGTTAATTCATAGCCAGAGACACTAATCCAAACAGGATTGAACTGAAGGATCAGGTTTGCAGTTTGGCTGCAGTGATCCGGTTGGTCAGATGCCCACTGTGGCCAGGAATAGGTTTTCACATTTTCAGGAAGTATACCAATTGTGACCCTGCCTGGAGTTGGTCAGCCTGAGAACAATAATTGCTACCTTCATCACCTCCTGGTTAAACTGCTGCAATCTGCTCTGCTTGAGGCAATTCCATGCAGCTGTGCAGCTAAAAATTGTAGCTAGTGTAAAATGTGAAAACCTGATTGCTTTCTTTCTCTCCCCACCCTCTCCCACTCTCTGTAACTGCTGGCCCAACCTTGGTGTACCTAGTTGGTGTGTTAGCCCACCCTGATGGAAATTAAATTGGATAATTTTTTATAGAAGTAAGGGCCTGGATACTTGCCCACACTAGCATAAATACAATATCCCTAATGGGAATCAGACTTGGCTGATTTCCTTAGTATTCCTAATTCTAAACCTTTTAGTAGTGCTTGTGCTTACTTTCTGCCCTCAGGATGCGATACAAGGGGGGCCAAATGTGACCACTCCCCTTTCTGAAACAATACAAAGACTATTTAGGGGGACACAAAGAGTCAAATGTAAGACAAGAAGAAGTGCACTTCAGATGTCACAAGGCAAGTCTTGAGTTCAATGAAAATCAGCACTTGGCCTGCAGCCCAGACCATAATCTCTAAATAATTCTGGCTCTTGTGTGGTTCCCAATGTGCTGTGGATAGAAAAGGGAAGGTTGCAATTTGCCACCATTGTGCAGAGTGAGAGTTCACTTTTCTTTTTAGTTCTTCCTTATAAGGATACCCAGCTACCACAGTCTTACTCAGTAAAGCATAAGCAAAATTGTCATAATACCTTTCCTCTAGCTCACGGACCTTCATATTTCATTGTAATACAAGTTAATTAAAGTTGTTTGTGTTTGTCTTTGAAAGCATGCGCGCTCACACACACACACACACACATATATAAAATAAACATACTCCCCAGAATAAATGGACAAGGCACAGGTTGTAGGGTCATTAAAGAGTAACAGCTATATTTAAACTTAAAGGACAATCAAAGAACCTGACCTTGGCACACAGTCAGATTATGATACCATAGCAAGCCCTTTACAGGCTAAATGGTATCTGGGATGTGGCCACACCACTGATATCATTTGGTTTCTGACTTTATACACTAGAGCCGTGTATTCCAACTCAGATGCCAGCTATAGGAATGCTCCTGCAGGTGATACCTGGCTCAGTGTACCTTTACCCACCATGTACCATTGGAGAGAATAGCAAGAAAAGCTCCATGTTATCTCTGAATGGATAACAGTTGGGAGGGTTGCAGAATGTCTGGCGAGATCTCCAATGAATCAGAAGGAAAAAAACAATGAAAATTCTGATTTGAATCACTTGCCTTTCCAATTGCTAAGTCGCACAGGTCAGTCTTTTCCATGCCAGATAGCAGGGCTTTCTAAAGATGAATCCCCTGTATCCTCAACATTTGGATTGCCTCATAGAAGGATTTTCCTTGTTCAATACAAATGTCAGCCTGGGATTAGATGAGCTTCTCAAGCTCCTCTTTTGCATACTCATGGACATAACTCCACTCCACCTGCTCTGTGGCTCATAAACAAGGCTTTGCTTTTAGTCCTTTGTCTCTCCCCTGAAATTGGGTTAAAAAATAAAACAAAACCACTATCCCTCCCACCAGCCATGTGATAGAAACTGCCAACATTTATATTTGCTGTTACAGATATAACAGATAACATTATATTGAGCTAACGTGGATATTACACAATAAACTTGTTACAAATTATTTAGTAAAAGAGAAGAGAAGACAGAAAAAACAGCAGTGCCAGAATACATTTGTAAAAATAAGGTGCATCATCTTTATATGGAAAATAAAAATGCCAGGAAGAAGGAAAAAAACATGGAAGCTGTAACATTAAAACAAATGGCATTGATATGTCAAATGTCAGAAACTCTATGGTGTTTTTTTTTTTAATAAAGTTAGCTCACTTATTTGTTAAGCGGCTTTTCCCAAGCTGTCACAGCTAGACCTGTGGAGTAATAGTAACTGAATTAGAGAAGATCTCTGGGGATATTTGAAAGGGTGAGCAGGTTCCAGAGCAAAGGAAGAATAAATCCTGAGTCTCATCCAAAGAGAGAGAATAGGATAATCATGAGAATACTAGAGGGATAAAGCTGTTGAATAACAGCCAGAGAATCTTTACTAAAGTCATTCTAAGTAGGATTGAGAAAGCAGTGAAACTAATAATGCGGGGATTAGTATAGTTTCTTGAGGAAATGGTGTTTATCTTGTCTGATCATGAATATTTCATACCTACAGGTGTGGGTTCCACTGGACATTTTTAACAGATCAATTAACTATCACAACATCCAAGACTGAGTTAAAACATTTAAGAAGCTGTGCCTTTGCTTTACAGGTTTCACAGAATTGCTTGGGAAGCATTTCAAATATTAGCATGACAAAGAGACAATCGATGATTTTTTTTTTCCACATGAGGAAAAGGACAGTGTGATTTGGAGGAAACAATCTTTTGTATCAATGAGAGATCCTAGTATCAATACCATGCAGTCAAAAATCTTAAGAGAATGAAGTACTAACACTTCTGAAGAAGGGGGAAAACAAAACAGTATAGACACCAAGAACCTGTCTAGAATATGAAGCCTTCCACCATCTACAATTTAATTTTAAGCCTTTGTCTCTCTGGCTTGTTATATAAATGTCATGTTATATAAATCTGCATGCTTGAAAACAGAGCTGCTCAAATTCTTTTGTTACCTAATAGGATCAAAGTAGAAAATCTGGTAAGGATTTGGACCCAATCTGTTAACAACTTTGCCCCCCATCGAAGAAATAGATCTCATTCTATTTTACACACACACACACACACACACACACACACACAACTCCCCAATGGCCATTTATGAACCAATTTTAAATAAACTTGATACTCACATTACATTTCAGCTGATATCCAGAACATTTTCATGAAACTTAGGGCCATACAGCAAACTTGAGTTTGTTTGTTTGTTTGTTTGTTTGTTTGTTTGTTTTTTCAGCCTATTTGATACAGAAGGTGGCATGAATAACTTTTTAAGGACTGTTAGGTGCTATCACTCAAGATTTGGTTTCATTTAAATAATAAGCGATATTGTCATCAGGAATCTGAGCAATGTCCTGTAAATTTCCTATATTATAAAAAGTATAAATTCAGGAAATAATAGATGTAAGACGATTTAAAAAAAAATGATGGAAAGCCTTACCATTGCGGGGGGGGGGGAATGGCAGAAACATCAGAGGAAATCTCAGAAGTTTGGTGAAGGCTCGGAGACACTACAGTGCTTTGATACACTGGACAACCATAAGTAAGAGTGAGGTAGTTTCCTCAAGTGACAGATATTGGGTGGTATGAGAGCAGAAGGAATGACACCCTCACATTTTCTTCTGTTGGTAGACAGATCTGCATCTGCATTGCATCCCCAAGCTAGCCTTCTGATATGGTAGAGAATGCTGTCTCATCACCTGCATTGGAGAAGTATATGACTGCTTGTGAGGCCACGTTCTGCAGTAAGAATTGGAGCCTTTGCCTCAGGCAGCAGAGTTATGTGGGCCAGGACATTTGGCGTATTTATCTTGATAACTTGGTAAGGCATGTGTCTGCTTTTTGCAACCCCTCCAGGATCCACACACAATATTGGTTCTCTAATAGTCACACAATAGAAAAGTGTGCATTCACTGACAACAATATTCACTGGAAATACAAACACACACTGTCCCATTAATGTGGTATACTTCAAAAATTTGGATGCTGCTTTTAGCCCACACTTCTGTTTCACTCTTAAGTGCCAGATAATATCATACCCAGACTATTTATGCTAAGGGTCCCTTATCATTTTAGTCTTATCTTGCCATTATCATTATGATATTCCTCTTTTTACTTAAAATTTGATTTCTTCACCATCTTGTACATACTTACAAACCTAGTAGCTCACAATGTTTATGCACTGGGTAAAAGAAAACAGTGTAATGTGCCTTTGAATCCATGAAAATAAATGCTTGTAACCCAAGAGAATGCAAGTGTTTCACAGAACAATGTACTAGTAGAGAATAAACAACTTCTTTCAATTACATAAAAATATTTGATGTGTTTTATTTATGAATGTAACACAGTTATTTTTATAAAGATAAAAGTTTAATGCTACATATGTCATATGCTAGAATTTTAAAATTTGTCAGTGAGTAACTTAGATTTCACACACAAACCCCAAGCTTTTACTAGCATTGTTGGTATGTCTTTATAATTGCTCAGTCCTTTAGCAAACACTTTGCTCAGCCAATGCGCATGGCTTGACTTTTTCTCTTCCAAAATTAAGTATAAGAAGAAAAGCACAAACATTAGGTCACCACATATAAAATATAGGGAGTATTAAAGACAGAAACTGGGAACATTTCAATCTATCTGGTAGCTCTATAAACATGGGCCTTGTTACCAGGTCACACACACACATTCCATAATATGTTTTAATTGTCAAATATTAATTGGTATAAATATCCTGCTATGACTGCGAAGTCTGCTTGCAAAGAGGAATTGGCTGCACACATACATTGAAAAACTAGGTCAGATCAAGACCTCAGGGCATGGCTAGGTCATAGTTAGAGAAACTTCAGAGATAATGGACTTGTAGATATCTCTCACTGACTTGAGATTTAGAGACAATAGCATCCAAGACTGCTTCCATGGAACAACCAATTGTCTTCAACCCTTTCCCTTTGTCCACAGAAACTCTCCTTTTGTCGCCACATCTGTCCCACCATTAAGGAGCTATCATGATTCCCATCAGTCCTTTGTCATCTAATACTAAGGCCATTAGCTCATTTCAGACCCCATTGTCCACTCTGCCAACACCATCGTCTACTCTGCCAGAGATCCATTAACACCTTCCCTCTCAAGGTGGAAAAGGAGTATTTAAACCCTGGCTCTGAACCAGATAGCTTATAGTACTTTAGCATACTGGCTGTCACTCTGTCACTCCTATTCCTGTTTTGTTCTACCCTTGGACCTGTGGTCTGAGCTACATCACTTTGTCTCTTCACTTCTGGACAGGTAAATATCACCCACGTTGCCCTAAACTCTCGCTATCCAAACTTTTCTTCCCTTTTCCTTCAACTAGCCTTGTGTGATTGTGAGACTGCTTGGATCTCATGTGCATGTGATTGTTAATTCCCTCAATAAAACAAATATCCTTTGAACCTCTGGCTGGTGTTCCTGCATTAGTTGCAGTATACACAGGTATAAAAGATCCTGTAAGGTTACCACCACCTCACAGGCCTCCTATTTGAGCTAATATTCCTCACGGTTTCACCCACATTTTGGGGTAACAGCCTAGTTCCAATAAACACACTGGCAAATGTCTGTCAGAGTACCTGCATCATCACGTGGGGAGCAGCAAGAGCATACTCTCCCACAGGATACAGGCAGACAAACAACATCATAGTATTAAGATGAAAAAAGTTATTAATGAGAAAAAACATACAAGCTAGCAGTTTGCTTTTGCCTAAACCTACTAAGAGGGACAAGATTCCATTCTTGTTCTCCTCTCCTGCCCTCATGCTGAATTTATTGAGTTCAAACTGTTTTGCACTTTGAACTCAAGTTTCAGCAACTGAAGTAAGCTCAGAACAAAGGAGGAAGATGGGTGGGAGAAAGAAAACCTGGGTCATTTTAAAAGCAGCTGAAAAAATGGGACAATAGAAGATTAATGAGAACTGTCATCCCTGCCAAATCAGTTAGACAGAGGGTATGCAACAGAATATGGCGATAGGCAGATGCTATTAAACTTCCTATATCGCCACTGCTGCTCAACTGTAGGACAATGCCTAGGAACAGTCTGGTTGCCCTCCTCCTTCTCCTCTTTCTCATCCTTCTCCTCCAATAACAACAAAATCAAAATGCACCCCCATCATATGGTGTAGTGTAGTTCACATTTTCAGTGAAAGTTTTACAAGTACTAAAAGCCAGGATCAGACTCCGCTTATTTGCCAGTAGTAACTGAATAATTTGGTTCAAATCTAGGCTGCTGAAAAGTCAACAAATTTAGTACTTCACCTTTAGCAGAACAGATCAAAGCATCGCATTTTACTGTTTGAATAACAAGGGTTCAAACTACCAGTTTAAATTTCTGCAAATCAGTTTTAAACTGCATATCTTAATATTCACAGTAAATCTGCCTGAATTAACCTGGATATATTTTTCTGCAGTTCAATTCACTACCTGCCAGTGAGTATTTGACCATCACACAATTTTAAATCCAAACAGTTTTTAGTGACTTCTTAAATCCTCTGACAGACAGTGTTCTATTTTTTTTCCTCCAGAGAGCATTTTCTAAAAACAAATCATTCACAAGGCCCACACATTGATTCACTTCACTTCTGATTGACTTTAGATGTCTGCAAAATCTCTGTTACATGCTAATAGCAAACTAATTCTCTAAGTATCAGTCCTGGTGACATAATTCATTTTTAAAGGCTTGTAGGAAGTGTTCTCCTCTCTCTCTCACTCTCTTTGCTGTATAAAAAAAAGTTCACCTGTACATTTATATGCATGCTCCCACAGACTCACAGAGGGAGAGAAGTGGGGATAGAAAACGAATCGAAAGATTATTTGAAAATATTCTGGAAAAATGGTCAAAAGTCTGTTTCTCAAGTATTGGGAAACTCTGAAATGGAGAAACCTGGACTGACAAAAGTTGTTGCAGTTTGAGGCCTATTCTGTGCAGAATGTGCCTATGGTATTTCTGTGCAGAAAACAGCATTTCCTGTGGAGATAACATTTTCTGTACCAAAAATAATGTACAGGAAATATTATCTTCTATGCAGTAAATGCTGTTATCTATGCAGAGAAAGCTGTTTTCTGCACAAAAATACCACAGGAGAAATTTGCACAGAGGAAGTCCTGAACATTGTTGTTGTTGCTATTGTTATGGAGTGTTTGGAAAACGGCATGACTAACTGGCTGGAATGCTAAATTGCAACATTATGTTGTAGATACCATTTTCAGTTCCAGTAATATACATTTGGATCTAACACTTCTGGTGTTCCATTCAGTTCTGTGTTAGTGGACGCATTATGTGCATAATATAATTACATTTTTCATAATCACATTAGAGATTCCAGGCTCAGTTGTTTTCCCCGGATCCACTGGAATAGCAAAGCAGGAATTCCTCAGCATGCTTGGAACCAAGGTATGTTCGTTACTTTGCTACCAGAGAAGGGAGCTTTTATTTTCTGTGTGTTACTCAGAGAATAGAACTTTAAAGTAACGACATGACTAACAGATTGATAGGTTGCCATTTTTTGCTTGTCTATGGCCTGATTTCCTCATTTTGAACAAATCACTTGTCAGGCACAGATTGAGTTTTCAGGACTGACTTCCTACATCAATGGGATGGAATGTAACTTTACATTCATGGAATTATACAGCAGTTGTGCAAGACCACCTCATTCATGAACACTGTGAAACAGCATGCACAGTGAGATGCATATGCAGTTAAGTGGGCAATATCAGATGCACAACCATGTATAATGCCCAACAGTGTATGGTGCACATGTGTGACCATAAACAATGTGCAACTCTGCACAACAGGACTGCATTTACCACTTGGTTTCTGAAACCTTGAAGTAAATATGGCCATTCTGTATCAAACAGAAATGTCCAAACACCTCCATAGAGGAAGCTACACCTGCATAAGACACCAACAAGATCTCAGGCCATGTGTCCCTGCAATGTCCCTGACTCACTAACAGCTAAGTCTTACAGCCAGCTCTGCGAACTGACTCACCCAAATGTTAACTTGCAGTTGGATTGCATATGTAGCAATTTTAGCTCTGAGGGCACTGACTGTAATCTATTGACCCTTAAGAATTCCTGCAAAAAATGCCTTGGTTTGAAATTCTAAAAGTCTGCTACCAGAGATGGTGCTGGTATGGCTCTAGATTGTGCAGATATGTTTAAAAAGTATACTGTATACTTCTTTGCATGACTAATAATGAGATTTCCCCCATGTGTACCGCTCACCATGAAATTCATTTTGAGGATTTTGATATTTTATATCAAAGCAGTGGAAGAGGGCAGAATGACTAGCACTACTGCCTTACTAACACATCCCTAGATAAAATTTCAATTGAAAACAATTCACGTTTCTAGTTTTTTGAGTCTCTAGACTGACATGAATTAGTTTCCCTCTCTCCCTCCCTCCCTCTCTCCCTTCTTTTTACCACTTCTGCTGGAACGTGGTATCTGAGATTAAACTCTGAAGCACAGCATCATGTATCAGACTTCCTCAGAGATGTTCTACTTCACCACAGTACCCATGAAATAAATGAAACTATTAGAGAGCATGGAATACATCTACTTTGCATGAATCTTTTCTTTCATGAAAATGGTATAAGAAGGGAAATCTGAAAGAATAAATCATTCCTTGGGTAGATCCTTTGGCAAAGGTATTTGCGTGTGTATGTCTTTCTTTCTTTCCTTCCTTCTCTTTTCTACCTTCCTACCATGTGTTTGGGGGTTCAAGTCAGCTCCACGTCCATTTGGGGATACGGTGAGGCGTGGTTTGTTTATCCACCCTATCACTGTCAACTTTTCACATTGTTGTTAGGAATTTTAGGATCTTCTGTGCAAGAAGCAGCCTTTTCTGTGAAGAAAATGATATTTCTACACAGGAAATACTATTTTCAGCACAGAAAAGACTGTTTTCTATGCAAAATGACCACATAAGAATATTACATACAGTAAGTCCTAAATTTTGAATATTCTTGGAAAACTCTTCTGCTTTTGAAGGCTTTGTTCATGTGGGAAGAAAACAGTTAAAATTCCATGTTGCTTCCTTCAAGAAGAAAATTAGTGAAGAATTCCATCCCAATGGGAATCACAAAAGGAAATCTGTGAATGTGCCATGTATTTTCCACTGGCACTTCGCTTTCTCCATATCAACATATTGTTGTTTTAAAAGAAAATGTTGCTTTTTTTCCTGCCACATCTTATGGATCTAATTATCTATAAAACCCCATATCCTATCGGCCTCCTTAGAACTCTGAAAGGTCTGTTCTTCACTTGAAGGCCCATCTATTCAGGAGGAAGGACATTAAGTTCATATAATCTGTTTATACATAGAATGTGAGTTCAAGGCATCTTGATGTGTATTATAAAGATAGATCATAGGTTACAGTGGCCTAGCTTTGTTACTGTTACTGCTGCTGCTGCTGTTTACTGGTTTATTTTTCCTGCTGAACATATCCTTCTGATCTATAGTTTCTTTAATCTCATGCTATACCCCCCCCCCAAAAAAAACAACCTACTAGGAAGTAGTGAGAAATCTATGTATTCATATTTTTTAATATTGACTTTTCTCCTTTCACATTTATCTATTTTTTTTCTTCATAGCTAAATTATGGAAAGGGAATGGGGTCATTTAACTAGCATGTGTGTGTGTATATGTGTGTGTGAATTTTGCACAGAATAAATTATGAACTTCAAACAGTCTTCAAAAACTTACAAATACTTACAGCTGGAAGACAATTGATAAAAATGATTTGCTGTTCCCTTCAAGAATTAAATTAGCAAAGACTTACACCACGACTTTTGGACATTTTTCATATACAATTCTCCACTCATTTAGGGATATACCTGTAATATGGCCCCTTGTGGCATTAGACTGTGCATGTTTAGAGGTCTCCAAGATTTGATTTTGATTTCCATCTACATGTTAACACTATTGGTATTTATGTTTGTATTATAGTTTGTAAAAAGCAAGTGAGCTAAATTTTGTTACGGTTGTAGATTGAGACAAGTGCAGATCTTTAATATTATCCTTTTAATGTTAGAATTCTATTTTCTTTATCTCTATGGGGGCTTCAACCTTATTTTCTTCAGACAGAACTACAGTAGTTTTCCCCATACAGCAACAGCTGAGATGAATTAAACAAACTTATCTTCATCTATTTGTTCTGCTAGTATAGTCAAGCACTGCATAATATGACTTTCTAACTGACTCAATGGATATTTTTAAATACATGACTCTCTGAAAAATTAAGCTTTCTTCTAGGACTATATTTTGAGCTAAAATAAGATAAATTGAACTGTGCAAAGATGTAAGTTAAAAATAAACATAGACAGCAAAAAATAGGCTAATTTTACAAGTATATGCGTGTGGCCTGTTCAGTATAAAACTGTTGCTAGTTTCCTCATATCATTCTGGAATTTAAATCTTTCTTATATTATTATTAATGGTAATCTTGAATATTTTTTACAGAGGCTATTTCTGCACTACACTATTATAGTGCTATTGTTCTACTTTCAATATCCTGTGGAATTCTGGGATTTGTAGTTTACAGAGGCCAAAGAGCTCTCTGGCTGAGAATTCTAAATACCCCTCCCTTTTACATTAGCTACCATGAACTAGCTATTGAAGTATACCAGTTCTGAACCACACAACTGTTCTTTTAGGAATTAGAATTTTGTGTAAACTTGTTAGAGGTCAGGATGAACAGAGGCAAAGCCAACGAATGACCAGAAGCAGGGCCAATGACATCTAACTTGCTAGCCAACATCATCTCTCCCATACCCTATAACTTCTGTTCCCAATGATTGGGAGGAGTGTTGGGGTTCAGATGGTTAGAGCCTCATATACTGAAATACCTGGACCATCCATGTTTATGTAGGAAAAAGGCTCTGATAGACTGAGAAAACAGTTATAGATCTGATTATCTCTCACCAGACTGAAAAAAAATCTGGTCCTGGAGAAATCTGTAATTCCTTTACTTCTCTACAGTTTTGCAGCAAACAGAATACGTCTTTCTATCTCCAGCTGATACCTTCATTTTTATCCCTGATTCTGTTTATTCCATGTACAGACCTTCCACCATTTACTCCATTGCACTATTGCTCTTATCAATTTTTCAGACCTACTCATCTATTTCCATGTAAAAAGTCAACACACACACAGTGAAACTGAGTAGCTAGGACTATCATCAGGCATTCTAATTTGCAAAATAGGTGTAACAATAGTGGACACTCTGTAGAGGCGGCAAAACCCAGTTTCTCAACCATAGCTATCCCTCCAAAAAAATGCACCAATGATGAATTTTATACCAAAAATAAGATGCTATTTAACCAAACTTATATCCTGCCAGGTTTCTGTTGTCATTCTAGAGCATCCAAATCTTGTCAATTTTTACAGAAGCCTGCTGAGCTGCCTACTGGTCCAGAAACAGTGCAGACAGTACAGGAGTCAGACTCTCAAATGAGTGGTGACTACATCATTTTCTGACTTATCTTTATGCACCCAATCTAACAAGTCAACTACAGCATCAAGGATGTTGAACATGACATCACACACATGGTTAGAGTGATCTGTTGCAGAAAAAAAAAGAAAGAAAGAAAAGAACAACAGAACAATTTTACCTAGGCCTGCGTATTCATGAGAGACAAGAAGACCACGGAAAATTTATTTGTTTAGAACTGGCTTCAAAAACAGTAACTTACCCATGCTCTGCTAGGTAGATGCCAACTGGGCAGATGACAATTGGTAAGGAATTCCAGACAATTTTTTTAAAAAAAATGTCTAAAAATTGAGACATCTGCTCTTTTCACACGCAACTTCAAATGCAAAATGGCCACAGGAGTGAAGCAGAATCGCGAGGAGGTTCTGCATGATGTTCTTGTGATCATGCGGTGCTCCCGCAATTGTGAATTATACCATTTTTGGCTCTTTTCTGAAAATGACCCATGATTGCGCATTCTTCCCGTGTCCCTCCTGCACTTACCTGGTGTGTGGAACCTCAGGAAGCGCAATGGCCAGGCTTTCTCCCCCAGCGCAGCCTGGGAAAGTACCTGGCTGCGCTGCGGAAGGAAGAGGTGGAGCTATCGCGCTTCTTTCCATCCAGCACAGTGCTGTTGTGGCGGGAAGTGCAGGGAACATGAGTCCCTCTTGCAAGAGGCTTTTCACGTGATCCCTGTGTGATGGTACCATGAACAAGGTAAGGTGCGAAAAGGGCCATCTAGGTGAATGCAGTCAACCATCACCACTGTATGTCTGAAGAGTGGGGGGTCTGATGGTGGACTTATCTTTCTGGATTTTTTATCTGATTAGTCTAGCCCTGTCAGCAAGCATATGAGTGTCAAAATTCACCGTGTTCACTGTACCATATGTACAAACTGCCAGATAATCTGGTTGCCTTCTTCCTCTGGTATTTACCATTAATTAGCTCTGTTGACTGACAAAAACCTGGACAGCATGGAAAACCAATTAACCAACAATTTTAGGCCTAATCATTTGTTTAATGTTGTCACTACTAATCAGCTGTTTAGCACCCTTAATGGTGAAAAGCTGATTAGCTCTCAGGAACTTTCAATTCTGAACACCTCACAGCTGGGCAGTACTTCCAGCATTAATCGGCTATTGAGAACCAGCAGAAGGTATTACATTAGTCTCAATGTTCTATTATTAACTATGTTTGATTGACCTCATATTATAGTGAAATAACTATAATATAGTGTGATATTTTTGAGATGATGCCCTTTTGGGGGACAGAAGTTATATGGTTATTCTACATGACTGTTGTGGTTAGGGATCAGGCTTGATTGTATCTTCTACAAAGTAAATTAGATAGGCAAGTGTGCCTGGGCATGTATGGCTGGGCATGTATGAGTGTGGTGTAGCATAGTAGCTGAGAAACTGAACTACAAATCAGTAAATCTCTCAATTGAATCCAGGCTAAATCATGAATTTACTAGGGCTTAATCTAAGTGGGGTTGAAAATGCAATGACATACATTTCAGTCCCATTTTCGCCTTGTATTAGCACACAATGTTCACAGCCCTCCTGCTGTGTCAACCCTTACTTTTTCATACTCTCTGGGCCTTTACCCAGATTAGAAAGGACCACATTTTACTCTGTTTTTTGTTCTCCTGTACCTGTACCATTTCCCACAATCCTCATTTTTCAATCTCAATATGCTCAGACTCTGTGGTCATTAAAGGCTGTTGTGCTGGTTATTGTAAGATAATACAATTGATGCCTTTCAGCACTCACATATTGGCCATTAAAAAAAAAAAAGGAATGTAAGAATTTGAATTGCTGTTTTGGTGGCGAGACTAGGTGATTCAGCTCTTTACACCCTGTTCTAGATGGGCCTGCCCTCCCCTGAAGCAGAAATTTCAGTTTGGGAGTACTGACAAATGTGTTCCTCTTGATCAATATCAACAGTGTCAGTACTGCTTTTTACTAACTCTGTCTCACAAACAACTCTGTCTTTTCTGGTGAAGCTGATTCTTGCCCCAGTTATTCATGTTCTCAAGTAACATTCTGACTAGGGTATTGTGATGTGTTTCAGGCTCTGGATGCCCTTGAAGGCAGCCTGAAAACCACAATTTGTCCATCATGCAGATGCCCTGGTTTTTGTCTTGAATCAGCAGATCAGCTGATATTACAGAAATCCTTTGTTGGTTTTGCTATATTGGTGATCCATGGTCCAAACAAGATATTTTCTCCATTGATTATTCTAGTCAGACCACTGGCTGCCAGATCTTCATTGATTGCCAGCTTGTTTCTGCATTCCATTCAGGGTGTTTGCTTTGACTTTTAAAGCCCCAAATAGTCAGACACCAGAGTACCAGCTTCCCACAAACATACTGCCAATAAATTGAGCCTCATATCTCTTCATCTCTGATGACAAAAGTATGAAGGATAAAATGTAAAATATATAAAATACAAATTGTTTTTAAAAACTAGAAATTCTACATTTTGTTTCAGTCAGGAAATATGTATATTAAGAATTTACTATCAAGGAGCTACTTCATCCTTGCAGTGTGTACTTTGCAAATATTAAGATGAAAAATTGTCTTTGTTTTCCTTGAACCTGTTTGTCAATTTTCTTCTTCCCAGCTGTTACCTTACTGGAACCATTCTAAGTTAAAGAGTACATAAATAAGCCTTTTGACAGTGGCAACAGCCATTCTGAAGCCTGCACTTTACAGAACAGTTGTGTGTGGGCTATTGCCCATACTGCTTCTGAAACAGTCACAGTTTTTTTTTTTTACACAACAGGTATAGAACTAAGAAAATGTCAGTATCCATCTCTTCAGTTTCCTATGTTTTCTCCCAAACTGTGTGATATCATTAACTAGAATCAGACTGCTTCTGCAAACAAAGTTCCTATTTCTGTTTGTTTTTCCTCAGTGACAGTTTTATGAGAACACCAAGAGAGAGCACTAATTTAACATGCTGAGACTTTAGGAAGAGATATATTGGAGCACAATGTATAAACTCCTATCTAATCTAGTCTTCGAAGTCATTTGCAGATGACCTTCACCTTTCCAAGACTATGGCCCTTTCCGCATGGCATTCGCCATGCAAAAGGGCACCTGGAGCACCGTGCGATTGTGAGGAGCAATCTACACGACGCACTCACAATCGTGCGACGCTCCAGGGGCTGGCAGGCACCAATCGGACACCTTTTCACTTTTGGCTAGAAGCCGAAAATGGTGCGCGATCGTGCATTGCCCCCCGGCCCCACGCACACTTACCTAGCGTGCGGAGCCTCCGGAGCCGCACTGGTCATGCTTCCTGCCCCAGCGCAGCCTGGGAAACTCCCAGGCTGTGCTGTGGAAAGAAGAAGAGGGGCTCTTGCGCAATCAGGCAGCTTGTGCGGAGCTGAAGCAGCAGGGATGCAAGAGCCTCTCACCAGAGGCTGCTCATGCAATCCCCGCACCCTAGTGCTGGAAAAAGGTAAGGTGCAGAAAGGGTCACAATTTCTGTCTTTCACTAGGTTACTGCTGACCATTTTCAAGTATATGCAAGGTACTAAAATACCTGAATATGCATACTCTTGGCTCTTGATTTGGACAACAATTTTCTTCCTTTCTCACTCTTCTTCCAATGTATTTCTGTCAATTGTTATTTTTAGGAAATATTCTTTCTCCCACAAGCCTTATGGGACATGGTTGGATGTTTCTTCTCAGCCACCAACAATTTTTCAATCTCTTGTAATCTCTTCACCCTCTTAGGCCCTTTTCGCATGGCATTTTCCATGCGAAAGGGCCCCTGGAGTGTTGCGCGATTGTGAGGAGCGATCCGCACGATGCACTCAGAATCACGAGATGCTCCAGGGTAGGGCAGGTGCTGGTCACACACCTTTTCATTTTCAGCTAGAAGCCAAAAATGGTGCACGATCGCACATTGCTCCCGGGCTCCGTGCACACTTACGTGGTGTGTGGAGCCTCCGGAGCTGCGCCAGTCACACTTCCTGCCCCAGTGCAACCTGGGAAGGTCCCAGGCTGCACTGCGGAAGGAAGAGGCAGGGCTTTTGCGCAAGCAGGCAGCTTGTGCAGAGCCAAAGGACTCCAGACGCGAGAGCCTCTCACCGGAGGCTGCTCACGCGATCCCCACATCCCAGCACCGGAAGACGGTAAGGTGTGGAAAGGGCCTTAGTACTTACGAGGCTCACTGACATCCTATACGTTATGGATGGTTTCTGTGGGTTTCTCTGATCAGGCTGCCTTTTGGAGTTCAAGAGTGGAGATACCCACAGGCATCCCTGACCTCACTCTGTATATAAGCCAGCGTTGCATTACTAGAAAATAATATTCTCCTAAATGCATAAAATTGTTGTTTGTGTTATGGTTCACAGGATTCTGAAAGAACCCATAGTCTGGAGACAACAGGAAATGTACTGTATTTTAAGTATAGTTTCCCTATAAACCACCTTTCTTTCAATGTTTCTGATCACAAAGAGGCTGCCTTTTCCTTGTATTTCAGACATGGGAGAATGGGAACATGGGGAAGAAAGGTAGTGATAGTTCAAGTCTGGGGTGAATGGGGAAAAATCTGTTTAGTGTTTGTTCGTTTTATTTGCTTATTATGGTGAGAGTCTTTACTTATTTCCAAGTCTTATCTAAAATGAACCACAGCTGGCTGAAAGAAAGACCTACAAAAGAATCCAGTCCTATATGGAAATTTGCCTGATCAAATTTGTGATATGGTTGACTAAACACTTACCTCCCAGTTATGCAACCTGCTGTGAAGTTCTAATATATGTCTCCATATCCAGTGTTATTCTAGATGAGCAAAAAAAAAAAAAACACCCCAAAATTACTTCTCTTTGAAATTGGAAGCTTACCATGAAGGCTGAGGACTGTTCCTTTTGTGACTTTCATAAGTCGGCTGAGATAGAAGACTACAGAAGCCTCCGTAGCACACGTTTCTTTCTGGGGAGCCTAGAGTCAAAGCTTTCTTCAGCAAATACTACACTGCTAATTTACAATATCTCAATACAAAACACGGGGCATATTGCACAAGAGCATCCAAGCCTCCGGACAGCCATCTTACCAGCTTGCCTTGCCTTAACGAGACTACATGACTCATTGTGGAC
The DNA here is from genome assembly GCA_030412105.1 of Cyclura pinguis. Taxonomy (NCBI): domain Eukaryota; kingdom Metazoa; phylum Chordata; class Lepidosauria; order Squamata; family Iguanidae; genus Cyclura; species Cyclura pinguis. The sequence continues at coordinate 241,395,067 of CM059599.1, read as the reverse complement.
TACCTGAATTATTTCAAATCAGAAATATTTTGTAACTTTTTCCTTGAAGATAATATACTTTAAAGATAAGGTGTATGGGTGAAGCTGTTAAATTAATTATGTTTGAAGATAAGTAGAATTTGCATGAATCAGAACTCTTTTGATTGATTTTTTTTAACAAAAGTATTTAGGAACTAACTCCATTTTTTATTTTGGGAAAAATACAGAAAATCTATTTTTTTGACAATGGAACAAACACGCTTAATGAAATGAGAGGATGAAGCAGTATGCATGCTATGAATGATTGGTCTGTAATAAATTAACAACATGTTCAATGTGGAAAAAGTGTCAAAAAACAATGAAACGTATCTAATTATTTGGAAGATTGTTAAAGGGTAAATGTTGTGGGCAAAGGCAATGAAACTTCTCTGCATGCAAGCTGTTACAGAAATACATGCAGCTTGATTTCTTTAAACCATCTGCCTTGGAATGTTTATAAAACGATATGCACAGAGAAAGTAACACCTTTTCAAAGTAATATCTAGAACCTAACACTATCAGGAAGCAGCTGACGATGAAGCAACCTTGCAAAACACTAGAGAAAAAGTTACCAGTAACAAACATGTTTCTTTTCATATTCAGCTCTGTCTGCCCCCATACATATACGTTACTCACTTGTGTCACATTGTCAATCAGGAAGAGGAGAAGATAAGTGAAATTCGTTTATTTTTCAATGCAATTTTCATATCCTGTCTGATGGAATTCAAGGTGAAATAGGGTTCCTAGTAGTCTCCTCTTGTCAAACACTGACCAGGCCCAGACCTGCTTAGTTTCAGAAAGATAGCTGCATCATGTGTCTTGGGGACCCATACTGATTCCCAGAGTCAATGTGGTCACTCAGAGGCACTAATTCTGTAGTAGAGCAATGTAGTGCATAACATGAGAAGCCACATACTCTGAAAAAAGTTTCTGTATTGTATTCCCCAATCCAGCATGGTGTAGTGGTTTGGGTGGTGGACCATGACCCTGGAAGATAGTTCGATTCCCCGCTCAGCCATGGAAACCCATTGGGTGACCTTAAGCAGGTCATATACTCTCAATCCCAGAACTGTGATAGGTTTGTATAACAGGCCATTTCCGCGCTATGCTGTTATAGCGCTATTATTCCACTTTCAACATCCTATGGAATTCTGAGGTTTGCAGTTTAGGAAGGGGCTTGCCAGCTGCCCCCCTAAACTGCAAACCCCAGGATTCCATAGGATGTTGAAAGTGGAATAATAGCACTATAACAGTCTAGTGCAGAAATGGCCACAGTCACCATAAGTTGGAAAAACTTGAAGGCACACAACAACAACAAGATAAATGCTAAAGACACTTGAAAAAAATAGTATCAATTAACCAGTCTGGACCTTTCAGGGGCCAGATCTCCAAGTAACAGATTATAAATATGTACATCTTGAATGTGTGTAATATTAGGAATGATTCACAGACTGGGCTTTCAGTTACCTGGTGAACAATTCCTAGTGTAAGTTATAAACGCACATACACATTGTGTAGCTTTTGAATAAAAGCTGATACCTCTTGAAGAGTTAAAAAAAATAAAAAAAAATAAATGTTCTGTTATTAATTCTGCAAAGTTGAACTTCTTTAAATAAAACCCTATTCATTCTTTATTGTAGGTTGTTGATCTCATATACATTTTAATAACAGGAAACAAAGTTATTAACCACTTCATCATTATTATGTGTGCATATCTTCCAGGTTTATACATATAAATTAGGGGAATTGCCATGTTTAGTTGTTCCAGCTAAGCTGCTAATAACTTATCAGCCTTGCTGCTCTTTTACATATTTTTTGCTTTGTGAGGCTTAAAGATTTTTCAGCTTCAGAAACTTCTTTTATTTGTAAGACTTTCTGATGTTTTATTTTCTCAAAAAACAAAACAAAACACACAACCTCCATTTGTGTCTGTCTTCTAACTCTTTAATATTTTGTTTTAACCATGTCTCTCCCGTACTTATGTCCTTCTTTTGCCAAAAAAAAAAAAAAAGGAGATTCCTATGTATCAACCTTGGAACTGGTTCTTTGCTGTACCCTATGTGCTGGCCCTGTTTCTTTCTTGTACAGGATTAAATTGACAAAACTGTATTAATTATCCCTTAAATACTGATTCATATTATCATTATCTTACAGGAAAAATATATTTTACAAGAAAAAATAATATATAAAAGATTGTTTTAAACCTGTCATTGAACAGATGATAGAAAAACAATAACTGGATCACATAATGGTCTTTGACACATTCCTACCACTGCATTTGCCAGATTCAATCAAGATGACAAGAAAAAAATCTGTTTGCAGGAGAGGCTTATTAAGAGTTTAGTAAAGGTGCAGTCTCCTCTATCCAGATTATAAAATTTCCAAGTAATAGTTAACTTCAACCCATCACAGTCTTAAGAGACCAGAAAGAGAATCTCGCAACTTCACAACATGTTTTCTGACCAAAGAAAGGTTAAGAACTCTGTTGATTTCAAGAAGTTGATTTCAACAATATTTCAAAATTGGATATATGTTGTTGATTTTTGTAAAAGGAGCTGTAAGCCTGATTTTGGTTCAGTCTCAGTTACTATTAAAAACTGCATGTTTCTACTCTACTTCCTGAAAATCTAATTTCCATTATCATCTTACCTATTCTCCATTAAATATAAATTGAGACCTGCTTTCTCTTATTCTCTAGGAAATTTATAGCTCCTAATCCAAAACTTAGCAAAAACTATGATTCTTTTTTTTTTTTGGGGGGGGGGTATTAATTCAAGATTTTTTTAATATGAAAATTACTTGTTTACTTATCATAGAATCATAGAATCATAGAAATGTAGAGTTGGAAGAGACCACACGGGCCATCCAGTCCAACCCCCTGCCATGCAGGAACACCCTCAAAGCACTCCTGACAGATGGCCATCCAGCCTCTCCTTAAAGACCTCCAAAGAAGGAGATTCCACTACACTCCAAGGCAGCATATTCCACTGCTGGACAGCCCTGACTGTCAGGAAGTTCTTCCTGAGGTTCAGGTGGAATCTCCTTTCCTGTAGCTTGAATCCATTGCTCCTTGTTCTGGTCTCTGGAAAAGCAGAAAACAAGCCCTCTCCTTCCTCTACTTGGCATCCCTTCAAATATTTAAACATGGCTATCATGTCCCCTCTTAACCTTCTCTTCTGCAGACTAAACATACCCAGCTCTCTAAGTCTATCCTCATAGGGCATGGCTTCCAGGCCTCTCACCATTTTGGTTGCCCTCCTCTGGACCTGCTCCAGCCTGACCATGTCCTTCTTGAATTGGGGTGCCCAGAACTGGACAAAGTATTCAAGATGAGGTCTAACCAAAGCAGAGTAGAGTGGTACCAGTACCTCTCTTGATCTAGACACCATACTCCTATTGATGCAGCTGAGAATTGCGTTGGCTTTCTTGGCTGCTGCATCACACTGCTGACTCATGTTCAGCTTGTGGTCTATCAAAACTCCTAGATCCCTTTCACACGTACTGCTATCAAGCCACGTGTCCCCCATCCTATATTTCTTTATTCCATTTTTTCTACCTAAGTGCAGGACCTTACACTTCTCTCTGTTGAATTTCATTTTGTTAGCTTTGGCCCAGCTCTCCAATCTATCCAGGTCATTTTGAATTTTGATCCTGTCCTCTGGCGTATTAGTAACGCCTCCCAATTTGGTGTCATCTGCAAATTTGATCAGCATGCCCTCTATTCCTTCATCCAAGTCGTTGATGAAGACATTGGACAGCACTGGGCCCAGGACAGAACCCTGTGGCACCCCGCTAGTCACTTCTCTCCAGGATGAAAAGCAGCCATTCGTGATCACCCTTTGGGTTCGGTCGGTCAACCAATTACAAATCCAAATAACAGTAGCCCTGTCCAGCCCGCATTTTACTAGCTTCTTTGCAAGAATGTCATGGGGAACTTTGTCAAAGGCCTTACTGAAATCCAGAAATGCTACATCCACAGCATTCCCTTCATCTATCAAGCTAGTAACTCTATCATAAAAAGAGATAAGATTAGTCTGGCATGACTCATTTTTGAGAAATCCATGTTGACTTCTCGTGATTACCGCGTTGCTTTCTAAGTGATTAGAAACTGACTGCTTAATGATCTGCTCCAGAATCTTTCCGGGTACTGACGTCAGGCTGACTGGGCGATAATTATTTGGGTCCTCTTTTTTTCCCTTCTCCAAGATGGGGACAACATTTGCCCTCTTCCAGTCTGCTGGAACTTCTCCTGTCCTCCAAGATTTCTCAAAGATTATAGCAAGTGGTTCTGAAATGACCTCTGCCAGTTCTTTTAATATCCTAGGATGCAATTCATCTGGCCCTGGAGACTTGAATTCATCCAATGTGGCCAGGTATTCCTGTACCACCTCTCTACCTATTATGTGCCTCATTTCCCCTGCTTCCTCACCTGCTCCCCAACTGCCAGGTTGAGTGCTTGTATCCTTCTGGGAAAAAACTGAGGCAAAGAAGGTGTTAAGTAGTTCTGCCTTTTCTCTTCCCTCTGTTAGTAATTCGCCATCTTCTCTGCGCAGCGATCCTATCGTCTCCTTCTTTTTCTTTTTGCTACGGACATATTTAAAAAAGCCCTTTTTATTGTTTTTGATGTCTCTGTCCAGCCTAAGTTCGTTCTGTGCCTTAGCCTTTCTGACCTCCTCCCTACATCTCCTAGCTACTTGCTTAAACTCTTCTTTGGTGGTTTCCCCCTTCTTCCATTTCCTGTACATGTTTCTCTTAACACTTAGCTCAGCTGAGAGTTCTTTAGTCAACCATTCTGGTTTCTTCAGATGCCTTCCATTTTTCCTCCTTATTGGCACAGTTTTAGACTGTGCCTTCAGTATCTCCCTTTTAAGGAACTCCCATGCCTCCTGAACTCCTTTCCCTTTCACTATTCTTGACCACTGAATTCCAGCCAGCAGCTCCCTAAGTTTACAGAAGTCCGCTTTTTTAAAATCTAAGATGAGTGTCTGGCTACACTTATCTTCTCCTTCCCACTGAATGCCAAATTCCAATAGGGCATGGTCACTCCCCCCTAAAGATCCAACCACTTCTACCTCATTAACAAGGTCATCCCTGTTGGTCAGGATCAGATCTACAATATTTGATCCCCTTGTGGCCTCTTCCACCTTCTGGACCATGAAATTGTCTGCAAGACAAGCAAGAAACTTGCTGGACCTTGCTGTCTTGGCAGAGTTTGACTGCCAACATATATCCGCGTAATTGAAATCTCCTATTATTACTGTATCTCTCCTTTTTGAATGTGCAGTCATTTGGTTGAGGAAGGCATCATCAAAGTCCTCAGTCTGAGTTGGAGGTCTGTAGTAAACCCCCACCAGAATATCCCTATTGTTTCTCGCTCCCTTAATTCTTACCCAGATGCTCTCGACCTGGCCTTCTGGGTTTAAGTCACAGATCTCTTCACAGGTGAAAACATCCTTGACATACAAGGCTACTCCTCCTCCTTTCTTGTTTGGTCTATTTTTACAAAATAGGCTATACTCCTCTATTCCTACATTCCAATCATGAGACTCATCCCACCAGGTCTCAGTGATGCCTATCAAATCGTATTTATGTTGTTGTACTAGGAGTTCAAGTTCATCTTGCTTGTTTCCCATACTGCGTGCATTAGTGTAGAGACACTTAAGTCCCCGGGCCCTTCCTGCAAGTCCTGTACTATAGTTTCTACTCCTCCTGCCACTGGCCGCTTGTACTACTTGTCCAATATCATTTGGGCCTTTTCCCCCTGCACTCGCCGAGTCCTGGCCTTGAATAATATTGTCTCCCTCCCCAGCGGAACTTACTTATTGTCTTTTAGTCTTGTGGTAGCACCCTTCTTTTAAAGGGGCTATGAAGTCCTTTGTATATTTAAACTCAAACACTGAACTTTATTCATTTTGTAAATTAATTACAGTAAAACAATATCAAGATTTATCACAATGTAGTGTTAAAGAAGCTATAAATCATAGGCAAAGATATCTTTCTATCAGGAATAAAGTATCAATAAGAACTGGATTTTTGTACTCCTTCAGAAAGTACTCTTGGTACTCTTTGTACCAAAATATCTTAGTCGTATACCTGTTGTTGCTGCTTTTTTTCAGTCTCAAGGTTTGCATGAATAATCTACGCTGTTTGTCCTGTATTGATTGACTGGTTTTTCATCATATAGTGGTTCTACCTCCATCTTCTCATTTTTTTAATTCATTTAAAACTAATAATACTTTTTATTTCATGGCTTAATTTTAAAGAATCCCTGTTTTAAAAAGGATGTTTCTCTTTGCTAACCTTTTTGTCAGAAATGTTGATTCCTTCCTTCCTTCCTTCTTCTTCTTTTTTTTTTTTTAAGTGAAGCGGGGGAAAGAAACAAAAAGTAAAGAATTCTCTCTTTGGTATTTTGTTACTGCTTCAATCTTCAAATTTATTCTTCAAGTTAGTGCTGTAAAAGTATAGTTCATATGGATGGTAGACTATAATAAATGATAAAACTACACTTGTGGCACACTTAACCAGGTTTACATTTTCCTCTCTCAAGAAGCACGGAGAACCATCAGATCACACAGTCTGATAATCATTTGAGGCATCTGTGTTAAACTCTATGATATCATATAAGAAGTTGTCTCATGTTCCTTCCTCTTATTGCCATTTTATTTTAAAAATAGGGAAAAAGTGAAGGTTGTTTTCTTTCCAATGTAAAAGAGCTTTTGTTTGTTTGTTTTAACAGCCGGGCTGCATTTGGACATGCTCGCCTGTTCATTTATTTTACCTCCAAGACCACTCGTAATGCAGCAGCAAATATGTCCTGAGAACAGAAGGATTTGTCTTGACTTAAAAAACATTTTTTACAATCCATGCGTTCAAGAATTTAAAGGGAAATAGGAGACATTTTTTGTGACAAAACAGGAGAGAAATCACACATGGGTAGTTGGAGGCATTTGGCCAATATCTTCAGTTGTTGTCTGTGGGGCAGCTGCAAACTACATGCTCAGTTTTATATTTATATCACTAAACAAATTGTTCTGAATGCTCAATAAATTTTAGGCTGAGAACAATGCTTCTTCAACACTGTTCATGTTTAAATCTAAGCCACAGCAGCTTCAATTTTCAGATGTTGAATTTTATAAAGTGATTCTCTGGCTGAAGCATTCACTACATCTTGATTTTATTGGTGTCCAATGAACTAGCAATACATTTTGTCTGGAACAGCCACCCTTCAATTTACTCATTTTGTAATCTAGATGATGTCACATAAAAGCCATTACACTGTAATCTTTTTATGCTGTTGTCCTATCCTTTTTCAGAATCGATTTACGCTAAAATTTTTGTGTGTTTCTTTTTTGGTAAACGGATAGTGGGCTGCCAACAACTTTTGAAGTTTTTTTCCAGGGCTAACGTGTCTTTAATTAGAAGTTTCCTTCCTTTTATTCAGTAAGCTAAAATGTTATGGCACACTTCCCCAGGAAACAATTAGAAGAAAAAAAAGGAAATAGAAGGCAGTTTCTCATTGAAAGAAACATTCTGCAAATAGAACTTATCTATAGGTAAATATTAGATAAAGATTTTAGTCATATAAATAGACATGGCCGCATAATATATAAAAGTGCTATACAGTCCTATTTTTAATTGCTTCCAGATATCTGACTGTTAAATGCTAAAGGGCTAAAATGTGGAAGCAACCACAGTTAGAATGAATTCATTCAGTAACAGTAGAAATCATTTTATCTATATGCAATGGCGTCCATAACTTTCACAGAGCTGTTGAGGTAAAAGGTCATCTCTTTAAATAGGTTTTTAATAATAAGCTGGTTGTGGAAAAGGGAGAAAGAGTGTGGGTGATTATGAGCGAACTGAATGCTTTTGACATTCTATACTATAGAATCTATAACTATATAGAAAAAAACAACTCCTTGAATCTACTTAGATTTTATAAGTATTCAAGAAGGTATGGGGCTAAGTTCTCTGAAGGTCCATGTGAAGTGACAGAAAGTGTTCCAAAGGAATCATGCTTTTTTAACTTGTCATGCTAGTTTCTATGTCAAATGCTCACTGACATATACACTTAAAAAATAAAAATACATTAATAAAATAAATAACATACTACTGATTCTTGCTTTAATCTTCAGAAATACTCATGCTGATTGGATCACACTGTAGTATCCTTCAGATAACTGCATGGCAACATGCAGTCTTTCACATGATACTTTTAGTTCTCCAGGCTGCAATCCTAAGCATGCCTACTTAGGAGTCAGCCCCACTGATATTTTGGCTTCAAGCTGAGCGTCCAACAAAGTCTGCTTCATAATCCATTTCTGTCTGTCAGAACAGGCATACTCTATTGGCAAACAGTCATTTATTAAAACATATTATTGTCACTTTTATTGATGCTGCTGTTCAATTGCCCCAGAGCCAGTGTGGTGTTAATAGTTTGAGTGCTGGATTTTGATTCTGGAGCCTAGGGTTCAAATCTCCACTTGACTATGGAAAGTGACTGGGTGACCTTGGGCAAGTCACACTCTTTCAGCCTCAGAGGAGGACAGCGGGTAACCCTGTATGAACAAATATTCATTCATTCATTCATTCATTCATTCATTCATTCATTCAAATCTTGGCAAAAAGGTTTGCCTTAGAGTCACCATAAGTCAGATATGACTTGAAGGCACCCAACAACAAAAACAAAAACAACAGCAACAACAAACAAGCACAATTGTCTGAGCTTTAAAATTAATGATGACATGTATATAAAGTACCAACTGACTGCTAGGTACTATACAGTACTTCTCTGTTAGTAAAGTGCTAGATAAATGTATTCAACTTTTGTACAGTAATTTTACATGTCATGGTGTGTGCGTGTCACTACTATCTTTTTTAAAAAAAAAAAATCACCTGCAAATTGTTTCCAATCTCATAATCAGATCCTCATCCACCACTATCAATATTCAGGACTTATGATGTACTGGGAAGAATTGCTACAGCTGTGCCAAGTGGCAGACTTAAAAAGACTTAGTTCATGAATATGGTGCTCCATTCCCCTTTCTTTAGAGCTGCTATTATTTCCAGGCAAAGAAGCCATCACATTTTGTGGAAAGGAATAATGGATATGAAAGCATAAAGGGGCAGATGTGTACACACACACAGAGGAACTCAGTATATTATTTCAGCCCAAGAAGCTCCAGTTGCAGTCTTTGACCTGGCAAACCTGGATATTGTGTTAAATATTATGCAGTGGGAGTGAGTGAGAAGGTACTTATTTGATTGGCAACAGGGGAGACAGTGATGTGTTTGATATGTGACCTTGAAATAATGTGCGGTCATAGTCAAAGTAAGGTGAAGAAGTTAAATATAAACTGAAGGTGTTAAGAACATGTATCTGTATTATTTCCTAACAAGGTTACTCACGAAATTCTGACAGCTAGAGGTGCCTTCCTGTCATTCCCTCCCATCCTTTCCCCAAGACATTTGAGAAGTAGCTTTGCTTTTCCCAAAGCACACCCACTATCTTACCAGCATTAACCAAAACAACTGTTTTTTGCTCTGACCATTCCTTAAATCCAAAGCTGAAAACATTGTAGTGAATTTCTATGGTGTTGCAGGGAGCGTGCTTTTGCTTACAACAACTGGATGCTCTTTCTTTTTTAAGAAAATCTAGACATTTGATATGCATGTGTTAGTGATGTTACTGCACTATGTGATATATGGTGTTCATTTTACAGGCGCTAGAAATAACACTGCCATAATTGGACATTTTTTAATGCATCGGAAATGACAATAAGCCACAACAGAGAAACAGCAGTGAGGTATTATTTTTACAGCCAAGCTGGACAGGAACATTTACAATGCTGGCTCTTTCCTAAGGGGAATATCAGGCTATGGAATGGAGGGTCCTAGTGATGTTATCATAACAGGGCTGGCCCAAGACCCTAATTGAGCATTTTTGGAATCCCTAAATGAAAAGAGACAGGTTAACACTTGATGCATGCAAAGCTATAATGAAGGATCACAGTGCATTTAACAAAATAATCAACCCCATACTATTACATGCAGTAGTACTGTAAGAGAACTTCAGAAACCTTTGAAAATAAGATTTGCTTAAAATTGCTTCAGATCCCAGAGATATGGCCTAATTGGCTTCTCTTCAAGCTGAAACAATGTTGATGCTGATATTATTATTATTATTATTATTATTATTATTACTACTACATTTCAGAATATCGTATGAGACTAAGATCAAAGATGCTCTTCCTTCTAATTCACTCAAAGACAAACTGAGGCAGAGAACTGGATGTGAAGTAATTCTTCTTGAAGATGCCCACACAGTATTCTCTAAGCAGTTAATTAAGATTTAAGATGGACTGTCCTATATTTCAGAGTGACTCAGCAGCACAGTGGGAATTAGGATGCTGAACTCTTAGCTCTACATTCAACTCTAGTAAGCCACAGTGCATCTGGAATTTTGCTGTGGGTATCACTTTATTTGCTCTGGGGAAGAAAATACTGATCCATTCAATTCCCTTCCCATACGGATGGACTGCTGACTCCTTCACCTTGGATATATAAATGGTACAATGATTTTTGCAATAAGCCTTTGAGATGGCTCCAGAGGGGCTCTCTCATAAGAAACTGATTCTTTTAAGAGCAAACTTTATCACTGCATTCTTCAAGCCCTTCTGTATGTAATGTTACCAAATTATTTAACCGTGTGTTCATGTGCATATTTGCACTAGCCAAGCCTTCTAGCTTTTTTAAAAAAACAAACAAACTTGAAAATCCCAAATGTATCATAAGCAAGGGATTTTCAAAGAGATAATCAGAAATACTGTTATAGGAACTCAGTGAGACCTCTAACTCTCATATGAACATGGGTTCTTTCGCAGCAGAAAAGGTACATATTTTCTTCTTGGTCAGATAACACAGTTGTATGCTTCCTTTGTAAATGTACGCATCTTTTATTTTATTGGTTTTAGGTAGCAATCAAACACAAGTAAATGCTTTGCACTTTTTTTTTTCAACAGGCATAACTGAGTCTAAGTCATGCTGCAATGAAAATATTTCACTTCTTTCCTCTCTCCCAATCTGAGCACTGATATTTGGTGATCTACTTCTACATATCTAATTATATTATAGCAGTTTACAATAGAGCTTGGAATGATGCAATGTTGCCTGAAAATTCTGGGAGGTGTTATCCAAAAAGTAGCTTTTCCAAGCTCTCATTCATGTCTGCATTAGTCCTCTCTTTATCACAACTGCAACCACAGCTATTTATAAGGAAGAGACAGAAATGCTACTGTCTGTACTGCTTAAGTGCAATCAATTAACCTGTATTTATTTATAGCATTTACTTATGTAAATGCTATGAATAAATACTGCCAGCCCACAAAAGGATGCTTAAGAGACAAAAACACATAAAATATTAAATACACAAATGAAAATATTTATGAAAATATTTCAGAACAGACTAAAACGACTTCTTAAAAAGAGTTTAAAGGCACAAAGAGTTAAAATAGCCAGACTGGCTATCCTGCATTTTAAAGACTGACGGTCAGGTCAGCACAATTTTAGCTGGCTATTGGAAATTCAAAAGGGGAAGGAGCCAGCCTGATTCTCTGTGGGGGAAAGTTCCACTGTCAGAGTTCTGCTATGGTGAAACCTCTGTCATGTGTAGTCACTCATTTACCTTTAGCCTATTGCCTGGGAATAATGCCAGTTGAACTCAGTGGGACTTATATGACTGTGCTATAAAGCAGAGATGGTGGCATAGCATTTTTCTGCATTGTGTCATCCTTCTATATGAAGTAATTTCTACTCTAGCAAGAGCGTACTTCTGAATTGTAAGGTCTACTAACATGACACCATTATACCAATTTGGACCTAAATGCTATGGTTAGTCCTTAATAAAATAGACCCATTGAATTAATTGCTGAATGGTCATTCAATATATTGGTGAATCCTGCTGATTCAATGGATTTAGTCTATCTCAGACCAACAGTAAGACCCAAGCCTTTATCTGACTTATAATCAATTTTAACTGAATTATTTTGTGTAAAATTTACAGATTCACTTTCAGTTAAGAAAATAACCCCCCTGCCATCTGGGTGCATAGTATTAGGCCCATAACTTCATCTATTCATGCCTTCATCGCCTTTGTCTGAAGCTCCTTTCTCACATAAATTGAGGTACAGATATATGGTGCTTCCTTTTCATTATTTTGAATGTCAGAACTGATACACACTCGTTCAAGGTTCTAAGAAACCATGGAGGTCTCTGAAAAGCCTAGATCTGCTGAGGTTACTCTGAAACATTGACATGAAAGGAGGACACAACAAGAAAAGCCATCAAAGATACTGAGATGTACATCCCTGGAGGAAATGTTAGAGTCGACTTTTGCTTTGTGCTCCCAGTTTTCTTTGTGATCAAACTGCAGGAAGAAAGATAATAAGTGGAGAGGCAGGATGGCTGACAAAGAGAGACATGTGACTGAGGTTACATATCAAGAGTGTCACTTGAATGTTTTTTTTTCCTTAGCAAGGTCACTACTACAGCTTTTAAAAATGTATATTCTTTTTTCACTATCTTCATTCTCGTGTGGAATTAATCATTAGTTCTTCAAGCTATTTGAGGTTCACTGTGTTAATCCAAAACATGTTAATCTGAAGTCTAATACTTGACTTCTTTCAAAGATGCAAAGTGTTTACCTTGGTAGCTCAATGGGAGGATATAAGTGACCTGGGCTTCTGCTACCTGGCTACTTTGTTAGCAGCATGGCCAAATGTTAACAGCTGTCAAGTGGCATAAAAGAGCTAACTTGCATTAGTGACTTGGTTGGATACGTCTTGCATTCACTTTGCAGCTTTGGGGTAGGAAAAGAGATGTCTGAGAACAGATGGAATGAGTTTTTCTCTGATGCTATCCTGCTTGTATAGTTCTCATTGCTTTGGAGGGAGGTGAGCCATGCTTGTACACTTTAATTTTCTTTGTTTGCTTCTGTACTATATAATCCTTTGGCATCCCATCTTCCACTGGCCTCAGTCTGGAAGGAAGTAAACACCAATCCAGGTGCCCCATATGTGTCCAGTGAAGATGATGCATCATTCACCACCAATACTGCTATAGCAGTAAAGTGTGTCATCACCCAGCACTGAAAGTATCCTTGGGGAGGCCCGGAACTACACCCAGTTCTGGAACAACACAATGGACTAGCATCATTAGTGAGACATATTATGGATATTTGCAGTTCTGCTAGTAATTCATCAACATTTGGCAACTGCTTTGTCCCAGCTTTATCCATGTTTACACAGGAGTAATTTCCACCTGGTTCAATGGAGCATTCTCATAAGAAAATACCTAAAGCACCATGTACATAAATAAAATACATTTTATATTAATACATTCAGGCTAATGTGATGTCTTTTACCCAGAAGTAAGCCCTAGGGTATTTGAAGGTACTTATTCTCATGTTAGTGCCCATTCTAATCCAGTTCCTATCTTTCTTTCTTTTTTCTGTTGTTCTTCTGTCTCTCTCTCTCTCTTTTTGGTAATTTTCACTTAAGGACTTAAGGAGCTATGATCTTTGTTGAACTGCAACCAAGCAAAAAGTTGAATACTACTATCAATTTGATTGAAGCCCCGATCTAATTTTTTTTACAATTTCTGCCTCGTACTGTCTAAATTACATTTCATGGCAGTTCTCTCTCCTTCCCACTTCCACCCCCTCTTTCACACTATGAAGGAATTGCTTAACTATGCTTTTGAAGAACATATTTTGATTATCTTTGCTCTCAAGCTTAGCCTCTCTAAGTAAAAACCATTGCCACCGTTAGGTTAAGATTTTCTCTCTACATCTGAATTTTTGTCTATGTAGATTATTTTTCATAGCCTTGTTTGTTCTTCATATTGGACTTCCAAACTCTGAATTGTCATGAATCTTGTCATAACGCCCTGGAAGTTGTCTGATCCAAATGTACTGACTCAATGTAGGAGAGAGCGAGAGCACGAAATAACATATCATTTCATTCAGAGCTAATTTTTCCATCTCCTTCTTCTGTTTAATTCTTACATTCAAAGCTGTCATTCATTTCAACAATATCTTACAAATAATGGCAGTTAATTAACTTCAGAGAAAACATGTATGCTCATGATTTCTAATCCTCTAAATGTCGACTTTTTTAAAAAAGGAGTGTTGCCTTGTAAAGATGTTAAACTAAAAAAAAACTTTAAAAATATTGAAGCCCTTGTTAGATTGAGACTTTTCTGACAAAAAAGAGAAAAGAAACACCATGTTAAACTTTCTTTTTGCTGCTGTTTCGTTGTTCAGGCATTTTGATAACTGACAGCTGCTAAGAGTCGTCAGCATTTCCACTATGACCTGCTGTTTTCCAGAGAACAGTACTTGCTTGACAAATTATGCACTCCGGGGAGTGGGGGGCAGGACAGATTTTTAAAAGTCAGTGCCATTTTCACAAATTATACTGAACTGCAGAGCAAAAGTTTTGACCATGCAATGACTAACTAGCTGAGCTTGGAACAGAGAAATCCCCAGGAGCATGCTGAATGAAATCTTCTTCAAAGATGTGGAGACATACTGTCAATGGTACTTTGTCCTTGGGGTTACATTGTTTTCCTCCATGGGGACCCATGTCTGGTGGATCTACCTCTTCTTCTAGTACAGCTTTATCTACACAGATAGTGCACATGGGAATACTGTTGAGTCCTAAAGAGCATCATTACCCAACATGCTGGAAGTGCAAATTCACACTTCTCAAATGACACTCCATTACAAATAGAGCTCTGTTCACAGTGGCACTCTCTGGAGATTTATGGCAAAGTGCCATTGTTAAAACAACATTTGTTTTAACCCTTTTAAGGAACATGACATATAAATTGACAGCTGGAAAATGAATGAACAAATCCTGGAAAAACTAAGCATCACACAATCCAGCATACATCTTCCATAGGCCTATTATCTCACTGATTTCAGTGGGGTTTTGGAATATTCTGAATAGCAACACACAACTGGTTTGAGCTGGTATTACAAGTAAGATATGCATTTATAACCGGAAGGGATAATAGGCTAATGCTTGTTTTGTTTTGTTTTTTCCTTAGATGGCAGATCTTCCAAAGTTAATAGAGAATAATTTATCTTGTATTGTTTTACCTCAGTCCTATGCAATTGGAGATCCATCAAAGACTACCGCAAACTAGAGGCTAGTTAAACATGCCTGTGTCCTGTAGTCCCAGGAAAGTAACAAAAAAGCCAGTTGGTTTAGCCTATGTTGGGTTGATAGGCTGCCCATTTGGTTTGGCAGGCCTTGTGTTGTACTAATTTCCATTAACAGGCTCTTCAAGGTCACTTGATACTAGCAGACTGCCTGCTGTATTCACTTTTTAAAGGTAATTTTCTCACATTTTATGCACGGCAGACAGATTTTTCCACTATATGTCTGACACACTATGTCCTGTTTTTCAAAGCGTAAGGACGACACAGTGATTAACAGGATGATAAAATTATAATAAAGCACTAAACAGCGACAAAACAATGCAAAACATGAAGAGTTTCCAACACGGCAACAATACAGCAACATCACACAGCAAAAAATACCCTATTACCAGCTATCCAAAATTCTGTCTGAAAAAAGCAATGCTTTTGTCACCTGTGATAAATCTTTTCTCCTTTTGAAGTCATTTCTGCAACCTTAATGCCACTACCGAGAAAACTTTGTCTTGTATATGCATCTACTACACCCCAGACAGCAGAGGCACACAGAACAGGCCCTCTGAAGGTCACCTGAGATTGGTCCATAGGGGAGAAGAGCTTTGTTTCCAGGGGAAGGTATTTGGACAAGATGTTGCTAGGTAGTTGCTAAGGACCACGCTCCGAGAGGAGGCTGTTCTCAGCTTCTAATGTCCTTTGGCCGAGCAGTTCCTTCTTGCTGTTGTTGCTGATTTACCCATCCCCTCTAAAATAGCAAACAGTGACAAGAGAAAGGAGATGGAGTACTGTCTGCTGCTTGCCTTGGCTTCTCTCTAGCCACCTGTGTAAATTAGGGCTAAAGGAAGAGGAGAGTGGCTGTGACAGAGAAACGGAGAAGGCAGGTCCACTGAAGGAAAAGGAACATTTTTGTTCTAGAACAGTGGCTGTTAATATGGGGGTCTGCAAAGTCCTGCTGTGGGAGACCCACAGCAGTGGCAGCAACCGGGACGTGGCAGTGGGGTGGTGGTATCTGCAGATGCCGAGGGAGCCACTTTAACAAGGGAGCAGTTTCAGCACGCACACACCCCCAGCTATGCATCCCTGAAAAAAGGAAAATGGCAGCAGGTATGTAATGCACACCCAAACTATGACTCTGAAGACCAGGGTTAGAATCCCCACTTGGCCATGGGAACCCGCTGTGTGATCTCAGGCAAGTCACATTATCTCAGCCGCAGAGAAAGGCAAAGGCGACAAATCTTGTCAAGAAAATTCCTATGATAGTTTTGCTTAAGTGTCTCCATAAGTCATTTTTCAAAGAAGATAGACATAATGGCCAGAAAGAACCTCCCCCTGTCAGTGACAGTTTGTTGTTGTGTGCCTTCAAGTAATTTCTGATTTATGGCAATCCTAAGGTGAATCTATCATAGGGTTTCTTTTTTTGCAGAAGGGGTTTGCCTTTCCCTTCCTCTGCGGCTGAGAGAACATGACTTGCCCCAGGTCACCCAGTGTTTGAGCAGCGATTTGAATCCTAGTCTCCAGAAATCTTTAATAAATCAATAAATATTTACGTATTTAAATTTAAATACTAAAATCTTGAGTTAAGTCTTGGAGTCCCTGGGAACAAATTATATTTACAGGGGGTCCCTAGTAAAGAAAGATTAAGAACCACTGTTCCAGATCATGTACAAACCATGAAGCAAGTACTGGTTGTTTTTGGATTCAAGACAATATAAATAAAAAAATTGAGGGAAAATGAATAGATTTAAAATCAAAATCCACTATCAGATGTTTCCACAGAAACGTACACTAAAACATGGTTCCTAACCAAAGTACTGGGATCCAAAGAACTTGACTTAAGTCTGTATACATTTTGAAATTGCTCTATATATTTTAGAGAGTGCTAAAAATTGTTATGTAATATTTTAATTTATTCTCCTTTAAGTTGTAAAACTCTTTCTTGCCTACGTGTTTGATCTGTCCTGGGACATATTAGATTTTTAAATGTCCAAATTTTGTAGACATCTCATCTATCACTAGAAGGAGCTTTGGATGCTACAAAATGGAATATGGACCCCTGCCATTTTCTGTACTGTGCTCCACAGGTCAGGTCTGCCATAGATAAAACTAGAAGTAATACAGGATTACACACTACCAGTGCAACATCGATTACTATCTGCAAAGATGAGAACTGCTTGTTTTCTGAGGTATCAGATCCAAGGGCATATGGAGGTTAGGAATAAGCCTTTAATACTGACCTTTGTGATAAATCTCGTTGTGACACACATCTAGCTTTAAAGGACATGATGTTGTTGAGTTTGCTTTTTTTTTTTTAAGGTATGTTAAATTACTTTGCCCATAGCTGCAAAATAATGGTAATTTCTGATTTCCTCCCCTGTAACATTAATCTGAGTTATGGCAAAGCTTTCTTCATTCAGAGCTTCCAGGCATTTTTCTATTTAAATCAGACCTTCAACATTATTTGAAGATATGTTTTGGAATTTAATTTGTTAGTCAGCATGTGTGTATTTTTTTTAAATTTAATACTCCATTTCATGGAACACTGGTCTTGTTGAGGTGTTTTTATTTTTCACAACTTAACATTTGCATTAAACTGAGAGAAAGAAACACATTAAGGAGTATAAAAAGTATAGACCTTAAAAAAAATTAATGGTTTTCTAAAATCTTTTTAGATGCATTATTTCCTAATACTGTGTGTGAAGCTGTAAAAATAATTTTTAAAAAGCATGAAAGTAATGCAAGTGAATTATTTGTTGGGACAAAAGTTATTTTACTCTAGAACTCTTACTACATGGTTACAGTGAGATTATTTCATTTTAACTATCACAGTTTCATCTTGTAGAATCCTGGAAACTGGAGTTTAGGGAGGAGTATTTAAAATTCTCAACCAGGAAATTTTAGTGCCTCTGGTCATAGGATTCACCTCTAGCTGCTAAAGTAGAATCATACTGTTTTAACTGTGTGGTGTGAATGGGCCCCAAGTGTACATCCAAACTGTGATCTTATCTCTTGATGGAGAATATAACCTCATCGAACATAGGCCAAATGCCTGTTCTCTAATTTGACTCTTGACTGACCAGGAACATCTTCGCGCTGTCTGACTTAAGCTTCAGCGTGATCAGCATATCGATGGATGAGATGTCTGTGATAAATAATGAAGTACTTACATCCTAAACATCTACCCCTCCTGGAGTGTTAGCCATCCTAATGGAGGCTGGGAAGGATTTTATTTTCATGACAACCAGATTGGTTTTAGCGCGTTTTTCACTTTTTCTGTGATATCACTTTTTAGGGCATGACTTCTGTTATATAATCCAGTGTACTCCTTACTTCTGCCTTGAGAAGGTACACACACTCACACACATACACACACCCACGAATTCATGCAATATGCACTCCCAGCCTAACAAAAAAAGAAGACTAAATTCCTGAACTGTAGTTGATATCAAACGTCAATTAATTTGCAAATTTCTTAGAAAATTCATTTCTGCTATATTGGGAAATCCTTCATGTGAAATCATCACATTATCATTAGCCTTATCATTAGAATGAAATAGATCCAAATATAAAAGTCCAGTGAAAACAGCCATTATTCCTAGATACGTTTTATAAAATTTTGGGATACACATTCGGTATTCCTCATCCAAAATGCCTGGAATCAAAATTTTTGTATATTTTGGAATTTTTTTTTTTTTTTAGATTTTGGAATACAGTATAGGTACCTGTATATAAAATGGGGTAGGGCAATAGCAGAGGCAACAGTAAGCAATGGCCGTCAGGTGCTCATTCTTTGGGCTCCACTCACCACAGGGAGAGGAGGAGGAGGAGGGGGGAAGGAGATGATGTGGCCAAGTTTGCAGCCAAACTTTGCACAAGTGGCAGTCGTGGGAGTTTCTGCTGCTCCTTTTCCACCACTGCCACTGCCACCCCCCGCCCCGGCCAATGTGAGGTCTAGAGTGGAATGCACTAGCACCTGCTACTGGTGCCCATCTGCAGCTTTGTCCCAGAGCAGAGCTCCATGACGAAACAAACAAACAAAAATATCCCCTCTCTTTCCCTTTGTTTATATGGCCAGAGCCCAGATCCCAATCAGAGCCTTTCCTATCTAAGTCTTCTGTGGATAAAAACTCAGTAATCAGAACCAACTCTGACAGTGGCATCAGTGGCAGTGGGGCTGCCAGATGCCTTGGTGGCTGCCTGCTCATTTGGCTGGAGACAGGCACAAGGATCTGTGGAATGGTGGGAGGTGTGTATTCCTGCTGCTTCACAGATCCTCATGTCTCTCTCTAGTCATGTCTCTCTCTCTAGCCTTGCAAATACAGTACAGGTACCTACATGTTGTGCCTCAGACTCTGGAACATTTTGGAATTCCAGACAAGGGATACACAACCTGTATATACAGGGATGTAACTAGGAACTGGATGGTTTCTAGCCAGATTGATCCCTCACACTTTTAGGCTTAAAACGAATTACTGTTTGTTTTTTTCCATGAGGGCTGATCTGAATGAATAGAAATAACAAATCAGTTGTCAGTTGGGATAATTTTTAGGTCCATAAAGAATCAAAGTGGGTGAGTAAAATAATCTTAGCTTTTACATACTCTCTTTAAATATACCAACCAAACTTTAATATTTTATGTGCTCTGGTTTGTCTGATATTTTAAAAGATATAAAGTGTTACCTTTCCCTTGCCTTTGATGTTCTTTCCCCCTCCAAATAATTAAGAGTAAGGTAGCAGTGATAATAAAAATGCAACTGCTCTAGTAAATTGGCTGTCTGTCTCCTAAACTCACATAGCACCAGCCTGGAAATCCATTTAACAGCAGAACATTTTCAACCAAGATAGACTGTAATTTTATATAATCAGTGTAACTGTGCTTAAAACTCAAATCACTCAGACAAATATGATCTTTCAAAGTAACATTTCAGAGGGACACTCTGAGGCTCAAAGCTCTCTTTCAGCTTTTTAATTTTGGAGAGTTATCATAATAAATATAGGGGCACAAGGATGCCACTGTGATTGCCATAATCAAATCACAGTGTGGTGAAGCTGTTTATAGTCAGCATCAATTAATAACATAAATAACCATAATCCACAACAAATTTCCATTTATTCCCTTGGTTCCATTTTTGTATTTCTAAATAAAAAGTCTGTGGGTTTGGACAACTGACCATCTTTGATTTCATCCCCTAATGTCAATGATAAAGAAAGGAAGAAGGAAAAACAAAAAAAGCCAGAACAACAGCTGTCAAAGTTGTGCCGAAGGTGAAAGGAGTTTACATTATTGTTTCAGACTGACCTCCATATATGCGAACCTAGAGGATGTGGTATGGCTCCATCCCTTTCCACTAGCTCCTCAGTATATTTATGCACTAAATCAACCCAGAAGTTCAGAATCATAGGCAATGCTATATTCCAATAGACATGAAACACCCAAAAAGCTTTTGGAAGAAACAAAAAGTCTAATAGTAAAGTCACTAGACAAATTGTCAGATAAAAGGTACAGATTATTTCTTTTCTCCTATCTATATTGAACATCAATTATCTGCTTTAGCTAGGATCTAATAAGTTATGGCAAGATAATAGCTCACATAAGTTTCTAATAAATATTGGGTACTTTAACAAAGCTTTAGGCATTTCTGAGATAAGATGTGTGTGGCATAAATGATAGTTTACCACCAAACTGATTGAAATCTCAGTCAATAGCGACTGACTATTACAATCTCTTACAATAGTGATTTTTTTTTTTAAAGTGGGTGGATAGAAATATTACAAGGTTCCAGCAGGAAGGGTCATTTTTTGTTCACTTTCCAACTTATATTCCTGCTGGCTTCAGACAATCTTGATTTGATTTTAATTCATTTTTATAGTAAAATGTAAATTTTAATGTAAACCAATAAATTAAGGACCACCACAATAAAAAAGGGATATTTTACAATAAATATTCATTATTTAGTGATCACAGTGATGATACTAAGCTTTGATTCTAGAGCATCTGCATCAACCAGGCATTTAATTCTATCTCACTTTCCCTGCAGGAACATATGACACCACATAAGGTTACTCTATTTCATTTCATCCTCACAACAAATTAGCAAGGTAGGTCAAGCTGGGAGAAATTTGCTAGCCCATCACCACTCGCTATGCTTCTAGAATGAATTGATATTTGAAGAGTTTAGTCTTCCTAGTCCTAGCCCAAATATTTGACCACAACAACATGGTGACATCTTGAATGTCATCGAGAGATCAAGGTGTTGCTGTGAGATAAGACCTGATACACCAGTGAAGGATACTGCTCAAGGATAAGACCAAATTGACATCACCAGAATAATGGAGAGAATAGTTAACAAACTATATAGGTAAGGCCAGGATGATCTGGTTTTGTGTGCCATTAATGGTTAGGATTCAGCTTATTCGAAACCTTTTCTTTTCTGACAGGGACATTTTATGTTGAATGTCATATGATAGTTGGAATATAGTTCTGTCACCAAAGAGAAAGCAAGCATCTTGCAGCTACTGATTTTCTGTGGAGGGCTAGGGTTAGCCTGGTATAAAATAAATGCCCTTCATTTAGATCTCATTACAGTCACATCTGCTTCATCCAAACCATGCTTCCCATTTTCTTGTCCCCTCATCTCCAAAATGACAGCAATAATAGTGGAAAGTTTTGTATTTAAAAAGAAAAGAAAAGAAATACTTATAATGTGAATAGAAATTACACTTAAAGTCTTCTCCTGTTTGGTGTCTATGCTCTGCAAAAGATGCCCTCATTGTTCTACCGTAGTCCAGTGAGGTTCATTTGGTTTCAGTGAAGAGGTGGCTCTTCTCTTTCATGGTATCCGCCATGTGGAATGTTCACCCAATTTATTTCATTTCCATGCTCAGGAATTTTCTGAACCTTAACCTTGCCAGTAATTCTGGTGATTTCAGTGAAATGTTTTCTTGTTGTTTCATTATTTTATTAATTGGTTTTATTGTACTTTGTTCCTTTTCAGTATTGTAAATTGATTTGGGATTATTTTAAAATGAAGCATTAGAAAATTATGTTAAACAAATAAATGTCCAAATGGAACAACCTGGATCCAGGTTTAGGTGTATGTAACGAGACTGACAGAAGAAGACATCACTGTTCTCATATCTCCATGACTGCTCTTTTAGCTCTACCCCACCTCCTTACAATGATACACAAAGGCTTGGTGGATCACACTGAGCAGACTGAGCTGCGGTGTGGTCCCTGAGAAAGAATGAGACATGCCTCCAGATTAGGCGTAGGCACTTTCCTAAACCTAGATCCATCCCAGTTTAAATACTTTTATTAATGACAAATGCTCATTTTGCCCAATGCCAATAAAAAGACCACACCAAATATTATCTGATTTTGATACTCAAATTTGAATTGGCACCTCTACTTCTATCATTAAAAAGCTGGTGCAAACAGTACTTTCATGTTTTTTTATGCTACTCCATGTCCTTTTATTTCCCTGTTTAGCAGTGTTCTCAATACAGTTTTTTAAATTTTGCTGTCATTCTCCCTGGTTTCATTTGTCTATGCTTCACTTGTCTCGTTTCCTGTGACAACTCATAAGATACTATATCATGACTTAGGACATTCCATTGTGAGGTTATCAGCTCACACGGAGTCTCATAGCCAATTAGATTAAATGGCAGTGAGGGTATATTAGGCACACAGTAAAGGCAAAGTAGAAAAACACATCTGAGAAGCATAGCACTGTCACAATGAATAAGCTTACAACTTCTAAAAATCACAAGCACTTTTCAGCACCTATAAAAACAAATGCAAAATTAGGTAAATAGCTGCTGCTCAGCCCTAGCAAGTATGGATATATTTGAGAACTGAGGAAAGCCATTAATCACCTACATGAGCAAAACTGCAAAACAGAAAATAATGCTATATTAAGACAGGCATTGATTTATTTCAGATAAAATGTAAGGCCGTTTTGCTTTAGGTCTACTTTTAGTGGTCAGTAAAAAGGGAGAAAGCTCACATTTTGACTGTGCTTTGTAACTGGTATGGTAAGCACCAATGACAGGAATTTGAGCAATACAGCAAGGGAGAAAATAATGACAATTTCCCCCATCATTCCCTCACTCAAAGAATGTACCTGGAAATGGCACTGCAGCATTCTGTCTGAGGACTGAGTCCAGACAATTATGAGCATCCAAGACGTTTGAAGTGGTAGTAAAGCTTGGACTGATGGGAGGGGAGGGGACGGCACGTTACAGACAGAGATGTCTTCGATGTAAACATAAAACCATCTCATTGAAAATTAATCCAGTATTTTTTTTGGGGGGGAGGAATATTTTCCCCATCCCTTGAAACATGGAGAAACTGCTAGGTCAGATGAATTCAATTCAACTCTAGCTCTCAGCTGCAGGGGTGAAAATGTTAGCTCTCCCTGGTCAAACATGCAGGTGTCAGAAAACACGTGACACATCTAGCATTTTTCTTCCACCAGTAACTGCAGAATCTATCTGTCTGTCTATCTATCTATCTATCTATCTGCAGAGTAATTAAAATAGGGAAAATGTTTCTCCCATAAATCAGATATTTGAACAAGTACACCCCACAGAAAAGAAAGAAAAGGCTGCGGCATAATCAATACAGGAGACAGATAAATGTATCAGCTTCCCCCTGCCCTCCATTTGATTTTTTTTTAAAAAAAAAATCCCTAACTTTAAAATTACAGCTTAATTTATGGAGAAATTTATGAATGTTGGAAAATTTATATTAAAAATGAGCAGAATCAGAATTCTGAATACAATTGTGCTAGCCAAAATCAATAGGTACAGCTCCTCCCAGTGTGAAGCAGTCTATGTTGTACCTACCTATCCTGAAGCAATTAAAGAAGATGGGTCAATAGGGGGACAACAGCAGCAATTCCAATTCAGTAGACAGACATAGTTTAGTGTGCAAGGATCATAGCCATATATGTAAGAACTATTTAAGAACAAGAAGGACACTTGTGTCAGTTTTGCTTTTGCCCATGCATTTGCTTACACACACACACACACACAGATTGAGTGTGTGTGTGTGTGTGTGTGAGAGAGAGAGAGAGAGAAATTTGCCACTTTTTTGGAAGTTCTTATTTTAAAAAAGACCAAAAGAAACTATCATTCCTTCCTAATCAATACTTGCTACATCACAAAGTGGCCAAAAGGAACAAGATTTCTCCATGCATAGCAGAAATGACGAGGAAGCCAAATCCTATCACCTTGTGCCTTAGCAAAGCTTAGATTCATAACACGAGTATTCCTTAAACCTTTAAATGAACTATTTGGAGTGCGTCTGTGTTTGTCTGTCGGTCTACCTGTCTTCTGGTTTATTTTTCCACAACAATCTCAAAAATCCAGTGTGAACATCAATTACCAGGAAGCGTCTGAAGCGTTTTGTCGGCATAAAAGCTCAGGCATTTTATTTCCATAGCAGCTCTATCACTGATGCATGGCTGTTCATATGGAAACACGCACGCTAGTAAAAATGAGATCTGCTCAGCAGATATTACATCTCAACAGTCAAAAGAAACACTGATTCCAGTACAGGTTTTAGTTTGATTTCTTTAAAGGATCAGGTCCCTTTCCTTTGTTATTATAAAGAATTGCTCACCCAATCAGTGTGATTAATCCACAAAGAAGACATTTATCTGTTGCTTAACTGTGTTGAGTTCCTACTTGCTTGCCAGAAATCCATTAACATCACATCACAGATGAAAAGGAATTAATTTACAAACGATTTAAAAACTAGGTAGGACTTTTGTATCTGAACTAATGATACATAAAATCATTTGCAGCCATTAGTCTATAAGGGTAAGTGCTCTCAGAGCTTTTATTTCCATGCTCAGCATAGCTCTGTTGATTTAAATTCTACTTGGTGACTTGTGATGGATTTACAGAAGCTACTGAGGTCCTGCCAGATTTTCAAGTTTACATTGGTATATACAACTGCAAGTGTCACAATATGAAATAACAACTGAAGTCTTTTTTTCTATTATTTTGTAGGAGGGGAGGGGGGAATCCTGAAAGAAAAGCAAAAATGTTTCTCTTGGTTCCTTGGGTAAAAAGATTTAATGTTCTTCAGGCACTTTCTCATTTATATTCCTCATGCGATAAAAGCAGTGTATTTTTTTTTAACACAAGTAGGTATAAGATAATATTTGCAGGAAGTCTTGCAAATCTTATAAATCTCAGGAGAAGAAGAGGTAGAGGACATGTCACATATTGGCCTATTTTAGTAGGCAGATGTCATCACCTGAGTGCATTTCACCAGCTGTCAGGGCATAGTCCGTTTTGACTGGACACTCTTGTTAAAAAAAAAAAAAATCAGCTTAAAATATCTTAATCAGCAGTTCTGTATTTTTTCTGAAGCTTTGCTTGACAGGTATAGAAGCAGGACTTTGTAACATCAAGCATATCTACATGAATCCTAGGAGAGGGAGAGAGAGCTACATAAAGGCATGGAGCCTTTGAGTTTCAGGTGGTGATGGAAGGATTCCAGTAACAGTCATTCCTGATTTATGTGGCAGAGCTGAGAGCGGAGTCTGGCCTAGTTGGTGAGATAGCTGAAGGGATGAGAAGCTGATAATAGAATTCAGAATCTTACACTTCTGGATCGTCATCTTAAATCCAACCAGAGGATCAGGGGTGCATTTTAAGAAAAAAGGCAACCTTGAAAAGTTTTCTATATCCTCTTTGGCTGTCTATGGGCAAAGTATTAGACCTCTCAACTTATTTCCTAGGACAGAAACATTCCAAATTAAAATTATATCACAGTGTAACTTCAGATTCTGCCTACTCCATGATTATGTTATACCTTCAGTGGCATTTTATACAGTTATATGAGCAAAAGAAAAAAGAAAAAAGTAGAGAGTGAGAGGCTTATAACCTACAATAGAAGGTGAGATATAAGAACAGGCTAGTATAGAAAGACAGACAGAGAGAAGTATAACCCCTAGACAAGATATATGAAGAAATGCAAATGCACACACTTAGGGTTTCTTTCCAGGGTGGGGAGAAAAAAAACATTTATGCTAAATAGACACACTGAAAAGACAGGATTTCAGGTGAATTTGAGTGAATTAAAAGGCACCAGGTAGGCAATCTAAGGGGGAGTTCCTGGGAAGACAGGAAAGGATCATTAGGATGGGAAGCATTTATTTGACAGCTGATGGTAGCAGCTGATAGATGGGAATATACAGGCATGAATTCTGCAGCATCAACACAAAGTAGTTGAACAGTCTAATCCAGGGTGGGGAAGTTGTGGCCTGTGGTTCACATGTGTCTCCACACTCCCAACACTAAACGTGATGCAAAGCAATAGAATTTTGGCAGAACAGTAGTGATGGCTAAATAAATAAATAATAAAAAATAAAAATAAAAAAATAAAAGGCATGGCTTGTTTTAAAATAAAATTACAGTCCTTGAATGTACCCGGAATCTCTGCCTTAAAGTAGTTTTCACAGTAGTATTTTTTAGGCCAGCAGCCATGTTAGTCTCTTGCAGCAAAACCAAGAAACTGTCTTGTAGCAAAGGGAAGACTGACAAGTTTTATTTGGCATAAGTGCTCATTTACACTTTTCTTGTTTTCACAGGAAATCATATCTTATCACCGTCACCCTGACATACCCTCCAATATTTTACAAATGAAAGCCAGGACACATGTAGCTGAAAAACATCAGAGTGTAGTCATGATGGCAGAAGTTATTCATGAACAAGACCACATAAGCTGGGACAGGTTGCAAGAGTTTGCTTTTGTTTGAGCCTACTGAGAAGAGGAAGAGTCCACTCCTTCTCCCTCTTTCCTAATTGAATGCAAGCTACTTTTACACTTAGAACTCAGTAGGCACCAGATGAAATAAACTGAAGATTTTAGTATTTTAGTGTCAGTGGGAAGGGACTGTGGGAAAGTGGGAGGAGGAGAAGGAAACTGGGACCTTTTAAAGTAGCTAAAACGTTGGGATGACAGGATTGTTACTGTCCCTGATAAACTGGGACAGTGGAAAGGTATGTCATGATAGTAGTACCAGGGTGCAGTGTCCACTGCCAGGAGGCATTAAATGTGCCACCCACCCTAGAAGTTTCTCACCACTATTGTGAGATGCTCACTTGCAATGGATATTTTGAAAACCAAGATAAAGAGAAGAAAAACAGAAGGTCTGAACATGCGCTGTCAGCGTGGGTACTATCTGTGCCACTACACCTGCTGATTCTGGGTTTATTTGCTTCTCCCTTCATCATATATAACTCTCTGACTGGTCATAGGGGTAGAGCAAGGTTGAAAAACTCTAGACTTTTGGCACAAAGGTCTAGACCTATCTGCACTGCCTTTTTTTTCCTTCACCATGTTCTGCCTGTTACACAGGGATGCTGTTGGTTTATAACCCATTACACAGTTGTCCTAAAGCTCATAATGGCTGCCACCCATTCCCTGTCTTTTCATTTACCACTGCCCCCCAAGCTTCACAACTTACCCATTTCCACTCAGCTTCCTTTGATTTTGAACAAATTATACTGGAACCATTAATAAATACATTTTCCAAAGTAAGGTGTTAAAGATGAATGTAGCATGCTAGTCGTTAAGTGCTACTAAGAAAAAGTTGCACAAGTGACAATTGCTAGCACAGAAAGGAGCCACCATAGTGGAGCAGGCAACGCCTCAGGTTCCAGTGCCCATTTGATTCCTGCAGTTCAAAGAAGTACACAAAAAGCTTCCTACATGCCCACGTCAACTCACACACATCTTTATTTCAGATCCACTGCATGTATATTGTGTGGGCAGGGGCAAAGACACTGTAAAGCAAGACACAGATCATGGATTTAGAAGAAAAAGACCACAACTTTATTGGTTACAGACAATGCAATGGGTTGGTGCACGCATGGGTCTGGATCCTGGCATCAATCAACCCACCTGTTGACCAATGAGCCAAGCTTCTGGCCCAGAGTCAGAATCCCAAGGAACACCAGGGCATAGCCCACTGACCAGGAACCTCCTGTCACCAGGGGGTGCATGAAACGCGTGACTTCCCAAGCTGGATATGCCCACAACCACCTTGCACCTCCAACCTGGATCCAAGACTCATGTGACCACCCCAAAGTTGTGACGAACAATACAGAATATATTGCAGCAAACAAAATAGAGTGTGGGTGGGTGGGGAGCTGCTGGAACATGAAAGAGGCATGCCCAAGAAGGCAGGGAGATAAATGCCCCCTGCCCAACCTGAGTGAAGCCTGTGTGTTCCTACTCAGGCCAGGCCATGGCAGCCATGGAGAATGAAATCAAGGCAGGCTCAATCGCATTGGCTGCCGAATGCTTGAGCATCTGGGCACCCAGAGATGGAGCCTGAACCCAGAAGTGGCTTTTCCCGAGCCCAGATGGGCTGGAAGAGCGGCTGGCTGATCGCTTCCACCCCACCATGCAAATGGCGCCACAAGGCGAGGCAGATAAGTCGCGCAGCACACTTTTGGGCTTAAAATTGTAATTATAGGACTCCCTTAACTCTCATTGCTTTTATTATGATAAAGGTTTTATTAGTCTAATAACAGAAGTAAACAATGGAGGTGATCCAATTAACTTGCTTTTCTATATCCATGCCCAATGCAGTGCTGAAAAAATACAACAAAAACTAAAGCAAAAAACAAAAACAAAAAAAATTAAAAAGCAGAAGGCTAGCACAACAAGCAGTTACATATGATAAGGAATAAGAAAAAGCTCAACAGTAGATGAAATGGTGGGGAAAGATAAATAAAGGCATAGCAGCCATGAAACACAGGCCTCCTCCTCAAAAAAAAAAAAAAAACCTTTTGAAAATGAAATAAAAAAATTTGCAACACAATATTGCAGTAAATAGTGTGCCTGTTCTGAGATTCCAGACTGCCACACCCTCTACCAGAATACTGAATTCTATACTGTCCTATTTTCTTCTTCTTCTCCTGTCAACCGTCAGGACTTTTTCCTCACAACCATGCTCAGACCATTTCCACACTAGACTGTTATAGTGCTATTATTCCACTTTCAACATCCTATGGAATCCTGGGGTTTGCGGTTCTGGGAGGGACTGGCTGGCCCCTGCCGAAACCGCAAACCCCAGGATTCCACAGGATGTTGAAAGTGGAATAATAGCGCTGCAACAGTCTAGTGCGGAAATGCCTTTAGTCTTCACTGTGTTGTTTTGGAGCTTTCCCCATTTCAGATTTTTTTTCCCCAAAAAACAATGAGATATTCCGGTCTTTTTTTGTGTGTATGTGCCTTCAAGTTGCCTATTGGTTTATGGTGACCTCCCTGAATTTCATAGGGTTTTCTTTGCCACAAATACTCAGAGGTGGTTTGCCAGTTCTTTTCTCTGAAATATAGCCTGCTTGAACTTTAACTGAAACACCATGCCCATATATAGGCAATAATAGCTTTAGAAATTGATAAAACATGCCACATTTTGCTGCCAGTGAAAAAGCATGCTATTGTTGCTCATTACGTATTATTAATCAGAGAAGAGAGTACTATCATCTGAACAAGACTCCTATCTACTCAATTCATGTAGAATAGCTGACTCCTATTGCTTCACTATCAAGTGCCCTTGGTCTATTTAGAATAAGCACATTGTCACTGTTTGATATACTTTAACTAATCATTCTGTAATGAACACTGATAATGCATTTTAGGATTATTTATTAAAGTAGATGTTGTAAAGCATGCCATAATTTATTATTTAAACAAGATCACAATATTCTCATTTTTGGTTGACTTCAGTTTGTATTCACCCTTCTTCAAGGACATGTTGACCAAGAAGATGGTGATCCTTAATACACTGGGGAGAAAACACTCGTTATCAATTCATTTGCCCTTGAACACAGAAATGGGGCCGAAGGATGTGCAGAGGATTCTGAAAAAGTAGAAAATGGGCAAACAGGAAGAGAAAAATATGCTGCTATTAGTATGGATGTTGCAACAGTTTATGCTACAATAAATTAGCAAAAAGTTTAGATGGTGAAGGTTTTGGTGGTTGGGCTGTTTTTTGTTTGTTTGTTTTTTGTGTGTATGCTTGTGTTTTCCCTTTCGATAATCTTGCCTGCAGCAGTGGAAAATGGGTGAGAGTAGATACTACCATGTATCATTATAGAATATGGAGTACTAATAAAGTATTCTTATTCTGACAAACTCTTCATCATTCCCACTATTACACAGATTGTGTAAATGCCCTCTCAGAAATGTCCAGAGCCCTTTCAATTTTTAAAAGAAATCCTTGGAAATTCTTACAGCTGTTTTGCCCCAGCAATATACTCTGGATTTGCCCCAGATGAAGTAAAGGTACAGTTCAGGGGTAGCCTATATTTCTTCACAGTCTTATCAGGTCTGATACTAAGCACTCTATGTATTTTTGCTACCTTTGCTTCAGCCCTGCCTTCAACATTTGTTAACTTTAACTCTTCTTCTTTTACAGTCTACAACGAGGAAGCTCTGGGGCAGGTTAGCTTTGAGCTTGGCCCTCTTGGCACACAACCCAGGCGCTCTGGGCACCTGGATGAAAACTGTTCTAAGCTGATGTCTGTTGAAGTGATATTTGTACACCTCTTTAATTCTCTTTGTCCCCTCCCAAAACAATTCTATACATGTTTGGGCACTAAGCCCAAACATCAACTTTTGTCAGCAGAAGGTGCCTTTATTTTGAGATTACATCGGGTATTATATATGATACCACCACTACCAACAACAAAAACAACAGAATAAATGTTTTGTGCAGTGGTTAAATGCCAGTACTGTAGCCACAATGCTGTGAGTTCGATCCTGCAGGGCTCCAAGTTGACTCAGCCTTCCATCCTTCCATAGGTTGGTAAAATGAGTACCTAGCTTGTTGGGGGCAATTAGCTAAACACACTGTAAACTGCTTAGGGAGTGCTTTGCACTGATAAGCGGTATAGGAATGTAACTGCTATTGCTATCGCTGTTTTAAAGAATGCACTCTTACTGGAGTGCACCAAAAGCACGGCTTGTATAAGGCTTTATTTGTCTTAGCACTGGTCCTGCTTTGAAGTAATTAGAATAAATGGGTTTTTCTTGTTGTTTTTATGATGTTTCCATAAATGGGTTCATTTTAAAAAAAAATCCATAAAACATTAAATATCATAATTGCAAATGTACTTCCTAATCTATAAAATTAACAGCAACGCCTTTCCTCTCCATTTTAATAAAGAACTCTTATTTTTTTCAAGCGTTATTAAGATCCTCACAAACATTTTATTGCCAGGGCAATACGCTATTGCTTCTAATTGCAAAGGCATCAACCAAGGGTTAATAGAATTGTTCTACAGAAAGTTGAAATATTAAAGGGTTTT
Organism: Cyclura pinguis; assembly: GCA_030412105.1. NCBI lineage: Eukaryota > Metazoa > Chordata > Lepidosauria > Squamata > Iguanidae > Cyclura > Cyclura pinguis. Next base: position 241,363,494 of record CM059599.1, on the reverse strand, counting down.
GTAACAAGCCTTTTGTCACACTTCTGGCAAGGTCATAAATGATTGCTCTTTGGTGGGGAGGGAGTGGTGTATTCACTTGTTTAAGAGGCTAATGGCAAAGTAAAAATCCTTCCCTTTCATGTACACATTAATTGTATCCTTTTGGCTGTTCACAATCACATCAATGCACCTTGCTTTGCATTTTAAGGCTTGTGAAAGGTTTATACGGAACCTGATGCATCCTCTCATTTATTGCACACACTGCCTCAATTATCCCCTTTCCACATATTGAAAGCAAAGATTCTCACCGCTGGCTACGTGCCACTATCAACATGCACTAATTTGGCAGAAAAATGAAAAGTTTTCTTGAAAAACAACTCCAAAAGAAGAAGGTAAAAAGAAAAGACCTGCTAAAATGCTGGCAAATTATGTCTGCGTTGCTAACGCCTCCAAAGAAAAGGCCACATTTCAAAAGATGAACTGCATGTTACTGCCTTAAATTTACAAGGACTTGGTCTCATTCTATTAATTGTGTGTGTGGTGAGGAGAAGGGTTTGTACTCGCTCCTGCAGAATAACAGAATCTGTTGCTCTACACATTACGTTAGCAAGAGACAAAAAGTGTTTTTTTTCCCTCCACGTTAAGTGTTCTAATGTCATGTAAGACAAGCATCTTGTTCAGTACAAGTGCACTGTTTACGTAAGTGGTGGATTTCTGTGGAGTTACAATGGAGCATTCACAATACTCAGTTGCTACATCCAGTTCTAACCAAAATTAATGGAACACACAGGTTGTAATTTTGAGGAGGAGGCACTTCCATTTATCTTTGTGTTTCATGGTTTAGTATTCATCACTCTGTGTTTTTGCATTTCTACGCTAGCCTATGAATGGATGGAACGCCATTATTCACATCTGAAAGCAACATTGTCACATTGGCTCAAGGCCATCTCACATGCATTCCTATCGAGTTGTGCTGCTTTTCTAGTAAACCTGATCCAGGACCACATGATTGAGGATGATTGAGGCTGGAGATTTTTTTTTTTTAACCAAATACACCTTCTGCTTCCCATAAGCCAGTCCTTAGTTCACTGTGAAAGCAGCAAAGATAAGGAGTCTTTCAGCTAGTCTGCACTGAAGCCGTATAGGGCATTACAGGTCATGAGCAACTCTTTGAATTCTACCTGCAAGTGGAAATTAAGAATATGACAAGAGGGTTTTCATTTTTAAAACTATAGAAGAGAACTATTTTATAAGATCCAAGAAGATTAAATTTGGAAGTAATAGAGAAGGCCTTCCCTTCCTTCTTAAGTCCTATGTGAGGATGCAGAGAGAGGTCTGCAGCTCAGAAGACTGCATTATTTGATACACAAAAGTGCACTCTGAGGGAGCATCGTCTGTGGTGATATGACAGTTCTCTGAGTCGTCACACTAGTTTCTTCTATTATACACTCCTACCTAACATTTGTAGGTTTAATCTTGTGCTTTTAACCTGTAGAGCTGATCTCAAAGATGGAACATACTGGCCTACCAAAAATTGTTCCTGTGTCAGAGATCTTATTAACTATTTTGATGTCATTGAATACTACTTTCTTCTAAGAGATGCTATGTGCGTTAAAATATATGGGAAAAGAAACACACAGCTGATAGATCTTCTGTATATGTGTGTGCGGTATTCCTTGTGAAACAGCTGAATCAAAGATCACATAATGAAATCCATGAGCTTCAACTACGTAGACAGCACAAAGATTTCTCCTCAGGGATATATGCAACCACTTACTTTATTATTACACAAGTAACATGAAGAGTTCAAACTCCCAAAGGCCACTCCCCATTTTAAAATATAGCGCTAAAAAAAAGAACACGTGAATGAAGTAAACATATACAGATAGACTCATCACAGAACCAAGATTACCTGTAAGTATAACTTGGAAGAGTTCCTTTTTTGTACTACAGCTCCCAGAATCCCCAGCTACCAATGCTCTTGCCATGGTGACTGAGGGATTCTAGGAAGTGTGATCCAAGTTTCAGACATTCCTGACAGACAAAACTAGATTAGCTATGTAATATATGAAATAAACCAGAAAGAGTACTTTAAAAATAAAACAAGTGGCCTGAAATAAGAATATAGTCAACTGTGTCACCAGCATGGAGGATTTGTTTCTTAAACAATGGAACAATTTTATATCTGTATTTTATTTTTTATTCCTTGCAGGAATATTTGCCTCATCATAATTACTTGCCGGGAGCTTTGTAGTACTGAATGACTATAAATGATATTATAGCTATGTGACACAGGGTCAACTCATTTTGTATCATTGAGGGAAGGGGTTCAGAATTCTGATCTAACAAACGAAAATTTCAAACATGTGCCTATGGCTGTAGAAGTATAAATATAGAATGTTCTCGGAGTCAGAAGCTCCAAGGGAAGAAATTTAAACTTTCTTAGGCTTTTTGTACCTCTTAGTATCTCATACTTTGTGCTATTTGATGGTATACATGACTAGATTTAATACTCAATCATTTTGCCCGAATCCAATTTGACTGCCTAACAGGGTTTAATTTACATGATGATACAATTTCTCACACCAGAAAGCATAGTAACCCTTCTTCTTCATAGGTTAATGGTGATCTAGCTTAAAGCCTAAAAGATAATTACAAGGAATGTGCTTCAGGTGACAAAGTACTTTTGACAATCCCAGGCTGTTGATATCTTTTTAATTATAGCTCTCTTCACTGTAGGAAACCGTGAGCCTTCCCCCGAACAGTTTCAAGAAATTGCTGTTTTGTTTTATTTTATTTATTTATAGATAGATAGGTAGATAGATACAGATATATTATTTTTATCAAATTGCACTGTGTAGTAATCAATACTTCCAACTGATGTGCACCCCCAGGTTCCCTTTGGTTCTTTCTCCCTTCCTTTTATTTCAAGGTTAAGATTAAGCTCTGGATTAATTTTTTTCTCTCCTTCACTTGTAAAATGAAAGGGAGGGGTGGAAGCATCAAGCACAGAATACAAACATTTATTGACTTGCTTCTTGTCTTTGTACTTAGTTGATATTTTGTGACATTTAAAAAACGGAAACTTTGCAAGGTATTTAGGAAAGAACCCTAGTAAGAGAGAAGGTCAGGAACCAAAGAAATCACTGAGGGATGGAGTTGAAATTACTACCTATAATCAGGGGTGGGGGAGGTACAGAAAAGGACTTTGTGCTTTTAAATATTAAAGGTTCATTTATTTTTTCTGTTTGTTATTTAAAATACGTGTGTGTGTGTGTGTGTGTGTGTGTAAGTGTGTACCTCCAAGCCTACAGATCTACCCACAATCTCCTTCCCACAATGTACAGCAGGACTGAGAGTTGTGTGACCCTCTAGATGTTGTTGAAGTTGCTGGGAGCTCAGTCCAAGAGACGTCCCCTTTGATCTAGGTACTAATATTGCAATCACAGACATTTTTAATACATTAGTGTTCACTCTGGTCATACAAATTCTCATAACATATCATGTTATGGATCCTTTCCTTGGGAACTTTATTTATATGTATTTTATATGTATTATCCACCCTATAGCCAAAGCTTTCCGGTTGATCTCCAAAAGAAACATTAAAATAATAAAATATGTAATACAACAAAATTTGAAACTGAAAACAAACTAAAAATATTCACAGAATATAAAATAAAGTAATAGCTAGGGATTGTAACTGTGGAAGTATCTAAAAAGGTAAACAGTTGGTGCTGAAAAGACCAGAATCTGAGGAAAGGATTCCAAAACTAAGGCACCACCACCAAAGAGGCTTTTCCATCGCTCTCTCACTGGCCATTTCCGCATGCGGAGAGGGAATCGCTCCCTGCTGCTACTCACCGGATCTTCTGGCGGTCCGGTCCGGTCCAGGGTGAAGTGGAGCAGTGCATGGTTGTAGATGCGCACTGCTCTGGCATCCAAAATGGCGGTTTCCGGTTGGTCGTGGGTCTCGACCAACCGCTGAAGCTCGCCAGCCTAAAGCCCGCCCTCCGCAGGTCGCAGGCTCGCATTGGTGTGAGCCTGTGAATCTGCATCGGAGAGCAGGCACGCAATGGTGTGCGCCGGCATTTTGAAAGACCGGAAAAATCAGGTCTTTCAAAAACACGCTGCAGGACCACTTGGGGTCGTTCTGGAGTGGACTGAGGTATGGATCTATGGTAAGTAGTCCGGACCCAGTCTGCTCCAAGGTGCAGACGTCCTCCGTGGAGGACGCACTGCACCGTTTTACTTACCCCGTGCGGAAATGGCCACTATCTGCCCTCCACACAACACTGAGAGATTATTCTTGAAATATGATCTTATGATCTAGGTAGCATTATTCAGGAGGAGAGGCTCCATCAGATCACTTCTTAGGAATTTAAAGACTAAATGCCTGCACTTTGAATTGGGCCTAAAACAGACTAGTAGCTAGATTGGAATATTGCATAGAAAACTGCTTTTTCTGCATAGAAAATTATTTTTTCTGCAGAAAATGTTGCTTTCTATGAAAAACAAACAAAAAACCCACTCAAGCACATTTTTTTCACAGAAGAAGCCCTGAACTGTCTTACAAAACTGAACAGTTTTCTATGACTTTCTCATATAGAGAGAAGAAATAGTAAAATTATATGTTCTCCCCTGTGAGAATGAAATATGTGATTGAAATTTGTGAAGATTGACATCTTCAATGTACATATACAGAGGAACAAAACGGTGAAACGTATTGCTAATAACATTCTCTGTCCTTCAGTTGTACAGGTAGTGTGCTAGAATCAGTTCTTTGGGAACTGCCAGTATTGCACATTTGTTAGGATCCCACCCTGTCACACCAAATGTAAGTATTTTCAATTTAAAGAAGTTCAAGTAAAACCAACCTCAGAAGTTCACCAAATACAAAATAGGCAATCTTTTAATTAAGAATGTACTTTACATTTCAATGTTCTCTATTAGATGACCTTTGATTTTTATCACAGGATATTTATTCTTGTTAAGCTCTGGCAAGGAAAAAAGGGATTATTGTACTGCAAAATCATTTTGCACCTAGAACATTCAATCCTTCCATAAAACAGAATATTTTTCACAATGTGATTTTCATATGGAGACTACAATAAATGCCAATTGATCCTCTTATCCTCTTTTATAATTACTTTGGGAGATAAGTCACCATTTCTTGTTTTAGGTTTAATAGAAATGGAATATAACTGGAATTTTGAAAAGGAGCCTTTAGCTTAACCACAACTGGATCTGGACATGAATTTTGCCTTACCTAATATATCTGAAGTTTAACAGAGTAGAAAAGAAAAGGACCACTGGTCAAATTTCCTGAGTAATTCCTAACCTTTCATGAAAACTATTTAAGGTATGTGATATATCACTGATCTGAACATATGCTTACAGCTGTCTCACTTCTCCACCAAAGCAGTAAGCTGGGCCTAACATCAGCTTTCTGCTTCTGCAACCTAGACATTTCTTGATAACCATTATCAGTCTTCACTTATTCTTAGCCCCAGCCTGCATTAATGATGTTCTCTCTCCCACCCACACTCCATCCATTTACAGCTATGATCTGCTTGGCAAGCAGCCTGGAAGATTTCAGAATACAATATAAAGTAATTCACATTACACAAGTGTGTGTGTGTGTGTGTGTGTGTGTGAGAGAGAGAGAGAGAGAGAGAGAGAGAGAGAGAGAGATGTCTGTAGGTAGAACTGCTTTGCAATTAACTGGAATAAATATCTCTGAACAGAAACCTCAACCAAACTGAAATTCACCTTCAGGGTGGTGCCTTCCTTTGAAGTGGAATGCATCTCCTTCTATACTTAACTCTTTTTATGGTGGGATGGGAGTGTGGAAGCACCAATGTTCACTGGATTACATATATACACAGCATTTTCATATTCATGTTATCACTGTTATATATTTACCATAGCCTCAAACTGTCTCAATTTAGCAGAGACAGTCCCAATCAATCCTCTGTTGTCTCACTTCTTAGGTGTTTTCAAAATGCTCTAGTGTCTTTCTTCTCCTACCATTTTCCTCCTTTATGCTCAGCTTATTTCAATTACTGCAAATTGAGTTCAAAGTGCAAAAGCAGTTTGCACTCACTTTACTCAGCAGGGGAAAAGGAGAAGAAGGGGTGGGATCTGGGCATTTCCTTTAGGCTGAGGCAAATACAAACTGCTGCAGCCTTTTCTAGCTTGTGTGCTCTTCCTCATTAATAACCTTTATCATCTTGATCAAATTCTAGCATTGCTTGGCTACATGTGTCCCCATTTTTCATCTAAGAAATATTGGAGGGTATGCCCACAGAACTGATAGCATAAATGGCTTTTTATTCCTACCCCATTCTGATGGGGTTCTTGAAGCTCAGTTCCTAACAATTCATTGCCCCATGAGCAGCGAGGTGATTTTCAGGACCTTTTCAAGTACGATAGAGATGGTGGCTTAAAGTTGCAGATTTTGCCCAATTTGCAAACTTGATGTGGATTTTTAAAAGACAGATCAATTTGAGATATTTTTTTTTGAAAGACTGGAGACTGGTTATTAGTAGTAGTAATTCTACCTAGTTGAATGTATTTATATTTCTTGTGGTAGAATGAGATATAGGATATTAATTTATTCTTCCTTATCATTACAGTTGCTATAAGAGCAGTCGGAGTTCTTTTGTATAACAGTCAGTGTAGAGTAGTGTACTATAGTTAGGTTGTGTTCAATGTAAGAGATGAGTCGTTTCATAATTGGTTGTGTTATTACATGCGTTTTTGTTTGGCTCTAGTCTGATTTAGTTTAGTTTAGTTTTAGTCTTAGTTATACATGTGTAACGGTTGCTTGTGTGTGGTGTACTACTTTTCCTCTGTTCTTTTTTTCCTCCAGTGGTTATGGATTGGTTTGTTTGTATCTTCTGTTAAGACCAATAAACATTAGATTTTTTTTTTAAAGAATGATTGAGGTGGTAGCCAAAACTAATAAGATTCCAAATATACACTCCGACATAATCAGCAGCAAAGCAGGAGCTTGGTATGCCCTTCTCAAACTATATGTTTTTGTGTTGGCATCCCTAACAGTATTGCTGTTCCATGCAACTGCTTCAATTGTTCATGCACTCCTTGATGTGTCTCCATGCAATATGCCAGTTAGGTGTGGTATTGATTTGTCTGATCAACATTATACGCCAATGCAATGGTTGTTGCAGTTGTAGGGTTGGTGACTGTGATGGAGGAAGTGTTGCTTGCTGCTACGGCAACTTATGGAAAAGTTTGTTCATGTTCTAATGCAACGGACAACATGATACATATTGTCCGTCCACGTCATAGATAGGAATCATCTGACCCTTCAGGTGTTGGTGGACTGCAAATACCAACAGCTCTAACCAGCAGAGCCAATGGTGAGGAATACAGGGACTGGTATTTCAACTACATCTGGAGTATGACATAATTACCACCTTGTTCAAAGTAATGTCCTGTCTATCACTAGAGTCATAACATGTAACCAGCTGGTTCTCAACATCAGCAATTTCTTTGACACTCCAAACAGTTCAAATAACTCAAGCACATGCAGACATTCATAGTACAGTATACCTTCACCACCCTGAATTAGGTTAGGCTGAGAGATGGAGACCAGCTCAAGGGCACTCAAGGTATGACAATGCTATGAATCCATGTCATCATGATCTGAATCCAATACTCTATCCCCTGAGCAAACCTGGTGCCCTATCAATTTAATCTTGAAGCATGCATGAAAGCTGCCAGTGTTTCCTTACCCTGCTCTGAGGGCAACTTTCCCCATTGTCAAAGGTGGTGAAGTAAAATAGCTAGAGTGTCAAATATTCCTTTAAAAAAAAAACTCTCTCAAAGAATTGTGACTAGAGTTTCCTGTTAATCACTTCATATTTCTTGTCACTTACTCCTAATGGCTGGGTCTCCCAGAGCTTACATATTTCAATGGAACTTCAGTCATCCTTACGCACTGGGGGACCTAAAAATACTTCTCTCTTTCTCAGCAGTGTACTTCACCATGTCTATTCCTGTCCCCTGGTAAATTGAAGCTCAGGATTTCATCAAACTGTTCCCATTTTGTGACAATTCATTTGATACGTGATCTTACTCCAGGTCCTCTTCAAAAATTCATCTGAGAGTATACTTGTAAGCTCTCAGATTGAAATCCCTCTTTTGCTAGAGACAAAGGACTGTCCTTGCCCAGCTGCAAAACATTTTCTCGATTTCATGGCAGGCAGTGGTGTATCTTTGGGAAATTAGTTAGAGCAAGCTCAATAGGCACTTGAATACCAGTGAAGGGAAGCAATTAATCGCAACAGTTGGATTAAGTTTCTGACTGCGGTGTTACTTTCATTTAGCTATACTAACTCCATATGAGATTCCCAGAAAAAGAGCTTGAGCTGCCTTAACTGCATTTAACCAAAAGAACTCCAAAATTTAATCATTTATTCAAGTGCCAGCTGCAAGTTAAGATTAAATACACAGCACGGTGTTTGGGCTCAGAATGGGTGGAGAGAGAAGGCAAATCAACTGGACCCAAAATTGGTAAAAAAAAAACCGCTCAAATTGCTTGCCACCAAGTTCTCCCCTTGCTTTTAATAAAGAGTAAGGAGGCTGCTGTTTGTGGCATTTTGATTAGCCAAGGATTCAGGTTGTATGTACAGTCTGAGGATGCATTTGTATGCCATATGTCCATTCTGAGGATGGTTTGTTTTGCAGCAGCAATCAGTAGTACACCAGCCACCTCCTCCATTTGCTGAACCAGCAGGTCTTAAGGTTGGGCTGTTATTGAACCATTTTGGACCTGGAAGAGGGGGAGCAGCAGTCTTGCCTCCTCTCTGTACTTCACAAACTGCAGTGCCTGCAATCCATAAATCATGAATCTGACTCATACGCTAAACCTCAGTGAATGTTCTGTAAGGCTATGCAATAGTCAGTGGTTGTCAACATACATTTCTTCCATTTGTGCATTTGTGTTTTGTCCCCGATAACCAAAAGCTTCAGTCCTATTGTATATATCGCTGGCAGAGTGATTTTTAAGGTTTTTTCCAGGACTGTGCCACACTTTCAAAAGATCAGCATATTTAATGATAATTCACTGCACTTCCTTCCTTCCTAATCAGTGACAAAGTTGCACATGAAGATCAAGCCACAGTTGTTGAGGTAGTCAAATGGAGCCAGATATCAGATATAAAATCTCAGGACAAGTTAGCACTACTGTGGCACCAAGAACCTGCATAGAACTTTCTATACAGTATCCCAACCACACAATTCTATGGAAGTTTATCCAGATGTAAGCCTTAATATATTTACTGAGTTTTACTTTTGGCATATTTTCACAGTATTGTCACCTAAGGTGCCTTAGGTATCAATCCATTCTGCTGATCATGACACAGTGGCAGAGCTTGGAGGATGTGCAGGGGGGATGGAAGGGGGAGGGGCTATAGTGCAAGGGGCGTGGCTGCAGCGCATGGAGGCATGGCTGCAGCATGTGGGGCATGGCCAGGGTGTGTGGGGGTGTGACCAGAGTGCGTGGGGCCATGGCTACAGGCCAGGATGCCCAAAAAACATTGCCACTCGAGGCAAATCACCCCCCCGTCACTACGCGACTGTCATGACAACAATGATCATCATCGTCATCGCCATCACTGCTCTTCTAGTGAAGCAATAACCAGTTAGTTCTGCTGCACTTGTCCAAAAGAGGATTCTCCTAAATTTTCATGGCATTCCACCATACAGTCAGCCCTTCATATCTGTGGATTCTGTATCCACAGATTCAACCAACCATGGCTTGAAAATATTGAAAAAACCTCCAAAAACAATCCTTGATTTTGCCATTTTATATAAATGATGCTATTGTACATAATAGGACTTGAGCATTCATGAGTTTTGGTATCCATGGGGCACGGGGTAGGTCTTAGAATCAAACCCTAACAGTGAGGGCCCGCTGTACTTATGCAACACATTATTAGCTGCTGCTTCTTTTTCTTTTTTTTTTAAAGGATGTGAGCAACTGAGATGAACAATTTTTTACTTTCTCCCAATTTTAGTGTTTTAAACCTCAATATCAATGGATTAAGAAATTTCTGAGTCTTCTAAGCAATTTTATACATATATGTGTGTGTGTGTGTGTATATGTCTGTATGAATATGTACACACACACACACACACACATAGGAAAGAACAAGTAAAATTTTTAGCCTTTTCCATTTGCCAAATTGAGAGGACACAGCTATTCCCAGGATAGGAATATCATGCTGCACCTGCCTATCACACAGCTCTTAAAACTGAGGCACTTGTCAAAAACAAGAAGAAAAAAAGTAACAACCCTAATTGAGTATCATAAACATGGTTGAATGCACAAGAATCCAGAGCTAGGCTTTTAAAAGCTAAACATTCTAAACTCTCTTGGGTACATCTGACAGTTTAGCTATAACCTACATTTGATTAATTTTAAAATCTCAAGTTCTTTCTGATAAATTTGGAAATGTCTTACTAAAACATGAATCAGACAAAATTCTCAGTTTCTCACTGATGGATAATGAACAGAGGAGGCAAATAGTATATTAGTGGAAGTGGGGAGTAACAGCAGAGGGTCTAAAAATTCGTCATACGCATGCCCGAACCAAAACTAGACTTACTGCTCGTGCCTATTTTTTTGATGATTTGTCTCAGATCTTTCATTTTCAGGACTAAGCTGGGGATGATTTTTGAAAAGTTTTTGCCACACATGAAGGCCTGCAGGAATGGCGCTTACAAGTTTGGGGTAATTTTTCTCCTCCCCCTCCATTTTGATACAGACTTCTTGATGGATTGAGGTATTTGATGTCTATTAAGACGAAGAGACATTCTTTTCATCTACACAATATTTTGGCAGTGGTGGAAAACAGCACAAATATTGTTCCAAACTTAACCTAAACCCAAGTTAGACACTAAGGCAAAGATTACCACGCAGTACAAAACAATCCCTCTGCCAAACTGATTCAAGCAGCCAACGGCAACTCTCAGGAACCCTGATCGCATTTAAGTTATTTGGGGTGGCAAATACAGTGCTCACGCTGACTTGGAATTATGAGGTTTGTAGTTTAATGTGTGTAGAAGAGTTAGTGAGGTCTACTTTAAACTTTGCACTTTTATTGAAAAGTATTAAAAATGGCATATGTCAGAAACAGAAAAGTTAAGTGCAGCTCTCTATTCAGCATTATCTCCAGTATTTTTTAAGCCAGAGGAGTTATGATAGCCATAATGAAGACAACAGTAAAGCAGGCCTTCAGTATCTCACAGAGATAATTGTTCTCATTGTCAACAACAATGGGGGGGGGGGTCTCAAAAACATTACTGTGTAAATTGGGCATATTGAAAAGCATGTCTCTCAGCTTATATTTCCATTTAAGTTAAAATTACAGTGGGAAGCATATAAATGCAAATTATGGGCACTGAAAAAAAATGAAGGTAACTATCATTTAAAAGCATCTCATAAAAAAGATGCTTCCAAAGAAATCTTGTGAACTGTACTAGAGGTTCATGACAAGTACATAGACTGTGTTGAGTTCTGATACTCATTATTATAAGCCATTTTATATTGATTTCTCATACCACAGGCATAATGTACTAAACAGGATTTTGGGAAAGGTCTTGGAAGCCAAGTAACCTATGACAGTGGTCAAACAATCAGTATGGTTGAAAGGACAAAACCAATCCCATTATTGTTTCCACCTTTTCATAACATGATGTATATCAGTACGTATTAAGAATTCTGGCTGGCATTCTGTAACTCAGACTTAATGGATCAGTAACTGCTCTATATACAGTTGTAGTACATAGTCACAATTGTGGTACCACTGCCACAATTGTAAATGCCTTCTAAATCCCACCTTAAATTCCAGGAAGCCATTCCAAGCAATCGAGATCTGTTCTCCCGGAATCGGAATGCAGGATGATGGCATTCCTAGACTCTTCTCACCAGAACAAAAGGCTGTGGTAGTCAGAAGCAGTCATAATTTCTCTCACACCACAGATTACTGGTGGGAGGGGCCTGGAAATATCATTGTCCTGAGCCTGGATCAACAATAGGACAGACCTTCATTCTCTGGTGCAGCTACTAGCTGTTAAGATAGGTTTCAGGATGCCAGGCCAAGACAACATACTTACTTATAAATTTGTAACTAAGTTGGTGATGCAGGATCTCACTTTCTACTCTTTGACTCTGACATATTCCCAGCCTTTGTGTAATAAAGACAAGCTGCATATTGACACTGTTCAATATTTTTATACTATAGACTGTACCAGTGATTGAACTTTGAGGATGCAACATGCATCTTCACTCTGCTGCTCAAAAATGTTAGGCACTGACTTGGCAACTTTAACAATATGTATCCTTGTTATTCTTTGTCAAGGAAGCAGGTAAATTGGAGTTCAGTGCTATCTTTGACTGACCGCTATTGTACCAGAGTACGGCAAAATTGTCAACAATCTATAAGGCTTGATTGACAGTGGTGACATTTGGAAATGAGTAGTAATGATCACTGGACAAAACTATGAAACTATGACTGCTGGGCAGATCTGTGGCTTGCTACCAACAAGCCAGCCATGAAGCAAAACTGGCTCACATATCCCTGTGTTCTCTGAGAAGAGTTTGAGATAATCACCATGCTAATTTATACATTTGCTTGTGATGCTGTCTTTGATGAAATCTCTCATTCTATTTCTCTACATCTGAAATAATAAGTGCTTTTCATTATCAATATGTGTATACTCTAATTTAGATGACTGTACTATCACAACAATCATTAACTCTGGAAATGTCATTGAACTCAACTGAGGCTGAGGAAACTCAATGCTATATGATGCGATGAATCAAATATTATATTTGTGTACTTATGGGGAACAGTCACCTCACTTCTAAGTTCCATTGTTAGGCTCTCCACCTAGCAATCACATTTTGCAATCATTTTGGTGGAAAACATTTTCAAGTATTATTTCCACTCCTATTATCAGTTGCTATGCTTCTTCTCTATCCACAGAAAAAGAGGTTCTCTGGTTTTAGAAATGAGCCATCTTCGCTTGTTCCTCACCTTTGCTGCACACTTGAACCAATGAAGTGTGAAAAAACCTTTGTAGAACCATTGCCTTAAGGTACCCTGAGTACTTTGAGGAGTTTCTTCTTTACTATCCCCTCAGCCTTCCCTTGGACAAAACACCTGAGTCCTGAGGGCAATCCAATAACTGAGTTGCTCCACAGCCAGCCATCTATTGGAAACCAAACCCAGGGTATTCTTCCCGCAAGTCCCCCAGGATGTTATAAGTGAGAGCAAAACCCCCAGCTCCATTTCAAGTGAGTTTCCTGTGCAACAGAAACCATGAAGATATAAGGAACCATTTCAGCTTGAGGTAGTGGTTCCCAGTATACTAAAAATGTACAATATTTAGCAGAATATTAGCTGAAATAAGGATTGTTGCCCACATCTTCCAGTGTTTTACTTAGACGGGGAGGGGGAGGCAACTTTCTTCCACATCCCATGATTTTGACACGCAGAACTCTACAGAGCTGATGGTGCACTTCTTTCTGAAGAAGGAATACGCTCTTCCTGGAAGATCTGCAACTGGGGCAAGCACCCTGTTGGCTGGCCTGGCAGGGACTAAGCAGGCAGCTATCCTTTGTCTATGGGAGATGGGAGGGACATAAGGGTTTTGGTGTATATGTTGGCACCCTTCTGGTGCAGAGTACAGCTTTGAGACTCCCTCCTTAGGTCCTGAGACCTACAGAGTACAGTTCTGGGACTGCCTCTTTAGGTCCTGGGATCTGGGAGATGGGAAAGGAGTCTATCTTTGTGGTACACTTGAGAGTTCCTGGGATTTGGGGGTGGAAGGAAAACCCTAGGTGTGCTTTCCAGTAGATGGTTGGCTGGATTACCCTTGGGGCACAGGAATTTTGCCCAAGGAAAGGCTGAGGAGGTAGTCAAGGGGTGAAACCCGACCTTAGCTGAACCCACATCAGGTTGCTCCCCGCCACTTGTGCCTTTCCAGGTTTATCACAGTTTAAATAGGTTCTAGGTCGATAAACTGGCCCTTATTTAACCCGACTCTCTGTGTCTAGTCTCATTATTCCATGGTTAGTCATCAAATAAGGATTGTTAGACAAATATTCTTGTGTTTTGCTATGGCCTGTCTGTTTCCCATCAGTCAGAGTGCAGTCAGAAGGCAAAGTGTTCCAGAATACTTAAAAAAAAAAAAAGTACATGTCTTCCTTGTTTGGTCATGGCTATGACCACAGTCACTTTCCGTTTGGAGACGGGGTGTGTGTGCTATTTTGGATCTCTAAAAATAACCGTAAAATGGAGAATTATATCTCCATGAGGTTTATGGGGCCAAGACTCTTCATTCTGGGGGGCCAAACTTTTTTTCAGTTATGAGAAAGCTCAAGGGGATACATGGGGAGGAACTTGTCAGGCCACCAGTGACTCACAGGTTACACAATTACTACCTCTGAACTAAAATGTATGTGAGAAGACTAAGAAGATTCAGAATAATTTCATTTGCTTTTTTCTGCCAACAGACTAAGCCTGTTTAAGGAATCAGCAGGAAGCTGACAGTACTGTGAAAGTTATATTCCATGAAGACTCATAGGTTCATAGCAGTAACAACAAGAACTTCTTCTCACTACTGCCCTGGAGAAAGATACGCCCAAGTCCAAATTAACATCCATCCAGATGATAGCACTGATCTGAAAGAGCCAGGAACTACTTGGTTCATCTCTTGATGCTGAGATAGTTGTTCATTTCCTAACATTGCTTGTCTAGTAGCAGTAGTAGTAGCAGTAATTATTATTTAAAAACAAAACAAAACAAACAAGATACTGGAAGAAATAGAAGGTAACAGACTAATCAACATTGAAACTGTAAGCCTTATTTGAAGGAAAGAAATGCCTAAGCAAAGAACACAGTATTTTTTAAAAAATCTTTTTAGTTCTTCTTTATGAACTTGCTAATGTAATCTTTAGCATCTGATGAATTATTTTGAATGTATATATATTTTGCTAAATGAATACAACCTTTTAAAATTTTAAATGTGCTTAGTTTACATGCAGCTGAGCTGAAGTGTTTTTAATATCATTGCACACAAAAGTCATGATTTTGAGAGTCAGCTTTATGTTCACAAACCCGTTTTGTCTTCTGCCAATTATCAGAAAAGAAAAGCCTCCGCGTCGTTCACTTCTGTCTTCCAGTTGCTCCAAAAGGGGTCTGTGTGCATGTTTAAAGTACTAGATCAAGGACTGGTGGATGTCTGTTGTACTACAATCCCCATTAATCCAGCTAATGGTGAATGATAATGGGAGCTGCAGTTCAACAACAACTGGATGGCCACATATTCCCCCCTCTGCTTTACACTGTAGTCAGGCTTTATGCCAAAAAAGTACACAGTCAGCAGTTATATAAGGCAAGAAGCCATGCACTCTAGCCCCATGTCCCAATTATGTTAAGCACACTAGCCCTGGTCTTTTAATTTCCTGTGAGCTGAAAGTTCTACAAGGAGCTTCTACTTGTATTTATGAGAACAGAACTAAATGAAACTCTTTACATGATCTGGAATCCTAATAAAACAAATTAGGTTTGACTGAGAGATAATGATTGGCCCCAGATCAGCCAGTGGCTGATAGATTAGAACTTAAATTTCTCCAGTGCTAGTCCAAGAGTCCAACCACTACACCAAGCTGGCTCCTGACATCACAGTGGTTATGATATATCCTGCTTGGGCAAAAGTAGCATCCCTCCCTTCATTAGTGTACACATGCTCCATTGCTCCCTTTTTTTCTTCTACCCTGTATATCAATCCAGAAGGATTGATATTGTGCATTCCACATCCACAAATGAGTCTTGGTGCTATGTTCCCTTTTGGCTTGTGGTTGATGGGGACCGCTATGGCCAGTGTCAATAAGTGACAAGAGCATTTGTTCCCTTCATAAGGCAAATATCTCCCTTCGGTAGCCTGAACTGGAACGGAAAAGGCAGGTCATTGCTACACTAGACTGTGGCTGAGGATAAAAGTCGCAGCACAATAAAAGTCAATGAGCCTGACTTACAGAAGGCTGACACCAGCTCCATCTCTAAGGGCTCATGATTGACCGAGGCAATCTGAGGTTCTGATAGCATAAACCTATACAGTCCACCAGGAATATTTGCTCTCCATTTCATATCTGCCACAAAAAGCTTTAAACTTGTTTGCTGAATGTCATTGTTTCAGTTCATCAGCTCTCAATGCAAAGACCAAACTCAGTTCTGCAGAGACATACTCTCCCCATTCCCAACCTTCCTTACCCACCTCTCGCCCCCCTTTGAACAAGCACAGACAGGATGTGCTAACAGGCTGTGAAATGACTACCCCAGGGTGTTTTTGAAATAAAAATCTTTCACATTAAATCTTTTGAGTTTCAAGCCCCAATGCAAATATTTACAGAAATCAATTGTAATTTGTTGCCTCAGAATGGCTCCAATCACCTATCTTTTTTTCTCTCTTTTCTAGGAGGTCACAAAAGTTATTAAAAATAATATACAGTGAACTGCAGTGACAGCTGTCAAAACAGCTGCACAAAACAAATGTGTTTTCCCAATTCCTGCCTTAGGGGCAATGGGTGGGGGAAAATAACAATTGAAATTCCCTATGAGGCAACAGAGAAACTATCAAAATACCACATTAAAGCTGCATCTACCTTGTCAGTAAGTGATTACAGGCTTGCAATTCTGCTAGGGAGCAAAAGAGTGTCATCAGAAATAACCGATTAAGCCAATAAACAAAAGAGATGAGAAAAAAAATGTGAAGGATTCTGGGTCGGTGGGCCATTGCTTGGCTGTGTCAGGTCTACCCAAGCAAGCCTGTCAGTGGGTCCTTGCACAGTTTGAGCTGTCTACAGTTCATCCAGCTTTCCTTGGCCAACACTTCACGTGCCCCAGCAACACACCATCATCCTTATTAGCTCTCCTACTTTATTGTATTGAATTTTATTTTCCATTTTCAGCGTTGTTAGAGATCCATCTTGCCATGTCCACCTGCATACCCTGTCAAATTAGTTTGGGAATAGCAATACCACTGACATATGTGGATGACGGAAGAGTGTGTTGTGTGTGTGTCTGTGTGCATGCATCCATGCATGTAGAATATTTTTAAAGAATAAACTATAGCTGAGAATCAAGAGATGATCTCTGCTACCCAAGCTATATGTCATATGCTTAAGGAAAATTTTATTCCAGATCATTTAACCCAAATAATCATCATGCTTCCATGATCAATATGCCAAATTAAAATTTCAGCTTGACTCATGAGAACACTCTGAAATAGTAGTACAAATATATATTTCAGTGTGATCCTATGTATGAAGTAACATCATCCGTAGTATAGCCTAATGCATTCAGTGGGAGTTACTACTTGTAAGCAAATTCAGGATTATAACCTTATTTCTAAACCAGTCTACTTACGAATGTTTAAGTCTATTAATTGATTAAGTAATTTTTGCCCCAAATCCTGAGATTAAACTCTAAGGAGCTCCATGGAACTCATTTCTGAATACATAACTACACAATGAGTATTGAAGTCCAACAACAAAAAGGGGCCTAAGTTTGGTGAACACCAGGCACCAAATTCCTCACTTGCAGCTCCCAGAACACCCCCACCCCAGTCATTTTTGCTCCAGGCACAGACATTATTGCCTATACAAAATAAACTAGTGCTAAATAAGGAGCATTCTGCAGTTTTTCATTTGGTTGTTATGAAAACAAATACAGGAGAACAAGCTCTCTTGTCCCCAAAGAAAACATTAAAAAAATCTTCAGACAGAAAGTTAAATATATTGGCAGCTGCTAGCTTCTTTTCTGGAATATAACTACATCTTCAAAAGCACTATGTCTGGGTTTGAATACCAGACATAAGCAGCCAAGAACCTCTACTGGAGCACATCAAAGACCTAGCCAATCCCTGTTCTGAAAGTGGCCAAGCAATTAACTACAGATATCCACAAGCAGGTTATAAGTTTTGAAAAAGGGTATCTCCCTATATGAACATTTTGTAGGGGAAGGTTTTCTCTCAGTCCTATCACCATCCCAAGCAAGTCTGGTGAGGACATGAGAGAGAGCCTTCTTGGTGGTTGCTTCCAAATTATGGAACCCCTTTCTTTGGGGGATTCAGTTGGTCCCATCCCTGGTGCATTTCCACTGGCAGGTAAAGATTTTTTTTATTTA
Source organism: Cyclura pinguis (assembly GCA_030412105.1). Classification (NCBI taxonomy): domain Eukaryota; kingdom Metazoa; phylum Chordata; class Lepidosauria; order Squamata; family Iguanidae; genus Cyclura; species Cyclura pinguis. Next base: position 241,345,294 of record CM059599.1, on the reverse strand, counting down.
AAGATGCTTTTGATTTTTAATGTATCCTACAGCCAAGATTTCAATGGGGGTGCAGGGTTTTTTTTTTAAAAAAATATGTTTTTAAATGTTTTAATGCCTGATTTTTTACTTCTTTTTTCTTTTACTGTTTTTAAATAAAAATTCAGTTTAATTGTTTTAACTTTTGTACTAACAGGGCTTTTTTAAAAAATGTAGTTTGTTTTTATAATGGAGTTTGCCACTTTGTATCTTGTGCTGGGAAAAAGGGGCAGCCCTTCTCTGACATTGTTCCTCACAATTTGTACAATGTCACGCTGCCTCTGATTCAGGATACAGCAGATAACTTTTATGAATAGTAGCCTTTCAATAGTAGCCTTTTGCTCTATTTTTCCAATATCCTGTAAAGCAGTAGTGAAGAACTTTTGCCCTTTCAGATATCGCGGACTTCAATTCTCATTAGCCCCATTAAGTAAGGGTTACAGAAAAGAGTTATGGGAACTGAGGTTCAAAATCAAAACTCCTCCACCTTTGCCATAATGTCATCTAAACCTACTGCCATCAACACCTCTTTGGGTAGCAAAATATACAGTTTAACTATGCACTGGGTGGAAAAAAAAGAGTTTTCATCTGTTTGTCTTGACTTGCTGCTCTTTTTCATTGGATGACTACATATTCTACAACTGGAGAAAAGAAGAAACATTTTCCTCTTATCCTCTTTTTCCATGCCAATGCTTGCTTTTATAGCTTCTCTCATGTCCCCTCACTTGTGCTGTTTTTCTAAGCTAAAAGTCCAAACTTTTCCAAACTTTTATTCAACACCTTTTTGAGATGTGATAACACCACTTGCCCTCAACAATATTTTAGTTTTGTTAACACCATCATTTCAGAAAGGCAGACTCATCAGTAACATGTATGATCACACTAGCTCTTACTTTAGTTTCCCGAAGAAGCTCAGTTTCAGGCAAAGGATAAAAATTTCATACTTACACAAGTCCACTCAAAGGCTAAGGTCAACTACTAAAAGAGAAATGTTTCTGGCTTTATCCATAATTGCATGCAGAAAGCAACCAATGTTTTTGCACCCCTCCCATATATCTTTCATTCTAGATTCAAAGAGGTGAATGCTCATGATTAATTCTAGATTTATGAATGAGTTTTACCCACACTGATGCAGCCAGAGCTCTGCCTCTGAGAGTTCATGTATACTTAGTCTGTATTGATTGATTAGCTTGGCGTACCTGCCAGGATCCTGGAAATTCCCCCCACCCCATATGGGAATTCTCTGCATCAATATTTTTGTTGATGAGAATTCTTAAAACAAAATGAAAAAAGGTAAGAAATCCAGAGGGGACATGCCAATTGATTTTCTATGCAAACAAATAAGCAATTAAAGAAGTAACCACATGCTTCTGCCAGTGTGAAGTTAATGACTGCTTTAAAGGAGAGTACATTTTATGTCTTGGCTTTTCAAAATGTGCAAGAAGTTTAGCCAGGCAGGAAAAAGTAATAAACAAATGGTGTCTGTCAGTCCAAAAAGGTGCTGAAGAGAGCATGGGGTAGTTAACCACACTACTTGGGCACATTCCCAAACCTGTTTTCAGCCCTCTGTGGTTTTCTTACCGTGGAAATGACAATTCGACACATCTAAACTCCTGCAAGGCAAGTGTGTTGCGCTTAAGTAAAAGTGAATTAACAGTGGTCACTGCCCCCTTCATATAACCCAGCCTTTAAATTTCCCCCTTCAGCTCTTCAAATGAGTCCCTGCTGCAGGCCTGTGTTAGAAGCCCTCCAATACAGAACCATACCAACAAATCAGTTATATTACCTTACCAACACCTACCTGTAACCTGGAATCTGTAGTAACACTTTAATAGATAATGTAAGAAGTACACACAAATAATTACAAATTATTATGCATACCTGTCTTAGGCTGAGTACCTTTTCAGATTGCTGTGCTCAATCAGAGGTGAGAAACTACAGCTCTCCAATTGTTGTTGGATTGTAACCACACTTAAACATCATAGCCAATGGTGCAGAATGCTGAGAGTTACAGTCCAACAACATATTAGGGCAGGCCACTGTTGCCCTTCCCCATTGGCATCCAGAGCTTCAAAAAGTTATTTTGGACTATAATTCCCAGAATCCCTCAGCCACCATGGACACTGACTAGTGTGCTGGGGGACTTTGTGAATTGTTGTCCAAAAAGGTAATGTTATTAGTAAGGAAATGATCTAAGGCTGAAAACAAATTTCCTAGTGTATAAATCAAGCTAATGGCACCAACATTGTTCTAGGTTGAGAGAATCAACTCACTTTTTTCAAAGGAAAAACCTTTCTTGAAACTCCTCTTGGATACTCCAGTTATTTTAAACCTACTGGACAAAGTATTGCTCCTGTCTACCATATTTCCCTATTAAAATCCACTTCTTCGTTTTCCTCACCAAAGAATGCAGCTGTCCACCTTAGCTTTCAGCAGAAACAATTCCATTCTGCCTGACCACTTTCAACTACAGACTTTATTGCATGAGGCAGGTAAATCACACTTACAGCAGGATAATAGTGTCTATGGCTGGGACTTATCACATGATTTCATTTCTCTTCTGTTATTCTCCCAGATGGAAATGGTTTGGAAATTGTTTCTTTTAGAAAGGATGTCATTAATGGTCTCCCACTGGGAGAACAGAAGAGGAACAACATCATGTGATAAGTCCCAGCCAAAGACATTATTATCTTGTTGTAATTGTGATTCACCTGCCTCATATGATAAAGCCCTGGTTCTTCAAGTTCACAGCAACTGTGGTGCAGTGGCTTGCACACTGAACTACAACCTTGGAGACCCTGCTCACCCATGGAAACCCACTGAGTAACCTTGGGTACATCAAACACTCTTAGCTCCCCCCCCACAAAAAAAAACAACACATATGTTCACCTTAGGGTTACCATAAGTCAGAAACAATTTGAAGGCACACAACAACAACTTCAAGCTCTGGTGGTTCTTTTAAAGCATATAACTCTCTATCCTGTCATGTGTCTACAGTTAAATATATCAAGCATAACTGATAAGCTACTACCAACTCATTCATTCATGTAATTTATATTCCACCCTTCTCCCAGCATGGAACCCAAGGACACATACAACCTTTGAAAACACAATACAACGAAAAAGCTCTTACTACAAAAGTTAAAACTCTTCCAAAATCAAATGCAAGATAAAGCAATTTTAAAAACACATATAACACATACTAAAATAGAGACAACCAATACAATTAAAATCTCCATCTGCAGCAACATTTAAAAAAAATATACACACCAAATGTCTCCTTAAATAAAAAGGTCTTCACCTGCTGGTGGAAAGACAACAGGGAGGGGGCTAACCAGAAATCCAAAGGAAGAGAGTTCCACAACTTGGGAGCAGTTACCAACCTCCTCTGTCCTCAACAGGCATGCCTGTGGTGGTAGTGAGACCAAGAGAAAGCCTTCCCAATCACTGCGACATTTCACTGTGCACTGCCTTTTCGCTGCAAGTAACACCAATCTCTTGCCAGTGATTTCGTCCCCTGGTCTTACTGAATCTCCAACTTAACAATAACAGGTTCAAAACTCTTTTCCCACCAATATGATTCAGGGCCCATGTACTGCCTACATTTTCTTTCACATACTGTCCACTGTTTTACAAATAATCGTATTACTTGATTCATGACCCATATTTAGAATGATTCCTTGCTATTTAAACAAAACAAAAAAAAATGAAGGAGTAAGAATAAACTTGTGGTCATGATGTGTTTCATTTTCTACAAACATGATAACTCAGGGGCACAATCCAAGCAAGGATAAGTACTTTCAAGTACTTGGATTCCAGCAGGAGTGATACAGGCAGCAAACCACACACACACTTCAGAAAATAGAGCATAAACTCTTTTATGTAAGCAGAATTAACTTGTTGAGGTAAAAGAAACAGAGGGGATGAAAAGCTCTCTCACTATTGTTTCTCCAGCTTTAAGTGGTCTTTCATGATACATAAACTGCCAATTATTGATAAAGACATATACTATTTTTCTGCTTCTAATCCAAGACCATATCCCCCCCTTTAGGCAATTGGTGGCTCCTGTTTACTATGCAAAAATCAATTTTCATTGATCCATTTAGCAGCTCAAACATTGTTTTCAAGAAAAAGTAAAGTACATTGAGCAAGGCTAGGCATTAAAGCATTTTTTCCAAGTTAACGTCCTGTCTAAAGGCAACATTACATTTTAAAAATTATGCCGTTTTCAAGATGTGCCCACCATACAGATACATGCACAGATTCTAATAATCAAACCCACAGATCAAGACAGTTTGGAGAACATTAAGGTAACAAAACATTATCTATCTATCTATCTATCTATCTATCTATCTATCTATCTATCTATCATCTATCCTGTGCTTGTCCCACTCTGAGACCCAAGACAGATCATACTATACACGGAGAAATGATTGCAATAGTAAGATTTGTAAGGAAGCCCAAATTAAGTGTGCATGTGCATCTAAATATGATGATATCTCATTGACAATTGTTCGCCAATAGGAGGATATAAATTAAGCCACTTGCGCAGCAGAAAGAAATATTGAAAGTGGCATATGTGTACATAATACACTGTGACTACATTATTAAAGGTCTAAATCCAGATGTTCTTTTATACTTGAAACATGCAATCATGATCTCTCCTCACTGATGGGCAAGACGTTATTTTTATATTAAAGGGGTAAAAAGAGGTTGTTTATTTCGTAATGATATTCATAAACTGCCTTCTGGACTGCATGTAAAGTACAAAAAGTCCTTTCAAAGGGAAAGTGTTTGGGGATATTTCAAAGGAAATGAAGTTAAATAATGCAGTCTGCCCTCTATACGCAGGTTCAGCATTGGCACATTTGATTATTCGAGGGGTTTTTATTTACATAATTTATTTATTAAAAAATTCTTACTGTATATTCCCCTGTCATAAAAAAAAAGTGTTCTCTCTAGGAATCTCTAGGTCCTGAAGCCTGATTAGCACTGGAGGACCTAGAGATTTCTAGAGAGAACACTTCTCTAGGCATTGCTGGTCCTCCAGTGTGACTCTATAGCTGACTTCTACCAGGTAGAAGGACTTAGAAATTCCCAGAGAAGTGTTCTCAGATTTTTTTTAAAAAAAAATAGCATTCATGATTTTTTAAAAAACTTTTTTCTTGGTTTTTCCACTTTTACAGGGGTCTTTTGTCCCTAACTCTATGAAAGTGGAGGGCTGACTGTATACCTTAAAATATCCTGCTGACAGAAATAAGTATGGCCAGAGAGAAAACAATGTAATAGGATGTTTCCACACTTAACCTTTCAAGAAAATGTACATGGCATCTTATGACTCTATAAGTACTCTGATAATGTAGACTTATGAGAATGAGGTGAATATGGACTTAATCTATTATCTGGGTTGAGAGATTGCTCAGACCATACATAACAGCAGGATATAAAAGTAGAGCAGAGCTGAAAAGCCCTCCCTCACCTTTGTCACCCTATATACATTCTTGGCTGTTGAAATTGCCACGAGTGATGATTGAACTGCCACTGGTGGCTGAAAGATGCCACTTTTCCCAGGGTACACCCCAGAATGAAAGGAAGCATGGAAATTCTACATCACTCCAAGAATGCCTTCAACACTCAGAAGGTTCAGCAAATGGGTAGCAAAGAATATGAACCAGTAGGTGGTGGTTGTGCTCATAAACACTTTTGTTTCCTCACTTATTCCAAACAAGAAGGTTCTTACTTTTTTTAATTTATCTCTAAACAGATATGAAGCAGTACGTGTTATGTTAAAACGAAGATGAAAAAGGTTCATAATCATGGTATTTTTAAAGAAATATAGCTCAGTTGAAAGGTTCATGAGGTCTACAGTTAAAAGGAGATGATGTAAAAATCATCTACTTGAACTTCTAGGGAGATGCTGCCAGTAAAAGCAGATGGTAACAGACCATATAGGACAAATAGTCTGATCTGCTATGCGATGGATTTCTAAGTGGAAAACATTGTGATAACGTGTTAATTGCACAGAATGTGCTCATGTTATGGGATTCTTTACTTCATTGCCTCCAGTTTCTGGAACTTGGACTGTATGCATATATGGGGACATGGAGAGGGAGAAAAAGGGAAATGTACAGATTTGTTCATCCAAGCAGGTCTAGCTTTGAATCCTTTTGTTTCAACCGTATCTGCAATGCTAAATCAGTGCTGCCACCTCTCTTCTACACACATACCCCAATAGACTCTTCATCTTAAACAGCTTAATAGTAGGAAGGTATAACATATGCTTGCCATGCTGAGACTATATGTATCAATATTCTCTAATATTCCATTTCTGGGCAAGGTTCTGGAGCATGTGGTGGCCTTTCAGCTCCAGGGGTTTCTGGATGAAACAGATTATATAGATCCATTTCAATCTGGTTTCAGGCCTGCCTATGGGACTGAGACAGCTTTGGTTGGCTTGGTGGATGACCTATGCCAGGAACTAGACAGGGGGAGTGTGTCCCTGTTGGTTCTGCTGGACTGCTCAGTGACTTTCAGTACCATCAACCATGGTATCTTTATGGGTCACCTTGTGGAGATGGGACTAGGGGGCACTGTTTTACAGTGGCTCCGTTCTCTCCTGGAGGGCCGAACCCAGAAGGTGGTGCTGGGGGACTCCAGTTCAACCTCCTGCCCTTTGGTCTGTGGGGTCCCTCATGGTTCGGACTTGTCCCCCATGCTATTTAACATCTACATGAAACCACTAGGAGGGGTTGTCTGGAGTTTTGGGGTTCGGTGTCATCAGTATGTGTTAGATAGGGTTACCATTCTCTCTGAAGACACACGTTTGCAGCTTGGGAGTGCTGCTGGATTCAACTCTGAGCTTGGAAGCCCAGGTCTCAGCAGTAGCCAGGAGTGCATTTGCACAATTAAGGTTTGTGCATCAGCTACTCCTGTTCCTTGAGATGTCGGACCTGGCCATGGTAACACATGCCTTGGTTACATCCTGGTTGGATTACTGTAATGCATTCTATGTGGGGCATTCGGAAACTTCAGTTGTCAGAAACTTCAGCTGGTCCAAATAGCTGTAGCCAGGTTGTTAACTGGAGCTAGATACAAGGATCATACAACACCCCTGCTGCAACAGCTCCACTGGCTGCCAATCTGTTTCTAGACACAATTCAAAGTGACCTTTAAAGTTCTACACAGCTCAGGTTCAGGTTATCTGAAGGACTGTGCCTTTCCCTGCAAACCAGCCCAGGCATTGAGATCTGCTGGAGATGCCCTTCCCTCTGTCCCACCACCCTCACAGGTGCATTTGGTGGGAACATGGGAGAGGGCCTTCTCAGTGGCTGCCCCCAGACCCTGGAACTCTCTGCCCAAAGAGGTTAAACTGGCACTCTCCCTGCCTACGTTCAGGAAAAAATTAAATATATTCCTATTCCAGCAGGCATTTAATATGTAATCTGTATATAGAATGGTGTTGGTTATTTTAATTGTTATTTAATTGCTTTTTGTATGTTGTTTTGAACATTGTTTTAATTATTATTGATATTTAATATGTGTTTTAATTTTTGTATAACATAGTTTTAACTATGCTTCTTTTAAGTTTGTAAGCTGCTTTGAGTCCCTTCAGGGAGAAAAGTGGGGTAGGAATAAAGATCATCATCATCATCATCATCATCATCATCATCATCATCATCAATAGATATTGGCCAGTGTAGATGGTTAAGAATTTTTACATCAATTGTGAGAAGAACCTTCAAGAAACTCTTTATAAATTTAATAAAAATGACTTGAGGCTTTTAAAAAAGAAATCAAATGTGCAAGAAAGTGAAAAAAACGGCAATCCATTATTTTTAAAACCACAATAAAACCAACCTTTATTAGTTGGGAGCTTGAAAGTGGGAGTAATAAACCTTGCTAGTTTTCAGTTTAAAAGATGTCTTGAAGAAAGCAGGTAATATGTATACATGCCTAAATCCTAGTTGGTTTTGACTAGAGTAGACTCACTGAATTACCCATTAAATTATACTTACATGTTGACTCACCATTCAATAACCAACTCAATGGGTCTATTCTAGCTGGATCTAACCAACAGGACTCAAATTATGGTCTTCTGTGTTCTTACACATTAATTAATTCCCCCCTCTTTTTTTTTTTTTTTTTTGTGTAGTATAATAAAGCATTTCCTGAAAATATGACCTTTAAAAAAAAAAGAAAGAAGAAGATAGTCATACCACATATTTAATGTAGTTTTATTGATCAGCATTTATCAGTACTGCTATATAATTATATGACAGAAGTTTGGATTTATTAAATATATTTATTTCAATAAAAGTTTTTTTCAATAAAAAACATTTATTAAATATATTTATGTAATACTATTCTGTATGCACATTACCAGAACATGCAAAAAGTCTACTGGATTCCATAATAAATACATTTGAAGGAGGAGTGGAAACCAACCCTTTGCTTCTGACGTAATGAATTCTTTTCTTGGCCTGGTCTTCTTCACCAAAGAATTTTGACAAATGTAGACTACACAGCAAATTCTTTATGATTTTCTTTAACTTTGCTACATAAGTGTTATAGATTGCTCTAACATGTAAACACCCTACCAAATACAGGGTTGGAACACAGTGCTTTCATCCAAAAAGAAAGGTCAAACCACCATGCACAACAACCAAGTATCTAAGTTCATCTGTTACATAGCGTCTGCTCTGTTCTTGGTTTTCCTACTGATCACCTTAGGTAATTCTTTCAGGCAGGATGCTAGTCCTGTGATATTTGCAGATGCTTTTGCAAGAACTCGGGGGGCGGGGGGGAATTAATGCTGTTACTGCATTTGCCAGATATGCTACCAAGATACTGGATATTTAAGATCTTTATTGTTTTTTTCACTCTGTTCCTATTTCTTTCTTCCCATATTCCAAAGGCTTAGGATGAGTAACAGCATCTTTGAAAATCATACAGTTTTATGCACAAGACTTGCATAAAGACCCTCAGGGATATCTACCCAAACAAAGTCAAGAACTCTTTAGCAATCATTCATTTTTTGTTTGCTTCTGCAAACAACCTGCAGATTTCTCTAGTGCACAAAATCAAAGTTTCTGCACTAACAGCAATGCAGAATGCAAATAACACAAATAACTCATAAATTATCGATGTCATTGCCTTCTGTGTGATTTCCCTGGACATTCCTTAATGTCCAAGGTACTTAGAGCCATTGAAAAACAATTAATATTGTTGAAATCCAAACAAATTTCAAATAGACTTTTGAACACACTAACACACTTGATCAGTGGTAGAGTGGTAAATTCTGAATTCCCTTACCAAGAGAATCTCTATAGCAGCACCCTCATGAAGCATCTCACAGTACATATGGCCGTCTTGATCTAAAGCAATTTGTAGTAGTTGTCACCTGTACCATCCATCTCCAAATACTTTGGATTACAAGAGGAATAGTTCTTAACATGTCATCATTGCTGGGAAATTCTATTTTCCCCTTCATCAAGTGGGAGAATTGCAACTAAACTGAACAGAACAGGAAAGATTGTGGGGAGGGACTAGCAGGTAATGTCATAAAGTCCCTGCCAATCAAAAATTCCTAAGACTTCAACGTTGCTTGCTTTGGGTCCACTACTTTATCCCCAGATTGAATGTTTGAATATGAGCCCAATGGAACAAGTTAGTTACACCAAGATAACAGGTTTAGGTTTCATATTGTAGTAAAATCCAGCAGCAGCAGTATTTCTGACTCTTGTCTCTTGCAGACACGATATATTTTTAAATTAATTATCAATACCAGCTCCACTCCTCTCATAGACAGCTGGTTTGATAAAACTACAGCACAGAGTCTATATCTGTACAGCTGCTATTCTTCGCTTGTGATCAGGTAATGTACTTCAAGCAGCAACCTACTGTGGCTCATGCTAAGCAAGGACCCAAAGGCTCTGAAGCCTCAAATCTGTTTCCTAGATCCTAGAGCCTTGGATCTGTTTTCCAGTGCCATGAGTAACCACTGATCCAAAAGAATATTTGCCATCACTTACTAAGATTAACTAGCAAGTGTGTGTGTCCATGTGTGTCTGTGAGAGAGAGATGTGTGCAAGTGTGTGTGTGTGTGTGTGTGTGTGTGTGTAATAGACAGAGAGGTGGATTTTCAGAGGGAAATGCAACTGCCTGTTTTTCAAGCAGGAGACCTCCTCAGCTTACCAATTCAAGATGTGTCCCACCTTCACGTGGACCAGAAGCCACCTCTGATTGCACCTGGGTAAACAATCCCATCTCCATGTGCTGAAATTGCCTACTCTCTGAAAAATCCCACTCATTGGATATGATAAGCCCAGAGAAGGGTACAATGGTGCTAACAAGGAGGTATATCTGAAGACAGCGGTGCAAATTCATTAGATAATTTATTTTCTTTGGTATGGTTTTGCAGTAATATTAATTGGCTGGCTTAGAAATTTAAACAAATTATAATAATTGTTTCTAAATCTGCATACACATATATAATAGCTTATGCATATTTTGTGTAGATTTTCATACTATGGATCTGCACTCTAAATCTAGAAATGCCTTTGTCTCTCTCACGTTCCATGTAAAATCACTCAACAATATCTTCTTCTTCAAATTGAGTGTGCTTCTGCTTCTGCCCAGAGCAAACACAAGGACGAATGATTTGTGGATGTTCTGTGTAGGATCCAGTAAATTAAACCACTTGAAAGAAACAGTTTTGATATCTTGAGAAGGTGAGGAGATCAGAATTATAGCTCTTGTTTTCAGCTGGGAGGTGAATTAGTCATCTTCTTTTTTCCTGTTGACAATAGCTATTGAGTAGTTTCCAATAGCTATTCAAATAGAAACATGGAACCATTTAAACAAAAAAAGTCACCCTCAAATGAGATCTTGTACAGATTGGTCACAGAGAATTCTCAAAGACTGTGCTGGCAAACCTTCAGCAAAGAGCATCTTTGTTTTGAACTAGTTTACCAGAGAAATAGTTCAGAACAAATTATGTTTGAATTACAAAACTAAGAAATTGTTTTGTTTTATAGACACACACACACACACACACACACACACACGCTTGCTAGATTAAGCTAAATGTCCACCTAGTCCAGCATTCAGTTTCAGGCATGATTTTCTATATCAGCCTTAGCCTATCATGAATCAGTACAGTTGCTCTGCTTCATCAGTGGGCCACCTCTTTCACATTTGTGAATAACCTCAGGATAGAATGCAGTTTTGATAGGAAGCATGATCCTAATGAATTATGACAATCCCTTTTCAGTACACAACTTCATGTGTCTTAGGAGGAGATAATCCTGATTCTTAAAGGTGCAGAAATGGTTGCTGCAAGGCATCAACGTCAAGCAAAGATTAGGACCTCCCCCCATTTTGGCAACAAAGCATCAAACAATGGCCCTTTACTGATCAGGCCAGACATTGCCTTCAATGGCCAAGCAAAAAGCCTTGGAACAAAGTGGGGGGTATCTGATACGCCTCTTCTGAATATGCTCTAATAAATTGGCCATACAATGCCACATCAGTCTATTTCAATATGCTTCAACATGAGGAGTTTCTCCCACATGAAAAATTTTTACAGAAAGCCTAGGTATGCTCAGAATATTATACCATGGGTATATTTCTTCAGTCTGTTTTAGGATGTTTGTCCAGGAACTACTGGATAATGCAGTAAAAAATTCCTACATATTAGCAACTGCAAATGAGCAAAGGCCCTGGGAGGGAACACACTCCTATTCTGCTCTCCTGTGATGATGTTTACTGATGCAGCTCCTCTTTCTTCAATCGCATTGCTCTCCTGATTTACGCATCAGATTTGCTTGAGGTTAATTGTGGAAAGAATCAGGTCTTGTGGGAGAGGTAACAAAATTATCTTGTCTTCTAAATCTGAATTAGAAACAATAAGAGTCAATCTGCTTAGCCCCACAGAGATTCAATAGCAAAACACATCATGGGTCAAATATTAAACTAAATAGAGCCTTTTAGCAAATGTTCTTTTCAAACTAAAGGATAAATTGGTTACTCAGTGCTGTAAATCACAGTTGGACCAACATTCATGTTCATGATACCCGGCTTCATGACACAAAATCATCCCATAGGGTTAAAAAAAAAAACAGATCACACAACCTAGCAGAGAGGGTATGTGTATGTCTGTGTGTATAATAACAAAAAATAACCTTTCCTATACAGAAAAATTTAAACACCTCACCAGTGTTTATGATCTGGAATCTGCCAAGTCATATTCCTGATATGAAGATTTGTAGGTTTTGGCTATCTAGCAGGTAAAAAAAAAAAGGAAGAAGTAAAATAAATATTTTCATCTATGTTTTTAAAGAAACACAGAAAAATAGAAGATGCTTCATTTTGAAAAACTGACACGCAAAGACATACAAATGCCCACGGTCTCAGCCATTCCTCTGAAATGTAAACTCCCTCTCTACCAATACCAATTAAAGAAAGACCAAATAATTAGGCTGCACCTAAGGAGTAGGGCTACCTACATCAAATCCATCCCTATAATTTATTTGGAAAAAAAGAAAAGAAAGAAACTCTCTTCATTTCACAGAATATAGAAGACATGATTCATATGTACAGCCAATGAAGTTTTTGGTTCTGAAAACATATAAAGCATGGAAGCCATTCGACAAAGCAAACCGTTTTGTGTAAAGTGCTTCCTATGGGGTTCAAGCAATTTTTAACCTTGACAGTACAAGTGCCTGAATTCCATCACTCATGCTGAAACAATAAAAAACATACACCCTCTATTGGTAAATGAGATTTTTGTCTGAAGCAGGCTGTAGAAACCTAGCCTTCTAGAAATGCTATCAATATTGTGGAAAACCCAAGTTTAACAGTTGACATTGATTTTAGTTGAGTACTGTCAGTTTTTGTGGCCGTCGTTCTTAAAGTCTGAAGGAAAGCCATAGTAATTTAATCTTGAAAGGCAAAATATCTGCCAGCTTTAGATATGAGCTGAAAGGGAAAGCCAGTGTTTCATTCCTCTATTCATTAAACTTGGCTCCAGGAGGAGAGAGCCAGCATTTCTGTGCTGTCTCTATGGCAGCACGCTCTTCAAAAGTTTTGAGTTTTTCCTTCGTCTCATTTCTGCAATTAATCAGGAAATGGGGGGGGGGGTATTAATTTACCATGAAAGTCTGAAGAATCTACTAAACTGACACCTCTCTACTTACTTAAGGAGGAGAAGGTCCTGGGGGCTTACTTATGAGTAAACATCCAAGGATTGGGCTGTCAAGAATATCTGTAGACACAGGGTATCATGAGATACATTTAAGCACTGGAGCTGCAGTTTGCACACAGTAAGGACACTTACACCTGGAGTTAGCTCAAGGCATTTGCTGCTTTAGTCAGAGCAGCAAATGGTGCTTCCCACTTCCAAAGCCAAGGTACATTGTACCAGAGGCTAGCCAAGATATTTTGGCACATGAGTCAGAAAATCCCACAAGCACCAGTCCCAATCCTGGGCAATAAAAAGAAATACAACAATAACAATGTAAATAATTTGCTACCCTCAAGTCGCACCCAAAATCTTCTGCCCAAAGCAGCCACTTCGCTCTGTCTAATAGTGGGACCGACCCTGTTTGCATGAATCAGAGCTATGTAGTCTAGATTTATAAAGAATTATCTTCTTGGGCTTCTGCAAGGAACTAACCCACATATAATGTTTGTCCATAGATGTTTCTATGCTATGTACAGGTGTGGCAGCTAACTGCCTTCACTTTGAATATAAAATACCCTTTTCTCTTTTAATTGTTATCAAGACCTGCAGTTTTATTACTATAATTAGCACTCACACCATAATATGTAGGATCATCCTCTGCAGGGCTCCTCAGAATGCTGATGATGAGATAGAAGTGTTTCATCAACATGTTCAATTATTTCCCCTAGGAGAGACGAGGTGAACAGCGGCAAGCACTTAAACATCTTCCCCTCCCTCAGCGAGATTTTGAAGAGAGCCTCTGTGTGTTCGCCCTCCTTGCCATGAGCAATGTATTGAAAATACATGTTTCCTGAGACTCCCTACCGGATTTTGCAAATCCCTATCAATCAGGAGTTCCATTTCCAGCAGTGCAAACATTTGGCTGGGGGCATGCAAAATACTCTTAAGTTGGTGGTAGGTCGCAGGGATCTTAAGAAGCCAAATAAATAAATAAATAAATCTTAATTCCCTAATTACTTGCTGAGTTCTGTGTCTGCTTGTAAGCCAAACCACAGAGCTGAGTTTTTAAATAACACAATCACCTGGAGTGGTAAATGATACAGTACATCAAGCAGAAAAAATTCCCTTAAAACACCAGTTTATTTAAATGATATGCAGGATCCCCTCTCCAGACAGGCCCTGCAGTTCCTATCCTTTGGGGCACTTTCACTCACCTCACCCCTTTCCCCCTCAAGATCCCTCCCTGGATCAGGTTCCTGTTTGGATTAGTGGATATGGTAAAGTGTGACCAGACTCTATTAAAACTTAACAGGAAAAGCCAGACATAGTTGTAAGAAAAAAAGAATAAACAAGGTGAAGTTTATCAATACACGATTGACCTCTTAACTATTTAATCAGTGACAACACCTCAAAACTCTGTTCAGTTCTTCCTCCTGGCTGACTGTCCTATCTCACTACAGCTTTTTCCTATCTCTAAGCCATCCTTTCCCCATCTGCTTTCTGTCAGACACCAGCCTTAATTCTGTATCCTTTCTTCCTCTTGCCTCCCCCTCCCATAGCACATCCTGAGCTGTGACTGGCTGGCACCAACTAGGCTGGTCCAGCTCCTCCGTTTACATATGGTCTGTCACCTAAATGAATGCTTTTAAGTTATTCCTATTTTCTAATCACAATGCAACAAACAACATGTCCACCATTCTGGCGGTTTCCTGAAGCTGCATAATGATGATTCCTTCCCCTTTTGGCAGGTGTCAGTTTTGGCTCATGGTATTACAGATTATATATTTCTAGCATTGTAAGGAAAATATACTGTCTCCTCACAGTTCTGAAGTCATAAAAATGGAAAGCCCCATCACAAAAGTTCCTTCAGTTTTGATCATTAAGAGGAAGGATATGAGAAATGTCTACTTTGGGGAAGGAACATTTGCACTAATTTTGATAGCAGCTGGGTTCTAGTGTTACATATCCTTGCAGAATTCATTCTCAGTCTACTCAAATGCATCTTTATCCTAATAATCAACAGTATCACCCTTCCAGTCCTTCTATCTTCAGCTACTACCACCTTTCATTAATTTTATTCATTTACCTCCTTACATATTGACCTAGTTCATTCATTCATTCATTCATTCATTCAATATCTTGCCTTCGTCTCAGCACAGGACCCAAGGCAGTTTACAACAGTAGGGATGAGCAAATCTGTCAAAATTGTCAAGGTTATCCTGTTTAATCTTGCCTATATGGTATTTCCAAGACATAGCTAGCTACTATGTTCATTCTTCCTCAAGCACAGGGGACATGAGGTGAGTCAGCACCCTCCTGTGGGGATTAGAAGGGCTTTATTATTTCCTACATACTGTGGTCCCAATTCAGATTAACCAAAAAGTGATTAAAAGAAAAAAAAAAAACAACCAAAGAATTTTTGGAAAAAAATTAGCAGGCATGTGAACCCTGATCTGGATCACAACCACAGTGATGAACAAAAGATAAAGCCCTTCTTTCCTTCAAGCTAATCTTGAGTGGATCCTATGCCTATTCTAGTCACTAATGTGAGAAGGAAGGAAAGAGGTATCTGTCTTTGAAATGATTTATCTGCCAGTAAGGCTTTTTAAAGTACTGACCATTAGAGAAATGGAAGCTAATCCACATGTTGACTCACTAGAGGGGTGAACCTCGATCTTGGCTGGGACAGAGAGCAATTTAATACCAGGCTGCTGCTACCACCAGAAGGAGACTCAGTGTGAATGTGTGGAGGTAGAGGTGAGACAATTTCCTTGCTGGCCTGGCTGCTCAAAACAACAACACAGGGCACACACATCTACTATGGATTGGTGTGAGCATTGTCCAAGAACTTAGAGAAAAAGGGAGCATTTTTCTGCCTGACTGACACTAGTTTAGGCACAAGATTTAGATCAAGTGGTTGAGAGAGAGGGAAACAAAGAAGAACAACAGATTGAATGAGTGAGTGATTGCTTCTGCACACCCCTGCAAAGACATGCTTGAGGATTTTTATCCATGATTACCCACACTAATGTGTCAGTCTCATCCCATCTCTAACCTTTTTTTGGGAATTTCCGTCCAAATCATCTTGTGAGGAGATGCTAGGCTAGGATCATCTTGTAATGTTTTTTGGATCTTTTCCTCAGAATTTCCAATGAGCAATGTCTGCATTAGCCACTTGGATGAACAATATATTATTTTCCTTAATTTTTCATTGGCACAATAAAACAGTGAACTGTTAGTAATAGGTATCTTCATGTGTTAACCTACTGGGTTGCAGTAACAGTAGCAAGTAATGATCTGCTTGACAACCAGATTAATGAATAAAGTAACTAGTTCTTTTAAAAAAGTAACATCACAACGTCCGGCCTAGCCTTCTCCCTCACATTCCCATTTTCTGTGTGCAGAAAATTATAGATGCAGTTTAACATGATAGAAAATATGAATCAATATCAATGAACAGTGTAATGCATTTGACCAATGTACAGTATACACATTACTAGGTATAAGCCAGCAATTTCATATTAGGTATCTCACTTAGCTTTTTAAAAAGTGCTAAAAACCTTTAACAGTCAAAAGTTCAAGAAACACTGGTGAAGAGTAAAGGCTTCAAAGTGTTATGTTAAAAGCATGCAGTTACTTCCCATTTTTAACAGCTGCATGTTTCAGTGTGGAATAGAGTGCCATAAAAACTTTTGCTTTATTTTCTTCCTTAAAAAAAATTCCAGATTTAGATAGTCACCATTACAAATGAGGAATGAGATATTAGAACTCTTACTTCTTGAAAGACATAAAAATTGTAATTTAATGATTACATGCTACCTTTGATCTCTGGAAGCATCCCTCTGGTATGGGATGAAAGACAGGATAAAGTCCTAAATGCAAGGTCTACTGTCAGCCACTTCAGTACTTAATTTACTATACCTCCAGGAGATCAGCAGTGAAATTCTATGGCATATTTTCAAGCTTTTGCAATTTGCTTATAAATTACCTTGGATCATATACTTCCCAACAGGCCACACTCTTGACTCTCACCAGCATTCATAGCAATTCTACACAAAAATTATATCTGTTTGTTTCTATTCATTGATACCATTTATATCCAACCCTCATTGCACAATATTCAAATTTAAATTTATTTATAAAACAAACCTGTGCATGTCTACTTAGAAATAAACCACCCTGAGTTCAACGGGGCTTACATCCACATAAGTGTGCATAGGAATGTCTCCCTCCAGGCTGATTCTGTGTTCCTGAACTTACTCAGGTAATTATTTTTTGGGAGAAAAGAGCACACTACCTATCTTGCAAACCTCCAGGAGTGGATTTACTTTTAAAATAGGTTGTACCCCTCTCACACTGTGAAACATCTCAATAATCCCACACTTTTCTCTGCAAAATCAGAGGTGGACTTCAGGAAACCCCTCCCAACATATTTTTTGTGTTTTGGCAGATACTGGAGTCACTTGGGACACAAACTTGCCCCTCTCCAATCCTCCAAAATTGCTAACCCATGTTGCATAGGATTAGGGCTTTAAGAATTATGATACTAAAGATTCAACCATAAGCCCTCAGTTACAGAGTATATGTTAGCTCGAAGATCCGTGATGAAATATGCTAATACACTTTACTTTCCTAAATTCAGCTGAGGGATGATAATTTGAAAGAAGATGCTAAACAGAGATTCCACATGCATGGAGATGTTGCACATTTTCTTCTCCATATGGACACGAGTGGGGAAGAGTGGGGAAGTCTTGCCTGCTCCTCAGGCTTTATTCTAAGTTCTCCATCACCACTACCCACAGACACACACCACACAAGAGGCCCAAAAGCCAACACCAAATAAATGCTTCTTCTGAGTCACTTGGTATCATGTGGAGGATCAAGTCCTTCTGTCTGTTGTGTGTGTGAGAGAGTGTATGTGTAGGGATTTGTCAGAATCACTGGTGTTGCTAACACATGCAGAAATGTGATGCCAGTGGTCACCCCTGCATGCATCCCTGCATGTGCTGCAGTCAGATAAGACTTGCAGCCTATTCACATTACAGAACTATAGTATGGTTATTCCATTTTAATTGCCATGGTTCCATCTCATGGCATCCTGAGGCTTGTAGTTTAGGGAGCGGTGTTTAGAACTCCCAGGCAGAACACTCTAGAGCATCACCAAACTAAACTCCCGAAACTACAAATCCCAGAATCCCATAGGGTGGAACCATGGGAGTTGAAGTGGCATGATAGCACTATATCTGTGTTGTGTGAATAGCCACCTGGTTTTCAGAGAAGCTTTGAAATTGGGGCCTTTCACACTACATACTTGTAACATTATATTTCTACCTTCACTGCTATGGTTTCATGGAGAACTCTTGGGGGGGGGGGAGAGAGAAAAATTGAGAGAGAGAGAAAGACAGACAGACAGAGGGATCATACATTCATATGTGTGGCCCCTGGCTGCCCAACCAATATCAGATGTGGCCCTTTTGAGGTGGAAAGGTTGACAATGTTTGTTTTAACAAACTTTATAGATAACTTGAGCAAGGTCAAACAAATAGTTGTACTTTTATAAGCATAGGTTATTGCAGTCCTTAAGCTTGATGAGTGGAAAGAACTCATCTTTCTCACATTTATGATTTATCAATAATAAATGTTGCCTAGGTGTTCAGAATATGATGCCCTTGATCGAATTACTGAGTGCTTTTACATGTCTGAATGGCAGACAAAAGAGACTATTAAAAGTTAAGCTTTTTTCTCCTTTTTTGTTTCCTGACTGTTGTCAGAATCCAAACATGCCATGACAAATAGCACATTCAAATATGGAGAAAGATTTTGCTATCAAAATAAAGAAGTCAAACAAAACTCTGATGGTGCCAGAATGGAGCTACATGGCAACAGGAGACACGGTTTTTGATGAAATACACATCATGTGTAGCTATTACGTTTATCACTTGAGTTTTAGATAATTCAAGGACCATTAGTGTAATCATCTCTTGCTAGATGCTTCAAATGGCATTTTATAACAATGTAAGGTCAGAATAAACAATGTGATCCACTGAATGAATAAGTCATAAGAGGAGAGCTGTCCACAGTTGTTCCTATGGAAACTCCTCCAGCCATCTTTTGCATCAAATTTATATGTACACTCAAGAATGCCTACAAAAACAACTGGCAAAGCACTAATAAGGTTTCTAGTAAGGTACTGGAGTGCATTCATAGCTGGATTTCTAGCTGTCAGAGATAAGCACATCAGAAACAGTGAACAAAGGAATGATGCCTAGTTCCCTTGTGAAGACCCAACCACTCCCTGTGAACCTTAACCATCTCAGGAAGGTACTCATTTCTACAGCTACTCCACTCCCACAATTGTATAAATGTGCTTTATAACCTGGACCTCAATATCGCTTTGTCCTGCATCTGAAGAAGTGGGTTTATACCCACAAAAGCTCAAGCTAAATTAAAAACCAGTTACTCTTAAAGGTGCTGCCACATTCCTTTTTTCCTTCTCCTACTTCTTTGAAAGAAACTACTTCTTTGGAAACTCATTTACCCTAGATTTTTCAGTTTCTCTGGCTTTCTATTTGTCTGAATTCCAAACTTCATATCATGCTAAAAGCATACTTTGCCTTTTCATCCCTACACCCTCTTTTCAAAATAGCAGCCAGGTACTGTGGTGGGTGGGGATCGGAAGTAGGTTGATTTCATTCTTTATCACAGTTAGGATGAAAATCCTCCTCTTCAAATTGCTATGCCCCATGGCAGCTGCCATCAGTGCCAATAGATCCTGGTTACTGACCTTGTAGTAGAGTCTTCAGTGATATCGGGAACACTACCATTGTTTCTAGATGTATCAGTATGCAAAGGACTAAGAGAAGTTCTTGATTACTATATCTAGTAAATTCAAGTGGAAGGAAATGGGGGAAGGAGGCAAGTAATGGGGGGAAGGTAGTGGTTCAGCCTTCAAACAATACTGTGCTCTTCATGCCAACATCAGCCCTTAAGTTTGTGATAGAGTCAATCCCACATGAGCTTAACCTGTGCCCCACAATAGAGACCAAGGCCTATCTTGTCTGGTAGCCATATTCATCACAGTGCAAAATCAAATAGTTTTGGGAAGTTTGCAAGCCATAGCCCAATCAAGTCCTAATGAACTCCCTGCACCTACTGTTACTTAGCCTGGAGGATTCACATACCAAAACAGAAACAGGTTCTTATGTCTGAAAAGTCTGTGAGCTACGTAGCATAAAACAACAGCAATTAATGGGCACGTTGGTGGTTCAAGCAGGAAAAAGTCAAAAGGATAAAGAACAATGAGGCATGTGTAAAGACTAAAAGAAATTTAGAGACTGGAAAGTCCATTCTCAAATCAGTGTGGCATTGTGGAGCAATGAAGTGGGGAATACTGTAGTAAGTCTGAAAGATATTAATGGTGCAAATGAGCTGTTGCACTCTCTTATATAAATACCTGCACTCTGACATTGTGATATATGTATTATATGGTCTATACAACATAATAGCTCTCCAAAGTAATTTATATGCAGATAGAGTATGTATTTATGTAAGATATTAAAATTAATTGCTTGATAGGCGAAGCAGGTAGAAGAATCCATTATATGAAAAAGATGGTTTAATCAAGAAGCATATACAGTATGATTCATTCACTGTGCAATTATGCTTTTCAAGAGCACACATCTGGTAGTCTGCATAGAGGGAATTCATACATCTCAACCATGTCCAGTATCCAGCAGCTCCCATTATTTTTGATACAGGATTAAAAGCTGGATCTTTTCATGGAAGTTGCCAAAATAAAATCCAGGTTCTCTCAAAAGCTTGGCAGCCCTATGTGTTGGATGTGCTAGTCATGAAGCACAAACAAACGTATATTTTTCACCTTTATCTGTGTGACCAAAATAGACATTAGACAATTTGACAGTAAGTGGTCCTATTTGGACATTTAATGAAAACTTTTCAGATCTAGCAGGGAGAGCAAAGAAGTGTCATTTTCTAGATAACTGTAGCGATTACTGAGACTAGGATAATAGTTTTATTTGCATATCAGAGTAGTTCTAGAGTGGCCTGTAATATACCCTGATTATGGAGGTGACTAAGGTTTTTTTGGGTCTAGGCAGGGCCAGCCCTACCATTAGGCAGAGCGAGGTAGCTGTTATGAAACATGTAGGTTATCTCAATAAGACAAACAGTACATGTAGTGAGTTCATTACAAAATCCCAAAGGTGCAGTTCTTCACAAATTTAGTCTACTTAGTAACCAATGATAAAAACATAAATGGTCCTAGTATTAAGCAGGGTATGTCATGATGCTAGGGCAGTAAAGTCCTAGGTGTTGTTCTTTTTTTATTGTTTTTTCTTCAGAGGTTGGTAATGGTGCTTGTGGGCTTTTTCTGCCTCATGTACCAAAATAATCTGAGTGGGCTGGGGTGCTATTCACCTTGATGGACCTATTTGCTGTTTTAATATTATGAAAGGCTCATTATGTCTTAGTCAATACATTTATTCAGGCATAATTTCATATATTTATTCAGGAAATATAAACATTGCTATCAAAAAATTGCTATCAAAATCTGCACTGATTGAAATCCTCCCCCACCCATCCCATAATAACCATACCATGGTGCTCCACAATCTTGCCTTTCGTATTCTCCAAATGTTCTGCTACTGTTATTTATTTGAAGTGTCTTTATGCCACTCTTTAGTTGAAAGTGGTCTCAGAGTGCTTTACAGAAGATTCATCGAAACCAAACAGAAAAAGAAAAATGGATGAGGAGTAAGGGAGAAAAGTAAAATCAGGCAGCAGTTCTCAACCATACACAGTTCTTATAATGAAGGCTTGAACTAAAGTGGTTTGGAAAGAGCCAAATGGAGCTAGAATCTCAGAAGAGCTGAAGGGGAGGGCTTGTTCTTACTCTTCTTTCTCTGCAGTCAAAAAGGAGAACCATTATAGAGAGGAAGGGATACAAAACCTGTACAGTTGTTTATCTAAATTGGACTTTGGCCCTTTTAATTTTATTACTTTAAAGCCCTGGCTCTCAACCAATAATCTGTACAGATGGCATGAATAGCCTAGCCTGCTTAATTTGATTTTATTCAGCAACCATTATTCAGGAACAATTCATTGGCCCCTCAATGTAGCATGATAATTTTTCATTCTGTTGCTTCCTTATATTTTAAATGGATAATGCTGTATGTTGTAGTTAAACATAGTCTAGAAGGGGCATCTATTTTATTTATATAACTAAGCTATAGAACAGTGGCTTCCATTCGATCAATATGATTTTTTTTATCTCATGTGAATTGAACTTTGCAAATTATATGAGGGAACAGGGTAAATGGGGCAAAAGTGAAATAATACAACTTTTGAGAATCAAAGTTTTAGTATGTGGTGTGTGTGTGTGTGTGTTTGTCGTATTTTTCTTACAAACCAAAGTTGGACAGAAATTGTCTCAATCCTTTGTATGCTAGCTTTGACCTTCTAAAAATAGCCATGGAGCAGTTCTCTGAATTTCCCAACCAGAATTTAATGCTTAGCATTTAATTTTAACTGACAAACCCTCAGATCATTTAGCTCAAGTGAAATATACTAAAGATGCCTTATAGGTCCACAAGTGAACTACACCAGCCATATCAGAAGCCTTTGGGCCTATGAACTTAAGGTCTAGTTAGTACACTACAGTGCTAGGACTCTTCACTCTTCACAGGTCACAGCTACAATGCAAATACTGATAACCTTCAAGTCTGCCACATCAGACTTCTCAGAGCTATGATATGTCTTCTCTCAAACAGTCAGAGTGTACTGCAGTATCCATTTTGAATTTCAGATGCCATTCTGACATTTTGAGAGATCTGAATGCTCTTGTGGTCCCTCCCACTTTCATTCTTTCTCTTCAGGACGTGCAGAGATGGATTATCAGTTATGAAGCATAACTTCCCACTAAGTAACAACTTCCAGAGAAGCAGCTGTAGTGGTCTCTCATAATAAGAATAACAAAGAGCAGCAGATTTATTATGGTATAAGTGCATTAGAATCCACTTCATCACATCCATGAAGACTTCATGCAACAAGACTGTTGTTTTTAACACAGTTAAACTAATTCTCTTTATTATCCTAACAGCTGGGAAAAAAAACATACGTCAGGTATAAATGTCCACTTGTCCGTGTCCTCTTTGGTATTCCAATGCACTTTGCACTCATTGACTCCTAATTGCATTGCTGAAGTTACTTTTTACCAACCTATCACATGTTTTTTAATTTTAGTATCCCAATTAATATAGTGAATGAACATTTAAATGGTCAAGTGCTTTCAGTAGCACTACAGATGTAATCAGAACTTACTAGTGATGTATATAACTCTCGTAAAGAGCAGCTGGTAATTGAACTGAAGACAGCTCTAAACCACATAATCACAATTAGCTACATTAGCAGGGGAGTTCAAATTTCACTGAAATCAAGCCACCTGGTTGTTTTCCCTAGTATCTTTAACACTGCTTTATATTCTCTTGATTGCTCTTGATTGCCCTTGTGAATCTACTGTTTGTGTCTTCTTCTCACTCTGATTAATTACCTTTCTATAATATATTATCTTCCATTTTAGCCAAGAGCTGACTGCTCTTACACATACCTTTCCTGCTGAGCATTAATCGTTTCTCTTCCCACAGAGGACACTTAGCATTACTTTGAGCTTTCACTAATATAAAGGAGTGAGTTGGCGGCAGTGTCCTTCAGCAAAACATCCTTCGTGGACCCCTGCCTATTTTCTTAACTGCCATTTTTTTTTTATTCAGCCATAGTGCTGGGGAGGATCAAAGACTGAGCAGCAATGAGGCGGTGGAACTCACTGAGCCATGTGATTTCTCACTCTGCAGGATCTCCACCCTGGTGAGGAAGAGGGTAACAGAGTATGTAGCAGTGGCACCAGCTCTGCTTCCAAACCACTGCCCTTTTGCTCTTCACCACTATGAAGGCAGAGCTTGGAGGGTTTACCTTTTTATAGTATCAGAATCCCCCAGCTAGCATAGTCACTGATAATGTTGGCTGGGGGATTTTGTGAATTGTAGACCATTATGAGGCTCTGACCGGAGGCTTAGCTTGCTGACTGCTGACAGTGGCTCAGCTTGGCTCTAGAAGCCTTAAAAAAAAAAAAAAAAGACAGGAGTGATGTTCGTTTACATATAATTATTTTCTTGAACTTTTAATCTGTTCTAACAAACTCATACATCTTGAGTTTTTGCTTCATGACTGATCAATACAATTACCTGGAGGCATAATGAGAAAGTTTAACCTTTAAAAAAAAATTCTGTCTTGTCTTTTTTTCCCTTGCCCCATTTGTTTTTTTAGATATGTTTCTGTCTTTTGCCCTCTCAACAAAATTTTATCAAATAATATGGTGTCCCCTCTGCACCCAGCTGACTGCCAGCAATGCTCATTCTAAGCCTGAACTATCCTCAAGGAAAAATGTGTTTTGGCCATTTTACCCATTTCAGATTGTAGGTAGACATAAGATGAAGCTTTCAAGGGGATTCACTAGACTGTGGACCACTTCACACCCAAAGCTAAACATAACCGAATGCAATGGGACCAAAGCTGGCCTTCTCTAGTGCAAAAACAAGAAGAAAGCTGAAAATGCACATACACTTCCTTTTTTGAAAACTGTTTATCACTAGATCTGACAAGAATAAACAGTGGTTAGTTTGAAGTGTATTTTAGTAAATCAAGCCAAAATCAACTAAAATTATTCCCTCTCCCCCTCCCCAAAAAACCCCACAGCACACACATCCCATTCAGGATCTTTCCACATAGCTATTAATTACCAAATGTACATTCATATAAAAAAGTCTTTACATGGTGGGAAAAGGGGGGCAGGGAAGGGGGCAGACTAGCCTCTCATGGCAAGGAGAGTTCCATAGCCTGAGAAGCAGCCACCCAAAAAACAAAAAAAAGAAACCTAGGGAGTTATGGTCCAAGAATATGTGTTGAAAATTAGTCAATGTCAGTTTTCATTGCCAATGTCAGTTTTCATTGCTGTTCCCTCACCCAGGCTCAACTCTTTGGCCATTTCTGCACTACACTGTTAGAGTGTTATTATTTCACTTTCAACATCCAATGGAACCCTGGGGTTTCCAGTTTAGGGAGGGGCATTTAGAATTCTCAGCCAGAGAGTACTTTGGCCTCAGTAAACTACAAACCCCAGAATTCCACAGGATGTTGAAAGTGGAATAACAGCACTATCACAGTGTAGTGTGGAAATGGCCTTTGCCATTCCTGCCCATTGTCCAACCTTTAGGGTGAGGGAGAAGGAGGATGTAGGAGAATACTGTCTGTGCTTTGCCAACAGCAAAGAGATTTGCCCTGATGCATGGTTATTTTTGTGCCTTTACATGTGGTTTAGATGTTATTTAGTTGACTTCAAATCAGAACAGTGTGGTGTAGTGGTTTGTGAGTTGTATTAGGAGACAAGGGTCTAAATTCTCACTCAGCCATGGAAGTCCACTGCATGAACTTGGGTCAATTACACTCTTTTAGCCTTAGAGAATAGCAATGGCAAACCTCCTTTGAATAAATATTGCTGTGAAAACCGTAAGAACAGGGTTGCCCTAAGCTGGAGTTGACTGGAAGACACAACAACAAACTGGAAGCCTAAGAAATAGATGGTATACCTCTAATAGGTAAGACATTCAGTGAATTATCTTCACTTTTTTGATAACAATTCAAAATACAACCGAATTAAAGATTAGGTTGTATAAATCTTTTAAAATACAGTTAACCTTTTGCAGCCAGTAGGGAATGCAAACCGAAATGGTGTGGAAAATTTGCTGCCAATACCACATTACAGATTCCGCCCTTCTGCCCCCATTTTAGCAGCAACACTGATTATTCTGCTGTAGCCAGCAAATAATCTCAATTAGAATAGAAGTTACATGTATCCCTATAACGGGGACTTTATCTCCCCTTGGCTAAAATGACCTTTCAAAAACTAAGATAAAACTTTTAATTAAAAATGTGGCTAGCTTTTAAGCTTGCTGGTAAAGGAGAAACTTTCTCCATGCAGTTTCATTGTTTCTGAACTACAAAGGCTTTCAACAAGTTCTAAAATATTCATTGTTTTCTATGAGTAATAGGAATTCATGGCCAGGTTAATCTTCAATTCACATTTTTCACATAAAATACGCTTGTGTGAAAGGTCCATTTCTTTGTTGCTATGATGCTTTATGAATAAAGTAGGTGATGGCATTTTCATTTGGTAAGTTTGTACATGAAAGACTTCAGTTTATTATGGCAAATTGATTAATGAGTGAAATATGTCAGATTTTCATTTGACATGCAATAAACTCTACTGTTGGAGATTTGCATTTATTTATATAAATCATGTATTTGCTTATGAGCTCCACGGGAGTGATGTTAAATGTAAGCTGAAGCTGAATAAGTACCTGCATCTCACTCACTGTGATTCATTGTGTACAAGCCCCAAAGAAGTTAATAACTTTGCCATATGAGTATGGTGCTTTCATTTTATATGCATAAATTATAGAAATTCAAAGTAGCCTTGAGGTACTGTTATGCAGATACTTCACAATAAGATAAGCATATAGTTTTCATTTCAACACACTTCTTTTTAAGGCTTCTCATTTCATTGCACTATAATACCACAATATTATATATGAATGTGTGTGTGTGTGTGTGTATACACATACACATACATACACATACATATTCTATGTGTTTCTAGTATTTAGATGTTATACCACTTTTATACCACTAGACGTTATACCACTTTTCAATGCCAAGCAGTCTTATTTTAAAACATTACTTTGGAGCTTATTGAAACACATACTAGGTCAATTAGGCTAACTAGGCTAACAAAATGAAATTCAACAGAGAGAAGTGTAAGGTCCTACACTTAGGTAGAAAAAATGGAATACAGAAATATAGGATGGGGGACACATGGCTGGATAGCAGTACATGTGAAAGGGATCTAGGAGTCTTAATAGACCACAAGCTGAACATGAGTCAGCAGTGTGATGCGGCAGCCAAGAAAGCCAATGCAATTCTCGGTTGCATCAATAGAAATATGGTGTCTAGATCGAGGGAGGTACTGGTACCACTCTACTCTGCTTTGGTTAGACCTCATCTTGAATCCTGTGTACAGTTCTGAGCACCCTAATTCAAGAAGGACATGGTCAGGCTGGAGAAGGTCCAGAGGAGGGCAACCAAAATGGTGAGGGGCCTGGAAGCCATGCCCTATGAGGATAGACTTAGAGAGCTGGGTATGTTTAGTCTGCAGAAGAGAAGGTTAAGAGGGGACATGATAGCCATGTTTAAATATTTGAAGGGATGCCATGTAGAGGAAGGAGAGGGCTTGTTTTCTGCCGCTCCAGAGACCAGGACAAGGAGCAATGGATTCAAGCTGCAGGAAAGGAGATTCCACCTGAACCTCAGAAAGAAATTCCTGATAGTCAGGGCTGTCCGGCAGTGGAATATGCTGCCTTGGAGTGTGGTGGAGTCTCCTTCCTTGGAGGTTTTTAAGCAGAGGCTGGATGGGCATCTGTCGGGAGTGCTTTGAGGGTATTTCTGCATGGCAGGGGGTTGGACTGGATGGCCCCTGTGGTCTCTTCCAACTCTACATTTCTATGATTCTATGATAATTACTTATTTCCTTTTCCTTGAATTTCTTTGAAATTTTTCAAGCAATGAAATGGATATTCGGAACCAACTCTCACAAACCTATTACTAATTCCAAACATACTTGCCCTAAATCAGCAAGGAGTCTTGTGCAGATGGCAGTAGTCTTTCAGGCATATCTCTTTTACTGGCTGTGCCATCATGTCAGCCAACAGATGTGGGGTGTGCAATGACTCGAATTATCTGGGGCCAGAGTCCTACCGAGTAAACCACAGTGATGCTTATCTTCTCTTCTCTCTTTCACCAAGACACCAGAGCAGTGCAAATACAACTTATTTGGCAGGGCTTTGCATATGTGCAGCTCATTTAAGGCCAGGACATGGATATCATCTATGTTTATGAACCAAGGCACTATGACTTTGACACACTATGAACCATTTGAAAGGAATCTAGGAATCTTGGTAGGTCACAAGCTGAACATGAGTCAGCAGTGTGATGCAGCAGCCAAGAAAGCCGACATGATTCTTGGTTGCATCAATAGGAATATGGTGTCTAGATCAAGGGAGGTAATGGCACCACTCTTTTCTGCTTTGGTCAGAACTCATTTGGAATACTGTGTCCAGTTCTGAGCACCCCAATTCAAGAAGGATATTGACAAGCTGCAGCGTATACAGAGGAGGATGACTAAAATGATGGAGGGTCTGGAAGTCATCCCCTATGAGGAATGGTTTAGGGACCTAGGTATGTTTAGTCTGAAGACGAGAAGGTTAAGAGGGGACATGATAGCCATATTTAAATATTTGAAGGGAAGTCATGTTGAGGAGAGAGAGGGCTTGTTTTCCACTGCTCCAAAGACTAGGACAAGGAGTGATGGATTCAAGCTGCAAGAAAGGAGATTCCACTTGAACCTCAGGAAGAACTTCCTGACAGTCAGAGCTGTCTAGCAGTGGAATATGCTTCCTTGGAGTGTGGTGGAGTCTTCTTCTTTGGAGGTTTTTAAGCAGAGGCTGGATGGCCATCTGTTGGGAGTGCTTTGATGTGTGTTCCTGCATAGCAGGAAGTTGGACTAGATGGCCCCTGGGGTCTCTTCCAACTCTATGGCCCTTTCTGCAGCAGGCAGTTAGAACGGGGCAGTGCATCCTCTCACGGAGGTTGTCTATACCTTGGAGCAGACTAGGAGCAGACTACTTACCGGAGATCTGCACCTCAGTCCGCTCCAAAACGACCCCAAGTGGTCCTCCAGCGTGTTTTCTAACGACCACAAAAAACAGGTCTTTATTTTCCTGAAATGCGCCATTGCATTCATGTTCCCTTGTGCAGATTCGCAGGCTCGCACCAGTGCGAGCCTGCGATCTGCGGAGGGCGGGCTTTAGGCGTGGCGAGTTTCAGCGCTTGGTCGGGACCCATGAACAACTTGAAGCTGCCATTTTGGAAGCCGGAACCGCCATTTTGGAAGCCAGAAGCCACCATTTTGGAAGCCGGAAGCTGCCATTTTGGAAGCCAGAAGCAGCCATTTTGGAAGCCAGAGCAGTGTGGATCTACAGACCTCGCACTGCTCCAATTCGCCCTGGACCAAGGAGGAGCCCTGTGGAAGGGCTTCAGGGACAGTCCGCATTGCTTCGGACCCCAGAAGAAGCGGTAGGTAATGACATGAAGCGATTCCCTCGCCTTGTGCGGAAAGGGTCTATGATTCTATGATTTATGAACCTAGCAGTTGGTTATCCTGATTGGCAACATCTGTCCAAGGACTCAAGCAGAAGTCCTTCTTAACTCCTTAGTTCTTCCTCTCTGTTTTTACTGAAAATTATAATTGAAGATTTGAGTTTGGGTTTCTCCATGCAGAGCATGTGTACTTCCAGTATTCTGTAGTAACCCATTTGGAATTGACATCTAACACACAGCATACAGCAAGAGTGGAGAAAAGGAACATGTGAGCCTTCAGATAGTTACTGTTAGTTTGGACTACAACTCCTTCCAAACAGCCCTAGTCAGCATTCTAAGAGAAGGGATGATGGGAACAACGCAGCAAAAGACAGACAGGAACTTATTTCATATCTCTGTTACAGAAAATAGGTTTACGATACACTTCTTGTACAGTGGTGGCTTCCATGTTAGTGGGACAATGAAAGTGCACTTTAAGAGTCTTTCTTCTAGATATGTTCAGCACCTGCTCATATGACAGGAGTGGTTTTATCTTCTACAAGCCATTGGCTAAATGATATGATAATGATAAATGATAAATGATGCAGGCACTTAGTTTTAATTAGTTCTCTCTGAAGGCTTTTGGTGAAGGAATTCACCCATTTCCAATCACTGCTGATAGGGTTAAGAAGAGATATTAGATGGGTCCTTATCCCAAGGTGACTTCCTGAGGCAACAATATTAACCAATGACACCTGGGAAGATCTCTTCGGACCCTCTGATTTCCTTGTGCGATCAGGAGACCATGACCTACAGGGTCTATGTCTTGGGTTTCAAACCTGGAAGTCTCCGGTTCAGGGACGAGGCTTACCCAGGTTCCCACACACAATTTTGTGCCCACACATTCCATTGGCTCCACACTGGACATTTCTGAAGTTAATAAAGTTATAGCCTTATTTCACCAACTCTGATGTCTCACGTTGTCATCTGGGTGTGAAGGCAATCACAGCTATGCTGTCCCACAGATGTAGAAGGAAATATGCTATGTGCACTGATATCTCTACACACAAGTGGTTTGTGGTCAAACAGAGGAACTTCAGTTTACATTTTGGGGCAAGACACCATTATGTCCCACCTGATCCATGAGCTGTCAGTGAGCAATAGCAAAGATTTTAGTACTAAAGCAAGTAGGGTAATAAAAACCTTTGCTTCTGTACATGTGCAGTAGGGTAACATACTAGGATACTGAGATGCAGGATGTCAAGGTACTAGTCGTGATTCTACTACAGGTGTATCACAGTGAAGTGGTAGAACTGGCTGTGGAACTACCTCAGGCTACAGATAGGTTCTGTCACATTTCATTGCTTCACCAGTCCTATAAAATACTCAAGAGGACAAAGAATATCCAGCACAGTCACTTTCCTGCCCCTCCTCTTCTAAGGAGATAATAATATAGAGCAGGAGGAAATGTAATTGCCCATCTACAGTCAGAAGTGATTCTATCCAAGCCACTACTACCATGTTCATTTGCCCATGTAAATCAGGCCTAACTCATCCAAAAAGGTTTAATGATTCCTGCTAGCTCATGCCACGCACCAGAGTCCAGATGTTAAAAACTACATGAAAAGTAGAACATACTTTTAAAACACAGATGAATTGTCAAGTAATCATTATTATCCAGTGAGCTAACTATTAGCATTAAATTCTGCCATTTCAATTTATTGAAGTTACATCTGCTAACAATGGTATTGTTCTTTGCCAAATATATTTTATGCAGGGTGCCAGAGGTCTATTATAGGTTCTGCCCCCTTGCTGGGATCCTTTTTTTGTCTGTTGGAGTGTTGCATACACAATCTGGTAAACTAGAGAACCTAGCAGTATGGGATAATTTAACTCAGCTGCCAAATAATATGGTATTTGAGATGTTGTGCCCACTGAAAAGTGAACATTTAGCAACTGTTACCAAGCAGCAGTCTCTGAGAATACATTTAATCCTAATTTTTGATGGAAATAAATCACTGCAATCTTTTAATCAGTGCTGGCTACATTACACCTCACATGTATGCTAAATAGTTTATGATGTTCTCCTTAGTATAACACATACTGTCTATTGATGAATATTGTGGGAAAAGATAAACATTATGTTTTGTGAAATTCCCCAAGAAACCTAGACATGTTCTGCCGTATACAAGTAATGAAATGAACATGACTGTACTGTAGTTTGTTATAGTCTGCGATATCAGCTACCCAGCACCTCTAAACATTCTTCCAAGCAGTTAATGACAACAGTAAGCAGAGATTCTTGATAACAAAAATCAACACAAGTCTCCTGTTAGCCACATCTTTCCTTAGCTTCTGCTAAATCCTCTGATTTCACTCCATTCTTTGCTATGGTCCTGCCTCATATCCAGTGATGTAACAGTGGTTCTTGAACCCTGTAGCAACACATCAGACAAGTACAGAATTCTTAAAAGGAATTGCTGATTATCTCTCTGGATCCTTTAACGTGAAGAGCAACTGTTATTTCATTTATTTGCTTCATAGTTTTGAACCTTTGCTTAAACTTTCAGTTTTGCAGCTGACACATTTTCTGCATACTTATTTTATATTCATGTCCTAGTCTTGATTGTAGTTGGCATAGATACACTGGATTTGAAACCAGCCCTTTGCTTCCCGTCTCTTCTCTTTTGCTCTCTTTGGGAGAGAAGCTTTGTGGGCCTGCTTATGAGACGGCAGTTTACAAATGATCCTGGTTGTTACTGATAGGCAGAATTTTAAGTAACTTCTCACAAAAATTTTGACTCAAAGAAGGTCACCAATGAAATAAACCAAACAAGTAAAGGTTATTTTTTTAAAAAAAAGAGAGAGAGAGAGAGAGAGAGAGAGAGAGAGAAATTAAAATATCATGAAACCTTAGACAAAATTACAACAATTTTTTTTGAAATTGTCTTTTTAAAAAAGAGTTAATTTATCAGGTTTACCAGGAACCTATGTCCTAAGTAACTCAGCAAAGAGACTTGAAAGTTTGGAGTTCAGCTGGGACTCAACAATGGAATGAGAAGGAAAAATGGGGAGAACTGTTTCTCTTACATACCTTTTCTTTGAAGGATAGTAAGGAAGCCCCCTCATTCTCTCTTTTAAGACAGTTCACTAAGGTGCTCACTAGGAGAGAGAAAGGTGCTCATAAGCAAGTCCCCATATTTCTTTTTGTCTCTCCTATTTAGAGGCAGAAATTTGCAAAGAACCTGTACAAGAAAATGTTATGTACTTTTCAGGACAATATGGATTTACTCTAGAGCCATCACTTGCTGATCTCCACTGTCATGTTGCTTTACATTGGACTGTACTCTGTTTGAAGGACCGGCAGAGGGCAGTAGTCACTTTGAAGGTATTTTTTTTTTCTTTGAAGAGTTATCCAGTACAAGCTTGGTTTAAAGACAAAAAAGTTGGAAGAGTAAGGGGTTTGAAGGGATCCATCAACCTACAGCTCTGACACCAGCCTGAGCAACTCACATGGTCACAGTCAACCCCACTATGATGAAATGTACCATATTTCTATTTTATTTCAATTTCTATTATGATTATTAAGTCTAAAGTTGCATATACACATATAAGGAAATCCAAATTGGTGTCCTTTTTTTGTCATCTTTCTCATTGTAGGACCTCTTCTGGGGCCATGACATACTAGTTGAAAGGCAACACAGAGTATACAAAGATACTTGGCTACTGTTTCAAATACAGAATTTCTCTCACGTAATATATATTAATTCTACAACAGATTCATCTCATTCAGTAGAACTTGTTCTGTCCAATAACTAGTAGTCTACACACAGACATTTGTCACCTTGAAGATGCTATTTAAAATCATTATCTAATCATTCCATTCTGTTTCCCAGGAGAACAGATGGGAGGAAGAAATTCTAATTTCCAAGAAGAATAAGAGGAAAATTCCATAGACTAGACTTGATTTTATATAAAATCCAAGGGAAAAGTGTTGATTTGAAAGAAACTCAGTTTCCATTTAGTGTTCCATGCTGATCATGGACAAGTGTTTGGTTTCTTACACAAATGCAATGTTTGGGAAGTAGAAAATAAGAGTGTGGAAAAAAATATATAATGTATTGTTCTTCTTGATACTATACCATTTATAAAACAGATACATGATTCCTCTCCCCATGACAAAACCAGGTATTTCAGACGGAAAGTTGCTGCTATCCTAAGGAATCATTCAGGCATCATAGCATTCAATGTTATCATAGCATTCAAGGTAATTAGTCCAGTCAGTTGTATTCTGAGGTGGTACAGTGCCAGAAGACTTATAGCCCACTGTCCTGACCTTCACAAATCTTTCAAATAGGAAAAGAAATAAAGAAATCCAGTAGCACCTTTGACACTATGAGACATAATTTTCTAGCACAAGGATTTGTGGGCTAGAAACCACTACATCACACTCCACTGGATTACTTTATGTCTTTTTCTGTTAAATCAGATAAACAGAACTTTCTCTCTGAATACTTCTAACTATGCTTAGCAATTTCCCTTTCCTAAGAAAAATGGAAGAGGTTGCATCTTGATCAAAAATCTTCCAAGCTTTTTTCGTTGATACTATGATCTCAATTTTAACTTCTGTCTCATGGGATGTCTATGTATTACGGAAAATGCAGGGGAAGATTATTTGGCATCTTTTGGCCATCCCATATGAGATGGCAATGTGTCATAATAAGCATGATTGCACTCCCCCATGATTTTGCTTATTGCAGGAGATTATTGACAATGTCAGAGAAGCTGGTCTCTAAGTGAAGCTATCTGCCACTACTTAATGGGGAACCTGACTAACCCTGACTAATGTAGAGTGAAAAACTGATAATCTTATCTAACCTCTACAATAAAGCTTTCCAGAAGAACTCCCTATGTAATCAAAACCATAGCATGCCATACGGGTTATTGTAATATAGGTAAATTGGAACAGTGATGAATACATTCATGGAACAAATCTGTTATTCCAGATTTTAGGCCGAAATATGTTGAAGGGCCCAGTCCTCCTGAACACATTTGCTTCGCAGTAGGTACTTCTGATTTAAATAGAAGGTATATCTCAGCAAATTGCTAAAATTGCAACCTGAGCTGGATAGATGAAAATCTCCCCGAAGCAGTACGGCACTGAACAGCAGCATGGCAAGGAGCTACAGAGGGAGATAGCTGTTGCTTGAGGGCATTTGGTTGCACCCTGCAGAAAGCATAGTATTATACCAGATGGATCTTCTGCTTGATCTAACAGGACTCTTCTTATGATCTCACACATTTAATGAAATATTCTAGTAAATTGCACAATCTTTCACACTATATCCATAGGTTCGGGTGTTCTCTTAACCAAACCCAAGATGAAGCATAACAATATAGTAATACTACTAATAAACAGTTCATACTTGATGAAATTTGAAAGGCAATGTTTAAAATTAAAAGAAATTGGACTGAATATTATTAAGTTTTTGAATACAGCTTTTAAAAATTTGATTGTACACACACACCACATATAGCTGCAGCAGTTATTCTAACAATTCAGACCTTGCAATGGGACACTGTCTCATGGCTAACGAACTCATTGGCTAGCATTCAGAGGAGTATGAGAAGTGTGTGCACTCCTAAACTATCTCCTCCATTTTGGGAGAAAGTTTAGGAATATTTTAGTGCTGATTTCCCTGTATAACCTGTGATTGGGTTGGTTCTTTATGTGTTTCATTATATTACCAACAATGTGCTTGCTTCTTTATGAAGTGGATATGGAGACCTTGAATAAATGAATTACAATCTAAAATTCAGCACAAGGAGGAAAGAGGAGAGGTCTGAGCTTGTAGTCCCCCTGCTCTCGAGCCTTGAAACCATTGCAGTGGTTTGGCTTAATGAGGCAAACTAAGCAAGCCCCATTCAACCTCCTGAATAAGGTGTTGGTAAATTGGGGTACATGGGCCACACACGGCCCTTAAATTCCACTTGTATGGACTATTTTTTTAAAAAAAATCATGACTTTCAGGTGATTTTGCCTGAAAACCATGTATGCAATCCCCCCAAAAATGGAAAGAAAAAACCCCTCCATCCCTGCAGGCACCCCAGATTCCTGTACTAACTTCAGACACCTCTATTTTCCTCTGCAGTCCCTTTCAAAATGGTTCTCAGCATCACTTCCTGTCACCATTTTGAGATGGACTGCAGGGAAAACCGGAAGTATTTGACCTTGCTGTAGGAGGGTGCAGGAGGTCAGGAAAAATTGGCCCCTGACTCCCATACATTTGTCCATCCCTGCCCTAAGTCAATGCACTAAATCCTCCAAAATTCATGAGGACCAATGAAAATCTTGCTGCTATTGCTTTATGCTCTCTGCAAAGACATCTCTCAGAGTATCTACAAGTCTAATTCCACATCTGATCACCTTAGTTCTTTAAACATTATGGATTCATTCTGTGGGAAATGGTGCCTTCAGGGACCTGTTCTCTGACTAATTCTAACTCCTCTAGGCTTCCAGCTAAAGGGCGTACTATGAGTGTCAATTCAATGTAAGAGACAATTCTAGCAGCTGAAGGTACCTGGTTATTTCCTGTTCCCTGTAACCAATACTCAGAAGAACATGAGGAAAATGTGCTTGCCTGTAATATGCATACCTCGGGGACTATTTGCTTATTCCTGGAGTGGAAAAGGTTGAGTCCCTGCCCCAAAGGGATTAAAATCTTATATTCATGACCGTATGTAGGAATTCACTCCAATTTTATTTTTGGAGCTTTTGGGCACCCATCATATCTGCACATAGAATAACATATCACTAATATGGTAATAAATGCAAACTAACATATTTTATTTCTAATAGAACAGTTGTCTGAAATAAGATAATGGCATTTATTATCCAAACAGAGTAACAGGTGTTGGAAAGGAAAAGCCAGACTGATTACCACCTATTTAAGGTCTTTAAATGCAGTATTTCTTTCTCTTTTTCTAACAGCTGGATGTTTGTTCCAGCAACAATGAAACCAGCCATTAAATCCAATGTCCTACTAGTACAACCAATACCTCTACCCTGAAGCCAAACTATCTCAGCCAAAATCAATGTATTTTAACTCAAAACAATAAAACTGCATCTGAGACAGTATGTTTATATCAAAACCAATACATGCTCCCTCAAAACCAATACATTTTTACAGGAGCCAAATAAAGGCTGCTAGAATGACCCAAAACCCAGTTTATTAAAGAAATATTGTCACCATTACTTGTTACAGAGTACAACTCAGGGTGGGAATTTAATAAAAGATATGAAGCTTTTCGAACAATGTGATGCTCAGAAAAGAAACATCCTCCTTTGGTTCTACAGATGCCACTATCTGACTGCTTTATGTTTAAGAACATAAGAAGAGCTTTATAGGATCAGACAAAAGACCTGATCACCAAACTTTTTTCTCATTACATATTAAGTGAAACTGTTGCTTATTAAGAAAATTGCCCAACGTTACTGAGATATATCCTTTCACACATGCTGCAGTTAAGTCTCCAAGAAATCAAAGTTCCCCATAGAAACAATGGTTATGAACTTGGGAACAATACAAGATATCACATAGTTTCCCATTTCTGATTAAATTGGTTAACTAGATATTTCTTAGTTTGATACACCCAGACAGGAATATCAAAAACTGCAGCTGTAAGTTTTGCTATAATGTCATTTCTTAAGTTTGTAGTTCCAGTTAGTCCCTTTCTGCATGACAACAACGTCACGGCATGGGGACACGAGAGCAGTGGGACCATGATGATGCTTCCACATTACATTGTCATGGTCCCGCCCTTCTCACATTGCCAGTCGGTGTGATCATGGGCTATATCGATTGTGCAAGCCTTCTGTTGCAGCCAGCCATGCAGAAGGACTGGAAGTACAATCTACATGCTTCCTCCTCTGCTGCAGCATGGAAAGAAGGCTGGCTAGAGTATCGAAGGATGGAGTGTGTCCCTTGTACTCCCTTCCACAGGCAGCCGGTCATGGGTGGAGAAACGTATTGGGAACATGCTCCCAGCAAAGATGCTGCTGGGATTATGATGGGACGATGTGCAAGAGTGTTGTCACATGGAAAAGGCCTTACTTAAGTAGAGAATGAGAAGCTGTTATTTTCAGTGACCTTTTCTGCTGTCCTCTGTTCAATTGGACACACATCCTCTGGACTTTCCTCCTTGGGTCTCTGTAACATTTGGAAAGAAAAAAAAAGAGCTTCCCCATGGAAGCCTCATAATTCAAGTCTGTGAAACAACGGGAAATGAGTCTATACATTATCTCTGAAAAATAAATCATAAGTTGCAAGAAAAAGCAGCAATGTTTACTTAACCTCTTTCCATGCTGTCTTCCAGGCCTGTAGAACTACCAGAGCTGAGGAATAAATCCCAAAGCTGTGCCAGGTTCATGTACAAATACCATAGTTTAAAGGATATTTTGATGAGGTAGCTAAGTATACAAGCTACCTAGCAGGTGTAAAAACATGCAAGATGCTGATAATGTTCCTTGTTTCAAAAACACTACAACAAAAAATCCAAATAGTAATAATTTCACGCTATCCTTTTTGACATGACTTTTTGCTCTAGGTTCACTGGGCAGCAATTCATTGATATGAGAAATAAATAAATCATTCGTCTACAGATGTCTCTTAGCCCACTTCAGTTAACTATACCCATATTCTAGTCACTATTGATGACCACTGAGAAGCTGAATTGAAAATCTAGTATTGCCTAATGTTGCAAATTTACCTTATGCTACCTAAAATAATTGCCCCAAAATTCAATAAAATGATTTTTTTTCATGACAGAAGTATGAATTGTTGTTGTACACCAATCAGGTTATCTAAGCCAGAAAGTGATGGACTGAATGGGGTCATAGAAACATAGAGCTGGAACAGGCCACAAGAGCCTGGCCAAAGTAGAATAGAGTGGTATTGTCACTTCCTTTGACCTAGGCACTATACTCCTATTGATGCAGCCCAAAATCTCATTGGCCTATTTGGCTGCTGCATCAGACAGCTGACTCATGTTCAGTTTGTGGTCTACTAAGACTCCTAGATCCTTTTCATATGTACTGTGATGAAGCCAGGTTTCACCCATCTTATATCTGTGCATTTCATTTTTCATACTCAAGTGAAGTACCTGACATTTTTCCCTGCTGAAATTCATTTTGTTAGTTTTGGCCCAGCTCTCTAGTCTGTAAAAGTCATTTTAAATTCTGTTTCTGTCCTGTGGGGTGTTAGCTTCCTCTCCTAATTTGATGTCATCTGAAAATTTGATAAAAATGTCCTGCATGTCATCATCCATACCATTGATGAAGATGTTGAATAGCACTGGGCCCAGGACAGAACCCTGAAGCACCCCCAAATCATTTATCTCCAGGATGAAGAGAAACCACTGGTGAGCACCTTCTGGGTTCCATCAGTCAACCAATTACAAATCCACCTAACAGTAGTAATATCCAGCCCAGATTTTACTAGCTTGTTTACAAGAATATTGTGGACCTACTGAAGTCAAGATATGCTATATTCATGGCATTTCCTTCATCTGCCAAGCTAGTAACCCTATCAAGAGAGAGGGAGAATGAGAGAGAGATGGGGAAGATTAGTCTGGCATGACTTGTTTTGAGAAACCAGGTTGACTTTTAGTGATGGCGGCATTCCTTTCTAAGTGCTTACAGACTGTTTAATAATCTGCTCTAGAGTCTTTGTCCATATTGATGTCAGACTGACTGGGCAGTAATTGTTTGGGCCCTCTTTTTTCCTCCCTTTTGGCCTTCCTCCTGTCTGCTGGGATTTCTCCTGTTCTTCAGAAATTTTTAAAGATTATTGCCAGTGGTTCTGAAATTATTTCTGTCACTTCTTTTAATAATCTTGGATGTAGTTTATCTGATCCTGGAGACTTGTTTTCATTTAGAGAAGCCAGGTATTCCTGTACTACCTCTTTACTTATACTGAGCTGCATTTGTGGTTTGTTAGGATCAAATCTAATATAGCTGTTCTTCATGTTCCTTTGTCCACCTTCTGGACCATGAAATTGTCTGTAAGGCAAGTGAGAAATTTGTTGGATGTGATACTCTTGGCAGAGTTTGACTTCCAACAAATATCAAGACAGTTGAAATCTCCCATTACTACTATATCTCTCCTTTCTGAAATATTGGTTATCTGTTCCATGAAGGCATAATCCAAGTCTTCAGCCTGGCTTGGAGGTCTGTAGTAGACCCCCCACAATGACATCATTGTTTTTTCTTTGTCCCTTAATTTTGCCCATTCGCTCTCAATTGAGCTTCCAGGATTTACATCATGGATCTCTTGACAGGTGCAAATGTCTGTGGCATATAGTGCGATTCCTCCTCCTTTCCTGTTTGGTCTATTTCACTGAAATAGGTTATGCCCTTCTATTCCTACATTCCAGTCATGAAACTCATCCCACTGGGCTTCAGTTGTTACCCTGATTTCTGGAGGTCCCAGGAGGGACACCTCAATGTGCTCAAAATGATGGGGAATGGGAATTAGCTAGAGCACTAGTTAGCAATGTGAGAGGCAGGGCAACGTAGCGAGATCTTGAACCCAATGTCTACGGGGTCAGGCTGAGCCAAGGAGCAAACAGAAGTAAATAATAATAGTTGTTTTATTAATGTACAGTCAAACACGTGTATGCAACACACTCACATGGAGAACTATTGAAATAAAGGTAGGAGTTGGATAGAGGGATTTTAAGAGGAGGTTTTGTATGGGGAATACTACACCTGTCCTGAAGCCCGGGTAGTCTGAAGACGAAGTTCGTGGAAGTAAGGATTCTCAGCACGAGGAGCTGAGGGGAAGGCTAACTGGACGAAGCGACAGCAAGGCGGGATGGAAGCCAAGAGCGATCCAACAAGATGCTCAAAGTCAGGGGTTCTTATAGGGGAAAATGTGGCCGCAAGCTAATCTGTTCTTGGGGATAACAATGAGTTTCGGGCTGGAGACAAAGCCTCCGAAAGGTCAGTATTTTACATGATTGAGTTAGGACAGAGTTGTCAATAGAGTAGCCAGTATGCAAACACAGAGTGCTTGACAGTTGAGTATTAGGCTTGTCAAGCTGCCTCCTCGGGGCAGGGAGTCCTTTGTAAGTAGCGTGCATACATAATGTGGTACTTGCCTTGAGGTCTCCTAAAGGGGCAGTCTGGCTATTTCTGACCTGCCTGGATTTGTTTGGAATGTTTCGGCTATTATCGGCCATGCCTGTAAGCATGCTTGTCTGGGGGCCTCGCAAGCACGTGGAGAGGAATGGGTAAAGAAGGCCAAATTATTGATATGAAATGATAGCTAATATACCACAAGCCTGGGCTAGAAACTGCGGTAACACAGTGATGCCTATCATATCATATTCACTTTGCTGTGCTATCAGTTCAAGTTCATCCTGTTTATTTCCCATGCTCTGTGCATTAGTGTAGAAGCATCTGAGACCATGAGTCACTCCCCCTAGCTGCTTATTTGAGTACCTTTCCCTTCCATAACTGGATTCCTGTGCTGTTTGCCCAGTTCTCCCTATACGATTAGGACTGTTCTTCACAGCACTTGCCCTCTAGAATACTGTCTTCCTCCTCCACATATTTCAGTTGTCTCCTCCCCCATGCCTAAGCAACTACTACAATATTTACTTACAATAACCCAATGTATATGCCATGCTAGCCCATGATCTAGTGTTATATCTATGAATCTTGGCATTATGCAGTCTCCCTCTAGTACTTCTTAACAAGTGCAAGATCAAAAGCATTAGTATCCATCTTTATCAAATGGTTTATTACCTTTTAAAAAAAAAAAAAGAAAGAAAAGGTATAACTACTTTTCATAGTGAGGAAGACAAATTACATGTTATTAAAAGAACAATAGCCAGAACAAATGAGTTCTCAAGGATTTTTTGAAGGCTGCACAGAAAAGCATTAAGGGAATGATTAGTAATAACAATAATAAAATACAATACATTGCTATGTATGTCTATCACAGATTTCTGTTTTAATTTTTTTTTATATAAAAAAAAACCTTTTCAAATTCTGGCTTCCATCTTTTTTTTTTTTAAAAAAATCCTGCTGAGCAAAGATTTGCTTATAACAATGCCACCAGTCATACATTACATAAATTCATATCACATATGCAGGATTTATATTCCCTGCTGACCGAGAATGAACGGGGTGTAAAAACTAGCATGGAATTTGGTTTACGACTTTAATTTATATTGTTTAATTGGTGAATCAGTGCAGCATGTTGCTGCTGGCCAGAGACCATAAGTAAATAAAGCAACCATGAGTATAATGAGGATACTGGCATAATGAGGTTATTATGAAAAAATTATCATTATGAAATCAACAGATACCTATAAATGAGCAAAAGGTTTCAGTAAAGGAACTCAAAAAATTATGTGAAATAGAATTGTTGATGAACGATTTTCTGCTGGTAGTCAGGCTGTGTATAATCAGAAAATACATGGGCCATTAAAAAAAAAAATCACTTACCAGGTAAAGGAAAACCTGATTCAGAGCCCTGTCCTCCAGTCAATTATACATTGGCAGCAAAGGTTGGCAGGGGAGAGACACCTTGTTCTCTCCGCATTGGGGGCATGCTTTGGATGTTGAGAATCTATGCACCAAATTAGACTGATTTGGACTGATGTGGAAGATGCCAAAATTGAAGCAGGACTCATCTGAAGTGGACTAACTCCAAATTCAAATGTGTCCAAGCATTTGTTACCCATCTCAATTCCTGGAAGAAAAACATCAAGTGACAAGGAGGGTGAGGATGGCTTCTAGCTATACAATGACAACTCTAGATTCTCATCATGAGTGACTTTACCAAGGCTGTCCAAACTCAGTGCTTCAGTAGCAATGGTGGGGAAAAAAAACTGTTGAGTTGATGTTTTTACTAGCTCTTTTCCCTAGGATGAGCAATGTTGGGCAAAAAATGGATTATATTGGATCTGGTAGGATATAGCACTGGCTGTTTGCTTGAAAAAAAAATCTGGATATTCATGTCCTCTGCTTTGGCTATTATGTTTTCCACATCTACCATGCACCCTATTCTATAGCACTTTGTTGTCAATTGACTTTGTTGTCAATTTAACAGAAAACAAATCAGATTTTGACTGTTTTTCCTTCATTATAAGTCCATAGTGCTGGCACCTATCCTTATAAAATTTTTAAGGTTTCTTGCCTATGGACATTGTTTTGACGTCTGCCATTTTTTTGCACAAATTTCCAATAGATGCCACTCCTCCCATAGCTTCTTCAAGTTGAAGAGGAGCCTTTGCAGTGCTGAACTACGGTCCAGCCCTGAAAAAAACTCCTCTTCATCTGGAATGGATGTGGTGCCCTCATTGTGGCACATTTGCCAAAGCTCTGCTGTAAAATAAAGAAGTTATTAGAAGTTATTCAAGCTGCAGGAAAGATTCCACCTGAACCTCAGGAAGAACTTCCTGACAGTCAGGGCTGTCCGGCAGTGGAATATGCTGCCTCGGAGTGTGGTGGAGTCTCCTTCCTTGGAGGTTTTTAAGCAGAGGCTGGATGGCCATCTGTCGGGAGTGGTTTGAGGGCGTTCCTGCATGGCAGGGGGTTGGACTGGATGGCCCGTGTGGTCTCTTCCAACTCTACATTTCTATGATTCTATGATTCAGTAGTTTCTTTAAAAAAAAACCCAAAATAGAAAGGAAAATAACACGAAAACTCCTACACCTGTTTTCAGTTTTCTTACAGGTAGAAGTACACGCTGCACCTGAAAATCCATACCATTCTGACAAAACTTAAAAATGTTTACAGCCGTTTGTTGATATCCACTCACAGCAATGGAAGCCATAAGATTTGCATCTGTAAATCAAGGTTCGGACTTGAGTCCAAAAAGGCTATGTTCTGAATAACTGAATACAGGTCTGAACTAAGGTTTGTTGTCACCCCCTATGTATGAGACTACACCTGCACAGACGTAGCAACCAATTCCATAATGATATATTTATTGGCTTACTTTCTCCTTAGCATTTACCAGCAAATTGCCACTGAGACCCTGGATTACATATTCCCTCCCTTTCATTCTCAGCTGACTCATCCCACTTGCTATGCTTACTTACAGACATCTTTGAAAGTCAGAAGAGAAGTTAGTGAATCACTGTGTTAACACAGAGATAAGCCACGAATACTTTAGACGAGAAACCTGATTTGTCCTACTTTCCATCTGCCGGAGAGGCTCCCTTTCCCCACCTTTATCGCATCATTAAAAATTCCCCGTCTGAAAATTGCTTGAAGCCCCACAGGTCAATCTATTGCAAGGAACAAGATACATTCACTTCCTGAAGGCAAACAAAGAGAGAAATTTTATTTGCCTAGAGAACCTGATGGTTATATAATTCCTTCATTTACAATCTTATTCGGTGAATAATGACTTTGAGAATATCTTGCAAAGACTGGTTTTACATCTATATTAGCTTCTACACTCTTGCTAATTTGGAAACTCATCAATCACATCATCCTCTTACAGACAAATTTGCATAATAGCAGATTTAGCTGCAGATTGCTGTAACCCAGGCCATGATGGAAATGGGAGCAGATACTGGAATTCAACCCAATGATGGCAATTGATGGTAAACCACTCCCTTGCTATCTGCATCAGTCACAGATTTAGAGAAAGTCCATTACTTTAGGCAGGCACTCATAATACTCTGTTTCTTCTTCGTCTGTCAGGACTGTGGACATCTCTTTCCTTCCAAAAGAAATTGAAGGATGAGATGGAAATTTCCCGTTTCCACTGATCATCACCTTTATTTTTTCCAGTCTTTCTTAGTATGTGCTGAACAGACCCATTTTTCTCATTTTCAGTATTCTAGTTGCTCAGAGTAACCCTCCCCACAATCCTTTCGCGCACACACAAACAGCCAGCCCTTAACACCTATTCATAAGACTTGTTATGAAATTGGCCCCT
Source organism: Cyclura pinguis (assembly GCA_030412105.1). Classification (NCBI taxonomy): domain Eukaryota; kingdom Metazoa; phylum Chordata; class Lepidosauria; order Squamata; family Iguanidae; genus Cyclura; species Cyclura pinguis. Next base: position 241,300,867 of record CM059599.1, on the reverse strand, counting down.
AGAAATTGGCTCCCACCAGTGCCCTGCTTGCCAGCCTGGTTCTGTTAGTCCATTAATCTCCCACTGTGCTAAAATGGGAGTGTCAGAAGGGACCTTGGAGATCATTTAATCCAACCCCTTACCCACGCAGAATCTTCAGTAAAGAGCTCAGTGAGAGCATACCTAAGAGATGGCCTTTTCTCCAGCAGCAGAAAAGCCACCACTCCCAAGGTCATCTGTTCCACCACTAAACAGCTCTTACTCCTCGAGGCAACTAGGTGTGCAGCAAATAAGGAGTCATTTTGTGTATTTGCCTTGCTTATGATTATTCAAGACCTCAGCTCAGAGGTACACAGAAAACAAAGCTTTCATGAGAATAAGCTGGTTAGATGTGATATTTTTTGAGATCAAAGGAAGAACCTTGGTACATTCATTACTAGATACTTGAAATTAAACAGTACAGTATTTCAATATATCATTGTCACCTGACTAATTGTACTCCCTTCAGAATTTGGGGCTTGAATTGCACGTTCTGACCTTGCTTTAGCAGCCAGGCAGTCTCTCAGAGGCATTTACCACTAGGATTCTTTATACTTACCTATTGATTTTAAGAACCAAAATATTTTCTGAATAAATGAAGCAGATTGCTGTACTCTGCATATTTTAGACTGAACAAGGAAGCAAATGGTGCTGCTAAATACCAAAATCTGTGATGTTTTCCTTTCCTTGTTCAAAATTCTGCATTACAGGCACGTGTATGCTTTGAACAGCATGAGAATAACTCCAAACAAGTTGTACATTGTGAAAAATATGTTTTAAATGTGCCCTTTTTAACATTTCATCAATTAAAAAACAGTTGTCACAAAAAAACAAGCTGTACCAGACAAGACAGGAATGATTTGAAAGGATATTAAGAAGTTCAGCATATTTTTGTCTCCTAATTTTCATGATAATTGTCATGACCACATGGTCATAATTGGAAAAATATGCTTAATGCAAATGCACTGCGCTGCAAGGAAAGTTTCTTACAAGATTGGACTGAAGTAGACTGTCCCATAACATTTGATGCAAATTTTGCTTACTGCTGCATAAATAGAGCCATTATATGTATATCGGGGATTATCTGAAAAGGGTCTATAGTCCTATTGGCTCAGCCTTGTAGAATATTTTTAGCTAATCACCAACCAGCTAGCTGACACACATTTGTCTCTCTGTTTCATTTATCCATGTTTGGATATGTAGGAAGAACCCAAAGGGCTTGTGGGAGGCCTCTTCCTTTCCTTCTGGTCCCAAATTTAATCACTAGCATTGACTAAAGGAGACCCATTCAATGAAAGGGATATACATAAATGTTGATTTACAATTCAGTAATTGATCCAATACTCTAGTTGAAACTAAGAATTCAATTTATGCTATGAGCATTTAAATTGTGGAAGCAACATGGACGGAGCTGGTGAGTGGCATACTCTCCTCTTATTGGTGGTTTCACTGACTTTGGGAAGAGTCCAGACAGCTTATATGCCCTGGTGGTTCTGCTGGCACCTAGCAGAAGCTCCTATTTCCCGGTGCTTTAGTGGAGCCAGTGCTGATGCAGCACCCAAATCTTCAACTGAATAGCTCCAGTGTTTCAAAGGATCTCATAGAAGTGGGACTATTTCTCAAGATGTGGATCAAGCTTTTTTTTTTTTTTGAAATATTTTTATTAAAGATTTAATTGCAAAACTAAAAAAGAAATGAGTGGGTATACACCATTGTTAGATGTATCCCACACACACACCCCACTTCCAAGCTTGTACTCTCCAGTTGAATCTACTTTGTTTCTGTTTACACAAGAGAAGAACAGTTACATTTCCATTAACAGGAGAAAAACAGTTGCCTTTATATCTTTGTTTCATTTCTTATACATTTATACCTTTAACCAATCCAAAACTCCTTTCCATTCCCTTTCAAAGTTCTGGATAGGTTTGTTTTTTAAGGAAAATGCTATTTTTTCTATCTCTACCATATCCAGGACTTTTAGCTTCCATTCTTCTAAATCTATATCTCTCTTTTCTTTCCAGTACTACACATACATCAACCTTGCAGCTGTTATCAAATATAACAATATCTTCTGATGACTTCTCATCTCCCTGTGTTGCCCTAAAATATTTAATAAATAGAAGTCCGGTGTCATTTCAAAATTCAGATTACAAATTCTTAGAATTTCATCATGTATCCCCTACCAAAATTTTCTTGCCCTCCTACAAGTCCACCACATATGAAAGAGGGATTCAATCGATCAAGCTTATTTATTGGTGGTGAAGAGAAGCAAGTATTGGCCCTGCTAAATTGAAGAAAGATAACTGAAGGGCTTGGAGAAATAGATATATGTGCTGCTTTTCTGCACTTCTCTTGCCTTCTTGTGTGCTGCCCTTGTGACTTGTATGACACTGACACACGGAGCGCAGTGACACACACACAAGACAAAACAAGTACATTGAAGAAATAACCCATACTGAAATAAAATTGAAAACCTAACCTTAACAAATAGAGGATAACTGAAGTGGTGGGTTCTAATGAAATTAATTTACTGTTACTAATACTAAACAACAGTGAGGTAAATTCATATATTCACTGAAATAAAATTTAGGTTAAGAGACAATGAGAGTTGATTAAGATATTATTGGGAAAGGGGGAATGAAAGTTGAGCATTCATACAATGAAGTAGCAAAAAAGAGAAGGTAGCTACAAACTAAAAGGCAAACTTAAACTGATATCAAACTTCTCCCAAGTGCTAAAACTTTGCTGCTACTGCACGAATCTAACAGAAGAATGTAAAGGGAAAGGGAAAAATCCAGCATACATAATTCACCACCCCTTCACTCAAATACAGCAGTTGGAAAGTTCTTGTGAGATTCTTAGCTTGAACTGGAAACTAAAATGGTAAATGAATGACATCAAGCTTTCTCCTCTCCTCTCCCCTTCTCCTCAACATGGTATTTCCTTTACATTAGGCTATAGGAGACATACTTTCTGCTTTTTCTTAGAAAAAAGAAAATAGTTGGAAGCGCAGCTTGCTGAACCAATCTGAATCACTTTACCAATCCAATCAAATCCAGAGCTACTTCAGATATAGCTAAACCAGTCTGGATCCAAATTCAGTTAATGGTTCAGGATTCACATGTTTGTACAGTCTTCATGGGAAAACTGTGTTACCATTTATACTAGAGCAATGAACAAGGATAATAAAAGCCATCTATGTTTGTTCAAGAGTTAGGAAAGTTTTCATGCAACCTTTTGCATAAGCAGATATATAAGAAATAGCATAGAACCTAAATATTACAGTGCTGCTTGCTTTTTCAGAACTATGCTGGTAACTGTTTTCCTTCCACTCATACTATTTCTAATTCAAAAGTTATCTAAGCAGATATATAAATGGGAGCTCTGGATTAACTGCAGAGATTTCAATTTCCAAAAAAGCCTTCCATAAGCCTTAGCATTCTTCTTCCTCCTCCTCTTCCTCCTCCTCTTTTTGGTGGAAACGTACCACAAAAAACATCAAGGAGGACTGAAAAGTCACAGTAATATGATGAGGAAACAAGCATGAAAGTTTGCTATATAACTTCCGGGAGTTTTCATATTTTGGCAAGATATACCTGCATTTAAGAAGTCACATATATGACATTTGAAGAAAAGCTGCTATGGTGACAACCTCATTAAAACACTGCAATTGGGAAAGCTAACCTGCATTCAGGATGTTAGAAGATGTCATTTATAATAATGTTTAATGTGGTAAAAGTCAAAGTACAGTAGATGTTTGTGAAAGAGAGTCTGCTAATTTGATTTATAAGAATACATGAAAGATAGCTTCATCCACTGTTGTATTAATCAGGTGTTAAAAAAACCTCACCCAGCCCAGAATGGTCATCCCACACTTCCTTGAATTTCCAATTCCTGTCTGACATCTGATCTGTGCAAGAAAAATCAAATAGCATAATGGATTATTTGAATTCCTGCTACTTTCTCTAAGAAAACTAGTCAATGTCTTGCTGAATTTTTGGACTTCTTTGTTTCTTCCCCATTATCTAAATTTTTGAGCTATCTACCCAGATGAAGAGTTCTCAGAACTCTTGAACACTTTTATGACATTTTGCTTGGCTATAATAAAGGTATTACCCAACTTCAAATTTCAACTTTCATTATTTTTCTTCTGTGACCCAACAGGGTTTGACTTGTCACAATTTTGCTTCAAGTATATATGATTAGAGAGCCTGTACGCTCACTTTAACAGTGAGGTCAGAACACAGTCAGTTATTTTGTCATAATGGTGGGTAATTTTGGCTCTTTTTACGATTGCACTATATGCCTTCCATGTTGTTTAAAAAAAAAAATCCCAGAGTGTGTTGTTCCATATATGCCCTGAACAAAGACTATACAGTTCCAAATGAGTGTTGTATCTACATAAAATCTGGTGAAATAGTTTTTTGAGGAACCATATACATATACAAGTGTTTAAATAAAGCAGTTTTGAAATGGAGATTAGCTCAATATAAGAAGTTGTATTCTCCATTTGACTGTGATAAGAATGAAGTTTTTTTAATCAAATTTGACAATGTAAGTCTCAAATATTAAAACTAATTCTCACATTTCAGAAGCATTTCTTTCTACCACCTTTTAGACAAAATTCTTCCAATTGCTCATAGACATTTTATCAGCTAATACTTTTTTTTTCAGTTCCAGCTGCTTGCTTAATGTTAAACTTTTCTACATGCACTTCACAAAATTGTCTTCTTTCATATATGATCACATCAGGCTGCATCCTGTTAGTAACATGACGCATAAGCAGGTGTGGCTTGCATATGTGTAATTGTTGCTTATGTCTCTCTTTGGTTGGGGTACAAAGTGCTATTATCCAGCCCTTTGTGCATCACCCAAGAGCTTGTGCAGCCCCTAGCAGATGTCAAATCCTGACAGGGCCATTGCAGCTATGGTGAGAAGAAAATAGGGGAGGCAATTGACACTATGAAGACATGGCAACTTTTGGCTCCCAGAGGAAGGAAAAGGAAGATGTGCTCCTTCTCTGAGTGTTCCCTTGTTTCTTCTCCCCTCCAAGCTGAGATTAGTGGCTTCTTCATCATGTGAATTGCTTCTCTCCTCCCTCACTTCCCACTGGTAAGTAGCAGCAGCATTTGACAATGACCAGAATGGTAGGGAAACAGAGAACTGCACAGGCAAAGCATCATATTCCACCTACTCACTGTAAGATTTAAGCCATCATTTCCACCTTACATCACTACTCTGGCTTCACTCTTCCTAATTGTCACTGGCAAAGTCCTTAACTCTATTTGAGGCCATTTTATCAAGAGGTAATAAGGTTATAGTTTTGTCCTGGTCCCCAGTTTTGGGTTATTTTTGAAATTCTGAGTGTGGTTGACCCAGCCCATAACACAGAATATTGCCATGTTTAGTTTAATAATCTCTGGAAATGAATTGATTTAAATTAAATTAAATGATCTGGCAGAAGGGTCTTCATAATGAGAAAAAACTTTAATGTCTTAAACATAAATTGCTATGATGTGATTATAGAGGCCATTTCCACACAGAGTGTTTAAAACGGTGCACAGCGTCCTCCAGGGAGGACATCTGCGCCTGGGAGCGGACTGGGTCGGACCTACTTAACGTAGATCCGCACCCCAGCCCACTCCGGAACGACCCCAAGTGGTCATCCAGCATGCTTTTGAAAGACCGCTAAAAACAGGTCTTTCAAAAGCACGGAGTGCGCCACTGCGAGCCTGCTCCCTTATGCAGATTCGCAGGCTTGCATTGGTGTGAGCCTGCGATCTGCTGGGGGTGGGCTTTAGGTTGGCGAGCTTCAGCAGTTGGTCGAGAGTCTCAACCAACCGGAAGCCACCATTTTTGTCCCCGGAGCAGTGCGGAGTGGTGGCCACGCACTGCTCCGGAGCAGCGTGGACCGGACCGGGGAGCCCAAATGTCTGGTGAGTAGTGTCACGGGGCGATTCCCTCGCCCCGTGCGGAAATGGCCAGAGATGCAAGATAGTCAGAGTGCCTTTATAACTCTCACTTTCTGACACACGTTACTTCAGATTTTATAAACAAGCAAAATACCTGTCTGAGGGATTCCACTTTCACACTGACTAGTAACATCTGAAGTAGGGTTCCTGCAGTGACAGAGAGACACAGAGGGAACACGTGCTAGAGATGCAAAACAGCCTTCTCTCCGTTAGGCAGAGTAAAGAGGCCACTTCAAACAGTTGATTCTGACCATCACAAGAGAAAAGGAAACTGCATGATTTAATCTGTTATAATTACATTCTTTGTTGTTATGTGGCTTCAGGTCAACTCCTTCCAGAATCCAATCATAGAGTTGTCTTGGCAAGGTTTATTCAGAAGTTTTGCCATCGCCTTTCTCCGAGACTAAGAAAGTGACTTGCTCAATATCACACAGTGGATTTCCATGGCTGAGCAGGAATTCAAACCATGGTCTCTCAGAGTCCTAATCCAATAGTAAATCCACTGCATCATACTGGCTCATTGTATTTTTATTTCTAAAAAACAGTTGTTGATGGGATTTTCTGTCCCATGTACTGTTAACCAACCCCTACAACCCCCATCCTGCAGGATGTGCTATTTTCATAACTGGACATACTTATGTTTGAAAAACATGTTTGAGGGCACACTGACTGGAAGAACATGTTGCCAGGTCAAGCTGACTTAAAACATGATCAAGTTCTATGTTCAGAGAGATTTAGGTGGGGAAACCTGACACTGATAGGTTTTTGCTAATCCCTTTCAAAACCTTAGGCTCTGTTGCACTCTCAAAAACAATGAAAGACAAACTCACCAGATTGGTGAGCAATCATAGACCATCCGTCAATCTTATCCTATAAAGACCTTCCCTATGTACCCTACCTGACCTAACAGTATGAGCCTGTTAGGAGTCTCACCCAATGTTTTGTCCATCCAGAGTTAAGCAATAAGCCCATTCTGGAGTGCTTTTGGCAATCCTGTGAGAAAGCCATTACAGCTTTGTCATCACACCCCTTCAGGGCAGGAAATAGGGTATAAAAACCCTATCTTCAACCCCAATCTTTTTTTAGTACATTGGGTATATTACACTGCAGGTGGTACCCCAGACTACCATTGTGCTATGCTACCATCAGAAGCTGTCTGAGCCTTTCTGTTGTGACCTCTTTTTCAGGACTGGTAACTATCACCCTTTCCGCCCAATCTGTCTCTATCCAACCTTTCTTGCATCACTTTCCAATAGCCTTGTACAGTTCTTAAGAGTGTCTGATTTCTCATGTGTTTGTCAATTCAAATAAAGTCTTTGTTAACTTTAACTAGAGTTCTCTCTACATTTAATACTGATATACATAGGTGAAAAGATTCTGCCATTACCCTCCTCTCGCAGGCCTCCTTTGAACTATAATTCCCACAACTTCTGAGGACATTGTATATGGATGCCAACTTCTCCCACATCTTGGAGCAACAGTACCAAGAATACCTTCACCAGTCTTGGATATTGTAGACTTTGAACTGAGGAGAGGACATCATTAGCTAGTCTGCCTTATACAGCAAAATGTCTTAGGCTGGATCTAGATGCAAATGCAGCCTCCAATTTCGTGTCTGCCCAAGTCCCATTTTAGATGTGTCACTGAATACTGTTAGCCAACTGCAAAAGTGATCAAAATGTCTGCTGGTATTACTTGTAAGTTACTCCCAACTCATTCACATTATAGCTATTCATCATATGTTTTGAGCCCTTCTCTATAGCAATCAATTCCTGCAACATCTCCTGCTACAGTAGAAAATTTAATTTTCCTAATCCATCTGTGAAGATTCTTTTTTTCTTGTCCAATCAGAAATTCAGCAATTGAAAGGTAAAAATCATGTACTCACTTCCCCCTGAAGAAACATCTGCTGGACTGCAAAGTTAGCCAAGGGAGAATTCAGCTGCTGTTGAAATCAGATTGGTCACATTCATAATGCAGAAGAGTGGGCATTCATTGACTGAAGTATATTAATGTGTATTTGGATTTCATTATTTGAAATCTATGATTTAATAATGTTAATTGACAGACATAATGCATGAGTGCAATACATTCTGGAAGTAGTTTTATGGTTTATAACAAGTGAAGATAATTGTAAATGAAAAATGAAAGAAAACTTCATGGCTTAGTAAATGAGTAATTAACCTTTCAACTCTCCAGCTATAGCTGGAATCCTGACCAAAGTGACTGAAAGAGTTCTAATGGTTGTTAAAGAGTGCAATAAAATTAACATGATAGTTTTGGATTGATTTCTTTTCCTTGCCTTTTCCTAGAGTCCCACTTGCAGTGACATTCCCACCTTACTTATCAACCCATTTGTGAACAAATACTGGAAAAGGATGAATCCCCTCTCTATTGAAAGTCTAAAATTATGTTTCAGTGGCTCCAAGTAGGCTAAGGAATTTAAGATTTGAAATGTCATGCCCATATGGTCATTACAGTGCTACTAATAAGAGCAAAGACTTTGGAAGAGCAAGTATATATTTTACCATGCTCATTTTGTGCTACTATTTTAGCATCACAGGATGCTTCCAGAAGGATGTTTTGTGGGGTTACCAATCAGAAGATAATACTGAACAACTATTCTGGCCTTCCTTCATTAATTGAATTTGGTAGCTAAGAAACAACACAGAATAACCAATGGGGAAACATAAAAGAATTACAAATGGAAGACTCTATCATCTGGACCTCCCATGCTATTCTAGGTTTGAATCAGACCAAGTATTTATTTATTTATTTATTTATTTGACTTTTAAATACAACAAAATCCTAAATCCACAATACCTTTATTGGGCCATCTAAGTACACAAATACATCATACAAGCTCTCAAGTACAGGGAACATGAGATGGACTGGAATTAAAAAGGGATGTGCCATCCTACACACTTCACAAACTTCACACATCCTACAAACTTCACATGTCAGATGCTTCATCCCCCCACAAGCCATTTTGAATAATAAATCCACCTGGACTGCTGCTGGGGAATGGATTCATTTTTGTGTTTTTTATTTGGAGACTGTACACTGGGTGGACAGGGTACACAACTAATTGTGTTATGCAGTGGCATAGACTGTCCTTTTCGTGTCACTCTGATGGTGTCACCCCTGTGTGTTCACCCCCCAAACTCATTGCCTTTCATTTTCCCCAGCATTATTACCACTACTACTACTACTACTACTACTATTACTACTACTACTACTACTACTACTATTATTATTATTATTATTATTATTATTATTATTATTATTATTATTATTTCAGTGAGACATGTCCAAGGGATGACAGCCTCAGATTAGTAATTTTGGTTCCTATTGAGAGTTCAAGGGTTTCCAAAATCAGGCAGGATTTTGATGAGGAACCAGGCTATGTATGTCAAACAGCTACTAAACAGAAGCAGTAGTGGGGTGAGGTGGGGGCTTGATGCTGGCAGAAGATTTCTCAGAGACAGTGGCAGTGGCACTTTAGCTGATACTTGTTAGTACTGTGCAGAAGGAGCCAATGGTAAACAAGTTCTGGATTCCTGTGAAAAACCCTAGGATGACACTATCCAAGATGAACTGAAAAAAAAAATCAGATCTATATTCATCTTGCCCCAATGTCTGGGCAAAGACTTCCATGTGCAGGCCTTGCTGCTGGATCAGGTAGCCTACTGTATTATCTTTCAGTCTGTGTTGGTAAAGAAAGGCAGGCAGGAATGCCAAATATGGAAAATAAAGCTATAGCATTCAGCTGTTTTGACTTGTGAAAATGGAAAGACTCTTTCTATGTGTTGGAAGTTTCAGATCCAACAGAGCATTTCTGATGACAGAAATGACAGAAGGAGGCTGCTTTGCACCTGACCATCTTCCTCTTCTACTTTCTTATATCCCTAAATAACTACTGCAGAGAGCTGGGGATCTTCTAAAATAGCTTGAAGGATGTCATTGAAGGCTTCCGTTAAGGGAAATAGGGAAAATTGTCACATTCCCCCACTTCCTACCAAATGGAGCATGTTGTGTGAAGAAATCATAGAATAATAGAAGCATAGAGTTGGAAGAGAGCCCAGAGGCCATCCAGTCCAACCCCCTGCCATGCAGGAACACACATCAAAGCATTCCCAACAGATGGCCATCCAGCCTCTGCTTAAAAACCTCCAAAGAAGAAGACTCCACCACACTCTGAGGCAGCACATTCCACTGCCAGACAGCTCTGACCATCAGGAAGTTCTTCCTGAGGTTCAAGTGGAATCTCCCTTCCTGCAGCTTGAATCCATTGCTCCTTGTCCTGGTCTCTGGAGCAGTGGAAAACAAGCCCACTCCCTCCTCAACATGACATCCCTTCAAATATTTAAACATGGCTATCATGTCCCCTCTTAACCTTCTCTTCTGCAGACTAAACATACTCAGGTGCTTAAGCCGTTCGTCATAGGGCATGGCTTCCAGACCCTTCACCATTTTGGTCGCCCTTCTCTGGACACACTTCAGCTTGTCAATATCCTTCTTGAATTGGGGTGCCCAGAACTGGACACAGTATTCAAGATGAGGTCTAACCAATGCAGAATAGAGTGGTACCATTACCTCCCTTGATCTAGACACCATACTCCTATTGATGCAACCAAGAATCATGTTGGCTTTCTTGGCTGCCACATCACACTGTTGACTCATGTTCAGCTTGTGTTCACCAAGACTCCTAGATCCCTTTCACATCCAGCCACGTGTCTTCCATTTTATATTTGTGCATTCCATTTTTTCTGCCTAAGTGCAGAACCTTACATTTCTCTCTGTTGAATTCATTTTGTTAGCTTTGGCCCAGCTCTCCAATCTGTTAAGGTCATTTTGAATTTTGATCCTGTCTTCTGGTGTATTAGCAACCCCTCCCAATTTGGTGTCATCTGCAAATTTGATCAGCATGCCCTCCACTCCTTCGTCCAAGTCATTGATGAAGATTTTAAATAGCACTGGGCCCAGGACAGAACCCTGTGGCACCCCGCTAGTCACTTCTCTCCAGCACCCTTTGGGTTCGGTCAGTCAACTAATTACAAATCCACCTAACAGTAGCATTGTCCAGCCCACATGTTACTAGCTTCTTTGAAAGAATGTCATAGGAAACTTTGTAAAAGGCCTTACTGAAATCAAGATATGCTACGTCCACAGTATTCCCTTCATCTATCAAGCTTGTAAGTCTACTGTAAAAAGAGATAAGATTAGTCTGGCATGACTTATTTTTGAGAAATCCATGTTGACTCTTAGTGTTTATGGCATTGCTTTCTTAGTAATTACAAACTGTTTAATGATCTACTCTAGGATCTTTCCTGGTATCAATGTCAGGCTGACTGGGCAATAATTATTTGGGTTCTCTTTCTTCCCTTCTTGAAGATGGGGACAACATTTGCCCTCCTCCAATCTGCTGGGACTTCTCCTGTTCTCCAAGAGTCCTCAAAGATTATTGCAAGTGGTTCTGAAATGATTTCTGCCAGTTCTTTTAATATCCTTGGATGTAATTCATCTGGCCCTGGAGACTTGAATTCATCTAGTTTAGCCAGGTATTCCTGTATGATTTCTCTACCTATTCTGTGCTGTATTCCCCCCCCCTTCTCCACCTGTTCCCCACCCCCCAGGTTAAGTACTGTCCTTTTGAGAGAAAACTGAGGCAAAGAAGGTGATGAGTAGTTCTGCCTTTTCTCTTTCCCCTGTTAGTAACTGGCCATCTACTCCATGCAGCGACCCTATCATTTCCTTGTTTTTCCTTTTGTTGTGGACGTTTCTAAAAAAGCCCTTTGTATTGTTTTTAATGTCTTTGGCAAGCCTGAGTTCATTCTGCACTTTAGCTTTTCTGACCTTCTCCCTATATATCCTGGCTATTTGCTTGAACTCCTTTTTGGTGATTTCGCCATTCTTCCATTTCCTGTACATGTTTCTTTTAACACTTAGCTCAGCTGAGAGTTCTTTAGTCAACCATTCTGGTTTCTTTAGACACCTCCCAGTTTTCCTCCTTATTGGCACAGTTTTAAATTGTGCCTTCAGTATCTCACTTTTAAGAAACCCCTATTCATCATGAACCCCTTTCTCTTTCAGTATTCTTGAGCACTGAGTTTCAGTGAGTAACTCCGTAAGTTTACAAAAATCAGCTTTTTTAAAGTCTAGAATGCATGTCTAGCTACGCTTGGCTTCTCCTTCCCACTGAATGACAAATTCCAATAGAGCATGGTCACTCCCCCCTAAAGATCCCACCACTTCCTCCTCATAAACAAGGTCATCCCTGTTGGTCAGTATCAGATCTAAAATAGTTGATCCCCTTGTTGGCTCTTCCACCTTCTGGACCTTGAAATTGTAAGCAAGGAAAGCGAGGAACTTGTTGGACCTTGTGGTCTTGGCAGAGTTTGACTGCCAACATATATCAGGATAGTTGAAATCTCCCATTAACTACTGCATCTATTCTTTTTCAATGTGTGGTCATCTGCTCCAGGAATTCTGCTATTTGAATGTTTCTGCTGGCAGGAGCTAATTTAGGATTCTACACAAATATTCAGAATTTTCAGAAATACTGATAATAATTCTACAATTACAATGTCGTACGGCAAAATCATATTTGTGTGTACAAAGTTAAGAAAGCACAAATAACTCTGAATTTTTGTTGTTTGTGTTGTTGCTCTATTGGCACATTCTTCATCCAAACACACTCTAGTACTAATATTATCTGTAATCTAATAATTATCTTGAAATGTCAATTTTTTCTCCTTTCTTTAGCACAAAATACTATATAAAACACAAAGCCATCGTAATAATAACTAATTCTAGACTTTAATGTTAGAAATTCAGAGTGATTATGTAGCTAATGGGAAAATACAAGTTCTGAAAATGTCATACCAAAATTTTGGAGTTTGCTTTTCTTGAGAATTTCTCCTAAATGTGCTTTCTACCCACAAATGTTTTAAAAGCCATGCATTTTAATAGTGCACAACAATTTAAAAAAAATAAAAAGCAAAGCATTTAACATATCAGTGAACTGTTGTAACAAACTGATTACAGATAGTTCATACACTGCTTTTTGGCACTGTAGCAGCTCTTGGATCCATTTGCAAGTTACAGATTTTGCAATAAAAAGAGGAGAACATTGGCCAGACTGTTAATTAAATCACACAAGGACATTACTTTTGCATCCACAAATTAAAGTTTGTATTCTGATTTAGTGTTAAGAGTCTCTATAATACCCAAATCACTACATCCACATTTATTGCCAGTAGCTTTTGAATCTGCACACTTTCAATATTATGTTTCATACTCACTTACAATTCACATGTTAATAAAGAACCCATTTCAGGCTGTATATCTGATATATCATCATTGTGAAAATGACGGCATATACCTATATTCTAAAGTATATCTTGTTTACAGCTCCCTTGAATCTGGCCACACTTTTGATTGTACATACACCACAAATATGTAGAAAACTAACATGGTTGTATGCCTTCAATTTGTTTCCAGTTTGGCATTTTCTATGCAGAAATTAAAAAATAAATAAATAAATAAAGGCTGGATCCTGTTAGTCATTTGTTGTTGTTCCTGTGTGCCTTCAAGTCACTTCTGACTTATGGCAACCCTAAGGCAAACCTGTCATGGGGTTTTCTGGGGCTGAGAGTGTGTGATGCACCCAAAGTCACCCAGTGGTTTCCATGGCTGATCAGGGAACTGAACCCTGCTGTCTAGTGTCACAGTCCAATGCTCAAAGCACTACACCAGATTGACTCTCAGAAAACTAATACCAGAGCGGAAAGGGGTTTAATTCTTACTCATATTCTTCTCAAATAAGCAAAACTGGAAAACTGTGCAGTTTTGGAAGATTATTCACAATTTGGGACATTATTCTATGCAAAATTCACGCATGGCTATTTTGCAAAGAAAGCATTGCTTTTTATGTAGAAAAGAGCATTTTCTGTGCAGAAGATGCTGCTTCCTGCCCAGAAAATGCTATTTTCTATGGTCCTCATCTAGGTCCCCATCTACAGCATGGTATGCAGAAGAAATCATATTTTCAGCAGAGAAAATAGTATTTCTGCACAGAATGCCTCCTGAAGTGAAACATTGGCCATTTCCACGCAGGCTTAAAGAAACGGTGCAGAGCATCCTCCAGGGAGGACGTCTGCACCTGGGAGCAGACTGGGTCAGACCTACTTACTGTAGTTCCACACCTCAGCCTGCTCCCGAACGACCTGAAGTGGTCGTCCAGCATGCTTTTGTAAGACCGCTTGAAACAGATCTTTCAAAAGCATGGAGTGCACCAATCTGTGCCCTCACTACGGTGCGGATTTGCAAGCTCACACCAGTGCGAGCCTGCGATCTGCCGGGGGCGGGCTTTAGGCTGGCGCGCTTCAGCGGTTGGTGGAGAACCTTGACCAACCGGAAGCCGCCATTTTCATCCCCAGAGCAGTGCGGAGCAGCGGCCACGCACTGCTCCAGACCAGCCTGGACCCAAGCATGAAGCCAAGAAGTCCAGTATGTACTGGCACGGGGCGATTCCCTCGCCCCGTGCGGAAATGGCCAGTGTGTGAAGTGGTCACAGGGTCATGCTGTGTAAACCAACTCACAATGAGTGCACCACAATGCCTTCTTCTAGTCTTGTATTTAGCTGCCACTTGAAGCCTCCCTATGTGCCTAGACATATTTACTTATTGAACCAGGATCTCTTTTTGTACCCCATTCACATGAACTCCAGATCCTCTTTTGCACACAGTTCACTTAGGGATTTATTCTTTCTGAAAATATAACAAGTATCAAAGAAGGATGAGGTTAAGCAGCAGAGCCCTGTAGCACAACACACACTGAATGGACATGTATGAGGAATCATGAGTATTTCCCTACCAGTGTTATTAACTGCACCAAATAACCTCCTAAAGATATATTGACTTTTAAATTGCAACATTTTTGTGACCATCTTTTAATCTCATTAGTAGTCAGATATGAACAATAGCATTGCAACAAAATCCTGCATTTATCATTTAACATACATGTTGCTCTCCTTGCGAGACAGTAAGGGCAATCACCAAATCATTTCTTTTCTTTCCTGTATTTTTGTACAGAGTGGCAACGTCCTTCTTTTAAAAGTCTTCATGACCTCGATAAGATGGTTACTCTTACTGTCACCTTTTGACTTGAAGTTTCAGTAAGATGGAATTTAACCAGGAAATGATTTATTTGGATACTATGGATATATTTGAAGATCAAGGGAAAATTCACTCACAATAACTGGGCGGGAACAATTATCATGAAGAATGAATGGGTTGTATAGCATTTCCTAATCTCTTGGGTATTTATTCTATTTTCTCTGTTGTTAAGAATTGCATCTCCTGCTGAATACATGAGAAAAAGTGTGGAAGAGTGCCACTTATACAGCTTTTCCTACCTACATAGTACTTGCAGTACAATTTTGAATTTCCCATTATATTGTTAAAATAATTCAGAACTACTGAATAAGATTAATTATTTAAGGTAATAAGAAGGAGTATTAAAAGGTGATTGTATTAGATTTTCAGAGTACATTCTTAGGGGGAAAATTCTGGGCACTATAGAATTATAATGTTTTAAACCAGAAAATTACGTGGGATTGAAAGATAGTTGTGCAAGTCTTAGTCATAAATATCCTATTATGTTATGAGGTGGTACTTGGCCCATTGAAATTTCTGGGAAGAGATCTCCCTCAACTCAGAACTACTTGAAAATAATTCCTGACTGTGAATGTCCCCTTTAGGAGCAAAGTGCTTGAGAGTGTGGTGGCTGGCATCTTCAGACATTCTCAGATGAAACAAAGTACCTCTTCAATTTGGCTTCAAGTCATAGCTCACAGCAATATTGACTGTTCTGGTTTAAACTGTTTAAACCATTTTAAAACTCTTCCTGAACTGCTTTATTGACTGTTCCTTCCCTGAGATCTTTGGATATCAGATGGGAATGAGTATTTTATGTACTGAGGACCAATGATGATATTAATCACTGCAAAGAAAAAGGATATATGAATCTTCTCCAAGAGAGTCATATAAGAAAAAAAGAGTGCAGGCTTTTGTAGAATAGAATTATGGGCCCAGAATTTGTGTCTGCAAACAAGAACAAAAGAAATGGAGTGGTCTTTTATATAAACTAAACATTACAACCTAAATTAATATATGAAGATGGACAAAATAGATATGTGATTATGCAAATCAACTGGAATGGCAAGGCAATGCATTTAATGGGCATTTATGGCCCAGACAATGGGAAATCAATGTTTTATGAAAATTTATTAAGGAAAACACCAGAATGGGACTTACAAAATCTGATTTGCACGGGTGACTGGAATGGAGTTGTTGATCCTAATAAAGATAAACGCTCCAGTAAAAGAGCCAGTGTGTGTGAAGGTCTGCATGGTGTAGTGTTTTGAGCATTGTACTGTGACCCTGGAGACCAAGGTTCGATTCCATGCTTGGCCATGGAAACTTACTGGGTGACCTTGGGTGAGTCACATTCTCAGACCAAGAAAACCCAATGATAGGTTTGCCTCAGAGTTGCCATAAGTCAGAAAAGACCTGAGGGCACACAACAACAAAAGGCATTAAGGAAGACCAAGGGAATCTACCCAGATACACAGTACTTTGGGTTAACAGATGGTTCAAGACATTTCTGGTCAAATTCCAGGGACTATACTTTTTTTCAAATCACCATGGATCCTTCTCGATAATATTCTGAATTTCTAATAAAATGATCAATTTAGTAAATAGGATGAACATTTTGCAGAAAATATTTTCAGACTATAATCCATCGATGTTTCTGGAAACAGAGAAAATGCAGTTTAGATGAAGATCTAATGAATATCTACTTCAAAAGATGGAAATACTACAACAGTGTAAACAAGAATTGAGGAAATACTTTGAACTGAATTTATATAAAGATACAGATTCCACTGTTTGGGATGCAAGCAAAGTGTATGAGAGGACAGTTTATAAAATATAGCTGCAGATTGGAAAAAAGAAAGAGAAACAAAAAAGTAATAAATTGATGGACAAAATGCAAAACCTGGAAGAAAAATGAAAAAGAAAAAAAAATGAAGAAACTCAATAACAGTTCTCACTGTTTACAGTCTAAGAAGTGAATGCCAAACTACTATATCTTAAACAAAATAATTTTGAATTTGCAAATAAACCTGGGACGTGGCCCTCTTATCAGTTCAGTCAGGGAAGGATAAAGACATCTGTCACAAAGCTCAGGAAGGGTGATCAGTACGTAATGACAACTTGAAAATATTAATAGTCTTTGAGGAATATTACAAAGGTTTATATATGAGATGCAATGAAAGAATGTTAGATATGGAAAATTATTTAGTTGGACTCAAATTGGATAAATTACTTTTGGAAGAAAAGCAAAGTTTGAATGGGCCTACAACAACTATGTAGTTTATTGAAGCAATTAAAAAGATAAAAGCTGGGAAAGCTCCATGCCCAGATGGACTATCTGCCGTATATTATGAGAAAGCTGCATATGAGTTATTCCAACCAGTAAAAAAGATGTGTGATGAAGTATGAAGAAAAGGATAGATGCCAGATTCTTGGAAAAATGCCTATATTACATTGATTCACAAAAAAGACACAGGTGAGATGTTAACAAAGAATTATAGACCTATCTCATTACTAAATAATGACTATATTTACCACTATTTTGGCAAACAGATTGAGGAAACATATTCTCAGAATATCTACGAGGATCAGAGCAAATTTTCATCAAAAAGAAAGGAGTAATATAAGAACTCTTTTACTTAATGTTATTAAATATTTGGAATATCACAATGACCAAAAAAAAAACACCTATTTTTTTCACTGCAGATAAAGCATTTGATAATATTTCTTAGAATTACTTATTTCAAGTATTGGGGGAAATGGACTTTGGTGAAAATATTATTCAGGCTATAAAGACAATATATTGAGTTCAAAAAGTTCAGATTTTGGTAGACAAAATGCAACAATTATTGAGATACAAAAGGTAATGAGACAAGGCTGTCCTCTCTCACCTGTTCCATTTGTTTTGGTATTAGGGAATTTATTGAGAGATATCAGAGAAAATGACAGAATTTATGGAGTGAGTGTTTTAACAAAAGGAACAGTATAAATGAGGGCTTAAGCAGATGATCTTGTGATAATGATACAAGACCCGTTTGACTGATTGAAGAATCTTTTGATAAAAATTAAGATATTTGGGGCATGCTCCATGTTAAAAGTCAACTGTGGTAAAACAAAACTGTTGACTAAAAACATGACTTCAGAAAAGGAAAATTAATTGATTGCTCTTCAACTTTAAAATGGAAAAGGGGGGATTAATTATTTGGGAGTTACAGTTATGAAGAATAATAGTCTATTGTTTAAAAACAATTATGAAAAAGTCTGGAAGGAAATTAAAAGTGACTTAGAAAAATGGAGAAAGTTATATATATCCCTTTTGGGGAGAACTGCAATAACAAAAGCAGACTTTTATTCTATTTCCAATTGATTTCTGCAATAAGAACTGGAATCCTTTTTGTACAATGGCAGAAATAAATTTCCAGATTTGTTTTGTTTCATTAAAGTTTGGATTGGGGGAGACAGAGCCTTTTTGTGTTTCAGTAAGTTAGTATTCAGTGTTTTAGTTAGCTAGTATTTAATTTTTTATTTAGTGTTTTAGTATTGTATTTTAGTTTTTGTTTAATTTTAGGGGTTTTTTTTGCTTGTGCTAATATTGTTTAATATTAATAAATAAATAATTTTAAAAAGAAAAGAAAGAGGATAGATAAATGTAAAACCAGTTTTGATTTTTATCTCTAAATCCAGTGTTAAATGCATCACCACATTCAGTTTCAGTCTGGCATGGCAGAGATCCCACTTAACCTGTGCTCTGTTGTGTCTCAAAGAACTTTTAGCACATCTGAGAGTTTGTCATTGCATGACCTTGTTATTCTAAAGGAGACCACACAGTTCTGCTCAGTGAAAGTGGCCACATTACTATGCAGTTTTACTTCAGAAGACATAAACTCACAAACATATAGTCTAAGGCTATATTGCCTGCCTGGCTCTTAGAAGACCAGTGGATGCAGCCCTCACCAAGGTCTCTAAGCTACTTGCTGTTATTATTCCCACTGTGAGTCTGCATCTCCTACTACTGTTCCCTCCAAGCCTTGCCCAGGCACCAGTTATTGCTTCTCATCTGGTGTAGTGGATCATGGCTGGGCTGGGCTGGAGCAGCACCATCAACAACAACTGGGCCAGTTTCTCCTGAGGCAATGGTGAGGCAGTGCCACTCTGCATAGTTAGTAAAGGATCAGCTAAGCTAAATGAAGGAAGCAGCAGGGAATGATGAGGAAGAAGGAAGCAACTCACCCCTTCACCAGGTGCCACCTGGAGGAAACAACAGTGGTGACAACAAGAACAGCCCTGTTGATGGTGCACAGTTGTGACCATAATGAAGGAGGTTGTATCCCCCATCCTCATCCTCCTGTGGAATGCAAGGTTACACACAGGAGGAAGATGGGTAAGCAGCAGTCTGTCATCACAGTCCCTGTTGTGCCCCAGCAACCACATGTTACTAAGAGCCAAGTCACCATCCTTTTCCACTTCACTTCTGCTTCTTGCACCCAATCTAGCCGTGCCTTCACCAGCCATGCTAGGTGGCACTGCTTCACTGTCACCTTGGAAGGAGCTGCCTGAGCTAGTGGTGCTGGAAGTGTTTTGCCCCATATCTATACTCCTTGCTTGGGAGAAATGGGGAAAATTTAAAACACACTGTAAGGGTGGGAGGCCAGGTGAATAAGAATGAGTATCTCACTTAAAATGGGACAGTTGGAAGGTATGTGAATGCAATGTGTTAATGTGAAAAGTTGCTAGCATAATATTACTGAATTGGAACAGATGTTCATGCACTTAAAAAGAAACACATGCCATTTACCACCGTTAAATCAAGATTAGATGGGTTGCTCCTACAGCTGAGCCAACAACCACCACATCCTAATCAACGGAACCAGAAGTTCAATCCAGATTTGTTATGTGGTATTTATCATCATTCTAATCTGTTAATGGATTTTATGAATATCCAATTCATTTTTAATAAGAGATACAGATGGTGTTCGTTGAAGATGGAAGGTTTGCAGCAAAAAATGGACACTGAAGAGATTTCAGAGCAACAAGTTGTCAAGAGGAGGCAGAAGGCTTGACCTTATGAACCCAGATGGATTTTGAGAATAAATATTTTAAGTGGTACTTGGAAGAAAATACATGTATGTATCTTGTTACTGGCTAATGAGAGCTGGGAGTTCTTCCCACATTTTCCTTTCACAGTGCTCCTTTCAAAACAT
Organism: Cyclura pinguis; assembly: GCA_030412105.1. NCBI lineage: Eukaryota > Metazoa > Chordata > Lepidosauria > Squamata > Iguanidae > Cyclura > Cyclura pinguis. Next base: position 241,280,518 of record CM059599.1, on the reverse strand, counting down.
ATTAGCTCTTCATCAAGATCTGTGACTATGTGGATTATGCCATTTTTCTCATTCTTCTTCCTGATAGTTATGCTAGAATATCTGGGCTCATCTGTCAGTAAAATTTAAACACAAATTACTAGGAGTGCAAAACAAACAGTCTTAAATAGTTCATATTCATGTGGCTGGATGGCAGTACATGTGAAAGGGATCTAGGAGTCTTAATAGACCACAAGCTGAACATGAGTCAGCAGTGTGATGCAGCAGCCAAGAAAGCCAACGCAATTCTTGGCTGCATCAATAGGAGTACGGTGTCTAGATCGAGGGAGGTACTGGTACCACTCTACTCTGCTTTGGTTAGACCTCATCTTGAATACTGTGTCCAGTTCTGGGCACCCCAATTCAAGAAGGACATGGTCACGCTGGAGCAGGTCCAGAGGAGGGTGACCAAAATGGTGAAGGGCCTGGAAGCCAAGCCCTATGAGGATAGACTTAGAGAGCTGGGTATGTTCAGTCTGCAGAAGAGAAGGTTAAGAGGGGACATGATAGCTATGTTTAAATATTTGAAGGGATGCCATGTAGAGGAAGGAGAGGGCTTGTTTTCTGCTGCTCCAGAGACCAGGACAAGGAGCAATGGATTCAAGCTGCAGGAAAGGAGATCCCACCTGAACCTCAGGAAGAACTTCCTGACAGTCAGGGCTGTCCGGCAGTGGAATATGCTGCCTCGGAGTGTGGTGGAGTCTCCTTCTTTGGAGGTTTTTAAGCAGAGGCTGGATGGCCATCTGTCGGGAGTGCTTTGAGGGTGTTCCTGCATGGCAGGGGGTTGGACTGGATGGCCCGCATGGTCTCTTCCAACTCTACATTTCTATGATTCTATGATTCTATATGTGCTGACACATAGATGTGGGAAGCATTTGGGCTTGCCAATTCACTTTCACTTCTGAAATTGCAATTTGTCATTTTTTTTCCCTCAGATTTTACTATTTGGGTTTTTAACTGTTTGAAACTGATCATTCCATTTAAAATTGGTCAAGCAGATTACACAAGAATTCATCTTAACTTGTTTACACTTTGAAAAAAAAAAGTTGTAAAAAATATTACAGCACCATATCCTAAACTGACATAGGCCATTTTAGTCAAGAAAACTGCTATCTTTGATCTAACTGGAACTAATAATTGGATTTAGCCTGAAGTTTAAAACAGAGGCTACAACAGTGAGGAATGCTGTTGCATATAGATTATTCTTCTATGGCCTGATTCTAATTACAATTCCAACTAGATTAGTACTATTGAACTGACAGAGTTTATATAAGTGTTGATTTACAATCCAGCAAGTGTGAATCTACTTAAGTTGGGACCAGCAACTAGGTTTACACCTGCAAATCCAATAATTTCTGACCTTTACGTAATCTGAATGAGGCCTATAGAAATGTTATCCAAAACATCTGAAGGGTACCACACTGTGAAAAACTCATCTAGCATCATTTCAGCATTTTACCCTTTCCATTTCATTCAAAGTAGAAATACCTGAAAAATGATGACTTGAAGAACTTTACATAGGAAATTAAGGAAGTTCATAACTTAGAATGTTCTGTATAAGCTTACAGGGTGCTGAACAGTTCAAATAGATATAGCATATCCAAAACACAGAGAGAATGAAATTAACTAAATGTAAAATTCCACTGAAGGACATCCAACGAGAATGTAAGAATAGTTGAGTAATGTAACCCACAAAGTAAATATTAATTACAGACTATGCATATTGACAGTATTGTGCACTGCTGAGTGATAACTTTCAGAAACTAAACCAGGGATGCATAGAAGGTAAATCTGGGTTTGCTGATAAACCACTTGGTCACTTGTAGTGATTGCCGTGGATTTTTTGACTCCCGATACTCTAACAATCAACAACAAAAGACTTTCTCAACTTTCTAAATTAGGCAGCTGACAGAGAAGAAAACTAGGAGTGGTTGGGGTGAAAACCAAGAGTGGATTTATGTGCGTATGAAAGGACTGGTACTGAAAAAAAAAATATCCTGTTCTTTAATTCTAAGAGCACCTCCTCATTTTTTAACTGGCATTTTCTATCAGTATCACAAAACCAAGTCTTTCACTTCAAAAGTATGGTAGTAAAATAATCTGATGGCAATTTAATTCCCCACAACCAGATTCTTCCCATTCTGTTACACAATCCAATACATACATTTCTATTTTGAAACTGTGTGCAACAACCCAGAACTGCTCAACCACTTCGGATTGAATCATACCTTCTGAGACCTCATCTGTATAATGATATTTCCTTGATGCTCTTTAGGGAATAATTCAATAACAAATTGACCTAGTATGGCCCCATGAAAAACTCATTAACTTTGATGGGACTATACTAGTGAGTGTCACTCAGCTGACAAGAGCATCAAAATTGTTAATGCACTTCCAAAACATGAAGAAAACTGAATTCTGAGCCATTCATAGTTCAAGAAACTCAAAACTAGTGCTACATAGAAAAAAAAAATGGATGCTCAAAACATAAAATTCAATATTCTAACAGCAGCATCTACCTTGTCAGGGAGCAACTTAAAGCACATCATGTGAGCTATCTTGCTGTAATGTGGAAACTCAACTCCCTATGCTCAGAATGTCCAGTGGAAAATAAATCCAGGAATATAAATCTGAAAAAGATCTTGCATTTTTAACATGCTTAATCAGCCTAGTATATGAGAGGATTTTTTGGAAGATAATGATATTTATATTATTTGACTATAATAGGAATTCTGTATAACTGCGTGTACATCTGTGCATGTGGTGCAGGGAGAGAAGGCTGAGGAAAACATAAGATGAAATAATCAACCTTTTTCTCTGTTATAGTTCATTTGTATTTTCAGTTGTATTTCCCCTTATATCCTTGTGATTTTTTTTCTACCATTTTCTACCATCATCAGAAATAAACGATTATTTATTAATATTTTTGACAGAATAATTATACAGAGAGAGATGGAATAGATGCTGAGATGAAAGTACAAAATCAACTGTAATTAAAAAGTGAAACGATTTTTCAATAAATGTTTTAGTTGAGAAAGAAATCTAAGTGAAAAATTTGAAAGAAATATAGAGGAGCTCTGTTTATGTGACAGTGCTTTACTTCCCCATCCTTCAGATCTCCTGCAAAGCTGATGTACGATATGGCTTGCATCACATACAGAACTGGTCAAAGTCATGGACACCATACCTGAATGGCAGTGCTTTCCACGGATGGAAATGCCACCAACTCAACAGCAGTGAGCAGGAGTGGATCCAAAGCCTATGTTAGAACAAGCTGTTTAATCTTATTTCTTAATATAGCCCATGGTGCAGGTTGACTGACTTGAAAGCTACTCAGATTTCAAAAGTGATTATATGCTAACCAATGTTGCTGTACGAGCCATTTGCTTTATTAGTAGCTGCACTTTTTGACCTAGAGATCACCACAATGACAAAGAATAGCTCTCCCCAAACTTGGTTCTCCCGAGACTGGTCAAATGCCATCTCCCTGACCAAATGGCTGTGCTGGCTGGGAGCCTTATACAAGACTTTTGTCATCAGATTTAGAAAAGCTAACTGAAAGAAAGAAAATGTCTCTTGTCTAGAAACTTGTCTTTGTGGCTACATATACAGCTGTTCTAGAACCAAAAAATATATCATTGTGTGGATAAAATGATCACATTCAAGAAGCTTGACAACAAAGGAATCTTACCAATCACTGAGCCAACCATAACTCCACAGTAAGAAAAAAATAATTATGTCTTTTTAATTTTCCACAAATATATATATTTGTATATATAATGTATAATATTACCCTATACTGCAGTTTCTCTGTTCAGTTCTGAAAGATGAACAGTGAAAAAGCTAACAGGAAAAGAAACTCCTCATTTGAAATGTGGTGCTGGAGGGGAGTTCTGTGGGTATCGTGGACTGCCAAAAAGAACAAATCAAGCCTGAAGTCTCCCTAGATACTAAAATAACTAAACAGAGACCATTGTACTTTGGACATATTGTGAGAAGACATTACTCAATATCATTTTTTTTCCTAATGTTTGGTGAAGTAGAAGGCTGTAGGAAAACAGGAAGACTTCATAACAGATGGATAGACCAAGGAAGCCACAGCTCTGAGTCTGCAAGATCTTAGCAAAGCTGTTACTAACAGTGTCTTGATGACTTCTCATGCATAGGGTTACCATAAGTTTAAGCCAACTTGATGGCAATTAACAAAAAAAAAAAAGTCACAAAGTTATCCTATGATGGAAATACGCAAGATTGGATGGCCCAAACTTATCCATGTTTTCTGGAAAGGAACCATCACTGATTCTAGTTCAAATAACTTTTTGGAAAATCTGCATATACTTGCAACTTGATATGAAATATCTATAGATCTAGGACAAAAGACTGACCTAACAGGATTACTCTCTATGGGGCCAAGAAATACGTTGGTTTATCCTCTCCACATTTGGCATCATATCCAAGTTTACTTTGTGTTCTAATGAACTAAAAAAAAATCCATCTCCTTTCATGTAACTTAAACAGACATAAAAATATTGATCGGTAATGTTCTATGTTTATAGGAGGCATCATTTTAAAAATAATTGAAAATGGTGTAATGGATACACAGTTTAGTGCAGTGTGTGCACACACATCTTTTGTCTCACTGCCATCTCTGGACAAAATGATTCTGAAACCCTCTAAAGCCTGTGAGAAGAGATAATAATGGGAAAAGCATAGCAAGCACATCCAAGAATACTTATATGACAACACCTTGATCTCTTAAGAAAAAGCACTATCTTTTCTTTCCTGGCAAAAGACTCTTGATTCAAACTATGGATCTGATCCAAAAAAGTGTCAGAAGAAGAAAACAGATGCTAGTGTTGTTTTTGCAAGTTTATGCAAGGTTTGATGCATTAGTGCAACAGGTAAGTTGTCTACTCATTCCTGTGATTCTACCTACACAAAACGATTGCAGAGAAATTTTTGGAAGTAGGAGACTGTTGATGGATTTTGTTTCATTAGGTACATACAGCATTCTGTTACGTGGTGTAAAATAACTCTTCAGCGAACATAAGGCACCTTCCATGTGTGAGAAACGTAATTCGATGTGATCTTTTCAAAAAGCAAGTAGAGACATATTTCTTTAGGATAATGACACAGATTGCTCCTAAAACATATTTTGCACATAATGGCTTAGGCATGTTATCTTTGTTCCCACGTCGCTTGTGTGTGTGTGCATGTGTGTATAACTGCCACACAACTCAACCCGTGTTGCTTCTTATATTCTGCAATCTACATTACAGGATTATTCAAAGGAAAGCAACTTGAGTTCCTTAGACCTTTGTCTTTGTTCATTTCAAGGAGAAAGATTGAAACTTCTGAACTGCCATTAGATAAAAACTCAGCGGTGGTGAATCCTTATGGGATTCCATGAATTCTTATTTCTAAAAGTTTTATTTCAATAGCACCTGTCCTCCTCAACTTGAAGGAGAAAGTCATTCAAGACACTGCCATGTACAAAAAGTTATGAAGGAATGTCCTATTGATAACAAGAATAAGACAAGAGAAAGTCCTGGGTGCTTTCATCTTAGCAGAAGGAGGGAAAAAAGGTATGTATGTTCTTATCTCTGAAGTAAAGCTATATCTCAACAGTGTGTGGTTCTGTCAGAACATCAAGTCATTCAAGATGAAGAGTAATGTGAAAAGTTATTTAGGGACACCCTGCTGGTTATAAGAATATGTTATGGGACAATGGATGCTGTAGCAGTAACTTTTCAAATATATATATATATTTAGAGATATATATATATATAAAGATACTTTAAAAAAATCAAAGAGTTATAGTATTTTGAGTTTTATCTAAATACGGGCACCTCTATTTTCTCTTTCCCAAATCAGCATGTCTCCTTATTAAATGCATCACTTGGTGACACATGTATCAGGAGTTTTCTTGACTTCCAAAGAAAATACTATTAATGGGAGACAAATATAATATAAGCTTAGCATTATTATGAACAAGGGGAAAGACCCCACACAACATAAAGGCAGGCCTCAAACAGAGGTTGTTGTACAAAATCACCACAGAAGGCTTTATTTGTTTGTTTGTTTGTTTGTTTATTTATGTTAGGCTTGATAAACTGGCATATATTTACAAAGTTTTCTAATGCCAGAGTGTGTCCAATATAACAATACCCTTCAATTTTGGTGAACAGAATAATGCAACCATGCTACAGAAACACACTACAGAAAGCTGTTGTGAAAAAACACTGTTAAAAGGGTCCAATTAAAACATGATGTCAAATGAGGATTTATAAAACAGTTAAATAATTTTTTTTTATATACTTAATGTTTTCTAAGATCGTCAGTTCCTGTCCACAAAAAAAAAGTTCACAAAAAAGAGCTACATCTGGTGGAGAATCTCGCTGATGGAAAAGGAAAGATTATCCTTCTGTTGATTTTCCCCCACCTCCATCTCTGTTATCTCAGAGGTTCACTTAGCCCTCAGGATTAGAATTTTGGGGTGAAGGAGATATGCTGAATGGTGCTTCTTCTTTCGACCAGCAGAACCCTATTCACCAGATTTTCCTGCCGGCAACAAGAAAGTTGGAATCAAACCTGACAATACTAGCAATAGTAAATGCTCCAATGAGATCCAGCATACTGTAGTGGTTTGAGCATTAGACTATGGCTCTGGAGATCAGGTTCTAATTCCCTGCTGAGCCATGGAAACCCACTGGGTGACTTTGGGTGCATCACACACTCTCAGCCCCAGAAAACCCTGTGATAGGTTCACCTTATAGTCACTATAAGTCAGAAACAACTTGAAGACACACAGCAGCAACAACAAAATATTCCAATGCATACTGCCATCTTGAACATACCCAAACAGCTATTTGAATCTAGGCCTTGGGAATCCTACCTTCTACAATAAAATGTTTCCTGTACGCTGCTCCTCATATTGGTATTTTGAAGAGAGGATCATTTAGAAAGCACAACAGCAAAATGTCTCCAGGTTAGGCAATGCAATTGAATTTAACATGAATCGAGTTTTTATCTAGGAAACCAATACACATAAGGAGCAGCATAACGATTCTGGCAAATATCATACATGAGAAGAACGTAACAAATATTAGGCATACCCAGACATACAAAATGTGCATGTGCGCATGTGCACACGCACGCACGCACGCACGCACACACACACACACACACACACAGTGGAAATTTTGTTAAGATTGGAAATATTGTATGTGGTTCATTCTAAGCATCAGGAAGTGGTGGTAGATGGGGAAAGAAAATCCACTGTATGCACACTTATATTTTTATGTGTAAAGCAATATAAAATGACACTAAAACATATTTCGACAATTAGTTATCTCCCTGGGAAAGTGGATTTTCAAGAAGTACATATCTAAATCAGCTTTTAAAAATATCTAAATCATTTTTTCTCTCTTTTTTAAAGACTGCTATTAGTTCTGCATAATGTTAAGATAATGTCGAAATACAGGCCCTTTCTGCATGTGGGGGGGGGGGGGGAACGGCCGAAAACAGACCTTACCGGCTTTGTTTTCCAGCCGGCCGAGTCCGTCGCCACGAGGAGAAGCGCGAGTTCACTGCTCCACAGTCCTCCGCGTCCCAAATGGCGGCTTCCGGTTGGTGGAGGCTCTCCACCAACTGGAGAAGCTCGCCAGCCGGAAGCCCGCCCCTGGTAGATCTGCAGGCACGCACTTGCATGCGCCTGCAAATCTGCTCCGGAGCCGGGCGATGGAGCGGCACGGGGTTGCGCACGCGGTGATTTTTAAAAACCTCTGAAAAGAGGTTTTTAAAAAACACGCTGCGCGACCAGTTCCGGTCGCTCCGGAGTGGACTGAGGTATGGAAGTACAGAATGTAGTCCGCCCCAGTCCACTCTACGGTGCAGAAGACCTCCGTGGGAGGTTGCTCTGCACCGTTTTACTAGCCCGGTGCAGAAATGTTTGGCCACAGTCTAAGAACTGCTTAAAAGAGTTTTTTCCCCCCTAAACACAATTATAATAAAAACTCCAATTATATGTTTTAATAATGACCCTATGCCTCTAGGTCTAAACAGTGCTCTGTGTTTTGTTACTCACATAATAGTTTCCTCACTTAGAAACACCATCTTTTGAAAAACATTCAAGTAAATCTGTGTGCTGTTTCATTCATGCTGCTGCTATCTGACAGAACGGTGGCTTTTATTTACTTTACTAAAAATATTGCTGTATCTTCATTGTAAGATGCACCATATTTTTTACACAAAATCTAGGGATATAAGTCTTTTCAGGCAAGAATGGCTATTTTACCATTTTCTTCCCAATGTAAGAAAGTTATCAAAAACTGCAGAGTTTTTGGAGAACATTCACGGACCAGTACTTAATCTGTCCACAAACACAGAAGTGCATGTTTAAAAAAAAACAAAACAAAACATGCTGAGAATGGCATTTCAAAACAAGTTTCCTGCACAGCATTTTCTATACAGTAGATCACATTCCTAAATGACATTTTTCTGTCATAGTAAACAGATTTTTTTGCATGCAGAAAATCACATTTCTGTGCAGAAAGTATTGACTGAGTCCCTGCATTAAAGTCATGGACACGATGTTGTAGCTATGCTTTAACCTCCCATCTGATCCCTTAAACCCACCTTAAAAGCCAGTCAGCCATCCAGAATATCAGAGGTCTGTGCTCTGCTGAGCAGCAAGACCTCCGATGCTTGGGATGGCTGATTGGTTTAAAAGTGGGTTTCAGCATCATTTGCAGTCATGTCATGATTACAAGAGAGAATATGAAGCAACTTCAATATTGTAAGTCTAACTTAAGACACCATAACCATAAGCATGGTGTAGTGGTTTGAGCATTGGACTACGATGCTGGAGACCAGGGTTTGGTTCTTGTTTTGGAAAAGATTTCTTTTTGACCTAAGCAAGTATAGGGGGCATGGTGAAATTGCCCCTCACAATTGCACAAAGGACATCTGGAGCTTTTTATAATAAACAAAAAATGGAGTATAGTGGTGGCCTTCTTGAGAGGCACATGTGCAGCACTCTGCTAAACTCTGTCTTATCATGAACATCCAGAAGCTTTCACAGAAGAAGAATTATGAGAAGGAGGAGCTTCTCTCTCACCCTAGAATCTGGGCAATGGCATAAGGAAAAAAATGTTTGATAGTCCATATTATTATTATTTGAGGTTGAAGGAGCACAGAAGAACAAAGTACAAGCTCCCTTGTCTATAAAATGCTTGCCTTGATGTCTTAGTGTATGTCTTCCCCAGCCTGGTGGCAGCCAAAACCTTACCTACAAAAAACTGAAGCATGTGTGCACATGCACACACATACACACACACACACACACACATAAAACATTGTTGCACTCTCATACTATTGGCCCTGATTGTTAGCAGTGGTAGTCAGTGAGCTAGAACTCTAGACATTGGAAACCTTAGAGTTTTGTAGGGCCCAGAATCAGTTCATAATTCCATGGCACACACATCTTCCATCTCCATGTAGGCAATTTAGAGCCATGAGTCATTTAATGTCTGTAGTCGATATACTAATCATAGCAATAGTCAGCAGTATTATATTAGGCTGACCTATACAAGTCTTGAATGCTAACCTAGGTTTCTGGGGAATCTTGGCTTCTATACATGTTTCCCATTTGTTCCTACTTGGCTCTTTCAGCTGGCAGAAGAAAATGAACAAACCGGAAATGTACTTAATGTTCTAACTGAATACTTTACAAGGGCCTAAACAAGGGAGAGTGTGAAGTGCAGAGTTTACCATGGGTGGCCTACGGAATTTGAGACAGCACAGCAATACATTGTATACCACTACAGAACCTGGTGGAGCAAGAGATCTCTAGATCCATTTAAAGAAGGTTGTCCTATCATTCAAGGTAATGGCCAGGCAGCGTTCAGCTTTTGCAGACAAAAAGGCCGTCCATCACAGTCTGAGGGAACAGAGGAAAATGTTCATAATATGCTGGACAAGAGGTGAAAATAGATCCTATTTTCAATTTTGTAAATCCCCAAGGGCAGAATAGCTTGGTTTCAGAACAGAAAGTTTCTAAGAATCATTGGTAATACATTCCTTCCACAACACACTTCAAGGTACCACACTCTATTTTAGTTATATTTCCACTGGTTAGTTGAACAATACATGTATGTTAAAAATAGTTTGAGAAGAAAAGACACATTTGAGAAACTTAGGGAGAAACTGTAAACTTAGGGAGCTGCTGGCTACAATTCAGTGGTCAAGAATAGTGAAAGGGAACGGAGTTCAGGAGGCATGGGAGTTCCTTAAAAGGGAGATACTGAAGGCACAGTCTAAAACTGTGCCAATAAGGAGGAAAAATGGAAGGCATCTGAAGAAACCAGAATGGTTGACTAAAGAACTCTCAGTTGAGCTAAGTGTTAAGACAAACATGTATAGGAAATGGAAGAAGGGGGGAACCACCAAAGAAGAATTTAAGCAAGTAGCTAGGAGATGTAGGGAGGAGGTCAGAAAGGCTAAAGCACAGAATGAACTTAGGCTGGCCAGAGACATCAAAAACAATAAAAAGGGCTTTTTTAAATATGTCCGCAGCAAAAGGAAAAAGAAGGAGACAATAGGGTCACTGCGCAGAGAAGATGGCGAATTACTAATAGGGGGAAGAGAAAAGGCAGAACTACTTAACACCTTCTTTGCCTCAGTTTTTTCCCAGAAGGATACAAGCACTCAACCTGGCGGTTGGGGAGCAGGTGAGGAAGCAGGGGAAATGAGGCACATAATAGGTAGAGAGGTGGTACAGGAATACCTGGCCACACTGGATGAATTCAAGTCTCCAGGGCCAGATGAATTGCATCCTAGGATATTAAAAGAACTGGCAGAGGTCATTTCCGAACCGCTTGCTATAATCTTTGAGAAATCTTGGAGGACAGGAGAAGTTCCAGCGGACTGGAAGAGGGCAAATGTTCTCCCCATCTTCAAGAAGGGAAAAAAAGAGGACCCAAATAATTATCACTCAGTCAGCCTGACATCAGTACCCAGAAAGATTCTGGATCAGATCATTAAGCAGTCAGTTTCTGATCACTTAGAAAGCAACGTGGTAATCACGAGAAGTCAACATGGATTTCTCAAAAAGAAGTCATGCCAGACTAATCTTATCTCTTTTTATGATAGAGTTACTAGCTTGATAGATGAAGGGAATGCTGTGGATGTAGCATTTCTGGATTTCAGTAAGGCCTTTGACAAAGTTCCCCATGACATTCTTGCAAAGAAGCTAGTAAAATGCAGGCTAGACAGGGCTACTGTTAGTTGGATTTGTAATTGGTTGACTGACCGAACCCAAAGGGTGATCACTAATGGCTGCTTTTCATCCTGGAGAGAAGTGACTAGCGGGGTGCCACGGGGTTCCGTCCTGGGCCCAGTGCTGTTCAATATCTTCATCAACGACTTGGATGAAGGAATAGAGGGCATGCTCATCAAATTTACAGATGACACCAAATTGGGAGGGGTTGCTAATACGCCAGAGGACAGGATCAAAATTCAAAATGACCTGGATAGATTGGAGAGCTGGGCCAAAGCTAACAAAATGAAATTCAACAGAGAGAAGTGTAAGGTCCTACACTTAGGTAGAAAAAATGGAATACAGAAATATAGGATGGGGGACACGTGGCTCGATAGCAGTACGTGTGAAAGGGATCTAGGAGTTTTAATAGACCACAAGCTGAACATGAGTCAGCAGTGTGATGCGGCAGCCAAGAAAGCCAGTGCAATTCTCGGCTGCATCAATAGGAGTATGGTGTCTAGCTCGAGGGAGGTACTGGTACCACTCTACTCTGCTTTGGTTAGACCTCATCTTGAATACTGTGTCCAGTTCTGGGCACCCCAATTCAAGAAGGACATGGTCAGGCTGGAGCAGGTCCAGAGGAGGGCGACCAAAATGGTGAGGGGCCTGGAAGCCATGCCCTATGAGGATAGACTTAGAGAGCTGGGTATGTTTAGTCTGCAGAAGAGAAGGTTAAGAGGGGATATGATAGCCACGTTTAAATATTTGAAGGGATGCCATGTAGAGGAAGGAGAGGGCTTGTTTTCTGCCGCTCCAGAGACCAGGACAAGGAGCAATGGATTCAAGCTGCAGGAAAAGAGATTCCACCTGAGCCTCAGGAAGAACTTCCTGACAGTCAGGGCTGTCTGGCAGTGGAATATGCTGCCTCAGAGTGTGGTGGAGTCTCCTTCTTTGGAGGTTTTTAAGCAGAGGCTGGATGGCCATCTGTTGGGAGTGCTTTGAGGCTGTTCCTGCATGGCAGGGAGTTGGACTGAATGGTCCGTGTGGTCTCTTCCAACTCTACATTTCTATGATTCTATGATTCTATGAGAAGCCTTGCTGTGTTCACAAGCCCACGCCAGCTGCCACTTCCTCAAAAAGGCATTGTTGTGAGCGATTACTTTTTGGTAGTGCTACCTCATCAAAAGTTTCAGTGGAAGAAGAGGTAGCAGAGTAAAGGAAGGGAGAATGCTGTCTCAGGACATTTCCACACTACACTTTTAAAGTGCTATTACTACACTTTCAACATTCTATGTAATTCTGGGGTTTCTAGTTTACTGAGGCCAAAGCCACCCCTCCCTAAACTGCAATTCCCAGGATTCCGCAGGATGTTGAAAGTGAAATAATAGCACTACAACAGTACAGTGTGGAAACGGCTTCAGTCACATCATATTATTCTGATATTGGCATAAACACAGTATCGCATCTGGGTTATTTTCGTTTCTGTAACTATTGACCATTCCTGAATCAAACCCTGCCCTGGAAGAAACAAACCCCTTCAGATGTTAATGGACATTGCTTCACTTCCTTCAGTGGTCTGCCAAGTGTGTGGCTGGATATTTTTAAAATGGTCACAACTATTGCCCTTGTTCAAATGAGGTAGGCCATTCCTTTTTGATCCCATCCTCCCCATTCTTATGAGTCAGGGTCTGGACACTTGCTCCAAAGTCCTGCTCTAAATGCACTGCAGATACATAGGTAACTATTCTTTCCTGGTAGCTCTTCTGTTCCTATAGCTACTGGGAAACATTGGACTTACAGTGAAAAAGGGAAAGTACAATCAAGAAAATAAAATTAGAATACACTGGACTTGGAAACTATTAGCACTGGAGGCTGGCCTGCCATGGGAGAAGACTTAAGAGGCCACCTTCAGGGAGCACCGTGAGGAATAGACAGATGAAGACAAGACAAGTCTCAACAACACAAGAAAGTTTGCATTCCACTTGGGGCTGCCTTTCGAAACTGTTAGGAAACTCCAGTGGGTTCAAAACGCAGCAGGAAGAATGCTGGCTGGGGCCAGTTACAGGGAGTACATAACACCTTTGTTAAAACAGCTTCAGTGGCTACATGTTCATTTCTGGACACAATTCAAAGTGCTAGTCATGACCTATAAAGCCCTATATGGCTTAGATCCAGACTACTTGAACAACCATAGCTCTCTATATGAACCTGCTAGAATCCTAAGATCTGCAAGGGAAGGCTTTCTCTTGGTCCCACTACCATCCCAGGCTTGCCTGGTAAGGATACGGGAGAGAGCCTTCTCAACGGCTGCTCCCACCCTGTGGAACTCTGTCCTGCAGGAGCTAGTCTGGCCTCTCGTTGTTTGCCTTTCATAGGCAGACAAAGAAATTTTAAAAATTTTAAATTTTGAAAGAAAGGCTTTTAATGGATGAACTGAGGAGCTTTTATTTATTTATTAAGCTTGGGGGTTTTTTTTAAATGTAAGTTGTTATAATTTTATATGTTTTTAATGTCTTTAATTGTTTTAAATGCTTTAAATGTGTGTTTTTTAAACTTTTTTGGAAGCTGCCCTGGACCCCAGTTTGGGAGAAAAGGTGGCATATAAATAAATAAAGTTTAAAATTGCTGCCCACTGCAGGCTGTGCATCTGAATAGCATACATTTAGATTCCATTAGAGGCAGAAGAATGTCTCGGGCTATCCCTAGCAACCCGATTGCAGCTAACTTGAGCATATTTAAACAGACTGTTAAGTCCAAATACCATGTACAACTTTTCAGGTTTGTATGTTTTTAGCATCTTGAAGGCTTTCTCTTTTTGGTCTTCAAGGTACATTAAGAAAAAACAAAGTCTGTGCGATTTTGCCTTTTCTCTTTTATCAGGAACCCTTTCAATGAACAAGTGCTTTCAAGCTCCACATCAGGGGAATATAGCACAACAATAATGAGGATAATGGGAGTTTTGCTTTAACATCATTGGAAAGATGAACAAAATATTATGAACAGCGTATTATGCTATTTGAGGTTAAAACAGAGAATGCTAATTAAGGCTCCTGTTTATATTCTGAACTTTAGATCAGTAAGTAGTCCTCATAATTACAGGAGGAAGACTCACATGAGTTAGTATTAAAGCCTGCGTAGATTTATAACTTTTGGCAGAAAGGTTCCTTTAAAGTGTAGCAGAGTTAGTCATAATTATAGAAGAATATGAGTGTGGGAGAGAATTATTTGTACTGCACACTCCTGCATCGGTAAAACATCTTTGTCCTCTTTTCTTTCAAGGACCATTGTTTTAATGAAGGATGTTAAAAAAGAAAAGAAAATACACACACTATCAATTTACACTAGCTATCAAATAAGGACACAAAATCCAAGGGCATACTGGAGTTGTAACTAGGTTATCATATGCAAACTATTGAATATGATTTCCTATTTGTTAACATAGCTACTAGGTTGTGTTCTTTAGTTTTTTCTTGCGATATGTAGCCTCTAGGCCAGGAGTGGATGGCACTAAAGAGTTTCAGGCATGCTCATCCATCCTCAATCTCTGCAGACTAAAGTTTCAGTTTTCCTTGCAAGCATTACAGGATAAGACAAGATATGGGGTGGTATGTTTCACTCTTTCCATAAGTCATGTTCACAAAATTTCCAAAGGTATCTTTTCCATTTTCCTCCTGATAGTGGGCTCAGGAAGAGCATTTATGGCTTCATAGAAGATCCAGGCCACATAGTTCCTATCCCTGTCTAGGCAGAATCAGTGGCATTAACCTCAGCTCTGTACAGCGGGATAGCAGGGCAGGTTCTGCTCAGCTGAGAATATAACCTAGTGGTAGTTTATTGTAGTCCTTGGAATAGGGCAAGAGATTTAAAAAAAAATCATGACCTACTCAGCCCCAAGACTAGAGTAGGGAGATAGAAGTGTGGATTGAAGCTTAAAGGTTCAAGGAATATTCTTGGTTCAGAGTTTTTGTAATAGGAAGTGAAGAAAATTATACTGTGTTAAGTGACTCTTCCTATTCCTACTATATTTATTTAGGACCACACCACTCATCTTCTTAAAATGTAACCTACTATGATTTCCCAAACTGGAATGAGTACGGAAGAATCTCAATCAACCACAAGGAAAACAAAATCATTTTCAGTACAAATATACTTGGTTGTTGTGCTTGCTAACATTCACTAGATGTATTTTTTGCTATACACATCCATACTGTTCCTTACACCCTGCTCTTTGTATTCTTTTCCACCTATAACATGTCTTCTAAATAGTAGATTAACAACTTAATCTTACATATGTATATTCAAAACTAAGTCTCACTGAATTCAATAGGGCTAACTTCTAGGTGAGTAAAAAGAATAGCAACCCAGAGTTCTTTTTTTTTAAAAAAAAATCATTTAATTTCTCATAAAGAGCCAGCATAGTGTAGTGATTTTAGTATTGGACTATGACTGTACCGACCAGGGTTCAAATCTCCACACAGACATGGAAATCAACTAAGTGACCTTGGGCAAGTCACATGCTCTCAGCCCTCAAAGAAAGGCAAAAAACAAAACCCTCTCTGAACATATCTTGCCAGGAAAACTGCATGAGTTGGAAATGACTTGAAGGCACAAAACAACAAATTTCTTATAGAACTCCAGGATTCCAAACTGATTGATCATATTTGCAAAATGTCAGCGATATACTCTGAAACTTGTTTATTTCTTTCCTCTCTGATTCACTAGTTGTAGTTAGAACATACTAGTATGACCCACAATCAAACCTCACGGATCTGCAGTATCCCTTCATTTTAACCTACTCTGTAAGATTGTTGCCAAGATAAAATGGGTGGTTATACTGGGCTTGAATTTCCTGATGGAGTATAAGCATAACTGACCCTAAATTAATTAACTGTAACATTGACAAAACACAAGGAAAACGAGAAGAATTTGAGCTACTATCATATCAATGTATCTCTTCTAAAGTTTTTCACACACTCACCCATCCTGGTATGCACCGGTGACTTGGAAAGGGTGAAAGTGATGAATAAAATGAGAGCTGTAGTAAATTATATTCATGCCAATTTCTGATGAATTTTTTAAAAGTCTATATGTTAATTTAAGGGACAGGGGTATGGATAACAGTAGAAGTGAATGGGGGGGGGTATTATCCTGATATTTAATTTTCCATAGAAATTCATAATAAACAATAGCATCATGACCTTCTCTAACTTCACTGAGATGTATACGTGTATGCATTAATCAAAAACTAAGATTTGCAACTATGAGAACAGACAACTCAGTATCATAACAGACAACTCAAATATCTTTATTTGAATTTGCCCATCTTACAGCTGCAGAGAATATTTTCCATCAGACTGACAAGTAGAAGTTCCATGTGGCAGAGCACAGTACAGCTGGTTTTTGAATGTTTTGCTTTTAACACCCAAGTATTAATAATGAGTTTGGAGTGAAGCCTAAAAACACATCGAACAACACCATTTGCTGACAGGCTTTGGGAACAGAAGAAAAACTGATTCACAAACAAGGATGAAAAGAAAAATACCTATGTTGCAAAGCTTCTGCCTTTATTTCATCTACACAGAGTAATCCCATTTTCAATTTGCACCTACCCTCAGTTAAACACAGCAGTTCTGTTTTCAATTATTTCTGGATTTCCTTACATATAACTAAGGTATAAAGCAACACCTCCCCCCTTAGAGGTGTATGTTCAAAGACGACTTTTGACTGGTTGTAGGAGTGTAGTAAGAAATCATTTTCATACATTTTCTTCATAGTGTTTTCCTTAGTTGAATTCAAACTAGCTTTGTAAGAAGGTAAACAAAGAAATAATCAATGTTATGAAAAAAGGCTTGAGTTATGCGGCAAAGGCATCTTGCTGGTGCAACATCTGTCTGCTTCACCGTACAGTGTGCTTTCATGTCTGACAATGCAATACCTCTCAAAAGAATAGTACATTGTTTGCTGCAGAGATGGTTTGGTTTGAACATCATAATGTAGTGAAAATAATGACATCAGATTAAAAGAAAGAAAGACATGTAAGCTATTGTCAAACATATTTCAACTACCATTAACCACAAAGAGCCATTTCAGAGTTCACTGTAACAGTCCTAATACTAGCAGATCTGATGGTACTAACTGACTGATAGACATGGAAAACTGTACTGGTTTCTAATTTTTCTTTTGACAGTCTTATGTATATGGTACCAAGCAGACAGTACCACAAGGGCAGTGAAAATAAGTTAATAATCAGTTGATGAACCAAGTCAATTTTGTAAGAGTTTTCAAATGTACATAGAAGATAGGCAGGTGTGCAGTCTGAGAATCTGGAGCCATTCAGAATACCTTTAAAGCCCAACTGATGCCAGAATCCTGTACATATTTGTCTGGGACTAAGTCCCCTTGAATGTCAGGGACTTACAAAATAGACATGCATGGGATTGCAATGTAAGTGAGAACTCCTAGCCTACTTGATCCATCCAGCAAAACCTAGCCATTTGACAAATTGTTGGGCTGAGGGCCCATGTCAATATAGAAACAATGCCACTAGTGCAAGGACTCAGGCTAGAGCTAGGTAGTAACTATGAACAATGGAAGAAATTAACTCTGCAAACTCCTCCAAAACATGTGCGCCAATGACAACAAACCAGTGGAAGACAAGGGTTAGGTTGAAAACGTGCCATTCTTAAAATGTGACTCCTGATGACTCGAGTCATCCCAGCAAGGAACATGAATGCAAGACTAGCATCTTCCAAGGTAATGACAGCCCATGGTCATATGGCATACTCCAACATTCTCATGTCATTTCTTTTAGTTAATGGGCACACCGGTTATCAATGAGAAAGTATAGTGTGGCATTCTTCCCTTATTGCACCTTTTCTTAATGGGGAAAAATGTCCCTACACATTCCTTTTGAAAATAGAAACTTTTCTTAAGAAATTATGACTCAAGAAATAGACTGCTTCCACCATCACCACTACAAAAAAATTCTATTAGATACTACTCTCATATTCCCATCACTCATTCCACCAAACTTCTGCTTCATTTTTCTCCAAGCCTTCTTAATGTAGCCATTACTTCTCATTATCACCACTGATTCATCCATTCTCACTAACACCACTAATTCATCCAAACTGCAACCTATATATCTGTTCTCATTTTGTATGCTGCAATGTATCTTAGAGAAGTACTTCTTAAGCTATCTGAGTGGGGGGTCTGGCAGGGTGTTTTCCCTGTTGTAGCATCATTTTTGTGCTTATTGGCCACAACTGGTTTTTAATTTCCTGGAAACTTGTTGCAGACCAACAGTTCAGAGACAGGCACTGGTCGATGGACCAACACTTGTGAGTAACATTGCCTTAAAGAATGGATGTCAAACAACTATTTCTTTTAGTTTTTTTAAAAAAATTTCTATAACTTTTTTTGGCAATATTTCTCAAATGTTTATATTATGAAGAAATGCCATGCCAGGTGTTCCTTTATTCTGAATGAATTTTTAGATTGGGAACATCTGACATGTCTAAAAACAATGTCTACATTCTTAATTTATATTATGCTTCTCTTTCATCTGACATGACATGGTAATATGATGAGGTAGTTGATTCTAAGTAAACTAGATTTGGTGTGTATAATTTACAGAAATGTTCTCTTTTCAGGGCCGAACTGATTTTAACTTAAACTGACATAGGGACATTATCACATAATACTTATCGTTACAAAGCAACAACTGACATGCAGAGAAAAAGAGAGATAGAGAGAGAAGCACACAAAATTAAAGCAGAAAGCCAGAATCTTGCATTTATCAATAAACTGGCACCCAGTAATCTCGCAAGCTGAGTATGTGCAATCATTTTATCACAGTGATTGTAATGATTTCCAAAATTCTTCTAAGTGTACTGATGATTTCCCCCCAATAATAGCCAAGATTGGTGCCCTCTGAACAAAGCTTGAGAAATTCAGGAATCCACTGAAAAAAAAAAGATACATCTGAGGAAGCCATGTCTGCTCAAGATAAGATGTGTATGGAAGAAGTCCCATTCATTAATCTGAGGAGATCTATTCAGAATTTGGAGATCTTCGGCTTCAAAGGCAGCAGTACCTACCTGGTATTCCATGTTTTCTATCAGCCACTTTTCAAATGCAGACATTTTTGAAGGCTGTGTTAGCTTTTTGGTTTTTTTAAGTCAGCCAAGCAGTGATTATTTCTTGTCTTGCTTCTTGTGTGCAACACCTTTTAATTTTTGAAAGCCAGCTGGGAAATTGACCTAACAGGTTCAGTAGTTCAATCACAGCAGAAACAAGGCCCAAAAATAGCATATCTAAACCATTTGTATTTGTTCAAATTAAACAGACAGTAAACAATTTGGTATCTGGCTTGCAGAGTGCAAAAAAAAAAAAGATGAAAAGTTTTCACAATGCAAATTCAATTTCCTATACAATTACATTTTCAAAGGGACTCTAATTAATTCCTTGTAAACTAGATATCGCAATATTCAAAGCATTCTCATTTCTTGCTTGCTTTGAGGCTCATGCAGTTCAGAAAGCTATCCAAGTTAATGGGATTTGCTTTGTATCCATTCTGAAGCAAGATATACTATTTGAGTAATGCAACCACTAAGCTTTTAGAATTTAATAGCTATAGAGGAGAAAAATATAAATCATGTTTTGATATATATCTTGTAAGCACAACAAAATGAGGGAATCCTACTCATATCCCATTTTTTTTTAATTGGACACATGGCTAGAACAAAGTACACTAGAAAAAAAATCCTTCCAAATGTAATATCCTTACCCAAGAAACAATAAAATAATTGGCTTCTTGGGTTAGCTAGATCCACAAACTAGTTAAGATGGAGTACTGGCATGTCAGTATACATTATAGCCTATACTTTTAATCCTTACTACTTTTAAGTGGCTTATGAATCAGTTGGAATAGACACAGCAACCTGCACAGAAGAAGAACATATGACCTATAAACATGTTTACTCGGATGTGGGCTTTGGGCTGCAGCCTAGACATTTGTTTGAGACTATAGGATTGCTATATTTTGGACCTGTGGTACCTTTGAAAAACAGCATGATGGATGACATGCAACATGTGAGCATAGCAATGCTTACCTTACTAGCAATACATTATTTGTAAATTTGTGTCTGTTCATTCAGCATTTAACAGAACAAGGGCACCACTGGGCGGAGAGGTGAAAGCCCCCCCAAAAGACTCAATATTCCAAATGATCAGCAATCTGAAATCTGGTTTGTTAATCACATAATAAAATTATGTCCAAGCATCTACTTAGTATCACTTTCAACAGAAAAAATCCCAAATATATTTCATATAAGTCCCATTAGAATCAAAGGGACTTAATATATTTTGGAGAAGGATGTTTATATGGTTAGAAAACAGCTACAAAGCTCACTTACTTGGGATTAAGCCCATTGAATTTAATGATACTTAAATTCCAATGCATAGGATGGTGTTATTATAAGTAATCTCATCTCACTACCCTTAAAAAAAATGAGCATTTGTATTTTCTGTTATTGGCCAGGTTTATTTAGCACTGGCTGGGCACTGACTATTTAAATGAACACTGATAAAAAGGAAGGTTTTTTTTTTAAAATCTTAATACAGCCCATCTTAGAAGCTCCTTTCAAAGGAAAAATCAGCCAACTGCTGTAAAAATTATACTGCTGAACACTTGTATCTTTTCTAAACCCTCGGCTAGTGTTTGATAAATTTGCAGAGAATGTATGTCAGGCTTCAAGAGTATCAGAGCGATGCATCACTCACACCTAGTGCCTTTTATTTGTTGCCTGCTAGTAAAGCCATAATTTTTGATCAATGCCTAATTGCTGTCATATAAAACACAGCCATAACTCCCTCCTCTCATTTCCCTGGTATTGGTTTACCAGCACAAACCTATATAGTACACTTTTTTTGTCTCCAGAAATAAGTTTCACTGAGATCACTAGGGATGGTTCCCAGGTAAAGGTGTCTAGGATTGCAGCCCAAAGCATACAGTATATAGATAATTTACCTAAACACCCAAGTAGGACTATGGGTCATTCCACATACAATGAATTGCAAACATAGTAACAGTTTTCCTACAATATCCTGTTCCACTTAACCATTTACTGACCTGTTGAAAAATTATTAGATTTGGCACAAATTCCTGTAATGCACTGTGCGATTTTCAACTACAGTTTACAAAGTATAAAACCAAGCCCACTCCCATTTTGTATTCTTGACAGGAAGGCTACCTAATCTTAGCTTATTTTTTTTAATTGGTTTCAAACATTTGAAACAGTACCTAAACAAAATTCTCCAAAAACATATCTGGATGCTTTAAAGAAAATCATTCCTAAATAGTCCAGATTGTAATCCTATATACAGTCCTACCTGGGAGTAATTCTACCTGGATTTAATAAGACCAACTTCTGACGAGACCTGTATAGGTAGAATCAAACTGTAAAAGTGGCATCTCAACACCTTTATTTTTTAAAAAAACTGAGCCCTACACTTGGAAGTGAATTACACAGAAGCCAGTGGGATTTACTCCCAAGTAAGTCCACACAAGCGCCAGGTGTAAGGCAGTTCTCCAAAACACCTTTCCTCACAAGTAGTCCCCTTAGAGGCAGCAGTCCTATATATAGCTGGAAGTAAATCCTGCTGTAATCAACCAGGATCGCCAAACAAATTCTTCAGGCTCCTGCTATTAGGTTTAGGATGACCGTAGGGAGCAGTTGAAGCGCATTTTCCCAGACAACCAAATCTCCGGCTTAAGGTGCATTCCATTTCCTCCTGCCCTTTGGGGCTATTGATGGAAGTCACCCGGGACTTACTTCCAAGTATGCCCGTTATTGGAGCCAGGCGTCCAATTCCCTTGCTCCTCCTCGCTCTCCTACGGGGGCAGCGAGCGAGCGTGAAAAAGGTCTGCCCGTCCGAATGGCCCCGGTGCCGTCAGTCTTTTTCTAAGCGGCGCAGAAGGAACCCTGGCGGTCGCAAGGCTCCAAGAGCCCAGCAAAGCAAAAGGAAGGCAGCCGGAGAAGTTTATGACCTATTGTTGTCCCTGCGCACCGGAGCAACGCCAGAGCTGAGGCTTTAAAGGGGGAAAAAATTGCTAGGGAAGCCAAGGTTTAAAAGGGAGACTAAGGGAAACCGGTCCCTGGAGAATGGCAGTAGCCAAGAGGGTCGCTCGCAGGGAGTTTTGAAGGAAAGAGGGGCTTCGGTGGATGGGAGGAGAGTTATGAGGGGAACCCGCCAAGGTCCACTCAATAAAAAAAAGAAAAAGAAAGAGGAATGCGACGCTTGAATGCGAAATAAATGTATTTAAAAAAGGGAAACACAACCGAGAGAAGGGTTAGCTTGAGGGAAGCTAAACGTCTCCCCTGCCTGCCACCACGTGAAATAAAGCCGGCACCAAACCACCACCCTCTGCAGAGGCGCCGCGAAGTCAACCCCGCGCTGCCGGCAAAAGAGAAGCGGGCGAGCGGGGGCTGAGGGGGGGCTTGACTCGCAGGCCCGGCGGCCGCGCAGGAAGCAAGCGGGGTTGGCGGGCTCGCTTTGGCGCGCGCCCGCGCACGCTTTGGCCCCGCCGCCGGACCGGGGTCTGTCCCCCGCGGACCCGGCCATCTGGGGCGCCGCGTTGTGGGGAGGAGAGCGCCAGCCGAGGCTCCCGAGGGGGCCGCGGCGCTGCGGGAGTTCGAAGTAACTTTGAGGCACTTTTCCCCACCAGAAGACCGCGTTCAGGGAGCCGCACACAGGAGCACCGAAAGCGGCAGGGACGGAGGGAGGGGGCGCGAGACGAGAAGAGCGGGCCAAGAGTTAAGACGCCTCACTCACCTCGGTCAGCTCCCACTGCCGGCACCTGAGCAAGAGGACGTAATCCCGAGACGGTGAGGAGGACGAGGAGGAAGGCGGCCAGAAGAAACTCGGACATGGTCGGGGGAGTCTGGCGTCGTCCTTCGCTCCTCCAAGCTGCCTCGTCGGCGCCGCCGCCGCCGCCGCCGCCGCCGTCCTCTCGAGCCGCCTCAGCCGCCGCCGCTCGGCTGCAACCCGTCGTCAAAAAGTCACTCAGCAGCAGCAAGCAGGGAGGCTGCGAGGAAGCCGCGGGATGCGCGAATGTCACCGGGAAGCCTGCTCAGGAAGGAGCCCCGGTTGCCTGCCTGCCTGCCTGGCTCGCCGACTGCCTGTCCGCCCGCCCGCCCGCCTTCTCCCCTGCTTTCAGCAGGATTACGAGGTGGATGTGTGTGAGCGCGGCTTGTGTGTCTCGACTTCTCAATGCAGAGCACACGTCTGATCTTACATCACGCAAGAGGGGCAGTCAGGGGGGGAGAGAGCGAGAGAGATGCCAGGGGATGGGAATTTCACTGATTAATCACGGAAGCTGCCATCTCCCAGCTTTGCTGGTGTCCACATAAACCGCGTCTATTACTTGGGAAGGGGCGTTTGAACGCAACAAGAAAAATACCACCGTATGTGGAAAAGCCCCACAAATCACGATTCCTCTTAGCGGTCCGATGTGTATGAAAGAGGGGGCGGCACAGAGAAGTCCGGCTTGGAGAGATGGATCCCTGCGAGAATTTCGAAGTCGGGAGTTTCGGGTGTTGGCATCCAGCAGTTAGAGCGAGGTTTGGTTCAGGTGCTGGAGACGGAGGAAATGAAGGAGGCGAGCCATTTAAATAGGCACAGAAGGCAGGCGAGGAGAGGGGCAGCGAAGTCAGCGCCTTTGGCGCCCTAGGAAGGGTGTGGATAGGTGAGGCCAGGAGGGCAGCTTTGAGGGACTAGATGCAGGTTATTCGTTTTAACTGCGTGATAAGTAACTGCTTGACAAGTAGGCTTGGGGCACGTTGGGTGACTCAGCAGAAAAAAAAACCCTTCCCTAAACCAAGGAGAAGGCAAAACTCCAGAGACATTTTGACGGAGGTGGGGGGCAAGGGGAAGAAGCGCCCAGAGCAGCTACCTAGCATTATCTTGCCCTTTCGTCAGCTTATAACAATGGCTTCTTAGTCTGAGGGCAAGTCATGCAGTTAGGTACACAGGTGGAATTCCAGGGCATGGAGAAAGCCAAGGGACAGTTTACCTAGTCATTTTCAAGGACAAGGGCCCACCAACTTCCATAGGGATCATGTTGGAGCCAGTGTGGTATAGTGGTTTGGATGCTGGATTAGGACTCCAGAGACCAGGGTTTGATTCCTCCCTGGGCCATGGAAACCCACTAGGTGACCTTGGCCAAGTCACCCTCTCTCAAACTCAGAGGAAGGCGAAAGCAAATCCACTCTGAACAGATCTTTGTCAAGCTAACCGGGTGACAGGTTCACCTTAGGGCTGCTGTAAGTCGGAAGTGACTTGAGCCATATATCTACAACAGATGTTGGATTTATTATTTGGAGGTGACTGTGCTAGGTTAACACAAACAATAGCAGTGGCCAGAAAAATTAATGTTTAAATTTCATTTCAATTAACTGCACACACACCTTTGAAATGGCTTACAGCAGACTCCAAGGCCATTTCTGCTCTACACTGTTATAGTGCTGTTATTCCACTTTCAACATCCTGTGGATTTCTGGAGTTTGTAGTTTAATGAGGCCAGTAATGCCCTCCCTAAACTGCAAATCCCAGGATTCTACAGGATGTTGAAAGTGGAATAATAGCACTATAACAGTGTAGTGCGGAAATAGCCCAAGATACATGATACTTATTTATTTATTGTCCAATGTTTATACAGCTCATATATTTGCATGGGCCCCTTTCACATTACACAAATATAGCACTGTGATTCCACTTTAGCTGCCATGGTCCACCTGATGGAATCCTGGAACTTGCAGTTTAAGGAGAGGTATTTAGAATTCTCCACCAGGGAGCTCCTCTGGTACCTCACCAAACTACAAACCTCAAGATTCCTTAGGGAGCAGCCATGGTTACAAGAAGAATCATAGCACTACATTTGTGTAGTGTAGAAAGGCCCCGGTTCCTTAATGATAAATGATGGAAGTCATAATTTCATGTAATGTGTTGGGTTATTTTATTTTTTTAAAAATGGGGGTCTATCCACTTCAATGAAGAATAGGCAAGCTAGGTGTTCCATAGTGACCAAAGAATGCTGCATCACATCCACCTGCAACTTGAGTTGTAACACTGCTTGAGGTTCCATAATTTATACTCAGTCTTTAGAAGGTCCCAGTCTTTATTAGGGAAAGTGTATTTAGTTATTCATCCACTTGCAATATTCTTTCTACACAGCAGTACTTCTCTTGTTTTCAAATGTAAGAAACTGCATGAAGGTTGCCCTTTCTTTTCATTCTCTTAAGTGGGACCCACATCGTCTGACTCTGGGCCAAGCTATGTCTTACTTATAAAAGATGTTGGTTGATTTTTAACACAAACTTTAATGGTGCTGTTTTGGTTTTAGGGAAAAGGTAGTCATGTCAGCTCTCCTTAGGACTATCAGAGTAAAAACTAGAGAGAAAAACCCTTTCCTTGGTTGATTGTGTAGAACAGGGAATTTCAACAGGCTTTGCTTGTCATGCAACCAGGGAACAAGCAACATGGTCTTCTACACAACTACTAAATGTACAGGAGCCCTCTCTAGTTTTCAGTCTGGAACCCTAGCCCTCTTAGCAGCAGTCACTGCTGCCTGTAAAATAAAAGACACTAAAATGCTAATGATAACTTTAGCCCCCTTTTCTTCCCTGCAGATGAAACTGGTGATAAGAAGGGGGGGTTTTCCTCTCCATTCCTAGCTAGCAGATACCCGGGCCCAGGCCTCTTGTAATGCTTCTTCCTCCCTATTTCTGGGAGGTTATGCTATGAAGATTGGGCCCATGGTATTCTCTAAAGCAGAGCTTTCCAAATGGTGTGCCACAACACGTTAGTGTGTCGCCTGAAATGTGTAGGTGTGTCACTTACAATCTCGGAAAGGTATGTTATTATTTATAAATCATACATTTTTAAAAATATATGAAAGGTTTTCATGAGATATGTTGTATCCACATACATTTTGTTATTACAGTTTTTGTATGTGTCTGTATCTCTTATAAGGGGTTAATTTAACCACCGGTTTGCTAGTAAAACTGAATTACTGTGTCAGGAAATGATGCATGTCTAAAAAGTGTGTCACCAGCATGAAAAGTTAGAAAGCTCTGCTTTCAACCTCCTCTTCCTACTCATTCACCTGTGTCTCAACCAGGAACATGCACTCTGGACAGGCACTAATAATGGAAGGATACCTTCGAGTAGTGTAGCAGGCAGGTAGGTTCAGTCCCATGAGACAATCCTTCTATGCTACAAAGACTCAGAGGAGAGACAGCAGTGGAAAGATGGTGATGGTGCACCATTGCTTGTGATTGCTCACCTTTTCCTGGAAAGCTCTATTGCAAGGGAAGGGAAAATTTGCTGCCCAGTTACCATTGGCTGTGGTAAGTGAGGCCAACAGAAAAAAGGAACAGATCATCTGATGCACAACTAGATGGCAATATGTCAATGTCATTGAGTTCAATATGTCTTTATCCTCTGGTAATTATGCCTAGAATTTGCAGCCTAAACCAATGCAGTGTTAGGTACACTTAAACCTATTTAAGCTAATGGACGTAAGCAGGCAGAATTCTGCATGGCCTGATTATTCATCTCTAATGTTCCAGCTGTAAAACATAAATCCAATACGAATCACTGGGATTTACCTCTCAGCCAACATGGTGTAGTGGTTTGAACACTGGACAACAATCCTGGAGACTAGGTTTTGATTCCCTGTTTGGCCATGCAAACCCACTGGGTGACCTTGGGAGCATCACATACTCTCAATCCCTGTGATAGGTTTGCCTTAGGGTCACCATAAGTCTGAAATGACTAGTACCACACAACAACAACAACAAAGATTCATTGCAAGGACCATTACAAGATGATTTATGTACTCATATAGGGTATCATTTAAATTGTCTTAATTGTTAACTGCACCGAGTGCTATTTTTTAGTAGTAGAGCAAGACAAAAATGTATCAATAGATTAATAAAGAAATTAGATTTAAGTTATTAAGGCACTCAGCTGTCTGATTAAGTGAGAGGTTAACCTCTCACCTTTACCCAGCATCACTCACAGTAGGAACAACAGCTAGAGATTGCAAAGCAGCCATATCTATCCCAACGTGGCTACATTCCGTTTCCTCTGCTTGATGGATAACTAAGGAATATTGCCAATATCTTTCTGTGCTGCAATGCACAGAACGCACAAGACATATGATAATGATTATGACTAAAAAGCATATCCTATACTTATTGTTCGTCTATGCAAGATAGCACAAAGATCCTCTTCTTTCGTGTATGAAATTCTCTGCAGGTACACTGAGAGTTATTCATAGACTAACAGCACAATCCTTTATATATCTACTTAGATATTTCATTAAGTTCAGTGAAGCTTACTCTCAGGTAAGTGAATATAGAGTTAAAGTCAGTAGGACTTGCCCTTGAGAAGACATGTCTGTGTTTCCTCTGTCAGTTCCTAAGCCACTGAAGCAGAAATATAGTCCACTGAAATTAATAAATTTTGTTTCAGTGTAGCCTTATTTAGAACTCACTTACTACACTGTTACCTAACAAGTATGTTTGAGTATAAATAAATTGTTTTGACTGAAGTCTAAATGGACCCAGTGCTTTTTTGGCTTCATTTTCTGATATAACTACAGTATATTAACTGGATATTTCTGTGGCAAACGTTACGTTATATTCCATTACCATAGAAATGTAGAAGGATGATTCAACTTGAACAGACCCATCTAGCAGACCTATGAATCAATGAAACCTACCAAGTTGTATCCAGTTCTGCTAGAGATTCATCATACAGTGTTACATTAGCAATGCTTATTCACAGTAGTGGTTGTTAATGATATATTGGCAACATCCAGCCACGCTGGTAGACTGTCTTGGTTCTTTGAAGAAATAGCTGTGTTAGTCTGGAGCAGTATGCAAAGGGATCTTGTAGCACCTCTTAGACTAACTGAAAGAAGTAAGTTGGTAGCATAACGTTTTGTAATCTTAACTCTACTTCATTAGATGCATGGAATGAAGGGCCTAGGAACAGATCTTTATAACTATGAATGAGTGGGCTGTATATGTGAACAGCAATAGAAAGGCAAAACTTGTGGGTATAGTGATGAGGTGACAAGTTCAATTTTAACTATGGTGGTTGTTGGATTGATACAAATGGTGGAGGGAGCTATTGGAATGTAATGTGATGCTGGCTGGGAACAAGAAAGGAGATGTAACAAACTGGCCAAGAGCCAGATCAATGGGCATAACTTCTCGAAGAACAGGAAAACCATCTATGAGACACATTTCTCTTCTTTGGTGAAAAAGAAAGAAAAGAAACTTTTCTTACTGTTATGAGACTTCATGACCCACAATAGGAGCACTGTAAAATCAGAAAACAATGTTGTACATCTATTGAGCCACAAGTCAAGTAGAGCAGTCTGTTCTGTCATAGGAGTATGCTCTACTCCTCCAAGCCCCCACACCTGATATGTCTCTGAGGTGTTCTAGAGACCTTTTTCCACCACCTATTCCTCAGGGTGTAGTTCAAGAATGATGTCACCAGTCAGGACAACAACTCACAAAAATCACCCCTCTCTCCACAACACAACAGTAGACACTACACCAATATACAGCACAATGCCTCTCAGAGTCAGAAGAGGAACAACCCCACATGAACTCCTGATGGTGCACAGAATCAGACTTCTTCATAGAATGCTTCTGCCATTGTACCCAGACAGAAATAATTGATAAGAGACATAATTTACCACAGAATCTCAACCATAAGGAACAAGAGGCTGTGCACAGTTTCAGGAACAATCCTAACATTGTTATAAATGAAGATGATAAAGGAGGATCTGTAGTCATCATGAACAAATCTGAGTACACAGAGGAGGCTGAGAGGCAACTGTCCAATGCTACATTTTACAGAATCCTGCTTAATGATCTCACAGAGGACTACCAGAAGAAATTACACAGGCTACTCAGGGAATTTCCCAGGGAGGTGCAGTACCATATCCCAATTGTCCACTCCAGGAGCCTCAACCAGGGACATATCTATTACTCAAAATACATAAACAGAGCAACCCTCACCTCAAGCATTGGCACACTCATAGTTGGTGCCTCTAGATATATGGACAATAGCCTTAGACCATTTGCCACCATTGCTCCTATGTATAGGAGGGACACTACCAACTTCCTGCAGAAATTACAGTCCATCTACAACCTCCCAGGGAATACCATCCTAGCCACTATGGATGTGGAATCCCTATATACCAACATCCCACACAAGAATGGTCTATAAGCTGTCAGGAACATCATTCCAGATGGGACCATAGCAGGCCTAGCTACCAAGATCTGCCACTTTGTTCTCATATACAACCAGTTTTGATAATAATAGATAACATTAAAGTTAATGACACTGCCACAGGTGCACTTATGGCAGTACAATATGCCAAGATCTTCATGGCTGACCTGGAACTATGCTTCCTTAACATTGCACCCAGAAACTTCTCTGCTTGAGGTACACTGATGATAATTTCATAATTTGGACTCACGGAGAGGACTCACTCAAGAGATTCCACCAGAATTTCAGCTTATATCTTACTATTAGTCTCATTCTGGAACTATCAACAGAATAGTTCACTTTAAGCACCACACTATATTGCAGATTTTCCAACTACTACATGTACTAACCTCAAATTTTCACCCTGAATACACTACCAAATCCATACTTCACAGCCAAGCCCTCTGATACAATCACATCTGCTTAGACCTGTAAGACAGAAATGCCATTAGACAGGGATGCCATAAGAATTCATGGAATTACAACAAGTATTCCTTAAACTACAGTACCATATGATCAACAAAGCAAGACTTGAACTAAGAACTAAGACTTGAACTAAGAACAGACTGAAGACAGAAAATGGCAGAATCTTACTAGTGGTCACTTGCAGCTCTCAACTGAGACTGCTCATATACATCATCAATGAGCTACAACCTATACTGGACAATAATTCTGCCTTGTCAGGGGCTGTTGGTGGCAGGCCTCTACTTGCCTACAGAGGGCCTCCCAATCTCAAAACAGTTACTTACCTACAGGACAACACACAATACAGATGACGAAATGAATACACTGTCTTGTCAGAAACCTAGATGGCAAATCTGTCCATATATCTACTTGGGAAATATCATCACAGGAGCCAATGACATCATCTACAATGGTAGAGATACCTTCACTTGTTTATTCTCTAATGTGATGTATACCAACCTCTTTCAGCAATGCCCTTCAGTCCCCTGCATTGGGTAAAAAGTATAGTTTCTGCACCAGAGAATAAATGAACACAAATCAGACATTAAGATTCGGAATACACAAAAGCCAGTATCAGAACACTTCAGTCATCCTGGGCATTCCATCTTGGACCTCAGAACAATAATCCTTTAACAAAAAAACTACAAATGAAGGTTAGAAAGAGAAACAGGAGAATTGGAATATATCCACAAACTCCAGTCCATCAACAGTGGGTTGCAAAGAAATAATGATTTCCTCTACACATATTAGAACACTAGGTAACACCCCAGCCTCATGAGGGCTCTCTTGGCCAGTTTATCACAGCTCTTTTCTTGTTCCCAGCCAGCATCACACTATATTCCAATAACTTCCTCCATCATTCATATGGTTATCTACTCACTTTGGCTTTAGGCAACATCCTTCCTCCTCCCTTTGTCCTTCAAAAACCATTGTTAAACCTGAGCTTGACACCTCATCATGATATTCACAAGTTTTGTATTTCTATTGTTGTTCACACATACAATCTGTTCATTCATAACTATAAAGGTCTATCCCTATGGACTTCACTCCATGCATCTGATGAAGTATACTTATTCATTTGTCTCAGTTAGTTTCAAAGGTGCTACAAGACCCTTTGTATCTTGGTCCTTGACAAAGTCAAATATCTTCATGATGCTGTTGCACTTCATCCAAAGAAATATGGACACAGTAGGTCAATTTTAAGTGACTTATCATAGTCCCTTTGATGGCAGTGTGAAATCTTTGAATGTGCCTAACCTTGTAATTGAACTCAAAGGGGCCTGTGAAAATGCAGCAATTTGGATTGTGACAATATATTTTTTAGGAAGGCTAATTTAGTTGGGACTTCTCGGAGAAGCCACTCTGATCTGGGAGCCTGATGTACAGTGTATTTTAATACAAAAACTGCAAGCTCCAGCCCATCAGTGTAGACTCCATACCTTATGAGCAGTTTTACTTGGATATAGGCAGGGAATAGTTAGAAACTGCTTACGAAAGGTATGAAATAATGTACATAATTACAATTTTATAACATTCTTTTCTTTATATCAGGGTGAGGTTGTGTGGCCTCCAGATGCTGTTGGACTACAAGTCATAACAGCCATAACCAATGGTGAAGAATGCTGGGAGCTGCAGTTCACCAATTACTGGAGTCTTGCATGATTTCCTCCCCTCTTTTATAAGCAGGCAAACATTTGACGATGTATGTGATTAAAATCCCATAGGGCTGTAATGGGATTTTATGCTTTAAGAATTGGATCAGGCCAGTGGATTGCTTTAGAGCCTGGTTCAGATTGCAATTGTATATGTGCCTACCCAGAAGTAAACTCTTATGTGTCCAGTAGGGCTTACTTCCAAGTAAGTGAATACAGAATTGCAGTGTCAAGGTGCTCCTGGATGGAGAGTTCTTGGCATTTCCAATTAAGGCATAGCACAGTTATTCCATCTTTGATTCCATTTTCTGGAAGGACGGAAGGAAGGACGGAAGGAGGGAGGGATATGCAGGCAGGCATGGAATAAGCTTTGAAAAATCATGGGAGGGAAGAAAGCACTACCTAAATGTCCCCCCTCCCCACTGTAGACATCTATGAAAGAAAGAGGATGGTTTCCTCAAGAAGTTTCCTCAGGAAGCGTCTTTATAAGATTAAATGTTATTAATATACATGGGAATGTATGGTGCATTTCACAAGAGGCCACCCATGTTCTTTGGAAGGGTTTATTTATTAAAATATAGACATGACTGCTAATCCTTTTAAATTTTAATGATAAACCTTCACTATCATTAAATATAATGATATATAATCATGACAGAGGCACTGTACTCAGCTCCATTGACTTGAAGAAGCACTGATTCACCTGGGTTCCTTCCGAGTCATCGAGAAAGAACTCTGTTCCAATTAGCTTGACTCGGGCCACGATTGTGCTGAATAAATGCTCCTTGACACCCTTCTGCTTTTCATTTTGTAAGGTACTGCCAAGGATTCTGAACTGATATGTTCAAGAAAAAAAATATTTTTAAAAAAAAAGCTTGGAGAGTCAGCCAGGAGAGGCAAGAATATATTTCTGCAAAGAGACAAATGCTGCATTAAAAGAGTATATAATCTACAAATATAAGAGACAGACAAATAAAGATTACAAAGAGTTAGGCCTGAAAGGCACAACGTCCTTTTTGACACTATGTAACACATGTGGCACACTGCGTTAAAGGTTCTGGTGAGGAAGCTCTGTCTGTAGGCATATCAAGAGGCTGTAAACCAGGGATGGACAATGTGCAGAACTCAAGATGGTTTTGGGCCGCAACCCAACAGAATTCCTCATTATAGGCTATATTGGCTAGCGCCATTGGGTGTTGCAGTCCAACAACATCTGGAAAGCATGATTTGGCCACACCTAGTCTAATGTGGTTTACATTGAAATTTTACACGTCTACTCAGAAGAAAGTTCATGGAGTGTATATACACACGTTAGTGTGTACTGTTGATGGTGTGTACTTTTAGTCATTTCTGAGTTACACTGTCCCTGAGGCCATGCATTTTTCTTGGCTAGATTTGTTCAGAGAAAGTTTTCTGTTGCTGTCCTCTGAGGCTGTGAGAGTATGACTTCCCCAAGGTCACCCAGGGGACTTTGAACCTGATCTTCCAGAGTCTGAGGCCATTTCTGCACTCGACTGTTATAGCGCTATTATTCCAGTTTCAACATCCTATGGAATCCTATATATCCATGCCAGTATATATCCATATATCCACGCCAGTACCTCCCCACATCTAAGTTCTGCCCTATGTGAAAATGCGTGTAGCCTTAGCCCCGTAACCTTTGGCTGGAGGCTGTGCTTTGAGAGTAAAAATTGATCAGAGAAAAGAAGTCAGGGAGTAGAATATTCCATCTACTCTTCAGCAGCCTCCTGACTTGGAAAAATTAAAGTATGTATTTACTATTTTTTAAGGGTACATTTTAATTCCTGTAAAAAAATGATAATTGTTGTTGTTGTTGTTAGAAACAAATGTGCCCTTTCTTTAATTCTGGGTTGGTGGTGATACAATGTGGTTTAATCAGACTTTCTAACTTTCTAATTCCCTTATCAAATATTTAATAATGGAATGTGCATGTATATGTGTCTTCAAGTTGCTTGTCAGCTTATGACAACCCCATGAATTTCACAGAGTTTTCTCACACAAGGAATACTCAGAGATGGTTTTGCCAATTCCCTCTCTGAAATATAGCCTACAGCATCTGGTATTCATGGGCAGTCTCACATCCACATACTAACTAGGGCTTCCAAGATCCGACAGGATCTGGTGCTTTTTAGGGTAATGGGACAAGTATTATTAAATCCTATGATGAAACTGTCATGTTTATAATGTATATATACATTCCAGAAAAGATCATGTCAGTGTAAAGAGCTAGTACAGTTTGGTCCACAACTACTTAGCATGGCCACGTGCTACCTACACCTTATTATTTTTCAGTTTCCACATGCCATTTAAAGGTCCAGGACCTTTGTCCCCTCTTTCACATGTTCCACCCACTCCATGTAATTGAGACTGCAATTGCAAACTGGGACTGTGCTGTAAATCCAATTACACTTGCTGGACAAGGTCATTGACTAATCGAACAAAAAGGCCTAGAAGGAAAAGGAACCAATCATCTTGGCTTCTGCTGTAATGCCAATACCACCTTCTGCTAATCTTTTTATAGACAGCATCATTGAAATCATGATCAATGTTACAAGGATTAAGAGAACCCTACACAATATGTGAATATGCTATTTGCTAATGTATAAATTGGCCCCAATAAATGAAGTTGTATTTTGGAATTATTTCTGCTAAAGCACACTCCCATGCATGTAAAATCTTTTTTACTGATTCATTCCATTTTTTTTTTATCCGTGAGTAATACTGCTAAAATGATAAAGAGCTCCATTTTTAACATTAACATTGAGAATAGTCATTGAAAAATGTATTGGTCTAGCTTTTCTGTGCTACAGATTACATATGCATCAAAATGCATTTATTTAAAATGTCATTTAAGTTTTTCTTCTTAATGAAAGCCAACATAGTATTTACAGGAAGTAAGGTGTCAATATGCAATCTGCTCTGAGAATTATAAATAAAAACACAATTATCTGTAAGTAAGTACTTGTCAAACAAATATCCATAAATGAAAAATGGTTAAAATAGTGTCATAAAGAGAGGGTAATTATTGTGGAAGCCTGGTTTTAAAATATAGGCCATCAAACAAATAAAACTTGACCTTTATTAAATCATTTTCTCCTCAATTTCATTTCCATTAAACATTATTCACTATGAAGTCACATCTATGTAATGAAATAAAATTGCATTAACAACATAGATCACAAGCACAAATATGTTATTAAAATGGACACTATTCACTTTCCACCCTTAATAAATCAGCACCTAAACCATGTAATTGCCTAATGGGCTGGGCACATCTGGGTGTCTTTGACTATACATCCAATATTCTTTATAGGAGTCAAGCTGGTTATAAACAGAATGCAAGAGCAAATGATTTCTCAATTATAATCCCATTCATGTTTTGATGTACTCCCAATATGTATACATTAGAGGGGGGGGAAAAACCTCTAAGCAGTTGTAATTGTCATCTATAGGCAAGGAGTGTACTTTTGGGCATCCTCCTCCAATACCATAATGAAAGAAAGATTGGAGGATTTTTTTTAAGGTTCTATGATACTTTCCCTTTTAAGTTGCTTCAAAAAAGTCACTTCTTATTTTAACATTTTGAATTGAAAAGTTAAATCTATTTGCCATTCTCCTTTAGCTTACACCCACCAAATCAACTGCTAAATGCTAAGTTAACATGTATATAAGTCTAACTGAGTCAATGTCTATTCCAGTTGAGAGTAGTAATTGGATCTGGCCTGAAATAGTCAAAACTGAAAATTTTAAGGAAAAAAACTAGCTAACCTTGTTAATCATACAAGCAGGTGTGATGGAAAACACATCAAAGAAATCCCAAAGCCTATGGATAGTCCCTAGACTCCCCCCCCCCCCCATATAAATATCTTGGTTGAACTGAAGCTTCAAAGAACAAATGCAGCAACAGAACTGATTTGGATTTTTTTAAGCAGCTTTGAAAGTGGTGAGTGATTGTAAAGTAAGCCCAAATAGTGTTCAACAAAGAACAAGCAAGCCAGAAGAGCAACTCCTTAAGGTAACCAACCAGGTTTAATAACCACAGATTTAAAGAGTCACCTATCATTTGAATTGCTTTTTATTTTTATTTAGATAGAATAGCTCAAACAGCTTATTCTGGAATGGTTGCATCAAAAGCTTTACTTGATTTAAGGACAGAATATTCAGTAATCACCTAGATCTTATACACAAAAACTGTTGGCTCTGGCAAAGGCAACTGTCTGTTAGGCAGGGATAAAGCAAGAGTGGGCACCTTGAGTTTTTGGTTTGTCCTTCCTGCTGTGGAACAAATAATCAGCACAACTATCAGCCCTGGACCACATTGGTTTCTTTTTGAGAAGAGGGTGGAACGTGTACTTGACACATTCAAACTGTAGTCCCACATATGGATTGTATCTATTTTACTAACAGCTGTAACTAGCACAAGTTTGTTAGGAAGAACAAATGAATTTACTAGGATTCTACAAGAATATGTACTACAACTTGATATCATCTAGTTCTTTTCGGAGTAAGTAATGAAATTTCCTAGAAAGTCTTTGTCTAAAAAAGTAGGGAAACTATCAATGGCAGGAAGCACTTTCTCTACCCTTGTAACAAAGATTATAATTAAGTAGGAAATTAACAAAGAGAACAGAGAAATCAAAGCTACAAATGCTGTTCAAACCCAGTTTGTTCCTACACTGCATTATAACTTCTTCATCTTAATTGGTGTTATTAATACTGACAAGTTAAATAAATGAATTCATCAAGCTATAGAATATTATGAAATCTCTTATTGAGATAAATTAACAAAGCCGAACCAATCATTCTAACTCAACTAGTTTAAAGCAACACAAGAATATTAATGATCACCCAGAGTTAATTCTACATTAGCAATTATAGAACAGTTTTGATTAGCTCATTGAAAAATCAGTTTTCTTATTTCATTTTATGTTGCTGACTTTGTTACAGTGGTAACGGTGACAACTAGTGATTCACCTACCAGGTCTCACATTGTCAGGAAAGAGTGTGATTGTATATATCAAAGTTACTGGAGTGTGTCAAAGGAGTGATGTATGCAGCGTCTGACAAGGAGAAGTTGGCCTGTGAAACAAAGTTGCTAGGGAATTGTATTGGCAGCGTTTCTGGACAGAGCCCAGTGTCCTGCCCTGTCCTTCCAGATATTAAAAAAAGTTGCTAGGCAGCAGCTGACATTGAACAAGGAGAATAGGAACGGCCCTGGAAAAAAAAGAGAGAGAGAAAGAGAGAGAGAGAAGAAAATTAGAAAAGAAGCTTTGCTTGAGTTCAAGGATATAATTTTATATTCTATGCAAAGGAACTGTCACAAAATTAATGACTGGATCATTTTTTTTTTTTAAAAAAATAGCTTTTAAAGCTCTCAGCCTCTGAACTTAAGATAACCATTTTGGAACTAAAGACTGTTTTACACATTGACAACTTTACGACAAGGAAAGCACCTCCATTTCAGAAAAAGCATGAATTACAGATGCACATTTTGATAGACTTTGGTGGAAGACATTGGTGTATGATTATGGAAAAGTGTATGTGGGTTGCTTTCTTTAAGTACTACTTCATTAGAAAGGGGGTGGTGGACAGAATATTGGGCATGGAATATTAACACACTGGACTGTTTAGGTTGGCCCCTTTCCATGCAGTTTGCCACCTGAAGCAATATAACCCAAGGAGAACCTTTGCCACAGGATTCTGCTGATGGTATTAACTGATCATAAAATTTACATAAAGGTGTTAAAATTAGCTGCCACTATGTATTAACAGCTGCTGACAAACCCTTCTTCAAGATTTAATTGTAATTTTTCATGAAGGGAAATAATTGACATTACTTAGCAATGAAGTAACAGCACCCATTTGGTTCATTTGTGAGCTTTAACCCTAATATATCAGAATGGGGCATTTTTTTAACCCCAGATTATATATTGTTGCACAATCCAGAGAGAACTAGACCTACAGTGTTGGTTTTCTGTAATATTATCATCTGTTTTTCTCCCTTACAAAAAATAACATGGTTGAAAGAGATATTTTCCCAACATCCATTCCTTTGAACATAAAGTATTTTATATCCTATAATATACTGGAATTCTCATTAGGGTCAGAAAATGTCCCAAAAGTTACTTGACGCACAATTTTCTTTTCATCCTAGTGTCTGGAGGTTAAATTATTTTGAAATCATTCATATCTCCTTTTGAACTTTTGGAGCTTTCAACAGGATGGCTGACAGTGATTTGATAATCATGGCTTGCAATGTTTATGTATATTTTTTTAAAAAAAATATTATATCTTAAACTATTTTATTTCAGATATGTGTGCTTAAGAATTCACTAGCAATATGGCAGCACTCTAAATATTTCACCTCTGCATAATGGTTTCTGCATCGTAACTGTCTGAATGGCTCAAAGTCCATGTTTTGAAAACTTTCAAAATGATATTCCTCTGACCTTTTAGAGTTTCTGGGTGAAGCTGGGAAAAGAAATGTGGCTATTTTACTTGAAAATAACAATTGTTTGTTCTATAAATAGGTGCTATATGTACAAGTCCCAAAGTAATGACACCCTGATCCACAAAGGAATTATTTATAGCACAAATCATAAAGTCATCTGACACCTATAAACCTCCAAAGGTCTCAAAGATTTGACAAAGACTGTTTCATTCATGAGATGAAAATGACCTGCTATTCCCAATCTAATAAATCCTCTTTTTTAAAAAAAAAAAAAAAAAAAGTGGGTCCAAAGTTTTCCATATACTTTTTAATCTCTGGCAACAATTAAGAGTATTGTTAGCCACAAATTTATATACAACTTGCTCCTTCGCCAGTCTCATGGGTAAAATCCCAGTCTCTTGCACAATCAGGAGTCAGATTACATGCAAGACTAACACTTTCCGCCATGATACACTATTAAATGAAAACAGCCATAGCAGGCTGTTGTCCTGAACAAGTAGTAGCAGAGTGCTGGTTAGCTCTCAATACTAGTCATTCCATTTGCAAAAATCTTCCACTAGCTACCCGCTTCCAATCCTACCATACTTGGGGGAAATCAGCAGTGCGTTATATTATCTAGAGGAGGAAGTGGCTCACAGGCAAAGATTAACTAACACCTTCATGCAGTATTAGACCAAAGGCTTATCATGTCCTGCATTCTGCTTGCAAAGAGTGGCCAACAACTACCTCTGAGAAGATCTCAAGCAGGACCTCAGTGTAGCAACCCCCTCTGGCTCACACTTCCTAGCAACTAATATATATTGGTAAATATTGCAGATACATCTGTTGTAACTAGTGCCATTGAGAGCCCCATCATCCATGAATTGCCCCAAGTGGAATTAATCAGTTTTTTGTAACTAGTCACCTCCGAGCTTTGTGTTATACCACACAAAGGTTCCAGTGTATCACTAAGAGGAGAAAGTAGAGGAACAGAGCAAATGAGGTCACCCAATGTCATATTATGAGCTACTATACAAAATGCTTCCAAAGAGACAGCAAACTCAGCAGAATTTTGTGCATGACTTTCCTGTCAGTAAACAAAAAAAGAAGCAAGTAAACATACAGAACAAATGTTGCTGTTGGATGCTGTATTTATTATCGTAGTCCTCAGGGATGGAGTGATTTAAACCAACATCTGGCATTTGTGTCATCATGGACTCAGTGGCAATTCCCAGCATCAGCAACAACATTTGTTTCCAACCCAGAGCATGGATTTAAAAAATAAAACAAACAACTAGGATATTTCACACTGATAAAATTCCAAGGAAATATATGGTTCTATACTTCTGGTTAGTGCTGTGTTTCTGGACATTTCTCCTCTTCACTGCCAGGGACCAGGATTCCTTATGCTTTCAATTCCATTTTACAACACTATTCCAAAGAAGAAAGAAGAAGGAGAAGGAGAAGATTGGTGCTCAGTGGGAAGGCACTGAAGAATCTACATACAGATTGGACAAGTTGCCCAGTTCCATAAGAACTAAATGATAATTGGCTAAGGTGCTTACAACCCTTTGAAGGAACTAAAATTAGTTTCAAGGCAATGCAAAGAGACACCAATCTCTAATAAGTAGGCTGTTACTGCCCTGGCTAGTCCGAGCTTTTGGGATATTAACAGATATCCTCTTGATATCACAATTCAGCTTCACTTCTCTATTCCCTTCCACGTGCTTGTGAGGCCACCGGACAAGCACGCAAACAAGCTTAGCCGTTAATTGCCATAATATTCCTGGACAATACAGGCAGGCCAGAAATAGCTGACTAACTGCTTTAGGAGACCTCCAGCCAAGTATTCTAATTAGGTATGCACGCAACTTACAAAAAAGCCTCTGCCCCGCGCTGGCAGCTTGATGGGTAACCTATGCAATACCCAAGTACTCTGCGTTTGCATACTGGCTACTCTACTGAGAACCTCTGCGATAACTCAATCATTCAGATTCTGACCTTTCGGAGGCTTTGTCTCCAACTCCAAATCTATTGTTTTTCCCCAAGTACGGCATAGCCTGCAGTCACAATTCTCCTTATAAAAACCCTTGATTCCGAGACCTTCCTGGGATCGCTCCCGAGTTTCATCCCACCTTGCTTCCGCTTTGCTTGGCGAGCCTCCCTTCAGCTCCACGCGCTAAGCTAAATCGCACCCCAGCTTCGCTCTCTATTTTCCCGGGCTTCAGGACAGGCGAAGTATCACCCAAACCAGCAACTCTTCTAAAAATCCCTCTATACCACTCCAACCTTTATTTCCTTTAGTTATCTTGTGTGAATGTGTCTCATACACTGTTTTGCTTGTGTTTAATAAACATCATTTATTGTTTCAACTTTTGGTGTGCTCCTTGACTTGACCTGACCCTGTAGACATAGGGTTCAAGATCTCGCTACGTTACCCTGCCTCTCGTTACGCTAAGCAGTGCTCTGAGCTAATTTTCCCCACCTTTAGTTGAGCACATTTTGGTGTCCCTCCCGGGACCCCCAGTACACAGGGTAACAGGCCTTTCTGTTGTGAGAGCAGTTGTTTCTTTGTAGTAATCTGTAAGAGTTTGTCGTCTCTTGGAGGTTTAGAATCAGGCAAATGTTCCCACTCACAGCACCTACAATGTTGCCTCAGCTCAGGAATAAGAATCATATGGCCCTCTAGACATGGTTGGATTTCAAGTCTCAGAACCCCTAGTGAGCATACCCAATGATAAGGGATGCTGGGAACTACAATAATTTTCTAAGACTGTATTGGACTGGCAGTGGAGCTCCTGACTGCTTGTTAAGAAGGGTGCATCTAGATACCATCTGATTGTTTCCTCCTTCCTCTGCTGAACAGCAGCAACTAAACTTGGGTGCATTTGACTGGCCAATCACTGCCTATGAGTACAACTGTGCTGTTACTGCCCTGGCTAGCCCGAGCTTTGGGGGATATAAAAAGATATCTTTTGATATAGATAATTCGGCTTCACATACGCATTCCCCTCCACGTGCTTGCGAGGCCCCCGGACAAGCACGCATACAGGCTTGGCCGATAATCACCGTAAT
The DNA here is from genome assembly GCA_030412105.1 of Cyclura pinguis. Classification (NCBI taxonomy): domain Eukaryota; kingdom Metazoa; phylum Chordata; class Lepidosauria; order Squamata; family Iguanidae; genus Cyclura; species Cyclura pinguis. The sequence continues at coordinate 241,239,240 of CM059599.1, read as the reverse complement.
ATTCCAAAACAATACAGGCAGGCCAGAAACAGCTGACTCGCAGCTTTAGGAGACCTCAAGGCAAGTACCTTTATTAGGTATGCACGCAACTTTCAAAAGATCCTCTGCCCCGCACTGGCAGCTTGATGATCTGACTATACAATGCTCAAGTACTCCGCATTTGCATACCGGCTATCCTACTGACAATTTGGCTATAACTCAATCATTCAAATTCTGACCTTTCAGAGGCTTCGTCTCCAGCCCCAAATCTATTGTTTTCCCCAAGTCCGACCTAGCCTGCGGTCACAATTCTCCTTATAAAAACCCCTGACTTTGAGCGCTTCCTTGGATCGCTCTCGGCTTCCATCCCGCCTTGCTGTCACTTTGTCCAGCGAGCCTTCCCCTCAGCTCCACGTGCTGAGATCCACGCTCTCCATCTTCTCCGCTTCCAACCGGGCTTCAGGACAGGTGAAGTATCACCCAAACCAGCAACTCCTCTAAAAACCCCACTGTCCCACTCCAACCTTTATTTCCTTAGTTATCTTGTGTGAGTGTGTCGCACACACTGATTGATTGTGTTTTTAATAAAACCACATTTATTATTTAAACTTCTGTGTGCTCCTTGACTCGGCCTGACCCCGTAGACATGGGGCTCAAGATCCTGCTAAGTAATCCTGCCTCTCGTAACGCTAAAGCAGTGCTCAGAGCTAATTTTCCTCACCTATTGTTGAGCACATTTTGGTGTCCCTCCCGGGACCCCCAGTAAACAGGGTAACAGTGCCTAGGAGATATTTAGCTCCACTTTGCAACTGGAACAAAGAGGTATTGGATACTATGCTGCAGAATGCATCCAAAGTATTTTTGCTAGCCTAACCCAGGGGAGACCAGCTTAAGTCACTGATAAGATTCTTGTCCTTGGCAGCTAGTGGCTTCCCTGTCAGTGAAATTATGGCCATTTCTGTACTACACTGTTACAGTGTTATTATTCTACTTTCAACATCCTGTGAAATTCTGAGGTTTGTAGTTTACTGGGGCCAAAGAACTCTCTGTCTGAGAGTTTTAAATGCCCCTCCCTAAGCTACAAGTCCTAGGATTCCACAGGATGTTGAAAGTGGAATAATAGCACTGTAACAGTAAAGTGAGGAAATAGCCTATGCATCCACTTTGGGTTTTAGTCCTGATTTTAAAAGAACTGTCCAGAGTGCTGAGCGTATTTGCAGGATAGGACTCAGAAGCTTCTATAATTCATTTAAAGTTCAGAGTAGACTGACAACCTATTGACATTGAAGCCACCATCCATCACTTGTTTCAGCCCATCAACATCTGGAAGGTTATGTATTTTCCTGAACTTATACCTGTCATTGCTCTTATGATTGGCTGGAGAAACGTAAGTATCTTAATCTTATAAATTCATTATCTGGTCATTATCTGGAATTAGTATATATGCTAGCTGTTTGGAAGGGAACTAAAAATCAGAGGTCTTTGACTTCTAAAAAGCAGATGCAACATAATTGGAAAGATTTCACATGCCACCCTTACGCCAAGCAATGTTGCTGTAGAGGAGGCATGTTTTGCTGGCCTCCAATGGAGAGAGGGTATGATTAACAACACTGAGGCACTGAGCACTGTGATAGAGAATGTGGTAGGGTGTGGAGCCAGAATGTTTAAAGCCTCTTGCTGCCCCCTCCTTTCTCCCTTTTGGATCTTCGTCAACCCACTCACCTGCCTCTGATATAGTGTGAGTTTGCTGGTCACTTCAGGGCCAGGTAGGAATTCTTTTCCTTTTTCCATTGGATTTTTGCCTACTCTATACTGTTGACTGGGGAGTTGGATAATTGGCCCAGGCTGGTGTCTTAAATAGGTGTCAATTGGCAGGTAGTGGGGAAGAAAGAGGAATTTAGTGAAGGCTTAGGGCACCCATTGGGGAAGGAGAGGTCTCTGGAGCTGCCTCTTTAGATCATGGGACCTGAGGGATGGGGATGTTGTTGGGGCCAGCCTGAGGGTTTATCCCTCACTTTAAGTCATGTGACTGGGGGCTTGGCTAGTAGACCGGCCATTGAGCAACCCAGCCTTTGGATTCTCCTGAGGGTTCAAGTGTTTTGCCCAGGGGAAGTTGGGGAGGAGGTCTAGGAGTCGCCTCCTGCCTCAACTGCTACCTGTAGTAGGTTGCTCTCCCCTTTTGCACATCTCAGAGGTTTACGTTTAAGTTAAATAAGTTAATGGTTAAAATAAAATGGCCCATATTTCAACCCGTCTTTTGTGTCTGGTCTCATTATTCAATGGTTGCTCAGCAAACAGCCATAGCAGGTTGTGCTGTGGCTCCCCCCCAAATACACACAAAATATTCTGTTTCCATCTTATTTTTCTTGTCCTTTTTACTCATTTCAGTTTTGATGCCAGCTTGTGTATATGGAGGCATGAATGCGGGGGGAAGGACATGTCAATTCTTTTTAACTGGGAGGACATTTTATGTCAAATTTCCAGTTGCACAGCCTGTGTTTTAAAAAGTGGGAGGGCATGTGGGGGGAATTAAACAGAAACAAAATACATGCAGAACACAAGTTGTTCAAAATGAATTCTTTCATTTGGCAAGTGTTTATTAAAGTGAATAATATGCATATTCTAATATGTCCTTCAGAACAAAAAAAAAAAAAAGAGGAAGAGAAGATGACTGGCTAGAAAAGATGAAGTGGAAATATTTTGCTTCAAAAGTCTTGCTAAAGTAGAATTTAACTGAGATTAGTGCCCTAACAGAAGAGTGCACTGAGAGAACATGAAGGCCACCTGACTAGGATCAGGAGATCCACTGATCTCGCATTCCTGAACTAGACAATATTTATAACAGATCTTGGAGAAGTTATTCTTTGAGCCCACAGCTTCCAAATTCTCCCAACCAGAATAGGCATAGGTTTTGTGAGATGCAGGATTGTAAGAGTTGTAAGACTTCCAAGTTATAGCTTATGCACATTTTAATGTATTTATATATGTTACAAATTGGCAACATTGTGAAGCAAAAGAGAAGACAGCATAGATGGATGTATCCTGTCTTCCATAGCTCAGGTTGTGAGTCATTTCACCATGAGGAAAAGCTAAAGTGGAAACTTTGTTGTATCTACATGTTATGCCCAGGTCTTGAAGTACACACAAGTGCAGTCGGCCCTCCACATTTGCTAAGGTTAGAGGCACAGGATTCCCAACAAATGTGGAAAAACCACAAGTATCAAAATGTCTGCCAGTCTGTGGGAAGGGGACTGAGGCATGCCAGGGTCCAAACCACATTAGGGATGGGAGATGGAAAGGAGGTGGCCCTATACTTCCTTTTCTCTTGCCCATCTCCTTCCTTGAGTGCAGGCTGTAACTGATGGAAGAGGAAGAGTACCAGAAGTCGGTTTCTAAAGGCCTATGTGTCCTGATTGGAGCTGGCAAGAGCAAAGCTACCCAGAATTTGAGCATTTGAGGTTGAGCGTTTAGAGAAGCTTACAAATAATCAAATCCATGAAAGTGAAACCCACAAATGTGGAAGGCTGACTGTATAAGAAAATCCAGGTAAATATGGATGAAGAGCTTCAAAGGCCCCTAGTATCCTTCCTTTTCTGAAGAAGGAGGAGGAGGGGGGGGATCGAAGGAAAGAAGGAGGGAGGGAGGGAAGGAAGGAAGGAAGGAAGGAAGGAAGGAAGGAAGGAAGGAAGGAAGGAAGGAAGGAAGGAAAGAAAGAAATATTTGATGTAAATTTTGCCTTTCTCCCAAAGTGGGACTTATGTGTGTGACACAGAAGTCTTCCTCTGCCCAGTGCAGTGTGACTACAAGTCACAAAAAACTACAAGTATGAAACTGCCTTAGTTCTAGCCAGCGTCTCCTATGCATAGGCAGGAAGAGCCAACTAACTGTGTGTGGCATCTCATTGACAGCAAAAAAGACAGAGTAATCAAGGGCAGCAAGAGGAGCCAGTTTATAGCCACTGAAAGTCTTGTAAGTCAATGGGTTAGGCTTGTGGTCTCAAGTGCGTATTTAATTGACTCTTAGTTTAAAACTGGGACTAACACAGACTCTTCAAGCAGTCTCTAAATGAAGTTTTAATTATGTGGAAAAGGGGGAGAGGGCTGTATCCCATGCCAGCACACCCTCAACCCAGGGGATTTTGTAAAGTGGAGCCTGCTGTTAGGATGTCCATGCATGCTGTTTCAACGGCTGCCAGAAAACAATATTCCATTTAGAGAATGCAATATTCCATTTAGTGAAGGCACACAACAACAACTAGCCTAAGATGGTCAAAATTAAATGTGGAAGTTATTAAAAATCTAGCTATAAGTTATAAAAAAAAGGTCTAGCTATCCCAGCATTCTGTTTGCCACAGGGAAAGGCCACAGCCAGGACATGGCAAAATTAGCCGTCTTCTGTTGTTCTCTTTTGTTTCCACTTACATACCCGTGTATTCTTCTGTTCCCCTTTTAAAGATATATAAGTTGATGGTTGTTATACTGTGTCACTGGAAATTCTGGAATTCAGGCTGGAATTCACTATCGTAGTTATGGATAAGTAACCTAGAGTTACGTATTTGTAACTGATTCATATTTAAGATCCCTACACATTCATAATCATTGCACTATTGCCATTATTGTGAAAGTCGCCCAGATTTACTTTATTGGGCAGCAGCCACTGGGACTGATGGAGGTCTGTTCTCCTATCGATTGAGGTTCAGCGTACTGACATTTTCATACCACATTTTCACATTTTCACATGCCAGCAATCTCTAGTACAAGGAGGAATTGTGCCAGGGATCTGCTTCTGATTGTTGCACCAGAGAGCACTGGAGACCAAGGGCTGGAAATGTCAGTACGTCAGTTGTATCCTGATCAACAGAGGAGAACTCCATGTCTTGCAGTGGTTACTGCCCAGTAAAGTGGGGCGGGGGGGGAGGTTTCAGGCCAGGAGACATTACCTGATTCAGACTCTGAACTATAGTTTGTAATATGTAAAGTGCTTTCCTTTGTTTGTATTTGTTTTCCATCAGCTTCATAGGATGACTCTGGCTTCTGTAACTATAACAAATGGCCAAAACACCTCTATTACCACTTTCTCCACATTATGCATAATTTTAGAATCCATTCTGACCCAACTCACTTCCTCATCTCTCCCTGCTCAAAAAAAAAAAAAAAAAAAAAAAAAAAAAAAAAAAAAGTCCCAGTTTTGCAGGTTTTCTTAAAAGGGAAGGAAGGAAGGTACTCCATTCCTGTGATTATTTTGGTTGCCTTTTTCTATCCAAACATCTTTTCTGAGATGAAGGAAACATAAATGTATGCAATATCCCATGTATCGCAACATCACAGATTTGTATAAAGGCAATATTATACTGGCTTTCATTTTTTTTTTATTCCTTTTGTAAAGATCCTTAGCAAGGAGTATACCTTTTTCACAGATTCTTTTCATTGAACCAAAGCTTTGAGTTACCTGAGAGGAGGACACAGAAAAATGGAGCAATAGATTTCAGGTGGAAAGAAATGAAAATAAAAATATAAAAAGAAGTGCACTGTATTAACTGTTTTAGCAACCAGACTTAATTCTTATTCTCCCTTCATCCAAACATACCCATGTACTAAAATTGCTATGTCCAATTGCTCTTCTGTCTATCTCTGTAAGAGATATAAGGACATTCATTGTTGTAAAAGATCTATTTTTAAAAAAAGACCAAGTGCCAATGTGATTACGTTAGCCAAAACACCCTGAAGGTACCAGATCCTGTTTGATATTGGAAGCTAAGCTGGGTTACCCTAGTCAGTGGGAGATTGCCAACAAATACTAGGTACTATACATACATTTCAGAGGAAGGAACTGGTAAATCACCTCTGAGTATTCTTTGCCTTTGGAATTCATATAAAATCTGTGGGGTTGGCATATGTTAACAGGTAACTTAAGGGCATGCGCGCATACACACACACACACACACACACACACAGTGTGATTATATATAGTTGCAAGCAGTTTATACTGAGATTTGTTGAAAACTCATTTTTTTTCCCCCAGTGAGCATACTCAAGGTGGCATAAATTAAACAGTCCATGTCAACTACACCTAGCAACACAGTCTATTTTGTAGAAATAGAGAGCTGGGATAAGCCATCCAGATTATTTTGACCTACAACTCCCATAAGCATTAGCTATAATAGCCAATGCTGTAGAGTTTTGGGAGTTTCAGTCCAAACACATCTGGAGGCACACAGTTGCCTAGGCTCACATAGATAAATTTGTATATGATGGGGAGGACCTAAGATAGAGTGTCTTGCTTCAGCAGTATCATAGGCAAGGGAAGCATAATGTGACAATATACTTTAAATCAGTAATCATATCCCATTTGTAAGATTTCCCTCCATTTCTTAAGAAAATTTCAACCAAGAGAAGTATTTTAGAAGGTTTAGAGACTTTCTGTACAAAGTAAAAATAATTTGTAGTTTCTCTGCTTGACTTGCAGTTTTCCTTAATCCATCTGTCTTTCTTTCTATCAGGGTTCTTAGGCGATTTCTGCACTACACTCTTATGGTGCTATCATTCCACTTTCAACATTCTGTGGAATTCTGGGGTTTGTAGTTTACTGAGGCCAAAGAGCTCTCTGGCTGAGAATTCTAAATTCCTCCCTAAACTGCAAACCCCAGGATTCCATAGGATGTTTAAAGTGGAATAATAGCACTAAAAGAGTGGAGGGCAGAAATGGCCTAACCCACCTACTTTTAAAGCAGGAAGATCATAATAAGCACTTGAGAGGGTGAAAGTAGGGGAGCTAAGGAGATCCTGTATAAATGATCAATCTGGAAGTGATGTCTGGTTTTGCCAGAGAACCATAGATGAGGAGAAGTAAGTTTAAGCACTAAACAACTGACCACCTAAAGGAAATTGTCCTGGACACCAGAGTAAAAATCTCAATGGCAGAAGCTGCAAGAATCATGTGTATGAGAAGACTTCAGCAAGCAATTTGTTAACTATTAAAAAGAAGACAGTCATTCACTTTCATAACAGTTATGTAACTTTGAGTTACATAACTGAGTTAACTTTGAGTTACATAAATGAAAGCTGTACAGTGAAGCTGTACAGTAAAGAAACCTGCTAGGAAGAAAACCAAATCATTTGAAATTTGGTGCTGGAGGAAAGTTCTACAGATACTGTAGCCTGCTAAAAAGACAATTAAATGGGTCTTAGAGCAAATCAAGCCTAGAAGCCATGATGAGACTGTCATACTTCAGACATATCATGAGGAGGCATGACCCACTAAAAATATAATTCTTGGCAAGGTGGAAGGCAGTAGGAAAAGAGGAAGACTCTGTTGCAGATGGATAGACTCAATCCAGGAAGCTACAATCTGCAAGACCTGAGCAGGACTGCTGAAGATAAAGTAACCTGGAGTTCTCTCATTCATAGCATTGCCATAAGTCAAAGTCGATTTGAAGGCAGTTAACAATGGAAAGAAACTTTGAATTACATAATTGCTATGAAAATAAAGACTTACGATTTAGTTCTTTTTATTTTTTGTTAATCAACACATCATGATATTTATTTTTCTTGTTTTGCTTACGTAGCTGCTGTTGTTTTTGGCCCCTCCATAAACTACAAACCCCAGGATTCCATAGGATGTTGAAAATGGAATAATAGCACTATAACAGGCTAGTGTGGAAATGGCCTTTGCTACCTGTCAGTGGTCCTTGCATTTAATGAAGTATGCTTAGTTTATGAACACTTGTGCTACAAAGTTCTTTCCCTCAGTTAGTCTCAAAGGTGCTACAAAGGTGCTTTTCCTATACAGTTTAAGATCACAACATATTATCTATCTCACAAGGATCATAGGATAAGGAATAGTTCTATTCGCATTCAGACAAATAGTCCACATTAAATGCAGGATAAACTTGGTTACCATTGATGGTTGGCGTGGGGTCAAAGAGGTGACAGATGATATTTGCACAAGAACAACGTTCATATAAGCAAAATAGCTGCATTCACGGGAATTCAGTTTCCTATACAACTATAGCATGATCATTCTATCCAGTTCTCTATTTGGCCACCTTGTGTAGCCCATTGCTGTCAATAATATGGATTAGCAACAGTTCTCAAATTCAGTTCCTCAGGGTAAAATGCAAGTTAAGAATTTAGAATTTAGATGCCAAGGCTGAAGTCATCCTTCTTTGTGCAACTCTTCATGAAAAAAAAAAAAAATCAAGCATCAAGGTAGTTTTTTTTTAAAAAAAAATGAACATAAAATATTCATTTATTCAGTGTGTGCATGTATAAACATTACACTGCATAGCTTTAGAAATTTGCATCCCACTGTGCAAAGAACATATACACGTTGAATATTTATATTTCCCCAGTGTTATAAGTTTGGTGCAGGATGTTTCTATTAAACTGTATGAATGAAATCTTATGCACACTTTCTTGAGAGTAAGATCCCACTGAACACATTGGGACTTCTAAGTTAGCATACGTAGGATTGCACTGCATATTTTGAAATCAGTTCTGGGTATGAATATTTGCCTTTTATGTTGTTCTGTGGATAAAAGACAAAAGCTACATTTCTATGCATATATTTAATTGGGAATCAGCCCTATTGAACCTTCTGAGCCTTACTTACAAGTAGATATGAATAAGATTGTGTGTAAATAGTTACACACACACACACACACACACACATATATACCTATACACACAAAATATAAAATGAACACATTTCTGTGTGGTGGGACCTGGTATCATGATTCCTTACTTTTTTTTAATTAAGACAGAGGCTTCCTTCAATAGCTGTAATATTTTGTAAAATCCTATCCATGTTCAGACAGGTTAGTGGCATTATTGTTACCCTCTGGACAGCTGTTCAGTCCTTTTCTTTTATGCAAGTTGCATCCAAATGGACACGTAAGATAGTATAGCACACAAACTGCCCCCACTTGCTGCTATGTTTTTACACTGCAAGAAGAAACGTGTCTGTGTTGGTAGCAAAATGCCAAGAGGTACAGATTTCATTTGGATGAGGAGCTAAACCATATTAATAATAAAACCATCCAAATAAAAGAACATCTGGTACAAGGCTTTTTAATTCAATAAAGACAGTACAAAAGCAGCCTGAATTATCATTGTGATAACAGTGCACATTGGACTAGGTAATCATTCCCCAAGAAGATAATTATGTCAGCTCTTAAACCACCACCCCTACTAAAAAAAAATCAACCTTTTCTTGAATTCCATAATTCAGTTCCACAATTCAGCCCTTTCTTGAATTCCATGAAGTCCTAATATTCTGCATGAGACCAATACATTGTTTTCCTTATGCAGGACAACTGATTAGGCATGTGGTTCTACAGTTTATTTTAGTCTGTCTCTAAATTGTGAGCCAATCTTTCTATTTTATCTTGCTTTTGCTGTAATCAGACTCCAAAAAATCTGATTAAAGGCACCTTTAGAAATATCACTTTGTCGTTCATTGGAAATGGTGCTATGGCACAGAGTGTTTTTTCAGTTTGTTTTTACTCACTTTTGTTCTCTTCATAAAAGGTAATGGGAAAATGTGCCCAAGGGTCTGCCCCATTCCATAGAAACATGATCTGACACTGCTAGAAGAAAAAAACAAATCCGTTTGTGATACTTGAGTGACCCCTATAGGACAGTTCTTAAATTATTGCTTTAAACTGATAGTGTGAAAGGCAAGACAATTTTACCATGGGATATCAGATTCTTTCATCCCAAATAAAGAGAGAATTGCAGATAATTCTTTCATTCCCCTATTACTACTCAGTGGACAATTGGTGCATATACTTGTTTCATGAAGTTGGAATTTGAAAGCCTGTGTATCGGTAATGGAGCTGGAATTTAGGCTTCCCAGTAATTTAATATTACACATGTTTATCTGAATCCAGTAGGATTTACTTCTGCACAAGATCGCACTGTAAATGCTATTTCTTTTTACTTTTTTTTCTTCAATCTGGAAGAAGTAAATTTTGCATACAGCCAATTCACATCTTTTTCATTGTTCCATTATTTCATGATCAAAGGGCTAAATCCAGTTGCTAGTCCCAACTAAAGCAGGTTTAATGAATCCATGGGAATATGGCAAACCGATACTTATATAAGCTCCATTGGTTGAGCTACTTCAGTTAGGAGTAGCAGGGAGATTTGGCTCAGAGGATTTAATTTTCAGTATAAAAATTCCAACTCCCACTTTTCCTGGTTCCAAATCTCAGTCACATTCAAGAATCTTCCAGTAAGTCAGACAGACAGACAGACAGACAGACAGACAGATTTTTTGAGGGGTGGTGGTGAGGGAGAAGTAATATGAGAACAAATTCCAGGACAGAAGATTAAACAGCCCAATTTTGTTTTGTGACTGATATTTCAGTTTCACTGTTCTTTTATTAGTATTTTGTTTTTTTCCTCATTTTATTCTGAAAAAAGAGGAAAGGACCAACATGATTGTCAGGAGAACAGGTGGGATAATAGCCAGGAGGATCTCTCCTATCATACAAAATGCTGACATCTCCTTAAAGGTATGCCCATTCCCCACCACAACAGAGCATACAGCAGAGAACTTCATGTTATGAGGCAAGATACAAATTGTGGTAGATAAATAAAAATATGTAAATGAAAGCAGATGTTGTGGTGATTTTGATAAGAAGGAAAAAAAATCCTGCAGAGAAGAGATAAGTGTTCGTTCTCTATATAGTTGATTCCAACAAAAATATTCCCAAAAAATCTCAGAGAAAACATCCTTGGCTGAACATTGTGATTCTTTGATCCTAAATGCATGATTTCTGCACAAGGCACCCAAGAAATGAAGCAGAAACAGTTCAGAGGAGGAAGTTCACAAAACACCTGAACCAGATGTGAGTATAAGGAGCGAACTATGTGAAAAACTGCTAGATAACAGCCTTATTTTAGCTGTCTGTACTTAACTAAGTGCTACCATAGAGGTGCATGCCTCCTATATACATGATCAACTTAAAAACAAATTGAATGCAAGTAGGGCCATTTCTGCACTAGCCTCTTATAGCACTATTATTTCACTTTAAATATCCTATGAAATAGGATGAAATAGGCCCCTCCTTAAACTGAAAATCTCAGTATTCCATACGATGCTGAAAGTGGAATAATAGCACTATAATAGGCTAGTGCAGAAATGGTCTAGTGTTACCCTGCTTGCTGGGAGTCCCTTAGGGGGGGTTCCCAACACCTGGCAAAATTATCACTTGTGGGAAAAATTAGCTATGAACACTGCTTTAGCAATGCAAAAAAGGCAGGGTAATTAGGAATGTTTTACCCAAAGTTTACGGGGTCAGGCTCAGTCAGAAATCACACAAAAAGGTCCAATGAATGACTTTATTGAATAGTAATAGTTCGCACTAATGCAAACATGCACACATGCATCCAAGGGCTAATAGAAATAAAGAGTGGAAATAAGATAGAGGGATTGTTGAAGGATTGGCTGCTTGGGTGATAGTGCATCTCCTCCTGAAGTCCTTGGTCTGGGAAGCAGCGATAGAACAGCAGCTCAGCGAAGAGACGCTGAGGAGATCATGCAGCTGTCCGGAGGGGGGACCGGTCAGTTGGTATGACCGGGAGGCATCATACTCCTTCTCCTTGCCTTGCCTTTCTCTCCTAACTAGCCCAAAAACAGGGACTAATTGTAGGAAAAATTTACTTTGAAGGCAAATCCTTTCCTGGGGAAAAGAAACAGGGACAGAAAAGAAAAACAACCCCATGCCTGGCATTTCTTGGAAGATAACAAAGTGTCATCTAAATAACAGGATCTTCCTCCACTTTGAGGCTGAGGTGTGAGTTTCTGGAGATGGATTTGATAAGGTTTTATTGCTTCCAGTGCCCAACTTTCTGGGAACACTTTTACTCCCCTCAAGTGGACTCTTTAAAGGTTAAGGACCTTTTGTCCACCATGGGTTATCACAACATGAGGTCTCCTGTGGCTACGTGACTGGGGATTTTACTGACCTGACCTGGTTCGTTCGATTGTGCGAATGTTATTGCCTATGTGCACATTCGGGTGACCTCTCTGGTGGGTTAGATTAATTTTATATCAAAGTTGTAGACCCCAGGACAGGGTTTACTGAGGGGGCAACACTAGGCTGCTTTTACTCTTACTACCTAAGAATTGTACTTATTGCGAACATCCAACGAATAGGCTGTACTTTTGTGCTACTTGTAAGGATGTCTCATTTATATCTGCTCCTTATCTGATTGGCTGATGTCGACCTCATATCTTCCCACTGTTCTGTTGATGGCTCCTCTTATTTTCTGTAGATACCTGAGATAAATGAGGGAAAACCTTTGTGTCACAAAAGTCTGCAGGATTCCCTGTTGGAATGATTGGACATCTACACTTTGTTATTGTTTTGTTGTCATTTTCCCTTAGACCATAAAATGTGGGGTGATTTGTTAAGTTATTAGGATAATAATGGGACTGTCAAATATGCAGAATATGGACCTTCAGTGAGAAAGCAGTATAGAAATATTATAATTGTGGTGATAGGTCTCTTTGTATGGGTGACTTGTCACTTCTTAGCTTTTCTGTATCAACCCATATTGCAGGGAATGCAGACTTGTTTCATCCACATTCCTCCACAGATGTTTCCAGCTGAAAGCAACTTCTTCCGTGCTGCTAAACATCTGAAGAACAGCATGCTTGTCACAAGTTGTGTTATGCATGCCTAATTGTACAGTTCTGCAATCTGCATCAGCCTTCAAAGGTGATATCATATGGTGAGACAACATGGAGGCCAAGTGTACTATTGGAACAAGTACAAATGTTCTAGTAGAATGTTGGTCTGGGACTTGGGAGATCCATATTAAAAGTTCCCACTCAGCCCATGGGAACTCAATGTGTAACTCTGTCCCTTTCCCCAACTCACCTTTTCTTGGCACTGGGGTGCGGGGATCGTGCGAGCAGCCTCCAGCGAGAGGCTCTCGCGTCCCGGTTCCTTCTGCTCCCAGGCTGCATTGCGGAAGTTGCACTGCCGGCTGCTCGCACGAAAACCCCACCTCTTCCTTCCGCAATGCAGCCTGGGAGTTTCCCAGGCTGTGCTGGGCAGGAAGCACGAGCACCACGGCTCCGGAGCTCCGCATGCACGGCAGGTGCACGCAGGGCCCCAGAGCGATGCGCGATTGTGCGCCATTTTCGGCCTAAAGCTGAAAATGAAAAAGTGCGCAAGTGGCGCCTGCCAGACCCTGGAACATTGCACAATTGTGAGTGCATCGTGTGGACTGCTCCTCACTTTCACGTGACGCTCGAGGGGTCCTTTCGCATGGCAAATACCATGTGAAAAGGGCCTCTGTCTCAGCCTGAGCTACCTCACATATGGGGATCAGGAGAGACACGGCTGACCTCAAGTCCATTGGAGGAAAGGGTAATGTTAGACGTGACAAACACAATCAAACACAGAAGCCAACCAAAATATGCCATGCAGTGAGGATCATTTCCCATATACACCCATGGTCAATATAAGGAACCTATATGAGACGGTTAATCATGTGCCTATCAGCTAATCATGTGCCTATTGGGTTTTCTGGAAAGATATCCATATTCTCAGCAAACTGAGAGAAAACAATAGGGAGTAAGGGGGAAACCACATTACAGTATTAATACATTAAAAAAAAATCACTTTTAAGCCCTTGACAGAATTTTGTGGACAACATTAGCAGAAAGAGAACTGCAAACTAAATTCCACTTTATGAAATTCAAAAGATATAGAACAAAGTCCCCACCCTGTTCTCAATCCATCTCAGACTATTAACTTAAACTTATCATGGAGACAAAAGAGAGTGGGAATGGCTGGTTGCAGAAAAGAGGAGGAGAGGAGACAAAAGGAGACACAGTAAGAAGAAGAAATAGAGCGTAGCAAAAACAAAGAATTCTTTGTTGGCTGCAAGAAATAAAATGCCAAAGCAGTATTTTGTTTTTTTCAACATGAGAGTGGCCTTTTTTCCTCCCCTACATCGCCATCCCATGTTCTTTTTAATATCCATCCTGATAAGTGAATGAATGGATAATTTTTTTAAAAAGCTACAGGAATAAACCTGACAAAGTGTTCTTGCATGCTTGAAAACACTTTAAACTGTTTAAAACAAGGAATATAATTTAAAACAAACTAATCAAACAATTAAGAATTTAGAATAGGTTTGAAAGGTTAAAATAGTTTAGATCATGTACATTTTGAAAGAAATCAATTAGGTCCCAAAGGCTTTAATAACATACCATCAAACATTTCACAGTTTAAAACCAGGACGTGTTCGGCCAAGCAACATCAGAATGTGATCAAGATGGCAAATGCTTTAATGAGGAATTAAACAGAAGCCAGGACAGACTGCAGCAGTTTACTTTTGTCTGAGCCTGCTGGGAAGGGCAACACTCAGCTTCCTCCTTTCCCCTCCCTGCTGGTGAGTTGGGCACAAACTACTTTTCCACTTCAAACTCAGTTTGCAGCAATTGATGTAAGTCCAGGACAAAATGGAAAAGTGGGAGGAAGTGTGAGAACTAGGACATTTTAGAAGCCACTGAAAAAGAGGGATAACATGGGATTAATTGGCTCTCTCCCTGCCAGATTAGGACAGGTAGAGAGTATGTAGTTTTTTTTTCTTTTTCCAACTGGGTTTCAGAATAAAACCAGTGTCAGTGTCAAGCAAGTTTCCAAGGGCAGTGCATTCCACAACCATGGGATACTGCGCCAAAGAAAGCTTTGCTCTGAAAGGTCTTAATCAAGGTATTCACCTTGGTACCTTAATCAAAGTATTCATACATTTATGAGTAAGAAGAGTTGTTGAAACATGTGAGGATGAAGGAGAAAAGGAAGTGGAAAAATCAATACTGCAGTTTTAGGGTACATGCTTAGCTTCTGTTGATGCTGCTAAAATGTAGATTAGTTTCAAGCTAGGGTGGGCCACTCCAGAAATTGTTGAACTGCAACCTTTTTTCAGAATCTTTTACCAAGGACTATGTCCTAGGGTTGAAGAGAGTCATAGGCCAGTTCAAAACCACTTTTAAAATGGTAAAAGTTGGTAACAGTGCTACTATATAGTAATATCAATGACTGGATTAAATCACTAATCTTTACACTTCCTCTGAAAAAAGAACTGGTTCCTGGTTCCACAAATAGACTTCAAGGGGACAGTTGTTTCTGACATGCACAGAAGGCTTCCCAAATTTGGTATAACATTGCAACATAAAAACAAAACAAAACAATGAACAGTGCAATCCTATGAATGATTATTCAGTAGTAAGTACCACTGAGTTCAATGAACCTTAGCTCCATAGTGAGTATATATACGATAGTCTGCAGCCTGAAAAACAAGACAGTTCTGGAAGGGGAATTTTACCCATTTACTCTGTTCTCCGTTTTCATTCTCTTCCCTCCACACAATACACACACTCTTATCATTAACCTCTCTCTCCCAGTACAGGCAAAATAAAAAAGGCTGTCATTGAGCAAAGCACAGAATTGGCCAGGTAAATTTATCCAACTGGTTAAATTTGTGTTAGGGCCTATGTATTGAAAGAGGATTTCTAACTTAAAAAGAAAAAAAAGAAAAAAAACCTTGCTCATTAGTATAATAGTATGGCAAGTTTGTTAAAAATTTTCATGCGTGCGTTGTTCACCAAAATGACCTTAGCAAGGAATTCGCTTAACAAATCTAACTTCCTGTTGGTGCATTAAAATACTAGCAAGCCAAAATTTTCACCCAGTTTCCTTGTACTTGAATCTGGATGAGTGTGAATGACAGTACTTTTCACTTTCAAAACAATTTCACACTTGACACATACCAAAGAAAGAAAGGACAGCAGTTTCCCCCTACTCCCAATGTGTAAAGATACAGCAGTCTTAGAGAACAAATCTAAATCTGAGATCATTATTGATTACAAACTAAGTAAAGTGTTAGAAGATATCTGTGACCAAATTGTTTCTACCTTGTTGTTGTTGCTGTTTATGGCCAGAAGCCTGTTGGGGATTTACATATGCATAAGCAACATAATTACAATGCAACACATTGAATCCTGTCTCTCTCTCCCAATCCCCACTTACCAGGAAGCAGCTGCTGTGATTGACGGGGGTCTATTCTCCTGTTGATTAGGAAATAGCTGACATTTCTGATGTGAGAGACAGAAGCAAGACTCCTGTTACTGCCCTGGCTAGTCCAAGCTTTGGGGATATTAAGGATATCCCTTGATATCACAATTCGGCTGCACTTCTCTATTCCTGTCGACGTGCTTGCGAGGCCACCGGACAAGCACGCAAACAAGCTCGGCCGTTAATAGCCGTAATATTCAAACTGCAATACAGGCAGGCCAGAAATAGCTGACTCACTGCTTTAGGAGACCTCCAGCCAAGTATTCTAATTAAGTATGCACGCCACTTACAAAAGAGCCTCTGCCCCGCGATGGCAGCTTGATGGGTAAACTATGCAATACCCAAGTACTCTGCGTTTGCATACTGGCTACTCTATCGAGAACTGCTACGATAACTCAATCATTCAGATTCTGACCTTTCGGAGGCTTTGTCTCCAACTCCAAATCTATTGTTTTCCCCCAAGTACAGCATAGCCTGCAGTCACAATTCTCCTTATAAAAACCCTTGATTCCGAGATCTTCCTTGGAACGCTCCCGAGTTTCATCCCCCCTTGCTGCCGCTTTGCTTGGCAAGCCTCCCCTCAGCTCCACGCGCTGAGCTACATCGCACCCCAGCTTCGCTCTGTATTTTTCTGGGCTTCAGGACAGGTAAAGTATCACCCAAACCAGCAATCCCTCTAAAAATCCCTCTGTACCATTCCAACCTTTATTTTCTTTAGTTATCTTGTCTGAGTGTGTCGCATACACTGTTTTGCTTGTATTTAATAAACATCATTTATTATTTCAACCTCTGTGTTCTCCTTGACTTGATCCGACCTCGTAGATATAGGGTTCAAGATCTCGCTACGTTACCCTGCCTCTCATAATGTTAAGCAGTGCTCTGAGCTAATTTTCCCCAACTTCAGTGGAGCACATTTTGGTGTCCCTCCCAGGACCCCCAGTTCACAGGGTAACACTCCTCTCCCAGTTATCCCTTGCGCAGGAGATCAGGTGTGGAAGGAGGGGTGGGAACATCGGCTATCTGCTTTCTGATTGACAGGGATGTGGACCCTCATTGATCACAATGGCTCTTTCCCAGCAAGCGGAGCTTGGGGGACTTTCACAGATCCTATGTATCCCCTAAACTAGGGGTTATGTAGGGACTGTAAATATGAAACAGTCCCAAGTGTGTAACTCTAGATTACATATTCATAACTGCCTAACAGTATTCCAGCCATTGTTATTGCTATTGGCATTGTATTTATATTTTTCCCACCTTTTTCATGGTTCATGATTCAAGGCAGCTTAAACAATTAAAAACACACATAGCTAAAGATTCACATCATACAATCATGTATATACTATATAAAAGTTTTGGAAGTATCAAATGAGTACAAATTATGTGAAATATGCTATTATAGGTTAATCATAATTATTCTACTATTATACTTATGTAATAGCAAAATATGTTGATTTATGCTTTTTAAAAATTGTGAAATTAAATTAACCTGCCACCCTGCGCTTGTATGTGTCTCATACTGTGAGGTGTTATGGGCCATTTCCACACTGGGCTTCTAAAACGGTGTAGAGCGACCTCTAACGGAGGTCTTCTACACCGTAGAGTGGACTGGTGTGGACTACTTTTTGTAGTTCCACACCAGAATCCACTCAGGAGCGGCCAGAACTAGCCAGGCTGCATGTTTTTTAAAAACCTCTTTTTCGAGGTTTTTAAAAAGCACGGAGTGCGCAGCCCCGTGCCGCTCCGTCGCCCGGCTCTAAAGTGGATTTGCAGGCGCGCGAAAGTGCGTGCCTACAGATCTGCCGGGGGCGGGCTTCCGGCTGGCGAGCTTCTCCGGTTGGTGGAGAGCCTCCACCAACCGGAAGCTGCCATCTGGGATGCCGGAGGAGTGTGGAGCAGCGAGCTCGTGCTGCTCCATGGGGCGACTGACTTACCCGGCTGCGGGTAAGCTCTGTTTTAGCGTGTTTTCGCCCATTTCCCCCCCACACATGTGAAAAGGGCCATTGATTCCGATAACCTCTTTGGATTTATATTATTTTACTTCCAAAAGAACATCACGAATTTTGTCTTTTACTTAAAATGCTGCCACACTTCTGCCATCTCACAGGTGTTGTTGTTTGGTTTTGGCTTCCGTGGTGCATTTGACCCCCAAACATGGAATAGTGTGTCAGACGGCTTGAGATACCCTAAGACTAGGCTAGGGGAAGCTGAGTCCACACCCCCAAAATAAACAAGCAAAATTGGACCACCAAGACTCCTATGTAGTTGATTCTCCTGAGAAGTGTACTAAATGATCAAATCCACACATGCACATACACAGAAACACACAAATTTATTGTAATTGACCCCTCTCTGGACTAGATAAGGTTGCATATCATCTCTCTTGTACACACGTTCTTGGAGATATCTTGACATGTGGCCTTAGGAAATATCTACATTGTTTAGTTATTTCATTGAGCCAAATCTGGGTTTACCTCCTAAAGGAGGAAAATGGGGCAGGGCAGTTTGCATCAGGTATTTTTAGCTTATGTGCTAGACTATGTACACACGTACACACACATGCACACATCTGGTGAAGAAAAACATACTCAGCATTGTGACTTAGAGTCATGTTTGAGTAAATAGTATTCACAAATGTTTCTCCCTGTGGTTTTTGCTTTCACTCTATGTATACTCTGATATAGATGCGGGAAAAAATATCCAAATACCCAAGGAAAAAGAATTAGAAAGAATTTTCCTTCCATAACAAGAAAAATCTTGCAGAAGCCCCTTTCTCTTTTTTACTGCTGAGCCTTTGAATAAATTCCTGTCCAAGCCCAGACTTACCTTTTTTCCTTGCCCCCACCAACATGGCCATGTAGTGGCTAGCAGGAGCAACGGGGGGCAGTAAGGAAGGAAGATTGTTGCCAGCAGTTCTGATAGCCAATGCAGAATGATAACATCACCCTTCAAGAACTCCAGAGAATACCTGGAAGTCCTGAAGGATCCCTGCACAATATCAGAATATAGCTGGCAATGATTTCCCATGCTTAATAGCTCCTCATCCTTCTGCCAGCCAGTACATGGTCATATTGGCTGGAAAGGTGAAGCTGAGCAAAGACTGGTGTTGTGGAGTAGGCAGAAGACAAAGTATTGCCATCACTGCTGCCAGTTTTCTTCTAACGTAAGCAATGGTGATATCAATCTTCCTTACTTGGCTGATGTGCTCCACCTCCCACTGGCCACTACAATATCTATGCGAGGAAAGCGGCAGGTGCAACCAAGTGAGGATTGCTGCTGCTGCCTATGTCAGAAGAATAGAGACAGCAGCAGCAATCCTCTTTGTGTAGTGCCCCCTGCCTCCTTCCTGCTGCCTGCTTCAGTAGCAGTGCAGGAGGGACAGCTGAATGAGGATTGACACCACAATTGCCTCTGTTCTTTGGACATGGCCAGGGACAGCAATGATCCTCCTCACTAGGCTGACCTCAGCTTCCTCCCATCAACCATTACAATAGTTGTGCCAGGGGAGGAGGGCAGAGGAAGCCAATCAGGGATTATGTTACTGCCCTGGCTAGTCCAAGCTTTGGGGATATTAAAAGATATCCTCTTGATATCACAATTCGGCTTCACTTCTCTGTTCCCCTCCATGTGTTTGCGAGGCCACCGGACAAGCACGCCACCAAGCTCGGCCGTTAATGGCCGTAATATTCCTAAGACAATACAGGCAGGCCAGAAAATAGCTGACTCGCTGCTTTAGGAGACCTCCAGGCAAGTACTCTAATTAGGTATGCACGCAACCTACAAAAGAGCCTCTGCCCCGAGATGGCAGTTTGATGGGTGAACTATACAATACCCAAGTACTCTGCGTTTGCATACTGGCTACTCTACTGAGAACCTCTATGATAACTCAATCATTCAGATTCTGACCTTTCGGAGGCTTTGTCTCCAACTGCAAATCTATTGTTTTCCCCCAAGTACAGCATAGCCTGCAGTCACATTCTCCTTATAAAAACCCTTGATTCTGAGACCTTCCTCGGATCGCTCCTGAGTTTCATCCCGCCTTGCTGCCGCTTTGCTTGGCAAGCCTCCCCTCAGCTCCACTTGCTGAGCTACATCGCACCCCAGCCTCGCTCTGTATTTTTCTGGGCTTCAGGAAAGGTGAAGTATCACCCAAACCAGCAATCCCTCTAAAAATCCTTCTATGCCACTCCAAACTTTATTTTCTTTAGTTATCTTGTGTGAGTGTGTCGCATACACTGTTTTGCTTGTGTTTGTAATAAAACATCATTTATTGCTTCAACTTCTGTGTGCTTCTTGACTCGACCCAACCCCGTAGACATAGGGTTCAAGATCTCACTATGTTACCCTGCCTCTCGTAACGCTAAGCAGTGCTTTGAGCTAATTTTCCCCACCTTTAGTTGAGCACATTTTGGTGTCCCTCCCGGGACCCTCAGTACACAGGGTAACAATTACCATTGGTGTCTATGTTACAAGAACACAAGAGATTGTATCAATCCTCCTCACTTAGTGCCCCTCTCCAGCCACTACTATGTCTGGTCAGGAAGAAAATTGCTGCAGGGCATGGGATAAAAGATTTCTTCCTCCTTTGAGGACATCCTGCAAGGGATCATTTTTGAGATCACCGTTTTCTTTACCACTACCACTCTCTAAATATGAGAATCTGCTGAATGAGGAATACTTCGAATCATTTGTCTGATTGAATGATCACCTTACTGGTGATTCCCTTACTGTTCCCCTACTGCCACACCTTGTAATGAGAAGTATCTGAAAACAGCCATATGGGCAGGAATATTTAAAAAGAAGATATTCCACCTGCACAAATTCTTCATTTTTAAAAGAGGCTGAAGAAATGCTAAGGATGCTTTGCTCTTTGCTTATATTCTGTATCGGCAGCAGTTTCTACACAAAAAACAGTAGCCTCTATATACTATATAGCAACAATACATTTATGAATCTGCCTTAACTCATTAATGACGAGCACAACTCAGTGGCTCATGCATTAATACAAGCTTTAATTCAGTTACACTTGTATCAGTGCAGTTTCTGCTTCCTTGTCAAATTTGTTCTCCAGTATTAGCACCTCTCCAAAAGAGGTTTCTGTTTTCACCAAGATTGCCTGCCAAACACTGTCATTTAAATGTTTAATGAACACTGAATGGCAAGAATTCAGTTCGACAGTCACAAATATTGGAGACCCTTTAAATCAATTGTTGAATGGTGAGTCAACACATAAATCCTACTGATTCAACGGGTCTCCTGTAGTCAGGAATTCCAGTAATGTTTAGGCCAATGTGTCTAGCTTCACTCCAGTTTTTCCAAGTGCAAATTAACATTTTTTCAAACTGCATATTTTTTCTAATTAAACATTTCATGTCCAGATGCATACACACGTATGGGAGCTGGATAGCTCCTTTGAAGTTCACACTGAAACCACAGAGCAGATCCACAGCTCCATTGGCATGAGAGCTATCAGCCTTCAGTGAGAGAGTATGGAGAATAGAGAATGGAGTATGGAGAATGGCAACAGGAAAAGCAGCCCACTTCTCCATTCCTTCTCTGCCTCTTAAACAGACAATTATCAGTTTCTTTCCCGTACTGGTCCATGAACCATGGCTTAAATTTCATTACAGAAAAACTTGTGTAAGGCTACTTAATCCGCCCTCTCACAAGTGCAATGTGACATGTCTCAAACTCCCCTTTCCCACCATTCACAGAGGTTGAGAGGTTAGTCTGGGAGTCTTCCCTGGTATGCATTTTCTTTTGGTGGATCTAATAAAATAGCTTCCACCTTTGTCCCTCTGTTACTGCAGTTTTCTAGTCCGAACTTGTGGGATATTAGATATCATTTGATATCGTCCCCACGTGCTTGCGAGGCCCCCGGACAAGCACACACACAGGTGCGGCAGAAAATAGCTGAACCATTCAAATCACAATCCAGGTAGGCCAGTAGTTGCCAATCGCAGCTTTAGGAAACCTCAAGGCAAGTACCTTCTTAAGATCACATTATGTATGCACGCAGTTTACAAAAGATCCCCTGCCCCGAGCAGGCAGCTTGACGAGCGGACTATCCAACCCTCAAGCACTCCACATTTGCACACTGTCTACAGTATTGACAACACTGTCATAATTCAATCATCTAAAGTACTGACCTTTCAGAGGCTTTGTCTCCAGCCCCAAATCCATTGTTTTCCCCGGGAATGGACTAGCCTGCGGGAACATTTTCCCCTATAAGAACCCCTGAGTTTGAGAGTCTCATCGGATCGCTCGTGACTTGCCTCCCGACTTGCTGCCTCTCCATTTGACGAGCCTCCCCTCAGCCTCCACATGCTGAGAACCTATGCTCCCCAGCTTCTTTGCTTATACCAGGCTACAGGACCAGGTGTAGTATTTCCCCAAAAACTCCTTCTGCAAATCCCCTATCTATTTTCCTCTCTTTATTTCTTTAGGACTGTGTGCGTGGCTGCGCAATTGTGCAGTATTTCTTAATTTTCTGAGTGAGTGCGTACGTTTGCTGTGATTTATAAAAAAGAGAAACAATTATTATTTACTTCTGTTTGATTATTGACTCGGCCTGACCCTGTAGACACTAGGTAAAAGATCTTACTACGTTGCCCTGGCTCTCGCATTGCTAACTAGTGATCTAGCTAATTCCCATTCCCCATTATTTTGAGCACATTGAGGTGTCCCTCATGGGACCCCCAGAAATCAGGGTAACACCTCCTTGGCCTTTGCATTCTTGATGGCATTATGAAAACCAGTGCTGCTCTCACTTATTCTGCAACAGTAAGAAGATGCTTAGACTCTTCAAAGGGGAAAGAAAAGGGGGCCTGGGTAGGGGCTGGAAAAAGAAAGAAAGATTTCCAGCATAGCTCTGGCTTGAAAGGGGCAAAAGGAAAGGATTGATGCCCAATAAGATACCTCACTCTTCTCCACTTTCCCTCAAGTGCATTTTGTTTTTGTTTTTAGAAAATAATACCAATAACTCTGCTTCACTACATGCTGCTTTTAGCAATGCATCAGTGAGACCTCTGACTTTCTTTCACCTCTTTGTTGCCCTTTGTTGGTATTTAAAAATAATAGCTCAATAGCACTTACAGCAGTTTCAGTGTACTGGTAACCTGTAGTCTGAACAGTGTACTGGTGACCTGTGGTCTGAACCCTGCCTCAGTCACCGCTTTTTTACAGGGAATTCACATGACATTGTTCTCCACTTATGAAGATCATAAGTGCGCTTGCTTTTTCCTCTCTGTATTCCATCTTTTTTTCTTACTGCAAAAACATCTTTCTCAAGCTAGCTCCTTCCATCATACCACATGACTGTAATGTAATGCAGTGTATATAAAAATGTCAGGAAAAAAAGTATTCTTCAAGATTCCCCACTTGTCATTTTTTTAAAAAACGATCCTTTGTGGGAAGCCTGGTTCTGTCCTCTGACTCCTTCTCAGAGTCTCTGCTTCAGTGGCTTATCCCAAGTTGGAAAAGGTGTTTAAAGGCAACCTGTCTGTTTGTCTCCCAGCTATGATGAAGAGTATGTTGTCTGGGAACATGACAGATAATGAGGCTGTAGGAAAATGAATATGGGGCTGCTACCTTATTTGGCTAGAATAACATGATTCCCATTCAGACATCACTCACCGCTGAGATCTGTGTCCCTCCCTCCATTGGTTTCCTCATGTGAAAAGTGACATGTCTGGAGAGCAAAAATTCCTATTCATATTGAGGCTCTCTACATGCATGGCCTCCATGTATACAGGAATCTATCTTTTTGAGACATTCCATTTTCCTTGTGATGAAAGAGACACTGTAATGATATGAATCTAGATACTCCCTTGTTGAAGAATCTGTGGCTATGGTCATATTCTTCGCTTACATTTTGGAAATCTGTTAAGGGCTAGTTCTCACAATCAAAATGTTTAGCAAATGACCTCTTGAATACTACAAAGTTTATTTAATGTGTATGATATCCTACCCTTCCCTCAATGTGCTCATGGCAGATATGGGCCCATATAATTTTATTCTCTAATAACTGTTCAAGTTAGATTAGGTAAAGTCTCATTTGGCTCAAGTCTCATTTGTTCAGTAATTTTTTCAGCCCATGTTTTCCTAGACTAAATCCAACACACAGTCCAATGTACCAAAATAGTACTGAGTGTTGTGGCAATCTATGTAGACAGCAGTTAGTAGAGTCATTTGGTCTCACTGTCTTGCAGTTGATCATTAGATGATTAAGCGAACAAAGCTGTACTTCTGCCATACTGCACGGCAAGCAACATGGCTTGATGAGTTACTTTTTTACTTGCATGGCCAGCTGTAAAATACATTTGCTCTCCCCAAGCCCTTATTGCCAGCACTGTGACTTTGCACATGACCTGTTGTCTCAGTTGAAGCCAGCAAACTAGACAGAGGCAGATGGTTAGGGAAGATGAGCAAACAATCATTGATAGTATGACGCTGGCTTGGATTTGGATTTCTTAAGAAAATGAGCTGGATAGGTTTGGTCTGAAAAATTATTTTGAAGGGTTTCTCTATTTTTTCCATGCTGTAAACCACTTCAGGCAAAGCATAGTACCATAGAGGAAGGTCTATCATCTTTAGTATGACATATAGTAGACATTCTCACTGGTGTTTGCTATCTTTCCCCTCAAGCCTTCTCTTATTACTCAGTTTCAAAAATTGCTTGTTCAGTAACTAAAATGCCTGTAAATAACTCGTTTTGTGTTAGCAAACAGCAAGAATAAATGCTATTCACAATGCTTCTTTTGTGTAAGCAAAACATAGTTTGTAGGAACAAAAATTACAGTACACTGTTAAGAAGTAAGTGCTACTGTCAGTGTTTTCTTTGTGTTAACAAAATAGTGTTTGTAAGAATAGAAATTACAGCCCTCCGAGACAGATGACCACTAAATAGTGGAAGGTGTATGGGCATATGCCCCTCAGAATCCAATAAGAGGGGGCAGGCCTGCATTTTCACAATGATACATTGAAATCCCACATGTTTCAAATACGAGTCCTTCAGGGATACTATACAACATTTTTAAAAAGACAGTATTACACCCTTGTATATGAAAGATAATGAAAAGAACTTAGGAAAAACACTTTCATAAAATACAATAAAAATGTAAAAAGGAGCCACCAAATTATACTTAGCATTTTCTTTTTTAAAAAAAGTCAAACTTCACTATGTTATCCAAAAGGCAATCTTTGATGAAGAATCTTGCCAAGAAAACTCCATGATAGGTTCATTTTAGGGTCTCCTTAAGTTGGAAATTACTTGGCGGCAGACAACATAAGTACACATAGGGTATACTATGTGGCTGAATCCATTACCTTCATAGAACCAAAGTGAATAAAATTTGAATAAAACGTACAACAGACTGGATAAGAGACTGTTTTTAAAACTGCCTAAGTTCATTATTACTTCCAAAGAAGCATAATTTGAGTGATAACCTCAAGGGTTGTGGTGTTCAAGTATCTCTGAAACTTTTCTCCACCGAACGCCTGATGCTACATATGTATCTTGTACACAGTTCTGATTTCCTTTCCTTTCTCTATCAATGTAAATGTAACATATGACACATATGTTCTTAAAACAAGTTTACGGTTGTGTGAACAAGCCTGAATTTAAATTTTGTTTTTTGACCAGCTTCACCTTGTCAGTTTCGTATGAAAAGCTTTTGGGCATCAATCTCCCTTGCGGTCTTGATAGGTATTTTGCAAAATAACTCTATCAGGTCTTTCTCTATAGAGATTAGAGACAATGGAATAAAGTGATGTCATGGGTGGTAGTATTTGGATGGGAGACAGGCTCTGTTAAGTGTCTTTTAAAAAAAATCTCTATGAAATTCATTGGGTAGCCATAAACCAACAACTCAACATAAGTCTATCTTACTATTATTTAACACTCGGTAAACTAAGCTACATCATTTCCACAACTAAACATAGGTGTAGGAGACAACATAATTCCATGCATATTCATATATAATGTTATTGTGAGGTATGGCCTTTCCACACGACACTGTTATAGTGCTATTATTCCACTTCCAACATCTTGTGGAATCCTGGGGTTTGCAGTTTGCCGGGGGGGGGGGGGCGGATTTAGAATTCTCAGTCAGATAGTTCTTTGGCTTCAGTAAACAACAAACTCCAGAATTCCACAGGATGTTGAAAGTGGAATAACAGCGTTATAACAGTGTAGTGTGGAAAGGCCAGTACTAAGCCAATTTTGGACAAATGCTATTCAGTAAATGAAAAAGACAGAGGGGAATAAAATAAACTCTAAATTAGGTTTACTTTCCTTCTTTTTAGATAACAATGAATGTTATCCATAAATTGTTTTTACGTCATAAACAATCATATGAGGATTTTTGGTGGGAGGGCACTGATCTCGAAACTGCCTTATTACAGAAGCAGAGGAATAGGATTCATAATAGTTGTACAATAGATCATGGAGTTCAGATTTAATATAGACAACAGGTAAGGACAACAAGAAATTATCAAGCAAAAAGTAGTATCTGTAATATCTGTTGCTTCCTGATTGAGTATACAAACCATTATAGATCTTTAAGCATCTTCCAATCTTCCATGCCAGTTTATGGAAAGATACCATAAGCTAGGGCTTCTTAATCCATCTGGGGAAGGGGGACTAACACACGGGGGACCAGTGTGGTGAGGACGGTACTATATTTTTGTGCATTGCCTGCGATTATTTGTTTCCTAGAAAATTTTCAAGGACAGACAGCTGATGGCAAATGGACTGGTATTGGTCCATTGGCCGCTACTTTGACAAGTACTGTCTTAAGCTGAATGCTATATAGGTTTGTAAATCCTTTTCTGTATTTTCTGGTGGTTCTTTTAAAAATTATAGGTGATGTCACGATTCTTTCTGTATAAAACTTTAAAAAATATCCTTCATGTATAATTAAAAAAGAAAATTAAAAAAAACTCTCTTAACTGTCAGGGGGTCATCTTTCACTGGTTTCTTTTTGTCAAAATGTGATAAATTCCATGTGTTGCTTTTCATCTCATCACAAGGTTTTTTGCATTCTTCTAGGAAGGACATATTATTTGCTTCTTTTTGAAAGGAAACTTGCTACTTGTGCTCTATAAATTGAGGTGCATGGCTCCATCTTTGTAAGTCAAAGCTCTTTCCAGACAAAGTGAGATCAATGAGTACAAGACAAATGATAACCCCATTCACTTACAATGAAGTACATTGCTCAGTTCCTTTAAATCAAAGACTGAAGTGTATAGTGGCATCTCTTAAGCTGCAAATGGAGCCAACACCTGAGGTGGGCACGTGATTACTTTAAGGTAGATAGCAAGTGAAGGCAGAAGGAAACTGGACAATCAATCTTGCCCCCACACTACAAAGGTGCTTGTAAATGATAAGGTGGAGGCCGAGTAGAATCAATGAACATTCCTTTTGCCTCCACTCTATAACAGTATCCCAAGGCAGTCAGTCAAAATCAATTCATGCAGGGTTGCCAGCTAAAGCAACAAGCCCATCACCCAGAACTGCACTTTCCATCTGAAGTAGGTCTCATATCTGAGATCTCGATACATAGGACTGTACAATGGACTTGCTATAGATGGATGAGACATGGATCCATTCTTTCAAATAAAAACTGGCATTGTATTGTGTGTGGGGAAAAGCAGGTGGGTGGGTGGAGAGAGAGGATCTCTTGCATTGTCCTCACTCTCTATCACACTATACTGTTATAGTGCTATATTCCATTTTAACTGGCATGGCAAGATCCTATGGAATTCTGGAATTTGCAATTTAGGGAGAGGCACTTAGAATTCTCAGCAAGAAAGCTCTTGGGCTTCACTAAACTACTAACCCCAGAATTCCACAAGATGTTGCCATGTCAGTTAAAGTGGAATATGGCACTAGAACACTGTAGTGTGATGAGGAAGAGAGAGAGAGAGTGAAAGAGAGAGAGAGAGAGAAAACCTAAGAGGAATTCACTTGCAGCTGCTTAAAGCCTGGCTTGGAAGGCTACTATTTTGGTTGGGAAGAGGAAAACACTCCTGTCCTTTATTAATGACACCATTTGGGTTTACAGTAATAGAATGAAGCAGCACACAGCAAGAAATTAAATCTCCAGCTTGCACCACACCAATGGTTCTCTGCATATTTTGACCCTTTCCGCACCAGGCAATTAGAACGGGGCAGTGCGTCCTCATGGAGGTCATCTGCACCTTGGAGTGGACTAGGAGAGGATTACTTACTGGAGATCTGCATCTCAGTCTGCTCCAAAACGACCCCAAGTGGTCCTCCAGTGTGTTTTCTAAAGACCACAAAAAACAGGTCTTTATTTTCCTGGAACGCGCCATTGCATTCCTGCTCCCTTGTGCAGATTCGCAGGCTCACACCAATGCGAGCCTGCGATCTGTGGAGGGCAGGCTTTAGGCGTGGCGAGCTTCAGTGGTTGGTCAGGACCCACGACCAACCGGAAGCTGCCATTTTGGAAGCTGGAAGCTGCCATTTTGGAAGCCGGAAGCTGCCATTTTGGAAGCCGGATCAGTGCGGATCTACAGACCTCGCACTGCTCCGATTCACCCTGGACCAAAGAGGATCCCTGCGGAAGGACTTCAGGGACAGTCTGCATTGCTTCGGACCCCAGAAGAAGTGGTAGGAAACGGCAGGGAGCAATTCCCTTGCCTCATGAGGAAAGGGTCTTTCTTTCACTGTATGGAAACAAGTGGGTCTATACCTCCAAGCTGTCTCAGATTAATGATCTCTTGGCCTCATGCAGAAGAATGAATTATTTCTGTAGTTTTCTCCTCACTACAGGAGAAAGTGAGTATTTCTCCACAGCATTCTGTATTTCAACATCTCAAAGAGTTCCAGAGGAATTAATCTGCTGAGAAGTATATGAGGGCTTTTTTTGTTTGGCTTTGTTTTTTGTCCTCAAATCATGTTTTTTGTGCAGAAAATGTGTTTCCTCATAGACAACACTCTACTAGGAAACTTGTTTTCTGCACTGAAAACTTGCCCCCTCTTAAAGAAATCCTCCACAGAATAATTTCCCCAGGACACTTTGCAACATTGAAATACTAGGGGAAATTACACAAAAGTCTATTGATATTCACACCTCATTATGCTTGTTCAACATGACTTCCTCCCAGGTAAGCGTGGATAGGACTGCTATCTTAACACTAGTGTTCCATTATATTTCTAAAAGCAAAGCAGAGCTGGCAAAACCCATATGATCACTGAAATTAGTGTCCTGTTCCATCTTGCTGCCAGGAAACATTTATCTATCAAGATACGGTTTTTAAAATCTGCATATAGCTTTACTCTTATAAGTGTCATGTGTCTGTCAACTTGTAGGTCTATATTTCCTAACAAACTAGACAGCCTCTGAAGTCTGTCCCATTGTGGGGAAAGAGGAAAGTGTTACTGCCCTGGCTAGTCCGAGCTTTGGGGATATTAAAAGATATCCCTTGATATCACAATTCGGCTGCACTTCTCTATTCCTGTCGACGTGCTTGCGAGGCCACTGGACAAGCACGCAAACAAGCTAGGCCGTTAATAGCCGTAATATTCAAACTACAATACAGGCAGGCCAGAAATAGCTGACTCACTGCTTTAGGGGACCTCCAGCCAAGTACTCTAATTAAGTATGCACGCCACTTACAAAAGAGCCTCTGCCCCGCGATGGCAGCTTCATGGGTAAACTATGCAATACCCAAGTACTCTGCGTTTGCATACTGGCTACTCTATTGAGAACTGCTATTCTGACCTTTCGGAGGCTTTGTCTCCAACTGCAAATCTATTGTTTTCCCCCAAGTACGGCATAGCCTGCAGTCACAATTCTCCTTATAAAAACCCTTGATTCCGAGACCTTCCTCGGATCGCTCCTGAGTTTCATCCTGCCTTGCTGCTGCTTTGCTTGGCGAGCCTCCCCTCAGCTCCACGTGCTGAGCTACATCGCACCCCAGCTTCGCTCTGTATTTTTCTGGGCTTCAGAACAGGTGAAGTATCACCCAAACCAGCAATCCCTCTAAAAATCCCTCTATACCATTCCAACCTTTATTTTCTTTAGTTATCTTGTATGAGTGTGTCGCATACACTGTTTCACTTGTATTTAATAAACATCATTTATTATTTCAACTTCTGTGTTCTCCTTGGCTCGACCCCACCCCGTAGACATAGGGTTCAAGATCTCGCTTTGTTACCCTGCCTCTCATAACACTAAGTAGTGCTCTGAGCTAATGTTCCCCACCTTTAGTTGAGCACAATTTGGTGTCCCTCCCGGGACCCCCAGTACACAGGGTAACAAAAGGATAGGGATGTGGAGAGGGAAAGAGAGAGAATATAGCTACAATCTGCAGGCAGATCTTTGTAAATCACTAGTGGGAATGAAGAGGTGTAATAATCCTTTTATACAGTGTGGAACAGAAATAACTCTGGGACTGCGAGAAAAGCTCTGGAATAGAAATACTCTAAATATTGTTGAAGCTGCTCAGAGATCCCTGAACTTTTGCAGTTTGAATGCTGTCCTTTTGTGCCATACCCTAAAGGGGTGGGTGTCTGTATTTGTGTGTCAGGATGAGAAAGAAAAAGAATGGGAGGGAAGGAGTGCAAAAAAATGGGCCAAGAAGAAGGAAGGGAGGTTTGAGAGAATGATCGGCATCCTGTTAGTGCTTTATGTGCATGTAGGTTCCTTCACATAAGCAGTTGTCCTTCTTGGATGACATTGTTTAATGCCTGTAGTCAAGTTCACAGTTGCATAAGAGAAGTTCCACAAGTGTAATCATAAAGCTGCACATTCTTGGATGGTACATAGCTGTTTGTTGGTGCTTTTAATGTACCACCTGATTCACTGGGATCACAGAGACAGCCATTCCACATGCCTCATTGTGCAAGTTTGCACCATTGCTTTTGATTATTAGGCTTTCCCCATATGGCTTCAATATCAGGAACCAGACAGATCATTTCATTGCCAGCAATTCACGGATAACATGATATCAGTATTCAGCAAAAGCATGGTATATGTAGTACAGCCACCAAGTACACGAGTATAGATTTACACTTATGTGAGAAGGATGTAGGATCTCATCATAATTTCCTCTTGCTTTTGCATTACATTCAGTACTGTCTTATCTGATAGCAATACTGAGAAGCAATGAGGCAACATGTGTGCTGCTAAAAGCTTTTTAGGTGTGCAAGCAGTTCGCTCAGTGCTTACTTTGGAGAAGCTTCATGGGGCAAGTAATGAAATCTATGAGGCTTTCCAAAAGTAACCTCATTTGCAGTAAGTGTTTTGTGTATTGCTCCTTCAGGGCTTGTTTACACCATTGCCTTTGACTATTAGAACTTCCCCATATGGCTCAAATATCAAGAACCAGACACATAATTTCATTACGTCTCCTCCCTGAGTCCCTAATATGCTGTTGCTCCTCACTTTCGAAGTGACTGATAGGAACTAGGACAGGCAGTGAAGTTCAACAGCAGATCTTGCCCTGTGGGAATGTCCCAGGGCAAAAGACACCTCTCAGTTCTTTTTGTGCAAATACTTACAACACACAGGACCAAATTACAGTATAAAACCTCATGTGAATGCCACAGTCTATCGTTACAGCTGGAATTTCACAGCTTGAGAGGAGCCACGAAAAAGGCTCCCTCTCTTACCATTATGAAACATGTATGTAAAGATGATGAGAATGAGAAAAAGTTCTTCCCCAAAGATCTATTACCAGGCCATAGACTCCCACTTCATGATATGCTTTACTCGGCAAATATTAATTTGCATGAAATTTAAATTATATCCTGCTATGGCTCAGAAGCCTGCTGGCAAAGAGGAATTGGCTGCACACGTGTGTTGCAAAACTAAGTTAGATCACGACCTCAGGACATGGCTAGATCATAGTCAGGGAAGTTTCAGTGATAATGGACTTGCAAATGTCCCCCAATAACTCAACATTTAGAAACAATAGCACCCAAAACTACCTACACAAATAACTGATTGTCTTTGATCCTCTTCCTCTGTCCACTGAAACTCCCCTTTTCTCCTTTCACATGTCCCACCATTAAGAAGCTATCACAATTCCCATCAGTCTTTTGTCACCTAATGCTAAGACTATTAACTCATCCTGGACCCATTGCCTACTCTGCCAGAGAGTCATTAACAGCTTCCCCCTCAGGGTGGAAAAAGAGTATTTAAATCCTAGCTCTGAGCCAGATAGCTCATAGGCCATCAGCCGGCTGCTCTGATACCCACTCTGGTATCACCCACAGACTCCCAGTCTGGGCCACATCACTTTGTCTCTTCTCCCCAGATAGGTAAATATCATGCACTTCATCCTCACCATCCATTTTTCCTCCCTTTTCTTTCAGCCTTGTGTGATTGTGAGACTGTTTGGATCTTGTATACGTGTGATTGTTAATTCCCCCAATAAAACAAATATTCTTTGAATCTGTGGCTGGTGTTCCTGCATTAGTACTGGTATACACAGGTGTAAAAGATCCTGCTAGGTAACCCCCCCACCTCTCGCAGGCCTTCCTTTGAACTAATATTCTCCACTGTTTTGCAGAGGCATTGGCATTGTGAGTGGACCTGGAACTCACCCAGTAGTCCGAGGTCAGTTTTGCAGTAACAGATCTTGAAACTTAGGCAGCCTCCTGTAGGAAAATAAACTCTTCTATATATTCTGGAACCAAGCTATAAAGGACTTTATAGGACACGACCAGCACTTTGAATTCTGTGTGGAAACAGACTGGTAGCCAGTGAAGCTGTTTCAACAGGGGAGTTACATGGTTTGGAGTTTTTCTTTTTGTTTTTGGTAGAAAATACATGGGTGATCCTAGCTGAGGGATTCTGGAAGCTGTAGCCAAAAAACAAACAAACAAACAAACAAAACAGCTTTTTGAAGCTATCTTGATCTTTTGTAAAACAGAAAGGGTAGAGTGGCAGAACTGATAAGGAAGCAAAATGCATCTTTCCTCTTTGCTCTTCACAAGCTGGCCCTACCCTCAGCCGGTTATCTGGGCTACATTGGCAGCCAATTAAATGGTGGGGGGCTGAGAGAGGAGCCTGCTGCTACCACATCACCAGAAGGTAGCATTCTGAAATCACTATTACTTCTATCATGATTATGCTGAGCCTACTCAACGCAGGAGGCAGAAAAGTGCTGAAATCATAACTTTTGGTGTGTGTCAAAAAAGTGATAGAAGCTAGCCAACCAGCATATAGCCACTTTTGCATGACAGATATAAAATTTCAATCCCCTGTTACCCTGTTTACTGGGGGTCCCGGGAGGGACACCAAAATGTGCTCAACAATAGGTGGGGAAGATTAGCTCTGACCACTGCTTTAGTGTTACAAGAGGCAGGGTAACTTAGCAGGATCTTGTAACCCAGTGTCTACGGGGTCAGGCCAAGTCAAGAAGCAGATCGGTTTGAAAATAATGAATAATCTTTATTAAATACAGGCACATAATGTAAGCAACACACGCACACAGATAACTAAGGAAAATAAAGGTGTAAGTAAGATAGCGGGATTTTCAGAGGGATAGTTGGTTCGGGCAATACGAAACCTGTCCTGAAGTCCAGAAGAAGATGGAGACCGAAGCTGGGGTTTGATGTATCTCAGCACGTGGAGCTGAGGGGAAGCTCGTCAAGTGATGCAGCAGCAAGGCGGTCTGGAACTCGGGAGCGATCCAAGGAAGCGCTCAAAATCAGGGGTTTTTATAAGGAGAATTGTGACCGCAGGCTAGGTCGGACTTGGGGAAAACAATAGATTTGGAGTTGGAGACAAAGCCTCCGAAAGGTCAGAATTTGAATGATTGAGTTACAGCCAAATTGTCAATAGGATAGCCGGTATGCAGACGCAGAATACTTGAGCGTTGTATAGTCAGACTATCAAGGTGCCAGCGCTAGGCAGAGGATCTTTTGAGAGTTGCTTGCATACCTAATGGAGGTACTTGCCTTGAGGTCTCCTAAAACGGCGAGTCAGCTGTTTCTGGCCTGCCTGTATTGTCTAGGAATATTACGGCTATGAGCGGCCGAGCCTGTATGCGTGCTTGTCCGGGGGCCTCGCAAGCACGTAGAAGGGATATGTGAAGCCCAATTAGTGATATCAAAAGATATCTTTTATATCCCCAAAGCTCGGGCTAGCCAGAGCAGTAACACCCCCATTGTCAGTCCTGGACACCATGTACAATGAATACAATGATCATGTATTCCATACACTGTCATGTTTTCATCGGGAATGTTCAAGGATCTGATATGAACATCAGTTATGGAAAAGATATGAGAGTGCCTATGCCAGCCCCATTATCAATATCTGTGTTTCTCCTTCTTACACTGAATGGGAAGGGACAAAGGAGAGTTCATTAGTTTATTCAGTTCCAAAGGCTAATACAAAGTGATGAAGCCAATATGCACAAGGAATTTGGGGCTGGTGTATGCGCCTCACCTGTTCTTTGATCTTTATACTAGCATGGATTCCTTGAATACTTACACAGGACTTTCAGAATGCCCTTTTTATCTGGGCAGGTGTGATGCAAATGATGACTGTTATGTGTATGATCGTGCTCGGTTGCATACGGACGTGGGAGGGCGATTCGCCCTGGGTGGCAATGTTTTTGGGGTGTCCTGGTTGGTAGCCACACCCCTGCATGCCCTGGACATGCCTCCCACAGTGGCCACACCCCTCGTGCCATAGCCCTGCCCCCCTCCACACACTCCAAGCTCATGCTTCACTTTTTTCTTTGGATACTTCCCTATTCTGATTAGATCATGCAGTTGTGCTTTCTACAGGTTTTTTTTTTAAGAAAAGGGTTAACACCACCACCATGAACAACAACAACAACAAAGATAAATTAGCTGTTATTAAATTAGATGTTAGATTAGCAGTAACAGTTTCAGCTTCATACAGAAATACCCTCTATCTCTTTGTCTCTCTGTCTGCATGCTGCCAGAATTTCTTTCCAGTATCTTTCTTTCGTTCCTTCCTTTCTTTTATTCTTTCTTAAAAATATCTTTACCCTGCTGTATATTAAAAAGATCTCAGTGTGTAAAGTAAAACAAGTTAAAGTGTGTAAAGTAAAACAAGTAAAACAAGTTAAAACAGCTTAAAAATATTTAAATAATTTAAATATAATAAAAACATATTAAACATAGTAAATTCAAACAGATTTAAAATATTAAAGAATTTAAAATGAAGTACCTCAGTATTTGATATGAATTAATCACTGAGGTTGAAACTATTATGACAATAATCTTAATAATTTCAGGAGCAGGGTCTGGGAAGGAAAATAGTCTCTGATTAGAGAATTGCCAAGCGAACCCAAGTTCAGATGCTGGATGGAAAGACTTAAGATGGAAATCAATTTGACAATTTCCTTTCTCAAAAAGCATGAATAATTCTATTCCTTCACTAATGAAACCACACACATTCATTCCAGTTTGGAAGAAGACTCGATTCCGCCATTCTTCCACATGCTGAACTCCCATTGTCTGCAATCAGGGTTGTTCAAAAACAATGCCAGTAGCCTGTCAGTCTGCCCATGGCAAAATGCATGGAAAATGAGATCTATTTAACAAACTCCTGGCAACCCAGTGGACTAAATCTGATTTGGGGGGAAAAAAAGGGGGTGATGGCCTTCTTCCCAAGGCTGCAGAATGTCAGCATTGGCAACATACCCCATTCTTCCTTTTGCATAGATTTCCAGTTTTACTATTTTAACAATTGCCAACTGCTCATCTTAAAATGTATCACTGCAGGGAAAATAAGCAACTGCCCTCCTCCTTCATAAGTTGCTTTTTTTTGTTGGGTGCTTGCTCTTTCACCCATTGCTCCCCTAGAGAAGGAATGACAATGAACAAATGGCATGGACCCAAGCTGGAGCTGGAGCCCTGGAGAAACACTGACTTCTGTTCACCCAACAGAAGCATCCTTTTCAGAGCTTGGCTTGTTTGAAGAGCACCCCTTTCTCTTATAACCCTGGAGAAACATGTCTGTTCCATGACATATTGTCATTGGGCAACCATTTTTCTATTTATCCCAAACTTTGTACAAAGAAGCTTTTAATTATGGAACATATGGTCCTTTCCCCCCCAGTAAACTGCTAGAAACACACACACTGGTTTATGCTGAATGTCTGTATGAAGGAAGAACACAAAAGGAAAAAAAAAAAAGAGTCCAGAGCATTTGTGTGTATGCCAAAAGTGTTATTTAAGAAGTAGCAGGTACTCCATGTTTATTTGCTTGTCCACTTAGGATTGTCTCAAGCTGTGCCTCATGGATGCAGGGAGAATGGCAACCATTCTGTTTCAGCTACTCTTTGTAGTTTGATAATTACGTTTATGCCTCCTATATTTCAATTGTTCCTCTTCCCACTCACCTCCACTCCTTGCTGAGGTAGCAAACATTGGGTTCAGTTTCACAGCAAGCTAGTGGTAGGACAATAAATCAATGAAACACCAGTGCAGGAATCACAGTGTCACTTAAATTGTGTGTTACTTAGAGATCCTCTCCATCCCCCATTTACTTTATTTGCAGTCCTTTCAGGAGGGGAAGAAAAGAAAACAGAACTCTGGGCATGCTGAGTGTGCCTTCAAGTGGCCTGTCAACATATGACAACCCCTTGAATTTCATAGGTTTTTCTTAGGCAAGAAACACTTGCCTAAGAAATGCCAGTTCTTTCCTCTGAAATATATTCTACAGCACTTGGTATCAGTGGTCTTCCACAACTACAGCACACACATTTGAGCATCAGTCAGCTCTTAGAAAGTAGACTATGCATTTGTGTAAATTTTGTCTTGTTCCCCTGGCTGAGATCCTGCTTTGACAGATGTAGCTACAATGATGGACCTCTGTCATCGTAGGCATTTCTGTCAATGCTACTGTGCAAAACTCTATATCTTAAGCCAACCAAAGGACTTATGAGGTGCTGCAAATCAGATCTCTGGGAAGTGAAGACTGCAGAGCTCTCCTGGTTGCAGAACACACCGAGACAGTCAGCTGTTGAGTTCCCTTGGGCACCAGAAGACTACTGCAGTCATCATTTCACGGTGTCCCAGTGTGCAACACCTTAGACCCATGTCAACTGGGGTGCTAGCTGGCTTAAGAGAGAGGTCTTGGGGGTCATATTTGGTCATTTGTGATGTGACATATTTATTTCAATAACTACAAATCCCAGAATTCCTTGGGCATAGGCTAGAAAGGTATAGCTGGTGTGGAAGACAAACAAATCTCTGTAATAATTACAGACATACTGGAATAGTCTGGGTCATTACTGATAGTAAGGCTTAAAGCCCTAAAGGTCACGTACAACCCCTCATTCCTACTGCCATGTCTTGCTATTAATATATGTCATGAGGTATAGAATGTATTTGTTGTACATGTGTGGGGAGGATGCCATGTTGTAATTGTGCACTTCTCCCCTCAACATAATGCCTTTGCCCTGCCTCAAGAACACATATATGTACTATAAAAAGAAAACAGGCTGTTTTGTTTCATTTTATTTCAGCATTTAAATGTCTCTAATTACAGAAATCAACTGTTAATCTAAAACTAGTGGAGCAGAGCTGGAAAAAAACACAGAAATTTACAGCAGCTCAGAATTTGAAAGAGAACTATTATAAGCTATTTCATAGATGGTACATGACACCAGACAAATTGAAAAAGACTTATAATACAGGTACTGGACATGGTTGGAAATGTCAGAATGAGGTCGGTACGATATATCACATGTGGTGGACATGTCCAAAAGCTAAGAAATATTGGAGTGAAATACATAACAAAATCTGTGCATTAATGAAAGTTCAGTTTGCTAAGACACCAGAATTGTATTTGTTAAATATGACTGATATATTAGAAGGTACTAGTATAAAGAAGTATTGGAGAATATTACTGTATATAATAACAACAGCTCGTATTGAATATGCAAAGTTGTGGAAAACTCAGCAAATACCCACAATAGAACAATGATGGGGTACACTTATTGAAAATAAAAATGCTGACATGGTCTCTCAGAGATTAAAAGGGAAATCAGACGATGAGATACAAAAAGAATGGCAAATTGTAACGGGTAATTGCTGGGTACTATCAGATGGAAATCTATAATTCATGATTTAAGATAAATTATGAGGGGGCTACAGGATATATATCATGAAGCGAGAATATGGAGATGGAAATGCAAGAATCAACAAGTAATATTAGCAGTAAAATGTAGTACAATATTTTAAGCATGTCAAGAAATATTGATAATGAAATCTAGATCAGTGTGGAAGATTAGAAATATTTCAATTAAGCTGACAGTTATAATTGTTTGTTTTATATGTGAATTTTGAATAAAATGATTATAAAAAAAATAAAAATAAAACTAGTATGCTCAGATTGATATCTTTTGATTCTCTAGAGCCCTTTTCAGGCATCTGCCTGAAGACCTGGAGGGCTAAATAACTCTGGTAAGGCAGGGTTCCCAATTAACACTTGAAGATCTCAGATGCATGCGAGCATTTGGGACCAAGGCTAACCATATGTCCATGTCCCAGCCATCCACTTAGGTTTCCATTTGTTGAGGTGACTGCTTAAATAGGGCTATAAAGGAACTACAGCAACTGGATTTTATAATGAGCTTTATGCCGTACAGAAGAAAAAAAAATCTGATCCTTTAGGAAAATGTGCAACAAAGCAACCAACCACTGGCTAAATATAAAGGTCTTTTTATTAATATATTTGTTTGATTTTTGCATTAAGTTGACTCTCTTAGGCTAATTCAAGATCCTCGTATCAGATGTACAGCAGAGGAGCTTTAAAAGCAATCAGCAGTGTCTTATCATTTATTTATAGATTCGTTTTCACATATACTTTAACATTTAAAGCAGGGATGCAGAAACTTTTAAATATGGGAAGAAAGAAATGCTGTCTGCTTTCATTTTCAACATTTCACTTGTGTAATTTTAAAAATATCAGCCCCAGCAGCTCTGTCTCCTGTTTACTTCTACTTGTGTAATTGAGGCAAACCCTCTAACAAAATGTTTTCCATTAGGTTAAGGTTTTCATTTGCCTGAGACAGGATCCCAGTAGAAAGTTGTTGCTTTTTGACTTTAGTTTTTTAAAAAATAAAATGTAGGGGAAAACGTTTTTATGACATTCAGTATTGCATGGAAGTTCTGGAACTCATACCTCTCCTAGGGCAAAAACATAAATTATGGATCCTCGTTTTTTTGTAACATCAACTAACACTGAATGAAGACACACTTTGCTAAGTTCTCACTTAATCACACAAGGCAGGTCTTTGTGGGATCTGTGCCTTAGGCTCTCTTTTACCTCTACATAGTTCACCCAGAGAAATAAGTACTCTTTCTGTTTTTCAAAAAAAACACCCAAAACAGAGTATTCTTACTTTCTTGTTGCTATGTCATCCACATTGCCTCCTCTCAGTCCAGCTTCCTACTTCTCTGAATCACATAACCTGTAGTGAAGAGTTTCAAAGCTAGTCGGTTCCAGCTAGTTGAAGAAGAGAGCCATGAAAATAAAATTTAAAAAAAGATCAATAATACCCAGCAGCTTTACTTGCTAGTTGTGCAGAAGGAGGGGGAGAGAGAGAGAGAGAGAGAGAGACTGTTCTACACCCCTCCCCCCCCCCACATTTCCTTTATGGATTAGGAAGGGAAACACGAGTGTAGGCAAGAATAGCAGCAACTTGAACAATTATAAGCCAAATTATTGCCTAACTGGCTTTTCAAGTCACAAAAGCTTTCATTAAAAGGGAAGAGAGAGTCCAAACCTGCATCAAAGGGATAGGTGAAAACTGCAGGCTTATAAAGGATGCTGATTCAGGCAAACATCTAAGATTATTTGGTAAAATATTGTCAGCTAAGGATGAGGGGTAAAAAAAAGCCAAGGTAATAAGAATTAATGTAATAGGATCAAAACTAAATTTAGATTTTTTTGTAATGAGAGACCAACTGACTGCACTCTTTATTTCAATCATGATATTTGTGCTAGTGATATGAAATGTAACTGATTTCAACAATCTGTTTGGGAGCTGGTGAAGCAAGGCTTTTTTAAAAAAATAGATTTAGATATTAAATTCTATCCCCTCTCTCATCTTTGGCCTCATTGCCCCCTTGTTCACAGTACTCCCGTCTCCCCAGCTTTGTTGCCTTTCCAGTCTCTCTAACAACACTTAGCTGTTCCTTTCCATACATCTTTAATCCCCACCCTATATCTTCTTTGAGCCTCTTGAACTCAGCTTGCTATTCACTTGTTTTGGTAGAATTTTTTTTTCTTATTGTCATGTGTATTGATTCAGTCTTCTCTCTACTTGTTTCTCTCAGCTTCCTTAGCACCATCATATTCATTCTGAATTTAGCAAGAGAGGAACAGTGTTGCAAGATCTCCTACATGTTATGGACCTTCAGATGTTCTTGAGGTGCTACTCCAATCAGCTAGATCCAGAATAGCCAGTTGCAGGGAATGATGGTAACTGCAGCCAAGCAACAACTGGAGGACTACAAGTTGCCTGCCTCATTTTAGATAAACACTTTATTCTCTTGACTTCTCTCTTATTAGGCATGTATCATCAGCAAACCTATCCTACAGCTGCAACAAGCATGTGGGTTCTGAAATCGTTGAGATGTAATTTACATCTTTAATGTATCTGTCTCTACCTAGGGATGTAATTAGTCACTAAAATTCAAAGGAAGCAATGAGTAATTTTAGCAATTTTCTTCTTCCTGCAAAAAACAAAACTCCACAGTTTTCACAGGCTATGTGCAATTTGAGACTTCTTCTACACAGAATTTGCCCATGATTGTTTTGCAGAGAAAGCAGAATTTTCTGTACAAGAAACTGTGTTTTCTGCACAGCAAATAATATTTCTTCATATAACTGTTATTTCATGAACATGAAATGTTGATTCTCATGCAGAAA
This sequence comes from Cyclura pinguis, assembly GCA_030412105.1. Classification (NCBI taxonomy): domain Eukaryota; kingdom Metazoa; phylum Chordata; class Lepidosauria; order Squamata; family Iguanidae; genus Cyclura; species Cyclura pinguis. Next base: position 241,198,269 of record CM059599.1, on the reverse strand, counting down.
ATGATGTTGTCTGTTCAGAACAACCATGTGTGAATGTTGTACAGGATAAGTCATCAACAGCAAAGAATCTCATCAGTCCAGGATTCTTTTCATCATGGTTTCTCAAAACAAGAAAAAAATGTTTGTTGGTTTTTCAAACAGTTTTGAATATTGATTTTTTAAAATACTCTTTCCATCCCTATCTCCATCATATCTCAAGCCAAAGAAGGAAAATGCAGAAAGATTTGTCTAGAACAACAAGGTTCAGTGTGCCAAAGCTGTTCTATGCTTCTATGATTGAGAGAAGAAGAACATCAAGGAGACCTATTTTATAGGGAAGGGCCAACCGAATCCGCGAATCCTTGATTCCTTGGGAAGGATTTGAGATTTGCGGATCTGAATCCCTGGGCCAAAATGGATGAATTGAATCTTTTGAATCCCTGGACGCCCAGAGGCTTGAACTGGCACAAGAGCCCTCGATCAGGCCCACACAGGCACACAGGGGTGGCGAGAGCCACTTTCCTGCAATCCCGGAGGCCTGAGTTGGCACGAGTGACCCAGATCAAGCTTGCTCCTGCTGCCTGCCCCTGTGGCTGCCTCCCCTAATTATTCTCTTCTTCCTATTCTTTTGACTTGAGACTGGAGGGTAGGGATTGAGACTGGACTAGAGGCTGGTGTTTGTTTTTGTTAAGTGCCTTCCTTATTTTAGGACTTGAGACTGGACATCAGGTAGGGAATTGAGGCTCGGCTAGAGGCTGGTGTTTTTGTTTTTTTAAAGTGCCTTCCTTGTTTCAGGACTTGAGACTTGACTGGAAAGTACAGTGTTCTTGAGATTTCAAGGACAGCTGAAGAAGATTCCTTTGCACAGGTCCCCTGCAAAGTTCTTTCATACATAATTCTGGGGTTTATAGTTAGACAAGGTGTCACAGCCTTCTCTGACAAAGTGTGCTGGTGCATCATCAAACTACAAACCCCAGGATGCCATAAGGAGCTATGCAAAGAAAAATCCAGTTTTGACCTGGATTATCTCTGTACTGTAGTATGCACCCCTGCTTACACAGGGAGGAAAATGTGGGATTAATAATCCACATTTTCCTGCTTGTGTAGAAAGGGCTTTATGTCATTTTCCATCTGACGAGATCCTAAGGCAAAACTATGACAATTGTCCTGGCCAGATTTCTTCAGAGGCAAAAGCCTTTGCCTAGGCTTTTGCTAAGGCTGAGAGAGTGTGTCTTTCCCAAGATTATCCCTGACCTTTTGTCTTGTTTTGTTTTGTTTTGTAATAGTCAACCCAGGAGTCAACTCCAGCATCTGGAGCTACTTCCAAATTACACTTAATTCTTAATAAGAAGTATATGGGTATGTTTTCCTGAAAGTGAAAACTATTATTTAATTTGTTTTTCATTAAACAAAGATGTCAAATTCTGCTTCAAAACACTTTTCAGTAGAAGTGCTTTGTTTCCCTTGCTTTTTAAACCCTTTTGTAAAAAAGGATTCGAAAGATTCGAGATTTGTGAGATTTGTGGATTTGCAGAACCTTCCAGGGATTCGGATCTGGATTCAGATTTGGAAAATTCTGGATTCGTCCCATCGCTACTATTTTATATGTAACAGGTTGACACGTACATTGTCTATTCTGGCTTAGATCAGAGCTTTGTACATCTGTGACATGTTGTTTGTATTAGCATATGGTAACAAAACAAATGTAAGATATAATATACATCTGTTAGAACAAATCAGACAACCAAACGAAATCATATAAGAAAAAAAGAGATAAAATTCCAAGAAGGAGCAAAATGTGTGATGGATTCATAAGCTTTGATTAGAACTTTATGTTACTTTACAGGTAAATAACTACTCATTCTCAGTCTTTAAATACTTGTTGGCGTAGCAATTCTGAAAAACAATTTTTATGTTTTGTTAATTACTCACTGATCTTATTTAGCCTTTCTAATATTTTAGCCCTTAATTTTGACTTCCTGTACTTAACACAAGTATTCCCCCCACCCCCACTATGGTTAGTAGATAGATGCATTTGGAACTAAAGATATTTAGTTCTATTTATTCCAGTATTATTAAGAAGGTAGATTATGGGCTCTAAAGTAATTGTTATAGAATAATCTGACTGATATGCTCATTCGTCAAAATTTATGGCTCTCCTGAAATCTCAGCTCATGAGGTAAAGATCATTTTCAGTACTTGAGTAAGCTCCTCTTAACTGTAGGCAATTGATGTATTTTCTGATACTTCTCTTAGGAGGTTAGACACCCTTGTGTCACGGGTGGACTTAGCCCCTGCTGTGAATCCTGAAGCAACACATTAGCTAAAATCCTGTGTTACACTGTGCAGTGTAAACCTCTGCATGTCCAGCTCCATGCTTTTCTCTCCCCGGCATCTATCATACAAGGGGGTTGGGGTGGGATTGAGTACTGCTATTCCTAAGTGTCAGGGGGATAACACAATCAATTAAGGAGCAGCCCGTTCAACTACAGAAGAGAAGAGAAATGAGGTTGCTCTCCCAGATATAGTTGCATTTGTTAAAGCAAAGGAGTTTGAATTTGAATTCAAATCTGAATTTGAAAGGAACTATCCAAGGTACTGAACCTATTTTCAGGATAACATGAGGATCTCCTTTAAAATTCAGAGTAAAAGCCGGGCTGAATTCACTGTCTGACTAACCACCGGCCACCACTGTGTATGCATTTATATACCTACAGAGAGTAAAACTGTAAAAGGAGAGAATTAAAACATAGGGTAGATAAACATGCAATGTGCCAATACATATATATATTCAAAGTTCATCCTCAGCATCACAAATACGCAACTTGGTTGGACGCATTTGCACGGCCCGCTCCCTCAATTATTTCCTTAGGTACAGTCCAATCTCCTTTTTGGCTCAGAGTGGTCGTATTTTTTTGTTTGATGGGGCCAATAAACTTTTGGATTAGAAGCTGGCTGAAGATCACAAAACAGATGACGGAACAGTGCGTGTATTGGCAAAAATGAGGAGGGGAAGGCACAACTTTGCCAAATTTCTAATTCTTTTCTGCCGCTGCTCCTTTTTCCTGCAACTCTGTTCTTCATTTATTGGATTTTCTTCTGTGTCTAGGTTTAGGACGCGAAATTGAAAAAAATGTATTGGAAAAGTGTAGTTGTGAGGTGTAGATGAATGTATTTTCTCTATTGAAAAGAATCTATATGAAAAATAATAAAAATATATACCTTACAACACCATGGTTACACTAAAGCAATAAACTTGTCTTAGTATGTGTGAGGAACCTGATGGGAGGGGGTCCTGACAACAGAGCCTCCTTGGCAACTGAGAATGTTTAAGCTGATTGTCTGGTGAAACGGAACCTTGGGTAGCCCAGGGGAGGGGCTGGTGGAAAGAGGAAAATAACGGATTTTAACTGTCTGGTGGGTGTTTGAGGAAGGAGGGTGTGACTTGTGGTGTGTTGGGAGAGGTTGGAGATTTGAAGAGCTCTGTGGGAGAGAGACCTGAGAAACTGGGTGTACGAGAGACAGTGAATGAATTGAAAGAGAGAGAAAGAGAGAGAGAGAAGAATGGTGCACTGTTTGTAAACATTGAGGTACAAAACAAAGTTAAGCAACAGTGTTACAATAGATGTTTGAAGTTCTGTGTTCCATATAACAGTCTCCCAGAATCTTATTTTGAATCCTGGAATATACACGCTACCAATAATATCATCTTGACCTTAGTGCCAACAGCAGTCTTGGAAAATATAAATCACTGCCAATCCTTACATCTGGGAGAAGGGCAGATTTAGGGAAGGCAGGAAAGGGGGAGAGTCCTGAAAGGAAGAAGCCAAGGGGGGGACAAGAGTGAGGAAGGGACTGCGTTCTCAGAGAGGGAGAACTGAGGCAGACTCGTTTGTCCTGGTCCTGGCTTGATTCAAAGATCTCCTTGGCTGTTCAGACCTGAACACAAAGAGGTGTCGGGCTGGGTAGGCCTTGAGTGAGAGGCTTGGGTGCACCTTTCGCACTCAGCACTGACAGGTGGTGGGTTTTTTTGGGCATTTTAACAGTATGCTTCTATGGCATTTAGTAAATGAAAGGTGTACTAAATTTGGCATGCTGGGCCAGCACCTAGAAACCAGATGAGCCCTGTGCCAATTGCTGTTAGTTCAAATACAATGGCATGAAAATTGTAAAACACAGCGAAGTCATCATCTTGCAAAACCTGTGACCTTAGCTGTGACTAAGGATGGGTAAGAAATTTGCATTAACCAAACATTATTTTTTTAACAAATTTTATCTGATTTCTGATCTGTAAAACTATGGTGAGCATCAGACTCTTTGTACCCCTTTTTTTCAGATTTATATTAAAATTGATGTGCATGACCAAAAATGCATATATTTGAAAAATATTTGGCTCACATAACGAAAAAAATATGTAAAATGCATTGTTGTTATTGTAATATGCCTTCAGATCAGCTCTGATTTATGATGAGCTTATCATATTGTTTTACTTGGCAAGCTTTATTCCAAGGAGGTTGGCCACTGCTTTCCTTAAAGGCTGAAGAGGAATGTAGGACTTATTCAAGAGGTTTTTGATGACTGAGCAAGGATTGTCTCCTAGAGCCATAATCCAACACTCATACCACTACACCTCACTGGCTTTTATAAAATGTGTACAGTAAGAAAGACACATAATTATGCACACTTTAGTAAAAGTGGCACCAATATGTATACAAATTTCCATGCGGGAAGGGGTAGAAAGTGTGGCAGCACAATACAGAAATCAGACAGCTCAAAAAACAGATTTTTATATACTTCTAATTAACCTGCAATGAGACCACTCCTTTCCACTTCATTTAGAATTGTCTCTATATTTAAGTTTAACAATGAGCATTGAAAGATACTGGAGGTGGGGGAGGGAGAGGAATACACATGTTACTAAGCATTCCCTTCCATCTAGTAACATTGATTGAAATGTGTAGGTGGTACCAAGTGAATGTGTGGAAATGTATTGTCTCCAGTAATTCTTATAGCTGTGTTCATTTTTCACACTTAATCTGTGTGCGAGAGAAACTGAAAAGGAGGAAGACAACTCTCTGAATATTTCCAGGAGGAAAACTTTTCTAATAATTTGATGATAATAATGCCTGATGCTCAGCAGGACCGAATCAAATTTTATCAGTCCTGTTGCACATCGGACCTGTTGTACATCAGGCATCAGTGCACATCAGGTACTTTGGTAGCCCTGCTAGCTCTTTACTGGATATGGATGTTACATGACAGCTCAATTCTTTTTATTATATACAACCCATTAGCATGAATAATCATAAGTTCATAACAATCACATACTATCAGTCTTAATAGTTATTACATATTAACAATTAGTTGTTTTTTGGAAGTATATTTGGAAATAGAATTGTATATAGTACTGTATCCAAGCAGGGATCGAAGGAAGGTTAAGAAGATACTTAGAATTGCTTACTTACAAATGCAAACAATATTGCTATTTTATAAATCATGTATTTTATTTTTGTTGTCTATATATATCTATTATATAAAAGTCAAAGTTTGTCTGTTTGTGAGTTTGTCTGTTTGTCTGCATCAGGCAGGCAAAGACCTCAGACGATTGGCAGTGTGAGGCAAGAAGACCTCATATGATTGGCTGCCTGTGAAGATTCTATGGAATCCTGGGGTTGCCAGTTTAGGGAGGGGCCTTTAGAATTCTCAGCCGAGAGCTCTTGGGCCTCAGCCTGGTTGCTATGGAGATGAGGCCTACTAGCAAGAAGGGCAGTGTATTCCCTCAGAAACCAAACCCTCTGTATGTTAACAACTCTGAATACAGATTAGATTGGGGAATATGGGGAAAAGTTCCAACTACTGGAATAAGCCAGTTACTATGAAGATGAGGCCTAGCAGCAAGGAGGAAGACAGCATATTCCCTCAGAAATCCAACCTCTCTATGTTAACAATGCTGAATACAGATTGCATTGGGGAATATGGGGAAAAGTTAGAGGTACTAGAATAGGCCAGTTGCTATGGAGATGAGACCCAGCAGTGAGAAGGAGGGACAGTGTATTTCCTCAGGAACCCAAATTGTGTATGTAAATAACTCTGAAGACAGATTGCATTGGGAAATATCAGGAAAAGTTACAGGTACTGGATAAGACAGTTTGGTGAGCTCTTAAGAGGAAAATAAAGTCCTGGGCAGTGCTGGGTAAATACGCTAGTACATAATAAAAATAATTATTACATATTAAGTTTCCATTCAAAATGATTGTTGAGATATCCCCTCCCTATTTTTCCTTTGTGTAATTATACAGACAATACCAGTCTTTTCTAAATTTGTCAATGGTTTATCCTTTAGGAACATGGTTAATTTATCTACTTCCATAATATCATATAATTTAATTAACCAATCTTCTATATCTGATATTTTCTCCTTTTTTCCATTTTTTTTTTAGCAAATCCTAGCTTTAGTAATCATATATAATAAGATTTTCCAGTCTTCTCAATTCTACTGCTTAATTCAACTGCTCAGTTCAAATTACCACAGATGTTAGATCACAATGCCTCAACAGGATTCCACTCTTTTTTAAAAAGAAAGAGAAGGACAAGGAGAAAAGAAAGAGGAGGAGGAGAGCTTGAAATCAGATGATGGTTCAAACAGGCATTCAGGTGGGATATCAGGTGGGATTTCTATAGTCTAGGTAAAACCTCACCAAGCTGAGGAGTATGACAGTTCTGGTTCAAAGGAGGTCAAACTGGCTGCATTCCTTTTGAGCTTCTGTTGATCAATCAGGAGCTCACTTTTTTGCGCAAGTTTTGGTCCTTAAAACTAGGGTTGGCCTTTGCTACTATTTATATTTGTGTGTGCAAGTCTTTTAAAGAATAATAAATCTTTTTTTCTTTTTTTAAAAAACTATACATACATACACACACACACATATGTGTGTATGTGTATGTATGTATGTATGTATATATTGCTTCAGGAAACCCAGAAGCCTAAGAGGTATTAAGCAGGTATTTAAATAAATAAATAAATAAATAAATAAATAAATAAATAGGAAACACAATTCAATTGGATTTAACTCTATTGCCTTTAGGAGGTTTAAGGGAAACAGCAACTTCACTGAAAACAGAGGTGACCATGCAGTGAGGGGTGGAGTGTGATTTTCTGTACTTCCCAACCTTTAGCAGGTGACACCGGCAGGATCAACAGTGATCAGAAGTAATGTTTCCAGTGACAGGAGGTCGCTTTCAGCTACATTTGACACTGTGTGTATGTGTTTCAGTATAGCTGGGTTCTGAAAATTGTTTGCTGCTAAGTCCCCTAGAAGCTATTTTCAACAGGAAAAAATGGTAATTTGGCTGATTTTTTTAAAAAGCAATTTGGAGTGTCAGGGTTTAACAGCTGAAGGATTGTACAGGATGCTACAAAGGGCCACACACCACCGTCTTGTGTAAAATTCCCACCCTTAATTTGAGGGAATGTGCTTGTTTGTTTGTTTGTGAGTTCCTTTACTTGCCTCAGTGGCTTCATTATTAGTGTGATATTATCAAATATATATATATATATATATATATATATATATATATATATATATATATCAGTATGGATGGATAGATAGGTAGATAGATAGCTAGCTCAAACATGTATCAAGCATACAAAGCTATAAGCAGCTTTGCTTCGAACATAATTGGTGGAGTTTATTTTGAGCATTGTTTCCCACATCCATGAATATGCTGTAGAAAAGGAAGAAAAAGCAATTGGATTTTTTTCTCTGACCCAAAGATAGAGAACCTGATGCCCTGGATTACAGCTGCCATTATTCCCTGAAAGACTATGGGAGGGAACAGATGGGACTTCTTGACCTTGTTGACTTAGTAGCAATAGGAGCTGAAGTCCAGCTCAAGTAGATACCAACTCTACTTCCAGAAAAATGCCAAAATCCAGCTCTAAGTGGACAGAGAATGCTTGGGAATGATACAAATATTTTACTCTTTTTGGTAGAAGATAGAGAGAACACCTTGCATAGTGTAATCTATCTGTCTGTTTATCTGTTTAGTGGAACTCAAGATACTACTTAAGGCTTCCTTTGTGGTCCATTCTGCAGGGACTGATTTGTTTAATTTCAGCAAGTTTGCTGCATCAGGTACCTTTCTCAGATCATTCACAAGTCTTCATTTATAACAAGTTTCCTTCAGTCTCTCAGAGCTGATTTGTCTTGTGTTTCATCAGCTCGTTCTTTGCTGTAAGATTTCTTTTCTTTTTTTAGTCACTATCTGGAATCTCTTATATCTTTCCATGTACGTATGCCTATGTGTATATATATATATATATATACACACACACATACACTCATGCCCATTTGGCAAAGCTTTGAACTGCTTTTAAAAAATATATGGGGCATTTGAAGTTTTATGCCATTTAGTTCAAGTTAATGTCATTGATCTATCATAAAATCCATAGGATCTTAAAGCACTGGGAGTTTTTAATACAAAAATTTACCCTAGAGATTTTAATAGTATCATAACATGGAAAAGCTTTGATTTATGTATACATAAACCATCAAAAGCACACAGCTGTGATTTTATAAGCACTTTTATTCTTTTCCTGACTGTGATCCACATACTCCAAGAGTCATTATATATTAATAAGCATCTAAGTATCTTGTGTGTTTCCATTATATTTATTGTTAAACAGGAAAGCGTGAGCTCTGTTCGTTATGTGATGTTCAAATGCGGAGTTACTGGTCCCAGTACAGAGATCCTCATTATGGTACAATGCTATGCAGTGTACCCATTTAGGATCATTCTTTAATCAACTACATATGACAGGAATTTGTTTGTTTGTTGCATTCAAACCCCACCTTTCAGCGAAAAAAGTCTCCCAGAGTGACTTACAAATTGTTAATTTGAAAGTTCCCTGCCCTTGAGGTTATAATTTAATGGGACATGACACATAAGGAGAAGAGGATGGCACCGGGGAAGGGGATGAGGTCCAATAAATGCTGGCTCTCCCTTAGAGGTGACTACTTTGGCAGTAGAAGCATGGAGAGAGAGACCCTCACCAGCTACGGAGACCAAGGCATGATGGAGCTGTGACTGACTGTTCTTCCCCTCAGTGGCAGCTGGAATAGAGGCAAGACTTCTCATCCGCTGCTTGCGGCATGCAGAGAAAGGTTGTGTTCAGTGACATCATATGCTTGGAAGGGCTGGGTGACATGGCTGGATTCTGCCGAGTGTCTTCATTGCAGCAGCATCCTCCTCCTCCTCATTTTCCATGCTGTTTCTGCTCCTTTTCCCTCCTGTCTGCTGCTCCCACTCTCTCCTCTCTTTGCCCACTTTGTCAGTAATGGATGATTATATACTAGATGGCAGGAGGATGAAAGAGCCAAGCTCACACATCACCTCTTGTGATGGGGAGGGGCACAGAGAGAGAAATGGGGCTCATTGCAAGGGGACACCAAAGTATCTTGACATTAACATGGAAGCAGAAATTCTTGCAAGTAGCGGCTATCACACAGCCTGCTCCTGAGAACCAGAATTTTTTCTATAAGAACTAGTGATTGTAGCTTTCACTGACAAAATACATTGCCTAATTGCCTATTTTAAGTTGAAGAGAATACCACACAGGAAGTCTGTGTCCTGCCATTGAGACCTAATCCAGAAGTACACAGATTGTTTCCTTATATGGATTTCCTATGCTAGCACACTTTTAAAACCAGTTATGTCACCCCTACAGAGGAACAACTATTTATTTTTAGGTATTTTCCTTATTTATTTGATTTCTATCCCACCTTTCTTTTCTTTTTTTGTGGGATTAAACAAAAAAAAAGTCACATACTTTTCTAAGGGCTTTCTTTGATATGGCATCCCATTTATGGAATGCCATCTCTTTAGAGGTCTGATTGGCATCAGTAGTTGTGTCATTCTGGTGCCAGGTCAAAACACGGCTTTTTACTAAAGACTTCAGGGCCAAAATTATTTGTACGTGGTTGGTAGACTGCATTAATTTAAATAGTATTAAGTTGGTTTCAAAATGGCTGGTTTTAAGTGATAAATGGTTTAAAATACATTTAAGCTTTTATAATTACAGAATTGTTGTTGTTATTTATTTTATTGTGCGCTGACCTGAGATCCTCAGATATAAGGTAGGATGTAAATATTTTAATAAATAAAATAAATGCCAGCTTTAGGGGAGTTTATGAAAATGAACAAAAGCTTCCAAGATTTACTTTCAACAGCAAAAAGAAGATAACTGGGCTCATTCCAGGACATGGTAACAAATTTATATAAAAATGCTTTTTGTAATGGAAATAACACATCTTTTATAAGGACTTATTTTTTGACATTATTAGCTCTAACCTTTCAACATGTTCCATGAATTCAGCCATGTCCAGGTGCATGTTATTACTTTTCAGTCTAAGCCACTCTTCCTCTATTGCAAAAAGGGGAAAAATGATTTGTGAGTGAGGGAGAGCATACCCATATGAAAGAGCTAACCTATTGTAGAAGGTTAGACAAGACTCCAGGCAGAAAGAGGCAGCTCAGAAGACACAAAGGAGATCAATAAATATTATTAGAGGGTGGCACAAAGGGAATATAGACCATAGATGGTTGCAGACGAACAGTCCCTGGTGCTACACGTCAAAAGACAACAATTCTGGATTGCCCTTGCAGCTGTGCTGTGTATTTCCCTTGTTACTGGTTTTCTGTGGAAATGAGAAGATAGGAGCAGCAGTGGGGAAAATACAAGAGGATTGGCAATCAAGGATGATGGCATTTAGACATCTTATGTAATTTCATGAATGAGGTGAGGCAATTGCACAATCAAAGGACCCCAAGTGGGAAATGTAGCAGCAGCATTGCAACTGGCCAGCCCAATAACACATGTAGGAATTCAAACTACAGTTCTAGGCCATTTCTGCAGGATTCTGTTGTCCTGGCATGGGGATGGGAGAGAAGCGGGACCACGACAATGTTTCTGCATGATGTTGTTACGGGCCTATCCTTCTCCCATTGACAGGTGGTAGATTACAGACTGAATCATTGACAGGTTTTCCCCATCACTGACATGTGATCATGCTGTGATCCTGCACTTACCTGGCCTGTGGAAGCCCTAGAAGCACAATGGAAGCACTTCCTCTCCCAGTGCAGCCTGGGAAAGTGCCCAGCTGCATGGCAGAAGGAAGAGGCATGTCCATTGCACTTCCTTCAGCAGGAAGCTGGTCTGGTGTGGAGGGGAGTGTTCCCATTGAGCTCCCTACCTGACAGAGGCACTGATGGGATTGGGACCGGATGATGATGGATTCAAGTAGATTGCAGAAAGGACCCTAACTGGGAATAAGTCTCTTTGTGACAAACTGATTCCAAGGAAGCATGCATGATATTTTGCTGCATATGAGGGAGCAGCTGTAGGAAGGCATTTGAAGTAAAGAAGGCACCAAGGAGTTTCAGGCCTGTAAGAAGAAAAGGGGTGCACAAATTAAGAAATTTTTTTTTTACCCACATATGTTTTCAGGAAGACATTTTCCTTAACTCTTTTAAAATTCACTTAAAAAAAGTCTTGTGCAAGAGGTCTGCATTGTAAATTAATACAATTAAGACATTCAGGAAAGTGTAGGAAAACAAGCATGATATGTGAAAACAGCTTGATATGGCAACTTGTTTTTTTGGTCTATTTGCTACTTCAACTCGACATTTTTTTTGCATACCTCAAACCTCTTTTAAAATGCAAATATGGCATGTGTGCTGTAATTTGAACATCAGCCTGGAAAGAAAGGGCTGGAAAGCCCAAAGCTTGGAGGGCATCCCAGCTGTTTGTAGCTGGAGTGAAGAAGACTTTGCATGGAATCATTACATGACTATACTCTCGGGGGGCATTAGCCACTTCTTTTGTGTAAAGAAGAGATTTTTCTCTCAGAGCTGGTAGTAAGATGAAACAGAAATGCACACAGATGAACAGTACTGCAGCAGGAATAAAGATATACTAAATAGTAAGAAAAGCCAGGGCCTTTTTTTTCTGGACACTATGGATACCACCTGTTTCATTTGCATTTGATTTGAGTGGAGTCTGTTTCATGACTTACTAATAAGCAGTGCAAATGTCCAGTACAGGATGCTTTCGACAAAAAAAAGTACAAGTGACGAGGGTGCTCTGGTATGATTTATCTCTTCTTGTCTGTCCTCTCAAGCTTTGGGCATGGCCTAAGCATGAGCAGATGGTTAGGTTTTAACAGGTCTTAAGAGCTGCTTCCCCCCACCCTGCTTGGCCTGTTCTCAGAACTCCTCCTTTTAACATATATGCCTCCACGCCAAGCTGGAGTTTATCTTTGTCCTGTAAGTCAGTAGACACTATCTATATCACTGTTTTAGCAAGCTCAAGATTACAAGGGTGCTTTCGGGCCAAAGAAGATTTGAACAAAGCCTTCCTCAGTTTTTCCATCCATTTTGATTACACGATTTCCTGCAGTCCTCTTTGAAAGCTCTATTGCATCAATGAAGAATAATAGGCTATGTCCTCTATTGCTCCTGGAACTTTACATTGATTACAAACCCAGTAATTCTGCTTGTGTGGCTCTACAAGTCAGAAAGCTTAAGGTCTTAGGGGATGTTGTGATCATAGCTGAATGAGGAAAGGATTTCAGACAGTTTCTTCTAGTGTATAGTGCTATATTTGTTAAAAATCCAAGACCAGTAATAGGAAATGACTGGCATCCTGTTAGGGACTTACATAGGCAGAAGTTGTGCTATGTATATAGAGTCAGTTTTTGAATGACATGCAGCAATCATATTTAGCTGACGATAGTATAAGTGGAGTTGTGGATGTGGGCATTGTGCATGCAATACTGTATTAAAGTATGCCTAGTAGTGTGTGAATGTGTATTGCTTTTATGCATTGTCTTTGAGCATTGTGCATTTCAGCAGCACAGCAGGTTGTCAGCCATGTACACTGTCCATAGGTCAACATATACCACACTGCACTGGTATTCAGTATAGGGATTGTGTAATGGAACTCTGCTAGGGAATATTTACAATTACAATTTGCAGAAGCAATGTAGGTTCTTGGCCAATATAGAATTGCCTACAGGAAATTCAAGTTAATACTTGTCTCCAAAACAATTTGTAGTCATTTCTTTTAATTCTCTTTTTCTAATTTTCTTTGCAGCCAAAGCAAAAAGATTCATTTACTGTGTCACACAGGCATTAGTATTGCTCAAGAGAAACTGATCTAATTCTAGAGGAGCATTCCTATTTCCGTGAGTAAGGGTTTCAAAAACCTCTTGGGTCCTCATATGAGAGCTGGATTAACATATAGTGAACAATATTCCACCTGACATTGAGCACAAATACAAAATCTGTTCTCACGTGGCACCTCATTATAATGTTCATCTAGGACTGCAGTTGGCATCACTTGAAATCATAATTCAATGAAAGTCTTTCTTTTAGAAACTGGCATAATTTAAATTAGTATCTTTTATTTCAATAGAAATGACCAGGGAATCTAAAATGGTAGATTTTGAGTTACAAAGCAACTATCTCCTGTCAATGCAAATTAGAACAGATACAGAAGAAAATGTGACAAATCCATGGGAAGTTTTGGGATCCCTCTGTCTGGACTGGTACCAAGGCTAGGCTGGGAAGAGTGCATATACTTCATTGTTGGTGTTAATCCTTTCCAAATGCAGTTCGAGTTAAGAGTGGTGTCCTATTTAGGAAGCCAGATGAGGTTCATAGTTCTTAAATAGAGTCTACCAGGCAAAAGAGGAAGTAGCAGCCATGGTTGTTTACAGAAGCCTATCAGTCAAACAATTACTGTTCTCTCATTCAAGCAGTCCAGGTCAGCAATAAATCCAAGGTGTCAGTTCAAGGGACTGTCTGGTGGCATAGTCAGCAAACAAAATGAGATCTGAGGTCCTTTGGAAACATGACCCAGGAGTCAAGAGATGAAAGTGTTGCTTCTTTCAGAAAGATTGGTTGGAAGCAATGGCCTTGTCAGAGAAGTGCTGGCATATTTATAGTCTGAAAGCCTCTCTCAGCTGTTGCTTGATTAAGAAGTGTCTGAGGCTTAACCACTCCAAGCATTGTAGGGCTTCTCTGTCTTCTACGCTCAGTTGTCATAGGTATTGCTGAGTCCATGGCTGTGTACTGTGGCTGCTCTGGAGGGTTCCTGTTTGTGTCAAGAACTGATATGTCCCCCTGTCCTTCTATTTCACTATCTGTGCAAGGTTCTGAGACCATGGCATGACAGGTGGCCTCAAACAGAGTGTTGCAAATTTGCTTAGAAGTCTCAGTCCAATCCTATATGCAAACTCACATGCAGTTTAATGGGTTTTCCTTATGGGATGTGTTTGTGCCAAACCGAGATTGGAAAGTTGCCCTTGGTATGAAAAAGAATAACTGTTTTCCTTTGTGGGATCATCTCATTTCCTTCAGTGTTGATCTACATCTTGGTATGTGCGTGTGTATAGGTGTATGAATTAAAAACTGTGCCAATAAGGAGGAAAAATGGCAGGTCTCTAAAGAAACCAGAATGGTTGACTGAAGAACTCTCAGCTGAGCTAAGTCTTAAAAGAAACATGTACAGGAAATGAAAAAATGGTGAAACCACCAAAGAGGAGTACAAGCAAATAGCCAGGAGATGTAAGGAGAAGGTCAGAAAAGCTAAAGTGCAGAATGAACTCAGGCTTGCCAGAGACATCAAAAACAATAAAAAGGGCTCTTTTAGATATGTCCGCAGCAAAAGGAAAAACAAGGAAATGACAGGATCGCTGCATGGAGAAGGTGACCAATTAATAACAGGGGGAAGTGAGAAGGCAGAACTACTCAACACCTTCTTTGCCTCAGTTTTCTCCCAAAAGGATAGAAGTACCCAACCTGGGGCATGGGGAGCAGGTGAGGAAGTGAGAGAAATGCAGCATGGAATAAGTAGAGAAGTAGTACAGGAATATCTGGCTAAACTAGATGAATTCAAGTCCCCAGGGCCAGATGAATTGCATCCTAGGATATTAAAAGAACTGGCAGAAGTCATTTCTGAACCACTTGCAATAGTCTTGCAGAACTCTTAGAGAACAGGAGAAGTCTCAGCAGACTGGAGGAGGGCAGATGTCGTCCCCATCTTCAAGAAGGGGAAAAAGGAGGACTCCAATAATTATCGGCCAGTCAGCCTGACATCAATACCAGGAAAGATCCTACAGCAGATCATTAAACAGTCAGTTTGTAATTACTAAGAAAGCAATGCTGCAATCACTAGAAGCTGTCCGCTCCAAGGCTTGGCAGGCAGCCAAGAGCCGGTTAACAAGTCTAAGGCAATAAATCAAGAGCTTTCAGCAGCAAGGAGACCCTCTGGCAGTTACGTCACGGCCAGAGTTCTCAGTGAACAGTCCAAGTAAGAGAAATTACCAGAGCCGGTCCGAAGTCCAAAAGGGGGGGGGGTGAGGTTCCAGCGGGTCGGGCAGCGTTCCAGGAGGCAAGGCAGGGATTTAGGAGATCCAACACATAACTCTCCCCAAACGGGACGGTTGTGAACCAACAATGACCCCAGGCTGAGTGCGTGCTTTTATAGCCAGATCACTCCTCCAGGTGTTTTCTCAGCTGGACCTTGATTGCCTGGCATTTCCTATTTAAACGCTCTGACCTCCTGAGAGCACTCTTTTGCTCCCGATGCTGCTGGTAAGTAGGTACCTGCTCTTGCAGCTCACTATCTGACTCTTCTGGCTGGGCTGGGTCTGAGGCAACCCCTGGCTCTGTTGCTGGGGCTGCTGGGGCTCCTGGGGCCAAGGGCTCTGTGTCTGGGGCAGCAGTATCCAGGGTCTCGGGCTCCAACTCAGAGCTTGAATCCTGGAGCTCCAGAGTCCTGACAGAAGCCAGCATGGATTTCTCAGAAATAAGTCATGCCAGACTAATCTTATCTTTTTTTATGATAGGGTTACAAGCTTGATAGATGAAGGGAATGCTGTAGATGTAGCATATCTTGACCTCAGTAAGGCCTTTGACAAAGTTCCCCATGACATTCTTGCAAAGAAGCTAGAAAAATGTGGGCTGGACAGGGCTACTGTTAGTTGGATTTGTAACTGGTTGACTGACCGACCGAACCCAAAGTGTGCCCACGAGTGGCTGCTTTTCATCCTGGAGAGAAGTGACTACTGGGGTACCACAGGGTTCTGTCCTGGGCCCAGTGCTATTCAACATCTTTATCAATGACTTGGATGAAGGAGTGGAGGGCATGCTCATCAAATTTGCAGATGATACCAAATTGGGAGAGGTTGCTAATACACCAGAGGACAAGATCAAATTTCAAAAAGACTTTGACAGATTGGAGAGCTGGGCCAAAGCTAACAAAATGAATTTCAACAGAGAGAAATGTAAGGCCCTACACTTAGGCAGAAAAAATGGGAATGCACAAATGCAGCATGGGGGGCACATGGCTGGATAGCAGTATGTGTGAAAGGGATATAGGAGTTAGATAAGGCACTTCCGCCTTATCTAACAGCTAGATCTATTGGTGATCTTCTATGTGTTTAGTCTACATGGATAGTAGGACTAGACACTGGTTGACCATGGTTGAAGCAATGCAATGATTTTACTTTTGAAAGATCTAGTGTATGCACAAGCATTCTCTAATTTCTGTTGTGATTGGCTACATATTATATGCATCAAATGCAGTCATGCTGCGTTTTCTTGCTCTTACAGTTGAATGCAGTGACACAGTGTAGCAGTACAGTCTGAAGGAGGTGTTTTGTGAAAAGAAATGTTGGATTTCTTTAAACAGGAACTGACGGAACAGGAGTTAATACAACAAGCTTCAGTAGCACATGAATAATTTTTTGAAAGATCCTAGTTAAGCTTTACTGGCAGCACAGTCCTAAACATATCTTCATAGAAAATAAGGCTTATTGAATTTTATGGAGTTTAGCCTTGAGTAAGTATATTTAAAACTGCAGCTTAATCAAGAGCATTAGTCTTCATTTCTGAATGTTCACGACAAACATCTCGGCAACAGTAGGCTCTTCTTCCTACAGTGGCCTTCTGGTGATTGGCTTGCTGAGGTTGCTTAAATTATTCTTAAACAAAACAAGCAGTTTAGATTAAATGTTCCTACCCAGATTACCTAAGCAAGTAAGGAATAATGATCCCCTCACTGCAGTTGGACCCCTTTTGATCACAGATGTGTATCTTAATTTCAGTCAGAGAAATATTTTATTTCTTGGTTATTTTTCCCTGTTTCTTTTTAATCATTAATATTCTCTGAGCAGTTGTATCTTTCTTAAATGTTATCAGCAGAGCCTGTCCACTGTCATCATTTCCACATGACAATGCTCTCCCATGTTGTCCCATCAAAATCCCAGCAGTGAGGTGTCCCCAATGCTCCCCTCTGCACCTGGTTGGCTGCCTACAGAAGGGAGTGCAAGGGACAAACTCCTTCCTTCCAGAGTGCAGCTAGCCTTCTTCCCATGCTGCAGTGAAAAAGGAAGCATGTGATGGTGCTTCCATTCTTTCTGTGTGGCCAGCAGCAATGGAAGCCTTGCACAATCGGGTGCCATTGATGTTTTCCTGTCAATGATATACCTCATGATCACGCTGGTTGGGGATGAGAGAAAGGCAGGACTACGATGACATCATGCAAAAGTGTCATCGTGGTCTTGCTCTTCTTGCATCCTCATGCTGGGAGAGCACCATCCTGCAGAAATGGTTTGTAAAATCAGCAGAATCCATTCCTGTGGCAAACCTAGGTTTCAAGTTCTGACCCTAAAATATCAGAGCCTGACATAATCCTGACAAAGCAAGCCTACTAGAATAGCATATGAGCCCATTTCCTAGACATGTGTAGGAAGATGGTAAAACAGAACAGTAAAGGTACCTCCTCTGGTTGTGATGAAACAAAGATGAGAAATAAGGAAAAGTTTGGTGAAATCCCTTTTTCTAGACTTGCGTTCTAAAGTAGTGCAGTCTATGGAGACTAAACCACAATTGTTGTTGTTTTCCTGGGAATATAGATCCAAAATCTTCTGGATGTTGTAGCACACATTGAAAGGTTGAAATGAAATACTCACTGCAAAATAATTGATTTGTGCTATATTGGCTTTGACACATAAAGACCATTTGAACTGGGTAGAACAAACATCTGAATGTGAACTTATTTTTATCATGAAGAATAGATATAGTAGAACATAGAAGTATTTATCATCAAATGCATGTAGGTTTCTTTTTGGACTGTCACCTTGTAGGATTTTTCTTCTGCTGTCAACACACGAACTTACAAGCACCTTTTGATGACCATTTGGCATACAGATTACATGTCAATCTCTGGAAAAAGCTCATAAGCATTAAATGCCAATCCCATTATCTTTCATTAGCTCAAAGCTCTTGCCCATTATCTCTGTTACACAGTGACAACACTGAAGACAAGGAAAATTATATTGAAACAATTTCTACTTCCCTCAAGTGGGTTCTTGTGTTAAAGCCTTGCTTTGCTAAGAAGTTCATCCCAGCTCCACAAAATGCATCAAGAGACTATTAAAATGATGAGGAATAGTTCTATGACCGAAGTCTGGCTTCATTATTCTGGGTTATCGTTACTTTAATTCAGTTTCTCATATTCCATATGATGGTAGAATTACCAACTTCACCAACTTCATGGGTTTTCTTCTGCAAGAAGCAGCACATTAAATAATATTTCTGCTTTTCTTAAACTAAAGAGATGTTGTGATCATCTAAATAAATAAAACACCTCTCTTACTACAGCATAACTGAAAAGAATCTTTTAATGCATATTTTATTCTCTGCGACAGATGGAGGATTTTTTTTAACATTCAAAGGAAATCTTTCATATTTCATCTTTATTTTTCATAGCATCTTCTCAAAATACAAATATTTTACAGCATTATGCTTTATACATAGAGAAAGCAGTAAGTGTCTGGCAGTTTGAGGTCTATGTGTGGGGAAAAAAACTTGCTTGGAAAAGAAGCTGAAAATGCAATGCTGGGTCATGGATTTAGGACACGCTTGTAATCCATGACCAGAGCTGTAAGCTGCAACAAATACACTGGGGGATATGCAAGGGAAAAAAGAGAAACAATGGAAAGCAAGCAATAAAAGTAATGATGTTGCCTTGAATCTTGTATGGGAGATGTACACGCATAAGCGCCATAGTTATGGTGATACACAGTGAATCCTGACCTACTTCGTGCTGTTCCGACTTACTGAAAAACAGCCATTTAGATTGATAGGAATCTGAGAAAAGAGACAAAGCAATGTGGCTTAGGCTAGGGTCCAAAGGTAATACAAGAATAGGAATTGGAGCAGTAGAGTGACGGTCTCAGGGTACTACAAATAATCTGGCTCAGAACCAGGGTTTAAATACTCTTTTTCCTCCTTGAGGGGAAAGGTGGCTCTCTGCAGAGTAAATAGTGGGGTCCAGAATGAGTTAATGGCCTTAACACTAGGTGACAAAGGACTGATGGGAATTGTGATAGCTCTTTAATGGTGGGGCAGATAGGGGGACAAAAGGGGACTTTTGTCAAACAGAGGAAGGGGGTCAAAGATAGTCAGTCAATGTATGGAAGCAATTTCAGGAGTTATTGTTTCTAAAGGTTGAGTCACTGAGGGACATTTGCAATTCCATTATTATCAGAGCTTCCCTGACTATGACCTGGAGGTCCCATCTGACTTATTTTTGCATCACACATGTTCAGCCAGTCCTCTTTTGCCAACATGGCATTGTAGCCATAGCAGTGTATAATTTATATCTTATGCCAATTCAATGATATTTACCATTTAACCATATCATGGAGTGGGGGTGTAGGACCTGTAAACACAGCCAGCAGCTTCCTAATCAATAGACCTTGTTGATCTCAGCAGCTGCTGCCTGATAAGTAGGAACTGGGGGCCCTTCACAGTCAGAAGCAGGACCTTCCGCCTAAATCAGGGGGTATGTAGGAATCATGAATATGTAACAATGAGATATAGGTTACACATTTGTAACTGCTATAGAGAATTTTGATTGTGTTCTTTAATATGCTGAGAGATATTTGCGCCAATGCGTTAAACAGTTTTCAGAATTTTAGCCTACAAGTGCTGCAGAATCTTTCAAGTTAACACTGTTTCAGCTTTTGTCATCTTCCTAACTTCTTACTGTCTAATTTGATAATTAATCATCTGAGGAGACAGAATTATGGTGTTTTTACACTTAAGGGCCAAATATATTCCAAATAATAAGCTGTCTTCTTTCACTTCAGAAAGAAACTTGCAATATTTAGATCTTCTTTCATATTTAGCTCAAAGAACTGTACCAAAAGGAACACACAATCTCTCACACTTAATTTAGACACAAGCAAACAAACAAACTCTTCACAAAGATTGATATTACAGATCAGTCCTGTAAAGAATCCAAAATAAAGAAGAAAAAAAGACCCTCATCTCAAGATGAAGAGATAAAATATATTAATTTTTTTCCTGCAAAATAAACCTGATACATTTCATCTCAGTTTTATTCCAGGGCTTTCATCAGGAGCTATATTAGAAAAGCCTTTAAGAATTGCCGTGTTATGCACCACTTAAGCAAAATGATTGGCAGCTCTGTCGCGATTTTAATTTTGGAATGAAATGAATATATTACTGCAAAAGGACTTTTCTCCTTCCTGTCCTTCATGCAAACCTCTGTGCCAAAGACTAACCTGCCTTTGTAGCAATGCTTCTTAAATGAAGGACCAGCACCTCTCCCTCACATGTGTCATGGATCTGTACCGTATTTGTGCCCGTTGGCTGCAATTCTTTCTTTTCTGGAAACTCTTAAATGATTGGTAGATGATAGCCCATGAAATAGCACTGATCCTATACCGTCCAAGTGTCCTGATTTGCCTGGGAAAGTTCCAATTAACCCTTTGTCATCCCACTTTTATGGCTCCTTTTAAAATGTCCCAGATTTGCTTTCCTCCTCCCATGTTTTCCCTTTGTCCCAAACTTATATCAGTTGCTGTAAACTGAGTCCAAAGTGCAAAAACAGTATTCACTGAACTCATTGGAGACATAGGAGAGAAGAGGCGGAATCTTGGCTTTTTCAGTCAGCTCAGGCAAAAACATACTGCTGCAGCCTATCTTAGCTTGTGAATTCTTCTTCATTAACAACCCTTACAATCTTGACTACACTCTGATTTTGCTTGACTTACATGCATCCCAGGCCATTTCTGCACGAGAGGGAAAGAGTGGTTCACTGCATGTCAAGAGTGGTGTTTTTAGACTCTGATTAGAAACTGAATTCAGAAATTCAGAAACTGTGCTGTCTGCACCACCTCCCTTTACATTGTACTACTGTAGATAACAGCGGTTGCTGCATCTGCAACAGCAAGTCCCTGGCCACTCCCATTCCCCTCCCTCACCCGTGCCCCACCATCGCTGATTGGTCTGTTTTTTTAAAAAAAAAAATACACACATTTTTAACACATTTCGGTGTTGCTACATTTGTGCATAGGTATGTATGTTTGTTGATACATGGAAGAAAAAGACTTAAGAGTCCATTACCACGTCTACTCTTTTCCTGCTGTCTGTTTAATGCATGAAGACAATAATGACAGCAGCCTGTCCTTTGATGGGTAGAGAGAGATAGGGACAGAAATGATGGAAGGAACAGCTTGGGAACGCCCATAGCCAGCCACTTCTTCAATGTGAATTGATACTACTCTTCTGCACATAGACGAAAACTGAAGCAGTACTGGTTTGGGAGATTTACAATGGAATTTTTCCATTTTTCACATACAGCGGTTTCTCATCACAGTGAACTGCAGTGAATCATTCTAGGAGCTGAAAACGTGCAGAACCACAAGGAAAACTGCGAAGCTGAAATGGCTCAACATGCAGATGGGAGGGTTAGGCGACTACGATGTATTGACCCTGTGCGGAAATGGCCCCAGTTTTCATCTGTGAAGTGTTGGAGTACATCCTGGTCCATGGACCATCATTTAGAGTAATAATTCTCTAGAGCACTTATCATTTTGAGTAATAACACTCCAGAGCACGCATTGAGTGTGCACCAGATGCTGATAGGAAAGGGGGAGGAATTGCTACCTCTGGTTATGCTGATGGAAGAAGTTCCATGAGCAGAAAAATCTACTGGATCTTGGTCATTGAGCATCATGTAAATAGAGCCAATGAAAATGTTGCAGTTGATCCAGAGAAGTTCAGTAGGCCCTTAAACAAGAAAGAGCAATGCAGTATAGTAGAAAGGATCAATTGTGCCTTTGCATCATATGCAGGATTGTTCCAGACATAATTAGAGGAGACCCTCTGAAATCAATGGGACATGATTTAATTTAGTCATCACTAGCACTCTGCTACAAGCACGTGGAAAAATAATTTCTACAGATACATCCCTGCATTCTTCAGCACAGATGTAGAAATGCAACATCGACTTCACATAATGAGTTTTTCATATGAAATTTCATTTGAGATGAATTAAGCAAACACTACAGACCTTCCATATTTTGATGAAATTCAGATTGCTTTATCCTTCCTGTATAAATCTGGTACTTAAATCAATGAAGATTGTTATCTTTAGGATTCAGAGCTGGTAATATGAATGTATAGAGAAGATAGTCTTAGATTAGAGATGAAAAAGAAATGCTTCTTTCAAAGGAGTTTAAAGCAATTTTCATGAAAGACTGCTGGTATATATACTCTCCAAAGAGAGCTAGAATACTTGTGAGAGTTTAGTCGAAAGTCTTGACCTGTCTATTATGTCAAAGGCCCATGTGAGTTATCAAAAGCCATAAAAATATTCTGCACATATCCCGAAGCTCTTTTTGTATACCATAATTTCATATAAAACATTAAGCCGTAGAGATGAAACTGCTGTAATATCCATTTTTCTCTTCCCTTTTTCTGCCATTGTTCTAATCTCATAGAAAATGGCAACATCAATTTTAAAAACAATTTTGAAAAAGCTATTTAGAGCAAGTTTACAAGCATCACCGTTTAAAAAAAAAAAGGAAGAACTTGACTATTATATGTGAAATTTTACCCATTGCCTGCATTTCGGTAAATAATTTAGGCAAAATTAGCAAGCAGTTAGCATTCAACTATTTCATCCTTGTAGATGAAAATGAATAATTTCCACAGTTTTCTCTTCTCACAGGATAAAATGGATATTTCTGTGCAGATTTTGTCTGGCACTGGCAGATTCCAAAGTGTTTCAGGAAATTACTTTGCACAGAAATGCATCTTTCTTTCTTTCTTTCTTTCTTTCTTTCTTTCTTTCTTTCTTTCTTTCTTTCTTTCTTTCTTTCTTTTGAATGACGGTCATTTAAAAAAAAAAGCCCTACCTGCAGATATTCCCTTCTTTTTTTCCTTCAAAATTGCTGGTTTTCTACAAAAAGCCCATTGGCTAAATGATGTTGTTAGCCCTGACTACAGTAGAGCCAGTGAATCAACTAGATCTACCTAAATATTGACTCATCATTCAGTAATCCATTCAGTGGGTCTACTCTGATTGGGATTAGCCAAAAGGATTCCAGTCCATCTGTGTTTCTGGGTATTTATTTATTTATTTATTTATTTATTTATTTATGCATGAATCAAATTTTGTGCTTTTTTTATGCAACACAGTTTTGCATATGCAAATACACACAAATTGGATAAGGTCTTGCATCAGAGTTGTGACTATAATAGCTTAGCTGTGCTCCACCTCCTGATCCAACCCCCCAAACTCACCTTAAAAGCCACTCAGCAGTGCCAAGCAGGGGAGTCTGCAGGAGTGGCAAGCAGGGCACTGCAGGATGATGTGACCAGCTCTCTTTCACCCATGAATAAGGTTATGACAAAGAGTTACAACAGGGCCTACAGAGTCCCTGCTTCTGGTCCTTGTACCATCAGATAGGCCTGGCAGAACCCCCAGTCGTGTAAGGACAGGGGAGTGAGGGGAGCGGTGCATCCTTGGTGGCACTTTTTGGGAGGCAATGCCGCTCCTTGTCTGCCCCCCACACACCATAGCCCTTCCCCTGCATGCTGTAACTCCTCTCCCACACACCATAGCCCTGCCCATGTGCAGAGTAGCCCCTCCCTGTGCACAGTAGCCCCTCCCCCATGCACCGTAGCCCCATCCATTTGCACTGTAGCCATGCCCACATGCACTGTAGACCCTCTACCCCTGCTGTAGCCCCACCTAGTGCACCATAGCCCCTATCCATGCACCGTAGCCCCACCCACACATGCTGTAGCCCTGCCCACATGCACCTCCGGTCCCGCCCCTGCACCTCTGTCCCTGCCCCTACCCCGCTTGGGCCAAGCTATGCCACTGAGCACCACACTATCCAGAGCCTCAGATCTCCTTTGTCTGGAACAGCTGACACACAGCCTCTTTGTTTTCATATAGTGTGAATAATCTCACAGCCATTAATGGTGTGCTGAGATACTATTTCTCGGTGAGAATGAGAAAATCTGAAAATATTCTTTACATACCTACTTCTTCCATCATAATGTCTAGCAATATCCAAGTATAATTTTGGTAACACTCAATGATTTGGGAGCAGTGTAAACATTCAATATATCCCAGTGATCCCAAATCTGGTTTCTGAAGACTACCTGCTTGTTGGCATCCAGCCATGGAGATCCCACCATCCAAAATATTGTTCTGGCCTCCACTATCACAGTAGGAAAAATCTGACAATTGATCTCACTGATCTGTTTTTCTATTTATTTTACCACCATGTATTTCTTAGTGAAGGGTGTAGAGACTATTCAGTAGTGC
Source organism: Cyclura pinguis (assembly GCA_030412105.1). Taxonomy (NCBI): domain Eukaryota; kingdom Metazoa; phylum Chordata; class Lepidosauria; order Squamata; family Iguanidae; genus Cyclura; species Cyclura pinguis. The sequence continues at coordinate 241,173,569 of CM059599.1, read as the reverse complement.
ATTTACAAGCATTTTGTGTTGCTTCCTTTTCATTTAACCATGTAGGCCAACATCATTATTCTCATGTGACATCAGCTCAAATGATATGATTGCACCCTTTCCACCATGGCCTCATGCAAATTTTCCGGACTTGACTGCAGAGACTTTTTGTTGCGTGCATTCAAGTCATTTTTGACATATGGTGATCTGACGGTGAACGTATTTCCTGCCAATATTTGTTCAAATGGGGTTTTGCCATTGCCTTCCTCTAAGGATGAAAGAGTGTGGCTTCCTTATGATCACCTGGTGGCTTACCATGGCTCAGCGGGGATTTGAACCCTGGTTTTCTGTAGTCCAACACTCGAACTACTATACCATGCTGAATCCCTGGGGATGTACTGTACTTTATATCTGACTGTCTCTGAGCTATCGAAAAACCACATTTATGGGAAAAATATATCAAAACTAAATGAAGGTCTTAACAGACCGTGAATCTCTGATAACTTGTTTTGCTGAATATCTAACTGTATCTTCTGAGCATCTTGCAGAAATGTGAAGGGTTCTCATCAGTACTTTGGAGTAATTTAGCCCAATGGAAAAGTCCTTAATTGCTAAAGGAGACAATGTGTATTGAATGGGACCAGAGTCACAATGACCCAAACTGAGAAATTTGAAATCTTGAACCAGTCATAGGTGCTTCAAATCTGAAGTCCATGAGGGCTTTTGAAACCCTTGATATAACAACTTCAACCTTTATAGCGGATAGCTTGTTCCCAAACCATTCAAATTAATTTTCTTCTGCAGATATCTGCTTCTGAGTGAGATTGTGCTGTGAAATATAAGCTTTTTTTCCTGCTAAATATCACTTTCAATGTATTTTTTAGGAATCAGACTGTCTTATGTTTATTTATGGGCATAAAATAGTGAGAAATAAACTAATTAAAATACATCTGTACCTTCACATTTGATGATGCCTCAGGGATATTCTTCTGCCATTTTATTTTAAAGTAATATTTTAAAAAGCAGAGAGTGGAGGGGCAGGAAAAAGAAACCACTGAAATTCCAGACCATATCTCATTCTTCTTTTATTTCATGAATGAAGGCTGCCTTTCAAGCCAGCTTGCCTCTGATAGCTGTCTCAAAACTATCCTAGAAGCGGTGTACTCCCTTCAGTGAGACCTATTTAAATAAAACAATTGAATTTATGATCAAAACAAGTTCCTAGAATAGTACAACGTATTCTTTTATATGGAGAGATGACCCTCTTTCACATCCTGCTTTACATGAGAGCTGCGTGGGAATTGCTAATCAAGAATTATCATATGTACACATTGCTTCAAGAAGACAAATCATGTTGATGCCAGACAAAGGGAAACTGCCTCTCCTTTGACACTGTCTAAGAAGCATGTGATGTAATACATTTCAGAAGTTTTAGCATCAAAAGGAGAAATCAGAAATTTAGTAGTTCTCTGCAGATTCTTAAGTTCTTTAGAGAAATTGCTTTGGATCAGATTTCTTTCTGTCTCTCTCTGTCTCTATCTCTCTGTTTCAGACACACACACACACACACACATAAATGATGAACACACTAGTCATTGCATTATCATAATTTTTAATGAAAACCGATGACCTCAGAAGTAACATCTTATTGGACAGGCTTGGTAAAAAGAACAATTACTCGTCTCTTGGAACTTGTTGTGAGAAAATCTGCACATCATCTTGTACATCCATATATTTGCAAGTCTTGTAGGGCATTTTCAAGAAGCACAATGCAAGGAAAATAAAATATACATATTTTAAAATGTGCATAATACACTGAAATATGCTTCAGTCAATAAAGGAAAGTGCATAAACTAAGTAAAATGCATGAATAAATATTCTGGCATCCTGTTCAGTGGAGTGTGACTGGCACTCTTTTCAGTTTTTACAAGATCACAAGCCAGATTTACAATCCTGTAACTTGGGAGATTCACATTTACAGCCACTAACTAATGAACAAACATGACCAACAAAACCCTGACCTTCAAGCTACGCAGCACCCCATCTGAAGGCAGCTGGGAAATCCTTCAAGAACCTGTAGCAACTCTTCGTCCCAATGTGCTCCATAACTGGGAGAGGGCTACAGTCATAATTTCCCAACATGCCAATCTTCACCCCTGGAAATCTTTCAGGTGAGGCACTGCCTAATTGATAGGTAGATTTTTGGAAGGTAGAATTAGTAGAAGTAGCTACTATGATGTCTACATCTGCCAATGCAGGTTCTTGGCCTGTGTTTTTAAGAAATCATGTATTTCAGTAATGGAAGAAAACACAAAATCTTGGAACCCAACATGAAAGAAGCAGAAGAAGAAAATGCAAGTGCACTTTGGAGAAGCTCAGTGAAATCAAGACTGAAGGAGCTTCACATCCCTGTTTCAAAGCTGAACAGTTCTGTCTTCTTACTGATCCTGTTGCTAGTATACTTTTGAAAGAAGCTCAAGATCACGGGCAGAAGAGAAAGAAGTCAAAGGTTGCCTTTTCCACATTTTCTTTGCAGACCTTCTTTGCCTTTAACAAGCACACAGTGAGATGTTTGATAGCTGCAGCTTTCCTGATCACTATAACTTCACACTGGGAAATGCTTCACCTGTTTCTGCATACAGACAGCTAGAGTCAGGAAATAAAACAAGATGGAGCAAAACAAAGTAGCAAACTGAGTGATATAAGGTACTCAGGTGCCTGTAAAATGGGGTGGAAATCTTTCATTCAGATGAAAGAAAGGAAGGAAGGAAGGAAGGAAGAGAGAAAGAGAGAAAGAGAGAAAGAAGGGAAGAGAAAGAAAGGCAGGCAGGCAGGCAGGCAGGTCTTAAATTATGCTTCAGATAAGCACAATTGTACAAAGGTATCTTGTAGAACAGCCTTATATAACAGGACATACCCAACACTTCTGCATCCTACCCATCAGTTCTGCTTTATACCAGCCAGTCATGGTGTATTGTTCCCTGGTATGGCAGAGGACTACAGGGCCTGGGTTTAATAGACCACTAGATAACACAGAGAACCTTGAGCTGAGCTGGAACATATACCCCTTCTAAAACAAAACGAAACAAAACAAAATCCATGTAGTCCAACCATACACACTACTTTTTTTTTGTAATATATGGGTGCAATATTGATTCCTGTGAAAAGAAATGAGATCAGAGTATGAAGACAATAAAATACAAAACAGAAAGATTACTTAATTAGATTACTTGTCTACTTGGTTTAGGACTGTCATGGAGGATCAGAACATGTATAGATTTCAAATATTCTTTGTTTTAAACATTGAATAGATATATAGTACCATGAAAAGTACTCTCTCCATACTGGTTGAAGCCAGAGAAATACAAAGTTAAACTTCCCCACATCGTGTGTCCCTATAGTCTAGAATGGATATAGCTAACCTATAGAGGAGTGTCCCCTTGGCCAAGGCAGAATGGGGAGGATGGAGACTCACATAGACAAATCATGTTGTCCTGGATTTGTATTTGCTTTACAGGTGGGTTGGACTAGAACTCCCATCATCCCTCACTATTGGCTATGTTGACTAAGGCTGATGGAATATGCAGTCCAACAATCTTGGAAGAGATCAAATTGCTCACCCTTGTGCTATAAGATTCCTTTATGGGATTTAACCAGCCCCTGTTTGCGTTGTGGATTACACAGCTGGAAATGGGAGCTTGTTATTCTCACCTGTAATCAGCCTAGAAGGATCAAGGAAAACTGGGGGTGCTGAGAGAGTAATAAGCAACCACAACTGTAAGAAGCATAATTTGTGGCACTAAATAACATCACTATTGCTCACTGGGCACGTCTCTTAAGGCAGCTGGTTCAGCTTCCAATATTCTTGCTTTGTGGATTTTGTACCAACAACAATTCACATGTGAGCATAACTAGTCTAAAGCAATGGGAGGTGGAATCACTAAATGTCCTGGAATTCCTATGGATCATCCAAAAGTTTGACTCTGTATGATATTAGATTAAATGCTGTGTACCAAAGCTATGAAAAAGAAAGGTGAGAACTTTGGTAAGAAGCAGTTGTAGGCTTGGGAGTTTCATGACATATGATCATTTAACCTGACATATAGTTTTGAAGCTTTTTAAAAATGAAGTACAGATCATTTTACTATTGAACATCCAACATTTTAATGCTTAGAACATTAGAATATAGTTCTTTTTTTAGAGAGCCATGGAAAAAGCACCTACTGTTCTGAGAAAATATTTGGAAGGATAATGCAGTAAAGATCACTTTAATGACTAAAATATCTCCTCTTCCCCAAACTCTGAAAAACTTTGGATTAATTTTATGCTAGATTTAAATATTTTTTCACAGTCACACAGCCTTGATGCATGTGTTATATTGTGTGTGCTTTTCTGATTCCATTTATATGAGACTTTCTGTTTGGCAAATCATTCCCACAGAGAACTGAGTATTTTTACTGAGGACTGGCTTGTGGAGAAAAAGAGAAATAAAATATTCTAATCAAATACAGATTAAAAGATTTAGTTTGGAGATGATAAGATATTTATATGCATGCTCTGGTATATTCTGAACATAACACACATTTTCAGAAGATGATAGCATTCAAAAGCAAGGATGGACAACTTGTAGCCCTCTACATGTTGTTGTTAATCTGTTCCCATCATCCCTCAGTATGAAGTATAATGGCTAAAGTGAATCAGAATAACAGTTCAACATAATGTCATTCTATTCTCCTTTGTTTAGACTTCACCTGAATACCATGCCCATTTCTGGGCACCACAATTCAAGAACAATATTGACAAGCTGGAACATATCCAGAGGAGGACAACCAAAATGGTGAGAGGTCTGGAAGCCATCCCCTATGAGAAGCAGCTTAGGGAGGGAGGTATGTTTAGCCTGATGAAAAGAAGGTTAGGAAGTAACATGATAGCCATGTTTAAACATTTGAAGGGATGTAATACTGAAGATGAAGCAAGCTTGTTTTCTAGAGACTAGGACATGGAGCAATGGATTCAAATTACAGGTGAGGATATTTCACCTAAAGACGTCCTCCTGATAGTAAGAGCCATTTGACAGTGCAATATTCTGCCTCAAAGTGTGGTGGAGTCACCTTTTTTGGAGGTTTTTAAACAAAGGCTGGGTGGTCATTTTCTGGGAGTGCTATGAGTAAGTGTTCCTGCATGGCAGGGGGTTGGACTTGACGGTTGTTGCGTTCTCTTCCAACTCTATGATTCTCTATCTGGAGGGTCAGTTTGCCCATCCTGTTTTATGAAGAGCATTACTCGCTTTTGTTACCCTGTGAACTGGGGGTCCCGGGAGGGACACCAAATTGTGCTCGACTAAAGGTGGGGAACATTAGCTCAGAGCACTACTTAGCGTTATGAGAGGCAGGGTAACGTAGCGAGATCTTGAATCTCATATCTATGGGGTCGGGTCGAGTCAAGGAGAACACATAAGTTGAAATAATAAATGATGTTTATTAAATACAAGCAAAACAGTGCATGCGACACACTCATACAAGATAACTAAAGAAAATAAAGGTTGGAGTGGTATAGAGGGATTTTTAGAGGGATTGCTGGTTTGGGTGATACTTCACCTGTCCTGAAGCCCAGAAAAATAGAGAGCGAAGCTGGGGTGCGATGTAGCTCAGCACGTGGAGCTGAGGGGAGGCTCACCAAGCAAAGTGGCAGCAAGGCGGGATGAAACTCGGGAGCGATCTGAGGAAGGTCTCGGAATCAAGGGTTTTTATAAGGAGAATGTGGCTGCAGGCTATGCTGTACTTGGGGGAAAAAAATAGATCTGGAGTTGGAGACAAAGCCTCCGAAAGGTCAGAATCTGAATGACTGAGTTATCGTAGCAGTTCTCAATAGAGTAGCCAGTATGCAAATGCAGAGTGCTTGGGTATTGCATAGTTTACCCATCAAGCTGCCATCGCGGGGCAGAGGCTCTTTTGTAAGTGGCGTGCATACTTAATTAGAGTACTTGCCTGAAGGTCTCCTAAAGCAGTGAGTCAGCTATTTCTGGCCTGCCTGTATTGTAGTTTGAATATTACGGCTATTAACGGCCGAACTTGTTTACGTGTTTGTCCGGTGGCCTCACAAGCACGTGGAAAGGAATAGAGAAGTGCAGCCGAATTGTGATATCAAGGGATATCTTTTAATATCCCCAAAGCTGGGACTAGCCAGGGCAGTAACACTTTGGTGTGTGTGTGTGTGTGTGCGTGCGCACGCGTGTGCTTGGATACACACATATGCATGTATGAATGCACACATATATGCACACTAACATCATTATCTTACATCTGGAGCAGAGGCCTACTGGAGAATGATAGAGCTGAAAGGGACCCCAGGATCCAATCCCCTGCACAACAGGAATCCACTGCCAAATCATTCCTGAGAGGTGGCATCTAGGTTCTGTTTAATAACCTATAACCAAGTTCAAGCAGATAACTGCATACCATCCAACTGTTCTGATCGGGCAGGGACAATCCTGATTTATGCTCTGCCATCCCACTTTTTCTGCTGCTTTTAAAATATTACAGTTTCTCTCTCCTCCTCCCACTTTCTCCATTTCTCCTTAGTTTATTCCAGTTACTGTAAACCAAGTTCAGAACACAAAAGTAGTTTGCACTCAGTTAACTCAGTAGGAAGGGGAAGAAAGGAGAGGCAGAATCTTGCCCTTCCCGATAGGTTCAGCAAAAGCAAACTGCTGCAGCCGCTCTTAGCTTGTATGTTCTTCTTCATTTGTCGCTTTAGCCATCTTGACCACACTCTGATGTTGCTTGACCACACATGTCCCAGTTTTCATCTGTGAAATGTTGGAACGTATGTGACTGCAACATCACAGACCCCCTTTGCCAGGAAGCTACAGAATCTTTTGGCTATACTGTTGTGACATTGTACAGTGCCCACAAAGGACAGACCAAAACAGAGCCGTTCACTGTTAATAAGTAGAACAAGATAATTGCTGGCCATGAATACATTTTTCAGAGTGTAGCCTGCACTGAAAAATGCTGTTCCATCTCTTTTACCTGTCACCTTCAATAGCTTCCCACAAGGCTGGAGATAAGGTAGCCCTCTAAAGGTCATTAGACTGTGAGTTGCAGGAATCCTAACCAGCAAAACTAACACATTTATTGTACTGCATTGGTTTTCCTATATCATGCCTTTAGATCAAAACTGAGACACAAGACAATTTGCAAAATCAAAGGATGGTCCTTGGGAAGTACATATTCTTTATGGTTCTCTACGATTCACAGTTAGCATTTCTTTTACATTGCTGCTAAACTAACTGGCTGAAATCTAGTAATTAAAAAAATGATGTCATTTAAAAGGTTTGAAAGATGAATATCATTCCAAAGAGATCTTCTTTCAATCTTGCCACCCACACAAGCACATTTGACTTGAGTACTTTGCCTCCTACTCCCATCCAATGGAGCTGATCCAGTAAGATATCACAATCAACAGTGTCAAAAATCAGTGAGAGAGAAAAAAAAAATCATCAGTGTAGCACTCTTCCTTGTCTTTCACCTTTCATCCAAAGCAGGTAATTTGTCAATGCAACTAAGGCCAATTCAGTATGGTGCTCTGGCACACACACAAGCACCGTTCCCCCAATTGAGATATTTTCAGTGTGGTAGTAGTTCTCACCAAAGTGTTCCTCTTCAGGAGACTTCCTCCTTAAAGGCAGTAGGCATTCCTTCTGGAACTCACCTAAACAATCCACCTCTGCTAGATTTTACTAGTCAAGATCACAAAGGTCAAGCTTACATGGGGTGAGATGGACCAATTCCACATCTTGTGCACCCTACTAGTTGAGACTAGTAATTGGGTTTTGTCCTATCTGTCCATCTATGGTACCCAATGTTGGCTGCTCTTATTAGCAGTGACTTGTATGGCAATTCAAACTCAACCTCCAAAAAATAAATAAACATCTCTCTCTCTCCCCCTCCCTCCCTCCCTCCCTCCCTCCCCCCCTCTCTCTCTCTCTCATGCACACACACACAGACACCCCAAAAGAGGACAAATGAGGTCCTATAGTGAGGAAGACTGTGATCTGTCTAGCTGCTTAGTCTGCTGTCTAGGAGCCTACTTTTGTTGGGCTACTACAAAGACCTTGTTCACTTGTCTTAGGATTCATTATCTTTAAACTGGTATTGAACTGGAAAGCCATTGAAATGGAGAGCAGTTTCAGACAGAATGTCCTTTGATAACCTTTTAAATGGAAGATATCAAAGTATGAAACATGGCCACCCTAGCAAGACCTCTCCAGAGCAAAGCTTGAGGTAGACAGTGTGCCTATCACTTGCTATCTGACTGAACCCAGGACTGTGCAAAGGAAGACATCTATGAATGAATTGTGGTCCCTTTCTTACCCACAATGCCTTTACAATGACCCACCTAGCAAACAGTATATAGGTAGTGAACTGTCGGTATCTCTATGGCATCTTCATTACGAGTTTTTGTAGGACATCTACCTTACCACTGGTGTGTGTGTGTGTGTGTGTGTTTGGCACGTGAAATATATTTAATCAAAACCCAGAAACCAAGGTACCTTTGGGCTGGCTGGCATATGGAATGCAAATGATTTAAAATTCCAATCCAAATGTGGAAATACACAGTCAGTACTCCTAGCCAATGTCTCCTTTATAAACATGAAGCTGGAACGAAAACAGGGCACAACAGTTGGATTCATGTTGCCAGTACTTTTGCAGAGTTCTAACAGCAATAGAAACAGCAGCAGTCCTATTATGCCTGGAGACAGGTACAAAGCAGCTTTTGTTTAAATATTAGTATTGTACTTGCCACCTATCTGAAAACCTTTTGTTTTTACATCCATTATCTACAGTAATAGATAATTGCACTTTCCTTCTTGCTTCACAAAAAAGTACCACTGATTAGTACATGAAAGCCGGATTCAGCTCACATTGTGTAATCTTGGTAATGATAATAGACATTCTTAAACAATACCTGGGGGATGGGGTTGCCAGCTGGTCAGAGGGTGTGTTGGGCAGGGAATAAGGGGTGAACAGACTAGGTTTCCCTCTGCCTTTAACAGAAGCTTGGTATGCACTCCAAGAACCAGCTTTTAATGGCTTATCACAGCACAGGCAGGCATGATCACCCAGTAAAGCCAGTATCAAAAGCTCGTAACTCTGAGAAGAAAAACAACAACAACAACAACACCAAAAACAATTTGTGTAGATTCATTTGGTTTTAATTTAGAACCATAGCACAATAATTTTGTTCCTTCTTCTATTACCCTGTAAGTGTTATACACACTACTTGCATACATACACACAAGTGCAGGAACAGGAGTGTAAATGCACACATGCTATCTCCCCAGCCCATTCTAACCCAAGCCCATGCCATTAATGTATCATCACAAGATTTTTGTTCTTTTGTAGAAATTTCAAAAATTTCATGTACCACATTTATGATTAAGGCTTCAGTGCCACATATATTTATTACAGACAAACCAAAGACCAAGGTTGCAATTCAATACTTGATTATTATTAGGACTTGCTTCTGAATGAACATGTTACTGGTGCTCTTTTATTAAGCATATATATATATATATATATATATATATATATTAATTAGCTGTAGTGAACTAGGGTCTGCTTCATTCTGATGAATCAGATCTTGCCAACAAATGCTTATGTCAAAATATATGTACTAAAACATATGTGTGGGGTACATATATGCAACATATATGGTTTTTGACATGCTATATGAGGCATTCTTGATTGCTGAAACACACTAAGGACGACTTGTTACCCTGTATTCTGGGGTTCCCGGGAGGGACACCTAAATAACCCTGCAATTACACAAATTGGGGAAATTAGTCAAGAGTTGGCAGAACGAGAGGCAGGACAATGTAGCGGAATCTCGTAACCCAGTGTTTACGGGGTCAGGCCAAGTCAAGAAGCAGACCGGTTTGAAAATAATGAATGATCTTTATTAAAGACAGGCACACAATGTAAGCAACACACGCACACAGACAACTAAGGAAAATAAAGGTGTGAGTAAGATAGTGGGATTTTCAGAGGGATAGTTGATTTGGGTGATAAGAAACCTGTCCTGAAGCCTGGAAGAAGATGGAGAGCGAGGCTGCAGTTCGATGTATCTCAGCACGTGGAGCTGAAGGGAAGCTCGCCAAGCGATGCGGCAGCAAGGCGGTCTGGAACTCGGGAGCGATCCAAGGAAGTGCTCAAAGTCAGGGGTTTTCATAAGGAGAATTGTGACCGCAGGCTAGGTCGGACTTGGGGAAAACAATAGATTTGGAGTTGGAGACAAAGCCTCCGAAAGGTCAGAATTTGAATGATTGAGTTACAGCCAAATTATCAATAAGATAGCCGGTATGCAAACGCGGAGTAGTAGAGCGTTGTGTAGTCAGATCATCAAGCTGCCAGTGCTAGGCAGAGGATCTTTTTGAAAGTAGTGTGCATACCTAATGGAGGTACTTGCCTTGAGGTCTCCTAAAGCGGCGAGTCGGCTGTTTCTGGCCTGCCTGTATTGTCTAGGAATATTACGGCTATGAGCGGCTGAGCCTGTATGCGTGCTTGTCTGGGGGCCTCGCAAGCACGTGGAAGGGATATGTGAAGCCCAATTAGTGATATCAAAAGATATCTTTTTCTATACCCCAAAGCTCGGGCTAGCCAGGGCAGTAACAAACTACTCTATATAATTCAATTAGCAATAAGTCTTGTTAATATAAATGGGATCCCCTTACTCCAGTGCATAGAACTGTGGCAGAGATGCTTTCCAACAATTTAGTAACTGATTAAATATATTTATGTGAACCTTCCACTAAGGAAATCAGAATGGTATACATCTCTGTTCCTTTCTCTCAGACCCCACCCCTTGACTGTTTGTAACAATACCATATTATGTTGACCCAGGAGACTTCATGGCTATGACTGGATTTGAACTCAAGTTCTCCGTGATGCTGTTCCAATATTATTAACTACTTTTATTATTATAAAGAATAATTATAATTTCCATGGATGATCAATGAAGAGCTGATCTTTAAACTTCCATTGCTTGGTTTGACAGCTGAAGTAAACTGAAGTAGAAAACATAGCATAAACACTGAGCAATAGTTTCTATTTAATCAGCTTCTTTCTTTCTTTCCTTCTCACTGTCATGGATAGCTTTGTTCTTCTTCCTTTTTGCTCAAGGCACATAGTGTTCCCAATTCTGCTGAATAATCTTCAGGGAGAAAGAGGTGCCCATGTGAACATGATCCTACCTTGGGGTGGGAGACTGGAATGGATTGCCTTCTTGTCCCTCCAAGCCCTATGTCTCCATAACAATGGAAAAGCACTTGGATTTTCTGACTGATTTAAATTTGGATACAACATTCATCTGGAGCTAGAGAGCTCTGAGCAACATTAAATCTGTCTTTTCTGATAACTTCTGGGAGAGTTGGCCAATTACCTCAGTATTTAATCCTGTTAAAACTGGCACGGCAGGGAAGATGATTCAAATATTGTCTTCTCCACCTTCTAAAATTATTGGATTTGGGATGGCTCATTGGAAAGATCAGTGCTGGTGCAGCTAAGGAACAAGTTCAGTTTCTTTACTAATAGGGCCTTTCTGCCCTACACTGTTACAGTACTGTTATTTCACTTTGAATATTCTGTGGAATTCTGGGGTTCTCATTTACTGAGGCCAAAGAGCTCTCTGGCTGAGAATTCTAAATGGCCCTCAGGATTCCATAAGATGTTGAAAGTGGAATAATAGCACTATCACAGTATAATGCAGAAAGGCCCATAGTGTCTCCATGCTCCCACTACATCCTTCTGTTTGGTACAGCTGTACCATTTCATTCACCACACTGGAAACCTTGACATGTTATGTTCATGGGTTGCAGTTTTCCATTCGAATAATATGAATGTATAAAATGAATATGTGTCAGAAATGCTAGGACCAGATTCACCTTGTAAAAATATTTCAAATTATTTTGCTTGTATCAATAACAATAACAACAACAACAAATCCCTTTCACTAGCCTTTAAGTAAAGTTTGAAGAGCTGCATAACTATATTTCTGCCTCTGCCTGATTTCTTTTAGGTGATAAATGTTCCAGCCATTCAGAACTGCCTTCATGGGAGATGAATGGATCAACTGACATATATGACTACAATGGTAGGAGACATCTGCAACATATCAGTATGATTAATTTCAGCATTCACAGAGTTAAACACCATCAATAAATAAAAGGGATAGAATAATAGATGAAGGAGGAATGGGGAAGGCATTTGGGAAAGTTAATGTTTGTTCACCACTTCCTTGAATAATTTAAGATCAAACCAATGAAAAATACTGTTAAGTGAAGAAGGCAGGGTGATGTGGAAGGATGAGCAGTAAGCAGTAGGCCCTTATTCAGTACGAAGAGCTGGCGTTCACAATTATGGGAAAGAGGAAAGAGCATTTTATTATGAAATGTAGACCTCAGGCACAACAATCCTACACTCCCATCACATGGCACTGGACCACAGATGAGCTGCTGAGATGGTGAAGCATGGTCTGCTGTATCTCAGGTATGTTCAGCTCATGATAGAAGCCCTGAAGGTGTGAGAGGGGCACACACAGCTAGTAAATACCAACTTGATACAAAAAAAACGGCAGGGACAAAGTGTGAAGTTCAACCCTGGGAGGATTTTTTAAATTATTATATTAATTTTTTAATTTTTATTTTTTTTAGTCACAAAGAAGCCAAGCTGGCATTTCCAAATCTGGCACATTTACAGATCATGGACAAATAATGGACCTTTCAGGAATCTGAAAGTTTTTTTTTTAAAGAAAGAGATTGAGAGAGAAAGAATATAATACATAACACTAAGGCCATTTCCACACGGGGTTTTTAAAATGGTGCAGAGCGTCCTCCAGGTAGGACATCTGCACCTGGGAGTGGACTGGGTCAGACCTACTTAACGTAGATCTGCACCCCAGCCCACTCTGGAAAGAACCTAAGTGGTCGTCCAGCGTGCTTTGGAAAGACCGCTAAAAACAGGTCTTTCAAAAGCACGGAGCGCGCCAGTGCGAGCCTGCTCCCTTATGCAGATTCTCAGGCTCACGTTGGTGCGAGCCTGCGATCTGCCGGGGGCAGGCTTTAGGCTGGCGAGCTTCAGCGGTTGGTCGAGACCCTTGACCAACCGGAAGCCGCCATTTTCATCCCCAGAGCAGTGTGGAGCGGCGGACACGCACTGCTCTGGAGCAGCGTGGACCGGACCGGGGAGCCTTAAAGTCCGGTGAATAGCGTCATGGGGTGATTCCCTCGCCCTGTGCGGAAATGGCCTAAGATCACACAGAACAATGCTGGATTGGTATGGAAGTCTCATGAGCACATACGGATAAGTGTTCAGGTAAAATATAGTCACAACAGAGTGCATTTCTCTTGACTGCTAGTTTTCAAAATTTAGGAGAGTTTTTAAAAATTAATTTTCCAACTTCTACTATAAGGCAGAATACTGTAATACAAACACAAGAATGAATGAGACAGCTGGCACTCACAGTAGAGAGCTAGGTTTCTTCTGTTTTGTTAATATGTTGTTAACAGAGAGATCATAACCTATACATATCAGTCATCTCAAGTGATGGTGCGTTTCCAGAAGGAGGAAAGAGTTTCATGGATATGCTATCCATATTATCCAGCACTTATATAATCCGAACACATTTCTACAAAAACAGATTTTTGTTTTTACTCCTCTTACCAATCTGCTTTGATGTGTCAGTCTCTCAGCAAGATCAATTCTCCACAAAGCTGTCCACTTACAACCTGCAGTTCTTTCACAATGTCCCACAATTTCTGGCTGTCATGAGCAAAGTATGTATGAGTTCTTTGTGCAGGATTTGACAATGGACGACATCAAAGATGGACAAAAATGCCAACAGAAGCTATATTGAATAGGATGTTGTATTATCTGACAGATTTCACCAAAGATATCATTCTAAATGCTCTGATCTCAAGAGCTGGTCCATCACATGTGGAACACAGTTCCTGTCACTTCACACCAACACCATGTTCTTTGTTTATATAAAGAAATCAGAATCATAGAATGAACATTATATGATTGGGAGTTCAGTGATCATCTAGTCCAATTCTCAGTTATGCAGGAAATCTACAGTTAAACATCCTTGATGAGCAGTCATCTCTGTTAAAGAATCCACAACCTTCTGCAGCATTCTATTGATGAGCACCCCTTACCATTAAGAAGTTATTCTTATGTTTAATTGGAATCTTCCTTCTTGTATCATGAATCCATTTATTTGTGACCATATTCTCTGGACCAGTGGAAGCAAACGTCAAGAAAGTATTTACTGAGGTTAAGTGCCAAGACTGTGACCATTTCCATACTAGACTGTTATAGGGCTTGGGGTCTTGTCCCTCCCTAAACTGCAAACCCAAGAATTCCATAGGATGTTGAAAGTGGAATAATAGCACTATAACAGTTTAGTGCAGAAACTGCTTGTGTTAAGTTCGACATGGACTTTTTAATCAGTACAGACATTGTACATGAGGGATGTTTAATCCAAACTGGCTTCCATTGTGTCTCTCTGTTGCAGGACTCTGTGATAACAGCACCCAATATCTACTTCTCATATAGACCTCAGACTCTCAGATGTCTATGAAGTTTAATCTGTTAGCAAGCCATAAATAGAAAAAGAGAAGACAATGTCTCCTGAAGCACCTATGTTTGTTTGTGCATATTTAGTAAAGCTGTAGGTACTGGAAATGACATTTTATATAGTTCTCTATTGAAAAGACTGCACAGTACCTGGCTTGCATTCTTGGCACAAATTAAAGAAGTCACAGGATATACATCATAGTTGCGGATTTTTCTGATATCCTGAGAGGAATAAAGCAGAGAATCTCCAGAGGCCATTTTTGCACTTTTGAGGCAGTTAATCCCAAGCATCACACAGCCAAACATTTCACCCAGGCTAATTAAAGCACTTTGAAGATGGAAAATGCTGTATAAATTCCAAGGATTATCACTGGGAAATGGAAATAGATCAGAAACTGAAGAGAACCTAACGTTGCTCATCTTTTGTATTGTATCAAGCCTTTAACATTGACAACAAAGCACTATGTGTGGTTATCTTTGCCCATTGGCTGTTTCTCACTTCTTAAAAAAAGTACTACTATTTGATCTGCAGTAAATGAATCTCAGTGCAGTTCTAAGGGATACAATACAGAAAGGAAGTTGAAAAAGGAGGAAGAGGGGGGGAGGGGGAGGGGGAGGGGGAGGGGGAAGGAAAGAAAGAAAAGATATAAAGAAAAGAAAAGAACGGGGGAAAAGAAACAATAAGTCATTTATATTGCTAACAGCCTAATTGTTATTTGTATTGCTAACAGATTTCAATACACATTGGACTGTGACAAGACTGATGAATGCATCTGCAGGAAATAAATAATATATTCGTTCTACAGGTTCATCTGGAAGGAGCTGTAATTGTTGTCATCATAGATGGACTGTGAGAGACAAGTAAACCTCCCAGCTCAACAGACACACATAGACTCCTTATGCACTAATCTTCTGTATTTGCAATCTGTTATGGCATATTAGAGAAAAAGAATATAGTTTCTTAAAGTGGGAATAAAGCCTGAAGCTACTATGTAAATGTAGACTTGATGTGGGATTTCTATTTCTTTTTTCTTTTAAGGAAAGGAACTTCAAACACATGGAGATTTTTATTTTCATCTTTCTTGGTGCCTTTTTCTCTCATTTGGAGTCAACTTGTTGTGTTACTTTGAATGTTTCAGAGGGCATGAAGTCATCTTCACCATTAATCAAAGTATGCCTCAGTCCAAATATTGACTGTTGACTTGCAGTGTGCCTTGAAAAAAAATCATTAAAGAAAATGTTAGGTATGGGCTTCAAAAATCAAGAATAATCTGGAGCTAGACACAGTCAACAGAAAGATGAGAGGAGGAAGGAGACAGAGATTCAAAAGAGAAGTCAAATGAATTGTTTTGCTTTTAGACATAACATTTAGAAAAATTCCATAATATGCAGATTACAATAAGTCTTTGGCTTGTTATCCCTAATTTAGCAGTGGATAAAGATGCATTTTCAAGCAAAATGTAAGCTCCTTTTTCTGTTCTCTTTTTTTATTTCTCCCACTCAGAACTTTCTTTAGATCTCAACTCTAAATATAGCCCCACTGAATTAAAGGGATTCCCCCTGCCCTGAGATATGTGTAAATGTCTGAAGGGCACCAGATCCCATGTGTCTTGGGAGCTAGGCAGGGTCAGACCTTATTAGAACTTGGGGGACCACCAGGGAATACATAGTGCTGTACACTACATTTGGAGAAAGGCAATGGCAAACGATCTCTTGAGTTGGTTCTTGTGGGTTTTTCGGGCTTTGAGACCGTGTTCTGGTTGTATTTTCTCCTGACGTTTCTCCTGCATCTGTGGCTGGCATCTTCAGAGGAATGGTGAATTGGAAGTGGAGTGGAGAATATATATGCCAATGGACATACACGGTCATACAGTGGACAGAACATGGTCTCAAAGCCCGAAAAACCCACAAGAACCAATGGATTCTGGCCGTGAAAGCCTTCGACTCTACATCTCTTGAGTATTACTTGCTTAACCAGAAGTGTATCTACCATAAACAGTGCCCAGGGCAAGTGTGGAAGTTGTGCCCCTACCTCCAGAGCTGTCTCCTCTCCTCCTCCTCCTCCTCCTCCTCTGCTGCTGCTGCTTCTGGCACTGTTTTTTTGTGTCCCCCTGGCATTGGCGCCCAGGGCACATACTGTACTTGCCCCACCCTAGATATGCCTCTGAAGAAAACCCAATGAAATTCATGAAGTCACCATCAGTCAACTGGCTACTTGATCACATAAATTACTTTACCAGTGATAGGCAGTGCAATCCTAACTCAAAGATGGGTAAGTTGTAGTGGGTTAGGATTAGACATAAGTCTCTTCTTTTGCCAGCTGACCTCAGAGGTCTGCTGACAGAAAAATCCTTGAACAGCACCACTTTGCTTACATCTGCCAGCCAGGAAAACCAAACGGGACAGAGTGAGGTCAGAGTTGTTATGCCAAATTCCTGAAAGTGTAAACACTGGCTAAATACACAGAGATTCAAACACATAATGAAGAAATCTATTTCTCTACAAGATGAGTGGCAGTCATAGATCAACCCACATTTTGACACATGCCTAAGAGTCATGTGAGTTGGCATTAACTGAGTAACAACTTAAACTTTATTTCAAAAGATCAGCTCTTCCTCTTCATACATGAATTCATTTTCAGGTCAGTTCATTACTTCTCTTTTATTAAATCTGATGAATATTTATGTCCCTTAACATTTTCAACTCCACAATATATCCTTTAATATTAAGTAAAATTGCAGATCACATTTACAGATATGAATATTCGTTTAAACAGCTGCCTGTGTTTCTTTCAACAAATTATATTTTCATATTTTTTTACCATTTTTTTAAACATGTTCTACTCTAAAGATTATTACACTTTATCTGATGAGATGAGATATTTCATCAAAACCTTACTGACATTTATTGAGCTGCAAAATATTATTTGCTCTTAGCTGTCAGTCACATTTTTGCCTCCTACATTTAGCACAGTTGCCCCCTCCTTTTTTTTCTTGCAGGTCAACTGTATCATTAAAAGGTGAGCGTCAAACAGAAATTCAACAGATGAAATTTCCCTAAAGTCTCCCTGTATGGGTGCATGTGTATCTCCACACTTAATATATTTATAAATACATACCCACACTTCACTTGATTCATCATTTATTATATTCATATGGGTACTAAAAAAAAGGTTATTCTTCATTCATCCAGAAATTGCACAATACTTAGCTGGACTTGCATGAAGAACGTCACTGCAGAGGAAGGTAAGCTTTTGATGGTCTCCATGGACTGAGACTAGAGTGTTATTTTTGATTGGTGCTAAGCACCAAATCAAGACATGTGATAGAGGCAAAGGAGACAACAAAGACTGTCAGCATTGGTTCACTGCTAAAGCTCAGGGGCATGAGGATACCACCTGTAATTTCAGCATGCACAAGACTCTGGAAGCGTCGACCAGGAAAAGAGGGAAGATGGGTTAGATTCTACGGCTTTTGCAAAGGGCTTAGGCTCTGAATGGGGTGAGGTCATGTGTTGTGAAGATGTCTGTGCATCCTCTTAGATGTAGAACACTTTATACAGTCTAACATTGCTGGTCTTTGTCTTTTCAGTTAGTTCCCAGGTGCAGTTTGGCAAGACAACAGGTGCTGATTTGTGGCTATAGTATGATTTATTGGTCGCTTCTTCTGTTTGAGGAATACACTGGGCCTTCTCCTCATGTTTTAGTTATTCAAACCTAATCATAAAAGGGTGAGGGCAAAGGTATAGTTGGGCTTGTGCTCTGACCCAGCTTTATGCCCTGTTCATGCATTATGTGCAGCTCTTGGGGGCCAGAATGGGGTTGTTGTTTATTTTGTCACATCAATTTTTGGTTCTTATAGGTATCAATTTTGGACAGTTATTGTGAAGGCCTTACAGTGCTTGGACCTCAACAGAGTTAAGATTGGCACCCATTTATTTAGGATTGGAACTGCCTCCACTGCTCCTGGGATGGGCTTCAGCCCACAAGACATCCAGTCTACCACCATTGGAAATCTTCCCCCACAAAGATGTACATGTGCCCTCCCAAATTTTGAGGCTGTTTTGCTCAACTAACCTTGTTCCTGTTTTTTCTGTTGTATTCTAGGTGCTGTGTGGCAAGACAGCAGGTCCTGATTTGTGGCCACAGCATAATTTTTGGATGGTGCACCAGGCCTAAATTTACCATGCTGCCTGTCAGCTGGGGCTGGGTGACATAGCCACTGTGGTATGGTTTAGTAAACAAGGCCTGCAGCTGAGTGGCCAGTTGCCCTTGTGTTTGAGGAGCACTATGGGCCTCCACCTGATGTTTTGGTCATTCACCTTGGTGGTAGTGACCCAGGCTTGCTGATGGGCAAGGCCCTGGAGTGCCCTGAGCATCCACATAATGTTTTGGCCATTCACCTTGGCAGTAATGACCCAGGCTTTCTGATGAGCAAGACCTTGGAGTGCCGCAGGCCTCCACTTGATGTTTTGGTCATTCACCTTGGTGATAGTGACCCAGGCTTGCTGATGGGCAAGGCCCTGGAGTGCCCTGAGCATCCACATAATGTTTTGGCCATTCACCTTGGCAGTAATGACCCGGGCTTTCTGATGAGCAAGACCTTGGAGTGCCGCAGGCCTCCACCTGATGTTTTGGTCATTCACTTTGGCAGTCATGACCCAGGCTTGCTAAAGGGCAAGGTCTTGGAGCACCGTGGGCCTCCACCTGATGTTTTGATCATTCACCTTCGTGGTAATGACACTGTTTTTTTGGTGGGATGGTGAAGATCCCAAACGTATTGACCACACCAGAAGATTGGTGAATAATCAGATTTGGGCCACTTTATTCCTCATCTTGGCAACCTATTTGGGCAGCCAGACCTTTACCAAGCAGGTGAGGTGCACCTGTTTGATCACTGGAATCAGTTGTTCCTGGAAGAATTGAGACGGGAGTGAGAGCCATGTTGTCCAGCCTGGTGGGGGGAAAGGGACTAAGTGGATACTTGCCCCTTTCTGTGGCAGATAATGGGGGATATTAACATATCAGTGATCACCTATTGACATTTGGTGTAGGGTCGGGTTCTGGAATCACCTCTTTAGGGCCCTGTGTCCCAGGGGGTTCGGTGAAGGAGGCTACCCTTGAGGTTAACCTGGGAATAAGAGTCTCACTTTTAGAGCCGTGCAGCTTGGACGGGAGTCTCTGGGTTACCTTCCAAGATGCTGGACTGGGGAGCAACCAAAGCAATTTGGATTGCCCCTGGGGCTGAGGTGTTACCACCCATGGGTAGACTGAGCAGGTTGTCATGTTGTGACCTTGGCATCAGTTGGACCCATATCATGTTGCTCCCCCCCTCTTGTATCTTCCAAGTTAATGCAATTTAAATAATACAGGTCAAAATAAAGTGGCCCTTAGTTAACCTAACTTTGTGTCTGGTCTCTTTATTCCATGATTGAGCATCAATTGGTTGTAACTCTTAACTGATATTGTGATCCTGAAGGCAATATATCTTAATTCTCCAGCTCCTTGAGCTACTCCTGCATATTACAGTCTTTCTTGTAATCACACAAGTACAATGCAATCATCCTGAGAAACGTATGCATGCACATTCTGGAATGTACACAGGACTTCTTAGATGAAAATTGAGAGAACAACAACAATTCCAAGCTGCCATAACTTCACTTGAACCTCTGTTTTTACTGAAGTGAATGAATGGAAAAGCCCTTGTGAGCAAGGAACTGCCTATAGACATTAGAGCCCTCAAATCTTAAATGCATCGCTGAATCAAGCCCTACATATATCATTGGATCAGAATCAATGCTGTATAAGTTGATAAATTGCTTTAACCCATGAAGCAGTATTAATTATTTATTTATTTCCAAAACTTACATACATCTTTTCATTTTAAATATCTCAGAATGGTTCACAGTCGAACAGTGGTTAAACGGATTAAGAGATAAAACAATAAAAACAGCAAAATTTATACAACTAAAAACGAGGAGTAGCTGAGTATAGTGCACTATAGTGGTTTGAGCACTGGACTACAACCCTGGAGACAAGGGTTCAATTCCTTGCTCGTCCACGACAACCCACTGGGTGACCTTGGGCATGCCACATGCTCTCAGCCCCGGAAAACCCCACAATAGGTGCACTGTAGGGTTGCCATAAGTCAGAAATGACTTGAAAGCACACAACAACAACTCCCCAAGTTATCAACTAAGAAAGTGGATGGAGAAATGCCTCGGTAAACAAAAACGTCTTTAGTTAATGTCAGAAACATCCAACACTAAGGTCCCACCTCATTTCAATAAGGAAACCATTCCACATAGTGAGAGCCACAACAGAGAAAGCTGAAACATGAGCCAGTTTTGTCATATAGCAATGTCTCAATTAACAAAGCCTCTGACAAAGAAGATGCTTTTTACAGTCTTTTTACACCTTTTTACATCTTTTCTTCTTGTCCTCTAACTAGTTGGAAGCTTTTCTTAGCAGCACTAGCCTTGAGGGTATCATGGCAGAGAGCTGGAGTAACACAGACT
The DNA here is from genome assembly GCA_030412105.1 of Cyclura pinguis. Classification (NCBI taxonomy): domain Eukaryota; kingdom Metazoa; phylum Chordata; class Lepidosauria; order Squamata; family Iguanidae; genus Cyclura; species Cyclura pinguis. The sequence continues at coordinate 241,152,438 of CM059599.1, read as the reverse complement.
TTCCATTTCAGGTAGTAGCAAAATGACTGCAGTAAACAAGGCAATAAAAAGTGAGCTAGAAAAGACTGGGGTTCTACTCTAGGTGATTATACTTTTGCTGTGCACGCTTGCCTACAACGAGAAAGGTAAGCAACAACTGCTCTAAATCCCTGACTGAATAGGTATGAACCACAAAACAAGGGGGGGAAAAAATAGGCAAGCATTGGTCTGTAATTTTAGGCATCAAAGTGAAAACCATAAGAAAACTGAAGACTGGTGAAAGAAAATGAAATCCCTCTATACATTTCAAACAAGTCTTCACGTGCTCTCTAGACAAATCAAAATGTCTCTCTGCCCACCTTAAGTTATGGAAAGCTTAGCTGACCTGCTCACTCCATGTCAAATATTGTTGGTTTTGGAGGCAAAAAAACTTTGCTGAAACATGTTGAAGTGCTCTTCCTGTTTGTGCTGTAGAAACCTATCCCTATATTTTCCATTTCATTTTTGCCTTTAGTATGAAATTTCCTGTTAAAGAAGCAATGCCCAGGAACACGTCTATTAGGTTTATGCAGACCTATGTTTTACTAGCCATCCCAATATTTTCTCATATAGATGGGTAGGAACAGAATTATGGAATCGCAGAATCTAAGAGTTGAAAGGGAGCACAAGGAATGTACTTATTCACTAAGTTTCTTCTTGAAGGTGTCACTGAGTAAGTTCAGCAGTTTTCTTCCCACTGTAAGAAAGTGCTTGAAAACCATGCAGTTTTCAAAGGCAGTTTTCAGTTTGGGACTTATTCTGCACAAAATATTTCAATGAAGAAATATTAATTCTAGCACAGAAAATGCTATTTTGAATTTTACACAGAATTACAGCATTGAAATATTGTTTTCCACACAGAAAATGCTGTTTCCTATGCAAAAATACTGTTTTGTACACATACACACACACACAAACACACACACACCCCTACATATGAATTTTGCACAGGATAAGTCCCAAACTGATAATATTCTTATCAGTCCGGGACTTTTCTTGTCAGGGTTTCTCAATACTCAAAATACTTTTTTTTTCAACCCTCTTCCAAATACTTTTGATATTATAATATTCTGGAAGCACTCATTTCTCTCATATAGGATGTGATGGTGATCATTGGGTAAACATGCTGCATGGCCAATATCTCAGTCATACCAGCTGTTGTGAAAGCTAATGCAGGAAGAAAGAAAGGGGAAAAAAATTGACACCATTTAAAGTTATTTCAATAAATGTATTTATAATTGTATTGAAAGTTAATCACTAACTTTGCCAAATGAAAGATCTGCATTTACATCTGCATCTCATCCTATTTGGTTCCACTGCAGTGTGCATCTGTGCACCACTGAATTTGTACATATTTTAGAAGTTTTTAAAGTTCAAACTATAGCTATGTGTGAGGCAGATAAATGGATCTTTGTATGCTCACAGATGTGTCGTAGCCCACACCTGTGTAACACATGGCTTACCAAACACATCATCCATCACACTGGCCATGCCTAATGGGGGTTTAATTACTCTCCTGGTTTGCCTGGATCTGCCAAACCAGAGAACTGTCACCCATAGTGCATGGTTAGTGGACTCTGTTTTGTTTAGTAGATCTCAAATCACACTGGCCTGTCACAGAGGATATAACATCTGAACAATGGATTATTAAAACATTTTTTTTTCTTTTCAGCTGAAACACATGAGTTAACTCCTATGTCTAAAATAAAGAATTTTCTACTTCTGCATTTTGATTTCTCAACCTTCAGTGATTCACATACATAAATATTGGGACTACGGTTGTAAATCCTCAACTATTTCATCCTTGCATGCAAGGACAAGCAATTCATTTTCTCACAACTGCAGAAGAAAACAAATACCACTTCATAGTATTCTCTCCGTATTTAAATGTCCCAAAGGGTCTCATTGGATATATTCTGTGGAGAAATACACATGCTACAATATTCAGAGTGGCACAGTATTCAAAGAGAAAAATATGTGTTACAGGCCCTTTTTGCATGGCATTTGCGATGCGAAAGGGCCCCTTGAGTGTTGCATGAATGTGAGGAGCAGTCCACACGACACACTCACAATCGCGTGTTGCTCCAGGGCCTGGCAGGAGCCACTCACGCACTTTTTCATTTTTGGCTTTAAGCTGAAAATGGTGCGTGATCACACATCGCTTTGGGGCCCCGCATGCACTTGCCGTGTGTGTGGAGCTCCGGAGCTGTGGCGCTTGCGCTTCCTGCCCCAGCACAGCCTGGGAAACTCCCAGGCTGCACTGCAGAAGGAAAAGGCAGGGCTCTTGCACGAGCAGCCGGCAGCTGCAGAGCTGATGTAATGGGGATGTGACAGCCTCTTGCTGGAGGCTGCTCGTGTGATCCTTGCACCTCAGCGCTGAGAAAAGGTGAGTTGCAGAAAGGGTCATAGTATTAAAAGTGGTGTGATCAGTTTTAATATTGTATGTTTTTAATTATGTTTTAAATGTATTTTACACTTTTTTAAAAATACGCATTTTAATAGAAAAATGTTTAATCATTGCTTTTAACTTTTGTGAACTACATTTTTAGTTGAACTTTTATTCTAAATTTTGTGAATTGCCCTGCGTCTTCTGGCAGGAGAAAGGCAGGGTATAAATGGAATAAATAAATAAATAAACACATATTCTTCTGTAAAAATGGTTTTATGTGCAGGAAAGCTGTGTTCTGCACAGACAATGGGGGTCATATTTATCTCAGGAGAATAATTTATGTACAACTCTTTGGAATTTTGCATACCAAGAGAAAAAATTACATTTGTCTATTATTCTTCCAGACAGGTGCTCCCAATTGTTAGAAAAACAATTTTTCAACCTGGGAATGAATAACTGTGAATATTCTTTCTATCTCTAATTAGGGAAAATTGTGCAGTGTAGGGTAGAAATGCCATTTCTAAACCACAATTCTTCTGGTTCTGCAAATGTTCTGCAGGTGTTCTGGGCTTGGTGACCAAAAAGTGGTAAGAGAGGTCTAGAATGGGTCCTTACATATGGAATGGCACACAGTATGCCATAACCTCCTGTTATTTCAAGAACCAGCCTGCCAATTTCCAAGACCCAAATCCTGGGTCTGGCAAAGACACTTGTTTCTTGAGCAAGAGAATATTGCTAGAAGCAGGAAAACTGCTTGTAGAAGCTTTCTGGATCAGCAATATCAAATTATGTTAGCATAAACACTGCTTATCAAGCACAAATGAGATCAGAAAGAGAGTAGTGGCCCATTATTGCTCAGGTAAAAAAAAAAAAAGAATTACCACCACACCAAATTTCCCTTAGAATTGGTGAGAAGTTAACCCCTGAATTCATCTCCAAAGTAACCATGGCAAAGTAATAAATAATGATTGGACTATGTTTGCTTTCAAGCTGAAGGCACATAAAGCACTGTACCTTCCTCACTCAAAGACACCACAGGAGGGAATGCCTTTGAGGGATCTGGAGAATGAAATTTGGCTCGGAACCCAAATGTCCTCCCCACATTCCCACTTCAGAACTCAAAGCAGCCTGAGTACTTCTTTTCCACCTACAACCACAATTAGATTGCCATGGGCAAGGGATAATTTTTTCCCCCTAAAAAACACTTCAAAGTAGGAAGTGAGGCCAAGCATCAGCTACGAGTATTCATTAGCTCCCTTTTCATTACTATGTAGGCAAGAGCCATGCAATCCAGCCATGCAATCCATAGTCTCACTGATTTTTAATTTTTATAGTAACTATTTATCAGCTACAAAACCTGTTAAGGATACTGTGTACATGCAGAAACTGAGATCCTAATGTGTCAAAACACAGTGTATCTGAACGGGGTTTCCGATAAATTTAGCTAAGCATCTTTTCAGTGCCACTTGTAACAGATACAATGGCTGCCATCCAGAAGATGGTATCATTTTTTTTAAATGGATCATCAAGCATAGTGATCCTGTTATACTGAGAAGAAGAATTTTCCTCTAAATAGAAGTTTTTAATTTTGTGAGTGAACTTCTTTGCTAGTAAATTGATCTTCAGTTTTTAATTACATTTAATGAACTGCATCAAATAGAAGATTAACAGACGTTTCTAGATATATCCATCAGTCATTGTATAGTTGACTTTCATCCTTCAGAGAAGTTAAAGTGTGTGGTGGTATCTCAGATCCATTGGTTTCTGGATGAGATGAATTTAGTGTAGATAGGTGGACTAGTGTAGAGGAGGAAGAGGACGAGGAGGAGGGGAAAAGAGGAGTAAGGAGGAGAGATGGTGTTAGCTTTATTCTCAGGCATTTTAACTTTGCTAATCCTATTGACCTCAATAAATCCCCCAGGCCTCTGTGCTTCTTCTGTTCTCTTCCTTCCCTTCCAGTATACAGATGTTTTCCCAGAACAGGTACAACAATGAGAATTGCAGGGGGGGGAGGGTAGGAGAAGGAGAACGGGAGTTATACAAGATCTGCAGGACTTGTTGGAGCCAACAGGATTCTTCAAATTAAAATACTAATAATGAAGCTAACGTCTATTCTCCTGCCCCTTTGTATCTACTCTAGCCCATCTTTGTTGAAGTACCCCCATAAACTAGTGCACTGAAAACTGTAGTATCTGGATGTTAACCCCCACACCGTGTTAACTCCAAAATAGCCCCAATCCAAAATAACCTCTATTCTTCTTCCTCACCAGTCCACACCATACTGAGGCTTCCAACATCAGTGTTCTGAAAACTCTAACAATGGACGTTATTGTTAACTCTAATCCATGCTAAACCAAGTATTTGGAGTGTTATCCCCCACTTTTCCTTCCTTAATCTTCTCCCACCTCCACCACCATTAAAAAAAATAAAAGAAAAAGAGCAAAAGCAAGATTGGGGAGGCTGGGGGGTGGTCATCAAAAGACCAGAAAAGGGAGAAGGGAAGGGAAGCATGAGCATGTCCACAGACAGACAGGCAGGCAGAGGAACTGAAGGGTGGTTCATCCTCACTCATTTTTCTCTTCCCTTTAGTCTGACTGTTCTTGCCAAGACTAGCCTATCTGCTATAGTCCTGCAGTCATAGCTGCAAAAAAGCTTCCAACAAATATCCATTGCTTTTGCCAAACAATGGGAAAAACAACTGTCCCTTGAAGGAAGGAAGAAAGCCAAGGGGGAGGGGGAAAAAAAAGAATCACCTCCAGATCTAGCTCATTTCCCCCTCTCTGTTCAGCAGTTCTGGCATGCCTCTTAGTAGTTTCATCTTTTCAACCAGTCCTAGCCATCGACCATTCTTCTTTGGAGCTTCCCCAACTCCAAATTCTTCTGGGGCCAAGTAGCCTGAGATGGAACTGCTGCTGCCACTGGCTGCTTCCACATTCCATGTAGGCTGCAAATCAGAGTGTGCCTATAAAAAAAGGATGGGGAAGCCGTGACCATTGTCAGGGTCCCTGGTGTGCACCAGCAACAAACTTTTTATTGGAGCAAAGTCACTGCAGGATTGACTGTGACACTGAAGCTTGCTGCTGCCTCCCTCTCTTGTGGATGAATGGCAAGAAGGGAGATGCTGCTAGAAAGGCAGCTGCTTTGTTGTCAGCATCATAGCTCTCCTCAGCTCAGGACTAGTTCCATGCAGAGTGAGGAACTGCCACGGTAGCACTGTGGCACTGAGACAAGGGGTGTGTGTAAACAGCAGCAGCCCTTCTAGCAACAGTGCCCTGGCCAGTCTTGCTTCCCCTGGCACTCCCAGGAGGAGAAGGAAGAAGTCTGACAGCAGCAAAAGCAGCTTCCATCCTGAGAGTCATTGAAGTATAGCAGCAGCAACATCTTGCTCAGGATTAAGTTGCTGAATGAATGGAATGGATCTAGGTGAAAAAGTGGAAGGGAGAAGTACCCCATGGTGACCCTGGGTACACACTTTGGGAAATGCTGAACTAAATCCAAGGAAAGCATTCTGGTTCTAAATCAGTTTCTAAATCAGCTTTGGAGAAAGATGAGCAACTTGACGCTTAATCCAGGCATAAGAAAAGTGCTTCTGGTTTAGTGTGTTGCATATCAGGAATAAGATTTCTCATGTGCTGGAGAAGGTCACAATCCCCTTGAAGATTAATCTCTGTAGTTCTGGTGCATCCTGGATGAGGGAGAAGCCTTCCTTGGTGGCCTGCTTCCAGGGTCTGGATGGATTCCTCCCTTGTTCTTCTGACAGTAGGAAAGACCATTTTATTCAGAGAGGCTTTTGACATTTAAATTGAGTTATTGTTGAAGAAGACTGTTGATGTTCTTGTTATATTGATGTACTAGTCATTGGGTGGGGGGTTATGTCTTCAGTGTATTTTGTTAGTATACATTTTATGTTAATTTTACTATTTTTTTTAAATCATTTTATTCAAATTCACATTTAAAAAAACAAACAATTGTGACTGTAGTTTACATGAATTATCTTTGATCTTCCACACTGATCTAGATTTCGTTTTCTATATCTCTTAAGATGTTTGTATTAATGTACCACATTATATTGATAATACTACACATTAGTTCTTGCATTGTCATCACTACATTCCAGCTTCATGATATATATCCAATTGCCCCCTCATTGATTATCATAATCATGAATCACTCATTTTCATCTGTCAGTACCCGGCAATTACCCAGTACCATTTGCCATTCTTTTAAGATCTCATTGTCTGATTTCCCTTTTAATAATTTTACTATTTTTAGTTACCTTCTTTGCCAACTTTTGTCAGAGGACAGAGGATATAAATTTAAGAAATAAATAAATAGTAGCTATATCCAGCCTTTCTCTCAAAACTGGGACTTGGGGCAGCAAATACAATTTAATGAAACAAATATGATTAAAACATAGAACAAGTTTAAGTATAAGCAATTAAAACACAATTTAAAATGCATCAGCTAAAGTTGTCAGCAGCTGAGATAAGTTGCCCTTGAAGAAAAAAGGTCTCTCCTCTCACTTGAAAGACAACGAGGAATGGATGCAAGTATATGTGGAAGTTGGTAGAATTGCAGGTGTGATTTTCTTTCTGAAACATTAATGTGTGATGCTTCTACACATCCTCTTGTGATAGAATGTTTTCTTCCCCTAAGTTTTGTTCCATGTGATTTCCCCAAAGAAATGAACAATCAAAAGGGTTTAACACACAGTTCACTTGGGAGTATAAAACCTACTTTACTACAAACACAAACCACAGTAAAACAATACACAGGTCTAATAAAACTGAAGAAAACTAAAAATTTTACCAAGACTTGAAAATTACTTTCCATGATTTTGGTGAGAAATATGACAAATATAATTACATCTTAATGTGATTCTAATTCAGTGGCATAAACAAAGCAACTTAAAATTCAGTGTGAGATAAGTATTAAAAAATTCATATTAATGTTTTGTTAGAGATAATTTTGAGCCTTAAAAATATGTTAAGTTACGTGACAGAAAAAAAGATTGACATATGTATGGTCAATGCAATATATAATTGTTTTTTTTTTAACTAAAGAACTTTTAATTTTAAAGAATTCAGCATACAGACTAATCAATTGTTAAACAGGCAGTTTTCAAGTGTTTTAACACAAAAAAGCACTTTATGTGAAGGATAGATGCAATTTGGCTTCTGTATTTCAAGATCTTTAACATCCAGCTACTTATCAATACAAATAAGGAAATGCAAATTGCATTTCTTCAAAGAAATGTCAAAAATCTGAAATATGTGGCACAACAATGAAATTCTTGCAGCATGCTAGTGCAGTCAGATTGTAATTTCACCTAGGCAGCATCTTATACAGGAAGAAGTATATAATCGGTGCCAAAACAGAATTGTACTTATGCAAAATTCAGCTATGACAAAATTGAATCAACTGTGACTTTCACAGAATGATCAAAGAGAACGGCATTCTTCTACATCATAATGATTTCAGTTTAGATATCAATGAAGAACACAACAGTTTACATATAATTCATTCAAGAGTGTGTGTATTTAAATTAAAATCATTATTCTGCATTCAATCACTTATGGGGAGGAAAGGAGAGAAAGGAACTTGGAATATGATCAGCATTCAGAGAATCAATTTTCTACCTTTTGGGCATTGGAGACACCTTTTGCTTTATAGTTGTTTGGCATCAGGATTAAAGCAACGACTTGAAAGACTGTTAGGCTGCAGAACTTGTGGCATGCAAAATGATATACCTGCTAATTAAATTTGTTCAAGTATTTTACTCTTTTGATTACTTAATCATATAAAGCATCTTCCTCCAACCAGATGCCTTTCAGTCATTTTACACTGTTACTTCCATCATCCCTCACTACTGTTGACTTTGGCTGCATATCATGGAGGTGTACTCATAACATGTAGACTTTGTCAGACTGATAAAACTGGCATTCAGTTCTCAACTTTTTGCCTCTTGAAAGTATCTAGCACCCTGTCGAAACATATTTTACATGAAAGACTGTTATTTGGAAAGTGTTAACCTAAAGAACGGTTATGTCTACTAACTACTCTTATGTTGAAATATATGTCCACACATTACTGCTTGCTCTATACCATAATATGAGATTGAAATGTGCATCATAGAAGACTAATAAGCAATTGGCTGTGTTATTTACTGAACTTTGATGATCTACTGTAAAATAACAAGAACAACATAGAAAATTGGGTTAAACAAGGACTACTTTTGTTACCATGCCATACAACCCACTCCATTGTACAGTCTAATTGGCAAGAAATATCGTTTCATTGGTGATTTCATTTCCATTAAAAAAATAACTCACTTATGGTTGGAAGGCCTGTGGACAAGGACACTCGTTGGAAGCTGAATGCTAAGGCAGAAGACCTCAACACAGCCAGGTCGTAAATTTAAAAGGATTAGTCGGAAAGCCCTGACACTGATGTGCTTGCAATAATCCCTTCAACAACCCAACCTTCAAGCACAATAGCAAATACCAGTAAACTGCCTCAATGGAGCAATTGATGGTCATCAACCTGTAACCTCTGCCTGCAAAAACTGTCCTTTGTTCCCTCACCTGCCTAAACTTTATGAGACTATCATTATTCCCATTTGTGTTTTGACACCTGAAGTTAAGACCATTAGCCTGTTCCAGACCCCTTTTGTTTGTCCTGCCAGAGAGCAATTAACACATTCCCCTTCATGGTGGGAAACAGGGTACTTAACCACTATCTCCAAGTCCGACAACTCATAGTACCTGGGACACATGTAGGCTGTCATTCTGTCTGTTGGCTTTCTCGGTCTTGTGCCCTGTACTACCCTCAAACTCTTGCTTGAGCCATCTCTTTTTGAACTTCTGCTTCTGGAATGGTAATTATCACCCACTTCATCCCAAAATCTCTCACTATCCAACCTTTCTCTCCTTTACCTTCACTAGCCTTGTATTGTTTGTGAGAGAGCTTGATTGCTTGCACATGTTTGTAAATTTCCCCAATATAAACATTCTTTTGACTCTCAGCCTTCCCTTGGGTGAAACAGCTAAGTCCTAAGGGCAATCCAAATGCTATTGATTGTTCCCTGGTCTGGCATTATTGAAAGGTAATATAGAGACTGAAACTGTAGGGCTGTACAAGTCAGCCTGAATCCAAGGTTAGCCTTAAGGGTAGCCTCCATCCCTATCCACATGAGTGAGGAAGTTCCAGAGCCCTACCATATACAAAAAGGATGCCAAATGATGATCACTGAAGTCGTATGTCATATACATATAGTATGGGATCGGGGGGGGGGGACAGTAAAAGAGAGAAAAATTCCTATTCAGCCCTGAAGTGACTAGACAAATTTACACTGCTCTGAGAGCAGGAGAGTAGCCTTGTGCTGAAACGATCAAAGAGAGCACATGAAGGGACAACTAGGCTTAAACAGTCTCTCGTCTCACCCATGTCACGTGCTGTGACCCAGCACCAAGTGCTAGTTACCCATCACACTGGTCTGTATCATGGAGACCATCAATTATCTCCCTTCCCTCAGTGTCATTTTCTGCACAGGTCCAGGTAAGCATTATATAAAGCCTCTAAAAAACAGTGAATCCTATATTGAGACATATTGTAAATATTGGCTATCATTCATATAGACAATAATTCCATTTCATCTTGATATGGAAATGTGTGCATGTTTATTTGTTTATAAACACACATGCATACACACATGCAAACATACAAAGATAAGATAAGCTATTGTATCATACATAACCTATGAAGAGGGACTGGGTAATCCATACATATATCCTACAAGAGGGCAGTGGAAACCATATGGCCATCCAGATACTGTTGGATTGCAATTCCCATCAGCCCCAACCAGCATAGCCAATCATGAGGAATGCTGGAGTTGGAGTTCAACAAAATGTGGAGGCCTGCATGGTTCCCATAATTGCTGTAAGGGAAAACAAGGAATGTGGCACCAGGAAGTACATGTTCTGGGCAACCTTTGACATTTTGGACATTTTAGTCTACAGTTCTCACAATCCCTTTCCACAGTTCTCACAATCCCTTTCCATTGTGGGTTGGGGCTTCTGGGAATTGAAGTCCAAAATTCCTGGACTCACCATCCCTGATTTAGCAGAATTTTGTCTATCCATCCAAGGGTAGGCTTTGATTATGACTGTCTTTTTTAAATGGGCTAGTTCCTGAAGTGTGATGATAGTGTTAAATTGAACAGTCAATCCATTACTTGGCAATCATTCTTTCTGGACAACCTACAATTTAGTTTCCATTAAGAGTGACTTGTCAACCTGCCTAGAAATGGACTGAAACAGTGCTGAAAATTTGTTGTGGCTTCCCATTCTTGATTTTGCACAAATCTGAAACGTAAGGCTCAAAGGCTTCTCTGCCCCTTGTTACCCACGTATTTTAAGCTGACATATCTGTATATGAAAATGAGCTGTTTACTGCCCCTCCTTGGAGAAGTCACAAAAATTCATTTTGTGCCAGAATGAGCACAACAGTGCCAGAAACAGCAACAAGCTGTCACATAATAAGAAAATGATTTCAGCATTTAGAGTCAAAACTGAATCTTCCAACAGTGACTGAAGAGAAAGAGGGAAAATTAAAGTTTGTGCTGGTTTTAAGAACGTGTAATGCTTTTCAAGCCATTATCTCTTAGAGAAAGTACAAGAAAACAGATGAAGGATAAAAATGAGAAAAACTGAAATCATATTAATACAAAGGAAAGCATCTAGGGGAAATGGTACAAAACTGAAAATGAGAGGAAGAAAAGGAACTGACAGATTGAGAAGGGATGAGTATTTGGAAAAGGGTAGCTTACAATGGGGTGGTCCAACTGAAGTTATACAAAATATCTTTCATTCATGTCTAGACTTTTGCAGCTGGAGATCATAGGTTTTACACAAGGGATTACTTAGTCATTTGTAGCCAGAAGTTATTGGCCTTGTATTCAAGAAATATGATCTTCAGCTGCAAATTAAAATAATGGGTCAGCCAGCTGGGGAATCCCCACACACTTCTTGGTTCTGTAGAGCATCAGTTGCAACCAGAGAATATAGAAGTTGAGCCACAGCAAGGATGTGGGGCAACGGATAGCTAAATCTTTTTTTTTTAATCAAAAAAAAAAAAACACTTCAATGATTTTGAACCTGATTTATTTTCAGGGAAAGTAGGATAGACCAGGTGCATCCTATTGTGCAACTAGCAATTTCTCATCTTATTCCTTGAGTTTGAAATTGTTGAAAAAAGAAAACAGCAATTTCTCCACCTACTCACTTCAGGATGGAATGAAGAGATCTAGTTGACAACTATTCCTTTTTCATGCACAATTGATCTCCTCTAAGGATGATCAAGATTGTTGTAACACTCATTTTCTTTGACAAAGTTCCCCATGACATTCTTGCAAAGAAGCTAGTAAAATGCGGGCTGGACAGGGCTACTGTCAGGTGGATCTGTAACTGGTTGACTGACTGTTCCCAAAGGGTGCTCACCAATGGCTGCTTTTCATCCTGGAGAGAAGTGACTAGCGGGGTGCCACAAGGTTCTGTCCTGGGCCCAGTGCTGTTCAATATCTTCATCAACGACTTGGATGAAGGAATAGAGGGTATGCTCATCAAACTTGCAGATGACACCAAATTGGGAGGAGTTGCTAATACGCCAGAGGACAGGATCAAAATTCAAGATGACCTGGACAGATTGGAGAGTTGAGCCAAGGCTAACAAAATGAAATTCAACAGAGAGAAGTGTAAGGTCCTACATTTAGGTAGAAAAAATGGAATACAGAAATATAGGATGGGGGACACACGGCTGGATAGCAATACTTGTGAAGGGGATCTAGGAGTCTTAATAGACCACAAGCTGAACATGAGTGAGTCAGAAGTGTGATGTGGCAGCCAAGAAAGCCAATGCAATTCTCGGCTGCATCAATAGGAGTATGGTGTCTCGATCGAAGGAGGTACTGGTACCACTCTACTCTGCTTTGGTTAGACCTCATCTTGAATACTGTGTCCAGTTCTGGGCACCCCAATTCAAGAAGGACATGATCAAGCTGGAGCAGGTCCAGAGGAGGGTGACCAAAATGGTGAGGGGTCTGGAAGCCATGCCCTGTGAAGAGCTGGGTATGTTTAGTCTGCAGAAGAGAAGGTTAAGAGGGGACATGATAGCTGTGTTTAAATATTTGAAGGGATGCGATGTAGAGGAGGGAGAGGGCTTGTTTTCTGCCGCTCCAGAGACCAGGACAAGGAGCAATGGATTCAAGCTGCAGGAAAGGAGATTCCACCTGAACCTCAGGAAGAACTTCCTGACAGTCAGGGCTGTCTGGCAGTGGAAAATGCTGCCTCGGAGTGTGGTGGAGTCTCCTTCTTTGGAGGTTTTTAAGCAAAGGCTGGATGACCATCTGTCGGGAGTGCTTTGAGGGTGTTCCTGCATGGCAGGGGGTTGGACTGGATGGCCCGTGTGGTCTCTTCCAACTCTACATTTCTATGAGTCTATGATTCTACTTCTAACGAAGAGTATAAATTATTTCACTCTTGTGTCTATTTGATTCACATGGGACACTGAAGATACAATGAATGGGACAACCCAGCTTTGTATGAATAAGGTCACAGTTGTCATACCCTAGAAGTTAAACAAGGAAACAAATCCTAAAGCAGGTTGTGACTTCCACGGATTTTGCAGTCAAGTTTTCAATATGTAATATTATCAAGTCAAATAATAATATGCAGTAAATACTAGCAGTGTATTATAGTATGCTACAAAATTCTATTCTATTAACAAATAATAACATACAGCAAATGTGTTGAACTTTTTTTGCCCAAGAGTTGGACTGGTTTGTGTAAACACATGAGGGCTACATACTTTCTTATCAAGATACCTGATCTCATCAAGAACTGAAACTATCTTCACTAAATTCAGCAAATTCAGCAATTTCAACAAATGCAGAGCTTCCTTGGCAACACTAAAAGGTCAGGAGTGGAGGAGATGGAGCTATAGCATACTTTTTCAGATCCTTCAATGCTTAAAAAAAGAAAAAAATGCTTGCATGAACATTATAACTTAATAGTCAGGCAGCTTGACTTCGGTGGAATGACTTCAGATTTCTAGTCAACAGATGACCTTTAGACTTGGTTCAGGAACCTTGAGTTTGACTGCAACTCAGAGTGAGATGAGTATTTGAATAAACTTTAGTGATAATACATCGAAATAGCACAATTATTTTGAGGAGTTAAGTGAACCTAATTCACTGTTTTGATTGAAACTGGTTTTTTTTCTTCTTGAAATTACTTTGAGTTTTCAGGTACACAGGATGAATATTTAGGAGACAAATTTTTCAGTTGATTCATCAGACAACACTGTTTCAACAGATACAACACTAACACTTCGGTCAGTCAATGTAGCAGGCACAAAACTAAGTAACACAAGACAGTGAAGTTACATTTCCATAGACATTTCATAACATTTATATTTAATAAATGTTTTACTACCTACCTACAAAAGAAAGAGCACTATCCCGTGACAATGATCTGCCCCTGTGATTTACCTATATTAACTCTTTTCCCCCCTTCACAATAAATTATCATTTGATAGCAGAAAGCTCTTTTTGTCTTATATCTTTATAGTTCTTACCTTAAATGCTAAGGCCTAAAGAGAGAAATATAGGGCATATAAGCTTAAAAGAATCTATTTACTACTTTAACATTTCTCAAGTCATACATTAACATTTAGCAAGTCATAAAGAATTTACATCTCTAAGTGATTTGTGTGCAGTAGAGGTTAGTGATTCACATATCATCCTGAGCAGGGGAGCAGCATTTATAAAATGAATGCCCTCCACATTCAGTCATCCATAGGATAGTCAAGTAACACTGCCCAGTTACTGAAACAGGTATTACCACAATGTCTTGGAAGCCAGGGAGAAGATTCAATTTAATTTAAACTGTTCCACCATTTTATTGATATAGCACATGATTTATGAAAAGAGTTAGTAATGGTTAAACCAGTGACCAAATCTCACTTAGGTCAGAAACTTCCTCTTTTCCTGTGTTAACAATATTCTGTTCCAAACTTTGTGTCCTCTCCTTTCAGTGCTACGTACAGCAGCAGCATGCAGATTCTCTCACCAGGGGTCAAAATAAGTAATGGCATCAGATCACTCAATCTCATCTAAGTTGCATGCCTTGCTAGGGATTTCAAAGGGACACAGTTCTTTTTTACCTGCAGCCTGCAAAATCATGGATTATTGAAGCCTGCTTAACTGCATCCATCTATTCACACATCCTACCTACTTCATAACATGTGCTAAGGGCATCTTCTCATTTTCAGAGGGATTTTTAAAGGTGACTTCTATTCTACCCCCTTTCTTCCGGCCTCAAGTATTCTATTTTGCTTTGGTGAGACTTCGTCTGAAATACTGTGTCTAGTTCTGGGCACCTCATTTCAAGAAGGATATTGACAAGCTGGAATATGTCCAGAGGAGGGCGACCAAAATGGTGAAAGTTCTGGATGCCATGCCCTATGAAGAGAGGCTTAGGGAGCTGGGTATGTTCAGCCTGATGAAAAGAAAGTTAAGAGGGGACATGATAGCCATGTTTAAATATTTGAAAGGTCATCATGTTGAAGACAGAGTAAGCTTGTTTTCTGCTGCTCCAGAGACTAGGACACAGAGCAATGGATTCAAACTACAGGAAAAGAGATTCCATCTAAACCTCAGGAAGAACTTCCTGATGGTCAGAGCTGTCCGGCCGTGGAATATGCTGCCTCAGAGTGTGATAGAGTCTCCTTCTTTGGAGGTTTTTAAACAGAGGCTGGATGGCCATCTGTTGGGAGTGCTTTGATGTGTGTTCCTGCATGGCAGGAGGTTGGATTGGATAGCCCCTGGGGTCTCTTCCAACTCTATGATTCTATGATTCTACAAGTACATGGGTACTATCCTAACTTGAGGACAATTACTATCTCTCCACTAGCGATGTAATTCTTCACTAAAGTCCTCCAAAACTGAACAGTTTTCAAAGACTATTTGCAATTGGGGACTTACTGTATGCAAAATTCACACATGGCTGTTTTGCACAGAAAACAGCATCTTCTGCTTAGGAAACAGACTTTTCTGGGCCTAAAACAATATATGTGCACAGAAATGTTGTTTTCATTATAGGAAAGCCTATATCCTGTTCAGAAAATGTGCATCAAACAAACAAACAAACAAAACAGAATAAGTCCCAAATTGTGAATATTCCTGTTAACCAAGGATTTTTCTTACCAGAGTTTCTCAAAATTTGAGAAACGTGTTTTTCAATGTTTTTAACATATTTTTCAATATTCTTTAAATCTCCACTCTCCACCTGAGTGTTTATTGGACAACTGTAACCTTTGGAGGACAGACAGATTGTTAGAGCAATTCCCTAACAATAACAACATTCAGGAAGGAGAGAAAATTCATAATTGGCCTCCAGAATGGTTGAAGACGGAAACCAGCTCACCATGCTACCATTTGAAATATTCTAGTCAGATCTCTGTTGGTCATCTAAGGTGTTACCAATACAGGTTGTATGGTGTAGTGAAGCTGTCCCAAAAAACACAGGTTGTTGTGCAATGAAGCTGCCCACTCAAGGCTGGCATATGTATTGTGCAATGAGTAAACAAGAAGTGTTGCCACTGGTTGCATAACTGGTTGTGCAGTTTTGCAATACAGTACAACTCTGTCATCATGTAATTTGTGTAGTGTAAACACGGTATAGTACAGTTGTGCTTCACACAAGCTGAATAAAATGCTTGGCTTCTGTTTACCTGACCCATAGAACCACAAAGTCAACAGAAGTGGTCACTACTTCCTATTTATTTCCATCCCAACAGGGATAGAAAAAGAGAATGGAAGATGTTGGGATGGAGGAAAAGCTTCTGGCATACAATTTGTGCTTGCATGGATAATCTTGCTGTAGAAATTCTGTTACCATGCCTTACACCCCTATCACATGGTATAGTTGGATTAGCAAGAAATATCATTTTTCATATAAAAACCATGCTTATGGGTGACAGGCATGTGGGAAAGGACTGTGGCTGCAAGCCATGTGCTAGGGTGGATGGCCAGGTCATAAATTCAGGGGGATTAGCTGGAGAGCTTGACTTGATGTGTTTGAGATTATCCTCTCAACTACTCAGACTTAGAGAACAATAGTAATCAAGATGATCAACATCCTGTAACCTCTCCTCATAGAAATTCACCTTTGTCCCCTCACCAGGTCCAGACCTTAAGAAACTATCACAACCTCCACTAATGCTTTGCCACCTGAAGTTAAGACCATTAGTCCATCCTGGAACCCATTTGTTTGCTCTGCCAGAGAGTAATTAGCACATTCCCCTTCAGGGTGATTAACAAGTACTTAAACCCTGGCTTCAAGCCTGACAACTCATTGGATGTGGTACCTTGGGTGCATGTTAGCGTGTTACACTGTGTGAGGGCCACCAGATTCCTGTTTGTTGTACTACACTTGGACCCCCAACCTGAGCCACTCTTCTCCGACTTCCTTCTGCGTCTGGAATGATAATTATCACCCACTTTAACCCACAATCTCCTGCTATCCAACCTTTCTCTCCTTTCCCTTCACTAGCCTTGTATGGTTCATGAGAGTGCTTGATTTCTTGTGTGTATCTGTGAATCCCCTAATAAAACATTGTTTAGACTCTCAACTGGCGTCTTGCATGTGAAAAGCTCTCATATTCATCCCCCTCTCACAGGACTCCTTTTAAGCTATAATACCCACCCTTTAAAGGAGACACTGGCACTGTTGGTGGACCTCAGTGTCACCCAGCTTTTGGGGTAACAATTAGATGCAGCTAGTGCTTTTGTGTCTCTGCATAGAAAACAGAATAGAAGAGAGATTTCCTTTTCGGATATTTCACCAGACACACAAAACTCATCTGTGCAAGTCACTCATTAGTTGCTGCTGCCGCTGTTTGCCACATCTATATAAATTTTGAAGCTTAAAATATGCCAAATAATCTGGCTAAACTGCAAAAGGATCTTGTGCTGATACCCAGGGCTTCAGACTTTCACATATCAACATAAATCTATCTTATTTGGTAATGCTGCAATAATAATCAGGGTCATTCTGGAAAGAAATTTTCTCTAAAATGCTGGAAGAGATGGCCAGCCTTTGTCAAAAAGAACAGCAGTGCATGAAGTCAGATCAAACTGTAACATATGAAACCACAGTACTGTGGTCTGAAGATCTAAGAAGAGGTCATCTGTAGCTTCCTGAATGAGAATATCCACAACGAATGCATCTACAGAAGCCTCCTTTGGAATCTTACAGTATATTTTATGGAACCACTTGCTCTTAGTAAATGTCATTTCTTTCTTTTCACCTGGGCTCTGATCGCTTTTAACATTCAAAGATGGCTCTTCTAGTGAATTTTAAAGTCATGAGGTAGAGTATGGGTGGAATGTGAATGCAAAGAGCAAGACTAAGCCTTTAGGCATAGCCCTAAGCTAACAAGAGTGTTGTGACTCCTAAATATGGTTTTAAATTACAATGCTTCCTTGGTTTCTGCCTGACTCCTAGCGAGATGGTATTTTTCTGACACATGCCGACAGCTAATTAGTTATCCAAGTACCTTGAAACTGGCCTGCAAATGTGAGGAAAGAGGCTAAGTATCTTAAGCATCCTTCACAGTCTTTATTCACTGTTCCAAAAAATGCTATATTGCTTTGGACTGGTGTATCTGAAGGTGAACACCTTTTTTTTCTGTGAAACCACTCCTCTTCTTAATTAACCCACTGTAGAAAAATAGTGGAAAAAGTAGTTAGACTTTCACAATGAATGCCATAGGCCTTATTTCTGAGCAAGGATAAAATCAATAACACTTTCACTTTCTTGCTGTTGTGTGCTTTCAAGTCATTTCCGACGTATGGCAAACCTAAGGCAAATCTATCACAGGATTTTCTGGGACTGAGAGAATGTGATGCACCCAAGGTCACTCCATGGATTTCCATGGCCATGTGGGGAATCACACCCTGGGCCCTTTTTGCATGGCATTTTCTATGCGAAAAGGCCCCTTGAGCATTACGCACATGTGAGGAGCGGTCCACACAATGCACTTACATTTGTGTGATACTCCAGGGCCCAGCAGGGACCGCTCACACATATTTTCATTTTCGACTTGAAGCTGAAGCCGAAAATGGCACATGGTCCTGCATTGCTCTGGGGCTGTGAGCGCACTTACCTTGTGTGTGGAGCCTCAGGAGCCAGGCAGGTCATGCTTCCTGTCCAGCGCAGCCTGGGAAGGTCCCAGGCTGCACTGCGAAAGGAAGAGGTGGGGCTCTCGCACAAGCGGGAAACTCATGCGAAGCCAAAGGATCCTGGATGCGAGAGCTTCTCTCCAGAGGCTGCTCGCACGAGCCCTGCATCCCAGCACTGTGAAAAGGTAAGGTGTGAAAAGGGTCATAGTGGACAGAGGTAAGGTAGAGTGAGCCAGACACCTCAGGTGATAGTAGAATTCCCAGATCTCAGAATGTGGCACCTGTTCTCTGTTCCTCAAGGTGATAGGGATGAATCTCAAGGTGGGACCACTGCCTTGAAAAGAATGTATGTATAACTTGGTCATGTCATACTCTCTCCTTCTCTCCCCCCCCCCTCTTTTTGTTGTTATTGGCTGTGCGGTTTTCTGAAGTGGAAAGTGTGTGATGCACCCAAAGGTCACCCAGTGGGTTTCCATGGACAAGTAGGGAATCAAACCCCGGTCTCCAGGATTATATAACCAAGTTAGATCACATATTTGTAACCATGTGCTTCAGCATAATAAGTAATTTTGAACTGTTTGTCAAACTCTTGTTCAAGAAATTTTGTAGTACTTACATATACCTCTTGGGTCATTATGCTCTTATTAGGTTGCTGACAACTGATGATATGGTCAGGCACATTACTGTGAGTGGTATCAGTGGAAGTATCATTGGAGTTATTTTTGGTGTCTGATAGTGTGATTGTGCAAAGAAATCAAAACACAGAACAGAGAATTTAAAATAGACATCATCTATGTATTTGACTTTATACCTTCATTCAAACTAATAAATTGCATTCTTCTTTGATAGTCAATTTTTTTTTTAAAAAAAGGTGATTGTCACAGCAGCAGTGTTCACAGAATATAGCAGCAACTTACAGAATTTTAAGGTGCCTCATGAGTGGTTATGGAAGGAGGTATTTCAAATGAATTTCTTATACAGATTCACACAAGAGAGGTCCCAGGACAAGTAATGATCCACAGAAATGGCGCTAGGGGGTGAGATAAAAAAAAAAAAATCAACTGCATAAGTCGCTATAGCTATGAGATAAATAAGAGGCTGCTTCTTCCTCACACACAATTTTTGTGATTACTGTTTTCTTCCCCCACCTTCTCTATGCCTGTCTTTCTCTTTATCAATCTATTTGTTTCTCCTTCTACTTCCAAGTCCCATAGTTACATTATCACCCTCCCTCCCTCCCTCCCTCCCTCCCTCCCTCCCTCCCTCCTTCCTTCCTTCCTTCCTTCCTTCCTTCCTTCCTTCCTTCCTTCCTTCCTTCCTTCCTTCCTTCCTTCCTTCCCTTTCTCCCTCCCTCCCTCCTTGTCTTTCACACACTTTCTTCTTTGGTCTCCTACAAGCAACCTTGAATCCATGATCAGGATATGTCAAATGGCCAGCGTTTTAAAGTATCATGTACTCCATAAACTCAATAATGCTTACGTCTTCTGAAATTGACATGTATAGATAGGATTCCCCTGTTGGTTTCTATTCTGGGAATGAGAGAGGATTCAACAGCAACAACATGGTCTGAGAGAGGAACTGAGAAATGGGAGAAAGCCAGTAAGAACAGAGTCTGGAAAAAACAAACAAACAAACAAACAAACAAACAAATGTATTTTTGCTTGGAAAAACGTCTTTGGTTGAAATACAACTCCTAGCATTATAATAAGGCTTGGAAAAGTGTTTAAAACTATGGATTTTCTCCACCAGCTCTTGGGAAGTTTTTTTTTTCTTCCTACATCTCTGCAGGCCTTGCACTACTGCTTCCAGAGCTACTAGAAAAAGAAGGCCAATGAGTTGCAACTCCACTCCCTGCCTTGTTCCAAAGGGAATGGTGGGCTCAAGCCCTTGTACATAGGTCTCCGCCCATGCGATTCTTTCTTCTCACTCCTTTGTGGTGCATTAACAGACCATGAGCATGGCACACTTACAGAAACCTTCATGCTGAGCCCTAGTATTAGCTAAGAATGGGTGGAAATCATTTAATATTTGTAGTGCTATCCTTAAGATTTGTCCCCTTGCCTTGAGAACTGAAGAAAAACAGCAGTCCCCTGGCAGTTTAACTGGTGCTCTCAGACCGTACAGCTCTCCATCTCCCATATTCACTATGAATTGTTGGTTCTTTCTGTCATTATGCTGAGATAATTTGGACATGCTAGTATTTATATATATATATATGTATATATATGAATGAAAGCTTAAAAGAATTGTCAGATGCATGTGATAACAGAAAATTGCATGTTTAGACAGCGAATACCACAATAACAGCAAAACAAATCCTTTACTCAGTATTCCTCCCATTGGAAAAACTATTTAAAAAAAAAAGGAACTGATAATTAACCTTCTTATAGAGTCTGAAGAATTGCCTTTTGCACAATGGAAGAGCACATTGTTTAGACTTTAATTAAAAGTGCTATTTATCTTGGAGGATAGAATTGCTTTTTAACAACATAGCTGTATTCATGGACAGAGTGAAATCAGCCTTGGCTGCATATATGAAAAACTAGCATATTTACCCGGAGTTGCCCGCGGTTTTATTTTCCTCTAAAGAACTCACCCAACTATCTTCTCCATTTCCTGTAAATTTTCCCCATATTCCCCAATCCAATCTGTATTTGTGCTTGTTAACATACAGAGGCTGGGTTCCTGCAGGAATACACTGTCCTCCCCCTTGCGGTTAGGCATTGTCTCCATAGCAACTGGCCTATTCCAGTACCTGTAACTTTTCCCCATAGTCCCCAATCCTATCTGTGTTGTCTGGTGATGTTAATATACTGGCTTTTTTCTTTCTTTCTTTCTTTCTGTTGAATTTGTGCAAAGGCTTTACATTTTTCTTGAAGCATTTTTTGTTTTGAATTTCAGCTTTAAGATTCCTCACATATGGAACCCACACAATCTACTGTGCGAGGCAAGAAGACCTTGTAACTATGGCAATTTCTGCACTACATTTGTTATAGTGCTATCATTCCACTTTCAACATCCTGTGGAATTCTGGGGTTTGTAGTTTACCGAGGCCAAAGGGCTCTCTGGCTGAGAATTCTTAAATGCCCCTCCTTAAACTACAAATCTCAGGATTCCATAGGATGTTGAAAGTAGAATAATAGCACTATGACAGTGTAGTGTGGAAATGGCTATGTTGTGTATGTCACTTTAATTTTTCTCACGTATGCCTTCCATATGTTTTCTGGCATCCTTACTGGTGGTAGGCCTCATCTCCATAGCAACCGGCCTGAGGCCCAAGAGCTCTCGGCTGAGAATTCTAAAGGCCCCTCCCTGAACGGCCAGCCCCAGGATTCCACGCAATCTTCACAGCCAGCCAATCGTGTGAGGTCTTTGCCTGCCTGATGCAGACAAACAGACAAACGTGCAGACAAATATTGACTTTTATCCCTGAACTTGTTTAGTTGCAATCGGTGAGCAGAATAGTAACATTTTTGGAGAACAACAGAATCCTTCTGCTGTTGTGAAAGTGTCATTGCCAATTTCTGGTTACCATCCTTTCTCTATGCTAAGCTTTGGTGACCATTATATTTTTCTCAGGCCCAGACTTCACATGGGCGGCTGTTTCCCAATTCCTACTGGAAACCTCACACGTAAGATAAGAGAGAGTCATTGCCGAGTTTGGGCTAGGGCTGTAATTTTTTGTTAATTTTATTCTTGAAGGAAGTACCAAGTAATTTTGGTCATTTTCTCCACTCTGTAGGAAAGTCTTCAGAAATTATTTTCAGTTCAGTATTTATTCTGAACCACTTTTGCATGGTTTTTTTTTAATGCAGAAAACAACATTTTCTGCACAGCAAATAATATTTATGCTCAGCAGTATTTTTCTGTTCAGAAAATGCTGATTCTTGTGTAGAATATAATGTTTTTGTGCCAAAGAAGTCAAACTACAAAAATTATTATTGATCCAGGATTCTCCTTTTCGAGGTTTCCTGACAAATATTTTCAAATAATCTTTCCACCCCAAGTTTAGGTTGAAGCACCATTAGTGTAAGCTCCACCTGTATCTGCAGCTGTTCTGATTCTTCAAACAAGTTTCAGCTCATGAATCCATCTCAGCAGATATCTGCCATCTTGAGTGTAAGGCTATTGAAGAAAGAACATGAAAAATTCATTCTGTAAAGGTTGGACAGCATGAGCTATTAACACTTTTACATTACATTCAGATCAGTAAACTCAGAATAAATTCAGCTCTCATCCTATGACGACACAAGTCATTTTTTCAGGCTTTTGAAACAAGGAGCAGTGTCCGTTTGCAGCTTCCATAATCTATCTTTAAATAAAGTAGAGCCTGTGTAGCTCTATGTCATTCTCCAGCCTTGTATCATGTGTCTTTTTGTCTCATACCTCCGCAATATCAGTTATTAAGAAAAACTTGCAAATCAAATACACAGATCTGATTGTACGCTGAGCTATTTCACCCAAATGCTAAAAAACGATGATATCAGTAACCATGCTCTGGTCAAATAGTCCGTTGGATGGCTTGTTTGCTTTTTGGTTTGGAACTTAGGAAAAGTGCAAAGCTGAAGTAGTGCAAGCAAGATGCCTAAGGAAATGAGACCAGCAGAGATGGTACACGGCAGCCACGCCACCCATTAATCAACGTACTCTGCCCAATTGCTCTCTCCTTTGCTTCAGTGTCCCAGAGGGCTTCCAGGCTATGAAGCAGAGTACAGAGTTCAGAGCCATATCCTTTCATCTTATGTAGGTGATTCAGAGGACTAACTGAACCTGTAACTCCTGGCATTTAATTATACGATTCCGCAAAAATGTTAGCAGCTTGGCAAATAAGAAAGATACCACGGCTGCTGCTCCAGCTGATTTCAAAGTGCAGTGGGTTTGACTAGACAATAGGGAGATTCTCTCTGCTAGGGTTTTTCTTTTTTTTTTTTTCATTCCTGTACAACAATATCTGGCTGCCAAATATAATCATAGTTTTCTTCTTCTTTTGTTTCTCTGCATTTACATAACAGAGAAATACGGGGGGAGGGGAGCCAGAGTTTGCAATTGTTTTTCAGTGTTGATACTGCTTTTAATAAGACGAGTAGTTTGTGGGGAGCGGCAAAAGCCTTATTGAGTTATCTCGGTATTCAGTTTTCCCAGTGTTGGTTATTTCCTTTGTGAGAACAACAGGGGACATACATTTTATTCACTCCCTTTTTTAGCTCCAGTTTCACATACTACTGATACAACATTATTTTAAATGCAGTGATTAGCCATTCTGTTTTCAAGTTGAGCTTGTGGTATCCATGCATGGGTGGCATTTTTCACAGCACAAAATCACCCTGAGTTCAATCAGAGAGTTGGAATGAAGATTTTTTTTTTTAATGCACTTAATGGTTGCTTAAAAGGATTGCTGTAGTCTCAGTTCTCCTTAACAGTCGGACAACTTTGGGTTTAATTGGAAATCACAGTCTCTCTGGGAATGGTTATTCTAAGCTGAGTAGTGAGAACAATTCACAAATCTGAAAGCGTAAATATTCTGAACAGTTTCTTTCATTTGTAAACTGTGAAAGTATCAGACCAGGAGTACAAAGAAGAGCAAAGTAACATACTTGACACTTTTATATCTCTCTTTGTCTCTCAATCTAAATGGCCACCATAAGTGGCTATATAAAGCTGAAACTAATGAATATCTATATCTAATCTATAGCTATATCTATCTGTGGGCCTTTCTACACTACACTGTTATAATGCTTATTCCACTTTCAGCATCCTGTGGAATTCTGAGGTTTGTAGTTTACTAAGGGCCAAATAGCTCTCTGGCTGAGAATTCTAAATGGCCATCCCTAAACTGCAAACCCCAGGATTCCACAGGATGTTGAAAGTGGAATAATAGCACTATAACAGTGTAGTGCAGAAATGGCCTAAGAGACCAATCCTACTGTTCTCTAAGAGGGGGGCATCCATAATATCCTAGAATACTATGGTGTTCTCTAGAAAATCTTAAGACTGTAATATAACTACAGAAGTCAATAATTTTATTTAAAAATGTACGCTCTTTCTTAAGAACAGAGTTTTCATAGTGTCTTATCTTTTTCTTTTTCTTCTTTTTTTTCCCATTGTGCTCTATTGCCTCCTTACTATGCAACCTGATCTTACTGGGAGGAATGTTAATCCAAATGAAGTACATTTGCATAATTATATAAAGCAGCACAACTGTTTTAAGAAAAGAGAACAGCAGGCATCTGGCTTATTTATTGAATATAGGTGACAAAATATTGACAGAAAACAATATGACAAGGCAATCCCAGTGGTTTCTCAAGGAAAGGTAGATGAGAGCAATTTTCTCCTTGCTTGGAAGTCATGGGTAAACCTCCCACTGACTTCACTGGTCTTTAACATAGGGCAATAAGCAAAAGAAGGGATGTGAGTCTTTTTGATTGAGCTGAGACTGGGAGGGTCTTGCAGCTTTGTTAGGCAGCTGTAAAGAAGACCGGCTTTCCTTCTCTTTGTGATAGGCTCAGAAGCCCTACAGACTAGGCAGCCTTTCGAACTAGTCTCCAAGCCTGAGGTGAACTTCAGTATCCTGTGGTTTGCACAATTCTACTTTCAAGTTATTCTGTCAGAGAAACTGACAGATTCAATGATGGTACTTTAAAGACTTCTTGGGGGAAAAAAAGAATAGGATGTCAAAAATGACACCCCTCAAGAACTAAACTCACCAAAGTTTTATATGCCCTGGTACTCAAAGAGATAGGAATTCAGTTGATCTTGCTTTGCTTAAAAGACTGGCTTCATTTAATTTCCTCCATCCAAACTGTGCATCATTGATAAAAGAAGAAGATATTAAGAAGGAAACTTGTAAATGTTACATTTATGCTTTCATGAAAGGGCAAGGGGGAAATACTCTTCCAAAAACAGAATATACATATGCTTTCAGATGAAAATAGGTGATGCTCACATCATCTTTACAAATGCACTAGGAAGCTGTTTCAAGGTCTTATGAAGTCTGCAATTATCATACCAGATATGTTCTTAAGAAGGCCAAGTGACTACTCAGAAAGGGCTGCTTCAAAGCAATTTGCCTGTTGATTGCAGAAGGCTGTACTGGTGAAGTACATAAAATCCTATCTGATGGCAGGGAGAGTGACTAGGGAATGGTTGTTTAAGCTTTCATATAATAGAAGAATCAGCAGACATAAAGCGAAACTAACATGCAGGGTGTGGATGCTCTATAAACGGAATATTTTCACACCAGTATCTACCTGTAGAAATACAGTAGCAGCTGTGGCCAACGCTACAACAAAGCTTTGAAAACCACTTCATTAAAAAAAAAACAGAAAAAAAGGAATGTGCCACTAGTGAGAGACCCATAAATATGCAAACTGTGATTATTTGTAATACTCATTACTGGTTTTTCTATTTGTCTTTGATTTACAAATATGTTAGGAATATTTACTTATAGGAAAAGATTAGAGTGGAAAACCTTTACTGGGAATGCTCAGTAAGATTTACTTCTAAGAAGACTTGTACAGCATTGCATTGTTAAAGAATCCTACATCCTGTGCACCTCCTTGGTAGCTGACAGTGAACTCATATGGTTTTCCTAATGTCCAAGACAAATAATGCCAAGGATTTAGATATCACCGGGAATGAGGCTACCATATGAAATAATGGACAGAAGAGAGAATTTCAGCAGATGATGCTTACCAGGCAAGCAACACCTGCTGAAATTCCCTCTTTGGCACAATTATTAAAGAGACATGAGCCCTATCTCTTACCAGGAGAAATCAGAAAACAAAGAAACAAAGATATAACCCTAAAAACCAGTGATGTAGTCTCGAGTTGACTGATTCAGATTCAAGTAAGACTTAAGTTGCTTCACTGACTTGACTTGGACTTGACTTGGCAATAAATTACTCACTGACTCGAGACTTGTATATTTTTAGTGATTGACTTCCTGCCTTTGGTTCAGTCACATAACATTTTCATCCAGAAACCTTATGACTTTGAACAACCCTTCCATCTCTTTTTGCCTATGGTCACATGATGATCTGCTTCAAGCCCAAAGCACTGATGGATTTCTCAGAAGGGAACAGCAAATGGGTTAAGCCACTGGCTTGACCTGGGGTTGATGTCTGCTTGGCAAACTGTCCCTGCTGCACATTGGAGGAGCCTCCTAAAACTTTTCCTAAGAGCATAAGACAAGACTTGGCGCCAGAGAGCAGGGCATGTTTCTCAGACAGGAACAGCAAATGCTTCCTTCTAAAGCTTTTGGAGCTTCAGTAATGGGGAGTAAGAAGGATCCTATTCAGCAAAGCTGAAGACAATTTTTTGCTCATTGACACAAAAGCTTCCAGCTTTGGGAAGGGGAATGAGAAGGATCCTATTCCTCAATTCCAAAGCCACAGATGACAATTACAAATGCGGAGGGCTGATTCTGCTTAAATGGTTAAAAATTACTTTATTTGTCTAGAAATTCTGGAATATAGGTTGGGGTATAAAGTTGTCCCCAGACCTGAGACTTAAGATTTGACTTGAAAGTATCTTGCAAGGACTTGAGACTCAGCTTGAGACCTGAAGGCAGAAACTTGAGACTTGACTTGAGACTCAGGCCCTTTTTGCATGGCGTTTTTGAAGCGAAAGGGCCCCTTGAGCGTCGCATAAATGTGAGGAGTGGTCTGCATGACGCACTCACATTTACACGA
Source organism: Cyclura pinguis (assembly GCA_030412105.1). Classification (NCBI taxonomy): domain Eukaryota; kingdom Metazoa; phylum Chordata; class Lepidosauria; order Squamata; family Iguanidae; genus Cyclura; species Cyclura pinguis. Next base: position 241,125,101 of record CM059599.1, on the reverse strand, counting down.
TGATCAAGGGCCTGATGAGGACCGCGCATGCATCTTTTCATTTTTGGCTCAAAGCTGAAAATGCTGAGCGGTCATGCATCGCTCCGGGGCCTCGCACGCACTTACCTGCTGTGTGAAGCCTCCTGAGCCGCGCCAGTCAGACTTCCTGCCCCAGCTCAGCCTCTAACTCCCAGGATGCACTGCAAACAGAAGAGGTGGGGCATTTGCACGAGGAGGAAGGAGCTGCAGAGCCAAAGCAGTAGGGACGCAGCAGCATTCCTCCCAAGCCTTCTCGAGTGAGAACCCCAACTCAGCAGAGCTAAAAGGTAAGGTGCGAAAAGGGTATCAGAGTAAAAGACTTAAATACATCACTGCTAAAAACTTAGGTAACTTTTTATTCAGGTACTCCAGAAGTATAAACAGTGATGGTCACCATATAAACTACAAGTTAAGCCTTCCTTAGTTTATAGTACTTGATAAAATATTTCAGTTTATCAGTTTATTCTGTCAGTGCACATCTCCTCAGATGGCTATCCTGGCTAGGTCCTTGAGGAATGGAAGCCTAAAACATCTGATGAACCAAAGTCCACTGGCAGAGAGAAAACAAAAGGAGAGGTTTATCACAAAGCTCCCTAGAAGTGTTGGACTAAAGTTCCAAGCCACACTATTTTCTGCTATATTTAACAGTGGCTCAATTATCATTCATACAACGTTAACTATGTGACAGGAGCAGAGACGGTGCCTGAATTACCTATCACCCAATGAAATTTCCAATTAGAACTCAAAATACAGATTCACCACTTGGGTTCCTCATGTATATTACTGAAAGCTGATTACAAGTCATGATATGAGAGATACAATTACTAATGCAATATCAGTACCAGCATCTTCCATTGTAGTATCTCAAAAACACACAAGAGGAGAGCATTTAATTAGGAACCTTTCAGTATTAATTCTCCAGTTTAATAGGCTTTTCTGGTTGATAGCAGAACTGATTATGTGCCAACAACAAATTGCCTAATGGTGAATATAGCAATATTGTTTTATACTTCTTATGGAGGGGAGAAGAAGTGGTAAGGGACCACATAAAAAGCTTTCCTCTCTATCTGCAACACAAAAGGGCAACCTGAGACCCTCTACATGTTGATGGATTACAACTCCCCTCTGTCATGGTTGGCACAATTAATAGGAATGGTAAGAGTTGCAGTTGAATAAGAAGTTGCCCACCCTTGACGGCTGCTGTTGTCATTCTTCCGTTTATGTTTTTAAAACATAAAAACACTGAGTCTAAGGATCAATGTTCTCTCCTTGGGCCCTCTGGTCAGTCCCTCTGAACATGGACTACTTAAAATGCTGAAAGTGAGAAAGAAAAAGCCAGAAGTAGTTCAAAATCTACTTCTTGTTTTGAGAAAACCTAGTATATTTTGATGTTGGACAGTGCAAGGGCTCCCACTTCCCCTTAAAAAAAAGATGAATTAGCAAAAGAAAAGTCACCCTTTTCCTTTTGGCCAGCAAGAGGGTAGTCTGTGGAGTCTGGTGGACTGGGAGGGATGTACTTTATCCATCCCTGTATGAAAACATAAAAATGCGTCAATCGACTACAGACTAATTTTGACAAGAATTTTCACGCCAAGTAAGCATTTACATGCCATAGAATGAAAAGAACAGCATGGCTCTGTTCATTAAAAAAAAAAAAAAAAACTAACCCCCGCATAAACATTAAGGTTGAATTGTGTTAAGAGATTCAATAGCTATTCTGATAGGAGGCACATGAAATCTCTGTTGCTGGACCAAGAGCTGCAGTACCCATTTCTTCACACTAGCAACAAGAGCACGGAAAAGTTCCCTCTGGACTACAAATCCCAGAAGCCTCCAACCACTGCTCATGCTGGGTGTGTGATGCTAAAGTTCAAAGAAAGTAGCTGTTCCAGGCTCTGAGCAGAACATAAAGGAAAAAAGACAGAAACAAAACTTCTCTCAACAATTCTTGAAATTTACACCAGAAGGATGTAAGGAAAAATAAAAAACTGAACACTTCTAGCAACGTGATTTCAGAAGAGGAACAGAGGAAGCTGCCTTAAACACTGAGAAAGACCATTAGCCCAGTACTGTCCCCAGGAGTTTTCTTCAACCAGGCATTCTCCAGACATATTTCCCAGCCAGCATGGTCACTGCTTGGGGAACATGGGAGTTGCATTCTAATACATCTGAATGGCACCAGATTGGGGAAGGCCTGTTAGCACTAGCTAGGGCCTTTTCACATTGAACAATTGTAATGCTATGATTCCACTTTAACTGGCATGGTTCCATCCTATGGAAACCTGGGAGTGGTAGTTTGTTATTGTTAATTCAACTTTATCTTATGGCAACCCTGTGAATGAGGTAGCTTCACATCACTCTTGCCATTTCCGCACTAGACTGTTATAGCACTATTATTCCACTTTCAACCTCCTATGGAATCCTGGGGTTTTCAGTTTCGGGAGGGGCCACCTGGCCCCTCCCAAAACTGCAGACCCCAGGATTCCATAGGAGGTTGAAAGTGGAATAATAGCATTATAACAGCCTAATGCAGAAATGTCTTCTGTTATCAACAGCCCAGCTCAGGTTTTGCAGACTCAGAGCCATGGCTACTTTGATTCAGTCTATCCACATGCAGTGTGGTCTTCTTATTTTCCTGCTCTCTTCTACGTTTCAGTCATTATTATTTTTCCTAGAGAGTCATGCCTTCTCCTGCTATGTCCAAAGTACAACAGCTTCTGTTCAGTCATCTTGGCTTCTACAGAGAGCTCAGGCTTGATTTGATCTAGGACTCATTCATTTGTCTTTTCAACAGTCCAGGGTATCTGGAAAACCATATTTCAAATGTGTTGATTCTCTTCCTATCAGCTTTCTTCACTGTCCAGCTTTCATAACCATACCTAGAAATTAGAAATACAACAACATGGACAATCCTAACTTCAGTATTCAGTGATACATCAATGGTTGGCAGTTTAGGGAGAAGCATTTAGAATTCTCAGCCAGAGAGTTGTAGTTCCTTTGACCAAATTAAAATTCCCAGAATTCCATCGGAAGAATCCATGGCAATCAAAATGGAATAATACCCCTATAATTCTGTAGTGTGAAAGGTCAACTATCTGTTGTTCAAGGTAATTCCAGGAATGAATTAATGGTATCAAGACCACAAAAGGATACTTTTTTAAGTTTTGATTTTCATTTTTTATTTTGCATTTTATTTTGTTATAGTTTCGTAAGCTAAAAGTAGACTCTAGTTATTCTAGTTGATTTTCATACCACTAGTGAATCATTAATGCCCAATAGTCAGATTCAGACCTGCAGATCCCCAGAAGTATTGAGCCTCGTGTACGTGCGTGATAAGTGGTCAAACTCCTTGCCTAGAATCCCAGTCCATTGATTGCAAAGTTCTGCTTGTTTCCAATATTTATTTTTATTTTACTCTGGGCAACTATATACATCAATCTATCCACCTCTTCAACAGTTAATTGTCAGAAACCAGCGATGTTTAATCAATTCATGCTTATTAAAAAGCTTTTAAGACTCCATCTATAAATGAGATGAAGATGGGGTGTTGTTATTCAGGTTGTGTGCATTTTTTCATTATGGTTTCTTCACGGTCAATGAGGTTACATATCTGCTGAGTCTTGGATAAATTTTAAAACATGCTTGGAAAAAAAATAATCTGCAGAAGAGAGTGAAACCTCCTCACACTGTATATGTGATGCTTATATAGAGGAAATAACATTCCCTCCAACATGTATCTGATGAAAACTGCAACACTTGTGGCCAGACAACATCAGAGTGTGGTCAAGATGGCACACATTTTAATGAGGAAGAACACACAAGCACACAAGGTTACAGCAGTTTGCCTTTACCTGAGTCTACTGGGAAGGAAAAGATTCTGCCTCATACTCTCTTCTCTGTCCTGTTGAGCTAATCGAGTGCAAACTATTTTGCACTTTGAGCTTATTTTGCAGTAAGCTGAGAACGAAGGAAGAAGACAAAGAGAGAGAAATTGGGACATTTTAAAAGCAGTTGAAAAAGTAGAGCGAGGAGTATTAATTGGGCCTGTCCCTTCCGAACTGGGACACATGGGGGGGGGGGGAGTGATAGGAAACAGCTGTCAATTGGGAAATGGCTTACCAGGTAGATGTATTACTGATTTGTAGGCTTGGCAGCTTCTAATAAGTTACCATTAGCTCCTTACCAGTTGAGTATGCTTGCCCTTCTTTTGCCCACCTGCCCTTCTATTGTCACTTTCTCAATGCTTAGAAAAGCTGCTTTGTTGGACTACAACTCACAGAATCCCCCATCCAGGCTTGTAGTTTCTGGGAGTCGGATTTACAAAAAATATTCCCCCAGCCCAAACTCTGCACTCCCCTGGCTGTATTGCTGCTTCCCTCTCTCCTACCTACCCCTCTGCCAGAAAAAAAAAGAAAAAGAAAAAAAGAAAGAAAAAGAAAAAAAAAAAGAAAGCATTACGTAGGTGTAAGAAGACAAGAAACAGGAGCCAAGGTTGCCTGTAACCTTCACATGGAGACACAGGTATGGCAGAAAGGACACAGAATCTATGAGAGGCATCCAGATGGCCTGCACAAACCTGGTGCTGGGCCTATTAATTTTAGTAACAACCCCAAAAACTAACAACAACCTAACAAGCATGTTGACCAAAGTCTGAAAGTTACCAGTTGATATGAACTTAGCCGCAATGATTGCAGCCTGTTCTAATGGGGCATCAGGGATGCCATTTCAAGTTTCAGTACTGGGTGAAGTCAAGGACTTTTCAAAGTTTGTCTTGAGATATTCAGCAAGGTTCAGAATTCTATTTTTGTATATGGTGCAACCCCTGTATCCACAGAGGATTGGTTTCGGACCACCCCACGGATACGGAAATCTGCGGATAGTACGGAATGCCCCAGGCCCAATCACGGTGGGCCCTGGGCCTGCAGCTGGAGGCAGGAAAACAGCGGACAGCACGATTCAGCATTGCCTGCTGTTTTCCCGCTGGGCACTACGGTGATAGGGCCGTGGGCCTGCTGTTGCGGGGCCTGGACCTGTGGGTGCCGTGGAGATCGGGCCCTGGGCCTGAGGCTGTTTTCAAGCCATGGATCACTGAATCCTTGGATTATGAATCTGCGGATATAGGGATCATACTGTATATTTTTTATAAATCTTTTTATTAGCCCATTAAAAAAAAGAAAAGAAAAAAACTTCAAACAAGAAATATATCAAGAGACAGCTATAGAGTAAACCAATTTCCCATCCAAACATGTAAAATAAATTTCTATAGCACGCTTTAATGACAATTCCAACGTACTGTAGGATATAGAAATGCTCCATCACCCCTAGATAATTTGTGGGGACAAAATCAGAGTTATTCCATTAGACCTAAACATTCAAAGCCAAAAAATACATCTTTATGTGAGCTGAAACTTTTGTTTTGATTAATTGTCAGCTCTACTTCAACAACAACAACAACAAAAACAGATTTTCTGGGACAATTTTTTTCCCAGCCATCTATTGCCTATAAAAACAACAAGTTGTGCATGCCAGGTTGCTGAAATTTTAGGACAATGTTTACAACTCTTCATCTGTAAAATGCCTACTCTGTAGATCTAGTTATATAATTAATGCTGTAATCATGGGGACTACGATCTCCCATCTGGTTTGATGAGGATTAAGCTTAGACATCAAGATACTTTGATTTTCTTATGGGCTATGCTGGCAGCTAGCTTCTATGTCAATGGAGTCTTTGGATTTTACTCCAGATTTTAAGGGTGCTTAGCCATGCCCCTAAATAGGTCTGACATATTGAATAGCTTCTTTGAAGTTTGTACTAAATCTCAGACCAGATTCACCACTCAGTGGCGTGGAGACCACTAGCTGACCAATACCCAAGCCCGTTCCCTTTCTGTCTTCTCCCTGAAGTTCTTTCCATGAATCTCCCACAAGCAGAATTTTGGAAGTGTGGAGTGTTAGGGGGAAGGAGAATGTTCCCATTATATTTGCCATTCTGTCAGACTTCACACTTACTGCTGAGTGAAAATGACTCATGGCCCAATCCACATGCCACAAGCAGATAGCATTTCAGCAGTTTTTTTGTTTGTTTGTTTTTTCCAACCAGAGGGTCGGTTTTCTTTGCTCTCAGTGCATCGTAGCTGCACTAGAAGAACTTCATGGCTGCTTTCATAAGTGCAGACTGCATCAAAACTGAAATGAGCCCATCCTGCATCTGGTTGCAAATTCACAGGCTCAATTTGTTAGAATATATGTTGGGGGCAGGGTATGCTAACACACAACCTCTCACCACTTCATAGACATTCATTTATTTTAGATGTGTTGTGACAAAAAGGCCATGGTTGAGAAAATCAACTTCCCAAGTAAAGGTTGCAAGAGTTATGAAATGCAGTAAGAGGATCCTTGTTTTCTACAGTGCACATCTTCTAAATTCTATAGTGTTTATTTTAAGGACACAAGTAAGAACATCGCCATTTTTCAATTTAATAAGGTGTGCAAAAATTAAAACACACAAAGATGGTTCCAGAATTTATGTCCTACTTGTGTAGCTATTCTAATTCTCTGTTACCAACTGCCACTACATATGGAGGGGAGGGTATGAATTACCAGCTGCTTCCCTTGGCCACTATAACAGCCTACCATGCTGATATTTACATTTGTTTCTTCATCAGAGTATGAAATGTGGACAGGTCAAGGTGTCAAAGCTGCTTCTCAAGATGGAACCATAGCTGGAAAACTCAATCAGAGCCAGCTCCTTTAACAGATCTGCTGAGTAGCTACCCACCCTAGATTTAATAAGAAAGCAAAAGAATTATAATCTCTCTCTCTCTCTCTCTCTCTCTCTCTCTCTCTCTCTCTCTCTCTGGGTATTACAACATATGTTTCCTCCTTGTTACCAAATGACACATTCACAGGTGTCTGTGAACTCACAGATGTAACATGGCTGAAATCCAGAAATGTAGAAATTATGTCCAGTGGTGTGTTGACCACACTATAAATCTTACATTTTATTTTGATACGTTACAGTGAATTTTACATTAGAGAACTCCTTTGTAAAATTCAGACAAGCACAGATCACAAAGATTAAATAACGTACATTTTCAGATTAATATGAATATGTTTTTTTTAAAAAAAAAAATGCATCAAAATACGAACTGGCTGGATTTCTACCCTTCTTCCTTAGTATATCCTGCTGAAGCTACAATTTGATAAGATGGAAGTTGGGCAAATTGGTAGATCCTGGGTATGGGAAATGAGCAAGCCCCAGTTGGGCTTGCACTTCTCTGAGGGAAAAGGTTCATAGGCTGGGAACATTCCTAGATCCATTCCTATTACAGAAGACCCAGGTGAACTCTATAACTTGAAGTGCCTAGGGGCAGTTCTGACTGGTCCACCAGATTTGGCATTTCCTGGACACAGAAAACCCCAGACACAGTAGTTCATGTACTGGTAACTTACCCACCAGACTGCTGCAATCCGATCTACAGTAGGTCACTGTGGGAGTAATAAAAACTGTTAAGTGTCAGCATGCAGCTTCTGGCCAATCAGTGGCTGGTGAGGAACAAATATTCTTGGGCACCATAGTTACACTTTTGCAACTCCAAAAACAAAACAAAACAAAACAAAACCCTAGGGTCCTCCAAGGCTCCAGTACACCAACCAGAAGTCTGTAAGGCTATGGCTCTGGCTTTCCCCTCCTTGTCTATTTGACTCAGGCCATTTCTGCACTATACTGTTATAGTGCTATTATTCTACTTTCAACATCCTGTGGAATTCAGGGGTTTGCAGGTTAGGAGGAGGCATTTAGCATTCTCAGCCAGAGAGCTCTTTGGCCTTAGTATATTGCAAAACCCAGAATTCCACAAGATGTTGAAGGTGGAATAATAGCACTATAGCAGTGTAGGGCAGAAATGGCATAAGAGGGTGATCTAGTGGCCAGGTAGTCATTTCCTCTATCCATAGTTCTGCATATTGCAAAAACAAACAAACAAACAAAATTTAAAAAATTAAAAATCCTTTTCAACTCAGTTCAGGTAGATGACACACAGGGCATGACCTTTAACTGCAGTAAAACCACATAGGCTTGCATGCCACAGTCAGAATTCTCTTTCAGCCTTTCCCAGGACACACATACACACATAAAAATAAAAAAATTAAATTAAAATTTCATCTATATCTTGCAATCTGAGACTATCTAGAGAGCATTGCTGGCGCTGAACATTGCTGCCCCAGAAGACCCAAAGGAAGTGACAGCAGAGGACACCTTGCCAAGGGTGCCCTTAGGTCTGTCACCAATCCTGTTTGGGGAACCAATAACAGCACCCACATTCATAATCCAATTCTGGTCCTCTAAATATCCAACACAACACATGTGTAGGATTACTAACTAGAAATACTGAAAGCAAGTGAAATTACTTACAAGCAGAGTCAGAAATTACTTGAAGAACATTTTGTCCTGTATTTTGAGAACAGTAAAACTCACATTTCTGAAAGGTACTTTGGCAGAATGTTCTCCATTAACAGGTGTGACAATGTGGCTTGTGCCTTAAAAGAAACCCCTTTACATTTTATTTAATTAATTAATTAATTAATTAATTAATGTATATCTTGCTTTTTTCCCAATAATGGGATAGAAGTGGCTAACAACATATTTAAAAACAGTATAAATTAAAATCATAAAAAGTCATTAATAAAAAGTATATATACAAGAGTTATTTAAAAAGTGATTAAGCAATTTATAAAATTAAAACATTAAACACTGAAAACATTAAAGCAGCACTACATAGTATTAAAATTCTAACCCAGTAAGTTTTTTTGAAGCATAATGGCATAAAAACGTGTCGCCATGCTGAAGGAAGAAAAGTTAGGATGAGGCCGTCCTGGCCTCCTTAAGAAGGGAGTGCCAAAATTTAGGAATTGCCACTGAGAAGGTCCTCCCCTTGGTCCCACCAAAAAAGCCTGGGAAGGTGGTGGTATAGAGAGAAATAACTGCAGATGAATGTAGAGCTCTAAAGGGCTCATAAAGGGAGACACAGACCTTCAAGCAACCTGGATTCAAGCCGTATAAAACTTTATAGGTCAAAACAAGCACTTTGAATTTTGCCCAGAAATGGAACAATAGCCAGTGGAGCAGTTGCAGCAATGAAGTTGTATGATCCCTTGCTGCAAGCACAGCAGTGGCAACAGCAGAAGTCCCAATGATAGCCCAGTCACCATTTTTTATGTGCCAGAGAGCCTTTGATTCAGCATAATTCCAAACTGTTGTAGAGACCTACAGATCAACAGTCACTGACATGGGAATTTTGTGAGTCACATTGACTAAATACCTTAATCTGAGATGACAGAGTATTACCTCAAAAGGTAAGTGACGCAGCAGCCCACCACAATGCCAGTGCCTCCATAAAACAGTGGGGAATTATAAGCTCAAAGGGAAGGCCTGAGAGATGGGGCAAATCTTACAGGTTGGTTTATGCCTATGTATACTAGTATTAGTGCAGGGATACCAGGTGGAGATTAAAAGTATGTTTTATTGGGGGATATCACAATCATACACAAGATCCAAGCAGTTTCACAACCACACAAGGCTAACCGAAGGGAAAGGAGGGAAACATTGCATAGCGAGAAGTTTGGGCAAAGTGGTTGATATTTACCTATCCTGCAGAGAAGAGACAAAGCAATGTGACTCAGACTAAGGGTCTGAAGGTAGTACAAAAATGGGAATCAGAGCAGCAGAGTGACAACCTATTCCAGAGTATTACAGGTTATCTGCCTCAGAGCCAGGGTTTAAATACCCTGTTTTCACCCTGAAGGGAAAGTGACAATGGCTCTCCAGCAGAACAGACAATGGGGTGGAGAATGAGCTAATGTCTTTAGCATTAGGAGGCAAAGCACTGATGGGAATTGTGATAGCTCCTTAACGGCTGGACAGGTGAGGAAACGAAGGACAATTCCGGTGGAAAGAAGAAGCCAGTTGAAGAAAATCAGTTGGTCTGTTGAGGTAGTTTTGGGTACTATTGTTTCTGAAGGTTGAGCTATTGAGGGAACATTCGCAAGCTCATTAACACTGAAGCTTCCTTGACTATGACCTGGCCATGCCCTAAAGTCCCATCTGACATACGTTCACATGTGTTTAGCCAGTCCTCTTAGCCAACATAGCCTATCAACCATAGCAATGTATAATTTATCTCTTTTGCCAGTTGAATAATGTTCCTTGCCAATCATATCATGGAGTGGAGGTGTATGGCATGGTAAGAAGAGGGACAAAAAAAGAATAGAGAACATAAATGCAAACCATGTATTTATAAATGCATAAATATTTTTACACTACATCTGTCCAAAAATAATATTGATTTTTAGCATTTGTATCCCATCTTTTACCAGCTGGCTTCAAGATGCATTGCACTAAAGGATCCTCAAGCAAGTCTGTGGTCAACAAAGTGGCTTGTGTGTACATGTGTTGCTGGATAAATCTGGCAGGAAGTATGCAAAAATGTCCATCAATTTCAGGAGGTGTCAACATTAGCAGACGCCTTTCTTTTCTTTTTTTCTGCTTATTAAGGCATGGCAAAGCCAGAGAGATCAACCATCAGCTGAATAAGAATGATATTGATTTGAATTCTAAGCTAGCATTCAGAAACAGAATTAACATGGGCCATCAACAGTGTCTCCATGACCTCACTCTTCAGTGCGGCATGATCTTGGATTCGACTATCCACAGCTGCGCCAGAATGCTACTTTCTGAAATAACACAAATGTCAACATGATGAACGACCAGTTCTATAATGTTAACCCAAGCAAAAAAATCCAAGTGGGACATAAGACTTCAAAACATAATGCTTATGTCACCCCTTTTTATCTTCCTAAGACCAGGGCCACAATATTTAATTGAACTGTTTTCATTCACTAGTAAACAGTCCATTTATCAATGTTTAGTTTTATTGAGTTTAAAAATTCTACACCTGACAGCTTACCGGAAAGGGGTGGTGGTATTTTTTCAGACTCTCTTTATGCAGTTCAGTCAAATCAAATATGTTCTCCCTACACCGATGTCTCCCTCTATTCTAACTTTTTAATAAATTGTTCCTGAAGCTAGGCCATTTTTGACAGTGGTACTTGTTTTTACAGTACATCAAGGGGAGATCTTTTTTCACTTGAAAACAATAGACTCAGATCTCTTCCTTTCTTTTGGTCAACTCTTGGATAGAGGCACCAGGAAATGTATGGCATAGTGTATTGCTCAAACTGGGTAGTCAGCATACACCTTTGATATATCCAACTGCTCTGCAGGGCATCATCTTGCAATCTGTGAGGAGAAGATGGAAATCTAGATGGAGTGTGGAATGTATTTGTGGACCTTCATTGCAATGGACATTCTATTGTAGAATCAATACCTGAGAGCTAATGAGGAAGAGAACAGGACTTCGCTGATCCCTGTCATAATACTATACCAAGATGAAAGATATTTTATCACTTAGGAAATCTTCTGCTCAAAAGGCCAATGCATCATTTAGGGATATAACACTTATCTAAAACATGTTGGGTCAATGCTTTACAATTATAGCCCTCATGAAACATGCAAAGAGCAATATTCTCTGGACTTTAGCAATACACGTGAAAGAACAAAGGAATACTCATATTAGCATGCATGAAGGAATAGAAAAGAAGCAAATAAAAGCAAGACAAAATGACATCCAAAATGAATTAAATGAAAATGTTCAGTGTTGATGAACCCCCAAAGCCATCCAACTCTCTCTCTCTCTTATGCTACCAGCTGTAGCTTCCAGACTTCAGAAAAGGCAAAAATAATTATTCAGATCAATTCATAACACCTCCCACTATCAAATCTTCCACAAAGTAAACAGCCTCTACAGTAGAGTGAACTACATGCTTGTCAAGTTATGCCAGACATTTGGAACATCTGCTCACCCATTTAGAGATTCATTTAGAGAGGCCATGAAACATTTGCTTTTCACATACTTAGATGTTTCTCTTTTAAGACCAGTCACCCATCTATGTTTGTATGGAATTTTGTCGCATTTCGCTTTTAAATATCATATCCTTGAGTGTTTTCATTCTTATTTCATATTTTACATAGAAGTGACAGTGAAAATAAACCCCAAACTGAGGTGGGATGATTCAGATTAAGGAGACGCACAAACTGATGTGGGTGTTCTTTGAAGAGGATTAAAATGTATGTGAATACCCTTGAAGATTAACCAGCACTTTCAGTTCAGATGGCTAAAGGGGCACAAGATGTCTTTGGAAACTGAAACATTTCTTCCTAATAATTCTTTTTTAAAAAATAAACACCAGGTTGGGGGAAGTAAGGAGGAGCAAGAGACAGTGTAATTTTATGACTGGCAACTGTAGCTTCTAGTTACAGTGAATTTCATATTTAGGCCTGTGGTGAGAGATCACAGCCAGCAACAAGGTGGAACACCAACTGTACTTCCAACTAAGTATCCTGCACCAAAAATGGCTGGAGTGAACTAAGACCTCTTACACTACTGACCCACTATCACTCCTTTGAGGACCTACTCCTTCTAATGAAGTAGCAAGCCAGCTCCTTGACCTGCAACCTAGCACTTCCATTGTCTTTCCAGAAATGACTGACAGGCGCACTACTGCTGCTGACTTCTTGCAGTGCAGAGTTCCTGAAGGAGGACAGCTTGTCCCTCTGCTGGGTCCAGGCTCCAGAGATATCACGGTTGTCATAAGAATGGAAGTTTCAGGCACAATGGTATAGGGTTCTGCTCAGTTCCAAGGTCTTAAACCACATTGGTCAAGTCTCGTCAGTTTATGGGTGTCAGGCCTGGTTGCCTCAGAAGTGTCAGGTCCAGCCAACTGAAGAGTGGAACTTGGACTTGGTGTTTCCACCACTGGATCTCTGAATATGTGTCCATAGTACTAACATATTCTTTGGACATGCTAGTGATTGGGCTTGCCTGGGCTCTTCAGTGCCAGTGCTTTGGGGAAATGAATATATCACTTGACCAATATAGTAGTTCCTTTTCTTTTTTAGATTTTCTCTTCCAAGAGCAGGAATTTTTTAGTGGAATTGTTTTAGTAGAATCTGTGTGACCTGGTATGGGTAAGCATTGATCGCTCACAAAAAAAGGTGGATATTCAATTTGTTTTGCTTCTGCCATTTTATGTTCCATATCCATCATGAATCCTTGTCTTATTGCGCTTCTTGTGGCCAACTGAACAGAAAATAGGGAAAATATTAAAATGCTTTTCATTCATTGAAGTCTTAAACAGTTTCTCATTCTGCTACCAAAGAATAACTAATATACCAAATCTTCTTGTAGAAGAGTACCTACTCTACTTTTTCTGTGTTTCTGCTTTAAAACAAGCCACATAAAGAAGATTACCTTGGCTAAAAGCAGACTGATACTCCAGAAGCCTCCTGGAAGCATGACTCTTCTTTAAAACAAGATGTACTCTCACAATGCACCAGGAAGAAAAAGGGGCACCCACCTGATTTGAGAGTCTAGAAATAGCTTCTAGACCTTTGTAAGCCATTTGTACCTGCTATAGGCAGTTTGACTGAACTCACTGGCATTCACATCTAAGCCCATATGCAAAAGTAATGTATTGAAATTACATTACAAAGTAATGTACTGAAATGTATTACTGTTCCATCTTCTGTCTGGATTAGTAGCTATGAATGTAAGACAGCTCATATTTACCTCTTGCACCAATCTCAGGGTGTTGTGTCTGTTTTTAGTAACATGCCTCCACTTACCAAAGCAAAAGAAATGGGACAGGTTTTCACTACTGAGGGCATTGGCAGAATGCTGATAGAAAAATGTGTGGTAACTTTGCATGACTCACACATAGTGAGTCATACCACAGAGAGGAAAAATACTGATGCACTTGGCCAAAAGAGTCAGATATGAGAGTTCCTTCTACTTTGTTATTTGCTCAGGACTTGCACATTCAGGGTTATGGATTCCTTGAATGAGTCTACCCACTTGTAATGGGGTTTTCCTTGGAATGGGATTTGCCTTCTACCCTGCTAAGCATCATTGTCTTTTCTAATGAGTCATGTCTTCTCATGATATGTTCAAAGTAGAACACTCTCCATTTAGGCCCTTTCCTCTCTATACTGTTATAGTGCTATTATTCCAGTTTCAACATCTTATTGAATCCTGGGATTTGCAGTATAGGGAGGGCCATTTAGAATTCTAAGCCAGAGAACTCTTTGGCCTCAGTAAACTACAAACCCCAGAATTCCACAGGATGTTGAAAGTGGAATAATAGCATTATAACAATGTAGTACAGAAATGGCCTTAGTCATCTTGGCTTCTAGGGAAAGTTCTGTCTTGATTTGCTCTTGGATCCATTTATTTCTCTTCTGGTATTCCATGGTATCTGCAGAAATCTCCTTCAGCACCACATTTCCAATGAATTTATTCTCTCTTCATCAGCTTTCGTTATTGTTCAGCTTTCATAACCATACATAGGGACAGGCAAATCTCTTAAACTTAGAGGTTCTGTGATTTTCTCTTTTTCTCTTGCCAAACTTGAATTCTTTCAACTCTGTATGAGGTATTGTTGTCATGATTCCAAAGAGAAACGTCTATATTTGTATTCCTATCAAAAGTTGTTCTTTTTGTTGTTGTAGTTGATTTTCAAACATGATGTTTGCTATTTTCACCTTTTTTAAATAAAAAGTAGCTGAATGAATTTAAACAAGACCAGTTTCAACTCTTATCCACAACACTTCAGTGTAACCCAAGGATATCACATAAATTCTTCATGGAAGAGCTAGTGGCAATTTATGAAGCTGGATTAAACACCACGACTGAACACACTATGACAGCATTGTTGCCATTAAATATGCAAAGGCACAAAACACACAATATGCCAAAGAAGAACAGCAGGAGAAAGAATCCAGCCCCTCCTCTGGAGTTTCACAACAAAGGAATGCGAAAGTCTGGAACATTCCTCTAGGAAATACTAATGAATCAAAGTTTACTAGCTTGGATATCCCCTTGCTGTAAACTGAAACAGTGCAGTAGATGTGAAACTGAGATTACATAACTGGGTGCATTTGAAGATCAATTACCGCTCACCTTTAATATACATTTTTCTCCTTTTCTTTTTATTTCTCTCTGTCAAGATGGTTTTAAATGAAGGTTTATTTTATTGTGCTTCCTGTTCTCTTGTCACAGGAAAAGCTATTCCAACCTGTGTGGAGCCAGTTCTGTTCATACATTTTATGATGAAGTATTCAAATGGGAGACCTATGTTTGGCTCAGCACATTCTTTTGCATAATAACATGACAGTAAGCCCCATGTGTGCATAAGTGCTATGTTTGCTCACATAGGTGAGTGCTGAAAAGATCACAGTTTACAGCATCTAATGTAGCAATTCATGCATCTTCCCTAGGGAACAAATCCCATTGAACAAAATAAAAAATTACTTCTTCCAATTAAACATATATAGGGTCAAACTACAATCCTATGCATCCTTTCCTTAGAACACATTGTTCTGATTAAGCATGTGTAGCATTTGGTTATATATGGTAAGCTGTCTTCTCATGGGCCACACTAATTGAATTGTCCACTCATTAGAGTATTGGCTAGTCTGATTCCCAGATTTTTTTCAGTTGCTGCCTACCTGGAGGAACCAGCGATTGAAACTGGGGCCTTTTCATGTGAAGGGCGGGCTATCATCCCTGTGAGTTATGTAATTCATTACTATTACTGGTTATGATGGAATAAGAACATAGCCATCAATTAAATAGTTAATGTGTAGCTTTGATACCAATCCTTGTTTAATATTTTGGTTGTGGTCTGGAGGTGTAGGGATTACTGTAAATATGTCAGAGAACTGGCTAACTATGTTTATTAGATCTGCAGTGCAATTTTGCACATTTACACAGAAGTAATCCCCATTCAGTTCATTTGTGTGTATTCACAGGTGAGTGAAGATTGAATCAGCACATTTATGGTCATCCTGAAACTGTAACTGCTGTTACTTTTTTTGCAAAAGGTGGATCTGGTGCAGAGCAAGCAGTGACCAGATATTCTTCATTCTGTATACCATACCCATCAAAATGTATTGCTGTGAAGAGGTATGGCTATCTCCTGTGACAACGGACATTTCTTTCTTTCTCTCCAGAACATTATTCATATAACAATGAGCCTCTTACTTGAGCTACACAAGGTCCATTGCTTCATCCTTGAAGCACTGTTATCCTGCCAATGTTTCTGCTATTACGAATTGCCATAAATTGCTTCTTTGAAGTACCAATGTTATACTGTTCCTATGTAATTTGTGCATTCATTGGCTTTCTCACCACACACATATGCAAAGCCCCTTTTACCTCCAGCTCAAATATTTGTTTTCCTTCAGTGATTGCTTTTGTAGAATCACTCATTATCCTAAGGCCTCTGTCAAAAAACCTTCTCTTTTGAATGGGAGTCTGCTAAGCCCTTCTTGATACCTGCTTTCTTCTGGTATATGGAATCCTGAAATTGGCACTTTGCTATGTTGCCAGAGTAAATACTTCAATCTTTCATCCTATTTTCTGGTCTGTCTCTTACACATCCAGCTTGGAACTTTTGTGCCTTACTTATATAAATGATGCTCTTGAAAATGTGCCCTTCACACTTTTTTAAAAAACAAAACAAAATCCCAATCTAACAGAGGTACTGCAAGTCAAAATACGTTAGTTTAGGGATGCAGGCTCCATAACATCTATAAGTCTTTTAATCATAAGACTCTGTTCAATTTCCAAAGTAACTGTACCTGTGCCCATACCTCCAGTTTCAGAATGGTTCAGAATGAGGAAACCCTTTTCAGGATAAATGTTCTACAAAGTTCCACAGTGCTGCTTGCATACATTATGGCAGCATGGATAGGATGGCTTATTTATATGATATTATGGGATTTTTAAAGTGATCTGTGTACCTTGTCTTGCTATAACCATACTGTATGGCCTAAGCATTCTGTTTCCACACTGTAGAAGAGGAAGGGCCAAGTTTGATGGGGACAAGGTGACTTGCCTAAAGGCAACCAAGTGAGATAGTCTATTTGTTTGACTTTTCTTTGATCACACATCTCAAAGTAGTGTATGTAGGGTTTACAGGCAGGTATCCATCTAGTCATTAACCAGACCAAATTTAGCTATGTGAAGCATTTTCTGACCTAATTTCATGCAGCATTAATATTTAATTATGGACATCTTGATTTGTGGCTCAGTCTTTTACAGCAAAATAGCATGCATATTTGCATATCACAGTCACCGGCGCTTTTTTCTCAAGTGTAACATTTTTATCATTCTACTGTACCATTTCTAGACAACCAGTGGCAGCTAGGAACTCCCATGTCAGTGAATCAGCTCAGGATTTTAAAAGAGCTATCCAAGGTGCTCAATCTATTTTGGAGATTATTGACTTTTCATCACTATTATGGGCCATGCAATCTACTCCAGCTTATGGCAACCCAATTATAGAGTTTTATTAGCATTTTTATTCAGAGGATATTTGCCATTGCCTACCTTCAAGGCTGAGAGAGAGTGACTTGCCCAGAATTCCCCAGTGGCTTTCCATGGCTGAGTGGAAATTTAAACCCTGGTTTCTACTACTCAAGCCACTACACCGCAGTGGTTGTCTTCAGAACCTTGAATAGGTCCTTTAAAATTTGGGTAAAAACCTAGTATAGAGAGCCAACTGAATATGGGTTGGAAGGTCATGTCCATGGTTGGAAGTGAATTTTTGCTTATGGAACAGGCATAGTGATGCAAAACAGAATAAACATCCTCATAGCAGTCACTGGCACTTCTATCTTAAGTGTACCACCTTAAGTGTAGCCAGTGTGGTGTTGGAGTGTTGGAGCAGGACACTGGGAGAGCAGGTTTTGAAACCCCACTTTGACACAGAAACCCACTGAGCAGGTTGCATCCTCTCAGCCTCAGAGGAAGGCAAGGGCAAACACCCTCTGAACAAATTCTGCCAAGAAAACCATGTACTACATTCACATTAGAGTTGTCATAAGTCAGAAATGATTTGAAGGTGCACAGATCAACAACAACAATGTAGTGATGCTCAAATGAGATCAGAATAGTGAATAACCAGATTCAAATGCCTAAGAAATTTTATTACTTCAACATAAATTTTAATTGGCAACACATACATCATTACTCGATGGTAACTCTCATAATGTACTATTAAACATTTAGTGATGATGACACGAATAAATCAGATTTTACAAGTGAAAGCATATTAGCGTTAATTCACCAACCAGTGTCTTGTACAAAAGATAATACCTTTAGAATAAAAGAACAGGACATGGATGAATACAGTCTAGGAATATATGTTAGTCACCAGACCTGAACTAAACTCACAGTCACTTTGCTCAAAAATCCATTCCTTGGGGTTCTTTCACTTCAGCAGCCTAGTGAAAGCTGGTAGTTTTGATATCAGAGGAAGAAATGAATCTACTCTGGCTTTTAGATCAAACTTAAAAGATGCACTGGAGCACTGTACCTTGCCCAGCCCATCATTGGTTCAGTATTTTGGATGGATCTTCAAAGTTTGGATTAAAATTTGAAGTAGATTCATCCTTCAATAGAGGTTGGAACCATCACTCCTTCAAGTGACAGGTAGGATAAATAATTTTGTGTTACTCTTATTAAACAAATAGGAGGAGAGAGCTCATCTACTGTAATTCAGTCAGAGATCTACTAATACATCTAGATCTATTTTCTGCACTGTAAAATGTTCATAAAACAGTGACTTGCAGGTTCCCTTGCAGGTCTCTAGCCAGCTTGCTAGTCCTACTCTGATGTCTGATTGTTGCTCCAGAGAATTTATTGACTCTGCATGTTGGCTGTGTAATGCTGAAGGCACACGTTGACTTTTCTTTCTTTTTTTCTTCATAAAAAGGCAACTGTTTACCCAGGGCTAATAACACAAAGTTCTTATCAGGTATAAACTGTTGATGACAACAAATGCTCTTAAAATGTACGTGCTGTTATGAGTTACGCTTGGTAAATATTAATTGAAAGTAGACTTTGATGCATCAGGAAAGGAGCTTCTTCTTGTATACTCTGCAAGCTTGCAGGGTAGGACAATATGTAGTTGCCTGGACCCCATGTCCATCCTGGAGAAGTCAGGCCTCAATTTAAAAATACAAGCTGAAACCTTCCGAGCTTCCTTCCTACTGACAACGAAATGGCTCGTTGATGTGTTTGGGAGAACAACCAGTACTTAACTGACTTGTTCACTTCCACTGAATGGAAGCCCTGCAAAATTGGTTCAGACTGGTACAACTCCCATTGTAAGGTAATGTGCATTGTCCAGAGATGTTGGAAAATCCCATCTGCATTTGAAAGCAAGCAAATATCTGTTATCGGACTGATTTTGCCCTGTGTGTGCAGAATTTATTGCTTTCATCTCCTCAGATTACTTAAGACTCATTAGCGGTACCCAGAGTGTAAGAAACAGAGGTCATATTAAAATTGAAACTTTTGAACCTCCAGAGAATAACATTAAGATCATATTAGCCCCTCTCAGAAGGTATCCCCTTGAATTCGGCTGACAGCCTTCAACTTAGGAAAGTTATAGACACATACAGACTGGAGAGGTGGCTGCCTCCCTTAAGAGAAGAAAACAGCCTGCAGGTACAAGCTTGCCAACCTGCACCCCAGATACAAAAAAGTCTAAAAAGAAGGAGTCTGGAAGAATGCCAGAAGAGAGACTTCATAGTGGCAGACCAGAAAGAGCCTGGAAGAATCACAGAGAATCTCCCAAGAGAAGAACCTGCTGTCTTGATTTTGAGCCACACAGCCAACTGGACTCTTCTTCCTGTTGGAGGGTGAGAGAATCTCTTGTATGTTTCTTAGTCAGCAGTCTCTTAACCTTAGCTGCACACCTTTAGCCCCGTTAATTTGGTCAGTACAGTTTTTAGCACCTGTGCCATTCTCCCTCTCTTTTCTTTTGAGAAACAACTTTTATTGAACACAGATTGTTCTATTGGATTCCGCTGCTATGTTTTTCTGTCTTTCAAAAAAGAAATAATTGCTTGTGTTTGAAAATCAGCTTGCTTCAACAGGATTTCTTTTTCTTTCCTTGTATTTGGAGCTACTCTGGTTAATTGTTCATTTTTAAAACCTATAACCTGTAAGGTTCTGCAGAGAGAAAGAGAGAGTTAGTGCCTGGGAAAGGTTTTCCTCAAACAAATAAATGCAGTGCACAGCTCTCACCACAATGCCTTTGGCAAGTGTGGTCTTGAGACTATCCAGATGTTTAAATTTTGCTGTGAATTCCATCTCCTGTACTCCATACCCTCTGACTTATGATTTGGCAGAGACAGCCCCAATTAAATCCTCTACTGTCCCAGTTTTTCAGCTGTTTCTCAAATGTCCCAGTTTATCTTTCCTTGTCCCACTTTCAACTTTGTCCTTAGTTTACTTCACTTGCTGTAAACTGAGTTCAAAACGCAAAAGTAGTTTGCACTGAGTTACCTTATGTTACCCTGTTTACTGGGGGTCCCGTGAGGGACACCAAAATGTGCTCAACAGTAGGTGGGAAGATTAGCTCTGAGCACTGCTTTAGCATTATGAGAGGTAGGGTAACTTAGCAGGATCTTGAACCCTATGTCTGCGGGGTCAGGCCGAGTCAAGGAGCACACGGAAGTTGAAATAATAAACGTGGTTTTATTAAAACACAATCAAAACAGTGTATGAGGCACACTCACACAAGATAACTAAAGAAATAAATGCTGGAGTGGGATAGAGGAGTTTTTAGAGGAGTTGTTGGTTTGGGTGATACTTCAGCTGTCCTGAAGCCCGGTTGGAAGCAGAGAAGATGGAGAGCGTGGATCTCAGCACGTGGAGCTGAGGGGAAGGCTCGCTGGACAAAGCGACAGCAAGGCGGGATGGAAGCCAAGAGCGATCCAAGGAAGCGCTCAAAGTCAGGGGTTTTTATAAGGAGAATTGTGACCGCAGGCTAGGTCGGACTTGGGGAAAACAATAGATTTGGGGCTGGAGACAAAGCCTCTGAAAGGTCAGAATTTGAATGATTGAGTTACAGCCAAATTGTCAATAGGATAGCCAGTATGCAAACGCAGAATACTTGAGCGTTGTATAGTCAGATCATCAAGCTGCCAGCACAGGGCAGGAGATCTTTTGAAAGCTGCGTGCATACCTAATGAAGGTACATGCCTTGAGGTCTCCTAAAGCGGTGAGTCGGCTATTTCTGGCCTGCCTGTATTGTTTCGGAATATTACGGCGATTATCGGCCAAGCCTGTATGTGTGCTTGTCCGGGGGCCTCGCAAGCACGTGGAAGGGAATGAGTATGTAAGGCCAAATTATTGATATCGACAGATATCTTTTTATATCCCCAAAGCTCGGGCTAGCCAGAGCAGTAACACTTAGAAGGATATGAAGAGAGGAAGGAGGTCAAATCTTACCCTTGTCTGTAGATCCAGGCATGACCACTCTCTGATGTTGCTTGGCCACATGTGTCTCAGTTTTCAATTGTGAAATGTTGAAGGGTATGGGAGTTTCCCTGCTCATCCTCTAAAATCTGAAATTAGACTCCGAGGGTTTTGGACATTTTAAAATGTCATGTTTTGTAATGCAACTAATTGTAAACTCTTTCAAGTCAAAAGAAATATTTGTAAAACAACTTTACACAGACTGTGGCCCATCAGACTGACTGTAGCCCCTCTATTATCCATGGCTGAGAGTGGCCTGCCAGTAGTCCAATAAAGCTCTGTAGTCTGCCTGGAATGGCAAAACTGGGGATAGGAATTGTCAAATACCTATAAGTGTTCTCCATGAGGCTGATGGACTCTGATTCATGCACCTGGTTAACCAGTTTTTCAGGCCTGCTGTTTCTCAGACCTCATGCCAACCTATGAAATGTATTTGGCACAGACTGCTGAGATGGCCAACCGTGCTGTTAATGGCTGCTGAAATAGCATTACATGGCTGCAAGATAGGGCTATCTGTAGCTATTTGCTATAGGAATCAAAAGTGCAAATTTCATTTTCCAAACTGGTTTAGTGCTCACTGCATGAGATTAACATCAAACCCTGCTTGCCTGCCTACCCAAGACATCATGTTAGTTCTTGCTTCTAGAAAGAACAGTCAAGTGAACGAAAGATCATTGGTCCCACTTAGCATTTCTGTAACAATGCTCTTACAAATGACAATTTATCAAACTGTAACCAATGGTTCTGTGAATGGAAGGAAGCAGAGACAATTGAGCTTTTCTTTACTCTCTCCTTGGGCAGTACCCTGTGCCTTCAGAAGAATGTCTAGGTGTTTGGAAACTCCAAAACAACATGAGCTGTGCCACTGGAGGGAGCTACAGTAAGAAGGGAAAGTTTCCCCAAATTTGGCAAAGGCAATTACATGCAATATTTTCTTCTCTGCTAGCAGCACAGTACAAACAGTTCAGCTGGGCCCCCAACTCTTCAGAGTCTTTTTGATGGATGGCCCAGGAGAGAGGAAAAGTCAGTTGCACAATTTTTCCTCATCTTGTGGTAGCGTTGGATATAACCCATAAAAATATTTTTCACTTATGTTAAGCATCTGAACAAGAAGAAGAGGAAGAAGAAGAAGAAGAAGAAGAAGAAGAAGAAGAAGAAGAAGAAGAAGAAGGGGAAGATGAAGGGGAAGAAGAAGAAGGGGAAGAAGGGGAAGAAGGAGGAGGAGGAGGAGAGGAAAACTCCTTATTGAATGGCAAAATTCAAGGCATAATTAATGCTCCTAAGAGCTTCCTATTCTAGAACATCCCATTTGGGCCAGACTAAATGACCTGGAATTCAAGCAATATCATTTTCCCCCACTAGCACTTATATCTTCAAGCATCTACATGACAAGACATCAAAGTGAGATATGTAACAATATGCACTTCCATTTAGTAGTTTCATTATGTGCAGAACTTATGCTTATATAAGAGTCCCTTATGGCTCATAAATCTGTAAAAAAAAAAGTCTATCCAGTAGAAGAAGCCTTATTTTTCTATATCCTTCCTTCCTTCTTCCCTCCCTCCCTCCCTCTTTCAACATAACAGGTTGGATACAGATGTTGCAACACAGAAATATTCAAATGGAAGCTGACTTACCATCAAACTATTGTTGTTATTATTTAAAAGTCAACTTCAACTTCGAGTTAGAACAATTTTGTCAGTGAGAGATTTCAAGAGCTTCAGTCATGAACTGCCTGGCTCAGGTCTTGCAGACATGGGGCTGTGGCTTTCTTAGTTTAATCAGTCCAGTTGTGGTGCAGTCTTCCTCCTGTCATTCAGCCTTTCACTTTACCATTTTTTCTTAATGAATCAAAGCATTTCAAGATATGTCCAAAGGATAAGAGGCTCAGTTTTGTCATTTTGGCTTCTAGTGAGACTTCAGGTTTGATTTGTTCTCCAATCCACTGATTTGTCATCTGGAAGTCCATGGAATCGGTAGAACCCTCCTCCAACACCACATTTCAAACACATTGATTTTCTTCCAGTCAACCTTCTTCACTGTCCAGCTTTCACAACCATACATAGAAATCATAAACACTTCCACTTTCTAAAGTTGCAGGTTCAGTATCAAAAAGCTCTTTCTTGATGGAATCTGTCATCCTTTCACAAATCACTGAACAGTTTCATTCAGTTCTGTTCAGGAGTCTGGCCCTATTTCTCTCACCTTTTTACTTGCCTGTTCTTACCTGTTCGAAGAATTTCATCAGTCACCCAAGGAGGGCCTTTATTTCTTTTTTTGACTAATGATTGTCTTTTCTAATTTTCCCTGATAATGTCCCTGGCTTTTGTCCCAAGTTCTCCTGATTCTTGATTGGTTAGATTAAGTTAGCAGTGCAAATCTGTTCCTCTTGAAGGCCAACAGGGAATCTTTCAGTTTCTTCCTCTTCTATCTCTGTACTTGGAACACAGACTTGGATTATAGTTACATTGATATGTTTTTTCTGAAGTCATATTAATAATAGTTGGTCAAACTTTGCACTATATCTCCTGACCATCTTTGTGATGTCATGTCTTATTATTAATGCCACTATATTTCTCATTACATTGTCATTTTCAGAGCAAAACACTATAGGCAAGATCCTAGCTCAGCTCCTGAACCAGCTCCCCCATCCTATCTTGTTTTACTGTGAGCGACAGAGGTCTGTTTTGATGTTTATCAGGGCACAGGAGACTGATATCTTCACCCACTTCCTGCCAGCAGTTTCTCATGTGACAACCAGAAGCAAGATCCCTGTCTCAGTTCCTCTACACACTGGAGGGTGGTGGCAGGAGGACAGTGGAAATGTCAGTCAGCTGCATACTGATCAACAGAGGTAATCACTGTAACTCACAGGAGCTCACACTCACACAAACAATAGTGGTGATAGTGCCATGATTGTGAATATGTAGGCTATGTGAGTACAAATTCTGTAAATACAGAATCATCATCTACAGTACTGAATTCCAGCCAACATAATTATCTGATTAAAAATGACCCATTCCTGTCCACATTTCTTGTTTTATAGTTTCTCAGTTTCCCTGATTCATACTTCTTGTTTCATGTTCCTGTTACACATATTGTGTCACTTTAGACTTTCCTTTCATGTCTTCACAAGTCAGCAGCTCAACATCCTATCAGCGTGAGTCCAAACACAACTCTATTCTTACTTGTCCTTTGGTCTTCCCCAGTAACTGTTGCCTTCTGACCTGTGTAGGGGTGTATCTCATCTTCCAAAACTATACCTAGCATTTTGGATTATCTCACCATAGTGTTTTCAAGGCAAAAGACATTAGAAGTGGTTTACCACTGACTTCTTCCTCAGAGTTAGCTAAAGTGTCACTCCTGCAGCCTCTAAGAGATCTTGTCCCAGTGTCCCTTCAAACAACATGATGGAACAATAGCTGAAAATCATTACATTTGTGATGCAACAAATAAAGTCTACTTCTAAACTGGGGAGGGTTTTTTCCCAGGGATCTGAGAACACGTTGATGCCATTTTTTTAACATAAAAAACCCCAAAACACAGATTGTATTTTAAAAATCGAGAAAAAATAAAATCTTAGTAATATGTTCATAATGCAGTCATCAGTCACAATATCATTATCAATCATCCAGTAATATGGTACAAGTGATGGCTACTATGCAAAAAAAAAAGGTAATATTAATATAATATTTTGTGGTATCCTCAGCTCAGCCTGTAAGTAATACATTCCTGAACTCTACAGAAAATGACTCTGTCCTTTATACTGACAGATCCTGTGCAAGACAATCTGATATAACAGAAAAAAATTCACTTTTTTTCAGAATTTCTTTCCTGCTCTCCACCACCATTTAAAATGCAAGCTGTCATATGAGGGTCATATGAACCCAAGCCAGAAACAATTACTAGCTGCATATTTTTGATGAGTTTGTGACAAGGAATAGCACTAGGCTAATGTATGTATCTAACTGCGGGGAGATAATGAGTATGTCTGTATACTGCATATCTTCCATTAACTATCAAAGTATTTTAGAAACTCTTGCATGAGTTAGTCTGTTACAGTTAATTGACTTTGTCTTCCATTGTTTTTATGTTCAACCCATTTCAATAACATACTGAACAAGCACCTGGGCTGTTTTCTTGATCTTCTCATCTACCAGTGCTTTCGTGAAAAATATCTTTCTTATGATTCTTTCATCTGGGTTCAGGTTTTCATTAAAATGCATTGAATTTTTTCAGGGTGTTCAATTCTCCTGCCAGTGAAACCTCTTATAAAAGATGTTTACACATTTTTGCCACTAAGGTTTTTTGACAAAGGCTGGGTTATTTGTGTCAATTTGGAAACTGTCTTCCAGTTTATCAGTATGTATGTGTCATTAAAAAAAAAAAAGAAAAGATCAATTGAAGCAGTTTGATAATATCTGAAACATATAGCCAGGAAGGTAATTAGAATATCACAATGAAGTATTTCAGGTTTAAAGAAAATTGGAAATGTCACCTACCAATGTGTTCAGTTTAGTCTATATTATTTCCCACAGCAATCATAGGGGACTCTTTGTATGTAACAAAGACAGTGATTGGGAACATGTGGAAAGCATACCCAAGCAGCATGTAGATGTGTTCGACATGTAATTTGTATGTAGGCGGTCCAATGACATTCAGTCACATGACTCAGACATAGCCTTTATATCTATAAACTCTTTCAAGATATAAGCAGAAACTGTAAAAATGGTGATGCCTCAAATGACTAAGGAAACATGTCCTTAATATATGAATAATTACAAAAGCGTGGAAGTAAAGTGTTAATTCTGAAGCACTATTTTATTAACTAGTTACTTTTAGCAGTGTGGCACTGATTGTCCAAGCTGGTCCTCCCCTACTGCCTTGCCTCTGGAAGCCTATAGAAACAGGCAGCACTGGAATAGCAGCCTTCTCTTCTTTTACCACTATTGCCGTCAACATTTTTTCCTCCTCTCCCACCACTGTCATCTTTTTCCATTCACTGCCACTCTCATCTTCACCCCTACTAGCATAACTGGCCAGTGGGGTCAATAGAAACATGGCCACTGATTGCCTGCTTTCCCCACACCTACTGCCTAACAGTCTGTCTTACCTGCCAACCTACTCAGTGCTGTGTGTTCCAGTGCCGTGGTCCTCTCTATGGTCTTTATGGTCTGGTTTCTGGCTCAAGTAAAATAGTAATAGACCACCATATGTTGTACCTTTACATGAATTCAGGTAAAAAGTAAAATTAAAAAGGAACAAAGTATGTAATTAGTTTACTAATAAAACTGCTGTTGTTGTGGAATTACAAAACAGGGCAGAGAGGATAACCACCTAAGATGGTGTAAGGCAAAGACAGGATTTTAAAAAGATAAGAGTTTAAAAGGATAGGTCACTAGTCTGCCGGTGCCATCAGACTTCATTGTTAAAAAGCAGAATGAAACCATACGCTGTTTTTTCAGTCATCATATCTGCCTAGCCCTTGAATTTATTCTTCTGCAGTTTTGTGCATTTCTTTCTCAATGACACCTTTATGATTTCATTTCTGAGAACAATGGTTCACAAGGAACCTAGAAGGATAAGCATATTCTTCTTGTAAATACACCCTCCAGTTCTAAAGGCTGCTCTTGCACAGAAAAATTCCACCTATTTTTCTGAAGCTTTGCAACCTTGGTCCAAGACCCTATTCAGTACTTTTTTTTTTTTTTGTATAATTTTTGTTGAAACTTAATTTCAAAAATACCCCCCCCCACTTCCAAGCTTAAATCTTCCAGTTGAAATTGCTTATTTCCATTCCATTACAAACATAATTTCCATCTTACAGAGAGAAGAACAGTTACATTATTTCTTCTTTGATTTCTCATACATTTATATCCCAAGATCCTATTCAGTACTGATGAAGTGAAACAGTCCACTGCTATTTGTACCTGTATGGCCCAGCTTGTATCTCCTAACTTAAGCTATCTGTATTTATAGCCACTTTTCTCCTCCATACTTGGGTCTATAGAGTCTTCCAAGATAAGGCAATGTGTGAAGAGTGGTTTTCAGACACAGGCTATTTTTCATGCTACCCTCTCTCATGTTGCCTTGGTTCCAGGAAAAGAACAGCTTTAGATACAACCAGCCTATCTTGTGAGACCCACACATGGCTACCTCCTCCTAGTGCAAGTGCAGTGAGTTTCTGGCACTATATTGCCACAATTCATTGTCACTGCCAGCTTTTCATTGACACTCTCCTGCTCATGCAGGAAGGTACTCCTTGGATGTCTTGTTATGTGAGCAGCAGGAAATTTGAACTGCTTGAAGAATGATCCTTTGTACAAGTGGTTTGTTTCTATAGGTTTCTGGCCTTGATACAGTCAGAAGAGACAGCCGTGCCCACAAATTTCTTCCAGTTCTTCTGAAAAACTAAGAAGTTAGGTTATATTCAACTTTAAAAAAAATGAAGGGGCTATAGCAAAGCAACATGAAAGACAGAGAGATAGACAGAACAGAACAGGCACAGAGAACACTGATTTTGCTGATGCTCAGCCCCTCCAATTCCATCTAAGGAGTTACTGTGCCTCCAGATCTCAATGAACTTTGATCCAGAGAATAACATTTTCTCATTTCCAATGAAGCACAGACCTTATGATTTCCAAATCTGGAGTTGGGTTCAGGACTAGAATTCAAACAGACAACCTTTGAATCTGTTCAACCTATTCAGACAGTTTCCATATGTTTTAAATCAGAATTCAGCCAAAACCTTGTGGTTGGTAAACATCACAATTTCCTGCTAATCTGAAGAAAATCACAGCAAGCTGTACTCAAATGATTGAACCCAATCACCTTTCACCAATTAATCAAAACAGTATATGGGATTCACTGGCACATAATATAAACTATTTTTTGGCCTCCAGATCAGAGTTCTGACCAAATTCTGACTTTTTGCCTATGATTTATGTAGGAACGCTGTCTGCACTTTATAATATATGGACGTGTTACATGTCATTATTTACTAGAAATACCCGACAATTAATTCCATGTACAATTTTCTTGGATACTGCTTGAGTGAAAGCATTAAAACTTTAACAGATTTATAGAGCTTGTCTACACTGCAGTGAAGGCTTGGCTGATCTTCCAAAGTCCTAATCCAGAATGCACTGGGTCAGTTTCAGCATTCACTGATGAATTCCTTTTGAGGAATTGATTCTGCAGTTTTTCCCATCCCTTGGTGATTAATATTCTTTCACATTTAAACCCAGTTGACACTACTCTCTTTTGGAAAATAACTAATGAGAGTATTTGAAAATATAGTTCGTACTTTAATTATTGTTAAACTTTTTCCTCTTTCCTTTTTTTTCCCATTAGTGATTTGATTTTTGAAATAAAATGTTATTTAATTACTTAGGAATATTTTGGGGGAAAAAACTGCTTAAAACAGTGAAAGAAAATGATATTAAATGAGAGGTAATGTAAATGGGAGATGACCTAGAAACTCTGTTACTATCTTTGGAGCAGGTTTCTTTTTTACTTATGGCAATGAAGGCTCATAAAATGTATTTCTAAATGTCTAAGAGTCACTAGAGAAAACCAGATAACTATGTTTGTATTTTGAAAAAAAAATGCTTTTTGTTTCACTTCAGCATAAAGGTAGATTTATGACGTCTACAATTCATGTTACCAATAACAAGGTAGTTAATGAGTTATATTTTGAAAGAGTCCCAGTGAAGTCAATAAAACTAAGAAATTTTGTGAACAATTAAAGGAAGCCCTTGATTGATTTCGTATGTCCAGTGGTGAAAACCCTGAAAAGTCCATAGGGTATCACATAAACAGACTTTTGCAAATGTTCAAATCATAGAATGATAGAATCATAGATTTGGAAGAGACCACAAGAGCCATCCAACCCCCTGCCATGCATATCCACAGTTGGCCCACCATATCCATAGATTCTGTTTCCAGAGGATCAACCAACCACAACTTGAAAACATTTTTTTTTAAAAAATCCTATTTTATATAAGGTATGTCATTTTACTACACTACTGTACATAATGGGACTTGAGTATCCACAAAGTTTGGTATCCATGGGGGTCCTGGAACCAAATCCTAGCAGATACTGAGGGCCTACTGGATACAATCAAAGCACTCCAGACAGAAAGCCATCAAGCCTCTGTTTAAAAACCTACAAAGAAGGCAATTCTATCACATCTGAGGCAGCATATTTTACTGTCAAACTACTCTTACCACCAGCAAGTTTTTCCTAAAGTTTAGGTAGAACCTTTTTTCCTGTAGTTTGAAGCTACTGATTTGTGTCGTAGTCTTTGGAACAGCCAAAAACAAGCTTGTTCCATCCCCCATATGGCATCCCTTCAGACATTTAAACATGGCTATCATGTCACCTCTTAATCCACTCTTCTCCAGCAATAGCAATAGCATGTGTATTTCTATACTGCTTATCAACTAAGTGCTCTCTAAGCAGTTTACAATGTGTTAGCTAATTGCCCCCAACAAGCTGAGTACTCATTTTACTGAACTCTGGAAGGATGGATGGTTGAGTCAATCTGGAGCCCAGCAGGATCAAACTCACAATGTTGTGGCTGCAGTACCGGCATTTAACCACTGTGCCACCAGGCTTCAGGCTTCAGATTGCAGGCTCTTCTCTTTCTTTCCACATCACTTTTGCAATGGCATTGCATATGAAGACCTGCATGTAATTTACAGAATTTCAGAAGCTATGTATTTACACTTGGCACCAATGTTAAAGACATTGTGTCTGATCATATGCCACAATGTGCCTGTATTGTTGTCAGCAAGATGAGCCAGTTAGAGACATTTTTAGGTTCTTCTTGTTGTTCTTAGAATGATGTGAAGATAACTCAGTCTTGATTGCCCTCCTCCCTTGAAATAAAGAGACAAGACACAGTGATGGGGTAAGGAAGAGCCAGATCTTTATCTAATGTTGTGCAGAATACTGAGGAGAGGTAGGTTTCACATCCAGACCACATCCTCTGCTCATAAAAGGTGAGACACCTTTCCTGGTGACCAGTGGCATACCTAAGATTAAAGATCAGCCTTCGCATCTTCCTACTTGGCTTGCATCTCCCTCAAGCCAAACCCAGTCCTCTCAAACTTGAAGGAGCTGTAACCCCCAGCCCCAGAAGTTCTTCCCAAAAAACATCTCCTGATGCCTGGGATCTAATGTACCAGCCTGAAGAACTCCCTCTCACACAAAGATGCCATCCAGTGCTTACCAGTATGTTGTATCCTTCCTCTGCATTCTCTGCATGTGACCAACTTAAAGATAGTCAGGTCCTTCAATTTATTCATTCTTCCCCAGTGAGGCTTCAGTACAGTACAGGTATCAATATACCTAACATCTATGCAGGCCAACAGGTCCTATCTAGCCTCAAATAACCATCTGAAATTTGTCCTGAATCTCAAAGGCAGTCAGACAGGAAGGATTCCTTTAGCTGAGGAAGAAGCTATTGCTAAAGTAGAGGGAGTACTTCTACTCCTTTGGTCCTGTCCCAAAAACTTTGGCTGTGTGGTGAAGCAATATCAACTTTTGGTACTTGTTTTCTGCCTATATGAGTAGTAAAGAAGCCTGGAGTTTCCCAGCTATCCAGGTTAAGTGGCATTGGGGGTGGAGCCAGGATCTCAGTACGTTTCCGCAGATTCTACCTGAATTTTTTTTCTTACTCTTTTTTTGTATTTGTTTATGTGAATTTGTTTTATACTCTAGAACTGAAATTTTCTCTGACACGCAAATTTATTCACACATCTTATCTAATTATCCAGTTTCTTCCCTTGACCAATGTATGTGTACATATTTTTTTCAACTATATGTACTTTTAGCCATTCATACTTAAAACGGGCACATTCTTGTGTGTGTGGTTTATTTATCTGAATCATCTCTTCAGTCCATAAAATGTGTACATTCTTCAGGTGGGGAATCTTTCTTCTCACAGCAGGTCATAGGAAGTGGAAAACCATTACTTTTATCAAGCTTGAAGTAGCTCAATATTTGATACTGGAGAAGAGTGTCTGAAAATGAAACAGGTTCCTTTGTAATGTTCACATTGATCCCAGAGCTATTCGCGAGACTGATGAACACTGTGAACTGCAGGGTTGCTGCCACACAAGGGTGTCTAAATTGCTACATGGATCATTCTTGCAACAGACAGTCATGCAAGGAGTTTAATATGAATTTCAGCCAGGAGACACCATCATTGTTCTTCCCTTGGTTGTTCCTTTCAAAACAGATTCCTTCACTGAGTCACAGGCTCAGTGCCTTAATCTTTATAATTTTAATGCACAGCGCCGTGTATTGCTATTATTGAGAACCGTTCCACATAGAGGGAGGCAAGCTTGGGTGTGCACATGTGGAGGGGTCTGTGTGTGTGTCTGTGTGTGTGTGCACGTGTGAAATAAACATGAAGTTATTTTGTGGAGAATCTGCCATCATCATTCCAGGGCCATTTTAAAGTACTGGCATACCTCGGTTAATGAAACAGATGTGTTCCTGGGCAATTACTTTGTTAACAGAAAATTTGGTGCCAGGGGTAGAAGTAACATGAAAAGAATAGGGAGAGGTTCCTTCACCACCAACTAACTAATTAACTAACTAACTAAATAAATAAATAAATAAATAAAACAACCCTCCTCCAAATCAACTTTTTTAAAATCCAAAACTAACAACATGATGAACATGTGAAATGAAATAAATAGGTCAACTAAGTCTTGAATGAAAATACAAGAAGTTCAGCCTTCCTTCACTCTCCCTTCAATACCAATGCTGTTCCATAAAACTGCCAGCTAAACAGGGGACAAGGAGGGAAAAAAGTGTTGGGTAGGCATAAAAAGACTTTGTGGAGAGAAAAAAAAGTCTTAACTGAGTCTTAAAAGTCTTAACTGAGATATGTCTTTTGTTATTTGTTGTGTGCCTTCAAGTCATTTCTGACTGACAGAGACATGAAGGCAAACCTATCAGGGGTTTTCTTGGCAAGATTTGTTCAAAGTAGGTTTGTCTTTGCCTTCCTCTGAGAATGAGAGAGTGTGACTTGCCCGTGGCTGAGTGGGGATTTGAAGCTTGGGCTCAGTAGTAGTAGTCCAATGCTCAAACTGCTACTCCACACTTTCTCTTCAGATATGTCTATACTGTGAGCAAATTCATTCATTTATTTATCGGACCTGTATCCCATTTCCTCTGAAAGATAAGATTTAATGTGGCACAAAACAATATTAAGTTAAAGAATGAATATAATTAAAACACCAACAAGCACAACCATTCAAATAGATTTAAATGAAAAGCACAGTTGGAAGCACACATCACTAGGAAATATACAACATTCATCTGAAAGCCCCATTTAAAGCAGCCAGTTAATTGTCAAAAAAGAGTATACTGCCTGATTTTTATTTTATTTTTAAATTGCCTACTGGCAGAAGGACAACAGAGATGAGGTAGTCTAACTTCTTTTGATATGGAATTCCAGAACCTTGGAGCAGACTAAAGAAATGAGCACCTTTCTCAGGAGCAGTAATTCAGTTTGGGATGTACCATGTTTCCCTGAAAATAAGACACTGTCTTATATTTATTTTTCCTCAAGAAGACACAGTATGGCTTATTTTCAGGGGATGTCTTATTTTTATTAAGTATGGTACAACAATCTACATTTATTCAAATATAGTTAAGTCGTCCTCTTCTGGAACATCGTCATAACTCTCCAAACCTGGAATTCCATCCTGAATTTCTTGCGACTCCATTTCCTTTAGAACCATTGGCCCCAATCTTTCATGTCGAGCAATAGAGCTCTTGTTAAATGAGCAGCTCTTATCCATGTAACCTGCTCGGAGTGCACTGGCAACAACACTGTCAGTGATTTTATCCCATGAATTCTTCACCCAAATCACGACCTCTTGCAGGCTAGGTTTCACAAAGTTTCCATGCTGATTTCTTGGCATTCTATTTTCAATGTAGTCGTTAATTTCCATACGCAAATGGTCTTTGAATGGTTTGTTTATTGCAATATCAAGAGTCTGCAGATAGGCAGTCATTCCTGCAGGAATCATTATTTGATCTATTCTTTAGCACGGTGAGTGCTAGCTGAATCCCAGACTAGCAGACCTCTTTGGCCACCTCGCAAAACAAGTGGTAGCATTAAATCAAGCCACTTCCTTACAACTGCTTGTGTGCACCAGGCTTTTTCAGTTTCAAGAACATAAATGCCGGAAACTCGTTCAGTCTTATCTTTCTTGCCCTTAGTGATGATAAGAGGTGTGGCTTTCTTTCCATCCAGACGAATTGCCAAAATACAGGTAACACGTGAACTTTCGTGACCAGTGGAGGGAACGTAGATTGAGGAGGCACCCCTTTGTTCAATTGTCATTTGGGCTCCTTGACCCATAAACACTGCAGTTTCATCCATAGCAATCATGTTGCAAAGCTGGTATTTAGAAAAGTCGATGCCATCAACAAAGGACTTGAATGCAAGTGCTCGCTTAATAACTTCAGCATCTTCCAACTTAAACAGTGTTGTTGATTTTCTGAGAGACAGTTCATGTCGCTGAAGGAAGCCATCCAGCCAGTGTTGTGATGCTTTGAATTCTGGGGATATTTCGAATTGTGGTGCCATTGCAAGGGCAAATGCTTGAACATCAGCCCTGCGTACAACCAAAACCTGTGCTCTTCTGTCAGCAATCCATTCACTGATCATGTCTTCCAGCTCAGGAAATAAAGGTTGTCGACCTGAACCACACTTGCGCTTCTTAGCATTTCCTCTGTCCACCTGTAGACTGAGGTTATCGTATTCTGCCCGCCATTTTTGGACCATTCGGATATCCAACTTCTTCTCTTTGCAGAAAGCCGTAAGATTCTTGCCCTGGGAGTCCTTCACAATTCCTTTCTTGTACTCAACAGAATAACTCTGTCTTTTTGCACTAATCTTGTCTGGGGGTACAGATACTCAGGAAAAGCAGAGATAGGCCAGCAAAGCTGATGTGTAAGGGCTGGCTTATTTATCAGGGATCCAGTGAGAACTGGATCCAATCTGCACAGTGGAGCTGGGATGATCTCTCTGGGCTCAGTAGCAGACTGCTTGCTGAAGCTTTTCCCCTATCTCCTGCTGTTTGTGTGGGATGAGAGAGACGTACAGACTGCTGCTGGTTGGTGCTGGGGGAGAGAGACCCACAGTGCTGAGTAGAACAGCAGCCACAGCTTTACTTCTTCCCCCTGAGGACACACAATACCTAAAGCAGAGCGTCCTGCTCCTCACTTCACTGAGGAGACTTTTATTTTCACTTTCTATGCCTCAGCTTGCAGCACGCACAGAACGACCGGGACCTGACAGGGGGAGCCGACCTTGTCTTCCACCGACCTAGGAGGTTGAAAGTGGAATAACTGCACTATAAGAGTGTCGTGCGGAAAAGGCCATAGTGTTATTATTCCGCTTTCAACATCCTATGGAATCCTGGGGTTTGCAGTTTAGGGAGGGGATGGTTAAGAGGGGACATGATAGCTATGTTTAAATATTTGAAGGGATGCCATGTAGAGGAGGGAGAGGGCTTGTTTTCTGCTGCTCCAGAGATCAGGACAAGGAGCAATGGATTCAAGCTGCAGGAAAGGAGATTCCACCTGAACCTCAGGAAGAACTTCCTGACAGTCAGGGCTGTCCGGCAGTGGAATATGCTGCCTCGGAGTGTGGTGGAGTCTCCTTCTTTGGAGGTTTTTAAGCAGAGGCTAGATGGCCATCTGTCGGGGTGTTCCTGCATGGCAGGGGGTTGGACTGGATGGCCCGTGTGGTCTCTTCCAACTCTACATTTCTGTGATTCTGTGATTCTGTGATTCTGAGGGGCCTCAAAGGATTCCATAGGATGTCAAAAGTGGAATAATAGCACTATAACAGGCTAGTGCAGAAATGGCCTAAGAGTCTTTGACCTCGGGATCAGTTCCTTTCCTGATGAACTAACCGCCAGTCAAAAACAGAAATTCCCACGCCGCATCCTAATTTGTGCGGCCAGCCTTCCCTCCTCCGCCTCGATCTCTTGGCAGCCCGTTTCCTTGCAGTTCCTCCTTAACACCACTCATCTCGACCACCTCCACCTGCCGTCGTGTTTGCAAACAAGCAGGATTCACTTCTTGCTGAACTTTCTCTGAGGCAAGGAGCACAACCGGATCCCCTCTTTGTCTGCCCAAGGCTTTGGGAGCTCCAAAAAAAGACTTCTATTTCGGTGGAGTTGCAAAGAGCCATTTTTCACTCCTCGCGGTAGCAAAATAGCCCATCTTTCCCCAATGCAACTCCCCCCTTTCTGCAAAAGTTACATGCCCCCATGCAAGTCCTCTTTTTTTCGCATGTAGCCAAAGCAAAAACCTACCCACCCATCTTGTCTTTTTCCTCTCCTGCATTGCTGCTTAAAAGCAAAGCTGAAGAGAGGACAAACAGGGGAGGCGTCCGTCTAGGAACCTGATTGGGGAGTTTGCCGCGGGATCGACGATGCCAGTGCGGACGCGGGGGGCCCCTGCCTCTGGGCGCTGGCCAGAGAGTTGGGATCGGGGCTTTCCCAATGCAAAGGACCCCTTGCGAGAACAGAAAGCCGGGTGGGCTGCAGAGTGAAAGCAGCGTCAGGCTGGGAGAGAGAGAGATCGAGTCTTCCCACCCCTTCCCCCCCATTTTTTTTTAAATTTGCTTGCCAGCCCCCCGGAGGCATCAAGGAGACTCGCTGCGGTTGCTGCAGCCCCGGCCGCCAGCAGAAGCTCTTGGGACTCGGCTATTGTTTGCACCGTGGAGAGGAAGGCGAAAAGAAAATGCACGCATAAACACACACACACACACACACACACACAGTGTGTCTCTCTCTGAAGGGGGGAAAGTATCACGAGAGCCAGTCCTGGCTAACAACCTGCTCTACAACACACGCACACACACAGGAGTGCCGCCACTGGGTTGCCAGCAACAAGAAACACCACATGGAGCAAGGAAAGAGAGGGGGGGCGCACAGATACACATCTGGGTGAAAAGGCACGGGTGAGATCGGAGCACATGCAGTTCTCCAACCCGGCCCAACACCCGGGCTGGCTGGTAAGTGGGAAAGGTAGCGCGTCTCCTTGATAACCTCCCCTTCCCCTCCCCAAACCTCTTTACTCTCGGCTTCAGCATGGTGGTGTAATCCCTCCCTCGCCCCCCCCCAATTTTTGGGTGGATCGGGCGGGCTGACGCGTTGTTTTGGGTCTCCTTTCCTGAATCTGTTTTGGGGCTTTCCCCTCCCCTTCCTTAACCTTCGCTAGATTCAAGAGCACAAATGGGGGAACGCTGGGGGGGGGATTGTCTTACAAAGTTGTGTAAAGCGGAGGGAAGTGGGAGGGGAGAGGTGGGGTCCGGAGTGTACAGTGGAAAGACGGGGGGAGTGACTAAAGGAAAGCATCCAAAGGAATTCTATATCCAGGATGGATTCTGCGAGGGGGGGTTGGAGGGAGGAGAAAAAGAAAGTTTGCAAAACTTGGGAA
Source organism: Cyclura pinguis (assembly GCA_030412105.1). Taxonomy (NCBI): domain Eukaryota; kingdom Metazoa; phylum Chordata; class Lepidosauria; order Squamata; family Iguanidae; genus Cyclura; species Cyclura pinguis. The sequence goes on along the minus strand of CM059599.1, from coordinate 241,088,150 downwards.
CTTTTGGTTTTTTGCTCCCCCTTTTTCCTCCTGCTGCTTCTACCCTGTCTCCCTCTATGCCTCAGCTTGCAGCACGCACAGAACGACCGGAACCTGACAGGGGGAGCCGACCTTGTTGATAGGGCTGCCCGCACCTCTTCGGTCACCTCCGAGATAGCAGCTGTCACGATGGGGTGGATGAGAAGGGCTGCCCGTCTTCTTTACCGCTCCATGCCGGTACGCTGCATAGCCACGCCTGTCACTATGTCTTATTTTTGGAGTATGGCTTATATTGCGCAAATGCTTAGAAATCCTGCTACGGTTTATTTTATGGGTATGTCTTATTTTCGGGGAAACACAGTAGGAAGCAAGATTACATCCCTTTGCAACCACCATTGCTATGCAGATTTACAGTGTCTCCAACCCTGTTACATACCCAGAGCTGTATGTCAGATCTATAGTATCAGGAGATTCAGTCATCGGCTCTATTGTTAATGTGGAATTTGCTCTTAGTTACTTCTGCCCTAGGTTGTGCTGATTTACTGCACTGATACTATTAGATAACCAATTAGTCAGTCAAAAACAAAGCACAACAAAACAAAACCAACTAAAACAAGTCACAGACGCTTCCTTCCTTTGGTAAATGATGGCTACCTATCAACTAGACTGTATAGGTAACTATATCACAAGACACTGCTGCCTAAAGCAGAGGATGGAACTCACTTTCATTAATAATGAAACTCCATGACTTTCAGTCAGTGTTGTACAGGCAATGTGTCCAACTAAACTCAGTGCTAAGAATTCTGGCAGCAAATGATGCTTCAAAGAAATGGAGCATATTGTAATTTTATGGGCAGCATATTTTGGAATTTGAGGTAAAGGGTAAGCTCTAGAAGCTAACCTCACAGAATGCAGAACAAAACAATGATTTTGATGAAATTTGCAGAAGTAAACGAGAGTTTAAAGATGTGATTAAAGGCTGAAAGTGTTCAATGGAAATTCCATATACCAGATGGTGAAATATAATGACTATCTGCTCTGTTAAAAGGAAAAACCTTTTAAACTAATTGATCTTCTCCACAACAATTTATGTCAATGGCTTTTAAGATGATCCCATCCTGAATGGAGAAGCTAGCAAAGAAATATATCAGGAGAGGCTGCTACGTGGATAAATCTGCAGCAGGAGAAGACAAAGCATTTAAGAGGTCTCTCTTGTGTCTTGAGGAGGTGTTCTTAAATAACCAAATTCTTAAGTAACATTTTCTCCTTCATAGATGCTGTTCATAACTACAGCTTCTCATAAAAGCTCTTCCTCTTCCTTTAACTCTTGTTTTTCCTATAGGGATTTGTAAGCACTAGTTAGGTCCATACTTTGTATAAGTACCAAAATGTTTTAAAAATCCATTGCAACATAGTTTTACAACACCCTTTTTTCAGATTATTATTATAAAATATATAATCTGGATTGCTCCCCCTGACCTTGTTCAAATGTTTTAAATGCACCACTGTATTTTTTTTTTTTAAAAAAAAACACTTCAGCCCGCATTACTGCATAACAGAATCTTGAAACAGCTACCTTCTGAAAGTTTAAGCACTAAAATATACCACGGCTTCTGTTCCAAGTCTGGAGGGAAGGTTGGGTTTAAGTGCTCTTCTTACCTGTCATGTTTTATTAAACAAGACATCTAGGAAATTCTTCCTCCTTGCCATAGTTTTCAAAATTCTCAACATTAAATTCCACAGTAAGGCAAGCTAAAGATTAAAAAATTGTATGACTGAACCATCACTTTGTCTCACATATATAATGCATACTTGGTAGAGTTTGCAAAGTGATCATATCATTGCAATGTGATGCAATTGTAGGTAAAAGTTAAATTTCAGATTATTATAGGATGAAGATAGAATCATAGACTTGGAAGCAGCCCAATGGGCCACGGAGTACATCCCCCTGCTCAGTGCAGTTTCTAGCTAAAACATCCCCAGTAGTTAGCCATACAGTTTCCTTTTGAGGACATCCAGATAACGAGACGCAACCACCTCTCTAGGCAATTGGTTCTACTGCCAAACTGATCTTACTGTCAAGAAGTTCCTTCTAACATTCAATCAAAATCTACCTTACTGCAACTTCAATCCATTAGAACTGGTCCTACCTTCTGAGGCAGCAAAGAACAGGCCTGCTTCCTTCTGTCTATGATAGCCCTTGACATATTTACAGCATATAATCATGCAACTTTTCCTCATAAGTTTTGTTCTCCATAGCTTTCATTATCCCTGTGGCTCTTCTCTGAACCTGCTCCAACTTGCCTATATCTTTCATAAAATGAAGGATCCAGAACTGAACGCTGCACTCCAGATGAAGCTTGACCATCTCAGAATATAGTGGGATTATTAATTCCCTTGATTTGGAAATGCTTCTACTAATGGTACATTCACATTCTTTGTTGTAACATCACACACACACACGTTCACCTTTTAATCAACAATAATCCCAAGGTCCTTTTCACATATACTATTGCTGAGTCATGTATCTCCCATCACATATCTGTGCATTTTTTTGTGACCTAAATATAGGATTTTGCATTTGTCGCTATTGAATTTCATTGTATTAGTTTCTGGCCAATTTTGTAGTTCATCTGAATTCTTTTGAATTCAGAATCCTTTTGAATTCTGTTCTATCTTCCAATGTGTTACTGATCCTCCCAGTTTTGTGTCATCTGCTAATTTGATAACCATTCCTTCCATTCCATTAATTAAGTCATTGATAAAAATATTGAAGAGTAATGGCCCTAGGAAGGAATTCCTGAGGCACTCCACTCAAGATCTCTTTCCAGTCTGAGGTGTAGCCATTGATGATGACTCTTTGGGCATGGTTTTCCCATCGATTTTGGATCCATCTGACTGTATTCCTATCTATTCCACCTTCAGTCAATTTGATAATCAAAATATCACAGGGACTTTATCAAATGCTTTGTTGAAATCCAGATAAATGACTCACCATCTACTAAGCTAGTGACCTGATCAGAAAAAAGAATATAAAATTAGTTTAGCAAGATTTGTTCTTGACAAACACATGCCAGTTTCTACTGATCCGTACATTGTCTTCAAGATACTTGCAGACAAACTCCTGTATAATTGATTCTAATATTTTTCATGGTATTGAGGTCAGTCTGACTGGTCTGTAGTTTTTCCAAAACTTCTTTTCTGTCCCTTTTTGGGGGAGGGGGGGGCGTGGGTGAGAAAGAGAGGGACAATGTTTGCCCTTCTCCAGTCTTTTGATACCTCACCTATTCTCCAAGTGTTTTTCAAAAATGATGGCAAGTGATTCAGAGAGTACACCAGTGAGCTTGTTCAGTACCTTGGGATGTAGTTCATCTGGCCCTGCAGATTTGAACCCATTTAGGTTAGCTAGGTGATTTCTGATTAACTCCCTATCAATCCTGATTTGCAATCCACACCTCTTGCCAAGGTCTCTGCTACTTTGTAGAAGCACACAATTCTCTTCTTTTTTGGCTGGAGCGGGGGGGGGGGGCTGAAGCAAAATAGATACTGAGTAGTTATGCCTTTTCATTGTGCTCTATTCACATTTTACCATCCTTGTTGAACAGTGTCCCACTGATTCTTGGTCACTGTCTTTCCTCGAATGTATCTGAAAAATCCTTCTTGTTGTTTCTTGCTTGCCCAGCCAGTTCCAGCTTATTCTGAGTTTCAGCTTTCCCTATAACATTCCTGTAAGCTTGGGCTACACATCTGTACATTTCCTTGTTGAATTGTCCTTCCTTCCATTCTTTATATACATTCTTTTTTCTTTGCATTTCTTCTTTGAGTTATGAACACTTAATATGCAGTAAACAAAGTATTTCTGGAGGAACCTGCCATCTAAATATGCTCACTGCAGCCTTAAACATGAGAAATTATAACATTCCCAAAACATGCAGCCTCTCAAACCTTACATTCTGTATACTGGGACTATTTGTTTCAGTCATTTCTTTCTAAAAAAAAAATTTAGACTTTTGATCTTCCACCACTAATCTGCCAAGGAACCTTGTTTTTTGTATCCCAAATAATTGCTGCATAGTGCAAAGGATGATTCTGGGAGACATCCTGATACTCAGTCAGCTGTTCACACAGAATTCTGCACTGGCCTGTGAGGCCTTAGCATCACCATGTTTGTAAAGTAGAATGCACTGATACTCTTTCAAACTTCTCACTGCAGGGCAAAATTGTTGTAGGTAAACTTTTGCTGCTTTTCTGGAGTCCTCACCTAACGCGACTGACCTTATCATGAGGAAACATAAGGAACGTCTAAGGAACCTAGGGAATCCCAAAAGCTAAACTGGAAAGCCCCTTCTATTGTAAAGAATTGTTAGTTTTAGGGCCTATTGTGTGCTGTCCCAAAGGAAATTGAATGTGTAACCACATGCAGCTCAACATGTTTTCTCTGGAAGCAAATTTTTTTAGGAGAATGTTGCCTGTTTCTGCCACGATTTGAATTCCATCATTACAAAGGGCAAATTAAATGTGGTACTGAGACCAGTGCCTTGTTCCCTTCAGATAGAAGACTTTCATCTGGTAGGGCTGTACGGTGTGGATGATATGACTGGTCTTGTTCAGATAACCATTGTTGCACTGGATTTTTGTTCCTCATGCTGCATTAGTATCTGCAGGAAGAAAACAGTCAGCTGGAACAGGAAGATGATCGATCTCTCTGAGATATGGGATGGTCTTGGGCTTAAATGCATGATGATAAAGTCACTTCCGAAGAAAGGCTCTCTGCACATAGGAAAAAACATAATATTAGGCTATGGCAGCCAGTAGTTCCTGTGATAACTGAAGCCCCTGTCAGAGCTGCTGGTGACGAGCAGCAGCTGTTGGTCCCTGTGGCTCTGGCTGGAGATGAGTCCTGCAGCTCAAGAGCTCCCCCTGCTGCCATGGACCAAGCAGGCTTGGACGTTCCTCTGCCTTCTCCTTTAGGGCAACAGGGATCCGGCTCTGAAGATGCTTGGGAGCCTGTGTCAATCAGCCCACAAACAGGGCGGAGACTCAAGAGAGCTGAGCGAAGGGAGGCTTCCTTGATTAAGTTCAAGAAGCAGTGACTAGCCACACCTGTGTCTTGGGCTATATAACCACCTGCCTGGAAGCTTTCCTTTGCTTGTGGCAAACTTTCTATAAGCCCTTCCCTTGCCTGTTCCTTGCTTCCAGTGCCTGGCTCCTGATACCTTGGATTGATCTCTTGGCTCCAGACCCCTGGCTTTTGGAACTCTGATTGCAGCTTTTGCTTGTTGCTCTGGCTTGGGTAAATGGACTTCCCTTGAGTAGGTGCTTCCTTGACTCCTCCTGGCAGGACTCTGCCAGCTCTTCCACTCCCTTCTCTGGGCTGTCTCGCTGCCTGGGTCTCTGACCTTGACAGTTCCCATATCAATGAGGCAGTGAATCTGTTTCAGGTTTTAGCCCCATATTTTAAATGATATTGAAGATGTTGACCCTATATTGGGGATAAGGTTCAGTAGCTTGAACAGCTCCTTTAAAGTTCAGATGAAACCCTGAGTGGATTTTCCATCCCACTGACATAGAAACCACCAGCCACCATTGACTTCATACTAAGTGACTTCTTCCTGAGTAATATCCTCGAATGGGTGCTTGTTGGTTATCTCTACAGACTTTTGTATGAAACCTGTATTGTTTTCCTTTCAACACAGATTCTGTTTTGCGAATTTGACTACTTTGGGCATCCTATATAACAATATGTTTCAGCAAAAAGATGGGAAGTGTGACCCTATTGGTTTTCCTTAATTACACAATTTATGATTGTATCCATCAAGACATTCTTTTGGACTGATTTGGATGTTGGGAGAATGTCTTTGCAGTGGTTTCAGTTCTCCTTGGTCAGCATCAAAAGGGGGTGCATGGACTCCCTAGTTTAGAGTTTGGCAAGGATTGAGCTTCTCCCAGAAGCTACAAAACATCAGCACAATATTGTTTAGAGGGGTCATCCAGAGTCTTGGGGTAAACCATATCTAGTATACTGATGACGCACAATTCTATATCTCATTTCTATCTTCGTGTTTGCTATGTGTTGAATTGGTGCGCTGGTCACCTTGCACACTCTCAGCCCCAGAAAACTCCATGATAGGTTCACCTTAGGATTTTTCATAAGTCAGAAATGACTTGAAGGCATATGATAACAATATATGACAGTGAACTGAATGAGGGTCAAAAATCTCCAGTCCCTATAAGACAAGATAGTCCTTCTGGCTAAATTAATCTTACTCATTCTGGGCCCAGAAGCAGAGGAAAGGCCTTGCCCTGGCCTCAAAGGTAGAGAAGAAGAGGCAGGCACAGCTTCATTATGCCTAGGCCAGAAGCAGATGAAAGACCCTTCATCCATCCCAAATATGACTGTCCTGGCCTTGGAGAGAGAGAGAAGAAGAGGCAGTATCTGCTGGACTCAGTCCCTCCCCATGCTGCATTCCCATTTCCCATTTGAGGACAGGGTATTGCCAAACTAAAAATGTATAAGACTGAAGAGTGGGGTATAAATACTCAGCTAAATAACTAAATAAACCCATGTGGTTCTTCTGACTAGATGAGTATTATTCCATGTGTTCTAAATGGGATTGTAAACCCACTGAAGGATGAGATTTGTATCTTACAGGTTTTTCATGATCCATTACTGTCATTTGAGCCAAAAGGAACCCCTGTGTTATCTTCTAGATACAGCTGATGCCCCAGCTACATTTCTGTCTAGATCAGTGGCCATCCTGACAGATGTATTCTGGAGGTGTACTACTTTTTATCTCTCTAAATTTTGATAGCACATGGTAAACTGGATTATTCTAGGAGTTTCAGATTTTTTGTAAAAAAGAACTTGTCCAAGCTCTGTCCCATACTTCCAGGTTAGATTATTTTAATACACTTCACTCAGGGTTACCTTTGAAGATATTTCAGAAAATCCAGCTAGTGTAGAAGGTAGTGATCAGTTCTGATCCTTTATAATCTATTCTGGCTCAGCTGCGTTGGCTATTGATGCATTTCTGTGCCCAGTAGAAGGTGCTGGTTTTAACCCAATAGAACATTATGAACCTTCCTATACCCTGAGATCACAACCAGAACATTTCTAGAAAGGCTCAGAAGGGGGTAAGAAAGTAGAGGTCCTTTTCCATTACCCTCCCCTGAGTAATGCTGTCTCCCAAAGGTGTCCCCCCCCCACACACACAAAGTTTAAACACTTTGCTGCTTCCGGGCACTTGGCAAAATGTCTTTGTCAATTTGTAAATATTGTCCCTAGGCTAATAATTTATCCCAATAATTTGTTCTTAGAAGGTATTGCTCTTTTATATTAGATAACTAATATAAAATAAAAGGGGCAAAAAAAGAGGACTCAACAACTACTGACCAACTAGTTTGATACCAAAGGTTCTAAAACAAGTCATTAAAGAGTCTGTACATACTTAGGAATGCTGTGATTACTAGAAGCCAATAAGGGTTTCTCAAACATAAGTCATTCCAAACGAATCTTATGTCTCTTGTTTTTGATAGCATTTTAAGTTTCATAGATCAAGGAAATGGTATGGATGAAATAGATCTTCATTTCAGACAGGCTTTTGGCAAGGTCTCCCATAATACTTTAGCAGGCAAGTTGGGGAAATGTGGACTAGAGAGTGTCACAACTGAGTGGATCTATAATTGGTTGATATACAAACTTAGAGATACAGCCACGCTATTCTGCTTTGGTCAAACCTTATTTGGAATATTGTGTCCAGTGCTGGGCACCACAGTTCAAGAAGGATATCGACAAAGAATGACTGAGGTGATCAAAGGTCTAGAAACCAAGCCTTATGAGGACCAGCTTTGGTATGTTTGGGAGTTTGGTATGTTTAGCTTGGAGATGAGAAGGTTGAGGGGGTGACATGATAGCTATCTTTAAAATCTGAAGGGATGTCATGTAGAAGATGGAGCCAGTTTGTTTTCTGCTTGTCCAGAGACTTTTGATTCAAATCAAAAGGAAAGAAGACTCCAATTAAACAGCAGGAGGCACTTTTTAACTTTTTAAATGTATGAGCAACAGTGGGGTTGGACTATGACTCTGGAGAAGAGGATTAGAATCCCTGCTTAGCCATGGAGAGGCCACCAGGTATAACTGGGCAAGTCACATTCTCTCAGCCTCAAAAGAAGGCAAAAGCAACCCCCTCTGAATAGTCTAGTCAAGAAAACCCCATTATAGGTTCTCCTTAGGATCACCATAAGCTGGAAATGACTTGAAGCTACACAACAACAACACACACACACACACACACACGGTATGATGGCCAGAGGGTTTTTTTTGTTTTTTAGAAGACAGCCAAAAATGGCATGACAATGACAATGATGATGATTTTCATTAAGGAAGTAAGTGATATGTAGGTACAGGTAAGCAGAACTCCAACCATGCTCTGCCCCCGGAAATTGGGCAGTCCCAGTGGCAACACAAGACTATCAAAAATGTTAAATATAAACAGCAAAAAAAGGATCTGGCTGAAGGTCTACTTCCATTTCGGAAAAACAGATTCTTGAATAGTAAATAGAGCTAGTGTTATATAGCAGTTTGATTGCCAGGCTATGACACAGAAGATCAGAGTCTGAACCCCCACTCACCCATGGAAATCTGCTGGGTGATCTTGAGCAAGTCACATTCCCTCAGCCTCAGAGGAAGGCAAAGGCAACCCCCCTCAGAAGAAATTTTGCCTAGAAAAGAATATATTTGTCTTAGAGATGCTGTAAGTCAGAAACAACTTGAAGCCACGCAACAACAATAAAATGTTAAATGGTGCAGGTGGCCATTGCAACCTATTAAAAAAAGGACATTGTCATTCCTAGGTGCTTCCAGGAGAGGCAGTTCACCCCCTTTTTTGTTTTGAATTGAAAAACAAGAAAATCACAGGCTGTCCAGTGTAGTGAAGGGACATACTTTGCCCACCTGACTATATACCGACCTTCTCCAACCTGGCATCTTCCAGATATATTGAACTACCATTCAAATAAATTCCAGCCAAAATGACATCAGTGGTGTCAGCACTGCATATCACTTACATTCTTAATGAAAATAAGTTGTAGTGCCACACATCTTAAAGAGAGAGTTTGGAGAAATTTAGCTGACACCGACCATAAAATTTTGTATTGTTGTAGATCAAAGTGCAAGTGAGGACTCACCTGTTTCAAAGTAGGCATAATTTAAATAAGCCACTACAAGAGGTGCTTCCTTCTAGGCATTCTATTTTAGTGCCTGAACAGACAATTTTTCAGGAATTTTAAAGTTTTGCAATTTTTTTTTCAGTATCAGACATTTTGATTAACAGAAAGCTGAGTGGATATTTGTGGGCTCATCCATTATTGTTTGTTTGATATTTGTTGCTTATTTGTTTTTTGTTTTTTCCTGAAAGGACAGAAACATGGGGTTGGAGGCCACTTTGAGATCTTGTGCAGAGAAAATTATTGGATGTAAGCTAAAATGAGCTGATTATGAAATTAGGAAGCTTAAATGTGAGCAGAGAAAGGTTTCTAGTTTCCCCAGCTCCACTGCACTCTACATCCCTGTGGAGGGTCCCTAGACTGCGTAAATGGTTCTCAAGAAAGGGAAAAGAGTCCAGGGCTACAGCAGAAAGAAATGCCTGAGAAAAGCCTTGGTTGAAGTGCAGTGTTCCTGGCGAGGAAGAAAGAAGAACAAGGTAAATAATTAAGTGAAGTCTTTCTATTGTGTTGCCATGGCCTCTGTCCACTGGTCCATCTTTCAATCATCATATTGAAATATAAGAACAGAATTACTTACATCATAAAAACAGCCACAGGAAAAATGTGTTATTTTATTAGTAGTACAGTTCTGTTAGGTATTGCTTGGAGGGAAGCAATGGAAGTATATCTTGAAAACTGCATGGTTAGTATAGTGAGAAGGAGGATTTTAAAGAGTCATAGAAATAGTAGAAATAATAGTTTCTCTGTTTATTTCAAGCTTCAGACTTTGAATCTGCTAGAAAAATACATTTAAAAGGGAAGCGTAAACAGTTGTATGTGAGTGAAACTTTGTGTATGTTTGAGTGAGTGAGTTTGTATGCATATGCATCCAATCCAAGACAGAATCATTTATTTCTTAGCAGTAGCAGAAGATTGAAAAACTTATTTCAAAAGGAGCTGAGCATCATCTGGAGCAACTGAGCATCATCTGCCAAGAAATAATATTCCCTTTTTCATCAAGAGAATTGAAATATTATTAGCTACATCATTTTCCCAACTATGCTTCAGAGTGTCTTAGAAGTAATTGAGCCATTTGTTCTGCACACTTTATTTTAAATTTAACATAGAACCAAAGCACAGATGAAAGCATATATAACAATTGTTTATCTGTGACTGACTATTAAAAAAAAGAATAACAGCAACACTCAATGGGAGAAGAAAACAGGAGACAGTAAAACAATAACTAGGAGAAGTTAACAGATGTTTGTTTTCTTTGACCCACAGCATGACTAATTTTTATAAGGGTGCAGTGTATATCAATGTGACATACAGTGTAGTTGGGTAGCTCTTTCTATTTCTGGGTCCTGTCAGATTTGTATGGGTTTATTCATAATTCTATCCATTTCCTCATTAATCTGCAAATGTATGTTCTCATGATCCACACAAATATTCTTATTTAAGTGCATTTTCACATATATATTTTATAACTATTTTTTCACAAACTGTTCATTTCTAAGTTACTTGACCTAAATCCAATTGCTAGTCACACTAATGCAGACTCACCAACACAAAGGAATTTATATAAATGTTGACTTGCCATGGTCCATTGATTCAAAGAAGGAGCTGAAATACAACATTCTAACACCACTTGTGGACAGGACAGCTACTGGATGGCCATGGCATTGTGTGGAATTGCAGCCTCTGAAATGACTACAACTCATAGCTAATGCATTTTAGTGACACCGTGTGGAAAGGGCCACAGTTGCTGAAAGAAAGAACCACCTATCAAGAAGAGGAAAGGGAAGAAAACCAGTCAGCCTCACATGGACCCATGGACACCAGTGGTACAGTAGCATTTCACATGGTGAGGAGCCTCCAACTGTGTTCATAGTTCATAGCAAATGAGTTCATGGATCATAGCAAATGAGCACTGGCATCAAGTCCTAAAATAATAAGATTGTTTTAGAACTGGTGTTGCTGTTTTGTTTTTGTTTTTTCAGCAAAAGACATGGAAGCATTTTTACAAGTGTTACTTTAGCACTTTAAAATGCTATTTCATAAATTATCATTTCAATAGAAAACAAGGCATCAAATATAAAGAGTCAAATGTTTCCTTAATACTTCAGCTATATTTGCTTGCAACTTTTGCTTTCCCAGAAATTGGTTTCATTTTATTTAAAAGCTTAAAGCTTGGTATATTTTTCACTCCCTTTTACTAGGTTCCTGACAAACGTAAAGGCTACCAATTTGTCAGAGTCTGTTTTGTAACATATTCTGCTTATCTTCATTTCTTTGTCATTATATAGATGCTTCCCCCCCCCCGCCCCATTCTATAGAAGATGCTGCTGTCAGATTTCCATTACAAACATAGTTTTGGCAAGAGAGAAGGGGGAGATGTAAGTTGCCCATTAAAATCTCCTCTGAGATTAAATTTGGCAGACAAATCTCAGCACAGCAACTTGTTTCTTTCCAGTGAAATGTAAATTGACTTGGACATCTTTTTTAAATCCATCATTTTAAGAAAAAGGAAGATGAAAGGACCTTAACTACAGGTATTATTAAACTCATACATTTTAAAAACTACAAAAACAAATTCCCAGTTATTTTAAAAATGTTTCTAGTTTCTAATGGATATCAGTCTCCTGCCACCAATGATAGAACAGAAGTCCCAACAAGGACTGAAATTCACTTTATAAATGCACATTGACAATTTTCTGTCTTTTAGCTGCTTTTTGTACATTTACAAATCAGTAAGTTAAACTGTTACTTAATTTTGCATTGTATCTTTGTATCATAGGAAGTTGTCATGGAAGTAGAAAATACACGCACATTTCAGCATTAGATAAATATTTATGTCTTGTGTGCCTCTTTTAAAATATGAAGGCATAACTCATCACCAGTCCATCATGACTTTTTAAAGTCCCTCCTTTCTCCCTCCTCTCATTGTGAGTTAAAGTCATGTATGATTATTTCTAGGAATCCGCTACCTTTTGTGAAGTCTCACTACCCCTACTTTTATGAAAACAAACAAGAACAAATGAAGAAGTTGTGTCTATGTAGGAATCTATTGGCTTGAATCACAAGTATGTCTTGCCCTCCCACCCAAATATGAATGCCACGAAAGAGAGTTAGTGAAATAAGACCACAACTTTATTAACTTCAAGAATCTGCAACATGGCAGCCAATGGGTTATGTAGTCATGAATTTGTATGTGGGAATCTGACCAAGCTAGATCTCCCAACTGGAGACTCCCAGGCTCAAAACCGAGATATAGTCCCCAACAATTCTATCTTAGCCTGACCCCATGAAGGACTGAGAGGGTCCCAAGGAATTGCCCCCAGGGGACACTAGTTAGCACTTGAGAAAGTCATCTTGGGATAAGGACCCACCTCAGATCTTTCCTCAGTCCAGCTGGCAATGATAGACCAGTAGGTGAATTCTTTCATCCTGTGATGCCACCAGAAGTTTTCAAAGAGAACCAATCTAGCCTATCATGTTTGCCAGCATATTAGTTGCACTCTTATATAAGACACATCCTACTTACATGTGGGCAAATACTATATATATATATATATATATATATATATATATATGGAAATTCCCATACTACATAGAGACAGGTGTGTGTGGAGTAGCAACAGCAAAGATGCCTGAGTTAGGGCCATGCTTGCCCAGTGTGGCCAGATGACAATGCTGTGATACACCCTGGCACAGCATTTGCCCAATGGTTTGGGCAGGGCAAAACCACTCCCATCATATGGCTGGGGAAGTGCACTTCTGTAACAGAAAGGCTCCTTCTGTTCATGGATTACTTTTGATCCAGTAGAGGATTTCACTTGTGGTAAGGGAGGGTGAGACAATTTTTGCTAATTCCTTACCCCTGCTTAGAAGTCCACATCTACATTCTGGAGGCCATCCGCCTCTCAGGAACCAGTTGAGGAGAATGCAAAGGGCTTCAGTGGAAAAGGACATCAGAAGAAACAGCTCTCCCTATATATGACTGCAGACTAGGGGCTGCAGAAAGGTATTTCTTTTGTTACCCACTAAGCGGGGGCAATGTTCTACGGAAGGGAAATGAAGCAGAACTTCACTGCTGTGGGACCCTGGCGGTAGAATGCCTCCCCAACACCTGGAATTTCAGTGGCACATTATATGGCTTTTAGTAAAGCCTTCAAGGTCTAATTGACTTTATCTAAATAGGCACATGCATTAAATCATTTTAAACCATTTTAACTGGCCATAGCCTACATCCTTTTATTAGTCCTGACTAGAGTTTATTTACATGTTGGCTCACCACTCAAGAAGTGGTTGAATCGGTCTACTTCAGTTGGGACTAACCAACAGGATGCCAGCTACTAACAGTCTTGTTTTAACTTTTCAAAAGGTTTGATTAATTTTCAATTTATTCGTATATTGCTATTTTATATTCTTTAAATTGGTTAAACTGATTCTATTGTTTGCCACTCTGAGACTGCATGAAATGGGAAGGGTTGATGACTTTTAAATAAAAAAATAATCAGCGGCAGTCTCCTTCTACTCTGACATGTGTTTTTGCTATGTAGTAATGTACTCACAAGTTGCTTCTGTTTTCTGAAGGGAATTTGAGATCCATCCATTGTGTATGACGCATCCCTTATATTATATGGTTGGATATATTTAATTCTGTGCATACAGTGATGGATGAAAGCCTCTTGGAATCTCCTTTGTTCTGTCCATTTACACAGATGGGTTCAGCCTTTGTATTTAAAATGCTAATTTTATAGAACTGAGTATGAAGTATTCTCCAAAAGATGATGTTCCTTCCTTTGGGATAGGGGGAGGGTCTTGATGTCATCGTCCAGTCTTTGATAAAGTTGCATCCTTGCTCCCATACTGATGATGCCATCTGGACTTCCAGCAGCTAGCATGGGTATTTCCCTCCCTTTTAAATTTACATACTGTGAGCTACAAATACTATTCAGAATACTAGTAACCTGAAAATCTATGTGAGAGGAAGTGCCCAGAGCACTGTTATGTTAACATGAAGATGCTGGCTCTAAAATTCCTGATTCTCTCAAGCTTGATTGGTGAATACAAAGAGTTACATTTTTTAAAAAAGTCTATTAACATCAGAGAGAGAGAGAGAGAGAGAATAAGAGAGAGAGAGAGGGAGCAAAGACCTAGGGCTTAGCATTTTTTTAAATTTCATTTTTATTAGGAAAGTTTTCAAAATAAGTGTGAATGGACTGCAAGTCCCACAAAGTCTTTGTTATGTTGTTGAGGCTGAAATCAATAAGGCTTCTCCAGTTCAAATATAATATGCATGTCATAATTTTGAGCATTGATTTATCAAAGAAGCTTGAGAAATCCTTTATGTTCACATTCAGATTCCAAAAGACCTTTTCCTTGTTTGTAATCTCCTAACAACCTTTGTACCATGATGCATCAACATATCAATATAAATGACACACTGTATTTTGGCATTTCGTTAATTTCTTCCCTTCATTGGGATTATCACTATTGGCGAATGTGAATCATTTTGTCACTGAAGAGTTTTCCAGTCTGTACACCATTTATCTTTACAACTTCTGTTTAAGTATTTTATTGTATTACTTTGTTTAAATCCTGTCTTTCCATCTAGTTTGAAAGACCTCGTTTTATGTATTAATACAAACAGCATAGCTATTCTTACGATGATCATGGTTAAAGCCTACATTTTCCATCATAGAGAATAAGAATGGTTACATGGTTGTGTAGCGTGCTAGACACACACATCTCTTTGGGAACTATATCATTAGCATCAAACATAACCAAATAAACTTCTTAATCCACAAATTTGGAAAAGTTACTTTATTAACTAGAACTCCTACAAGTATGCAGGCAGCATTTTTAGGGCAATGCTGGTTGGAAGATTGACAATTACAAACTATCTCAATAAAGATATTAAGAGGAATGGCAGAACAATTATAAAGATGGGAAGAACCAAGCTTAGTAGTGCTAACCATACTGGATAATTTATAAAACTGTGATCACCATGATTTGTCCAAGGTCACCAAGTAAACTTCATAGCTGAGCAAAGATCCAAACCCACATGTTTCCCACAGGTAAAACTACATCATACCAGCTTTTTCAACCAATTTTCATCATAAATATCAATGAGAATTGTTTTGCTGCCTTTAAACAAATGTGATAGAAGTAAACATATTTAGACAGCTTTGAATGGTAAGTCTGCAAAATTATTCAGATCTTTTCACACCTTCACATTTCAGAACAACCCTCTGAGGAAAATTTGAGAGCGTATTATTAAATTTACAGTTGGACTATGAATAAGGGTCTTAAAGTCGGGAACCACAGTTAAATATTCTCCACCAGGGTGCCTTGATAATAATCTGCTTGGGGAAACATGGTTTTGAAATGTTTCACTAGGTGTGAAATGTGTTACATTTGTGTCATGCACATATGCAAGATAGAAAAGAATACAGTTCAGATTGTTTCTGATGAATCAGAAATGATTAATTGAAGAGTTAAAAATTGTTTAAAATACTCTGAAACTGCTACAGCTGAATATTGATTTAGTGTCCAGAAGATTTTTCTTTTTAGTCAAAATTAAAAACAAATTTTTAGATTTAACAAGTCAGTTGGAAGAACCCATGAATGTTAATATGGAAGGCATGTGGAGGTAGTACTAATATAAATGCTTTTTTATTGTCCTAAATGTTAAATGTAAATGAAATGCTTTGTGATCAGCAAGCCTCCAGTACCAAAATATTCTAATACGGAAAGAACAAAGGTGTGGTTAACAATACCTTAGAAATTTCGGATAGCTTTTGTGACACTGTATTCTGCAAATAGTAAATATTAATCATGCTATACACAATTCATCCATTTTATGCAAAGTTGCATCAAATGTAGCTTTGGCCAACTTTCAGTCACAGAACAGGAGATCACCATTCTCTTCTGCCTGCTACAGACCCTATTCAAGGTTTCTGCAGTCCTAGAGACCAGGTTTTTAAGGGTGCAGAAGGTTGCAGCATGAGAGATCATCCCTCCCCATTCCACTGATGGGAACTTTCTGTTGGCAAGGAGACACTAAGTGGGAAAAAATATATAAGTAGAGTCCATTGGATCATACAGAAGACTCATCTATCTCAGTATTCAGTGGTCATGAAGATGAATATGGGAGACCAACAAGCAGGACTTGGATATAATGGAAGTCTCTTGTTCATCTTTCCCAGAAAATGTATATTCAGAATCACTGAAGAGAACATATGCGTGTGTCTAGCAGCCGTTGATAGTGAAACTCAAAATACTTACCTAAAATGGATCAATAGTGAAATGAACAATACCACATAATACAAACTAAAGTGCTTTGTATAATTAAAGCACCATGAAAACCATGTGTATTAACGCTATTGTGATATTAATCCCAAGTTTCACTAATATTCTACACTGACTACTTAGTTACATCTGTGTCATTAATTAATGTGTTCTAGCATGACCCCCTCCAGCCACCTCAAGAGCCAGTAGTTGGATTGGGCAAAGGATGTGTTCAACTTCTGATCAGAGCACAGGGAGGATGACATTTCTGAGCGAAGCTGTGACCAGGACTTGTGACAGGTGTCCTATTACTGGTTGTAGCAGCCTTGCTCACTGAAAGGAAGAGGGTAGAAAGATCATCTTCCTTGTGCCCCATCAGAAGCTGGATGGACTTTATTCATTCAGTCTGCTGGCTCTTAAGGTGGGCTGAGTGTGGCATACATGCAATTGTATAGTGTTGCAGACCCATAACTCTAAGTTACAAATTCATAACTTCAATACTGAACACCAGCCACAGCTGCTATTCAGTAAAAACAAATGCCAACTTGAATATAAGAAGCTAATACATTTCAATATTACAAACTGTGCTTTTAAAATATTCCTGCTCATATTTAAATAACAATATTTTTGTCTAAGTGTATTTAATATCTGAAAGCCTTATTGCTGTTACAAATCCTGGACCCTGCAGTATTAACAGCTTTTAATATTTCAAACCAAAAAGCAAATTCATACTCCTAATCCTAATGAATATACACCACACAAAGTTGTCTAAATGACCAGTCTTACGACATTCCTTAGGGATTTATTACCACATACTCTTTTGGCTAAATAGCATTTCTCTTGGATTTTTAAGTAGCCAAATCGAAACCTAGAGGGTATTATTGTCAATACAAAAGAATAAATGATTATATTTTCTGCTGATTTTTCCCTTAAATTCCTCTTTAGTAGTCACTGAGTTATTACACATATAGATTTCCAATAAAATAATAGGTCACAAGCAATACAGGGGGAGAAAAAATGAGCTAAATAGCAAGGTTAAATAATCAGCAAAATACTAGAAGTAAACATTGCTGAATCTTAAACAATCATTGCAGTAGTTCATGCTTCAGACTGTGAGGGAAGGGCAGTCTGACTTCAGTTCTTGTCTCTTATGCTGATAAATATGGACCTGGACTCCAAACAATTTAAAAAAAAAAAGATAAATGCAAAACATATTCACTCATCTGAAAAGTTCTGTAATGTTTTCAGTCATCACAATAAGTATTTGAACTGTTTGGAGCTGGGGTGTAGAAATTAAAATACTTTACAAGTTTCATGAAAAAACAGTTTTATGTACAGTTTATGTACACTGAGAAATTCCTTTCAATTAAAAGAGATCTCTGCTTAATGGATAATGTTTATTTATTTATAAAGGGATTATCTTGATCATTTTCAACAGGAGGTTTGCTACAAATCATCTAGATTCATAGGCCCCTGAAGAGAAAACGAATG
This sequence comes from Cyclura pinguis, assembly GCA_030412105.1. NCBI lineage: Eukaryota > Metazoa > Chordata > Lepidosauria > Squamata > Iguanidae > Cyclura > Cyclura pinguis. Next base: position 241,070,180 of record CM059599.1, on the reverse strand, counting down.
AGATACAAACGTCTATTAATGTACTAAACTCTGATTAACAACTATTATTTACTAGTAGGCCACCTTTGAGGTGAAGATACGAAATAGAAGACTATCATTCAACCGATTCCTTAAAATGACCTTTTGGGGACACACAACTTTATTTCTCTGATACACAACCTTATTTCTCTATGTCTGACCGTAGTATAGACCCTTCTCTCCCTAGTGCTGGCTTTCCATATCCTTTAGGTGTGTGGGTGGAAATGACAGATTCAATCTGGGACATGCCACATTAGGTTATATCCCTTGAATTCCATGAAAAACATTCCAACAGCTCTTTAACTTCAATGCTACAAGGTACATTCATTACTGGAAGAAAGTCCTGTTGTATAGCAGATGTTCTGTTTGACACTAAGGACCTTTCTGTGCAACACACCCAACCCGCCAAGGGGATGGGAGAAGGAGGGGGTTGAGATAACACTTATGCGCAACATCATCCCACACCCGTCCTTCTCCTATCTGCAGGTGGCGTGATCACACCGCAAATCATTGACAGGTTTTCTCCATCAATGAAAGGCAATCACGCCACCCTCCTGCCATGCACCTGCACTTCGTTTCTCTGTGGAGGTCCTGGAAGCGCAATGGCTGTGCTTCCTACCCCACTACAGCCTGCAACAGTATCCGGCTGTGCTGCAGCAGGAAAAAGCATGGCCTTCACACTTCCTGGTTCCTGCAGGCAGCTGGTGCAGAGGGGAGTGCTCTATCACCCTCCTTTCCCAGGAAAGCTACTGCTGCCATCATCACTGGATTCTGCTGGGACAGAGGTAAGCTGCAGAAAGGGCCTCAGTCTGTATGAAATGTTAATTTACAAGGATTGCACAGTTTTGCCTATTTATTCATCTACCGATGAAATGGGCAAGGAACATTGTAGCAGTTTAAAACATTTTAACAGATTTAGAATCCTTTCTGGAATTAACAACAAAGGAGGTGGAAAATGCTTTTGGTCTGAGTCATATAGCACTTGGTTTTGATCAAGAGGGGACATTACAATTGAGGTTATGCTAAGATTTTCCATTGAGGTATGGAAGAGGAGAATGAACAAACCATATAAAGACAGAAACCTACCAGTCCTTCATTGACTGGAGTTTACCACAGTTGCTGTGACAGAGGGCCAGTATTTGTCACTGGACAACAGTGAGCTGGCCAATTTTCTCCACAGTCTGGGAAATTCTGAGGGTGGCCACAACTGTGCTATCATTGAGTGATATATGGATCTCAGGCTGTTCTGAACTTTGGCAGGGCAAAGTGAGGAAAATTTCCTTCCTTCTCTCCTCTTTTTTTTCCAGCCCTGAGATCAAAAACTTTCTCCTCACTCAGCCCTCATTCCTCCATCCTTGTTTTTGTTATTTCTTGTAGAGTTACTGCCAAAAAGCAAATTTCAGATGGGCTATTCTTAATATTCTCAAGAACCATGAAATTTTGTGCCATGCTGAGGATAAAGAACATTTTTCTGCAGCTGATTAAAGGAGAGGTTCCACACTTTATTCCTACCATAATGCAAGACGAGAGATTTACACTTCTCCCATCAAACATGTCACAAGTGGTAAGAGAATACTCCTTCAAATATGAGATATATATGGCATTCTTCTGCATATGAGTTTATGAACAGACAGGGTGGTGTGTCTGTGTATGTGTAGATGAATGAATGTGAGACTGAAAAAGAGGAAGAAAAGGAATATACAGTTTTGGTGAGTGAGTGAAGTGTGTGCATGAAAGAATCAATGGCATGTGTGTATATGTGTGCGTATGAGAAAGAGAACATGATGTATCTGAATGAATCTAGTGTCTGGATTCACATTTCTCCCTTTCAGAAAATATTTTAGCAAGCTTCTTTCTGTCTATTGCATAAATCATTTTCTTAAAGACATGGGCAAGGCAAATTTTGTGTGGATATAACAACATACTAACAGGTGAGGCAATTCTACAGAAAATGCTCAACTCAAAGCCAAGCAGGGAAATTTAATAACAAAGATCAAACAACCTGGACCAGCTGATCACTTCCCAAAATACTCTGACCAAAACAATAATAGTGAAGACCCACAATACAACCTCCAATTGCTAGGAGCAGAGCAGAAGACAGCCTCCCTAACCTGTCTCTGATAATCAAGTCAAACATCAAACTGCTGACAGCACCATGAGTTCCTTCTAGCACTGCAACAATCAAAAGCACGTGAAGGGTCATCAGACTTAAATAGCCTACAGTCCCATCGCATCACATGCTGCGTTCTGCAACCAAGCGCCAGTCACAAACCACCCTCGTCTCTCCCATGGAGGCCATCAAATATTTACCCTTCCCCACAGTGCCATTCTCCACACAGGTAAGCATTCTTATGTAAAATTAGTGTCCAATGGTTGCATGTAAACAGTTAATGGAGGGAAATAAATACATGGAGGAATAGAAAGGACTGCAACAAGTGCACTATTCTGCCTAGGATATGGAAATAAATGGTCTAGGAAAAAATATAATAGAGCAATTTCTAAAGTTATGATTCCATTTTAAAAGTAAGACCAAATAACTTGGCACTCAAAAATCTAGACCCTAGATTTACACAGATGTAGACAACCCTCCAAGCACTGCTTCTTACAGGGATGAAAGAAGGCAGTTTGTTTCAATATAGGTTTGAGAAATCAACAAAGGCAAATGGAGTCTATTTACAATGAATATATACAGAAACCACTTCCTTTGCTCTCTCTCTGTGTTTTTTTAAACAAAGACATATTAACCAAAATCTTTGTAGTCAATCCATTGGTGACATCTAGTAAATTCAGTACCAAATTTGCCAACAGGAATTTGCTTTTCACGGTCAGTTATAGCCCAGCAAACAAAAACTGTAATGGGGTTCAGAGTTTCTTTCTGGCTTTAGAACAAAACTTTCAAGAATATGCCCTTATACCCAAAGCTGACAGCAACAGTGGCTTAATTGAAGCAGAAGCATATTTCCTCTCTCCCATCCTCCCATCCCAGAATAAGTGATGTGCAGTTTAAAATACTGCATCTCCATTTAGGAAAATTTATTGCACTGTAAGTACAGAACATTTGGCCATAGCACTTTTACTTTGGGGCCTGCCTAATGAGTCCATAATCATCGTCTTCTTGTGGTGACAATTTTTATCCCATCAGGGTTGTGCTGATGTTCAACATAGGCAGTTACAGTTTTAGGAGGTGAAGCCCTGAAAGAAAGAGGAAATAGTAGCCGTAATAATGGGAGTGGGTGGGTTTTAGCAAAGAACACCCATTGGTTAAAGGCTGTGCTATATCAACTATATCCAGAAGATAGCCCCAGTTGTTATTCAGAGCAGAGCACTCCCTGAACCAGAATTAAGAGGGAAATATTTTCCAATAAAGGCACACACACATTTCACAAATGGCATTGTTACAAATGTAATCATGACTTCTGTTATAACACTAGAGTCAATTTTTTAAAAAAATCCTAAATATTATTTTAAGAGGCAGATTGATATTGATATAAATATATCTGTTATACAGTAGGAAGCAACAGTCTCTGGTACGGAGTGAATACTTAGGAGCAAATCCTTATGGAAATCTGGGACCCTAGATGGAGTATAAATTTGTACCCAAATAGAACTCATTACTTTGAATATTTTTATGGTGCTCTTGCATAGTTAGATCTCACAGGACCTATCATGGTTGAGATTTGCATCAAAATATAGGATGAAAGTGGTCTCTATTCACCAACTGTTTATTAAGTTAGGTTTTTTGAGGCAGTGTACTTCTCAAGATCTGTTGCTGGGGAACATAGGTTTGAGGGTGGAATGGCACTTATGTGCTGCTTGTGGGCTTTTCAAAAGCATTTGGTTGGCTACTGTAGGAACAGAAGGATAAAGGTCTTCAATGTGATCCTCCAGAACTTTTCTTGTATTCTTACAAAAAAGCTGTATTCAGTTATTGCTGGAAACCTTTGGCCATTTTCTTTGCTTGTCTAGACAGCTGGATTTCACAGAGGGTTCCTGTGTACTTGAATATGCTTGTACTGCTGTGTGCATTAGAAGAGAGAAGATATATTTCTTGTTTTAAATGTTTATATAATTTTTGCTGTTGAGGGCCACTGCAAGGACCTGAGTAGGCTGTGAAAATCACCAGAAGGTGTGTTATATAATTTAAACAGTTCAAAAGCCTCAACTACAGAAATCCTACAAACATGCTTGGAATGCAGATAAACAGCACAAAGTTTCTGAAATAGCATTTTATTGAAAGGAGACCTTGGACAAACATCCAATGATGGATTTTCACTGGTGGAATAAGAGAATAACAGTATAATCCCTGTCCCTGCTGCAGTCACCTGTGTGTCCCCAAGTTCAGTTCTGGCAAGGATAGAATTCCTGTCCCCAAACAGTTTTTAGGGAGTACAGGGGGAGGGTGAAAGGGAAGTGTGGAGAAGAAATGCATGGTAAAATCAACAGAATATTGCCCTTAAACATAAACCATCATTTGTGGCAATGGTTAGCAGGGAAGGGTTACTGTAGATTGTCTGTTTCCTGTTTAATTCTCTCTTTCTCTCTCTGATTGAGAAATAAAGAATATTTACAAAATCTCTTGTCCTCTGTGAGAAAATCAGCACATCAAGAGTTCCCTTTGAGAATAACATCACCTTTTTTTCTGCATTTTGCACTTTTTTCTGAAAAATATTATTTGCACGCGCGCGCGCACACACACACACACACACACACACTAGATTTTGTGCAGAAATCTTATAACTGAGCAGAACATTTCTATGTGCACAAACCCAGGGACTATCTTCTGGTAAAAATGTGTTAGGCAAAAAACACTTTTTCATGAAACTCATTTTTCATGACAAAAATATTTTCACAAAAAAAGTCACAGAGAATGAAATATTACTAAGAAGTCTGCATAAACTCTCAAAGTCTTATCCAGGTGAGAGAAAAGTTTTGAATGTATTCGATATTTGAATCCAATCAAGAATGAAATAAACAAAGATTTAAGACCCCAGCCAATCCATCTCATCTGAATGCACAGAATAGTGTTAGTATTATTAGATCCTCAAGGACAGGGGTGGACACTTCTCAGTGCTTAGGGGGCTGCATTGCCCTCCTAGGAGACTTCACCATACCCTCCTATAGCCTCAAATTGGCAGGATAGCCCCAGTTAAAACTCCACCACATTTTTTTTCAACTGCTCTTAAAATGTCCCAGTTTCTCTCTCCTCTTTGCACTTTTCTCCTTTGTCCTCAGTTTACTTGAATTGCTGTAAACCTAATTGAAAGTGCAAATATTTTTTGCACTCATTTAACTCTTTTAACTCTGGGGTGAGGGGAGGCCCAGGCAAAAGCAAAATGCTAGAGCCTCTTCTACCTTGTGTGTTCTACCTCATTAATTGCCATCTTGACCAGACTCTGATGTTTGGCCACATGTGTCCTAGTTTCAGCTGTGAAATGATGAAGGCCACTCCCCAGCTGTATACCCACCCTGCAAAACAACCTTTTGCACCTAAATGTCACATTCCCCTTGGGCCATTTGATCTACAGGAGGGGCCTTCCTCTGGCCCCCATGGGATGTGAACTAGAAGTCAATTTCCATTTCACTTCCTGTTCCAAACAGGCCAATCATCATACTAAAATAGCAGAGGAGACCCAAAGATATAGCTAAATAGAACCCACAACCTTTAGAAGGCATTTGGGGGATAAAAAAGTTTTGGTTTTTTATTTTATTTTTATTAAGGGGATAAAAAAGTTTTGGACCCTGAGCGCCACAAGAATGTCCCTGGAAGCTGCACTCTAAAGAATTTATATCCAAATATTGTTTCTAAAAATTCTATTTTTTAATATAATCCATCAGATTATTATGTTCATTACAGTTCGCAGGCATGGGGATGGTCTTCTTCCTACTCGACACACATAGCAAATTGAAATTGATATGCACCCTGCTTGGCTTTTCTATGTTCTTTAGTCCCTCATGAGCAAAAGAGGAAGCAAGGTTTTAATGTGAAATGTGCTTGCTGCAGCAGAATGCTAAAGGTAAAAGACCAAAGTTCAGAATTTACATTGTTGTAAGACATGAACCATAGTGTTAGCCTTGTTCCAAGACTCTTCTGCTTTTACCACTTAAATCCAAGAAACACTTCATGAGCAAACTGATCAGAGAAGGTTGGCAAAAATGAACCCAAAATGTCCTGTACAGGCATCCAGTCTCTATAGAAATCTAGATATGTGGTTTTGTGAGGCCTCTACAATGCAAACATAGAAGACATAGGCCATTTCCGCACTAGATTGTTATAATGCTATTATTCTACTTTCAACATCCTATGGAATCCTGGGACTTGCAGTTTAGGGACGGGCCTTCGGAATTCTCAGCCAGGAAGCTCTCTGGCCTCAGGAAACTACAAACCCCAGAATTCCACAGGAGGTTGAAAGTGGAATAAAAGCACTATAACAGTGTAGTGCAGAAATGGCCATAGATAATGCATATGTGAGATACATTATGTACATGGGCTCCTTTGATTACCCTGATTACAAAAGTTAGACATAGCAAAACAAACTCTCTCTCTCTCACACACACACACCATTTTCACTGGTGTGGTGACCCCTGGTCTTATAGGGTTAAAACACAAGGGCTTTTTTGATCTTCAGGGACTATAATGTCAGCTGCCACCTCCCTCAGAATTTCTTGTTCCTTCTGAGCTTACCTACAATGCTTACACTAGTTGTGGAGGAAACTGATTTATTCAGGAGAAAGACAAAAATATTAGTGTGAGCTATCTCTCCTGTAGTGTAAAATATTTATCTTGTAGTGTAAAATATTTTTGTAGTGTAAAATAAAGAAATTATATTTCTTTACAACAGATTTGCTCCTAGTGAAGATGAAAATTACAGAAATAGATTCATTAATAACACTTCTACATAATCAGAAGATTATGTGTTAGTTCATTATTGATGTAGAGTTTGTTATGTATTGTATTATATTGTTATATAGTTTGTGTTTAGTATTTTGTGTATAATATTTATTAAAATATTTTTTTAAAAAACACTTCTACACAGTTGCCTGAATTTTTGGATTTTACTTGGAGTACCTATGGAGAACCTCATGATCAGTACCTTCAGCATGCACCACTGTGTTAATAATTCATTGTATGCCACTTGAAAATATCTATGCCAGAAGCACTGATTGTCAGTTCTCTGTCTAGAATCAACTAAAGCTGCTACTGCAAAATTGGTGAAGGAAAGGGTTGTCTTTTCCAGAAACCATTAGAGTTTGCTGGTTGTGATGGCAGCACCATGGTAGTATAAAGTGGCCAACCAGATAGGCAATCTCGGTTAGCATGAATGATCTCTGGCCACCCCAGGGGCTTGCTAGCTGTTTATCTCTGCAGCTTAGCCCCCCAGATTTCACTTTAATGATTCCCAGATGATTTGACAAATCCCCAAATGACCTTTGAACCTTAAGAAAGTAGCTCAGGTGTGGCTTACCTAAGTAATAGGATGTGTATGTGAGGAAGTGATTGTGAGAGAGGAGAAAAAACATCTATACAAAAGCTTTAAGGGAATACACTGAACATCAGACCACCAGTCCTTCTAGTTGCAGTAGTAAACACCACCAGCTTTCTGTGGTTTCAGATAGTGGTCTTTTCCAGACCTATTTGGAAATGCCAGGGACTGAACCTGAGATTTTTTGAATACCAAAAATGTGCTTTACCATTGAGCTGTGGTCTCTTTGGTCTGTAAGGCTTGTGGGGGCTTTGCTCATAAATATCAGATGCCCAGCTCAAACTGATATTGTAGCCCAATCTCTCTAGAAGGTTATACATCAAACACACATGAATGTCAGCTGAGAAGCCACAGAACAAAATGTGTGACATAAAATAGATTAGCCAGTTTCTTTTACTGCCCATACTTTCCCATTCCCAAAGTGACCATGTTTATATCACAAGCACTTCCAAAGTACTAATGGGTCATATCTGGAACTGTCCCATTTTATCTTTACAAACAATGTCCAATGCATGCTGGCCTGAAATGGTAATATGGTACTTAAAATGACCCCGAGCATTTTACTTTTGTGAAACCAGTACTTCATCCACTATATCATCGTGGGTCTATTTTGCATTTCCCCTTTCCCACAGACAATGAGGGAACATCAGACTCTGTACAGTTTATCCCCCAAAGCTTGCAATGGATGTAGTAAAGAGAAAATCTGCAGGAAGATTGCTCATTAACTTCTGTTGAGATGATAGTAGCTTAGGAAGAACGGAGAGGACATGGTTGAAGAATGGGGACACTAGCATGATCTCAAGAGAAGGAGAAGGAGAAGATGATAATGCTTCAGAAATTATCTTTGTAACTCAGATCTGTCCATGCTCCAGAGCTACTTTATGACTATAAAATGAGGATTTTAAAACCGGTATATGTATATGTATATGTATATGTATATGTATATGTATATGTATATGTATATGTATATGTATTGTGATAGATTGTGATAGATTGATCATAGCTAATCAAACAGGCTAGGGGAATTTATGTCATCACTGAAAAGGAGCTAGCCACAAGAGGGCAACATAGCGTTACCAGACCAGACATCATGATATATATTTTCAACAAAGTACAATTACATAGCCTGGGTATGATGTGCCCCCGTTTCTAAATATTTTGCTGCTGAGATCTGCACCACCATTATACTAGAGGTACTGTGGGATGAAGAATTGCAAATCAGTAATTAGGGTGAGAAATCTCAAGCCCAAAAAGAAACCATAGCACCAGCAATTTATCCCCCCCCCAAAAAAAAACAACAACAAACATTTAAAAGGAGTATGTATAGTTTTGGCACATTTTAAGAAGTAAATCACAAGCAGACAGCTGGTGGCTATAGTTACACAAAGCAAGTGAATCGAGCACTATTCAAAGGGTGTGAAACTGTTAAGGAATCCATACAACACCCCTGAAAAACAAGCACTGTTATTCCCAATTTACTCATGTAGAGTTTACCAGGTGTTACTTCTTCATTTACTTGTAATATTAAGGGGTTTGATGTGGGGATGAGGGAGGAGGAGGGGAAGAGGAGGATGGAAACAGAAGAGAAGGATAGGAGAGAAAATACTGTTTTCTTACTTTCGCATTCTATGTTTTGGACATGGTCTTCTATTCATTTCTAATAACCTGATGCTTACTTTTACTATAACCACGTGAATAACCAGCATGTGGTAAAAAACAATACTTTTTTCAGTGTTATATCCCTTCACATCATACTTTAATCTGATTGGTGGTAGTCTTCTTTGAGTCGTGGCACCATGTTTCTGCTACTGCAGAAGTGTTATGACAGACAGAATGAATTTAGAAAGAAAACAGTCTTTAGAAGCCACAGTGATAATGAACATACATATGCTAGGAAAAAACACCTCAGCTTTCATTTTTTTATGTACCGAATCTTCAGACAGATACTAGAAAACTGTTTACATTAGTTTGTATTAATGGCAGTGTTAGAAGTAAAATCATATCTGAACACAGATTTCCTACTATGTTTCCAGAGCACAACATTTTAGCAGAATTAGTTTTGATTGAAATGTTATACACTGAATAAGAATGCTGTAAGACTGGCTGCTAAAAGATGGCTATTATTCTTTCAGTCAGCCACATCTCAATACCCTGATTTATTCTAATTTATCTTAGAGTGTCAAGGACCTACTATGCAAGGTAGAAATCAGCTTACCTGAACATGACAAAGTAATTATTGTGCAACTTGAGTGCTGCTGTCAAAAATGTAGACCACCTTTGACGTGATAGCTCTATGGCAGATGTCTACTTTCCAAATGGACCTTCTAGGAAAGAGAAGTGATTCCACAGTAGGAATGTGACACCAGATAATCATGGCAGAAAATTTCATTTGGTTTCTATTTTAATATGAATCTGTCTCCCTACCTATACACAGGCAGGAAATCATAGATTTTACACCTTTTTGAACTTCATGATGTTCTTCACAAGATGGCCATGAAATTGCATATATTAGGGGACAGTGTGCATACAAATGCAAATTTTAATGAAAGTGATATATAGAAATGCAGTGTATGGGGGAAATTGTTTGCAAGAAATGTATTTCTCAGGCAAACAATTTCTTTACGTGGACAAAAAATTTGTGCACTTTTGTACAGCCTTTAAAAAAATCACTGAACTGTTGAAGAATTGTGATAGATTGAATGTAAAACTGGAAAATGAAAACACAAAGAGAGAGAGAGAAAAAAAAGAACCAACATTGACAGATTAGTCAATCCTTACTGTACAGAGGAAATACATAATAAACTATAGTAAGAATCAGATTCTATAAAGTGGGGAGTGTCCTTACAACCAATATATGCAAAAAGCTTTGTTTTTATTAATGCTATGTGGTTTAATAAATTATATAGGTATATAGATATAGATAGACATAGAAAGGCTGATTGTACAGTGTCTTATTTCAATGATATACATTTTCTCTGTTCAGAATATTTTGAACAGTGAAAATTCTTCACATGTTGTTACTGGCACAGGGAATGGGTGAAGTCTCAACTGCTTTCGGCATATTTTAATATTTTCTTCCCTTTTAATTAGAAATGGGGTTCCCTGGCTAGGACTCAAATCAAGACCATGTTATCCTAACTACTAGTATTTTCATCTTTTTGAAGCTCCACTGAATGAATCTGTGAACATGTGTGTGTGTGTGTGTGTGTGTGTGTGTGTGACTCTGACTTCCCTTATTTTGTAATGATTTTATTGATAATGGGGAATATTTAGAGCTAATTCTAACCATCATTTGTCTCACATAAATTAGGAAGTGGTAGGACAACTCCTGAAGGGAAAGTCTATCATGTCTTTCAATTCTTGTTCCAAACTTTTACATATTAACCATATTAAGAGAAATCAGGCTGGCTCCATCTCTGTTGAAGTACTTGCAGAGGGCCAAGAATGTATTGTTCTGCATGTTGTTTGGTCCCTAAAAACAGTTATAAGGTCAGTTTAGAGATTCTTCTTAAAGAATTCTCAAATAGTGTTTGGCTTTTTATAACTTGAATGAAAAATAGTTTTGTTTAAGGAATTTCTTTTACCTGTTTTGCATTGTCTTGGGAGCCTTGGGAGGCTGAAAAATAATATACAGTTTAAATACTCCACACACACACACACACACACACACACACAACCCCTATGGTTTAGCATTATTGCACAGAAAATCTGGGGACAATAAAATGGAAGCTCCATTGTTGATATTTCAAGGCAGTAAGGAGTTCAATAAATGGTTGCATGCTTTCATGCATTCCTTCAGAGACAAATCATCACACATGGTGTGGGCAACAAATTGCAAATTTGTCAGGGTAATCTCAGTACAGTTACTCAGAAGTAAATGCCACTGTACCCCATGGGATTTGCATTCCTAACAAGTCATGTTCAAAACTGTGGTGTAAATATCTAAGGATGGAAGCAAGCATGCTTTTTATATGCTCTGCTTATACATATATGGACTCTAAACTCTAGACTCTAAACTTATTTTATTTTTTCTTTCAGGGGTAAAGGAAGGGAATTTGAGTGCTACTCATTTTTGCTTTGGTGTTTGGGTATCAAGCAGGAACTAAATTCAAGTAGTTTGGGAAAGTGTTCACAATATGAAGGGGAGCCTCTTAAACAGCTTTGTTATGTAACAATTATATGAGTTTGGCATTCTGAGGGAGGGACAATATAAAGTGGCTGACAATGTATCTGCTAACAGTAACAACTGAAAATGTGTCCATGTTCCATTGTACTGGTAGAGGGGGAAAGGAAAGATGGCTTAGAACAAGTGATAGCCTCTAAGGTGTTTAAACCCTTTATTTGCACACTGTTTAAGAGGCTCCCCTTCATATTGTGAACATTTTCCCGAACTACTTGAATTTAGTTCCTGCTTGATGCCCAAACACCAAAGCAAAAATGAGTAGCACTCAAATTCCCTTCCTTTACCCTTGAAAATAAAATAAAATAAAATAAAATAAAACGATCACCAAGATAGGACAGAGTCATCACATTTTCATTCTGCAGAAAAATAGCATTGTGCAAGAGCTGTTCTCCTGAAAAGATTATCCTGCACGGCTCCATTGACTCTGAAGTGAAGTCCTGATACAAAGCATTTGAGAAATCTGAGGCAGGTGTAGTGTATGAACAGATTGTTGCCCTTAAAGGAATCCAGATTCATATAGAGGTATTTCATCAGTCAAGATCTTTTGTTTTTCTTTTAAACTTTTTATTAGAGATTTTATAATTTTATGACCTTTAACAGAACAAAAGCTTATTAAAGTAATCAAACAGAAGTTATGACTAGACAGCACTCATGAGCAATACAAATAAGTTCTCCAATCAAACTTAAATCAGCATATAAAAATAATTGATCTATATTGTTCTAGCCTTGTTTTTCCATTGACAAACTCATTTCTATCCAAGTCCACGTCAGATTGCAAGACCTTTGCCCCCACACTAACATTTACGTGTTCTCCATATGTTCCCCTTCCCCCCAAATTGGCACATTTTGTGCATTTTTTTTTCAAATGGATGAATTTTAATGTATTTTCCCATGGCCTAAAGGTTTTGTTATTGTTGTTTTCATACATAACTGTTTTTCCATGTGCATTTTTCAAAAGTGTACCTTTTAAAATTGATTTATTTGTGTTCTGTGGATTGTGTCAGTAGCTCAGAAATATGTAGAACTCTGGCTGCAAATTGTCTTCAGGTCTGAGAGGTACATAGTTGGAAATAGTAATAATTTCTAATTCATCTCTTGATGCCTATTGTCAGGTGATCTAGACATGTTGGAGTCTTACTTATCTCAAATTGTTGTCAGTAAAAATTACACTGAAAAGTGCTACATTAATCCATAACTAATGTAGTATGAGTAAGAGCAGGAGGACAAGTAGAGACTGATTGGTACCTAGTCCAATTGCCAGCTGACAGTACAGTCCTATGTATGTCTCCTCAGAAACAAGCTCTAGCACATTCCTACCTGTGTAAAGAATCGTAGCTTGAGTATCATTATCAGTCTGCTCAAAAGTTGAAAATTCTTGTAGTTCATTCCATGCTAAAGTGATTTCTCTAACGCCCACAGTCCTTTACATCCACTGGAAAAGAAAAGGGAATCGGAGGGTCTAAACCAGAGTACTGGAAACAGTTAATTAAATGGAAATAAGTAAATTGGCCTAAGCATGTTCCTACCAGTCATAATCCAAACAAAGCCTCCAAGTTTAATTATGAGACCCAGTTATCCTTTCTTTAAGGTTATTGCTGTGGTCAGCTTGAACTGAATATTAAAGCAGGGGAGGGGGAGGGAGATCCTTAAAAAGCTGCTGTTTGTCCAATAATAAGCTCTTCCAATTTCCTCCTTAGTCCTACCAAGACTAAAATAATTACCACCTCTGGATTATCACAGTGTGATGATTTCACAGGGTCATGATCATTTAAGCTTTGCTTGAGATCTCATTGCATCCAGGCAGCAGAAAGGACCTTCCCTCAGCATTGATCCTCAGCCTCTTTTTCTTGTTGATTTATTTCAGCAGCATCTGGCTTTAACTAGACTGTCAGTCTCCTTCCTTTTCTCTCCCTGCCACTTAGCAGCACAGTCCAATATATGTCTCCTGAAAAAGCGAGATCGGCTGAGCTTAATGGGACGTACTCCCAGGCAAATGTGCATGCCGCGGGTGGGAATTGTGCAGCACTCCAGATGTTACTGAATGGCAACTCCCAGCAGTCCTAGCCGGCATAGGTAATAGTAAGAAATGCTGGAAGCTGCAGTTCAGCAACATCTGGAAGGCCACATGATTCCTTGATATGTAGGATTGTAGGTTTAACAGAAAGAGAAGCAAAGAAATATGAAATAAATATATAGCAGTCAACAGTATATGTTACACAGTAGTTAATTCTACAATTGTTCATTATGGCTTTAAAAAATATAATAAAAAGGGGGGAGTGTTTAATGATAAACAGTCTATACCAGATTAAACTTCTCATTTTTTCTTAACCTTCTCCTATTGGAAGGAGAGCTTGAGAAGCCATCTTCATAGGGATGTAGCTATGGGAGGACAGGATGAGAACATTGTACCCCACAGATAAAAACTCTGTTTCACAATGGATTTTTTTTCTTCAGTCCTCAAATTTCTAGCATGGTAACTCTCATAGAGGAGGCAGACTCATAGCTACACTCCATAAATCCATTTTTTTTCATTCCATCAACAGGGCAATGCACTTCTTTTGAATCTCCAAAACAGACTCCTTCCTTTCTCTGTCCCCTAACAAGAATTATTTGGCTATGGTGTGACCTGCTTGCTGTTGACTCCCTTGCAAGGCAGACAGAATAGTCACAGCACTACCTGCTCAGAAGAGGGTAGTGGCTGTTGTTGTTGTTAGCCGGTCTTCTATATCAGCTACTTAACTGATATATCCTGGCTTGACACCTCCAAACCTGATAGAAACATCATTCATCCATACCCCAGTTACTGACAGAATGGATCTCATTCTCCCCATGTGGCTGATACCCAATACAGGGGGTTGTAGGGAAATTACGATCATAGCAATAGTTTCAAAATCGTGAATGAGTAGCAACTGTGAATACAGAACAGTTATGTATGAGTAAATCTAGGTAACTGTTCCATATTCACAATCACTACTTAGTCAGAACTGTGAAACTATTGCCACAATCAAACTCTTCCCCTCAACCTACTTCACTAGGTAACAGCTGAATGGAGAGAAGGGGGGCTGTTTTGCCAGTGCTTGGCACATGGCTGAATGACATTTCTGTCAGCTTTGGGAGGTGTCATGCCAGGAGGGGTTACTTAGGCCATTTCCTCACTACACTGTTATAATGTTATTATCCCACTTTCAACATCCTGTGGAATCCTGGGGTTTGCAGTTTAGGGAGGGGCCTTTAAAATTCTCAAATTACAAACCCCAGAATTCCACAGGATGTTGAATGTGGAATAATAGCACTATAACAGTGTAGTGCAGAACTGGCCTTAGTGAATTACACTTCTAATTTTCTTATATAGAATACAGACCATCATTGTTATTATTAAAATATTATTTTGTTTTTTTCATTGTTGTCAATAGTGCAGGGGCAGGGAAAAAGATCTGTGCTTATGTGCATACACATATGTAACAGTCATAATTCATCAGTAAAGTGTATGCATGCAGGAAAGGCGATAATATTACCTAATCTTTAATGCTTGCCTCTAGGGAAAGTTAAAGTACTTTGCAAATCTATCGACATCCTGTTGTGAGCAAAGGTGGTAAGGAAAAGAGGCTACTAAGATTCCTGAAAATAAATCTGACAAGGGGGCTGAGAAAATGCAGCTGTCCTCCCAATTCAAACTGTTTAGCTGTGGCATCCACAAGGTGAAATTTGTATGACCTCATTGTCAAGCTACTGGGTTTGAGATTCCATTTAGCAAGTGAGGCAAGCATCATTATGTTCTCTTGGGACCTTGACAGGCAAAAGCTGAGATAAATTTGGGTCTGAAGAGGAGAGTGGTCCCTTGAACTCAGTGGGACTCCTGTATAAACGCTGCATTGTTAAAAAGGTAGATGCTAAGTTAAACTCATATTTGAAGTTTGAAAAAAGATGTTTTGAATTGCTGCTATCTGCCCTTTTACCAGCTTGGTGTTCCAGATACCAGAAAAGCGTGACAGCTAGGATTTGGCAAGTCCATTAGCTTTTAAAGAAGTAGCTATGTTAGTCTCCCGCAGCATAAAAAGGGGCGGGGGAGGGAGAAAAGGAAAACAAAAAAGAATGGGGCAGCATCGTTTAAGACTAACTTGTTTTTATTTTAGCATGAGTTTTGTGGATATAAAGCCCCTGAAGAAATGGGTTTAGGGTTTATATTAATGAAAGCTCATGTTCAAATTTTTTTAAAAAAAGTGCTGCCACGTTCCTTCCCCCCCCCCCTTCCCTTCTTCCTTTCTACATTCTGGCTGTTTTGATTTTTCTCATTTCTCTTCTTTGCATCTTATGTTGGATTTATCCCAAACACCAAGATAGATAGATAGATATTTGCTTGAAAATGTGTGTGCTTTCTTTGTGCACAATTATTCAATTCAATTCTTTTGTTTACAAAATGTCTCACCCATATCTGATGTGACTCTCCCTTCTGTATGTACCTGTGTCTCTCTGGAGGTTCTTTTATGCCACAACTGCACAGATGTTGCACAGATTGCATTGAATAGTCTTCTATTGATGTAAGTACTGAAAACATCCAGCACTTACGTGCATATGACCTCTCTGATAGGGATGCAGTTTTTTGCTAATTTTACTCTTGAAGGAAGCAATGAGTACTTTTGGTAATTTTCTTCCAACTGTGAGAAAATATTTGGAAATGATGTTGCTTTTGAAGACTATTCACAATTCAGGGCTTATTCTGTGGAAATTTTCACATGAGCGATTTCTGCACAGAAACCAGACCCCCCCTCCCCCCCATTCAGGAAATAGCATTTTCAGCACAGGAAATAATTTTTATGTGCTACTTTCCTTGCAGAAAATACTGTAACTTGGAACTTATTCTGCACAAAATGTGCACTTTTCTGTAGAAAGCATTTTCTGCACAGAAAATCAGCATCAGCATAATGTTTAGGACTGTTTTTTCTAAAAGCAGGATTTACAGTTAAAAATTAAAACAAATACACTATTGTTAACACATATATAAATAAACATCAAGATGGAATCAAACTGTCAACAATATTAAAATATCTTTGAAACATATAGTCAGAATCAGTAATATTTAAAAAAAAACAGGTTAAATTAGTATAATTAAAACAGCATAACACCTCTTAAAAATCCTGTCTATATAAAGGCACTATGTAGCACTCTAATTACGGTGTTATGTAGTGAATCTTGATTCCACCCCCCATCCCCACTTATCAGGCAGCAGCTGCTGTGATGAACAAGATCCTGTTCCTCTGTCACTCAGAATATGGAGGGGGGCATTTTTACCCTCTCTCATGCAAGATCTCTGGCATGACAGGCAGAAACAGGACCCCTGTCACAATTTCCCCTTGCATCTGAGATCACTTACACAAGAAGGGGTGGAAACAGATCTCTGTTTATTGTAGCAGCTGCTACCTGGTAAGTGCTGATTGGGGTACTTTCATATTCCCTATGTAGCTCCTAAACAAGGGGTTATCTAGGGATCATGAACACATAACAACATAACAGTGATGTATTTAAGTCTTTTACTTCAAGTCTCAAGTCAAGTCTCAAGTCTCTACCTTCAAGTCTCAAGTCAAGTCTCAAGCCCTTGAAGACACTCATAAGTCAAGTCTCAAGTCAAGTCTCGACTCTGTGAACCAACTTTATACCCCAGCCTGTATTCCAGAATTTCTGGACAGAGTCAGATAAAGTCAGTTTTAACAATTTAAGTAGATTCAGCCCTCCACTTTTGTGATTTGCCATCTGCAGATTCGGAAGTGGGGAATAGGATCCTTTTTACTTCCCATTTGCAAAGCTGGAGGCTTTTCAGAAATGGGGAATAGGACCCCTCTTATTCCCCATTACTGAAGCTTCAAGAGCTTTAGAAGGAAGGATCCTTCCTCCTCAAGCCCATTGCCTAACACATTGCCTATCTCCCCTCTGAGATACATGCCCTGCACTCTGGGCACAAGTCTTGCCTTCTGCTCTTAGGAAAAGTTTTAGAAAACTCCTCCTATATGTAGCAGGGAAAAACTGCTGAGCAGACCTCAATCCTACCTCAAGCCTGTTGCCTAACCCATTTGCTGTTCTGTCTGAGAAATGTGTCCACATTTTGGGCTTGAGACAGATCATCATGTAATCAATAAGTTGTAAGGTTTCTAGATGAGTGTGTTATCTTACTGAACCAATGGCAGCAAGTCAGTCACTCAAAATATGAAAGTCTCAAATTGAGTCGAGTCAGTGTGTAATTTTTGCCGAGTCAAGTCCAAGTCAAGTCATTGAAGTGACTGAAGTCTGACTTGAGTCTGAGCCAATCGACTTGAGTCTACATAACAATATGTTCAGGGTGTAACTCTAGGTTATGCATTCATAACAGTGATCAGAATTTCACCCCATTTCATTAAAAATAATAATAATTTCATTAATTATAATAATAAAAGG
The DNA here is from genome assembly GCA_030412105.1 of Cyclura pinguis. NCBI lineage: Eukaryota > Metazoa > Chordata > Lepidosauria > Squamata > Iguanidae > Cyclura > Cyclura pinguis. Next base: position 241,052,072 of record CM059599.1, on the reverse strand, counting down.
AGAAGGAGTAGTAGTACTAGTAGTCTGCTGACTGAAGTATAGTAAAGGCTGGGCCGTTCTAGGATGAGAGAACCTTGAGGCAGCCACCAAGTCCTTATCTATGGGCCCTCTCAAAAGACTTTGTGATCTCCCAAAGAATGAGTTAGTGAAGTGTGACTTGAGTGTGAGTTATTAGAGTTTGAACATGGTATTGCAAGATCTTTCTTGTGTGGATTTGAATTCGCCTGCCCACTCATCCCATATGGCTGTAGGCCAGAGCATTACTGTTTAAAGTTTGGCATCTTTACTTGAGATGGGTATCTACATTAGTCAATAAATTCTGCTTGGGAAAAGCAGGGCTCAGCTGAGCTTTTAACCATGTTAGATCAAGGTCTTCCTTCCCCTTATTAGCAAAAATTAAGCTGTTTGCCACTTATGCTTATGCACTAATTTAAATGCAAACCAGTTCAAGTTACCAACTCCCTATGTGACCTTGCCTTTGAATAGTATATGTGATAAAAATTTAAATCTGCAAATATAACTTTGTGGAATTAGCTCATTTACTCTGAATATTCATCAGAGACAATATATTAGAAACTCTAGTATATGTGAAGCAGAATCTAAGCACTCATTACTCCTGTTTAATAAGTTTGTGGGCTCTCTTTCCTGTGATAACAATAGTTCCTCATTCACTGCAAAGCAAAAGAGAACTGCCATACTAGAACTGAAGGGCAGGTACATTGTTTAACAGATTTGTTGTTGTTCTGAGAAAAGTTAAGGTTTTCTTTTGTATCACACATCTAAAACAGGTATGTTCTTCAAGAATGCTTAACTTTATTGAAGGGTTCAAGCATCATTTCGAGGAAGACCGCATACCTATTTGAAAGTAACATTCCTACCTCCAAAATTGATACCATGGTCCCACCCCATGTATACATACCCTTTCATGAGTCATGACAAAGAATCTCAAAATTGCATCTTTTTACATTTTTAAAATCACACGATGCCCCATGCTGGAACATATCTGTCCTACCCTCAGTCTCTTTTATTCCCCATTACTATTTTTATTTGACACAATATTGAGGCTGAAAAAGAGCCCTACTCATACTCAGTAGATAAAACAGCTAAGGAGCTCAACTATTCTTGTTCCACAGTCAAATACCTCAAAGGGTTTTTATTCTGACGAATGCTGGCTTCCTGAAATTTATTTCAGCTCCTGTCAGAGTCACTGGCACCATGTAAAAAGAATGCATACTTCACTGAAAACTACTTGCAATCCCCTACCCTACCCCCATCTTAGCCAGCTGAGAATTTGCATCACTCTGGCAAACTGTAAAGTTCCATGGCAGACTTCTATCTCCCCACACTCGGCCTACTTATATTCTGGCTGGGCACACCTCCCCATGGCCATTCCGTGGCCAGTGGAGGAAAAGGAAAGACAAGGGACAGCCAGACAAAGGCCAAACTGCTCTGATCCTGCAGCCACTTATAGGAAAATGTCAGCTTCCTGGATCTCTAGAGGACCCTAAGAGATTGAGGAAGATGACTTTCTTCCTTTAGGTATGTGTTGGAAGGAAAATGACTGCCCTTCAACTTCCCTTCATCTGTGGTGCAGGGACATCCAGCCAGAAAATAGGTAGCCACTTGCAGAGACAACCATTGTGGATGGAGGTTCTTGATTCCTCCTTTCACCATGGATCAAAAAGTCACACACACAGATGTGACATTCAATTAGTCTTGCATATGTCACTGACATGATGCCAGCCCTTATTTAGTAAGAGAAGTGGGGACAATTTGTAATCTTTTCTAAAAGTCACCTTTAAAAGCCCCCCACCCCCCACCCTCCGCTGCAGTATTCCATGAAGAAAATGGTTGGAAAGATTTGTAGGACACTTGTGAAATGGACACTCACTGCTATTTATTTAGTGCCATAGGCCCTATAAGAAGCACTTGCTTCAACTGTTCTTTAGATCAATGTCCTTGATTAATACAGAAGCAGAAAAAGAGGATGCCACACAGTGAGACACAGATCTCTTTGTATTTCAAACTACAAATCTTAGTTTTAACTCCACAGACACACAGACTCTCCTAGAGAACAGTCAGGGCTGGCAATTCCCTCTTCAGAATATTGCTTTGACACTGATTCCATTTAGCTCCACCAAGTCTAAAAAGACTTTGTCAGTGGGTACAAAGATACAGAGCAAAAGCTTCCATTAATATCCTCAACGTATGACCTACAATTTAGGCTTATTTTCCCCTCCTGGTAATGGGGCTGTAGCCTGTGTTTGAAGGCAGCCTTCCTGACAGTAATGTGTGCCATCCCCCTTGAACTCAGCTGTGCTATTATCTTATCTTGTACCCAAATTTATTGGACTACATATTAGAAGGATCAATTAAGAGATCCATCCAAAGAAGGCAACAAAATTCAAAGTCCTGTCTGGGGAGCCACAGAGCCTGCTTGAAGATTCTGCTTCATGGTTCTTTGAAGGAAAAGGAAGAGAGTATGGAGGCAGAAAGCATGAAAGCCGGTGCGGTATAGTAGTTTGAGCATTGGACTATGACTCTGGAGACAAGAGTCTGAATCTCTAATTAGCTGTAGAAACTGACTGGGAGTCTTTAGGCATGTCACACAATCTCAGAGGGTGGCAAAGGCAACAACCTTCTGAACAAATCTCACCAAGAAAACCCCGTAATAGGTTTCCCTCAGGGTTGCCATAAGTCAGCAATACTTGAAGGCACATGACAACAACAACAATGGAAGGAGAAGACATTTTTGATTGGAACATTTGTTAACTCCACTCCCACTTGGGTATACTTGGAATAAACTTGCTTATATTTATACCTTCCAGATAAGAAGGCATTAACTATGCTGTTTGGAGAGATAAAAGTGAAAATATTAACTAAGCTTTGGAAATGGAAAACTCACCCCACCCGTCACTTTTGAAGAGTTTTGAATGGTAATTGTCCTATCTAGGTTGGCTGTTCCTATGCAACTGGGCAAGGTTTAGTCTAAGGATTTCTTTTCTTCCCCTTCCCTTTCCCCTTCCCCTTCCCGTTCCCTTCCTTTCTCTTCTCTTCTTTCTTTCTTTTTATTTTTTTTTTTTTGACTACTATGCAATAAGCCCAAAGGGCCAGGATCAAGAAAACACATTCCATCAGTACATTCTGTACTGTTTTATTTTGTGTGGCCATACACAATAAGGCCATACTGTGGCTCACACCCTGAAAGAAGAAGACATAGGCTATTTCCGCATGGGGTTACAATGCCACTATGGGGATGGTATGGCAGAGGTCCGCTATGCTTCTGCATGATGTCGTCACAGTCCGCTGCCATCCCACCCCCACCTGTTGTGATAGCGGGATATTTGCTTAATGGAACAAATCCATTGAGCACCCGTGATTGAGTGACGCTCCCATACTTACCTGCCACATGGAAGGGCAGAAAGTACGATGAAGGCACTTCCTTCCCCAGCACAGCATGGGAAAGAGCCCTTGCACAGGAAGCCAGCCAGGCATGGAGAGAAGCATTGCCATTATGCTCCCTTCCCAGCAAAGGTGTTACTGGTATTGCAACGGGAAGATGACAGGATCAGGTAACACGCGGAAATGTTCATAGTTGTTCTTCCCCTCCACCCCTGAATGTAGCATCTATAGAGGGTTCACTAGTGCCATTAGTGTGCACAAGAGGCATGATTCTCATGGTCAGCCCTCCATCTACTACAGCCAGAAAAGCTCTGCTTCCAGGGAATGAGGCTAGAGCATGACAGCCTTGTCCCAGCCACACAAAATCATGTGCGCTGTCCAACTGAGAAGAAAAAAGTATCCTGACAGACTCCAGCGCTAGCACAAATCCACAGTCCCATGAGACCTCCCCTCCCTTTTATTATTATTTTTTTTCCTCATTGCAAAAAACTGTGGGAAGAAAAAGGAAAACCGTGAAAGAGAGAAAGAAAAATTAGAATGAATCACACAAGTGATGGACAGAAAGAAGAGAACAAAAGGAAGGCAGGAAGAGGGCAAAGAAAAAGGGTGATTTTCCTTTAAGGCAGCTGAGGACAGAAATTCCTTGTGCAAATGAAGAGATGAGAATCTACTTCCTTGAGGATAACTATTAGTTCTGTGTGGGAGACACCCCAACTGACTGTTGTGCACTATAACACGGTAGTGAAGAAAGGCCCTTTTTCTGTTGAAAAATTAATAAACAAGTACCTCAGATTAGCATGTATTATTTGGCCTTCTGAAGAAGTATAAGTATTTACTGCTTTTTAAAAGTGAAAACACTCTTAGTCTATCCTTTGATGAGAATAAATTCATTTGGACCCTTCATTATTTCTTTACTTCTTCAAATCCCCATTAACCACAAAAAGCAGCAAAATGGACAACAGTCTGAATGATTTCTTGGAATATTATTGTGATATCTGTGGCAGATCCATTCCTTGATCCAAGCCAGGTTTTAAGAATCCTGTGGGTTAAGACTGGCAAAGGAAAGGGAGAATAGTAGTCTACTCATGGCATTATGTAAAAGAATGACATTAACACAAAATTATTCTGCTAATACTAAGCCCCCCCCCCCCCAGAAAACAAATTCTTATTTCTAAGAGTTGCAGCCCTCAGATTTAACATTGCCTCCCTTCAGAAGTGGGCAGGAAAGGAAGGGAATGTACTGCCATGCATACAAATGTATGGACAGTACAGTCAAATCTCACAAATAACCTCTGATAAAGTCTACAACAGTATCTATGTAAATATAAGTGACAAATATGGATATATTTGACTGTTGTGCATTCTGGACTGTTAAAAGCCATTCAAAGACATATGCAGATTCTGGAAAGGGGCCATAGGCTGCCATAGAAGTGTCCTAGCAGTCTTCTTGTGGGGCAGTGAGATTATGACAAATTATGACAAGTTAATATTTTGTATGGAAGGGAAAGGCATTTAAAAAATGTTTAAAAGCTTTTTTTTCAGCACCAAATTTTGCCTGCCATTTTATATATCATTACAGTTTCTCCATCTAAGATAAGTATAGAACAAAAATGTGTCACTCTTAAATTATAGTTGTTTGCACTTCAGTGCATGACAGGTGAAGAAGTGTGAGAGTTGCCAAGATAACTTTAGAACCAGAATTCCAGAGTTTGTGAAGTTCTGTCATTATAGGAGAAGCTTTTGAGAAGAGATATAGACATCACATAGCATTACTGTTATAATGAGTTACTAAGAAACTCTTAGAGTTTTGAGGCACAAAATCCATAGTTCCTTTCAGTCCAGACAAGTTCGTTTCTATGCTTTAGAGAATATAGGAAGCTGCCTTATTTGTTGTTGTTGCACACTTTCAAGTTATTTCTGACTTATGGTTACTTTATGGCAGATCTATCAGGGGGTTTTCTTGGCCAGATGTCTTCAGAGGTGGTTGGACTTTGTCTTCGTCTGAGGATGAGAGATTGTGACTTGCCAAGGGTCATGCAGTGGGTTATCTTGGCTAGGTGGGCATTCAATTCTAGTCTCTCATAGAGTCGTCATCCAACACTACATCACACTGGTTCTCTTATAATAAGTTGGATTCCTTGGCCTCCTCAGTCCTCACACTGTTTCTAGTCACTGGAAGTGACTCACAGTCTTTTCACTTATCTGTTCCTCTTAACTAGACATGACAGAGAGTGAGCCTAGGTCTTCTGCATGCAGGGTATGTGCTGAGTCACTAAGGTATGTTCCTTCATTACAAGCGTCTATCCTCACAAGAATAGCAGATATAAGCAAACCTGTGGAAGAATTAATTAAAAGGTTTGCTTCAAAAATGTAAATAATATCTAGGTGTTTTTTTTTTTTTTTAAGAAACCTTTCTGTGTCTACTAAGGCACTAGTACCTCCTTATCTGAGAAACGGGAGCTCACCCCACAGTGAAAAGATGAAATGTTTGCCTACTCAGCTCATTGGCCACTGGCGCCCTCATGTATACTTAAAAATGATAAGAATACTTGTGGAAAATGAAATCTATTATGCATTAACCAACCAGGCTCTTGCAGGTGTGACAAAGAGCATAGCATCAATTTATATTAAAAGCAAACATCAACAAGCATGATTATTAATCAAAACAACTGTACAGAAAGGCTAAAGACCAACAAACATAAAACTTATAAAACTTCCATACTAGACAGTGCAATTGAAATTTAACTCTTTGGTAAGACTAAGAACAATTAACAACTAATGCAGAGTATACGTTACAAATCTAGAACCAGACCATGGCCATTTCCACACGGGGTAAAAAAAAACGGTGCAGTGCGTCCTCCATGGAGGATGTCTGCACCTTGGAGCAGACTGGGTCTGGATTACTTACCGTAGATCCGCATCTCAGTCTGCTCTGGAGCAACCCGAAGTGGTCCTCAATCGTGTTTTTGAAAAACCTGATTTTTCAGGTTTTTCAAAATGCCGGCGCGCGCCATTGCGTGCCTGCTTTCCGATGCAGATTCGCAGGTTCGCACCAATGTGAGCCTGCAATCTGCAGAGGGCGGGCATTAGCCTGGCGAGCTTAAGTGGTTGGTCGAGACCCACAACCAACCAGAAGCCACCATTTTGGACACCAGAGCGGTGCAGATCTATGATCACGCACTGCTCCTCCTCACTCCAGACCGGACTGGACCCACAGAAGATCCGGTGATTAGCGGCAGGGAGCGATTCCCTTGCCGTGTGTGGAAATGGCCCATGTCTAGCAAATTTTCATAAAGATCAGCAATTTGTCAAGAACTCCTGCCACATTTTCATAGATTATTTAATAAATGTTCCAGTTCTAAAAGTAACATAATTATCTGGCCTGTTTAATAATGTAATCACTGTTACTCTTAACACTTCAAATCTTTTCTTCTTCAGTAAAGGAGAACATATTTAGTTGTTAAATTGACATATTTTACACATTCTAACAAAAAATGAATTTGATCTTCTACCATCATACAGTCAAATGCACATAGCTGGCATTCCCTAGAAAATCTTCCATCTACTTCCTTCAGTGTAATACTATTTAAATTATATTGAGTCAAGTAAACTCCAAGGCTGATAAGCAGATGAGTGGGAAAGATATTGAGTAGCCTGGTTAGGAATGGCTGGCAGCTCAGCATATAGATTATTTGTTCTTCAGTTTGACACCTTGGCCACATTTAATTGCCAGGCTATATCCTCAGTCCTCTGCTTTAAAAGGGAAGTGCCCCCTCCCTTGTAACCATTTGATGAACAAATTGGGGAAAACTCTATCTGAGCTGCATAATTACATATTTTATGAAACCATGCACTGGGTTTACTAACCACTTTTTCCCAACAGACAAAATCAGTGCGTGGGCTAGTTGGAAAATCAGTCTAAGCCATAGGTGTAGTGCTGCCTTCATTGCTAAACAAGAGATCAGGGGAATGCCAGATTCAGTCCTTATTGGAGCCCTGGAGTTGCTTCTTGCTACACTCAGGGCTCTTGATAAAAAGCTATGCTGAACTGGCTCCATCTGACCCAAATTAGAAGTTGCTCAAAGCAGAGCTCCATATTGAATTTGTTATAAAAGTGTACAGAGATAGAGTTCCAAAAGAAGAGAGATAAGATTACATCTCCTCTCAGCAGCAAACCTTAAAATTGTCCCACTATAAATATTTTTTTTTTGACATTCTGTTTAGATGTTTATCTCATTTACCTGTATCTGAAAAGGTTATTCCATGGTATTTTTAAGAAGGGACAAGAGTATGGCCACCTAAGGACCATGGATGGGTTTTCCTGGATCTGCCAAATTCTATGACTTTTGTTTCCTTATATTTCACTGACAATGCTTTTTGCTCGTAGAACCTAGGAAGACCCAACAACAACCTTTTCATCCTGGTAGTGATATAAGACAAAATTACAGCATTATCAGCATGTAATAACATTGAGATCAGGTGGTTGCTCACCAAGGGAAAGAAGAATTGTGAGCCTGATAAGGCTTAAACTATGTCATTGAGATACATATTAAATAGGCCCAGCACAATGATTGAAAAAATGTAAAGTGCTCCTTATGATCTTTGGTAGGTATATTGTTGGAAGGAATGAAGCCGGACTTTCTTATCAATGGGCAGAAGTGGTATACATGGTAATTCACAAGAGAGTCTTTGGATTGCTTTCTCGGGAGAGTCCAAACCAGATTCCACAGATCCTGTACCTCATTGTTAGCTTGAACAATCTCAAAGATGTCTGCATACTAGTGTTAAAATCATCAGGTAAAATTATCTGGGATGATGAAAATCCCTGAGAAATATCTCCAATTGAGTCACCAAGTGTTTGCCACATTTGAGTGGAATAGTAAAGTGGTCAACTTGAGGGAAGATAAACACTTTCATAAGTTACCGAATGAAGTCTACTAAATTGTAAATTGATGGCTAGGAGCCAAGGAAGGTGGGAAAACAATGTGGAAAATGGGTACACAGGCTTTTGATTCATCACTGCTATGACACCAAAGATCTATCATAACAAAAATTTAATTTCCCAGATTGTCATTTGTACCATATAAAGTTCCTGATTAGTGCTGTGGCTAATGATACAACTGGACTCAAGCCAAAGGATGTTCAGCTGTTGATGTGCTCAGAGTTGAAAGGAAAGTCTAAAGCTGCACAACACATATCATAGGAACATGTAATGTGAGAAGCATGAATCAGGAGAAGCTAGACATAATAAAACAAGAAATAAAACATGTAAACATTGTCATACTTGGGGTGAATGAGCTGAAGTGGACAGGAATGGAACATTTTGAATCTGAACATTTTGAAAACTCAAAACGCAGTGTTTTACTCAGGAAATGAAAATCTAGGAAGAAATGGGGTGGCATTAATAGTGAGGAGAGATGTGGTAAAAGCAGTCAAAAGACTGCAAAGTCTGGCCAAAAAAATATCGGTAAGACTTCAGGGAAAACCACAACATATAACTCCAATCCAAGTTTATACTGCATCTACAGAGGCAGAAGAAGAAATTGAAAAAATTCCATGGAGTCCAGGAGGGAAGTGATCACACACCAAAACAAGATTTCTTGTTATTCATAGGCAATTGGAATGCAACAGCAGAAAACAGAGCAGAACTGAACATTAGAGGAAAATTTGGCCTAGGATCAAGAAACGAAGCAGGAGAGTGATTAATTTAATTTTGTGAAGCCAACAGTTTGTTCATTCCAAACACATTCTTCAGCGATGAAAGAAGTGACTGTATATATGGATATCTCCTGATGGCCAATATAGAAATCTAATAAACCACATAATCAGAAGCAGAATATGGAAAAACTTCATTGTCTTTGCAAAAACAAAACCAGGAGCATATTGTGGCACAGATCATTAATTGCTGATATAAAAAATGAGAGTAAAGCAAAATAAGAACATGAAACTAACCACCGCACCAAAATACAACCTGAAGAACATCCCCATAGAATTTAAAGATAATGTGAAAAATAGCTTTGCACGATTAATCTTTGCTGCCGCTGCTATTGTTGTTACTATATTTATTTGTATCCTGCTTTCTTCCCTTGCTGATCACAGCCTAAAGAACCTAAAGCAGTTCGCAACTTGAAACAATACAATTCAAAAACTTATAAATAATACATATCAAAATAAAATTAAACTGTTTACAGAATTAAAACAGCAGCTCACCAAGGAATAAAAACGCTATTAGACAAAAAGGTCTTAAAATCAACAATTAGAATTAAAACAGTACCATACATCCCTAGCATTAAAAAAAATACTTCCTGTATTAAAAGCCTACCTGAATAAAAAGATTTTAATCTGCTGCAGAAGGACAAGGAGGAGGCCTCCTTGGGAAGGAAGTTCCAGAGTCTACAGGCAGCCACCAAGAAGGCCCTCTCTCATGTCCATACCAACTGTGCTTGTGATGGTGGTGGGACTGAGAGAAGGGCCTTACCTGATTATCTCAGAGCCTGGGCCAGTTCATACAGGGAGATACAGTCTGCCAAATAGTGTGGACTTGAGCCATATAAGGCTTAATAGGTCATAGCCAACACTTTGAGTTGTGCTGAGCTGAGCAGGATGCAAAAGTATTTTGACTGAAGCCAGGAACATTATAAAGAATAATCAAAAAGACAGGATCTGGAGGCAAAAAGAAAGAGAAGCTTCAATGAATGACAAATGAAGCTCTTCAAGTCATTAAGGACAGAAGAAAACAAAAGTTAAAGGTGACAGAAATAGGGTGAGAACTTTGAATGCTGCTATTCAGTGACTTGCGGGCAGAGACAAAGAGAATTACTATAATAATCAATGCAGAAAAATAGAAGAGGTCAACAAAAAAGGAAGAGCAAAAGGTTTCTATAAGATCCAAGGAATCCATGGTTTGGTTTAGAGTGGGGATGGTCTCTGATCAGCAAGGGAACACACTACATTAAAATAAAAAGTTGAGAGAAGCAATACATTGGAGAACTACATAAAGAGATGAAACGATGACAGATTCATTCAAGAAAGGACCAGCTGAAGATGAACCTTCAGTTTTAGAAAGTGAAGTGGAAGCTGCATTCCAGGCATTTTGGAGAAATAGATCACTGGGAACAGATGGCATATAAATAGAAGTTCTTCAAGCTATAGAAACAGAATCCACTCTAATTCTAATTGTAATTTGCCAACAAATATGGAAAATAAAACAACGACCTATAGATTAGAAATGGTCAATATATATTTCAATCTCCAAGAGAGGGGACACCAGGGATTACAGTAACCATAGGACCTTTGTATTAATTTCTCATGTGAGCAAAGTCATGCTCAAAGTTTCACCACAAAAAGAATGGGACATTGAATGATTGAGAGATGTTTAATAGATTGTCTGTATGATATACATTTATTCATATACGACTGTTGATACTTTGCTTCTCTTTCTAGTCTCTGGTTCTATAAATTTTAATAAAAATAAATTTAAAAAAATTACTAAAAAGACTTTTACCATTTATGTGGAGAGAAATGTCAGTTGTCCAAGGTAGGTTCAGGAAAGGAAGAGGCACTAAGGATCATATTGCAAATATACCTCAGATAATGGAGCACATCAAGGAATGTGAGAGGAAAATCAGCTTATGCTTTACAGATTATAGCAAAGCCTTTGATCGTGTACATCATGAAAAACTATGGACCTCTGTTAAAGAAATGGGTATGTCACTACATTTGATTGTCCTGAAGCTTAACCTTTACACAGGAGAAGAGGCTACTGTCAGTACAGAATATGGAGAAACAAAATGGTTTCCATTTGGCAAGGGGGTCAGGCAAGAATGCATTTTATCACACCATTTGTTTAAATTGTACACTGAATCAATCATATGTAAAGCAGGATTAGACTTGGCAGAAAGAGGCATGAAAATTGGAGGAAGGAATTTCAACAATTTAAGATATGCAGATGATACCATACTAACAACAGAAAATAGCAAAGATTTGGAATGATTACTGGAGAGAGTTAAGACAGAAAGTGCAAAGGCAGGTTTACAGTTGAACATTAAGAAAACAAAAATAATGAACACCGGTGATTTATAAAACTTTAAAAAAGATGATGAAGACATTGAAATAATTCACGATTTTCCATACCTTGGTCCAGTCATTAATCGGAAAGGAGACTGCAGTCAAGAAATCAGAAGAAGATTAGATCTTAATGGAGCAGCTATGAAGGAACTAAACATGATCCTGAAGTATAAAGATATATCACTAAATATTAAAGAAAGGATTATCCATGTTACTGTATTTCCAATTTCTACCTATGGTTATAAAACTGGACAGTGAAGGAAGCTGGTAGGAAGAAAATCAACTCATCTGAAATGGGGTGCTGGAGAAAAGTTCTACAGATACCCTGGACTGCTAAAAATACAAATAAAGGGCACTAGAGCAAATCAAGCCTGAACTCTCCCTAGAAGCCAAGATGACCAAACTGAGATTGTGTAATGAGAAGACTTATTACAAAAGACAGTAATGCTTGGTAATGTAGAAGGCAGTAGTAAAAGAGGAAGACTGCACTGTAGATGGATAGACTCAGGCCCTTTTCGCACGAGGGAATTAGAATGGGCCAGTGCATCCTATCATGGAGGTCGTCTGCACCTTGGAGTGAGCTAGGTCCGACTATTTACCTTAGTTCCGCACCTCAGTCTACTCCGAAATGCCCCCGAGTGGTCCTCCAGTGTGCTTTTTGAAGAACGGAAGAAAACCGGTCTTTTATTTTTTGGAGCGCGCCATTGCGTTCCTGTTTACTTGTGCAGATGCGCAGGTTTGCACCAATGTGAGCCTGTGATCTGCGGAGGGCAGGTTGTAGGCATGGTAAGCTTCAGTGGTTGGTCTAGACCCAGAAACAACTGGAAGCTGCCATTTTGTAAGCCGGAGCAATGCGAATCTAAGACCTCGCACTGCTCCGATTCACCCTGGACCAAATGGAGGAGCCCTGCAGAAGGGCTTAAGGGAGAGTCTGTGTTACTGCAGACCCAGAAGAAGCCGTAAGTAATGGCACAGAGCGATTCCCTTGCCTTGTGCGGAAATGGCCTTAATCAGGGAAACCATGGCACTGAGTTTGTGAGATCTCAGCAGGACTGTTCGCAGTAGGGTGACTTAGAGGTTTCTCATTCATAGGATTGTCATAAGTTGAAGTTGACTTGATGGCAGTTCACAACACAACAACAACAGATACTTCTTTCTGGGTAATCTGGGAATCAACTTATTTGGAACCTCTTCCTGGCCTTTTTCAGATTCTTTTCATTTAAGGAAGAAAGAGTCGGTGGCTCCTGAAATTTTTGCTGCTGAGGTCTCTTGACATATAATTTCACATCAATTGTATTTTGACAGTTTAGTGACACTAAACTCATTCTTTGGGATAGCCCTAAACTGAAGATTGTGAGATAGTTTTTCTTATGGAAAAAGCAGGTTAACTATGAGATTAATATTTTGGATCAATTGATAAGTCCAGGACAATAATTCTTGCCATTTTCAATATTACAGTTGGCTTATCAACTACCCTTGGATGCACTATGGCAATATTTGCAATTGCAACACCTTTTAGTGTCTACATATGGGCCATCAGTTTTGAGTGCTTCAGCCACTCCTGCTGTGGGGGAAGCATTAATCATATCTTCAGAGAAATGCAAACCAACAAATCTAGTTTATGAATGTACATTGGAAATTTATGTTGGAAAGTATCAATCTGATGTTAGCAATACTAGAGTGGAATGGAGAGTTGTATTGTCCCATACAGATCAACTAATAGATAGCTACTTTAGCTTCAATACTTTAAATTCTTAGGGAATCAACATTACGGGCATTTCCTCACTATACTGTTATAGTACTATTATTCCACTTTCAACATCCTGTGGAATTCTGAGGTCTGGTTGAGAATTCTAAATGCCCCTCCTTAAACTGCAAACCTCAGGAATCAATAGGATTGTCAATGTCAAGGTGGCGGCTAAGCAGACACGGAGGCAGAAGCTGGGTTTTTATAGCTTTAGTGGTAATAAATCAAAGAGGTTACTTCACCAAATATCAACGTAAACAAAAAGCAAAGTTCCAGGAGCGGCAAATGCAAAGCAGCGAGGTCAGAATGGAACCAAGAGCTCCTGACACGGGATGCAGTTTCACGGTTGGTAGACGGCTGTTGTCCTGTGCCCAAGCGCAACAGCGTCTGACTCAAATACTCAGTTTTAGCCCAGCTGAGGCCAGTCAAGTGTCCGTTGGCCCAGCTCACAGCTGGAGCCTCTCAAGAGTTCAGGGCCGATTCATCAAGCGCTTTTCCAGCAGTCGCTGAGACCTCCGGACTGCCCCTTCTCCAGTCGCCTCTGGAGGAACGTGGGAAGAGGGTCTGCTGCAAACTCCGGACTGGAGTCAGAAACCCTGGCCTCTGCCTCTGGAGTGCAAACATCTGCTGCCGGTGCTGGCCCGTGGCAGGGACAGCTGTGGAGTCGCAGGCAGACTCCTCCCTAGGATCTGAAGGAGACCCCCCCTCCAGAAGGCCCCTCCAAGGGACCCACCCCAGGCTGGGAGTCCAAGTCCGAATCGGGAGCGAGATCAGCCTGGCTCATGCCAAGGATGTTGAAAGTGCAATAATAGCATTATAATACTGTAGCGAGGAAAGGTCCTATGTGCGGTTTAGCAGATACTGATGTTCCAGATATTCAGGAAATAAGCATGTCTATTAAGAAAGAAGCTGTATATATCAACCAATGTTGGCAATGCAGTTCAGACATGTGGTTACACTTCTGCTTTGTAGCTCTATGAGTGACTAGGTTTGTTGGGGCAGTCTTCAAGAAGTATTTTTGGAAATATGGGGAAGATTTTATAGATGAGGACTATGCGGCTTTAAACGAAATGTAGCCCACCAACTACGTATGCTGACCTATGAAGGGCTCCCTAAATCTCCTGTCCTGCTGCTGGTTTTCCAAGGTAAAACCAATGTGGAACCTGACAGACCAAAATAAGCCTGGGGAAAGGTACACAGCTTGGTGAGCCACATATGATGAAAATTGGGAATAAATATTTGCCAATGAATAATCCAGTATAGTTATGAATGGAAGAGGATGGAATGAGATGAATGAGCCAATATGGCAAAGGTTTTCAAGTAAACCATGTAGCAGTAACTTTAACGATTGTATAATATTTATCTTAGGGCATTTCTGCACTAGACTGTTATAGTGCTATTATTCTACTTTCAACATCCTGTGGAATTCCGGGGTTTGTAGTTTACTGAGGCCAAAGAACTATCTGGATGAGAATTCTAAATGCCCCTCCCTAAACTGCAAGCTCCAGGATTCCATAGGATGTTGAAAGTGGAATAATAGCACTATAACAGTCTAGTGCGGAAATGGCCCATGTTGGACTGTGGCTCCCAGAGACCAGAGGAGGGTTTGAATCTGTTTCTTGACATTATAAAATTTCTTTTAAGATAGTGGTTTGAGTTCTGGACTAGAAGTCCAGCGAAAAAGAATTTGAATCCCCACTCAGCCATGAAAACCCACTGCGTGACTTTCGACAAGTCTCACTCCTACAGCCTGAGCAGAAGGCAATGATAAGCCTCCTCTGATTCAAATCCATCAAGAAATGGTAGAAACATCTTGAAGGAACAACAGCAAACAACAAACTATTTCCACTTCCCTTTTCTCTTAATTTTTTTCTGTACTGTGCCTGATATTTTTTAAAGTACCTATCTTGCTCTAGAGCAATTCACTTTTATTTTTAAAACTCTCCAACTTCCAAGTAGGGAATCTGGAAGTGAAAGAGGGGGAGAGGAAGCCAACAAGGTAGAGAGGGAAGGGGAAGAGGTCACAAAGAGGAGAGTTGAAAAGGATAGATTTCATCCCACCACCAAAACCTGCTATATTCAACAGGCACCTGGAGCCCATTGGGAAACAGATGCTAAAACAATGGCAAAAATCCATCAAAAACAGACACAAAAAAGTTGAAATTTCACACAGCCAAAATCTACTCTGGATGAGCCCTCTGTCTCAATGAAGTCAATAGGGCAGTGGCATGAGAGAAAGTGGTGGGGAGGAAAGGAAAGGACAGCAAGGGAGGACAGCACATCACAGAGCATTAAAAAGAGCTGGAGAAGACAGAGAACAGACAAATGGGAAGAAGGAATAGCAGGTGAAGGAAGGGAAGGTGGTGTGTGTGTGTGTGAGGGGGGGAGGAAGAAAGAGAGACTCTTAGGCGATTTCCTCATGGGCTTAAAGAAACGGTGCAGAGCGTCCTCCAGGGAAGACGTCTGCACCTGGGAGTGGACTGAATCAGACCTACTTAGTGTAGTTCCGCACCTCAGCCTGCTCCGGAACGACCCGAAGTGGTCATCCAGTGTGCTTTTGAAAGACCGTTTGAAACAGGTCTTTCAAAAGCACGGAGCGCGCCACTCCATGCCTGCGCTTTGGTGCAGATTTGCAAGCTCACACCAGTGCGAGCCTGCAATCTGCTGGGGGCGGGCTTTAGGCTGGCGAGCTTCAGCGGTTGGTGGAGAGCCTCAACCAACTGGAAGCTGCCATTTTCATCCCTGGAGCAGTGCAGAGAAGCAGCCACGCACTGCTCCGGACCAGCCTGGACCCAAGCGTGGAGCGAAGAAGTGCAGTAAGTACCGGCACGGGGTGATTCCCTCGCCCCGTGCGGAAATGGCCTTACTCATCCTTTTCCAGCCTATATTTTCTGTCAAGGGGAAAGAAGAAGACATTCATATTCACTAGGGCATCTGCTTCTTCCATGACATTCTATTTCTCTCTGCTACTACCCTACTCTTCCTACTGGTAAACTCAAGGGTAGAGCTCTCACCATTCAGGTGAGACTCTGTTCTGCATGGCTGGCCCAAGAAATTTTGCTCACTGAGAAGAACGGCCTAGTCTGCAACACACACACAAACACTAGCACACACCCATAGACACTTAAAATCAAGATATATAGTACCCTAGGTGAGTTATTTTGGTATGTGAGGCAGAAAAACCCACTTTTTTTCTCCTGACAGGAAAAGGACAATAACAGTGAGATCTGCTACCTGATCCAACTACCTCACTCTGCCTAATGGTAGGGCCAGCCCTTCAGTTCTCTGTGGCCAGATGTTTAGAGAACTAACAAAGTTCCAGACACATTTCAAGTTCAAAGATGTTAAACACATAACTTAGCAGCAAGGCCAGCACCCCATTTCCCATCCAGTCCCTATTTAGTGATGTCTTTTGTGTGCAATGCCATTTAGTATTAATGTGGTGCTATGCTTTGTTAGAACAGCACAATGGGGTGGATTCTCAGAGCACAGGAAAAGCCTCAAGCCACCTTCTTCTCTTTTCCAGAAGGGTTAGCTTTGAAAGGCTAGAAGAAGGTCTCAGACTTTTGTCACAGTATGAAGTAAAAACAAGAAGAACAAAAGGAAGAAAAGGTATCTGTGCAGCACAGTAAAAGATTTAAGGCTTTAAGATTTAAGTAACAGATTCTACTTCAGTGTCAGCCCAAGTTATTTGAGTAAGTACAATATCCAAACAGTGCATCTTCCCACCCAAAATGGGTAAAAATAAATGGGCAGATTTAAAAATGTGAGAGATTTCAAACTGCTCCTACAGATTCCTGGTTTAGGCTTGTAGCTGCTGAATCTAACTCAAAGTTAGCTCCCTGGAAGGGAAATTCGGCATGTCAGAAGCAGCCATGTTGGTTGATGACAGGTCTGCCACTTCTTATATGGGAGGTATGTGAAAGAGAGAGATCCTTGACAGATTTCCCCTATGGGAAGGCAGTCTTTGACAGAAATTCCAAGTTGCAACAAAAACTCCCCAAATGTTGTCTTTATTTGTCTCAAATGCAAATAGAAGCAGGTTAGTTGCTATACCTCATTGCCCATTGGAAAAGAGGCAATAGCTCTCCCAAATACATTCCAACAATTTAAACCATCATGTGGCACCAGAAAGAGCAATTATTTCTCAGCCTAGGATGTCAAATGGTCAGTGTTTCCATGCCAGTTTGGACTGCTGTTGAAGTTTTATTCTTTGCTCAAAAAGCCACATGAAACAGGGAAGTCTAAGAGTATGAAAGACTGTCACAAGCTTGTAAATTATTTCTGTATAACAGCACACTTCTGCATAGTTTTGTTTTAAAAGTTGTTGCTAAGTAACATGCAAACATACTTTTGAATTATAGAAATGGTAAATTATTTAAAAGCCACCTTTTTATACCTTTTTTTCCTAGAAAGGGTGTGGGTGTACAGAAGAGCAACATTTTGCAGAGAAAATCATACCAAGGGTTCTGATCTAAGGCACTTTAGCAGTACTAAATTGCAAGTACTTGTATATTTTCCATGATTTGCAAGAGTACTTGAGCTTTATCCAGCTATAAAAGGTAGGACTGTTAGTTGTTGTGTTTACCAGCTGTAGTTGATGCTAGTGAAAGATGTTGGTTCCTTCACACCTCAAATATTTTTGCTGTATTTTATTGCTCTCCCAAGGGAAGCCAGTACATACATTGGCTGAATCCATAACATTCCAAAAGATGCATTTCTATGACAGAAGTAAGCTCAGCAAACACAAAACATGGGCACTTGCATTTCCAAAAATACATGCCTTCTATTGTTCTTGATTAAAATGTGTTCTTGAAATCTATTCACTCATTTGCAGCAACTAAAGGAGAAAACAGAAAATAAACATTCAAGTCTCTTTCCTTCTCTCACCCTTTCTGCACAGATTCAATGGAAACTTCTAAGGCTGTTCAAAATCTATAAGGTCCCTCAGAAGTGACAGAAGCCCCAGAATGATAAATCTCCTTCTTCAGGACTGCACAGGGTCTGACAAAAGAACACAGTTGCTGCTGAGTTAAACAATAAGAGCACTTTTCGTGAGTAGCAGCAAAAAAAGGGGCCGTAGAAAATACCACAGCTGCCAACTCTGAGTCCCCCAAATGGCACCCCCGAGACTTGAGTGACTGCCTGACCCGCAGCGTAAGTTGCTGTCAAACATGGGCCCTACACAATAACTTTAGAATTTTAGATAAGCCCTTTGTCACTAAAGTAACAAGAACACTTGAAAAAGTTCAATAATTAATAAGCCTGAGATTGCAACTTTAAAGTTTGCCCTGAGTAAAGGAGCCACACATTTTAGCACAGCAGCTCCCAAAGCTGACAGGAAAATTAATTGTAATCGAGATGTGCTTCTGTCTTCCCTCCCTGCCTCCCCTTCTATCAGGAAAGCATAACAGACTTTATAACAACTTTCAATCATGCAGAATTTGCATTGCTCCTGCATTACAAATCCATTCTATTATCTGAGCCCTTGACTGAGTATACTTGTACCAAACACTTTGAACCAGGCTCATATTTGTTCATGGATTTCTGGTTCTGGCTCCGCTATTGGAACTGAACACTTCATTTTTCGGATTCCACATGCTAATACTAAATTTATGGCGACTATCCACCATTATTCCTTTTTTAAATCCATTGTCCCATTACCAAGATGGGAAGGTCTCCTACAATAGACTATTACCCCCTATTTCTATTTTCTTAATGAAGGTCACCTTTTAACTCTGTTTACTTCACTGTTTCTTATTGCTTCTTCCTTCTTTCCTTTCTTTTCTTTCAGTATTTCTAATTTGCCCTACTTCTCAGCAGATATCAGGAAAGAGTACAGTCTTAAACAAAGTAAACAGCTGAAGAAGTTCATAGAGGCTTAAACAATGTAAAGAGTTTAAATGATTCAAATGATTCGAAAACACCCAACTCACACAAAATAAATCCTCATCCAACGGATTATAAATCTACACCATGATTCCCCTAGGCCCAACACCCTTGGGTGAATGGCTCGGTATTAATGTATTATTTATTTAATATCCCACCTTTCTCTCAGCATGGGATCCAACGTGGCATACAATGTTTTAAAAATCACAATCAATCTATCATCTATCTATTCATTTTATTGCATTTCTCTATCCCTTTATCCCATTTCTGTATCACAAGGGCTCCCAATGTGATGAACAAATAAAAAACCAATTACAGCCATACCAAGATAAAAACATTTTAAAAACACATTAAAATACTCTTTAAAAATTCCTGAAAGCAATTTTAAAAATCTTAGTACAAGAGCTAAAATACATTTAAACTAAACTTCTTTCTTTAAAAAAAAGTTAAAATCATTAAAAATAAGTGAAAAACATTAGAAGATGCGTAAGCATGACAAAATAAAAACACTACATCCCACATTAAAAGCCTTATCTGCCGCAACACACTAAAAAACCCAAAAGGATTAAAGTAATGCCAAAATAAGGGTAAACGGGGCCGTTGGTCCTCCAAGAGGAAGGCATTCCACCAGTGGGATGCAACAGCTGAGGAGGCCCTGTTACTTCTAACTCTTTCTGCTTATCCCATAATCCCTGACTGTTCATGTTCATCCTAATCTATTATCAACATCAAAGCCTAGTTTACAACAATAACAGCTTTTTTGGATGTAGACTTGGGTGGACAAAGTATAGAGGTAGGTCTGAAGGTGTAGCCACTAAAGCTCCTCAGAACCTCTAAAAAGATTTTAAAAATTATATGATGTTTCATACCACAAACATCCAAATTATTATTGTTATTGTTATCATTATTATTTCTTACCTACAATCCTTACGAATTGAGGTGAGGGAGAACAGATTAAAATACAGCAACTAATAGACACATAACACAGTTAAAAACATGAACACCAGTTAAAAATACAAAGTTACTTAAAAGGATATAACAGTTTAAAAAGCACACGTATCTTTTTAAAAAGTAATTCATAACTTAAAAACTCATAATTTAAAAACCATCTGGATAGACTTGCCAAAAGAAAGTGGTCTTTAATGCTTTTTTCTAAAAACACAGATGACATATCTGATTATATGATTCAAAACCACTGCAAAGTGCAGCAAGTGTGTTCTTCCATACCCCAAACAGCTAAAAAAAAAGCCTGCCACCCAGGTTAAAAAAAACTTGCTAGAACTGTCTCAAATCAGCCAAAAATTGGCCACAATCAAAATCAGAAGTGATGTCTCCCACTTTCTGTTTCACTTGCTCAGTGATACTGAGCCAGAATTGGAACAAAAACAAATTATTTTTAGGGGTCTGGGGTTTTTGGCACACTAGTGTAGAGCACCAGAGGGGCACAGGTTACCCAAAATTGGCTCCCGCTGCCTCCACAGTTGCCCACCCTTGATGTAGGACTACATGACACAAGACAAGTACATCACAATTACATCAGGATAAAAGTAGGAATGGGATGAATACAGAATTTCCAAATCTGGATCTGAATCCCTGGAAGGTTCTGGGAATCCATGAATCTCACGAATCTCGAATCTTTCAAATCCTTTTTTAAAAAAGAGTTTAAAAAACAAGGGAAAGAAGGATAATCTCGGGCAAGACACATTGGCCCTTTTTGCACACAGTTTCTTTTGCGAGAGGGCCCCTTGAGTGTCGCGTAAATGGGAGCGGTGCTCCGTATGATGCACTCTCATTTATGCGATGCTCATGAGCCTAACACAAACTGCGCAAGCATTTTCTAATTTTGGCTTCAAGCTGAAAATGCTGCGCAATTGTGCAAGGCTCCTGGGGCCCGCGTGCACTTACCTGCCCTGCGGTACATCATCCCAGGCACGCTGGTCACGCTTCCTCCCCCAGCACAGCCTACAGCTCCCAGGCTGCACTGCTGAAGGAAGGGGTGGGGCGCTCGCGCAACGGTCGCGCGACCAGGAAGCCAGCTGCGGGACGAAGGAGCAGCGAAGAGAGCGCCTCGCGCAAGAGCCTGCTTCCGTGAATGGCACGCCCCACCCTCCGTGATAAGGTAACGTGCGGAAAGGGTCATTCTCTCAGCCTTAGCAAAAGCCTAGGCAAAGGCAAACCTCCCTCTGAAGAAATCTGGCCAAGACAATTGTCACAGGCCATTTCCGCATGGGGCGAGGGTCCAGGCTGGTCTGGAGCAGTGCATGGCATGACGAAAATGGCAGCTTCCGGTTGGTCAAGGCTCTCCACCAACCACTGAAGCTTACCAGCCTAAAGCCCACCCCCGGCAGATCGCAGGCTTGCACTGGTGCGAGCCTGCAAATCTGCACTGAAGCGTGGGCACGGAGTGGCATGCTCCGTGCTTTTGAAAGACCTGTTTCAAGTGGTCTTTCAAAAGCACACTGGATGACCACTTTGGGTCGTTCCGGGGTGGGCTGAGGTGCGGAACTACACTAAGTAGGTCCGACCCTGTCCGCTCGAGGTGCAGATGCCCTCCCTGGAGGACGCTCTGCACCATTTCTTTGAGCCCGTGCAGAAATGGCCATAGTTTTGCCTTAGGATCTCCCCAGATTGAAAATGACATGAAGGCCCTTTCTACACAGGCAGGAAAATGTGGCTTAATCCCACATTTTCCTGCCTGTGTAAAGAGGGCCACATACTAGAGTACAGAGATAATCCAGGTCAAAACTGGCTTTTCTTCGCATAGCTCCTTCTGGCATCCTGGGGTTTGTAGTTTGATGATGCACCAGCACACATTGGCAGAGAAGGCTATAACACCTTGTAAAACTCCAAACCCCAGAATTGTGTCTGAAAGAGGTTTGCAAGGGAGCTATACAAAGGAATGTTTCAGCTGTCCTTGAAATCTCAAGCCTGTAGCTTCCAGTCAAGTACTGGAAATATGAAATGTTCAATTTAAATATCTTAGTATACAAGCCCATATGTAATTTGTGAAATTGTTAGCAAAGGCCATTATTACTCCAAGGGAAAAACTCACCTACTTACTATCTTCCCTTGTATATCTGGGCCTCTGGCCCTGGTCTCCCAGGTTTTCAGGCATCCCGGTCTCCCTGGTTTTCAGGCATCCTGGTCTCCCTGGTTTTCAGGCATCCCGGTCTCCAACAATCTATTTGGTTGGTGGATTCAAAAGATTTGGTTTGCCTGTTTTGGCACAGGGATTCGGATTTCGGAATCTCAAATTCTTACCTAGGATTTAAGGATTCAGTTGGCCCATCTCTAGATAAAAGTGTCTTTGGCTGGGACTTATCACATGATTTTGTCTCTCTTCTGTTGTTCTTCCAGTGGGAGAGTGTTTGAAAAGTATTTCTTTTATTAGTACAAAAAAATCCATTAATCACTTCCTTTGTAAAAGAAACACTTTCCAAATGATGTCCCACAGGGAGAACCACAGAAGAAGAATGAGGTAATGTGATAAATCCCAGCCAAAGACTGTATTATCCTGTGTAATTGCGATTTACTTGCCTTGTATGACACCATTCATAAACAGAAGAGAGAGACAGAGTTGGATGTTATCAGCAAGACTGGTGTTGTGGAAGACTCAAAATGACCTCTCCCTTTGGTTAAATTGCATGATTAAATCTGGATCCAGCTC
This sequence comes from Cyclura pinguis, assembly GCA_030412105.1. NCBI lineage: Eukaryota > Metazoa > Chordata > Lepidosauria > Squamata > Iguanidae > Cyclura > Cyclura pinguis. The sequence goes on along the minus strand of CM059599.1, from coordinate 241,029,300 downwards.
CAAGATGTGTTTGCATTATGGGATTGTTTGGCTGTGGCTTTTTAAACAGGGATGCCCACCTGACCTCAGTGGTGCTGCTGCCATATTTCAGCACATGCAAGTAACATTAAACATCTTTCTCTTATCACTCATAGTTTCCTTCTCAGGTGTGAGGAAGTGAGCAAACATTAGAAACATGTCTATTGGTTAGGGATATTTGTTTATAGTATGAGATACATAGGACACTAGGTGAGATGGGCATACTATGCCCATCTCACTCCTGTACTTGAATGACTCTATGATTGAGTAAATATTAAATATGATTCCATTTGCACACTGGAGGTAACATCCAGAAAGCAAGCATGGTGTAGTGGTTTGAGTGTTGGACTATGGCCTTGAAGGCCAGGGATTCTCTGCTTGGGCATGGAATCCCACTGGGTGACCTTGGTTGCATCACCACTCTCAGCCCCAGAAAAGCCCATAATAGGTTAGCCTTAGAGTTGGTGCAGTGATGTAGATTCGAGTCGATAGACTCAGACTCAAATCAGACTCAAGTTGCTTCAGTGACTCGACTTGGACTCAACTCGAGACATGTATATTTTTAATGACTGAATTGCTGCCCTTGGTTCAGTAACATAACACATTCATCCGGAAACCTTATGACTTTGAATACCACCTCCATCTCCTTTTGCCTACTGGTTGCATGGCAATCTGTCTCAAGCCCAAAGTGTGGGTGCATTTCTTAGAGGGGAACAGCAAATGGGTTAGGCAATGGGCTTGAGGCAGGCTTGAGGTCTCCTCAGCACGTCTCTCCATGCTGCTTATTCGAGGAACCTTCTAAAACTCTTCCTAAGAGCAGAAGACAAGACTCACCCCCAGAGTTCAGGGTGCATTCCTCAGAAGGGAATAGCAAATGTGTTAGGCAACAGGCCTGAGAAGGAAGGATCTTTCCTTCTAAAGCTTTTGAAGCTTCAGTAAAGGGGAGTAGGAAGGATCCTATTCCCCACTGTTGAAGCTGCAAATGGTAAAATCACAGATGTGGAGGCACAACTCCGCTTAAATTGTTAAAAGTGACTTTATTTGGCTTTGTCCAATAATTCTGGAATTTTGGTTGGGGTATAAGGTTGACTTCCAGACTTGAGACTTGACTTGAAAGTATCTTCAAGGACTTGAGACTTGACTTGAGACTTGAAGGTAGAGACTTGAGACTTGACTTTAGACTTGGAGTAAAAGACTTAAATACATCAGTGAGCTGGCGTAAGTTGTAAACAACTTGTAGGCTCACAACAAGGACAACAGATAATATGCAGGAATTGATAATTTTTTCAAAGTTCTTCACACATTTTGGAGAGACTTCTCAAATATATATATATATATATATATATATATATATATATAAATATAAAAATATAAATAAATGTCCAATGTTGTCAGCCTGCAACTCCCAGCATTCCTTACCCTTGCCTAAGCAGGTGAGACCACCAACATCTGAAGGGCTTCATGATTCACACCCCTGGTCTGGGTGAATACCTGGTGCTGGACATCTCAGTCCCTTCAAGACAGTAAAAATGTTGCCTTTTTCATCACGTAAATTTGATCAGCAAGAAGCAGTTATCTTGCTGACTCATTTATTCAGGCTGCTCTGCTTCTAAAACCCATGGTTCAGCCACATTATCTTTGCTGCTCTCATAACACCATAATAATCTATAATACAATTATTTCAATACTGCATAATTGACAATGCTGTTTGTGCTGTTGGAAATCACACAAAAATAGTTCTTTTGCAGTTAACTGTATATATTAAAGTACTAAGAACTGACTCTTCACTATATATTTCCCCTTTTTTCACAAAAGTAAGATAAAGGGTATAGGAAAAGAGTGTATGTGTGTGTTTTCTCCTACAGTCATTGTTTTACACAAGCCACTACTGTTCAAAATAAATTAATCTTTAAAAAAAAAAAAGCTTGGTGCATACCAGTAATACTGCTTTTGAAATTGGTTAGATTCCGAAGGTTGCTTTTGAATTTTCCTTCTTATGTTGCCTTTCTTAAAGTACGCTTTGCAGCAGTAAATAATTCAGGAAATCAACTTGTACTCCATTGTTCTTCAGGCATATGGATTTTTCTCTCTTCAAAGCCTGAATTTCTATTGTATGTGGAAAATTTCAGAGCTCTCCAAGGAACTGAATACAGGTTTTGTAATTATAACTGCTTCTAGCCTAGCACCTGTACATCTGCTGTAGCCTGTGGGGAATAGAGCTAAAACAAAAAAGGTATCAATTCCCCCTGGATAAAATGTGACAGGATTTCCATTTTCTATTTTTCCAGGCCACCATGGCTTGATTATTTTTAGAACGTTATGGATTGTTATTAAGTAGTATTGGGTTGTTATGGAAGAATGGACAACATGTATAGCATAATTCAGCTCCAAGCCAATTCAGACTGTGCCAGACTCATTTCTTTTTTCTTTTGTCCACAGAGCTATAGCTGATAAATGATATGCAATGTTGTAGTGCTTTTTGATTTTTACAGAGCACTTAGTGAAAGAACCATCATGAACCACTTACCTCTATAGAACGTATATGATCTGCAAAGTTAACAGTTTAAAGATCTTTTACAGGACAATCCGATGCATGGCTACTTAGAAATAGGTCATTACGCTAGCAATACCTGCAGAAGTTCCCTCTTCTGTGTAACCATTGAAAGGACAGGAGCCCTGACCTTGATTTTACCTGGCAAGCCCAGAAATAGGACCCACTGAACTCGGTGCGCCTTAGACTCAGGCTACTGTGTATAGGACTGCTCTCTTAGTCCAGGTAACTGTAATCCCTCTTTAAGACTTTACAGTGTTTTGGAAGTTAGCATCCACTGAAGAAAGAATGGAAGTATGTTATGTGTGCTTTTTAATAAAATTGCAGTAAATCAGGCCATTTCTGCACTACACTGCTACAGTATTATTATTCCATTTTCAACATCCTGTGGAATCCTGGGGTTTGCAGTCTAGGGAGGAGCATTTAGCATTCTCAGCCAGAGAGCGCTGTGACCTTAGTAAACTAAAAACTCCAGAGTTCCACAGGATGTTGAACATGGAATAATAGCACTATAACAGTATAGTGCAGAAATGGCCTCAGTGATGTTTTCACACTTAGTTTGTATAAAATATATAAAGTATAAGACTACAAAATGTTTCTGCTTAAATATCCTCATTTTTTGAGAACATTCTGCTACGGTTAGGTGCAGCTACATTTCATAGGGACAGATGGAGAGCAGAATAATTTTAGCTGGTATTCTCAGAGCAAAGATACCATAGATGTAGAGGACATTTGGCCTCATTTATGCAGCACAAATGTGCACAAGCTAAAGTTATTTTCATAATAATTCCAAGAGATATTCCTCATAAACTTGTCTTGTGTGATCTAGTATTCATACCTGGGCATACACACACCTTAAGATTCAAAGTCACTTAGCTCCTCCACTTCAGAACCAGGATCAAGGTAAAGTGTGTTGTTATACAGATCTCTACCAGGACAAATCTGTTTGTCTGTATTCACGAAAAAGTAAGTTCCACTGAATTCAATATAGTTTTGTGTTAGGCAAATAACTGTTTTGCAGCATAGGATGTTTACAGTAGACCTGGAAGCACGTCTTTTATCAGTGACTTAACAAAAGCAACAAGAAAAAGACTGCAATATTAGGCCTATTTACTTGCCTAGTCCTCATGCAACCAACAGAGTTGTAAGCCTCAGTGTTCCACAATGTAAAAGTGGGGATATATCCTTAACAATATAGCAGTCTTCCATATACATCAAGGGTGGGCAACTTTTGACTATCCAGAAGTTGAACTACAGCTCCCATCATTCCACATCACAGACTATGTTAGTCAGGTCTGATAAATTTTAGCCCAAGACTTCTACTTGTTTGCAGCTTCTACCTACATAAAGATCACAGTGTCTGGTAGGTAATTGGCTCCACCTCAAAGCCAAGCGGTAGATATTACACCTGTGGGAGGTAGACCTCAGGGTTTCAGTAAAAAAACATAGATCCTGAAAGCTTCAACTTTGTCTACTCATATTCTGCCCTTATTTGCTGGAGGTGAAGCTGATTACAGTTACAAATGGACAAATCCCACTACTGAAAGATGATGGCCCTTTAATAATCAGGCCCAGTACACAAGGCACCCCAGGCAATGTTTATCTATCCAGTATGATTGATTTAGGACATTTGTTTGTGACCTTTCATACAAGAGCTCAGAACACAACAGGACCCAAGTGAATAAGGATGAAAAAATGGTTTGGCAGGTAAGATTTCTGAAGCAGATATTTTGGTTCAGCTGGTACAGACGAAAAAAAAAGTTTCTTAGATTCTATCCATTTTAATTTCCATAAGAAAAATGTGTTTTTGCCAATACTCATGGTCTTGGACAAGTTAGTGAGGTTTTAAGAAGGAAGATGTATACCCAAACATACATCTTATTGAAAGCATACCTTGCCGTCTGCATTTAGATGTGCATCTCACTGAAAACAGTGGAAAACACCTCTGTTCAGCTGTGCATCCAATCTACATCTGTAGTTCCTAAAAGCAAGGGGGAAATTTGGGATGGGGGCCTGCCTCATTGTCCTGTCCTCAACAGCAAATTTCTGAGCACTAACTGTGAACATTGGCAAAGGGAGCATCCAGGCATGAGCAAGTGCTGGCATGCAGGTGTCCTTTTGCAGATATCCATGCTTCATAATAGATGGTTGTCCACCTGAAGGAGCCCCTTAAGATTATTGAGTGAAGGGAGTGTTTGTGGAGAGTCCACACAGAAGAGAGACAACAGGGTACGAAAGTAGAAAATTATGCAGAAATAAAGGGATTGGATTCACACACCCCTATCTTTGAGTAATGTTGACAAGATCACTGGGTCACAAGGGTGTCGAAAGGGAGAGACTCTTCAAGGAAATTGAACAGAGAACTCCATTAGAACACAATGAGCTTTCCAAAACGGTCCCAGGTCCAAGCTGTGGCATTTTTAAGTAGGGCTGGGAAAGATTTCTGTTTGAAATCACTGAGAATCAGTTTGGACAACACTGAGGTAAATGGATCAGTAGTCTCACAGAGTACAGGGCAGTTTAATATGCATATACATGCAAAATGGCAAAAGGGCATGAAACTTATGGCACAACAGGTAATATTGCTTATGTGCATCTGCCGATTTAAAATGTCAATACACTCATGCTGGCCTCCTGCTAAAATACATCATGTTGAATGATGTTATGAGAGCGTCACTTACATATAACTTGATTAGAAGTGCAAAGATATATCTTACACCTCATAGTCTTCAGTTGATATAAAAAGAGGATGTCAAGGCAAAGCGAAAACCTCAGACAAATAAATAATTTGAGCACATCTCTCAGACTTCTAAGTATCTGTCCTTGCAATCAAACAAGAAAGTATTGAGCAACATGCACACTTGTAATGTGTGTACAAGGGGAAGTTTGTAGGACAAGTGTAAAAATCTAATAAGCTTTCTTTAAGTAGTACTTAGATGGGAAACCAGCAATGAATGCCAGGTGCTGTAGGCTATATTTGAGCGAAAGGAGCCGACAAAACCACCTCTGAGTATTCCTTGCCTTAGAAAACCCAATGAAATTTGTGGGGTCTCCGTTAATTGACAGACAACTTGAAGGCCTATTGTTGTTTTGTACCTTCAAGTCATTTCCAACTTATAGTGACCCTATGGTGAACCTATCATGGAGTTGCTTGGGCTGAGAATGTATGATGTGCCCAAGGTCATCCAGTGGGTTTGCATAAAATCATAGAATCATAGCATCATAGAGTTAGAAGAGACCCCAGGGGTCATCCAACACACATCAAAGCATTGTTAACAGATGGCCATCCAGCCTCTGCTTAAAAACCTCCAAAGAAGGAGACTCTACCACACTCCGAGGCAGCAGATTCCACTGCCGGACAGCTCTGACCATCAGGAAATTCTTCCTGAGGTTCAGGTGGAATCTCCTTTCCTGCAGCTGGAATCCATTGCTCCTTGTCCTAGTCTCTGGAGTAGCAGAAAACAAGCCCGTTCCCTCCTCAACATGACATCCCTTCAAATATTTAAACATGGCTATCATGTCCCCTCTTAACCTTCTCCTCTGCAGACTAAACATACCCAGCTCCCTAAGCCGTTCTTCACAAGGCATGGCTCCCAGATCCTTTAGCATTTTGGTCGCCCTCCTCTGGACACATTCCAGCTTGTGGATATCCTTCTTGAATTGAGGTGCCCAGAATTGGACATAGTATTCAAAATTAGGCCTAACCAATGCAGAATAGAATGGTACCATTACCTTCCTTGATCTAGACACCATACTCCTATTGATGCAACCAAGAATCGTGTTGGCTTTCTTGACTGCCGCATCACACTGCTGACTCATGTTCAGCTTGTGATCTACCAAGACTGCTAGATCCCTTCCACACATACTGCTATCCAGCCACGTGTTCCCCATCCTATGTTTGTGCATTCCATTTTTTCTGCCTAAGTATAGGACTTTACATTTCTCTCTGTTGAAATTCATTCTGTTAGCATGGTCAAGCAAGGAATCAAACCCAGGTCTCCTGGGTCACAGTCCAATGTTCAAACTGCCTAAATGACCGTACAAACATACAAAAGTGGGAAATAAAGTCTATTGGTTCTTCTGCTACAGCCCTTCTTTCTATTATTGGCTAACCTTGACCCTTACAAAAAAATAAAAAATAAATCATTATACAAATGTATTACCTAAAATAAATGTGAGTTTTAGGAGCTCTCTGTGTGACAAAACTTTCATTCTTCCTGCATGTTGTCTTCCGTCTTTCTAAAGTCTGTCACTCACACTAACAAAATTACTTTTAATTTTTCTTTTCATACATATTAGCATGTGTCCTTCATGTTTCTTAAATGGAAAATTTTGTGAAGTGGCATACTACACCAGCATTGCCAACACACTGCTGTTCTGATTATTTTGCACACTTAACTCATAGAGACAAACAGCTTCAGAAATACTCAACACCTACTGTCTCTAAGCTCAGTGCTAGGTGACTTTTTTTTTTCCTTTGGATGCAATAGAATGTTTGGAGCAAAAACTCAAATTGTGTGCTTTTAACCTTTTCACTAGATTTGAAAGATAGGTCCAAAAGTGCAGCCCATGACAATAAGCCACAGAGATGCTGTTGCTGTAAAATGTACCACAAAAAGTATGTGGCTGACAAATTGCTATGACAAGTTACTGATGGGAGCTTGTCCACACCTGGAGTAAAATGAAAGATTCTTTGACTGAATGTGGAAAAGGTGTTCTATTATATAGGGTCTAATTGAAAAGGCCAGATGCAGGAAGCAAACAGCAAACTGTTACCTGCATTGTTTTAAAACTGTCAGGAAAAAATGAGATTTTTTTTAAAAAAATTATTATTTTAAAGGGACTGCTAAGGGCAAGGAAACAATACTTGATTTGGATTTCATTTTGAAAACCACTCTGACCCCTTATATATAATTTTTGTTAATTACTTGTATCTGAATGATAATACCAACAGTCATTCTCCATCCCTTTTTTTTCCTCTGAGAAAGAAATAAATTGTGTGTGCCAGATATGCTGAAGAACTGCTTTCTGTTCAGTGGAAGATTCTCTAGGTTGGCATTGACGAGTGATGGACATGCCAGACTGCAATTACTGTCCTATTCTAGAGAACACAATGGCACTTACTCTTCACGCCAGGTCTGCAGAATCAATACTAGATCTTGGTAAGTAATGATGTAGGTTACAGGTCCCAAGCTTGTATTTCAGATCAGAGTGCCAGCTTTCAGGCTACCTTCTCCTGGTCTGAGATATCATGGTAGACATAGCAAACTTCATTCAGAGGCTGTAACAAGAGGGCAACTAAAAAGAAGTACAGTATTTACCACTTAATGGGGAAATGGCTGCAAGTTCCAGCTGAGTGACTTCTTTCTAAAGCTAGAGATCCTACTGTCACAAAATACCAGTCATACAAGAGGCTGTTTGGGAGATTCAGCAAACCAATAACAAAGCTTGGAAGTAATGTCTCACAAATTTGCATTCAACTGTTTCTTCTAATAATGACAATATAACTAAGGCCCTTTCCGCACACGATTATTAAGGCGGGCCAATGCATCTTGCCACGGAGGTCTTCTGCACCTTGGAGCAGACTAGGTTTGGTTTATTTACCTTTGTTCTGCATGTAATTTCAACTAAATGCGTCCCCATGTGGTGATAAAGCGCACTATTTGAAAACCGGAAGAAATCGGTTTTCCAGTTTTCCAGATCGATCCGATTCGTACTTTCACAGTGATGCAGACATGTACATTCGCACCAATTCAAATTGGTGGTCAGGGGAGGGCTCATGGGAGGGGTAGTATGGACTTTCGCATGTATGCACGTACACAATGACGTACGAAACCATGCAAAAAAAAGGGGGGGCCCAATCACAGCCGACAGGGCAGGGTGAGGGGAGTAGCAGCAGTGGCCACGGTGGAGGCAGTGTGGATTCATGAACTCACACTCCTCTGAATCAGAATGGAACATACGCAGTAGCTGTGCAGAAGGAAATGAGGGAAAGTCTGCCTTGTTTTGAGCCCAGAAAATCCAGTAAGAAACGGCACAAACTGATTCACCAGCCTCATGTGGAAAGGGCCTATGTTACGTTAGGATTGCAACCGATGACTGATGCTGTCACTCTTTTTGATGGAGCTGTAAATTTTTTAAAGTTATTTTTGTAGTTAAAGGAGGTGGCCTTTCTAAATGTCGAAGGAGAAATAACCTACAGTCTAAGTGTGCTTCCTCACTGTGTTACCTCATAGGGCCACCTGTGACACCAGTGTCTCTGTAAAACAGTAGGGAATATGATTTCAAAAGAGGAGGCCTTTGAGAGGGTGGTAACTTTACAGGATCTTTTACACCTATGTATACTGGTATTAACGCAGGGACACCAGTTGGAGATCCAAGTAATGTTTTGTTTTATTAGGGGAATTAACAATCACACGCACACAAGATTCAAGCAGTCTCACAGTCAGACAAGACTAACTGAAGAAAGAGGGAGGAAAAATTGGATAGTGAGGAGTTAGGGTGAAATAGGTGATATTCACCTATCCTGCAGAGACGAAATGAAGTGCTGTGGCTCAGACTAAGGGTCTGATGGTAGTACAAGAACAGGAATCAGAGCAGCAGAGTGATGGCCTATGTCCAGAATGCTATGAATTATCTGGATCAGAGCCAATGTTTAAATACTCTGTTTCTGCCCTAAGGGGAAAGGTGTTAAAGGCTTGCTGGCAGAGTAAACAATGGGGTCTGGAATGAGCTAGTGGCCTTAGCATTAGGTGACAAAGGTCTGATGGGAATCGTGATAGCTCCTTAATGGCTGGACAGATGAGGAAACAAAGGAAAACTTTGTCAGGAAGGGGAAGCCGTTTGAAGACAATCAGTTGCTCTGTGGAGGCAGTTTTGAGTGCTATTGTTTATAAAGGTCGAGTTGTTGAGGGACATTTGCAAGCTTATTATCACCAGAGCTTCCTTGACTGTGACCTGGCCATACTCTGAGGTCTTGTCTGACCTATTTTGCATCATATGTGTTCAGCCAGTCTTCTTTGCCAGCACAGCTTTTCAGCCATAGCAATATGTAATTTACATTTTATGCCAATTAAATGATATTTGCCAATTATACCATATCAGGGAATGGGAGTGTACAGACCAGTAACAACTGCCTCATGCCTTGCTCTGGATATTGAGGTGACACTGAAGTGGAAAAGAGGAGAAGTTGTTTTATACCAGACAGTAGAACTGAGATCTTTTTTTAAGTATCTAAAGGCAACTATTAAAGTAAATTATGAGAACTGGGAAAATAAAGAGTTATTTATTTTTAATACAAATATAACAGTTACTAATTACTTTGGAGCTTCAAAATGTAACCGTAACTAATTAGTCTTCAACAGTAACTGTTGAATCTCTGGCCAATATACAGCTACATATACGTGGAATGAAGAGTTATAAGCATATTAATCATGATTTTAACTGTATACAGTGGCAAATACTGAGGTGGGTGCACCGATCATGACAAACCCTGTAGCCACACACCTCAAAACAGTCAGCTGCCTTCTTCCACATCGCCAAACTGGTTCAAGTTATAGCTCCACCAGCAAAGGTTGTCTGTAATGCTACTGGGGTCCAAACTGCTAATTCAAGACCAAGTGGTGCCAAAATATTTTTAATTACAAGGATAGTTTATAAATGTATATTGCTATTAAACTCCTCCACCTCCAGCTTCTGAGAGGCTTGCAGTAACCTTAGAGGAAGGAGTGAAATTTTGGGGACAGCACATGAAATCTTTATCCCTGTTAACCAAAATATGCCAGTTGTCAAATCCAGCATGCCACTGACTGTAGGAGGCCTGCAGGGAGAATTTGGGGGCCAGGGGAATTAAAAGATTTCACTCCCAAGCAACTGCTTTGGAGGGAAGATGAACTGTTTCTGATGCAGGAGAGTAGGAGGTATGGGGTTAGCTTTACAAGATAGACAGACTGTGCAAAATGTTACCACAGGAAAATGAAAAATGGAACCAACTTTGCTTAACACAGTAACTTTTACAGCTGAACTTAAAAAATTGCTTCTGTCCTAAGATTCAATTTTCTGAAGGTTTTCCTCAGAACTGCTTCTCTTCTTGCATCCACTCGTGGGACACTTTGGTTCCTACTATCATTACAGCTCTTCCATTTTTAAAAGAAACAATTATTCTATATATCTAACAGGTTTTCTTATTGCTCTGCTTCTTGATGTAGTTATAAGCGGTACTTCAGTGTCCAAAGCCTTCTCTGAAATCTCACTGGCACTTTTATGTGGCTGCAGTATCATTTGTTCTGCCTTGAGACTTCAGCTGGTCTATATCTCAGGCAAGTGCACCTGTGGTCTCACTGATTCAATCCATCATTGGCTCAAGACTTTTACTGCTCTGCAGATCTTTTCTGCTCCTCCTGGGGAGAACTACATCATCAGTCTGAACTAAATATGATTGGGGAAACCATACATTTGCTCAGCCATGTTTGCAGGTTTCAACACTCCTTTTTGATGAAGTAAAAACCAAGAGGAACCATAAATTCAATTTGTGCAGACCTGTCTGGTTCATAATTAATGTCTTCACAAACCCTCTTTTTTATACAGCTTAATTGCCAGATGACTCTGGTGCGTAACTTCCAATGTTTCTTTTCTTCCAGTGCTTACTATTCTACTACTACTACTACTACTACTACTACTACTATTATTATTATTATTATTATTATTATTATTATTATTATTATTTTAAATGTGTTCATCTCACACACTAAATTACTCTTCTGGAACTTCTATGCTTTGGTCTGACTATTCAGAAAAAAAATATTATATATTCAAGTTTGCAAAACACTCTTTCTATTATATTGGCCAAAGGAGTTTATAAATTAGTTTCAGTTCTGTGATAGACAAAGAAAACATCATGAGCTGCATAGCAGCATGAATTTGCTCAGAACTTGTTTCTTCCTTCTGTATACATGCTGACCATCAGCAACAGTTGGTTCTCTACTTGCTGATATTTCTGGAATGCTAATAGCTATGGTTTCAGTCTTGGAAGTGCACTATACAAAGAATTTGGAAAAATTGACATGAATGTCTATATAGACCAGGAGGACAAAACTCTGATCTATAGGCCAGGAGGAAGGTGTGGCCTCCCTTCCTTGCCCTACCTCGTCAGCATCAACTGGGCTTGAAAAAAATTATTTCAGTGAAAATCAGGGGAATGATCCTCCCTGCCCACACCAGAAAAACAATTGCTACATACAGGATACTTTGGAAAAGGCCATAAAAACTCCTGCCAAATCACCTCCTGTACCAGAACAGTTTCTTTTAAGTACATAAGGCTTTCTTATGCCTCACATTGTCCCTAGTGCTAGAGTTTTAGTCTTTGAGAAAAACCATGCCTACTATCTCCCTGGGGATGTGGTGGTGATTACTGATAATTGATGATAACTGATGATGCATGTATCTGTCTGCATACATTTGTGTGTATTACATAAGATAATCAGTTCATGGGTATGGTTAAATATCTGTTTCTCTTTTTAGAGAGGGCTGAAGGGGGACAACTAAAAAAGATTTTCCATTTCTAACATAGGTGAATTTGTAGACTCTTATGAATCCAAACATCATTGACAATATTGGTTTCTATCTGAGCATTGTTTTGGTATGGAGCTGACAGTGCTTTGGAAGTCTATTCTATAGATAGGTCTTTCTGCAACATTGCAGCTAAGTTCCTTTGACACTGTAATACTTTTCTTCATAGATCCCATAACAGACTTGGTGCTGTGTTGTTTCATGGACAGGCATTCTTTTAAACTCAGACTCTTGGGACAAAATTTATCCCCCTTTTACTTGTTCTTGTTTATGAACACCACATTTGGAATACAATTTTCTAGATTCATGACCATTAATAATAATTAGAAATCATTGTTCAACTGTCTAAGCAGGTTTTATCCACCCCCGTCTTTTCAGGGGAAAGTAGTTATTTTGCCAGAATGCTAGACCACTATGGTCTAAAAATGTTTCCTGGGTTACACTTAGATACCTTATGGTTTCTTGCATACTGCACAGATATAGTACTTTGAAACCATTTTAACTGCCATAGCTGCATCTCTACAGCATCCTGGAACTTGTACTTTCGTAAAGTATTTAGAATTCTTTGTCAGAGATCTCTAGTGACACATCAAGCTAAACCCCCAACATTCCATAGGATGCTGCTATGATCAAGTCATATCAAAGTGCTAAATTCTGTGGTGTTTGCACTGACACTATGGCCATTTCCACACAAGGTTTTTAAAACAGGGCAGAGCATCCTCCAGGGAGGATGTCTGCACCTGGGAGCGAACTGGATCGGACCTACTTATCATATATCCACACCCCAGCCTGCTCTGGAACGACCCCAAGTGGTCGTCCAACGTGCTTTTGAAAGACCGTTAAAAACAGGTCTTTCAAAAGCACAGAGTGTGCCAGTGCGAGCCTGCTCCCTTGTGCAGATTTGCAGGCTTGCACCAATGCTAGCCTGTGATCTGTTGGGGGCGGGCTTCAGGCTGGCGAGCTTCAGTGGTTGGTCGAGACCCTCAACCAACCGGAAGCCGCCATTTTCGATGCTGGAGCAGTGCGGAGCGACGAGCAGTCCGGAGCGGCATGGACCGGACCGGGGAGCCGAAAAGTCCAGTAAGTAGCATCAAGGGGCGATTCCCTCACCCCATGTGGAAATGACCTATGTATCAAATTCAAATTGGCCAGCATCTTTTTTTTTTGCCACCCAGTACGGCTTCTGCACCAAAATCTACTATCTCAGAGTGATGCCTCATCTTGACACCTGAAACAAAAATTGTATGCTTTTCTCTGACCCCTTTTTTTTCATAGGGAATGCTAGCTATATGGTATTGGGATATTATATTGGTTAAGCATGCATTCCTTTGTAGATTTTAGAGATATTGCTTTAGACAGTGATCCAATGTCGATTTCAAAAATGCACCACTTATTTATGATTATTTATGAGAACACACTGCTCATCTTCCAAAGCTGAAAAATCTAGCATACCAATGAAGAAATCATGTATTAGGTTTTGTCTGCTTATGCCAATGAAAATGCTTCTTTACCTTGAAATTCTGCTTCCCTCATTTTTCACTTTTATCAAGGTGATTAAATGTTTGCCACATAGTTCTGCTGTTGCTATTGCATTCTTTTCCCTTCCTGGACATAATATTATGCAATAGCCAATGATAGACCTGCTGCAGACTTTGCCACTTGTGTGTGCCTCTCCCTCCAAATCTATTATTTCCATTTTGGGCACTTTTTGGCAGAACAGCATCTGTACATATTGGAAGTTGAATAGAAATTAATTTTGAGTGAGATTGGAGGAGGAGGAGGAGGAGTTGTTGTTAGTGAAAGCATGCACATATCTTTTGGTTTCCTGGAAGAAGATTAATCATGAGCTTCTTTTTATTCTTCAAATTACATGCAACTAAATGCTCACAACTAAAAATGTGTTTATCTAGAAAATGCACACGAATGAGCTTCAAGCATCAGTGAAACTGTGTAAGTTATGCATAAGTGAGGAAAAACATACAGCAAGTTACATGTAGACTTCTGTGAGAGAAGAGGAGGGGGAAAAAAGCCCCTTGCAACCAAACACAGAACTCAGCTAGAGAAACTCAACAAAAATAAAAGTGTCAGGTTTTCACACCTCTAACGCACAGGACCTTCATTAGTTCATACTTCTAAACTTGTCATATTCCTAATGGAACACATTTCTTTCTCGAACAGCCTCTATTACACAAAAGTAGAAGGGAAATTAAGTTCAAAGGACACGGGTGGAGATGTTTATGATAAATTAGAAAGATCAAGTCATTGGAATAGCCCAGTATGCTACAAAGGAAGGTGTGAAACAGGCATATTTCATCACCCCGTCTTGATGGGCTGAAGGACTGAAGGTTCTTTGCAATTTGTCAGCTAACTTATACTTGTTTGGAGGTCTCTCTTGTCATAGTCTAGTTACCTAAGCCTCCCTAAGCCAGGAACAGCACCAACAGCAAAAAAGCTGTCAGAGACAGGGACACTATCACAAACATCCTCCCTTTGTGTCTCTAGGGATAGCTCTTCTACTATCTGCAGCCCCTCCTTGGTCTTATCTCCAGTAATCAGAAGTAATTAACTGGTCTTCTGTTATCAGCCAATGGGAAATGAGTTTTGTTGTCCTTGTGTGCATGGCCAGTATATAATCACATAATAGTGAAACTGTCCATCTGTAAAAGGCTACTAAGTAATCAATCATCCCAGAGTATAACTGGCCTCCATTATGCTGGCTACCTGCCATTAGATGTCTGCATCTATGATTTAGGTTTCTGAAGCAGTGTAATGTGCCTTGTTGTCTTTTTCTGTATTGTGGTCCTGGGCTTCTATCAAGGCCATCTTTCTCAAGCTATGTAACTTATCTAGAAACATGAGAACCTGCTTTTCACCAGGAACTACAGTGCATTGAATGGAGATGTTTAATCCCTCCTTCCTCCTCCTCCTTCTCCTGTTAGTTAACAGAGATGGGTTAACCAAGAAGGCCTCTTTTGTCAAGCCACTGAGCTACCACTCATGTTGGAAGGAAACGTGGGAGGTAACTCCCTTAACTACTATCAGTAGGAGAGTTAGGAATGCTTAGTTAATTATTGGACAAAGAATTCCATCCCCCAGTGTGAAATCCTACAATTGCCAAACTGTGTCTCATAAGTGGAGGAGCACAATGATACAGAAAGAAACCTTTGGGGTAATTCAATCAGATCAACATCTTTCTCTTTTATTAGTCAATATGATCATACTTTTCTCCACCCCAGTCATATAGACTTTATGGGAAAATGGTACAAGATCTTGTGACAGTGCAAAACATGTCTGAGGAAGGTAAACTGAACTTAAGGGTACTGTCCTGCACCCTCATGCCTACCCCAAAGCATATAAATGATCCCAGACTCCAAGTCTAATCTATTCTGAGGGAGGGATCTACTTGATGCTCCCATCTTTGCCAAGAAGAAACTGTTTGCCTTGTGATCTTGGATGTTAAATCCTGGAACTGGAATTTTAGCCAGAAAATCTCATTAGTCTATTTTCTTTCCTAATGAGCTACTATACTCTCCAGCTTCTCTTCAAGAAAATCTAACAAGACTTAAGAAAGGTGATTTCTCTGACCCCTCTAAAATCTATTTTTCATGGAATATTTTCTCTGCTCATTTCCAGGTCCTTCTATCTACCCCTCCCTTCCCTGATGTGCTTTTGTGTCATTCAGGGGAAAATTGGTATTGTCTCCACTATTGAATCTCTCTCTCTCTCTCATTTCTCCTCTCTGAATTCTTTAAACCTCAGATTGATTTGCGCTAAACCTTGCCACTTCCAGCAGTCTGAATCTCACCCTCTGCCAAATGCCCACACCTTGCCGTGGTAATGTGTAGGTCCTAAAACTGTCTCAGCTTTGTGAGTTTGCTTATCTGGGTTAAAATTTCCCCTTTCTGAAGCAATTGTGTTCTATTAACTAGCTATTTATTGTTTGCCATTCTTTGAGGTTCTACCATATTTCCAGTTCCCCAATACAATCATTGTGCATATTTTAATTTTTGTGTTTTCATTAAGATTCCCTTCAAATAGCCCTGTATGGCTGTGGGTTAATGGCTCCAATCCATCTAAGATGCACTACCGCCACAATAAAAATGATATTGTGAATATATATGCAGAATGTTTAGGATTCATACAAATGCTCTGAGCACATATGTTATGCTTTATCTGGAGGAATCCTTCTCCAGTGAGGAGGGCAGCCAAGATAATCCAAGTAATCGGTGGAAAAATTGCAGGATCTGAATAGTAGACTTCACCTGGGCCACTGAGGTTGAGGTTGAAGATTTTCCCTCCAGAAAGGATCCATCAGCCTCATAACAGCAAGAAAACAACACAGATGCTGAAGCAGAGAGTCTCCCAAGCCCCCAGGAGAGACAGTGCCAGACGAAGCAGCATGAGAGAACTCAACTGTGTTGAAGCTCAAGAATTCACAGACCATGACTGGAACAAAACTGTCCTGATTAGCAAATCTGGCACCTACCCACCACCCACAAGACAGCTGTATATAAACAGAGATGCTGAGTTGCTGGAGTCAACATATGTGTTTGCCTGCTGTGATCCTTCCTTTCAGCCTTCCTCTTTGACTTTACTGACCTTGGCATGTGTGCCAGACTTCTCTTACTCCTCCCCACCATTTCCACTATAAACTAGCAGGGTATTTATTACCTGAATTTGGCTTTTTACAGATGACACTCCCTCTACCTATTCCTCCATTGACAGCCTCTGTGCATTGACCCAAAAGATGCTCCCAGTGGACCTTCCTGCCCTCTTGGGTGCTCATTGCCTTAGAACACAGCAGTATACCTGGTAAAAATATGCATACACATGCATACATAGGCATTTGTGCACACATATACAAAAACATGATTCTACCCCAGTGTGTTCACTCTTTCTCAAATACATACCTTTGGCAAGAAAATTCTGATCTCAGAACTCAGAGAACAGCAGATTTTCCCCAAAGACTTTATGATCATCTGAGTTGTGGTAAAAGCAGATGGGGGTCTCACTTGCTTTAAAGATTGCACATGGAGACCAAAGGGTATGTGACACTAAGACCACAGGTGATGCATTCATGACGGCTTACAGGAAGTATGAATGATTCAGATTTATATATTCAAACTATTTAGTTTTGATTCTGCAAAGGTAGGTATTCTTATGACTAACTTGCCCCTTTTCTTCTTTTCCGGCATCAAACATATTTGATCTAAGAATAGAACCATAGCATTTGGAAGAGACCACAAGAGCATTCCAGTCCAGCCCCTTGCTGTGCAGGAATACACAACCAAACCACTTCTGACAGATGACCATCCAGCCTCTGTTTAAAAACCTCCAAGGAAGGAGACTCTACCACAGTCTGAGGCAATGTATCCCACTGTTAAACAGTTGTTATCATCAGGAACTTCTTCCTGATGTTTAGGTAGAATCTCTTTTCCTGTTGTTTGAATCTGTTGCTTTATGTTCCAGTCTCTGCAGGAGCAGAAAACAAGCTTGCTCCATCTTCAATATGTTATTCCTTTGAATATTTAAACATGGCTATCATGTTTATCCTTCTTTTCTCCAGGCTAAATATACCCAGCTCCCTAAGTCATTTCCTATAGGGCATGATTTCCAGACCTTTCAACATTCTGGTCACCCTCCTCTGGACACATTCCAGCTTGTCAATATCCTTTTTGAATTGTGGTGTCCAGAACTGGACATCATTTTCTAGGTCTGACCAAAATAGAATAGAATGGTACTATTACTTCCCTTGAACTAGACACTGTGCTCCTATTGATGCAGCCTAGAATTGCATTGACTTAACAACAACAACAACCCTGCTGTATCACACAGTTGACTCATGTTCAGCTTGTGGACTACTAAGATTCCTAGATTCCGTCCATGTGTATTGTGGTCAAGCCAAGTGTCATCCATCCTATATCTGTGCATTTCATTTTTTCTTCCTGACATTTCCCTTTGTTGCTTCTTCTACCTTCTGGATGATGAAATTCTCTGCAAGGCAAGTGAGAAATTTATTGGACCTTATATTCTTGGCAGAATTTGACTTACAACAAATATCAAGATAGTTGAGATCTTCCATGACTACATCTCTCCTTTCTGAATCTTTCATCATCTGTTCCAGGAAGGAATAATTCATGTTCTCAGTCTAATTTGAGGGACTGTAGTAGATCCTCACAATAGGATTGCTATTATTTCTCTTCCCCTTAATATTCACCCAGATGCACTCAACCTGACTACCAGTATTTAAGATATGGATCACCTCACAGATGTAAATGTCCCTGACATATAATGCTCTTCCTGCTTCTCTCTTGTTTGGTCTATTTCTCTGAACTAGGTTATAACCCTCTTGCTGCTTTACAATCACGAGATTCATCCCACCAGGTCAGGGATGTCTATTATATCATATTTGCTTTGCTATGTTAAGAGTTCAAGTTCTTCCTGTTTATTTCTCATGCTCTGTGCACTAGTTTTCTGTGCTTATAAATTTTCTTCCTTCCACTATTGGATCATTGTACTATTCACCCAGTTCTCTCTATAACATTCAGGCTATTATCCCCAACACTTGATGAACTCCTGCCCTCAAAAATACTGTCTCTCTCCACATAACTCTGTTTAAGCCCTCCTGATAAAGCCAAGTCTTAGAAAAAAGGTTCCTGACAATTAACTGTGAAGTGCAATCCCCCACTTTCCAGAAGTCTATCTTCATGAAACCTTAGATTGTCATCCAAGAAACCAAATTGTTTCTAGAAGCACATCTACAGAGCCAGTTGTTCACCTCCACTATTTTTCTCTCCCTTCCTAGGCTTCAACTGGGAGGAAAGATGACAGGACTACCTGTCCATCGAGGTCCTTCCGTTTTCTGTTCAGAATTCCTTCTAATCCCTTGTGGTATCCTAAAGGCTATGCCTTATGGTTTCATTGGTTCCCACATGGACAAAAAAAAAAGGGTTAACAGGCAGTGGGCTTCATGAATCTTGTCAGCCTTCTTTTTATATCATGGACTCCCTGTCCCAGGGAGACAGCACACCATTCAAGACATCCTGTCAGACCTACAAACCACTAGTTCTTTTCCCCTCCTCTAGTGATTGGCAGGGCCATTCCATGTGCTGAATCTTCCAAGGTCACCTTCATATTATCTGAGGACTGACATTGTTGCTCTTGTTCCTGTTCCTTGTCATCCCTGATAAAAGAGAGAGCTTCAAATTGATCCTGTGGCTCCAAACTCAAAGAATGATCCCTGGTCCTTCTACATCTATGTGTCACATTTCTCCAAATGTCTCCAGAGAAATGATCTTCTTCTCAGAGATATGCCCTGTGTGTTCCTCATCGAAGACAATCTGCTCTGCTCTGCCCAAGAAAACCTCATGCTGCCAACTATGCTGAGGAATAAATACATAGGACTCAAGTTGCTGGACCTTCTCCTCCAACAGGATAGCCAACTTGCACTTGCTGCAGGCATAGCACATCCTCGGGCAAGAATACAAACATACCACATCTGTTGAAGGTGAGTTCAGCAGGTCCCTCATCATTCATATTAAGTAGTCTTAAGTTGACACTGAAACAGATCTCTGGGCCTCCCTCTCAAAACTCCCCCACTAAATATCTGTTAGTCTTGCCTGTTTCTGGAGCTCCAGGGCCTGGAGCTGCAGCTATATAGAAGTATAGTGTTTGCTAGCTCTTGCCCCAACCAACTCTCTGACTCACTTCCTCTCAGCAGATGTTCTGCCTTCTGAGAGCATGTGCTCAGAAGAGGACCCAGACCTACACAGAAAACAACAATAGAACACTGATGAGCATTCAAGCAAGCCTCCACTAAGCTCACACAAATAGTCAATATATACAAGCTCACCCAAATATAATAGAACAATAGAACACTAACAGGCACACAAACAAGCTGCCTCCCAGCTCACACAAACAGTCCTACCCCAACAGCCTTAATACAACAAATTCTCCCAAAATATTTTCTGAGGCTCAGGAAGTTTAACCTCAACAGATACAAGTTTATCTTGCACTTTATGTTCCATCATGCCCATGCAAAATACCTGTTGGCCTTGCCTATTAACCAAACTCCTGTTCACCAAATTTAAATAATAATAGATGTAAATAACACTGTCACACTTTCTTTTCCTTGATGAGAAAGGGTGTCCTGACATGTCTTGACAGATTCCAAGAATTTTTGGATGACAGTTTGCATTTAAAAACTTTTGTGATAGTTTTACTTGTGCAAAACATGCTGTACTATGCATAAAGTACAAGTGTTAGAACAAAAATATGTTGTCTTTGCGCAAAATAAAATGAGTCCAAATAAGTCCTGAAATGTGCAACATATTAAAAATATACATAAAAATTTAACAGAACTAAACTTGGGGATATGTAGGGACTGTAAATATGAACCAGTCATATTCATCAGTAGCTACCTTAGTGAATTCCAGACTTAGGCCCTTTCCGCATGTGGGGGGGGGGGAGAAAACAGCCGAAAACAGACCTTATGGGCTTTCTTTTCCAGCCGGCTGAGTCCGTCGCCACGAGGAGCAGCGCGAGTTCGCTGCTCCGCAGTCCTCTGCATCCCAAATGGCAACTTCCGGTTGGTGGAGGCTCTCCACCAACCGGAGAAGCTCACCAGCCGGAAGCCCACCCCCAGCAGATCTGCAGGCATGCACTTGCGAATGCCTGCAAATCTGCTCGGGAGCCAGGCGACGGAGCGGCACGGGGTTGTGTGCTCCGTGATTTTTAAAAAAGTCTGAAAAGAGGTTTTTAAAAAACATGCCGTGCGACCAGTTCCGGTCGCTCCGGAGTGGACTGAGGTGTGGAACTACAGAATGTAGTCCACCCCAGTCCACTCTACGGTGCAGAAGACCTCTGTGGGAGGTCGCTCTGCACCATTTTACTAGCCCGGTGTGGAAATGGCCTTAAATTCCTAATGTGACCACTCTATATTCTTTGAAGGGATTTCTCAACATTTCTGCAGGACAGTGTGATCAAATCTTCAAGACTGTTGTTACCTTTTGTTTTCTATTAATTATGGGACAGATAAGCCTGAACAACAAGAACAAAAAGAACAACAAACCACCAGGGTTAGGCCTTCTCCAGGTTATGATAGTGACACATGGATGTTACTTTCCCCCTCTCAGATAAAGAAGCAATGCCACTACTGTGTGAGTTCAGGTAAAGGATATACCTTTCTTGAAAATTAACATGCAGGGATACCAGGGATTATAGCCTTTTTCATACAGTTGGAAGGTGGCAGCTGTATCTGCGAGCAGCTTCAAACAGGACTGTGTTTCAGAATGGTTGTAATTTAATTTAGTGTCAGTGGCTAAGTTTGAGCTAGAAAATGCTAAACCAGCACAAATGCTCAAGCTTTAAGTTCTTCTTTTACACAGAATAAGGTTTGGCTCTTGCATGCAATATTGCTTTTTTCTGTCAATTCAGTTTGGAAGTTAGAAATAAGTTATCCTGAGCTTTGTACTCTTCTTAAAGCTCTTTCCTTTGATAGGACCATGCTTAGAATTTCATATGCCATTCAGGTCTTCAGCATTTTCCATCTGTACCATCGGTGCTTTGTTGAAGTCTGCAAATATTTTTCTTTGGTAATGAACACTCATTTTTGATTGAGTTCCTACACCAAATATTCCCAATAAGCTTGTTTATTTTCATTCCTGCTCTATGAAACTTTTTTTGTACAGAAACAGCAGACTGCATATCTTCTAGCCTCATTATCTATAGATAACATTTCTCACACCAATGATTCTCTTGATTTGCTTTGGCAAGAGTGTGTCATGATTTTATTTTCATTTCTATTGGTTTTCTACAATGTTACTCACTTGTAACATACCTGTGAATTGTTGATCTTTTTTCCTCTCCATTGGTCTTCACAAGGCTTGCCAGATCTCATTCATTTGAAGAGACTTGCTTGGTTTGATTTTCAAAGTGCATTGAAATTATATCACTCATGTGAAGAGTAATCCACATAGTATGTTTCTATGAGATGTTTCAAAGGTACTTCTAATTCTTTGAAATTTCACCCATTTAAATTGTCAGAAGGCTAGGATCATCAAACCCATCTTTATGGTTTTTGTCATTCTTCCTAATAATATCTTACCATCAGCTTAATTTATCTTTTCTATTTTTTCCTCAGATCTGAGTGGGATACTTCTACAAGGACAAGACTACAACATTATAATAAAGGCTACAGGTTTCTCTTTCTTTTGGCACACACAGGGCTGTACTTTTTCAAAAGGAAGAAAAAATCTTCTCTGTGACAAAGGCTATTATTTTTCTGGAAAGAAATGGATCACCAGGAATTGTTCCTTCCCATTAGCATTTGAGAAAAGAAAACCCACCCACCAAATTCCATTTTGGTCCTAACTTTTAGCAGACTTGCTTCAATGGATGTCAAGATTTTGCTACTTGTGTCTTATTTACAAAATGGGATGCCTTGGTTACCATTCAGCAATTTTAAAAACATTTCCTCCTGAATAAAGTTTTATTATTTATGACTGACAGGTTTTATTAACCCAACTAGGGTCTGGCATTCCCAAAAGTACACACCACCATCAACGATACTTTACTTGTCACCTGCCCTTAGGAAATAGTACCTCATGTTTATGACATCAGATGCACCTATATAGTAATTTTTCCAACTAGAGTAGCTATGGGCTGTCATCTCCTGTTTAATGTTTCCTAGAGGTCATGACTCTGTCATTCACTAACAGAGGTCACTAAGCATACACAAGCAGAGATCATAGCAAGGTTCCTAAGAGCTAGAAGCATGAGGTTTGAAAATTAATTCATTGATGT
Organism: Cyclura pinguis; assembly: GCA_030412105.1. Taxonomy (NCBI): domain Eukaryota; kingdom Metazoa; phylum Chordata; class Lepidosauria; order Squamata; family Iguanidae; genus Cyclura; species Cyclura pinguis. The sequence goes on along the minus strand of CM059599.1, from coordinate 241,006,361 downwards.
TGATATTAGAAATGGGAGTATTGTGTCATTGCCACAAATATTGACAGTTGAGATAATTTAATTTGTTGAATCACTTCATTTATTACTCAGTTTTCAGAACAGGAACTGTGAGTTTTACAAGGAATAGTCTGGACATTGCACTGTTGACCTATACAGAAACATTTTTATTGGCTTCTTCAAATGTGCACCTCCATGCCCCCCTGACAACATGTACACCTTTCACTCATTCTTCAAATGTTGTCTGTTAAAGATGAAGGAGTAATGTTAAGAATTAGTAAGGGATGATGTTTTGATTTCAGTTAAGAAAGACTGATCAACTATGGCCATTTCTGCCCTACACTGTTATAGTGCTATTCTTCCACATTCAACATCCTGTGGAATTCTGAAGTTTGTAGTTTACTGAGGCCAAAGAGTTCTCTGGCTGAGAATTCTAAAGGCCCCTTTCTAAACTGTAAACCCTAGAATGAAAGTGGAATAATAGCACTAAAATAGTATAGGGTGGAAAGGGCCTGTGACTGGATTCAAAGATCAATCAGTGAATCAAGGGTGAAGGATTCTTAATCAGAAATGTCCCAAATGTTTCTTAAGTTTACTCTGCATAACAGAATGACTTAATCCTCTCTGCTTTCAATTCCAATTTAAATAATCAGGGGAGTGATTCTGCAGCCATGTGGGGTGACTGTCCAGTTCTGTTGGGTTGCTGCTTCTGTTCCATGCAGAAGGCACCTTCTCAATTGCAATTGTATCCTCACAGTCATTTAGTGGTTGGGAGTGTCACTGGTAGCACAGGTAGCAGGGAGTTGCACCTCTGCAGCTGGGAGGGGGGACAGCAGCATTTGTTAAGTATGCTGGAGAGCCGGGAGAGTGATAACTGGATTTCCAGCTGCAGCCAAACACTTCCTGACACCATCCCGTGACCAGCTGAGGAAAGATAAACTTTTTCAGTAGATGGGGGTGGGGGTATCATCCTTCAGCTTTAAATTACTCAATATTCTGAAAGGTTGCTGCCTGCCTGAAAACTTCCTGCCAGACAATCAAATAATCTCCACTCCATTTTGCTTACGATTCCAGACGAGGACTCACCATGTATCTTCCTCTCCATTGTCTTTATTTTAAAATCTATTTTACAACAGCTAGAATATAATGGCAAGCCAATCAACACATAGTCATGTAATGTTTTTCCTCAGATCCTAATAGTCTTCTCTGTCGAACAATACATTTTTTGAGTATGAACTCTGGCAAAAAGAATCCTGGACTGATGAGAATCTTCACAGTTTGGGACTTAACTCACCCAAAATTTGTATCTGGTTGTTTTGCAAGAAAACAGTGTTCTCTGTACACAAAACAGAGTTTTTCTGTAGAGAAAATAATATTTTCAATGCAGAAATATTAATTCCTGTGAAGGAATTATTATTTTTGGTGCAGAAGATGCTGTAAATTAGGATTTATTCTCCATAAAATTTGAACAAGGCTGATTTGCACAGAAAACTGTATTTTCTTTACAAAAAACACTTTATGTGCAGGAATTAATATTTCTGCATTGAAATATTACTTACCCTGCAGAAAATGTTGTTTTCTGCACTGAAAATGCTATTTTCTGTGAAAGATGGCAATGAATTAATTTTGCACAGAATAAGTACCATATTGTTAATAACCTTTGAAAATTGCATGGTTTTCTCACAGCAGGAAGAAAATTGTTGAAATTATTCATTGCTACCTTCAAGAAGAAACTTTGTGAAATAATTGATCCTTACTTTCTGGAGAAGGAAAGATGTCAATGTAGGGCCATTCTTTCATTAATAATTGAATACATCTTATAAGATGTGTGCTGGTGGAACAGGCAGAAAATTGGGCCCAGGAATGCCCAAAGTTGCATACCTCTGCTATAGAATCAAAGCTAAACTGTGAATTAATTTTCAAGTAGTCATTTGAGAGAAAGTGTTGTCTCTTGGTTAACATGTTCAATTGGGATTTGGGGGAAGAAATGCTGTTAGGGAGTAAGCCAAGAAATTCATTCAGTGACCTTGGACCAGTCATACTATCTGATCCTGGGCTATATCACTGGTTTGTTGTGAGGATATAATGAGGAAGAGTTGGGGCATGTATGCTGCCTTGAGCTAACCCTAACCCATGAGTTCACTGGAGGAAAGGTGTGAAAGAAATGTAATGAACAAATAATAGAATTTTGCAATAGAGAGAATGATGCAGATGCACAAATCTGTCTTTAGGAATGACATTTCCTAAACTGTTTTGTGGATTATGAGGAAAAACTCAGAGAGAGGGGAGATAAGGAAAGATTTCAACTGCTCTGCAGATTTAGAGCTTTAATGTTTTTTTCCCCTAAAATGTTAACCTTTGAGGCACTACCATCCCTGCCCTGTACTTCTAGCATCATTCCTCTTTGAAGTGTGCTCAGAAGCATGACTCTGTCTCAAGGCTGTCAGTAGCTCCAAAACACAAGACCAATTATATTAGTCTCCCCTGATTGCTATCTGTTTGGGGAAAGCATCTTCTGGTATGTCTACTAGGAAGATATTACACTAATATGTTACAAGTTAAGAACAGCTTTGTCATTGTCAAGACAAAGCAGATCTTTTGCAACTCACCACAAGCATTCAAACTTTTTGAGCCAATGGGACCTAGTCTTTGTAAGAACGAAACTTGCCTTTTTCTGCTTTAGTTGGAGCAGAAATGTGTGGGGCATTTCAAATTCAGTGAATTTCAAGGAGAAAGCTTATCCAGAAAATTCAAAATGCTATTTATCTCTCTCTTGGGAACATTGCCACATTATGTGTTCTATTATGCTGCCAAATCATATCCAAGCTACCTCAAAGCAACAAAATCTCTCTGGAAACAGTCAGAATGTACAAGACTAGCAGTTGCTGCTGATTGAGTAGCCTGATGGGGTATATACAGTAGTTCAGCCCAGTAGGGGCCTACAAGGAAGGATCTGAGTTAATTAGTCAGGCTATTTATGTTTTGCCTTACATGCCTTCTTTCACATTACGAAAAGTTGTTGGTCATTTAAATGGAACAACCGCCTCTTATCTCTTATCTAGTGGGAGCTGGCACAAACCACATTTACGTTATCCAAAAGCCACAAAAGACCCCAACTGACAGATGCAACATATGAAGCTGCCTTCCATTGAATCAGAGGCCATTTCCAAACTAGACTGTTATAGTACTGTTACTCCACTTTTAGCATCCTATGGAATCCTGAGGTTTGCAGTTTAGGGAGGGGCCTTTAGAATTCTCAGCCAGGGAGCTCTTTGGATTCAGTAGACTACAAACTCAAGAATTCCACAGAATGTTGAAAGTGGAATAATAGCACTATAACAGTGTAGCTTGGAAATGGCCCCACTATTGGGCCAACACTGAATGGTTTTACACTTGAGAATTCCTGTAACTCAGCATTAAGGAGAAGGGGGAAAAATGTCTTGAAAGCTCCTGCTCACCATCTTAGAAATTTACTTCTGAATGACAGAATTTGATTGAAAACATGTGCAGATTTGATTATTTCTGGCTTATTACCAGCTAATAGTCTGATTCAATATGTGCTTCTAGCACCTACAGAAGCACATTCAGTCTCATTTGCCTCTCCTGCTTAATTTCTAGAGATGGTCTTTTGGGTTAACAATCATTTATGTTAACAACTATTCTGGCTTGTTCCTACTTGCCCTATATCTCACCAAGCTTACCTCTAAAATATATCTTCCTTGAAAATGTTCATAGTAGCACTGTATATACAGTTTAGCTGAATCTGGAGAAAGACTGATCAGTTTTGGACCAGTTCTTGATCAGTTATGCCCTGAATGGGTTCTGACAGGATTGTGTTGGATTATGCAGATATAGTGCTACCCCAAAGCAGTTTCTATGGTGCTTTTGGGTCACAGATATGTCAGCATGGGGGAAAAGGTGAGGAAAGTGTTTCATCTTCCAGTGGAGACTGCTATGTAATATGGTGTGATGGGGTAGAGAGAGTGGAGTTGAAATGACAGCAGTAGCTTCCAGTCTGTGGCAGGAGTCACATTAGCATCTTCTGAACCTTCCACTTTTGCTGATTACAGGGAATGTTTGTGTGTGATGTCACTGAAGTAAGACTCCCATTCACCTTTTTTCCCCATTAGTCAGCTCAGAATCTGCTCAGGGTTAGGTAGAGACTACGGAGAGACTGAGGCTACTTAAACTGTGTTTATTTTATTTTTGTTACCTTAGAAATGTGAGTAATTTTTCTCATTCTTCTGCCTATGTGTAGATTAAGTTAGGAGAGGTCTCCCCCCATTATTTATTTATTTAATCATTCATTCATTTGTTCATTTACACTTAGGCTTAAGTTTAATTTAACAGTTCTGGAGCTGCCTATATGGATATTTTTGTGAGCTAGGAGAAGGAATTTTTTCCCCCTCATTCTTCTTCAGCTTAAAACTTACTATTTAACTATTTTGGTGAGACAACTACCTGTTTTTAATGAGGAAAAACTGCCTTTTAGAGAGTGAAGAAAAGTATGTATCTCTATGTGTGTGTGTTATTATTAGTAGCCATAAAAAAAAAACCTTCAGGATTCACTTTCATTACTGGACTGTTATTTGTTGGAGGCTTGAGGTTTTCACTGCTGTTCATCTGGGCTTTATTTGTTCATTAAGAAACTTAATCATCAAAAAGGGCTGGGGTGGTTGTTTGTTTGCTTTGCCATCCGATATTAATACAGCAGTACAGAAAGACATATAGGCACCACCTTGCTTGGAGGCATAGTTGAATGAATTGCCACATTTTACAAAAGGATTTTTTTTTTATGAAAACAAAAGAACTTGAAAGATACAGCCCCCAAACTTTAAAACTAGCTAGCATGAAAACCCTCAAATTACCTGCTTATAATATGGCAGAGTTTATCTCTCTTTATTTCATGAAAATGTGTGAAGAAAAACAAAAACAAAAAGATTATAGCCATTTAATTATCCCAACAGAAGTAAACAAGAGGGACTGTGATCTATATTCTGAACTGTAATTTGGATCTGGGCTCTGGATTGGACTGGGTCAGGTCTGGGTAGATCTTGCTTGGGGCATCATTAGGATCAGATAGAGGGGCATGAATACCCTTCTTACATTTTTTTTACAGCTGTAACAATTATATTTAATAGAGTTGCTTCCTTTAATTTTCAGATCAAAGTAATTTTGTTCAAGAATTTTAGACAGGAGTGTGTGCAACAATCATGTACTGAAGCAAGCATTTGCCTTCTCCTTTCAAATAATTCTGAAGAAAACGGAAAGTTTAATTATAAGCAATAAGCCAAGGTGTTACTTGCAGAATTTAATTATTTGATTTTTTTTTTAATCCACAACTAAGCTCAGACAAGGATACAAAGTATGGTAAAAGAGTAATTACAGAGGACATGGAATGAGATAAGATAAGGAACATATTTTAAATTAAAAAGGTAAAAGAAAACATTGCTTGAGAATAAACCTTGAGTGACTTGATCACCCAGGCTTTTAAAATCCGAAGAAAAAAATATTCATTAATTGAAGTCCTGCTGATAATTTCATGAAGTCATCTTTCTGTTCTCAGAAGCATAACAGCAGAAGAAGAGCTTGTGCTAGATTATACCAAAGGCCTAACTAGTCCAGCATTCTGTGTTTACGGTGGCCAACCATGTGACTTTAGGAAGCAAGAAATCATGAGGATAGTACTTCCCTGGGCATGGCCCCCTGCAAGAGATTGTCAGAGGCACTCAGCCTCTCTAAAGAATGTAATACACAGCCACTATGACTAGTACAATTGAAAGCCTTATCTTCCATGAAATTGTCTAATCCCCTTTCAAAAACATCCAAATTGGTAACCATCATTACATCTTCTGGTACCCTATTTGATGTAAGATGATTGATTGCAGCACTGGTGTCTGGAAAAAGCCATGTTTGTAGTGCTAGGCTATATCAGTTTACCAAGAAGCAGTGGTGATTTCCAGGTGAGGCAAGAAATCTACTCCAGTTTTTAGCCTGAATGTTAAAGGAGTTATTCAACGTGGTGGACTCTGTCACTGAAATCCTTCACTGACCCCAAATATGTTCACCTCACTCACATAGGCCCCACCAGCCACTACTACTTAGAAGCTGTAGAAGGAGTCTCACATTTGAGCAGATGAGGTCTGAGCCCTACATCATGTTGCACGCACTGGTGGAACATCAAGAGAAGTGCCTCCAAACAGACCTCAGTTCTTGGGCAGATACACAAATGTCCTTTTTGTTCAAGAGAGCAGGAGATGTGTAATTCTCTGTTTTCTTCAATTTTACTGCTGTATGATAAACAGCATCTTGTAACAAATGCCATGTATCAAGAGAACATGATGATCTCCTTGATATTCAGTTGAAGAGAAGACTTCTAAAGAGGAGTATCTCAAATGGCTGCATTAGCCTATAGAAAAATGTAAGTGTAAGAAGCTGCCTAATGGCTGGTCAGACAGCTACCTCATCCCACACTCACCATTGTCTATATTGATTGGGAGCAGGCTCCAGAGTTTCAAGCAAGGATCTTTCCCATTTCATCTGAAGATTTTGTAGACTGAATCTGGAAACTTCATCATGCAAAATGTGTGCTCTCCCACCGAGATACAGCCCTTTCCATGGAATGTTTTTCAGCAGGTATCTGGAATAGGTGCTCCCTCTTGCTTTTTCCAATTCTATTGTTGTTCATCTTAAATAGCCCACTAAAGAACGGAATGGCCTCTAAAAGTTGTCTAATTTGGGTAGGGGAGAGAGAAATTTCCCTAGTTGATTCGATTTAAATTGGTATATTATATAAGTCAGATTCTGCACTGTTGATTTCAGTTGCCTTGGGAGTTCTAGAGATGTTAAACACTATGCTTTTTATGCACGGAGAGCAGAGCAGGTACCACTCCTGAGACAACAGGAATGTCCCTTATTTAGAGAGATAGTTTAAGCATTCTGATATCATCATGCCCAACAACTTACTCTTGTCCACCAGATGTGTTCCAGTGCTCTTCCAGTTCCTATATGAATGCTAGATAATTCTGTAACTTAAGAAGAAGAAGAAGAACAGCAATCCTGTCATGATATTTTGTAACAGTGTAAAGCTGGCTGTTTTCAGTTGCTAGGCAGAGGAGCTGAGGGTAAGAAAAGGGAAAAGCTGAGAATTAGGACAGGGAAGCTATTCAGTAGCTGCATCCTAGAATGACAATAAGCCAAGGACAAGCTGAGCCAGAAGCAGAGCTGAGAATCTTGCAGTGCTGGGTACAGGACCAAATCCCAGCCCAACGGTGCACACCAAGAGAGGAGGGAGCTTTCTTCCAGCAAGCATTCACACACCTCAATACTATCTCTCAATTTATCAAATCCTTGTCAGTTAAATCACTTTTTTTTTTCAAAAAAAAAAAAATTATGTCATGCTTGCCTGAGCATGCTCCTGGTACAACTACACCTTCTGTATACATGTAAACATACAACTCCTTTATTGATCTGAAGAAGAGATGCTGGATCCTGTCAGTTTCTTCTCAATCATACCACACTCCTGAGAAACTATTCTTGCATCTCTCTTGGTTTTCAATATAGTTGAAAAATCATTAACTTGCACAGTGAGATGTGTGGTGGGTGAAGGGTGTAAGGAAGGACTACACACTTTTTTTCATCTCCAGAGCTAAGTGGTTTTTGCACTATCCCTTTTGCTTCCTTTTGTCAGACAGCAAATCTCAATGAAGCTTCAGCTTTAACTCTTCTTTCCCGCTGAAATTTGTATGCAACTCCTATGCTAATTTCGCTTTCAGACCATGAGCATCCATCTTAAAAGAAGCATTTAGCCTGGAGTCAATTAATAAATTGGGAGAAATGTCTGTTTGATTAAAACTGGTGTGTGGATAAATACTTCAGATGTGTTATATTCCTACACTGTCCTTTAATTAAGAATTTAATGCCCCGCAATTATCCGATTTATTCTCTGTCTCTTTCTGTCTTGGCTTAAATCCTTGTCTTGCTGCCCATAGAAAACTCTCTGGGTCCTTATTCTCCCCTCATAGCACACCACCAGGGAGACTTCCTTGACAACAAAGACAAAAAAGGAACATCTTGGCTCCATCTTTTGTTCCAAATGAGTGCCCAAGTGGAATAGTTTGTATGCATCATTTTAATTCAAGTCACAAATGAGCTCTGCAATTACTCTAGATTTCTGTGGGAATGTGTGTGCTTTTTTTTTTTTTTTTTGGTTTTGTTAATGGGAATGTGCAGCCTTTGTCACTTCCATTTTTTAAAAAGCCTCTTTCTACCATGAAAAAAAGCAAATGTAATTCATGCATGGATATGAATAGCGGAAGCAACAAACAACAATAACAAAGTTGACAGGCACAGCTTTTAAAAATTACATTTTTGTACTACAGCTTCTGGAATCCTCATGCCTCTGGCTTAGGGTTTGGGTGCTATGGTCCAAAAAAGTGACTTCTCCAAGCTCTGCTTCCAGAACTTGAGACTTCTGTCCTGGTGATTGGTTCTGGAGCCTATCACTTGTGGATCTGTCAAGGAGAGATGCTTGATGAATTTAGCCTTTGCATATTTTGATGCGAAATGACCTGATCCATACTGCTTGCACTGATGATCAAGACTTAACTATCATAGAATCATAGAATCATAGAAATGTAGAGTTGGAAGAGACCACACGGGCTATCCAGTCCAACCCCCTGCCATGCAGGAACACCCTCAAAGCACTCCCGACAGATGGCCATCCAGCATCTGCTTAAAAACCTCCAAAGAAGGAGACTCCACCTAATAATAATCCATTGGATTATAATTTTTTTCCCCCTGAATGTTGTGTGACACAGTTATCCCCTGAATGTTGTGTGACAACAAAGATTTGAAAATGTTTACTTCTAGAAGAAAATATATTTATCAGTGTGCATTCTGAAAGCTAGTGTGCTTACAAATGTATACTTTGAGAGAAAGTGTATTTAAATGTGTGTTTAAGTATCTGTTTAGCTGAAAAATAAAAGATTTCCAGATTCAGTGCAGAAAGAGCGTGGGAAAAGTGTACAAATGATTACATATGAAACAGACAGACTGAAAATAAATGCAGTTCTTCTCTTCTAGTCCTAGGATGTGGTTGGTATAGCCAGCTTTAACAGCACTAACCTCTTGTTGGTTGAGGAAGCAAAAGGAACTCAAGATCTTCTACTACTGGGTGGAGAAAATATACCACTTGACTACAAGTGGCCCTAGGGAGCCCATTTTGCAGCCTCCCCCAACACCCCTGGGAATCCCTAAGGGTCTCCGACTTCCTCTTAAATTTTTTTAAAAAGTATTTCAAATGCATCTGGGTTGCTTTATTATCTGGGTGTCCTCTGCTTTCATATATTTATATCTGTATCATCTATATATCTATCTCATATATATGGGCATTTGTCTACTTTGTGAATATTTCTTAAATATTCTATATATGATTTTATCTGGTTTGATTACCCCTTTTTCCCAAAAGGGCAAAGCCATGCACAAAAGGATGTTGGCATCCCTATTGATACATATTTGCACATCACTTGGCTTTCTTTCTTACCAGAGGGTCAGCTGACACCAAACATTTTGCTGCCTGATGCTAATGGCACCATATAATCAAGTCAGGGTACATATTACCACAACCCAGCCACGTTATTTGGCAAAAAATAATAAATAAATAAAGACCTATTAAAATTGTAAAAATCTATTAAGAACCAACTGAATAATAATTTGCTATCCTTTGATGACACTCAAAATCTGCTGTCCAAGGCATCATCCGTATTCTACCTCAGTGCAGAGCTTTTCCAGACAGCTGGTATGTTAAAATAAGAAGGGCACAATTCTACTTCTCCCTCCTTATATTAAAGACATGGAGGCATTTATCTCAGCAACCTTAATGGCTCAGTCTTTATTGTGCTTCGGAAGAGAGAAACTCTTTGTCTATATTATACATTTTATAAATTTATATGCTTCAGCCCAGTGCAAATGCTTTCCCTCTTGCTTGCTTTTCCCATTTATTCTGATGGAATTTGCATCATGAAGATGCCTAGAATATTCCCCCGCCCTCACTTTTCAAATTTGCATTCTCTGACATAATTCAGAAATACTCTCTTCAGTTGCCCAAAATGATTTCTCTAGCTAGATGACTAAACAAATTTCTTTTCACCACTTCCTGTCCCAAACCCTTATCTCAGAAATATATAGACAAACAGTGGAGAACACCACTCAAGCAAACTGCCATTACTTTTTATTTGTCTTGACAAGAGGTAGTGCCAGAAGGGAAGGATAGAAGGTATGTGCGAGAAGGAAGGGACTGGAGGTATGCCAAACTTCACTATCCACAAATACAGAACACTGCTTTTACTGCAAAATGCTTGTGGTCTTATTTAGGCTGTTGCTAGGAAACCTGTAAAAGAATTAATCAGGGAAACATAAATGCTGCAAAAATCAGGCACCAAGCAGCCAGCTGAATTTCGCCAGGAAATGAAGAAACATGACTCCTTTTTTTTCCCCTAACAAACAAATACATGAAAGGCAGGGGGAAAGGGTTTCTTGTTATGAAGCAGAACATTAAAAGCAACACTGGTAAATAAGGCTGTCTTCTTTGAAACTGGCACTGCCCAAGTTCAGCACATTTATGCCAGCCATCAGGTAGACAATTAAGTTTAGCTTATTATTGTTGGTGCAATAGATATAGATTTAGAATGTGATGAAGCACTCAGATTTTGAAGAGTATGTGTTTGATACTCAATGGAAGTAGCCTGGGAGGTGTCAGGATGGGATGAAGTCCCTTTTGGAAGTGCAGTTTGGGCTTTATATCATCGTTATCATCACCACCACCACCACCACCACCACCACCACCACCACCTGACTATACAATGTAAAACATATCATTTATACCCTTAGGTATAAATATACCACTTATCTCAGCAAATTTTTTCCACAAGAAACCATGAGACTGTGGTAGGCAATTTATAGGCCATTTCCGTACTACATTGTTATAGTGCTGTTATTCCACTTTCAACATCCTATGTAATCCTGGGGTTTGCAGTTTAGGGAGGAGCATTGAGAATTCTCAGCCAGAGAGCTCTTTCACCTCAGTAAACTACAAACCCCAGAATTCCACAAGATGTTGAAAGTGGAATAACAGCACTATAACAGTGTAGTGTGGAAATGGTCATAGTTTCGACCTGAATAGTTAATAAGTGGATACCAAACACTTAAAGAAAAAGGAATACAGTGATTTTGTGTAGCCTTCCTCAGAAGTAAATGGCCCTTTCTGCTCGCGGTTATTAAGGCGGGCCAATGTGTCTTGCCACGGAGATCTTCTGCACCTTGGAGCAGACTAGGTTCGGTTTATTTACCTTCGTTCTGCATGTAATTTCAACTAAATGCACCCCCATGTGGTGATAAAGCATGCTATTTGAAAACCAGAAGAAATCGGTTTTCCAATTTTCCAGATCGATCCGATTCGTACTTTCACAGTTGTGCAGACATGTACATTTGCACCAATGCAAATTGGTGGTCAGGGGAGAGCTCATGGGAGGGGCCAGGGGGTAGTACGGACTTTTGCACACATGCACATACACAATGATGTACTAAATCATGCAAAAAAAAAAAAGAAGGTCCAATCACAGCCAACAGGGCAGGGTGAGAGGAGTAGTGGGAGTGGCCACGGTGGAGGCAGTGTGGATTCATGAACTCACACTCCTCTGAATCAGAATGGAACATACACAGTAGCGGAAGGAAATGAGGGAAAGTCCGCCTTGTTTTGAGCCCAGAAAATCCAGTAAGAAATTGCACAAACCGATTCACCAGCCTCGTGCGGAAAGGGCCAATATCCCCATTGATTCTCATGTTCAGAGTCTACTTTTTCCCTGGACCAGTAAAGTTTCTGGGAGTCCTTCCACACTAATATCATCTCTGATGATACTGAGCAAGTGAAGAAAACTAACATTTTAATGTTGTGTCCTTTTGTACTTTCCCTTAAAAAGAGAAGCTGATGCAATTCTGTAGACATATATACCATCTCATTTTCAGTTTGTCCTCCCTTTCTGAAAAAAGAAAAAGAAAAAAGAAAATAATTTCCAGCACATAAAACAATACTACCAAATGTTATTTACCACTTTCACCATTTTGCTTCCAGAAATGGGAACTAGTTTGATTATTAATGTAACTCAGCTTCAAGGGTGTCAAATATCAGGTATGAAACACTTCTGTACTATGACCCCTAATCCTGGCCGAGACTGAACTTGTCAGGGATTTCATCCATATGGATGAACTCTATGCTCTGTTCAGTTCCATTCCGATCAATCTATTTTGATATTTGTATCTTTTCCACAAATTGATTTAATCTTCTTTCATTACCTATAACTTATTTCCATAACAACTGTGTTCATTTCAGAAGCCAAGCCTTGAATATCATCCTCTGATTGAAGACCAATGTCTCAAAATAGTTAAAAAGTCTAGCTATCTGTACCTTAACTGTGGAGCTGGCCAAAAAAGATAAATAATCTGGTGAATGCTAGACTAAATGACTAGGTTAGCAATCCACATATCTGTACAACTGAAGAGTGAGGGGTGGGGACTATGGCAGAAGGCCAAAACCTAAATTCAGTTATTATTCCCAACTAGAATGGACCTATTGAATCAATAGCTGAACAGTAAGTCAATACTTTGTAAATCCACTGACTTTATGTGTCATTACAATTGGAGTACCAACTGGATTTAGGCCTACAACTCCAGTGTACAAGCATACAGTACATGCATAGGTATATTGTAGATGGATGGTAGAACATCCAAAGGGAAGGAAGAGAGTCTTCCACTTGAAAGCCAGCTTACATCCAACATACATTTGTTGCATTCACAGAGCCTTTGAAAGGAATTTTAGTTTAATACTAAGAACTAATTCTAGTTTGCCGCGCAATCCATTCTACAATGTAGTTCAAGTGTGGAGAACAGGGATGTGCCAACTGAATCCTTGAGTCTTGGGCAATGATTCGAGATTCTCAAATCCGAATCCCTGTGCCAAAATAGGCAAACTGAATCTTTCAAATCCACCAATCAAATAGTTTGTTGGAGACTCAGACGCCTGAAAACCTGGGAGACTGGGACACTTGAAAACTTGGGAGACCAGATACACAAGGGGAGATGGTAAGTAGGTGAGGTTTTCCCTTGGAGTAATAATGGCCCTTGCTAACAATTTCAGAAATTACATGTGGGCTTGTATTCTAAGATATTTAAATTGAACATTGAATATTTAAGTTCAGCACTTGACTGGAAGGTACAGGCTTGAGATTTCAAGGACAGCTGAAACATTCCTTTGCATAGCTCCCTTGCAAAGCTTGTTCAGACACAATTCTGTGGCTTGTAGTTTTACAAGCTATCACAGCCTTCTCTGTCAAAGTGTACTGGTGCATCATCAAACTACAAACCCCAGGATGCCAGAAGGAGCTATGCAAAGAACAGCTAGTTTTGACCTGGATTATCTCTGTACTGTAGTGGTCCTGTTTACACAGGCAGGAAAATGTAGGATTAATCCACATTTTTCTGCCTGTGTAGAAAGGGCCTTCATGTCATTTTCAATCTGGGGGGATCTTGAGGCAAAACTATGACAATTGTCTTGGCCAGATTTCTTCAGAGGGAGGTTTTCCTTTGCCTAGGCTTTTGCTAAGGCTGAGAGAGTGTGTCTTGCCCAAGGTTATCCTTCTTTACCTTGCTTTTAAAACCCTTTCTTAAAAAAGGATTTGAAAGATTCATGAGATTTGTGGATTCCCAGAACCTTCCAGGGATTCAGATTCAGATCTGGAAAATTCTGGATTCGTCCCATCCCTAGTGGAGAACCTTTTTTCAGCTTGAGGGCTGAATTTGTAAAAGTTGGGGGGTGGGGTAGACAAATCCCAGTGGCAAGCAAAGACAAAACCAAAAGGTGGAAATGAAACTATCAACATATATTAGTCTAAAGCTCAGAGTGCCAGTAAGTAAACCTGAGAAGATCTCTTTCAACCTATTGGGACGGGGTGGGGGGGGGACTATACAAAAACCATATAAATGATGGTGTCATGGGGGAAGGGTGTGAGGAACACTGAAGATGTGACTGACATCCCAGAAGGACAAGGTTTATTTGAAGGGGGGTGGTGAACTGGTTGTATTTTACAGAAACATCCAAGTTAGGGAATTTTTGCTGGAAAACCAGAGTTCTGTGAAACTTTCACTTTAACAGAATCCACAGAAGCTAGAAATACTGTTCTCTCTCTCTCTGTCTTTTAGCTGTCTCCTGGAGAAGACAAATGCCATATTAAAGGCAGATTGCACATTTTTCAGACAGACTGTGAGACCATCCACAGAGTTCAATTGGCAAAGGTGACCAATGAAATGAACAGTGGAGTGATCCATCCATCAGAGTTGCCTGTCCGGAGAGGGTTGCCATTCGCATATCAGCCTAATCTGACAAGAAGTGTTCTTAGCCACAGAGACCACTTACACTTCCAATGACAATGCTTTCCAACTGTGAATGCAATTCCTCATCGGGGTCATGCAACATTTTCCAGGACAGGTTGAATAAGACTTAGGCAGCCAAATCAACATGTTAACAACACCTCTAACAGTACAGGTATATTTGACACCTGGTGCAGATAACTTTTAACACCACTCTATAACAAAATTATTTGAATTAATAATCATGGAGTGAAACAAATAATAACAACAATAACAACAATGCCTAGAAACACAGGCAGTGAAAATTCTTTTTTATTGAACTCACAGTCTTTTTAAGACTCACAGTAAACATCTCCCTTTCCCTGATGAGGTTTTATCTATCTATGCATCTATCTTCTTTCCATCTGGGAGCATCCAGTTAAGTTCTCAAGAAGCCTGAGAAAAATAAAACAGAACAGAGATTCTTCTGGAAGCCCTGCAATAATTGCCATGTTCTTTCACTGTGTGCTGGTATGCTGATAGCTCTGCAAAATAACCCAACTCTGCTCCTTCCCAAAACCTAGTTTCTCAATCTTAACAACATCCAAATTGCAACTTTTGGTAACTTTTAGCAAGGACACTGAGATAGCAAAAGCAAGCTCTTTCCCCTAAGACTAGAGGGTCCTTTTCTGCAATCCATCTCTGCTTCCAGATGCACTAGAGACTTACTTTTTTTAATGAAGTCTAAGAATCCAGACCAGCTAATGGTTCTAATGCATGCCAGGTAGAATCCCTAGAATCTGGATTTAATCTGGCCAATCTGGTCATATGGGAAACTCACAATACGACCCTTTGATTACTCTCCCCCCAACACACGAACTCTGGAAGATCTCCAGTGATCCCACCATTCTTCAGAAAAGAAAAGGTGCTGAGGAAGGAAAGTGTAAATCACATTTGAGGATGAATTTAGATAGAGTGAGATGGTCTATATTTGGAATAATTGCTAGTGCACAAAAATCTTCCTTAACTGCCACAAAAATCACAACCTAATTTAATAATAGCCAGTACAGTTCTATTCCTCAGGGAGGAAAAGTTTAAGAGAAAGAGAAGAAAGAAAAAAGAAAAAAAAAACTTCCAGATTTATTTGGCTTATCGACCTGTAATTATTTTAAGGAAAAATTCATATAGTATTCTCTAGTTCAAGCCAAAAGTCCACATACTGACATTTTGAAAATTAAATATATATTATTATGTACAAAATGATCTCTGATTTTATGAACTTAATATTTTTGGTCAGACCACCTTTGAACGCTTTCCTCCTCCACTCTTTCTCCACATCTGTTTCATCCTCCCCTTTTCCTCATCTGCCTTCTTTTTTATTATTATTATTTCTTCAAATTCTTCTTCATTCTCCACAGATTATACTATAGTCCATGTATGTGCTTGCCAGTGTGTTTCTCTGGTGTCCTCTGTCCAGTTTTCTGGAGGTGAAGAAGTCTGGTGAGATAGTCAAGAGGCAAGGAGGACCATAACAACGCTGCAGACAGAAACACTGCCCCTTGTATCATTCCCTGGAAAATGCTGAGAGAAAAGGTACTTTACATTCTAGCCGAAGTTTTTCCCCCTTGAAAAATGTAATTTAACATAATTAATATTAATGCATTGGGTTCTGATTTTTGGGTGTATATTATGCTGTGTATTATGCATGCTGTATTTTATATTAAATGCAGAACCATTTGGGATGAGAGTGGAGGAGTGAAGAACTGAACATTAGGAACATGGTAATATAAAACTGTATTAGACAACAAAAATAGGCAAGGAGTCATGAATCACCTACGAATCACAGGCTACCGAAATGCCTACAGATGAAGAGAGAAAGCATGCAGAACTAGATTGGCCATTAGTATGAGACACAGCTGGAGGCAGAAGAGCAACTGGACTGATCTGGCAGCTCCTCTCTTAATGACTGCCAAAATGTGTGCATATGTCTGTCACTAAAGCTGCTCCAAAGTCAAGTTACTTGTTTTAAATGTTTTAAAGCTACATGTCATCTTTTCAGCTAGCAGCCTGATAGTGGGCATGAAGAAATCCTGAAACACAAAGGCTCAGGAGGGAGAAGAACCCCATTTTTCTTTCAGCTGTGATATTTCTGTATGACTGGATCCAATGATTCTGTGGATTTTGCTGAACTACAACTCCTTCCAGCCCTAAAATTGACCATGCTGACTGGGTCTCATGCAGTTGTGGAATATCTAGGATATTCTTAACCCCTGCTCTCCACTATCTTTATTTAATTTGCAATATATTTTGGAGGTTTTTAGCAGCAGGCAGTGATCCCAGGTTTTCAAAATAGTGGTAAGGGACAGCCGGAATTCATGAAATGCAGGTTTCACAATCAGGAATTATCTGTAACAAGTCTGCATTCTATCTAAATACTAAATGAAAATATTAATTTCAGTTCATTTAATCATACATTTCTCTGTAAAACTAACTTACTGTCCACATTCATAGTTTTCGTCATGCACATATTCCTGTCCTGCCCACATTAAAAAATGTGGCACATTTTTGGCATTCCTCTTTCATCTACATAAAAAGAAAAGCATTCCAACCATCAAATGGGGACATCTCTTAAAATAAAAGACACCTTCCAGCCTTATAAGGGACAAACTTTCTGGATCTCAAATAAGGGACGTCTTTTAAAATAAGAGGCATCTGGCAACCCTACCAGCAGGCTTTCCACGGAGTTGGAGCCAAATATATAGCAGAGGTAGATTCTGGAAACATCTACAAAGAATCACAATTTCCATGAAACACTGTTCTGAGGAATAAATTTACGGTTTGGACTTCCATGTTATCAACTATATAAGGACTTGAGAACATGAAAGTCCAAACTGCAAATTTATTCCTCAGAAGAGTGTTTCACCCAGATCAATATAGCAAACTGTTATCCTGTGAACTGGGGGTCCCGGGAGGGACACCAAAACCTGCTCAACTAAAGTTGGGGAAAATTAGCTCAGAGCACTGCTTAGCGTTATGAGAGGCAGGGTAACGTAGCGAGATCTTGAACCCTATGTCTACGGGGTCGGGTCGAGTCAAGGAGAACACAGAAGTTGAAATAATTACTGATGTTTATTAAAGACAAGCAAAACAGTGTATGTGACACACTCATACAAGATAACTACAGAAAATAAAGGTTGGAGTGGTATAGAGGGATTTTTAGAGGGATTGCTGGTTTGGGTGATACTTCACCTGTCCTGAAGCCCAGGAAAAATGGAGAGCGAGGCTGGGGTGTGATATAGCTCAGCACGTGGAGCTGAGGGGAGGCTCGCCAAGCAAAGCAGCAGCAAGGTGGGATGAAACTCGGGAGTGTTCCGAGGAAGGTCTCGGAATCAAGGGTTTTTATAAGGAGAATTGTGACTGCAGGCTATGCTGTACTTGGGGAAAAACAATAGACTTGGAGTTGGAGACAAAGCCTCCAAAAGGTCAGAATCTGAATTATTGAGTTATTGTAACAGTTCTCAATAGAGTAGCCAGTATGCAGACGCAGAGTACTTGGGTATTGCATAGTTTACCCATCAAGCTGCCATCGTGGGGCAGAGGCTCTTTTGTAAGTGGCGTGCATACTTAATTAGAGTACTTGGCTGGAGGTCTCCTAAAGCAGTGAGTCAGCTATTTCTGGCCTGCCTGTATTGCAGTTTGAATATTACGGCAATTAACGGCTGAGCTTGTTTACGTGCTTGTCCGGTGGCCTCGCAAGCACGTGGAAAGGAATAGAGAAGTGCAGACGAATTGTGATATCAAGGGATATCTTTTAATATCCCCAAAGCTCAGACTAGCCAGGGCAGTAACAAAACAATTTATATGGTGGAGAAGAAAACAGGAAATGTGAGTCACACTTCCTGTGTTTATGCATATTGTTCATCTCCAACCTGCTCCTTAGCTGTTTTTTGAACAGAGTTTGTGTGTGTGAGTGAGTGATAGGGAAATCTTTTATTGCAGTCTCCCCATACATCCTACTATTCAGCTGATTTCTATAAAATGGCTGACCAGCCACCCCAAATATTGCCAAGCCTTTTCCTGGCTTGTCACCATTTTCCCCACTGCCACATCCTCAGGAAAGGGAGCAGGGCAACAAAAACAGGCAGAAGCACTGGGCCTATTGCTACTATAATTGGCCACATGAAGAGGTAAATCTACTCTTTTAATCAAATGGAACTTAGGTAAATTCCATGATTATTCTACAAACTTATCATATAATTTCATAAAGAATTACACTTTTAAAATACTGGTTTTGTCACAACAATTCATTATTCATGGCATATTGCATCCGTGATGTTACCAGGGTTTTGCATAGAAATGCCATTTCATGCACATATAAGTAAGTGCAGATACATTTATCTGTCAGTTGGAAAGAGTAAAAAAAAACACATGAGTTTAACTTGTTGAGAACTCTGTCCAGGCCTGACAGTATTAGGTCATGGAAATAACTTAGTATATTCAGCACAATTGCACACCTTTTAATTTAAGTTTATATTAGACTACATTAGCATTCGTTATAAGACTAGAGCTGATTACAAATTTAAATTCCCAATACATTGTTCCAGTTCTTCTCAGAGCTAAACTACATGCTGTGTTAAATGTGAGCCTCAAATTCTTTCTTACTCCAAGTGCTTAAGCCCTGTCCACATTGACACAACAGTGCACAGGAAGGGGAGATTTACACTGTTCCCTGATTGTCACTTCCCCCCTCTAAAGTCATTCTGTACACATACACGCATACATAGAAAGAAAGAGAGAGAGAGAGAGAATGAAAGAGACTAAAAATTGGTACCCATTGGTAACAACGGAAGCTTTAAAAAAAAATGAGGGGAGAGTTAAAGAAAAAGGGGGCTCACAGGGGACTTCATCAGGATTCAGGCATTCCTGACTCTAGTCTTTTAAGAGAAGTCAGAGGAAGTCTGCTGCAGAAATCCCCAATACACTGAAGTCATCAAAGAACCCATTTCTCCTATAATTATATCACTCCCAATAACATCCAAACACCACAGAACCAAATCCTCCATCTGTCTAGTCCTCTCTGCTTTTGGACAGACAACTCCAGTTTACCAGCCTATACAAGAAGTAGTCTTCCTATAATTTTATACCAATGAATTTGGAGGGGGGTGATGAGCAATTTTTAGAGATAATTTAAAGAAGGTGTTTAGTGGATTCTAGCCCTAGCTTTACCCTCATGTTCTTGGGCAATTGATGATGACAACAATGAAATAGGGATCTAGGCAACTGCCCC
This sequence comes from Cyclura pinguis, assembly GCA_030412105.1. Lineage (NCBI taxonomy): Eukaryota > Metazoa > Chordata > Lepidosauria > Squamata > Iguanidae > Cyclura > Cyclura pinguis. The sequence continues at coordinate 240,986,677 of CM059599.1, read as the reverse complement.
CTCCCACCAGTTTTATGAATAGGCATGCATTTCATGGCAGTCATTTTATGATAGTATCTACAACAGTCTTCTAATACATGCCTACTAGCTCCATTCACGTTGCCAGGGGGAGGGGTTACAGTATCAATAATCTACCACTAAATTGTTCAGTATTACTTTTCCTTTAGCACTTACCACTTTGAAAAAAGTATAGCACTGAGGCCCTTTCCTTAGCTTACCTGCTGCTGTATCCATTGCGTGGGGATTCCAGGGTTGGTTCTCCCAGGAGGAGAGTGCAACAAAGCACTCCCCTCTGCATGGGCTGCCTGCTGGAAGGGAGGAAGTGTGATGGCTCTGCCCCTCCCTTCCACAACACAGCCAGCACTTTCCCAGACTGCACTTGGGAGGGGAAGCACAGCCATTGCACTTCCTGACCCTTTGCATGGCAGCTAAGTGTGGGAGAGTGGTGGGAGGACTGCACAATCACAGTTCATTGATGGGAAAAACCTGTCAATGATTTACTCAGCAATTGCAATGGGTGGCCATGGAATCATGACAGGATCACAACAACATCGCATCATGCAGAACTGCTGTCATGATCCCATTGTGATCCCGTTGCCATTGCAGGCTAGGAGCAGGGTGCTTAAAGGACCTTAGAGTCCATTTTAATGGCTACATTATGTGGAGTCCTAGATTTGTAGTTTGATGAGGCATTAAAGGTTTTTGGCTAAATGCCCCTTTCTAAATTACAAATCCCAGGGTACCATATAAAGGAACCATGATAGGTAAAGTGGAATCAGAGTGCTATGCTTGTGTAGTGTAAAAGAGGTTCCAGAACTCTTGGTTAAACACCGACGTAGCTGCAGAAGCATACCTTTCAACATTTCATAGATAAAAACCAGGACAAATATGGCTAAACAACATTAGAGTGTGATCAAGATGGTACAAGTTATTACTGAGGAAGAACACATAGGCTAGGAGAGACAAGATTTTGCCCAAGCTCTTCTTTCACTCCACTAACTTTTTTGTACTTTTACACTTTGGACTCAGATTCCAGCAATTCAAATAAGCAGAAGGTAAAGAGAATGTGGAAGGAGCAAGGAGAGAAATTGGGACATTTTCAAAGTAGCTGAAAAACTGAGATGGCAGGGGATTAATTAAGACTATCTCTGACAAATTGGGACAGTTGCAAGGTATGCATAAGGCTTCTCCTCTGATTGTACTTCACAGGAAGAAGAGAAAGTTAATATCAGTACATGAACAGATTGGGATTTAGCAGTAAGCAAACAGTAAGCTAAACAATGGAAGTTCTCACGTTGTATTACAAGCAAGAAAAGTAGCACATAACAGCCTGAATCTATTGTTACTCACAGCTAGAGCAGACCAATTAAATCAACAGGACATTTCTAAGGTCCTTTCTGCATGGCATGGTTGCCCCACAGTTGGGACATGATAGCAGTGCTCCACAGGTCGTGCCACTATCTTGTCTCTGTGCATCAAGCACAGTATTTGAAAAACGGAAAAAAACTGTTTTACACCTACCATCGCACAGCACTGCCACCCTTCCCAGCCATGCAAAAGGGTGGAAGTGAGCTGATGACACATCCCTCCTCAGTACAGCAATGGCAAGTGCCCGACTGTGCTGTAAAAGGGAAGAAGCGGGGCCAGCATACTCCCTTCCACAGCAGCCTGGTGAGGTGTGGAGGGGAGTGTTCCTGGTGAACTTCTTTCCTTTGCGGGGCTGCAATGAAACAAAGCAATGAACTATCATCATGCAGAAGTGGGGTAAGTGTTAATTCACAATTCAACAACTGACAATTCTCTTGTTGAGATTAAGCAATAATATTCAGGCATCCATCTGCCTGGCACTGGTACAATAGCTACCACTTGTATTAATGCTTCGACAGTGGGAGGATGCATGGGTACAACTGGAAAGATAGTTGTTAGACCTTATAGCGGTATTAGAACTTACATTGGATCTAATTATTCCAACCCTGCTTGACTTACAGGTAGGTCTCAATCTGCCATGAACTGATATTGGCTTCACACTCACCAAAGTGGGGGTAACTAGAGTTACCAAGGTTCAACTACAGCCTAGGAGTAACCCCAAAATCTCAAGGCTGAAACCTGGGGAAACCCCTTGTGATATCACTGGATGAGGGTCATTATAATGTCATTGAGTATGAAACCTTAAACCTCAACTTTAGTTACACAAAGCAAGCCATTAAATTAAAAACACTAAGTCCAATAAATATGGAAAATATATAGACACACACTTTTCAAAGTAGTGTTCTTGCCTTGAGATTTGTCCCACATGTCATCAGGAATTGATAAGAGGACCCAGACCCTGAGCGATGGGAACCCTACTTCAGACAGAGGGCCTCCTGAAAACAAGCATGTGTTTTGCCGGTGACTTTGTAACTCTCTCCTCCCTCAACCCTCTTTGCTTCCTTGTCACAGTGCTGGACAGTATGTGGAACTGGAACAGAGGTTCTGGCAGCAATTTTGGTCAACTGACTTAGTGCCACTAACAGAATGTTACTGGGAGTGACAAAGACTGGATAGCATTGCAGAAGTGGACTCTTTGAGATGTGTTGAGGGTTCATCAGAAAAGTAGGGCTTGTTCCCTTTTTCAGCTGAGTCCTGACAGCTTTCATTCCCATATTCAGGAAAAATCCAGGCCAGTATGAGAGTATCCCACATGAACCATCCACTGTTTCTAGTTTCTGACTAGTGACAGAGAGCCAGTATCTGAATCACCTTGCTTGAGTACTATGACATCTAACATCCCAAAGGGCAGAATAGGAGATGTGGCAAGGTCAAGATTTCTTCTTTTTAAAAAAAAGAAAGAAAGAAAGAAAGAAAATTCTGGATTGGTTTTGATTGGTGTAAGTAAGTAATCACACCTGAACTAGTCTGGCCCTACTCTATTTTGCTTGTGCTCTTTGTCTCTTCTCACCTTTCCCAGGAGCTGGATAATAAACTATATGTACCTACACATACCATGTTAAACTACATGAACCTAAACCCTAAGCACCATTCTAAGTACCAAATTTAGGGGACTATAACTCCCAACATTTGTAGCCAGCAAGTCTAGTGCTAGGGATTTATTTATTTCATTTATGTCCCACTTTTCGCCCATATGAGACCCATGACAGCTTCCAGTTTAGGAGAAAGCAAAATGTAACTAAAATGATATATAATACAAATTAAAAACAACTACAACCAGTTACAAAAAAAAAAAATCTGGAGTCCAGTTTTACTACTCTAGACATAAAACTAACTTATCTGTTTCCAGTTGGACAGGGTGCCATCTCCAATATTAAACAACCATTTTACATTTAAATGGCGACTGTATTCATACATTGCATCAAATCTTGGTTTAGTGTTAGATGATTTAGTGTGTCCCAAAATGAAAAGCTCAGGCTCTCTCCCTTCTCTTTACCACCCATCCTGTGTGGCTGGAAGGATGGCAAACAGGGAACCTTTCACACTACACAATGAAAGCACTATGATTTCACTTCAAATGCCACGATTCCATCCTTTGCAGTCCTGGGGTTTTCAGTTTAGTGAAGCATATTTAGAATTCTCAACCGAAGAGCTCTGCTAGCACCTCTGACCAAACTACAAGGATATTCCATAGAATATTGCCAGACCTTTAAATTAGAATCATAATGTTGTCACTGTATGGTGTAAAGGTCTATGACTAAATTTTTCTGCTCTTTTTGCATGAAGACTAAGAGTAAGTCCACTACTTACTGGACTTTTCAGCTCCACGGTCTGGTCCACGCCGCTCCGGAGCAGTGCGTGCTCATCGATACGCACTGCTCCAGTATCCCAAATGGCAGCTTCCGGTTGGTCGAGGGTCTCGACCAACCGCTGAAGCTCGCCAGCCTAAAGCCTACCCCCAGCAGATCGCAGGCTCACATTGGGGTGAGCTTGCGAATCTGCATAAGGGAGTAGGCTCGCAGTGGCGTGCTGCGTGCTTTTGAAAGACCTGTTTTTAGCAGTCTTTCAAAAGCACACTGGACGACCACTTGGGGCCGTTTCGGAGCGGGCTGAAGTGCAGATCTACGTTAAGTAGATCCGACCCAGTCCACTCCCAGGTGCAGACCTCCTCCTTAAAAACCCCGTGCGGAAATGGCCTAAGACTTAAGTCAATTTCTTGTTCAGTAGACTTGTAGTTGGCTTATTCAGTAACTGACCTGAGCTTGTGTTAAATCAGGAGCCCTGTCACACAGGAGGAAAGAAGTGCTTTGCTAAGACTAGCAGAAGACCATCTATATAGTGTTAGATCCTAGCTTAGCATCATGCAGAAACTGGATCATTTTAGCTATCTTGATATGAATTAATGGGGTGACTTGAACAAAAATGGGAAAAGCTAACTCCTTTATCTTAAGATCAAATTGATTCAGCAAGTTTGGAGTTATTGGGAAATGAGTGGAGTAGAAGAGTTTTTAATACCTTCTTAAGCCTACATTCCTGTAGTATTTTTTAAAAGACTATAAAACACATTAGCATGTAGAATACATCAAAATGACAAATGCACATTACATTTTAAAACTTGAAACAAAGGCAGATCAAAATGAACAAGAAACTAAGGTCAAAAGCCAATATAATCCAAATATGAAAGTAGAACAAAAGCACTTCTCCCTTTTATGTTTTCAGCTTGATTTTTTTTTTTTGACAATTTTTTTAAAAGCTCTGACAAAGGAGCACAATCTGAAAAAAAAATCTGGAAAATAACTGACAAGTATAACCTTGGGATATTAAAAATGATTTGAAACCAATTAGCATATCACCTAGACTTGAAAGAATGCTTATTCTCATTCTCTGGTAGAACATGATCACAATTATGAATTGGTGAGATATATTTTGTTTTCCAGATTTTAGAAATTCAAAACTGTATAGGGAATAAGTACAGATCAAGCAACCTGACTCATTGGTTTGTATGCCAGACTCTCTTGTTGGCTTCTGTGCCAGTATGGTCGATACATCTCCATGTATTTGCAGAAATCCATCTGCCAAAGTATGATATTAGAGCCCGGTACATTGTGGCGATCTGGATTTCATCCTGATACTATCAGCAGCAATACACCAGAATGCCATCCATTTGACTTTAAAATATTGAACTGGCGGTGTATGCTTGCAAACACAGTTTAGCTAACATATACCATGTATTGCAGTAGAAGTTCCTTGGTAGAGAAATCAGTGGGGACTGTAGTTTGCGTATTTCAAAGGAATGTGAATTTTGTTCTGGATGATTATTAGTTCATTTATTTATTTATTACAAAATTTGAACTGTGTCTTTCCACTAAAATTTGTATCTTGCTCAAGAAGGCTATTTCAATATAGTAAGGGGGGGGAATAAAATCATACACATATGAAGACAAAGAAGGTAAATTATCAATAAAATCATTGATGACAACCTGCTGGAACCAACAGCAGCTTATTTAGAAATCCATTTATGGGTCAAATGCCTACCTTAATAAAAATGCCTTTGCCTGCCAGCAGAAAGAAGGTCAGCAGAGACGGTGCTAACTGGGGCTCCCATGGCAAATTGTGCAGTGCCTGGGAGCAGCATATAAGGTCTTTTCTCAAATTTTACCAAATGTGCTTCTTTTGTGGGTTTAGGATCCTGGGTAGCCTCTTACCAATGGTCGTAGAGACTTTCCAAAAACAACTATATACACTATACATTTTCTTTTTGTTATAGAAAGAAGACTTGTACAGCCATCAGTAATATTCCTTGAAACATGATAAAAGCACATGTGGAAAAATATGTACAAAGAAACTATTGGTTAAATGTAAATATATTTTCTTTTTTACTTCATTACCACGTTCTATTATTATTCATATTCTGGTTGGCTATAAACCAGTTTCTATAATTAGCACCCAAACAACTTATGGAGAAAAAATCACATTCATGCTACAGAAGTATTTATTTAGTACTTAATGTTTATCCTGCGCTGCAGTAACTTTACCTGAAAGTTAACAAATCATGAGTATCAGTAGCAGTGTTGACATTACTCAGAGAAGAGAGTTGCTATAACAACCAAAACTGCAAAAAAGTAGCTCCAGTCTTTACGTGAGGTAACATAAAACCCAATTTGGGATTAATTATTGTGCTTCAAACTTTCAGGTCAATTGGTGTTATTACAAAAAGCTGAAGAATAATATCTGTGGATGAAGTATAATGCTGAAATTTTGAAAGATAGGAAATAGCATTATAGATGAGGAGCTGGACTATTATTTCAGGCCAGCCCACAAAACATAGGGTATATCGATTGCTTGGATCCTCATGCTACTGGATTATAGGTATTGTGCACTACTGTCTGTTGTGAAGGATTTTAGATCTTCATTTTTATGCTAGGAATGGAAATAATTTGCAAAAATATTTGAAAAATTGTCAAAAAATGTGTTTCTCAAATGTCAGGAAACTCCAAGGAGATATATCTTAGAAAGACAAGAGTCATTGAAATTCAGGACTTTGTGGCTGTAATGCAACATCCCCTCAACATAAATATCCACACATAACAATACGCTGCACCGGCACTACAGAATCCCCATGCAGAATAGCAACATTGCACAACACATATCAATGACTGGATGCTATTGTGCAATTTTCTATTTGCAATCACAGTACACATCCACCATGTGCAACCCTGTTGTACATACAACTCCACTTCTGCTGCTGTCAGGAGAAAATACATCTATTTTGTTATGGCAAATAATTTGTTCCTCATGCATGGCAAGACTTACACATATGTATGTCATTAACAGATTGCCAGGCAATCTATGGAAAAAAAATGCATACGAGATTTTGTTTGTTTGCACTGGAGGGGAAAATGGCATATAAAGGGGAAGGGGAAGGGGAAGGTTCCTTCTTCAGAAAACAGTGTTTCTTGCATGGAAAAGGTTTCCTGGACAGGAAAATTGTATTTTCCGTGTAGAAATGTTATTTTCTGTGCAAAAAGCTACCTTCATGGCTTTTTTAAATTTTATTTTATGTCCCATAGAATAAGTCCTGAATTGCGAATAACCTTCAAAAAGTGTGCAGTTTTTAATACTTTTTCCACAGCAAGGAGAAAAATGACAAATTTATTTGTTCTTGCCTGCAAGAAGAAAATTTACAAAGATTTACATCCCTACCCTATACACATCCCAATGGAATACTATAATAATTATTCTAACCCCATAGATGAAATAAAAATTATATTGATTGAAATGAGCATGTCCAGCACTTCAACCTTGCTATCCACTAGAACAGGGAAACATGGGGGAACAATTGGGTCAGAATAGAAACTTTCCAGGAAGCAGAAGGATGCCAGAGTAACATCCTACAACACAGATTCCTACCAATCTGCAAGGCAAAGTCTCGCTTTCCTTTGCAGAAGTAAAAGAATAGTATGGAGTAGAATTACACCAACAATGTACCACAGCTTTTGGCTAAACTTTGACCATGTTTATATTCCTAGTTCAGGATGTCTTATACCTCCTCTTTCTGTAATTACTATAATCACCCCACCCTTCTCTGTAATCAACTTTATCATTAACCTTTCCTATAATCCATTTATTGGAATTATTATTGTCATTCAGATTTAACAGATCCTTATAAAATGCTTGGCTGCTATCCTGTGACAAAGCAACAGCAACAAGTTTAAAACAAAACAAAGCAAAAATATTTAAAAGGAGAAGGGGATCCCATTGCAGTTCCCTCCCTTTGGAACTCAATCATTGCCCAGTGCTGTCACAGACCCATCTGGCAGGTACTTTTCATTTGTATATCTCTGTGTGGTATATAGAAAAGGAGGGGAAAAAAGCAGAACATTACAAGTGAAGTTGAGAGAGATTTGTCAATTAACTTAGTGATGACAGGTTGATGGAATGAGAGTGTAAACTACACTGCTTAACTTTGTGTACAGGAACAGGTACATTGCGAAGTTGTCTCAAAATTGAAATATTGATGATTTACAGGGACAGTAGAAGATTGAGTTCTAATGTTAAATTTGGAAGAAAAATGCATCTATATAATGCAGATAAAATACTCACCTTTGGGTTCTCAGCATCAGAAAGCTATAGAGATGAAGCATATATTTGTGGTTTTCTACCACTAAAGCAAGCGGTAAATGATATAATTAATATAATGTAGTATAATATATAAATCACTTATTGTTGTGGGATAAGGACCTTGAAGAAGATGGCTAAACTATTGTTGCAGGTTTTGTGCTGTCCACAACTTTGTTTTTCAGCAGAAGGAAACGGACAGAGGCCTTTTCCGCACTTTGTTTTATAACGGTGCAGAGCGTCCTCCAGGGAGGACGTTTGCACTTGGGAGCACACTGGGTCCGGATAACTTTGTGTAGTTCCGGACTTCAGCCCACTCCGGAACGACCCAAAGTGGTTGTTCTCCGTGCTTTTGAAAGACCACTTAAAACAGGTCTTTCAAAAGCACGGAGCGCACCACTCCGTGGCCGCGCTCCGGTGCAGATTTGCAGGCTCACACCAGTGCGAACCTGCAGATCTTCCAGGGGTGGGCTTTAGGTTGGCGAGCTTCACTGGTTGGTGGAGAGCCTCCACCAACTGGAAGCCGCCATTTTCATCCCCGGAGCAGAGCGGAGCGCAACCACACACTGCTCTGGAAGAGCCTGGACCCCCTGATGGAGCACTCCGGTCCGGTGAGTACTGGCACGGGGCAATTTCTTTGCCAAGTGCGAAAAAGGCCAGAGAACAACAGCTGAGAGGCTGCGCCTGCTTCCTCCAGCATTTGCTACCTGAGACAGTTGCCTCACCCTGCCTAATACAAACGCTATCTCTGTATTGTGGGATAAATGTGAACAGTCATTTTGGCATAGCTTAGAGCAACTAACCATATGCTGGGCTAGCCAAGTCTAAGCTTTGAGGGGCAAACAAGAGAGAAAAGGCAAAACACAGTGTGAAACAGTAATGCACATTAGCTATCCAGTATTTCAAATGGAGCACTGACAAGCAATAGGCCATAACGGTGAGAAATATTGGTGCACAATGGCCAGCAAGTTCTGTTCGCTAAATGGAAAATTGATAAATAACAGAACTGAATAATGCATAATATACAGCCAGGTTATATCTGTTACTTGAAGGAGAAATTGCAAAACAAAAGCAAAACAACATGTGGAACAGCCATTGGTGCTTTCAATTGGAAATGAAGAAAGAGAACAGATATCAGAGATCTCTAAACCATGTCTATATGTGAAATGCTAGATGTTAACATCTGCGAAAAGCAGAAATATGTGTGAGAAACTATGTGAAGTGTCCATGAAGTCCCAGAAGAAAACAGCAGAATTAAGAAGAAATACAAGTCTCCCTTTTGTTTGCACACACGTAGTTCAAAGATGTACTTTGAGCCTCAGATGTCCTCCACTGCTCACGAATTAAGATGCATATCTTGTAATGTGGAGAGTAGCAGACTTAGGTTTGTGGGAATATTTATTATGTATTTTTGCCAGAAACCCAGGGTTCATCAACAGAAACAAAACACAAAATGGTGTTTTAAGTTGCCTTAGATAGGCATGTCTCATGCGTAAACAAACTGTGAATACACAAATACACTGACATATGAGTTATTACAGATCAGGAATTCTAAAGACTAAATAAGATTCCAACTAAAGTAAAATCACTGAATCAATGGGATTCATTCTCTCTCTCTCTCTCTCTCTCTCTCCATCCATCCATCCATCCATCCATCCATCCATCCATCCATCCACCCATCCACCCATCTCTCCATTTATCTATTTTATTGCATTTATAGTCCACTTTACTCCCAAATGGGATCCAAGGTCTCTTTTACTATGTGTTGAGTTACCTTCAGGAATTGATTCAATGGGTCTACACTGATAGGAACTAGAATTTTAAATTTATGCCAAACAATCTCATTGTGATTTAAAAATTCTATTAATCTAGTCAACCAGAGGTATACTAGTAGATCCCTACCTCTCTTCTGCTCATAGCTGTTCTATTGAATCTGAACACAGTAACCAAAATGACGCCGGAGGGCTGAATAAGTGGGAATTAACAAAGTACACACTGGTCAAATAGCCATGCTAGGTGTGTATGTGTGTGTGACGTGCTGTTTGCAAGAGTGGCTATCCAATCAGCAACTGTGAACCTAAATGGTGCTGTTATACTTCCCTGGATTTCCTACTGTCCACCAAAACTATGTATGTTGAACTATCCTATCTTTTTTGACTGTCTTACCCAGGGAACGAGTTTATTGGCCATTGCAAGATGTCATTGTGGATTACCAGCCATTCTTTCCTAGAGGCCCTTAAAATTTAGATGATTTCAGAAATAGGACTTTAACCTAGCTGAAAATGCAAGTCTTTCTCTGAGTTTACAGCCTTTCAATATGTTAATTATACCAAGCATTTTCCAACTTGGCACAGTTTTTGAAAGTTCTAGTAATTTTTAAACGTTTCTTCATTTTACAGAATCTAGCATGGTAGAAGTAGATGTTACCTAAAACATTTCTCTTGTGCGTGGAAAATATGTAACTGTGAACAGAATCAGATGCCACTGACTTTGATATATTGCTTGCAAATTTCTGAAATAATGTGTGAGGGGGGCAGTGGGATGAAAATTAAGTATAGGCATTGTTGACTGCTTAAATATTGTTTTCCAGAAGCATCTGGTGATTGTGAGAAAAAGGAAGCTAGCCTAGATAAGCCTTTGCTCTGATCTTACAAGGACAGGGAAAAAGAATAAATGCTAGAACCTTGATGACAGAAATGTGATGCCAGTTTGACAATGGTTTCTGACTGATTGGTTACTTGGCACCTGGCAGTAACAATCAACATTTCACAGTTTCCAGCAATCTGCCAGTTCAGCCATCCAAAAGGATGTTGCTGGAGACAGCCCCATTCTGTTCACTCTCCCATCTGCTCTGTATTTTCCTAGATGTGATATAAAAAATAGAGTCCCAGAAAACCAAGAACATAGAGCAAGAGAAAAGCAGTTGAAATGCACCAGGGGAGATGGGTGGCTCAAGTAGCAGAATCATAGAAGCACAGCGGTGGAAGGACCTATTGTCAATCAGGTCCAAACCCCTGTTCAGTATAAGATCTCCATCTGGAGCATCTCTAGCAGGCAGCTGTCCAGCCTCTTTTTGAAGATATCCAGAGAAGGAGACCACACCACATCTCTATTTTTTATTTATTTATTTATTCTATTTATAGGCCACCTTTCTCACAAGATCGGGACCCAAGGTGGCTTCCATCAATAAATATCTGTTAAAAACACAATTGATAAAATTAAACAGATTAAAACACTTAAAACCACTAAAAACATTTAAAACAGCTAAAAAAAATTAAAAGGATTTATAACTTGAAAACAATGCTAATTAATAAGCTATCCAACCAAAGGAAAAGCATGTTTGAAGAGAAAGGTTTTGGCTGTTGGCGAAATGAGAGCAGGGAAGGGGCATGCCTAACCTTCTGTGGAAGAGAGTTCCACAGGGTAGGAGCAGCCACTGAGAAGACTCTTTCCCATGTCCTCACCAGGCTAGCCTGGGATGCTGGTGAGACAGAGAGAAAGCCTTCCCCAGCAGATCTTAAAGTTCTAGCTGGCTTCTACAAGGAGATGCGGTCTTTCAAATACCCTGGACCCAAGCCATTTAGGGCTTTATAGGTCATAACCAACACCTTGAATTGTGCCCGGAAATGAACAGGTAGCCAGTGGATTTGTTTTAACAGGGGAGTTATGTGCTCCCTGGAACGGGCCCCAGGCAGCATTCTCGCTGCTGCATTTTGAACCTGCTGAAGTTTCCAAACAGTTTCCAAAGGCAGCCCCACGTAGAGTGCAGGAATCGGACCCATGGCCAAACCGCTGTCACTGACAAGAAGCTCCTTTTAATGTTCAATTAGAATTTATCCTCTTGTAATATAAAAGCATTACACCTCGTTCTACTGTCTGAGCCAGTAGAAGACAAGCCTGCACACTCCTCTTTGTGTCAGCCCTTGAGATATTTAAAGGACATGATCATATCCCATCTCAGTCTTTTCTTCACCAGGCTGAACATAACCAACTCCTTCAACCTCTCTTCATATGTTTTGTTTCCCATACCTCTTATCACTCCCATTGCCCTTCCCTGAACACAATGCAACTTCTCTGTACCCTTCTTAAAATGAAGCACCCGGTACTGCATGCAGTACTCCAGATAAGCCTCACCAGCACAGAATATAGTGGGACTATTATTTCCCTTAATTTGGAAATCATGCCTCTGTTAATGCAGGCTAGGATAGTATTTGCCTTCTTTGCTGCAGCATTATACTGTTGGTTTATGTTCAATTTGTGATCGATAATAATCCCAGTCCTTTTCACATGCAATACTGCGAATCCAAATATCTCCCATTCTACACTTGTGCATTTTTTTTTTTTGTGGCCTAAATGTAGAATCTTGCATTTGTTTCTAATGAATTTCATTTTATTAATATCAGCCCAGAGTTACAGCTTATCAAGGTCCTTTTGAATTCTGTTCCGATCTTACACTATGTTAGTTACCCCTCCCAGTTTTGTATAATCCACAAATTTGATAAGAATCTCCTCCACCTCCTCATCTAAACAACTGACAAAAATATTAAAGAGCATCAGCCCCAGGACAGAACCCAGTGGCACTCCACAAGACCTCTTTCCAGTTGAAGCACTGCCCCTGATGACAATTCTCTAAGCACAGTTTTCCAACCAGTTATGGATGCATTTACTGATGTACCCATCTGTGCCATATTTACTCTGTGCTAATCAAAATATTATGGGGACCTTATCAACTGTTTTGCTGAAATCCAAATAGATGACATCTATAGCATTCACCTCACCTACTAAACTAGTGACCCAATTAAAAAAAAAAAGATATAAAGCTCTGTGAAAGTGGGAAAACTACAAATATTCATAGGCTTCCCAAACTACATATAACAAACACACAAAATTATAAGACATTTGAATCTGCATTGAGGAACACGGCAGCTGCCCAGATTTGCCTTCAAAGCAGCGGAGTTGCTTCACAAGGCAGAAGCCGGTGGCTGGCAGGGCTCGCTGCCACCTCTGCTGCTGCCCTAAGTCATTTTTTAGTAGAGACTTAAAATCCTCATCTCATGTTTGCAGTCTCTCACAGTCTCTCTCACTCATAAAACTTGAGAAGAAACTGCAAATATAAATACAAAGTGAGATTTATAGGTCCCTATTAAAAATGGTGTAGAGCAGCAGTGGAGGTTGAAGCAAATAATTCACAAATAATCAGATATATGAATGTTAAACCCACAGATGTGAAGGTCCAGCTCTATTTCCAAATAGACTCCTATGCAATCTGTTCTAATATTTTTCCTGGTTTGGAGGTTATATGGATTGGCCTGTTAATTTCCTGGAATGTTTGCTCATCTCCAGTCCTCTGGAACTTTACCTGTTCTTCAGGAATTTCTCAAAAACATTAGGAAGTGGTTCTTCAAGTATATCAGCAAGTTCCTTCAATACTCTGGTATGCAGTTCATCTGGCCCTGCAGATTTAAACTCATTTAGGTTACCGAGGTGATTCCGCACCTTACCTGATCTCGTTGTCCTCCCATCCTGGCAAGGCCTTTGCTGGGAAAGGAGTGTGACAGGAACACAACCCTCCATCCCCAACCGACTGGCTGTGGAAGGGAGCGTAAGTGACACGCCTCTGCCTTCTGCAACACAGCTGGGCTCCTTCCCATGCTGTGTGAGCATCATGCAATTGCAGGTACTTAATGGATTTATTCCATTAAGTGAATATCCCACGATCACAATGGGTGGGGGTGAGATGGCAGTGGGATCATAACCACATCGTGCAAAAGCACAACTCATGGACAGCTGCCATCCCGTCCCCCTAGCGGGACTGCAACACCGTGCAGAAATGGCATAACTCCTTATCAATCTTGATTTGCAACCCAGGGCATTTCCGCACTACACTGCTATAGTGCTATTATTCCACTTTCAACATCCTACAGAATGCTAGAATTTGCAGTTTAGAGAGGGGCATTAGTAAACTCAGTAAAGTACAAACCCCAGAATTCCACAGGATGTTGAAAGTGGAATAATAGCACTATAACAGTGTAGTGCAGAAATGGCCCTAGACTTCTTGCCAAGGTCTCTTTTGATGCATAGAAGTACACAATCCACTTTTGGGGGTTAAAACTGAAGTAAAATACGTGTTCAACAGTTTTGCCTTTTTCTCATGATCTGTTAATATTTTACCATCTCTGCTAAGCAGTCACCCTACCATTTACTTTGTCATTCTCTTGCTTCAAACATATTTGAAAAATCCCTTTTTGTTGTTCCTTGCTTACCTAGCCAGCTCATTTTGAGCTTTAGGTTCTCTTATGCTATTCTTGCAAACTTGGGCTACACATCGGCATTCTTCTTGGTGATTTATCTTTCTTTCCATTTTTTTTTTTCCTTTTCAGAACCTCCTTTTACTTTTCATTTCCTCCTTTACTATGTAGCCACATTGACTTTTTCAGATGTTTCCCATCTTTCTTTTCTATGGAGTTGTTGGTGATTGTGGTTTTAGCAGTTCCTTCTTCATGAATTCCAACCCATACTGGGTGCCTTTTTCCTTTAGCATCTCTACAAATGGGATTCAACCTGATAGTTCCCTGGTCTTGATAAATCCAATTTTTCTGAAATCCAGGGTTCGTATTTGACTATAGTCTCCTTCTGTCTGTACTCTCAGTCATGAATTCTAGCATTACATGATCACTTCTCCTAAAGTACAACTGCTTTGATTCCAGTGACCAACTCCTCCTTATTGGTAGGATCAGATCCAAAATTGCTGACCCCCTTTTTCCTTCTTCCATCTTTTGAAAGAAGAAATTATCTGCAAGACACACCAAAAACTTGGTGGAGAGCCTATGCTTAGCAGAACTCGTCTTCCAGCAGATGTTACGATAATTGAAGCCTCCCCCACAAAAAAACCCCCTACCAATTCTTGTTTCTTGGAGATTTCAGAGATTTGTTTCAGAAAAGCATCATCTATTACCTTGTCTTGGGCTGGTGGCCTGTAGTAAACTAGTACCACAATGTTTTTATTTCTTTCTCCATTTACCTAAATGCTATCCACTGGTCCTGTTTGACCATTTTGATTGATTTCCGTACAAGTGAATTTGTCTTTGACTTATAATGCTACCCCCTTCTTTTAATCCCCATTATTCTTTTTTAAACAGATTACATCCTTCACTTGTTATATTCCAATTATAGGAGTCATTCCATTAAGTCTCTGTTATATCTATAACATCACATTTACCATCCTGCAATAGGACTGTAAGATCCCCTTGCTTGTTTCCCAAACTCTGCGTAGTGGTGTATAAACATCTAAAATGTTGTTTGTTCTCATCTTTTATTCTACTCTGAGTTTTACTGTGACTCCTTCACCTACTCTCTCCCTCACCTACTCCTCTAGAATTCACATCCTTGTGTTCAGAGCTTGCTTTTGGACAGATGTTTAAGCAATCATCTCTACCACCACCCCAAAAAAGGATTTAGTTTAAAGCCCTCTCAATCAGATTTACCATGCTTTTCCCAAAGACATTCTTTGTGAGGTGTAGTCCATCTGTATCCAATAGTCCTTCATCTAAGAAATGAAGACAATGATTCCAGAAGCCAAACCTCTTCCGTTGAAACCATCTATATATAGCCAGTCATTTATTTGCAGTGTCTTCCTGTCCCTGTGTGATCCTCTTATCTTTCACTGGTAGAATTGGCAAGAATACCTGTGTCTCTAAATTCTTCACTTTCCTGCCCAAGGCTTCATAGTCCAAGGCCATCTGCTCAAAGGTGTTATTTGCAGAGTTGTTGCTGCCCACATGAATGGGGGCGGGGACAGATACTGTCCAGTGTTCTTAATGAGCTTCAGCAACTCATTGGTGACATCCTGGATAAGTGTGCCAGGAGAACAGCATACTTCCTGATTCATCTTGCCCAGCTGGCACACAGTTCCTTCTATACCTTTGAGCAATGAACTCCCAACCACCATCATCTTTCTTCAATTCTTGCCTCTCTTCATCATTATCCTCAGGAAGATGTAGGAAGTAATTTTTTTGTGGGGGCAGTTACAAATCCTTTGTCTACGATATGTTCATGATGGTGACTGTCCTCCAGGGTGCTACCTCAGTGTTACATACCTCTTAATTTTCATTGGCAATGTCTTCCTTTTGATTCTGTGGGATCAATTCTCCCTGTATTCAATCCAGAGACAGCATGTTCTCTCCATGTTCTCTGATACACTGAAGAGACTCAACATGTAGCTACAATGCACTGACCTTCTCTTTCAAGAGAGCCACTAGTTCTCACTAGCTACAAGTGTAGTGACTGAGGTTGTTCTGGGAAAAAGAGAAACGTTACACGCACACACTACAACAGAAAAGGAAAGGAACTTCTCCATCCACCCCAGCAACTTGTTCCCACCTCTTTAAGACTGTGAAAACTCCTACTGATACAACTTCATGTACTCAAAGACAGCACATGGCCAAAAACAAACAAAAGCCCCCACATAAGCCTTTTAAAAAGTCAAAGAGTCAAGGATGACTCCCCACCCCCCATAAAACAAAATAAAACATAACAAAAAAACAGCAGCCATCTTCTAGTCTTTACAGAGAGACTGAGCTCCAAGGTCTGAGGAAGCAGTTATGTAGAACTAGTGGCTGCTAGCTCCACCTCCAGAAAGTCAGTGACTCAACAGAAGTCTTGTCCTCTTAGACCATGTGTTCAAAAGAACATATAGGGGAAAAAAAGCCCTCACACAAGCTTTCAAAAAAAAAAAGTCGAAGAGTGAAATATGATTCCCAAAACACAGCTCATATCCTGCTTCTTCCTCAAAGATTGACCTCCAAAGACTAAGGAAGAAGTTGTATGTACCTACTCCAGGGTAGTTAAAGGAACTATCCAAAGGACTGAATCCCAAAAGAGGTTGACTGTTTTTCATAGAATTATAGAACCATAGAAATGTAGAATTGGAAGAGACCACAGGGGCCATCCTGTCCACCCCCCTGCATGCAGGAACACTCTCAAAGCACTCCTGATAGATGGCCATCCAGCTTCTGCTTAAAAACCTCCAAAGGAGACTCCACTACACTCCGAGGCAGCATATTCCACTGCCAGACAGCCCTGACTGTCAGGAAGTTCTTCCTGAGGTTCAGGTGGAATCTCCTTTCCTGCAGCTTGAATCCATTGCTTCTTGTCCTGGTCTCTGGAGCAGCAGAAAACAAGCCCACTCCCTCCTCTACATGGCATCCCTTCATATAGTTAAACATGGCTATCATGTCCCCTCTTAACCTACTCTCCTGCAGACTAAGCATACCCAGCTCTCTAAGTCTATCCTCACAGGGCATGGCTTCCAGGCTTCTCACCATTTTGGTCACCCTCCTCTGGACTTGCTCCAGCTTGACCATGTCCTTCTTGAATTGTGCCCAGAACTGGACACAGTATTCAAGATGAGGTCTAACCAAAGCAGAGTAGAGTGGTACCAGTACCTCCCTCGATCTAGACACCACACTCCTATTGATGCAACCGAGAATTGCATTGGCTTTCTTGGCTGCCGCATCACACTGCTGACTCATGTTCAGCTTGTGGTCTATTAAGACTCCTAGATCCCTTTCACACATACTGCTATCCAGCCACGTGTCCCCCATCCTATGTTACTGTATTCCATTTTTTCTACCTAAGTGTAGGGCCTTACATTTCTCTCTGTGGAATTTCATTTTGTTAGCCTTGGCCCAGCTCTCCAATCTGACCAGGTCATTTTGAATTTTGATCCTGTCTTCTGGCGTATTAGCAACCCCTCCCAATTTGGTTTCATCTGCAAATTTGATCAGCATGCCCTCTATTCCTTCATCCAAGTTGTTGATGAAGATATTGAACAGCACTGGGCCCAGGACAGAACCATGTGGCACCCCGCTAGTCACTTCTCTCCAGGATGAAAAGCAGCCATTCATGATCACCCTTTGGGTTCGGTCGGTCAACCAATTACAAATCCACCTGACAGTAGCCCTGTCCAGCCCGCATTTTACTAGCTTCTTTGCAAGAATGTTATGGGGAACTTTGTCAAAGACCTTACTGAAATCGAGAAATGCTACATCCACAGCATTCCCTTCATCTATCAAGCTAGTAACTCTATCATAAAAAGAGATAAGATTAGTCTGGCATGACTTCTTTTTGAGAAATCCATGTTGACTTCTCGTGATTACCGCATAGTTCCTTTAAAAGTCTGTGCTAAACCTGGTGGGGATTCACCACCCACTCATCCCCTTGAACATAGGGAGCTGCTTTATACCAGGTCATACCATTGGTGTATTTAGCTCTGTGTTAGAATACATATCAAAGGTTTCAGAAAATCGTTGAAAAACATTTTTCTTAGGTATTGAAAAACCCTGACAAGAGGAATCCTGGACTGATGAGAATCTTCACAATTCAGGACTTATTGTGCACAAAATTCACACATGGTTGTTTTGCAAAGAAAACAGCACTTTTGCACAGAAAAAAAATATTTCTACATAGAAATGTAAATTCTTCACAGAAAAAAGTTGCTTCATGTGCAAAAAATGTTACAGTCAGAGCAATATTTGCACATGGTTTATTTGCACTGAAAACAGCAACTTTTTTGCACAGGAAATGCTGCTTACTGTGCAGCAAATGCTGTTTATCAAGCAAAACAAACATGTGCAAATATGACACAGTATAAACCCCAAACTGCAAATAGGCTTCAAAAACTGTAATTTTTAAGGTCTTCTTGCTAAAATTACTTGTTGCTTCCTTTGAGAAGACAATTAATTGTGAATTACAACCCTGTTTCAGAAAAGTTTTTTTGTTTGTTTGTTTTTTGTTTTGTTTTGGTAGTGTTATTTAGCAATGCTGGAAATTGTATGCAAGGTCTGAAATCTACCACTGAGCTGACTTTGAACTGGGAAACAGTTATAGTTAGATGTGGGGGCACCAGTGAGGAGGTGGGAATGGAGGGAAATCCATATCTTGACATCAGTGATGAGCCTGTTCCATTAAAACACCTTAGAGAAGAGAGGAGAATATATGGCAATGTAAGAAACACTCTTTTCCGTCTCTCAGTGTCAGTGCAATAACACATTTCAGTATTACCAGTCATACTCATAACTTTCTGTCCTCTTAAGTTCTCTGAGAGGCACTTTTGTGGAGATTGATTCAAATATCTGCCACTTTGAGTTCCAGAAGACTTCACTGTAAGTGTAGATAGCACTGCAACTTGACTAATCCATTGATGTCATCTGAAGGTAGGTGATACAACCATGTACCCTCTATATTGAAAGACAAAATTGGTCCTCTCCTTGCTCTCCTTCTCCCCTTCCGTCATTAGGTAAAGACCTTTTTATCTGAACAGACGTTTGATGATTAAGGGGGGGGGGGGAATGACGCACTCTAATTCTTATTGTCATGTTTTCAAATAATAGTACAGAGATGCTCTCATATGGTAGTTTAACTATTTTTAACTTGTTTATAATTAAAGTTTAATTCATATACGTTGCTTTAATTCATGTTGTGGGCTGCCTTGGGTGCCATTTGAGAGAAAGGTGGGAAACAAATTATGGTGAGATTCCTGTTGGGAAGATACAGATGCACAGTCACTGGAGTTACAGTGCTGCTCAGTGAATCCTGTCCTTATCCTCCCAGTCCCACTAACTGGGCAGCAGCTAATGCAACTGACAGAGATCTGTCCCCTTGTTGATTGGGAAGGTGCTGACGTTCCCACTGCCTGAACAATCTCCAGTGCAACAGACAGAAGCAAGTTCCTGTCACAATTCCCTCTCAGGCTGGGATTGCTTGCATGATTGGAACCATCAACCACTTCCCAAATGACAGGGGAACTGACCCCTGTCGATTGCAATGGTTGCTGCCCAATAAGTGGGCATTGGGGGACTTTCAGAGTCTCTGGCCATTTCTGCAAGATGACGGTCTTCCGTGTTGTCTCACTGCAGTCCTGGGTTCAGAAGCGCATCAGCAATGCTCCCCTCTTCACCTGCTTGGTCCATGCAGAAGAGAATGCAGTGGAGCCATGTCTTCCTTCCGGAGCAGAGCCGGGCTTTTTCCATTGCTGCACTACGTAAGGAAGCATCGCCAATGTGCTTCCATAGTTTCTGAATGGCCAGAAGTGACGGGAGTGCCACATGAACACAGATGTGATTTTTGAGAAAAATGCACAAGCACAATGCTCAATGACAGGATGACAGTGGGACAGTGACGACGTCATGTGGAAGCATGACCTGCTGACCGCTGCCATCCTGTGGCAGAAATGAGACAGCAATGTCATGCGGAAAGGGCCTCTGTGTTTCCCCTAGACTAAGGGCTCATGTGGATCATGACTACAAACCATTCATAAGAATGTAATTCTAGCTTACATATCTGTAACTGCCCAACAGGATTCCTGCCTAAATAAACACACAAACAAACTACCTTGCTGAAGCTAAGTGGTTCAGTGCTTAAACTGCCAGGGAATTCCATGTCCACTATATTGACTTTCATAGTGACAGAATGGTAGGATATAAAGGTACTAAATATATATATGAATGCATTCTCACTGCCAGATTTAAGGGCAAGCCAGCCAGGCGACAATCTGGGGCATTAAATTATGTACATCTGCCTGTTATGGTCTGTGGTCTACTCATCCAGAAATCTCTAAATTATGACCTGGATTGATAGACTAAATTTATATCTACAAGCCAGCAACAACATAGAAAAAGTGCTTCTGAACACCAATGTCATTTTCCTTTCAACCAATAAGTAATAATGCAGAGCTTGGAAAAACTATTTTTTGGACGACAGTTGCCAAAATCTTCTAGGGAGCTGGAGTTTTGGGGAGCTGTAATTCAAAAGATAATTTCCAAGCTTCATTATAGCCTGCCGTGTCATAAAATTAGAGAAGGCTAATCAGATTATGTTGTTTTCTGAAAACGTACATCACCTTCAGATCTTGCTTTACTGACAAATCCAAACACAGCACCACAAGTGTCTTTTTTCAAAACCAAGGTGTGAAAGACCAGGATACTCTGGCTAGGATCCTGTTGGTGGGATGCTGGTGTGATTTTCAGAATGAATGTTGTGGAAAGAGATATATACTGCTTCCTTGTAAAATACCACCCTGGCACAACTGCACATGGCTGGTTGTGGAGTGCATCTCCACAGACAGTTAATGTTTAAGGGGTATAGAGATGCCTGGGTACCATCTACCTGCAGCTGGACAGCCAGGAAACAGGAAAAGCGATCACCCTCTCAGATCTTCAGCTTTATCCTGTATATGATGTTGAATGTCAAGTAAGGTGTCAGCTGTCCCTTCTTTCTGGCTGCCCAACTGCAGCTGAGTGGTGTCCCCCAGCACCTTCCCACCCCCTTGGCCATTAACTGTCTGTGGGGTGTGTCCCAGCACTATCAATCTTCATTGTCTAGTCACAGAACAAGGAACTCCAGTGTAATAATACTGGTGATCTCTCCAGGCCAGCATAGTCAGGAATTCCCAGCCTCTAGCCAGAACTCCCCACTATTCCCAACCCTCATCTAGGGTGCTGTGTAATTGAGCTCCCTTTTCCAAAGTCAATTTCATCCACTTATCAACTACCATGAGCCAGAGACAAAGGACGCTGATGGCAAGAAAAGCACCCTATATAGTCACTGGGACTGGAACATTTGGAAGCATGAACTTAAAGAGCAGATCCTCCTGTTCAAAGTTTAAGCATCCCTATTTTTAGTACCCCACAAAGAAAATAATAAATCCAGTCCCTCCTGAAAAGGTACTAAATTACCAATCATACATCTGAAACACCGGACTTTTCCAAAGGTTAAGCTATTATCTCATATAATCTTTGCCCACAAAAAATGAGGACTTCTATATTATATCTCAAAACCTAAGCCCCTTTTTTTCATGCAGGAGAAGGAGAAGAAAGAGACAAGACTTTTGAAACAGAAAAATAGATAGCGAAATATAGAAGGAAAATAGATATATTTCACAACAGTAATTACCAACTAAACAAGGAACATGTATATGTTAACATCTTTTAAAATAGCAATGCCGAGGAATCATGCACATATGATAATGTGTCTTATTACTGCTTCTAAATCAGAATATATTTTAAGGATTCTTTTTCCTCAAAGAACTGTGAAACAATAAATTAAGATGCAATTGCTTTCCAAACACTTAAAGTTATAGAAACAAATTTTCTATGTGGCTGTTGCCAAAGAAAGAGTGTGTGTATACTATCTTTGTCTCTATAGAATATCAACTCTGAGCCCTTAAATACTTTGAATGAGTCTGCCCTAACACTTTGTGCATTATTTAGTGGGACTACTTCCAGTTCTTCAGGCCAATACAAGGCATGTTTGTTTGGAAATAAGCAAATAAGTAACTTACTGTATAAGCAAAAAAAGTATTTTGTGAACCCATTGGTTCATTCCAAGTCAAAAAATTATCATAAGAACATCAGCTTTTGCAGCAACATTTGATCCTGAAACTGAGTGTCTGATCACAGGCTTGAAATCACATAGTGAATTCTCTATTGTTATATAGTTTGGCTGGCTCTTTGTTGGTGAGTCTCAGCTAGAGCAAACCTATTCAATCAATTGTTGAATGATGAATCATGAATCAACACATAGGCAAATCTCTTTTATTTAGTGATTCTGCTCTAACAACAGGAATTGGGCCATTGTGAGACTCTTAAATTCTATTTTGTATTAGAATTTTTACAGTTCAAAACTAAATCTAAAACTAAACCTAAATTTATTATTTGTTGTTGTCTGCCTTCAAGTTGTTTCTGACTTATGGCAACCCTATGGCGATCCTATCATGGGATGTTCTTGGCAGAATTTGTTCAGAGGAGGTTTGCCTTTCCCCCTTCTCTGAGGGTGAGAGAGTGTGACTTGCCCAAGCTTACCCTATGGGTTTGCATGACTGAAAGGGAATTCAAACCCTGATCTCCATAATCCTTTGCTCAAACCACCATGCTCTGCTGACTCTCAATTCAGTAGATTTCTGTATAAATAACTTGCCAAGGACATCTTAAAATATGAAATGTAGGCTGGCATCTTGTTGGTGAATTATGACAGGGTAAGTCAGACTTAGGCCATTGCAACTCAATTTTTTGGTCATTGTGGTGGCTGGAGGCTGAGCCATGACATATCCAGCTATTTTCCTGCAGTTGGACACACTGCATAGATGTCATTTGCAGAGACCTCCTGAGGACCCCTGGGAGGTGCCTGCAGATGCTTGTTGCAGTATGTGACATATCCCTGCTCATCTCCACATTCTCTGATAAAAAAGACCATGCTGGGAGGGGGGTTAGAAGGTGAGTTTCGTGGGGAAATTGGAAGATGTAGCTACAAAAATTAAACTAGGAGATTCTTCTACAGCTCCTGGCGCAAGAACTCAGACATTAATTTCATTGTCTGAGATTACATACCTAGCTGCATACTCATTTTTTTTTACAAGAACAATTTACTGTGGTTTTTCATCCTCAACCTGAAATTTGCCAGATTTTCCAACCAGATCAGTGATGCTTTGTATTAATCATGTCTCCACATCACATCTCAGACAGCCACAAAACTAGAAGATAGGCACATGCAAAGAACTTATAAAACCATAATATGCAATTGAAGTGCTGTTTTGGAAATGTAAAGTTGTGGCTGGTTCCATAACCGACTTCAACTGAGTCATTTACAGCACTATTCTCTTTGTGTCTACTTAGAAATAAGTCCTATTGACTTCTAAATAGATTTAGGATTCTCTCTGGATGTTAAGTGAATTTAGGAGTAGGAGTGATCATAGTGACAGTGGTAATGTTACCCTGTGTACTGGGGGTCCCAGGAGGGACACCAAATTGTGCTCAACTAAAGGTGGGCAAAATTAGCTCAGAGCACTGCTTAGCGTTACGAGAGGCAGGGTAACGTAGCGAGATCTTGAACCCTATGTCTAAGGGGTCAGGTCGAGTCAAGGAGCACACAGAAGTTGAAACAATAACTGATGTTTTATTAAACACAAGCAAAACAGTGTATGCGACACATTCACACAAGATAACTAAAGAAAATAAAGGTTGGAGTGGTATAGAGGGATTTTTAGAGGGATTGCTGGTTTGGGTGATACTTCACCTGGCCTGAAGCCCGGAAAAATAGAAAGCGAGGCTGGGGTGCGATGTAGCTCAGCACGTGGAGTTGAGGGGAGGCTTGCCAAGCAAAGCGGCAGCAAGGCAGGATGAAACTCAGGAGCGTTCCGAGAAAGGTCTTGGAATAAAGGGTTTTTATAAGGAGAATGTGACTGCAGGCTATGCCGTACTTGGGGAAAACAATAGATCTGGAGTTGGAGACAAAGCCTCTGAAAGGTCAGAATCTGAATGATTGAGTTATCATAGAGGTTCTCAATAGAGTAGCCAGTATGCAAACGCAGAGTACTTGGGTATTGCATAGTTTACCCATCAAGCTGCCATCGCAGGGCAGAGGCTCTTTTGTAAGTTGTGTGCATACCCAATTAGAGTACTTGCCTGGAGGTCTCCTAAAGCAGTGAGTCAGCTATTCCTGGCCTGCCTGTATTGCTGTTTGAATATTACGGCAATTAACGGCCGAGCTTGTTTACGTGCTTGTCCGGTGGCCTCGCAAGCACTTGGAAGGGAATAGAGGAGTGAAGCCAAATTGTGATATCAAGAAGATATCTTTTAATATCCCCAAAGCTCGGACTAGCCAGGGTAATAACAGTAAAGTCACTCATTCTAAATGTCCTTATTCATCTGTAGTGAATATGAACACAGAAAGGCATAACTACGGACAGTCTCAGGTGAGAAACTTTTCCCAAACCTTTGGAACCAACCATGAACAGGACTGAGGTCCTACCTTCCACTGCCAGAGGAATAAATCTCTGCAAGTGCATTTATGGGAGGCATGGAAGTGTCCAAGGCTATTGCCTCTGCCCAACTGCCTCCCCTGCTGTACAAGCATGGGTCCATAGCTCCTTGGACATTGTTCAGCCATAGGGGTGTGCCTGAGTTTATTCTTGAGTATGGAAGGAAGACACAGCAGCCTCTGATCAGAAAATAAGGCTATTCCTTCCTTCCTTGATGCTCAAGAGCATCTGGAATGAACCCAGGTGTACCACCACAGCTTATCAGTGGCCAGGGTTTAAAACTGAACCAAGAGGCTCCCTGGCTATTGCTCCACAAAGCCTTATGGAAGGAGGCACTGGATGCCTCCTTTTACAGAATCAGGTAAGTACATATGCAGATTTAATCCCAATTATACCACTGTACCTCCTCAAAAGGATGGTGGCCAAGATGTTCCTCCAGACAAATTAAACTATTCCAAGTCCATTTCTTGTACAAAGAGAAGAAAAGTGTCAATGCTTTTTCCTGAAAGAAAGTATTTTCTCAGCTTTCTGTGGCCCATCCGAGACATTCCCTTTTGTCATTGGCCAGGTGCAGTGGAGGAGTGAATGCTCAGCTCTTCCTGTGAACTGGTCTTAGGGAGATGTTTATTCAAAGGTTCTGGCTTTGGTTCTACAATCTTTTAGAGGTGTAAATAATATTCACAAATGTCCTCATACAGTTGCATGGGGATGAGGGGGTGATTCGCCCTTGGCAGCAATGTTTTTGGGGTGTCTTGGCAAGTACCTACACCCCTGCATGCCCTGGCCATGCCTCGGAGTGCCCTGGCCATGCCCCCACATGCCACGGCCACACCCCCATGCACCGTGGTCATGCCCCCCACACAGTGGCCACAACCCCATGCTGTAGCACCACCCCCTCCTGCCCCCTCCACACACTCCAAGCTCTGCCACTGTCCTCATAATCAATAAGACAAAGGTGTCTCACTGTGCCTTGACATCCCACAAAGAAAATGGTCAATCAGTGTCAGAATGTTAACATGTGAACTTTTTTTTTTTTTTTGGCAAAAAAAAATTGAACAGAGAACTCATTTAAAATAAATAAATAAATAAAATCCATGGTTTTATGAAAGACATTTTTGTACAACAGGAAAGAAGGAATGTTGGAAATGTACAAAAGAAGAAGGAACATTCTACCATTTGCAGTGGACATGTACAAAAACAAAAACATTTTGGAACAGTATCAACAAAATTATGTCAGACATGTTGGAGATCAATATACCACTCTCTCCTGAACTCTATTTATTGAACCTTATTCCAAAAGTAGAACAACTAACTGAAAAACAGATGGAATATATTATTATATATAATCATCTCCGCAAGAATCACTTATGCAAAATATTGGAAAAGTCAACAAATTCCAGATCCTGAGGAATGGATCATGATGCTTAACAAGATGAAAAACTGTGATAAATTATCCAAATTGCTTAAGGAAGAAAAAAAAGTGATATATGAAACAGAGTGGGAGTCAATAACAAGATATCTAAAAAGAAGATTTGGTGATATTATAATAATGTAAATTTAATAAGGTTGAAATCATTAATGAAATCCACAGCAGCTGATCATCAGTAGTACTAAACACCTTGATTAAACAGGGAAAGGGGAAAAAAAAGTATGAGTGGTCTAACAGAATGGTAAAGAAAGAGAGGGAAAAAAATTGTGTATATGTGTTCGAAATGTATGGAAGTTATAGAGGTATCTTTATTAATACATAGAATAAACCTAAAAACGATAAGCAGGAAGTAAACAAACAAAAAATTTACTTCTGTTTAACAGAGAAAGTAGTATATGATAAGAAATAAGAAGAAGTGAACTACATCATTTGTAGAAGACATAGCATGATAATATTATCTTTGTATGGACTATGCATATGTACATGTATAATGTATGTATACGTATACTGTTTAAATGAATATCATTTATACAAATTTATTATTTTATTATTTTTATCATTTCATTAATAAAAAATAAATAAAAAAGAAAGACTTTTTTGTACAGAAAATATTTTATATAGTTTTCTGTGTATTTTTTGCATGGTAGGGTTGCAAATGAATTTTTGACATGAATTTGTCAAAATGTAGAAAATCACTGTCAGAAATGACTTGAAGGCACACAAGAACAACAACTACAAGAAAAAACAACTACAACAATCCACTAAGCCCTATTAATCTCGCCACCAGGGAGAAAGCTCTTACAATTACTCATTCTTGTCTGCAAGAACTAAATAGGTGAAGCCTTACATTCCCTACCTGCCTTAGGTTCCAAAGCAAGAATGTGGCCTGATTCCTCAGATGGTGGTGCAGTAGCTTTGGACTCCGCCATCATGCCGCCCCCCTGCCTCTGAGCTTGAGGCTGGGGCTGGGGCTGTGATGCTGCAAAGGCTGGGAACCATGTGTGAACTAATGGCAAAGGTTGGAAGGGATTACATTGCCCCCACAAGATGAGGAGTACCACCACTCTATTGTCATATGCTAACATGGGGAGATCAACAGTTTGTTGTCCCAAAATGGCTAATAACAGCCTTCTTCGAACCCTTCTCCCAGCCATTTTGCCACATATTTGAGCATGTTTTTCTCTGCCATCTCTTTTTAACTGGACTTATCATTCTGGAGGAGGAGGAGGATTGTTGTTGTTGTACAGGCCTACCAAAAAAAAAAAAAAGTGGAGGGAACTTGAAAGCATGGCAAAATGACCCAAAGTGTCCCCCTAGAGGTTTCAACATGTAAAATTCTCAGCACTGTCTCCATGACTGTTGCCTCAATACTGTTCTTATAAATCATTGAAGAGTACTTTTCTCTATGCCTTTTTGGCCTCAAGTAATTACCAAGCTACATAACATACACCAAGTCAATCTAATTTGGCTGCTGTTGTTGAGATCTGTACTTGAAACAACAATACTGGTGAAGGTACATTTTAAATCACTGGAAGTATCTGGCTGCTTCATGGGTCATTTTGACCAAGCTAGTTTGGATCAAAACAGCCTAATAAAAGGATATTCCTAGTACACCTTCAGCTAGTTTTAGGCTGAACTGGTTTGTTTTGTTCTTAAACAATGCTAATATAACTAACATTTGCTCCCCTCAGTGGTGCATGACACAATTTCACCAACTACAGCAGGACAAACATAGACGTGTGCTGTGCAGTCCTTACAGTGGTGAGTAAAAACCATACTAACTTTTGTAAGTTTTACTGTTTTTTTTTTCTGTACTCAGAATAGCATGTTTGTTTAGAATAAATTTAACAGCAACACACACAAACCGTATGGGTATAACTGGAAAAAAAAACATTTGAAAGCCTTTACTACCATATATAGTTTGTATAACTTATGCTGTGTGATATATTGTGCCAAACATGCATTTCTTTCTATTGGATGCCCTGTTAGCAAGAAAGTACTGTATAATAATAATAATAATAATAATAATAATAATAATAATAATAATAATAATAATAATAATATTTATTTCTATCCTGCCTCTCCACAAGGATCGAGGCAGCGAATAACATAAAATACATTAAATACATTAAAAGAGGTTAAAAACATACCCAATCCTCACCATCCACCAACCCACCTAAACCAACACCTTAAAACACACAACAATTGACAAGCAGTTGACTATTAACAAAA
Organism: Cyclura pinguis; assembly: GCA_030412105.1. Lineage (NCBI taxonomy): Eukaryota > Metazoa > Chordata > Lepidosauria > Squamata > Iguanidae > Cyclura > Cyclura pinguis. The sequence goes on along the minus strand of CM059599.1, from coordinate 240,958,157 downwards.
CAAGAAGACAATTGATGGTATAGAAAGGAGAACCTGGTTCAAATGTAATCCCCTGCCTGGACATTTAACAGTATCCAATGTTCTAAAAACTAAACAGTGTTCACTGAACAATGAAAAGCAGTATACTGTTCTGAAGACTCTTTTTGGTCAGCTGACAGATTGGATGCATTAGACATCCTCTTAAGGGAATAGTTGGGTTGGTTGACAAGCCCTTGCTATAATAAAAATTGAAATGGTAGTTCTAATTTAGGATGCTGTAAGCCAAATGCATACCATTAAGAAGAAACTCTTTTCTTTTACTGGCCATCTGCAAAAATACAGGGAAATGTCAATCATATGGCAAGCCACAACAGAGACCTGGAGAGTGGCACTGGGTTTGATGAATCACAATCTATGTAGGCAACATGAATCGTCTCTCAGCAATGCAATGTCCTTTTTTATGTATCTGTTACTTCTTCTCTAGATCATTGTTAATGGCTGGGATAGTAGAGTAGATAAGCAATCATTCAGCAGCAATGCAATTCCTTGATAAAGCAAGGTTGCTCAGATAGTTAAAATCTAGCCATGATCTGTGAGCTCTAACTAGCTAAGGAGCTGCTGTGGTAGGAATAGGGACATCTATTTTAGGGAGCATGAAAAGTTCTACCCCTGTTCAAACTATAAACTGAGCTGCCTGTCTTACTTATTTCCTGCATATCCTGGTCTTCCAAGCAGGCTGTTCTTCCATTTCTTCACTGTAATCTGTTGCTTCTGTAGGGTAGCTTTCCATATACACCTGATGTTTCTGGGCTTGAACCACTATTATCCCTGACACTGGTCATGGTATTTGGGTCTTAAGGTAAAGTTGGAGCATCTAATGTAGGAATTCACATTGTGCTAATCAGCTTTGGCAAAAGAGAGGGTATAAGATTTATGCAGGTGCAGGCATTTCCTTGGAGTCATGGAAGTGCTTTTCTGTCTTAGGTGCCAGGATCTCTAGGGGCCATTACAGGACTGTGGAAAAGGTGGCTGAGGCTGGCTTTAATTCTGATAACCGGAAGGAAGAGTTTTCCAGCTGCACAGCTTCTGGTCATAGCAGAGCTTCCAACTCTCGTCACATTCTCTTTTCTATCAGAGAAGGAGATCCTTCACTTCAGATGCCAAGTTGGTCTGTGGCAGCTGTAGCATTGATTTATGGTTGGCTTGAGATAGACACACAGCAGCACAACAATAGCCAGTAAGTACAGGGTGACAACCAGCTCAGACAGTCTAATTACCTCTCTGCTTGGCTTTCATTGTTGCCTAAATGCCTATAATAGTCATAATCTTTTGTTTGTCTGTGATGACTTGACACATACACACAATGCCTTTGGAATCACCTGTCATCAATCAACAAGTTATAACTGCTACTTTCATGTAAATATGGGAACTCAATACTTTTCAAAGCCATATCAATATCCCTTAAAAATGTTCTAAAGATTGGCGCAAAAAGCAGAAAAGAGTGCCCATAGAAACAGAGACTCAATACCAAATTTCCATTTTATTGTTCAAATAAATATTGGCAGAAGAAATCATTCATGCTGTTTATTACTTTCTGAATCTTCAGTTCTATCATTCAAGAAATTTTTAACCTTTGGTACAGAATTCACATAGACAAGATTTACAAAGTAGGTGTTTTCTTCTCAAGAGTTCATCTCAAGAGTTTTAAGCAATGCATCCAGGTTTCAGCCACCTGCCGCGCACAATTAAAAGTAAACAAAATACAGCCAGGACAACAATTTTGCCAATGAATCTATTGCATCTGTTGCAATCTATTGACACAGGGGGTACTTTTTGTTTTGTTTTTGTCTCCATGATGTGATATATAGAGACAAAGAAAAACCCATACCATTTAGTGTTGTTACTATAGTTTCTAGTCTGAACTTGTGGTATATTAGATATCATTTGATATCAAGAATTTGGCCTTCACTATCCATTCCTCTCCATGTGCTTGCGAGGCCCCCGGACAAGCACGCACACGGGCGTGGCTGAAAATAGCTGAACTATTCAAAACAAATCCAGGCAGGCCAGTAATTGCCAGACTGCAGCTTCAGGAGACCTCCAGGCAAGTACCCTCTTAAGATCACATTATGTATGCATACCGTTTACAAAAGATCCCCTGCCCCGAGCAGGCAGCTTGATGAGCCAAATATCCAACTCTCAAGCATTCCACATTTGCATACTGTCTATGCTACTGACAACGCTGTCATAATTCAATCATCTAAAGTACTGACCTTTTGGAGGCTTTGTCTCCAGCCCAAAACCCATTGTTTTCCCCGGGAACGGACTAGCCTACAGGCACATTTTCCCTTATAAGACCCCCTGATTTTGAGCGTCTGTTTGGATCGCTCTGACTTCCATCCTACCTTGCTGTCGCTTCATTCGACGAGCCTTCCCCTCAGCTCCCACGTTCTGAGAATCTCTGATACTGCTGACTTTTCTTCCGATAAACTGGGCTTCAGGATCAGGTGTAGTATTTCCCCTGAAAAATCCCTCTTAAACTCCTCTATCCAACTCCTACCTTTCTTTCATTAGGTCTGTGTGAGTGGTTGCAGACATATGTATTGACTGTGTTTTAAAATAAAAGAAAACAATTATTATTTACTCCTGTTTGATTATTGACTCGGCCTGACCCCGTAGACATTGGGTTCAAGATCTTGCTAAGTTACCCTGCCTCTTGCATTGCATAGCTTGTGCTCTTGCTAATTCCCATTCCCCATTATTTGGAGCACATTGAGGTGTCCCTCACAGGAATCCAGAAATCAGGGTAACAGTGTTTGAAACATGATAATCTGCTATGAGAGTTCAGATGAGATACTGTGACAGATCTCCTCTCCAGACTGGTCCTGCAGTTCTAACCCTTGGGCTTTTGTTACTCACTTTGCCTCTTTGCATTTTAATGATTAACCTGACTATGGGTTCCAGATCGTTTTCTTTGCTTAGAGATCGAAAGATCCAAACATTTCAGCTTAAGGTGATTGGTTAATAAAATTGTATGATATAGTGAAAATGGACAGATTAACTATCTTGATTAAAGAAAGGGTGTTCCATAATGTTAAGAATGATTGAGACATGATTATCATATATCTGAGAGCCTGCTGGGGGAAGATTGTAGTTTCAATTTTTGAAGGACAGTCCTTTTTTGTTAATAAGTAGAAGTATATCTTAGTTATATAACACTAAAGTAGATTAAGCATTTTATCTTATAACCATCAGCTAAGGCCATTTCCGCACCGGGAATTTAAAATGGTGCAGAGCGACCTCCAACGGAGGTCTTCTGCACCGTAGAGTGGACTGGGGTGGACTACTTTCTGTAGATCCACACCTCAATCTGGTTCTGCGCAACCAGAAGTGGTCACGCAGCGTGGTTTTTAAAAACCTCTTTTTTGAGGTTTTTAAAAAGCATGGAGTGAGCGAAGGTGTGTAGCTCCATCGCCCGGCTCCAGAGCAGATTTGCAGGCACGCGCAAGTGCGTGCCTGCAGATCTTCCAGGGGTGGGCTTTCGGCTGGCGAACTTCTCTGGTTGGTGGAGAGCCTCCACCAACCTGAAGCTGTCATTTGGGATGCCGGAGGACTGTGGAGCAGCGAACTCGCGCTGCTCCTCGTGGCAATGGACTCGGCCGGCCAGAAAATAAAGCCGGTAAGCTCCGTTTTCAGACGTTCCTACCCCCCACATGCGGAAAGGGCCTAAGAGTCTGGAAGTGATGTGTCTGTCTTTCTGACTCCACTTAATTTAGTTCTCTTTTTTGTTTTTCTGGGTAACATAGGGTTGTTTTTTTGTGTGTGTGTGTGTTGTTTGACTTAGGTAGTTGCATATCTTGTGTTAAATTACTTTTTTTTGTGTTTCTTATTCCCTTATGTGTTGCTTTATGTGCTTAAATTTTGTGTCTAATAACTATATAAAAAACAAAAACATAGGAGGCAGCAGGTGCATGCTTGTCAGATCCTATCCAAGTGGAGATGTTGATGTCATGAGTGATAGGAATGGAAGAAGCCAGTGCAGACATTCACAGCCAGTTTACCACAGAACATCCATAGACACCATTCGGGAATGCCCAGGGTGCTGTTCAAATGGTAAGATATCGTACCTTTTGATGAGATACCTTAACCTAGGTAGGCAGCCTGGTACACCACTGAAAGTCCAGTATTGGTGACAATACTTGCTGAGCCATACGGATGAAATGTGGTGGTAGTCTTCTCTTTTTTCACCTAAGAACTGGCAGAAAGTAAAATGTATCACTGAACAAAACATGCCATATTCTTACACATGCTATTTCATTTTCAGTAGAGCAGAATACGAGGTAACCAGCAGACAGTGCACTACCTGTGGGGAAATTCCTTGCAAGACCCACTGCAACATCAGTCTGACATATCCTGGTTTTCCAAAGAGATGCTTTCACAAAGAATGTGCCAGCTTAATTAGGGAGCATTTCTTTCAGCAGAGACTGTTATGTTCACTGCAGATGTATTGACTCAATCAAGGAAGCCATAGCTCTAAGTTTGCAAGATCTGAGCAAGGCTGTTGATTACCAGGCACCTTGGAGATTTCTTATTCATAGGGCTACCACAGCAAATGGTCCTGTTTTGTTTTGACTTGATTTGGAAACAGTAGTGAGAGTTTTCGTTGTTTCTTTTTGCTGTCATTGTTATGTGCCTTCAAGTTAACTCCAACTTATGACACCCTATAATAGAGGTTTTTTATTTCGTTCATTCATTCATTCATTCATTCATTGGTGGTTTGCTATTGCCTTCTTCTAATGCTGAGAGAGTGTGACATCCCCAGGATTCTGGTAGTATTTTAAAACCAGAGAAATTTTCTTTGTTCTATGTTTGGCAGAGTCTGTCAAAATTAATGTTGTACCTCATGTGAACCTCTGTCTTCTGGCTCCAGATCTTTGGATATTGTTCAGTACAAATCATTCTGCACCCACAGACACACCTATAGAAATGGAAAAAATATCCTTTGTAATATATTGGAATTCATATTGATCAGAAAATGCTTGACATGTCACTTGGTGAAGGACTAGTTTTTAATCCCTATGAATGATAATTAGTTATGTTTAAAACAATTTACATCAAAGACCAAATAGCACCTAAATTTTATTTGGGGTTTTCTTTTAAATAGGTACACTTGTATGTAGAAGAAATTGGAATGTTACTTTTTAAAAGGAGCCAATTATGTTGTTCTGATCACCCAACTGGTCATTACCTGTTACTGTTAGTACAGTCCATAAAAGAACTCGTTGGATTGCTGTGTTATTGACAAATACTGTGTTATTGACAAATACAGGAATAATAATAATAATAATAATAATAATAATAATAATAATAATAATAATATTGCCCTTTTCACCAAAGGATGGAACATCAAACATATAAAATTGAAACCAAATATAATAAAACATAATACTATAAGTATACATAAAATGGGGGACAGAATAGAACAAAACCAAGGCCAAAGGCCAGAGTGTCGAACAGGAATCCCCCAGCACCTTCTTTTGAGTTCAGCCCTCCAGGAAGAATCATGAAATGACCACAGAAAAATCAGGCTGGCTCTGGCTACCTATGTACCCTTTAGAAAGTCCTCCCCACTCCCAAAAAAGAGCAGGTTAATAAACATGAAATGCTTATCTCAAGACACTTATGGTGATATTAGACTAACCTTCCAGTCATGGTTGATGAGTCAAATATGTCAATAAACTAGTGCTATTTAAAGAAGACCTTTTTGTGCATATGAAAGAAAATGTCATTGCTCCTAGCAGGCAATAAGTTGGTTTCATTATCTGTTTTGATTAAATGCTTTAAATCGGTATCATCCATGAGAAAGATAGATTGCTTTCCAGCTGTTATAAGTTCTTGTCATAAAAGAGGCTTTCGACTTTCTTTTGGAGATGCACCCCTGAAATCTATTGTTATGAATTTGTCTGTTTTGATCAACATGATGGGTGTATTTCTGTGGTTTCCCTGACAAACTTGGCATAGAATCATAGAGTTGGAAGAGACCCCAGGGGCCATCCTGTCCAACCCCCTGCTATGCAGGAACACCCATCAAAGCATTCCCAACAGATGGCCATCCAGCCTCTGTTTAAAAACCTGCAAAGAAGGAGACTATACCACACTCCGAGGCAGCAGATTCCACTGCCAGACAGCTCTGACTGTCAGGAAGTTCTTCCTGAGGTTCAGCTGGAATCTCCTTTCCTGCAGCTTGAATCCATTGCTCCTTGTCCTGGTCTCTGGAGTGGCAGAAAACAAGCCCACTCCCTCCTCTACATGGCATCCCTTCAAATATTTAAACATGGCTATCATGTCCCCTCTTAACCTTCTCTTCTGCAGACTAAACATACCCAGCTCTCTAAGTCTGTCCTCATAGGGCATGTCTTCCAGGCCTCTCACCATTTTGGTTGCCCTCCTCTGGACCTGCTCCAGCCTGACCATGTCCTTCTTGAATTGGGGTGCCCAAAACTGGACACAGTATTCAAGATGAGGTCTAACCAAAGCAGAGTAGAGTGGTACCAGTACCTCCCTCGATCTAGACACCATACTCCTATTGATGCAGCCGAGAATTACATTGGCTTTCTTGGCTGCCGCATCACACTGCTGACTCATGTTCAGCTTGTGGTCTATTAAAACTCCTAGATCCCTTTCACACGTACTGCTATCCAGCCACGTGTCCCCCATCCTATATTTCTGCATTCCATTTTTTCTACCTAAATGTAGGATCTTACACTTCTCTCTGTTGAATTTCATTTTGTTAGCTTTGGCCCAACTCTCCAATCTATCCAGGTCATTTTGAATTTTGATCCTGTCTTCTGGCATATTAGCAACCCCTTCCAATTTGGTGTCATCTGCAAATTTGATGAGCATGCCCTCTATTCCTTCATCCAAGTCGTTGATGAAGACATTGAACAGCACTGGGCCCAGGGCAGAACCCTGTGGCACCCCGCTAGTCACTTCTCTCCAGGATGAAAAGCAGCCATTCATGATCACCCTTTGGGTTCGGTCAGTCAACCAATTACAAATCCACCTGACAGTAGCCCTGTCCAGCCCGCATTTTACTAGCTTCTTTGCAAGAATGTCATGGGGAACTTTGTCAAAGGCCTTACTGAAATCGAGAAATGCTACATCCACAGCATTCCCTTCATCTATCAAGCTAGTAACTCTATCATTAAAAAGAAATAAGATTAGTCTGGCATGACTTCTTTTTGAGAAATCCATGTTGACTTCTCGTGATTACCGCATTGCTTTCTAAGTGATTAGAAACTGACCGCTTAATGATCTGCTCCGGAATCTTTCCGGGTACTGATGTCAGGCTGAGTGGGCGATAATTTTTTGGGTCCTCTTTTTTTCCCTTCTTGAAGATGGGGACAACATTTGCCCTCTTCCAGTCTGCTGGAACTTCTCCTGTCCTCCAAGATTTCTCAAAGATTATAGCAAGCGGTTCCAAAATGACCTCTGCCGGTTCTTTTAATATCCTAGGATGCAATTCATCTGGCCCTGGAGACTTGAATTCATCCAGTGTGGCCAGGTATTCCTGTACCACCTCTCTACCTATTATGTGCCTCATTTCCCCTGCTTCCTCACCTGCTCCCCAACCGCCAGGTGGAGTGCTTGTATCCTTCTGGGAAAAAACTGAGGCAAAGAAGCTGTTAAGTAGTTCTGCCTTTTCTCTTCCCTCTGTTAGTAATTCGCCATCTTCTCTGCGCAGCAACCCTATCGTCTCCTTCTTTTTCCTTTTGCTAGGGACATATTTAAAAAAGCCCTTTTTATTGTTTTTGATGTCTCTAGCCAGCCTAAGTTCGTTCTGTGCTTTAGCATTTCTGACCTCCTCCCTACATCTCCTAGCTACTTGCTTAAATTCTTCTTTGGTGGTTTCTCCCTTCTTCCATTTCCTGTACATGTTTCTCTTAACACTTAGCTCAACTGAGAGTTCTTTAGTCAACCACTCTGGTTTCTTCAGATGCCTTCCATTTTTCCTCCTTATTGGCACAGTTTTAGACTGTGCCTTCAGTATCTCCCTTTTAAGGAACTCTCATGCCTCCTGACCTCCTTTCCCTTTCACTATTCTTGACCACGGAATTCCAGCCAGCAGCTCCCTAAGTTTACAGAAGTCCACTTTTTTAAAATCTAAGATGAGTCTCTGGCTACACTTATCTTCTCCTTCCCACTGAATGCCAAATTCCAATAGGGCATGGTCACTCCCCCCTAAAGATCCAACCACTTCTACCTCATTAACAAGGTCATCCCTGTTGGTCAGGATCAGATCTACAATATTTGATCCCCTTGTGGCCTCTTCCACCTTCTGGACCATGAAATTGTCTGCAAGACAAGCAAGAAACTTGCTGGACCTTGCTGTCTTGGCAGAGTTTGACTGCCAACATATATCCGGGTAATTGAAATCTCCTCTTATTACTGTATCTCTCCTTTTTGAATGTGCAGTCATTTGGTTGAGGAAGGCATCATCAAAGTCCTCAATCTGGGTTGGAGGTCTGTTTTAAACCCCCACCAGAATATCCCTATTGTTTCTCGCTCCCTTAATTCTTACCCAGATGCTCTCGACCTGGCTTTCTGGGTTTAAGTCACGGATCTCTTCACAGGTGAAAACATCCTTGACAAACAAGGCTACTCCTCCTCCTTTCTTGTTTGGTCTATTTCTACAAAATACACTATACCCCCCTATTCCTACATTCCAATCATGAGACTCATCCCACCAGGTCTCAGTGATGCCTATCAAATTGTATTTCTTTTGTTGTACTAGGAGTTCAAGTTCATCTTGCTTGTTTCCCATACTCCGTGCATTAGTGTAGAGACACTTAAGTCCCCGGGCCCTTCCTGCAAGTCCTGTACTATAGTTTCTACTCCTCCCGCCACTGGCCGCTTGTACTACTTGTCCAATAAAATTTGGGCCTTTTCCCCCTGCACTCGCCGAGTTCTGGCCTTGAATAATATTGTCTCCCTCCCCAGTAGAACTTAGTTTAAAGACCTCTGAATCCTCCTTGCAAGACTGTTTGCAAAAACATTCCTGCCAAGTTTCGTGAGGTGCAGCCCATCCCTTGCCAGAAGCCCACGTTCATGGAAATTCAGGCCGTGTTCCAAAAACCCAAACCGTTGCCGGCGGCACCATGTGCGGAGCCAGTTGTTGACCTCTGCTATTGCCCTTTCCCTACGTGCGCCATATCCTTGAACAGGGAGGAGAGACGAAATAACCACCTGCGCACCAAGGTCCTTAAGCTTCATCCCCATAAGCTCGTCGTCCTTTGCAATGTGGTAAAAGCTACTCCTTGCAGTGTCATTCGTTCCGACATGAACCAAAATGAGGGGCTTATGATCAGTGGGCTTGACCAGCCTGGTTAGCCTCTCCGTTATGTGGTTGATCTTGTCCCCAGGAAGACAGCAGACCTCTCGATTGAGCTTGTCTGGTCTGCAAATTGCATTCATTAGGGGTCTGCTCCCCAGTCAATCAGGAAGCAGCTGGCAACCCCACCCCTCTTCTGCAAGCAGTCTCTGGCACAAGAGGAAATTGCAACTGGGCTCCTGCTTCTGCCTGTTGCACCAGAGATCACTCATGAATGGAGATGGGAATATCAAATGGTATCGAGGTCACAGACATGGGCGGCAAGCCAGCCCAAAGAAGGGAGTGTGAGAGCCAGCAAAGTCCAGCCAGGAGGAGACAAGCAAGCACTTTACACAAGGGAGTTCATTTACCAGAGCATCAAGCAAAAGCCATAGTCAGAGTTCCAAAAGCCAAGGGTCCAGAGATCAATTCAAGGTAGCAGGAACCGGGTGCTGGGAGCAAAGAACAGGCAGGAGGAGGGCTTCAAAGAAGTTTGCCGCAAGCAAAGGAAAGCTTCCAGGCAGGCAGTTATATAGCCCAAGGCACAGGTGTGGCTAGTCACTGCTTCTTGAACTTAATCAAGGAAGCCTCCCTTTGCTCAGCTCTCTTGAGTCTCCACCTTGTTTGTGGGCTGATTGGCATGGGCTCCAAAGCATCTTCAGAATCGGATCCCTGTTGCCCTAAAGGAGCAGGCAGAGGAACGTCCGAGCCTGCTTGGTCCATGGCAGCAGGGGGAGCTCTTGAGCTGCAGGACTCATCTCCAGCCAGAGCCACAGGGACCAGCAGCTCTGACAGGGGTTTCAGTTATCACAGGTGGCTGTTTTCCAATCAACAGGGGAACAAACCCCCATCAATTGCAGCGGCTGCTTCCTCATAAGTGGGGATTTGAGGGATCAGGATAGGATTAACTGTCTAGCACCATAACTACACTATAATTCCCAAATGGGATTCTGACCTTCAGTTTTTAATTATAATATCGTTTTGTTAAGCCTGTGCTCTCTCCATTTATGGCAACGGATAAGGTTCTAAATTAATGATGCTGTTATATGAGAGACTGGGGCAATGGGAATGTCTGGAGTCCTTTTGGTGTGTCATTCATGCATAAGGAAATGGGAAGACTTTTTTTTCCATTGTGCAATTGAATTCCAGGTCATGGAATTGGCTTTGCACAAGCAGTGTCATCCCTGCTGCCATCTGCCTCTGCTGAATTTAGTGTAATAGCCCCTTCACTTGCATATTTGGCTGCATATTTGGATTGTATTTAGTTTTTGCAATGTTGGTATTCAACACCAGGGTTGTGTATCATCATTCCATGCATAATTCCTCAGGCAGTGATTTACATCAGTGTAGAATTTTAACTTATGGAAGATGCAGGTGGTTTGGGGCATGTCAGACAACATAAGAACCTTGCAGAGGAAGTAGTTTTAGGCATTGCTCTAGTACCAACTTTCTAGTGTGACTTCTTCAGCCTGCACTGTATTTATTTGTTGTTAATGTTATCTTGTGCAGGAGTTCTTGAGGAATCCTTTGAGAAGAAGAGAAACAAAAATTAAAATACTTGGGGTTTGGCACAACAGTGGTTTTCTAAAACTTCATTTTTAATTTATACTGAGCTACTGGAGCAATTCTGTTCATGGAAGATGATTTTTAAAAGGCATCAATTATTTTTTTACATTTGTGAATCTTCAAGGAATAAACTTTTAATGTACAAAATTAGTTATCATTCTGAAATGCTATTTTCTTGCCAAAAGCAGTTGCAGAAGAATCCAAGGCATAACAGAACTGTGCAGCAATAATGAAACAGAACTGACAGAATGTGCTCATCCTAAGATTTCTCCCCATCTAGTATCTACACTGAATCTTGAATGTTTATCCCCCATCTAAGTTTTTGCATAAATATTGCTATCAGAATCTGTGAATGCCTTTGCTTTTTACAGTTTCCTCCATTGCAAAGTGTTATGGCTCTCCAAATGTGCTAATCAATGCAAGAAAAACCTGAAGCACCATTGTCTGAGCAACAGTATGTTTAAAATAATTATCCTCCTTACGTTTTTACATCGTTAGCACCTATAAATTTGATGGTGGCTCCTAAATATTTTACACCCAAAACCTTTGTAATATTTTTCTAGCCATCAAAAGTGGGAACCATTGCACTACATTCAACACAAAGGCAGGCAAAGTTGGGGGCTACATGGCGGGATTTAAATGAGGAATATACAAATTGGACACAGTCAAATTAGCATGTCTTATTGGTGTTATAGCCTTAGGTCCTTTCTTTTCATACATTGGAAGGTGTAAGATTGAGTATATAATGTGATAACCAGATAAGAAAATGGCAAGTTAGATCTGAGAAAAGAAAAAGGACAGAGTAGTTTGGGAAAAATGGGGACATGCATAGATTCCCAAGTCACCATCACAGGTTATGTTCTTTTTTCCTGTGTAAATTTTCCCTAAGCTGGTATTGTTTAGAGATTTTAGACAATAACTCCTATCATCTTCACACCTGGGATAGATAGAGACTGTGGTCCAGCACATCTATAGGATGTCAAGTTGTCTGTTCTGGAGCAGGATTGTTTTTCTTCTGGTTCTATAGATAGTGATAAATAAATCCCAATGCTTAGGTTTCCAAGAGAAGTTTGAAAAACCTTTTTATTGCAATGTTTTCTCAATCCACATTTTTCATTACCAAATATTGCTGGATATGTTGCATGTGCTTGAATGTACTCTTCTTTATTACAGCAACATGCATGTTTACAGACACTGGACATGCAGAAAACACAATGGAGCATCAATTCTGGTAAACTCTCATTCTTATGAGACTCCTGTCTGTGCAGCTTTATTTGGTCCAAGCATTTTGCTGTTAGACCTGACTCTTCCCTTCTTTTTCTCTCTCTGGCATTATGAGACTGTGGCTCCTACCAGGAGTATTTTTTTTTCTCTTCTTGCTCCACACCAGGTCTCCTAAGATTTTGGTAAATGAATGCAAACTCACCATTAAAATTAACAAGCAAAAGGAAATTAAAATGTCTGCCCTTTTCCTTTTATAGGGTTCATTGCAGTCAGTCAGGAGCATGGCTTTTCTTTCACGGGCCAAAGAAGGGATATAACAAGAACATTACTTTTTACCGAGTACCAGGAGATTTACTGTTTCTCTCTGCATCTATGAGAGCAAAACATTTTCCCACAAAAAATGCCAAAAGCTTGTAATTATGTGCCAGAAGATGTAATATCTGTGCACAGTGTGAAAATTTATGGATTTATAGGACAATTCTGCCATAGAGCTCACATTCAAACTTCCTCTGACTTAAATAGAGAAGGACAGCATAAGTTTTATACAACTAGAAGTTAGAAAATGACCTTCTGTGGATATAGTGCTAAACTCGATACCTCTTTCCCAGTTCCAGCTTCCTCTTCCATTTTCAACTCATCAAAGTCTATAATTTCATATAAATCAGTGGGGTTAGCAGTAGGCATAGAAATAAGCCAGGATTGTTGGTTTGAACTTAGCTTGTTTTCCTAAACTAAGGCCATTTCCACCCTACTCTGTGCTATTATTCCACTTTCAACATCCTGTGGAATCCTGGGGTTTGCAGTTTAGGGAGGGGCACTTAGAATTCTCAGCCAGAGAGGTCCTTGGCCTCAGTGAACTACAGACCCCAGAATTCCACAGGATGTTGAAAGTGGAATAATAGCACTATAACAGTGTACTGTAGAAACGGCCTAAGACTTCTTAAATAAAGTCACAGTGTGGTTAGTTTAAAAAAAGGAAGTGAAAACATTCTTCTCTTGTTACTAGCGAAAGGGTGGGGAGAGAAGAGTTATCAAACTAGAGAAAGAAAATATCCATAAAATATATTTAAAAAGCAACATAAAACATAAAAATAAAATATTACCTTTTGGTGGAAAGGTCATTTATTGGGGCATGCTGTGCTTTTATCTTTTTAATCATGTTTTAAGCGTGTTTTAGACCATTTTAACCTAGTGTTTTTAATAGGATTGTTTTTTTAAAAAAATTATTGGGTGTACTTTGTTTTAATTTCTTGTAAGGCACTTTGAGTCCTATGTTGGGATCAAGGTGGGTATACATTATATTATTATAATGATTGATTAAATTCTAAATTGGGATGGAGAAATTGAGGTGTGGGGCTGCATTCAACCCACAATGCTTTTTTTTTAAGCCTCTGATGTCCCCATAGTCACTTTTATGGCCCTTTTGTCCAGAGGAGGAGGAGGAGGAGGAGGAGGAGAAGCAGCCACAACCACAGCAGGGTCACTTCTTGGAAGAACAATTTTAAATATTTTGGAGGGGCTGTTTAAAATGTTTATCATTGGGGGAGGGGAAGTAAGTTCTTCAAAACCTGAATTAAAAAGTAGACTTCTGACCAGTTTGGAGGCTTACTGGTGGCCATTCTACATCATGTGGATGGAGTGTAAATATCCATCACTGCAGTTCACTGGAGAAGCCCTTCTGTCCTACTGCACAAGGCAGTTTCCCAGTGCCATAGCAGGGTCATCATAACCATCACCATTTAGTAGTTAGGGGAGTATGGGGCTACCCAAGCAATGTCACAGCTGAGAGAAAAGAACAGAAATGTTTCCATATCTCCAGCAGGTATGCTAGAAAGTTAGGAACTCCCATAAGAGAAACAGTAGTGCAATCTCTGGCCCTTTTCACATGTGTGGGGGGAAACGGTGTAGAGCGACCTCTCACGGAGGTCGTCTACACCGTAGAGTGGACTGACGTGGACTACTTTTCGTAGTTTCACACCAGAATCCACTCAGGAGCAGCCGGAACTAGCCAGGCTGCGTGTTTTTTAAAAACCTCTTTTTCGAGGTTTTTAAAAAGCACGGAGCGCGCAGCCCCGTGCCGCTCCGTCGCCTGGCTCTAAAGTGGATCTGCAGGCGCGCGCAAGTGCATGCCTGCAGATCTGCCGGGGGCGGGCTTCTGGCTGGCGAGCTTCTCTGGTTGGTGGAGAGCCTCCACCAGCCAGAAGCTGCCATCTGTGACGCCGGAGGAGTGTGGAGCAGCGAGCTCGCGCTGCTCCACGCGGCGACGGACTTACCCGGCTGGAGGTAAGCTCTGTTTTTGGGCGTTTTCTCCCGTTCCCGCCCACACACATGTGAAAAGGGCCTCTGTTTGTTCTATCTGGTTGCAGAATTATGGATGAGTGCCAACTAGACAGCGCCACTGTCTGACAGCTGCTAAATGGATATGAGGACATGCTCTGGTGCTGAAAAGCTCCCTTGAGGGCAGGGTCACAAGGATCTATTGGCTGGCATCCTGTTAGTGGCATATACCTTGCACCTGCTTATGTCCCTTTTTGGCATTGTGGAGTTTGACTACAATGAACAAACTCATCCCTTGTATTCACTGTTGAGCTTCTGAAGCCCCCTACCATCATCATTCCATGGCCTGTGGAGAGCAGAGGGGGTTGAAGAAACATCCAACTATGTCCCTTTAGCCAAATTCACACTCTGTCTACTGAAACCTCTGGAGATTCCCTTTTTGATCCTCTCCACTATCCAACAGTCTTGGAATGGTTGTTGTGGATTTTCCAGGTTTTGAGGCTGTGTTCTATTATTATTTTCTCCTGATGTTTCACCTGCATCTGTGGCTTGCATCTTCAGAGGATATCCTCTGAGGATATCCTCTGAAGATGCCAGCCACAGATGCAGGTGAAACATCAGTAGAAAATACTAACAGAACACAACCTCAAAACCCGGAAAACCTACAACAACAAATGGATTCTGGCCTTGAAAGCCTTTGACTTTACAGTCTTGGAATGGCTTTAGCGGGTGGTTGGTTCAATTCCAAGGCCAACCCAGGAAGTATTGAATGAACAGCTGCAGTGCAGTTCTGTGTAAAGATACTATGCTTTGCCATAAAGGATCTTGGACACTGAATAACTCTTTCTATAATATTAAAAAAAATACACATACTAAGCACAGCTTACTGATATGGCCAAATAAGACTAAGAAGCAATCTCTTTTCTCAGTTCTTTTCTATTGCTGCCAGTGTGTAGACACTCTTGTATACTCTATGTCACCTTGAACTCATATGATCTCAGAAGCTGAGCAGGATTAGGCCTGGTTAGTACTTGGAGTGAAAGACTACCAGAGAAATGCAGAGATCCTTAGGTCAGGCTAGGAAAAAATCTGACCTAGAAATCGTAAGAGCTCTTAGAGCTGACAATACTGGGCTAAGTGTGACTCAGTTCAAGACACCTTTCCATGTCCTGTGTCCTTATTGCTTCTGTGATTATGTATGTGTGCTCATGTATTAAACTGGGCTTGGCATCTCTCTTGCCTCATGGATTAACTCTGGACTATGCATCTGCTTGGGAGATCTGTCCTCTTCTACAGCTACAGATCTGTCCTCTTCTACAGCTACAGATAATTGGACCTGAATACCCTCTGTTTCAGGCTTCCTATCCCTTCTGCCTTAGTGTCCAATCATTCTTCAAACCTATCCATGTCTCTGCATGACAGACATTAATGTTGTGTTATGTTGTCCCAATTATGCTGTCATAACAGTAGAAAGACCTTTTCAATCCAGG
The DNA here is from genome assembly GCA_030412105.1 of Cyclura pinguis. Taxonomy (NCBI): domain Eukaryota; kingdom Metazoa; phylum Chordata; class Lepidosauria; order Squamata; family Iguanidae; genus Cyclura; species Cyclura pinguis. The sequence continues at coordinate 240,942,251 of CM059599.1, read as the reverse complement.
GTTTCTTGTGCAGGTAGGATGATATAATAGAAGTTGTCAGATGGTAAGTAGTGTGCCACTTTAAGTCTGTGGTTATTCTAGGCCCGGGTCAACAGAGCCCGATCTATTCTATAAGTAGAAGTCATAGGCCATTTCCGCACTATGCTGTTATAGTGCTATTATTCCATTTTCAACATCCTATGGAATTCTGGCAGTTTAGGAAGGGGCATTTAGAATTCTCCATCAGAGAGCTCTTTGGCCTCAGTAAACTACAAACCTCAGAATTCCACAGGATGTTGAAAGTGGAATAATAGCACTATAAATGGTCATAGTTTTTTTTTCCTCAGAAATTCAATAAGCAAAAGCTGAAAATTATCTAGATAATTTATTTGTATTTTTTTCACTTTTTGGTTTTTTCCTTTCATTATCTCATTTCCTTTCATTATCATTCATTATCATTAACGGAAATATTAGGAAGGGTGAACCATATAACACTGTTTTACTATGGAGGTCACTTTAGGTCAACAGTAAATAACGGTTTTGGAAAAAAGAACATTGATTGTTTCTCTTGTTCCTTCATTTTGGCTTGATGTAGTTTTCGTTGTTGTTGTTGTTGTTGTTGTTGTCTTAAAAAATGAAACTACTAGACACGCTTCTTTGCCCAGCCATTTCCCTGGCATCAATCCATTTGTAAATTCTTGGTACATTCATCATATTTCTGAGACTGTATAGCAGCATGACTGATTGACTATCTTCTCTGTTATATTAAATAAAGTTGTTACCGACAGAGAGAATTATTATAGAAATGTTCAGGATAATGGACTGACACAATGGGAAGACTTTAGTCAGCCCTTTTGTGAAAACGCTTTCCTCTGGGGAAATAAAACATTATAGACAGACCCAGAAGAGTGTAAATTAGGAATATTTTTCTTTTATTTTTTTTTTAAAGGATAGTCTTCTATAAATAATTTTGATAGTTTTTTAATGGAATAAGTTAATTAATCATTCATTAAATAATTCTATGTAATAAAATGAATGATTTTCATGTGGTTATTAGTATGACTAATCATATTATTAATAATATGATTAATAATATAATTATTAATATGATTAAGAAATGCCTCCTTTAATAAAATAATTAATGCTTGCAGGATCTGCATATAGATGAACTTTTTTTACACTAACCAAAGTTCTCTATTATTGTAGAACACTGATCTGCCCTTCTGTCTCTAGGATTCTTGATGCTGACATATTGCTGTTATGACTACTCTTCACTGTGCCACAAATGTTTATGCATGCTGAGAGTTTAGCAGAAGTCAGCTGACATCTCACCATGAGGGAGTTGGTATACTTTTGTTTTTAACTGGTAACACTGTGTTCCATCTGTTCACAACTCTTGTCCCTCTTAACCTTTCTTGCTCTTGGAGGGCGCAGGGGATTTTTAGCAAATGCAAAGTATAATCTCAGTGAGAATTATTTGCGTCTATTATTTACCACCTTTTGAAGTAAAGTGTGCCAGTTCTCACACTTATTTGTAAATGCTAGACTTGATGGCCAAGAAGCTTTGTGTCAACCTTCTCAGCAATTAGCTGAGTTTTTTTAGTCTATTGCTTTTAAATTGTAATTTTACGCTATCTTGTAATCTACCTTGATCTGGAAAATAAGAAGAAGGTAGAAATACTTTAAATACATACATTTGCAATAGCAATTTGTGTGAAGCACAAAATTATCTGTGTTGTAGGTGGTAAATGAGTCAACAAATCAGTTCTAATTCTCCTGCAGGAAACAAATGAGAAAACCAAACCTGTTATTTCAGAAAACCACTGTGAAAAAGAAAGGAGAGAGTTATATTCTTAAAGTGGTCTTGTCACTGAGCGATATTAGTCTATCAGTTTTATAAGGAGAGAAAAAGGAAATATTTCCAGACATAATTGTGAATTCTTCTGTCAGAAGAGTAGCTGATCACTTCCAAGGCCCATCACAACTTTGGGAGCTGTCCTGAGAAGATTTAAATCAACCCTGGGCAATTTGTGATCCAGAACAACACAGACCCAGTGGCTATGCACTGTGGCATGTTTCAAAGCATGCCTATGTGCTCACACGTAAACATAAACACAATGTTTTTATTTATCGTTATAAGCTTGTGGGCAGCAGAAGCAATGGCCTTCAGGTATCATAGCATGTTACAATTTTTAAAAAGCAGATATACTTCCACTATTTATTTCTAGTACTCCCTTCATAAACATTTAACCAATGCTTCTTCTCTACTTTTTAGCCCTTTGGTGGCCAATCTCAAAATCCCTTTAAATTATGACAGTCCTTTCTTTCTCTGTAACTCCACTTCTTCCATCTTTAGCCAATCTTAAAACTGTGTCTTCAAGAAGCAGAAGTAACAGGCTGAAGATTTCCTGGTTGGATGTCGTTGCTTTTTGGGCAGATGTTCTCAAATTCTGCACTAGTGAACATTATTTTCCTGATCAAATTGATAATTTATAACTGACAATGTAGTCAGAAAGTAACAGGAAGGGTCTTTTTTTGTTTGTGATAGAGTTTTCTCCCTTACTGCACAGATAGGGAATCTCTAATGTAAGGGCCCAATTCTTATCTAGGTTGCAAGCTTTTTCTGATGTTATTTCCTACCAGTGATTGCAGATAAAAGGCTATTTAAAATCCAAGAAGCTTAGCATGAAACTGAATTCTGCCTTGTGGTCCTGAAACCGATAGCATAGAAATGAGTTTTACTTTGCATTCCAGAAAACTGTTCCATAGAGATGAGCTTTAATTTTCACCCTGGAAAACTATTTCATTGAAGCTTATTCCTGAGTCTCAGGGTCCATGAAGGCTCATAAGGGGAAATATAGTCTGTCAGATAGCATGGACATAAGCCATATAGGGCTTTCTAAGTCATAACTAGCACTTCAAATGGTGCTCAGAAACAGTCTGGCAGCCAGTGAGTCTGTCAGAGCAGAAGAATAGCATGAAAACTATAACTAACTATAGTTAACACTCTGGCTGCAGCTCGTTGTACCAAATGAAGTTTCCAAATACTGTTCAAAACCAGCCCTGCATAGACTGTGTTACAATAATCCATATGCCACGTAGCTAAGATATGTGTCAACATGGCTAAGTCAGGCATTTCCAGGAATGGGTACAGTTAGTGTACTAGATTTAAGTGTGTAAAAACACTCCAGGGTACCAGAAGTCTGAGCTTTTGGGTTCAAGGCTGAGGCCTTTTCTGCACCTTACCTTTTTTCAGTGCTGGGGTGCGGGGATCGCACGAGCAGCTTCCAGTGTGAGGCTCTCGCATCCCCACTGCTTCAGCTCTGCATGAGCTGCCTGCTCCTGAGCAGGTAGCACAAAAGCCCCACCTTTGCCTTCTGCAGCACAGCCTGGGAGTTTCCCAGACTGCGCTGGAGCAGGAAGCACAACCTCCACAGCCCCGGAGGCTCCACACACAGTGCAAGTGTGAGTGGGGCCCTGGAGCAATGCACGATTGCACACCATTTTTGGCTGAAAGCCAAAAATGAAAAAGTGCGTGAGCGGCGCCTGCCAGGCCCTGGAGCGTCACGCGATTGTGAGTGCATCGTGCAGATCGCTCCTCACAATTGCGTGATGCTCCAGGCGCCCTTTCGCATGGCAAAGGGCCTGAGTCCAAGAGTACACCCAAACTGTGAACTGTGTCACCAGCAGAAGTGTAATACCATCCAGCACACACTAAATCCATATTCTCTGATCAACCTTTTAGCTGGCCAGTAACAATTAATCAACTTTATTATGATCATTGATAAGAAGGACAAAAGCAAAACATAGCGGACTCACCTGGAGTAATTCTGTCTTGTCTAGAGTAAGGTTCATCTTAATCATCTTCATCCAGTCTATTGCTGATGTTAGACAATCATTTAGAGCTAAAACGGCTTCTTTGGAGTTTGGTGGAAAGATGAAACAGAGTTGGGTATCATCACCACATGAATGGCACTGAATCCCAGACCTCTGGACAATCTCTCCCAGAGGTTTCAACTAGATGTTGAATAGCACAGGGAACAGAATTGAGCCCTCAGGGACCCCAAAGACCAATGCCCATGGATTATAACAGAATCACCTACTTTCTGGGCTCAGCCCTTCAATGCCACAGTAAAACAGTGCCTCCAAGTCCCATCTCAGAAAGGTATTGCAGGAGAATACCATGGTTGATGGTCTCAAAAGTTGTTAAGAGGTCCAGAAGAAGCAACATACTGCCCTATCCAGTTCCTGAGATAGGTCATCCATCAAGGCAACTAAAACTGTCTCTGTCATATAACCAAGCCTGAAAACAGATTGAAATGGATCTAGATAATTCATTTCATCCACGAATTCTTCCAGGTAGGAAACTGCTAAATATTCTGTTACCTTGCCGCAAAATAGAATGTTGGATACTACCCAAGAATTACGCATTATAGAGAGATCCATGGAAAGCTTTTTCAACAGACGCCGTACAACTGTCTACTTCAGGCATATTGGAACCCTGTTTTACTGGAAGAAGACATTGACTACTCCTGTTACCCATTCAACTATTTCTCTTCTGGAGTTTTTAATAAACAAAGAAGGTCTAGAGGGCATGTTATGATTTTCATTTCTCCATAAATCCTGGCCTCATCCTCAGGCTGTACAAAAAAAATCACCTATTATTAATGGAAAAATAAGGGGCACATTTACAATCACTGGGATATAATGATAGCAACCAGGTCAGAATGGATCTGAGAAATTTTATCTGCAAAGTGTCATACCAGTTCTTCACTGTGCTTTGTTAAGTAGTCTGCATTATCTTGTAATAGATCAGAACGTAACAGACATTTGATCATTGCAGAGATAGCTTCTTGCAGATGCAACCACGACAGAAAAAAATTAATTCTGCCCATTGCCATATTTGTGTTCCTTGTCTCTCCTGAATGGTCTTCTCTTGTAAACTGCAGGTAGGCATCATCATTAGTAAGAAGGTGCTGTCCTGCTCACCTTTCTGTTAGTAGCCAGAGGCCACACAGAGTTTGACTCTGGTTGTGTGGACTCATAACTCATATAACGGTTATGTGGACTTATTATAACTCCATATAGCTGTCTGGAGATTTGGTGTTAGCAGCAGCTACAGAACAGGCAGCAGCAAGTTCAGGCATTTCCCAGTTATTGCTGCAGTCTCTGCTCCCACAGACAAAATATGGGAGAACAAGAAGCTTCCAGTAGATGTATTCTACATCCTTTTCCAAAACACTGGGAATAGAAGGAAAAGAAGAGCCCTGGTAAAGCTATGCCCTGCTTGGATAAATCCGTATCCCCTGCCTCTATTTCATTTTCTGGTGTTCTGGCTGCATGGAAAGCTTAGAGGAAATCCATTTTTTATAGACACACTGGCTGGAATTCTCTTAGTGCACTCTGCTAGTAACTATGAGAAAGTGTGGCTGTCTGGCTGCAGATCTGTAGTTGGAGAAGGGATCAGCCATTGTCCTCCCAGACGTCCATCCAGCATACTCACTGGAGACCTGAGAAGGCAATGCTTGTTCCTTTCTCCTGGCTGAACAGCTACAGCCGATTGCTGGTCAGGCACACATTCCCACCCTTTCCTGACCACTAATCAGCTTCTAAAGTGGGTCCTGAGACCATAAGGCCGTATTGTGCTAGAAGGAGAAGCTCCGTCCTTCTCGCTTCCTTTCACCATCCTCTATAGTTCGTTAATTATAATGACATATAACTCAAGGAGAATCCCACACTGTCTCTCTTTTGGTATCCTATCAAACCTCCAATTTGCCCCAAAGCTTTGAAAGGAGCTGTAATCATTTTGAGCCACTTTGAGACACCAGACTTGCTTTGGAAAAGCCTTAGATCATCCTAGAGATGTACAATTGGGGTTTTGATTCAGAAGATATCCAGAAGCAAATGCAAATCCATAGTGGAGAACTGTGGGCTATCCAGTCTTTCTCCCCACACTAATGTTGCTCTAGAGTAGGCATGCAGAACTGTTTGTTTGTTTGTTTATTTGTTTATTTATTTATTTGCCCAGAGTCATATTCCAATGTAGGAGGGGTCTACTGGGCCTTCTCCCAGCGGTGGTTGGGGGTCAGTGCACAGGGCAGATCCAGAGCAAAGTGGGCAGAGTCAGAGGTAATTCTTAGCTATCTGAACATGTCCTTGTCAAGCAGGCAAAACACAGCTCAATTCTAGGTACAGCTACTCAAAAAACAAAACAAAACTCTGGTATATTAGATTTTAGGGATGGAAAGCAGACCCAGCTGATGAAGACATGAGAGGGCCTTTTGCACGTCCACCCTTAGGCTCTAGAACTCTTTCCCAGGGAGTCCAGAATGGCCGCCTCCTTGTTATCCTTCCATCAGCAGTCATAGGCCCTTTCCGCACAAGGCCAGTGAATTGCTCCATGCCGTTCCTTACCGGTTCTTCTGGGCTCGAAGCAATGCGGACTTTCCCTTAAGCTCTTCCGCAGGGCTGTATGTATGTTCCACGCGATTTGGAGCAGTGCAAGGTCATAGATCCTCACTGGTGAGGCTTAGAAAATGGCAGTGTCCTGTCATTTGTGGGGCTGGACCAACTGCTGAAGCTGACCATGCCCACAGCCCGCCCTCCGCTGATCACCGGTTCACATTGGTGCGAATGTGCGCATCTGTACCACTGAGGAAGTAGGAATTGGCGAGCTCCAGTAAATTGAAAAACCAGTTTTTTCTGTTCTTCAGATAGTGCGCTGGAGGACCACTTGGGGGCATATTTAATCGGACTTAGGTGCGGAACTAAGGTAAATAGTCCAAACCTAGTCCTCTCCAAGGTGCAGACAACCTCCGTGACAGGACGCATTGGCCCGTCTTAGTTTCCTCGTGTGGAAAGGGCCATAGACATTTTCTTCAAATTTGGACAGGTTTTTATAACTGATTTTTTAGAAAGAAAGAAAGGAAGAAAGAAAGGAAGAAAGAAAGGAAGAAAGGAAGAAAGAAAGGAAGGAAGAAAGGAAGAAAGGAAGAAAGGAAGAAAGAAAGGAAGAAAGAAAGGAAGAAAGAAAGGAAGGAAGGGCTTTAGATGATGTTGTTTTGCTTTTATTGAATTGCTTTTACTATTTTTATATTTTTTAACAATATGTTTTAAATTGTTTTAATACTGTGAATAGCTAAATTTTATTTCAGGGTTGACTTTTTGTACGTTCTTAGCTATATTGTATTTTTAATTTCAGGAGAAAGGTGGGAAGGAGGTGAGGGAGGAGGGACAAAGCTAAGGGTGCTTTGTTTGTTCATACAGGATTGTTCATACAGAGCCCATAGTCTTGTGACAGTATTTTAAAGTCTGTTCAACCTTATATAATTTGGACACATAAGAGGTAAAATTTAATTCTTCTGATTATTAAAAAATCATATTATGAACCTGAAAGACATTGCAGACAGCAGAATGATAGTCTAGGCTGTAGTTATGTTATCCTTTAAGCAGAGTGGAATTATAAGTGTCCATCTTACTGCATCTGTGTCTGTTGAACAAATAACAGAAAATAATCTGCCATCCTGAAGAGCAGAGAATCTATACATTTGATCATACATCAAGTGGCAGGGAATGGGAAGGTCAGCAAACCTTGCAGTAAGCATCGCTGAGCTTAGTCGAAATTACTTTTGAGTAAATAGGAATGGGATCAGAGTGCGTGGCTACTACCTCTTCCTGTGTATACTTGTAAGGTGGGATAAAAAAAGGTCATACCAAAATAGTGTGGGAGCAATGGACTGAAATGACACCTAAGAATTGTTTCTTTGACTCACTTTATTTACCATTTTATTTCAGGGAGATCTATTTTTTCCCAGTTGCTATACTGTGTTCTTATTTATATTCTGTTCTCTCCAGTAGTTAACAATGATGTCTCATTGTAATGCCTCACCAAGGTGATAAAAAAGCAGTGCAACAATTTGTGTACAAATGTATTATTAACTGAATTCATCCCATGATCTCAACATGCATTTAACTACTCAGGTGTCAGTATGGGCAAAGTGTGGAAAATGGAAAAAATGAATCCAGCCTAGAAGGCAGGAATACCCAAAGTTCACAATATACTGCCCTACCACCTCTATGAGAAGAGACGTGTCATAAATCCCTGCATGAGGTAAAGAGTAACATCTGCATAATCAAAGTGATGTTGCAGTGTTTTATTAGGAAAATGAAACTGTTGTCTTCATCTAAGAGCTACACTTGCGTCCCTTCCTCATGGCTCTTCAAATCTAACAAAGACCAGCTTCTTCTCTGCATGAGATGGCACCATCTTCAAGGCCCTGGAGATATATGGAGTTATTTCAGTGTGGAAGACCTGCTGACTTGCCCTGCTGACTTTTGGTCTGATGTCACAGAACTATTACAAGTGGAAAGGCAGGACATGCACCCAGTAGACAATAGGTGTCTTCAAATGCTAGACAAACTGTTGGGCATGTTGTGGAGAGCACAGAGTCAGAAAGCAGTGTAGGTGTGATCTGGACCATCCCCATACACCAGTCAATTCAGGGTAAGGGTCTCGCAGATGGTAAGTACTGGGAGCATCTGAAGTGAGTCAGACAGAATGAAGACCAAACAGATGATAAGTATTGACAGGATCTGGACTAGCAAGTACCTTAGTCATGTCAGGATACGGGCCAGGCAGATGAAAGTATTGGCAAGATCTGTATTGTATGATAGGGAAGGAGTGGGATTCCCTGTTTCTGCCCCCTCCAGAGATGATGGACAAAGCAGATCCAGGACATTGAGATTTCTCTGGTGGAGCAAGCCTTGAATGTTTGGAATTCTCACTTTACTACTCAATAGGGATGGAAAGAATATTTGATTAAAAAAAAAAAGTAGAAAAACATGTTTCTTGAGTGTCAGAAAACTCTGACGAGAAGAATCCTGAACTGATAAAAATCTCTGCAATTTCTGACAAAATTAGTGCATTATTTTTGTGCATAAAACAGCATTTTCTGTGCAGCGAACAACATATTTCAAATTATTTTCTCTGTAAAAAATGCACAGGAGGACATTGATGGTGATGAATTAAGTAGCTTCCTCCTGTTCATTTTGGCTGTGCATGCCCCACTGATCTTTTCTCAGGGGAGGGGGCCTTGAGTACCTTCCTTGAGTGGACTTGCTCTTCTAATTATGCCATTGGCCTACTGGAAAGAGAATACCTTGCTTCCTCTCCTTTGCCTGCTCTTGGATGAACTCCAGTGGCTTCCTCTCTCTCTCATGTTTCTGTGGGTACTTCTAGCTCAACCACTTCTTTACCCACCAGCTCTCTAGACCTCCCTACACTTAGAACTCCCTAGACCCATGGCAGCCAGAGATGGATTACCAAGTAGTCAGGAGAAAACTGCTCTTTGTCTCTGTCCTCCCTGCTCCATGTGCTCCTGTCCTCTATAGTACCACACATGGCTGCATAACACTGTGCATGTGATCCTTCCCTCTATCGCCCCATGCATGACACCTATGGCTTCTCTGTGTTGCCAGATGATAAGTGTGTGTTCTGTTCCTAGCCACATCAGTTGCAGGAGTCACTACAGCTGATCCCCTCACAGTGGCTTCCATGACAGCGGATATAAAATGTGAGCCTCTTCTGTTCCACTCTGATATTTTTTTTATATGTAGTTGTTACATCCTGATGAGATCCAGTGTGGTATAGTGGTTTGAGTGTAGGAAACACTGGGAGGCCTGAGTTTGAATCCACCATGGAAACCCAACGGGTGACTTTAGGCAAGTCACACTCTCTTAGCCTCAAAAGAAGGCAATGGCAAACTTCTTCTGAAGAAATCTTGCTAAGAAAACCCTATGATAGGTTCACCTTAGGATCGCCATGAGTCAGAGATGACTTGAACGCATGGGACAACATTTACATCCTGTATACTTGCATATTATTGTAGAAAGAAAATTCTGCAAAAGAAAGTCAGTAGTAGATATCAGTTTGCTGGCTGAAGTACCAGTGTTTTTGCATATTTTTCATTGATGTTCAATTAAACATTTTGCAAAGCAGTATCCCCCACACCAAAATCCAGACTTTTCTCAAAAATATGTTTTTTCCCTTTTTTCCCCTTTTATTATCGCTGGTGTCAATAAGAAACAGTGTTACTCTTTTTGCTCTTTCATGGAGGTGAAGAAATCTTTCAGTGGCTTACCAATTTTGTATGTGTTGGGATAACTTTTCTCATAGAAGATGAAGCAATTTGTGAACTTCCCTTACATTCACTATAGCATAGCAAGCATTCATTGGACTTCAGTCTTAGATTTTGACAAATAATGATGACATTCTTTTCTGAATCCATCCCTCCCCCACTTGTTGATGCTTGTTTCACCTGTTCTCTTACTGCTTCTGTTGCACTGTCTCAGATATCTATCACCACTAACCAGGAATATTTCACCTAGAGATGAACGCCATATTCCACTATTGAGATCTATCAGTTTGAATTGTGGGAGCTTTGGAGGATAGGTAAGATTCAAAACACCCCCTGAAAGAGAGTATTTTTTCAGTTTTTGAGGGATGGGCTTAAATAGGCATATTGTATCTTCATTCTAAAGCATTGTGGAAGTAAACCACCCCCTGAGTTCTTTTGAAGACACATAGTTCTAGCAAGTCAAATATACTCCCCCACTTACTGTACAGAGGGTGCTATGCTTCAGCAGTCCAATTTTATAAAATCAATGTTATAAAATGAACTGAATTCAGTTCAGCAAGTTCATAGCTCTGTTCTTTTAATTCGAATGTCACTGCATAAAATGTCAGGTCAAAAGAAGATATTGGAATTAGTGTTCAAGTTCTATCTTATAAAGGGCCTGGTGCCTCTCAGCATCCTTCTGTTGGTGACAACAATGTCTCTCTGTAGTGATGTTCCTGAAGGGTAATACAGGGGACGTGACTTTCTAAGACACAGCAACAAGGCTTAAGGACTCATTATAAGAGAAGATAAAAAAATATGACTCAGATGTCCTTACCTCAAGAATGAAACATATAGTTTGTTCCTTCAGCTAAGTTCTCCACTGTTGCAGTTGAAAACTGAGTGTCAAAGGAGATAAGCAAAAGGGAGAGGGTGGGGAGACAGAAATAGAAAGCAATAAAAGAGAAAGACATGATTATTATTATTTATATATGTCTACTTCCCTGCACCAATAAGGCCATAGAAAAGGCATATATACACACACACACACACACACGAACACACACACACTTTTACTATGGGCTTCTTGGTGTGAGAAGGTAGACAAAACCTGTTGTGACTTTACTTGAACATTTGGATAAGAAGTGTACAGAAATACTGGATAATCGGATCACTCAGGTACTGATTTAAAAAATGGTCTGTAGCCCCTGTTTACTTAATAATATTTTCCCACCTCACTCCTCTAGCTTTCATTATCCAGATTGCAAAGGCTTTGTTTAGCAATCACTTTCCAAGTTTTCCACAGGTGGGTTTACTCACCCTACCTAGTCCATTGCCCTACCACAGAGATCACCTTGTTTGCTTCCTTTGCCTGTTCTTGGATGCATGCCGGTAACTTCCTCTTGTGGCTGCAAGCTTCTGTTGGACTTCTATAGGGTGCTTGCAGAGCATAGATCTCCATTATTATATTTTTGTCAGAGATGGAGGCTTGTTCATCCCTCCTTCCAGGTTCCTTCTCAAGGTGAACAGCAGCAGGCGGGTTGCTCCTGGGCACAGCTCTAGCATCTCAGTCACTGAGCAGCTATGGAGTGGTCTTTCAGTCACTGCTTGTTCCTAAAGCACCTGGCATAAAGCAGGACACTTAAAATGGTTTTTAAGATGGAGTGGAGCCCCACATTGTCTGGGATTGTTATGGATTTTTACCACTTGCAGGTACTTTTTTTTTTTAACAAAACAATGAAAACAAAAATATATCAACAGCCTCAGCAATCATCATCCAGTAGAAGTTGGTAACAATCTGAGTGCCATAGAAAGCAATAGCAAAATAGTGATAATTACATACGCTTCTGATTCATGGTTCCTATGAGGGCTCAGCTATATCAGAGACTTTGTGATCCAACTTTGCTTGATCACTGGGGCAGGCGCAACCCACTTATTTAGAACTGGGAACTTGACCTCCCTGCCACAACATTATAGGTTCATAGAGGAAAGGTGACTGGGGAAAAATGCCTCTAGTTAGACATAGGAAATTTTCCTGATCACCCCTCTCCTAGAAGAAACTGGGACAGCAGGAGGAGGAGGAGGAGGAGGAGGAGAAGGAGATGATGACAACTGGCAGCATACTCTTTTAGTGGCAAGGAAGAGATGATAGAGCTTCTGACACTATCTTCCTCATCCTTCTCTCCACTCCTCTTCCCTCCATGGCTGCCAGAACAAGTAGAGTGAAAAGGCAGTGTGGGCACCGCTGCCATAATAAATGGTGGTGGTATTTTTTCCTGACCATTTTAGAGGGAAAAGAAAATGCAGTCCACTAAAAGGGGTGAAAATGGTTCTCTGGCTGCACAGCCTTTTTCCAGAAATGTGTATATCCAGTTATGCCAGCACACCCTGCAGGAATATGTCTCCAATATTTACATTCCCACTGGCTACTATTAGAAGCCTTTACACAGAAATGTTTTCTAACACACATCACTTACACCTATTGACTGAATTGCTGCCATGCCATGGAATGCTCACATCTATTCAAATCTCTCATGAGAGGTTATCAGGAACAGAATAACGCACCTTTCAAAAGCTTGGTCGGTATTAGGATTGAATAGAAATTGTGTATGTTACATCTTTCTTATGGCAAACAATGAAAAAAACATTCACAAATTTCTTCATGAATATGATGGAATTAATTCAAGTGTGGAAGAAGCCAAAACTGATAATTCTGTCCATACTGGTAAAAGTACAAAACACTGGAGGGCCAAACTTTTTCTATTCAACTTTTGAAAAGAATATAGGACAATTTTCTTGAATGTGAGTCTCTAGAAGAATGAAGTATGAAGTATGAAGAGGGGATGTCATTGATAATTATTATGGAAAGAATATTCAAGTAATATTTGGGGGGGGGAAATGTAAAATGGGTTTATTGTGTGTCAGGAAGCCCATATAAAAAGAATGTTGGGCAAATCCCCAGCCCTGAGGAAAAGCCATAGAAAGGCCTTAGAAAAGGCCTTAGAATAAGCTATAGTTCACAGGGAGCTGCTGCATCAAGAGCATGTAAAGCAGCTATACGAAACTCCCCATGCCTACCTGTTCCCATCCCACCCACAAAAACTCACCCTTCCCTGAACTACCCAATTTTGCCCACTACTTGGCCATGTTGGTGGGGAAGGGAAAGGCAGAAACCAACCAAAGATTGTCCAGCTTGTTTATGGTACGTGGATGTATGACAAGAACATCATCCTCCAGAGCTTCTGGAGGACTCCTGCATTGTTGTGCATCTGGCTATCAAAATATAGGTGGACAAACTTTGGTTGCCTTCCATGTCCATGTAGTCACATGTTGGTGGAGGTGGTTGGGTGGCATACTTTCCTAACCAACGCAGAGCTCTTATGAGCCCCTGTTAAAGAAGGCACTCTGTAAGAAGCAGCTTGCCAAAAGATAACCAGCAAAACCAACAACAAAAACAACTGAAGGTGCAGACCAGCAAATTGTAAGACAGGCGACTGGCAGAAAAAGGCTGCATCCTGAGTAGCGGAGATTCCGGAACAGGAGCTTGCAAGACTGAAAGCAAACAGACCACAAATGATTGCATTGAGGGCAGCTCAAAAGCCAGAGCAGAAACAAGCTTTGTTTGCAAGATAGATAGCAGAGTAACAATGCTTGGAGCCAGAAACCATCTTTGGAAGAAAAAGAAAACTACATTCTCCTTTAACAGAGCTGTAAGGTGCCTGACAAATCCCATTTCAGATATCTCTAAAAGAGCACTCATTTGGGGGGTCTGCTTAAATTAAATTACTGGGATGGCAATGCAAAATCCTGGCATGTACAATCAAGCAATTTTAGCCTCTCTCTTCAAAGTGCTACTGTCAAGTTCGGTGTGATGATAAACCAGAAAATATAAATGAGTGGATTTTATTACTGTAATCAAGTGGAGCTTGTCACTGGAAACAATCCCCATTAAGTACAGTATTGCAAGTGAAAAACCTAATTGTGTCATAACAGAGGAAGTGCTATTGTGTCTCCCGCTGAAATGCCAGAATGCAGGAAATGTGTCTACAGAGCCCAATAGGATAAATGAGCTCTTTTAAAGATGGGTGCATTATCTCATGATGAATTTAAACATTTCATTTTGTTCCATGTGGAATCACAAAGGCTGGGTTTTTGGTTTTTTTTTTGGTTAGCATCTTAAAAGTTGAGAGAGATTAGCAATGTATGAAAATAGATGTATTAATCTGAGACATACTACTGAGGAATAGATTCGACCACTCTTTTAAACATCTGCCAGTTAGATATGTATACAAATGAAGAGTCAAGACATCATTTAATACTGACTGAAGATCTAAAAGGAGCAGTATACAAATCAGAGGGATTTTCAAGGTGATCATATGAGCGAGCATAGCATAGTGGTTTGAGTGTTGGACTTGAACTCTGGGAGACCAGGATACCAAAGCCCACCCAAACACTGAAACCTACTGGGTGTCCTTGGGCAGATTATACTCTCTCAGCCTCAGAAGGTACCCATGGCAAATTTTCTTTGAAAAACTCTTGTAAAGAAAATGCTATAATATGTTTGTCATAAGTCTGATTAAACTTGAAGGCACAAACAAAATATACTTGATGCCTCTCTGTGTGGCTGGCAGCTCTGTATTTCTTTTTAGTATGGACCATACTCTGAACTGATTGTGCTGATTCACCACTTATGATTTATTTACTGGGTTTACATCCCATCTTTCTCCCAAAGCAAAGGTCCAATGCAGGTTACAATATGATTGTAAAACAAAACAAAACAAAAAAACACAAAAGGTTAGAATAAACTATAATATTAAAATGTAATTAACGTTAAAATAGTTTAACTGCACATCAGTTGAAACTATGGCCATTTCCGCACTAGCCGGCTGGCCCCTCCCAAAACTGCAAACCCCAGGATTCCATAGGATGTTGAAAGTGGAATCATAGCGCTATAACAGGCTAGTGTGGAAATGGCCTATTTCTTTCTCTGCTAAGTTCAATAACTTGACTAGCCAATCTTCTTTTGTAGGAATCTCAGTACTCTTCCACTTCTGAGGATATAAGAAGCTTGCTTGCAGCTATTGTATGTCGCAGAATCTTGCCCTGTTTCTTTTTCAGTGATTCTTCCATCAGTCCCAACAAATGCAATTCTGGTTCATTCTAAACATTAACCTTCAAACTAACCAAACTAACCACACTGATCAGAGAAAACAAAACAAAACAGTGGACTCCTTTGTGGACGATTGGGATTTGTTAATATGTGCACTGCATGACTTAACCCGCTCCACATGGTGCCATTTGCATGGTGGGGTGAGCATGAAGGAATGGCTGCTTTTCTGGCCCTCTGAGCAGAGGGAAGGCCATTTTCAGCAACTGGGCCAGGCTGGGCTACTAGGTTCCTGGATGTCCATGCAGGGCCAACAACTAATGGGGTTGCACATGCTGCAATCCTTTTGGCTCTTACTACCCGGCTGGGTTGAAGCAGCCAGGTTTCACTCAGGTCAGGTGCAGGGAGATACATTCCCCCACCTCCTCTGGGCCTGCCTTTTCACTTCTTGCAAGACCAAGAGAGTAACATGTTGAGTGAAGGATTCAACAATTAGTGTGTTTGGGAAAAATAGCAGTGACAGTTTTTTGAAATGATATTTAGATTTACAGATGTATTCCTTCTATTAGTGATTGAGAGTCCATGTTGGGAAAGCTGGAAACCATCTTCACTCTCCTTTAAAATATAGATAGATAGATAGACAGATAAACAGATAGACAGATAGACAGATAGAGTGTTTGTATAGTATAAGATATGTATAAGTGTTTTTGCATATTTTCTTTAGTTGCATTTTGCTTATGTTTTGTGTGTAGTTGGTAGTTCTGATTCATTATTCTTTTTTAGTTTTGTTGTTTAGCTTAATTTTTTAAAAACAAATTAACTAGAAAAAAAGAAACAATAATTTCTATATAAGAGCAGCCCTTATCATTTAAAAGGCTTAGTAGCCAATCAGTTGCCAAAAACCTGAGCAAGCAAGAAGCCTTTGCTTGCAAGTGGAAGGACATCTAAGGAAAAACAGCCTTTCCTCCTTTCAAAAGGAGTTTCACACTCTAGAAGCAGCTACAGAGAAGGCTCATTTATTCTTTCAGTTTGTTGAGTCAGTATATGATGCACAGAAACCACAAAGGATGAATGTTATCACTATTAAAAGATTGTTTTCTGCTACAGCTTTGGTCAAGTGATGGTCATAGGTAATTCCTCCTCTGCCTCCTTTTCCTTTCTCTTCCTCACATTATAATATTTAGGAACAACAGTCAATTTTCTGTATGCCATGCCAGATATTTCTAGATTCAGAAGTTTGGATGGCACAGAGAAACTAATGGATCTTCTTTTGGAGATCACCAAAATCAATGCCATCAACGATCAGTCTCGTTTTGTGTGTGTGTGTATATGTCTATGTCTATGTTGTTGCTTTTACACATGCATGTTAATGGCAAAAAGAAAGGAGGGTTAATCTATTTTGTTGTGATTTAATTCAAACTTTGGCTTTTATATTTATTTGTTCTTACTGGGTTGAGAGAGTGTTTACATCTAAGTCAGTGTTTCTTAGACTGAGATAATGTATCTGTCTTAGTACATTATGAGAAACAAGGCTATTGCTGTTCTGTCCCCGAGTGTGGGGACAGAAGCTATTTCATCATGTGGATAACTCCAGTATTCTGTTAGCACAGGGATGTGTTTCCCATGAGAAAAGAATCAATGTTGGTACATGTTTTTATTTATTTATTTTGTCTGCCTTGAGCCTTTCAGATACAATCACCTATAAATTTCTGTGGAGTTTTTAAATTATAGGCTAAGAGTCATTCCACTGCAATCAATGGCCCAACTAAATATATCTTACATTAAATAAGACATGTTCATTTTAATGGGTCCATTTTGAATATGACTAAGTCTGGCTCTCACTCAGTAAGAACAGCAAGGTAGGTGAAAGTTATCCTCGAATTTTCCATCATGTTCCCTTTCAAAACTATGCATGTTTTCTTATATGCTTTATCTCAAACCTAGAGAATCAAACACAATACAGTACTTTTTTTAAGGACTGTCTGAGTTAACTACTATGCTTTTCTTCTTTTCTTTTCTCAAGTAGGCCTTTGCCTGAAGACCAAAGCAGTCAAATAAAGTGGTCATCGAAAGACCACATATGAAATTGAAGGGCCAACCTGCATTTCAGTTTACTGAGACCCCAGAAATTCTTCTTGTACACTGTGCTTTGTTAGGTGAAAAATATACTAGGCATCCTTTTCTTTCCTTCTGTCCTCACTTGTTGACTTTGAATTCATCCTTATTCTCCAACAGAAACCAGTAATTGTTAATCTTTCATACATCTGGTGATTAAATACATAGGGGCTCTTTCAGAGGGCAAAGAATAACATTCTCTACTGCTAGCAGAGTGATCATGAATAAGAGGCAATGGGAACAGTGGGAGTTACAATTGTACTTGGAATGTAATAAAATTGATATTTAATGTAGTAAAAATGTTTCCATCTATCTATATGTTGAAGAGACACTTTAATAATAAATGGCATAGATGTATTCATAAAATTACGGGCAAGCAAACATAATGCAGCATATAATGTATATCTAAAATATTACTATAAAGCAAAAAAAAAAAAAAAGCAATAACCTTCCTAGATTAATGAAATAAACACAATGGAGTTGTCAGGATATAGTCCCCCCACGTCCTTACCAGCTGAGAAAATTGTTCAAAGTAGGTAAAAAGCTGATTAAAAGTGCTGGTGAATAAAGGCAAACTTATGTCAATTAACCCTCAGGTGGGACAATCAATTAGTGTCAATCAGGAAGCCCTTGTACCACACAAATTAACATAATGAAAAATGGTTCTCAGTCATTTCAAAGGCAAGAAGCATTTACCGTGTTCTTTTGCAATAATACGGATATGCCCTTGATTATTAGAGGTGTTAGCCTATGACTATAGTAATTTCTAGCCCCCTTGTCTCAGCAAACTATTGTATTTAATGATGTATTAATATAAGGTGAACATTTTAGCTTGTTTTCATTTGTCTCAGTTCTACAACATATAATTAATCTTTGGAAATGTCAGTGGGTGTGTTTATTGAGGCTAATAGTTTGCAGGGCTGGGAGAGGTGAAATTAGAAATGCATGGCTATAGAACCTACAGTTATTCTTTCTGAACTTGAAATAAAACGGGGGCTTATGCTTCAGTCCCAATGCACTTAGAATAACTTCCACTGGAACCAATCCTGCTGAATTCTGTAGGACTTATTAATAAACATGTATAAGGTTAAAGTGGGTGTACATATACCTCAATAGAAAGCCAAGAGTACTACCTCTACTACCACAGTCTGCAAAATATGGCAACATCTGTTTGCAAAGTATTCTTCCTCCCTGCACCACGTCCTATTTTGGAATAGTGTGCTGTTTTTCCCTTATCATATTAACTGGATCATCACATCATAGCTGTGAAATTCTGGTGTAATGTCATGGTTTGAGATAGAAAATCAAGTCAGTCACAGTGATGCTAAAACTGAACATCTTCCAAGTCGGAATGGAAGAACTGTAGCTCAATAATAAAGTGTGTGCTTGGCATGTAAAATGTCCCAGGTTCAGTTCCTTGAATTTTCAAGTGGTAAGAAAAAAGACCACTGACTGAAATACTGAAGAACTGTTGTTGGTGAACATAAACCAGGGCATCTGTGGCCTTCCAGATGTTGCTGTATTGCAACTACATAAGTCTTCATTACTGGCTATGATGGCTAGGACTGATGAGAGCTGTAGGCCAAAAATATCTGGAAGGCTACAGTTACCCTCCCTTGATATAAACTAATGGTTTCCAAACTTTGGTCTCCCAGATGTTTTATACTTCAGCTCCCAGAATTCCTGACTGTTGACCAAATTGGCTGGGGTTTCTGGGAGATGGAGTCCTAAACACCTGGAGGACCAAAGTTTGAGAAAAACTGTATAGACAATATTGAGCTAGATGAACCAATGAATAGGCCAGTTTCCTATGAACATAAACTTTATATAGTTCTTTGTCACGGAGAAATCTGAATCCAAGAGAAGTAATAGGTTGCCACTTTAGAGTTTTTTGTTTTTTTGTTTCAATTTTCTGATTCATGTGGTGGAACACAACACTTGAATTAGACTATATAGCTCGGGACCAGAACTTGCAGGGGGTCATTTATTCATTAGCTCCCCTCTGCGATGGCTAAACTCCACAGATTGCCTGGTGAATGCTGCAGTTACTCTTACATGAAAATGAGTTAGGCATTATTTCTAAATAAGTTTCTAAAATTTATTATGGATGTCTCTTCTCTCTCTCAGATACAATAATACAGAAAGGCCTCAGGAGAAGAAGGAGTGGAAAAATGATTAGAAGAAATGTTTTACATGGCTCTGTGATGGGTAGTTGTTGTCTTAATCTGCTTATTGCCTTATAGAATTTAAAGCAAGAGAATGAGGAAGAAGAGAAGCAATAAGCCCCTGCCTGGAATATAGGAACAGAATGGGGGGGTAAGTGATTTGCTTGCTTGGTAGGAGGCCCTCCAATGGCCTTTCAGATTTTCAACAGTGTTTTGGGCAAAAGGCTGGTGTCTCCTCTCCACTCCTTATTGCCCTGTATAATTGTGTAAATTTTTTGGGTTGCAAGAGAGGTGTGTGAATTTTTCCAGTTTTCCATTTCCATGTTTAATTAACTGTCTGGATTTGTATATTATTATTTGGAATGAACTACAACAAACACTTTTGTAGTGTCTTTTTGGTTAGTACAAGTGCTGGGTACATGGATAATAAAACTGAAAGTTTTCCTTAGGCCCCCCCCCCCCGCCAACATTTTCTTCTCCCTCCCTCTTGTCCTTTCTTTTCCTCTTTTAGCCCCATTCTGCTTTATAGTCCACATTGGTCTAATTCAACCAAATCAATTGGTTGAACTAGGCCCATGCTCCCACAGAACACATTGCAAGCCTTTCAAGTGTATAGATTTCCAAAGTAAAAAGTCTCCATTCCGCTTTCTGCCTGAGAAAGTTCAAAAATGGCATTTTCATTGGAAATTGTGGATCCAACAAATGTCTTTTCCATCCTTAATCCTGGCCTTTGAAAAACTGATAAACCCATTTTTTGACACTGAGTGAAGTATAATAAATAAACATATTTGGTATAAGATTAGCTTTAAGTCTAGCTAAACAACACATCATATGAATTCAATTATAGGTTAGGTTGGTTTGTCCATATAAACATCCATATGCAACTGTTAACCAATGATCTCAAAATGACTAGAGATCATTCAGACAGAATTGTTCAAGGAGGCCTTTTTTACTTGCCTTTTCATTCACACAGCTGCCAACCTTTTAAAAAGCACTGTCTCTTCTATACCTTTAATGGTAGCTTGTGCAGACACATATTAGCTGATGATGATTTGTATTTCCATACCATTAATGGATATGAGTCATAGGTCAGTGGTAAAGGACATGTTTCATATACAGAAGGCTCTGGGTTCAGTTGCTATCTCAGCATATTAAACAACACAGTCTTCATTCAAGCCCTATATGCGTGACAACAGGAACCCTTCTCTGTATCGTTAAGCTATACGGTGAGTACAATACAGTTAAGCATAACTGGATTTTTTTAAAACAAAAAGGCCAATATTAAGAAGTTAAAATCATTTTACAATCTAATTTTCAGAAGCGTGTGTTCTGACATAAACAAATCTAGATACTGTGCCTGCCAGATTACTCTGAGACATCTAATTTGATTTTTCAGACGTTTAACTAAAGACTACACAGTTAAAATACATCTAGCAAATGACAATGCTTAGCTTTCATATATCATTCCTGGGCATTGAAAATAATAGTTTTCCATTACAGGGTATACTTGGTTTCCCCCCCTGTTTTTCAATACCCACTGAAGGTAATTAAGGTGCTTAGGGGTTGATTTACACTTGGGTCTGACAACTGAAAAGTAGCTGCAAAACTTTGTTTGCCCAACTTATGATTATGTTTATAAATTGTTTTATTCCTTCAATTTGTATTTAACATTATTTTTGAGTAAAAATGACCAGTTTTATCTTGGCCTGAAACCTTAGAATGCCACTGCTGAACCACTGCTATTTAATCAAGACTGAGGTGTTACTGCCCTGGCTAGCCCGAGCTTGGGGGATATAAAAAGATATCTCTTGATATCAATAATTTGGCTTCACATACCCATTCCCCTCCATGTGCTTGCTCAGCCAATAATTGCCGTAATATTCCAAAATAATACAGGCAGGCCAGAAATAGCCGACTCGCAGCTTTAGGAGACCTCAAAGGCAAGTACCTTCATTAAGTATGCATGTAACTTTCAAAAGATCCTCTGCCCCACGCTGGCAGTTTGATGATCGAACTATACAACGCTCAAGTACTCCGCGTTTGCATACTGGCTATCCTATTGACAAATTCGGCTATAATTCAATCATTGAAATTCTGACCTTTTGGAGGCTTTGTCTCCAGCCCCAAATCTATTGTTTTCTCCAAGTTCGACCTAGCCTGTGGTCACAATTCTCCGTATAAAAACCCTTGACTTTGAGCGCTTCTTTGGATTGCTCTTGGCTTCCATCCCGCCTTGCTGTCTCTTTGTCCAGTGAGCCTTCCCCTCAGCTCCACGTGTTGATATCCACGCTCCCCAGCTTCTCCGGTTCCAACCGGGCTTCAAGACAGGTGAAGTATCACCCAAACCAACAACTCCTCTAAAAATCCCTCTATCCCACTCCAACCTTTATTTCTATAGTTTCTCTGTATGTTTGTGTTGCATACACTGATTGATTGTAGTTTTAATAAAATTCAAATTTGTTATTTCACTCCTGTTTGCTTCTTGACTCGGCCTGACCCCGTAGACATTGGGTTCAAGATCTCGCTACGTTACCCTGCCTCTCGCAGTGCTAACTTGTGCTCTTTGACTAATCTCCCCAAACTTTGGGAGCAATTTGGTGTCCCCCCCGGGACCCCCAGAAACCAGGGTAACAGAGTGGTGGAGTAACGCAGGCAACCCCTGTACCCCTGATTTGAGAGGGAGTCGCGAAACTTCTCAAATCAGGTTGGTATAGACTTAGGGAACGACCGGTCAGGTTGCTAGAATTCTGTTAGACAGGAACACATGTGTGTGTGTGAAATCTGTGTGCTTGAGCTCTAGAGCTATCTTTGTTGGGTGGTTCTGCTCCTTTTCATTCTTGGCCGTGTACGGTGGCCATACCTACATGGTGACTCGTTTAGGCACTGAATCATTGTAGATGACAGGACCGTGCAAGTGGCTGACCCGGGAAGTACCTCCCTAACTTGGGGTCTGTTGTGGGCTGGGATCCAAGCGTTAGGTGCTAGGAACAGTCCACTCACATCCAACACCGTAGTGGCAAGCCAAAAGCACTTAGGGAAGAATTTCCCCCCCTCCAGAGTAGAAGTACGGGTGCATCCCATCTTTACAGTTGAAGCAAGGGTGCGTCCCTTTGTACTTTTGGAAGTGCAGGTGAGTCCCGGCTGTTTAAATTTCAGGTGCGTCCCAACCGCTAGAGAAGTAGGTGCAGGTGGTGATTCCCGACCTAGCATAGGGTTTCATAGAGTTTAGCCTGAGGTGGAGGAAGGGCCCCCTCACCCGAAAAACTGCTAGGGATGGTTTGGTTTAGGTTCCCATCCCTTTTCCCCTGCTGCTTGACCAGGCGGCGCTGTAAGTTCCACTGGGTTCATTTCGCCCCCTTCAGGCAGGCGGAGTACTCCTGAGGGTCCCCTTGGGTCTAGGTGACCCTCCTGTCCCCAAACCGTTGCCTCGTCCTTTTGTCCCTGAGCTGTCGAGGTGGAAGGGCGGGCTTAGGTGTACAAAAGTGACTTTGTTTGGGCAGGCTGGAGTTAGGTTCTACTCCCTCTTTCCTAGCGAAGTTCCTCAGAGTTCATCTCCCTAAAATCCCCCAGGGGTCTAGGTGATCCTATCCATCACTCCAGGTCCTGGTCCCATTTTGTCAGGAAGTCTTGTGGTGTAGTGCTAGACATGGCTCAGGAGAGCAAAGTTGCAGTTAAGGACCTCACATTAGAGAGGGAGGTCCGAGGAAAGTTAGAGAAGTGGGTTCTCAGCAAGGGGAAATGTCCTTGGAAGAAGTCTAGCTTCCAAACGACAGATCCCTTTGCCACATTAAGGGAGGCGTACGCTCAGGCGCGCCAGACAAAGAACCCGTTCAGACCATCAAAGGATGCTTTGGCCGCCTGGGAACTTTGGCTGACTGCCAGAGATGCCTCAAAAGCCCTGGTTGAGACCAGAGACAAGCTAGGTGAGGTAGAAAAGGAGAATGCCCGGCTTCAGGCCAAGATGGAGGCTCTGCACGCGGACAAAGTAACGTTCACATCCGTCGTACAAGCCACCGCACAGAAACTGAGTGCTGCCACCTCGCAGGCTCAGACTTGGGAGGAGAGGGCCCACGCCTTAGAGGATGAGCTTGCTCATGCCCAAGCTGCAGCCAAGTTTATGGTGAGCCAAGTGAAGGAGCAGCACGAGGCTGTCAGTTACGAGGCTTGCCATAAACGATGCAAATAAATGAGATGCTGGAGAGCCAGCTCCACACCCGCAGAGCCCTGATCTCTGCGGTGTGCCCTGAGCTTCTCCTCTCGTTGTCCCACAAGGAGCCACTGCCAGAGGACTCTCTGGCCACATTGCCCCATAACCCGGACTGGAGTGGCCACACAGCCCCAGTCCAACCAGTAGAAACTAGGTCCATGACAAAGCGGACCACCCCCCTTGGCGATGGCAGTTCAGAGAGACCCGAGATGCAGGAAACTCAGGTCACAGAGACTAGGGTCCCGTGGCGAGCCATGGAGGCCAAAGACATTGCGGACCAACAAGGTCCTCTAAACCGGTCCACCGGGATCATGTGGTTGAACGCGGTGATACACTCTCACCCGACAGCCAATGGCCAGGACCTGACCCAGTTGGCTCGGCTTTGTATATCCCCTTCCGAGCTCCCTACCCTTGAATCAGCCATGGCGGCTCGAGGCTTGGTAAGACTCAAGGCCTATGATTGGATGAGGGAGGTGATAAGGATTCTTTGGCCAGGACAGAGTGCCAGTGTGCTCTACGTTATGGAGCAACAGAGTCCTCGAGAGAACCCTGAGGCTTACATAGCATGCAAACAGCTGATGGCCATTTTAGCAGAGAAGGTTCCCCTAACTCCTGCTGGCTATAACTTTGACCACATGGAGTTCAAGACTCTGTTGTATGGAGGCTTGAAACACAAGACAAAGATGGCCCTGGGATTAGTGGATCCTGCCACCACTGGATGGGAGGAATTCAGAAACAACCTCAGACGCATCGCAGACCTGCTGCGAGAGGCTGGTTCTCTGAAACATCCCACCAAACCGCACATATGTGACGCCGGAAACTGGGAACCCGTATCGAAGGTGACATACTCCAATTATGGTCCCCATTCCCAGCACAGGAGATCGGCTCCAAATTCAGTTCCCAAGGGGAATTGGAATTTGCGCCCTAAACAGGACAACAGGCAGTGGAAGGCTAGGAACTCCTGAGGCAAGACCGGACACTCCTCACAGCCGCCCTATGCCCCTAGACAGGCCCCTGATTTGAACTCTCCCAGGGAAACATCTGGTGGGTACGACCCCATGGCCCAGACATACTTCTCGGACAGAACGAGAATCTGGAGCATGCTTAAGAAGTTTGGGCTGGACATGAGCCAGTTCGACAAAAGGCCAACATCGGAGCTCATTGAAGCTCTGGAGAAGCAGCTTCAGGCGGGAGGCACACAGCCGGTTAGCGCCGTAACAGACGGCCCTCCTCCAGTTGGATACTATCCCAGCGTAGATCTGAAGGAATAGGGGTGCCCTCGGTCCAGGAAGCTTCCCGGCAACGTTGTGGCTAAGTTGAAGCCAGACAAGTAGGGAAGACTCTGGGTGAAGGGAGGCATTGGGACAGAGAGGGACAAGACTCCTACCACCTTGCTAGTGGACTCTGGCATGGCACTGAATGTGCTGCACCCAAAACTCATAAGGCACGGTGAGCCTATCCCCGCAAAGGTCCAGTTGTTTGGATATGGTGGGGGGGGGACACCTAGCTAATACCTGGGACAACATCCCAATGGTCATAGATTTCCATTTTAAACATAGAGTCCCATTTTAAACTGTGGGCTTGTGAGAACTGAGGGGAAGACGAAGGTCTTTTAGGCATCAGATTCCTCCGGGGAAATAAGCTTACAGTGGACTATGCGAATGGGTTTTTATGGCAATTGGACCAAGACCCTTTAGAGATTTTCACAATTCACCGCTGTGCTTCCATCAAGGCCCCTGCCCCTGTGCAGTGTGTTGCTAGCGACCCGTGGGTGCAAGCTTTCCCTGAAGTGTGGATTTGAGACAAAATTGAGTGTGGCAAGGTAAAAGGTGCTTGTGTGCTAATTGAGGGCAAGGACCCACCACCGCAGAGGCAGTATAAGTATCCTGCAGAAGCGGAGGGGGGTATAGGAAAGACGATTGAAGGTCTCATCCAGTGGGATGTCGTCACTCCTATGCAGTCCATCTGCAATGCGCTCTTGTGGCCAGTGCTTAAGGCCGACGGTAAAAAGTGGCGAATGATGGTGGACTTTCAAGCCCTGAATTCCTTCACTCCCCCTGTCGCACCAGCTGTGGACAAATACAACAAGATCTTGTCTGCAATTGCGGCTGGGACCAAGTATTACAGCGTGTTGGATTTGGCCAACACATTTCATTCCATACCGCTGCATGAGGTGTGCTGGTACAAATTCACCTTCACGTTTCGGGGACAGCAGTATGTGTTTAAACGCACGCCCCAAGGTTTCCACTCGAGCCCTAGCATCTGCCACGCACATGTGGCCAAAATGTGGACTAGGCTGCAGCCAGCCTCGCGAGCCCACATTTTGTCCTACGTGTATGACATCCTCATCCACTCCGATTCAGAGGCTAAAACTAGGGACATCACCCATGAAGTGTTGGCCATCCTCAGAGACACCGGGTTCAAGGCCAACAGGAAGAAAGCACAGCTGGTTACCACGGAGGTTAAATACCTAGGACTCTGCCTAGGCACAGAAGGACGCACACCAGATGCCCAAAGGGTTGAGGTAATTTCCAACTTGCCTGCCCCTACAGACGTGCATTCACTCCGCTCGCTTCTGGGAACCTTCAATTTATCCCGGGACTTTATTGAGTCTTTCGCCTCCAAGGCGAAGCCTCTGTATGCCCTGTTGAAAAAGAATGCCCAGTGGGAGTGGGGAGAGGCACAGCAGAAGGCGTTTGCCCAGCTCAAGGAGGATCTGATGAAAGCGCCAGCTCTGGCGCACCCTAACACATCCAAACCGTTCCTCATACAACTACCCACCTCGGATAGGAGTATGGGAGCAGTTCTATCACAGCAGTTGAATGGCACTCAGCGTGTTATAGCCTATGCCTCCCGTAATTTGAACGCACATGAGACCAAATTTTCGCCTTGCGAGAAAACATGCCTCGCACTAATCTGGGCTCTAACACACTGGGAATTTATGATCGGAGGCGCCTGTGTGATTGTCCAGACCTCCCACACACCGCTTAAGTACATTCTGTTTGGGAAGGTCCAGAATGGCCAGGTGTCCAACGCCAGGATAGCCAAATGGACTGTTTCCTTGGTGTCGCTTGGGGTGGATTTTCAAAAACAGCTGCAAGATCTGCCAGCTCCCTATGGTCTAGCTGTGCGTGACTCCAGTCACAACTAGACCATAGGGAGCCAGTGGATCTTTTGACACCCCCCGTACATATACATATACACCTAATTAAATTGATCAAATTAATCAATTAATTAAAATAATCAAGAATTTAATATAACCAGTTTATGCTGAAAATATAAAATAATTAAATATATAGACGGTGCTTTCTCGATTCTTCTATTCAATTCATTTCAGTTCATTTCAGCTCTGTTCAGCAATTCATTTCATCAATTCATTTCAGATCAATTCAATTAATTTCAATTCCTTTCAAGTCAAATCAATTCATTTCAAGTCAAGTCAATTCAATTTATCTCAGTTCATTTACTCAGCAGGCTCAAACTTTCAAATCATCAATAAATTTCCCAAAAATCAGAATCTGCTCAAATTCATTCCAAAAACATAGTCTTACTATCTATTCCACAGTAGTATCCAGCACTTTCACAGTAGTTTCCACTATCAAATTCTGCCAATAATTAATAATTAATTAAGATCTTTAAGAGGTTTGATTTAAGTTTAGAGCTCTCTCTTATATTTTTAGAGCTGTTTAGCTTTGTAGCTTCTTCAGCTTCCACTGCTACACTCCGCACGCCGGTCCACATGCTGAGTCTCCCCTGCGCACTGACCTGCGCACCGAGCTTTGGTAGCCCGCTGCCCAGGCACTCACCCATACGCCTTTACTCCTTACACGCCGATCTGTGCGTCGTCCCAGCTTATGCTGGATCACACGCCAACCTACTCCTCCAGCTGAGTCCGTCTCCAGGGTAACAGAGGTGCAGAACCAGTGCTCAGATTTGTATAAAGCAGCTGTTATATCCCCAAAAATTTACTCTTCTGGTAAGAATCCCATCCAACCCTTCTCAGATCTTTTCCAGCCTTTCTCTTTGTCTTCTTAAAGTCCAGGAAACATATTATCAAGTTGAGCTGTTTTCACATTCCTCTCTCTAATGCATTCCAGTATGCCATGGCCCATTCTTTTCCACTTTTCACTGTATCTACTTTTTCCCTTTGTTCACCAAGATAGGTCCAGGTCCTCTTATTTTTCCTTCCACCTTCTGAGAAGTCAAATTGTTGGCAAGATGTGACACAAAGCTGTTGGATGTTCCATTCTTAGCAGACTTGTACTTCCATCAGGTGTCAGAATAGCTGACAGTCACCATTAGTAATATTACTGCCTCCCATGAAAGTTTTGTCATCTGTAACTGCAAAGTCCCTCCTATGTATTCCAGCTTGCTTGGTGATTTCTAGACCACTGCCACAGAAATGTCACACTTATTTCTCTCTTCTTATGACTTTACCCTGACGCTTGTAGCAAGATCTTCTTTCTTGGAATCATGAATTTCTGTATGGGTCATTATGTTTGTTATACCCTCTCTACTTGTTCAGTCTCTTATTTAATGATACCAAATAGGGATGGGCCAACTGAATCCTCGAATCCTTGAATCTTTGTCAGGGATTCGAGATTCAGGAATCCAAAATCCTGTGCCAAAATAGGCAAATGGAATCTTTCCAATCTGCCACTCAAACAGTTTGTTGGAGACCGGGATGCCTGAAAACCTGGGAGACTGGGACGCCTGAAACCTTGGGAAACCAGGACGCTTCAAGACTTGGGAGACCAGGATGTCTGAAAACTCAGGACCAGGATAGGATCCCGTTCCTCACGTGTATCCCCAACGTGGGCACAGGTGATTGGCCGGCAGACCGCCATAAATCCTTGCATGCACTGGAGGCTGCCATTTCTCCCTCCTGCTGCCTGTGCCCCTAGTGCTGCCTCTCCCTGCTGCTGCCTCCCTCTGAAAGGTAATTTTGGGATAGGGAATTGGGAGATGAGGGACAGAGGAGCAAAACTGAGTTTGTGTGGGGGTCTAGGAGCTTGTGGGAATGTCCCAGGGGGTTTCAAATACTGCAAAAAGGGGTTCAGGGGTTCCATGCAAGCCATGCCAGCCATACTTTCCCCTTCACCAGCTTTCTTTGGTCAGTTCTGGGACTAAGATTGTCATGATGCCACTTCCTCTCTGAGGCCCTTTTTGCATGGCATTTGCCATGTGAAAGGGCCCCTGGAGCATCGTGTGGCTGCGAGGAGGGGTCCACACGACACACTCGCAGTAGTGCAACGCTCCAGGGGCTGGCAGATGCCGATCGTGCACTATTTCATTTTCAGCTGTGAGCCAAAACTGATGCGCAATCACGCATCACTCTGGGGCCCTGCATGCACCTGCCATGCGTGCGGAGCTCCGGAGCTGCGGCGCTCGTGCTTCCTGCTCCAGCACAGCCTGGGAAAATCCCAGGCTGCACTGCAGAAGGAAGAGGAGGGGCTCTCATGCTACCTGCTCGTGAGCAGGCAGCAGCTGCGGAGCTGAAGGAACCAGGACGTGAGAGCCTCTCTCTAGAGGCTGCTTGCGCGGTCCCTGCACCCCAGCTTCGCAAAAAGGTGAGTGGCAGAAAGGGCCTTAGTTCCTGTGAATACATGAATACTTCAGTTAACCCGTTTTGAAGCTCCCTTTTAGAAAGTCATTTTATGCTTCTCAACCCCTTGTCCTCTTTTTGCTCTGTCTAGCTGCAAATTTATAAGCAGCATTGCCATTGGAACAGTTGCAAAGGAGAGCTGGAGAAACACAGACTTTTGGTCTTGTGTTGCAGCAGTATGTCTGTGGTAAACAATGAATCCCAAAAAACCTGAGCTGGGAAAGAATGGGATTCTACTCTAGCTGATTGTATAGGAGGAGTGTGTGTTGCCTACAACAAACAAGGTGAACAGTAGCTGCCTCCAGAATCGTTTATTGAGCATGCATTAATCTGTATTATTTTTTTATTTGAGACTGGAGGGTAGGGATTGGGAATTGTTGAGACTGGCCTAGAGATTTGACTTGAGTGTCCCTTGCAGGACTTGAGGGTAGAGAACTCACTGGACTAGAGGTGTGTGTGTGTGTGTGCATGTGTGTGTGTGTGTGTTCAAGTGCTTTCTTTATTGCAGGACATGAGACTTGGCTCTTGAGACTGCAGGGTGCACAATTGAGATTGGACTAGAGGCTGTTTGTTTGTTTGTGTGTTTTAAGTGCCTTCCTTGTTGCAGGACTTGAGACTTGACTGGAAGGTACAGTCTTCTTGAGATTTCAAGGACAGCTGAACATTTCTTTGCATCACTCCCTTGCAAAGCTCTTTCAGACACAATTCTGGGGTTTGTAGTTTTACAAGGTGTCACAGCCTTTTCTGCTAAAGTGTGCTGGCGCATCATCGAACTACAAACTCCAGGATGCCAGAAGGAGCTATGCAAAGAAAAGCTAGTTTTGACTTGGAGTATCTCTGTACTGTAATATGCGGCCCTGTTTACACAGGCAGGAAAATGTGGGATTAATCCACATTTTCCTGCCTGTGTAGAAAGGGCCTTCATGTCATTTTCAATCTGGGGAGATCCAGAGGCAAAACTATGACAATTGTCCTGGTCAGATTTCTTCAGAGGGAGGTTTGCCTTTGCCTAGGCTTTTGCTAAGGCTGAGAGAGTGTGTCTTGCCCAAGATTATCCTTCTTTCCCTTGCTTTTTAAACCCTTTTCTAAAAAAGGATTCAAAAGATTCGAGATTCGTGAGATTTGTTGATTCCCAGAATCTTCCAGGGATTTGGATTTGGAAAATGCTGCATTCATCCCATTCCTAATACCGAATCATATTGAAGGTAAATATATTTTCTTATCCCTATATTATCTAAGTCCGTGGTATGGGATGTTTGAGGCCCATTCACACTACAAAATTACAGAGCTAGTGTTCCATTTGAACTGCAATGGCTGCGTTCTATGGAATTCTGGGATTTGTAGGTTGCTCAGAGGTACAAGAGGAGCTCTCTGGTTGAAGATCCTAAGTTTCCTTCCCTACTGCCAATCTTAGGATTTTGTAGGATAGAACCATGGTTACAAAAGTGGAATAACAGCCACATTAAAACGTTGGTTGACACAGGATTATCCAGTGTTAGACTGTCTATAGTGATTCTGGAAGATTGGAGGTCCTGGAATACTTCTGATCTTGCATTACTGATGATCGTAAACAAAGAACCAAATCAGATGTCACGCTCTACCTACCGATGCTAAATTAATTTGGAGCAGCTATTTGAGTTGTTCTAGAAGTAGCCATGTTTAATTAAGTACTATATGTAGATGAAGGATCAGGTAATTAATGCCCTGTGATTTAGTGAAGAATTACAGCAGTGATGTGTGCTGGTGTTGTGGATTTAGTAGGTTTATGTGGGGGCTGGAGGGGGGGAACATGCTTGCCAAAGGAGATTTAATCCTTTGCTCCTTTGTCTGTATTAGTATCCATTTGCAGGTGATAATGTTTCTCTCCATGCCATGCTGATGTCTGTGGAGCAGGCTGAACTTAGAACAGGCCAAGCTGGTGTTTTGCCCAGTCAGTGCAGAACCAGTTTGGTAAGAAGAAAATCCACCACTAATTTGAATGGTTTTTTCACAGTTATTTCACAGAGTTATTGAAAATAGGTAAATTAATCTTGCTGTCTGAATTAGTCATCAGGAAGCAGGTTGACTGGCAACGTTATATGAAACTGATTTTGTAATTAGAGGTATTGATTCTAAAGGCCCTGAAAACCAACATTATACTCTGTCTATCAGATGGTGGTTGTTCAGTGATACTGAAATTTATTTCCAGGAGATGCTGTGATAGCATCAAATTCTAAAACAGAAACAGATCACTGCTATACCTCTACAAATATGCTCAGGGGGCAAGAGCCAACCTAGTTCTAAAAATCTCCTTTTGGCCATGTGAAGTCTGGTTCCATTTTCAGAAGGCATTGGGGGGGGGGGTGCTTCTTATACCCCGGC
This sequence comes from Cyclura pinguis, assembly GCA_030412105.1. NCBI lineage: Eukaryota > Metazoa > Chordata > Lepidosauria > Squamata > Iguanidae > Cyclura > Cyclura pinguis. The sequence continues at coordinate 240,910,597 of CM059599.1, read as the reverse complement.
AAATACATACCTATGTAGAAACATAGGTACATAGTTACATACAAATGTACCAACCCAAAAGAGAAAAAAAAATAAGCCAATCACAACCACCAGGGTGGGGTGGGGTGAAGGAAGTAGTAGGAGTGGCCACTGCAGAGGTAGTGCGGATACATGAACTCACGCTCCTCCAAATCAAAATGAAACATACCGAGGAGCTGTGCGGAAATGAATGAGGGAAAGCCCGCATTATTTGGATCCAATAAGACACGGTAAGAAACAGCAAGAACCGCTTCATGCGCCTCATGTGGAAAGGGCCCATCTCTAGATGTAGTCAGAAAAGTTTACCTCATAATATCTCTCAGTGTGTTGGACTGTGGGTCTCCCACACATTTTTCACACACACAGATCAGAAAGCCTTGAATGGCTTTCTCATGACAGCCTGGAATGTGTGTCCATGCTTGCAGAATGCAGAAGTTCATTGCCTAATTTTATACAGAAAAAATGCCTAACATCCCTGTCTTACTGGAAGAGCGATCAAAATGATTAGGGTATGTATGAAACAGGTAACTATAAATGCATAGTCTATCATACCTTAATTACTTCTTTAAGAGTCTAGAAATGGAACAAACTGATGTTTCCCCTTTAAAATTAGGGACACTTTCCCATAGTACTGGCAAACAACTCAGTATATAGCAGAAGTTAAAGAATAGAGAACTTTCTCTCATATAACTTTAATAAACCTCATATTGGAGGCCTGAGAAGAGCGCCAATGGTCATAAAAATGGTTTTTACATTTGCAGGTGTTGTTTATCAAAACTGCTCATTACCAAAACTGTTTTGTAAGGCTAGTTAGATAAATAACACTGCTGTTGTCATAGTCCATTCTTTCCCACATGTATCTTTGGAGATTTGTGACAACTTTGACCTTTCAGGCAAGAGTTTCCCATTGATTCGATTAATGTCCTTGCTTCTGGCTCCTGCTGAGAAGTTTTGAAAGGTGCACAAATTCTCCTCAGCTTAATGAACTTGAGAGCATTCCACAAAAGCCCCTGTTCCATTCATTTGTGTAAATGGCCCATTGCTTTCTGCAGCAAGCTAGCTTTGTATGGCGATGTGTGTCTAGAAATATTCGTGGTGGCACTCCAGAGACAATAGTTTCTATTCTTATATGATAACGTGTAAGTGGCATTCTCTGAAAATGGATTGCTTCACAACTCAGTTCTGTTTTGTTTTTAAAAGATAATAATGTTTCTCCAAAGTACTAGATTCTTATGAAGGGAAACAGTATTATTCCTCTTCTCTTTCAGCTTTGGAAGTAGAAGCTGGTAGAGAGGAAGGTAGAAATGAAGAAGATAGGCTGCTACCAATAGGAGCTGTGGGACTTTTGTGGCATGAAGTTCACTAACAACAATTAATTCAACAAGTAAATGAACATAACAGCGAAAAACTAAGCAGCTGAGAGTAGGATGAGAGTAGGATGCTAACTAGCAGAACTGCCTCCTAGATTCATGCATCCTTCCAGGGCCGCATTAAGGTTTTTGTAGGCACTGGGCAATCTTGTATTCAACTCCCTACCTCTCCTCAATGTGTCACTAGGGATGTTTTTGTAGGCTCTAAAATCCTGTTTTGATATTGTAGACCCTAGGCGCTGTGCCTAAAGTGCCTAACAGATAAGGTGGACCTGAATCCTTCCAGATGTAAGGTAAATTGCTGAATTAGATACTAGGGCTTTCTTCTTTCCAGCAAATTGTAGCCCTAATTTAAATTACATCGGTATATAAGTAAATACAGTGCATATACTCTTTTTGGAGACAGAAGAGACAACACAGAATGAGATCTACCTATATTTAAGAATGTACACAAATGGGCCTTAAATCATTCCAAACTAGAAGAAGGACAGAGAAGAACAATGTTTTGCCCCAATATGTTTCCTTCATATTACTTTTCTTCAATGGCAACTGACTCAAAGTGTTCAAAAGCTTACTTGTAGTCTATCTCATAGGTTTTGAAGCACACTGATCCTAAAACACATTGTTTTCAGTGTAGATAGGTTGCCAATGTGCTCAGAATTCTCCTACCAGTAATTATTTGTGTTCTGTAGATATGGATATGTTTGCTTTTATGTTAAAATGGAAGGTGTTTATCTAATAGTGGATGAGTAAATAATGACTGAAGAGAAAAAATGTCATTCTTGTCACTGAGAATGAAAATTGTCTTTACTCACTTGATAGTACTAGTAGATAGTGTAGATTTGTCCATAAGCCACACTCAGGGAGCCATTAATTGCTTCAGACTACAGTTCTAAGCATGGTAGGAAAGTAAACCCCTATTGGTACAGTGGATCTGTACTGTCAGTCTGAGGCTGTTTCTGTACTAGAGCCCTTTTCTCTATTGCCAGGGCATTTTTCCTCTGCAGTCGGTCGGAAGCAGAATTGAAACTGAGGCTCCATAGAAAGTTTATAAAATCTCAGTGTTCCAAACAAAAAAGAAAAAAGAAAAAAAAAGTTCCTTTTTTGGATTTAGCACTGGATGCTTTCTTATGATGATTTTAAATTTGAGTTTAGTTGATTATTACAGAGTACATTACTCTGCACCCTTTTTTGGTGTTAGTGGAATATAATAACTAAATTTACTGGGAGATCAGTTTTTCATCCTGGAGAAAAGGCAAGCATCAGCAAGATAGCATATTCTACATTGGTCTTCCCTTTCCCAAGAGCCTGCAGGGTTTTCATGGGCTCTGGAAAAGGGTGAGAGAATAAGCCAATCAGGTCCGATGTGGTTGGCTGGAAGGGCACAGGTTCACTCCAGTAGTTCTGATGGGCAAATCTGGTTTGGGGGGATAGTTGTTGCTCCAGCTCTCAATCACATCTGTTGTTTTACATTTTAAATTGTTCACCTGGTTTTGTAGTAAGCCAACGAGAGATCTTACAAAATAGGGTATAATGTAATGTAAATAAATAAACTAAATTCAGTAGCAGTCTGATAATTTCTTTTGAATTTCCTTTCACTGTCTTCTATGATTAATGGAAGTTTATGAGCCATCACCTTCACTTATATGTGCCCTGTGTAAAAGTACCTACTATTTAGTCTGGTGGCCAATGAATGTGTTGCCGCATGCCAACTCTTCTCGTTTGCAACAGCCAACAGCCATTTTTAAAAAGTGGGAGATGGGGGTCCACGGCTGTTTAAATTGGAATTAAACTGCTGGCCAGTGTTTCCTGGAACTTGCTGAGAAGGAGAGCCAGAAGGAAACATCTCTGTGTAACACTGCCAACTGATGTGCATGTGTCACACAGATTGTGAAGAAGAATTTACTTATTTTAACAGATTCTCTCTTGTCTGTCATCAGTCTGTCTATCTGTCTGCTGGAGATATTAATTCTGTAGACAAGAAAAAAACAGGGAATTTGACAGTCAGCTACTGCAATGGAATACTATGTGAAATCTATTATTATGAAGCATGTTCAATGTGAATGTAACAATGTTGCCTCAGTAAAACTATCTGTATACAATCAAAGGATAATTTCCAAATGGCAAATAGAATAATTAACATGATCTTGAGTTCCGTTCACTTCCTGCAAAAGGTTTTCCAGATGCTCCAATCTTATATGAATTATCTGTTTCCACCATTGTCATGAATTTCATTGACTTCAAACACATACACACGCATAACACACACACATATCCCTTTAGAACCAGGAATTATTCTAACATCTGTTAGAACTCTTGGGAACCAGCAACTTTCTAATTATGCGGCCATATTTTTTCTCAAGAAATGCTAGTAAATGCTAAGACTGCAGCCTTTGCACTGCTAGGCTGTTTGTGTGCTATTGATTTCAAAAACATCTAAGCAGCAGAAGTGTGTATTGGATTGCAGCCTAATCATCTGATTATAGTTACCAAAATGTCCCTTTGCAGGCATTGGGTGAGAGAAAGAGGAGCCATCCTGGATGTTCCAGCTCCTAAAGGCTGTTGGAAGGCAGCAGTGCTTTTTGGATCTGAAAACTACCAGTCACTAGTGCCAATAAATCAGGACAAATGACACTGTGGGATATGTATTGGTTCTGAATGAAGTCCCAGATAATCTTGTGGACTCCAAATTAAATTCCAGATGTTTTCCAGGAGCCTAAGGGTTGCTGTACCTACCACGAGGGATATGAAAATTTCTGTTGCACTGTGTTACTCCAAATTCCACTTGAATTTTCTTCCTGTTCTTATAGCATATCACATTGCTTGACTTCAGTGGACGTTTTTCCCCCCTCATGAGAATTTATGTGCATGATTCTTTTCCCTAACATGAATATATATTTGCATGCTCCCACTAATGGATGCACTCCCCCATATGAAGTTTGTTTGTGCATGTTTTTTTCCAACTATGTGCAGTTTTAACCATGTATTATTTAAACTTTTGCATTATTTTGTGCATAGTTTATTTCTCTGAAACATCTACAAGCCTTTCAGGTGTGAAATTCTTAAGGTAAAGTACATTTTCTCTGATAGTGAGTTCTAGGAAGTACAAAAAAAATTCAATGGAAAGCTTTTCTAATTATGCAACCCTATACATATGTATCTGTTGATGGAATTTCATCAATTCATCTGTAGGAAGGATTGCAAATTATCATTCTGCCTAAATGTAGGTTTCACAGATTAGAATCTCAGCTTGGCCACAACATCACTTATCAGCTTGTGAGCATTAATTTCTTCTGTGTCATCTCCTTTTTTTCATTGTTGTTACATCAATGGCCTTTCAGGGGTATTTTTTTTTTAAGGGCAAAGAACTCTGCATATTAGGAAGGCTTTGTCTCTAGTCTGTCTGCACTGCAGATGCACAAAAATAGGTTAGTGATTGCTGAATTCAGCATCTTCAGAATCTTACCTTTCTGGTTCTTTAAAAAGGGAGGTTTTTTTTTAAAGTCTTTTGGCTGCTGAACTTAACCCTGGTGCTCAGTGAAGTAAACAGCTCAGAGAAGTAGTTGCAGTGGTTAAAGGGAACCGTGTTTTTGTTCCCTACAAGTAGCAGGAGGAAAATTTGCCTGTGAAAAACAAGTAAAAAAAAGAAAGAGATGCAAACAAGCAAACATAAATGATACAACAATGGAAAGTATATCTGAAAATATATGTACATAAAAAAAGTGCCACAAAACAATACATTTTCAAAACATAGCTTTCATTTTACATTTCTGTTCAGCACATACCTCTGTACAAAGGGGAATTTTAGTCTCTCTGCGAACATGTTTCTGCTAAAATCTTCTGTATTTTAACATGGTGATTAAACACTTCCTTTTTTAACAATACCACAGACAGAACCTGCGGGTCATTCTATTAGCAACAAAGCCTGTACAATTAGATGTTAGCCTCCCTGTGATATTCTGAGCTTACGACATAGAAATCATGTTTGGACCTACCCTAGAATTAGCACAGTAGTAAGTACCTGGTGGATTGGAGTGTGACCTTCTGTACTTAAACAGAAAGAAGGAATTAGGCAACCATAATAAGCAGGTCTTAAGTGATCAGTAGGCTGCTGCTAGCTAAGGAAGTCCAGGACAAAAATCCAATGGATGTTCCAATGCTGAATTCCACAGAGAATCTCTTTTGCAGAGCCAGAGAAAGATGGTACACCTCTCCTACCAGGGTTCAGAGAGTACTTGAGCTACAATGTTATTGGCCACAATGATTCCACCACAGTGAAAACAGATTTCTAGGAGCAGGTGCCAGTGTGTTTTACATACTACACTAGCAAGTTTTAACAACAGACTCTGGGTTTGCTTGTTCTGCTTTAGCCCTCTTCTTTCTGCCTTTTTTTTTAAAAAAAAAAGTTCAGTTGCTCAGCTTGACATCCTGGACTAATAGTCTGTTCTAAAGTTCATCCCAAAAGATCTCCAAAATAATTGAAAAGGTAAAACTTACCACATAAAATTGAATATTGGCTCTAGACACTCTTGGCAGTCCCTGTTCTGTTCTCTTTGCAAGATATACAGGTTTTCTGGTTCATCAACCAAAGCTCAGTTACAGAAGAAGCTATTTCTGTTCCAGCGCCTGCCGCCACTTTGTCCAAGATTTCTTTTAGTGGGCCATTCTTCCTTTGCAGTGCTCAACCATTACACGAATGAATTCTTCTGTTTCACAAAAACTTTTCATGTCTTTTTTTTTCTTTTCCACTTCCAGTTCCAACCCCCTCCTCAAAACGGGGATACACACAGCCCTTGCCATAATGCCATTAGGTAGCAAGCACAGCATCCAGTGACTCTGAGTGACAAATATGTGTTTGTTATTGTATATCCACCTCCTCAAAAGCTATGAGATAGAAGCTTTTGCCTTGCGTGAGAAGGGAAGTGAAAGGATAACACATCCATTAGGAAGAAAGAAGGCACACAGAAAGTGTTATGACCTTTTTAACTGTCCTTCCCTACTTGTCTTTTTCTTCTCTTTTTTTTATCTCCTGTCTTGCTTTTTTTGCCTCCATAGTCACTCTGATGGAGAGGGGGAGTTAAAAGTGTGCTTTTCCACACAAGATACTTCTGAAGAAATTGTATAACAGCTCATCTTCCATATCAGTGTTTGTTGTTTAATGCTGCATGTTTTCTCTACCCACTGGAAAGGAATGCAATCTCCTGTTTTACTCAGACTGAACATGGTGTTAAACATCAGCAGCCAGAATTATTATTGTAGCAAACTGGTAGACTTGCATTTAGAACATTGACCCAGCCTATGTGTACTGGGGGTGTTGTCCAAGTACAGAGTTCTGTACTGTGTGCAGTGCAGGGTAAACATCCAACTGGAAAACTTCCCAGTGATTTGGATATGTGAATTCCTCTCATCTTGGATACTAAAAATCACTACAGCAGTCATTCAGTGTTGAATGAGTGGAACAGAACTCTGTGAACTTGGTGACCCTGCAGGTGGAAGGGGGTGATACTTGCCAATTTCAGCTCGCCCTGCAATCTCCGTGTTCCTGAAAACCTGCTTCATTGGTGGAGGAGGATATTCCAGACAGTGTCCGAGATAGTAAAACTGCAGAAGTGAGAAACAATGGGGGAAAAAATCACTGACCTGTTCCCTTTGTGCTTCAGGATGGTCCTCCTTGAATTTGGCTTTCCCCACTAATGTAGGAAAGAATCCTGGTCACAAAGGTTACTGTAGGATCTATCTGGATCAAATGCCCTAACTAGAGGTTTCTTCCACTATTTCAACACGGATTGTCCAAACTAAAGTGAGAAGAAGCACACAGAGTTCAGTTCTATGGCATTTGTCATCAAGGCTGGCACTGAGGAAAGACGCAATGTCTAAACATGGGTTGTTGTGGGTTTTTCAGGCTGTGAGGCCATGTTCCAGTAGTATTTGCTCCTGAGGTTTCACCTGCATCTGTGGCTGGCATCTTCAGAGGATCTGGAGACATAGGAGTGAAATGGAGTATGGAATGGAGTATATATATCCACTCAACAATGGGCTATCTCACAGGCCAGCTGCATCACTAATGCATCACAAATGCAAATCCCTCCTACCCGGGGATCACACAAGTATGTATACTCCATTCCACCCCCATGTCTCCAGATCCTCTGAAGATGCCAGTCACAGATGCAGAGGAAACATCAGGAGCAAATACTACTAGAACACAGCCTCATAGCCAAAAACCCCACAACAACCATGGATTCTGGCTGTGAAAGCCTTCTACTTTACACTGTCTGAATAGTTCCATAGTCCGAACATAATATTGCTGAAATGTTTCCAATCTTATAGGTTATATGGCATACAGTGGCCCCTCCACTTCTACAAGGGTTTGGAGTGCAGCACCCTTTTGAAAATTGAAAAACTGTGAATAACTACCCTCTCATTTCCTTCCAGCCCTCCCCCACCTTCCATTCCCTTGCCTTTTGCCCTGGTATGAATCATAGAATCATAGAATCATAGAAATGTAGAGTTGGAAGAGACCACACGGGCCATCCAGTCCAACCCCCTACCATGCAGGAGTACCCTCAAAGCACTCCCGACAGATGGCCATCCAGCCTCTGCTTAAAAACCTCCAAGGAAGGAGACTCCACCACACTCCGAGGCAGTATATTCCACTGCCAGACAGCCCTGACTGTCAGGAAGTTCTTCCTGAGGTTCAGGTGGAATCTCCTTTCCTGCAGCTTGAATCCATTGCTCCTTGTTCTGGTCTCTGGAGTGGCAGAAAACAAGCCCTCTCCCTCCTCTACATGGCATCCCTTCAAATATTTAAACATAGCTATCATGTCCCCTCTTAACCTTCTCTTCTGCAGACTGAACATACCCAGCTCTCTAAGTCTATCCTCATAGGGCTTGGCTTCCAGGCCCTTCACCATTTTGGTCACCCTCCTCTGGACCTGCTCCAGCTTGACCATGTCCTTCTTGAACTGGGGTGCCCAAAACTGGACACAGTATTCAAGATGAGGTCTAACCAAAGCAGAGTAGAGTGGTACCAGTAGCTCCCTCGATCTAGACACCATACTCCTATTGATGCAACCGAGAATTGCATTGGCTTTCTTGGCTGCCGCATCACACTGCTGACTCATGTTCAGCTTGTGGTCTATTAAGACTCCTAGATCCCTTTCACAAGTACTACCATCCAGCCATGTGTCCCCCATCCTATATTTCTGCATTCCATTTTTTTCTACCTAAGTGTAGGACCTTACACTTCTCTCTGTTGAATTTCATTTTGTTAGCCTTGGCCCAGCTCTCCAATCTGTCCAGGTCATTTTGAATTTTGATCCTGTCTTCTGGCGTATTAGAAACCCCTCCCAATTTGGTGTCATCTGCAAATTTGATCTGCATGCCCTCTATTCCTTCATCCAAGTCATTGATGAAAATATTGAACAGCACTGGGCCCAGGACAGAACCATGTGGCGCCCCGCTAGTCACTTCTCTCCAGGATGAAAAGCAGCCATTGGTGAGCACCCTTTGGGTTCGGTCAGTCAACCAGTTACAGATCCACCTGACAGTAGCTCTGTCCAGCCCACATTTTACTAGCTTCTTTGCAAGAATGTCATGGGGAACTTTGTCAAAGGCCTTACTGAAATCGAGATCTGCTACATCCACAGCATTCCCTTCATCTATCAAGCTAGTAACTCTATCATAAAAAGAGATAAGATTAGTCTGGCATGACTTCTTTTTGAGAAATCCATGTTGACTTCTCATGATTACCGAGTTGCTTTCTAAGTGATTAGAAACTGACTGCTTAATGATCTGCTCCAGGATCTCTCCGGGTACTGACGTCAGGCTGACTGGGTGATAATTATTTGGGTCCTCTTTTTTTCCCTTCTTGAAGATGGGGACAACATTTGCCCTCTTCCAGTCTGCTGGAACTTCTCCTGTCCTCCAAGATTTCTCAAAGATTATAGCAAGCGGTTCCGAAATGACCTCTGCCAGTTCTTTTAATATCCTGGGATGCAATTCATCTGGCCCTGGAGACTTGAATTCATCCAGTGTGCTTGCCTTCCTTTTCCATGCTCAGGCAAAAGGCAAAGGAATTAGGGGGAGATGCGCATGCCATCTCCTACTATTCCCTTGCCTTTTGCCCCCATGCACATTCTATGTCCCCAGGCAAAAGGCAAAGGAATGGGGGGGGATAGGCACATGCATCCCCTCCTTCTCTGCAAACGGTACTCCCCCCTCCCATTCCGTTGCCTTTTGCTTGGGTGTGGAGAAAGAAGGAACATGTAGCCAATCAAATGGCAAGGGAACGGGAGGAGGAGATTGGGGGGAAGGCACATGTATACATAGTGAATAATCAAAACTGTGAAGGTCAAATCTTCAAATGTGGAGGGAGGACTGCTCTTGTTTCTGTACAAGTTGCAAAGAAAAACGTTGATAAATGCCTACTCAGAAGTAAACACTATGGTGTAAGATTAAACTCTTAATTCCAGTGGCCTAAATAAAAATTTTACTGCTAAACAGAGTAGCATCAATGCATTTATGAAACTGATCTAAGTATTATAGTTTCATTGGATTCAATAGTTCTGTTCTAATTGGGACTAACAACTGAATTTACACTAGTGATTCAGGAAGAGCAGAACTGCTTTTTTTTTTTTTTTGGTCCTATCTATTCACCTGTTTACTTGGTTTCTTGTAAATATGCAAATAGAGCTTCACTTCTTTGTGTCCTGTTTTGGCCTACATGGGTGGATATACAGTCCTGATAGCAAATATGCAGTAGCAGCAACAACAATTTCAGAAATGTCACTGTATAAGTTGTTCTTTAAATGCATTAAATTTATTTCTTGTGAATATGCTAATTGGTACTCAACCACATGTTATTGCATTTGCTTCTGTAAAGGAAACCATATCATTTCCCATGATGATAATTTTCAAAGCATTTTGCTCTACAGCTATGGTACAGAAACTTATTAACTGATTCCACACATAAATAAAAACATTCAAGTCTCCTGAATAAATACATTTTATTGCATTTATAATACAATAATACAGTGGAATACATCATAAAAAAGAAACAAGCTTTTTCTTATGTGTAAAAAAACAAAGCAGATCTTGGGTCATTGTCAATGATCTGGCTGTCAGACAGTCAGAAAAGAAAGTCCTGTAGCCAGAAATATTGCTGACTGAGGACCCAAAAAGAAAGGGGCCATCAAAACACAACAACAAGAAAAATCAATATTGGCAGTTTAATATGTTGAGTTGCATTGTTAAATATTAACAATAATGTTTGTTGATATACAATTAAAAATAAACATTTACTGGTTTTTTTGTTAATTGTCCTAAAAGCATGTTCTAGTCCTATATTATCTAAACCAATCCAATCAAAAATTAATTTTGATAGGGAAGAAGAAAGGGGTAGTGTTAATAAATTTATAAATTGAACTCTTCACTCACCAGATGACTAAGATAATATTTATCAAAATATGTTTACAAATTCTCATTAAACTGGGATTAGATTCCAGATAGCACCTCAGATAGGTCAAAGCGGAGTGCAGATTGAAGACTAACACAAAGAATGCTCAACCTCAGGTAACTCCAGGCTGAGCCTTAAAAAAGACTGAAGTTCAGACTTGGAAGCCTTGTCTTATTAGCCTTTGGTTCTGATAACATTGGAATAATGTGTCTCTATGTATAGTTTCTGGGCTCAGATCCTTAGCAGCGCAATCTCTGCAGATCAGGACTGGGGTAGCAAGATGGTCTCCTCATGAAGCGAACATTCTGGGGGAAGTGATGTCACCTGTGGTTGATGGTGAAAGGCATAACTTTTCCATTTTGCCACCTCCTCAGAAACCATACCAACAATCCCACAAACATGGAGAGACTAGTTCTGGGGACGTATTTTGGAAGCACACCTTTTTGGACCAAGCCTGACTTTCCTGCATCCCAAATTCCTCCTTCTGTGTAAATCTAAGTCACATGAGTTTTGTCATGAATGAAATCCAATGAACCTAAGGACAGCTCACACCCTCAGAAACCACAGTCTTTTCTCTTCCCAACAACAGTTGCATACGTAAATGTTCCTGATGTTAGCATACTAGCCCCTGAATGCCATGCTACCTTTCTCAAATGGAGCTCTGCCATCCTCTCTCATTATGATAAAAAGAGGAAATAACTGAACACAGCAATGAGGCACCAATCATATTGAAAGTGCCAAACAACAGTTTCAGGCATTCAAAAGGAGGATAAATGTTTGCTACCTGATTTATTGGAAGGTATTGTTACTGCCCTGGCTAGTCCGAGCTTTGGGGATATTAAAAGATATCCTTTTGATATCATAATTCACTTATCTATTCCCTTCCACGTGCTTGCGAGGCCCCCAGACAAGCACACATACAGGCTCGGTCAATTATCGCCATAATATTCCTAGACAATACAGGCAGGCCAGAAAATAGCCGACTCGCCGCTTTAGGAGACCAGGCAAGTACTCTAATTAGGTATGCACGCAACCTACAAAAGAGCCTCTGCCCCGCGATGGCAGCTTGATGGGTAACCTATACAATACCCAAGTACTCTGTATTTGCATACTGGCTACTCTATTGAGAACTGCTACGATAACTCAGTCATTCAGATTCTGACCTTTCGGAGGCTTTGTCTCCAACTCCAAATCTATTGTTTTGCCCCAAGTACAGCATAGCCTGCAGTCACATTCTCCTTATAAAAACCCTTGATTCTGAGACCTTCCTCGGATCGTTCCCAAGTTTCATCCCATCTTGCTGCCGCTTTGCTTGGCGAGCCTCCCCTCAGCTCCACGTGCTGAGCTACATCGCACCCCAGCTTCGCTCTCTATTTTTCTGGGCTTCAGGACAGGTGAAGTATCACCCAAATCAGCAACTCCTCTAAAAATCCCACAATATCACTCCAACCTTTATTTCTTTAGTTATCTTGTGTCAGTGTGTCGCATACACTGTTTTGCTTTTTTTTTAATAAAACATCATTTATTGTTTCAACTTCTGTGTGCTCCTTGACTCGACCTGACCCCATAGACATAGGGTTCAAGATCTCGCTATGTTACCCTGCCTCTCGTAACGCTAAGCAGTGCTCTGAGCTAATTTTCCCCACCTTTAGTTGAGCACATTTTGGTGTCCCTCCCGGGACCCCCAGTACACAGGGTAACAGTTTCCTGAGGAAATGTTCAGCTATATCTCATGTTTTCAGCATAGTTAGGAGATGCGTGCACACACACACACACACACTTGTAACACAGCTAAGTATCAAAACAACATAGAAACCAACTAAAATCACCTGCTCCTGAAATGAACTCTTCCTGTCTTTTTCACTGAAACCAGAGAGATGCAGACAATAAACAAAGACAAAAGAAGGGTTGGGAAAGATGCCAGAAGACTTGAGCTGGAGCTGCACACAAGTGCATTTGAGCAATACTAACACTTGTGGAAATGCATCAGCAGTGATGTTACAATGGAGCGATGTTATAGTTAATACTTAAAGGTTGGCATCCTGTTATTGGCATACTATTGCATAAGTTAACTTCACACCTCCATATGTCTATTTGTGGTCACCGTGAAGATTGGTATTGCTGTTTTCCCTCCGCGGTGATTAAAGCCTCCCCCATCCAGACCTGCTGAAGAGTCATCTGAAGCCTTCCCGCATCCAATCATTCCATTCACGATGGAGAGTGGGTGCTCACAGAAACATTGGTTACGTCCCTGAAGCCAGATGAAAAATGCTTACACAAGACTCTGAGACTTCCAGAGGACTGCTGGACTTTAGTAGATGATATAGTCACTTTGTTTTTCATTATGGGAACATAGCCAGAGACCTCTGTAGTCTCCTCATTCTCCTTCAAGAACAGAATGCCTGTGGGAGGGGGTCTTCAGTGGCTCTGTGGTCGGTCTGGGGGTGGTAAGTACTTGTGACCAGTGGTAAGTATTATTCCAAATGTGGAACTATCACACTATGCTAAGTCCTTCAAGACTGCAGCCAATGTGTGAGGTATATTAAATGATAAGAGTGTACTTCTGGTTTGAACAAACTTTCCATAATTCTGCTCAGGCTTTTATAGAGATGGTGGTAGATATTCCAAATGTCTAGTGGAGTACACTCCCCAAACTTTGGCTATCAAACTTTAGCTCCATATATACATGACTCAGGGATGATATTACTACTACTACTACTACTACTACTACTACTACTACTACTACTATTATTAAATTTGCTATTTAAAGAAAAATATAATGACTAGCTACAACCCTCAATAAAGTATGGGAACTGTACAGCTCATGAGCATCACACAGTCCTTGTGGAGTTTCCTCTGTAGCCTTTGCCTCCTCTAAACTCTACCCTCCCAAACCCCCAAGATAATTTTTTTTTAAAAAAAAATGTACAATAAATTGATATTTGCACCAAATCACCCAGAAATGAGTTCTTGTTTTCAGACTGTCACTTCTAGATTTGGGAAGATCGCTGCAGCGTGGACTACCAAGAACTGGGAGGAACCAAAAATAATCCTCCACCTCTCAGATCACTTCACTGCTGTCCTAAAGTATAAACACAGCCTTGGCTTCAAAGATATATCTCATTAGCTGAAAAATACTTTCACTTGCCCATGTCAGCCATGCTGATTTTTATAGTTTCCAAGTCCCAATGTAGCCTCTATGCCCAAACCCATTTTTCCCACAGAGTCCTGTAGAACTTTAGAAGTGGCTTTTCTAGGGTACAAGAAACTGTTGGGGGAAATCAGGACAGAATTGTGTGAACAGTTTCATCTGTTCTTTTCTGAATCCAAACTATAGGTAGTAACTAATACTGCAGTAGGTTTAATGGGGCACTTTTCTCCTCCTAAGAACTTTTGAAGGCTACATGTACTGTCCAAGAGAGGGAGGAGAGAAAGAGAGAGAAGCGGTTTGAAAAAACATGTACTTATCCATGTTAAATGGTGCTTAGAGATCCTATAACTAAAAGTGAATTGCTGGTGCTAAAAGCTTCCAGGAGAGGCACTTTGCCTTTTATTTTGGACAAAGAAAGGGCAGCCCAGGAAATCCAAATGGGTTGAGGGCCACAAAAACAGCCTGGGGGCAATTTGCCCACCACAACAAGACAGCAATGTGTTATAGCTGCCCCCCTCATTTTCAGTCACATTGGAACTACATACTCATTCTGTTAGGCCAGCTCAAGATCCACCTAGTCAAGCTTTCTGCTCAGCTCTGGATGGTAGGAGAAAACATTTGTACTGACCATGAAGGCTCTATTTAGCATAAGCAGAGTTCAGAACAGTTGAATTACAAACTGTATGTGCCAGCCCAGGCTCTGAGATCATCTAGAGAGGCCCTTTCCTTGGTGTCACCACTATTGCAAGCACACTTGGTGGAGAAATGAGAGAGGGCCTTCTCAGTAGTTGTCACTGGTTTCTGGAACTTCCTTACAAGGCAGGCCAGAATAGTCCCCCTTCCTTGTTTTCCTTCCATCAGCAGGCTAAAACCTTCTTATTAGATAGGCTTTTAAAACAGAAAGTTTTTAATAGGCTAGAGGGTGCTGTATTGTTTTAATTGTTGTTTAAAAGAGCTTTTCATCTTTATTAAATTGCCTTTTATTCCTTTACTGAAAATAATTGTTTTACTACTGTAAATAATGTAATTTTGTTTCATTATTCAGTTTTGTATGTTTTTAATTGTATTGTTCTTTTAAAATGAGAGCTGTTTTGAGTCCCAATTTTAGAGAAAAAGCGGAAAATAAGAACAACAACAACAGCTTTCCAGACTCCTCCTGTCTGGCTAGGAGATTCTAGGAACTGTAGAGCAAGAAACAACTTTTCCATGTTGTTTTCCAAATTTTCCAATGAGTAATTGAGGTTAACTGTCCAATCTTTTTAAAAGCCTTTTTAAAACTCAAGTGAACAGTCTTGTACAGAGATGGGGGAATAACTCTGATTCTGATCTGTGTCACTTTTGAATATCTTCAGTCCTATTTCCAATCTCTGACCAGTTTTCATATTAATCTAGGAGCTGTGAATTTTTTTAAAAAAAAAACATTCAAAAATCCATTCAATTAATAATTTAAATACATTTTCCTTAAACAGATGCTTTTGAAACCATTGCCTCTCAAAATATATATTTTAACATAATTTGATATATTTTCTAAAGTACGAACTATATTGGAACATTTATAAATACAAAAATGAGTAGATAACCAGGTTCTAAGCTATGCTGTAGCAGACAGCATGGGTCAGGTCAGTCAATTCTGTTCTATGATGCACATGACTGGATATTAAATTCTCTTGTTTTATCTATTTTATACACAGCAGCAGTTCCATGCACATAAATGAACTTGTCCAAACAAAATATCTTTTATTTTATTGGCATACATTGAAAAGTACATAAAGATATAAGGCATCTCTATTTCAGAAATCTTCTGAAGAAGTTAGAACGAAGTTGATGAAGAAGATTACTGTTTCTGGTTTTGGTCCTTTTAAAATATGCCCCAAAATCCTATGGGTACTTTCTACTACAGTAGGGCCATTGAATCAGTTGGGTTCATCTATGTTTTGGCGCAGCATTCAACAATGGACTCAATCAATCTTCTCTAGCTGGGAATAACCAACAGAATTTCAGCTTATATCTTCTTTCCAGCTAATACCTTATTTTTGTGCCTGCAATAAAATGTTTAATTGTTGTCAATTGGTAGATATGGAGGCTTCTCCCTGTTCTTCGTCCAACCAATCATGTAGACATGTGAAGCTGCTGGAATGGTACAACTGTGATAAACTTAGTGATTCAATTCTTTCTTCCCTTGGCTTTTTCCTGTTCCTAGTTTTTTTTAAAAAACCCTGATAATGTGTAGGATTATATCAGCCTCACAAGCCATGTTTGTTGTTGCTTCCAGAAAGCAGGTCCTTCTAGAACAACTTTTAATTAAGCAGATTATTTAAGCAGACCCATTAAAAAGTTCAATATCTCTTCTAACGTGCCATTTCCAAACCCTGTACACTTTTATATTCTGGAGGTTTGTTCTCCTATAACTAGAAAATCTACCACCGGGGAAAGGAGAACAAAACTTAATTTCACTCTTTAAAGATTTTTGGTGGTAAACATAGTCATAATGGGATCAATAGTTCTGGGGCAAGTTTAAACAGAGCAGCTTTGTTATGAATTCATGAAAAAGAAACATCTACATATTCCAGGCAGGGGTATGGTTATTTAAACTGCATGTTATAGTCCAAAAGCACCATTTTTATTTTAGTATCAGCCAAAACTGTTAACTAAATAAGAAACAATTAAATGGCCATTTTCCAGTTCTGTCCTTTGAAAATACAGATTGCAGTCTAAGTATAAACTGCTATTTCTCTGTTCCAGGACTAAGGTTGTTTTGGAATTGCATTAGGGTGTTGGACTCTTTGACCACGGCTGACACAAACATAAAGCCTAGCCACATTAGAGGTTCAACTTCTCTGCGTTATCACTTCCATTTATAGGAAAGAAAACTGCCTGTTCTGTTGCATCAGCAAGCACAACCATCTGTAATACTTAGCAAGCAGAACTCAAGCATTTTCTTCTTCACTGTGTATAGCAAAACACTGTGAACACTATTTCCCTCTTGCTTTTCCGTGTCTTTTACGAGATGCCAGGCAAGGATGCATAAGGATGCTCCATGTAATCCACTCATTTAAAAAGCTTATGTAATATTCAGGGTGTTTTTCTGTTCTTTCTTCGTTGGGAAAGGAATGCAGAGAGAGACTGTGGAAGGAATATTAGGTGAAACTCTCTCTGCATTTCTGTGTTTAGGCTGAGCAAATTTCCAATCTCATTGCAAGGGATGAAATACGGATGTGGGGAAATAAAAAGGAGGGGGGAATGAGACCCTTTTACAGCCTGGATGGATGCACCACATCCCCTCTTTCTGGCTGTCTGCTGAGCTGAACTTTCCAGTCTTTCCTGTGTCCTTCTAAACTCCTCTGTTTTTCTGGCACTCTCTTTTTTTGCCTTCCCTTACACTCTGCCAAGAGTATATAGGCAATGCCGTTTCAGCAGCACCGTTAAATTGTAACGTTCACATTTTTTATTGGCCACCTAAATTGAGAGCAGCCTAATGATCCCAGGAGAAGGGTCTCCTGGCAGAGCAAAGTCTACAGGAATTTAGAAGGGGAATCCATTCGAGGGTTGCAAATGAAACAGTGCTGAACAGCCACAAGGAACACAGCTGCTCAGATTGAAAGTCTTTCTTTCTTCCTTAGCATTGTGATTAGTCCAGCTACACTAAAAGTGTCTCTCTAGTCATCCTCTTTTTCTCCTTTGAGAAATCCCTGATACTATACCTAACTGTACTGCTGGGAGATTGCCTAATGCAGCTATGCTCCTTGCCATCATTTACCAGATCCAAGACTAGTACTTCCACCGCCTCCCACCAATTGTCTTGTCGTTCTTTCAATAGTTAATTAATTGTTAATTGTTGTGGGTTTTAGGGGGTTGGTTTTAGCTGGGTTGGTGGGTGGGGAGGATTGGGTATGTTTTTTAATGTTTTTAATGTAAGTAATGCATTATTGTTGTTCTCTGCCTCGATCCATCTGGACAGGCAGGATAGAAATTATTATTATTATTATTATTATTATTATTATTATCATTATCATCATCATCATCATCATCATCTTGGAAACTAAGCAGAGAGGGTGAGAGAGAAAGTCTTTGCTCTTCCCACATTAAAGCAAGCAAACAAACCTGAGTCTTGACTTATCACCAATAACAGCAACAGAAGATAGTGCATGGTATTAGCATTCCTTAGGGAAAATAATATTGATGACCAGCTTATAAAACTGTACAGATAACAATTTAAAATCAAGTACATTTCCTCTTTTTTTTAAAAAAAAAAAAAAGACTTCTATGCTACGCTTTGTACCCAACACAGGACCCTGTGGTGAATGTCAATGATTACAGGTAGCAAGTAATGAATGGATGGGGCGGCATTCCTACCATGCTATCCATGTGAGCCCCGGCTCTGCAGACAGGAGTGTTAAGACTAAACAGAAATTAATCTATTTCTTCCTTGGAAAATCTTTTGTTCTGATGCAAGTCTTTAGGTTTTTGGAAATTTCTGGAATGGCATAGCTTGACAGAAATGGGAAAGGCTGGGTGGCTGAGTGTTGCCTCATCTTGCAACAATAGCTGTGATTTATTGCAGATGGAGATGTGCTTTCAAAATCTATTTGCTGCCTTGCAGGAACCTTTGGCATGTATGCATGTCTGTACTACCTGACCTTTGTGACTCTCACAGTGATTATAATGAAGAGGAGAATGAACCTATTAAGCATGCCTGCCTGGATTAGGTATATAGATGTATCCTGTATGAGATTTGACTGGTCTCTTGCAGCCCTAAGATCCTTATAACCACAGTGATCATTATATAACTTCTGGGTCAATATGTACTTGGATAATAGGTGTGCTCATCTCTGGCATTATCACTAGCAGACTTATTGTTCCTACTCTGGTCATTCATTTTTATTTTCATTCTACTTTTTTCTCAGCTGGTCCTTTTGCCCTCCTAAGTGGTAAAGTGGTTTCAAAGAATTACTGCAGTATCATACTCATTGTTGTCCTTGAGGAATAGAGTCAATTTGTTCATGATACTGTGTCGGAATGAATCCACTCAAGCCTTTCTCCTTCATATTAAACTATTACTTTGCTCCTGAAATTTTACAGTGTCTTTCTTAACAGTGCATATCATGAGCATTAAACCCATGTTGATTACCGATGACACCCAACAGTGTATTGGGCATTGTCTGCATGTTGACTCTCTCTTTTTGTTTGTTTTTTAATTAAAAAAAGTCAAAAATCAGAATCCATCCAAAGCTTCAAAGCTATGAATCATAACCGACTACAACCAGCTATGAACCATGTCCAACATATTGCATGATGTATCACTGTTGTATGAACAAAAGGAAAGCCAAAAGACCACAATTTTGGAACAACCAGGAAGGCTCTCCAGGGCATTAAAATTCTGCCTTTAATGATATCCATTTGACCTGACCATCTATGGCAATCTTCCTTGAATTTTGAGTAGTTGACAGTAATTGGAAATATTACTCCCTCAAATCACTGTTGTCAGAACCTCCAGGCAAACTGGACAGTAGACATGTTGGCTTGAAGATTCAATGGGCTGTAGTCCAAAAAGTAACTTTCCAAGGTCAGATCCTAAGCTATTTGAATTCCATAAAGTTACATTTAACTATTACTTTGCTCAAATAAGTTGCAGTTACTGGATGCAGGCAAGAGCAATGCTGGACTCTTAACTCATGTTATGGCAGACATGTCTTGGCAGAGAGGGATTCAAACACCATTGTGTCCATTATCAGAAAGTGCAGGGAGACACAGCGACTATAGCATTAAGCAGAGCAAGGCAGTCACTTGAGCCAGCATGTTCTGGATATCGTGAAAATGCAAATTGTCAGTACTTTAAAATTAGTTCTGTAATTTTACTGCCAGAGAATGGGAGCAGTGTTTATGCTGTTTTCTTCCTCCTGTGCCAAACTAACCTGGCTGCCTTTGCATATTGTGCATTTCTGCTTGTATGAGGGTGAGTACACCATTCTCTGCTCTGCTTTGGGGGGGGGGGACTTCCACTGACCCTGAAAATAGACACTGACAGGGTGCCATTACAGTTCTGTTTCTAAAGGAAGTATGCAGGTTCAGTAGCAGCAGAGGTACAATCTGATGAAAGAAGAGGTCACAGAAGTAGTGTACAATGGGATATGTCTTAAAAGTGTTTGTTGTGATGACTTTGTATATCTTACCTCTGTAAATCTATCATCTCACTAAGATGACTATAATAAGTTTTCCTTAAGAAACAATATGGTGTGATCTGAAAAGGACTATGGGTAGGATGGGCTGATGGAGTGAAAGTGGCCACTGACTGTCCTGAATGCTGTTTCTGTCCCTTCTGAAGCTGGTCAAGCTGTACTGTTGGATCTCAGAAGGAAAAGTCTGCATAACAGGTAGGTGGCTGAAGATTATGGTGCCCACCTGTCTTCCTATGAGGATGAGCTCCTTTTCAAAGGCAGGGGTTGGTTAGGCTTGTCTTGATCCTGAGAGTCAATCAGATAAATGTCCCTGCCTTCTTCAACTGATGGACTTCTATGTGTTTTCAGGTCACTGAAGGATACTTTTCTGACAGGACTTTTTTTTTTCATTCTATGAGACTGATGCTTCTTTTTAATAATGGAAGCATGAATTATCATTATTGGAAATACATGGATTTCAGCCATTCCAACCCAGCTTGCTGTTAGTTTTATCCCGAGAAGAAGAAGACAAAGAGGAGGAGAACAGGTTGAAATGTAAGTTAAAATAGATATAGATAATTTGTATAATTAAAAAAAGCTAAACTATAACTAGGCTATCAGAAAAATTAAAAGCAATTTAATAACATAGTTTTTTTTAAAGAAAACAAAAATGAAACAGGCTATATTATTAAAATGCCCTTCTGCACAAGCATTCACATTCCAAAGTCCTGTTGAAACAAACAAACAAAAATCTGTGTGCCTCCAGAAAAACACAATAGAGGACACCAGTCTAGCCTTTCTAGGAAAACATTTCCAATGCTTGTGAGGCCAAGAAGGGTCTCCCACGTTCCCACAAGATGTATCTGTAAGTGTGATGGGACAGAAGAAACTCCCTTGAAGATCTCAAAACATAGACCAGCTCATATGGAAGAATATAGTCTTCCAAATAACCTGAATCCAATATTCATGGGACTTCACATGTCATAGCCAGCACTTTGAATTGTATCCAGACACAGAAGGGTAGCTTGTGGAGCGCTCTACCGTTGTTGTTCTTGTTACTGTTGTTGTTGTTTGCCTTCGAGTCATTTGTGACATATGGCAACTCTTAAGGTGAACCTATCATGGGTTTTTCTGAGGCAGAGAATATGTAATGTGACCAAGGTTACCCAAGGGGTTTCCACGGCAGAGTTGGGAACTGAACCCTGTTCTCTAGGCTCAAACCACTATACCATGCTGGTTCTCTATCCTATAATTAGACCCTGATAATAATCTGTCTACAGCTTTGGATCAGCTAAAGTTTCTGAACAATCTTCAAAGCACCCACATATAGTAATCCAAACAGGATGTAAAAAGAACAAGTGTCACCACAGTCATATCAGACTTTCTGCTGCAACTCGAACACAAGCCTTAATTGTGTCAGTGTATTCCTTGTTGTTGTTGCGTGCCTTAAAATCATTTCTGACTTATGGCAATCCTAAGGCAAACCTATCACAGGGTTTTGGGGGTTTTTTTTTGCAAGATTTGTTCAGAGGGGAGTTGCCCTTGCCTTTCATCTGAGGCTGAAAGATTGTGACTTGCCCAGGGTCATCCAGTAAGTTTCCATGGCCAAGAGGGGATTTGAATCCTGGTCTTTTAGTGTACTAGTCCAAAACTCAAACCACTACATTGCATTGTATGCTTTGCCACCCCAGAAACCTGAGCCTAAAGGCTCGGGATTGCATCCACCCAAGCTGCAGACCTGTGTCTTCAAAGGGAGTGTAACTTTAGCCATCACAGGTTGAATCCCTATTACTTAATCTGTCTTCTGATTGACCAGGAGCACCTCTGTCTTGTCTGACCAAGTCTCAATTTGTTCAACTTTATCCAGTTCAGAAATGACACAAGACATTTGTTTAGCACCAAAACAGCTTCCCTGCAATTAGAAGGGAAGGAAACATAACGCTGGGTGTCATCTGTATACTGGTGGTACTGAATCCCTAAACTCTAAACAATTTCTCACAGAGTTTCATGTATATGTTGAATAGCATAAATAGCATGGACCTATGGTACTGATGATGACTCTTCAGTGCTTTCCTCTCTCATTCTGAGCTTATTTCCCAAGAAGACTGTACAGATTTGTTTAATATTCTGTTATTTTATGGCATCTATGAGACGTCACTTTATCGCAGAAGTGAAAAATTGACTAAAGTGTTGGACTTAGGCAAGAGAAAATACACTTCAAACTCTCACTGACTCCTGTAAATCAATTTGAGTCTGTCATTGTCTTTTTAAATTTAATATATTTCAAAAGGTAGTTTTGAAGATAATATAGGAAACAAAAGGAACCTTTGGCCTTTCACATGCTTTGGATTACAACTCACATAATCCCATACAATTGATCACAGTGGATGTTATGTCTGAGAAATGAAGCCCAAAAAATCTCTACAGCTAAAGGTCCCCAATTCCTGATGAAAAGACACGATAAAACTCAAATACTGGCATTTATAAGACAACTAGGAAACATATATGGTCCTTATATTGTATATATTTGTGTATAAGTCTAAACATTTTAATTTTAAAAAATTGACCCAAAAATCTTGTGTTGACTTATGCACAGGTCAAATATTGTACCTTAACTCTTATATAAAAAAGAACAATCTCATTCTTTGAGTAGAGTGGTGAAAGGTGAGAGCTTAGTTTGTTTTTAGAGAACCTAAGAGAAGCACCAAGCCCCACTACTCTCTGCTCTCTCTACTGTTGTGCCACTTCTGCTCTTTTTGAATGTCTCAGTGAGAAAATGGTGTTTCCCCTCAAAGAAGTGACAAAGGAGTAAAGGTGGTTCCATATATAGGGAGCAGAGTGAGCAAAATGGTGAAAGGATTTTTGGAATGCCTAGGCAGAAAAATGGCAGTGGCAGCCAGGACCAGCTGGTCCCCTGAGGCGGTGCTGGCAGTTTCCCCTCTCCATGGAATGACCTAAGACTTATCCATGAGTCATATAAAAATCCATAATTTTGGCTCCAAAACCTGTCCTTGACTTATACATGAGATTGGCTTATACACAAGTATATACAGGGCAGTTTAAATTCTGCCTGGGATCCTTCATAGTCTGGTGGATTATAAAATTTTGACAGATTGACCTCTGTCCTGCCACTCCCTACAAAAAGAACTCATCATCCTCTTGCCATTTAGTGGCTAGGGAAGGGTGCCAGCCAGGGACCTTGTGCCTATGTTCATAAAGCTGAACATGCAACAATGATGACATCTTTCAGAACATCCTTGGGTTGCTTCAGAAGTCTAGAGAATGCTGAACACTTCTTGGCTGCCCCACAGAACTATTGAAAAGGGACAATTTATTGAACACAAAGGAACCAACATATGCACAATAATTGCATTGGGGAATAGCAAATATGGTGATAGAGCTTCATAAATAGCAAACAATACATGCAAAATTTGAATAACTACTTAACAGTGCATAGTTGCTTTACAATGGGGAAATGCTAACTTAAATGAACAAACTTGCAAGGCTGAGAAGTTTTGGGATTAATCAATCTGACATATATTGATGAAGAGAGGAAGAAGCAAGAAAGAAGGATCCAAAAAGTAAAGGCAATGTAATATTTTTCCTAATTTCCTAACACACACCCACATACACACTCCAGAAGAAGAGGGGGCAGATGAATGGAGCTGCGAAGATTAAGAAAATATCCCTGAAATATCCATTTTAGGGGGTGGCAAAAGTTGCCATATTTGTGGTCTCATTGGACCTTCTTGAGGAGAAACTATGGAGTGGTGTACCCCTGTCTGAATGGTGCAAAAGAAGACCAGGGTTAGCTGATCAAGGTCCTCGAAGGCAGATCTGAACATTAAAAAACAGACAGAACTGAACTGAGATTATCTGGCCAACAACCCAAATTCTGCAGCATTTGAAAGCATGAGAGAAAATCTAGATTTTTGACTAGGAAACTCTCTCCTCTCTCTTTATTGTGCCCAATAATTTAACCAGTTTTTCTTGATACACCTTGTGATAGAGGCTAATGGAGTTCAGTATGGTTGCTAGCTACAGCATGTGACTTTCTCTGCCCTAAGTCAGCCAGCCTTATAAAACATACATACATATAGAGAGACACACATATCGCATCATTGGTGTTGTACAAAGGCAGATCATTCACGACAATGCTGTCTGCAATGAACACAAAAGGAAAAACACTAGGATAATTCAGTGTTACACATGCATATATCACCAACAGGATTCCAGTCACAGAATTAATGTATAGAGTTAATACATAGGAAAAGAATGAAATGATAACTATTTTAAGTGCCACTGGGTTACACCTCGTATACATCTGTCCCCCTTTTTAATAATTATTACAGCTTAACACCCCAGAATTATACAACCAAATAAAAGACAGTTTTGTTCAAGACTTAGTTGGATTCACAGTGAGATCATGATATGGTGGAAGACAATCTTCCAGGAAATTAATATATATTCCCAGATAGTTAAGAAAATACATCCTGAACCTAATAAGTTAATTTGTCAGAATAACCTGTATATTCAACCTAATTTTCTAGAATTATTTTTAACTCTCTTAAAGCAGTGGAGACCATCACCCGGTTGATTAAATTCCACCGTATGATCTCCAGGAAAATTTGCATTATACATTTGGAATTCCAACCAGTTCTCTTGGTTTCTTATGCCCAATTTACTTTCACAGATTGTTACAATATTAATTAATTTTACAGGCTCTCATACCATATTTATTTAATATATTTATTTCCATTTGATAAATGTCTCTCCTCTAGGTTATTCCTTTTATTTCATTTGCTTATCGGAAGTACAAAAATAATTCCTAATACAGCTGAGTAGAATGAATATCCTTCAACCTAATTTAAATGTCCTTATATCCTCTTCCCACAGTGAATGGGATTCCTATGTACCAGTTTAAAACAATAGGCTTTGGGAAGAGCAAAGCTTTGAATCGCACATGGACCCTCTAAATTGAACCATCTTTTCTTCATATTCTGAAGTATGAAATCAATTACTGTCAGAAAAGATTCACAGTAAACCTTTACAAAATTTGACCTTGAAGTTTTAGGTCATTAAGTGAGAATTATTTATACTGTCCTCTTCCCGAGCTTTAGTCCTCCTTTGTCAAAATATGGCAGATATATGATAGTGATCTACAACAGATTTAAAATGGGAATCTTGAAGCAATTTGCCATTTAAGATAGTAAAAAAAATCCCTTTCCTATGCAACATAATTCTCACAATATTATTTTAAAATAAATAGACCTGAGACCTATTTGTTCACACAAAATTATGTTTGTGGAGAGAAATATTAATTAGTGGAGAGAACTGAAGGAGAGCAGCAGAGCGTCATAAAATGTCTGTGGCATTCTGGAGCCTTTCCAGTTTCTCTCAGTACTAATAAGTTGCATATGTATAGCTTTAAGCAATTACATTAGTTTAAGTGTTCTGAAATCAGTGGTTTAGCATGCCACAAGGTTGTAGCTTGTTCATTAGGGTTGTGTGCTGATCAAAAGTTTCATTCTGGACATTGATTTTGTCCTTTGGAAAATGGTCTTCTTCAGCTCAGACTAGTTCAGAACCAGTATACTTTGACCTATGTCCATAACACAAGCAAAGATTTGCAAATCCAGAGGTCGATGCATCCTGTTGACCTTAAGGTGCCAAGTTTCAGGTGAACAGGTGCAGGGATATTTGTACAAAAATTGCTTTCCTTTTGGAGAGTGTCCACAAGAATGCATGTATTCCTGGGTTCCCTTTGGACCACCATTCTAGAAAGGAAGGGAGGGAGGGAGGGAGGAAGGAAGGAAGGAAGGAACGAAGGAAGGAAGGGCTGTCCGGCAGTGGAATATGCTGCCTCGGAGTGTGGTGGAGTCTCCTTCTTTGGAGGTTTTTAAGCAGAGGCTGGATGGCCATCCGTCGGGAGTGCTTTGCGGGTGTTCCTGCATGGCAGGGGGTTGGACTGGATGGCCCGTGTGGTCTCTTCCAACTCTACATTTCTATGATTCTATGATTCTATGATTCTAAGGAAAGAAGGAAGGAAGGAAGGAAGGACAGACACTACAGGACAAAGACCTAATTAATAGATGAAAGAGTGCAACTATTTATGTCGAAAGGCAATCCTTATACAGTGAGAGGGGAGAATAATTTACTTCCCTTAGTTGTAAGGAGGTGTATGATAAATGAAATCTACCTTACTGCTTTAAAACAGTGAACCATGATGATGTCAGAATACTGATCAGTTGCTCACTCTGAAGCACAGTGATTGAAACTATATGATAAAAAATGCCATAGAAATAGAAGGTGGATCCATCAGTAACTCCACTTTCTTCCTTTCCTGAATCATTTTGATATTTCAAAGCTTTGTCTAAAGCCCAGCTTCTGTTGCAGTAGCTTCACAGGAAAGCCTGCCTTGCTTCAGAAAGCATCAGAAGGCATCCAAAGCATGCTTGTAGCTCAGACTTTGTCTGAATCCAATGCATACCCTCAATTGATTCCTAAATGTTCAGTTAGAATATGCCAATTTGTTTTAGGAAGCTTGTGGACTCCTAGTCCTGAAACATGGATAATCAGGCTTCTGTGGGCCTTCATTCCCAGGGAACTGCTGTTTTCCCCACAGGATTGGAACTGTGCTGCCTGCTGTGGAAGATCTAAGCAGCTCATTTTTTTTTTTAAATGTGTGTCCATTTTCAAACCTTCACCCTCCTGGGTGAGAAGGGAATATAAAAGCAGAAGCAGCCATGACTGCCATGACAATCATAGGGCTGTCTCAGTATGTTACTGATCCAACACATTAGTCAGGGAATACCCTGGATCTGGTCTTTGCTTTCAGGTGGTTTGAGAGTGATTTTAGGGGGAATTCCAACAATCTCATTGTCATAGTCAGATCATTTTCTTATGAAGTTTTGTTTGATCCTTCCACAGTAGTAGGACCTCTTAGGATGGTCAGTCCCCATAGACTGAATGCTTTGGGCTATTTTCTGGCTGACAGGCCTGGCAATTCTATTGAGGCCTTCGTTTCACTGTGGAATGGAGATATGGAAAGGGTTATCAATAGAATCACTCCTAAGTGTTTAATCCAGCGTTGTGGAACCTGGAATTTACCTTGGTTTACAGAAAACCTGCAGGCAGTGAAACAGGTTGGATGATGGCTAAAGTGCAGGTGACATAGGTCTCAGAGCAAATGCAATAGGAAATCTGTAAATACTCTTCATTGTGCCTACTATGCAGCAGTGAGACAGGCCAAAAAAAATCATATTACACCTCCAGGATTGCATCCTTAATGTCCCACCCAGTAGCATTATTTCAAGTGCTGAGGAGTCTTTTGGGCATAGACCCAGAGAGTTCAGGTATGCAACTCACAGCCACCTGCTGTGAAAAATTGGCAGGTACTTTGAGGAAAAACTTGTTCACATTTGCTTGGAACTTGATGCCACACTTGTTACAGAGCCTAGAAAGATGTCCAATGTGCCGTTTGGTCAGCGTTCATGGGATCAGTTTCAACCACTGAGGCCTGATTATGTGGACAAGACATTTGAAGCAGTTCAGCCCACCACATGTAAGTTTGACCCTTGCCCATCTTGGGTGATAATATCTATTAGGAGTGTACTGACTGGTTGAGTCCAGGGATGGTAAATGCCTTGTTATGCCAGGAGGACGTGCCTGCTCCTTTGAAGGAGATGGTGATGTGCCCTTTCCTGAAGAGGACAGATGTATATGAGAACTACCCCTTCCCCCACAATTACAAATATCTGCTTTTGGGGCAAGGTACTTGAGAGTGCGGTGGTGGGGCAACTTCAAGCATTCTTGAAGGAAACAGATTACCTGGTCTCATTTCAGTCTTGTTTCAGGCCAGAGTAAGGTACTTAAGCAGCATTTGTTGCTTTTATGTACTACTTACTCTGGAGGAAAGTCAGAGCAGGGCGCTACTTTGTTGATCCTCCTGGATTTCTCAGCAGCTTTCAATACCATTGATCATGATATGTTACTGGACCAGCTCTATGGGATGGAAGTAGGAGGAACTGTCCTTCAGTGAGTCCATTCTTATCCAGAAGGCTGGTTCCAGAGAACAGCATTGGGAGGTTCCTGTTTAGCCCCATGACTATTAAGCTGTGGAATGCCATAGGGTTCTATCTTATTCCCCATTTTGTTCAATATTCACATGAAGCAATTAGGGGAAGTCATAAGAGGGTTTTTAACTGGGTGTCATCAGTATGCTGATGATACTTAATTCTATTTCTCCTTGTCATTGAGGTCAGCTGGGGCTATCCAGTTGCTGGAACAAGCACATAGCTTGGGAACAATCCTAGATCCATCCTTGTCAAGTAGACTCTATGGCTTGGGAGGCTTGGCACCAGCTTTGAATGATGCACCAGCTACAGCCTCTCCTGGACAGAGGTAACCTAGCCACGGTAGTCCATGCACTGATTAGACTACTGTAATGCACTGTATGTGGGGCTGCCCTTGAGAAAGGCTTGGCAGCTAGTACAAAATGCAGCATGACTGCTGACTGGATTGCCACATAGACAACATATCATCCCAGTGTTAAAAGAACTGAATTGGCTTTCAATATGTTTCTGGTCTGAATTCAAGGTGCTTATGATAATATTTAAAGTCCTAAACAGCTTGGGACCTTGGTGCTCGAGGAACTCCTCTCCCAATATGTTTCTGTATGAAGATTAAGATCTTCGGGTGTGGGGAGGAGGCTCCTCCGTGTCCCACCAGTGAACACCCCAATTGTGGAATTCCCTCCAACACTTATATCATTTAGGCACCAGGTTAAAACCTTTTTGTTCACCAAAGCCTTTGGTCCTCATTAATTCAACCCAAATAAAGTATACATAGTTTTAAAAACTTTTTAAATCTTTTACACCTGTTTATAACATTTTATTGAAGTGTAATATATTTTTAGTTTATTTAATTATTTTATTGTTTTAAATTGTGCAAACTTGTTTTAATGTTTGTTGAGCCCATACCCACTGACTGTGCTCAAACATTCACTTATTGAAAATGCTATTTGCACAAACATGTACATGTGTATACAGATTCCCATAGGCTTCTGATGAGCAATTTATACCTTGTAAAAATATAGTGCATGCAGCCTACACATTGCAAATGGAAGGGTAAGTGGAATCTACTCAAAATGAACAGCTCTCTGTGATGTGCTCTCTATGATATCTGATACGAGGAACTAGCTATTACTGCTTTCCAGTGTGCCAGCACCATATTTATGTCCGTTGGCTACAACTGTTTCTTTCTTTCTTGAAACTCACCAGGGACCACCATTTTGAGTAGTACTACCCAGACTTATGCACCATGCTGTAAGTATCCCCCCCAAAATTTGGTTCTAAAGAAACAGTATCAGTAATCCATGGTACAAAACTATGTTTTGTGGTTTCTGCAGCTATCACTGCATGGAAAGGCATTCTTATAAAGCCTTCAATAATATGTTCCTTGCTGTTGTTGTTCTTCTTGTTCTTGTTGTCTTGTGCCTTCAGGTCAACTCAAAATTATGGAAACGGTTACAGGATTTTCTTGCAAAATTTATTCAGATAAGATTTTGTCAGGGTTGGCATGAAACAGCTCCTCAGAGCTTACACAGAGTTCTGACAGAGAAGTGTCGCCTCGCTGCAACCAGGCAACTTTAGTGGAGCAAAAAACAGCTCTGAAGTCTCATTAGGTAGGCTCAGGGCTTGTTAATCTATTTAAGCACACCGAGGTTAAGATAAGGCAGCAAGCCGCATACCAGAGAGCAATTACCACAGCAGTAAATCAGTAGATAAACTGGCAGCATGGGAAGCAAAGCATATATGTTTCAGCAGAGCGGCATGACCATTAGGAGAAAAACCTAAATGGCAAAGTACACAGCAAACTCAAACCTTTTTGAGGGCTCACCACCACTCCAGACCTTGTGGGGTGATCCAATCACTTTCTCTCTTGGCAACCTTCACTTGGTGAGGAGGCAAAGACCTTCCGGGTCTGGCTAGTCATAACAACCTTGCACTTGTGCCCAAGGCCACATCCCCCCACTTCTGCCGTCCACTTAGAAAACAATGCCTGTATTCACCTTGAATATCTTGACAGATTTGCCATGACCTTCCTCTAAATATAGTCAACAGCACCTGGTACTTCCTGATTGTCAACCTCAAACAGACCTAACCCCGCTAATTTAGAGTAAGTTGCACTAAATTGTACTTGGTTCTGAGTAAAAATGTACAGGAGTAGGCTGTGCAAACGTCCATATCTCTTCACCTTCACTCCATGGTAATGAATGCTGATGAGGCCAAGCTTGATTCATTTCTAGCCCATTATTTTCAGGTAATTAATTTAAGTTCTGAAAACTCAACATGCATATCTGCTGATAATTCACACATAGGCTCTCTCTTCTACCCATTGAATATGAGCAAGCAATAAATGGCACAATAAATTTATATCAAAAAGTTAAATTTATTCATATCAAAATTACTTCAGGACAACTTTCAAGTAAAATGAAAACAAACAAATTAAATGGTTTAAAACAATAACAATAATTTAAATACACTAAAATCATATTAAACATAATGAATTGAAACAGATTTAAAAGATTAAAGCGGTTGTTGCTTGTTGTAAAATGAACCCTAGGAGCTATTTTAATATATACATACTGTCCGTATACATACTCTAAGTGACTTTTGCTTGAAAAAGTGACTTAAGAAAATTCAGAAATAAAATTAGTGGTCACAATTCCGTATCTCTTATCTATGCAACTACCTCAGTTATGTAGCTAAGTAGTATCCTCTGTCCTGACCCCACCAATCCCCACTTACCAGGCAGCAACCACTGAGAACGACAAGGGTCTCTTCCCTGTCATTTGGGAAGCAACAGACAGAATAAGGTTAATTGTGTCCATTCCACCTTGCACCAATGATCACTTGTGGGAAGGGAGGTGGAAACATCAGTCAGCTGCTTCCCAGTCAACAGGGGAACAGAGCCTTGTTGCTCCCAGTGGCTGTTGCCCAGTAAATGGAGATTAAGGGACTTTCACTGCTAAACTATCAAAAATGTAGGGATTGTGAATAGAAACCAGTCAGGAATGTGTAACTCTAGGTTATGTCTTTGCGACTGCCTTAGTGAATTCTGTCTGATATTTGCAAAGTACAAAGTAGCAGGACATCACTTGCTGTTTTAGGCATTACATAATTGCTTCTTCTATTTTAATGAAATCTTGAATAACATATAGCATGTGTAGCAATGGCCTTTCAACCCTGTAGTTATTATAAGGAATATTTTCTCATCTGTATATTAACAAAAACAGAGAATATTCCCTGTGTTGCATCTAAGGCATGACCTACTTGTAGGATGTTAATGGCTCACTACATCTAACACAACAACTCATGGCAGAGAAGAGGACAGGGAAAGGAAAAGAAAGAGAATGAGGCAGTTCTGTTGAACGTTCAGATAACAAGCATATAGTTTCCTTAGCAACTGTAATACTTTGGCTAGTGTCAAACAAGTGTTCAAGTAGGTACAAACTTCTGTTTGATTTTAAATCTCTTGCACATGATAAAGAAGCACTGCACATGCTGCTGGTCTGTGGTACAGTCAACAATCTCTGTGTTAAAGATAAACAGTAAATTATATTATTTCTGCACCCTCCGGTAACTAAAAGATATTTGGAAGAGATGTATGCAATTATTGTATGTTTATATAGTAGGTGTATTTTATATTGTAAGTGTATAAAAGTATACAGTATCAAGGTTTTCAGCCTTTAAGAAATCAGGCACAAATACTGGCCATTTCTGCACGGGGTGAGGGAATCGCCCCGTGCCGCTACTTACCGGACTTCTTGGCTCCCCGGTCCGGTCCGCGGTGCTCCAGAGCAGTGCGTGCTCGTCGCTCTGCACTGCTCCAGGAATGAAAATGGCGGCTTCCGGTTGGTCGAGGGTCTCGACCAACCACTGAAGCTTGCCAGCCTAAAGCCCACCCCCAGCAGATCGCAGGCTCGCACTGGTGCGAGCCTGCAAATCTGCACTGGAGTGCGGGAATGGAGTGACGCGCTCCGTGCTTTTGAAAGACCTGTTTTAAGTGGTCTTTCAAAAGCACGCTGGACAACCACTTCGGGTCATTCGGGAGCGGGCCGAGGTGCAGAACTACAGTAAGTAGGTCTGACCCAGTCCGCTCCCAGGTGCAGATGTCCTCCCTGAAGGACGCTCTGCACCGTTTCTTTAAGCCCGTGTGGAAATGGCCATTATCTCTTCAGAAAACTATCCCATATCAATTTAAGTTAGCTAAAGATATAACCGAAACTGTTATGCAATATGAAGATGTTTTAAATATATATGCAAATCAGGAACATGCACAATTGTATTAATCAAAGCCTCTATCTTTTACCAGGGTTTTTTTGGTCTCTCTCTCTGTTCCCTTCTCCCTTTTGTTTATCCTTACTTTTTGAATTTTAAAATAGTTATAGAACTTTGATTATATATTTTTTTAAAAGTAAAACTTTTGAGCAAGAGGTGCTTTTTGGCTCTTGGTCATTTAGGCTTAATAGTACAAAACTATTTTTCACATTATCTTTAAATTCTATGGGGATATTTTTCAGGTTGTAT
Source organism: Cyclura pinguis (assembly GCA_030412105.1). Classification (NCBI taxonomy): domain Eukaryota; kingdom Metazoa; phylum Chordata; class Lepidosauria; order Squamata; family Iguanidae; genus Cyclura; species Cyclura pinguis. Next base: position 240,877,856 of record CM059599.1, on the reverse strand, counting down.
TTTGACACAATGGTTGGTTTAGTGTTCCTCTTTAGTTTTACTCTCACTTTTATATATATATATATATATATATATATATATATATATATATATATGTATGTATATGTATATGTATATGTATATGTATATGTATATGTATATGTATATAAAATATATCAGCAGTTCATAATCTGTGCCACAATCTGTTCCTGGTCTCATTTTGGCAGAAAGAATGGAGCTTCTTCATCTTCTGCTTCTGATTATGTAGTCTTTTTTATTTCTTTGTTGAAGACGCATGCAGAAAACAGGTTTTCTGTGCATGCCTCCATGGTCTTTGTGCAAAAAAAGAGAGAAAAGTTTCCTGTGCAGAGTAATTCCTCTGCAACATTTTGAGATGATCAAATAAGGGAAGAAAATTGTACAAAATTCTTGCTGTTCAATTACTCTTTTCAATAGGATTTGTCAACTTTTGGAAAGCCAATTTTATCTAGGTATGAATAATAATGAATATTCTTTCCATCTACACAACAGTAAGATATGAGTGTAGTTGTCCTACCGTGTAACCCCCTATGTTTAGCTTGTACTTTCATTATTTATTTATTTAGTCAACGTACAGCTGTGACTTCTATAGAGAGACGGCGATATAGACAAGGAGCCAGTGTAGTGTAGTGATTTGGGTGTTGGGCTCAGGGTTCGAATCTCTACTTGACCATGAAAGCCCACTGGTTGACCTTGAGCAAGTCACCCACTGTCTGCCTCAGAGAAAGACAAAGGAAGACCCCATTCTTGCCAAGAAACCCCTATGATAGGTTCACTACAAGTCAAAAATGACTTGAAGGTACACAACAACAACAATACTGGGGACTTGTCTGTAACAATTTGTTGAGGGTTTTGTATACCAGATAGCTATTGGCCCAGTAGCTACTGGGGAGCTAATGCAGTTACTTCAAAATTAGTGTAACATGTATGTGACTGGGTACCCTACTCAGTACCTTAGCTACCACATTCTCCACCAGCTGCAGCCTTCACAGAGAGCATAAAACACAAGGTACACCAGTCATTACAGAGTTACCAGTTCATGGATTACAGGGTCTAAGCTGTCTCTGTCTAGTCAAAGCTGGTAATAGCTGCTGTTCATCACAGGGTCACTTGGCATCTGATTATAGTGCTGAATCTAGGAGCAAACCCTGCCCCCCCAGCTCTGTATCTGTTTTTTTTGAGAGAGTGTAAAGCCCTGTAGAATAGACTCACTCGTCTTTCCTTATACTACTCACCCTCACAATCTCCATCTTGTCACGATTCAGTCTCACTGGCTGTCATCCAAGCAACCTTTGCATCCAAGAACTGGGATGAGAACATGCATGAACTTTTCTGATTCAGATGCCACACAGAAACATTGTTGGGTGTCATCTCCATACTCCGTTTCTTCCACAGAAGGTCATCCATGAGGGTCCATCCTGCCCCCAAACAGAGTCTGAAGCTGCATTGTTCATTTCCACACTGCTTATGTCTACATCTCATTTTGCAAGCATCCTAAATAGTATCCATGGCAGCCTGTAGCTCATATTGGCCTTAAACTATGGACCACAGAGTATTGAAGAATTCCATCCCCCATATCTCCCATAATACAGCTGGAACATTCCTCCCTACTGCTATGCAACATGTGTGCAGCCTTGAACAAAATGGCTTCCTCTGTGTGCCTGCAATCTGTTACTATTCTTCAGTTTTGCATTCCCCAGAGTTATTGATATGAACACCCTAGGATTACGCAAACTCGATGTTACAGCCTTCATCAATTTAACTTCTGTGTTTTCTTAATTAATTAGAAGAGTTTATGGGAAAAGCTTTTATCTATGGCAATTGATTGTGGACGCCATGCCCTTTTTGAGATGATGCACTTGGATGATGGGACTAAGATCAGTATCTGTTTTGGAGGCCAACTATTGCCTGCATTTCAAGAGAAGAGGAGAATCAGGCAGGGCCACTTCTGAACCTTGGGCTATTTATCTTCCTATTAATGGTTTCCTGAGATATTAGAGTGTAGACAGAATGACAGACCAGTGAATAAAGCAGAGCAATCAATGTTAGCATTTCTCTGTTCCAGCTCTGGCTCAGTCACTGACCTTTGACTCATGATATCACCTCAGTAAGGCTCTGTTCCCACAGCTATAAAACTAGGAATTCTGTTCCTCTGCTTAGAAATTTACAACCTCTTTAAAAAAACACTTGTTGTTGCCCCCCAAAATAAGACACTTGTGTAGAGATGATCCACAAGATTAAAAAATGGGCAAGACAAGTGTAAGGTATACTGAAAAGCTGCTTTCCTTGAGACAATGCTGCTTAAAACAAAGACAAACAGTTCTGTCTTGTATGTTTAATATTATAAAAATGTGCTTAAAATATTTTTGAATGGAACAGGCTAGCAAGAAGGAGAATTTATTGCATAGACACATGCATATCAAAAGCAGCTTGTAATGGGTCATAGGCAGAAGCACAACAGAATAATATCTACCTTGCCTGGAAAATGTCTCAAATGTTTTGCCATTCAGAAGACCTAACTGCCCTAGTTTTGTAATGTACCACAGATTGTGGATGTATTTCTTTTCAAACTCATATGTTTGAATGTTTTTGTTCTTGAATGTTTGAGGCCCTTTCCGCACCTTACTTTCTTCCAGCGCTGGGGTGCGGGGATTGCGCGAGCAGCCTCTGGTGAGAGGCTCTTGCATCCCTGCTGCTTCGGCTCTGCACGAGCTGCCTGCTCACACAAGAGTCCCGCCTCTTCCTTCCGCAGCGCAGCCGGGGAGTTTCCCAGGCTGCGCTGGGGCAGGAAGTGCGACCGGTGCAGCTCCGGAGCCTCTGCATGCCAGGTAAGTGTGCATGGGGACTGGGAGCAATGTGCAATTGTGCACCGTTTTCGGCTTCTAGCTTAAAATGAAAAGGTGTGCGTCAGCGCCTGCCAGCCCCTGGAGCATCACGTGATTGTGAGTGAGTCATGCAGATCGCTCCTCACAATCACGCGACGCTCCAGGCACCCTTTAGCATGGAAAATGCTGTGCGAAAAGGGCCTGAAAATAAACACATCCACAGTTCACAGGCTACAAAAACATTACTCCAAGGCTAGGAAAACATTCAGCCTGCCTACCAGATTCAGATCTCCAGACTTCTCTAAAGGTTGAGGTCTCCAAAGGATGATTATTCTGTAATCTTATGACATTCTGTTTATCCTCTATCACCAATCAAAGCTGATGAAGGAAATCTTGCACAAAATGGGGAAGAGAATGCTTGCATTCTTTATCAGTGTTGCAATTTACTGCCTCTGAGTATTCCTTGCCTAAGAAAACCTTGTGAAATTAATGGGGTAAGCATAAGTTGACAGATAAGTTGAAGGTGTGTGCACACACAAACATTTACTGAATAATGGTAAAAAGTAAGTCCCTTACGCAGTCTCTTTTCAGTCTGCTTCTGCCTGCTTTCAGTTTTGTCCACACTAACTGCTGGAGTGCAGCCCCCACCAGATTTCATCAATGTAATGTGGGTGTTGACAGGGGGGAAAAAATGTCCCCACCATGGTTTAACAGTATTCAATATATTGGATTAGAATTCAGTTTAACCAGCTAGTCTTCTCTTGCTGGGAATAAAAGCTTTGCTTTCAAGAAAGCAAAGGAGAACCACTGCAATAATTAGGAGGACTTTTTTTCCCCTTTTAAGAAATATCCACCAACAAGGTTAAACTCCTAGTGTAACTATGTGTGACATTAAAGGCATGCATGCATGATTATTACCAGATACAGCATCAAATACTTTTTAATAGCTCCATTTTGGGATATAGGTTCCAGGATGTTAAATAAGGATTTCCATCTAACCCTAGATAGGTGGTTATTGGATTGTCTTTATGGAGCTCTGATTATTTTTGGTTTTAATATAAAAACCACCAGCACATCGTGAGGCTGTGAAATGGAGACTATTAAACTTCAAAATGGTCACAACTGCAAAGAGAAATGCTTTGCATAGCACAGTCCAATCAAAATGTTAATCATCTGGTAGAAATGAACTAAATTGGCCTTTTTATTAAGATTTTACAATTCTGTTGGATTATGATAATTTTTTGTTCTCCTACTGCTACTTGACTCAAACTAGGGGAGAAAGATTCAGTCACTTTTTATCAGAACTATTTCCCACAATTCTATTGAATACTAGCAGCCTGAAAATTCCCTTCTCTAGAAAATTCCTCTCTCTCAATCTCTCTCTCTCTCTCTTTTTTTTTTTAAACTCATCCTTTGAAAGGCTGTTTCATTGTTGGTGTCATCATGCCACTGATATCCTAAAGTATTCCACAGGAATGAACAGAATATTCGAAATGCTTGAAATATGGCCAAAAATATTTTGTCCAAATTTTGGGATGAGTATCCTGTACCGATAAGAACCTTCACAGTTCAGGACTATTTTCTGCCCAAAAGTCCCACTTATTTGTTTTGGGCACAGAAATCAGCACTTTCTTCACAGGAAACAGATTTTTTTTTTCTCACAGAAAATATTAGTTTGCACAAGGTAAGTCCTGAACTATGAATAGACTTTGAAAACTGCACAGCTTTAGAAGACTTTCTTGCAGTGAGGAGAAAATGACCAAAATTACTTGTTGTTTCCTTCAGGTATGACACTGGTGAAAAATTACATGTCTCACATCCCTCTCACTTTTTCAAAATTAAAATTTTCCTTCAGAATTATATTCATTTGTATTGTAAATTAGTACAGATATTGGCAGAATTTGGTTAGACAATCACAACTGACATGAAGATGGTTCATTCAATTTAAGCTGACCTTCCTAAACAACTCAGCTCTCTTGATCTATCTTCTTCAAAATAATAGGATAGTAGATTTTTTTTAAAAAGGTGGGGAGGAAGAGATCTGGAATCAGGAATGAACAGTGAGCAGAGATAAAACAACAAGGGGGGAGAGGGTTTTGCCCCCACAAATAAAAATTGTATCCCCTCATAAAATGTTCATTCAGTTCCCAAATTTCTGGCACTACAGTAACTTATAATTTCAGTTGTATGTGTGGAAATACAAGCCCCTTCTGCAGTCTGCCTTGTTCTGGAGACATCTGATGCAAATCCCAGCATTGTCTCTGCCAGAAGGGGAGTGCAACAGGATCACTCCCCTCCACACCAGCTGCCTCCATGTATGGAAGAAGTGTTATGGTGCCATGTCTTCCTTCTGCAGCACAGCTGGTGTCAAGGTCAGAGACCTGGGTGGCGAGCCAGCCCAGAGAACGGAGTGTGAGAGCCAGCAAAGTCCAGCCGGGAGGAAACAAGCAAGCACTTTACACAAGGGAGTTCATTTATCAAAGCATCAAGCAAAAACCGTAGTCAGTTCCAAAAGCCAGGGGTCTGGAGCCAAGAGACCAATCCAAGGTATCAGAAGCTGGGTGCTGGAAGCAAGAAACAGGCAAGAAGATGGCTTGTAGAAAGTTTGCCACAACCAAAGGAAAGCTTCCAGGCAGGCAGTTAAACAGCCTACGACACAGGTGTGGCTAGTCACTGCTTCTGGAACTTAATCAAGGACGCCTCCCTTTGCTCAGCTCTCTTGAGTCTCCGCCTTGTTTGTGGGCTGATTAGCACAGGCTCCAAACCATCTTCAGAACTGGATCCCTGTTGCCCTAAAGGAGCAGGCAGAGGGACGTCCAAGCCTGCTTGGTCCATGGCAGCAGGGGGAGCTCTTGAGCTGCAGGACTCATCTCCAGCCAGAGCCACCGGGACCAACAGCTGCTGCTCGTCATCTCCACCCTGAGCAACAGCGGCCAACAGCTGCTACTCGTCATCAACTGAAGCCCCTGTCAGAGCTGCTATCATACCTGCCCTAGCACAGCGAGGGATATACACTTCCATCATGTCTCTGATAGCTGGGGATTGTCCCTTGCTGTGCTAGGGCAGGTATGATAGCAGCTCTGACAGGGGCTTCAGTTGAAGCTTTCCTTTGGTTGTGGCAAACTTTCTACAAGCCATCTCCTTGCCTGTTCCTTGCTTCCAGCACCTGGCTTCTGATACCTTGGATTGGTCTCTTGGCTCCAGACCCCTGGCTTTTGGAACTCTGACTACAGCTTCTGCTTGATGCTCTGGCTTAGGTAAGTGGACTTCCCTTGAGTAAGTGCTGTTAGGGATTCCAGGCAAGGAACCCTGGGAAAATGATCAGCCCACTGCAAAGATGTTGCATCATGCTCCAGCTGTGGCTGATTGCAAGGTTGCATCAGAAACTGGGGCCGTGTGCAGATGGTAGAGGGAGGTGTGCAAACCTCTGCCTGATTGGTTGTAAATGTGTACATAAGAAAGCAATCCCCAGTATGTATTTGTCTGTTTACCAAACCGGTGTCTGGCACAAGCCTTTGTCCGTCTGTTCCATGTTGTGTATATAACGGAACGTTGCTGCAAGATAAAGTGCCTCCTGTTTGGAAGAAACTCCTCCGTGTGTGAGTATTCTTACTGGGGAACAAGGCTGCTGCTGTTGGCTCGCTGCCTTCTGGTTTTTCCGCTGCATCTCTGTGGGGCTGAAACTCCTATCATCCCCCCAACAAGTGCTTCCTTGACTCCTCCTGGCAGGACTCTGCTAGCTCTTCCACTCCCTTCTCCAGGCTGTCTTGCCACCCAGGTCTCTGACTCTGACAGCAGGAAGTGCAGCCATTGTGTTTCCAGGACCTCCACAACCAGGTAAGTGAGGGCAGGTGGCGGGATGGTGATGTTATTGCTGGTCATTGAGGGAGCAAACTCAGCAATGATTTACTGTGCGATAACACCACCTGGGGACAGGAGAAGGACAGGACCAAGATGATATCATGCATAAGCATCATCTGGGGCCCATCTTTCTCCTATCTCCAATGCAAGACAATGATGTGCTGTGGAAAGGGGCACAGTCTTGGAAGCCAAAGAAAAACAGTAGGCGTATTGCAGGCATTGGCTGCCCATTGCCAGGCAACAGAGTGTAGGGCAAGCAGGAGGCCATTCACAATCAAGCAAGGACACTAAGGCCATTTCCACACTACACTGCTATGGTGCTATGATTCCACTTTCAACGTCCTGTGGAATTCTGGGGTTTGTAGTTTCCTGAGGCCAAAGAGCTCTCTGGCTGAGAATTCTGCATGCCCTTGCCTAAACTGCAAATCCCTGGATTATATTAAACCTCTACATTATATTATCTGTAACAGATGCACTTTTGCATGCAATGTTCCCCCTTATACTTATTTGGGTATGCATTTTCCCAGTATTCTTGCATTTTTCAACCTGACAACTGCATGTAGACTAAAACTCAAACAAGGATAACTATGGTTTGATTCTTCTATTACTACCAGACTGTATCCACACTAGACAATTGTGATAGTTTAGCTGTCAAGGAACCCTGGGATTCTTTGTTTGGTTTAGGTACATAGAATTCTGTAGTCTACTCTTCTGAACTATAGCACTGAAACTCTCTAGCAAAGAATCATACATCCCTAAGTAAAAGGCTAACTCCATTATTCTGCAGGATGGTGCTATGGAAGTTAAAGTAGTTATAATTGTGTAGTGTATACTACACAATTAGATATAGCACAAATGGTTTAAACTAGGTTTTCCATTTATAAATAAAGCCTAAGCAAAATTATCTTTGATTCCTAGTTTCAGTAGTTTTTCTGCTCCTAATATGGGAAGTCAAAATATCTAGGTTATAGTAATAAAGCCATTTGAGGGGCAAAGAGGTTTTGCCAACTCCTTTCAGTTTAATACGGCAGTTTAATATGGCAGTGGAGTCATTCCATTTCTCATGTGTCAACGGCCAATGAGGAACAGTCGTCAGTCTCAAGCAGCCTATTTATAATTGTAACAGAAAGTATTCTTCTAAGGGAACGTTATACTGTACTTAAAAATTCCTGAGGGAGAAAAATCAAAGGGACCTTTCATGGCACTATGAAACATTTGATATGACAAATACTTCATGAAAGGAAAAAAAATGTATCATTTAAAAGATGAATTGCACAGGGATGTAACAACCCTGCTGTGCTTTGCCTTCTCTCTACTGAGTCTGAATGTTTCAGGTGAATGTACTAGAAGGAAGGGTATTTGTACAATTATCTGCATTTTGCTGATCCTTCATATTTAAGTTTCATTTTGATAAAGCCCATTGTAGAATGCCTGGGGAAACATTCAAGTTTAAACTGCTCTAGTGACTTTCCATAAATAAATAAATAAAAGTCAGAGGAAGAATGATTTTACAGACTGTCTTATAGTCTTATAATACAAGTGGGACTTGCAATAAAAAGTTGCAATGTGGATTGTTCCTGTTTATAGTATCAGCACAGTTTCATTGTGCCTTGTACCTGCTTCCATTTCTTCTTCATCCAAGAGTCAATAATCCATACCCAATGAGCATGCTCAGACTTTGGTCTGGTTTCTATTTTCCTCTCCTTTCTTCCCTCACTCCGGGTTTCTATCTTTGCTTATGCTTTTTGGGAGGGAGTACTTCTATAAATTTGAAATCCCCTCCAGCTCTTCATCTTTTACTGTTTTGGTCAGATTAAGGACTGGGACATGAGAAACTCAGGGCATTTCCGCACTACACTGTTATTAGTGCTATTATTCTACTTACAACATCCTGTGGAATTCTGGAGTTTGTCATTTACTGAGAATTCCAAATGCCCCTCCGTACACTGCAAACCCCACGATTCTATAGATGTTGAAAGTGGAATAATAGCACTATAACGGTGTAGTGTGGAAAGGCCCTCAGTTTACTACTAAGAGGATGTCAAATGTATGCTAAATGGCAGGTAGAGATTCTTGTTTTGCTTGTAAGGTGATAAAATTTGCTTCTGTTTTTTTGATGAAATTTTGTTTTATTAAAATGTATTGCTTTATGAATGATGTATTGCCAATGATACACATTACCACTGACAAAGGTCAGCAAATTCTCACAGAAGAAATAATGTTATATGCCCAATATCAGGAAGGTAGCTTGTGGTTCTCTCGTCTTTCACCCAGTCTTTGCTATTATAAATGGCAGAGAATTGCTTTAAAGCTTAACCACCATCACCAATGTACTTGCTATCAAGACAGTGATTTATATCTTGCCGTGGAACAACCACCACATAAAACATTCACCAGAAAATCAGGATTACTGACCAAAGCTAAGAAGATGCTCAATGAACAAAAGACTGTCTGTTGGACTTGGCACATAGTTTACAACAAGGTACAGTTTCATGTAGAGTAACAAGATAACATTGCAGAACTTCTGTGCCTGTCCCTATAGTGTGCTGCACAGGGATTTAAAACCAGACAGCTCTCCCTGACAGACTAAATGTTTGTATGAGCAACAGCAACAACAAAAATAACAGAATGGGAAAGGAAAAGAAAAAAACAAGGCAAATTAATCATCAACATATAACATGCCATGGTTATTCAGAAAATGGCAGATTCAGGGAGGGGAGGGGGACTGGCATGTCCCGGGAGGGCACGGAGAAGGTTAAAGACCACTTTTGTTATTTTAAATCAAGCTTTCTGACTTATCTCTGTTTGCTATACAATCAAACTGACCCACTTGGTTAAAGATTAGGACTACTTATTGTTCATCTTGCTTATTATCAGGTGAAAGAGGCTTCCTTATGGAAACTCACTTAGGCACAGATCTCAGATTACAAGAACACCATTTTTCCCCCCGGCATGCTTTCAGTACCAAGCAAAATGTTAACTTCTGCTGTTGGGTGGTAGAAAAACTCAAAACTTTTAAACAGAAGTCATTTCTCTTCTGCTTACTGTTGTTTCCACTATAAATCACCACTGCTTCAGGAAAGAACAGCTCATATTTCAACATAAAAACCATACTACTGAAATACACTATGCTTTCAATTTAATAATAATAACCTTCATAAAGGAAGTAGTCAATCTATGGCAATCTGAAGCACCATCAGCTCTGTCAACCAGAAATACTGATGTCTTGAGAGATACCACGGGGATATTATATAGATATAAAAGTATACATCTGAAAGAAATGATGTGCTGTTGTACCAGTAAAACATACCATATAAAAACAAACAATAATTGACAACAGCGAACCATCAGAAAAATGCACTTTTTTCTTAGAGAGTGGTAACATGTTTTTAAAAGGCAATGAAAAGTTGCTCCAAAATGGTTTAATGCTGCACATAACAGACAAGCTAATTAAAAGTGTCAATCAGTAATCAATCAGTTTTTATATCATCTCAGATAGCGTGGCATTTCTGTGTCGATGTTATCTTAAGGATACTTACAATGTGCTTGTTCATCCAAGCTGTCAGCAAGATTTCACTGACTGAAGGTCAGTTCTACTCTGGTCAGTGAGCCTTCTGAGGCATATCATACTTTAGGAAAAGATTGCTCTGGTAAAAAACCCAAAAAACTTCTGTAGCTAGGCTATAATTTAAACTGGTAAGTAACACAGCTTTGCATACAGTTGTCTTTGTGCACATTCTTGTTTGCTCACTCTCTGAATAATGTATGTCTTGGTCAGCATTAAAATGCTTAATCAATATACATTGATGAAGCTTTAGCCGTCCACAAAGACCATCAAGACCTTTATTAATATTCAATCAAGTTTATGTATGCTTCAGTTGCAGATTGGAAGCAGGGACCCACAAAAGCTCTTGGATGTTTTCTCAACACTTTCTTCTCCTTCCTGATGTTCCTTCTTTGTTCTCTTCTAGCATCCCAGTCTTTATCTTCAGTAGGAGCACTTTGGTTTTCCAAGCACCTTTTCTTTTATTTTGGCAAGCAACTTCTTCCATAAACGGAATGTTAGTGCTTCTATGCAGAGCATAGAAACATAGTTCTTGCAATGGAAGGATGTATCCTCGGAGTCTTCCATGGATCACTATTGAGACTGGTTTTTCTTAACTCATGCATAAATAATCTAGAATTAGGGATGAGCAGTGGGGCAGCCAAATCTGCAGACAGCACTAAATTTGGGTGGGGGGCTTTACGAAAAAAATATATTGCAAAAGTATCTAAGAGGATATCTGAAATAGATGGAATGGATGTTAAAATGTCAAGTGAGGTTGAATATAAGCAAGAATAAAGAGATGTATAAGCAGTCCCAAAGTCACCTAGACATTTGATGGCATTTGAGCTGATGCTGACGGACCAAGAATGAAATTTGTGATTGTGGTGGATAATATGAAATTCTTCAGCTGGCATGCACCTGCGTCTATCAAAAGCCATTTATACACTGAGTATAATTGTGAAAGGCAATGAAAATAAATTATTTGTATTGTACTGCACTTATAGTAATCTTGATGTGACCACTCTTAGAGTAGTCTGTATAGTTAGGGCTATCATACCTGGAAAACAATATTGTAGAGCAATATTTGAATCTTAAAGGGGCAAATAAGCAGAGACATGATGGAAGTGTATATCAAGATGCATAGGAAAAGTACAAGTGTATAGGAAAATAAGTTTTACTCCTTCTTGGACAATATTACAACTTCTGAAACTCCATTGTGACACAGATAAAAGGAAATACTTTTTCACAAGGGACATAATTAAGTGGTAGAAATTGCTTCCACATTTTGAAGCAATGACCACCAGTTTGGAGAGGCTTTAAAACAGATCGATCAAATTTACATACATTAAGTCTAGCAATGCTAGTAATCACTACAGCTATGTTTTATCTCCTGTATTAGAGTTGCTATGCCTCTGCATATCAGTGCTTATTGAATGCAAAGGAAGGGTACTGTTACACTGAAATCCTGGTGACTGTGGGCTTCCCACAGTCAACTGGTTGGTTACTGTTTGAAAAGAATGCTGGGTGTCCTTATTTAGGGAAGATTAGAATGGGCCATTCTGTGCCAAGTGCAGCTCATCCTCTGCGTGAGCACTGTTGATAAGCTAATCTTTTCTGTCCTTCATTGCTTATCTTGGTTATAAGTAGAAGTGAGGCTGCTTCTTCTATGTCCAGCAGACGGGAAAAAATCAAGTAAATTATCTGGAGTGAATCTGCCAATATCTAGAAATACTGTGGGTTTTTTTTAAAAAAAATAAATAAATAAAAAAAGGTTTTGCAAGTACAGTGATCTGAATTAATGAAGTAGTTGAAATAGTCACGATTCACAGTTGCAACCAATGTCTTTCAGAATACAGTACAATATTGAATTGTATAACATATGCAATGGTGTTAGAAGATAATGGTCAGACTCAGAGCTGGGCAGCCGTTGGGGTTTAGGGGACTGCAGGGGACCTCCAGGAGATTTCAGAAGAATGTAGCTGCCACTGCATCCCTAGAGGCCCCCAGATGCCCTCTGTGAAGCAAGGGCATTTTCACCATATGTTTGGCCCTCCCTGGGCCTTTCTTCATCCATATGAGACCTTAGAAAAAAACAGGAGAAATCCCTTCCTGCCTTTTTTTTTAAGGCCTCTCCCTTGTTGGAGGGCAAAACTTTCCATGTCTCCTAGAGAGTGTTCAGGACATTTTTGAGCCATGGGGAACAGAAAGACGCCTTAGGGACTGAATGTTGCTCACTGTCCAAACTGTGCTCATCCCTAGTCAATTCCAATCCTTAACATGGCTTCAAAAGTGCAGGAATAATGAAATATAACTGTAATTAAGAACAATGAACAATTTCTGTTTTCCCTTTTTATTTTCTAGCCACTTTACCTCTAGATATCATATGATGCCGTAATCACTAAAAGTCAACATGGATTTCTCAAAAATAAGGCATGCCAGACGAATCTTATCTCTTTTTACGATAGAGTTGTGAGCTTGATAGATAAAGGGAATGCTGTGGATGTAGCATATCTTGATTTCAGTGAGGCCTTTGACAAAGACCCCCATGACATTCTTGCAAAGAAGCTAGTAAAATGCAGGCTGGGCAGGGCTACTGTTAGGTGGATTTGTAATTGGTTGACCGACCAAACCCAAAAGGGGCTCACCAATGGCTGCTTTTCATCGTGGAGAGAAGTGACTAGTCGGGTACCACAGGGTTCTGTCCTGGGCCCAGTGCTATTCTACATCTTCATCAATGACTTGGATGAAGGAATAGAGAGCACACTGATCAAATTTGCATATGACACCAAATTGGGAGGGCCTGCTAATACAGCAAAGGACAGGATCAAAATTCAAAACAACCCTGACAGATTGGAGAGCTGGGCCAAAGCTAACAAAATGAATTTCAAGAGACAGAAATGTAAGGTCCTACACTTAGGGAGAAAAAATGGAATGCATAAATATAGGATGAGGGACATGTGGCTGGATAACAGTGCATATGAAAGGGATCTAGGAGTCTTGGTAGACCACAAGCTGAATATGAGTCAGCAGTGTGATGCGGCAATCAAGAAAGCCAATGCGATTGTTGGTTACATCAAGAGGAGTATAGTGTCTAGATCAAGGGAGGTAATGGTACCACTCTATCCTGCATTGGTTAGACCTCATTTGGAATACTGTGTCCAGTTCTGGGCACCTCAATTCAAGAAGAATATTGACAAGCTGGAGTGTATCCAGAGGAGGGCGACCAAAACGGTGAAGGATCTGGAAGCCATGCCCTATGAGGAATGGCTTATGGAGCTGGGTATGTTTAGTCTGCAGAAAAAAAGGTTAAGAGGGGACATGATAACCATGTTTAAATATTTAAAGGGATGTTATGTCAAGCAGGGAGTGGGCTTGTTTTCTGCTGCTCCAGAGACTAGGAAAAGGAGCAATGGATTCAAGCTGCGGGAAAGGAGATTCCACCTGAACCTCAGGAAGAACTTCCTGACAGTCAGGGCTGTCTGGCAGTGGAATATGCTGCCTCAGAGTGTGGTGGAGTCTCCTTCTTTGGAGGTTTTTAAGCAGAGGCTGGATGGCGCTCTGTCAGGAGTGCTTTGATGTGTGCTCCTGTACAGCAGGGGATTGGACTGGATGGCTCCTGGGGTCTCTTTCAATTCTATGATTCTATGAAAGTGGTAGATGATTCTCTCTCCTTATACAGATCATTAGCCATGTTTTATTTCTTTTCTTTTTAAAAATCACCATTTAATTCTGAAAATGTAAACAAATCTAGACTCAGAAAAAACAACAACATCCAGTTAGAGAGAGAAAAAAAGTTTTCTTAATGGATGCTCTAATGTCCTATTTCTGCTCTAACAGCTGCTTTAATAGGGAAAAAATGGTTTTAAGGAATTCACCGTGTCCAGTCATCAGATTAGCATCAGGCCATAGTCCGGGTGTAAAATTGGAAACATAATTCTCTTATTGACCCGTTTGTGTGTAATGTAATAGCCCCAACAGGCATCTTGTTCAAAGAGTTTCTTAACTGCTAAGAAAGTCTGAATAAGAAGAATTAGCTGTTCAGTGTTTATTTATTGAAAATAAATAAAAATGCTGTGTACAATTTAAAAGAAAATCCCAAAGCTGTTTGCAAAGTTTAAAATGAGTCATTTAAATACAAATCAACGCTTAAACCATTTAAAAATATGAAATCAACTCATTCTCTAATTACAGAAAGATTATCAGAGTAGAGAGAGCAACATTAGCAATCAGGAGATGTAGAAATTAAAAGACACATTTTCAAAAAGCATCAAGAACATACTGGCTTACAGAATAGAGATGGGCAAAGAATGCTCATTCATTTTCTCCTCTATTTTCTCAAGAGGAATGTGAAACATTCATTATTTTGAATTTCTGGAGAAAAAAATTTTGGGCAAATTTGAGAAATTTACCAGAGATCTCAGCACTCCCCAATGTTTTCTGCTCCCTCCGCTGGCTGGGATCCTGCTGGTAACTTACACCAGCAAAGTGGTCTATTACTTTGGCATAAGTTACTTTTTAAAGCTGTGCATAACAGCAATGATGGGCTTTCTCCCTCAGGAAATAATTGCCTTGCCAGTTCCTGAGCAGTAAGAGAGATGGCCAGACAATGGCCATTTCCACACTAGTCTGTTATAGTGCTATTATTCCACCTTCAACATCCTACGGAATCCTGGGGTTTGCAGTTTAGGGAGGGGCCATTGAGGCCCCTCCCTAAACTGCAAACCCCAGTATTCCGTAGGATGTTGAAAGTGGAGTAATAGCACTATAAAAGGCTAGTGCGGAAATGACCAGTGTTGTTTTCTGGGACAGTTTTTGCTGGCATCCGCACCCCTAGCCATCAAAGTGGCCAGACTAACTTTCTCTCTGCTGCTAAACCACTGTCTCCGCTTCTGTGCCAGCACAGTTACACCAGGCAATAGGAAGCTGACCTTTACTTTACCCAGATTTACTCGGGTATGCCAGGAAGAGCATCATAAGGATAAATATGACTGCTCTTCCAAAATAAATAAAAAGCCAAGCCTCTTGAGCCCAGTCCTAATTTACCTAGATAGCCAATGGCCAGCTGAGCCAGCATTGGGCTACCTCAAGCTGTGTTGAGTCGAAACCACTCTCAACCAAGGGATATTAGAAATTCCTTAAGTGTGCACTCACCCTGATCTAACTTTGTGCTATTACAGTCACTATGTTTCTGTGCAGGGGGAGACAGAATCTGGTATACCTTCTGTCTACCCTTGTTCCACTCCTTCTCTTCCTCTTTTTTCCCCTCTTCTTTTGCTGGCTCATCTAATCTAGCAGAGCAGTAGTGTTAGTGCATAACTGCTGGTAAATCTCTGAGATCCAAGACTGGTTCTAAGCATTTTTCCACTAATGAGTAGCTTTCAAAGAAGCAGCCATGTTAGTATCCTGCAGCACAAAAAGGAAGAATGAAAAGGAGGGAAGGGGGAAAAAAAACAACAACGTAGCAGCATCTTTAAAATGAACTGGTTTTTATTTTCTTTGTATTTATTATTTCTTCATATTCATTATTTTCTTCATATTTATTATGACCTTTCATGGATATAAGCCCATTTCTTCAGAAGCAGTATAAAGCTTATTTGCTCAGGTACAAAGCTTATTTGCACAGTTGTGGGAGTGGGATGCAATATAATAGGGACCAGAAAGATGCAAATCATAACCCTTGCCCTAAATTGTCAAAGGGTTGAATAAAGCAATACAAGTTTTTTGGATTTTTACAGCGATCAGTAAGTTCTTATCCTTACCAAAAGCATAAACCAGGGTTCAAAACTCTCTCTAAGAACATTCCTTTTGTTACCTGCACAGCAGTGCAGGCTTTTGGATTAGATGTAGTGTGCCATGAAGCTATCGTCTTTGTTCATACCTTTGCTAATGGATTGGCATTTGTGAATACAATTCAATTCAGTATTTTCTGTTTTCGGGCTTCCTTTGTAATTTCCTTGTTCAAGGACCACAATCTGTAGATCCCTTATTATATCTCCAGGAAGGTTGAAATGTTTTGCAGCTGTTTTTTGGGCATTGCCATTTCTAATGTCAGATTTTTGTGTCCATTAATCCTCCTGCATAGAGACTGTCCTGTTTGTCCAATGTAGAGTGTAGAGAGGCATTGTTGGCATAGGATGGCATATATCACTTTGAAGGAAGAGCAAATACATGTAGCTCTGATGTTGTGAGTGATGCTATTGGCTCCTGTAATACCACTCCTAAAGTAGATGTGGGGACCGAGTTAATATCTGGGTTTGTACAAGGGTCTTGTCCCTATATTACTATCTGTGTTATGTATCCTACTGTAAGGAAGTGTTTAAGATCTAAAGTCAGACTGTAGGTGAATAAAGGCCTGCCTCCCAAAGATTCTGAGAGGGCTGTGTAATTTCCAGAATTGCTTGTAGCTCATTGATGATGCATTTCAGTAGTCTCAGCTGGGAACAGTAGGTAACTAGTAGGAACGGTCTGTCATTTTGTGTTTTTAAGTCTGTCCTAGTAAGTGATTCGTGGGTATTAATTCTGCCCTGTCAACTGGTTTCTTCATCTCCTTAGGCAGGTATTGTAGTTTGAGAAATGCTATTGTAAATCCAAGAGTTTTGGTGAGGTGGGCCAGTATGGAGAAAGATATGGTAGCACCTTTGAGACTAACAGAGAAAAAGAAGATTGTAGCATTGGCTTTCATAGACTGAGTTTACTTCAACAGATGCATGGGCTGAAATGCCTATGGACAGACATTTAAACACATGAGTGAGCAGGTGTGTGTGTGTGAATAGTAGTAGAAATGCAAAACTTACAGATATAGTCATGAGCTGACAAGCTCCGTTGTAATGATGGTCATTGGGGAACAAAGTTGGGACGAAAGCCAACATGAGTAGATAACCATACGAGTGGTAGAGGAAGTGTTTGAAATGTAGTATGATGGTGGCTGGGAATCAGAAAGAAGCTGTGATAAAATGGCAAGACAGCTCCCATCAAGCTGTCTGTTAACTTGTGTTTAGTGTTAAATTGCATATTATAATATTATGTAGAACATAATATAAGCAAGCCAGTATGGGGTAGTGGCTTGAGGATTGGATTTTGACTCTGGAGACCAGGTTTCAAATCCCCATTTAGCCAAATCCCCATTCACTGGGTTACCTAGGGCAAGTCACACTCTCTCAACCTCAGAGGAAGGCAAAGGCAAACCTCTCTGGACAAATTTGGCCAAGAAAACTATGTGATATGTTCAGCTTAGGATCTCCAGAAGTCAGAAATGAGTTGAAAGCACATAGCAACAACAAAGTGCATAATATAGTGTAGTGTATAAAGTACATATAGTATACATAGTGTAATGTATATAACACAGTGTAGTTATACTCCTCTTATCAAACTGTAACAGTGTTATGGGTGAAGAAATTTCTTTTAGGTGAAAGAGAATTTCCACAGTTTAACTGTTATACTGTAGCTGCTATTAATCTTTCTTTCATTTTCTATACCCTACTTTAGCTGACACTGTGCTTCGTTTGTATGTATCTCAGAGGACAACTATGAATTAAGGTCTGGGAAGCAGGCCACTTTGTTCTATTTGCACAATTAAGCTTAAGAATTCTGGAAAAAAAGTTTTACAGACTCAAGCCAATGTACTGTTCATTCCAATATTCTGCAATGGAAACCAGAACCAATTCCTATAGCTGATGAATTAAATATTTCAGGTTTGCATTTTTTAAAACACATTGCAAATTCTAACTGCCAAAGAAAGATTACAACTTTTTCATTATTTGGAATCTGACTTCCAAACTGAAATATTGTGGAAAATATTTTTGGAAACCATGATTTGAAAACAGCAGTGAATTGTTCATGCACATAACTATAGATTTTTTTTAAAAAAAAAAAAAAAGAAAAGCTCATACTTAACCTGGAAGAAAATTTCCAGAGAGGTACTCAAAGCGAATGATCCACTTTATAGACTAACAAATATATTGTTGCGTACATTTTCATAAATAAAGTCTAATATCAAATGCATAAACTATTAATCTCTAACTGGAAGATCTATACACACATATGGGGAGCAGGGGAGGTCCTAAACAGTGGGATCAACTTGAAGGACAGCTTGTAATGCAGCACTTGTGAAAACCATTTAGCAATACCTTCATCTCATGTGGCTTGGAAAAGGACAAAGGATCTTCACACTACATGTGCAATCAGCTCCCCAATGCAATTATGTCTACCTAATTACTTAACAACAATTTGTGCATAGTCACTCTTGAGCTAATTATCACTGCCTATGTTTTCTTATTTTCTGTGTTTTTTGACCTTACAGTGTACATCCCCTGTGTGTGTACACACACACCTATCTGTCTACACAAGCGGGCAATGTGTATGAAAGATTCTATCACAGTAAAATAACTCTCATAATAGACTCTACTGGAAAGTAATGAAACCAGACTATGGGGCAGAAAACCCCATAAAACAATAACAAAATAGAATATCTGTTCGATGCAATTGTAATAGGTTGGATCAAGATTTCTCTGTTCTTAGAGTAGACCCAGTGAAATCAATGAAGTCCATGGGGCAAGTGAGATATGGTTAACTTGAGTCCAACTGACGTTAATGGGTCTCCTCTAAGTTTGAATAGATTTTATCCAACCCAATCTAAAGACTTCCCCTAGTCCTTTCCAAATGTAAGTACATGTAATCACACACAGAATATAAGCTGCATATACTGATCTAAAGCAATAAAAAGCACACATTTGAATGAGAGCAATGTGTAAGGTTTCAACCAGCAAGTCATTCCAACCCACTTCCTTGAAACAAATGTTGCATTCTTGACAACATTTTATCGTCCTCCCCACCAAGGAATTAATGTCGTTTTATCAGAAGTATAAGGGACTGTTTACTCCATCCAAAATTACAAGGTAATGAATATGTATAATGTCAAAGTTTAACTACGCAAACTAGTGTTAATTACCCATCCCCAAGTGAATATCTGGAGCAAAAAAAGAAGTTTAAAAAATATTTCATTTCATAAAGTACTTGTAGCATAAATTGCTATCTAGCATAGGATAAGAGTGCCTCCAAGTGGCACAGAACTAAATTCCATTTGGGGGAAAAGTTAAAATTCCATATAATTAAAGAAAAAACAGGCAAAACCAGACCTATAAACCCTCATATTCCATCTTTTTCATTCAATAAACACTTCTAAATATAGTGTGTATGAATGTAGCTTAATACATAGACCTAAAAAGCTTCATTCTCCATTAGACCATAATGAAATTTTAGAGGGAACAGGATTCTTCTATTGCAACTCATAAAAGTTCTTTTACATCTCTTGACTAGTTTTAATGTAAACAAAAAATGTTTTCCAAAATGTGTAGCCATACTTTAAATATTCTGGGGGAAGTGTTTTTGCTCTGCTGTAAGTAACCAATCTGTTCCCGCTTACTGACACAGTACATCATTTTTCAGAGGTTATACTCTTATCAAGCAATGTTCATGTTGCCACAGACCTCATAAGAAAATAAGAAGATATTGGATCAGATTAGACTTGTCCAGCATTATACTTCACTGAGAGACCAACAAGATGCTCCTGGCAAATTTATCAGCAGAAAATGAAGGCAATAGGACATACATTAAGAATTATGAGTTATTTCTACTCATAGTAGTGGTGCAATTTTCCTGTCTTGGTTGCTACTGCTAATAATATCACCTCTTGCTTTCCAGCATTCCAGTATCTCTTTCTCTTCTACTTAATTTAATTAATTGTTGTGATAATAATATAAGTAGTAGTACTTAATTCTTATATGAAGACCACTAATGAATACCAGGTGCTGAAGCTATACAGTCATCCCTCCACATTTGCTAGGGTTAGAGGCAAACTGTGAAAGGGAAAAAACTGTGAATAACTCTAGGCCCTCCCAAACCATATTTAACACAGAAAAAAAGTATGATCACCATATTCAACCCACCATTGATCACTTTGAGGCATCAGGGTTCCTTCACAAGGCAGAAGTGGCTGATTTCCACCTCCACTGCTGCCCTACATCATTTTTAATAGGGACTTAGAAAGCCTCGTTCACAGTTTCTCAGTCTCATGAGGCTTGCAGTCCCTATTAAAAATAGGATAATGCAGCAGCAGCGCTGACAGCAAATAATCTATGAATAATCAAACCTGCATAAGTGAAACCCACAAATGTGGAGGGCTGACTGTATTTCAGAGGAGGGAACTGGCAAAACACGTCTATTCCTTGCCTAAGAAAATCCTATGAAATTCGTGGTGTCAACATAAGTCAACATGCAGCTTGAAGGCACATAACACACACATTACATACTATTACAGATCTAGAGCTCCTGTTACTGCTGCGTATTTGCTAAACACTGTTAGGTTACAGTCATACAACACTGTTAGGTTATTCCCCTAGGAATCAGTCTCGCTGTATTCAGTGGATCTTACTTCTAAATAGGCACACAGAGGATTGCACAGAAGCTAGTGCAACATATTCACCAACCACCAGTAGTGTGCCCTGATCATTCAGAGTTTCCACTCCAATCTATGACAGTTCAGAATGGAATACTTATGCCCAAGAAGACATTTCCTAAAAACAAATAGAGTTACTGACAGGGAAGAACTGTCAGATTAAAGGGATACTAGCAAAAGAGAGAAACCAACAGATTCTTAAAGTATCAAATAGAATGATAGAAAAACATACATCTCAGTCTGGCATGCTCATACAGATCATGCTGGAGAAACATATATCCAAATTCCTTTGGATCTGAAAATATAATTGGATGAAAAATATAATATGGGAATATGACAGTTTCAGAATTTTTGGTTATTGTTCTTCAGCTATCCAACATCCTCAACAAGCATTACAGAATACATCTGCAGTCAAGAGTCGTGTGCTTTTCACACGAGTGACCACATAATTGTCTGATTAACATTAGAATAATGCCACAATACTGAGAGTTAAGAGAATTTACTTCCACTTCTTGTAATGATACCTTAATCAAGCAAGCATGACTGTTTATATTGTAACTAGGAATTGCATCTCAAAGCTATCCATTCTTATAAAGTTATGGTGACTAATTTTAATACAAGTGAGGTGAAAACAAATTGAGAGGCTTGATATATACATTTGGTTGGAATTAAATACTGCATTTAATTATATTGCAAAAGAGGAAAGGGAGGAGGAAAAATCAAGGAAAACATTAGCTAGTCCTACTACTATTACTAAAATGTTTGGTGTTATGCTCAGGATTGCCAGGAGGACCTATATATTGCCACATTCATGTTTCTGTAGTACTGTCTTCACTGAAACAAATATTTTGACACACGTGCTCTCGAGAGACCTAGTTACTAGAGGCAGGGCCATCAAGATTTATGAGTTGTGGAGAGGTTTTTCCCTCACTGTAGCATTAGCCTCAAGTACAATTCTTACCTCTTCTCACGTATGTTATATGAATGGATCTAGCTGACTCGATTTTGCTTCCAACATGTGACCTCTGCTATGTGTGCTGTTCTTTGTGCAGGGAAGCATTATTTTATTTCATTGTTGCTATTGCTGTGGTTGTGAGATGTTTTTAGTTATGGTTTCTCTGCAGGTCAAAAGAGGAGCAGAAAATAATAGGAAGACTTTACCAAAAACTACCAAAGATAGCTTTTATATTACAGAGAAGTGACACTGAGCACTACAGAAGCTCTGTAGCTGATATTTCAAGAACATACCATTTACTCTCCAGTGAGACCTGCCAACCATGAAGAGTCCATGAAAGCAGCAAATGAGGCTAGAGATTCTTTAGGCATTTCCTAATGGCATACAATGTGGATGCATTTAGTAGTAGCTCCCTTCTGGCTAGATACATGGTGCTCTATACATATATATGAGAATCAGCATGGTTTAGTGGTTTGAGTGGAGACCAGGGTTCAATTCCCAGGGGGCCATGGAAATACCCTGTATGAACTTGGGCATATCACACACATTCAGCCCCAGAATCCCCCATGGTAGGTTCACCTTAGGGTTACCATAAATCAGAAATAACTTGAAAGCACACAACAGCAGCAACAATATTGTATACATTCTCTCCAATACAGTATCAGTAAAGTAAAATATAGTTGATATTGAAACCAATCACTTTCATTTTTAGTGACAGATATGAGAACACATTTTTGTTTGTTTTCACAAAAAGTAATAGAACAGATTGCTTCCTTACCCCCAACTTTTGTCTGAGTACAAATGCCCCTTGGGATAAAACAGACTTCAGTGTTTATCAAGCACTTTTCAGGCATCTCTTGTTAAGGTGCTGGCAGTACATCAGTGCCAGAAGTGAACAAAAACAGAACTGTGATAATATGTGCATTAAGAGAAAGGAAAGTGGATAAGGGAGGTGGTAGAGAGCTGCCACAAGTACCTCCCAGTCACAGATAAAATAGATATTATTCACAATTCAACTCACTGAGACCTACGTTTTGCCTCAGTGGGCTGACTGAGGCAAAGCATTTTTAAGTCTTGCCTTTACTCCAGAAGAGCAAATAAAAGAGTTTATCTCAATGAGTGCATTAAAATTGTTTTGAAGAAGAGGCTGGTGATAGTGCTATTTCTGCATTTCTCTGTAGACAGTATAGTGTGGGACATTTCTGAAGACAATATGGTGTGTGAAGGACAAGACTTCCCTTCTGCATGATGCATCACCCATGGCACTAGAATGACATTCTACTAAAAGGTCAATAAAGGTCTCACTTGCTGTCAATCAGTAACAAATGTTTTTAATTTATTAAATGTATCATCTTTGTCATGCTGGCATTTTTAAGAACCTTGCATTTCCCAGGGCACTCACACACACAACAATATATTCTAGACTAAAGTTATCTTGTGACCACCACCTGTTGTTCTGTTTCCATTTTCTCCCAGTCAAGAACAAGGAAAATAATCTTTTTCTTACTGACTCTTTAAGCACTTTGACTTTAAAGAAGAGTGCTCACTGTTTATTAACTGGAAGCTGATTTGAATAAATGGCATGCTGAATTTCAGATAGCATAATATTTCGATGTCGACAAAACCCCCAGCCCACTTCTCAAATTTTTTTGGAACTGAAGGGCAAGGTCTATGACTAAGGTAGAAATCATGTGGCCTTCCAGATGTTGAACAGCAACTCCCAGTTTTCCTTCCCATTGGCCATAGTGGCTAGGGCTATGAGTTGAAGCTCAACATCTGGAGGGTCAGACAGTTCCCAACCTTGCTTTGAGCAGATATGTAGTAGGTTGTAGAAACACTGAGCTCATATCTATGCCAGTATAGAACAAATTCTGTCAGAGAGTTTAGAAATTAACAATATAGGCACAAGTCTGCCAAGGCTAGTCACTCCTAGGGCTCATTAATGGGACTGTAGCATTTTTTTAAAAAATCCTATATATGTTAACACCCACTGCATTTGGGAGGGTTTTTGTCCTATGCTGGCAGGGAGCCAAGGCTTCAGGCTGTCAGATTAGGCTGTTAACAGGAGCTAGCAAGCAAAGTTTCTCTAAGTCATTTTGCAGTCTGAGTTCTCAGTGGTTTAGGCCATTTCTACACTACTGTTATAATGCAATTATTTTACTTTCAACTGTGGAATTCTGGGGTTTGTAGTTTATTCAAGCCAAAGAGGTCTCCGGCTGAAAATTCTAAATACTCCTCCCTAAACTGCAAACCCCAGGATTCCATTGGATTTTGAAAGTGGAATAATAGAACTATAATGGAAATGGCTATAAAGAGACAGAGTCTGAGTTTACCATAAGTCAGAAAGAGAGAGAGTCCAATGGCAACATCTATAATCCAGGCAAAGGTCAAGGGTTCTAGGAGTGTGAGCAAGAAATTCAGGAGTAAGCTGGGCTGCTACCACCAATAGGATCAGTTGGCTACAACAGCTTCCTTTCATTCTGCCTTCTTAGTATGTAGGCTCAGAGTCTTACCCAGCTGTAGGCCTAATTAATGGGTCTTTGGCCATTTCTGCACGGCTAATAGAAACGGTGCACAGCGTTCTCCAGGGAGGACATCTGCACCTGGGAGCGGACTGGGTCAGACCTACTTAATGTAGATCCTCACTTCAGCCTGCTCTGGAAAGACCCCAAGTGGTCGTCAAGCGTGCTTTTGAAAGACCGCTTAAAACAGATCTTTCAAAAGCATGGAGCGTGCCATTCCGTGTCCGCTCTCCGGTGCAGATTTGCAGGCTTGCACCAGTGCGAGCCTGCGATCTGCTGCGGGCAGGCTTTAGGCTGACAAGCTTCAGTGGTTGGTTGAGACCCTCAACCAACTGGAAGCCACCATTTTCGTCCCCGGAGCAGTGCGGAGTGACGAGCACGCACTGCTCCGGAGCACTGTGGACCAGACCGGGGAGCCAAGAAGTCTGGTAAGTAGCGGCACGGGGCGATTCCCTCACCCCGTGTGGAAATGGCCTTTATTATATAAATGCTGCCAGACTCCTGGTCTCTCCCTTTTCCACCTACACTGGCTCCTGTAAGTGGTATTGCTCTCATATCTCTAGGGTGTGGCTGTTGGGAAGGATCCTGTCTGGATCCTGGGGCAGGGGCACGGGCATGAGCATGGGCACGACAACTTATCCATAGGGAAGTAAACAATGGAATGCAATATTCAATGCTTAACTTTAGCCATCTTGTGCCCAATGACTGCCAAGATTCCAAATGCAGATCGTAACCCCAACTGAAAACCATGTTAGTAATAAGTAAGAATGTTATTTCATATCCTCATGAAAATCTACCAACTCAAGCTCTTTTCTGATAAATTCTGGGGCTGACCTCCAGGCAGTGGAAGAAGCAATCAGATTTCATTGATCCAATCTTGTTTCTGTATCAGGTGAACTTGACCCGGGACTGAGATCAGATTAATGATATTTACAGCATATGCCTTCGATTTTCCATAGGTCGGTTCCGTAGTTTATGAGGAAAGAAGTAAAATTGGCAGGTATACTACCATGAATTGCATATCATAGGCAAATCAGGGTCATTATAACTGTGTGTGGCAATGTAACAAAAATGAAACTAACAGGAATATCTTTAAAAGAAAACAGAAAAATATGTAATGGTTTTATCAGTTTGCTTTAAAAAAAAATACAAAAAATCTATCTCCATCACACACTCTCAGCCCCCAGAAACCCCATAATAGGTTTGCCTTAGTGTTGCAATAAGCCAGAAATGATTTGAAGACACACAACAACAGCAGCAGCAACAACAATAACAAATCAGTTCACAACCTATTGGTATAAAGTAG
The DNA here is from genome assembly GCA_030412105.1 of Cyclura pinguis. NCBI lineage: Eukaryota > Metazoa > Chordata > Lepidosauria > Squamata > Iguanidae > Cyclura > Cyclura pinguis. The sequence goes on along the minus strand of CM059599.1, from coordinate 240,852,369 downwards.
AAAGTACCTACTTAATTTATAGGTTGAAAAGAATAGAATGATAATCATCCCGTGGCAACAAGAGGGAAAAATCTCTCCATTGCCTTTTAAGTTTGGATACCATTCACAAAAGCAGTTGGTAAATAAAAGTAAATGTCATTTAAAATCAATGATTAGTCCCACATTTATGTGCTTTGAGTGAACTGCTAAGCATATCTTGTAACAGGGAAGCCCCACTGGGTTAAGTGAGGCCTATTCCTAGGTAAGCAGTGGAGGAGTAGAGACACAGAAATGAGATGCAAGTGCTGTTAAGAGATACCCAATAAGCAAAAAAGTTCTTCTAATTGATAGCTCGGCAACTATTCCAGTTAATTGCTACTAATTACAGACTTCTCTTTTATATCACATGCAATTAAATCTATATATTTGACACAAATTATCTTTTTTTTTTTTGCATATTCTTATCAGAATAAAGAATTGATGCTTTTAAAAATAGGAAATGGATGAGCTTCTTAAACAATTTCCAAGACTACAGAATGTCTTCACTTTAAATTATTAGTGGCAAACGAACCTTTCTAACTTTATGGTTTTCTTCAAGTATGAAACTCTTCTATAACTGAATTGTGATATAGTATTTCCAGGATGATTTATTGCCACCCAGACAGATCAGTGTTGGCAAAAATGTAAGACATGGCCGGGTGTGTGTCAAGAGTAAATGGGGGAGAGGAGAACATTGTTATAAGGACAAATGTTGGAAAGCACAATAGATGGAAAGGGCCTTGAAACAAGATACATTCTGAGCATAAAACTATAGCAGGACTGTGAATGGTTCTAAAGATGTACAGCCAATTCCTTAACTAGTACAAAAAAGAAATACAAGCTAAGCTGAAAGTACTGTTCAGTAACCAGGTTGCCAAATAATTCTTATGGGTATTTCAGCTTACTGTTACCTTAAACTTTAGAGACCAGTAAAACAGTACTTTATGCCATCAGCTGAAGTATTTTCTCTGAGCTAGGTAAGGATAACTTGTTTCTCTATTCAATATTTTAGAGATTTATTAAATTGCAAACAGAAGACAAGATCCTGCATAGGGAGATATAATTTGGCAGAAACTATGATACATCTCCTGGTGCAACTCCTGCAATTTCAGCATGGAACACTGCCCCCCGCCCCCAAAAAACATTTCTTTGTTGGTGGAGAACAGGGGAACATCAGAGATGCATTCAGCTAGGAAGGTTTGGCCTTGGTTAGTACTTGGATGGGAGACCACTAGTGAATAGCAGATGCTGTAGGCTATATTTCATTGCTATAGGAAATAGCAAAGCCACCTATAAGTATTACTTGCCCAGGACAATCCTATGAAATTCATGGGGTCTCCATAAGCTGACAAGTGACCTGAAGGTGTACATGCACACAACACTGTCCTTTAGCAACAGGCATCTAGGAGGTCTTCAAGAGGTTGCTGAGGCTGAGTCTTTTCAATGTAGATCTCTGCATATCTTTGTCCCATACATATCTGCATTGACCTTAAGGTCATCTTTTGAGGCTATTCTGTAGGTGCTATTGCCAAATGGGCTGAGGTGAATGGATACTAGAGAAAATGTCACCATCCACAACTGGTTATTCGGCAGTTGTGGAATACCCTTTATAAAGAGTTTCCCTGGTGCTTACCCTATGATCCTTTCATCTGAAGATCCTTTTATGTCCCCATGTTTTTCAGTCTTTAAACCTTATAATGGTTTCCAGATCTGGCTACTTGCTGATAAAAAAACCCGGTATTTTGCTGTCCCTTGCTTCATTATATTTACATGTGTTTTCTAAATTACTAAGTAAACTTTACGTATTGGTGGTATAAAAATTGTAACTAAAAGAGTAGAGAGCCAGTGTGGTGTAGTGGCTTTAGCATTGTACTGCAAACCTGGAGACCATGGTTCGATTTCCTGCTCAGCATGGAAACCTACCGGATGACCTTGAGGATGTCACACATTCTCAGCCCCAGAAAAATCCCATGATGGGTTCACCTTAAGTCAGAAACAACTTGAAGGCACACAACAACAACAACAACAACAACAACAACAACAACAAACAAACAAAAATGTCAGGCTAGAAACAAGTCTTCTTGTCAAGGTGGATGTGTTTCCAGAATAGATCATATCTATTCTGGATTATCTATCAATAAATGCTGCCTGTACCTACCTCAGAAGGGAGAGACAGTGGTGCTACCTCATGTCCCATAATGGTACGCTGCAGGATAAAGATGAGATAAGGCAATTTCTGGACTGTATTGAGGTACCACATGAACATATATGGCTCTTAGCATGCTGCAGTAATAAAGATAGTACTGTTCCCCAGGGTAAGGCTAACTAACTAACCTCATTGTTTTGTGTGTATCCTCACAAGCAACTTGGCTCAAAAGGTTCCATTTATATAAAAAAGAAACTAGAAGCAATCAAGATAGGACAAAACGGATTTGAGTATTCTTACTAAATAGACCAAGGATTATATCCCTATCTTCTACATAGCACCTGCTGTTTCATAATCTTCACTCAGTTCCTGATTCAACAAAAGCAACTCTGGCTAGGGGTGGGGGAGAAACTTCTCTGCATATTGAATGGATGGACAGAGGGCTTCTCAGGTCCCTCCATACACGTCACTGGATTTTGACCCAAAGTTACTCACACTGTGCTCTGGTATATTTTTGTAAACATAGTAGTCATGTTAGTTTCTCAAAAGAGAAGAATGACAGCCTGTTCCTTGGCAGAATGGAGCAAAGGCCACAGAGCGAATAGATGTGAAACATGCACATTCTGGAAATACTTTCTCCTTGAAAAGGGAGTTAACTTGCAAAGGTGCATTTAGACTGACCTACGTCAAGTAGGCATGGTAATGAGACCAGGCCTTACCTGCTGCAAGTTCTTCAACAAGTCATGTGTTTGGAAATACTTAGAGCTTGGGGAAATTACATTTTTGGAATACAACTCCCAAAACAACAAGCACACAATACCCCAACAGAATTCTAGCCATGTGTCTTGGTTGTCAAGAAGTCCTAGCAAGAAGAATCTTGGACAATCACAGAACAATCACAGTTTGGGACTTATTCTACGCAAAATTCACACGTGGTTGTTTTGTGCAGAAAATAGCAGTTGGCATCCTGTATTTATGATGTTGCAGGCCAGACTTTTGACACTGTAAATATCTGAAATACATTTACAGTCCTTGTACCAATATAACAGGCAAAGATGCCCCCCTCAAACCACCTTAGAAGCCAGATAGCTGCAGTAACATAGAGCCTTTCTGCACTACACGGTTATAGTGCTATTATTCCACTTTCAACATCCTGTGGGATTCTGGAGTTGGTAATTTACTGAGGCCAAAGAGCTGTCTGGCTGAAAATTCTAAAGATCCCTCCCTAAACTTCAAACCTCAGGATTCCATAGGATGTTGAAAGTGGAATAACGGCACTATAACAGCATAATGCAGAAAGGCCCATAGAGATTTATGAGGTAATGGAGAGCAGAGAGGTGAGTGCAGAAGCTGTCATCCCTTTTTCACAGGAACACACTTGGCAACAAATAGTTGCAACAGGACCTGCAAGGGTCCCTGTGGCTCCCCTTTCGAAAGCTCCTGTCAGAAAAGGTGTGGATGCTTCTTCACTCACCTCCATGCTTCCTAGCTCCTCGAAAATCCCTATGTTGGTGTGGCTGTCTGGCTTCTAAGGTAGAGTTTTGGAAGTTATATTGGAAGGTGTTGTGTTGACAATAGAGCTCCATCTGCTGATGCAGGATCTTAGCCAGCATTTTCTGCATAGAAAATAATATTGAAATATGCTATTTTCTGCACAAATCAACCATGTGCAAATTTTTCATAGAATAAGTATCAGAATGTGACTAGTCTTCATAAACTACTCAGTTACTGAAGTCCCCTACAGTAAGAAGAAAATTGCTAAAATTACTCCTTGCTTCCTTCAAGGTGAAAAGTAGTTAAGAATTGCATCCCTATTTTAGAACCAAGAAAATCACCATATTTGCTATAGAAATGTATAATTTTTGGTTGGTACAGTGTGTCCTCCATATATGCAGGGGTTCCGTTCCTAGAACCCCGATGTAAAACAAAAAACACAAAGCATCATATCCCATTATAGTCAATAGACATGACATACATATGCACACAGAAGTGTGGCCTGCTGCATCCATTGACTGTAATGGAATACCACACTTCTCACGGCCTCTCACTCGTGTGTGCAGTGGTCATAATAAGGGTAGACCTGCTGTATAATTCATTTTGAGAAAATAATTATAAGCAAATCCCAGTCAGCCTCACAGTCTTCTGCCTGGATTAAAAGTCACTATAACCAAACTAACTCACACAGACATCTCATTTAGTTCAGTAGGGTTTGCTCTAAGTAATTACACAGAGAACCACAGTCCAACATTGAGGTTTTGATAATGCAATGAAGAAAGAGATGAAAAGCAAAGTGACTACGGAGAACAAAGTTCTTTTCCAGTTATCATCAACACATGCCTTGGAAATCATCACTCACTAAATTATGCATCAATAATATTATTAAAAAGGAGGAAATAGCAGCAGCAAGTATAAGATATCTTTGATGTATTTTTTTTAAAAAAAATCATATACAGTGATGAAATAAAAAAAAAAAGACAAACATTTCTCTCTAGATTACAAAAGCTATCTAAAAAAATCTAATGGATTAATGCAGTGTTGTTGCACCAGGACCTAAATGCACAGTGGTCTTTTACATTCCCCTGTGTTGAAGGGTTGTAACATGTGAGGCTTTTTTTACCTTTAAAAAAGAGAGATAGGAGGAGCCCAATAGATGCATTTAAAATTATGCATGATGTGAAGAAAGTAATAGGGTGAAATGATTCTTTCTCGCTCATAATACTAGAAATCAGGCTCATTTGATGACACACGATAGTAGAAGCTTCAGAAAAGGAAAAGGGGAAATTCTGCTTCACACAGTGCATAGTTAGACTAAGAAATCTCCTGCAACAAGCTGTAGTGATGGCTGTCAATTGGGGCAGCTTTCAAGACAATTAGACAAATTCATTGAGGTCAAGACTAAGGCCATTTCCACACCTTACCCTTTTCTGATGTCATTCCAGCATCATTCCGGCAGTGCCTTTGCCAGGATGGAAGCATATCCCTGATGCTCCCCTCCACACCCAGCCAGCTGCCTATGGATGGGAGCGTAAGTGACATACACCTTCCTTCTGCAGTGCAGCCAGCCTCTTTCCCATGCTGCACTGGGGAAGGAAGCACCCAATTTATGCTTCCGCTCATTCTACATGGCTGCTGGTGATGGGAACGTCATGTGATCGCAAGCCATTAATGGACTTTTTCCGTTAAAAGAATATCCTGCGATCGTGACAGGTGGGGACATGTTGGCAGCAGGACTACAATGACGTTGTGTGAAGGCACCACTTGTGCACCACCAGCAACACATCCCCATCTCAGGACAGCAACATCAAAGGAAAATGGCCTTCATGTCTATTAGATGGGATGGATATACTATTTCATCCAGTACCAAAGTAGGAGTGCCTCCCTATGATCGTTGCTGGAGAGCAGGAGGAAAGGGATGTGATTAAACAAAGATCCTATTTTGGGACTTCCCATAAGTAACTGGATGGTCATTGAATGGAAGAACAACATGGTGTGCTCGACAGATCTTTGTTCTCATGTATTGTGATCTTTTTATATTTTGGTTTTTGTTAGTTTGTGTAGTGCTTCAGCGCTTACATAGAGAGGAACAATGGCATTTTAATTAAAAAAAATAGACTTAGAGAACAACAATATATGAAATTAGTAAAGTGGAAAAAGTTTTTAAAACATCATTTAAAAGAGAGCTACTTTAAACATAAAAACATTTTGGCCTTTTTCTGCTTGATTTCCCAGAGTCTTAAATAAACTGGAACTATCTATGAATAAATATTATGTTAGCAATTTGCTGACAGTTTAATGCATTTTTTAAGGATTTCTAAGTCATTTTATGAACCTGTATTAAGATTTCTGTTTAAAGGCAATACTCCAACACAGTTAGATATGCTTAATCCAGTGAAACTGTAGTGCTATAGTATACATGGTTACTTAGGAGTAAGTCCCTCTGAAGTCAATGGGGCTTAGCTATAAATAATGATATCATTGCATTGTTATGTGCTTTTATCAGTGTGACCATAATATTTCCTTGTTTTCAGGTTGTGTTGATCTAGAATGAAGAGGCCATTACAGAATGGTGAAGAATGCCTGGTTCTTCTCCAGAGCTACTATTTTGCTCTTCACACTTTCCTAGGTGCTAAGATGACTGTCTTGATATGGGACCTAGTTTACCAAACTGAGAGATCTTTAGCGAATTTTCTTCCAACCTTTCTGAAGTATGAAGTCCTTTAAATTTCTCTCAATGAGATCATCAATCAATGACAACACATCTATGACAAGTTCCCATCTGTTTCTCTGAACACTTGAGGGCAGAGATTTTAGAAGGGTCAACAAAAGTAGAAGACATTTTTAGTTGGATTATTACTATTATTTTTAAAAGTAGAGCTTCTGTGGTACGTTTCAAACTAATTTCAGATAATTGGAATCCCAAAATGAAAACTCCCTGGACATACTGGAGAGTCAGTGTATACAAAAAGCATTCACGAGTGCTTCCCTATTGAGTTCAATAGTAAGGCTCCATTGGAATAAACAGGAAATCTACAGTGGCAGTTGGCATAGAAACTATGCTACGTGAAATTGTTGGTGACCATGACATGGAGATAGAGAAGAGAAGAGTAATTCGATCTTAAGCTTTGGATGCCAGGAAGTGGAAGTGGTGCTACAGCTGAGTGGATAACTGCCTCTGGTAATACATCCTTAATTCTACCACTTGGCAGTTGTAGTTACAAGCAGTTTTACCTAGAAGTCATCCTATGATCCTCTGTTAGAAAGTTGCAACATTTATATAAGATGTGGGAAGTATGTGGGCCTCCAGATGCTGCTCTGTCTGCAACTGCCAGCATTCCTTGCCATTGCTCATGCTGTCTGGGGCGTCTGGGAATTGAAATCCATTTGCATCTGGAAGATCATGATTCCCACGCCTGATTTAAATGCACAGCTGGAACAGATGATAGAGAGCATGATTATATGTCACAGATCATCAACAGAAAAGTAGACTGGAGACCAAAACAAAAACAGAAACCAGCATGTCATACAGCACCCACAACAACCAGAAATACAGAAATAGAAAAGACTAGGGCCCTTTCCGCATCCTACCTCTTCTCAGCACTGGGGTGCAGTGCTAGTGCAAGCAGCCTCTTGTGAGAGGCCCTCGCGTCCAGGTTTCTTCAGCTCTGCACGAGCTTCCTGCTCACGTGGAAATGCCGCCTCTTCCTTTCGCAGTGCAGCATGGGACCTTCCCAGGCTGCACTGAGACAGGAAACGTGACTGGCCCAGCTCCCGAGGTTCCACATGCCAGGTAAGTGCGCGCGGGGCCCGGGAGCAATGCACGATCACACAGCATTTTCATCTTAAAGCCGAAAATGCAAAGGTGTGTGATCGTTGCCTGCCAGCCCTTGAAGCCTTGCATGATTGCGAGGGCGTCATGCAGATCGCTCCTCGCAATTGCGCGAGGCTCCAGGCCCTCTTTCGCATGGCAGATGCCGTGCGAAAAGGGCCTAGATGTTAAAAGCAAGAAAAATTCCCGACTCTAAATGTTCCAGCTGCTGTGTTTCCCCTAAGGAGTAACAGGCTTCTATTGAGCCCCCAAAGCTTAGTGGCAAAAACCAATATTATGTAAATATGCGTATGTATTTCAGACCCTCAAGGGAGGCCTTTATTTTGGTCCCACCATTGTCACAGGTCTGGCTAGTTAAGACACATAAGAGGGCCTTCCCAATGACTGATCCCAGGGTATGGAATTCCCTCCCACAGAAGGTAAATGTGGCCCCCTCTGCTATGTTTCTTCTGGCAAGTGAAGACCTTTTTATTTAAACAGGCATTTAGTGGCTGTCTAGTTGTCCAGAAGGGTCTTTTAATGAGTGTTGTGCTGGACATTTTCTTCTTATTTTTTAAAATGATTTCACAGTGATTTAAATTATTGGTATCTTGATATGATAGGTAATGTAATTGGATTTTTCAAGCTATTTTTCATCAGATTTTTAGCTGTAACTTGTTCTAACCTTGTTGTAAGCTGCTTCAAGTCCCATGTCAGGAGAAAGATGGGATATAAATGAAACAAATACATAATTAAAACTCCAAACCCATCATGGCTACTTGATGTTTGTTTTCTTCACTATAATGAATTCCCCAAAGTCAGAATTTCCCTCCAACTGTCATAATTTGACTGAGAAGGAATGTCTTGCTAGTGGTGTACCTGTCGTACAAGTTCAGGCCTTGATCCTTTGCTCTCAAATTCTTGCCTGGATTTCCTGAGGTGGAAGTTTTCCAAACTTTCACCTTTTAAGCCCTTCTCCCTGCCTGCCAATCCCCCTTCTGGCATAGGGGATCTACACCAGACCTCAACTCCATTCAGCAACCGAAGCTGTCTTGGAAATATGCCTTCTCATTCAGGCAATTTGATTTTCAAACAATCTGTTCCTATAGTTTACTATTCCTTGTGACAGCACTACCAGCAGGTAACCCCCATGCCAGAAAATGACAGATACATTTTACAAAGTGAAATGGATTTCCCCTTTCTTTTTGGATACATGACATGGCTCGAATAATATAGGTCGCCTTATTTTGTTACTCAGATTGTCTGTTTCGTTTCTACTCTAGCTAATTGCCATTCTATATATTCTTCACAAGTGTGCCTTGGCTTCCTTGGACAGACACCTTAACCTCCTAAAAACTATTCTTGAACTAATGTGTAATTCTCATTCTATTAGGGGTGGTGGGACTTGACTTTATAACCTCTCAATTGCAGTCAAACCACTGGAGTAAAGCTTAATGGCATTCTGTGCTGGAAATGTGTGTTAAGATTTTTCAAGGCTATTACTTTTTCAATTTTAAAAAGCATCAAATAATTAAACTAATTAAAAATGCAGCCTTTGTTTCATTTAACAGTCTACTTGTGCCTGTTTAAAGCTCAGGGCAAATATTCATTAAATTAGGAGTGATACAAGATTTCTTTTTTAAAAAAACAAAACAGTTGGCTGTGTTGGCCTTTGTGGCTTGCCATTAATTGTGGTCACCTTTTCACATCCCCCACCCTTCCCTCAAGCTCTCTAGCACAACAAGAAGATTCAAAGGACTGAAGGGAGCAAATTTTCACTTCATTCTTTACAAGCTCAATGGCTCTGAGCACAGTGAACAAAGAATTGTTGTTGTGTGCCTTGAAGTCATTTCTAACCTATGGCGACCCTAAGGCAACTGTTCCATAGGGTTTTCTGGGCAGGATTTATTCAGAGGAGGTTAGCCATTGCTTAGCTCTTAGGTGACAAAATGTGACTTGCTCAAGGTCAACTATAAGGTTTTCATGACCAGGTGGAAATTTGAACCCTGGTATCTCAGAGTCTCAGCCCAGCACTCAAACCAGTATGGCATGCTGGGTCTCGGAGAGTGACTTCTACCTATTGCCCAGTTCTAAAAAACTTGGGCCATTTCCGCACTACACTGTTATGGTGCTGTTATTCCATTTTCAGCATCTTATGGAATCCTGGGGTTTGCAGTTTAGGGAGGGGCATTTAGAATTCTCAGCCAGAGAGCTCTTGGGACTCAGTAAACTACAAACCCCAGAATTCCACAGGATGCTGAAAGTGGCATAATAGCACCATAACAGTGTACTGCAGAAATGGCCTAGGTGTAAATAGGGGCACTTTCATATCACACAATTATATAGCACTATGATTTCTCTTTAAAAGCTATGTTCCCATCCTATAGAATCCTGGGATTTGTAGTTGAGGGTGGGGCCTTGAGAATTCTCAGCCAGAATGCCCCTCTGTGGCCTCTGACCAAACTACAAAGCCCAGGATTCCATAGGATGCAGCCATGGTAATTAAGGGGAAATCATGATGATAACGACCGTGGAATGTAAAAACCTGCTAGGAGTGGTCAAGGCATTCTGTCGCTATGCACTGGGGGCTTTGGAGATGCCACAACACACAATATGAGGTGATTCACACTTTTTTTTTCCTGAAAATGTGTGGAAAACCTGACAAAAAGCTAAAATGTGACTCTAATAAAAGGTCCTATTTTAGCTCTGTCATAATAAATCTAGCGGGAAGAAACTAGAAAGATATGATGAAAAGCATGCTGACTCAGCAATTAAATTATGCAGGTATGCCTCAATTAACAAAGCTGATGTATTCCTGGGCATTACTTCTTTAACAGAAAAATTTGGTGCCAGAGGAAGAGAAAACATGAGAAGAATAGGAATAGATTCCTATCCCAACAAAAATAAGAGCAAGTTAACATGTTTCAGCATCTTTTTTTTATTCAACATTAGCAATATTCACATGTAAAATGAAACAACCAGGTCAGGTAAGCCATGCATAAGTAAAAAAAAACATTGTAACCCTTTTTCTTTCATAATGCATCCAGAGACTTATAAATCTATGCTTTTTAACATGTGGAGGGTGGCTGATCAGGCAGACTTATCTGTTCTCTTATTTTCTCTCTGTTTTACTGATGACACAGCTCACAGTAAAGGATTCAGGAGGCAGTTGCTGTTTATCTTTTTTAGATCTAGAAAAAATATTCAATAAATGGTCAAAAATATGTTATTCAGGTGTTGAGAAGCCTTAACAAGAAGAATTCTGTACTGATGAGACACTTTGCAGTTTGGGATTTATTTGGCACAAAATTTGCACATGGTTTTTTTTGTGCAGAAAACAGCCTTTTCTAGGCAGGCAACAGCATTTTAAGTGCATGAATTACTACTTCTCCATTGAAACATTTTCCATGCAGAAAATGCTGTTTCCTACACAGAAAATGACATCTTCTATGCAAAACAGTCACGTGCAAATTTTCTGCAGAATATGTGCCAAATTGTGAATAGCCATTGAAAACTGTGTGCATTTTGAGGACTTTTTAGCAGGTAGAAGAAAACTGTTGAAATACTCATTGTATTTTCCATCAAGAAGAAACTTAGTGAAGAATTAAGTCCCTGACTCTGCTATTGTAGGCAGGCCCACACAGCTACCATGGGGTCAATTAGAATAGAATCCTCAAGTTTTGTTTATTGTAATTGTTCAGTGCAGACACACTCTGAAACTGAGCAGGGAAAGTCTGTGTTTTTCCAACCCTGTTCATCCTCCTAAAGCAGATGTTCCTAAACAAGAAAAACTCCTTCTAGCTAAGATGAGGAGGAAAAATGTGGGCTAGACAGGCAGAAAAAGACTTGTTAAAAAGGACCTTCTTTGTCAGAGACTTTCTTAACCCAGGTATGCCTGCACATATGGAAAAGTTTAATATGAGATAAATGAAATGATTGATTGGGGAAAAAATGTGAAATAAACTGCAGATAGAGAGACAATAGAGAATTGACCAAGGACAAGGAAGTCATATTCTCCAATTGTTTCAATTTAGTAGGGATAATCCCAGTTCATCCTCTGCTGATCCATTGTTTCAGCTGCTTTTAAAATTTCTCAGTTTCCCTCTTCTTCTCTCACATTTCCGTTTTGCCTTCACCTTACTTCAGTGGCTGTAAATTGAGTTCAAAGAGCAAAAGCAGTAACAGAGGGAAAAGCAGAGAAGAAAGCAGAATCTTACCTTTCCCAGTAGACTCAGGCAAAAGCAAACCCTTGCAGCCTCTCTTAGCTTGTGTCTTTCTCCTCATTAATAAATTTTGCCATCTTAATCATTCTCTGATGTTGCTTTGCCACACATGTCCCATCTGTGTTTTCATCTGTGAAATACTGAAGAGTATAGAAAGTACGATATAAATACAGCAGCAATTTATGTGAGTGTAGGTAATGAAATGTATGTATAACCAAACAGGTGCCAATAAAGCATTTATATTACTAAGCTCTAAAATGCATGCCCCTACAACTTCCCTCAGCTTATACTAATTAAATTCCTAACTATACAGCAATTTTGCCAAATAATTAAGAAAGGCAAAGGGAAATTACAGATGCCTATAATCCAAGAAGAGGTCCCAAAAGACTTACTCCTGCACATAGAGGTGAAAGTTGAAGAAAAATAATAATCCAAGAACTGGTATATAGATTCCAGGAAGCTCTTGCATGAAAATTAGCTCAGAGGAAAATGGGGAATGAAGTGGTTGAAAATGAAATGGAAACATTTGAGCCTTAATCAGAATTTTCTTTCAATCCACACCAGCCTTTATAGGATGCAGTACCAAGCCCCACGTTTGATAACGTTAGGATTTCTTTGTTTTTTTACTTCATCATCCACAATCTCTATCTCTTTCCATTCTCCCTATTCCTGTATCAAGTACTTCTGAAAAAAATTCCCAAATAAGAGCAGAACTAGAGACTCCAACATACTCTAACTCTGCTGATTTCTCTATCATATATCAGGTATAAACCAGGAAGTCCATTCCTTCTCTAAGTTTGCTGTAATCCAGACAAAGATGGATTGTCACATGTTGTCGTGTGATTGATCTCAGTCAGCAGGATGAAACTCCCAGCTGGCAGCAGTGACATAGCTTGCCGTGCTGCCTTTTTAAAGTTTTCATAGTGCAGTATTATTTTGTGACAATTATGCAATGGGTCACATTTAGATTTTTGTAAACTGCCCGGGCTAGAAACTAGAATATAATAATCCCCCAATCATTAATTCTGAATAAAGCTTAACTTTCACTTCTACTTCTATTCTCATATTTTCCTATGTAGATTAGAAGAAGATTTCTTCACCTGTTAAGTTATAATGAATAAGTGTGTAGGCAGAGGTTAGCCTTTGCTTCTCCTTAAGTACACCAAGGTTGCATTTAAAGGAGTGAAATGGTAGTTAATCTGCACTATCTCTCTGAGGAAAGGAGATCTGCAATTGAGTTGTATATACCAAAAGTGTAACTGTCACTTCTAGTGATGAAACTGGCTGTCATCCATTGACTCGTGCTATTCTGATACTCTTTTTTGTTACTTTTATCTTCAGTGCTCCATACCGCAACAAACTAGAAAGGCCTGGGTCCTTAGCCTAGGGCTCCTCTACCCAGTAAATTGCTTGTTCAGCTGATTTTTGTGGCCAAGCAGATTCATCTTCATAGCAACTACCCAACAGCTTCTCATTTCAGTTCAAAACCCAGATTGACAGATAGAGAAAAAATTTGGTCAATTGCAGGCAGATATTCCCTCAACTCCACCCCTTCTTTCCCCTCCCTGCACTGCAAACTTTACTGCCGTCCCTTTGCCTGGTCCAGCTTCCTACACCACAACTACCAGGGATTACATTTACTGGTTAGCTCCTGTATTTTTTGCAGACCTTTGTTCAGCGTTAGTTCTCTTACTGTCAGTTTTTATTTATTTTTTTCCAATACATATTGGTTTGGACACTTACAAGAGAGCATTGCTGGCTAGAAACAGAACCAATTAGCTCTGCATTTAGTCTAATTTCTACCTGTACTGGATGGAAGGAGTAAGGGTCAATCAAAATGCTAGCCTAAGATAAACACTGTTGAATTAGAGAAAAAGACCGATCTAGTTCAGCACCTTGTTCCCCAAAATGTCCAACCAGCTGCCCACAGCTTATGTGTCTCTCACACAATGCAATCAGCAGCATATTTTTGTTGCACACGCGCACATACCATAAATGTGTATGTGAAAGACAAGTGTATAAACAGTTCACAGAAGATCACAACACTTTGTTGGTGGAGCTTGAAATTCCAGAAATAACAGAGTTCCCAGCAATTAGTGTGTAGGCAGGATTGCACTAGGATTCACTGCCCCTTTCCCATTTTTTTGTTTTTATACTATGTGAGAAGAAAAAGGCCTTTATTCTGACAAACATATTCTGAGGCATCAGAAAGATAGCTGCACACTGACTTTTTCCATAGGGCAAGAAATATGCCCCCTGTGCCTTGGGAGCAGGGTGTGCTCAGAGGCATGTTCTGCCATGACATGGAAGTCCTTTTTGCAGATGGTGATGGAAAATAGAGTTTTCTTTGCTGTAATTGCATCATCTTCATTCACTGAACATCAATATATTCAAATAAAATCTCAATTCCACTTTTGCTTTTTCTACTTTCAGCTACCAATGAATCTTCTAATGAACCCTGGGTGGACCAGACCTCAGAGTAATACAATTGCATTCAGAGGTATTATCTCTTTTAATTGGTTCAATACACTGAAGGAAAAATGTTTCGAAGGTTACTACACTGCTAGCTGGAAAGGTCTGTCTGTTGTCATTGTGTGAGTGGATGTAAGTACTAAATGATGGTGCAAGAAGTTGTGCTATTTTGAAACTGGGTTAAGTGGCTAGAGAGTGGCAATATCAGTTGTCAGTGTACCACCAGGCATGTTTAAACAGACCATTCGCTGACAATAAACATGGAAGTAGCACTTGGAGAAGCATTAGATTCCTGTTTTCATTCACTCTACAGGAAAAAAAAATGCTTATAATAAGCATACACTGTTTTAAACAACATGATACATAACTGCCATTGAAGTCTTATAAATGCAATACCATTGTATCTTAGTTTTAAGTCAAAGCGCCAGACAAGGCATGACATTTGTCACACAATAAATTTCTTGTATTTTCTCTTTTCTCTGTATAATTATCTCTGAAATGTGAATAAGCTTTTCTTTTTTAAGGAGCATCCGTGATTGCTAAGTACAGGCCAGCAAAAACAAAATAACACAAACTACTTTTATAACCCGTGGAACAATTGTTTTTTGACCACATCTGTTAGCATCCCCCTGCTAGTATGGCCACAATGGGCATGATGACATTCTAGGAATATACCCAAAATGTAACATTCTAAACCTTTTTGTTAAAAAAAAAAACCCACCCCTGCATAATGACTTTTCTATTGATTCCTAGGGCCCTTTCACACTACACAATTATAGCATTAAGATCTCACTTTAACTACCATAGCTGCATCCTTTAGAATCTTGGAGCTCATAGTTTGGTAAGGCACTGGGGTGTTTTGGCTAAGGGTACTAAGCATTCCACTCTAAACTGCAGGTCCCAGGATTCCACAGTATATTTCCAAAGCAGTTAAAGTGGAATTATAATACTATAACTGTTTTGTGTAAAAGGGCTCCAGGTTTCTTTTTCATTTCCAACAGCAATCCTTGCTTAGGCTGGTTAGGATGAAGGATCGGGGAGGAAGGGAATAGCTGGATTTAAACTAGCTTCAGTACTGAGCTGGGATTTCAGCTTAAGTGCTACTTCTAAGACAGAAAATGATCTTTGCATATGACTCTGTAGTGCGTGGTTTGCGGTAAATTACTTTTCTCATCTAACAAGTGTGATCTGTGTTAACAAGAGAAATTGTCCTTATCACTGTGTGTCAGTGAAGTGCCCAGTGGGTTAGTTATGAAGCGGTTCTAGGATCAAGGGGCTGTATCTCTGTAACAATATTAATGACTTACTGATCACAGTTGCATGCAACAGTAATAAGCAACTTCAGATCAAGTTATCAGAGCAGAACAAGACCCCAACTGAGTGCTGGTATCTTGTCCATAGGCAGATCCAATTAAACTCTTGAAGAGGGGAGGCAGGATTCTAGAGATACTTCAACCAAATTCCATAAAAGAAGAGCTAAACTTACTCACCTGTACTTTCAGTTATTTTTTTATTATTATCAGGTTCTACCAATAGCTTTTTTAAAATACATACCTGCATACTTGAGATGTCAGTGGTCAGACCCACTGATCCCACAGTGCAGAAGTCTCCAGGAAACTTTAGGGATGGAGACAGCACTGGCAAATTTTTGGTGGGGATCCCCTAGGAGTAAAAATGGAGGTTTTCGCCTCCTTCAGTAAAGGAAAATAAATTCTTTTTTGTTTCTTTG
The DNA here is from genome assembly GCA_030412105.1 of Cyclura pinguis. Classification (NCBI taxonomy): domain Eukaryota; kingdom Metazoa; phylum Chordata; class Lepidosauria; order Squamata; family Iguanidae; genus Cyclura; species Cyclura pinguis. The sequence goes on along the minus strand of CM059599.1, from coordinate 240,836,476 downwards.
TCTTTTGCATAGAAATCATTGTCTTTCAAGGAGAAACAGCCTCTTCTGTGCAAAAAGCACCAAAATTTCCCATGGAAAATACTCTGTCTGGCACAAAAACCAACATTTTGCACCCAAAATATAGCTGTTGTTTAAAAAGCCCTAAAATCCAGAGAGAGAGAGAGAGAATTTTTTTTCACTTCAATAACTTTCACTGCCTTATAAGATAAAAGGGAGATGGACATATTATGATAAAGAATTTATGCTGCATATTACCACACACTCTTCTAACATCACACTCTTCTGAAAATTTCATTTTTAAATTTCTCTTCCCGGAAGACCATATTTCCTGATCAAAATGTGTTGGACTATTTCTTAGAAGAAAACCATATATATGTATGTATGTATGCATATATATATATAGATGGAATAATGCATATGTGTGTGTGTGTGTGTGTGTATACACATACACACATATATGCATTATTCCATCCTTCCCCTGCGTGTCCAGATGTGTTTATACTTCAGACTGTATGCCTTTGGCAGGGCTAGCTGTTTTTTATTGTTGTTTTACTTGTTAAGCACCATGTACTTTGGTATACATGGTACTAACTAAACAAATAATATATCCTGGGATACAGTCTTTCCTTTGCATCAGATTTCATTGGATGTTTCCAGGTTTTTCTGCCTCTGCTAAGTATTAATGAAGTCAGGCAATATTCACAGTGGGTGCAGGTATGGGATTGGATTAAGGTGGAAATAGCAATAGGATTTCTGAAATGGAAGAGTTTACTTCATGACATACAAAAAGCTCATTCTTCACCATCCCTATTATAACAATAATTCTTTTCAGCCAAATTCCTCAGCATAGTGAAAAACGTTTTTAAATATGCTGAAATAACAAACATACCAGCTTTTAAAAACAAAAACCCTAGGTTAAGGGCTGGGGATGATTAAGACTTCAGTCACAATTAAATGATTGGAAAGACTCAATGAACGTAATCAGGCTTACTCCTGAGTAGATACACAGATGATTGACCTGCCACTGCTCCAAAAACAAATTTCCTGGATTGATTTGCGTATGTTGATACTGCAATCTTCTTGTGTGTAAACCCCACTCATTTCAAGGCATTTTTTTCTGTCAGAATACATGCTTAGCATTAATTGCAGATAATTTTCTTTTTCTTGAGGCCCATTAAAACAAGCCATTATGCTAAACAAAAGATACCCACTTAAAAATATCAGCTTGGTCTTCACACATTTAGCCTCACAAAATCTTTTTATGTAACCTAACATTACAAGAAACGTTAGCATAGTAATTTGTGCTGATTGTCTGGCTACGGATTTTGAATACTAAAAAAAGTCTTCCTCATGGAATGCAATTTTCAAGGTCATTCTAAAGAAATTGGTAATACTTTCCACCTACATTTACATGGCAATATAGCATTCATGAAGAATCGGTGAAGCCTTCCCCAGGTTGGTGCCTGCTAGATATCTTGGCCTATATCTCCTAACATTCCTCACCACTGTCCATGATGTTGTAGGCTAATGGGAGCTAAAGTTCAAAACATCTTGAAAGTACCAATTTGGAAATGGTCTCAATTTTGCTATGATTCACTGAATGTCATCTGCATATTTGTCCCACCTGTTTTTCATCTCAGATGGTGCAATGTTCACTTTTCTTCCCATATGATAATTTGTAAGAGTTTTTCACACACGTTTTATCTTAAGTACATATCATTGCATCTATTTCCCCCGTTAACTGAGGCATTTGTCCATATTTCTCACTTGTATACTTTTTTTTTAGCCTTTTGCATTTTTAAAACGCATGCATAGTTTTGTGCACATTTCATTCCTGTGTACCACACCACACCATACAAAATATGCAAATTTAAAATGCAAGGTTAAGTTCCCTCTCACAGTGAGTCTAAGGAGGTAAAAAATAGAGACTTCCTCTGAGAAATTTGATTCCAGTTAAATTCTGTTCCATCCCTAGTGTTAAGTGTCAATTTGTAATTATTTTATAATCATTTTATAACCATTTTCACTGAGGCTGATACAGGACTGAACTGAGGATTCAATGAAGGATGCTGACATAGGCAGGCACTATTCATTAAAAGCTTATGAACATTACTAGTATAAATAGCCCTCTGTACAATCTGCTGCCAGCAGAATGTGCTCTCCTCAGTCTTAGGAAGCACAGCGTCCTCTCTCTGTCTTAAGTTCAAAAAACTTAGATGTGGAGAGATGGAGGCATAGGCTTCTAGAACTTGGGATACGTCCACCACATGAAGTAGCCACATTATTCATACAGTTTAATTCAAATTTAAATTTAATCAAATTCAGTTTTATGAGGTATTTACCCACGTAACGTCATCTTCCATTTATAATCTTGCAGTGTTGTTGTAGTCATCATCCTCTTCCTCCTCCTTAATGGAAAATCTATTAAGTAACGAAGGTATAGGATAGCCATACTTTGCCTTTTGATTGGTAATGTTAGGAGCTATCCACCTGTTAGTACTCCTAGTAGAGCGAGTTTTCCATCCAGAGACCAGGACAAACAAAGACTACAAGTTCCAGAGCTGCTGATAGGAAATGGGCATCAAAACCCATTCCTTCAACTGAGAAGAAAGCTACCAAGGCTTTCTTCTTGCTGGAAATGCTACATGCACTATCAGTTTTGTACCTGGGAATCTGGGATTTGTAGGTTCAGATCACCAGGGTAGCAGAAATGGTCCACTGTGTTCTAGAAACACTTACTATCACCTCCTTTGCTGCCTTCCCTAAACTAATTAGAATTGGAATTTGAGAAGTGCAACTACACTTGCATAAGCAACTATGTGCCTGTGGAGGCAGTAGGGATTTGAAACAATCATCCTATCTGGAGAAATATATTTTGTGGAATATCTTATATTTGAAAATGATTTGGGGACAATAAATGGCTTTCCTTTCTGTGAAATGGAAAATCTGTTGTAAAGAAAACTGCTCATTCAAAGGAGTAATTTGGTGTCCCAGTGCTCCTCCTCTACCTTTGTAAGGAAAACACACTCCTTTTAGGTTCTTAGAAAAATTGTCCCTTCCTGGGGAATTGTGGAGGGTGGGAGGTGAATGTGGGTCTTTGGTTGGTGTTATGTAAATGGCAACATGGCATCCATTTTGTGAATGGGCAGCTCTACCACATGGTAAGGCATTTTAATATGCCCAAAATATCTTTCCAGAATTCCAAATGTGCCCACCAATGCAGAAATTTGGAGGGGGCAGTCCTTACTACATGGAAATAGAAAATCCTGAATATAACTACTGGAGTCAGAATAACAAAACTATTCAAAATGCCACAGATTATGATTATAAGGTGCTTCAAATTGTAAGAGGAAATGAGAACAAGAGAACTGGGCATATACAAAAGAAGTAGGTGATTTCCTACACAGCCTGAATTCATGAGCACAAAACTGTAAGCCAACACATGCTCCTGGGTTATAGAATTTCAGTTCTAGAAATTCCCAAATACTAGAAAGGTCATAATACGTGTGGCCAGAGTGGGAAAGGCACATTATGTTGATCCTTACTGTTTCAACCAAGAACTAAAGAAATATGGAGTCTAAACCACATAAGTGCTTCCAGGGACATTATGAAAAGAATGTGTTGTATTTGATGAAAGCTGTAAATAAATGAAGAGTTAAGTACAAAGGCAGTACATGTGAAGCTCTTACTGTATGTGATCCAGGCACTCTGCCAACCATACTCCGGAGTAATAATGGAAGCTACACTCCAGGGAGCTTCAGAGAGGCTTGGATATCTTGATATATAGTTATGGATTCAGGAAAGCTGTGTAGGAAAAGCTGGATGTCAGAATAAACTGTTTATTCAAATTCAGTTCTCAGATGCAGTTGGCATGCCCTGATGTAACCTTAGCAGAGAAAAGGTTTTCAAGATTCTTCAAGTTTTGGCATATCTCTGTTATTGGTCCTGCTGCATCTTCAAATTCTATGCCAAAAGTGATATTTGAGATTCAAGCAATGTTGCCTTTTGGTACTCTTCTGCTTTAATCTTTATGCAAATAATATATCTGCTGAATTATAAAGTCTTATTGCTTTGCCTCAGCAAATGATCTCCATCCTTTTCTATGCAGATGATGTGTGACATTGTTGTCACACATAAGTTGCAGAATGTCATTGTGACGGCCACATACAGGGTTAGCCGTGAAGATGCCATCTTAAACTGCTACCTCAAGGCAGGGCTAGGGGAAGAGACATTGATGAACAAATACCTCAGAAGGTTTAAGCTTGATCCCTCCTCAGTATGTGCAACAATAGAACCTTCAGGATATCAAACAAAATATCCAAACCCTCATAAAAATGCATTGTATTGCATCAGCCCGTGTTATCAACTTTTCAGAAAAAGAAGCATTGAAAAAAATTGCTCAGACAATAATGATTTCCATGAATATAAACATTAATGATAACTTCAGCCTCATTTTAATTCTTCAGAGATGTTTAAGCCCATATTACTCTTTTCTTCAAACATTTTTCCCAACAACACTTTTAGAAAAAAAGAAAGATTCTGGCAAGTTGATGAATGCTTATGAATTTACAGGTTATGAATATGCAGCAAAACTGGCTCATCTCAAAGCTATTCATAATGTGTTCTTCTGTAAATATTTATTACATTCTTATCCCTGTCACAAGTAGTGGGTTATATAAAAACGGAGACTTTTAAATGCTTTTCTTTTTCTCTCTTGTCTTCCATTTCCCTTTATCAACTACTGTTGTTCCATTGAGTGGGAAAGCTGGAAATGACATATATACTGTTTCTGAATATTTCCCTCATCCAAATTGGTTTTGCAGTGCAGAATGACCTGGACTTGTTTCAAAAGTGAAATTGACACCTTCCAAATTCCCCTCCCTCTATTTTGTATCGTACTTATGGATTTTGTATGGAGCATTTTGTGTGGCCATTTTCACTCAATTTTATTTCAGTTTGGTCTGCTCTACATCCAATGAACCATATATATTGATTTAAATATGATAACTATGTAATTGGCTTGCAGTAGCCTGTGTGTGCATGCCAAAAAAAAGCCAGAGACAGCCATAGGTACAATCCCATTGAATTTACATCTTTTTTAGTACTTTTTAAAATCAACACAAATTCCACATTGGTACTCGAGAAAGGAGAGGCAAATGTACTGAGGAAAAGCTGTAACTGAGGGTAGAAGCTGCAATCCAGTGATTAATTTTAGACACTGTCCTAGCTAAATTGAATGAATAGAAAACATGGCAGAGCAAACAATGGAGGAAGGAAATTAAAAAAAGTCCAAAATGGTTGCTTTCTTCTCAGCTGTAAGACAGAGCTGGGTAGTTTTGGATTATATCACACAGAAACATTGATTCAGACTTGAAGTTGAAATGATGTAACTTTTCAAAGTTATGGCTTAAGCATACAGTAAAGAAACACAATAAAGGCTATGCATTCATAGAACAATAATTTGGGTAAATTGACACAACAACATAGATACATACAAGCCTCAAGTCATATCACTGAGGCTAGCCAGTTAACATCCCCAGTAACATTCCATAGATAGATTTGTTGGATGAGCTTTCATCTCCCTTATGATAAAAGTTAGTATTTTCCTACTTTTTAAAATATATATAGAAGGACATGCTTGAACAAACTTTGCAGACCAAAGCCCATATTTGAAGGCACTGATGCTCCATGAGACCACCTCTTCAAATGTCACTCTTACTTTTGATAATACGCTTCAATATCCCTCCAATCTTTTTAGTTTTACTTTAAATTGTTGCCTTTTTTTTTTACTTGTACTAGGTAACTGATAATGTATCTTATTTGTTAATGTGTTAAAGTTACATCATTATTAAAAAATTCTGGCTGGTATTGTGCATTGCAGTTATGGATTAGTAACCTAGAGTTACGGAACTGTAACTACTGTGTATTCACTAATCCTTGGTAGTCATAGACCACTTTAACATCTAGCAACCACTCTGTGAGATGGAGGTCTGTTTTGCTGCCACTTGCAGTGCAAGGAACACAAACTTCCCACTCTCCTCTCACCAGTGTACAGGGCTGTTACAATCAGAAACAGGGTCCCTGTCACAATCACTTCTCACAGCCTTGCTCACTGGTGAGAGGGGATGGAAAGGTCATTCCTCCTTGTGTCGCAGTCACCAGCAGAACAGATCTCCATCTGTTGGAGTGGTTGCTGCTGGATAATGTAGGTTGGGTGGGGTTGGACCAGGAGTTATGCAGGTTGACTAAATAGCTGATTGGTATGCCATCGTTGTCATTTGTGAAGGATCACTTTGGCACGTTATGGTGTAGTCAATGATGTAGACTCGAGTTGACTGAATCAGACTCAAGTCGGACTTAAGTCACTTCAGTGACTTGTCTTGGACTCAACTCGGCTATAAATAATATGCTGACTCAGCTTGACTTAAGAAATGTATATTTTTAGTGACTGAGTTGGTGCCCTTGGTTCAGTAACATAACACATTCCTCCAGAAACCTTACGACTTTGAACAATGCTTCCATCTCTTTTTGCATACTGGTCATGTGATGATCTGTCTCAAGCCCAAAGTGTGGGTGCATTTCTCAGAGGAGAACAGCTAACAAGTTAGGCAATAGTGAGGTGAGGCAGGGTTGAGGTTTGCTCAGCAGCCTGTCCCCCCTGCATATTGGGGGAGCCTTCTAAAACTTTTCCCAAGAGAAGACAAGACAGCCTCAGAGGGCAGGGTGCCTTTCTCAGAGGGGAACAGCAAATGTGTTAGGCAACAGGCTTGAGGAGGAAGGATCCTTCCCTCTAAAGATGTTGAAGCTTCAGTAATGGGGAGTAAGAAGGATTCTATTCCCTTTTATGCCCATTGGCACAAAAGCCTCCAGCTTCGGGAAGGAGGAGTAAGAAGGATCCTATTCCCCACTTCCGAAGCTGCAGATGGCAAAATTGCAAATGCGGAGGGCCAACTCTGCTTAAATTGTTAAAACTGACTTTATTCAACTCTGTCCAGAAATTCTGGAATATAGATTGGGGTATAAAGTTGGCTCCCAGACTTGAGACTTGACTTGAAAGTATCTTTAAGGACTTGAGACTTGGAGTAACAGAGTTAAATCAATCACTGGGTATAGTTTGTGTTATGATTATCTGTCTAGCGGAAAAACAACAGCAACAGTAAAGATCTGAGTACAGACTTACTCATTGTTAAGTGTGTTGAAATCCGTGGGGCTTAAGTTAACCAAAGCCATGTTAACACTAATTCTTTCAACTGGTCTGGTCTCTAAATTCTACAACAGTGGTGAATGCCTCTTGATGATGGAATGGCTTTGGTCAACAGAAAGTATTTGAGCCTGAGATTCACTTTTCTCTTTGTCGCCCTATTGTGAAAATCTGCTTGTACATTTGAATTTTGGATTTCAGTCTGTACCAGCCTGGTTTCCAATGCATAAAATCACCCTAAAAATGCCACACCACTTATCCTAAATTGTTAGGTGCAGGGAATGCTCAGACGTACGTCAATCAAGTAATTATTGCAGCTTAAAAGACAAGACATAAGAAGGCACACCATAAAAGTACTAATTATCCGCATAATTTCCCCATATTTATTAATGTTCCTTGTAAAGGACATGTGAGAAGCTAATTTGTTCTTTCTTTCATGCAAATACTTTTATTAATGGAGCAAAGAATAATGGAAATGTAAAAAGATGCACTAAAGTCAATTGATGAATATGTGGGCAGAGAAGATATTTCTGCAAAGAATACTCAAAGCAAATAGAAGACTAATATGCTATTATTACAGTTTCTGTCAGACGGCTCAACAATCCATATAGGTACTTAAGTGATTCCAGAGAGAGGGAGAGGGAGAGAATATGGATGTAGTCACACATTCCATGCAGTGATTTGTGGTAATTGCTTCAGTGGAATAGAAAATGTGCTTATGTACTTTACTTAGGGCCATAGGCTTGGGTCTAACATGAAAACTATGCACTCCTGAAAAATGCATAAAAATAATGCACATCTGTACAGCATATTTCATAATAAGCAGGTAGAGGTCAATTCCTCTCAAAGATCATGTACTTTTTCAGAAAAGCACTAAATTTACACTAATTGTGGACTAAAATGTGGCGACCCTTTTCAGATATGGAGGCATAATGATGTTGCAAATGCACAACCACTTCTGTATGTAATTTCCCAAAGTCTAAAAAGTTTTTAAGATCATAAATAGTCTACTAAATGTACATAGATCTGCAAAACAAAACGTAACAATGGACTGATATATTTTTAATTTATTTACAGTTGTTATTTGCTGCCTTTCAGAACAAAGTGGTCCCAAGGCAGCTCAGACAAACAATTAAAACTATAAAATACAAGTAAACAAATCTCACTGCAATTCCAAAACTAAAAATAGTGGCCTAAAAACACCATATAGCACAGCATAATTATAATTACAATAAAACTATAATTATAATTATGTGGATAACCTATTTTTTTATTATCACTTGTCACACAAAAGTACCTTCTGAGATTACTTTAAAACTTAATTATAGAAAAAATATTGCACCTGGGTCAGCCCTTAAGTTTCACATGGGATCAAAGAAAAAGCTGATGAAACATTTCCTGCTGATTAAGGATGTGTATTGATCACAAGATTCTGAGGCCTCTTTTGCTCCAGGAAGTACCAGAACTGATTCAAAAGTGCTTGGTTTGACTGCAATTTTGTGTCTTTGTCCAAATTCACATCTCAACTATCTATATTCTCCCCCCCCCCCCCACACACACACAGAGGCCCAGTTCAGATCCCAGTTTAATAAGCCATCTAGCTTACATTCTCCAACTCACCAAATTTGGCAGTGACAGTTCTAAGTAATTCTCTTCCATCTTTTTAGCTGCTTTTAAAATGGCCCATTCCCCTTTTTTCCCTTGGCTTTCTTCAATTGATGTAAACTGAGTTCAGTTGAGTAGTTGGCACTCAACTGACTCAGCAGAGGGAGAGGAGGGGACAGAATCCTGCCCTTCCCAGTAGACTCAGGCAAAAGTGAACTGCTTGTTGCTTCTCCAGGTTTGCGTTGTGTTCTTCTTCATTAATTTCTGTGGCCATGTTGACCATACATTGACCTTGTTTGGCTCAGTTTTAATGACAGAAATGTTGAGGGTTATGCTACCTCCACACACTCTTGCTGTGTCTTTGCTCTTTCTTTCATACAGGCAAGCAAAGAAGCCAGGCGGTTTCTGATAAGCAGAGCTTTCCACTGTACACACACAGAATTAATGGCTTCCAAACAAAGTAAGCTTCAGAAACAAATTTTCAGCTATGATTGTCTGAATGCAATCCCTTCCACACACATTTGTACCTTCCACACATTGCACATAGGAGGAGCAATGAACTTTGGCTGGCATCCTGTCGTGGGGTTACAAATGCATAACCACTGTAATTATGGTGCTATGCAGTGAATCCTGGCCCAATCTCCACTTACTGGACAGCAACCACTGTGATTGATGAGGGTCTGTTCTCCTTTTGATTGGGAAGCAGCTAACTGATGTCTCCCCTCCTGTACGTGATCTCTAGTGTGACAGGCAGAAGCAGGACTTCCATTGCAATTCCTTGTTCTGCTGGAGATTGCTTGTAGGGGGGGAGGGCATCAGCCATCTGCTTCCCAATTGTCAGGGCAACAGACTATTGATCTCAGTAGCTGCTGCCTGGATAAGTGGGGTTGGCAGACTTTCATGGTCCCTATATATTCCCTAAATTAGGAATTATGTAGGGATATTGAATATGACACAGTCATAAATGTGTAACTCTAGGTTATATATTCATAACTGCCCAATAGCATTCTGGCCATTATTCATTAATGCAGCAGTATAATAATTATGGGCCTTTCTGCACTACACTGTTATGGTGCTATTATTCCACTTTCAAGATCCTGAGGAATTCTGGGGTTTGAAGTTTACTGAGACCGAGGAGCTTTCTGGCTGAGAATTCTAAGTGCCCCTCCCTAAACTGCCAACCCCAGGATTCCATAGGATGTTGAAAGTGTAGTGCAGAAAGGCCTGATACCTAGCTTGCTCTGCTCATCCCATATTCACATAACATTAAAGTGTGCTAGATAAACCAACTGAATGAAGTTTACACACATATATGCCATGCATAACCTGTTTTTCTCAATTCATGCAGCAATGGCTTTATGACATCTTTGGCTGTATTAATATATGCATGTGTTGTATAACTCTTTTAACAGAGTATTACATGTTTGATTCCATTCCCCCCACCCCAGTCTAAACCATTACATGGGTATTTACCATTCTGGCAAAAGCAGTGTAGTTCTTTTCAATCAGCTGCTTTATTTACAAGATCTGATTACACGTTCTGAAAAAAATTAGGAGTAGGGGAGGGAAGAAAGAGGTATTCATTTCTGCATAGGATTATGCATCTATGCTTGGCACTTGTGGACGTAATTGTACAAGTTAAATACATTGCCATTGATGGTTCCAGCTTTGTTCATTGGATAATTATTTCCACCCACAAAAGCCATCATTTTGAATTGGGAAGGCATTTTCTCTGAGATCAATGCTGTTATTTATAGGCAAGGATTGGCAAGGTTTGCAAAGTTGAACAAACTGTAAATATGCACATTCTTGTACTGATGCCTGTTTGGCGTAGCATTTATAGTATCCAGCTATTTATGGACTTCCTTTTACACTTCTTAATATCAGTGGGAAAAAGTTGCATGAAAGTCAAGAAGCCACACGCTGGCCTTTTTGGTGAATCTGAGCCCAAATGTCAAATGTTTCTTGGGGAATAAGCATCTCTTCTCTGTTTTGTTTCCTTAGTGTTCCTTGGTTTTGCTTTCCTTTGTATTCAACACATGCTGAACTAAATCTGAGCTAGGGATATTCCTAATTTGGAAAAAAGATCATATCTGTCCCATACCCTCCACCTCACTTCCTTTCCCCCATGTCACAAACATACACCACTGATGAAACTGTGCTTTTCCTTTCCCCTGCCAACCCTTTTCACTCACTATACTTTTTGAAGTGAGGAAAAGAAGTAGAAGAGTGATGCTTGCTAGCTGCCCTCCCAGTGTCACGTTCCTTAGAGCCCTGTCTCCCATTATCTTGAATGGGGAGGGACAAGCAGCAGGAAGGAGAAGCCAGTTCCTCTTCACAAACTCCCCATGGATCCCATACCCCATAGCAAAGCCAACTACCTCCCTTTTCTTCTGTAGCCAGTCCCAAAATACCAGAAGTAATGCCACATCAATTCTGCCACTGGCAAACCCATGTTGGGAGAACAATGGGATAGAAATTAAATAAAATAAAAACACACATTCCTGTTGCTATGTTGAGAGGAACTTCATAGGAAAGTGGAGGCATCTAGGGATACTGGAGGGCTCACAAACAGTTGTGTGGTAGAGATGTTTTCATGTGTCTTCCTATGTTTGGGGGATTTTCTTTTGGAGGACTTCCAGAGCCACAAAAGTTTAGAGCTGTATGTGGCCTATTGGTCATACTCTAGACACTGCGGACCCAAAGTGGGGAGTCTGCTATGTGCCTGAAACCTGTTTCTTGGGTTCACATGATCTTTCACTTTTGTTTATCATGACTGAATTGGGCAGGAGTGTAGGGAAAAATTCATGGTTTCAGGGTCCTTTCATGATAATTACAAGAAGGCTTCCTTACAGCCATGCTCTCTTCTAAGGTTACACGGGCAAAAATCTTTACAGCACACAATAGCCAGTAATGTATAACCAACATGATTTAGCAGTTTGAGTGCTGGACTTGGAGACCACGGTTCAAATCCTGTCTCAGCATGGAAACCCACTGGATGACTTTGGGCATGTTACTCTCTCTGAGTATCAGAGGAAGGCAAAGCCAAACCCACTCTAAACAAATATTGCCAAGAGAAACCCATGGTAGGTTTGCATTAGGGTTGCCATAAGTCAGAAATGACTTGAAGGCTCACAACAACAGCAACCACAACAACTGCCAGTAAGCCGAACCATAGAGTAGACAAAGCTGGGGTTGAGGGAAATACATGAATGGTACACTCATGCCTGCCAAGCAGAACAATCCCAGAAAGGACAAGTTCAGAAACAACACCAAGCAAGCTTAATCAAAATTCTTAAAATGAAATCAAAATCATTATTCTTCCATGATTTTTCCTCTTTGAATTAAAGTTAAGGACCTGTGTCCAGGACCATCTTAAAATACTTCAGTGCTCTGAGCTAAATACAGACATACCCTGCTTTTCTTCAACTCATTTTTCAACATTCCACTGTTGTGATGCTTGCAAATTACAGACAAGTTGATAGGGTCTGCTCTTTTGTAAGTTGTTCTTGTCTATGGAGGCTCATTTGGCACTACATACACACATGGTTCCAAGTCTTGCCTATAGAAAGAGCAGAACCCTTGTTGAATTCATGGAACTTGTCTCTAATTTGCAAGCATTGAAACAATAGGCTTTCACCAATTCTTCTTGCCTATAGAAATTCCCTTGGGTTCACTTCTGTGCACTGCTCAAAAAGCAAACTTGCAGGGCAGGGTGGTGGTGGTGGGAGGTGCCAGGCTGACTTAGAGACTTGCTAGAGGTATGCATGTGGTCAATCCCAAGCAAGCCTCTGTAATTCCGTCATGTTCTCCATATGGCTTCTGGTGTCATTTTTGCAGAAAACAGGCAGTAAATCAGAAAAGGCACAGCTCCTGCTTATGACATGAAAGTCAAAGGACATCCAAACAGAAAGGCAGCCTAGAGCAAACAAATCCAAAGGGGCAAGTCCAAAGAGTAGTCCAAACAAGCAGAGTTCTAAGACAACCAGATCCAACAGCACAGGATTTCAGGGCCAAAGAGACCAACTGCTGACCCTGAGAGGAAAGGCCAGCTGGAGCCTTCTTTTATATGTGGCTGCTGTCACCACAGGTGTTCCCTCATTAGGGCTCGCTTACTACTTAAACGGGCCGAGCAACACAAGCCCTCCCCTTCACAACATCTCTGCTGCAAGGTAGGTGTGTCAGCTATGTCTTCCTCTATTTGTTCTCCTGGCTCTTGTTGTTGTGTATTATCTCCCTCTCAACTAGCTTCTGGGGACACTTCAGCCTCTGGGGAAGCCTCTGCTTCAGAGTCAGAATCCTCCTCCTCCTCCTCCTCACTGCCACAGTCTCCAAGGCAGGGTACAACATCTGGGTTTTGACTTTCTGACAGTGCTCCAGTCCCTAACCCATCAGATAAGTGGGGGTAATCTGTACAAATTTTGTGGCTTCCTACATGCCCTCCTCTTAGTTCCTGAACCACACATAACTTGGTTCTGTGCATGTCTGCTCAGAAGTAAGCCATGGTGAACAGAACTAAATAGTCTTCATGTGCATTCAGAGGTAACCCACATGGCCAGGATCATTTTCCTTGCTGAGAAGCAGGTCTCATTAAAAGATACAAGTGGAGCATTTTAGAAAAACACATAAAGCTCTTCTGTCTTGGTCTAAAAAACCACTAGTTCTTGTAATATACAGCTCCATAGATTTCTCAGATTGTTGTCACCTGCCCATCTACTTGTTTCATTCTCTTGGAAGGTAGTTTGTAATAAGTCCTTCAATGTGCTATAAGAATCTTCCAACTTTTTTAATAAACAAAACAAAATACAAAAAACAAATATGCAAAAAAACCCACTGGAGGTTGTGTTGCTGAAGTCATCCTATGTTTTAATAGGGAGGGGGATGTAGAGAAAAGACAAAGTCTCAGAGTTTTTAAAAAGATGATTTTATTCTTACAAATAGCATTTCAGCATAGATATATTTAATAGCATTCTTCAGGGGCTGTTAAAAGATAATACAAAGAAAAGGGGCTATACATAATTAATAAAGATCGTAACAGAAGACAAGTTGCAATTTGCAGTATCAGTTTGTATACATGTATCTTACATCAAGTCGCACGTAAAAAGTTTCAATTTTAAAAATGCCTATTAATTCAAATAAACATTCAAGTACAAAATACTACTTACAGTCCTACTTTAGAACTACCTCCTCCATGTTTTAATGCATCATTTTCTTCCTCTGATTTTTTAAAAATTCTTCGAGTTACCATATTGTAGTGTAAAAGAGTCATTTCACTGATTCACTATGGCACCATAATTCTTTAAGAAATAAAGAGAAAGAAAGGAGAACAGTACTTTTTGTTGTTGCTGCTGTTCAGATTTGTCTTAGAATTAAAGAGAAACCCATCTGAGGGTGAGAATAAAATGTTGCAGCAGATGCCAAGAATTGCCAGAAAATGGTCCAAGGTCCTTCCACACTGCACAAGTGTTGCACTCTGATTCACATTAAACGGTAATGTTTGTATTTTGTGGAGTCCTGCATTTTCTCATCTGGGGAGCTGTCTCTCTGAGAATTCTAAATATCTCATGAAACTACAAATCTTAAGATTCCATCGGATGCAGCCATGGCAGCTATATTGTAATCAAAGTGCTACAGTCACATTGTGTGAAGAGGGCCCAGGACAGCAGGAAAAAACAAAACAAAACAATACAATCAACTACAGCAAGCAAATTTGTTGCATCTGGAGGAGTCCACAGTAAAGTAAAATAGTGCTGAATAAAGGATCTTGCATAAGTTGTTGTGGGTTTTCTGGGCTTTGAGGCCATGTTCTATTAGTATTTTCTCCTGAAGTTTCACCTGCATCTATGGCTGGTATCTTCAGAGGATCATCCTCTGAAGATGCCAGCCACAGATGCAGGTGAAATGTCAGGAGAAAATACTAATAGAACATGGCCTCAAAGCCCGGAAAACCCACAACAACCTATGGATTCCAGCCTTCAACTTTACATCTTATGTAATTTTTCTTCCTATCAATTCCTAACAGTACCTGTTCCTTCTTTTATAAATAGCTCACTTGTTGCTTGTACTAATGGGGTGGGGCAGATATTTGTTGCTTTATAAGTGAATGAAGACTTCTAGGACTTTTGTTAGCTACATCCATGATCATAAATCCAAAACATCTGGATGATTGTTAAGCTCCCCAGCCCTGGAATAGTCTCTCCCTGAGATTTAGAATCTTGATTACAACAGAACCCTAAGTGATGCAAGGAGCGCTTCCTTGTAACTCAAGCTTCTTTGAAAAATGATTCCTGAGCCTTCTGGAGATGGTTGACAGGCAAAAGAGAGGAGGAAAGAGGGGCTGGGAAATGTCAACAAATGGTAACAAGGACAGGGACTGATGGAAAATCCAGGTGTCCCCTCATCATATTAGTACTGAATGAGGCATGACACCTGGATAGGGCCTCTACTTCGAATAGCATTAAAATATTTCCCCCTCTGGGGTGAACAGGACTTTGTGCAATGTTCTACTAACACAGGAGTCTAGACCAGCACACAGACAAAAGCCTGACTGTAACACAACTAATCATACAATCAAGTCAAGGAAAACCCCTTTTCACATTGGGTTGCTAATGCACATGGGGGCATCTGTAGCAAACAGAGGAAGCAAAGAGAAGAAAAATGAGAAAGGACCAAGAGAGATGATAAGATGTGACCACTCCACCTGAGGAGTAATCTGTCCTGCATTTATCAAATTAACAATTGCCCCCTGCCAGAAAAAAAAAAAGGAAAAAAATAATGCTTTGGTTCTGCTTAATAAATAATACCATGTAATTCAGAATCTCTTGTTTTGAGAAGAATATCAAATGAGGACTACATTGGAAGCATCTCTGGTTTCAGGGCAGTTTTGGTTTTTGAGTGTCATTGCCAGAATACCATACCTTCCAGTTGTCCCAGTTTGGCAGTCCTGATCTTTCCACTTTTTCAGCAGCTTTTGAAATGACCTAGTTTCTCTGGCCCACTTTCCCCTTTTGTCTTAAGATTACTTTAGTGGCTGCAAAGTGAGTTCAAAGTGTAAAAGCAGCTTGCGCTCAATTAACGCAGAAGGGGGCAGAGATGAGGAAGGAGGAGAATCTTGCCCTTCCCAGTAGGCTTGGGGAAAAAAACAAACTGCTGCAGCCTTTCCTCCCTTGTGTGCTCTTCCTCATTCATAACTTTTGCCATCTTGTCCACACTCCATCAGTGCTTAACCACATTTGTCCCAGTTTTCATCTGTAAACGGTGGGAGGACATGGAATACCTGGCTAGCCGGAGTTCAACGAAATGCAGAAAAATACACTGAAAATCAAAACTGAGAAGGCTGGGGATCCTCAGGAAAAAAAGATTTAAAAGGCTTCTGTGCAACTCTTTGGGCCTTTCAAAGTTTATTCTTTTGGACTTCACACACTCTGGTGAAACAAACTTCTTAACACGTTTTCAAACACACTTGGATGGCATCAACTTCTGAGGCAACACACTACATTTAAAGGCTGTTAATTGCTTACTTTTTCATGCTATGAGGGATACGCTTCAAAGCTTCTTGTTTCTCCTCTATGTGGGTTAATTAGGTGCTTTTAAGGTGTATCCTTTTTCCATCTCTGCAAGTTGCTTGGCTGCTTTTAGACGCTGCCTGTTTTACTATGTGTTAATTACAATTGGGATTCAGCACTTCACTTGCTAAGTTGTCAGTCAGCTTATCAAACAAGATTTCCTAATTTAACTCCCACCTACCCTTCCCCCACTACCCTCCAGCATGGGCATGCTTGCTAACTTCAGACAAAAGCTTCTGTTTAAGCGACCATTACAGTAAGTACTTCTGTGGAAAAGGGAGAAGGATAGATTCAAGTGAAAAGAGTTTCTGAATGAAGGCTATTTGATCATGAAGACACAGATCATTTCCACACTAGATTGTTATGGTGATATTATTCCACTTTCAACATCCTATGGAATCCTGGGGTTTGCAGTTTCAGGAGAATCCCGAAACTGCAAACCTCAGGATTTCATAGGATGTTGAAAGTTGAGTAATAGTGCTATAACAGTCTAGTGCAGAAATGGCTTCAGCTACCCATCTCAAGTAAGTGAAACAATTTAGATTTTAATATCTGTATAAATATATATTGATGAATACAAATAAAATAATAAAATATTTTACAAATAGTTTTTTTGCTCACTCCCGTCTTGCTAGCTCATTAGAAAGTTCCAGAAGTTATCTTTGCCAAAGATTTTAAAAGTTACTTTTTTCAACTACAATTCCCAGAATTACCCAAACAGAATGGTCGATGGCTCTGCTAACTAGGGAATTCCAGGAATTATAGTCCAAAGTTCTGGGCCTTTCCTTTGCCATATTGTGCCTTCAAGTCATTTCCAAATTATGGTGACCCTATCACAGGGTTGTCTTCGCAAGATATGTTCAGAGGGGCATTGACTTTGTCTTTGTTTTCCTCTGAGGCTGAGATGATGTGACTCGCCCAAAGTCACCCAGTGGATTTCCATAGCCAAGTGGGGATTTGAACCCTAGTCTCCAAAGTCATAGTCTGACATTCAAACCACTACACTAAGGGGCTCATCAATCCATCCACAATTTTCCCCTCTCTGGTCCATTTACCTAAACTGCCCTTGTGCCCATTTCCACAATGAGTTGATTCAAGGGGATTTCCAACCCAGTTCATAATATTTTCCAGTTCTACCTTGGTGACATCACAAGGATTTATTATATCACAAGAGATCTTATATTCCATTTTATGACAAGAGACAAAACCTCTCATGTCAGGGCTTGGCATTGAAATCTCAGTGGATGGAATGCTGGTGACCTAACAAACCCACAAAACCTTGCATTTGCTTAATGGCTACTTTGATGGCAAGTGACTAACTCAAAATGGCTGGACTGTGTGAAACATTTAACCTCTGTCTCTCAAATGGTCAGTTGTGTGACTGACCATCATGCACTGAAAGAGGTTGAGAGAAAACACTTCTGATCCTGCCCCTGAGGTCACTTGGTTCTTTGGATCTGCTCTTGACACCCAGTTGCAGGAAGTTGCTTCGGAAAGCCTACCAAAACAGATTTGTAGATGTAGAATTTCCATATATTCTGAAATCCTCCACAACTGGGGTTCCATATGAAGCCTTACATGCCTAGATGTCATCTTGTGTAGACTTCCCTCTGAAGGCATCAGAATCTAATGTGTGGGTCTTTGGTGGGACTAAAGAGCCACACACATTGTGGGAAAGGCCAGAAAGGGAAGATTACAGCATCTTTCAATGTGTGATAGCTCTTAATACAATTGTGGTTAGACCACAATTGGATTGTCCCATCAAGTGTTTCTATGATAAAAGATATTTAGGAATGGTTTACCAGTGCCTCCTTCTGGCCAGTACTAATAAGTGGTATGATGCCACTGCCATTGTTTCTCGTGGTCCTCCACCAATGTCACTCCCACTCCCACTGCTGCCCAGTAGCTGTTTGGCACCTTTAGACTGGCTCCTCAGAAAAGCCTGCCTGATATGGGAGATCCTACCAGCAGCAGTGCCATCATCAGTAAATCCACTTGCTTCACAGGAACACAAAACCCACCACCATAGAAATACATCATGAGATGACATGACTCATTTGAAAAGACAGTGAAATAAGGTAAGATAGAAGGCAGTAAGAAAAGAAGAGGACCACAATATTGATGGATAACTCAATCCAGAAAGCCTCAGGCCTCAGTTGGCAAGACCTAAGCAGGGCTGTAGATAACTGAGTGACTTGGAAGTTTCTTATTCATAGGATTGCCATAAGTCAAAGTTAACTTGATGGGCAGATAACAACAAATGTTATGTTGTAAGCTGTACAATATTTAATTTCTGGGAGTGAAAAAGATACATTGGAACTGCAGATTCTCTGATGTGGAAATTCTTCCCTCATTCCATCATGGCAAGTTCCCTTTTTTGAGCAACTACATTGTACATTTATTCAAGGACCTTTATTCTTTGAAACTTATTTCATTTATATTGGACTTTATATGCCAAAGTATTAGGAAGTTGCATGGGACAGCTTTTACACATTACTTTGCAGAAGCCTTCCCTCATTGTTTCTTTAGATCCAAACTGTTAAATGGATTCCTCTGCTCCCAACCTAGGCAGGCAGAGTGTATCACACGTTCCATTGGTTCAGTTTAGCCATCTGCCATCTAAGGCCATTAAGCAAGCACCTTTAGTGATAAAAACCTAA
The DNA here is from genome assembly GCA_030412105.1 of Cyclura pinguis. Classification (NCBI taxonomy): domain Eukaryota; kingdom Metazoa; phylum Chordata; class Lepidosauria; order Squamata; family Iguanidae; genus Cyclura; species Cyclura pinguis. The sequence continues at coordinate 240,817,445 of CM059599.1, read as the reverse complement.
AGGGAAGGTCATCTCTTCACTTTGGATGACAAAATGGTATGTCTTATCACACCATTATCGAACCTATATTTCATTGGTCACTGGGAAATAATTGTTTCTACAACTTTCTGCCAATGAAGTAAATGCAGGGAGAGGCAGTTTTGAACTTCTTTTCTTTCCTGAGGAAATGATGGGTTAAAGAACAGCCAAAGTGAAAAAGAGAACATTAACAAAGTGACCTCATTTGTCCTAGACAGAAAGTATTTACCCTTTGATGCATGTAATTCCATTCTTCCTTCATAAGTGGATATATTTTATCTTCTATTTCCTGGTTATGAAGGTATAATCATGGTGTGCAATGGGCACAGCACTCAGAAATGATATACCAGAGATGAATTAAACCAGGAGATGTAATGATGGGATGCAAAAAGAGACACTGCCCAGAGAGATACATTATGTTCTGTAAAGAATGATTTAAAAAATATTTTTCCCCCAGGTGCTTTTGAGCTTGTTATGCTTATTATTAGGCCTAGCTAAAATAAGGCTACTTATGGTGTGAAGTATGAGAAAGACTAAAATCTGCATTTACCCAAAAGTCAGGTCAATTGAATACAACGGGGTTCAGTTCTGAGTAGATGGCCATAGGGCTGGATTGTAAAAAACAAAATTAAAGACACAGCAATTATATCACAGTGAAATAAATTTGGGGTGCAGGGAGAAGAAGAGAACTGTAAAACACGTATGACAGCTACCCTGAAATCAGGTCAAAGAAAGGACTCTTCTTGGAAGCTCTTTTTCTTTTCTTACACTTATCCTTTTGAATTTTGGAAGAACGTTATGTATCACTGTTTTCAAATGGATAATACAGAACTGGGACACTGCTAAGCACCGCCTCCTTTTTTTTTTAAAAAAAGAAAAAAGTAAAATAATTTCGTGGAATCTGCCTCCTTGGTTTGTCCTTAAGGGCTCCACTGGAAGCCCCTGCCAGCCATTAACATACAGAAGAACTCCAATAAATAAAAGGAGCGACTTCAGCAGGATGTATTAAGTGGGTTAAATGTGATGAATAAATGGTAGCACAGTGAGGGAATGCTTTGAAATGAAGACTATATATATATATATATATATATATATATATATATATTGCATTGTTAATGATGAATTGCCTTAAGTTTTACTCATGCCAATGAGCCACATCTTACAGGTCAAAAATGCTTATAGACTTACATAGAAAACTGCTGTGTCGGAATCATCTCACATGTATAAGACTTTTGTTATTTTTTATTTTTATTAGTCAGAATTTACAGCTGGTTAAATGATTGTACTTTTTGTCCTTTAAGGAAAGAACCAAACTAGATTAACTGAATGAGTATCACCAAGTAGAGAAAGAAAAAGAATAGAGGGGAGGGGAAAAGACTGATCAGATACTTCACTGATACCATACTTTTCATTTGCATTATCTTTCTTGACAGCAGCCTCATTGCCTGCACTAGCGCTCAAAGTTTTGATTACAGATTGCTTTTTACCTTTCCAAGAGCAGAACTGTAATTGAAAAAGTGAGCCTTCAGCCATCCACCATTTTGCTCTTTTGTAAATTAATTGTGATCCCATGCACTGTCTTCTTGTATTCTGATTACTGCGCAGTATTTTCCACAACGCAATTGCTGAGATTCTAATAAGGAGGCTACATAGTTTGCCCAAAAGCTGTGTTGTGCCTCAAAAGCAATCCTAAGGCTCAGTTTTAGCAGCTGCTTTCTGTCTGATCACTGTGTATATTTAAGCAGTCAGTGCAGTATCCTAGGCAGCTAGCTTGGAAAACTTAGTTTAGGGAATTCCCCCACCTCCAGAAAATTTTAGAAGTTGTCCAGAAAAGTAACCGCAAGTGCTAGCACTACCTCAGTGATCATCTAGTCTCCAAACATCAGAAAGAGCATGGTATGTTTTATTTGTGTCCCTATTTGCAGAGGTGGCGCACAGCACAAAGAATGCCTCAAGAGAAGCTGCAGAACATGATACAGATGTAAGAAGATATATTGTCCCAATGTGCCCTGAACCTTATCATATATGTTTGTTTCCTGTGAGTCAGTGCAGAAAGCTCATCATGGGAGAGACTGAATTCTCTTATCAGCGTGTATGCATGTGTGTCTGCACGTCCCTTGTCAGCTTATGGTGACCCCATGAACTTAATCTTTCAGGGGCTGAATTTCATCAGGTTTTCAGTGGCTGAAGCATGGGCACAGTTAAACCTGTAGCAATACCAGAGGAATTCATCATTCCTGGATACAACTGAGATTTTTTGCATTTTGAGGGTTTTTGTTTTCGTTTTCAAAAAAAAAAAAGTTCTTAGGTCCAGAAAAGTGTGTTGGCATACAAAATCCTTGTTCCTTTTTTGAGCAAATGATTTTTTCCCCAAAACATCCTGAAATTCTGAAATGCAGTTTCTTTCCAGCAGGGGAGAAACTTTTGAAATTATTCATTCTTGCATGTGAGTTTGGAATAAGCAAAGACTGGCATACCTAGACTGTAATATGTAAGATTACAGCTAAATGGTTTCATGAAATACAAAAAATCCATGTGTGAGACATGTGTAGGCTAAATGTGGAGCCACAGCTCGCATAGAAGGCTATTCAGTAAGAGAAAAACCTCCCTTAGTCTGCTTATGGATGCAAAAACAGCTCTCTAGGAGATTCTACCTTTCCCTGTGAAGATAGCTTTTACAGTTCAAACAAGCAATTCCCACTTTTTCTGTCTGCAATCTAAATTCAAGAAAGTTTCTGTTACAGTCTACCTCTGTGCATTTGATTCATCATCTGAAAGCCTCAGCTTCTATGTTCAACAATTTCCATGAAGATCCACTGTACCATATGTCATCATGTACCCCATGCAACACACAGAATTACACTGTAACTCAGCTGAGCTCTTTTCGCACCACTGCAGTTTTCTGTGCACATGTTCAAGATATGTAGACAAGCAGGTTTAAAAAAAATGTATAAGGGCATTTTCAGTCTCATAAAACTTTCCAGTATCTTGCTTAAAGTTTGTGTACTTCAAAGATCTTCTCCATCATTCCAACAATAGAAAGGAATTCACAGTGGGCAGTGTCTTATTTTATGATTGTTGCTCTGCAGACATTTTTAAAACATTTGAAAACATCCAGGGTGGCCATCCTTCTTTCACTTTTTCTACCCAGCAAGAATGAACAGCCACAATAGTCTTTTGATTGTTATTTTCTTGAGCCACCATGAGTAATGAGATAGGTTGGGTGCAGAAAATCCTGGTTCAGATCTTTGTTGTAATGCACAGTTCATTTGATGCCCTCAGGCAACTAATTCTGTGCAGTTACAACAGCTGGCTATGTCCCTGAGATTCAGAGGAATCAAAGCATTTGACTAATGAGTCTGTAAGATACGGGAATTAAAGGGAACTTGGGGCAGTATGGAGCTTGCACATGTCCTGTATATATAAGGACTCCCTGGGGATGTTAAAGAGACCACTATACGAAATCTGGCCATCTTTCATTTTAATATCCAAACTTTCAACTTTTCCAAACTTCATTATTCAGTATTCTTATAGGGATGTTGTATGAAAATAAATGAAAATAAATGAGACCAGAACTGTAAAGGACTTTGAGAACTTTAAAACGCTCCAAAATAGTATCAAATCATTTACAATCAAAATTAATAAAAATAGCGGCTGAAATTCACTTTTGCAGTTTTGGATGCATAACTGAAGAGTTATGCATCCATAACTCATTTGTATTCACCATCCCTACATATTCACAATCATGGCATTATTAAATTAAAAGGAACTTGGGGCAGTAGTCCATGATCATAAAAGTCACCCAGTCCTTCTTTACTGGGTAACAGCTACTGCAAACAACAGACCTATTGATGTGCTCCTGCTGATGTTTTCCCCTTCTCCAGCTAGTGATCTCTGGTGCAAAGAGGAATTGTGACTAGGATCTTGCTTCTGGCTGTCACAGTAGAGATCACTGGGAGGATGGCGTGGAAATGTCAGTTTGCTGTGCTCCGATTGACAGGAGAATAGATCTCTGTTGTTCACAGAGCTTGCTCCCTGATAAAGAAGAATTGGTAGGTTATACTGGGAAACTATACTAGTTAAGAATACTTAACTATCCTGCTTACAGTTTTACATGCCTGATGTTATGAATGCAAGATAGACACAATCCAACACCTAGTTTTGCATACTTTCTGTAGCTTCTGCATAAATTCTGCAGCTTTCATTTGGTCTCAAGTATACCAAACCAGATACTGGGTGATAGATTTTCTTTTATTCAGTTAAAATGAAACAGACAAGAAATTTTACACACTTTCTCATTATAATATAGGACATCAAAGTGGGAAGGGAAGAAAAATTACAGGGAAGAAAAATTACATGTGTTGCAAAAGTTTTCTATTACAATTATGAGCTGAAATAATGGAAAGTACTGTCCTCTATTATTCAGAATGTTGTTAATTACAAGGTAACTTATGTGTGAAACAGACATTTGTGTAAAGCCTCAATTCAATTGTTATTCAGCACATTGATCAAGCATTAGAGGGGGAAAAATTGCTAAGCAAACCATATTGAACATCTGTCTCAAAAATGTTTAAATCAATAGCAAAAGCAAAGTTTATTTGACTTGTAGTTACAATCTAATTCCATTCGCACATTTTCCACAGGCTAAGTAATTACAATTAACCACTGATTAATGTTTTAACTGATAACAAATTAAGACATTCTTCAATTTTCTGGAAGAGTGGAATGTGGTATAATTTAACTAACCATTCTTTTCCCTGCTCAATCTTACATACACGTACAAACACACCATTATAGGATATGGTTTTAAGAGTCAGGGTAAGGACATCCCCTTGCATTTAATGAATGATTGCTCTGGCCTCTTTTCAACATTTCTGTGAGCCTTTTTAAAAAGGGATTTATTTCATATTCAGTACCAGTTGGTTTTAACAGATTGGAAATACTTGGACCCAATGCTTGTTTGCTTTCAATTCAAAGGTTAATGGGCAGAAGGATCCTGCCACTGTTTGTTGACTAAACTGATCCCTTGAGGCAAGACAGGACATCTAAAGGATATTCCCACTGTCCTGTCCTTCTCTACAATGCTTGAAGAGTCCTTTTTTCAATGATGAACTTATAATTATAAAGGCTTACAATTATTCAAGTTGCTCTAGTGCATCAGTTTCAAGTGAATCATTGAAGTTAGGCAAATCTACTCTTGTGTAGTCAACAGTTTGCCAGAAATTATCACCCATCATCAAAATCATATCAAAGGAGATTCCTGGTGCATGAGAGATGTAGATGAAAATCTCAGGATGTTGTTATTGATGATACCATTATTATTGTAGTCTCTGACTGTTTACCCTAACAGGGTTGAATTTATGCACTTGCGAGAAATCCTAAGAATATCATGGTCATCATACTAGAACCAAAATTTCAGACAGGTCCAAAAGGAATTCTGTTCCTGACCAACTGAACTGATTTTGGGTACGGAGGTTCTCCACAGTGGGGAAAAGGACTGCATGGACATGGCTTGATGACATCATGGGACTGGGCAACATTACTGAAAATCTCCCTTTGTGTGTTGGTGGCTCCCCTCCTGCCCGGTCTGAAATATACAGGATTAATTGGTCATCTGTTGGGAGGGCAGTTAGGAGGTTTTGGCTCAACTGACAGGCCTTAAAGGATTTTTTACCTATTGTTCACAGGTTTCCCTGGGATTTGTTAGCTGTTGGCTTGTATTTTTAGTTTAGCCATGACAGGTTAACTAAATTGTTTCTTGGATATGCAGGTCAAGTAGGAAATGAATGCTCTGGTGAGTTCTTGCAGGTTTTGTAATGGGTGATGGGCCATGCAAGACCTGGGCTTGGAATCTCAAGATATTAATAGATGAGCAAGCTCTCTGTTAGTTGTATTATATGCAGTCATAGATATACACATATACACCCCCACATAGACATTCCAATATCTAAGCACATCACTTTCATTTCATTACTTTACATGTAGGTTATAATATATTTATAAGGAACTGAACCTTTATATCTTCTACTTTTCCTCAGCAGGAATCTCACATCTCTATACTTAACATATAGAGAAATTTAAAGTAACATCTGTGGATAAGCACACAGACATTGGTTTACACCAAGCATCACCACTGAAAGAGTAATGGAAGTACATCTTTAGCACAACCTAGATTTTACCCACATTGTCAGAGTCTTTTATCAGCTGCGAACAGCATAGCTGTTATCAAACAGCCGTCCTGATATGTGGGAGGCTAACACCTATGGTCAGCTTGCTGTTTGACTCCACATAGCCTGTTTTATATCCTTCTCAGTTTTTCTCTGTCCAATCAGCTTACAGATCTTTAGCAGCTTTCACTTATAGAAATTATATTATCCTCCAATCAGCCTAAAGAACTTAGTGGTCTTTAATCTGTGATGTAACACTTGGTGACCACTTAGTTTTTTGGCTGTCTATTATCAGATTGCATTCATCAACCAGTAGCCCTTTAATCCAATAATCCTGGATTATAATGAAATTCCCTATAAATTTAAATATGCTTCATGCCCTAATCCTCCACTAGTTGTCTCCTTATCCAGTCTTTTCCCCAGTTATGATGTAGTGTTCTGCTGACTTAGAGGGTGGTGAAGTACTGAGACAAAGGGCTGCTATAGCAATAAGACAGGAGGCATAATGCCTCAGAACATTTATCATTTTACATGTTCAAGTAAATTCTACCCTTGATTGCTCTATTATACTCTGTGAGATTCAAAAGCAGCTTCTTCGAGCCAGCAGTCTTCAGCACACTACAAGCAGCCCATTGGGAAATACTTTCCTAGTTGGATTGCCTGTCTTCTGATTATGCTACTCTGGTAGTGAAAGTTATCCATACTTGGAATTAATAAACTTTTGCCTTTTGCTGAGGAGAGAGGCTGACTCTTCAAAAAGTTCTCCCAATTACAGTTCCCAATTACAGTTGTTATTATTTAGCTGAGTTTCCATAAAGTTTGTCTCAGGGCAGGAGTTAACAATCCAGAAAATCTACAACAGCCCAGGCTCTATCATTCTGGAGCTTCAATTGGAGTTGATGTCAGGAACTTATATAACTTGGTTTTATGAGTTGTTTCACATCTAAAATCCTCCCTAATTTAGCGCATTCCTGCTGCAGACAATGATAGTTTTTGAAGCCAATGGGAGTTTCATTTGAGCATCAGTAATATTTATAGAATCTAGTCTTTCTCATGCCCTATCCAAAAATGCAGAAAACTTTCACAAATTGCCGAACAGTTCCTGCTTAGGAGACTTGCTACATCTGTCAAATCATCAGGTTTACTTTAGCTGTATGCCAAAATAATTAATCATGCAAATGTGACTTGCTGAGCTTACAGGGGGTGGGGTCAAAATCTCCTGGGAAGCAATGAAGTACACTTTTGTTGGCACTGTTACCAAAACTGAAACATTTGGATCAAATGTTAATGTGGAAGGAGGAGAGAAGGGGAAACAGCATGTACAAGAGCAGTCAAATGAACCTCAGCCCACTGAAACTGCTGGGGGAATCAAAAAGGACTTAAGGCACATGCAGCCATATCTGTATACTCTTTATTTAGTATCCCAGGCAGCTTACAAACGTATGAAAAAGAGAGTACAAAGCCATTTCTGTTGCCAGACCTATCTGGATTCAAATTCATTTCTGATGTTCTCTGCAGGAAGGGGGGTTACCAAGTTTTCCAGAGATCTCCTCTAAATAGACCTCAAGTGGTTCCCAGTCTCAGTCCTAAATAAAAGATCTTGAGGTCTTTTTCTTTTAGGTCTTTAGCACAGGTCTAGACTTCTATAAAGGGGAAGAGGTAAGGTTTACCATATGGTTAGCTGCGCACTCTGGTAAGTTGTCCCCTGCTAAATGGTGATTAAATTCACTTATAGTCTTCATTGTTTCAAGAACTGGAAATCTTCCTTAGCATGGATGGCAGATAATCACAAGGTATATTTCTAAGGTATTTTATACATGCTAAAAGCTTATTTCTAACCCCAAATAATGGGGCTGCATAGTTCAATTGGTGAGCAAATGAAACACCTGAAGCAGGGATGGAAAACTTTTATGGGCCTCCAGATATCACTGAGTTATAGCCTTCGTTATTGACTATGCTGGATAGTGTGACTGGAAGAGCATTTTAACATCATCTAGAGGTCCACTCATCCCCCATTACTTAAACTAAAAATTTATGGCACATCTGAATCTTTATTTTACTTAGGCTAATCATCTGCCCACTTTACTCAGTTTTAGGACTTTGACATGTCTATTGAGATGGAAACCCTAATAGCAAAGTGAGCATACAATTGCAGCCAAAATTGCTTCTGGATTGTGCCCTTAGTTCACTCTTCGAAAGGGGAAAAACCAAAACCAGTCAATGGAGATAAACTTTAAGCTCTAAGCATAAGGCAGTTGACACAATGTAGTGATACAGTTGGTGACTCCTGTATGGTTATCAAGATGGAAAGGGCAACCAAAAGTAACAAAAATGAAAGGAGCATTCAAATGAATAAAACAGATTCAGGGATGCATCTTCCTTGATTGAGTCTATCCATCTGTAATGCAGTCTTCTCCTTTTCCTACTGCCTTCCACCTTCCCAAGCATTACTGTCTTTTCTAGTGAATCGCTTCTTCTCAGGAGAAGGCCAAAATACAAAAGTCTTAGTTTAGTTATCTTGGCTTCTAGGGAGAGTTCAGGTTTGATTTTCCTCCAGGACAGGACCCATATATTTGTCTTTTTAGCAGTCCAGGTTATCTATAGAGCTCTTCTCCAGCACCACCTTTCAAGGAGCTGATTTTCTTTCTGTCAGCTTTCTTCACGGTCCAGATTTTACAACCATACATGGAAATTTGAAAGGTGATGACATGGACTATCCTAACTGTAGTATTCCATGATACATCTTTACACTGCAGGATCTTGTCTGGTTCCTTCATAGCTGTCCTTCCTACTCCCAGTCATCTTCTGACTAGGACTTCTTAACTGCAGTCTCCAGTCTGATTAATGAATGAGCCAAGGTATGGAAAATCTTGAACTGTTTCAATGTCTTCATTGTCTGCTTTAAGATTATGTAAATCATCTGTGTCATTATTTTTGTTTTCTTAATATTCAGCTGTAAGCCTGCATTTGCACTTTGTGCCTTGACTTTCTTCAGTAATCATTCCAAGTCTATGCTGCTTTCTGCTAATGGTATGGTGTCATCTGCATAGCTTAAATTATTGATGCTCCTTCCTCCAATTTTCACCTTCTTCCAATTTTCACACCTTCCTCTAAGACCAATCCTGTTTTAAGTAAATGTTGAGCATACAAATTAAACACGTAGAGTGATAAAATGCAGCCTTGCCTGACACCCTTGTCAAATGGAAACCAGACAATTTATCTGTATTCTGTCCTAACAGTAGCCTCTTGTCTTGTGTGCATCAGGATAATCAAATATTGTGGCATTCCCATTTCTTTAAGAATGATCCATAGTTTTTCATGATCTATATTATCAAAGGCTTTGCTGTAATCTATGAAGCATAGGTTGATTTTCTTTTGAAATTCTTTGGTGTGCTTCATTATCCATTGTACATTTGCAATATGATCTCTAGCGCCTCTTCCTTTCCTGAACTCAGCTTTGACATCTGGTATTTCTCATTCCATATATTGTAGAAGTTTTTGTGGAATTTTGAGCATGACTTTGTTGCATGCAATGCATGCAATGATCCCATAGTTACTGCAATCTTAGTGTTCTCTTTTGGGGAGATTGGAATATATATTTAATGTTTCCAATCTGTGAGCGATTCTTTTGTTTTCCACATTTGTTGACAGATTTTAGTTAGAGCTAGAGTAGATTCTGTCTCTGTAGACTGAAGCAGGTCTATTGGTATACCATCCGTTCCTGCTGATCTATTTCTCCCAAGTACTCTGAGTGAAGCTTTCATTTTACGTTCTAAAACAGGAGGTTCATCTTCATATTTTTTCCTTGGATGACTCTGTCAACCTTTCATCTTTTTAATATAGTTCTTCCGATGAGATTGAGGGAAGATGGCGGCAACCCGGTAGGACGCTGTATTCAGAGCTCCAGCATTTTCACTTTTTAACAAGATTTTTATTAGTTTTATTAGTCCCTCAAACCATCTTGTGGTTAAATGTTGTTTGAGGTTTTAATTTGTTAACCTTCCTTTGCCAAGAGCCTTTAATTTAGCCTGCTAAATGTATACCTTATCAGGCCTCCTGCAAATTAACTGATTAGCCGACTTAGTTGGCTGGAATCCCAGGAAATATACAAGAATTCAAAACTTTTAACTGGATGCTATCAAAGCGAAAGAGAACTGTTAGGACAACATTTGGTGTTGTGATTTACCTCATTAGTAGAGCTGTTCGAATAAGCTTGGCGGAAAGAGAACTGCATTCAGAGCTCCCCGGCGAAGGCAGGGGATCATAGTTGTGACCAGAGCTCAGAGAAGGCAGGGGAGAGTTACAGAATGCACTTCTTCATCCACACAAAAGACTATTTTGGACTTTTGCCAGCAAAGGGGAACTAGAAAAACATTTATGGAGAAGACCAAATGCAAGGATAGTTCCACCTCTGCTTTTTTTGCAACAGAAGCTCTGAACTCTATTCCTTTGGGGAATAACAACATTGATAAAGACTTTTTGGAATTCTCAGTAGTGCTATGCAACCAGGAACAGGAACAGGTGGGTAACTGGTCCCTATATTCAGAACTCTCATGTGAAAAATCTTATTCTGCTCCTTCTGCTTATAACACCCCACGGCCTACTTTAAACACAGTACAAGCCCAGCCTTTGGCTATGGATACGGATGAAGTAGGTCAGGAACCTCTTGCAGAAGTGTATAAATGTTTACGGGAACAATGCCTCCTCACAGCACAATCTAATGAGAAAATCTTCCAATCCATGGACAATCTAAGAAAGGACATTTCTGGTCTTAAAGCCAATATTCAGGTCCTAATGGGTCTAATTGAAGCAGGGATTTTAATAGCAGCTCCTGCTACAACACAATCTAACCATGAATCTGATAAAAACTTCACTTCCACTGACCTGCAGGTGGAAATTTCTCTCAGTAATAAGAGTGACTTCGAGGGCTCTTTGGGTGACCTTCTGCAGGATTGGGAAAATCAGATCATGGCTCCTTTAAATAAATCATCAACTGGAGTACAGAAGGACGATACATCTGAAATCTTTCACCCTACTCTTTCTGATCCCAACCTGATCATAATAGATGAATGGCAAGAGGATCTAGCTACTGAACCTGAAGAGGGAAATATTGTGAAGGAGTCAGATGGCTTGGAAGTTGAATTTGAGGATTCAAGGGTGGAAAAAAACCAAACAGAGGAAGATTTGGACCAAATTAGGATTAATATTAATGAGACCCTTCAGTCCGATTCTGATTTCTGTGTGTCTCTTTTTAATTGGCTGTTAAAACGAGCAGATGGTTCATGGAAAGAAAATACTGATGTGCTACATGAAATCTTGGTAATACCTGGAACCTCTGAGGAGGAATTAGGAGGATTATCCTGTTTGTGTCTATATCCTAGGGGGCAAAAGGGAATCAGAGGTGTTATTGAATTATCCTTCTCATCTTTGGGTCATTGTAAAACCTTTTGGGCTTTACTTCCAAAATTTAGAAATAACAATGTCTCTTTTAAGTGGGGTAGGTACAATTCAGGCCAACACCTTACTCATACCTACTCACACAAACAAGCCACTTTGTATAGAATATAGTTCTTCCATGTATTGTTTCCTTGATCTTTTATTTCTCCTTGGTCAAGTAACGTGTTCCTCTGCTCGTCGTAGAGCATCCACTCTTTGTTTAAATTTCCCTTTGAGTTCTCAGATTTTGAAGAAAAGGTCTCTTGTTCTTCCTTTTTTGTTGTCATCTTCTATTTCTCTGCACTGATTATTAGAGTCATTCTCCTTGTCCCTGTGTACAAGTTGGTGAACAATTATGTTCAGAGTTCTGACTCTATTTCTTTCACTTTTTATTTTTGCTTCTTGTCTGTGCTTAACTGCTTGAAGACTTTCATCTGTCATCCACTCAGGATTCTCTTTCTTTTTGGATACAGATTATGTTCTTCTGCATTCCTCCCTGACAGTGTTACTGGCTTCAGGCCAGAGTTCTTCTTGCTCTTGGTCATTTAGGCTTAATAATGCAAATCTATTTCTCACATTATCTTTAAATTCTACATGGATGTTGTTCAGGTTGTATTTTGGCGTGATGCTTGGTTTAGTGTTCTTCCTTAGTTTTACTCTCATTTTTCTATTAGTAGTGCATCATCTGTGCCAAAATTTGTTCCTGATCTTGTTTTTGCAGGGAGAATGGAGCATCTCCATCTTCTGCAACAAATTATGCAGTCTATTTGATTTCTATACTGGCCATCGGGTGATGTTCATGTGTACAGTTGCTTCTTCAGTAGCTTGTAGAATATGTTTGCAATGAAGAAATTGTTGGACTTGAAAAATTCCATCAGTCAGTCTCCTGCTCAATTTCTTGATCCTAGGTCAAATTTACCAACAGTCTTTGATTCTGCTCTGTTTTCTACTTTTACATTCCAGTCGCTAATGATTAACAAGTCCTGTTTTGGTATGTAATCAATTTCTTCCAGGACTCCTGCACAGAATTTTTCAGTTTCTTCTTCTTCTTCTGCCACTGTAGTTGAAGCATAAACTTGGATTATGGTTATATTGCTGGGTCTTCCCTGAAGTCCAACTGACATGATTCAGCTGGCCTTTGCATTATATTCTTTGTCTGCTTTTGCTATATCTTGCCTTCCTATAAATGCCATCCCAATTTCTTCTTAGATTTTCGTTTCCTGAGTAAAACATTATGTAATTATCTGACACAAATATCCCATTCCTGTTCACTTTAGCTTACTCAACTCAAGTATTGCAATGTCTATACATTCCATTTATTGTTTTACTATGTCTAGCTTCCCCTTATTCATGCTTCTTACATTCCATGTTACTATAAGATGTGTTGTGCAGTTTCAGACATTCCTTTTGTCTCTGAGCACGTCAGTAGCTGAACTTGTTTTCATCTTGAGTCCAGCTGCATCGTTAGGCACAGCGCTACCCATAGTTGTCCTCTGCTCCACCCCAGTTGCTAATTGAGTACCATGTGATCTGGAATCCCATCTTTTGGCACTATTCTCTTGTTTCATTTTGAATTGTCTCATCACAGGGTTTACCATGCCTCCTTCTGCTCAGTACTAAGAAGTGTTAGGTATGATGCCACTGCCATTGTCTTTGAGAGATCCTCTGCTGATGTCATTTCCTACTACTGCTCTTTCCCAGTAGCTGTTCGGCACATTTACTCTGGCTCCTCAGCAAAAGCCTATCTGACATGGGAGACCCTAACAGGAGCCCTGCTGCTGTCAACTTAGCCTCTTGCCTCACAGGAGCACGCAGTCCCACCACTGGGGAAAACATAGTGCTGACCAAAGCAATTATCCCATCACTAGTTATGCACTTGTCAGGTGTTAGCTGCAGTACCTCCTATCCTCCACTGCTGTCTCCCAGCACATCAGAGAAAGACTGAGGATCCCACACCTTTCTTGAACAATTTTGTCTAAGGAACCTCTTTGTCAGATGTCTCTGCCTCTTAGGCAAGGAGAGACATCTACACTTCTAACATATACTTTAAGGCCATTTTAGGCTTTGGTATTTTATTGTAAAGGAACATTGAAGATTATCTTTCTTCTAAAAATGAGAGGTAGCTTTTACTCCTTTTGTCAAATGTTCTTTTAACAATCCCTCTGATATCCTCAAAAAGCACTTATATTCAAGATCTGGAACAAAGTAATTTATTTAAATTAAATAAGATGAAAAGCACTTTGATAGTTTAAAGGGCCAGTGTTTAATTGACTAAAACAAAGATTGTAGATAGTTCAAACCATATGACAGTGCACAGTATGGATTGTTCTGGCAGGGCCCCAGTAACATAATATGTAGTGGACAAAGTCTGTCTTGGAATACTTCCTGTCCCCCACAATTATATCATTGCATGCTCAGGGGTGATGGAAGATGCCAGAAATCACACAGACACAGGAGTGGAAGTAAAAAGGCCACAACTTTATTGGCTACAGTTGCTGTATGTGTTGCATCAGCGTGCATGCAGGCACTGACCAACCCGCCTGTTGATCAATGAACCAGACTAACAGGCAAGGCTGGAACTGCTGAAACCACAGGGGAGACCCCACACCACTAGGCTCCCCAGCAGGCTTCTCTGTTGCCCACAAGTGGGGGAGTCCACTTCACGACACAATCACCACTTCACCACACTCCTGGACCCTCCACTGCCCAGGAGGGGCTCCTGACCCATGATAACATCAGGGCTACCAAAACTGCAAACCTGCGTCTGGGACCCATGCCACCACCAACCCTCAAGTTGTGACAAATATGAACAATTACATGAATCCACATACAGCAAAACCAACCAAGTCCATGCAGGGGCCCCTTATTACAATGAAAACACAGGGAAGCCAGAAACAATCCCCCCCCCAAAAAAAAACAGAAAACAAGGGAGGGTGAGTGGGAGATGGTCCAACGAAGACTGACTGGTGGCCGCAGGGGCAGGGGTAGAAATACATCAGCACCCAACCGGAATGCAGACCACATCTGGGCACTCCAGCTGGGGGCTGGCCACCCCACCAGCCAATGAACTCAAACATGGAGCTTGAACTCATTGGCTGCTGCACTTCCCCCCAGAAAGCCATACATGAGCATGTAGCCCCCTGGGAAGCAGATGCAAGTCCAGCATGGCCGGACACTTGGAGGCTATCCATTCCCCACCCCGAGCCGCAAACCACTGTCCCTGGTGAGTCAGGCAGCTGCCTTATTATGCTATATCTCCCTTACTGGTGGACAGAAGGCATCTATGTCTGTAAATGTAGGGCAGGGAGTTCATCCATGAATATGTCAGACTTAGACATATTCAGTCCAAGTGACTTAGAGAGAGATAGCGGATACTACCGTGTCTCACTATAAATTCATTTCCTATCTTCAAGACAAGCTAATACATATATGCATGTGTTTATTTAACACATATCTGTCTGTCTTTCAATAATACAGCATACAGGATGGAAATAGTATATTTAAAAACAATTTGAATTGTACATTTGAAAACAATGTAGGTTTGAAAAACAGCTACAACATCAATAACATGAGCAAGATGGCTACAACTAAAAGTGAAAATAATAATTTTTAAAAGGTTGTAACAGAATTCAAAGCTCCAGGAAAGAGGACATTTTAAACCTGACACCATCAAGCCATCAGAATTGGCACCAGGGGAACAGATATGAAAAAGGAGCTCCACAAATAAGGTGCCACTGTTTGAAAAGTCATGTCCCTGGTAATCCTTCAGCCCACTGAAACATTAAGCAAGTTTCTATGGCAACTGATGGTTCTTCAGATGCTCTTGCCTAGACTGTCTAAAGATGAAAAACAACGTGTTAAATTGTGCTTGTGAACAAACTGACAGACACTGAAGATATTTAAGCACTAGCAAAATATTGTTCACTTCCTGGCATTTGAGTTAGCATTCTGGCCTCTGGTGATGTGCATGTCCATTCAGTGATGTCTCTGAATGTTACAATTATATCCTTGTTAGCAGACATCTGAAAGAGTGGTGTCAGCTTGCATGAAAGTTTTAGCAGTAGCCTTGCATCTGCTACCACTCTTCTGTTGCTGATTGCTGTTGTTGTTTGCTGTTGTTTTTGTCATTGCCAGAAACCTGCTGGGGACTTGTATCTGTGGGAATGAAAATTGAGCAGTTCTGTAATGTCCATTAAAGGGCTGCTGTTAACATTACTATGTAGGAGAGCCAGTGAAGTGATCAATGTGCATTGGGAGTTATGTGCATTGGGACGGATGTATCCTGGGACTGATGTTCTTTGGGACTGATGTATATCAGCCCTATTGTGTATCAGGATGCTGGCTAAAGAGTGCTGATGCACAGAGGTAAAGTTCAATGTGCATAGAGACACCCCTGCCACTGTCTCATTATGCATCTTCACAATATATTAACAGGGGCCTGAATCCTATTAACAGTCCCAGTTAGAGTGAACCTGTTGAATCAATGGGAATTTTCTATATGTTGATTCACCATTCACCATTTTATTCAAAGGGTTTACTCTGGTTGGGCCTAACCAGGGTTCATGCCAGGGTTTCTTAGCTCCTCTGCTACATCACTAAGGTCATTTCCACCCTACACTGTTACAGTGCTTTTATGCCACTTTTAACATCCTGTGGAATCCTGGGGTTTGGAGTTTAGGGAGGGGCATTTAGAATTCTCAGCCAGAGAGCTCTTTGGCCTCAGTGAACTACAAACCCCAGAATACCACAAGATGTTGAAAGTAGAATAATAGCACTATAACAGTATAGTGTGGAAATGGTCAAAGAATATATAAAGTTAGATAATGTAGGTTGTGATAGAGGATTCATAGAATCATAGAGTTGGAAGACACCACAGAGAGCATCCAGTCCAACCCCTGCCATGCAGGAACACACATCAAAACCCTCCCAACAGATGGCCATAGCCTCTGCTTAAAAACCTCCAAAGAAGGAGAAGGATTCTGGCCATTATTATTTATAACCTGCCTTTCTCTCAATCTCAAACCTCAATTTGAGCCCCCCCCCCCAAACTGCAAACCCCAGGATTCCATAGGATGTTGAAAGTGGAATAATAGCACTATAACAGTCTGGTGCAGAAATGGCCTAGGACTCATGGTGGCTTAAAGGAGTTAAAATAAACATAGCTAAATAGCATACAAAATACAAAAGTTAAAAATATTGTTAAAATTAAAACCTGATCAAACAAATAGCTATTAAAAACATCAAGCAAACAAAAGACAGATAAACAGTACAGCACAATTTTGTAAGGCCCAGCCTTCAAAGACCTGCTGAATGAATAACAATAACAACAAAAAAGAAATTTTAATCTGCCGTCTCAAAGATAGCAAGAAGGATGCCAGCTCAAGTGTCACGCAGGCAAGCCATTCATGTACCAGATTTTGAAGATTGGGAGTTGAATAAAAAATGGCACAATCTTCACATATCTTCCTCCTCCTTTTATGGAAGGATGCTTCTCTTGGACGGTTATCTACAGCAGACTGGCACACCTAGTTTACTTTTGTTTGCTACGTGAGTATTGCTGATTGACAGCCTGAAGAAGCTGTATGTCAGCTATTCCCTTTGGTGAGCTACCATGGGCACACAAATTATGGTGGACCTCTGAACAGTTCCTCACCACAGAGGCAGAGATTCATAAAAAAAAATCTCTCTCTCTCTCTCTTTTCCCCCACCTTTCCCCTCAAGATTAGGACTCAAGGTGTCTTACCAGATAAAAAGAAATAAAGGTACCCTGTAACACCTTTGAAACTAACCGAGAAAAAGAAATTTCTAGCATAAGCTTTCTTGGACTCCAGTCTACTTCACTGGATGCAGCTGGAGTCCATGGAAGCTTTTGATAACAATTTTTTTTTCTCAGTCAGTTTCAAAGGTGCTACAGGATTCCTTTATATCTTTTTATGCTGGAAAAAAAAGCTAACATTACTTTGTCTTTGAATACTACCAAGGCAAAAAGAATTAAAAGTGAAATCACATGTAGCTAAAAATATTTCAGAAAGATTAAAATGCCAGTAAACTGTCTGTACAATGAAAACAATATGGAGGATTAATTTGAAAGCACAGAATAAAAGTGGTACAGCACACTAAACAAAAAGGTAGTCACACGCAAAATCATCAGTGCCTCAAAGCCTGCTGGAATAGAAAAGTCTCCCCTTGCTGACAGAAGGAAAACAAGCTAGACTGGCTGGGAAGGGATTTCCAGAGGCTGGGGGGAACCACAGAGAAGGCCATCTCCCATGTTCACAATAAACACGCCTCTGAAGGTGGTCACTTCCTGTGAAGCTCTTAGATCTCAAGAAGGCTTATATGAGAAGATATGTCCTTCACATAACCTGCACCCAGGCTGTATAAAGCTTTGTAGGCCATAAGCAGCACTTTTGAATTCTGCTCAGAACAGACTGGGAGCCAGAGGAGGGGAGATGGGAGGGGTGTGTTCCCTGTAACCAGCTTCCATTTATAGTATGCCAGACCCTGATAATTCCAGCTGGATTGGGACCCCAATAGAGGCCCCCCCCATGTAACTATAGCAACTGTACTGGTTTAACCTCCAAGATTCCACAGCTAAAAGTAGGGACATGTGTGACCAAGTAACAGCAGACTATGGTCAAGATGGCAAAAGTTATTACTGAGGAAGAACAGACTAGCTAGGAGAGGCTGCAGAAGTTGACTTTTCCTTGAGCCTACTAGAAAGGGCAAGAATCTGCATGCCTTCTGTCCTCTCCCTTCTGCTGAGTTAATTAAGCACAAACTAAAGTTGCCAGATTAAAAGCTGGACAGCACTCCTGTGGTTGGGTAAGAGGTTGTGTAGAAGAGGGAATTTTAGCAGCTGTTGTTTGTTGCTTGGTTGTGTGACAAGCAGCCTGTGCTGAAACTCCTTGCTCTACACAGCCATTAAAAGTACAGGGTTTTTTTCCCCCTCTGCCAACCCTGCTCCCAAGAGAGATGGTGGTAAAAGTTCCAGTTCTGCCTCTGCTCCACAGTGCTATTTGCATTTCCCCCTTCGATCGGCATTCTCATTTTCCTTTGCTCACATCAGGTAACCAAGTAACAAGCAAAACCTGCTGCGGTTCCCTCTGCCACACAACCAAGAAAGGCACAGGAGCCCTCTGCAGTTTTCACTCTGGGAACCCTAATGTACACAACTTTTACAGTCTGAACTCAGTTTGTAGTGGCTGAACAAGCTGAAGAAAATCAGGCAAAAAGGGAGGAAGAGAAGAAGACTGGGACATTTTAAAAGCAGCTGAAAAAGTGGGACAACAAAAGATTAATCAAACCGTTCCTGGTCATTAGGACGATGTGTTACCTGTAGGTTTGTTGTAAAGCTTCAATAGAACTTCATTTAGAAATGCTGGAGCAGGAACTGGAAAGCAGATTTAATACGTAAATGTAGAATCTGAAGAGGAATTAGTTCTCTAGAGTAAGGATCTGAGAAAGAAAACTTGAGAAGACTATATTCAAAGGCCTGAACATTCAGTCCCAGGGCAATTGATAATAGACTGAAATCAAGACATCAGCTTCCCAAAACTGGACCGAGACCCCACATTCTTACTTTGGTACATTTTACTCATCTCATGAACAAAAACATCTTTAACTTTAAGCTTGTTAATTGCTTTATAAGTATGTACATTTAAAATGGATTTCATGTGAAAGTTTAATTAATTCTATTTTCAAAAAAAAAAAAGTTTTCAGGTAGCTCTTTCTCCCCCACTTCTACAAAGTGACTTGAAATGCAGAAGATAAAAAAGCTTCTGTAATTGCTATTACACCTTAAAGAAGATGATGGATCCCACATTTCACTTTGAAATTATGCTCTTCTTATGAACTGCTTATTAGGCAATTATATGTGCTGCTTAAGCTAGAACTGGCTGGGAACTGAGGTAAAAAATTTAAAAGCAACTCAGTGGTAGTACTCACTGAAAGGCAGTTTTCGCTGTGAGGTTGTCAGAAGGGCTTTAGAATAATGGGACACACAAGTAATCAGCACCAGCCGCCAAGAACACTTCTTCCCACGTTTTATTCCAAAGGGACCTGATTAAGTAAAATATTGTGCTTATTACTTTTGAATGAGTGCTCCAGCATGATCTGGCCAGGAAGAGAATTACTTCTGCCATTGCAATTTCAGTCATCCATAAAGTGTTACATCTACCAAAGATATAGGAAATCATTGTGTCTCCTGGCTGGTTGCAGTTAGCAGGCCAGCCAGCCAAATGTTTTACAGTCCTTCAAGCCTAAAACAGCAAAAACTGAAATGAGAGAAAAGTCTAAGACTGTTTAGCTGTGGAGTGTACCGCTGCTGGGGTGGAAATAAGAACAAAAGTCATGGTTAATCTAAGCAACCACTCCAACTCTCCTAAAGCCCTCCTTGCCTCTTGTTACAAAATATAAATACTTCCTCGACTGATCTAGTCAGAAGAGTTATGTGGCTTTACTTCTTGAACAGAAATTTATGCTTTCCCAATGAAACTAAGAGGAGTATAATAACATCAACACTTTTGGTAGGTTAGATGATAGCCCTACACAGTTTTTCATCCCTTTACTCACAGTGGCCAACTAGTTGTCTTTGGGAAACTCACGTGCACAGCATGACTGCCATGGAAGCCTCCTGCTTTGTTCCTCAACTACTGGCTTTTGTATACCTTTGAACATGGCGGTGGCAGAAAGCCATCATGGTTAATATCCAGTGGCCTTAATCGTTTTGTTTTCCATGAATATATTTAATTTGCTTTTACATTCATCTAAGCTAGTAGCCATCAACTTATATTGTGCAAGAAAAAATACATTTTTTAGTTTCTAAAATACTTCAGAGTTCCCACATAGCATGCACTGGGGGAAGGAATACCCCTTTTATTTGTCTTCCCTGAATTTTGCAACACTTGATTTAAAAAACGGTCTCTCTCTCTCTCTTTCTTTCTTTCTCTCTCTCTCTGACCATTTCTACACTACACTGTTATAAGGCTATTACTGTATTCCACTTTCAACATCCTTGGAATTCTGGGGTTTGTGGTTTACTGAGGCCAAAGAGCTCTCTGGCTGAGAATTCTAAATGCCCCTCCCTAAACTCCAAACTCCAGGATTCCAGAGGATGTTGAAAGTGGAATAATAGCACTATAACAGTATAGTGCAGAAATGGCTTCTCTCTCTTTCTGTCTTTCTTTTCTTTCTCTCTCCCTCTCTCTGGCCCTTTTCACATGGCATTTCCAAAGCGAAAGGGCCCCTTGAATGTCACGTAAATGTGAGGAGCAGTCCACATGATGTACTCACATTTGTGCGACGCTCAAGGGTCTAATGCAGACTGCGCACATATTTTTTCATTTTTGGCTTAAAGCCGAAAATGCTGCACATCACTCCGGGGCCTCGCATGCACTTACCTGGTGTGCAGAACCTCGGGAGCCGGGCCGGTCATGCTTCTTGTGCAGTGCAGGCTGGGAAAGGTCCCAGGATGCACTGCAGAAGGAAGAGGTGGGGTGCTCGTGCAACCAGGAAGCAGCTGCGGAGCCGAGGCAGCAGGGACACGAGAGCCTTCCTCCTCAGGCTTCTCATGCTAGCCCCGCACCCCAGCTCCGTGAAAGGGTAAGGTGCGAAAAGGTAATCTGTCTCTCAAGCTCACACAAAGACATACACACAAGCATACTATTCTAGCACTGCATTCCTGGATGAGTCCAGAATAAAAACAGAGTAAGTTGCTTACTCCAGTATAAAACCAGAGGGGAAATTTTCTGAACTACATACAGCTCAAGCCCCATTTTAATGACCCCAAAATTCTCTCTCTGGATGCCCTCCAAAAAAGGACCAGTTTGAAATGATTTTTCAACTGTACATGGCAAAAAGCAATAATACTACATTCAAATGCAATGATTTATTTCCGTCTCTGTACCCCTGAAGACACACAAGAACATCTGAAATTGGCAAAAAATGGCAACCAGAAATGATGCAATTGGTGTACACAGATGCATGGATGCTGTCCAAAGGGATGCGGGGTTGCAAGAGTAAAAGTTCAGCTCTACTCACTGTGCATTTTGCCCATCTGTAGCTTGCATTCTCTGTCTGGCACTGATCAACACTCTGCATCAGGGTTTCTCAGTCAAGGTTCCTTGGAAGCCTAGGGTTCCATGAGAGGTAGCTAGGGGTTTCATAAGATTTTTAGAAATTGTAGATTTAATAATTTGTATGCATCTGTTCCTCCAGGGTAAAAATTTTGAGAAAGGATACTCTAAATAAATGCTGTGGTCAGCTGATACCCAAAGTACCATGCAGCAATTATTGGGACTGACATCACCAGGGCAGGAGTGGGACACTGCAGTCTTCTGGATAATGTTGGAGCCCAAAACATCTGCCCATACCTTGAAGGTCTCATTAACCTACAATGGCCTAACATATCATTGTCATAATGGTTTCTGCTGTCAGACTTTTTCTTTTATCTTGTGGTTCCTTTGCACAATTTCCCATTGCTATCTCACTCTTCCAACAGCCTACTGTTCATCTCAAGGTCTTCATTCTTCTTTTAGACATCATCCAAAATTTATCCGGATGCTTAATTGTGCAAGGGATGCAACTGAATTTGTTCAACATCGTTTTAAATATATTTTTCAACAACTGAATGCAAACATGTTGGATGTATAGAAGATACATAAACTTTACTGGCATGAATTTAAAGGATGCAACAGAAGGAAAATTATATGGATGCATTTTGCCTTCTGCTGTTCTTGTATCATGAACAGCTAAATATGCAATAAGTAAAAATATGATCACAGATAATTATTCCAATATTATTGGTAGGGTTTTCTTCCACCAAAAAATAAGGAGAATCTACATACAAATGTACAATTATAGGATGCATATATAAATACATTACTCTAACAGCAAACTTCAGTGAGAAATGACACTGTGGTGGTAGCCAAAACAAGGTAACTGAAAAAACAAGGAATTATTAGCATCCTTAGGTAGCCCTAAAGTTTGGGGTGGAGGGGAGAGAGATCAAGGTTTCAATTGTAAGAGATTAAGTTTTTTTAAAAGGTTTTTAAAAGTTTCAGCATCTCAGCATCCACAGATAAATATTGACAATTAGAACAAAATGGAAGAAGAAATGGAACAGCAAAGGTCGTTGCTTGCATTGGCTGGCTGGTTGGCTGGCTGGAACTATGAACAGCAGCATTCTTTTCAAGAGGAAGGAGATTCACTTCAATATTTTCCTTTGGATCCTACTTGTGGATTTATAATCCCAAGATAGCCTGAAATCCTAGAGTATTCTTTGAGTTGGCTTCCACAATGGCCATGATGACTGGGAACAGTGCAAACTGAATATATAAAGGGTACCAGGCTGTAGAAATGGTCCTATACAAAGTTATGCTATTGGTTCATCTTTCCTTGTACTTTCTGTTCTTACTGTCAGGAACTCATCAGCTTTCTTCCCAATGGAGAGTAGGAACTGAATGTAACTGAATGGAAAGAACAGCCTAAAATCCTGAGGGTTCTTGTCAGTGTGTGTGTGTAGGGGGGAGGAGAACAGGATGTAGAACATTTTATGGAAAGGGGCACGACAGAGAACAGGTACTTGGTCCATTTTCAAAACAAAACTCATATATACAAATTCCTACATCCTAAATATCATCTTATATCCTCAAATTCTAGAATAAGGACTCGAATTTTGCTCATCTTAACAATGCTGACAGTATATGCATACAGTCAATGTGCATACTGAAAAGGCTTAAAAATCTATCAGTTTTTCCCACATTCATTTTTTTTAAAAAAGTTAGAAATTATTTCCACTGAATTTATGCTGGAGGTTTCAGTAAGTTGTTATCAAAAGAAAATCAAATGAAATTTTCAAATTCAGTAAGTGCAGCTATATCCAGGATGGAGAAGATAATGTCTCACTTGACTGTCACGCATGACAAAAATGCCAGGATACACAGTGTTTCAAAACCAAACGTTTATGAAGTAGGTACTTTAGGCCTTCTTTACCAATATATATCTTTCAGTTGTGCTTTCTCTCACATTCTAGGGTTGTTTTTTTAAAAAAAAAATCATAAGTGCTCTCAGTTGCACTTATGAAGACACTCAGTTGCATTTATGGGAAATTTGGAGGAAAAAAAGTCACAGAAAAAGAACCAAATAAATTCTCACCCTTTTTGTGTAGAACAAATTTCTAGACTGCTGTTATCTCATTACAGCTGGCATTTGATTGTGCCTCTGGAGGTCTGTCCCAGATTGTTCCCAATCTTTTGAGAGGATTTACCCACCGGGGTTCCATTGAAAGGGGCAAAGAAGTCATTGCTGAACTGACAGAAGCTTTGCCAGCGTGCTATGGGCAACGATCTGCATTGAGCAGTGAATAATAACAAGAGAACCAATAGCCATCACCCCCCTTCCAGAAAAAATGTCCTTCAAGGGCAAAACACACACGCGCGCGCACACATGCACACATACACACACACAATGTTACATTTTTGCCCTACTTCCTAACCTCAGTCAAGTGAAACTTATCTCTTTGGGGCACTCTTAAGTTGCCACTAGCTACTTTTATTTATTTATTGGTCATAAATTAGTGAAGCAACTATGGAAATTAGCCCTGACCAATGAGCGATCTCAAAGGGGTACCAAGCAAGCAGAATGCTGGTTGCCTGCGGCATCATATGGTTGATGGATTGTGGAATGACAGTCAACAGATAACACCTTGCTGCTGTTGCACATTTTGTCTGCATGAATTAGTAATCTTGTTACTAGGAACAAACAGGTGTGCCTGGCCTATTTTGGGCACAGTTGAGAGTACCTAGGGCCAGGTTGTCAGAAGGTGCAAATCAACGCGGCATGATAAAGCTAAGCACATTTTCAAAACAGCTGACAGCCTAGCTTTTTATCTCTAAATGAGACAGTCCTTTAGACGCTGGTGCCAGGCAAATGCAGGTGAGCACAGCCAGTCCCGTGGGCCAAACTGAAAGGAATCACAGAAGGGAAAGAGTCCCATTAGACAGGCAAGGGAGCTGCTATTCTCCGTCTGAAGCTCTTTTCTAAGTGCCTCTGAGACTGGGAATCTTTTGAGTTCCCCAGTCTGGAGCAATAGGGAATAGACGGAAACATTTGATTTGCTGCGAAGTAAGAATGCTGGCAACTGACACAACAAAACCTCTTTCCTGACTTTCTCCCCCCCTTGTGTGTGTGTGTGTGTAGCCAGTGCTTAAGACATTCCTTTTCTGGACTACAGCTCCCACATTTGGCAAGCCTATTTTTGCTAACAATAATTTTTCCATGTTCTGTCCATTACCGTTATAGATTGTAATATTTTGCAAGGACAAGGAGTAATTGACAAAACTGATAGAATGAGAGTGGGGTGGGGGGAGAGAGAGAGAGAGATTACAGACAGACACATAGGCCTAAATATCCTAAAGGAAATACATCCTGTCTGATCTTGGAAACTAAGCAGGGTCAGCCTTGGTTAGTACTTGGATGGGAGACTGCCAATGAATACCAGGTGCTGTAGGCTATATTTCAGAGGAAGAAACTAGCAAAACCATGTCTAAATATTCCTTACCTGAGAAAACTCTGTAATCCATGGGGTCACCACTTCAACACACTATTTGAAGGCGTGTACACAGAGACATATATGCAGGATTACCTCTATCAGTGATAAATCCATGAGCATGATTTGTCATCATAATTGCATTGCTCCTGTAGCAAAAACATGCAATTAACATGGTTTGTTAAAAGTTCTAAAAGTTCAGCCAGCCAAGATCAGCAAGGAAAGTTTTCTTTCACCAAAACGTTAGAATAAAAGAGAACGGACAGAACAGGAGTCATTTCCTTCTTGTTGCCAAATGATTTCTTTTACAAAGAGTTTAGATTTGGAGAAATACCAAACTTATTCCAGCTGATTTGGATACATACAGGAGATATCCAGTTTGAAATGGGAGTTTCTTCAAAGCAGACTCAAAGTGGATCTGAATCTAAACACTCCTAAAGACTTCTTGGCAATTTTGATCTGGAGGGAGATGGGAACACAGGTCTGCAAAACAGTCTGCAAAACATGATGTGTTTTTCCTTTTCATTTAAGTGGGAGTGGGTGGGGGAGGAATAAATAGAGAAAAAAAAAGAGAGGCAAGTGCTGTTTTTATGACTTGTAATTTTCATTTCTGACAATGAATTGTTTTTCCAGGGCTCTCTAACCCTGGTGGTTTGGGTCAGGGAGGCATGCTGAAGTAACATCTTACAGAACTGGTCCTGTTTCACTACTTTTTCCATCTTTTCTCTCCCAACAGCAGGATTGTTACATGTTGAAACAGTCACATTAATATTGCATGATAGAGCTGTGATTGTCAACAGTTTTGCCCTTTTAAACATTTTTCCCCTGGAACAGTTGCATTCGAGAACCTGTCTTGTCTCTATTTTCAAGTTGCTTCCCTTTATTCTGTCTATTTGCAGGTTTTGTGCACTGTCTGATTATGTTAAGATTGTCATTCAAGGCTGTCATTATAATCTGGATTGTTTTGTTAGCTGTGTGACTGTTAGGCTCATTACTTTCAGTCTGCTAAATGTCCTGACCTAGATTTGATTGCCTACCTGATGATTCATTATTTAAATTAACTGGAAGATCTACATCAGGCATTGCAGTCCCCTTCCTTCTGGTTTAGACAGCCCACTCATTCCTCCTCTCCAAATGACTGATAGCTTCAATAGCTACCAAAACAACAACAACAAACCAAACAAAATTAAACAAAAGGAAGAAAAACTGTAAACTCTTGAACATTTATTTTTAAATCTAGATTTTTCAATTGCAAATTACTTCCTAGCTGTGTAGTTTATTGTACTTGTAAGGGGGCAAGTATGATTCACTTTACCTCATTCGTATTTTGATAGAGATTTTACTCTTCAGGTTTTACTGTGGACATTATATTAAGGACAGTGTTCAGCCCCTTGGATAGCTCCTTTAATTTTCAGACCAAAATCCAGAGCAGATTTACTGTGCCATGGTACTTATAGACACCACTGGATGTGAACAGTTAGTATGGAGTAGTGTTTATGAGCATGTCATGAGCATGGAAATCCTCAGTTTAAACCAGTTATTAAGTTTATCTCCAGATAAAAGGCTAATCCCAACCCTCACCTCCCAATGCTGATGGCAGAAAATGGTTACAATGTTACCTCTCTTAGCAGTAGGACCAGAGAAGAAGAAAGCTGTCACTGTCTAGCAGAAACCCTCCAAAGAAGGATACTATACAGTTGGATAAAGGTGAGCCAGCTTTCCATCTAACAGAGCCAAAGCTCCCCATGTGAACTTAAATGGGGACTAGCAACTATGCCAGCCTTGTAGCTGAAAAAGCTTATCTGACACACTGATTGCTTTGAATGGAGAAAGACATGTGACTAAAGAGAACTGACTGGCTGAGAAGTCAGTCTTGTTAACACAAAAGATGGGTAACTCAAGGGTCCATCTGTGATGCTAGTATCTCCATGTGGCAATGGGGAGTTAATTAGGTCAAAATTGGGAGGCCTACAAGACATCTTTCCACCTATGTTTATAGGGTCATGCAGCAGAAAACCAGCTAGAGAATCAAAAATAGAAACCAAAAACTGAGAAATTCACACATGCATTCAAAAGATTCAAGTGTTCATGCACTCACACAAGGACTAACCAAAGGTAAAGGGAAGAAAGTTGTGGATAGAAGACTTTTAGGATTTGGTTACTGGTCTGGAGAATAAAGGAAAGCAGTGATGTGGCTTAGGTAGACATCTAAGGGCAGTTCTCATTTGGGAATCAAATAGACAGTGTGGCATGCAGTAAGTCAAGAGACTGTGAAAGACTACTCAAAACCAAAGGTTTTTATACCCAAAATCTACCCTATGGGTATGGGCATGAATTCCTCTCCCAGCTGAGTGGACAATGGGAGTTGCAACACAAACAATGAAGTCTGGACAGAGTTAAAGGTCTCACTGTTTAGGTGACAATGTGGTAATGGCTGTTGTAATAGCTTTGTATTGTGGAGAGGTTGGAAAGACAAAGCAGAAGAACATCCAGGTGTGAAGGATCAAGTTAGAACAATCACAGTTTGGTAAGAACTTCCCTTTTCTGCTCCAAGATATCCAGCTTTTAGCATAAGCCTATTGTCTCTAGTGTTGCCTTTCAATCTGCCTGACAATGACATTGGTTTTGCCTAGGAGGTTGTGTTGCTGACCTGCCTTGCAATCTCATGTTTACAGTCAGTCATTTTGCTCTTTCCAGCTTGACCTTCCAGTCATCTCAGGTTCTATTGATATCAATGCCAATTAATGTAGTGCCAATCAAATAATATTTGCCGACTAAATTATATCAATTGTGGTGGTGCACAGGACCATAACAATCTCATATGTCCACCTTCTGATTCACAGCTTGGAAATGTTTGTTTATTTGGATCACAACTCCCAGAATCCTCCAGCCAGCATGGAGAATTCTACAAACTGTAGTCCAAAAAGGGCCAATTCTTGGGATACAGCAGGAGACTCACCCCTCTGGTCTTTTTTCATACCTGTTAACAGTTTCTCTGTATATAACCTTAGGGAACCCTCTCTTTTCAAATTTAAGTATCACAATTTCAGTATGGGCATAAAAATAAATGATAAATAAGGAAATCCTTACATATTAAAAATTATTTACAGAAAAGATATTTTGTTGAAATCTTGACATTTGTGAACTTGTCCTGACAGCAAAGAAAGAAAAAGAGAAATTTGTAAAGTAGAAAGGGATGAAAGGGAGGGAACAAAGGGAATACTCATGGGGAAAGCAAATTAGCTGCTTACCTAAGATATATTGGAGGGCTATATTTAAGAATCACACATAACAGAAAAATGTAGAATTTTTTTCCTGTTCCCTGGTTCTTTTTTAATAGAAGGGCTGGATCTTTTTATTCTAAGTACATAGGAGGGATGGGTGAGAATTTCATTTGCTTCACTTTTTGATAAGAAATTTCCAAAATTTGCACATTTTGTCATTAATTTGATGGGAGGGACATGAGATTTTTCAGAAATTGAAAGTAAAACAAAACAAAAATATTTGTCTTTCTCTGATATATAACATCCCAAGAGTGAATACTCAAAGAAAATATGGTAAAGACCACGACAAATGAGATACAAGTTTATACCATCTAGACTCTTAACAGTAGGACATTGCTGTTGTGAAATGCACACACCAGATATTATTCATGGTGAAATAAGAGTTAAGGCATGTTTACTTGGGAGTAAATTCCATTCAACTGAAAGGGGCTTTCTTCTGAGTGGACATATTTAGGACTGTACTATTCATGTTTTCAGGACCCCAGAAAAAGGTCACATATTGTTTCTGCTACAGTTAATTTGGCTGGCTTTAATTAGAGGTGCTAGGACTCTTAATTTTTTAATCTTAAAATAAAGAGTTAAATTAATTTGCAAGAAGTTGTGCCTACTCTTGGAAGAAACTAAATAAAATTTCAAAATCTCCATCACAACAATGATAAAAGAAAGAAAACAGAAAGATTTGACTAATGGTCAGGGGCTTTGTGTAATGACTGCTCATCCTACTACATTCGTGATCAAATTGTAAATCATGGGCAGCTGGTAACTTTCATGCTACTGGAGCAGTGAGTCCATTCTGGGGTTTAGTCCAAAGTAGCTATCCAAGGTGCTGAATCATATTCCTAATATAGGTTCAGTCCCTTAGTTTCTTAAAAGTTCAGACTAAAACACAGAATTAATTCACTGTCCCACTGACATGGAATTCAAGAGCCTCCTCTGCTCTCAAACATGAAATCACCAGAGATAGCAAGGGGAATAAATTCAAGCCAATTCCATTCACTCTACCTCAAAATTGTCCTTCTTGTCCTCATTTTCTTTGCCAAGACAAAGTACTCCACATACATGGCATTTAAGTAATGTATGA
This sequence comes from Cyclura pinguis, assembly GCA_030412105.1. NCBI lineage: Eukaryota > Metazoa > Chordata > Lepidosauria > Squamata > Iguanidae > Cyclura > Cyclura pinguis. Next base: position 240,787,910 of record CM059599.1, on the reverse strand, counting down.
TTTAAGAACAGCAATAATCATTATGCTGTTAATGTATTGCCCTGGAATTGCCATCATTAACTTTGCATCTAGCTGACAGTCTTCTTGCTTCTACAAGGTCAGTTGTTAAAATGTTGCAGTCACGCTAGTCTCCAGGCTTGTTTATCTTATGTTAGGCGATGGCTCCTTGCTTGGAATTTCTCATTTTGTGGTAGCAACTAAGGGCTTTTTGGGAATGCCTTCAAGGTTGCTCAGCTCCTTCCCCCCAAAACTACTTACTCGGCTGGTTTCTGCTTGTTAGGCATTGGCACAACTTTGTCTAGTTTACTATGGCATAAAAACATTTCTTCATTTTTAATGTATGCAGCGAGATGTGCACTATAAAAATGTATGCAAGGTTAGCTTGATAACCCCTTACCCCACTTTAGGAAAGTGATTTTTCTTTTGAAACTGTTAACATGGGATGAAAATAATAGGTCTGACACGTCAGTGCATGATGAAGGGAAAACAGGCCTGGCACTTGCAAGAATGTGGTGCTGGGATCTGAAATCCTTAAAATTAGAGATTGCTTTAAAACCGTAGCTGTCAGTCTACTGATGATGATGGCATCAATCACATAGTTTAGTTAAATGTGTTCATTTTTTAAAAAGGAGTGGGCAAAATGCCCCAAAGCCTTCCAAGGATTAATTTTTAAAAAAATTCAAACAATTCCCTTGTGTTCTCTAAGGTTGCATGGGAATTTTCACCATGTTTTAGGGCACCCTGGGTCATTTTAAGGAGTAGTCTTTTTTTAAAAAAAACCAGGAAATCAACAGGAAGTGACTTCCTATCATTTCTTATTATTTAAAAAAAGGCCTCTACTAGTCCCCAAATGGCCCAAGGTGTCCGTTGTTGTTTTGTGACTTCAAGTCATTTTCTGACTTATGGCAACCCTAAGGTGAACCTATCATGGGGTTTTCTAAGGCTGATAGTGTGTGATGTACCCAACGTCACCTAGTGGGTTTCCATGGCTGAGTAGGGAATCCAACCCTGTTTTTCCAGGGTCATAGTCCAACACTCCATCCGCTATACTATGCTGGCTTAAGATGCTCTAAAAACATAATTACATTCTCTGTTTCCACTTGAAGGTTTTTAAGGGGAAAATCATTGTTGATTCTTTTATGAGGAGATTCAATGGGATGGTGGCTTTCCAAGCGGGATCTAATGCAGCTCCCTAGCCTTCCACTGTTTTCCACCCATCATTTAAAATATAAATTTGAACAGAATAGAACTTAGGATAGTAACAGACAAATGACTTCAAAGTCAAAGAAATTTCAAGACATAGGCCATTTCCACGTGATGTTGCTACAAGCCACAGCCCAATTTAAAACACTTAACAGAATTAGACAAAGATTTAGAGCTGGCACCAGGGTGCTTCATTTTGGGTTGCAAATTTGGCAGTCATTTCAAGATGAAGGATGCAGGTCTCCCAAATACAATCAACTTTGGAAAAAAAAATAACTCCTCCCTTCAAACCTTTTGATTTCATCAGTTGATGAAGCTATATTTTAATAATTATGCCTGATTTTTGAAGATGATTGGGAAACTTGTAGTTGAAGACACTAGCAAGTACTCAAGAGGCCAACTGCCTTGTAGTCAAATGTTTTGCAAAAGTAGCATGTTTAAAGGCACTTCAGATCATACCCATATCACCATGGAAGCAGTTTCACTTCTGCAAAATTTTGAACTAAAAAAATGACATTATAATTTACTTTCTAAAGAGAAAAAAATAGCCTAACTTTTGAGAATGAAACAAGCAACTGGCCAGTTCCTGGGTCTGTTGTAGATGTCTGTTAAACAATCAGAGAAAATCAAAATTTGTCACAGGCAATTCCACATATAAGCAAGATCAGTCATTTTCCAAATACCTTGCAACAATGAGAAATGGGCAGCTCTGCCCCCAGTATCCTACAGTAGGTATACAAGAATATTTCCAGGGTCCATGAAGACCAGTATCTATCAGGCCACTGTCTTAGCACAGAGAAAGGTAAAGAAAAGGAGAACGCTTTGAATTTTGATCCTACCAGTGGTGCCTGTATCTGTCTCAGCTCCCTTGAATAAACAATGCAAGTAGCATGCAGACAAAGAGAGATGAAGACCGTTAAAATTAATGCTGTCTCTGCATAGAGGCAGGTTTTTTTTTTTTTCCTTTCAGGGAATGGTGCTGATTCTAGATAAGTCAAGACAGTATATGGTGAGAGAGGTGACATTTTCCATTCTGTACAACACAGAGAGACTCTGTAGCATCTGTTCAGAAGATCTGGTTGGCCACCATGTGCAGCTGACAGTGTTTTCTTTTTAAAGGTGGATCTCAAACAAGGGGAAAAAATGGGTTTTAGAAGCCAACAAATCGGTTAACAAGGCACTTCACTTTGTCTAGCAATAGAAGAATGTAGTAAGACCTGCAGGCATTTTCTGGGTGAAAAATAGTAGTAATTTTGTACACTTCATCTTGTGGTAGTCAGCAACAGTGTGACATAAACGCAACATTTCAAAACAAAGATAGAGAAAGAGGTTAAGCTCCTTTCATTCTGTCAAGCAAACAACATTCCCTTTTCTCTCCTGCAGTGCAGACACTACATAGATAGAAGTTTCCCCAAGCTATGACAGAATACTTCAAGGACACACTCTTTCTCTCCTATATTCCATCCCATTGTTGCTATTTCTGGGAAAACCTGAAAGGGTAAGGGGAGGTCAGGGTCAGTGTGCATTCATACAAAAGAGCAACCTGAAAGGAAGGGAGTCTAGGAAAAAATGGTGCAGTATTTCATGTCAGCAACGCAACAAAGTTTAACTGAGGAGCAGGTATCAGAAAATTCAGTTTTCTAAATAATGGAAGGTAGGAGTGATTTGTTATGATCACCTTAACTTTCAATCAGTGATTTTATATATATAAAATGGCATAGAATATGACATACAAAATCGGGCAAATTATCATTCATTCTCTCTCTCTCTCAGTCTCTCTCTCAGATCTATCTATCATCTGTCTGTCTCATTGTATTTAAAGTGGACTCATTTATATTGTGCCATAGCCTTAAGATCTGTTCATCTGGTCGTAAGTGGACAAACACATTATTTCTGGAGGAATAACAGTGACGAAGTCTGGGAAAACAGAAGGAAAGCAGAAGGAAAATTTCTGGGAAACAGAATAGGAATTTCTAGCATCACTAGCAACTTTCACAGAGGTATTCGTGGGCTTCCTCTGGAAATATATGAACAACATCAGCTTTTCAGACTAGTGTATTGTGGATATGTTTGGCTGCAACTGCTGTCTTTGCAAGTGAGCATTATAAGCACACTGGGAGAGCAACATGTTGGGGGAACACTGTTACACAATCCTTCCTCTTATATGGCATCTGTTTATTATATTCTAGAATGATTCTTCTAGCCAAATATTAGTTGTAGAGTTAAAAGTTTTCTATAACTTTCACATCACCTATGAACATCAGCTTAAGAACAGGTTGTCTCAATGTGTCTTGATTTCCCTTTTTTAATTGGCTCTGTTTAGTGTTGGTTACTATATTGAATTCTCATTTTAATTTGCCTTTCTTGCTCTGTCAAGGCTCTAAAAACATAACCATGACATCTCCAAGGTGTGGGGCAGAACAAAATGAATTTCCCACACAAATAACCCTTTGATATAGAACAGCATCTCTCTTCTACACCATCTTCCAGAGCAAAATGCCATCTTTGATTAACTCAGAGGTGTCTGTGTACAATGAACATATTCAGAAGTCCCAGCTATAGGCAAGGTTCACGTACAAAAACATCTGGCTGGATTTTCTAGCAAATGATCCCTCCACTAACCAAATCAGGGAATAAAAATGGTGTTTGAGAGACCTCTGAAGGTCACAATTTACTGTGTCTATACTAAGACAGGGAATCTTGAGAGTTAGGGAAGTGATATGTATGTTGTAAAGCCAGTGGAAATATAGTGACCTGCAGTGGCATTGGTGACCAATGCATTCCATCCACAGTTATTCTTAACTGGGTGCCCTGCTGTGGCCGTTTGGTGGCAGGGGGAAGATGGAGGAGGAGAAAGGCAGCACCTTATTTTATCATCTGCCTGCAGGAAGAAAAGGACATCCTTTTAAAAACCTCAGAGGAATCCTCCAGAGATCGTGGAAGGTGATGTATCCTTCTTGTAGCCATGTGCTGGGCAGTGATATGGAAATGAATTCAGCCAAATTGGTGAGTTAAGACTGTAGGTAAGTGGAAGAAGCATGGTTCCTTTCCCTAGTGGGGAAGATTTTCAGCTCAGGGATGTAGCAAATCTCTTGCATGCAGAAAATCCCAAGATTAGTTCCCAAGGTCTCCATGTAATGGTTGCAGAGAGAGGACTGGGAAGCAGTTGCTGTAAATGATGTCGCCTAGACCCTCAGAATATCTGCAAAATGTCCAGCATGTCACAAATAGTTTGGGGAATATTGAAAAGCTTTTGTGTGTGGGGGGGGGGCAACCATATGATTAGAAAGTGTTCTTGTGTGCTAGTCTTGGGAAAAAGTCAGAATATGAATAAAGTGATTGGTTTATTGATTTTGGAAGAGACTGAGCAGTGTCAGCCCTACCGTTAGGTAGAATGAGGCAGTTGCCTCTGTGTGCCATGAAAGGGCAGCAGATGGCTAGTTGTTTAATTTGTTACTGTCGCATTTTCCTTTTTCAAAAATTATTTATTTAGTACTTTTAAACAAACTATCTAATTCACCATCAAGGAAATATGCATTCAAAAAGAAAAAGAAAAGAAAAAGCAGACAGAAGGACAGAAAAAAAAAACCCTAAGACTTACTTAAACCAAGGGCTTTTCCACACTACACTGTTATAGTGCTATTATTCCACTTTCAACCTCCTGTGGAATTCTGGGGCTTGTAGTTTACTGAGGCCAAAGAGTTCTCTGGCTGAGAATTCTAAAGGCCCCTCCCTAAACTGCAAAACCCAGGATTCCGCAGGATGTTGAGGTTGGTGTCCTTTCCTTCTTTTGAAGTCCTTAAACAAGGAATGGGTGACTATCTCTTAGGAAGGCTTTAGTTGTTCACTCCTGGATGGCAGGGGTTGGACTACATGGCCCTTGGGGTCCCTTCCAACTCTGTGATTCTATGAATCTACTGCATGTAATAAACCAAAAAGGTGAAGAGTCAAGTAAACAAATGGTTAGCTAAACATGACCAGATAAATTGTTTGTTTGGTCAGGCTCAAAGCATTATGGGAAGAACTTCTCAAAACACTGGGAAGAACTTGACTATCAGAACTGTTAGACAATGGAATAGATGGTTTTGGAGGGTAATGTACTCTCTCTTTTTAGAGGTCTTTAAAAAGAAGCTGGATAGCCATCTTGGGAGTGCTTTAGTTTGTATTCTGGTGTGGTTGGACTAGATGGCCATTTCAGTCTCTTCCAACTCTGTGATTCTGTGATCAGTGATGCTTTGCCTAAAGGTTGCATGGAGTGTTGTCTTTGTAGGAACACAGGATTGGAACACACACTGCTTTCAAAAGTTATCATACCGCAGCCACACAGAGACGTAACATGGAGCTGAGTGAAGAGCTTAGTTTTGCCTAGGGAACTTTCAAGCACATTTTGCAGCACAGCTAAGGCTAAAACGCACACATGTACACACACCAACAACTGGAAAATTAAACAGTAATTCTAAGCTTCTTATGCTGAAGAGTCTGACTCCAGACTGTGTGTACATTAGGAGTGCTGACAGACGGCTAATTTCTCAAGGAGAGAATGTTTTAAAAATTAAGCATAGCCATCAATAAATCAGCCTGGGCTTAACTTTGAAAAAAAAAATAAGAGGTTTCCTGCTTTCCGGCATTTAATAAAATATGGATAGAAGAATAAAGGCTATATAAAACTATCATCTCAAGTAGTCAACTTTTTTTAAAATACTGTTGATTATTTCTTTTCACCGTAGATTGTGATTAATGAAACATAACCCACTGTGTACTTTGGGGGATTTGAATAACATTTCATGCTGTACTGATATGTATAAGGAATATAATTCTTATATATAATTTAGGTCTTTATATATCTTCAGAATGCTTTACTGGCTAATGAGCCCTCATGCATCTCTTTGAGAGCATTACTACCGAGGGTGATGGAAAAGCTGAGACAGAGAACACCAAGGAGAGACTGAATGAGGATTAGAATGAGAATGGAACAGAAGTAGAAGTTTGTAAATGGGAATGAAAGCGTTTCCAGCTTCTGGCTCCTACTGAACCTGCAAAGCTTTCTCTTTCTTGTAAAAGTATCATATTTTAATCTGCCTGAAACCTTGAAAGCCCTGTATTTTCAGTCACAAAATAACATACTGCTGACTCAATCTTGCCCTTCTGTTGCATGTCCCAAAGGAACTACAGCTGGGCACATGTTCATTAAAAATCCGCAGGAGTTTCAACCTTGACTTCAATGGGATGCGGATTGCATCTTACCTGTGTAGTTCAATCCTGTCTCAGGAGGAGCACCTTGACCCTGATTTCAGCAGAACTCTTTTATCAAAGGCTGTTACTCATGTGCTTAAAGTCACCACCTGCTTTGAGAATGCTCAGCATTGCGCCAGATGAATGGAACACTTCATTTTTGTTCTAAGGCATGCTTCTCACAAATGGCTGATGAAGTGGATTGTGCCCTTCAGAGTACAGAATGAACTCTGTGTGATTCTATACTCCTTAGTATGAAAAATAAATCCCTGCATCTAGAACAGCCACTGTCAGAAAGAAAGCTTCTAGTCTAGGCTTCTCCTTGAGACACTTTTTTTTTATGTTTAGTAACATTTCATGCTACAGACCACACATTCCACCATCCCTTGTACCTACTGTCTGAAGTGGGCTAGTCTATCTGCTGTTTTGAGAACTAGACCTACATGAAATACGGATGAAGTGAATAACCTAAAATTATAACATGAGGAAAGATTGCAGTCTAAGAAATCCTCAGGTGGGGAAATGGTTGCAATAATTCTTTTCTGTAGTAGTATTCTTGGAAGGAGACCTGAGGAGAATCCTGCATGATGTTGGCTAAAGCACAAGTCATCAGAAGATTATGATGCCCAGGGAAGAAGGAAGCCAAGCCAGTGTGGGGATATGAAGCCCACTGGAGTTCTACACAGAGGCAAAGAAAATAGCTCATCACAAAACAGAACTGGAACGGTGATTATACATGGTTGGTACATCAGCAGATCCATTACAATTTTGGATAGAAGTTGTATGCTATGCATTAAACATAATATTTGATGTGCACAGGTGCAGCTAGCTCCCAAACAGAATCAATGCAGCATGCCAGGATCTTAAAACCCAACCATAATTCTTTTTCAGAAGCTTCTCAAAGCAAGAATCTCAGGTCAACTGTATGAATGTTTCTGTTAGTATCTTCCCTGCAGGTTAGTGAGGTTACAGATATCTTCCACCATTGCCTTTTAGCTCCCAGATCAGTCAGGACTGATCACTATAATGGAAGTGTTATGAACCCAGTGTCAGTTCAAAGTTCAACAGACTTGACTTGGTCTGCTCTTCTGTGGACCTGCAGCTCCCAGAACCGGCCTTCAGAAATTGTCATGCTGATAGAAAGCTGTGGGAGCATTAGGGGAAAAAATCCTGCCCACATTTGGAATGTACATGTTACAAATGTGTACAAAACACTGGTTAAACACTGGGAAATGCACTCAAGAAATGCATACATTTAAAAAATGCAGAAAAAAGAGTACATTTGACAAGAATAATTTTTAAAAAGTAAGGTAAAAAAATCCTTTCCATGAAAACAAAAGCCTGAGGTATGGCTAGGAGATGAAAGTGGGAAAGGGAAGATTTCACTGAGTGTGAACTTTATAGATCGACATGACCTTATTCATCATCAAGTGGTAGGCTATACAAGAATACAGAAAAGGTGGGGGGCTTTATTTCAGCCCAGTGGAAAAGAAACTTAAAACTCCATAACACCATGTTGACAAGCTCTCTGCCTTGCATAATATTTTTAAATATTCACTGAAATCTATGTCTATCATACACTATTATCTAGCTTTCATTTCAGAAGTGAGGTTTATATTCAGTGTGATTGAAACCGGTGCTGCCCTTCACTCTATTCCTTTTTATTTATTTTTTTATTTTTTTTTTTTTGGTAAAGATAACAGAAAAATAAAAGAAGGAAAGGAAGCAATTATTTTTTTTCAGATACCATCACAATTTCTTTTTATCTCATTTATAAGACTTAACTCAAGGTCGAAACATTGTTCAACTAACACAAACAACATCAACAGAACATGCCATTACCTTATCTTCCATCTGCTCACCACAATTAAAATGTGTATAATTGTCATGTTAATCTGGTCATCCACCAATCCAGCAGGTTGATTTAATAGTGCAACTACTGATGCTATCTGGCTATTGTAGTTACTTCAGTCAACCGTGGTCATCATAATGAAAGAGAATGATTCTTTCACAGTCCTAACCATTACATGTAACAACATTCTTGTCCTGCACAGGTGCCTTCCAGACATGTTAGACTATATAACTCCCACCTTCCTCAAACAAAGCCAGGCTAGGGCAAGTAGTGTGAGTTGTAGTACAATGCATCAGGAGGATCCTGTGTTGGGGAAGATCTAAATCATACACACACACATTAAGAAGACATAGAGTGTCAGCAATCCTAACTACAAAAGAAGGAGTACCATCAGTTTACATTGTACAGCCCTTGGTGAGGATCTGCATGGATTCTGTACTTCTTCCATGCTTGCAGAACTGTGGACAAAAGAAAAATTGTGGAAACCTAGAAAAATGGCACTTACTCTTGGCAAGGGCAGAATCCTAAAAGAAATGGATTCCTCAGGTTTGAGTTTTCTATATCTAAAGTGTCTGTATATGGAAATGCATCACCCTTCCCAGATTTTGAAGTAACATTGATTTCATTTACAAACACACTCAGCTTTCATCAGCTTCATATAGCCATTTGTTGTTCAGTTTTCAGAGAAGAAAAAGAACTACTTTTCCTAAGTGCATTGCTGTTTCTCCATTTGGGCACAGAAACAGGATTTTGGGTGGCCAGTGTGCCCCCTCCCCATTAAACAATACATTCACAAAATCTAAATACCGTGAAATCCCTCTTCCCTGAATTCATGTGGAATAAATAATGGATACTATGTATCATTTGTACAGGACTTGTATGTGTTCAAAGTGTTAACTCGTATTACCTATTTGTAATCCTTACAACAGCGAGGTTATTAGTATCCCACATGTTGTAGATGAGGGCACTGAGGCTGAGAGAGTGCTTTACCCAGGTTCAGAGCCTGGGAAAGTTACTTTGTGGATTGCAAATCTTCCAGAATCCTCCAGCCAGCATGGGCAATGGCCATACTGCCCAGAGGATGCTGGGTGTTGTAGTCCAAAAATTAATGTTTCTGAATTCTGGATTTGCCAAAGATCATCTATTGTATTCAAGCAAAGGTTCTGACATCACTGATCCATTGTCTGGTCTGCCTTAGCTGCTGCATTACACAGAATTACACAGGATTTGGTCTGAATGAGTAATCTTTGTGGTTGCTAGACCTTTACTGCACACATGGAGCTTCTGCTACATGGAAAGTTGAGGAAGATTTGCATTCTTTTCCCTTCAACTGAAGTGTATGGAGAAGTATGCTCATATTGAATCTGTGAGTATATCCTGGGTACAACATAGAACAGTAGACAATGGCCAAAATAAGTCCAAAACACAGGACAAAGGTGAATTTTTCAGGCAATATCCATTCTGTCTGATGCCATACATTCACAATCAGGATGTTCAGTCTGAACATTTGAGATTGCCTGTCTATTGCTACCAGAAGAGAGTTATTTTCAGCATGACCCAATGCTGGTCTTTATGGGTCAGCATTCAGGCCTGTTCATTACAAGTTGAATGGAATTTGATATTAAATTGGAGCTGAACTTTTCAAGAATGTTGACATTTTGAATTTGAAAATTTTATGTTCAGTCAAGCTGTACAGCTCAGTTGAAATATTGCTAATAGTAATCATTCAGTTGTAGTTAGGGACTCATGATGAGTTTCTGAAAGCTGAAAACCTGTACAAATGCATACTCTGGATGGATTCTTTGTACCTAGCAACCATGAGGTTCATCTTTTAAAATATCATTTCAACTGTAGTCTAAAGGTCAGAAAGGTTTTTTTTAAAAAAATGTACAAAAGCATTTTGCTATATTCACAAGTAGAAAGGATCCATGATAAGCTGATAAGCTGCTGCTATCTGGCAGCAAGTACTTCCCAGTTACTATATATATATGTGCTTGACCAAAGCCAGTCATCATTTCCAAAATCCCAGAATGGAATAGAGGTTAACATCATCCTAAGCTGAAAATCCATCAGATGAAGGAACTATGAAGGTAGTGCAAATCCAGCGTGACAATGTCAAAATGCCACCAACTGTAAGTGGAACAAGGAATGGATGGGACATGAGTGGAGGAAAGTTACATCTGTTTCCCCACTTAATTCATGTCAATGAACAAATCAACAGTGCAATTTTACACAGGCAGAAAATGGGTAAGAATTTCATATCAATTTATTTTGTACCAGAATTTGCCCAAATTTGCAAAATTCAAATGTGTGAGAAAACAAAAGCCTCAGATGGGTCCATCTTTAACACTCAGACTATGAAGGGTGGAGCAAGAACAACCAATAAGATATACAATCTACCTCCTGTCCACATTGTTATGGCAAAGGATAGGATATATGCAACCTAACACCCAATCCCAGCATGTCACAACCTGCATATAAAGTAATCGAAGGAAGACGATAGCTCAGATATCTCAAGGAACAGCATATGGCTACACCTCCCATGAGATGCACATATTTAGAGCTCATAAAAGGTGCTTTTGTTTGTAGGAAGCTATAGAGTCAGGGACACACCCACCCACACAAACAGCCTATTTCCAGGGCAAACAGGAAACTCCAAGCACAGTGCTAACATGTCTCTGCGTCTGGAACCCTAATAAGTACTTGATTTTGGTTCTCTAGCTACAACACGCAATAATTAATTGTTGTCACTACATCCCATCTCTTGCTTCCATTTACAAAATGTGAATACCATGTGATATATGAAATAAAGGGCCAGTCCAACATATTTTGCTGCAAAAGGCATGGCTGCCCAAACTGCTGCACCCTCTGACAAGGTCTCTAATATTCAAAAATCAGCCATCTACAATATTGTGCCCTATGGAGCAGAAAATCCCAAAACTATATTTGCTGCCTACTTGCAACATTGTTCATGTGGCTGGCAGAGACAACTTTTACCCAACCTGTGTTCTTGCCTTTATGGGTAATGGTGGTATCTCCTGCCCTACTGTTGCCACCTCTTCTCTTTCCTGCTCCAGGCAGCTGCCCCTTGGGACTGCTTCTTCCTAGCTCAAGTATTGGTGCTGGATACACAGGCCAATGTAGGCCAGTGGCGTGGAGTGACGGAATTGAAATGTTATCGCATGATCAATTATTTACCTAGAGTAAATCACCCTTCTCCAGAAGTTTGGCCTGCAAATATGATCAACTTAAGCAGCATGTCCTATAGTCATGACAGGAGTTACAGGCCAAAAATTTCAGGAGGATCCCATTCTGAAGAAGATTGTTCTAATTGTCTTGGAGTCACAAAGACAGACTTCAATTCATCTGATTCCTGTGGTAGTCCAAGTATTTTTAGCAAATACAGATGTTAACCTTGGAATAACTTAAGGCTGTCACAGGGAAAAGGAATCTTTTAAAAAAAGAAATACTTACATGGTGAATACAGAAAAGATAAATCTGATTTTTGTAGTTATATTCCCCAGAAGAGAGAGGGAGAGAGTGAGGGACACCCTAAAAATATCATCCAACAAAAAGAAGATAGATTAGAATGGATACATGATGAAAGGATCATTTCAAGGAACCCCAACAAGCTGTTTTTACATCTTCCTGCCACCTAGTGACACACAGACGTTTTTTACAAGTTTGATAGAACTTTTTTTGGAAGGAGGGGTCTGTTTTCAGCATTGCTAGATGCTGTGCTCTCCTTATTGCTGTGTGTGAGTGATAAATCCTCCTTGATCTGCTTGATCTCCATCTCATTGTTTGAATTTTGAATCCAACTGGCTGCGATGTTAACAAGTCCAAATGATGAGAACAGCCAAATGTTTTGTTTTTCAACTGTCAGTTACTTAGAAGTAATTAACTGGGTGAGCTGCTGTAGGTTTCTAGAATACCCACCAGATTTCTATCATTTGCCTTGCCTTTCTGCTCTTGCATTTCTTTAGAGGAGGATGGAATTATTAGCCAAGATCAAGAAAGAAGAAGACTTGAGGGCAGAGAGATATAAGGAGTTCTGACATTGTTGTCTACACATTGGCAAGTACACTTTTACAACCTCTCCTTCCCAATTCTTCTTTTGCTCAGCTGAGTCAATCTGCTCCTATCCATGGGCGGATTGTAGCTGGGAGCCAGATAATTTATCTTTCATGCTCTTCCCCTTGACTGTGTCCCTACACATTAAGGATGTTTCTCAGGCAGCACAAATATGTGTGAAATCTCTTGATTGCATTTGCCCCCTTGTGTACACACTGTCCTTGACCGACCATCGTTATGCCTTTTCAGCTGAGCTGCAAACATTCTCAGAGTGAAACTTCACAGTCTCTTATAAATGTTCTCTGCAAAGGATGTGGTTAGCCCTTGGTGCCATTGTTTGCCAGGTATAGTACAGTGCACAGACGGCTTTTGACCTGTATGCTCAGAACATGAGCTACCATCTTTGTTATGAGCTCACACACTATTCATGTCTTGTGCCTTCTTCATACTTTTCAAGGGCCTTTGCATACAAGAGGGATAAATCAAGGAAGACACTTTTGAACAATGGTAGCAGCTGCCCCCTGTAGAACTAGCATCACTATTGTTGTAGCTACGAGACGCACAGTGTCCACCTACATGCACTAATTTCTTCTTCCTCAGTAGCAAGAATAGAACTCTGCAGGATGGTTCAATTAAAAGTGCAGATTCTCTACAGCCTTTCTGTCATAAGCAGCTCTGGTATTTCTCTAAGGAGAAGGGGAGGAAAGAAGCTGTTGTATTTTCCCTTTTTTTTTTCTTGGTCCTGCTGTTTAATGTTAAATACAAAGAGATCATTTACATATATCAAGTACAAAGAATTGCTGCTTCTGCAAAGGCAAGTCTTACAGTTAAAGGAAATCTGGAAGGGCAACCTAGAAATTTCAAAGCATGTTCATAACATAATATGCATAATTAGTTACTAACATAAGAGTCAGCTTTTGGTGTGTGTGTATTTAAAGAAGCATTGTATAACTGTATTATATTTTCAACCTTTAGAGAACTAACTGCTATAAAGACCCCTTATTTCCTCACATGGCCCCAAATCAGACTCACAAGGAGGCTGACCTAGTAATTTTCTCTCCCATTATTCCAACCACTTCTTAGATGATTAAAAAGAATACAGCAGAAAGAGAGCCATTCCCATTTCCTGGCCTGGCCACAGGGAAATAATAAATCATACACCACATAACCCCTGCACGTAAATAGGACTACTCTGTTACACTTGACATCTCCTGAATAAGCCCCCATTTACCACCTCAGGAGTTATTTACAAGTGCTTCCCCAAAACATGAGTGCCTCAGGGGTCCATCCATGATGCCAGTACCTCTGTAAAACAGTCAGGAATATTAGCTCAAAGGGGAGGCCTCCAAGAGGGGAATAACCTATCAGGCTCTTTTACACCTGCGCCTACGGGTATTAACGCAGGGGCACCAGCCAGAGATTCAAAGAATAATCGTTTTACTGGGTGGATTAACAATCACATGCACAAGATCCAAGCAAGTCTCACAATCACATAGGCTAGCTGAAGGAAAAGGGGGAAAAGTTTGGATAGTGAGAGTTTAGGGTGATGTGGGTGATATTTGTCTATCCAGATACGAAGAGATAAAGTGATATGGCACAGACCAAGGGTCCAAGGGTAGTACCAAATGGGAATTGGAGAGGCAGAGTGACAGCCAGTATGCCAAAGTACTATGAGCTATCTGGCTCAGAGTGAAAGTTTAAATACTTTTTTTCCACCCTGAGGGGAAAAATGTTAATAGATCTCTGGTAGACAATGGGGTCTGTAGAGTGGACAGTGGGGTCCAGAATGAGCTATTTGCCTTAGCATTAGGTGACAAATGACTGATGGGAATCATCATAGCTCCTTAAGGATGGGACAGATGAGAGGACAAAAGGAGAGTTTCTGTGGATAATGGGAGAGGGTTGAAGACAATCAGTCATTCCATGGAAACAGTTTTGGGTGCTGTTGTTTCTAAAGGTCAAGTTGTTGATGGATACCTTTAAGTCCATTATCTTTGAAGTTTCCCTAACTGTGACCTAGCCATGCCCTATGGTCTCAGTCAGACCTACTTTTAGAATGTATATCTGCAACCATTTCCTCTTTACCAGGAGGCTTCCCAGCCATTGCAGGATATAATTTATATTTAACGCTAATTAATAATTGCCAATTAAACCATATCATGGAGTGGGAGTATATGGCCTACTAACACAAGCAAACACAAGCATAAGATTGAATTGTTGATTTGAATACTTAACCAATTAAAAATGGCTGAAACTATCTTAGTATCAGGCAAACTTTTCCATAATTGTTTGGAACAGTGGGTTCACAACCTGGTATCTTCCAGGTGTTTCAGACCATAGCCCTTTCCACAACTTACTGTTTTCTGTCATCATTCTGTCACAAAGCTGGCAGTGCCACTCCCAGGACTGGAGTGCAACCTGCATGCTTCCCTCTACACCAGTCCTCCTTCCTTCCTTCCTTCCTTCCTTCCTTCCTTCCTTCCTTCCTTCCTTCTGCAGTGCAGCTGGCCACTTCCTATGCTGCACTGGGGGAGGAAATATGTAGGTAGCACTTCTGCCATTTCCACATGGCAGCTGCTGATGGGAGCATTGCATGATCAGGGGCCATTACCGGAATTTTTCCAGTAATGGAATATCCTGCGAGCATGACAGGTGGGGATGCATTGGCAACAGGACCATGACAGCATCTTGCAAAAGCACAACTCACAGACTGGAAGCAAAATGTCCCCACTGCAGGACAGGAGCATTGTATGGAAATGGCCTACAACTCCCAGAAGTCTCAGCCAGAATATCTAATTTTCAGGAATTGTGGAAACTAAAGTCCAAAGCAGCTGTAGGAAAAGAGGTTGAGAATCACTGATTTGGAATACTCTGGTGATGGGATAAGTGCTGGTATTTCTGGAACATTAATTCAAAAGTGTGAATGCCAGTAGTAATCCAATGGTGGAAGGAAATAATAGTTTTTATGACAGTACAAGATGATTTGCCGGTGATATAACCCCTATGCAGACATGGTCAATTTATGTAGGCTTTTCATGAAGAAACTCACATGTAAAGCTAATATGGCTTTATAATGCCTGTCACAGAAGCAATGTTACTATGGTAAACATAGGACTATATGAAATCATCAGAAGGAAACATTTCTGTGTGAAATCTTTTAGAAAGGAAAAATGATTTAAAAAAAACCCCTTAATCATGTTATTTGTATTTCTTCACAAGTCTGATCAGCCATTTTTATAGATAATTCTTGGGGCAAGGATTTGTGTCTTTGTCTGTGTGCCTATGTGCATTCAAGGCACTTAAGCTGAACTCATAAATTTCATAGGGTTTCATTAGGCAAAAAGTACTCAGAGGTGGTTTTGCCTGTTCCTTCATCTGAAATATAGCCTATAGCACCACACTGGTGGTCTTCCATCCAAGTACTAATCATAGATAACAATGCTTATTTTCGAAGATCAAACAGGATCGAATACCTTTTGGGTATTTAGGCTGGAAAAACCACCAGAACATTACTAGAACCTTAAATTGTGCTGCACTTTGTAAAAATGGTGTCTCCCTATCACAACTAGCTACATAACCATCTTGGTGAGAACAAAGACTTTTTTACATTGCACAGTTATAGCACTCCTATTCCATCTTAACTGTCATGGATAAATCCTATGGAATTTCAGAGTTTGTAATTTAGGTGACACTAGAAGAGGTGACTCCATACTACTAGCAGAAAAAAGTAAAGACTTGGAACAATTACTGGAGAAAGTCAAGGACGAAAGTACAAGGCAGATTTACAGTTGAACAATGACCACAAATGATCTTCATAACTTTAAAGTAGACAAAATAGAGCTAGTGAAAGATTTCCTATCCCTTAGATCAGTCTTTAATCAAAATGAACACTGCAGTCAGGAAATCTGAAGGAGACTAGGATTTGGGAGGACAGCTATCGTAGAATTAGACAAGATCCTGAAGTGTGAAGATATATCACTGAATACTACAGTTAGGGTTGTCCATGCCATGGTATCCCTGATTTCTCTGTATGGTTGTGAAAACTGGACAGCGAAAAAACCTGAAAAGATGATAATCATTCCATTTCAAAGGTGGTACAGGAGGAAAGTTCTGCAGATACCATGGACTGCCAAAAAGACAAATATTGCAAATCAAGCCTGAAGTCTCCTTGGAAACCAAGATGCCTTAACTGAGGATCTTACACTTCGGACATATCACAAGATGATATGACACACTAGAAAAGACAGTAATGCCTGGCAAGGCAGAAGGCAATCAGGAAAAGAGACAGCACTACAGATGGATACACTCAATCAAGGAAATCACAGCCCCAAGTTTGGAAGACCTGAGCAGGACTATTGATGACAGGATGACTTGGTGGTCTCTCATCGTGGGGTCACCATGAGTTGAAGGTGACTTAATGGCAGTTAACAAGAGCTCTCTGGCTGAGAATTATGAGTACTGTCCCTAAACTGAAAATCCCAAGATTCGGTAGGACTGAGCCATGGTGGTTAAGAGTGGGGTCTAAGTGCTGTAATTGTGTAGTGTGAAATTAATGATTTGTCCATGACATTGTCTTGAACCCAAATGCTAATATTCTTGTGCTCTTTTGAGCCCTGTCCCACAGTTCCTGTTGACTTTCCATATCAATGAAAATGTTCATGTTTCATGCCCTGCTTCCAGAACATGGACTCTGACTCAGAGTCTGAAACAGAGGACATGCCAGAACTGCTGTGCAGGAAGAGGTTACAGTGCCACAAACAGATCAGAGGGTGGTGCCAGCTCCAGGAGAGAATCCTGCCCCTTCAGATACAGAAGATAACTTATCAGTACCTACCTTTGCTGAGTGCAGACAACAAAGAGAGAGCCTACATTGATCTCAGAGAATATATAACTGTCAACAATTAATCAGGCAACAGCTACGTTAGGCTTCTGACCTATATAGCTGCCACCTTTCCCCTCCAGGGATTGTCAGAGCTTATCTGACTCACAGACACCCCGTTTGTTGGATACCTTGCTGAATTCTGTGCATGATTCTGGATTACCCTGACTCTGGATTACCCAAACTCTGGATTACCCCAACTAACTTTGTACTTGCTGCCTTTGAACCCCATTGGACTTTATTTTGACCTTGTATTTACTGGATAAAAGTAATGAGCTGGGAGTTATTCAGTTTGTTTTGTTTGAATTATCAGCTGTGCTGGCAGAACTGAGATAGGGCATCATGAAAAGAACTCTCTGTATACACATATTTAGGTTCTGTACCATATTAATCCCCACTGGTGTAATATTCATGGTTTTGGATTACGGCATGGGAAACCCAGGGTAAAATCACAACTCAGATTTGAACTTTTCTGGATGTTCCTAAACCCTCCAGGGCATCAGCAACCTTGAGCTCTCTGGAAGAAAGGTGGGATATCATTATGGTGGTGGTAGTTATGCATGATAGATACAGATTCTGCAGGGATTCAGAGCATTGAAAAAAAAATCCCTCTGAAACCTATTCATGATAGTCAACAAGTGAGATAACTATGTATACTCAGGGCAATGCTGCTATTATATAACACCGGGGTGAAGGAAGGAGAGGTAATTTGTATCCAGGGTTATTGGGACTTCAGCATGTTTACATTTCCAAACTCAGTCATTTTTAGCAGATTGAAAGGAGAGAGAAACAAGATGCTTTTACCAAGGTGTAAATAAGAAATGCCATGAGATTAGATTCCTTAAAAATGCAGGTTGGTTAAGTGAAAATACAGAGTGGGGACAGAAAATGAATGGGAATGTGCATATTTACTGATTCAAATTCCAGTGTACTCAAAAATTCTGAGGTCATACAACATTGCTGTCGTTATTGTTGTGTGTGCCTTCAAGTTGTTTCCAACCTGTGATAAACCTATCACAGGGTTTTCTGGGGTTGAGTGTGTGTGACACACCTGAGGTCCCCCAGTGAGTTTCCATGGCCATGGAGGGAATCAAACCCTGGTCTCTGGGGCCATCATCCGATGTCATCGTATGAGACATCGGCTGTCTCATACAACATACATGGGGCTAATTAGTTACCTGAAATTATTGGAAGGTACATTTAAGAAATCCATATCCTGATAAAATACATCCTGTGGGATATAAATGTTACTTTACTTTACTTTACTTTACTTTACTTTACTTTACTTTACTTTCAAATTGATTTGTCATTGCTAGAAGAAATTTTGAACTCTCAGACCCCTCAGAAACTGTAGGATCAGAGTTTACTAGGAGTACAGGACCAAGCCTTTGACTAGGTGTAGGTTGGCCAAGCTGAAGGTCAGAAACAGTAAACCAGCACATTGAGGGAAGGGAACAAGTCAAGTGTGGGAAGCAGGCAAGAGTCAGAGCTAGGAAAAATATCATAGCCTAGCTTGAATTTGGGCCCTTCCCTACTGGGCCTTGTTGGGCAATCCCAATGAAGTGAATAGAGTCAATCCAAAACCTGGGAGCCATTTAACATTGAAATACTCCAACTTATACTCTAGATGGCTTGTCATTCCAGACAGCTATGTATAGACCTGGGCTCCCAGGTCAACTTCTGGGCAAAGGGTAGAAAGTTACTTTCAAGAAAAATTAACAATGATGACATACTTAACCCATCAAGTGGCAGGTCAGTGTGTTGGGTTTTAGAATACTATTTCTGGCATTTCCTGTCAGATAGCGAGAAGAGGTACCACTACAGTTCTAGTTTTCAGGGCATTGAAATAAATGAGACATCATGACAAAAGAAGTACAATTTATTGGGGTGGATTAATTTATTTCACTTCCTATAACTTTCACACTTTATCAGGCACACATCTATTCCATCCTGTTTCTACCTCACATTGTGAATGTTTTATGTCTCCATGGAAATTTGTATTTTCACGCAAAATTTTGAGCACATTTTCAGGTGTGTACATATTTTTGTGCACTCTCCTACCAATATACAATTGTTTTGCAAGTGCTGTCATCTCATGTATATCTTTCAACCTCTAATGTATGCTTGTTCCTCTACTATGGGCATTTTTTTTCCTACTGCACTCATTTCTGGGTGCAGTTTTGATCAAATCTCAGCATTGCAAAATTCAGACAAGTGCAAAAACCAAGATCAGAAAATGCAGATTAGATCAGTTTTCATCATGGATGAAATCCATGGATTCGTGCCCCTTCCCCACTCAAAATAGCAGCATACACTTCATTTTCTATCATTTGTGAGGACTTCTAGTGTAAGTTTTGCTGTATCCAAGAAACAGTTCACTTTTGACAAGGAATCATTCTGCCCCTCAATGATCAGAAATATGTTCAAGAGAAAATTGCATAGCAGCAGACACATTTGTATGCAGTATGATTTTAGAATTTTTCAGTTAAGATTTATCAAAAGTATCAGACTGGGTATTATTGATTTAATCCTCACACAGTCTTGGAGAGAGAGCTGTGAGCCAATTTGTATTTTATAGCTATAATCAGCACAGTCCTATACTGATATATGCTAAAACATCGAGAGAATAAAGAAATACGCTGGCAGCTTCTCAGAATCTAAAGTAGTAGATTCTAAGGATGAACATTTCAACCTCATATTCAAAATGTGGCCAGCATTAATTTTTGCTACAGGAGCAATCTTGCAAACTTTTCAGTGTTTTGTGGTTTCTCCAAGTGGTAATCAACAAATATTTCAGTTCATTCTCATAAATAAGACAGTTAATATTCCTGGCATTATTGTTCTCTCAAACTGTAGCTAGCCTTTAATCTCACTTTTATTCCAGTCAGGCTCACAGCCAGAAATTTGGAGCTGGGATCCTGAGAATAATGAGGATGTCCAGGATAGTTAAATGAAAAATAGGCGAGGTGCAAATAATTCACTATTACTTATTTAACTATTTATTTACTTATTGTGCTTAATTACAAGTAATATGCTCATGAATGCATTATTGAAGAGTTACCATTAAAAAAAAATCTGCACATAGGCAGAGGAAGTGAGTTCAATGTCCGGTCCATTTGTGTTTAAGGGCAGAGGCCAGACCTCCAAAGCTATGGGCCAGACAAATGCAATTGAGGACTGACTTTCAAGAAAATATGACCAGGACAGACCAAGAATATGACAACTTTTTGATTTGGGGAATCAGATACAGGGTACCATCACCTTTTATGTATGATGGTATGTCTAGCCTTCCAGTTTTTGCAGTTCAGTAAACTGAAAATGAATTTTAAGGATGGGTGGAAAGAATATTCAAAATATTTTGGTCAAAATGACTACCTCAGATGTAAAGAGATTCCTGATGAGGAGAATCCTATGTGTGCAAGAATCTCTGTGGTTCAGGACTTATTCTGTGAATAAAAATGCACATGAGTTTTTCTTTTCTTTTCTTTTTTAGCTCAGAGAATGGGATTTTCTGTGCAGAAAACAAGTTTGCTTATGCCGGAAACAGCTTTTACTGGGAAGAATATAACATTTCTTTGTCAAAATGAAATCTGTCTTCTATACAGGAATCCCTTTTTTCTCCTCTGCAAAATGTTATTTTCTGCACAGAGATACCATGTGCATTTTTTTTCACTCAGATTAACCCTCAAACTGTGAAAATATTCTGTGAGAAATGCACAGTTTTCAATATATTATCACACTGAAGAGAAAAATTGTAAAATTATTTGTTCTTGCATGTGAGAGTGAAATTTATGGAGATTTATCTCCCTGTCTTTTAGGAAGGTCCACTGGCAAGATAATATTTAGCTCTTTGAGGTCCCTGGGTATTCAAGTGGAAAGCTCTACTATAGCAATTGTTCTCCAGGAGGTAAGCTTCATGTAGAAGGAATGGCAAATTGGACATGTCAAGATAATGTGGAAACAGGGTGTGAATATGCCACTTTCAAAATTGCCCTCCCCTCTCCTGCTTACAGAACTATAGAACTCTATGCCAGGAATGAACTGTTTATTCTATCCTACTGACTAAAAGGGGAGCAATAATAATGAGAGATCTACTCCTTCCCACCAGTGAAGAGGACGGGCAACTGACCAGAAGTGCTATAGATGTGGCAGTGGCTCTCCCAAGAGATCTCCTTCCCCTTCATGAATTATTTGATAGAACTGTCCTTCCCTGCCATGAGCAGAGGAGAGTGGACTAGGCAAGCAAGCAAGCAAGAAAGAAAGCAGGCAAAGGTAGATCCCAAACCAATTGATAAAGATTATTTTTAAAATGAGATTCTGATGGAAAATGAGAAAGAACATCCTGATGGTATGAGCCGTGGACCAGATTGCCTCAGAAGATGGTATCTTCTCTTCACTGAAGATCCCCAAACAGAGGCTGAGTGGCCATCTGTCATAGATTCTTTAGCAGTGAATTTATTGCACTTGCAGAGAGTGAGCTAAATGACGTCGAGGATCTCTTCTAAATTGACAATTCTATGATTATAAGTCAAAATATATGTTTAATGGTGGGGAAACTTGACACTTTTCTCCCATAACGACCTTCTGAAGTCTCACAATTCTTTCATTCTGAAAATGTGAGAAACTTGTAGATTTTGGCAAAATCTTCAAAAACAAAATGAAATTATTTTTTCTACCATTTGCCTGATCCACATGCAATTGGTTCAGCAGCTCTCAGCTTGGAGTGGTTGATGTATACATCTATCACTCATTTAAGTGTTAAAAATGAGGAGGCTGTGTAATCTTACTGTAAAACTCAATAAATGCTACCCCAAGTCCACTTTATGAGCCATACAGCCAGATTAGGTGAAAGAGGTCAGTTCAGCTTCCAATCAGGGTGCAAGGAGGATGATAGTAAGTGAGACTGCAACAATCAGAAGTAGGACCTCTGTTGCAATTCCTTGTCTCAGTCTTTCTCACCGGTAGGAAGGGGTTGTAAATGTCAACTTCCTTGCACTCCAGTCAGAAGCTGAATAGATTTCCCTCATCGAATCCAACTGTTGGTTCTTGAGGTGGGCTAAGAGGGGGTCATGCCGGGAGATGTTGTGTTATTATACAGATATAATGAAGTAGCCAATATAGAATATCATTGTATTTCTTTATCTTCTAGATTATATATTTTAAATGGTTTCTCCACGTATATATAAAGCATATTGTCAGTGAGCACCATGGACTATGAACACTTGTTCGAAAAGTTTTACTTTACCATCTTATGTGGAGCCTAGCCCAATCCCTGCAAAAAAAAAAAAAAAACAAGGCCTTGAGGTCAAACTTCTGAAGTGGATTTAAAAAAAAAAATCGAATACTAGGAAGCGACCACTGGGTTTATCAAAAAGGCCACAAGTACTTTAATGCTCAGCTGAGCTCAGTGCCTGCATCTGAAAGCTCTTGCATCCAATAAAACTCCACAACTCTGGGTTTTCTTTTTTTTTATCATTGCTGTTATAGATGGAGGGAGAGCTGAGCTGACCCTGCCAGAAGATGGACCTTTGGTTCCAGGGAGTCTAATTGTTTCAGGCATGATGCCTGATGCCGAGACCACAAAGCTTGCCTTTGAGGTAAAGGGAAGTTGTAAAATATGAAAGTCTCTGGTGCTTCCTTTGCAGAAGGAGCTGAGCAATTATTTTGCCTCCCCTTGGTCATTTTGTCTTACTAGCAGCTCCTCTTGTGTGACCATACAGCTTTCGATCCCTTGCCAGTAAAGCTTTGAGCTATGAGCTATGCCTAATCCAAAAATCTCAGCCATGAAAATTTACAGGGTCCACAACTGTAGCACTTTCTTCACAGAGATGTCACATTCCCCATCCCCATCACCCCTCCGCCCTTTGTAGATGCAAGAAAAATTGAAGCCTTTCTACCAATCACCAAGACAGTTCTGGGCAGGAATGATCAGTGACAGCTTAAATATCTCATGTCCCCAGGTGTCTATTTAGTAGCAGACACTATACTTTAAGAGGGACATGCTGGATAGATGAATAAAGGCCCTTGTTTTGCTTTCACAAAGGCATTACAAAATGCTACGCTTTTCAGAAAGCATGGCCTGTCAGTTTTGAACAGCTTCACATATTCTGACTTTTAAAGAGAGAGATGACAGACTGAACATCCAGATATATGGCAATTCTGCCTGCTCTTTTCTCTGTGTAAGTTGCTCTGTTTGTTAATTAAAGTGGAAGCAGGTTTTTTTTTAACTGTTTGGCACAACATGCTCATCTGACATGTTGTTGTGTTTGTGCTTTGCTAATTTGATTGGTTATTTGTTCCAGCATTACAATGCAGACAGTAATTTTTGCACTATTGTTATTTATTCATGTGGTGCCTCAAGCATACTATGACAAGGACAATACCCTAATCCTAGCAGCCACTGCACTGCAAAAGAAACTTGTGGGGGGGAAATGAGTCATAGCACCAGTTCAGGTGGACAAATAAACCCCTTAGTCCAACAATGGGGTTGCCCCAGGCAAGTCTGAGACATTCTGCTGCCTGTGGCAAAGGACAAGATGGTGTCCTTCTCCATTCCATATACAAATTTCAGCTAAATCACACTTCAATACCAGCAACAGGAGTGGGTCCTCTATTATGAATACGTGTGCAAGCCAGGATATGTGTGGCACACATGGGTTTATCCTCCAAGAAAAAGGAATGGTAAGTGTAACTCGGGAGGAATGTCAGGGGTCAGGCTACTACTGCCCGCCCCCCCCCCCCGTATCAGCTGCCTAATGACATTGCCTCACTCTGCCTAACAGTAGGACTGGTCCTGGGGTTCCTCTGCTACCAGTATAGTACAGAAATGAGTAATGGTACTGCTGGCCCACTTTACAAAGGCAGTGGGGCTGAGGAGGTTCATCGCGGATCAACAATTATGTGACATCTATTTTGTTCAGAGATACAGCAATATAGCTGAGCATTGCAGCTCTCTGCCATTGCTCTTTTGTATAAAGAAGCTTTTGCTGTAAGTGAAAAAGATGAAGACGTCCCCAGGATATAAGGCAAAATACCTCATGTGCAGAAGCATATGAAACCAGTGTAACATATAGCTTGCTGTCCTCACTATGTCTAATACACACAGTTCCCAATAAAATACAATAAGGATCTTCTATTGAGCACAAGCTATTGTTGTTGTATACCTTAAGTTGTTTGTGACTTATGGAGACCCTGAGGTAAATCTATTGTGGGTTTTTCTGGGGGCTGAGAGTATTTGATGTGCTGAAGGTCACCATTGATTTTCCATGACCAAGTGGGGAATTTAATCCTGGTCTCATGGTCATAGTCCAGTGCTCAAACTACTACCCCACACTGGCTCTCAGCACAGGTACAAGTACAGAGAGTCATTTTTGCAAAGCAAATGCCTTGGATGTAAGGCAGAAGAATGGAAACTTTCTAATATCTCACTTGTCCTGCTCAGTACATTCCAACCCCAGTCTCTTTCACAGCTTTAAGAAACCCAGGATCCCCTGATAGTGTTGTACTGTAGTTCCCATAATCCTCAGGCCTCGTAGTCAGTAGTCAGGATGACAGAATCTTTAGTCCAAGCAACTGGAAAGGCCAGGTTGGAAAAGGCTGTACTAGAATGCACCATATGTACAAGCTGGAAAAGTTATGTTTTTGGAGTGGAGCTCTCAAAATCCCCCAGAGAGCATAATCACTGTCCAAAAAAGTGTCCCCAAAATAATTTTTGCAACTGTTGGTTGTGTGTGATGTAGTGATGGAAATTTTTTTAAAAAATTTCCCCAAAATAGCCAAAAAAAATCTGTTTCTTGAGCGTTGTCAAACTCTGACCAGGAGAAGCATGGACTGATGAGAATCCTTGGGACTTAATCTTACACAACATTCGCACATGGATCTGTGTGTCTTTGTGTGTGCACATGCATAAAACATAATTCTCCATTTTAAAAAATCACATGCAAAATTCTGACAGAGTCCTGAACTATGAATAGTCTTTAAAAACTGAACAGTTTTCAAAGACTTTCTTACAGCAAGAAGAAAATTGCTAGCAGTACTAGTTGCTTCCTCAAAGAATGAAAATACCAAGAAATTGCATCTCTATTGGGATGAAAGTAAGCCTGTTCTTCTGTCTTTTCCAGACCTGGAATTCCATTCCCTAGGTCATGAAGGGTGGGATCTATCATGTGTGAGACCAGAATTCTCTTTTTAGGATGATCTGTGCCATAAATTTAACTTATAGGAAGAATTCAGCAACCATTTCTTACTCTATGTAAGTAAGAAAGTAAGTAATTATATTTAGGTAACTTCGCTTTCTCCTGATACCTATAGCTCAGCTTGAATTGGAGAAAATCCAGGATATTCAAAGCTTGATATTCAGGAAAACATACCTTGCAACAGAGATTGTCACCAGCAAGAGTTCTACTTGAATGAAGTAGTAGCATTTGCTTCTCACTGTGAAACAATAGTTATGAAATTCAGTTCCTCCTATAAATTACATAGAGATGGATGGACAAGCCCTCAGTAAAACAAGAAACAGAAAAAGGGGGAAAAAAAGGATTCTGCAAGCATTCCTTGAAAATGATCAGAACACCTTGAGGGAGGGTTGCAAGCAACTGCAAAAATTCTGTGCAAAACCCAGATGGTATGGATTCAACTCTTTCACTTGCCAGACATAAGCTTTACCTCTGTAAAGAAGGGGGGTGTAATTGATGGGAGGAGTGAACATTGCTGACTGCTAAGCAGGCAGACAGACCAGCTGGTCTGCCTATTTGCCTGCCTAATTCTGGGATCTATTGAAATCATGCTTCTGGAAAAGCTACCAATGGGTTATCCTCCCCCATTAAACAATTATGGTATGAAAGAGTTAGTTGCAGAGAGGAGGAGAGCTAAGAGGGAGGATAGCCAGGGAAAGGGAAACTAGGCAAGAAACTCCCATTTGAACCCGAATACAGATATACATAGATCAAGAAATGTTATTCACAATGGGGCATAACTTCTTGAATCATCCTTTGAAATGCTACCTTCCAAGGCTGTGTTACCACACCCTACAGGATAGCAAAATTGGTGAGAAATATGTTTTTTCCTACAAAACTGGACACTTTGGGCTTGAAAACATGAGGTAGCAGGACACTGGCTGCATGGCCATAAGTTCATAAGTTCAAGAGGGTTAGACAGAAACTCCTGACATTAACGGGTTTGGGATAATCCTTTCAATGACCTAGCCTCCAAATACAATAGAAGACAAAACTGCCCAGGTGAAGCAGTCAAGCACCCCTGCTGTGCGCACATCCTACAGAGACCTTCCCTATTCACTTTACCAGACCAAAAATTAAGAAACTGCCATGACTCTCACCAATGCTTTGTCACCTAAAATTGAAACAGTCATCCTGTTCCAAACCAATTGTTTTCTCTGCAAGAAAGCAATAAACACACACACCCTCCAGGGTAGAAAATAGATCTAAGTAGTATCTCCCAGCCTGATTTTCCCAAACCTGGCTTATGGGCAGCAGCCACTGTGAACAATGGGGAGTCTATTCTCCTGTCAATTGGAATACAAAAGACTGACATTCTTAATCTCCTCCATGAGTGATTTCAGGTGCAACAGTGCAAGCAAGATCTCTGTTCCAATTCTCCCTCACACTAGGGGTTGCTCATCAGAGGGTGGTAGAAACATCAGTCTGCTGTGTCCTGATCAACAGTAGAACAGACCCCCATTGCTCACAGCAGCGGATGCCCTGTAAGTCAGGACTGGGAGATTTTTATGATTCCTATATATTCATTACACTACTGAATAAATAGGAATTGTGAATATGAATTGGTTACAAATGGGTGGGTCTAGATTATGCAACTGTAACCTTCATCAGGTGTTCCAGCTAATGTATTTTTTCTTTCCCTTATTTCATTGGAGCCATTCTTCATTGAGACCACAGTATTCCCAGTGGAAAGAGTTAACAATCCCAACTAAAATTTCCCCCACTATGACTATGATGCTGGGGGGAGGGAAGCTCTCACTGGCATCTTGTAATTAATCAAACAAGTGAACAAAGCACACAGTCATTTTATAAGAATTAGATACTACATGGAATTTGATCCCAATTTTGAGCACAAAAATATCCAAATGGAAATAGCCAGTTGGAGATGCAGGATGAAATAGAAAGGTCAAGAGAGGTAGAATTGGCTTTTATCAGCATACTAATGACAGTGAAAACTGTCAAAGGTCTGTAGAGTTACATTTTCCAATATCCCCAGCTTTGCCCTGTGTCTCTGACCTTGTGAGGAAGGTTGTCTTCCTGTGGAGGAAGAAAGAGAGAAAGGAAGGGAAGAGGACTCAGAAGCAGGTCTGACAGGGCTTGTGAATCACCTGAACTGGAGGTGAAATAGAAGATCCTTATTAGAAGTCCAGTAACAAAGCTAACTCTCAGGTTGTTGCTAAACAAACTAACTCTGTAGGAAAAGTCCTGGTCATTGAATTAATCAAGGACACCCAATGATACTCTGTAACCATGAGTGGATAATTGGTTTCCCTTCTTATATTGCTGAACTGCAAATCCTGTCAACCTTAGTCATAACATTTGATGAGGGATGATGGGAGTTGCAGCCCAACATCTGGAGGATCCACAACTTATCCATCTCCAGCATAGTGGGGGGGGGGGGCAGGAATCAAAGATCAAAAGACATCAAAGGAGAGTAAAAAAGCAGTGTGAGAGAGAGAAAGACAGCACCCTTCTTGTGCAAGCAGGTGTTTCCAGTAAAAACATGAGTGAAACCGCAGGTGTGTATTTTTCCATTGCTCACTTAAAGCTTCCTAGGACCATTGGGTGACCTTGGGCACATCACACGCTCTTAACCTCAGAAAGCTCTGTTAATGGTTTGCCTCAGGGCTGCCATAAGTTGGAAATGACTTGAAGGCACACAACAACAATGACAACAAAGGTCCAGCAGATAAAGTAGCTTGGGGATGAGAGGAGAGCAAGTGATCATTAACTGGCCACCTCTGCCTACAGAAGTAGAAATTATGCACTATGGCATAAAGCATACTGTCTGTGGCATGAAATCTAGCAGGAGAGGTCTATTTACTATGATCAAAAAGACCTTTCTCCAACACATTTTCTAGAGAATTGAACTCCACGCTTTTCATTTGATATGTGTCCTTTTCAAAGGTTTGTCAAACAGGGCATTACATTGGTAAAGCTTCTGTTCTTCTGGCAATTCCGACTGTGATAGAGTCTGATGGATGTGTTCATTTGCATTTCAAACACCTTATCAGTAAACACACTGTAGATTTCAAATGTTCATTTCTTAAGAGTTGGAGGGATGGAGGGAGAGAAAACTTCAGCAATTGTTCTCTAAAATGCTGACTCATGTCCTGATGCCATACCTTTATGTCCCGCTTTCAGAGGTTTAGTTTTAAAATGACCCAAAATAACATGCAGAAACAAATGGATAACAGTGGGACGAATTGGTCTGACAGGAGATTAGCAAGGGGACAGAGTTGGATCTTGAATGGATATTATCCTCTTTGTATCCCTGGGAAATCTGACAGTTGATCAAAGCCCTGGATGCTTATACCTGCTTGTTGCCCCCATTTGTAAGTACATGGATTGTTTGTGTTAACAACTTGCTAGATCTGAGTTACATCTATAACTTAAAGAACTGAATTTCAGTGGGAGGGTGGGAAGCAGTCCATGCTGTTCAATTGTAGCAACCTGGCTGGCTGGCTGGCTGACAGCCTGGTTCCCATCTTAAACTTACTGAAGTGCTGCCAGTATTTAATAATAAGTTGCTAGTGCAATGTTCTTTGAAAAGATGACAATCAGGCCTACATTTTCTAAGCAGTTGTGTGTCACCAGTAAAAAGGAGCAAAATAATCCAAGTAAAAGTCACCGAAGCAGAGCAGATGAACACTTTAATGCGTGGATGATGATGCTTCAGTCCTAACTAGCTGTGTGGAGGTGGATTGTTTTTGGTCTGACCTTTTTTTGTTGTTGTTCAATATTGTTTTTATACTTGGTGACGTTGTTGCATGACAATTGAGCAAAGGGTGATGGCCAAACTACAAGTTAAGGAGAATGTGTATTCCTTCCAGTTAGCATGTTTTCCCTCTAGCAATGGGAGATATATGTCTCAACAATGAAAGTTGCAAATGCATACCCTCCAATTGGCACAATTTGGCAGGGACAGTCCTTTTTAATTTTCTGCCACCCCATTTTTCAGCTGCTTTAAAAATCTCCCAGTTTCTCTCTCCTCCTCCCATTTTCCACCTTTGTCCTCAGCTTACTCCAGCTGCTGCAAACTGAGCTGAAGATGAAAAACCAGTTTGCCCTCAATAAACTCAGCAAGGGGAGAGGAAAGGAGAGGACATAATCTTGTTCTTCCCAATAAGCTCAAGAAAAAGCAAACTGCTGCTGCATTTCTTAGATCATGTCTTTTTCCTCATTAATAACTTTAGCTATTTTGGCCACCCTCTGATGTTGCTTGGCCACACAGTTATCATCTATGAAAAGTTGGAGAGTATGCAAATGAAGCCCATGTTTCCACCTCAGTAACCAATGAGAACATGCTCTGTTGAATGCATGTAAAGAAACGCACATAGTTTGAAAATCAGACTTCTTTAACTACTTCAGGGAGGACATCTTCGAGATAGATACAAAGTGTATCCTATAGTATGATTAAGAGCAAAGGCTCATTAGCTCATGACTTTCAATCTAATTGATATGTGTTTTTGGCAAACTGTACCTCTTCCTACATTAGCAAATGTAGTCAGTGTAAACGCTAAAAATGTGAAACTCTGTGCCTCAGTTCCATTGCATTTCTCTCACTTCCTCCACCATTTCCCCCATTCTTATTTTGTCCTGAGGTTGCTATGTATTTTAGCCAAAAGTGCACATTTTCCTGTATTAAGCAAAGCCATTTTATGTGTATTTTTTTTAAACTGCCCACATTGTAGCTGTTTGCACTTCAACATATATGTGTGGTTTGTAGGCACTTTATTTTTCCACAA
Organism: Cyclura pinguis; assembly: GCA_030412105.1. Taxonomy (NCBI): domain Eukaryota; kingdom Metazoa; phylum Chordata; class Lepidosauria; order Squamata; family Iguanidae; genus Cyclura; species Cyclura pinguis. Next base: position 240,757,688 of record CM059599.1, on the reverse strand, counting down.
GCCTCACAAATGTGTGAATGCCTGAGCTGAGGTGTGTTTATTCTTAGGAGTTGTAAAAAGAGTTCTTTTGTCAAACTGGTAAAAGCTAACACAAAATTCTTCTCCATCCTTAGTGTACCCACCCAACCGCACACCTACACACCCCATTTATTTTCTGTATCTGTGCCAAAGGATAATAGCACACAGAAGTCAGAAGAGCAGAGTGAAAATGATAGTCCCTTGAGGTCATAGTCAATTTAATTAAAGGGTGAAATTAGATGGGGTTGGTACTGAGGGATGAAATTACAAGTAGTACCATGTTTATGTAGCATAGAATCAATGTAGAGAATTCACCATGTACAGAGTTGGGTTTTATATCACCAGCTGGATTTTTACAAAGGGCAGCATAATTTAATGTTCAGGTAAAATTATTTGTAGCCATGAAAACCCAGAAAACTAAAACTATTACAAGGGTGAGCAAACATAATTGTCTGAATTTAAAAGGATGAGGAAGCAATAGACATATAAACACAAATATCTATTCTTTCCCCACCCAACCCAAATTAAATGCTTCTATAATTTTTATTTTCTCATGATGGATTTCTTATTGCTCTTTTAGTAATGTGTCATCCTAAGCATAGCCTACAGTGATTGGAAAACCAAACAAATCTAATAGTGTAATAGGCTTTTTTTTTCAGCTATTAGTGTTGTTTTGGATGCTGAAGTGGTCTGATGATCTCTTGTAGGAGGGCTTTAAACTGAGTTATGTGTGGGAGAGAGACAGTATTCTTGAGGACACTAGTTCTTCAAGTGCTGGAGATAGTAGTCCAAATGTTGTAAGGAGAACTGGGTAAATAGTACAAGATACCACCAGTGGGAGGGAAAAAAAACTTAAATAAGCAGCTAGAGGGAATGAACCATGCTCTTAGATGCCTCTATACTAATGTACAGAGCATGGGAAATAAACAAGAGGAGCTGAACTCTTCACACAGCAAAGTAAATATGATATAATAGATGTCACTGAAACCTGGAGGGATGAGTCTCATGACTTAAATGTAGTAAATAGAAGGGTATAGCCTATTTCAGAGACATAGACCAAACAGAAGAGGAGGAGGTAGTGCATTATATGTCAAGGATGTTTCCACCTGTGAAGAGATCTGTCACTTAAATCTTGGAAGCCAGGTTGAAAGCATCTGGGTAAAAATTAAGGAGGAGAGAAACTGACTGAGGATATGGATGATGCCTTTCTGAAAGAAATGACCAAACATTCAGAAAAGAAAGATGTAGCAATGAGTGGTTTCAACTATCCTGATATTTGTTGGAAATCAAACTCTATCAAGAATGTAAGCTCCAAAAAAAGTCCTCACTTGCCTTGTAGACAATTTCGTTGTCCAATAAGTGGAACAGGAAAGAAGGGGATCAGCTACTTTAGATCTGATCCTAACCAACAGTGATGACCTTGTTGGGGGGGGGGAGTGGCAGGATCCTTAGGTGGGAGTGACCATGTTCTCCTGGAGTTATACAGCAGAAACAGGGAGCCAAGCAGAGCCTGACACCCATTCTAGACTTCAAGAAAGCTGATTTCAGTAAACTTAGGGAAATATTGGGTGTGATCCATGGTGAGGAATACTAAAAGAGAAGGGAATTCATGATGGATGGAAATTTCTTCAGAGTGAGATACCGAAGGCAGAATTTCAAGCAGTTCAAATAAGGATGAAAAATGGGAAGTGTCTAAAAAAAAACCTGGTACATATGTCTAAAAAACTTTCAAATGAGCTAAGATTAAAAAGGAATTGTCCATGAAATGGAAAAAGGGGGAAATTGCCAAAAAGGAATTCAAATGTAGGGAGAAAATCAGAAAAGTTAAAGCACAGAATGAACTCAGGCCTGTTAGAAATGTTAAAAACAATAAAAAGGGCTTTTTTGTTTGTTTGTTTGTTTATGTCCATGGCAAATGGAAGAACAAGAAAATATGTGGAGAAGATGGCAAAATGCTAACAGGGAACAGAGAAAATGAAGAATTACTCATATGTTCTTTGCTTTGGTCTTCTCTCCAAAAGAAAACAGTGCTCAGCCTGGGGAAAATGGAGCAAATAATGCAGTAGGAAAAATGCAGTACAGAATGGCAGAATAGGTAATACATGAATACCCGGCTGCTTGAAATGAATTCCGGTCTCCAGGGCCAGATGAACTGCTTTCAAAGATATTAAAAGAACTGGCAGAAGTAATCTCAGAACCATTGGCAATAATCTTTGAGAATTCCTGGAGAATGGGGAAAGTCCCAGCAGGCTGGAGGAGGGCAAATGTTTTCCCCTTCTTCAAAAAGGGAAAAAAAGAGAATCCAAATAGTTATCATCCAGTCAGCTGGATATCAATACCAGGACAGATTCTAGAGCAGATCATTACACAGACAGTCTCTGTTAGCACTTAGAAAGGAATTCTGTGATCACTAAAAATCAAGATAGGTTTCTCAAAAACTAGCCATGCCACACTAACCTTATCTCTCAGTTAAGACGTTTGAAAAGGCTCCCCACCATATTATTGCAAACAAGCTATACCAGGCTACCACTAGGTATATTTCTAATTGGTTGACCAAATGAACCCAAGGAGTATTCACCAATGGTTCCTCTTCACCCTGGAGAGAAGTGACTGGTGGGGTGCCACAGGGTTCTGTCCCAGGCGCAGTGCTATTCAACATATTTATAAATGACTTATATGATGGACTAGAGGGCATGTTTATCAAATTTGCAGATGACACTAAATGAGGAGGAGTTGCTAATACCCCAGAGGACAGGATCAGAATTCAAAATGACTTTAACAGATTAGAGAGCTAGACCAAAACTAACAAAATGAATTTGAGCAGGGAGAAATGTAAGGTACTACACTTAGGCAGAAAAAGTGAAATGCACAGATACAGTGCAAGCCAGTGGATGAAACTGGGCTTGACCACAATACATGTGAAAGGGATCTAGGAGTCTTAGACCACAAGCTAAACATGAGTCAACAGTGCAATACAGCAGTTTAAAAAATCCAGTGTGATTCTAGGCTGCATCAATATGGCTAAAGTATTTAGGTCAAAGGAAGTAACAATATAACTCTAATCTGCTTTAGTCAGACCTCACCTAGACTACGGGTGTCCAGTTTTGGGCACCACAATTCAAGAAGTATGTTGACACATTATAATGTATCCAAAGGAGGGTGACCAAAATGGTAAAAGGCTTGGAAACCATGCCCTGTGAGGAATGGCTTAAGGAGCTGAGTATATTTAGCTTGGAGAGGGGAAGGTTAAGGTAGCCATGTTTAAATATTTGAAAGGATCCCATATGGAACTGGGGCAAGCTTGTTTTCTGCTGCTCCAGAGACTAGAGCACAGAACAATGGCTTCAAGCTATAGGAAAAGAGATTCCACCTAAACATTACAAAGAACTTCCTGGTGGTAAGAGCAATTTGAGAGTGGAATATGCTACCTTGGAGTGTGGTGGTGTCTCCTTGAAGGTTTTTAAACAGAGGCTTGATGGCCATCTGCTGGGAGTGCTTTGATTATTTCTGTATGGCAGGGTTTTGGACTGGATGGACCTTGTGGTCTCTTCCAACTCTCTATGATTCAATGATTCTAGATCCTGACTGTTCTCTTCCTCACAGTGAATGCCAAACTCTGACTCTATTTACTGGAAACTAATGATACTAAAAATGTCCAATTAGCTTAAAAGGTTGCCATTTAGTGAACAAAATGAATGGTCTCATCCCACTTAAATGCTCTAATTTTGCTTTAATTATTGTGTGCCATTAGGTCTTTGACTTTTCTAAAACCTTTGCTTCCCTCTCTTTTTTTCCCCTACTATTGCAAGTCTGCTGTAGCTAATGTTCATGTCCCAAATGTTCATTTTATTTTGTTTTATTAATATACATTGCCCTGTTTTCTCACCCACTTCTGCATCCTTTTCCCTACTATTTATATGCCATCCATGATGAAAAATAACTTTTGAAGGAGTCGTAACATTGCTGCCACTGTCCTTGGAACTATTATTTGGAAAAAGCAGTCAGGAGTTCATTCAAGTTTCCTTCCAGTAACTTAAGGGAACATGGGGTCCTGACAGGAGTTAACTTGGTTGGTCCAAGAAATTTTTCGTACAGGAATTATCTCTATGATAAATATTGAAATGTCAGCTCACTGACATTGACTCCTGCAATCCCACCTAACAAGTGCCACATGGTGAATATTTAAAATCTGCATATATGAATATTATAGGCTAATAAAAGTCAATGGATCCACTCTTACAAAATCTTTCATAGGCCATTTCCGCACAGGGCGAGGGAATTGCCCCGCGCCACTACTTACTGGACTTTTCGGCTCCCCGGTCCGGTCCACGCTGCTCCGGAGCAGTGTGTGCTCGTCGATACGCACTGCTCCGGCGTCCCAAATGGCGGCTTCTGGTTGGTCGAGGGTCTCGACCAATCGCTGAAGCTTGCCAGCCTAAAGCCCGCCCCCGGCAGATCGCAGGCTTACATTGAGGTGAGCCTGCAAATCTGCATAAGGGAGCAGGCTCACAGTAGCGCACTCCATGCTTTTCAAAGACCTGTTTTTAGCAGTCTTTCAAAAGCATGCTGGACGACCACTTGTGGTCGTTCCGGAGCGGGCTGAGGTGCGGATCTACATTAAGTAGGTCCGACTCAGTCCGCTCCCAGGTGCAGACTTCCTCCTTGGAGGACAGACTGCACTGTTTTAAAAACCCCGTGGGGAAATGGCCATAGAGTAATGGTTGTTATTACAGGAGAATCTGTAGCTGAGACTCTTACCCTTTCCACACCTTACCTGTTCTCGGGGCTGGGGGACGATGCTCGCGCGAGCAGCCTCTTGCGTGAGGCACTCACTTCCCTGCTCCTTCATCACCGCAGCTGGCTTGCCAGTCACGTGAATGCCCTGCCCCCACCCCGCCCCTTCCTTCTGCAGTGCAGCATGGGAGCAGTAGGCTGCACTGGAGCAGGAAGCGTGACCGGCCTGGCTCCAGAGGCTCCGCACGGCAGGTAAGTGTGTGCGGGGCCTCGGAGCGAAGCACGATCGCACAGCATTTTTGGCTTTAAGCGAAAAATAAAAAAATGCGTGCGCGATCTGCGTTAGGCTCTTGAGCGTCACATAAATGTGAGTGCGTCGTGTGGACTGCTCCTCACATTTATGCGATGCTCAAGAGGCCCTTTCGCTTAAAAAACGCCATGTGAAAAGGGCCTGTCTCATCAGATGCATAAAGAAGAGTACATACAACAAACAATCATATGGTATATTTAGGACTAACAATATTTAAGTGCAGTATTTTCTATGTGTAATTTCCCTGGTAGGTCATGTTTTATAGCAAGACTGTTAATAATGCAAAGAAATAAAAAAAAATGAAAGTGTCTGGAAGTTCACTTTGAATTTTTGGGGGAGTGGGGGAGGGAGATTTTTTGATAGTAAACAGGGCAATGGTGGCCCTGCAAAATATCTCAAAGATGAGTTGTCGCTCCTGCATGTTTTCAGAAGAGGTTGTTAACTATTTCTTTTGAAGGAGACAAAGAAAAGTCAACCTCAGAAATCTGTAGGGGTCAAGGGTCAGAAAAAGATAGGCTTGGGAGCCACACTGAGCTCTTGGGCTATACTTTACTCGTCACTAGTCTATAGTAACACCCCAACTCTGCCCCATCCATGTATACCACAGAAATATTTGAAATTCTGGAGAACAGTCCATATCTTTCATGAAGCGGGCTATAATTCGTGAAAGTTCATGTCATAATACATTTGTTTAGTCCTTAAGGTGCCAGAGGACTCTTGTTTTTGCTACAACAGACTAACCCCTTTGGAAAATAAGCAGGGTAGAAAGCTGTTGTCTACAAATCTTCCCTCAGACTTGAACTATCTTGAAGGATAGTTGAAACTAACATTTGGAGAAGGAGTCCACTGAATCTGCGGCACCCATGTTACTAATAAAGGAACAAGACCAAGCCCTTAATATGGAACTCTAAACAGGAAGCCTTCAGGGTTGACATCATTGAAGCAGGGCTCCCAGTGGTGGTTCCTTCTGCTTCTGATCCCAATGACCTCATGGAACAAGCCCCATTGAATGAGAAACATTCATTCCCCAAGATCAGTACAGAGAACACGCAAGGTGGAAACACAGAGAACCAAGAGAACACCCAGCATATCTGACTGTGCTTTGGATGATCACTATGCCTCAAACAACAATGTGGAGCCTACGAAGGATACTCGGGCCTGGAAAGGTGAAAGGCCTCAATTCTTAAATTCCACTGAACGATATTACTCTTGCAATGTTCTGTTTATGGTCTATCAAGGCTCATGTTTCATCTTCCTTATTTTCCAGGCCTTGTTCATGGAAGCTGAAGCCCTTCCTCTCTAGAACCAGGAGGATAATACTAGACAGGTTGCTGTGTGAATCCAGGTACTGTCCTGCACATCAGTCTCTTGCTTGGATCTCCTGGATTGCCTATGGGTTGTGCCATCCCCAATACAAGATATTGCCTTGACCACAGTAAGTTAATATGTACAGAAAGAAGGGAAATATGTGTGGTTGGGGGGAGGATTTTACAGCACCTTAAATGGTTGATCGCAGCCTGGACCTTCTTGGACAAAAACTGACTTTCTCACATGAATTAATTAATATATGTATCTGCTAGCTACATAATAGTATACCATGGATAATGGTATAATGGATGGTATATGTATAATGGATGGTGATAAATGATGGTGGGCTGATGATATATAGTGATTATAGCTAGTTGATTGATAGTTATTACCACTTACGGGCAATACTCATTGGATGATTTACATGAGTAATTTGCATGGTGATAATAGCTTAACTTTAGTTCTTGCTGACAGGATGAATACAATTTGCCTTGTACAGCATTACAGCCTTCTATAGTCATCTGTTAAGTTTGGAACCACATGACATTTTCTACAAAATATTGTACCAAGTGCCCCAAGTTTTGAACTATAGTTGGTTCTTCTTATTAATATTTACTACATTTGCATCATGTTCTCACTACATATGGTGATCTGAGTATATTCTTTTCACATGTCAGTGTCAAATGCTTTGGGGTATATGTTTGTCTCAAACCAAGGTTTTCAAGTCAGGCTATGGTGCATGACCTCCTGTTCCATCATTACTTTGTTTTGACTGTGAGTCGATCAGATTCCATTCTGAGCTTCAAAAGTACCATCTAGACTGGACAGCCAGCCTGCCAGAGCTTCTATTCAGCTGACCTCTCTAGAATCATTAGAGGCTCCTTCAGATGGGGTTTTTAGCTGCTTTCATAGTCTGTAGTTTTAGACTATTTTTTTTTCTTACCCCACAATGTTGCCCACCTTCTGCAGTCATTTTGGAATTTATAGTGAAATCAATTGTTTCTTTTGCCCTCAGAAGCTGTTCTATTAAGTCTTCTGTTTTCACTGCATTCTTCTAACTGGTGCAGGGAAAAGTTAATGTTTCTGTCTGTGGTCTGTGGGAGTATTTCAGCATACCCTCTAACATTTCACAGGTTAAAACCAGGATGCATGCAGTCAAGTAACGTCAAAGTGTGGTCAAGATCTCCGAAGTTATTAATAAGGTGGAAAACATGAGCTAGGAGAGACTGCAATAGTTTGCTTTTCCCTGAGCCTGCTGGGAAGGGCAAGGTTTCCCACCCCAGATTCTTTCTTTCTCTGCTGACTTAATGAAGTGCAAACTTCTTTTGAACTTTGAACTTGGCAGGAACTGAAGTAAACTGATGACAAAGGAAGAAAATGGGAAGAGAAGGGGGAAACTAAGACATTTTAAAAGCAGCATAAAAAATGGAACAAGGGGAGATTGATTGGGATCCCTATCAATCAGGACAGTTGAAGGGTATGTTTCAGTCACTGAAATTAATTTTAAGAACATGCCCCCCTGTCTCCCCTAAAATGACCAGCTCAGAATACTTCCAGTAAGAACTCTGGGATATTTAGTTCAATGTTGAATGCAGTGTTATTCATCACATCATATTGCTGTCTCCTCACAAAGGAAAATGTAGGCAATTCTCCTTTGAAAGGATTTATAAATTAGTATGCAACGTTTTTTGTTTGTTTTAATTCGGCGGTGAATATTAGCATTATCTCATCCTCAACTGTAATGTTGTGTTAGATGAACAAGACAATGGCCATTTCAAGAAGTATAATATTATAAAATTTGGATGAGGTGGCAGGCACAAGCACACAAACAATCTGTAAGTTCTCAATCTTGTGAACAAAAGAATCAGGAAAAACAACACAGCTGTGAACAAACCATGACACTCTTGTACAAAATGCACCCTGTAAATATGTGGGGTGGGGGGAGGAAGAAACCTCTGCATCTAAAGTGACCCTAAGTCTGATGTGTGGTCAGGTCACAGCATTCATCAGTCCCAGCTCACCAGGCCCAATATATCCTTGACCTCTTCACTCTGAACTGCTGGTGGTTATAAGACAGAGATAAATGTCACAAAGCCTATGGTTCGCATGTACAGCTCAGCCATTTTTTGCACTCCCATTTACCACTGGTATGCTACTACCAGAATCGCATTGCTGAAATTTGTTACTGAAACATCTTTGCAGAAAGGAGACAGATGCTCTGCCCAGCCATTGCTCAGTGAAACAAGAAGGTACTCTGGTCTCCCTTATCCAACACAGATAGCTGCTACACTTGCTAAATTTCAACAGCAACTGCGGTGGTGGGAATCTCAATGGCACCACAGACCATCATTCCTTGAGGAGATCCAATGAAGCCTTCTGCCACCTGGAATTTTCCCACCCAAAGTACAGACAATACTTTTCCATGTCTGGTGCCTTGTATCTTAGCTTTAGCTCAACATTGACCATGTATCTGCCTATGGCAGGGCTATTGCTCAGTAGCATGGTGATTGCTGTGCATTTAAAAATTCCTAGGTTAAGTCCTTGGCATGTTCTCCTGAAGAAAACTCCTTTTTAACATCCTGATACCAGCCAGTGTAGAATAAGGATGAAAATCTTCATTTTATTCTCACAATTGAGTACTCCCTCTCCAAAAAAAAAAAAAAAACCCTCACACTTCTGAAAGTTTTCTGTAGAAAACTTCCCTAGAAAACGTTCATGATTATCAGTTTTTGTACTTTAATCAATGAGTTTTCATCCCCTTATGAATAAATCAATGCCAATTCTTATTCACTGTTATCTTTGTCATTTTTTATTTTTTTTTAAAAAAGAAAAAAGGTCATACTCGTTCTAATTTAGTAGTACTCTTTTTGTTTATTTTATTTCAATTTTCTGTAACAATAAAAGTCATATGGTCTTCTACATAAATGGTGATTCAATTATTGGAGGATTCTCTGGCCATCTGTTTATTGTTAAATTAATTGCCAATTAATTGCATTTAATTGAAGCGTTTGTTTCCAATTTTCTATGATTAACAGGATATTAAATTAGTGAGGTCAATGACACAGCTTAGAAGAGCATGTTGAATTTTGCTCTTAGATCCTGAAAACTGCAGCTTTCATTAAACATCACTGTGGAATAATTTATCATTAAATGTGGTAATTTTTAGCCAATTATGGCAGATGTTTTGGTTTCATTTACTTGACTCTTTCCTAAGATAGAAATTTCAGAAGACAGTCTCTTTATTTGGTTTGGAGGTGTCAGTAATTTTTTTTAATTAAATGGAGATATAATTATGCAAACATCTTTAGCAGCCTTGCTCCTTCTTACTAGCACATTTAATTGCCCTAATATAATGCATGAGAGCCAGCATAGTGTAATGATTTCAGCATTGCTAGGTCTCTGGGAGACCAGTTTTTGATTCCCTGCTTAGTCATGGAAATCCAGTGGGTGACCTTGGATAAGTCACACTCTCTCATCCTCAAAGGGGGGCAAAAAACCCCTCTGAACAAATCTTGTCAAGAAAACACCATGACAGGGTTGCCCTTAGTTGGAAATGGCTTGAAGGCATAGAACAGCAACAACATAAATGAATAGTTACATGCAGAGCTCACAGTCAAGAGAGACACTTGAAGAGTACTTCTAGATAAATATGCATTTGGCATGAACAAAATGTTTGGATATATTGTAAAGGAAGTGAAGTGAGGAGGTCAATACAAAGTCAAGGTTGAGAAGCATCACGCCATTATGAGTTGGGCATAGACTCATCAAATCTAGGTATAATATGTTGTACAGTTTGCTCCCGTCATCCTTACTAGGTAGCCAATCTCCCTGTCCATCTCAAACCTCTGAAGATACTTAGAAAGTCCTGGAGGATGACTTTGTTGTTGTGTGTCCAGTTGTGGGGACAGAGCCAGTAGCTTTTTGGCTGTCTCAGCCTTCCTGACCATTACTTGGTCCGTGGGAGGAGGCTGAGCTCTGTGGGAGAAGACAGGGAAGATGAAATGGAGTTCAGTTTTGGTGAAATGTTATACTCTGTTTCCCTGTGCATATCTTGGCTGTTGTTTCCTCAAATAGAGCATATAATGAATGATTTTTCAAGGGAAGATGACATTTGGGATGTCACAGTGCACTGTGAAACCACCAGTTCCAATAAAGAATGTGGATGACCTTCCTAGTTAGGGACTTCCCTCCTTAAGCGTAGTGGAAGAAGAGAAATTAGGTATGTAGCCTAACTAAATAAATCATTTTATTTGCTAAATGGTCAATGAAGCACAGAGAGTTATTCTCACTAAATGACTTATGATACACCGTAGAGACAGTTTCTAGAACCATGTGCAAAGTAGATGAAACTCACATGCTCAAATGGCAAAGCTATGACCAAAGATTGACAAAAACACAGGCAGCTCCCCTCTTCATCCGTTCGGTTCAAGAGGTGGGGGCTGATATGGAGATAACACTACATTGTTTGACCCTTATCAGCTCTAATGGATGGGCTCCCATAACAGCTTTGACAGTATGGCAGTATTGCCATATCTATTGGCAAATAAGTCATTAACATTGTTACCACCCATAAAGGTAGACCTAAGAAGTAAGAATGAAAAGTATTGTGTGGGGATGAGAGAGATACTTCTTCATTGTCACTGAAAAACAGAATTTATCAAGTGCAGTTTTCAACCTTGGTATCTGAAAAATGCTTGGAATACATAACAGAAATTATGTTGCACAGCAGAGATCCCAGAGAGAGAGTTTTGTTTCAAGGGGTAAACATTAAACTATTTGAACATGTAAACATAAACTGATGGTTGTAGATTCCCTTGCCTCCTAAAATTAATTAGTTGGGAGGCAGAGGAAACAATTAATCCCTTCTGTTCTATCTGAAAATTATACTTCTCAGCATGGTCCAGAATTAGGGATGTGAAAATCTCTGTTTCAGTCTTCTGAGTTTCTCCAAATCCCACCTGCATTTTCTTCCTGTACTTGTCTCCTATAAGACTGAGACTTAATGTTTTCTTGGTTCACTGAAATTTGTGTCCTTGTTTACAACTTCCTTAATGTACACATTATTTGGGTAATTATTAATTTATAAAGTGCATTTGAGTATTCAAATTTATAAATTTAAATTTATAAAGTGCATTTGAGTATTTCCCCTCCCCCAATGTTGCACCTGTTAGATATTCACATTTTAAATATGTGCTTTCTCAGAAAGGCACTGTAACCTCTGCAAACGTAGAGATACTTTGTTTATTACCACCTTCTTACCCTTGTTGGAATTCTGTCATGAAAACTTACTTAAACTTTGTTACTTGATAGAGGTTGAAGTGAATCAAACAAGTTTTGTAAAGTTACATTTTTAGTTATTTATTCTCTATTAATTTTTTCTTGATAAATTTTACAAATTTAAGTTTTATTACTGTAAAGGTCTAAGGGAAACTAAACTAAACCCAACAAGAATTAATTGTATCCATCCTGTTGTGAAATGTGTAATAATCAATGGTGGATATGTTTTGTGTGTGTGTGTGTTTTAAAAAAAATTAAAAACATAGAGATACTTGAGGTGATGATCTTGAGGAAGTCTTGAAGAAACTTTGGCTTTGTGCCAATCCGCCCCCTCCCGATCCCTATTTGGAATGCCCTTATCAGAGGAGAAGAGGCTCATTAAGCTTCTTCTGTCTTTAGGAATCTGTGCTGCTGCCATCAGAAACAACCATCTATTCAGGAACTGTACACTGCTCACCTTCGTGGCACACCCATCTTCAAGCTGTAGATTACCCTCCTACTCCGTTGCTACAGAAGGCCTGCTGGTGGTCTGCTTCTGAAGGGCTCTTCATAGGCCACTGTTGATACTACTACACTGTACTAAAGTCTCTCTCTGCCCTTTATATGAAGTTACTCTTCATTAGTCTGTCCTGTACTGGCTTATAAAGCAAAGCATATTATTAAACTAATTACCAGTGTTTCTGCTTTAAAGGGAAAATTGGTTAATACAATGTTGAATCTCATCATAGGTCTGATTCTGTTCATGGGAGAATAGTAATAACTCAAATTCACACAGAAATATTAAGATAGTGATTTTGCATCTAGGAATAAGGCCAACTGAACTCAGTAGGACTTACGTTTGAGGTGATGTTTACAGGATTGCCTTGTAACTGTCTCAGTTGACTGTTGATACCTTGCTGGCACCAGGTATTCAGACAATCAAAAAAACTAGCTTAGCCTGAATCTGTTAATATTATTTAACAGTAGTGTGGGGATTATTTTGTTGTTTGGGGTGGTGGTGGTGGTGAGGTGCTTAAAGAATTATACAGAAATGTTATTTGCATGTCATTTCATAATTCAAAATACAGTTCCTTAGGTGCAACAGACATAATCAAAAGCTGGACATTTCATATTGCATCTTAATATTATAAACATCTAGATTTGCATGTGTGTACATCACTGTCTACATGTATTCAGCCACATCATAAGGAGTTTCTTGTAGAAAGTCTACCAACCATTCATCTGAGACCTATCCCCTGAAGAAATCACCCACTCTGGAAGCGTTAACAGTTATTTATGGAACATGAGGGTCTTCCATGTCAAATCCCTGACTGCTGGCATTCCTTAAGACATAATCATAAAGTACAACTCACATAGTGATCAGACAGAAAGCTCATAACTTTAATAACTTAACTGCTGATTTCTTAATGTCGTAGTGAAATTGACCCCAAAACAAAGCATTTCTCACGTAGAGCCATACATTTCTGCAGTATCTTTGTTTGTGTGCTGTGTAGCCCATGATCACCTCAAAATTTCATTAGGGTTTACTCGCAAAATATAAAAGTACCAGCACAGAAATAGCCTCTGGGTAAATCAGTGTATGACTATGACATGTAACTAATAACATGCTGAAAGCAGGGGCTCTATTTAAACTGCACATGGAACAAAAAGCTGCTATAGATTACAGCCTTCAGTTATACATCATCACACTTGATATTTATGCTATTTGCCTATTTTTGTGAACTATCCCTTTAAGAGGATTGAAAAAAAGAAATAGACATCCAAAGATCACTTTCAGTACAGACACACATGCACACATCTTTTGAGTAGAAGGCAAACTAAGAAAACATTTCTTTACAAACTGGATTATATAAGCAAGTCTTTTGCTCATCATTCATGCTGTGACCTCATCATGATCACACCAGGGAAGAAGTCAGCAAAAGTGGAAGCTGTCACTGTGATTTTGTTTCTCCATTCACAGTAATGGTGCAGTGAACTAAGCACTGTAATTAGCTCTGTTATTCTTGTTTTATATCTGCTTTCCAATGTAGCCACTTTGACCAGGTATTTGGGCAATGTTCAGTCTCTTTACAGAGATGTATTATCAAGAACATTATACTTTTATTCTCAAATGATGTCATATTGACACATATACATGTCTCCTCTTAAAGTCTGGTTCTGTGGGTATTCACTCGGAATTAAGTCCCTCTTCCAAGGAAGTGCGCATCAGACTGAAGCCTGAAAGTTCATTCTGTTGTAATGTACACTGATATCACTTATAGAAATGAAATGTGTACACTTTCCACAGAGGGGCAAGTGGGACCATGTCAGTCCTTCTGGCTGTACCTCATATTTAAGCACATACATCTTAATATCTGGAAAAGTCTCTTCACCTATAAACTGTAGATGCATAGGGTCTTTCAGCAGTTACACCCAAAAAAAATGCCACATTAACCAAAATCCCACTTCCAATAGCAGCTGGCGGCTCACATTTCAGTGAAGCAATCTATTCCAATCTTTACGTCGAACATCTCTAAGGGGAGAAACTGTTCCAAGACACCCGGAGATTGGAAAAACTCCAGATCAGGAAAGCACATCTACTCTGTTCTTTAACGTTTCTGCTGCACTGCAGAGACACAGAAACCATTCCATCCTTTCTCACAGCAAAAAGGACCTTAAAATCCACACAGACTAACCGCATCTACAACCAAATGGAACATGCACTATTCCAAAGGAGACCACCACCAGAATCCCGGTAGACTGTAATACATGCAAATTGCTCCCTCCCACCCGAGGAATACACAAGTATATATACTGTGTCTCACTTCCATGCCATCAGATCCTCTGAAGATGCCAGCCACAGATGCAGGCAAAACAAGAAAATACTAATAGAACACGGCCTCAAAGCCCGGAAGACCCACAACAACCTATGGATTCCAGCTATGAAAGCCTTCGACTTTACAATCAATTCCAACGAGATTGGGAGTGTTCAGGGTGGTATGGCCATAGGCTTAAGTCTACAGCACCCAGTATTCCCAAGCGGTCTTCCATCCAAGTACTAACCAGGCCCGACCCTGCTTAGCTTCCGTGCTTGCTTAGGCAGCACATATACTAAAATTGGAACAATACAGAGAAGAGGACTTTACAATCTATTCCAGGTTCCGATGAGCTTTAAAGGAGCTATCTAACATGCCAAGCCTATTGGAGATAGGGTTTAGCACCTCAAACAGCTCCTTTAAGACCAGTTTAAAACCTGGAGTGAATTCACTGTCCCCCTGGCATTGGAGTCACCACTTTCCTTCTTCATCTACATTTATTCCACTGTAATCTAGACAGAGTCATTTAGATGTTCATGTGATCTCATTTAAAAGGCTAACTGTGCACTTCTTCCCCTGGAGCAAAGGAAAGATGAAGAACAAACATAATGTCAAAAATCCTGTTGGTATGCTACATTAGCAATCATGGTGGTGATGGTGGTGATGGAAAGCAGACAAAATTTTCTAACCCCAAACAGCATATTTATCCAATGCCTTATTCCAGTACCAAATATTTTTGGCCCACAAATGCCCTGAAACACACTCTAGGAGGCATGGGGGTATTCACACCATATTCCTAGCCCCCTTCCTGAGGCCATTTTAGGTCCAAGACTTTCTATTTTCAGGACTTTCTTAACAGGATGGGAGCAGAAGTCAGTTCCTGTTCACTTTCTGTTTTTAAAAAAGGCCTCTGCTAAGCCTAAATTGACCCAAGGGGCCCCAAAGCATGCAAAAAAAAAAAAAAAAAAGCCTCCATTCTGTTAGATAACACTTGGTGGAAGGTTGAAAACCAGACTTTGCCCACTCCTGCCTTATTTCCTTCATAACCAGTTTTCTTCTCCTGCCGTCACAGCCTATACCAACATAGCTATGGGAAAGTAGTGCATCAACAGAGTCTGGCCTATGACTTGGACTGTCACTGTCAGTACTTTCTGCATTTCATTCCCCTTTGGTCTGCCTGTCTATAGTCTACCCTGCAGCTTCTTGGAAACATATGTTTTATTTGTGTATGTATTTGTGTGTGTTTGTATATTCCGTCAAGAAATCCTGATATTCCACGTTTATATGAATAATATATACATGGTATATGCTATAAACCAATGAGTTGGAATATAATCTACGAAAACCAATATCAGAATAATTACTTCTGATTACAATACTGTGGCTTTATTGTTTATGCTGCATCCGACGAACCCAGGAACCCCTTTGGAAATTAATTTTGTAACTTTACCTTTGGGAGTTTGACAACACCTGCTGGAGTTTTAGCTCTTTCTTGCATCACTTTTTACTGTCCCCATTACATTGTCACCAAAGGCTCCTTATTACCTTTCTTTGAACAAAGCAGCAGAATGAGATATAAAACACCAGAGGCAGGACTAGTTTTTGTCTACCCCATCCACTATACCACCGCAGTCCAGTTCACCTTGGCTTAATGGAAGTGTTGCCTGCTGGCTAGTAGGTTTTCCAGGTCAATTGTACAATTCACAAACTTGGTTTTGTGTAAATAATTTTTTTTTAAAAAAAATGCTGCCTTCCAGAAGTTAGCCTCTGCTTTTATCCTTTATAGCAAGTTGTTCTTGCTACATTTACAGCTGTGCTCAAGTATCTCTACGGCTACAAATTAGTTGGCAGATCAAAGAGTTGCAGAGCCCTGGTAGCAAACCATGGGTTCCTTTCCTTTTTTACAAACAGCCAGACAGTTTTCACAAACAGCCAATGAGATGATTAAAAAAAACCTGTTTCTTGATTGTACCATTTCAGACTGCAGGTGGGAGGTCACATGACTGAAAGCTTCCCCATGAAATCTGATTCATCTACAGAGAAAACTAGCAGGGAGTGGCTAGGCTGGAATACTTTGATTATTCCTGGAGATGTATGGAGGGATTTTCCTTGAACATACAAAAAGGAACATTCAGTTGTGTGAATCCCCACCTGCAGTGCTGAGGTGGTACAACCAAGAGACCTACTGTTTCTGAAAAATAAGCAGAGTTCATGCAACATTTTCTGAGAAGTAATCCACATGGAATGAAAGAGGCCTTCACTCCCATGCAGTTGGCCACAAGACTGTTTCAGGACAGCATGGTCTTCATATCTGTTCAGCAGAAGTGGATCAAGGCCAAGATGGGTGCTGGGATTAGAAGGCTGCAGTGAGCTCCTTACTTGATCTTCCAGCACTGAAATGATTGAAGACATTTCCACTTAAACATGCATGCACATCCACACAGAGAGAGCAAGCACACACTATTATACATACAACAATCTGTACAATTTTGTACAATGAAGCACAACTCCAGGGGAAAGGGCACCTTTGTTTGCCTGTGGGAAGAGAGGTCAGAGCAGGCAACAAACTGTTAGTGTGCTGGTGCATGTAGGACCAAGTCAGAGACACACAGGGGTGGAACCCACCTACTGCTTTGTCAGCCTCAAACTCTCCCCTTGCTGCATTTTCTTGAGCCACTCATCCATCCTTCAGGGGTACACACATTTGCTGGTGGGCCAGGTAGGAATTTTCTCCTCCCTTTCAGGAGGCTTTTTTGCCTACGGTGTGTTTCATCTGGATGCAATTGTGGGATAATGGGCACAGGGTGTGGCAGTATAAATAAGTAGTCACTGACAGGTAGGTGGGGGAAGAACTGAAGAGGCAGAGATGGTGAGCATTCCTAGGGGTTGAATTGGAGAATTAAGTATCTCTGGACATGTTCCTGTGGGTTGTGAAGCTTAGGAAGTGGGAAAGGAGACTGCCCTTGAGGCCAATCTGCGATGTATTTTCCTTATATGTCATGGGACATGGGAGGAGTTCCCTAGGAAGTGATTCCTTATTGAAGGCTAGCTGGATGCTCAGACAAAATGGTGGCTAGCACCCAGAGCTTGTGTGCTTCATCTAGGAGTGGCTAAGAAGGAGGTCAGTTTGGGACCCCCTTCTCTGCTGGAACCCCCTTTAGGCTCCTGCCCCTTGGAGATCATTAAAGTTCAACATTAAAGATTGAAATAGCTAATACAGTAGCTCTTTAGTATCCAGTTCTGTTGTCTAGTCTCATTATTTCTGTTAAGCAAGGCAATAATATTATTGTACTCCATATCTTCCATTTTATCACAGAAGCAAAACACTAATGTTTTGTCAATGGTAGAGAACTCAAATAGATCCCATTGATGAATTCCTGTTTTACAAAGTACCAACACAGGAAACTTAAAACACAAAGAGAAACATTCCCTCCCTCCCCCCTTCTCTCTCTCTCTCTCTCTCTCTCTCACACACACACACACACACAGACACACACACACACACAGGACACAAAGACTTATCCTCTGTCTCAGATACAACACAACAGACAAATAGGAAAGCAAAGGAGGAGAGACATACACAGGCAGGGCTAGGCCAAGTTACTTTGTGCCAGCAAATATAGTTTCCTCAGTAGATTATCTTGACCCAGAAACTTCCAGCCTAATCTATATCTGTGGATTGTTAAAAGGAGTCTGTTTAAGTCCTGAAAGAAAGGTAAAATAAAATTGTAACAGAATTAAGCAAAAAATGGATATACTTGAAAAACATAACTGCCTTAGACTGCCCTGTAACTATTACTCAGATGGCAACCTGCACACTCCGTGGTGCCTTAATCCATGCCCATGCAAAAAACAGAGACAAAATGCCCCAGCCGCACTGACTGGGGGTGAGTATAATTTCCCACCTCAAGCAGCCATCTTGTGCCGCTAAAGCCTGGGAACTAAAATTGATTTATCTAAATGAGCTGTCCTCCCCTTGCCACCATTATGCACTGTTTTGCAATGAATACCTGAGTGTCCTCTTAAGGTTTGATTATTCTGCTGTCTTCCAACATTCAGCTTTGCCTGGACCAAGTGAGTTTAGCTCATCTGTCCTGTCTGTTTGGTAGTGAGATTTAAGAAAACAGATACGGTGGGGAGGAACGTGTTCATGTATGTAAGATCAGCTATAAAGGATGAAAAATCTAGTGAATGAATCCAACTGAGGATAAATTACTTTGTTTGTCACGCCTAGAGAACTGCAAACTTTTCATTTTCGACAGTACAACTGCTTTTGAATGGATGAAGCGTAAATATGCCCAACAGAGAGAAAAACATACTGTTCATAGTTTATTTAATCTCCTGTTGTTCCTATTTTGTGATAGAGAAATCTGGAAAAAAGTTATTCTTGTCATATAAGATTGTCGTATAAAATAAGATAATGAGAACACTGGAGCAATCATAAGCCATATGCTCTGAAGAGTGAAACACCAATACCTGTCCCAGTGAGAAAAAGGAAGAGACCAAATATCCAGGTCCCAACAGAACACACAGCTGGTTGTTGGTATTTACCACCAGGTGATCTTTGATTCATGGAAACCTCCAAGAGCACAATTCATCATCAGCTCCGCTCAGGTCAAGCAAATTCAGGACTGTGGCTTCCTTGACTGAATCACTCCACCTGTAATACAGTCTTCCTCTCTCCCTGCTGTCCTCCACTGTCCCTGGCTTTTTTGTCCCCCGTGAGTCAAGTTGTCTCATGATATGACCAAAGTACAACAGCCAGCTTGGGACATTTCCTCCCTACACTGTTACAGTGCTATTATTCCACTTTCAACATCCTGTGGAATCCTGGGGTTTGCAGTTTAGGGAGGGGCCTTTAGAATTTTCAGCCAGAGAGCTCTTTGGCTTCAGTAAACTACAAACCCCAGAATTCCATATGATGTTGAAAGTGGAATAATAGCACTATAAGAGCGTAGTGTGGAAACAACCTTAGTCTAGTGAGAGAAGCCAAGCATGTTGGCTTCTAGTGATTGCCACCTTGGAACTACCATTCTGTAATGGTGGGATTGTGTACTCCCATGTAGGGAAGGAATGAGCAATGAAAAGCATCCACACCAAGAACTCTTTTATCTGCTGTGCTTGTATTCTCCAGCTAACTTTGCTTGTCCCTTTTCTTTGGATGCCTAAAATGTATTTCTAAATGCCCAGCTGAAATTTTAAGTTACTGTGTTGTTCTTGCTGTTATTGTTGTGTGCCTTCAAGTTGTTTTCAACTTATGGCAAGACTAAAACAAAACTATCGTTGGGGTTTTCTTGCCAAGATTTGTTCAGAGGGGGTTGCCTTTGCCTTCCTCTGAGGCTGAGAGAGTGAGGCTTGCCCAAGGTCATTCAGTGTGTTTCCATGGCTGAGCAGGGATTTGAATCCTGGTCCACAGACTCCTATTTCAGCATTCAAATCATAATACCACACTGGCTGTGCTGGAAATTTGGGGATCAAATACATTTTCATCTAAGGCTCCAGAATTCTTGTCTGGGAGGGGCAGTGCCCTCATTTTGACCTCCCCAGTAGCTACCTCCCATCCTCCCCTTTTTGACTGGGCATTTGTGGAACTCCATGTAGCCCCGCAGGACTCAGGGATACACAATTGGCATCGGGACCCACCACAGTTGTCCACCTTTGTCTCTTCAAGTGGTTAGGGAGATATGATTTTGACTGTGCAAATCTGTATATATCCCTCTCAGCACTTGAGACTTACAGATGTCAGAAAGAAAGAAAGAAAGAAAGAAAGAAAGAAAGAAAGAAAGAAAGAAAGAAAGAAAGAAAGAAAGAACCTGAGGAGATAGGGAAGAAATCCCAAGCCCAAACAACCCCATAGGGACTTAAAGGCACAGAGTATTGACTGTGCAAGGAAAAAAATAGTAGGACAATAGCATAGAACTGAGTGAGTGGACTGGGAGAAGTGAGGCAGAAACATAGATATTTAGTAATTCCCTGGGTCACAATGAGACTAGGGATGTTTCCACAGGAGGTCATCATCCCACATTAGGGATGGGAGAAAGACAGGACCTGGACAAATCCTATATACAAAATCATCTGGGTCCCATCGCTCTCCCGTCCCCAGGTGACGCAATCATGTAATAAATCATTGAGGGGTTTTCCCTGTCAATGTCTGGCGAGTGTGCTGTCCTCCTGCTGCCCTCCCACACTCACCCGGTGTGTGGAGAGTCAGGAAGTGCAATGGCAGCACTTCCTGCCCTAGCGCAGCCTGGGACAGTGCCTGGCTGTGCTGTGGAAGCAAGAGGTGTGGCCGTCACGTTTCCTGCATTGCCTCAGACAGCCAGTGCAGAGGGGAGCTCTCCCATTGTGCTCCCAGGAGAGACTCTACCAAGATCTCCATGGGACACCACTGGGATCTGGTAAGCTGCAGAAAGGGCCTAAGATACAATGTGTCTACTCCATTCCCCACAAATTGCAAACAAAGAATATGCAGACAGTGGAGACTCTTTCCCAAACAAATGAGAACTGAGCTTGTTGAATACATGCAGAATACTGAGTGACAGGGGAGGCAAAAACCAACAGGAAAATGAAGGCTGAGAGAGTGAATGCAGGACTTGAACCCTGATGGAAACACATCATACAATAACATTTTGTTGCATGATTCCACTTGTTTTATACTATTATAATAAACATTTGGCAGGGGGGATGAACAACAAAGCCTGTATTGCTTTTTCCCTTCTAATCACTGCATGCAACATACATTTTATTTATTTTTCCCTTCCATCACCACCAAGTTACAAAAGAGCAGTGTGGCCATGGGTAGAGCAAGCCATATGTTAAATATATTGCCATTGTTCCTACAGGGTTGCTGGTTGTAATCTTTTATAGTAAATTTTTTAAAAATGAACTACTTCAATAAATTTCATGTTTTATAACAGACACACCCGTCACATCAATCTTTTATATGACCACTATCTAGAAGAAATATATATTTATATTATAGAGTTAAGGCAACCTTTGTGAGATATTAAGCCAATAGTAGAATCAGGGATTAAACGGTTTTATTCTTTAATAGTTTTATTTTTACGTATGTATTTGTGTGCGTGTGCGTGTGTGTGTGTCTAACACCAAATTTATGAAATAGGTGGTTTTCATTAAAATGTTACTGGAAAATGATACAGGTTTAACTTATATTTTTCTGGCATATCATTTAATGCCTAAGAATTGTTGCTGGCATCATTACAACTTCATATATTTACTGCTTAATTAGTCTGCCTGTAGAAAATGTCGGCCTAGACATTCCAAGATCATGGCAGATAAAGGTTAAGTACCATTTCCAGTAATTTCTTTGCAAGGAGTTTTAAAGTTTCAGGGAAAAAAATTAAGTGTTTTTAATGTTCTTGCTGACTGGAGTCTTCTAACTTTAGACTTCAAGATAAATGCAATGACACCCTTCTCCTCACAACCCACCTCTTTCTCTCTATAAAACACAACAAAATGATATGCAGCCACTATGCTATACATTTTTGGCTCATTTTATCTATGCAGTCTTTGCCAAGATACTGTTGTTATAGCTAAATATACAAGAGCTTAAATATAATTGGGTTTTAGGTTTATGTGCCCTTTACAACATTGAAATGGGTAGGCTGTTTTTTTTAAAAAAATGCACGATAAATTAAATTCTTTTATTTGTATTGTATTCTTGTATCATAAACTGCATTATAAATTTTGCTATAGCTAATATTACTCAGCTTAAATACTCAGTGTAAATTATAACATGGAAGGCTGCTTTTTAACTTCTGAATGCATAAGTAGGATCAAGTGTACTTGACTAAAGGAAGGGCAAGTGACTTCCACAGGTTGTCAAATATATACATCTTCTGTCTAGCTCACAGTTTGGGTTGCTAGTATGAATTATCCTGAACTATGAGTTATGCACCAGATCTGGTAGAATCCAGAGATCAAGTGACCAAAACCCCTGAAACTTTTAGCAACTTGACATTTGAGTTAAAATGCAGTGCAAATCTGCCACCTAATATTAGATCTTAAGAACTTGGTCCTGGGAGCTATGAAATGTGTTTGCAGCCAAAATTGTATCCAGTCTGCTCTTCATTTTTCAATTTTTCATTTTTCAACACTGCATGTACTTTATGGCATTACAAAGTTGATATGAGTGGGCTCTCTTCCTTTGTAGAAGGGAGGGAAAATGAGTTGCCTTTTGGTCATCCCAGTCCATAACTCTAACTGATGTATGATTCCTCATAATTAGAGCAAAGGAACAATAACATTTCTTCGTAATGTCTGGCTATCTATTGGAAGACAGACCCAATGAACCCTACCTCCAAGTCACAGGACTTATGTGAGGGCAAAGCTTTCCAGGCTAGCCCCAAGGGTAGTCTCTTTTCCCACTTCTGGGTCTCAGGACCTAAAGAGGCAGTACCAGAGACCTCCTCTTTACCAGAAAATTGCCAAGGGGTTCACCATAACTCTTATTTCTTCACCACCACTACCTGCCAAGGGACTACCAATTTAAAGACACTACACCAAGCCAATTGTCACAGTTCCCCAGATACAGTGTACGGTAGACCAAAAAAAAAAGGGAGGGGATAAAAAAGACAAACATATTCAGCCCCGAAGTGGCAAGCAAAGCTCACATGGCACTGGAGGTGAGAAGGTGGTTTGAAGCACCATCCAAAAGGAAGCAGAGAGGTGAACAGATCTAATAAAACCTTGAGCTTTGCCCCCAAATGTCTGGCATCATGGCACATTGCACTGACATAATCAGTGTTGGCCTGTCAAACATTGGCGGCACCTGCAGTGCCTCATACAGGTCTGTATCTGTAACATCAGGGATCAAAGTTCTCTGCTGCAGAACATGTTGCTAGACAGGAATGGGAAAATTTCCACAACAAATGCTATGGAGCCGCTAAGATAATAAGAAAGGCGTATGTCTTCATAATAACATTATATCTTAATGGCTGCATAGTGTGCTATAAATCATATAGATGGGCTCCAATAATAAATACTTCGTATAAGGGTATTAACTCTCTGTTGGAAGTAAGATTGATCTCTGATACAGTAGCTAAATTTTAGTAGAAAACTAATGCTGCAGCTTACCATCCATGTGCATGCCATGGTGAGGAACTATATTGTGTATTGCTGCAAAAGCCACCCAGAGGGACTATATTTAAAGCTGGATCAGATTTCCATTAAAACCCCAAGATTTCCAGGCATTTAAGAGGAAGCCATAAAACAGACAGCAGTACAGCATCACGAGTCTCAGTTCAGCTTGAAAGCATACAATAGATTTTTCTGAACAGCTCCAGCCCAAGGAATTAGACACTGAGGTAGCACATGTCAACCTGTCCTTTGAACAAGGGTTCAGTATAGCTGCTATCCCCAAAAAACGAAATCTGTAGTTGTGGACCAATGCTGGCATAACCAGAAATGACAAGGGATGAGCAGATTCTGCCTCTACTCACCCACTGTTGCTCCTGTTTTGTTTGGTAAATTTACTCCATCCTGTATGCCATTCTCCCTGTCCACCAGGTTAATATGGCACATTTATAAAATTAGTTGCAAAAGCAGTGTGTTCAGATTGTGCCTCTCCCAACCCCTTATAAGTTTCAGGTGGGCTCCTACCCAAATGTGCATTGATTGAATCAAGCACATCAGCAATTAGTGAGGGAGGAAAGAAGGAGATGTACATTATATAGAAGTCCATGTATGAAGTTATTTTGCATTGTTATGCTTCTGTTAGATATGGGAGATGCGAGAAGCTGTGCCAAGATATTAAGACCTCTCTGCTATTAAGACCTCTCTGCTAGAATTTTATTTTGTTTGATTTAGTAAATCTTCTCATCTCCTTTGTATTCCCTTTATTGCTGTCATTATTCACAGAATCATAGGTGAGCTGGAAGGAACATCCAACAGACTTCTAGTTCAACACTGTGCCAATGTAGGAAACCCACATTAAAAGCTTCCCTGACAGGTGGCCAAACAACCTCTTTTTAAAAAGCTCCAGCAAAAGAGAATGTACTACATTTTGAGATATCTCATTCCACTACTGAACAGCTCTTGCCATCAGATTTTTTTTCTTCTAATTTGAAGCCATTATTTTGAGTTCTATCCTCTTGAGCAGCTCTTTCTTCTATCTAATATCCCTTTAAATATGTGAAGATAGCTACCATATCACTTTTCAGTCTTCTGTTCTTCAGGTTAGATGTGCTCACCTCCCTCAATCATTTTTTAGAGAGCTAAGTTCTTGGAACTTTTACCATCTTGGTCATCCTTCTCTGGGCATGTTTCAGTATGTTATTATCCTTAAGCTGTGGTGCCCAGAAGTGGACACCATACACCAGGTAAGGTCTGATCAAAGCAGAACACAGTGGTGCAACTGCTTCCTTTAATCTTGACCCTATAGTTTTCTTGATGCAGCCTACATTTGTGTTAATCTCTCTGCTTGCCCACTCCTGTCATCCTCCTTCTTGAGACTGAGAGTCAAAGTGGCTTAGGTTCTTATGACACTATACTGTTACAGTACTATTATTCTACTTTAACTGCAAGGGTGACATCCTATGGAATCCTGAAGTTTGCATATTAGGAAGGGGAATTTAGAATTCTCAGCCAGAGAGCTCTTGGGCCTCACTAAACTCCAAATCCCAGAATTCCACAGAATGTAGCCATGACAGTTAAAGTGGAATAGTGCTATTAGCAGTGATTTAATGGGTCTGCTCTAATAGGACTAATCAACAGGTTGCCAGGTGCTGTTTGACAAGTCAGCTTTTGACTGTCTGCCTCCAGTCA
The DNA here is from genome assembly GCA_030412105.1 of Cyclura pinguis. Taxonomy (NCBI): domain Eukaryota; kingdom Metazoa; phylum Chordata; class Lepidosauria; order Squamata; family Iguanidae; genus Cyclura; species Cyclura pinguis. Next base: position 240,732,461 of record CM059599.1, on the reverse strand, counting down.
GTTTTAGTCAGAGATTGACTAAGTGGTCATCATTGTATGGGATCAGTGATCAGCTAGACAAGATCAGGTATCCCAGTTGCTCGATAAGACTACATGCTAACCAAAGCATGACTGCTGCAGTCCTGTTGGGCAGTTACAAATAAATAATTTACAGCTACACATTTGTTAACCACTATATATTCACAATCTTTACATAGGTCCTAGTTTAGGCAATGTAGAGACTGTTAAAAACCCTCAAACCCCATTTACCAGTAAGCACCCCCTGGGATCAATGGAGGGAGCATTCCTCTCTCAGTTGAGAAGCAGCTGCCTGATGTTCCCACACCCTCAACACATATATACAAGTGATCTCCAACATGAGGGGGAAATTGCAAAAGGGGTCAATTTTCTGACTGTTGAACTGGAGATGACTTACAAGAAGGGGTGGAAATGCCAGGCAGCTGCTTCTCAGTCAGCAGGGAAATGGACCACTGTTCATCCCAGTAGCTACTTACCAGTAAGTGGGATATAAAGGGAGGGGGTCCGGCCAGAATGCACTACTTAGCACTGTAGCAACAGTGTTATGTAGCATGTAATGGTCATATAGGATTCCACCAGTTTTCTTTTAAACTATGGCCATTTCCACACGGGCTGAAAAAAACGGTGCAGAGTGTCCTCCAAAGAGGACGTCTGCACCGTAGAGTGGACTGGATTGGGCTACTTTTTGTAATTCTGCACCTCAGTCCACTCCGGAATGTCCAGAAGTGGTTGCGCAGCGTGCTTTTTAAAGACCTGTTTAAACAGGTCTTTCAAAAGCACGGAGCGCACCACTCCATTCCAGCACTCCGGTGCAGATTTGCAGGCTCGCACCAGTGCGAGCCTGCAGATCTGCTGGGGGCGGGCTTTAGGCTGGCGAGCTTCAGCGGTTGGTAGAGGGCCTCCACCAACCGGAAGCCACCATTTTCATCCCCAGAGCAGTGTGGAGCGTCAGCCACGCACTGCTCCAGAGCAGCCTGGACTACAGCATCAAGCCAAGAAGTCCGGTAAGTACCGGCACAGGGCGTTTCCACTGCCACGTGTGGAAATGGCCGATGTCTACTGTTCCTACTATGTGTGCTTATTCAAAGAGAATCTCTACATTTTACAGGTCTTCTGGAAGTAAAAAATTCACATGGTGGATTCATATACAACCTATGCCACATACCTGAATAATTTTTTCCAGTGGCACTGAATAAAGTTTAATAGCCTGAAATAAGAAGACTATTTTAGGAAGCAAATGCTGTCATGTTGGGTAGATAAATCATTGCTGTGAATTTACCCCATATGTATTTCTCCCCAAAGAAGGAGGAAGATTGTCTCAGAGTTATTACTTTGAAGTGGGGGGGGGGGGTGAAAGATAATAGTATACACTTAATCTTTTAATTACAATATATTGAGAAATGATGCTTCCGAATTACTTAGTTCACTGTTGCTTGGCTGAAAACGGTAAATGGCTGAAAATCCCTTATTGTTGCCAGACTGCATTAATCCAGAACAGCACAACATATGGTTATTACATAAATATTTGTAGAAATTTTAATGTATATTTTTACAGGAAATGTTTATTATGTAATATAAATAATAGATATACATATATTTATATATAATAAACAATATATAACACTATTTTGGGGGGTTAATATGACTAATAATATAAAGCCCAAGCGTTATAGCAAATCTGGCATTTTCTCAGTGCCCATCAATTAGATTATCATTGCTTTCAGGAATCAATAAGCTATTCCCTTGCCAAACTGGTGATGCAGTCAGTAATGCTTTTTGGCAGTTTACAGTTGTTTTTCACACCTCCAACATCACCATTACCAGTGTGGGTATTTATGATAAAAAGTTCCTCCCATTTGCTACTACAAATGTTCTGCTGAGAATCATACCCTAACTATATCAGTGAATATAGACCTGTCATCATGCTGGAAACTCATTAAACTTTACCTGTTCGATTTCTTTAATTGTCATGCTTTTGGATGCTAGGTGAACATAATTTTTCAGAGCCCTGACATATTTCAGTGCTGGGTAAACTTTTCTTTAATCCAGGCTATGATATTTTGATTTTGTTGTGATCATTAGAATTCATTAGGTTGGGCATACATCAAGAATTCTGATAGGCTGATGTTCCCTAATGGTTAGGTCATAAATTTCATATACCAATCAAAACTTACTCTATTTATACCATACAGTTTCTTCATGTGCATATAATCCATGTTCAATGATCAAAAGTTAGTCACTTTTACACCAGTTGCTGTTGTGTGCCTTCAAGTTGATTCAAAATGTACTATGAACCTAAGGTGAATCTATCATGAGGCTTTCTTGGCAAGATTTTTCTAGTGAGGGTTTGCCATTGCCTTCCTCTGAGACTTGTCCAAGTTCAGCCAGTGGGGTTCCATGACTGAACAAAGTATTCGAACCCTGGTCTCTTCAACTTCAAGTCCAGCACTCAAACCACTACACTGTGCTGGCTCTCTTGTACTAAGGCTATTTTGACTGATGTGCTGCAAAACAGGAAACTAGAATTAAGACTGGTACCTTAGCAGATCTATCCCATGCTCATAAATTATACTTGCTTGCTTGCTTGTTTATTTATTTATTTGAATTTATATGCTGACTTTCTCCCAATATGGACATCAAGGTGGTTCATACCATGTTATTGTTGTTTTATTAATATGTTTCCCACCTTTCTCCCAATAATGAGACTCAAAGTAGCTGACAACATATTTAAAACAATGCAAACTAAAAACAATACAAAACATTTATAAAAGGATAAATATAAGATTTAAAAATGATTAAACCATTTATGAATTTAGAACATTAAAATATTAAGATGCATTAAAAAGATAACTGCAAAGCATTAAAAGCCCAACCCTGGCCATTTTGTAAAAAGCCAATAACACAAAATGTTTTGACTTGCCAACAGAAGGAAAGCAAGGATGGGGCCATCCTGGCCTCTCTAGGGAAGGAGTTCCAAAGTCTGGGAGCAGCCACCAGGAAGGCCCTCTCCCTTCTTCCCACCAAACAGTCTGAGAGGGTGATGTGACAGAGCCAAGGTCCTCTCCAGATAATCTTGGAGCTCTACTGGGCTCATAAGGGAATATACAGTCCTAGTGCAGTATCACAAACTCTTCTTACTTATAACTTACCCTCCATACATTCATACCTTGCCATAGTCTTTCTGAGGAAAGTGAGCAGCAGGATTCTATTGCATGTATATTCTGCCTGTGGCCTTGCTGTTGGCTTTGGGTTAGAATGGGTGGACATCGAACCCTGGACTGGATAGGCTTTGGGATTGATCTCAGAAGGTTCTTTATGTTGGACAGTTTTGAGAATCACAACATGGTGAAGGTGCAGTAATAACTTCAAGAAACATAGGAATATCCCATCAACCCTACACTTGATTTTCTGGAGAACTAGCCAGTATGTTACATTAATGGCACCAAAACTGTTTAGCTCTTACTACTGGGATCTTACTTGTGCAGCCAGCTGCCTCCCCATGATATAATCTGATGAAGATCCAGGATTTAAGAGCAACCTTTTCATACGATGCTATCGAGTGAAACATTTCAATAATTCTAAGCAGCATCTCCTCCCTCCCATGGGGAATGGATTGAAAGGTTTAAGCAAACTATGGAAAATATGAAAAGGGCTTTTTCCCTCAAGCGTAATAGAAAAAAATGGGCTGAGATGATTCAAGAATTGACCTTAACTACAATAAACTGCTCACAGCATGGCTAGCTATCCATCATTTTACTCCATGCCTGGCAAAATGCCACACTGCAAAGCTGTAATAATGTTCAAAAATGCCATAAAGAAGAAAAGAGATCCTTACAGCACTACTGAGATTACAAAAGAGGCAGCAAGACACTCTGCAAAACCAGATTTGAACAACTTATCCTTAAGTAAGACTGCAATCCTATCTGCTCTTATTTGGGATTAAGTACCACTGAGCTCTGTGGAACTTACTTCAGAGTCTTATGCTGTATTTGCCTTCCTCAAGGACCTGTCTTTCTGGCTTGCACTGACCCTTATCATGAAGACACTCTTGAAGCTTCTTAAACATTGTGTTCTTTGTGGTTGTGGTTGAAGCTTTTTGCAATGTGAGAACTAAACCCAATAGGCAAATGCATTATCTGCTTTTATTGTTAATTCAAGACAAGCAAGTCATGTAGGAGTCATGTTTCTGGGGACAATTCAAAGTGCTAATTTTGACTTATAAAACACTGTATGTCTCAGGTGCCCATTTGAGACTTCTTGAGTTTTAGCAGTTGCTGGAGAAAGACCCTTCTCTCTGCCCCGCCATTCTCAGAGGTACATTTGATCAGGACATGACAGAGGGCCTTCTTGGTGGGTGCTCCAAAATTATGGAATGCCCTTTCCAGGGAAGTTATACTAGCCTTTTCTCACAGCAGGTATAGACTTTTTATTGCAGCAGGCCTTTAATAGTTAACCAGGTTTAAATAGACATGCTGGACCTTTAGCGTTTTAATGTATTTATTAAGACAGAATTTTAATGAATCTTTTAAATCAATATGCAGTATTAGATGTGTCATTTATTGTTTTTATTAGTTTTTAATAACAGCCTTGCATTCCGACTTTGGGAGAAAGGCAGAATACAAACAAATAAAATGAAATAAAACAAGGAACTTGGCAGCACCTATCTACTTTCTTTCCCTCAACCATCCTTATGCCACTGCTAGAAATGACAACTGAGTTAAATCTATGAATATCTTTTTATTTGAGGTGTCTTTTAATACTAGTGACCTCTGCTAAATCAAGACTTGTGTGTTTTTAAGAATTTAAAATCTAAACAAAAGCAAAGCTTGGTTAAACAAAAGTATCATTTACTTAGGAGGCACAATAAAAGGTATAGCATGATTTGCTTGCCAAGAGGCATCATCCCGTATTCTTCAGGTTTATAACGTAAGTATCTGGAATGCCAGGTTAGCTGCAGAGTTGCAGTACCTGAAGTTATGTTCTAAAGCTCTGCTGGATTATACTGAGCTCATAGCAATAAAGGTTCTGTCCTCCCCTTCAGCTGGGCAAAGCATCCACAGTCTGTTGTGATGCAATAAATTGGGAGGCAGATAAAAGTGTACTTGGTCAATTTCTAGAGCATGGTTGATTTGTCCTGTGAAGGTTCAAAGGGGACTGAAGAACGTGATGAAGATTATATAAGATCTGATTAACATCATAAGTAAAATCTTCAAGAAAGCCTGTGTCAGGAAGATGAGGGTGATTTCAAAGGGGCAGATAAAGGAAAGGATGTCAATCATTTTTAATATTCAGTTCAGGAGGAGAATAAAATGTATGATCATAGTCACTCAATATGTTTTTTTTTTTTTTAACATTAATTGCTATACACAAATCTGGCATGATTAGCCCTCCAAACTGCAAGCACAGATGCTGGATAAACTGCACAAGTGACTTGCAAGAGTTGTACAAAACAAACAGCAACAACACATTGGTACCCATGTTACAAAATGGACTATAATATGCCATGATGATAGGATAGCCAATAAGAGCATGTGTGCACAGACGGAGTACAACAATACAGGCAAGAAAGGGATGTTCTTGTTCTTATCTCAGCATGTACAATTGAAATTAGAAACAGAATGGCTATGACAAATCTAACAACCTATCTAAAGGCCATCCCTAGGGATGGGAATTAACAAGTCTGTTATGGATTCAAGTTCTTAATTTCTGGAACAAAGTATATAATCACTGGGAACCAGTGTACTATACCATAATAGTATTCTTTTGTCCTCACTCTTGGGGAAAAGACACAACAGGGAAGGAAGCATAGCATGGGAAAAGAAACCATCTATGCCAGCAAACTAGTTTGGTGAGAATCTGTGGTGAGACCCAAAACCTTCACCCTCCCAAACTATTTGTATGCCAAAATACTAATAGTTAATGTATAATGTTTATACCACCATAATGTGTGCAGCAGTTCTCTGCATGGATTACTGCTATTCTGTGAAGAGTTTTGTCACATCACTTACAGTGCCATGGAGGATCCGGCATATGGAAGGAAAAACACTCCATGTAGTGGCTGTAACTTCTGTGTTATATGGCTGTATTATCATATGGAGCTTGAAAAACTAAGTCCTTTGAGGAACAGTTGAAAGAGATGTGTATGCTTAGCCTAGAGGACAAGAGATTGAATACAGATGCAATAGCAGCCTTCAAATATCTGAAGAGTTGTAATAAAGTTAAACCTGGAGAAGACTTATCATAATTTGCTGATAAAGGCAAGAAAAGAATAAGGGGGCAGAAACTGCAAGGTTAAACATTTAGGAAAAAGTTCCTAAAGATAAGAGCTGTTCAGCACTGAAACTCTTTGCCTTGGGGGATACTGGGTTCTCCTTTCTAGTTGTTGCACCAGGTACTACAGATGCTTTAAGCACAGAGCTGGAAGAAGTAGCTTTCAAAGTCCCTTCCAACTGTTTAATTCTATGTAATGCAGCATGACAGAGACAGTATCACTTCAGATTTCAAATGGGTGATTTTACTTTTGAAGATCCTTACACCTAGAAAACTAGAGCATGTGCTCTGGTCTGATCTCTCCCTGGGTCCTTTTTGCATGGCATTTGCCATATGAAAGGGCCTCTGGAATGTTGTGCAATTGTGAGGAGCTGTCCACATGATGTCCTTGCAATTGGGTGACACTGCCGGGGCCGGCAGGCACCAATTGCTCGTTATTTCATTTTCTGCTTCTAGCCGAAAATGGTGTGCGATCACGCATCACTCCAGGGCCCCTCGCGCATTTACCGTGTGTGCGGAGCCTCCGGAGCCACAGTACTCACGCTTCCTGCCCCAGCACAGCCTGGGAAAATCCCAGGCTGCACTGTGGAAGGAAGAGGAGGAACCATCATGCTGCCTGTTCGCTATCAGGCAGCGGCTGCAGAGCTGAAGCAGCGGGGACGCAAGAGCCTCTCGCAAGAGGCTGCTTGTATGATCCCCACACCCCAGTGCCATGAAAAGGTAAGGTGTGAAAAGGGTCCTGCTGTGGTACATACAAGAAGGATGATTCTTTGTTTTACATAACAACAGCAACAACAAAGTGACAGCCATGCAATCCAGCCATGCAGTCTGAGTTGACACAGCCACCATAAAGTGCAATTCTACCTTATTTATTCAACTTTTAAAACATATTTCCTAATGTATAGTTAGGAGACTGTATAGGAAAGAGAAAATTGGTCCATTTTTAAAGCTGACAATTTTAAACCAGTCCTTAGGTTCAAGTTCTTTCCATACAGAATATGAAGAAATTTGCAAATGTTTGTAAATTCCTCAAAAAGAAACTGAAATGAAATCCCTCCCCCTTTTGCACCAGGCAAATTCAAAAGATCCAGTAATTTGCAGCATGAGAGGTCCATCTTGTGCCTGCCAGCCATATAGGTAAAAGATGAGCCCTCCTTAGAAAAATGATGGCAGCCCTAATTCTTCCAGGGTCAAAAAAAAAAAGTGTTCAGGTTTTAGTCTTTTAGAAGGATTTTGATTCTAGCAGCCAAACACTGACAGGGTTGACTGTACAGGGATTCCAATTCAGACTTTCAAGATTTAAGCACTCAAAGCCCTGAGCCTAATTCTAGCCAGTAATTGATTTGCAATTGTCATATATAAAAGTTTTGTGTATTGTCTTATCCCATAGTTTTCTCTACAAATGTTTAGATCTGATTATTAACATTGGCTTGGATTCAGACAAGCACAAAGGCCCTTTCCACATGGCGTTGTTAAAATGTAGTCGCTACAGGTCGTATTTGTCTCCGGGGGCACGGTTCCACACAACATCATAGCAATCCAGTAGCAGTCCCATCTAAAAGCAGCAGCTAGGATCCATTGTTTGAACTATGGAAAAAATCTGTTTTGCACTGCCTCATCCGCATATATCCCATATGCCACTTCAATGCGGAAATGTTAAATGTGCTTTATCGCACATTGAGAAAATGGCAGGGCTGGCAGGAGGCCAGCTAGGGCCGGCAAAGTGAAGCAAAATGTGGAAGAGACACTTCGCTTCAATTTGCATTAATGCTGAGAGGTGCGGAACAGGGCGTCACTGCTGCATTTCAAGAGAATCTGCCTTAACTACAGAAAAGATCTGTTTGTGCTGTCGCATGAGGAAGGGGCCAATGTTCCTTCTGTTTGCATTGGGGAGCTTTTAAGCTTTCCCTTTTCAACATGAACAGGCCCTCCAAAGATCCCGGTAGTGTGCAGGAAGCCACTTGGAACAGCAGCACAGCCCTTTTTGAACCCAAAACTATGTTCTTTAACTTCCTCCAAGAAAAGTGATTAATTTACATGGTTCAAATCTTTCAAGATCTGCTGTAAAAGCGAAAGCGCTCTCTTGCATGTAGATTTTTGTTTTTGTTTTAAATTGATATGTAAATAAGCTTATGTTTAGTGCTCATTGGTGTGGTTGACTGGATGAACACATTTCCTAATTGTAGGAATTATATCATGTAATCATAGGAGAAATAGGTGATATCTAGCTTTATGAAAATTGAACCTAAATATTCTAGTTAATACAGATGTTGTTAAAACTTCAACAGTGTAGACAGTTTTGAGGAAATGAATAAGAAAGGCATGTCAAGGCATTCCATGAAAGTAGTTTTAAAAATGGCTGTTTTATTGTAGCATCAGAAATAGTAAATTTTGTATAGATTTTATATAAAACATTATTTTATTTGGGCTGAATAAAATAACATATATTCCTTGCAGTAGTCTCCATCTCCTTTCATTTAAGAAGGCTTTTAATATACGTAAAAGGAGATTGCACCATAATGTAAGTCAGGTAAGAAGTGCAACATCAAAAGTGTTCAGTAATAGGTTGAGTGACATTTACCAATTCTCTTGAGTGTTTATGACTTGCTAGAGGGAAATGCACTTTCTAAAGATCACAAGCAGTCCCTATGGATACCTGTAACCTTCCTTGAAGCAGCTTACCACAAAATGATAGGTTTGTTCTCCCAACTTGTGATACAATTGCAATTGGCCTAGAAATATTCTAGCAGCTCTTCGAGGAATACTAATGAATGCCCCTTTAAAAGATGAGTCAACCGTAGTTCAAGTACATAAGTGCCTGAGCATTATCAGCTACATGTATAAAATAAAAATAAAAAGAGCTAATTATTAGCTACCCATATAAACAAATGAGCCAGTATGGGATAGTGCTTTGACCACTGGACTACAACCCTGGTGATCAGGGTTTGATTCCCTGTTCAGCCATGGAAACCCATTGAGTGACCACAGGATATCACATACTCTAAGCCCCAGAAAAACCCACAATAGATTCACCTTAGGATTGCCTCAAGTCAGAAAAGACTCAGAGGCATACAACAAAAGGAATAAAGCAAATGCAGAAGAAAGTTCATGTCGGTTGGACCAGTTTGCTTGTTGTTGTTGCTGTTCCACAGTGACTCAGGCTAAAGCACCTGTAGATGTTCAAGCACTTCAGTGATCATAAGCAATATAGGATGGCAAGTTTCCCATATAAAATGCCCTACTGTTACTGCTCTTTATGCGACATTTTCTGTTTCTGAAAATAAAAAGTTTCATAAAATTGGTTCATACAAAATGGAAAGATGCAATGCCATTGATTGCTGTTGCCACTTTCAGAGTTTTAATTAACTTTTTTTTCCCAGGTGATAAAGAACAGAAGGATGGACAACTTTGTTTGTGTTTTTTAGTGTTAGTATGTTTTTTTTAAAAAAAAAAATCCTCAGAAGTTAAACACTAGAAGGGAAATCTGTACTATTTAATAGTCATAGTTAAAACTATTTACAAATATTTTAGTAAAAATAATTTCCAGGTAAAGCTTTGCAATGTTGAATAAAACATTTACACCAGAGGTGGAAATTAAGCAGCTTGCAGTAGATTATCTTTAAAAAAAAATTAACATTAAATTTTACAATACATCTAACCACCAGTATCAAACAGATATAAAGAGCAATAACTTTGATGAGGCTATTACCATTAAGAGTAAACAATAATATGAATTAAATAATTTAACATAGTAGGTACTTCCACAGATCAGCATGAGCTGCAGCTGGGAATGATGTAACTGATTGAATTGACATGGTTGATAGGAGGAAACTGTTTCTCTTGAAAGTCACCAGTGCCATGCAGGTTTCTCTAAGAGCATATTTGGAAGGTAAGTTTGTTCAGAAAGGCCATGTGTCGGACCTTCAAAATCTATAAAAACTTGAAGGAATTATTCTCCACCTTCCAAGCTGATAACAATCACTAATGTGATTGTTGAGCACATAGAAACAACTGGGTCTTTACCCAACAGTGAAAGTAGGCCCAAAACAGTTCCCCCCTTCCCCATGTTTTGATTCATGACAACTTCCAAGTTATGAAAGATCTATAACTAGAAATTGGAAACCAACTGGTAAAGTCACCACATCTGGAAATACAGACCAAATATTTTACAGTACCTCCAACATTTTGGATTTGTGAGACTATTATAATAAATTAAATGATGGGATGTAAGGTACCACTAGTGTATTACCTTCAAACAATGATCCCAGATTTTTGCTATAGCCACTTTAATTGAGCTATCTTTTTCTGTTTGTCTGTTTGTTTCCCACTTTCTCCCCAGCTAAGGCAGCTTACAAAAGACAAATACAGATAAAAGCCCACACCACTAAAGCAAACAAAAGTTAAAACTGCAGTATCCATAGAATTAAAGCAGATACCAAGGAGACCTTATTAGTATTTAGTGTCCCACCTGCATTAGTGTCCCACCTGAGAATAGAGAGAGGAGAGAGAAAGCAATGGCTTCTGATAACAAATTTCTTTTGTGGGCCTCTTAAACTTTACCAAACTTGACACAGAACAGAAGAAGGATGTTAAGAAGAAAATGCTGGAGTTATTTTCCACATTGGAAGCCAACTAAAAGCCTTTATGGTGAAAGACAATTGCAGATTGTCTTTAAAATTAAAACTCTCTCAGCACCAGGAAAGTGGCCAAGATTTCTGCAACTTGCAATTCAAAGTGGCTTGTGGTTGCAATTTTTAGCTGAAAATGGTATCAAAACAGTTCACTTCAGCTTCCTGTAGGGCAAAAACATGGGCACCACAGCAGCTCACCCTGTTTTAAACATCAGTAATGCAGGGAGGTTGACATGAAATTGTAATCTAGTGTGCCAAAACAACAACCACTTCCTTAAAAAAAAAAACTGATACAAGAAATAATATGACAGGAGTATTAATTTTCAAATAAGAAACAGCAAAGTGATTTCTCATGCATGGTTTCAGGGGCAGTTCTCCTCAAAGAACTGGGCGACAATCTACAATGGATTTTTATCAGCATTTCAACACTTTGTACGATTGTGAGTACAAGTTGCACTCCCCAAGCCATCTTGGCATTAATTTTCTTTCAATATTCCATTTCTTCCCAGGCTACTTTTATGATGGTATTTTAACGATTACAGTTTCTGCCACTAGTGAGGTATGTGCATCTCAGTCTGGTGGTAATATAATTCTTAAATGTAGGAATGGCTTCAAAATTATAATATAACATTTATCCCTAGCTTTGCCTCTGACTCTGGGCAGGGAAAAGGCATTTGCAATTGGGAAATCCATGGCTGTCTTCTCCAAGGGTGATTGGTCAGCCATTGTTATTTTTCAGTCAAATTTTCAGTCTGTACCTATGCAAGTACACAGTTGTGAAAAACAGAAAATTTAAAACACACACAAACAACTCTGTAGTCCAGTAAAGCTGTGCAAGTATACATGCATTTGCCAAATATGGGGAGGGGGAGGGAACAGAGAAAGGATTCTGAAGCAGCCTGGGTAATTTCCACTTCTGCAATTACAGTTCTGTGTTATGTCATGTCAAGTGATAAAGCAGATGTGGTACTCCTGCTTCTTCTATACTTTAAACACTCTGCATTGCTGCATGGCACTGATTTGTACTGTAAGCACATCAAATGGTCTGCTGTATTCTTTAATATGTAACTGCTGCGTGGGAACTGTGTGTGGAGAACAACAACAAAAAAGGCACGACAATGCCACAGAAGTTAAAGACACTCAACAGTAGGGCTGACTGTGGTCAGAGGAAGGAACTGGGAACACACAAAGCAGTGTCAGCATCAGATAATTTAGTGGGGGCAGTACAGATACACTCTGAAAAAAGTTATCTGCACACAATTACAGTTGGGAAGTCGATAAGCTGAAATGCAGTGAGAATTGTACTGAGCTCAGATGACTGGGTAGGCACCCCACTGAATCATATAAAAACTGGGAGATGAAGTGGGTTGTCGTGTGAAAATTCATTGCTAGCTTCATTCAGTTCAGATTTATACAATTTTGTAAACAGTCAACGTACCCTAAAGCATAGTAATTTATGGGAAAAAAAACTCCCTTGACTTTAATGGAACATTATCCTAAACAATAAATGTTTATAGGACTGTAGCCTAAATCTGTTCTTGCTGGAATTTGTGGGTGGTATACTAAAAATCACAGCATTTTTGTATTAAACAATATTAGCAGGGTACCTTGTACGCTTCCAAGTCCTAGTCTTCTAGGAAAGTTAAAGAATACCAGAACTTCTAAGGACATGTGGATAGTTAAATTTATCCCTTTTGGGTAAAATTGCAGTAAGAAAAGGAAATGTTTTGCCAAGGCTTTTATTTTTCTTTAAAATCCTTATTACAAGAAATGAAATACCTTTTGTACAATAGCAGAAATTTCCAGATTTGTCTGGCAGGCAAAGAAACTCAGAGTTAAATTTAAAATACTGTATGAAGCTATGGAAAGAGGCAGTTGCTAATGTCAAATGGCATCACAAGGCTTATTGTTTGGTATCGTTGAAAAAATAAATATTGCTTAGAGATGTGAGGCTTTTGGAACTTGAAGGCCGTCATTGAAGATTTGGTTGGCATGGCTGTCTTTGTTATGATAAAATCAAAGTACATGCTGAATTTAAAAATCAGTGAATTAGAAAGGCTCTCTTACAAGTTTAATATCAATTTAAACAGAGACTTTTTTCTAAGATAATATTAACCATTTTACTCCAGGAAGCCCTTTTTAGGAAAAAAATGGATTAAAAATTGGAAATGGTTGCTTTATGATGATCTTTTGAGTTTTGAACAAGACAAATGGTAGTTTAAATCAAGAGAGATTATTTTTAAGGGACGCAAAGATCTTAACTGGTTTGCTTATACACAACTTACAAGGATAGAGAAAATGAGTTTTATTCAGAGCTGTGAAAAGATGGTGACCACGTAAATAAAAAAGTATGCAAGCGGCTTATGAAACTAGAGATGGAATATGAGTCTTTAAAAGAGTACATGTTGAGGAGGGCCCAAATTTTGGAGCATAACGTCCATATGGATCTATGGGAACAATGTGATCCAAAGATATAAATTCTACTTCATGCAGTAATTGAAAATAAAATGCATAGATGGTATCTACCTGTAAATAATGTATAGAAGGTATCTAGCCCCAAAGCTCTGCTGTGTATTACTTATATGTCTTTTTTCCCCTTTTTTTCGTTTTCTCTCTTTTTCTTCTTTCTGCCTCTTTAGTTTTTGTAATGTCTATTACATCAGATTGTTCCTGTTAAGAATTAATAATAAATTTAACAAGTTGATAGGAAGAAAATCAATTCATTTGAAATGTGGTGCTAGAGAAGAGTTCTACAGATGCCCTGGACTGCTAAAATGACAAATCAATGGATGAAAGAGCAAATGATGTTTGAACTCTCCCTAGAAGTTGAGATTACGAAAGTGAGACTGTCATGCTTTGGACATATCATAAGAGGACATGAGTATCTAGAAAAGACAATAATGCTTGTTAAGCTAGAAGGCAGTAGGAAAAGAGGAAGAATACATTACAGATGGATAGGCCTAATCAAGGAAGCCATGGCCCTCAGTCAGCAAGACCCAAACAGAGCTGTTGATGATATGGTGACTTGGAAATCTTCCATTCATAGGCTCAGCATAAGTCAAAATCAACTTAATGGCAGTTGGCAACAAGACCAAACCACATGCCCAAAAAAGCGGTACAGAAAAAAATATTTTATTCTGTCTATGGTATAAGACATGCCTTATATTCAAACTTTGTAAATGGTCAAAGGTTCAGTGTCTCATCTTGAGATAGGAATGAAAGACTCTTGCAGAACTACTTCCAAGTCAGTATATACATCACCCTCCAGATGTTGTTAGAATAAGCTCCCATTATCTCTAGTCATTACCCATGGTTGATTAGGACTGATGGGAGTTGATATCCAACAACATCTGGATGAGTGCAGGTTTGTCGCCTCTGGCATAGGCATTACTGAGGTAGATGGACTAGTGGAACAATTTGGTATAAGACAGCTTTGCATGTTCCTATGAAAGCCAATATCTAGCAGAAGCAAGGCTACACGATAAGATTAACTTATTTCTGTCTATTGTACCAGGATAATACCGTTTAGCAGTAGCTTGAAAGCCTGGGGGGGGGAAAGACTGATCTGCGCTAGTTGGTACAAAAAACATAAAGACAGAGAGAAGAGGTCACCAATAGTTCATATAATGGAGAACCACCACATAGTGCGAAGGGGATATGCCCCGAAGCTCAGATGAAATGAAAACAAGAAAGAAAAGCAGATGTCAAGTAAGCGAAAAGATTCCAAAACTCAGCATGGTTGTGAAAGAGGCTGTTGTGATTTTACAGAAAGGACTGTTTTATAAATTTAGAAGGAAGGATCCTAATTAAGAAGAAAGGAGATAACTTTCTGTCAGGTAAAGAAGAAATAAGTTAAACACCCTAGAAAGCTTCAGTTCAGCTTCAGTGGTGTCAAAATGATGACCTCTGTGGGTCAAAAGACTCTCTGTCATTCATGTGGAGAGAAATATAAAGTAGAATTGAGGTACCAGTATGTACAAAATAGAATATGGCCACCCTATTCAGAAAAATTGGGATCTCCAGAGTTACTCATGGAGATCCCATCTATACCCCATAGTGCAGAACAGTAGTATGTGTCTGTCCTCCCTATGGCATGTTAATCATTTGCTTTCCAGAGATTTGTGCATTTTTACAGTCTTGTCTTTGATATTGGAGTGGGCAGCCAATCAGGCACTGGTTAAGCTGGGAGTGGGGTTTTCTCAGTTCTGTGGACATGAAGTGTCCCTGTGTGACCCACCTGGAGAGTTTAAAACCATGCATCAGATTGAGTTTTTCATCACCCCTCCCTCAAGTTTTGCACATAGATTGTTCTTTTAATAAGGATTACATTGCAGTATCACATTGCTTTCCATTTGTCACAACTTTAAGCACTTTTGAGAGGGTACTCAATGCAGTTTGGGGAGATACAGGGCTTGCATGCCCATCATCCTTCATTGTGGGGTGCATGTGTTAAGGAATGAGGAATTCAAGAGCACAACCAGCTCAGATCCTGTGAAACATGCCTCGTTCCAAGGTGACAGAGCAAGACCCAGTGGTTTTTGCCCATAGAGAATCCCACTTCTGCCATTCCCTGTCCCCTCCAGTACTTGGGACAAGAGAGGGATGTTGGTTTCCCTTGGTTGGCAGACATATTGCCCAACACCTGGATCTTTGTCCTGTGTCAAGCCAAGCCTCTCTACCTTTAACCAATAAAGCTATGATCTTGAGTAGTCCACCCATGCTTTTCTTGTGTTACCTGTGCCTGCCTGTGCTCCACCCTGATCTTGCAGCTAGGTCTACAATCTTTGGTTTCTTATAGCATGCAACAAGGGAATGTAACAAAAGAGTTAAGTAGTCAAGTCATGGAAGGAGTGCATGAATTTAGCAGAATTGCAAAAAGGAGATTAACTGAAATCTCTGACACCAGAGGCCTACGGTTTGAATAGCAGGGGTACCTTACCATCACATAGCAGGATGATCCCCCAGCTGGACTTCAGAGTGCCAGTGGTCTTTGGCCTGAAAGTAGAAAAAAGCATGGTTGTGCAAAAACAGCCATCATACAGAATCTAACATCAATTCCTGTTTCATTGTGTCATGGCATACCATTAGAAGGGGGCAGAAATTTCACTTCAACTAAACCCAAGTTGGAGGCGACCAAAGTGAATATGCCACTTATTACACATTCCACAAAAGTTATCACTGTACCTCAGCCTGAAGCGGTATAACCTACCCTATCACAGAACCTTTATCACCTCATTTGGCTGCATGTTTAGACCAAGCCTAAAATCTGACTGGTGCTTCACAAGATTTCAAGGGCCTGACTTTCCTATGTTTCCTTCATTCCTGGTCATTGCCCTTTTCCCTCCAGTGTAAGAGACACTGTTTAGTTGTAGCAAGCAATGCCTCTCCATATATGTGCCCGTCTGAGGACTGAGGTCTGCTGGAAGTGGGTTCTCTGTGTCCCACCAGTGAAGTCAAGGTACTATGTTGGGATATGGATGATCTGGATGAGGGCATTCCCAGCTGTGGAATCCCAACTGTGGACCAATACTCATTTCGTTCAGGCACCAAGTGAAAACTTGGCTGTTCATCAAGGCTTTATCATCAAGGCCTCATCATCAAGGCCTCAATTCATCCCAAATATTCATGTTATGTAGTTTAAAATTTTTAAATCTTTTGAATACGTCTTTAATTCAGTATGATGTTCAATATGTTTTTAGCTTGTTTACATTATTTTTATTGTTGCAAACTATTTCACATGTTGTTTTAACGTTATTTGTAAGCTACCCTGAGATCATTTTGATATCGTGGGTTTCACACACACACACACACACACACACACACACACACACACGTGTGTGTGTGTGTGTGTGTGTGTGTGTGTGTGTGTATGGATGGTAAAAGCCATTGGCACTATTTGGGAAATGTATACCCTGAACTGAGTAGACATATTACATTCACTTTGTATTCAGTCTGCCCTTTGGACTCAGCCTATAGGTGAGGGCCTTGCTTAGGCCCACCAGACTTAATTCCCTCCCAGTCACAATCAACTGTATATGTAGCTTCTCTTCATACTTTCAGGTTAGCTTCTCTTTTTTCAAACGTCCATTCTGTGTTCCACTGTTTGCATAGCCATCCTTCAAATCAAGGGTGGGCAACTACCCAAGGTTTGAGGGCCACTTATCCTATGTCTGAAAGGGCTACACCTCCCCCTAGACTCCTCAATCCTGAAAAGAAAAAGACTGTACTCTCCATAACTACTCCATGTGTCAAGGCCTCTTAGGAGAGACATTTTTTCTTGACCTTTTTTTTCTCTAATTTTGGACAAAAGGCCAATCCTTGGGCAGAAAATTGGTTCCAGACCTGCTGCAGTTGCCCACCATTGCTCTGTATTCTCAGAATAAAAATACGCTCTTGGAAATAGGTCCCAATGGACTCAATGAGAGATCTTTTTAATAGACTTGTATAGAACTGCAGTGTAAATATGTTATGGGTGTGTGTGTGGGGGGGGAATCCTGCAGTACATATCAAAACTTTAGAGTGCCAATAGCTCTCAGGTGTTAAGGAATTACACAGATTCCAAAAGGTTCTATCTCTACTCTTCCTGGGATATAAAACAAGCAAAATAATGGATGTGCTGCCTAGGTCTTGCTGGCTGTCAGTTAGACAAGAGGGCTGGCAAAGGACTGAGCTGAGACGTTTAGTCAAATGCATAATCAGTTTCCTCAGAACATATGCAGTGTTTCTGGGCAAGCATGTAGTAAGGCCATTTTGCTGCCTGGGTTGGAGCAGGTCCACACTGTTCCATTTTGGCACATAGGAAAGAAAATTCCACAAGAACCCATCTTTATCTTTTGTAGATAAAATGCAATACAAGCAGCCCTTCATATTTTACAGGTTTAACTTTCACTGGTTTGATTATTTGCAAGTTTCTCGAACCCCGCCCCCCACCTCAAGTGCTTCTTTTGTGGGGGAACCTTCTTTTTCCCTGACTCCAATCAGGCCACGCAGCTCTTTAAAAACCTGCCTCTGGTTCTCCTCCTCTCCTCCACAAGCTACTCTTTGGCTAGCTAAGGACAATTGCAGTCCAGTTTCTCAGCATCACAAACCCTCTCCCAATGACCTCTGCATACCTAACAAACGAAATGGGCAAGAGAGGAAATATAGGGCCATTGTACCAACCAACCCCCTTTCTCTCTCCATTCTCTGACCTCCCCGCCATGCTTTGGGCCCCCTATCCACAGACATACACATACACACATATTTTGATATTTGTGGTTTTTCTACTTTTCCTGGGGTCCTGCACCTCTAACCCTAGCAAATGCGGAAGGCCAACTGTAATAATAAGTTAATGGAGTCATCATGCTGCCTTTTCACAGCTCTCAAAATGTGGCACAGCAATGCAGAGTTTTTGCCTTCCTCATAGCAATGATACTTGTTTGCTGCTTCACCATTTTGCAAAATGTTTTCTCATAACCTTGCTGCATGTGCTGCAGGTGCATTGTGATGTTTCACTAGGATAGATGACACAGGCTTCCAATTGTACATTGGGGTATTTCCATAAGGTATCTTGAGATGTTGCTTCAAGAGCCAGACATGTTCTGGGTTTATCATTTTGGTCACGTACCAAGGTTGCAGAGATGGCCTATGACAAAAGCGTATGTAGTGGTGGGCCTAATCTCATGCCACTCCTCACCATCTTCCTGGTGGGTGGTCTTGGCGATTATACTGCTCAGCAATGTATCTGATATCTAGATCCTTGTCCTACACACAGCCAGACTGTAAGCTGTAACCAATAAAAGCTGTTGCCAGTTTTAATTCCCTTTTTTTAAAAAATGGGGCCATTCTGCTCTACGCCATAGGTACGAATAAGTTTTTAGAGGTAATAAGGAGCATATCACAAAGTGCAGCAGATTGTTTTTCATCCTGATGGTATATACATTTGCTGAAGAGGAAGCTCCATTGATCTCAACTTGCTTTCAAGTTAAGCACACTCAGAAATGCAGACTTTATCTTGGTTGTGTTTGCAGGGATTATATATTATCAGAGCAGCTGCATTTATCGTACCTTATTGTCTTATTGGCTGCTGCCGCAGTTGCTTTATATTTTTATGATACCCAAGCAGCTCATGTTGGTCCCTTTGTAATGGACCATTTGAAGGCTGAGTGGAGAAGCAATTGCTTCTTATTCGTTGTGTCAAAAAGAGGTTAGAAATTCTCAGACTGGAGCTTGAATGTATGCACCACACACACACTTTTGCTATAAAAATGCCATAGCTAATTTTCTGTGCTCTTTGCCACCTACTTACACAGGCAGCTAAGTTCATCTTACTGCTGTTTACTTTTCAGTGTTTCAGTCAGGCCACTCTAGTAAGTAAACCAGGGGCAATATAACTAAGTTGCAGAAATATCTTTCCACATCCCTGTCAATGACAGGCAGCGGCTAAGCAGACACAGAGGCAGGAGCTGAGTTTATGGCTTTAGTAATAAATAAATCAAGAGGTTATGTCACCAAAACAAACATCCAAGTCCCAGGAGCAGCAAACTCAAACAGCAAGGCTTAGCCTGGAACAGAAAACCCATGACACAGGATGCAGATTCCCGGTTGGTAGACGGTTGTTGCCCTGTGCCCAACTCCAACAACGTCTGTCTTAAATACACAGTCTTTAGCCCAGCTGGGGCTGATCAAATGTCCATTGGCCCAGCTCACAGCTGGAGCCCCTCAAGACTTCAGGGCCGATTCATCAGACGCTTCTCCCACAGCTGCTGAGACCTCCGAACCATCCCCTTTTCCAGCTGCCTCTGGAGGGGAGGGTCTGCTGCAAACTCCGGGCTGGAGTCAGAAACACCAGCCTCTGTCGAGCCAGAAGCACTAGCCCCTGCTGGAGCAGAAACATCTGCTGCAGGTACCGGCTCGGGATCCATGCCCGGGACAGCTGTGGGGTCGCTGGCAGACTCCTCCCTAGGCTCTGAAGGAGCCCCCTCTCCCGAAGGCCCCTCCAAGGGATCCTCCCCCGGCTGGGAGTCCAAGTCTAAATCAGAGTCCAAGTCTGAATCGGCAGCATGCTCAGCCTGGCTCATGACAATCCCTTCTAGTCAGAAATCTGTCCGGAAAACCTGTTTGATACTATAATTTTGCAGATAACAACCAAACAGCCTAGCCTCATCTACATTTTCCTTTGTGTACATAGTAGCTATAGCCAGGGATGTAAACAATATTTGTCAAGTTTATTGTTCTTGACCAGATGGAATATCACAAAACTTTGAGCCACTTTGTTGAAAACTCAATCAAAAATCTATGAGTGCTGCAACACACACACACACACACACACACACACACACACACAATCATGTTGCGTTTGCTGGTGGGAGCAAGTCAGCAGATTATTTAAAACCTTTCAAAGTCTCTGCAATTCATGCAAAAAAATCGTTTTGCAAAACTAGTTACTTTTTAGAGCATACATATATATACTTGTAGAGCATACACACACACACACTGA
The DNA here is from genome assembly GCA_030412105.1 of Cyclura pinguis. Classification (NCBI taxonomy): domain Eukaryota; kingdom Metazoa; phylum Chordata; class Lepidosauria; order Squamata; family Iguanidae; genus Cyclura; species Cyclura pinguis. Next base: position 240,712,064 of record CM059599.1, on the reverse strand, counting down.
GCCCAGAAGAACAAAAAAGAAAGATAAAAAAGAAGAAAGCAATTGACCTATTTGTGCTGCATCTTCACAAGTTCTCTCATATAGTCATAGAATCATAGAGTTGGTAGGGGCCTCATGGGCCATCAAGTCCAACTCCCTGCTCAGTGCTGGATCTCCAACTAAAGCATCCCCAGCAGGTAGCTGTCCAGACTCTGTTTGAAGATACCCAGAGAAGAAGATGCCACCACCTCTCTGAGAAATTAGTTCCGTTGCAAAGCGGCTCTTACTGTCACAAAGTTTCTTGTAATGTCCAATCAAAATATACTCTCCTGTAACATCAAACAATTAGACCTGGTCCTACCCTCTGGGAGAGCAGAGAACAGGCCTGCCTCTTCCTCTCTGTGACAGCCCTTGAGGTATTTAAAGAGTACAATCATGTCACCCATCAGTCTTCTCATCACCAAGCTGTATACGTCCAGCCCCTTCAATCTTTCCTCATATGTTTTACTCGCCATACCTCTTATTGTTGTACTTCTTTGAATCTGCTCAAAGTTATCTATACCCTGCTTAAAATGAGGTACCTAGAACTGAATGCAGTACTCCAGATAAGACCTGACCAGCACAGAATATAGTGGGACTGTTATTTCCCTCAACTTGGAAACTATGCTTCTATTAATGCAGGATAAAATAGATTCACCTTCTTTGCTGCAGTATCACACTGCTAGCTTATGTTCAACTTATGATCAACAATAATCTCAAAGTCCTTTTTGTAAGTAGTACTACCAAACCATGTATCTACCATCCTATGCCCATGTGTTTGGTTTCTGTGGCCTAAATATAGAATTTTGCATTAGTCCCTACTGAATTTCATTTTATTCATTTCTGCACCATTTTCTAATTTGTCTAGGCCCTTTTCAATTCTCTTCCTATCTTCCAGTGTGTTAGCCCTGTTTTGTTCCATCTGAAAACTTGATAAGGATTCCTTCTGCCTCATCATCTAAACTTACTGATAAAAATTTAAAAAAATATATTGTTACCCTTGAGGTCCACCCACAATGCCAGCATCTGCTTAGAATTTTGTGGAATTATAGCTGAAAGGAGACCTGCAAGAGGAAGGTAATGGTAGGATCTTTTCACCTATGTGTACCAGTACTTACTGTAGAGAGGACTCCAGTTTTAAGTTAACAAAGTATTTTATCTGAGTTGAACAAACACATAGGAAATCAGACTCTCTAAGAACAGTACAAGGCTGTTGGAAAGTAAGGTGTGAAAGGTTGGCTAGGGAGAGAAATTGGAGTGAAGAAGGTGATAGTTACCAATCCTGAAGAAGGCAGAAGTGGAGTGATTCAGACAGCATCTCAGGGTAGCACAGAAGAAAAGTAGTCTGGGTGCTACAGAGATGTCTAATGCACTATAATTTTCTTGGGCTGAAGCTAGGGTTCATATATCTTATTTCCTATCCTGAAGAGGGTGCATAGACAAAGTGGTAATGGCTTTCTCATGGGATTGACAAAGGAGTCCAGAATGGGTTGATTGCCTAAACTCTAGGTAACAAAACACTGATGTGAGTTATGACAATCTCTTAATTACTTGTTCAGGCAGGGGGTATAGGGAAGATTTTCATAGGGTGAGATCAAGGAATGGTCCCTGAATGCTTCACAGGAGCAGTTTCACTTTTCATCATTTTTGGGTAAGCAGAGAGGCTGAGGTGTTGAAAGGATTAGCACAGACCCATTACTGTCTAGGTTTTCCATCGAATCCTCTCTGAACTTACAAACTGACCATGTCTCAGGACAGCTTGACCTGGCACTCTTTCTGCCAGCATGCCTTTGAGTATGTTTTCCAGCTATAAATATGTTCAATTATGAAAATGGGGGTGTAAGGGATGGTAAAAAAAAAAAATTATTATTTATTTATTAATGTTAACACAAACACAATCTGATTCCCATTTTTTAAAAAAACCGTAAAATTAAACTAAATCTAAAGGACAATAATAGAACACTAAACTAAAACACTGAAGATTAATTTGTCAGGAATTTCTCCCTGCCAGGCCACAGCCAACAAGGAAGGAGAGAGGCCAGAAACACTTTGGGAGTCCGAATATACCAAACACCAGGAAAAACACAAGCTGAGCCAGGTCAAGTCCAGTCCAGAGGTTCAGGAGGCAGAGATCTGTCCGGAGGGTTTCAGGAAGCAGGAGACACAAAGATTGTAAGGGCTTGCTAATAATTTGCTGCAAGCAAGGCGCAGCCACACCGGCAGACTTAAATGACCCCTGTGAGCAGGTGCTGCTCGTTATTGTTTCCTCAGCCTAGTCCAAGCAGCCTCCCTCTCCGCAACCAGTTTCAGCCTTCTGCGTGATTGAGGGCTGATGGGCACAGCTGGCTGCAACTCCTCTGCATCACTGCTGGTTCCCTCTCCGTCATGAGCTGGATGGGGCAACTCAGTCTCTGTTTGACCTTCCAGTGCAGGGGATGTTTGCAGGTTGACTTGCTCAGTCACTGGCTTGGCCCCCTGCACAACCAGTTGTTCCTCAATCACAGCATCATCATCTATCACATAATTAACCAAAATTGAACTCTTAACTTACTGAAACACAAAATGCTTCTGGACCACCCCCCCATCAAACTGTAATGAAAGAAAAATATATATATATGTATATCATTCTACCATTACGTATCTACTAGAATTACTAGTAACCATGACCACAGTTTATTGCACTGTTAGATTTCTTATTTCTCAAAAAGTCCATAGACTGTTTCCAATGTTTTTAAAAAATCTTCAGTTGGCGTATCCTTTAAAGATCACATTAATTTGGCAATTTGGGCTGACTCAGAAACCTTAACAATCCATTCTTCCATTGCTGGTGCTTCAGTCCTTTTCCATGTTTCAGCAAACAATGTTCTTACATTGAAGAAGTAATGCATACTTACTATCCAATTCTTTATAAATAATACCCAGCAAAAACAATTCTGGTGATGTTACAAAATTCACCATCAAATGTTTTGGATTAACATTTTCCCCCTTTTACAAGTCCACCACATATAGAAAAAAGGAGTCCTCCTTATCTTGACATCCCTAACATTGATAGGGATCCCTACACTGTTACACTGTTATTATTCCACTTTGAACATCCTCTGGAATTCTGGGGTTTGTAGTTTATTGAAGCCAAATAACTCTCTGGCTGAGAATTCTAGATGCCCCTCCCTAAACTGCAAACCCCAGGATTCCTTAGGATGTTGAAAGTGGAATAATAACACTATAATAGTGTACTGTAGAAATGGCCATAGTTATTGATAAAGATGTCAAAGCGTAATGGCACTAGGACAAAACCCTGAGGCATTTCACATGAGGCCTCCTTCTAGTCTGAAGTGCAACCATTGATAACAACTCCTTGAGTATGGTTTTCCAACCAACTATGGATCCATCTAATAGTGTTCCCATCTATTCCATTTTCTCATTTTTTTGCATAGGCACATGCAAAATTCACATCCCTACGAGAGCAGTGGCATCAAACGAGCTGCTTGTTGCTAGTAAGTGACAGCAGTGCTATAGTTGTAAATAAATATTTTATTTTACTATGTTTTTGTCAACTTCCTAAACGGTTTGTTTAGACAAAGTTTTGAGTTTCTGCATTATTTGATTTGATATTTGACCAATTGATTTCTAATGTTATATAGTTATGTGAGTTCTGATCACATTTTAGTATTGGCAACTATAGAGCATTTGAACTATAAATTCATGTTTCAAACTCAAAGCAAATGTTATATTTGAAGTCTGTCAGATTTAGCCAATAATCAGTATCCTCAGTATCCTGTTTTACTTCCTTCAACATAAGGAGGCACGATTTCTTTAAGCATAAATTTTTCAACTTGCAGCACTTTTTGATAAAGGCAACATGGTGCATAAATAGTTCTCTGCAGCTCAGCTCTTTTTCCATCCAGCGGGTCACAGTCTGTTATTGCAGTTGCAAGCACCATGTTGCATAACTTACTAAATTCCACACCAAGGTGTTTGCTTTGACCATGGACTGACCATGGCCTCAATACTGCAGTCAGTAATTCTCATAGCTCTCTGATTAAGTGGGCATCTGTTTGGAAGAAAAACTTACAGACTTTGATTAAACAGATAAGAAGAGCTACAGTCCTGTGTATACCTAGGAGTAAGTTCCAATGAATGCTTTCTGACCAAATATGCATAAGAATGAGCTGCGGAGGCATGTTTCTCTTTCCTCTTTTTTTTTCTTTTGCAAAATTCGTATGTGTCTAGGTATTGTGATTTATATAAAGTCTGCGTAAGTGGGTTCTTTGATCTAAACATTTTACTCATGAACTTAGCAAGTGTGTTCAAGTATATCAGTTTCAATATCCATCATGATCTATTCCATTATCTGTCAACAAGGCCAAGGATACATAAAAGCCGTGCCATTGCTTTTGATCATTTCACGTTGTTTAAAAAGAGGCATTTGTGTTTAGTATGACAGACATATATGTTGATAGAATACATAATAGTGCTTTTTCTATTGGCTTATTTAACTAACTGCATCTGTTGTGCCAAAAAATGGAGATTGTCACAGCTAGCAGTGGGTCCCTTTTTGAGAAATTATTGTCTATATGTGCAAAAAATGTAGAAGGCGAGAAGAAAATGGATATGAAATTTTAAAACAGAAGGGGAAGTGATTTTTGTCTATTTATATATTTATTTCTTTATTACACTTTTACACTGTCCAATAACCACAGTAGAGTATATAAAAAAATAAATAGAAAGCAAACAGTGGGCCATAAATACACAGCACACAATATAACCATTATAAAACCAGCAGCAAAAGCACTGCAGGACATAAAACTAAAGTAAAACCACCAACAAAATAGTAGAGTGCTGAGATCTAAAACCTGGAAAGACTACAAAGCTTCCTCAAGAGGGACAGTACTCATGCCTCCTCATGAGGAGTTCATATGTCTGCATGTCTGCAGTTGAAACCACAGTTCTGGGCCAAGAAAACTGTTAGAAGGAAGGCATGAATACTTGCTACAGCTCTTTGCATTGGCTATTGCTACATTCAATCCCTTTTATATAAAACCTTGGACTACCCTTTATCTGGTTAGCAGATTGCCCTTATCTGAAATACATGGTGTTTGCTTGGGAGGGAGGGAAAGAGTATTTGAAAATATTTGAAAAATGATCAAAAACTGTGTTTCTCAAGTGTTGAGAAACCAGGACCCAGAGACTCCTGGAGTGACCAGATTTTTCACAGTTTTGGATTTATTCTATGTGAAATTTGCCCTATTTTGCATTTAAAACAGCTTTTTCTGCAGAAAATGTTGCTTACTTCACACAAAAAATAATAATCCTGTAACAGGGGACTTATTTTGTGCAAAATTTACTCATATCAATAATTTTGTGCAGATTGTGAATATTCTTCTAGCTGTGCAGTTCCCAAAGTTTTTCTCATAGATAGGGGAACATTGCAAAATTACTCATTGCTTTCTTTGAGGCTGAATTTAGCAAAACATCACATCATTAGTGTTGTTGTGTGCCTTTAAGTCATTTCCCACTTATGTGATTCTAAGGCGAACCTATAACAGGGTTTTCTGGCAGCTGAGAGTGTGTGACATGTCTAGGGTCACCCCGTGGGTTTCCATGGCCAAGAAGGGAATTCAACCCTGGTCTCAAGGATCATAGTCCAATGCTCAAACCAATGCATTATGTTGGCTCTCCCGAAAGAGTATGTACCTGTTGCTTGCATATTCTGGTTCAAACTAGGGAAGGGAAGTTTGGAGGATCGATAGAGGCAATTTTCTGCCTTTGGGACTATCTGTGCAGGCCTCATTTAGAGGTGACACCTGGAGAGAGCCTTGAATGGCAACTTTAAGGTCCAAGCAGGTAAACCTGGAGGGGAGACAGTTCTTCAAGACACCTGGCTCCAGAACATTTTTTAAAATATAAGCCAGTAGCTTGAATTGGGACTGGAAAGAAAATTTCTATCAGTGAGGATGGCAAAGTGCTAGCACACTGTGATCATAATATGAAAGGAGCACCATGTAGGCAGCATATCATGGCAATCTTAAAAGAAATGCACTGATTGCCAATATGTGTCTGGCCTGAATTCAAGGTGCTTGGTGCTAGCATTTGAAACCCTAAATGGCTATGAATGAGAGAGCTGCAAGTCACCCTGTCATCAACAGCACTGTTCAGGTCCTGCAGACTCAGGGTGATGGCTTCCTTGATGGATCCTATCCATCTGTAATGCAGTCTTCACCTTTTCCTATTGCCTTCTAGCTAAACAAGCATTGGTGTTTTTTCTAGTGAGTCGTATCATTTGATGATATGTCCAAAGAAAAAGAGTCTCAGTGTACTTGTGTTGGCTTTTGGGGAGAATTCAGGCTTGATTAGCTCTAGAATTAATTTATTTGTCTTTTTAGCAGTCCACGGGATCTATAGAGTTCTTTTCCAGCGCCACATTTCAAAGGAATTGATTCTTTTCCTATCAGCTTTCTTCACTGTGCAGCTTTCACAGCCACACACAGAAATTGGAAATGCACTGGCATGGACAAGCCAAACTTGAGTATTCAATGGTACATCTTTACGCTTCAGTACCTTGTCTAGTTTCTTCATAGCTGTCCTTCAAAGTTCTAGTTTTCTTCTGATTCTTTGACTACAGTTTCCATTCTGATTAATGACTGAGCCAAGGTATGGAAAATCTTGAAGTATTTCAATGTCTTCATCATCTGCTGTAAAGTTATGTAATTTGTCTGTGGTCATTATTTCTGTTTTCTTTATGTTCAATTTTGTTGTAGAATCTTGAGCCTGACTGCTTTCATGGGAAATTAATGCAATGGCCCTATAGTTATTGCAGTCCCAGTCTGTGGGTCATTCTTTGTTTCCAGTCTGTGAGTCATTCTTCGGTTTTCCATATTTAACAGATTTTAGTTTGAACTAGACTAGATCTATCTCTGCAGCTTGAAGCAGCAGTATTGATATGACATATGCTCTTGGTGATTTAGTTCTCTGAAGTGCTCTAGATACAAATTCCACTTCACTTTCTAAAACCGGAGGTTTATCTTGATATGTTTTTATTTGAATGAATCTTATATATTTTTATTTCCTTTAAATAATTCTTCCATTTATTGTTTCTATCATCTTTTTATTTCTACTTAGTGATTTGATGTGTTTCACTGCTGGGCATAAAGCATCCCCACTTGGTTTAAATTTCTCTTTGATTGTCTGGATCTTGTAGAAGAGATCTCTTGTTCTTCCTTTTTTGTAGTCACCTTCTATTTCTCTGTACTTATTATTATAGTGGTTCTCCTTGTTTCTGCACACAAATCACTGAAGAGTTTCATTCAGGGTTCTGACTCTATTTCTGTCACCTTTTACTTTGGTTTCTCATCTGTCCTTAATTGTTTGAAGAGTTTCATCTTCCATCCACTGAACTTTCTCTTTCTTTCCAGAAGAAGATAGAGGGTTTTTTTTGCGTTCCTCTCTGACAATGTCTCCAGAGTAGTAGTAGTGGTACTAGTAGTAGTAGTAGTATTTCTTGAGGCCTAATAGTGCAAATATATCTTTACATTATCTTTAAATTGTACAGAGATGTTCTTCAAGTTGTATTTTGGCATGATACTTGGTTTAGTGTTCTTCTTTAGCTTTATTCTCATTTTTTAAATATCAGTAGTTCATGGTCTGCGCCACGATCTCCGCAATCTTCTTCTGCCTCTGTATTTGGAGCATAAACTTGGATTGCGGTTATATGTTGTGGTTTTCCCTAAAGTCTTATTGATATTATTTGGACAGACTTTGCATTCTATCCTTTGACTGCTTTTGCTAGATCTCTCTTCATTACAAATGCCACCCCATTTCTTCTTGGATTTTCATTTCCTGGGTAAAACACTGTGTGATTATCTGACTCAAAATATCCCATTCCTGTCCCCTTTAGCTCCTTCACCCCAAATATTGCAATGTCTATACATTCCATTGATTGTTTTACTATGTCTAGCTTCTCCTGATTCATGATTCTCACATTCCATGTTTCTATAATATGTATTGTGCAGCTTCAGACTTTCCTTTCACCTTTGAGCACAGCAATAGCTAAACTTCCTTTTGGCTTGAGTTCAGATGGATCATTAGCATAGCACTACTCAGAGCGGTCCTCTGCTGTACTCGATGGCTCATTGAGTGCCATCTGACCTGGAAGTCTCATCTTCTGCTACTACCTCTTGTTTCAATTTGGATTGTCTCATTATATGGTTTTTGCAGTAAAAGACATTTAAAAGAGATTTAGCATGTCTCCTTCTGTGCTGTACTGACAACTGTTAGCCATAGTGTCACTGCCATTGTCCCTGAGAGATTCTGCACCATTGTCACCACCTCTGACTGTAGCTGGGTAGCTGTTTGGCACATTTAGTCTGGCTCCTCAGCAAAAGCCTATCTGCAATGGGACACCCTACTAAAAGCTTATTTCCCACTATCACGGAAAGGTAGTGCCACTGGTTGGAACTAGTTGTGCATTCTTCTTTGGGCAGACCTCATCTGGAATATTGCTTCCAATTCTAGACACCACAGTTCACGAATAATGACAAGCTGGAATGCGATTAGGAAAGAGTAGCCAAGAAGATCAGTGGGCTGGAAGCCAATCCCTGTGAGGAGTGGCTGAGGCAGCTGTATTTGTTTTAGCTTATTTAAGAGCAGAATGAGAGAATGATAACTATCTTTAAATACCTGGAAAGATATTGTAGAAAATGGAGTAATCTTGTTTTTTACAGCTCCAGACACTAGAACATGAAACAGTGTAGTCAAATTACAAGAAAATAGATTCCACCCAAATATTAAGAATTTCTTCTTTACAGCAATAGATGTTTGACAGTGGAACAGACCATGTAAGAGAGTGATAGACTCTCTCTTTTTTTTAATTGTTGTATCCCTTCAAGTTGTTTCCAACATATGGCAACCCTAAGGCCTTTGGATTACCTTGCAACTCTATGATTCTACAAGTCAAGGACTGAGTAAACAAGTGGCTAGTGAAACATGAGAAGGCAAGTTTTTTTTTTTGAAAAAAAATCTTCTGCATCAGATATTGAAACTCATCCAACATGACTTAGCCAGATGCTTTTTGGACATGTGCATTACCAGAATTGCCCTATCATGCAAACATTGGTAGAAATTCCCACTTCTACACTACTGTTAAAATGTCTCTTATTTTAAATGGTAACCTTACCAGTTCATGCATAGCAACATGACCCATAGCAGCAGTAAAATTCCCCAGAGTCCTCCAGAATACATCCAAATCTCTCCTAGTTGCTAGATTTTAGAGAGGAGAGGTAGAGAATGTTAATGGATAAAGGTAAGGGGGTAGGTGAACTCATTAAACAAAAAACAACATTAAAGAAGAGAACTGGGGAAAATAGATTTTAAATGCTCTTTAAGTATCTTGTTTGTATACAAGATTTGTGGTGCTGGATATGAGAGAACAATGTGCTGCTGGATTCCTACACTAAGAAATTTTGGAGGGAGGGAAGAGGGAGAGGTCAGAGTCCAAAAAGCTGAAAGAAAAAGCAAACAGGAAAATGTGTGGCCCTGAGTTGGACTTTGGCAGAAAACAGAAAAGAGGAATTTGCTTTACGTTTAAGGTAAGAAACTGTAATCCTTCATTCTTAGAACTGCAAAGAAAACTGTTCTGAAACCACAGAGGTGAAAGGAAAATCCAAAAGAGGTATAATATAAAGCAAAACAGGGGTAAAACATTTACTTTTTTTTTCTGGATAAATTATTTTTTTTCCTCATTGCCACTATGTTAACAAATGTGTGAGCAATATAAATGTTTTTGAAAGTTGTTCATATTGTTAATGCACTTGGATCTCAGTTTCAAAAGGACACAAAATGTAAGGATCTTATACAAAGTTAAGACAACTGGAAGAACCAATGCTTAGAGGAAAAGACATCATTTTATTCCTGGTGACCACTGCAAGGTTTCAGTTCAGAATATTTATTAAGATTGAGTAGCGAGGGTGAATTTGCATGTGTTATGAAAAACAGCCAAGTTAAAATATCATTGAATTTAATAGTAGGGAATGAACTGCCTCTGAAATCCTTCACGGAAATGAGGAAAATACATTTAAATGTACTTAAGCTCTATTTTTTTCCTTTTATTCCACTCTCACATCTTAGCCTCTCAAAAAGACATGCCTTAATAACAGTGCAATTGATTCTCAAATTTGATATTTCATTTTATAATGCTAATTTTATACATGCTAAGTTGGCATGTTCCCTTTTTTTTTTTTTTTTTTTTTGGCTTTGTGGTTTCAAGACTTGTACACCTAACATTGAATTTATTCTACAGTTTAATAAAACTAAGAATCTAGATTTAATGAAACTCACTGTTCAACACTGTTCACTATTCAAATACAATAGTGAGAGATAACCCCATCCCAGTGAGGCTGTTCTGGTAGTACTGATGATGAAAAGGAGAGGTCAGACTCCTAAGTTATGAGGAATGGTTGTGGGCACCAACTGGGTTTGGGATTATAGAATAATGGCAGGGTGGAGAGGAGACCCTGGATACTCCTACAGAAATTGGTCAGGAAGGACTTATATGCCAGCTGCTTTATACATGTCCCTACTAAGCAAGTCTGGGACCAAAGAAAAATGCCAGGATCAAAATTGCTCATGGTCACAAAGGAATTAACCAAACCGGTCAGATAATTTGTGTGCTAAATCTGTGGTTGTCCAAATGTACTAGGTCACCTCCCCATCTGTGGTAAGATGCCTCTCTCCATTCTCCTTCCCTTACCTTCATATCTGCCAGTTGTGACAAAAAAGTGGATGTAGCTTGAGATGATGCCAAAATGACAGCATATTACATATTACAGCGAAGCCCATTAGGAGACCAAAAAAATAAAAATAAAAAAAACAAGCCACAATGACTTAGAAAAATAAAATTCCTCCCAACATCTCAAATGGCAATCTGCAGGACATAGTTGCCCATGAAGAGCAATACATAAGGGAGGCTACAGAGTTGTAGGTGGTTTCTTGTGAAGCTTGAATCAAAAGAGGCTTATGAGTGAATGTACACATATATGTATCATGTTGAAATCTCGTGAAATTTGACCAGGAGTGCAAGTCTGAGATCTTTGTGGATGGCCAGGACTCCCAGCCATTTCAAAACTCCCTTTGCCTGCAGTGAGTAATGCAATGAGCATTTCACTTCACTTCACTGTGGTGGTTCTCCTTTGATGTAAGAACCCCCTTCAGCAGTTGGGACTTGACAGAGGCACACAGGGATGGACTGACTTAAACCTTATATACTGAGATCATGTGAGAGGGGAGACTCTTGACAGCAGTGCAATCTTGGTTTGGAAAGCTTTCTATGATGTGATGGAGAAGATGTCTCTTCATTTCAGCAGGGAGACTGTGCTTCTCTCACTGTGCCAAACAGCTCTTTGGTGCATGGGAGGGGAAAAGAATTAGAAAGGTTAGAATTGCTGAACCAGATTGAGACTGCTGTCCCCTTGTCACTGTTAATAGGGAAACTGTGAGATTTGGGCTGCAATAGGATTGCTGGGAGCAAAAGTTAAATTCCACCCTCCCACAGCCACCTCAAAGGTTTTAATCAAGACTGCTGTTTGTCCTTGCTGTCAATTGTTACCTGCTATCCAGTGATAGCTTATCAGTTGGGTAGTGGAGGAAAGTGTGTTATAGTTTTTTAACTACAGTTGCTTATAATTGCACAACTTGGGGTATTTGCTGTAGAACCCTGTGCCCTTGAGTTCCAACCCATGGCCCACTAGTCGTATAGATTCACTGGGTTTAATGTTTTTGCAAACCACCACCCAATACATTGTTTTGGCCCTGGACAAAGGCCCACAGGTTTTGACTGGTCTTTCTAACCAACTGAAACACTGTGGTAATCGCAATTCTCCATCCCCCCAAACACAAGCTGATTACATGCAAGTTAGAAGCAAAAAGATCCCCAATACTCTTTCTTTCAGCTAATGTAGGTGAAATACTTTTGAGCTGCTTAGTTGAAACAGCTGCTTGGAACCTCAATCTGCAGCTAAAAAACTCTCCCTCTCCTTACTGGCCTTTCTGCTGTTAAAGAGAGGTGGACACTTTGGGTGCTAGGCACTAGGTCTCTGATTTCCAGTATTACGCACTGGTTGAAGCTCTCCTTTGCATCTCTTTCCTCCATAAAATTAAAGGTGCTTCAGCTGATACCTAGTTGTTGGACACTGAGAAGTAGAAAGAATTAGCTCCATGGGCGTTTCTCATGGGAAAGAGAACCATGGGACTGAGTTTCATCAAGTGGCTGGTGCTGGGGCTCTTAATGTCAGCACCAGGACAGTTTGAAAGCCTCCCCAACCTCTCTATTCTATGCAAAAGAGTGGCAGGGAGAGTGTAGATTTCAGTAGATCTTGAACTAAGGGGCTATATGCCCCCAAACCAAAGTCCTGGATGAAACCATTGTTGTATTAGACATGCTTCCGGATTTATCATTTTCACCATGGAAAGTGCTGCAGTGTAATTGATGAAGTCTAACCATGGTACAATAAATATACAGGCAACATTTTCAGCTATTTTCCCCAATATTGTCACATCATTCCTTTTGGGCAAATCAGGTTGTATTTGGAAACATTTCAGCAGCCCTACCGGCAAGGGTGGAGGCAGAATAACCTTTGCTGTTATATTTGGCCCCAGGTGAATAGCCAATAAAACTTTAAAGTGTATACATATTACTCTTCTATTAATTAATAGAATCAATATATAATAAGTTCTTAATTTAATTATTAATATTTGGATTTTTTTTAACTTCAAAAAAGTATAAAAGCTTTTTTGAAATCAAGAGTTCATGGTGAATGTTACCTGGTCAGTTATCAGCTACCACCAATAATAAAATTAATGAATGGCTGATTATTAATCAATTACTTGCATTAATTTATGGAAGCCATTATGTTTGAATGAACTTTTGCAGAGACATCATCTAGCCAATTCCAGCATACAACTGTTTAATGGGGTTCCAGATTTGACCACTATGTCCACTACGGGCATAGATGCAGACTGTAGACTGAGAAATATATAACAAACAATTCTATTGCAATGCAGCCTTATTTTTCCTAGTTTCTTTTGTGCTGACACACAGCATGAGATAATAACTGTGGTGAAGGCACTATTGGTGATGCCTCTGAGGGGTCAGATTGCTGCATTTATACATTTCCTTAGCTAAGATTCCAGTTGAATTAGGATAAAGATTGGAATCAGGTAACAGGCAAGTGATCTAACCTTGGGAAATGTTACATGTGGAAATTCTTAAAAATAAAATTTTGAAAATACAATACTATAGGAAGAGTTTGGAAGATGCGATCTAATCTTGCCTTCAGATCTCCATAGGCAACACATACTAGGCTTCCTGCTTCAGTAAGAACACACTCATTTACTGAGCAGTGTCTTCAAGTGATGCATATAGATAAATATATAGAACATGTCCACAGTATACTGTTATATTGCTATTATTCCACTTTCAACATCCTATGGAATCCTGGGGTTTGCAGTTTAGGGAGGTGCCTTTAGAATTCTCAGCCAGAGAGCTCTCAGGCCTCAGTAAACTACAAATCCCAGAATTCCATAAGATGTTGAAAGTAGAATAATAGCACCATAACAGTGTAGGGCAGAAATGGCCATATGTATAGATAAATATATAGATATAGGCCCTTTCCGCACGAGGCAGAGGAATCACTTCGTGCCGTTACCTACCGCTTCTTCTGGGGTCCGAAGCAATGCGGACTGTCCCTGAAGCCCTTCCGTAGGGCTCCTCCTTGGTCCAGGGTGAATCAGAGCAGTGCGAGGTCTGTAGATCCACACTGCTCCAGCTTCCAAAATGGCGGCTTCCAGCTTCCAAAATGGCGGCTTCCAGCTTCCAAAATGGTGGCTTCCAGCTTCCAAAATGGCGGCTTCCAGCTTCCAAAACGGCAGCTTCCGGCTTCCAAAACGGCAGCTTCCAGCTTCCAAAACGGCGGCTTCCGGCTTCCAAAATGGCGGCTTCCGGCTTCCAAAATGGCAGTTTCCGGTTGGTCATGGGTCCTGACCAACCACTGAAGCTCACCACGCCTAAAGCCCGCCCTCTGCAGATTGCAGGCTCTCATTGGTGCGAGCCTGCGAATCTGCACAAGGGAGCAGGAACGCAATGGCACGTTCCAGGAAAATAAAGACCTGTTTTTTGTGGTCTTTAGAAAACACGCTGGATGACCACTTGGGGTCGTTTTGGAGCAGACTGAGGTGTGGATATCCAGTAAGTAGTCTGCTCCTAGTCTGCTCCAAGGTGCAGACGACCTCCGTGAGAGGACACACTGCCCCATTCTAATTGCCTGGTGCGGAAAGGGCCATAGAAAAAGATATAGATATATAAAATATCCACTGTATATCTTTGATAATTACAGGCACAGAATTGGACCTGAACATGGTTCAGGAGGAATTCTTTGTTCCACTGAAGACTTTTGAGAAATTGCTGCTTAGTTTTTATATTGTCAGATATTGGAAGGAGACAGATGTCCCCTGGGTTACACAGAGTCCTATAACGGAGGCTTTATCTTGGATTCTCTTTAAAGCTGCATTTGCCCATTTCCAGCTGAGCTCCCCCAGTCAAAAAACTTCCACGTCCATTAGATAGTTTCTGTGAATCTAGGAGCTAAGGAGCCTCAAGATTGCTCAAGCTTCAAAACACAAGCTTAAATGTGTTGATGCACCTGCTATTTTCGGAAGCACAGATTGTAGAAACAATAATGTTGCCTGCAGCTTTTTGAATCTGCAAGTGTGAATGACACTATGGAATTTGTTACTGCTGTTGGATCAGTGGAAGAACACAGAAGTTGCTGATATAGCTTTATACAGAAAGCATGGTATTTAAAAATAATGGCTTTAGGGCTACAGCAGTATGCTTCCTGAAAAAATGCTAGAACTGAGAACTTCTAACTTTTTGCTTACAATCCCAAACATTTCACTTTTAAGAGCTTGTAGTCTGTAGCTCAGCAGACATAACTGTAATCTTCACATCAGATGCTAGCCAATATGCATGGCATGGAATCTAAATTGATATTTTCCTCCCTTTTCATTTTCAGGGTACAAAATGAATATCTTGAAAATGGATCTGTCTTCTCATGGCTCACTAGTAACTGTTATAGAAGCCATTGCCTCACAGCTAGCATGCAGTCCCTTGGATAAGAAAGTTGCTCTGTACTTAGATCAAGAAGATGAGCTAAAATACCTCCATGAATGTTTCCATATTCCCAAAGTGAAGGATCTGCCACCAAGTAAGAACTGCAATTATAACAAGTTTTTTTTCTTGCATTTCCTTGCATGCGTTTATCATAAATCTGTGGGAATCATTGCCACTTAAAGGATAAGTGGGGCACTTGTAAGTGCATATCCAAACACAGCATGTCTTCTGCATTGCTAAATCAGTATCTTAACTTGAAGGCTTTATGTTCTCATTCCCATCCTGAATAAAATGGAAGAATACAATTCAGCACTCATGTGGTGCTTATGCTGTCATTCACATTCTTTGAACAATATGGTGACTGATTGAAAATTATAAATAGGAGTGTTTCTTCTTAATGGATTTGAACTGCCTTGCCTCCCAAGTACTTGTTGCCTAAAGAAGCTGGCACCTGGGGCCTACGTAAAAGTTTTGCATTATCATTTTAAAAAAAAAGAAGAAGAAGGAAGAGGAAGAAGAAGATGGAATTTCCTAGGAAGGTCTCCATTGTAAGCCTCATAAAGCATGAGCAGATGTTATATGTGAGCAAGTGGACTGAACCCATTGCTTTTCTGGCTATATAGGAGATAGTTAAAATGCCTATATATGCATTGTTAGGGCTAAAACATTTAATTGATTAATCAGTAAAACAAACAGATAAAAATAAGTAGATCAATTAACACACTTCCCCAATTGACTGCCCCAATTGACTGGGCAACTATCCTTTAAATAATAATTTCGGCATTCACTATTTTACAAGACCCATTCCAATCTGTATGAGTGAGAAAAGGTCATCCATCTTCTAAGGTAGCATCTTCTATCCAAAAGAAGTATGTACAAGAAAGAGTCCTGTCATTTCACCTACTGCTGAAGATGCTTCTTCTGAGTAGGGATGAAAAAAATATTTGGAAATGTTCAAAAATGTTCAAAAATAGTTTATGAATGTTGATAAACTGTGGCAAAAAGAATCCTGGACCAGCAAGAGTCTTTGCAGATCAGGAGTTGTTCTATGCAAAATTTGCACATTCTTTTTGCAGTAGAAATTGCATATTCTACACGGAAAATACTGTTTCTTGAACGGAAAATGCTGTTGTCAGGGTTGGCAGGATTTGGCTTCTCTGAGCATGAGCAGAGTATAATCTGTGAAGCAAGGCTTCACTACAGCAGATGGTCCCAGTGAAGCAGAAAAAAATCCAGAGGCTCATTGAGTAGAACTTAGAGGCAGAATTTATTGCTGCCCGCTAAGATAAAGGCTTGGCAAAACATTCCAGCAGCAGTTAGACAAATGAGAATGATAACGGATAACTGAGGATAGACAAGCAGCATCTTCCCTTACAATTAGTAAACTTTCAGTGGCATGACAGGTCCAGCTAGGTGTTTCTAACTGGCATCTGATCAAGGTGAACACCAGCCTTTTTATGCTTCCTTGTCACCCTGAAACATGTGGGGTGACCCAGTCAGTGCTCTGGCGTGTGACCGTCTCTAGTACACAAGTCATAGCCTAAACAATCCTGTTGACCTTGCACCTGGCCACATCGCCTCTACCGCTGCTGTCCACTCAGAGGAAACCTTGCCTGCCCGGCAATAACCTTGACACCCCTCCTTTTCCTCTGTAGTGGACCGGCAGCTTTACACTCCATGCTCAACCATTCCCAGTTTTCTGAGCATGTCCCAGTGCTTCCCAGTGGCGAGTGGCTTTATGAGCACATCTGTCACATTTTCTTCAGATTGGCAATATTCTAATCTGATCATACCACTCTCTATTGTTTGTTTCACATTTTGGTATTTGATATCTACATGCTTGGTTCGCCCCCTGGCCTTTTTACTACTTGCCATCTGGATGCATGCTTGGAAATCATCAAATACTATTACAGGGATTGGTATGTCAACACTGAGATCTCTTACCAGTTGTGTGTACCAAGTCAGCTCACTGCACAAATATGAGAGACTACCATATTCTGCTTCCACACTTGAAGTGGCCACAGAACTCTGTTTTTCAGTCTTCCAGTGCACCAGTGTGCCACTGTACATAATTAGGATTCCTGAGGTTGACGTTCTGTCACACAAATCCTCAACAAAATTGCTATCATAGTAACAAACCAATCCCAGAGGGTGATACACACAGACAGTACTCCAGAGTGCTTTTTAAGTACCTTAACACTCTCTTTACCCCCTGCTAATGTTGCTGTGTGGGCTTAGAACTTGCCCTTCCCAGAATGTTAGCAGCCAGGGACAAATCTGGTCTGCTACAACCAGCCAAATACAACAAAGATCCCACAGCAGACTGATACATTTCCTTGTCAGGGAACACTTTGTCATCCACAGATTTTGTAAATCCCTGTACCATGGAGGTTTGCACACCTTTGCAATCAACCATGCTGAACCTTTTATAGCAGTTGCAATATTTTCTGCTTCTGGCTAAGCAGAAACCCTTTTTCAGTTCTCTGTACCTCAATACCCAGGTACTGTTTTATGGGTCCCAGGTCTTTGATTTGGAATTTTTCCCCCAGTTCCTTTGTAAACCTTGTTACCTGTTCCTTTGTTGTTGTGACCAGACGCGAGTCATCAATAGAAGCTAACAATATTTCTTTGTCTTTCCCAGACCCTTTGGTGTACACACATGGGTCTACCACACTCTGTGTGAAACCCAAGCCCTGCAAAGCATCATCCAGGCACTTTACATAAGGTAAATACCTCATGTTTGTGCATAGATTCCATTTCCTGGTCCATGGCATCAAACCAGCAGTCAGCTTCTGCCTTTGGCAAACTCAGAACATCTTCAAAGGTTTCAGACTCGCAGGAAACTTGGCATACCCTTACACTGTTTTGCACCACAAACCTCTGTGAAGGAATGCCTTTTGTTTTCCTCTCAGATCGCCTAGGATTTGGCATCTCCTCCTTATCACTTGCTGCTCTGCCTCTTTTCTGGCCAGGTTTCTCTTCCCCATTAGACTGCTCTGTACTCTGAGATGCTTCTCCCAGCTCAGTTTCTGGCCCTTTCTGCACCAGCCAATTAGAACAGGGCAGTGCGTCCTCGCACGGAGGTCGTCTGCACCTTGGAGTGGACTAGTAGTGGACTACTTACCGGAGATCCACACCTCAGTCTGCTCCAAGATGACCCCAAGTGATCCTCCAGTGTGTTTTTGAAAGACTGGAAAAAACAGGTCTTTATTTTCCTGGAACGCCCCATTGCATTCCTGCTCTCTTGTGCAGATTTGCAGGCTCGCACCAATGCGAGCCTGCTATCTGCAGAGGGGGGGCTTTAAGCGTGGCGAGCTTCAGCGGTTGGTCAGGACCCACAACCAACCGGAAGCCACCATTTTGGAAGCCAGAAGCAGCCATTTTGGAAGCCGGAGCCACCATTTTGGAAGCCAGAGCCACCATTCTGGAAGCCGGAGCAGTGCAGATCTATAGACCTCGCACTGCTCTGATTTGCCCTGGACCAAGAAGCAGCCCTGCAGAAGGGCTTCAGGGAAGTCCACGTTGCCCAGAAGAAGCAGTGAGTAACAGCACGGAGCAATTCCCTCGCCTCGTGTGGAAAGGGCCTCTGTCTCATCCTCCTGCTTAACCCTTGAAGGGCTCACTGCAGGAGAAGAAGGCTGTGCTGCACTCTCAGCGTCACTTTCATCACTCATTGGAAGGAGCACCTCAGAATATGCATGCACCTTTTTCCAATTACTGTGCTCTTCAAACTGAGCATTTCGGGATATCACCCCCCCTCCGTTACAGAGGTCAAACCGATAACTTCCACTGGAGTACCCTACAAATTGCAGCCTGCAGGCTTTTGGGCTGCCCCTTTCTCCTTTGGGCTCTAGGAATGGGTACCCAGGCATAACTCCCAAACACTTTCATATGAGCAACAGAAGGTTTCCTGTCATACAGTTTTTCAAAGGGAGTTAACTTTACAATGGAGCTCCATAACCTGTTACAAATGTGATTGGCAGTAAGCATTGCCTCACCCCAAGCTTTCTGAGGCATGTCAGCATCTGCCAACAAGGAACTCATAATTGTCTGGAGCACTTCTCCATTATGCTCTGCCACACTGTTCTGCTCCGGAGAATGGGGGGTCAGTAACCTGTGACTTATGCCCATTTTCTTTAACCAATGCTGCAAACTCCCAGCAAATATTCACCTCCCCTGTCAGTCTGGAGAGCTTTGACTTTGCACCCAAATTGCCTTCCCACATAGGCACACCAATTCTTAAACACTCCACAAACCTCGGATTTCTGTTTCAGGAGATAGCAGAATGTGTACCTGCTGTAATCATCTACCAGGAGCATCACACACTGTGCCCCACCCTGAGACCTTGGCATGGGATCAATGGGATCTGAGTGCACCAGTTGAAAAGACTGTGCTGATACCCTGGTACTAAACTTAGGAAATGGCTGTACCTTTGACTTGGACTGTTTGCAGACAGCACAATCCAAAAAGACATCACAAGGGTTAACTCTGCAGTCTTTGTAGCACTCAGGCAGTTTCCTTAGGACTTGGCGTGCTCCATCCTCCTATGCAACAGGTGGATGCAATTATCGTTCTGGGGCTCATTGCTATACACCATGTGGGTGTTTTGTTCTGGCAAGAATTTATACAGCCTGTCTTTGAGCTCACTGACCGCACACAAAGCTCCATTTCTGATTACCTTACCCATATTACCAGAGAACAGAATGTCATGCCTGCTCAGTGCCAACTCAGATACTGACAGCAGGCAAAACTCTAACGAGGGCACATAAAGCACGTTGTCAAGGTATTTGCCCAGGGCAGGAACAAAGGCTTCCCTTGTACCTTTCACCCTGCATTTAGAATCATTTGCAAGGGAAACTGAGTCAATGTTTGCTTTGCCCAGTGTCTTAAACATATCCCTGCTATTAGCCAGATGTTGAGAACACCCGCTATCGAGCAGCCAGAGAGCCCCTTGGGTTTCACAGCCCTTAACCATGACTGAAACCAGCTGGCGACTCCCTTTGTCCTTGGCTCTCTTGCCCTGAGTCTTTGGCACGCTGCCTCTGCTGTCTGGACAGTCCTTCTGCAGATTGTTTGTGGATCTACACCGAAAATTTTTTTCACAGCATTCACCCTCTCGGTAGGGTCAGACTCTTTCTGATGAAAGTCATTGTCCTTGGCAGTCTTCCTGCTGCCACCGCTGCTGCTGCCACTCCTGTTGATAAGCTCCTGCTGGCTCCTCTCAGCACGCCTTTCCTCCTCCTTGTACAGACCCCCGGAAATGTACTGCACAGTGAGGTCCTGCTCCGGCATGCCTTCGATGGTGGCCACGAACATGTCCCAACTTGCATCTAGGGAGCTGAATATGTGGTAGACTCTGTCAGGCTTGGAGATCTCCTTCCCCCTCTCTTGCAAGGCAACGAACAGGGAGGTCAAATGCTGGAGATGGTCCTGCATGTACTCACCAGGCTGCAGCTGTGCCCTGTGCAGCCTTTTTATCAGGGACAGCTTACTCCCAGCCATAGGGCAGACGTACATGTCCTGCAAAGCATCCCAACATGCCCATGTTGTGGTGAGATGCCTGACATGGTTTACCTGGTTGTCTTCCAAAGCCAGAAAAATGTTACTGATGGTTTTCTCTTCCATCCTAGCATCTGCTACACTGAGGGGAGACCTTGGGGGATCAGCAATGGCCTTCCACAACCCCTCTCTCTGCAGATACATCTCCATCTTCACTGCCCAAGTGACATAATTCCTCTCATTTAATCTCTCCAGGGGCAGACTCACACTTCCCATGGAGGCCATCCCTGCAGCCTTTCTTGCCTTCCAGGCCCCTCCTATGCCAGGACTCTCACTTACCAGAGACCATCCTTGAGCAGGCTCTCAGCAGGTAGCTGCAGACTGGGACTGGTGCTTCACCTGGTCCACTTGACCCTCTGGTGCATCAGAAGTGTGAAGCTGGGACCATAACCTGTCAGGGTTGGCAGGATTTGGCTCCTCTGAGCATGAGCAGAGTGCAATCTGTGAAGCAAGGCTTCACTGCAGCAGAGTGAAGCAGAAAAAATTCCAGAGGCTCATTAAGTAGGACTTAGAGGCAGAATTTATTGCTGCACTCTAAGATAAAGGCTTGGCAAAACATTCCAGCAGCAGTTAGACAAATGAGAATGACAAGAGATAACCCAGGATAGACGAGCAGCATCTCCCCTTACAATTAGTAAACTGTCAGCGGCATGACAGGTCCAGCTAGGTGTTTCTAACTGGCAGCTGGTCAAGGCGAACAGGAGTCTTTTTATGCTTCCTTGTCACCCTGAAACATGTGGGGTGACCCAATCAGTGCTCTGGCATGTGGCCTTCTCTAGTATACAAGTCATAGCCTAAACAGTCCTGCTGACCTTGCACCTGGTTGTCCGGCCACATCACCTCTTCTCATTACCGTCCACTCAGAGGAAACCTTGCCTGTCCGGCAGTAACCTTGAAAGTAATTGAGGCACTCTTCTGGACAAAATTCACAGATGGTTGATTTGCACAAAAACAGCATCTTATTTTCTGTACAGAAAATGAAGTTTCCTGCATGAACTACTTGCAAATTTTGTGATGAATAAAGCCCAAAACTGTGAAAAAGCTTCTAAAACTGTGGCTTTTCAAAGACTTTCTTGCAGTGGGTTGGAAACTGCTAAAATTACCTGTTCCTTTCTCGAAGAACAAATTCATTAAAGAACTAAATCTCTCTGTGGCAGAAAATTGGGAAGGGGGCTGTTGTATGACTGGGTTTTGTCCAAACTTGCTGGCCAGAGACATTAAAAACAATAAAAAGGGCTTCTTTAAATGTGTCCGCAGCAAAAGGAAAAAGAAAGAGGCGATAGGGTCGCTGTGCAGAGAACATGGCGAATTACTAACAGAGGGAAGAGAAAAGGCAGAACTACTTAACAGCTTCTTTGCCTCAGTTTTTCCCCAGAAAGATACAAGCACTCAACCTGGCGGTTGGGGAGCAGGTGAGGAAGCAGGGGAAATGAGGCACATAATAGGTAGAGAGGTGGTAGAGGAATACCTGGCCACACTGGATGAATTCAAGTCTCCAGGGCCAGATGAATTGCATCCTAGGATATTAAAAGAACTGGCAGAGGTCATTTTGGAACCGCTTGCTAGAGTCTTTGAGAAATCTTGGAGGACAGGAGAAGTTCCAGCAGACTGGAAGAGGGCAAATGTTGTCCCCATCTTCAAGAAGGGAAAAAAAGAGGACTCAAATAATTATCACCCAGTCAGCCTGACGTCAGTACCAGGAAAGATCCTGGAGCAGATCATCAAGCAGTCAGTTTCTAATCACTTAGAAAGCAATGTGGTAATCACGAGAAGTCAACGTGGATTTCTCAAAAATGAGTCATGCCAGACTGATTTTATCTCTTTTTATGATAGAGTTACTAGCTTGATAGATGAAGGGAATGCTGTGGATGTAGCATATCTCAATTTCAGTAAGGCCTTTGACAAAGTTCCCCATGACATTCTTGCAAAGAAGCTAGTAAAATGTGGGCTGGACAGAGCTACTGTCAGGTGGATCTGTAACTGGTTGACTGACCGTTCCCAAAGGGTGATCACGAATGGCTGCTTTTCATCCTGGAGAGAAGTGACTAGCGGGGTGCCACAGGGTTCTGTCCTGGGCCCAGTGCTGTTCAATATCTTCATCAACGACTTGGATGAAGGAATAGAGGGCATGCTCATCAAATTTGCAGATGACACCAAATTGGGAGGGGTTGCTAATACGCCAGAGGACAGGATCAAAATTCAAAATGACCTGGATAGATTGGAGAGCTGGGCCGAGGCTAACAAAATGAAATTCAACAGAGAGAAGTGTAAGGTCCTACACTTAGGTAGAAAAAGTGGAATGCAGAAATATAGGATGGGGAACACGTGGCTGGATGGCAGTAGTGTGAAAGGGATCTAGGAGTTTTAATAGACCACAAGCTGAACATGAGTCAGCAGTGTGATGCGGCAGCCCAGAAAACCAATGCAATTCTCGGTTGCATCAATAGGAGTATGGTGTCTAGATCGAGGGAGGTACTGGTACCCCTCTTCTCTGCTTTGGTTAGACCTCATCTTGAATACTGTGTCCAGTTCTGGGCACCCCAATTCAAGAAGGACATGGTCAAGCTGGAGCAAGTCCAGAGGAGGGCGACCAAAATGGTGAAGGGCCTGGAAGCCAAGTGCTATGAGGATAGACTTAGAGAGCTGGGTAAGTTCAGTCTGCAGAAGAGAAGGTTAAGAGGGGTCTTGATAGCCATATTTAAATATTTGAAGGGATGCCGTGTAGAGGAGGGAGAGGGCTTGTTTTCTGCTGCTCCAGAGCCCAGGACAAGGAGCAATGGATTCAAGCTGCAGGAAAGGAGATTCCACCTGAACCTCAGGAAGAACTTCCTGACAGTCAGGGCTGTCCGGCAGTGGAATATGCTGCCTCGGAGTGTAGTGGAGTCTCCTTCCTTGGAGGTTTTTAAGCAGAGGCTGGATGGCCATGTGTCGGGAGTGCTTTGAGGGTGTTCCTGCATGGTAGGGGGTTGGACTGGATGTGAGGTGTGGTCTCTTCCAGCTCTATATTTCTATGATTCTATGAAACTTGTCCACCTCTCTCCAGTGCTGTAGAAGTAGACCTCCTTTCTCCTTTTCCTTCTCTGGGTCCTAGAAACACTCTCCCCCTCTTCCTTATGTTTTTTGGAGAACAGAAAAAAAATAGTTTTTTTTTTAAGTTCCTGGGAGACCTTGCCATGTAGATGTGCTCCCACTCTCTCTTAAGGAACAAAATAGGTTTATTATAAGTGCAACAGTTTAATAGTTTTTAAAAAGTAGAAAAATAGAGTACCAAGAAATAATAGAACATATATCAAGCAATTCAACTTGCTTAGAACACTGGCTATTTTCATACCTGCCTCTGGTTGCAAAAGGAAGAACCAAACTCATAGGAACATGCAGACAGAAAAGAAAGATTATTCTCTAGCTCCAGATTGCCTTTCCCAGACTTCCAGTTCCTTTCAAAAGAACTGAAAACCTAATGGGTCTGACTAGGTGGTCCCTGATTTCCATATAACTTTTTCGCAGGATTCCTATCCTCACCCTAACATGGAGTAGTTACCATAACTACAAAAATATACCACATGGCTTCTCCTCCTTCTTCACCCCAGAAGCCTTCATTATCCCTCTTCTCACCTCCCTTTGGCTAAAAGGTTTCAGGGACAATCCAGTCTCTCCACCATGATCCTTTCCTGAGATCCTCTGAGTTAACTCTTTCTATAGTTTGGCCATTACATCCTTCCTCTTTAATGGCACATGCTGTAGCTATTGCATATATCATCTAAAAATAAAGAATGCACACACACACACATATATGCAGAGATATCCAATTAGTCAAATAATGATTAATATTCACCCAGTGTATTGGATAGTTCGGCAGCACTTCTTGTTACAGGAGACCTGTTGCTCAGACTAGAGGGGGAGCTATCTCATTATCTTCCAAACACTTATGTGCTGGGAAAGCAGGACATCTCTATCTAGTTCATACTTAAAAGAATTCAGGAACTTAACAAAGGTCACCTTCTTCAAGGTTGATTTTAACAAACCCACAAGTTATCTCCACCACCACCACCACCCAGGCCTGGTTAAGTTGAACTTCATGTTCAACTTTATTAATGTTAATTAATATTAATGTTTATGTTGACAGAAGTTTTAAAGGTGTCTGTTCTTTAGCACAAGGCTCAATCTGCTCTTGGGATTTATAATCAGTGGTCCCTTTCAGATTTAAAATAATTGTTTCTATCTTACATTTATGAATTATTTTCAAATCATCATTGTACTTGTATGTAAGCATGCTGCACAACTCACCTTCTCACCGCGCAGTACCATTTGTATAATGGGACAACAGCAAAGAGCTGACTGCTTCTTCAACTATTTCAGCTGGGGGAACGTCATTTCCGGGGCTGTACAGTAGTGTGCAGACCTGGAAAGCACTCTTCAGTGGGCAGCTTCAATTTGATTGAACCAACTTTGATTTCATTGGCTGCCAGAGCCTGGCCTGAATGGAAGCTTGTTGGCTTCATTCAGGTTGGGCTCCAGGATTTAAATATGATCTCCCTTCCAAAAGCTGGCCAGTCTCTCCATGGCAGCTGTCTGCCCACCCACCTGGATTATGTGTGCTTTATTTTGTTACAACTTTTGGAGGTGGTCACATGGCTCTTGGATCCAAGATGGTTGGTACCAAGTGCCATCGGGCATTGATAGGAAGGTGATCCCTTTCAGGATTCAGGGGGTGCAAGGTGGTGGCAGGTGTGCCCAACTCAGGAGGACACATGTTTTCTGCACCCCCCGGTGGAAGGAGGTTAATAACTGATAGTACACACCCCTGCAATTCCTTAAATTCCCACTCTTGGCCGGAAGCTTAAACTCATCAGTCAACAGGTGTGTTGATCGATGCTGAAATCCAGACCCATGTATGTGCCAACCCATTCTGTGGCCTTTTTATTTCCAGCTATGTGCTCTTTGTCTTATTTTGGAGTATCTTCACCCCTGATCATGCAAAGAGTAGCTGTAAGATCTTGGTTCCATTCTGCATTTGAAAGATCTTTGGAATATTTCTTATTAATGATTTGGGCAGCCTGACTGGTTTGGGAGTAGGCAGATGTTGTAAATCTAAATGAAAGCACAACATGTAATATCATATAACATTTCTCAACTGGATGTTCATATTTTTAATTTTTTGTTTAAAGTTCTCAGATATGCATTTTGAACCCTTTCATATGAATATGCTACTGTGTTCTGACTTCACAATTAGACATGCAGTGTTTCTAGAAACTCATCCTTTAAATCCTTATGCCTGTGATGACTAATATATTATATGGTAACCATTTTGGTTTGAAGAATGGGAGTAGTGCTGGGAACTGTCTGGGTCAAATAGTCTAAAATTAAGAGCAGAGTGGTATAGTGGTTTGAGTGTTGGACTACAGCCCTGGAGATCAGAGTTTGATTCCTTGTTTGGCCATGGAAACTCACTGAGTGACCTTGGGTGTGTCACATACTCTCAATCCGAGAAACCCCCGTGATAGATTCACCTTAGAGTCTTCACAAGTTGGAAACAACTTGAAGGCACACAGCAACAACAACAACTAGCACAATACTGATAGTTGCAATAGATGTCGGTGAAGTAAAGGAAGAAGTTGAGTGTTTTTGAATATTCCTGGTATGTGTGTACCACTCTGGGCACATACTATGCACTAGGGGTCAATCTAAACAAAACAAATTCTGTTTGTTATGTACAGTGATGGTGCTGTATAAATAGATGATGATGATCATCGTCATCGTCATCGTCATCCAGCCTGGAAACAAGGGAGTTAACCCCCTTGACTACAGTCTTACAAAGATGATAGCAAAAGCATGTATGTATGTATGTATGTATGTATGTATGTATGTATTTATTTATTCAAGGCATAACAGGGGTGAGGCTAACCCATCAATCATGTCACCCAGGAATGAATTTGATCACTACTAGCCTTGAGGAAACAATTTTGATTGCTGCCAACTTTACTTTTTTGACTTTTTTCTTACACTTCTCTATAGCCATCCAGTTCTAAGCCTAGATTCCCATTCATCTCTAGAAAATATCTCATTACCATAGCTTTAAGTTCACACTGAAACTAATTGAAATCTTTTGCTATTCCCAGTTTTTTGGGGGGGTTTTTTGGAGAAAATTCTTCAAGTATGCATTGCTCTTTAAGTTGTGTTTCTAAAGGATCAAGACATGTATTGACTACTCTTAGTTTTTGTTGAGATCCCTAAATTATTAATATTAGAGGTTTCCATGTAGGCTCCCCATTTTGTTTTAAAATCCATGTCATCCATGAAAATGATAGGACTCTTATTGATTCTCAGGCTCCTATAAATTCTGTTAGATTGACACTCAGTAGTAAAAGAAGACATATGTATGTCAAGTTTGGTCCATACCATTCCCACCACAACATGCACACACCTCAAATCAATCTTGAATAGTAGAATATGATGTCCTATCAGAGATTAAATGTGAGACAGAATGCTTTCTTTCTGATTAGCAGATTGCTTGCCCAAGTTTTTCACTAGAACAGAGTAAGTGTGCTTTGCATAGTAATAATCAGAGACATTGAACCTACAAATGATAGGAGTTAGAGTGGTTGCATTGTGTCTGTGTCTGTGTTTCTGTGCTTCCAAGACACCTGTCAACTTATGACAATCCCATTAATTCCATAGGGTGTTCTTAGGCAAAGGATACTCCAAGGTGTTTACCATTGCCTTCCTCTGAAGTACAGCCTACACCACCTGGAATTACTGAGTGGTCTCCCATCGAAGTACTAACCAGAGCTGACCCTGCTTATCTTCTAAGA
Organism: Cyclura pinguis; assembly: GCA_030412105.1. Taxonomy (NCBI): domain Eukaryota; kingdom Metazoa; phylum Chordata; class Lepidosauria; order Squamata; family Iguanidae; genus Cyclura; species Cyclura pinguis. The sequence continues at coordinate 240,684,518 of CM059599.1, read as the reverse complement.
TCAGACAGGATCTAGGCCTCAAATATGTCACACCTAACATGTTTGAATAGCTGTGTAAATGTCCATAATCATTCCAGTGTGCTGAAATGAGGGCATTGTCCCCGAAAATTAGAATTCTGCCCCCATGAAATTATCCTTCAGTCTCCAAAAATGTAGTAAGGCTGTAATTTCAAAACATACATTGATTGATCTTTCAGAAATTTCAGCTTTCAGCTTAGGCATTCAAAAAAAAAAAAGGAAGGGCAGGACACAACAAATACAAGAGTTCTGGGTGTGAATTATTTTCAGTGTCTCACTCTCTGCAATACTAGACATTTGGGGAATGAAGAAAATGTCATTGTGAGGGGAGAATTCTTATCTGGGGGCAGTGCCCTCATTCCCCCCCCCCCACACACACACATTGATACAACTCTGATCTATGGTGAAAAGTGAAATAGATTGCAGCACCCTGCAACTGTTTTGTTTGTTGACTGAACTTTATAGAGAAATTGATCTAGGGAAATAAATTGTGACTTTGCAATGGAAAAAGCCACAGAAATAAAGTTTTAAATTGAACCAGGCTTTTTATAGAGCTTTTTAAGCCACCATTGTCAAACAGATTTTTTAAAAATTGAAGCATCAGCAAGATGATAATACTTTTATCATGACCAAACCAAAGGTTACAGCATAGCAAGCGCTGTAGGACTCTTTTTCAGGTTGGATATTATGTTAAACAAAAATACTAAGAGAGTTTATCCAGGGATATGACAAGGAAGAAGAACCCTCATGTGGATCATGGTGTCTTTTGAGAAATGTGGAAAATGTAATTTCAGAATTAAAACAGAAACTGTTCTGTATTGCATGCATTCATATGGAAGGGACAACTTTACAGGACCACCCATCCCAATTATTCTTTGCTCCCACCTATTACCAACACTGCAAATAATTCCACAAAATTTTCTAGTTAATGAGAGAAGTTTACTAGCCTACTCACCCAATGAGCATGGGTCTATTAGTTATATGTAACACATTGGTGGCTGGAGGGAGAGAACACTCTTCCTGCATTGTTGACTGAAAGTGATTTTGCTAAGAAGCCATGAGCTGTCGGGCTATTTAAAGCTGTGTCTGTTAGCCCTATTTTACTGTCTCTTTTCTTATACAGTTGTGTGTGTGTGTGTGTGTGTGTGTACACACACATGCATGTATCACGTCCTCTATATGCAATATTATTTTCAGTGATAATCATGAAATGAAACAAATAATAATATAGTCAGAAAAGAAATGCAGAGAGTGAAAATGTTATTTTATTGAAATTAGTATATATATTCATGCCAGTTTTTTTTAAAAAAATGCTTCCAAATAGTATACTGTTCATCAGCCTGTTTGCAAAGCCATCGCTACATCCTATTGCACTAAATGTCATAACTATGCACATTTACTAGCAATTTCATCTGCAATTTAATGGAGTTTAGACCAAAATAACACTTTGAAGTACTTCAGCCTTAAGAAAAGCCAGAGTCTGACACATAAACACCATTCTTGAATGCTCTCCCCTATGTCCCTCTCAAAAAATTCTCCTCTCATTTACCTTCCTGGTACCCAGGAAACATTATACTTCCAGACCTGCTTCCTATCCCTGTTGCTCACTATTGTCCCATCACTTCATGCCCTTCTTTCCCTAAGTGGGCACCACAACTGTCTTCTTCTTTTCATCCACCTCCACACAGGAAGAGAAGTTTGTGCAAGAGAAGTCCTGGGCTGAAGGAAATATTGCTGTTATAGCTTAGTGGGCAGCCATTCCTGGTGCCATTGGAGGGAAGGCTGTGGCTGGGAATTCATTCTTACACATGCCCTACTGGAATGTGGGTATCTCATGCCCACTTTGATCCACTACCAACAGAGAAAGCAGTAATGATGGCAGAATTCAGATTAACGCTTCCATTCCCCTCCTAACCATATGAGGAGGGCATGTGCTCTCAGGCACTCCTGACCTTGATTCTTTATTGTTAGATATATAGTTTATAGTTATGTATTGTGCTTGCATTCCATGCAAGCACTACCTTGCCTAGGCTTTAAGTTCATGCAGGGAGAGAAGTGGAGGATGGCTGACAATTTCTTTAGCAATAGCAATAGCATGTGTATATTTATACCACTTATCAGCTAAATGATCTCTAAGTAGTTTACAATGTGTTAGCTAAATACTCCCAGTAAGCTGGGTACTCATTTTACCAACCTACAGAAGGATGGAAGGTTGAGTCAACCTGGAGCCCTGCAGGATCAAACGCACAACCTTGTGACTGCAGTACCAGCACTTAGCCACTGCACCACCAGGGCTCTTTCTGTCTGTTGATCTTTGTGAGGTCCACTCACTTGGGGCCAAGATCATTACAAATGAGATGATGGTAGAATCTTGGAACACTCCTTTCTCAGGACTAGAGGTTCTGAAGGATGAAAAGTGACAAATTGCTCAGATAGAGGTCCAGCTGGATCAAGTTGTTTAGGTATTTCTGGAAGGCATTGTGCTGGAGCTGCAGCATCAGCACGCTTGCTTGTTGCCTCTTCTTACTCCTCTGCTGTCCATCCCTTAAAGACAAATAGCACAGGGGAGAGGTCATCATCACCCAGTTAGTCAGTCAGTCAGTCAGTCAGTCACCCAAACACCCATTCCCATGCCCTTTTGCACCCATAGAAAGAAAGACTGCTATTCTCCTCCCACTCTTTTTCTGCCTAGCTTTCTTCTTGTGCTCACACCATCAGATCAAATTAAGCACCTGTACAGTTAACAAGATTTCAATCTAGAACTATTTCCAGTGAATTATAACAAAAATGAATCCCACTCGGTGTTTTTGTGCCATTAGTTTGCCTTCTAGGCAGGGCTATACCTTTGGGCAAGAAGTACAAAAGGGTCCTGAACTTGTCCACCACTATCATCTTGTCTGTCAAGGCAGAATCTGGGGTGATGTCCCTGCTGGCCCAATAGTAACTGTTCCTAGAGGAAGTGTCCTTTGGTTACATTTGCTTAACAGTCCAGTGAACCTCCCCAACTTATCCAAGGCTTCTATATCACCACAGCATGGAAGCTCTGGGTATTTTGCCTCAACATCCAAGGAATTGAACCTTATCCCCAAAATAACTTGAGCACTTTGGATAGTTCACAACCATTCTGAGAAGGAATCCAACTTCGGCAACGTCGACAACGGGAACTAGATCAACGCTCCCAGTCTCAACAGAATGCCCAGGCAGTCCTAGAAGAACATGCTCGTCAAGGAGCCCTGGACAAGCCTCAGAGGAGGCGAGTTCTGGTTATTGGGGCCTCCTTGCTCAGAGGAACCGAAATGGCAATTTGCAAACTGGGCAAGCTCAATCGAGAGGTCTGCTGTCTTCCAGGGGCCAAGATCAACCACATAACGGAGAGGCTAACCAGGCTGGTCAAGCCCACTGACCATAAGCCCCTCATTTTGGTTCATGTTGGAACCAATGACACTGCGAGGCGCAGCTTTTACCACATCGCAAAGGACTACGAGCTTATAGGGACAAAGCTTAAGGACCTTGGTGCACAGGTGGTCATTTCGTCTCTCCTCCCTGTTCAAGGATATGGCACACGTAGGGAAAGGGCAGTAGCAGAGGTCAACAACTGGCTCCGCACATGGTGCCACCGGCAACGGTTTGGGTTTTTGGAAACGGCCTGAATTTCCATGAACGTGGGCTTCTGGCAAGGGATGGGCTGCACCTCACGAAAATTGGCAGGAATGTTTTTCCAAACAGTCTCGCAAGGAGGATTCAGAGGTTTTTAAACTAAGTTCTGCTGGGGAGGGAGACAATATTATTCAGGGCAAGGACTCGGCGAGCTCAGGGGGAAAAGGCCCAAATGATATTGGACAAGTAGTACAAGCGGCCAGTGGCGGGAGGAGTAGAAACTATAGTACAGGACTTGCAGGATGAGCCCGGGGACTTAAGTGTCTCTATACTAATGCACGGAGTATGGGAAACAAGCAAGATGAACTTGAACTCCTAGTACAACAAAATAAATACGATTTGATAGGCATCACTGAGACCTGGTGGGATGAGTCTCATAATTGGAATGTAGGAATAGAGGGGTATAGCCTATTTTGTAAAAATAGACCCAACAAGAAAGGAGGAGGAGTAGCCTTGTATGTCAAGGATGTTTTTACCTGTGAAGCGATCCATGACTTAAACCCAGAAAGCCAGGTCGAGAACATCTGGGTGAGAATTAAGGGAGCAAGAAACAATAGGGATATTCTGGTGGGGGTTTACTACAGACCTCCAACCCAGTTGGAGGACTTTGATGACGCCTTCCTCAAACAAATGACTGCACATTCAAAAAGGAGAGATAAAGTAATAATAGGAGATTTCAATTACCCAGATATATGTTAGCAGTAAAACTCTGCCAAGACAGCAAGGTCCAGCAAGTTTCTTGCTTGTCTTGCAGACAATTTCATTGTCCAGAAGGCGGAAGAGGCCACAAGGGGATCAAATATTCTAGATCTGATCTTGACCAACAGGAATGACCTTGTTAATGAGGTAGAAGTGGTTCGATCTTTAGGGGGGAGTGACCATGCCCTATTGGAATTTGGCATTCAGTGGGAAGGAGAAGATAAGTGTAGCCAGAGACTCATCTTAGATTTTAAAAAAGCGGACTTCTGTAAACTTAGGGAGCTGCTGGCTGGAATTCAGTGGTCAAGAATAGTGAAAGGAAAAGGAAAGTTCAGGAGGCATGGGAGTTCCTTAAAAGGGAGATACTGAAGGCACAGTCTAAAACTGTGCCAATAAGGAGGAAAAATGGAAGGCATCTGAAGAAACCAGAATGGTTGACTAAAGAACTCTCAGTTGAGCTAAGTGTTAACAGAAACATGTACAGGAAATGGAAGAAGGGGGAAACCACCAAAGAAGAATTTAAGCAAGTAGCTAGGAGATGTAGGGAGGAGGTCAGAAAGGCTAAAGCACAGAACGAACTTAGGCTGGCCAGAGACATTAAAAACAATAAAAAGGGCTTCTTTAAATATGTCCGCAGCAAAAGGAAAAAGAAGGATACGATAGGGTCGCTGCACAGAGAAGATGGCGAATTACTAACAGAGGGAAGAGAAAAGGCAGAACTACTTAATACCTTCTTTGCCTCAGTTTTTTCCCAGAAAGATACAAACACTCGACCTGGAGGTTGAGGAGCAGATGAGGAAGCAGGGGAAATGAGGCACATAATAGGTAGAGAGGTGGTAGAGGAATACCTGGCCACACTGGATGAATTCAAGTCTCCAGGGCCAGATGAATTGCATCCTAGGATATTAAAAGAACTGGCAGAGGTCATTTTGGAACCGCTTGCTAGAGTCTTTGAGAAATCTTGGAGGACAGGAGAAGTTCCAGCAGACTGGAAGAGGGCAAATGTTGTCTCCATCTTCAAGAAGGGAAAAAAAGAGGACCCAAATAATTATCGCCCAGTCAGCCTGACATCGGTACCCAGAAAGATTCTGGAGCAGATCATTAAGCAGTCAGTTTCTAATCACTTAGAAAGCAATGTGGTAATCACGAGAAGTCAACATGGATTTCTCAAAAACGAGTCATGCCAGACTAATCTTATCTCTTTTTATGATAGAGTTACTAGCTTGATAGATGAAGGGAATGCTGTGGATGTAGCATATCTCAATTTCAGTAAGGCCTTTGACAAAGTTCCCCATGACATTCTTGCAAAGAAGCTAGTAAAATGCAGGCTGGACAGGGCTACTGTTAGTTGGATTTGTAATTGGTTGACCGACCGAACCCAAAGGGTGATCACGAATGGCTGCTTTTCATCCTGGAGAGAAGTGACTAGCGGGGTGCCACAGGGTTCTGTCCTGGGCCCAGTGCTGTTCAATATTTTCATCAATGACTTGGATGAAGGAATAGAGGACATGCTCATCAAATTTGCAGATGACACCAAATTGGGAGGGGTTGCTAATACGCCAGAGGACAGGATCAAAATTCAAAATGACCTGGATAGATTGGAGAGCTGGGCCAAAGCTAACAAAATAAAATTCAACAGAGAGAAGTGTAAGGTCCTACACTTAGATAGAAAAAATGGAATACAGTAATACAGGATGGGGGACACGTGGCTGGATAGCAGTACATATGAAAGGGATCTAGGAGTCTTACTAGACCACAAGCTGAACATGAGTCAGCAGTGTGATGCGGCAGCCAAGAAAGCCAATGCAATTCTCGGTTGCATCAATAGGAGTATGGTGTCTAGATCGAGGGAGGTACTGGTACCACTCTACTCTGCTTTGGTTAGACCTCATCTTGAATACTGTGTCCAGTTCTGGGCACCCCAATTCAAGAAGGACATGGTCAGGCTAGAGCAAGTCCAGAGGAGCGCAACCAAAATGGTGAGAGGCCTGGAAGACACGCCCTATGAGGATAGACTTAGAGAGCTGAGTATGTTTAGTCTGCAGAAGAGAAGGTTAAGAGGGGTCTTGATAGCCATGTTTAAATATTTGAAGGGATGCCATGTAGAGGAAGAAGAGGGCTTGTTTTCTGCTGCTCCAGAGCCCAGGACAAGGAGCAATGGATTCAAGCTGCAGGAAAGGAGATTCCACCTGAACCTCAGGAAGAACTTCCTGACAGTCAGGGCTGTCCGGCAGTGGAATATGCTGCCTCGGAGTGTGGTGGGGTCTCCTTCTTTGGAGGTTTTTAAGCAGAGGCTAGATGGCCATCCGTCGGGAGTGCTTTGAGGGTGTTCCTGCATGGCAGGGGGTTGGACTGGATGGCCCGTGTGGTCTCTTCCAACTCTACATTTCTATGATTCTATGATTCTATGATTCTATACTGATATGGAAGCTGCCAATGACCACTGCTTGTCTGTTCAAGCATAAACACCCAATGAGCTCAACAGGACTTATGCCTCCTGTCTCTAGCACTGGTGTGAGCTGGATAATGTCCAGTAGCTCAGACATAAATGTCCAATCTTTCTTATCATTTCAAAGGAGGGAAAGATGCACACTCCACTTCCTCATTCTTCTTCCTCGGAAATTGATAGGGCTTTTATATGACATCAGTGGGTTTGACAAGATGACCAAATAAGATCTAACTGGCGGGGAAGGGGATTGGATTGGAACAAAGCACCCAACAGGGCAGATTCTCTATGTCTTATCTGGGACCTAAAGGAGTCACTCCAGGACATTTTCACACGAGACAGCACACACCTCTCATCACTTGACTTTTTTCCACCTAATCCTGCCCTGCTGTCTCCTATTTTCAATAACTTTTTCTTTTTTCTTTTCTTTTCTTTTTCTCCAGTCTGCTGAAATCAAGGCTGCCCACTCTGTTGTTCTTTCCATATTCCATATTCACTCATACATCAAATCTTGAAGCAAAATCCTTTGCTTTTCTCTCTTTCTCTACTTCTCTCCCCCTCCACCTTCATGGAACCAAACGACAAGGAGTGGTCTCCCTCCCTCTCTTTCTCTCTCTCAATCAAATCTGAACATCCTCTCCCCTCTGTTGAATGCACACTCTTATTGCCTGTACTCAGGGTGGTTCTTTCCCACAGCCCCACCCTGTCAACCACACTGGATCTATGTAGGCTGCTGATACTAAAATTACTGTCTGCTTTGTTTAAGGATGTCAAGTTCTGACCTTTATTCTGAAGCATGTGTTTTTAAGAATTACATAAATCATTCTAATATCTTTAGTGTGGCTGAAATAGAATCATCATTTACGGAAACCAATACTTTCTGTGAGATTTTTGTTTTGTTTTGTTAGTCTACCAGAAATTAGATAATCAGGCAGTTTGATTGATTGAATGTCTTTAATGGCTTTAGGCTAGTTTACGGTAGCACTTAACAAAACACCAGTCTAGGGTTTTCAGACATGCATCATCTAAGCAAAGCCCAGATTAATAAGGAAAAACAGAATATATAATATACTACCTTGCAGTAGTTGTATATTCCATGTGACTAATCAATAAGTTTCAGAAACATAAAAAAACTTGAGAGCCTTTGTAACTTTCTATACTACCATGAGCTGTAAGAGGTGGCAAGCAAGATACCTAATGGAATTAATTGTTCTTACAAATCAACTTAACAATCACCATTTCTGTTCCATAGATCCTACAATTAAAAAATGGCATGAATCATTTATACCAATGTACATACATTTCATAGATGCTTTCAAAGGGTTCAGTGTTTCTCATGTTCTCCAAGAAGTTACCTCTTTCCCTGCCTGCCATCCCTGAGTCCACAAACCTTATCAGAAGCAGGAGCTGGGGGGAGCTGGAGTGAGCAGCCTAGCTCATCAGTACAGTCATCCAGACTGAGATTATAAGTCCCAGAATGCTCCGTGAGGAAAAAATAACCTTTTGACAGTTTCCCATTTCAAAGTGGTCCTTCAAAGATACACAGTATCTTTGTGTACAGAAGCTCATTGCCTTACACACATGTATATATTCTAGGGAAGTCTCAATGTCAGACGGCGGCTAAGCAGACACAGAGGCAGGAGCTGAGTTTATGGCTTTAGTAATAAATCAATCAAGAGGTTACGTCATCAAAACAAACATCCAAGTCCCAGGAGCAGCAAACTCAAACAGCAAGATTTAGCCTGGAACAGAAAGCCCATGACACAGGACACAGATTCCCGGTTGACAGACAGTTGTTGCCCCGTGCCCAACTCCAACAGCGTCTGTCTTAAATACATACTCTTTAGCCGAGCTGGGCCTGATCAAATGTCTGTTGGCCCAGCTCACAGCTGGAGCCCCTCAAGACTTCAGGGCCGATTCATCAGACGCTTCTCCCGTAGCCGCTGACACCTCCGAACCGCCCCCTTCTCCAGCCGCCTCTGGAGGAACGTGGGGGGAGGGTCTGCTGCAAACTCCGGGCTGGAGTCAGAAACACCAGCCTCTGTCGAGTCAGAAGCACTAGCCTCTGCCTCTGGAGCACAAACATCTGCTGCAGGTACTGGCTCGGGATCCGTGCCCGGGACAGCTTTGGGGTCGCTGGCAGACTCCTCCCTAGACTCTGAAGGAGCCCCGTCTCCTGAAGGCCCCTCCAAAGGATCCTCCCCCAGCTGGGAGTCCAAGTCTAAATCAGAGTCCAAGTCTGAATTGGCAGCACGCTCAGCCTGGCTCATGACAGGAAGTCACACTTTCAGCTTAGGAGAAGAACTTCTATGAAGAGGAGAACTTTTATATTTGAATTCAGAAGGAAACCATATTTGTTACAAGTCACCAATGGGCATGTTTGAGCACACAGTACACCCAAGTCAAAATTGATTTAATCTAGATGCTGTGGTGACATCATACTGTTTGTTTACATGAAAAATATATTTCTCAGACTTGTTCATGCCTGCTGTTCTTGTCCACAAGGGAATGTTTTATCAATAATTCAAAGAAATCAGAACTAGATAGTTGATAAACTTACATGGGAATTTTTTTACCTCATCTTTATTTTCTTTGTTTCACTATTCTAGAAGAAATAATATGCTATTTAGAAAAAACCTCTCTGCAATCCATTATGAAGTATGGACAGCACAGTGGGAGATACACCGAGAAACTGTTTCGAGACACTTTGGAAGTATCTCTGAATCTAGTTCACAGCTTTAAGACCAAACCAAGATTTGTTTTGCTGGCGGGGTGATGATGAAGTACCATGTGGTAACTCCATGCCAACATTTTGCATTTTGGCCTACCACATCTTGTGCAACAGAGATTGCACATTATTAGTATGACAATAATAAGATCTGGAGCCAAAGTATTCTTTGAAATGTAGGAACCAGTGCTGCTGTAAGTAAGAAGGTGACATGCAGAGACATCTTTGGTCAAAATTCAAGTGAACAACATAAAAAAAGCCCCCCCCCTTTTTTTGTGCCTAATGCTAAAAGCTGACATGATGAAGTTTCTCTCAGCTACAGAATGCTTGTTGATCCTTTATACACATATGTAGAAGCTAAAATCCATGTGAGCTCCATGGATTTTGCTTGTGATGCCAATTAGAGCAAGATGCAAGGCAGAGCCTTTATTAAGTCCATACAGACCTGTGCTGTTAAATTCCAACTGGCAGTGGGTTAGAATCTCATTATGTCTTCCATCTTTTCCCAAGCTGTGCTAACTGAGAATTTTAACTACACATAAACCAGTATGATCATGAGCCAGTAATGAGACTTTGTGTGGAAGGTGCCAAATGCCTTGTGGGACAATATTAACAGGCCTATCCATTTCCAAGAATCCAAAATTAATTCCAACACTCTACCCGTTGTTGCTGGAATTTGTTCAGTGCTGATGCCGCCATTCAATAAGAGTGATGAGACACAACATTCAGAAGAGCAATATCAAGAAATATCAAACATCCAGTATCTGATTAGGGTTGTTTTGAAAAAGCTGTTATCAATGCTAGCTACAGATCTTTAAAAAAAACAGTAGGGGTAAATATAATTTGTACGGTGTGTACAAGCATAAGTGATCTTTCTTGACATTTATCTCTGCACAAAATGGATCCTAGATGTCTTATTCCTGAAGCTGAAAGAGATAATCCAAGTTCTTTATATATTTACATAAAACACTGCATAACAGTATTGTCTTCAAAGTAAGATAGAGCACATCCCGTAAAAGGTGTTCTTATGCAGTGATGGGGGATGGGAGAGATGCTTACAGTGATGCCATCACTTCATTGTCAAAATCAAAATTTCACTGACGGCTTGCAATAGGATCCTCATGACATAAATCAAGGGAGAAGCTGCCAAAGGATTTATCACATGCCACTTCCTTCTGCAGTTTTGAGTGGCAGAGATTCCATATATCCAACAGCGAAATAAGGAGGGCAAACACAATAGTCTTGTGTTTTCTAAAGACTCAGTCATCCCAGTACTTGTTCATCCAAACATGTCACCTCCTTTTGGATCCTTTGAACAGATAAGTATGCACTCAGCAACCTAGATCAGCTTTGTAAGTAGAAAATAGATTTTTCTACCTTGCAAATCTGCCCAGTATGTGTAGAACTGAATAGTATAATACATATTCTGCTCTTCCCCATTTCCTTTACATTCTACCAACATCAGTATATAAATTTTCATTGTACCTTTCCCTCTCAGCACCCACAAAAATGTCATAATCATGCTTGGGCACCAAGTTGTATTGACTTGATAGGGATGTTATTACAGGGGGATTTTTTTTAACTCGTAATGCTACCGCCTCTGGATCTTTTAATAGTGATAATATAATGGGAGAGGGTAAATGAAAGCCAATAATATATTGCTTGGCCAAATCCTTTGTGTCGTTGTATGTCTTCAAGTGATTTCTGACTTATGGCAAACGAAAGGCAAACACAGGGTATTCTTGGCAATATTTGTTCATTTGCCTTTAACTTGTTCTGAGGTTGAGAGTGTGTGATTTGCCCAAAATCACCCAGTGGGTTTCTGTACCTAAGCCGGGATCTGAACCCTGTTCTTCCAGAGTCATAATCCAACACTTAAACCACTGCACTAGACTGAAATGATTCAAGACAAAAGTAGGAGTGAGCGGCCCTAGCATTACAAGTTGTTCATTTTCTACTGTGAGATGCACATGGAACTGCTTGAGTTTCCACATAATTGGGTGTGTGTATTCTGTGTTCTTTATATTGATCCTGCCGTATTCTGCCTACAGTATTGGACCTGAGATAGTCTGCAGATAGAGATGGTCCAGTTCATTCTTGCAAATTAACTGTTCAAATATACCACTCAACTTTTTTAAAAAAATTACTGAAGCTAACTTATAACAATAAGGAAAGAAAAAAGATGTAAAATGTAAGACAGTATTCTTGCAAATAAGTATTTTAGATAATTTAAAATATGAACATGACTTGCTGATTATTTATGTGTATAATGATGATGTTTTAATAAAAAATTTTAAAAAGTGGGAAAAAAATTACTGAAGTTATACAATAATGTTTATTTCAGTAATATTTAAATTTCCATACATTTTCATGGAAGGTAAATGCTGGGTTGGAGGAACAGATTGTTACTGAAAGTCTGGGGTTCAGAGAATAGCCGTTTCTACACTAGTCTGTTATAGTGCTATTATTCCACTTTCAACATCCTATGGAATCCTGGGGTTAGCAGTTTAGGGAGGGGCTTTTGAGGCCCCTTCCTAAACTGCAAACCCCAGGATTCCATAGGGTGTTGAAAGTGGAATAATAGCACTATAACAGACTAGTGCGGAAATGGCCTATGTCTGGTCTAGGAACGAAACAGTAAGTCAAATGGATTATGATTGGAGGACACCTCTTCAAGAGCAAGGCAGTAGGTCTACTGTATGTATAGAAGGAATAAATAAGAATGTCCCTATTAACATGTTCTATTGCTTGACTGAAGGAATCATGGTACCATTCCAAGATCCAAAAACTTCCTTCCTCCAGTCTCAGTGAGACTTCATTATTGTCCTTCAGTATAACAAAAGCTTGTGAAGAGAACCAATTTGGAAGTGTGAATAATATTTACACCTCTGTTACTGCTCATTTTAAAAAGGAAGCTGATGAAAAACAGGGAAAGCTTCAGTAATATAGATTAGATTGAAACTGCTGTTGTGATTTAAGTTTTTTTTTAAGCCTTTAAAGCTTTAATTAAGAAGTTATCTTTGTCATCGCTTACTTCTGACAAGTGCATTAGTGGTTGAGTTCAAAGTAGCATCACAAAACCTAGTCTGAAGCGCTTTGCAGTTATTTAATCTGTTTTCCTACAGCTTTAAAATGAAATTGCCTCCGACAAATGTAAACTCATTATTATGTCTTATTTATATAACAAGTGTTTTATGTAAATTTTAATACATTTGCTCAAGCTGTCCACTTGTACACAATGTGACACAAGTTATCAAAGGCTGATAAATGCAAAAATTTGCTCTTTCCATAAATGGAACACTACCTCTTATGACCTGTAATAGAACACAGCAGTATATGGAGGGAAAGGTGATGAAAAAGGCTAATCACATCTCTTGACCTCTAATTTATGGATGTGATATCTTGCTATTTTCTCCCTTGACTGGAAAACATTTTCAACAGATATCTTGCTCTGTACGAGGGATATTTGGCTGCCTACATTTCTTCATGGCAACACAATAAAAGTAGAAAGAAACACTTAAATTTTAATACACTTACTTCCAACGTAGGGCATGGGCTAATCCTTTGTACAAAATATATGTATTAATTAAATTTCTAGAGGCTCTAAAGTACGCTATAAAGTGATCCATCTGCACATCTTTTTTCTTCTTTCTTTCTTTCTTAGCTGTTGTTACTGTTTAATATTTAGAATTACAGTCCCCTCAAGAAAAAGACTAGTTTTACTTGCTTGTACATGCAACAGCATTTCAGTTCCTCATGCTCCTACTTTGACCTTTTAATAGTAAACCCTGGGAGTACCCTTTAAAAAGCCATTGATGTGATATGCCCTGGAAGAATCTTAAACTTATATTTTACTACTGGGGGTATACTCCATATTATCCTGGAAGTTCTCCATCTTCTTTTTGCCACGCAGATGGGCACAGAACTGCCAGGTGAATTTGACATTTCTTGTGACTTACAGAACTTGTTTCTGTGCCTACAGTTATTCTATTTTACTCTCTGGACTGTGCCACTTCCATGTGATGTGTAACATCCAGCACACCTAGCATACTTCATGTACTGAATTAAAGTCTAGAAGTAGTTCTAAGTTTAGTAATAGAAAGGATCTGATGCTACAAGTAGAATTCCTTTGTAAAATTATTTTTGTTGAATTCTTTCCTTTGTTAATGAGGGAGGATATAACTTGTTCTTGCTTGTATAGCTGGTATATTTTCTATCCTTGTCCATTACATGTTATTTCATGGTGAACTTTATGGTATCTATATTTACCAAATAGGAAGCACAGAACTGGCTATCTGCTTACATGTGTCTGTATGCATGTCTGTCTGTGTCTGTGTTGTTGCTGTGTGGCTTCAAGTCATTTCTGACTTACATTGTTCTTGACAAGATTTATTTAGAGGAGATTTCCTCTCTAAGGCTGAGAAAGTGTGACTTGCCTAAGTGGGTTTCAGTGACCAAGTGGGGATTCAAACCTGGGTCTTCCAGAGTCCTAGTTCAACACAAGCCACTACACACTGGCTCTCATGTTTGTGTTAGGGTTTTAAATTTTCACTGGTCTCATTCTTATTTTTTCATGAGAGAAGGAGAAACTGCAAACATTTTTCCTTGCCTGCAAGACATTTTCTATTTGTCCCAAGAGATTTTTTTGTGCGTGTTTCTGGTTTTGGTAAATTGCACAAACAGTGTAACTAAAGTATGATAAATGCTGCTTTGTTGCAGAGGCTCTTTCAACAGTTAGAACATTGGATGGGCTGTTTGTTTGTTTTTGATGATTCTGTTTCCATACCCTACCACCCCTTCTACCACATATGCTATTTTCATAAATTGAACTTACTAATGATTGGAGAATGAAATCAGAGTCATGCTGACCGGTGATGTGCCCAGGGTCATGAAAGTTCAGATAGGATTATGCAGGAAACCCTGATGCTGATGGGTGTCTGCTAATACCCTGACCGCTTCAGGCTCTTGGCATTTTTGAATACAATGAAAGACAAACTACCCAGATTGATGAGCAATCAGAGACCATCCCTCAATCTAACCCTGGGGAGATTGTCCCTATACACACTACCTTACCAAACATTAAGAGATTGTCATGAGTCTCATCAATGCTTTGTCACTCCAGCATTAAAGCAATCGGCCCTTTCCTGACCCCTTTGTCAGTCCCATGGGAAAGCCATTATGGCTTTGTCAATGCATCCCTTCAAGGCAGGAAATACAGTACAAAAATCCTAGCTTTGACCCCAACCAATTATAGTATGTAATATGTAGTGTGCCCTGGAGTCCCTGAGTCCCTCCATTGTGACCTCCTTCTTTGAGACTGGTAACTATCACCCTTTTCATCCCTAATCTCTCTTTATCCAACATTTCTTGCCTCACTGTCAAATAGCCTTTAATGATTCTTATGAGTGTATGATTTCTCCTATGTTTGCCAATTCAAATAAAATATTTTGCTTAACTTTAACTGGAGTCCTCTCTACAGTTAGTACTGGTATACATAGGTGCAAAGGCCTGCCATTACCCTCCTCTTGCAGGCCTCCTTTGAGCAATAATTCCCCCAAATTATAAGGAGAGCTGGCATTGCAGATGGACCTCAATGTCCTCCACTTCTTAGAGTAACAAATCAACCAGTCTTGCCTTTGCCTCGTAAAAGGAAAGGACATTGGTTTTCCACAGAGACACTTACTGCAAATTGCAAAAACGTAGGAGCGTGAAAGTACATGGTATCTTGTTCTCATGCCAGAAGTGAGATTTAGCAGGATTTCTTCACATTCCTAGTGAATGTTCAAATTAAGCAAATTTTGCCTATCTCACAAGTACCATCCTGGTGATATGGGGCAAGAATATTTTCTAAGAAGAAAAATATTCTCAGAATATTCTCCCCGCAAAATTTTTCCTAAGAATTTTTGAGCATTTACTCATTGTCTTCAGCTGCCTGAGTAATATATTGTATTTAAGTTTTACACAATTCCTGAATGTTAGAGCTTTGCTGAGCATTCCAAGTGGTTTGGGAAATTTATTGGACCTTCCAGCATGTTATGGAACTTTCATCAAAACGCAGTCCTGCTCTCCCTCACCTTTGAGCTCCCTGCCACAGCTACCCTTCCCTATCTTCCCTCTGCTACCAGTACCCTCTGTGATGCATTTACTGTCATTTCCTCTGCCATTGCTACCAATGAAGAGAGATGAGGGGAAAGTTCTTACAGCAGCCACCAGCTAAAAATTCTTTGCAGAGCTGGCTGCTTCCTGCCTATAAATCTGCACTGAGTCCAAGCAGAGTTGAATCACATGTAGTAGACTCTGACGTGCTTTCTTTCCCCCCCTCATTTTTCTCATTTTCACGTTAACAATTGGGATATTCTATGATTTTTTAAAAAATCTATTCAAGAAATATATTGAGAAATAGAAATATTTTTAAAGAGGAAGGTTTCAAAAATCTTGGGTTGGAGTAATATTTCTCCAAGTGTTTCTTCTCAAGAATTTTGTAATACTGTACTATCTTGATTTTTTTTTTCTAGACCTATTGCAGGAACATAAGCCAATGAATGGTAGTCAGGTTTTTGGTTCATCACTTATCAATGGCTGTTATTTTCAATGTGGAATATTTTGTGCTGATAGGAAGGAATTAGTGGCACTGTTTTTAATGGCCTTTTTGGATTTTATCCTTCAGCCAATCCAGCTTTAGTGAATGAGAATAGCAGTTGCATCTACTTTGCTGGTCACTCTCTTGGTCTTCAGCCAAAAAAAGTCAAAACTTACCTGGATGAAGAACTTGACAAGTGGGCTAAAATGTGAGTAGTTCCTCGTGACGTAAATAACTAAATATGCTTCTTTGAAGGCAAGAAAGCAATTGCTTTATGTTGAAGATGAGCCTCAGTAGGAGACTATTCTATTAAAACTGGGATTAAACCTGACTATGCTAATGACACTCGTCTTTAGTTTGCCTGGTCACTGGAGTCACTTGGGTCTATCAAGATGCTGGATAAATGCCTGATTGCTCTAATGGGTTGGATGAGGGCCAGTGAAATGAAGCTGAGCCAATGGCATTCAGAACTGGTGGTTCCAGATCGCAAAGTGGATAAGCAATCTGGTCTGGAAGGGGTTGCTCTTCCTGAAGTAGGTATATGGATTGAGCAGATTCCTTGGATCAGCATGCCTGGGACCGGGTTTGACCTGTCCACTACCTACAGTCTTTATTGGCCACAATAGTTCATCCACTGATAATTTTCTTGCCATCTTTCTTGACCACAGTAGTTCATGCACTTGTAACTTCCTGATTTGACCACTTCAATTTGCTGTATGTGGGGCTGCCTTAAAAAAGACAGAGAGACTGCAACTAGTCCAATAAGCACCAGTTATTGATAGGAACACTTTACATGACATCAGCTTTAAATGGATTGTATTGATTGCCAATGTGCTTTTAGTTCAAATTCAAGGTGCTAGTGATTACACTTAAAAAGACCTGAGGAAGATTGGGACTTCTCCTTATATATACTTACATCAGTACTAAAACCTCTTTTTTTGTTGTTGTTCCACCAAAGGGAAGAATATATATATATACACAACAGGAAGCTAAAGACGGTCAGCTCTGGTTAGTACTTGGATAAGAGACCACCAGCAAATACCAGGCACTGTAGGCTATATTTCAGAGAAAGGAGCTGGCAAAACCAGTTCTGAGTATTCCTTGCCTAAGAAAGCCCTATGAAATCTATGCAGTTACCTTTTGACAGGTGACTTGAGGGGACATACACGCAGGAAAAGGAGAAATGGTTGCTGTAATCTTTACTTGGCTCCTGTTTGCTCAAATAATGGGAGAGTGACATTTGGTTGACAGTTGATCATGAACTGTCTTTGTTTTATCTGGAGTTTTCATAGTTATAAGATGTATGTATCAAGGCTGTGTTATTAGTCTGTGCATGGAATTCACCTTTAAAATATTTTGAGATCTGATTTCAGGTTTGCTCTTCAGCTTGGGTACTCTAGTCTCATATTTCCTTCAGCAGTGGTAATCATGCAGCCCATAGTCCATATGTGACCCTTGGGATTGTCCTAGGCAACCTTTGGGGTTCCCATCAAACTCCACAAAGACTGTGGCACAATCTCCCTATATTTTTCACCAGGAAAAGGAGTCATTTGGGGGCAAAACCTACATATCACATTTAAAGGATAAAAGAACACATTGCTGTTTCAGGGGACTCCCCACCCTAGAAAATGCCCCAAGAAGAAACTTGTACTGATGCATCATCACTTCAAGTCATCCAAAATGGCAGCTGCAACTACAGGCTTTTCCATACTACACTGTAATAGTGTGATTATTCCACTTTCAACATCTTGTGGAATTCTGGATTTTGTAGTTTACTGAGGCCAAAGCTCTCTGGCTGAGAATTCTAAATATCCCTCCCTAAACTGCAAACCCCAGGATTCCATAGAATGTTGAAAGTGAAATAATAGCACTATAACAGTGTGGTGCAGAAATGGCCTACAAGCCCTAACGCTCCATATGTCACAGCCATCGCAGTTAAAGTGGAATTGTAGTGCTGTTAGTATATAGTGTAGAAGGGTTCCATATTCAGCTAGAACTAAATAGTGAACAAAGAATACTACTTCAAAGCTTCAAGATTTGGAGATACAAGCAAAATTCCACATTCTGAAATATAAAAAGTTACATTTAAAATTTTGAACCAGCATCTAAAGCTTCAAATCAGAAATTGTCACACTTAACACCAGCATAGATATACTTGGGGGGAAAAAATCCTTTTTTCTTCCTGGTCTATTTTTTTACTGCCATGCCTTGTCACTATACACCATTTGCTTACCTTGTAAACATTTCTGGGCACTTGCTAAATTACTTGTGTTATTTGCTCCTCTTTCCCATATTAACATTCCTTCCCATGCCTTACATGCTTACGATAAGATGTAAAGACAGCCCATGTCCAGGAAATGTCTCTGCAGCTCAAGAAAAAAATACTATTTATAAGCTGAATGATTACTATTGCTACTCATCATTAAAGTTTTTCTGTTTGTTCCCATCCATCTTTTGCTCTGTCCTGTAACATTTAAAACTGAATTCCTGAAGCAATGGCCTTAATAGCAACATTTAAAATCATACGTTCAAATCCCACAGGAAGATAGAAATTAAGAATCATCCATGTATTGATCTTCAAAAAATCCAAATCCAAGACAGTTGTCAACAATTTATGCAAATACGTATTGATCTAAATATTATTTGTGGTTATTATATCATGCTTTTCCTCCAATGAACTTAAGATGACACGCATGAGGCTCCTTTTCCTCCTTTTATGCTAAGAACAACCTGGTGAAGTAGACCAGGCTAAGGGAACGACTGGGCTGAAGAATCAAAAAAGTGCTTATTAAACATGATTCTTTCTGTCAAATGGCATGTTAACCTGTCAGAAGGAAGGGTTAAAAAGAACAAATACAGTCAGCCCTCCACATTTGTGGGTTTGATTTGCAAGGACTTGGTTATTTGTGAGTTTCTTCAACCCCTGTTCCCTCCCCCAATTTTTTTCCAGGGAAACCTTCCCTCTCAGTGGCTCTGATCAGGTTGTGCAGACCTGTAAAAACCCTCCTCTGGTCTTCCTTCTCTCCCACCAGCCACTGCCTGGCCAACTAAGGATGAATTGCAGCCCAGTTTTCTCAGTACCACAAACCTCTCCCCATGCCCCCCACAGCTGAGGAAGGAGATAGGCAAGAGAGAGGAAGTATAGGGCCACCATGCCAATCCATCTTCTTTCCCTGAACTGAACTGGCTTGGACCCCAGATGCCCATTCTCCCCACCATGCCTTAACCTCTTCCCCCCCGACACACAGAGACACATTTTGTTATCTGTGATTTTTTCCCCCACTTTTGCAAAGATCCTGAGCCCTTAACTCTAGCAAATGTGGAGGACCAGCTGTAAAGGCATGCCCCTTCTTTAATTATCCGTAAACTAGTTAACAGATGGCACAGCCTAACATTTTAAATCATTCTGAGCTTGTGCTTCTGATCAGACGTGTGATCTCTAAGTGTGAAAGAGAAGCCTTTACCTGTTCTTAAAATAAATAAATGAGTGAATCACAGTTAAGGCAGTGGCAGAGATTTTGCCCTGCCTATTTAAGAGGCAAACCCAGAGCACCTCAGAACTAGCCGGTATTTAGAAAGATAGGCTTTCAGGATTTTGGAGGGAAGGGGAAAATAGAAGGAGCAGCTGTGTGGCCGGCATCACATTTTCAGAGGCCAAGATATTCCTGGATCTATTCAGTCGATATGTTTCTTTAAAGTCAAATGTTTCTCTGTTTTCCAGGAAGGTTTAATAAGTAACGCTAGTTGAAGACATTTGTGCGCAATGCTGTTTCCAATGTTCAAAAACAAATTGCTTTTTTAGCTTACTGCAAAGGAGGGATAGGTAACAGGTAGTCCTCCAGATCTTAACTGGGCTTTACCTGCCAGTATGCCTCTCCATTGACTATGCTGGTTGGGAATGGTGGGACTTGCAGTCCAACAGCACATGCAGGGCCTCATGATTCCCATCACTACTGCACAGTAAATGGAGTGAAAGGGAAACATCTGAACTCTGGTTAGCACTTATCTTTCTGTTGTTAATTTAGCACAGCTCTGCAGTTTTGCCAGCCATTTTAAAAATTGCAAAACTGTCCATTTTTCTAGGATTATCATATTAGATCAAGGAAATAGCTGACTTCATTCAAAAGGTTAAAGTTAAATAGCTTTCTTCTTGATTTAAATGAGGCCTGGAGGAGTAATATTTCATCTCGCACAACTTGCTTGTTCACAGGTTAATTTTTCTACAAATGTGTTTGCACTGTAGTGCTGGGTGGTGACTTGGGTGCCAGTGAGGAAGGTGAATCCACTTTGGGTTTTAGTCTGAACTTTAGAGGAGTGATCCAAACTGCCAATCACAAACAGGTTCAGTACTTTAGCTAAAGCCTGGAGAGGATTTATTGTCTCAATGACCTCCGCCAGCAGCCTCTACTACAGTCTTGGTGGTAAATGAAGGAATCTTGGAAGACAGATTTCAAAGCAGCAACATGAACAAGATTCACTATAGTCTAAGGCATTTCTTTTCAGCAAAAGTAATGTGTGTGGAAACCACTGACCTCATCCCTCAGTATAATCCTGCACATATTTGCTAAAAGGCTATTGTCTCCCAGTACAATCTTCTGACTTGCAATAGCCTGAAACTTGTAGATAAAAGCAAGTAGAAAACAGAACAGGTTTGTTGTAAGCTACTGGCTTTGTTTCAATCAAACTGTTGTTGGGGCTTAATGCATCTGAACAATACTCGGTGTTCTTGTATACTTCTCAGAGCTTGGCTTTCAACATTTAATGTGAACTTCATTGCAGACCTCTCATAAGCTACTTTCTCCTAGGTACAATATGGGGACAGTAAATTGCATTTTACAATAGCAATTTTTTTAAAGGTTTCATTGTAAATAAAAACTTGGGAAAAAACCTCTTCATATCTTTGTTCTACTCTTAAGGAGGGTACTTTTAATGAGAATGGACATTTTGGTGCCCAGTCCTGACCACACTAACATCTTGGATTTCTCCATTTGACATATTCCTCTGAAGACTTCAAGCTAAAAGTATTGATTCTGAGATTATTATGACCGCACATGTGTATGCAAGCCTAATTCTCCACATTGTTTCCGCTGTTTAATGTTCACTTATTTAACCATTAAGCTTAATGCTATTGGGGTTTCCATTGTTTTCTGGGGATAGATCTCAATTCTGTCTCTATGGATTTTTAAAAATAGCTTGTCAGAATCATAGGGCTGGAAGAGACCACATGAACCATCAATTCAATGTGAGCTAGGAAATTACATATCCAGATAATAGCACTTTATACTTTTAATATCTGTGTCTATAAGCCTCCTGCACAAGCCAGTCCATTCTATTCCCCATCCTCTCTGGGATTCTGTCTTCTTCCTCTCGACAATCATTCAGTATTCCATGTTTACTGACCCTGCTCAGTGCATGAAGTTTTAGTTATGTTCTGTCAAGTCAGCTTTGACTTACTGTGGCAAGAGGCCTGGTCATCAACAGATCTGCTTAGCTCTTGTTAAGTTAGGGCAGTGGCTTCCTTCAGTGAGCCTATCCACCTGTAATGTGGTCTTCCTTTTTCCTACTGTCTTTTGCTTTACCAAGCATTATTGTTTTCTCTAATCCATCGTGTTATCTCATAATATGTCCAAGGTATGATAAGCTTACTTTGGATTCTTGAAAGAACTGAGGTCTAATTTGCTCTAGGCCCCATTTATTTGTCTTTTTGACACTACCCAGTATCCATAGCATCAGCTCCTCCAGCATCATATTTCAAACAAGCTGATCATACTTGCTCTCAGTTTTTTTCACTGATATATAGAGAAATCAAATTCTATGGCATGGATGCACTCGTTTAGGGACGAGGGGGTGGGGAGGACAATTCACCCTGGGCAGCAATGTTTTGGGGGCATCCTGACCCATGGCCATGCCCCCACATGCTGTAGCCATGCCCCCATGTCCCTTGGCCACAGCCCCATGCGCCGCAACCACGCCCCCATGCACCGCAGCCATGCCCCTTGCACTCCCCTCCAAACAGTCCAAGCTCCACCACTGCATGGATGATGCTGACTACAACATTTAAAGATAATAGCTTTACACTTGAGGATCTTATCTAGTTCATAGCTGTCCTTTCAGATCTTCGTGTTCTGATTTCTTGAGTACAGTCTCCATTCTGATCAATGACAGAGCCAAGATACAGAAACTCTTTATCTTTATGGGTTCATTCTTCACTTCAAAATTATATAAAGTGTTGCTGTGTGTCTTCAAGTCATTTTTGACCTATCGCAACCTTACGTTGAATGTATCATAGTGTAATGCCCTGCCTTGGAGACTGTGGCAGCGAGGAAGAGGATTCTGACTCCAAGGCAGAGGCTTCCCCAGAGGCTGAAGTGTCCCCAGAAGCTGGCCCACTGAGAGACAATACACAAGAACAAGGGCCCAAGCCAGGGGAACAAATAGAGGAAGACACAGCTGACACACCTACCTTGCAGCAGAGATGCTGTGAAAGGGAGGGCTTGTGTTGCTCAGCCCATTTAAGTGAGCCCTAATGAGGGAACACCTGTGACGACAGCAGCCATAGATAAAAGAGGGCTCCAGCTGGCCTTTCCTCCCAGGGTCAGCAACTGGTCTCTTTGGTCCTCCTCCTTGATATCTGTGGACTTTCTCCAGCAAAGGAAGAGCTTGCATGAGAGGTTTCAGAGAAAAACAGTCCCTTTCTGAGGACTATCCTCAGTCTTTTCTCCCAGGCAGCATTTCTCCTGCCATGTGCTGTTCTTCTCATAGTTTTATCCTTTGTATTTCTCTTTTCTTGAGCTCTTTGCAGAAAAAGATTCCATTGTCCTCAGACCTTTTTCACCTGCACATGCATAGCTTGAAAAAAAAATCTACAAACCACTTCCTTCCCCATTTGCTTTAATACTATCAGGTTCTGTTCTTGAAAAAAAACTGCCTTGCACAAAAACAAAGCCTTTCCTGGAACTTGAAAAATGTTCCAAACAAGGATTAGCAATTCTACTAACCCTTCATATTGTCTTTGCCTATCTGGCTTCTCAATTCCTCTTTTGTTTACTTGTTTTTCAAAAAGTACTCACAGTTAGCTGGGTTTCTCTTTCACTTTGCTCGCTCTTAGCCAATTTCCCTCACTTCATCCAAGGCACGCTGATTAGGGAGCTGACTTTCTTTCTTCACTTCACCCTCAAAAGTTAAAGTTTGAGGATTCATTTTCCTTCCACCGATACCTTTGGGTTTTCCCTGCCTACCCCTAACATTGGAGTTTAAGGAGTTATCCCCCATTTTTCCTTAAACAAACAGGACCTGTTCAACACATGTCTTTCCTCCTCAGTGGGTGGGGCTGGGGTTAGAGTGAAGGTAAGGGATTAGTGGTTAGGGGTTAGGTTTAGGTTAGGCTTGGGTTAGGGTTAGGTTAGGGGTTAGGGTTACGTAAAGTTGGGGTGAGGGTTTAGCGATTTGAGGTTAGGTTCAGATTAAGGTTTAGGTTAGGGTTAGGCTTTAGGCTAGGGTTGGGATTACATTAGGCTTAAGTTTAGGGATAGAGTTAGGGTACAGGTTACAGTTTAGGGTTGAGGTTGGGATTTGTGTGAAGGTTAGGGTTTAGGTTCAGTTCGGGTTAGTATTAGGCTTTCAGTTAGGGAATAAGGTTTGTGTTAGGGTTACAGTATCATTAGGCTGAGGACAAGCATGAATTTAAGGATTCAGGTCATGGTGAGGATAAGCTAGGGGATTACAGTTAGGGTTAGAGGATATTGATGATGAGGGTAAATGTGAAGGCTAGGATAAGGGTGTGTGTTTTGGGGTTAGGGTTAGGGGTTAGAGAAAGAGTGAAGAAGATGTTGAATGTTACGGTTAGAGTTAGGGATAGAATTTGATTGGAGTTACAGTTCAGATTAGGGTTCCCATTTTGATTTGGGAAAGCTATAGGGTTTAGAGTTAGATTTCAGTTAAGCGTTAGGGTGAGTTTTAGGGTAAGGATGAAAGTGAAGGGGAGTGTGAGTGTATGGTAGAGGGCAAGGGTAAGGGATAGGATTATGTTTAGAGTTAAGTGGGAGTTAAAGTTTGGTGAAGTTAAGAATCACAATGAAGGTGGGGGTAAGGGTTCAGGTTAAAGATAGTTTTTCAGTTAGGGTTAGCATTAGGGTTAGGATGAGTATGATGCTGAGTTTCAGGGTTGGGGCAGGGTTAACGTTCCTGTGAGGGTGTGGTATAGGTTGAGGGTGAATGTGTGGGTGAGGATTAGGGTCAGGGTCCATGTGAGGATGAGTGTTGAGCAGCTATTAAGGGGGTTGGTCTAGTATTACGGTTAAGGTTAGTGTTGAGGTTCTGGTTGGGTTAGCATTAGGTATAGGGATGGAGTGAAGGCTTGGATGAGGCATTAGTGCTAGAGGTTATAGTTAAGGTGAGGTTTAGTGTGAAGGTGAGTGTCAGGGAGAAAATGTGAGGCTGAAGGTTAGATGTGTGTTTAGGGACAGGGTTAGAATGAGGGTTAAGCATTCATGGTTAGAGTTAGAGTAAGTGAGAGGGTGAAGGGTTTTTTAGGTGTAGGGTTAGAGTGAGGGTGAGGGTTAGAGTTAAGAGTTAGGGTCAGGGTGAGTTTTAGGGTTAAGATTAAGGTTGGGGAGGGGGTGTCTGAGGATATGGGTGATGGTGAGTGTTAGAGATAGGCTTAGGGTGAAGTTAAGGGTAAGGGTGAAGTCCTCCTTTTTTTGCCTTTAAAAACCTTGGGGTTTATGTCATCTTTTTCTTGTCAGTGGCTGCTGCTATTTTGGCTGTGTCAATGAGAACATTAAAATAAATGTGAACTCAATTAGAATGGATGGTGGTGGTAGTGTAGATGATGAATCCATGTATGAGACTGTACCAAAGTAGATTAGCTTTTGATCATGTAGACATAATGCACCACTTCAAAAAGACCACTTGCCAAATTTAGGCCAACAAAACTTATCAAGAAAAATAGCAGGAGCACACAATAGATGCTGCTCTGTTATTTCTGAGAACCTAAAGAAAAGTAAATGTCAAAATAAGGCCAAACTAAAATAGAATAGTCACAGAAGAGCAGTTTATATTTAGAAAAGTCAGCACACAAAATCCAGGACAAATGCAAGATGTGGAAGGCTAAAGGCTTATGAGAAACATGCCAGGAACCTTTTGCTTCAAGTTGAATAACATGCCAATCAGAAGTGACACCATTTATGGCTCCTTACTGGCTTATATCTGAGATTGGTGAGCAAGACTTTTGCAGCATGGAGGCAGAGAAAAACCATGCTACATTGCCAGTAAGCAGCAGAAGGAAATGGCAGTTATGCATTTTTTTCATACCTTTAAGAAATGCAGTGACCATAACACTTTATCTATTTTCTGTAACAATTAACTTCATTTCTTTTAGTTAGTTATGGAACCATGAAAATCTGGGGTTTTAGCTAAACCTTGTTGAAAAGCCTGTTAAAGTGTGGTACTAATCCATATTCCACTTAATCCAAGTTCATCCATCCTCTTTCCTTCTGAAATTGGTTTAATGTGTCTTTCAAACCAGATGCGATTGACGATGGGAGTCACATATAAATGAGGACTGGTTTTAGTGGATGTTACATAAAACTAAGGATAGAAAAAAAATGGAAATATTTTAAAACGTGGTTGAAAAATGAGTTTGTCAAATTCTGACTAGCAGAATCCTAGAAGGGCATCTCTGCAGTTTGAGACTTTGTAAGAAAAATGCACATAGATTTCTTTGTGCAGAAAATAGAATTTTCCATGCATAAAATAATATTTCTGCATGGGAAATGCTGTCTTTAGTGTTTTCTGTGCAGGAATGTTATCCTATGCACAGAAATGTTATTATCTGCATAAGGAATTTGCCGCAGACTACAATATTGTTTGGTGCAGAAAACTTGTTTTCTGTGCAGAAAATGTTATTTTCTATGCAAAAATAACCATGTGCATTATTCCACAATGTAAGTCCCAAATTATGAACAGTCTTTGAAAACTGCACAGTTTTCTACAACTTTCTCACAGGGAAAAAAATAGTGAAATCATTCATTCTTGCCCATGAGAATGAACTTTGCGAAAAAGCTTACATCCTTATGTAAAATCTCGTGCTTTAAGGTTCTGTATTTTGTAAATAACCCTGTTAGCTTTAGAGCTCTCATTCTGTGTGTTGTGTATCCATTGTCTGAGAAGACAATTTTCATTGTGCTGTACAGAAAGGTCACAAAGAGTATTAAAATGCTGAGATGAAATCCTTTTTGAGTTTGATTGAATATTGCTTCATGAGATGGAAATATTTCCATCTACCTAGCTGGCAGTTGCTTATGACCTACTATCTTTTCTTCAGTAAGGCCTGTTCCTTTAATCTCTTTTTCTTATGCTTCATTGTCCTGTTCCCCAGGTTCAAATTCACTCTATATAAGTTTACATAAAAGTTTTAAAAAGTAGAATCCTTTTTTCTGGGGGATCAGAAAAGGAGGAGACATTATCTGTTCGTGAATCTTGTAAAGGATGGGGGGGGGGAATGGGAATGCTTGTTTTAGGGTCACAGTCTAAATCTTACCAGAATGCTGATATATAATATGTCTTCCATTCCATAGTATAGAATGAGGATAATGTATCTAAGAAAAAAAGCTATGAAACACAAGTCCTCCAGTGCATTACTAGCTAGGTCTTGCCACAGAACTGACAGAGAACTTTGTCAGCTGCTTCTCTCCTTCCTGTTTCGTCTTTGCCATAAGTGTACTTGCCACATTCTCCTTTATACTGGAGAAAGCTAACACAACATCCTGAAGCCTACTGCCTGAGGCAGAAATGACACAGATTTTCTTTTCTCCACCATATAACCTTGGTTTCAGGACACTTTTGTTAGCTTCCTCCAGCTGGAAAAAGAGAAAGTTGCAAAAGTATCAAACAAGAAAGCAGCTGGATGGGCTGACATCAGTAATACTTGTAACATCTGCTGTTGCAATGATAAACTCACAAGCCACTGAAGGTCCCGAACAGAAGAGATAAGGTTTATTTCCTTCAAAGGCTCCAGCCAAGGATTCTATGCAAGGTCAAGCAAACACAGAAGCTTCAGCCCATACAGCTGGAGTAAAAACACAGGCCATTTCTGCACGGGGCAAGGGAATCGCTCCGTGCCGCTACTTACGGGCTCTTATGGCTCCCCAGTCCGGCCCAGGCTGCTCCGGAGCAGTGCGTGCTCGTCACTCCGCACTGCTCCAGCATCGAAAATGGTGGCTTCCAGTTGGTCGAGGGTCTCGACCAACCGCTGAAGCTCACCAGCCTAAAGCCCGCCCCCGGCAGATGGCAGGCTCGCATTGGTGCAAGCCTGCAAATCTGCACAAGGGAGCAGGCTTGCACTGGCCCGCTCTGTGCTTTTGAAAAAACTCAAGAAACAGGTTTTTCAAAAGCACACTGGACAACCACTTGGGGTCGTTCCGGAGCAGGCTGAGGTGCGGATCTACGTTAAATAGTCTGTACCCAGTCCGCTCCCAGATGCAGACGTCCTCCCTGGAGGACGGACTGCACCATTTCAAACACCCCGTGAGAAAATGGCCACAGTTAATTTAAAGAGACATTATACCACAATACTGATGGGCCTTTTTGCTTGTTTGACAACTTTTGTGTGATAGAGTGAAGGACTTGGAGCCCTGGTGACACTATGCACCTTATCTTTATATTATGTTGTCTGATAATAGGAGCCAGCTATCAGTAAATTATTCTATACAAGACCCCTCCAAAAGGAATGAAAAAGCTTCACGGTCAGGTTGTCTCCAACTTATTTTAAACACAGGAATCACATTGGAAATTCAGTTTTTTTCTGAACAGACTATAAATTACTTATTCCAAATATGATCCAGAATAAAATTAACATATTTCAACCCAGAGAATGCTTTTTCTCTTGAATTGTCCTGCTGCAATGTAGAACTTGATCCATCTGGTTCTTTGGGGAAGTTCCTTATCTGCCTACTAAAGCAAGATAAAAGTCTGCCTCACCTCATTGCTGTTGGATAAAGACAATGAGTAACAGAAATAGCACCCCCCCCCCAAAAAAAACCAGATAAACGGGAATGATACCTAGGGACTTCCATTTCAGAGGGAGAGTGAATCTGATCTAGTGACTTTAAAGGCCCTTTCCGCACCAGGCAATTAGAACAGGGCAGTGCGTCCTCTCATGGAGGTCGTCTGCACCTTGGAGCGGACTAGGAGCAGACTACTTAACGGAGATCTGCACCTCAGTCCACTCCAAAACGACCCAAGTGGTCCTCCAGCATGTTTTCTAAAGACCTCAAAAAACAGGTCTTTATTTTCCTGGAATGCGCCATTGCGTTCCTGCTCCCTTGTGCAGATTCGCAGGCTCTCACCAATGCGAGCCTGCGATCTGTGGAGGGTGGGCTTTAGGCACGGTGAGCTTCAACGGTTGGTTGGGACCTACAACCAACCAGAAGCCGCCATTTTGGAAGCTGGAAGCCGCCATTTTGGAAGCCAGAGCAGTGCAGGTCTACAGACATTGCACTGCCCCAATTCGCCCTGGACCAAGGAGGAGCCCTGCAGAAGAGCTTCAGGGACAGTCCACGTTCCTTCGGACCCCAGAAGAAGCGGTAGGTAACAGCATGGAGTGATTCCCTCACCTCGTGCAGAAAGGGCCAAAGCTGCTTTTCTCAAAGTAGATGCAGCATCCTGAGTACCTCATTTAAATATTAGAGTAAAACCCAAAGTGAATTCACTGGTGCCCCCCCACAACATGGAAGCTACCTGCACCCACAAGTAGAAGGTATGGCAGCAACAACCTCTGCCATCAATTGGAGGAGTGCAAGAAAAAAAAATGTTGCAGCCAGACAGCTCGGTTGGAGAAAGATGCGCTTTGGGGTACAAAGAAAGAAAGATCAAAGTGTTTATATTAGTGGAACTCTGAGGGTGTCAGTATCCTTCCCCAGACCTTAGTCTGCCCTGAAAATTTGACATAGAAAGTTGGGAAACCCTTCAGAGTAGGTTTTTCAGGAATGGAGGTATTGGGCTACACAGGAAAGAAGAAGAAACAGTGTGAGAAACTGTGGCACTTCTGAGTGGGGCTGTGGAAGTGAATTCCTCTTGCACAATCTTGATTTCTGCCTAAAGTCTCCCTGCAATAATATCATATCTGACTGTGGCATAAAATGGGTCAAATGTCAGGTAAAAATAACATCAGAAGTTATTGCCCCAGGATCACCCCTTCAGATAGGATAATGCTTGGAGACAGAAATTCTCTGATGCAGAAGCTACAAATGTTCAGGCTAAATGTAATAAGCAATATTCTGCCATGGGCAGTTTCCATGAGTTGTCATGTGATTCACAGCAAGTGCAAAACAAACAAACAAAAAACCCACAATTTTTAATTGGTGTTTTAGCTGTATGCATGGGGGGGGCAGAGAGAAAGAGGGTTTGCCTTTCCTAATTTACATGAGTTGTCATAAAATAATAGTTTCAAGCTGCACCATAGTAAACATATGGATAGAGGTAATTAATATGTTCTGTCTACTTATGCTTTGTATGTTCAAAATAAACCATATTGTCCAAGGTTGATTTTTTTTTATGATAACTTGATAGTTAGTGTGGAAATTGTGGTCAAGGGAGGGCAGCTTTCCCCAGCTAAATTCAAATGAGGGAAGAATTAGAAAATACAGACAGGAGAGGGGAGTGGAAAATACTTTTTAGTGCTCTTTCATTCCCCTATCTGTTACCTGTGGTTGGGCAGTTCTTTCATAACTACATATTTGGTTAAAACCTTTGAAAGATTCAGTACAGAAAAGCTGTTTGATTTCTCTTCAGCTCCTTGCATTTACTCAAAGCATGTTAGTGATGTTAAACAAAGAAACACAAAAATATTCAAAGCGGAAATTAATTATGAGGACTCCATTCTTCCGAACACCATCAAATTATTCTCCATAAGACTTCCAATGTATTTCTATGGCCCTTTTCTCATGGCATTTGTCATGTGAAAGGGCCTTTGGAGCCTTGCACAATTGCGAGGAGCATTTCAGATGACGTCCTCGCAATCAAGTGATGCTGTCAGGGCCAGCAGGTGCTGATCGTGCACTATATCATTTTTGGCTTTTAGCTGAAAATGGTGCGCAACTGCGCATCGCTCTGGGGTCCCGCACGCACTTTCCTTGTGTGCGGAGCTCCGGAGCCGCGGCCCTCATGCTTCCTCCCCCAGCACAGCCTGAGAAAATACCAAGCTGCTCTGCGGAAGGAAGAGGCAGAGCCTTCATGTTGCCGGCCAGCAGGCCAGCAGCTCCTGCAGAGCTGAAGCAGCAGGGATGCAAGAGCCTCACGGAAGAGGCTGCTCGCGTGATCCCCGTGCGACCACGCCAGACAGAGTTAAGCTGCAAAAAGGACCTATTAGTATCCTGTGCATTCTTTAATTTGTAAGAATCAAGTAGGGCCCTGCTGACTTTTAATTTGTTGTACAGTGGCTAATCTTGTTTGATGTCCAAGTCTTTTAACAGGAAGAGACTTTTTTAAAAAAAACTAGGGAGAATGAGAAAGACTGTACATATAACATTGAAAAGGAAGGCAGAGTGGGTGAGGAATGTGCATTAAGGGTCAGAATAGCAAATATATAGGGAGAAAACATAATTTTAAAATATATTTACATGCTTGTATTAAAATTAATGAATATGATTCCGTAGCTGATGCTATTACTAGTTTTTCCAAATATTTGTACCACACTGCTGAAGCCTGACCTGTACCACTATAAAAGCTGAAATTTTGCATCAAGCTGGGAGACTGGCCACCGCGTTATCACACTACATTGTTATTGCTCTATCATTCTACTTTAACTGCCATGTCAACATTCTCTAGAATTCTGGGGTTTGTTGTTTGATGAGGCCCAAGAGCTCTCTGGCTGAGAATTATAATTGCCCTGCCTTAAACTGCAAATCCCAGGATTCCATACAATGTTGACATGGTAGTTAAAGAGGAATAATAGTGTTATAAGAATATAGTGTGGTAAGTTTCTGCCAGTGTACTTGCAGGAGGTACTGAAGGTGACAATAGCCCTGAGTCTGACTATGCAACAACAGCCTGGATTGAGTGTGGAGGTGTGCCCAAGCTCGTTCTGACTGCTCTTAAGCATAGAGGGAAGTAGCACGTTGGTTCCCTCTGCCCACCATTGCAAAGCTCTTCCTTCTTTTCCCAGTTCTCAAGAGCAGCTGAAATCAGTCTGGGTACATCCCACAGCCACTTTATCGCTGGAGAAGTGAAGCTGTATCTTCAGTCTTTTCTCCCCTAGCTGTGGGAGAAGATGCTTTACAGTATATTCATATGGCTGTACAGTTATTAAGTTGCAGTACCCTGATTATATTAGTCAGCATAATCAGTTGTGAGGGATCCTGGGGGCTGCAGGTCCTGC
Source organism: Cyclura pinguis (assembly GCA_030412105.1). Lineage (NCBI taxonomy): Eukaryota > Metazoa > Chordata > Lepidosauria > Squamata > Iguanidae > Cyclura > Cyclura pinguis. The sequence goes on along the minus strand of CM059599.1, from coordinate 240,653,014 downwards.
ATTTCCCTTCAGTGCTTAACAGTAGCCATTTCCTCATGGCATAGCAGTCTTGTGATGGGGACACAATGGCAGCAGTCCACAGGTCGTGCTTTCACACAACATTGTTATGGTCTCACTACCATCCCGTCTCCACCTGCTGTGATTGTGGGATATTTGCTTAACAGAATAGATAATTCCTTGAGTTCCAAGAATCAGATGAGTTGAAAGTTCAAATGGTTGTATTTCTGGTTTTAAATGTAGAGGGTAATACAAATAAGGGAACCATATGGGGCAGGAGGTTGATGGGGAAAAAAATCATGTCTACAAATTCTCATGGACAATTATTGTTTATCTTCCTCAAAACAAGACAGAATTGAAAAGAAAAGTAGAACAAAATTCTTTCTGAAATAGTCACCTGTACATGTATTAGTTTCCTGGCTTGTTCTATGACTATCTTTTTATCTAAGAAATTTATTTCCAGTTCTTAAATGACTGCTTGGAGCCTTGAGACAACACATGCAGTTTAACTAAGCAACTTTTCTTTGTACAGATATTAAGAGTTTTGTTGTTCTAAATAAACTTTTAAATGCAGAACTGAATTTCATTAGATACAAGGATATTCTCAGAATGATTCAGGAACCTCATACCTTTAGTACTGTGGTTTCTCCAGAATATCCCTGTGTTCCAAGGCATACTGTTATGGACAGATGGGGTGTGTGTGGAGTCATGGCCTGATTGAGGAGGTTAATTTCTGAGATGTTATTAAAGCAACTGGTCTTTCTCACTCAATTTCTTAGATATCTGGCCCACGCAGATCTGTTTATTGATGTATTAGCATTTGTTACCAAGTTTTTCACTTTTTGGAATAAAATCACCATGCTTCCCCTAGCCACTGCGGTTTGTTTAGAATGCTATCATCTTGCTTTCTTTTCTGTTCTCTTTCTTCACAGTGTCTAGCCTTTCATGTTCTCCCAACTGGCCTAGCTGTTTTGTTCTTCTTGTTGTTGTTGTTGTTTTTCCTCCTGACACTGCTTCTGTACTTATCCATTTTGACCACATGTGGTTTGGCATTTCAGATGCCAAGTATATCTGACAGTGCTCTGAAGCTAGGATACAAAATAGCTTCTAACTCTTGATCCTCCCAGTAACTGTTTAATCATATGCAGAAGCACTTTTTGATCTAAAGATGAACACAATTGAATGATACAGGTTATGAAGTTTAGATGATCAGAGTGTTTTAAAGTTATTTTTTCACATTATATCATAACATTGCAGTTCTTGGCACATGTATCAAAATTCCATTGAACATAGTGGTATTTATTTCTGAGTAAACGTGCCCAAATTCCAATTTCATCTTCCTATGTTTTACAGCAGGGGTGGAAATCATGCTGTCCTCCAGATATTCTTGACCTGAGACTCATTCCTCATCACTGGCTTTGCTGACTGTTGGAACTGTAAGGCCCTGCTTTGGGGGTCCCCAATATCGGTATGGTTTGGATGGGCACCATATCTTATTGGCATCATATTGGATTGGCAACACATTGGCTCTAATATCAAATTCAAGCCTGAGAGGTAACTGAGAGGTCAATCCAAGTGAGGGAAGAAATCTGACTGTAAATGTGAGAAAGAGAAGCTAGTCAACCTAAACACCCTCTAGGTGAGATTAGGTCATTTGCCAGGCAGTAGCTGTTGTTCCTGTGGATGATTGGCTTAAGTAGAAGCTGAATGTTTTTCCAGGGAACACAACTGGGAAAAGCCCACCAGGACACTGATTGACAGATATCCATGCACCTGGACTCCTTCCTCTTGCCTCATAACACCACAATACAGAGCTATTACAACAGTCATCATGTCTTTGTCATCCAAACACTGTGACCATTAGTGGGTTGATAGTCCCTTGTCTGTGTTGCAACTCCCATTGTTCCACACCTGGAACTGCGCATACCTTCCACTGCCACAGGCTATTTTTTGGGTACAAATATGCATTGGATGCCCAGTGCAGTCTCTCGAAGATCTGCCCTTCACTCTGTCTGTCCGGCTCCTGAATGAGAATTGTCCTTAGGTCCTACCTAAGCAAGCCACATTTCAGCTTCTTCATACTCTTCTGGACTGGTAATTATAAATCCCTCCAAACCCCTCAGCCTCTCTATACATATTTTTTTCCTCTCTTTCTCCTTCAGTTAACTCTTGTATGAATGTGTGATTGTGTGTATCTTGTGTGCATGCATGAGTGAATTCCCCTCAATTAAACACATTTTTAGTTTACTTTTGAATCTCTGGCTGGTTCTTTTCCTGCGTGAGCCCATAAACATTGGTAGCCAGATCTCGCTAAGTTGCCCCCCTCTCATTAGCCTCCTGATTTTGAGCTAATTAGTTCCCCACCTTTGCAAAGAGGTACTGGCGTCAAGGGTTGGCCCTTGTGGTACCTATGTTTTGGGCTAATAGGACTTCCTATACAACAACATCTGGAGGGCCCAGGATTGCCAGATGACAAGTGATATAGGTGCCACACCTTTAATGGCTGTGTAGAAGAGGGAATTTCAGCAGATGTTGCTTGCATGGCAAGCAATATCTCCTGAAATTACCACTTTTATACAACTGTTAAAGGTACAGTAGCCCTGCCTCTTATTTTGCTTGGCTACCCTAAGAGACCTATGTGATTCCCACTCCTGTTCTAAGCCCAACCTGTTTAAAAAATAGATTTTGAAAAGAATTTACTGTATTTTATTCTGAATATCATTATAATTAAAAAGTGCAATCCTGATCTCGTGAAGGTGCATTTGAACTTAGAGTTATGAACCCTATCCAACAGCAGATTTCTGTTGGCTAAGCATTGTGATCAAGTAGTAATAGGAAGGAACCAATCTTTTGTTTTGTATTGTTTTGTTTTGTTTTGTTTTGTTTTGTTTTGTTTTGTTTTGCATGGCAGTCAGGGCTGCAGAGCTGGGATAGTGCCATTATGCTGTTACCGCAATACCAGCATGATGGTGCATTTAAGCTCATATTTTTAAATGTATATGAATAATTTTCAACACCACACAACATTCCACATTCCACAACAATTTTCCACATCACACCACAGCCACGTTCTGTTACTGAAGATATATGTGAAATGAATGTGTGAATAATTGTTAATATATTTTTACTAATGAACATAAGAAGCTTAGAGATGATGCAGTACTCAGAATATAAGATTTGTTCTCATATGCACGTATGTGCATCACTGAATGTCTCATTGCAGAATTGTTTGCAGCTGCACAGTGCAAGTGTCTTCACTGAAAAGCATTGTGAGTTGTGATATTGAAGATCTGGCTATGGTATTAAGATGGTGATGTCTTTTTGTCATTACTTGACATCATCTGATGGATAATTCTGAAAATGTGAGCATTATATTTGAATATATATGTAGGTTTCAAATACTCTTCATTGTGGCAGGAAAATGCATATAATGCAATAATCTCTGAATAAGTGCTCTTGCTCCCTTCTGAAATACTGTGCTATATACTGTTAAAGGACTAAAGGTGAAGATTGCCTATGAGAGCCAACCTGAGCATTTCATTGCTGTATGTTGAGGAGAGTTAGAATGGGGAGGCGTTTTCATTACATACTAAGCCTAAAGCTCACTTTCAGAATACTACAAGCTAATAGGTTGTCGGGCTGGCTTATTCTACTTGTTTACTGCAATTTGTTTCTCCCCACCTGTCCTCTCCTGGCTGATACCTTTAGGATTCCATGTCTGAACTTCCCTCAACCATACGCTTAATTGCTAGAGTCGTACAAGCTCACTGGCTTCCAGTTTTACTCCTTCCTCGAGGAACCCCTGTCTTTAGTTTTTAATCCTTCTGGGAAATTTAGACAGTGACATCAATTACCCCAATATTTTTCTTAGGTTTTGAAAGCTTTTTTTTATCTTCCATAGGCCCTGCAAGCTTCAAGAGCTGGTTTGTTGTTGTTTCTCACTGTTTATAAACGTATTTTTTCCATATTTGTAACATTCTCCAAGTATGAAAAAAATAATTAACTTATTTGGATGCCATTAACAATCAGACCTATTTTGACCTTTTCCTATCAGTTTAAAGCCTGACAGGCCCAGCCAGAACAGAGCAAATGGAGAAATAAATATGTGTGTGAGGATAAGATGCCGCTAGAAGTCAGTTACATTCTTTTTGTTTTTTACTCACTCTTTGGCCCTTTCCGCAGGATGTCATCATCCTGCACTGGGGACGGGAGAAGGAGAGGACCTGGATGACGCTTATGCATGATGTTGTCCATGTCCCATTGTTCTCCCATCCCCAGGCAGATCAATTATGCTGCAAATCATTCACAAGTTTTACCCTTCTATGGCCAGTGATCACACAGCCCTCCTGCCACCCTCTCACACTTACCTGAGCTGCAGAGGGTCAGAAAGTGCAATGGCCAAGCTTTTTGCCCCAGTGCAGCCTGAGACAGTGCCTGGCTGCACTGCGCTGTGCTGCAGAAGGAAGAAGTGTGGCCATCGTGGCTACTCCATTCCTGCAGGCAGCCAGTGCAGGGAGAGCGCTCCTGTTACACTCCCCTTCCAGGATAGGCTCTACTGGGATCCCCGCGGGACCCCACTGGGATCCAATAATCTGCAGAAAGGGCCATAGTTTTGTTGTAATCTGCCCCTTGAACACTGCAGCTGTTTTTGTTTCCCTTCTAGCACAGCATGAAGTTATCACATGATCACCTATCCAAGGTCTTTTGACTAGGGCCCTTTTCACATGGCATTTCTGAAGCGAAAGGGCCCCTTGAGTGTCGTGCAAATGTGAGGAGCAGTAAATACAACGGACTCACATTTGCGCCACACTCAAGGGCCTGACGCGGACCATGCACACATTTTTTCATTTTTGCTCAAAGCCGAAAATGCTGCATGGTCACGCATTGCTCCGGGGCCCCACGCACACTTACCTGGTATGCAGAGCCTCGGCAGCTGGGCCGGTCACGCGTGCTCTCCTCAGTTCAGCCTGGCAGGTCCCAGGCTGCACTGCAAATGGAAGAGGCGGGGCGCTCGCGCGACAAGGAAGCAGCTGCGAAGCTGAAGCAGGAGGGATGCGACAGCATTCCTCCCAAGACTTCCTGCACGAACTGTGCAGACCAGCACCGGGAAAAGGTAAGGTGCGAAAAGGGTCTTTTGTCCACTTATAACACAGACCACACTGGACAATGATTGATAGGCTGTTTCTTTACTGTGATAGCATCTGATAAAACATCACTGGTTCATGTATCTCCACAGTGAAAGCTGTGCCCTTCTTGTTATTAAACATCTTGCCAAAGAGACATGCATAGATTTTCATCTGTTCTCTCTTTCAGAGGTGTTCATGGTCATTTCAATGGTAAACGTCCTTGGGCTTTAGGAGATGAGTGCATCGTGGAGCAAATGGCTGATATTGTAGGTAAGGAAGGAAAATTTCTGAAATACCTTTTTTCCAAATAAAAAAGAAAAAGTCTTCTTTCAGGTGGTTTGAAACAAGAAAAAAGCAGCTTCAGATCATAGAACTTTTCATCCAAAATATTCCTACCATTTTTTCTTCACTAATTGCTTCTCAGTAAGTGTGAGATGCAATGTATTTTAAAATTCTGAAGTAAGAAGATTTAATACAGGCAGTAATATATGACTAAATATATATCACAAAACTAATTGCAGCGTTGAGTTTTAGGATGCCATGAACTACTTAGTCTCACACACTGAAGCCAAAGTAAACTTGGCACCTTTACAGATGTCTTTTAATGTCACAGTGAATCAGTGATCAGTCCTTTTGATTTCAGAGCAATGAATGTCTGTTACATGATAATATTTGTAACTGCTGTGGACAGAGCCAAACGTTTACAAAGAATTGATAGTACAGAACTTGATTAAAATGAGGGTTGATAATACCTGTCGAATTATCTGTAGAATAGGGAGGAAAAGAAGAGGGCATAAGTGCTATGGGCAATTATGCCACTCTTCAGTGTCATGACAGTTGTACAGCTATGTTCCTCAGAGTAGTTACAAAATAAATGGATATGCTGTCTAGGGTAAGATTTGGAACTATATATTGCCAGGTAATATGAATGAAATATCCACAAGGACAAGTATATTTCAGTTAATGAGGTAGATGTGTTCCTGGCCACTGCTTCTTTAACAGAAAATTTGGTACCAGAGGCAGAAATAGCCTGGAAAGAACAGACGTAGGTTCCTATGCTACAGAAAGAAAGAGCTGCTCAACGTGTTTCATCAATTTTTTTTTTCAAAACTAGCAGTATGCACATGCGAAAAGAAACAATCAGGTCAACTAAGCCTTGCAAGAGTAAACAAAAACATTTTCAAACTTCTAGAGGCCATTTAAAGGCTTCTTCCAAAATGAATCCAGGTATGACTTTTTCTTTCCTCTGCCTCCGCTTTCCCCTTTTAGTAGCTACACTTAGAAATCTGTATTTTCTTAAACATGGTGTGGTATCCGGTGAGGCAGGCTTATCTGCTATCCCCTTTTCTCTCTGCTTTGCTCTTCGCTCATGTTCATCAAGTGTTTCTAACAGCTGCTGTTTAGCTTATCTGTTGTGCACAGGCCCCTATCGCTACAGTAGGAGAGGCTAGAGTAGAAACCTCCTTTTCCCAGTTCACACTTTATTTCATTGTTTACTACAGCTGCAACCCAACACTGAGAAACAGTTTCTTCAGCTCTTCTTAACCACAATCCTAGTGCTGATACAGGGGGGAAAAATCCAACTCAATAGAGGGCAGGGAGGCAAAGGCAAGGGGGCATAGAAAGGCTTTGTAAAATGGAATTTCACAGACTGAGGTTAACTGAGGTTTCCCTATACTGACTTGAAGGAATAATGCAGAAGAACTGGAAACTATATACAGTCTGCCCTCCACATTTGTGGGTTTGACTTTCACAAATTTTATTGTGATTTTCCCCAAGCCCTGCCCTTCCAGCTAAGGTGCTTCTTTTCTGAGGGAACCTTCCCTCTTGGCAGTTCTGATCAGGCCACACAGCCCTTTATAAACCCGGGCCTTTTTCGCACGGCGTTTTTGAAGCGAAAGGGCCCCTTGAGTGTCACGTAAATATGAGGAGTGGTCTGCGTGACGCACTCACATTTACGCAACGCTCAAGAGCCTGACGCAGACCGCATACACAGCTTTTCATTTTCGGCTCAAAGCCGAAAATGCTACACAGTCGCACATCGCACTGGGGCCTCACGCACACTCACCTGCCGTGCGAAGCCTCGGGAACCGGGCCGGTCATGTGTCCTCTCCTCAGTGCAGCCTGCGAGGTCCCAGGCTGCACTGCGAACGGAAGAGGCGGGGCATTCGCGTGATGAGGAGGTAGCTGCGGAGCTGAAGCAGGGGGGATGCGACAGCATTCCTCCCAAGCCTTCATGCACGAGCTGAGCAGCCCAGCACCGGTAAAAGGTAAGGTGCAAAAAGAGCCCTGGCCTCTGGTCCTCCTCATCCTTCTCCAGCAATCACTATTTTTCCAGCTAAGGACAGTTCACAGCTTGATTTCTCAGCACCACAAACTCTCTCCCAATGCCCCTCACACCCAAGCAAGCAGATGGGTGAGAAAGGGAAAGTATAGGGCACCATCCCTCACCTTTCCTGACCTGGTTTGGATCCTGGATGCCTGCTCTGCCCAACCCCTCCTCAGCCCCCTTCCCACAAACACTCATATTTATGATTTTTTTCTGCTTTTGTGAGGGTCCTGCACCCCTAACCCTAGCAAATGTGGAAGGTTAACTGTATCTACCTTTTTTTTAAAAAATTATGTGGCATGTATGTTTGTGTGTGGCCTCCCTTTTTGTTAATGGTCTTTCTTGATGGACGTTCAGGTCCAAGTCTGGGCAAATGATGAACTTGTCCCAAGGATTTTGATACAGCCTCCGTCTTGTTAATATACTCTACAATGCACATCTAGATACTCTAGGTGACCCATGAGAAGGACTACCAGACCTTCTGAGCCATGTCACCCTTTGTGGTAATAGTAGTTTATTATTAATGCTTGGACCATAGTCCATTTGCATACAAGACAAGTGAGTACAATTAAAAAGTAAAACATAGAATAAATAGCATATAAATCTTAAAAATTCAATGGGATTAAAACATTTGAATGTAATTTAAAATGCTTTTGATTCGATAAGAACATCCCAAGAATAATCGACTGAAGCAGCAGCAATAAATCCTGCCTGAATTTTCATTGTTGCCTGGGGAAAAAGATAAATTTTGTGAGTTGCTGTAGAGTTAGAATCAGGAGATAGAAAATATTTTCTGGAACTCTATTAGAATGTGAGCAAGAAAGAATAAATCCCCAAAATCTAGTTCTTAGTCCTGCATATCAAGAAAAAAAAATGAGGTGGCAAATCCTCAGTTTCTGGAGCCCCACAAATACACAAACAAAGGGCCAATGTTACATTAGAATATCTGCCATCAATCATAGTTGTAGACATGGTTTGAAAGAATACGGGTGTAAAAGCTTGCCCAAGTTTTGAAAATATAAGCTTTACTAAGTAAACAAAGCTTTACCTTTGATGGTCAAATTTATAGAATTTGTACCATTTTGAGAAATTAGAATTATTGATAGCTTGTCTGTCCACATGAACACTCTGTGTGGTTAAGTAGTTCAAGACTGCTAAAATGGTGCATAGATTGAAGTATCATTTCTCTTTAAAAAGTTTCAAATCCCACCTATTTCTTATCCATGGTATTTGTAAGATGAAAGTATGTAACCATTTAGAGAAATGTATAATGTGGTTTTTTTTGTTGTTGCTTTGTTTCACCTTTGCCAAATTACAACACAAACATTACCATGATAATTAGGAATGTGTAACTTTGGCCCTTTCCGTATGTGTGTGAGGGGAAATGGGCGAAAACACCCGAAAATGGAGCTTACCTGAAGCCGGGTAAGTCCGTCACCACGTGGAGCAGCGTGAGCTCGCTGCTCCGCAGTCCTCCGGCATCCCAAATGGCGGCTTCCGGTTGGTGGAGGCTCTCCACCAACCAGAGAAGCTCGCTAGCTGGAAGCCCGCCCCCCGGCAGATCTGCAGGCACGCACTTGCACGCGCCTGCAAATCTGCGTCGGAGCCAGGCGACAGAGCAGCACGGGGCTGCGCACTCCGTACTTTTTAAAAACCTCGAAAAAGAGGTTTTTGAAAAACACGCCACGCGGCTAGTTCCGGCCGCTTCTGAGTGGATTCTGGTGTGGAACTACAAAAAGTAGTCCACGCCAGTCCACTCTATGGTGCAGAAGACCTCTGTGAAAGGTCGCTCTGCACCGTTACAGAAGCCCGGAGCGGAAATGGCCTTTGTCTGATTGGCAGCAGAGCTTATTTTTCTCTTGTTAAGTGAAAATTCAGGGGATAGCTCTGTTATGTTAGAAGATATTTATCTATGACAAGGAGAAAAGTGTAGTAAACTGATGGTCACATTCTGATTGTGCTGGATAAAGAAAAAAAAGATCCATATTACATAAAGATTCTTGAAAGATTGTTCATATCTAATGGATTTGAGTTGTCTGTCTTATTTCTTCAGATATATATTATGTATGTCCACACTCACACATTGATAGACAGTATATTTGTGTTACTATTGGTTATTCACACATTCATTTATATGCTAATTCCTATGCAAATTCCTGCGGACATACCATTCCCATAGACCTGGGGTTTTTGTATATATAATAATAATATTTGTAGGAGGGGTCTCCCTGACTTGCACACTATAAAGGTGTCCCTTTGACCATTTGTTGGTACCTTAGTCCTGAATCATGGTCTCAGGGAAAATTCAAGTTAAGCATTAAATATATAAGGAGGTGTGGAATGGGTAGCTCACAAGGCCACCACTATGACCGTATCATCTTGAAACTTTTTGCTTATCTTGATCTAGTTGATCATCTGGCATCTTCCCTCACATGCAATTAAAATTTATGATTTCTGGATATTTCTGGTTACTACATTGCTGCTTCTGGCTACTGTGTGGCATTGCTGGTCCTTGTGTATTTGCATATATGACTGCTGCAATATATGGTGGAGGAAACTGCCTGGCCTTTAGTGACTGTTTTTAAATATCAGGTTTCCTTATCTTTTTCTTGTTTGCTCTATGCTTTATCTAGTAGCAGGGTAGGCAACTATGGATTCCCAGATGTTGCTTGATTCTTTCATCAAACCCTAGCCAGAATAGCCAATGATGAGAGATGCTGGAGGATCACAATTGTCCAGCTTTGACAGAGAGTCAGTACTGCCCAGCTTTTATGGCAGTACCTCCCTTGTTTCAGTAGCGCTGATCTGATCTTTAGAAAGGCTATTGTTTCCACAGTCCACTTTCAAAGCAAAATAGCAGAGCTAACCAAAAAAGAAGGGAAGGCAGAAAGACCAGCATAGCAACAAACAAAGCAATTACTGGCTGTGAATGTAACATGAGAAAATTTAATGTAAAATCTGCTAGACAGCCAATAAATCTGCTTTACACTTTGCTTGTTCCCTTGGTCAGAAAAAAATATAGTTATTTTTAGATCTGGGACCTAGATATGTGGCTAAACATAACACCATTTCTCAAGCGAAGGAGAGAAGCAAAATAAAGTTTGTGAAGTTTTTCTTTTACTGCCTCTCTTCTGCATACAGCAAGCAGGCATTTTATCAGTCCTTTTCTTTTTAAAAAATACAGGTAGGAGTCAGAATTAACAGGGACATAACTAATATTCTCTCTCTCTCACACACACACACACACACAATGTCTCAGTTTAGCACCACCCTCTACTAATTATCCTTTACAAAAGTTTTACATATCTAGCATTGAGTTTCTACATGCAGGAGGCTGCTTGCATTCACTTGACTAGGTTGCCAATGTTTTGATCTCTCCATAAAAGAAACTATGAATAAAGATCCTCACATCACTAACCTGTTTTCCTGCACTTTGGGCAATATTTCATAGCTGTCTTGCACTCTAGAGGCTATTAAGTCTGCTGTTATGTGCATACTATCATGACCTTCCTTCCCCACCTGTACAGTTAATTTTCTCCCCCATGACTGTACCACTGAGTTGCAAAGTGTGACTTGGCAGCAAGCTTCTAGGTCTTAGCAGAATTTTATTGTGGCAAAATTCACTTTATTGATTTTGCTGCATGTTAATAAGCTCTCCTTTTTTTTCATAATGGGAACAAATTATCTTTTGAAGAATTCCAAATTGTGGTCCCATTATGACGACAATCTCAACAGGGTGACAACTACATCTTTTGCCTTCAGGTAAAAAGGGAAAATGCAAAGAGCACAAATGCAAAATAACACACTATTAAAATACTCTCTGTTCAATGTGGTATTAAAGATGAATATACATTCTTTCCAATGAAATGCAGGGAAAGAAAGGCATTTGTTCCTTTGGCAGGCTTAACGTGAGAAAATAAACAAAATTTTTAGGTTGTTTTATTTTTAATGCTTACCATTTTATAGAGGAGCAGGAACTGCCAGAGCTGGTTCTGCAAAACAAAAAGTGAGTGTTGTCTTCGGGGATTTATTTAGGAATAGAATAAAGGCAGTAAATGGCTTTTCTTTTGGCCGTTTAAAGCTTTATGGCTCTGTAACACCTTGCTTATTAAACAAGAGCACATTTCCTTGTTAAATGAAGGCTTCAACAGTATATACATTGTGAAATGCAAAGTCAAGGGCACCAGAGACCTAGACCCTACCCAGACTTTCCTCCCTCCAGTTTCTGCACTGAACAACCTGGAAGTAGATCCGCCCCCCCACTACACTTCATTAATACACTACAACCTTGGCGGTATCACCTTCTGATGGAATACGATTAACTCTGTTGCTTATCTTGTATTACCATGTTCAGTCAGTACTCTACTGAGGAGAGAATGAATACCAAACTGATTTACAGTGACTGAAAGATGAGAGTTACATGAAGTACCCAAACTTAGAGGCTTATTTTTAATACTGGAATTATTTTTAGCTCATCACATCATTTTCCACTTTATTCTGTTGTCAACACATACCTCCTGGAAATTCTACTCAAATTCTCTCCAGCACAATCATAGTCTTCCCTGAAACCATAGGGAAAGGAGTGGGAGAAGCATCATAAGTCTTGGCAAAGAAGATTTATCAGGTGGGACATAATGTGGGTTTATGCTGTCCAAGATCTGTACTACTGAGTAATGAGACTGGGAGAGCAAACTTCATTTTGTCTACTGGATCCTTGTCTTTGAATATTGTAATAGATTAATTGGATCACAGAAGCGTCATTTTCGAAAGGCAGTGCAGGCTATAAAGGATAATGATTTTCCTAGATCACAGATAAGGTTTGTTTTGTGGGCACCAAAATCCAATAAAGAAAAGCTTTTAATAAATATATCATTTACAAGAGACCAAAACTTACATGACAAATGTGATGTCATATTCAATATAGGATATTGGCACATATCTAAAGGTGAACTTCAGATTAACCATTTATTTTTGTTCTCTGTGTTGAGCTGTAAATGAAAGAAAAGTAGTTCTGTTTATACTCTGGATATACTTTGGAAGAGGATCAGCCAGGTTATAAAAGGGGCCAGGATGTACGCCTTCCATTTAACTACCTCACCCGTTCTTGGTTCACTGAGCTGTCAGGGGTCATCACCTTCACAGCTGAACTGTACAGATTTTCAAGGTCCATTTCTGTACGACACTGTTACAATGCTATTATTCCTCTTTCAACATCCTATGGAATCCTGGGGTTTACAGTTTAAGGAGGGGCATTTAGAATTCTCAGCCAGAGAGCTCTTGGGCCTCCCTAAACTACAAACCCCAGAATTCCACAGGAAGTTGAAAGTGGAACAATAGTAGTATAACAGTATAGTGCGGAAATGGCCATGGCCTGGTGGAATGGAAGGAAGGCATATAACTGCAGTTAACATCCGTGCTTGGAAAGCAGGTCTCCATAAACATCAGCAAAGCTAGATCACTAGGCCATAAATCCTTTCAGGATGACTGGGGAATATTTAGGTCAAATGAACAAGGAAAACTAGTACCACTACAATCCTGGCTTCGGTATTCTGAAGGAAATGTTGCTGTCTTATCCAGAAAAGTTGGCCCAGCTTGTTAACTGAAATGCACAGGAAGAAAAAAAAAAGGCTGGATAACATAATGCCCTCATAAGGTACTTGGGAACCAGTAAAGGCAAGAATACCACTTTCTCAGAAAGGAGTTTTATTGACAAAATATAACAAAATGGCAAGTTAGTGTTGAAAGCTGTCCAAAAGACAATAGGGAGAGAGACAAGGGAGGGTGAGAAGTGATGCTTCCAAGCAGGTTGCACGGTGGTTATTTCAGCTTTTGTAAAACACAAAGGAGGGGGAATTGGAGTGAGAACTGAAAAGCTGATAATTGAAAAAGTTGTACCTCTCCTTCCTTATGTGCTTTCCAAAGCACATTGAGGGAGAGCAGAGCAGGGTAAACTAAAAATAAAACAAAACAGAAGTTAAAAGAAAAGACTTTTTTCAGCCTCAACAGACCCACTTGAACTGGGATTGCAGAAAGAGAGTTGCTGAGTCCATGAGTCCAAATTTGGTCAGGCTGTGCTTATCTGAGTACGATTTCTTCTGGAATCATCTACCATTCAGGGATTTTGAGGCACAAGAACAGGCTTGTTGTGCATAAGGATTGTGTTTGTCCATTTCAATGTAGATTTACAGTATGAGATGTTTTCTACTAGCTTGCTATATCCTTATGAGCTCATCTTCTCAAAATGTAGCCTTGTGAAGAGTTTGTGCAAAATGGTGGCACAGTTGTGCTATCTGCCTAAAAACACAGATACTTCCTATGGAGATAACAGAAAAAGAATGGCTATAAACTGTTTTGAGAAGTCATGTCATTCAAGAGGGAAGGTCAAAATGACCTGCAGATGAAAGGATTATGACAGCTTTCCACAAGGTGAAGACTGGAGAAACATTATCATAGTCATTTAAAATAAAGGTAATTTTAGACTAGATATAACAGACAGTGGGAAGGTAGGCTAGCAGGCTGTGCCAGTATGAAGGGGATAAGGATTTTTCATAATGGTTGAGAAAAGGCAGGTTCTGGAGGTGATATAATGCGGAAGAAGAAACAGGCCTTCAGGAACAGTTGGCACAAGCAGTGGGGATGTGGCAAAACTGCCCTTATGTTCTGCCACTTCAAACTGTAGGTAAGGGATTGTATGACTGAAGCTCTGTATGTGTTTTCAAGCATATCGTATCTACAGAACTAGATGCTCTAGAGAATAATTCAATTCTACTGTTACTGTGGTGTATAGTCCGAGCCCGAGGTCTACTAAATATAATTTGATATCAAAGGATTGGCCATTCCAAACTGCTGCCCTCCACATGCTTGCGAGGCCCCCGGACAAGCACACACACGGACACGGCCGAACAAGCTGAAAAATACAAAACAAATCCAGGCAGGCCAGTAATTTTCTGGCATGCAGCTTCAGGAGACCTCTAGGCAAGTACAATTTAAACCTAAATTACGTATGCACTAAGCGTACAAAAGATTCTCTGCCCCGAATAGGCAGCCTGACGAGATTAGTGCTTCTGACTATTCAAATGTCAAGCACTCTCTATTTGCATACTGTCTGCGCTGTTGACAACTCTGTCAAAATCCAATCATTCAAAGTACTGACCTTTCGGAGGCTTTGTCTCCAACCCGAAACCCATTGTTTTCCCCGGGAACGGACTGCCCTACAGGCACATTTCTCCCTGTAAGAACCCCTGGTTTTGAGCGCTTCTTCAGATCGTTCTTGGCTTCCATACCTCCTTGCTGCCACTCCGTTTGCCAAGCCTTCCCCTCAGCTTCCACGTGCTGAGAACCCCCACTCCAACAGACTTTCTGCAGACTACCTGGGCTGAGAACCCCCACTCCAACAGACTTTCTGCAGACTACCTGGGCTACAGGATCAGGTGTCGTATTTCCCCAAAATTCCTTCTTAAAATCCCCTATCTACTTTCCTCCCTTTATTTTCTTAGGTCTCTGTGTGTGAGCACACAAGTGTGCAGTGTTTCTTAGTTCTGTGTGAGTGACTACACAAGTGTGCTGTGACTTTACAAATAAAAGAACATAATTATAACTTTATTGTGTTGTGGTCCTGACTTGGCCTGACCCCGTAAACATTAGGTTTAAGATCTTGCTAGGTTACCCTGCCTCTTGTAGTGCTACAGCTTGTGCTCTGCCTAATTCCCATTCCCCATTATTTGGAGCACATTGAGGTGTCCCCCACGGGACCCCAGAAATCAGGGTAACACTACCTTTCTCCACAAGATGAAATTTTTATTGTCCATTTTCCCATGCAGAAACATTCAGCTGTGAAAAATAGGTCTTAGCAGTATTCTGGATGTCACAGAGAAGTTTCAGTGACAACCCAAGGTTATCAAGATAGAAGAAAATCAGTAAATTAAAAACCTAAATTGGGAGTTAGTCCTGTCCTAGTAAGGGGGTAGAAGGGGGTATATAAAGAAATCTAACCTAAATGTTTAGCTAGGGTGGACTAAATTGTTGCAGTTGAAGTGGAAGGTCTGGCATTTACCTGGGTTTAATCAAGATGGTCAAGGAGTTTATATCCTCAATTTTATTCTTCCTTTGAACCTGTATGAAGTAGCCTCACACTGCTCACAATAGTATTCATGCCACCATCACCTTACAACAACACTTCCTGAGTGAGAGGAAATTATGGGAGGACATTGTGTCATGGATGGCCATTCCAGGAATTGTGCTGGTCAGAAAGAGGCACTGGAATGGGGTGTTTGTGTGTATATACATTAAAATGAGAAATTAAACAAGGAAAGAGTACATGGTGGCCAGGGTTTTTGTCCATTGCTTTTATCCATGGTGGATTATTTTCCCAGCGTCTCCCCTTCTCATTGACTAGAAAATTAGTCACTAAGGATTAGCAGAGATTTAGAAAAATACAATGAAAATGCATCCAGTAAATCAGATAATCTTTCCCTATACGTTTGACTGCAGTCTGTCCCATCTTTCTCTGTGTTGGATAGCGTCCTTCTAAAATAACTTAGGTTCAGGATCAGAGATTTTGGGCCAGCTCCCAGCTGCTCTGAAACAAAGCTCTGTACTTTATATTGACTAAACAGTGTATAAATACTCTTTGCCAAAGTCTTAGCATTATCTCCCCACTCTTTCTTTGGCATGATGATTTGTACCACAAAAACATAGTAACCCATTTCTACTGCATGGGTACTACATGTCTTTTCTCAAGGTAGTGTACTTTTTGTGGAATATCACTTTTTCTCAATACTTAAACTACAAATTTTTGTCACTCTGAAACTAGCTACCGCACATAATATGTCCACTGCTATGTCATGTAGAATGTGATTATGAAAATATCTTTGTGCCAATTTATGCTTGTGGCATCACTAATAATGTATAATGCAACTTTCCAATCCCTACCATTCTTACATCTGCACTATTTTGTAGTCGTATTTTCCTCTTTAGTTTTTATGACCACTTTGGAGGCAGCAGTTATTCTAAGTCTTTAAAAAGAAAGAAAGAGTGTTGACTTTTATTTAATTATTTGGAAGACACATAGGCCATTTCTGCACAGGGGAATTAAAACAGCGCAGTGCGTCCTCCACAGAGGACGTCTGCACCTTGAAGCGGACTAGGTTCGGACTACTTACCGGAGATCTGCACCTCAGTCCGCTCCGAAATGCCCCCAAGTTGTCCTCCAGAACACTTTTTAAAGACCAGAAAAAAGAGGTTTCTCATTTTTCCAGAGCATGCCATTGCATACCTGCTCCCTTGTGCAGATTCGCAGGCTCGCACCGATGCAAGCCTGTGATCTGCGGAGGGCGGGCTTTAGGCGTGGTGAGCTTCAGTGGTTGGTCGGGACCCACGACCAACCAGAAGCTGCCATTTTGGAAGCCGGAGCAGTGCAGATCTAAGACCTCGCACTGCTCCGATTCACCCTGGACCAGACCGAGGAGCCAGAAGATCCAGTGAGTAACAGCACGGAACGATTCCCTCACCTCGTGCGGAAATGGCCATAGTCTTCTGCTCTAGAGGAAGACAGTTCATTTAAAAAAAAAATGATTTTTTTTAAAGAAGCATGAACACCTGATAGCAAGGATGTTTTTCCTGCACCCAGTTAGTGACACATGGACAGGATATTATGGTGTTGCACGTGAGTTTAGTCTTGTCAGACCATACCACATGCATTTGAGACACATTATTAATTCAACCAGCAAAGTGAACCACATGGAAATGTTGTCATTTGGACAGCAAAATATGTGCTGTGATTGAACTGTGGAGCTATAAATTCTGTTTCTGGACAGATGGATTAATAGTGCCCCCGTACACTATGATGTTTTTCTCTACTTTACACTGGGTAGCGCAACCCCCCAGGTAGGGATGTAATTCTTCACTAAGTTTCTTCTTGAAAGTAGCAATGAGTAATTTCATAATTTTCATCTGCTGTGAGAAAGTCTTCAAAAACCATGCAATTTTTGAAGGCTATTCACAATTTGGGACATTCATAATTTGGGGAAAAAATCCCATGTGGTTGTTTTGGTCAACACAGTCTTTTATTTGTGGAAAATAATATTTCAACACAGAAATATTAATTTCTGCACAGAAAATGCTGTAATTGGGGATTTATTCTGCACAAAATTTGCAGATGCTTTATTTGTATAGAAAACACCATTTTCTGCTTAGTAAACAGCTTTTTTAATGCAGGAGTTAATATTTCTGTGTTGAGATATTATTTTCCACACAGAAAAGGCTGTGTCCTGCCCACAAAATGCTGATTTCTGCACAAACCAACCACAAGCAAATGTTGTACAGAGTAAGTCTCACACTGCAACAATTCTAATGAGTACAGGATTCTTCTTGTCAGTTTCTCAGTACTTAGAAAAAGTTTCAAATATTTTTGAATATTCTTTCCATTCCTATCTCCAGGTGTTGGGCTGCAATTCGTATCATCTATCACTGCTCCCTAATATCCATATGCTGCTTTACTGTAGAAGAGAAGCAGCATTTGCCCCGAAATTATTTTGTGTTCCTTGCTTCTTTGACGTTAGCCACTGACACTTCTTCCCATTTCATGTACCAACCCTTGTAATAACTTTTAGGTTCTCCCTCCTTGCTGCCATTTAATTTTTTTCAGGTCTAAATAGGGAAGATAGCAAAAGTCAGACCAAAATAAACACTTCTGAAAATGCTTGTGTGTACTTTCTTCTAAACCTCAGGTCTAAACATCTTTTTTCTTCAGTTCCTCAATTTTAAATGTGAATTTACTTCTTTTTCATGCCAGCTATATTCATTAATATGAGTTGGAGAGAACCTTGTCATTGCTTTAGTTGATGTTATGGGACTTCAAGTTGACTCTGATTTATGGAAACCCTGTCACAGGAGTTTCTTGGCAAAATTTCTTTAGAAGAGGTTTGCCATTGCTTTTCTATTACCCCCCAAAATGGGGGACCTTGAGGTCCTCTAGCAGTACCCTTGCCTCTCTGAAAAGGTGGAGCTCAAAAGAGAGGCCAGCAAGAGGTGGGGTAACCTTTATGGGATCTTTCATCATCAGTGTATCCCAGTACTAATGTAGGAATAACAGTCAGAGATTCAAACAATATCTTTAAAATGTTTTATTGTAGAATTAATCAATCGAGCACACATTCTCACAATCATACAAGGCTAACTGAAGAAAAAAGGAAGAAAAGTTTGGATAGTGAACATATTAGAGAAAAGTGGGTAATAATTACCAGTCCTGAAGAGGGGGGGACCAGTGCTATGAAGGCTCAAACCTGAAGGAACATAAGGGTAGTCTAGGATCTGGGAACAAACCTTTTCCAAAGAACTACCTGAAGGATCAGTTAGCAAATGGACAGAGTGGCAGCCTACATCCAAGGGGCTACAAGGAACTGCAAAACAGTTAGAGCTTAAATACTCTTTCTACACTTTGAAATGGAGCTTCTGACAAAGCTCAACACTTTCTCATGGAACTGACTGACAAGAGATTGTTTTGACACCAGGTTGACAGAATCATAGAAATCATGGTAGCCTCTTGAAGTTTGGATTGGCAGGGGAAGTACTGAGATGAGAACCCAAAAAAACAGTCTCTGATTAAAAGAATGGTCCCCAAATCTGCTTAGAAATGTAAACTTTTTTGATAAGAAAGAAAGATTAGCTTGTGCTTCTGGGTGCCAAGGCTTTCATCTCAGGCCATTTTCACATGAGGCTGTCATAGTGCTATTATTCTACTTTCAACATCCTATGGAATTCTAGGGTTTGCAGTTTAGGGAGGAGCCTCTGCAAACCCAAGGATTCCGTAAGATGTTGAAAGTGGAATAATAGCACTATAACAGTCTCTTGTGCAGAAACGGCCCCACTCGCCTTTGAATTTCATAGCCTTATTTATGTCCTAGCAACCTGACCTGACAGAAACTCTTTCTTCAGCCAGCATGCATCCAGTAATGCATTTCCAGCCATAACTATGTTTAATTTATGTAAAAATGATATCCCTCCCCAGTCTTGCTCTTTTGCAGGCTGTGGGCACAAGGGAGGGGGGTGGTAGCATTCTCTGAGGCTCAGAGAGTTGTGACTTGCCCAGGGTCAGCCAGTGGGAATTGCTACTGTGTTGAAAATCAATTAATAACAACCATTACATTTTATTCATTTTATTACCTGTCACAAAACCCAGTATCCATGGCTGAAGACAAAAACAGAATTCTGTTTCTAGTTTCTGACCAGAATTAAACCATTGTAATGTCTGTTGTAATGAAAGTGTCAATAATTGGTAGGCAAAGTCTCTATATTTTTGGTAAGAACACGTTTTAGTTTGACACAATAGTGACTAATTTAAAAATAGGTTATTGCTTCTAACACTGTTTAGGTCTTCATATGGGAGAGCTATTTAATAACAAAAGTACACAGATGCTGAATTTGGCGAAGATCTTAATGATAATAATGGATCAACATGTGGTTTCAAGGAGGGAAATGTTCCTTCTTCATTATCTGCTTTGTTTACCACAACAGACTGGTTAAAATAATTATTTTCCTTTAGGATGATGCTTTCAGCCAATCAGAAGACTTTTTTTTTTTTAATGTCCACGGTGACACATCAAACATGTATTTTAGGGAGACATTGACTGCAAGCCAAAGTCATCTAATTTTGCATATCACTGGAACAGAACTTCTACAAAACAAAAAAGGGAAACATCTGTGTTATTGCTTTTCAGGGGCTCATAAAGATGAGATAGCACTAATGAATGGCTTGACAGTTAATCTACATCTCCTAATGGTAAGTCATAAGACTATAAGAGGTGTCTGGATAGATCAGATATGGCATATCCATATTCTGTTTCCAGCAGAGTTTGATGCCTTGAGTTGGCCTAGGAAGTGTTATTTCTCCCCACAAACCTGATATTGAGTATTCTACTGCCTCTAAATATGAGGTTGCCATTTTAGCTATCATAGTTATTCACAGAGCTATCTTCTGTGGATTTTGGTAACACTTTTAAAGTTCTTGATTGTTTTAGACCATCATTGTATTTTTTTTGTTTTGAATCCTAGGAGCTTGTTAAGGATTACTTCATTTTATATTCCTGAATGTATGAGAAAATAAAATTGTGTGATCATATCAATGATTGGATGCAACCCCCTCCCATATGTTCCTTATAATTTAATTATTCAAGCCATGATTTGTCATAAATATGAATTGAAAATTTATGTAGAATATGAAGATCAATTATTCCATCTTAATTTTTATCATAAGCATTTTTGGTAATACATTTCACTTGAGAACAATACTTTATATTCTATTCTACATATCAAAAGTAGAAAAACAAGGTTTATAAATAGTTTACACAAACTCTTTAAGGACTAGCATTATATGTCAGTTGCTGAAAGGTAAACTTTAAGGTCATTCTTTAGAAGAATCACATACACAGCTTCTTAGGTTTCCATGCGAATCTCCACAATATTTTGATTGCTACTCTGACATTTTCTCAGAAGCCATTACAGTTCACAGACACTTGTTTGCCCAAAGAGTATGAAACCATTTCCTTCAAATTTCCAAAAGTAAAAGGGGGCATGAACTTATTCTTCTAAAATATATAAACTCAAGCTACCCTGTGTGGCCATCTAGATGAATGCCATGCACACTGCCTTTTCCTACAGACACTTTTCACAACAAAACATTGTAGTGACAGAGCTAACACTGAAATCCTAAGAGGGAACGTTTGGATTTTTTTCTGACAGCTCTGATGTCACCAGCTACACTAATACGTAGGGTTCAAAGAGAAGGGGTAGAAGTCTGAGAAGCAGGTTGGGAATATGTGCGTAAAGGCGATGTATGTCAAATGACATAATGTGGTGATCTATGGAATTTTGCCTCGTCTCTAACTGAAGATGTTGAAAGCCCAATTGTATGACATTCGACTGACACTTCTAAATGTTAATTATTGCATATTTTCAATGGGCTTATAAAAAAGTTTCACTTTAGATAACATCAAACTACTGTTTTATTTCTACAGTTATCATTCTTTAAACCTACCTCAAGTCGCTATAAAATCCTCCTGGAAGACAAAGCTTTTCCCTCTGATCATGTAAGGAATTCATATTACATCATATTTCTGTTGTAAATTATTGTGTGTTTCAACAGCATCCCAGAAGCATTATCTGATTATTCATTAGCTATAGAAAAAAAAAACACCTTAAAAATAAAAAAGAAACCTGGTCATGCACTTCTGGGCTTGGCATATTTTACTGATCGTGCCTTTATTCTTTTTGTTCAAATAAAAACCTTGCAGAAGGAAAGACTGAATGGCTACATTGATTGATTAGTCCTTTTAAAGACATTGAACAAGCTGTTGGGCTAAATCAACAACAGGTTGTAAATGTTTTATTAATTCTTGTTGCTGTTTTACTTTATGAAACCAAATCAATGCAAAGCTCACAACATTAACAGCTTCATATCCCTAGACAGATAAGGAAATGCTTGTCGATGGTGCTTTAGATTACTAATTCAAACATCATTTATGTGCTATAAAATGAGACAACAGTCCATGCATCATGAATTGTGGCAAATTAATCTTCACATTTGTGACTCACTGCTACTTTATCAAACTCAGTAAACACTTAGAAATTGATGAGAAATTTGATCACCGAGGGACTATAATAATCCCTCCAGATGCAACTCGCATAAGGGACAATTCAAATTTTTCTCTCAATCAGTTGATATTCTTCTTTTAATGAATATTGTCTCATTTTTATCAGCACTCAAACACCAGTATGTTTGAAGTTGCTGGAAAAATGTGTTTCTCTGGTAAAAAGGCCATTTCAGTTTGGAATGCTGTGTGGAACATAATTGCATAAACGTGACAAGTACCAACGACATGACTGATGATGAAATGTGATCCAGACACTTTACCCTATTACAATATTGTAAACAGTGCCTAGTCTGCAAACAAGAGAACCGTGGAGATGCTTAAGCTATGTCTAGGGATGGTATGAGAATGATGCAAACATGTGGTGAAAGAGGTCATGAGTCTTACTCATGGAAGTGGCATTCTCCCTTTCGATGTTGTTGAGCAGTGCTTTGTCTTATCCACATGTCGTTCGCATGGACCTTTCAGTCAAAAGCATCTATCAGTTTTAAACTTTTCCGAAGTCTTTCCCATGAAATTTTAGCTAAACTTAACAGCTGCTGTAAAATTGACTAGGTTTCTGCCTTGAGATTTGTCAATTTTCTTCCTGCTTGTTTCTGTGCAGGCAGAGTGTTCCTTTCAATTTGTGCTGAAGCATAGCTCATCCACACTTTAAAAGGGAAATGGTAGCATGCCTATCCTGCATCTGTTATGTGGATAAAATATTACAAGACAGTTCTGCAACAGAACTGAAAAGCATTAGAGCAAAATTTAATGTGTGTTTGTAGGGGTGGGGGTTGATCAATTATCTGAATGTAATTCATCATTTTTTTATTTTTTTTTTATTTTATTTTTTTTTGCTGTCAAGCTGATAATTCTGGGTTTAGTTTTCTTATAACCGTACATTGTATCCTGTGGTGGCTTTGTGCTGGTGGAAAAGATTTCCATTCATATAAAGTAGAGGACTTTACTTTCCCTGATCCACTCTGTATGATGCTGCTTCCACTCCTGGGGAATTAGGAGATGGCAGAGTGTGGAGGAGGGGATGTAAGTGATAATTGGTGGCCTCTTTCTGCGAGCAAAAGTGTTTTTTACTGCTGCAGGGTTTGGAAATCTATGACCTTTCAAATGTTGTTGGATTCAAGCTCATCAGAACCAGAGTTGGCCAATATCTGGAGGGCTGAAGATTGCCAAACCCTGTAGCATTGCAAAGCTGCTGTTGGTTGCAGCCTCATCATTTCTTTTTCTTAATTCTTCATTAATGTTTTCCCACATACTATCACTTATGCCTAGTTCATAACACCACATCTTAGCATCATAACCAGCCACAGCTTTATTCTTAGAATATTAATCATACAGGGCAGCAAACAACATAGCAACTGTCTGGACTACTTAATATAAATGGATTCAATAGACCAGGTCATGTGCTTGGATGTCTGAAAAAAATAAATGGATTGAGTCCTGATTTAAATGCATGTAACTTGGCTAGTAGAAGCTGTCTTCTTTGCCCTTTCTTATTCATAGCAGCCCTTCAGTCCTGAAATATTTCCCTTTCTAAGTAGGTAGTGATACAGGAGGTGGAGAGGGAGGCTAATCTCTGAAAACTGTAGGTCATCATTCAGCAACTCCTTTGACTCCCTGTGTAGGCTTGAGGGGCTGCCCTGGACAGATACAGTTCCACCAGCCCAACAGTATGTGCCTAATGTGGATGCAAATCAATGCTTTCAATGAATGTCTGTCCATTAAAAAGCAGGTTAAAGGATGCAATGAATCAGGTAGTATATTTGTAGATTTATGTAGCATGGAGACATTGAGTAACATTCACCATGTTGTACATATGTTCCAACATACACATGCTGTTGCATCAGAACAAAGTATATGGTCTTATTAATACAGAATGTGTGCTACAATTGCTGCTATATAGTTTCATTCTAATATGTATTGCCATTAATAGACTTTTAAGTTGCTTGATCAAATTTCAGATGAATTTACAGGTTAATGCGCAGAAATTAGCTGTTCAATTTGTGCCAAGGTACCGAAACAGTTCTAAAGGGCAGATACCAGACTTGGGAATTTGACACTAAATCCTTAAGTTATGTGTTGCACATCAACTATCTGGTCTCACAGAGGTGACAGAAAGTCTTCTCCTCTGATATGACTTAAAATGCCAAAAATTTCAACAGTATCAGGAAATAGCATAAAGTTCAGCTATCTAGACTATCCCAGATAAGTTATGGGCACTGAAGAAAAGATGAGACATCACTGATCTGTGTGGGCTTTCCTTAGTGGGAAATTTTGTCTTACCTGTCTTATACCTTGCCAAGTCAGACAGTTTGTCTGTCTGAGTATTGTCTACTCTTAACAATGTCTACGCTAACAGCAGCTTGCCAAGCTCTCACAAAGAAGCCTTAAACGTCACCTACTACATAAACCTTTTAACTGGAAATGTCAGACAGCGAACTTAATGGAACACAATGTCCTTTCCTTAATGCCAGACAGTGAACCTGGAGAAACCTCATGGTCCTTTTGCTAATTTGTAAGGATGCAGACAAAGTATATGAATCTGGGACCACATGCAGAGATTTTCAAAGAGATAGCCATGTTGCTCTGTTGTTGTTTTTTAATCATTAAAATAAAAGAAGGGGGCAGGAGTGCTAAAGTACACACATATACTTTTCCCCTTCTACCTAGTGCTATTCACTTTGAGAAAGTTTTTTAAAAATTATTTGGGTCTTTGTATCTGCCTTACTTAAAATGTTCAGATTTTTTTGCTTACAGTATGCAGTTGAGTCTCAACTCCAATATCATGGACTTGATACAGAGAAGAGTATGCTTATTATAAAACCACGAAAGGTTTGTAAGTTTTTACAATAAACAGGTCTGTATGTATGTATGTAGGTGTTTGTTTGTTTATGGCAAAAAAAAAAGTGTAAATTGCACAGACTTCTATGTTATATTATTATTCTCTGAATTGTCATCCAAATCTGTCTGGAAATGGTTCTGCTCAAAACAAGAACTATATATATACTTCTAGAGAAAATGAAGTGTTCCATGATGCAGGGTTCACCACTGGCAGCTTCACACTTTCCTTGGACAGCCCAGGGCAAGGATGGGGAACCTCAAACAAGGGGATGCTCTAAAAAGTATAGGTAATCTCTACCAACAGGGCTACTAGGCTACCAGGGCAACCCATCCCACCTGTATTGTAGAGGCTATTCTGAAAGGGGAGAAGTGGTAAAGTGACTGTAATGATTTAGATCATTATAAAAACTTGCAAGACTGTTCCTTGTGGCGAAGGTGAAATCAGGCAAGGTGTCCATGCAGTTATTTCATGAAGGATTGGGTTTCCTTTATTTCTTTTTTATTGAGATGCTTTAATGATATTTTAATCTTTTTTTAAAAAAATTAATAACTGTATTTTAGTTTTGGTAGAAATTTCTGTCAGAATCCTATATGAACTTTTAAGTGATGTAGCTTCACACAAATTTACATTAGGCAAAAGGTCATATAGGACTCCTAGCTAAGTAGCAGAAGCACTTAGAAGCCCCATTATTGAATTGCAAAGGTGTGTAACAGGACACTGGCAAGAATGTCCCAATGCACATTGTTACCCAATGTGCATAGGGACTGAGACTCATTGTGCATCAGTCCCATTGAGCATTGTTTACTAATGTGTATCAGACACTTAGGCTATTTCCACACGACAACACTCTTCCATGTTGTCATGCTGCAATTCAGGTCCATAAGGAAGCATGTCAGTAATGCTCCCCTCCTCACCTGCTCGCTCCCTGCGAAAAGAAGCCAGTCGCTCCACCTCTTCCTTCTGCAGTGCAGGTGGGCACTTTTCATTGCTGTGCTGTGGCAGGAAGCATCACAATCGTGTTTCTGCGACTTCTGCACAATGTTAAGTAAGGGAGCACTGCGCGATTGGAGGTGCAAAACAGATTTTTTCCATTTTGCAAATACTGCATGAGTACGACACTTTGCAACGAGATGGCAACGGGACGGCGACAACGTCATGCAGACCACAATATGCCAACCACTGCTATCTGGTCCCAGAAGCGGCACAGTGATGTTGTGCAGAAAGGGCCTTTGCTGGCTCTGCTACATAGTAGCATAACAGCAACATTCTACTGGATACAGATCTTGCACAATTGCACAATTCTAATTCCTGTAGATGTAAATCCACATACAAAGACACAGCACTCTAAAAGGATTCCAGCCTTCATTTCTAGTTACCTCAGGTTCCATTTTGGGGAGAAAGAGAGGAAACAAATGTAATTAATAAATAAATAACATGTATGTGCATTGGGACATTGTTGCCAGATTACAACCTCTCAAAGAAGTCCTAAGAAGAAAATATACTTTTTCATATGTTGCCATAGCAACAGTAGAGTTTCTTGCAATTTAGATCATTATAAGCGATTGTATTACTTTCCTCTTGGCCTAAAGAACTTTTGTTACTTTTCAGCAATGCTGATTATGACCTTTTGGGTTTGTTTGTTTTTTTAAATACTTTTGCACAGAAATGAGAAGCTACTCCAAGTCATTGATAGATGTTCAAAGATCATTAATATAATAGCAGTTGCTTTCAAATCAGCAAATATTATCCCAGGTCTTTGCAGTGGCATGTCTAATTTTATTTCAAGTTTTCACCACGTAATTGATCCCTTGGTGCTAGTGTGTTTTACGTGATCCCTTGCTAAGAGGAAAAAGTAGGGAAAGTAGAAGCTTTAAAGGATGAAAAAAAAACCCTTGTTGAAATTTCTTTATGTTTAATGACCTCAGGGTTTTTTACATCTTTGGATTATATGAATCCTATTGTTTCAAAAATACAAATACAGTAACAAATTTAATAGCTTTCTGTGGGATATGCAGTTTTGCCAGAGAAGTATGAAGCAGAAACTGGGAGGTAATCTTTAAGCCAGGGGGGTATATACCAGCAATTTTAAATATGAAAATATTGCTAAGTTATTGCATTTTTTGGTGTTAGTATGCATATACCAGGGTTGGCAGAACTTTTTAATCCTGAGAGCTTCATACTAAAATCTGTATATGCCTGAGAGCCACAAAATGCACAGTGATCAGCACCACTTCTCCCTTAAAATGATCTGCTTCTTCATTTTGCTTTCCCAATTGTCCAATAATGGTACCTTTTCTGCAAACTTCTCATTTTGATGTCAGTAGTCATTGTCGGAATGATTTATTTTTATATCTTAAAAAGCCCTTTTGTTTTTCTATTGCATCTTTTGAATGTTCCTCTTTCTGTGCTTCTCATGTGATTCCCATCAATCACAGCAACCTTATAAGGCAGAGCAACATTATAATCCCAATATCATGAACTGGCTATGAGGCATTGGGACATACTGGTAGTCAGTCCAAAGCTAAGGTTGAAATATCAACACTGGGCTTTCTACCCTAGAGCTCAGTCTGTTAGCTGCTACACCTGATCTCAAAAACATTCTCTAATACAGAAGAGCTTTCTGATTATAGACACAGATTCACATACAAAGAACTCTGCTGGATCAGAGTTTAGAAAGGTAACTTTTTTGGACAACAACTCCTGGAATCCCCCAGATAGTCTTTCCAGTGGGCATGCTGGCTGTGGGATTCTGAGAGCTGTTGCCCACAAAGTAACTTTCCCAAACCAGACATCAGGCCAAAGATCTATTAAGTCGAGTATTCTCTTTTCTATGTTGCCTTTCCTGTAATTCCCCATGCTCAGTTAGGTATTTGACTGTGAGCCTAGAGATTCCATACAGTCGTCATGAGTAATAACCACTGATAGACTATGAATTTTTAAACCTATCTAATCTAATGGCCATGATCACATCTTGTGTCAACTTAGAAAATATAAAAAACCATGAATGAATGAGTGAATGAATGAATGAGAACAGAATACAGAAGTGTAGCATGCTTGGTATATGGACAATCATAATTTGTTCATACGGTGGCACCATAAGTTCTATTCTCACTTCCAAGTGTATAATTTTAAACCAAGAGACTGAATCTTCTGTGATTAATATATCATTAGAAACCAGTTGTGCCACAGTTCACTGGGAAGGTTCACTGCAGCCCAAGGCACATCCACCTCTGTCTATGCTCTTTGCATTGGAATTTAATTTTTTTTAACCCAACCAATTAAGGCCATCTTGAAGTGTTCAGGCAAGCAAAACATGTAAGGAGACAAAGTGAACATCCTTTAAAAAGTAGAATTTACCACCTTGAAGCTATGTTACTAATGATTATTCACCCATTCAAAGGTTACTCCAGGGCTCTGACTTTTGGAGATTACTGCTATGTTAAGGATTCACTTTTGATCACTTTCTACTGTCAGCGAGACACATCATAAAATAGAAGAAGAAAGAAATAGATTATGAAACAAGAACTGACAGGTTTTTTTACTGCCAGGGCCGATATAAAATATGTGCTTAACTTTATTTCAGGGGGAGGAGACCTTGAGAACTGAAGATATCCTTGCTGTAATTGAGAAGGAAGGAGACTCTATCGCAGTAATTCTGTTCAGTGGTATCCAGTACTACACCGGACAGCTGTTTGATATCCCAAGAATAACAAAGGCTGGTCAAGCAAAGGTATGACTACTGTAGGATTCCATAGATCAGTTTTAAGGAAATATAGATTCCTGCCTCACTTTCAAAGACAACCCCACAAAAATCCTTAACTGTGCTTTGTTACTTTTGTGAAAATAGAAATTAGTGTCATCAGCTGTGGTTCCTGTAGGAATCAAATGGAGCTTGTTGCTAGTGCAGATTGACTCTTGCTCTGGAATGTACAATGATCAGTCTGCTAAATGATACTGATGTTGCTTTAAAGCACTTTAAAATGTCACAATCAAGGTACGTCCATTCGGGGCATAATACTGAAGGTAGGGAATGACATGTTTGTCATAACTGAAAATGAAGGCAACTGTTCCGTTAGTCTGCCATTAAGCAGGCAGCTGAACTGCATTATCCATTGTGCTAAATAGACTACAGAGTAGGGCTCAGAGTCATTTTTGAAGAAATTGTTTCAAACTAATGTCTATTTGAGAGAGAGAGAAACTTCTTGTTCTTTGACTGTAGAGAGACTGTACTTCCATTTCACTGACTCTTTTAACAGTGTGACTGTTCATATATATCACATGCCAAACAAGCAGCATCCGTGTTCTCATCTGTGGCAAAGCTAAAATGTAGCTAGCTTGCCAACATATGGAATATAATTCCAAGTATGCAATTTAGATAGCTTTAGAGTCCTTATGTGAACGCCAGAAGAAAGGAAAGTATGAAAAAGAAGTCAAAATGTGATGTTGCCTCAGATTATAGCTTAACAGTAACCTTTAATTCAGCACTACCTGGATAGCAGATGACAATTGAAAGTCCTAGAGTTTCACTCACTTAACATGTGAGCTCTTTCAGTGTAATCTGAACATTTTCTATCTCTCAAATTCCAACAACTGACTGCCTTCACACTTCTTAAGTGCTCTTGAATGTACTATGTCAGGCCCAACTAGTGATTTGTCATGACTTATGACCCTTTTAAGAAATACCCAAGTGCATAATCCAAATATCTATTCATGCTGTTGTGAAAAATCACTCCCCTAACCCTCATAAGAAAGTTTTTAGATCCATGTCACCCATCTAAGGTGTGAGAAGCATTTCATCGATGAAGATGACTAGCAAAGGGGGTTTATGCCAAAATACATCTCCCCTCACTGCCATTTTCTGAATTATACTCAGCTTTATACAAAATTATTATTGCTAGCTATTAAGAAATAATATAACCTGCTCATCTGTTGTACACAGCATACATCCACAGACGTTGGGGTGAGATCAGACTTTCATTTTGCCCCATTCACAGAGTTCATGTAGAAGAGAAAAGTCCACCAATGCGAGGGGAAAAGGATAAAGACTCATTCCTCCAAAAGCCTGGACTGTTACTTCCAGACTGACATTAATAACATGAAGAAGCAACCAGGCTGCTTACAGGAAGGGGAGCACATGTCAGCTTCCTTCTCCTCTCAGCAATCCTTATTGGCTTTATTGCTTCAGTATCACCACTAGTTCCATGGAAAGAGACATCATCACAGGCTGAGGAGCAAACACGCAGCAGTGATGTGAATAGGAATTGCAGAATAAGTCTCAGGGCTGGGGTTGAATATGGCCTGTGGTTGCACATGGCTTGCACTGACTGGCAGGGACTCTCCAGCCTTTCAGCCAGTAGCTTTAATCATAGCTAACTGGAAACCCCAGTGAACCTGGAAACTTGTAGGTACAAAACAATGATAAGGCAAGACAAGGTGGGGCTTTTTTTGGGGGGGAGCTAGAAAGCATTCCTAGTAATGAATTAAATTATGCAAATAAATACCTGTTTTACTAATAAATACCTTATTTTAGCTTGTAAAACATTGGCTTTTTCAGTTCACAATTAGAGTTTTATGAATATAGATTAAACACAGACATTAGAAAGGCTTTAATTCATAGGTTGCCCGGGCCTGTTTGGGATGTTTGTATCAGGTGCCCCTTGAGAAAGAGAAAACAGTGATGCCCAACCCCAAGAAATCTGGTATTCCATCATTCCTTTCATGAAATGCTTCAGAAATGGTTGATAATTTATGAGAATTCTAAAGGCCCCTCCCTAAACTGCAAACCCCAGGATTCCATAGGATGTTGAAAGTGGAATAACAGCACTGTAACAGTGTATGACGGAAATGGCCTAAGTCTTATATCCTAAATTAATCTTATAAAGAAATACCATGAGTCTCCATGTATGTGGCAGGTTGTCATTTGCAATGCACATCATTGTGCTAAGTCATCACATGACTCCACAGATATCTTCAGACTGTCCTGTTCTTCCAGCTGATTGTATTTATTTTTAGTGAGTAAGGATCTGTCCAAGTACAGGAGCAACTGAAAAACCAGCCAAACTTTTGCATTATTTCATGTTTCAGTGTGTTACACATTGTTAATCGAGATAGTATTTAGTTTGCATTAAGAGAAGAGGAATTTGTGTATTTCAGCAGAAACTGATGCAGTAGCTGCTTCCCCCCATTCAGTCACATCTGCTGTTGCAATATTTTGCTTTCTGCCAGGAGAGCAGGGCTGCTCCTGGTGGTGCTGCTGACACTATTCTCATTCAGCTCAGCAATTTAACAGGAGACAGGCAGATTACTGAGTATATCACCTCCATGAGGTAAATCATTTTCAATGACTCAGTCCTAGGGAATTTACTAAAAAGACAGGCTCTACAGATATATCTCGGAGATTCTTTCTTAACCTCAGGAATCAGAAAGAACAATTGTCAATTAGGTTTCCTTTCAAGAGGTCAACAGAATTTTAGAAAATACAGGGTTTTACTGGATATCCCTTATCTAGACAGATGTGTTTTTAAAAAATGTGGAAGAAGGGAGAAGTTCACACTAGGTACACAAGCAATGCTAAAAAATAAGTCAACTTGCCGATAAATATCAGTCCATTGGTTAAGGAGGCTTGTGCTTAAAACCATCAGTTTTACTTATAAAACAGTGCATTTGTTTTTAATCTCTAAAATTCAGATCCTGGTTAATCAAAAAGGCTCTGGAACAGGGATGGGGAACTTTTCCAGCCTAAGGGCCAAATTTGTCCCAGGCAAGGAGGCCACTTTCTGAGCATCTGTTGAGTTTAAAAGTCCTTTCATGGTGACCCACCTTAACTGGTAAAGGCCAGAGGAGGGTGACCAAAACAATGAAGGATCTGGAAGCCACGACCTATGACGAGCAGCTTAGGGAGCTGCGTATGTTTAGTCTGCAGAAGAGAAGGTTAAAAGGGGACATGATAGCCATGTTTAAATATTCGAAGGGATGTCTGTCAAGGAGAGAGAGGACTTGTTTTCCACTGCCCCAGAGGCTAGGACAAGGAGCAATGGATTCAAGCTGCAAGAAAGGAGATTCCACCTGAACCTCAGGAAGAACTTCCTGATGGTCAGTGGAATATACTGCCTTGGAATGTGGTGGAGTCTCCTTCTTTGGAGGTTTTTAAACAGAGGCTGGGTGGCCATCTGTTGGGAATGCTTTGATGTGTGTACCTGCATAGCAGGGGGTTGGACTGGATGGCCCCTGTGGTCTCTTCCAACTCTATGATTCTATGAATAAAAAGTCCAGCCTTGCTTCCTCAAGTATGGAATTCCACAGCTTCAGAGTGGCCACTGAGAAAGCTCTTGATTAAATAAATATTAAGCAAGGTATTAAATTTAAAAAATAAAGTATGAACTATAGGTTAGAATGTTGGCAGCTGTGGAACCCACAATGGCCAGCATATTCTGTCCTGGTCTTACTTGTGTGAATGGGTTTGGATCTACAGAGAGACTAAGGCGGTTTGGAATCTGTTCCATGAAACTGCTTGAAATACTTTTTCTTCTTTCCAAGCTTTGACTTTTTTATCTAGACTCTTTCTTTCTCCCTCCCAGAAGGCTTAGGACCCTATATTTCCCTAACCTGAACTGCTGTAGCTTCCTATAACCAAAATCCAACTCACTATGCTCTGTAATCAAAACCCAGGCCTTACAATCATGGCATACCCTACAATTGTCCCAGTTTGGCAGGGACAGTATTGATTGAATCTCTGTCCCACTTTTTCAGCTGCTTTTGAAAAGTCTTTGTTTCTCTCTCTCTTCCTCCCACCTACCCTCCTTGTCCTTGGCTTATTTCAGTTGAGTTAAGTGAAAAAGGGAGAGGGAGAGGACATGAGAGGGCAAATCTTGTCCTTCCCTGTACACTTGGGAAAATGCAAAGCCCTGCTGCCTCTCCTAACACGTGACTTCTTCCACTTTAGTAAATTTGGCTTTGTTGATCACATTCTGATGTTGCTCAGCCACACATGTCCCAGTTCTCATGGAGGCCATTTCATGACTATGTCCTTAGAAGCTTTACAGACTTCTTTCAGTAAGTGTGTTCTTTGGGCTAATTAATGCAAAGTCTGGTTTATAAGACTGTGTTTTATTAGAATCATAGAATTAGAAACAGCACCATGGACCATGAGGTCTAGCCCCCTGCTCAGTGTAGAATCTCCAGCTAGAGCATCTCCAGCAGATAGCTTTCCAGCCTCTTTCTGAAGACATCCAGAGAAAAAGACTCCACCACCTCTCTAGACAGTTGGTCCTATTGCTAAACTCTCACTGTAAAGAAGTTTGTTCTAATGTTCAACAGAAATCTACCCTCCTGTACTTTAAAACCATTAGAGCTAGTACTTTCTTCTTAGGCAGCAAAGAACAAGCCTAAGCCCTCTTCTTCATGGCAACTATTGAGGTATTTACAAAGTGCAGTCATGTCACTCCTTATCTTCACCAGGCTGAACGGGTCCACCTGCTTCAATCTCTTCTCATGTTTTGTTCTCCATACTTCTTATCATCTTTCTTTTCTTTCTCTGAACTCACTCCAGCTTGCCTATAACCTTCTTAAAATGAGACATTCAGAAGTGAACACACAACTTCACATGAAGTACTGCTGAGTCAAGTATCCTACATCCTATACTTGCACATTTGTTTGTTTTTTTTAGTCCAAATGTAGAATTTGTCTTTGTTGAATTTCATTTTATTAATTTCTAGTTTATCAAAGTCCTTTTGAACTCTGTTTGTATCTTCTAATGTGTTAGTTACCCCTGCCAGTTTTATATCATCTGCAAATTTGATAAGGATTCCATCCTCCCCATCAATTAAATCATTGATAAAAATATTGAAGAGCATCAGCCCCAGGACAGAACCCTCCAGTACTGCAGTTGACCTCTTTCCAGTTTGTTGTACAACCACTGATGACAGCTCATCATCCAACTGATGATTTCATCTATTTCTTATTCAGTCAATTTGCTAATCAAAATATTGTGGAAGATCTTATCAAATGTTTCACTTAAATCCAGATAGATGATATCCACAGCATTCCCACCATCTATAAAACTTGTGACTTGGGTACGTTTTGGCTTCTTTTGAGTTCTTTTGATTTCCATAAAAATCCCCTGAGAAATAGTTCTGTTGTAGTCTAAATCACTGGGACCACATATGTAATTCCCTTTTCCTCCTCTGTACCATCTAATAGAATAAGACATTATTTGGGACCTGCTGTCATAAATCCTGTGTTGTTATGTGACTGGTCTTCATCACTAGCTGCCAGTGATATGGTGTAGAAACAGAGAACATCATGACATGAATAATTTTACAGAATATAAAAAATGAAATAGATGGTTAATGTTAGTATTACAATGAAAGAAGAAGGCAGACATTTTTGACGAACTGGTTTGGGTAAAATAATATGATACTTTCAACAGATACATTTTAAAGCAGTAAGAAAGCAAAATAATTTTTTTCTTGTGAAAATGTGAAGTCATTGTATGGAAACTTGAGCCATCTGTGTGGTATAAAATAACACACACACACACTGGAAAAGAACATGTTTCTGAAAATATTTCACAAAATGGTTGCCCTGGAATGGCTGAAAATCCATTAACCAAAACAGGACTGTGATGAAATTTAGAAACCACTAACAATTTCATAATTTTCTATTCAAGTGTGCCTCTGTCCTGTGGCTTCACTGCATAATTCACTGTTCAGTGAGTTTCAAGTTCTGTTTATTTAATTTGGTTAAAACAGTGTCAGTAGCTTAGGATCTGAGGCAACATACTCATACTTCATACCAGCACCTCTCTTCAAAAAAGAATAATTTACCTAGTTGTCACATTATGTAACTTAATGTTTAAAATATTTTGAATGTCATGAGAACAAAGTACATGGGCATATCACATTCTCTCTCTCTCTCTCTCTCTCTCTCTCTCTCTCTCTCTCTCTCTCTCTCTATATATATATATACATATATGCTGTATATATATTTGGAATGCAAAGCTATGTTTGGAAAGGAGAGTAGACCACAGTGTTTCCATTAGACCTTATCAGTTGATTTGTGCCCAGATATCTAAATCACACGTTTATCATTGGTACATGAGAAAAATACTGAAAAGGACAATGAGGTATTTTTTCCTGCAACTTTTCTTTATCAGTATTTCCAAATAGAAGTTAGGTGCTAGTTTTCTAATACATGAAATTTCTTCAGCAGAGTTTTTCATGAGTTCTGAATGGAATTCTAATGTGTTCTAAAATCTATTTACTCGGAATAATGTTTTACATATTAAATGGGGCAAATTAAATGTATCTAGGACAGTCATTTGAGGCATCTAACTGTTAGAAAAATCAGGTACATGAATATTATGTGGTTTGGGAGTTTTGTGACTGCCAGATATATTGCAATATGTTTTAATATACAATTAACCCTCCACTTTTGCCAAGATTAGGGGCAGAGGACCTCTGTGAAAGTGGAAAAAACATGAATATCATAAGCCCCACAAGCCATATATAACACACACACACACACACACACACACACACACACAAGTACCTGTTCTGGTGGGATGGCTGGCTCACCATGTGTGCATTCCCTCATTCAGGCAGTCACTGGCACAGGTAGGAGGTGGGGAAGGGGACACCCATCCCATCCCGTTCCTGCTTCCTGCCTTCCTGTATGAGTGAGGAAGTTAGTGAACACTCATGTCCTCCCCACTCCAGCCCTCGCCTGCACCCTCCTCTTGCCCCATCCCCTTCCCTGTCCCACCAAAGTGAGTGAACATGTGCACATGCACTCCTCCCATGCCATCCCCTTCCTCCTCCTACCCAAGTGAATAAATGAATGGATGTGTGCACTCTCCCTCCTCTCATCTCAACCTCTTCCCCCTCCCACCTGCACAAGTGAGGGAACACATGACCACACCTTCCTCCCATCCCATTCCCTTCCTCCCAGTATAGAATCCACAAAATAATCCAATCCGCAAATGCAGAGGGCTGACTGTATTTATCTTTATGGCCAGTCTCTAAAGGATGGAACGTCTTTAGTCAGCAGAACTGGGGGTTGATCCCCTCTGCAGCTTCTCCCATGTACTATCACAAGCTTGGAGACCCTTTAGGGCAGGGTTTCAGGTCATATGGGTGGATCTTTTGGTAAAGAATAGGGAGAGAAATCCCCATCATGGTACAGTAGGTACATGCTAATGCAGTATTGGGCCATTTCTTCACTAGACTGTTATAGTGCTATTATTCCACTTTCAGCATCCTGTGGAATCCTAAGGTTTGCAGTTTAAGGAGATGCCTCAAAGGCCACTCCCTAAACTGCAAACCTCAGGATTTCACAGGATGAGAAAATGGCCTTGGATATCCGTATGGAATCTCAGTGTGATGCATAAGGCCTTTTCTTTCTCTAACCCTTAATACCTTTTATAACCCAACTCCAAATCAACCTTAGTTGTACATTTATTTTATGCAACAATGTCTCTTATTTACATAGAGCTCTTACCAGATTTTATTATTAAGATACTACTTTCATGGCATTTTTTTCATGTATTCCAAATAACTTTGCCATATGTATATTGCATACTTATTGCATATATATTGCATAGTTCTGGGATGATGAAAGACATCTATCCTATGTCAATGTAAAGAAGACATTCGCCAGAAAAGCTACACAAATGAAACTTCAGGGACTACTGTTGACCCTACCATTAGAAAAAGCAGGCAGCTGCCTGAGACTACAAAGTACCAGGGCAGAGCTTTGTAGTATGTGGTACTCCATGTCCATCTTAATACGCTGCTGACCTCATTTCCAGTGCATGACCCACCCAGTATTCAAATAAGACTTAGCTGCTGCTCCAGTTGCATAGTAAAAACATAACATAATAGATAATACTGCTAAATTACCTTAACACTACTAATTTTTCTGAATACTGCTTACTGACTGTAGCATTACAAACCTCCAAATACAACAACATCGTTTCATGTTCTATAAGCCACTACAGAAATCATAGAACCAGTCCACTTGTCATCCCATATGACCTCCTTTCCAATTGGAAACCAGTCAATTACCCCGTATTCTGCCATAATAGTAGCCTCTTGTTCTCAGTCCAGGGTATGCATCAGGACAATCAAATGTTGTGACACATCTATTTTTTTCAAAAGCAAGCTAAAGTTTTCATGATTTACACAATCAAAGCACATGCCCTTTCTGCACTTGGGGGGGGGGGGAGAGAACGGCCGAAAACAGAGCTTACTGGCTTTGTTTTCCAGCCGGCCGAGTCCGTCGCCACGAGGAGCAGCGCGAGTTCGCTGCTCCGCAGTCCTCTGCATCCCAAACGGCAGCTTCCAGTTGGTGGAGGCTCTCCACCAACCAGAGAGGCTCGCCAGCCAGAAGCCCACCCCCGGCAGATCTGCAGGCATGCACGTGCGCGCACCTGCAAATCTGCTCTGGAGCCGGGCGACGGAGCAGCACGGGGTTGCGCATTCCATGATTTTTAAAAACCTCTAAAAAGAGTTTTTTAAAAAACACACCACGCGACCAGTTCCGGTCGCTCTGGAGTGGACTGTCAATGTCAGCCGGCGGCTAAGCAGACACAGAGGCAGGAGCTGAGTTTATGGCTTTAGTAATAAAGAAATTAAGAGGTTACGTCACCAAAACAAACATCCAAGTCCCAGGAGCAGCAAACTCATACAGCAAGGTTTAGCCTGGAACAGAAAGCCCATGACACAGGATGCAGATTCCCGGTTGATAGACGGTTGTTGCCCCGTGCCCAACTCCAACAGCGTCTGTCTTAAATACACAGTCTTTAGCCGAGCTGGGCCTGATCAAATGTCCGTTGGCCCAGCTCACAGCTGGAGCCCCTCAGGACTTCAGGGCCGCTTCATCAGACGCTTCTCTCACAGCCGCTGAGACCTCCTAACCACCCCCTTCTCCAGCCGCCTCTGGAAGAACATGGGGGGAGGGTCTGCTGCAAACTCCGGGCTGGAGTCAGAAACACCAGCCTCTGTTGAGCCAGAAGCACTAGCCCCTGCTGGAGCAGAAACATCTGCTGCAGGTACTGGCTCAGGATCCGTGCCCAGGACAGCTGTGGGGTCACTGGCAGACTCCTCCCTAGGCTCTGAAGGAGCCCCCTCTCCCGAAGGCCCCTCCAAGGGATCCTCCCCCGGCTGGGAGTCCGTCTAAATCGGAGTCCAAGTCTGAATCAGCAGCACTCTCAACCTGGCTCATGACATGGACTGAGGTATAGAACTACAGAACGTAGTCCACCCCAGTCCACTCTACGGTGCAGAAGACCTCCATTAGAGGTCGCTCTGCACCGTTTTACTAGCCCGGTGCGGAAATGGCTACAGACAGATTTTCTTCTGAAAATCTTTAGTGAGCTGCATTATCCAATGCATGTATGCAGTATGATCCCAACTGCCTTTTCCTTTCCTGAACCTAGCTTTGACGTCTGGCATTTCTTGTTCCATATATGATAAAAGCCGTTGTTGTAGAGCAGAGGTGTCAAACTCAATTTCATCTTGAGCCACATCAGCATTATGTTTGTCCTCTAAGGGCCTGTTGTATCTGTAAGACTATATAAATATATCTACTCTTTTATCATATTAAATAATTGTCTGCTTTCAATTATTACTGGTTTTAGTAATAACTAGTTCTGAAACTAGAAGTCTAGGGAAAATAATGGCAAGCAGATATTCAAGTGTACAACTATTGTACAATTTATTGAAAAATGAGTTTTGAAAAATGGAAAGTTTCTTTTTAATCATCAGACAAATATTACCAAGTACCATTGATTAACTTTGTTTAACTTTTTGGTCCCAGTTGAGACTCTCTCTGTGCCTCTTTCTACTCCACAGCCCCTCTCTGTTCGAGTGCTGGCTGCTGGGCCCCTCTTCAGAATACTGGCAGCCAGGGCCCCGCAGTGTGGGGATTGGGCTTACCAGGTGGGGGGAGTGCCACAGCTGCAGCAGAGGTGTGAGGGTCACATGAAATGGCCTGGCGGGCCAGATTCGGCCCGCAGACCTTGTGTTTGAGACATGTGTTGTAGAGTTTTGAGCATCACTTTACTTGCATGAGAGACTGATACAATTGTCCTGTCATGACTGCAGTCCCTGGTGTTTCTTTTCTTGAACATTAGAATGTATAACTGAGTGTTTCCAGTCTGTGGACCAATATTTTGTTTCCCATAGTTGTTGATAGATTTTAGTTAGAACTAGAGTAGATTCTTTCTCTATAGCTTGAAGCAGCTGTGTTGGTATGCCATCTGTTCCTGGTAATTTATTTCTCCCAAGTGCCCTAAGTGCATTTTCCACTTCACTTTCCATGTGGCATAGACATGTACTAGCTCTGGGCCTATAAACATCCTAACTATAAATAGAGAAGTTTGAAAGAGAAGAACAAGCCCGACTTATACATGGTTACTGGTTGATGCAGTAGGATGGACATCAGCCAAGAGTTTTCAGGAATGTTATGTCACATCTGGGATTTCTGATTTGATTGGAAGAGAGATGCTGACATAAATGGGTTACAGGGAATGTCTTTTATCTGATTGGCTGAATAGAGGATGGGGAAAGTATAAAACAGAATCTCTTGGGGCAGTAAACCACCAGGTTTGCTCTTGGCTGCTGGAGAACAAAGCTATAACTGTTCATCAGAACTCCAATGAGTGGCAAGCTGCATTCCTTTCTTGACATATTAATAATCTACTACCCAAATGAACGCCAATGAAGAAATAGTTGTAAATGTATACTTGAGGGCAGAGGGAGTGTAACACTTTGCTGTAGTCTAAAGAGGTGAAACTCTTGATATAAGAAGTATGCTTAAACTGTTTAAGATCTATGTAGGTTGTGCTATGGAGCACAGCATGTTCATCTGTTTTACCTGTCCTACAAGAATAAATATTAATATAAAGCTATAATTCATTCTCCTGCTAATTTTCGTGATCAACCAAGGCTTCAGAAATACTTAAGAGGGATATGGATGTTGATCTGACTGTTGGATAACACTGGGTTTTGCAGCCTTGGAAGCCGAGATAACCAATAACCAATACAACAGATTCCAGAAAATCTGAATAGACTCAGACCAACAAGCATAAGGCAAAGAACCTTGTGTTGGAGGAGCCATACCTGTGTC
Source organism: Cyclura pinguis (assembly GCA_030412105.1). NCBI lineage: Eukaryota > Metazoa > Chordata > Lepidosauria > Squamata > Iguanidae > Cyclura > Cyclura pinguis. The sequence continues at coordinate 240,612,949 of CM059599.1, read as the reverse complement.
TCATTGTATGTTTGTGATATTAATGTGATCCTATTAAAGGCAATGCATGAAGGATGCTTGTTTCATATGCTCTGTATATGCTATCAATGCTGATGCTTATTTAAGATTTTTTTTCAGCAGGTTTATCTCAATTAAATTGAAATCCACATTTCAGTTTGCACTGTTGCTGTGGAAGTAGGGGTGTTGGTCCAAAAGAACATGTAGAGTGGAATTTGCAAAGGTTCATTGGGAGATAGAATTAAAAACAGATGTTAACTCTTTGAGGACTATTCTAGAAAATGCCAGTCATAAAAAAAAAGTTTTCAAAAAGTTTGTAAATACTTTCTGAAATGTTATATTGCTTTTGGCAATATATATACCTTAGTGTGGAAGGATGGGGGAAGGTTTCCTGAACTAGCCTGGAGAGATTAAAAACAACTGTCCCATTCATCTCATTCAAGGAAGGCACATCCAGATTGACTGAAAAGTCCCAAAGTTTGTTCCTGTTCTAATTTTACACTGGATTGAAATAAATCAACTAGGGAACTGATATAAACAAAACATGTATGGATCTCCAATATAAAAATCAGAAAGAATGGTGGGGGTGGGAGGAGGAAATCTGAGACTTTCTGGTCTGTTTCATCAGTCTGGATGTAGTGTTAGTTTGTTATGAGTTTGGAAGCCAGCTCAGTCCAAGTTCTAAGCCACCTCAGTGGAAGTAACCCCTTTAATAAGCTGCTGTGCAACAAGTGACAGGAAACAAAATGCCTCTCAGGAAAATACAATAAAGGTCAAATCCTAGCATTCCCTCAGTTATTAAGCTTTATTATTCTTTTATTTTCATGGATGCATATTTCACAGAACCATAGCCTGACTCTTCTTTATTGCCTTATTGTCTGATGCCTCCTGACCTCACACAGGATTCCTCCATCCTCTACAATGAATTCATCTTTCAAAGTGCTAGCATTTGGATACTTGACAGACAAGCAGATTTTATTAAAGTTTATCAGCAGATGTCTCAGTGCAATCTGAGTTGTAATTTTAGTCATAATATGGTTATCGCCTCTCCTCACCTAAATACCGCACATGCTCTTTATGGGCACAAGTTCAAAATTTTACATATAAGAATAAGTACAAGAAAATGGGAAGGTCCATATATAATCGATGGACAGGAAATGAGGATAGGAACTGGTCTGCTAACACTGCCTGGTGGATGGTGGAGCAGATGAATGGATGCATCCACCCAAACAGGAGCAATAAAAAATGAGGTTTTTGATTATATGGCAGAAAACAAGTTCTTAAAGATTCCTCAAACTTGTTGCCTGAAGCTTTCTGAGTGAATTAGAGGCTTATAGTTTATAAACAAAATAGTGAACCTTGAGCATATCCACTGTAAGAAAGTTTCCATGTAAGTTGTCTGTGGGGCTGAGCAGGATGAGATATATGCTCGTCCAGTCATAAGAAGCCACTGCTATACTACCATGATTGTTCCTGTTATTCTTCTTGAATAAACTCAATAAACTCAAACTCATGGACCTCTTTAGCTTTTTTGTTGTCATGTGCTTTCAAGCCATTTCTGACCTATTGTGACCCTTATGCAAAACCATCATGGGGCTTTCTTGGCAGAATTTGTTCAGATGGGTGCTGTCCTTGCCTTCTTCTGAGACTGAGAGAGTGTGACTTGTCCAAGGTCACCCAGCGGGTTTCCATCATTAAGCGGGGATTTGAATCCTGGTCTCCTTGTGTTCCTGTCCAGCACTCAAACCACTATACTACATTGGCTTTCTCCACTTTAGGTATCACCGATATTTCTTACACTGATAGATTTAAGAGTTACTAAAGAAACACAGTAGCTGGTATTTACTAACTTAGCTAATTATTTTCTTTTCTTCCCTGATATCACTTTCTTGAGTTCCATTCCTATGCTGCAATTACTGTCACAAAGAACAGCTTTGCGCATAGACAGTTTCACTATTAAATATTAAATGAACTAAACTAAATTAAGCTTGAAAAATCACCTTAAGCTATTCTTCCACCTTCATTTTGTAGCTCGGAATTTTTTCACATTGTAGTCAGATTTCATCAGTAAGGCATAAGCTCACTATTGACCTAGATTTTTATATTTAAATGCAACAAACAAATAAATAAGCATAATTGCCATGGGTCTGAACATAGACCACCTGTCTTCTAAATCCTCAACAACCCAGTCAGGGAACTAAAACTGAAGACCTCTTACATTCCACAGGTTGAGAATGGTGTTAGCCACGCTTGCTGTGGGATTCTGGGAGCTGCAGTACAACAAAGTAACTTCTCCAAGTTTGGCACAAAATGAGCTGCAACTAAATTGGGCCAGCTGTGATTAATCAGTAGAAGAAAATGCTGTGCTTTTCTTGATGGTTTTGAAGTTGTGTAGTCCTAGCTTACTGCAACTCATATTTTAGACATGGAATACAGAACAGTTATTACATCTTTTCCTCCTCTCCTCCATCCAGCATTCAATCAGTAAATGGTAAACAGTATAGGAAATGGGGGTCAGAGTTAACATAGGGACACTGTTACCCTGGTTTCTGGGGTCCCTTGGGGGATACCTCAATGTGCTCCATGTGATGGGGAATGGAAACTAGCCAGAGCGCAAGCAATAACCTAGGGGGGTCTTTTTACCCAGTTTTTACAGGGTCAGACCAAGTCAAAAACCAAACGAAAATGTCTAATAAATGATTTTATTGAATGAAAGTCTCACGCACCAACGCAATCACTCACACACTCACTCAAGACCTATTAAGAAGCAAAAGAGAGGAAACTGGACAGGGGAATATTGAAGGGGTGTAGCTGGGGTAATACTGCACCTTTTCCTGAAGTCCTTGGTCTGAAAAAAGCAGCAGAGAAGTGGGGCTCAGCACGGAGAGGGCTGAGGGGATCACTCAACAGATGGAGCAATGGTCTGCTGGGATGACTGGAAGCGATCCAAAGAACCGCTCAAAAACTGGGACTATTTGTAGGGGGAAAAGTAGCTGGAGGACTAATCCTTTCCCAGGGAGAACAATGGGTATTGCAGTGAGAACGAAGCTCCACAATGGTAACTTCCTTTGCATGATGGGATTACAAGGTGTTGCCAAAGTCTCAGGATCTTTGGCTGCATTTGGTTGTGGTGTGACTTCATGTAAATGGTCCTCATTTGATAGGATATTTGCTCAGTTTGGGGCAAACACGCTAATCCCCTCAAGTCAGCTTCTCAAAGGCTGAGGACACTTTGTTTATTGTGGGTTTACACATCTTGAGGTCTCCTGGGGCTATGTGACTGGGGATTTTACTGGCCTGACCTGGTTTTCGATCGTTTGACAGTAGCTGCCTATGTGCTCATCTGGGCGGCCTCTCAGGCACACGGAATCATATTTAATATCAAAATTGTAGACCCCGGGATAGGGTTTGTCCACTGGAGTAACAACACCAGTGGCTTCCAGGCAGGTCTATTACTAAAGTTTTTTGATTTTAGGTTTTAGATTTCATTTTATGAATGAAATCAAAGGCTATTTTTGCACTACACTGTTATAGCGCTATCATTCCACTTTCAACATCTTATGGAATCCTGGAGTTTGGAGTTTAGGGAGGGGCATGTAGAATTTTAAATCAGAGAGCTCTTTGGCTCAGTAATCTGCAAACCCCAGAATTCCACAGGATGTTGAAGGTGGAATAATAGCACTATAACAGTATAGTGTGGAAATAGCCCAAGGCTTAGCATTATCCTGTAATGGTCCAATGTGTGAACTTCAAGAAAGTCAATGTTAAAGAAAGATTGTTCCAAGTGGACTTTTACAACTCAGCTGTAGAGTAGATATTCAGCTTTTCTCTTTCCTGAAAACACTTTGCTAATAATCTTTATCTTCTTTTTGGTATCAGCAGAGACTATTCTTCTTCCTCTCATGCTAAAATATCAAATTTTATAGCTCTGAGTGATGCTGTCATCACCTTTCTTTTTTTCACAAGTCTATCCCCAAATGCTGTTATCAATCCTAAATGACATTATTCTTGCCAAATTTTGAGAAGCATTCAAATTACTTCCGTTTAATCTAAGGGGAAGTGAATGAAATTTTAATTGTGTAAGATGCAAGTAAAAACGTTGAGCTATCTTTAAATACGACCTAATTTTTCCGTACTATAATTTAAATAGCATGATGCTCATTCAAGGGAGGTTATCTGTGAGAATAAAAATCATTAATTTCCTTCTTCATTGCTGCTATGAGTATGGAATTCTGATTGATTTCAGAGCTGCATAAACTCAGTTTCAGGAAAACATCCATCATCACATATCCCAGCCACATAACTTGGAATGTGGGTAGGGGGAGTGGGGGTAAGGGAAGTGGAGGGGCAAGGGCATTATCGTGTTGCATGGGGCATGTGGCTGTGTCATGCAGGGCGCCCTAAAAAATTGCCACCCAGGGTGGACCACCCTCATCGCCCTCTCCGTCTGTACAGTAAGGACAGCAGAAACCTGTTTCTACCCAAGATTTCTTTATCTCAGTCATGTAGTACTAAATGATGGCTTAACATTGCTCTGAAACAGGTCAGTACACATGTACTGACTTCATGAAAACATATGTATCTCTATCTGTCTATCTATCTGTCTATCTATCTATCTATCTATCTATCTATCTATCTAGATAATTGCAGTGATGCTAGGTAATACAGAAGTTCCCTCAGTGATATGTGATTTTCTTTATGGCTCATTTATAAATGCACAAGTGACATTTTAGCTGGAATCCTGCTGAGGCAATATGCTGGCATGAAAATAGTTGTGCAAGTGGTTGTCCTTTCTCAGATGTCATTTAAATGTGGTCCCCAGTGCAGTCTTTCATCCCAGAAACACATGTGCAACCCTATATTCCACTTTAGACTTGTGCGGTGTGGAGCTAATGGGTTGTTGTAAAACAAGCGGGCTAAAAAGAATGGCACCCACTGTGCAATCAGTTCTATAACTATGGAATTCAACCTAACTAGACTGGCATATATTTGCACTAAGCTAAAAGTGTGTAGGATTCTGGCCCTTGTGTGTTTTTCTCTGTTTTTCAATGAAAGAGCCCTGCACAAAGTTAGCAGCATTCTTTAGTAATGGATAGCTGTCACTATCTTATCCCCATGATTTTCCCTCTGTTTTAGATCTATAAGGCAAAGGTACATATGCAAGATTGAGCAGCAGTTAAGCCATCGTTAATCTTTGATAAGTAACTCATCACGCAGTCTTTCTTATGAACATACAGAGAACAGAGTCTGACAAATCCAACGTTCTGTCCATGAATCCCAAGCAGTAATCCATCAGTAAACTATTGCCTACCCTTTGCTCACCCCTTATTTCATTTCTTACCCATCATTTCCAGCTATATTTGGCAAGTGATGAGGCCTGCAAGTTCATCCCTTCATTTTATAGGCTGACAGCCTCATTAGTGGCTTCATTAGAATTAGCATGTCACACTTACAAATGCAATTACTTTCTCAAAGCTAGATAGTTTAGAGGAGATTTAATATACCAAAGTATTGTTTTAATAATTTAGATGGAGCAAAGGACAGAAGCTGATGGTTCCAAAGCCTTTATGTTATTATTGGCTAAAAGATTTGGGACTTCATGCCCTCACTGTTAATTCTTTCAGCTTGCTTATAGAAAGCCTTTTTTAAAATACGTAAAATATTCTTCAATTTTTAGTCCATACATAATGTGTACTATCATTTTTCTTTACTTTCATCAGTACTTCAGCTTTATACTTCTAATTTTTGTACTGTTCTTTACTTTAAAAATGCTGCCATCAAGTGGTAATTTCTATGTATAAAACATAACTTGTGTCTGAATGTTTCTTCTAGAATCACATGTAAAATGTGTACAAGATTCTGTGGCGGAAAAAATAATCCAAAATTCTTGATAGAGATATGGGATCCTGTCCATTCCCTTGCTTCTACTTTTAAAGGATATATATCTGTGATAAAGCAATACTGGGGATATATTCTACAGAAATGAAAAAAAAAAAAGCTCTATCAGAATCAGACACAGAAAAAGAGAGAATGAGAAATAGAACCTGCATAACATTACAAGAAATCTGATTTCTGTCTAGAAGATGGACTTTTAAAATAGAAATCGATTAAAACTCTACACTGATAATTAATCTCTAAACTGACAACATATCTGTGAATTAGGGTTGCCAGGTAACCCTTATTAGAGAGGATTGGCTCTTCACACTTGTGAGTGCCAGTCAGTTGACTCTAATCAATCTGAGAACACCCCCAAGCAGCCTGTAAAAATTGTCTGTATTTTATGCTTATATAGAGCAGTTCCTACATACTGTATGAATATTATGATCAGAAATTCACTGTAATCTGCACACACACACAAAATCAAACATTTTGAGCCTTTCCAAAGGGTTTTTTTCCTCTGATAAATGTCTTTCTCAAAGATTGAGCACAAATGCAAACACAACTCTTGATTGCCTAAGTTGAATGCATCGCACCAACCATGTTCAGTGTTCCCCAGATGCGAAACATCTTATTTTTGCTTACCTGGTCACAATTAAAACTGGTAGACATGAACCTGTAGTAATTGGCCATATTACCTAGGTGGCGACTAGCTTTTGACTTTTCTGAGTTATGTGGCTGAGGCCATTTCCATACCGGGCTTCTGAAATGGTGCAGAGCGACCTCTCACGGAGGTCTTCTACACCATAGAGTGGACTGGCGTGGACTACTTTTTGTAGTCCCACACCAGAATCCACTCAGGAGTGCCCGGAACTAGCCACGCTGCGTGTTTTTTAAAAACCTCTTTTTCGAGGTTTTTAAAAAGCACGAAGTGCACAGCCCCGCACCGCTCCGTCGCCCAGCTCCGAAGCGGATTTGCTGGCGTGCGCAAGTGCGTGCCTGCAGATCTGCCGGGGGCAGGCTTCCGGCTGGCGAGCTTCTCCGGTTGGTGGAGAGCCTCCACCAACCGGAAGCCGCCGTTTGGGATGCCAGAGGACTGCGGAGCAGCGAGTTCGCGCTGCTCCGCATAGCGACGGACTTACCCGGCTTCAGGTAAGCTCCGTTTTGGGGCGTTTTCGCCCGTTTCCCCCCCACACACACATGTGGAAAGGGTCTGAGTAGGTTTTGGTGATTTTTTTAAGTAGGTATTGAAGAAAAAGCCATACTGATGGTGCAAAGCCAACAAATGTTAATAATGAATAATTCCTGTGAGAGATTGTATAGCAAACCTCTGCAGCCAAAGCTGAGAAGGAAAACTGGAAACACAGGGCCTTTCCACACTACACTGTTATAATGCTGTTATTCCACTTTCAGCGTCCTGTGGAATTCTGGCGTTTGTAGTTTACTGAGGCCAAAGAGCTTTCTGGCTGACAATTCTAAATGGCCCTCCCTAAACTACAAACCTCAGGATTCCATAGGATGTTGAAAATGGAATAAGAAATACCTTCATTATGTGCTTTAAAGTTTTGTAAATTATCTGTGGTCATTATTTTTGTTTTCTTAATATTCAGCTGTAACCCTTTCTTTGCACTTTCTTCCTTGACTTTCTTCACTAGTCATTCCAAGTCTTTGCTATTATCTGATAGTAATATAGCGTTATTTCCATATCTTATTGTTCCCTCCTCCAGTGTTCTTTCCTTGAATTTTTTGGGTTTCCTCCTGCAGAGTCTAATCTACTTACGGTATGTTCAATGTATAGGTTACAGCATCCAGATGAACATATGATATGTGTAGCATGCAAGGGTAGATCTAGTACCTTCTTTCAAATTATCCTCCTCCTGGAAATCTCCTCTTTTGTCCACTCTGTCCTACAAGTTACATGACTCAGCAGCTAGACTGAGGCAGGACGGTGGTAATATTTCACTAAATATAAAATGTAAGTTTTCATTACATTTTGGAAAAGGTGCTTGTAACTTACCTCATTACCTCAGCTATTTCTCAGTCAGAGGAAGCATAATATCAGACCTTAATATATATAAGTGGTATGCTCAAGCACTGCAGTGAAGAAGTTCAGCAAATGTTTATAACCTGAAGGGCATATTTTTGAAAGCACAAATAACCTGTTTCACACAGTGACAATATCTGTCAAGCTAATATACCACACATGTTTGTTTTGGTACAGTTCTATTCTTAGGGTTGTCTAAAAAGTCGATACACACAGTTGTACTGAAATGCAGATGATTTCCATGTTTACTAAACAAATGTAATATCGCTTCTTTGTCCACAAGGGCTGCATTGTTGGATTCGACCTGGCTCATGCTGTTGGCAATGTGGAACTGTATTTGCATGAGTGGGAAGTAGACTTTGCCTGCTGGTGCTCCTATAAGGTAAGAATATCCTAGATTTTCTAATGTATCAGTAATTACTTTCAGTTGCTGCTGCATAGGCACCAAGTCAAATAGAACAGCTGATTAAAAGCTGACAGTGCTTTGTTTATTTTACATAAATAGGTTTGTTCAGTGTTATAGTATGAATGTTGGACTAGGACTCTGGAAGACCACAGCTCAGTTTCCTGCTCAGGCATGGAAACTGGGTGACCATGAGTAGACTCTTTCAGCTGTGGAGGATGGCAATGTCAAACCTCTCTGGAATAAATGTTACCAAGAAAGCCCTGTGATAGGGTTGCCATAAGTCACAGCTGACTTGTGGGCACATAAAAACAGTGTACAAATAGCCAATTAAAAAGAATCTTTTAAGAAGTACTTCCAAAAGAAGTCGAACCTGCTGCAAGTTTCTTCTGCAAGTTTGTAGGGAAAAGAAGTTCCAAGAAACAGCATGCAACAGCAACTGAAGAAACTACTTTACAGCCTCTTAGTCAATATTGCAAGAAGCTATGCAGTTTTAAAGAGAAAACTGTTTCCAGGAAAGTCTGTCTTCCTGGTTCACATTCACATTATACTCATATCAAAGACAGTCTGTACTTTGTAAAGAGAAAGAGGTCACTTTACTCTTATGTGTGTGATAAAACCAAAAAGATATTTTAATGCTGACTTCTACCTTGCAGTACTTGAATTCTGGAGCAGGAGGCCTGGCTGGTGCTTACATTCACAAGAAACATTTCCCGACTTTGAAACCAGCGTAAGTATATTAGGATAGAAGATCTATCTACCCTATTATTGAAAAAGAAAAGTGTATTATCTCCCTGCTTGTGTGAACATTCAGTTTAGGTGAAGTCCACAGATTATTGTGGGCTACATTTCCCTTCAAAAGTGTTACACACTAGCCGATCCGATGCACGTTTAATGGCACCATTGAATTGAATACTCAGACATTCCACATCAAAAAAGAAAATTTCCCATTGGTTCAGAAGAGGAAAATTGAACCTGAAAATTGAAAATAGCTACAGACAGCTATGGAACAACCTTGCTCCTGTTTCCAACTCAAAAAGGACCCCTAGAGTAGGGGTTTCAACATAGAAACAGACTGTCCCCAAAGAAGTGCTTAATAAGTGAAAATATAAGATAAAATATGGAAGTGTTCATGAATATGGCTTATAATGTGAAGTGGGTTTTGTGACGTTGCATGTAGTTTCACAGAGATGAATCAGCATGTGCTCATGTTCTACTTAGAATTCATAATGTATGAATGTGGTATTTGGAGACAGCACTTCCCCTTAGGCAAAACACTGTGGCTCCAGTACTAGAAAAAATACCACACTGTCCTCAGTAGGACATCCTGGTGGGAAGATAAGTGGATGGTGTGTAACAAATGAGAAACAGATGTGCATTTCTTCTGCAAAAACCATGATAATGCAGGAGGGCCTTCCCCAGATATTTAGCATTATATAGAGAGGTTCAACGTATAAGAATATAAATATTAGAAGAATCTGCTTTTTGCTGTAAACTTTTTAAAAAATGTTAAGCAGCCTTTAGAAGTCTTTGGATAGGGAATAAAATCAAAGGGAAATCAGTGGCTAATAGTACTTTAATAGTGGCATATTTTCATTAAAATTATATTGAGATATAAAGCTTGGAAGCATTAGGCAAAGATCTGTACTATCAAAGTCTTTATAATCTATGAAAATGAAGAGCTATTTGATGGGAGGTTTGCTGCATAAAACATTTTCTAGTAGTTATCACTTAACTTTAAGAATAGTAGCATAATTATATATTTAAGATATTTTAATACATGAAAATATGTCTTTTCAGTGGCAACACTTTAAGAAATCTCTGGGAGTTATTTTGATGTTAGTTAGAATACGAGGACCTAAATTGAGTTTTGGAGAAAAAAAGATAATATGGTGTACAAGCGCTATTGCATTAGATACAATGCCTTGGCTGGCTAGACAGATAATGATATTATTCACAACAGTCTAGACACAATAACTCTGATTAATTCTTGGAATCATTTTGTCTGCTTGGAATTGAAAAGTCATCTTGAAACTTAACAAGAATTTATAAGATGAATTTCACAAATTCTGATTTGCTTGAGATAAATGCTAAGGACTCTGATGCTCCTTTAAATGCTTTCTTTTGATTTTCATACCCTTGTCTATGTCACCCGTCCGCATGATGACATGGCGTGGGCCTATCTTATTTTGTCTCTGACAAAATAAGCCTACCTTACATAATTATAAAGACGGTTATATACTGCAGTTTATTTCTGCTAATGCACAGTCTTTATTTTCCCTCCCCCCTGCAATGTCTATCATACACTTTAATGGGGAAAAACATATTATGGGGTTATGAAGATTAGTGCGTCTTCTAGAATATATTTAGGCCTAACTAAATGCTATTGTCCATATAAATTGCTTTCAATCACTACTGTCTTTGAAAGTCAGATGTACTTCACATATACTTTATCTATTTGAAGTATGTTGAGATTTTGTTTGGAGAATGTTGGAAACACTCACAAACAGCAGTATTCTGTCCTATTCTGTCTTTTCATTCTCTCTGATGCCTGTTCTGATCTGAACAACCTCATAAAGGAAGAACTGTACATTGGGTGATGCCTTCACCTCTTCCCTTTAATTTTCTAGTGTCTCAGTTACACTCTTAATAAAATATAGAAGACTATTTGCAGTCCTGATGATTCTAGATTCCCAAATAAGAAATAAAAGGTAATTGCTGCATAACCAAGGTTTATTTCAGAGGAGAGTTCCCCATAATTTTTCAAAGTGCAATAATAGTCATAGTATGAATTGTCAACATCAAAAGAGCCGTGGGCGTGGGGGTGGGGGAAGCAAAAAGCAGATGGGACACAGAAACTTGACCACACAAAATATTGTGCTGGATCCACTCCAGCATAGTTGGTTCTGAGAAACACTATGAGGCAGGAGTTTCAGTGAACTTCTCCTTTCTGCTGCTGTCTTCTTCATACCCTGAAAACCTTTTCCAGAGAGTGAGAGAGATGTATGATGGAGACTGGGAAGGATTTGCTACCTCATATCATTTTTTCAGCAGAAAATCTCTCCTGACTTCTATTCTCTTTCATAAAACGAAGAGACCTTTATATTCGTCAGGATCTAGCCTGTAGACTTCCGGACATGACATAATATTGGTACAGAAAATAGTAACAATAATAGTGCAGTGCCATCAACTATGCGTCTTGCTTTATTTAATCACATAAATAATATGCAAGTTCCTGTCACAAGGGACATAATAATCAAATCATAATCATAACAGAAACAAAATCAAAAATAGGCAAGACAAAGGCAAGGGAAGCTCTGAGAACAAAAACAGAGTTTGAAACTGGCTGCAGTTGGGAATATGAAGCCTTTAAAGCTAGCATATGTATGCATTTCATATGTATGTAGGACTGTAAAATCAATCTTGGATGGTGAACATTAATCCCAAACAATCACGCACATTTATTTTATCTTCACTTTTTCCCCTTTCTATTTCCCACTCACATCACCAGGACATTTCAGGTCTCCCAATAAAGAAGAAAGAAAAAAGCAAATTTGTCTATGTCATAGTATTCTGCTTTATAACTGATTTAAATGCAGAACAATTTGCAAGATGCCACACAATCAAATAGAGTAGAATTTAACTGCTATTGAAGTTGCAGATGCTGTGTTTGGACGGTCTTTAAACATCATTTGAATCAAGGATGACACCCAGTGGCCAGATGAGTTAATTCCATTTTATAAACTTGAATTAGGATTTCAATTTTTTTTTTTTTTTTTTTGCCTTTTAGCCTCCTCTTAAAACAGTAATTAAATTCCTATCTGTTTGATCCCCCTGTTGTCATGTAGATGATATGATCAATTGTTTTCAACCTATGGCCAATATTAGGCAGCCTTTCCCCTTTCCAACTATGGATTTTTTTAACAAAGGGGAAAAATCCCTCATTTTTCATATTCTCTTCACATTATTGATGTTTATAGGAAAGTAATTTGTCTGAAATTTATTAAATCAGAACATATGCTGTGAATTATAGCTTTCTTTAGACAAAGTGCCAAGGGGATATGCTACTGAAGAGCCTTTATTCTAGTCACCAGGAAAGGAAGTTAATCTTTAATAACACTTATCAAGATGTATTAAGATGCAGTCTATGTCTAATCCCATTTGTCTTGATTTGGTTCTGATATGCACTTTCAATTTACATCTCTTCAGAAATACATGCCATCAGTTCTAGGTTGCTGTTCTAGATTGTTCATTATATTAACCTCTTGCCTTTATTTCTTGCTCCATTAGAACTTCATACTAGCAAAGAGAGAGCACTATTAATAAATTTTGTGGAATCCCACAGGATATATTAGGGATATATTAGAGATCTCATCAATTTTTTTTTGATTATCCATGAGGTTAACTGAGAAAACTGGGGCAGACCAAATAGCCTAAAGTACTTGACATGGCTGTTGTGAAGAAAAAACTGAAAGTAGTGATGGGAGGAAGAAGAAACCTACATTCCAATCTGAGCAAATTGGATAAAGGTTAGGGTAAACATGGGGGGGGGATTCCACTTAGGACAGTCCTGTAACCACAGTTGATATACTCATCAGTCTTCCCATGCTTCAGTTCAGCATATTTGGGGCAAGCAAGGGAAACTGACACCCCACTCTCTGACTGGTAATTCATCCTAGATATAGTAAGTAAATGCCAGGAGCATTCTATATTGAAACAGCATGATACTGTTTCATCATTCTCACTACCAATTATGTTCAACATTTATTTTGACTAGGGTGGGTTGTTTGTACTCCTCAGAACTGTTTCTGTGCCACCCTCGGCCCAATAAAGGGTCAAAAAATGGAACAAAACTTTTTGCTCCAAAATGTCCTCTAAGGAGGTGTGTAGGGCATTTACACCATGTTTTTAGACTCCCTGTTACTCCAAGTGGTCAGACAAGATCTTCATGAGTATATTTTTTAAAAAATAACCCAAAATGTCCTCTAGGCCTTGCGGGGGGAGGCAGTACCACCACATTTTGCTCCCCAGGGCCAATTTAGACTCAGGGAGAGGCCTTTTAAAAACAAACAAGGAATAGGAAGAATAAGAAGTGAATGGCCCAGGAAGGTACCAAAACATGATGAAATGGCTCCATGTCCCCTAGAGGGAGTTTGGTGGGATTTGAGGGAGAAAAGGTGTTCCAGCGTGGAGCGGGGGTGGGGGGGAGAGGAGCTTTCCAAGGTTTCCTAATGGGCTAATAGAGCCTGCTACACTTCCACAGTTGCCACCTCTGCTTTAGACACATGAGTCCTAGTATCATGTAAACATTGGTACATAAAGGATAAAACTGTTCATTCGATGTGTAATGCTGTCCACAAAAATATTGATGTGGATGCATGCTAAGTTCTGGCTGCTAGAGAGAATGCTGTAAATGTTTCTAGTTGTAGATATGGTAATTTTGGAAGAAAGAATGATTTGCATATAATGAAATTAGTTATGAATACATGGGTTCAGAGGCATGTGGACTCAGGGCTCTTCTAAATACTGAAAATATTGGATGGAAACTATAACATGAGGATGGGTTGATGATACTATAGTTTCCACGTATTCAAGGAGGATATTAGTTTGATTGGAATGTCAGAAACACAGTAGAAGACTATATAATGCAGTGCAATATTGATATAAATTATTGGGAGTCACAATGAGAAACTCTCTGTTGGACAATTGGGCCCAGGAAACCAAAGAAGATAAGAAACAAAACGAACTCCAGTCAGAAGCATGGCAATAGCCAGCTTGGAAATATGATATCTATACACCTCCATGACCTTAGTTTTTCTTTGCCCCATCCACTCTACAAAGCTTCCAAATTTCTCAGTCTCATCTCATTTTTATTTGGCTGTTGCAGGTGCCAACAGCATTAGGTTTTCTCTCCACCCTACTGTCTGTGCCCTGTTCAATCTGGAAGATGCAAGTGCCTCAAAAACTGTGGTGGATATCAGTAGCTTTTGGGAAAACTTCATTTTCCAGGTTCCTCGTATTGTAAAGCAGCATACTAAGCATGAGAGGGGAGGGGTGGGAAAGAGGACTCATCAGTAGACCCACGGTACTACTGAACTGTGAAAATCCTAGAACTCTAGGCCCTCCCAAACCATATTTAACATACAAAAAGAGTATGATCACCATATTCAGCCCACCGTAGATTCCTTTGAGGCATCAGAATTCCTTAATAAGGCAGAAGTGGGTGGCTGGTGGGACTTACTGCCACTTCCACTGCTGCCCCATACCATTTTTAAAAGGGACTTACAGACCTCGTTAGCAGTTTCTCAGTCTCACGAGGCTTGCAGTCCCTCTTAAAAATGGCATAGGGCAGCAGCAGAGCTGACAGCAAATAATCTGTGAATAATCAAATCCGCAAAATTGAAACCTGCAAATGTGGAGGGCTGACTGTATTTCCAAAAGATGGAGTTCATATTTTAAACTTTTCTGTCTTGAATATTTGGCCTATCCTTAACTTCATCTCCTTTTGTCAATTGCACAGCCATCTCAAGAAAAAAACACGTGAAGAATTAATAAATTAGGGAGCATTTTAAAGATTCATTATGTTTTTCTGTCTCATTCGGCAATGCACACCATTACTGTTTTTCGTCCACCTGATTGTGGGGTCCATGCTCAAATAGGCTCAGGCACTTGTGATTACATGAACAAAGTACTGTACTAATTGGAAGTACATGTAGTCCATTGTTAATGGAGCTGAAGCAATTGCTGTAACTAAGCAATACTTTTTGGAGCTACCACAGATACACAAATGGCAGCCATTATGGATACACATTTCTGGGAGTAGTTAGTGGTAACACAGCTTTCTTGTTGTGCTGTATAGGCTCATATAAAACCACTGGTGGTGGTAATATATTCAGTTTATACCTCACTTTTCTTTGGGAGAGGTCAGGGTAACAATTTAAATAAAACACAGTAAGAATTTCAAATTACAAATATATTAAATCCCACATCTAAAACAACAAATTGCATACATAAAATTACATGAGCATAGCAATGTCATATCATCAAATAGAGGGAAAAGAACTCAGGCTATCTATCTATCTATCTATGGAGCCCTCAATAGTGAAACCCATAATTTCCAGGTCAGCAAAGCCATAACAGGGTATGTCCCCTGGTGGCCTTTAGATTTGGGAATGCTACTCTTTAGGGATTAATTCTCACTAGGGAAAATTAATAATTTAAACAGTTTTGGCCGCAGTCTGTGAACACCTTTAAAACTGCAGCTTTTGAAGATATCTTTCAAGGGGGACAAAGTCTTCCCAAGCAGATATGCCACTTTCCTGTCCCCCCACAGTGTAGTGACTGGTGGGATGGAGTCAGACGGAGTGCCGGCGGGAGGATGTTTGCCGATTGTCTGCTATCAATGATAAGGAATACATCTTGCTCAGCTTGGCCACATATGGCCACATGGCCAGCTGGAGGAAAGGGGATGGGCAGCTGAGAAAGTGATGAGATCATCCTTACCACTTCCAAAGGACCCCTGGGAGGTTCCGGAGGATACCTGCATCATCATGGGCTGGCAGTCAGAATACAGCTGAATGATGATCGTCATCTGCTCCCTGCCACTACATGGTCGCATTGCGGGTGGGGTGGGGGATGATAAAACAATAAGTACAGAGGGAAGATTGCTTTGTCTCCTGCAGAAACATCTGTTTGTTCCTCTTATTCCCCAGTGCCGGAGTAGAACTGTTCCGTTATAGACAGGAAGCAATCCCTTTCAGCATATCAGCAATGGCAACTGTTTTGCCAATAGTGAGATACTAAAGATGATCATATAAAATGGTGTCAGTTCACTGGCTCATAAGATGGATCCATAAGTAAGAATTTTCTTTAAAAAAAAAAAAAAAGCCCAACAGTAAGAATTTAAAATACATTAAAAGTAGGAGCCCAGCCAGAATCAGGTGAATACTTATCATTTATCTTCATTAAAGATACTGGTGAAGTAGTCATATCTTAAATATCTCTTTCAGATGACAAATTTAAAAAAATCTTTACACACTGAAGGGTTCACAGAAGAGAGTTTGGAATAAATGGATTAATCAGGAATAAGTTGCTATGTATAGACAGAATCTGAAAGATCTCAATTGTAAAATTGCTGATCTACTCAGTTTAAAAAGCAAACTGTCTCTGACACTTAGAAGATGAGGTGATAGTTACGGCAGCACCATTGCTATTTTTTTTACATTATATTGTGGCTCCAGACTTGAGGCTGGAGACTGAAGGCTGCTGAGCATGATTTCAGTACCATGCAAATTAATGGAGAGGGGAAAGAATAGGTATAAAATCACGCATGGTTTGAGAAAAGTGAATACAGTGTCTTATCCTTTCAGGAAGTCTAAAAAGACACTAAAAAGAAGCACATATCAAATGTCATGTGCTCTAAGTAAGTTGGATGAAATGAAACTGAAGGGGATAAAGAAGTAGCGAGGAAAGGTCAGAAGAGTATTAACTAGCAGCAGGAAGCATTGCCATAGTAATGAAGGAAAGGCTTTGCAGAATAAATGGTTCTGAAAAGAAATATATAGGGGCCTTGTCTCTTTCCTTGAAATATGATGGAAACAGGTGGCTTGTGAGATATATGAAGCAGAATAGCAGCACATACAGAGACAGGAGTGAGAGAAGGCAAGAAAAAAGGAGCAATTGGAAGTGAGCTAGCAGCCTGGCAACAAGACAATCTGAAGAGAGAATCTTGCTACCTCTTGACTGAGCTGAATATTTCTTGCTCTTCTGGGTTCACACAGATCTGGACACAATCATAAGCAGAGCTCACAATTCAGTCCAGAATTACTGTACTGCTACAAAGTTGCAGTAAGTGGATTGAATGGCAGTCTTCGCTAGGGAGGTAAAGGGAAAGATTTCACCAAGCTATCTTTTGACATACTATTTGAAAAACTTAAAAAGTGACATGTGCAGAACTGAAGTAGAATCTTTCTTTCAGATTCAGTCTATACGTATGTTGTCTAAGCTATTGTAGACTATAACATTCCAGTATCTTCAGTTTGTTGGAAAAGGTGTAGCAGTGGGATGGAATGGGGCAAAATAAAAAACTAAAAACCAACATGAAATGCAAGGGGTAGCAATAGATCTATGACAGTTCCATACAGTACCTAAATGTTTATAGACCAGGACACTATGACTCCTTTACAGTACCACTGTAAAGAATGGAATTATATTACTCTAAGGCTATTTCCGCACGGAGTAATTAAAACGGTGCAGTGCGTCCTCCACGGAGGACGTCTGCACCTTGGAGTGGACTGAGCTCAGAGTACTTACCGGAGATCCGCACCTCAGTCTGCTCCGAAACGACCCCACATGGTCCTCCAGCGTGTTTTTGAAAGACCGGAAAAATCAGGTATTTCAAAGTGCCGGAGCACGCCACTGCGTGCCTGCTCCCTTTTGCAGATTCGCAGGCTCGCACCAATGTGAGCCTGCAATCTGCGGGGGCGGGCTTTAGGTGTGGCGAGCTTCAGCGGTTGGTCGAGACCCACGACCAACCAGAAGCCACCATTTTAGAAGCCAGAGCAGTGCGGATCTAGACCATGTGCTGCTCCGATTAACCCTGGACCAGACCGAGGAGCCAGAAGATCCGGTGAGTAACGGCACGGAGCGATTCCCTCACCTTGTGCAGAAATGGACTAAGGATCTTCTTGCTAGCTAACACTTAAACTTTTGCTTTATATGACTATTTTGTCTAGTGTGGCACTGAAATTTAACCATCTCCAGCTGTTCCGATATGGAGATTGCTATGCTTTCACAAAGCACAGAATCTATGTGTTTCAAATAAATGCATTGTGGTGACTGATAGCCCGTTCCTCTAAGAGAAGGCCAAAAGTTTCTGCTTTTCTTGAAGTAAAACTTGATACTAACACATCTCATGATGATTCTTTCAGTTTGTAGAATCTGTCTTGGGGCTCTAGTCTAACTACAGATCCTGTGGCCTCAGCATGCTGCCAGGATTTTTGGACTGTTCCATTTCTTTTCCCATGATCAACCTGACAAAGAGTCTGAAGGATTCTAAGGCTCTTTTTTTTTTTTAAATGACATCTAGTAGTCTGAGAAAGGTATCACTCAAGACTCTTTTTGGACTTCTTTCTCCATACTGTGAACAATCTTATAAACATCTGTCTTCTAAATATACTCTATATTAATTTGTTTTCTTCTTCAAATAGAAAAGACCTGAGCATTGTTTATGGCAGCATTAGCACTGGGATAAACAAAGCCTAAACTGGGAAAAGTGGGATTCTACTATAACCTATCCTACTGTAAACATGTGTGCCTGCATCCAACAGGAAAGATAAGTACCAGCTGCCTCCAGAATTCCTCACTTAGAACGTGTGAATAGCAGAACAGACAGAGCAGATAAGCTGTCTCAGCAGGCCCTCTTAGCATGTTGAAAAGAAGCATAGATCTATACATTCATCCACCAAAAATGGTAATCATATGTAAAGTGGTGGGTGGTGAAAGAAAAAGTCATGCGTTTTGGAAAAAAGCCTTGAAGTGGTATGTATTTTTTTTTTTATTTATGCAAGGTTTATCTGACCCAGTTGTTTCATTCCACATGTGCATGTTACTAGTTTTGAATAAAAGTTTGCTGAAATTTATCTCTATTCTTTTGATGGTAGTTCTGGCTGTGTTATAAAATCTTGTTAAAAAAATATTGCTCAGGAAAATATCTACTTTGGTAACGGGGGTATAGGTGTAGTTAAATGAGCCTGTCAATGACAGGGAGTGATATTTGTCACCTTGTTTACTGGGCCTATCTTATAAGTAACTCATAGATATCAGTCTGGCTTTGTCAAGCAGTTTCTTCACTTTATGCATATAGGTTTATTTAAGAATGCTTAGTGCAAATTCTTAAGATCTTTATCCCTGCTCAAGGAACAGAAACACTGATTGTATATTCTAAATAAGTGTTACATTATTTGACATGCCTTGGATGGTAAGTAGAAGAATGCAATTACATAGTGGTAATCACCGTATATATACAGGACTAATTCATCAGAAACTGAGAGCCAATTCTTGGAAACCATTCCTTTTCAGCTTCCATGGGCTGACATGATTGTGAGAGTGATTCTCCCTCACATATGTTGAAATGTGAGTTACATTCATTGTGAAATAAGGTTGATATGGTAGCGAACGTCTACATCACAATGATAAAGAATTTATAAATGTATATGGTACTTTGAAATACAATGACAACAGGATATTGCAATTATGAGCTCAGATGGTTGGATGTTGAAAAAAATGAACACCACTATTATCTGAATTTCTTTGAATCATATCCTACTAATAGCTAGGAATGGATGACATGGTCAGGCTAGGCTATTATACTTTTAAGAGTATGCCAACAGCTGAACCAAGATATTCTACTAGAATTCTCAATTAATTTGGTCCAATAATACTGAGGTGTGGGGGCGGGAAGAGCGGCATGTTTGTTATTACAGCTCACTAGTTCAGGAAGCAGAAGAGAAGTTGCCTCCACCTTCTCCCCTTAAGCAAATGAGTTCTGGAATGGCAACAACTTTTCCTGAGCTGAATCCTTCCAAACAGAACCATTTTAAAAAGATGAAATGTATGTAAAGCAGCCAAGAGAATAATAGATAAGCTCAGTAGAGGATTAAAGCAAAATAGTACACAGTCTTCCATTTGAAATGAAAGGCACATTATTATGAAGTCTTAAAAACAGTGCTGCATTATCAGTGGGTAGGTTCTTAAAATAAAGATTTTATTTTATTTCATTTTATTTCATTTCTTTAGGCTGCTCTAAGTTTTTAATGACAGAAACAAAGAGGCATCAAAAGCAGGTGGGTGGGGTGGGTGGGAATTGGGTACCAGGCTCTATTTTTGATAGAGGTCTGTAATAACTTCAAATAATATCTTGGCTATCAGATAGATAAATTGCTTTTGTTTCTTTAACTGAATGATCCCTGCTACACAGGCAGGATGTGTATAGCCAATCTATGCCAGATTACTTCAAACAGTCCTAGCAGTAAGTGACTCCTGTCTCTGTGAAAAACTATGTGTCTCCTCACAGCTTAAAGTAAGACCTGTACCTTTGCCTGCCTTCTAGATTTCTAGAAATAGTATGCAAGAACTAGAAAATCTGAGAACTTCCCCCATTCCCAGCCCCATTATACTATACAGGAAGCACCTGCCTTTTGGCTCCCTATTATCTGACAACTCAGTTCTTCTTGCCTATGGAGGCTTGCTGGAGACCGTTTGCACACGTGTGTGGTCTCAAGTCTTGCTTACAGAAAGAGCAGATCCCTGGTCAAATTAATTGAACTTCGCTGTATTGCAAGCATGGCAACAAAAGATTTCTGCCAGTTCTTCTTGCTTACAGAGACCCACTTGGGACCATGAATGCACTTCTTGCAAAGCAAGGTCAGAGGGGGAAAAAGGTGCCGAGCCAGCTCAGAGACTTTACAATCAGCATGGCTAGTTGGTTCCAAGTGAGCCCCTATAAGTCCTTCATGTTCCTACAGTAGATGGGTTCAGCTTTTCCACAATTTCTGCTGTCTGACAGTACTTCAGTCACTAAGCTGTCAGACAAGAGGGGGAAGCCTGTAGATATATAATGGTTCCTCTCCGTAGATCAAATACTGCAGATTAGTTGAGTGTATTCTGAGCCTTAAAGTGATAACTAAACTGGAATCCTCCCTAACTCATGCCCACCCACTATCACCAACCAAAAAAATTTTAAAGATCTGATAGATTTCCAAAGAGAAGTACAATAGAAAAACATAAGTCAGTCCCAGTCACAGAGCAGACGAGTCAAAGCAAACATAGACATGTCATGCTTGCTGAAGCTGAGCACTGGTCAGTAATCTATTTCCATGCAGAACTGAATGTGTTGGGCACAGGGAATCATTTCACACACATAGGTTCCCATGCCAGCAGTTTCTTGGTCACAGGAAGCCAGGGCTACTGATGTGCCTCTCTGCACTCACATGCATTTCTGTGTGGAAAGAAACAACTGCACAACCCTTAAGTAATGCTACAGTGAATTACTGTGGTGGATTGCAGTTCTGAAACAAATTTTAAAACATTCAAAACAATAAATATCAAAAACATTATAATTCATCACCGTCTGCATTGATACCTGTCTAGATCATCTTAATTGGCATTTTATCTAAGGTATAATGTAGGCCTGTGACTTTGTCACCATCACTTTTCTTCTCCTTTATGATTTTTAACATCTTTTGCCAGATGACGCAAACAATGAAGCTTCAAAAGGCTGCATAATGTGTTTTGTGCATTTTGGTTGGCCAAAAAAGGTATCACTCTTTTATGGATTTGGGATTTTGTTGTAGTTTACTAAATGGCCAGCACAGCTACCCCTGAATATGTGCTAAGGAAAATAACAGCTCTGTTCATATCTCACAAACTCAGGGCTGTGGTTTCCTTTATTGACTGAATCTATCAGTAATGTGGTCTTTCCCTTTTCCCAGCATTATTTGTCTTCTCCAATTAGCTTTATTGTCTTATGATATATTCAAAGTATGATAGCGTCAGTTTAGTCATTTTGGCCTAGTGAAAGTTCGGGCTTGGTTTGGTCTCAGTCCCACTTAATTCTCTTTTGGGCAGCTATGTAGTATCCACAGAACTCTCACCTAGTACCATATTTTAAATGTGTTGATTTTCTTTCCGTCAACTTTCTTCACTGTCCAGTTTTTTAAACAATAAATAGAAATGTGAAACATGATAGATTTGATTATTCTGACTTTGACATGTAATGATGTATCTTTATATTTGAGTTCCTTCCAAGTCTGATTTTTTCTGATTTCATGACTACAGTTTCCATTTTAATTCGTGAGTGAAGAAAGGTATAGAAAATCTTTAACTATTTCATTGTATTCATTATCTATTTTAAAATTACGTAAATCATCTTTCTTAGTATTGGGCTGCAACCCTGCTGTTGCAATTTCTTCTTTAACTTTCATCAGTAGTCTTTGCTACTTACCAATAACTAACTATCGTTTTTATAAGAATGGGGGTATGTGTGAAATGAAGCAATAATAAAGAGATAGCAGGATTATATCATAGGCCATTTCCACACATCTAATAGACAGGCCCTAATTATTTAGATGTTTTTGATCTACATGGCAGCTGCATTTGGATTTTGCACAAAGCAAAATATATTTGTCTGGTAAGTATCTAGCCATTTCTCATATACTGTAGCAATACAGTATTAAAATGCTCATTTTAACAGCATCAAAAGTTTATACCAGCTTCTCAAAGTACCCTTGACTCCACTGAAAAATAAGCTATTTTTGCTGCCAAATGAAGAGAGAAAAACATCTTAAGTGCCTCCAGCTCATTTGAAATCCAAAAGTTAAAACATCCCCTGAGAAGAGGCAGTTTAGGAATAAAGGCTTTGGCTAATTAGGTTTAATGGGACATTGTCTTGGGAGATGTGATTTATTAGGCCAATCTAGGCACACAATAGGCCTGTAGGGTTCAGTGTCTGGATCTTCCAATTGAATGGCAAATATCCAAGGGCTTATTTTTAAATATATAGCCAAAAGAACATTAAGAGAATGGAAGGCAAACTACACATTACACATTGATGAAAAGCTTTACAGATGAAAAGAATCCTCAAGGGGCTGACATTTTAAGCAAAGACAGGCTAGGTGGACGGAGTGTATGCCTATGTATGAATATGTAGCTTGCTCCAAGATATACAGTCAGACCTCCACATTTGTGAGTTTGACTTATATGGATTTGATTATTTGTGACTTTCTTCAATCCCTTCCCCCCTCCCGCACCTCTTTTCTGGAGGAACCTTCCCTCTCAGCAGTTTCAGTCAGGCAGAGCAGTCCTTTAAACACCCACCCCAGTCTTCTTCCTCCTCCGTCACCACCAGCCATGAGAATGGGTTGCAACTCAATTTCTCAGTACCAGAAATCCTCTCCTGATTCCTCCCCCAACACCCAAGGAAGGAGATGGGCAAGAGAAAGGAAGTATAGGGCCACCATGCCTGCCTGGCTACTTTCCCTTTCCCTCTCCCTTCCCTGATGTGATTTTGGACCCTGGGTGGCCATTCTCACCCCCTTTGCCACAGACATACACACATATTTTGTTATTTGTGCTTTTTTCCCACATATGCAGGGGTCCTGTGCCCTTAACCCTGGTGAATACGGAGGACCAACTGTATAGATTTCTATGCTATTGACCCATCTTAGCTTTCTAGCCCTGCTTCTTTCTTTCTAAGTTTCAATGGGCAGGTGTCGTGGGGTGAAGTACCAAGAAACACTACTTTCTTACCTACTATTCTGGATATTACTTAAAAGCTAAGCATGATCTGAGCGGAATGTTTACAACAAAAATGTATTGGCTTTCATTCTGAGAGATCTGAAAGATCTTGCATTCATATAGAATATAGAAATGCTTGCCATAATCGCTTCAAGAAGAAAGGTATAATACATAAAGGATATTCACAGCACAGCCTGACATTCAAGAAACCTGGTCAAGAGGAACACCACAATGGTGAGAATGCTGTGCAGTTTTTGCCTCGTACTCACAGAT
Organism: Cyclura pinguis; assembly: GCA_030412105.1. Taxonomy (NCBI): domain Eukaryota; kingdom Metazoa; phylum Chordata; class Lepidosauria; order Squamata; family Iguanidae; genus Cyclura; species Cyclura pinguis. The sequence continues at coordinate 240,589,061 of CM059599.1, read as the reverse complement.
CCTGATTTGGGTAAATTCTGGTGTTTGGGAACACATAAATCAGGCACAAGAGCCCTGGTGGTGAAGTGGTTAAATGCCGGTACTTCAGCCACAATGTTGTGAGTTCAATCCTGCAGGGGTCCAGGTTGACTCGGCCTTCCATCCTTCTGTAGATCAGTAAAATGAGTACCCAGCTTGTAAGGGGGGGGGAGGGATGGCAATTAGCTAAAATACATGTAAACTGCTTAGGGAATGCTTTGTACTGCTAGGCAGTATAGAAATGTAACTGCTATTGCTATTGCTAAATCTTCATGCAAAAACCACTGTTTATAGAGAGTCACCTGATTATAGTGGCAATTTTGTACAAACTATGACTATCTGGAAACATAGTATAAAACACAGAATTTTTGCAGAAAAACCACTGTTTCCAAATGGGCAAAATGTGACTGTCTGGACCCCCCCCCCCCCCCGCAGCTTCCTATGATTTTCACCCAAAAAACTCCACATGTACTTCTGCACAGAATAACATCCTGAAATACTTTTAGATGTGCAGACTAAGCAAGAACTGTACAGAAATATTTGTTTTCCTCCCACAGTAGGGAGAAAACTTCAGAAAGCTTTTATTTTTGCATGCAGAGATGAAATAGTCAAACATGTATCTCTTGAGCATTGTGCAGAGTAGTTTCTGTAACTTTAAAGATTACTGATGGTTTATAGTATGCACATGGGTAGAACAATGGGCATGCCTGAGAAACACCTGGGTCCTTATCAAAAGATAATGAAAAAAGATCACTCTGCAATTTAATAAATTCATTTGTTAGATTCTTAGATGGGGTTCTCCTATATTTGCTCTGGTCCTTAATCCCCATTTGAACAAAACAGGATGCACTAGATAATAAACCACAGTAGTTAATATTACTAATGATAATGGCACTTGGATTAAAACATAATTTTAAACCACTGCTCTCAAGAAGTTTCTAAAATATTAGAATCAAGTTAGTGCCATATTTATTTGGTTGTTAATTAAAGCAGGTTTGTCTTCTATTTGGCCAAAAAATCTAGTACAGCTTACAGATAGCAACAGCAAAATAGTTTTTACCCTTATGCCTATATTCTTAAAACACATGACACACAATGAAGAGGATCTGGGAAGAGGAAGAGGATAAAAAGTTAGCTCTGGACCCACTCACATTCTTGTCATTGTGATGTGGAATGAAAACCATTTTGGTAGCACAGTGGAATGGCCCATCCCATCACTCATAAATAACCAGCATTGAAGTAATTCCTTCTTTTGCACTATTAGCAACACAAACTCTTTTGTGCCGAATATAATATTGCATTGCTGAGATATATATCAATGATTCATTCAGCTCAAAGCATAATGTGAAATGTTGTAAAAAAGTAACCCAGGACAAGTATTATTTCAAATATCTGTCTTATAAGCCTGTCGTCTAATAGAAGGATATAGATTTATACATTCAAAAATGTGAAATCACTTAGTATTTTTCAGTTTGATCCATTCACCTTTATGTGTCCGCTCAAGGAACTAAAGGAAGACAGAGTTATTTAAAACAGCATCATAAGAATCCAAATATGGTTCAGACAAATACAGTTTGGAAGAAACATTCAGAAAGAGCAGAGAAATTTTGTATATTTCTACTGAGAAGTAAATCCACTCAGTTTCACTAAATGTGTGTAGGACTGCTCCATAATAAAACATGTTGCATACGTGCATGTGTGTGTGTGTGTGTGTGTGAATATAAAATCCAGTTGAAGTAGTCAATAAAATTTATCACAATTGCATAGGCTTTTCTAGGTAGTGAGGCATTGTATTCTTTTCACCACTGCGGTTCTGTATAGTTTCCTATACTGCTGTGAACTTTATTACTTATCTGTATAAAGAGCTTGGCTTCCAGTTTGATTTTTAATTTCTGAAAGAAAGGGGGGAGATGATTCTATCCAGTACTGCTTCTAAAATATCTCTGGATATATTCTGTTTTCTTTCCTATCTGTTTGTCTCTCATAGTTGGCATTTTGGCTAATAGAAGTGATATATGTCCACTGTGCAATAACAGTTGATCATAAGGTGATTTAACAGTTTTAATTTAACTTCATTAGCCTTAGAGGGGTTGTTTGGGTATGATCTTTTCTTAAGATTTAATTTAGACTCCAACTCTTTCTGCAGCATGCTCATACTTTTTCTTTGCCTCTTCCCAGTGAATGAAATTACCTTTCCTCATCACGAAAGCCTTAGAGGCTTCGAAAGGAGTTCTGTATGAATTCAACAAGCTCTGATTGGATTCCCAGTGTAATGGCCATTTCTCTTTCACATACTCTGAGCCCAGAAAACTTGTATCTTGTTATAAAAGTGAACTCAATCTCCTTTTGTTTTGACCTGGAGGGGTAATATGGAGGGACATGTTCAGAGATTGTTGTATTCCCAGTTGAACTGAATCTAAAAGACTAACAAAGAAAAAAAGAATCAATCTTTAAAGAGGACATGTGCACCCTTTGTCTTCAGACTCCTATCAGCAGCAAAACACCTTACAATTGGTTGGCCAGGCAGCTTCTGACTTTTTTTCCCCACACACAGAGTGAATACATCCTTCTCAATTTACCTCAGTTCTTAAATTAAACTTTCCACCTAAGACAAAAGAAGTGCTGAAATGTGCTGAAATGTAAAAGGACATCCCATTACTTCTTGGGTTAAATGACTACTCCAAAAATGTGACATTTTATGTGCCATAACCAAAGCAGCATAGTTATGTCAGTCATTGGATTATAACGGTGCTTTTAGGATTATTTTTTTTCCTCTCTCTCTCTCTTTCTCTCTTGCCTTAAAAATTGCTCCTGGGCTTACAGGCAGGTTAACAATTTTTAGAGGTGTCAGGTACAAATGAAAAAGAAAGAAAAGGAAGTGACATTTTACCCACTATTAAAAATGCAAAACGGTTCAGTAGAAGAATATTTCCCACTATTTGGCAGTATTCTGAGCAATCTTGGTGTTTTTGACAGATATACACTTTTGTAATCCTGGATTTTTGGACAACATTACATTTTGGACCCATGGAAACTCACAACTTTTTATTATTTCTACAAAGATCAGTGATTAAGTGTAGCGTAGGTGTTTTGTTATTAGTGATCATTTAAAAATAATAATAATTTATGTGCGTCCCTTTCGGATCTAAGCAGAAAAGAGCCACGCAGGGGGGAAAATGGGTTGACAATATGGACGAATGATCACATGCAAAACAACTGTCATTTTTGATTGTTTGTTTCAATTGAATGGCTATACTTTTGTTCTCCTTTCTTTGTGGCAGTGTATGAAGGTCAAAGAAGTTGTTCCTCAAAAATGTGACTAGCAAACTTCAGTGAGGGTTTTGCCCTGAATTGGATAATTCAGCCCATACAACTGAAAACCTGAGTTCCTTCAATTTTTTATTTATTTGTTTGTTTGTTTGTTTGTTTGTTTAGGTTAAGAACTAATGCTCAGTGTGGATGCTATTCATCCTCCCCCCCCCCACTCCTGTGCAAATGGACTCCATGATCATCCAGGTCATAAATTATAAATGAGTAGCCTGCTCATCTGTTATTCAGAAGCACAGGTCAAAGGAATTTTGTTTTTCCCCCACTTTATGTTCTTTAACTGGAAGTCCTTTGATGTCTACACCGCATGTACATAGCAATCATTATATCCCACGCTCTTGCATCATTAATGCAACTACAAACGAAACAAGTCAAGTGGTGAATGCCCAGTGCTTCATTCTAACCATACAGATATGAAGGAAAAACTGAGCTAAATAAAAAATACTTACTGATGGGATTGCTCCCTAGCGTAACCATGCTTGAAAGCAACGGGGACAAATGAGGATCCTTTTGGGCATGATTCCAGCTCTTCAGAAATCTTCTGTCTTGCTATCTCTTGATTGGAAAATTGAGACTTGTTGTGAAGGTAAAAACCAAGCCTCTGAAATATGCTTTATAATTCCTAATTATATGTCATTTCTGCCTTGAAACTGGGCTAGTAACTGTGTAAGTGCTTCAGCTGTTATTCGCTGTGATTCTGTCCTGTTACTACTGTACAGCCTGTATGCATGTATTTGTTTAGTTATGGGAGATATGCCCCACCTTTCAATGGAGTAACATGATAAAACAAATTAAAAGAATAATATTGAAACACTGCAACATAAAGGAGCGCTTTAAAATAACTTGAAGATACTAAAACAAACCAGAAAATGACATGACAAGAAATATACACAACACTTAAAACCCTAGGAAAAAATAGAGATTTCTGTTTTGTACAAAAATAACATCAAGCTAGGCTCCAGTTAGCTTCTCTGCAGAGCGCCTGCTGTGGTAAGGCCCCACCACCTAGTTGACCTTTCCCCTAAAGCAACTTCCTGCCCTTTAGATAGCGAGGGTATGAAATCTCCATTGACTGCATTAGCATATCAGGAATCACAAGTGGAGAAAAACAATCTAGTTGATATCTGGCTGGTCCCAAACTGAAAAGGACTTTAAAGGTCAACCCATGAACTTCAGTGTGAGCCTGGAAATGAAACCGAAGAAGAATTGGTACAACATTTAGTCCCAGTTAACAGCTGCATAGTCCAGTTTTAGACAAACTACAGTTTCCAACTACTGTCCTTGCATAACTCATTGCAGCAATAACATGGAGGATGCCAGGGCATAACCCAAAGTGTGTGTGTGTGTGTGTGTGTGTGCGCGTGCACGTGCATATGCACACCTTGTTGGTTTAAAGGGGCCCCATGAATTTCATAGGGTTTTCTTAGACAAGGAATATTCAGAGGTAGTTTTCCAGTTCTTTTCTCTGAAATATGGCCTGCAGCACCTGATATTCATTGAGGGTCTCCCATCACAGAGGCAAGGCTTGTTTTTTGTTCAGATAGCTCTCATACCAGCACAAGCCAGTAGAAGGTGTTCTGTTGCCATAGAGGCAACCTGAACTTCTAGCGGATTGATGTGAATCCTCAGAATATATTCATAGCAAATATACTTCATGAGGACTGCAACCCAGTCTAACTTAGGCTCGATGCAGACAAACTGCTCACAACAAGTCCTTCTCATTTCCTGAATTTCACTTTCTTGGATCCTTAATTCATTTATATATAAGAGATGATCACTAGTCCAATCTAGGCACTGGTTTATAAATATCACTTTCTCACCTTATTTGGATGAAATGCAGAAACAGTTTGGTGTCAACTGTGATTTCACTTATTGATTTCCTGCATTTGTTTGAAAATAAGAGAAACAAAACCTTGAGGATTGCACAGCATGTGTACTAAGGACTATTATCTTCTGAAGAATCTAACCAAGTACACCCAGCACCATAGTCTGAAATAGTTGACAAATTAATAGCAGAATCATCTTTATACAATTCCTCCATTCCAGAAAGCCTGCCCAAATGGATACTTTGCTCCATGATACCCCATGAAGGGTATTTTTTAGCTTCACCCCAGGCTATTGCCCAGATAATTATTTAATACTCATGAAGGCCCTCCCATCAGTGTGGAGACTTTTCATATATATGTGTGTGTGTGTGCGTGCGCGCACGCGCGTGCGCACACACACACACACATACACAGAGAGAGAGAGAGGGAGCGAGGGATGGGGGGAGAGAGAGAGAGAGAGAGGCCCCACCCTATATAATAATATCCTAATGGGTGTGCAAATGTAGGCATGCAGAACTTCCTAAATGAGGATGGGAATTTGGTCAGTCTCGAGTTCTTATCATCATGTATGGAGCCCTATGCATATATTTACTGCTCCATTCAGATTGATGCTGAACATTTTGCAGCCAGGGACGTAATCATTACATATGATGGTGACTACAGGACTGATCTACTGTGTACATTCTCACTAAGCCCCTGCATGCATTTCATATTCATGGGTACCAGTCACCTGAAAAGGGCTGTTGGGTAATAACACAGCAGTGCACAAAGCCAGAAGAGGATGCATGGGAGATATAATTCTTCTGAGGACTTCTTCACTATGGATTTTTCCAGAGTTTCTGTGGCTGACTATTATCATCCCTTATTATAAGCTTTTGCCAAATGATTAATTCATACATATTAAGCATGTTCTTGAAATCTAGCAATCAATAAGATTTTTATAGTTAATACCTGTTTTGCATGCAGAATATGTTCTCTTCACTACATGTTTTACCATAGCATATTGCCATTTACTGCCCCATATATTTATAAACTCTTATAATTAGGTCTTAACACCTCAGCTATTTTGAATCATAACAGACCGATATTTGGCAGAAAGGTATCAGCCCCAATTTTATGTTTCCAATTCATCCTTTCCAGAATCAATATTCCTTTAGAGTTCCAATTTTGCAACCTCTTCCGAGGCCATCAATATTTATGGAGATCATTAGGATGGAGGTAGAATAAACTGAAATGGACAACTAAGAACATCTGAAAATTAAGTGAAGGGATAACATCATGGGGGTTAGCTAAGATGTTATAAAGCAAGACCTTCTATGGTTAGGAAGAGGTTATGAGGAAGAACATGGAAGATAACAAGGTCAGCTTCAAAACCTAACTTTAGATTTTTCTGTTAACTCAAAATTTCAGTACAGATTATTTCCTTGTTCCAGACACCTGCCCCTGATTGGTGGCTGGAGAGATGGAGTTGTGCCTGCAACATGTTATTTGTTGCATATATCAGCATTATCTGAGTAATCAGTTGTATTTGTTGAATACCTAAGAGGTGAGATCTTGTGACACACTATAGAAAGTCTCACTCATCAATATACATAATAGCTTGGGTGGAGGGTGGAGAATGTTTATGCTTCCCGTCTGCTTACCCTGAGTGAAGAACAGCAGCCAAGGGGTGGGAGTTGAGAGCACAGCTCTCTCTTTCTTAATTGTAGGTAGAGGTGCATCTTGGTACATTTTGGATACACCTCATCATTTAAGGAAATGAAACAACTTTCATCCACAGCATAAGGCTGTTCCATCATCTGCAGAGGCTCAAAGGCAACTGGAACACCTGGCCTCCAATTGATGACTGAGAAGATAGAGATATACCTTCAAGTTCCCCAGTTGTTCTTCCATATCCAGGTATAGGCATTAAGGGAGGAAGTATTTGCCTCTTTATGCAATCACCAAAAGAAAAAGTCTATATGGTGGCATAACTGTGTGTTACACATATGTGTGCCACCCACAGGATGATGGGGAAGGTCTCCATTACCTGTCCACATTGCTTTCCCTGCCTACCCAAGTGCTGCTTTCCTATTTCCCAATCTGTATCTGTTTGATATGCTCGCTTTAACTGTGTGTTGCTTTTGTTTTTTTGTTTGGACAGATGAGGAATGCCATTTTTCCTGTATTATGTATGCTAACAGCTATTTTGCTGAATGTATAGAAAGGGGTATGAAACTAGCACAAAGACCTGTTGATCAATAGTTGGTAGATTGTGAAGTGTTTGTATGTAGACCACAAAATGCCATCATTAGCTTCCTCTCTCTTCTTCTCATATGTGGAGAGCCACCAGCATGAGGGTTTTTCACGTGAAGGGATGGAACTTACAAGCAAGATCCCCTATGTGGTCAATGCCCAAGATGCATGTTCCCTTGTTGAATTACACTATCCATACAAACATTGTCCAAAAGGATAATGGTTGCTTTCTTGATCTATACTTTATCCTAGAGGGATGGGAATTTGGTGGCCTTCCAGATGTTCTTAGACTATAACTCCCAGCAGTCCAAGATGATATAGCCAATGATGAACAATGTCAGGTGTCCAGCAACATCTGTAGGGCCAAACAATTATAATGCCTGCATTGCAGTGTTCCATGCAGCATGATACCTATTTATTTTGCTAAACTGAGCCTGTTAAAATGGTGCGAGACTCATATCATTCATGTCACTTGGATATTTCATTGAAGTAGTAATAGCAGTACTGCTAACTATGTTTTTATGGTAAAATATAATGCACCTTGAAACTGCAAAACCATTGCTGATGTTTCATATGTGATACATGGCATCAGGAACCAAATCTCTGGGGCTTTAATTTTATTGTGCCTGTTTTTCTTTTTCTTTTTTAACATTTGACAATGTAAACTTCTCTATACTCAAATGCTAATATTTTATTAGTGGTTTCTGTAGAATTTTCAGTGGCAGCAATAATATTAAACACTAGTCTGATATTTCATAAGCATGTTTTCTGTAATGATACTCTTTCTTAGATTAGAGAATATTGTAAAGAATCTATTTCCCACATCCATAAAATTATTTAACAACAACAACAATAATGATTTAATACATGTGATTTACATCATGTTCAGTAGAGTTCAGGTTTGTTTTTTTGTTTTTGTTTTAACCACCTAACCAAAGGCAGTGTTGATCCTGTTGCCAATACTGATTGGGGCTGGTGACATTGAGCTGACAACAATGCAACCCAGGGATACACTCATGCTTTTTGCAGTAAGACAGGACGAAAATGAAAAATCTGTCTTCATCTTGCTGATTTAGCCACTTACTATCTCTTCTGTTCAAGGTTATTATGGCAAGGTAGTGATTGAGTAAAATGAAAAATTATTTGTGATGTATCCAGAAAAATAGTAGTGCTGCACAAATGAGAAATCACAGTAGCTATAATAGGGTTTTTAATTGACAGGTAGAATAGAAAGGTGAATTTAAGTTTTCTAGCATGTCTAGCCCATGATATTGTCACCATTCCAAAAGTCTTTGAGCACTAGGAGAACCAGATTCATGGACCTAGCTTGCTCTCTTAAAATCTGCCCTTAAGAGCCACGTCTAATTTCTAGTAACTGTGTCACCAATACCCAACAAATCAGCATTTGCTTGAAATAAGGGCTGCTTTGAAAACATTTCTAATTACAGATGCAATATTATTAAATGGTAAGCTCATTGAGCACAAAATCCTGTCACAGTTTTAATTTTGCTTAGGAAAGACTGTTATCAGCATGCACTATTGAAAGCCAAGCATATTAGCAGTATTCCAGGAAAACAGACACGTATTCTGTTACTAGTATAGATTTGGAACATTTCCTTCTCTTTTGGGTGGAACAAACGTATATAAAAATGAAAAATGCAGTGGTGAGTAGAAACATATCTTTCAGCTTACTATTTATTATTTGTCTTTATATCTCATCTTTCTTCCAAAGAGCTCAAGGCATATGTGGTCCTCTACCTCACGTAACCAAAAAAAAAAAGGGGGGGGAGGGAAGGTGAAAACATTCAGGCTGAGAAAGTGCGCTGAGGTCCCTCAAGGCTCAGTAGGAACAGGAACTTTGAACTTCCAGGTCCCAATCAGCCCTCTGTCACCACATCAGAGTTGTGAACCATGCAATCTTATAGATGGTGTTTGATTACAACACTAGCTGTGTTGCCTAGGGCTGCTGTGAGGTACAATCCCCAACATCTGGAGGGCAGCATGATGCACATTTATATGTTCTTACCTCTGCCCATCATTAGACTTTCTGCTAGTCTTCCAGACACTACCACACTACTTTACCACTACAAAGAGTTAAAGATATCCATGGCTTGCATTAAATTGGATGGGAAATTGGCTTAAACCAACTTCTAAAACATGGGAAATGGTTCCATTTATTTCTGAGCCAGCCTAAGTGCAATCTTTGGCAGTCAAAGATTGGTTGCAGATCCCTGGCTACCAAATGTGGTTCAGAGGGATCTTTTGGTTTGGTGAAGCTTTTAGTGGCAAACATGCTACACTTATAAATTCACTGGGGCAGGAAGAAATAAGCTTTCCTTCAATAGATTAAGCCTCTTCATGTGCTTTCAAGTTGCCTGCTGATTTATGGAGACCCCCATGAATTTCATAGGTCTTCCTTCATAGGGCCCTATTTAGTTTTACATATTGCTTGTAGGCTTTTCTTATCTCGGGCTGTTGTGTAGCCCAGTGAGGTCTATTCCAGCCCTCACCCTTTCCACATGAGGTTGTCTTTTGCAATTGGAAATCATAGAGGTTTAAAAGCCCTCCCTGCCTTGAGATCCTTCCTGTAATGATTTTTTTTTTTTTGGCTATACAAAACTGTGAAGCAGGGGATAAAGCTGGCTGAGCGAGAGGGGATTCTGCTGCAGTTCACACTTTAATCTCAGCAGAAGGGTTTCTGGCTTGTAAATGTTAGTCTCTTCTTTGAGACATGCTTTCTGGGAGTTCAAAGTTCACATGCAAGTGTAATCCTGAGTAACACACATCCTCTTGCCATGCCACGCTTCCTTTATGTGTACCTTTACAAGAAAAAGTTATTGAAAGAAATATTTTAATTACATTACTGACTACTGTCTTTACTTCTCTTTTTTATTTTATCTTATCTTTGTTTTTTAAAAAGTCTAACAGGATGGTGGGGTCATGAATTCTCAAGCAGATTTCTCATGGAAAACAGTATGTATGTTTCTCCACTTCGTTATATACAGAGATTTACCATACAGTTTATCTGCAGGTGTATAATTTGTACCAGGAATAAGAAAGTTACTGTGAAACAGTGATTAGATTCTCTCAGCACAGAAAGTGATTTCCATCCCAGCAATGGGAAGGAGCAAAGTTGAATCAAGTCCTAATTCCTCCTTGTTTCGCAGGCTCTCATCTTTACCCTCTCTAAATCTTTTACAGAATTTCTGTATTTTAATGATTTTAATAGTGACTAAATATTGGGCTATTTTTTAGATATCAGTCAAGATATCTCTGTATATCACTTTGTAAATACCACAGCTCCCTGTTCCCCAGGGCATCTCTACATTGCTGGAGAGTAGGTAGATGAGCTGGGACACAGATATTTTCCAGTAGCTGGATACTCTGAAACAGGCATCTGCAGAGATCTCCAGGGGTCCTTGAAAGCTCACTGCAGATGATGTCCTTGCCCAGAGTCCTGTTACAGGAAAATAGCCAAATTCATCCTTGCTCATACTCCTGCTCTCCAAGACAGAAAGCACTGTACTGGCAGCTAGCACTGCTTATAAGAAGAGTTTGGGGGGATTTTGGTCATTTTGCATTTTGCAGAATTCTACCCAATGCAATAATCATAAAAATGAGTTGTGATAGCATCAGTCTGACTTACATCAACATAACTCACTAACATGATGCCTTCCAGTGTCTTCTTTTGCTATTCGTACGAGTTGCTGTGGGAGCAGAGTGCCTTACAGAGCAGGATATAAATCTAATAATAAACCATTGGAATCTTTCCCACAGATCACTGTGAAGAAGCACAGAAGGCCAAGTGCAAGCATGTTGTGTTTGGGGATAAGTGTGTGGGGGAGGCACGCACACACAAGCACTATTATGTGTTAATTTCTCTAGTATACAATCTGGTTTACAGGGAATCCTTCACATCTGTGATGTGAAACCAGGGTTTCTAAGGACTATTTAAACCACAATTGCCTAGTTTTCCTGCATAGTACACAATACTGTAACAAACTACGGATGAATTGAATTGAGGCTTGAGAGAGAAGGGGGAAAATTAGAAAAAGTCATGACCAATGGCTTCCATGTCATTGTTGTGATGTATATCTCCTCTGGATTTTAGTATGACCTTCAAAGAGCCAAATAGGTCCAGTAGCTTGGATAGTGATTTCTAAGTTCAGACTAAAACCCAAAGTAGATTTACTGTCTCACTGACATGAGGACCACCAGCTGCCATTGGTGAGAAGAGAGCATGTGACCCATTTTGGTCTCATGAATTGCAGTTTATTGGAATGGTATGATTATGTCTGAACTGGTGCAGTAATTGTCACCCATCTCTTCTAAAAGTCCATAATTCTCACAGTATTAGGTTTTTCTTATCTTATCACAGATTTCAATAAGAAAAATACTCCCATAAATAATGAAAGCCAACAATCTAATAGAAAGTACTTATCTTACAGAATTGCAACTGAGTCCAGGAATCAATGGCTTTCGATTATCAAATCCTCCCATTTTATTGGTGTGTGCCCTTCATGCTAGTTTAGAGGTGAGTAATCACTTTCCCATGAAAGATGAAGTATAAACAAATGAAGCTACTCCCTTATATTATTAACCAACATTATCTTCCATATGGTAGTGAAATGAAAACTCTTATCTGAAGACAAATGGAATACTAAAACAATGCTCACAGTGCTTTGAAAGGATTGCCAGCATTAGCTTCTATTTCTACCACTCTAGTTTCTACCAGGCAGGCAAGCAAGTAAAAAAAAAAAGGCGGCAAGAATAATGGTTTAAGCCCTCAAACACTCAAATGCCATTCTTGCCTCTTTTACTTGCTTGCCTGCCTGGTTGCTTAATGATGCCATGTCTTCCCCTTTTCAGTAAGGAAACAAAATGCCCCACAGCTGGGTGCCTGCGATGAAAAGGGTTGCATTTCTACCATCCGAGAGACACGTAGCTGCACTCTGAAGGAGAAGACGGCAGCAATAGCAACTTAATGGTATGCTAGAGACAGATATTAATACTGAAAGAAATCCGACAGTGTGTTCCAGCAGCATGATATCTCTTTTTGTATTATGTCTGCCGTCAGCCCGATGTTGTTTGTTCCAGAAATGTTGCACTTATCTAATCAGTTTATGGTTTTGTTTTGATTTTACAAAAGTGGAATAAAGCATGCAGTCATATATTTAAAAATGTAGAAAATGTTGTTGGAGATTGTGTGGGGGAAGAGTGGCTTACCTGGAAATGCAGGGGTGGAGGAAAACCACCATTGCTGCTGCTGCTGCTGCAACGCTTTTCTTCTGTAGGTCCTACTCTCCCAATGATTTACAGATTTTTTCCTGTCACCAAATTTTTTTTCTCTGCCATAACACCCCCCCCCCCCCAAACCTCTTGCAGTTTGTGAATGGCCCTTCAAGATTTGGGAGGGACATTTTTATTTCAAACTCACATGGGTTTCACCTTCAAATATTGAGTTCAACTATCTAGCCATGTTTTGGCCCTCTGCTTTTGCTTAACATTGTGTGATGCTGAAATTTTGCCATACAGAATAAACTGTGCTAGTCTATACTCTGCTCCATACTTTATATTAAGTCACTACATCATACTTTTCTTATAGGCGTAATGGCTGCAAAGTAATGCCACTTGGGCCCATAAAATTCTAAGATCATTTCCATGGCATTTAAAATTAGCTTGCTATTTTGACTGCTAGTTGATTAGCAAGTTAGTAGGGTCATGAACTGAAAAGCCAGACACTGTGATCACAGCTCTTTTCCTCCAAATTTACATCTGACAGTCCATCCACAGAGTAGAATCAGATGTTTTGACTTTCTGTCTTAGTTTAGCTTCTTAATTTATCAGTCCATGCATGGGAGAACAGCATGGAGGTGGGAGGCAGTTTTAAAAGTGTTATGAATGTGTCAGTAGAGGGTCTGTAGGAATGTGACAGTGAATGCTTGAAGTAAAGGGTGCACCAATCAGAAGGACACAGAGCTTGAAATCCCAGCAGAATCTCCACATTTCAGTAAAATATTGAGGGAAAGTTGGAGCAGAGAATAGTATTTTTTGCTTGACAAAGAAAATCATTTGTGAATCAGCTTCTGTCTCATATGTGAGTTTCTAAAGGAAAGTGACCATTCTGGGGCAAAGTGTTAGACTGTGTGCTGGCTTCTCAATTCCAGATAGTGTTGCATGATGCTGATTATCTGGATCCATTCCAACCAGGGTTCATATGTGGCTTTGGGATGGAAACAGGCTTAGTTGCTCAAATCTGGTGGCATGAATCGTGTGGCATGTGGACTACATTCCCCAAGGCCATTTTTGCTGCCTTTGGAGCCCCAAGATTTTCACCCTCTTCCTTGTCATGTTTTTGTGGTTATCCAGATGGGCCAACCACACCTGAAGAAGCTTTTGGGGGTACAACAGTTCTGCTAAATGTAGTACTCCTTTTTATCCTGTTTTAACAACAAGCAAACAAGCAAACACAGTTTTTAACATTTTGTTCAGGTTTACTAGGAAGGGCTGGCATAACCCATAGAAAATCCAGAGGGTGGTAGGAAAATGGCCCCCAGACACTACAGACTTGCCTGCCCCATTCTAATAGGTAACTCAAGATTTGGAATAGATGTGAAAAGTACAGCCCTTTTCTTTCTTCTAGAGTCTCTGGGGAAGTGCTAGAGGTATCACCAATACACAGATGAGACTAAGTTCTACCTCTCATTTCCATTTAAGAAACCCATGGAGACATTGAAATCCAGACCGGTATCTGGAGGCATACTAGTTTGGATCTTACAGACAAGAAAGGAGAGCTGTTGCCAGCATAACAGATTAAGCTGGGAAAAGAATTGCATTTGGATTTCGAGGGGGTTTCATTCTCTCTGAACAATCTAGTCAATGTTTCAGAAGTGTTCCTGCACTTGGCCTTAATTTTGGAACCTGAGGTGGGAGTAGTGGCCAGGAGAAATTTTTATAAGTATAAAACACATTTGTAACTTGGCCAAGACAGCCAACGGTCATCCATGCCAATACTAATCTAATTGAAGCTGTTTTGAATCCAAACTTTTCCCAGCCTTGAGGGGTTGGAAACCATTTATGCTAGCCTAACTGCTGTGTCTTTGGGCTGGAAGAGCTTTGATTCTGGAAGTATCTCAGCTCCTCCTTCCTGCATCCTGTGGTAGCTGCTGGCTTCCATGTCACCTGGGGTGGTACCTAATCCCAACCTCTTCCTACAGGCAGCTTGTATTAATGATCTTATCTGAGGAGTGGAGATCTTCTTTTGATTATTCTTGCTTGGGTGACACACAGGCTGGAGTAGTGTGGCAAGCTTCAAAGCTCTTCCACCTTTCCAGATGATTCAGAAGCTTCAGGTGCCACCTGCCTGGATATCTGGAAGGTGAGAGTCCAGATGGACTGCTCATGACAATCAGTATAGCACCAGCTCCACTAGTTGCCAGTACTACCTTCTGACCCACTTTTAAAAGTTTGTTTAAATTTTTTGAGTTGCATTTGGGCCAAAGTTACTCAGAGCACCTGCTTCTGTAACACACTGTATGTGAGGCTACTTTTGGAAACTGTTCAGAAACCTCAGCAGGTTCAAAACACTGCAGCTAGGTTGCCGACTGGGGCTGGTTACAGTGAGCATAGAACGCCCAGGCTGGAACATCTTCATTGGCTACCAGAAAGTTTCTAGGCAGAATTCAAAGTACTGGGTTATGTCCAGACTATGTCCAGAAAAATCTATCTCTCTGTATGAGCTCAGCTGAGTTTTCAGATCTTTGAGGGAAGGCTTTCTCTTGGTCTCATCACTATTCCAGGTACAGCTGGTGGGGACTCAGGAAAAAGCCTTCTTGGTGGCTGCTCCCAGGCTATGGAACTCTTTTCCAAAAGAGGGTTGTTTGGCCCCCTCTCTGCTCTCTTTTCACCAGCAAGCAAAGTTGTTGTTGTGTCTCTTCAGGTCATTTCTGACTTATGGCAGCCCTAAAGCGGTCCTAAAACAGGTTTTTTGGGGGTTGAGAGTATGTGATGGGCCCAAGGTCACCCAATGGGTTTCCATGGCTGCGAGGGGAATTGAACCCTGCTCTCCAGGATAGTAATCCAATGCTCATACCACTACACCACTTAAAAGGCAGGCCTTTAGGTTTTCACTGGTTGGGGTAGGGCAATGGGCGTTCGGATTATTCTTAGTTAATGTGTTTTTAACTGTACTAAAAAATTTTAAGTGGATTACTATTTAATTTTTTAATATTTTTGTATTACAGATTGTTTTAGCTGCTTTGGGTCCTATATGAGAAAAAAGGCAGAAAAATACATAGATACACAGATACATACTGTTTATCTTCACTTAGGCCCTCCTCGCTAGTCTTTCCCTGTGGGTGGTAAGGCTGGTGAAATAGAAGGGAAAATGCCTTTTTAATGATAGCTGCACACACCACAAGAATCAAATTCTTTTGGGGGTTCATCTGGCTTTGAAGATCACATGCTTTTGCTGAACTTTTTGTAGTTCTTGAGCTGCTGGTTTCATGACAGCTTTTTATTGTTTTTTTTCTTCAAATGAATATATATTTATTGAAATTTTACTGTATTTTTAAGTCTTCTATACACCTTAAGAGGATTTTACCAGGTAACTTAAAAATAGTATTAACTAAATGAATAAGTTTTGGGTCAGTGGTGTAAAGAAAGATTTTCCCAGAAGGAAATTAAGATAGAGATGTATATAAAAAGTAATTATCAAGCACAGAAGGTCCAAAGCACTTTGCTGATATCTGCAGTTGGCTCGCTTTTCGAAAATGATTAGCAATCTTTGGGGCAGCATAATATAATGATGTTGACTCATATTGCCACTTACATGCTGATTTCTGTCAGGAGCTAATTTAGTGCATACATCTTTCAATGAAAAAAGATGATGCTATAACTTCTCATATCCTGCAATCAACAAAGTTTTTATAACATACTTCTATTAATCTCATCTTTTAGAAGTCTTAGTAAGGGACTTTCTAAAACCATCTGGAAACAGGAAATAATTTTCTCAGTGGCAGCATTATTCCCTTGAAAATATGTCAGGGAATTGCCAGGCATTTTAGCTTGCCCTCCCTCTTCCCCATTAAATTCTACATGGAAAAATGGCAAAGGGGCATAGCAATACCTTTTCTTCCATTTGACAATCTATTTTGTTTGTCCTTAAGACATCTCCAGTATTTTGGAAACTTTATGTGACCTTAGAGATGCTAGTTTGTTCTGACCCAGATGGTGCTCTTCAAGAGAGGGAGGGAGGCCTGCCATTTATCCCACAGCAGGGGGTCAAAGGCAATGAGAACTCATCAGTTTCTACGGGCTTGCCTTTTTGTGCCTGCATTAGTCTTTTGGCACAGCCAGGATTCCCTTGTGCTAATTGCACTGTTACAGAGAAATAGAATTGGTCTCTGGCAAGAGATGGCTTAGAAAATGTTCTGCCATCTTGCACTGGGATGTATTAAACAGAGGGTATGGCTTCTAAAAGAAACGGCTTCACAATGAAAATGTCAGTGCACAACAAGGACAACTGCTTGCCTTTTGCAGGGAAAGAATGTTTGATATAGGAATGTTTTTTAGGCTAGATGTATTTCTTTGGGCAAAGTCGGGAATAAACAGGCTTTGCAAAATGAACACGCAATGTAACACCTCTTGGTTTCCCACTCTTTTGACAAAAGTAGCTGATTTCTTGTTGCCTTCAGCCTGGAGACAAGCAATATTTTTATGTTCTTGTTTTCAAGTCCTAACAGAAGTATAGTGGAATCAGGATTCACAGAGTCAAAGTCCTAGGACTTTCTGATAAGCAGAGACTATGACAAATTGAACTATTACCCTCTTGGAATCCCTGTTCCCCTCAGATTTTGGCTGCAATCTCCAAAATAATTGGAGGGAAAATGAAATTTCCCAGCAACAATGCATTGTGATGAGATATCAACATGTACAACTACACCACTGAATCCAAACACAATCAAACTCATAGGGTTCTTGTCCTCAGAGCCACCATCACAACAAAGTTGTACATGAGTTTAAATACCAGAGTGGAGAGTACTGTTCAGTTATTGCTTTACTTTTCATTTTGCAGGAAGAGTCTAGTGTTCCTTGGAATCACAGAACACACAAAATTTACAAAATAATGAACTCAGAATATTTCTGATGAAAATAGGGGGCATGATGTCAATTCTGATATCTGTAGTAATTTCAAGATCCTTCTCAACTTATTACCACGTATACCTTGTTCTGTAGTGTCTTATATTGCCTGAAGAAAGGATATGAAGATTCTTTGCTAGTTCTTCCATGTTTTAAATTATTCATTATCAGATGTACCAACAGCTTCCCATGCCAGATTGATTTAAAACTATGGTAGAAAGTGTTATCTTCTCACTCACAGCTGGAGAACCAATGCTTTTCAGCTGCCCAACTACCCTGTTCGGTAGTTTTGATAATTTATTTCTATCATCTCCTATATCAAAAGTTCTCAAAGACTTTTTTTAAAAAAATGCAATTCAGGGGGCTTTAAACTTGCTGTTGCCCATGTTTTGTGGCCTCCTTCTGGTAGATTCCTCTGTAGTTGCCCTGGAAGCCTTTTTGGATGAAGTGTGGGATATAAATTTGGGCTAGAATTCTCTATCAGCTGCTTAGCTATGTAACAACTTTAGTTTTATATCTAAATATTGTCTCCCAGCCCAACCTCCTCCCCTCACCAGCAGCAAGCAACAAGGGTCTGTTCCCATCAGTCAATAAGCAACTGACATTTCCACCCCCTCCAATGAGAAATTTTTGGTTCAATAGACAGAAACAGGGATCCTGTCTCAATTCCTCCTCATATTAGAGATTGCTTGTGGGAGGGGCATGGAAACATCAGTCAGCTTCTTTCTAGTCAAAAGATTCCTGTTGTTTCCAGGAGCTGCTACCTGGAAAGTGGAGATTAGGGGACTTCCACGATCCCTATGTATCCTCTAAACTAGGGAGTATGTAGGGATCTTGAATACAAACCATTCACAAATGAGTAATTCCAGTTTATACATTTGTATGTGCTTTAGTGAATTCTAGCCACTCTGAATAAATAAATTGATATAACAACTGAGTTTGAATAAAGAATCGCACTGGAGCCAATAAGAGAATTTGTTCAAATCCAATTGCTGTATTAGAGTTGGGGGGTAGTCTCACCATACTATCCTTCTCCTCCTTATGTGCTGGGATCTCCTGAAAAACTCACCTGCTAATTTAATTTTATCCCCCACCCCATTTTATTTATATGCTCCCATTGGGCCCGAGGCCCTCTGGGTAGGCCCTGTGTTACACACTCACACATTTTAGTTCAGCTTGCCTTCACACTAATGAGTGTATTTGGGGGGTTAGCTCATACTATTGCCTTGCTAGGTCAGGCTGCCCTGTATGCTGCAGACCTGTGAGAATAGTCAAGGAATGTTAACGAGGGGTACTTCACTCCCCGTGCCGTCCCGTACAGGGAGGGGAGAGTGAAGCCTGATTAGGGACCGTCTGCCGTCGTCTCAGGCAGGTAATGAGACTTGGCCATGAGCCTATCATGCACCTGGCCCATGGGTGCCTCAGTAATTGGCGTCCGAGGAGGGATAGCCCCCCCTCCTGCCCATCCTGGCACAGTGGATTGATGGATTGGCAGCCTGTTTTGCCACTCGTGTACAAAAAGCCTATATAATCAGTTGAAACAAAGAGAACTCTGCTCTGTTGCCTGCTTTGCCTTTCCAACGGAGTCAGAGTGTATGCATGCTTGTGTGCCCTTTCGTTTTTCTTTTCACTTCTTTGCTTAATAAACTGCATCCTCAAAGACCAGAACTGGCTTGGTTCTTGCCTCCCAGCATCTCGCACTTCGAACCTTGCACGGCCACCCAATCCAGGGAGGGTCGTGTGTGCTACAGCTCCCTTTCCCACAGCATGGCTGTGAGTGGTTTCCACAAAAAAAAAAAAAAAAAAGCTAAAACAGGAGAAGCTAAAAGCCTAATAACAAAAAGTTAATAAAAAACAAAAAGTTAAGAACATTAAACAGATTATCACATTGAAACACCATCAGTTTTTTTGAAAGTGTAAAATTATTGAAAAACAGAAAAATAAAGTTAAAAATACAGCACATGGACACCTCATAAAAAACCAATTAATGATTAAATGCATTTTTTTAACAAAATTGTCTTTGATTGCTGGGCAGAAGGGAACCCATGTTGCTTAGATTTGACAAAAGCCTGCCCTGGCAACTTAAGATTGTGAAAGAGCAGAGTAGAGTGCAGAATGTCTTTATGGTTATGTGTATGGACTTGTGTTTATGTGTGTGTTATGTGTACTAATATATTATGCATGCAAATAAATACATCTGCCTCTGGGTACATGTGAAAATCCATCTGTGTGTTTCTGGATATACGTTATGTGTGAGGATATGACGGGTGAAGGGTGAGGTCATAGAGTCATAGAGCGGGAAGAAATCACAGGGGCCATCCAGTCCAACTCCCTGCCATGCAGGAACACATGTCAAAGCATTCCCGACAGATGGCCACCCAACAGATGGCCAGGTAACCCCACCGACTTTTACTTTGGCCCCACCCACTAATGACTTGTAGTCCATAGGCTGTCAATTGTTCCCCATCCTTTCCCTCAATTCCAGAGAAAAAGTAATATACTGATTTTGGGTTTCAGCTGGGAAACAGAAAGTTCCTGATTCCAGTTTTGCCTCTTCCCTAAACTCATGAGATAGCCATAGGAAAGTCACAATTAATCAACTCTATAACTTTGGTAATGTTGCCTCCTCTTCCTCCTCTTATTTACAGTTTGAACCCTACACTTCACTCTGAGGAGCAGTTAAAAAAGAGAGGCTTAGGCTGTTTTCACAATACACTGTTATAGTGCTATCATTCCATTTCAACATCGTGTGGAATTTTGGGCTTTACTGAGGCCAAAGAGCTCCCTGGTTGAGAATTCTAAAGGCCCCTCCCTAAACTGTAAACCCCAGGATTGCATAGGGTGTTGAAAGTGGAATAATAGCACTATAACAGTGTAGGGCGGAAATGTTCTTAGATAGGACACTTAAATAACAATAAGAGAACAATGATAAAAGAATAATAAACATAACAATAAAAGAGCATAGCAATAGCAATAAAAGAATATAGGGTAGTGAAGCTCTCCCCACCTGAAATCAGAGCAGAACTAGCAGATGTTAAGGGGCGAGGAAATAAAAGGTTCCTAACCCGATGCCATGTAAGAGGCCAGACTTGAAGCCTAACTTGAGATAGAATGCCTGCATGGGATCAAAACAGGTGAATACGAATAGTTCAATCTGATCAAAGTCTCCCTACAATACGCACAAGCTTCTTCCACAGGCGGTCTTGATTTACCTTATGAAATCTGCTGGTATCCATTGCAGCACTGACATAGTATCACAAAAGTTACTGGCATTATTTTCAGTACTAACATAGTATAATGAGTGATAACATATGTTTTTTTAAAATATAAAGGTTTGTCATATAATTATATGATAAACAAATAGATTATATGATATTGTTGTCAGTGTGGTGATTTGAGTGGTGGGCTAGAAATCTGGGAGACCAAGGTTCAAAGCCTACTCAACCATGAAAACTGAGTGAGCTTGGGTAAGTCATACTCTCTCAGCCCCAGAGGAAGGCAGTGGCAACCCTGCTCTGAACAAATCTTGCCAGGAAAACCCCATGACAGATTTACCATAGGGTCAACATAAGTCAGAAATGACTTGAAGATACACCACCACAACAACAATGCGTAGAAAGAAGTAGTGTTGCATTACTACTGTTACTGCTACTACTACCACCACTACTTGCAGCAATTATTTTCTGATCTCCTGTTTTATTTTAAATGTAGGTCTTCAGTCAAACCACAATGAAACATCTGAGAAGGAAATCTATACTTCTTACTGGTTATTTGGAATACTTGATAAGGCAGCACTACAGTGAAGACAGAAATGACCCAGAAAAACCTTTTATAAAAATAATCACACCTTCTCACATCGAAGAAAGAGGATGCCAGCTCACACTCACTCTCCCCATTCCAGTTAAACCTTTGTTTGAGGAACTTGAAAAAAGAGGAGTTGCTGTAAGTAACCAAATCTTCATACTGTTAATTTCATGCTTTACTTTACGGGGGTAACGAGGTGTATTAATAACTCTTGAATTGCTGTTGTATTGTGGCAATTAAAACAGAGTAATGGGGTTGGGGAAAAGGCTCAGAATACTGATATGATCCCTCAAATTCCATAAACCATTTTTTCTATGTTACTACAGTGTTTCCAAAGAAAAAGAAATTTCTTTTTTGCAACAACATACCATGTTTTAACTGGGCAAGTTACAATAAACACATCCATTGATATGCATTTCATACATAAGATTAAAATCAAAGCTCTAGAACCAGTCAGAACATTCACAGAGTGAAATATTCAGTTTTATGAGGGAAAAGGGGGAAAATCAGATGAATGGATACTTACAGGTGCATTGCACTAGCCAGCTTACAGTTCATGCATGCTAGTCGAAGCATTTTTCATCCTTTTTTGTGTTGTTTTTAACTTCTTCCAAATTAAAATCAACATTGGGCGACTCAGAAGAACAGTTCAGGCCATGAGCTTTCAAAACAAGACTATAGGACTATCTCTGGAAGTGACACTGTCTTCCAAAGCAACATTATTTTCAGAGATATCACGTGAAAAAAGATATGTGTTTCCATGTAGCTTTTACCTATAACAAGTTAAAACCAGCATAAGAAATGCATGAAAATCCTTTAGTCACTGGCCCTTTTCACATGTGGGGGGGGGGAACGGTGTAGAGCGACCTCTCACGGAGGTCTTCTACACCGTAGTGGACTGGCGTGGACTACTTTTCGTAGTTCCACACCAGAATCCACTCAGGAGCAGCCGGAACTAGCCGGGCTGCGTGTTTTTTAAAAACCTCTTTTTCAAGGTTTTTAAAAAGCACGGAGCGTGCAGCCCCATGCCGCTTCGTCGCCCAGCTCTAAAGTGGATCTGCAGGCGCGCGCAAGTGCGTACCTGCAGATCTGCCGGGGGCGCGCTTCCGGCTGGTGAGCTTCTCCAGTTGGTGGAGAGCCTCCACCAACCGGAAGCTGCCATCTGCGACACCGGAGGAGTGTGGAGCAGCGAGCTTGCGCTGCTCTACATGGCGACGGACTTACCCAGCTGCAGGTAAGCTCCATTTTTGGGCGTTTTCGCCCATTTCCCCCCCACATGTGAAAAGGGCCACTGAATGCTCCTCAGCCGAAAGTTAAATGAATTATTCCTTTCATATTAAGAAAACAAAAATAATGACCACGGACAATTTATGTAATATTAAACTGGGTAATGTAAACATCCGGCCTAAATACCTTAAGGCACCAGATATTGTCTGATCTTGGAAGCTAGTAGAGCCAGCTCTGGTAAGTATTTGGAGGAGAGACCACCAACAAATACCAGGTGCTGTAGGTTATATTTCAGAGGAAGGAGCTAGCAAAACCACCTCTGAATGTTCCTTGCCTAAGAAAACCATATGGAATTCATGGGCTTGCCATAAGTTCACAGACAACTTGAAGGCACATCCATACATACACAATGTAAACATCAAAATAGTTAAAGATTTTCTATACTTTTGCTCAGTCATTAATCAAAATGGATTCTGTACTCAAGAAATCAGAACAGCTATGGAGGAACTAGATAAGCTCTTCAAGTATAAAGATACATTAAGTATCAAAGTCACACATCATCCATGCCATCCTATTTCAAATTTTATGTATGGTTGTAAAAGCTAGACAGTGAAAAAAGCTGACAGGATGATCAATTGCTCACTCACCATGGGAATAATGAGACCAGACATAAGAGACTGGGTTAAATAAGGGCCACTTCATTAATCTATTAAACCATTTAACTCTATGATAAGGAAAGGGGAGCAACCGGGTGAGGGAGCAACTGAGGCACAGATCTCCTTCTCAGCTTCCCCTTGGTGAACACTAAAGTCCCAAGGACAGCCCAATATCTGGTTGCTCCCTGGCCAGCCCACTGATGGAAGGCAAACCCAGGGAATCCCTCCCCTCAGTCCCATGACTTAAAGTGAGGACACAGCCCCCAAGTCCACCCTAAGTCTCCCCCACCCCTGGTTCCCATGACCTAAAGAAGCCGTTCCAGAGACCTTCCCTTCACCAAATGGACGCCAGAGATGTTCACTGTAATCTTACTTTTCTCTCCTCACTAACTCCTATGGACAAGGGTCAAGCATCTGCTTAGCCTCTTTCCCCCACCAGGCTGTCTCAAAGTGCTCTCACCCCTGTTGCAAATCACCAGAAACAACATGTTGCCGTCCTTCAAGAGGTGAATACCATTGGCTCTGTAGAGCTCTGGCCTCTGAGAAACTATCTGGAGTATACTAAGAAGTGATCTAACACTTTCACCAAAGCATTTTTAACCTCCCTATTAGCCCATCTGTGGGCCATAACAGCAGCATGGATTACCTTCACCCCGCCAGACCTGGTGGGGCACAATGGTTGATCACATCAAAAGCACCCCAAACCATCAGACTTGAATAAGTCAAAGGTTGTGGACTGCTTGGATGATCAGAACTTTCTCCTTTAGCAGACCAAGGCCATTACTGCCAAGGTGAAGGACCAGAATGTATTGCAGGGGTCCCTTGCACTCCCTGAATATCATGGGAAGTAAACCATGCCAGCACAAGCCCCTTCCCAAGCCACCTGATTATGGTTCCATCTATCAAGCCCAGCTGCAACCCAGAATAGCAGGTCCGCACCTGTTGTGCTGCCCAGTACCCCATGCTATGCCCACAGATTAGGACACAGCAAAACATAGAATGCGTACCAAACAATATTAATGAACAGCCAAACCATCAACCATTCAAAGGACAAATATGTTTCTTATATGCTGAAGACCTCCAGCACCCAAGCTTCTGAATACTTCCATTTTCCAGGCCCGTTGCAGACACTACCAAAGCAGCACTGATTGAAAAATATTGAGTCCCAGACCAGACCCCTGTTAAAGCCAGATCAGACAATGCCTTTGAGGTAACAGCCCAAAACTGATACCTGGTGAGGAGAGGAAGCAGAGGAAGTGGTCAGAACCTATAAACTCTTTGGATCCATTCCTCATGCTCAGTGTCATGGCACAGAGAGCCACAACCTTTCATCCCCTAGTCTCCTCCCAGTAGACTAAACAAATTTGGGTCTTCCCCTGCAATGCTGCGTATGGCGTGGGTCCAGAACTGGGTTTATTTGAAATCAGTATTGGACAAGAGTTCTATGGATACCATGGAGTTAAAAGAAAAAATGGTTCTTGAAGCAAATGAAGCTGCCAAATTCTTTCTATAAGCCAAATGATTAAACCAAGGCTGTCACACTTTCAACGTATTAAATAATAGCACTCAGTGTAAGAGATGGTAATGCTCAGTATAATGTAACATAGTAAAAAAAGAGGAAAGACCACATGGCGGATGGATTGATTTAGTAAAGGAAGCCATGGTCCTGAGTTTGCATGATCATAGTAGGGCTTTTGTTGAACAGGGCAACATTCATAGGGTAGTTCTCTTATTCATATGGTCCTTATAAATTGAAGCTCACTTGGCAACATGGGTTGCTATGGTGTGGGAAAGGCGGGGTATAAACTGATTTTAAAAAAAAATAAAGACCATCAACCATGGACGTCACTGAATTCTTTAGAAGAAATTAGAGGATATTTCTGCTACTTCTCCCCAACAGACTCCTCTGCTCTGTTCTTTTCCCTGTTGCTTTGGGAAGTTGTGGAAGAAGCAATGGAGAGTGTAGAGGGAAGGAGGAATTGGTGACAGCAATCTCCACTGAATCTCATTCCATTCTGCAAAGGAATGAGCCACTGTATTTTCAGAAGTGGAAATCTGGTCTCACTCATTACATTGTAGTGAACATTACATGCATTTCATTACCCTTACAGTGATAACATTGATGAACTAATTTCACATGATGACAGAGAATGCTTATTTTTTAGTTTAATTTCTGTGACTCAAGGGAGGGTTGACAGTTTCACTAGAACTAAAAATTTCATGTAGGGACAGGCTAAGAATTGGAGTCCCCAACTGGAGGGGGAGAAAGGCAAAAAGCAAGTAGAAATCTTAGAGGCAAGGGAGTTAAAGGGCACAGAACAGGTAACGGACCAAGTAACAGAAGCCTCGGACAGAAGGAGGATTCATAGAAGGCAAGAGAGACTTGGGCCACACAGGGGAACCAGAGTGAGCTCTCTGATGCAAACATACAACATTAAGATGAGGAGTCATATGCCGGCACAAGAGATGAGATAGAATCAAGAGTGCTAGGAAACTTTTATAAACTTTTGTAAAAGTTCAAAGAAACCGGAAAGAAAGAGAATAGATATCACTGCCCAATTATAGGAGGAGTGAGCCAGCAAGAGAAAACAAATTACAGTGGGCACCAAAGCCAGGTGTTTCTCTATTTGTTTTGCGAAAGATATGCGTGGTGATTGCATTTGGAAGCCCTCCAGGCAATGTGGTCCTGGCCACAGTTCTGTCTATGGTCTTGTTGTTGTTGCATGCCCTCAAGTTGTTTCCAATTTATGGCAACCCAAAGGCAAATTTATTAAAGGGCTTCCTGGAGCTGAGATTGTGTGACACGTCCAAGGTCACCCAATGGGTTTCCAAGGCTGAGCAGGGAATTGAACGCTGGTCTCCAGGGCTGTAGCCTAGGACTCAAACCCCTACACCATGCTGGTTTTAGTGTCTATGGTCTTAAAGTTTATGAAAATAATTTGAAATGGGCAGTATGAACATTCTCATTTCATGGATACTGTGCAAAATCTATAAAGTCTTACTTACTTGAAAGAAGGAATAACGCAGAAAGACGGAGGAAACTACTGTGACCTGACCTACTTTTAAAATCTTGTGGGGTTTTTTTTACTATATTTCCCACCCACTTCTCCCTTCTTTCCCCTTACACAAACTATCAGAGTCCCAGAACACCAAAATGCTAGAACGCCAGGCCTTCTGGGGCCACCACCACACTGTTCACTGCCCCCTCATAGGTACAGTATCTGTGGCATGAAGATCAAAGCTGTAACTGCTGCTTTCATTACATCCCTTTCCATTTCAGAACTAAATCATGAAAACTGAAATTAATAATGTCTCTTTGTACTATAAGACATGGCTATCATGTGTGAAAATCAGCTCTATCCTTTGCTGCACTATACAAGTAAAGCAGAGCTAGGCTTTTAGAGGAATGGGTTTCTCATCTCTTAGTTCCTGCACTGGTACCTGTTTCTCCCTTTTCCCTGCACAGCTACCACTGTGGTCAAGGGGCCATAAGTTGATTGCAAAATGGCCAGACTAGGAGCTAAGAGGAACTAGTGCAAGCATTCTGCTATATTTTAAAGGCAGTGAGGAGATCAGGTAAAAGATAAAGATGTACAAGTGATTTTGCAGTGGCAATCTCTATGGTTTTAATATATTAAGGAAAAGTGGGATATAAATCTAACATGCGCACACACATGCACACATATATGCACACATTCCACACAAATAAGGCTATCACATTCTCATATGAAATAGTCTGTATAAAGAGAAAGATGCTCCAAACATTTCAAGCTATAGAATCCTCAAAGGAATGAAGTTCTGTTTATTTTATTCATTTTCTGATTGTCGGGGGTGGGGGGGCAGATTTATATGTTGCTTCACTGCTGGCACATGGATGCTTAGAGCTGTTCCTATGAGCTGTGAGAATTACACCGTGACTCATCTGAGTTTCCAATTTTTTTACTAGAGAGAACTTGGAATGCAGGCGTGTACATAATGCTTGTTTGTCTTTGTGTATCCACATTTCATCCTGAGAGAAAACATCTGTAGCAACCTGCTTTCTTCACTTTTTTCTCCCTCTTCCCAAGTTTTTTCCCATTGAAATGTGACAAAACATCAAATTTGCATTGAAAACATCAAATTCACATACTCAACACTTTTCAGTTTCCCTCCTTCCTGCAGTCCTTTGCACATCAGTTTAACAGTTCAATCCTAGTTACCTGAAAGTGAATATAGCGAACAGTGGGATCCATGGCTGAAAAATTAGACACAATGTTGCACTTTCAATATCTTATGGGAAAATACTACAGTAATAGTCCTTCCTTTCCTTCCCCCTTTTCTTCTCCCAGTTGCTACAGGCCAGAAATTAGGGGAAGCATGGCATTTGACTAGCCATTATAATAGGGCCACAGTATTTATGCAAGCATAGTTGCGTTTTGCATTGAGAAAGGAATGTGAATGTAAAGCTATATCAATTTATTGGATGTTTATTTGCTGTTTTGCAGTGTGACATGCGGGAACCCAATGCTCTCCGTGTTGCTCCAGTTCCTCTCTACAATTCTTTCTCTGACGTGCACACATTTATTGAAATCCTGGGATCTGCAATGCAATTATATCTGTAAAGCATAGAGCAAATACTACAGCACTTTCCTGATCTTATTGATGGTGCAGCTGTATCTTTTAATCTATTTCTGACTAAGATGCATCAATGCTTTTGAGCATTTAGTTTGTTTCTGTTAGACTAGGCTATATTCTACCAATTTACCCCTAAAGATTGATTTTGCTTGGATAGTTATTTACAATATACTTTTTATTAAAACTCATATTTCCATTCATTGGTACTCCAGAAATTAATATGCCTTACCTATTTTAATAGGGCTGATTTTTAGCATTTTACATACTTCCTTCATCTACATAATTCTGTTTTACTTCGCTTTACAAGTGAAACAGAAAGACAGCTGCAAACCTCAAAATATCTTTCTCTTCACATTGTGTGGAATTACGCACCATGCAGAATCCGGTAGATGTCATCTGTTTTACATTTTAATCACCATTTATATTAAAAGGAATCTTCATGTATATTCAGGTAAATTCAGATTCACATTCACACAAGCAGAATTTTAGAATTTGCAAATAACCAGTTCAAGGCATTTTTACATGTATTGTTTTGAAACAGCCATTCTCAACTGTTTTTGTTTTGTTTTGTTTCTTTTGCCATGACCCCTTCTCACGTTCCTTAGCCCCCCATCAAACAAGGAGATGCACCAAACAGATAGACAGAAAATAATTTCTTATTGAACACTGAGTGCCTTTCCGCACTACACTGTAATAGTGCTATTATTCCACTTTCAACATCTTATGGAATCTTGGGGCTTGCAGTTTAGGGAGGGGCATTTAGAATTCTCAGCCAAAGAGCTCTTTGGCCTCAGTAAACTACAAACCCCAGAATTCCACAGGATGCTGAAAGTGGAATAATAGTACTACAACGGTGTAATGTGGAAAGACCCCAAGAAAACTTTAACATTCCAACATACTGGATTAAAAAAAAAAGACTGTAGTGAATATGTTTACCTGGTGTAGTCTGATTTGCAACTGACTTTAAAGTGTAGGTTTAGCTCTTAAATTAAGATGTAGGAGTAGCTTAAGCAATGAATTTAGCAGGCATGCCAAATTCAAATGGTGTATTGAAAAAATACTATAAATAAGAGTGAAGCTATTGACTCCTATTAAGGTTGCTGCTTGGGTATTTCATCGGTTCACTTATCAGGGCCCCCCTAAAACTTGGGGCTCCCCTTTTCACAGTTTTCAGTCTCTGATCCCTTTCAAATGTGCTAAGGTCCTCTTGGGGGCCATATGGTGCAAGTTGAGACTGGCTGGTTTGAAGGATTTTCATCATTTTTCATGCACATTGCACTGACTTGTTCTTCTGGTCATTTATGGAGCATTGTAGATGGGGAGTGTTTACTGAGGGAGGTCGTATTTGGCCCACATCCTATGAGAGTGCAAGGGAAGAGGAAGGTAAACCTAGTCTACGTTTCCCTGTATGAGTTTTCAACAGGGGTACATCAAAGATCCTTTAGCCTTTACTCATATCATTATGATCTAATCTAGATGCTGCAATTTCTGGGTAAAGATCATGGGACCTTTTAAGGAAAAAAAATGCAGGCTAAATTACAGATCAGAATCCTGATGATTATAAGAATGAAGCTGCTGTAAAATGGGAGCATATCTTGCTGTAAGAGAGAGATAGTATTCTGTATCCACGGGATGAGAGCCATCCATATAGTGGTCTGAGGGTTAGATTACAACCCTAGAGACAAGAGTTTGATTCCCCACTCAGCCATGAAAACTTGCTGGATGACCTTGGGTGCATTACACATTCTCAGCCTCAGAAATCCCCATGATAGGTTCACCTTAGGGTCACCATAAGTTGGAAATGTCTTGAAGATGTGGGAGGAGCTTAAGCAATGAATTTAGCAGGCATGCTAAACAATGACAACAACAACAATCCATTGGATCCAAGCCCAGGAATATTTAGATCTCCTTGCTCATAGGAATGCTAGCAAAAGCCCACAGATGAAATGCCATTTTGTCCTTCCAGTCTTTTATGCTGCCCCACAGTCTGTACCAGCAAGTATTTCATAATTCTAGAGCATATTTTGAGGATGCATGAGGAGCTGAAAGAGAGAAAGGCAAATTGCCTCTTCATGGTTCTATTTAACAGAAGCAGTTCCTTCAGCACAGTGAAGGCAATCCATTCCTTGATTGCTAGAGAATTTCGACCACCTTGTGCTGTGTTATCACACAATTTTGTTTTTGCGAAAGTGGTCACTAATACATGGAATATTAGGCTGACCCACCTTGTATAAAATCAATAAAGAGCAACCAAGTTCCTAGGTTAATACATGGTACTGTGCAAACACGTGTCTCTAATTTACACTACATTTTTAGACGTACACTTACAGCACTTAGTGTACAAATCTGAAATTATAATAAAAAGTGGACTTCAAAAGAAAAGACTGACAAATTGTAACTGTGAAAGAATCAGTTTTGTTGAGTTGCAACATTTAATAGATGACATACCAGAAATATCTGAAAAGCAGTTAGGGAAAGCAAATGCGGTTACTCTGGAACAGTAAGTGGTATATTGCTAGACCTGACTGCTGTACAAGTAGATAAGGCAAAAGCAGAGGCACACGAAGGTGAAAATCATACAGCTGCTAGAATCAGCTCTGCTGGTGGGTGAGAGATGAGTTCAGAGTCTCCTCTTTTGCTTCCAGAATGGCGTGTGGCTGTAGTACCCTAGGATGGGTGATTTCTGCACTACACTGTTACAGTGCTATTATTCCACTTTCAGCATCCTGTGGAATTCTGGGGTTTGTAGTTCACTGAGGCCCAAGAGCTCTCTGGCTGAGAATTCTAAAGGCCCCTCCCTAAACTGCAAACCCCAGGGCTCCACAGGATGTTGAAAGCGGAATAACAGCACTATAGCAGTGTAGGGTGGAAATGGCCTAGGAATAATCCCCACCACCACCAAGAGTGGCAGGGCTGGGGTTGTTTTGCATTTGTTGAATCCTAAGCCTCCCCGGAGGCCTAATTTCTACTACCTGCAGTTCTTTATTTGGAGGCATTAAATCATCTAGGCTGTTGAGAATGCAAAGGATGCTTCCCAGTGCTGAACTACTGACTACACTAATAGCTGAAACAAACTTTGTGCGTGTGTAAGTGTCACGCTCATTTAGAGTTTTAACTGTTACCAGCTGTGAGAAGATGATGTAACAGAGTATCCCATTGCAACATGTTTCCTTCACACTTTGAGATCAGCAATGAGGCCTTCTTGGTAATATTTTTTTCCAAATGCAGCACAGTAATTTCATTCCTATTTATTTATTTATTAGAAAACACATTTCATGGATAATACTCAAACTTAACATTAGGTGTCAGCATTTTACATATTATTCAGTGAATGTAGCTCTACCAGTAGAGATACAACACAGAAAGTAAGTGTTTTAAACTTTCTACATTTCCCAAGCAATCAGTAAAAATCACTCGAAGAAAGAAATCACTGCTTGTGTCAAGTAACACATTCAATGTGCCCAAGTCTGTCCACATGAAACATCGTCATTATATCAACCTGTAACACAGATCTGTATTTAATTTAATTGTGCAATGTTCTGAAGAATATTTCCCTGCTAAAATGGAAGATGAGAAAGAAAGAAAACAACAAAAGCAGAAAAATAGATAAAGCTAACTTCAAGGGAATCTCAAAAAACATGCACATGACCAAACTCAACGAAACTGAGTGGATTGGGGCAATCTATTTTTCTTATCACTGTCAAGGTGATCATAGCTGAATCTTGGGGCACAATCCGATTCATGCATTACTAACCTGGAGTACAACCATGGAGTATTACTCCTTAAAAAAATGTTTCAAACAGCACCTTGTGTTGCCTGGGATACTGCATTCATTGTGTGTGTGTGGGGGGGGATCTCTGCACAAATTTAGAGTCATGTTTGAATTGAAATTCAGTGCAGGAGTATTTGTGCCCTTTAGTACAACAATCAGGTACCAATTTATAAAAATATTCATGTCATGATTCACAGTAACCACCTACTTTCAAGTCTACTCCTAGAGATTATTTACACGTAGGAACGTTGTGCTGACTGAAATACCCCTCCAGTTAGATCTTGAAAATCTATAGGACGAATTCAATTCCACATTTATATATCCAATACAAGTGCAAGGCTTGGCTTATCCTTACTTTTGAACAACGTAAGTGAACTTTACATTGCAGTGAGAAGTGTCTATAAGGCTAAACTTTTGCCAATACTTGTATAACATATTCATAGGACTCCACTGTTCTGAACTTGATAAAAAAAAAATCAGCAATTCATGTTTTTTTATGTCCCTGGCTTTTTTTATTGCTTACATGTACTCTTCTATGCATCATTTTATGCCTCCTATTAAATAAAAGTTAAAATTGATTGGTGCATTTCTCCATGGAATTCTATCTTTATTTCATCATAGTTACTTCTTATTTAAACAATGACAGATGAACTGCTTCATTCAGTTGCAGTTTTTTAAGCTTTGACGTCACAATAATAGCAAAGAATTTAAATCCTGAAACCATTATTATGGCAGGGAAGACACTGAGGAAGAATGAAAACTTATAGTGCCATAATTTTTCTGAAAGGAAAATATTTCTGTAGCTATACACGATCACTTCTAGTAAAAGAAAAAAAAATTGCTCAGTTTCTGTAACTTCTAAGTTGCCACAATGACTTGTGGAGACCTTAAACCAAGACATTAAAAATACTAGATTAAGGTCCATATAATAAGTAAACTTCCCAGTGGTTATCTTTCAACTGAAATCAAATGTTCCATGAAAAAAAAAATAAGGAGAAAAAAGGAATATTTTAAATTCAAGGCAGCTGCAGAGCTGTATTTTGCCAGAGTTCATTAGATCTTTTTTTCTCCCTGACATTTACATCTAGTCCAAAGTATATTTTAATACTCTAAGGTATGAATTTCAAAGTCTCCTTTATCTTTGTATCCAGTTTTGAGCCATTAATCAAATAATATGAAACAGATTTTTTTTGGAAAAAAAAAAGCACAACAACTGAGCAATGGATCATGCATTCAAAATGTGTACTCTAGAATCTTTTATAGATTGGTATGATTGAGGGGTACAATACATGCATACAATTACAAAATAAGCAGAAGCACATTTCTTATGTTGCTTATATTTTATCTATTGAAGATAAAATGTTAGAGTTAGATACATGACAAAATCATATATAATAAATCTTCTGAGAGGCAACATCAAAGCATAATAGGCATAATATAACCACTATTTTGACACCCACGCCTTATGTATGTGGGGAAAGGGGATGTTACAAATCCTTCAATTTAAAGAGAAAAGATGTATAATTGTTACCACCATATTGCCAAGCACATAAACGCATAGGCAAGTCATTCCTTCTGTTACTAGCTTTCTGGTATTCATATTGATAAAGAGATACTAAAATATCTCATTGACAACATATATTCTCTGAAAATTGTTTAAAGGTCAATCATCAGAAGAATGTAAATGTCAAGTGATCCACCTGGATGAAGCAGGTTAGGGTGAAGTAGGTTCTAAGTATTCTTGTTTGGATAGATTCTATCACATCAATGGCTTACTCACATCATTGCTTCCTCATATGAAAAACAAAATCCCTCCAAGTAAAGAACGCATTGAAGTAAAGTTCTAATCTAGCCCGAAACAAAGTTAACCTTATTTTAAACAAATAACACAAGTTATAGCAATTTTTGGGACCACAGTACTTTAAGCTGAGATAATTTGTGTCACTGCTGGATATAAGGAAGAACCATGAGAAAGCATTTGGCCTATAATCAGGCCTTTGCCCCTACTCGCTTCTGCTGTGTTCTGTGTACTCCTTATTTAACCCTTTTCCTTCTCACAATGGGATCACCTCAGAGATGTATGTCTCAGTAATTAGACTTGCAAATTAAATCCATGTTCTCCTTCTTATGACCCAGTGGTAAAATATAGCCCACTAGATGCAAGATACATAGGTGAAAGAAATAATAGCTTATGACAAACAGGCAAGCTTCACCACTTAGAGGAACACATCTTCAGTAAAAGCGGGGGGGGGGGAGAGAGAAGAGAAGGAGGGGAATCATAGTCCAGTTTGATCCTCTGTCTCAGTGAACCAGTGGTCAAACCACATTGGGGACCTGCATGTGTACTGAATACCAGTATATAACTTTAGAACGATAGCCCTTGAATTCAGGGTACTATATGTTGCAAAAATAGGTAGCTGAATGATATAAGACTAAAAATTCATATTTTGCATACTTGTATATTTTAAACAAGCCAAATCAACACTAGAATACTAAGGAACCGACTACATGGGAGCAAAGTTGCCACTCTGTCCAGCATGTGTCCAGTGAGGTCATATCCTCCATTGAGCCATCTTGGTGAGAAGAAACACTCTTGGTTTACTGCTGGAGACATGGGATTTCACAATGTAATGGCAAGGCAGATGTAGCAGTGTGGAATAATCACTGCAAAGAGACATTTGGTAACTGATTCTTCCTAATAAGGCCTTTAAAGTGTAATCTTACCTTAAAATAAGTTTTCTTTTGTTTTTAATATGTATATTTTGGACAGGATCTAAGACCTTTTTCACACTTGGAGAAGAAATCGCCCCATGCCAGTACTCACCGGACCGGAGTGCTCCATCGGCGGGTCCAGGCTCATCCAGAGCAGTGCGTGGCTGCACTCCGCACTGCTCCGGGGACGAAAATGCTGGCTTCCGGTTGGTGGAGGCTCTCCAACCGGTGAAGCTCACCAACCTAAAGCCTGGTGCGAGCCTGCAAATCTGCACCGGAGCGCGGCCACGGAGTGGCACGCTCCGTGCTTTTGAAAGACCTGTTTTAAGCGGTCTTTCAAAAGCACGGAGAACAACCACTTTGGGTCATTCCGGAGCGGGCTGAAGTCCAGAACTACACAAAGTAGTCTGGACCCATTCCGCTCCCAAGTGCAAACATCCTCCCTGGAGGACGCTCTGCACCGTTCTAAAAACAAAGTGCGGAAAAGGCCTAACTAGCATAGATTTGCAAATATCTGATCCAGCATAGAAATACAGACTGGATATTGTGTTTAATTTCTGATACATTTCTTTAGAATCTTCACTCACCAAATCACTAACTCCTTTAAGAGATATACCCCTGTATCAGTGAGCTATCAGTTTTGATGAGCTCCTGTTCTGAAGGAAAGACATATTGCATCTCTTTTGCCCAAGAAGAGATTCACACTGTCATTGTGGACTATGCCAACAATAAACCAGACAGGTGCTTTCAAATTTGTTCACTAAGCAACATGCAGATAGCTATAAGACTACTACTTATACAAGTGCTATCTGGGAATTGTAAACACAGCTAGCATGGTATAGTGATTTGAGTGTTGAACTATGACTCTGGGGACCAGAGTTTGAATCCCTGCTCAACCATGGAAACCCACTTGGTGACCTTGTATTAATCATACTCTCTCAGCCTCAGAAGAAGGCAAAGACAATCCCTCTCTGAACAAATCTTGTCAAGAAATCCTGTGATAGGTTCACCTCACGGCTGCCTTAAGTCAAAATGACTTGAAGTCACACAACAACAACACAGATATTATAAAGTGGATTAAGTAAACACATGACCAGGGAAAGTGCTTTAGTTTGCCTCCTCTGATATCACTGTCCCTATGAAGTTTGGAGACCCTTCCCTCTCTGTAGAAAAACAGTGGAGGGAGCTTTTTGCACAAAACCTTGCTATGGACATAGGTTTCCAGGGATCAGGCATGCTGATAAACAAGCCTGTTTTCTTCTGCTTAATTGTCATAAAATATTTACTGGACCGTACCTGTGAATGCATCCCTATCCTGTCAGCTGAAGCAAACTAGAACCAATGTGTAAAAATTGCCAGACAGTAGATCTTGACCCAATACTTTATGCCTCACATTAGGATCTGTTTTGCAGTGGAACAAGCTGTATTGGAAAGTGCTGAGTTCTCTTTTACCAGGGCTGACTGGAGGTGGGGGGAGCACAGGGCAGCCAGTAGAAATTATTGGTGTTCAAAGGTCTGGAAGTCAGCCTAGCTATACTACATATGTTTTGCCTTTGGGGAGGAGCAGTTCCCAATCCCATATTTTTTGATCTAGTGAGAGCAGGAAGAGTAGGTGCCTATCACACTCACAAGAGATTACCCCAGCCCCAGCATTTGGTAGGCCACAAAGTGGTCTTAAATACATATCAAATAGTGTGGGTGTCCCCATCTGTTCTTCTTCTTCTTCTCAGTTCTACAGACTCAGGCAACTGAGGTGAGTAGTATGTAAGGAAGACCTATATAAAGCCTGCCTTAAGTTTTGCAAGAGTCCCTCTTGCAAAACTTTGTCTCTTGCAAAACTTGAGGTGGGTTTTATGCAGTTGGCCCTCCACATTCACTAGGGTTAGGGGAACAGGACACTCACAAAAGTGGAAAAATCACAAATATCAACAAGTATGTTTGTGTCTATGGCAAGGGGGCTGAGCAGCAATAGGAAGAATGGGCATGCAGGGGTCAAACCAGAACCCTTTTTGCATGGTGTTTTTTAAGTGAAAGGGCCTCTTGAGCTTCGAGTAAATGTGAGGACCAGTCTACACGATGCACTCACATGTACGCGACGCTTAAGATCCTAATGTGGACTGTGCACGCATTTTTTTATTTTTGGCTTAAAGCTGAAAATGCTGTGTGGTCGCGCGTCACTCCGAGGCCCGGCGTGCACTTACCTGCCCTGCGGAGCTTCTGGAGCCAGGCTGGTCACGCTTCCTGCCCCAGCGCAGCCTACAGCTCCCAGGCTGCACTGTGGAAGGAAGGAAGGAAGGGGAGGGAGCGGGGCGTTCGAGCGACTGGCAAACCAGCTGCGGCGACGAAGGAGCAGAGAAGTGAGCACCTCGTGCAAGAGGCTGCTCGCGCGAGCACCGCCCCCCACCTCCGCGAACAGGTAAGTTGCGGAAAGGGCCCAGGTCAGAGAAAGGAGAGGGAAAGAGGGTGGGTCAGCATGATGGCCTTATACCTCCTCTGTCTTGCCCATTTCCTTCCTTGGGTGTGGGGGGACATTGGGAGAGGGTTTGTGGTGGTCTGGAGGACCAGTGGCAGATTTTTAAAGGGCTGCATGGTCTGATCAGAGCCACCAAGAGATAAGGGTCCTCCAGAAAAGAAGCACGGAAGTGTGGCGGGGGGAAGTTGAAGAAACTCATAAATAATCAAATTGTGAAAGTCAAACCTGCAAATGTGGAGGGCTAGGTGTATAGACCTGCCTCACATGTATCAGCCAGTCTTGAGCTGGCTTGACAACAGAGAGAATTGCCCCCTATTCCTATTTGAAAAATCTTGCAACTCCAGTTTGTGGAGGGTGGGGGGGGTGCTGAAAAAAAATCACATCTCAGACCTAGTTTCAACAGCCCTGTTCTTATTTAAACAGATGCTAGATGACCATCTCGTGGAAATGATATCATTGCAACATGCATTGCAGGTTCCTCACCAAGCCAAGGTCTGGGCTAGATACTCTCTGAGGTGCCTTCTACTCTTACAGTTCTATTATTCTCTTTCTGGTATCACTATCTGCATGCAGAAAGTGCCTTCAAAGCTGCAGTGGCAGGAAGTGTGCACTTCCTCAATCTGACAGCAGAAGGCAGCATGAAGATGCTACCAATAGGCTTGCTGGAAGAAGGAGGCTCTAAAACTAGGTGGCCTGCCATTTCTTACACATCCGCTCTTGTGATTTCTGTTTTTCAGTTGTCACAATGAGGCTAGGCAACAAGTAGTTTGCCCATGATCACACAGAGAACTGATGGTGAACTGGAAATCCCCTGTTATCCTTTATCCATTTTCAAATCTGACTGATAAGTGGTGAAAGGGGAAAAGCTTGGTCTACAGAGCATAAATCGTGGTTCATTCTTCACACATTAATAATCTCCTACATGGTATCCTATGACCAAGCTCTTGAAAATACACAAGGAAGGGCTGGCTACAATTGTGTTTTGAAACAAGGCTCACTTGAAAGGAAATACAGCAAGATTCTTGACCAAATTTAAATCTCTTTGAAGCTCATTCATCTCTAAATCAGAATTGCAAGGACCCTTATTAGCATGAATAAGTTTTGTTTTCAGCTTAAAAACCCAGAATCATAAAAATAAATCTCCTGGAAAAAATATGAAAAAAGGTTTTACTTTCAGCTGTATATCTTTATATGTATGCTTCTGAATACATAAAATGTTTTTCAGAGGCTTTGAGGACTTGATTATTCCTTCTCTCTTTTTTCTAGTTACAGAACAGATAAAAACTAGTTTAATTTCATCAGCTCAAGCATGCAGTCAAAGAAGACATTGTTTTGGCAGGGCTGTTCATCCTTTGAACTTAGATGACATTGTCTCAGAGGACAAGATGTTTGATGAGTTTTATACTTTAAAGCTTCAAGTAAGAAAAATTAGCCCAGAATCTGTTTCGTGTAGAATTGTGTATGCATGTGTGTGAAATCGTTCAGTCTTCAGAAGACAAGGGGGGAAATGGTGTCACTTTCTATTTCACTTTAACATCTTTCATTTAAATTCACACATCGAAAAAAGTTGAAGGACCACAATTTTAGGTGCCTGTTTTCTTACCCATTTAAGAAGTATATTGAATCCAATTGAGCATATAGTGAAAAGAGATTTCTTTGTTTTTTAAAGCAGAAGAACAAAGGGACACGTGCTGCTAATCATGAAATCTGTGTTATTGTAAAAATGATTGTGTGATTATATACACTGAAATCCCACAGTGTTTACTCCAGGATTTTTCAACTAGAATTCCCCAGAACTATGGGTTCCATGGGAAATCACAACTTTGCACTGTAGACTTAATTTTTATGTATGGGTTCCTGAGCCCTAAAAACTATTTCAATGATTTATCCAGAGTAAAAAGGTTAAGAAATCTGGTCTACTTAGTCTCACCCCATTTCCGCATGATGACACTCTTCCACGTTGCCTCGCTGCACTCTCGGGTCCAGAAGGAAGCACGTCAGCAACACTCTCCTCTTCACTCGCTTGGTCAATGCGGAAGAGAACACAATGGCACCATGTGTTCCTTCCGCAGCGCAGCTGGGCTTTTTCCATTGCTGCGCTACGTAAGGAAGCATCACCAATGCACTTCCGTAGTTTCCACATGGCCAGAAGTGACGGGAGTGCCACACGATCACAGACGTGAAATGGATTTTTTCCGTTTTGCGAAAATTGCACAAGCACGATACTCTGTGACAGGATGGCAGGGGGATGGTGATGACGTCATACAGAAGCACAACCTGCCGACCGCTGCCATCCTGTGGCAGAAACAAGACAGTGGCGTCGTATGGAAAGGGCCTCAGTTTGGCTTATCCCAGCTGCATGAGCACAGGATTGCTCCTTATAAGCTAAAATCTCAATAGAGGGAGTGATCAGATGTCGAGATCTCCAAGGCATTCAAAGCTCTTGTGAGCTCTTGCCAGCAGTTTAGAATCAATCAATCAATCCATCATCATCCCACTTTTTCCCAGACTTGGAAGTCAAAGCAGCTTAGAACAATTAAAAACAAACATATATAAAATTCACAGCATATAAGAACTAAAAAGTAATTAAACTTTCAAATGATTAAAGATAATTAAAAACCATAAATCATTAAAAAGTAAGAAACCAAAGTGAAGCAAGCAAACAAACAAAAACAAAAAAGATCAAGTTCATTATACAAGGCCTCTTTCCCCCTAAAAACTCAGACTAGAATTCACAAATGCAGTAATGAACGTATAATGTAGAGTTACACATTTGTAACTGATTCATATTCACAATCCCTACGTATCCAACAGTGTAGGGAATACACAGGAATTGTAAAAGTCCCCCAATACTGACTTACTGGCAGCAGCTGTGCTGAGCAATAGAGGTGTCTTCTTCTGTCAGTTGGGATGCAAACAACTGATGTTTTCAGCCCCTTCTAATGAGCAATCACCAGTGCAACAGTCAGAAGCAGGATCTCAATTGCAATTCCTCCTCACAGCAGATTGCTCATGGAAGGGTAGATTGCTCATGAGGGATGGAAACATCAGCATCCTGATCAACAGGAATACAGACCCTTGTTGCTTGCAGCAGCTGCTACCTGGTAAGTCAGGATCGGGGAGCATCAGGTCACAATTGGGGAGAGGTCAGGCTAGAAGATGTTCCTTAGTTAAATGGTTAAGTATTTAACTAAGTAGCTGATCTAGAATCTCAGCCTCAGTTTGCAAAAGCCTATCAGAACAAGAGGCTCTTCATTTGTCTCCGGAAAGACACTAAGGAGGTTCCTTCTTTGGGAAGGAAGTTCCTAAAGACCCACAGAGGAGGCCTGCTATCGTGTTGCCACCAAGCATACCTGGAGAGAAGAATCTCTTCAAAGAAGATCTCAAAATACAGTCACATTCAGATAGAAGAATATAACCTGGAATAAAACACAGTTTTTACTTTCTCTCTTTTCATTCCCCAACTATCCCTCCCTACTTCCTGCAAAAAAATTATCCTGCACAAAAAAAAAAAAAACACATGCAAGCAATGCAAGAAAACTGATTTAGATCTACTCTGAAGTGCATCTTGTTAGTTGGGGATACACCTGAGTAACGACAGATCTATGTTCTATTCCTCCTCATCAGCCCTGCACACACCAGCACACTCCTAACTCCCCACTCCACAAGGTTGAAGAAAATGATGCAGAAACCTCCACAAATGTCTGGAAAGGGCTTACTGTGAGATCTGGAAGTGGGCCTCCCTTTCTGAGCTTCAAGTACTGACACATCCTGCGGCTCTTGGAGTCTGTCACAGCACCTTAGAAAAGCAGCCAATATAAACTTAAATCTTGTCCTTACGTGAGGCACATAGCTGTTTCCACCATCTTTCATGAAGTGGTTAACTGCATTCTTTTCAATTTTTTTTTCATAAGCATGAATATTATCCCTTTTAAACAAAATCAGTATCATACTAGTTAACATTAACAGTAGCTGACAGGTCAACAAAGAAAACTGTAGCAAAGCTTGGCAGTTTAGTTGATTAGAAGTATGAACTTACATGGAATGTTGTGATGTAGAACTGGGGCACAGTAATATTTTTCACATGCAACATTAAAGTACAGTTTAGAGTTATGTGAATGAGTTTTGTCTCTTTAGAGCATAAGTTTTAAATAAACCATAGTTTCCCACTGCACCAGAATTTGGAGAAATTCTGACTAGTTTAAATGTTCACATTCAAACAACCCGGAATTAAAACACAGTTTATTATTCTGGCTTGTTCACTGATTTAAATTTCAGACATAATAGGGACCTTTGAAAATTTTAAAAATGGAAAATAACATGGAGATCTGGCACATTCCCTTGTCAATGAGCAATATAGACATGCAACCAACAGGTCCAGACATGGAAATCAAGGAATCCTGCAAAGAACTTTCTTCGGCACAAAAGTCTGTCTTGCTAGATCACTGAAATTACAGAATAATCAGCATTTTAAAACAATCAGGATTAAACCTTCAAACAGAACTGTGCTGTTGAAAAGCAATACGGATGTTTGCATTTAGCTCATTGCTTTGTTGTTTTCACGAGCCTTCAAGTCATTTATAACTCATGGCGACCCTAAGGCGAACCTATCACAGGATTTCCTTGGCAGAATTTGTTCAGGGGGTGGTCGCCCTTGCCTTCTTTTGAGGATGAGAGAGTGTTACCTGTCCAAGACCACCCAGGAGTTTTCTGTGGCCAACCAGAGGTTTGAATTCTGGTCTCCGATACCCTAGTCCAATATTCAAATCCCTGTACCATGCTATTAAGTAAATGAAGTAGAGAAAGCATAATTCTACTTACTACAGAATTTCAAGAATGTTTTGATTCACATCTGTTAATTTTATTTATCAGGCTGTTAGAAATTATATAGAATTTACTTTTTAATAAGGAGATTAAATTATCACCAATCAAAATATCTAAAATTAAAACATCACAAAATAAAAAAAGAATTTAGATTTCTCTTTTTAAAAAAATATCATTTAGTATCACCACAATACAAATACATATCATATGCCTATGGATTGAACTACTTTGTTATACTTTAAATTTCTTTATAATTTTTAGGTTTGTTTATATCAGTTTCTCTTTCACAATGATGAATTAAATTAATTAGGCACACTAAGCAGAAGCATTAACCAATTTTCACAAATGAAGACAAATTTAACAAACCCAAACTAAAAGGCAAATTAAATTATGGCAAATTAAACTATTATGAATCAAAAGGCAAAATAATCAAGTGCAAATACAACCTGAAATACATGCAAAGGTTCAGTTTGCCAAC
Source organism: Cyclura pinguis (assembly GCA_030412105.1). NCBI lineage: Eukaryota > Metazoa > Chordata > Lepidosauria > Squamata > Iguanidae > Cyclura > Cyclura pinguis. Next base: position 240,546,955 of record CM059599.1, on the reverse strand, counting down.
TGTTGTTGACAAACGAAGAAAAAGAAAAGTAGTAGTTTGACTATTGTTTCCATACCTTGTTTCTTCTATGTTTAAGGTATATAGTTGGCCAGAAGTAAATTGATTACCTCCTGCAAAAATTTGTAGTTTCAACAGTATTCAATTGTGAGTGTGGGTAAACTGTCTGGATCAATGCTAATTTGGTTGCAATGTTCATCTAGGCACAAAAGGCTCACTTGAAAGCTGCAAAGACTCTTTACTCTTGTTGCCTCTAACATGCTGTCTTCTCCATGGTAACTACTTTTTCTTTATCTCAAAGGGTACACAAACCAGGTTGGACCGTATACCCAAACAAAAGCACATAAGAACAACCTAAAAAGGTCTATCTACTCCACCACCCTATCCTCCACACTAGTCATCTAGATGCTTCTGGGAAACCCACAAGCAAAATACAAGGGCATTAGTCCACTATTGTCTCCCGGTGCCTTGAATTTGAAATCATATCATTGCTTCTATTCCTAGAAGGAATTTATAGCTGTTATTGAATAATAGATACGGAGAGTCCTCATCCTCAATTTTTTAAAATTATTTTTAAAGCCATCTAACTTGGTGGGCATCAGCACATCTAGTGGTACCAAAGCAATTATGTTTTGTTAGAAGCTGAAGGGACAACCACTCAGGTCCTGCTGGCTCACCAGCTGAATCCTTGACAGACAAGGAAGCCCTCTACTCAGGGCAGGAGTGACCAGCAATGTCACCTGAGCAGGAGCGTAAGAATGCAGCTCCCTTACTGTTCTTCCCAAGCAGAGTAACCAGCAGCAGCTGTTAGAGTGTGTGGTCTTAGCAAGCAACCACTTAACATCTGGCAGAGGCTCCCAGAACCCACAGGAAGAGGCCAGCAATGAAGCCCCAATGATGCCCTGAATCTGAGAAAGGAAGACACAGCCACTTTATTTTTAGAGTTCATGGAATAAAGAGGCTTCCTGAGAGAGAGAATGCTTAGCATGAACCCCAGAACTATAACTATGAAGGAAGAAATCAACAACTTTAAATACAACCTCTTTCAATACAGTGGCAGTATGGGAGACTGTGTACATTATGAAGCAACGTGTGTTAAATCTATCTTTCTCAGGAGAGTTCAGATTAGCTCTGGTTCTGGCGTGATGAAAGAGGAAGAAAAATGTCCAGCCACTTCATGCATGCCATACATAACTTTATAAACATTACTTGCCTCACTTCCTCCATCTAAAAATATAGATATAACTTTATAAATAACTTTTTCTCTAAGAGATGTTGCTTCAGCTCCCTGAAAATTTGGCTGTCCCTTTCTGCACCTTTTCCAGTTTTGCTCTTTTCAGAAATAATGACTAGAAGTGAGTATTGTATTTGAAGTGTGGGTACATAAAAGATTTGATGTTGTTGCTTTTATTTTCAGTCACTTTCTCAATGAACCCTTTTATGGGGTTTGATTTGTCTTTTTTTTTTCACAGCAGCCACACACTGAGGCCCTTTTCACGTGTGTGGGGGGGAAACGGGTTAAAACACGCTAAAACGGAGCTTACCCACAGCCGGGTAAGTCCATCGCCACGCGGAGCAGGGCGAGCTCGCTGCTCCACAGTCCTCCGGCGTCCCAGATGGCAGCTTCCGGTTGGTGGAGGCTCTCCACCAACCGGAGAAGCTCGCCAGCTGGAAGCCCGCCCCCGGCAGATCTGCAGGCACGCACCTGCAAATCCACTTTAGAGCCGGGCGACGGAGCGGCACGGGGCTGCGTGCTCCGTGCTTTTAAAAAACCTCGAAAAAGAGATTTTTAAAAAACACACAGCCCGGCTAGTTCCGGCTGCTCCTGAGTAGATTCTGGTGTGGAACTACAAAAAGTAGTCCACGCCAGTCCACTCTACGGTGTAGAAGATCTCCGTGACAGGTCGCTCTGCACCGTTTCAGAAGCCCGGTATGGAAATGGCCTGAGTTATCTTAGCCACAATCCCAAAATCCCTTACCATGGGCCCAGGTCCCATCAGAATATATGTGAAGTTATCATTGTTTGGTTTTGCCATAACTCATATTCCTCTTGATTTCCATTTTAATGCCACTTCTTCCAGTTTGGAGAAATCCTTTTAGAATTCCTCATGATCCCTTTATGTTTTATCATGAGGAATTTCATATCACCAGTCAATGTGGCTACTTTGGTGGTTACCACAGTGAAGCTGCAGAAGGTTTTATGCAGTGCTTTTTCACACCCCCTGCTACCTGATCTTTTAAACTGTGCATATATCACTGTATGAATCAGCACCCCAAACTGGAAAAAGAAGATGTGGGCTTGTAGATTTAATTTAGGGTCATGCTACCTTTCACATCATACTAACAGCACTGTTTGGACCCTAGGTCCACAGCATCCAAAGCTTGCATTCTCAGGACAAGCCACATCTGGAGAACAAAGGTCCAGTGATCGTGTAGTTCTTGAGGATTTGTAGTTATATCTGTTATCTACAAATACAACTGTATCTACAAATTACCATGTATCTGAATTTACAGTATGTTATGATATATGCCACTTTCTGGGTCGTATGAGGCCAACTATAATTGAATCTTGAAAACACAAATCACCATTTTTAAGTCCTAGTATATTTTTAGCAGCAATGAAACAAAATGTATGTATATTAAATTTTACATGCATACACTGGTCCTAAAGTTTCCTCCAAGGAGGGGCTGGTGCAGGACTTGACTGCAGGACTCTTCTGTTTGTGCTGCTCAATAGAATTACAATATTTACCTAAAGCCCTAAGTAAGAAAAACAATATAGTTGCAAGTGCAATATAGAAACTACACTACAAACAATTTACCTTTTAGTTGCCTCCTAAAAAAATAACTGAAAATATCACTACCTTATTCAAAATGGCCTAGTCCTGTGCCCTGGCAACTACAGGTCCCCTCCAGCTCTCCCTCTCTTTTTGAGCTCAACTTGTAAGTATACCACTCTCCTTTTGCTTTCCCCATGTACTGGGTCAAACCGATTATTCCTAGGGGTTACATCAATACCAGTTGTAACCACATGTCCAATCACTTCCACTGATTTGAAGACAGCATGCTTCCCACTGCTCTAATAAAGCATTTCTGCTAATTCTGAGATTGTCAAATGAATGGGAAGACACAGCAATTACCTGGGAAATCATGAGGCCTAGTTTGGCCTGGAAAGCCACATCTTGTGGAGGTTTTCAAGAGGTGTAACTACGATAAATTCTTCATTTCTCTTCAACCCCATACCAATAGCATAGCAATGAATCTATTTTTCCTTCCAGAATATTGACAGTGGTAAAGAACCTGACATATTTTTCAAGAGAGGCTTATTGTTAAACTGAATTGATTTTTTTTCTTTCTTTTTTTACACCACAGTACTTCTGTCATGGTGCTCTTAGCACCCAAAGGTCTAATGTTCTCACAAATGAGAATGCTCTGCATTTTCAGTTGACATGTTCCTAAACCCTGTCAAAAGCACTCTTTAAATAATGCATCAGCATGTGTTTGCGGTACTGGCTTTATACATACACTTTGACTATTATAAGTGAGGGTTTGTTGTCAATGGCACCAGGCACAGCTTCCAGCTTGTCAAATATCAGTTCTGTGACACTGTCTTTTAATGACAGCAACTCCTAAATGAGAGGATGCACAGTTGCTCACAGCTTACTTATATGGGAGGGGGGGAGGATATATTCACACATTATTTGACCACCTCCAGCACACCTCCACTGAAATAATTATAGTGGGCTTTCAGGGAGGTGGGAGGTGACAAAGTCTCTAGCTCTGTTCTGCAAGCTTTTTGACATGATGTTTGGTGCCAAAACTAGTGTCACTATTAAAAAAACAACAACAATATGAGTACACCGAAAGAGAGAGGTACGAACAATCAGATGTGATACTTTACTGTATTGTACAGGTAGATTTCAAGTCAAAGCTTAATTTGTTGCTGTTGCAAACTTTGCTTCTTTAGTCTTTCTTCATCATTTTTCTCTAATTTCATGTGGAGAGGGAGGGGGTATCCTTTAGACGGGTTCTGACAACATGGCCTTATTTCTTGGACGTATCTGTATTACTGATTTTGAGAGAGAACAAGAAACCCTCCAAATATGCCTGTTCTTTAAACCCCAGTAACATTTGGTAAACTCTTCTTTCCCTTTCCATTTTCATCTTCTTTATTCTTTCCTATTGCCTCAGTTTTTTCTCTCCAGCATCTCTTGTCCTGTATCATCTCTAATTTTGTATGTACTCTGCAAAATAATTTGTCTTATTGCTATCATGCTTCATTTTAAATCTACATCTCATCGCTCTGATGCTTCTGTTCTCAGTGTGTCCAACTGCAGATTACCTATTGCTTGCAAGGATAAAATCTGATGATTATCTCTCTTGCAAAAACTCATGTAGACTCAATTTTTTATTGTTTTTCATGTTTAATTTTTCCAGCATTACCCATGCATGGGGCCACACAACAAAGTAGGCAATATTAGAGGCCCAATTTCTTAAAAACCATGCTCACAGCCATGCTCAAATATTAAATTCTCATCAATAATGGTAAGCTCCAGATTGCAGCAGTAAGAAGTGGAAGGGGGGACTCATGAGTGAACAAAACAGTCTCTTCCTCTGTAAAGAAGGAGGTGTGTCAAGGTTAGGGACAGAAAGAAATTTTGGTGAACGTGACAGTGTCTATGAAAGAATCATTTTCATGCTTCCCTAGATGTGTTGAAAGAAAAGGCACATGTCACATTCACACATCTGTTAGGCTTACAGGGCATTTCTAAGTAACAACATGTGCAGAAAACAATTCACGTATTTTAACATGTGAATGGCTAGGATATGAATAACTGAAAAAAAAAATGCATAAACACACTTTAATCATGGCGAAACATTTGAGCAAATTAAACAAATAAATTGCACAAATTAGGGAAAAGGCATGAAAATGTTTGCAATTTTTATTTCAGAAAGAAAACAAAAGGTCTCACACCCTGACACAAAACAAGGGGAAGAAAATGCAGTTAGAAGGTAGAGGAATTCAACAAAATCAAAACTGAATGTTTTTAACACCATAAGTCATGTTGATGGTTTTCACCTAACTATGACATGCTAGTTTTCTGTGTCAGTTTTGGGGGGAATAACATTTAGTTACGTGACTTCTACTGCAGTCTGAAGTTGTCTGGAAAAACTGTCATCAGTTTTATTGTAGTAATTCTCTTCATTAATTAATTAGTCTGTTTGTTTAGGAATACTCAGTGATTATTTCATTCAGTGTCCTTAGGTCTCATGTTCAGCAATTTGATGTGAAATCTCTAGAAGTCTTTACAAAATTATCCAATCATTTTTGGTTTATTTAAGTTAAGAAAAAATCTCTGCTCCTAGCCTTGCTAGCTGTGAATGACTTTTGGAAAAAGGAAAAAGTGGTATTTTCAAACCATTTTTGATTGTCGCTTATATTATCAATTAATTTGATACCACACCTACATAGAAGGGAATGTTGACTGGGACACTCTCATTATGTCTTGTAGAAATTCATCACCATACTTAACCTTAGCCTGGAGGAAATAAGGTTAAGAGGTGACATGATAACTATGGCCCTTTCTGCACCAAGCAACTAGAACGGGGCAGTGCGTCCTCTCATGGAGGTTGTCTGCACCTTGGACCAGACTAGGAGCGGACTACTTATTGGAGATCCACACCTCAGTCCGCTCCAAAATGACCCCAAGTGGTCCTCCAGTGTGTTTTCTAAAGACCGCAAAAAACAGGTCTTTATTTTCCTGGAATGTGCCGTTGCATTCCTGCTCTCTTGTGCAGATTCGCAGGCTCGCACCAATGCGAGCCTGCAGTCTGCGGAGGGTGGGCTTTAGGCGTGGTGAGCTTCAGTGGTTGGTCAGGACCCACGACCAACCAGAGGCCACCATTTTGGAAGCCGGAAGCCACCATTTTGGAAGCTGGAAGCCGCCATTTTGGAAGCTGGAGCAGTGTGGATCTAGAAACCTCGCACTGCTCCGATTCGCCCTGGACCAAGGAGGAGCCCTGCGGAAGGGCTTCAGGGAAAGTCCGCGTTGCTTCGGACCCCAGAAGAAGCGGTAGGTAACAGCACGGAGCGATTCCCTCGCCTCATGCAGAAAGGGCCAATGTTTAAATATTTGAAGGGATGTCATATGAGGGATGGAGCAAGCCATTTTTCTGCTGCTCCAGAGACTAGGACACAGAGCAATGGCTTCAAACTTCAGGAAAAGTGATTCCATTTAATCATTAGAAGAACTCCCTGATGGTAGTGAAATTTGCTGCCTTGGAGTGTGGTGGAATCTCTTTCTTTGGAGGTTTTTAAAACAGAGGCTGAATGGCCATCTGTTGGGAATGCTTTGATGGTGTATTCCCTGAGGGCAGGGAGTTGGAATCTTGTGGTCTCTTCCAACTCTATGATTCTATAAGGCTGGCCCCCTCCCTGCTCTCCTTTCGCCAGTGAACTAAATCATTTCTTTTTAAGCAGGCTTTTGTGTGAGCTGGGCAGCTTTATTTATTTATTAACTTGTTTCAAAATTGATTTTTTTAAAAAAATAATTGTATATGTTTTTAATGTTTTTAACTGTTTTAATTTTTTTTAATGTTTTTAATTTATTGTTGGAAGGCACCTTGGGTCCCATTCTAGGAGAAAGGTGACGTACAAATATAATTAATTAATTAATTAATTAATTAAAAGATTCTATGATTCTACTTGTCCTATGATGTACAGCACAATCAGTGCACATTTCCTGAGAAGTTAGCCTCATTGAGTTCGGTTGTAAACAGAACTGCTGTGTTGACCTTGCCAGAAAATGCTAGCTACTTTTGAAAGAAAAGAGACAGAATCAACAGACCTTTTAATTTTAGTTAGACTGTTCTACATTCATAGTGAAATTTCAGATGTTTTAAACAGGAAGCTTGAGCAGCTCAGGTTTAAGCAACATGCAAAACAACTGCCTTTTTATAGTAAATAGGCATTACTGAGTTGACATTGTCTATTTATAAGAGGAAGCAGGATTGCAGGCAGTTTATGCAATACCTCTTTCACTACGATACTGGTATGTAGAAGGAGGAATTAAGCAGAGCATGTTTCTTATTTTGAGATCATACACGTCATTTTCCATGGGCCTCAATGAAACATCATGCTATGTTTTTTATTGGACTAGATAAATAGATAGATAGATAGATAGATAGATAGATAAGAAAATAGAGATAGATAGATGGAAAATAAAAGTCTGGAGAACTGGAGAACATTAATAACTTCACAACTGAAACAAGAAACCTACAGGTAAATATTTAGGTAGTTATTTCAATGACTGCATGATATTCAGCTTTCCTCACCTCTCTACTTTATGCCCACAAGATTATCTTCTATTAGGTCCATTATTTAAGTCCTATTTAGGTCCTATTATTTAAGAAACATCTCCCTTTTTAGAGGGAGAGAGACTGCTCTTCCTAAGATTTCCAAGGACAAAATGAAAAAAAGGCAATGGCTATAGAAAAGAAATAGTGTTATTTTGTGCTTCTGGTCTCCCTAAAGTATCTTCCTTGACAGGAACATTCTCCCAATTTTACTTCCCATTTCTCCCTTTTTGGCCTTTTGCTTTCTTCTTTCTTCCTAGACCACACATTTTTCTAGTGCTCCCTTTTAAGATAGTGCTTCCACAAGGAAGCCTCAGGGCTGTAAGCCTCATTTTATAAGCATTACATGTTGCATCCTCAGATCTATAGGCCTCTAAACATTGTGTTCTCAGGCCTACGGGCACAGGAGGCCCAGACTGAGCTTGCCCTTTTCACACTAACAGGAACGCACCAGCCTCTTACGGGAATGTTCAGTTTTTGTTAAAAGAAATAAGAGATGTTAAGTCTGGTGCTTGGGGAAACACAAATAAAACCATACAGGTAATATTCTATCTAATTGTTCACTAGGAAAACTGAGAGTCGCTAGGCCCCAAAGGCACCTGATTGCTCCTTTGCTTTGCCAAATGTTATCAATATTTAAGGCAATTATGTACATTTAAACACAATATGCTACCTTGCTGTACTATGAACTTGTTGTACTACAGTGTTTTCTGTCCTCATGGTAGCATTTATGAGCCAATCTTCCTAGGTTTCCATTTCTCCATTGTGTTACCAAGGCCCATGTTTTATCTCCTTATACCTCTGCATTTTCATCTCCACCTTTCGTTTGCAGCAGTGATTCGCAAACATTTTGAGTGCTGTCACACTGTTTGGTTGTTATCGTGCACCTTCAAGTCATTTCCAGTTTATGGCAACTCTAAGGTGAACCTATCACAGGGTTTTCTGGAGCTGAAAGTGTGTGATTCATCCAAAGTCACCCAGTAAGTGTCCATGGCTGAGTGGGAAATCAAACTCTGGTCTCCAAGTTGTAGTCCAACATTCAAACCACTATACCATGCTGGTACTAGTGTATATATAAGCAGGCATCCCAGTCAGTCTTCTAAGCAGTGTTCAATGAATGAGTTTTTCTGGGTCTTCTCTATGGCCCTTTCCACAGCACCATGTTACCCTGTTTACTGGGGGTCCCATGAGGGACACCAAAATGTGCTCAACAATAGGTGGGGAAGATTAGCTCTGAGCACTGCTTTAGCGTTACGAGAGGCAGGGTAACTTAGCAGGATCTTGAACCCTATGTCTGCGGGGTCAGACCGAGTCAAGGAGCACACAGAAGTTGAAATAATAAAAGTGGTTTTATTAAAACACAATCAAAACAGTGTATGCGGCACACTCACACAAGATAACTAAAGAAATAAAGGCTGGAGTGGGATAGAGGAGTTTTTAGAGGAGTTGTTGGTTTGGGTGATACTTCACCTGTCCTGAAGCCCGGTTGGAAGCGGAGAAGATGGAGAGCGTGGATCTCAGCACGCGGAGCTGAGGGGAAGGCTCGCTGGACAAAGCGACAGCAAGGCGGGATGGAAGCCAAGAGCGATCCAAGGAAGCGCTCAAAGTCAGGGGTTTTTATAAGGAGAATTGTGACCGCAGGCTAGGTCGGACTTGGGGAAAACAATAGATTTGGGGCTGGAGACAAAGCCTCAGAAAGGTCAGAATTTGAATGATTGAGTTATAGCCAAGTTGTCAATAGGATAGCCAGTATGCAAACAAGGAGTACTTGAGCGTTGTATAGTCAGATCATCAAGCTGCCATCGCGGGGAAGAGGATCTTTTGAAAGCTGTGTGCATACCTAATGAAGGTACTTGCCTTGAGGTCTCCTAAAGCGGCGAGTCGGCTATTTCTGGCCTGCCTGTATTGTTTCGGAATATTATGGCGATTATCGGCCGAGCCTGTATGCGTGCTTGTCTGGAGGCCTCGCAAGCACGTGGAAGGGAATGGGTATGTGAGGTCAAATTATCGATATCAAGAGATATCTTTTTATATCCCCAAAGCTCAGGCTAGCCAGGGTAGTAACAACCATCCCATGCCATGGTGACAGGAGAAGGACAGAACTGCAACAAGGCCTCTGCATGATGTTGTCGTGGTCTCATCCTTCTCCTATCTGTGATCATGGATTAAATCATTGATGCGGTTTTCCCCATCAATGATTCATGATTGCACCACCATCCTGCACTTACCTGTCCTGCAAAAGGGCAAGAAGCGCGATGGTACTTCCTGCCCAGCACAGTCTGGGAGAGTACCTGGCTACACTGCAGAAGGAAGTGGCATGTCCATCACACTTCCTTCCACAGGAAGCCAGTCCCACGCAGAAGGGAGTGCTGCCATCACACTCTCTTCCTGGCAGAGCAGCTGTTGGGATCACCACTAGATACCACTGCAAGAGGGCAAGCTGACAAAAGGCCCTGAGTCTCCTCTTTGTCATTGTTTTAAGTTTAAAATTAATTTTCAATTTGTGTATTATCAGATGTGGATCAGTGGGTGAAAACTGGCACAAAAACAAAGGTAAAACCTAATGTGCGTTGTGACCAATCACCAAGAATTTCTCAGGCCACGTCTAGCACTTTATTACAAAACGGTGAAAAAGAGCAGTTTTCAATTCTTCAAACAGATAAGAAAGAGAAAATACTGTGATGAATACATGAAGTATAGATTTTCATATATAGGAGATGAGGATTGTCTTAAGCCACAGAGTGTAGTATGTGGGGAAATATTATCCAATGGTAGTATGAAACCTTCCTTACTCTTGTGGCATATACAAACAAAACATGCCAACTATACAAACAAGGAATGCAGGTTTTTTCACCACCTAGCCAAACATTAGACTGTCACATCATTCTTATTGTCAAATAACAAAGATTAAAAAAATATGCTTGAAGCCTCCTATTGTATTAGCTATCGCATTGCTAGTTGTGGTAAGAATCATACTATAGCTGATAAGTTACAGTTACAACATATACATTTGAAATAACAGTAACTGTATTAATTGCAAACATTTTGCTAAGGTGAAGGGTACAATTTATGGAAATGGGCTGCCAAGGGATAAGCAAGTGAAGAAAGGTTGAGAACCACAGATTTACAGCATTTCAGTTGACTGTTGCCTAAGCCATATCACCCAGTAGCCTCTGTGTAATATAAGAGGGCTGTTCTTTAAATGCTTTCATGCCCTCCACAGATGAAAATAGGCACATGTGTGGTTGAGCAACATCAGAGTGTAGTCAAGATGGCAAAAGCTATTCATGAGGAAGAACACCTGTGCACTTAGGGCTTTAGCTTAAAATCCCTCCTATAGGTAATTTGAAATTAGGAAATACATCATGCTCTCCAAGTGTCCCAGTTTGGCAGGCATAATCCCAGTTAATCCTCTGTCATCCCACTTTTTCAGATGCTTTTAAAACGTCCCAATTTTTCTGTCCTCTTCCCACTTTCCCCCTTTTTCCTTGGCTTAATGCAAATTGACTAAGTGACATTTGCACTCAACTAATTGGAGGGAATGGTGATCAGGAGGCAGAATCTTTCCTTTCCCAGTAGGATCAGACAAAAACAAATTGCTGCAGCCTCTCCTACTATGTGTGTTCTTACTTAGTAGTAACTTATGCCATCTTGGTTAACACTATAATGTTCCCTGGTCATGTGTCCTGGTTTTCATTTGTGAAATGTTGGAGAGTATGACACATTCAGCTTCCTTCAGTGGCCAAACCAAAATCTTAATTTATTATTAAAATTTAAACTGCTGGTGGTAATTACAGCTACAATTCAAGAAAGAATTAGACGGCAGAAACCAATGAATAAAATATCTACTTTCAATATGCCCAAGTAAGTTTCTAAAACATTTCAGTTTTCAACCAAAAGTAGGAGGAAACAAAGTTGGTTCAAACTTCAGTACGCTAATTCCTCCTTGTATTTCCTTTTTAAACTATACTGTTCACTTTCTGAAATCTGTAGTAGGTTTAACTCTCAGTAGCATTCATGCTGGAGCACTTTCCTGTAATGCTGGTCACTTGATTGCCGTATGTAAAACTGAATATATGTCTTACTGTGGGGGCGTGCAATTCTTTTGAACAGGAAGTGGTTTCATTGTGTTTTCCTCCTTGCTTGCTTTCTGTTGCTTCAGGCAAAATGAGAGTTGTACCCTTCAGATACATAACCATTTCATGTTTTCCATTTTATTTTTAAAAGTTACATTTGGATGTTGGTACAGTGGATAAAAAGCTGATGTACAACAAGCCGTAGGTAAGGAAATTCAATTTACTTCTGAAGCTTACAACCTGTTGCTAAAGATGTATTGTGAAAGCATGTGTGGGGCCGGGTGGAGGTGCAGGAGGGTATGGTAAGAGAAACAGATAGTTACCATGCTATTGTTTTGTCAAAGGTAGTGCATAACAACTTGTTCAGAGCTCTTTTCCCACAAAGTTGAGAACAACTTTTAAATTTGCCAAAGCTTCAGCTCTCAAAATTTGCTCTCAAAAAACCTGCTTGGCAAGTGGTTTTATTGGAGGATCATTTTGAGAAAGGGATGTTGAGTACAAGGCCTGTAAAATAGTGAAGGGATGAAAATAAAGGAAAAGACATTTTACTATGATGAAAACCTACAGTAGCCCATTTTGGTGTGCTATCCCACAGCTGAAGTATAGCAGCAATAGCAATAAACAGTGGGAATGCCAGTAAAAATACTATCCTGTGGGCATATAATTAAGAATGAAAAATGTGCTCAGCTACAGTAGTACATTTGCACTAAAAAGCAGTGATGGAGCCATATCAGCAATACTCGAAGTGTAGGAGATTCCTCCAAATGCTAATGGAAAACATGTCCAACAGAGGCAGGGGGAGCGTACACCAGCTCTGCTCTACAGTTCTTATGCAGAGACAGGGAGGAAACTGCCATCTTCTGCATCATTAACTGGAACCCCAGAGTTACAAATTCTTGAGCAATGGATAGTTGTTCTTTTTCCTGAAACATTTATATCCCTGAAAGTTCCCATTTCCAGATGTCTTTCTGCCATTTTCAGTATCTCCCTACATCCTAAGAAGTTAGTCAACTATTATTCTTCTTCTCCTCAGAGTCCCCTCCCTATCTGCCCCAAATATCTTATTGAATGACCTTCCCCCCTATAGCTTCTTGGTAATTTGGTGATAGCAGCAGCTTCACAGATGAAGATTTAGGTGCGTGTTTACTATTTACTTGACTGCGGGGAATCTGCAGTGTTTTCACAGCTAAAGGAGGTTTCCAAAGTTACATTATGAACACAGAGAATGAAATCTCACTGGCCACTCTGACATTGTTCCAAAGCAGGTAATCCCCATAGAAAAAGAAGAAGCTCGCTGAGACTATTTCTATATGTTTGTTCAGACAGACTGTCTATCCCTAGAACTGTCTACACAGGCTACTAGCAGAAATTTGGGATTTCAGACAGAGATCTTTCACATCATTTGCTACTTGAATCCTTTTCAAAGTGAAATAATAATAATGATTCTTCTTCCTCCTCCTCCTCCTCCTCCTCCTCCTCCTCCTCTCTTTGCATAGTGGGGAATCAGATGAACCACCATTCACATAATGCAATGTGGAAGACTGTATGTGTGAAGTAAACATGATTCTTGTCCTGTTTAAATAAATGAAATAAATTTAAGAGGTGAAGAGAAGAATCACATAACTTGCCTTTCCACACATTTGAACTTCTAGCTTTTTTAATACTACACTTTGTAGTATTAAATAATACACTTTGATGAACCACCCTATGTAGGGCACCTCATACTGAGTATGGGAGGATAAGTATAGGAGGGTTTTGTATTTGTACCCAAATACAAAACAGATTTCTAGTCCAGCGAATGAATGAATGAAATGCTTGAAAATGTGTGCAGATTTCCCAAGAGAAATACAATAGAAACTCCTATTGTTCAACAGTTTCTGCAAAGGGATGTAAGAAATGAGATCCCAGAAACAGTTCACAGGTTTTGCTCTGATGCTTCTATGCTACTCTTCTGTTTGTTTCTTGAACTGACTCACTCTTTCCAGAACTGAGAATTTCTCTATAGATTTCTTCCCCCACCCAAAAAATAAACTACTAATCTGTTCTCTGAGAACTATGTGCTCTGCCCCATCATGCTTTGAGTGTGCCATATAACAGGAAAAAATAGAATAAGGAACTTGAAATAACTCTGCAATAATTTTAGCTACCTGACTACTATTCAGTGACTAGTGTTATTCAAAGAGAAATCCCACCTCTGTTAGCCACAGCAATTCCTATTTCTTTTGCATGAGTGCTCACTGACCTCTTGATCATAACTGAGGAGCTAGATAATAATCATTTTAAGGATTTGGCTGTAAAACTGCCCATTTCTAGTCATGAGAGATGAATGGAAAGACAGTGCAACTACAAATCTTCAGGTTTAATTAATGAGCATTTTCAGTTAAATGTACATTAGGTAGGAAGGCAGGAAGAACTTTGCCTAAGATCCTGATAAGCTGCTTCCAAAACTAGGCAGTACTGTATTAAATGGATGAATGGTCTGCTTGTGTTTATAAGAAATATATAGAACCAGGATTGAGCTGTGCAGATGATAGAGTGGTTGGATCCAGTAGTGTCAGGGACATTCTTGCCATAACAGTGAGGGTGAAACAACCTATCTCAGATGGGAGATCATGAGATACAATAACAGATAATCAAATTGGCAATGACTTCATTTATTATTATATTTTTAGGACCATGAGGTAGGGTACCATTTTGATTGTCTATCTTGAATTCCAAAGCCTTTGGGGTTAGGATTCATGACCCTGCAGAAAAGTTCAGTCTGTCTGTGTGTGTGTGTGTGTGTGTGTGTGTGAGAGAGAGAGAGAGAGAGAGAGAGAGAGAAAGCAACATAGTTGTGTACTGCCCTCAACAGATGTCATCGCTGTACAGATGTCTTCTTTTTTTTTTTTTTTTTTTTGGTATATGTCATCCAGAAAGATGGACATTTTGCTGGTAATAATCAAAATAAGCTTTTTGCTGGGAAGGAGATATCAGTGCGGTGGCAAGAATAAGAACCAGTAGGAACTGCCATGACATATGACATGATGTTTGTTACCCTTTGCAGTGCCCATCTTCAAGCAATCAGTCACAGAAATAGAAGTAGAACTAAGAGAGGACACAATGCAATTTATACCAGCCATTCATCTTAGGTTTAGGCACATATATCACATAAAAAGTAGCTGGTCAAATAGGAGCTTGCTGCCAAACAATTGAAAATGTTACTTTGTATTTCATCCGGAAGATGGCATTCTTAGCATCAGAGTGTCAGAGTGTCCATTCTTCCTGCAGCATTTAAGTTTTCCTTATGAATTCCCCACCTAAGCACAAATTGGGCCTGACAACCCTATAGTTATGAGATCTGACAGATTTAATAATAGCCCAAGGTCCCAGATAAGAAGAATATCATGCCCGTAATATAAGTAAAATGGCTGAAACTACAAAATGCTTTATGTGTCTATGACCAGATAAGTCAGGTTAGCTTTCTAAAAGTGCTGAACAGGCTCTATAAGCATGGTTAATATTTGTACTGTAGGTATTATCTTACTGATCTAGTTCACTTTGCTTGGCACAGTGTAAAATATATTCATATTTTACTTTGGGGCAAGGTGACTGCATACACTTATTTTTGAAGTAGTCAAGATATACATATTCCTTGCCATCTCATTTTCTAATAGAGACGTCTTTGTCTGAAACCACCTCCACATTAAAGTCTTCAAAGTTGTCACATCAAAGACTTTAGAAACATGTATTTTCTTTCATGTGATACTTTTGGACATTTTGATGTGTAAGCTGTTCCTTGCACTTGCCCATATGAATTTGAGGTGAGTGAAGTCATTGTGTGTGGCCTTCAGCACTTCCTGAATAAATATTTGAATTTATTCTAAATTGAGATAAGGGGAGGACCAAGACAGGTACACAGATTCTCACCAGTTGCTTTGAATCAGACTTCTTCAGTTTGCATGTGACAAGATACATGGCTTTATATATGTATATGTATGTGTGTGTGTATATGTGTGTGTGTGTGTGTGTGTGTGTAGTATAAATAAAGCACAAAGATGCAACCATTCCTATCTCACTGATACAGGGGTTCAGAACCTTTTCTCTTTTCTCTTTTCTTTTTTTTTAAGCTGTGGGAGCTGGATTACTCTCTCTGCACACATGCAGAGGCTTCTAAAGGTTGGGTGATGTTGCGTTTATAGCTACACCACTGATATCATTAGATATCATTGGATATTCTTGCTGCCATGTCCTCAGCTATAAAGACCACACATGTATACAGTAAAAACCTGCTCCCTGACGCTAGTACTAGCTGCAGGAACTAACTTCCCATGCACGGTAATATCCTGGGGTCCAAAAATTATGGGAGGGATTTCCTTGTACCGGGGAGCATGGCTTGGGGCAAGAATAGGGGCCTCAGAAGAGGGTCCCAGAAAAATTTGTGGGACCTTCTGCAGTCCAAGTTGACTGCATTAGACCTGGAAGGTGTCAGGGAGATCCTGCTTGAGAACATGGAATAATTGAAAACATGCATGCATTCCATTACATTTGCTACCTCACCTTTTCTTCAAGGAGGTCAAGGTGCAATACCCTGAATTTCATCATTTTATGCTCTGAACAATTCTGTGGAATAAGTTAGTATCTCATGCAAGGGCTGTCAATGAGCAGTGAAACTGTCTTGGGTTGTTTGAGTTATTTTGCTTAAAAGCTAGCAGTAATTAGCAAAATCCCATTATTTCCACAGTGACTTCATTGGGCGTGTGGCAGCCTACCATCCCACCTCTAATCCAATTACTGTGATTCACCAGGTTGAGTGTTGCAAGGAGAGAGGTGTCTCTGTCTCTCTGTCCCTTACCCTCCCTTGTGCCTGGAACTACAACAGTGACGCAGGCTAATGAGAGCTGATTAAGAAAACATTTCTCAGGATACCTGGCTGCTTGGATGCCATATTTCTGACCCATTCAGAAGGAAGATCCAAGCAGCCGGCATTTCTCAGGACTCTGTTAACTTCAATTTTAAAGTGAGCATTACGTGACACTAGAGTTCATATTGTGACCTAAGGAATTACAACATTTGATGAAGTTTCAACCAGTAATCTTCATTTCTGAAGCTGCCAACAGGAAAGAAGGAAAGAAAGATATTAACACTATGTCCATCAGACTATACTACCTCTCATTTCTAACATATCTGCCTTGTATTACACATGTATTACCTAAAGCACACTGTGTATGATATCAGATATACACACACATACACACATTGTTGAAATTGTGTGAGGCAGAGATGCATATACCTTCTACCACTGATCCTTCTAGCACAATCAGTAGAGGTCAAACCACTTTTAGCACATGAACAAGCTTGAGATCTCTGTCTCAAATATGAGTATGGGAACACCAAGGGCAAACTGTAATGCCTGCCAGCTGGATGTACTGGAAAGGTTACTGAAAGATTACCCAAAAGATGAATGGCTTTTGAGATAAGGATAAGCTTTTATGTAAACGGCACTCTTCCAAGATAGCTTGGATGAACTGGTGAGTAATAAGGTTCCCCATATTATTGATTTCATTGATAAGGTATTCTGATATCTAGAGACACTCAGCTGGTTTGACTATTATTGACTAAATTGGAACAATGTCTCATAGTGTTAATCAACTATTGTATTTTTCAGATTGACATACTAACCATGCAGCCATTAGCATCTTCTGATCCCAGTGCTGAAAAGCTGCATCCTTCCCACGAAAATATAGCTGCTGTTCAGCTGAGGATAAAAACTGGCAACAGTCCCCATGACAGACACAGCCAATGTAAATCGATGATACTGTCTGATAATCTGAAAGTCTCTGAACCTGTAAGTACTGTTTCACAAGGATCTTCTTTCTCCCATAGGAGAAATGCTATCTTCAAAACGTTCTGAAATTGGTTGGATTATCTACTCCAACTTAGACTATTCCTTAGGACCACAGTCCTGGATTCTTTTACCTCAGAGTAGTTCCCACTGAAATCAGTGTGGCTTACTTCTGAGAGCAATTTCTGTTTGTCCAGGGGTTAATTTTTCCCCTTCTCTAGGAACCCATCACAGGCTATAATTCTACAGCCACGCTTTTTATCTAAAATTCATCCATTTTCACTAATTATTTATTTGTTTTGCTTTCAGGAAGGTACATCTCATCTAATGGAGAACAATTTCACTTTAAAGCAAGGTGTATACTCTCCATATGACTTTTTCTGAGTAAAATGCTTTTTTTTAACAGCCGCTGCTTTCACATTGCCACATTTAGCAGTTGCAAGGGCCATGTGCAGCCTGCTTTTCTGTAAGATTATGTCCCTCGTGCTTTCGTACGATACTGATACTTCTTGAGTCCAGGTCAGCACCTTTGGATTAAGAGTTTTTCAGAGCATGGTGAGCTATGCCAATTTTGAAGATAGAGTGAAGCACCCAAAGGAGGTAGTCACCTAAAACTGTGATACGCTCTTGAACTTCTTAGGCCCATCAATTATTGAAGCAGCTGAATTTGTACTCGTGGAAGTTTCCAAGCAGTGTTCAAAGGCTGCCTTCACATAAAATACATTACTATCTATCCTATCTTTCTCCCATTATCAGATCCCGGCTGGTTTACAGTATAGGTTAAAACAGCTAAATTTACACAAATTAAAAGTTTAAAAAATCCATTAAAAAGTTCAATTAAAATAGTAATTTAAAATCTTTTAAAATTCATTTAAAACATAGTAAAAATACAAAACACAGCACATTCAGTTAACTCATCTGGCAGAAGAGTCTCTTAAGTCCTGCCTAAATAAAAGAGGTGTTTGCCTTCCAGTGAAAAGAGAGCAGTACCATATGAGGTAAGGCTGGCTCCTGTGTCCCCACCAAACATATCTGTGATGAACCCTTTCCCAAAGATCTTGCAATTTGGACAGGATAATATATGGAAATATGGTCTTTCAGATAGTCTGGATTCAAGCCATACAGGGTTATATAGGTCATAACCAGCTGCTTGCATCATATCAAGAAACCAATCAGCAGCAACAGTGAAGCGCCACAAAAAAGTTAATATGTTCCCTGTAGCCAGCATAGCCAGCGGTCTAGCTGCAACATTTTGAACCTGTTGAAATTTCCAGTTTTCAAAGACAAACCCACATGTAACAGTAATTCAAGTGGGATGTAATCAAGACATGGGTTACTTTAGCCGTAATTCCAGGAATGAATGGGCTAGCCTTTACTGTGCAGATGTATTCAGGGCTATGTCTAAAATTATACCCAAGCTGAATTGCACAATGTGGAATGTGCCCCCTTTGGAATTGCACTCAATTCCCCTGCTAGCCTAAGTGTCAACTTATTTGTCTTTACCCATCCCAAAATTGTCTCGAGCCATTGTTCAGCTTCCTAGAGACTAGTAGGTGGAAAAAAGAGAGAAAGTGACCTTGGCATATGGTCTGGCATCACATACTGATACTTGAGCCCAAATGTCCAGATGACTTCTCCTGTGCTTTCAAAGGATTTTCACTGGACTTTTCCAGTAGTTTTAGTGTCGTAGATTTTCGGACCTTGAGGCAGGGTTTCCCAGCATTACCTTCTTTATCTATGCCTCAAGAGAGGACAGCATATATCTCAGTTGAATTCTGACAACACACTGCAGAATGATACCAAGGTTGGTACTTTTGAAAATCACTAAAAGATACAGGGGATCTAACAGTGTTTTATTATTCCTATTAATGTCCTTGTTTAAGCCATGAATTAGGATGAAATAATCATTATCTTCCAAGGCCACCTAAAACTGAGCCCCTCTGAAGGCAGTAGAGAACAGCATATGTTGAACACGTACCAATACATACTTTGGGACCTATATAATTGAGGTAGCACTTGAGCTGCTCCAGCTCTCAGCTGTTCCCCACAAGGTAGCTTCAATGTGAATTCTGAAGTCCAGTGAAACATAAGACATGCTTAGCTATCTCTAGCAGCTTGGGCAGGGAGACTATTTGGTAGCAGAATGGATGGTACACTGATGATCCTGGTGCTATGTTTAGTTTTCATTCAGGTAGAGATGGTCAGTACTGGTGGCTTTTAGAGAAGGTATTTGAACAGGGAGATGCTACCAGCCCCTCTCTTCTAGATATGCCTAATGATGCCCTGGAAAATTTAGGAGAAGAGTACCCGAGAAACGTTTACTTATTTCCTTTCAGTCTGATTGAATGCCATAACTGCTAGCCAGCATGGCTTTATATCTTTTCCTCTATTGGTTGTATGCCTTTGTGTATTAGTTGCTGGCAGTACAAGATTCACTCATATCTGAGGTCTTACGTAGATTTCAGTTATGTAAGTCAAATACAGGTTTTTCCCCTGAATTTGGAGATTATAATAATGTCTCCCCTACTTGATCTAAAGCTTTCTAGCAGGTGTTTACAAAGACTGTAGTAAGGCCACCATTACAGTAGGACCCCACTATTCATGGATTCATTATCTACTGATTCAGTTAACTGCGGTTGGCCACTATCGGGCCAACCGCGGATAACTGGGCCCTGGCCCTGGGGCCAGTGGCAGGAGGTGGCGAGGAGCACGAGATTGTGCCCCTCGCCAACTCCCACCACCTGCTCTGGTCCCGATCCCTGTGGCGGGTGACAGGAAAAGAGCAAGGAGCATGGGATCGTGCCCCTCACCAACTCTCATTGCCCGTCCCGGCCCTGATACCTGCGGTACGCGGTGGGAAAAGAGCGAGCAGCATGGGATTGCTCTTTTCCTGCCCACGGCCACTGTGATCGGGCCAGGGCTGGTGGCGGGAGAGGGTGTTCCCTACTATCCACAGATTTCAGTATCTGCGAGGGGCCCCAGAACGAATCCCCCACAGATACAGGGGTCTTACTGTATTATTGATTTAGGAGAGTAAGTCAGAAGGTAGAAATACCTTGCAGGTATTCTGACTTTTTCTCATCGAATACGTTTGTCCCTACTGCCATAACTTCCTCTATCTCTTTGTCCCAACACCCCAGTAGTGAGTTCTTCTTCTCTCTGGCCCTTATTTATTCATTTAAAATATTTTAATCTACATTGTAGGCTGCTTTTTATAACACAGGATATCACTTAAATTGAAAGACAGTTGAATGAGATAATATTTTAAAAGGTTTTTGAAGGCTAGTATTAATTAAATTAATTAGACCAAATGCATATCCTTTGTAAGGGAGATCTATAGATTAGGAACCATCACTGAAAAAAGCTCTATTGCTTGTGGCCACCAATCTAGTTAACCTCTTAATTAAAACCGAGCAAGTAATGTCCATAGGGCTGAATTTGGTACCATCTGGTTCATACAGGTGTAGGTGGTTTTTCAAATAACCAAAGCTACCTAACTTAAAAGGACCTAAAATTCCCATTTTAAAAAACGCTTCCTTCCTTCCGTTCCACCAGAAGTCTAATTTTACTTCACCCAGAAGGTGATTTTCCAACCTGCATCACCCCCCTAAGAAATAAAAAAATCTCACTCAGGAAGTAGGTGTGTATTCCAGATATTCTCTTTTTCAATGATGGTCAGGGTAGAAATGTACCCACTGCTTTCCTGGCTAGTTCCTCATTTGTAGATGCAATGTGAAACTTAGAGATATACTGCTGAATTACCCCTTCCCTTCTACAACTTTCTGTCTATTATGTGGTTGAGTTGCAAGTGTGTAAGAGCCTGTGGTCCACCTTTGTTGAACTGATGAAGGTGGGAAATGTACTATCTGAAGTCTGAAATGGACAGGTATTTGAAAGTTTTAATCTATGTCAGATTCTCTTAAATACTATTTTATGTCAGAAAGTGCATAGGGACAGTTGGGCTATGTGATAATACAGGCTTCCATCATTTATCTGATACATAAGGGACTGGAGCACCATCAGAAAATGGAATTGGTTGAAAAGTGGAACCCAGGTACTGTATTGTAGAGAGCATGAAGGACTTACAGAGGCTCACTTGGGACTGACCATTTGTGCGCTGCTTGCAAAGTCTCTCAGCTAACCTAGCGCCCATTTTCCCCTCTCAGCAGCACATGTGTCCAAGTGCTTCCAAGCAAGCCTCTGTAGGCAAGAAGAACTCATGAAAAAGTGGAACCCCCATTGAATTAATGGAACTTGTCTTTAATTTGGAAGCATCAAAAGAGCAAGTCATAAGATTATGAGATGTCAAAAGGTGGGGGCTTCCTGTAGCAGCTTTTACACCAACCCACCTCTTAATCTCACACATATATATAGGACTGCAAACCAGTACGCTTCATATGAAGGAAACAGTTTGAGGCTAAAGATATTTGAATAGACCTGGAAAACAAATGATTTTTTTAGAAGTAGAAATGGATATATAATGGTGAACCAAAATACTAGGGAAAAAATGCTTAAAAATGTCACTGTTGCCACAGTGCACCAAAGGAGTTCTTTCATTTAGTGGGACAGTCTCTTGTGGTAGCTAGCATACAAGATCTTGACCTGTCAAGCAATTTGTTGTACTTTAGTTCAAGGAGAAACCTGTACAGTGCCATATTTTGGGCTAGATGCAACTTTAGTATGGAGCACTTACACTTCATGCATTACAAATATAGGCTGTTGCTTCTGAAAGATACAACCTCAAACTATACCTCCCCCCGCAAACAAAATCTTTTTTCAGTAGTTAAAACTTGTGAATACTCTTTGTCAAATTTTCCACAGAAGATATAGGAAATCATCAAACACTAGAGTTTAAAATTACTGTAATTCTTAAACACCAGGAAAAGCCAAATGGTGGTGGATTTATTTAGTTTGAGTCTATTCTGATAGGAGTTAAACACTAATACATTAGAGGTGAACTCTTTTGACAGTCATTCCCCTTCCCCTTTACTCATCCTGTGCTATTAAACAAACTGATTGGTATGAGCCTCCCATGGTTAATTTTCCTCCGTAATGGCTGCAACTTGCAGCTGAGGCCATATGATGTTGCAAAATCATTTATGCAATGTAACACTTGCTTAGGACTCTAGCTTTGCTTTCTGCCTCAGAGGAAGCCAGTCAGACCCTCCCCAAAATATGCTATACTATACTATGCTGTACCCCTCACACACACAGTTTCTGTTTCCTTTTTCAGAGTCTTATGAACTATTAATTACTATTCTATGTATAAGATAAATGAATTTGAAACTTTTGTCGCTTTAACAGAGATAGCCGATGGAGTAAGCTTGCTGTAGTTATTGTGGGCTGGGTTGCTGTTGAAATGTTGTTGTTGTGCTTTGTTTTTGCCTTGCCATTTTTATCCTCATGTTCAAATTCAAAATTAACTCACAATAATTTCATTATCTGAGTTCAGCAAATGTATGGTTTTCATTATTCTTCCCTCTGTTGATTATAGGGAAATTGTGTGCCATTTTGGGATTGAAAAAGAAAGCCCTTCTCAGATGTTGACCCAGTAACTACTGGAACATTTGTTATGTTTACTTTCCAATTTAAAATGATCACTTGCCTGTGATACATTTGCACAGAGCACTCTAAAAAGATCCCCTCCTCAAAACCCTCTAAGTGATATGTTCTTTGGCTAGGAAGCTATAGGAGTGTTTACAGTGATTTATTTGGAAATAGTATAATGTATTATCAGTAAGAACTGTACCTTTGAAAAAGTTTAAAAGTTAAGTATATTTAATGATGCCTAACATATTTTATTGGCTGTGTTTAACAAAAGGCACTAGGCTGCAGTTGTTTTTGACAAGCATGAAAACATCACAGCATGAGACTGCAAAAGGAATTATGTAGAGAAATTACAAGTGATCCATCTCTCAATGAATTATCCACCTCAATAGCCTGCAGAACTCAGCTACCAATTAACACCTACTTTATTACATGTTGGGATGTACTTAATAACTTTCATGTGTTTATGCACTATTACCTTGACTGATGCCTCTTGTACAATTAGGCATAATTGGCATATCAATATGCAAAAGTTAAAAGGATTAACCCTCTTAAAACTAATGAGCATTTCTGTATCCAGCTGCTAAATGAGACAAAATTAGCATTTTTCACTTTTGGGCAGGATTTTATCATGCAGTTTCTCATTGTTGGTATTACCTTGTTACATAACTTTCAGTTTTGGTGGGGGGAGGAGAATATGCAAGGATGATAAAAGAAAAAGGATTCTAAAAAGTTGCGCCAGGCACAAACATTTGCTGCTGGGTTTTCCATAAGCATAACAGTTGCAATTTATGTTCTTTTGTACAGAGCTGAAAAAGTTGTGTTTTCTTAGCAGCTAATTATAGAGACTCAGGGTATGTCATTTCACCATGCAAACTTGGCTCTGATATAATAGATTGAAAGCTTGCCATGCTCCTAATTTCCTCACTCTTTCTAGTATTTTCATCTCTCTCTCTTTTTTTCCAATGCAGAGTTTTCTAACTAGATATCGACAGAATGAAAACTATTTTGGCATATTTGCTTGAGCAAGCCTGTTAAATGGCTGGTGAAAGGTACATGGAAAAGGCCAAAGTCTTAAACAAAAATCCAAACATTTCAAAATACATTGCAAGACACCAAAAGGATTGTGAACTGCAAAAATTTATACAGAAGTTGGTATTATATGAATGTCGACACACCCAGAGCCAGAGAGGTGTGATTCGTAATGGGTTTTTATGAAAGTCCTAGAAAAGATCTTTTTTTTTTCATGGAAAGAAATGTTTCTCTGTCCCGTATGTTTGGAAATAAATTGTATTCATTCTGTGTATAAGTAACATACTTTGTATTACAATTTGTGGCTTTTAAGAATGCCCTTTGCTCTTTACATCTTGCAAGATATACAAAAATACATATACAGCGAGAGCAAAAGTCAAGTATATAACAGAAAACAAAGCAAAAAAAAAGTTGGAATTTGCTATAACTAGTATCATGACAAGATACATGGATCCTTTACCTAGATTAATTTGTGACAAAGTTCTGCAATTTCAACTTGACCTTCTAATGTGCATTTTAAAGTGGGAGCTCTATATATCTTTACTCTTGTTTCTGATGTCACTTGAAAAGAATTATTGCAAAATTTAGTGTAAATCACACTCCCTATTTCAAGAAATATATTTTAAAATTATTTATTCATATATCCAGTTCTTCCTATGCTTATTAGATTGTAACAAGTACAGTAATATTATTCTACAGAAAGGAAAATGGAAGAAAAATAGACTTGACAAACCCAAAATTGATTCATAGTTTAAATCCTTCACTCCTAAATTCAGCACTTGGTCCACTCTGGCTCACTGGCAATGTACAATCATAGTGCATTTTTAGGGTTGCAATATTCTATTAACCCATTGGTTATGTATGTTATTCTTTTGATCAGTTGATGAATTCCCAATTAACTGAGTGCCTACTTTTAGGTAATACATGAATTTATAATACAAGCAGTTTTAAGGTTGAAAACAGATGCCATTTTAGAGAATAGGGTTGCCTTACTACCCAGCATGGGAAGGAATAGTTCTTCTGCCATCCATGATATTAAAGTGAACCATCTCAAAACATAAATTATGGGTTAAATCCAGCTATTAACTTTAACTGGGGTAAACTACTGAATCAATGTGAACTTATTAAGTCAACACTTCTATATATTTCATTGATTCAGTGTCCTGTTGTAGATGGGGCTGACAGCTGGATTTAACCTATTTTTAAAATAATCAACAAAAAGAGTAGCTACTCTGATCAAAATATAATAATCTATTAATTAATCTATTAATCAATAAATATTAAATGACCAAAGGGCTTTTTTAAAAAACAAAAACATCTTTATCTCCCTATTTAGCTATCCATTGTGTTGCACTGGACCTTGCTATGTTGGAGCTTTTGACTCGGGCAGATCTTTTCCATGTCAGTGAACCCTTCCAAAGCTGCTGGTAACAATACCTAAAAAAATAGATCAACAAATGAATAAATCTTGAAAGATGCACATATGAATATGTGCAACAAACCAAGTTCATTTGAAACAGCAGAACATTATTTGTGAGTAGGGCTATATTTTCTAGCATTTAGGGCTGCACTCAGATATATACCAGGGCTCTTATTTCAATGGAGGTCAACCTATTTTCAACCTTATATATGACAAGGAAGATAGAAGTTACATAGTTTTTGTTATGAAACATCTGAGGTTTGACCTGGATAGAACTTGTGTTGCCAGTTGGGAAGTTGGTGCAGAATGATGCCAATACTTCCCTACTTCCCTGTGGCTTTCCCAGGTGGCGTACCATGCTGCTAGCACTATTTCATGGGACATTAATGTGTCATCCTAAAGTTGGGCATTGATTCTATTAAGCATAGTCCTTCCTGTGTTTTCTATTATGTAATCTTCAGTGTCCATTTTCTTTTAAACTTCAGAGAGGTGCATTTTGTCTCATTTGATGCAAAGTCAAAGCATGAAACCTCTTCTTTCATGAGTGCATAGATTAAGAATTAGGATCTGTTTAGTCATTCCAAAATGGTAATGGATTAGCATTCTTTGTGATTAGATGAAACAGGTTTGCTTGTCTTATTTATCTCTCTAATACTCTATCAAGGAAACAGGAGGAAATTTCCCTTTGTCCCCCCCCCCCACCTTCCCCACTTCAGTTAGTTGTAAAAGTTATGAGAAACTAAGGAGATAAGTGAACGTGCTAAAATTACTGCCTCTTCAGTTGAGTGGAGCTTTGTGAGCCGCGTCAGGAGACGCAAGGTTGTTGTTTGTGTTTGCTTCACATCAAGCTTATAGTCAAGTTTGAGGCTTTGTTTGTGGAGACTGTCCTGAAGTATTCTGATATTTAATTAAAATGACATTAAATCACATTGAATTGATAAGAGTTGGCATCTCAAAGTAAAGTAATTGCCCATATTGGTTTTTGTACAAAAATAGAGCTGCTTGGAAAATGTGCAGCCAACACAGACTGTCAACTCCATTTATAGATCAATATGTGAACACCATTGATCAGGCAGGCATGTGTAACAGTAACACTTTGCATTTATTTCTTGTTTTAATACTGCATTAAGGCTTACAGGATTATCAGCTCCCAAAATATTTTGACTTCCGTATAAATATGTGATCTGTTTCATGTTAATTAAATGAGTCTACAGTTCTTTCAAAAAGTGTTTTTAGTTTCATGATTCTCTCCCTGACACCGCAATACTTATAGCTGCAGGTGTTTTTAGTTGAAAATGGATTATTTATCTTTTGGAAATACAATTCAAGCACATTTTTAAAAAGAGCGTGTTTTAGAGGAGCATGTATTTTGAGGGTGGGGATTGATTAGTTTTGCTCTTTACTTCCTTCTTTTCTGGGAGAAAAATATAGGCTCTGACAAAAAACACTTTCTCACGCAAAGTTGGGCAGCATGCCCATAAGAATCTGTTTTCTCATTAAACTTTTGACTTCAGAACATGGGAGGGGGGAAAGGATAAATTCTTTTGACTCTCCTTACCATCCCATCCCCTGCCAATTTCCACCTTATTGTCTTTATTCTTGGAGTCAGAACTGGTTTTCTCACTCTGTACCTATGGACATTGTGTGTGACAAACATTCCACCATCCTGCATCGCCATCTTGACTTGATAAATGTGTTATTAGGCAAACTAGCAGTATCCAAAGGGGGAGCAGAAATCTGACTGGCTGCTTCAGTATGGAATTTGAATGGATTTTTAATAAGTGCAAGAGTAGTGCTGAAAATTATCTGTTCATTGTGCCAGTTCTTACTCCCAATAAATTAACATTCATGGTAGATTAGGACACTAGCTGAATCAAAAGGCTTATGTGCCCTGCATATTACATTATTGGGGTTTCTGTATAACCACTGTAAACTAGTCAGATTAAATATTCTGCTGGGGGTTAAGGTGAATTTTACTACATATTTGCAACTGGTCCAAAATCCAGACATGGAATGTGTATAGCATTCACTTAACCATTTGGCAGGCTGCTGCAGAAAACCAACTTACCAGTAGGGAGGGGGTGAGAAGTTTATTTCAGTTCATTTTTCATCAGTATTTATCAACATTTGCAAAATCTGAATGCAGGAAAAAGCGCAACTGACAGATTTGTCCATCCTATTACCAAGTGGGCATATGCACACCATATGGGATGGGTACCATTTTAAACAATCCTCCTCACTTGTATTTAAAAAAAAAAAAAGATTAAAGTGATTATGTACTGAGTACTACCACTGTTATATCATTGGTCATATGAGGGAGAATTAACCGTTGCTTTTGTGACTGTCACTCCAGATGCAGTTGTGTAAAGGACACCTACAAGTATAAAGCGGCCCTATAGTGTCCATAAAACTATATTTACTGTATGTAATAAAAACACAGCAGCTTCTTTCCAGAAGTTTTAACTCAATATTGCATTTATTTTCTTACCTTCCCCTAAACTAAGCTAATCATACTTTACTTCTATGCAACAGAAAATCAATGTTTCAAATCAAGATAGTCAACCAAAACTTCCCTTGTTCTGGGTTGTATTAACAATGAAATAACCAAATGGGGCTTTCAAGGAGACCAGTATCTTCTGGCAGAAGAATGCCAATTTTCACATCTGTTGAAAACCTGTTGGGTGCTTTCAGGTGAGGACTTTATTGGACAAAACTTTCATCTCTCACAGAATTTTACAAAGGATTTACACATTGTAATTTTATGTTTACAACTTGTCTTGCATTTCCCATCACTATTTCTGTTCCAGTCATTGTTGTTGTTGATATGTGCCATGAAGTTGACTTTGGGCCTTTCTGCATTACACTGTTATGGTGCTATTATTCCACTTTCAACCTCTTGTGGAATTCTGGGATTTGTCATTTACTGAGGCCAAGGAGCTCTCTGGCTGAGATTTCTAAAGGCCCCTCCCTAAACTACAAACCCCAGGATTCCATAGGAGATTGAAAGTGGAATAATAGCACTATAACAGTATAGTGCGGAAAGGTGCTTTGACTTATGGTGACCCTGTGAATGAGAGACCCCCAAGAGCCCTGACCAGCAACTGCCCTGGGTGATTCTTGCAAACTCAGGGCTATGCCATCCTTGAGTGAATCCATCCGCCGCTACTGCAGCCCTTTTCCTTTCCTACTGCCTTCCGATTTACCAAGTATTATAATCTTTTCCAATAAGTCGTGTTGTCTCATAATGTGTTGAAATTATGGCCCTTTCCGCACAATCGGGCTCAGCAACGTCCTTCGCTGCAACCCCACAGAGAGGGAAAGCATGCCAGGAACGCTCCCCTCTGCACCTCACAGTGGAGGGGAGTACTCTGGCCCTGCCTCTTCCTTTCCACAGTGCAGCTGGGCACTTGCTATTACTGCGCTGGGGAAGGAGGCGTCACTCTTCTGCATGGCCGGGAAAGGCAGTAGCGTGATGAAGTGTAAAACAGATTTTTTCTGTTTTACAAATACCATGCTTGCACGACGCGTGGGAACAAGATGGCGGCGGGATCACAACGATGTTGTGCAGATGCACCTCTTGTGGAACACTGCCATCATGCCCCCATGGCAGGGCAGCCATGCGGTGCGGAAAGGACCTATGACAGCCTCAGTTTAGTCATCCTCGTTTCTAGTGAGAGTTCAGGCCTGTTTTGCTCTAAGACTCATTCATTTGTCTTTTTTAGTAGTCCATAGGAGAACTCTTCTCCAGTACCACATTTCAAATGGTCATGAGAGTAAGTAATGGATGTTTTCACTGCACATTTGCATACTAAAATAAATGAAACATATTTCATATATGATCATGGTACAATTCTTCTGTTAAAAAAAAGGCTGAAATGTTAACTAACCCTTAGTATATTGTTATATTTTATTAAAAGGGAGAAAAAGCCTTAAAGTACTGAGGTTCTGCATTTTATTAATACACTTTATATCCTTCCAGTTCTGCAAAAGTTAGGTTAGTTGCTCAAGTCTTTCTCAAATCTCTGGATTTAAAGAGTATAAAAGTTTTGATCAGCATTGTACAACTGGTTTCCTCTTCTAATTTTTGGACAGCTACATTATTGCATTCCACAGCAAGCAGAACTCAATACAGTATATAAAACAGAAGCTGAATTTACTTCGCACACTTTGATGGAAAGGAAAAGCAGTGTAGCTTTCTTGTTAAACCAATATAACTTATTATATGCCACTCCAATGATGATGATGATGATGCTAAGGAGGAGGATTGTCTACCTAATGCCATTATTATTGGCTTCAAACCAATACCCAATAAAAGAAGGTTTTGAAAAATTCTAGTTTTTCCCTTCTCCCAGTGTTCTGAAACCTCATGCTGTGAAAATCTTTTCCTCTGTTTACCAAGTACAAATCAGTCTTGCCAAAGGTTCTAAAAGTTTACTTCTTTTGCTTAGATCCTTGCACTTCAAAGAAAGATGCAACCCTATAAATTAGCAAGTCTGCCATTGCAACTGTGATTTTAAACTTGAACTTAGCAAAATGCGTTTATAATTCACTACTGATCGAATGCTGCCACAGATGTATAGAGGGGTACTTTTTTTTTTTTGTAAAGTTAGTCCTCTGATTACTAATTTGAATCAAAAGCTCTAACCTTGTTAGCATCTGGACTTATTTCCATAATAACAACCCCTTCAGAACCTACAAAGTAATGAATAATTGACAACAAATGAAATGTTTTGATAGTTGTCGGCACAAAGCATGTTTAATGTTTTGTGTTGCTTCCTAGCTAATTATGTAGATGACACATTTGTCAGACCTTGACTACCATTAGAAACGTGTTTCCAGAGGGGAGAAAAACAGGCTATTCATAGAGTAATTAACTAGAATGCTCAATGACCTGTGAGAGATTCAAATGGCTGCCAGTTCAGACATTGTTTTGTTACAGAAGCAGAGGGGTAATTAAAATTCCAAATTACAGTGCTATGATGAAGCATTTGTTTGTTGACAGTATACTCTTACTCCAGTTTGTTAATTTTTTTTTTTTAAAAAAAATGGCTTCTAATCCATTTTATAGCTTTAGGAGTTCTGTCTTTGAATTTACTGACAACTAATATTATGGCAAATTGCTCTTTCGAGAAGTACTGCAGGCTTTGGCAGTTTCATGAGAGCACAAGGTGGGTGGGATGGAATAGCAGCTCTTTCCCCTGAACTGACATACCATGTGTTGTCGCCGAAATGCCACTAAACTGCAGCCCATCTTGTGAAATGATATGTTCATAATTCTGCACAGAAGAAGATGTCTAGTTGCAGGAGGAAGCAGTTTCGAGAGAGGGCTCATAATCAAACAAATTGAGAAAGGTGTATTAAAATGTTACTGTAAAGCGTTAACAGAATCAGTACAATGACGAGCATCATTTAGGCAAATGTTCTTCAGGGAAACAGATGCAGTTGAGGGAGAAGAGGATTCTAAAGAGGACGTGTAAAAGAGGGCTCCTTTCTAAAACATGGCATTATTCTTCTCTGGTATCATCCCTTATCTACGTATGTCCATGGCAAAAAATTTATATAGCAAGAAGCGATCATTTTTTCCCTACCAAATATATCAGGGAGTAGATTGAAAGAGGGCAAGGTGGTAAAGTTCTGTAACAATGAATTCAATGCAAGCACAAGTGAAATATTTATTTACTTTGCCAAAAGTGAGAATATGGTTCTGTTAAAAAGATCTGACAGAAGTAACATGGTGTTTGATGCAGGGAAGCTGACAGCGGCATGGAGTGAGCGCTGATTATCCTGAAGACACTGTCAGCTAGGATTGATTTCTACTTTCTCCCTTTATGTAACGGTTCCTGTAATACAGCTGACCCCGAATCACGTTACCTTGTCATCTCTCTGAATGGATCAAGAAGAGATGAGCTGAAAATAGCTAGGCACTGACCTTGAACTTGCCAGAACAGTGAGAAGTGACAGTGGCTTTGTGTATGTGTGTGTGTGTATGTGAGAGAAAGAGAGAGAGAGAAGGTTTCATGAACAAATACAGCCAAGCTGCTTTGCAGTCAAGTTCACTATAGCAGCACAAGGGGGCAGAGCAGCATTAGAGATTACAGGTAAAGCTGATATTCAAGTTGCTTTCTCCAAAAGTGCACTCTCAGTTGTGCCAGTCAGCTTTCTTGTTTCTACATCAGTAAAGACTTCTATAAAGGCAACAGAAGGCTTCAAAACCTGAGAAAAAATTGGAGCTTCCTCTTGAATAATTTGAGTAGGAACTTGCCTAGTGACCTTTTATCTCTTTGAACTCTGGGTGGAGCTGTATCAAGCAATTAATTCTCAGATTCAGTTCTTTAGAAAATAAAATGCCAAATGCTATTGTAAATAGCAGAACGGCCACCTGAGCTCCATAATCTACTGTATAGCTGAACTATCTACTTATACAAAGCCAAACTGAGAAGGAATTAAAAACTAGAGTTACGAACAGGAAATAGCTTATATATTCGATAGGTTTGCTCCATTTCTTATGCTTTGAATGTAATATTTTGTGCTAACATAGTATGCAGATTTTGCCTTATAATTCTGATCTTATTTATCCTACATAGCTGTCTTAGAAAATATACACAACACAGAGTGATGGAGAATGGTTGTAGTGGTCACCCTCCCAATTGCCTGTGGCCTATAAATAATTATTAATATATTTAGCTTCATCTACCAAGGTTTTTGTTGATTCATTATTAAAGGAATCTCAGTGTCATAAGTCCAAAGCTTATTGCTTAGATAATTTCTTTCTTTCTTTTTCTTTTACATTGGAATAATAACTGCTGACAAAATACAGAGACACTGAATTAAACATATTCAATAAGGACCATACCAATGTAACTCAACAGAGAAAAAGAAAAACATGATCATATGTTGTGGTTGTGGTGTGCTTCAAGTTGTTTCTGACTTGTGGTGACCCTAAAGTGAACCTATTACAGGATTTTCTGGGGCTGAGAGTATGTGATTCACGCAAGCTTACCCAGCAGATTTTCATGGCCAAGCAAGGAGTCAAGCCCTGGTCTCCAGGTTCATAGTCCAATGCTCAAATCACCACACCACACAGGCTCTCTTATCATATGTACAGAAGAAAAAGAACACATAGATCTGGGTTTCTAGCAACTTATCAAAGCCTGGCTTTAGTGCTGGGGACTACCGTTGGACATTCTGGGGACCTGACAGGTGGGAAAGAGCTCTGTGGTGTTTGCTTGTTGTATTGTATGTTTTGCATTGGGTCACTGAAGTTTTAGACAGGAAAACTACCTTTTCCATGTTGGATGTGAGGCCACAGTCCTTTCCTGAACGTGGCAAATAGGCTGTTGATAACATGAGGTTGTACATACCCCCTCTACAGATTGCTGTGGCCCCTTCAGGGCTTGGCTGCAACAAATGTTTTGTGCATTACACGTATTTGCTTTGCAACTGCTAGCTCCTCAGGGTTGTTTGGCTCTTAAGCATATATATATGTGTCCTTCAGAACACAAGTATGCAGTTCCCTAAAGAGATCCTATTCCTGATCCTTATACCACCTGGTTCAAAGGTGTGGAGCTAGAGGAAAAATCCCCTCTAGAGATTGCTCCTGCTTTCATTGTACCAGGCTTTTAATAAGGGACCCTATTCCCTGATGGGCTAGAAGTGAGTTTATTGCTACCATCTGTTTAATTGCCCTCATAGTTTTCTGTGGGGAATCATGAAAGTATTTTACCCTGCCTTTGAATCTCTCTGGTTCTTTTAAAAGACTGGGTAAAGTACACATCAATTTCCAAAGAGTATATTAAAAACTGATAAACAGCAGCATCTCTGAACAGTAAAACTCAAGGAAAACAATTTTTTAGATGAATGTTTGTTGCTTGTTATCAGCAAACACAACGCTTGCTGTACACGCTTATAAGCAGACTTGTGGGCTTTTTTATCAGTCATGTCCATTTTTAATTCTTTTCCTCTTTAGAAATAGTTGATTTTTCTCTCCTATCTCATAATTTCTTATTAAGTACAATTTGTAGAAATAAGAGAGCCCTCTCAAAAAGGAGAAGTATGTAACTCACACAGGTTGTCATAGTGAAACAAAGGGTACAACTGGAGCTAGGAAAATCTCTTTTATCTCTTAAGGACATCTGCGTATTCCTATAGTAAATTGAGCCCCAAACTCTGCGGCTATATAAAAGTTTATTACAAATGGAATTCTTACAACGAAGGAGAGAAGAGTTGCAAGTGTGGCAAATTTTTCAAGCAAGCAAGTCACGCTATCGCTAGCTTGTCAGACACAATTTTTTTTTAATTATTTCTCTTCTTCTTTTTTTTTAAGGAAAGGGGAAGGCTTTGGAAACACAGCCTTCGACAGCAGCCTACCTCGTTTGATGATAACGAGAATGTCCATCAAAGCCTTGAGCCCCACATACAAATTCCTCAATGCTGTTCACTTAATTATAGTATCCTAGCCTCTGAAGTGTGTACTTTAGGGGGAGGTTAGCATAAATAGGGTGCCAGTGCATGTGCAGCCTAGACCTCAGATCAAGGCTATTTCTGGGCTTCCTGTCCACCTAGCCCCCACCAAAAAAAGTTGTTGCTACAAAGCAGCCAGTCTTTTTGCTTTGCTGAGGACTGGAAGAAAACAGGCCAGCAAAAGTGGTGATCGAGCATGCTGCAAGGCTATGGTACAAATGCTCATCATGGGTGGACAAATGGGAGCAGCACAATGACGGCCATGGCAGTGATAGCAGTGAGAGGCTCAGCAACAGCAATCATCCCAAGCATGTTCTGACCTGGTACCAGGCCTGTTGCCAATTTTTTTATATATATACATAAGCTATTTAAAATATGTAGTATTAATTTTTGTTTATTTATTTATTAAGTTTTTAAGATCGCACCTCAGGATAGACTAGAAGGGTTAGAAAGTATCCAAAGGGGCATTTAGTCTAACTCCCTCCCAGTGAAGGGAGCCACAAGTAAAACATCTCTGACATCCAATCTCTGCTTTAAAAAGTCTTTCACTTTGTAAATGGGGGTATGTTTCAAAAATCCAATGAAATAAAATATTTAAAATAATCAAGTTAATTGTATTCCTGTGACACAGGTTCCATCAACACTTGTAGTGTAGAAGTTGAAATGAAAATATGCTGCCTGAAAACACATACTAACATACACGATCTTAGAAGAAATGGGGAGTAGAATATAGGCTGGCGTCCAGGTTTTCACTGCTTATCACTCACTAGAAACAAAAATGGTCATAACAGTCTATATTGTTTACGGTGCACACTTCAGAGTAGAGCCGTATATTTCCATACCCTTTGTACCCTCTTGCAATCAATCAGAGAGATGTGCAAATCATTGTAATCTTAAAAGCAGAACTTGAAAAAGTTACTTTTTGGACAACAACACTCAGAACGCCTCAGGTAGTATGGGCAAAAGAAGGCTCTTTTCCAAGTTCCGTCCAAAAGTGCTAATACGCTACTGCATAAAACATGGACTTTGATTAGAGAACTCTTACTTCAGACCACAAGCACATGCATGGGAGCTGATTTCTCTGGATACAAGGACATAGATGTGATAAATAAATAGCTCTGCTCTTGCTTTCTTGAAGTTTTTGCTAAGAAATATTGCAAACTCTGCTTAAACATCAATGCAATCTGTGGGAATTGCAATACTAAATATGAACAGGAAATGTCTATCAAAAAGAGTGATGACAATGTAGAAATCTCCTTCTCGTAGTATTAGTTTTGTTTTATTCTTTCATTAAAATTGGAAGGATCAACTCCCTTTCTCGTACTTGTCACATTCAAAATGCTATTAAATTGGAGATATATAGGTACTGAAACTGAGAAGATTTGATCAGATTTCCCACAGCTAGTTTTGGGCACCTGACCTGCATAGTTTCCCACAGGGGAAAAGAAAGCTCTGTTTCTCTAGATTCCCAATGAGAAGGGACATGTGTCTCCTTGCATTGAGTTACATTACATCACATCATTTCGCACAAAGTGACCCAACACAACATGACAGGAGGAATAAAGAGAACAGATTCTTTTAAACCTTGTTTTATATGTTTCTTCGACTACAGTTAACAAATTGATGGCAGTAAAGATATAATGAACAGAGAACTGCACTTCTTTGGTTTAGCCAAGAATATAGATTACAGAACCTGCTAGTGTACCTTGCACAATCATATTAAAGCAGGCTTAAAAGTGCTGCTAGCTTATACTTAAGTTTGCTGCACAGACCTATACTGAACATAACATAGATAAATTAAGAGGGTTTGATCCTTTCCTGAGGCAGTCTATATTTTTACTGAAGTATAATGGTTTACTGTGTGTACGAGAAAGGAGATGTAATAGGAATTTGACATAGTTCCCAGTTCCTCTGAATATTAATGGCTGCACTCTATGCATCATCCCACTCGCACAATTAGTAATATTCTGGATATTTTCTAGTAGAAGAAAGAGTAGAAGATCATCTTATTCTGCTTTACCTTCACACAAATGATTCATGGACCAGATATATGCAAAGCTGCCCACTGGTGGATGGGTCCAGGCACTGCCCAGTATGCCTTTATGCTGCACATGGTATGCCTTTACGCAGAGAAATCAGCATCTCCCAGCTGGAGCAGGGCCTTCCTTGTTTATGTTTCTGTTAGTGAATAAATGTACTTTGGAAGGCTCTTCAATGAATACATGCCCAAATGAGATGTGATATGATTATAAAGCATATGATGTCTCTTTACTGCCACCCCATGGGAACAGAACAAAAATTGGAATAAAAGGAAAATATATTTATTAGGGCTTCCCTTCCCTTCCTCCCTTTCTTATTTGCAACAATAATAATAATCTTCAGAATAAGTACTGTTAGACTTGAAAAATGTAGGTACTGAGGCAGTGGCAAGTGTGGCTGAAATAAGGGGAACTTGGTCAGAAATGCAAAGGCCTTATGTTAAATACAAATTTCTGTGAGCATCATCCAGAACTGTGGAAAGAACAAAGCATAGGAAGCTTGTTCGTTGAAAGTCAGTCTGTTGTTCCATCATCTAGTTTAACATTGTGTATACTGACTGTCAACAGCTCTCTAGGGTTTTTCTGGGCTCCTTCCAAGTCTTCTTTGGAGATGATTGCCTTTGAACCTGGGACTGTCCATACTGCAAAGCAAATACTGTGCCAATGAGTTATGGCCATTCTTCACAGCACTAAGCTAAAGTATTAAGTAAGAGTTCTGGAAGCCCTGGTCTCGCCTCCCTTCTTGGTAGGTTTAGTGGAAGGAAGGTAGGTTGAAGCTGAAAATCCTTCCTGCTCTGTCATATCTGCCTTTCCAGCTTAGCTTTCTTAGATCGAAAACTGGTTGAGAAAGAGCTAGGACTGCAAAGAGAATTTTCTTACAAATTCTCCTCCATTTAATTTAGCCTGTTCTGGAATTCTAGCCTGGATTTTTTTTTTCCCTGATGAAATTGGGTGTAAAAGGACAGTCTTAGTTGGTCTGTCTCATGTGTGTAATCTGGAGGAAGGAGGGGATTCAACAGCTCCCATTTGCCCCTCCTAGCACTTCCTGAGAATGCATCTGAGAACAGATTGCTCTTTTGCCGTGCAATGAAGGAGTAAGGAGAGCCATCCAGCCACCTAGATTCAGGTCTCTTGCAGCCAAGGCTTGTTTTCATAGGGATGCTTCTCAGGGCTTCACTCACCTTGTGCTCTCCCCAGTTGAGAAAGACATGGGGTAGAAGCATCCCTGTAGTGAGAGGGTGCTTCACTCCATCCAGATTTCCTCAAACAGGACCAAAGACTAAATTTAGAAATTATTAACTTGTGTGTTATCCCAAAATGTGGTTGATTCAGGGGTCCACCCACAATGCCAATGCCTCCGTGAAACAGTGGGAAATATTCACTCAAAGAGAAGGCCCACAAGAAGAGGGTAACCTTACAAGACCTTTACACCAATGTCTAGTGGTACTAGTGCAGGGAAGAACCAGCTGGAGATCCAAAATGTAAGCTTATTTGTTTTATTGGGGGAATTGCGATCATACACACAAGATCCAAGCAGTCATATAACACACAAGGCTAACTGAAGGAAAAGGGAAGAAAGTTTTGGATGGCAAGATTTTCAGGACAAAGTGGGTGATATTTACAAATCCAGAACAGCAGCAAAGATGCAGTGTGGTTTAGATGCAGAATCTAAGGACAGTACACAAACAGGAATCAGAGTGGCAGAGTGGTGACCAGCAACTAGTATACTGCAAGTTGATTGGCCAAAACCTGGAATTTAAATATCCTTTTTCTGCCTGGAGGGCTAAGGTGCTAATGGTTCTCTGCTAGAGTAAGCAATGGAGTCCTGAGACTGGACACTGGGGTCTGGAATGAGCTAATGGTCTTAGTGTTAGGTGACAAATGGTAGCCTTGATAGTACTTTAAGTGTCAGACAACTGTAGGGACAATAGGGAAGTTTGCTTGGTTAAAGGGAGAGGAGCTAAGACAATCAGCCATCCAGTGGGAACATCTTGGATGCTATTTTCTCTCTAAAGGTTGAGCCATTGGAGGCTAACTGCAAGTCCTTTATTGGGGGGGGGTTTCCTGGTGATTTCCTGACTATGACCTGGCTACACCTTGAGATCTCTTTTGACCTGATTTTGCAATGCATGTGTGTGACCAGCTTTTCTTCTTAGCCAGCATGAACATGCAGCCATATCAGGGCATGATTTATATTTATGTTAATTAAATATTCCCCAATTAAATATATATTTTGCCAATTAAACCTTATCAAAGCATGGGGGTGTACAGCCTTCTAACATATGTTTTTCTAAAAATATGTCTGTGTATTTTCTATGTCTTTTTTGACAGGCCATTTCAAAACCACCCCTCCCATATTCCTGTGGTTTCAAAGACCTTTCCAAACCCACCACTGAATCTCTGGAGAGAATAGGCCCTGTATGAGGGAGCATTTGCTGGATGGTTCCTTCTTTCTTTCTCCACTCACTTTCTGTCCCTCCTTGCTACCAGTGCTTTTTGTGCCGGGAAGTCTTGTGTGACCAATGAAAATGCTCTAATAGGATCCAGGCCCATGTTGCAGATGTCAGTCACACACAGAGATGTTTGAAGGATTCAGTGTGTGAGAATTCTAGGACAAACTGGACTCATCTACTAATATATGAATTAGAACTTAGGTTGTCCATTGGCTTTTACGTTTCCACATTGTTTCATATATTATCATATATTCCTCCATTAAGAAAAAGTCCAGTTCTTACTTGAACTCAAAAACTACTATAAAAGTTTCAAAACATGTTCCAGAAGCACTCAGAGTTATAGATCTGGAAAACCCCGATAAGAGAAAATGCTCCCATAGTTATTTTATTTCTTATAGTTATGGGATATGAATCATATGTTCCTGGTTATGAGGCATATGATTCATATACCACAGCTATGAGAAATAGGTTCTGATTTTTATCAAACTGTAACAGTCCAGGCATTGGACTCCTCTCTTTGTCTCCATGGCTGCTGATTAAAAGAAGGAACTGCAAGCATTTTAAGCTGGGATAATAGCATCACAGTCCTCAAAAATCTTGGGCAAGTGATTCTAAGCAAGTTCGAAGGTCTCCTGTATCTTCTTGTGGATGAGAAAAACCATAAGTCTGTGTCAGTTTAACTGTCCAGTCACTCACATCATTCCTCCAGATACTTGTCAAACCTCAAATCCACTTAGCACATTGAAAAATTCTTCAGCTGCCTAGCTGTGATCTGAATCCCTTGGCATGATTAGGTAGAAAGTTCAGAATTAGCTGTTTTATTTTCAGGACTGTGGCCCAAAATAAAATGTCTGACTTCCTTAATCTTATCTTAATCCCTTAATGAAACACAACTGTTTAGGAGGTGTTCTTCCAATGTGGCCATTCCATTCACTCTGCCACCCTAGCCCCTTTTCCCAGCATGCCAAATCCATATAGAATTCCTAATGGTTTAATGGGAACCAATGCCTTGTTTTGTCTCAGGTTCAGCACATTCCTTTGGACAACCTACCATGGAGTCCCCAAAATCAATGTATTCTCATCATTCATTATTTATTACGGTTTTAGTTTCAGGTTTCAAAAACAATTAAGGAGAGTGTTTAGTATAAAAATTACCATAATTACTTGTTAATTGAGGTTATCTGCTTCACATTATTCAAAAAGCAAATTGTGTTGACACTTGTACCCAGAAATGATTACTTAATAAACAAAGTCAGAATGCATCACAAATAAAACACGGCTGTCTGCTGATGGCTACATTCATCTGGTATGAACCGTTCCCAGGAAAGATGTTTTTCCATTGTTTAAAATCACAGTTATAATAGAAAGGCAATCTTTCTTGGTTCTAGCATGTGAAACATTTCATGCAGTAATCAGGTAACAGAATGTATATGCAAAAGTACTTTACGAACACACCAATATAAATGATCCCCAAAGATTTAGATGCCTGATGAATCCATTTATTTGGTATCCCCTCTGTCCTTCAGAATACTAGAACACTCTGTTTCTTAATACACTGAATTTCCTGCTCCATCCCCACCAAAGCAGGTCTGTCAGTCCACTGAAAATGATACAGAGGGTTAAGGGACAATGGGATAGGCTGTGGTACAGACTGAGGGTAATGGAGAAACTTTACCTCACAATGTGATTCTGCCCTGTTTTTAGGAATTCCTTTCCATAATAATAGAATCCTAGCGTGACAGCACTGGAAAGGACCATAAGGGCTATTCAGTCCAACTCCCTACCTTGCAGAAAAACCCTGCTGAAGCTCTTTTGAGAGATGACCATCCAGTCCCTGTTAAAAAAACTCCACAGAAGAAGACAAGTCCACAACCTTCTGAGGCCATCTATTCCACTGTCTAACAATTATTGTTGGCAGGAAATTCTATGCAACATTTAGGAGAAATTTCTTTCCTTCCAATTTGAATCCATAGGTTCATGTTATAGTCTTTACAGCAGAAGCAAACAAGCCCATTACGTCTTCTGCATGACATCCCTTCAAATATGTAAAGATGCATATGATGTCACCCCTCAAGCTTCTTTAAGTTATACATACGCAGGTCCCTAAGCCATTCCACATAAGGCTTTTTTTTTCTAGACTTCTGACCGTGGTTGCCCTCCTCTTGAAATATTCTAGCTTTGGAGTCAGTTCTCCACTCCAAAGCACATCTCCTTTAGCCCCCCCCCCCCCAGTTCTCTGCCAAGCATTTTCAGGGGCTAGAGAGACTTCTATGTTGAGGAGCAATGGGGAAATCCAACCACTATCACCAAATATGATTTTGGCTTCAGAACAGCTTCTGCCAGTTGATGATTTCACAGATGACACGCTTCAGTTTGGTCATTCATTGGCCAACTATGTTATTAAATCTGGATGAACTAGAGAATGTTTTGAGGCATAAGTTTAGTGGTAACCCAGTGGTATATCACTCTACATTCAAATTTTGTCACATATAAAAGCTTTCCCCTCATATTCATCTTGGAAGCAACTCATTATCCTAAATTGATCAAAAGTCTGATTTATACAGTGTTGATTGGTGAAGCTTAGGGTGAGTCATGAGACAATTTCAGCCCTTCTCAGAGCCAGCTATATCTTAGGCAAATGGCTGAATTTTCTGTCCATCATGAAAGCACTACTCCCTTGTTAGATGATTTTATAAAATGTTCAAAAACAGGGTTGAAGGTGGGCTTAGGGCGGGACCAACAGCAGATCCTAGGAAC
The DNA here is from genome assembly GCA_030412105.1 of Cyclura pinguis. Lineage (NCBI taxonomy): Eukaryota > Metazoa > Chordata > Lepidosauria > Squamata > Iguanidae > Cyclura > Cyclura pinguis. The sequence goes on along the minus strand of CM059599.1, from coordinate 240,505,994 downwards.
AAAAGCAAAACAAAAGCAATGGGATGCCTAGGGATGGGGACAAAGTTTGCATCAGTACATTAAAAAAAAGAAAAAGTTACCAAAATGTGCCAATTTCTCCATAATCCAGATGTGTATGAAGGTAAAAGAATTCAAATGTGGAATAAATTAAAACACACATTTTCACATCCTGATATAAAGTTTTGACTGCTTAATTTCTCAAAGTCTGGGTTTGTATCCCTGGATATTCAACTGTGGTTGTAATACTGAGTTAGCTTACCAGATCAGCCTCCCCCACATTCCTTGTCTTTTACGGTTTCATGGCAGGCTGTTACAACGTGGTCTTTTCCATGATAGGAGTAACTACAATGTTGTCTAGTGCATTTGGCTGAGAACATCATTTTTTTTATAAGAACTTACTAAAATATGCACATTTTTTAAAAGTTTGATGGAAAGAACACAATTTTGTAAAAAGAAATCTGAATGTGGAGGAAACAAAACTGACATTTTAAGAAAACTATCCCTTATAGAGATTGTCCCAAAAATAATTATTATTTTAAAAATTCTAAATAAATATTGAAATTATTTCTTTGTCAGTGCTGCAACCAGCCTGAGAATGATTTTAAAACTACCTTTGGTTGCACTCACACACATATTTATCTCAATATGATTCATTGATTCTAGAGGGATTTATGTGTAAGTATGGATAGGATTAGACTGCTTGGATGCTTTTACACATGACTCCATGAATGCAAAACCAACAATGTAAAGTGTAAATAAGTCTATATTGCATGAATATATATGTGATTTTGAAATGAATGTATGTTGTATCACTAATCTTTGTACATGCTCACAGATAAATAAGAAAGCCTCAAACAGTCTCATGCAAAATAAAGTGCCCTTAGCTCATACATTCAGAATACAAGATCACTTTATTTTATTTTTATTTTATTTTTATTCACTAGCTCAGTTGTTTGATCTGGTTAGGTAAACATGGAGCCCAACAGAAACAAGTCTTTTAAGAATGTCCCAAAGTAGACAGCATATGTGTGTTACCTTCATATTACTGATGAAGTACTTCCCTGCATGGTTTCTATGCCCCTGGTCAAATTTCAGAAAGTGATAGGTTCCTGACTATTTTTATGATTCCACGATATTGTCCAGAGGACCCAGGGCAAGGGTAGAAGACACATTACATGTTACCCTTCAGCAGCTATTATACCAAGACAGCTCTGCAACATTTATCTTTAGGTACTTGCAAGGGCAAATCTAAGTAGCAAGAGAGCTGGATGGCTCATGATTAGGGTAAGGAGTAGCAAGAACAAGCCTTCTGAATCTTTTGTTAATTGGCTAGAAAAGGAGACTTTGTCAAAATGCCACTTTGGCCAGCATCAAAATACCCTATTAGTAGTATGAATTGACTGAAGTCACACATAGTGTATCATTGGCACAAGATAGGGACATAAACAACTGTTCTGAGGTAAATGAAGATACTGGGAGGCAAACTGCATTGAAGGATACACAAGCTATAAGAGTGTTTTACTCATAAGTAAAGAAAGAAAGAAAATTTACATATTTTCACTATTTTGTTATATATGCCTAAATAGCAGCAGTGGCCAAAACAATTGACAGAACAATATCAATTTCTTGCACGTACAGACGTGTACACACATGCACAAACAGTAGGTATTGCTTGAATCAACCGTACCAAGGAATGTAGGTACAGAGGTGAGGGAAAATGAAGGCATTTCCCCCACAAATAAGAATTCTGTTTCCTCAATGAAATTTCCTATCAGTTATCAAATTTCTAGTATTGGAGAGAGGGGAACATTGAAAGTCATTGGTACCCAGAACTCTCATATTTGCTGTGTTCACATTCTCTTGGTAACTTTGGCCCACCCTTTTTCTTTGGATACCTAAAGTGTATTTCTAAAAGCACAACTGGAGTTTTACATTTTTACTGTATAAGTAATTAAGAGACTGAAGGAAAATGTCATGTGGTGGGAGCAGAATTCTCATTTGGTGGACAGCAGCCTTTTTTTGTCCCCCCTTAACTGTATCTCTGAGCGTGCCATAATCTTATAGATATCTCCATTGGTAAAGATGCATCAAAGTTGTAGGTGGTGCGCTACTTAAATAATTTTTTAAAGTCTAAGATCCTCTACTCTACTCTTCCTTACCTACAGCCTTAACAATACTATGAATTTCATCTGCCCTCTTTTAATTTTTGCTAACGTCAAGAACCACTGCAAAATCCAACAAAGGTGAATTTTCACAGCAGTGCTTCTCTGACCATTGATTTTCTCTCATATGGTTTTTCTTCATGCGCCTCACTCTCAGTGACCCTGAGACTCAGCTCTGTTGTGGACTTTGTAGCCCATGGCAGTAGAGTGGGGGAGAAGAGGCATCAGCTGAGATGTGGAGCACGCATAAAGGAGAAGATGTGCAAAGATTAAAACGACATGGCAGCTGAAGCGTCTTGTTGCTCATCTGGGTTGCATATTTGAGGAGGGAATGGGAGGTAAATTGTGATATGTACGTGAATAACACTCGACGGGGTGGATGGTTTTAAGGTATATGGATGCTCAGTCACATAGTGAGGCAGAAGGCCAAAGGACAGAGTGCCTTTGGTGTCCTTACAGTCAGATTCTATCCTTCTAGCTTAAAAGGATGAAGATATTGACTTAACAAAAATACAAATCACAGAGCTCATCAAGACTGCTGAAAGGAGAGTATCAGGTTTAAAAGTAAAGTCACCATAACTGTTTTGCAAACGAATTTAGTTTCAGCTATCAGAATAAATAACATACACTTGTACATTACATAGTGTACTTACAATGCTGTGTAATGTACACTTGGCCCTAAAAATAATTTCTCACCTGCCTCATGACATGGAAAGTGTATTCCACAGTTGGAAATGTCTTGTTTGTTGAAACATGCAGTTACAGTGTGAGAATGGTAGAGTTTTGAGAATTAAATTCAGATCTTATTAAGGCTCTTTATATACCAACTCTTTTTCTTGAGACTCATCTGTATGCCAATAAGCTCCTAAGCTGCCTTTTATACAGTCTTCTTTTTTGTTTTGATCTGTGCCTTCAAGTCTTTTTTGACTTATGGTTACCCTAAGGTGAACGGGGTTTGGCGAGATTTGTTTAGAGGGGAATTGCCTTTGCCTTCCTCCGAGGCTGAGAGTGTGTGACTTTACCCAAAGTCAGCCTGTGAATTTCCATGGCTGAGTGGGGAACACTAGTCTCCAGAGTCACAATCCAACACCCAAATTATTATATCACACTGGCTCTTTTTTGCAGTTTACAGGCATTAAAAACTCAGAATAACTTTTGAGTGGCAAACAGGGAGACTTATTGATGACTAAATTATTGTTGACTCCGCGGAAACTTTAAAGGTTGAATGTTTTCCTCTTGATTAGATTTCATAAGTGACAGCCACCACATACACTGATATAGAAAATGTTTCCCTCTTTCTCATCCCAACAAGAAACTGCCTAGACTGGAATCCACTTGCAAGTTTTCTAAGGAGGAAGTGTTTTGTGGCACACTCTGGGGGCTGGTGTAACTTGAAGAAATTTGTCTATCCAGATCCATATTAGGCAACAGTAGTCAAATCTTGATTGGTGGTGGGCTTTGGCTGTCTGGGTCAAAGAGGAAGTCAGGATAGGGCCCCCTGAAGTTGTACAGAGACAGCCTGAGTACAGCCTGGAAGTCAGTAAAGGGGGTAGAAGGTGTCTTGCACATGTAGGAGCCAATAAATAGATGACAACGTGGTACCTTGAAAGATAGGGACACACGGGCTGACAGGTCACAAATGCTGCCTCCAAGTCCACTAAGCAGAATCAGGTTAGCATGGCAGGATAAGAAGGTGAAGTTCCTGTTAGCTATATACCTCTTTGTTTTCAAGGAAGTAGCCATGTTAATCTATTACACCATAGAAAGTAAAGGGGCAGGGGAAGAGGAGAGATTATTTATTAATATATTTCATTTATATGTCTCCTTTTTCCCGGAGTGGAACGCAAGATGGCTCACAAAAAGAATAAACTAAACCCTAACAATAAAATTTTAAAAACAAGGAAGCCAGAATTTTAAAGAGAAAGAATCTAAAATTTCTTTAGCATTTCGTTGAGTCATTCCAGTTCTACAGATGTACTGATGGAGTGGTATTAAAACCACAGGTATTTAAGTCCTAAGGTATTTAAGTAATTGTGTAGGAGGAATGGGGTGAAATAGGATAGAAAAAGGTGTAAATTGTCACACTAGCCATACACCTTCAAACAGTTGTGTTGTGTAAGATGAAACAGTTCTTTCAAGAAGCTAGTACGTTAGTACTGAGGCATGAAAGCAATAAAATGTGTTTACTTGAAAGTTTATTCCCTTGAAATAGGATCATTTTTGCAGACCAATTCTTTGTTACATGCATAACTGATGTTAACAACTGATGTAAAACCTGTGAATCAGGGCTTTCCAAATGATGTGCCGTGACACGTTAGTGTGTCGCCTGAAGTGTGTAGGTGTGTCGCCTACAATCTTGGAAATGTATATTATTATTTATAAATCATATATTTTTAAAAATATATGAAAGGTTTTCATGAAATATGTTGTGTCCCCATACATTTCATTATTACAATTTATGTATGTGTCCATATCTCTTTTATTGGGTTAGTTTAACCTCCGATTTGCTAGTAAAACTGAAATACTGTGTTGCGAAATGATGCATGTCTAGAAAAGTGTGCCACCAACATGATAAGTTTGGAAAGCTCTGCTGTAAATTAATATATATATATATATAGAGAGAGAGAGAGAGAGAGAGAGAGTGAGTATGCCAAGAAACTATCGTCTGTTCACTCCTCTGCTGTTGTTATGTGCCTTCCAGTATTTTTCAGATTTACACCAATACTAAGGTGGACCTATTATGGGGTTTCTGGGTCTGAGAGTGTATGACACACCCAAAATCACCCAGTGGATTTGCGTGGCCAAGCAATGAATCAAACCCTGGTCTCCAGGGTCATACTCCAATGCTCAGACCACTACGCCATGCTGGCACCTCGGCTAATAGACAAAAATAGATATATCCCAATTTAGATCTTTTTCTTTCCAATCTTCTTTTATTTCATCCCCCCCCCCCCGACAACTGTGTGAGAAATTGAATAGCCAAGAACATTGAAATATCCTTCCTTGTTTTTCTTCTGGTTTAATCTCCTGAAAACAGCAGCCCCATTATGTTGGAACATTATCAGATGGTACATGAAAATTCTTAAATGTAGCTAGGAATGACTGAAGGAATCAGTCCCTGAAACCCGCCTTAAGCTCCAGGGAGCAGCTCCAAGTGACAGAGGTCTGCAGTGTGATCAAGTGGGGCACTTCCAGTACCCTCCTACCCCAAAGCCACATGCATCATCCTGAAGTGCTCTACTCAGTCATGTCACTGATGCTCAGAGTGGCTCCCTGGACTTTAAGGTGGGTTGTGAGTGGCATTTGTGATCATGGAAGCAGTCCCATAATTGTGAATATGTATCAAAGCTGACTGAATACAGACCAGTTATTGATTCATAACTCTAGGTTATGACTCCAAAACTGCAATGCAGCATGCCAGTCTCCTTCTATAAACCGTATGCTTGCTGTTCTAGATATCAGTTATTCTCAGCTTGATACTATCTAAAGAAACAAGGAAAGCTGGAGAAATGTCCCTTTTTTGAGGTACTCACCAACAACAGGTTACAACTGATTTCATCTGATTTCAGGAGCTAAAGGCCAGGCCTGCTTAGTACTGGAGTAGGAGAAGAAACAGAGCTCTCCAGGTAGGTCTAGCAAAGAATCCTACTTGAAGCCCTAGAAAACTGTTGTCAAAGTCAGCTACACTGGGCCACAGTGATTATAGCTGGACTAACTGTAAGGCAGCTTTCTTATCTTCTTATCTTTCTTATCTTCTTTTGTAACAAAATCCTAGAAGAGCCATAACTGGGAATTTTATCCTGATATGATGGAGACTATACCAACTATGTGAAGGGGAAAAAGCCTAGTATAAACTCGCCATGGCTCTTGACCTATTTACACCACTTCTAAATTGACCACTAGTCATTGGGTGCTTGCTAAGCAATTTTGAAGCACATATTCATTGCGGTCTCCAAACAAGTGTCTCAGGGCCAAACAAGAGGATATGTTATTTGCAGCTTTTGCTTTGCAAAGATACTCCCTCAAGTGGTGAAAGACATCTGTTTATCATAGCAAGTGATTTTGCTAATATATGTACATTCAGCATATCTTTTTATGACTGATCATGCAGAGCTAAACATGGACTTAATTTGCAAAGCTGATAGCTGAGACACAGGTCTCTAAGGAAATCCAGTCATGGGAGGGAAAACAAGTTACTCATGGGAAATATTCATTCCCCTTCAATGTCTAGTTTGAACCTCAGTCTGAACCACCATTGGGATCCTAGATTACAGCAGTACACTAGAATTGAAAGTATGATCTCCCTAGTGTGATTTCTAGAGTTCCTAATTTACTAGTTACATTTGCTTTTCTTATTCATCCTGTACCATACAAGTAAATGGAGAGAAGGTTGCTCCTCAAGTTGAGGTTTAGTTTTGTTGTGGTTACCCAGTCCTCTACCACTCATTTGTTGTCTTCTGAAATACTTTAAAAACTTTAGACTCAACAACAACAATAATAAGGTTATATATATTGCTCTGAAATCAGCTTAGGGCTAGCTTTTCTCTTTCGAGTTATCTATCTTAAGAGAAAAATTAGCTCTCAGCTGCTCTCATACTGCAGACTCAGTCCATGGAATAAGTCCTGTATCTCTGATCTGAATTCCACCTTGCCCTTTCCATCAGGAGTTCCTCTTCAGTATAAAATACAAAGTCAATCACCCCTTATTCCTGATCTGCTTTAAAAACATCATCACCATTTTAAATTATTTACCTGGGTCTATTTAAGCGAGACACCTTGGTTGTTTTTTTTTTTTTCTTTTTAAGAAAAAAGATCAGTACTTTATCAGCACTGGGGTAGGGACTTAATTTAAAATGTGTGTTTTGCAAATAAACCTCTTCTGCTAATCACTTTGTTTATTGGTGCTATAACTTTGACTTACGAGTATTTCTGGGCTGTATAGAGGCTAGCTGCAGCTGTACATGCCTGATGATAATTTAAATTATAGTTTCATTTCCATGCTAACACTTTAGTTTCTTACCTCCCTCCCCACCTCCTCCACACATACACAATCTCCATCACCTTAGTATTAGGCAGTTATTTTTCTATTCAGTTAATATTCCCATTTTAACAGCCATGCCATTGCCCCAGATATAATCTTTTTAAAAGAGCCACAACAACAAGGTTTTTACAAGAAGAAAAATGGAATCTTAATACCTTAAATAATAAATCACAGTTTTTACTTGGCATATGAAGTGTACACAGGTTTGATTAATTGTGGCATAGCACACAATTGTTAGCAGAGAGGAAGGACTTCCTGCAGGACAGAAAGTGATCACTTACAATATTTTGCAGGCTGCCCATCTAAACCCATCATTGCCTGGCACCTACACACTAAGGGCAAGGTTCCAGCGAACTTGTGAGTGGGCAGAATGCCATCTGAACAGATGGGCATGGAAGTAGGCAGCCAGTAGACCATGTATGTGCATCAACTGTGGGTGTTGAGGGCAAGATTCCCAATGGAGAGTGTCCAAACAGCTGTCTGGCCTGAGCCAACATGCCTACGACCAAGGAAAAGTGCCATCCCTCAATCCTGCTGAGTTGGATTAACCTTCAAAAAATAAAAATTGCTTCTGCAGTAGCATAAGGTGAGCTTTTGGCTTGTTTAAATCTGGGAGAATGAATTAGGCAGGCAAGATAAAAAGAAGCACTAATGAAGCATCCGCTAGAGAGGAATAAATATAGAGCAAGGAGTATTAAAAATACCACTTACACAAGGGCATCTCTGAGTAGATATTAGCTGGCAGCTTGCAGCATTCTTATTAACTCTGCAGGTCCCAGAACAAGAACAGAACTTTCAGTGTCTGCAACAACATACCCGACAGAAATGAAAGGCTCTTCTGATTGAAGTATATTTCTCTTTCTTATCAGTATAATTTTAAATGCACTGTAAAACACTGGAGAAAACTTGCTATTTTGAAGAAAAAAAATTAGTCCCCAAACCTATTCTAGGTATATGCAAACAAAAAGATATTGATCAGTGGTTAGTTGCATGAGAATGTGAATACTATGGATGTATATTGATTATGCCTGGAGTTCTCAATTTAGCTAGGAGTATGTGCTATAAATCTGCTTGTGCTCATTAATTTCTCCTCTATGTGAGACAAAATGTTTGGCTGGGCTGCAAGGTACCACTTGTCTATATGTTGTAGAGCTATTCTTCTGCTGTTTGCATTTTTAATGTCTCTTTCATCTTTGATAACCAAGAATCCAGGTTCATGCCCTTAAGAAGGATGGACACCTTTCCCAGAGCTTCCACTGAACTCCTTAATATCCAGGTTATCACATCTCTGCCAAGCAGTCCAGCACATGATAAAGTCAACTCTCAGCCCAGGCTAGAGAGTGAAATCAATTCTAGTTTCCAGAGGCATCATACTAATTAAAGAACCAGGCAAGCAGATGTTCAGAAATGGTTGCTTTTCACATTCAAAAATAGACATTACCAAACTAAATTTATCCAGAATCTAAGAATAACTCAAAAAAGCTTCTTATAGAAGAAGAAATGTGAAATTCTCTGGCTTAGGCTGGTGTTGCCCATTCTGCTGCCCACACAAAGATAAAATTAGTTGCTTCCACAGATTCCCAAAGAAAGACAATCCAACTGAAAAATCAATAGCCTTGGAAGAATGCTGTCCAGATGATTTCTGCAGTTCTCAGCTGACATAGAGGGGTTGTATAAGGGAGGTAAAGTGTAGCATGGCATGCCCAGACCTGTTTTTCCCCTTGGAATCATTTCTGAGATTGCTAGACAAAAGGCAAGTTTGGCTTCAATATCTATACAGTTGATTCAATTGTAGTCGACAGATGCAAATCAACAAGAAAACATATGCTGTTTTACATCGTGTCCCAGCAATGTAACCCCAATATTCCATGGTTCAAGAAAAAAGTGCACAGAATATGTGTATGAGGATGTGTAGTTGTGTACAATGTATTGAACTACTAGTTGCACAGGATTTTTTATCCCGTAGTTGCACCGGATTTTTTATTATGCAATCCATTTGCACAGGACTATCTTTGAAGCAGGACTTGGGAGAAATGCTTATGGAATAAAATGTCTTGATTTAACTTTACATCAGATGTCATACTATTTTTTTCTTTTTTTTGGTAGGTTGAGCTGTGAATATACTGGATGCCTCTAATTATAATAAATTGTCTTGATATCCGAGACTGTACCTACAGAGGCGTGAGTGTGAAGGAGGGCTCTCTTATTCTGCTAAAAGGTCTATAAGATTTTGATTTACAGCTGAACTAAGGGTCAAGGCAAGCAAAGCCATTATCATCATTCTTACACACTCTAGGGAACTGAACTGTGTACAAAGGGCAGTTGTACTTAAAAGGAGATGTAAGGAGAGAAAATACAACATAGATCTGTTTTTTTTTTCCTTATTTGACATTTGTCTGCTGATTCTAACAAAGGAGTGTGAAAGATAGTACTCAGAAAGTAAGGACATGGTAGAGGGTTTTTTTTTTTTTTTGATTAATCAATGCGTGTCTTAAAGAACAGGCTAGAATCACATATGAAACAACTCCCTGTTATATGTCCAATTTAAGAGACCCTGAGATTTACAGTGAAATACCACTGTCTTCTACATAGTACTACTACTAGAACTATGTGCATTATTCAGTTTGGTGTCCATGAATGGCTTCCTTCTTGGAATTTGGAAACTTTAAAGTTTGTTTTTGGCATATCATGGTGATCTTAAATGACATAAGTTTGTTTCATTTTATTTCATAAAAACCTGTTCAGCATAAAATTACACTGTCAGACCTTGGTTTATGGCACGATAACAGGCTTTTTTTTCTTCTTTTTTCAGAAGCTCTGGTTTTGCAGAAATTGACAATGACTTCATTCCTAGATGCTAGAAGAGCTCTAGCTATACTAAGATACCCTTTAGCTAACTTTAGGGAGGGAGGACAGAGGGGAAAGTTGCTGAGCTTGAATTTAACGAAACTAGATTTGCCCACAGACTTGCAAGCACTTAGTGAGTGGACTCTTTAATGCTCCAGGTGACATTGTTGCTGACTGAAGAATGTTCTTCAAATCAAAAACTTGCTGATGAGCTAGCTTTCCCAGAAAGGAATCTTCCAAAGGTTTATCTGACTTTTTCATTACTTGAAAGAGACATGGATGGAATTGTTGTGTATGTTAGTTATATGGTAGAAAATGAGAGAAATCACGTCAAGATGTGGTTTGTTGTGGTCGTTTCAGCATCATGTATACTAAGATGTACATGAAGTTGCTCAGTATTCCCCAACCCAGCATCCTCCAGATATGTTGAACTGCAGCTCTCATTATCTCTGACCATTGGCCACAGGGGCCTGGGATCATGGGAGGTATAGTTCAACACACATGGAGGATGCTAATTTGAGGAAGTCCACATTAGCTGTTATGTCCCAATTTAAAACATTGTTCCAGTATTCTTCCTTCAAGTTTTAACAGTACAACATGGCTGTTAACAGGAATGTCATGTTGTGTGTGTGTGTGAGACAGAGAGAGAGAGAGAGAGAGATTGCGGTGAAATAGTTATTTGTGGGCTCCGTCATAAGAACTCATATACTGGAATGGAATTTTTCAGATCAGGTTATTAGTCTGAGGGAATTGTTATATTCTTTTTTTTTTTTTTTGGTCTAGTATCAACTCCAGATCTATATAACATTTTGAGGGCAAGTCAAACTCTCTCAGCCTCAGAGGAAGGCAAAGGCAAACTCCCTCTGAACAAATCTTGCTAGGAAAACCCTGTGATAAGTTCATCTTAGAGTCACCGTAAGTCAGAAGTGACTTGAAGGCACACAACAGCAACAAATCAGGACCAGAGCTTGCAAAAGATACAGCTTGGGTCCAGACTGTCTGAAAGGCTATATCTCCTTCTATGAATCTATCCCACATTTAAGATCTTTGAGGGAAGATTTTATCTTGCTCCCACTGCTATCACCACAACTGCATTTAGTAATGTCACAGAAGAGAGCCACTTTGGTGGTTTCTCCCAGGTTCTGGAACTCCCTTTGATGGTAGATTCAGTTGGATCACTCTCTGGTGTTTTGTACCAGCAGGCAAAGATCTTCTGATTTAGTTAGACTTTTGGTTTCTAAGTCATTACAGCAAATGGAGTTTTTAATTGGGATGGGTTTTACTATATCTGTATTTTGTTGTGCTTTAATGTATTTTTAAAACTGTTTTTAATATGTGTTTTAAAATATAACTGCACTTTGTCTTTTCACTTTTGTATTAATAGTTTTTAGTTGTACTTTGTTCTGAATAGCTACAAGCTGCCTTGAATCCTGTGATTGATTGACTGATTGACTGATTGATTGATTGATTGATTGATTGATTTTGGTTATCCGTTCCCAGCCACCGTAATGGTTGTACATGATATTATAGCCTGATGTAAACATAGCAAAGCTTTCCTTCTCTGACATTTGAGATGTCACCGCCAGAAGATTTTTTTTTATATTCTTAGACTTTTTCATGGAAAAAAAAATTCAGAAAAATTGAGTTTAAGCCAAAACATGTATTTTTGAATGCAGAACAGGTTTTCACATATTAAGTTCTGAAATGCATGCCCTCTATGTGTGTGCATACATGTGTGTGTGTGTGTGTGTGTGTGCATGCACATGCAGATGCATCCATCAAGAGGAATTTGGCCCACAGTAGATAGAAAGACAGTATAGGAATACCAGCTCCTCTAACTAAATACAGGTTTTTAGGGCCCATTGAATTGTGTCCAGCAGTTTTAAGGGAACTTGCTGATGTTACCTCAGAGTCATTATTAAAATCTTAGAGAATTTTTGGAGAACAGGAGAAGTCCCAACAGACTAGAGGAGGGTAAATGTCCCCATCATCAAAAACAGGAAAAAAGTGGAACCAAGCAACTACTGACCAGTCAGTTTGAAGTCAATATCAAGAAATGTTTAACAAAAGGCCATTAAACAGTCTGTGTGTGAGCATTTGGAAAGGAATTACTAAGAACCAGCATAGGTTTCTCAAAAACAAATCATGCTGGGCTAATCTTCCCCTTCCCCTCTTTTGTTGCAAGCTTGTTAGATCAGAGGAATGTTTATTTCAGTAAGGCTTTTGACAAGGTTGTCTGTGATATTTTTGCAGAAGGATAGTGAACTGTGGGCTAGAGGTGAATTTGTAACTAGTTGATGAACCCAATGTGAACAGTACTCGCCAATGGTCCAACTTCATCCTGCAGAGTAGTAACTAATACAGTGCTACAAGTTCTGTCCTGGATGTGGTGTTATTCAACATCTTGATAAATGATTTGGATGATGGTATAGAGGGCATGCTTATCAAATTCACAGATGGCACCAAATTGGGGAAGGTAGTAAATACCCCAAGGGAACAGGATCAGAATTCAAAATGATGTTGAGAGACTGGAAAGCTGGGCCAAAACTAACAAAATAGATTTCAACAGGTATAAATATATAGTACAACATTTATACAGAAAAAATGAAATGAACAGATATAGGATGACACCTAGCTTGATAACGGTACATGTGAAAAGGATCTAGCGTGCTTTGTCAACCACAGGTTAAACATGAGTTGATAGTGTGATGCAGTGGCCAAAAAAGCCAATGCAATTCTAGACTACATCAACAGTATAGTATATAGATGTAGGGAAGTAATATTGCAACTCTGTTCTGCTTTGATCAGAACTCATCTAGAATATTGTGTCCAGTTCTGGACAGCACAGTTCAAGAAAGATATTGATTGGCTGAAACATCTCCAGAAGCGGGCAACCAAGATGGTCAAAGATCTGGAAACCTACGAGAAACAGCTTAGGATATATTTAGTATGGAGAAGAGAAAATAGAAGTGATAACATATTTAAATACGTGTTATCATGTGGAAGATAAAGTTAACTTGTTTTCAGTCGCTCTTGAGATACAAATCAATGGAATCAAATTTCAAGAAAACAGACTCCTCTTAAACATTACGGAAAACTTCCTTACACACACACAAATCTCACTCAACAGAGAGAAGCTTTGGTATTTGCCACAGAACTTTTCACATTACTTTTGTTAATATGAAAAGGGAATTCTTCCTTCTTCTTTGCAAAATGATGTGTGCATTGTATTTTCAGATGTTACATGATCAACAGAAAGCATATAATTCCATGGACTCTATACAATAGAAAATGATGTGAACCATTATAAAGAAGTTGCTGCTGATAGGATTACAATGGTACATAGAAATGAGTATGGAGGTTGTTCCTTCTGTGGAAGGAACGGTGAGTCAACTTGTAGGTAGACTGAATAGGCGTGCTGTAGCTGTGGTGATCAATAGGTTTCAGGCCAACATAGGGGAAACTTCTCTTAGCTGACTTCAAGTTTCTACCCACTGTGGATGTGCTCAAGCTAAACTCAAGTACATTTGAGTCCACATATATTGCAATCGATTTCAGTCTCTTTCCTGAGATCAAACACATTCTTCTGTGTGGTGACAAAGAACATCCCACTCTTCCTATGCTTAGAATCACCACTTCAAGGTGCATCATTTTGGCTTTATGACTTCCTATTTATTCTCTAGGAATCACTGGTGAAGTTTTGTTCACAAAATAAGAGGTCATTTTGATTAATTCTGGAAAGAGAAAATAATATTTAAGAACAATTTTGCTAGGCTATATGTAAAATATAATTAAGAGTACAACTCTTTAAGTGGAAGTAAAATGATGTAGACCTGAACAGTTTAGCTATGGATGTTGTGAACATGAATATGTGCGCCAGATCTGTAAAACATTAAAAGATATGGAAGAGAAAAAGATAAATGGAACTAATTTACTTTGAATTTACACACATGGCTCTGCTTGCATTAATATTAAATTTCTATCCAAAATCTAAATGGAAAGTCTAAAATCTTAGAAGTTCTCTCAACAGCATCAGCAAATCATTCTTGTTTACTCTACATGCTAATAAAACAGGAGCATGACACTCCTGAAAACAAGATTGCAAAATACAGAAAATGTGGTCTGACATTTTTTTTCTCCCCAAAGGAGGGACTGCCGCTAACGAAAGTATTTCTTATGAAGGCTCGATTGCTTAAGATGCAGAATATTAAGAGAGAAAAACACTTTAGGACACAGCCATGTCACCAGCTGTTACTCATTTCTAATGAAATTGTTAAGTGATATTCCTCATAAATAGGTCAGTGAAACTTTTGAATCACAGAGACTGTTTTCTCTGTTTTCTCTGTGAAATGGTATTAAATTTAGAATGGGTAATTCATTAAGCTCATTAGCTATCACTGGGAGAGTAGAGCACTTTCTAAGATGTAGGTTTCAGGGCTTAAAATATTAGTGCTTACAAATAAACATGAAAGCTATGTGTGCCATAAAATATGGGATCATAATATTTTAAAGTATATTTTGAGGGAGGCCCTCTGGATTAATTATGAACATTTTGTAGAGTCCAACATTAAGATATAAACAGAATATATTAAATGTACTTTACTAGGGAATAAAGCAGGGCGTGTAGTTAAAAACCAGTACACATTTACTGATCTTTCTGTTTGGAACTAAGATAAAAAATGCTTTTATATGTTTCAGCTCTCTTTTAAAAATAAAGCACAGTTAAAATCTATCAAAAGTAGCAGTATCTTCACCAAGGTGAAATGTTAAGATCAGATGCATCATTTCACCCACTGGCACCAGGCAGGTCAGTGTCTGGGAGATTGGGAACATTATGTGAAACACCTTAAGTTTCACCATGCAGGGAAAGAGAGATGAAATATAACTGTAACAATAAATGAATATTACTGAATGAATGAAAACCAAACACCTGTGTTTTCCTATGATCATATCCTTCAACTGTCTCTATTTGGGAAGGATATCCCCAATTAATCTTCCATCCCATGTTTTCAGCTACTTTTAAAATGTCCTGGGTTTTTCTCTACTCCCACTTTCCCCCTTTGTCCTCAGCTTTCTTCAGTTGTTTTGAACTGAATTCAAAGTGCAAAAGTTTCTCATCTAGCTCAGCAGGGAGGAGAGGAGAGGAAGGGGCCAGAATCCTGCACTTCCCAGTAGACTCTAGCAAAAGCAAGTTGCTGTGGTCTCGCATAGCTTGCATGTCCTTCCTCATTGATAACTTTTGTCATCTTGACTACATTCTGCTTTTGCTTGGCCATATATGTCCTGGTTTTCATCTGACAAATGATGGAATTTATGTGGCCATTCCAATTCCATTTGAATAAGTTATGTGGCCATTCCAATTCTATTTGAATAACAATGAGATATTTCTTTGTACTGTTTCCGCTAGTAAAAAGTTTGGCATTTTCTCCTCCATCTGATGAAAGGCACTAAATTAAGGTCTGACTCTTTTTACCCCAGTGATAGAAAACAGTGAACCTATACAGCTTCCCCCTGCTTATCTGACAGGTTAGGGACTGGAGCACTGTCAGAAAGTAGAAATGGTTGAAAAGCAGAACCCATCTGCTATAAGGATGGACTTACAGAGGTTCACTTGGGACTGGCTGCACATGAACACTGCTTGTAAAGTGTCTCAGTTGGGTTGGGTGCCTCTCCTCCCCCCACACCCAACTTGCTTTGAAAGTAGCAAATACATGGTCCCAAGTAAGCCTCTGTAGGCAAGAAGAACTAGCAGAAGCTGATTCTACCAGTTAATTGAACCAAGGGATCCCCTCTTTTGATAGGGAAGACTTGGGACCATGTGCACATGCGAGTGGTCCCAAGCAAGCCTCCATAAGCAAGAAAAGCTGACAAACAGAGCAGATCCTGTGTTGAATTAATGGAACTTGTCCTTAATTTGCAAGTCAGTCATCAGATAACGGAGCATCGAAATGCAGGGGCTTCCTGTAGAAAGTATCTATTTCAAGGCCCACTGAATATCCTTCATCACACATCCTGAATGGAGAACCACTCTCCACATTTGTTTTAATCATATCTCTGTATCTGAAATTAGAGAGAGAGAGACTGAGATTGGTGTGTGTGTTTGTGTAGTGGATAGTCAACATAAAAGTGACTAAATCAAAACAAATAATCACAACTGGTAAGTCTGTCTAAGACTGCAGCCTTAGTATTGGTTTGTGCCTGTTCTTCGATGCTGCCAAGGCAAACAAGCTCTAAAACTAAACATATGATCAAAGAGAAGGTGTACAGGCCTTCAGAACCATGTATGACTGTGTGCTACCCATATTTCTCCATGCACATTTATATTTCAACATTTCTACAACTTATTCTGCATTTTCTCCCTCAAATACATGTGTTTGATGGACTGGATCTAGAATGTTTAAGTCTTCTGCATCACAAGTTTTCCTGCTTGTTGAGATCTTCAAATGAGGCCTTGTTGCCATGAGATTGATTAATGTTAATGGCAGGACACCATAGTTGTGGGCCTTTTCCTTGGGGAAGTTTGCCAAGTGAATTCACTGAAGAGCATTCCATAAAAGTTTATCTACACTACAGATTTTTGACTTGGCTCCATTCTTGCAAACAAATTTATAGGATCTGAAAAGAAATCAGATAAATGCTATTCTAGTTAATGGGTCCCTTAGGCAGTACTTTTCTAGTTGTGTTCATTGTTCTTATTCTCATTATGATTGTTGACATCTATTTACAGAAATAACCTTCCAAAACTTAATTAGAACATGCACCTCATTATAAGGAAGCAAAAGCCTAAGTCGTTTCCATGTGTATTGCATCATGTCACAGCTCTAGGAATTGACAGCCAACTAAACTCTTAACAAAACCGGTGAAACTATTAATAAAACCAGTGAACAAGATTCAAGTTTAGAAAGTGGGACAGTGTGATAACTGTACGCTATTTTGCCTTTTTTTTTTTTTCTTGGAGTATGAAGCTATCACTGTTGTGGTCTCCGTGAGGGAAAAAAAAAATGAGCTGACTATGGCCATTTCCGCACTACACTCTTCTAGCCAATTATTCCACTTTCAACATCCTATGGAATCTTGGGGTTTGCAGTTTAGGGAGGGGCCAGCTGGCGGCTCCCTAAACTGCAAACCCCAGGATTCCACAGGATGTTGAAAGTGGAATAATCGTGCTAGAAGAGTGTAGTGCGGAAATGGCCTATGTCAGGATTTGGCTATATTTTCTGTATAGTTTGGACTTGAACTAGGAACATTAGAAGCAAGAGTGAAATGTGGCTGGGAAAAAAAGGGGATGGGAAATAATCCAGGAAAACACAGGGATTCCACAGATAGAGACTAGAGGCAATTATTCGCCTAAACTAATGTCAACCCATTAAGTTAACAGGAGTTACATAAATGTTGGTAACCATTCAGCAATTGATTCAGTGGATCTACTGTAGCTGTAAATATTATTTTAGTTTCCAAAATTACAATGGACCCTCCGACCTCCAGATCTGTGATTTCCAGCAACCACAGAGCTTGGCATTGGGCTTGGAAACTTACCTATTTTTCATTTTATTTTGGAAAATATATCCATTGGTCAAGCCCATGAGCACTCAGGTAGAGCCACTGTGGTGGGTGGTTTGAGTATTGGACCGCAACCTTGGAGAACAGAGTTCAGTTCCCTGCTCAAGGCATGGAAACCCCCTGTGTGACCTTGGAAGGGTCAGGCACTCTCAGCCCCAGAAAACCCCATGGTAGGTTTACCTTAGGGTCACCATAAATGAGAAACTACTTGAAGGCACACCAAAACAAGTAGCACTCAGAGGAGCCTGCCTGGTTAAAACTGTATTGACCTTCCTTACAAGACTGTTGTATAATTATTCATGAGCTCATGCTTGAGTAATTCATACAGAGCATTCTAAAGTTCTGTCTAGATGTTGAGTATTATAATTAACACATATCAATTTTATTAACATGCAGACTTTCCTCACTTAGTGTCATGAAAACTGTATATATTCTGTCAAATTATTTTCAGTCTATCGTTCTATGTAACAGCTTTGTTTGATTTGATACAAGTGGATTCTGACTTGTAAATGGATGTATTTTCAGATATCCCGTCACAGAAGGAATCATTCCCAACATAATTTAACACTTACTGAGTTCATTAGACCACTGGAGCAAACGGTAAGCAACTGTATTACAGAATTTAAGATTTACTGATTTAGTTCTTTACTTTATATTTCATTAATCAAAATGTAATGCATGGTTTTTGAAAGATAAGTATTTATGGCTGCAGATGCCTCAATATATTAATAGGGTAAAGAGAACTAAAGATTTGGGGGAAGGTTGGTTAAACAGTAAAAATACTAATTTTGAAAGCTACAAGCCATTGCAGTGAATGATATACAATTTCAATTACCCATTAAGCCAAGAGAATTAAAGCTGACATTTCAGTAATACTAGCAGATATTTATTTTAGGATGGTTTTGGATTTTACAAAAATGAGTGGCTGTGTTCAGCAAATGAAGTACAATTAAATAAAATGTTAGGTGTGAACTTGTTTTTTAAAAAGAGTTTGCTGCTCAATGAAAGGAACACATTATTTTAGAATAAAGAAATAAATTGGTCCTGGTGCCCTATTTGCCACTTGAGTTGTGTTTAAGTCTCCAGGAAACTCTTAAATCAGATCTTCTGAAGCTAGATTCCCTAGATTCTTCCAAGGACCGCAAAGGATCTGTAGAGCACAAAAGACAATGATTTTTTTGCTTTCATTTGTTTCCTGTTAGTTTGATAATTATGTTCAATTTTTTTTCCCCTGGAGAGGGGGCCCATTGCTCTCATCAAAGTTCTTTGTCAAATGGGTCCATGGCCCCCCAAATTACAGACTGCTACCTTATTGAGCTAGTGAAATTTGAAAGTAGGAGCTGAATTTACCGGTTAGAATCCACTGAACAGGGAATGTTCACTATTAAAGTGAAGAAGGGGAAAAAAAGACTTTTGGGAGGCAGGAAAGGTAGGGAGCAGATTTTAATTCTCCTGCTTTCCAGAGGTCATGAGAGGAAAGTGTTATACCACAGTGAGGAATGATAGCTTAATCAGAATTTTGTAGAATGTATGGGTTTGGAATGCTAAGCAGGGTTAGCTTCAGTATTACTTGGATCGGAGACCGCCAACAAATACTATGTGCTCTATGCTAAATTTCAGAGGAAATATAGCATACAGCACATATTTCTCTTAGGCTACTGTACGTAAGGCTTAAGTGTTTCTACTTTCTTCCTGTCTGTTATGATGCTTTCATGCGATATCAGGAAGTAATTGGTGCAACAATGCTGAAGTTTGATCCACAGCAATTCCAGCATTTTTGTTCCTGTTCCACACAGCATGGAACTTTACCCCTTCTCTATTGGACTCATTGCTAGCAAAGCTGGCCATAGAATATTTACAAAATCCCATTAACTGATTAACCTAGCATTATTTTTTATATTACTGCTTCTTTACAGAGTCTTTTTGTACGCTTTGTTGTAAGAAACATCTGACCTATGGGCCTAAATCCTATTGTTAATCCCAACTAATGTTATATCCTCATGTTAACACACTATTCAACAATTGATTTAGTGGGTCTACTCTAGCTGGCACTAAACAGGATTCCAAACATGATCTCTTTTCTGGCAATAGCTTTACAAGAAGTTCAAAGTCTGTAACAGGCAGTTATCAAGAAGCCTAATGCCATGATTGTCTTGACTAATGACACCCAATGAACTCATATACCACATATTTGCTTCTTTTCTATATAAAGTTGTACATTGTTCCCTTGAGTCATTCATGTGTTATGTGAAAAACCTCTTCTTTTCCAACTTTTGTTTGTCAATTTCTTACCGTATTTGCAAGTAATAATTGGAGTCTTCTCCATTCACTCCAAGAGAAGGAGTGCTCCCTATTTACCCATGTAAGTAGAGGCACAATCAGATGTTACCAAACTGTGTAACCAGAGCCCACTTTTATGACATTCCGGTAACATTTGTACTAGAAAAACACATGTTGAAAAATCCTCCCTTTATGAATGTTGCCTGTTCGCAGTTATGCTGTTTTCTGCATCTACACCCGTTCTCCATATAGCTTTCACCTGAAGACATTATGGGAACAGATCATAGGTAAATATCTGTGCAGTTTGTTGTAATCAATTTCTGTCAAGTCAACTTTGACTTATAGTGACCCAAGAAATGAGAGACTTTGAAGACACCCTGTTACTGATAGCCATATCAGTGTACTAATGTATGGACTGGGCTAAGAAAGCCCTTGTCAACAGAAGTACATCATGTGTGCACAGAACCCTCACTCCTTCAACAACAACAATAACAACCACCACCACCACAACAACAAGCGATTCCATGTGCCCATGAGCCTAACTGCTAGTGCTTGGTTTTCCAACTTACTTCTTCAGTAAAACAATGCCCTCGTAGCCTCAATAAAAATTTTGAAGAGTTTTTCATATTCATTTGATTTTTTTTCTTTTTATTATGTAAAATGCAATCTCACAGATTGACACTGAGATATCACATGGCACAACCATGTATATATAAAATATTAAAATGTACATCTAGTAAGAATATACTTGTTCAACCTTTCCTTCCCAAACGAAACTAAATAGAGCCCTTGACTCTTTTGCCTTATTTCTGTGCTCATTTTTGTTCAGGGCTACTCTTCGCTCAACCTTTCCTCAGCTGGAAAGGTGCAGGAAGGGCAACACACAGAAAAATGACAGATATTTATTCAGGCAGAAAAGATAGCAAGTGCTGTAAGGACATTTCATGTCATCCATCTGGGGGAGGACTGGAAGGGTAACCTGAATTCTCTTAGAAAGACTGTGATGAGAGCATTTTAACCAATTCAACAGAGCGATATCTCAGGTTCAGAAACAGCTTTTCTTGTCTCCAAACCCCAGTCATTGACTGTGGGTCAAAAGGAAGGGATTGGAGATAGGATTTGTTACCCTAACGGTCACCTCCTAGCCAGCCAAGTTGTTGCCTTTTTTCATTGGAATAAAGTACTTAGGCAAGGAGAGGGAAGATTACTAAAACTGGGATTTGTTTTGGAGAAACTACTCTGAAGCTTAGATGGTAAACAGAACCGTCCTCCAGCTTAGTTTTTAGTCAGAGAAGAATAACTTCCTTGTACATATTGGGGCAAGAGCATGACAGATATATGAGGCAGAAAATGAAAGGGGGAAGAAGCAAATGTTTATTATAACCTTCATGCCATGTGGTGAGGGAGGGCTGAGTGATTTGTGAAATCATAATGAAAATATCCTTGCAATTGCTGTATGGTGCAACAGTCAGATCCTGATACATATACTTTTTAAAAAAAAATCATTTCATTCAAATTCACATATAAAAAAACCAAACAATTGTAACTGTAATTTACATGAATTATCTTTGATCTTCCATGCTGATCTAGACTTCATTTTCCATATCTCTTAACGTGTTTATATTAATGTACCACATTATATTGATAATATTACACATAGATCCTGATACATATACTTTGAGTCATAATACATGTTTTTCTTTCTTTACTCATTTTGAATGGCTTACATGAATCGATGTATAGTATGTATGCAATATTGTAAGGGTTTCGGAGATCTCAGGAACCCATGATGACTGTGTATGATATCACACATAGATTGCCCAAAATATTCTCAATGACTTGTTCATAAAAATACGGGGTATGTTCTTTATACTATTGGATACTTTGTGTCTGCTCATATTTAAAAATTTTAAAAAATTTGGTTCAGATTGTAACAAAAGCAAACAATATGATTATGAATCTTGTATTATCTGCTACTTTCATATCTTAATTCAAGTAAGTATTTTAAGCTTAACATTTTGTTGCTACAGTTAACTTTAAATGAAATTGGGTGACAGAGTGGCAACATCCTGCTTGTCCAAGCCAGTTCTACTGAAATTGAGCAAACTGAATGCAACCACCAGCACAGTGTGGTACTCGGACTGACTACAAGTTCCTTGTTTTTGGCAGTCCCAGGAAGCAGCAAAAACATATCTGGTAGCTACATTTAACTTGTGGTCATAAATTGTGCAAGCCTGTATTCAAGTGGGTTCATAGTCCAACTAGTGGTATCAGTACTGAATTTATCTCAGTCTCTTTTCTTGTATAGTTTCTTTGTAGTCCCAAATATGGGTTTCTGTGAGGAGATAAAGACCCCACTTACTTCATCCATGACAGCCACAGCAATTGCATTTGACAGACTTTCTCTTTCAGTTTTTTCCTTCAGTCAAAAGTGGAAAGCTACACCCTTTATTTCTTTTCTCTTATCTGCTCTCTATCTCCACACTTTCTACTGCACGATTGCTTTGGGACTAGTTCATGCCCAATGGAGAGCAGTTGACATTGTGGCTAATACAATGAGACCAGCTCAACTAGATGCAGGAATGGTGGATCTGTCAAGTTCAGTCTCTATTTCTCTACCAGAAAGCTGATTATGGCCCCAGTTCTGTATAGTTTTCCTTTCCACACAGAGATGTACATGCATTATTGTGTTATTTTTTTCACGAACACATTTTTTTGCGTGCAAGTTTTTCAAGTACTCCCCATTTCCCCATTTCACTGAAATGGGGTGAAGAAAAATACAGACTGTGAACTGCTTGCCACTCCTAGGGCCCCAATATAGCCTCCAAGCACTCAACATTGCTGCTGGCATCCCTTAGAGAGTGAGAAGGAGGTACCAGCTCTAAAACATTTTTAGTGAAAAAGACCCCTCACATCTTAGAAGAGGACCCTGGAACAATTCTGCTACAATTCACTCTGTGTATCTGTGTTCAAGGGAGAGGTCTTTTTTTTCAAAATTTTAAGTGACTTTGGTCACTTTGATTTTTGAAGAAAGATCTCTCCTGAACTCAAAATCCATTGAGCAGCTAAAAATGTAGTGAAATTAGCCCCACAAATGTTTGTGTATTGTCAAATGCCTTCTTTTTTCATTAGGGAGTTCGCCACAAGATCAGAAGTGTGTGGATTTCTGGTCTCAAAGTATATTTGGCTATACTTTTCAGTCTACAGAATCAAATGTACAGTTACCTTTTCAGTCATCCCTACCTGAGTAGGATCTTGTTCCCTTGAGTAGAAATGTGTGGACTGGGGCAATTGAACACCTGTTTTGCTTTGGCAAGTCACCATAATGAGAAGCATTTTCCACCTTTGCTAATGAACACCTTTGCTCTGGTGCTTCCTTGTAGACTGGTTGTTTTTGCAGTCCCTTAAGCAATTAAGTGGGAAGGAGCCTTTTGATCATGTACCTCGAAATCTTGCATTACCTAGCATCATCACTATTAATGACTTGTACCATCTTGACCACACACTGATGCAACTTGGCTACACATGTGCCAGTTTTCATCTGTGAAATATTGGAAGATATGTAAGCTGTCCTGGAAATGTGAATACAATGGTTACAATCTTCTAGCTTCCAACCAAGAATGAGCATGGGCAGAGAGCATCAGATATTACATCCATTCTAGGACTGGACATGCCTTCCCCAATACATATTGGAAAGTTAAGTACATCTGTTTACCAAACAGAATGTGTTATCTCCCTTAATAAAGTCACTTTTTATGTTGCTTGAAATGTTCTGTGATAGCATTGTTCCAGGTCATTGTGGAGCACGTAAAATAGTAGTTTGAATTACCTGCCGTCAAGTCCCAAGGCAGGTGTGTCCATTGCTGAGTCCTGCCAGGGTTAGAGATGTAATGTTTCATTAATTTTATTCTTAAAGGAAGCAATGAGTAATTTTTAGAAATTTTCTACCACTGTGAGAAAGTCTGTTTCCTGCACAGAAAATGCTGTGCAAAATATGCATATTTTTTGTTCAGAAAACAGATTTTCTGTGCAGGAAATCGATTATGTAAGTATTCTCAAATATTCTTTCCATCCGTAAAATACATGAGTCTTGAGGATACCTGGTGCTGATGCCAGCCTTGGAAGAGGATTCATTTGACACCTTTTATTGCAACATTTATATCTTTTCAGACTTTGGAACCAGTGAGATACTTTATCACACCTAGTTGTACTATCAACCATAGAATATCTAGAACTCAATTACAATTCTGAACATGTATTAAAATACATTTGAACATTTGCTAAAACTATGTAAAAATAGAGTGGAAAGTGCTTTATTTTAGTAGTATGTCAATTGATTAAACTGTGGAAGCAAAAATAAGAATTTTGCATATTCTTGTTCTCTTTTAAAATTTCAGGTGATTAAAGAAGGGTGTCTTCTAAAAGCAAAAATTGCAGACGGAGGCAAGAAGCTAAGGTAGGATGGGGCCATCTTTCAGTATACACAGAAATGCTGTTATTCATTATCTGTTGAGAGAGTAGTGACAAAAAAATAATGTATCACAGTGTAATAACTGAGCTACACAATGTACAGCAAAGGATATCAAGACTTTTACAAACCAGAGTTGCTGATTCATAGGAAAGTCCTCCCCTCCAGTGACATCAGTTGGAGTAGAAACATTGAACTTTTCCTGATACAATTTTTCTTTTTAAAGATACTTATTTTAGGGATATAGAGAACGTTAAAATTTAGCAAATACCCATGTAAAAAGAATCACTAAATCATTGTATTAGTCATCACCCAGCCCTGAAGATCTGTAGGATTACAATTCCCATAGACATCAGCCAACTATGTTAGAGGTTATACTGACTGGGAACTGTTTGGCAGTGTAAGTCTAATCCCTCTGGAGAAAGATATTAAGGAGTAAGGAAGCCGCTTTTAAAGTATTGAAAAAAAAAGGCGAATTGTGGAACATTCTGGAGATTTGTTACATTGTGCTCCTTTTTCATAAGTTTTATAATAGGTGCTGTATTAGCAAGCTGTAGTTCTTGTGCCACTTCTGCTCTCAGCCTGGGGCAGAAGACTTAAAACTGGCAATGCAAAGACATGGATCATTTTGCCCAGATCCTAATTTGAGAGGAAGGGAAATTGTTGCTTTTCAAACTGAAGCTGAAAATGTCATTTGTAATTAGTGATTTTTGAGTGTAGAAAATACATCAAGGGATCTCAGAAATGGATCAGCAGGTTTTTAAAATGGCAGTCTCAGCTCTGCTCTTCAGTGTTTGGCTTCATATACCTGTATTCCCTTATAGCTGCTCCCACACTTAAAACAGGTTCTAGTATACACTATCAGTGATGATATAATCTCAAGAGAGTCTTATCACTTAGGTTTTACCCAGAGAGTGAAAATCTTGCCATCTCTCTAAAGGAGGAATGGACTATATGCAGTCCAGATGCCACGTGTGGCCCAAGGCCATTTTGGTGGCTCCCAAGCCCCCTCCCAATACTGTGCCATGGAAATTTGGCATCAAATCATGATGCTGAGTTTTGGTGGCAAACTGTTAAAAGCCATTACAACAAGCATTTCCTGATTGTCGTGATGGGCTTTTCTGGTTTGCCAATGAAATTCAACAATGGGATTTGCAGCCAAATTTCAGCAACACAGTGATGGAGGAGTTCTGCCTCCAGTGAGTCCTGGGGGATGGGAGATAGTCTATCCAGAACAACTGAAGTTGTTTAGCCTTGTTCTAAAGTGTTACATTTTGGTGTAGGGAACACAGTTGATATGCTGAGAGGCAGTCAGCAGTCAGACAGTAAACTCTGCAGGAGAAAGACTGGAAGACTGTAGCCCAGTTAGAGGAATGGAACAAAGACAGACTGTAGAAGACTATAATAAATACAGCAGACGTTTAGTTTAATAACACAGATACATAGATCACTGAGAAGACTGTAATACTATAGCATACACAGCAGTATAGCGTACTACTCCAAACGCCATAGTCTTGGATCTTCATGTGGGCCTGGATTAGAATATTTCAGATAGGAGGGTGGGGGAGAGAGTGATCTGTACTTTATCTAAAATATCAGATGCCATTATTTTTCTTTGCTTGTTTATTCTGCTTTTAGCCCTATCCTTTTAGCCCTTTTAGCCCTATCCTTCTCCAAGGAAAACTCAACTTTTCCTCACAAGAACCCTGCAAAATAGGCTGGGTTGAGGTAAAAGAGAATGAACGACAGAAAAGGAACTTTACTCAAGTTCTCATTGAATGTCATAGTTGATTAGATGTTTGGAATCAACTCAGTTACACAATCATGACTAAAAACTTCATGGTATTGCATGAAGCAGCAGGACATATTTGCAAAATGTTAACTAAACCTGTCTTTCCAAAAACCTTCCTTAATCATGTTTTTTAAGTCACCCACCCACATAGCCGTCAAAGTTGTAAAATCTGTTAGCAGTTGCTCACATCTACTTTGTGAATTAAATGTCTGTATTTTCTGCTCATGTGCTTAAACGTGGGGAGATCAAATCATTATTCTTATAAACCTGAATCTCTCTATTTGGACTTTAACTACCTACATCTTCAAGGACATTACAGTAACGTATACCACATTGGTCTTATAGTGTGCTGCCATCCGGTGTCCGTTTGCTAGAATACAAATACGATGGCTAGGGCAAGCTATAGTAGAAGTCATTGCTTTCATTTGCAGAACAGCTGGAATGTTGATGTTCTCTGTTATACAGCTGTGCGGGCCAATTTTTTAAATGTTCAATCAAACCCACAGTTTATAGATTTTTAAAAACTGATGGTATCATTATTTTGCTTTTCTTTTGCATCATTTTTGTGCAGCTTTTTGTGTTTTTTTTGTTCATTTCTTATAAATATATTATTACATTTTCTCTTTTTGGAACACTAAGCAAACAGCAACATTATCTCATTCTTGGGAAGAGTTTAATCCATATCATTTGGTTTTCTTTTTTCTCAAATAAAACTTACCAGCAACTGAGCAATCTTTGCAAAACTGGAGAATACCTTTCTCTATATGTTGTTTTCTCTCATAGTGCTCTGGGTCTGTAGCTTTCACTTCTTTCAGACCCAGGACCTACTTTTAATCCAGACTGGCAACATCACAGCCATTACCCCCCCCCCCCAAAAAAAATGAAATGTAAAGGAAGACAAGACTCTTGTAGATGAAGCCCTTCTGATGTTTCCCAGTTTTTTAATCTATGTATAATAAGCTACATCTAGCAAAATTTCCCTTTTTGACATGAAAATAATTAAATAAAGGGCCCCTATTGACCTTTGCAAGCCAGGGTATCATAGTGCTTTGACCATTGGACTATGGCCCTGGAGACCAGGGTTTAATCCCCTGCTTAGACATGGAAACCCATTGGGTGACATTGACCATGTCATACACTCTCAGCCCCAGAAAATCCCATGATGGATTTGCCTTAGGGTCACTATAAATCAGAAATGACTTCAAGGTGCACAATAACAACTGCAACTAACCTTTTGATTTGATTTTTTTTTCCCTTGGCTTTTTTTTAAAAAAAAATATGTATAAACAAAGAAACAAACAAGAAGGTGGTGGTTCCGTTGGTGCAATTAACTTAACTTAGGATGAGTCTGCACTGCATATCTGCACACTAGTGCTCTATATCCTTCTCCTCTGATATGGGTGTCTACTTATATATGTCGGGATTTCAGACAGCAAGAAGGAATAATACTATAGTTTGTTAGTTTATGGGTAGTCAAGTTTAAAACATGAAAAAAAAATGATGCTTGTCAAACAGACCGCTGAAACCTGGAAGTACACAATGTACACATTGTTTCATCGTGAAAAATCCACTGCTTCATGGTCTAAAATGTCCTTATTAACGTATACTACCATATAGAAGGTGGGTGAGATCATTCCCATACAATCATCCTAGGATCAGTGGCTAGATGATGGGGGTTATGCTGGCATAGGTTTTAACAATCAATCTAATATCTAATTTTGACTATGCAATAGGCAGCCCCATCCCCTTCTCCCGTTCCTCTCCCCACAGTTCCCACCTGTTACCAAGAATTCAGCTGGAGTGTTTTTTGAGGGCTCCTGGGTTTTCATGAGCCCAAACAGGAATGTCCATTTGACTGACTGACACTGAGCCCTTTCATACTGTCCAGTTATAACACTATTATTTCTGTGGCTCTAACCAGTGGAAACCTGGAGTTTGTAGTTTCTGTAGGTGCTAGAGGTCTCTGAATGAGAAGTCTAAATACTCCTCTCTAAATTGTATATCCTAGGATTCCATAGGATGTTGCCATGACGGTTAAAATAGAATCATAGCACTATAATTACATAGGGTGAAAGGTTTCTTAGGAGTAGCCATGTTCGTATCTTGCAGCATAAAAAGGGGGAAGGAAGAAGGAGAGAAAGAAAAAAGAAAAAGAAATGTGGCAGCACCTTTAAGACTAATTAGTTTTAATTTTTGCATCAAATTTCATGGATATGAACATAGTTCTTCCCTTGTCAATTTGTTTCTTCAAATCCTTAGGTGGGTATTCTTCTCAAACCACACTACCCACCTAAGGAAACAAATGAACAAGGCAAGATTAATACCTAAGAACCATTTACTGAAAGACAGAGCAAAGGCAGAATACCCCTAGTGGTCACCTACAGTCCCTAGCTGAGACCATTCAAACACATAATCAGTGACCTACAACCAGTTCTAGAGATTAATACCGCCTTCTCATAAGATCTGAGAGGCCTGTAGGCCCTTATTGGCGTACAGATAGTATCCAAATCTTAAAACAACTACTGACTCACATAACATGGATGGTAAACTGGGAGAAGACCCTGTCACAAACCCAGGTGCCAACTCTGTCCCCACATAGATTCTTGAAGCAATAGTATATGGACCAATAATATCACTCACAATGCAGGATGTACATTTATTTTTGATAAACAGATTTATGACTCTAACTGACCACTGTAAAAATCTGAAAGACTTGCATCGCATTACACAGCCCTTTGAAAATTTAGGACAAGGGTCATGATGTGCATCTTTCTGGATTTTATTACACTCTCTCCCACTCCCACAACTGTTTAGATATGCTTTATCCCTGAGGCCTTAGGACCACTAGATACTGCATCCAAAGGCGTGAGTGCATTTCCACAAAAGTTCATGCCAAAACCAGTTAGTCTTAAAGGTACTGCTACATATCTTTTTTTCCCCCTTCTCCTCCCATTTTATGGTGTGAATGGGGCCCCGATGCATTGAGAAGACAAATAAACTGGACACTGCCCAACACTGTTGTCTACCATCCTTATATAATTGATTTGATCCAGTTAGGTTAGCTGGAATGATTAAAATTTTCAGAAGAGAGCATTCCACAGCAACGATGCATAAATTGGATGGTAAACGCATCTAACATTAGGATTCGATCTTTGCTTTTCCAATTTGATGAAGTGATTTCTATAAGACAACTTATATCTATTTTGTGTTTATTATTAATCCTGTCAATATACACCAGAAATAACATGACAGGCTAAGACTTCTGGATTGTTCCAGCTTTCTTATACTTTTATTCTATAGCTTTCCACAAAACAAACAAGAAAAAAGATGCCTCAGTTTACAAAATGGCAAAATACATTTGAGGCCATGATTCAGCAAAACATATAAGGCTTCACAGTCGAGGTGCTTTAATTCTCTAATCTCTTCCAGATCTCCCACCATTCAGTTTCATCGGATGCCCCCCAAGTTGTTGTTGTTGTTGGCATTGCCGTCATCCATCTTTTCATTTCTATCCCACGCCCCACCAAAATTGGGATTATTTTTAAAAAATACAGATAAATGCATATACAGAGACATAAATTGGAACATACAGTAAGTTATTGTAATTAAATTGTTAAATTATGCAGTTAATGCAGTTAAATTGTTCATAGAATTAAGATCAATTAAAATAATCCACTAAGAAAACAGGGTTTTCCTTTGCCAGCAAAATGAGACCAAGAAGGGAGCCATCCTACCCTCCATAGAGAGAAAGTTCCTAAGCCTTGGAGCAGCCACTGAGAAGGTCGTCTCCTGTGTTCCTACCAGACATGTTTGTGAATGTGGTGGAATTAAGAAAAGGCCCTTCCTCAAAGTTCTTGGAAGATGAGCAGCTTCATATGGAAGATAGGATCCTTCAGGTCTCCATATCAGTTTGTTTAACACTTTGCATTCCATTGGCGTTCCATATTAGACAAGTACTACTAAACATATTATGAATTTTAGTAATGTTCTTACCCACATTTTCAGACCCTCTCTAGTTCTGAAAATTGAACAGTGTCCTATTGAAAACCCTTTCCTGGTAGATTTATGGTAATAAGTCCAACACATTACTTAGAGTTCCAGTAGAATCCTCCCTGTCAAAAATGTTCTTGTACATTTTCTTTCATATGCTTCTCTTTCTGTCCATGTCTCTGCCTTGTAGAGCCTGGGATGAATGAGTTTCTGAGCCAGCATGGTGTTGTGGCTTGAATGTTGAACTAGGACCCCAAGAGACCAGGGTTTCAATCCCTTCTGAGCCCACTGAGTGACCTTGGGCAAGTCACACTCTCTCAGCCTTAGAGGAAGTCAATGACAAGACATCTCTTAATAAATCTGGCCAAGAAAATCCTATGGTAGGGTTGGCATAGGTTGAAATCAACCTGAAGACACATAGGAACGACACATACTACTTACACAATTCATAAACAGCTTGGAACCTTAGCCTGAAAAAGTGACATCATTCACAACAAAACAATTGGTATTTGTTTAGTGGGTCCATTCATTTTTATGTTGTTGTTTCTTCAAAGGAAAAATTGGACTACTTCTTGGCTTGTTCTCACGGATCGGAAAATAGAATTTTATAAAGAATCCAAACAGCCAGCTGTGGCCAATCTGGTAAGCAGCTATCTTTCTCGTGTCTCATCTATTCAGAAATGTTATTGAATAAAAAGTTTGGCATCATCAAAAAAAAAAAAAAAGCCCATAGTGCTGTTAAAGCTTTGACTTCTGAGAGCAGATGTAAGAAAATGACTCAATAAACTTTTAATCAGATGAGAGAGGAGGGGAAATAGAACTCAGCATATCTTTTATTAAGAGGTGCTTTTTGAGAATAATTGCAAAGTGAGACGGATGGTGAGTGGCTCTCCAGTAATGTAGAGGTAACACTTTAAATTAAGGTGCCAGTTATAAATGCTTTATTCTTATTTATGAAATGATCTCTAAATGCAACTACTTCCTCAAATAATGTATTATAAAGTATGTTATAAAATGCATTAGTAATAAATGCTTAACAGATGATGCGATGAGAATCTGTTACAAAGGATATTATAAGATGTAAATTGTATTAAACCCTGTGTGTGCATCTTTAATACATGAATTTAAGTTGCTATTGAGCTTGCAATAAAGTGGCTTGCATATCATAAATAATAATAAAGTAGTTATAAATGGCACCTTAATATGGGGTGTAACCAAAGAGTAAACCACTGTTAAGTTAGCAAAGTGATTTTTATCTTCATATAAACACGGCATCTTCTATGGCTGCCTAACATTTCCTGAATATTCCTTATGACGCTATCTAATATGGTTAATGCACCTCAAAGCAGAATTCACTATACTTTTTTTTTAAAAAAGTGCCTCAAGGAAAGGCCACCGACTGTAGGCTTCACAGATGTGACAGATACGTTGTACAAATGATCGTGGCATGTTTTCCTTCAGTGCTAGTTACTGCAGAGATGGAGCTTCCACATCTCTGGAGTCCGAAAAACAGAAATCTATAAATTTGTGACACTCTACACTGAACAGGGACAGGTTTGACAGAGTCCTATCATGATGGCATCCCAAGGCTTGATCAAACCTGCCAAACTGTATTGGTTTGATGGGTGAACCAAAAAGGTGCACTATGTGACAGGAGTCAGAAACAATAAATAAATTTCGATATGGTAGGTGATATGGAGCTCTGTCCCCTGCCCCCCCTTACATACTGTTTGTTTCTTTTTGTTATTAGTTTGTGCCTTTGGTATTGTTAGCCATAGGGCAACTTGTCCATCTCCTCTAATGGTTTATTGAGGAAAAGAATAGAGGGAAAACATGTCACATATCTCTTACTGATAATGTGTTACAGTGGTAAGATGTATGTTCCTTTAATTTTTAAACAAGGATATTAATTAAATATGTATTGAACTGGAAATATCCTAGAATCTTGTGCTCAGGGGGCCCTTGTGAAGACTCTTTTATTTCTGTAAGGTTTGGATAGGCATATAAAACTGGACATAATGAGAACATATATTAATGTATGTATGTATGTATGTATGTATGTATGCATGTATGGCTTGAAAACTGGTGGTCAAGGTCCAAAAACTATACCAAGACTTAGCAGCCACCAATTTTTTTTCTAGCTAGCAATAATAATGTGGAAGTGCCTCTAAGCGCATACAGAGTGTAACGATTTTTCCACTCATAGAGCAGTAACTTGTTCCTTTCACAGGCTTAAAGGAGCAGGACTTAGAGATTAGATAGTCTTGTGCCCCAAGAAGCGCAAAACTCCTGAAGGACTTTATTTCAGAAAATTAAATATTCTCCAGTTTCCCACATTCAAAACATAGGCCATTTCCATACCGGGCTTCTGAAATGGTGCAGAGCGACCTCTCACGAAGGTCTTCTACACCATAGAGTGGACTGGTGTGGACTACTTTTTGTAGTTCCACACCAGAATCCACTCAGGAGCGGCCAGAACTAGCTGCGCTGTGTGTTTTTTAAAAACCTCTTTTTCGAGGTTTTTAAAAAGCACGGAGCGTGCAGCCCTACGCCGCTCCGTCGCCCGGCTCTGAAGTGGATTTGCAGGCACGCGCAAGTGCGTGCCTGCAGATCTGCCGGGGGCGGGCTTCCAGCTGGCGAGCTTCTCCAGCTGGTGGAGCACCTCCACCAACCGGAAGCCGCCATTTGGGACGCCGGAGGACTGCGGAGCAGCGAGCTCGCGCTGTTCCACGTGGTGACAGACTTATCCGGCTTCAGGTAAGCTCCGTTTTTGGGCGTTTTCGCCCGTTCCCCCCCACACACATGTGGAAAGGGCCATATTCTTTAGCTGAAGATGATTCAAATGTTACATGCACAAGGCACACTGACATATTCTGCTTTCAGAATAAGCTGAATTTGCTGTTGCCTTTTTCTAGGTTGAACTGAGAAGGGTTGGTTCAATGATGGGACAACATTTTTCACCATAGCAGCAACCATAAATAAAAGCTGGAGAGGATCCAAAGGACCAGAATAGGAGGTTCTGAACAGGGATAGCAGCCTCTTGAGACATGGCCCAGGCTCTTTCTTGAGGATGAGAGATTTGGCAGGAGGAAATGATTTTGGAAGAAGGGGATCTGGACTTCAGTTCCCACAAGTATTAGTCAGTATGGCTGATGTTTAGGGGTTCTGGAGATTAAAATCCAAAACATCTGGAGGGCCAGAGGTTGAGAACTGCTCTTATATAGTACAAACAATTGCCATTGAAACGGAAAACTGGAACAGCACCAGTAAGTACAAAAATTTGGACATGGGCATGGACCTCATTGACCACTTTAATTTTTATGGGAACAGAAACAAAGATATATAGTGTTCCATCAGTAGTAGATCTATCAATAAATGAAATCTCTGTGTACTGTGCTACAGGACTGAGTCTTTACTGGAAAACATGGGCTCATTATATTATTTCATTAATGGCTGAATTCTCCCATTGACCAAGTAACCCTGTTAATAATTTAAAATACAGAACTCCTTCCCCCCAAAAGCATAACAATCAGGGGGGAAAAGTTCTTTAGTCAAGAAAATTCTATGGAGGAAAGCTGATTTGTTTCTGATGCAACTAATGTGATGTTTTCAACAAACCATTCACCCTGCTATAATTGTTGACAGCAGCAACAGAAGTACATGCACACATGTGATTTCATTAAAAATTATTTGTTTACTGATTTTACTTTCAAGTATTGTTTACTTTAGAGAATGAAAGAATTCAACCATTAATCCAGTAATGTAATGAAACCAATGTTCGTTCACTCTAGTATGAATTTAATAACATAGCAAACTTATTTTAACAAGCAAATGATGTGATTTACCAAAAAGATGGATATATTCTTAATACATAAACATATTAATTCATTAATTCTTGATTAAGAGTTGCATAGAAAATGATCGTTTTTAAAGGATGCAGAATACGAAACAAAACTGCATGAATACTCCCATTCCAGCACTGTGGAGGGAAGTATATTCTGATAGATATTTTAATATATAGAATTATAATAAAAGAGCACAATAAAATGTTTTTATTTACAAACTCCAGCAATTTGATCCAATCTTGCTTTTTATTGTTTTCCAATGTAGCATTTTAAAATGTGGTAAAGTCAGGCTTATTTAAATAATCAAGTGGCAGAGGTGCATTTCAGGTTGTTAACACTGAGAAAGCAAACTCTACCCATAATACACATGTAGTGCTATGCAGGAGCAATATATGAACTTCATATGAACAAATATTAAGCTTGTGTTCACAAGTATATCAGTGAAAACACTGTCAGAAAGATCTAAGGAATGACACCTTCTCCAGGGCTGGGCCTCCATATTCATACCCACTGAACACAGAAAGAGCATGATCAGATTAGAAAACACAACTACTTCTTGGAGGGAAAGATGCCTTTATGGAGTCCACATTCCCAGTCAGTTGGCTAGTGTTATCTAGTTGAACCATTTGCACCTACTGGTAAATAAGGAGGCAATGGATTCGATCCAGCATGGTGCTTTAGATGCAAAATATAGAATTTTTCATATGTGGGTGAACTCATGGATGGCAAACAGCAACACTATAGTCCACCCTTCTCATTTGCAGAGTCGATGGTGTGAGGTGAAAGGAGAGTACAGGAGGCTTGGGAGGAAGAGAAGTCAAGGGAAGGAGTTGATCGTCTTGAAAGAGTTTAATGTCTGGCTAAGGAACAAGGAGAGGAAATTAGGATTGGAAGGAAGAAAAGTAGAGGGAAGGAGATAATAGGCTTGTAGGGGTTTAATATCATGCTGAGACGAAAGGAGATAAAAGAAGGCTTGGAGGAAGAGAAGTACAGTGAAGGAATCAAGGCTCCTGAAGGAACATACAATCTGGCTGAGGCAAAAGGAGAGTAAGGGATGCTTAAGAGGAATAGGAGTGGAGGGAAGGAGTTAGTGGTCTTAAAGGAGGTTAAAATATGGCTGACCTGAAAGGAGAGTAAAGGAGGTTTGGGAAGGAGAATGGACTGAAAAATTTGATACATTGAAGGAGTTTAAAATCTGGCCAAGACAAAAGGAGAGTAAAGGAGACTTGGGAGGAAGATGAGTAAAAGGGAAAAATCGATGATCTTCAAGGGGCTTGAAATCTAGCTGAGGCAAAAGAAGATAAAAAGAGGTTTTGGAGGAAGAGGAGTGGAAGGAAGGAGTCATTGGTCTTGAAGGGATTTGAAATCTGGTTGAGGCAAAAGGAGAGTTAAAGAGGCTTGGGAGGAAGAAAAGTGCAAAGAAGGAGTCACTGGTCTTGAAGGGATAGAAAATCTGGCAGAGTCAAAAGGAGAATAAAGGAAGCTTGAGAGGAAGAGGAGTAGAGGGAATGGGTGGATGTTCTTGCAGGGGTTTAAAATCTTCCTGCGGTTAAGGAGATAAAAGGAGATTTGGGAGGAAGAGGACTGGAGTGAAGGGATGGATGGTCTTTAAGGTGTTTAAAATCTGGCTGAGGTGAAAAGAGATAAAAGAAGGCTTGGGAGGGATTGAAGGGAAAGAATCCATTGTCTTAAAGGGATTTAAAATCTGGCTGAGGGAAAAGGAGAGTAAAGGATGCTTAGGAGTAGGGATGCAACGAATCCAGAATTTTCTGAATCCAAATCTGGATCCGAATCCCTGGAAGGTCCTGGGAATCCACGAATCTCACGAATCTCGAATCTTTTGAATCCTTTTTTTAAAAAGGGTTTAAAAAGTGATCGTCCACTCTGCATGTCACTGCAGGCTGCCTCCAAAGCGTCCACATCGACAGCGGTGGTGGGGGTGCAGACAAGGGGTGATGGCTTTCTTTTTATACCACTGCCACAGTGAGCTTAGGCTCCGGGGCATTCCAGATCCTACTCATCCCTGTGAACCCGATCCCAGGCTCTCGTATGAGCGCAGGCCCCAGGGCTTGCAGGAAAGCTGCCATGGCCATGCCTATTCGCCACTGCGGGCCTGATTCTGGGCACTCGCACAAGCTCAGGCCCCAGGGCTTGCAGGACAGCAGCCATCATCAGTCCTACTCATCCCTGCAGGCCCGATCCCAGGCACTCACATGAGCACAGGCTCTGGTGTGCCCTGCACCTGGCAAAGGGGTGGAATGTGAGGGGGAAATGGGGGGTGCAGTGGACACTTCTAGATTCAAAGGACTCCGTTTGCCTATTTTGCTCTGGGGATTCGGATCCGCAAATCTTGAATCCTTGCCAAGGATTTGAGGATTTGGCTGGCCCATCACTACTTAGGAGGAATAGGAGTTGAGTGGAGGAGTCGATGGTCTTTATGGGGTTTTAGATCTGGCTGAGGTGAAAGGAGAATAAAGGAGGCTGGGGAGGAAGAGGAGTAGAGGGAAGAAATTGATGGTCTTTGAGGGGTATAAAATCTGGCTGAGACAAAAGGACAACAAAGGAAGGTTTGGAGGAAGAGGAATGGAGAGAAGAAGTCAATGGTCTTGAAGGGGTTTAAACTCTGGCTGAAGTAAAAGGAAGGTAACTGAGGATTTGGAGAAAGTGGAGTGGAAGGAAGGAGTTTATGGTCTTCAAGAGGTTTAAAATCTGGCTGAGACAAAAAGAGGGTCCAAGAGGCTTGGGAGGAGGAGTGGAGGGTTGATGGTTGATGGTTTTGAATGAGTTTAAAACTTGGCTAGAGAAAAAATAGAGTCCAGGAGGCTTGGGAGGAAGACCAGTTGAGTGAAGGAATCCATTGTTGTCAAGAGACTTGAACTCTGGTTGAGAGAAAAGAAGGATAAAGGAGGCTTTGGAGGAAGAGGAGTGGAAGAAAGGAGTTGATGATCTTGAAGGCACTTAAAATCTCTCCAGGGTGAAAAGAGAGGAATGGAAGCTTGAAAAGAATAGGAGTTGATGGCCTTAAAGGGGTTCAAAATCTGAGTGAGGAAAATAGGGGAGTAAGGAATACTTAGGAGGGATAGGAGTTGGGGGATGGAATCAGCTATCTTGAAAGAGTTTAAAATCTGTCTGAGGTCAAAGAAGAATAAAGGATGCTTTGAAAGAAGAAAAGTGGAGGGAAAGAGTTGGTTTTCTTGAAGGTGTTTAAAATATGTCTGAGGTGAAAGGAGAATACAGAAGGCTTGGGAGGAAGAGGAGTGGACTGAAGCGTTCAGTGCATTTGGAGGAATTTAAAATTCACTGAGAAGACAAGAGATTAGAGGCACCTTGACATGAACAAGAGTAGAGGTAAGGAGTTGATTGTCTTGAACAGGTTTAAAACCTGGCTAAGGCAAAAGGAGATAGAGGAGGATTGGGAGGAAGAGGAACGGCATGAAGGAGACAGTGGTCTTGAAGGGATTTAAAATCTGGCTGAGGTGAAAGAAGAATGAAGGAGGCTTGGGAGGAAGAGGAGTCAAATGAAGGAATCCATGGTTGTCAAGGCACTTCAATTCTGGTTGAGACAAAAGGAGGATAAAGTAGGCTTTGGAGGAAAAGAAGTGGTGGGAAGGAGTTGATGGTCTTTAAGGAGTTTAAGATCTGGTTAAGGTAAAAGGAGAGTACACGAGGTGTGAGAGGAAGAGGAGTGGGCTGAAGCAGTCAGTTCATTTGAAGGGGTTGAAAATTTCACTGAGATAAAGGGAGATTAAAGGAGACTCGAAAGGAACAAGAGTAGAGGTAAGGGGTTGATGGTCTTGAACAGGTTTAAACTCTGGCTTAGGCAAAAAGAGATAAAGGAAGATTGGGAGGAAGAGGAGTGGAGAGAAGGAGAAGGTGGTTTTGAAGGGGTTCAAAATCTGGTTGAAGCAAAAGGAAAAGAAAGCATGCATGGGAGGAAGAGGAGTGGTGGGAAGGAACTGATGGT
Organism: Cyclura pinguis; assembly: GCA_030412105.1. Taxonomy (NCBI): domain Eukaryota; kingdom Metazoa; phylum Chordata; class Lepidosauria; order Squamata; family Iguanidae; genus Cyclura; species Cyclura pinguis. The sequence continues at coordinate 240,468,045 of CM059599.1, read as the reverse complement.
CTTGCAGGTTTAATCTGGCTGATGCAAAAGGAAAGTAAAGGAAATGATGGACTTGAAAGGGTTTTAAATCTTGCTGAGGTGAAAGGAGAGTACAGGACGACTGGGAGGAAGAGGAATGGAGGGAAGGGGTTGGTGGAGAGGAAGAGGTTAATGAAAGGGTTTAATATCTGTTTGAGACAGGAGGTGAGTAACTGAGGCTTGGAAGAAAGAGAAGTGGAGGGAAGAAGCCATTGGGCTTAAACAGGTTTGATACCTGGCTCAGGTGCAGGGAGATTAAATGAGGCTTGGGAGGAAGAGGAGTGAAGGGAAAGAGTCAGTAGGCTTGAAGGGGTTTAAATTCCAGCTGTGACAAAAGGACAGTAAAGGAGGCTAGGGAGGAAGGAGAGTGGAGGGATGGATGATCTTAAAGGTGTTTAATATTGTGCTGATGTGAAAGGAGATAAAAAGAGTGTTGGGGAGGAGGAGCGGAGGGAAAGAATCAATGGTCATGAAGGGACATAAAATCTGGCTGAGGTAAAAGAAGGATGCTTCAGAGAAATAGGAGTGGAAGGAAGGAATCGATTGTCTTGAAAAGATTTAAAATCTGGTGGATGTGAAACAAGAATAAAGGAGGCTTGGGAAGAAGAAGAGTGGAGTTAAGGAGTATGTGCATTTGAAGGGGCTTAAAATCTGGCTGAGGAAAATGGAGAGTAAATAAGGATTTGGAGGAAGAGGAGTGCAAGGAAGGAGTTGATAGTTTGAAGGGGTTGAAAATCTATCTGAGATGAATGGGGAGAAGAGGAGGCTTGTGAGGAAGGGGCCTGGATGAAAGGTGCTGAAGGTCTTGAATGAGGTTAAAATCTGGCTTAGATAAAAGAAGATAAAAGGCTTGTGAGGAAGAGGAGTCAAGGGAAGGGGTTGATGGTCTTGAAGGAGTTTAATGTCTGGCTGAGGAACAAATGAGGCTTGGAAGGAAGAGGAGTAGAGGGAAGGGATGGATGCTCTTAAGGGTGTTTAAACTCTGGCTGAGGTGAAAGAAGATAAAAGGAGGAAGGAAGAAGAGCAGAGGGAGGGAATCCATAGTCGTGAAGAAATCTGGCTGATGGAAAAGAAGTCTGAGAAAAAGAAATCTGGCTAATGGAAAAGAAGAATAAAGGAGGCTTGGGAGTAATAAATGTGGAGAGATGGGGTCACTGGGCTCAAAGGGGTTTAAAATCTGGGTGAGACGATAGGAAATAAAAGCAACCTTAGGAGGAAGAGGATTAGGAGGAAAGGGTTGATAAGGTTGAACAGTTTTAAAATCTAGCTGAGTGAAATGAAATGAAATGAAATGAAATGAAATGAAATGAAATGAGACTTTGGAGGAAGTGGAGTAGATGGAAGGTGGTGATGAGTTTGACAGGGTTTAAAATCTGGTAGAGGCAAATGGAGACTAAAGAATGCTTAGGAGGAATAGGAGTCAAGGGGAGGAGTCAATGGTCTTGAACAAATTTAAAATCTAGCTGAGGTGAAATGAGATTGGGAGGAAGAGGAGTGGCAGGAATGGGTTGGTGGGCTTGAAAGTGTTTAAAATCAGGCTGAGGTGAAAGGAAAATAAAGGAGACTCAGGAGGAAGAGGAGTTGAGTGAAGGAATCCATGGTTGTCGAGGGACTTCAGTTTTTGGTGAGACAAAAGGAGGCTTTGGAGAAAGACGAGTGGAAGGAAAGAGTAAGGATTTTAAAATCTGGCTGAGGAAAAAGGAGAGTAAAGGAGGCTTAGGATGAACAGATGTGGAGGGAAGGGGTTGATCATCTTGACAGAATTTAAAATCTGGCTGATGTGAAAGGAGGTAACAGGAAACTTAGGAGAAAGTGGAGGTGAGGGATGGGTTGATGGGACTGAAGGGGCTTAATATCTGGCTGAGGTGAAAGGAGAACAAAAGAGAAATTTGGAAGAAGAGGAATGGAAGGATGGAGTCAATCCTCTTGCAAGGGTCTAAAATCTGGCTGAATTGAAAGAAGAGCAAACAAGGATTGGGAGGAAGAAGAATGGAGGAAAGGAGTTTTGAAGCGGTTTAATATCTGGCTGAGGTGAAAGGAGAGTACCCAATGCTTGAGAGGAGGAGGAGTGGACTGAGAGAAAATCTTGCTGAAGCAAAAAAATAACAAAGGAGGTGGAGAACAAAAGAGGAAAACCAGGGAAGGAGTTCTTGCAGAGGATTAAAATCTGGCTGAAGTAAAGGGGGGGGTAAATGTGGCTTGGGAAGAAGACAAATGGAGAAAAGGCAACAATGGTCTTAAAGTTTTAAAAATCTGACTGAGAAAAAAGAAATCAAAGGAGTCTTAGGAGTAACAAGAATGGAAGGAAGAAGTCGATGATCTTAAAGTGGTATGAAATCACCTGGGGCAAAAGCAGAATAAAGGAGGCTTTTGAGGGGTTAGAGTGGAGGAAAGAACTTCCTGGGCTCAAAGGAGTTTAAAATCTGGCCAAGACTAAAGGAGTTAAAAGGAAGCCTAGGAGGAAAGGGAGTGGAAGGAAGAAGATGCTGGGTTTATAGGGGTTTAAAATTTGGCTGAGGTGAAAGGAGATGAAAATAGGCTTGGTAGCAGGAGAAATGAAAGGAAGGCAAAAATTGGATTGATGGGATTTAATATCTGGCATAGGTGAAAGAAGAGTAAAGGATGCTTGGGAGAGAGAAGAGTGGACTGAAGGAGGTGATGCGTTCAAAGCAGCTTAAAATCTGGTTGAGTCAAGAGGAAAACAAAGGAGCCTTGGGAACAAGAGAGTTGGAGGGAAGGAGTTAATGGTCTTGCAGTGGTTTAAAATCTGGCTAAGGCGAAAGGAGAATAAAGGAGGCTTGGACAGAAGAGGAGTGGAAGGAAAGAGTTGATAGCCTTGAAGACATTTAAAATATTACTGAGGTAAAAAGAGAGAAAAATAAGACCTGGAAGGAAAAGGAGTGGACTGAAGCAGTCAGTTCATTTGAAGGGGTTTAAAATTTCACTGAAACAAAAGAAGATTAAAGGAGACTTGAGAGGAACAAGAGTAGAAGTAAGGGGTTGATAGTCTTGAACGGGTTTAAAATCTGGCTTAGGCAAAAAGATAAAGGAAGATTGGGAGGAAGAGAAGTGGAGAGAAGGAGAAGGTGGTTTTGAAGGGGTTCAAAATCTGTGTGAGGATAAAGGGGAGTAAGGAATGCTTAGGAGGAACAGGAGTCAAGCAAAGAGTCGATGGTCTTGAAAGGGTTCAAAATCTTGCTGAGGTGAAAGGAGATTACAGGAATCTTGGGAGGAAGAGGAGCAGACTGAAGGAGTCAATACATTTGAAAGGGTTTCAAATTTCACCGAGATGAAAGGAGATTAAATGAGGCTTGAGAGGAGCAAGAGTAGAGGAAGGAGTTGATGCTCTTGAAAGGTTTTAAAATCCAACTGAGGCAACAATTGTGCAAATGAGGCTTGATAGGAAGAGGAGTAGAGGCAAGAAGACTGACTGTGGTGTTGAAGAGGTTTAAAATCTGGCTGGGGCAAAAGGAAAACAAAGAAGGCTTGGATGGAAGAGGAGTGGAGGAAAGGAGACAATGGTCTTTCCAGTGTTTTAAAATCTGGCTGAGGTGAAAGGAGACTACAGTAGACTTGGGAGGAAGATTGGTAGAGAAAAGGAGACAATGGCCTTGGAGGGGTTTAAAATCTGTCTGGGGCAAATGGAGAATAAAGGAGGCTTTGGTAGGAAGAGTAGTGGGAGGAATGAGTCAATGGACTTGGAGGATTTTTAAATCTGGCAGGGGTGAAAGGAGAGGACAGGAGGCTTGGGAGGAAGTGGATTTGAGGGAAGGTGTTGAAGGGACAGAAGGGGTTTAATATCTGGCTAAGAAAAAAGGAGAGTAAAATGGGATTGTTAGGAAAAGGAGTGGAGGAATGGAGATGATGGTCTTAAAGGAGTTTTACATCTGTCTGAGGCAAAAGAAGAACAAAGAAGTCTTTGGAGGAAGAGGACTGAAGGAACTCATGGTCTTGATGGGGTTTAAAATCAGGCTGGAGTGAAAAGAGTATGGGAGGCCTGGGAGGAAGAGGAATTGAGTGAAGGAATCTGGTTGAAAAGGAACTTCAACTCTAGCAAAGATAAAAGAAGGATAAAGGAGGCCTTGGAGGAAGAAGAGTAGAGGGAAGGAGTTGATGGTCTTCAACAGTTTTGAAATTTGGCTGAGGTGAAAGGAGAGTAAAGGAGGCTTGACAGGAAGAGGGGTTAGGAAAGAGTCAATGACATTTCAAGAATTCGAAATCTGGGTGAGGAAAACAGGGGAGTAAGGAATGCTTAGGAAGAATAGGAGACAAGGGAAGGAGTTAATGGTCCTAAAAGGGGTTCAAAATATGTCTGAGATGCAAGAAGAATAAAGAAGGCATTGGAAGAAGAGGACTGGAATGAAAGAGTCAATGGTCTTGAATGATTTTAAAATCTGTCTGAAGTGAAAGGAGAGTACAGAAGGTTTGGGAGGAAGAGGAGTGGACTGAAACAGTGCATTTAAAGAGATTTGAAATTTCACTGAGACAAGAGATTAAAGGCACCTTGAGAGGAACAAGAGTAGAGGGAAGGAGTTGATGGTCTTGAACAGGTTTGAAATCTGGCGTAGGCAAAAGGAGATAAAAGGAGGTTTGGAAGGAAGAGGAATGGAGGGAAGGAGACGGTGGTCTTGAGGAGGTTTAAAATCTGGCTGGGGTGGAAGAAGAGTAAAGGAGACTTGTGAGGATAAGGAGTGGATTGAAGGAGTAGGTGGGGTTGAAAGGGTTTAATATTTGTTTGAAGTGCAAGGAGAATAAGCAAGGATTGGGAGGAAGAGGAGTAGAGGGAAGGGGTTGATGTGCTTTAACGCATTTTTGGCTGAGGCACAAAGAGAATAAATGAGGCTTGGGAAAAAGACGAATGGAGAGAAGGAGTCAGTAGGCTTGAAGAAGTTTAAATTCTGGCTGAGGTAAATAGACAGTAAAGGAGGCTTTGGAGGAAGAGGAGTGGAGGAAAGTGGTGGAAGGTCTTAAAAGGATTTGATATCTTTCCAAGGCAAAAGAAGATAAAAGGGTTCCTTGCACTGATACGTCTTTGGGCTACATGAGGGGTGACACCAGTCTATCATGGTGTCTTCAGATTGCCATCTCAGGATAAATTAGATATGTAATTACGTCAGGGTTGTCCTAATATACCTAGTGATATCTGGGCAGCGCTGGCAGATGGGATCTAAGAAAAAAATGTACTTAAAAAAAATTATATCTGCCTCATTCCTGCCATTTATTCTTTCTCCTTATGTTTGGCTCTTATGAACAGGCTGTGCACAGATATTCTTTCGTATCTGGCAATGTTGACTATTCCTGGCATAATAACATTGACCCAACAGGTCTGCTCTTGGCTGGAACACAAGGCCATAGGTTTGACACCCCTTGAGTTCAACAGTATTGTGCCCTGGTTTCCTAATGGAGCAGCTTTCAGGATCAGATCACAGACATCTAAAATAAAATGTTGCATACTATGTTTGCCAGTCAAGGCCTCAGAAACAAATACAATAAACATATGGAATTTTACACTTATTTCATCTCTGTATTTTTTCATTTTATCTGAACTAAGCTTACTTGGGTACGAAGTGCTCTGATGTTATGCATCCTTTAGATTAAGTTGTCAGCAATAGTCTGTAAGGAAAATGTCTTTTTGAACGAATCTGCATTTTGACGTAAAGTGTGAGTCCACTATGCATTTTTTCACCCTCCAGAGAATGTATTCAGAAGAGGGTATGTTACTTCAGGTTATTAGCTCTTCTGAAAATTAATTTGCTAAGTGAAAATGGCTTTTGAATCCATATTCATGTAGTGCAAGTTTCCATTTTAACAGGCACTTGTAGCAATTTACAAGCACAGCCTCTTCCATTGGCTTTGATAGAACATAATTGGCCTGACTGAGGAACACAAACCAAGGACATCAAATGTGTGAAGGAGTTGTTTCTGCAGATGTATGAGGGATTCTAGTAGACTTTATAAGACAGAGAAAGGGCAGATGGTGTCAAATGTTTGAGTGGTGCTTCTTATCCTCAGCAATGGACAGTGACTCCTGAAGAACCTCCAAATTTGACAAATGAACCAACTATCCAAGCAGCTGCTTTGTGATACTGTTTATACAATATACTGTTTATGCACATATTCTATGAGGCTATAGTGATATGGCAAGTGAGGAGTCGTCAGTATGCACTTCTAGTTGGGCAGAGAATGGTTGGATGGATAGAACAGGAACAAGGTATATCTGGGCTTCCGTTTGTTGTCTGATGGCAGCATCCCCTTGTCCCATTATTTTTTCTGCTGGCTATGGCTACAATCTAATAATCTGGAGGGCTACATGTTTCTTACCATTAGTGTGGAGGGACATTGGGAGAAATGTGGGAGTGCTGGTTTTCTTGGTGTATATAATGAGTTGCCATGTATGCTAACTGTTAAGAACAGGTATGGTAAAACTGATCATCTCAATAATATTAAATTTCATTTCTTATGATCTTTTGCCATTAGTTAACCTCACTAGGGATTGGGGATTGGGATCAATAAACAGTTGGAGAACAATAGTTGACCATTTTTGGTTAAGGGTGTGGGGAATTGAAAGGAGTCATGAATGATCTCAAAAATTGTCAGATATGAGCAACAAAACTTTCTCAATTTTCAGTTTTTAACATTTCTGAGGTTCTTCTGTACATACATTTGTTCAATACTTGAGTTAGGAACATAGGAATCTGTCTTGCACTGAGCGCTATCACTGGACCATCTAGATTAGTGTTACTGCTCCTAATTGGCAGTGGGTCCCCAAGATTTCAGATAGGAGTCTTTCCTTGTCCTATCTAAAGATGCTAGGGATCAGACTTGGGATTTCTTGCACATAAAGATTGGCCTCCACCACTAACAGGCAGTATGTTGATAGAGTAAATTTGGATTCATGTGACTAGAATGGTATGATGATATGTCGCTTTAGCAGATTTAGGCTTCATTGGGCTTAAAGGTGTTTTTTTTTTTAGTGAATACTAGTGATCCATGAACTGAGTAAAGAGGGAGAAGCTCATCCTGTCATGGGCTGCCAGTAGTTACGAGCATAATCTGGACCATAACCCAAACCTATCAATAGGGGGGAAAAATCTGAATGTGTGTGGACTGTTGTATGCATAGTGATATTTAGACTACTTGCATGGACAAAAATTATATTGTGTGGATTAACTCATTTGCTTTTATTTTATTTTATTTTACTTTCATGAGGGTTCTGTGCCCCAGACCCGCATGAAAGTCAAGAGGCCACTGTACTTCAATCCTCAGTATTGTTTCACAAACTTGGGGGAAGGAGCGTAGCCATTTCCTTCTTCCAAGAATACATAAGTCTCATGAGGCATATTACTACTTTCAAAGGAATTAGGACCTGGCTATTGAGTGAGCAAAGCAGCCACTTTATTTAGAAGCTTTTGTCCTACCAAACACAGTGGCTCCAATGCCAGTGGAAATGTTTCTGGTCCTGATCTTAAAAACAGGCTTATCTTGTATAGGAAAATTTGCACCAGACATTTGGTGATAGCAGTTGCCCTGGCCAAACTCGTCCTACCCTCATTTTATCTGATAAATGTCTCTACTTCTTTATGTTCAGTTCATGCTGAATTTTGTTGTTGTTGCTGTTGTTGTTCTAAGAAACCAGGATATAAACCTGAATGGGTGGACCTGTGTGGAGCTCGCATTGAATGGACTAAAGAGAAATCTAGCAAAAAGAATGTCTTCCAGGTAAGAGATAACTTACAGTGATACCATCATTCTTTGACTTAAGAAACACTCTGTGGTTACTTTCCTTGTGTAGCTGTTTAACTGTGCCAAGACACTGTTTGTACTTTGTTTATTAAGGCCATTGAAAAGCATAACATTTTATTCACTCTCCTATTTCTTTCTTCTGGGGTAAAGTGTCTTGATGATTGAATTGACTGAAAACGCTTAAGAACCTGTTGATTTGCTGATTAATGTACCACATTCAATTTATTTTTAAAAGTCGCTAGGTAATTTGTTTTGGGTTTAAGACTGGGATCCTTGACCTCATGAACTCCTGACAACAGGACTTTCACATGCTGCTTACATAAGCTGTACTCCCAACTGAGTGGAATTTGCCTGTTTATTTTTATTATTTCTTACAGCTTTAATGACAAGTTCATTCCAGAGGAAAGAGGTATAAGGATGGGGAAAGGGAAAAAAAGGCAAAAGCCCTGAATCTCTCAGAGCCAGTTCAAAAGGCTATGCATTTTCTACAGTCAAATAATTTTAATGAATGCAGGTAGTTTAATGAAGTTTGCTTATAGACTGATAACCAAACACAGTGATCACAATGGAGTTGAATTCCAGAAGTCTAGCGTGGATGGAATTTTTTGTCACAATGCTTTACATGCTGAAGCAGAAGTAATGGATTTAATGGCACATACATTACTGGGGTCTACTCTCATGTAAGTGTAAATAACCATTGATCAATACTGACAATAGAGCAGTGGGAATCTACAAGGTGGCCCTGTAGGTTTGAGGAAGGTCTGAGAGACTCACATTGGTGATAAACGGATTCTTTATAGCCACCATATTTGTTTTCTATCATACCCTGAAATATATATTGTTCTGGGACACAGTATGTGTGTATTGTGGGAGGGGGGAGTTGCCACAATCACAAATGAGCATTGTGTCCCTCCATGGAGGTTGCCACACTTTTGTCTCCAGCGGTGCCCTGGAATATCTAAGCTGAAGTCATAAGCAAATATGGTAGTTGTGAGCTTCCTGCTGCTGGTAGGAGCTGTTTTGGTTTTCTTTTTTTAAAAGGACCTGGTCAGTAACTGGTGATGAGGCCTACCACTCTACTAGTTAAAATTGACCAAACAGCTTTATTAAACTTTCTGGTATGAAGCTACAGAAATATATTACAAGGGAGAAAGCAGTAACAAAACAACATGTTTAGTGAATGAATTAAGGAGGACCATGACTTTGAAAATTAAAAGACAGCAAAACTGAGAGATTCCTAAAGTGGAATCATGAACAAGGAAATAATTTGCTTTTAATTTTTATGCCAAATTCACCCTCTAATATGGGGCCTTCTTATATGCTCTGTCATAATCAGGCCAATATTATCTGTAGCTAGCTGTTAAGAAATTATGAGATGACAGCATTGGTTGCCTTCAGATTTCCTAGGAATAAAAGGGAATGGACTGTACATTCTATAACTATTTGTGGGATCTCAGATGTTAGTTGTTCCTGTGCTATTTCTGCCACCAATGCCATTGTGACCCACCATCACACCTTCTAGTATTTGCAACCTTTTTGCCTTGGTGAATGCCTGTTTTTGTTGATAAAAGAGAATTTGAAAGCAGAATGTGGTTTGAAGCAGCTTCACAGGACCCTGTGAGTGCATGGAGCTATTTGCAGCCAGATATCGTTTTCGTCTCCCCAGCAAACTGACACGTTACACTAGGTCTTCATCAGAGGAGTAGTGAATAAAAGAAGATTTATGTTCAAATCACATGCTTTAAACATTTCCGCTAAGTGCTAGTTTGCTCTTTGGTGTTGAGCCTGAAATTTAAAGCACTGGGGATTAAAAGGATTACAACATAATCTTAAATAATCCTAAGTGTCATTTACAGAGAGATGGTTGTAATAACTAAATAAAACCATGTTAAAGGATGGCAGTGTTGTCAGTCAGCAACTGAAACCATGTCTCTGTTGCCCCAGCATTCTCTCGCTCCATCCTCTTCTTTTTATTGACTTCAATTTTACGTTGGATAGGTACATCTTGATGGGAGCGTCCATGGCTGAGGAAAGCAGAGACACGCCAGAATGCTTTGCAGTCAGTGCTAATATGGTTACCGAAGCATTAGTAACTAGATTAGTTTCTTAAAACCATCTCAAGGTTCAGTGTTTCATGCTAGTGGAACAACTTTTTTTTTCCAGCAAGGGCTTATCTGTTTCTCCTATTTCCCTTTTACATTTGTTTCCCCTAACATCAGCGTCAGTCAATCTCTTCTGAATTTAGCATTCCAGTAAGACTCTGCCTGAGAAAAGTGCTGAACATATTTCACCTTAGTTTCAGTTCACATGAAGATTATCCAGTGGGATCAGGAATGTTACTTATGGATACAGCTGCTGCTACACTAAGCATTTGTTGAGCACCTACAGTGTGCTTTGTGGTATTCAAAGCAGAGAGATAATGCATATCCTATGCAACGAGTGCACTGTGTGTGTATGTCACAAAGCAGAATAATTTCCAGTTTTTGTTGCATTGGCTTGGATCCGGAAGAGGTATACTTGTGCTCGTGAGCCCAATCCAGTCATACACATATATTGGGATGCGTATTTGTATGTCGTAGTTCTATACTTTGCTTCTCATAGTGTTGACCAATTCTATAGGTGGCCATTACTGCAAATGTGTGTTCTATTAACTAAATTCATTGTGTATTGTTTCAAGTGGGGGGAGTTGCCTTGTTCCCCCTGCTTCTGTTGGTGAGCTTACTCAATCTCTTTTTTATTAACCTGCTTAGTGTAAAGAGGTTTTTAACATGTTTAGGGCATAAACATTTTGTAAATGAAAACGTAGTAATATCTACAGGCTTCCTCCATTTATCTGACAGGTTAGGGACTGGAGCACTGTCACAAAATGGAACTAGTTGAAAACTGGAGCCCATGTATTGTACTGTGTACTGTAGAGAGACTGAAGGACTTTCTGAGGCTTACTTGGGACCAAACTCATGCACTGCTTGCAACGTCTCTCAACCGGTTTAGCACCTTTTTCCCCTCTCAGCAAACTTTGCAAGCAGCATGCACATGCAAGCTATTCCAAGTGAGCCTCCGTAGGCAAGAACTGATGAAAGAGCAGAACCCCTGTCAAATTAATGGAACTTGTCCTTTATGTGGATGCATCGAAAGAGCAAGACACCAGATAACGGGGTGTCAAAATGTGGGGGCTTCCTGTATTGTAAGTCTACAAGGTTTTCAGAGAATAGGCTGAATGAATGAAGCACTTATATGGACAACTTACTTTTGAAATCTTAATATCATAATGGAGAATTCTTTGTCAGTCAAAATGCATATTTTTACAAGAAGCTATTCGGTATTCATGTATTTTTATTGTCACAGATTATCACTCACGTGCCAAATTCTAGATTTTATTCTTCAGTGTCCTTAACCAGTTCTTCCAGTCACACAGTATAAAAATTTCCAGTATGAATGCAACTTTGGAAAACTTTGGTGATATGTATATGCAATTAGGAATAGAAATATTATTGGAACAGCTACAGTTAGAGCATATTAAAATATGAATATTGGTAAGTCTTTATGTCTCTGTACTACCATATTTATGATAAAGCAGAGCTTGAAAGTAATTAGTTAAAAATAACTCATTATTTGTGATTCTTTTCTCCTAATAACCAATGTATGGTTACATTGCAGTAGCATTTGGTATTTGTGTTTTTGTAAGATCTATATTCTAGTCTGTTGACCATTTTGGTTCTCCTTTTCTGTACTTTTCCCAGCTAAACAACCTTCTTTTTGCTATAAGGTGATTAGAACTCCATGAGGTATCCTAGCATTTTCTTCATGTAGAGATGTCTATCTGCATATGCACAGAAGCAAAATCGGCCAGGGTTTTATGTGTGCATTAGCTCTATATGGACCACTTATTTATTATCCAAACTGAGAATTCTTGATTTTGAGACCTTCAATACAGCAAAGATTGAGAAATACTACTGAAATCTTGACCAGTGTTAAGCAAAATAAGTCAGGGAAATATGTATGTGTACCAAAGAATAATGCTACGCTCATTAGCCATCTAGATGAAATGTCTAGAATAAGTTTTTGTGTGATTTATTGTTGTTTAGTGTGTGTTTTCAATTGGGAAAGTGGAATTCTAGAAAAGTCATTGTGAATGAAAAGTTATGCAAGGAGAAGTTTCTGCAAGTGTTGTCAGGAGTGTTGATGCACTCCTATTGCCTAGATGTAGCATTTTATACCCATTAACAGATGATGCAAGAAGAAGAAACAATGTCAACGGCATAACTGTTTTCAAGACAGATATCTATGTGTAATAAAGATAATAATGTACACCTATGTAAGTGCTGAAGCTGGCAATTTGGGTTGTATTTATTTAAAGAAAAGTGAGATATAAATCAAATAAAATGATTCAAGCAATATTAAGCCGTAAAACAGTTTATAAGCCCTTTAAGAGAGCAAAAACTATTGCCTGAGAAGGCATTTCTTCATAGTATGCAAAGGCAGCACCACCTCTAGAGCTCTGTTATCTGAAAGCAATGATACACACCCCAGAGGATGTTCAAACACTGTCAGTGGAATCTTCTCTTGTGACACATGCTTTAAGTAGTTGAGCACTGCATCTTTATGGAGCTGCCAGAGGCCTGTATGATATCAAACAATAGGCCTTGGGAACCTTAGCAAAATCCTTCTAAATGTTCCATTATACCCATTTTCTGTCAGTGACATAGAGAAGAAACAGCTCCATCAGTGACTATATTTCCTTTGTGTGTGTACATATCTGTGCCTTCCAGTCACTTATAAAGCGATGGAGACCCCATGTATTTGATAGGATTTTCTTAGGCAAGGAACTTACTCAGAGGTGATTTGCCCAATCCATCCTCTGAAATATAGCCTCTAGAGAACCTGATGTTTGTTGGTGGTCTCCCTTCCAAGTATTAACCAGGGCTCACCCTCCTTAGCTTCCAAGATTAGATAAGATCTGGTGTCTTTAGGGTATTAAAGCCCTACTAGTTGCATTTATATCCCAGATTTTCTTGAATGAGCTCAACTGTGCCCTAGTTATCATTTAATTTGCTAGAAAATACACATCATTTCCGTGATTCATGGCAGGAAATTCTTATCCATTTATCCGTTTTTAAGTTACAAATGGAAAATAGACAGAAACATATCTTCTCAGATGTTTCTTCAGATATCACTGGACATTTCATGTGATAGGACATTTGAGGCCAACATGCTTTTGATTTATTTAGTACATGTGGGAGTTAATGAAACCAGTCATGCCATTAGTCTGTCCATCAGGATGACAGAAACAGAAAACAGGCTGATAACTTTAGTTAGTATGAGAGGAGAGGTAGAGAGATGTATCAGATTACCAGATAAAAGATATAGGAGGAGAAAGTAGGTATTCTTAGTGTTTCAGAACTTCAGCCAATCTGTGATCACTGGCAACAACATTTTTCAAAACTTTCTCCAGTGAGTGCTTAATGTCAGCAGGGAAAATCTCCATTAACAATAGGATACAGGTAGAGCTTTCGATTGCATGCTGAGAATAGCAAGCTAGAAGCTGAAAATATATAGGCCCTGTATCAATGATCCTTCTTCATAATGGAAAATTTGGGTGGAGCAATAATGGGATGAGTTTTGGAAAACAAGTATTTCTGTTACATGTGCAAAACTGAATAGGTATCAGTTGGGGGCAGTCTAGTCTTGGTCAGTGGTAATCAAAGTGGTAGTCTGTGGACAGGTGCCAATCTATGAGTCATTTGAAAGTGGTCAGAAGCAAGCTTCCAGGAAAGAGGGGAAAAAAGTTTTAGCCCATGCTTTGTGCCATTTCTGGCACATTGGGAAAAAAACCTTCCAATTTGCTCTATCACTGGCCTAGGTGTCTTATTTATAGTATGCTTCAGTCTATCTCCTAGTGTCCCACTAAGCTGTAAAGTCAAGAATGCTTGAAAAATGTCTATTGAACTACCAGCCATGCAGCTGAGAATTTTTGACAACTTCAATCAAAAAAAAAAAAATTTTTTTTTTTCAAGCCCTACTCTAAACACTATAGCTTTGGGCTATGGGAATAGTGTGTGTGTTCCTCTCTCTTGCCTTCAAGATGTGCAGCATTTCCTCCCACTGTCCTGATTTTCAGCTGCTTTTAAAATGTCCCAGTGTCTCTCTCTTTCTCCCCTTCTCTTTGCTATCTTGACCACACTTTGATGCTGCTTGGCCAGCTGTGTCCCAGTTTTTCATCTGTGAGGGTTTGGTGCAGGATATAGTACAACAATGTTGAGTGCTCTAAGAACAACCTTTTCTTGATCAGACTACTGTTTGAATTTAGGCCTGAAAATGCATGTAGTACTGCAGCCTTGTTCCCACCTAACTCAAATGGGACATATTCCTACAAATGTTTGCACAGGACTCTAGCCTCACTGTTGTTTTTTGATGGGCTACACTGCAACTTTCATAACTGTAAATGCTATGTCTTCATTAGAAAAGAAATATTTCATTTGAGTCAGAGGCACTTTCACCTTTCTGCATTTAAGCTGAAAGATATTTAATGCTTAATGTATACAAAATTTGCTTAGAGGGGGGAAGCACTAAAAAGCAGTGAGGCTAAAAGCAAGGATGGATTCCCCTCTGCAGTGTAAATGAAAGATCCCAGGTACCCAGACATGTCAGTTTAAGAATACAGCCTTTCTATTCTTCTTCCCTTTTTTAAAAAATCACACTCATCACATTTGAAAAGTAATTATTAATTTGTAATCTTAATATATAATGGAATAGAATTGTGCTGCCTTACTGTATTATTCATAAAACACATTGCTGCCATCTGGTGGTCAGTGGTCATGTCAGCACTCATTTTCTCTGACAGTGTTAGGTTTGTTGCTCTGATGCTATGCTCTTTGGCAAGTGAAGTTGGGAAGAAAGCATCAGTGAAACAAGGGAAGGGGTGTGTGTGTGTGTGTATGTGTGTGTAGGCATGTATTAGAAAATAAATTCTAAATATAAATTCTAATTGCCTATGATTTATACTGAGGTGCTACAATAGACTATTTTGCAGACCAGAGTTTCTCTAATGGGCATCTTTATAGATCTGAAGGGATGTTAAGCAGAAGATGGAGACAGCTTATTTGCTGCTGCTTCAGAAACTAGGACATGAACTAATGGAATCAGATTATGAGAAGACAGATTCCACCTAAACATTAGGAAGAACTTCTTGACCATAAGAACTGTTTGACAGTGGAACAGACCGTGGACTCCATCTTCAAAGGTTGAATGGGCACCTTTCAGGAGCTCTTTAGTTGCTTATTCCTGTATGGCAGGGAGTTAGAGTAGATGGCCCCTGTGGGCCCTTCCAACTCTAAGATTCTATGTGTCCACAATTCTAATGCCATTTCTGTATAACAGTAAATATAAATCTGTCCTATAGCAGGGTTATACAGGACAAGGAGCCATGTATTGTAAGCTGCTTAACAACTACTACGGACAGATAGTCCTAGGAAAGTGTGAGAATTAGCAAGTTTCTCAAGGCCCTATTGGGTCACTGTACGTACCTATACAGTCAGCCTTCCACATTTGCGGGTTTCACTTTTGCAGATTTAATTATTCATGGATTATTTCCTGTCACCTCTGCTGCCTCCCTATGCCATTTTGAATAGGGACTGCAAGCCTCGTGAAACTGAGAAACTGCAAAGGAGGCTTGTAAGTCCCTAATAAAAATGGTGTGGGGCAGCAGTGAAGATGGCAGTAAGCCCCACCAGCCGCCCACTTCTGCCCTGTGAAGGAACCCTGATGCCTCAAAAGAATCCATGGTGGGTTGAATATGGTGATCATACTTTTTTTGTGTGTTAAATATGGTTTGGGAGGGTTATTCATGGTTTTTTCCACTTTCACAGGGGTCCTGTGTCCCAATCCTTAGTGAATGTGGAGGGATGACTGTAGTTGACTGGGAGAAGGAATTAGGAAGGTGCTTAGGAGATACTCTTTCATACCCACACTCACTGCCTTCATGAAAGGCACATTATACTTGCTCAAAATAAAAACAACATTCAGTTTTGTACATTGAAAACAATATGCACCGTCAGGAGTTATAAAAATGGCTCTGTGTGCAGCAGAGCTTTATTTTATTGTCTTTGTCATCCAAGAGGAATTAAATTTTTCATTGATGCTTTAATGAGTTGGGCTATTTTTATTATCAAAAGGAATTTTTACAGGTGCAACAAACATTAGTCACTTGCAGCTGGAGTTTGAAGCTTTTTTAAAATATATAAGGGAATAAACAGGTGCCAACTTGCCCCGTTTGAAGTAGTTAGTAACATTAACACCTTTTCAAGCTGGTTGTTTAATGAGGTAATGTCTGATTTAATAGAGAGGGCTACTATTGTTGAGGGTTTTTTTGTATATGTCGTGGTAATTTTTATATTTCAAAATAACTTGCGGCTATGGAGAAAGCAATCAAGTGTCTTTAAAAAAGCAAATATAGTTTCAAATGTAATTAGCAAAGCATGGCTTCCTGGCAGTTGTGAACACATTACAATTTGGGATACAATATTGTACTAAACATTAAAACTCAACTGCTCAATCCAGTGATTCTTTACAGGCACAGGAGTCTTGGCATGCACAGGAAATCCTTTAAGCCGCAAGGTCTTCTCCATTTACTTTAAGATGGGATAGTTACAGAGTAAAGGTAAAAATTTTAGTTCAGTCCACTTAACAACATTTGTAAATTTCTTTCAGTTGGATAGTAAAAAACTTGAGGAGTTAAATAAAAATCAATGGAAAAACCCAAACGTTACATTTGTTCATCTAATTTTAGGACTTTGGGTGCGTAACTCATCAAAACCTGAGTTTTAATCCCTATATATTCAACTGTGTTTGTGGTGCAGAATTACAGTTGCCACCACTTTACTTTTCTGAATTTAAGATTCCATTGACGTCTGCAAACATCAAAGATTTTTTCTAAGACAAAATTAATATGAATAATAACTTCTGAGCAAAGAAAAGATTAACCTATACAGGGTACTACCGTATCATTTGTCTTAGACCAGAGCTTTCCAAACTTTTCATGTTGGTGACACACTTTTTCAACTTGCACCATTTCGCAGCATGGTAATTCAGTTTTAGTAACAAATTGGAGGTACCCAGAAGTATATCTAAGGTGGGGAAAGGCAGCCTTCCCACAATCCTGGCCCACTGCCATCACTCTTACCAGGAAAGGCCCCAGCGAGAGTGGTTGCAGGGGAAAAAACAGTCCCCTCCCACCCAGTCCTTGCCCGCTGCCATTGCTCTTGCCAGGGAAAGGTCCCAGTAAGAGTGGCGGCAGCAGGCCAGGCTCTGGGGGGGGGTCTCTCTTAGCCAGGGAGTCAACACACCAACACGCTACCGGTGACACACTAATGTGTCATGGCACATCATTTGGAAAGCCCTGCCTTAGACAAACATTACTCATATTATATCAACCAGCACCTGGCAAAACTAACCATCTTCCACCTAGAAGTATGTTGCAAGCATTGATTTTTGCTGAACTTATCTCAGTTTTGAATCTAGGGAAGAGTTACAAATAGAAGCTGAAGAAGTGCTTCATTGATTATGTTGTATGAGACAATCTAATTTCTTGTTCCACATGTCTAAATTCTTGAATGTGTCATTTTCTATATTCTGTAAAGATCACTCTTCTAACAATGACCTGGATGACATACACTCAGAGCTGATGGCCAATAAATGGAGACCAAAACCCCTACATCCTTTCAATATACATAGCTGTCAATATACTGGTAAGGAAGTAGGATCTCTGGCTACAAATTCTAAATACCCATCCCTAAACTACAAATTCTAGGATGTTATAGCATATCATACCCTATAATAGTCCCATTTTCCCCCCCAAGAATGCCATTGGGAAGCCAATGGATGCCACTCTAATCCTTGTCCTGGAAAAAGAAAAAACAGATTTAATAGAAAGGCAAAGCGCTATGCAGCACTTTCTATTAAAAATGTGTGTGTGTGTGTGTGTGTGTATTGTGAGCCTTTAACTGTTGCATGAAGTTACAAACTATTAGAGGCAAGGGCAGAAACTAAGACAAGATACTGTCCAGAAAGAGAGAAAGGCTGTGCTGTGAGCCCTTTAAGCAAGTGAGTACGGGACCTGTTATAGAAGAAGCTAAGATATTATGTAGGCTCAGAACAATGGGGAGAGGCTGCTATGCTCACTGGAAAAACCTCGGGAGCTTGTATGGAGACAAAGGTGAAGATCTGGATGAGAGATGGAGAGAGGGTATTTTTCGTGTGACAGAGATACAGACAGGAAAAATTGTGTGTAGAGGAGAAGAGAATATGTTTGGGCACTGTGAGAGAAACTGAAGAGAAGATTAGAGTCGAACTCTAAAATGTCAACGTTCCATTTAAACTAACAAAGGAAACAAACACAGATTAATTCCCTTTTTGCTAGAGCTACTATTTCATTTCTGGGCCCAATTCAAAGTAATAACTATGATCTATACAGTCCTATAAGGCTTGGGTCCAGGCCATCTGAAACACCCCTCTCTCTATACAAGTTTAGCCAAGTTTAAGATCCTCAGAGAAGGGCTCCCTTCTCCCAGGTTGTCAAACTCTCTCCCAAAGCAGCTAGGCTAGCCCCTCTCTACAGTCCTGAAAGGTCTTTTTTCTTTTTCTTTTCAAATTTAGAGAGCCACGTGGCTATTAACTGTTTGTTGCAGAATCATCATTTAGTGAAAAGTGGAAGCTGTACTTATTATGCTTTAAATTATCCTTATACCACATTCTCCTCAAGTCCAACCTGCTTTCAAATGAGGAAAATGTAATATAAGGATAGTAGGGAAGGGCGAAGGGTGGAGTAAAAAGGGAAAGATGGGGAGGGCGAGAGGGAGGGAGGGATAGCAATACTGAGATAAAATATAATGTTTCAATATGGAATGGGAGGGAGGGTAGTTGGGGTTTTATAACATATAATGAAAAAAAACCCTGTAACTGTTAAAAATTACTGTACATACATATTTCCTCTTTTTTTTTCTATACATTTCACGAAAACAAAAATGGAATTTGTTAAAGTACTACTGGAATATGTAATACTGGAATGTTTGGTATATAATAATTAATTTAAAATGTTTTAAGTTGTGTTATAGCAGTACTGTTTCTAATATGATAGTTTACTTTCTTAAAAAAACGAACTTTTATCATCATCATTGATTTTCTAAAAATCTATATTTCATTTTAATCTATGATAGCAGAAAGGCAGGATATTAGTTGTGATAAGCAAGTAATTTGAGCCCACAAGCAACTCAGGTAGATAGAAGAGCTGCAAGTAAGCTCCTTGCCCAGAAAAGATTTTGAGTTCAGCTGAGGCCTTTTATACTTCTTGGGCCAAGCAACTCTTATCAGACTTCACCCCTTCTCAGAAAGTGTGAAGCCTTAAAGGACCTTGTCCTGAAACATAGCACTTTTCACTCCAGCAGCTCATACCAGGAACACTGCTGCTACTGTTACACTACCTCAGTGGATTATGGAGGGCTTACAATGTGCTGGAACTAGGCTTTGGAGATACTAATGCTGGTTTGAGTTCATAGATTTGGGACATGGTGATCTCAAGCTCTTCAGTGGTGCTTGAGCCTAGTAGCTCCTTTGCTGGACTCTTGATTTGTGACAGTCAATAACTTTAACTGAACAATAGTTTGATAGACTCATTTGCTGCTCTCTCCTCCAAATCCTTCTCAAGGGTGTTTCTGTACAGCAGCTCGCACTCTCTCTCAATCTCTCTCTTTTTTGAAATTTCACAGCATAAATTCTGGGTGTACATAAAACAGGTGTTTGGGGAAAATGCATAGCATTTTTTATTATTTCAATCAGTGTATACCATAGATAAATATAATGCAGATATTATTTCCATGTAACCTTTGCCACAAGTGTAGCATAAAAACAAGGAAATCAGTAATGAAGATAGATGGTGTAAGTGGAATGTGGGAAAGGGAATCAGGTGTGTGAGAGATTCCTCTCAAATCACCTTCAAAGCAAACACTGGGACCTCATCTGAACTGAATGCATGAATAAGCTCTTCAGGGGAGAGAATTTTTCAAAAGTTCTGCCATGTATCAACCCCTGCACACACACCCCGCATGTTAAATGCAGCACATCTGAATAAAAAGTTCCAATCTGGTGTGTTTGGTACAGTTCACTGTGGATCCTGGGAGCCAAAAAAATGATCTCTGGACCTCTGAAGCTTGCTTACTCCTGCATTAAGAGTTTCTGTTCCCACCTGTTTAGTGGAGTTTGCTAATTTCTAAGCTTCAGTACCATTTGGGACCAGAGTTAGAGAAGAAACACTAGAACATATAAAGACTTCATAAAACTCTTGGAATTTTTTTTAAAGAAAGTTAAAGTGCAGTGTGGTAATAAAGAGCTTGGTAAAGCTACTTTTTGAGCTATAGCTCCCAGAATCTGTCAGCCAGTATATCTAACCTCTGTGACAATAGTGTTAGTCGTTGCAGAAAGCTGGTATCCTATTCTGAGTTTGTTTACCTCTGCAAACCCATAATAATTTGTTCCCTTTTTCACACATACAAATACAAGAAGGGAAAATAATTATAAACTTTGCCAGAAACAAAACTCCAAAATAATAGAGCTGTGAGTTAACTTGGGATTTGAATATTTAAGTTTTTAAAGATTCTGTTTTGTTTTAATCGGTATGTTAAAAGTAGTTTGGATCTTCAGCATTCTTGCTCATGAGGCAACCAACTGACACTAGTAGGAGTTACAGTGTAGTTAATCTCACACTTTTATATAGGGAAGGGCTATGTCACAGAAAACATGTGCTTGAAAACAAATTTCAGCACATCAGATATATCTTTTGCTTTCATTCTTTACTGTATGAAATAAATAAAGTGAAATAAGCAGAGGTTTTTGAAGTGAATACACGTGACAGCCATTCTGACTTCTGTGGTGAGAGAAGCAGGGGTAACTTGAAATTAGTGAATGTTGGTTAGATATAATAGAGAAACTTACGGTTCTCTACTCACAACAATCATTGATAACACTGGTGCAAGAATGGCCCTTTTTGGAAGAGGTGTTGTTCAATGACTTGTATAGCAGCTTCACAGGGCTGGAGGAATGACAGGCATATTTGTACATTCATGTACCAGAAATATACCAGGTAGGCACAATTCCTTAATGTATCTTCTGTGCAAATCAAGAGAGAATCTCACCTGCAAGAGTTCACTCACACATGATAAAGATTAACTTCTTTTTATGTGTTTGATTTTATTGTTTAGTATTTTGTTGCTAAACACTGTATTTCAAAGAAGAAAGAATGCTCCATTCTTGTTTCTATTCAGCAAGTGACACAGGCATTTCAGTATTGGATGCTTGAAGAGACTGTTGGCTGCCCTTTTTTAGAAAGGCAGCATCTCATGGTTGTATGGAAATGCTTGCCAGATTATGGAACACATTCATGTGTTTCACTCTGAGTGGGGTCTTTTATGGAGTGAAAAAAAGGCTCTGTTTAGAAAGACAGTCCTATGAAATGCACATTGCCGAAAGCTTCAGAGAATGCTGTGACAAGTTCTGTACAAGCTACATCCAACAGATGCTTTAGAAAGTGTGTGTATTTTAAACCCTTAGGTTACTTCATACCTGTGGTTATGATATTGTTATCTGTAGTGGCAGTACTTCTGATGTGATAATGCTACCACTAGGATAACCAAGTCAAGCTGATGTCACTGGTGACTACTTGCTGCAAAAGAAAGAGAAATCCATGGAAGTGCTTCAGTTCAAGAGAAGCTAGCCTAACATGACGCTTGAGATGATTATAAATAATAAGCCTTGCTTGCTACCCCAATCATGAACTCCTGAGTTCAGGAACACTGTTGCAGTACATATAACGCTTGAAGTATTCAGAGCTTTTTTTGTGTGCTCTTCAAGCCACCCTGGGCCATTTCCGCACTAGCCTGTTATAGTGTTATTATTCCACTTTCAACATCCTATGGAATCCTGGGGGTTGCAGTTTAGGGAGGGGCCAGTTGGACAACAACACTTCAAATTAAGTTGTATACTAGACTGACATACAGGTCACCTTGTGATTTAATAGCCCAGGCAAGAGTTGAATGATGTTCTTCCTGCTTCACAGCTCTAGTTGAAGCTAATTGTGAAAAGCTATTCCCTCCTTCTTTTCCTCTCTCTCTCTCTCTCTCTCTCTCTCTCTCTCTCTCTCTCTCTCTCTGTATGTGTTAACCAAAGGGGACTTGGAAAGAGTCTTAGTTTAAGCAGACAAACTGGAAAGGATGAGCAGCTTAAAGCTTTCCTGCAGCCTGTTCATTTTGAGTGAAAAATGACTGGTCAGCCATTTTTTTTATCCAAATAAGGTATAACAAACACCTGGACAGGATAGAGTGGTTCTGTCACTTCTCTTGGCCTAGACACTATAGTCCTATTGATGCAGCCCAGAATCACATTGGCTTTCTTAACTGCTTCATCACACTGCTAACTCATGTTCCACTTGACTCCTCGATCCCTTTCACAAGCACTGTGGTCAAGCCAGGTGCCAAAAATCTTATACCTGTGCATTTCACTTTTTCTACATAAGTATAGTACCTTACACTTCTCCCTGTTGAAATTCATTTTGTAGTGTTGGCCTAAGTCTCTAATCTGTTAAGGTCATTTTGAATTCAGATCCAGACCCCACCTAATTTAGTGTCATCAACAGATTTGATAAGAATGCCCTTTATTCCCTCATCCAAATCACTGATAAAGATGTTGAATTGCACTGGGCCCAGGATCAAACCCTGTGGTACCCTACCAGTCACTTCTCTTCAGGATGAAGAAGAGCCATTGATGAGTATCCTTTGGGTTTTGTCAGTGAACCATTTACAAATGCACCCAAACAGGAGCATTGTCTAGTGCAGATTTTAATCTAGCCTAGATTTGGACCTTTTATTGTTCATCCACAAGGTGCAAGGATAATTCTTTTTTCCTACAGGCACCTCTGATGGGAGCATAGCTAAGGGCTTTCTCAGGCTCTGAATCTCTCTCCCTAAGGAGACTAAAAGGAATTATTGGTTCTTGTGGGTTTTTCTGGCTTTGGGACTGTGTTCTGGTTGTATTTTCTCCTGAAGATTCCTCTGAAGATGCCAGCCACAGACGCAGGCGAAACGTCAGGAGAAAATACAACCAGAACATGGTCCCAAAGCCCAAAAAAACCACAAGAACCAATGGATTCTGGCCGTGAAAACCTCCGACTCTACATAAATGGAATTAGTTTAGAAAGAAGGCTGTTTTAGAAGGAAAAGCCTTTTATGAGCATGCTTGTCAGGAATCTCTCCCTGCCAAGCCGCAGCCAGCAAGGGTAGAGGGAGGTCAGGAATATTTTCAGGGAGAGTCTAAATATACCAAACACCAGGTAAATGCAAGCCAAGCCAGGTCAAGGTCCAGTCCAAAGGTTCAGGAGGCAGAGATCCATCCAGAGGGTTTCAGGGAGCAGGTGACACAAAGGTCATGAGGACTTCATAGTAATTTGCTGCAAGCAAAGAGCAGCCATGACAGCAGACTTAAATAGCCACTGTGAGCAGGTGCTGCTTGTTATTCTTTCCTCAACCTAGTCCATGCAGCCTCCCTCTGAGCAGCCTGTTTTAGCCTTCTTTGTGATTGAGGACTGATAGGCACAGCTGGCTGCAACTCCTCTGCATCACTGCTGATTCCCTCTCTGTCATGAGCTGGCTGGGGTAACTCTGTCTCTTTGACCTTCCAGTGCGGGGGATGTTTGCAAGTTGACTTGCTCACTCACTGGCACAGTCCTTGGCACAGTCAGTTGCTCCTCAGTCTCAGAGACATCATCTATCCCACTCACTGAGTCGGTCCCGGGCACAATCAGTTGCTCCTCAATCACAGCAGCAGCATCTATCACAATGCTGTACTTTTCCCGGTTAATGACCTGGTCGCCAATGATACTGATTTGCTTGTCTAATGCATATTGACAGTATACTACACCAGCTATAAGCAGTGCCTATATTAAGCATACAGAGGATCTGGGCTAAATAAAGAGATGCATATCTACAAACAAGGGACTTCATTCCACTTCAGAGAAGTGGGATCCAGGGGAGACTGTATGTTAGAAGGATTGGAACGGTGCAGCAGTTTTGGCTCATTTCTTTGGCTCCACTTCCTGTGTTCTGCTAGACAGCCCCAGAAACTTCTAGGGTAGCCCTACAGCCAAGATCATTGCCCTCAAGGTTCTGGTAAAAAATAGAATAGAATAATTATTGCTTGTCATCTGTTTATACAGATTTACAATCATGCAGCAGATACATTAACAGTAGATATACAAAGATTTTGTAGCAAGTACAGTTCAAATTCTCACCTTAGGTCTGACTTTGCTTACTAGGAGCTTTAGAAAAACTACATTTGGAACTAAATATATATTCTCTACTGAACTGTTCAGGCAATATCTCTTTTGAGTTTTGAGAGTTTTTTTTTTAATTGCCTTGTTAATTAATGTGGAATGATTGCTAGCACCGTGACACACCCGTCTTCACATATATTAATCATTATGATTTTAAAAATACATACAAATCCATAAAGATTTATTCTCAGTTGGTTCTTAAAGAACCTTCTAGAAATGACTTAAATGTGCTGATCTAAGAATGATGTATATAAATGGACCATGGATACTGAAGTTGTATACAGTAGATTTTTCTGTTTGATGATTACTCGAGCAGACATTTCAAGACAACGGTTTCTTTTTTTTCCATTCACCATACAGGCCTCTTCCTTCAGAAAGCAGTATCAGTACAATACCTGTAGAGAACAATTTCTGTCTTGCAGTGCATAATCTTAGTGATCATATAAACAGAAATGATACACAAAAGTTACTAAGCAGAGTTTGTGTGCAGGGAGGAGGACAGTAACATTGTTTGCAACCCAAAGTGTTCTATATGTACAAGACAGGCCTTCTTCACCTCCCCCCCCTTTTTTGGTCTTTTTTAAAATACTACAATACTACATCAGGCATTTATTCTTCTCCAAAAACTGATGAGAGATTTTATTTTACTTTTTTTTTTAATGTTATTGAGGAGTTGTAGGAGGAGAGAACGTTGGGAGTCTGAGAAATTAAAATACTCAAAAGCTGTGTGCCTCAAGTTCCCTCCAAAGCCCTATGTATCAGTTTCCTTTAAATGACATTTACATGCTTTTACATTTCTTCATAGATGTACAGAACTTAGGAGCTACCTTCTGTGGAAGGAGGGGCTTCCTATGCAGAACTTTTCTCCACCCAGGTTATCTAGGATCTTCTTTCCCAACATATCAGAGCAGGATAGGGAAAGGAAGTCCAGCCAAACTGCATGCTTTTCAATCTGCATCCAGCTACTACTACCATTTCTCCTCTTCCAGTGTCTTATTTTGTTATCTATGCTTCTTACGTGACCCTTGTCGTAATGTTCCCTCAGGTCAACTTTGACTTCTGGCAACCCTATTGTATGGTTTTCTTAGCAAAATTTATTCAGAGTGGATTTGCAACTGCTTTCCTCTAAGGCTGAGAGATTGTGATTTGTCCAAGTTCACCCAATGGGCCTCCAGGGCTCAGTGGGGGATTCAAAGAGTCTCCCAGAGTCCTAGTTCAATACTTAGACTACTACACTATGTGGCTCTCTCCTGAGAGAATGCTTATGTACCAAGATAGGTATCAAAACTTTCCTTAAGCAGATGCAGGGCATATGTTGCCCTCCATATGTGCCTGTCCTAGTCAACATAACCAATGCAGAAGGAGAAGGAGACAGACAGACACTTTATTGACCAATAAAAATTATGAGTACAGTCATGAAAGCAAGCAACAAAATTATCTTGTAATATCTTACATCAATGACTATTAACTGTTTGAAGACGTATCTTACACATAATGTAGCAAAATTTAGCTACTTTAAGTATAACAGTTTGTTCCTGATTA
The DNA here is from genome assembly GCA_030412105.1 of Cyclura pinguis. Lineage (NCBI taxonomy): Eukaryota > Metazoa > Chordata > Lepidosauria > Squamata > Iguanidae > Cyclura > Cyclura pinguis. Next base: position 240,442,373 of record CM059599.1, on the reverse strand, counting down.
TCCAACAGATAGCATTAGTAAAAAAAATTAGAATGTCCCAGGAATTTGGTAAGAAGAGGGGTAATCAGCTGTTGGGTGAATATCCTTATAAAATTAACAATACAGAAGTACATGAACTATAGTTTCTATAACACCGGTATCACAAGGGAAAAATTGAGTTTCACAGGGAATTTTCCCATATTTCCCTTCCAATATCGCTGTTAGGAGAACATTGAACTGAATTAATGCTAGAGCTCTCTTAAGTTTGGATACTGTAAAATAGTATAAGTATGTGGCTAGTTTAGAAACCAGTATTTGATTGTTCCCAAATGTGTAGTTAGAAAAAGTAGCAATTTCTGTCTGAAATTCTATATCTAAAATCCTTTGCCTTACAACTGATTTCATTTGATCTAACCTTAAAATAGTGTCACTGGAAAGTCCACAAATGCTCAGTTTCTGGTGTATAGCTGTTTCCCACAAGGATTTATAATTATCTGCTAATATTAACTGGGTTAATCCAGCAGGGTTATTATGTAACTTTAACCAGTAAGCAAAGATGTTTAGCTAAATATTTGATTCCAGTTTACTAACTCCTGCTTCCCTTTGAGGTACTACATTTGGAACACATAGAGCAACCTAAAATATATTTCTCAAAAAGTTTGTTTGAACTTTTTCTAGAGATGTCATATTATAATATAATGACAATTGAGCCCCATATAACAGTTGAGCCCAAGATTTAATTGTAAATAACTCGATTGCAGCAGTGATGAACTGTGCTCCTTTAGTGAAATAATCATTTTGAATGTCTGTAGCAATTATATGTGCATTACGAGAAACATTGGCCATTTCCACACCGGGCTTCTGTAATGGTGCAGAGCGACCTCTCACGGAGGTCTTCTACACCCTAGAGTGGACTGGCATGGACTACTTTTTGTAGTTCCACACCAGAATCCACTCAGGAGTGGCCGGAACTAGCCGCGCTGCGTGTTTTTTAAAAACTTCTTTTTCGAGGTTTTTAAAAAGCACGGAGCAAGCAGCCCCATGCTGCTCCGTCGCCCAGCTCCAATGCGGATTTGCAGGCGCGCGCAAGTGCGTGCCTGCAGATCTGCCGGGGGCGGGCTTCCAGCTGGCGAGCTTCTCCGGTTGGTGGAGAGCCTCCACCAACTGGAAGCCACCATTTGGGATGCCGCAGGACTGCGGAGCAGCAAGCTCGCGCTGCTCCGCGTCGCGACGGACTTACCCGGCTGCGGGTGAGCTCCGTTTTTGAGCATTTTCACCCGTTCCCCCCCACACACATGTGGAAAGGGCCATTGTCTAAATGAGCATTTCTACATCCTGAGGCTTGGAAAACTAGCCCCAAATATTTAAAAATCTTAACCTGCTCAATTGGTTGCCCTCCTAAAATCCAGCTTCTCTACTTAGGATGTTTTGAAAAGGTAAGGATCTTAGTCTTGGAATAATTTATTATTAGTTCCTCTTCAGCACAATAGTGAATGTGCAGTCTTAGGGCTCTCTTAAGGCCAGTGAGAGTCAGTGACAAAATTACTGCATCATAGGCATATAATAATAGATTAACATGCCTATGAGCTAGTTTAGGGAGATGGAAAGTAGTTACTTAAATAAGAAATTAATGAATTTATACCATAATTGAATAAAATTAGGGCCAATGCACATCCCTATTTAACTCCCTTCTTTACTTGTATTTCCTTGGTGACATGTCCTCAGTTGTGCACCTTACCTTCAATCTAGTGTTCTCACAAATTTTGATAAGCAGCAGAAGTAAACAGTTATCTATTGTAGTATTTTTGAATTTATTCCACAATCTAAATCTAGGTACTGAGTCAAACGCCGACCTGAAGTCAATAAATACTGCATAGAGAGACTGACCAGCTTGATGAAAATATTTCTCACAAGATGTTGCAGTACCATTGCACGATCTATTGTTGATCTTCCTGCCCTAAATCCAGCCTGTTCATCCTTCAAAATATTCTCAGATTCCATTCAGTCCATTAGTTTGACCTGTAGATGTTTTGCATACATCTTACTGATCTGACTTAGCAAACTAATTGGATAAAAACTAGCTGGATTGTCTCTTTTACCTTTCTTATAAGTTGGAATTATAATAGGTATGCCCCAGTCTTTTGGTGTCATAGCTGAATTAATCTATTGAAGTAAAAAGTGAAGTTAGCACCGGGACTCAAATCTAAGTCATTTTTTATTACTTCACAAACAATAAAATCTGCACCAGGAGTTTTCCCTGGTTTAAGCAGTTCAGTTAGATTCCTAATTTCTAGACAAGAGACTGGAGACCAGTAGTGGAGAGAAATTATATCCAGCTACAAGTCTGCCAGGGAATTCTCCGTTAAAGCATACATGTGCCATTTCCACACTAGACTGTTATAGCGCTATTATTCCACTTTCAACATCCTATGGAATCCTGGGGTTTGCAGTTTAGAGAGGGGCCGGCCAGCCCTTATAACAGTCTAGTGCAGAAATGGCCATGGTTGCAAAATAGTCTTCCCAAATATTGGCTGGTATCTGGAACAAGGGACTGTAAATATTTTTTAAGAGAGATGGTACTATCATCCTCCAAAAAAAAGGGCAGGATTAGTTATACTGGCCACTGCTATCAGGTGTTCCCAGGATGCTCGCATATTATTACTTTTATTTTTCACAGATCAACTGTTGGTATTATTTTTTCAATCTCTTAAACTCTGATGTTGGGGGGGAAAAAATCAGGCCTATCTTTATATAATTTAAAAAAGGTGCTTTAAAAAAGTTCCAGCCTTCATGGAATTCTTAGTCAAAGGAGAAGGAGAATTCCAACTCCCCAAAATCTCAAGGTACACAATAACCTTTCCTCTGGCTTAAGGAATGTGTTAGCTACCCCTTACATCTCTGGAAGATATTCTTTTTAAATGTAAGGACAAGGATAGGCATGGGCAAATCAGTCCACTTTCAGTCTCTGTCAGTTTCACATTAAATCCTGTTTCTGCATTAAATCTGTGATTTTTTTAAATAAAGAAAACAGCATTATAGTTCATGCAGATTTGAATACCAATTATAAAATCTATTTTTCCACAAGGTGCAAATTTCTATCCTTTTCCATTCTTTCCATCTCACTTTTAAATTATGTGTTTTCTATGCATGGGGTAAGTTGCTGAGTTCTCTAAATTCAAAAAAATATGAAATCTGAAGGAAAGCTATTCTGTTTTATATGTTCGTTTGCAATATTTGGCTTAGAACTACAGTTGGCTTTCCACATTCGTTAGGGTTAGGGGTGCAGGACTCTTGCAAAAGTGGGAAAACTACAAATATCAAAATGTGTGTGTGAGGGAAGGGGGCCCAGGGTCTGAACCAGGATGGGGAAAGGCAAAGAAAAGGGGATGGGTCTGCGTGGTGGCCCTATAATTCATCTCTTACCCATCTTCTTTCTTGGGTGTATGTGGGGGGGGCATTGGGAGAGGGATTATGATGCTGAGAAATTGGGCTGCCATCCATCCTTAGCTGGCCACTCAGCAGCTGGCGAAGGAGGAGCAGGACAACCAGAGGTGGGTTTTTAAAGGACTTTGTGGCCTGATCAGAGCTACCAAGAGAGAAGATTCCCCCAGAAAAGAAGCACTTGAGGTGAGGTGGCAAGAGTTGGAAAACTCACCAATAATCAAATCCATGAAAGTTAAACCTGCAAATGTGGAGGACTGACTGTATTTGCCTTGAAACATGAAGCAAGTATTTCTTGGTTAGGGACATTTTTCTGTCTCAGCACTGAAAAGCTGAGTGTCTTTGTAAACTCTTTGCCATCATGTTTATTATTTCAGCATGTTCATTACCAGCAGTGTAGCAACTTGGGTGTTACTTTTTAAGCATCTAGCTATTGTTTGAAAACTATTAATCCCAGCAGGAAATGGAATCTTGCCATCTTCCAGAATTCTTATGGTTACTTGAGGGGACAACCTGAATTTGTTATTTTAATGCAGCAATAAAGAAAAAGAGACAGCTCATGATTGTATTTGCACCAGGAAAAACACCCTTAACTTTTCACTTCGTGTATCCAAAAATAGTTTCCTTGTTGTTGAGTTCAGGACTCCCAATTCAAATAAACAAACATAACACTCATACATCTGCCATGCCTAACGTAGCAAAGGCTATTAATAGCTTTCACAAATAAATCTGATATTTTCTGATGGACCGTATTGCTTTTCCTCGTACCCTTTTATTTCTTTTTTATTCTGTTTTATGTATGTTTATTAATAACTGCATCTTTTCCACCAATTACCCAAGAGGAACAGAAAACCTTAGGCATCCTGGAATGCTTCAAGTAACTACAGTCACCCCCACCCTTTTGTACTGCATTTAAATGTGCTAAAATTGCATTCTGAGAAATTGTGTCATATGCATAATTGTTCTCTCTTCCCATTGTAATTGAAGAGCTCTGTTCAAGATGGGGTAGCAAAGTTGTGTTGCCACTGCAACAGAGCAGGATTCACGTTGATGTTATGATGTGTCTACATGCAGAAAAAAGGGATGAACAAAAAAAGCAACATAAAAGGGACTTGGACATATGAATTTTTTGTGTACATGTACATCTTTGCTTTTCTGATGACTACACTTGCTGCAAGCTCTTGTACCTCAAGGAAGGATAGTCTTCGCATCAGTGAACTAACTCCTAGCACTTGGGGATACAATATTGGTAGTGTTACCCTAAGAGGTGGAGGACTTTAAGGTCCACCCGTAATGCCAGTGCCTCCTTAGAAATTGGGGGAATTATAGCTCAAAGGAGGCCTGCAACAGGAGGGAAAGGCTGAATCTTTTCACCTGTGTATACCAGTACTACCTGTAGAGAGGATTCCAGTTAAAAAGTTAAACAGAGTATTTTATTGGGAATTAACAAGCATACAGGAAATCAGACATTGTCAAGAATCATACAAAGCTATTGGAAAATGAGTCAAGAAAGGTTAGACAGAGAGAGAGATTGGGTGGAAAGAGTGAAGTTACTGGTCCTGAAGTGGAAGGTCCAAGTGGAATGGTTAAGACAACATTTCTGAGGATAGCACAGAGGAATAGAGATCTGGGCACCATGAACTACATCCAGAGTACTACAAATTACTGAAGTTGGGGCTAGGGCTTTTACACTCTATTTCCTGTCCCGAAGGAAGGTGTATGGACAAAGTGGTAATGGCTTTTTCATGGAGTTGACAAAGAAGTCTGGGATAGACTGACTATCTTAACTCTAGGTGACAAAACATTGTTGGGAGTCCTGATAATTTCTTAATGTTTTGGTCATGTAATGTGAATAGGGAAGGTCTCTGTAGGATATGCTAACAGTAGGGGTCCCTGATTGCTTCACCTGAGCTGTTTTGCCTTCTGTTGTTTTTGAGAGTACTCACAACTTACAATTTTTGAAAGGATTATCACAAGCCCATTAGCACTGGATTTTCCTGCCTAATCCTCTCTGAATTTATGACCTGATAATATCTGACATCATCCTGACTTGGCAACCTGCTTACAGGCAGCGCACTTTCAAATGTGTTCCAGCCATAGATGTGTCCAATTATGAACATAGCACATCCTGCAGAGTGGGGGGTGTATGGTGTCGTAACAGTAGGTACATGACAAAATAGTTTGACATTGATGCTGAGCAGTGTTGCCCACACTCCTGCAAGAATGTTTTCCAGGTCAAAAACGAGGAGGAGTTCAAACAGAAAGGAAGCCTTTTTCTCTTGCACAACGTCATGAATCCATCCTGGGACTGGGCAAGATCTAGGAGCCCATGCTCCAGTTTTCTGCACTGGGAGACACCAGATGTCCTGCCAACCCCAGAATTTGTTGGAAAGCCACTTTTGGTTTGTAAAATTAAAAAAAAAAAAGGTAACTTAGAGCAGTATAAGGCACAGAGAGTTGCATCTTCTTTAAATGGAGAATTTTATCTCTTAACGATTTCTAGGGGTAATGCCTCCTCCTTCTCCTGGCAATAAATTGTATTGAGAGAGTCCCAGGTGCTACTGAACAGTTGGAGGCAACATGAAATCAGTGGCCATGTATTTCTCACCTTGATTTATATCCTGTAGTGTATCTTGGATTATCATCATATATGTTTACCAAGATACCCAGCCTCTGATTTAGCCACTTGTTTAGATTCAGATAATCCAGTTATATGCCACTTGTACACAATGCATAAATGGACATATGAACATTCCTGAGGGAAATTCTACTTTTCAGTCATGGTATACCAATGAAATAATCCTAAAATAACTTCCGTTACAGACTTACTATTGTCTATATTTATCCAGTATCTTTTATTTGCAAAGTGATCTATAATTCCAGAGTGTCAGCAGTGTCAGTTGCTACAGTACCAGAAATGATAAAGGAAGAGTCCACAAAAGCTTATGAAACATGTGGTGGATTCAGGGTTTGCTGTCATTAATTTAGGTCCCCTTGATTTCAGTGAATCTTCCCTAAGTATTACTACATTTGGATCCAACCCACTATAGATTTCAGTAATCCTTACTTCAGACCTATGAGGCACCTCATTTATATATATTTTAAAGATGGAGACTTACAGCTGATAATGTCTCTCAGATTAGAATGGAGTTGAGGACAAAATTCCTTGTTAAACAAATAACAGTGTAGTTTTTAACACATTATAAAAATGCCTTCTTCATGGTTTCATTCAATTTTTTTAAAAAGGAAATGATTAATTCAAGCAGGTGTTATGGCCCTGTAATAATACTGAAGATTTTACTCACACTCAAGTTAGTTACAGATTGTGAGTGATACACTTTTGGCCTTCCAGATGTTCTTGGACTTCATTTCCCATCAATCCTATCCAGCATGGCCAACAGTGAGATTTGAGGTGTAATCCAATGATATCTGGAGGGCCACAGGTTCTCTACTGCTGATATAGATTAAATGTATTTTTGTTCTGACTGTCAGAATATTAGCTCTCAAAGATAATTTTTCTGTTCTGAGTCAGCTCTTGGGAAAATAAATCTATCAAGCAAAAGCCAGCAAACCAAAGTACAATTAACTACCACTCTGGGGAATTTCTATAGTGGAGTGTTACAGGCATTTAAAAAATATATATACATTCTAAGGCAGGGTAATTCTGTCAAACAGTTAATATGATGGGCATTCCTGAAACTTGAGAGGAAATGTGCTGGATGCAAGTCTGTGAGAAAGTATACAGGCTTTTTAACTCTGCATCATTGTTCCCTTTTCTTCTACAAACAAGACTTTGAAGACAGTACAAGGCTGCACAACTATGTTGTAAAATTTGGCAAGTTAAATTTCCTGAAATATAGATGAAATTTGATTATATTGCCTTTGCAGGGGAAATGATAGTGAGAAAAGAGGCAACATACCATTGGGCTACGAAATACATTATGCAGAAGTCTAGGAATGGGTGACAATATAGCTTTAGGTACTTTTTGAGAAGAACTCAGCAATATCCACAGATTTCTTCACATTCTGTTTGGAAAGACCTTGAGATTTTTAAAAGAATTCGAAGGTTTGAAAACCCCTAACAGATTTCTGTTTAAGCACTTAGAGTTTCACTGTCTGGGTTTCAATCACTGTATTTTCAAACATGTTAGTGCTGAATTATGGTGACCATTTTTTTTTTTCAGAGACATTTTTGTAGTGTACTTGACAAGCCGGTGTATGATGGCCCTTTCCACACTGGGAATGGTTTTACTTACAGAATGTACTTAGTGCAAGGAGGGAATAATTTTGTTTCAGCCTCTTCTTGATCAAGTTAGCCAAAATTGCAACTTTCCTTCATATGTGGCTAAGTTTGCCAGGTGTCTCTTATTATAACAGATGCCCCTTACTTGAGATCCAGGAAGGTGTCCCTTGTTATATGAGATGTCCCCTATATGATGGTGGGAAAGCTTTTCCTTTTGTATAGACCGAATAAGAGGCCTATAATTCCTGTATTTTGAGGTATTTTACGTAATGTGTAAAACACTCATCTGAACTCAATACTTTCATTTGGTATTTAGGTTGAAAACAAATTTGTTAAAATCTATGTCATGGTTGTCAACCCTGCATGTCTGTCTTTTGACTGTCATTTATTGTTGGTCTGAAAACCTGGCAGCACTGTATCAGGGACAAAAAAGAAGTTACATTAAAAATGCAAATGGAGGAGAAAGTGAAATTCATAAGTTTTCCCATGGCCACAGCAGATACAAATGAACACCTCTTATTTTTTAAAAATAGTACAATAAACAGAAAAAAATATGTTTCTGATGTGATAATGTAGCTGTGTCTTTATTCAAATAAGTAAATATAACAGATTTTAAAGCTGTCCTTAAAAGATGCAGATGGGAGGGTGAAGATCTTTAGCTGCATGATCATGAAAAGAATGAGGGAAGAATTATGTACTCCCACAATAGGTGAATGTCATCTGCGAAATGAGTTGTATAGAAGAAAAAGCTAGCGGAGCTTTTTTCAAACCACAGTTAACATAAATTTGGGCTGTTTAGGTTACCACATTTTACTTTTCTATATACCGTTCATCCACCCATCCATCCCTTTATTTATACCTTGTCCATTTCCAAGACTGGGATTCAAGGTGACTTACAAAAGAGATAACTTCACAATAAAAACATACATGGTTAAAAACATACAAAAGTTAAGATTGAAATGGTATTTAAACTAACAACACAATTAGAATCATTTTGGATTCTCACATTGTTCTATTAGTAGAAATGTGATGAAAATCATCTGCTGTCTTAATCAAGGAACGGTTGTTGACGTGTGCCTTCAAGTCATCTCCAACTTATGGCCACCCTAAGGCTACCGTATCATGAAGTTTTTGGCAAGATTTGTTCAGAGCAGGGTTGCCTTTGTCTTCCTCCGAGGCTGAGAGAGATTGAATTGCCCAAGATCATCCAGTGGGTTTCCATGACTAATTGGGGGTTTGAACCCTGGACTCCAGAGCTATAGTCCAACACTCAAACCACACACGAGCTCTTTAGATCAAGGAATAAATATTAAGATATATTAATTACTCCGTTCTTGCTGCAGACAGGAGCTGTTGCTTTAGGATATCAAAAATAAGATGAAGTGATTTGAAGCTACAGAATTTTTAGAATGTACCTTACACAAACTGCCAGTATTTGCTGTCACAGTGTAGTAGCCATCTTTTGCAAGTGCTGTTGAGTTTCACTCTTCCATTTCTAGTTCTACGTATTCCGATATTACTGGCCCAGAATTATCATAGAATGTCCACTCAGCTAAGATTAGGGTTGCCATACCCCTAGTTTCCCTGGATTTTACTGAGATTCTAGGCATGTTGCCCAGTGCTCACTTGGATTGTCATCTGGGCTGTGTTCCAAACTGCTTTTCTTTTCTTTCTTTGAAGTCTCTAGCCCTCTAAGGGGCTTAGATATGAGTCAAAATTTGAAATTGTTCTGCAAAAAATAAATTGACCTGACCTTTCAGGTACAAGGGAAGGGAGAATAAGCTCTGAAGACAGTGGAGGGGCACTTGAGGTGTGGTAAGAGAAGGTATAGCAGGGAAAGGAAAACCAGTGGTGTGAGCAGCAGTATGTGAGAACAATGGAGAAGTACACTGAAAGGGGGTAAGGTGAGGTGAGGTATGGTGAGAGAAAAGGAATGAGCACTGTGAGCAGTGGTATTTAAGAAGTGAGAGAGAGACACATCTCAAGGGCTCATAATATGGAAGTGTAGTGCCTTGATTTGAGGAAGTACGATATGGCAACCCTATCAAATACAACAAGAAGGGGGAAAATCTGACGATGGAAAGTCAAAGTGCTTCACCTTTCTTGAGAAGTTAAAGGCTTTGTTTGATGGCCTTGGAAGGAGAGTTAGTGCGGGTAGAGGCCTGCACCAACCCCTTGCTGGCCATGAGGCAGCCAAGGGCACAAGCACTCAAAACATAAATATACATTTTTCCCATAAAAATGATTTTAGACAACTATGCCTGATGAAGAAGCCTGTGAGATTAGAAACCCTGCATAATATATTTTGTGCCCTTCTGTTGGCTTAATAAAGCTTTCACTGTACTGTGTGTTTTGGATTTTGTTGTATTTTTGCTGTTTAGCCCACAGTGCTATCCCTGGATATAACTGAGAAGGAACAAGACTTCCTGGTGAGGTGATTCCAGTGCTTTGAGATGAAATACATGTGACATCTGAAAGCAGCCGTAGGCCTTCTTTACACTTCAGCACCTGAGGGAGAAAGCTATAGACTTCTGCCCTGTTCAGTGCAGGTTCTTTGTAGGGAGAGGAAAGGATGATGTAGTACTTATATGCTAGTAAATGGGGTGGAGGAGAGTTTGTTCATGAAACTACAGGGTTCTCAATAAACCCACATATCATGTAAACACATTTTATAATTTCAGCACTTTTGTTAATGTTCCATCTTCTATGTAATAGGGTTCTTGTTCTCCAGAACATTTCCTCCGAAGAATCTTTGCTTGTTCTATCTCTGTTTTATCTTTTTCTTTGCTCATAAAGAGCATTTTTCAAAAAAGTCTGTTGTTTGCTGACAACCACATGTCCTGATGGAAAGATAATAATGCCCAAGGAGCTTTCTTTTTTGAATTCTATTATTTTCACAAGCACAAATACAACATTTTGTGTGAGTTTTTTTTTTAAAATTCTGGGTCATTTCATTGCTCCTGTCCGTCTTTCTTTGAGACCTTTCCTGCAATTAAAATACCACATGAAATAATTTATTTCCAAATAAATAGACTTTTGCAGAAAGTAGGCTGTGATCTGCAGTGTATAAATTCTATGGCTCTGCTGTTAAAATATGGTTAAGCTACAAGGAATTTCATTCTGCTTTGACTATACATATATGCAACTACCAAAACTTCAGATTTGAAATAAGTTTTTCTGATTTCTTCAAAATTATTTAATTAATGGAGTTATATGCCAAGTTATCATAGAGCAGAGACACAACCCAGTTAGTGGTTATTGAAAATTCATTAGATGCATTCCAGGGGAGCCCCTACATATTTAAAGTTTTTGTTCTTATAAAAGTAGAAGTCCTCAAGCGCAGCAAAACAGAATGTTAAGTGACAGAGAGAAAACAAAAAGATTCACTTTAAAAATAAAGTATGTTGGTTGGAAGAATGTTTACCAAAGAAATAACTGTACATTTCAATTAAGTGTGCAAATATCAGCAAAAGAATATAGAAATTAGTGCTGGTCCTGGCCAAATAGCTGTCTGGAACAGAAGGAAAGGATAGGGAGGAAAGATTTCAGGGTCCTGGTCACTGTCCAGCAAACAGATAACTTGTTCCGCTTAGCATTTCTGAGTGAGGTAATTTTATGCTTTTTGAGCCTGGACACACTTTCTAGGCTCCCACCTCTTTGATGAGGAATACAGAATCTTGAAGAGCAACTTTGTGTCCAAGAGCCTAGCATTCCTGTCGTTTCTTCATATGCTCATGCCGAGTATATTTGCTATGCTGGTGTTCAGAGCCTCTGGACTGAAAGGTCCTTTGTGTACAAGAATGTTGGACCCCTGCTGTACCTGGACTCAGAGGGTATGATCTGTGGTCCAGGCTCAGGGATCTTTAGTTCAGTAGTGATGTTCAGACCCAGTGATGGTCCAACTTTTTCTCAATTAGTACCACTGCCTCTTCCCATGTCTGTCTTTGGTCCAAATTACTGCTAGAGTTTAGGATCTTAAAAAATGTCTAGCTTTTGGTAAAAACAGGTCACAGCCACTGGAGCTTCAACCCTGTGGGTCTAATTTGGAGATTCCTCATGTGAGGGGTGGTGGAAATGTGAGTCTACTGCTTCCTAAACAACAAGAGAATGGATCCCTCTCTATTGCAGTGGCTGCTGCCTGGTACGTGGGGATTGGGGAATTTTCACAGTTCCTACACGTTCCTTAAACTGAGCAACACCTAGGGATCATGAATACCTAACAATTACAAATGCATAACTCTAGGTTATGCATACATAACTCCCATCAGGATTCTGGCCATCGTTTTCTGCATAGAAAAAGCTGTTTTACTGCATAGAAAAGGCTTTTTTTCTCTGCAAACCAACTGTATGTGAATTTGTGCATAATAAGTGCTCCATTACTACATTTTCTGCTCAAGAAAGAGCACTTTTGTGCAACAAATATTTATGCAGAGGAAATAGCATTTCTGGGCAGCATTTTCTACACAAAAGAACCATGTGCAAATTTTGTGGAGAACAACTCCCAAAGTGTGAATAGGCGTCAAATACTGTGTGGTTTTTGAAAACTTTCTTACAGGAGGAATAAATTCCTAAAATTACCCACTTCTTCCTTCAAGAGCAACATTAGTGAGGAATTACATTCCTAGAGCTTGGAAGAAGAGCAGATTCAGAACACATTTGTGTGGAGGTGATAAGAAAGTGCAAGATTTACTCTTGCTGCTTAGTCTTTTACTTTTCCTTTCCTAGTAAAAAATTGTACTGCAAGTAAGATCTCTGGGGGAGGGATCCATGTGATGTTGCATGGGCTGATCACCAGAGGACCAGATACACTTATTCCTGGTCTACATTGTCTTTTCTCCTAAATTTCACTGAGGTATTTAAAAAAAAAATAAACAAATGTTTGGCAGTGGACAGTCTAGCCTTGCCCTGGCAAAAGTTGCCTCAGAAAATCATAAAGATGCTTTTCTTGCTGGTTAGTTTTTCCTCTTGAAATTAATGAGCACAACCTTTTCTTTAACAAGAAGAAGAAAATATTAAAATAATTCTGTAGAGAAGCATGGCATAAAAGGAGTTCTGCAAGGCTTGCTCAGTTTGCCAAGCAAGGTAAACATTTACCTTAGTTTGTAACTTCTTCTTAGTTAGCTGTGACTAAATAAGTTATCTCAGCCCTCCAAGACTGAAGTGTTAAAGTGCAAAGCTGTCTTCAATAAACGCTTGGTTTCCTCAGCCAAGCAAGTGGTACATTAATTTTCATTGTTGCAGCAGGACTGGCTGCACCATGGCACTCCTCATCTGTATTTCATTAAGTCACATTCTAGGGTGTAACATTGCAAGTTTGGAAATGCAGAAACATTCAAGGAATTGATTCTATTTGTTGTTTCAGTTCAGTAGACCTTTGATCTGAAATGTTCGGATGTGCCAGGCTGTTTCACTTGAACCATTTTTAACCATTGTTAGCATAATAATAGCTTTGTTATCAAGTTGTTTGAATTAATTCTATCACATTGGTAATAGGAAGTTATAATTTCACAATACTAAGAAACACAGTTTTCAATGCCTGAAGTATTGTGCCAGAAGATTCTCAAACAGTGATACATCCTAACTATATAAATCTATTTGTTTGTACCACTGGCTCTGTTTTAAATGATGAACTAATAAAATAATGTGTTTATAGAAGACCCCAGCATGCAGATTTCTTGGCTTCCTACAAAATGTAAACCAGAACATAGCTATTACTATAGAAGCATTGCATACACAATTCCTGAGCTAACAAGTTGGAACAGGGACAGGAAGAACACCCATATAACTTCCAATAACCGTTTATCCCCCCGCAACCAAAAAAATTGAGCTTTCAATTTATTGTAAAGGAAAATGTTATTTTAAACTTTTATAAGGGTATGTGTGTGCATGTGCACCACAATTAATCTTACTGGAGTGGCCCAGGAATATACAGCAGTCCAGGTGGGCAAGAATGATCTAAAACAATGTTTAACAGAGTACCACTGACATAGATATGAGTCATTCCTTCCCACATAGTTGCATCACTGAAGTCTTCCCTGTTGTACGAGAGCTGCTTATGAACAAAATGTTTCCATGAAGCTGGAAAACAATCTCATAGGCAATACATTCATCATTTTACCACATGCTGTACCAAAGCTGTACCAGAAGTTTGGGAAGGTCTCTAATCTGGCACAATGTTGCAGATGACCAAATAACCAGAGACGAAAAGAGTTTGACCTGGAATAGTTTAATTGTCTGTAGTGGCTCATATCTGTTCATGCAAATATCAGCAGGAGTTTCAGTGGTAGGGAGATCAGTGTAATGATATATGTTTCGATTTCTCTCTGAGCTGGTAAACTTCTGTTGAGGGGGTAGAACCATGGTGTTCAGACCATGGTGGGAAGAGCTGGATTATTGAATGCTCATTCAGTGTTGCTAAAAATATCCTCATGTTAGGGAAAACGATTATAAGCTAACAAGACTGAGGCATGGCTTTCAAATCTTGGTGACGACAGTGGCTGTGTGTAAAAGGAGGGAAACTGGAATTCTCATGGAGAACTTTGAACGTGTGGTACACAATCATTGATGAGAGACTGGTTTCTTTATGAGGTTTTGATTGACTTTGGGATCTCACAATGTGTAGCCAATAAATATAGGATGGCTGATTTTTTCCTGATTCTTAAAACACAATTTGCTCTGCAGAAAGACACTCTCTTTCAGTGCCCTGTCATTTTAGTATGCCTGTATAAATAAATTCCCTGAACCACCTTCTAATTTAATACACTAATAAAGATAGTCATAATTTCATATAAAAAGATTTTTACTGCATCTGCAATATTTTCTGATTTATGTGAATTTTCAGGAATGCAGTAAACAGAATGGAATTTGTGTAGGACACCTATATATGAAACTGTCATTTTAATTTTTAGTTAAGCCACCCAATGCCTTTAAATATTCTCATGTTGATAAGTTTTAAATGAATAAGGAGACAAGAAGAACTAATAATGATAGACCCTTAGCATGGAGCAAGATTCAAGGCCAAACAATACATGCCTATATTTCCATTCCTCTTCTTCCTGAATTTTCATTTTCAAAGAAAAATAGCAGTGAAAAAATTAATATACTTATGAAGAATCAGCTGATAGGTTTGGCTGCTTAATCCATTCCCTTCCAGAAATTTACAGGGACCCTTCAGCTACGTTTCTACTTACAAGATATAATGATAGTGGAAACCTCTCACTTTTCCCATAGAACTAAAAGCTGACAGGGTAGAAGGTTGGTTTTCAAACAGACAAAATGACAGGAAGAGTATGAGTTAAGCAACCCGATATGTTCTGCTTCTGCCCCTGTGATCAGACTCTCTCAGTAAAACAAATAGACCTATCTCATTGACAAGAAGAAATTTAAACTTCCTTTCTTATATACCACCCTATTTAAGCTTCCTAACCTATACACTATCCCATTTAAATTTTCTATCCTGTGTACTTAACTTTAAAAAAAGATAAATGCCATTAATATGGTCTTTGCATTTCTTTTCAATTTTAATTGATGTAAGCAAAAGCTGCAATACATCAAATCCCTCTGAAGCTTATTAAAAGTAGAGATATGTCAGATTATTCCATAGCCGGTTGAAAAGTAAGTGAACCATTGGAGCCCATTATTTGAAAATAGCATGGCCAACGCATGGGACTGTTTGTTTTCTTTCAGGGTCCAGTGGCAGCAGGACATTGAGGCAACTTTTTTTAAAGTATTATCTTAATTACTGTACATTATAAATTTGTTATAATGTGTTTATAGATGTTATTCACATATGGACATGATTTTACCATGAACATCCCAAGTAGCCTGGTTTGATATTCAACAGTATATGGATGGTTCAATGACATTTTATGGATGTTGTTGCACAGATGAAGTTGAGTGATTTGGAATTTTGCTTTACTTTCTCCTGTTTCAACTGTTACCACCATTAGCAGCATTCTTATATGAGTATTCTTGTTGTTACGTGCCTTCAAGTTGTTTCCAAATTCTGGTGACTCGAAAGTGATCCTATCATAGGGTTTCCTGAGGGCTTAGAGTGTGTGATCCACCCAAGGTCTCCCAATGGGTTTCCATGACCCAGTGGGAAACTGAACCCTGGTCTCCAGGATCAACATTCAAATCATGCTGGCTTTCTATGAGTATTCTAGTCCTCTGTATTATTCCCTCGTATGCTCATGAATCAAGGCACTGCTAAGGATGTACGCAACTTTAAATGTCTTGGGTATTGCATAAAGACCTAGATCTAACATCACTGAAATGTGAGTAGGAAGCAATTTTGCTCAAGCAAGGCAGTCTCCCATTTCTACTCCCTCCTGCTCCAGAATGTTCCTATGCCCTACCTCTGACAATGCTATGAAGTGTTCCTTGACTTTGGAGAAGGTATTGGAGGGAGCAAAAAAAAAGGCCTATATTCTGCTTGGAGTTTTGTTTACACACCTTTGGATCCATCCAGAAGCTGCACATTTGTGCCCCTTTGTTACCCCTGAGAAGTATAGCATGGTAAATACAAGAACCTGAGCTGCCTACTAATTATGAAGTTTCAAATTTGAATTGATTGCTTTCCATGGTCTTACTAGGTAGCATGAAGCAGGTAACTCAGTTACAACCTAGCATCCCTTATAGGAGAATAATAATGCTGTCAGTAACTTGCAAGTTTCCTATGTGGGAATAGCAAGATTTTTTATGTTTGATTCTCTCAATATTCCTAAGTGCTATAGAAAGATTTAAATGTTATCACTGTTGGAGACCTGAGATTATCAGACATAACTACAATGACAGAGCTGTGTTGTTGTGTCTGATGATGCCTCCCCCCCTCTCTAATCTACTTCTTCATCCAGGAAGCATCACACTCCAAGGGTTTTCAATTGAAATGCTGGGAAATGATGACTGCAGTGCTTTCCTGATTGCAGAGCCTGTTGAGAACAAACAGCTGGAGAGACCCTTTGGGGTTCTGTGGAAATACTTCTCTCAATGTGCCCCAAGACCATGATCCGATCCCAGCACTTCAGAAGGCCTTTGGTCAGGGTGCTGAGTAGTTGAAAAAGTAGGGATTGTCAGGCATTAACAATAAACGTGATCCCCCAAAGTCACAAGATTGCTTAAGTCTGGCTTACAATCTCATAACTTCTGAACAGGATATCAGCCATTGTTTCTTCACTGTTGAGTCTCAACCCTTGAGCTGGGAACTGTAAACTTTTTGTCTTGCTTAATCATTGAAGCTTTTTACTAAGAAAACATGTAAGAACTGGAATGGTACAAAATGGTCCAGAACAGTGTTTTAAACTGAAATTGTAGCATAAAACGAAACCTATGGGATGTGTTCTGGATGTAGAAATGCCACCCCTGACCAAATTTATATAGTTTGTGAAAACTTGTGAATATTCACAATGCAAAGCTTGATAAATTCCCTACTACCAGCACCAATACCACAGTGCTGCTTGTCTGTAACCGTGGCCAGAGTAGAAATGCTGAATTTGAAGATGTTCTGGTGGGGGGGGAGGTGGAGGAGGAGAGTTGGTGATAATAAGTGTTCCTGATGACTCTCTTTCCAAATTTAAACACACATAGAGAATAGACATCTCTTCATAGTGACTATTTGAGAAGCCAGGGACATTGTGTTGAAGGAGAATGGATGCCTTGGGGTACCTCTTCATATAATGAAGAACTGAGTAAAAACAAATCGACATATGATGCATTGCCTTATTGGTGATCATGTGGTATGCTCTGCATGCACTGTGATATCTTCCCTATAACACATTGTGTTCGTCTGACTGATGACATCTGATGCCCTCAACCTCTGTTGCAAATCACGATTTAGGCAGACTGCTCCAGATGTGAACTGTAAGATCTGTATCCTGAAGCACAATGCTTGTGTATCACCATCTGTAACAATATTTAACATTAACATGTCAGTATCCATTACTGTGATAATGCTTTGTTTCTCATCCTTATTTTCAGTAGACAACTATCAATACTTTGAAAGAGAGAGAGAGAGAGACTGAGACAGAGAATATGTTTTCTCTTCAATGGGGAAGCAATATTTTTCTTAATTTAAGATTGTGCTTTGAAACTATATTTTACTTTAGCAGTCTTCTTTTCTATCCCAGTTAGTTCACTAGCCTTGAAGTACAACTTTGTGTATTTCATAGGACCTACTTACCAAAAATACTCAATATCCAATAATCTCATTGCAGCTGTAGATGACAAACATGACAAACATGAAAACATGACAAACATGAGCAAGAAAGAGAGCAATTCCCCATGAGCTCCTGTATTCCAAAAACCTGCTGCAGAGGGCTGGAAACTCCAGAGCATGTTTTCAGGGTTGCAAAGGGCTGCAGCTGGGATTGGGGTATTGAAAATCCTGACACTCCTGAGCATGAAATGTTGAGTTTAGACCAATGTCCGTTACCTCTCTGTAAGCCAAATGTGTGTATCTTTTTGTGGCATGCTATCTGCTTCCATGTGATTGGTACTCCACACTACAGTAATAACATTTGCAATGAGCAGAAACTTAGATGGGTAGGTTTTAATCAATTAATTAATTAATTCCCCACTTTATTCCCAGTGCAAAACTCAAGGTGGCTTACAAGAAGTTCAAAGTATTTTGTGTTATTAGTTTTATCGATATCCCTCTTTTCCTTCATTGAGTTGAAAGTTATGTAAAAATTAGGTCCTCTCCACTTTACCTTAACAACAACCCTGTATGGTAGGACAGGCTGAAAGAGAATAAGGGAAAGGAGAGGCTGGGACTAGTCCAAGGTCACTCAGTGATTTCCATATCTCAGAAGGGATAGGAACCTGGATCTCCAAAATTCCAGTCCAACAGTCTTAAGGGAGATAGATCTCTTGTTGCATCTTATGACATAATTTATTTGATCCTTGTGATTGCTACATACTGTGTCACTTGGTGCTGGAGCATGTGAAAGCAGTAGTTGTACTGTGATGAGGTAGGCTGTGGTTCTATAACATCAGACCCCATGTGAGCCCCACATTGGCTATGCTGCCTCAGGCTAAGACATGCAGTCCAACAACATCTGAACAGTAGTATGTTACCCACCCCTGCTTTAGAAGTTGTGTGTTCTTCCGTTATAAAAAAAACAACAACATTGAACCAATCCCTCTTAGCTTTTAAGACCAATGCTTTTCTGTGCAAAAAAAAAAAAAAAATTTTCACAGAAAACTTTTGAAAAAATCCACCCCCGAAACCTGAAATTTTAAAAAGAATAATAAAATCTATAAGATCTCCCATAAACCTATCAAGTAGAAAGAAAATGTTCCATTCTTGTGTACAAGAATGAAGTAAATGAATATTCATATTCCTCTCCATGTTATTACTCACTGTATGTGTTTGAACTAAGAAAGAGGGTAAATACCTCTCAGTACAACAGGAAGCTATGGCGTATTTCAGCTAATACCTGCAAGTAGTTAAGAGATTTTTATTTGTTGCTTTGTTTTGTTGTTTAGGAGAAAAAGGGTTAAGCATAATCTGATAATGCAGGCAAAGTTAGGTGAAGCCACTGAATGCATTTAGTCTCTGATATTAAGCTAATTTAGGAAACACCTTCAGAAGTTTATTCCTGTTAGGGTGGACATATTCCTGCATTATCTTAATACTCTTTTCAAGTGGTACATAGCTGCTAACATGTGTCTTGTGAAATGGTGACTAAAGAAGGAATGGCATTTAGACCTTCAAAAAGAAGGTGGCCAAAAATGACAACTTCCTTGGAAGGCAAGATGTGTGCTACTGAACAGGGACATATACAAATGTTACATTTATGCCATCAACATCAGTAGTGTTTGAAAAAGCTGATCAGCCTAAGTATTCTCAACACGGATCAGTACAAACTGAACTGTTACTTTCAACTTAGCAGCGTAAAGATAATTTGAAGAAATCAGACTTACCATCTGTTAATGTTTGACTCTGTAAGTTGGGATGGCATGAGGAAACAGTGAAGGGGGAAATGCAGTAAAAAGTAGAGAATTGGCTAAGACACTGTAGTCAGTGCAGCTTAGTATATTCTCAGCCAAATGGCTAACAGAACATCTCATATAACTTCTAATAATACAACTAATGCAAGCAAATTTGTGCATGTGATTTTTTTTTAAAAAATGTCAGCAGTATTAAATTGGTTAATTGTTGGAGTTTGCATCCAAAGAGAAGATATGAACTCCAAACTGTACAAGGAAAAGTCTTGGTATAAAGAACGCCTTACATCCATGGGGGTCTAATGTGAAATGGGCAAAATCTGTTCTGTTTTCTCATTGGTGGCCCATTCTAGCTGGTCATCTATACCTAGCATCATAGATAACCTGCATCAAATGTGTTACCCATGTATGCTGTCCCAGTTCTTTGTGTGCTATATAGTCACAAAGAGAAATTTTACACACACATCAATCAAGGATACTTTTAGTAAATCATCTTAGCAGGCAAGGCAGTTGAGATGTAACGTTTTCTTTTGTTCTTAGTTGGCAGTTTATTACAAAGTAATGCCAAACATATTCTGTTAAAGATAGCAGATGCTGGCCTTATTCTGATGCATCCACCTCCAACAGTGTTTTTTACCCATTGTTGATCCATATGAATAGCGCTCTCAGCCACTTTATTTTCTTCACTATTGTATTTTAAGAGAACTGTCTGGTCAATGCTCATTATGCCTCCATTTTGTTTTCAAGCTATATTGCAAGTATGATTTTTAATTTGCTTAATAGAATGACTAGTGTATATATCCTGCATTGCCTGGGATTTTATTTTCTCATATGAGGTCTAAAAAGCTGGACCTCCCAACCCCTTCAGCAGTGCTTTTTCTTGAAATATAATGTTCTCTGGAGGAATTAGATGCAGTTGAAATTCACAGATTTGAGATCCTGTGTCTCTAATTCCCCAAACTGTCTTGTCCAGTACCTGTAACTTTTCTCCATATTCCTCTATCCAATTTGTATTCAGAGTTATTAACATACAGAGGTTGGGTTCCTGAGGGAATACACTGCCCTCCTCCTTGCTGCTAGGCCTCCTCTCCATAGCAGCCAGCCTATTCAGGACAGGTACAGTTGACTGAGGCCAAAGAGCTCTCTGGCTGAGAATTCTAAAGGCCCCTTCCTAAACTGCAAACCCCAGGATTCCATAGAATCTTCTTAGGCAACCAATCATATAAGGTCTTCACCTGCCTGATGCAGACAAACAGACAAACTTTAACTTCTATATATTAGATTTGAAGATCAGTGCTAGACCAGTGCTGAGCCAGAGACTTCAGACTGAGTTGGTGGGGGTAGGGGTAGAGGAGAAGAAAGATCTTAGTGTTATCCGTGTTCTAATTCCTCCTTTGCTGGATACCTGATCTCCTTCTTCACATTCTACAAAGGCCTTACAAAGAGAAAATGTATATGGTGTTAGCATCATCATCATCATCATCATCATCATCATCATCATCATCATATATTTATATAGCAGCATAAGCGTACATGGTGCTTTACAAGTGAAAGACCAGCCAAAAAGTGTACTTCCCTGCCTTCAGGTTTATGTCTAAAGTAACTTCTGAATCTGGATGATACACCATCAGTGAAGATCTGAAACCAGAGATATCCCCCTCAAATAGCCTTCTTCATGAGTGGATTGAATGAGATGGCAGTACCTAGTGTTAAAGGAAGTGAGAGTGAATGGGAATTTCAAAGACTAGCCAAATGGCAATCCACAACTGTTTTTGGTGCAAAAGTTGCCAAGTGATCCGGCTTGTCTCGCCTCAGGGTTCAAGTAGACAGATAGGCTTTTATTTCAAGGACATTCTGTCATACAGCATTCTGGGGGAAATTCATTTTAAAATATCTCTAAACCCTCAAAAATGCCCGATGAGGTGTTCAGAAAGATCTGTGGCATTGTGTCAGATGAAATTAACTTTCCCTATAACAAGAAATATCTGAATCCCCATTTCAGCTAGAAGTAGCTATACCACTTTCTGTTTCATCTCTGCATTACTTGTTAAATTTCTGCCTTTTGGTTTGTATATACAAGAATATGTAATAAAATTACATGAATTCTGTGGGTGAAGATCCTAAAGGCACTGGAACCCATCTGATCTTGGAAGCTAAGCGGGGCAGCCCTGATTGGTACTTGGATGGGAGACTGCCAATGGATACCAGATGCTGTTGGCTATATTTCAGAGGAAAGAACTGGCAAAACCACCTCTGATTATTCCTTTATTAAGAAAACCCTATGAAATTCATGGGATAGCCATAAGTTGGCAGTGACCTGATAGCATGCGCTGGCACGCGCGCGCACACACACACACACACACACACATACAAAGAAGAGAGGTATGACATTGTGGTCTCACAGAGACAACATGCCAGTATACATGCCAGTAGGGGAAATTTTCATCCAGCCTCTACACAATGAAAGCAATCTAGACCAAGCATTTGGTATCTTTTTAAAAATCCTGCTATATTTAAATGTTTCTGGTGTGTTAACCAAACTATCACCAGTGGTTACGCAGATGCTTTTATTCTCTTGTATTTACAGTAGTACAACAGTCAGTGTTTTAGGAATAAGAAGTAATGTAAAAAGAAACACACAGAGAGAGGAAAGAAAGGGAATAAACATGAATACCTTAAGGTTAGTTCTCTTTATGACATAACCTGCTGGTCCAGATCAAGATCAAAGGCTGTGACAGTCCTTGTATTGTGTACTGCTTGACCATTCCCTCTTTAAGAAAACATCTGAGGAAAATGCATCACAGATGCATAGAATATTGTAAGATAAATTTGGAAGGCAGGTCTGAAATGAAAGGACTAATATGCCTCTAAAAGGAAAAAAAAATCACTTTTCAGAATGCCTAAAATAAAGGCAAAGGACTTGCAAAGGTAAAAGAAGAAGAAAAAGATTAGTAAGAATCAATTAACTGGAAGATTTAGAAAGCATGTTCAGTTCAGTCTTCAAAATATAGAAACTACCCTGCTAAAACTGGTATCTGCACCATAGGTGCACAATTGCACACAAAAGACCCTGTGCTGAAGGAGAGAAAATGATTACCACTGATGTTGTGATAAATATTAATGTAATTTGGCTTTTTAAGTGTTGACTCAAACAGAAAGTATCCCCCACCACCACCAGTGGGAAAACACACATGGGAAACTGTATTTCCTGAGATAAGTGCATGGCTTTCAATTCATTAACTATTGAAAGAAAGAGGGCCTGGAATCTTCCTATCTAGATTTATTTGTATGTTTGCAGGGCATTCAGATGTTTTAAACCTGAGCTTAAATCCCTTGCAGCTACCTGGCACGGTGTCACCCTTGCATGTTAGTTCTAAATCTTTATTGCTTTCTACAGTTATGCTGCCAGTCCCTTTGGAATCATGCTTACTTGCCACATTCGTTCCGACATTCTTTCACACTTCATAAGGCTCCATACCATCATTAATTAGGAGATATTTCCCCCTATCTCCCTGATGGTGCATGAAGAGATATATCTGCTCTGCACCAAATTACTATATGTCTCCCATTGGTCATTATCATTTTAGGACAAGTAAATTGGTTCTAATGTCTGTGGCCATGGAAAGTGTACTGTAAATCCCCTTTAAGGAAATGCATCTGTAACTAACAGCAAGAGGTACTAAAGAGCTTCAGCTTCTCTATGACTTTGGTTCAGTGGCACTGTTTGGTGCTATTAAACCATGCTGTGCATGGATCCAGATTTTGCAGAAAGCTTTTTTGACAGAAATGCATAGAGCTTACCACCTGTCAGTCTGTCAGTCTTTACATCCATATGATCTAGCCACAATTTCAATTTTAATTTAAAAAAAATAAAATGATCAGATCTTTACAGAGGGGAGGAAAGAAGGAATTTACACAGCAGATAAAAAAAAATAGCATTATAAGCCTCTGCTTCCTTCCTTTCTTTATTAACCAATATGAGTTTATCCAGAAGGTGATTAAAACTTTTTCTTTCTGAGATAGTCTTAGGGCTCTGTGCATAGGACAAGGGCCATGTAAAAAAGGCTTGGCCTTCCTTTTTGAAACCTTGGAGATAAGGTTTGGCTGTGTTATGCATTCTCACCCCCTTGGGAAGCTTCTTTTCCATTTATCTCTACCATCCTCCCTCCCTTTCTCTTTTTTCTTTCTGTGATGGGACATTTTTCTATGTATATCTGAATGGTGTTGCTCAGAACCGTATCCATTCCATCTACCTTCAACTTCACCTGAAGGGCAAAAATCCCTAAGATCTTGACACAATTCTGATAAATACATGGAATTATTAAAGTTGCCATCTCAGCAGAAGCATATTGCTACTGCCTTTGTTCTCAGGGGAATACATATTTCACCCACTAGCAAGACACCTTACCACTGCTACAATCTTAATAAGAAAGAAAGAAAGAAAGAAAGAAAGAAAGAAAGAAAGAAAGAAAGAGAAGAAAAACTCTCTTGAAATGCCTTTAAGCTAATAATCTTTGAACATAAACCTTTGTTGCTGTTTCAGAGACCTTCCAGATGCAAGTCAGAGCAACCTTTCTGTTTTTCTCTCCCCCTCTTCTTCCACCTTGCACAGAGCAGTGCTAAGCCTGTCACCGCTGACAGTAAGGTTCAGTGATCTGTCAACATTCACCCCTGATAAAGACAGCGAGAGAAATCCATGGCTCTAGAGAGTTCAGTGGAGACCAAACAGAATGTTTGCAAAAGAGCATTTTTATATGTTTTCTTGTGACAGCAGTAGTTCAACAGAAAATAGTTGGAGTGTGCCATGAGAGGGGGGAAAAAAAAAGATGCTAGTAGTAAGTTAGGCTAGCATGACATGATGGATCTGGACTATGACAAACAAAATTGGAAAAAAACATCCCTGGGGACCAACTACACCAGGTTTGCTGAATTGTATTTCGTGATTTCTTACTGTGCAACAGTGCTTTTTAGTGTTAGACTGACTGGGCTTCAGAATATTTTTAAAATTGTACAAATCAAGATCCATGTAGCTTAACAATGAAAGATGTAAAAGGTTTAGGAGTTTGATGTATTGAAAGGCATTCTGTATTCCCTCATGTAAGTATTAAATGTACACTTTGTCTGTCTGATGAATTTTAAATCTTGGCAGAATGCAGCATCCACTGTAGCTGAGGGGGCATAAGAGCCATCTTTCCAAGGGAGGCCACAAAGTGTTCTGAGGGAAAGATGAGGGATTCCTTTTTGACTTACTCAGTTCCTAGGCCCTGTAGCACCTGAAAGCTGTAATCAGTAGATTATGAAAGCTACAGAATAGAGCCTAAGACCAATTAGTACACCATGCCATAATAGCATTATCTATACAATTCCTGTGGCAGAGACTGTACCTGTCTTATTACTTGTCCAGGTTCAGTTTTACATATCTTACAACTTATACGATTGCATTGCCTTTCCTATTATAGCTCAAGGTAGCAGTGATTATACAGTTATCAACCTGCCAGCTGAAATGCAAAATTCTACCTCATACAGACTTAAGGAGGAAGGTGCTAACACAAATGGGGGATGATCTCCTTATGCAAGTAACAGCTTCAAAGGAGCTGAAGATGATTTATGTCTGCAACAGACTGCAACAGAAGAGGAATGAGTTAAGTGCCGTCAGCATATATTCTCAGGTCTGATAATCATCAGCTTCTCTTTCCTGATACTGTCTGCTTTTTCTTACAAAAACTTGCATATTAAATACTAAATTTATTAAACATAAAGTACAGTTTGTCCCACAGTCCTCAAGCTTCAGTGTAACAAGGATGGTCAGCATCCTTTTAGTGACAGATGTAGACCAGCAGTTACACTTTGGTATTGAACTTTTTGGGTTGTTGCAGAGGAAAGAATGCACTACCTCCCTCATACAATGAATAAAACCCCTGCAAGACTTCTCTTCTTTCTGCAACACTGCCCCATGGTCATTTAATGTGAGGGGATCAGGATTGCCTCTGACTATGTCCCTATATCCAGATGCAGAGTGGTAAAGGCATCCTCTAAGAATTTTGAAGGATCCTCCAGAGGTCCCACAGAGATGGTGTTGTCTTTCTGCATCTGGCTATATGTACCTAGCCAGGTGCTTCTCCAATTCCCTTCTTGCACTCCACCAGTCACTTAATGGCCGGCAGGGGAGCTACAAGACGAGGAAGGTGAGTCCTGTAGGAGAGAATAGTTTCCTGACACAGGATCTCAGCAGCTCTTTGTTAGTACCATTTAGCTTTTATTTTTGACAGAAGAGAGCCAGAAAAATGAGAAAAGCTTAGATTTCTTTCCTGAAAAGCAGACCTGATGGTTATCAATACCATCTAACCCTTTCCTTCTTCCCTCCTTACTTTCTTTACTAAATTTTTGTCCCACTCTTCTCCCAAATGAGATCCAAGCCAGCTTTGAATAATCTAAAAAGATACTGGTAAAACATTTAGTTTGCAAATATTTAAAAGAAATTAAATACTCCAATTATTAGCATGTTTAAAAACAGTTAAAACACTTAAGATATATTTAAAACACTGTATAAAAAAAGATTAAAGAACACAGATTTTAAAATATAGCATGCCACTTTACACTCCATAATTAAAATTCAAGATCAAAATTAAAATTCAAGATCGAAAAGAGGGGGTCAACCAGACCTCCCATGGAAGGGACTTCTACAGTGTGGGAGCAGCCATGATGTAGGGTCTCTCCCAGGTCTTCACCAACCACACCCGCAAAGGTGGTGGGTCTGAGAGAAAGCCCTCCCCTGCAGATCTTAATGCTCATTTTGATTTATATATGAAGCTACGGTCTTTCAGATAGTCTGGACTCAATCTATTCAGGGATTTAAAGGTCAAAACAGCACTTTGAATTCTGCCTGAAAATGGCCCAATAGTCAATGCAGCTGTTATAACGGAGCAGTCAGATGATTCCTGTAGACCGTCCTGGTGAAGCATTTGGTACAGCATTTGGGGCCTGCTGAAGTTTCTCAAGAGTTTCCAAGGGCTTTGGAATTTCTTCTGTACAATGGATCTGCTCCAACCTTTGCGAGACTTGAGTTTTGTCTGCAAACTTTGCTATTTTAAAGGGTCTGGAAAAAAAATATGGAAAAAGTGTTTTTTTAAAACCAAACTAACCTTAGGGTGATTCCTTTCTATCTTTTCACTTGCATTTTGCCGAAGCTTTTACAGTTACACTAAAAGTTGTCCTGAAACAACCATACAGGAAGTTTTGTTGCATTCTTCTCTCTCTCTCTCTCTCTCTCTCTCTCTCTCTAAGAATGTAAATTTAATTCCTTCTAAGAACGTAATTTTTGCTCATTTTGTTCTTGCATGAAGGAACAAATAGTTTCAAATTTTACCTCCTGATGCATGATATTAACAAGATTTTTTACACATTTTTTCACAGTTTTGTTGCACGAAGGGACTTTTTGAAAAAGTTATTTGTGCAACAAACAAGCAAACAAACTTAGGGTTGGGAGGTGTGTTTTTTTGGATAACATATATTGTTTTATGCACAAAAATTTATTTGCATAAAATATATGGCTTTTGCACTCTTTTTGCCATTTCCTTAGCATGGTATTTGAGATACCCTATCTCATCAACAGAAAATTTGTGACTATTCTTTCCATCTCTACTCTTGAACAGTGGCTTCTAAGCAGAAGGCAACAGATTGCACATTGAATTGTCCACTTTAAATTAAGAATTTCAGGCACAAAGCAATTGTGTGACCTGTTGTAGGCCTTGCTTTGCTTCAATTTCACAGGTGCTGACATAACTTTGAAACGCTATAAGACTAGAGTCTCCTGCCCCTGAGAAGTGATTGGCAAATCTACCCTGTCAGAAATCTCCTTTACCTTTATTCAAAATCCCTGCATACAGGTTAAAATAAAAGATCTCTCTTTATTTTGGACCTGGAGGAAATCTGGAATTAGCTGGGGCGGGGAGCTCAGCAAAGGCCTTGGAAGTCATATTCAGCCCATAGGGTGCACTTTTCCAATTTCTGTTTTATTGAAATCTAGTAACATAGAACAGTGGCTCTCAAACTGTGGGGCAGGGGAGAGTGATAGCTGCTGTGGGGGCACAAGAAAAGTCAACATGCAAGTACAGAAAATATGAAAAAGAAGGGCAAGCCTGTGTGTGTGTGCATGTGTGCGTTTTTGATAATGGAGTGGTCTCTGTGAAAGAGCAATGAAAAATGACTGCCACTGATATGCCTTCCTCCAACCTCAGACATAGCAAAAATCAGTTTCCTTTTTTTAAAAAATGCTTTTCACACTCAGCTCCTCTGAATATTCCATCATTGGTGCAGCAGGTGCATGCCCCTTAGCAACCATGAGACAGTTTCGTGGGGGGATGTGGAGAAAAGTGAAGAGAGGAGGTAGAGAGTGCAAGAACTCAATGTGACCTTAGGGGCCTGTGAGAAAGAGAGGAAGAGAGAGGTATAGGATAGGATGTAAGGGGCACAATGTCCTCATGTAGATGTAAAGAGGGCCACAGGGCTAAAAAGCTGAGAACCACTGGCAAAGTACCATCGGAGACAGCAGAGTCTGCCAAATGCGAAGTGGCAGGAACAGCTACACTGCTATTGTTATGCAACGTCTGGCTTCAACTTATGGTGACCATATTATTGAGAGACATCCAAGAGCCCCAGTCTTCAACTGCCTTGCTTATGTCTTGCAAACTCAGTACGGTGGTTTCCTTGATTGAACCAATCCACCTGAAACACAGTCTTCCTCTTTTCTTACTCCCTTCCACTTTACCAAGAATTATGTGTTTTTTCCAATGAGTGATGTCATCTCGTGATATGTTATGATATGTTCAAAGTATGGCAGCCTCAGTTTAGTTGTCTTTACCTGTAGTGTATGTTCTGGCCAGATTTGCTCTGGCAGCTATTTATCAGATACCATTTAGCAACAGAACTTTCAGGCATCCCTCATTCCAAAGTCCAATTCTTTAGTTTTGAGGGCTCATTACTTATGATTATGGGGTAGACTGTTTCAGTTACATTATCTCAATGGAAATGTTTATGTAGCCTAAATGGGTGTACAGGAGAGGCTGGAGTCCTATGTAGAAGTATGAGGCCTGGGGGTGCAGTGGTTAAATGACAGTACTGTAGCCACAAGGTTGTGAGTTCAATCCCACTGGGCTCGAGGTTGACTCAGCCTTCCATCTTTCCACAGGTCGGTAAAATGAGTATCCAGCTTGTTGGGGGCAATTAGCTAACACACATTGTAAACTGCTTACAGAGCACTTAGCTGATAAGCGGTACAGAAATACACATGCTATTGCTAATTTCCATAACTTACTTTTTTGTATATATCAATAGAATTTCATTGTCAAACTATAAGAAAGCAGCCTACTGTTACTACAAAGCTATTACTGAAGTATTACTCAACACAGAATCAACTTTAATATGAACACATCTTCCCGAACTTTTACCCAGCTACTAGTCTGTTCTGTACAAGTTCTCATTCCAGTGTTCTCCTACCTTAGGCTGTGTGTTCATGTTCAACAAACAGAGAGAACATTTCCTTTACCAGATCCTCCCCAGTGCCATCATAAAGTCTAAACTTATTTACAAAAGGAGGGAAGGAGGAAGAGGAAGAACAGCAGAAGTATTTCTGTGAAATAATAGAGACAATGGTCAACCAATTATAAGTAGAATAGCTAGATCTGAAATCAGCATAAGAAGAAAATGATACAGAATGAATATCTCTTCTGATATGATTGGGTGCTGTGCCATTCAGATACAGACTTTTAAACTAATTTGTTTGGGCAAACAGTAAATAAACTTTTGTGGTATAATCTTTCTGGATACATGTTGATTGAAAATGTTTTAATTTCCTTTGAAAGATAAAGGGCTACTGGAACCAAAATAAACTGCCCTTACTACCAAAAAAAAAAAATCAACCAAATGCCACTTTTGTTGGTGTTGCTACCCCCAACCAATGAATGCTGAATTGAAATGTGCCTTTGTTACATTCAACACAATACTTAATATAAATTTGTCATCTGGGACAGAAGACTCTTTGAAGCATTCCAGTTTTTGAAAAGCACACCATGTCTTTTGACCTCTTATTGCAGCACACAATCACACTGGGAGATTAGAAAGAGAATTAAACTTGTGCCATTTCAAGTAGCAATTAATTAAGTGTATAAATAAGTAATATGCCTTACTTTGTCTTCTCTATTGTCTACATAGGGCACTGTTTTTGGCCTTAACTTTTGGCATTATGGAATCCCTGCTATATAGACACATGCAGTACACAGTCAGGGTCTTATTAAAAGCATAGAGTTGCTTTCCCTTGCATGACCCTCACAGTTTAAATCTAAAAAGGTCACACAGGAGATTGTAAGTAATGCTACAGTCTGAGAGGGGGATATCCTAGTGCCACTGCCAATTGATTTGACTCACACTATCAGTCATGGTGCTGCCAATCATAATACTGATACTTGTCAGGTTTGTCGTGCTGCCAAGCACCGTGTGTGAAATTGACAAGGGGTGTAGAAAGTACTATAGGCTCTAAAGCACGTCTGCTTTGTGCGAGGAGCAAACACCTTCACATAAATATAAGAAAAAGCAGCCTGCATCCATAGCTCACTATTTATGGTCTGTTAATTTGTTTCTTTAGTTTGAATATTTTAGTCAACCAAACAGTTGAACATGGAAAAAAAAATCCCCTACCTAAAACAGCATTGTTCAAAAAAGAGGTTTTTTTTTAAAAAAAAATGTTATACCTAAGGAAGAGCATAGTCCATGAACTAGCTACCTCAAAATGTATAGCTTGATTATTTGTTTATTTTGTACCAAAGGCTGCAATAATCTTTGGGATTGCTGTTGTTATTGCTGCTGTTGTTGTTACTAAGTCATTTATATCTGGTTTAATATAAATTCCATTGTACTATTCTGAAGCTTTGTTGTAACCTTGTATAAAATGGCACTTTTATTTATTCAAAGCTTAACAGTTAATTGCAAAACACTCTTAAATAATTCTTACTTGGAAATAGTCTGCATACATTTTGTAGGAATTGCTATATGCTACATTATCACTATAACTGGATATACTAAGCAACTTCAGGATGCATGTAATCTATTCTGTCACAGGAGAAGGAAGTAAACTTGAAAACATGTGGGAAAATTAATTATTTTATGACAGCAGGAGGCAAATTTAAGTCAGTGACTTCCCAGTAAAGGGTCTGTCTCACAGAACAAGTCTCTTTCTTGACCCTGAGAAGCCAGGAGAACCTGTCTTAAGTTCTGATTGACACTGAAGAAGGAGAAGGAGAAAAAGTAGCAGCAGTAAAAGAAGAAGAAGAAGACACTGCTTTGTGGAGACGCCAAACTGCCCATCTCTTCCCAGATGTGGAAAAGTTGTGGTGAACATGCAACGCAGCAAAATCTTGTGGGACAGTTTACTCTGGGTAGTGAAGAAAAGAAAAGCTCACAGATTTTTTTCTGCTCAAGTTCAGAATGAGATCAAGTTGAGATCAACAGTTTAAAATCTTCATGAGCCTGTCTGGCTATTTGCTGCATCTATTCCAAGACCTACCTTCACATGATGCCCAAGAATGTTCAGACTCCAGTCAGAGGAGCACGTACATAGGACGTCCTTCCCTGCCCAGGATGGCATTGTGTAGGTAGGATCAACAGTGTTCAGTTCCTAAATATGTCACTCTGTATGGGAGCCATGTGAGACTGAGATATCCCAGCAGTGAGATTGGAATGACATCTACTTAAAAGTCAAAGATTGGTTGGATTTGTTGTCCTAAGCGGAACCATAAAAGCCAGTAGCTAAAACAGGTTTGCTTCATCTTAGAATTCATCATGGACCTGGAGTCAACCAACTCTAGTTTAGAGGTCTAACTTGTAACCAATACCCCGTACTTAGACCTAAGGCAATGTTGAGAGGATCCCTTGTAACCCATGTCTCTTCTACAACACAGTATGACTGCCATTGTTCTCTCATGCAAACGAATCAAGAAGTGAGGGGTAGTCTCTAAAAATGTTTGCAGAAAGCTTTGTAGAAGTAACCACCCCCAGGTCTTTCTCTACCAGTATTTTTGACATATTTCTGGAAAAAGCTCTCAGATCCTGCAGTTAATATCACAATGGCTAGACAACAGGGATCCTAACTTTCATGGCAAACTTTGTCTCAATGGAATCTTATTCTCCTAATAAATTATTTTCCCTGGAAGACTTTATCCATTCCACAAAAGAAGATTCAGTACATCACATCTAGAATCTTTATCAGATTTTGCAAATCTATTTTGTAATCTACCGAAAGACTTTATGAAAAGTCATATGGGAATGAAATGGGCTGGCCAATTTAAGGTAGTGTTTTTTTACATATTTTGAGGGACTTGAAAGATACACAGAATTCTATGTCTATACATTAAAGGAAACTTATTTAAAAAGGAGTTTTAAAAAGCAATCTGCACCAGCTAGGCTATATGGATAAAATGCAATAATGTGCCATAATGTGTGCTGCCTAGGTTGAAAATAAACAAACAGTACACGTGATGAAAAGTCAGCTTATTGGAGATACCTAGATTGAATTTCTCCCCAGGTAGCGGCAATAAGCTATTTTATTCAGAGACCTGTTTTCTTTCATTTTCTGAGAATCTGTACTTATTAGGCTAGCACATGTGGGGGGGGGGGAGGAAAAGAAAAAGACTGGACTGCACACACTTGAATATTGGTCACTGGAATTTAGGAGAGTTCCCCATGCAGATGGGATGATGCACCTTTTTTTATGAGCTTAGATTATTCTTGATTTGAATTTCTGGCACACAATTGTTTTCTCTTACTGCTTTGCTATATTTCATTCCCTCAGAAAGCAAGTGCACATCTGAGGCACTGACAACACAAAAAGCGTATACCCATGTGGGCTTTCCTAATCACACACAAGCAGAGCAATTTCTTGATTTCCCAGAATCCTGGGCGGATTGAGTTGCATTTCATTTCTATTGTTACATATTATCTACCCCATGGATGGTATTGAGACAGTAATGTCACCCCACTGTCAGGCATATTATTCAACTTGAATATTTTGCAAGAAGAAATCTTTGTTGTTAATCTTTATTTGATGCATGTCCCTTCTATAGCCCCATGTCTCTGTTTTAGAAAATATCATCCACATCACAGCCCATACTGGGAATAAAAAATTATTAATTTCCCAAACGCTTGATATTTTAAGTTATACTCTGTAGATTTATCTTAAATTCCTTTTAAATCAAGGCAGACACTTTCATTTGACTCTCACTTTTGCTGTGAACACCAGCTAGGATCTAGGTAGAGAATTAAAGTGCAACTCCTGTTTGGTTCACCAAAATCAGTCACAACATGGAATATTCAGTCTTTCTTCACTGAATGCTTGCTCCTATTTCTTTATTATGAGCTGCTTTTGAAACTTCTTTTAGCTACAGAAGCATTTTGCATCATAAAGTGAGGTAGAAGAAGAATTGCTCTTGTGAAACAATAAGTCAGACTGTCTCTTGGTGCTCACAGAAGTAAAGTCACATGCTGGCCCTAGTAAGGGAGCTTATGGTCATTTGGGTTAAACAACTAAAACCCTATCTGCACGGTTTTCAGTCAACACATAACGACTGTGTGGCCAAACATTTTATCGTTGAGAATGTGTCATAAACTTACTTTGATTGAATGTGAGGTGTACTGGAAGTACTGTATACAGCTGCTTCCCTGAAGGCTGATAAAGCAAAGGGTCAGTATAGGCTGATTTGACTATAACTTGCCACAATCTAGTATTGTTTCACAGCTTCAGCACTGAGATTGCTCTTCTTTTCAGTTTCCTGTTGTTGTTGTTTTCTCCCTCATTATGGTACTTGTATTTCCTATTTCAAACTATGCTTAACATCCAGATGATGAGCTCGTAAATATGTTTACTCAAAAGTTAAGTTTCAAGTAATTCTATGGAAATTACTCCCAGATATGCATGTATAGCATTTTAGCCTAGAAATCTAAAATAAGCAATTTGCTGCTATTAAAAAATCAAGTAAAATATCTGTTATCATTGTACGTTAGTTTGTTTTCCTCTGTACCCTTTGCTCATTCTATCGCTGTACTGCTTGGACTGCTGTTAAAAAGAGCACATGTATGACTACACATTTGAAAACAACAAGAACAGTCCTTGTTTATTCCTAGGTTGTTTCATCAATAAAAGATGACATTTCTGCCTGAAAGATGTTATGCTATAGAAATTAACTCTTAGTCAATTGTAAATAATTGTATTTTGCTGGAATGTTATCACCAAGATTAGAAATCATTTCCTATGGAATCATGTTCTTGCTTCCTCAGCACTGTTCCAATCGAAAGGAATTTGAATGAGGTGGATCTCATTATGAGCATAAAGTAGATGAAGCTTGAATAATTTTTATATTTATTTCCTGCAGATAGCCATTCCATTTCTTATCCTGTCTATCCAAATCTTATAAAATAAATTGTTCTAATCCATTCTTTGGAGAGAGGCAATGAATTTGTTTTTGCCAGAGCAACGTAGCTGTATATATGCATAAAAATTTGTTAACACAGTTATTTATACAAAGAAGTAGACCTCCCTTACCTTAGATTTCATTTACATACTCCATTTGCCTCCTGACAAATTCTTCTCTTTCCTCTTTTATTTATGTGCCAAAAATATGTCTTTTCAGATAAGTCAACCAAACCTTTAATGTATTGTATATTTTAAAACTACATAAATGCTTTCACTAAGTCCTCCCCCCACTCCATAGACATTTGTTAAAGGTGATACTACATCAAGATTAGATATATTTTACTACTGATAACAGCATAATGACATTGTATGTCTTAAATATTATGAATAAATAGAAATATTCTATTTTAAAGTCTAATCTGACATTTATACGGGACTATCAAGCATTAAAAAGAAAAGTTTATCACCAGAAAGTTAAAAATGTTGACAGCTCGTGTTTTATAAATATAGACATTGGGGCCTACTCCCTGAGAAAGAATGTGACCAATTTATTTTAAGTGTGCAAAGACATGTCAACAATCTATGTTTCTGTTCAAAGGTGAAGAACAAAGTTTCTCATAGGTAGTTCCTAGTTTGCAACCCATGTCATTCATCAGTAAAGGAAAAAGTGGCAGGACGTTGATATAATAGGACTACAGAAATGCCAGTTTAACTCTTACTGCCCTTTATGGAGTTCTTAACTGGGACTAACATGGGGTAATTTGTGTAACAAATCATTAAACCTATGAATTCCTGATCACAGTAAGGCAGAAAATCTAATTTCTTTCTAATTATGAGTTACTCTGGAAGTTTAATGTAGGTATGGGAGGGGTTTTAAATAAAAAAACTTGAAGGAGAAATGTCTATCAATCAAGAGCAACATGAATAGGTAGGCCTACATGTATTCTCTGCCAAATTGGGAACTGAGAAAACAATGAGATTTTCAGTGTGTACAGGCGTGTAAATTTCTCTGTAACATGCAAAATGCAGGGCTGAGTGTGTAATTGCTGCTGTTGAATTGCAAAGCAAACATACAGCTCTAATCAGATGGTTGGTACTGTCAGTTTTGAACTGAAAAGTGATTGACCAATGGCTGTTTTGTCTCTTTTTCCAAAAGGTTCTCTCTCTTCTAACAAGCCTTCTGATCTGACGGGGGGGGGGCAGATACATGTAGGACTGTAGTTCCATTTATGAGCCCCTTAGAGCACTAAGTTCTTCTGGAGAGGCCCTTTTCTTTGTCCCATCATCTTCTCAGGTTCATTTAGTGGGAACAATAGAGAGTGCCTTCTCAGTGGCTGCTCCCAGACTTTGGAACTCCCTCCCTGGAGAGGCCAGGAAGGCATCGTCTTTGCTCCTCTTCTGCTGGCAACTTAAGACATTTCTGTGCTATTAGGCTTTTACAAACTAATAGGGATGGCCTTTCAATTGTGTGTTGTGCTGTTTTATGTGTGTAATAGTCTTTTAATTAATTTAATGTTTTACTTCAAAAGTTGTTTAATTGCTTTTTAAATAACTTTTATATTTTTACATCTGCTCAAATTTTTGTGTGGTTTTTAATCTGTTTTGTTTTTAACTATGGCCCTTTTTGCACAGCGTTTGTGAAGTGAAAGGGCCCCTTGAGCGTCGTGTAAATGTGAGGAGCGGTCTGCATGACGGACTCACATTTCCACTATGCTCAAGAGCCTGACGCGGGCCACGCACACATCTGTTAATTTTCGGCTCAAAACCGAAAATGCTGCGCGGTTGCGCATCGCTCCGAGGCTTCGCGCACACTTACCTGACATGCAAAGCCTCCTGAGCCGTGCCGGTCATGCTTCCTGCCCCAGCGCAGCCTCTAACTCCCAGGCTGCACTGCGGAAGGAAGGGGCGGGGCGCTCACACGACCAGGAAGGAGCTGCGGAGCCAAAGCAGCAGGGATGCAGCAGCGTTCCTCCCAAGCCTTCTCGCGCTAAAACCCCAATCCAGCAGCGCAAAAAGGTAAGGTGCAAAAAGGGCTTATGTTGTAACCTGCCTTGAATCCCATTCTTGGGAGAAAGGTGGGATATAAAACTACAACAACAACAACAACAACAACAACAACAACAACAACAACAAGCATGCAGTAGCTAAGTGGCAGTTTATTGTATGGATTCAAGTGTCTATAATTTGCTTTTAAGAATTAAAGCAATGTTTACAATGACCTTCAAATTAATCCAACATTATGAATCTGCATAAAGCAAATATCAATCCAGGCATTTGTCAGCAACAAGAAAAACATGAATGTAACTAACCTGAAAAGCATAAGACATTTTAAAAGCCTAATAACTACATGATGTCTTTGGGTGTTATTCTCTCAAATTTTAATATTCATTATTTTTTTCACTGAAAGCCCACTTCCATGAGTGTATTTCATTTCCAATGGCCTCAGAAGCAGAAGCCAATGGGAACGGACAACAATCCCACGTTTTCCAAGTTCTAGGACTCAAGTCAGTAACATTTCAAGTTCAACTGTTCAAGCTCTTATGAAGTATTCACTGGGCCTTTTCTCTTCTGTTGAAAGGTGATCAAACTCATCCAAAACATATAGCAGAGGAGAATATGGGATATTTCTGGGAATCATGCCAACTTCAGAAATCTGCATCTTGCTTCCCAAGCATTAGATCACACTTCAGCTGAAGTGACTGTAAGTCATTGCTTGCACCATTTAAGTTTAAGATGGCCCTTAGATTTAGGACTTGATTAGCATATATCCACTCTGTAACTGTACTTAAACACTTCAAAACCAAATGTGCAGGGGAAGAAAAGCACTGGATGGAGCCCTGATTTATATTGTTTATTCTTTATTATTATTTATTTAAAGCTGTCAGGGATTCCAGGCAGGGAACCCTGGGAAAATGATCAGCCCACTGCAAAGATGTTGCATCATGCCCCAGCTGTGGGTAATTGCAAGGTTGCATAAGAAACTGGGGTCATGTGCAGATGGTAGAGGGAGGTGTGCAAACCTCTACCTGATTGGTTGTAGATATGTATATAACAAAGCAACACCAGTATGTATTTGTCTGTTGACCAAACCTGGTGCCTGGCGCAAGCTTTTGTCCGTCTGTCCTATGTTTTGTATATAACAGAACTTTGCTGCAAGATAAAGTGCCTCCTGTTTTGGAAGAAACTCCTCTGTGTGTGAGTATCCTTGCTGGGGAATAAGGCTGCTGCTGTTGGCTCGCTGAACTCTGGTTTTTCCACTGCGTTTCTGTGGGGCTGAAACTCCTATCATCCCCAACAGTGGTTATGGGCCCAGGCCCAGAGTGCACAGCATCCACAACACACCTGTAGTTGTTTTTCCCCTGGATACTGGGACTGTTTTTGACTGTTTGCCTCGCTCTCTGGTGCTTCGGGAGTCTGTATTTTGGCAGAGAGACAGTTAATCTTCAGTCTGGAGCTCATCAAGGTCACTGCGGCCAGCTGCTTTGTTTGTTGAATTTTTCTTACAAAGGCAGCAGCATGGCTGAGGGAGGTTATCTGTGTTTTGAAAAGTTGACCGATGCTAATTATCAAAGCTGGCAAATTTATGTGAGAGCCGCTTTGACGAAGGAAAACTTGTGGCACGTTTTGGAAAATGAGGGACAGCCCTCAGAAGGAGCAACTGCTGCTCAAATAGCAGTGTTCAGGGTTGCTGACAAAAAAGCCAAAGCAGTTATTTTGCTTACTTTAAGTCCTTCCCAGTTGATTCACGCTGCTGCTACAGACACAGCATATCAGCTCTGGGAGGCTCTGAAGCGTGTGCATCAATCTTCCTCGTGTTTGTCCAAAATGCTATGGACGAAAAGACTGTATGATACGAGGTTATGTCCCGGAAGCTGTGTAAGAGAGCACCTCATGCTGATGAAACAGTTATTTCAAGAGGCAGCCAACAGACAGGTAAATATCCCAGAAATGCAGAAAAGTTTTATTCTGCTGGGAAGCCTCACTAAGGAGTGGGACTTTTTGATGTACAGCCTCCAGGGTGTGCGTGAGGAAGAGCTGACTGTAGACTTGGTAGCCGGGAGGATTTTGGAGGAAGTCCAACGTAAGCAGTTCGATTCCAGACCGCAGTCGGAGGGGAGAACAGCCGGTCGCCAGGAGGGAGAGGCAGCTCCCAAGGAGGCATCTGACCTGGAAGAAGGAGCAGGGTGCAGCTTTGCCAGACGCTGCTACAGATGTAAGAGAGTCGGCCATCTCCAGAAGGACTGCAGAATGCCAGCGCCGAGCAGAGGGAAGAAGACGGCCCAGAAGCGGAGGGGCGTGTCGTCACAGGCTGAAGGCCATGTGTTTGTGGCAAAAGAACAGTCTGAGAGTGGTGTGTGGTTGCTAGACAGTGGTGCAACTCACCACATGGTGAACAATTTAAAGCTGTTGAATGATGTTACAAATGCAAATATAACAGCAATTTCCCTTGCAGATGGGGCACCAAGCAAGGTGCAGAAGATGGGTACCACGTATGTGCCATGTTTTGGGAAATTGTTTAATAATGTATTGTGCGTGAAAAATTTGCAGGACTGTATTTTGAGTGTCTCCCAACTGGCCAGTGAGGGTTACAAAGTGGTGTTTGAAGGGGAGAAATGTATAATTACTGCAAATGGTGTTTTTTGTGCAAAAGGGGTGAAAAAGCAGGGGTTGTACCACATGTTGCCCAAAGGAAAAGTGGCAAATGTTAACCCTTTGTGTAACAAACTTCTACATGAAAAGTGTGTACATTACCTCCACAGAGTGATGGGTCATGCCAGCTACAAAGGTTTGCAAGAGTTGGCAAAGGTATGCCCTGGGTTACAGGTCCAAAATTGTCCTAAGTTCCTAGAGTGTTCTGTGTGTAAAAAGGTTAAGGTAAAGGCTTACCCCATTGCCAAGAAAAGCAAGTGTGTCACCCAACGGCCTTTTGAGGTTGTACATGCAGATTTGGCTGGGCCATTCAAGCCAACTGAAGAGCAAAATAGGTTTTTCCTGGTAATTGTAGACAGACACACCAGGTACTCCTATGTCTATCTGCTGAAAGAGAAAAGTCAAGCAGCTGAAAAGTTCCAAGAGTGGGTGAATGCTGTTGAGAGGGAATTTCCTTAAAAAGTGGCCAGTCTTGTGTCAGATCGAGGGGGAGAATTTCTGTCTAATAGCCTGCAAGCCTGGATGCGTAAGAAAGGCATAAGGCATAAAACCATCAACCCTGCATCTCCTGGGGAGGATGGTCTTGCAGAAAGAAGAATTGGGCTGTTAAACCAAATGAAGGACTGCATGATGGAGGATGCCCAAGCCCCAGCAGGACTTTGGGGAGAAGCAATAGTGACAGCAAACTACCACTTAAACAGGATGTGGAGTTCAAGTGTGAAGCAAACTCCATATGGTAGAGCGCCAAACCTGCAGCATCTACATGTTTGGGGTCAATTTGCTAGTGTGTATGTTCCCCCAAGTTTCAGAAAATCTGGAGAGGAGAAATCTAGACGGTTACGTTTTGTGGGATATGAAGGTAACAAATATAGATTTCTACACCATGCTGGCAAAATAGTGTATTCTAGGAGTGCAAACTTTGAAATCCATTCAGGATGGGATAGACTGCACTGTAACCAAGAGGTTTTGATTCCTCTGGGTAAAAGTGTGAAAAGACTGCACTGTAATCAAGAGGTTTTGATTCCTCTGGGTAAAAGTGTGAAAAGTGTGAAAAGACTGCACTGTAATCAAGAGGTTTTGGTTCCCCTGGGTAAAAGTGACAAAAGTGTTCCTGAGAATGGAGGGGCAGTGATGTCTGATGAGGAAAAGGACAGTGTCCCAGATACACTTGAAAGCTCTGAAGATGGAGGGGCGGTGATGGCTGATGATGAAGAAGAAAGTACTGAGGAAAGTACTGAGGAAGAGAAGCCAAAAGTCTCACTCAACGTCACACCAAAGAGTTCAACACTGCCACCTAGTGCTGAACCTGCATTTACGGTCAAGAGAGAGCCTCACACTGAGGTCAGCACTAGTTCCAGCAGTGGTTCCAGTGAAAGTGGGTCAGGAAGTACCCAACTTGCTGAGTCAGGAAGTAAAGTGATGCTTATCCCTAAAAGGTCAGGAGGAGGGTATTTTGTTGTCCCACGTGACTGAGGCAGAAAATTTGAGTGTAGCACTACATTAGGGTATGGTATCAAAATGTTAGGCAAATGGTCCAAGATGGGATTTTGTGCTTGCGGTATTGTCCATCTGCGGATCTGCTCACAAAGGCCCTTCCAGTAGTAGGCCATGAGAAGTTGGCAGGTGAACTGGGCCTTGCCACCAGAGTGTAAGGTGGAAGATGAATTGTACCCTTGAATGTATGTACTGTATGTATCATGTAACATGTATTGTATGACATGTATGGATTGTGAAAATGTCCTACACAGTGGCCTGACCATTTTGGAGGGGATTGTCAGGGATTCCAGGCAGAGAACCCTGGGGAAATGATCAGCCCACTGCAAAGATGTTGCATCATGCCCCAGCTGTGGGTAATTGCAAGGTTGCATAAAAAACTGGGTTCGTGTGCAGATGGTAGAGGGAGGTGTGCAAACCTCTACCTGATTGGTTGTAGACATGTATATAACAAAGCAACGCCAGTATGTATTTGTCTGTTGACCAAACCTGGTGCCTGGCGCAAGCTTTTGTCCGTCTGTCCTATGTTTTGTATATAAAGGAACTTTGCTGCAAGATAAAGTACCTCCTGTTTTGGAGGAAACTCCTCTGTGTGTAAGTATCCTTACTGGGGAATAAGGCTGCTGCTGTTGGCTCGCTGAACTCTGGTTTTTCCGCTGCGTTTCCGTGGGGCTGAAACTCCTATCATCCCCAACAAAAGCTACCCCACCTTTTAGCCACAGAAGCTCCCAAACTGGCTTACCTACACAAGCACTGTCCTCAGTATAAACTCCAGGATGCTAAGCAGCCATTGCAGTTCAAGCACAATCATGATGTTATAACTTAGGGGGAAAATGCCCAAGCTACCTTTATTCTTCTTGATAGCAGTTGTTATTCCAGCAGGCTATCTGTTCTGCTTCTGCCTAGCTAGAGATTATAAGAATTGGAACTCAGTACTTGTTTTTCCTTATTTCTTATGGACAAATGGAGATTGTAAACTGGATGAAATAACCCCACCTCTCTTCTCTCCTTTTCTAGAGACTTTCAAAATAGTTGCAGCTAGGAGAGTTAGGGTAAAGTTGGTTGTTCTTTTAGCAGAGGTGACATAATAGCCTTGCTTCTCTTTCTGCTCTGAAGCTTGTAGGAATGGCTGCCACTGCCAAGTTCAAACATGGAACTGCATGTTTAAATAGCTCTCCTGTAAGTGCCCATGGAAATCATGTGTATGTATCTAGGTTGTTCCCAAAGGCCAAATAACTGTATGGAGTAGTAAGAGGTACATGGTACCCCTCCAAATTTAAAGAGAAAGGAGACCTGAGTATAAGTCTCCAATACCTCATTTGATTGGAACCATAGCTTCTACTCAGCATGCTACCTTTCCTATGCAGGCAATGGAGCAGTTTCTACCATGTGCAGTTGGGTGGCTTCTGTAGATTTTGCTTGTTTCAAAATGGATGAGCAGCAAATGGGAATTCTCTTAAAAAGTAGATGCAGCTGGCAGAAAGGAAGGAACAAATGATGAGAAATTAATACTAGATGTTGATATTTTATCTTTTTGACTTTTTGCCAAGTACAGCTTTCTCACAATAGTGACTCATTCATATTTTTGTCAGCTAAAACTCTTCTACAAACCCCCTTTTTCCATGCATTTTTCTGCATAAAAGTCATTTGGCAATTATCATTTTGGTATACCTGGGTAGTTATGATTTGACAATACCTAGAAGATGACATTTCCTGAGTAGATGTGTGGGCAGAGTTGGCATGCATCTACTCAGGAAATGTTGTCACAGGACCTGTTCACATCAACTAATCACATATTAGAGGTACTTTCACTTGCTCATCCTCTTATGTGATATATGTCATCTTCTGTCAACAATGTCCTTCAGCACTCCACATTGGGCAAACAGGCCAGTCTCTACACCAGAGAACATAAATGAGGCATTAGGAATGGGAATACACAAAAACTATTTGCAGATCACTTCAGTCTTCCTGGGCATTCCATCTACTACAAGAGCAGATCGGAAAGAGAAACAGAAGAATTTAAATATATCCACAAACTCTAGTCTATCGATAGTAGGTTGAGCAGAGATAATGGTTTTCAGGCACACTACACATATCATTACAGTAGTTAACACCCAGTCTCATGAAGGCTCCCTTGGACACTTTATCACATCTCCTTTCTGGTTCCCAGCCAGCATCACACTACATTCCAGTAACTCCTTCCATCATTCACATGGTTATCTCCTCACCTTTGTTTCTGGCAACATCTTTCTTCCTACTATTGTCCCCCAAGGTCCATCCATAAAACTGAACTTGTCACCTCATCACCATACCTGCAAGCTTCTCATTTCTATTGCTATTCATACATACAACCTGATCATAATGATCTCTTCCCAGGCACTTCACTCCATGCATCTGATGGAGTAGGCTTAAGTCTACAAAAGCTTACGCCACCATATTCTTTCGCTCAGTCTCAAAGGTGCTACAGGATCCTTTTGCACATGGATTTATTGGTGCACTACTTACCTGAGGTTTCACAAGCAGGTACACATAAAGCACACAGATGCATTAGACTTCCAAATATTGTTTGATTGTCATGTCTGTGTAATTCAAATGGGCCAACTGGATTTAAAGTATTCATATTATTGTGTTTGGCAACTGCCAGGAGTTGCAGGGGTCTGTTGGTTGTCCTTGCCACCCGTAAAATTTACAGTAGTGATGGGTTAAGCTTCTCTAGCATGGCAAGAAGAGTTACTAGAACTGATACTGCATTTTCTCTGATCTCTTTTCAAAGTCCTAGGCCTCTGCCTTACAAGAAAATGCCTGTATCTTCCTTATGATATTTTTAAAAAGAATCCCATCCTGCTCCATCAAATTCCACATTCTTTGCATAACAGTTGTTGCATAAGTGTCTCTTGAAAGCTCCCAAGCAGAACATTAGAGTTAATATATGTCTCCATTAATTTGTTGCCGACATCTGGCATCCTGAAGCAAAGCTTGGGAAAAGTTTTGTTTTTCTTTTCTGTTTTCAAATAATTATTCAGGCTGTCCAGTGCTGATCTGACTGGAGGATTTTTTGAGCAGTAGTCCACTTGTTGTCCAGAGGTACATTGCATCTGCAGATGGAGGTTCCATTTAAATAGCATGGCTAATACAGGACGAATCTGATCCTCTGACCAAGAAGTGGAACTTTTTGACTTAATTTTTATTTTATTTTTGAGAAAGCACTTACTTAGCACTGTTGACATTTCAGCTATAAAGTTTTTTTCAAGCTCATGTAATTTTGACCATACGTTACGAAAAGCAACAACTTCATAATGCAGATCACCATACATTTTTTTTAAAAAAGAGAGACA
Organism: Cyclura pinguis; assembly: GCA_030412105.1. Lineage (NCBI taxonomy): Eukaryota > Metazoa > Chordata > Lepidosauria > Squamata > Iguanidae > Cyclura > Cyclura pinguis. The sequence continues at coordinate 240,398,827 of CM059599.1, read as the reverse complement.
CTTATGCGACTTTTTTAAAAAAAAAATGTATGGCAATCTGCACTATGAAGTTTTGAAAGACACAAAAGAAAAAATAAATAAATAAATCCCTGCTCAAAATGTAGAAGTTATTTTTACAGTAACGTATGTCATGATTTTTAAACATTCAGGCCTTTAAACTTTATTTTTTTTATATAGTGTATGTTCTTGCCAATCCCAGCACACAGTTCTACAAAGTAAAATATTTGGCAGTGAATTCATATTAACAGATGGAACAAGAAATTAACACGTTTTTGCTTCGCTAATTCACAGTTCTTTTAATACGCTAATTCTAAATCACCTGTTCTGACTTTGACAGGCTACAGACACCTGTTTGGGGTAATATTCCACCGCTAATTATTACATGAGAAACTCAGTTTCCAACAAAAGGCTTTCTGTGTGAAATTGTCATAGCTAACAAATCAGTAATACTAACTTTATATAAAAATAGCTCACCATGTAATCTTAAATGTGCTTAACCTTACTTACAGAACTAAAGGGAGTGAATTTACATGGTGTGGGCAGCTCTGTAGCTGCAGGCTATTGAACAGAATGTGTCTACAATGGCAGGGTCTTTAAATAATGAAGAAATTTCAAGTTTAAATCTTGGATTAGCCAGCTGAGTCAGTATTTTCTTTGTCGTATCAAACAACTCAGTGGTGCCATGCCACACACTGAAATGTGGGCCAACAAATTGATCTCCTTCTCTTTAGTAACTTTAGCAAGTGAGTTCATCTTTTGTACACTGAGTTTTTATTGCTTATAGGCAAAGAATAAATAAATCCACAAAAAGAAAAAAAAAATCTTGCTAAATAATGACCATTCGGCAACATAAAAGTAACGCCTTTATGTTAACTACACTTTTTTCTACCTTGATTTTATTTACACCATGAACCATCACTTCTAAAGGAGATGAACATCACATTGTGGTTTTGCAGCGTTTGCTGCAAATGCTAACATGAAGAGAATTATTTAACTAGCTTAGAAGTAACTTGTTACTCCTAAACAGTTCCTTTTTCAGGTATCAAATGTATATCTAAGGCCATTTCCACATGGGGTTTTTAAAAGGGTGTAGAGCGTCCTCCAGGGAGGATGTCTGCACCTGGGAGCAGCCTGGGTCGGACCTACTTAATGTAGATCTGCACCCCAGCCCGCTCCGGAACAACCCCAAGTGGTCTTCCAGCGTGCTTTTGAAAAACCTGTTTCTCTAGGTTTTTCAAAAGCACGGAGCGTGCCACTGCGAGCCTGCTCCCTTATGCAGATTCGCAGGCTCGCATTGGTGTGAACCTGTGATCTGCCGAGGGTGGGCTTTAGGCTGGCGAGCTTCAGCGGTTGGAGAGCCTCGACCAGCCGGAAGCTGCCATTTTTGTCCCCGGAGCAGTGCGGAGCAGCGGCCACGCGCTGCTCCGGAGCAGTGTGGACCGGACCGGGGAGCCCAAAAATCCGGTGCTAATCACGGGGCGATTCCCTCGCCCCGTGTGGAAATGGCCTAAGTTATGTTAAAATTGTTATGTAACATGAGAGTACTTCGCTCCTTTACAAAGTAACTTTAATTTTTATAGTTTTCAAAGAGGTAGCCCTGTTAGTCTCTTACAGCATAAAAAGGAGGATTGCGGGGGAGTGGGGGAAGAATGTAGCAGCATCTTTAAGATTATCAAGCTTTTATTTTTGCATGAGGTTTTGTATTGCATCCAAAGAAGTGAGTTTCTATCCCTGAAAGCTCATGCTAAAATAAAAACCCGTTTGTCTTAAAGGTACAGCTACCTTCCTTTCCTCCTCTTCCCCATTCATTCCTCCTTTTAATTGTTATAGTTACTTGCATGGTATCACTAAATGAGGATGGAATATCATATAATTCAAGTCCTGGCTCATGCTGTGATTAATGTTGTTGTCTTGTGTATAGCTCAGGGTGTTGGAACAAGGTTGGAGAAAGGGTCCCAGAGGACCGCAGCTTGTAGCAGTATCTTTTTTTGAAGTGACTTTTCTAGTTACTTTGAAGAAACAACAAATACTTGCTTTTTAAAAATAACTGTAACAGTAACTAACTACTTTTGGTCTTGGAATTAAAATTCTGTTTTATAAAAAATCTATTATATGATGACATATCAAGAGAGTGCTGACTTCATGCTTTCTCCCTGCACCAAAAAATAAATAAACAAATAAATATAAAAGTAAAAGTGAAATAAAATGATTCCCATTACAGACATAACATATACAGTCAGCCCTCCCCATTTGCAGGTTTCACTTTTGCAGATTTGATTATTCGCGGATTATTTGCTGTCACCACTTCTGCCTCCCTATGCCAAGGACTGCAAGCCTCGTGAGACTGAGAAACTGTGAACAAGGCTAGTAAGTCCCTATTAAAAATGGTGTGGGGCAGCAATGGAGGTGGCAGTCAGCCCCACCAGCCACCCACTTCTGCCTTGTGAAGGAACCCTGAAGCCTCAAAGGAATCCACAGTGGTTTGAATATGGTGATCATACCTTTTGTGTGTGTGTGTGTTAAATATGGTTTGGGAGGGCCTAGAGTTATTCACGATTTTTCACTTTCATGGGGATCCTGTGCCCCTAACCCTAGTGAATGTGGAGGGATTACTGTCTTAATTCTTGAAAATGAATAATTTCATTTGAGTTGTTTTACAGGGGATGGCCAAAGCCAAACATCAAATCCAGCTACCAGAACTTCTTTATGGTGCAGATTTGTTGTTGTTGTGTGCCTTCAAGTTGTTTCTGACTTATGGCAACCTAAGGAGAACCCAGCATGGGATTTTCCGGGGCTGAGAGTGTAGGACACATCCAAGGTCACCCAGCGAGTTTCCATGGCTGAGTGGGGAGTCACACCCTGGTCTCCAAGGTAGTAGTCTAATGCTCAAACCACTACACCGTGTAGTTACATCCATGTTATTGGGACAAAAACCAACTTTATTGCAAATAATGTATTGTTTGTAAGAGGTTTTTTCTAGGAATCTAATTCTTTGCTAACCTGCTCACAGGAAGCACCATTTTCAATGGACAAACACATTTCAATCATTTTCAAAAGATTCTTGAATATTCTTTCAATCCCTAGTTACTTACACGTTGTGGAAAACCTAGCAGAAATGTAGAGAAACTTTGTGTCAAATGATGCAATAGTTATTACCATCTTCAGAATTCATCTAGTTTGACTTCTTACTGTTTGCATAATAAGGAAATTATAACATGAACTGAGAACCTTTTTTCTTTCTCATCCCTGCTCGGTTTCCAATTTCCTGCGGGTCAAGTTTTTATTTTCCTTGTTAATCTTCTTACATGGGAATCAAGAAATAACTAAAAGGCTGAGAAGATCGTCCCTCTGAGGAAATTTGGGATATTGGGCCTAATTTTATAGTAAGTGTATTTGGAAGACACTTATCACATTGAAAATAGTGATTATTTGCTCTGGTATTAATGCCCTTGGTAGTCAATGATCTTGCTTTCTAACAGTTCCTTTAGAGCTAAATGATAGAGCAACAGATATTTAATTATTTTTCCTTTTGAGGCAAAACATTTCAGTTTAGTCAGTTTAAACTGGTTTGTTTCTTCAGTTTTGTTCCGTTTTTTTCCACATCCAAGAGTATTTCTCTATATGTCCTTCAGCAGTCATGCTAGGAATACTTAGAAAACATACTGTTTTTACTATGGATGCCTGCATGTTTCTGTTTTTATGGTACTCATCCGACTTCATACCTTTATTTCTTTCACTTTGCATCTTCAAAGTAAAACAGTCATTAAAATTGAAAGTGTAGGAAAAAATCTATTTTCATCTACTTTTAACTGTTTAGTTTTCAGACCTGTGTCATAAGAAATGATAATAAGCACCCTTACCTGCTGGTCGAAGTGAATTTGGAAACAGTAGCCTCCTTTGGGGGAAAAAAGAAGAAGCAGCAGCATTTTATTTTAAAAAAGATTGCTTAAAATTGCAATATGATCATGGAAGACAAAATTTGATTGAAGAGAATTCCTTAGGTGTGCTAATGAAAATAGAGAACAGAGAAAAAGGTGCAAATTTTAACTTGCACAAAAGAAAGTCCATACTAGGAGAACTGCAAGCGTTCCAGACACCAACCATGTTACGTATCCAGTGCTAATACAAAAGCGGCTGTATTGTAGCAATTACATAATAATGATGCTATTAATTTTTCCACTCTTGGAATGTTGGTTCAGTTTTGCTTTTCCAAAGGTGATGAAAGACAAACATGTTTCCAAAAATACCTCCTTGTAACTGGAAATCACATTGCTGTTACTTAAAGAAATTGTTCTGTTAAGCGATAGAAATTCCACATCTTATTGTAGTATGCTGTTATACATAGATGTAAAAAAGAGACTGCTTTTTGAAGACAGAGTCTCTTAAGTTCACTTTTATTCTAGCATTAGGATTAATCAGTGTTTCCTGTCAATGAGAATAACAAAGATTTCTTCGGACTGGAGTGAGGAAAGTGCCAGTTTCTGTTACAGGTATGCTGCTTTGTGAGCCAGTGATATCCCTGCTGGGTCTATTTGCTACACATTTTAGAAGCTCAGTATAGAGCACAATGAGCAGTTTGCATCCTTTTTCTATTCTTCAAAAGACAAAAGTAACTGTTGTACAATACCATAAGTTGAAAGATGTCTTATTTGATGTCCATCAGTACTTCTGTGACTAGTCTTCTGTTCACGTTCTACCAAAACACATCATACAAGACTGTAACAGTAGGTTTTCTCTCAGTCTTCTTTTCAGATCCTATCTTAGATGCACTAATAAAAGAGCTAGGTAATAATATCTCTTTGACAGGAATTTAAATCTTTGCTATGTGGGCCTACTTGTTGCTCTCATTCTTGTAGGGGTTCTACTCTTGTCAAAATCTAGAAAATGTGTGATCCAATTTGCAATGAAACAGCAGGGATCAGCTGTGCACCACAGATACTCTATGTTTCTAAATGGCCACAAAAATGTTGTTTTCTGTACAAAACAACTATGTGCAAATGATATGCAGAATAAGTTCTCAACTACAGCATTTTGCATAGGAAAATACTGTCTCCTGCACAGAAGATGCTGTTTTCTGTGCAAATCAACCACATGTAAATCTTGTATAGAATAAGTCCTAAACTGCAAAGATTCTCACACAGAATAAATAATCCACACAGAATATCCACACAGACTAATGATAGCAGTTTGCTATCACTTGAACTGCCATGGCTCCATTCAATAAAATTTTGGGATTTGTACTTTAGTGAGTGCTGTTCTTTTCTTCTGCTACAGAGCTCAATACCACTCCCCAAATTATAGTATTAGAGCTGTTTAGCTAAGGAGCTCACTTCACTAAACTACAAATCCCAGGATTTGATAGGATACAGCCATGGCAGTTAAAGGGGTATCAAACAGCTATAACTGTGCAGTGTAGATGCAACTCAGAGTTCTTCTCATCAGTTTTTCTTGACACGCATGAAACAAGTTTTTAGATCATTTGTCAAATATTTTCCGCTGCTCTTCCCATCTCTATCTCTGCCTGTTCTGTACAACAAAAGCATATCTGAAGTGTTTGGAATCAGTTTTCCAATTGTATTACTACTACAGATTCAAAGGCTGTGACCTATGCTATCACCTCACATTGATGAGAATGTGACATGGACTTCACCTGCAGCAAATAAATCAAACAGAGGCATACAAATCAAAAGATGTGTGGGACCAGAACTGTAGCCTGTATATGCCAGCATGTAGTTGATATATTGCTATCCACTCAGAGTGAGCACATGTTTTTGTATGTAAGATTTTGGGACCTCTTAAGCCAGATTAAGGGTGTGGTGCATATTTCTTACAGCTGGATGTTTGTGGTAACGAAGAAACAAACATAAGGGCCAAAGATACAAAGAAACACCACCATTCATATAATGGTGCTTTCCCATTCCCTTCTCACTTCAGCCCCCAAGTCTCCCAAAATCTAATCATAAGATTCAGGAGTCCTTCTGGAATGACTTGGAATGTGGCACAGAGGGAGGAATCAGTGAGAATTAGAGCAATGGTTTCCCATAGCAGAAGCAACTTCCAGCTGTGCATGGTCAGGTTTGATTTCAAGACATAGCCTAGCCCTTTGTGGGCATTTCATTCTCCATTGCATCCTTGAGGCAATTACAGTTTCTCACCCTGATTCTCTGAACTTCATAGCCCTACTGTTGCTTGTTGTGATGCACAACAGTCAACCAAAGCATGCAATGTTCTCTAAATTAAGAACCTACTTCTTGAACATGTGAAATACTGAAATGTTAGCAGCTTTCTCCTCAACAAGCTTGGTGCCTGGGGAGTCCAGAGCATTGTCCACAATCCCCAGTAGAGAAGATTGAGTCTATGTATCATAGAATCCACAGACAATGACTCCAGCCTCCAGATGGCAAATTCAGCTTATTGGCTAAGCCTACTGTAACTGTCTGGTCATCAATTGGCAGCGACAACATTTCACCAATTATATAACCTCAGAAACATATAGCAGTCTATTAATCATGTGTACTTCAAAGTGCACATTAACTTATAATTTCTGAAACAAGTCAATATCTTTGTCAATAGTATTATGAATCCATAAATATCTTCTAATCCAGAATGAGAAGGAAAGTGTTTTTAATGGCCTGCTTATTATGTGGATGGAAACAGTAAGAGACAGTTGGTGTAGAAAATTAATGAACTAGAGTTTCATGGCTGGGTTTCACTCCAACCTACCTTATGTTACCAGTAAAATGAGTTTGGGCATCTCACCGTCAGTCCTTAGGAGGCTTTTATGCATTTCAACAAATGCACAACTGAACATATTTTAATTCAAACCCTGGTTCTTTTCCCATGTTTGTAGTGTGGATTTTCATGCTTTAAAAGAGACTGCAAAGTAATATTGCTCGTTTCTATGATTCAAGAACAATAATATACAAATATTATTGCTTGTATACAGTATGCACATGCAAAAAGTGATGGAACTTTGGTTACTTCAATTTTGCCTATCCCTTTCTCAAAATCCAGGTTTACTAGTTGCTCCTATTTGTGTTGAAGTCAGTACAATCCTTTACAAGAACACTCCCAAATATCTGAGCTTCTGGTTTACAGAACATTTTGAATATTCCTGAGGGCACTCATATAAATGTCTGATTTACATGTACATATAAATGTCTAGCTACAAACTGAAATGTTATCTCTTGTTGGAAGAGAACATAGTTTTATTTGTTAAACAACAGGAGGCATATCTTTTTTATGCTCGTGTTATGTCTCCTTATAATGCGGCCTTCTACTTTTTTGTTGTGGGAATGTTCTTGCTTAAGGTTTCTAAATGTTTCTCTGTCTTCTGTGCAACCGCCAACAAGGGACTGCACCTTACTGTCTGTTTTTGGACTTTTTCATTCTATTATGCAATCTACTTCTGCAGAACGTCCTAGGTTAAACCCAGTGACTAAGCTAGTTTATCTCCGTATACTTTACTGGATTCAGTAACCTTAACAAGCCTAGTAGTGATGTTTCACCGTAGATAGTCTTTTTTCAGCAGAGAGATTTGGGTTAAATCTAGGGATATATCCCTTTTTTTCAGGAATGCTAACATCATTGGATTCGCAGCAGTAGCTCATCTACTTTTGTCTGCAATTTAAACTTAGTATCTACTGCCAAAATAACTTCTGACAATGGTCATATTCTAACAGTGTTCTTCTTAGTGTTTCTAATAATGCTTTTATTAAAGGAGCTCCACAGAGAAAGCAGATATGTTTCCTGACTAAAATAAGAATATACTCTGTTTACAATGTGTGGCATTTTTATGTAAGGGGAGTTGAGCTTTCTTCCTTTAGTCTGCTGGGTGCTAGCCAAGCATCTGTTCTGATGTGACAAGTGCTGAGGCTCAAAGCTATGCTGGATCCTCCATCTAGATGCAATGGAAGAACACTCTGATTATGTTGAAGAACATTCTTTTTCTGAGCTGATCAAGGGGGAGGAGAAACAGAACAACAAGAACATGAACTTGTAAGAGAGAAAGAACAGGTATTCACTGGTGTTTGTGTAACTGTATGATCTAGCAAACACAGAAAACACTGTGAGCATATGCAGAATATATTTGCTTCTAGGCACTGGTCAGAAATCTGACATAAAAGTTTATGATATTGAAGACCCAGGAACATCTTTAGTTGGCACCTGCTTTACTTTTGTGTGTGGCTGCATTTGGAAGGGCAAGAAGTATTTCGGGTTTAGAAGGGGGGAAAAAGCAAGATTGAAAACCAGGAATTTACGAACAATGAAACCAAAACATTAAGAAGAAACAAGGGGGAAGCTTTGAACTACTGTCCCTCAAAATACTTCCTCTGGAAATTCTCCAAACCTTTTGAGAATATAGAGAAATTACTCCCACTTTAGGAAGAACTGAGAGGGTGGGAGGTAGGCTGTAGGATAAGGTTGAGAAGAGCCAGTTTCAGATCTTATCTGACATGATCCCACTGGATGACCAGCAAGATTTGTACCTTTGAGTCCTCAGCCTAAACTACCTCACAGGGTTGTTGTAAGGTTAAATTTTCAAGGACAGCCTTTTAGAGCAATGGTATAAAATATAATAGATACGTAAAAAAAACGTTTTTGAAAGAGTTGTAAATAAATACATGTCATGTGTATTAAACTACCTATTTTTGTATATTAGTCTCTCATTTTAACAATTTGAGAAACGTTCCAACATTTCAGCAGACAAAAGTTACAGTACAGTGACATGGCAAGACATTAGAATTTATATAATGAAGAATTTATCATTAGTGAAGTCTAGAAAATCAAAAACACACACAACACATATATGATCGGTGAGATGCAACTTGCTTTTCCATTTACAATATCTTCCAATGCATTGTATATACATGAATTGTTAAACCATTTAGGGCTCCACGAAAGTAGCAGGGCATTAGGTTTTCATCCATCCATCTGAAAACAATTAGGAGAAAATGCCACTTATCTTAAATAGTATTTGTCAGATTTTCTTCATCCAACTAGGTAAATACAGATTTGCTGACATTTTGATGTACTATCATCAGTCCATGGCAGGCCTAAGTGACTGGGCTGTGGCCCGTGAATAGCTTTTGTTTCTGTGTGACATTAAAATGTTTTTTAAAATATGATAATAATGAATATTCAAAATTAGTCATTCCTCAGTGTGTGCACAGTAGGTCATATGTCATAAGATCATGAGAGTATTTATGGTACAATCAAGAGGAATAGAATTTTGCACACAGTATCTTCTCTGCAAACAGCTGAAGTGAAATTCCCCATTTCATGCAAACCACATTTTTGTCTGTGAGAGAGATTAAAGAACGAATTGTATATATTAACTTTTTAACAATATGCTCAATGCATTCTTTAAAAGTTGGTTCTCTTGAATATCTCCCGTTATGTAAAACCAGTTTTGGGGGGATACAATGATGCCAATATTTTTATGAAAATGGTTTGGAATTTGGATCCAAAGTCTGCCCTTTTACTGCTCTGACAGGTGAGGTATGAGAATAACTAACTGGTAATTTGGAGATTATTTTTCTCCACTGATACATCCCATGAAATGGAGGGTCTAGGCAACTGTGCACCCCAGCAACAAAGAGTGAAGGCTCTTGCCCCTGATGTCATTGGGATGGTGAGTCTGCTTAGGTTTTTAGTCTGAATTTTTAATGACCTTTCCAAGATACTGAACCTACTTTGAGGGTTTAAAGTTGAGGCTGAATGGGAGGGTTCACACTCCCTTTGATTTTGAAACCACCAGCCTCCCATGGCAAATGAGTAAGATTTATGGAGGGGAAGATATAACAACTGAAGTTACACTGTTCACACTACTGAAGTACATAGGCACTGACTGTTAGCTATGCTTCCTGATGCCCAGTACAACATACAGTAGGCCAGCTGACTCAGTACCTCTCAGGACTAAACCTTCTGCCCTTACCATCACAGATGCATAGTTCAGGCAAGGTGGAGCTAGTTCCTCTAGAGTGAAAGTGGCTAACTACAGTCATCCATCCATATTTGCTAGGGTTAGGAGTACAGGACCCCTGTGAACATGAAAAACTGGGAATAACTCTAGGCCTTCACAAACCATATTTAACACACAAAAAAGTATGGTCACCATATTTAACCCCTCATGGATTCCTTTGAGGCATCAGGATTCCTTCACAAGGCAGAAGTGGCTGGCTGGTGGGGCTAACTGCCACCTCCACTGCTGCCCTACACCATTTTTAATAGGGACTTACGGTCTCACGAGGCTTGCAGTTCCTATTAAAAATGGCATGGGGAGGCGGCAGAGGTGACAGCAAATAATCTGTGAATAGTCAAATCCGGAAAAGTGAAACACACAAATGTGGAGGGCTGACTGTACAGCCTTAACCTTATGGTTAAGGCTATGTTTTCTGCATTGGAAAATAAGAATATAGTCTGTGGTGGCATTCTTATTCTTGTGGTGGCCATTGTGGTGTCATTCCTATTCTCAGGATTCTTGTCCATAGCATAAGATGCTGACAGACCTACTTTTTCCTGAACACACAGCAAAAGTATGTGGAGAGCAGGCTCCAATATCCAACAGCTGCATGTCCATTTTAATGTCTAAAAAGATACCCTTGCATAGACTACACACGTATAAAAGATACACATGCACTGAATACACACATATACTTCAAAAAAGTTTAGAGTTGAGGGATGCTGCACTGAGAACTGAGTCAGATACGCTTTTGTGTTCCTGGGTACCTTTCATACTTCACAATTATAATGCTATGATTCTACTTTAACTGTCATAGTAGCATCTGTTGGAATCCTGGGATTTGCAGTTGGGGAGTTATTCGGAATTCTCAACCAGTGAACTCCTCTAGTGCCTCTGACCAAACTACAAACCCAGGATTCCAGAAAAGGCATCCATGGCAATTAAGGTGGAATCATAGTGCTGTAGTTGTAGAGTATGAGAGGTTAGAACACATGTATGACACAGGTGTAGATGTCCATATATTGGCCACCCTTTTTTGCTGTCTGTAGGAAGCAAGAAAGCAATTGGTGGGTGCAGTGCTTTTTGCTGTGAGAACATGTTTGAAAACTGCATGATTTCCAAAGACAGTCTATCAATGTGAAGAAAATTGAATGAATTATTTGTTCTTCCTTGTGGGAATTAATTTTCAGAAGACAGTCCTAAATGCCAAAAGTGATCTTTTGTCCTCATACCTAAAAAATGAAGATTCAAGATTATTGATTTAAATAAAACTACAATAAGCCTAGAAGATTTAACCCCAAATAAAGTACAATCGCTAACAAATTTGAGGCTACAAATTAATAACATAGTGGTCTCCAAATCAAAAGGTGACTCCACCTGGTTCCAAGCAAGAGCTCAGATATGTACTTACACATAATCAATCTTCAGGACACAAGTTTGAGATGACCAAGAAGTGCAAACTGACTCTTGGTGTAAGGAATGAATTATATCTGCTACCTAAAGATATCTCTAGTTTCAAATGCCTCAATTTCTTTTGAAAGGTAGGAAACTCCTGAGGGCTTAAAATCACAAGGCATGAGGCCTCGTGTGGCTTGAGAGTGGTGAATATAGAGGACTTTGACATTTCTGTTGCTTTCTGGGCTTTGCCCACCTACGCATCCTAACAGCATGGAATTATCCAGTTGGGGATTATTATGGGATTACTTACAGGAGCTAACTAAGAATTTGAGGGAGGATCCTAGATTTGGGTCATCTTGGAGAGAATTCTTATTTGACATCATTAGTCAAGTGAGAGTGTCTGCTTAAAAGCCTGGTGTAAGAGCTTTCTCAAGAGCAGGAACAACCAACCATGGTTCAGCTGCACTTAGTTTTTCTTCTGTTCACTTCCCTTCCTACTTTGTTTCCAGAATTGGCTCAAAGGTAGTCTACAGAAGGCAAGTTACTTTATTTGTGTCTCAAGAGACTGCAATGACACATGGAGCCTCACTGCTTAGAGACACTAGTTTGCAGGAAAGTAAGGGACATGTGTTGGCTATGGGGACATATCACATCGTGGGATCTGCTGATTCTCCCGATATGTTAAAGGAAGAGAATGTGGGGAAAAATGAAACCTTCCAGTTTCTCATGATTGCATCCTTTGAGTATAGAATCTCAGTAGGATTTTGTATAGAGGACCAAAGTTATAACTGGGTCACAGGAGGGAGACTTTAAGACTTGAGAGTGCAGAGGTGCCATAAAAACCCAGGGGTGTCATCTTTATTGGTCTCACACATGTAGATACCCTGAAATTAGCCTAACTGTTAGGATAATTATGGAGATATAGAACTTTCAAATATCATTTAGTGCAATATGTATTCTACTATATAGTGCAGTGATTTGTGAGCCTCTATACGGTAATAATTGCATGTTTTTAACAGACATGTTTTTAAAAACCAAGAATTTTAAGTATCATGCCTCCTTTTAACAGAAGGCAATCACAATCTCTTAACTGCCAGATTGTGTGCAGCTGAATATTTCTTAGAATATCAAAGAGGTTAGCATGTTTTCCTCGAGTGTGACCTCATATTTGAATTGTGATTCTAATGTTAATCATTGCAGGACACAGTTTCACACTTCATAAATTCAATCCATGCTTAAGTAAATGGAAGATTCACAAATGCTTACATCACCTTTTATTCTTTCTCTCTCTCCCTCCTTCTCCCTTTACATTTTTTCAAAGTTATGTTCTTGGTTCATACCAGCTACCATTCAGGAGCTGTCTGCCAGAAAACTCTAAAAATAATACCACAGACAGCAGCATCAACAAGTTGGCTACTTTCATTCCAATGATTTTAATGTTCAAATGCAAAAAAGTTTTTCAGATCTGAATGTTGGACATGGTCTTTGAATTCCCACTTTTGCACAAATTTTAAGGATATGGAATACAGTGAACTATTAGAAACATGAACTCTCACAAACAAATAGATATTGAACCAAACCATCATCAAACATGTATCTGAATTAAGCATTTATCTGACATTAAGATAATTCAACCTGTCGTGCTGGATCAGATGGCCCATCCACTATTTGGCCATCCAACCCAGTATAGTCCAGTATTTTATTTCCAACAGCAATATGTTTCTAGAAGTTCACAAGCTGGACATGATGGCCCCTGCTTGACTTTTCCAACATCTCTGTTTGGATCCAATTGTGTTTGTCCAATAACAGAAATGCTTCCTCACCAGAATTGAGGGAGCGACACAATTCAAACTGCAGAATATTCCAAATATCTATACTGAGGAGCTGGAAAATCTCCAGATTTGGGGGTTTTCCAAAGGGCTGCTGGTAGCAAGCAGGAGGTCTCTTACTGTCCCAGTAAAGCTCCACTAACGTGGTAGATTTAACTCTAGTCATGTTCTGCCTTGATATGTGAGAGCCATGTTCAGCTGTCTTAGCTAATATCCACCTTCTCAACTAACAACCATAAACCACTCCCACCCTGTCCAAGATATGCATAAATAGCAATAGCGTTAAAGAAAATTATATATCTATCCAGACCAGCCTTCCACAATGCAGCCTAAGATTTTCAAAAGTTCTGAGATCCTTAGGACATCATCTACTATATGACTTTTCTGTTTTAAAGTTCTAGCTTTTTTAATAGTTTCTTTCCATACTTCTCACACCTCACTGTATGTGTGATAAGGCACAAACGTCAAATTTTATTAGTTCTGTTAAAACGCTAGGCATCATTCTAGTTTTGTTCAGCTACGTCTTCTGTATGGTATCACATCTGGAACACTTCCAATAATTTTCACTATCATTTAGTCCTTAAAACCCAGAACAGACATTTAACCATCAGCCGGGGGGTGGGGAGTACACACAGAGAGACATGTACAACATATTTTGCCTGCAGATGCACAGGCAACAGTCAGAAGATGAATACTTGTAGCCTTCAACTGGTAGTCTCCATGTGATAGACTCAGGATAATTAAATAAGGGGAAAAAATTAACATCATGGGCATTCCTTTATGAGTAAAAAGATTGAGCTACACAGAGAGAAAAAGAGTCCACAAGTGATTAGCAACTGATTTTTATGAGAAATTTTCTACACCTCTCTAATTTGATCCCCCTTCCCATATCTGTAATGAGTATAGCAATGTTGGTTGCTTCAGCTTCATCCCAGCATCATTTCTAATGTCATTACCATATGTATACTCGGTGGTTCACTGAACTTAAAACACCAAAGAGCTTGTAAAAATGTGGCTCTTATGGCACCACAGATAGCAGCTTTTTGTGTTAGATTTCTGTGAACTTTAATGCCACCATTTCCATATCTTCAGGCTGTTTCATTTAAAATTTTGAATCTAGGTAGTCGTACAAACAAGCTGCCGTAATATGTTCAGTAACTTTGTTTTCAAAAAAAAAAAAAGAAAGAGAGAGAGAGAGAGAATGAGAGAGACTTTTGAACATGCAGGAAATATTAGTACATCAAACACAGTGAAAGACAAGGTAGTTTAACTTGTTGGTTTGTTTGCAAAAACTCAAAAGTAAATATACTGTAGCTAAAAGTATTCCATTTTTATCTGCCTGCTGCAGTAATGGCTGTGTTACTTCAGGGCTTACACTTCAATAATTGATCAGGGTTTGTATAGCACTGGCTAAGAGCAAAAATAAGAGTGTTGCTTTGAACAAACTGCTGCAATGTTGTAGCATTAGGCACAGAAACAAGATTCTGGATATATATATATATATATATATATATATATATATATATATATATTAAAAAAAAACAGGAAAAAAGATGGATAAGTTGGAGTGGTAAATACTGCTCCAGGCTAGAAAGTAATGAGAATTTTTCCATAGAGAGTTTTGACCTGCTATTCAAAATTGTTTCTTGTCTTAATAAATCCTAAAAGTGTAATTTACTTGCAAAAAGGAAAGAACAAAGGCACCAAAATTCTTTTGATAACAACACTTGTTAAGGTTGATAACTCGAGTTTCAAATGTGTGAAGAAAAATGTGTGACAGTTTGTTTTAAGGTGACAACCTAAGTGTTCAGATACTTTCATCTTATGCTATTTTATAAAGCTCTGCAGTAGCAAATGCTACTCACATGCGCACACACACACATACACACACACACACAGAGGAAAGCAAGACAATAGATAGCATAGCCTCTAATCAGTCCTTGCCACCTCTTTACAGCCATGTACAAGTGCACAAAATCGAGTCATGTTAATTTATCCGCTGAAAGATTGAAGGGAAGATGTCATATTTTCCTCCGTCACCTTGATGTTTGATTTTTTTTTTTAAAGGGACTTATAGATGGCTTCTTAAAATTACTACAACTACCTATATTTTTCCTTTAAAATATATGTTTGTATAGATGAGGGGTACTGTGGGGTTTATGTATGAGTGCAGTTGTCTTCATTTTGCAGCTATGAAACAGATTTTATGAACAATTGTTATTTTTAAGGATATGTCACTGGTTTCTCAAATAAAGAAAGGAAAAATTCCTTCTTTAACTTTTAAAAATAGCATCAGACCAGAAAAACATGAGAAATTCTCAATAGAAGCTGAAATGCCATCATTCTCATTCCCTCTTGTACTTAGTGTAGGTGTTGCAAGAGCCTCAAAACAGTGGGAGATTTTACATAGCATATGTGCTGTCATACCTACTCAAAAAGAAAAATGAATATAGAGATTTTCATATTTAAGTCTCATTACTTAGAAAGTGCATGAGGAGTTTTTAAAAAAATAGTCTCAAGTTTCAGCAGTAGCAAAATATAGTTAGGAAAGAATTTACTTCCCACAAGATGTTAGAGTTTATTTTTCCCCATGAAATCTCCAGAACAGCCACATCGAATAAGAGCCCAACAAACCCATAAGCAAAATCAAAGGGAAGTTGCCCTGCATTACTAGTAAACCCAAGCAACAAGTATTCAATGGCATTATGCTTTTGAATTTGACCCCATTGTTACAAGTATAGTGAATTGCAACCGTTTATTTTATTAAGTTATTGTCAGGGAGGGGTAATTTTAAACTAATTTTTAATTAGTTAAAGGCTTCACAAGAGTTCCAAAAAGTAGTTAACTAACATTATAATTATGAAACTGAAAGAAACACCAATTCTCATCCATTTTGGCATCAACAGCAGAATATGAACCAGCACCTATGATAGTCCTCCTCTACTGTCTATTGTGAACAATTGTTGTAACCCAAAATCTAAACACCTACCAATAGGAATGGTGTTAATCTAGACATAAGCCATTCCACTCTACACTGTTACAGTGCTATTATTCTGCTTTCAACATCCCATGGAATCCTGCATGAGGCTTGCAGTTTAGGGAAGGGCTTTTAGAATTCTCAGCCAGAGAGCTCTTTGGCCTCAATAAACTACAAACCCCAGAATTCCACAGGATGGTGAAAGTGGAATAATAGCACTGTAACAGTGTAGTGCAGAAATGGCCACAGTCATAATATACAGTACTTATACTTCAAAATTGGTGGAGGGGTTTATCGCAATTAACTAGTTATTTTTAACAGGTTACTTCCATATTCTTCCATTTATGCAACAATAGGCATGTACTTTCTTTCCCCATCATGAAATTTTTAACTGTTCTGGATTTAATTAATTATAACCACACCAGTTGTTTGCAATCGGTCTCCACCTCCCGCCAATTTGATTTATAAGCTTAAGGCATGAGTGGGTCCCTGGTTCTTTGGTATATGTAATGCAGCATACTTTCTTTGACTATTTGGGCTTCTTGTTAATCTGTTTCTTGATCCTCTAGCTATGGTTTTTAGGGTATAACATAGAGTTTGTTGTACTGTGCAAGTGGTAAATGTGTCAGGTGTAGTTGCTATTTATTAAATTTTTTTACACCACACAAATATCCCAAGGACTCTTAGTAGTTCCCAAAGTTCCCGAAGAAACCTAAAAACTGTTCAATTTAAAAAGACAATGGAACATTGTGAACACTTAAACCCAAGTAGAACCAAACTTTTTAAAAAAAAAATTGAAAAACTAAGAATCACAAGGAATTAAAAAAAAAATCTAAGAAGGGACTAAAAAATGACTTGGGGGGGGGGAAAGGTTTGAGAGAATGAAAAGATTTTTGCCTGGCCCTGAAAACAGTACAGTGGTAGGGGTGTTATTCCTCATTAAGTTCCTTCTTGGAGGTAGCAGTGAGTAATTTCAGCCATGTTCTTCCCACAGTGAGAAAGTCTTTGAAAACCACTCAATTGGCAGAGGCTATTTGCAGTACTAGGTCTTACTCTGCACAAAATTTGAACATAGTTGTTTTGCATGGAAAACAGCGTTTTTCTCAATGGAAAATAATATTTCTATATAGAAATATGTGCAGAAAATGCAGTTTCTATTCAGATCAACAGTGTAAAAATTTTATGCAAAATAAAACCCCAGTTATAGGATATATTTATTTTATTAGTTGTCTTTTATTGTTCTCTGTCTTTAGTCCTCACACAGCAGTTGCATAGGGACAGGGGGGCGATGAAGGCGGCTCACCCCCGGTGGCAATTTTTGGGGGGCTGTCCCAGCTCGTAGTCATGCCCCCATGTGCCGTAGCCCTGCCTCCTCACACTGTAGCCCCACCCCACGCCCCATGGCCATGCCCTGACGCAGCATGGCCACACCCCCTGCCTGCCTCCCTCCATGCACTCCAAGCTTCACCACTGTCACACAGCCAATAAGGGGAGTGGCCTCTGCCTTCATTGAAATCCCTCATTACCATCGTAACTGAGAAGATCTCAGAATGTAGGCCTGTGACTCCAACGTCATCATTATTTTTCTTCTATATGACATTTAACATCTTTGATGAGGAAGTCAATGAAGCTTCCAAAGCTTGCACAATGTATTTTATACCTCGGAGTTAACCAAAAAAAGGTAACATTACTTGTACATTTTTGATTCTGTTGTATTTTACTGAGCAGCCAACATGACTATCACTGAATATTTTCCTCATTTTGTGTAACTTCTTAGCTCATGCCTGGACTTGGGAATGGCAGTTGTCAGAAGCCATTTTCAGATTTGATGCCTGCAATACCCCCCCCCCCTTTCTGGGATTGTAGCAGGAAAACATGAGGTCTTGAAATCCTGTAGATCCACATCCCCTCCTCACACACCTCTAGGACACATCATTTTTACTCCCCAAATGTCAGTTTATGAACCCAAAACGAGCACTAGCTGCAGACTTTTGTATAGTACAAGGTAGGATGCTTGTGAGCTTCCTCTCATGTTGTAAGCATGAAGCTTTCTCTCTGCTGTTTGTGAGGGAAATCTGAAAAATGTTGTGGCCTATCATAACAACCACAAAATTACACATTGAGGTATTGTTTTAAAAATGAGCAAGACAACAAGTAGAGTACTTTAAAGGGGGGTTTTTTTAGCTTAAAGTTTAAAGTTTTTTTAGTGATTGGAAATCAATAGAGAATTGAGATGTACAAGTCATAAGTCATACAGAAAAGAAATTTGCACAAACTGCTTTTTAAAACAGATTTATTAATTTCATAGCCTGCCACATTACTGATTAAAGATATACCTGTCTTTCAGTTTCCAGTCATGAGAAAAGAGCCATTAACATGGAATGCTTTTTTCTCCTTCCTTTTTGAATTACACACAAATTCGTATTCAAATTCATACTTTTCAAAATCCGCAAAAGATGCTTATAAGCATACTTTAGTCAACACAAACAATATGTAATGTATGCTTACATTTAGAACAACATATGAAAGAGTGTCCACATTCATGGAAAGGCATACCATGTGAATTTTTACGTGGGGAAGGAAATATAAAAACAAGTTCTCACATCCCCTATATCAAATATAGACAAGACAAACATGTGAGTGAGATTTAGAGAAATGCAATGAGATCAAGTGTGAGAGATTTTCAAATCCCTATCTAGATAGTTAGCATCATGTGATCTTGCTCCATTATTGGCATTTGTATGGACTACAGTTTTGCCCTGATCGTAGAATGATTTTATTTATTTAAAACATTTGCATTCCAGCTTTCATCAGAGAAGTGCTGCACAGCAAGATATATTCATTTTTATATCCACAAACCTAATAAGTAAATAGCCAAAAACACAGTGAGATTACTAACTGTGCATTAGAATCCAGAACTTTTCGTTTCACAGGAAGTGCTGTGTCTACTACCTCACATTGCAAGACAACTGTCACTTTGTTTTTCAGTAATTTCATCTATTTAGTCTGGAAAACTGTCCAAGTATTTTCTTACTTTCTTAAACTCCACATTACTACAGCTACATCTTCATTTTTTTCCAGTTGAGGTGTTCTGATTTTTTATTAGGAACTCTCACCAGACACATAGACACACACACACACACACACACACCATGCAGTGAGGTAAGGTTTGATCCTTTTCTTCCCAGCTACAGACTTACTGGGAGATGAGTGTAAAAAGCTCTCTTTGGCACCAGTGAAGTGAATGAAATATTTTGTTAGTCCTGGCTACTTCTGAAGCATTTAGAAAGCTAGAGCAAGTGTCAAAATAAACTGACTGATGGTTAATTTATGGTGAAAGCAGTGTGGTAAAGTCATGCACACACTTTCCAGGGTGTTGGCCTAGAGAAACATCTTAGCTTCTTGTAGCCTCTGTTATGCATCAGCATAAGCTGGTTTTAAAATGAAGAGGAAAATATTATGCCATATAAGTAGGTCAACCATCAAATGCCTGATTTTTAAATATTTACTCATTTGTGATTTCTAGAAATGGTTTTCAATTATCTCTTGGCAGTTAAGAAATTTTCTGATGAGTTCTAAGAACAAGAGTGAGAGGAAGATTCTAGCAGCATTATTTTCAAAAGCCAAGACCAAGAAGTTGTAAAGCAGAGAAAAGGTTTCACATCAAATGGAAAGGTTGTAAGAGCTGACTCAGGCCTATTCTGCATGACGACAGCATCCCAGCATAGGAATGCATAAGGAGTGGGAACTCAATGATGCTTTCACATGATGTCATCACGGTCCCGTCCTTCTTGCAACACCAGCTGGCATGATCATGGGCTATATCATTTATGGAGAAACTCTGTCAATGATCTCCAATTGCACAAGCCTTCCATTGCAGCCAGCCATGCAGAAGGAATGGAAATGCAATATAGATGCATGGGATGAAGGCCAGCTGCAGTCCAGAAGGACAGAGCATGTCCCTCATGCTCCCTTCTGCAGATAGCCAGTCACGTGTGGAGAAGAGCGTTGGGAATACACTCCAGTCCCAGAAGAGGTGCTGCTGGGATAATGTGGGAGAGTGTTGTCATGCAGAAAAGGCTTCAGATTCTTCTACAAAGTTCCATACATGGGTTCCAAATCATGTAGACAAAAGAAAGTGTGAAATAGGTGATTCTATCAGGCCTTGTACAGTCTATTAAACAAGCTGTAGATGGTGTGTGTGTGTGTGTGTGCGTGTGCGTGCGTGCGTGTATGATTCTAGTTTAGGAATGTGAAGGTAAAATAGTCAAAAGGTAGCAGACATGGTCATATATAGGATGGTGCTCAGGTGCGAGGTCAGGTAAATGAGAACTATCAAATGCCAAAAATGAGTGAAGAGGTGATGGGCAAATGGGCTATCATCTTAAATACAAGGCAAGGCTAGGTGAGTGCATCTATGGTTCACTGCAAACTAGTAGAGTGAATTACTCAGACAATTGTCATTGGATTGCAAATCCCATAGTCCTGCATCACTGCCTATAATGGGAGCTGTTGTACAGCAATGTTTGGAGGTTGATATTTTTTCCCCCAAGGTTACATGTTCCAGCTGAATTGATGGACTGCGGCTCTGACACAGCAGGATGTTCCTGGACATAGTGTACCTGTGTCCAGTTACCCAGCCCTTGGTTTGAGTCATATTTATAGATGTTGGGGAAAGCTTCCAATTGGATATAAGAATGCTTTAGACTGGGGTGGACAAAATACAGCTTGGAGAGAGCACATAGGTAATGGAGACTGTCACTACAATGCCAGTCCCCAGGGTTTTCATCTGTATGTGGTTCATTTCTCAGATATGTTTGTTTGTTGTGCAAGCAAGTAGAGGAGCATGGGAATCTGAGCCATCTCATCAACTCTTTTACAGGACAGAAGGTATCATGAGATACTTTTGATGACAATGATTTCAGCATGCTCTTTTAGTTCAGCATGTTACTATAAGTACAGAGCAGGAAAGCATCCTTGGAGTGAATTAAGAGTCTCAGTGTGTGTTCTTTTGCATCAGTAAATTCAAATATTAGAATATAGCAAAACATGCATTTTGGAATTGTTCATATTCACAATGAATGAATAGATGTCAGTGTAACTGATCTGAATGGGTGAAATAAGGATATAATGTCCTCCCTGATTTTGCAGATTTTGTAAGTGACATTTTCATGGACTGAAGAAACTATATTTCAAAAATGAATATGATAAGGAAATGACCAAGTGAAACAAGAAAATGAAATATGCTGAAATATAAATAGTTATTGGATCATTCTATATGATGACATGCTTTGCTTCACCAGAACATAAATCAACTCAAATGAAGCAAAGTTAATTATGTCCAAATTCCAAAAGGATAGCTGTGCTGGATTCATGTAGCAAAACCTAATTAAGGCAAAATCTCTTCAAGAAGCAAGATTTTAAAAAATATCCTCATGTTCTTAAAAAAAAAATCCCTGAAGTATGTGTATTGTTTATGGCCCAAATCAGTTCTTTGGTTGTGCTGTAAAATATTCTGAAACATAATGGAACCGAAAAGTATGATTCTAGGAAGCAAGTTGTCCTTAATTCACAATTTATTAGCTGGCTTCCAAACAGCATGTACACAGTTGAATGGCATATGGGGGTTTGTTGTCATCTAGTATTCCTTGAATAACTTGAAATAACATGTTCACATGTACTCTTATGTAAAGAATTTGTCCTGGCCTAAACTGTAGTCATTCATGAGTTCAACAGCCAAATACTGAACTTTTCAGATAGAAAGTATGTCTTCTGTTAGAGTCAGTATACTGACATTTATTGAAAAGAAAGAAAGAAAAAGAAAAAGCCCTTCCAAAACAAAACAAAACAAAACCTTCTCAAGTGTTGTTTTGAAGTGAAGCCACTTCAATGGCATTTAACAAAAAACCTGCTCAGATGGCAGGGAAGTTGCTCCAGCGGAATATGGCAAAGTGCCAACTGTACGATATTAAACCACATTCCTATTGAGAATTTGTATTGACAGTATATGGTTTTATTAATATCTCTTCTGTGCAAGAAACAAGAAGGATACTTCTTGTAAATGTTAACTTTTTTTTTTACTAAACCCCAGCTTACTTTAGCTATTATGCCTGAATATTTACAAGTATTTGATCTTTCCTTCTTCATCTTTTCATGTAAACTATTCAAGGCCCATTTTCAGTCATATCGTATTTTAGTGAACAACAATTTTTCCTCCAAATACACAAACATGAGCTTCAGGTCAAGGTGTTCTGAAACATCTTTTTCAAAAAAAAAAAACTGAATCTAACAAAAAATATGTCTCAGATCTTAGTGTTATTTCAATCTCTCTTCTGTTCTACATATATCACTTTAATAAAATCCCAGAGACACAGTCAGCGACATAAACCAATTAGCATTTGGCATGAAGATCTTTGCTCATTTCATTCTTGCAAGAATTAATGAAAAATTTCAAAAGTTTTCATATCACTAGCTGAAATTTCATAGTTGGTGATTTTGGGGTATGTGAAATGTTTCTGAATGTTTTTTGTACATAATGCCATGGCTTAAACCACCTGTTAATTCCCAACTAGAGAGCTGAGTCACCAAATCAATGGAAATATAATGTAATGTAAATTCCCATTAGTGTAATTTCCATGGATTCAATGTATGTAATCTAGGCAAGACAAAAAAGAAAATTTAGACTAATGTTTTGGACACACAAAAAAGTATTCTCGCAAAATATCTTTTCCCTGTCACTGAAATGCTGACCAAAAACCCTACTGGTTATTTTTGCTCTTATTAGAGGGGGGGAAAAACTCATACAATTGACTTTTTTATCAAAATGGGTGAAGTGATATGTTGAAAACCTATTCTTTCCAAGGATGACAGAAATTGTGAATATCTCTTACATCTATACTTAATATTACAGAATTTGCTATTACAATATTTATAATGTCTTGAACCTTGTGATGAAAGCAGTGCTTTCCAAGCTATTTGATGTGAGGGACTGGCAATTTTGTTTTTCCAATGTGCCAGGGACCATGCCATATCTGTGCTCATTAGCTACAACTCATTTGTTGAAACTCTCCAAGGACCACCAGCCTTGCAGACCAGCACCGGCTCAAGGTGCTACTACTATGAGTAGTGCTAGTCAAAAGAGTTACAATAACCAGCCATTTTGTAAAACTTAGTATAATCAACAGAATCCTAGTATAGTACAATTAATAGTATGCCTCTATATTTCAAGGCTTATAAGGAATCCCTGTTTCTTTCAGTTGTTACAGAAGTTTTCTTTTGCTCTATTGCTGCTTTTTCTCTGACTGAAAGAATACCTTGTCTAAAATAGACTATTGAGAAAAGTTGATCAATTGAAAGATGTTGCTTTGTTGCAAGCAATCTTATTCTAAAGACTGCTACATATGACATGCTAATATACATAACTGGGCCCTAATCTTTTAATTTTTTTCCTTTAAAAATCACTTCAAGGAAGTGTACAAGAACGATAGGTAAGCAACAGAAATCATCTTTCTGCCCATGTTCCTTGTTTGATCCTAATTACCAGTGAATAACTACCGTACCCCACTATCATTATTTAGATTTAAAATCCTGTGGAGAGAAACACCATTTATCTCAAAGTCATCTGGAAAGACAGTGTGGACATAAAAATGGAAAGAAATGAGCAGAGGAAAAGGGTCAAATTCTCCTTCATCCCCTACTACTTTTGTGGCATAAATCTTCCTTCCTGAAGCAGTTTGGTTCTTGCCTCCAGTAAGGACATTGGATCAATGTTGTATGTATTGCTATATATTATATAGTTACACAAAACAGGTTTATACAGGTACAGTTGGCACAGCAAATGAATCATAATAACTGTGATGCAGCACAATAAAATACATATATTTTGTATTTGCTTTAGGAGTTGTATTCTTTAGGGCCCTGGGCACAGCACCATGCAAGCTTTCTGAGCGCTTCAGTGGCTTTCTTCCCTATTTCTGCTTGAACCAAGACTTACTCCCTACATGTAGCAGAATGAGATATCTTGACTTCCTAGAATCAGACAGTAGCTTTTCAGCCTACACAAAGGGGATATTATTTCCAAACGTTGCTGTATGTAAAGCAAAAACAAACACCAAAATACTGGGAAAATACAAAACAAGCCCAGCAGACTGAGTCTAGAACCTTTCTTCCTGCTAAGCTAGTTTTCTTCTGGCAGGCTGTATTCATGCGTGTGAGAATTTTGAAACGATGTAGTTTGGAGCAGTACGGTCTACTGCATCCTGCTGAATGTGTAAACAAGGCCTAAGTAATTTGCTTGGCACAAAAGCACCACATAGGTTTTGGATTATTGCCTTATACTGGCACTGTAAGTGTCTCCTTATGGATCGGTAAAAACCAGTGGGCAATAATATCCATAATGTACACAGACACATAAAAGATTTGAGCACTTTAAAAATACATTTTGCTAGAGAGTAATCAAGTGAGCAAATGGACAGAAAATGATTCGGAAACTTTTAAAAATTTTCTTTTTAAAAACCCTGCAGTTAATATGTAAGACTTTCAGAACAAAATATTAACATGAAACCTTTCCTGACATATGTATTTTGTTTAATGTAAGCATTCTACAGATACCTTATCCTGCCCAAGAGCAAAGCATGGGGAGCAGGTGGTAAATGTTGCAAATGGCAAGTAATGTTTTTAAATGGACGCTCTTAGAACAACACACTGTAAGCTATCAATTAAAAAGGTACATTGAACAAATGATACTACTCTCCTACCATCTCAATAGCCATCACAGCTAAATTAACAGAGGAAGGGGAGAAGGGCTTTGTTGCAAGAGAAGAGCCAGTAATTTTGTAGACTGTACCCCAAGTAAAGGCAAATGCCGTGATTAGTGGTTATTCCTTTCTACTGCAAAACACAACACACAATCACAGCTTTAAAAAAAGAAACAAAAGGGTCTGTATTGCCAGTTGGCTCTCACAAGAGGATGACATTCCATGCAGTGTAATCATGTGCATATTTAGTCATAAGTAAGTTAAATGTGTTCAATGCAATTGATTTCCAGGTGAGCATGCATAAGATTCATGATTCTGGTATAGTTTTGAGGTGCTGGTTATTATCTTTAATGGCCTTAATGATTTGGACTGATTAAATCTAGTCTATTACCATTTGGAAAAATTAGATCTAGAGGCAGGGACATTTTTCTTTGGTGATACCACTGATGTGGCACCTTGTCTCTCAGGGATCTCTACCAGCTTGTGATGCTTGTTTGGTTTTTGAAGGCTGGAAAAAAAATATTGATGTACTTTTGTTTTCTTTTTTCACAAGTGTTTCATGAATCTTAAATATTCCTTTATCTGAATATTGATTTTGGGATGGATTGATTTCACTGACATTCAAAAACTGAACTTAACTTTTGTCTTCTTATCTGTGTGATTTTCTTTGTGTGCGTGTATGACTTAGTGCGTGTATGACTATGCCAGGCAGCTGAAATGTTCTACAAAATTAACAACACAGTTTTGCACATGTCCAGTTACACGGGAATAAAGCATTTCATTTTTCCCCTCTCTGTATGAGACAGGAATATACAGTTTAAATTATTTTTGCATTGTGAGACTTAAAAAAATGTTCATACAAAACATTTTTCTGTGCAACTTATTTGTGCAAAGAGAAATACCCATTTCACTCAGAAAACTGTCTTTTGTGCAAAATACAATGACTTGTGGACAAAACTTGGATTTTTCTTGGCAGAAATGAATTTTTTGGGGGGGGGGGAGAGGACTTAAATGTGAAAAGTCTTTTTTTCTTTTTTGAGACCTGCTTTTTCACTAAGGGTGTGGAAATCTATGAGTGTTCTGTACACCCCTAATAGAAGTAAGTTTCACTGAGTTTAGAACAGCATAATCCCGGTTAAGTGTGTATATGATTCTTTTCTAAAAAAAGTAAAAGTACCTTAGAAATTGGAGCACCAAATCTGCCCAAAAAACGATGTCCTACAGTCTGTTTACAGAAGTGCTTGAAATCCAGGGGAAGCCTTTCTGGAAAGAAAGAGAGGGAGCCACTGGTCCTAGTGAAATTTCTCCCAGCACTGGTGCCTTTTGCCCATCCTGTTCCAAAGTTCCAGAACAGTTTCTGAGGGATCGCAAGGAGCAGTCTGTCCATGTGCTTCCAGCAGGGGCAGCCAGTGAGCAAAATTCCATTTGTAGGTAGTCTAAACCTAAACCACTGTTCTGTATTGAAAGATCCCACTACATATGCTGATATCACTTCAACTTATCAGTAAAGTTTTCATTTTTTTGTTCTGTTTCAGCAAGTATTGTCATCTATTTTCAGCTCATTAAGCTCTGCAAGAATTGTTAAATGTTATTCTAGTGCTCTCTCAGTTTCAGTAAATCCTATGCCCGGTGATGCCACATAGCTAACAATTGAAGGCAAGGATGCATGAACACAAACTATTGAGTAACCCACTTTCTATGTATCCTGCTCTATTAGTGGAAGTCAGCTGCTATATTGTGGCCCTCACATTTACTATCCAAAATTGTTCTTTTGTCCCAACATAGCAGGCTCAGATGACATTGCTTAGATTGTTTCATGAATATAGCCATTCTGAGAGCCTTTTTCTCTTAAGGACAGAGTATAAATACTCTAAATACATAATAAATAAATGTTGTAGATACCTTGAAAATACTACTATGGAAACAGAAAAAAATATTGGTACTATGAACTGAAAAGTACTGATAGTCTAAAGCAAAGATCATTCAAAGACAACATCTTCTCTCCAATAATGGACAATTCAATTGACTATCTTTGGAAATAGGACACAGGTGTGAACTTTGTTTCATTTTTGTTGAAATATTACCAAAAGATTTTTTTAAAAATCTGCATAATTTGGGTGGAAAGAATTTGGAGTTAAAATTATTGAATGTGTGAGACAGTGAACTCCTTTGTTAGGATGCTGGATTAGTTGGACCGTTGTTCTAGTCCACTAGAGCTTTATTACTCTTATGTCGAATTTGTAGCAGGTGTCCTTTGGGAAGACATGATTTTAATAACAACTATGTAGGATCAATTCCTGTAGCATTATTATTACCATAGTACAATAAGTAGGGAGGGGGGGCTTAGGCTTTAAGGCAATCAACTGCCTAAATGTATGTATTTATTCATTCATTTTAAAATATTTATATACTACCTGTCACATACAGGATATCTAAGGAGTGTACAATGTTAAACAACAAAACAAATTCTCACCATGACTGAAACAAGACACAAATATACAATATAATCAGAAAGCCATAAATTGAAAATCAGAACAGGTGTCACATGTCAGAAAGGATGCTGAGGTGAATAATTAGCCCCAGATATCCATTCACTCCACCACCAATATACACATACTTACAAGGGAGTAAATCTCATTGAACTGACTTCCAAGTACCTACACAGAGGACTGTGATGCTATTGACTTTATGACAATGTTGAACTAGTTAAGAGGTTTTCACTTCTTACTTCATGCTCTTAACCTTGATGCAACTATCATTCATAATAATACGTATTCAGAAAGGAGTTTCCATTACAGGTTAGCAGAAGCAAATATAGTTCAATATTTGAGAATTTATTCATTGATTCACAATCTGGCAGCAGTGTACCTTCTAGTGAAGCCAAGGAAGAAACTCCTATTGTTTCCAAGGGCATTTAGTTGTATTTTCCAGTGCTTATTTGCTATCTGCACTTTCTTTTTCTGAAGTTACCATTTACTCTGTGGTGGTGGAGTAAAATACAGCAGCCTTAATTTTAGCTAAGAGTTATAAACAAAATCCAATATAATTTGTGTGCAAAATAGTGATAAGAAAAGCGGGGGAGGTGGGGTGGATATCATGGTGAAGTGTTTCTATCTGAAAATCCATGCAAGATGCTTTCCTTACCTAGATCTGTAGAAAATGCCTTCTGGGCTTCTAAAACTAGCTTTCTGGTTTGCATCTGCAGATAATTTGCTGCACGTGAAGATATATCTATAAATATCTTACTGTACTCATAGTTTGGGAAATTAGTTATACTCTGATTTGCCTCTGTCTTTCCAGTTCTTTGGCAGAAGTTTTTCCCAAGTCAGGAAATAAGAATTTTGATAGGAAGTTGGAAGCAATTGTCAGACAATGATATAGCCTGTGCATTTCTATGGAAGGTAGTGTAGTTTGCAGTCTTAGGGCCAAAATAAACATGATGTTAAATGCATTTCTGTGTTTACCACATATTTGTTTTGTTTTGTCTTGTCTTGTTTTGTTTTAAAAAAATCATATAATAGTCGAATGGAGATTTCTGCTAATTGAATAACAACTTCTAGGTAATGAATTTTGGTACAACCTCATTCATGATTGATAAATATCTCTGTGCCAGAGGTGTTGATGGTAACCGTAGGTATTCTTCTTGACTTCTCACACTTGTCAGATTTACTTTTTTTGAAAAGTGAACATTAAATGCCAAAGTATATTTAGCATCAGAAATAGTTAAGTATTTGCATCCTGGGCTGCCAACACAAAGCAACATTTCAAAGCAAATTTGGGGATTCCTGCTAAGGAAGATGGGAAGAATTTCTAAGCAACACAAGTGGATTTTGATGACGTAGCTGGCATTCATATATTGGAAGCTGGATCAAGAGCTATCATAACAAACAATAACCACAGTCTAGATACCTGTATGACTAGTGTGTCACAGACTTAGGAGGAGTTCGTGTTTGTATTTCTCTGTCTGATGCCTTTTTCATAGCACACTGCCCAGTTTTGAAACTTAGGCAGGTAGCATAGGGCTGTGTTATATGTGCAGCCACACATTTTCATATGTATTTCATGCACGTATTTTCAAAAGTAGCTTATTTTTGTCTTCTCCTATGTAGAAGATCCATTAAACCATATAATTTCCAATCCCAAACTTTTCAAAGCCTTCCGATTATTGTAGGTTTTGTTTTGTTTTGCTATTGTTATGAAATATTGAATATGGCTTAGGAAATGAAAAATCAGCTGTATCTCTTTCACATATATCTACACATTTATCCATTGCATCCAGTTATCACATTAACCTACAATTCAAAACAAGATATACATGTGCTTAGATATGTATCTAAATTCTATACATATTTTACATGTATTTTCCCCTAAACATTTTTCAACATACTTTATCTCAAAATACATTTTTTTAATTTATTTTTTAAAAAAATATACTTAAATGTATGACAAGGAGGTCTTTGTACTATAAATTTCTCAGGTTTTGGAAAAATGTGAAGACCAAGAGACAGGTACACACATCAATTTGAAAGAGGTGGATTGCAATATCAGAAAATGCACAAATATCAGAAATTTCAAAAACAGATGCCCTGTTCAGGTGTCACAGCACAGAAGTGACCTTTATTATGGAGCTCATACTGTCCACCCTCCATTTTCTAGTGTAGGGGTGGCCAAACTGTGGCCCTACAGATGTTACTGAACTGCAAGTCTCATCCACCATTCCCAGCATAGTCAAAGATGAGGAATGAAGCCAAATAACATTTGGAAAGCTGCACTTGACCTTCCCCATGCTTGTGTCTTTTCTATGGTAGAAAGATTTTTCTACTTGAACTCTTGAAAAAAACTAATCTTAAGAAACTCGTGAGTGTGCCTGATCACTCACTAACCAGGTACTTGCATAGTGCTGAAAACTGAAATGTCCATTTGGTCTTTCCATCTGCTGCAACACCAGCCAGGAAGAGCTTGGGTTGCAATGTTTCTATCACTGTTCAGCAGCAGGTTGTTCTTACATGCTATGGATTGTTGGAAAGCGACATGCTAAACTAAAAGATTTTTTAAAAATATTTTTCATGATTGACATTGGTAATTGTATACATTTATTGAGTTACATGAATAGTTTGTAAAAAAAATGCCCTTGTTAAAATCAAATATCTAAAACATGTTAAAGATCAGTAGGAGACAGAGTGTCAGAACTAAGTTTTTTTTTTACTTGTTTTAATGCTAGCAGATTTAAAACATTTAAGAAGCTAGTAGTAATGAATGTTTACTGTCAAACAAATGCATATGTTCTGTTCTCTTCACTGTTTCATTCAGACCAATATATTTGTATTGGGCTTAATAGTAACATATCTATATTAGGTGATTAGGCAACTTATAACGGCATTCTCTCCTGAGACGGCAATCCTATTTCATCTCGAGAATCTTATTACATTGCATCAACTTTAGATGCTCTAGTCCAGAATTGTGATGAATGGAAAAGAGATCAAAACAGTGGCATCGTTTTCAAGTCAAGATTGTCTGGTTTATAACAATAGATCATTCTGCACTGTTTGCTTATAGGTAGTGTGGTGCATTCTTGTGTCAGGTTGTTTTGATTCCTATATTTATATTCATTTTTGATATGTATAGACCTTAAATTGTACAATTTAAGAAGAATGACTGGGGGGGGGGAGAAAAATTAAATGATCAGAAATGTTTTCAAATCAAAGAGCAACTGACATATATAAAAATGATGTATGTTTCTTACATAGTCCATTGGGAAAATTCAGCAGGCTGGCTATGATCTCTACAATTTGCCTTCAGGCAACCGAGGCTTTGGGACATTCTATTATCCCTTTGCTCTGTTTATTATGGCAAGTGATGCACAAACTGAAGGTTCTTTTGGACCCTTCCTATCTGTGTCTTGGAATGGTTAAGAGCCCACTTAGCTCCTCCGCTCACCTCCTGGTGCAGTGCTTTGGAGAAGGTTCAGTGACCAATAATCAATTATTATTGAGAAGCAATCAATTGCTAATTTCCATAATTATGCACATCTAAACACTATGAACAAGAAAGAGAAACAAAGCTGCACTCCAAGCATTGCCTTGTTAGCAGTATTTTGTTAACACAGGCTCTAAAAAAAGCCGCTGCAGCTGGTACCACAAATGTGTTTCCAGTATTCAGGCCATCAACGTGATCCGTTGCTAAATGTATAGAATCAGCTTCTTGCTAAAAACTACAATTACAGGTGATATACAGATTGAAATCACAGGGCTGGTTTGTCGAAGAAAATTGTCCTAATGATGGGTTTTCGGATCGGGAATGCAGCTCTTTTCTTCCTCTGTGATGGGTACTGAAGGCAGCTGCACCTGCCTCTGTGCTGTATTCTGCCGCACTTAATGATATCTGATGATATCATTAGGCAAAGTGTTCATAAACAGATGTTGAGCCTGTGCCTAAATGCTGTCAGATGAGCGGTTGCTGGCCTGAAACAGTATTATTTATATAGAACATTTACGTTTGTTATGTTAATAACCCCACTATTAGCTCTCTGGATGTTGCGATAGGAATGTAAATGTAGTTAATATGAATAACAACCTCTTTACTCTTCATGCTGCAGTTGGGTATAACTTTTAGGCTTTTAGCAAGAAACAAAGATTCCCCCCACCAAGTCCTTTTGACTCCTTCTTCTTCTTTTTTTGGCATCATATGAAATTTTGATCAGCAGATAAATGGTAAGAATCTGTAGGACAGATGTTAAAAGACTGGCATTTGTTTCTTTTACACTTAATGTTTTCAAGACATGCTAGCATTTTTTAATGCCATATTCAAATCTTATATTGCGAGATGTTCTTCAATACCCTATCAAACAGTTGCCGTGTAGATACCACAAATATACTGCATTTCATCCTATTTTATCTTACCCTATACCAACCAGTATAACCCTGTTTGTGTAATTTCCAAATAAAAGTACTTCAGAATTTGTTGCTTTTTTAAAGCTTTATTTTCTGTTGTATCGTTTATTTCTGTATAATAATGCTAAATGTTGACTAGCTAGCCCCACATCATATTCATGTTTTTGTTGTCATTGTTGGCTTTTCTGATGTCGTATTATTTTAGTACTGCCTGAAATCCTGCATTACAATTGCTGTGGTTTTTATTCAGCCAAAGTTGCATTTTATACCTCATAGTTAATTCATGTAGAGTAAGTTATGTAAATTTTGACAGTCATCAAAATGTGCAATGTTTTTGCTGAAATACAGCTGAATAGCAGGAGCTCTGTTATAAAAATATCATTAGAGCTTTCATAATTTTATTTGCTGTTTTAACTCTTTCTAAACGTTGTTTAGAGCGGAGGGGGATGCTGAATATGGGCTATTTTGCTCTTGTTAAACAAGCAATGATGAGCAGATATTTTTCAACAAAATATAAGTTGTGATACTGCAACTGTCAGAAAGCTATACTTTGGTGTTACATGTTTATTTCAAATATTTATTTTCATCCAGGAGTGGTAAGACCATGGCATCATCCAGTTCGGTCTGCTTTCCTAGGAATAAGGTTCAGATTTTTCAGTCATTTATATGTCTGTGAGAAGTTAGACAGCTAAACCACTTTTAGAACAATAAAGCTATAAAGCTTATCTGTGTACTGAAATTAATAAATAAGCTGAATTCAAATAAGAGTTTGAGTTAGTCACAAGCACAGGTCTCTTAGATATGGTATCGCCACAGCAATATTCTGGGGGTATTACTGCTGTGGCGATACGATATCTAAGAGGCCTATGCTTTTGACTAACCCAAACTCTTATTTGAATTTGGCTTATTTATTAATTTCAATACACAGCTGAGCATTACAGCTGGATCGTACCAAAAATGTTTTAGCTGTCTAATTTCTTCTAGCCATATAAATGATTGAAAAATCCCAACCTTATTACTCCCAGTTTAGGGTAGTATCTAGGTAAATGTTCCTTACAAGACTAATTCTGCTAACTATAATGGTTGAATTGCATTCCATAAAATTAAACTATGTGCACTTAATTCTGAATGAACTGGTATTTGAATTCATCTTTTCCTGCAATGAAAGAAACGAAAAATATAGCCAGCTCCAAGTGATGCTGATACCAAATCAAACAAACAGATAAACCGAGAAAAAAGCTACAACTGAGGTTACTACATGGAATATGAAAAAATAAAGAACTGGGAATCATATTATGGAAGCAAATGTTAGGGATACTTAATATACAATCCCAGCCTGTGCCAAATCATACTCCACGTAGTATTCTAAAAACAGTCACAAATGACACCATAGCAAATGGTAGGACTTGTGCTCCCTCTGCCTTTGAAGTTTTAAGCAATGGTACGTACCACCTAAAAGCTTCAACATTCTTGGGCCAAAATTATGCTTAATAGGCAGTAACCTGAGAATAATGACAGGCAAATCATTTATATTGTTGAATAGAGATGGAAAGAATATTCAAAAATATTCAAAAAATTGTCAAAAACATGTTTTTTGAGTGTCAACAAACCCTGACAAGAAGGATTCTGGTGAGAGCTTTCACAGTTAAGGATTAATTCTGTGTAAACATTGTAGGTGGTGGTTTTGTGCAGAAAACAGCATTATCTGCACAGGAATTGATATTTTCATGCAGAAGTATTATTTCCTGCATAGAAATAATTGCAGGAAGCACGACCGGCGCAGCTCCAGAGGCTCCACACACTAGGTAAGTGTGCATGGGGCCCAGGAGCGATGCGCAATCACACACCATTTTCAGCTTCCAGGCAAAAATGAAAAAGTGTGCGATCAGTGCCTGCCGGCCCCTGGAGCGTTGTGCGATTGTGAGTGCGTCGTGCAGATTGCTCCTCACAATCGCACGATGCTCAAGGGGCCCTTTCGCATGGCAAATGCCGTGTGGAAAGCGCCTAATTCTATATATCTTCAGAGATTTGCATTCAGCCTGATGCTGGTGCTTGATAACCACACTGACAGAACTTTCTTTTCTTCTCCTCCTTTGCCTTCCCATCTGCAGTATTCAATTCTGCTTGAAAATTACCTCAGAGGTTTTTCCATCCCTCCACATTGGGTTAAAGGGATACAGAGGGTGTCATATGAGAGGAGGGGGGATCACCCTTAGCTGAGTGAAAGAAGGAGTTCCTTCAGTAGAATTCCAACATTTCATCCTGACCATAGTCAACGCATACTTTGGTCCACTCAAGAATTTCTGTTTGGCAAGCCCACTAAAAGCAAGTGCTATAGAACATGAAGGGACCCAGAATAAATAAATGGATCACTTCTCTCCTTTGCAACATCAATATCCAGAGTGTTTGTGCAAAAGTCTGTACTTTTTTAATAAGTATTTTCAGGGAAACCCTAAGCAGGAACAGCATAACCAGGAAGATGAAATGGAGATTCTTGTGATATCTTCATATAATATCAATAGAGCAAAGCAATTTCTTTTCCTTATTTCTCTGTACTAGAAATTGAGATCCAAACATGAATTTCTATAAAAGTTTGAATTGTTCTCCCATAGCTGTGTAAGTTACAAAAGGCCCTATACCCTCATCATAAATTGTCAGCAAAAACAAAAGAGAGAGAGGACATGTATTCTTAAGCCATTTCCATACAGCACTGCTGTCCCGCAATGGGCATGCACTGCTGTCAGTCTGTGAGCTGTGCTTCTGCATGATATCATCATGGTCCCACTGCCAATGCGCCCTCACCTGTCACAATCCAGTAATGGGCCCTGATTGCGCAATACTCCTATCGTCAGCAGCCATGTGGAAAGAGAGGAAGCATGATCTATGCACTTCCTTCACCAGTGCAGCACAGGAAGTGGCTGACTGCACTGAGGAAGGAAAGCCTGTGTTGCTCGTGCTACCCTTCCACAGGCAGCTGGCCGAGTGCAGAGGGGAGCATTCACATTGAACTCCAATCCTGGCAGCACCACTGCTGTGATTGTGACAAGATGACGATGGAGACAGATAAGGTGAAGAAATGGCCTTACTGTTTGTTATAGAATTGTTATAGAACTGGTTTCCAGGAAGCTTTTGTGTACCCATATGTGTACAGTGTATGCACTGGTGAGCATTGCACAATTCCCGCTGGTATAACTCAGAATTTTCTTTTAAATAATTACAAACCTATTATATTATTACTCCATTTTCTCATTCTCTTCTAAGATATACAGTAGGGCTTTCACTATGACACTTCCTGAATTGGTCGTTCATTACCTCTCTCATGGCATAGAGACACTGAATAAAATGTTTACCAAGAAGCTATTGGGGGTTTTGTATGTTACAACAGTGTGATTTCTGACAAAATATTACAACAGGAAATAATGTTGTTTAGGGCTGCTACTTCACACTATTGTGAATCACCCCTGATTTTTAATTCTTTCCTACTAGTCAACATTGAGGTTCCAGTGAAGATATTAAGCATTCATTGGTATGTTCAGAAAATCTCTTCCCCACTTAAGGTCTTTATCTCTTAGAGATTTCACCAATCCACAAACAACCTATTTTGTGTAGATGTTGCCATTTGGGCTACATGAGGATGAGTGTTCACTGTGTTTACTACTAGCATATAGGATTGACCCCATGATGTTGACATCTTCCATACGATCTTAATGCATATGATCTTGAATTCTATGGGGTTCTAATTTGTCCTGGATCTCTGCCTTCTTCCTCAATTTTCTTCCTAGAGTTTTCACACATCATGGGAAAGCAGAGGAACTAACCAGTTCCTGTTTCTGCAGAATTCTGTGTATTGTTGAAACTCCCTATATTATTCTACTCTTTCATCCCATGCACCCTCTAAATCTTTATCATAGCTTGCATCCTTCAAAATGCACCATCTTCTTTTGAATAAAATAGGTGGGAATAGGTTTCTAGTTCCACGTTCAATAACAAACTTCACACAGACCATGATTATATTACTACTAGTTTCTTTCTGAACCCCACCTGGAGGGTTCTGTATATTTCAGCGTAACTTTGTGATGGGCAAAGAGAACAACTGGGTGAGGTCACCTTTGTTTCTGCACAGAGAACTGAATCTATTTTCTCAATATATAAACCACCCACTTCATTATATTTGATTTGAAACCATACCCCCCTCCATTTCACATGTGACCAAGCAGCATCAGAATTTGATCAAGATGGCAAAGGTTGTTATTAATGAGGCTGCAACTGTTTGTTTTTCTCTGAATCTATTCAGAAGGACAAGAGTCTGCGCTCTCCTCTCCTTTTCCTGCTGTTCAGTTAACTGAGTGCAATTGAGTACTTTTGAATTTTGAATTCCATTTGCAGGAATTGAAATAAGCTGAGCACAAAGGGGGAAAGTGGGTGGAAGAGAGAAAAACCAAGGCATTTTAAAAGCAGCTGAAAAAGTAGGACAGCAGAGGATTGATCAGGACTGTCCCTCTCAAATCGGAACAGTTGGCGGGTACATCAAACAGAAAAAAAATTGTCTCTTTGGAATACTGTTACATGTCCCCCGCCCCCCCGGTGTTTGCCTTGTTTAGGTAATGTGTGCGTTAAATTGCTCTATATCTGAAGGATATCTTGTGTTCCACGGCCACTGTATGAGGCTAGTGGTTTAAAATGCAACTCCATTTTATACAGAGTATAGAAGGTTAAATTACAAATGGAAATTAAAAGCTTCTTTAAGGGCTGCATCTATAGAGAACAACCATTAGAGCTCATTTAAGGAACCACAATGTTGTTGATAATGGTAAATACGTCTACTGTTGCTTCAGTGCCAACAGGGAATGGCTCAGCAAAGAACATTTTATGAAGACAGCATTGAGTTTCAGAAGGAGAATAGCAGTGATGTAACTGATGAACACTAAGAGCCTAATTTTCATTCCCGCCCCTTCCCCTTTCCATAGAACAAAACCCAAAATGGCCAAACTTTGTTTACAATGATAAATAATGATGATAATAACTTACAGCAAATGTTAGGCATAGAAATCCAAGCTGTGTCTTGGAGTAAAAAGGTGCAGCTCCCACTGCAATCAAGGGAGTTAGAAGCATTCGTCCCTGAGCTGATTTTTGTGTGTGTGCAAAAACTTCAAGCTTGTGGTCCAGTAGATGGATAAGCACAAGCTTTCAAGTCTGAAACTGATTCAGTATTGTCACATATAATGATATAACTTAGAGGCTAATTTATATCTCTATTGCTGAGTTTTTAAAGGATCCAAATGTTGAATGTGTCTCCTTGTTTCCATATGGACAATTGCTACTCTGAAGTGTACCTTGCACACGGAGTAAGGTTGGGCAGATTTACGGTGCTTGAAAAGGCCAATTTTGCAACAGTTTTCTCAACATGGAAACTTCCCTTTCTTCCCATTTATGACTGCATTTGCACAAATGGCTCCTCATAAGAAAATGAAGTGGTAAATAAACTGTGTCACTCTACTTAAAAATAAATGTGTGAATGTACTGTTAGCTAAAGCAAATAATTGAACAATTGGAAATCCTAGTTGCAGATAAAATTGCTTGGGCTCTGCTCATATAGTTCCCTCTGCTGATGGGAATGAAGCTGACATCAATTTCTTGTGTGATTGACTTCTTGACCTGATGTTGTCTAGCCCATGCTTCATATTTTTCCTAAAAAAGTTTTGTATGGTAATCAATTCTTGCACATTTTCTACTTCTTCTCTTCTAAGGCCAATTCCCCACATTACCCATCTCTGTCATCATCCCATCGCAATCTCAGCAGTGCCACTGCAAGGATGGGAGCACAATGTGAACACTACCCTCCAAACCCGGCTGCCTGCCTGTAACACACACTTTCCTTTCACAGTGCAGCTGGCCACTTCCTGTGCTGCACTGGAGAAAGAAGTGCCTAGATCGTACTTTCTCCCTTTCTGCATGACCACTGGCAACAGGAACGCTGCATGATTGAGGGCCATTACCAGATTTTTTCTGGTAATAGAATATCCCACAATCACAACAGGTGGAGACACATTGCCAGTGGGACCGCGACAACATTATGTGAAAGCATGACTCACAGACCAGCAGCAATGCATCCCCATTGGAGGACAGCAATGTTGTGGGGAAATGGCCTAAGTCTACCTTCCCATAAGATTAAAAACATGACATCATTCTCCACCCAAACATGGCATTGGCACATCTTGTAAATTTGCTGATAGTTGGGTCCACTTGAGAATTGCACATGCTCCAACATCCCAAAGTAACACCACATGGAGTGGTGGAAAAAAATCCACAGAAAGTAGACCCATGCACCTGAGGGTAACATCTTATAACATCACTGTTATCACCACTGCACATCCACAGAGAAAAAGCTCTACCATTGGGAGCTTCCCCATAGCCCTCTCAACCCATATCTCATATATCCCAAGTCCTTTCTAAAACATCATTGTTGTACCACCTACAGACCAATAGAAGGAAGTCTGTTCTTTGAAAGTCAGCTTGATTTGTTGCTTATGAGTCAGAAAGGACCTTTAAAGGGTGTTTGGAGCAGGATTGGGAAAACAGGACTTTTTATTCCTGGTAAACTGCAGCCTAAGAAATCTCATGAACCCACTGTATTCTGCTTGGAAGAGATTATAATGCAACAGATGATGTCTTTGTAGCCTGCACTACTTCTATGTGCTGAAAATTCTATTTAATGTCTTTATTTTTCTTTTCTCTTTTCACCAACCCCCCTAGCTTTTTCGTGAGGTTTTTTTGGACTTTTTGTGGACTTTCAGATCACTTTATTTGTGTTGAATTCTTTCCATGACAGCTGTGTCATTCCTTCATTATCCTGGCTAAATCTCATGGAGAAAACAGAGCATCTATTTTGATTACACTAGGCTGTTTGACATGAAATGG
The DNA here is from genome assembly GCA_030412105.1 of Cyclura pinguis. Taxonomy (NCBI): domain Eukaryota; kingdom Metazoa; phylum Chordata; class Lepidosauria; order Squamata; family Iguanidae; genus Cyclura; species Cyclura pinguis. The sequence goes on along the minus strand of CM059599.1, from coordinate 240,360,095 downwards.
AATGAGAGGATGGAATCATCAGGTGGTACAGCAAATGGTTTCACTTTAAGCCACATGGCTTCATACTCTCCCATGTCTAACAACAACAACAAAAATCTCTTTCTCACCTTTCCCTAAGAATTAAGGAAGGGTATAACATAGAATAACATAGATTAAAATACAACTAAAAACATAAAATGATTTGAAATACACTAATGTAAAATTTTAGTTAAAATTGACAGTGTAGGCCTATTGGAAGAGATACATCTTTACTACTTTTTAAAATTCAGACAGTGGTATTAGCTGTCAAATCTCTTCTGGCAGGTCATTCCCCAGTCTACGGGGAAGCCAACAAAAAGGTACTGTGGGTGACAGTTGCCAGCTAATCCTGGCTGGTTTAAGTAAATGGTCCCCAGAGGACCTGAGTGTATGGGGAGATTGTGTGGGAGGAAGTGATCCTGTAGGTAACTTGGACCCAAACCATGTAGGGCTTTAAACATAATAACCAAATTTTGTACTTTGCCTAGAAACTAATTGGCAGCCATTGGAGTGATTTTAATATCAGTGTGATATATTCACTCCTCAATGTACCCGTAACCAATTTGGCTGACTTATTTTGGACCAGGTGGAATTTCCAAACTTGGTGCAAAGGTAGCCTAATATACAGCACATTGCAGAAGTCCAACCTTGAGGTCATCAGCTCATACATTTCCATCTTTAGGTCTTCTAGTTCCAAGAAGGGGAGCAGTTGACGTATCAGCTGAAGCTGATAATAAGCATTCCCAACAATCACATCTATCGAAACTGATATATGAAGAGACAGATCTAGGAGCACTCCCAAGCTGCGAACACAGTCTTTCAGGGGGAGTGTGACTCCCATGCAGAACAGGCTGACACACCTCTAACCAGTAATAGTAAGCACCTATGTCATGTCTGAATTCAGTTTCAACTTGTTTTTCTTCATCCAGCCCATTACCTCCTCCAAGCATTCATTCAGAGGAAACATACTATAAAGACTGATTGAATGAATGAATTAAAACTAGAGTATGGTAGAGTTTAAGACCAGTCCACTTACTGTTGTCATAATTTTCTGCTTGTTGCTGTTTTTACTACAAGTGAACATTCATAAATATTCCTCCCACTAGTCATCCCAAAGAGGACCACTGTTCAGTTATATCACTGTCTGAAGTCCCAAGTTTATCCACATTTTGTATCAATATCATTCTCCTTCAGCTATTTTGTTTAGGAAATATTAATTAGAACATTGCCTGTGAAACCTGTAAATCCAGAAAATGTCTAAATTCAAACTTTTCAAGACAAATATTTGCTTCATATTATTTATTCCATCCATTTGTCCTTTTCATCTCATAAATGCATAGGCTCCCTGGTTCAGTGGCAATGAGGAATATTTGGAGTGTGGTGTACATGCAGCAACATAGGTATTCTGATTAAGAAAATTCAGATCTCCTATTCAGAGAGCCACAATTTTATTCTTTTTTTATGTAAATGCATAAAAAACTACTTCCTCAGGGCAGATACTTCAGAAGGCATTTATTTATTTACTTACTTACTTACTTACTTACTTACTTACTTATTTCTTTATCATATATCTCAGCACGGGATTCAAAGTGGCAATTTTAAACAATTTTAAAAAGCTATTTAAAACATAACAAAATAGAAACAAAAAATCTTCCAGTTAAAATCTCCACCTGCTGCAACACATTAAAAACCACATGGCTCCCTAAAGAAAAAGGTCTTGACCTGCCAGTAGGCAGTGAGCCAACTGGACTTCTAAGAAAGGGGTTACCCAGATTGGAGCAGCCACAAAGAAGATTCTCTCTCATGTCTTCACTGAACATGCCTGTGATGGTGGTGGGACTGAACGAAAGGCTTCTTCCACAGATCTTAAAGCTCAGGCAGGTTCATAGAGAGAGAGATGGTCTTTCAGATAGTCTGAACCCAAGCCATATGGCACTATAAAGCTTATGTCCAGAATGGGAGGCAAACAACAACAACAACAACAATGACATGCAGGTATTTGAGACAGCAAAAAGTGTCTAAATGGCTCTGTTCAAGCAGCTTCTATGGAAAATCCAACTCTTGAAAGATAAAATGGCACCAGTGGTTAGGGAAAGATTTAAAGATATATGCAAATGCTCTAGCTGTCAGCCCTAACCCAGGCATGATCCTTCTGTGCAGATGTCTGCTGTATGATTATAATAAGGATGATAGGAGCAGGGTGGGGATGTAAATCTTCATTGGTTTCGTCCTTGCACACAAGAATGAATAATTTCTGTATTCATCTTCTCACTGCCTGAGAATGTGAGGGATTCTGTGCAGTTCTCAACCACTTTTCTTCCTTCTTTTGGGATGTTTGAGCAGAAATATATGTGGCATATAAGACCATTATTACAACTAACAAAACACTACAAAATAGTAGGCTTTGCACAATTCTTTTTCAGGCAAGAGGTTATGATAAATGAAAAGAGGTGTGATAGAAAACATCCAATGTAATCTCGATTATTTACAAAAGAAGATCCAAAGGGATGGGAAGAGAAGGGCCCTTACATAATTTCAAAAATGTAGGACAAGTAATTTCAGAATTAAAATACAGTGCAATCTCCTCCAGTTTCCAGATGTACGAGTTTGAGCGACCACATCCATGTCATGTCCTGTACTTAAAACAACTGCAAAGTAAGTGTGGACACACTGAAGTGTCCATGTACACGTACCTCCATTTAGTATTATGGGATGTGAACATCCTCATTCTTTCTTATTGGCAGGGGTTCTTGGAATGGAACTGCTGCAGATACAAAGAGTCCACTGTAGAAACTTTTTTTTGTGTGTGCTGTCTTATACTGTATGAGAAGACAGTGTGGTTATGTATAGATGGGGTGAGCATGTTATAAATTTGCTTGGATTCTCCATAATGATAGTTGAACCTTGGACAGAAATTGCATTTCATTAATATTTATGCATATGTCTTCCACTTGTTTTTCTCTTCAAACTATTTTCTGAGTACTGCCAATATGAATCAGTTGAAGGCCTACTCATAGACGCAATCTCTCCTACACAGTCTGCATGCAAAGAATGCATACTGAAAGCTGATCACACTGGGAGGTTGGATGTGGGGTTGACTATGTGGGAGCAAGGTTAAGGAAAGAACTTGCAAGGCCATGACCTCCTAAGAATTATAATCACTAGCATAATAAAATCCAAAATTCACAAAAGAGTGATACCTTTATTGGCCAACTGACATGCATAAAAGACATCAAGACAGCTTTTGAAACTCCTACTGGCTTCTTCATCAGGCAAAAGATGTTTAAGAGTCTTACAGGAGAAGCAAAGTGATGATGTTAGAGTCACAGGTCTACATTTTATATCAGATGTAGTTTCTGTTGTAGTTCAGTTGGTTTGGAGGTATCTTAATTCAGGTAGAGGCCACTCTCCTCTTGGCCATGTGGGGACAGAGACAAAGGACAGTAAAATTTAAACTCCATTAGCACCAGTCACTAGCATAGTAATAGCATAATATCCTTTTTTTACAAGGCAACTCCCCAGTTGCTTCATCTCTGCTTTAGCTGGTTTGTTTGTTTGTTTGTTTGTTTTGTTTTAATATGTCCCTTGAATTTCCAGTTCTTCTTTTCTTTTCATACTGGATATCACCCTTGTTGAATTATATGACCAAGTATACAATATCTGCTTTAGGAGCTCAAAGAAATATCATGGCCAGAAAACCCTTTCCTCTTGTTTGTGAAAATGTTGTATGCTTTGACAAAATTTCTGAAGGACTTCAAGAATGGCTCATTATTTCTGTCTTCCTATGGTTTAAGATAATTCTGTCCTCTCCTTCCTCTTGCTACAATACAGGGAGTATAGTTTAATCCCTTGTGGGACAGATCTGCTGTGGATTCTTCTCCCAAGCCAAGATATTCTTCTCCATAACATTCTACTCACTCAGCTTGCCAGCCCATCAACATGCTCTGTCTTGCATCCTCTATACTAGGGGAGCAGAAATAACAGACTACAACTTGCATTGAACCTAGGGCAGCTGCCTAATTTTTAAAGAGCTTAATAGTGCAAGCTGATTGGAGCACCTTAGCTGCCTATGGAGGGATAGAGAATTTATCATTTCTTGAAAGTGACATGGCCATGCCACCATCAGGTGCTTCTTAAAACAACAGACTTAGAATTTATATAGATATCTATGTTATACATTGAATCTTTGTTCTTGTAATATATATATATATATATATATATATATATATATATATATATATATATATATAAAACAACAGATAGCTTGCAACCCCTCCCCTATTCACCATTGGCCAATATCTTTTTGTAAATATCCACCCAAACATACACACACACACACACATACACATACCAAAAAGTGTCAGCAACGCATGAGAATGTTATAGCTGTGATGGCATTAGAAGGAAGAAGCAGTAGTACTAAACAGAATACTTTTTTACATATGATGCCTTTTAAAAAGTCTCATAGCACTGTCTTATGACTGTGCATGCCACTTGTATGGGACTTCTGGATGTTATTGTTGTTGTTGTTATCTATATTTATTTTGTGCAGTTATTTAAATAGAAAAGTACAGGTTTCCCCACTTATTTGACAGGTGAGGGACCAGAGCACTTATAGAAAACAGAATCGATTGAAGAGTGGAGCATGAAGAGGCTCACTTGGGACTGGCCACGTTGTTGCTATTCACAAAGTCTCTAAGCCAGCTTAGCGCCTTCCCCGCCTCTTAGATTTCTTTGCAAGCAGTGATTCCAAGTGAGCCTCTGTAGAACTGAAGAACTGATGAAACGGTGAATTAAAGGAACATGTTGAATTAATGGAACCCCATCAAATTAATGGAATTTGTCCTTAATTTGGAAGCATCAAAAGATCAGATCAGATAATGGGGTGTCAAAAGGTGGGGGCTTCTGGTAGATAATTTTTATAGCTGGCAATTGTTAACAACAAACCAGAAAAGCAAGAATCTAGGGATACAATATCCTATATCGATATTGCAAGATTTTTTGTTAACTATTTTTCACCTGAACATTGTTTTCAGTGAAACAATGGATGTGTCTTAATTTCATAAGAACAAATAACTAAATCATTATTTTCATTTTTGAGATCCCACTTCAAGAGTTCTTAACCACTTAAAATGAAGTCTTTCCAGAAAGTAGCAACTAATCCTTTGTATTAAGCTGAGACATGAGTGAAATTAAAACCAATTGTTTCTTAACTATTGATTCTGGTCTATTATCATGATCCATTTCACATTGCACCATCGTTGTCAGAATGTTTAATGAAGCAATGTTACTTAGTAGTTTTAGCTTTGCTGACGTGGTGGGAGAAGCTGCATTTTAAAATGCAAAAGTAGCTTCTCTGTTGCTGACCTGGAATCCTTTAACCATTTGATTAGCCCATATTTTACTCAAAACCAAACACATAAATTAGCCAGCACCATTGGTGGAATCCAGTGACCTATTTGTAGTCCTCCATGCATGACTGCTTAGCACTGTCAGCCCATTCAAGTAACTCCATTGGTCAGTGCCATGACCTCCATAGAGACTTTCATTTCCAGGAAATTAATGAGGCTCTTGACGAAATACTCAAATTCCTAGACCAAACTTTCATTATGATATTTACCTTCCATTGAGTCAGAGCTTGCTACAGCACTGTCTGAAACAACCCCAGTATGAAGGCTGGGAGACACTCTTAGCATCAAATGCTGGTGTTAAATGTTTGTTCCTTTAGAACTATAAGTATTGTTGGCTTTCATGCTACTCTGGCCAAAATAACTGGGTTCTGTCCCATGACACACGAGAAATTATGGACAGAATTGACCCCAAAATGGCTCAGAACTACTGGGCTCTTCCACTAGTCCTGAAGTAAGCTCCATTTGCTGGTTAAGGATCTCACTACCAGACACTATCAAATCAACAGCCCCACTGTGTTTAAAATATGTGACATGTGAAAAGGTACTAGATAACCAGAAAGCATGGTTGTACCCAAATGGTTAGTGGTCTTAGTCATTTACAGATAATGCAAGACTGCATTGGTGACTAGTTTTCTTTTGCTTCCTAGCTTTAGTACATTTCTCAAAAAAAAAAAAAAAAAATGAAAAAAGGAGGAAAAAAGGAAGCTAAGACTTATCATAGGGGAGGGGCATATGTGGATGAGTGATCTCAATGTTATTTATGACTAACAAGGAGTTAAAATCTCTCTTTCATAATCATAATCATAATCATCATAATCAGGAAGACTGGAATTAGAACTATGAGCCAAACTGGCCAGTCTGCTGATTCACTGTTCTATCCCTGATCAGGTCTGTTACCCCCGCACATCCCCACAGCTATAGAACATCTAAAAGCTGGTTGAAATTGTGCAATCAGCTAGTGGATCTTCCTCACCCCCTCTCCTGTCCCACTCAGAGCAAAGGTACGTCACTATGTAGCCAGCTTCTTCAACCATGCTTCATAACACTCTGGGGACCTCAGGTAGGAAGATGGTTGAAACAAATCCTACAGTTCTTTCATCAAGGCAGATTGATGAAGACTTTTGGTTCTCTGGAGACAATTGAGAAATCCACCCTCCCTTCATAGAATCATAGAGTTGGAAGAGACCACAGGGACCATCAAGTCCAACTCCCTGCTATGCAGGAACACCTATCAAAGCATTCCCAACAGATGGCCATCCAGCCTCTGCTTAAAAACCTCCAAAGAAAGAGACTCCACCACACTCTGAGGCAGCATGTTCCACTGCCAGACAGCTCTGACCATCAGGAAGTTCTTCCTGAGGTTCAGGTGGAATCTCCTTTCCTGCAGCTTGAATCCATTGCTCCTTGTCCTAGTCTCTGGAGCAGCGGAAAACAAGCCCGTTCTCTCCTCAACATGACATCCTTTCAAATATTTAAACATGGCTATCATGTTCCCTCTTAACCTTCTCTTCTGCAGACTAAACATATCCAGCTTTCTAAGCTGCACCTCATAGCTTCCAGACCTTTCACCATTTTGGTTGCCGTCCTCTGGACACGCTTCAAAATCAAAATCTTTTCATTTTGGTCAATCACAAAGTTACCTTTCTCTCGATTTCATTGCCCAGAGATGGAGTGATCAAACTGAGGCAGGGGATTTACCTTGGTCCTTGGTTTTGTATACCTTGGCTGTACTTGTACACCCTCTCTCTCTCTACATATCTAATGATGGTGCATTGTGCATTGTGGCAAGGATGGGAAGAAAAAGTCTAATCCTTCCCATCACTTTCTGACCCCGCCATAGCATCTGACTTTGATCTTTCAACCAAATTTTGGTCTCAGTCACAGAGGGGAAATCAGATCACACCTTGTGTCCCCTTTCTCAACAAAAGAGAAAAAAGTTCACATGCGCATACATATTGCTCTGTTCCAGCGATTCTAAGAGATGGAGGATCTCAGCAGTATTACAGATAGGCATCTATGTTGTGTTTCTATAGTTTTGAATTGAGTACAAAGCAAAAATAATATGCAAAAGCTGTACTAATTTTCATAGCCAAATAATGAAAAGTGGTATAAGGCTGCATGGCAGAGGTGGGGAACACAGGACATAATGTTGGGCTGCAGCTCCAATTAACCCTGACCAGCATGGGCAATGGTGGGGGGTGATTGGAACTCCATTCCTCCAGTATTTGGAGAGCCAGAACTAGTTTTCCCCTGCCCCTAATGTGTGTAAACAACCCATTTTGCAATCACAAGCTACTATGGATGACGTTGTATTTTCATAGAATGTAGTAGGATCCAGAACAATAGAATGTAGTAGGATCCAGAAAGATGCAAATCATGTCCCCTGCCCTAATTCTCAAAAGGCTAACTGAAGTGATACAAGTCTTTCAGATCATTACAGTGGTCAGTTAGTGTTGATGTGTGAAAGGTAGTAAAGTTTATTTACCAAAAGTCCATTTCCCAGGTTTCAAAAACTCTTTTCTGAGGACATTCCTTTTCGTGTACACACAGTAGTAAGGACTCTTGTATTAATATATGTAGTGTGTCGTGAAGCCACTGTCTTTGTTCATACCTCTACTAATAGATTTGAATTTGTAAATATAATTCTGAAGCACTTTGTCTACTAATTTCACTAATGCATATTCTTTCATGTTGGATTAAGGCACATTTAAAAACTTAAAGAATTTTAAAAAATTGGACAGAGCTGAAAAAAAGGGTGCTTTTCATCACCATTTTAGACTATGTCAAAAGTTCTCACCTTGTTGCCTTCAGAGACTGGAATTTGCATTAAAGTAGAGTGCAAGTTTTCCTAATATAATGTTAAGGAAGTAGATAATCCAAACTGACTGGCTTTACTTAAGTGGCGCAGAAGTACTGCTGTCTGTGCTAGGTTGACTATGTGTCCTCTCAGTAACATCACGAGATATCCAGAGCTGAGCTGGGTATGTAGCACTGTGACATCACCCCCATTCATGGCATGGCATGATGCCTGACTAGCTAGAAGCATCAATGTCATGAAACATGAGGATGTATTGATCGGAAGGTTTAAAAATGGTGCTGAAGAGTCAACAGGGATGAGAAACAATGGCAGCGGAAAGCAGCAGTCTTAGGGACACTTTTTGGAGAATGTATTTCAGCAACTGTCCTCAAATACAAAGAAGATAATATGTGCACAGTCTTACTCTAATTCCATAAAAAGGATCTGCCCAACCGTTCTTCAAGAGAAAATGCTCAGGAATATAAATCCATAGCTGCTTAGTCTTGAACTATATGTTTATTGGAGCTACCGTCTCTAGAATTACCAGCTGTCTTTTAATCAGTCACTCAGGAACCACAATGACAAACTATGGTGGCTCCTCATAGTAAAAGTTACCTTTGCTGATATCTTAAAAGGAACCGGGTTTATACCTAGGGCCATAATTAGGATAATCTAACTAGAATAGTGAAGTCAGGTAGACCATTTATGCACAGTATGCAAAAGACAGCTCCAGTGCTTTACAGATTCAAGAATTTCAAGCCACCCGTTTAATGAAATCTCTTCATTTTGAAAAATGAAAGTACAAAGAAGGCTGGGGTTTTTCTTCTGTTCGACCAAGAGTATTCAATAACAAATATTAAGTGATAAACACCAATTGCTTAAAATCAGACGGGCCATTTTAAGCAAAGCATTTTAGCTCATCATGATATGTAGCACCTTATTTAAATTAGGAGGTGTTAATTCTTAGCTTGAATAATATATTAATATAATATGTAAAGTGAATGGCATTGTTAATCACAGTCGCGCCTGGAACGACTTTGCTTCTGTGCATGGAATGTTAATTTTGCAAAACATTAATTTCAAAGATTTTGCAGCCGTGCTTTTGTAATTAAATATTAATGTCACATGTTATTGCAGTAGCATGTTTATGAAAGCCGGCAACACTTCAAGTCAACTCATTTGTTTTTATATTTATTCTTGTACATCTGCAATCCCTTCCATTTCACAATTTCAAAGTGAAGGCCATTTTGAATAGTCAATATGTAAAACATTTTTCATTGTAAGCGTTTTTTAACATCCAATAGGGTAAATATTTAATGTGGTGTTTTTAGCTGGCATAATTTTTCCAGAAAATTGGCTATAACTTTTAACAACTTGTAGGTGCACTTAGCTGTCTCAGTTTTTTTGGCTTTAGTCTTCTGAAAATAAAAGAGCCATAAATGTGATGAAGACTGTGCAAAATTATGTAAGAATTATGAGACTATCTATGAAATTCTGGAATTCCAAACACCCTTGATTTTATCACCTTCCACGGTTTGAGTTTGTATCCATTTAAAAAATCAGGTACTGATTTATTTTTTTGATTAACTTTTTAAAGTGATACAGCTGCCATTATGCTGGTGACTTCTGCCTCATGTTTAGCACAAAACACTTTAAAGTACACATTTTTCATTAAATATCCGAGTGTTTTATGAATAACTTTAATGACAGATCCTGTTAATTAAGACACTCTTTCTATATTTCCCACAGAATTTGTTTGCCTATGATTGTTTTGACCAAATTACAATATCTGGTGATCTTGCCTATGGTACTTCAAACCTGTGAATTACATTCGTCTACAAAGAAAGTCATTTCCATTTTAGCATGTTAGCAACAAGAAAGCCATTCAAGGTATCCCACATTTAAGCCTCCCCGCTGCCTCCCCCCAACTGTCATTATATAGCAAAAAAACCTGGCTCAGCAGAGTAAATTGTGAGAGTGTGTGTGTGTGTGTGTGTGTATTAACAAAAACTCATTTATTGCACCACAAAATACAGGAACAATCAAGATGCATTGTTGTTTGATTATGGCCACATTTAATAGCAAAAAATTATATCGGCACCTGATGTTGCATGTTTAACAGCTAATACTCTTTGACAGTGATGAATTTAAAGGATGAGGAAGAGATACAAACTACATTTTACAAGCATGATAGGTCTCCAACAATGCCATTTAAATATTATTTGTCACTATTTAAAATGAACCTTTCCCCTTTAAGCTATGCCATTATGCTCATTTGTCCTGTCACCGCTGACAGGCTCTATGACTCACACACAAAAATGGTCATTAGGTACTGCATCTTCATCTTATTTAAAAAAGGGGGGGGGAGAGAAAAAACATTCTGATGCCTCTAAAAGCCTGTAATTATTTTCATCCGAAGAGATAGTGTTGCTTGGAAGGTAATTTAATAACCTTTTGCATGTACCTGGGGAATGCCTCTCTAGGGGACCAAGGTGCCAGCATGCCATTCAGGCGTCAAAACATGACCTTTAATGGTTGCTTGGAGAGAAGTTAGTATGGAATGCTGTATACAGTACAATGCTAATTCTGCTTTCTAATATATGCAAACTTTAGTTCTAGAGTAATGATCTTGATAGGATGAATTAATATAGGTAACTGCTCCAGGAAACAAAAGAGCTCTACACTTCCTAACGCAGGGATCTTGCTACCTGCTTACAGCAGACATGATTTTCTGGAGGAGCTGTTTGAGCAACACAGTCCTCCCCTTTCATCCTTAGCATGTGTATTTTCCAATTTCTTGTTGTGTGGTGAATGAGCTGCTTCTCCTAGAAACCTGGTTGATAACATCAAACAGCTTTTTATGTTGCCTGCTTTATATACTGTATACAGTTGTGCTATGTTATGCTAAAACAGACTGACCTATGGCTGTGTCATGTAGAAAAGAGAAAAGCTTATGGGATTTTTCCAGATTGCTGTATTCAGGAAGAGTGAATAGCCTTGCAAATATTTTAGCATATAGGGTTAAAAATACATATGTAAGATTGCCTGTGAAAATTAAACATGCTGAGCATTTAGGATATATACTCAGTGATATAGAAGCAGTGTCTTGTGTCACCAGGGTTAAGAAACTCCTTATTTTGGTACATTGGTATTAGGTCCAATCTTCCTTTAAAATGCTGGGATTTCAGCTCATACCTCTGATGTGCCATCCATCAATTTATTAACACGCTCGTGCAATAAGCCACTGAGAAGGCTGTATCAATTCATTTAGGATCTACACACACACACACACACACACCCTTTAAAATGCCTATAATCCTCATCTCTGCTCTCTCGACTGGTCAGCATTAAAGATTTATGTTGCACTTTTTTTTCATTGCCACACCTGAATATGGATTACTTAAATGGACTGTAAATAATTCATATCGCGGAATAAGTTTCCATTACTGAGCGATGTTGTAATTTAATATACTGTATTATGGGCTATGCCGTTTTGGATTGTTTTCGGTGTGCATTTTGCAACTGAGCCGACCACAGTTTAAGCAAAAAAGACATGCTATTTGTTCAGCTTATTTTCATGTTCAGAACTGGGCTGTGGGAAGCAGTATACTAAACGGGGTTAATTTCCCCAGCCCTCTTTTTTTTCAAAAGCTAGGGGAAAAAAATACCTGACCCAAATTGAAATGAGGAAAATTGAATAAATGAGGGCAAATAGTATTAATCTAATTTATTAACCAAAAAGTTTCAAGGTGTAATGGATTATTTTTAACACAACATTAAAAACAACAGCAACTATATTTTCTTTCTTTCTTTCTTTTTAAAGAACATTTTTGTTCTGGTAATTTCTACATACAGTGTCTGATTATTTTCTCTTAAGTAACTCCAACAGAAAGGGACATATTTGGGAAGCAGTTTTTCAACAAGGTCACTAGTTACAAACAGAAATAAAGTGTAGAGAATTTCTAAAAGCCATCCTTGCATAAGTGTTTACACTTAAAAGACATTTAAACAATTTAAGATTAAGTTGCATATAGCAAAAATATATTAATAATAGATTAATGCATTAAAATCTATGAAGACACATATGATAATGATTTAAAAAGGAATAATTTAAGGAGATGAATTAGAAAATAGAATAAAAAAAGAAGGCCAACATAAACTAGGGAAAAACATGCTGTGAATAAAGTCTGTTAGATCTTGAAATAGAAGAACTGCTAAATAATGCATAGTTTTATTTTTCTATAATTTGCATAAACCTTAAGAGAGTATTTATTTGTGTAAAACTTGATGTATTGAGCAAGGGAAGTGGGGGAGAAATGGCATTCATTTTGTTTTCATTTTGGTATTTAGGAAAAATATTCTGTTACATATGGACTACTTAGACCTAATCATCTGACTGAATGTGATGTGTTTCTTGAGCCAGGTTGGAAAGGGCTGGATTGAGAACAGTGCCCTGGTCTTGCTGCAGGCTACGCAGGTTGGCCCAAGCTCTGCTGGGGAGCAGATGGTGAGCCAATGCTTGCAGTCACACTTACCTTCCTTGCTAAATCCATAATCCCTCACTGGACACGCAGCCAAGGCAGGCTTTGGAGACAGAAAGGAGGTTACAATCTGGACTTGGGTATTGACTGCCAGAACTGAGAAAACAGCTCAGAAATTTTCAAATGCTTAACAAGTTATCTGTCTTGTCCCTAAGCCAGTGCAGCATTTTTTAAAAGTAATTAAGACATGATTGAAAATGTGTATGTGCCATCTAAATAAAAAAAAAAATCTTCAGAAATAATCAAACCAAATAATTAGAGCCATGTTAAATATACTGTACTAGATTTAGAGGGGGCTGTTTGTATAAAATATACTTTTCATTTTCAGTGTGAGAGCATTTTATGTGTGTGTGTGTGTGTGAGAGAGAGAGAGAGAGAGGAAGGGGGGGAAGAGAAAACAAAAATAGCCTTTAAAAACATACCAACCTGATTTTACAAGATTCAATAATTGTGCAGAGTTTTATTTCATGGTGTGATTATGATTAATTAATTTAATCATTTAATTAATTTTACACTGAATATTAGTCTTCTATGCTATATTGCAAGGTATGTGATATATATATTAATAAATACTATATTCATATGCAAAAAGAATAGTATCACAGCATGACCTCTTCTTCTCCTTTTCTCTCTGTTTCATAAATATCTGTTCAGTTACCAACCCATATATATATGCAGTAGGGGAAGCCAAATCCTAATCAGTTACAATAAAGGGGGGAAAAGATAAGACCATCTGTTTAAAGCAAGTAGATTTGCTATAAAAGGATGGCTTACAAAAAAAAAGTTACAGCAATATTGTGATTGTGTATTAACTTAAATATGATGTGTATGTTTGTTTGTATGCATATGCATATATTTATATGTGTGGATATTTATACATTTATAGAATGTACATATGTATGTTTGTGTTTATCTTATGTGTGTAGATTTTGTGCATCTGCATAGAATGGATATTAGATATAGGCTTATAAATTAGATTAATGCTAACACGCATGTGCACATCTTTTTATATCTTAATGATCCACATATATGGCCACTCAAGAAACTGATGTGCCAGCCAGACAAACATAGATGACCCATTTCTATGTGACAGATGGTACAGTTCAAGCACTGCCAACACCCTCAGTTCTGGAACCCAGTATTAGCTCCTTTACAAATGCAGAATGGACCCACACTGGTGGCTATTGACTGTCTTCAGAGCTGTGCTATAAGGTCATTTTCGCTGTGCTTCAATGGAGTTTTCCCAGTTTTCTATGAAAAGGACCCTCTGATTTAAGGCAGTAAAGAAGGAAAAGGCTAAGACCTCTTTCAGCAGTCCTTTATGGCAACCAATATGCCAATGATGCCCAGTTTTTGCACTCCAATGAATGCCTCTGATGCAAGTTATGCATCACATGCATACAAACATACACATATCTTTATGCGTGGTGGCCTCCATGTTGGTAGAGTGGTGAATCTGTTCTTAGTTTTACCCTCAACTTTAAAGGAGCTGTTCAAGGTATTGAACCTATTCTGGGGCTTGAAGTTTAGAATGAAAACATTTCCTCACTGACAGGAAAGCCGCTAGCCCCCAGTGCCACATGCATATACATTGCATGCATGCGCACATGAGAGTGTACACAAGCACACCCATCTCAGTACACTCCCTTCCCCAGCTGACTCCATAAAAATTGCTGCTCACTTGCTATATTAGCAGGTTTTCCTAGACACCAGAGAACAGTATTTTGCCTTCTATGGCCCAATCAGTCAGCTGGGATGAGAGGGAAAATGGATGCGATCCCATCGAGGGAACAGCCAAGGATTGTTTGTGGCCCCATGGTTGTGTCCCTGCCATAGGCCATGGGAAGTTAGTACAGAAGCTATGGAAGGCAGTGTGAACACAGACAACATCCTGGTAATTTGAATACTTGCTAATGATATTGACTCCTTTTTAAGAGCTGATGTGATATGGTAGGGTTTGAACAAAGTGAGATCAAATTTGAATTCAAATCCATGCTGACTTATAAAATGAAATGAGTTCCTGTCTCTCACTTCTCCTGTATTAGAAGACTGTCATGAAGATAAAAACAGAAAGGGCACCTCTGCATAAATCATTTTAAGAAGAAGGGAACACTTTGAATAGTCTTTTCTTTTCTTTTCTGAAACAGCTGTTTGCCCCACCTGCAGTTTAAGCAACACTACTGGACTGTTCTACTAGATCAGAGCTTTCCAAACTTTTCGTGTTCGTGACACATTTTTTAGACCTGCATCATTTCGCAACACAGTAATTCAGTTTTACTGGTGAACCAGAGGTTAAACTAACCCCTTATAAGAGATACAGAAACATACATAAATTGTAATAACAAAATGGATGGGGATACAACATATCTCATGAAAAGCTTTCATATATTTTTTTAAAATATATGATTTATAAATAATAACATACATTTCCAAGATTGTAGGCAGCACACCTACACACTTCAGGTGACACACTAACGTGTTGTGGCACACCGTTTGGAAAGCCCTGTACTAGATTGTAGGAGGAGGAAGGAATCAACAAGCCTTCCAGATCTGTTGCACTACAGCTCTTAACATTCCTCACCTTTGGCTGTGGGACACTGGCTAGGACACCTGGGACTTGCAGTCCAACAACCTCATGAGAACTACATGATTCCAACCCCTGCGCTAAAATAAGCTCACCTGAAATCAATGGGCTGTCTTCCCAAGAGAATGTGTGTGTGATTGGTATTTACAGTATTACATGTATCTCTTAGTGTTCTTTTTCTCATTGTAAGCGTAAATCCAAAATCTCATACAAATGTTGATCATCTCATTATTTTTAGAAATCCAAATACAAACATGAAAGTCAAGAAAATTAACATTCAAGGACATAACTATCTTTTCACTCTGTCTGTATGCACTCTTTCTCATTAACAAGAATAAGACTTTATTAACAAGACTTGCATGAGGCAACATCCTTCTTTTCTTTTCTCTTCTTCTCTGTCTGTCTGTCTTTTTTTGCTGTTTTTGAGGACATCAGTGACTAATTCAGAAAAAGACAGCAGAAACTATTTTGACTTCTAGAGATTTTAATTATTAGATCTGGATCAGACCATACACTACGTTGGACATTGATTGATTGATTGATTTGTTTTTTCTGTGAGGAGAAAAGAGCTTCTGTTCATGAAACAACATGTTAAGATCCAAGCTACTGTATTATAAAAGGGAAAGGACTGGAACTGGTGTCTACAACCATGCATAGAGCTTTCCCATTATCATAAAGCAGAGGATCTGATGAGGAAAATGGGATGGATCAGAAATTTGGGTCAGTTGAGCTTTTTTTAAAAAAAAGAGTCACTAAAATATGCATTTTTAAATATTCAGGGTAATAAGAACTTTGAGGGAAAAATGAATTTAGGAAAAACTAAAACTGACAGATTGATTCGTCCAAGCACAGGACATGGAATCCTACTTAAAATATCTAGATTTGAATGCCTATATATTCATCCCCATTAGAGCTAAATTAGCGTTGACAACTTTTTTTTCCCCTCCAATTTGAATTTGAATTTTTCTCCAATTGAATTTGTTCTGTTGCAAATGGTGTATTTTTAGGAATATATTAAAATTACCAAATTTCTTCATTTTGGGGATAGAAAGAACTTGAAGTTTTAAAACTTTAAGCTTCATGGCAGAAAGCAAAACTGACAGATTTCTAACTTGTATATTGGGCTGTCCATGAAATCTCCACCCACTGCCAGAGAAAATTGGTGCATTAATATATTAATTGCTTTCCTTGGTTTAGTTTTACTTTTCCTTGGTTTAACCATTTTGTACCCTATAATAAAGATTTTTTAAAAAACAAAGTCCCCAAAGGGCTTGACCTTATAATGACAGTAAGAGCAAGGAATCATATGAGATTCCTGGTCAGGTTGAATATATGCTTTTCAGTACAAGAGGCAGCATGCTCCTGTATATATCAGTTACTGGAGAGCATAAGTGGAAGGGAATATCATATCTTGCTTATGGGCTTCCTGTAGGCAAGTGATTAGCCACTGTGGAAACTAAATGCTAGACTAAATAGGTCTAATCCAGTGTTACTTTTCTAATGTATGAGTTTGTTAAGCTTTAGCACTGTTGGAATCTAATTAAACCATAGCACAAATGTTTTGATGTAAGCCACCCTAACACATATCTGGTTTGCTCTGCTAAGAGTTTGTCGTAGTACTTTGCTGTCCTTTCTTGACACAACACAATTTAAGGGAGTTTCTTTGTGTGTGCATGTGTTAACTATCACATCAATTTCTAAATCCTAATCTACCATTTTTTTACAAGGTACATGAGTCACTCTGACATCTTTTTACTTAGTTATAGCCACTGCATGCAGAACACAATTTTTTCAAACAGAGTAGATCATGCCTGAAGCTAGACAAACCCCTCACCCATATTCCACAATCTACCAAGTGTTTAGCAATCCTTATCATAACTTGAGCCAATTTATAGGAATGCAGTTTCACTATTTAAAAGCTTGAGTCTTATGGGTTAATTCTAACTTGAGTTACACCTATTGAATCAATGGCTGAGCAACACACAGAGCAATGCCATACATTTTCATAGGTCTAATGGGTTCAGTGATTCTACTTCAGTTGTTAGCTGCCATATACAGTAGACCCATTGAATCAATTATTGACTGGGTAATCAACATGCAGATAAATCGAACTGGTTTGATAGGTCTACTCTGATTGGGATGAATAGGATTCAAACCAGTATTGACAGACATCTTCCAGGGTTGGAACTTGGAAATGGAGATCAAGAACAAATGATCCAGATCAAAACCTTGCTAGGTCCTTCACTGAAATATACCAGAGTGTATAATCTGTAATAATACATAATCAAAGTCTATATGTATCACTGGGACAAAAGAATACATACCTGTTTCAAGCAATTGCTTAGTAAGTCTTGGTAGAGGACTGTATTGGAGCATGGTATTCTTTCATTCTCTCATTTTAGGTGGGTTTGATGCAGCATGCTTGAGTTCAACAGAAGAGGAGATTTATTTAACTATTTTTTCTACTGTTAGAAGTGACTGTTCTCACAAAAAGATTTGTGCTTACTGGTCCTTTAAATTGTCAGCCTTTGATTCCTAGCATAAGAGAAGAAGCTGTACTTTTGTTCTTCGAAGTCAAGATTTTGACTGACTGGAATAAAGCAAGCGACAGCAAGAAGGCAATGCAAGGAACAAATTTTAAAGTCTGATTGACAAAGCGAATTCCTAAAAGTGATATGGAAGCATAAGTCTCAACAAACTAGGACATGTGCTACTAACAAAGAAGAAATGGTTTTATATATTATTAACCATTCTCCAGGGTATCCATGCCACTCAGAGTTGGCATACGTCCCATATATATTATTTAATGTTTTACAGTTCAGCATGCATACAAAAGGAGTGAATCAGATAAATGTGTCTCATTCTATGCATATGTGAGGACTTCCAGCTTAAGATATTTAGAGAGATATTCCACACACACATAGGTGTGAAAGAAAGACAAAGAATCTTCTTTGTGTCCAGCCAATGACGAATAAAGGCTATTTAATCAACTGACGCCCAGTGTTAATATTAATCCCTTAATACTTACATTGACAATGATATTGTCCTACAGTCCTCCTCTTTGAACTTCTACTTGGTGTAATCAAAGATGGGCTAAAGCATAAATTGGATGAGATTTTTTTTTGGCTGAATTAGAATAAATCACTGCTCTTAAATGTATTACTACTATTGGTATTGTTTGCCACAGTAGTAGTATTCAAAGACATGGGCATACTAGTCTGTTTTAGCACAAAAAAAAAATGATAAAATTTTATTTACATTCAAAATGGATCTCAGTTACGTACAGTAATGTTCCAGTATAACAAAAGCAGGAAAATAAAAACACAAAAGGAAAAATAACCACATTAGTAATAAGTTTCTTAAAAAGCTTACCAAACATCCACATGTGTCCTTTTGCAAACTTTGTTTATACATCATTCTTTGAAATGTTGCAAGCATTGTTAGATCTTCTATCCATTGGATCACAGGTGGAGAAAAATTATCTCTCCAGTAACAAATTTTCAATCTTTTAGCAGTTAAAAGGGCACAAAAATCCACTTCTGTTGGCCATTTCTTAATATTTAATAATCAAGTAAATAATTCAAAAGAACATACACATTCCTGAATATCAAGGAAATTTCCAAAACCAAATTTACTTGTGTGATTACTTTCTTGCAAAATGTAACTACTATGGGACAACTCCAAAACATATGTGTTAAGGAAGCATTAGCAGTATTACATCTTCAACAATCTGCTGATTTAAAAAGCCCTTTCTTGAATAGACAGTATAGTAACCAATATACCCAAAAGAATGATTTCTGCTGTATAAGACATAATCAGAGATCTATAGCCATACTAGTTATAGATGTTAAAACCAATGGCCAGTGATTAGTCAGAATTGGATGCTCCAATCCTATATTCTGTTCTTGCTGTGGACTTTGCATGTCGTATTTATTTATAGATAACAGAAATTTCTATATATAAATGTTTGGTTTGAATACTTGACTAACCTCAATTAATATCTTTAATATTAAGAGAACCTCAGGAGCACTTAAAGCTACAGAGCCAAATCTGGATTGTAACAAATGTTTCAGTTGTAGATATTGCCATTTAGCTGACAGAAGTTTAAACTGATATTGTAAAACTGAAGAGCAAAAGTATCTGATTTATGGTAACAATCCCATTGTTAGCCCATGCCTTCCACATAAATGATTTCTTATCAATTTTCAAATCTCGATTCTCCCATTCAGTCAATTTAGTATAAGCATATGGGTCAAATTGCAATTGATGAGACAATATTTGACACTCCCCTTTTTTATAAAATGAGAAGCAAGTACTATCCATTTTACCTGAGGTGCCAGCAATTAAGACTCCAAGGCTGACCATGGTGGATTACTTACATTAAGTGGATATATCCAAAAGTTAATAGAAGATAATATATATGCCCAGTGGTATGTAACAAGATCTGGTAAGCCAAACCCTCCCTCTTTGATAGGAATTTGTATCCTTTTCACTGAAAGTCTAGGATGAGGTGACCGCTCCCCACCAAATACCTGAACAATGCATTTAGTTTTTGAAACTACTCGTAAGGTATAAATAGAGAAATTCCATGGATAGTGTAAAAAAGTCTAGGTATAATTCATTTTACTCATGTGTACCTTACTCCACAGACTCATTTTTAAGGTGGCCTATCTCTCTAAATGCTGTGCAGTATCTTTTATCAGCTTACTTAGATTGAGATTAATCTAAGTGAAAATGATTATACCCAAATATGTAATAGAATTTGGGCAATATCAACACTGTAATGGTTTAAATGTGCTACAATCTGTCTTGTCTCCCACTGGCAATATTTCTGACTTGAACCAGTTAATTGAATATCCAAATATTTTACCATAGTTATTAATCAACTACATCAAAACAGGAATTGAGCATTGGGCCTTGAATGGAATAACAAAAGAGCATTTACTAAAAGAGCGTTTTAAAAATCTAAACCAACATACTCAGATCCACTGAGCCTGGAATTTTGTCTAGTAGTAAATGCCAAGGGTGCCAAGTACAAATTGAATATTAAAGGAGACAATAGACATCCCTGCCTTGTACCCCTGTTTCAATGTAAAAAAAAAAAAAGATGAGAAAAAGCAGTTGTTCATAATTCATGTACTTGGTGCTAAATATAAAATTTTATCCACTTGAAAAATATTTTAGGAAACCAAAAATTAGTCAATACTGTGAAAATAAATGGCCAATAAATTTTGTCAAAGGCTTTCACAGCATCTAAAGAAATATAGCTAGGCTGATTAGTTCTATCCAAATTTAAAGCAAATGGATCCACAACCAGTCAAATGTTATTGGCTCCCTGTTTGTTTTTAATAAATTCCACTTTGTGAGGGCTTACCAAAGATGAAATGACCTTTTGCAATCAATTAGCTAAAATAGCTGTCAATATTTTGACATCAATATTAAGTAAGGATATAGGGCTTTAGTTAGTACAGCAAGTATGATCTTTACCAGATTTAGGCATCAGGGTAATATAGACATCATGATGAAGAGAGAGGATCAGATTCTAAGATATGTTTGTAAAGTTGGAGCAGTCTTGATGTTCTTTTCGGAGAAGCAAGATGATAAATCACCAGAGACTGAAGGATTTAGGATCATTAGAAAAACACAATCATTAGAAAAACACAAAACAAATTGGAGTATGGTCTGATATTATCAAGGATTCAGTTTTGTATGAGTTTATATTTCTAACAGTCCAACAATCAAATAATCATATTCTAAATCAACAAGGTTACTAAAACAATTATAAAACATCTCTGGTGCATCACTGCTAGGCCTATAAACATTAATTAAAACAATTAACTTTTCAAAATTCCTTACAAGTAAAATCAAAAACAGTCCATCTGTGCCTATTATTGTGCACTGTACTGAAACAAAAAGGTGTTTATGAATTAGTAATGCCACACCTTTACACTATCTAGAAATATTTATAGCATAGACCTCACCAACCCAATTTTTCTGGAAGCTGTGCTCTTCCTCTCTCATCAAATGGGTTTCTTATAGGAATGCAATATCAGCCATAAATTCTTTTGACTTAGAAAGCACTTGTTTTTGCTTGTTTACACCTCACAGCCCTTTGACATTCCGTGAAGCTTAATTAAGCATTAAACCACCAAGACATTTTAACATCTACATCATATTAATGATTTCCAACATTAAAGTACTTGATTAAAAAGCTTGGATAGAATAGCATATGTATCCAAAGTTGTGATCTGTAATTATTTATTCTATAAATCATCACATCACTTTTATACTGTTTATGATAATCTCACAAATTCTGAGAACTCTTATAAAATCACATATGAATGAATAAAATGAATAAATAATACAAAGAAATAAACATGTTAGAGATTGAAAAATTAAAAAAGAAATGACTACAATCCCCTTCCATTAAAAATAAATGCAAAAACAAAATAAAAAACAAAACAAAAAATGTGAAGACAGTAAAAAAAGAAAGAAAGAAAAAAGAAAAAGAAACCCTATGGACTTCCAGTTGGAGAAAGCATTGTGATCCACTGTTCCATTGTTGTCCTTCCCCTTAACTATTTTTTTTCTCCAGAATACACTGAATAGAAAAGGGGGAGAAGCAAGAAAAATAGAATAAATAAATGGAACTCTTGAATTAATAGAATGCAACGAAATGAATCAAGTAGACAAAAATTTAAAGAAAATGAGGAAGAGGAAATAAAGGAGAAAAAAGTAATGGAAAAAAGAAAGAAGGAAAAATAGAGAAAAAAAGAAAGAAAGAATCGATCTGATGATTGAAACTGATACACATCTGGCTGAAGTCTGATGCTGAAACAGGCTGGCACTGTTTTGTTAAGACTGGACCAATAAATAATGGAAACAGCTTGGTTGTGGAAAGTCTTCATCAAACAGCTTTCTTCATCCAACACCCAAAGGCTGGGCCTGGGATTGGGCCTCAAACCCACTTTTGATCCCAGTAAGAAATGATTTTGCTGACTCAATCAAATGGAATTTCTTTAATTCGCAATCCATAAAGACACAAAATGAAACTGGGTACTTAACGTAATAGTTCAGATTTAATTACCTTATTACCATTTTTGCCTTGATAAATTGTCTCCTTCAATTACTTTTCTCTCTTTTGTATATTGAGGAAAAGTCACCTCTGATTTCTATTGCAGTGCTCCCCGCTGCCTAGCAATTCAAAGCAGACAATCTCTATAGCCATGCAGAGAAATTGACCAACATTTGGACTAGACCCAAACCATTGTTTAGGATTGGAAACTCAATAGGCTCTCTAAATTTCTACTTGAAAATCAGATGGCAATGCCAAAAATTCGCATAGAAATTAATTGGAAAATTCAGTTAGACAAACACCAACTTCCAAGTCTCTCAGGGTTATTGTACCTAGGTCAGTATGCTGGGTGAGAGACTCTAGTTGAGAGTTCCTGGAAGACAAAAGGCTATAGGAAACATTCATACATTTCATTAGCTGTAACCCTGTCTTCTAGGACTTCAGTTTTCAATTCTGTATATATTGGATACCAATTTACCCAATTTCCTTAACAGAAGCAAGCAAAGGCTGGAGATGATTGATAGATAGATAGATAGATAGATAGATAGATAGATAGATAGATTTCAGCTCATTAAGTTGTGTAGCCATAACCTGTAGCACAGTAAATATCTGGTCCATATCCATATCAGCTACACTCTTCAGATTCTTTGCGGGAGTGTGTGAGAGGAGTTGGTGGAAACGAGGCATGTTTCCTTTCACTTTCCCTATCGTGTCCAAGCATTGTGTGAAGCACTCCTGAAATCCAACTGCTCATAAACTCTAAAACTGAAATGAAGTTCCCAGATAAAGTAAAAAATAAATAAAAAAAGAAACAATTAGGGTGACAATCTCTAAGGATTTTTGTTATTTAAACAAACTTCTCCTGTTGAGTTTATGCAAAGAGCTGCATACCCCAACAAGACAGAGACTTAAAACCAAAGCCAAACTTCAAAGCCTAAGAGTCAAGACAACACAGAGTTCAGTCCAGATAGTAAGTGTCTAGATAAGGTCTAATTAAAGTGACAGTCTCTGAGAAATTTTTTATTTCAAAGTTTCTCCACTTATGTTCAAAGTTTAAACAAAATACCTCTTGAGTATGAGCTAAAACTGAGTGAAAATGAAACTAGTCTTTTGAATAGAGAAGGAAGAAAATTTTAAAAAATAAAGCAAAGCAGAGAGAAACACTAAAGGAGACACAAAACAAAATGCAATCTGAATGGCAAATATCTAAGAAGGATGATAATTTGTGAAGAGTATGCCATTTAAAAGCTAGGAAAAAAGTAGAGACAGACTAATCATACCACTATCCCCACTGAAAGAGACTCAGCATGAAAAGATATAGAGGAATCCTATAGCATCTTTGAAACTAACTTAGAAAAAGAAATCTCTAGCATAAACTTTTGTGGGTACCAGTGCACCTCACCAGGTACATCTCTAGGCTGGTTTGAAGATTTATTTCTTTCCTAATCTTAGTTCCTCTGCACCTTCTGGAAGAGTAGTTTCATCTCTGCTTAGTTTCCCTCATCCTACTCTTTCATACTGTATGTTCCACCCGCAGAGTGGAATATGTTTATTCCAGAGCTGGAGCCCATCATGCATGAGCAACTGAGGCACTGAATTAACAATTATCACTTGTGCTTAGTTGATATTTTAATTGCCTATAGTTTATAGGTCAGCACAATTTAAAAACAAAGAGGTTATGCAAATATCAAACAACAAAGTTAAAATACAAAATATAATACAGAATTTCTAATACCACTTCTAATAATCTTACTAGTAAAAACTAAAATATATAAAATGAAGCCCTAGGGGCATAAAACTTCAGACATTTGAGAATGCCTTATAACAACTTACACTGGGTTTAACAAATGCCATTAAGAAAGTAGCAGTTCTTCTAGTGATACTCACTTGAGAAATGAGCCTCATTCCTAAAAGAAGTTTATGCAGAAACTTATCAAATCCTTGCTGACCTTTCTTCTCTTTATCCATTTGGTTCAAAATATCAAAACTCCAAAATGTCTGCCTCAATGTATCAGACCAACTTAATTAAATAATGCAGTTAATGGGCATAAGGTGCTGTCTTGACATAATGCCAAATCAGTAATATTCCTCCTACCTGACCAGTTGCCCATCCACCAATCCATAACAGATGGTCTAAAGTTGTGAATCCCAGTTTCCTTCCTAAAGCTCCACTAGCTATCACTTGTGTTACAAGCAAATTGATATGTCCCATCAGCTTCTATAACTGGTTAAATATTATCTTTACAGGAGGAGAAGGGCTGATGAGACATAATTCTTCAAATCTTTTACCCTTTTCTCCAGAAGCCAAGATGTCTGAGGCTTCATGACGAACTCAGTTCCTCAAAAGATTGATCCATCTGAAGGACCTTTGTAATTTTAAGTGTCAAATGCACATCTAATTCAACTACCAGAGCCTCCAATCCCCCCTTAATCTATCTACAGTCAGCAGTGGTAGCAGCACCCATACACAGAACATCACTGAGATAACAAGTCATCTAGAACTTAATGCACCTATCATTTGAGCACTGTGTCTCAGATGAAATGAAGAAAGCTTTATCTACATAAAATACCATATTTGCCAGTGTATAAGATGCACTTTTTTTCCAAAAAGAAACAAAAATGCCTTCTGAAAATGGGATGTGTCTTATATGCCAGCAACTACAGGTAACTCCTGCCCACCAAGGCAAAAAGGAAAGGAAAGGCACCTTTCTGTTCCTTTTTGTGTGGGTGGGGAGTTCTCCCCATCAAAGCAGAAATGACAGGAATGGGGGAGAAGGGAGCTCCTCCCCCCCCCTTCCTGTTCATTCTACCTCAATGGGGAGGTCTTCCCACCTGGGCAGAAATGACAAGAATGGGCGACAGGGTACTAAAACATTTTTCCTAAAGAATACAGTCTGAAAATAGGGTGCATCTTATACGCTGGTGGATCTAATACGCTGGCAAATACGTTATTTCTTTAAAACTAGAATGCTTAAGAGTTGATCAGGATGAACGAGGAACAAACTACCGACCTGATGAGGTATTTCTTCCTAATATTGCCTTTCACAGTTAGCCACTGTTCATCTTTGCTTCTCACCACTGATTTTTCTAGCCCAATATCTGTTCTGTCACTTGGCCACCATTTTTGAAAACATATTCTTCTATATTGCGTAGCTTTTTCTGTTGTTAGAAATAATGAGGCCCCTTAAGGTTTCTGTGCCCCTTAAGGTTCCAGGATATGCCTCTTTTTTTACCCTTTATCTTAGTGCCTGGTATTGTGTTTCAATGGATTACTCAGTGTTACTGGTGTGAATCATTCCTTATCACATTATTGCATGCAATAACCAAGAGTTTCAGAAGTATTCTTCCATGCTGGGCAGGATCACAAGGTGTGTTTTTTTATGCGTTTTTCATATTTCTTCACATTTCAGGACTCCTTTTTTTCTCAGAAAACATTATATGTTGTGCAAAAATTTTGTGCACTCAAATTTATCACATAAAACTGCTTAAATGTGGAAAATTTCACAGCATTTGACATTTAAGGGAAGGGGCAGGGTGTCCCAATGACACGAATAAGAATGAAAACAATACTATTATTTGTTTCATGGCCAAATAATGGGCTTCCTCTGATGGGTTAGGCAGAATAATACAGTGGCAAAAATTTGGGCAGTTTTCACCTTACACTTTTACATCTCCAAATTTTATTAGGAAATGATTTTGCACAGAAATACATGCAGGTTCATTGTGTGACAATACAGGGTAGGGCATTGCAAATAAACAGGCATTTGCACAAAAGGCTGTTCCTAGATAGCCACATGGTTTCTTTGTGCAAGATTTCTGTACTGCTCCCCCCCCCCCATCAATCTTGCACAAAATAAATAGCCACCTAGGTTTTTTGGTGCAATATTATTATTTTTTTGCACGCAGAACAGCAGTCTTGCATACACACATTCATACATCACATATGGCTGTCTGGAAAATGTGCAACTCCTCCCCCCACCCAATTCACACACATAAAAGACCTGAGTGTGTGTTTCTGTATAGAATAATTTCCCAAAACATTCCAAAATGTATAAATGGCAGGTAAACATTGCTCAGAAATATTTGTTTTCTCCATAGCAGAGAGAAAAATGTGGAAATTATTTCATCCTGATTTGAGAGTACAAAATATTTGTCCCTAGTGTCAAGACATCATTTATTCTCAAGAATCAGAATATTTGAGAGTATTCTTTACATTCCCATAATGTAAGAAACAGATAATTATGCAAAATATGTTCTCCATTTTACCTTTCCTCCTTCTCCTAAACTAAATTTCCCCTGATGTTCTTCTTAGCCTTCAGCCTTCTTTCAGTCACAATCCTTCTGAGCTTCCTGACGCTTTACTCTAGTGTCATAAAATCTCTTCCTTTCCACTTTCAAATCTTTAGCCTTTTCCCCACACAAACTCTTATTCCTGAAGTCTGTCTGCATTTTCAATCCCAACCGAATGGATCTTTCTCTCCCCTCTCAAAAAAAAAAAAAAAAAAAACTGTTTGCAAACATGTTATTGTTCTGTTTGATTCTGTCAGCAGCTAAAATGTTTATGAACATTCAGTGGCATCATAGCAGCTGCCAGGAGCTTCATTGTATCTGTTAACACATTGCAATCACTATGCAATCAAGAGGGATTTGGAAGAAAATGGAAAAATAAGTGGTTGTGGTTGTGGTTGTTTCTGTAAAGGCCATATATAAAGCTCTTTTCCCTGTCCTCTAATTTTAACCATAACACTGTTCAAACATGATATGATGACTTGCAAGAGTAAGATCAAGTATGCTAGCAGAAGGGATAGTAATCACTACTACTTATTCCTATTTGTTTTATTTGAAGCCATAGGAATGAAAATTCACATTGAATCCTGTGCTTTGAATATTGCATTGATTCCATATTTTGAAATATTTGGAGCAAAACAATACATTTTTCAGAGTGACTATTTCAGCATGCTGTGATATTTATGAGAAACAAAAATTTTCTTCAGAGTAGCAACAAGTGGGAAAAGTTAAACACAAGAAAAGTTACTGGTTTTGCTGTTTTCCAAAATGGGAGGTCAGGAGAACTTTGAATGAATCTTCGTTGAGGAGGTGTGGACTTACTATCAGCTTTGTCTCTTGCCTAAGAACGCTACAAAGTGGCTGCGTAAAATGTGGTCTTCCTTTTTCAATTTTATTTTTACAACATTTTTCAGGCTCCTGCTCTCACTTACATCCTTTTGTGGATAAAAGCAAAATATTAACTTGGTTGCTAATTGATTTGACCAGCAGTAATTAACTGTTAGTGATAATAAAATAATAATAAAAGTCATAATCATGGATATTACTGTTACCTGTATTTATAATTGTAAGAGTTCTGCATAGATTTCTGTATAGGAGGATCAACTTGGAGATAGCCAGACTTCCTTGTGCAGATATAATAATTGAGGGCCTTTCCGCACTACACTGTTATAGTGCTGTTATTCCACTTTCAACATCCTATGGAATCCTGGGGCTTGCAGTTTAGGGAGGGGCATTTAGAATTCTCAGCCAGAGAGCTCTTTGGCCTCAGGAAACTACAAGCCCCAGAATTCCATAGGATGTTGAAAGTGGAATAATAGCACTATAACAGTGTAGTGTGGAAAGACTCTGAGTCATTGGCACGTTGCTTAGGAAGTTCTTTAGTGAGGAGTGCTGACAGAAACTGAGCCAAACCACAGCTGTTGAGAAGCAAGCAACAGGTGTTAACATACTCAGGGGAATCCCAACATTTACAAAAATACAAAAACATCTATATAAAAAGATAAATGCACAGACAACCTCCTTCAATACACCCTAATGGCAATTCAGCATGCTTAGCAGACCAAGTTCCAAATCCAATGGCCAGTCACAACCAGACTAGACCTACCGAACCAATTGCTCAGTGTTAACTCACATTGATTTGATGAGTTGAGACTGGCAATTAGATGACGGTCATGGAATGTTAAGTGTCAGTTGGGAAAGAAAAATGGAAAACTGGAGGTGGGTGGGTAGGGAAAAGAGTGAGATGCCTTAGTAGCTGTTGTTGGTGTTGCTTTCAAGTCGTTTCCAACATACGGCAACCCTAAGATGACCCTATCATGGGGTTTTTGGGGGCTGAAAGTGTGTGACACACCCAAGGCCACGCAGTAGGTTTCCATGGCCAAGCAGGAAATCAAACCCCAGTCTCTAGGGTCGTAGTCCAACTCTCAGATCAGTACATCATGCTGGCTTTTCTTCTTATAGGAGTAGGTAGACATAAATCCTGAAAGGGGCACTCTGGTTAAGAAGGAGGCTACACTGCAACGTTTTTGTTTACCTTATAATCCTTCTGAGATACATTCATAAACAAACCTTGAGCCTAAAGGCTCAAACCTTGAGCCTAAACTTCTAAGTTTTCCCTTTGAATAGTTCTGTGTCTCTTGTATGTTGTTTGATGAGTTAAATATTTACAGCATGATGTAGATTTTTCAAACCGCTGAGGAAAAAAATCCCACCTATTGCTTGCAACTGCATCCATTATCACATGATTCAAATATCACATTTTCCCCCAGGGAAGACACACCTAGAGAAAACTGGAAATAATCATGTGGATGAAAAATATATTGACCCAATTTATGCATCTCATTGAATTATGGCATAGAAGCATAGTATATGATTCTCCTCCTTCCAGAGAGCTAGGAGGACAACTATGACAGATGTAAGTTTTGATTTCCCTCACTGTCATCTTCTCATGTCCTCTGAACAAGAATTCATGTGTTATAGTAGCCAGCTTCTAAATCTATTGTTTAGCCGTGGCTTGTGAGGAAGTTGAGCACTGCACGCACACGCACGCATGCACACACACACCTCACCATTCCTTGTCCAAATGATGCAAGTGGAAGACAGTCAGGGAAAGTGAGGAGAATGCAAGCTGATGAAATTCTTCCTGTGCAACCGTATCTTGCTAAACCATAGATTGGTGTGATATGGCAATGAGGCCCTTGTGTGAGCCCAAGCCCTAAGTACTGCTAAATTCATACCCTCCAGCTGATTCTGTTTCCATTAAATTTCTGTTGGCTCTCTTTTTTCAACTGTGTGTAATGCATCCCAGTTTCCCTCTCCTCCTCTCACTTCTCCGCTTCATCCTCAGCTTCCTTCATTTGCTGCAAGCTAAATTCAAAGTGCAACATTAGTTTGCACTCAATTACCTGAGCAGTGGAGAAAGGAATAGAGAGGGTGGTGTCTTACTTATCCCATTAGGCTTGAGCAAAAACAAACTGCTGCAACCTCTCCTAGCTCATGTGTTCATTAATAACTTTTACCATCTTGACCACACTCTGATGTTGCTTGGCTACCTGTGCCCAGGTTTTCATCTGTGAAATGTTGGAGGGTGTGTAAATTTAATTGCAAGTTAAGATATTAGCTAGTTAAATATGTTTAATTAACATACAGTATTGAAAGGAAGTCAATGCTCTGAAGATTTGAAATGCAGTTTTAAAATATGAAATATTTGTTTGTCATATTTTCTTTTTCAATAGAAAAACTCAACACCAAATAACCAAAATATCTACAAAATACAAACGATGCAAAGTAGGCCAAATAGCTAAAAGGTACTGTCACATAGCAGGGAGAAAGAGGATTTAAGGGCAGTAGTCCATCAGACATATTTTGTTTGACGACTTGGCTCAACTTGGAAGAAAAAATGTTGAAATGAAATTCTTGATGCGTAAAGAAAGTGGCATGACCTAGAAACGAACATCACAGAGCTATGACACTTAGGTGTTGCTAAAGCAGTAAGACAATGCAGCTGGAATATCCATATGTAGGTTGCATTGTAGAGCACAAGATAGAGCCAAACGCCTTTATACACTTCAGCTTAGTTTGATGATAATAAGACTGGGAGCTCACATTTCTAAAGATGCAATTTTCAAGAAAATGTGTGCTTAGAATTATAGGTTTCAAGAGACCCTACACCTACAAAAGAAATGAAAACAAAACTTATACCAGTGCTAGTAAATCTATTATATTTTTCCACAGAAATTTTACTAAAGAGAACAGTGATCCTAATTCATAATACTAGGGACCATTTCATACAAATATATTATTTAACAATCAAATGCTAAAGCATCTCCTGGACTACTCCACTCCAAATTGCAAATGGTGATGTCCACTGCTTGTCTCCCCACCTCCAGCACCACACACACTATAGATCAAAGCCACAAACAGCTCCCCATATTGGAGGGATATGGGCAGATAGGAGCTGAGCCCTGAGAGAGAGGAAGCATTTTACCTTATCCCTCATGATATGGACTATTCCCACCCAAAACTGGAGGTAGAAGGCTAATAGCCACCTGTTCCTATGGAAAGCTTAGTGAAAACCACCAGATGGAAAAGCACCTGGTTCAGGAATAAAGATTTGTCATACTTAAAGGAATATTTGTGAACAAGAGCATCCTCCAGTGTGGGTATCTGACAATTTAGGTTTAAAAAGATTTGGTATATCACATACCAACACTGATCAATTAACTCTTCAATGGCATTTTGACTCTTCTGCCCTTGCTTCTATTATTGATTCTCTGTTGGGACTGTTACTGAACTTGCTACCAGTATTCAGCCTGGACTGAACAAGGATTTCAGACCTTGTTTCTGATACGCACTTTGCCAAGAAGACAAAGACTTACAAGGGTTACTGTGAAGGAATGAGATAAAATTCTCAAGTGTAAAAGTATATCATTGTGTACTGTAGCCAGGATCAACCATGCCACAGTATTTCAGTTTTCTGTGTATGAATCAGCGATAGAAAAAAAAATTCTAAAATATTTGAAAAATTTGGAAACTATGCTTTTGAGATACAAGAAACATTGACAAGAAGAATCTTGGACTGAATCTTCAGAACAGGATCAAAATACTATACGGGGGACGTAGTACGTGCAAAATTCAGGTGTGGTTGATTTTTTAGTAAACAGCATAACATTATTTTCAGCCCAGAAAAGCTGTTTCCTGCATAGAAAAATGTAGTTTTCTGTGCAAAACAACTCCACACAGATTTTGTACAGAATAAGTTCCAAATTGTAAATCAGGTTCAAAAATGGTGTGGTTTTGAAGACTTTCTTATAGCAGGAATAAAATTGCTAATATTACTCATTCCTTGATTCAAGAAAATTGCTAAAGAATTACACTACTAATATGCATGTGAAAGGTGGGCAGTGTGGAAAGCTGATTGTGGAGGGGAATCAGTTCATCTGAAAAATGGTGCTAGAGAAGACATAAATGGCTCTGCCAGCAAATCAAGCCTGAAGTCTCACTAGAAGCCAAAATGACAACATGAGATAACTAGATTCATAGGGAAAGATGATAATGCTTGATAAAGTGTACTGAGAAAGCAGGGTTTGAATCCCACTCAGCCATGGAAACCCACCAGGTGACCTTAGGCGAGTCACTCTGCAGCCACGTATGAAAGCAAAGGCAAGCCCCCTCTGAATAAATCTTACCAAGAAACCCCCATGATAGGTTTGCCTTAGGGTCACAATAAGTCAAAAACAACTTGAAGGCACCCAACAACAGCAAATTGAAAGAGGGGTTGCTTTAACAGGTAGATTGACTCAATCAAGGAAATCATGCTCTGAGATTTGCAAGAGAGGAGTGGGGCTTTTAACAACAGGAGGTCTCTCATTGATATAATCCCAAAAGATCAAAGCTGACTTGACATCATATGACAAACAACTTGCCAAGACCTCTTCTGGCTGTGTGCTTCATGAGGTTTTCAATTTGTTTTTTAATGTGGAGAGCATTCTAATACGCAGCATCCCAACTCTCGTCTATAACCTGAATTCACAAAGTACAGGTAAAGCTTTGCCCTCATTTATTATATAAATAGATTCCAACATAAACAAATGATTTGATCACTGCAAGCTCAATCAATATTTTCCATGGGCCAGCAAAAAGTGTGTTTTATGCAATGCAGTTTGTATGGAAAGGCATAGTTTAGAAAGATTAATGGTTGACATTTTCTCATACTGACAATATTTTAACAGGGTGGTCTCCACAATTTTTCTTCCCATATCTCCCATATTTCCTTAGTTCAGTTCCCAGGATTTGGTCATTTGTACACTAATTCCCACCCTGTTTTTTTACTTTAAATTATCATGGGGAGCAGTATATGTGGCCATTCTGTGAATCTCAGTGGATGCTTTCTTTTTTTCCAAATAAGTTTTTTAAAAGCATCCCAGCAGTTGTTGACTGTAGGGGAAAAAATAAATCTTATTTACTGCCAGTATAGATTTACTTTGCATTCTTAATGGAACTAACAGCTGTTTAAGGAATCCTATACTTCCTGAACGTTTCCATCTCTACATCTGGTACTACTTGAGTTTAAAAAAAAAAAAGCTTTGGTGAAACTGTTACTATATTGTATGCTACCTATTGATTTATGGGCACCTCTCTTGTTAAGACATTTTTTAAACTCACCTTCCCAAAACTTATTCACTTAAAGCAATGTGGTAGGTGTGTAAGCTATTGTTGGCATTTTCTGGCAGAACTTTGTGGCAGAGGTCCCTTGCCTACAACTTCACATTCCACCTTGTCCAGCTGGGGAACTACAAAAGCCCTGGGTTAGGCAAAGAAAATTCAAGAATGACATGTGCCCCCTTTTGTCCTTTTACAGTCTTCCCAAAAGTAGAATCGCACTGATATTCCAAGCCCCAAATGCCAAAAGTAGAAAAAAGTGTGAGACATACTGTAAGAACTTGAAAATACATTGCCCAGAGTACCATAAATGTAGTTTAAGGAATAGCACAGGCAGGTTGGGAAACTCCACTGAAAGACCAGGGAATTAAAAAGGGAACCTGCCCCTTTACGACAGTGTATTACAGAATAGATTGGTCTAGTAGATTTTACTGTCTACCTAATTAGTCATGTGATACCAGAGATAAAGAGTGTAGCTCCAAAGAATTATGCAGTGAATACAATGAAGCAAGAACAAAGAGCCACCAATGGCCTCTTGATCCAAGTGAGAGAGTGAGTACCATTTGATAAATCCTGGGTAAGCACGCCATCATGCTCAGACCATAGGCCATCAGTGCAAAAGGCTGTCTTGTGGTCAAATTAAACATAGTGCTATGGATGTCAGCCGGAACCCTATTGGATGGTTATGAATGTGTAACTACCATGGTTACAGAGTTACACAGTGAATTCTGGTCCAACACACACACACTCGCCCTCACTTGCTAGGAAGAGCCCACTGTGGCCAACAGGGGTCCTTTCCCCTGTGTCTTGGCAAACATGTGACTGATGTCCCCCCCCCCCCCCATTCCTATGAACTGTCTCTGGGGCAACAGACAAAAGCAGGGTTCTTTTAGACTGGAAATCGCTTCCAATTGGAAAACAGACAATTTTTCCACTGAAAGATGGTGGAAAAGGATCTGGGACACATGGCTAATGCAACAGCTTGCACACAATGAGAGGATAACAAAAGGATGTATCACAAAAGACATTTTTTGGAAAAAAAATTGCTTCCTTTTATTGATCACATCAATGATGCACTTTATCACCATCAGAGCTTCCAACATGCCACCCACGATTCTGGCTGAGTGCTGTCCTGGGAGTGGATTTTTGTTCTAGATAGATTTGATTTTTCCTTTCTACTCTGGTTTTTTTTTGTTGTTGTTATTAGGTTGTACATTAATAATATTATTTTTTAAAAAAGCAGGGTTCCATTATTATTATTATTATTATTATTATTATTATTATTATTATTTTGTTACCCGCCTCTTCACAAAACTCAAGGTGGGGTACAACAAAGGTTAAAATACAATTCACAAATCCCTCTTGTACCGGAGATCGCCCACACAAGGGAAGGTGGGAGCATCAGTCAACTGCCTCCCAATTGACATAGGAATGGACCTCCACACATAACCCTCACCAATTGCAGTGGCTGCTTCCTGGTAAATGGTGATTGGGGGACTTTCACAGACCCCGTCTGTCCCCTAAGCTAGGGCTACATAGGGATCCTGAATACCCATAATTACACATTTATAACTACCCAACAAGATTCCTGCCATCATTGCAAAGTATGTCCCTTTTAAAAATTGGAGCAGGGGGAATCATTGGAAACACAGCACATAGGAAAGAAAAGTTTAATTCCTTGTTCCCAGCAGGTGGAGGAGATTGCTGTCACCAATGGGAACTAGTATCAGTAATCATATTAATAAACTCACCGCTTTCCTGTTTGCTACTCTCCTCATAACAATCTCTTTCATATCAGATACTAATTAATAATAGTTAAATAATGCTGCAGGAGTTTGAATTTGTAACCTTCCAGCCTTTACATTACTGTCTTGAACAGGATAATCCCTGCAATAGAGAAATTGTCTGTTCCTGATTCAGCTGTCATGAATATACACATTGTCCCTCCCGAACGATAAGGGTGACTTATTCCCCAAAGAGCAGAAAAATAGACAAATAAGACTGTATTACTAGTCCTAAAAATTCAGGTTGGGGACAGAAGCACTTGCTGTTGTGCCTTTTCCATTACAATACAACTAGACTCACAGTATAATATGCTGTATTTTTATTAGGGATTTGAAAATCACCATCTTAATTCAGTTGACTTCCTTTGAGTCACTCTTGAATTTTCTTCCCATCTTTCAGCAAAATCCTACATCCACAAAAAAGCAATACCTTCTTGGGTCAGCCAAAATGCACAAAATATACCATGCAAGCTTTCAAAGCTCCACAGGTTTTTCATCAGGAAAAAGATATCTAAAAATCATACAGGAGAAGACAGGTGATGATGGTAGAGTGACAGGCCTACATTGTACAAGATATTGTTTCTGTTGTAGTCCAGTTGTTCTGGAAAGATTGCAATGCACGCAATCATTGGCCTTATGGGACCAGGGCAAAAGGTAATAAAATCTCAATTCCATTAGCAACAGAAAAGTTCCCTTGAGACCCAGGTTGTCCCTTTTCTGTGTGAAGCTAACTGCTCCTTTATTAGCTAGAGAACACTGAATTTCTCAAGAAGTACATGCACTGTTACATCTGGAAAAACTTTTAGCTGCTATATAGATAAAACCTGCCAACTGTAGTCCAAATGAAAGAGTTTTACCTTTCTTGGAGATAAAAACTTCAGAGTTAAGTTCCAGTCCATTCGCTCCCTCTTCTTAAAATTTCCCCTGCTGTGGCATTATGTGCATTGATTTGTGCACACCTTATTTCTCTGAAATGCCTTGTAAATGCTCCAGGCAAGGTGTATATTTTCTCATGAAAACCTTGGCTGTGTGAAAAGTGAATTCTCATCAAATGTCTTGTAAAGTCCAATGAAATTTCCTTCTGTACTTGTTACAAGGCCCAGTGTTCATTCACACAGCTGATTTTGTAATTCTGCATGATCCTAAGATGCATTTGTCCAAACAAGTGTGAAAAATCCTGGTTTTTTTCCCCAAGATGGCCATTTTTTTTTTTTACTTGAGGGACAGGTGGCTGTTGGTTTCTTTGAAAAATTATTTTCTAAGACGTAGGCCCAGTGGCACTAGATTTAACAACACACAACAGCATGCTTCTCTCACTTAATACTGCAGGCAGTGCTGACAGCTTTTAGCAATTTGGAGTGTCCCAGGAGACTGAGGGTGACACTGGCTGCTGTCTCCTTAGTTTGCATTTTACTTTTCTGCATTGTCAACTTGCACTGTAAGCAACAGAGAAAAGGGAAGAAAGGAGAGCTTTTCAAACATAAGTGACGGACGGGGAATAATCTCACTATATATGAAAAACCAATGGCCTAAATACTGTAAAGGTGCCCAATCCCATCTGATACTGGAAGATAAGCAGGGTTAGCCCTGATTAGTACTTGGATGGGAGACCACCAAGAATACCAGGAGCTGTAGGTTATATTTTGAGAAAGGAACTAGTAATATTACCTCTGAGTATTCCTTGCCTGAGAAAACCCTGTGGAATTCATGGGGCCACTATAGGTTGGCAGGAGACTTGAAGGCACGTGCACACACACACATATGAAAAACCAGCCTATATATTAGCCTATAGGAAAGAAAGGAAGGAAGAAAAAAGGAAAGAAAACTGAAATGCATATATGCATGCATATATACATACAACGTAGAAGAGTAAGGTATATATATTCAGTGGACTTGGGAAGAAATTGATCTGGTAAGAGAGTTCCTTGAAAACGTTTTTCCTTTTCTTTTTAAGTATTAGTGCTAAAGGCATCCCTCAGGGGCCTCTAAAGGATGATATAAACTTTCTCTTTAAACAAATCATCAATGAAAGAGAAAGAGAGGAGGGGGAAAGGGAGAGAGAGCGAGACTGAGAGAGAGAAACACAGGACTTTTCCACACTATTCTGTTATAATGCTATTATTCCACTTTCAACATCCTATGGAATCCTGGGATCTGCAGTTTAGGGAAGGGCATTTAAAATTCTCATCCAGGGGGCTCTTTAGCCTCGGTAAACTGCAAACCCCAGAATTCCACAGGATGTTGAAAGTGGAATAATAGCACCATAACTCTCTTGGTCTATAGTGGCCTGGGTGGGCTGGAAAATGTGGCGGAAATTTACCATGTGCAAATTTACCATTGGACATTTTGGAGCAAAATATTTTTTTGAATTTTTTTTCAAAAAATGTTCTTGACCCCTGAGGGGAGCAGAGGACCTCAAAACATGGTAGAGATGCCCTCCGCACAGCCCTAGAGTGCATTTGAAGGAATGTGGGGCAAAAGATAAATAAAAATTTAAATTGAAAAAAAGTATTTTTGACCCAGCACCCTTCTGCTTTAGTCTTGCTGTTCTGTGTACTTGTTTTCCTCTTATTTCCTTTCCAGTTTGTACTCCTCTTTCTTCTCTATCCCTTTTGATATATTTCAGGTAGGGACAGAAATGGAATGCATACCGAAAAGGTATGGTGCTTTGGGCTGTACCAAACATTTTATTTGTTTTCAAAACAATTATTATTAAAGGTGAGAGCCAATTTGGTGTAGTGGTTTGAGCGCTAGACTACAACCCTGGATATCAGGGTTCAATTCCCTGCATGGCCATGGAAACCCACTGTGCATGTCACATATTATCTGCCCCCTGAAAAACCTGTGATAGGTTCACCTTAGGGTCACCATAAGTCAGAAATGGCTTCAAGGCACACAACAACAGCATTATTAGAGGTACTGTAAGTTGTAAGTTCTCACCAGTGGACAGTGACTTCTAAAAGATGTTCAGACTGAGGACAACTTATGTTTGTTTCTAACATCCAAGTCTCAAACTTACAAACGATGGAGAAGTAATGCAATCCATTTTGCTTAGTGGGCCTACAGCTTCTTACTCTACAGTTCAAATACTTTGGTTGTGATGTTTACCCTTCTGCTTCAAATTGACCTTTGCTGCTAGAATGAGCTCTGAGAACTTTACAAAAGTGGGAGGTGAGGGAGAAGACATACAGATGGTCTGAGCTGGAAATGTATGTCCCATCTGTTTTGTTCCATAGTGTGCTGGTCTTCTATTCACCCAATAACTTCAATAATGTCAGATGACCTGACTTCAATACATGAACTGAAAATGACTCATGATCACTGGAGCCACAGTTTCCCCCCACCAAAAAAAATTCCTGAAAGAATAAGCCACTTTGCTTTAGCATGCACATCATTTCCTGTAGACACAAATAGCAAAGCGCAGATTTTAATCGCTGATTTTTTTTGGTTTAGGGGATCAGATGCTCATTTATAGGTGAGGGAACTGTTTGTGGTGGAGGCAGGTAACGTGAATATATTTATGCAATTATGATACAAAGCAGAATTGATGGGCTACTAAGTTGGTGAAATGCTGGTTCTGGTCACTGTAGTGTATTCCTTTATGAATCAGGCCCCATAGGTGGTTCTTGGGTCAAGTACTATCCTTTTATTTCCAGGCAGCATAGAGGTCACAGGTTACCCCTGAAAGTAAAGGCCAGAGGATGGAGACTGGGAACCTTGACATAGGATTATTAAGTATCTGGATATATCTTTTTATTTATTACTGTATGAAATTGATTTTTTTTTTTTTTTTTGGTAGTTAGGAGAAAATTTGTGAATTCACCATTTTTTAATATGATCTGACAATGGAAGCACAGATGTAGGATGTGACCTGTACAAGATTTCTGCCTAAATCAATCATGTAAAAAATTGTGCCTCTAATCAACTAGAAGCTTTAAAAAAAACCACTGGAAACAAAGAACAAGTAGTGATGGATCACAGAATGTGATTGGAATGCCCCAGATCTAAACATGACTTTGTATACAAAGTCTACATAAACTACATAAAAATAGTCTGGATGTTTCTTAAAGTACTACATTTCAGTGAAATTATCCATGTGGCTTAAGTTTCATAATCCTCAAAAAGCACATGATTTGCATACTTCATAGATGGGGAAAATTATCTCCCGTTAAAAATGCAAATTTTGCATTTGGCAAATTTTGTAATGGAAATTCACAAATAGTCTGCTCAGCCCTATGAAGTACTCTATTGGCTTATTAACACTTGGAGGTCATGAATCAGCGCTTACTTTTATGGGAGATGCAAGTTCAGTGAGACTCAGCAGTGTAATCTGCTTTACTGTTAACCCTCAGTTGTTGAATATATCAAGCAGCATTAAGAGGGTCCCCAGATCATGTATGGGGAGTACCCTTACTTGTGAATTGCCTTCTCCCTTCTAATTTGGGATTGTGACGTATTTCTTAAAATGAGACATAGCCTTTAATAGAGTTGAGCCAACATTATTCTAAATTACATTATTCTAAAACTTTACTGACCACTGAACTACTGAAATGACTAGTTTTATTTACATTTTGCTTTTGTTACCCTATTCTCTAGTTTTTTCTTTAAATAGTGTTCATTACTGGAATAGTTGGTTCCTCAAAAGGTGTGTATTTTCGTTTGCATTGTTGATGTGAAATGAGAACAACATGCATTACTTTGAATAAAAAGAAGTATTTCATTTGAATTACAAATATGCTAGTAGGCAGATAGCAGGACTTCTATGAACTGGGTTTGGGGGCATTTGTGTGCTTAAAAAAAATCCAGGCACGACTGGGGTGAATGAATTCATGCTGTATCTTTCCATTTTAGAGTGAATGCCAAGGAAAGCAAACACTATCACAACAGATAGAAGTCTTTGTTATAATCTGCACACACATTGATATGTAACATTAATCTATTCAAAGTACAAACACTTTTGTAATTAATGAAAATATGTGTATAGTCCAGGCAGCTAAGGCATTGTTTTAGATGCCAAGGGACTGTAGGCCTTACAGAACAAAGATGTTTAAGTTAGATGGAAAGCAATGCTGGTAAATGAGCAAAATTTCCCAAATCCAAAAGGAAATAGCCTAATGATGGAAAGTTTAAAGAGGTCAAGTAGGATGGTGAAAGAATTTTGTTTATTTTCTTCTTATTTCATGTACACTGAGCTGGTGGGAAGATGCTAGTTTTGTGCTGAAAAGAAAATTTGCTATTAGTGCAAATCAGGGGACATCACAAATGTGCTCTGTGTGTACACGTGCCTTTGTCTCTGTGTAACAGAGAGAGACTTACCAATTCGGGATCATCTCAGGCCCTGAGGTTTCCAGGCCAAAAACTGAGACCCAGGCACAGCTCCAGCATTATGCGTACAATTACTCATAATTCACACACACATACAAACAGGGAGAGAGAGAAATCCCACATATTACCCTGTTCAGAAATTAAGACAGAATCTTAGCTAACGGGGCTGTTCTGACATCAAGGTAAAATAAAGGGACTATTCCTTCTTACTCACTTAGGGAGAGAGGATAAGGACTATTTAATCTAGCTATTTGGTTCTAGCCAGAAGGTGGCTGCAGAGGATAGTACAGGGTGATCCCTGGCTCTACAACAACTGTGAAGAAAGGATGACTAACTGAGCTCAGACTAACAGCTGAGTAAATATATAGACCCTCTGAAGAGTCTTTGCAAGTTGCAGCAAGAAATGAATTAGCCTTGGAAACTGTGGCCATTTCTGCACAGGCTCGAAGAAACAGTGCAGAGCGTCCTCCGCGGAGGACATCTGCACCTGGGAGCGGACTGGGTCGGACCTACTTAGTGTAGTTCTGCACCTCAGCCCACTCCAGAACGACCCGAAGTGGTTGTCCAGCATGCTTTTGAAAGACCACTTGAAACAGGTCTTTCAAAAGCACGGAGCGTGCCACTCCATTCCCGTGCTTCGGTGCAGATTTGCAGGCTCGCACCAGTGCGAGCCTGCGATCTGCCGTGGGTGGGCTTTAGGCTGGCGAGCTTCAGTGGTTGGTGGAGAGCCTCGACCAACCAGAAGCTGCCATTTTCATCCCCGGAGCAGTGAAGAGCGGCGGCCACGCACTGCTCCCGACCAGCCCGGACCCAAGCGTGGACCCAAGAAGTCCAGTAAGTACCGGCATGGGGCGATTCCCTCACCCTGTGCGGAAATGGCCTGTAGCAAGCAGTTGCTCCACTAGCTCTACTAGCTGGGCTCTACTAGCAGCTGTTCTACTAGCTGAACTCTTTCCTTTTGTCTGGAGCTAAGCCTCTCCTCCCCTGCCATTGGAGAGTTTGCACTCTCATGCCCAGCCTGGAAATGATCCATGAAAACTGTAGACTTAGAGCCAAGCCCTGAGATCTGATAACCTGAGTGGGATCTCTTTCCAAAGGTTGGTTTGGCGATGACATGGTGTCAAGTTATCCCTCCAACTCTGGTCACTGTGATGGGAAAAGGGAACACAAAGCTGACTGTTTGCTCCCTAAGCATACTTTTGTTTCTTGTTTCCCTGCAGTGACTATTGAGGGTAAGAGATGGTCCTGCTTCTTTCAGTACCACCACCACCTAGCATGGCCATTACAGAGAAGGATCTGTGGCTCTTTGGCAAGGAAATTTAGTGCAGATGTACATAGCCTTCTTGACCCGAAAGTCCACATGCAATGTTGACTAGGATGGATGGGCTGATCGTACACACAAATACTCTTTCTCACCACCATACACTTTAGAACATATATATATATAGAGAGAGAGAGAGAGAGAGAGAGAGAGAGAGAGAGACTCCCCCCTACAACATCTCAGTGTACAGGAATAGAGTACACTTCACATCTCCCCCTTCCTCCCTGTGAACCACTGTGATTGTTTGTGGAGGTTAAAGCTCTCCCCAGAAGCAACTGTAGTGAATTCAACTATTATTAGTAGCAGGAAAGCAATAATCTCAGAAGTGTGATGCCTGGGAGAGATTTTTAC
Source organism: Cyclura pinguis (assembly GCA_030412105.1). Classification (NCBI taxonomy): domain Eukaryota; kingdom Metazoa; phylum Chordata; class Lepidosauria; order Squamata; family Iguanidae; genus Cyclura; species Cyclura pinguis. The sequence goes on along the minus strand of CM059599.1, from coordinate 240,318,440 downwards.
ATCCACTTCCCCATCACCACCACCACCAGAGATCTCCACTAATGCTGATGTTTCTGCACCACTGCTAGTAGCGGAAAAACATGAAACCATGGGGTGGGAGTGATAGAAGTCTCTCTACCAAGAGAGCTGTTTATCTGCAACTAGTAGCTATGGAGAAACAATTATCTTGGCAGTAGGGTCACTGAGGGTTGGGGAAATTTTTCGCATGTCCCACCCCTAGCAATTTTGAGTGATACGACTGTCCATGTGCTGGAACATTGTTTTCCTGTTGCTGCTCCAAAAATTCACATGTGGCCCATAGGCCACTGATCCTTGTTCTTGGCTGGCACCTTCTGCAGTTTGCTTATTATAGTTTGACTTCAAGTCATTTCTAACTTATGGCGACCTACTTTGACATTTATAATTACCCACATTTCTTTTATGAAAGCTACCTGGACAAATGGCTGCCTGAAGATTTACCTCTGAGTAAACATACATAGGGTTGTGTGTTTCTCAGTCGCTTTGGGTATCAATATTTTTTTTCAGCCTTGCTATATCCATGAACTGTTCCAGTTTAATTTCTCATTACACTTCTCTGTTGTATAATCTATTCGTTTCTCATTTTTTAAAGGAAAAATACATTTCCACTCCACTCAGGAATATCAGTTACAAGCCACAGGTCAGCACCAGATGGGCAGGTGAAAGTGTGGTTATGAAGTATTATAATGGAGCTTCTGTAGCTCTAATACATTCTTGCGTGTGCATCTGTTATCTGTAAGGGTGAGCTCACTTGATTCCAAGGACCACTAAAAATATTAAAGCAGCTGATTTCTACAGTAATATGCCTGTAAACTAAGGTAACTGATCAGGCTCTTTAAGCATCAGAAGCACAAAGAAAGCCCATCATGAGGTTTTTTCCCCCCCCATCAGCAAGCAAACATCCAATCCAGCATTGTTTATTTGCACTAATTTCCCCAAATATCGACCAGTGCCTAAACTTTTAAAAGGTTACGAGTCTGTAGGGCATTGCAAAATGAAGGCTTTGATTCTTTAGCTCAAATGCAGTTCAGGACCTCAGCTCCTTGACTGAAATGCTTGTTTGTCAATTAAATTATCTGCAGTTGTAAATACTGCATGCATTTCTACTCATTTTTGGTTTTGGGGCACTGTTCAGTCCTGCAAAAGCAGAGACTTCTTAACAGTGCTTTTCGCTCTCTCCTTGCTGCTGCTTGAGTGAACTTCCCAGAATTGAAATCATTTTCATTTGAAAACAGGGAGATTATACATGCAAATTCCATACTGAAAATAGAAGGAAATGCACTAAGGTATCCTTGGTTAACTTTTTAGTTATTTAAAAGTAGCTTGTTGAAGATTGAATATTTCTGTGTTTCACTAGAGCCTTTAAATATAAAAGAGATATGAGAATATATCTGACACCATCGGGCATATTATATTAAAATTTATGAACAACTTCATCAAAAACCACTTTCCATCTCCTGCATAGAGACAGATTTGTTCTGACATAAACGTTACATGGCTGGTTGCAGCCTCAGATTAATGCAAAGACCCTGGCGATTCCTTTTAGACATTTTTTTTATGAAATAATACCTGTCAGCTGCTGCCTGATCCCAGAAAAGGGGGCAGGTTTTCCAGGTCATCCTGCCATCTGTCAGCTAAAGCTCATCTGTCCCTCCACATTACCACCTGATCTGTGCTAACAGGCCTCGCAGGGAGGCATGTTTCATTGGCCCAGTGGGAGCCAGGCAAAGAGACTGTGTGAGGACATCACCTGTGATTCAGAGATTTAATTATCGCTCAAGTGATGAAGATGTTCACACAGATTGAAATGCTTTTTTAAAAAAACTTGCAAAGCTTTGGATCGCATTTTAAACAACCTTCCTGGTTTCTGACACAGCCCTTGCCTATTCAATGCTAAATGAGGACACCAATTGAGAGAGAGAGAGAGAGAAAAAGAAAGAAAGAAAGAAAGAAAGAAAGAAAGAAAGAAATCATCCAAACTAAACTTTATTGGCTTTGTGCAGGGCAGTGATAATCAAGCTCAAATATAAATGATACTCCATCTGTGGTACATACACTTTCAGGGAGAAAATACCTCTGTGTGGTACGTTGCCAACACGATTATTTTTCTCGGAAGGCTTCTTTCTTATCAAATTGTAAAGCCATATTGATTGTTGTTACTAGCTGGAAGGAAAAAGATTGAGTTTAATTGTAACTCCAGCCTTTCTTTTTTTTTTTTTTTTTTTACCTCTGGTTTTACATACAGCCTATGGTAGCAGTGGTACAGAGTTACCTGGGGCTCTCCTGTGGTGAGTTAATATGAGGGTTCACATTGGTGTTAGAAGTACTTACAAAAAGTAGGGGTAAAGAGGGGCATGGAAATCCACCCAAAACCCCTCTGGCTCTACACATTCCCTCCTCCCTTTCTTCCTCTGAATCGATACAGTGTCTAAAAGTTATTACAGGTCTAGGCCTTTTTACTTCAAAGCTGCTTAGGCAGTATGTGGCATTAATTCCCTCCTGTACAAAAATGTAGTTGATAATCACCAGGCTGAGGAAAGGATTTAGAACTAGAACAGCAAATTTCCTCGCAGATTACAGACTAAACCTAGTTTCTTGAGCTAAATCAGGATAATTAACTGTAGTAGAATATGTTGCCCTTGTTGATTTAGGCTCATGTGTATACCTTCATCATGAACAACTGCAGAGACGCATTCACTCCATCATACCAGGCTAGGTTTCATTGTCTCCTTGTATCATAGCAGAGAAATTTTTTTTTACACATTAATTTCTTTACCTTAATTTGTATTATGATTTGTTGTACAGAAAAATTGCAGTCCTGGGTAACTGAAGTGTTCTCACTCAAATTGTGGAGGTTAAAGTATTTAGTAGGAGAAGCCAGCCTTGTTCGTGAAGTATATGTTTGATAGTCACTGAAATTTCCAAAATTGGCTGGATTAATGTGTAATTCCACTGTACAGAGGAACAATATTAGCAACACACACCCCACAGACACATTATTTAAACAAAAACCCTTTTAGTCATGGGTTTGGATTGTTTCTTTTTATCCCCATTTTCATACTTTAATCTCCTCTGAAAGGCTATTCTTATGTTTAGTGAATAACTTCCCAGAAACAAATAAAACTTATGTATTACAGAGCAAATTTTGTTCTTAGGTTCCCTAGCATGTTTCTGTTTGTAAGGAAGGATCTTTTCAAGCACCAGAGCTGACATGAATGTTATCATCACTATTCTGCTCTATAGAAGGCCTTAATGGAGTAGGAGTTTATACTTAACTAGAGATTTGGCATGTTATGAATCAGGTTTCAGTGCCCAGTGCCAAAGATTCTAAGTACATCCCAAGTCCACTGTGACTTTGAGCAAGTCTGGTAAGATGACATCCTATAGTCATCTATGCTATCAAAAAAAAAAAAATATCTAGGATAGATGAAGCACCAAGTTTGCATCACTCATATAGTTCAGCCAAGCTATTATTGTTGCATCTGGTTTTAGGTAGGCCAGTGATGGCATCTGGCAGCCACCAGTTGATATCTACTTCTTTGATTTTGTCCAGAAATCTTCCTACACTGGGATAGATCAGACTTCTGCAGATATGTTGCCTATCACATAGCGGGGAGCTCTCCCATAATTAAATGAGAATATTCCCTAGGAGACTCCACATCTGTCTCTTTTCATGCTTGGGAAAGCACCAGTTAGGTTCTTCAGTAGAGTGGGCCAACCCTTCTCTTGCCAAATTGCTCAGGGTACTTCACTGATCTCATAGCTGAAGCTGTATCTCCTAGCAGCTTGGCTGGTTGAATAGTGACCTTTGCTACTGTAGCTTGACCCCAACTTGGCTGTGCTATGTTAGCTCCCTAGGCTAAACATAGTAGCTCTTGCTGGTGTAGGTAGCCTGAGTAGAGCCATTAGTCTCATTTCATCAACATGTGTAAATCCCATTGTACCAGCTAAAGCCAACATTGTCAAATGCAGAAAGCCAACTGTGCACAATGCTATTGCTTGACCATAAACAGAGAGAAAGGAAGCACAGCATAAGGAAGAACTGCCATAAATTTTAGATAACCCATCCATATAAGAGTGAAAAGCACAAATAAATGAAATGATGTATTCACAGGACAGAGATTTTTTTAAATCGCTTTGGTATTGATTATCTTTTTACCATGAACTTTGCAATGATCCACAAAATATTTATTGTCTAACACTACCCAAAAGATTTAGAAGAAGCAGGAAGGAATCATAAAGAGTTCTATTTAACCACTACAACGGACGTTCATGATCTTCCCAACGACAACACAATTGTGACATTCTCAGCTTTCTATTTTAGTGATATACTCCCACAGACACTTATTTGAGAATCAGTAATCTATTGTTAAATGAAACTCACCTCCAAGTCAATATGGACAGGATCAAGCTTGTCTAATTGGGAATTGATGCTTATGTTTATCTGTTGTGGAAAAGTTCCATGAACCAAGCTAATGTAAAATAGAACAGTCTGAAAGAGGGAACAGTTGCATTATGACATCTTGCAGTTTTCAGAAACTTTTTGCTCAAGAGGCTGCCTCCTGTTCAGCAGGCGATGGCTGGTTTAGATATTCACAAGGCTGCCATTTTGCTTTAATCCTAAAGCAAAGTTCACATACCAACACAGAAAACTCGCTGCCCAGAACTCCAGATGTCCTTCTTTCAAACAAGCATGTTTCCCCTGCAGACATAAAACTGTATTTATGTTTTCTCATTTGCAGTAATGAAACATTTTGAACTTTGTGTATTATGTAGTAAGTGATTGATTTGTATTATTGGAGATCCCTGCATTTCAAGTTCCTGCAGTTTAACAAGACCAAAACAGACAAAACTATTTTGATTGCTTCCAAGAGATAGGAATTAGCAATATGTTCAAAATGCAAATTATTTCTATGGAAGCATGGAGAGCTACTAAAGTTGGTAAGCATCTTCTAGATATTTGTGTGTTTAGACCCATGTTCAAGTATTAGCACCTTCATTAGCTGTACTGCAGTGCCATATTCAATAGTCAACATTTACTTTTGTAAATCTCAGTGATAAAGCAATATAATTTATTAGAGTATTCTTGTTGTTTTGTGTCTAGCTTAATCCTGCTTAACATATGACCACAACACCATAGAAACTGAAAATCCAAGTATATTTGTTTATTATTTTACAGTTGCCCACACTTCCCTAACATCATTTAGGAGAGGTTGTCTGTCACTTATATTTTGTCGTGTTACTTCTATGCACTTCTGCAGAGATATTCTCCATAAATATTTCTTATTCTTGCACCAAATCTTCTGATTTACATTTTGGAAAGCAGTAATGCCAAGATATGTTTCACAGTTTGATAACTCTGGTATGTCATAGTTGGGCCTCCTCCACCTAATGAATCATAGGTAGGGCAACTGGGCAATCTCCACGCAGTAAGCAAAGGGTTCTTGTAGCACCTTTGAGACTAAGGCCATTTGCACGCTACACTGGTATAGTGTTATTATTTGACTTTCAACATCCTGTGGAATTCTGGGGTGTGTAGCTTATTGAGGCCCAAGAGCTCTCTGGCTGGGAATTCTAAATGCCCCTCCCTAAACTGCAAACCCCAGGGTTCTATAGGATGTTGGAAGTGGAATAATAGTACTATAACAGCATAATGCAGAAATGACCTGAGAGAAAGAAGCTTGTAGCACAATCTTTTGTAGAGTGGGTCTACATCATCAGATGCATTAGATGTGAATTACTGATGATACATTATAGTTAGTCTGTCTGAATGATAATGGCTACTTTTGTTTATTGTAAAAGAATCCAATCTATAGGTCTGTTTTATTTGCACATGCCTAAAATTGTCCAAACACTCCTCCCCCTCCCCGACTCACCCAGGGTTAACAATGAGAATAGGCCTGTAGCTTACATACACCTCTACAACGTTATATCTTCAATTTAAAAGCAAAATTTACAAGGCTCTTCTCAACAGTATTCTCTATCCACGGTGAAGACAGTGAGGCAGGGATAAAAATAAAAGTGTAATCCCGTCTTCAGAATCCCAGTTTGTAGAGATGCTTCCAGTGTCTCACAGACACTTTATTACTATTTTTGAATGTAGAAATCCATTGGGCCACTTGACCTCCATGAGATGTGATATTCATATGTCCCCATAAGCAAGAAACACTTTATGTTCCAATAAACAAATATTCTCCCACCTTAAAGCAAATAATTAAGCATGCCTTGAGATCATTTCATGAAACATCTTCATTTCTCCATCTCTCTCAGTCAAAAATGGATTTTTTCCCTCAAATTAGGCTTGTTGTAAAGTTGTGTGTGTGTGCACACCTGCACTTGTGTGTACCTTCAAGTTGTCTGTCAACATGTGGCAATCCCATTAATTTCATAGCATTTTCTTAGGCAAGGAATACTTAGAGGAGGGTTTTCCAGTTCCTTCTTCTGGAATACAGCCTGCAGCATCTGTTATTTGTTGACAGTCTCCCATCCAAATACTCACCAGAGCTGAACCTGCTTGACTTTCAAGATTAGCGAGGATCTAATGCTTTTAGGGTATTTAAATTGTCTGAAAAATCATACTTTTTGTCACTTCTGATTGAATTTTGATCTTCAGTGTCTGAACTGAATGTCATGAGTATACTTTGTATACTTGTATATACACTACGGAAGACCAAGTTGCTATGTTTTGTCCTGAATATTATGTATTCATTCTCTCTCTCCACACACACACACATAGACATACCCATATATATTTATGTATGGATTGAGCGAAACCGATTCTTCTGCTTAAAAACACATCTTTAAATCGCCTTGTTTTACATTAATCATTGCAGATCGTGAGCTAACTGAATAGATATCCAAAGTTATATGAGCCATGTTTTTAATTATTTATACAATCTTTGATATTAAACATTGTTTACCATATAATTTAATATGCTTTTTGTGTACGGTATTTCTCAGAATTCAGGAAGGTATGAAAGACCAGCTATTTTCTAGGAGTGACTATCTGTATTTTGCCACAAGTTCGTACTGTAGAGATCTTGGTTGTATAATTAAAACTGTGACAAATGGGAATGGACAGATTGTTAATTCCATCTTCTCAAACATTCTGATGAATGTTGAATATTTCAGTAAATTCCAGTTTTTATAAAGTTAGAACAAAAGTCTCGTCCATCTACTCCATTCAAATAGATTAGAAATAATTCTTTGCAATATTTATGTAATCATATACCGGAAGAGCCAGTGCAGGGCAGTGATCTGGGTGTTGGACTGAGATTTTGGAGAATGGAGTTCAAATGTCCCCTTGGCCTTGGAAAGCCACGTACACTAGGTCACACTCTCAGCCTCAGAGGAAGGCAGAGGCAAACCCCCTCTGAACAAATCTTGCCAAGAAAACCCCATGATAGGTTCACCTAAGGGTCAACATAAGTTAGAAATGACATGAAGGCACACAAGAGAAACAACAATATCTGCCTGCCATGTTAAAAATGAGAAGCCTGTCAGGAAAAGATAGGGGGCAACCCTATCTCAGTATGACAAACATGGTTGTGTACATAGTGATTCAACAGGGACTTCAAAAAGCTAACCAAAGCTGTCTTCCAAGAAGTAGACATTTGTCAGTTTCACTTCTCCTATTTTTTTTTAAAAAAAAGTAAGAAAAAAAAATAACCTCAAGTTCTTTCTGTCCTGTTTCTGAAGAAATGTGTGAAATTGACTAGTTCTTTTATTTAAAAAAGGGTTGAATGAAATTTCTCACCCACCCTAGCAGCAATGAGGGATGCCTGAAGAATCCATTCTTTGTGAATTCTGTTATGAACTGATTGATCCACACCTCCTAGACTAATCAGGCAGATCAGATCACAGTTTTCCATCAGATATTGCACTTCTCTAAATTTTGCCAAGTAGTTATCAGCTCAGAAAAATGTATTAAAATTCATATAAAATGTGTGGTGTTTTTTGGAAGGGAGGGGGGCTTTTGCAAATGTGTACTCTAGGAGAAAAATGTTCCAAGGAATACAAACTTTGTAAGGGAAAAATGCATTCAAAAATATGTAATCAGATACAATTTTTGCAGTGTTTTTAAACAGAAAAAGATTCCTGCAGATGAAGGACAGAGCAGCCTTATAAAAACTGACATGCAGTAGAGATAGGATGATCCACCTATCCCTAGTAGGAATGCTTGATAATGCAGGGGTAGAGACAGAAGAATTGCAACAAAGTTAACATACATTTTTTAAAAAGGGATATTTCACTCGGAAGAGACACATTCAACTAAGGACTTTATCACTCACTAGTTTGTTGCATGACTATACTGGCTTAGTTCTGTTCTCTCCTTACCACACGATGTCATAACTCTCCCATTGTTGAATTGCATTCCCATCGTTATTGGGTTGTCTCTTTTCATTCATATCCATTTCTGCTATCGTGTATTGGTGCAATGGCATTATTCCACTGCAGTTCCGATACTGAAGCAGTCTTGTAGTGTCAGTGAGCAATGTTCTCCCCTCTCTATCCCCAAGTAGGGTGAGCTCATTGCATTTCTGGTGTCTGTACAAAGAGGACATCATAGGGCAGGTGAACAGTGGTCATTTCTGCACTACACTCTTATAGTGTGATTATTCCACTTTCAACATCCTATGGAATCCTGGGGTTTGCGGTTTAGGGAGGGGCCAGCTGGGTCTTCTTACTTTCTAAATTTTAGTCCCTACTGGAGGGGGAAGGGAAGGCCATATCATAAGAGAATGTGTAGCCCTTCAGCCTATCTAGCTGCATGACAACTCTCATAATCGATCAATGCCTCTGCTGCCAGGGCTGGTGGGAGTTACAATCCAGCAACATTTAGAGGTTCACACATTCTTCAAACCCTGACTTAGCACTAATGGTTCATGAGACTTTGCAGTCTCAAAGATCACACAGATGAGAACTGCTTCTTTCCTGAAGGGAAAAGAAGAAACAAGTAGCTTTCCTTGAGGTACCTAATGGATAAATGCCAAGATGCCTCCACAGGTCTCCTAGACTCTTGGCTTGTGGAGTTGTAATCATGATATGAGTCTTGTTTGGCCAAGAAAAGTCCTATTTTCATTTTGTGCTCCAGATCACCAAAAAAACAACATCATTCCACTTAGGACCCTTTCTGAAACTTTCAAGCTCACTGACATCTCAGTAACTGAAGCAATATTAAAACTGCACTTTCAAGTCTTTTGTAGGAACAATAATAATGAGTTCACATATTTTATCCTTTTAATGAGAACATATATAGATATGCCCCATTCGGCCAATTAGCAAGCCCAGCTCTGCCTCTCCATTTGATTTTGCTGGAAACCAATATTGACAGCAACAGCTTGTTGAGGGAGGTCAGAATTTCTAGAACAGCTCATGAGCAGTAATAATTCTTCCATTCATTCTATATATTTGTTTTGTATGCTTAAGAGATACATAACAGAGTAACTGTCATGTTCTAGTTAATCAAACAGGCCTAGAACAAATTGTTGTCATCATCATCATCTAGCTTTCATAGAATCATAGAATTTGAAGAAACCACAAGGGCCATCAAGTCTAGCACCCTGCCATGCAGGAATACACCATCAAAGCATTTCTGACAGATAGCCATCTAGACTCTGCTTAACACCGCCAAAGAAGGAGACTCCACCATGCTCCCAGCCAACAGATTCCACTGTCAAACTGCTCTTACCATCAGGAAGTTCTTCCTAATGCTTAGACAGAGTCTGTCTTCTTAAAATTTAAAGCCATTGCTCCATGTCATACACCATTTCTGCACTACACTGTTATAGGGTTATTATTCCATTTTCAACATCCTATGGAATCCTGGGATTTGCAGTTTAGGGAGGGGCATTCAGAATTCTCAGCCAGAGAGCTCTTTGGCCTTGGTAAACTACAAACCCCAGAATTCCACAGGTTGTTGAAAGTGGAATAAATAGCACTATAACAGTGTAGCATCTCCAGAGCAGCAGAAAACAGGTTTGTTGCATCTTCCATATGACATCCCTTCAAATATTTAAACATGGTTATAATATCACCTCTTCACCGTCTCTTCTCCAGGCTAAACACATCCAGGTCCTTAAGCCTCTTTTCATATGACATGGTTTCCAGACCTATCATTTTGGTCACTCTCCTCTGGACACATTCTAGCTTGTCAGTATCCTTCCTGGACACAGAACTGGACACAGTATTCCAGGTGGGGCCTGACGAAAGCAGAATAGAGTGGTACTATCACTTCCCTTGACCTGGACACTATACTCCTGTTGATGCAGCCCAAAATATCATTGGCTTTCTTAACTGCTGCATTGCATTGCTGACTCATGTTCAGCTTGTGATCTACTAAGACTCCTAGATCCTTTTCACATGTAATGTGGTCAAGCGAGGTGTCACCCTTCCTATCTCTGTGCATTTCATTTTTTTTTCCCCTGTTGTGTTGAAATTAATTTCATTAGCTTTGGGCCAGCTCTCTAATCTGTTGAGATCATTTTGAATTCTGATCCTGTCCTCTGCAGTGTTAGCTAATCCTTTTAATTTGGTGTCATCCGCAGATTTGATAAGAATGCCTTCTATTCCCTCATCCAAATCATTGATAAAGATGTTGAATAGCACTGGGCCAAAACAGAACTCTATGGCACCCCACTAGTCACTTCTCTCCAAGATGAAGAGGAGTCATTGCTGAGTGCTCTTTGAGTTCAGTTAGTCAACCAGTTAGAAATCTATCTAACAGAGCATTGTCTAGCCCACATTACTAGCTTGTTCACAAGAATATCATGAGGGACCTTGTTTAAAGCCTTATTGAAGTGAAGATATGCTATATCCATAGCAGTCCCTTCATCTACCAAGATAGTAACTCTATAAAAAAAAAAGATAAGATTAATCTGGTATGACTTGTTTTTGAGAAACCCATGTTGACTTTTAGTAATCACAGTATTCCTAAGTGCTTACAGACAGTCTCTTTAATGATTTGCTCTATAATCTTTACCGGTATTGACGCCAGGCTGACTGGGCGGTAATTTTTTGAGTCTTCCTTGTTCCCTTTTTTGAAGACGGTGAAATATTTGCCCTCCCCCGGTCTGCTGGGACTTCTCCTATTCACCAGGAATTCTCAATGATTATTGCCAAGGGTTCTGAAATTACTTCTGCCAGTCCTTTTAATACTCTTGAATGTAGTTCATTGGTCCCAGAGACTTGAATTCATTTAGAGTAGCCAGGTATTCCTGTACTACCTCTTTACTTATGTCATACTGCATTTCTCCTACCACATCATCTGCTCCATTTTCAGTTCTTGCAGTTTCTCTAGCAGACTATACAAGGTTAGTTCACACTATAGAGACAGATAAGAATGTTTCTATCCTAGAGTGATTGCGAAACTGATGGTTTATTAGAATGAGGTGAGCTTCTTCCCCTTTGCTTGTAAAAGTGTCAGCACTTTCAGAAAAATTGGTATTTATTTAAATAAATGATATTTAAAGATCAGGAAAAATTAGGCTCATTCTGAGGGGTGCATTTGGTTATAGTCTAGCCCACCAACCTGATCTGCTTGGAGTAGCCTCTAGTTCATTTTGCTGACCCTGGTTAATGGCAGTTATGATAATGAACAGCTCTGATCAGATGAATGGATGTAAGCTAACTTTAACTTTACCAGTTCTTTTCCTTTAACTTACATTCTTTAACCCTACCCAGTTCTTCTAGAAATGAGAATATCTGTTGTAAGGAAAATGGCCACCTTTGTGTTCAGTCTTGGTAGTCGCTAACTGCCATACATACATATCCACTGATGTCCAGAATTCAATACTATTTTGTCATATAGCATGATTCTGAAAGCAGTTAGGACTTGACCTTTACCTCACCATGGCACCATCTCAACATGGGGATGTGTTGCTGCCAGTCTGCAACACATGCCATTGCACAACGTCATTGCAGTCCCTCTACTGTCATGTCCCCAGCCGTCATGATAGTGCCATAAACCATTACTGGAAAGCATCCAGTAATAGCCTCCCTTCATGCAATGATCCCATCAGTCGTCGGCGTGTGGAAAGGGTAGAAGACCTATCAAGCACTTCCTTCGCAATGCAGCTCAAGAAGAGGTTGGCTGTACTGTGGAAGGAAGGAGAGTATCCCGAATGCTACCCATCCACTGACAGCCAACTGGTGCGGTGGGGAGTGTTTGGGTCCTGATCCAATTGTGATGGGATGACAGGATTGCAGCATAGTGCATTAAGGGCCTTGGCTGTTTTAAAATGGCAGCTGATTTTTTTTTTTTAAGTTTGTTTTCAGACCACTGCTTTAGAATGCCATGATATCAGCATGTGTTCATTTTAAGACTGGAAGAACTGCTGTCACCACAAAACTTATCAAAGCAGGGAAAGAGATAGGCTACTAATACTCCCACAAATGTAAGGGGAGGCTCAGTTTTAGTTCAGTTGTAAAGGAGTGGGCTAGCTAATTAGTAAAAGTGAAATCTAAGCAATCAGTGTTTTGAGTTACAATATAGTAAGCTTGGGTAAAGTTGGAGGTTTATATTTTTACTTAAGCAACAAGCTTCTCAGTTTTCAGTGTAAGCCATAGTCTTTATAGGATATTGTGGAAGTGGATTGCCCATTGTGGTCAACTGAACTAAATACTTCAGCTGGCTGCTACTGTAACCTAGATGACATCCCTTAAGCATAGAGCTCTGCCTGTCAGGTTTGCAATCAAAATACAGAACTAGTTGCACTGAAACCTGACTACAAAGTGTCCCATTTCTTCTATATTGCCACCCTCACCTCCAGTATACAATAAGGTAAATAGTTAAGCAGTATTGTATTTTATCATGATTTGTGTGTTTTATGATGAAGTTTCTAGCTAGAATGTTAGCTCCTTTGCATTCATACAAACAACAAAAATAGTATGTGGGTGGGAAAGCAGAAAGGTATATCCTGGGTAGACTATGTGAATTCTTGTTGGAGATATCACCGTAGAGACTACCATGAGGAACTGCTGGACTTTAGAATGTATCAGTGCACCACTGTTGTCAGGAATGCTGGGCAGGGAGTGTGATTTCTAACAAGAAATCCCTTGTCCATGTGTTGGCCATAGAGTAAGGAGGAGGCAAGGTGCTAGAAGGGAGCTTCTTTCCTTACTTCTTTCCTTACTTTCACAGTCAGGGTGTGAACTTTCTGTAATGCATTACATTAAACCATTCATATATACAAGACTGTATGATTCAGGAGCCCAAAAAAGAAGTAGCCTTCAATGCAATGTGAAGCCGAGCATATTCTTGTTCAGAATTCTTGATAATGTGGGAGGTATCTGACTGACAGTGTGGAGATTTGGGATGTGCACAACCTACTCAATTTATGCTCCATGGTCTGGATACAAAATCTGGATCGCTGCATTGATTGATTCATAAAAATGCAAACTAGCGTGTCTAATAAATTGAGCTGGGTTTGGTTTTTTTTGTTTGTTTGTTTAATGTGTCACTTGGCCATGAAACAAACTTTTTAAAAAATATGTAATAAATAGTGACTTGTTTATCCTTTTCATACATGAGCCACTCCGTCTTTCAAAATCAATTATATACCTCCACCCCAACCTCTTACTTTTTAAATTGAAAGCATTGAGGGAGCATAGGACTTTCTTTTTTAAAAAAAAAAAAGAAGGGTTTTTTTTTTTTTTTTGTCATTTAATGAGATATAATTTTGACCTGGCTAGGAAGATAATGTTAACACAGCTTCATTGCTAAACAAGGCTGAACATGTGTGTGCTTGAGTTTTTTTTTAAAAAAATATTAAACTCCTACTGAAGAAACAGATTAATTGGAAGCTGATTCATTGGAGAACAGGCGTTAAAGACAGAAGGACCTCCTCACATTTTGTTCTGTTACCCAAGCTTCTGCCATCCCAGGTTGGCAAGGAGAGCCCACTGTAGTGTTTTGAAATGTAGCTGAAAGATATAGTGGAATAACAGGTGCAAAGGAGAAAAACAATGGTCGCCATTAACAAAACAATCTCTCCATTTCTCTCTTATTCTCTCTTGCCTAATGACCAACTGACACCTTAGTTAACACAGGTATTGCCTGGATGGGGCTTTGCATCAAATTGTTAATGTGTAAATGGGATCACCGAAGTCAGCATCTGTTATAATGATTTCCAGCCTGATTATTACTCTCCCCCTCTATGCAGACACCCTGATAGCATTTAAAAAAAAAAGATATCTACAAGCTGTGATTAAACTCCTTTAGTTTAAGATGAAATGGGAGGGGGGGAAAATGAAGAGTGTTTTTCCTTAAAGCTTTTTCTTTTACAGAGTGTTGCAATCTGTGGGTAAAACTAGAGATTTGTCTCCACAAATTCTTTGGCTACTTGGCTTCCAGGAAAGGTAACAACATTTAAAAATAAAGCAGTGAAAGAAATCCAGAACAGAACCCATGTAAAATGAAATTGTTTTTTCTTCTCTCCTACTTCCACCACCCGATGAACTACTCTGTGTTATTTCAGTCTATTCAAGGGAATGAAATAACACGGTTACTTTTCTCATTCCTATCAGTCATTTCCTGCTAGAGTCAGATAAAGGATCAGTTTCTTTTCTTTTCTTTTCTTTTCTTTTCTTTTCTTTAGTATCCCTTCTTTCTCCAACTATGGGAGTCATGGCAAATCACAATAAAAGTTTAAATCAAACAGAGTTTTTTAAAAAGGATAAAAGTTAAAAACAATGAAACAAACATATTGAAAACATTAAGTTAAAACAACTCTAAAAGAATGTGGAAATATAGTATATAAAAGCACAATATACCCTAATTTAAAAGACCTTCTGTAAAAGATATACCTCAAAGGCTTGAGCAATCAGATGGGATTTCATCTGCTGAGGGAAAGAAAGCAGAGAAGAGTGCCCTTTCTTTCAAGGTACTATTTTCCAAATAGCTGGTGAAAATAGAATTTGAAAATGAAATATATATTTTTAAAGATATGGGGTTTGTCATAGTAAACATTTATCCCAAATAACGAATGCTTGGAGAAAAGTTTAATACAGTTCTAGTGAAATATGGCTGATTTCTTGATCTAAATTTGAGCTTAAAAATACTTGTACAGCTATGGAGAAATGTGTATGTTGACAACATGTATCATTTAAAAAATTGTGTCAGCAGAGATGTGCTACCCAAAGTAAGAGAAGAAGATATTAATAAAGAAGGAAAGAATGAAAAATAATCTTGCTTTAACTCTACAGATCTGAACTTACTGGCTTTTGTAATATCCTGCTCTGTTATTTTAAGTGAAAATTCAAAAAGAGATTGGTTCTCATGCCATGGCACAACTGGATTTATCCTTCTGTGATGCTGCCCATTTTATTATTTAGTAGCTAAATAATAAATTGTAGCCCAAGCCCTTTGTACTTTGCAACTGGTATTTAAGCATCTGACAACACTCATTATTATGTATAGCTATTGAACTAGTTGTGTTTTTCTTTTAGATTTCATTGTGTTTTTTAGGTTGATAATGTTTGGAAACCACCAAACAATATTGGAATTTGTTGTTACAGCTTGGCTGTGGATTAGAGGTAAAACAGTCCGTTTCCCAAATCAGATATTAGCTTAGTCCATTTGGCCTTCCTCAAGTCATCCACAGATGTGGCTGACCTTCTTGAAAAGGCAGAATAACAACAACAAGATCCCAGTTAAAATAAACACCTTCTCCTCTGCTCACCGCCCACCTTTCTGGTTGCTCATTTTTAATCTGTGAACAGAGGTTTTGCAGCTGAGCAGGATTACACAAATATAACAAAAGCACATTTATATATTCCTTCAGTTATTAAACTAAGCATCTTGCTAGCTGGGAGACTCATACACTAATTATTTTGTATGTGTGTGTTTTTTTAAAGCATTGTTGCTTTCCTTTTAGTACAAGAAGTAAGATGAAACAGTGATATTTGAATCCAAAAAAGCCCTCATGAATGGTAGAACAATATTATAAATTCCAAGTTTTTGTTTTTCTAAATTTATTGATAAAAACTGTGATTTCAGCCTATTTGACTAATATTTTAAATAGTTGTCCAATAATATGGGTGAACAAACAATAATAATGTCCTGTGGATCTTGCTCCTTTGTATGCTTACTCAGAAGTAAATCCCACTGAATGAAATGGGGATTCAGTACATTTATTCAGTACATTTATTCAGGTTACTACTGCAGTTATTATCATATGGGTTATAATAAACATGTTCTGAACACAACTCACACCCAAATCATGTGATTAATTAAGTAAGTAATAAATTTAAATCCCACCTTTCTCCCAGTTGGGAGCCAAGGTGCCTCACAATTGGAGTTGAACAAAATGCAATTAAAACGATTGATAGCTCAACGGTTTAAAAAAAAGTTTTAAAACCATTCATTTGAAAATAGTTTTCAAAATGCAGTTAAAATATAAGAATAATGGTAAAAATATAACTACAACATACCCAAATTAAAAAACCTTCTAAAACAAAGTCTTAATACTCAAAGGCCTGAACAAACAGAAAGGTATCACCTGCCAGCAGTTACAGCTAATTTGTAGATATATGTGATTCACAGGTGTAATGTACAAATAAAATTCCTATCTCTGCTGTTCATGTTGAATTCTCAGGACCACAAGAATGATCTTGCTGTGTAAATTTGTCAATATAAAAAGATTAGGAAGAAAACAGATTTTCAATAACATTTACAGACACTGTAGATCTATCCTGCAATATATGATATGTACAAACACAGTTGATTGTATTATATACGTCAGCAACTGCTGGATTTTAAACTGTTCTCGGTACCTTGTTTATTTGTTGCTGCATCAAAAAAGAGTGATAATTTCAACCCATCCAGTCCCAGCAACGCAGTGTTTTGAAACCAAGTCTTTAGGTATTTCGACTGACACCATTTCAGTTTGGGAATAGGACATACGGCTACTAATTCAGGCTTCATAGAAAACTTATGTGTGGTACCAAACATTGTTTATATATTGACAAATATTTCTAGGAAATGGTTTCATATTTTTGCTGTTAATTGTTTCATTACTGACCTCTACCTCTGTAGACATATGCAGTTTTCATGTTTTTGGGTGAGACTTTCAAAATATTTTTTTTAAAAGTGTCCAATGCTCGACGTGAGCAATGACATTTTTGCAGGCTTCTATTTCAGTCATTTGTGCCTTATTTTCTTTCTATTTATTTCAAACAAGCCACTATGAAAAATGCTGCAAATTTAAGTGACAGTCATGTACAAATATGCATAATATGAGCTGGTCCCTACCCATCATGTGTATTGCTAAAGACTCCATTGCAATATTTACAGTTAAACTAAACTTTTTTTCCCCCCAAGATGTAGCAAAATTGCATTTGTTTTGCAGATTTGCTCATCATTAAATGTGAAACATTTCACATTTGTCTTTTTGAGTAATTGGCTTTTTAAAATGATAAGGTGCTCTGAACACTTGTTATGTGGATAGGTCTGACGTTGTATCCCAGAAATCCATATGCCATACAGACAGAACAGAAGAAAGATATTCACAAGCATGTCACAGATTGGACTGAAGCAAGCCAAAAACCAAAGTGCCATGGCATTAACAATAGCACCAGATTTACTGTCACGATTGCAATCTGTGCTGTATCACAGACAGAAGGAGAACTTTTGATAGGTAACACCTCAGTGTTTTTTAAATCTTTTTGGCAAATTATCATTTTCATTATATTTTTGCCTGCCATGTAATATTATTATAATGATATTAAAAAATACAGTCAGGCGTGCACACACACACACACACACACACACACACACATGCATACACACACACACACACACAGAGTATTAGGCCCACAATCAAAGGGATAGTGCTTTACGAGCCTCATTAAACTGTTGAAAATTGTGTTTGAGTATGTATGTACAAGAGGGATTTATGTATAATACATCTGTGCATGTATATTAGCATACACATACAGACAGGTATTCATGTTTCTGGATACTCCAGTAATACACTAATATTTTATTTATATAGTTTCTATTTCCAGTATGTGGCTACTCACATATACATATAGACACATATACATGTTTCTAGATACTCAGCAGGATGCAACTCTTTTATTTATGGGGTTTTCTCATCCAGCATGAGAGAGACACATAACCAAAATGATGTGGAGAATGCATGTACTCATGGAGGTTTGCAGCCAAGCTGAATGGGGCAGGTATAGGGAATTCCTTCTTGTAGTGGTACAGAGAATCTTTAACAAAGTTGTCCTAACAGTCTGCTAACAAATTAGATGTCAAGGCTTATGCCACTGTAGCTGGTACCGTTGCGGCTATGAAATCTTTGTGTTGGTGTATCTATTGATGGTGTTTCTACTGTAGTATTTAAAATTCACTGACATTGGGGCAACCTCTCACAGGTTTCTTCAATGACATAGCTCATGTCTGGCCATGAGAGTTGTCATTATCCCCATCATTTTGCATACCGCTTTATAGGACTGGATCTTTAAAACTATAGTCTGGAGTATTGCTTGGCATTTATAAATATACATACAAACTGTCAACTCTGTGTATATACAACAGACTGACTCATATCTCAACTTAAAGACAGTGTGGTGGGCAACTGTAACCCCGCAGACATTGTTGGAGTGCAGTTCCCAACATTCCCCACCATTGACTGTGTTGACTACAGCTGATGAAAGAAGGAGTCTAACAACATGTAGACAGCTAGAGTTGCGTACTTTGTCTTAAAGACTAACAAATTAATATGGCATGAGATAATGATTGTTGTTTATATTTTCTACATTTCAGTTGTCCTTAAATCTATCTATAGTGCAGTGCTCCAGATGTTGTGGACAGCAACTCGCATAATTCCTCACTATCGGTTATGCTGCCTAGGTCACTGGAACTTAGAGTTCAACAACATGTGGAGGACTGCATGATTTCCCAATCCAGATCTGCGCGCGCACACACACACACACACACACACACACACACACATATGTTCATTTGAGGTTAACATTTCATGCATCTGATTAAATAGACATGTCTACAAAATCAGATGCCATAATAAATATATTAATTAATAAATATGCCACTGAACTGTTGTCTACATGTGCATAGATTAAGGTATCTATCTGAATATGTAAGCCAGTTCCCAATGTTTTGTCCAAATTTAATGGGACCAGGAAGCAGAGCTGAGGATAGAAGACAAAGGAGTAGGACAATGGAGACAAGAGTAAACATGTATATGAGATGGTGAGGTCACTAGGGACTAGTTGAAATCCAGTCCCAATGAAATTTCCACTGGAAAAAATAATGTACTGCACCTGAGGATATTGTTGGAGTGGGAGAAAATCCTGTCATATATCTCAGACACTTGACTATCCAGCCCTCACCAGCAAAGATCTAACAAGGAGATGCAATGTGCTTTTGTTTTAGATAATTATTTGGTACTTGTTCCAAACAAAATAGTTTAATACTAGAAGCCTATTAAAAGTATCTTTCTAATAAACGCAAAGAACAAAGTGATATATTGACTGAATACACCTTTAAAGTGAATGATGCTTTAAAACTGGCTTTATTTTATCATTGTGATGATATAGGAAGGAGCTTCTTTTTTATTGTAAAATTGTACATTTTTCTCCTTGCATTGAACAAAAAACAAAAACAACCATGTGTCAGATATATTTGGCAATCCTATATTTCATGTTGAGCTCAGATAAGTGCTGAAAAAGATTTACAAACTCACAGCTTGACACTGAGCCCACATGTTGGGCAGAATGAGGGAGAAAAGCTCTACAAATGCTACACAGAGATTTCTGGCAGTAAGTAGTGGAACATCAGTCAATTGTCTTTTTGCTTAATTGAAAGCCTTCTTGGGACCTCATTGAAAAGAATGTTTCTGCCTGTCATATTTCCTCCCTTTTATTCACATCATCTGGCTGGACAGCAAGTTTCCTAAGGTTCATTGGAGCCCAAATTGTGTTTCCTTGTGACACTAAAAAAAAAAAAAGAGGCCAAAATCAAGTGTCATGCAAGTGGCTTTTCAATAAGTAAGAAAGTAAATAAGTAAATAGTGAAATCTGACCTTCCCTTATTTCCTCCTCAACCATCCAAAGCATATTTGAGTGTGGGGAAGGAGAATTATTCATCCCTGTTTTGTTAATGGAACCTGTTATTTTGGCACAAAGGGTCAATTGGATCCCAGCCAAAGTATTTTTATTATCTTGTCAGTAGGAAACAATCTAAGCAGTATGTACTCCCACCTAAATAGGATGCTGGACTTAAAATTCAATGGAGACAAATTAACTTTAGAGAGAAGTATCAGCCTTTCAAACTTTCTTTTCCTGCACACATATAAAATACCACCAGACATTATTGGGAATGCTGATTATTACCCATAAAGCCCTACATGACTTAGGTCCAGGCTGACAGACTATATCTGCTTATAGGAGCCCACCTATACCCTGAAATCCTCAGGAGAGGCTCCATGCTTAGTCTCAACACCTTCACAGGCACAGGGCCTTCTTGATGACTGCCTCAGGCTCTGGAATTCCTTTCCCAGAGAGGCCAGAATGGTCCTGTCCTTGATGTCCTTCCATCCAGAGGCAAAGACTGATTTTTATTCCAACAGGCTTTTAGAAATGAAGGTCTTTAAGGGTTACTGCATTTTTTAACTGAACTCATTCTTTAATCTTTTTTGGTATATTTTTTAAACTGCTTTAATATTATGAATAGTTTAATTCTGGTTTAATGTTGACTTTTACATATTTTAAGATATGTTGTACATGTTTTAAATTTTAAGCCACTTTGAGGCCTGATTTTAGGGGAAAGATGGGGAATAAATAAAATTAATACCAACAACAACAACAACAACAACAACAGTACATATTACCAACTGAGAACAAGACTGTGTGCCTTTATGTAACTTGACAGTTCACTATTCATTTAGGTTTTACCGTTTGTGTGCTAAAAAGACAGTTTGATGTATATTTCAGTGATTTTGGATTGTTAATGTTTTTTTCTTTTTAAAAAATACAGATTTAGTTTACCTATACTATACATTTTCAGAAATTAATAAGTTTAATTATTCTCTTTATTAATGATTCTATTTTGTTTATTATTTTATTTATAGGTTTATTATGAAGTTACATAATTTAGTATTCAAGTTAAGTTTAAAGCAGAGCTTCCAAAGTGGCTTGCAAAGTATAATAAAACTAACAATAACATTAACAATAAAAGGAAAAAAGATTAAAAGAGTCAGCAGTGACAGGAGTATCTCAAATTAAGAAAAAAACCTGGTGTATGCACACTGTACAATTATAGAAGCTTGATTCCACTTTAACTATCATGGTTCATGCTGTCAAATCCTAGTATATGCAGTTTGTGAAAGACTTGGAAATCTCTCCCAGGAAGCTTTAATGCACTTTCCTCTGAGCAAAAGTTGAGATTATCCAAGAACACTCATATCTCCTCCTCCTCCTTAGCTCCATTTGGGCTACATTGCCTCAATATACCCATGCTTGTCAAGTGGCAATTCTCATTAGCAAATATAATGGCCATTTCCACACAGGGTAAATAAAACGGTGCAGTACGTCCTCCACAGAGGACGTCTGCACCTTGGAGCAGACTGAGTCCGGACTACTTACCGTAGATTCGCACCTCAGTCCGCTCCGGAACGACCCCAAGTGGTCCTCCATCATGTTTTTGAAAGACCTGATTTTTCAGGTCTTTCAAAATGCCGGCGAGCACCATTGCGTGCCTGCTGTCTGATGCAGATTCACAGGCTCACACCAATGCGAGCCTGCGATCTGCGGAGGGTGGGCTTTAGGCTGGCGAGCTTCAGCAGTTGGTCGAGACCCACAACCAACCAGAAGCCACCATTTTGGATGCTGGAGCAGTGTGGATCTACAACCACGCACTGCTCCTCTTCACCCCAGACCGGACCGGACCCACAGAAGATCTGGTGAGTAGTGGCAGGGAGCGATTCCTTCACCATGTGCGGAAATGGCCAATGTAGACAAAATAAAATACTGCATTTGTTTAGGTTTTACATGGCACTTTGCTACCTTCCCAGAATTCTCATATAGCAGCAACCCAAGTTTCATTAGTACGTGAGAAGACTACAGTTCTATTGCCAGCTCCTTGAGAAACCTATAATCTCCCTTTTCTAGTTGTTGAGAGTAAAAGACCAATTGCCCTGAATTTGTTTTAATAGGACCATGTTTGGGAAATTTGGGGTGGAGTGAGGTGGGGGATTTACAGGCACTTATACCTCCTCTTACCTAAAAGGTTTCTTCTGTATTACGCTTGACACTTACCCTGTTTCAATCCTGTTTCAGCTTTGTTCCCACTCTGACTAAAAGGATATGCTTGATGATTTCAGTGTGGGCTCATGTCATGGTCGTGCTGTTTTATTGTGAATCTCATGTAAATGTTAATTTCACCAGGTTATGTTTGCAGTGGAAAATCATTTACACATCTCTGGTCAAAAGCATGATGGATAAGGAGAGAATTGGCTTTTTCAGCTTTTTTCTTCCCACCGAGTAGATCTCCTGTATCAACATGACTTTTTCAGTTCCATTTTTTAATGTCCAAAAGCAATTATTTTTAGTGGCACAGAATGAGAAATGTTTGAATGTGTGTGCAGGTGCAGTTGTAATGTGCTAGCTTATAATACTTAAAGGAACAGAACAACTTAACTCATGCAAGTTTGGAGTACATATGCTTGTGGAATTTGATCTTTGCAAATTCCAGTTGGAGCTGACCTTACCCACAGCTCCTGGACTGATGTGCAGACTGAAACATTGTTATCTTTGAGATTTTGCTTATCCATATAAGTGGAGATTTGCTTATCTGCATGGGAAACAGTCTATCTCAAATCTGTAACAGCAGATTTTTATCTTACAGGCCAGGAAGTCTTTGTGTCTCCACACTACTTCCCAGGAACATTACCTTACAAATCATTTCAATTGATAGCTTCTATGGAAGAGAGGGCAAAACATAACTGAGTCTGAATATTTTATCAGGGCTGCAACCCTCGGTTCATTGAGATTTTGATCTTAGAAAAGCTGTAGACATTCTACACCCTCTGTAGACCAAGTACTCTTGGGTCTTTCTCCACATAATTAAAGGAAATTATGTCCTGCTATACTTTAGTTTTAATGCAATACATCTAAACATCTGTTTTCCAAGAAACTCGGATGGTAGATGGGCAATATGAAAAAATAGTGTTTATTATCATTTGAACCATATGATTTACACTGTCTGGTTCATAGCATCAAGGATTTTTTTGCACGTGTGCTCAAATGTATGCATGTTTGCAGAGAGAGAATGTGGCTGGAAGTCTGTTGGTTAGTTCCAGTTGGAGTAGACCCACTGCACTGCATTCTCTAAGCACTTATTTGATCAACAGTGGAACAGATTTACAAAGAGGTGCAGACTATCATGTGTCTTCTCATGCTGTGGCACTGAATTTTGGAAGGCCTCCTAAAAAAAACCCTTTCACTGTCACCTTAACTTTAGTGAGCAGTAAGAAGAGCCCATGGCTTTTCAACATTCCATTCCGGGTGGAGAAATTGACTTACTAGTCTCTGGATTCAGTAAGATTACTTTGTTTTATAGTCTTAGTAGTAGTGACTGTGCATACATGCCTTCAGTATTGCTTTAATGTTCGAATTTGACAGTGATGATTTCTTTCAAAAAAAATAATGCAGAACCCCTGGGGGTTTTATTTGATGGAAAAGTAGAAGGTAAATATTTTATAAACTAAGTAAAAGAAATGGATGTAAGTAAAACTTTTGTCATATGACCCAGCTGAAAACATATGCTGAAATTCCTTTTTATGTTTCTAACCAAAATATTACTATCTAAAATGTTATCAGGCTCAGTCACAAGAAACACATTTGTTTTCTGGAGTCTCTAGCCAAGTACAGCCAAGCTATCTAATTCTTTTTGTTTTTGTTTTATTTTGTTTCGTATATGGAATTGCTAGAAAAAGGTTGGGCAAAGTGTTACTTTCCCCCTAGGGCATATTGATAGCTATACAAGTCAATTTATGTTCTGAGATCTGTCCCAAGTCTTGTCAAATAATGTTGGTGTTTCTTCTCTGTCTCCCTCTTGAAGACTTGCCATAGACTGAGTCCCCTGACATAGAATGTTCAACTTAAGTATCTCAAATACCAGATTCTTTTTTTAATTTCACAGGTTGATTACTTACTAACTGAACTACAGTTGCAATTAAAGATAAACAGATCTCCTGGTTCCCATTCTTACCTGGGTTAACATTAACTTTACTTGGGGGATGTTCAAACTTCTGTTCTTATTTTAGTTATATTTCTATAATAAGAGGTGTAACCATGACTCACTGAATGACTTGTTCTCCTTGATTTTCACTGTCATGACTCAACAAAACAACCTAACAAAAATTTTCAAACCATATGAGTTACTTTACCTGCAAGAAGGCACAAGAGAAGGAGTACTAGTTTTCCTCATCAAGGTCTGTGTATCTTGCTCAGACTTTCTCCGTACAAAACTAGTGTCCTTTCATTTTGAGAAGCAAAGCATAGCTAGCATAGAACAAGGGCCTGATTTTTTTAAAAAAGCTGCAAACAACCTATCTGCTACTTCTATTTCTTAAAAGTCCACACAACAAGGCAACCGCTATTGTCTCTTACTAAATCCCATAGTTTTGCTTTACCAGTTTGAGAAAATATTCCTGTTCTTTTATTGAGAGCTCCACAAAATATCACATCATTTTGTGGGATGAGAAAAACAATTTTTCTGTCCCTTCCTCATGCAAGGATGAGATAAGCAGGGGTTTATATCCTTATCCTGAAACGTTGAAAAAATGCAAAGATTCATACAAATACATGACACTGAATTGAGTGCAGGAAAGACTGTTCGGTTTTTAACATTAAGATGTTCTTATCTGTGCAAGTTGCCCTCCTTCAAGTTTCAGACATTTGTGAGCAAGGATATTGCCAAAGATTGCCCTTCCTTTTACCTGCAAGACATTCTACTTCAGTGTCTTAAAAACATTTTCATAAAATAGTGACTCAGCTTCAAGGTTTAACCTATGACTTTGCGAAGCCATGTGCTATAACCATGAGCATGATTGGGAGGGGTGTCGGAGATTCCCTTCATGC
Source organism: Cyclura pinguis (assembly GCA_030412105.1). Classification (NCBI taxonomy): domain Eukaryota; kingdom Metazoa; phylum Chordata; class Lepidosauria; order Squamata; family Iguanidae; genus Cyclura; species Cyclura pinguis. Next base: position 240,293,312 of record CM059599.1, on the reverse strand, counting down.
CTATCTTCAGTCTTCTATCAAAATGTATTAAACCACAGTTTTGAGAATCTGGCTTATTGTTTGTTGACAAATTAGAGTTAAAGTGCAAACAAAACACTGATTAAATTATTATGATGCTGATCCTGACTTTTCTCCAAAATTGGGACTCATGACAGTAAATAATCTAAAATTTAAAATATGCAAAAAGTAAATATCAAAATGGAATTGAGCTATTCATAACATTTTAAACAAATTAAAAATACACTTTAAAAATAAAAGGTTAAAAAACACAATCTTAAAATCACCATACTAAAAGCCTGTTCTTTAAAAACCTTCTGTTCTAAAGCCTGTCAGAATAAAAAGGGTTTGGCTTGGCAAAGGAAGGACAGCAACCGGGGGCATTGTGGCCTCCTTGGGTAACAAGTTCCAGAGTTAAGAAAAGGCACCAGGAAGGTCCTATCTTATGTCCCCAATAATTGTGTCTGTGACAGGTGTAAGACTGAAGGCCTTCTGCAGTACAGTGTTATAGTGCTATTATTCCACTTTCAACATCCTATGGAATCCTGGGGTTTGCCGTTTAAGGAGAGGCCTTTAGAATTCTCAGCCAGGGAGCACTTTGGCCTCAGTAAACTACAAATCCCAGAATTCCACAGAATGTTGAAAGTGGAATAATAACACTCTAACAGTGTAGTCCAGAAAGGCCCTGAGAGAAGGGCCTCTCCTGAGGATCTCGGGGCCTGGGCAAGCTCATACAGGGAGATACAATCAGCTGTACTGAAGTACAGCTTCCTGGTTTTGATTTAAAGAGCTTTTTTAACAAAAAAAAATCCCTAAAGTGTACTAATGTGATGGAAGATAGAGGAGGAGTAAGGGAGTTAAGACATTGTGTACATGAGTTCAGGATCAGAAACATTGCTTGCAATGTATAAACAGAAATCTTTCTTATGTGTAACCATCTGCTGATGTTGCTGAATGCCTGAGTGTAGTTATATTATACATGTTCCTCTCCAGAATTAGGGCAAAGCAACCATTTTTGTGTTAAGGTCCCTATGAATGTCCTCTCTCTTCCTGCAGATCTTTTCCGCCAATCCCCCCTCCACATTTCTTTAGAAATTAAAGAGAACTCCAAGGTGACACCACATACCACAATTAAATGTAATACAGCATGTAGTTAAGCCTTCAGTGAATATCCAAAGGATTACGTTGTTCATCTCATTTTTTTTTTCTTTTCATTTCTCTTGTCTGAGAGCCAGTGTGAGGCAGTGGTTTGAGCACTGGACTACAGTTCTAGAGACCAGGGTTTGAATCCATGATTAAGCATGGAAAACTACCAGGCGACCTCAAAGGGGAGACCCTCTGAAAAAAATCTTGTCAAGAAATTCCCATGATAGGGCCATCTTATAAGCCAGAGATGACTTGAAGCCACATAGTAGCAGTTATTCTTGTCATCAATGTTTCTCCTATCGACTTAAAAGCTAGATAGGCAAAACTTGCAAAATTAAAAGAACCTTATCAAATTTAGGTAGTGATCCTTTCTATGGCAGTGGCAAAAAAAAAATCACCCTGCTTTAACAATGGTGGCTAGAAATGGATTGCTATACTTAGAGAGAGAGAGAGAGAGAGAGAGAGTGCCCAAGATGCTCACTTTTCTGTAAATTTGAGATGGTCACCACTTCTCTGTATGTAATTGAAGCAGAATGGCAGCCCCCTCATATTCTGTCCTAAAGTTCTGTCCTCACTCTGTCCTCAAGTTTTAAAAAGTTACTACTAATTTCTAAGAGCTGTTTGGCCATACCTACTAACTTTGAAACATTATGGCTCACAGAAACATACAAGACCATTTTCAGTGAAAATAAGAGAACACATTTTGTACTATTCCTCCAAGTCTGCTCCACTTATGGAAGAACTAAAATTACTATTTTGCACTCCTGAAAAATGGACTTAAGAGCAACTGAAGAGATTCCCATGTGATCTTTAACCCTCTCTAAGGGAGAGAGTTCACACTGAGGATATATGATATAAAGAAATATATAAAACAGGAATACTTAGTTTTCTTTGGTCTCGTATTACTTTGGTTCAGGAGAAATGACGCAGTAAAAAAAAAAAAGTATACTTTTGATTGGGGCATGCTGGCAACCCTAAAAACTTCTGATTCTGTCATGAGCCAGAATTCCACATTAGAGAATATTATGGTCATTTCCACACTACACTGTTATAACGCTATTATTCCACTTTCAACATCCTATGGAATCCTGGAGTTTGCATTTTAGGGAGGAACATTTAGAATTCTCAGCCAGAGAGCACTTTGGCCTCAGTAAACTGCAAACCCCAGATTTCTACAGGATGTCAAAAGTGGAATAGGAACACTATAACAGAATAGTGCGGAAATGCCCTATGTTGTACAAGTCAGTGTTATGTGAAAAAAAATAATTTGAGTATCAAAGATCCAACTCATTTTCAAGTAAGGAAATGCTTTCTTTTTTGTTCTTGTTCTTGGTGTGCTGAATTCTCTTGCTGTGTATATAGTATGAACATTCATTTGCTGTTGTGGTGCAGCTTCAAGTTGTTTCTTACTTATGACAGTCCTAAGGAGAATGGGGTTTTCTGAGGCTCAGAGTATGTGACATGCCCAAAGTCACCCAGTGGATTTCCATGCCTGAGTGGGGAATGGAACTCTGGTTTCCAGGGTCGTAGTCCAACGATCAAACCACTGCATCACACTGGGTCTTGAACATTTGCTTAGTTTCTGTTAAATAATGTACTGCTTACATAAGCAGGTAGTTTTGTTATAGTGCAACCACTAAGTTTTCCTGTAAATGCATATGCAAATCAATTGTGCCAATGTAAGGAAACATATTTAATAAACATCTGGATATGAATGTTTTCCATTTTAAAACAAAAAACAAAAAATTACAATAGAAAACATTGAGGGGAAAAGCAGACAATATTTTTCTGGCTATTTTATTTAGCAGTGTCTTTTGAAAAAAACTGAGTTGGAAGAAACAGGTTAACTACAACATAAGGTTCAACATCTTTAGATATGTAGAACATTTTCTGTTCCTTAAAACAAATATTCCCCCTGAAAATATAAAACATTTTTTCTGACTTGCAGAGTTTTTGCAGTCTATCATTTAAATTACTTAAATAAAGGGAGCCTTAGTACTCCCAAAAGCTGAGAATATAACACCCTCCATGCATATTAGCTTGATCTTCTTGACAGACCAGAAAAGTGTTTGTGTGTGCCAATTAAAACAAAAATGGATCCCTAGTGGCTTGTTCCTCACACAACTTCTGAAGACTGCTATCATTGTTTGCTGGGGTAACCCTGGATAGGGCTGCTATCCAAAGTAAACAAACTTTTCAAAACTTTCTTGACAGATGGGGGTTACAAATGCATTTTAATAAGAGAGTTGCCAAAGCAACATTTTTTTTTGACAATGAGCATATATTTACTTAACATCTAGTAACATCGGGGGATACATTCTCACAAAATGTTTTAACTAGCAGCATGTTTTTTCTCTTCCCTCAAAGCCTAGTTTGAGGATGTTTTTCTTCAAACTGATACTTCAAATTCATTTTTTTAAAATGTCAGCTAGGCTGGACTTTTTAGGAGAAATGACTGTAGGTTACCACCATAAGGCTGTCATCGAAGATAGACATTCTGTCTGATAATGCCATTTCTTTGATGGCCACAACCACCTTTGAGAAATTGAACATTTGGTATATATGATGAAATATGGTAGGGGGACAGCAGTTGAAAGGGATTTACCTAACTTGGTTTATTTGCATGTGCCAAATATTACACTACATTATAATGCTAGACAAACATATTGTTTTTTTATGTACAATATTCTCTCTATCGTTACTTATTTGTTCAACATAAACATGATCAAGAGATGAAGCTATCAGGTTGTGGAGATTGTATATTACATATGCTTTATACGGGTTTTAAAAACTGCCAAGTCCTGCCTTTATATTAATTTGATTCAAATGTAATTCCAAACCAAATTAATTAAATGACAAAGGAGTCTTGAAAGCAAATTAATTAAATGACTATGTTTCTCAAAACTTTATTTTAATTAGACCCCATTTCCACTTACCCAGGGTGTGGGCAAGTCTTGCTGCAATCACAGTTAACCGGTGGTCCATGTAACGATACTGTGCAAATAAAACTAATTCTTGACCTCAGCTTATTAAAACAAAAGTTAGGATTTTGTAGTCAAAAGCAGCTTGATTCGGAAAAGGAGAGAATATGAATGTGAAAATAAGACTAAGGGAATCACATCCCTATCTCTGCGAACTTTCTAAGAACTAAATTATACATGCAATGTGTAACATCAAGTTTAAGATCTGTAAGTAAGCATAACCAGCTCTAACTTGGAGCAGGAGCAACATGAGGGAGGGAGGGAGGGGTTTAAATGTTCCTGTGAAAAAGAATCAAAGTAACAATTGTGAAAGAGGAACAAAAGCAAGTTTTGAAATAAAAGCTGTTTCTCAAGAGAACACTGTAACAACAAATTGACTACCTTTCCTTCTTTTTCACTCAGGGAAACTGAGGCATTGGGAATAAAGAAGGGAGTGTTTTCTGGGAATCCATTGCCACAGGTGTTCATCTGTTGAGATCTAGCCCTGTCCTCCAAACTGTTTTTTTTTTTAATTTAGCACACACAGAACCCTGGGCAGGATTTTTAAAATAAAGTTCAATGTGACCACAGTAAACAACACTGACACTGGCATTAAAGTAAAAGCCAGATCACAGGGAAGGATTAATCTTCTCATATCATCCTGGTCCCCATTGAAACTGGGGCCATATTTGCTTTATTTCAAGTAGGGATCTTAAGTGCCTTACTATATATTTATAGTGGCATCTATTTCAATACTAAGTGTACTTTGTACTGTCTTTACTCTGGTTGTCTTGATTGATTGGTGTGTTTAACATTGTTCTAGAAACATACCATGCAAGTCCATAATTGTAATTCAATTTCCTTCCTTTTAAAAATAATTTTAAAAGAGATATTCAGTTCTTAAGGTTCAAAAAGCAGTTTGGAAGGTAGATAAATCGATAACATCTAATGGTACAAGATCACAGGAAACTGAGATTTTTCACAGTATTTACAGTAACAGGGCTTGAGGAACTTTGTGAATGTTATTTCTTCCACACATATTGCAAAGTGGAATACACTGCACAAAGGCGCAAATCTAATAGCTTGTCCCAACTAGAGTTGATCCACTGAAGCAATGGGATTCAAATAGGTGTTGACTCACCATTTGGCAGTTGGTTCAATTGCTCTTCTTTGTTTGGAGCTAGCAATTATAATCAGGCCAAAATGGGCATATATGCTTCCGTTCCTTAATTTATTGGCATCACATTACTTTGTACACATAATTTTAATTATCATACAAACTGACAACACATGTAATGCACAAAGTACACATTGCCTGATAGAAGAAAGGGCTGACAGAAGGCCAAATAGTCTTCTGAGGACTCCTTCTGACCAATGTGCAATCTGCACAGGGCAGAGGCTTCCTAAGAAAGAAAATTGTCTGCATCTTTGTTGTGGCACAAAAGAGTTTTTTGAAATACCAGTTTCTGAGGAAAAACAAGGAGAGAAGTCCATCTCCCTTGTGTCTTAGTGGTGGGCTTTCAGGAAGTATCCACTTAGCCAGTGTATAAAACAGGACGCTGGCTTTAGCTCTAGGACTGATCCCTCTTCTTAGGTCCTTAAGGACTCAGAAATGAATCACAGTACTACCAAGCTTAACCATGGCATGGCTCACCGTGAATTTCCTATAGTTCTGATCCAGCCTCTTTTAATCCCATCTGAAATAAGGAAGGGAAAGCAAGTGACCAAAAGCAGACTACACAGTAACATCTTGGTGAAACCAAGCAAGGGACGCAGAGCTGAATGAGTTGTTCCAGCTAATATTTTGCTTCTTTCCTAACCATATTAGTTTCTTCCATCCTGGCTTATTTATCTGGTCAAGGTGTTTGGAACACCTTTCTCCTGAATGTCTAGAATTCCTAAATGGCTTTTAGAATATTATTGTTAGAAGTACAAATGTGTTTTTTAAACAATTTCTTCAGAGATCTTTTAATTAGGATGTCTAAGTAGGATGCGTGTGTATGCACTGGTGTGCATGATGTGGGTATCTGTCCTTCTATCTATCTATCTATCTATCTATCTATCAATCACCTAGCCACCTAATATGCTAGCAGGTGTTAGAAAATCTAGAGTGCGATGTAATGAACCAAGTTGAAAGATTTGGAACTCGTTTCCTGCGAATGTCTAGGACAGAATGGAACAAAGTCAATTACTGACTGTAATTAAGAAGTGGATGCATTTAAACTGTAGAGAGCAGTAGCAGTCTTCTTGAAATTGTCTCATAACTCTGAAGATTACACAGAAAGGGACTTGAACTGTGTCTCAAACAGAGAGTATATTGAACGAATTCACTTCTCCGTGTTCTATGATCTACTTCTGCTGATATATTCATACATCACCGATTATGGATGATTATTACAAACAGCACATTAAGACAAAGACACTTTCAAAACGAATGTTGCTTTGGTCTTGTTAGCACTGAAGTATCTCTTTTACATATCATAAGGATACAAATGTTTATGCAATACTGCAATACTTGTGTTTTAATAAAGCTGAAATTTACTCAATGGAAGAGTGAACTATGTTGCTTCCTTCTTAAGCCTTCAAAATACAGTCATCCTAATTATGTGTGTTGCTTTTACTTTGAAAACATTATTTCTTGTAATAATTTAAGTGGTCGTTTGTTTGTACTGGAAGAGATGTACTAGATTGGACTGACCATTGTATTTAGTCTAATTCATGTCTCTGTGCACATCAATACATCTGAAATATTATATTAAAAAATTGAAACCTGCCCAAAATGGAAATTTGTAAACTTGAATAGTGTTAGAGATATGCTCCATCAGTTAATTATCTTTGTACTGTTGCTGAAGAACACTTACAGAAGTTGTCACCATCTCTGTAAAATGTATTTCTTGCTCCAGAATTTCACAGTCCTGTAAAACACAATGAAAGCTAATAATATGCAGACTGTTCACACTCATAGAATGTCAGGGAATCTTTTATTTTGGTCTCAATCTTCTGCCAGCATCTTAGTTTTTAAGTTCCTAAAACATATATATGAATCCCTGATTATAAGCTACAGCTGTTGTAAGACTTACACAGAAGGCTATTTTGGAAATTCACATAATTGAACTGGGTGACTATTTCCTGCCTAGAAATATTATGTGTAGAATTGTAAATATTCATTGTGTTGTTGTTTTGCAAAGTACCATTAATTACTTGAAGATCCATATCGGCTGATACTATACATGTTGTGTTGTTATGTGCCTTCAAAACAGTGCATTTAAAGGTTGAAACTTTTTTTAAAAAAATATTGATTCACTTCTAGGCTTCTTTACCTCAACATCTAAAATGTTGTAATCATGTGTCTCCATTTGAGGAGCTGTTGTTACTTACTCTTGGACTGATCTGTGGAAGGGTTTATCAAGTCTTTATTTTCCTTTCTATGCGGCTTTTTAAATTTATAGAGACAGAGGTGTTGGAAGCTAATTAGAGAGTATGAATTTGGCGGGTAAACACAGTCAGCCCTGGTTACTATTTGGATGGGAGACTTCCAATGAATACCAGGTGCTGTAGGCTATATTTCAGAGGAAGGAACTATCCCTTGCCTTAGAAAGCCCAATGAAATTCATGGGGTCACCATAAGTTGACAGCAACATAAAGGCACACACACGCACACACGCACACACGCACACACGCACACACGCACACACACACACACACACAGCTTGGGATCCAAGCTGGCATAAAGTTATTGGATTCCTTTGAGCAGCAGTTCTCAACCCTGGTCTTCCATATGTTTTGGATTGCCACATCCAGAGTCTCAGTGCATTAGCCTAACTGGGTGAGACCTCTGAAAACTGAGGTCCAAAGCATCTGGAGGGTTAAAAGATGAAAACCACCATTAGAACCAAATCTAGGAATATAGAATAGTTACGAGGATCCAAAAAAAGAAGTGTAGAAGCTTTCAATCCGTTGTGTCACTGACACTGAAAGACACTTAAACCAAATCTTTTAATGCAAAGTTATTCTGTGTATAGACTGTATTAATGTGTGCAAGATCAAAAAAGAAAGCATACATGTTTACACTAAATGTAAGATTTTGAGATCAGGTGAAACGGACAATGCAAAACAATGGGATATAATTTTTGATATAGTTTCCTGATACATTTGAGACGTCATGCTGCTGAAGGGTTCATGTAATTGGTCATGATACTCATCTCTGCAGTCCCCCAAATCCCTTGCCATTACCTATATATGGTTGAGGCTTCTGGGTGCTGAAGCCCAAGAGCATCTGGGGGTCCAGGTTTCAGATAATATGGAATCAAAGTTGGGGGCAAATAGTGAAGATAAGTATGTCCAGTGTAAGCAAAACTGCTTGTTTCACTTAGATTTTGTTGAACATTCTGCCTGAACCTCCAAATTTGCCTAGAAATCTTACTTTAAGGGAAGATGTCTGCTTCAATCTGAAGCTCACCCTTTTCTCTTAAGCACATAGTAGTGATGTGTCCACAGCTGGTCCTGCCCATGCCAATATTATTGTAGGTCAGCATGGACTAACTGAAAGTGGTAGCTGGTGAGTCATGCAAACAGTTTTGAAAATATATCAATATAAAATTTGTATTTTACTTTTAACTCTATTCTGTTCCAAGTGTGCTTATATTTCTGTCTGCATTTGCAGACTCAACTTTTTTAAAAATAAAGTTAGTTTTATATATATAGTGAAAGAATAAACTTTATTTTTTTTAAAAAAAAGTTATGGAAGATGCTCTTCCAAATTGCTTTGTCTCAGACTGAAAATTGTATCACTTACTTGTAACTTCCCTCTGTCTTTAGATTACAACAGTATCAGGAAATGAGGTCCTTCTTCAATCAGATATTGACTTTGTCATCTTGGATTGGTTCCATGCCATCAAAAATGCAATTGAAAAATTGGTATGTATTTGTTTTGCTGTTACTCTTCTCTTCTCTTTTCTTTTCTCTTCTCTTCTCTTTCTTTTTTTGCAACTTCTGTGCAGTGATTCAACCCTCATGTGCTTCCACACCTAAGATTTTAGAACAGAAAACAGATGACTTTAAAAAAAAAATCACAGATGCATACTTTGTAATCTACACACACACACACATACATATATGTGGATAGAGAAATAAATGCATTTATCTACTTTTTAATATGTCAGAGAAACAGCATGGCTAGATCCAGATTTTATTCTATCCTGAAACAGAATGATACAATTATTGTTGTGAAATGATGACAACAGTAATTAACTATGGGTGCTGTAAAAGCACACAAGTACTTAAGAACTAATAAATTCTTACTATTTTCTATTTATACAATCTTTGATGGGACTATTAATACATATGAATCTTTTATGCATTTTCATTTATTAATTTGTCAGAATAATACTAGCAAATATTATTTTATATGTGATTGCTATTATTTCTCTCTTTTTCTGGTCTTCTATGGTTGCATTTTTTGACAGATATTTTAATTGTTCCCCCTCCCAATTTCTGCTTACTTCTTCTCCCATTCACCGCATAGTATAAATTCCATATTTCCTGTTTTCTAATTATGCCACAATTCAGTGTGTACAATGTATATTCTTTTTCATTTGCGGCCCAGTTTTCTCTGGATTTTTAATTAGACCTTGCTGAGACTGTTGGCATTTTAAAGTGTGATCTATACATTTCTTTTAAAGCACTAATGGATAATTGTATAAGATAGAAATTATAAAGTACTTTCAAAAGGAAAGTGTTATAGCAGTACTACAGGATTGTAATATGTACTTTTTAAAATCATTGCCACAATTTTTCAAGAAAAGCTAAGCTTTTAATAACTTTAAGTGTGATCCTACACACACTTGTCTGGGAGTAAGTTGTGTTGAATTTCATGGGAACTTTTAAGTAGAGAAGTATCAGATTGCATGCCTATTGGCAGCATACAAGGACTAAGTTTAAGATGCCAGTAAGCCTGCCAATGAGATTATTCAGTAGGACATACACTTTCTTAACATTATTTTGAATTGTTTCCATTTGCATTGAAAAGCAAGCATGGAACCTTCTCCATAGTGCTTTCCTTATTCATTGCAATGGAATAAGCATATTCCTGTTTGCATACATGGGCACATAAAAATCTTACCTTTTCATTAGAATAATGGATTAAATGGTATACAACAACAGTTACCCATAGATCAGAATGAAAGTTTGCAACTGCTGTTCTTATATAAATCAGCACAGTGTAGTGCTTGGAGTGAGCTTCACAAGGTTGTGTGAGGAAATAACATGTATATGGGAGTGTGTGACAGGGTGGGTAACTTAACAAGTTACTATGTACACTGACTCTAGTTCTTCAGAAGGATTGCAACATACATTATTTAAAAAAAATGTTTTTGCTTTCAGTTATTCCGTACCTGAATACACGAGCAGCAATAACCCAAATCTAAGTCTTTCTCAGTTTGAGTTCAGCCCACTTAATAATCATGAAAAACACATATAACAAATAGAATACATTAACTTACAGCCTTCTCCTATGCATGCTGCCTTTGAAATTGTCCCACTATATTCAGTTGTGGTTACTCACAAGTAAATAAACATGGAGGTGGAATCTTAGGCCATTTCCACACTACACTGTTAAAGTGCTATTATTCCACTTTCAACATCCTGTGGAATCCGGGGGTTTGCATTCTAGGGAGGGACCTTTAGAATTCTCAGCCAGAGAGCTGTTTGGCCTCAGTAAGCTACAAACCCCATAATTCCACAGGATGTTGAAAGTATAATAATAGCACTATTAACAGTGTAGGGCAGAAATGTCCTTAGAATTAGTGCAAATATCTTAATTAATAATTAATACTGTTACAGGGATAGTGGTGGAGGTTTGAATAATTTAGATTAAATACCAGACTCAGTCTTAGGTAAGAGGAGGTTAAATAGGAAATAGGAAAGAAAGCTTCATGCTGTAAATATATATAATGATAAACACTCATAGGTAATAAGAAAAGACCAATTCAAATGTCAAATTTGGTACATTTTTGTGTTTTATGTATATATAAGAAAGAAAATGTTCCAAATGGCCTTTTTTATTTGTTCTTTGTAAGTTATCAACTTTTTGTTTGAAAAAAGAAATAAAAAGGAAAAAAAATTAGTGCAAATATCTGTAAATATAAATGCAACAGAAATTATTAGTTTAAAAATAAAAGTAAATAAAAGCATTTTCTTTAAAATAATCCATTGAATCCAGAAAAATACAGTGGAGCATAGCCGCTTTTCCAGTGAAACTGGATTTTAAAATACTTAGTGGTGCAGAAGTGTAATCAGTTATGTTATACATTTAGTCCTAAATTTATTGACTAAATTCCTTACTTATCATTATATCCAAATGTTTGTGTTGAATAACCAGTTCCCGTTTTCATTACTGATTTTTTTTTAATTTGCAGAATTAACCTTTTACTTTAACTACAATAATTGTTATAATATTATGCTTGATATGTTTTGTATTACGCTTCTCTATTTCTTTTGCCCTATAGATTTGTGTATTTTAGTTTTCTAGGTCTCTTACATTTCAGTAGTTGGTGTCAAAAACTTCTTAAAACATGTTAGTTCATTCTCTATCTCTCCCCGCTTTTAGCCGAAAGAAAAAAGTAACCTGTCAAGAAACAATGAATTCAAGATTCAAAGATCCTCTAGTACTGAATTACTGACCAGTCTTGACACTGATTCTAAGGAATCAAAGGCAGAAAACAGAAAGTCTTTAAGTAAGTTCCTGTTATGTATATTTAAAGATATATTAAGTCATAAATAAGGTTGCTCTTATGTGATTTGGACTACTGGATGATGTGGATGATGTTTTTGCATAAGAACACAATGGGGTACATCTGAATACTGTTTTTCGGTAGGATATAACCATGGAACCAATGAAAGAAGTTTAAAACTGGTACCTAAAACTGATTGAGACAGTTTAACATCATTTTAGGCTTACAATATAAATGACTATATGTGCAAGAAGTCCACGTATGTCATAGGGGACATGACTTACATTACCATATGGCTTCTGTTGAATAAGCAGGAAAATCAGAAGCCATTATTTACACAGGAATATTGCCCAAGATCATAAAATGAATTCAGATACCTTCAAAAAGCTATGAAGACTCTAGTTCAGGATCCTGGACCCTAAGCTAGCCAACCATATGTCTCTGCAAAGCCCACAAGCACAAGATGCGGCTAATAGCTTCTCCTATTCTTGTTTCCCCAGCATCTTATTTTCAGATGCATGGTGGAAGTAAGAAGTAGGAGATAATCGTTCACATAATTGGCATCCTTATCCACTGTAAATCTGTTCAATCCTCTTTAAAACTATCTAAGGCCCTTTCCACATGTGGGGGGGGGGGAACGGGTGAAAATGCCCAAAAACAGAGCTTACCGGCAGCCGGGGAAGTCCGTCGCGACGCGGAGCAGTGCGAGCTCGCTGCTCCACAGTCCTCAGGCGTCCCAAATGGCAGCTTCCGGTTGGTGGAGGCTCTCCACCAACCGGAGAAGCTCGCCAGCTGGAAGCCCGCCCCCCGGCAGATCTGCAGGCACGCATTTGTGCGCGCCCGCAAATCCGCGTCAGAGCCAGGCGACGGAGCGGTGCAGGGCTGCGCGCTCAGTGCTTTTTAAAAACCTCTAAAAAGAGGTTTTTAAAAAACACGCAGCGTGGCTAGTTCCAGCCGCTCCTGAGTGGATTCTGGCGTGGAACTACAAAAAGTAGTCCACGCCAGCCCACTCTACGGTGTAGAAGACCTCCGTGAGAGGTCGCTCTGCACCGTTACAGAAGCCCGGTGGCCTAAGTTAGCTGCCATTAGAATGTTGTGTGGAAGCAAATTCCATAATTTAAGTGGGTGAAGAAATTACTTTTCTGTGTCTGAAATCCTGAATCTCTTACCATTCAGCTGAATTGGATGATCCTAGATTCTAGAATTATAAGCAAGGGAATACAAATAGAAGCCATCAGGGCAGTGTAACCTACATTTTATGATATCTGGTGACATGGTTGTTTGTATGCTTACAAATTTTTCCTGACTTACTGAGATCCTAAGGTGAACTGATCACAGGGTTTTCTTGATAAGAGTTATTCAAAGAGGATTGGCCTTTGTCTTCTTCTAAGGCTGAGAGAGTGTGACTTGCCCAAGTTCACCTAGTGGGTTTCCATGCCTGACCTGGAGATTTGAACCCTAGTCTCTAGAATTCTAGTCCAACATCCTAACCACATCTTAACCACACTAGCTCTCTCTCCCATTTATTTCGTTGACTCATATTTAATCAATTAATTATGGGTTTCACATTTTATAAAACTTTTATGTTCATAAAGTTTTAAGGAATTATAAGCTGAATGGAGAGCTGTTATAATTTGGGAACACTGGAAGTATGTGCTTTATACCACTGTGTATTGGTTTGTTTGAAGTAGCAAGAGCAAGAGAGATGTGGTATGAAGAAGGAAAAAACCCAATTACATTTTTTCAGAAGTTAAGAACTGGATCCAGACAGTCACTTTCTTGCCCAATTGTCCCAGCTAAAGCTCCAGTCTCCCCCACTGATCCTACGTGGAATAGGAGAATTGTCAAAAAATTAGATGAAGGAATTTGTTAATTATACAAGTTTAGATCTAGGCCCAAGTTGGAAATAAAGATAGATCTGCTAATTGTTCCAGCAAAATCTTATCTTCTACATTCCATTGTAGCCGTCCAGGATAAAACGTGGTGTTAACACTTGGTGCAATGCCACTGAGGAAGCATCAGGAGAAAATTGGTCTCCATCCCAGTGTCATTGTCCACCTTAGCCTTATGGGGATTTCCCTTTGTGAAGTGGGAAGCCCAATCTACTGCTTACCCCTACGAAGCAGTAGGCCAGGTGCTTCCAGCATTGCATAATACAGGCAGCAGAGCTTGTACAACTCAGCCCTAAACATAATGCAGCTGTTATAATTTGTCATACCAGTAAAAACATCACTCAGTCCTACATTGCTGACAGGAAGCTGTTAGGCCTGAACAACTTTGTCTATTTAAAGTAGATGTCAGGACACTGTATCATATGACTACCTTGACCAGTTACAAAACAATCACATAGCTATCTTCTTTCTGGTATTGTTGACCTTTCCAGAGCCCATGACCCACCACCACACCCATCTTTTTTGGCAGATTCAAATATACGATCATAAGGCTTGAGAATTGGCATAGCAACCAGTGTATACATGACTAAGCTGTACCAATGAGGCCAAAGAATATAGGGTTTCCCAGGCCATTTTCTACCAGCTGAATCATCAAGATACACATGTGGGGTCATGAATCATCAGTTGGGATGTAAATCTTTGCTTATTTCATCCAAGAACAAAGAACAACAACAAAAAAAAAAGTCAAAAAACCTTTTTCCTTGCTTGGTGATATTGCAAGAGTTACAGAGCATTTATTTTAGCAATTTTTTTTTTCAATAAGATGAAGTGTGTGCATATGAAAGGAAAGTTGATTGCTTTCCTTCACATTTGAAATAAGAACCCATAGTGGGTTATGAGCCGGCTACAGATCCCGTTTTTGTCAGTCTAGTATAGAATATGTGCCATAATCTAGGCATGCAGAGCCTGTCACCTATGTTCCTTCTGCTACTGTTGTTTAGTGATATATCTGTGCACTCTGTGTGTGTGTGCACACGCACTAAGCCAAATTGATACAAAAGACTGTAGGGAGAAATATTCTGAAGTCGTCTCCCAGGTACTGGCCATGCTGTGGCCTGCTCAACTTCAGCTTAGATACTAGTTGATTATGGCCATTTCTGCACAACAGGGCTCCACAAAGTCCTTTTGTTGCAGCCCCAATGGGGAGGGAAAGCACACCAGGAACACTTCCCTCCATACCTTGCCCGGTCACTGTGGAGGGATGTGCTCTGGGTCTGCTTCTTCCCTTCCGCAGCACAGCTGGGCACTTGCCATTGCTTCACTGAGGAGGGAGGCGTCGCCAGTGTGCTTCCACCCTTCCACATGGCCAGGAAAGTTGGCAGCCTGATACAATGGTAAGTGTAAAATGGATTTTTTTCATTTTACAAATACCGCACTCGTGCAATGCGCGGGGACAAGATGGCAGTGGTACCGCAATGACGTCATGCAGAAGCACGTCCCTCAGAGTGCTGCTATCATGTTCCAACTGCGGGGCAGCCACACCGTGTGGAAAGGGCCTATATCTGACAATGCAGCTATGATATGCAGAAGCCCTTTAAAGGTAGCCACCACTAGGGGGAGCAAAACGGTGGCCCACAAAGGTAAGTAAGAAGCTAGAAGACCTTGCAGTCTGAACTACACCCACTTATTCACTGTAATTTGGAGGAAGAGAAGACCCACATTTATACTTGGCCATAAACAGCCACCTGGAGAAAGAATAAGCCCAGCAAGATGAGGATGGCAAAGAAATCTCCAGATTCAAGCCTAAGGTTTGAAAGTGTGACCCAGTACCAGTCTAAGGCATAGTGAAATGCCATATGGAATATACTCTTCCGGTACCACCGAGCATCTTCCCCCTGAAACCTCTGCCTGAACTGCTCATCTAAACTCTCCGTATAGCCTAAAAGTATTTTCTTCTACTTTGTGGTGTTTTTTTCCTAATCAAATTCTTTCCATCAGATTTCCAACAATTTACAAAAGTTGGCAAGTTATCTAAAATGAACATGCATCCAAAAAAACCTGGACCATCTGCGCTGAACAAATTCTATTTTGTTGTTATTTGCTATCAAATTGACTTCATTTTAGACCTCCGAGTAACACTGTTATCAACAGCCCTACTTGGGTCTTGCAAACAAAGACTTCCTTGAACAAGTCTATACAGTCTCTCTTTTCCTACAGCCTTCCACTTTACCAAGCTTGTTATGTTTTCCAGTGGGTCACGTCATTTCATGATATGTACAAACTACAAAAGCCTCAGTTTAGTCATTTTCACTTCTAGTGAGAGTTCAGGCTTGATGTGTTCATTCATTTGCCTTTTTAACAGTCTACTATATCCATACCAGCACCACATTCCAGCACTACATTTCAAATGATTTGTTTTTCTTCCTGTCAACTTTCTCCACTATCCAGCTCTCACACCCATACATAGAAATCAGAAACACTAGGGCCTGAACAATTCTGAATTTGGTATTAAATGGCATGTCTTTACACTTAAGGATTTTAGCTGCCTTTCCAAGTTGTAGTCTGTAAAGAACCTAACACTGCACAGAAGAAGGTAATGATAACTCAGTCCTGCAACCTTTTACCTTGAAAACCCTGTGATGAGGCAAATTCTATATGTATTGCTTATTCCTGGTATGGAGACGATCATGTTTAGCCTTCCTGCCACATCAGTATTAAAGATGTGGAGCCCAATCGATGAAAAGGAGGAGAAACACTAATTTAGTAGTACAGTGGTGGATGAATACACTGGGGTTCAAAGCCAGATTATGAAGAGTTAAGTAGTCAAAGATTTGAACAGACAAATCTGAAAGCTTTCCTTTTTTCCACATTCAGCCTGATCTTGACATTATTTCCATCAAATTTATGAATACATATGGAGATTTTATATCAAAAAATGAACCAAGTGAAATTCTCGCCCATCCATACCTCAGGCCTAATAACCCACCTAATAAAAAGAATCAACAGATGTAGAAACATACTTAATTCTGTAGTCTTCAGTCACAGATTCAGTGTTCTCACCCTGCTGTTGGAATCATATTGTTACCTCTTCCATTGATGATGCAGCAGTGACCATCTTCATCCGTGATCTTCAGCTTCCATGACAACTTCTTGTCACATGGAGCTCTTTTGAAAAGATTCATCCAAGTGAAGCCAATGGCAGCAATGCTAAATCGAAGCCAGAAGATCCTGTTTATGTTCCCTTAGAGTCATAAGCCTTCCCAAGGAGATGAGGCTAATTATGTGTTCAAACTACTTTATTTGTCATGTCTTCATCCCATGGAATCCAAGGAATGGTAGTTTCGTGAGAGTCTCTACCAGAAAGCTATGGAGATATAGAAAATGCACTACAGAATCAAAACTTTCTTATCAAACAACAAATTTTATGGGAAAATACCATGATAGTTAAAGTGGTATCAAACTGCTACAGTTGTGCAGTGAACATTAGCTTTTCTTGTGTTCGTAGTATTACATCCATTTACATTTACATCAGATGGTCAAATTTCAACATGATTTTGGGCCATGTCAGCTCTCATCTGGGATAAAATCCCAGTTAATTCCCATGAGCAGCAAGTGCGCAGGTTTAATGGACACTCCATTTGGGAGCAGATAGTTTCAGGGAATACCACACCATTTGGCATCAGTCAAATGTTCTTTCTAGAACATTATTTTCTTTTTAGCAGTGCCCAACGAGATGCCTCTGACAATATATTTTTGGAGTTCTCTAGGTTTCAAATCCATTCTATGTTTGGAATATGGAAGTCCTAGTTCACTGTACCTGAGAAACCAGCAAACTTAGATGTAATTAAATAAATTGACAGTGCATTTAATGTCCAAATATAGAAAAATATATATGGAAGTGATTTTGCATATATTCATTACTTTAGTAAGCACAGGTTTCTCTAGCTTGCTTGTGTTAGAATGTGAACTCCACTCCTTTTCAGCTTGTGTAAAGCTTCCTTTATCATTGCTTTGTTCAAGTCTGTTTATAAATGGCTCATGGTGAAGAGATACAATCCTAGGGCCTCTACCTCTTTGCCATTTTTTTGGCAGAATGCCCTTAAGCTGTCTCACCATTTGTTGTTGTCTTTTATACTTCTTGGCATCATAATTCTAACATCTCTTCAATAATGATTTAGAAGACAGATCAAGTTCCCACCAAGGATATAAAGTTAGCACACAACCCAGCACTTGAACTACAAAAAAAGTTACGAGGAGCCCCTGTCATGCTTAAACTTTGTTTTTGGAGTAGAAACAATCCAATGTGAAAACTGCAGTTACAAGCTTTGTGTGTGTATGAATGGTGTAGATTGAGTTGCTTCAAAAATATGTATTTGGAATTTTCTTTTGGCCCCTTGAGACTCAGTAATTATGTGGAATTAGAAAAATGTTAGCATTTGCTTACTTATTAGTAGTCAAAGCACAAACTGTATTGTCAGTTTTCTGCCTTTGGCTTTCTATGCCCTTAATGTTCACACCAGTATCGTCGCCAGAATTATTGGCAGCCAGAGCCAAAATTGCTTTAAAAAGGCATGAGAACTGGTAATGACATGTTGTTAGCAGTTAACAGGTGGTCGTTCCATTGTCCAGTTTGACTGCAGAGCACAAAGACGGTATGTGTAGTATTTGCAATGAGGGCATTTAGAAAGGTGTTTTTAAAATTGAAATATTCACATCTTTGGCTACTCTCTGAAAATTAAAGAAGTCTCCCTTCCTTTCCTTCTCCCTCCACCCCCAATAACCAAACCAAGAAACTGAAATGCTAAAGAAGATTCTTAATTTAGGGAAGAACAGTAAATCACACAACTCAGACCCAGCCCAACTTCATTTGGGGTTCATTTGTCTAAATATAATGGCACTGGTACCACAGACTACTGAGGATATGGGGTTTTCATTGATGGATGTCAAACACTGTAGTCTATTCTGACGTAGCACACAATGCAGCAGTCTTCAAAGTGCAAATGTGCTGAGAGTTCATAATTAGTTGTAGATTGGTTCATGTTGCTTCTGGACATTAATCCTTACATTCTCATAACTGACAGTGTAAACTTGTACTAGCAGTTGCTGGATTCATCCCACTGCTGGATCCAGGCCACCGTTTGCAAGAGTCCTTACAGTTTGGACCAGATTATATATTATGTGCAATTATATATTTCCATCCATTTATCTTTCTAACCGAAGCAACCTTGGAGGCCGCCATTGTGACTGGAACTGCAACCAGAAGGAGAGAAAGACGGGGGATATGTAATCTTATCACTCTTTGCTTTGGGGGGGGCTCAAGAAGGAGCTGCATCTCTCCCTGATGTGTTCCCCAAAGCTTTTCCACCATAGTTGAAAAACAGCTAAGGAGGAGGACAATTTTTAAAGACCAAGCCTTAGAAAGGCGGGGGAGAAGAAGTTAACACCAGCCTCTTGACCCTTCACACTCCTTTTTGTATGTAAAGAAAATAGTAGCGGCAGGAAGAAATGGACAAATGTGATTAGTGAATGGTTTGGCCTTGATTCTCTCTCTCTTGCTTGCTAACTTGTAGCCAGACTATTGATTAGCTGCAGTCTATACAGGTGTAGACTTTCCGCTGAATCATGAAAGGATGTATAGTAATTACTATTTGACTTTGTTCTACCTCTCTATATCAAAATGACTCTGTTGGCTGACTTAGGCTGAACATATATAAATTACGGTATGTAATACACATGCCAATGATCACTTGGTGTATGAACACACAACTGTAGTGTGACTTAGTTGCATTATTTCTTTCTCCGATGACATCCCAGATGATGTTAAATGCGTGATGGCAATTAGGTTCGTTTGCTTTTTTGTGTGTGTTACCATCCCTTGGAAGGTACCATGATTTGAATCTGTCTCCCTACCATTGCCATGTAGCAACAAACATCCTGTTGCTTTTAAAGGTGGTGTTTGCCATAGGAGGCAAACCTAGGTTTGCTCCCAATGAATAAATGTTTTACAGGGTAAATAGCAGCTTTTAGCAGCTTTTAGGAGATGAAAAGGTTAATTCCCACATGTTTGCATACCTGATTTCCTATACTGATCCCTTTTCCCTTCTACAGTTTTTCTTTAAATCTAAAATTAGTCACATTAAATGGCACAACACCTTTGGCCATTATTGCATGAACAGAGTGCCTGTCAAAAGGAGGTCAGCTTACCAAACAATCATTATTTTACTGTAACTTCAATTAGGCTATCTTTCCTTTCAGACTTCTCATGTTACTACTATTTGTTTAAGGGTAAAATCAGTTTACTAGTATTTAGTGGTATTCAGCAGCCATTACACTTTCAACAAAATAGATTGTGGTTCTTTCTCAAAAGCATGCAAGGTACAATGATAATTTATCAGCTGTTGACCCTTTTCAGGGAATCTAATTTGACAGAGATCCTGTAGCACAATGATAGTTAAAAAGTCACATATGAGAAGGAACAAATTGGTCTCAAGAATTGACTTTTAATTTTACGCTATAAGGTAAAAGCGGTTCTTAGAAGTGGGATGTGTCTAAATGAGATGTGTGTGTATTTCTGTGTGTAGACATAAAAAAGAAAGAGAGAGAGAGAAAGGCAATGCAGAATGATACAATAGATTTCTTCAGTTGTGTTTTAGCAGGATCCACCAAAGCTCAAGCTATGAGCCTGGGGCTTAGGAAAGAAAAGCGGCCCTTTGTTATGTGGGGGACAGGCAGCAGGGAGTGCTGTAGCTCTAGTTAGAAATGGTCCCATTTATAATTAGAATAATTTCAGTACTTAGTGGATGGTCTCCTAATTAGTAGGACTGCACTGGACCAATTTCAGATTCAGCCAGGAGATTCACCTCACAGTTTTTAGAAATGATTGCGACTGACTTCAGTGGAATTTAAGTTTTTGACTGCCTCTGACTACTTTTGAAAGCAAAACCCCATTTTTATGGAGTTTAGTTAACCTTTCTAAGTACTGCACAGACAGCCGGATCAGTATGGGAATAACAATAGCAAAACAAGAAAAACAAATTGTTCTTGTTGTTAGTACCTTAGTATTATAGTTTACATGTGTTACTTTTGGACTGTCAGTGATTCAGATTCTGTCCAAGACTCTAGACATAAATAAGGTATCATTGGAAAAAGTGGCATGTTCTAAATAGTGTCAATTTCTGTAACTGGGTTGTTGTTATTAGGTTCCTTTTCTCAGCAGTGATTGGTTGAAGAAACTAAGCCTGTATGCATTCTCTGTATTGAGGGCAGGACAGAGATATATCCCACACTCCCAAACATAGGCACACTCTTTTTTCCCCCCAAATGCAAACAAATGGCTTCCCAGTAGGCAGAGTGCCCTTTGGCTACTGTATTAATCTGAGAGCCGTTCTTGTCAAAATGCACAGTCACAGGCTTGGTAATGAAGTGCATTCCAAAAGCACTATATTTCCAACCTGTTCTCCACCATTTCCTTATGGCCTCATGTTTACTGAGTTCATCCTGCCCCTTATTAATATTTTAAGTGTTCCTTGAAAAGTCCCTGGAATTCTATTTTTATTCCAAATGTGGCAAGAATGAACACAAATGGATGACAACTGTTTTTTTACATATTGAAACAATAATCTGTTACCTCAAATGTAAACAGTAGTTTTTAAAATGACCAACTGGAAGAGAAACAGTTGAAGAGAAAACTCATAGAAATCACTTATATTCTACAGACATTAACAGTTCTTCATGCTAACTGATATGTCATCTCCTTGAAGCCTTCAAATTTGGCTTGGACAAAGTAGTAGCTCACCCTCTCAGATTTTATTCATTCCCTGAGATATGAATGTTATCTTCCCCTAACTTATTTGCATTAGAGAGATATGGATTTAATGACAAATTGCTAATTTTTGTTAAGAATTGTGTAACAACGTAAGCATTATTACAATTACTATTTCTTTTCTGTTCTTGTTTCTACAATTTCAGTTCACTTGGTTTAAGAAATACAGTGATTATTTCTGAGTTTCTATACAATTTTTTTTACAATTCTAGAATTGTATACAATTACATAAAATTTTTCTATACGTATAAATATGCAATTACCTATCCAAATATGTGTCCTCTTTTGTACTTGTTGATATATTTCCTCCGTTTTTGCCAAGCATAACAATCTAGTGGAGTTTATTAGCCCTTATGCCAAGGAACCTTCCCTTCAGTCTAGCTCTAGGAGGAACAATGGGAAAAAAATTAAAAATTAAAAGGAGAACATTTTGGCTTCGCCATGCCCCAAAACACAGAGAACTTTACAAAACTGTGAGAAATACTATAAAAGCACAGGAGGTAGCATAGGAACCATGAGGTATTGCTTGTAGGAATGGTTAGCATTTTTTTCAAATAATATGTACTATTACCTATTCTCATTTTAAAAATTAGTATTATTTATTTAATGCAGGCACTGTATCTGCAAATGTCTCTCAGGCCTAGCAAATGTTCAGATTTTCTAGGTGAATTGTGTTTTGTCTTGAGAAGTGCCAAATAGGAACTTTCATCAAAACTGTCTAATTTAATTTAATTGTTTCAGTCCTTAGCTTAATCCAATACCCACTTAGTAAGTGAGCCCTCTGTGGTTGCCTGGAATGGTTGTTTCTTCTGCAACTGTTGCTACCACAGTAGCACTAGGGCCTGAAGTAACTCTGTCACTGCAGATCACATGCTTCATCATAAACATCTCTTGTAATTCATGGATCTGGGCTATACCACAGAGGCTACCATGTTACAGAAGTAGACATTTCTAACAAAAGACTCTCAAACCCCACAGGCAATCACTGGGCCTACAAACAATATCAGATATCCCTTTGTCTGGTGCAGGTATACAGGTACATGAAGTTTCTTAAGTATTTATAGACAAAGCTCATTATCTGGCATTTATTATTTTATACACTCATGAATAATCACAACATTATAATAGCTATCTTTGGCCCTTTCTGTACCATACCTTATTCCATCACCCTGTGATCGCAATCCCAGGAGCAACTTTGCCAGGAAGGAAGCATGACAGGAATACTCCTCTCCATACCAGACCGGTTCCCTGCGGAAGGGAGAGTGAGGGACACACCTTTTCCTTCCGCAGCGCAGCCGGATTCCTTCCCATGCTGCGCTGGGGCAGGAAGTGCCTCCATCGTGCTTCTGGGCCTTCTGCAAGGCAGGTAAGTGCAGGAGTATCGCATCATCAGGAGTCACCCCATGATCACACCAGCTGGTAATAGGAGAAGTATGGTAACGTGATGACATCTTGCAGAAGCATCATTGCAGTCCCGCTTCTCTTGTGTCCCCATGCCAGAACACCATGTCCATGTGGAAAAGGCCTTTGTTCTCTTTTAATGCTAATATTTGAGAGTATTCGCTTTGAACAAGATTATTTTTATATAGCATTGATATAAAAGTTTGGCAGAAAAATAAGTATTTGTCTACTTAATTCATTTTTATTGAGCAGTCTGCATATTCAGACAAAATAAAGTTAGATAATAATCTCTGGGTAGGATCATTAGGCTTTCTTCCACCTCACAGAGTAAGTCTTTACAATTACATAAAAGCAAACATTTTCACTGTGCTTGAGAGGGACTTTCACCTGTACCCTTCATAAAACATATTATCAGTCTATTCCAATACACCATAATTTTTTATTTGTGATTTGACCTCTCATTTCTTGGTCAGTTGCACTGATATATGGACATCCATAACCGCAGTACACACAGAAGATTCAATCCAAAGAGACCATGTTGTTTCCTTTCCCTCTGACCACTAAAAAACTGCTCAATCGTTCCACAGATTGAGATCTGAGATGGCAACAGGTGTGAATATTGGGTATGGAAAGTGAATGCTAACCTCCCATTTCTTGACTTTCTGGATGGCTTCCTGTATACGTACTGGCACATGTCTGCTAAAACTAGGCAAACGAGAGATATCTGTTGAAACAAAAAGAAGATGTTGAAGGAAGGAATGTAGCCATTTTTTTAAAAAGTTCTTTTTCTGGTTTAAATTCTTTTGTTCAGTTTTTGTTCATAAAGTTATCTCTCAGCTTTAATTATCACATTATTTTTAATTATAATATATATTATATTATTTAACATATAAATATTAAATAATACTGTTTATATGACAGAAAAATGAGGATAATTTTACACTGCCTGCTATGTTTAAGTCTGAGTGACAGTGATAACTGAAGGAAACTAGAGCAAATTAAAGGATATCAATCAGAAATCTTCACCATAGATTGCTATCTGGTGTCTTCCTCCCTGTGTTGTAGCTACCTCTCATCTTTGACTTTGAAGCCCAACGGTTTAAACTGGGTTCTTGTTTCAGTTGCTTAATCCCCTTTCATAAATCGTGTTCAAGTGCTGGAATAATTTGCACATCATTTAAGAATATTTACTTTGAAACATTCACCTCAAGCCTTTTTTGTATATCCTTTCTCTCTAAAGATTTGTAGTATTTGTTTTGTTCTCTGAGGTATAAAAGACCTGGGTAAACTTTATTCCTGTTGTTTCAAGATTAGTGAAATAAAATGCATATTTATTCAACTGGGAGCGAAAGAAGCTTTAGTAAAGACGATCATACATATAACCCAAGGGAATGATATAATACAAACTGGCTGCCTTAAAATCTCTTTAGACTTGTTCAAAACTGTATTGAACGACTTAAGTTCAAAAAAAATAAAAAAATAAAATAAAGGACTCACAAATGCATTCTCTATAAACATTTTTATCTTTGTTGTGAAGGAGAGAACTGTATATTTTGGTTAATAAAAATGAACTCGATATTGGTGAAATGTGTATAGCAAACTATATAAAGGGATGTTGCATACCGTCTTTGGGTCCGCTGAACTAAAATATTAATCAGTTGCTGGAGCAACTTTTGTACAATGTTGCAGGCCTAAATGTCTATTAAAATTATTTAGTTTCAGCTGCACTCTTGCAAGGGGACATTTAGCAATGGTTTTTATGATTGCAACAAACCACATGTATGTTTTTGGAACTTAAGATCTGTGCCATTTTCTATATGGCCTGTAGTTTGGAAAAGTATATCTGCATCAAACACAAACAGAGGTTCTTTTACATCATTAAGAACTGACGTTTGTATGTACACATGCATAGTAATTGTATTAATTTACAACATATTTTAATATTAGAACATATTACATATACATGCTTTTGCTCTGTTTCATTGTGTGTTAACCTCTCCTGTACTTCCCTCTGTCAGCTGTGTTTTCCTTTGTGTAAATCTATCTTCTAATGCCCTTAGAGCAATGGCCTATCTTTTTATTTAAGTTAC
Organism: Cyclura pinguis; assembly: GCA_030412105.1. Taxonomy (NCBI): domain Eukaryota; kingdom Metazoa; phylum Chordata; class Lepidosauria; order Squamata; family Iguanidae; genus Cyclura; species Cyclura pinguis. Next base: position 240,268,274 of record CM059599.1, on the reverse strand, counting down.
TGAAAGTATTGTGATAGTAGGAGAGGGTTTGGACTGGGTAGGAGCAGGTTCAAGTCGCCTATGCAGTTATGACATTCACTGAGGGACCATGAACCAGTCACTCTTCTTTGGGATGTGAAAATCTTCTGCTAAATCCCACATGCATTTTATTTCTGTCTTTATTTTGTATCACATGGTAAAATCTTGTGGAGGTTTTTTCACCCGCATAATAGTGAAATGTGTATATCTTAGTATGCACATTTCCTAATCTTTACATTTTTAAACATTTCAAAGATACACATTTATTTGCTAAAATTCAAATAGCATTGCCTTTATTTGATAAAAGTCAAAGGAAAAATAATATTTTCCTCACATTTTTTTCTCCCAGTGATGGGAAACTGAAGGACAGGTATGCTCTTTTGTTTAATAGTCTAGCATACACAGATTGGATCAATCCATTTTAAAAATGGTTGATGCAAAACTGCTCCAGCCCTGCTGCTTTTCATTCTAACTCCCAAGTTTATTATGAGGATGAAAGGGACTTGTTTGTCCTCATCTTGTTTGCCATCTTCTGTTCCTTGTAGGAAAGATAGGATCTAAATGTACTAAACAAATACAGAAATACAGAAAATAATGAAGGACCATATACTCTGATGGTGCTGCTTGATGCTCCATTTCTTTTTAGCCATACTGGATTTATAAGGTCTTGATTTGGTCTGATTTTTGAGTACCTTCTTTTACCATTCACAATAAAGTCAGCTATACATAACTTTCGCCTACAATGCTTGATCAGTCAAGGTCAGGGTTCACCCGGTTCTTATGGTACATTAATTCCATGGATTCCACTTGAACAAGTTCACTTTTATTATGTTAATAAAGACAGTACATCTTAAAACCATATACCCTGTTGGCATCAATCTTCCATTTCCATTCAACAAGGAATCAATATAATTCTTACAATCTGCATGAAAACAAACAAATCTTCCAAATCTATAGCCCAATAGAAATTTATTTCAATACTGTTTAAACATGTCAGAGTAACGTGAAGTTGAGGTGGAAGCCTGTGTCATATATTTGCAAGGATCCTGCATATGACATTGCATGTGATTTTAACCATTTTAAACAAACTAACAAACAAATAATGATGGCTTTCTTTGTTACCATTGTCATTTCTCACACTTCTGATTAGCCTTTTTGTCATTATTAAAATAAATGCTATTTCAACCTTAGGTTTGCAGCAAAAAATATTGAATCTGTTATATGCAAAGGACTCCCTGACCATCCTCCTCCCTCCGCTATTTATAACTAATCCAGATGCTAGCCTCCTAGTAGTTTGGAATGTGTGTGTGTGTGAGAGAGAGAGAGAGAGAGAGAGAAAGAGAAAGAGAGAGACAGATAGACTATGTGTTTGTGTACACATGTATGTGTGTGTGAGGGAGAGGGAGGGGAACAAAGGATGATGGGAACAGGACTGGGTATTGGAAGTCTATTTTATTCTGAATTAAGGAGCTTCTAGTTCAGGATTTCTGACTTATAAAAGGGGAACTTATTGGCTAAGCTTACCTTTTTTTTTTTTATCCCTTGATGAGGAAATCATTTAAATGTTTATACCTTCCAGGTTGGCAGTTGCATTTCATTTAAATTATGACCCTCCAATCCAAAACATTTGAAGAGGAGCTTAACGGATGGAAGCACATTACTGTCTTTTGGATTGGGTGTATTAACGCTTTCAAAATGAATGTGCTTCCCAGGATCTCCTATTTGTTCCACCAGCTGCCTGCTGACGTGCCAGATAAACAGTTTTAAGGACAAGCATGCTAAAGAAGCCTATAGAGTGAAGGGCACTTTAAAAAAACAAACAAACAAACTTTTGCTAGGCTGAAACATTACGCTCCTTCCACAGTTTCCCCTGCCCATCTTCAAGTGTGGTGTTGTGTATGATCCTTTGGAAACATTCACATTTGGGAAGTTATCATAATGCTTATTGTCAGCAGTCAAAATAAAGCCTTAGAAAGGATTTTGAATCATGATTAATCTGGGGAACTGGGCTGTAAACAATCAAACCAAATGTACAAGTATGAAAGGGGAATAGGTAGCTGAAATGAATCGGCAAGCGGCAGCAGCCTGGAAAATGATCTGCACAGGTTAGAGTGGTTTACAAACTACACATGAGCTTAGGGCAAAATGCGGCTCATTAACCATATGACAGTATGCCAGAAATAGGAAGTAATACCACTCTTTCACCCTCAATGGCTAAGGGCTTGTAGCTCAACTGTTTTGTTCAAATTCTGCAACAGCTCTGTAAAGGAAGTATAGTTTAATTGTACATACAAGAAGGGTGTGACTATTCCCAAAGAGGTGTAGGAAGTTGATAGAAAAGTCACAAACTCCTTACCTTGATACCTTCCATACTACACAATTATAGCATTATGATCCCATTTTAACTGCCATGGCTGAATCCTGTGGAATCGTGGGGGTTGTAGTCTAATCAGAGGCAGCAGAGCAATTCTTTGCTGAATTCTGGCAGAGAATTCTAAATGCCTCTCTCTCAACTGCAGATCTCAGGATTGCATAAGGTCGTACCGCAGCAGCTAAAGTGGAATTATGCCATTATAACTGTGTAGTGTGAGAGGACCTCTTGTATTCTGATTGAACTAGCAAATAACCAGGACTCCATTAAAGTTGCTTAAGTCATTTTGCTTCTACAAGCAGAACAGAAAATGATACTCTGCTCCTACATAAGACCCATGGTACACAAAGGCAGCCAGGGTATTTTGGCACAGCAAATCATACAAGCACCTTGCCCTACATCCTGCAATGGAAATATAACAATAGTAAAATAAATAGTTAACAATTAGATACCCCTTTGTGACCCCTAAAGCCTGTGATAATCTCACTGCCCCCAGCTTCTCTTTTTTCCTCCTCTTCTTCCTCCTCCTCCTCCTGTAATCCAAACCAACACAACTTTCCCTTTTTCATCACTTTTGGGAAATTAAAGCCCTTAGTGACTTTTGTAGCTGTGATCCTTGCTATTTTTGTATGTTGTATCCAGTTACCTTTCCCTACCAGTAGAACAGATTTCATTGGCACAATGGAGATTTTTTCTCCTTCCTGTTAGTTATCACGCCCTCCAGTTCTGCTCTGGAGGGCCAAGGGACCCTAAGGAGCAGAGTTTGGGACAGAAGTACAATGCCAGCAAGAAAGCAGGGAAATCCTAGTAGGAAGTTAGCTTGTGTGATTTTGGATTTCAAATTAACAGTTATATTTTACCTGGAAATACAGTAATCTCACTCCAGCTCCCTATTGTGCCTCTTTATATTTTTTTACCTTAAACTGGCCTGAAACTGGACAGCACATGAAGGTACTTCAGATAAAGCAGTATCCTCCAAGAGTCCCTGAACAGAGAACTGTCTCTTATAAACTAAGGCCCTTTCCGCACCAGGCAATTAGAACAGGGCAGTGCATCCTCGCACGGAGGTCGTCTGCACCTTGGAGTGGACTAGGAGCGGACTACTTACTGGAGATCCGTACCTCAGTCTGCTCCAAGACGACCCCAAGTGGTCATCCAGTGTGTTTTTGAAAGACCAGAAAAAACAGGCCTTTATTTTCCTGGAACGCTCCATTGGGTTCCTGCTCTCTTGTGCAGATTCGCAGGCTGGCACCAATGCGAGCCTGCCATCTGTGGAGGGCGGGCTTTAGGCGTGGCAAGCTTCAGCAGTTGGTCAGAACCCACGACCAACCAGAAGCCGCCATTTTGGAAGCTGGAGCCGCCATTTTGGAAGCCGAAGCAGTGCAGATCTACAGACCTCGCACTGCTCCAATTCGCCCTGGACCAAGGAGGAGCCCTGCAGAAGGGCTTCAGGGACAGTCCGCGTTGCTTCGGCCCCAGAAGAAGCGGTGAGTAACGGCACGGAGCGATTCCCTCGCCTCGGGCGGAAAGGGCCTAAGACTCACATTGTGTTCCTTTGTCATGATGTATGTATGGCAATATGTTTGGGAACTGTACTGAAGGAGAGGCACCTATCTCCTAATAGAGAAATAAACAATTGTCATTTGAAGGTGGGTATTCTTTGAAATAACAACTGTCCATTTACCTCATAATCGTTAGGTTTTAATAGATATTGGTAAAGTGGAAACATCTCTTTCTCTCTCCTTCTCTTCCTCCTCCTCCTCCTCCTCCTCCTCTCTCTATCTTTCTCCCTCCCTCCCTCTATCAGCAGCCTAAAAACAGCGTTTGAATAGTGCATCTTCAAGAGCAATGCCTTCTGATCACTGGTTTTGGTTACTCATTTGGAGCTTGAGAGACTTCTGATACAAGACTTCTGATACCATTTTTTAAAATTCTATTTATGGTGTTTCCCCTTAACATTTTTCTTCCTTTCTTGGATTTCACACGTTTTGATATTGTTTTTCTTGAAAACACTTTGCTTAGGCTTTGATGCTTAACTGCTTACTGTAGGTATGTTGTCATCAGGTGCCATTTTCTAATAATAGACTCTTCCTTCCCTCCTTCCCTCCCTTCCTTTCTTGTAACTGTCCAATTTCTGTTTGCTGCAGTGCTGTGCTTATGTTTTAGAGCTCTTGAGGGAGAAAAGGAGGGGGTTCAAAGATAAGATAAGCTTTGGATAAGCATCTGAGGTTTTCAGCACTGATTGGAGTAAAATTCAAATAATGTACACTTCTGAATTGTCAGCAGAGGGTATTGGTCCCAATTCAATCTGTTTGAATAATAGGAAGAGTGTGTTTTGTCTAGGAAAACTGGAAGAAAATCTTTGTGAATGTTAATGTCAACTGACCTGATCATCACCTAGCTCAAAAGTGTGGACCAGAAATATAACTATCCTTTAGATTTCACACATATCCCCACCTTGCAATGTAGTTCTTGGGTCAAAATTGTTTAAAAAATGTATTGATAAGTTTCACAATGTTATTTTAGGATAAAATATGTTCTGGAACAGTAACATTTAAAAATTCTGTAGAAGAGGGACATGGAAGTGCAACTGGCTAGGGCTGTAATGGGAGGGCATTCCATTTTTTGTCTTTTAAAAAATGCTATACTTAAATACGCACACTTCCAGTGATTTGCACTCCGCTAGATAGTGTGGCAGGGTGGATGGAACAAAGTGATAGAGGGAGATGCACCCTTACAAGGTCCTGTAGGGGCCAACATGACATCCAACCTCTTGCAGTTTCCCACCCCTGCTGTAGTACCACCTACTTGTCCCCTCCATATAACCAAAGTCACAAAGGTCAACTCAGTTGTCTATGGGGCTTTTGCAGCATCTGTTGGAAAAATCATTGTAAGCATTTGAAAAAGAAAAACTGTCTAGAAGAAGGAAGATGTATGAATTTTAGGAGTAATAAAAAGAAAGGAATAGTGATTCTGAGAGTATGGAAACTGCTTTACAGAGATCTTAGTCTGGGACACTTTGTCAATACAAAAACGGTGCAGGGACACAAGTAACTACTACTCAAAGTGTGCAATGTAGTGATTCACACACCCAACATGGCAATTTTTGTGGGTTCCACATGAACCTACATGTTAAAATCACTTGTATTTCTTCTAGCACCCAATTTTGTCTGCAGGATCCATTATGACTGGAGAGGTGAGAGACAAAGTAACATCCACTGAACAGTGAGAAGATCACTGGCAGGAAGGAGTTGACTCATTCGTTCAGACTGGTCCACTCCATGCCTAAATTGAAATACATACATAAATTAATTCTTACCCCATATATATATATATATATATATATATATATATATATATATATATTCTTACTATATATAAAGGAAAGTAAGTCCTGTATGCAAACTATTGTGTTACACTATGTTAGCATAAATGACTCTCACAGGTCCTTTCAGACTGACCATTCACGTGGCCAGTTAATGCAAAGACTGGGGAACAGGGTCACGTCTCCTGGCCAAAACCCTGATAACCATATATTTAATTGAATGTATGAAGAAGATATCATGGTATCAGGCTAGGGCTGTAATGGGAGGGCATCCCATTAGTTGTTACACATAACTCTATCATTGTCATAGACAAGCCTCTAAAGTTTCAAAATGAACATGTGTAAATTACAACTCCAGGAAAATTCCAAAGTATGTGCACATAATAATAGAAACATAAGGAGGGAGACCTTGTTCTTCTTCCATCAGTAGGTCAAAACATTGATATGCCATCAGGCTTTTAAAAGCTGTTTTAACTTATTAAGTGGTTTAATCACTTTTTAAATAAATCTTTATATTTTTTATGCTTTTCTTAATGACTTTTTATAGTTTGTTTTAAAATATGTAGTTAACTTCCTTGAGTCCCGTGGTTGGCAAAAAGGCCAGATATTAATTAATTAATTACTGTCTTCAGTAAGCTACCTGTTGAATTCTATTAGTACTGATAAAATGAGTAGCGTTTAACCAGCTGTTTCCTAGTAGATGATGCCAAACATTTTTTTTCCATCCTAGAGGTAACTTTGCTAACAGAGTCTTTAAAAAAACTGGGTAGAATAAAAATTATCAGATCTCCTTGAAAAAATGTGCTAAAATTGGAGTAATATATAAGAAGATGATGTCCTTGTAGTAGAGGCAGTGGAGCCATCAGCCATGCCTGATTGACAAGGGCAGACAAATTGAGAGTATGAGATATACAAGTATTCCCCTATAAGAAGGCTGATGGTAAAGCATTCAGCAAGCCAAGATGATGGCTCTCCCAACCATTTAGCTCTAAGGCAAAGGCCTTTCCAAGCCCTCGTGCTTGAACCCACTGCAGTGAAAAGATGGAAGATCAACACAGATATTCAGTACATGCATGATACCAGTCCCCTCCAGTCACTCCAAACTGAATGGTATTCTGCTTGTGATAGTCCCTAAAATGCAATCTGTTCTAAAGACACTAAAACAAACATAAATATGTATCTGAGGGTAGTGTATGTCTGGTGCAATGATATTCAACACAGAACACCCACATATTTTCATTTCTTCTTGTGCAAAAGACAAGCATTAATATTAAACGCACACATACAACACACAAACTGTTTCATGCAAAAAATTAAAAAGCTCATAATGTTACTGTGTCTTTATTGCAAATGCACAAGAAGTATAATGACAGTATTGGAGTTTTAGGCTATTAAGCTGTCATCTTCATGTTATTTAAATTCAGAACATGCAATCATTGCCCATTTTCCATCTTTACTTTCACAAATCTACTTGGCTGTTGTGGGCATCTCTTGTAAAGGAAGCATCTGAATAGATTGAGGATGATTTGTGTTCAATGCAATTACAACCTCAGGTCCCTTAACAATATAGATGTGTGATGACCAGGCCTTGGTTTTCTGTGTTTCTCCTAGCCAATCGCATTCATGTTTGTCTCTTTGCTTCCCTGTTTTAACTTGCTGTTGGTATATTTGTTCAGTGAAAAGTGTCACTCTGTCACTCTTCTCACATATTTCAGGGCTAATTAAGATAAATGCTGATTATGTGTCAGCATTGATTTACTGCAACAGCTAAGATTTAGCATCCCTACTAGCACATAGAAGACTCTTGCTCTGTGAGGAAGTGGCATCCTATATATATGTTCTTTGCAGATCTAGTGAATGTCAATAAGTTACAGTAAGCAGATAGCCATGGTCACAAGAGAGACAAGAAACAGTCAATAAGCTGCTTTTGGCTCACTAAACTTTATTTCTTGGTCTTGGCATCAGTGTCCAGTTAGAATTCCAGCAGATCCCATCTTCTGGAGACATGAGGGCAGCAAACTGAAGACCGAGTGGTTCTTACAAAGTCCAACATTACCTATGGTTTCCCAGTTTTAGGTCTTCTGAAAATTGAAGATTATTTTTCAATCATATCATTTATACCGGAAGGTGACAAAATGCCTAATTAAGGCAGCATCACTATTATTTCCTCTAGAAAGTTAGGCTGCAGTATTAGTTTGGGTTCTGTGGATTTTGTTAGATTGTTAATCCAATCAATAAGAGTTGTAAGAGACAACAAACATTGCTAGAGTCAATGGAAGAGTGTCCGTCAGAACTGAAGCAGAACACATAGGCAAGTAGGAGCTGCTCAGTGAAGGTTTCAGTAATGTCGAACCAGCGATTCAATGACTCTGCAAGTACCGTAAATCAGTGCAGACAGTCAGAGGAGCTACAAATGGAAATGTACTGTCTTTTTAAATCACCTGATTAGCCAGAGGGAAAGGTATAGCACACATAGACAGATGTATATATTAACAATATTAATTGTTATTTAGTTCATTCTCACATGCAACAAGGATGATCTGGAAAAGTTTTCTGTCAGCTGGATGAGATTATGAAAGCTCTTGCACATTTTGTGGTGATTTTTCATGTTTGATGACTTTTTCATGAAAAAAAGAACTTATGCAAAAACGTGACTCTTTGTACAATATAGAATAGTTATGTGCGAAATGCACTGAATTTAAAAAAAAACAAACAGAAAATGGTGCTGTCTTTTTTCCTCTTACTACAGGACAAATATTTCACAATGTGGGACTTTTTTTTTTAATGGGGTGGCTCAGTATTCCCTTTCCTATCGAGGATGAGAAAATTTGTAAGTATACTGTATACCCCTAAAACACACATGTGCAATTCTGCATTGCTGCAGGTTTAAGCCACTTTGTTTAGGTCAGTTGAAAAGCTTTCCTGAAAAGCACTTTACTAACTCCTAATGGGACTACTCTGAAGTAAATGCTTAGTGGTCGCAGGGGTGTTAAAATAATCATATGCCGTTCCAGCATCCAAATTTCTTACACTATAGGTGTACATATTTTGTGGAAGCCTTTGTTTTCAGATGCATTGCATGCTATAATTTTGGGCATCATAATGAACTGATAGGCACTGCTCTAATGTATTTCAGTTAGGAAAGCAGCACTTGAAAGAAATTGGTTTTGCTATACACATGATGTGAAACAATCAATAGTGCTTTAGTCTGACAAGCACTGTCAATATCCATTGTCACAGTTCAGAAAGTCATTAATGGATAGTTCTTCAAAGACCAATGCTCTCAACACATGTCCAAAGTACTGAGATAACATTGTACTGGGCAGGAATTAATCACAGGTAGTAAACCCCTGGGGTGTAGGATAACTGCTTTGTAAATTGGGAAATAGAAGTTCTTTGGAATGAACATATATTAATGCTGTACTGGTGGAATGTGAAAGAGCATACAGAGAACCATTGTTGTATAGCACAGTTATCTTAAACTGGTGTTCCAATTTTAATTTTGCAACAGAATCATGCAGAGATGATAGGCAAGGGATTATCATTCACCCTATCCAGTGGCTACATTCTGGAAGGACCCCCTGGATAGGTTCAATATTTGGCCACAATTTCATTTAACATGCAAATACATATGTGTAATTCCACAGAAGGTGATCAGGGAATCCATATAGCATAGTCCAGTCAGATATGTGCTGGTTTTGTTCACCTGATGCTAGAGAGTCATGCTGCCCTGACCTTTAGGGATCATGCCCCAGGCCCTTAGAGTCCAGTTAGGACTCTAAGGTGGACATGAAACAGTGTAACTGTTCATCTGTACTGAGACAGCATCAGAGTCAAAGGTAAGCACTTTGAATCCCATTCACTTAAACAGGATATTTAACTATGCATTATTTAGATCCAAGTCTGTATGCATGTAAATATGTACAGATATACAAGTTCATCCAAAATGAAGCAACACCATTAAATATCTGGAGGACAAGTAATATTTTCTGTGTCATTCTTCTCTTTCAACATGCCACCAAACTTGTATCCTCAGAAACGTTAATCTTCTCTTTTTCTTTTTCTTTCTTTCTTTCTTTTTTTACAGTAAGGCTGAGTGGCTTGGAATTTGTATATCACTGCCAAAGGTTGCTCCCATTTGAACTGAAACGTTCAAAAATAGAACACAAACAAAAGAGCAAGCCATTAATTGAACACTAATCTCTGTATTCTATGATATATCATCATAAGAATGCTACCACGAAAAAATGTGAATTTTATGTTTTTTTTCATAAGTGATGGATTATTGTCCCATGCTGCGAATGTTCCAATAAAAGTGTCCTTTTATATGTCCTTTGTGATTACTAGCTTGCAGAAGTATGTGTGGGGTCATTTCAGTGCTGTGGGAAAATGGAACAATTCTCTGTTCAAATCAGTAGTGAAATCAGAAGCAAAGTATGCTCTGATTATCATAGGCATGTGTTTAAATGTTGTTTTCCTTAATTGGATATGTTGTATTTATTTAAAATGAAGAATCTGGCACGTTTCTATCCCTAGAGAGCAGCAAAGTGAAAAACCCTTTTTGTTTTATTTTGGTCTCTACTGTCAAATATGTAACATGTAGGACACAATATTCCTGAATTCTCTTCTTGTTAAATAGGCTTCTTGAACTTGCTCTGGTTTCTGGGAGAGGGCATCTTTTAATATATTACTTCATTTTTGTCATCCTAACAAATGTTCTTATTATTTTCTTTCCAAAAAAGTCATGTAATGTGTTTCTAATTTTGACTCAGAACCTTTGTATCATGGGGTAGGTTTCTTTTTTGGTAAGGAAAAGGAAACAGAACTTTACACACTTGGAATGGAATTTGGACCAGAGGTTATCACAAAGCCTTCAGGAGACCTCTATTGCAGTGCCTTGGATCTTGCTTTTTAGACCTACATGAAATGAATTTGTACACATGTGTAGGTTATCTTTTTAGTCCTTGTGATATGATTATCTGGTTTTAAGAAAAATAATTCAGGGTGCGTGCCTACACTGGAGAGAGCCAGTATGGTTACTGGTTTGGGCTTTGGACTATGACTCTGTAGACCAGAGTTCAATCCCCTGTTCAGCCTTGGAAACCCCCTGGGTGATCTTGGGCACATTACACACTCTCAGCCCCAGAAAGCCCCATGATAGGTTCACCTTCGAGTTTCCATAAGTCAGAAACTGCTTGAAAGCACAAAACAACAACAAAACTACACTGCAAACATATTGCTCTTAGACCACTTAACTGTCATAGCGTCCTCCCAAGCATCTTGGAAACAGTGATCTTGTGTTTTTTAAAGTTTTCTGCTTCCTCTCCCAGATCTCAAAGCTACTGTATTTATTCCCATGGAGAAGGAATAAATGTTGTTGGTTTAAATACAAGCATACTTCATTTAAGAAAGCCTCTGAGAAAGCAGCTCCTTTTTGCAAAGTCTTTTTATACCCACCCAAACTCTGCTTTTCTTCCTCTGTCTCACTGTGAGTTTTTTTTTTGCAGCATAGGCACTGAGGGTGAAGGAGGGCTAGAGAAGCACAAGGCTTTCAGTGGAGTGTTGCAGTAGTGAGTTAGTTGTACACAGTGCAATAAAGCTTAAGCTGATATTCTGCTCTACTTTATTGTATTATAGCTGTATGTGCCTGCCTACAACAGGGAAAGTGAACAGAATCCCAGAATCTCTTATTGAGCATGCGTGAATAGCAACGCAGAGAGCAAAGAGGGGAGCAAGTAAGTCCGCCCCAACAGCTCCCTGCAGCATGTTAACCCACCAAAAGGGAAATCATAAGAAAAGTGGAGGCTGGTGAAAGAAAAAGTCATCCCTGTATGCATTTTGGAAGATATGTTGAAGTTGTCTGTAGACTATTCCATATGCTTTTGTCTATTTATGCAAGGCATACCTGACCTGGTAGTTTCATTTCACGTATGTATACTGTTAATCTGGAATAAAAAAAAATCACTGAAAGTGTTGAACTGCTCTTCTTGTTTGTGGTATAGGGACCTATCTCAATTCTGTCCATGTTAATCCTGCCTTTGGTACTAAAGTTTCTGTTAAAGAAGTAACGTACACAAACTCATCTGCTTTGTTAACTGAGGGATACCTGTATGTCATACACTCTGATAAGGCTTGTATCTTCAAGTAGACCTCTTTCAAGCTTTGTGTTCCTCTAAAGTCTTTCTAGCCCAGGGAAACATAATTGTCGCAACCTAAAGATATTCCCAGGATGCATGTAATGTCATCTTAGGGCCTTTCCGCCCAACACTGTTAAAGTGCTATTATTCCACTTTCAACATCCTACGGAATTCCAGGGTTTGTGGTTTACTGAGGCAAAAGAGCTCTCTGGCTGAGAATTCTAAATGCCCCTCCCTAAACTGCAAACCCCAGGATTCCGTATGATCTTAAAAGCGGAATAATAACACTATAAGAGTGGAGTGTGGAAAGGCCCTTAGTGTCTTGGAAAGCTGTAGCACTGGACTGATGATTGGATTCTGTAGATTGTTCAGAATTAGCCCCACTGACACAGAGAGGCTTATTTCTTTATAAATGTATGTAGGATTTAGCTGTTAATTTTATAACTGGAAATTTTTCTCCTCAGTAATGAGTAGTTCTTTTATGTAGCCATGGTCTGTAAAATAAATATAGGATGTCTTTGCATACTTGGCAATGTGTCTGACCTCTCCCACTATGCGTATATTGTTCCTCCCACCATTTCATTTGTCTAGGAAATAATAAACAGCCTACTTTAATTTGCAATTGGAGAACCATATGTGCTAAAGACACAAACTTTTGGGATACATTCAAAATTTACACAAGTATATTGATAGCTGTCCAATAACATGAACCATTACTAATATGACTCTCTCAACTCACAATGTTTATTCATAATATTAATCAGATTGTGCTTGGAACATCCCCCATGTGAGACTACAGAATATAAGATATGGTCATATTTTCCCACAGATTTTCAGGAAAACTTTCCATATTAAAATGTAACATCATTTACCATTTTTTTTTCTTATTTTGTCCCCAGTTTTCAGGCTGAACTACAGTATTTCTGATACATCCGACATAAACAGAGTTAAAAGCAGGTTAAAGAAATTTATTACTCGAAGACCTTCATTGAGAAGTTTGCAAGAAAAGGGAATCATTAAAGGTGTGTTGCTCTCTTAAATAGTTATGAATATGATTGTGTATGTGTGTGTTCAACCACACCACAGAGTGAAGTGACTGATCTCCTTAAATTCCCATATATCTCAGTACATATGTATGTGTGTGTGTATATGTGTGTGTATACACACACACACACATATATCTGTTTAGTACCAAATATTGTTATAACACTCTTTAAAAACCACACATACGCAAAGATAAATCAAGACTGGACTCACTAGAATGACCTGTCTCCCTGCTCTTGCCTCCATCAACTCCCAGGTCTCAAAGGAAGTTATAATTGGATAAATGGAAGTGGGTCAGTACTTGGTCAGTACTTGATTAGTACTTGGATGGGAGACCTCCAATGAATACCAGGTACTATAGGCTATATTTCAGATGAAGGAACTGACAAATCCACCTCTGAGTATTCCTTGCCTAAGAAAACTCTATGAAATTCATGGAATCACTGTAAGTTGACAGTGGACTTGAAGGCATATACACGTAGAGAGGTGGTGACTAGTCAGTACAATGGAATAATCCTCCAGGGCCAGCTATAGAGGGGGAATGTGGTAAACGGACTTGAGCGAACTCTACGCCACTCTCTTTCTGTATAATATGGATGTGCCTAGGTTAGCACTTGAAAAAAAATTAAATTTTTTTTTAAAAATCTTACTTTACATTTATAGATCTGAAATCTCAACCGTCAACCAAAGGATTTTTCTTTACAGTGACAATTTTTGAAACATAACTCTTTGATGTCACACTTTTCAAACATGATTAAAAAGCTGAGTTGCTTAAAAATGTCAAGAATGGTACAAGCACTTTCCCATGGTACAAAACGTAATGGCCTTCTGTCTACTTTGTTGTTGCCCCAATACCCAGAGCAGAGTATGAAGGAGCAGCACTAGCCAGAACATTAGCTAAACTTGGACAGTGTGATATTCCTTCTTCATCATTTAGTAAGGCCACAGCCCAGTAACCATAAAAGGGATTAAACAGTTCCTTTTGCAATGTAAAATGTGTGAAGTTATTCCTTGTTACACTGCAGTCATACTGTAATGCTGTTTAACAAATACTGGGAAAAAAGAATTATTTACTTCCAATCTCTAATACTGAATCATGTCCCTAGGTTCTTTAAAAATGTTGTTACTTATTTTGAAGAAGTCTTATGCAGTTAGTAACACTGTTCAGCTTTAAGACACTGGCCTTAGATGTAAACTATTGCAAGATTATAATTTTGTATTATATGCTTGCTTCAGAAATCAGAGTGCAGAAATGTTTTTGCAAAACATAATGTAATAGTTTGCTTTTTTTAAGTATGAGCATTTCCGCCCTACACTGTTCTAGTGCTATTATTCCACTTTCAACATCCTACGGAATCCTGGGGTTTGCAGTTTAGGGAGGGACCTTTAGAATTCTCAGCCAGAGAGCTCTTTGGCCTCAGTAAACTACAAACCCCAGAACTCCACAGGGTGTAGAAAGTGGAATAATAGCACTATAACAGTGTAGTGTGGAAAGACCCTTAGTAATAGCTTATTAGCCATTGCTCTTCTTCACAAGTAGTGAGTAACATTATTTATTCATAACATATTATTAATGCATGGCTTTTCTTTAAACATAACTTAAATTACCAAAAAATGGCCAAGAATCCTCCAAATGACACTCATAACATTTTTGAGGTAAAGAATAAACATTATTCATTACACTGATAAGCCAGTGGTGTTACCCATTGGTTATGTTATTTTTGAAAGTTTACCTTGTTTCCTCTTGTTATTTCCCTCAAAGTAATGTATTACAAGTAACATAATTACTTAGAATATGTGGCTTCCAAGCTGTGCTAAAAATGCATAATGAAAACGGATGTGACATACAATGTTGGATCTCCAACTTTTTATGTTCACAATCTGTTCTGTTCTAAGAATGGTATGGTTGAAAGGAGGGGATACAACATGAAAAAGAATACATTTTAAGATCCAAGATTGAATGGTCTGCATAAGTCATCAGGATTGATACTACTCATACCAGTTTGGTATACCGGTTTTCTCTGATCTCAAAGTACCAGAAAAAAATTTGCCTGATAGAAACAGTGGGCATGATCTTGCCAAGAAAACCCCATGATAAATTCACCTTAGGCTTGCCATAAGTCAGAAACAACTGGAAGACACACAATAACAAA
Source organism: Cyclura pinguis (assembly GCA_030412105.1). Lineage (NCBI taxonomy): Eukaryota > Metazoa > Chordata > Lepidosauria > Squamata > Iguanidae > Cyclura > Cyclura pinguis. Next base: position 240,253,226 of record CM059599.1, on the reverse strand, counting down.
AGAAGGAAAGAGAGCGCAGACATTTGCCATCAACAGTTTGCAGGTGTGAATTTGAATTTGCCATCAACAGTTTGCAGGTGTACTTCAGAATGAGTTCACACAGAGGCATTTGGTCCTAGGACTTCCCACTAAGATAAGCTCTGTCTCTATTGAAGGAATAGATTTTTTAAAAAATCACGTGAGCATAATTGTTGTTGCTGTGTGCCTTCAAATAATTTCTGACTTATGGTGACTCTAAGGCAAGCCTACCATAAGGTTTTCTGAGCAACATTTGTTCAGAGGAGTTCTGCCTTTCATTTGAGGCTGAGAGAATGTGACTTGCTCAAAGCTACCCTGTGAGTTTCCATGGCTAAGCAGAGATTTGAACCCTGGTCTCTAGAGTCATAGTCCATAGCTCAAACCACTATACTATGCTGGCTTGGAATGTAATTAGTAGATGCAAAATGCATATGGAAATATCATGCAAATTTGTGCCCTTTGGAAGGGGTGATGTATTTCCCCTTTTTTTGGCTATATGGAACTGGCCACCCTAACTGCTGCACCATGGTCTATATAACAAGAAATGAAGTCAGGTGTTTTCCTCATTTCCTCGTTAAGTACCAAATTTGTATAAAAAGATAGTGCCAGACGATGGTTTTCATTGTCATTGGGTCACTTTGATTTTAAATCTGAACTTTAAAGGAGCTATTCTAAGTACTGAACCTATTTTGGGGATATGGTTCAACCTTTCTTGTAAACTGCAGACTAAAAGCTTGCACGAGATCCACTAGCCACCTCTTTAACTATATAAAGAGAATCTCTGCGGGTTGATAATCCAAAGCACTTTTCCACTACGTGGTTATAGCGCAGATTCTACTTTTACCTACCGTGGTCCCACCCTTTGAAATCCTGGGATTTGCAGTTTAGGGAGAGGTACTTAGAATTCTTTGTGAGAGAGCTTCTCTAGTGCTTCACCAAACTATAAAGCCCCAGGATTCCACAGGATGCAACCATCTCAGTTAAAGTGCTATAATTGTGTAGTGTATAAAAGGTCAAACACTCTACAGCCATTTCTCAGTTATCCTTCATTATGTTTTCCCAACTAGTGACCTATTAAGCTTAAAGCTTGCCTTCCATTTACAGCAGCTCTCCAGTTGCTTAAGAAACCTCTTGGTTTTGCTGCTTGCCTGCAAAGCGCAAAAATACAGGAGGATTAGCTTGGTCTCATGCTTGATGATGGACATGTCCCATATTGCCAACATGGACCACAAGTTGCACTGGTTCACTATCCACTGGATATGTTTGCACGCATGCACATGCATGTGTGTGCATTTTTATTGAAAAGCTGAAGCTCAAGTCCTAATGTACCATCTTTCAATATCTGGATTTAAAAAAAAATTAGTTCAGTTTAGTTTAATAAAATGTGGCTGATGAATCTCCTTTGGCGTTACATAGGGATCAGATATGATCCCTCCAAACAAATCCAGATTCATTAATATAACTCAAATCTATCCTTTAATGTGTCTCTGAAGGAAAAACAGATGTATGCATTTTCAGACAGACAGAATCCTCCTTTACTAGCATGGTCTGTTTTTTATTTGAGGAGAGAGGTGTCTTGTATGTACCACATGCTGCCATGAAGCATCATGCTCCACCACACAATCTCAACCTTTTTTTTTTTAAAGTGGTTTCAGTAGCTGTGGAATTTTGTGTGTGTGTGTGTGAGAGAGAGAGAGAGAGAGAAAAGAAAAAGCATGTTAGTTTCCTACCATGAAGCTTCATTAGGATTAGGTTCTGGCCATGCAAATGAGTTAAGATTCGTTAGCAGAGCTTAATTCCAATCTCCAGTAAGTCTATGTGAAATGCTCATTTGATAAGGTTCCTTCATTGTCTTCAGTAGAGTTTATCCCTTAATCTGTTAAAATGTTATGAAAATGCAGTTGCAATGCTTACCCTGACAGAGAGCACTTTTAAATGTTAATTTTTTTCAGGCTTGTATTAAAACATTTTTAAGTAGCAAAATAGAATGACACAGATTAAAAATAAAAGAGTTGGCCAAATTTCATGTCCTAGAAAGCAGCTATTTAATTCTTTATAGGTGAATTAAATGGCTTGAGAAAATGTTTATTTCCCCATTCTCTCTCTCTCTCTGCCTCTCTCTATTTTTCTTCCCCTCTCTTTGTTTGATAGGGACAGAAGAGGTTTGGATAGACATTTTTATAACCTTTTTAAAATACACACACTATTTCACAAGGAAGATAACACCCCTACTAATAACTAGTTGTCAAAAAAGAAGTTTTCAGGTGAAAGTTGAAAACTTCTTGCCTATTTATTTATATTTATTTTGTTCTTTAAAAGGGGATAATTGAAAAAAAAAGAAGAATAGAAATTACAGTGACAACAGCTCACCATTAAAAAAGTCATCACTATGAAAACCACAATCTAAAGTATAAGTAAAACCCACAACAACATTCCAGATATATTGTCACAGCACTCAATTGGCAAGCCATCCTGTGATTTTAGACTTATTCTGACATGGGTATGTATTGTCTGGAGATATGAAACAAAGGGCCATGGTATCCTAAAGAGTCATTTCTCATTAATGAGTATTTAAATCAATTCAAATCAGTAACTGATTTGCTAGGAACTGACACTTGGGTTTGAGCTAGGGGTGAGCAATTGTCAGGTGCTGGGCTGCTGTGTTGCCCCTTCTCAGAAGGCTGGGGCAAAACAGGAAAAAATTTCACCCACAGACAGAGGATAGGTGGGGTCATCTTTGGCTCAATCTTTTTTCAAAAAGAAAGGTGTTCTTTTGTTGTTTTGTTTTGTTTTGTTTGGCCCTGAGTCTTATGCAGGAATAAAGCCAGGATTTAAATACAATAAATGTCACCTACAGATGGCACCTACACCCCCTCCCACACACACACACACACACACACACACACATTTAAGCTTTTGATTCTTTTGCTGAAAAATGGATAAAAACTCTGTCCCTGGGGTTGCCAGAGTGAAAACTAAAGAGGGTTCTTGTTATCTTTAGTGATTGCATTGGTGGTTGGACAAGCAACACCTGCTGAAATTCCCTCTTCTAACACAACCGTTAAGAGTACACAAGCCATCTCCAGTTTTCAGTCTGGCAAGCCAAACTGCCCCCTCCCACAAGCAGTTTTGAAAAGCTACCCGACTGACACTCTCTGATGCTGTTTCATTCCAGGTGTGTCATTGTGAAGGCATTTGTTACATTTCCACCCCACCCACCCCGGCAACATGTGTGCTGTTCATTCACTCTCCAAATACTGTGGATTGTTTAAGAGAGAGAACCATGAAAAATTCCTCTCAAAACTCTCTTGAAAAATAACTTTAAAAGTAACTGGAATGTGTAACTTGTTACACATGCACACATACAAATGTAGAAGTACTGCCTTTCCTATTTATTAATTTCTTTTGAAATGTCACTCCATCTTTGTGGCCATAAAATAACTCATGGCGGGTAACGGTATTACTTTACTTCCCATCTCCATTCATTCTTTTTTCTAGTTACTTTTATGATTAATGGTTCAACAGTATGGTTTTCTGATTTGATTCTGTCATGTTTTTGGGTACCATTTCCATTTAAGTGTCATGAAAGTTTTCATCATGTACCTTTCATTCTGATAGCCTGTATGATGGAACTGATGGAACCAATGTTAAACTGTGAGATACAGATCCTCACTCAACATTGAAACAATCTGAGTTTCCTTAAAAAAGTTGAGATCTCTCAGTCTAATATATTTCACACAAGTCTGCTGTGAGGACCAAACAGGGTAACTCTATTTATGTATCTCTCACATCTTTGGAAGAATGGTAGGATACGTACATGCATAAATATATAACATTCTGGGACTCTTCATATGTGTTTTTGTTGTGTTTATTCTATAATTATTTCTATTCTTTTCACTGAATCTGTAAATTGTAGATTTCTTTTCTAATATCGACAACTTCTGTTTTGGAATAGCCATTTAAATGCAATTAATTTTTAGAAGGATTGTGTATGTGCATACACATACAGAGGAATCTTCAGTTTTTTATCTCCAAAAAGCTGTGTCTCAGTGCAACTGCAGTGTTGCTTATAAAGAGTTACCCTGCCTAGCTTATAGCAATGTCATGCCTGTAAACTCTGTGGGGTTCTTTAAGGAGGATGGGCAATTCCTTGCTGCCATAATCATGGTTTTTTTTCATACTATAATATTGACTAACTGTCGGTGTTTGATATATGGGTTACCAGCCTAATGTAGACTTATGGTTAGAGCTTAAGTTGTTAGTTCTGCTTTTGCAGCCAATTCAGAATAACTACAGATGCCTCAAGATATTAAAATTGACTGCTCAAATGGACTCAGTGTGGGAGTTTCATTGGTTTTAAATTGATAACAGCTGAAAAGTGAATGATTAAAGCTGTGTAAGGGCATAGAATGCAGCTCTCTTTTCCCCCTCTTCTTTTTTTAAAAAAACAAGTTCTTGCAAACAGCTCTTTGTATGGGAATTTTCTTTACTATGATAAAAAAAAAATCATTACTTTAAATTTTTAAATGATGAACAAGAACATTTCCGAAGAGGGAGCAATTCCTGAGAAACTGGAATAAACTTTGAGAAGACAAAGCGGATTTCTATTCAGAAGGGAGCATTTAAATTTAAGTAGCATTCCATAAGGTGGTAATTGTGTCTATTTCCCAGACATTTGAGCTAAATAAGCTGAATTGGAAACATAAACTGTCATAACAGGAGTTTAGGAGTTTTGTGTACATCTTTGCCTATCACTACCAGTCCTTCCTTACCATATTTGTGTGTGTAAAAGTCAAGCCTTTTCACTCATAAATTAAACAAAGCTCTTCTGCTTTCTTCATCCTCCAGGGAAGGTTTTTTTAAATACATTATTATGAAATATGTTTCACTTCCTTCCTTATCACAGCAAGATTTAAAACAGTTAAACATGGATGAGAGGCTTTTTTTTTTCCTTTTAATTGCATACCTCCCAACTGTCCGGATTTGGCAGGGACAGTTCCAATCCATCTTCTCTTGTCCCACTTTTTTCTGCTTATAAATTGTACCAGTTTGTCTGTCTTCCTCCCACTTCCCCACTTTGTCCTCTTTTCACTTCAGTTGTTGCAATCAGAGTTCAGAGCACAAAAGTAAACTGTACTCGTTTAACTTGACAGAGTAGAGAAGAGAGGAGGTAGCAGTCTTTCCCTTCACAAGAGACTCAGCCAAACCCAAATTGTTGCAGTCTCTTGCAATAACTGCAATAATCTTTCAGAACTCTTGGAGAACAAGAGAAGTCCCAACAATCTTGTCTCTTTTTATGATAGGGTTACAGGCTTGATAGATGACAGGAATGTTGTAGATGTAGCATATCTTGACCTCAGTAAGGCCTTTGACAAAGTTCCCCATGACATTCTTGCAAAGAAGCTAGTAAAATGTGGGCTGTGTGATAACTGAAGCCCCAGTCAGAGCTGCTGATGACGAGCAGCAGCTGTTGGTCCCTGTGGCTCTGGCTGGAGATGAGTCCTGCAGCTCAAGAGCTCCCCCTGATGCCATGGACCAAACAGGCTCGGACGTTCCTCTGCCTGCTCCTTTAGGGCAACAGGGATCCGATTCTGAAGATGCTTGGGAGCCTGCTTCAATCAGCCCCCAATTAAGGCAGAGACTCAAGAGGGCTGTGCAAAGGAAGGCTTCCTTGGCTAAGTTTAAGAAGCGGTGACTGGACACACCTGTGCCTGGGGCTATATAACTGCCTGCTTGAAAGCTTCCCTTCACTTGTGGCAAACTTCTTACAAGCCCTCCCCTTGCTTGTTCCTTGCTTCTAGCACCTGGCTCCAGATACCTTGGATTGATCTCTTGGCTCCTGACCCCTGGCTTTTGGAACTCTGACTACAGCTTTCACTTGTTGCTCTGGCTTAAGTAAATAGACTTCCTTTGAGTAATTGCTTGCTTGACTCCTCCCAGCAGGACTCTGCTAGCTCTCCCACTACCTTCTCTGGGCTGGCTCGCTGCCCAGATGTCTGACCTTGACAGGCTGGACAGGGCTACTGTTAGTTGGATTTGGAATTGGTTGACTGACCAAACCCAAAGGGTGATCACCAATGGCTGCTTTTCATCCTGGAGAGAAGTGACTAGTGGAGTTCCATAGGGTTCTGTCCTGGGCCCAGTGCTATTCAATATCTTCATCAATTATTTGGATCAAGGAGTAGAGGGCATGCTGATCGAATTTGCAGATGACACCAAATTGGGAGGGGTTGCTAATACGCCAGAGGACAGGATCAAAATTCAAAATGATCTTGACAGATTGGAAAGCTGGGCTAAAGCTAACAAAATGAATTTCAGCAGAGAGAAATGTAAGGTCCTGCACTTAGGCAGAAAAAATGGAAGGCACAAATATAGGATGGGTGAACACGTGGCTGGATAGCAGTATGTATGAAAGGGATCTAGGAGTCTTGATAGGTCACAGGCTGAACATGAGTCAGCAGTGTGATGTGGCAGCCAGGAAAGCCAATGCGATTCTTGGTTTCATCAATAGGAGTATGGTGTCTAGATCGAGGGAGGTAATAGTACCACTCTATTCTGCATTGGTTAGGCTTCATTTGGAATACTGTGTCCAGTTCTGGGCACCTCAATTCAAGAAGGAACATGTCCAGAGGAGGGCGACCAAGATGGTGAAGGGTCCGGAAGCCATGTTCTATGAAGAACGGCTTAGGGAGCTCTGTATGTTTAGTCTGCAGAAGAGAAGGTTAAGAGGGGACATGATAGCCATGTTTAAATATTTGAAGGGATGTCATGTCGAGGAGGGAGAAGACTTGTTCTCTGCCGCTCCAGAGACTAGGACAAGGAGCAATGGATTCAAGCTGCAGGAAAGGAGATTCCACTTGAACCTCAGGAAGAACTTCCTGATGGACAGACCTGTCCGGTAGTGGAATATGATGCCTTGGAGTGTGGTGGAGTCTCCTTCTTTGGAGGTGTTTAAGGAGAGGCTGGATGGCCATCTGTTGGGAATGCTTTGATGGGTGTTCCTGCATGGCAGGGGGTTGGACTCGATGGGCCCTGGAGTCTCTTCCAGTTCTATGATTCCATGATTCTTCTACCTGATCTGTTCCCCTTTCATTGCTTCTGCCATCTTGACCACGCCTGGATGGTGCTTGGTCATTGTGTCCTGATTTTCATCTATGTAATGTGGAAGGATATATAATTGATATAGATTATCCAGATCTCTCATATTACTTCATTTCCCTCTTCCAACTGAGAAATGAAGACAGGATGGCGAACTTGGATTTAAATGTGAACTTAACTTTCTTTAAGCTACACCAGTTGTCACTGTGGAAAGCAGTTTGCTATGCTAACATCAAACAGTGCAGTGCCAGAGATCATTCCATAATGGTAATTTGATGATAGAACACTTCACTTCAAAGGCAATGCACCATCATGTCCTGTCATAGCCAAATTCCCCAACTGGGTACACAGAGGAGAGGTTCCACCTGGTGGTCTACAGTAGGATTGGCTAGCCCTTGTTCTGACCCAAAGACATGCCGAAAAGGATCACCCCTCACCAGATGGCTATAAGATACCCATAGAAAGACAAATCCTTCATCATGTGATGCCCCAAAAGGGTTTACTAAGGAGTTCAAATTTGCGTATGCACCTTAGCCTGTACTCTGTAACTCGTTAGCCTAACTTAGAGAGTCTAATTGGCCAAATTAAGAGAAATTGAAGGAAACCAAGGAATAAAAGTCCAATTAGCCAAATTCAAAACAATAATGTAACACAATGCAAAATTTAACAGTGGCCAAAATGGTCCAAAAGAATTAACCGTAGAGTAAAATGAAGGTCCACCTATCTATTCCAACTGTGCAAAATGAAGTATGTGGGGGGGAAAAGGTGATCTAGCCCAGCGGTTCTCAATGTTTTATTTATCATGCCCCCTTTGAATATCTTTTGTTGCCACAGAACACAAGACTTAACTCAAGATTTAAATCCCTAGAGTATGTCAAATCTTTATTCAAAGTTGTTCATCATGTATCTTCAGATCTGGAGATGAAGGATAAATAAGTAAATGCACACACTTCTATTACAATATATTTTTGAATGATTCCATACAAATTTAAAATAATAATATCTGAACACTGAACCATGGCCTAATATTATTTGTAATTAATTAATTGCTAAGAATTCTAGTGCTGCATTTCATTTACAAGCCTTGTTATATTGGGCTTAGTAGCTGAAACTTGCATTCTGAGTTCTGACTCTTTTTCAAATAATTTCTATACTTATTTTTAAGATAAACAAGAACAGAGAATGATTTTTCACACAAGTATGCTATTACAAAAGGCATAAACACTTTCATAGCCCTCTTTAATAGTTCTGGAAAATCTGCTTGTAACCAAGCTCAGAAAATTGGAAGGGACTGTTCTGTGAACCACAATTTCAGAGCACCATCCATGGATATTTCTATGTGCCTGTCTTCCTCTACTGCTGTGAGCCCCTCTAGTTCATACAGATTAAATGAAAATAGATATTTAATCCAGTTTTTGCTTGCACCAGGAACAGAAAAATATTCATGGAAAGTCTGCTGCAAATCTTTCAAGTATCATGTGGTAACTGGTGTGTACTTCTCAGAAAACTTTTTGTTAATGGAACATGGAAAATTTGTAAGGTTTGGAAATATGTCATAGTTTTGGTTCAGTAGGCAGCGATGCCACAATTCCAACTTTTTCATCATTGCTTTGATCTTATCTTTGTCTTGAAAAGCTGTAACTTTTTCTCCTTGAAGATTTCAGTTGAACATATTTAAATGAGTGAAAATATCTTACTAACCAGGAAAAATCTGTCAAACAATCACTGAGATGAAATTGAGGAATAATCTTATTCTGTCTCTCAGTTCCCAAAAACAAGACAAAACTTTACTTCGTAATAGCAACAAGCTTCACAGTGTAGCAGAAGCGAATGTTGTTCACTATCATTATCTTTGTAAAGTTGCTGAAAAAGTCTTGAATTCAGTTATTTGCTTTTCATAAAATTGACAATTTTGACTGATTCGTTTAAGGCAGTCATGTAGGAACAGGGGCAATGGGGGCGATTTGCCCCAGGTGGCAATGTTTTTGGTGCATCCCAACCTGTAGTCACGTCCCCCCCCGCATGCCCTGGCCATGCCCCCACACACCATGGCCATGCCCCATGCATAGTGTAGCCCCACCCCCACCCCCACTCACTCCAAGCTCTGCCACTGATTTAAGGTCTGTTCTAGTTTTTCTGGTACCTTCTTAGCAACTGGAGCTTCTCTATGTGTGCTGCAATGGTACCAAATTACTGATGAGATGATTTCCTTAATCCATGCTACAAGTCCAGTAAGCTTTCCAGACATTCCTTGTGTCTCATCTTTGCTAATTCCATTGCTTTTCAACCAATCTATGTCACGAGATGTTATAAACTGATTTAAGCTGTTTAATACTTCTTCAACTGTGGTGCATACCAATGAGATGAACAGCAAGTCTTCAAGAATATTTCTCTTGTGATTACATATAACGTAGCATAATAAAGTTGCATTGCTCATTATGTCTTTGCTTTCATCCAGTTGCAATGCAAAATGGGGGGACATACATTTTGTTCCCAATAACTATTTCTTGATATTGGCTGACAAACTGTTGACTTGCTTCTCAACTGCATCATTTAACAGAGCTATTCAGGATAGGTCATTGGCAGCTTTCTTATTGATCAGCGCAGAAACCATGATTTTTGCAGCAGATAAGTTCTTCAGCTAGTGTGAGGTTTTCCAGATTTTGCTATTAGTTAAGAAACTTCAAATGAAGCCTAAACTGTGTTTTCATTATTACAACCAGTTGCAGTATTTTTTTTTTAATACTTTTATTGTGATTACATCGTATAAAACAACATTTCTCATTGTACATTTTACCGAACTATTACAGCTTTCTTCCACTCCTCTCTGGATTTCAATACTGTTATTTCATTGACATTTCAACATTATGCATCGCATTACATTTGTTAACATACAAGTTAGATCCTGTTCTTCTACCCTACTTTTCATGTTCCATGATATTCCACTGATTTTTACTTCTAACTGTTCATGCTACCATGAATTAAGAATTGTTACCTGTCAACACCCAACCCGTTTTCAGAACTATTTGCCATTCTTTGTTAATATCATCATCTGATTTTCCTTTTAATCTCTGAGAGACTATATCTGCATTTCGATTTTCAATGAAAGTTGCCCACCATTGCTCTATTGTAGATATCTGCTCAGTTTTCCATAACCTTGCATATTCAATACGGGCTGTCGTAATCATATACATCATTATTCTCCAATATTTCTTTGCTACAGTTCCATCTAACATATGTGTCATATTTAATAAGTACATTTCAGGTTTCTTATCCATTTGAACCCTCAGTATTTTCCATATCATATTATGTATATCATTCCAATATTTTTTAGCCTTAGGACATGACCACCACATATGAAAAAGTGTTCTAGCATTCTCCTGACACTTCCAACAATGACCTGTTCCCGTATTGTATATCTTCTTTAATTTTTCTGGTGTCATGTACCATCTGTGAAAAAGCTTATAATAGTTCTCTTTTAGGTTCTGGGCTGCAGTAAATTTTTGTGTCCTTTGCCAGCTCTGTTCCCAGTGCTCTAATTGAATTGGATGTCCGACATTTTGAGCCCACAATATCATTGCTGCTTTGACTGTCTCCTCTTCTCTTTCTTGATTTAAAATCTCCTGATATAAGTTTGATAATAAACGAGGCGGGTTTTCCCGCAATAACTTCAACATTCTTCCTTGCTCTTTTTGTTCTATTCCATAAGTTTTCACGTCCATCTGGAATCTCTCAGTTAGCTGGCTGTAAGGGAACCAGTTTAACTTTGTTCCTTTGGATTCCAATTTTTCTCTTGATTTCATCTTAAAAAAATTCAGATTTGTCTTTTCTAATATGTCATCATAACACAGCCATTTATCTGAATCGGTCCATCTTCCAAAGAAAGCTTCTTGAGGGGAGACCCATGTAGGTAGTTGCCTGATGTTCTTATTCTTGTAGTCAGTCTTCCAGTTGCAGTATTTTTGACCATTTTTCTTACTTACCTAAAGCCTCTGCTCTTTACTTTTGAAAAAAAGATCAATGCTTGTTGTGGCATGTTCTTTATGTTTAGCATCAAGATCTCTTCACAGTTTTGACAGTTTCATGGCCTCGTTGGACAATCCATTATAACATAACACACACTGTGGTACTTACTTGTCTTCTGGGCCTATACATGTGAAACCATTCAACAGATATTCCTTGATAGAACTTTTTAAAATGACCGGAAGAAGCTTCATTCGCTTTGAACAGGATGCACCTCAGCAACATCATCAATACATTTACGTTTGAAAATCAGCCAGTGATCCATCCTGAGGCTCAGCCAAAATGTAGTCACAAAATTCACCATGAAAACATGGAAAAGTCACTTTACCTGACAATAACCAACCACTTTTATTTACAGAAACTGAAGAAGAAACACAATCATTTTCAATAATCTACAATTATCATTTTGAGGTCCATCTAAACACTCACCCACACTAACTCACTCACTCGTCCCATGAACATGATCTTCCTTTGATACATGAATTTCTTTGAGAATATTCTTCACACAACTATAGAATTCTGGTAAGCAATAGACATTCTGGGCAAGCAGCTGCACAGCATGGACAACACTAGAGCAGTACAGCTACAAAGGCAGCTTCTGGCTGAATGTGTGAAAGCAAGAAGTGTGATGTGCTTCCTCTCAGCCACTCAGCATCATTCACATGCATGTTCTCACTGAATGCAGAAATAGCAAGTGCTGAGTGCTTTTTTTTATGTTATCAAACAGTTAATTTCATAACTTTAGAATGGTTTGAGAGATGAAACTTTGTACAAATGATGTCTATCACTGGCAAAAAACAAACAAACCCTGCTGTTTGAGATCAATGTATGACTATCTGTCCATCTTTCTTTTCTTTTCTTCCTTTTTGTTCTTTCTTTCTCTATTTCATTATTTATTTATATTTTAACTGCAAAAGCTCATAACATTTCTTCAAGCCATTACAGACCCCCTGTGATGACATCACAGCTCCCCCAGGGCTCTGTGGGCCACAGATTAAGAACTGTTGATTTAGGGCATTAAAGTTAGAATTCACAAGGTCAATATTTTGTGAGCCAATCCATATCATTTTTTTAAAAAAAAAATTGTTTGTGGAAGGATTTATAGGACTATATAAGGTGTGTTAAAGGAAAAAATATATATTCTCTGAAACAATAAAATCTAGGTTGCTATGAGAGAGTCATGAAGAGGGAGAAAATCTAAGGGTGAAAATACCGGTTCTTAATATTGTACAGGTTACTGTATAGAAAGTTCTTCACATACTCCTAGCATTATTTCAGGCTTTGCCAAGAAACATTGATTACAGAGCACTGTCAAAGGCCTCTACACCAATTTTCAAAGTGTCATGCTCTGCTGGAAAGGTATGCGGAGACTATCTCTTGGTTTAAATGATGATCTTATAGCCACATTGTTTAAACATTTTAAAGCGCTTCTATTGAATGGTTTCCCTCATAGGTTTGATTCATTTTGATTCTGCTGACAAAGTTCCCATTAAGGAGCACTCTTTTCATAATTTGTCAAAAATATATAGCAGAAATGAAGCAGGATGAAGCCAATTTGTAATCTGAGAGCACTAACCTAGTTATGCTGACATGCTTCATGATGTACGCCTTCAGCCAGCCAGCCAGCCAGCCAGTGGTTTAACATTATAAAGCATAAAAAAAGCTGTGTTGCCTACAATTTCCTTTTGTAAACAACACGATTTTAAGGAATGGTTAAGGACAAGGGCCAACTTGTTCTACTAAAAAAAAAAAAATTAAAATTTATTAATGTATCAGGTGGCTACTTTGTACAGAACCTGTGTGGGAATGAGAGAGGGGGATAGATGTTTGAGAAGTGCATAATTGTAAATGCTATAATACTGCTTGGTGTCGTGGTTTAAGCATTGGCCTATGACTCTGAAAACCAGGGTTTGAATCCACGGAAAACCATTGTGTGACCATGTTCTCTCAGCCTTAAAGGAAGGCAAAGGCAAACCTCCTCTGAACAAATCTTGCCAAGAAAACCCAATGATAGGTTTGCCTCAGGATCACTATGAGTCAGACATGATTTGAAGGCACACAACAACACAACAACAACAACAAAAAAATACCGGAACTTAACCTAATGTAACATGCTTACTGAATTATTTCTTTAAAGGACTTGATACTATTAAGTATATGATTGTAGATGTCTCACATAATCTAGCATCACTTAGATTCTAAGTCATGAGGTACCACTATCCATCATGTTTTGCCAAAGGCAAAAGGGTGGGACCAAATATACTAACAAATTTTTGCTTAAAGCTCTTACTGCCAGTAACTAAGCCTTAGGAAATATTTTTCAGAAAGGAGAAAAATACATGCACACAAACAGTAATGGGAAAGGTGTTATGGTATCATGGGAAACAGATGTGGTCATCCAGGGAACAGCAGAAGGTCAGACTTTGACCCCAAGAATGCCAAATGTACCCCAGAATCTGAAATTTGCCATCCCTAACTTAGAATCTTTGGAGCATTTTTGCTGTATCTGGATGACCATCCTTCCATCCATAAATTTCTTCCTCTGTTATCTATCTCATTGCTTCCACATAGATCATTACTTTATGCATTCATGGAATGAGCACATCATCATCATCATCATCTTTATTTATATCCTGCCTTTTTTTTGACTCAGTGCAGCTTACAACAGATTAAAATAGTTAAATGCACAAAATAGAAAAGTTAAAAAAGTTTCTAAGCAATCAAAAAATTAAAAACACTTTAAAACACATACTATAAGAAACGCAACACAATGAATATAACAAACAGAAAATTTAGCACATTGTACTATGCTTGTTCCGCCTAAACAATCAGTTCCTCAAAGCCTGTCAAAACAGAAGGGTCTTTACCTGTTTGCAAAAAGAGAGTAGGGAGGGTACCAGTCTGACTTTTCTGGAAGTGGAGTTCCAGAACCTGGGCAGCCACTGAGAAGGCCCTCTCATGTTTCCACCAGATATATCTGTGAGGGTGGTGGAACTGAGAGAAGGGCTTCCCAAGCAAATCTCAAATCATGAGCAGGTTGGTAAAAGAGAATATGGTCCACTTAAATTAAATGTGACTGTACTGCTCCACCCAATAAAGCAGATATTTCTGTATTATGCCCAGGCCCTTCCCCAGATCTTTGTTATGCAGTGCTGTTATGATTTGTTACACAAAAGTTTCCAGTCAAGTGCCCTTTTCTTTTCACTAAGGGTTGTGTTCGTGGGATAGAGTGTACAAAGTCATGTCCTAAGTGACCTTTCAGTCGTCAGAGAACCAGCTATCTCAGAGAGATCCTCAGAAGGAGTCCTACCATTGTTCTTCTCAAAACAATGCACATCATTAGGTTGACTATAAAATAGCATTAAGTCAGAGCCAATGTAAAAACTCCTTACCTTAGCTCAGCTCAAATTAGATGGTTGTATATGAGCATGGAAATACGACTAACTTTAGCTGGCGAACAGGTATTTTCAGCTGCAGCAGATTATTTTTGTGTATGTAGGACATTTACCAAACCCTAAAAGAAATGATATATGGCAGGTTGAAAACATGATAAAGAACTCTTTGACTTTCAATTGTATGCAATTTTTGTTGAACTAACTTTAATGTTTATTGGGCCATTTACAAAGAGATTTAAACTTTACTAGTTCCTCATTACTTTAGGAGTACTTGTTTTGTCTAACAGCCCAGTTTTAATCAATTTCTCTCCTTCCATCCAATTGTGTCTTCTAGATCAAGTTTTCGGTTCCCATTTGCACAGAGTGTGTGAACGTGAAGGCTCCACAGTTCCTCGATTTGTTAAAATGTGCATAAATGCTGTTGAAAAAAGAGGTGGGTACTTGAATTGTTAACATTCTTTCCCACCCTGTCCTCATCTTTCAGCGGTATTTACTACTGAGTATCTAAGTTAACATTCTTGCTTATCCACCAGGAAATAGCTAGGTGTTAAAATTATACCTCTATGTAACTATAACAAGATGAAACTCCTTTCCTTTTCTAATCTTCGCTATTGTTCCTTTGCCAGATATTTTTTCCCTCAATGTTTCCCTCCACTACCCCAAATATATGCCATTATATCCTGTAAGTAGTCATAGTATGTCTCTTGCATTTACAACTATTTGGGTTTTTTTCTTCATGTTTTTTTTTTTTTTTTTTTTGCACATTTCAAATCCATATCAACTAACTGCTATAAATTGATTTAATTTTAAAATGTTATTCTTCCCTTTTCTGCTCTGTATCTTGTTTTTGTTTTTTCTCTTCAACTTTTGTTCTAAGTTATTTTCAATGGAAAAAGAAATCAGTAGCCAAGGGAAATATTTTTGAATGCATTGGAGAGATCTATAAGAGAATTCCATTCCTATCTACTGTACTTTACAAGATCTTCAAAGATATAGGGTACTACATACTTTAAGACACAAGTTCTTATATATGTTTAAAAGTGGATGGGGAGGCAGTTCTATTGGTCTCATATTTCTGGTGAGTGGGAATTTATAGTCAACAGAATGACACAACAGAACAACATTGAAATTAACCATAAAACAAGACACTACTTTCCATGAAGCAAATCATAAAGCAAAGCACTATTTCTGTCTAATGATTATCTGCATCAATGAAAAGATGTAGCTATGATTTCTGTATAAGTAATTTACCTAAAGAGTCAAATTTCCTAGGATAAACAAAGAGAAGTAGAGGAATTATAATCCCAAGGCTAGTAAGTAGGGAGAAAAAAAATATCTAAGCCATAAATAAGCAGTGTAGAGAGCCAACATGGTGTAGTGGTTTGAATGTTGGACAATGACTCTGTAGACCAGGGTTTGAATCCCCATTCAGCCATGGGAACCCACTCAGTGACCTTGGGCAAGTCACATTCTCTCAGCCTCAGAGGAGGGCAAAGGGAAATCCCCTACCAAGAAAATCCTGTGAAAAATTTACTTTGGGGTCACCATAAGCCAGAAGTGACTTGAAGGCACACAGCAACAACAGCAACAAATAAATAAGGTAGATTTTGGATATTTATTAAAGAATATGTTTTGCCGGGGTTGTCACCTTTTGAGCTGCCCACTGGAATTGTCCCTTTATGAACAGTCTGCACCAACTAGTGAGTGGTGTTTATCTTCACACCATTAATAGCTACTTCTACTGAATTCTGTAAATCAAATAGGAAAACAGATTATACTGTTGTTGCTGTTCAGTCCACTCCAGGCCCTTATATGTGTCCACAGGTTTAGAACTAAAGGGAAGAAGAATATCCAATATGAGTATCAATTATTCCATTATTTGGCATAATGGCAATTTTTTAAAGAACCCTGTATCATTAAATTTGGAGCTTTAAGGATATAAGTATTACACCTCCAACAGCGGGTCTTGTTAATCAGCACAGGAATAAATAAAACTTATTTCAAAAATATTAACATGGTAGGGTTTTTTGCTTATATCCTTAAAGAATGAGATTCTAAAATACAGCCTTAACTTTAGAAGGTAAGTAGTGTGGTGTTAGCCTAGTTTAACTATTCCAAATAACTGGTTTGCAGATCAAGTTGATATTTTAACAATGTAATGAAAAGTGCTTGCAATTCTGAGTGAGATAAATGTCTTACAGTGAACAAACACTTTTTATACAATATACATTTTTAAAAGGTATATTATTTTTATTATGGCTACATTCTCAATGAACCATTAACATTTAAGACCTTGGACAGGATCCTGTTGAGTAATTCCAAATACAATAGACCCATTCAATCAACTGTGGAATGGTGAGTCATCAGATACATATACCCAATGGGATGTAGGAGTCTAGAACTTTTGGATTATCTTGCTGAGTATTGTCTTTTTACACTGAAAGCACTTTAGGCCTGATATCTATCCCAGCTCTGCTACCTGAGATCTTTAAAACTGAAATGCAGGAGACTGAAACTGAGCTATGGCCCTTCCTCATCTTTACCATAATCCTGCCAAGTAGATCATATTACAAAGGTGTTGGTTATGTGCAAGACACAGTCATTGTAGATATTCCCTACCATGGAAAGTGGAGAGATGTTTATTTTTTTAAAAAAAACTTGTGTCATACCTACTTCAGAGATGTTTTCTTGGTATCTGTACTCTGTGACAGTTGAAGAATTTAACATTTCTGGTGATAGTTTGCTATTTTGGAAGTTTTAAGATCTATGAGAATTATACTCTGACTCTAAGTTTTTCTTACATTGCCTTTTATCTTCTGCTGCTGTTTTTTATGGTTATCCCATTTTATGTTAATTCTTAAGTAATTGTTTTATTATTGGGTAGCTTAGAATTTCAACTAATACATAAATCCTGCCCACTGTCTGAGATCAGAACTGAAGACGCATAGATTTGTGCCTACCTGTAAGAACACTAAGATTAGTGGAGATCTTCATCTCTGTAATAGCAGTCCACATTTACAACTTTGTTCCAATCAAGGCCTCACCATTACAGGTCTTCAAAGCTGAATTGAGACATTATTGGCTGATGATGTGCATTTATGAAAATAAGTATTTTTAATTGTAATTTCCTTACCATTATTTTTATTTTTTGTTATGGTTTTGAACTCTGTTCTGTGCTCCCTTCGGATGGCTCACACTAAAAGGCAACCTATGATTTCATAAAAATAAACAAACCAAAAGGCAAATTCAATTTAATTCAATTCAAACTGATATGCTTATGAGCTGAGCAAAGTAGAAGGAAATAGAGAATTACGTTGTCACTAATCTGGGAGAGCCATTGCTCTGCCGAAGTCTTCTGTGCTTCTGTTTTGATATGTGTGCTTCCTTCCTTTCACTTACTGCAACCTTAAACCAGCATATGGCTTTAGCTAGTAGAAATGTAAATAATGATTAATCTCGGTGGCATGTGATAAAATTCTCATTTTTATCACTGTATTTGTGACTTTGTGTTTGGTATACAATTTTCCATCATCATGGACTTGGATTATGATTCCTTTGCATTTATTTCTATTCTGTTTACTCAGTGTGTTGTTTTCTCTAAATTCTGGCATAAACCATTGCAGGACAGCAGTAATTTATGTGAAGCTAAATCCAATGTTTATGAAAGCTTCTGATGACATTTTAGACTGGGGTTGGTATTAAGAAGCAGCATGTGGAGGTGCCAAGTCTCCCGGCGTGGCTGAGACTCAACTGATTTGAAGCCCTCCTCCTAATGGCCAGATCTGCCTCTAGCCAAGTTATTCAACTGCGGAGTCATGGGAAATACTTATGCACCAATTATGGGAAAGGCACATTTAATGAAAACTGTACGTTTACTTCCATAGTCTTAGTAAGATGGCCTAAATACTCAGTGCAGCTGGCATATTGGCTGAGGCAGGAAAGCAGTATGCCTTTCCACCCTATCTACATATAGTAACTGTACACAAAAACTTCACTATGTTTCACTGAAGGTGAAATGTTATCTTATATTTAGCCTACTTTACAAATAACATTTTCTTCTGGGCATCAGTAGTAGAATTTGTCTGCTTCTTTTGTCTTGGTTTGATTTGGTTTAACAGTTGAGCAGGGTAATTCCAGTATTGCTGTATGGAGCTTCCTGTAACACTCAGTGATCAACGGGAGCATTGTTCACATTACAAATGCTCTCATGAGTGCAGGCCATGCAAAGCCTCAGGCATAACATTCAGTAGCATGGAATCAGTTTGAATTCAAGTAATTTGGCTGAACTCATTTGTGAATCTGACTTTTGCAAGTTTACTGGGCCAAATCTTTATCCAGACTAAAATGACCTACTCTCTGATCCACTGGATGTGACTGTATGTTACACGGAGCAAGTGTTTAGTCAAGAGCTAAGAACAAAAATGAACAGCCTTTCCATCATGACTGTGTATTATGCACATGCTGTATGTCACACTAAGTAAAATGTATGACAAAGGAACTTAAATGTGTCAGTGCTCAATTTTAATGGTTCTTCTTGAGGAAAGGGGTCTCAGCTCTGAGAAATCCCACCTAGAGAATGGTCAAAGATGGCCATCAATGTATACATTCTCATGCTTAGGGCTTCATTTGAAATTAGACTCCTCTACTAAAATAATTATGTATGTGTGTATGGACATACACACACATGAAGCAGTACAGATATATTACTAAAAATATCCATTTGTGGATTGCAGCTGTGAGGAGTGCAAGCTAGGTCCAGAGGGAAGGGTGGCAGATGATGCCATCATCCCTGCTAATCAAAATGTCTCAGAACTTTGACCTTATAAGCTCTGATTCTGCTACCACACTGCATCTAATTAAACAAAGCATGAATGGAAACCACAGTGCCCATGGCTTTCAGACATTTCCAGTGCATGTCCTCCATTCTTTTGGAGACATGCATCTCCCCTTTTATATCTGCAGTCTTTATATTGAGAGGCAATATGACTCTACATATCAGATCTTAAGGACAAACAAAAGAGGAGCGTTGCTGACACGCTCTGCTTCAGATTACCAGAAGTATCTTGATGGAAACTTAAGAATATATTAGATGTACTGTTACTGTCCTAGCTAGTCCGAGCTTTGGGGATATTAAAAGAGATCCTTTTGATATCACAATTCGGCTTCACTTCTCTATTCCCTTCCACGTGCTTGCGAGGCCACCGGACAAGCACGCAAACAAGCTCGGCCGTTAATTGCCATAATATTCAAACAACAATACAGACAGGCCAGGAATAGCTGACTCGCTGCTTTAGGAGACCTCCAGGCAAGTACTCTAATTAGGTGTGCAAGCAACTTACACAAGAGCCTCTGCCCCGCGCTGGCAGCTTGATGGGTAAACTATGCAATACCCAAGTACTCTGCATTTGCATACTGGCTACTCTATTGAGAACCTCTGCGATAACTCAATCATTCAGATTCTGACCTTTCGGAGGCTTTGTCTCCAACTCCAAATCTATTGTTTTCCCCCAAGTACAGCATAGCCTGCAGTCACTTTCTCCTTATAAAAACCCTTGATTCCAAGACCTTCCTCAGATCGCTCCCGAGTTTCATCCCGCCTTGCTGCCACTTGGCTTGGCAAGCCTCCCCTCAGCTCCACGTGCTGAGCTACATCGCACCCCAGCCTTGTTCTCTATTTTTCCGGGCTTCAGGACAGGTGAAGTATCACCCAAACCAGCAACTCCTCTAAAAATCCCTTTATACCACTCCAACCTTTATTTCTTTAGTTATCTTGTGTGAATGTGTCGCATACACTGTTTTGCTTGTGTTTAATAAAACATCATTTATTGTTTCAACTTCTGTGTGCTCCTTGACTCGACCCGACCCCGTAGACATAGGGTTCAAGATCTCGCTATGTTACCCTGCCTCTCGTAACGCTAAGCAGTGCTCTGAGCTAATTTTCCCCACCTTTAGTTGAGCATATTTCGGTGTCCCTCCCGGGATCCCCGGTGCACAGCGTAACAGTACCTTGGGTTCTTCTTTTTGGTTTCTCTGTGACTCACACAAAATGGGTCATCTGTGCTTGTGCAGTGTGACATTTGGAACCTTCTGGAGCCTAGTGACAGGCATTTTGGTGGGAAAGCTGACCCCATCCTCAAGGGCTATGAAGCTACCTTCCTGCTTAAAACATCAATTCTGTTTCTTCTACCAGAGCAGCATCAGCATCTTAGGAGCGTTTCTTTGAGCTTTTCTTGTGTACTGTCAGCCTTGGAAGTAATGCATTTTTTAAGGTGTTATTTCCTTTTTTTAGAAGAAATTAGCCCTTCCGCAATGTTCCTCTTCCCTGCCATGAGTGTAGAAATTTCCTGTATTATCTCTTAATGGCTTTATCTGCCCTTTACTCCAAACTTCCCTCTTCCTCCTTACTTCTTTTTTTTTAATTAATTTTTCCTATATAAAAAACCAACAAAAAACATTAGACAAAATTGGCATGTTTGATTCCTTTATTTTAAATAAATTTTAAGCAACTCAGGTTAGGTGCTGCTCCCCCAGCAAGCTACAGATACTTACTGAACTTACTAAAGTGTTCATGATGTCACTTTCAGGATTTTATTGCCATGTCTGTCACTTTAAAGCATTCTAGAATTATAGTATTAGAACATTTTGGAGCAAGGAAGGAAAGATAGAAAGATAAAGAGAATATAAGGAGGAACAGAGGCCAATTCTGAAGGGTGGGGTTACAGCACATCCCTTGAGTTCTAAACAAGGAAATCTTGGGGGCTGCAAAAGTGACACATTAACAGTGTGTAATAAAATGAATAGGGAGCCAGCATGCTGTAGTGGTTTGAGCATTGGACTATGACTTTGGAGAGCAGGGATCGAATCCCCATTCAATCATAGAAATCAAGTGGGTTCAGCAAGTCACACTCTCAGCCTCCTAGGGAGCTGAAGTTAAACCCCTCAGAACTAATCATGTCAAAAAACCCTATGATACATTTATTTATTTATTTATTTATTTATTTATTTATTTTTATTTATTTATATGTTACCTTTCTCCCAGAGTTGGACCCAAGGCAACTTTTAACTTTCCAAAAAAGTTAAAAACATTAATAAAACCATTTAAAACAATTAAAAACATTGGGAAAACATATGAAATTATAAAAACCTACAACATTTTAAAAAACATCTTGCTAAATTAAAAGCACACCTTCTTACAAAGTAAAAGTCTGCTTAAATAAAGGTTGTTGTTGGGTTTTTTTCTGCCAGTGTAAGGAGAGCAAGGAGGGGGCCAGCCTATCTTCCCAAGGAAGAGAGTTCCAGACGGTGGGAGTAGTCACTGAGAAGGCCCTCTCCCGTGTTCTCACCAAGTGAGCCTGGGATGGTAGTGAGACCAAGAGAAATCCTTCCCCTGTGGATCTTAGAGCTCTGGCAAGTTCATCTAGGGAGATACAGTCTTTCAATTAGTCTGGACTTAAGCCATATAGAGTTTTATAGGTTATGACCAGCACTTTGAATTGTGCCCAGAAATGAATAGGTACCCAGTGAAGCTGCTTTAACAAGGGAGTTATGTGCTCTCTGTAACTGGCCCCAGGTCAGCACTCTGGCTGCCACGTTTTGGACCTGCTGAAGTTCAGAAACTTCAGAAATTTCCAAAGGCAGCCCCGTGTAGAGTGCATTACAGTAGTCCAACCAAGATGTAATCAAGGTGTGTCACTATAGCCAGATTTGACATCTCAAGGAATGGGCACAACTGGCACTCACGTTTTAACTGTTCAAATGTACTCTTGGCCATTGCTAAAACTTGGACATCCAGGCTCAGAGTCAAGTCCAGGATAATATCCAAGCTGTAAGTCTGAGATTTCAGGGGTGTGTTACTCCATCCAGCAGATGTAGAGTCCTTATTTCCTGATCTGCCTTTTGACTGACCAGGAGCACCTCTGTCTTGTCAAGATTAAGCTTCAATGTGTTTGCCCTCATCCAGTTCATTACTGACAACAGACATTGGTTCAGTACCAAGATAGCTCCTTGGAATCAGATGGTAAAGAAATGTAGAGTTGGGTGTCATCAGCATATTGGTGACACTGAAAACCTGGATGACCTCTCCCAGCACTTTCATGTAGATGTTAAACAACATAGGGGACAAAACATAACACTGAGGAAGCTCACCAGCAAACAGCCAGGAAGTCAAAGAGGAGTCTCCCAGCACCACTTTTTGAGTTCATCGTTCCTGGAATGACGTAAACCACTGCATAACAGGGCTCCAAAGTCCCATCCCAAAGAGTCAGCCTAGAAAGATACCATGGTTGATGGTACTGAAAGCCTCTGAGAGGTTCAGCAAAACCAACAGGGACACAGTCCTTCTGTCTAGTTCCATGTGTAGCTCATCCACCAGGGTGACCAAAGCTGTCTCCACCCTATAGATGCCTGAAGCCAAACTGAAATGGATCTAGTTCACCTTAGGATCCCCATAAGTCAGAAATGACTTGAAGGTGCACAACAACAACAACAAATAAAATGAATTACCAGCCAGCACGGATAGTGACAGCATCTGCCTTGGCAGTGTACTAGGGAATATAGGAAGAAGTACCTTTTCTATAGTAAGCCTCCAAACTCTGACAGGAGTTGTTTATATGTACTTACCTGCAACAATTGCTTGCTGCCTCATAACATGAAGTTTTCTGAGCCACTTACAGTAAATGAGCACTAGAACAAATTTGATAAAAGCATTGAATATAAAACCATGAAATCAAAAGCAACTTAAAAAACAAGAAAAAGAACTCACAATAAAACTCTTAGCTACAGTTGGCATGTTTAAAACTTTGTGTAACCTCCCAGTTAGCATAACTTAAAAGAGAGTAGGAATTGTTCAGTTGTTCAAATATTTTGGACTACAGTTCCAAACAATCCTAGCCAGCAAAGCCAATGGTGACAAACACTGGGAGGTACAATTCAATGGCAATGTAAAAAAAAAAAACCTGCAACTTTTCTAGTTCTCAGTAAGGAAGGGTATCTCAACAGACCGAAATATCTCTTTAAGGAAATGGTCAATGGCCACAAGTTTTATTTTTCCATTCTAGATTTTTTTCAAGAAATGTGTTTTGTGCAGAATGTTGGGTTTTGCACAAAAACAATTTTTCCCACATTTATTTGCCAATTTTTTAAAAAAATTTTTAAAAAACACAAAAATATGCACAAACCTTTATAATCAGACCTAGGAAGGAGAGAAAAAATGAAATGATATGCAAAGATGTACAAGGCTTGATTGGGTCTAAAATTAATAAAATCATTTATAATTCAATCCAGTACACATTCAGTCTTCAGCAATAAATCCTATCAAGTAAAGGGGTCTTAGTCCCTAGTAAGTTAATACAGGATTGCAGTCTCAGTTTACATTCAGGGAAACCTGTAATTGCAACAAAATGAAGCAAGTATACAGAACTTGAAGAATGCTTAATGGAGATGTTAACTTATAAAATGGGAGATAACATCTGTCTAGATGCCTTCCCTTTAAGTCAAGGTATGTAGAGACCTACTGTGACTACTAAAAAGCGTGGAGAAAAGAATTTCCAGTGGTGTTCTGTCCGTGTTGTGACTAAATCAATAAAGCAGCTCAGAGTATAAGTCAGTCCCAAGTTCAAATTCTACTTAACCACATGATGATAAAGTCATCTGTAACCAAACTAGTAACCTAGAAAAATTAAGGAAGACTGGAAACTTGGCTTGACTTTGCGCAGAATGTATATTCCCAGAAGTAAATCCATTTTCCATCTTCTAGTGGGATTTCCTCAGAGGCACGTGCTTTATCAAGCAAATTTGCAAAGTAAGCCACCCATGTTGATGTTTCTAAGTGCGAACCCAAAACAAAGCTTACTAAATCCAAATGCAGCAGTGAGATTGTAGGAAACATATCATATTGATCTTCAAGGAATTGCACTAGCTATCAACGTGCTTTAATTCTGAATTCAATGTGCTGGTGATGACATTCAAATCCCTAAGTGGCTTGGCACCTTGATAGCTGAGGTACTACTTCCCCCTCCATAAGCCTGCCTCAAGACTGAGATCTTCCAGTTAGACCCCTTCTCTCTTTCCCACCATTGGGATCAGTGGAGTGTGTGTGGACATGGGAGAGGGCCTTCTTTGCTGTGTCACTCTATTTGTGTAATACTCTTTCCATGGTGTCTCAGTTGGAACCAACATTAGTTCTATTCCAGCCACTATTTAAAACATGGCTTTTTATTAGAGCCTTTGTGGTCTGTTGTTTTTACACAATTCGTATATGTATGCAATTTTAAACCGTTTTAACCTTTTAAGCTGTTTTAATATTTTATATATATTTTAATAATTTCTTTTTAGATTATTCTTATCACTTCAAATGTTAAATTCTTTTAACTGTTAAATTGATTTTAGTTGTATACTACCCTGAGATCCTGCAATATGGAGCAGTGCAACACCATCAACATCATTGCCGTCATCATCATAGCTGTCAGGGTTAGCAGGATTTGGCTCCTCTGAGTATGAGCAGAGTGCAATCTGTGAAGCAGGGCTTCACCGCAGCAGACGGTCCCAGTGAAGCAGAAAAAATTCCAGAGGCTTATTAAGTAGGACTTAGAGGCAGAATATATTGCCACACTCTAAGGTAAAGGCACTTGGCAAAGCATTCCAGCAGCAATTAGACAAATAAGAATAACAAGAGATAACAGAGGATAGATGAGCAGCATCTCTTCTTACAATTAGTAAACTGTCAGCAGCATGACAGGTCCAGCTAGATGTATCTAACTGGCAGCTGGTCAAGGCAAACGCCAGCCTTTTTATGCTTCCGTGTCACCCTGGAACAAGTGGGGTGACCCAATCAGTGCTCTGGCATGTGGCCTTCTCTAGTACACATGTCATAGCCTAAACAATCCTGCTGACCTTGCACCTGGTTGTCTGGTCACATCACCTCTCCCTCTGCCATCCACTCAGAGGAAACCTTGCCTGCCTGGCAATAACCTTGACAGCAGCAAAATACATAGGTGAAGACAATTATTTGCTATGACAAATAGACTTCTTTCAACATTGGTGGCAGCCCTTGTTCTAAATATGTGTTAATCATATTGGCTTAAATTCTGCTGTTAGTTCCAACTACATTAGACCTGTTAATGAGATTTAGCTTTTTATTGACTCTCCATTCAATTATGATTCAATCTATATAAATATTGCTTCAGTCTAAAGAGACTGAAATCTGTCAACAAATATGGAAAACAAAAGAATGGCCGACAGATTTTAAATGCTCAATATACATTCCAATCTCCAAGAAAGGGGACACCAGGGATTTCAGTAACCACAGACCATTGCATTAATCTTCCATGTAAGGAAAGTCATGTTCAAGATTCTTCAACAAAGACTTCTGTTATATACAGACTGAGAAATCCCAGATGTCCAAGCTGGTTTCCAGAAAGGAAGAGGTACTAGGGATCTTACTGCAAACGTATGTTGGATAATGGAATGCACCAAAAGAAAATTGGCTTGTGCTTCATAGGTTATAGCTAATCCTTTGATTGTGTAGATCATGAGAAACAATGGTTCACTTTTAAATAAATAGACATGCCACAACATTTGTTTGCCTTGATGTAACCTCTATGCAGGACAAGAGGCTAGTGTTAGGACAGAATACAGAGAAACAGAATGATTTTCAATTGTCAGGTAAGATTGCATTTTATCACCCTATCTGTTTAACTTATGTGCTAAACATATCATACATAAAGTGGTATTATACTCAGGGAAAGGAGGCATAAAAACTGGAAGAAAGAATATCAGTTTAAAATATGCAGAAGACACCATATTACTAGCAGAAAACTAAACTAGTGAAGCATACTTGAAATGATTACTGAAGAAAGTCAAAGCAGAAAGTACAAAAGCAAGTTTATAGCTGAACATTAAGAGAACAAATATTATGACCACAGATGATTTATATAACCTTAAAGTAGACAATGAAGACATTGAAATAATTCCAGATTTTCCATACCTTGGCCCAATCGTTAATCAGAATGCAAACTGCAGTCAAGAAATAAAAAGAATACTAGGAATTGGAAGGATGGCTATGAAGGAACTAGACAAAATTCTGAAGTGTAAAGATACGTCATAGAATACTACAAATTAGGATTGTCTATGCTGTAGTGTTTCCAATTTCTGTATATGGTTATGAAAACTGAACAGTAAAGAAAACTGACAGAAAGAAAATCAACTAGTTTGAAATGTGGTCTTGGAGAAGAGTTCCATGTATATCCAGAACAGCTAAAAAACCCCAAATGTATAGGTCCTAGATCAAATCAAGCCTAAACTCTCCCTAAAAGCCAAGATGACTAAACTGAGGTTGTCATATTTTGACCATATCATGAGAAGACATGACTCACTAAAAAATGCCATAATTGTTGGTAAGACAGAAGGCAGAGGGAAAAGAGGAAGACCACTTTACAGAGGGATACACTCAATCAAGGAAGACATATCATTGAATCTGCAAGACCTGAGCAGGGCGGTTAATAATAGGGTAACTTGGAAGTCTCTTATTCATAATGTCACCATAAGTGGAAGCCAGCTGGATGGCAGTTAGCAATGACTGAATGGATCTGCTTTAGTTGGGACTAAACAGTAAGGTTCAGGATTCTGCCTGGTTTCACCCTGCCCAAGCTTGTTTCTACAAGTCCAGACAGCTTCTCAAAATGCTGCCTAATGGTATTGAATAGATTATCATACTGAACATATCTGTAATGTAACAGTGCAGTCCTGTTAGTTAAATTGAATACATGGCAATTTTGAATAAGCACGCTTAGGATCATTCTTCCCACATTTTTTTCTGTGGTCTCATCATACAAACATTGTGTTAGTTGGTTACTTGGTTGATAGCTCTGGTTCAATTTGGTATAAAGGAATGAGGCCACTTCATTTATCATGGGACCCCCCCCCCCCGAAAGTAGTGATATTCCATTTTGTCTTGTTTTCCCAAATCCTTGCTGTCAATGGTTGCAAGCATGAAAGAGTTATTAGGCATTGGACACTGCTACACTCTTGATTTTCTTTCTCAAGCACAAGATGCTATTGCAGGAATTATATACAAAACGACATACTTGACTTTCAGCCAAAAAGTCATCCTGAGATCCATAACATTGTATAAAGATTTAAGAAAGACCTTTAGTCCACTTCTGAGAAGGTCCCCAGCTTTCAAAACTTTTATCTCTCAACTTTACTTCTCAGCAGCTGTTCTTTTTTCTTCTTTTCTTCTTTTCCCCCCTCTTTTCGCTGTCATTTGTTTGACAGCATCCAGTTATAGGTTCCGATGTCTGTTTAAAGAAACAGGGAGGTTGTTGGCTTTAAAATCCTGTTACTGCTTGTGTGTTCAACATTTTCCCAGGCTTTTCTGCATAGTTTGCCAAGCAAAGGGACTGACCTTTTGCAGCAAACACTTTTTCATTTCAAAATGCTCACTTTGATTTTTGTCCCATTTTATGCTCATTCCAAACTGTTTACAGCCCACTAAAAATGACTGTGAATTATATGTTTGTGTAATGGATTCCTTTTGTGGTTGGAGAAGAATGTTTACTTTGTGCAATTAGTTATCTTTGGGTAGATTACAGTGACCTGAGAAAAGAGAGCTAAGATGATTATGGTACCTTAAGCATTTCCTTTTGTTATCTCCTCTGGTAGTAGTCGAATATCTTTCTTTTAAAAACTGAGCCTCTGTTCTCTAAACTAATATCACATAGATCAGACAAGATTTCCTACAAGTAATTTTGTTCATGTTATTGAACATTACTTTTAAATGTAGAAGAAGGTCTGAAATTTCAGGCCTTTTCCCGTCTAAGGGGACAGGATTTGGAGAGTCTTTTGGTTTTGTTTTTTTAAAAAACTTTTATTGATATCATTCAATATAAGTTAACAATAAAATAAAATTAATTACCCAGACAACAAAATGGATATTGTCAGGAAACAATACACTGTAACAAATGGGTCATAGAAGCTGTGTACTGTAAACCTAACAGGCCAGGGAAGTAACAGAGGGCTCCATAGCAGGTATAAATATATTAGGTATGTAAAATATCTTTTGGGCTAGAAATCAATGATACATTTCTCAGAAAGAAAAGGCACTTTGAAAGAAGTATAGCTGTCATCTGCATGCCCATCCCTAGTAAAGGTGTGTGTGTCATATTGTTTTGTAAACCAGAAAAACCAGCTATGACAGTTTTACAGCCATGGTAAAAAGCAGCACAAAAACAAAAAGAACTTGGATCATAGGAAGTGAAGCCATTCCGAAGTCACTTTCAGGTCTCTTCAAAATCAATGCCCATCTGCAGCCAAGCTATAACCAAGGCTGAATCTACACAACCTAAATAATGTGTCCTTCCCTCAGTCCTGTTGGAAGACACAGTATTCCTCTCATTCTGATGGGAAAAACTTCCTTTTAATGACTGAGGGCTTAAAAATTTTAAAAACCTCCATTTTACTTTGCTGGTTTTGGGAAGAAATTTTTAAAAAACCATGTGGTTTGACACTCCCAAATCGGGATTGAGGTAGAATTAAGAGTGGGGGCTGAGGGAAGATGGGGCCAGGTTGGTGGGTGGTTACCTAGGCCAGGTGATCAGCTAGGTCACCTGAGTGTTCCCATCGTAGAAGGTTAGCTCCCATGTTTGTATCAGTGTCCAGGAAAGGCAGTGTCATTTTTTTCTTTTGATTTGGTGTTTGCATGCGAAACTTCGCATTCGTACTATTGCACACATTCACATTTGGCATTTTCCCTCTCCCTTCTCTACTGACTTGACTTTATAGAAGTGCAGGTGGGCTGTCAGAGTGATGGAAAACAGAGAAAGGTTGTTTGATTAAGGGAATATGAGAATATGCACATGCGTGGCAGGAATTTTAAAAACTTGCAGCTACTGTGGTCATGTGACAGGACATAAACCAATATGGTGAACATGTGCAAACAGTAGAAACACTCTCTTGCACTAGTCTGGCTGTGTAATGAGGGTCCTGTGGGGCTTCCAAACTCATTTCAGTTTGGATTAAAACTGATATATGTGGCAGTATAGGAATCAAACTGGGGCAGGGATACTGTGTAGTGGAGCTGGGATATAGCCCTCATGTAGACTCAGCCTAAATCTTGGAAAGTTGATTTCAATAAGGCCTTTGACAAAGTTCCCCTTGACATTCTTGCAAAGAAGCTAGTAAAATGCAGGCTGGACAGACCTCCTGTTAGGTGGATTTGTAATTGGTTGACCGACAAAGCCCAAAGGATGGTCACCAATGGCTGCTTTTCATCCTGGAGAGAAATGACTAGTGGGGTGCCACAGGGTTCTGTCCTGGGCCCAGTGCTATTCAACATCTTCATCAATTATGTGGAGGGCATGCTGATCAAATTTACAGCTAACACCAAATTGGGAGGGGTTGCGAATACGCCAGAGGACAGGATCAAAATTCAAAATGATCTTGACAGATTGGAGAGCTGGGCCAAAGCTAACAAAAGGAATTTCAACAGAGAGAAATGTAAGGTCCTGCACTTAGGCAGAAAAAATGGAAGGCACAAATATAGGATGGGGGACACGTGGCTGAATAGCAGTATGTGTGAAAGGGATCTAGGAGTCTTGGTAGATCACAAGCTGAACATGAGTCAGCAGTGTGATGCAGCAGCCAAGAAAGCCAACACGATTCTTGGTTTCATCAATAGAAGTATGGTGTCTCGATCGAGGGAGGTAATGGTACCACTCTATTCTGCGTTGGTTAGGCCTCATTTGGAATAGTGTGTCCAGTTCTGGGCACCTCAATTCAAGAAGGATGTCGACAAGCTGGAGCGTGTCCAGAGGAGGGTGACCAAGATGGTGAAGGGTCTGGAAGCCATGCTCTATGAAGAACGGCTTAGGGAGCTCTGTATGTTTAGTCTGCAGAAGAGAAGGTTAAGAGAGGACATGATAGCCATGTTTAAATATTTGAAGGGATGTCATGTCGAGGAGGGAGCGGACTTGTTTTCTGCTGCTCCAGAGACTAGGACAAGGAGCAATGGATTCAAGCTGCAGGAAAGGAGATTCCACTTGAACCTCAGGAAGAACTTCCTGACGGTCAGAGATGTCCAGCAGTGGAATCTGCTGCCTCGGAGTGTGGTAGAGTCTCCTTCTTTGGAGGTTTTTAAGCAGAGGCTGGATGGCCATCTGTCGGGAATGCTTTGATGGGTGTTCCTGCATGGCAGGGGGTTGGGCTGGATGGCCCCTGTGGTCTCTTCCAACTCGATGATTCTATGAAGTCCACAACAAAATGATGGTGGTTCTTATAATCTTAATTTGTGAGAAAAGTATTTAGGATAGCCACTGATACACTGTGAAAAAGGAAAGAAGGATACCTGCAAAGGAGGAGAAAACTTGCATGAGATTTGCATATTGATATTGGAATTAACAGATGTGAATGTGGACGTAATTATGATACAATACAATATAGCAGTTCACCATATAGGGAAGACTATAATCAGGTGTATTGATTCTGCATTAGAAGTGATTGCCAATAAGGATGAATGAACAAACCACTTTGCATGCTCAGAAACACTGCTAAACCTTATTATTATTGGGAGCTATGCATTTTATTTATTCCATAAATATTTATATCCTGCTCTGCATCACGGAAGACTAGGATGATATATAAGTAAAACTATATAAACGGTTTAAAAACCAATTTATAACAATAATAATAGTAACAGAATGAAGAGCCAGCGTAGTGTAGTGGTTTGAATGTTGGATTGGGATTCCAGGAGACCAGGTTTTGAATCCTTGCTCAGCCATGGAAACCCACTGGGTTACCCTGGACAGGTCACACACTTTCAGCCTTAAGGGAAGGCAATGACAAATCTCCTCTGAATAAATATTTTCAAGAAAATCCTAGGATAGGGTTACTATAAGTTGGACCAATCTTGAAAGCACATAACAAAACCAACAAGAAAATTGAGTAAAATATCTCTCCAAAGTGCCTTTCCTCTGAGAAAGGATCTGGGTGAGAAAATAATAGTTCAGTTGTAGGCCTGAGAGTTGACATCTCTGAACAACTCAGAAAGTGTTCCACTGCTGAGAGAAAAATATTTTTAAAAAAGGTGCTAGTGGACTGCTACACATATCTCCTGAGAAGTAAGTCCCATTGACTTCATCAGAGTTTATTTTATTTTACATGCCCCCTTTCTCCTGGAATAGGGCCTAAGGTGGCTTACAACAAAGTTAAAACACAATGCAACAAAAAACCCAGTGTTTAAAATGTTAACACATTTAAGTTATCATATCAAAAACTTCAATACTTTAAAACAGGATAAGTCATCTAAAAACAAAATAAGGATAAAAACTATAGCTGTCCTCCATCAAAAGACCCTCCTGGTCAAGTGAGTATGGGACGGATTACAGCCTGAACACTGAAGGAATTTCACTACCATTGAGTACAGAAGTGGTTTTCAAATGGAATGACCCAAAAGAACCGATGATGACCCCCATTCAGGGCCTTTCTACACAAATCTGTTATAGTACTATTATTCCACTTTCAACATCCTGTGGAGTTCTAGGATTTGTAGTTTACTGAGGCTAAGAGCCTTCTGGCTGAGAATTCTAAATGCCCCTCCCTAAACTGCAAACCCCAGGATTCCACAGGATGTTGAGAGTGGAATAGTAGCACTACAACAGTGTAGTGAGGAAAATGCTCTCTCTCTCTCTGTCATGCGCGCGCGCACACACACACACACACACACACACACATACTATCACCATCACAGCCACCACTCTCAAGGAAGGCTAAATTACAATAATCTGGGGAGCAACTGCAAAGAAAGAAAGCCCTTGCCCATTGGAACTTGTTTTTATTCACGAAACTTGTTTTTGTTTGTTCGTTTGTTTGTTTAAAAGAATAAAGAGACAGACTACAATAAAACACAACTAGCATGCTTTCTATGCTATGTTAGCTAATTTTTCCATTATCTGCAAGCAGCTCTTGATCGTATTTATCTTGGAGAAGGTGATCTAGGACAATTTACGATTTTCTCTGTACTTTAACCCTTTAATAGCAGTACATTAAAACTCAGTTGCAACTTTCACCATCTGCGCAAGGTTGTTTTTTAAACAGTCATGTGCTCACACAGGCTTTCTTCAGTCTTTTTCTAAAGAAGGGCTTTCCCCAGATAAATGGGAAGACACAGGTTACATAGTTATTACGTAAATCATTACAGCATTAATATCATTATGTAAGAATCTGGCCTTTTCCACACCGGGCTATTTAAATGATGTAGAGCGACCTCCAACGGAGGTCTTCTACACCGTAGAGTGGACTGGGGCAGACTACTTTTTGTAGTTCCATACCTCAGTCCACTCCAAAGCGACCGGAACTGGTCGCTCGGCGTGTTTTTTAAAAACCTCTTTTTAGAGGTTTTTAAAAAACACGGAGCACACAACTCCGTGCTGCTCTGTCGCCTGGCTCCAGAGCAGATTTGCAGGCACGTGCAAGTGCGTGCCTGTAGATCTACCAGGGGCGG
Source organism: Cyclura pinguis (assembly GCA_030412105.1). Classification (NCBI taxonomy): domain Eukaryota; kingdom Metazoa; phylum Chordata; class Lepidosauria; order Squamata; family Iguanidae; genus Cyclura; species Cyclura pinguis. The sequence continues at coordinate 240,220,199 of CM059599.1, read as the reverse complement.
GCTTCCGGCTGGCGAGCTTCTCCGGTTGGTGGAGAGCCTCCACCAACCGGAAGCCGCCATTTAGGACGCCGGAGGAGTGCAGAGCAACGAGCTCGCGCTGCTCCTCGTGGCGACAGACTCAGCCGGCCAGAAAACAAAGCCGGTAAGCTCTGTTTTTGGCCATCTCCCCGCCCCCCACATGTGGAAAGGGCCTCTGTGTCATGGACTGTGATACTATCAAGAGTGTGATTCAAACACAAGTGGAAAAAGACGTTGATTTTAGGTGTGGCATATGGATGGAGGTGAGCCTTTTTGTAAGTAGTATCAGGCGTTTAAAGGGAGAAAGCATGGTGTAGTGTTTTGAATGCTGGACTACAACCCTGGAGACTTGAGTTCAATTCCCCACTTGGTCAAGGAAATCCACTGATGCGTCACATATTCTCAGCCCCAGAAAACTCTGTGATAGGTGTGCTTTAGGGTCTCCTCAAACTGGAGATGACTTGAAGGCACACAACAACAAATCAGGGCTTTGAGAAAAAATGGCAGCCTTTTCATTTACACAGCTCTTCCCTTCCCATAAAGTTTTCTAAAAAGGTAGCTATGGTCACTGGTTCAAAACATATTTAGAAAAGAGAAACAGAGAGGATCCCAGAAAGGTACAGATTTATACAGGTCTAGAAAATGAATATATACTTTTCAAGCCATAGGAAAAGTACAGTAAGCCATACTTCTGTGCCTTTAGGGCCATTTCCACACTACACTATTACAGTGCTATTGTTCCGCTTCCAATATCTTTCAACATCCACTATTATTCCACTTTCAACATCCTGTGGAATTCTGGGGTTTGTAGTTTACTGAAGCCCAAGAGCTCTCTGGATGGGAATTCTAAAGGCCCCTCCCTAAACTGCAAAACTCAGGATTCCACAGTATGTTGGAAGTGGAATAATAGCACTATAACAGTGTAGGGGGAAATAACCTAACACTCAGTCTTCCCACAGTTTAATACTTTGTGCAAATGCAGAATTGTCGTACCACAAGCAATGCTTTCTTCCTCTGTTCCTATGAAATACCTCTCAAACTACCTATCCCTCAGTCCCCCTCCCAGTCTATTCTTCCTAACGTCCAGTCCTCCTGAGCAGATTTTGAGTGTGTTTGGAAGGGTATAGAGAAATCCCTCCATCCCCATTTGCTGTGGAAGAATACAACTTGTGTATGTATGTGTGTGTGTGTGTGTGTGTGTTTTATCTTCCCTTCCCACTTACTGTCTTTTCCACTGGTGTCATGCACTTTAGATTTTGATCCTCATGGCCGCAGTTTGTTTTTGTAGTTCATACATGAACTGTTCAGAGACATTTTGTGGCTGAAGAGTGGGGCTGAATTGTTTTAAATAAATAGATAGTTGATGTGTCAAGTAGAATAAAGCTCTAAGAAAGGGCATGGTGAAGTGCATGACCTACCATTCCATGCTTATTTTGGATCATCTAATCACATTTGGTTCATCATAAACATATATTTATCTATATATAAATTTAGAAATACATACAAGTTTTTTTGGGGGGGAGTTGAAACGAATTCATTTACTACCTTCATATCTATTACTGTTGCTTTTAGCAACCCTGTACTGAACATTTGTTTCTTTTCCCATGCCTCCAGCTTTATATAATGTTTCCAGTTACCTTCAACAGCACTATCCTGAAAGTGTGGGGATCATATTGCTCTGCTAGATGATCTGAGCTCTTAGTTCTGCTAATTTTGTAGCCTACATTCTTTCCCACTTCGGGATAATCTATTATACTTGGATCCAGGCATGCACTAAAAAGCTAATACTTCCATGAAAAATGTGCAATTTGTACTGTTTAACTTTTGACGAGATCCTTCAAGTCTTTTTTATGATTCTGTTTTGCTCCAAGATGGTTTCGGCTCCTTCCTCTTCTTCTTCTTCTTTTTAATATATTCACGTAAGAGGAGGAAAAGCAAAACAAAAATGATAGAAAATGCATGGTATTTTAGAAAAAAAAAAGTTAAGCTGTTTGGCAGATAACTCAGTTTTTTTCAAGGAAGATTTTCAAGGATTGCAGGGGGAAAGAGGCCACTACAATCCTTTTCTTATCAGCAATTGACTTTATCCTGATTGAATACAAACGAGAATTGGCCAAAGGACTTTCCGATCAATTTTGCTTTAGAAGTTTATAATATAAAAAGATATTTGCAACTCCTGAGTAGATTTAAGAGCAAACGAATACTCTGCAAATGTTTTGGCATTGTCTGCACCAGGAGTTCTGTCTTCTGACTCATTTAATCCTGCTATAGCCACCTTTCTCAGAGCAAAAGCCAGCTAATAGTTTTGTGCAAGGTCCAAGTTACAATTGGCTCAGACTGGTATTTTCTCTGGGGCCTCAGTGTCTGTGAAAAAGCCACACTCTGAGTCACTTTTTTCCCCCCTTAATCAAGACGCATCAAGGGGAACATTTAAAAAGAGCATAATGTACAAATTAGAGAGGAAAGAGAAAAGGAAAAAGAAAAAAACCCCAACATTTTACCAAGCTATAATTTCGAATTTATGAAGGGTAGAATCTGAGCTACCTCTTTTTGAAAAAGAAGGTTAACAGCCCCTATAATAATGGAAAGCCTTCAAGCCAGTTGCCATCCTTGTCATAGTTACCTGATACCTGCCTCATTGACTAATTCGTTCCAGAGAAATGCATCCCATGCTAGTAAAAGAAAGCATTAGTATGCTAAGCCCTGCCAGTAAAAACAAGTGGTTACTGACTGTTCACCACAGTAACATTTGCTGTGACAAGCCTAAATTCATACCTGGGAACACTCCAGTGCTTTTGCTGGCATTGCAAAAGGGAGGCATTTACTTTTTTTCTTACACAATTAAAATCAGTCTGTTGGTAACTGTTTGGAGTGGATATCCAGTATTCAGAAATAGACACAAATCAATTATCAACACATTTACTAAACCACTTATAAAATTCACAGGGTAAGAGATTGGGTGGGGTCTCTCTCTCTCTCTCCTTGCCCCCCCCCAAAAAAAATCATTGGTGAATTTTGCAGCTGATGCTTATATTTGTGCAAATGGCACAGAGAAAATGAAAAATGAAAAACATAAACTGATTATTAGAAAATGGGTGCAGAAATCTTTGATTATTTTGTTCTAACACACAAGAAATGTCAAAAATTTTCTTGCCCTTTAGGGAAGATTGCAAGGGGGGGTTGCACATTTTTAAACTTTAATCCTGTTGTTAATTTCAGGAATTGTTGCCAAAACATGAATTTAAAAAATGGATTTGTTTGCACAAAAACAATCTTTTTTGCGTAGGAAATAGATTTGGTGTAAAACATGTTTTTGTGGAAACACTCAATTTTTTTAAGCACCAAAACTAAAACTGGGGAAAAATTAGGAGATTTGAAAGTCTTGCTCAAAGATGAAAAGTTTTATGTTGGTTAATTAATATTTCTTCAGTAGCAAATCTACTGAAATTCTTTCCATCCCACAAATCAGTGGAACTTTAATAAACTGTGACTAACTACACAGGGGATTTCTGTGATGGCTGAAGCATAGCTAATTCTTCAAAAAATTACATCAAGAAACAAATTTGAAGTACAAACATAAAAATAGATTTGTAATAGTACTGAATGACAACATGTACGATCTGTGCCCAAATACAGTATGGTTTGAATCCTATGAGAGTACTAACTTGAGTAGACCCATTGAGTCAATTGCTAAATGATGAGTCAATACTTATGTAAGTAATACTGATTCAATGGGTGTACCTTAGATGCCACCATCAATAAAATTTAAATCAATGTGTGCAACGTGGAAGGAAAAAAGCAAGAGTACACAAAATGTGCAGAACACCAAAGAGAAAAGGCACTGGGTGAATCTGAGAACTTGTGCAAGCTTCCTTAAGAATACCTGTGGGGAAAGCAGCTGTAGATAATGTAGTGTTTTTAAATCTTTGATAACTATTTAGAAAGGGGAATTTGGAGACTGCATCGTTGTTGTTGTTGTTGCTGTTGTGTGCTTGCAAGTCAACTCCATGGTGACCCTGTCATAGGGTTTTATTGGCAGTATTTCTTTTGAGGAGGTTTGTCATGTCCTTCCTCTGAATGTAGACTGCAGCATCTGGTATGCCCTGGGAGTCTCCCTTCCAAGTACTACTGATAATCATGCCTAATCCTGTTTAGCTTCCAGGATCAGACTGGAACTAGTGTCTTCAGGATATTCAACACATATTGCACCTATTAATATTCCTTTTCTGTGAAGCTATTGAAAACATACAGACCTTGTCTTCTCCAGTTGTTCATCTTATCGTTATCCTTACAGCTAAACCATGAAAGTGTGGAACCTTATGAGTTAGTTTTAAGTTTCTTCTGTAAGCATAAACACACAAGTTGTCTAAAGACCTGGCAGTGCTGTGGATACCCACTAACTCATGTCCAGGAGAGGTTGTCATATATTCAAAACTGATCAACAACAGCCACATTTGGAGGATTATATAATATTAATTATACAATACCAAGTTCAACAGCATTCACTTGTATGTGTCATTTGATGCTGTAAAAGAATGCTATAGGTAGGTTTTCTCAACAGAATTTCTCTTGTTTTTCATTTTGTCACTGAAATAAAATCACAAGAAATCAAAATGAAGGCAGATACAGTTTGTCCCCAATTACTTCTGCCTATGTTGGAGGGGGCAAGTGGTTGTCCAGGTTCTATTGGACTACAGTCCCCATCAGCCTTAGCCAGTGTAGCCCATGGTAAGAAATCCTGGGAGTGATAGTCCAACAAGATACAGAGAGCCACAATTTCCCCCATTTCTTTTCCTTGTTTTTTTGATGCCAGTTATTCTAACCTTATAAGATGATGTATGAAAAATTCTTTAAGTCAGTTATTTGCAATCCAATCCCCATTCAGATATTTTAATCAAAAGCTCCCACAATTCCTGACCACTGGCCATGTTGATCAGAGCTGGTGGGAGATAAACATCTGAAGGACACAAGACTGGAACAAGCTGCTTGAATTATGTAATAGTTGTCAATTCCAATTCCTTTTCATGCATACTGCTAGCACTTTAGTGTCTGGTGTTTCTGGTGGTACATCTGAAGAAACTGGATACCAGTACAGCAAGAAGAAGCATATGGGCAAAAACCATTACATCACAATAGTGGACAACTTCAAATGTTACCAATCTGCTACTTTTATCGTACCTTACCACTGGCTAGGGCTGATGGGAGTTTCAGTACAAGGGCTATCTCCCAGCCCACATTTTGCCACTACTGCCTACCTTTCATCAACCTTGAAGAGTGTGGAATCAAATAAATGGCCAGGCACTCAGTGGAAATAGGTACAAATGATAATTTCGTAAACTAGTCAACAGTTTCACTACACAATTTTCTATATACTTAAGAAAGAAAAACTTTGTAACTGAATGGCGTGTGTTAGTGAGTGTTGGCTTGTACATAAAGAACCCAAATCCCATTGACCTCAGTGGAAAATAAGCTGGCTCTAGAATGACATGAAGTTGTGAAAATGCATTTCCTATAAGCACTGCCCAGAGAACCAAAGTTTTCCCGGCATTACTTCAGAATAGGCTAATATTAGTTATTAAATTTGCTTTGAGCTATGCTTTGGCATATAATTTGGCAGTTAAAGTGTGCTTTCAAAATTTCCTCACATGTGTCTGTATCTCAAGTGGTGTATGTGATGCACGTTTCACTTTAGCACAGGATTATCATGTTTCATAGCCATGGATTATGAAGTTTCTTATACACAAGTGGATACCTGCAAATGTTCTCATATATATTTGCTTCCCCCTCTCTCTCTCTCATTCTCTAAATCTCTCCCTTTCTCCTTCTCCCTGTCCCTCTCCCTTCCTAAAAACTCTTCAGATTATATCGAGTGAACATGGATACCGCTCAGTCGTTCAGGTTTATTCATTTATTTAAAACAATTCATCTTTCTATGCTCAGTGAGCCCAAGGCAGCTAACAATATAAATTAGAAGAAAAACATGTTCAGATACCTTAACAACAATAATAAATAAAACATTAAAATGGCATATAGAATGGCATATATAAAATTCCAGAAATAAGAATTCTTTTATTTTGGTAACAGCTATTAAAACCACTTCAAAACAAGCATCCATTTGTGCCTCCCAAATCTTTCTGAAGATTTGGCCATCTTATGGAATGACGTTTGAAAGGCATCAAGACGCACAGGATATCTTTACATGGTGCTTAGCTGAACAAAAGCAAAACACCAGGCTTACTACCAGAAAGTGGCAAGTTCACAAGACAGCCCCCTTCATTTACCCTATGAATTCAAAGCTATTTATTGTCTACTATCTCTATGTGGTTTCAAACAGCTATAAGAACACTGCCCTAAAACATGCAACAACTTTTATTTCTCTGATTATTTATTTATTTTATTGAATTTATGCCCTGCCTTTTTCTCAAGATGGAAGGAATAACATTTCCACACAAAAATATTATTTTCTGCACAGAAAAAGCTGTTTCATGTGTCGAAAGTGCTGTTTTCTGGGCAAAAACTGCACACTTTTTGAAGTCTTTTTTGCAGCAGGAAGAAAATTGTGTTCTTTGAGAAGAAAATTAGTGATGAAACATCTCTACAATTATAGGGATCTGCATGTAGATTGTGATAGGAAGTAGAAGGCAGGCCATCTCTTTTCCTTTCCAGGCTAATCACACCTGAATCTTTTTTATTCCCAATTCACTTCTTGCATACACATACTAGGCTGAATCATTGCAAGAGATTTAAGGGTATGATATCAGATTTGAGTTAGTCTGTATTTGCAGAGTGGAGTAGTTCTGGAGGTATTTGACGCATAGACAATATGTATGTATGTATTATTTACTTCAGTGTTCATAGACATTATATATCAGTAGCCAATGTCTGTCTGGTTACATTTGAGAAAGCGAAGACTAGTTTACTCTATGGGACCCACTGATCAGCATAATCATTTGTTCAATATAGTGGTCACCTTCAGTCCTGATCTAAAAAAGTAAAAGGGCAAGGTGAGTGACAGGAACCCACGGGTTCAAACCGTGAGGCCAACATGGAGAAGGATACCATCACATATAGATATCCAGTGACTTTCATATCAATAATAAACTTCATAATGATATTCTTGTGAATTCTAGCTATCAAAAGAATGGGAAAATTTCTTTAATTTATTTCATAGGACAAAACTTCTTTGTTTTGTGGCTACATATGGGCTATGTGTTAACAATAGTTCTTATGATAAGTTTTGCCAAACTGATTTTTTTTTTTATGTGCACAACCTTAGGCAGAACTCATTAAACACAAGGCAGCTGAGATCTCAAATATTTTTAGGTTCAGGAGGCAAAAATATGCCTGGGAATTGGTTCCTCTGATATCAACAGGACTTAACTCCACATAACTGTGCCTAGAACCAAAGTGGAATATGCCAGGCTCAGCCTTCTTTCTTGCTCTCTCCCTCTGAAAAAGAGCCCAGTTGTTGTTTTAAATAAGGATCTGTCAATGTGTCAAAATTCAGAAGATGCAAGGAGGCTTTCTTTTTTTAAAAAAAAAATAATTTTATTAAATTTCACAATTATAAAAAAAAGGATTATTTGACTTGTACTTGTTACATGAATTTTCTTCTGTTCTTCCACACTGTTGTGGTCAACATTTCCCGCAGCTTAGTCCACTTGTTACATTAGTGCATCACAATAAATTGATTATCTCATCTGTTCAAACACACATTTCCTTCTCCTAACAATCATAATATAGTCATTCTGGCTAGACAGTTCCCAACCATCACTCTCTTCTGCTTGACTCAAATCGTCCTGTTCCAAAATATTTCCATATCACTCTCTTGAAGCTTCTGTTTTCTCCTTATATATATATATCTTTTTTTTTCCACTTTAACTCTCCATTACCTACATCCCAAAATCTTAAAATTTTTATTTATTTCTGTCATTGTGTATCTGGCAGTCTGAGCAATTATTACTGCAACAGTCCCCCATCTTCTTACCCTAAATTCCATTGTACTAAAATGTCTTGTTTCTCCTTAAGTACTTTTTAAACCCCTTCTCCCATTCAGCAATATCACAATGTTCATATTCATGAAGTATATCGATATATCATCAGTTACAAGCTTAATTAACAATGTCAAAATAAAAATCCATTTGTGTAATTCAGAAGCCTGTGCAATCATCATCTTCCCGTTCCCCTCTCTCATCTGGTGCCCTGCAGCCCGGATATTCACTTGCAAATTCTCTGTACTCTTAAAGTCGCTTATATTCCAAGCTGCACCGCGCCTAAGAGAGAGGGTATTTTACTCCACTTATCAAATCAGAATCCTGGACTATATCCACTCCTTTTCCCCCCTCCCTTCCTGGACTTTGCGGTCCGGAGTCTATTTCTGAATTTTTACTGTATTCTCCTAGTCGCTTAAGTTCCGAGCCGCTCCGTCCAGGAGAGTGAGGGTCTTTACTTGACTAACTTCCATCACAATCTCCCCGTTCCCCCCTCCCATCTTGGACTTCGCCACCCAAAATTCATTTCTGAAGATTATCTGTAGTTTCTTTGTCGCTTAAATTCCAAGCAGCTCAGTCCATGGGAGGAAGGATCTTCCAATCAAGTCTCTTCCATCACAGGGTTCACAGTCTTAACCCTTGACATCACATTGTTTATATTACTGACAGTATATCACTTATAGTAAACTTATTTGACACTGCTGAAATACATTGCCCCTTCTCAAATCCAGCACCCTGTGCCTTTATCCGCTTTATATTCCCTCCTCCCCTCTTGAAGCTGCCCGGAATTCATTTCAGAAGATTCATTGCATTTTCATTGTCGCTTAAGTTCCAGGCTGCTCCATCCGTGGGAATGAGGATGTTTTGAGTTAGATGACCTTCAGCACAGTCCCATAGTCTCAACGGTCCAAGAAAATCAAGAAACAAGAATCACTCCACAGGAATAAAAAAAAAGGGAGACGTGCAGCTCAATAGCTTTCAATTCCGAAATATTCCTCCAAAATCCAAAATCCAAACCCCTAATCCATGAATCAAATTCCAGATCTTCTCAGTCCAGCCAAAATATCGAAGTATTATACTGTAAAAAATTTAGTGTCCAAATGAAGATTATAACTCATTTGTAATCCATCAGTCCAAATGATCAATTATACGCCATCTTATGCTTTAAGTCCTAATTATGATTCTTAAGTCTTTCTTTTTTCTTTAAAAAATATTAACTTCAATCCTCGTGAGTAAGCAGCACACCCAGCTAGCCTCTTCTTAAAATTCCAGCTGCCCCTTTAAGAAAAACTCCCAGCCATAATGAACTCACTCAGGCTCAGGGTCCCCTCCATTCTTTCTCTTCTGCCCACCGTTGCATGCCAGAACTGCTGCGATATTAACAGAAACGCGACCAGAACAGGTTAAATGACTCTTATTAAATTCTTACATGTTATTTGAAGTCTTCTTTTAAAAGTTGACGGCAGCGCTTGTGCCGTTCAGGTGGCGATCCCGCTGGCTCCGTCTTGGTCCTTCGACCCCCCTGGCGCTTTCCGCTCTCCCAGCCGGGCAGAGCAAACGCCGGTTTTGGGGTCCCCGTCGGACCCATTCCACACCCCTCGTACCGGAGGGGTGTTCTGCCGCCTCTATGATGGCAAAAGAGGCGGCTGGAGTCCAGCGGGTGGCTGCTCGGAGCCGCACCATTGCACAGCTTCAATCCGAGCTGCCACTCGCGCCGGCCATGCAACCGGAAACCGAAGATGCGAGGAGGCTTTCAAAAATGGTTATCTTCTTCATTCACTAATCAGTATGTTCTGGAAAAGGCAGCTTCTTATCCCAGTGAACAGGAATCTAAAACAGTTAGCTTTTGCTGGAACACTTCCCTTCATTTCTGTAGTTAGTAGGGAGTTGTCAAGCTATGTATGTTTTCAAACGTCTTTCAGCAAAACCAGAGACACAAGTACAAAATGAAGTCCTCAAAAGACATCATGTGGACCTAGCTAACTGTTTAGTGGTCTTAAGGATCCAGACAGAGGTAAATGGGTCTTAGTGGGTCTATGGATGTACTTTAGGGGACCTATGAACCAGAAAACAGCTTCCATTCCTATTGCTTTCAAAATTGTATTTATGTGTATTTTTCTGAAGAAGTAGGTCCATAATTTCTTTCAGCAGATTCTCAAAGAGGTCTGTGCCACCCAAAAAGTTAACAGCCACTGGGTCAGGGTGAAATAACCATAGAGAATATTGCTCCATGACAAATATAATTCCCTCCTTCTTTTTTTTTTAAGGAAAAAAATGTTGCTTAATTCTTTCAGGCCATTAATCTATGACAGAGGAAGGGAGAGAAAGCATTTCTTCTCTTGCTTATTGCAAGAAACATCAATCAGCTGTACTTACTGCTGAGCTGTGTGTGGATCGGAGGGAAAGAAGCATAACAGAAGAAACCTTTCCCTGTCAAGAGATATTAAACTCCTCCCAGCTGCGCTACATCATATCTCCAGCTGGTGGTTATATCTCATTAGTTTTTGAGGTGCATCCAGTTGTGTGTGGTCAGAAGTTTACTTTTTTTTTTTTTTGAGGGGAAAAAAACACAATGATTTAACTATTTAAGAAATGATACATGATGCTGAAACTTCAGCATTATATTATAGTAATCCATTCTGTACAGAGGCCACCAAGTCAATACCATTCAGAAAGTTGTCATGTGGAGGCAGTGCTGGTTAATCATTCCCTCCCTCCCCATGATCTACAACAGCCAGTTGCTTTTTAAAAAACAAAATGCACTTAAGGCCAGATTTTTATCTCTTCTCTCAGTAACCTCAGAGTAGCCCTGCCAATTTTACATCTTGGGAGTTTCGACTGCCACTGTTAAAGCTGATTTATAGCCCTGTATCCTGTCCACTGCTTGGATTTGTTGTTTTCCTGTGGTTTAACCACCAAGTACTAAATTTGTCATTGAGGAATCCTGAAGAAGCTTATTTCCAATTTAAAAAAAAAATTGACACATTGACAGAGCAACAAGTTTCGATAGTCACATGGTGGCAAGTCTGTGTATGCCCTCTATGCAGAAAAGAGTGAGGGAAGTGGGAGAGATATCATCAAGTAGCCACTAACAGTGGTAACATTCTGGCCATTTCTGTACTATTATTGTTATAGCTCTGTTATTCCACTTTCAACATCCTATGGAATCCTGGGGTTTGCAGGTTAGGGAGGGGCTGACCAACTGACTTGAAGACACAGGAGAGAGTCTTCTCAGCAGCTGCTCCCATGCTCTGAAATTCCCTTCTGTAGGAGGCTAGGTTGGCCCCTTCCCTGAGATCCTTTCACCAGCAGGCAAAGACCTTTTTGTTTATGCAAGTTTTTAATATGTAATCACTCCCAGGGAGGCTTCTTATTGGTGAGTGTACTTCATTATTTTTTTAAAACATTTATGTGCTTTTAAAATAATTTTATACTTTTTTAAATGGGATGATTTTGTTTTTTAAATTGTATTCTCAGGTTTTACCTGATTTCTTTTGTATGCAGCCTTGGTACCCAAATAGAACATAGAGAGATGCAAGTAAAAGCTCTCTTTTCCATGCCCTCCTCATCCCCCTTGTGGTCGCTCCATTGATGGAACAGATTTCCTACTTACTCTGTGGCTGAGTGGATGAATGGAGATATGCTAGGGAAGCCCAAGAGAGCCTGACAGAGGCCATTTTCCGTCTAATATTGAGCCCCTTGGTGGTGGCAGCTGGAGCTAGAATTACAGATCCTACAGCTTCTTGCTTGTTTTCCAGTTTCCACCAGTCTTCCTCCAGGTGGTATAAAATGGAGCTAGGACAGCAGAACCTAGAGCTTCTTACTAGAGGTCAGTTTATTACACTTAGCATATATTACAACGGAACAGTAATTCCTAAAAGAGGACAAACTGAAAATGAATCTAATGAAAAAGAACAAAAACCAGAGCATAGATACATCACTGCTGAAATATGTGCATAGTATATCATAATATCTCAAACAACAACCAGAATTCAGAGCTGCAGGTTTGTTTAACTTCTTCTCATGGAAGCCCTGCCCCATCTACTTAAACGTAAAGGGAATCTTTATTGCTTTCTTGCCTTAAAACAAAAAAAGGTTTAGTGGTCCAGAACACAGTGGGAAGTAATGAATTACAGTAATACAGTCACCTATAACAAATTCATTTTAAAAAAATCTGGGAATAACAAAGTTACATTTCAAAAGCACCATAGTAAGTGGGAATGCTATACACATTTGCGTATAATAAGCAATGCTTTCCTTTCATAAGCTATAGTAGAAGACCATTTTTAGCCATTTTGACACTGATTTTTCAGGTTTTGTGCCATTCTTTCTTAAGCAATCCACCATGAATGAACAGTGAATTAATAGTGTCCATTTTGCTAGAGGTAGAATGAAGAAGAGATCTAGCAGATCAATAGCAAAACCTAAATTTCATAGCTTGTTGGATACCATACTTTGAAAGAACCATTCCCAGACTGACACCATCCAGATCCACTATTCCCAGCCAGGAATCAGATGGTGGGATTTGCATACTCATGGAAAAGGGGGGGGGGTTTGAAATAAAACTCCCACAGAAGCTTTGTTTCTGAAGAAACAAAGAACTAAATGGCCCACTTAGAGGCAACAGCATCAACTAGAGTATCAAGGCACCAAATGATCAATCCCATGGTTTCCAACATTAACAACAGCATCAGCAGCAATTCAACATGGCAAAATTTCTGTACTAAATGTATATGTAAGGGGGTCAAATTTTTTGGATTCACAGACAATTAATGGACTGTGTTGAGCCCTGTCTGCTAATATTCCCATCTCTGTCCTGGAAACTCAGTGATGTGGAAGGTGGAGGTGGGAAAATAACAGAACCTAATTCTTTCACTTTTGAATGACTGCATATGGGCAAGTATGTGTGAATCACTAGTAGTGATAATTGTATAACTGTACATGTAGTACAGTCTGTTTTTATATTTTGTAATTATTCTGGAAAGCCCAGGAAATATTTTGTGGTGTAGCAAGTGGGACTTGGCAATGTTCACCCAGTCGGGGTTCTGGCCCAGTTTCTGGAGGTGATTTCAGTGAGTGCTTCTCGGCTCTGGACCTCTTGCCATTGGAGACTAGGTTGGCTTCCTCTCTGTTGTCCTTCCGTCAACTGATAGAGATATTTTTATTTAGGCAGAGCTTTGGCATGTCAACTAATCAGCAGTCAAGGGGGGCTTACCATCTGGATACTTCTATTGTGTTGTTAGTTGTGTTTTTAATCAGGTTTTTTTCTGTTATGTTTCAATCAAGATTTTAATCTGTATTTTGCTTAGCCGCTAAGAGCAAATTTTTGAAGTAAAAATGTTAAAATTAATAAATTAATAAATTATGGACTTCCCCAAACTGCAGATGTCATTTCAAGCGGGTGGGGATCTCCTCGGTTTGTTCAGTTTGGAATGGCAGGTCACTTTGCTCTGGTTCATTTTCCATTTTGCTTCTCTCTCCCAACACTTTAGCAAAGCTACAACTGAAATGATAGTGATGTATAAATTATGTAGATGGTAGAGAAAGTGAAAAGTGTGAGTTTTTTTCTCCTTCCTTCATAATACTTGAACCTCAGGTCAAGAGATGTTGGAAAGATGAAATGAAGTATTTCTTCCCAGAGCACATAGTTAAACTATAGAATTCACTACTGAAAGAGGTATAGCCAATATGAACACCTTTCAAGGAAGATATGCTTAATAACAATTGCAAGTCATGCTGTGTGTGTATGTGAACACACTTGCACAAATTCACAATCTCCAGTATTGGAGAGAGTATGCTTCTGATTGTCAGTTACTGAGGAACAAAAGTGGGAGCAATTGCCTTCATGTCCTGTTTGCAGGGTTCCTGCAAACGTTGATTAGTCACTGAGGGAAGTAGGAAGCAGGATGCTGGACAAGATCAGCCTTTGGTTTCACCCAACAGGGCTGTTCTTATGGCTTTGCTTCTGGAATATCTAACTGTTTTAATGGCTGCTCATCTCTTTTTACTGTTGTGGCTTTGCTCTTTAAATCTTGCATTTTTAGAAATTTAATCTATCTTTGAGATTTTAAAGGAAAAGTGGGATATGAATATACATTTAAAAATATATATATCTTGTGTCGGAGTTGCCAGTTTTTCAGTCTATCCACATTGCTTCTAAGATGAACATCATTCACAACATAATAAAAATACAAATTAAATTATAGCAACAGCAGCAAGATCTGGTTAAAAGCTGGCAAAGGATGGTAGCAAGTGGCATCCATGTCAGTCAGGTGGTGAGATGCTCTGTGTTTTAGCCTGCATTTTACAGGAGCTATCCAAGGTGCTGAACCTATTTTGGGGTTTGGCCCACCATCTTATGTTGCTCCTTTAAGGTGTGGACTAACACATAAAAGGGATTCACTGCCCCACATGAACTGAAGCCCCCCAGCCTGCACTGTTGGCAGCCCTGTATAACCACAGGCAGAGATTAGCTTCTAGTGGTAAAAGTATCAGGATGGAAAGGGTGAGACAAAGTGATCCTTTTTGGGGGAAAAATGATGTGTTGGAGATACAAGGTGATACTATAGTTTTTTTCTGAGAATGTTAGTGAGGCTGCTGCTGTTCACTAGTTATGTTGATTATTGTCACAATGTTTGCATTTATCAGAGAGATTTCACTTTGTGGCCATTTCCACACAACATCACTATAGCACAACAGCGGTGGATTGTTTCCAGTCCAAGAGTTGTGTTATCACATGACATTGTCACTATCCATCTGCTATCCCACCCCCAAGCACCACCAAACCACCGTATTCTGTTTCAAAAAAGAAAAAATCTGTTAAGAGCCTCCTTTAGCGCTTCAGTCCTGTGAGCCGTCTTAGTATGGTACTGTTATAGCGTTTGACAGAGCTACCTGTTATCAGGGATTCAGCAGCGGGTGGGGTGTGGGTGTGCCCAGCTTGTCCCTCCCTCAGCAACTCCCATGGAGTGGCAATTTTGGAATCTACCACCTCTCTGTGTTTATTTTACATTTGTCCTTTGAGGGGCTTTTTTTTTTGTACTTTTTAAATATATTTTTTAGTGTTACAGCGCACAAATGCAATAGTGTACTGGCGTGTCATGAGGTTACAATGTGGCTGTGCTAGTATGGCTTCCAAATAAAAAAGCCCAATCAGGGTGGTAGGGTGAAGTGGGGCGGGGTGAAAATGGGACACAGGATTACCCAAGGACAGTGTAATGCGGAAGGAACACAGGTGGCAATACTGCTATTCGTCTGCTTAAGGTGGAAGGGTGGGGAAAAGAGCATTCCTAACCCGACGGCATTGTGCAAATGGCAATGCCGGGATTGTAACGCTACAACACACTAATGCAATCTAGTGTGGAAATGGCCTGTGATTGCTTGTAAAACAGTTGAGTGTACAGTTGTGGTTTGAAGGACTTGAAGCATATGACCAATTCTGTTATGTGGCTAGATAGACACTTCATTTTTCTGCATCCTAAACTGCAGAGGTATATTTGGTTGCTTCCAACTGCAATGCCAGGACCAGCAAGGAGAATATTAAAATCATCCCTGAAGCAGACTTGTTGATAGTTTCAGTTTCGGTAAAGACTAGTTTCAAAGGGGTTGAAGCCTAACCGCTTGTTATTTCATTGTATTCTGTAAGATAAAACTAGAATGCCATCTTAAGTTAAAACTGTGGTTCTTGTTAAACAACAACAAAAAAAGGCATTTATAGGTATTGTAATGTCCCTCTTCCGTGATAAAACATCATTTGATAAGTAAACAAAGATTGGTTATACAATAAATACATCTCCGTAATTTTTTTTAATAACTGAAAGTAGTAGGAATTTTAAGCGTATGATTTTTCTCTTATACAATCAAACTTGTCTTCAGCAGCATGATAATTGGAATCACCTGACTTTTCAGCTATGGACTCCAAGTTTAAATAAAATAGAATAAAATGGCTTTAACTTCTGACATACATATATCAGATGCTATAGAAACACGATTTACAAAAAAGAGTGGTCAAATTGCTAATGCTTCCTTAAAAAGAGATCCAGTGCATTTTAAAGGAAATTCTGGGTTGTCTCTCTTTCTTTCTTTCTCTTTCTCTCTTGTTTAAAAAAAAGAGAGAGAGAAAAGAAGACATTTTAAGGGTTTTGTTGAAAGAAAAGAATTGCTTTCTTTCTGATCCCATGATGAGTGAAAGAAATGTTTAAGAAAGATCACTTTACAGTGAGATTCATACTGAAATGTGATGACTGTGATTCAAGCCAGGCCAAAAATTACAGCTCAGAATTAGAAGGGATAGACATGGCTTGGGAATGCATTTTCCCACATTCCTGAATCTCAATCATCCCAGCTAATGTTTAAAAGAAAATAGAGTGGGAAACAATGAGGTCATTTTGTTTGGCTGTAAAACAGAACAAAACAAAACAAAAAAAGTTCTTAACAGTAAGAGAAAGAAAATACAAATTTATTGAGAACAACTGCTCATTTACACTGGAAACACCTCATGAATGACAAAACTTTAATGGCACATTCTAAAAACTTCATGGCACTTTAAAAAAAATCTTCAAAGTGTATGTTTCATAGCTTGTCATGATAAAGCTTCCATGGAGGTCTTGCTGACATCACTGTTGCTAACAGTGTTTCTGATTTAACTGAAAGCTCTTCAGTTGGCAAAAGTAGTGCTACATGGCAGAAGTATGATTACAATCTAGGCAATGCTGATTTGTTTATTTAGCTGCAAGTCTACATGCTGATGAGCAGTGATGAACAGCATAATGTTTAAATTTTATTTTCTGTCCTGCTCCTCTTGTCCCTTGCATGTGAATAGCTAAGCAAACATTCTGCCATCAATCAGAGGGGAGAGAGTCAAAGAAAATTGTATAACTTATCTGTAAGCTAAGGATCAAAATATGATTATACAAGCAAGAGGATTATGGATGGTATAATAGGCAGACTTCAGTTGGTAGTTCCAACTAAAGTAGATTCACTGAATTAATGGGAACTTGATATCTCAGCACTTATATGAATTCTATTGATTCAGTGGATCGACTGTAGGTGGAACTAACAATTGATTTAGGTCTTAAAGACTGTTCTGAACTTTATAATTTTATTCAGGCATTATGTGTTAACAGCTAAAACTGGCTAAAGCCTGTTGCTTGCCTGGAGGATTTCTTGGCCATTGGATGGGTTGATATGACCTCACGACATATTCAACCAGCATTCTCATTGCTACTAGAGAGTAAAAGAATAGTGGTGGAGCTTAGTTTCCATTAGGAAGGGGAAAGTTCAGTTTCATTAGCTGAAAGACATTAAACTGTTCATAGTGGCGAATAAGCAGTGATGTGGGCAGTGGTGGAGCTTGGAATGTGTGGAGGGGGGCGGGGGTGGAGCTATGGCAGGAGGGGCGTGGCCTAGGTGTGCAGGGGCATGGCTATGAGCTAGGACATCCCAAAAACATTGCCGCCCTGGGCAAATCATCCCCTCTGCCCCCACGTCCCTATGCAACTGGAAGTGGGAGGGGTGCAGAAGGAGATGTTGGGAGCTGATTGTCCCCTTCACATTCCTGGGACCACTCTTTCCCTACAAAAATAAAGGGAAAATTCACATTCTTTGTGAGAAAGATAGAATCTAAAGGATTTGAGGAATGAAATCCTTATAAATATTAGGCAACTGAGGAATAGCTGAAAAGCAGCAAAGCTGACTTTAGGAAGGGAAGGAGAGAGGGATCGCTCTGCATTTAAAGTTACCTCTCCCAAGAAAAAATCTTTAGAACTTCAGCATTTGCACTGAAGATTTCTCTACATTTCAGGATGTTTTACCAAGATGTGTTTTACCTCTATCCCCTGCAAAAACAAAAATCACTGCCTCATCCCTAAAAACTACTGCACTGATTTAAAAGAAGACCCTGGAGATAAGAGGCATGGTGGCAAAGAAAAAAAATCAGGGGGGTACATCCAGAGTTTACAGTGGCCATGGTTGAGACTAATGCCTCATGTGAATGGAGTTTGTGCTCTATTATCCCAGAATCCTCTGCATTATATTGTGGTTCCATGTAAGGCAGAACTGCTTGAATCCCAGACAGCAGACTTCTCATCAGATCTACAACCTCCATTCAGATATTTTTTTAAAAAAGCCTAACAAAAGAAATGGGGAGAATTTTTTTGAAAGGAAAAAAAAAACGAAGATGAACAAAAGACAAGTTTCTAGTGTGCTCTGGAGCCGAGATGAGAAGAGTTCTAGACAGGTGAAAATCTGATCGATTGATTGTGGTTGGGGGGAAAAATTGTACAGAAAAGAAGTTTCCTGCACAGAAAATAGCATTTTCTTTGCAGAAAATAACAATTCTGAAAAGGAAAAAAAAGTTTTCACCATTTTCTTTGCAGAAAATTCCTTTTTTGTTCAGGAAACTTGTTTTTCAAGAAGAAGTCCTGTTTTCTCTGTCAAACTTTTTTTTTCCAAATGGAGTTCCAACTTCCATTCCTATGACCTTACATCATAATACAGTGATAGTTTGGGATACTATATCTGGACAGTTTTTGCTACTGGAAAAATGACAGACTTTAGTGATTTTACATCTAGAGGTTTCATGGTTTCTTTTGCCCTCCTCCAGAAAATACCTATTTCTCAAGTTATATTCTATCAATATCTACAAATCAGAAATTATATATGGAATGTGACTAATTAAACTAGCCCAGTTAGAAATCTCTTTTGAAAACATAATACCATTAGGTAGGCAGAAAGGATATTATCATAAATGTATAAAATATTGATATATATCACTTTATGAAATGGTGGAGATAAAAATGGAGCAAGAATTTAATTTAATATTATCAGACAAACAGTGGGCATATATATGCCTGAATGATTTCCTGGAAATATTGAATGTAAAGTCAAGTTAAAATTTTCTATAAAATTATTTTGCTTTGATCTTCCAAAAATGTTTCCTGCATCTTCAAGCCAGTGATGGAGAATCAGCATAGCACCTTTGCTCATTTTTGGTGATCTTGCCCTGTAGTCAGACATGACTGGATAAATGAGATAAGCAATAATCAAACTATTACAAATCACAAGCTATTGCTAAATCCAATAATAAGACTGCTACTCGGTGGCACTGAAATTGGATCTCTAATGATGCTAGAACAATGTTGTGCTGTATATTACAACAGGATCCTGAAATAATTCAGAGGATTTCGGAGATATTCAAATCGTTGTTGTTGTTGTTGTTATTGTGTGCCTTCAAGTCATTTCTGACTTACAGCAACTCTAACATGCAGTTTTCTTGGCAACATTTGTTTGGACGGTGTTTTCCTTTACTTGAGGGTATGATTTGCCCAAGCTCATCCAGTGGGTTTCCATGGCCAAATGGGGATTTCAACCCTGGTCTCCAGAATCCTGGTCTAACATCCAAACCATTACGCCATGCCAGCTCTTGAGTCAAAGTTGGATTGCTCCAAAGTGAAGTCAGAATCTTCCCAAAGTTTTTTTATTAATGATTTGCATTCAAAGGATGCCAGAAGTCAAAGCAGGGTGACTACAAAAATAGGCATGTCTCTCTCTCTCCCTTTCTGTACAAGGAAACACTAGAGGAGGGAGATGTTGTATTTGAAGAGCTGTTGCATATTTTGTCACTGATCACAGTAGCTGGTTTTACTGGTGATTTCCAGTTCCGTTGCTATGGGGCAAAGGTGTTATAGTATTTTATTGCAGCGCTGTATACTAATACTTCAGGACTCTTTGCTAATTCTCTCTCCTAAGAGCAGGAATGTTCAAAGAGGACTTGTGGAGTCTGTGGGACCTGGGAGGGATTGCTTGAAAAATGTTGGATATTCCTTCTGCTTCTGTCATATTGGCATATTGGATATTCACTGTATGTTCCATACCCATCAACAGCTCAAATCCATCTTGTTGCACTTTTTGTGAATTTGGTGCTGCTGGGGAGAAGGAAAGTCTTACATACACCATAATCTATTAATCTACGCACCCAGCCTCCCAAAATTCTGGAGACTTCTTCCATATTAGGGATGGAAATAATATTTTATTGCTGTTTACTTCCTGACCCAGAAGGGGACTTTCTGATTGCTAGGAACCCCTGTTGGAATGACTACAGGCAGCTGTGAGGCTTTCATGAGGGTTTTTCCCTCCCGTCACATTAAGTGTCCATCTGTGAAGAATACATCTGAGATTTTTGTGCAGAAAACCACTTTTTGGTGCAGAAAATAAATTTCTTGCACATGCAGAAAATCTCCTTTTCCCATGCACATGCAGAAAATTTCCTTTCCCCATGCAGAAAATCTGTTGTCTTCACAGAAAGAACTTGTTTGTTTCAACATGGGTCAGGTTCTACTGAACCATGAATAGCAATCAAGACCTGCTCAGAAAACTATGTGCTCTCATGTAGTTGAGATAATACTATATGAATTTTAATTGCAAGGATTATGAACATAAAGATGTACATACCTATTCCATATACCATTCTAATGTAATTCTCCACCTACCTCCACCAAAAAAGGGTCAAATTAGCTCATCAAACTGAATCTTATGTTCATGGCACACTCCTATTGAGAATATAGTAGCGTAAGACATATGGAAGTTTGAGGAGCTAGATATTTTCTAGACTTTTTGCTAAAAGGGCAGTAAGCCTTCACACTTGCTATCATAGCAAGTACTCTGTCACGTGTAAAGCATGTTGGCTAGAATGTCTGGCTTAAAGGTAGTCCTAGAAGAGCAGCATCCAAAGGCTTCCTCCTGGCCTTTTGCAAAAGAAGTGCCTGAAGGAACTTGGTTAGGTGCCATTGCTGTCCACATTTCCTGCTCTGGAGCAGTTAATGCTGTGGTGACTTTTGAGCCATCTCAGTCAAACAGCTGCCACACAATCTGCAGCTTCCTACCATTCTTGAAGCTGGTGAGTGTACAGGGATCACCACATAATTGCCAGGAAAATGACATGCTGAGGCAGCTTGCTGACTACTGGTCACTCTTGCCAGAAGCTGGTGCCATGCTTGCCAAGAGGGGCATGATGGATGAAATTCTTGAACTCTGTAAATGTCTTTCAGCAGATAGACTTAATGGAAGAGGTTTGTCTAGGTGAGTGCAATTTGAAAAACATGGCTCTAACTCAACAATATTTAATAAGGGCATTGCTATATATGGCTCAAATTCTGGAAATATTTTTTTAAAAAAAATCCCATCCAAGATATAAGCCGGAAAGCTTATAAGATTTATGGTGGGAATGAGTTGCAACAGCTGCATTTTTTTTGACTGAGATTTTGAACACAGTTTGGATTATGACTTCTGGTCCTGTGTCTACCCTGTTCTAAGATCCTTCATATAAAAAAGGGAGAGAGGACCTCTAATATACTCTGGGGAAAGCCAATGATCTGTCTCAATGATAAACATCATTTCGAAACATTAGATGATCAGCACATACTAACTAGGAGTCAGATTTTTATTGCAGTGAATGAATCTTGTTCCAGAATGTTTTTTACTACTAAAAGTTAAAGCCACCCTAAATTTAAAAAAAAAGAAAGAAAAAACTTTGAAAATACTTTTTGTTTTATCTCCCTCCCCTCTCCAAATATTTGAAGCCTGCCATCAAGAGACACTGACAGTGGAACAGGGATGTTTTCATTCTTGATAAAGGTGCTCTTAGAAGTTGAAGTTGTTTTCTTTGAAAACTGTTCAGAAGCTTAAAGCAGAATAATGTTAAAGACAGAACATCACTTAAAAAAATATGCACTCTCTCTTTTGCTTCTTCACTCTCTCTCACACACACAGGGCTTAAACCTATTTCCAAAATAAGTAGTTTCTAATCCAGCTGGGATAATGCGGTCATAAAAAGGATGTCCAAATCCACCAATTTATATTGGTTTGGTTTGGCTTGAGTTTCAAAGAATTTAAAGCAGAAAGTCTGTGCCATGTGTACAATCTAACTGGTGTAGCATTCTCAACTTTTTCCCTCAGTCTGCCATATTGGGTAAGGCCAAAATGAAATGCTGATTGGGGCTACCTTTACTCATGTCTTCAAAACTGAAGTGAAAAGTTGATTGATAAACTCTACTTAAGAAGGAACATAAAGGTGGTTATGACTGATATTAAGATTGATAAGATTAGCATGAATGTAACCCTTAACCATAGTTAAATTGGGTGTGAGGAACTTGTTCTTCAAAGAACTGTAAGGAGAAACCACATATTTCCATTGCCTACTGCTGATCTCTTAATCAGTATTTGCCAGTGTATAAGACACACCCAAGTATAAGACACACCCCATTTATACACTGGCAAATACTATTTGCCGGCATATAAGACACACTGGAGTGTAAGATGCACCCCATTTTTTAAGGAAAAAAAAGTTAATCTTATACACCAGCAAATACAGTAATTATTTCTGCACTTTAGATCCAGCCCTACCATAAGGCAGAAATAATTGCCACAGGTGGCAGATATTTACTATCTTGAAAAAGACAGCAAATTGTTTGTTGTTTAATTTGTTATTATAGGATGTTTCATTATATTTTTACTGCTACAGAAGGTGAGCGATGCTTGTGAGATTTTCTGCCTAGTGTGCTAGATTAATTTGACTGGCTTTAGATATTAGTGCATTGTAGCATTTGGAAACATTTAAAAGAAATACCCTGTTGGACAAGACTATGATAGCTTTCATGCATTTTCCAATGATTTTTTCATACTTAGAGAGTTTTTATTAAAACTCTTCTGCAGAAGAGAAGGTTAAGAGGGGACATGATAGTCTTGTTTAAATATTTGAAGGGATGTCATGTTGAGGAGGGAACGGGCTTGTTTTCTGTTGCTCCAGAGACTAGGACAAGGAGCAATGGATTCAAGCTGCAGGAAAGAAGATTCCACCTGAACCTCAGGAAGAACTTCCTGACAGTCAGGGCTGTCCAGCAGTGGAATATGCTGCCTAGGAGCACACTCCTTCTTTAGAGGTTTTTAAGCAGAGGCTGGATGGCCATCTGTTGGGAATGCTTTGATGGGTATTCCTGCATAGCAGGCAGTTGGACTCGACGGCCCCTGGGGTCTCTTCCAACTCTATGATTCTATTGAGTATGTTTTTTTCATGGTTTTCTGCAAAAATAACATGTTGTGCACTATACAATGTTTTTACCAAAGGTATTTGTGCAAAAAAAAAAACTTTTCATGAATCTTTTTGGGGAAAACAATTTTAAAATACCAAAAATTGCACCACAATTCACTTTTTAAAAGGAGCTTCTTGAGACACTCTTTCTCATCCAGAACAAGACCGTTTGAGAATATTCTTTAACATTTATCGTTGACTTGTGTACATACAAAGTGCCTTTCACTGCTCTGGTTGAATAGCTTGCCATGTGGCATTGCTCTTTGAGTTTGGAGTTCGCCATATGATTTCTTAAACATTTTCTTGAAGTTTTATATCCCAGTACAGGGTTCCAGGTCTGATGGAATTTTGACATAAAGTTTCCTCACCTTTACCGTTCAGGCATGAGATTTCTCACATGGTCTCTTATAGACATAGACCTTTCCCTCTCTTTGTGTGAATGGAGGGGTTCATTGACATGGGTGCTCTCTGTCTAGTAATCCCAACACTGTCAAGTAATTACTATTTCAGGAACAATTCCTTTGCCCCCTTTCACATAAAAACAAAAAGGGAATATCATGTAACTCTAATCTCTCTAGTGAATTATTACCAAGAAGTTCACTGAAGTATATATTTCTCTGCATTTGTTAGGACATTTATATTTGTCTTGACAGACATCTTAAGTTTAATAGTCGCACAAGCCAATATGAAGTATGTTTTTCTTTTTCAGGTCTGGATGTTGATGGAATATACAGAGTCAGCGGCAATCTGGCAACGATACAGAAGTTACGATTTGTTGTCAATCAGGGTAAGTGATTCCTTTGCCCTGTAATGTTTTGTTTAGTACTTATCTGTCTGAAATGACAATACAATGGATTTTAGAAGCTGTGGTGCATTACTGGCACAGAATGATGAGTGGCATTTTACAGAAGAGAGGAACGGACATGTACAGAGATACAGCATACTGTAGCCAGAAAATGGTTGGAAGCAAGGAGAGGAACAGTCATATCATAAAGAAAACAGAATGGTGAAGCAGGGAAAGAAAGATGGAAGTGGAAAATTAGAATATGACACTGCACAAATAGTGAGTCAGAGAATTGTTTTAAAAAAATTAGAAGGACATATCAGTATCAGATGTAAAGAAAAAGGGAGAAGGTATTAAAAAGTCTAAGGGCACATGGAAAAAGAATAAACAAAAGAATTTTTTTAAAAAAGACTAGCTGAAACAAAGGCACTTAGGAATGGGGTCATTGGAGGGGAGAAAAGAATATATTCCATGTCATATTTAAGCTTTTTAAAAATGATTTTATTGATTGGCTGGAACACTTCAATAAGTCTAACATTCTGCAATAGATAGAAGCCAGCATCAGGTGGTAAGCAAACCAGGGCCAAAGGCTATTGATGAGGTGCATACATTCCAGCTTGCAGTAACATAAATTATACAACAGTGTGGCTCTGAAAAGTGTACTTACTCATGTGACCTAAAAAGGAGCATACACTAAATTAAAATCTATGAACGAAGAGGTAAAGCCTTGCATTTGTCAATTCTAACTTTAAACACTCTACAACTCTGCTTTGTTTGCCAGATTATAGTCATAGTTATAGTTGGAAATTTTCTTATTGACTGAAAGGATTCAGTGGCCCTTTGGTCCCTTCCAACTCTCTGATTCTAAGGGGCTTCTAGTCTCATGATGACATGGTTAGGTGCTAAGCAAGTACATTTGTTTACTTAAAATCATCACTTGAATGTATTTCTGCAATTAAATAAATGTCATTTAAAGCATCTTTACTTGAATAATCTTGGGTTCAGAACTGTGATATAAACTTTGTCCTGATTCTGACTAATTGGGATCACCACAGGAAAACATAACACATCATATGATTCATACCTGGAAATACTCATCCAGAGTTAGTGTTTGTGAGAACTACAGTTTCCATGTTCACATAAATTGCTCTGATTAGCTCTACTTCAGGGACTCAAAAGGAAGTGTCATGATTGTAACAAACCCTCGGGAGGCATAGCAACAGAGCTGCCCGAGCAACCAAGAGAATTTAAATAGATTGGTTGGTGAATATGGAACCCAGACTACCCAGGGGGAGGAGCTAGGTGGGGAGAGTGAGCCTAACAGAAATTTAACTGAAACAGAGTTTTGGAGAATTTTTAGAGAGATCCATCTGAGATCTGGGTTCCATATTCACCAGCCATATTCACCAACCAATCAATTTAAATTCTCTTGGTTGTTAGGCAGCTCTGTTGTGATCCCCCCCCCCAGGGTTTGTCACAATAATCCATGGTCAACATGTAGAGGAGGGGTGATGAAAGTGCATGCTGTGGACTCCATGTGGTCCCCAGCACCCCCTTTTTGTGACTCCTAAAGCCCACCACCAAAGTTCTCTGTCCCCCAGTTTTATTTTTTAAAAACTGGTGTTGGAGTGGGCAAAAGTCATCCAAAAATAATATCCATATCATGCCTTCTCAAATGCATGAAACACACAAACCATCGTTCCCAATTTCTAAAATTCCTCTGCTCTCAAATACCTTATTTTCCTTCTGTTTCTCCTTCAAAACAATGGCCGTTGCTGCATGAGACTGTTATAGCGCTATGATTCCACTTTCAACATCCTATGGAATCCTGGGGTTTGCAGTTTCAGGAGCGGCTAGCCAGATGTTGAAAGTGGAGGCATAGCGCTATAACAATCTCGTGCGGAAATGGCCGATGACAGGAAGTGACAAAATCAAAATCAAATTAGGGGAGAGTTCAGCCAACAGGGGGGTCAGGGGTGCAAAATTGGCCTCTGGCCCTGTCTATTTGTCCATCCTTGATTTATAGGCACCAATTCACAGAGGGATCATCACTATGTGCTCCCAGAAGACCCGCAAACTATCAGGTCACAAACCTCTGTATGACGTGGCTATAGTGGTAGGGCAAGTGAAATTCTCAAAACCCTTTACTTAAAGAATTCAGTCCTTGATGGAACTTGTCTCAGTTTTATAACATTACCACATGGGCATCCACTGTGACACAATCAACCTAAATCTATCCTAAATCTTTGTGTATGATACATCACTGTAAATGAGTGGTTTGGCTATATTTGGGTCATTTGTGCTTTTAGGCATTTTTAACCACAAAGTGGAATTTTTTGTACTTTATTTTATCTTTAAATTTACTTTTGTATCCAAAGAAGTGTGAAGCAGTATTATAGAATTATTGCTACTTGTTTTTCTTTCTTGCTTTTTTGTTAGGTGTTCTGTGTTCTCTCCTGTTCTGTGACATGTCCTAATTTTGAGGTTCATATACAAATGGCACATTTATTTCTAAAGAACAGTCTCAAATTAAGAATACAACTATAAGACATTTAAAACTGGAGGAGAAAAATCCCAGAAAGGATCAAATCCTTCCCCAATGTAACTCCACTGAAGCCTATTTAAAACATTTCTGTGAACTTGTCATCAAATGTATGCAAAGGATTTCATCACTTTGAGTTTGATGGAATTACACCAGGGATGAACTAAGGCCTACATCTCTCTATGAAACTGAATTGCCAAATCCATCCCAAGCCACCAAGTCAGTAAAGTCATTCAACTTAAAAATGAAAAAAAAGTCAAAGCTCTTATTTCACCATGCAAGCTCTAGTCAGATAGCACTTCTTCTTGGTCCCAGAAGTCCTGTTTTAGATGTTCACTCTCTGTTCTCATTGCTGCTTTAAAGTACTGTGGAAGAAACCAAGCTACTTGATCAGTCATCTCTTAATGCATACTTGCCATCACCTTTGTTCTTCATGCAAATCCTGTAGTTTTGTCCAATACAACAAACTAATATGAAGAGTAATTCAGAAATGGGGTCTTTTTTTTTTTGTTTCCGTTTTGCTTTGAGATATTGTTTAGAAATGTATGCTGATAGTCACCCTTGATACAAAATGGTATAGTGGGTAGATTGTTTAGCTGAGAGAAGGGAAACTGAGCAGTTACTGCCTGTAATCTCCCATTTTGTGTGGGGGGAATACCTGACCAAGGTGTGGTGACATTAGAAAGCAGCTTTAAAAGATCAGACATCAGAGAAGGCTCAGGAATGGAAATTCCTAATTATTTTAGCCTCTGTTTTCTAATCTGTCCCAATAAATTTAGTGAATCAATAGTTTAATTAATCCATTACCATTTCAATCCTTTGCATCTCTATAGATATTAGTATAGATATATACTAAGGCTCCAATCCTATATAGTTTTACCACTGAAGAAAATAGAACTTACTTCTGAGGAAACATGCTTAGGAATGTTCTGTTAATTTGCTTATTTAAATGTCTTATCTTTTTCCCAAACTGCTTGATTGACACCAGTGCAACTCAGAGTATTGGCTGCCATTCAGCAGTGCTTGTCCCTGGCAAACTGGGGCAAAAACACTCTGCTAGCCCCCCTATCAGATAGCTTGAGAAGCACTGATCTAGACAACATAGTTCTTAGCAGGACAGAGATTTAAACATGAGTTTTCCCATTTCCCAAATATTACCCACTGTATCACACTGATTCAGAAATACTGACTTCCAGGGCAATTTCCCTATTGTGTGTAATAGCCTCACGTTCTGTTCACCTGTCTGTAGACTGATTTTGCTTTTAAATGTTTTAATTTTGTGTTTCAAATTTTCATGAAATGTGTTTTTATTCAGATTTATGAGAAATGGATGGAGTATGGATTTTAAAAAATGAGATCTGTATTTTTTTTTAAATATATGTAGTTCTACCTCTAATATGTATGTGTATATATAGTGATTATATATAGAAACACACATACACAAAACATTTTTAAGGATCTCTGATTGCAGTATCCTATAACTGCTGTCCTGTATGGCTATCATGATTTTCAAAATGAAAGCAGTTTAAATATTAGATACAAGCATAAATGCACAAAGTCCAATTGAATCCATTGAATTTAACTTTAACCTTATAGATTCTGTTTTTATTTTGTGACCAAAAAAATACTTAAAACTTTGCATTTAAATCTGTTTCTGATAAAATTATCTGAAACATTACTAGACCAGATACCAGAATCCTAGACCAGATGCACAGAGCTTCTTTTCCTCATGTAATGCAATAACTGAGAAGCCCTGCACCTGAAGGTTCATTTTGGACACTTAGAAGTGGAGCAAATGAGATGAAGACTTTTAAAGTACTGTGACTTCATGCCAAAAATAGTTTTGTTTAATATGACAGTGTGTATGCTTTCCCTTTATTGTACTCAAAGAGGAGAAAGTGCTTGAATGTGCGCTTTATTATTTATTTTGTCCTCTCATTTTTCCTTTGTTCCAGAGTTTTCTTGCTTCTGTTAACATTATTCAGCAATAAGCATTAGCCAACATTGCATGAAAAATCCATTTAAAATGCCCCAAATTGAACAGACCATCAATCCTTATATGAGCAAACTACTTGAATGTTCATTTCTACACTGTCAGTTGGCCATGTATGATTCTTACATCAAAATGCCTGCTCTGTGGAGTGCAAAACTGACATAAATTGAGACTATTCTCATTTCGTTGTGACTAGAATCTTATACTATGGTTGCACATTTTTAAATGATGTAGGAAAGCTTGAGACTTTCAAGTGTACCAAACTATAATTTTTATAGGGAATGAAACAAAGTATTATTGCTGTCCCTGTCTTTGTGCTGTGAACATTATCACCCAGATCAAAAATTGTATAAATAGCAACCCTTAGAGATGGGGAGGAGAAAAGAACAAAAATCTTACAACTGTCCATTTTTATTGGTAAACATTTTAGAAAATGTCCTCAGATATGTATTAAAAAATCCCATTGAATCGCTTTTTTTTCTTACTTACTAGTTCTTTTATCATATCACATCCTAATTTTATACTCAGCAACAATGATGATAACAGAACAACTGCTTATTCATTTTAACCCCACACATGAGATATTCTGTTTGTATAGAAGGCCACTGATATTGTACCTTTTTGTTAACTTTCAGGTGGCAAGATTATCTTTTATCTATGATTTATATTTCCTATTATAAACTGAAAGAATCTTGATTACAAGAGGTCCAGATGATAACATCTTTCAATACAGTTCACAGCTCCTAGCCCATAACTTTGTCAGCTACAATAAGTCAGACTGCTATTTCATAGACACTTACCTGGGAGCAAGTCTCATGGTACAGCCAGCAGGGCTTAGTCCAGGGCAGACATATACAGGTTTGCCTTGTTGGATAGCTAAATGTCAAAAGGACTCCTGGGGGCATTGCCCTGAATCCAGTGTTAGTCTCATCTGGAGTAGAAACACTGAACTAATAGCAATTACATAGATACTAAGTTACCAAGCTCTCTTGAGTCAATAGGTCTACTCTAATTTGGTCTAATGATTAGATTTATGTGAATATTAATAGCATTGTTTCTTTTCTTTTTGTTAAAAAGCACAATTTGACACACATGGACGATAGCCTATAGATTATAATGTCATTTTTCCACCTGAAACTCAGGAAGAACTTACTGATGGTCAGAGCTGTCCAGCAGTGGAACATGCTGCCTCGGAGTGTGGTGGAGTCTCCTTCTTCAGAGGTTTTTAAACAGAGGCTGGATGGCCATCTGTTGGGAGTGTTTTGATGTGTGTTTCTGCATAGCAGGTGGTTGGACTTGATGGTCTTTTCCAACTCTATGATTCTTGCTATAGCCCAGAGTTTCATTTCAAAGTTCAATTTCAATTCCATCCAACTGTAGATGTCTAATAAAGGTATGGCCAGTTTATCTCAGACTGAAATATTCTATTCCTATTTTTAAAAATCCTGGGAATTGTATGGCTGACATCTTGTTCAGTAATTCTAATTGCTGTAAGCCAGACTGATGACATCATTTACTTTATGGTCCTTGCACCATCACGTGGACTGAAAGTGCCCCCAAACCCTACTTTTAAACTAAACATGCAAGAATACAAAACGAATACACTCCTGAGATATGTTGTCACAGTTATCACAAGCCGTAGAAGTATCAGTATTTTTTATTAGTTGCAGGTTCTTGGTGAAAATAAGGTAAATATGAATTGTCTTTCATATCAGATTCTTTGTTTACAGAATGTTTGGCATTTGCAGACTATCTTGACCTTTGAATAGCCTGATTTGCATGTTAACTTTAAAACACATCATCCATAGGTCAATTATTGCATTTTTAGCATTCATATGCACATTTCAGGGAAGGGACATTGCTTTTTCAAACTTTAATATATTTCAAACCTTTTTTAAAAAAGACATGATGTCCATTCTACCTGTGAAAGAAAAGGCATATCAATAGAGCTGGAAATCTGTATCGTTGCTTCAGAAGATGGCACATTTTTATAAAGCAAAATGTCATCTAGCGTTAATAGAAGTTGATTTTATTTGCCACAACGATAAGTTGGAAAATAAAATGGCTCCTGGGTAGTTCTTGCGTTTAATACAACATTCAGTATAAATTCTGACATTAACAAAATAACATAAGATGTGAACTACAAATATGTAGGCCAACTGGGAATATTTATTAACTAAATAATTTAATAATAAAGAAAATAACTAGTTGATTAATTGTTACCAAGTAAAATTTACAATAAAACTGTCTTGATCCATGCTTTGCAGAAGTACCATTACTGTCTGTGCAGTTGTTTAACAAGGATTTAATTGGAAAGATAAGTGAATGCACATTTAAAAGTATTGTTAATTTGCTTTATAATCACCCAATCCTTCACAGTATTGACAGCACCAAGCACATACCCTTCTCTCTTTTACAAGTATTATTTTCCATATGTGCACAATAAATTCTGGCTCTGTAATTGGAAATTTTATGGATTCTAACATACCTTCAGCATTGGATTTATAAGTGCTGGATCCGCTTTCTAAAGGTAACACTATAGTTATGATATTAGTCACTATTAGTTGTCACATAAAGCTGTGAGCCTGGCCCCAGCTATGTGTGTGTGGTGTGTGTGCCACATGTGTGTATATGTATTTGTGCACAAATGATTGCATTGGGACTTAAACATACACATAAATGTACCCATGATTTAGCTACCTTGAGTCTTCTGAACCTACCTGTATCTATGGACATGCATTATGCCATCCCCCTGTAGGAAACTGTACTGGTCCCATTTATCCTACCATCTGATTAGCTGGCCCTTTTTGCATATCCCCAACCACCGACATAAACAATGCTTTACATCATTCACATTCCATGTATCAACAACCTAGGAAAGGAAAAGGTATGATCAGTGGAAGCAATTTACAAGAGTCTGTCCATGTTCCATTATTCAAGATTTTTGTGGTTGTTAAAAATGAAACATGAAATCTGTACAGAGTTTTTAGGGGGGGGGGAAATCTGCCAGAACCAAACGGGATCAGCAGCTAACATTCAGGAGAAAAACTTGAGTCAGTAGTGCTGCTGTCTTTTTAACTCCTGACAAAGGATTGAAGTTGCCTTTGAAAGTGTCTCATCAGGTCAGTGAAAATGGGCTGGGTGGTTTTTAAAGCAAGGTTTTAAAGAAGAAAAAGAAGAGGCAGCAGCTACATTTCATCGCTGTATTAAAAAAAGAAGAAGCAGAAAAAGAAAATAAGGAGCCAATGAAAAGCACCCAGCAGTTTTCACTGACCCAACATATCCATTTCAAAAGCAGCCAGCAGCTCCGGTCCTCTTGCAGTTAACAAAGGCTCTGTGGCTGAACAGCTTCAGTGCAGGCTCCCAAAGAGCAGATAGAAAGCTCGCTGCAGTTTTAATGGGCCAAGAGGATCCTGAAGTCTCCAGCACTTTCAGTACATAGCAAGATATGATGGAAAACAATATATTTAGAGGGGCTAGGGAAATCCCCTCTGATGGTTTACATTTATTGTTCTGTCTCTTCCTCCCCACCCCCTCCCCCAAACTTATCCTTTGGGAACTTATATGAGGATTAGTGTAGCCGGTAAGTTATATGTTATCATGAGATGTTGAGCAGATTTCCCCTGTTAAAGGCCCAGACGTGCTTCATGCATATTTTAAAAGGAATGTTTATGAAATCATTGATTATGGTGGGTTGAGTTTTTGGAGGTTTTTTTTTTCCTTGCTTGCTTTTCTCCTTTCCTTTTCTAAGAAACTTTTCAAAATTCACTGGACCAGATATTTCTCTACAGAAGATTGTTACAGTGAGTGGAACTAATTCTTAACAATATAGGGCGTAGCCATAGCTAGGGATGGAAAACAAATTTGCACTAACCAATTTTTAAAAACAAATGTATCCAATTTGTGAACTGTTGCAAAGCTACACATTAATGACAATGTATGCATATCATTCAGTTTCCTCCCACCATGAGGAAACCAAAACAGCTAGATTATGTTTGTTTGCATGTTACTTTTACATATATATTCAAATAAATGTGCACTACTAAAAATGATGGTTTTTTGAAGATGCTCGCAAACATTCTTTATTCAGTGAGGAAAATGCATAAGCTATGCATAAATTAAGAAAAAATAGGAGGGAAAGAAAGTGTATAACAAAATCTGCATGAATTTTCATGTGGAAAATAAAAAAACAAAGGCTGGATTTACAGTATCGTTATTTCTGGAGATTCACATTTACAATCATGAATGAACAAATGTGATCCAAAAAACCTATCTTCACAAAATGGGAGCAAAGTATTTCTGACCAAAGTATTTCATAGGCACTTGATACTAGATCACTGGAGAATGAAATCTGGACCATGCTACCAATCATAGGGTGCTTCGGGATAAGCAGTTGTGTCATGATCCTGAATGCTATCTCCATCTGCCTGTTCTCAAGGTACCCCATGACTGGGAGTGTGCTGCGGACCTCATTTCAAGCACCAAGGAAACACTATGGTTGAGCACTGCCAGGTTACAAAGGTGGGGGAAGGGGCCATCATCAGTCGTAACTGCAGTGACAGAGCTCCGCCATCATAATTAGAAAAGTGTCTTAATCCAATAAGAAATAAGAAGAAAATGCAGGTGAGATTGAGAGAAATGCAGGGTAACTGAGACAGAGATTTTTCTCACCCTTAGCTGTGTTACACAGTTGCCTATGCCAGATTACTAGCACTTCATTCGTGATGGAAGAAGACTCACAGGAGTAGAATCCTGGGCAAGAGGATCTGCCCTATCATGAACAACACTGAAACATTTTTCTCAAATGAAAGGGGAGGAGAGCAATACCCCCAGAGGTGTAGCTATATATGGTACAAAATAAGGGCGTTGGTAGGCCTTTTCCAACAGTCTTCAAATTTTTAGCACTGAGGAGAGAAAGACATTAAAAACTGTGCACACTTAGAACTCTTGCTATGTTCACATTGCTTTGGTAACTTTGCCTCTCTTCTTTGGATGACTACACTGAAGTTTGAATGTACCTCCAGTTGTGGGTAAATGGCATTGTTATCACTATCGTCAAAGCTATAAGATCATTGTGTGAGGTGCAACTGTGGGTACTCCAAGTGAGAGGAATAACCAGAATATTTATTCTCAGACATTTTTAAAAAATCCACTTTCACTTGGTTTCAGAAATGCTTTTTCCAGTTGTTGGTGCCCTTTCTCATGAGACCATCTGAAGGTCATGATCATGGGCTGGGCCTAATACCAGTTCCAAACTTTGAACATGATCTTTAAGGAAAGTACAAACTTAACTAAATTAAGTGGAACCCTATCTTCTTGGGCAGATGAACCACAGCATATTATTGTCTTTATGCTGGTCAGACAGAGCTTCAGTTAATTGCTTCATGTGTTCTCTATTGCCAACAACTGTTGTACTTAATATTGCTACATTTTAATGGGCTCAGCCTTGCTTCCATTTCATGCACTTAGCACTGTTCCATGTTAGTGTAACTTACCTTCAGAAAGTGAGGGCCAGTGAGGTTTTGTTTTTTGTTTTTTTTAATATAGTGCCTTTGGTTTATGGGAATGCTTCAAGGTACTTTCCCACAAATAATGTTTATTTACATAGGATCATGTGGGATGGATATATACTGTGCTTCCTATTCTTGCAATGCTAGAGGTCTCTAGGCAGATGACACACATTGTATTCTGTCTGTGTTTTTTCGCTGTCGTCATTCCTTTTCCTCACTACATAAGACTTGGTCCTGTTGGTGTTTGTGGTATTTTGCTTAATCCCTGCAACATGATTTGTTTGCACACATCTGTCACATGCAAGTGGTTTGTATGGGAGAGCTGAAATTTGCACCTCCCATATGAGCTGATACCTCACTACATAGCATCTTCAGATACTTTGTGGCACAACCAGAATCATGATCTTGCACTGGTTCCATGGCCTCTGTTCTGCAGACAATCCAATCAGCATGTAATTCATTTTGGAAATGGCTGGTTGTGGAGATCAAATTAGGGTGGCTTGCTTTCTGTATCTGATCTGTGCAGGTTTATTGAGATAAATAAAGGACCATTACAAAAGGTCAGCAAGACAGGAATTGTAACGGGGATATACAAACAAGGCAAAAACAGCAATGCAAACAAAATGAGTCTTACCATTCAGCTTTAAGATGTGATATACACCAGAATAATCCACTTTGGGAACAAGTAGCAGCTCCTGTGTTTCAGTGAATGGGTAAGCATTGTGGTAAGTCTTGGATTCAAGGCTTCTGTGAATAAATGGCTCTTATGTACAAATTTCATACTTCAAGAAATACTGAATGTTAATATGCTCTCCTTCACAAAGCAAGAAGAAAGTTAACTATTCAGAGAGCAAAAGTCAAGTCTTTCTATCTCCAGCTCTTATTTCCTCTTTTTCTCACACACTATCCATACACATCTCATTACCCTTGAAAAACCAGACATGCTGTCCAATTTCAAGTATTGACCTGATAGTGCGCAAATATGGCTCAAATCTGTGTTCATCTTTTTTGGCACTTAGGGCCACATTGGAAGGTGACCAACTGCTCAAGATTGGCAGCTAATTTGCATATTTGTTAATGCCAATAAAATTTGCATTAATTTGCAATATGTTTACTTTTTGAATATTTTCATAACTTTGCCGAGTGCCCATTTCAAAACTGCAAACATACAGCTCGAACAAATGCTCACTCTCTTTGTTGCTAAAGTTATCGGATGGCATCAGATCACATTGTAAGTCTGGTTTTCTTACCCACTGAAGGCTATCCACTCTAAAAAGGGAAGGTGAACAATCAGGAGTTCTTCTGCTCTGTTCCTATGGAAATTTGTGGAAGTGGCATCCACCTACCCACTGCTTGTACAGGAACATTGATCCATGAAGGCCTCTCATTGTATACTTTGGTAAGCAGTGCCTCCCAAGTGTTTCTAACCATTGGTACCTGAGATCCCTTTTCCAAAGATGTCAGAAATTGAGTCTGGGACCCATTAATAAAACTAGAGCTTTCTAAAGAGCTGTATAAATAGTTAACAACCTGAGCTGTGTCTTATACAGCTGAAAGGCATAAAATGAAGACACAGAAGTGCTAAAGAATCAGAGTCTATATATAAAGGTAACCAGAATTTTCTGGTCTA
The DNA here is from genome assembly GCA_030412105.1 of Cyclura pinguis. Lineage (NCBI taxonomy): Eukaryota > Metazoa > Chordata > Lepidosauria > Squamata > Iguanidae > Cyclura > Cyclura pinguis. Next base: position 240,184,646 of record CM059599.1, on the reverse strand, counting down.
GTACAAGCCTTAGGTCTAGTACAAGCCAGAATATTCAAAAACCGGAGGTGTTGATATCTAAAAGGACTCCAAGTCAGCAGGATGATTGTGAATTAGACTGCATCTTTATTTTTAAAAGCCAACTGTACAGATCAAACCAGATGATCCTACAAACAGCCCTTAATCTCCTTTTAAAAATGGGTGGAGTGTGTGTGTATGTGTGTGTACATATGTATGTATGTGTGTGTACGTATATACATATGTACACACACACACACACACACACACATATACATATATGGGGAGGTGGACTTAAAAATGGAAAATATTTGTCAGACCAGCTTTTCTCAAAACATTATTAAGAGAAAAATCTGCCTCTGCCAAGGTTCTCCCTGCCACATTAGAAAAGTTCCAGGAGCCTTATCTAATCAAGGAACTGGCACACATATATTTGCAATACTACTGATGTTTCTAAAGTACATCTAGTACAAGCAGTTCTTAAAATATCTTGCTAATGTCCTTCTGTTAGTGCAGATCTCTTAGTTACTTTCACTCAAGAAAGGACATACTCACAGATTTTTATAATGTTCCATCCATATGAGCACATATTGATTTAATCGGCAAGTGCTTCTTTTCACATAAAGACTCATGGAAAGCTTAACTAGAGTTTTGCTGAGTACAGTTTTTATATGTGTTTGGCAGCCTTTGCCTGATTCTAAACCAACTTTTCTTGTTATTGTTTGTCCTACCTCTACTCTGTTTGTAATGTTAAGCATTACAGGTTGCTTTGGTCCAATCCAGACCCAGGTTCTGGTCAGTAGAAATTAGCCCACTAGCAATGCCTTCAGATCCCTCAAGACAGGGGAAGACATTCTCTCCTGGGCTCCAGTGGTTGTTGGCAGTCAGAAACATAGAGAGAAGGGCTTTCAAATCTCTTGCCTTTCATTAACACAGTGTTGAAAAGCAAATGGCCTTCAGATGACACCAAATTAAAGGCCTATGCAGCTTCACAGAACTTCCCAAGAAGTGTGGGAATATAGCAATAAAATGGAGCCATGTGCAGGATGGTGTAAGAGAATGAGAGGGTGATGGAATTAATAATAAGAAGATGTTATCAGGGAGAAAGCTGTGTAAGAAGAGCAAGCAAAGGCTGGCAATGGCAGCATGGAAGCAATTGGGAAGCATGCTGTGACATCTACAGTCTTCTACCACTTCTGAACATGGGTTTTCAGGAGGCATATGGCATTCTCTACAGCACTTCTAATTAACAGCTCTCTTTAAGGCATTAAGGCTGCAATCCCATACAAACTTACCTGGAAGTAATTCCCATTTTGCTCAGTAGAGCTTACTTCTAAGTAGACATACTTAGAATTGTGTTATAAATGTGAGGAATAAGTACTGGGAGGAAAACCATGAACTTTTGCACAAAAGGAAATTGAAATAGAAACAAAAGCAGCAAAAGGAACCCATCATTTTGATCAATTACATCCTTAAAAAAAAAAAAAGAATTTCCACAGCACTCTTCCTCTCTCCATGCAATGTGCTTTTCTGTCTTACTTTTGGTCTCCCATTTATTTAATGATGCTGCTTGTGATTTTTTTTACACTTCTAGACTGCTCAAGAATTGAATTTCTCAGAGAGGTAAACTAAAGTAAACAGAGTAATTAAACTAAAACAGTGTTGGGTTTGTGTTCCATTTTAAATTTTAACAACAGTAAAGGCTATCAAAGCCTGCATATTACTTGAAGTGGGTGGCTACTCATGACACCTTGACGCCTACTAATAATGAAAGATTGCACACAAATCTGGAGAAAGTTGGATCAGCATCAGAACTTATAATGCAGGGTGGGTAACTTTTGGCTCTCCAAGTAGACATTTCATTGGAAATGAACTACTGAAGTTCTGAGTGGAACACGCTCAGGACTTTTCCTTTAAGAGTCTTGGGATGCAACAATACAGCCTAAAGGGAACTTCAGAAAGCCATTATCAGAAAGCTCTGCACTTCTGTAAAATCGTTAATACAATCTACTATGGATAGTCTCAAATTCTGATGTACAAACTGGATTTATTGTCCTGAAATAATAACATGACATTGGTTTAAATTCGCACACATCAGCTGAACTGGTTTGTAGGTCGGAGCCAAGGAGAGTGCTCATGAAAACTACAGAGCTACTAATGTGTGACAAGCGAACTCTTAGTGTTTCCTTTCTGTTTAATATCTGTGGTTCTTTGGTTTATATGCGGTGGTAGCTGGCCAACAGAAATGCTGGCTATACTGTAAAATACCAATAGTATTTGAAGCTCATGTAATATCATCCTATGTGGTGCTGGGAACAAATAACCATGCCACCACACTGGGGAATTTGAGTTTTCCATGGTATTTGTGGCATCCTTTGCACTTCAAAATATAACAAAACCACAGATGACATGGCAACTTTGATAACAGTGGATGGGAAATACTTTCCTCTTTCTCTCTCTCTCTTTTTCCCCCTTCTCTTCCCCTCCCTTTTCTTGAAATGTTTTCCATTACAGATGCATGCTGCTGTATCTATTTCACAGGACTTTAGAACAACAGTGTACGGAAATAATACAGGAAAGGCAAATTATAGGCAGACAGACATATAGACAGACAAGTTTAGTTGCTACATAGAAAAACAAGATACTTAGTTCAGGTTTGTTCTTTTTGGTTTTTTTTTTTTTTAAGAAAAAACTTTGAATCTAGGAAGAAAGTATGAAAGCCTTAATTAGGATTTGAAAGCACTCCCTCTTTCCCCGCCACTTGACATTTGTTTGATACCCAGGATCTTATATTTTTCTACTGTAGAGGTTTTATTCAACATTCTCCTTGTCTGTAGCCTCCCTAAACCATTGTTGTTGTTGTTGTTGACCTCAAAGTTGTTTCTGACTTATGGCGAACCTAAGACAAAACAATCACAATGTTTTCTTGGCAAGGTTTTTTGTTTCCCTTTCCCTTCCTCTGAGGCTGAGCGAGTATGACTTGCCCAAGGTCATCCAGTGGGTTTCCATGGCTGAGCAGGGAGTGGAACTCTGATCTCCAGAGTTGTAGTCCAGTGCCCAAACCATCACACCCTGCTGGCTCCCCCAATGTGGCACAACTCATTTGTTTATGATGCTATGTGTTTCTGGCATGCTATCATCTGTACGGTGCAATTATATGCTACATCAACAAAGTATTTTAGCTCCCTTTCTTTATCCCTTTGACTAGAATGCTGTGCTCATTTGTCTGTACTTGCACAATCAAGCACAACACATCAGCTTGGGTGCCACCTCCACTGGGAGTGTTTTATTGTCCTTTTACACAGCCATCATGTGGAAAACTGCAAAATGCAATCTGTAGGAAGGAAAACAGGTGAAGAAAGGAAGGCAAAGACACCATGGCTTGCACGGTCCTAATAGAGCTGACTAGCTGAGTGTACATTACTGTCATACCCCTGCTTCTATTGTGTCTTATGGATGTTGTGAGCACATTTGGGGAGCACAGGAAAAAATAGAAGCAACATGCAAATCATTTTAAATGTATAAATAATTATACAAGTATGTAGATGTGGCTATTTAATACACAGCTTGTAGAAGCTAAGTACGGTTATAACATGAAGGCAACCCCCCCCCCCCCGGTCAATTGGTAACTAGAATTCTTACTTCATCTATATATAGTCCTGGACATACTGGATGTTGTCTAAGTAACCTCACACTTTTATAAAGAAATAGTATGAATGGGGAAAAAATAGTCATCTCGTATGTTAGAACTGAACAGACTGATTTAAATGGTTTTAAGTAAGATTCAGACTGACTCAGTGTGTCTGAGGATGTCAGTCAATGAAGATACAAGTCAGTTTGAGAGACTCAAATCACCAGAAATTAAAATTATCTGTTTTCTGAGATGCACCTCACAGTCTAAGTCTCTAGCCACTCTGAGATCTACAGTCCAGCATAGCAACATACATTTTAGCATGATACTGATATATTTGTGGAATTTTAAATTGTTAGAGAACACTAACCATTACACATCTCTCCAATGTGGAAGCATAATATTAAGATGTATTTAGCATCTCTCACTATAATAAATTCTTCTCTTAATTTTAGGGAAAGCAATTTTTCAGGTTTTCTGAAATTCAAGCATGTTTCAAATTAAGTTTTTTTCTGGACCTATACAAAGAAGATGTATGTTTTTATTTTCTCAGAACCAAGATGCATGACAAAGTACTCAAACATAATGCATATAATTGCAAGCCGATGTATCCAGAACTTAAAAACAGAATAAATAATTTCATTTTCACACATGGACAATCCTAACTAAAAACTGGAAATCCAAACCCCTTTGAATATTTTTATGTTAATAGATGCACTGATATGAAAGGCATCTAATTGTATAATGTATTATTAGCCATTTTCATTGTCACCCTATTAATGTTAAATAATGGTAACATTTTATAGCATCCATAGTGAAATTTCTCCTACCAGCAAAAGGGAAAGCAACGTAATAATAACATTCCCCTCTCCCCTGCTCCAGCTAGCCAACTTTACTGATGTGCTGAGTATTTGTTGGCTAGAAATACTGAATACAAGCTGATGTCATGCAAAACTTGTAGAGTGTATGTGTGTGTGAAAGACAGAGAGAAAGAAAGAGACACAGAGACTTATAAATGTATAAAATACAAGCATATGTAATACATAGGGTCTAGCCAAAGAAAACCACTTGGTTTACTGCTTTCGTACAGATTAACGGACAAGTTAAGTTAGTGTGCAAGTTGGGTGAGATCACGCAGACTGTTGGATATGATAACTAGTGCTAATATATTGCCTCAAATGTTAAATAGTAACTAAGGCAATCAACCAATCAGGAACAAATAAAATAATGCTTCCGTAATACTTCTTTAATGGCAAAGGACATTCATGTTGTGCCTGTTACAATGCTGTGGTGGCCACCAGGGGAAAAGTAACCTCATTCTAACTAGCAGAGAATCTGACTCATGTGGATGAAAATATTTGTTACTGTGAAACATTATGCCTTGCGTCCATAAGAGATTGTACTAAGAGAACTGCATTCAGATGGATCCAGATGAAGTCAGTAATGCCTCAGCCTGAGTTAATTCATTGCCACAGTTAGTCAAGACTAAATGAAGTCCCATTATTTCAATTGGAATAGAGCATAACTAATTTAGTTCTGCATCCAAGACATAATTGATGTGCTTCTGTACAGTTCTCTGAGACACTGTAAGTGACTAGTTACAGATAGCTTACAACTTGTAATTAATTCCTTTTTCCAGGTATAAATACATTACACTAAGGTTATTTAACAAGGATAATTTCATTCTTTTTTTTTTGGTGTGGGAGGGTTAACTTAACCTTTAGAGGGGTGTAACTTTATCTCTTTTTTTTTTTTTTTGTAAATAAATATAAAAGTTACAAAACATATATAACTTTAGATGAAACTAACAGTTGGGAATCATGTATCCCTGTAAATGTTGTTGGACTTGAGGTCTCAGCATTCTCTATGCTATGCAGGTTAAGATTGATGGGAGTTGCAGTTAAACAATATCTGGAAGGCCATATGATTCACACCACTGATTTTGGACATTGAACTATAATTAATTCTACATGCATTACTTAGTAATGTAATTTCCTTAGTTGTATCACTGGAAATCAGGCATTAGGAAAATGAAATTATGTGGAGGAAAACTAAAATCTAACTCAGGGAGAGGCTTAGGAATAAAATGCCAAGAATAACCTTTAACATTTATTGGTTTTGGTGGTAGCCTGTAAGCGGGTAAGAAGGAAATTAACAAGGTATCACTCCTGACTGGCAACTGAAAAGGAAAGGGGCTTATGCACATATTGTGTGTGTGTGTCTTCAAATCACTTGTGACTTATGGTCACCACATGAATTTCATAGGGTTTTCTGAGACAAGAAATACTCAGAGGTTTTTTTGCCCATTCCTTCCTCTGAAATATAGACCACAGCATCTGATATTTGTTGGTGGTCTCCTGTCCAAATACTAACCAGGGCTGACCCTACTTAGATTCCAAGATGACAGGATCTGATGAATTTAGGATATTCAAGTCCCTCATGAACATTTTAGGGATGTAAAATTTTGTATATATTTTTTTCTAACATCCTTTCTCATCAAGGATACCCTTGTGAGTATCCCTAGTCTCTACTGTCAGCCACTGGAGTCAATGACAGCACAGGCAACACACGTGCAAGCCTGCTTCTGAGGAATACCCACCAAGCCCAATACAGCTAATGACAGAATCATCCCAGCCCCTTCCAGGGCCCTGCTGTCCATTCATCAGTATCTTGGTGTAAAGTGCTTCCATGACATTCTTCCTTCCATTATGGATAGTTGCTGGTAAGAACACAGGCTCCACCTTTCCTTTTTTCATAGTACTCCTGTGGGAGAAAGCAGAACTATACACTTAGAGTCAGTGCAGTGGTTGGTACTTCAAGCCCTCACCACAAGGTATTATGTAGAAGGAGACTGGGATGCAGAAAGCATTGTACCTCACAATTTATAAGTCTTCTCTTTGGACACATCCTTAAACTAACAGCTATTCTGATCATTAATAATAAACAGTGCCCATGTAACACTTTTTTTGAAAAGATCACAAAGTCGGTTTTCAACTATGTTATTCTAGTTTTCAGCATAGTCTCTGTGGAGCAGGTATAATCATCGTGTTGGTGTCCTGTGCCCTGAAGTCATTTCTGACATATCAACCTTAAAGTGAACCTATCACAGGATTTTCATGGCAGAATTTGTTCAGAGCCAGATTGCCTTTGTCTTTCTCTCAGGCTGAGAGATATGACCTGCCCTGGGTCACTCGGTAGGTTTCCACAAGATTTGGACTCTTGTCTCCCAGTATCCTAGTCCAAAACTCAAACCCCTACACCACTCTGGCTCACAGGTACAATCAAGGAGCAATGTACGATCATCTACGTAGGAGCAACAAAGACAAAGTCATACCTTCTCTAAAAACAGAGCTTCTGTTGAGGATAGTAGGCAATTTAATGGGCTTAGAAACAGAGAAAGTAGAATAGTAGGGTTACTCTGGAGTTGTACTTTCCATTGTATTTCCAGATAATCCTATTTGCCTGCTTAATAAGAGATGATGAAACCTAGGCTTTACATGGAACATAAAACACTTATTGCAAAGACATTCAGAATCTCAGAGCTTTCCATAAGCTAGCAACAGGTGGTAAGAGTTACTTTGAATATGAAAAGCCAAACACCAATTCAGGATTTCAGGAGGTCCCACACTGGTGTATACAAAAGCAGAGACATGCTTCTATCCATTTAGATCATTTTGGAAGGTGCTCAAACTACATCTTCTGCTTCCTTGATAGACTTCATGTCCAGGCAAAATGGAACTGTTTGAGATAAGGTAATAATATGGAAAACACAAAATGGATGTAGTTGGTACTCTCTGGCAATGCTGCCTTGTTCACATATAAACTGTGGTAATGCTCATCTATATTATATAGAAATACTTATGATGCATTAGCCAGACTTATGCCATTGTAAGTCACTTTTCTGATTGTAGCAGAGGTCATAATCCTCTTTCTCCCTCATGCAATTCTTGTTCCCAACCTACATTTTAACTTCTGTGATCCAAAAAAAGCTTATATACTGGTGTATGGAAAGAAGGAGGCTGTGGTGGTGAAACATTCAGCCAGGTGCCTGCACCTGGACACAGAATGACCATGTCAGCCTCTAGAACCTTCCAGGGACTCTGAAAAATGACATAGATGCTCTGTGTCCAGATACAGGCACATCGCCGGGCAGTTCCATGCCACTGCCTCCTGTTCTCCACTGGCCAGTAAACGGTTGTATTTGGGGGAAATGCAGAAGTTAAATGGTAAGTTTGGCAGATGATAGAGGAGATGGCATGCAGTTCTACCATGGCAACTCCTAATGTAAGATCTTGGCTTATTTTTATCTCTGCCTTTCTTCCAAAAAAAGAAAAATCTAGGATGTAATGCATCATCTTTTCCCAATCTTTAATCTTTGGAACAGCAAGTTAGACTGAGAGGTAGTAACTGGCCCAGTGAGTTTCATGGATGAAGGGGCAAATGAGCCCTCATTTTCTACTATTCTAGTCCACACTCTTAACTACTATACCACACTATTTCTTCATCTAATGGGCTACAGAGTTGAGACAAGAGACCCTCCCTCAATTGCAGTGATTTTTTTTCTGCCCTGGGCAGTTCTCAGAAGTAGAAGAATTTAAAGGTTTAGCTTCTTTCCCATCTTCATTCCACTCCATGCAGAGAATAGACCCTTATCACTTCTAGTGTCCATCTGAACAGGGGAGACACATGGTCCAAATACACATAGGTGGCCCAATAACTTAATGCTCAGTGCCTTGCTACTGATTGCATTTGCAGTAGGCCTAAAGGAGAATCTAGATAAGCTTCCGAAACATTTGCCTTAAACACAAGTCTTCTTTTATACTTTGCAATGGAGGGCTTTGCTAGTTAACTAGTCAATAAAATTTAAACTGCATTCCTGAAACAAGTATGTCTAAAGGAATTGAATAGGAAGTTACAGCCTTCAAACTATTCTTCTCTGATATTATCAGTTGGCTTGCATTTAACTCTCTAAACATACCTAATGTTAAAGGCAAATTACTGTGAATCCAAGTCATCCTATCATCATCAGCATCCCTGCTCAGGGCTTGCAGACTCAGGGCTGGGGCTTCCTTGATTGAGTATATCCTCTTTTTCGAGTCTTCCTCTTTTTCTACTGCCTTCTACCTTGTCAAGCGTGTTTGTTTTTTCTAGTGAGTCATGTCTTCTCATGATACGTCCAAAGTACAACAGTCTCAATTTAGTCATCTTGGCTTTTAAGGAGAGTTCAGGTGTGATTTGTTCTAGGACAGTGGTTCTTCTCCTGTGATGTGTGGACTCCCAGGGGGCCACAATGTCCTCACAGGGAGTCTTAAAGGCTTAAAAAAATGTTATGAGCTTTTACAGTTAAGAAAGAAAGAGGAACGGATGGTCATACATTGGTTCTAAAAAGCAAGAATCTTTTGCTGGTAACAGACAACATTTGTGCAAAGTTTCATTATCATATCCCAAGCCATTCAAAAATTTATTTAAGTATTTCATGCAGTTTAGGGTTTTAAATTTTGAGTTAAGTCTTAGTGGTCCTTTGCAACAAATATATTTAAAGAGAGTCCCTAGTGGAAAAAAAAGTTATGAATCACTGCTCTAGGACTCATCTATTTGTCTTTTTAGCAGTCCACAGTATCCATAGAACTCTTCTCCAGCATCACATTTCAAATGAGTTGATTTTCTTTGTATCAGCTTTCTTCACTGTCCAGCTTTCCTAATCATATATGGAAATTGGGAAATACAATGGCATGGACAATCCTAACTTTAGGTTTCAATGTCATATTTCACACGTTAGTATTTGGCTAGTTCCTTCATAGCTACCCTTCCAAATCCTATGCCCTTTCTGCTCCATACCTGGAACCTGCGACATCCCGGTGTCATCCCAGCAGCATCGTTGCTGGGATTGGAGCATGTCCCAAATGCTCCCCTCTGCACCCAGCTGCCGGTGGCTGGGTGGCATTTGGGACATTCTCCTTCCTTCCACAGTGCAGTTGGCTTCTTCTGGCACTGCACTGAGGAAGGAAGCACTTCATAGTGCTTCCGCCCTTTCCAGATGGCCCTAGCCAATGTGATTGTCATGTGAAAGGGATCTATTACTGGATTTTTTTATGGTAATAGTATAACATGCAATTGCGGTGCCTGGGGATGTGACAAGATTGGGACTGCAACGATGTCGTGCAATAACACACGTCACGGACTGGTGTCAGTGTGGCCCCATACTGGGATGGGCCTGTAGTGCGGAAATAGCCTTAGTCTCCTTCTGATATTTTGACTTCAGTCTCCATTCTGTTTAATGATTGAGCCAAGGTATGGAAAACCTTTAACTTGCATTTCAGTGTCTTCCCTGTCTACTTTAAAATTCTGTAAATCATCATTATCACTATTTTTTGTTCTTTTAATGTTCAACTGTTCAACTGTTCAACCTGCCATCGCACTTTCTGCATAGATTTTTTTCAGTAATATTTCCAAGTTTTTGCTATTTTCTGCTAGTAGAATGATGTTATCTGCATATCTTAAATTGTTGATGTTCCTTCCTGTAATTGTCAATTTCCTTCCCCTGAGTTTGATCCTGAGATGAGATGTTCAGCATACAAATTAAAAAGATAGGGTGATAAAATGCAGCCTTGCCTGACCCCCTGACCAATTGGAAACTATACTGTTTCTCTGGATTCTGTCCTGATGGTAGTCTCTTATCTGAGTACAGGTTACATATCAGGGCAATCAAATGTGTGGCACACCAATTTATGTAAGAGCGGTCAATAGTTTTCCATGAACTACGAAGTCAAAGGCTTTGCTATAATCTATGTGGGACAACCTGATTTTCTTTTGAAATTATTTGGTGCACTCCATTATCCATCATATGTTTTTGATATGGTCTCTAGTGCTGCTTCCTTTCCGGAACCCAACTTGGATATCTGGCATTTCTCACTCTATATATGGTTAAAGCATTTGTTGTAGAATTTTGAGCATCAATTTTCTTGGGATGGGAAATTAATACAAGCGTCCAGTGATTATTGCAATCCTTGGTGTCACCTCTCTTGGAGATTGGAATGTTTATTGAGCATTTCCAGCCTGTAGACCATTCCTTTGTTTTTCACATTTGTTGACAGATTTTAGAACTGTTAGAACTAGTGTAGATTCTGTCTCTGTAGCTTAAAGAGGCTCTATTGGTATGCCATCTGTTCCTGATGATTTGTTTCTCTCAAGTGCCCTGAGTGCAGCTCCCACTTCACTGTCTAAAATTTACCTTCAGGTTAACCTTCACATGATTCTTCCTTGAATGAATCTGTCATCCTTTCATCCCTTTTATATAGGTTATCAGTGTATTGTTCCTACTGTCTTTTTTATTTTTCCTTGGTCAGGTAATATATTCACTTGCTAGCCGTAGAGCTCTTGTTTAAATTTCCCCCTCTTGGTTTAAATTTTCCTTTGATTTCTCAGATCTTATGGAAGAGTCCTCTTGTTCTTCCTTTGTTGTTGCCATCTTCTATTTCTCTGCATTGATTATTATAGTATTTATCTTGTCCCCATGCACAGGTGGCTGAACAGTTGCATTCAGGGTTCCACACCTGTATCTGTCACCTTTTACTTTTGCTTCTCAACTCTCTTTAACTGCTTGATGAGTTTTATCTGTCATCCATTGAGTTTTCTGTATGGCTACAGATAGTGTCTTTTTGCATTCCTCCCTAACAGGGTCCTTGAATTCAGTCCAGAGTTCTTCTGGCTCCCAGTCAATTAGTCTTAATAGTTCATGTCTATTTATTACATTATCTTTACATTCAACATGGATGTTCTTCAGCTTGTATTTTGGCATGATTGTTGGTTTAGTGTTTCCTCCTGGGCTGCAGTATAGAATCATTCTTCCTCTTCCTCTTCCTCTCCCTCTCCCTCTCCTCCTCCTCCTCCTCCTGCTCCTCCTCTTTCTTCTTCTTTAGACTGAATTATTGTTATATTGACAGGCATTCCTTGAAGTCTTATTGATATTATTTGGTCAGACTTTATATATGACAATGCTTAGAGAGAGAATACTGAAAAGAATGAACTTTTATATATACCAGTCATTAAACTTTAGGAGAGATATTTCAATCTTTCAGTATGAGGAAACAAAGGTTTCTTCTTGAAGCTTCAACAAGCAGACTAGCTCACATTATAAACTGAGTCACCTTGTGAAAAAGAGCATCACTAGAATCCTACCTCAGGATGCAGGACCAAATTTCCTGAGCAATCAGAAAACTGTTAACTCACTCCTAAGAAAAGGCAGCATGGTAGAACTTTCTCGCAGTGGCATTTTGAGCCAATACTATTCAGTGAGCTATCAGACCTGAGGATCTCACCCGAGTAAGACACTGGAGCCTAGGATCCCCTCCAGTCATTTCTTAGAGGCAAGTGGATAGCAACTCTTAGAGACAGAATACTGAACAGAATGGACCTTGGCCTGATCCAAGAGGGTGTTCTTGCATCTTTTTTGTATTAAGAACTATGGGTCCAACAAGAGTAGAAGGAGAAGCTGAAGCACGACAGTGCCATCCAATGACTTTTTCCCTGACCCGTGGGCAGTCCACATAAAAATGAGAAAGATTTGGTTATAACTGTCATCTTCCTTTCTGCAAACTGGTACCCTTAATAATGGTTAGAGCACAGGTGACAAAGGCTAATTAGGCTTTGAGCAGTAGCAGCATAAGGAAGATGCTACTGCCAGCTTGCTTTGTTGTTTTTTTTAATCCAAACATATAAAACTTTAGTTGCTTCCATAAGTGCTAAAATCCATAGCTAAAAAGAAAGAACGAGAGAGGAGGAGGAGAAACTTTATATTACATTGAAAGAACACTTTAAAATAAACTGAAATATAGATATCCTGGATTACTTTCCTTTTTGAAAACATGACATCTATTTTTGTCTTGTTTTTAAATGACAGAGGTAGGAATTATGTCCCTTATCCATGTTTTTGCCCTTATTGATCTACCCAGAGTTCTTTTATAATATCTATCTTCAACTCAAGATTTTAACCTTAGAAACAGCTATATTTGGGGGGCAAAGTGATGTTCCTTTACAAACGCAGTTTTTAAAAAGAAAACAATTATCTGCAGAATGCATGTCATTATACCTCTGGTACATTTCAAAGTCCCTATGAATACTCAATTTGTGTCTGATTGCCCATGCTGCATCTTCTGTCAGCCAGTAAGAGGCATGATTGCACTAAATTGGAAGCAGCTAGCCTTAAGCATTTGGATTTTTTTTTCTCCCCATCTAAGGATGGGATGGGCGGGTGGGGTAGCTCTTCACTCTTTAGTTAACATCACTTGGGTCTAGTTCCCGTGATAATAACTGTTTAGATTTCCCTGTCATTAATTTGTGCTTCTGAATGTATCACGCTCTTCTGATAAGCTTTTATAACTTATTCCCAACTAATGGAGGGGTAACTGAAGGCCGGATTAATAGACTTACCAAACTTCCACTTGAGGGGTGGAAAAATAGGACAGAAATCATTCCCCATGCAAGTATGCTTCTTCTTATTTCTTATTTTTCCTTCTTTTCATTGCTGAATCTAAATTAATGTACATTGTTGCTGGAGGCAGTTGTTCAAATGATCATTCTAGGTACAACTCACATGCAGCATTGCCCGATATCCACAATCCATAAATGCTGCCAATGTCATTGCTACTTTCTGCAAATGCTCTCCACTCAGCAGCAGCAGAAACTACTGAGGGGATAACCCATCCTTACCACATTCAGATAAACATAGTTTTAGTATCAGTGAAGCTGGAAGACGAGGACATAAGTGTTTCAAGTATCTTTTTGGTATAAACCTTTCCGAAAGCAGTACTTGATGGGGACAATAGTAGTTCTGCAAAATTACCAGAAGGGCCTTTTCCTTTTGTTTTTTTGTAAATGAAATCTCTTACAATAAAATACTGTGTAAAAACAAAGAATGCCTACTAGCATTCCTCGGAGAGGCAAATTAAATACCGGGTGTTTGTAACTCCTTCCACAAAAAAAAAACCTTACAACTGTTTTCAGTCAAATGTTTTTGTTTTGTTTTCCTTTGCTTTTTTTGCAAATGCTACAGACCTTTGATACTCTTCATTAAAAAAGCTATAGAATGCAAACTGTTCCAAAAGCTTTTTGCCAGTTCTTAATATGGATGGTTGATAATAAAATTATACGTAACATTTTCTTCTCTCTGTTCAGAAAAAAAATACAATTTATGTTCTAGTATCAGGAAAGACTGTATTTGTAAAATGGATTTCTAAAGTTATACAGCCTGCTGTTCCATATAAAGAAATACCAACAACTATTTAAGTGGACGGTAAGATAAACATGATGTTACTGTCACTGATGAGCTTATCACATACATATTGTTGTCTTACAGAAAGTAATGAAAGCTGAACTTTTATACCATTAAATCATTTAAAAATGTTTCTGTTAAAGGTAGTAATTCCAGCAGAGCCATTTAAACACTATAGAAATACTACAGGAAAGAAATGAATTATAATGCCATGTTTTCATTTGTTAATAGTTTCAGAGTTGTTTTTTTTTAATGAACTGTTACTTTTACGGAAATTGAAGATATCAATTGGGGAATGAATTTGCTTTCGCAGAAAAATATCCAAACAAATGTCTGTCCTCCCTGCTAGTTAATGGCACAGTGACAGTTTTCTGAAGGTTTCAGAGAAGTCTTCCATAGCTTTACGCTCTGAGAACTATCTTGCACTTATTTATTTAAAAGTTATGGAATTCAACTGTAGTGGCTTTACTGCTATAACTTGTACATCTGTGCAATTCTAAATCAGCAGATTGTATGGATCGTTCATGTCTTAATGATGAGCAAATACTTTTTAAAGAGATACTAAAGAAAGAATTATTTTTAATTCATTTCTTGTGCATTGTCAGGGTTCTCTTTACTGAAACGGAGCAGAAGAAATGAAAACAGAGGTATACAAAATATTGTCAGAATACTCTACAAAGATATGGTGATTTTTCAAGATGTGACCCTTATAAGTTTCTCCACAAGTTCAACCTGAGCATTCTTAACAATGCTGAGCTGGATCCAGTCAAAGCCATGCACTCGCATGCCCCACTGAGTTCATTGGAGAAGTGCTAAGTACAAACTCTCACAGCAAAATTAATGGGGGGTTAGAATGATTAACTTTTGGTACATAGTGTCACAAAAGCTTATAATTACAATCCTTTTAAATTCCGTTTCATATAATTCTCTTTCCCATTGAGCTAGAAATAATAATTTTCCTTGAATAGTTTCAGTGTTAAAGTTAAAAGGGAATTTCTTGTAAAGTGTCCATAATGTTTGACTCTGCTGAACACAGATTTTTAAGTAAAATCCACTTGACCAATCCTAACCCTGCTTTGGGGAAATACTAAGCATTTAATAGCTCTATAGCCAAGTATGAAAAGTGCAGCTGTTATGTGTTATTTTTAAAAAAATCTGGTGCATTTTTTTTAAAAAAATACCTGATTTTAAAAATCTGAAGAAATGTAAAAGTAATTATGCATTTGGCTGCTTGTGACAAACATCTTTCCATTCTGAAAATTGTGCCTGATCATCATGGGCCCAGAAAGCAACAATGACCATTGTGTGAAAAATAAGAACAAAAATATGGTATGTTCCCTTCACATTTCAAATAACTACAGATACAGTTCCATGACTTTAAAAGCAATGGGAACTTTGTGACTGAGTTAAATGAGATTAAAAAGACAACTTGAACAATGTTTGGGATACCTTCTGACCAAAATCAAACCTCGCTGGTCTCAATGGAAAACTTAAATCGTTTACGTTCTCCTGCTGAAACCAATGAACGTTATAGGTGCATAGTTTTGGCTGCATTATAGCAAGCTTGCCCACTGTGCAAAGATTCTGTCATTCCTTGGGCCTTCTCAGTGACTGCTGCCAGGCTCTGGAAGTCCTTTCCTAGAGAGACTGGACTAGTTTCTTCTATGGCATCATTCTGACAGCAGATAAAGAACCTCTCATTCTGACAGGCCTTTGGAAGTGACAGTTTAAGGGAAAGGGTTTTCAATAATTATTCTGTGCCGTTCTTAATTCTTGCTTTTTATTCAATATCTTTTTGATTCTATAGCTTAACTATATATTTCTTTTTGTATGCATTTACTGTTTTGTTTTGTTTTTTCCTGTAAGCTGCTTTGACTCCCAAGGCTGGCAAAAAGGCCTTTTATAGACAATATATATTGGTGAATGGCAAGTTTAGCCTTCTCCAATAAATCACTATTTAACGGCCAATGAAATGTTTTTCTTTTCATTTCAGTAGGTGTATCCATATTGCTCTTGATAATTTGTAAAGTTGCTAGACTAATTGAGTCCTGGTTCTACACTTAAATTGTGATGAATTCATTTTGACACTCACAAACTACAATTGTTACATACATAAGAGCTGGTGGTGTTGGAGTTGGTCTCTGCATTGCAAGTCTTATACTGCTGTTGTTTTGTATAGCAAATGCTTCCTGTATTTACATACAGTCATTTAATTATTGATAAATATTTGTTTCCTATTTTGGCCAGGATCCAAGAACATCCTTTCCTCATGAAAGCAGTTCTGTCAGTAGAACTGGAAACAGGAAGATTTTTGCTCCTATGCCCTGTTTCATGCTCTCTAAAGCTATTCCAGATTGTATGGTGTTGTATGTATGTATGTATGTATGTATTTATTTATTTATTTAGACTCTGCCTTACTCCCAATGGTGGGACTTAAGGCGGCTAACAAGATTGAAACAGAACAAATGAAAACAAGTGTTGGTGGGAGAGAAGGAGAAAGTCCTTTTGTGCCAGTGGAAATAACACTGATGCAACACTCTTTTAGTATTTTTTTTTCTTTTCCCTTCTATTTCCTTTGGCATCTGTTTATTCATCTATAGCTCAATTTCCTTCCAAACTCCTGTCTGTTTAGATTCCTGGCATTGGCCATAGTCCGCACAAATTAGTGGTAGCCATTGATATTATAATTTCCTTATTTTCTATTCTCAGAAAACCAGTGCATATCCACAGCTGTGAATATTACCTATTGAACAAGTTACTTCATTTTTATTTTTATTTACTAAAAGGATGCTCTTTCAACACCAGTTTGTTCCAAACATTGTTGTTGCTCTAGTCACATAGAGATTCAAACTATGTACTTTTGTTCTTTTATTCAAGGGGTATTGAGAATGAAGTTTTCAGACTGAAGGCTGCATGATCTATTGGTTTATTTTGACTTTAAATGATTCTTTCATCCTTTTAAAATGTTTTCTATAACTTTAGAAACAATGATTTATGTTGGAGCATATTTCATTATCTAACCAGATAAAGAAGAGGAAAAAATTATGTTGCATGTGTTAGTTTTAGGCAATAAAGCATATATATTTGTTACTGTGAGAAATATACATTACACAAATGACAGATGGGTTATTTTATTTCTCAAAAAAATGGCTAATTTTCTGTTCTGTAGAACCCAGAATTGCACATATGAATTATTTCCTATCTGGTTTCTCAACAAATCAACATAGTTAATATAAAAGTAAAAGGATAATGAACAAATGTAGTTCAATTCTTCTATTTCTTTGAACATTTTTTCCCTTAAGGTTCCATCTCAAATTACATTTTCCTTGTGGGAAATGTTCATTAGCGGGGCTCCTCCCAATACCACAAAGGTAATGTCAGAATCTCAAGGCCAAACAGAAACAGAGAATGCAGTGATTTCTCCCTACCCGAGACTTGTCTCTGGATCACTGAGAAACAGTGTTGGTGTGGGAAAAGGTCATAACACAACCTCTTCTTACATGGCCTGCAGCTTCCCTTACTTATTTTTGCAGATGCAGGAAGAAACCATGCTACAATAATTGCCAAGCTCTGAAGATAACACAAGGAAGGGCATTAGGAGAACTAATGGGTTTGTTGTAATTTCTCTAAGCAACATTGTCGAAGCAGAATCAGCTCTACTATCTCGTTGTCAAACCAGACCATGCGTTTCTCATTAACATTCCTTTTTTTTTTTTTGGCCACACCCAGTTTCCTCTAATAGAAAGTAAACAAGACCAGTTGCTGTTCCTGAAAAGGAAATGATGCTGTTGCTTCTTACCGTGTTGCCTAACCATTTCATACAGTTCAATAACCAAATATTATATTAAGTGCTGATTTCAAACATAACCACTAAATTTATTTCTCTTTTCATAGTAATCAGAGATGAGTTTCATCAGAGGCATAACTCCTTATCACACAACCTGCCCTGTCTCAGTTTAGCAGAGCTCCTGCTCTTCTCCTTTCTTTAGGATCAACGTAAACCGGAAACAGAAGCCATTTTTCCAAGAAATTGTCTGGAAATTAGGATGCAAGCCAGGTCTGATTTGCATAGATAGTTTATCTTTACAAGCCATTCCAAAATTTTGTCAAACCACATCCCTTAACTAAGATATTCATAGGGACATTTCTATTATGAAGCCAATAGACATTTTGCTGCTGTGAACAAAAGGCCAAGCATGTCATGACATATTAGGAATGGTTTTTCTTATGTGAATTATAAATAAAACAAGTGAACTTTACTTTGAAATCTTTTTCTTAATAAAGGGGGCATAACAACCCCCTAAACTGATTCCTGAGAAAACTACTTAAAACACTATAAATAATCTTATATACGAAGCACAGAGGAATGGAAGAAGGCAAAAGAACAGGACAGACAGGACTCTGATAATTTCCCATATGAAGCTTTTGAAGGAATCATTCTAGGGACATATTGTGTTTGATCCTGTATTCAGGAGTAGGAGAAAAACAGATGGAGCATTAGAACACACTTGATTATCATACATGCTAGTGATTCTTCCTGCTCCATAATATTTAGGCAAAGTTACTCGGTTATACTTCTTTGCAACACTTGGACTAAAAATGTTCCAGATACACTTCTATCTACAGATTGTAGATTATAGTCAGATTGTCTCTTCCTTTATATCTGTTCCTGCAAAAATAGGGCAGAACTAAGCCATCCCTAGAAGGGTTAGAAGAAAATTGTGCTTGGTGGTCACATTATGTAGTTTGGATTGTGATAGTAATATGACACTCACTGCTCTCTATGCGTTATTCTCATGCTTTACTGTTTGACTGTGCCAAAAAAGCTTAAGTATTCATACCACAATTAATACCACAGTCTAAAATCATGGCTGGCTCCTTTTTAGTGGTCCAAATATATAACCCTCACTATAATCACTGAAAAATTAGAAAAATCTTCCTTGCAGGCAGGAGTGCCATGTGCTGTACTGATGTTTATATCATATTAACATGAAACATTAAACATAGACAGACGTTAGCAACATTTTCTCCTTTTCTTTTCCTCTTCCCCACACAATCTCACCTTCCTTTCTCTCTTTCTCATTCTCTTTCTCATCAGTGGTGCCCATTGTAAGACTGAGGGGAAACTTTCATGCTGTATGTTGTAAGCCTAATGAAAACAGTAGTCTAGAACAAGGATTTTCAATCTTTGATCTTCCAGCTGTTGCAACTCCCAGAAGTCTCCAGCAGCCTGGCCAATGATGATGAATTCTGGGAGTTGAAGTCCTGAACAGCCAGAAGACCAGAAGTTGGGAATGGCTGGTCTAGAAGGTTTTAGTAAGTGGTGTACCGAAGCTCAACAGTGCCCAGGGCAAGGGGGTGGGGCGAGTGGTGGGCAGTGGGTGAGATGAGCAGAAGCAGGTGGGGGAGGAGCAAGAGGTAGAATGGGCCAGGCAGAGGGGTTCCCCCCTGACATTGGAGCCCAGGGCACACACCCTAGTTGCCCCCCCTAGATCCACCTCTGGTTTTAGTTAATGCACTTCTGGTGCACTTTGGTCTTCTGCAAGTCTTCAGCATGCAAACGTCAGTCAGTTGGTCCACGGAATCCAGACTTCTTCAATATCCTCCCCAATATACCACTGGTAGCATCAGATGATTTAAAGAAAACAATTAAGGCCATTTCTGCATGGCATCACAGTCCCGCTACAGGGGCAGGATATCAGCAATCCATGGGTTGTGCTTCTGCATGACATTGTCATGGTCCTGCTGTCATCTCACCCCCATCCATCACAATTGCAAGATATTCACTTAACGGAATAAATCCATGAGGTGCCCATGATCGTGCGACACTTCCATCCTTACCCACCACACAGAAGGACAGGCAGCATGATGGAGGTGCTTCGTTCCCCAGCACAGCATGGGAAAAAGCCCAACTGCAGTGCAGAAGGGAGGCACGTGTAGCTTGTGCTCCCTTCCACAGGGAGCTGGCTGGGTGCGGAGGAAAGGAATCCCATTGCACTCCCTTCCCAACAAAGATGCCGCAGGGATTGTAATGGGACGATGATGGGATTAAGTAATGTGTGGAAATGGCCTAAGACTGTATCTTCGTAGAGATGTACCTCAGATCCAGACAAAACCTGAAGTGCAAGCCAAATCAGGTTTCTCTGAAGCTACCAGAATCAAAGCTGGAACCCACTCGAAGCTTTGTTCAGGTTTAAACTTTATAAGGTTGGGGAAAAGGCTTCTTTTAGGTTTCATGTTTTGTGAGCAAGGGTAATAGGAGGAAGTGTGGTTGGGTAACAAAACCATGTTAATCTCCTAATCTTAGGAAATGTTTTACATAAAGCTCTCGAAATGTGGAGGAACATTGTGAGTTTGATAACACTTATGATACCACCTTTCTTCCTCTTTGTTGGGTAGAAACAAATGTTGGAGAGAGCTTTTGCATTAGCATTCAGGAAGGAGCAGAGATGGGAAAGGAGGATTAAAATCCGGGAAAAAAATGAGGGAAAATGAGTT
The DNA here is from genome assembly GCA_030412105.1 of Cyclura pinguis. Lineage (NCBI taxonomy): Eukaryota > Metazoa > Chordata > Lepidosauria > Squamata > Iguanidae > Cyclura > Cyclura pinguis. Next base: position 240,164,250 of record CM059599.1, on the reverse strand, counting down.
GTGTGTTCAGGGGCAAGATCCGCCTCATACAAAAGTACCAAGAAGAAAAAGTCCACAGCTTTTATTAGTTATAGCTGCTGATGTGGTTAGCATCCGCCTGGTTCTGGATCCAGGCATTGCCCAACCTGCCTGCTGATCAATGAGCCCACCAACTGGCCCACTGCCAGAACTGTGGAAATGACAGAAAAGGACCCACCTGAACAGCTACCCACTTGGAGTTGCCCTACCACCAGGGACTGCTGGCAAGAATCTGCCCCAACCACCCCTGTCCATGCTACCCCTCATCTCCTGAGTCCCCTAAGGGGACCCCAATATACCAACACTTGCTAACCAAGAATTGATATCGTGGACGCAGGCAACCACCCTGAAAAGTTATGACAAGTACAGTGCAATGCATAGTAATATCCCAATACAAAAAAAAAAATAGTTAATACCTGCCAATGAAGAGGGTGGGTGGATGGGGTGATACAGCAAAAAATGGCTGAACTTACAAGGGAGCAAGAATAAATACCCAACAGGTAGACCTGAATAAAGCCTAGCCTGGCACATTAAGGTTCCTGCTTCCAGCCAGTGAGTTCAAACTGGAAGTTTAAACTCCTTACCTGGCATTGCTGTTCCCTTCCCAGGGCCTATAATGCCTCACAGGCACCTGGGAGCAAAAAGCTGACCAATCATCATGCTAGGTGATCATTGAGATTCCCACTCCCACCCCAAAGCCACCGCAATGCCATGAGATGAGTCCCCACAGCATACTTTCTTCATTTTTTTCAGAAGCCTTTTTTCCCAGAAAAATTGAAAAAAGTGGATTATCAAATGTTTTCCTTTAAAATGATGAACATATGTTTAAAACAAGGTTTTCACATATTTACTGTCCCAAAATCAGTTTTAAAAACTATGTAAAAGTAGACTTCTATGTGAGATTAAGTACAGAATCAGATCCTTTCCTCAGTTCGTTTCATGGATGTGTTGTGTTCAAAATGCTGCAGTTAGGCTGTTAACTGGGGCTGGCTATAGGAATCGTGTGACTTCCCTGTTGAAACAGCTCTATTGGCTACTGGCCCATTTCTGGGCAGAATTCAAAGACCTTCAAAGCGCTATATGGCTTGGGTCCAGACTATCTGAAAGACCATATCTCCTTATATAAGCCAACACAAGCGTTAAGACCTGCAGGGGAGGGCTTTCTCTCAGTCGCACCACCTTTGCAGGTGTGGCTGGTGAGGATTCATGCCTTCTCATAGCTACTGCCAGACTGTGGAACTCCCTTCCACAGGAGGTCTAGTTGGCCCCCTCCCTGATCTCTTTCTGCCAGCAGGTGAAGATGTGTTTATTTAGGCAAGCTTTTTGAATTTTGAATTTTAATTATGAAGCAGAAGTATGTGTGTGTATGTTACTATGTGTAAGTGATGTGCTGTTTTAATCTTTTTATCTTTTGTTGAAACTATGTGTCCTAAGTGTTTTTACTATCTTTAAACAAGCTTAAATAATAGTGACATTTAATTGCTTTTAAATGTTTGTAAATTAATGTTTTAGCAACATAAGCCACCTTGAATACCGTTTGGGAGAAAGGGGAAATATACAATCAATAAATAATTTAATATAGTCTGCTTTACATTGCGGAGAACTAGTAGAGACAAAATCATTGTATTCATTTTACTAATGTTGATGATTTCTTCTGTTTTTTTATCCAGAGGTGTTTTTTTAGTTATTCCTCATAAACTTATAAAATCAAAGAGCTTTCTTGTAGTTTAGGTGTTCCTCAAGTTCAGAAACTAGTAGTTCAAATTGCAACAAACAAAGCAATGTAAAATTCATTTTGTAATTATTTTCTGAACTACATTTACTTTTTATATATAGAACGTAATTTATGTCTACATAATGTACTTTATATTCCTGATTTTACACTTTTAATCTGTAAAGGGTGCTCATATTTCCTTTTTCAATTCTTTTTTTAAAAAAGAATTTTGTGGAAAAAAATGGCAAAAAAATACATTTTCCCCACAACTTCATAATTTCCAGAAATTTTACACTTCTAATTAGGAGACTGTATTTTATTTGTTTATGGTGTGCCTAACTTTTTCATTTTCACTGAGTTTAGATAGAGTTGGTCAAGGATGGGACTATGGGACAGTCATATTCCCAATGCACCATGCTTCACTATTTTAGGAGCATAAACTAGTTTTCAGTAATCATTAGCTCTTTAGTCCCTACATATATCCATCTGAATTTTTGCCCCTTCCTTGCCTTAGAGGGGATAACTTCATGATGCCACCTGTCATTTTTAGAAAATGATCCACTAAGAATCTAGAAGGATGTACATGCCCTTTTTTTGGGGTACCAGCCAAATTGAAAGGCTGATGTTGCATAAAATTCCCTATTCCTTTCATCTGAAAGTTGGCAATCTTGCTTTCTTCAGAAACAATCACTATGCTTGAACTTTCTTGCAGTCTGCCAAGAAATTTAAAAAAAACCCCTGTTGATTAAATTTAAAAACCTTAAGAACATCTAGCACAACCATCCTAAGTGGCTATTGGGTCTGTAAATTTTATCCAATTCTGACAAAAACAAAAAAAGCAACAGCCATTTCCAAAGGAAGACATGAAGTTTGGGTTTTTTATTCTACACTTATTTAGGACCTGTTGAAACAGGTTCTCTTCAACTTGGTCCAACTAGAAATCGGCCATTTTGTGAAGTGTGGATAGGGATCCAAACCATATGTTTTGGTGGGTAACCATGCTTTTATATAATTCTGTTCATATCAAAAGCCAACATTTGGGGTGAGATATGCCAAGCACAGAATTTATCCAGAATACTTATTTGATTCAGAACAAGTAGTAATCTAAGAAAGTGGAATAAATAATAGTTCTAATCACCTAACCTATCATCACTATCATTTCTCTCCAATATCTATTGATACCACCTCTTTTTTTTTACTCATTATTGCTCTTGCTGAAATCCCAAAGATTCCACAAATTATCTTCTAGTTAACTAATTTCTGATCTTTCCTCTGTCTTTGATCCTACAAATTTTTTCTGACCCGTTTCTGTCCCTAACCCACTTGTAACTACCTGTTTGAGCTGATTGTAAGTCCAGCCATCATTCCATTCTGGCCACTGCTGTCAGACATTCCTTCATTCATTCTTCTGTTGTTTACCACTTCCAGAAGGTTGTCTGAATTTGATGTCAAACAACCACAAACAGAATTATTGTATACACCCCAAAATATGACTTAAGCCTTGGTATGGACTGTGTGAAGAGTTCCAGAGTATTTACCAGGCCCATATTTCATTTAAATATGCTGTAATCAAATGGAGCAGAAAACTACAATCAGAAAATGACGATAGGTGCACCCTCTATCAGACAATGAAAACAAGTACAGATTTCAGTTAAGAACTTAAGAACTTTCATCTCAAGAAAGACCATAGCTGGCATTCCTTCACAAAGCATTCTTAGTCCAGTCCTTGTCCAGTGTAAGCTGTTCTTTACACAGCCATTCCTTTCTAGGGCCCTTTTCGCACCTTACCTTTTCGCGGAGGTGAGGGGCAGCGCTCACGCGAGAAGCCTTCAGAGGAAGGCTTTCGCATCCCTGCTGCTTGGGATCCGCAGCAGCTTCCTGGTCAAGCGAGCACCCCGCGCCCCACCCCGCCCCACCCCTTCCTTCCACAGTGTAGCCTGGGAGCTGTAGGCTGCGCTGGGGCAGGAAGCGCGACCAGGCTGGCTCCAGAGGCTCCGCAGGGCAGGTAAGTTCGCCCCAGGCCCCTGACCGGTGCACAAGGGTGCACCGTTTTCGGCTGAAAGCCAAAAATAAAAAGGTGCATATGCGCTGCGCGTCACACTCTTGAGCGTCGCGTAAATGTGAGTGCGTCATGCAGACCGCTTCTCACATTTACGCGATGCTCAAGGGGCCCTTTAGCTTAAGAAACACCGTGCAAAAAGGGCCTAGCTGTGGTCCTATTAGCCACTTAGGTGAGGCAGTAAGCACTTATCCAGGCATATATGGTGCAAAGCACAGAGAAGGAGTATACCTCCCAGGACATGCATGTCTACTGTTTAAAATTCCAACAAGGTCAGCAGTCTTTTTCACTTTCAAGATGTTAGCTATATGTTCAACTTTTTCTCAGTGTATCATGTACAAAATAGTTCATTTACATCCATGCACAACTGACAGTCTATAGAATTTAAAGGAAAACTAAAGTTTTTTTCACACTAAACAAAAAAGTCTGAGGTTTTTACAGTTTTAGTGCACACACAGTCTTTTTTATTTGCAACAGAATGACCTTTGAAATCCTCAACTGCTTCTCCCTCTCAGTGAGAACTCATGCAGCAAAGGCCTGTCTCTGTCTTCCAACAGCATGGTCACTTGACAGAGTCTACCTCCAAATAGTCTAAATCACTACAAACTTTTGTGGGAATGCAGTTACCATAGCATCTTCTATTTCTGGATCCTCTGTAACACAATCAGGATCATGACCATATTAAAATTGCCCCTTTTCCACGTATTTTACTCTGCTTCCCTAGGCTAATTCAAAAATAAGTTTCATTCCTCTCCATCAGGAAATCTGTCTTGCAGAACTTATCTGGATGGAGTTTCTAAGAAAGCCCATTTTTCTGTGGTTCCAAGTCACTATTAGTATAAGGAATTTCCAGTTTAAACTGGTTTTTGGGTACTGCTGACTATACCAAACTGAATTACTCTGGTTCCTAATTCTCTCCGCTTAAGTTTTCTTAGATCATTTTCATCATCTAATCTGCAGCCTCATGTTCTCCAGTCACGGGAGAGAGGCTTCAAAAGACGTTTCTATTTAAACAGGCCTTTCTAGGACGCTTACTGTAGAATGACACCAACTTCTTCAAAATGACACCACCTTTAGGGACTTTCTGCACTACATAACTATTGCACTATGACTTTACTTTAACCGTCACCGTTCTGTTCTATGCAGTCATGGGTTCTTCTTTGTGGTCTCTGTGACTCATACAAATACATCATCTGCACCTGCTTAGTGCAGAACCCTGCCTCCATCCCCCGAAGGTATATAAGGCCCTTCCCACCTAAACCGCTAGTTCCTTTTCTTCCACCACAGCAGCATCATTGTAGGAACTTTCCAGAGTCTATTTCTTGGTCTTATTGGTTCGAGTGTTTCTCTTTCAGCTTACAGTTTATGGTTTTCCAGTACCTCCCATGACTTCAAACCCCAGGATTCCATAAGTGGCAGCCATGATAGTTAAAGTGCAATTATAGTGCAATAATCGTGCAGTGCAGAAAGGCCCTTAGTCTCTAACTGGGTACTTCAGATCAGTCTTTTAATGTACCCTTATTTTATGTTGTATATGTCATTTAAATTCTTTTAAGCATTTCAATATGATTGTTTATTTAGGATTGTAACTGTATTTTGTTTTAATTCTACCCTATAAACCACCTTGGTTTCCATATTGGAAAAAAGGTAGGCTGTAAGTGAATTAAATAATTAAATTATAAATATATATATTTCTCCCTTGTTTTCATTTAGACCACTCCTTCTCCCCATGTCTGTCACATACACAGAGGTCCATTTCTGCTCCAGAAAATCAACAAACTGGATAAAATGAGTAAAATTGCTTAAAACATAATAAAATAGGAAGATAGTTCTTAGTGACTTTTTTCTACACAATCTGAGCAACACATGGGGCCACTGTTAACTAATAATTACCACAGAGATAAGATTTTCCTCCTTGTCTCTTGCATGTTAGGAAAATATGGAGACCATGGTTTATTGTAGTGAGTGAAAAAAATGAGAGTGCATTTTGCTATGTGTGCATGCATAAGAAATCTCTACTGTACTGATTAACTGAGTTTGTTGTTGAAAAACAGTCTACTTGCTCTTCTGAGGAACACTGATGATGATTCCAATTGGGCAGCGAGTGACTGAAAGCAAACAAAAAGTTGTGCATGCAGATTTCTTGATATTCCCAATTAATAGAAAAAATTGGGAGATGAGAGTCATATCATTGCATTTATCTATATTTTTAAGAATTTTTTTTTTTTAGTATAGAATACATAATGGTTATAATGTGAAATTCTTGAGAAAGGGAGAATATACATAATTCATTGGTGCCATTTTGCACAAGTCGGTGTCATTCTACAATAAGTGTCCCAGGAAGATTTATATGGAATCAGGATTGACCAAAGACCTTGTTAGCAAAGAATGGAATCTTATTTCTGTATTCAAGACATTCTTATTTTTTTCTGTCATTAGTAATGGTACCATAACATGTTTACAGATGTGTGAGAAACTCCTCCTAGGTATTTGTTTGCCCAGCTCAGGGGAATACAGTAAACCTAGCAAATGCTCAGTGTCAGTTTTATAATAGTGAATGTGTGCCAAAAGTATTGAGCGGCAACCACTAAATATTTGCTTTAAAATAATTTTAACCATCTGGACTCTTTGTTTCCCTTTTTCTTTAGGGAAAGAGGAGGGAATGACGTGAGTAACTCTGCAAAAACCAATTTGTACATGAAAGTGCATTTAACAAATTAGTAACAAAGCAACAATTTAATGAATAGTTTGCAGGACCTGGAAAGAACCATGCAAAAGATACCAAAATTTAGTCTTGGATAATTGAAATTGGTTGGCTAATGGTTCTCCTGACTATAATAAGGCAAAACCTTCTAGCTCTGCAGTTGTACTTATGTCTGTTATTTGTGAAATGGAGGTAATATTTCTTAAGTTCTATCATTATTAGAGAAAATAAAGTTCTAGAGAAGTATATCGAAGAGTGTCTTCTATATGGATAAACTTAATCCCAACTCAGGCTGTGGTGATTCACTGTCTATATGCACTGTCATTGTTGTTGTGTGCCTTCCAGTCATTTCTGACTTATGGCAACCCTATCACAGGGCAAACTTATCACAGGGTTTTCTGGGGCTGAGTGTGTGTGACATACCCAAGATCACTCAGTGGGTTTCCATGGCCAAGCAGGCCATGGAACTCTAGTCTCCAGGGTTGTAATCAAACTTTAGTCTCCAGGGTTGTAATCCAAGGCTCAAACTACTATACCATGCTGTCTCTCTCTACATGCACTACCCCTGTAATATGTCCCTTCTGTAAACTGAGGACGTGAAATGTTATAGTACTCAATAACATGTAGAGTAGAGTACATAACATAGTCTATGCTTTGTGTGATAGTAGCCCCATAGCCCTTTCAAATTGTGGCATTTCCTATTCCTGGTTCAGCATTACACAACTAAAAGTAACAGTACTTTTTCTTAGGTTACCCCAGCTCAGGAAGCATGCCATGTCAGCGATTTAAACTGAACTGTCTGCTCTGGTCCCTTTCCAACATGTTCAAGTGGCAGAAAGCAGTATGTTGTAACACTCTTCCATCTCTGGTCAGTGAGGCTCTAAAGCAGTGAGTTGAGAAGGAAATTTTCAAAAGCATAAACTTGCATAGGCAAGAACAAATAATTTTACCAAGAAAGGTATCAAAAACTGTGCCATTTTATACGACAATTTGCAATTGAGGTCTTATTCTGAGAAAAAAAGTGCATATGGTTTGTTCTTGTTGTTGTTTTGGAAAGAAAATGGCATCTTCTGCTCCAAAAATATTATTTTTGTGCAGAACTCTACTTCCTTCACAGAAAGCATTTTCTATCCAGAAATATTTCTGTGCAGAAATATTATTCCTGCTTTCTTTGCTAAAAAGTACAATTTTTTTTTCCAGGCAGAATAACTTCCAAACCAAAAAGATGGACATCCATCTAGGTTTCTCCTCTTTAAGCTCCTTTCCTGACATATTCAGTAGGTTAAATGAAGACTTGGTGGTAAGGCATAGATTTGAATACATGGCACCCTTTTGGTTTATGTTATCACAAATGCCACCATCTTTAGCATTTATTAGGCTTCCTAACGTTTTTATGGCAGTAATTTGGGATACTGCCAGCTATTAATATACCTTGAAGGCAACCTCTCAGTTATTAAGGGAGTCATTAGGTAGGTTTCTCCTTCTCTAAGGTCTTTTCATTTGCTGTAGTCTGAAGCTAAAGAGAAAGGACAGAACCTGCACCAATTGTGTTGCCTTCCCAAAAGGAAGATTTGACCTGTCGGAACTATCAAATTTATTAACATACACTAAGAAGTTGCATCAAGAAATTTAACAAGAGTGAGGAAGTTTAATGAAGGCCATGGGAAGAAAAGATAGTATTTTCCAGACTAATTCCATTCTATCATTTGGCGAAGGGTCATGGGTCCATGGTGAGAGCATATGTTTTGCATGTCAAAAATTGCAGAGTCATCTGTCTGGGCATCAGCAACCCTGAGGATCTTATGTTAGTCAATGGAGACAATATTGAGTTAGATAGACCAATGGTCTAATATAATACATGGCAGCTGGTTCATCTGACTAAGATGATAGATCAAACGTTACCAGTAGCTGGAGGAACTTTAGTTGGGGAAGCAGTCTGGGATTCATGAACTGGCAAAGGGACTCATAAAATAAAGTGTCAACAGAAATACAAGTGGGAGGAAGAACACAGACACAAGAATATTTGGGCTGCCACATTTACCTTCTGCACTCCATATGCACACCAGAAGGATGCACCAAATAGTCTTACACCTTCTTGAAGGTAGTTCAGTCAATGTATCTTTTCTTTCAGTTATGACTACCTTTTAATTCTCACTGAATCATTGCACAGTTGGGAAAAAGTATTTTAAAAACAGTGAATCTACTTCTGTTTTTAAGCAACAGAGACTCTTTCTCTGGGTGCAGAGAAAGATTTCATTGGTCCAATACCAAACAGCCAGTTCACACCTTGCGATGGTTCTATATCAAACTCACCAGCCATTGAAGCTTTGCAAATTACATAGAACATGGGACTTTTTCTCATGAAATCATCTGAAGATGTTTGCTTTTCATATAACTGTCTATTTCTGAGATTATCAAGGCATTCCTGCCTTCTTCCCCAAAAGACAACTCTGAACTTGAGCATGAAGAATAAAGAAATCTGGAAATTCTTTATAAAATTTAGAAATTTTGAAACATATTTCATGTTGGTTTTAAATGGGTTGGTTTTTCTTTTTGGCAAATCAAACCAGTTTTCAGTATTAGTTGTGAGTAAATGCAGTATTCATAAATAGTTTCCTATGTTACCTAAACATATGCATACAGGCTTTACTGTTGTTCTTGTAAAGATATTTTTTAAGCTGTTACTTAGGTACACATTCATTCATTCATTCATTCATTCATTTATTGCATAATTTTCAAGGACACCACAGTTTTTATACTGCCATAGTCAAATTACTTATTGTACATAGATAGGAGAAAATGTCAAATTACAGATAACATTGTTTGCAGCATCTTTGTCCTAGTAGCTCTTGAAGAGAGTTTTGCTGCGTTTGGTTATATACTGCAGCACTAGCTGCATCCAATTTATTGTACATTAGGAACAATTTTGTTTCCTTTCATATAAAATATGCAGGCTTTATACCAAGAGTAAAATGTGTAGCCACAAGGTAAAATTCACACACACACACACACACACACACACACACACAAATATACACACATATATATCCCATCATTTTCTTAAAAAAAAAACTCTAAAGTTTCCATTATCCTTTCTGTCAGGTAGCAAATATCTTCTCAGTGTAACTCTAGACATTAAATCTGTCAAGAGGCAAGCAGTAAAATAAATGTCTGGGATACCTTCATAAACAAAAATCTTATTTCCATAATTCATACAGCTGGCTGGCATTTATTGGCACGTCAGGTGCAATGGGGACATTTCAGGAACATTAACATGTACAGCATCATTTGTCAACAAAGCAACAATGTAAGCAAATCGTTCAGAACTCATACAGATTTACAGCTTTCTCTGCCAGCTGCTAATTACGGTGTGCTCTGCCTATTTGGTATGGGCTTTTTTTATTGGAAAATGACAAAGGGGTTATAGTATCCAGTTTGGAATATAGATGTGGCTTTTTAGTAATAATGTAAGAGGTAATACGACTATACAGCTTTGGAGTTTTGATCTAGCTTCACTAGTCTTTAATTGATCCACTTTGATGGACGAAGGAGACACAGAAATTTGTGGCGGAATCTACTTACTGATGTACGTAACCTCAGCAAACAAAGAAATAAAAACATATCGGAAGAACTTGTGTCTCTGTGCATGAGCATGCACACAAGTGTATAACACAAAAACGATTCCATGTCATGCGGTATTCTCTCCTCGGATTAAATATGATGTGATGATCGAACCATGTTTATGATAGCTTATAAATTACCAATTGACAAATGGAATGAAATGCTAGGGCAGCCTCTTAAATTATTAATCTAAAACCTGTTACATTTTGAAAACAATACTAAAGCATAAGTCATACAGAAAATTAAGGCAACTGTTTATTATTATCACTTTTGCAAAATATGGAAATACAGATTAACAAAATAAAGAGTAATTTTCTAAGAACTACCAATATCCTTGGTGGCCTGTGCTATGTTAGCAGTGACTAGCTCTTGTAACAATAATGTTCATTTTTTGAAAAAAAAAATAATTAAAAATCAGTCACATTTTATGAAGTGATATTTCTTAAATAAAAATTCAGATGGAAAATCAAATTTTTCAGCAATTCTGTACCGTCACTCGAGAATCTGTATGATGAATGTATTCAAAGTTAATGCTTTGACCATCTGATTTATAAAAAGAGGTAGTGAGTTTGATGGATTACTCTTTGCCAACTTTCATATTTTTTTAAACAAAGTAATTTTAAATATGAGAACATATCATTTTATGCAAGGAAGTAAGGTCTGGTGCCAATCTTATTAAAAACTGTAAGGGCCATATTTTCTATGGATTTCCAACTGTTACTAAAGAAAGTGGGTGTACCCACCTGTGCATATGGATTAGTTAATCCAAAAAGTAATTATAAACGCAAAGGTATCTATCAACACATTTGAGGGATATACATGTGAATTTTGAATGCCACTTTCACATTGACCTCTTTATAATAATAGGTTTTAAAAATAAATGTTAACCATGTGAACGTGGAAAAAAGCTCCATTAACCACAGGGGAATGTGCTTTCAAATTAACCTGCGTAGGATTGCACTGTTATTAAGGTAGCTTCCCATTATGTCCAGTAAGGTGGGAACAAAATATTAAAGAAATCATGAATGTGTTTTACCAGAAATTTCTAGGCATTATTGTACTAAACAGATCTCATGTTTTTAAACAAGCTAACATATCAACATCTCATTGAAAAGGCTGGGATTTATGTCCATAGTTCTTAACATATTTAAAAAAGAGACTGAGGCCATTTCCACCCTACACTGCTATGGTGCTAATATTCCTCTTTCAATCTCCTATGGAATCCTGGGATTTGCAGTTGAGGGAGACGCCTTTAGAATTCTCAGCCAGAGAGCTCTTTGGCCTCAGTAAACTACAAGACCCAGAATCCCACAGGATGTTGAAAGTGGAATAATAGCACTATAACAGTGTAGTGCAGAAATGGCCTCTGATAGATTTATTCTCAACTCACACAATAACGTTGACCCTATAACATTGTCCCTCCTTTCCTTAACCACCGCTCTCTTCACTAAGTATATTTAGTAGTTTAACAAATCAACAATAGAGCCTATGCTGTTGTTGTCACCAGTGTCTAAATCCATTTGAACCCAATTCAGCAGTGTCACATGGACTGCAGCACGTTTGAAACTCATGACATTCTCATTTGCAGAAAATAGGAACAGCAGGTTCTCTTAAACACATAGGGCCTTTTGAAAGCCTTCTCTCCCAGAAAAAACTTGACACACTGTTTTTGAAACACGTTATCTATGTACGTTCTGCTTGAAACTGAGAAGTCAAAAATCATCATCCCTAGGCCTTGGTCTTTTTTTTTCCCCCCAATACACATACAGAGTAACAATCAATATCATGCAAGCAGGGATGTGAAAAATATTACTTCACCTCCTTGGGAAAAAACAAAAACAAAGCATATCTCTCACTGAACTCATTCTGCTGAGGAGAAAGAAAAGATCCCTAAGATTTGTCACACTTTCGGACTTCTCTGGGTCAATTTCTTTTTGTACAAAAATAGAGGTGATTGACCAATGCATGAAAGAAAAAAAAAGAAAATGGTTGGGATCTTGTTTAGTATTTACAATGTCATAAGCATGACATATGACATCATAAATTTTGGGATTCATGTTTGTGGTCAGTACACCAATGCAAAAATCAAGCTGCTCCCCAAAACCCACTACAAATGCCGGGCAGTTCTTACAACAGAGGTGTTTCTAAGGCATCAAAAAGCAGGGCAGTGAGCAGGAATGGGCTGGACACTTCATTGCTCACTGTTCAATTTCCTAGTACCTCTGAAATCCCTCCATCGAGAGGGCTGCCTGGATGCTATGATAATTTGGAGGAAGGGAGGGTTTTACACCAGGAGACATAGTTACAAGGACAGAGCTATAACATCACAGCTGCATCTCTTAGTGCAGGATCTCAGCCATGATATTTGCTCAGGACACAATGTATTTTGTCCATAATACACTGATTTCTGAACAAAAGTGCTGCACAAGATTCCTGCACAAAAAAAATATTAAGGAATATTCTTCACATCTCTGCGTGCATGATGTTTTCTGTGTCTCACTGAAGAATGTTTTCTGTGAAGAAAAACTACACTATTTTGCACAGAGTAAAATGACTCCTCCACAAAAATATTGCTTTTCCTATATAAAATATCTCTGTCTAGCATGTTTTCTGCATAGACAAAATACATGTGATTCCTATGTACAGGAATCAGTGTATTAGTGAAGATACATAATTTTGCAAATACAGTATAGTAATAGTATAGCATAGTATAATATATACTAGTATATACTATATACTAGTCTATACTAGCATATACTATATACTAGTCTATACTAGCATATAGTATAGTATAGTATATTACTATATAGTATCGTAGTAATATAGTAAATTTGAGCTAATACTTTGGTTGCTATCCTAGCAACATGTCCACTTAGAGGAAAATAACTGGATGTGTCATCACTGATAAAATGCTCTCTATGACAACATGGAAATGGCCACACTGGGGGAGTGGTTTACAAGGTAGGTTGAGAGGGTTGATCAATGCATAGTTAGAAAAGAATTCTGTCCTCCATGACCCAAAAAGTGAGTTCCAATATAGAGAATCAAGATTTACTAACCAGGATGCCAGCCATTGTTTTCTTTGCAGGAAAATGATGTGTAGATTTTCTAAATAGAAAACATGCTACTGGTGACAGGAGATTTCTTTTGTGCAGGAAAACCCAATATATTTTCATGCACAAAACAAGCTATCTCTTTTCTGCACACACACATACAATTTTTGCACACAGAAAAACATGTTTTCTAGTCTAAAACATTGTAACTGCACAGGAAAATCATCAGTATTTTTGTACAGATTTTCCTCAGTGATGTTTGGAAAGCATGACCTGTGCTCAAAAACTGTTGAGCAGTGCTCATGTTTTCGGGGAGTGGGAAGAAAATCACTGAAGTTATTTGTTATTGCATACAGGAATGAAATAAGTGAAGATCTCCTTTCAATAAATACATGAAGAATTGCATACGAGCAGACTTGCATTAGGTCAACAAAACTTTCTCTTCTTCTTATACATGCTGAAGTCTGTTTTAGGTTCTCTCCTACCCAATGAACAAATGGGGCAGCTGCTAGAGAGGTGCAGAAGCCACTGTATTATCTCTTGCAAATTCATACAGCTGAATTGAGCTCATGGAGTTATTTAAACTGACCGGCAAAATTTTAGCACAGACTAATATTGTATATTGACCAGGTATTTCGAGGTCAAGAATGGGATGAAGTGTATGAAATTTGCATAATAATGAATTACATCACATAACAGACTAAACAAGAAAAACGTAAAATAATCCTAACTTGCATTATAAACAAAGTTTACTGTGGAGGAATTTTCAGTAATATTCCCAGTAGTGGGAATTTAGAACATAGAATGAAGTCTATAGCAATATATTTGAATTTTATGCATAGTTTACAAATTTTAAAACTTAGTTTAATTTCTATAGGCTTATTTTATTTGTCCATTGTTCCTCAGTTTTATTTGATCTACGTGATTGCCTTCCAAACCCCATTTATATTCCCTTGCCTAATAATAACGGTCATTATCTGATATCCATATTTAATTTTATTATGTCACCCTGACTGCTAGAAAAGGATGTTCTTTTCAAACATTTTAATGCATTTATTATTTCACTGATCATCAGTTAAAACCAATTTTCCCCTTTATTGGATCTGAATTATAAATCAACTAGTCATTGTATGGGATACTGTATATGAACATACAGTATATCATTATGATGTATCCTATAATAATGTATCTTCGGCTTGAAGACTGAAGATAGTGGTTTAAATTGCTGAGAAGGAGAAAAATGGGGAACATCTGTTAATCATAGATAGAGTTTCATGGAAAGTTTGTCATGTGTGCTTGGTGGTATGAAGATATGGGACTATTTCTGCTTCTCTTTTACTCATATGCAACAATTTCTCAATGGACTTTTGTTATGATGCGGATTCCAAGATTGTTGTTTTCATAGAAGTAGCCATGTTAGTCTCTTGCAGCATCAAAATGAGGAAGAAAGGGGAAGCGGGGGGGAGAATTAATTTAGCAGAATCTTTAACTGGTTTTTATTTTAGTATGAGCTTCTGTTGATATAAAGCAGATGCAGTACAAAGTCATATCTAGGCCTCAAGATATAAATCATATTTACATAGCTGTGGGAATGGGAGTAGGATGGAGTGTAATGGGATCCAGAAAGATGCAAAACTTGACCCTTGCCCTAAATTTTCAAAGGGTTGCACACAGTAATACAGCTCTTTCTGATCTTTACAAGAGTCAGGGTTTTTTTTAATTGATAATGTCTAATCTTTGAATATCCCTCTCCCAAATTAACACAATACATGTAGATAGTAAAAAGCCACATCTACTCTGCATGTCATCTCCACATGCACCTACTTACAATCTAAGAAAGCATCTTCCAGTGTTCTTGCCCTGGTGGA
Source organism: Cyclura pinguis (assembly GCA_030412105.1). Lineage (NCBI taxonomy): Eukaryota > Metazoa > Chordata > Lepidosauria > Squamata > Iguanidae > Cyclura > Cyclura pinguis. The sequence continues at coordinate 240,149,213 of CM059599.1, read as the reverse complement.
GCAGTGATTAAATGCTGGTACGGTAGCCACAAGGTTATGAGTTCTATCCTGCCAGGCTCCATGTTGACTCAGCCGTCCATCCTTCTGTAGGTTGGTAAAATGAGTACCCAGCTTGTTGGGGACAATTAGCTTTTGTAAATTGTAGATTGTAAAGCGCTTAGAGAGCACTTAGCTGATAAGCGGGTATAGAAATACACATGCTATTGCTATTGCCATGTGTTGTTCTGCAGGCAACTTCAGAGGAAAAGACCTACTTCCTGGTGCACCCCCCCCGCCCCAACTATAGAATATTCTTCCCAGGAAAGATTGACAGGTGCTTATATTGATGTCATTTTGGTGCAAAGGTTTTCTTCAATTGTCCGATTCTTATATTCAAGCATATTTCTATATTTTTATAGCTAGCTACACAAATCCACCCAGATACCATTTACTACAAAGGTAAAAATACTAAATTATGTGGTTCATTTTCCAAAAATCCTTAAATATTCTGTAGCAAAATCTCTTAAGCTTTTAAGAATAATTTATCTATTGTAATATTCTTTGAGAACATTGACATAGGCACACCTATACACATGCACATTGATATAGATACACACATATGCAATGTAAGCAAAGGTATAGCCTTCATTCCAGTTTTCACAATAAAATCCACTATCTTCTCCAGCCTCCAAAGGACTCAAAATTATACTGACTTTACTCACATTGAGATTTTTCTGAAGGTATACACATATAAATCTGTACAACCTGCTAATAAAGACCTTGTTTTCTTCCCATTGCTTGATGGTTTTTGTTTTTACAAATGTTGAAATTCTTCATTTTGTAATAACCTTGCATCAGAACTCGTCAACTTTTGCAAATTTTAGGTTGCTTGAGTTGGAAGGACTAACACAGTAGAATGGAAATTGAAGGAGTTTGCTATTTTCACTTCTCTTTTCTAAAAAAAAAAAAGCAGTTTTTGTTCTTTGGGAAGATAGCATACCTGAGGTTCAGCATATATGTTCTTTCCCCCTAGCTTATTAGTTTTTGTGTAATTGTCAGATATCTTTCCCCACTGTCTTGCACTTACTTTGTGGCAACATTGAGAGAGTAGTTTTAGATGTATTTCCTCTGAACTAAACAACTATAGGTTCCTATTTCTGCTACTGTTTAAGAACTAGTTGCCTCTGACTACACACTCAAGGAGATTTTTACTATAAAGCCTAAGCTACAATCCTTTCCCTATACAACACAGCCCAAGGTATGTGGTTTCCTCTCCTCTTCTTTCTTTCATTCCATGTAGTTCTCCAACCCTTTCCTCTCTTTCCTTTTGTTTGTTTCTTTAAAATAAACAAAACAAAACAAAACAAACAAATAGCATGTTGGAAGAAGACAGGTTTTATTTTCCAGTATTTATTTTGATGTGGGTTTTTCAATCAATAACATAAGGATGTTTCTCTCATCCAGAGGCCTACTGCTCTTTCCAGCAACCTCTTTTCCACTAAGACTTCTCATACCACTCTGGGAAAAAGTGGCCAAAAGTAGTAGAAGCACTTAATTTGCTTGTGAACTTTGCAAAAACAGCTGTGGGGAGAAAAGTTCTGGGAGAAAAAAAAAGTGTGCGTGTGTGTTGGGGGGAGAAAATATCAAATTCATTTAACAGAATGGATTAGATCTCAGTTTCTTTCCTATCCTTAGACCTAAAATCTAATGTGAAAACAATTATGATGCACTATACTTGCATGGAGTCTTACAGATATAGAGTAACATATATACTGGTGAGATACCTAGTACATTCTCAGTGATTCCCATGGACTCCTTTGTAAGAGAAAAGAAATGCAAAACAAAACAAAAGGCTAGAAGGGGAAAGGAAAAGCAAATGCTGGAAGTTTCTAAAGGTATGGGTCTTTTTTTTTTTTTTTAACAAGGCAAGTCTTTGAAAAAATATGGCAGTCTCAGCTGAAATGTGGCAGTCCCAGCTGGAGTATCAGGCAACCTGTTTTCCTTTACTTGTGCTGTAATAATAAGCTTTCTGTTCCCCATTGTTAAGGTGTTCACAATGAATGGTCAAGCCAGATTGCAACCACCACGAGGTTTATGCAAAATACATTTAAACAGTGGGAATTGTATTGTACAGTTCTTTCTTTGTTAAGTAACTGCCACACCTATAATGTTTCCTAAAAGCAACACTTTTTTTTCCCTTTAGATCTGCCTAAATAATTTAAATGGCACAACCCAGAAAACAGTCTCGTAGCGATTCTGCTAGTGGTAGTTGCTAATGTTTACTGAGGACAAAAACACACACAAGATAATCAGTGCTACACAGTCATAGTTTTGGGTTTGTTTAGTGATTTTGTTGTTTGTAAGGCAGTACACTAAATAACGCAAAGGGAAAAGGGGAAAATCAAACAGAAATAAGTTTCAGACTGTAATTTTTTTTTTTACTATGTGCCTAGTGTTTTCAGATTTTTTTTAAATTCTTTCCTGTTCTTCTAACAGATCTATGACAATTCCTTGGTTATACCTGCCTCCTTGTCACAAGGAAAAGATGACAATGGGACTTGTCACAGGTTTGTGGGAGGAACCTACCCTGAGGAAGGAAATCAAAAATTTATACAAGTGCCTTTAACATTTTGTAGGCGCTTGTAAGTCGGTGCAACCCCAGTTTTCTCAGGCAAAGAAGACATGCCGAACCTACCTTATTCTGACTGGGGGTAAAAAATCTTTTCCTTATGGTCTTATTTATAAATCTGAATTCCTCTTGAAGTGCAGTTAGATAAGCCTCTAGAGATTTATTCCACTATAAACCAATGTGACATATGTAGATATTTAATATATCTGCAGCCATTCATAACGGATACACTGCTAACCATGTTGTTTACCATTCTCTGAAAAAGAGGTACGATCTCTTATCACTTTTTTTTATAGATTAAGCCAACAAGCATTGCTTGTAGCTTTTGAAAAAGTACCAGAAGTTAAGCCCACAGCTCCTGGAGGCTTCTGCTACGCTTGAGTTTATTCATATCCTCTTCATAAGGGGCTCAAACCTTAGATGCATGTGTTGCAACAGCCCTTAGCAAATCAATAAGGGATACTGCAAACTCTAAGGTCTGTAAGGTGAATTCTGATACACAGCACTCTAGAATGAAGTATCAGTTTTGAAAGGCTCATATGATTCACCTCAGAGAGCCAATGGGAAAACAGAATATCACTTATTGATCTGGTTCAATCTGTTGCCGCTGTCAGTCGAGTATGAGCAGATAGAAACAGGATGAATCAGCTACAGGCTGGCGGTAGGCCTCAGTGAATCATGTGAAGTAGGGTTCTGATATCCTTTATCTTCATGCACAGCCAGTGAAACAAGAGCGCTACTGTCTTCTGCTGGCACAGGGAGTTACCTCAGGCTATGCTGGAAAATGCTGTCCCCCCCCCCTTTTTTTTTTATTTTTAGACCTGACTCATTCTGTGCCACTAAATGAAATGTATTCTTGAGAATACAGGCACCACTTTGTTGTAGTCCTCATGAGAAGGCAACACTGTAACCTGTTTGGATACAGCTGCAGACCACCTGTAGAGAAAGTCAAATTAGGGAGAGACCCCACTGTTCTCTGCATTAATGCTTTTTGTATTATTGTTTGACTTTTCCTCCCCTTCTATGTATCTTTTTCGACCAGGGACATAGGGAGCATATTTTAAGAACTTCTGTCCCTTTAAGGCATGTTCTGATTGAAAGAACGCTAGGATTTGAAAGACTGAAAAAACTCTCTCGGTACAAAAAAAAAAAAGGGAGGGGTAGAAGAAAAAAGCGAGAGAACCTGTTAAAATGAATTTTCATTGTTATTTTCTTTTGGATTTTTCCTCTTTGGATAAACTTTCATATTCAGCTCTTAGAGGGCACACATATCTGTTGAAAGGAAATTGCCAAGGTTTATATGAAAAAATGCTTTTCAAGAATAACAGCAAATCTTATTATAGCTATTCTATCAGTTTCATATTGAAAACCTCCGGGGGGGAACAGAGAACTGTGCACAATAATAAAACATAAATAGGAATATAACAAGTATTCATATATTAACATGATGGATAGATCTATATGCTTGGGGAGAGGGATATTTGCAAGCTCTGCCTTTTTACATAGCACTTTTAATAGGCAATGTATTTTAGAAGCATAATTTCATTCATTTTTGCAGCACTGTGGATCATTATTATATCAGTTTTACCGATACGAAACAAATTTTCAAAAAGTCACTTGCCCAAGGACGCTCAATAAAGCAGTAGTAAAATCGGAGCTTGTGTCATATAGTTTCAAATCTGACATACTTTTTAAAGGACCACATCAGCTCTCCTGTAAGACTAAGTAGGCAACCTTATCTTTGTTTGAGTAAGATCAAGCAATCAGACTAGTACTCTGAGACTACAGCATACTGAATAGTCAGGAACACATTACAAATAGTAATATATAGACACAGGCTGGAATCTTAAGTGCACTAATGAATACTAATTGTGTTTACTCAGATGCAATATGTTATAGTTAAATTAATGGGACTTACTGCCTAGCAAATGTATGTAGGAGACTAATATGTCACTGTGAAACAAAAAATTCTTCCCAAACATTCTGCACCCCCTTTCACTTATCTTGAGAGATCAAGCCATATAGTAGAGATGGCTAAAAATGGCACATAGAATCGCTTACAGCAATTCTTCTATTTAGAAAAGAGAAGACTCTCGTGGAAATTTCAGGGGAAATTCCCCTGCATGTTCCAACAGTCTCTGATCTGCCGAATGACTCCATTCTGGGTGAGATCTAGCAATAACTCCAGTTATTTAATGTTGGCCATTTCCGCACTACACTGTTATAGAGCTATTATTCTACTTTCAACATCCTATGGTATTCTGGGCTTTGTAGTTTACTGAGGCCCAAGAGATCACTGACTGAGAATTCTAAAGGCCCCTCCCTAAACTGCAAACCCCAGGATTCCATAGGATGTTGAAAGTAGAATCACAGTACTATAACAATGTAGTGTGGAAATGGCAACTATTTGCAAATGATTAAATTACCTGAGAAGTTGTGCTTTGGTGTGCAATATAATATTCACTAGTGTTGAATATAAGTGCTACTAGTGTGCAGTGTTGTGTGGGTTCTGTCTTGAAAGCGTCTCCAGAAATTAGCGCACACTGAACAGGGATTGAAGTCTGCTGTGTACAGAGACAATACTGTGTTCGGAATCTTCTAAAACACTGCTACCACTGTCTCACATACATGTATACACATCATACAAAAGAAGCAGTCTATAAGGGACATATGATCGCAAGTCTAGCTTCCAGTCATCCTTCTACTGCCATTCTACTCTTCGCCTTGGATAAATCTGCCTCTGCTATTGCTATTTGCTACATGCAAGGAGACAATATACCAAATGATGTTCATTGGGTTATGGGCAAAGCAGAGATGCCTGGCTGATTTCATCTGTTCCTTAGTAGGAAAAAAAAAAATTTGGTCTCCAGTATTTGTGTGTTCAATCAGAGTGTGGTCTCAGCTACCTTGGTGAACAAGTGATGGAAATAACAGCAAGAGGACATTTCAAGGGGTCAACGCTATCATTGTTCTGTAGACAGAACCTTCATTGAATCAATAGAGGGGTTTTTGTTGCAATGGAATGCAAGACCCAGGAAATGCATACTTTCCACACACACACGAAAAAAATCGGCAGGAGATAATGACCTCTTAAATAGGGTGATGGTGGTGGAGTGAGTCAGAAGGGGCTAATCAGTAGGTTTAATTTTTTCAGTATGCATTTCTTGAATAAGATGTATATATTATTTAATTTACTAACTGCTCAATTCTAAGCACGTTAATTAAGAAACTAGTTTGACTGATCTGAGTTTGACTAACTTCCATGAAGGCATCTTAGGACTTCAGTATAGTCCCACTAATCTTGAATACGGTTGTGTAGGATTTAGTCTTGTGGAAAGCAGTTAGTTTGACCTACATATTGCTTTGCACAGGTTTCTCACCACAATATTATATCAATAACCTTGTAAGCAATTCTGATGAGCAGGGTTAGATTTCTCCTTGTAAAATTAATGAGATTGTTTTCTGTCTGTCAAGACACAATTAATTCACATTATGCTTTAAAGCACATAATGAATTATGCAAGAATTATGAATCATACAGATCAGTTAAACACAAGTCAGACACAAACAGTCATATGTAGTACAGCGCACTGCTTTAGTAGTGAACGTAAAGCCTCAATATCTGGGGGAAGGTGCAATTCAGCCCTGCTTCCAAACCCGCAAAATCAGACAGCATGCTGTTTTAATGAGTCTGATATAAAAATGTGTGTAATTCCAAAGAGATCACATGTTTCACATGATAAAAAGCTACTGTGACATAAAATATATATTGCCTTAAAATGTACTTGTAATATCAAAAGGACTGTGAAGTATTAGCCATTTAGTACAAATTTATCTTTTTCATGCTGATGATCACAGTTCCTTCCATTTCCTTCCTTCCATTCTAGTCTTAATGTTGGCAAAAGGCCAGTCATGCAGCAGGGGCAAGAGGAGGAAAACATGAGGAAAGTAGTGTTGTTGCTTCATAGTTAACAGTCCTTTAGCAACCCCAGTCTAGCTGGCGTGTTCTGCTGTGAAGTTTTGGAATGTTGTCTTGTAGTTTCAAAAGCTATCTGCTATGGCTTCCCAGAACCTATTATGCCTGGGGGATGACACGAGAACAAGGGCTGCCTTGTTAACTAGCAGCAAACTCTCAAAATACCAAGATAGGATTGTGATATAAATCATCATTTAGATGCACAGAGCTGTGTTCACAGCCACACTAATGTAATTCATTTACATCCAGTCATTACTTATCTCCACCAGAACTACTAAGTTCAGGAATGCAGCTGCCTTGTGCCTTGTGACTCCTGAGGTTATGGAAGAATGACATCACCAAATTTAAGCATATTACCATGCTGACATAGTGGCACCTTGTTTTCTTGCTGGCGGATAGTGCTTGAATTGTTTTCTGTCCCTTGTCCTTCCTAAGAATACCTTTTTCTCTCCTTTCATGCAGCTGCTGTGTGAAGGGTTGCAAATGTCACTTCAACTAATGATGAATGATGCTTGACCCTAGACCTGTTACCCTGAATTTTATGCAACGCCAGATTAATATGAAAGATTTTGCCTAGAAAGACTTCAGCTATTATGAACACTACAGAAACGATAACACATTAAGCAGCAGGAGTTATTCCACCCGCTTTCCCCTGCATTTAATGTTTTGATGGCCATTCCTCCTCAAGATTTAATATATGTTAGGATCTTTTTTTTAAAATCTTTTTATTTTAAAGAAAATGGTAAACAAATTGTCAGTCAGTGATGAACGACTGTTAGAAGGACAACATTCCCCCAAACCATCCTATTTATGTATAAATATAATTAATTATGTACATCAGAAGTTAGAGGGAGATTAACAATTAAAAGGATCTCTCAATTCATCCAAAAGAAATTACCAGCCAATTGAACCCTGAGTTTTTTTTAAATTTACAGTTACTTCGATATTCTTGGAGATCATACTTTTAAAAAAAATGAATGAATGCTCTGTAGCCAGCTAATACATAAATAACCTTGCTAGTAATTTTACAACGTTCAAAAGTATTTGAAATAAAAACACCTGTTTTGATTAGTATTCAGATTTGTTCTTTTATAAAGAATGGTAATCCTTTTGCAGTTATATGACATTTTTACATCTTTGAATTTCCATCTGTATCCCATATTATAATGTTGTAGGATTGTTATGAGTTAATTATGTTAACTTCGGAAACATTGCTTGCATTTAGAATGAAAAACTTCAGCTTGAATAGTCAGAAAAGCAGATGCTATCTTTCTTGTCGATTGCTTTGTTGTCTGTTTGCCTCAAAAGTTAGCTTAGAATTCTATATCCAAAAGGAAGCATAAATCTGTGTTCAGTTTCAGTACTACCAAAAGCAATTGCAGTGTTCAGTCTCTTCAAATGCTGATCAATCACTATTAAGATCTACGAATGTGCTGTTCAAAACCCTCAGTAGACAGGGAGAACTGGGCATGAAATTTAAGAAAGACAACTTATTTCTCTTGCAATGTGTGGCTTAAATTTGCACAGTATGCAGAAAAATCTTATGTTTCCATCTATTAATTTCCTTGGATTTTGAGTAGTTTCTTCTGATCTCCTTGGGTCAAATTCCCTGGATTTTCTTACTTGAAATAATGAGTGATTAAAAGAATGAACTCAATAAACAAAATCTGAAGTTTGAGTTCCACCTGTTTTTGAAGAGCCCTGAGAAAAAGGTCTAATAAAATAACATGTTTTCAGCTTTTCAGGCAGTTGGCTCAAATGAAAACTTAAATTATCATTAAATTGCACTAAGAGATATCAGAATTAGCCCATGTTTTCTCAGAAGCCAGTTTTGTTGCCGAATGAAAAGGGAGGAAAGAGCCATATTATTTGCTATTTGATTACATAAGATGTTTGTTTGAATGACCCTTTCCAGATGTGGGGGAGGAGCCGCGCGAAAACGCTACTCACCGGACTTCTTCAGCGTCCGGGCGAGTCTGTCAGGACGAGGAGCAGTGCGAGCTCATCTCTCCGCACTGCTCCAGTGTCCAAAATGGCGGCTTCCGGTTAGTGGAGGCTCTCCACCAACCGGAGAAGCTCGCCAGCCTAAAGCCCGCCCCCGGCAGATCTGCAGGCATGCACTAGTGTGCGCCTGCAAATCTGCACTGGAGCGCAGCGATGGAGCGACGCAGAGTCGCGCGCTCCGTGCTTTTTAAAAACCTCTAGAAAGAGGTTTTTAAAAAGCACGCTGCGCGATCAGTTCCGGTCGCTTCGGAGCGGACTGAGGTGCGGAACTACAAAAAGTAGTCCGCCCCAGTCTACTCTACAGTGCAGAAGACCTCCATCGGAGGTCGCTCTGCACCGTTTCAATTGCCCCATGTGGAAAGGGCCTTTGTTTGAAGTAATTCTGTGTTGTCTCTCAGCCTGCAAGGGCTCCCAAAGCAATGAACAATTAAAAACAAATTAAAACAATAGACAGATAAAAACATTTTTAAAACACATTAAAATACTCTAAAAACTCCTGAAAGCATCCTAAAAATAATTACAGAATCTAGTTTTGAAGCAGTTAAGACAGCCATTTCAAACACTGAATGCCGGCATCATATGAAATGCAGCATCAAAATATTGATTGCAGCAGTGAGTCACCAAGGATAACTTTGTTTAATCATTTTTCACTAGAGAATTTCAAAACAAAGTGAAAGTTGTAAATCCATAGCTACCTGTATTAATAAGTAATCATGGAGAAATATAGATGCAGCCACATGCAATGCTGTGCTGGTCTTCAGTGGAAGAAGAAAAACTGAGACAAACAATTACTGGAACCATGTTAGATAGTCTCAACTAGAAAAAGCCTCTTGACTCAATTGTTGACTTGTGAGTTGACACCTTGATGAATTCAGTGGGTCTAGTTTAGTCAGGGCTAACAACAGAACTGAGGCCAACAGGTAGGCCTAAGGCCTCAAAGAGCAAGAAGTTGGTTAACAGAAAGATGACTGCCTGTGGTGTTGTCTGAACTAGTGATCTAGAAGCAAGATGGGTGGCAAGATGCTTGCGTGAAATAAATCTGGTTGCAGCTAGCGAAAAACAGGTGTGAATTATATGTCAAGATGTTCACCAGCAGGTAGACACTTCTTGTAATAATTAGAGTAACATTCGTTGTAGCTACGGAGGTTGCATTTTGCCTACCTTCAAAAAAATACAGAGCAGCATGCTTTCACATTCAGTGCAGAGTACAATCAGGTGAAATCCTGGTCCTAGGCGGTGGATGTCCCTTCCCAAAGAGTCTAGACTGACCTCTTACTTGCATTGCTTCCAGGCAGGCCATTTCCACCCAACAGTGTTAAGTGCTTTTATTCCAGTTTTGAGATGCTGTGGAATTCTGAGGTTTGCTGTTTACTGAGGCCAAAGAGCTCTCTGGCTGAGAATTCTAAATGCCCCTCCCTAAACTGCAAACCCCAGGATTCCATGGGATACTGAAAGTGGAATAATAGCACTATAACAGTGTAGTGCAGAAATGGCCTTGGAGGGTGTGAAGTAAGAGTGATAGGAGGAGAGTCAGGGAGAAAGAGGGTGGTGCAGTTAGGAGACTCCTTATGGCCTTACACTTATACACACCATATCTGTTTTGTGAGCTCTCTAGAGTTCTGGTTTTAGGGCAAAAAGTGAGATATAAATAAAGACATCAACAACAAAGATTACAAAAACAATTATATTTTGTTGTCAGTCTGAATACAAACCTCATCATAAGGGCTGCCCATCTAGTGCACTTGTGAAAATTCTATTAGCAAACTCCAAAACCAGTCCTTTCCCAATGTCTCCTACTTCCTCACCCCACCAAACTAGCACAGCACGTAGGGGACTCTTCTCAACAACAACAGTGTCAGATTTGAAAGGAAGTGAAAGCTGAGCTTGCCAGAAGATAAAATGGCTTAAAGCAATGAAGAGAGTTGCCCTATCAGTGTGAATAAACTTGAATAAAGTATTTCAGTGACCTCTTCCAAACCAAAGGAGAGTACAGCAAAGAAATTAGGCCTTAGCGGCAAGCCGAAGTGCAAATCCCTTGGTTGATGAGAGATATGGTCTGTTTGAAATAGTTACAGTTTGAGACTTTTCTACAATCAGCGGGTGGAGACTAACATAATCCAATTAATTCCAATTCCCCTTTGTGGCACTGGTAAAGTGGTGACTGATACTGTAAGTCCATTGAAGTCTTATCTTTGGTCAGATAATCCAAAATGGATTCTCATTTATGAAACTAGCCATTATGAAAGAGTCATTTAGGAAGTTCAGACCAACCAATTGTGTTCTTTTTGGGCAATCATAAAGTTATATCCGAAATAAAAGCACTGTTCCCTTTGATGTTTATAAATTAAATATCAATGATCCAATAGACATTTAGGCTGCAGTTTTATTTACTCAGACATAAATTCTGTTGCACTTTGTAGGCCTTACTTCTGAGTGTGTGTGTGTGTGTGTGTGTGTGTAGGTTCCACTGTTGTCTATTTGCCTCATTATTTCATCACGCTTCAATACATTCATAAAAGCCTTAATGCGAAATTAAAACAAATTGTACAATAATTTTAGCCAATACCACCACATACATGAACTTCAAATATAGGAACAATGAATTAATTATTCTCAATACAGGGCAATTGATAATCCAGGTGTACATTTCAAACAAGCTTAAAACAAGGTCTTATTTTGAGGATTTCCAAATCACAACTCACTGTCTGCCTCACACAGGACACAGTTATTCTGCCATAGAAACACAGCATATGTAACATGACATCTAAGCATGTTTTTGATGGAACATTTAATTAGTGTGGAACACTGGATGATTTGCAGGATATTCATGCAGGGGTGTAATATTTGTATAAAGTATAATTGCGTATAATCTAATGCCAGCAGGCCTAAGAAATGCAGCTGAGCTCCCTCGAGAAATCTAGAAAGCAGCCAGTTTACTCAGGCGCTGTGCACTGGAGTTTACTGCATATGTCCTTATGCAATAAGATTAGAGAAGGCAATATGGATATGCCCAACCAGGACTGGGTGATTGTGGTAGGTCTTGGAGCGAATGTCGACTCCCTGTGAAACCCTCTGCGCAGTCTGCTGAACATCCCTCCCAGACAAAAACAGCCAGCAGAAGTCAGCTTCTGATTCTGAAAAAAAAAAATGATTCTTATGTTAAACAGTCCCTTAAGCCTATTTAAAAGGTAAACTGCAATTGCTTGAAGCTTTCAGGAGATAGACTGCAGCCTTAACCTTGTGTGTCCAGAAAATAAAGACAGACTGAGAGGCTGCAGAGACACCTTGGTGGGGGCACACTTGGCCCATCTCTGACTTATTCAGAATTATGCCTGCGTATCAGTGTCCAGTGGACAGGGGGACATTGGGAAGAGTTGGAAGAAAGGATTCCATTTCCTTAATATTGATAGCATATATAAATGCTGGCCAGTGAAAACCTTTGAGTAGAAATTGCTTGTTGCAGAAGGTCTTTTAATTCAAGTAAGTGGTATCTGTATGTCTCTCATTTCTCTTTAACTGACTTTAAAAAAACAATTTTAAACTGAGAAACAGGAACTTCTATCTCTATACCATTTTCATTACTACATCTTATTTAAATAAGTCCTATATTGAAGGTCTGAAGCCAAAGTCTGCCAGCTAGTTTTAATATTTGTAAATCAGCCCATTATGGGAGAATGTTACATTGCATTTTTTTTTGTTCCCAACAGTTGCAAGAAAGCACATACAAGGCTCATTAGCAACTTTATTCTGACTCTCTGTGGCTTTTAATTTGTCCCTATGATTTGCTATTTTTGCTATTTGCAGTTTTTAATTTTTAATTTTATTTTTATTGTTCACTTTTGAGCATTAAGCCTCCTTTGGTCTTCAAAGTGGTTAACTTAACAATGCAGCATTCTTTGCAGGAATGGTACAAAAAAATAAATGTTAAATTTCAATCTCACAAATGCGAATAGATCAGTTAGTTCCTCCCCAACCCCTTCCTGTTGCTTTATCTCTTTCCTGCTGAATCTTAATTGCAATAATTTGTTTTACCCTTTGGGGAACTTTATGTCTGGAGTAATTCCTGACCTAGGGATCACAAGCAGACAGTGATTCAGGTTTAGGATAAGTCTGCCAAATATTATGAAACATTGTGTACTATGAAAAGACCATTGACAACATGAAAACAGAAGCTGTGTTTAAAATGTTGAAAGGAACAGGAATGAAAGAACTGTATGTCAGGATCTAGAGCCACTCTGCTTTAATTGCAAAGTCCATTTTAAAATGACAAGAAGCGTAGAGATATTTTTGAATCATGGGCGTGGGAACGGACAAAGAGACACCGTTTCGCCCTAACTCTTCACTTCCTTGCTTGCAAAATATCCTGACAAATGCTTGAACAAAAAGAGGATATTTGCCCAACACAGAAACTTCAGGTCACCTCCGGTTGGTAGAGTACATTCTTATTGTGCTAACATACATATTTCTTTTTTTTTAAGGCCTATCTATGAAAACAATAACAACAACAACAACAAGTATTTGGGTATTAGGTATCAAAACATTCACCTGCTTGTCTCATCTGTCATCTGTCAAAGCTTAATTTCTTCCCATTATGACAGGGATACTTATGAAGTTTTCCTCATCTAAATGTTTCTGCAAGTTCATTTCTCTTAATTACATACCTTTCTTTTCCTTTTCTTTCTTTCTTTTTTTCTTTTCTTCTCTTTATTTTTGCCTGGATGGGACCAGTGCATTAACAGTGCATTAACATTTCCTGAAAATGAAGTTCTCTGGAATGAAAGACAGGAGCCCTAAATGTGGGTCATTTCAGTTTGAGTCCAGGGACCAGTAGGCAGACTTGTGTTATCGTTTAATTATGGAACTTTGTCAATTGCCTTGTAAATTAGAATTATATTAACTCATAAGTTCCATTCAGCAATGATCCCCAGGAACGTTAATTTCTAGTGCTTTCTTCATCTCTTTTTGCTTTGTTTCCTTCCAGTGAGCCACAGCATTAGTATTAAATTTTCCCTTAACCATTCTTAGGTTGGTCCCATTCCCCACTGGAAAATATAATTAATGATCTGTTCTCTAACTATTTTTTTTGTTATTGTTCTTTTCTTTATCTGTTACAATCATTTCACAATCATAGTGCTCCTGCCATTTTCTCCCAAAGTAGATGTTAACAATGCTGCCTTCCAACCATCCAACATGGCACAGTTGGTATGTGTATGGTGTGTACAGGGTGGCGGATGATAATCAGTCACCCCTGAGGCAAGCTCTACCAATACAACTTATAGTCAGCACCATTCACCTCAACTAACAACAAAAAAGGAACACTTCTCCCATCACCAGTGGTAACCTCAAACCACAAATGTTTGAAACAATTCTGTATCCACTGCCAGAAATCATAGAAAGGCTCCTTAAAATTCAGCACCTGATAAGGTAGTTGCAAAGCCCTACACACACTATACATCAGAGGAAAAGTGCCACAGAAATGGAATAAATGAATAAGGGCCCGGTGCCCAAAAAGTCCCCAGAAGTGTTTTTCCAGCTCACAGTAGATGTTACTGGTGTTGCTGTTGCTCTTTAAGCATATGAGGAAGGCATTGATCCAATCTGGTAAGCGGAAAATACAGAGGATACAGTAGAAAATGTTGGAATGTAACTGTTCAACCACGATAATTGCAGACTGTCTGTAAAAAGAGAAACATTCATATAAATTTCCTATCTAGATGTGCTCTTCCAGAACTCATAGGCTGAATGCGTGTGTCTAACACCCCATCAGAAATATTTGGAAAAACACAATTCAGCTCTGAACATCATAATCCACCCCATCGTTCAGGTCCATCAATAGGTATGCTCCAAAACAGATCTATAAACAGTGATATTGTGTCCCGTGGATTTTTAGGGACTATGTCAACAGTTTACGCTCTGGATTTTGAAAAACTGGGATTTGCTTAATTATGCTGTGTCCATGCATGTTCATAGTTTCTAAGTCATTTCTCCTCCTTGAATCTGCTATGGGTTATCCATCCTCTCTCATGAGTGCAACAAGCAGTAGACAGTTTTCTGTTATTGTAGCAACATATGTGTGCCTTTTTCAGATTATGCAAAGGTGTACTTTCTTGGTTGAGTAATGCATAGAAATAACTCCAGCCCTTGCCTATGGAGATTCCACTTTTGCAGAGGTAGAATAGGGGACAGTAGTTATCATTTCTTCAAACATTAGAAAGGGTGAGAGGCTTTGGTTGCACTTGAGAAGAAGGGATGCTGGAGTAATTCAAAGATTTTCATTTCAAAATTAGTTATATTTGTGCCGGAGCAGACAAGAATTCTCCCCATTTGCTCAGTTTACTCTCTTGCTGGGGAGGAAATATTACCAACTGCAGCAAATTAAAATATATGTGCCAGTCATTCATAAAAGCAATTGTTACTGCCCTGGCTAGTCCGAGCTTTGGGGATATTAAAAGATATCCCTTGATATCACAATTCAGCTGCACTTCTCTATTCCTCTCCACGTGCTTGCGAGGCCACCGGACAAGCACGTAAACAAGCTCGGCCGTTAATAGCCGTAATATTCAAACTACAATACAGGCAGGCCAGAAATAGCTGACTCACTGCTTTAGGAGACCTCCAGGCAAGTACTCTAATTAAGTATGCACGCTACTTACAAAAGAGCCTCTGCCCCGCGATGGCAGCTTGATGGGTAAACTATGCAATACCCAAGCACTCTGCGTTTGCATACTGACTACTCTATTGAGAACTGCTACGATAACTCAATCATTCAGATTCTGACCTTTCAGAGGCTTTTGTCTCCAACTCCAAATCTATTGTTTTCCCCAAGTACGGCATAGCCGGCAGTCACTATTCTCCTTATAAAAACCCTTGATTCCGAGACCTTCCTCGGAACGCTCCCAAGTTTCATCCCGCCTTGCTGCTGCTTTGCTTGGCGAGCCTCCCCTCAGCTCCACGTGCTGAGCTACATCGCACCCCAGCATCGCTCTCTATTTTTCCTGGGCTTCAGGACAGGTGAAGTGTCACCCAAACCAGCAATCCCGCTAAAAATCCCTCTATACCACTCCAACCTTTATTTTCTTTAGTTATCTTGTGTGAGTGTGTCGCATACACTGTTTTGCTTGTATTTAATAAACATCATTTATTATTTCAACTTCTGTGTTCTCCTTGACCCGACCCGACCCCGTAGACATAGGGTTCAAGATCTCGCTAAGTCTCGTAACGTTAAGCAGTGCTCTGAGCTAATTTTCCCCAACTTTAGTTGAGCACACTTTGGTGTCCCTCCTGGGACCCCCAGTTCACAGGGTAACAGAGTGGTGGAGCAACACAGGCAGCCCCAGTACCCCTAATTTGAGAAGGAGTCGCGAACCTCCTCAAATCAGGCTGGTACTGACTTAGGTGATGGTCGGTCTAGTCGTTAGAGCGCAGTCAGGCAGGAACACGTGTGTGTGAGAATTCTGTGCGTTTGAGCTCTAGAGCTATTCTATCTGAGTGGAAATCTGTTCCTCTTTCTTGCTTGGTTTGTGTATGTCAGCCGCCCTGGCATGGTCACTAGCACTAGGCGGTGAACCATTGTCCGATAGCAAGGGGTGTGCACAAGCTGTCCTGGGAATCACATCCCTGACTTGGGGTCTATCGTGGGCTGGGATCCAAAGTGTTAGAGTGTTAGCACGGTAGGAACAGTCTACACTCATCCAACACCCTAGTGGCAAGGCAAAATAGCACTTAGGGAAGAAATCCCCCCCCCTTAGAGTAATATACGGGTGCGTCCCGTCAGTTGTTGTTGTTGTGTAGCTTTGAGAGTGCGGGTGTGTCCCGCTGACAGTTGTGAAAAGCGTGGGTGCGTCCCGCTGTATAGTTTCGGGTGCGTCCCGAGTGTCTAGCCGACTAGGTGCGAGTGGTGAGTCCCGACATAGCCTAGGGTTTTACAAAGTTTATCCCAAGGTAGAGGTAGGCGCCCCTCACCCGAAAAACTGTTAGGAACGGTTTTGGCTTAGGTTCCCATCCCTTTTCCCCTGCTGCTTGGCCAGGCGGCGCTGTAAGTTCCACTGGGTTCATTTCCCCCCTTCAGGTAGGTGGAGTACTCCTGAGGGTTCCCTGGGTCTAGGTGACCTCCCTGTCCCCAAACTGTTACCTCGTCCTTTGGGCCCCAGTGCTGTCGAGGTGGAAAACCGGGCTTGGGAGTACCAAAGTGACTTTGTTTGGGCAGGCTGGAGATAGGTTCCCATCCCTCCTTCCTAGAGAAGTTCCGCAGAGTTCGTTTCCCTTCAGTCCCCCAGGGGTCTAGGTGATCCTTCCTGTCACTCCAGTTCCTGGTCCCATTTGTAGTTTGCAGTTTGTAGGTTGTGAGTTGTTGGTAGTGTTAGGAAGTTGTGGTTTGTGCAGGAAAATGGCGGAGAGTAGCAAGGTCACCATCAAGGACCTCGTGTTAGAGGAAGAGGTCCGAGGTAAACTAGAAAGGTGGGTGTTGAGTAAGGGGAAATGCCCTTGGAAGGACACCATCTTCCAGAAGGCCGATCCCTTTACCACACTCCAGGGAGCGTATACCCTGGCGCGTAAATCAAAGAACTCTTTCAGACTGTCTAAGGATGCTTTGGCCACTTGGGGACTTTGGCTTACGGCCAGAGATGCTAGTAGTGCCCTGGTAGAGACCAGAGAAAAATTGGCTGGTGTAGAGAAGAACGCCCGGCTTCAGGCCAAGGTCGAGACGCTGCGTGCGGACAAGGTTACTTTTGCGTCTGTAGCGCAGGCATCCGCCCAGAAACTGAATAACATCCAGGTAGTGGCGGAAACATGGGAGGAGAAAGCCCACGCCTTAGAGGCCGAGCTGGATCATGCCCGGTCTGCGGCCAAGTTTGTGGTGGGGCAAGTGAGAGAACAGCAGGAGGCTGTTAGCCACGTAGCTTGCCAGAAACAGATAGCTGCGCTGAAGAGCCAGCTCCAAACGCGCAAGGCCCTAATTTCGGCTGTGTGCCCGGAGCTGCTCCCAACGTTCGCAGAGGACTTTTCTGGGGAGGCACTGTCCGAGGATGCTCAGGCAACCCTTCCCCACAATCTAGACTGGAGCGACCCTAAGGTCCCAGTCCACCCGGTCGAGACTAGGTCCATGACAAGACGGACCACCCCCCTTGGAGAAGGCAGTTCTGATAGGCAAGAGACACAGGAGACGCAGGTCACCGAGACTAGGGTCCCCTGGCGTGCTACTGAGGCAAGAGCAATTGCAGACCAATTGGGTCCTTTAAACTGGTCCACCGGCATCATGTCGTTGAACGTGGTGATTCACTCTCACCTGACAGCCAATGGTCAGGACCTGACCCAACTGGCCCGACTTTGAATGTCCCCCTCCGAACTCCCTACTCTTGAGTCAGCCGTGGCGGCTCGAGGCCTGGTTAGGCTCGAAGCACACAACTGGATGAGAGAGGTAGTGAGGATTTTGTGGCCTGGACAGAGTGCAGGTGTGCTGTATGTCATGGAGCAACAGGGTCCTCATGAGAACCCTGAGGCTTACGTGGCACAGAAGCAGCTCCTCGCCATTCTGGCCGAGAAGGTCCCCCTGACAGCCCACGGGTACAGCTTTGACCACATGGAATTCAAGACTCTGTTGTACGGAGGCTTGAATCACGAGGCAAAGATGGCCCTGGGTTTGGTGGATCCAGCCACCACTAGCTGGGAGGAATTTGGGAACAACCTCCGACGGGTCTCTGACCTGCTGTGCAAGGCAGGGTCCCTTAAACCTCCCCCCAAGACACATAGAAAGGACACCGGGAATTGGAAACCTGTAGCTGAGGTTACGTACTCGAATTATGGGCCCCATTCTCAACACCGGAAAACTGCGCCAAATTCAGTTCCCCGAGGGAACTGGAATCCGCGCCCAGCTCCCAGGCAGGACAACAGGCAGTGGCAGGGAAGAGATTTCCGTGGCCAGCCCGGCAAGGCTGGAAGTCCCCCACAGCAGCCCACTGCCCCCAAACAGCTCTCTGACTCGGGCTCTCCCCGGGAGATATCTGGTGGGTACAATCCCACAGCCCAGATGTACTCCTCGGATAGAGTAAGAGTCTGGGGCATGCTCAGAAGGTTCGGGCTGGACATGAGCCGGTTCAATAAGCGGCCAATATCGGAGCTTCTGGAAGCTCTAGATAAGCAGCTTCAGGCGGGAAGTAAACAGCCGATCCAGGCCGTGACCGACGGCCCACCTCCGGCTGGATACTACCCTAATCTGGATCTGCAAGCATAGAGGTGCCCTCGGTCCAGGAAGCTTCCCCGCAACGTTGTGGCTAGGTTGAAACCAGACAGATGGGGAAAGTTCTGGGTGAAGGCAGGCATAGGGACCAAGAGGGATAAGACTCCTGCCACCCTTCTTGTGGACTCTGGTGTGGCAGTAAACGTGCTGTACCCCAAACTTGCGAGGCATGGTGAACCCACGCCCGAGCATGTCCAACTTTCTGGATATGGCAGGGGGGTCACCAAGCTAGGGCATGGACAGGCATCCCACTGTCTATAGAGACTTTTCGTTTTCAGTTGTGGGCATGCAAAAACTGGGGAGAAGGTGACGGCCTTTTAGGCATTGGTTTTCTCCAGGGAAACAGGCTCACAGTTGATTACGCAAACGGGTTTCTGTGGCAGCTAGACCAGGGACCAGTAGAGATTTCGGCCGTGCACTGGTGTACCGCCATTGAAGCTCCTGCCCCTATCCTGGTAACAAATGAGAGACATGTATCTTCCTACCCGGAGGTGAATTTGGCCACCGCCTCACCCTCCAAGCAGACGCTCTGGTGCCGCCTTGTCCTCAGGGGCCATGGCACCGTCTTGATTGTGATGCTGGTAATTGTAAAAGGGGCCACGGCTAGCTACAGCTCCATCGCAGTTACCATTTGGACTAATGAGAAAGGTTCCCCGGAGGCATGTGGGTCCAAGACCAGCTTCCATCCCGAATTAAGACTGTGGGTCCCAAACCAGGAACAGGCGTTGCCACTCTTGCGGGTAGTTCCGGAGACCCAAAACAAGGATTGGAAAGGGAAACCCCCAGATGGGGACGCCCTTTTGATAGCACGACAGTGTGATGGATGGGCTTTGCTTCCCTTCATGGGATGGCAACCCCCATGAAGAGGTGGTTGATCCAGCTCCCCTCTCCTTCCCCCGCCCCCTGTAAATAGACCCTTTTTGTTGTAGTAATGGAGCCCCATCTCTGTGTTCCCTACAGGGAGACGGAATGGGATCGCTCCTGAGGATTGCAGTTTTGTTTTGCGTGAGTAGATACACCCTTCGAACCTCACCGGAATCTAGCCATGTTTATACAGATTGGCAGTTTAATGTACAGGCAGTGTGTTATTGGAACTCATATCCAGAAGTAGAAGCCTTGTTGATGGGGACGTCGCAGCTCCCCTGGTTCAAGAAAAGGTACCCCTTCGAACTATCCACGAATTTCCATGTACACTCTAGGAATAGACTGAGTGCAGTGTTAAGGATGGCCGTTGCCGGCAAAGAGGTTAAACTCAACCCCAGCATGGCCACAGCAGCCGCTCACATGACCATCAGAATAGTCCGGGGCGACCACAGCTATGCATCTTTACTAGTGCTTCGCTTCACCTTTGACAACTGCCGCCCTACCTGGGTATGGAAAACCTACATGTTCCACTGCCAGAATGTCACACTGATCCCGACAGGTTGTAGGTTTTCCTGTGGGAAGATGTGGTGTCCCGATTCCGATACTCACTCCCCTCCTCCTCCAGAACGTCACCCGGCTATGTATGTGGGTAGTTCCGTAGTTCACAAAGACATAGAAATGGTCACTTACTCGAACGTCCAACCCATAATAACTAAAATGATATTAAATTTCATGGTTGTCAATATCTCCAGAGTAATTCCAACTTGCCAACCATACCTAAAACTTGCATGGGCACAGTGGGAACACTGGGAGAAACGATGGCTGTCTTTCTCCCACCCACACACTCGCCCTAAGCAAAGTGTCTTAGGAACCGCTTTAGGTGGAATTGGAACTGGCGGCGCGTTCATCAACGCTATAAACAACAAGATCCTAGCAAACAAATTAGGCGTAATTGGCACCAAAACCAGAGACATTGGAATATCCTCCGCTGCTTGCCTAACTAATGTAGCGAGAGGAGTAGATCTAATCAGTCAATTACTCCCACAGTGGGTTGGTGTTGAGCGAGACGTAATATCTGACCTTGGCCTTGTTCTACAGATCACGACCCATATTCTATCAATAGCGATACAATGCACGCAACTGCAAAGCACCATGATCACCTTTGCCGCTCAGGTGATCCAGGCGAGCCTCATGGTGTTAATGCACCCTGAGATCCTGAGCCTACTCTGAGAGCGATACCAGAATCGCTGGAACACCCTGCCGCTTTGGCGCAAATCCAGCATGCCACGTGGAAGAGCCTAACTCTCACGGTGGACGTTGCCCATGAACGGATTCTGGATCCGGTAATCCTACATCCAGTATCCCATCTAGGATTCTCCCTCATAGCTGCTAATGCCACTTTGCTGCCCCCACAGATGTATCATTGGTCCAATGGTATCCACTCTTTTGATTTAGCTGGCTACCTATTCAACCGCCATTGGATTCAGTGTTTCCAGAACCTTAATGGTCTCAGCCTCAGTGATACCTCCGAATATTTGGTAGTACTAGTAAATAACACAGTCATGGCCCAGATCACCCGTGAGTGCTTCTGTTTAAGGACTCCTTGTACCAACTTGGTAGTATTGCCTAGTGGTGCGACTGTAAGAGTAAACCGCACCGCTGGGAACCCCTGTTTTTGCTCACAGATGGTCCAAGACTGTTTTGGCCAGAACTTCTATCTCCAGCGGGAGATATGCGATTATGTGTTTGAAAGTGTCTACGCACCCACAGAATCCGAGTTAGTTGGATTCCACCTTGAGGACGAGATCCCTGCATCTTTATGGCTCAGGAATCTCACCAGTTTGTCGCAACTAGTAAAGGAGGTCTCGCACTCCCTCCACCAAATTGCCTTGACTGTTACTCACACTGCTCAGGTAATAGTAAGCATTTCAGAGGAGTTGAAATCCGCCACAAAACATTCGTGGTGGGATATCTTTAATTGGTCCTCCACAGGCCAGGCTATAGCACACTTCGCTCTCCACCCTTTAGTCGTTTTGGTGGTGTTTCAGCTAATTTTGATAGTTAGTCTTGTTGATTTGGTATTTTGAATTAAGAAACAGATCCTCATGTTGCAAGCCGTCCGTTTTTATTAAGGGAAGAGGTTCCCCCGTTTGTAAATAGTTGTTTGCTGTAGAGTATAGTTAGTGTGTTTAAGTCTATTCTTTAACCTTTTAAGGGAGGATTTTTGTTTTTGGAGGAAACGTACTCTTGGGATGGCTGTCCCAAGATCCTCTTTTCCTCTGAGGTAGATCGGGCCTACAGAGTCAGCCCAGGTCCTCTGAGGAAGATGAGTCGGACCGGAGTGCCGACCTTTTCACACTCCGAACGCCGGCATTCTCTCACTCGGAGGGATTGCCTTGTGCAATGGCATTCTGGTGGGATTAGGGCGAGATGAAGGGGGCCTCACGACCCTCTCAGGAGAACCAGGTCTGACTCTGGACTCCCAGTCTACTGCCCAGGCATGCCCCTCATCACATCAAGGGCCTCCTCCCCTCTTCTTTCGTGTGACTGGATTGTTAGGGTGAGAGTAATTGGTACTGCTATTTTGTTTGTTGCTTCATGCAATTTCGATTTCAGCAGTTTGGAACCGTTCTCCGACACTCCATAAGGGCCAGAGACCCACACAATTGGCCTGACGCCTGGCCCCGGTACATTGTATCTCATTTGCATATGTTAGTAGGATATTTGCATACATGCGTCCATCCAGCCGGACCAATCACCGAGGGAGTCAGCGTCCGTTCTGGCAACGAGCAAGCGTATACTCGCTTGTCTCTGATTTGGTTTATTCTGTCTTTTCCACCAGTATTGGGGCCCCACCATCAGGCAGAGCAAAAGAAAAAAGGAGGGGTCAGAGCCTAACCTGGTTCAGTCTGAGCATGTGAGTACCACTGCCATTGCAGATGGGGCTTCAGCAGGGGCAACTTTTGAGTGGCTGTTTGAAACCAAGCTCCCTGCTGATATGATCCACAGCCACAGCCCATCCAGCGAAATACTGGCTGGAGCAAAATTTACCATCCTGACCTCAGGGTTGGTCCATCTGACCCCTGAACTTTGCAGGCCTGGTCTTACTCAGAGTGAACTACGGTTGGGCACTGAACTCCCCAAGCTCTGGCAGACGTATCACCAGCCTAGGGTGACCATGATCTGCAGTGGCCTTAACATCGCCTCTCCTGGTATGGCTTTAAGATCTGGTCACATCCTGTGTCCACCAGCTGCTCCCAGTAGATCCCCATCTTCCAACAGATCTAATTCCCAGTAGGCTTTGAGCCGGCCATTTGCATTAATGGTATACATTGGATAATGATCATGTCAGTTCTTCGGTTAAAACACAATGATCTCAGATATTCCAGAAATTTTCTGCAGATATCTGAAACCATGGGTTATAGAAATGATGTGGAGAGATTGTATAGTTTTTTAAAAAAGGAAGCTTTGAATCAGTCCTTTCCACAGTTAAATCCTATTAGGTCACCTGTTACGAAGCGTCTGCAATCAACAAGAACGTCAGATGGAACTTGTATCCCTTGCTTTATGCACACTGTGGTTGTAGTAATATCAATACAAACCACTCTATGTAAAATTGCAGCTGTTTAGATCTGTAAAATCAGGGTGCCAAAGTTACTGAACATGATATTTAGAGCAGTGCTAGATTCTTAAAATAGTGTGCAGAGAAGGTGAAGAGTAGATAAGCCCATGATAGAATGATAATAAGTGCCTGCGTCCTTCATTCATATGTGTTTGTGTTTCCGTACATCCGTCTGTGCATAGATGATGATACAATCGCAACATAGCCAGGATAATTTGAGTTGCTGGCTAGGCACGTCTCAAAACTCTTTTGAACTACTGTTTATGTCTTCATCATGTACTTGTTCTGAACTGCTTGTGGTTTTGTTGGATATACTGGACTTCTTCATGCAGTAACAATGGCAGAGTTCATCTCCGAGTGGTGTGACTCAATGGGTATCAGTGTAGTCACTCCAAGAATGAGCATACCACAGTGTAATCTTATTTCCCTCTAACTCCAATTAAGATTTAAATTAGCAGTACCGGGTTTTTCCAGCTTGCCCTCAGGTCAGTGAACTGAAGTCTCAAAGAACTGCAATAAACAAAAGCCCTCCAACAGGCGCAGAACATGTGCTTTTTTAGTTACAGTTATTTCACTAATTTGGCACCAAGCACCATAGAAATGAGTATTCTAATAATGCATACGTGAAGACATGGGCAACGTTATTGCTGTTGGATGTATATTATCATTTATTTAGATCAAAATTTTGCTACATTTCTGCATCAATATTCCATTCAATAGTCATCGTCTCTCTCTTGAACAGAGAGATACCACCTTGGAAAAAAATTCAAGGTCTCATTGAAGTACAGATATACCTCAGTTAACAAAATATATATGTTCCTAGGCTTTACTTCATTAAACAGAAACTTTGGTACCAGAGCCAGAAATAACATAGAAAGAATAGAGATGGGTTCCTACTTTATGGAAAAAAAAGAAGAGGAGCTTGAACATGTTTCAGTCAGCTTTTTATTCAGAACTAACGATATGTGCCTGGGAAATGAAAAACCAGATCAGATAAACCTTGCATGAATAAACAAAAATATTTGGAATCTTCTAGTTCAGTTCAAGGTTTCTTCCAAAATGCTTTCACCAGCCTCCACTATTTTTATGATTTCCATTTTGCTGGTGAAACTTACAGATCTATTCTCTTTTAATATCTTGGAAGTAGCTGGTGAAGCTAGCTTATCTTATCTCCCCTTTGTTTTGTTGTTCATACATGCTCAGTTCAGTATCCCGTTTACCTTGCCTATTGTAGACTGACACACGCACAGCTATAGTAGATCAGCTAGAGGTTAATTGCAGTAGATCAGCTACTACTTGTTTACTGCAGACATGCTGCTGCCGACAGTCTGTGTTTTTCTCCAGCCCCCTTTCACCAGCTTCCCAGTGCTGATGCTGCTAAACAAGCTTCCAGTTAGAGGTAAAGAAAGGAGGAAAGAGGAGTTTCACAGGCATAAAAAGACTCTGTTAAAAAAAAAAAAGCTTCTTTCTCAGAGGCTTTGCTGCCTGAGATATGCCTGTATTTAGATTCCGGGACTTATAAACATGAAAGGAAGATCAGTGTGATAATTCTCCTTCCATCATCCATGCTCTTTTCACATGAAGAGTATCTTCTGACCATTAAGATTTTCCAGCATCCTGAATCATGAAGACAGTCTCTACATATAAGAGAAGGATCTTCTTTTTCAGTCAGTAACTTCCCATTTGTGGAGAGCAATGGCAGCTTGTATTAAGTGGGTGAGGCTAGGACATTATCTTAAGGCAGAGGATGGGGTGCTATTCACTGTTGTCTGTGGTAGGTAAAGAAAACCTCCATGATCACAGGAAGTATACCTCCAAGCATCAGGAATATTGCGAACATACCTCTCTCTTCCCCCCATTTTTTGAGCTTTCAGAGGTATCAGATCTGGTGACGGTCATACATGCCTTAGTTACATCCCATTTGCGATTACTGTGGGTCTGCCATGTGTTCAGAAGTTTCAACTGGTCTAAAGAACGGCACCCAAATTTTTAACTGGCTACAGGAAACACTCAACTCCCTTGTTACAACAGTTCTACTGGCTGCCCATACATTTCCAGTCACAATTCAAGGTGCTGTCAATACGGTTCAGATCTGGGTTATTTGAAAAACTGTAACCTCCCATATGAACCTGTCTGTGGTTTCAGATCTTCTGGGAAAGGTCTGCTCTCTTCCACCACCCTCACAGGAACATTGGGTTAAAAAATGAGAGAGGGCCTTCTTGGTGGCTGCTCCCAGGCTCTAAAACTCTTTTCTCAAAGAGGCTAGACCAGGATCCTCCCTACTGTCTCTGTAAGAAGGTAACACCTCCTTTTTTTAAATTTCAGCAGGTCTTTGAGTTTTTAGGGGAAACTGGTCTTGCATATATGCTGGACTCTTATTTGCTGTTGTTTCATTTTTTTAAACGGGTTTCTGTTTTATGATGATTTAGTGTTTGTCTGTTTTAGTTACTGTATGCTGTTATTTTTTAACTAGGCTTTTTTTAACTGTTGTAAGCCTTATTGAGTCTCAAGCTGGAAAAAAGGGGGGTTTTAAGTATCATTATCTTCATCATCACCATTGAGCTGGAAATAAAGTGCTAGACTAGATTTTTATAGCGCTATTATTCCACTTTCAACTTCCTATGGAATCCTGGGGTTTGCAGTTCAGAATCCTGGAAACTCCAGGATTCCATAGGATGTTGAAAATTGAATAATAGCACTGTGACAGTCTAATGTGGAAATGGCCTAGGTAGATCTTAGTGTGGTCCTGTGTATTTGTGAGTTTCTGCTTCCTTCCTGCCGTGTAGGTGTTTGACTGGCAAGGGAAAATTTATTGGATTATTAGGCTTTTCTTTTCCCAAACAGTCAAAGATGACAGTAGTTCTTTCTTATAACTCCTCATTTACTATTTATAATAGTTTTTTATCTGCCGGCTTTAAAATTTAGCAACATCTACGAATGTGCATACTAGACATCTTGCAATGTACAGGCTTGGAATGCTCTTGGTTGGGACTGGCAAGAGTTACCTGGACCGAAGCTTGCTACATTGAGATTGAGGATCCAAATAGGCCACAGTTGTCACCAGCAGTGGCTTTGACAGAGAGACTGTGAATCTGCTCTGGCTCATAGCTTAAACTTTAATGAACTTTAATGAACTTAAATTTTAACGAACTAATCAAGGTGGTGAATCCATTTTGGGGGTAGGATTCAGCACTGTGGATAGCTCCTTTAAAGATTGGAGTAGAGCCTGCAGTAAGTTCACTGTCCCACTAGCATACAAGCCACCACTTTATAGGATGCCATTGGTCATCTTATAAGAATAGGAAAAGGCACCATAGCATCAAAATGGCAGAGATGAAGGGTGAGTTCCAGTTTCAAAGCATGACACCAATCAGGTAAGAGACAAAAGCAGAGTAGCAAACAAGTCCAAAACAAAACAAAAGTTGTTTTTTTTTTACTAAGAAGGACAAAACTTGAAATATTAAACACTAATTAGTTATGGTGATGGTTACAATTCTCCTAGCAGTTGGCTACCACTGCATTTTTATATATGTATTTTAAATCGTAAATATATTTTAATTGCCAGACTTCATAACACATAAACAGAGTTTCTCAAATTCACTTCTCAGATATTACAACAATTCTAACCCACATTTTACATTATATACTCGTATGTCAGATGTAGCCCTTAGCTATTTGATTCCTATACATCAATATTGAGCCTTGATTTGAACAAAACATCCAATGAATTGCCAGGTTGGAACTCATTTCTATATGTCTACTATGTTTTTGTCATCACTTGGAGTGGGAATTATGAGGCCTTCCAGATGTTAGACTGCAACTCTCAGCAACCCTAGACAGCATATCGAAATGATGAAAATGATGAGAGTTGCAGTCCAACATCTGGAGAGATCACATGACTGACAGATAATCTATACAACAACTTACATCAGTAATAACTTGTTGTTTTTGTTATGGGCTCCTCACTGCCCCAAGTGGAGAAGGCACAGGGTTAGTGTTTACCTAATCTGATTCATTTTGGAAGGAGTGATCTTTCGAATATTGAAAACAGGACTATGCACAGAGCTTTTCAACTAATCATTATTTGTTAAAATCTCCTATAAGTCAGAGCAACACTTGATGTTAAAGAAAATATGACAATGTAATGGGACATGTTTCCATGGTTGATACCACAGCTATTTAGACTCAGGGGTCATCTGGTCTATGAGATGAGGCAGACCGTAGCTACTCCTGCTAGCTTCTAGCCAAATCTGAAGGCATTACCTTTAAAACTGAATATTAGCGTGGCTTGATAGTGTAACCCCTTTGGATTATTATTTTAGTCCAATGAATGGGAAATCTTAAGAATGAAGCTGTGCTTAACACAAGTTTAACTTCCAAAAGAGAGAGAGCTGAAGGGGTATGATTGCCAGGAAATAAGCATTAACCTTGAATAAGAATTAACACTGAATTAGGTAATAATATTTTAATGTATTGGCATAGAAGGCAATGGAAGGTTAAATTCTGCCTAGTCCCTTTTGTATTTGTAAGGGTCTTTGTTTTTTATTTACATTTCTAGTTTTTGTTTATTTGTTTGTTTGTTTAACTGTTAAGAACCATTGGTATCTTGTACTTTTCTGCACACAAAGCAAGCACTACTGGCATGCAAAACTTTGGGAAATGTGTACACATACTGTATTCAGTAATGGAAAATGTTATATTATTGCTAGTTTTGTATTTGAAAATTCTTTTTTTAAAAAAATGCATTTTTTTTTGTTTTAAAAAAAGTTGCAAATACAGTTGGGATACTTATTTATATAGTAGCCCCATAGGACTGCAAAGAGTGGTTAATAACACTGAGACTTTCTGGGCTTTGCTTCTTTTAAAGGCCATACACAACAAGATTGTAGAGGACTTACTCAGTGTTTGCAGTAATTGGATTAATTTACAAATATATAAACTGAGTATAAGTGAAAGGAGACAGTGTAGCACTCCTAAAAACAGTTAATCAGTACCCCACTCCAGAAGCTCAAAAAATAAAAAGGCTTCCTCCCACAAAAAAGTTGTTTTCCAGAGTCTGAAGTCAGTGTTTGTCTTTCTTTTTTATTTTTAAAGTTTGTATCCATACGGCAATGTTCATTAGCTCATCCCCACACTCACAAGGCTTTGCCTGTTGAAAGCTAATAGCTTTCATATTCTACCAATATTTCTTTAGTGGTAAACCAGCTTCCAGTGATGATTCAATAATGGGATATTACCTGACTGTTTAGGAACATTATCCTGACATTCAAGCCCATAATGTTATTTTATTCAAAACACAAATTATCATCAAACATTGTTTCAAGATAAAGCCAAAATATCTCTATTCAATGCCACGTGGCAACCCCAAAATTATTGCTAATTATTATTAAAGTGAACATGGAATTCATGTACCAACTGAAATTGAGCCAGTGCAGAGCTGGTGATACTGAAGAAAGAGATATCCATAAGGTAGGGGATGGATACCAATATTTGCCTAAGTACAAAATCAAACACCAGAAAAGAGCAAGACCTTCCACAACACAACCCCAAGAAGTGGGTGGATATCAGGAACCATAGAACGTTGAATGCCAGTTGAAAAGATGGGACTAAATTCAAAAGAAACTGTTGCAGAATTAATTGACTCAATTGAATGCTAAAGAGCTTACACTGTTCTGAAGAAATACATGGTTAGCTGACCAGAACCTTGAACATTAATATTTCTGTTAAGGAATGAAGATATGCTAACAGCAGTTATATTGATTTGATGCTACTTTCTCATGTCTCCATGACAGTTCCATCCTGCCAAATTTAAGATTTATAATTTGGTGAAGTACTCTGGATTCATTTCCACAGTGCTAATGCTGTATGGGCGGGAACACAGAGCTTTGTGTTGTTGTTGTGTGCGTTCAAGTCATTTTCAACTTATGCCAGCTCTAAGGAGGGGAATCTATCACAGGGTTTTCTTGGGTTGAAAGTGTTAGGTACTCAAGGTCACCCAGTGGGTTTCCATGGCCAAACAGGGAATTGAACCATGGTCTTCCAGCTCATAATCCAGGGCTCAAATCACTACAACATGCTTGCTGTCTTGTAGCACCACGCTTAACTCCAAATCTCAAGATTTCATAGGATGGACCAGTGGCAATTAAAGTGGTATGAGATTGCTATAACTCTGTAGATACACTCTGTTGTTGATTCTCATTGTTGTCATCATTGCCCCCGTTCCTCAAAAGAGAGCGAGTTCCAGTTTGATTGGTATGGTTCATAACTGTGTGCAAATTCATGTAGTGCAGCCTGGCTAATTCATTACACACTGCTCATGATATGTGTGGGTGCAACAGCACCCCACCCCCTTGTGACTGATACCTAAGACTTCTTTTCAGAAGGTCACATTTGAACAGACCACACTCAACAGTATTCAGGTTTCTCCCATGGCTAATGACAAAAATTGGAGCATTACCTTGTGATTATTCTTTCAAGTTTGTTTTTTGTTTGCATTTTTTTTCTTTTAAATTGACATGCTTCCCTTCTAACAAACATTTATTTAAAGTCACTTTCTTGCTTGAGGGTAAAATGACACTCTTTCGCTTTCAAGATGATAGTTCCTAACACATTCCCTTGAAGAGCTGGCAACGGTGAAAAATCTAGGGAGATATTTCTTGGTAAAATCTTAGAATCCATGTATTTCACTTTAAATGTTTAAACCAAATGCACAGGGAAAGAAAGAAAGAAAGAAAGAAAGAGAGAGAGAAAGAAAGAGAGAGAGAAAGAAAGAAAGAAACCAAGCCAGAGGAAGGGTTTGCTTTTTAAAATAAAAATAAAAAGGTTTCTGCTTAAAGGTTTGTGCCGGAGCTACAGTACTTAGACATTTTCGAAACGTGTTTTAAGCAATAAGTTGTACAACATTTTTAGAACATGTGTTAAGCTATTTCTCTAAGAATGAAGCTCTTAACAAAACATAAGCACTCTGCATGAGATCTTAGCAGCAAAGTGCTTAAAAGATAAAGTAAGAATTGGTACCATGGGAAGAACACCAGCTGTAGTGCACACAGGTCCATTATGAGAAGTATGGTAGTGGGTAGGGAGAAAATGATTTAATCAGGAGTAAAACCAATTTTATTATAAGGGCACGCAGGGGGTGTGGCACCATAGTGAGAGGGACATTTCAAAATATCTGACAGATTTCAACAATGTGAAAACCCACCCTGTTCTTTAAAGTGACAGTAAACCCCATCAGGTCTCTCTTTTTGATGCTATTGTGAGCAGATAACTGTGTAAAACTGGCCTGCTAAGATGCTGTCTGTCTCGTTCAATGGTGTGTGGGGGAAAAAAAAAGACTAATTGTTGAAGTACAATCAATCAAATTTGATCTTAAAGTTTGTTTGCTTTTAAGTCTGCTCTACGAATTCATTTTCACAAGAGAATAATTTTTATGTTGATGAAAAATCTGGGTGTTTGATGTATTATTGTTTCTTTAAGAAAAAGAAAACCAGTTTGTCCTCTGTACAGTAACATCTTACTACAAAGTAAAGAAGAGGTAGATCATGAGAAAAGAAATGTCAATATCAGAGCATCTAAGATACAGTTTCCGTATCTTCAAAATGTTATATATAAATTTAAACTCCACTCCAAAAACAAACTCTTCAAAGAGAAGTAAATATGGGGAGGGAGGAATTACTTTGTGAAATATAGGGATTATTTTCATGATGTTTTTCAGACGAAAGGCTATACAAATAGCATTAAAATTGACTAAAGAAGCCCTAGTCAACTATTACTCAAAATTGCTAGTATTATGTTTCCTGAAGATTTTGGAGGGTTTTTTTTTCCTCCAGTAGTTTCTCACTTGTTCTATCTTCACTAGCATACAGACTGAAAATATTTAATTTAGAGATACCCCAACAATACCCCATATTTATGAATTCTATCCACTTCTGGAACAGGTGATATTTTGAAGAATTTAACAGTCTTTTAATTCAGACTGGCAGGCATTTCCACTTCCTCAGAGTTTTGTCAGGTTTGTGATTCTGTAGTTTATTGTAGCCTCCTAATCATACCAGATGTTTCTAATAAGTATTCAAAGGAAACCAAAGTAATAATCACCCCATCTTTTTTTATTAGAATTATTTTTTTTTGCACTCTCCTCCTTTTATATTTAAATTTCCCAGCTCAGTCAAGCTTCAAAAGAAAAAGATTTCTGTTGTTGAGAGAATCAGTTTTGCAAGCACTTGTGGTTTGTCTTTAGCGTGTTATCATTTTTGACAGCTTTGCATAGCCTAGGTAGGCCAACAGGGGTCTGTCTAATATTGTTGCTGGGCAAATCTTCTTCCCAGAGTTGAAAAACCAAACAATTTTATTTTTTTTTGAAGCAGTAAGGAGGAATTAATATCCACTACCACCTAACCCCCCACAATACTGAATTCCTTGCTGACATTACATTCAGACGAAAAACAAAAAGGAAGCAAAGAAAGGAAGTTTAAAGAAAAGAAAGGAAAGTCTTGCCCATTATTCCCTTGTACGTAGCAAGGCTAACACATGTAAAGCAATAACTCATTTTGTATTGCCATGTTTGGCATATGTCTCCTGTTGGCTTAGTAAGGCCTTTAGGCCTGTCCCTTGAGCCGGTCATCATTGGCAACTCTTAGCCCCTCGGCCTCAAAACCAAATAGCTTTGAATCGTGTTGCGCTGTGATGCTAATTTTTCCTACTGATGCATTATGGGAATAAATGTATCTGACATACTGTGTCAGTGCTACTATCTCTTTGTGCCTCTTGTTGTTTTTTTGTTAGCTGCATTCCTACAGATGGTATTCCATTGAAAATGTTCTTTTCTTACGGAAAAAAAAAAAGGAAGGGGGAGAAAAACCATGCACAGCACCAAACCTCTAGGTGCAGAAGGCTGTTAACGGTTGCTGATGATAGTAGGCAAACATTAACATAATAATTAGTGTCTTGTAATTGTTTCATTAAAACCAGTTGTTCCATTTCTCCTCGTGTTTTCCCAGAAGAGAAGCTGAATTTGGACGACAGCCAGTGGGAGGACATCCACGTTGTCACCGGAGCACTCAAGATGTTTTTCAGAGAGCTGCCTGAGCCACTGTTCCCATACTGCTTCTTTGAGCAGTTTGTGGAAGCAATAAGTAAGTACATCACATACAGTAGCAGTTAATTAAATAGCCTGTGTGCTTTTTCAGGGAAAAAATATTGCCTTCACATTGGGAAAAATGCATCTCAAATGTTGCTTTACCTGCTCCTGCCTTCACCCCACCTTCGCTTCTTATTTGAATTGCTTCAACATTTATCTATTTATTTTAAAGGAAATAGTCTGTGAGGTGCTCAATACACTGAGGGAAATAATAAACTGCATATGCATTGTCTCATAATTAGACCTGTTATGCTTGTTATTCGTACACCCAAAACATAATACTATTATGCAGGATCAATATGTATAATGTAAAGAACTATGCATTCGTGCCTTTAAGAGGGAAAAAAAGAATTGAGGTGGTGTTTAATAGCAATACAGTCTGAGATATGTTTTCTGCAATCACAAGTTCCTCATGACACCCAACAATGTGATGCCTGTGTATTCATAACATTTTCTTTTTTTCTTTCTCACTTCTTAAACATATCTTGTTCAGCTCAGGTTTACCATCCTGCAGCTGTGCCTTTAACAGCAGGTTTATCTGAATCCATAGCAGGTGATAATGCTTATCTCTGCACCTTGAAAAGCCTCACCTGCTAATTTGTGTAAATCAAGCTATTGTTAAAGGGGCAGAACAGACTAGGGTGTTTTTTTTTCCCCCTGGTCAGCTGGCAATCAACTTCCGGAGTGCATTTACTTCAAAGGGGGAACTTTCAAACCGTATGTCTCACTTCTGAGAAAACTTTAATTTTGATATCTTTGATCAAAATAATGGGAGTGGAGGGGAAATCTTTATCTGGCAAAGAAACTGATTTCACTTTTCTTTTCTTTGAGAAAGGGGAAGAAAAAAACCCTTAAAAACCAAAAACTTGCAAGCCTAGCAGGAGTTTAATTAAAGTCCAATAGAGAAAAATCTCCAGGAAAAACAATAAAGCACTTAGGGATCTGTTCTCCGATTGATGCGCGTGTGCAACTGCCATTACCGTTAATGAGAGTTGTTTGCGTGTGCACATCAGTCAGAGAAGATAGAACCCTTAATGTGCTGTTTAATTTGATTTTATGTTCATAAAAGTCTTTAGGTTTAACAAAAGCTCTTCACGGCTAGCATCTTGCATAACAAAGTTGAATAAATCTTCCAAAATTCTTCCTTTTCCTTCTTGGCTGCTTAGAGATACCCTGTGGTGGGTAAGCATGTATTAACATAACCACACTGAGGAGTAGTTCCCCTTTGGAGGTGCAACCCATGGTCTCCTTTCTTCCACCTTCTCCTTTTTCATCTTAAAGACAAATAGGACAAAGAAGGTTGTCTTTTGAGATTCATCTCACACTTCAGTATTCATGTAATTATCTAACAGGAAAACATTTAAGAATAAACAATTCATTAGTGTGCTGGTTGCAGCTTTTGTACTGCACCAAAATGAAGAGGTCTTTGTTTGAAGCTCTATCATTCAACATACACTTCAGGTGGTTTCCCATGTACCTGCTTCGTCATCTTGAAGTACTGATTCTTTAAGGAGGTATAGTTAGTTCTTGGGCCACTACATAATGTTCATTTTGCTTCACATCCCATTCAGATTATTCAGCAGTCAAGTGTTTCATGCACAGTCAGTCTTTAATCTCTTTCTGATGTACAGACATTCTCTACATAACGCTGTTCTTCTGTTGTTAAATCAGTTCTTCTTCCTTATCATTCTCGCCCATTTTCTCTCAACAGCTCTCTTTTTCCTTACATCATTTCTTCATTTTTTGCTTGCAGAACAAAATGAAATTTAAATTGCAGAATGTTTTCATTGTTGTATTGTTCTTTCTTCATGGGACAGTCATCGCCTGCTACTTAAATAATTTTATGATAGACCAGTTAGGTCTTTTTTTGAAAAAACACACACACTCTTGATGGGTTAGGTGAAAACAGCATGCAAGACATTACGGCTCTTTATTTTGGAACCATAGTGGAGGCTGGGGATAACTCATCCAAGCATTCCTATTTAAGTATGACAAATTAATGTCCATTTTGGTTCACTCAACTATTTTTAATTCTTGTTACGGTTCTGAAAGCCATTATAAACACTGACAGGCTAATGAACAGTCATTTATGGTGTTTAGAACATGGTTACTTAGAAGAAAAATGAATCTCTTTTTTTAAAAAAAAAGTTGAATTTTTCCTATGGAAATATATTTTGTTTTGTGGGGAGGGGGAGGCAAAAGAACAAGTATAAGAAATGTAACAGTACAACAAGATCACTAAAAAAAAGTTTGTTCATTGCAATCCTTAATATATCATGAATACCCTTGTGGGATGGATAATGTAAGAAGCCAAAGGAGAAGTTCATTAACCACTGAAAGACTGGATATATGTTATATAGCATGCATAAGGTATGTTTTTTTATTAGCATCTTCACTCAGCTGGAATTTGATCAGAAACTTGAAGATATTCATCACTTCATGATTAAAAAAAAAATCCTGGTTTCATAATATCTTTTTTTCAAAATTTGTTTGCTTCATTTGCTAAACCACACAGTACTTTGTGAAGTTATTTTGGTTACCTGAAATTATGTAAGCAGACAACCAGATCTGATTGACTACATGTTTACTGTGTTCAAATGGCATAACAACCTATAGTTTATAAAGCCAGGAATAAGACCAGCCTCTCCACTGGGGCCCATCTGCTTCTCCATTCCGTGGCTGCCATGGCACCCAAGATATGATGGGATTGGCCCTAATTTCTGTTAACTATAATGTAGCATTAAGTCTAAGCCCTAAAACAAGACTACTGTTAACTACAGTTTGCCAAACCTTAAATTGAAGGTGGCTTGTTACAAAGTATAAGTGAGATTAATTATCTGGGTGACATATCTAGCTGTAGCTGATTTAAAACAGAACAGGAAACATTCAAACTCTTCCTTGCAACTACACCAAAGGAAAAGAGCGTGTGTACAATAGTAAGGCTTATCATGATACTGAACACAGCCAAAGTCATGAAAGTCATCTCAGAACTGGCAATGGAAAACGGTATTAAAGAAGCAGCAATGGAAAGCGGTGACTGTGTACAGTCTGTGTTTTTACCATTAGAATTTTTATTATTAATAAAATTTGCATTTGCACCATTAGGATGAAAGTTTTCAAGAGCCACACATGCATGCACTCATACACAAACACACACACAAGTGGTCTAGTACAGTACCCAAGTGACATAATAATTTTCCATGACTGGTCTCTACAATACAACAAAATCTACACTGTTGTTGTGTGCCTTCAAGCCATTTCTAATTTATGGTTACCATAAGGCGAACCGATCATAAAGTACTCAAGGTCATCCAATGGGTTTCCACGGCCAAGCTGGGACTCAAACCATGGTCTCCAGGATCATAGTCCAAAGCTCAAACCATTACACAACACTACAAACCCCATATCTAGTTTAGCTTAATTGTAGAAGGTGAACATGTTGCTTTGATAGTTAAGTTTATAGTGATTGTAAGTTTTAAAAGAAATCATAGGGGGAAAGGCACCTATTACAGTTCTCTTTGATTTCCCAGATACTCAGTATTTGACAACCACTGAGACTTGGTATTTGACTGCATTTGGGTAGTAAAGTTGATGTTCCTGCTAGTGTGCCTACACATTTAATGAAAAAACTTACCTTACTTACTATAGCAAACTGTTTTGCCTGCCTTCGTACTGTGCATATCTCTAGTACATTAGCTTCATGCCATATGACAGTAAAATAATTAGAAATCCTCTGAGCATTTTGCTAGTAATTCATATTCTTCTTTGTGGTCTCTGTGGCTCACACATAGGTATTTTTTTTTCTACACCGGTGCAGAGCCTTTTGGAAACATCCAGAGCCAAAGAAGTGAGCTTCATCTGAAGAAATCAGTTGTAGTCCCTGAAAATTTATGTGGGTGTAAATTAGTCAATCTTAAAAGTCCCACAAGACTTTTTAAAAAAAATACTAAATCAGACAAACAAGGCTATATCTTCAGCTCTAGAAATATACAGAGAGTACCTTTTTGGTGGGAGAACCACTGACTTTGTACCAGATATACCTAGGCATGGCTCCCTCCCTCTTCCTCAGTTCTTATAGTCCACTACAGCTGCAACAACATATTGAATCTCACTGTCTGTCAAGGCTACTTTTTTTTTCCCTGTGAGATTTCTCTTTTTCCTTCCATGCCATCATTTCCCAACTTCTTCTAGCTAGCTTTCTTGACTTCCACTCTTCCTCATGGATCTTCAGCACTTTTTCTTCAACTTTCACCTGGCTTTTATTGAGCCTGGTGAAAAGAATATATCATCTGTTTCCTTAGAAGCCCCATAAACTCCATTTACTATCCTGAACACAGCCCTCTGGTACTTCATATGCACAGGACTGCATTGTTCATGACAAGTCGACAGGGTTACGAGAGTTCCTAATATTCACATTTGGAAAGTGCATTCAGTACTTAGTTCTAAATGCAGTTGTCAGTCCCATATACACTAGACCCATTGAATCACTTCATGAACACAAAGACTTCCCTTCTGTAAATCCCACTGCTTCAATGGGGCTGCTTCATTAGGGATCTAGCAATTGGGTTTAAGCCTTGGGATCTCATTTGGGTTGATGAACTCTGCAGGAGTATTTACTTATTTATTTTCTATCCTGCCTTTCTTCTGACATGGAATCCAAGGCAGCTTACAAGAAGGCTGAAACAAGATAAAGCTAAAAACCCAATGATAAAAATAATTTTAAAACACAATTTTAAAAGTTCTCACATTAAAAGATCATTTAAAAAAAAAAGTGAAACACATTTAAAGACATAACAATAAAGCTAAAAACAAAGCACGTTCCTTAAAAAGAAGTTCTCCAGAACCAATTAATAATCAAATGCCTGTTTGTATGTGGTGGACTCTCCTTCTTTGGAGGTTTTTAAGCAGAGGCTAGATGGCCATCTGTCGGGAGTGCTTTGAGGGTGTTCCTGCATGGCAGGGGGTTGGACTGGATGGCCCGTGGGGTCTCTTCCAATTCTACATTTCTATGATTCTATGATTCT
Organism: Cyclura pinguis; assembly: GCA_030412105.1. Classification (NCBI taxonomy): domain Eukaryota; kingdom Metazoa; phylum Chordata; class Lepidosauria; order Squamata; family Iguanidae; genus Cyclura; species Cyclura pinguis. Next base: position 240,111,740 of record CM059599.1, on the reverse strand, counting down.
ATGATTGATAGCCAAAGGAAAGCAGAATTGAGTATTCTTTTGGATATAAGCTAAAAATATCATTTTACAATTTTAAACTGAAATTTGCTGGTTTCGTTGCTGTAATCTGACCATCTCCTGAACAATTTAAAGGGAGGAGATAACAATGATGATGATGATGGTGGTGATGGTGATGGTGATGATGATGACAACAGTGACAGTGGGGATGATTGATAGATAAATAAATAAATAAATAAATTTTATTTCTTACCCATCTCTCCCCAAGGCTCCTGATTGTGATCCTGTGTAATCCTGGGACTCAAAGCACCTTATAAATTAAAACAGACACAGCATAATTCTCAATGCTAAAAACATACAAAAGTTAAAATGTATGAATAGAGTTAAAAGTCATTTGAAAGCATATTCATTAAAAAGCAGCAAAGGCATCAAAGGGAAAGAACCAGGAAACACGTTCCTTTCCCTCTTCTTTTCAAACCTCCAGCTCTGTAGGGGAGTACAAGGAGTGAGGATGCAGAGATTCAGGTGTGATTAGCTGAGGATGAAGAATAAGGCCGCCTCCTGCTGTGACTCCTCGGCCAGCTCACCTTTTCCTCTTGTTTCCGTTCTTCTTGATCTCTCTCTTTGTCACATCCTCTGACTTCATGCTACCCATCCCTCCTCTTCATCTTCTCTCTCTCTCTCTCGATTTCACATGGCCCTGGGCCCACCTCAGCAGCCTAGAAGCCACGAGGCAGCAGCCAGATAGGAAGCAGTGCCTACTTCCTTCCTATCTCACCACCAGCCCAGGAACAGATTAATGCTAATGGTTTAAGCTTCTGCTGTAAGTGGTTTTTAAACATGATTTGCAATCGTTTAGTTAAGGAAATATTCTAGTGACATTTAGCCTTTGTTGAGGCAAAATTTAACAGATTAAACGAACCGAAGGCTGTCATTTTTCTCAAGCTCTGGATATGAGATGGATACAGCTTATTTCTTCCTCATGCCTTATGCAGGACTGCATCTTTTGCCTCAGCATTCCCACTAGATTCAAAGCTTCTTCTTCTTCATCTTTTTTTTTTAATGCAGAAGTTCCAAAAATTAAAATTGTTTGTTTATTCAACTTCTTCTGACATGGGATCAGAAATTAAATTAGTTATACCTAACTTGTTCCATTGAATCCAATGGAAATAAAGGATGAATAAGTCTGGATTGAACCAATAGCAGTTAATTTCCACAACAGAACAAAAATATGTTTTGTAATGTATGGGCAGGACAGCTGTGCTTGCCTCCACTGACACAAGGGTGATTTTATCCCCATATGTGTATATGTACACCTGGATTCAAGTCAGCTGTTGACTTACAATGATCTCATAAATTTCATAGGATCTTCTTAGGCAATACCCTCATGTACCTTGTTTATAAGTTTTTTGGGTTTCATAAGTCACAAACATTTTACATGTTGCACAATTCTTAAAGTTTAGTTTCTCTTCTGAGCTGTGTGTTTTACACAATGCTGTAAGAATCCTGCAATCATCTTTGTGGTCACTTATTTTAGGAGACATTGAAAAGAAATGAAGCAAGACACCATAACCCTGCCCTGAGTTATTTTTCACTTTTTACTCAGTTCAGCCTTTGATTCAGTCATTGGATGTGTCAATATATCTAAGTAAAAGTGAACCCAGGACAACTGATTTTGTAAGCTGGCCATCAGTTGTTTCTTAACCAAAGGTGTTAGCCTTAGATTAAAACTAAATCCTATAGCTAAACTAGAATAAATATTGCATGTGAATGGCTAGAGATCCTATGCAATTTTAACCTTACATCTGAGCATACGTTTTGGTCCATTTTGCTGAGCCATCCTCATATTTGTTTCCCAGTGCAAGCTAGCAGACTTTAATAGGTTTCTCAGCTTTCATACAGTGGGCTGGGGGATCTACAGAGGTAAAATAAGACATTGACCCTGCTCCAGTTCAAACTGCTGATGCAATCCATACTGCTCTATCTGCGGGGAAGATTGGCTGGAATATTTTCTGACCCCCCCAAGTGATTCAGAAAAATGATCCAAGATGTTTCATTTTGGGGAGGAAGATCTTGGGTAATATACAGGTTAACCAGAGCCAAGCATGAACCTCAGAACGGAGAGCAAGAAGGCATGACTCCCCCATGCTAGGCTAGTGCCAGAAATGATCAGTTCCACCAAGACTCTATATTTGGGAGTCCTGGATAACTACCAAACAGAATTGTCCTAATTTATAGCTATCTTTACATTTGCTTAGTGGGATCCTATATATTTTCCCATTTTCTTTGATATGTTAATTTTGTGTATTTTTAAAAATAATGTTTCATTTATTACTTTATCAGTCTCCTCATGGAGCTTGACTACCTCCTTAACTACTATAGTTGATGATATTATTGGTAGTATCATTCACTGTATTCTATATTTTACTGTTTTCTAAAAACATACACTCAAGTACATGGAATTCATAATAACTTTCCTGTCAGTCTTGAATGTGTGTGTATGTGTATTCAAGTCGCCTGTTGACCTATAGTGACCCACAAATTTCATAGGGTTTTCTCAGGCAAAGAATACGCAGAGGTGTTTTTGCCAGTTCCTTCCTCTGAAATACAGCGTATAGCTCCATGGTGTTCATTTGCAGTTTCCCATCCAAGTACTAAACAGTGCTAACTCTACTTAGCTTCCAAGATCAGAGAGGATCTGGTGCCTTTAGGGTATTTAGGCTGAGTGGCAATCTCGTAAAATAGTTCTGGGGTCTGTGAAGGCAACGTTTCGATTGCTCACCCACTTATGATGAAACCACAACAGCAAATTGTAGATATGCAGCAATGTAAACAAAATCCTCAAATCAAAAACAAATGAAGATGGACTACTAATGTATCAGCACCACTTACAAAACAACGTTGTGTGATGCAGAACTCTAAAATCTAAGGAAAATTCCAGATGGAGAGAATTTCAGAAACTAGAGCTGTTCTCTGTGACATCTAGTTTTCTATATGAAGGGAAATGATCTGTTGTATGGAGCAAAATTCTGCCATGTGAACTCCCACCCCCATTCTGAACCAGAGCAGCCAAAAGACAGTACTACTACCTCAGAGAGAATTAGGACTTGGTTATACTACAGCCGGCACACTTTTATCTTGCTTCTTACCTATTCATTGCTACTGCATTATTTTTTTCACTATGTTCTCGTTTTCAGTTGTTGTTTTTTTCCATTCCCCTGAATATTTCCTTTGTGTGTGTGTATGTATGTGTACTTCACTCTTCATCTGCTCTTATTTTTCAAGACAGCTTTAATTTCATTACAAGGAATAGTTGTGGTCTTGATCCACAACCATCTTGTTACAGATTTAAATTGAAGTATGCATAATAAAAAAGACAGCACTGTGACTAATGCCATCTGAGCTGGACTACAGTTTCAGAAGGTTAGCCTCTCAGCTTGTGAAGCAAGCCAATGCAATAAGCAGCAAAACTGGCCAGGTTATCAGAAGCTAGAGCTTCTTTGCCTTTATGTGGGTCCAGAGCTGTGATATGTTCTTTCCATAGGGAGCAGAGACAGAGAGCTGTACATTCAAATCACCTGGAAATTTTACAGCATTTTATAACTGCCAAAGAAGCTATTTGGGAAATGGAGATTTATCCAACACTGAGCTGGCAACTATTTAATTTGTGCCCAGGAATAACAATTGAACATTTTCTACATCTATTTTTTGTTCAAGATCTTTCTGAAATAAATTATAATGCTTTGTTTTTCTGGTAGCCTGTATAAAAATCACCCGAAAATGTGCAAAATTTGTGAAATACTGAAAATGGAGCAGATCAGAAGTTTTTTGTTTTTGACTGGGGTAGGTGGGAGAAATTTGGGGAGATGTTCAGTGCAAAACTGCTACTTCATAAGGTCTCCAAGAACAGCAAATGAACATTTTTAACTGGACTGTTTATTGAGTTTTTTTGTTTTTTTCTGGACATCTCAGTGGAGGGGAGTCTAAGAGAACCCAAAGCACTGCAAAGATGACCTTGGGGTGTGTGCAGGCTGCTCTTTGCTGATCCCTCCCATATACAATCCCGTAAATGTTTACAAGTCAGGCCTTTTTGTCCTTGTTTCCTTTTTGCCCCATTCCCCCTCCCTCCCCCAAACACACACACACACATCTTTGACTTATTTTTAAAATTTGTTCTCCAGATCTTTAGAGTGTTGTTAAAGTGGTGCACACTATGTAGAATTCAAAATAAAGCTCTTCCATGAAATCAGAAAAGAGGAAGCTTGTGGACTTCTGTAGTGTTATCACACCATACCTTAATCCCACGTTGTTCTGTTGAAGTCCTACTATAGTCATTCCCATGATGATATCAGGTTATTAATGCTCTCTATTGCACCCTTTCAACGTTAATGGGTTAGTTGTGTCATTTGCACAGTTTTCTCCTCTGCATTACAGCATTAGTACCTAGTCCTTTTCCCCGTCCCACACCTCGAGACTGGTCCATGTTATTTTTTTTATCATTATTTTTGCACAGTACTTGTGTAGTAACATTCTGAGGTAAAGACAACCTGGGAATGCCCACTAATGGATCAAGTATGGAAGAAAGCACTGTGAGGAATCTGCATTCCCATAGCTAATTGGATTGTTGCAGGAAGGTTGATCATTAACAGATTATTTACAGCATGAAAAAAGGCACATTTAAAATGGATTGTAATGTAGTACCAGCTGGTGAACAATGACGTCATGCAATAGGACTGATCCTGAACGAGGACTAGCACATTGTTCTGGCAGTATGACATCTTTGTGTGATAAGGCTGCAGGTCTTGTCCGGCACCTCAGATGCAAGCAAACTTGCAGTATTCACAAAATGTGAACATTTCAGAGTTCATTGTTTTCAAGAGATACAATAGATAGGAAATTGAAACAAACATAATATTGGATTTCATGCTCAGCCATTCTTCCAGCTTTTCAGGCATATCATAGGGCTTTCCCAGATTGGTCTAAAGAAGCATGAGTCCTGAAAATACAGCTTCTTGGGTTTTGCCCAGTTTTTATGGTTGTTGTCACTTCTGCATCTACTTGTGCTATTTTTTTGGCTGGGGGAGGGAGGGACTGTTTGCAGCAATTTCTTAGATCTGCACTAGGGCTATTTGTGTTTTATTTAAAACTGAGGCATGTTAAGGGAGTCGTATGGTTTGAAGAGCAAGTGAAGAGCAAAATACCTCTGTGATATTTTTTAAAAAAAGTTTACAAAGGAGTTATAGAGCTATAGCGTAAAAGTGCCATTTCCTGAAAAAAGAAAGATGGTGAAGAGAAAGGAAAATAATGTTCTTATATGTCCCAGAATCACAAAGAAACCCACCTGAGAGTTGGAATAATGTGTTTCAACTGGTGCCAGGATCTGCCCAAAAACAGTCTGGTACAACCTGCTATTTTGATATACTTAAAAACCTTAGAACTACAGCAACAAATACTTCCCTCTTAGACAGATTTGCTTCATGTGGAGGAGCCTTTAGACACTACAAACTTCATGGAAAGTACTGCCTTTAAACATATCTCCTTACTTTTTCCAAGACACTGAAAATGCCCATCCTTTTCCATATTATTTCAAATCCAATAATTTACAGTACTTGCTGTTAAAGGAGCGTTAATGAACAGCAGTATCCAAAAGATTATTGTACCACCATTCCGGTGCCTACCTGATGTATGATGTTCAAGTGCCAGGCAGAGATCAGAACATTTCCTTAGACCGTGAGTAGAAGATTCTAAGGCCATTTCCACACGACAACGCTCTTCCGCGTTGTCTCACTGCAGTCCCAGGTCTAGAAGGGAGCGCGTCAGCGACGCTTCCCTCTGCACCCGCTCAGTCCATGCGGAAGAGAACGCAATGGCACCATGTCTTCCTTCTGCAGCACAGCCGGGCTTTTTCCATTGCTCTGCTATGCAAGGAAGCGTCTCCAATGCGCTTCCACATGGCCAGAAGTGACGGGAGCACCGCATGATCGCAGACACGAAATGGATTTTTTCTGTTTTGCGTAAACTGCGCAAGCGCGATGCTCCACCACAGGATGGCAGCAGGATGGCGATGACGTCATGCAAAGTGCAACCTCTCAACCGCTGCCATCCTGTGGCAGAAACAAGACAGCGACATCGTGCGGAAAGGGCCTAAGACACGATGCCAATCATATTGTACATGGCCATGGTGTCCAATGGATTTTTTTTTTCAAAATAAACTATTGAGTTTGCCTCAAACAAGAGCATCACCAAATATTCACTAACCTTGACATTCATGTTAGAAGTAACACATTACTGACCAAATATGTATATTATTTCAGTGCTGATTGATGCCTTCCTCCAGCCATCCCCTCCCCACGTTTTCTGGACATCATGTTTCATCTTCTTTGCCCACATTACTTTCCTCTTCATTCATTCATTTTAGGCCAAATGGATGTTGTAATCCACTATCCTTTATTTATGAAGGAAACAACCAGCCCTAGCAGAATGACACCATCAGCAAGTTGCACTGATTACAGGAGACAGTAGTTTAGATCCTAAGTTAAATTCAGGATGGAAGTCTCTTTTTCCCCACACAACTACCTGTAGTCCCTAAAAATCCTATACAGAAGCTCTTCTGAGGAACATGAGATGAAGCAATGGGAGCTGCTGTAGAGAAATGTGATAAACTCCCTTAAGTGAACTTATGTTAGTATCCAAAGCCTAGTGTGGGACAATTTCTCCCAGTCACTGTCCCATGTTGTTTAGGAGAGATCCAGAGAGGCATTTCAGGATGTAGCAGTGGTATGGGAGGGCCTAAGTATACTTCCTTCCTTTAACTTCCTTATCATAGGACTCAGGTCCTATAGAATTAAATGGCAGGGTGCACATATAAAGAGACGAACTCTAAAGGCCAAGAAAAAGAAGGAAAATGGTAAAAATATTTGTGTTGTTTTAGTGTGTAGTGCCAAGAACAAGAGCAGTGAAACAAATAAGTTTGCAGCAAGTGCAGAAAAATCACAGGAAACAGGAAGTCTTTTTCAACAATCATGAAAGCAAACTTAAAATGAGGTAAATAATTTTGGCTCAACTCTATCTCAAATTGGATTCCTATATAATCCTGTTTAAATCTTGCTCGGGATTTCCAGTCTTGGTAATCTCTCACTTCAAAATAAGTGGTTTGGGTTAAAATACTTTACATTTTCTCTGGTAGAAGGTTGAGGTTAGCACGTAACTGTCTATCTAAGCATGTTATCTGCAAGGATAAATATATGTTCACCCAATCCTTTTTGTATATGGCCCCTTTCCTGTTTGAAATAAGCTGATCCCTGGGGAACATATACTTCCTGGGGCAAACCAGACTGTTGCTGTTGCTTATTTTTAATCAATTGACTGTTAAGTTTTGGTACATTCTTTTTGGTTCAGTTTTTTAAATATGATTGATGTTTCTCTTTTTAGTGACTCCTTACTTAGAGAGGAAAAGGATAAGAGATACATATCTTAGATAAGTATACATTGTTCAGAAGTTCAGAAGTTTTGGCATAAGACAGTTTCTTCTTCCACATCAGGATACTGGAACTCCCCTTCCATTAGACTAGCTGTGAAATGCCAGAACTAAAGGAGAAAGAGTATCCATCCTAAGCACTAGGGAAAGTCATGTACCAAATTGGAAGAATACATGACTGCGTGAGCAGTCCAGGATGAAGGAACTGTTGGAAGTTCTAATAAGATGAGGTGTTCCTCTTCTTTGGCACCAGAGGGTGCCACTTCTACCTCTCTGGAACAAGAGCAGGAAACAGACAAGAAAAAAAACAACAACCAGAAGCAACTTTTTAAGATGAATGGAGACACTCTCATGTCATGTGAATCTGAAGGAGCCAAGTTCACAGTTTAAGAACAAGTAAAGGATTAATTCAGTGGTTTTAGTTGAGAAAGATCAGCATGGGTTGAATAGAAATGGACTTGGAGATCAGGAACTGGCAAAACCAATTCTGAGTAGTCCTTGCCTTTTAAAAAAAACCCTACAAAATTCATGGGGTTGCCATAAGTCAACAGGCAACTTGAAAGCACATATGCAAACAATGCAAGAGTATTGCTTTTCAGAGCTTCCTTCAGCATATTTTTTTCTCATGCTTGGCAAAGAATCTCCATGCTGTGCATTCTGGGGTGGGGGGCAGATCTTAGGGAGACTTGGTTTATATGTTATGCTAGCTTGGCATGCTGGATTTCACTGTTCCTGTGCAAGAAATGACAACCTTCTAAATAATGAGTAAGCTATATTTCAGGGAGATAGTGTGATGCTACCTACTGTTGCTAATAATACCTTTGAGGTACTATCATAGGATTCCCCAAAAGTACTGCCTTCCACTCAATGTTGCATGTGTACTCATTACTAGAGCAATAATGGTCAGAATAACTGTGCAGCCTATTATTGTTAAAACACATTAGAACGATCCAATGGCATGTTAGTGGCAAAACAGAATGAGCCAAAAAGCCAGATGTTCAGATTCTCCATCCAGGGACTATCTGAACTTTGGGTGGGTGAGTATTAGATCTAAGGAATGCTGTTGGCACACTAAAAAGAAGCTGGGCTAGCCCAGAGGCAACATTGAGAATGCGATGTCATGTACCAGAAGGAGACAAAGAAGAGTAGAATGACTCAGTTTATATTCTAATGAGACATCTTACATAGCCTTCCACTGTGAGTCAGAAATAAACAACCTGGCCAATTAGTAATGACATGAATCAGTCAAAGAATTTCAGTGATACAGACTTAATACTGCTAAATTTATTATCTTCTTGAAAATTTAGATTTTAGCTTGTAAGATTTCATGATGAGGCAACTTTTGCACCCTCCCGCGTGCACACTGATTATTCTGCTCCTTGGCTAATGCTGTTGTACCCTGCGTTTCCTTTGCATATCAGATGCCAAATGCTGTTATGTACATCTGTGCAAGAGACCAGGCAATGACAACATCACTCCTTTGGTCAAACCCTGGACTTTATTTTTAAGGAGCTGATTCTATTTTTGCTAACTAGAAATGTACACGTTACTAGTCCTACTCTACCTTTATCCTAAAGCCAGAGTTGTTCTTCTATTCAGTGCTTGCTGCCTGAAATAATCAGTCTTTGTCAATTAATTACGTTTACATACACTCAGTCAAGGAAGTGAAATATCACCTCACTAACACAGCTAGTGACATGCCATGGGAAGAATCAGTTGAGTTCACAGGAGTTGAGTAATCCACAATCTGAAATGAGTTGGGCCCAAACAAATTTCTAAGTAATCCTCATAACTGAGTCCAAAAGAGTGTAGGTTTGAAACAAAAGAACAGTGTAGTGTTTAAAGTACAGTCTTTTGTGGAACCCAAGTGCTGGGAAACCTGGTGATCTTGGCCATGGAAAGCATCTTTGGCAGCTGTGCTGCACCTGCTGTATTGAATGACAGCTGAAAAGAGAGCAGAGAATAGTAAGGAAAAGTGAGGAAACAGAAAAAATAAGTAGTGCTATGATTCCCAGTCTCTGATAAAGCAGTAGCTTTGGATGTGGCATTTGCAGAAAACTTGCTCAGGTCATTTTTTTTCCCTTTGGTATCTTTATAAATGGACTTTGCTGGAGATGGTAGTACTAAGTATCATATTTTAAGTTAAAAATCATATGATTGCAAAAAACCAAAATCCTAGGACCCATATTTTTACAACGAATACTTCATAGCTAGTGCTAGTCTTTGCAAACTATTATTATTATTTAATAGAATTCTGCCAACAGGTATGAGATTTGTTAAAGTTGGTGGGGATTTTTTAATGTATTAAAATGTTCTGAGTCTCAATCTTGCTGCTGCAATTTACCTTAGAACATGTTTACAAAGACTGAATTAATCCACTGTCTCTCATCCATGCATGAAGGGTAACTGCCACTTGACATTTGAGCACTGATCAATACATGTGAGAGGTACAGACATCCACAGACATAAATGTAAGGCACTATCTGGTGTCAAAATGTTCAGTACTGACCCCAAATGAAGCTTCCTGATCTACCCTGATTCCAGATTAAAGCTCTGCTATACTCTCAGTCTGATCATTCAGAGCACAAGAAAACTCGGAAGGCTTTACACTTCCATATTTGTTGGCCTCATCCATACTCTTATCCTGAAAACCTATCTAGCTCCTATACTATCAGCAAAAGATAGACATCATGGCAGCATCTCTGCCAGTGTTATTCAGGTCATTGGGGGAGGGGAGACAAGAAACAATTTTCCCCATAGTGCAGAGTGCCCTATCAGCTATGCAAAAAAGAGCCAAATCTCAATGAGTTAATTCAGAAGCAATTCAAATCAGTTACATATATTGGGGGGAGGGGTGTCTTCAGGCCCTTGATGCCTTTTCTGAGTCTCTGTGAATTTTTCAGTATATACACTCAAAAGATCACAGCAGGCAACCTGTTGTGACCTGGATGCATGGTTCAGTGTGATGATGTTGATGAGGAGCTGAAGTTTAATTTTCCTTCCCTTTTCCTTCCCTTTTCCATGCAGGTATTATCACTAATTTCGAATTTGGGAGTATACCCATCCTTCATGTCTGTTGGACTATACCTGCTTGCTTCCATATCACCCACTCTGACAGTAGGGACATTTTGCTGCGGAAGTATATAATAGCTAAAAATCTGTTCAGAAACACACAACAACCTATTTAATGGAAAACCTTTTACCCTTAATTGGTATTCATGAGGACTCCTTTACTGTGACCATAGGAAAGACTAGGTGTTTTGCGAAGAGCAGAAGCTGTTGTTTTGCTTCTGAATGTGATGCACCCAAGCAGATTCAGCATGAGATGACACTGCCCAGTACCCAGTGCAGAGAAATTGTACAGCTGCTGCTCAGCAAAAGATCAAACAAAATTTAAAAACTAAAGCCTGGAAGAAAATGTCTTTAATGTACGTGTCGGGTGCTTATGAGAGTGAAGGAGTGACAGAGGGCAAATAAGACAGGCACGCAAGCTTGAGGACGTTTTCTTTCTTTCCTTTTTTATAAATGCACACATATACATGCACATGCATAGAAGATGTGGTAAAATCTTGCCTATTGGGCAGCTTTATGCACGCTTCTATGGATCTTTCCATTGGAAATCAAGTGTCATTTACGCAGTAGCATTTTTCCCCATCTGCTCATCTTTGCTTGCATCTCTACTTTCTGCCCTATGATGTTTACCCCAAACCATCCCAGAGCCATATACTATGCTGCAGCTGAGCTTCTTTGCTCATTTCCCCTTTTTCTCTTTTACATTATATGCATGGGCTGGAAGAAAACACAGGCAGCAAAGATTTGGCCCACTTGACGTGGACATATTTTTCAGACAAAAAAGGGAGGGATATGGAACCCCAAATTTCAGTACTAATAGAAACTAAGACCATAGTTGTTGGGTCCTCCTTTTCTTCTCTTTTAAGTTTGAATGGCACTTGGAATGGGCGTCTTACATTGGAGAACTTATGCACACAGAAGACTAAACAAGAGAGCTTCTGACCCAGAAATCTCCAGATATAATCTCAGGCTCATAACAGTGCACGCTGTAAAGGTATCTGCATATACAGTACAAAACAAGGCTTAACATTTCTTAAAAGTGGAGTCAGGAATCATCTTATCACATGATGCATTTGGATAACAGAATATCCAACTCAGAAGACAGGCAGCGAGACTCTTATAACACTGACAGTATTTCATGCCTGCCATCCCTATTAGCTAGTAGCTTTGGCATTTTGCTACAACTCTATGAGACAGATACGTACTGCATACCATTAGAGTTCAAGACATATAGATATGCTCATGAGACTGGTGTTCAGAAACAGAGATTTTTTCTGTGGCTGTTAACACTTCAGTGCCACTGATCTCAAGCTTCTCCTGCCGTAACCCTGATGCAAGAGACAAAATAAGGCTTAAGCTTTGGGAAAGCCCAACCCCCAGTGCCAAATGGTTCAGAAATATACTTATGAAACCTCTTGACTCAAAGTGAGCTCTATTTAACAGAACAAGCATGAACCGCCTTTAGGAGGTTTCACAGTTGGATTTGTTCCACTGTGTCAAAAGCTGAATTTCCATGCCTGATAACAGTTTTAAGCCATGAAAGACACCCACCCAGCCCATTCAGAGTGGGAGTATGGTCTAATCTATACATTTATCTATAGATGCTGTGATCCAGGGAAATGGGAGACATCAAACATGTCCAGAGACATATGCTTTTTAAGCTGTGCTATCATTAATGTGCCTGATCTCTCCATAAGGAATTGCAGTGGAGAAGGTATATTGTACATAGACACGGGTTGTCTCCACACTAGCAAGAGGGCCCTGGGCCGTCTAAACTGCATGTTGGCTTTATGTGCTCCACAGGCAGTGCTGAAGAAAGATTCAGCAGCTAGTCCAGTTGGCTTTTATATGTAGAGAGGGAGCCATCATTTTGTTCCTTGACTCTGTATGCCCCTGGAGGGAGGAGTCTCTAAGAGTCTTGAGAGTTTCCAGTTTCCTTTGTTTTGATTGTACCTGCTTAATCTTAAATTGCATCCAGTTTCTTCCATGAAATACACTGGGTTCCCCCCCTTCTCCCACTGATCACATGGCACATCCAGTCTCATGCAACTTTTCAAAAACTGATTTGCACTAAGTCTTTTCACTGAGCCTTTCATGTTATAATTCAGAAGTTACAGCTTTATGTGCTTTATCATTACCACCCTAGTTAAACTTTAGGATTATTTGTTTTAGGCCATTTCCACACGGGTTAAAAAAAACGGTGCAGTGCGTCTTCCACGGAGGACGTCTGCACCTTGGGGCAGACTGGGTCTGGACTACTTAGCGTAGATCCACACCTCAGTCCATTCCAGAGCGACCCCAAGTGGTCCTCCAGTGTGTTTTTGAAAAACCTGATTTTTCAGGTTTTTCAAAATGCTGGCGCACGCCATTGCATGCCTGCTCTCCGATGCAGATTCGCAGGCTCGCTCCAATGCGAGCCTACAATCTGTGGAGGGCGGGCTTTAGGCTGACAAGCTTCAGCAGTTGGTCGAGACCCACGACCAACCGGAAGCCACCATTTTGGATGCCGGAGCAGTGCGGATCTGCGATCACGCACTGCTCCTCCTCGCCGCGGACCAGACCCGACCCAAAGAAGATCTGGTGAGTAGCAGCAGGGAGCGATTCCCTCGCCGCGTGCGGAAATGGCCTTAGTGCTAACATTCTTCTTTCTCTCATTCGATCTCTATTGAATCTGTATCCTGGAAACAAAGATGTGTTTACTAGTAGCAGCCATCTTAGCTACTTCTAAAAATGTAGAAACATGCAAGGCAAGTACATATACCTTTCATTTCAGAATATACTAGTTTAATTTAAACTGACCTGGGAAGTGGAAATGAAATGATGATGTAAATGTTATGTAGATCTCTAAAATAAAATTGGAATGCACAGGTACAAAACCTGGGACTTTCAGGGTTTTTTTAAAAAAAATTATTTGGAAACAGCCGCAGGCACCAAAATGTCTGGCTAACCCCAGCTGTACTGCTGGAGGATTACTTTCCATGATAAGGTAGAATTGAAATGTTTTGTTGATTTTGCTACTTTTATTTTTATAATAGGAATAACCCAGTTTCACTCTTTAAAAAAAAAAAACAAAAGATGAAAAAAATGAATAACTAGAGAAAAGCAACTGAGAACAGGAACTGAAATTGGGGCAATCAAGCAAGGCAATTGAAGGACCAGTTAATAGATTATTTGTCAGTAGCCCTGCCCCAGCACTCATCATGAAGCAAAAATATAGGCTGAACCTGCAAAACGGAAATGTTTAATTAAAGGCAAAGGAGTCCTTAAAAGCCACAATGGCCCTTTTGTTGTCCACACCAGTTGGCTTTTTATTGCTACATACAAAGCCTAGTTCTGAAAAAGCACAGGTGGAAAACACTGGATGATAGAGTGGGTAACATTGCATGACAGTTTTATAAGAAGTGAGCAAATGAAAGGCACAATTCAGGAGAATGAGAGCCAGCATGATATAATGGTTGGAGTGCTGATCTAGAGCCCTCCACTCAATCATGGAAACCTGCTGGGTGATCTTGGGCAAGTTGCCCTCTCTCAGCCTCAGAGGAAGGCAAGGGCAAGTCCCCTCTGAATAAACTTTACCAAGAAAAAAGCATGATAGTTTCACTTTAGGGTTGCCATAAGTCGGAAATGACTTAAAGGCACACAACAACACTTTAAGAGAAAACGGGACTAGAATAGAAGCATCCTCATTTGCTGAGCTTTCTTCCGTGCCATTCTCCAAGGGACTCTGTCAGATATCAGCAACTGGGTCATGCCTTTGGTCAGGAACATGTGGCCCTCTAGAATTTGTTGGACCATAGCGTCCATCATCCTTCACCGTCGTGCAGTGTTGGCTAGGGTTGCTGGGACTTGCAGTCCACCAGCATATGAGAGGGCTGCAGGAGTCTCATCCTTGTATGAGGTGGGACAAGCAGTGGTGCTTTTTAATGAAATAATGGAGGCTGGCTCTTCAGAGCACCACCAGCTGCTTCATTTTGCCTCCTTCCACCCACCCAACTTTTTATAGATTGTAGAAACCAACAGAAAGTAACATTTTCTGTATTCAGATGAAGGAAAGACACACACTTAACACTTCCATATATCTTCATGGGACAAAGGGGGAACCTATATCATGCTATGGTAGCCTAAGGGGATGTATTGGAAATGAATTAAATGGCAGATGTCAGGTTCGCCGGGAACTGTCCACCAAGTTTTATTCTGCATATGTTCCTTAAAAAAAATTTAAAATGAATACTTTGTGTGATAATTTACAAGCAAATCAGTATCAATAAATCAGAATCATGTAAGCAGTCATGTTTATTATATTCTTGTTGCTTAATATTCATGATAGTAATTTACTTTTATAGTACAGTTTCACTGTTATCTCCTTCAGTGCCATAACTTTGAGTCAAGCAAGCTGCTAAAGTACAAAGTCCGGTAACCCTTTCAAGTCTGCAAAAAGTTAATTCAGTCACTAGGAGAAGTTTGTGCTCCCATATAGAGAAAGGGCAGGATCCAGCAAGCCTGTTGCACTGTGGCAACACCCTACTGACAAGCGAGCAGTTTCAGACATCCCAGACCATGCCTCCCATGTCTTCTGTAGGACGTACCCATAGTTTATATCAATTGTGTTGAGAACAGGAGGCACAGAGATTTTAGGTGAGCAACTGTTGCCACTTCTCTGTCTCCTTGTTGGCTCCTGGGCAAGCACTAGATCTTGTGAAATCCTAGATCTGAGAAAAAGTTAGATTTGCCAGGACTCTGTAGCAGGGGAGGGGAATTTCATTGTAGCAGTGCACCAGGATTTGTGGATTTCAATCAATCGCTATGAAAGTTACAGCTGTTCCAAATTCTTTTGAGTGAGGATTCCTAGTCTGTGGCAATCTCTGAAACTCGTGCCAAATGCCATGTGAATGAATTTCAGTCTGTTGCAAAAAGCCTTGTGCTATGGCTGTATCTGAAATCTTTATAGGAAGCCTATCTGAACAATTTCATATGTGGTCTTTTCTCGCTGTCCTGTTGATCTGAAATGGGTTGATACACTCCAAGCATGAAATAATTCGAGGAAGGAATACCAAAAACCAACCCCAAACTATACTTAGTCTACACGTAGCTATGTGTCATTAAGGGCATGTCATTGTCCCAGTTTCATTTTTTTTTCTGTTGATTTCCAGTGATTTGGGTCAGTGAAAAGAGCTTGTGCCCTCAATGACAGTTATGGAAAGAGATTTTTTTTCCCCTCTCTTTCCCTTAGACATGAGAAAAATTTGCTTTCTCTTTCCTTACTCCTCTGAGATGCTTGCGTTCCTTACATGAAGACTGGTAAAAGTTATAAAGGAACCTGGTAGCCCATCTGAGATGATGATGATGATGATGAAGAAGAAGAAGAAGAAGAAGAAAGAGAAAGGAGAAGGAGAAGGAGAAGTTGTTTATAGTATGAGTTTTTGTGGATTCTGATCCACTTCATCAGATGCAGAAGGCTGTTTGAAAAACATTGCCGCCATTGTATCTATTAAAGGCTCTGACCAATGCTTAGCTTTTGAGTCCTTTACCTTTCTTTTGAGATAGTGTAGACGGAAGTAACAACTACTCTTTTTTGACCAGATTGCCAAACTAAGTGTCCAAATCAAATATTCTTCCCACTTTTGCCATCTTGGTAAGTTTGTCAAGTGTAGCACTACAGACTTTGTCAGACTGGATTGTTGAATGAAGTTGGAAAACAGAGTAGATGGCAACTCCTACTTCTTGTTGTATACACAGAGACATGTCTCTAAAAAAAAAAATCTGCATTTTTTAAAAAAATAATGTCTCTCTGATGTTTCAGTGTTGAGAAGAAATATTAAGTATTGGCTTGATAAATCAAACCACAATCCCAGATAAATTCTGGCATCCTGTTTCTGACAATAAGATTCCTTTGGGTAGCTCTTAGTGAAGTTAGTATTTGTATTCCTGTCTACTCTCTGCATCATATGATATTAATAGAACTTTAAAATTTATGGAAATACTTATCAAAATCTATTTTTATATGGAAATGTTTCATAACACCTATAAACCCCCTACATGTGCTAAAATAAATCAATGCCAATTTCAGATTTTCAGTGCCTCACTCCTTACTTTGATACCACCAACCGTTTCCCTGCCTCTCTCTCTTGGCCAATCAGGACCACTTTCTACAGGGGGAGCAGGAAAAAGAAGGCAAGCAGAGGTATAGTTCCCTTTCTTTTGTTCCTCCCTGTTGAACAATGGCAAGAAAACGGGGGGAGGAGCCCTAGCAGCAACAGGTCCAAGTCTGTGTGGAAAAAGCAGTGTTGGGCCTTCTCCAATGATTCCGAACCAGCTCCCATACATACTCCCAGGAGTATGAAAGAGGACATTTAGGAGTTCATGACATTGTAATTAAAATAATTTTTATTACATTTCCCGATAGAGAATACGTAATTATACACATACACATAAACATACAGATAGGTCCACCACCAAAACAAAGGAAATGCAAATTCAACAAAGGAAAAAATGTGCTATAAAGAAACAGGAAAAAAAGAAGAAGAGGTGTCTAAAGAGAAAGGAAACTATAAAAGGGAAAGGAGATCTGTGACATGTGGAAAAAGGAGAGAAAAAGGGAAAGGAGAAAGGAAAAGAAAAGAGAAAAAAAGAAAAAAAACAGAAAGAGAAATCATACTTAAAAATTTGGAGACCCTATCTTTATATTATATGAAGAACAGACTGGGCAGTAAATTTCAATTAGGATTTGATTAGGATTAGCAAAACTAAAACTCTTGAAATACAGAGATAAGTTTATATATAGAAAAGAAACTGCCTTTTTTCCAAATTGAGGGCATTTGTTTTGATCTGGCTAAAATAACTGGTGTCAGGAAACGTGGGAAGTGTAGGGGGGGGACTAGAAGGTAAGGAGAATCATAAAATTCTCTCTATTTCCCCCCAAATTGAACAATGGCAGGAAAAGTATAAAGTATAAGACATTCTCAAAGAATGTCACAACTCATGTGGTTCTTGATTGCCCACAGCATTGGCATTCTTATCTTGGTACCTTACGAGATGGTGGGATGGCAGGAAATCATAGAGATAAAGAGAAGAGTGACACTCAAGCTCATCTTCTGGGTGCCATTGGCCCGTAAACTTTTTAAAAAGTCTTTCTCACACACATACACACACAGCCTTCGATTTAAGTTGCCATGACCCTACCTCCACCCACACTAGCTGGCTTCTCAAGCCTTGCACACATGTGCTCTTCCCTCACCCTTCCTTTTGTCCCTTTCCACAAGGAGAGAGCACACTTGGTGGAGACATCCAGTTCTGCCTCAAATCCATCTGAGGAATGGATGCACAGCAACAGTCGCTCCTCCCCATGCATTTGGTTGGGAGCAAGAAAGATTCTGAGATCATGGAGAACATCTAGATGGGTAATGGGGCACAATGGGATGAAGAGGCCTGTGCAGGGAGGTTTCCTCAGAGTTCACAGAAGTTTTCTGATAGGGCTTTTTCCTCTCAAAGAAGGGACATAGCAGCGGGGGGGGGCATACAGTTTATGGAAGTGGGCTGTCAAAGAGTACACAAGAGAAAACAAGTTGGGAGGCACTGTCGTATGGTATGGGCCTTAGCTGGTGCTCTGTAACGCTTAACTTTGATGTTAATCATTGCTGTGAGGCACAAAATACATTGAGAGTTCAATCTATTAAGACGGCATGTATTTACTGGCATAGGGTTTTAACTTGTGGGAATGAGCGGATCCATTCCACAAGACTTCTCCTATAGTGCTCATACCAAGCATATATTTATCCTGATTATATTTTCCTTGTATGTTTGATGCGTTACAATACTTCATACTCATATCTGGTGAGTTAGGGTGGAAAAACAGTATGCATTATGTAATGATGATTTGGAACCGTGGACCCTAGATAACACCACAGTTGCAGCGTTGTAACAGATGTTCATGAGGTTGCCATAGGTCTACAGGTTGACTAGAAGGCACACACATACAGTGAGCTTAATATTTTCCTTGTGACCTAATTATGTTACAGATGGAGTGCCAAGACCACAAACCAAAAGGCATAGTCAAGTAAACCACTTTTATTCCCATTGATTTTAATGGGAGATATTAAAAGGTTGTGTTTAATTTCCCCATAGAAATCAATGGAACTTAGAAGTACTTAAGTTTGAATGGATTGTGCCTGAATATTTATGATGGAGTGAGGAAAATGTGTCACTGGCACCCTTACTTCAGAGACAACTTCAGGATTACTTGTGAGAAAAGGATAAATTACATCCATGTTTTAATATACACAGAATAGATAAGCAGTTGGGAATGAAAAGGATATCATTGCATGTATATCTGTTCATAACCTATAATTATTAAGACTGCAGCAATTAATCAATCACTTGATTAGCATGCAGGGTCACCAGGATCTCCTGATCTTATCTTGAGGCTTGAATTAATTCATTAGCCATTAAGCAGCCTTATTATTTCCTACTTGTGTATCCAGTTTGCATGAAGGATGCCTATTGACAAAACATTTCCTGTTCTCTGTATTTATTGCAGCAGGCGTATGAAGTTACTGACATACACTTACTAATTTACAGTCAGAATTATGAATGAGTTAAAAGACTTTAAGCTTTGCATAATTTCAAACTACTTGTTATATTCTAATTAGCTGGGTTCAATTGATTTGTTTTCAGTTTAGCTCTCAGCTGTTCAAGTGGAGTCAAATTCAACTGATGTGTATTGTTGCAATGATATAATTGTGTTAATTGTGCTACAAGTCCATGTGGTCTTTTTACACAGCCATGTTTCTTTGTACTGTTAATGGGGTATGTAGTATGTCACTAGGTTTGGTGCTCCCCCCCCACATACTTTCATTCTAATTGCTCTTCATGTCATGATTTTCTCCCTGATGCTCAACCTAAATTTCCCCAAGTCTTTATCTTATATTATTAGTCCTCCTAGTTAATATCTGCTTTATTGTGCTAAGTAGTCCTTTTCCTTCATCTTTGCGATGTCAAATACTTAAGCATCCTCTAATTCCAGAGGTATTCTTGGCCATAGTTTTCCATACTTTTCTTATTCAGTGATTTTTATCCTCATAACCATTTTTTTCTATCTGCAGTTGCTTATGTTGTTTCTTACCTTTCTGTTATCATAAATTCCAGAACAGAAAGCTGTAATCTGATTGCAGAACTGCAAAATCTTCCCACTCCTTACTGTGACTTGAAACTGTAGTTGGTTATAAACTCTGCTCTTATACAAACAAACCTGTGTTCCTTGTGTTCTGTAACAATTTAGTAAACACACATTATGGTGATGTTGGTGTGGTCAATAGGTATGGGAAAATATCCCAAGAAAATCTAGAATGATTGTTTATGTTCAGATTGGATCTCAGGTTCTTCAGAAAGATCAAATTACCTATTTAATTTGGCGGCAGCAGAACACTGAGAAGAGGGAAGAAGGATGAGACATGCAAGATGACACATGACCCGGTGCCCTCGAGTATGTAATGTTGATTTCTCTGAGGAATGTTCAGGCTACAAGCAGAAAATAGGTTTTACTTATCCTGTTCTTGCTGGCTTGTCCAACGTAGTTCAGGCACAAAGTAACTCACTTTGATTCTGATCCTTCCAGCCTCATGAACAACAACATGAGCACAAGTGCACTCTCCAGATGGACTGAAAATATACAGAAGTATACAGAAACAGCAGGATGGGAGATAATTTCACAAGTGACACCTTTGACATCAGTGGAGACACTTGTTAACCCAACTCTATTTTTGGTATTACTTTGCTCAGTGCTACAACTCTGCATGCATTGGGCAAAGTTCTGCAACAGAAAACCCACACAACTCAGAACCCCATATAGTATGTTGCACAGCAAGCCAATTTGAGTCCAGCTGTCTCCCTGCTTCAGATGTTTCCCTTCCAATGTGTGGAGGGGGAGATGAGAACAACATAGAAAGACAGACACAGTTCTACACTCCCTCCTTCTGAATTTACCATCCCATGTGGTTAAAAGCCCAAATAGGGTTGGATTCTCATCCTAAGCATAGGTATGTTGGCCTAATCTGAAGTTTCTGGGATAAAAAGATACTCTGAGGATAGTGCAGATAGGATTGCAGCCTAAAATTCCTTTGCATGATCAACTTTACCTGAGTTTTTCATTTCTACTTTCATCAGATGATTGTTGGATTTACATATGTCCTGTATGTATTTCCAGAATTATCTGTTCTTGGGCTCTTAAACTGCTTGAAATTTATTGTCCCCCATGTGCATTTGGTTTAACTGTATGGATTTCACACATTTTATATGTGTTATCTTTTTAAAAGCATAAAGTATATCAGCGCTTGGCCTAAGTATTTAACTGTAGGCATACTATTTAAACAATTACAAATAAAGTTTGGAAGGGAAAGAAACTTTCATCTATGTAATTATCTTGTTTTACCAAGCTTATATGAAACATGGACTGAACATTGCTGCCTTCTTAATTTGCTTGATTACATTCTGCTTTCATTTCATCCCATAAGTCCTGTTTGTACATAATTCATCACACCTACTTCACTAGGAAAGGAAGGAAGGAAAGAAAAAAGGGGGAAAAATGGAGCACTTATCTCTTCCACCTCCATTGTCACTTTTCAGTGCACGTCTGAAGAGAGGTTTCTGTTCCAAAAGAAGAATCCCATATGAGGAAGAACTCAGGGATCTTCCTTGCATGGAGTGCCTCACTGTGAACAAACATCTCTCCTCTTCAGGCATGCTGGCTTTTGCATAAGGAGAGTGATGAATCGTACCTGCCCCCCTACTTTCATGTTGAAAGAAGTGTGATCTCTGACCATATCTGTATTCTCTGTTATCCACCATTCACCTCCTTATTTTTCCCCTTTTCTTCAGCTGCATCCTCTTCCATATATTCTCCTCTTGTGTTCATTCAAGAAAAGTTCATGTGTTTTCCTTACTTTGTTGTGGGGAGGGGGATGTTGAGGAAGTAATACAGATTTGGATCTTATTTGATCCAGCCTAACACACACCTTTCCTTCCCCCTCCAAATAGCCAATAACAGAGGCAGGATAGGAGAGGTTTCTACCAACACAACAAGGAAAACTGCCCATTATTTTATGGCCTCTGGAAGGCTCTCCCAGGAGCTATCAGGCTGAAGCCATCTACTTTGTTGGTTGGTTTGTTTGGTTCCCCTTTTGACTTCCCAACTCACTTTTTGAACTCATTTTTCTCTGCTGTTTTCTTTGCCACTTTTCCTGCTATAAACCCATCTGCCTGAAAGATGGTTATTCCATCTCTGCTCTTTACTTTAAGTGAAGATGGGCTGTGAAGCAGAATGGTGGATGGGTCTGGAAGATTGTTCTGCCAAAATGTGCAACTCCTAGGTGGAAACTGCAGCAGCAGTCAGCATACTCTTATTTTTCAACTTGTACATTTTGCCAAATTAGGTATGGAAGCCACTGATGGGCTCTGCATATGGAACTAGAAAATGGCATTTTTCTTCCATTTGCTTCTCTGACCATAACCATGTTTTTTTTTTTCCTCACCGTCAGCACTTCCATTATAAACTCTTTTTGTCAGAGGTTTATAACACGAATGTAAAGATTTGCTATCGGCTAAATCTCAATCCGAGAGCAAATGTTTATACCAATTCTGAAAACAATCAGCTTGCCCATTTGTAGTTATGCATGTGTTCATCATCTGTTATTGCTTGTCCAATGCTCTGTAACTTCTGGAAGGAAAAAAGAGACATCTGGAGGAAGGGGGGAAATGTTTTTCGCTATCCTGCAGATATAAAGGGTGTTCTCCTGAGCTGTACAATGAGGTACTGCATAAATGCCTATTTTTCAGTTTATCGTGAAAACTTTCTGATGGAGCTCTGCAGATTATCCACCAAGGACAATTTATCGCCTTTACTGCTCGTGAATGATCTGGGAAGACTGAAACTAGCAATGAGCAAATTATTCAATGTGAATAATTTATCTGATCAGCTTAGCTTTTTATGTATCATGATTTATCTGCAAGCAGGTGATGATTCTTGCGAGAGGATTCATTTCTTGCCATTTTCCTACAAATAGTTCTGTGGGTAGGCATTAGACTATAGTTTGTTCCTGAATGGCTTTCATTGCATAACATAATCAATTGCTTCAATCACATGGTTTCTTGTCATGCTGCCTGACTGGCTGTCTTAAATTAGTACTTTTTTTTTTCATTTGTTTCTGCTTACCTCATATATCTGAACAGCCCATGGGGATATGTGTGAATTATTTCAATAATCAGAAGTTTAGAAAAGGGATGGATTCTACAAACAGTTGTAACACTTCTCTGACAAACAGTTGATGAATGATGAAAACATTCCTGATGGAATTGCACTTGGCAATATTTACATCAGCACAGTAATATATACCTCAGCACAGTTTCTATTGCCCTTTAAAAAAAAAGTTACTTGTGATGGCAAGGATACTTGAAATGATTAACTCCCATTGAATTAGACCATACTTAACTCTGACCAAACCTCTTTAGAATAGAGTTTAGGCTAGCCACTTACAGGTTACTGAAGAAAGAAAGGCTTGGAACACTACACCAGTAAAAGAAATAGTAGTACAAACTAATGTAGTTTCTCAGAGCATGGTCCACAGTGAATCCATTCATTTCACAAGCACAAACCTAGCCCTCTTACTTTTGGGGGATAGGGAGCCAACTGACTAATGCACAAAGGGTGAGCTCAAGGCTGTGGTACCCACTGCAAGGTAATTTCCACTACTGGGGAATCCAGCCCATCCCTGGAGAGGCTAAAAGTGTATAAGATTTTGGCCACAGAAAAAAATGCAAATGCATGGCCAAAGAAAGAAAGAAAGAAAAAGAGAGAGAGAGAGAGAAAGGAAAAAGAAAAGAGAGAGAGAGAACACAAGATACCAGTACACCTATATATGCATGCTTGCTTGTTCCTGTAGTGACTTTGGGAGGAGAGAGGGAAAAAGGAAGAGACCCAATAGCAAGACAAAATCAGTGATAAGGCAAAGTAGTCATAATTTTTTTTGACTGGGTGGTGGTGACTGCTGCTACTGCTTCTCCTTTCTAGATGATGGTGATGGTGATGGTGATGGTGATTTTCATTTCTATCCTACCTTTCACCCAATAATGGGACTCAAGGCAGCTAACAACATTTTTAAAACAATACCAATTTAAAAATTATGCAAAAAATTCAATAAAAGAATAAATATAAATGTTAATTTAAAAAGCTATTAAACCATTTATAAAATTAAAAAATTAAACATTAACATTCGTTAAAAGATTATACAAACCATAAAACAGCATACCACATTATAAAAAATTCATCCGATTAAATTTCTGAAAACCTGGTGGCACAAAAATGTTTTCAGTTGCTGACGGAAGGAGAGCAAGGAGGGAGCCATCCTGGCCTCCCTAGGGGTTGAGTTCCAAGGACTGGGAGCAGAACCTGAGAAGGCCCTCTGCCTTGCTACCACCAAATGAGCCTGATAAGATAAGGGGACAAAGAGAAGGGCCTCTCCTGGCAATCTTAAAGCTCTAACGGGCTCATAAAGGGAGATACAGTCCTTCAAATAGCCTGGGCCTAAGCCATATAGGGCTTTATGTGCGGTCAGCAGCATTTTGAATGGTACCTGGGAACTGCTGCAGTAAAAGAGTTGTGTGATCTCTGTAGCCAGGCTCCAAAGTAATATGACTGCAGCTGTTTGTATGAATTGAAGTTTCAGAGCACTTTTCAAAGGGAGACCCATGTAGAGTGCAATACAGTAATTCAAAAGGGATGTAATCAAGTCATGTGCTATCATGGCCAAATTCACCTTCTACAGGAATGGGCAAAGTTGGCACACTAGCTTTAACTATGCAAATGCATTCCTGGTCACTGCTGAAACCTCGTCTCCCAGGCTTGGGGCTGAATCCAGGAATACCCCCAAACTACAAACTGGTATGTTCAGTGGGAGCATAACTTCATCTAACACAGACTGAATCTCTATTCCCAGATCTGTCTTTCGACTGATCAGGAGCACCTCTGACTTGTCTGGATTGAGCTTCAATTTGTTCACCCTCATCCAGTCTGCCAAGCACTGGTTTAGTGCAAAAACAGTTTCTGGGAATCAGGTAGAATAGTGTAATTGTGCTGCTTATCATCAGCATACTGATGACACCTGATCCCAGAACTCCAGCCAGCCTCTCCCAGCAATTTCCTGTTGATGTTAGATAACATAGAGAACAAGACAGAACCCTGTGGGGCTGCTGGCCCATTTCTGGGCACAATTTAAAGTACTGGAGATGGCCTATAAAGCCCTATATGGCTTGGGACTAGGATATCCCTTTATGAGCCCACTGGAGCAATAAGAGGCCCTGTTCTATGTCCCACCACTTTCTCAAGCTGGTTTGGCAGAAATAAGGCAGAGGGTCTTCTCTGTGGCTGTTACTAGACTTTGGAACTCCCTCCCTAGAGATGCCAGACTAGTTCCACCCTTGCTGTCCTTCTGCCAGCAACTGAAAACTTTTTTATGCTGCCAGACTTTTAGAAACTGAGTAAAATAGGCTTGTAATGTTGTGCAGTACTGTTTTTAACTTTATAAGTTATTTGTTTTAAATAACTATATGTATACTTTTATTGAAGTTTTTATAGCTTTTCATTTGCATTGTTTTTAAACATGTTGTAAGCCAGCTTGAGTCTTATTATTGGGGGAAAGGCAGGATATAAAGGAGGAGGACAAGGAGGAGGAGGAGGAGGAGGAGGAGGAGGAAGCAGCCACCAGAATCCTATTAAGCAGTTATGAATTCATAACTACTATAGTTAAAGAGCTACACAGTGAATTCTGAGCCAACCTCCCCATCTCCACTTACTGGAACACTGACACTGTGATAGAGAGGGTCCTGTCATGCCCTGCTTTCAGGACCTAGACATAGACTCTGACACAAAGACTGAAACAGGGGAAGCTGCTGAACAGGAGAAGACAGTACCACCCACCCAAGAGACAGAACAAGGGGCAGTGCCAGCTCCAGCAGAGAGCCTTGTCCATTCTGACAGAGAAGACAGCTCACCTATACCCACCTTTGCCAAGCGTAGACATCAAAAGGAAAGTGTATGCAGATCTCGGTGAATTTATAGAAAGCATCTAATTAGGCAACAGCTGGGTTAAGCTGTGGACCCACAAAAGCTCAGCTATTCCCCTCCAGAACTTGTTGGTGATTAACTGTTTCTCCCACCATGTCTCTGAACTCTGACTTAGAATTGTATTGACTGTGCATTGACCAGAGGTCTCTCACACAAAGGGGGAGGGGGTGCTTCCCAAACAACAGGGGAATCCACCCCATCAATCACACATTCATAGCTACCCACTGGGATTCTGGCCTATAATAGTAATAACAACAACAGTTATGAAGCAAGCTTTGTCCATTAGTAAAATTCTGACCCCAGTTCTGATAACTGATAATGAACCAAAATGCAAGGCAATGCACAAACTGATAAAAAGGGAAGGTAGGTAGGGAAAGTTACTCTCAACATTGAAACCAGATGCCTTGCCATGTCTCAGTATATCCTAAATAGGTGTGCCCAGCTTCTGAATGGCTGGGGTGGGGATATAGCTTCCAACAACCACTGGGTCTCAAATCCATGGTGTAACCACCTCTGGAATACTGTGTACTGTTCTGGTTACCATGCCTAACAAAGTATAATGGATAGCTGAGGAAGTGCCAAAAAAGGACAAACCAAAATGATCAAGGAACTAGTGCAACAAAAGGCGAAGAAGAAAAGGAACCACTTGGGGTCATCCACTGAAGCTTATTGGTGGCAGGTATATTCCTTTTGCCACTGAGAAACTTGTAACATAAGAGCTGAAGGGTAGGCACAGGGCTGCCCCAATGGTAGCCTCTATGCAAAAATGAGTCAACACACATGGACAAGAAGAAGAGTACTGTTTCCACCAAGTGAGCAGAAGCCTCTTCATCTTTGGCTGCTGTGACAACATTAGTTGCTGCAGCAACTGCCAGAGAAGAGAGGAGTTGTTCTTTTCAAGCATGCTCCCTGCTTTGGTTACACTGCCTGTCCTTTGCCCACTAAACTGCAGGTAGAAACCAGCATCTTAAGAAAGATCTTTCCTAGGTAGGGTTAGCATCATTGAAATCCAGAGTTGCCCTATTCATTCTGAACCTCAGTGGCCAAAAGAAAAAGCTAAACAAAACAAAACAAACAAAACACCACCACTCTGTAGATGTTGGGTGGGTATTATCTGCAGAGCCTGGAAAGAAAGAAAAATGAAAACAATGATAAGTTGAAGCCAGCTATAACTGAGCAGTTGTAAGATGATGAGGAGCCTCCTATCACTGCTCAGTTATGGATGGCTTCAACATGTCATTATGCTCATTTGTCTCGAAAGTAACTTTCCAAGCTCTGCCTATCACTAACAATAATAGGTTTATTCATCAGCACAGCCTGCTCCAATAATGCTTATACTTTACAGTGGGCTGGGGAAAGTGGGACCCAGGGGCTGTATGCAGCCCTCAGGATCTTGTTTTGAGGCCCCTGAACCCTGACCAGGGCCCCGCAAAAAACCCAGCTCCATTGTTTTAATTTTTCTGTGTGATTTTTCACCCCCAAATGGTTACAAACAGCTGAAAACATGTCCAAACCACTGTGCTCCAGCCCCCCTCAGTTATCCTAAACACACACACACACACACACACACACACCATAAGTATTGAGAACACAGAGAAGCGGAATGATGCTTGCCCCTTTCACTGTTGCCCACCCCTGCTTCACTACTTGCCCTGATAATGGACTGCTAATATAAATAGAAAGTAAATTTAAAGCCAGTATTCCTCCCCCTTCATAAATACTGAGTGAATTTAAAGTGAATATTTTCTATTTAAGATGGATTTTTGTAGGTTTAAGCCAGTGGTTATGCCTTCATAGCACAGAGACACAGAGTAATTAAGGTGATCTGTTCCGTTGCTCCATCTTCAACTGATAAGAGTTAGCAAGCTCTGGAGGCTGGCAAAGCTCTCCTTTAGGCAGAAAGGAAAGCAGATTGAGAATAAAAGCCTTGTGAGGCTTTACTCTTAGTGATTGAAGTTTGTCCAATAAAAGCATTCCCCATACCTTCTTTCACTTTACCTCTCTCACTCTCTGGAACTAACACAGCAACAACATGTGTATCCTATAATACAATAGAAGAAGAACAGAGCTGTGTCACACTTCAGAACTCACGGGAGCCATCCAAAATGACAGTGTGCATCGTATAGGAAGAGCTTCTGATTATTTGTATGGGATGATGTGGCCTAATACAGCTTATATCCTAACTATGCCCCAGCTGTAAGGATGTAGGATAAGCTGGCCTGGATGGATCAGACCACAGGCCTATCTAGTCTACCATTCTCTTCCCTCAAAGAAATACACAGAGAGAATGCAAGTGCAATAGCACCTTCCTACTATGTTCCCTGGCAAGAGGTATTAAGTGACATATTGCTTTCTTTACCTGAAGTGGTACATAACCATTGTTAGGGATGGATGAATGTGTTACTTTCACTTTTTCCCACATTTGCTCAGCAGGGGGATGGTCTCTCATATGTATGAAGAGATGTTTGAATGTTCATATATATGTCTACACACATATACATACACATATAGAGAGAAAGAGGGAGATTGAGAGAGAGAGAGAGATTCTTCCCCATCTGTACCAACCAAATTCAGTAGGTACAGAGAGGCCAAGGATGGAGATAACCATGGTATATCTGCCTGCCATGTAGCTGTTAAAAGTGTCAGTTGTTATCTTTAGCCCTAATTGCATACCAAAGACATAACTGAATGCACAGCATCCAGGGATTCTAAGTCAAACTTCAAAAGTTAGGCTGACAAAACCCAATGCATGAATGCACAAATCTGTTAGTTGCATTTTCTCCCACATTCACTTTTTTTCTTTCAAAGCTCAGGGTTGTTGTTTTGTTGTTGTTTTTTGTGTGTCACACTTTTGAAGAAATTTGTGGATTTTGGAATGTCCCTAGGAAAAAATGAACTGAATTAAATTCTCAGTGTTCCATAGCCATCATGACTTATAGCCATTGATCATCGCATCTTCCATTATTATTTTTTTTCTGATCTCATTTTGAAGCAGTATAAAGTCATAGCTAATTCCCTTTGTGGGAATAAATTTGATAGTTTAAACTTTGTGTTACATGAAGTAGCTTTCTTTTCATCCATCCTGTCTTCAATTCCTTAACTTCATTGACTATCCTGGGCTCCAGTATAATGAGGTAAAAATAAACTTCTCTTTACACAGACAGAAAGGTAAAAGTTAATACACTTGGGGTTAATTTCAGAATGGGAAGTACATTAAAACACTCAGCCATGTAGGCATACATAACTTAAGTTCTCTTGAGAGACAGTTATCCAACCTCTATTTAAAAACGTCCAGTGAGAGAAAGTTTACCTTCTGGTGATCACAACTACAATCCATTTCCTCAAGTAAACATACCCAGTTCCCTAAATCAAGCTTAGTTTCCAGATTTTTTACCATCCTGGTCCCTTTATACATGTTCCAACTTGTCAATATCCTTCTTCAACTGTGGTGCCAAAACCTAGCCCTGTTTGAAGAATTGATGCACTACATTCATGAAAGAAGAAGCAGGATGATATGGTCATTTAGACCTATATACCAAGATGACATTCATATAATTAATGGCCTAAATTTTGTTTGTAGTCCTGACTAGAGTAGGCCCATTGAATCAGTTGAATTTATCAATGTGTTTAGACCCAATCAATCCAACAATTGATTGAATGCATCTAATCCGACTTATGGAGGATGGGTGGATAGATGGGCACCATTTGCTCTGTCTCAGGCAGTAAGATCTCTTGGGCTTGTCCTGAGTTCCAAACAGGACAGTCTGTGTTCCTACAGTCTGAAGGGAACACACATTGGATCTATAACAGGCTTTGGCTGGACATTCACAGCAACATCTCTGTGCTTGACCAGCTTCTTCTTCCACACATTCTTTGTATCTGCTAATCACCTGTGAGTGCCTTCAGCTTCTGTGAACTTCCCCCAATCTTTCATCTTATAATTCATATGGACCTGGATTTTCTAAGGCCTCCACACTTGAGAACTCTAGAGTGTTTACCACAGAATGTGTGTTTATGAGGTTAAAGTCCAGCAGAGACCAACTAAAATGGTGAAGGGTCTGGAAGCTATGCCCTATGAAGAATGGCTTAGGGAGCTGGATATGTTTAGTCTGCAGAAGAGAAGGTTAAGAGGGGACATGATAGCCATGTTTAAATATTTGAAGGGATGTCATGTCGAGGAGGGAGCCGACTTGTTTTCCACTGCTCCAGAGACTGGGACAAGGTGTAGGGATGGGCCAACCGAATCTTCAAATCCTCAGCAAGGATTCGAGATTCGCAAATCTGAATCCCTGTGCCAAAACAGGCAAACCAAATCTTTCAAATCCACCAACCAAATAGTTTGTTGGAGACCAGGACGCCTGAAAACCTGGGAGACAAGACACACAAGGGGAGATGGCAAGTAGGTGAGTTTTTCCCTTGGAGTAATAATGACCTTTGCTAACAATTTCAGAAATTACATCTGAGGTTGTATTCTAATATATTTAAACTGAACATTTAATATTTAAGTCCAGCACTTGACTGGAAGGTACAGTCTTGAGAATTCAAGGACAGCTGAAAGATTCCTTTGCATAGCTCCCTTGCAAAGCTCTTTCATACACAATTCTGGGGTTTGTAGTTTTACAAGGTGTCACAGCCTTCTCTTCCAAAGTGTGCTGGTGCATCATCAAACTACAATCCCCAGGATGCCATAAGGAGCTATGCAAAGAAAATCCAGTTTTGACCTGAATTGTCTCCATACTGTAGTATGTGGCTCTGTTTACATAGGCAGGAAAATATGAGATTAATCCATATTTTCCTGCCTGTGCAGAAGGGACCTGAGGAGATCCTGAGGCAAAACTATGACAATTGTCCTGGCCAGATTTCTTCAGAGGGAGGCTTACCTTTGCCTAGGCTTTTTCTAAGGCTGAGAGAGTGTGTCTTGTCAGGGATTCCAGGCAGGGAACCCTGGGAAAATGATCAGCCCACTGCAAAGATGTTGCATCATGCCCCAGCTGTGGGTAATTGCAAGGTTACATAAGAAACTGGGGTCGTGTGCAGATGGTAGAGGGAGGTGTGCAAACCTCTACCTGATTGGTTGTAGATATGTATATAACAAAGCAACGCCAGTATGTATTTGTCTGTTGACCAAACCTGGTGCCTGGCGCAAGCTTTTGTCCGTCTGTCCTATGTTTTGTATATAACGGAACTTTGCTGCAAGATAAAGTGCCTCCTATTTTGGAAGAAACTCCTCCGTGTGTGAGTATCCTTACTGGGGAACAAGGCTGCTGCTGTTGGCTCGCTGAACGCTGGTTTTTCTGCTGCGTTTCCATGGGGCTGAAACTCCTATCATCCCCAACATGTCTTGCCCAAGATTATCCTTCTTTCCCTTGCTTTTTAAACCTTTTTTTAAAAAAGGATTTGAAAGATTCATGATTCGTGAGATTCATGGATTCCCAGAACCTTCCAGGGATTCAGATCTGGATCCAGATTCAGAAAATTCTGGATTTGTCCCATCCCTAACAAGGAGCAATGGATTCAAGCTGCAGGAAAGGAGATTCCACCTGAACCTCAGGAAGAACTTCCTGGCGGTCAGAGCTGTCCGGCAGTGGAATATGCTGCCTCAGAGTGTGGTGGAATATTCTTCTTTGGAAGTTTTTAAGCAGAGGCTGGATGACTATGTGTTAGGAGTGCTTTGATGTGTGTTCCTGCATGGCAGGGGGTTGGACTGGATGGTCCCTGGGATCTCTTCCAACTCTGTGATTCTATGATTCTATGTAATTACCACCAGGGCCTCACATAGTGTGGCAGGTCCTGGGAAGCAGGAAAGGACAAGCTTTTTCACTGCCTGCTGCGTGGAGGCCAAGTCAGTTTCTCCTCCTTCAACCTATTGCCATCATAAGGGTAAAGGTGGGGTTGCAGAGTAAGATCAGTAGGTGCAGTGCTTGCATCTGTACTCCGTCAAATCTGTTCTGTCCCACAGCATCACTGCTCCACATAATTTTCAAGGAGTCATGTTGCCATTCCATGTCCCAGCATGTTCTAACTCCTGTCATGTGACACATTTAGGAACGTGTGATATTGTATGTATTATAGCAGTTCACATGCATCTATTGTTTTGTGTGCCTTGTAAGCCTCATCCATGTGTAAAATGTTCAAGGAGAGATGAGCATTTCCTTGCAGTAGTCTCATGAGGTGTGAAATGCTACCTTCACTGGAACTCTCAAGTCCAAAAAAAATTATTTCCACCCCTAGATAAAATACACTGAAAACTTTCCTTATTAATTGTGATATTTGAATTTCTGCCTCCAGTGGTAATCATATTTTGGCCCTTTCATTACCCTTATACATGCTGCAAAATAGTTGTGCAAAGTAGTTGTGGTTTTGTATTTTTTAAGCGTTTGGTAAACATTTATTGCAAGAAAGGAAAGAAGATAAAATACCAGTAGTAGCAAAATAAGAATTACATGGCCATGCAATGTTAAATGTTCACTGGGGCCTGTAATGAGGAAGAACACATAAGACGGGAAAGAATGCAGCAGTTTGCTTTTGCTTCAACCTGCTGGACAAGACTGCACTCTCTCATCTTCTCTCCTGCTGCTGAGTTAATTGAGTATAAACTAGTTTTGCATTTTAAATTCAGTTTGCACCAATTAAAGAAAATTGAGGCCTTTTCCACACAACGCCGCTGTCTCATTTCTGCCACAGGATGGCAGCGGTCATCAGGTCGCACTTCCGCATGACGTCATTGCTGTCCCACTGCCATCCTGTTGTGGAGTGTCGTGCTTGCGCAGTTTTCGCAAAACAGAAAAAATCCATTTCACATCTGTGATCACGCAGCACTCCTGTAACTTCTGGCCATGCAGAAGCTGCGGAAGCACATTGGCAACGCTTCCTGCCATAGCGCAGCAATGGAAAAAGCCCAGCTGCACTGTGGAAGAAAGACGTGGCGCCACTGTGTTCTCTTCCGCATTAACCAAGCAGGTGCAGAGGGGAGCATTGCTGACACGCTCCCTTCTGGACCCGGGACTGCAGCAAGACAATGCGGAAGAGCGTCGTCGTGCGGAAATGGCCTGAGGACAAAGGGGGAAAGTGGGAGGAGGAGAATAAAATTGGGACATTTCAAAAGCAGCTGGGAAAGTGAGATAGAGGATTAATTGCAACTGTCCATGCCACATTGTGACAGTTGGAAGCTGTGCTGTTAAGTCTATGACACCTTCAGGGCTGAGATTTTTCCAGGGTGTCTGGATTTAATTTTTCCTATTGTATTAATAGATTGGATTTTACTGGATATATTTTGTCCTATAAGTTAACTTGGGGTGGCATTTGCTACCCCAAGCATGGGTGAAGTGCAGCCTTGGGACTATATGCACTGCCACAGCTGATTTGGCAGCCCTCGGCCCCTCCAGAATCCCCAAACTATGCCTTTTCCTGACCCAAAATAAGGGTGAGTGGAGCTTCCTGGAAACCACTCCTGGAATGGCAGTTTGCTTTTTAAATAGGTTACAACATCCGTCCCTGGATGCACTGTGAATTGTTGTCGTGTGCCTTCAAGTAGGCGAACCTATCGCACAAGGCTTTCTTGGCAGAATTTGTTCAGAGGACATTTACTTTGCTTTCCTCCGAGGCTGAGAAAATGTGACTTACCCCAAGATCACCCAGTGGCTGAGTATCCATAGCCAAGTGGGGATTCAAATCCTGGCCTGCCAGTGTCCTAGCTCAACGCTCAAACCACTGTACTATGCTGGTTCTCATTTAATATCAAGAAAAATATAAGTTTTGAAAGCAGAGAGTGGAGCGCATTTTCTTCTGTTTGTTGCTTTTCGGAAGTCTGTGTGTCTTCTGGAAGTCTCCAGGAGCTAGGACATTGGCAGAAATCTCAGAGGCAGAAAACTGGACTTTTTGCACTTGTCCGCCATCCTTTTAAATAAATCAACAAAGTAATAATACAAGTTAATGATTTCATTTGTGATGAATTATTTCATTTGTGACTAACACTAATAAAATTACTTAGGCCATTTCTGCATGACGCTCTTCTGCATCGTCTCGCTGCAGTCCTGGGTCCAGAAGGGAGCGCTTCAGCAACGCTCCCCTCTGCACCTGCTCAGTCCATGCAGAAGGGAACACAATGGCACCACATCTTCCTTCTGCAGCACAGCTGGGCTTTTTCCATTCCTGCGCTATGGAAGGAAGTGTCGCCAACGCACTTCTGCATGGCCAGAAGTGACAGGAGCACCGCGTGATCGCAGACGCGAAACGCATTTTTTCCATTTTGGGAAAACTGCGCAAGTGCGACACTCCATGAGAGGATGGCAGCGGGACGGCGACGACGTCATGCCAACCACTACCGTCCTGTGACAGAAGTGAGACAGCAATGTCGTGCAGAAAGGGCCTTAGTATGTACATATATGGCATATATTGAAGTCCTTCACATAAATGCCACACTTGCATAATGCTTCTCATCTTTTTGATATATCTTTTGCAAGTATATCAGAAAGTTAAAACAAACAAACAAATAAAAACACTTTTCATTATACTCCAGATGGCTATTATTGATGTGAAACTTGCCTTTGTCACCATTGCCAAGATTTCATGTACACTTCTGGTTCTACAAGCTAGGAAAGGAACATCTCCCACATCTTGGAGAAGTTATTATGAATAACATGTTCCATAGACAGCAAATATTAGAACAGACATTACATGCAAATCCCAGTTGAGATAAGGAAAAAGAAAGGTGTCCTATTTGGTGCCTAGATGCCAAAATGAAGCCTATGGCAGGGGAAAAATTATACTCGTTAGAAAGCTGTGTGGGTCAAAACATATATTGAATGCTAGCAGGTTGTGGCAGATGGATAAATAGATTTTCCAGTTGCAGCCTGTATTATGAAGATATATTCACCTGAAAGGCATTGAAGTAAGGTTTTATCTTCTCAAACATTGCTTGCATTTCCTGTTTGGTGTACCTAGGTAATACAGTGGACCTTCGGTATCTGCTAGGGCTTGGTTCCAGAACCACCACTCCCTGTTAATACCAAAATTCATGGATGTGCATGTCCCATTATGTACAATGGTATAGTAAAATGGCATCCCTTATATATTTAAAATGGCAAAATCAAAGCTTGCATTTCGGATTTTTTTTTTCAAAGAATATTTTCAAGTGTGGTTAGTTGGATTGGAGGGATTGTTCTAAACCAAAGATGAGGCTGCTTTCACATTTACTGTGACTGAAATGGTTTGCTCACTTGGGTTATTACAGTCTGTCTTATAAAAAGGAAGAGGGGGAAGGTATATTGCATCATTGCTGCTACATTTCTATTTTCCCCTCTTCCTCCCTTTCTCTTTTTTATGCTGCAAGAGAGTAACATGGCTACTTCTTTAAAAGAACTGCAGCCTATGTTGAGTTTGTTTGCCATGACTAACCTGCTTCCTTTCTAAACCAGCCAGAAGTTAACTTAATTAACACAGATTGCAGCAACACAGCATGGGAACATGCTCTTAAAGGTCTGATCATGTGGTGCAAACATGGTTGAAGATTAGCTTTTTATATGACTTGGGCACCTTTCTTATCACAGTTTGCATCCAGACCTTTCTGTGGAAATGCAAAAAATCAATCAATCAATAAATGTAAAAAGTACTCACATGTTGACATGGTACAGTGTTTTAGTATGTACCACTGTCAATAGTTGTCCATAGATTTGTTGTTGGTGTGTGCTCTTCAAGTTGTTTCCAACTTATGGTGACTGTAAAGCCAACCTATCATGCATTTTTCTTGGCAAGAGTTGTTCAGGAGGAGTTTGCCTTTGCCTTCCTCTGAGTCTGAGAGTGTGTGACTTGTCCAAGTTCATCCAGTGGGTTTCCATAACAGAGTGGGGATGCAAACCCTGGTCTCCCAGTCCTAGTCCAACACTCAAACCACTACACTACAATAGGCTCTCTTGTCTACGTAGTAAGTTGCAGGTGTTTTCAATAACTTCTGTTACTGAATTGCTTTGTCTTAAGAAAGAACTGCTGTCTGCATACGGTAGTACATAGAAGGTCAACACATGTCACTCCAGGACAGAGCAGAATAGTTTGTGAGTGTGTAACACCTACAGCTCAAGAACATTCCAATGTGTCCTGCACTCTAGCCCAGTAGTTTGTACGTAAACCTTAACTAGGCATGGGCTACGTACTTGATGTAATTGACATCTTGGGATGGAATAACTTCTAGCACATTTAACAACAACAACAAGAAGAACAACAAAAGTGTGCATATCTTACTGGAAGAGCAAAGCTGGTTCCTGAAAATGATGTGTATGTGTGTAAGAAAGAAAGACAGAGACAGAGAGAGAAATATACCAGTAAAAGAAATAGAGGGAGTTCGATCTAGATCCCTAGTCCCCCCACCCCCTGCCATGGACAAAGGGCAATTTTTAACAAAGCGTGTTACTTTGAGCTCCATTTTCTTTTTGTGAACAGAACAGGTTTTTTTTTAAAAAAAATCTTTGTCATAAGTGGCCCTTTCTCTGGACCAAAATGTTTTTTTAAGTGCATTTTTGTTCATTTTTCTGCCTTCTTCTCTTTTATTCCATTCTTTTCAAGCCATTCATAGCTGGGGTAAGAAACTGAAGAAGAAAATACGAAATGTCCAAAAAAAAAAAAATCCTGGGGATATTCATTTTGTAAGGTTCCTTTTCTTTGTGAGAGTTAGCAAGTGTATGCATGTGTGTTTGTGTGTCAGCACATGCATCTGTGTGTGTGTGTGTGCGCGCGCGCGCAGCCTTGGTCCTCAGGTGGAACTATGGCTCCTATGCTTTTCGTTCTCGAAGCTGTTATTCTGGAAGGGAATGGAGGCAGCTGTGTTTACAGCTCAAGTCTTGGCATACATTTACCAGAATCTATTATTCATATCATTCAGTATCAGGGAGAGATCTCAGGCCACCTGTCTATCTGACAAATTCACCCTTTTGTGAGCTTTCTGTTCATAGCAAATTATGTTCACATTGATGAATTGAGTTTTTATGAGCATTGCTAACTAACATTCTCACAGAAGGCCAGGGGCAATAGACTGCAAGTGTTTCTGGTCCACAAGTAAATGTTAAAACAGAAAAAAAAATATCCTGCCAGTATTTAAAGACAATTTGCCATGAAGGAATAGTTAAAATATTTGGCAGTTCCTTCATATTTATAAATTCAAAGCTGTCCATAAATTATTGCAAATACTCTGCTTAGAACAAACAAAAACAGGGTAGAATGCTGTTTGAAATACCTTCCATAGTATTAAAACTGTGTTTTCAAAGGTAAATAGTGTCCAGCACAAAGCCTTCTTACTGATTCAAAAATCTACATAAGGGTGAGACATCTGGCACAGTCTGTTAGAGAATACTCTTTATGTTAACTGTGGTTCTTTACAAATAAAAGCATATATTAATGTATTATGTATTATAGTGCACATTGTATTAGCAATATAATTCATAAAATGGAAAAAAAACAAGAATGGAGAAAGCACTGTAAAGGATAAAGGAAACTATCTCTCCCCAAAGTGCAGTAGAAATAGTAAGAAATAGCCAATCAAAAATTGAAATGCCATGAAGGACCCTGTGGGTTCAGTGGGAGAGTGACGTGGGATGAGCTGGATCATTTCTGCCCCCAGTATATGTTGGACTGTTGAAATTATGTGCCAAGAAAATTCATCCGTTGCCCCCAACATCCCCCCTTCCATTTAGATATCCAAGCAAATTAGTTGAAGCCCTGGCATCCGAATTCTGGGGCTTCTGGGAGGAAGAAAAATATTCGTGAGTAGTAGGACTTCCCTTTTAATGCTTAAATGAAATAGAAATTCTCAGACATCAAGGTTATGTGTTTACACTGGAAGACCATGACTTTAAAACTCCACAAGGGGAAAGTTGACCAGATGTGAAAGCAATGCCTTTAAAAACACATTAAGTTCATTATCATGTTATTGCATGTAAATACAAGAGTCTTGGACAGGGAAAACAGGCACATTCAGTCTCCACCGCATCATCATAGTGACATCATTTGACATGTGTCATCCTATGGCATTGGTTTTCCACCAAAGCAAAGTAGTGGGAAGGGGAATGAATGTTTCCAGCAACAATATATTGTTATGACCTATATCTGATGTAATCCAAAATATTTTGAGGTTCCTTATTCTTGAACGGGCAATGAAGATACATTAGGTTTACAAAAGACCTGATCCTAGTGGGTAACAGCTAGAACTAGATGGTTGACTTTGCAATAACGTGTTTCCCCCTGGGGTAATGGAGGAGATTCCTAGGTAGTTAGTACTGTTTTGGTTTTTTGAAAACACACTATGGCCCTTTCCGCATGTAGGGGGGGAAACGCCCGAAAACAGAGCTTACCGGCTTTGTTTTCCAGCCGGCCAAGTCCGTCGCCACGAGGAGCAGCACGAGTTTGCTGCTCTGCAGTCCTCCGGCATCCCAAATGGCAGCTTCTGGTTGGTGGAGGCTCTCCACCAACCGGAGGAGCTCACCAGCTGAAAGCCCGCCCCTGGAAGATCTGCAGGCACACACTTGCGCGCGCCTGCAAATCTGCTCTGGAGCCGGGCGATGGAGCTACATGGCTTCGCTCGCTCCGTGCTTTTTAAAAACCTCAAAAAAGGGGTTTTTAAAAACCGTGCTGCGCGACCACTTCTGGTCGCGCAGAACCGGACTGAGGTGTGGATCTACAGAAAGTAGTCCACCCCAGTCCACTCTACGGTGCAGAAGACCTCCGTTGGAGGTTGCTCTGCACCATTTTAAATTCCCAGTGCGAAAATGGCTTATGTCTCTTTTTCCCTTTGTCATGCAGTCTCTGGTCTCTCCAGCCAGCATCCTGCAACCTGTTAATTTCTACACTGCTGTATCCAGCTCAATCTTCCAACATTATCCGCTGCTGAGATACTGTGTATCGTGCTAGGTATTCCCAATCCACTCAGGCAAAAGAAGTGATGAAGTTAAAAACCAGCTCCCTATATTTCTAGTGATTCCCTGGGACCATGGCTGTGGAAACAGTGTGGATAAGCATCTATATGTCAGAATTTACCACTACACCACTGATTGTCCCTAAGCAACTCTCAGTTATATTGAATACGTGGAGAATCAGAGAAGAAAAAGAGATAGTTTTCTTCCAGAAAATTGTCCTTGTTTTTACCTTGATCAAAATAGCCGTCAGCAGGTACCCCCTTGTAGTGGAGTTAAGAATACTTGTTACATACCAGCTGGCTTCCTATCCCATTTTGTGTTAAAGACAAAGGAGTGGAGAAAGGGCATCTTACTTTCTGTACCTGCATGAGTAAACATAGGTTGACATGACGGCTTGGCTAAACCGGCATGACAAGGAGAAAGACACGTACAAGATTTTTTGATCTTATTTTCTCACAACCATCCAGCAAGTCATAGTTATTTTTATGTTAAGAAAAAGCATTATGGTGAGTGTTCTTCACCTTATACCTTGAACGTAACATGGAGATCAAAAGCCACATTGCACTCTGTCTAGCTAACTTCTGAGTAGATACGTATAGAATAATGTTGGGGAAACATTAAAATCTAAGAACATTCAAGGATGAGAATGCTGAAGAAGCTAATTAAGAGGATATAAACTCTTTTTTTCTGTAAGAGAGAAAAGCTGCAGTTAGAAAAATTCAACTGAAAATCCTTAGGTGATATGAACAAGTTTCAATATTTCTGTTCTAATTCATTTTCTTATAGTTTCACTAGTTTTAAAACTGCCCTGTGAATCTTTGGAAGGACTGGCTATAAATTCTTTAAATAAACTAACTGAATAGAATGGATATGTCCAAAATTAGAAGAGCTGGATCTGTTTCCTGCCCAGCTCTCATTTTCATTCACTGTGGAATAAACTGGAGATGTGGAGATGCTTTCTCATCATGTTGCAAGTTTTGAATTGGTGGCATATGGAGTAATAGATGTAGGACTACTGCATTTGTTGAAAGCTATGCATCAGACATAATATCTAGTTCTGTTTGAGGATAGGGGGAACTCTGAGAAGAAGCAAAGAATGGCTGCTTCTTGGCTGTAGGCATTCATGAGGCATTAAAATTCATCACCAGCCTATGTTTGGCTTTGCTACCCTCTACTCTTGTAAGTCTCCTGCTTCCTAAGGTTCCCAATACACAGTGATATCAAGCATTTTATTGTCTTTTTAGATCACACAGGCCTAAATCTAGTTACTAGTCTCAGCTAGAGTAGACTGATTGAATCAGTGGATTTACCATACAGTAGTTGAATGATTGCCTCTACTCTGATTTGGAACTAACAACTGGATTTAGGTCCAGTTTCACCGTAGGGAAACAGCAGTGGGTTGACTCCTAAGAAACATGAGTTAAAGCCTGGAGCTTTCCTGCTCTTTCTTTTCCCACAGCACACTTTGTTCCCTGCTTGTTTTCTGCACTAAGCTCCCTCAGAGGACGGGGTAGACATCAGTGTCACATATAATTGAGAAAAGGGAATCAAGGCACAAACTTCCCTTGCGTACCCTAAAACATTTCACAGATGATAACCTGGATGCATTTGGTGAAGCAACATCAAAGTGTGGTCAAGATGGCAAATGTTATAGATATAAGCTAGGAGACACTACAGAAATTTGATTTTTCTTTAGCCTACTGGGAAGAGCAAGATTCTGCCCATCCTTCCCCCTCTGCTGATTTGAGTGAAAATTGCACTTGTAACTCCATTTGTAGCAACCGAAGTAAGCTAAGAGCAAAAATAGAAAGCAAGAGAAGAGAAGCTGGGACATTTTAAAGCCAGCTGGAAAAGTGGGACAATAAATTGGGACTCTCCCTGACAAACTGTGACAGTTGAAGGGCATGCCTTTAAAGAATGGCCTCCCATATTTATAAGAGGACTACAAGATCCAAGCCTATACATTCTAAAACCATTTCGTTAAAAATAAAATACTTTAGAGAAGTAGATGGGATTTTTTTTTCATGTGGGTTTTTTTAAGCAAATGATTAGTTG
Organism: Cyclura pinguis; assembly: GCA_030412105.1. Taxonomy (NCBI): domain Eukaryota; kingdom Metazoa; phylum Chordata; class Lepidosauria; order Squamata; family Iguanidae; genus Cyclura; species Cyclura pinguis. The sequence goes on along the minus strand of CM059599.1, from coordinate 240,071,131 downwards.
GGAAGGATAGGTTGCATTCTTCTTTGTACTCTTCTCATATTGAGGTAGCAGCAGAGGCCACAAAGTAGTAGTGCTTCGATACTTGAGTACCGGGAAATGGAAGTAGTACTTTTATAACTAGCGTACCTCAGCGTTTCAAATGGAAGAGAAAGCATTCAAAAGTCAGCGTGTCCCTCCCCCCCATGCCCTACCATATATGTGCTAGGTATCTTCAGCAGTGTCAAACAAATTTGTAGAACTGGTGATTAGCTGCCCAAAGAGCATAATGTATGCATTATTAATTAAAGAAGGTAAGTTTGGCTAATTGTCATTTCTATACAGTAGCTCTGCACTAAGATACATTTTAACAATCTATAAATAATTGATAATTTTTTTTCTTTCATCTTTCTTCCTAGTTTGCATAAAACTAATGACTTGGTAAATGTTACTCACTTCAAAATATTCCACTGCTCCCATGAAAATTAAACTAGCAGTGTAACCTTAGCAAATAAGGAGGGCTCCCCCCCATTCCCTTTTGTTGTAGATGAAGAAAGGAAATGGAACAAAATTCTGATTCTCTGAAATCCAAATGGGAGTCATAAAGGGGAATCGTAAATTCAGCACATTAATAAGTTTGACGTACCAATTTTTAAAATTCGGAAGAATGGAAAATTTATTCCACTCATCCAACTCTTCAAAATGGCCACTGATGTTATTTGTTCCACATTAAATGGGATAAGGCTATGACACAGAGAAACTCACATGCACACACACAGTGATAGATCAAGAAAGCCTTCACAAAGAAGTCAAAGTACTTTTTTTCAATACTTATCAAATGACTGCATGCATAATCCCATAAACCAAGCTAGCTGCAGACTCAAAAATTCTTCATAAATAGAGTGTTTTGGTATAGTTTCTAGCTGCCTGCTTAATATGATTATGATACCTTGCTGGTTTTTTGAAATGAAGGATTTACCCCAGGAAAAGTACAGTCATTTGCTGAGGTCTCTGTTATTTTTACATATCCACAACTTGTCAGTCTGCAGCATTATTGCAGTAGGGCTTACTTTTTAATTTTTTAGTGCAACTAAATACATTCCCAGAGTTACTGATGGTGCTATAATTTCCCCTATTCATTTGGCTTGGACTCTGGTGTTAGTAAAATATACAAACGATGCATTGTCTATAATTTCAATATGGTGGTGGTGTGGTTTAAGTCTATACAGCTGCTTACATGTGCTTCATTATTTGAAAAAAAAAGTTGTAAGGACTGCTTCTGTGACCCTTTTCTCTCATTTTAACCCTACTGATATGTCACCCATGGCAACCTTAAACCGGTTTTAATAGAGTCTATCCTATTATTCATTTAAATTGAGGTGCAAGAGCACTGAGACCAGAGAAATTTGCATTCTGCAAATGGGGATTTGATGAGCAGAAATGATAAGATATATGTTGTATAACATGCCCTATTTTGCTAGCAAATAAACAGCTCTTGAAATTGATAAACTTCAGAATATTTTATCCTCAAATGTTTGTACATAAATGATTAAAATACATTAGCAATTCTGCTTTTGGAAAAAAAACATAGGGAAAACAACACAGTTGTGTTGCTTAAATTTGTAATTAACAAATTTATTACTAATTCTGCTCAGTTCTTTAATATGCTGCATTCCTGAAGAAGAACATTAATACACAATGGCAGAAAGAAGCTAATTTTAAGACTTTGGAGAAATGAATGTCTTTTAATGCTGTGTGTTTCTCTTATCTACATGCCACATTATTGTAATAAGTACATTCAGGAATAATTTCTTTTCAAATATTTTTACAAATCTTGCTCTTATTTGCATGCAAGTAAGTTGTCAGCTTAAATCTTTGAAATGCAAAATATATCTCATTTCTATATTTCATCAAGGAGCCTTTCATGTTTAATAAATTACAACTTAGATCCTCCAAGACTTTGTTTTTCATTAACTAAAAGCAAAAGGATACATTTAAAATCTTAATCACAACCTGCAAGGGTATTTGCATGTTGCTGATATTTGTCTTGATGGAACTTTTAATATTTGCAAACTAATCAGGATAGCAAGGTTATATCAATAATTTCTACAGACAATAAATGTTCCTCCATTTTAGTCCTTTCATTGCACCAGGTTGCTCCAGCAGGGTAAAACTTAACCCTGACGGAATGAAACGGTTCCCATTAATTCCTTTGCTTGAAGAGGACATCCAGAAAAAGGACAACAGTTCAGAAACCCGGTGAGAGATTTCAGGGTTTAAAAAAAAAAAAAAAAAAAAACTATCTGGAATCATTTTGTGAAAATTGTGACAGACTGATTGCATATTGGACAGAGTCATTAAGAGACCAAGCAAATAAGGGGGGAAAATCCAGCCCTACTCAGTTCCTGATACCCAATAACAGTAGGAACTGAGGAGCATCTGTCTCATGTATGGTTTGACCCTCAGTTTAGCTAAACATTCAAGCTCATCTTTCAGAGGGCCTACTGCTAGTCTCTTTGTAATAAGGTGGGTCAGCTCATCTTTTCAGAGACAGAAAGCCTGACAGCTGGCACCATTTCCTGATCCTGGTGGTCTCTGGGGGCAACAGCAGTATGACGTTACAAAAAAAAAAAAGGCAAACTTTTGCTGAACTCATTGCTCTGAGACCCTCACTTAATCTGTTCCCTCCTCCCCAAGTCCACCAAGCCAACAATTATTATCTTTTTGTACCGAACCAGTTCAAAAATAGTCGCTGAATATGGCGGGGTACTTAAACTGATGTACCAAGTCTGTTGTTTTGTGAGCTAACAGGTTAAACATGGCTTTGCTTTAAGTTTCCCCATCAAATTCGTTTTTATAGAGAAATCTCTGAAAGCAGAAGGGGTTGAGGGAGGGTGAGGTAAAAAGAAATAAATCATTGTAGTCTCAGGAACAGTAATCCTTGTTGAGGATTTTGGCTGATTGATATAAATAACATCGTCCCCGCCATCTGTCCGAAGAGGGACCTTTCCAGTTAGTGTTAAGCTGCAACGGCAGAATAATTAATGAATGGTGTCCTTTGTGCTGGTAATAAAGACAAGACAAATTATGTTATAATCCAACTGCTGCTCATTTGTCACAGCCAAATAAAATGTCAAATAAAAGTGAGGGGGGCCCAGTGTTTGTTTAATGGACTGCAAGCTACCTGTTCGTATCACTGACAGAGAACTATAGTATAAGTTCGGGATGCAGAGAGCAATGAAATGCTATGAGAGAGATTTAAGCGGGGTGATGGAGACACAAACAGATCTTTTTCTTTCTGTATTTTGAAGGGCATGGCAGCAGGGAAGGAAAATGTTCACAGCCTTAAATTAATGCAAGTCTTAATTATATTGCTATAATACCCCCTTTTTTTCTCTCTCTGAGGAAAGGGTGGCTTATATTATGTGGTTTAAGAGAAACTGCAGAGGGGGAAAAAACAGCTCCTTCACCACAGCCCTGCTGCGGCAAATCTGTAAAAATTTGGATGTGTTGTCATCTTCCCTTTTCAGGACAGACATATTCATCCAGTTGCTAGGAAAACCAAATAACGAAAACATAGCTGGGATTTAGCAGACTCCCATCGGGAATTACCTATGATAGAGGGCAGGGCTGTACTTCCTCAGAACATGCTCCTGCTGTAAAAAATTCACAAACCTGGCATTCATACAGGCATCTGTCGCTTGCTCTAATGCCAGTTCATAGTATACATACAAACATCTGCTTCCATGCACAAAGGGATACAGAACGCTTGACAGGTCTGTGTTAGCAGGGTTCGCAATGCCAGTTCTTTATGCAAAAACCCTAATGCTTCCCGTCAAGCCATTAGAAGTGATACAATCAGCCCAGGCCCCATTAAGCCATCAGTGTCCACCTGTGATAAAGATGGCCATTTGTTTTCTTAAAGCCCACTTAATGTCTGCTTAACTCAATTTGTCAGGAAATGTAGAACAATTTCCTCACAGCCTGAAATTTGGTAGTGGTTCAAAGTCAAAAGGCCAGGTCTAGTCTTATTCAAATGATATAATAAACAGTCTTCAAGTCTAAATCTGCCCTGGGGAAAGGCTGTTTACTTTGTTTGTTTTTCCTTAAAAAAAGAGAGGAGGGAGGGAGAGAAAGAACAAAAGAATAAAATCGGTGTGCCTTGTACTGTTAAAAATTCCAATTGTTTGCAACCCTTCTGAAAGGGGTTTTTTTTTTAAACAACACATTTTAAAAAAATTAACATTTTTTAAATTCTGGTTTCCGCCACAGAGAATATACAGAATAGTTATTAGTCATGTTATTCCCTAGTTACCATTAGCACCATAATGGGGAATTTGTAGAGCTCTTTTGTACATTTGTTTGTTAAAGGACTTATTCAAATAACACCTTACAGTTTTAAACAGATCCAGGCATAGTTTGTGATTTATTTGTTTGTTTGTTTGTTTGTTCATTTTTAGAACAATGTAATGACCAAACTGGGAGAGAAGAGAAGTAGTGATCCACCTTCTAAAGCAGGATCTGAATGTTGAATGCAGCTCAGCTTTTAACTTTCACACATGCATAAAACTTCTTTAAAATGGGAATTGAATCAAAAGGAGATATAAGGAATTGGACCCTGTCTTCTGCGCAGTTTGCTCACTAGCACAGAAGAGAAAGAAGGAGGGAAGCCTGAGTTCTTGAGGGGAGGGGGCACTTGCTCCCAATCCTCAATTTAGTGAGGGGGCTTCCACCCACCCCCCACCCATTCAGCCCTCTCCCGTTCAGGCACCCTGTGCATTTGTGAAAAGAGTTGAATCCATCCCGGTGAAAGGCAGTCAGGGGTGCTTTTTTTCCAAAGCCAAAGAGGGAGGAGATTTCATATCTCCATCAAGCAAACACATTCTAGTTGGTGGACGGCATTGCTTTGCCTTCTCAAGTGCCCTCCCCTTTATGCAAAGGAAATAGGATGAGTATTTATTCTTGCAGGGGCAGACATCAGTGTTAGCAAGGCATGAACACTTGTATGGAGACAGAAAAACCCTATATGCAAGACTGAAGATCCTTGATTAAAATGGATCAATGTATTTTTTTAAAAAAAATTGTGTGTGTGTGTGTGTGTGTGTGTGTGTTTTAAGCTCTCACTGCTGAACCCCATTGTGAAATAGTTTTACTTTTTTGCTACAGGCAAAATGACCACAGAGGGAATGAATTTATATATACATGTTTACACACACACACACACACACACACACACATTTTCATAGTGTTTCAGTTTTTGGAAATAATTTGAAGAAAGACTGGGTATTTTTGTTCCCCTGATGGCAAGCAAAAAAAAAAAAGCTAAAGCCTTCTAACACAGTCTATGCAGGTTTTAACTGCCTATTCAGGAGGTGTGTGATAGCCTCAAGTTGTGCTTTTGCAGAGAAAATATCACACTATCCAGATGTTCATGCCTACTCTTTCTGTGCAGACGGAGAACTCTGCACAGAACTGAAGTTGAACAGAAAACATCTATCAGAAAAAGAGATGAATGGATTTGCTTCCTAGTTAAACAAATAAAACTTAGTCCCAAAGCCTGGTAATCTCTCCCAGAATCACACTTTTCAACAATCAGTTATCAAATCTGGCTATCTACTTGCTTGGTAGTTTGTATTATCAACATTGTCACCCCCTTCCCTCTTTTAAACAACCCTCTGCAAAAAGGGCAAAGTTGGCTAGGTATTCTAAAATATAGAGATGCTCATTGTGTGAATTTCTGTTACAATTAGGGTCCAGCAAATCTCTGTGGTTTTTTACCCACTCTCTGTATGCCGTTGCTTGCTGCTACGTTTTGCCTGTAATGTATGGCACTGTTAGGGGAAAAAAATTGGAGTCAAAGTGACTGGAAAGTTAGGTCTGCTCTGTAGCACTGTGAGATTGTTGACATCTGCCGAGGTTGGAGAGCTCAGTAAGCAGGAAATGGAGTGTCACTCTGAGTGGTAGTTTACCATTATCCTGGCATCCTAATGAAGTGTCTGCAGTGCACAGAGCTTCTGGATGGCATCTTAACGCACGGCTAAGCAAAAGCACTTCTCTCCTTGTCACTGTCATCCATCTGCCTGCACCCTACTGCAGCCAATGGGATGGAACCATGCTACAATGTGCTATAAGCCATTTAGAGTTGCACATTGCATAATCAGTCCCATCAAATATGTAAAAAAAAAATGACGATTATTGGTTATTTTTCTCAAATGATGGCACCTGGAGGTTGAGGCATTAAAGTTTAACTTTTCTAAGTACTGTAAGGATGTCTTTTTATTCCATTAATTCCACATACATATTTGTTAAATGGCATAGAGTTAGAAACTCATTGTCTTAAGTCTTGCTAATGGACTGAAAAATATGTATGAATATTCATTGGACAACTCTCTTTTTATAGACTACATTTGGTGAACTGATCAATTGATAGTCTTAAACCAGGGCAAGTTAATATTCATTTATTTTTCCAACATTTTCTTTTCTTTTCTCTCTGTGCTTTTCAGGGAGGGGTAGGGAAAGGGATGGCATGAATAAAAGACAAATCAATCCATAATGTAAAGAGTAAATATAAGTTTGCTTAGATGCGTCAGACAGATTTTTTAAGTCACTATTTAAATTATAATGTTGGTATTCCCTGAAATTGATTTACACCTGTAACATTTAATGGAAATATATTCTAGATTAGATAGAGAGGAAAAATTATGTCTGTATTTCTATTTGTGAATATCTTTTTATTCATCTCCACCTCAGTATGTTTGATTTCTATTTATCAGTCTACACACACACACATACACACACACACAGCAATTTACTCCTGCTTAAGAGTTCAGCTAGAATAGCCAAACATCATTCTGTTATAGCAGCATTTCACATTTAAGGTACAAGATTTGGGAGTGATGAGGGAAATATATTTATAAAATCAGCCTGGCACTGAGCTACTGAAACTGAGCAAGGACAATAGAGATTGTCTAAATAGGATGTTTTATTTACATCCAAGAGGGCAGAGCATAATTTAGTTGCCTCGAAATTTTTCACAGACATTAAAACTATAGCAAACATACCAGCAGGGAAGCTTGCATAGCAGCACAGTGGGGGAGCTTGCAGAGCGTCTGCCCAACACGATGGCTGGTTATAGCCAGAATCAGCCTCACATTTTCCTGTAGCACTCAAAATTTCAACCTGGTTCGCTCCATTGTTGTTTTTCCCCCAAGCAGAGGCAAATGAGGCAGACTGATAGATGAAACCGAGAGCTGAAATAGTCTTGTTACAAAAGAGAAACAAGAAGAAGTTTTCCTCAGGAACTTGACGTAAAGCTAACCCTAGATAACCGGGAAGAGTAAAACGGGGAGAGGGAGAGAGACAGGGAGAAAGAGAAAGATGCTTTTGAAAAATAATTTAAAAGAACATGATAACATTTTCAATTGACTTGGAACCCTGGCAGAATACTCTTGAAAAATAAGATCTCGTTGGAGGCACAATGGTACAAAGGCTCAAGGTCCTAGATCAGACTAAAAGGTTAAGGTGAGTCATAAATGCCCATTTAACATTAAACTTGCACATGTTTTCTAAAGTTCTTAGGAAAGAGAAGCCAGTAGTGGAGTAAAACAATACTAAGTCGGTCAACCATGAATAATGCAGCAGGATTGAGGATGGAGCAGAGGTCAAACTCCACTACCTTGCAACATAATGAATTTATGTGAGGCTGAAAGCATAGGTCTCTTCCTAGCAAGTGGGGAATTATGGGGGGGAAATGGACTTCCTGTTTAGTAAAAAAAAATGACTTGCAATAACATCCACAGCCATTTAAAATCAGTGATTGGAAGGAGCACATGTGTAGGCTAAGAATATTTTAGAGGCAAAAGGCTGGAAGTTTTGTTTCTTTGTGTACTGTCTCATAGTATGTTTTCCTCTGTAAACTGGCATGTTCTGCTCTGCATGATACATAATTCTAGCTGTAATCAATGGGCTTTCTGTAAATGTGCAAATAGTGCAACCTGTGTTGCAAATATATTCTCTCCCCCATTCTTTACATACTTCATGTTAAAGTGCTCCCAGAAAGCCTGATGCAGTAAGTACCAGTTAAATAATTCTTCTCAAACATATTGAATAAAACACCAATTTGCCCATCAGAGCCATGAATATTCAAGTTGCTAAATAGTGAGTTGTTCAAGGAAGCTACCTGTGGCTTTACAAAGTTCATGCACAACTCCTTGGGCATTGGAGAATGTGAACAGAGGTTCACAAAGGTGTTAGTGACCTTGTGTGCTACAAGAAGAACACGAGTGTGGCACTGGCCCTTTCCCATGTCACATGGATCAGCAAGCCAGAATTGTTTTGTTAAGAAGAACATGTTTTCACTCTGCTGATTTATTTATTTTTAAAAAAATAAAACTATGTTTTGTAATACAGTTGGGGAGGGCAAGAACCTCACGCAGCAAGATCAGTATCAACCTTTCTAATGAAAGAATATCCAATATTTTCATGGAACTATAAAAGAGAGAGTGAGTGTTATGGCAAAAAGCCTAGCCTCAGCAGCTTTGTGTGGGAAATGGTGAAATGTGACTGTGATTTATAATGAGAAAAGGTATCTACAACATACAATTTTCTACCTAGCTGCAAATAATAATTCATAGTGATGTCCCTTCCAGATAAAATACCTTTGCTATGGAGGACCCATGTGGTAAGATGATCATGATAAATGTCAGACCAGTGCAGGTAACGGCTTTACAAACCATTAAGATTAGTTCCCTCTTTTTTTCCTGATGATAACAGTAACCATGCTGTGAGCCTATGTGGTAATAATATCTCAGTACTGATAAATGCCAGAGCCAGGCAGAGGTGTTTATCATTCGCAGTTCAGAAATGCTGACTAAAGTTGCCACATGTTGCCTGTTTTTCCTCTTTTTCAGTCAGATAACAATTAGCAAATATGTTGATTCATAAAATAGTGATATGCAACATTATTTCTGTGCTTTAGCAATGAATTGGCTAATTGTCAGCATCTTTGTCAGTGGCTATGCTCAAAGCTTGAATCTGAAGAGGGCCATTTTACACTCTGAAACCATCTTACACTCAGATAGGTTTAGAGGATGTGGATTTTGAATTTTGCAGACTTTGGTCACCAGATCTTTCAGAATATTTTGTCCTGTGATCCATTTCATCTGATACGTCTCAAATCACATTAAGTCAAATTGTGGAATGAAAGTATGTAGCGATGTATACTAATCAAAATAGTTTATTATCAAAATTTGTAAAATTATTTTTAAGAATGGATATAATGGCATACTGAAGTCTTCCATATCTGTACCAGAGGATTTTCCTACTACTGCTCAGTTATGGGTAGCTTCAGCAGATCACTGTATTCATTCTGATTAAGAAAGAAGGAAGGACGGAAGAAAGGAAAGAAGAAAGGAACCTAACTTTGTGATTAAATCTTAGTTGCACTCACTGTGAATAAGGCAACTCTATAGGTCGCCAGTTTGTCACTGTCATTGTCACTGTTCCTAGTATTCCTGTGAAGGAGTACATAGGGCACAAGGCACACTGAAGAACACAAAGAGCAAGATCCTCCACTTTTCCCAAACCACAAGGGCAAAGCCAGCCACAGAGCGGTAAACCTACCGTGGGGATACTGAACCCTATGACAAAACACATGGGCCATCTCTAAGACAATACATTTCTATCCCTCTCCCACCAGTGAGTGAGGCTGCAAAAAGGAATTGCAACAGAGGTCTTGTTTCTGATTGTCGCAGCCTTGCTTGCTGGCAGGAAAGGGGTGGAAACATCACCTTCCTGCACCAGCTGAACAGATCTCCCTCTCACATGAGGCTGCCACCTGGTAAAGCAGATTGGCGGGGGGGGGGTGGTGGTTTCAGGCCAGGAGATGTTACTTATGTATCTATAACTAAGTAGACAATACAGAATATAAGCCAAATACCATTAGAAAGCCTTTTCCATAAGCTGTTCATACAGAAGGGAAATTCTGTGTGGAGTTGCTGCAAAAGATTTCACAAGCACAGTTTCTATGTCAGGTGATCGCAGTGGAGGCTTGTAATCACGTCTTTTGCCTCTCATAAAGAAAAGCTGCAGAAAAAAAGAGAAATGGAACATGGATATGACCCATTATATTCAATGGCTTGTCTTGGGCACCAGGGGGGAACAGAAATAGGGATGTAATTTTGTGTTAATTTCATTCTCAAAGGAAACAATGGGCAAGTTAGGATTTTTCTTCCCGCTGCAAGAAAGTTTGCTAACCCTCCACAGTTTTCAAAAACTATTCAGTGCATGGAACTTGTTCTGTGCAAAATTTACCTGCAGAATTACCTGCACAAAAACAGCATTTGCTGCACAGAACAAAAAAAATTTCTATGTGAAAATATTTTCTATGCAGAAAATCCTTTGCCCTGCAAAGAAGATGCTGTAGTTCAGGCCTTATCCTGTACAAAATTTGCATGTGGATTTTTGTTCAGAAAACAGGACTGTCTGTGTAGAAAATATATTTTTTGTTCTTACTCACATATGAATTTTTCAGAGAATAAATCCTGAACTATGAAAATTTGTGTCACTCTGGGTTTTTTTATCCTCAGAGTTTTGTGACATTAAAGAAAGACATTTTTTTTTATCATTTTTCAAATATTTTCAAACATTTTCTCCATCCCTAGAATAGAACATGAACATGATTACATGATCAAATAAATCTGTTGAGAATATGGGTTCAGAGCCCCCTTCTTCCAAAGGTCATATGATTTCTTCACACCTTGACCGCCCAAAACCACATTTACCACAACTCTGCCAAACTGCTGAACACTGTCAAGCAGAAGTGTTGCATGGTAATCACCACTCCAGTCATTCCATTGTATGACTTTTAACCATTCAGTTCACATTCTCAGCACTTCCTTATATATTTACATACTTAGATTAATACGGACAGAAAGAGGGAGAGGGTGAGAATTTTTGTAAAATCCCTCCTGTCCCCACCCCCCAAAAAAGTTGCCAGTAATCATAACTGAGTGCCTAACCACCCATGACTTTTCAGTAGACAATGTCAGTGAATCCCAGATACATACCCCCCTCATGATCCTTATCACATGTGGAAAACAATAATGGACTCTATTGTGTTTTTTCAGTCTATAGGATTGCCCTCACACTATAATTGTACCCCAGAATTGAACTGAAAGCAGGGACAGTTTCCTCATAAAATTGCTGGTGATTGTGACATGTGCTTGCTGTGATGACAGGCTGTGAGCTCACAACAGCTTTTCTTGCTTTGGCCAGGATTTTCTTCTCTTCACCTTTGTAGCCACTGGTTGACTTTTAGTTGAGATCCTCTACTTACCACCTGTCTATGTGTAGAACAATATTGTGTTATTTTGGGAATAAGCCTTGGCAAGTTCTGGTTTTATGTATTCCCATATCTTCCTCTAGCATAGCTGAGAGAAAAGGATCTTCAGGCATCACAATTGTCTTTGATTAATTATAGTTTGTTATTTTATCCAAGGATAGCCAAACTCCAGTTAGTCATAAGTATGATTTCCTGGAGGAAGCAGACTTCAGACTGAGGTTTGTGAACTAGCATGTTTCAATAAGCCATGATGAAGATAAACCACAGTTTAGAGATTAGCCATACAGAAAATTGTGGTTAATCAAAAATGAAAGGAAATGCATCTGATCCCTTCTTATACCAGCCCTAGTAGAATACCCTTGGACTTAAAAGGGTCACCTAGGCACATCCTTATAAGGGAATTACATAATTTATCATTATGTACAAATCCAGTTACTAGGAGATATAAGTGAAACAGAGAAGAAAGACCAGATGCTGACTTATGCTGTTTAGGCCAATCCATATGGCATTAAGGACAGCATTGTGCGTCCGAAACTAATGTATGGTTTTCAGGAACCTCCTGTATATTTCTACCACAAGAAGTGTATCTCCTCTTTATGGAGGTCCCAAAATGCTTCAGAGGGTAGGACAATTAAACAATGAGAATAATTTCAGAATTTTAAAACCACACTGGGTAAGGCCAGTAACAACAGTCAGGTTATCTAAAACTTGCAGCATGTAAAATGGTTTTCCTATGTTAGGGCCCTGAACATTTATTTTATCTTATCTTTTGCAAAATGAAAGCATAGCTATACATGCTTCAACATCTCATGCAAATATCTTAGGCAGAAACCATATTTTAAGACTTGAAACCATTAATCACATTTTTAAAAGTATGCTTATCCTGCGTCAGTCAGCAGCAACACTGTTATCACATCATCAAAAGAAGTTTCACATCACAAAGGCGATTATAGGTCTCAGTCTCACATTCTTTCATTACTGACTAATTGTTTTCTACAAAAAGGCAGTTATGAAATGATTGAAAGGATATCAGGCAAGGGACAGGATGTAGACTAAGGATGTCAATGCAACTTTAAGAACTGATTGCTAGACACCATGAAACTAAAGCATATAAGCTCTGGAGGTATATAGTAAAATACATGAGATGTGTACCAAATGGAATGACTACAATCTATCTGTTTCTTTATTTGATACTTCATTTTTCCAGGAAAAAAAGTGCTTAAGGTGGCTAACAACCAAGAAATATGAATTAAAAAATAGCAACTTTATTAAAACCATAACAGAAAACAAATCTTTCAAGATGAATTATAAACATACAATAAAAGAGTAGATGGGCAGCATTCAGTCAAATAGCATGATTTGGAGTTAGCATATATAAATCAGTGTGTGACAGGGATATTTTATTTTATTTTATTAGATGCCATGTACATTGATGCAGCAAATAAATATTAAAAGCAATTTAAAAAATTAAAAGGAATGAAACTACCAAATATTCACCTTAACGTAAATCCTTCAGTAGAGAGTTTTAGAGGTGTAGAGCAGCCACCAAGAAATCTACAAGAAACCCATCTGGCCTAATTCTTACTGAAGAAATAAATCTTTGTCTGAGCTACAACACTGTAGATAACACATATTTTAGACACATAGAATTACATCTTAAAAAAAAAGAAAAAAGGCAAAACAAACCTACAAGTCAGAAACAAGGGATACGGTCTACCTTCCTCCCTGATTTGCTAGTTTTCTAAATGCAGAGAAATATTAAACAATTAAAATGTCCATCTCTAGAGTCTGAAATTTCCATCTCTAATCTGAAGTTGTTCCACTCAGTTTACCACTTTAAACCTTCTGTTCTCTTACAGACAGGTTACAAATAGTAGACATAAACTCTTGTGTGCTGTATATATACTATATATTACAAACAGAGTGTGACTTGCTCAGAGTTGCCCAGTGGGTTTCTGTGACCTGTGACTTAAGACTTGCTGTCCAGTGATTCTTTTTACTAACACACACTTAAAAAATAGGTAAATTGCTACTTCTGTCACCCTATGACTTCCTGTGCAAAAGTTCAATTGCACCGTAACTCCAATCTTGGGGGTTCAGTGGGCATACTTTGGGTGCGAAAACCATTGATCATATGTAAATACAGCCCCATTCTGGAGTCTGTCACTACCACAACACTATGGTGTGCCAACAGCCTCATTCTCATTCTCTCTCTCTCTCTCTCTCTCTCTCTCTCTCTCTCTCTCTCTCTCACACACACACACACACACACACACACACACTCCTCGAATTGTAATAGGAAAGGCTTTCTTCCTTCAGACATACTAGTCACTGTCACATGAAAGCCAGGGATACATCAGATAGATAGATCAGCGGCTGTTGACTTTTATTTTCCAGCAGTTAGTTAAGTTTGGGAACTCTGATCTCTCCAAATCAGGAATCTACCCCAAATGGGGGGGGGGAGCCTTTTTAAAAATAAGACTGTTTTCATTTATATTTATGTATGTGGAGGGAAGCTGTATGTGTGTGTGCATGTGCAGCAAACAACAAAAAGGGGTGGAGATGATATCTTAGGGGAGCTAATGGGTACTCAGTCCAAAATGCTGTGTGCAATATAGTTTTAGCACAAATGTAATCTTGGAATGGTTCTGAAGTTGCACAAGGAAAGAGAGTAATCCCAATTAAATAGTGTTTTTACAGACAACACAATTGCAGCAGGAGAGGAGCCTCATGTCATAAGGTCCTGAGTGGGATTTGGAATCTGGTTCACCAAAGTCCTACGCCAACCCTCAAACCATGACACCTAGAAGAAAATAGTGTTCTAAAATAGGTGCTTGCACGCACAGCTTCCCATTATAATCTCAGTTCATCCTCATAATCTTGACTCAGTCCAAACTTGGGAAAAAATAGCTATATAATAAAATGCTGTTGTAGGATCCCTAACATTTGCTTCTTTTTTTTCAGAAATCCAAGACGAAAGCAACAGACTGAAATCCATAAAGCACCTTGTACAGAAGCTCCCCAGACCAAACTATGACACCATGAAAATACTATTTGAACACCTGCAAAAGTAAGTTAAACTGGTTCTGTAAAGTTTGAAACTGGTAACTGAGAATTAGAAATGACAACACAATTTGATTTTGAAACTAGAAGTTCAAGCAACAATCCCATCTTCTGTTTTCAACACTATTATAACTAGCCTGGAAAGAACAACACTGGTTCTCAGGCCCTTTCCGCATGACGTTGCTGTTGCGTTTTTGCCACAGGATGGCAGCGGTCGGCAGATTGCGTTTCCGCATGATGTCATCGCCATCCTGCTGCCATCCTGTCGCAGAGCGTCGCACTTGTGCAGTTTTTGCAAAACGGAAAAAATCCGTTTCACGCCTGCAATCGCATGGCGCTCCCGTCACTTCTGGCCATGAGGAAGATGCAGAAGCTCATTGGCGATGCTTCCTTCCATAGCGCAGCAATGGAAGAAGCCCGGCTGCGCTGCGGAAGGAAGACGTAGCGCCATTGCGTTCTCTTCTGCATGGACCGAGTAGGTGCAGAGGGGAGCGTTGCTGATGCACTCCCTTCTGGACCCAGGACTGCAGCGAGACAACGTGGAAGAGCTTCGTTGTGCGGAAATGGCCTCAGTTTGTTTTGGACCTATAAAGCCCTTAATGGTTTGGAGTCAGGATATGGGAATGGCTACCTTCCTCTTGAGAATCTGCTTGGATCTGTGATAGATATTTGGTGGAGGCTCTGAGTGGCAAATGCATGAAACAAAGCTTTCTGTGTAACAGCACCCTCCACTGTAAATGTTCTTCACAAGGAAAAACAGCATGGCTCCACTCCTGATGGTATTCTAGCAGGTAGCCAAAACTGTACTAATCTATCTAAACATTGGTTTTTAAAGCTGGTTTTTAACTTGGCTTTTTGTAAGTTTATAAATCTATTTTTAACTCAGTATTTTATCTACCGTATTTGCCAGTGTATAAGATGCACGAGAGTATAAGACACACCCCATTTTCAAACAGTATTTTTTTGGGGGAAAAGTGAGTCTTATATGCCAGCAAATACAGCATTTTATTACATATTATTATGGGAGCCCTGATAGGTTGAAAGGCAATTAAAAATTTATTATTGTGGGACTTCAAGTCATTTCCAACTGAGGGTGACCATAAAGTGAACCTATCATAGGATTTGGGGTAGGGGGAAGATTTGTTTGGGGGGGGTTATCATTGCCTTCCTCTGAGTTTAAAGAGACCTGGCTAGATTTGAATACAAATCTCTGGACTGCTACTTCAACCTTCAAACCACTATACCACAGTGACATAGTAAAACAATAAATGGTTTTAGAAAATAATGTTAGTAAACAGCCTGCAGTTTGAATTATAAGAGATGCCTACCTACCTTCTTCTAACATATACATGTCCAAATTTGAGGATGTGAGATAAAATTAGTATTGTGGGTCAAACTAGATCAACAGCATTAGCTGTCTTTGTGTATACATGTGTCTGCATAGCTCATGTGTAAAGCGAGGGTGATATCTTAACACTGAAATGAAATGAGGGGCTGAACTCTATTTATATCTTTTCATGCTCCATCATTTCCTGGCTTGCTTCCAGAATCAGACATAAGCACAGAGAAAAGGGCTGTAAGAGCACGACTGGGGAGAGAGTTTGGCTCCCTTCAACCACAAGTTACTTTTTATATAAAAATTAGGACACTGATACACATTATGAATGGGGCAACCTCACAAATAAACAAATAAATAAATATGCCACCCTACCACATTTACTTTGATCCTCAGATTTAGTAAACGAAAGTTCTCTTCATTTTGTTTGCTTCACATAACATAACTGAGAATGAGAGAAAAAATAATGGAATAGATAGAAAACATTCAGACCCCTCTCTAAAAACCACAGAACCACCATGCATTCTACTTAGGAGCCTCATGTGGACTCTCTGGACAGGGGTAAATTTTATTTTGTGTGGTGAGGAAACCCCACTGCACAAAAGAGAAGATAAACCAGATGTTAATGAATACTGTCTTTATAGTGGGTTTCGGCTGTAATCTTCAGCTCTCTGTCTACAAAATGTTGAAGTCTGTTATGTGGTTATTGGAATACCAAATGCAGAACTGAAAAGTGAAATGCCTACAATCATGTGATATCACTACTTAACAGAGCCTGTACGAAGAGTAAAACAAACTAAATCTGACTTCCTGGAAACGCCATAACCTGTATTCGCTGCAGTACTTTTTAATGAGTGACAGGCAGGGCATATTCTGGCCTGCAAATGATTTCTTTTGCAGGTGATAAGCTAAGCACATAGTATAGGGATTGCCTAACATGCTTCCTGTTCCTGAGATGGTTCAGGGAACAGGAGCTAAGACTGTGGACTCAGGAATTAGTAATGTTCTACTTAATAACAATGACAAAGACTGGCACAAAAAAATGCTCCAACTTGGTTGGTTACAGCTGAAATGGGGTTGGACCCAGTATGGGCCTGGATCCAGGCATCAGCTAACCCACCTGGCGTTGTTCAACTGGCTGATGTAAGCTAGCTCACCCAACCTGACTGTTGGGCATATCCAGGATGATAAATGTGGGATTCCACATTGGAGGAAGCCACTTAGGAATGGGGCAGAACTAGTTGCCCCTGAGCTGGGTATAGGCCCTTATCTCCATGCCCCCACGATGCCATAAGGGGCCCTCAACTGAGTCTGATGAGGAGGCCCCATGCTAAAAGCTCTGGAAGAGACTGAAAAGGAGAGCACTGGAGTCTGCTTAAATAAGCCTAGCAGTGGGTCTCAGCAGAGCCTTCACTTGACCTCCTCTGGTCCCACTGGCCTTCCATGAGTGTACAAATGCACCTTTTGATCCAGTCCAGTGACCCCACAGCTGCAGCTACCATCCTGTTACACCCAGAAGCACTAAAGAGGGAAACAGGTTGCAGTAAATAATGCTGATAGTCATGATCACTACCAGGTTGGGCCAAGGAAGGAGAAGTAAGGAGAAAGTCAGAAGATAGGATAGGCAGCAGATGTGGCAGCCTCAAGAGGAAAAAGCACATTTGGCATCCAGCAGAAACTTGAGAATTCCAATAAGAAGTGAGCTGCTTGCTACTCACCAGTACTGACTTCTGGTCGGCTATAAGCATTATAAAGTTTGGGTTGGCTTCCCCATTCTCTTTGGTATAGCATTTCAATGGCTGGAGGGATGTTTTAGCCCATTCCCAAGATCAGACGCTAGCCTGAATACTATTCTTAGTCTGACCCACTATAGAACCATTCAATCAGTGGGATGTATCTTTGTGTCGACTCATCATTGAAAAATTAATTCAATGAATCTACTCTAGTTTGAACTTCTGATTCATCCCTTAGTTTATTGAGGATATGATCACCCATAATTTGGTAGACTAATCCATAGAAACCAGTTCATTCACAATAATCAGTATATAGCCAAAATCTACAATACTATTTGTTTTTAAAAGATGACTGATATCAAATTGTATCCTCATTCCCTCTTCCAACCCACTGTGTCTTAAGAAAGGCAGCTTTGAGTTTGTATTGCCACTAACCTTTTTCTCTAAGTTAATCTGTTATCTGTGTTACCCAGTTCAGTATTCTGAAGACTTGTTAGATTTATCATATCTGCAGTTTTAACACTGACAGTACAGATGTCCTTAGACGCTGGTTAAATCAGTTCCTATATCTTTGTTTTCCCCTTCCAGTTTTTTTGAAAATATTTAAAATAAGTACTTTATTGCTTAACATTTGAAAAGTGTTTTCATTATTTCCTCCAGGCTGAGCTTATCTGGCAACCCCTTGCAACGTTGCTAGTGTGATATAACCTACTAACCATTTCCTGTGGAATGTCCTGGTTATAACTGGTAATCTATATTAAAAAAAAAAAAAGAAGAATCACACAGAAATGAACTCACAATTTTAGTTCTGGGTTTCCACAGACAAGAAGAATGCAGGAAGGGTTGCCCTAGACCCTGTGAATAATTGTTTGGTTCAGCAACAGAAATTCTGTTTTACAAGAACCTACAAATGATCTTGCCTTGTTTTGTTGTTCCGGTAATGACATCCAATAATTCGTAATCCAGCTGTCTCTAGAATAGGCTGCTGTAACCCACTCTGGATGGGATTGCTCTTGAAAAGCCTCCCAAAAGGTGTAAATGGTACAAACATGTCATCTCAGTTACTGGTAAGGGTTAGACATTTTTACCCTGTTAAGGTTTTATAATTAAAGTGTACCAGCTGCCAATCTGTTTCTATGCTCAGTTTAAGGCAGTGGAGTTGCAGTGGACAGCACACAACCCATGGTTCACATGTGGCCACTCTTTTTTTGTGGCCTACACTATCCTGTCATTCCACTCACTGCTGCTGCAGAATTCGAAATGTAGCAGCAGCCAAATCCTACTGTTGATAGCTTGTGTTGGAAGCATAACTCATACCTGAAAAGCTGGCTACACAATGTTTGCATGCTTTCTTTTAAAGAGACATTACCAGACAGCAAAGAGTTCCAACCACCTCTGTACCTCTGCACCAGTAAATTCAGTGGCATGAAGGTGGAGTAGGACTTGTGGTGTGTTCAGGGGTGTCAGTATAACTCTACACCCCCAAAATTTGATTACCCCTGCTTTATACTGTAAAAGGCTTGAGACCTTGACATTTTGAACACTAAGTTAGTGTAGTGCTGAAGTGTGTGAGGAGCATGGCCTCTCAAAATGAGTTCTGCTTCCCACCCTGATTTTGTTTCTGTGTCCCAAGCAGGACTATTCTCTTACATGAGCATTCCCAAGCAGGACTATTCTCTTATATTGGCTTGCTGTGACAACCCTAACACTCAGTCCATTTGGAACACTGATCAAGCCTGTTGGGTTTCCTTTTTGCTCCATGTAAACCATCATCCATTCTGGAACACACCAAACTAGAGAAGATCACGAATGATGAGCTAACTGCTTTCAAAAATATATAACTGTCATTATTACTCTTATCAAGGAATCTCCCAAAAGTTCCCAAGAAACCTTGCTGCTTGCTACCCAGCACACACATGAAGTGACTATATTTCTTCTCTTTAAATATATTCCTTTTCCTACCCGTGCTTCTGACACATTGCACTGGAGTCTTCCTGTTCTTTGACTGAAGTGTATATTAAACTGGTTATCTGCTAATGGGGCAGGTGTGTTAGTAGTAGTAGTAATAATAGTAGTAGTATTTTCATAGAGCTCAACAAAGCAACAAAGAGCTCAACAAAGAGTACCTACAAGAGTACAGTTTGGACTCTTCTAATCTAGAGGTTTTATGATTTGGTAACACTTCACCTCTAGAACTGTGAAAACTCAATTGTGGTACTCAGAAAGATGAATGCTTCTATTCATCTCCTCACAAGTAGGTAAAAGTCGAGTAGGGCTGTGTGAATTTGTGTGAATGATAGAAACTTGTGGAAGAACAACCACATTGAAAGTCCAATGTGTCCTAACAGCCATTAGCCTTAGATTTTGATCCAAGAAGAGGCTTATAATGTTGCTTCCGATTCTGAAGTGTCCTTTTCTGGAACCTTAAACAACATTTCTGTACTTAATGCTGGGGACCTGTACCAGCATCATTTCTGAACACTTTGCTCTAACTCAGTAAATTTGTGACAGTGTAAGGAAAGGTGCCTCAAAATGCACACCATTTCAAAAGGAAGCGTGAGATGCCAAGCGATGACTGAGAAGAGGTAAGATATTAACAAAAATGGGAGAACAGAGTGACATTCTTTGTAAAGTGTCCTCAAGCTTTACATTCTGACAAAAAAGATATTTGGTCCTTTCCTGTGCGTCCGTTTTGCTTTTTTTCAAACTGAGAAGGAGCTGGCTGCATTTTATATTTTTAAAATGAATTGACTTGGGTGTTTGTTTTATGCTTTGGGTTTTCTTTTTCTTTTTTTTCTTTTTTTTGACATTTGCCTTTGAAAGCCCCTCAAATAGTATCAGATACTGAGACATATATCTGATGGTCAATCACAAATAATTAAAGGGGAGGAAGGCAGGCACTAGATTCCCTCATCCTCTCCCCTCTTCTTTAAGTGGAAAGCACTGAACCCAGATGCCCAACTGTGGCAGAGAGTCTTCCAGCAACAGCATCTGGCTTCTTGGCAGTCACTTTCAGGCAAGTTGTCTGGGGAGCTTTGCAGTTGCCTCTTGGTTTATCACGTGGATCAGTTACTGTGGCCTATCTGGCTGTTTTACCCAAGCAGAAGCCAATTCCTTTTGATTCACCTTTGATTTTCGGAAACTTGTTTGTTCCATTTTTTTTTAATGCTTTTGAAGCCACTTGTGTTTTGCTGTAGGGTAGCAGCCGCTTGCATATCCAAGCATCTTTTCTCTTTCTGCCAGATACAAAATCATCAGGCTTTCTGTCTCTCCATCAACGCTGTTAGTTCTTTTAATAATGTCTTCAATCAATTTCACTGCCCCTTGTTACACAGCAGAGAAAATTGATCACATAAAGGGGGCAAAATAATAAAATCTCACAAACATGCTGTTTAGTTCCATTCTTTTTTTTTATTTCCTTCCCCAACAAAACATGAGCATGCCACAAAACTGTGGTGAAAATTTTTTTTCCTCTGTACAAAAATTTGGCTTCTTACTCACATTGTCAAAGCACCATGAAATAGAAAAGCATTCAGCACGCTTGAGATCAGAGTCGCAAAACAATATATCATACTGGCTTTATTGCATAGCAAAGATCTCTCTCACTTCTGGAAGCTATATTTAACAAAGGAGATTTATTTTTACCTATTATAAAAAAAAATCCTAGCCAACAACCTACATCTAAGAAGAATGCAACAGTAGCTCACGCAAAAGGAATCAATGACAATGTGATGACAAGTTCAGCAGCGATATGCAGAATGCTGTGGATAAATCAAAAATTAAAGCTATTGTATGACAGCTAGGAACACTTAGCAAGCGCAGTCTGCAAAATTTCCATTATTATTATATTTTGGAGAGGAGAAAGATGCAGCTTATATATGTGATCTCCATTTGCTCAAGTGTCTCTCGGCAGGTTCAGGCCAGGGTAGATATTAAACATGTGCTCAGTGATTCTGCTCCCCTCCCTCCCTAGTGTGAGGCCAAATGGAGTCTACATTCTTAAGGATTATGCAGACATTAAGAGAACAAAACAAAATCATACATGCATACGGTGTTTTAATAGACAATACTGGAGGTATATCCTTTAACTAGTTACAGGGGAGTAATGGTTGGTGACTTGGCCTGGTTGCTGAACATACGGGCATAGAATTTAACTGTGAGGCAGAAATCAGTACCTGTTGAGTTCAGTGGAACTTATTTCTTTGTAAATATGTATACGATTGCAACTCTGAGATGTCTTTCAGCCTCTCTAACTGCATTTTATTGGCAACTGAATATTGTCCCTATTGGAGATAAAGAAAGCCATTTTTTAAACTGAAAATACATTCCAAGTAATCTTGTTTCTACACTGAAAGTACTGGAAATTGAGAACTATACATATCACTGTAATGCAGGGGTGGAAACTATGCAGCTCTCCATATGTCATTGGGCTGCAATTTCTGGTTAGCCAGCATCACCAATAGTGTCTTCTGGCTAACCAGAGTTGGGAGTTGTAATTCAACAAAATTGGAATGGCCACAAGGTTATTGCCTCTGTTTGAATGGGTGAAAATGTTCTTGGAGAACAGAGATGACAGAGAGATTACATGAAGTTTTTTGTTTCCAATAGCATTTTCCTGTAGGCATTAGCCAATGAAATTTTATCCACTTGAACCCATGACTTGCACTGTCATTAGCGTTATGTGCTGGCAGCTTTGAAAGCCATAGTGTTCCCATGATCTAGCTGGATTCCAGGTCTTCAACTGACCTGAAACTTCTGTGCTGGAACTCAGGACTAAAAATATATCTAAAGAAAAACAGATGCAAGATAGTTGCAAACAAGAGGACAAGACTCTTCCTTGTGGTAGAGACCCAAGTGATCTATGTTTTTTACCCACCTAATCCTTAAGAACTAAAGAGATATCTTTACAACTATATTCCATAGAGAGAATTTTCTGAAACAGTAAGACCATTGCTAAACTGTTAGTCCAATCTGACAAAAACAGAATCCAACTATTGCCATAAGATTTCAAATGGTCAGGGTTACCCTCAAAGCTGGCACTTCTATGTGCTGTCTAAGATGAGAATCTGTCACCCTAGTTTCATTATCTAATCATATCTCCCCATGAAACAGTGTTGTTGTAATCTCAAAAGAGATTACAACATGATACCAAGATTTATTTTTTCAGTCCCGTGTTTCATTGCAAGATCTTTCCACATACAACTCATTCACAGAATCAACACAGAGAGTAGAGTCATGCTCACTGATGAGCACACTAGGGATGTAAATCCTTAACTATTTCATCATCATCTTCAGGAATAAATACTTACAGTACTTTCTCCCTAGTGTGGGATAAAGCAAACATGCCTCCTCATATTCAAACATTCTGAAAGGATGTGAATTATTCTACATAGGAAAACACATTTCTTGTGCAAAAACCTGTTTTCAGCAGGTTTCCTGCCCAGAAACCTGTTTTCTGTGCAGGAAATACTGTTTCTTACATGTTTGCTGCACTGAAAAGACACAAACAAAAATCCCAAGATTGTTAATGATCTATTATTGTTCACAGTGAGGTTTCCTGAGAGTTGGGAACCCTGTTTTTCAACCTGGAAATGAATAGTAATGAATATTCTTTTCATCCCAATACACACACACACATACACACACACACACACACCTCCATTAATTTCAAGGCCAAAACTCAGCTAAGTGCTATATGTTGCACTCATACTTGTACCCGCAACCCATCACATTTATGTGACTCCAGAATGACCACTAGGACAAGAATGTAGGATTTTGCTTCAGCAGTTGTTCTCTGATATGTTTAATGGGAACAAGGAGCAAGCAGATGGAGAGAGGAATCAGTTCCATTCCTTTTTGTACTGCATGCTAGTATGTATGAATCAGTCAATGGAAAAATTAGGATATATATTTTGAGAAACCACATTTTCAGCGTCTTCATTTTTACCAGCTGACATAGTTGCCTTTTATTGGTGATGCTGCAATCAGTACAAAATTAGACATTCTCAGAGACAACATGGACCACTTTCCTATGAAGAGCTACAAATCTTCATATTAGTTTGAAAGTTATGCACAAATTGGAATGCACTCTACTTGTAATGGGAACAAAACACTGGCAATAAAATACAAAGGGGGAAGAGGGACCTAAATCACAGCAAAATGATCTCCCTGAAGGCATCTGCCAAAGAGATGGTGTTTTTAGGCAGCGTCTCGGAAACAGCGTCTTGATGTCTATGCCACGTACAGATTTATTATTGTGCCTAAGAAACTGGAAGGGGAAAAATGTTGATAATGTGCCTAAGTAATACTGAATTTTGGTCATAGGAGAGACTCCGGTATTGTGGGCACCACACCCACACCTACTGATGTGGTCCCAGCCTTTCCCCCCCCTTTGGAGGCATCTAATTAAGAAATCTTTGACTCATTTACATGGATATGTTTGATCTAAATTATACTCCAAACCACACCAAATTAAGAGCATCTGTGAACGTGAAATGTTTGTTCCCTTAGAATGGTTAGAATGGGCCCAGCTCTGGGCTGCACATGTTCAAGTGACGAAAAATATTTCAGATGTAGCATTCTTCTGAGACCTACTTTTCCACTAATAATTTGCAGTAAGCTACACTAGTATCCCTTCCCTTCTCTTTCTCTTAACCCACAATCATTACAGGCTGTCTAGAAAGTTTCACTTTCCCAGGTTTTTACTGCCAGGAAAAAAAAAAAGGTAAGCAGCCACCTTCTTTGTTGATACTTGTGAGGGTACTCACAAATCTAGTGATTGTCAAGAATTGTTGCTGAGTTTCAAGTCTCATTCCAATGACATGTTTTCCCAGCCTTGACCAGGAATCTGTTTTCCAGTTAAGGGAGCTTGTCTTTAAAAAAAAAATCCTTCTGCATTTTGCATTTTCTGATTAACCCCTTTTCATGTGTATGTCAATATATAAGAAAAAAGTCAAAAGAAGTTTTAGTAGAATTGGCTCAGTATGTCTCTGAAACTCATTCAGGAATCTAAACCATAAGCCAGACTGTATTTCACTCCTGTGGTTCAGTAGGAAGAGATACCTGCTCTTGATTAGTTAGCTGCATCACCAATTTAGAGCAGACCAAGGCATTTCACCAGAACCTACTGGAACCAGAATCTATTGCAGTGTGACTGTCACATGTTGCTGGGGGATTTTAATGTATACAGCCCTTTGTTCTGCATGCCACAGTCTGTAAGATGAAGATGATCTCTTGTCCACCACAAAGGCTACTGCATTTTTCCTAAATTCACTTTCAAGTTTGATTTAATCAGCATGTAAGGAGTGAAGAACCAGAATGCCAAAGCCACAGAATATATCAAAAATATACTTTGCACAACATGACACATTGTTATCTACCTATCTATCCAAATATAGGCCTGAATACCTAACCTAGCATAGTCAACTATGGTAGCCAACTAAGGATTTGATAGGTCTTCTGGCTTTGTTTCTTGTCTAATATGGTAGCCATAGGCCAAGTATATCATTAAACTTTATTTCATGGAGGTGGTGGGAGCCCAGTGGGAAGCAAGAAGGATGCAAGGGATTAAAACTAGAATAGATGTTGAAAAAATAGAGCAAACACCTTAACATTCAATATAATTTCCATTTTTAAAGTTAAAATGTATTAAAATGTAGTAATAAAATGCTGCTAATTTTGACAAAATTAACCAAAAAAAACAATAAATCATTGTAATTCTTTTGGAAGGGATAATGAATTAACAAAAACAGCAATCATTTTTCAGAAATAACATTGGTTTTTAAGAAGGATGTAAATCTTCCCTGGTTTTAGTCTTGAGGATAGAAACAAATTATTTCAAAACCAATTTCTCCTTGCTGGGAGAGATTTTGAGAGTTTTTATGCATTATTCAAAGTTATTTATTTACTTGTTTTTGTATTTAGAAACGTTTTTGCAAAAAAAAATTGGTACAAAAACTGTGGGTTTTTTGTCTGAAAAAAAAAAAGAATGTTTTGAGTACAATACCACATTTTTTGAATAGAAAACAATGCATTTTGCTCAATATACACTTTTTTATACAAAAATATGGGCCAGAATTCAGGGTCAGATTTATGGATGTGTAACATGCAGTTACACATCTATGATGGATCCATATTCATTGCCCCTGTGTATTCATGATTGTGGCAGTATTGCCATGATCGTAACTGCCTCCCAGATCTGCTGTCCTGGCATCAGCCACACGGAGAGAAGGGGTCCATTCTGCTGGTAATCAGGGCATGGGTGGATGATGTTTCCACTCTGCTCTCCCTGGCCATCAGAACTTCATTGTCACAGCCTCACTTGCTGCTAGGAGGAGGTGGAAACATTTTCCACCTAAGCATTGTTCACCAGCAGAGCAGACTTCCTTCTATCTGCATAGCTGACATCTGATTTGGGGGACTGGGTCAGTGGGACACTACTTAGCTACCTTTAGTTATGCAACTAAACGTATAAGATTCCAGAAAATCTTTTTTTTTTTTTTTTGCACAAAGCGCTGTTTTTGTTTTGTTCTTTTTTGTTTTTACCAACAAATCTTGAAATGTGAAAAATCTCATGGCAGTTAAACATTTTTTCAGGAATGTGAAAATCCACAGCAAATTAAAATAGCAAATTTAAATTGATTGTTGAAAATTTGGACTAATAAAAGTGACAAATTATTTTTAGAGAGATTATCCCCAAGTTTTGGGGGAAAAATTTTGGAACAAATGGAATAGAAGAGGTTGTTATTGTTGCGTACCTTCAAGTCATTTCCAACTTATGGCAACCCTATGGTGATCCTATCACAAGGTTTCCTGGGGATAAGAATGTGTGATGTGCCCAAGGTCGCCCAGTGGGTTTCCATGGCCAAGCAGGGAATTGAAACCTGGTCCTTACAGTTGTATTCCAGGGTTCAAACCACTACACTCCGCTGGATCTCACAGGCAAAAGTGTTCAATTCCGATCATTGCCAAGGAGACAAGCAGACTCCTAGGTTTCTCATAAATACTTGATGCTACTGGTATCAATTAATTGCTTATGTGTGGGCAGTCCTTCTGGGTTGTTGTTTTCTTTCTTTCTGGTGCTATAAATTAGCAGTAGGCAACTGTGAGGGATTAGAAACTCATGCCCTCCAGGGGACCTTGTAGGGCTATGGACCCAAATTTATTTTGTTCCAAAATACCTCTAAATACTCCCAATTTTACCACAGTGCTTGCCCTTTCTGGACCATTTTAGACCTAGGAAAGGTCTTGTTTCCAATGAGAAGTAACGCTTTAGTCAGCATCTTGATGTCTTCCTTGGCAAAAGGTCTTCCTTGGGTCCAAAACAGCATGAGGGGAAGTGTGGCAAAATCACTCTCCATGACCCATGCCTTGTCTAAATATTTTGTGAGTTATGAATTTTGAAGTTAATAAAATTATTCTGAGTGCATAAGAATTTATCATATTAAATTAAACTAATAGAAAATGAATCTTAGAGTTGGAAGAGAGCACAAGGGCTATCTAGTCCAGCCCTCTGCCATGCAGGAATACACAATCAAAACACTCCCAACAGATGGCCATCTAGCCTCTGTTTAAAAACTTCCAAGAAGACTCCACCATACTCCAAGACAGCATACTCCACTGTCCAATGGCTCTTACCATCAGGAAATTTTCCCTAATGTTTAGGTAGAATCTCTTTTCCTGTAGTTTGATTCCATTGTTCCATGTCCTAGTCTCTGGAGCAGGAGAAAACCAGCTAATAGCCAAGCTAATAAACAAGTAATAACCAATATTATACAATTTATTATTTATGTTGTCCCATTAATTGCTTCCAACATGAAAAAAAGGAAATCGGCATTCCTGTCATATATGACCTGGTTGTCTTCTTCTTCCAATATACATGACTAGTAATTAAAAATAGTTAACATGATCTGCCCAATATTAAATATCAATTGAGGAGTGGCTTCTATTACCCCCCCCCTCAACTGAGAAACTAAGCAAACTTCAAATATTAAACCACTTTTGTGTTGTAATTGAAATTTCAAGATCTCTTTCCATAAACTTTTAAATTTGGATCCTTTAATAAAAGCAGACAACAACTTATGGAATGTTACTCAACTGTGTTTTATATTATGTGCTAAAATGGGTAGATTGCCTAAATGTTGTTTCCACAAATAACAATTTAACTGGACAAGTAGTTGTTTAGTTCTAAATACTGAAACCAAAAGGACAAGAGTTACACATTGTTATGTACCCAATATCGTGCAAACTAATAGAACTCCAACTTTGCTGTTTTCTGAGATAGCACAAAAGCCCTTGACAGAGTAGAATTGAATTCTTTATGTGGAGGCATTTTGGCCCTTTCCACACCACACCCCAATAGTGTGTCATCCTGGTGGGATCCAGGCAGTGCCATTGCTGGGATGGGATCAGGACCTGAATGCTCTCCGCTGCACACAGTTGGCTTCTGGTGGACAGGTAGCATTAGGGACACTCTTCTTCCTTCTGCAGTATAGTCTCAATGGTGAGTCCCTTTTCCCACCTTTGCCTGCACTGGAAGGAAGTGCTATCAAGTACTTTGGCCCCTAGCACACACCTACAGCCAATGGGATCATGGCGGGAAAGGGGGCCATTACCGGATTTATTCCAGTAATGGTATAGGGCATGTTTACAATGGATGGGGACACGAAAGCACCTGGTCAGCAGTGATGTTGTGCAATCGCATGCATCCCAGACTGGGAGCAATGCGTTGCAATGCTGTGATGGGAGACATCATGCAGTAAGGGCCTTAATATTTCATCTCGTTTTATTAATCTGGTTAATGCCGTTTATATGACACCATAGCTTATGACAACAGAGAATGGGCACTCTAATAGCAAACTGGTTATTAAAAAGAGGTCCACAGCAGAGCTGGCCGCTCACTTACTTGGTGTTTGTTTTAATAATTTAGATTACTGCAGAGGTTAAACATGAAACATCTAAAGTTAGGAGTATTCAGGATAAAATGTCTCAATGTTAAATTGTGTTATAGGATGTAATGATTTTTGTTGAACAGTTGGAAGTTTCCTTTACTGGGTTTATTTCAGATTATTCTTGGTTATAGTCAAGTACATTGCAAAACAAACATAAGTATATCAGAATAAATGGTCTGCAATAGTTTAGACAAGGGTAGCATTACAATTTGACATACAATTTTCTAATGAACCAGTGAAATACTTGAATGTAAAGTAAAATTTCAAATGTCAAGAAATAGCTAAAATTATTCATGACCTCCTCTAATTTGTAGAATATTATGAATATTGTCCTTAACCATAATTAGTGAAAGATACTTCTCATTAGAGAAAATAATAAGCTGCACCATAAAGCTATTATACTAAGGAAAAGGGGGCACCAATACAGAGTTAATCCAACTGTGCAATCTCTCTGGAATTTTTTGCTCTTAACAAGTAGGGATGTGTGGAGATCTTTCTACTGATGAAATTCTCATTGAGATAGCTGAACCTCAGTCAGCTGAGACAACACATCAAGGATCTTCCCCTCACTACCAAGATGCCGAGTGAGAGTTCTTGGTGTTGTTACGTTGCCTGAAATTTGTGCAAAATATAAGTTGCTTAAAACACTTGCTTTGGCACAGAATGATTGGCCTAAAGCCAATTGTGAGTCCCAGCCAGAGTAGACCCACTGAAGAACAAATCAGTGGGAATTTGCTAAGTCAACACCTGTGTAAGTTCCATTGCATCAATGAAATTAGGTGTTGTAGTTGTGACTAACAATTGGATTTATTCCTACTTTTTTCTTTGTGAAGATCAACACAATCACAATCACATACACATACACACACACCTGGCAATTAAATCAGGACCCCTTCACAGTGGGTGAAAAAGACTCAAGACAAAAGACAGAAAAAGACACAAGCAACACATACACTGCTTTTACAACAGGACAACCATTCCATTTGCTAATACTGACAGAAATGTGCCAAAAAATCAGTGTGGAAATGCACAAATTTTCTCAGAGATTATCCCAAAAAGGCCTGCTGTCTCACAAGAAGAAAAGTTGTCATGTTTTTCACATGAGGATCAGGACTGACATCCCTGTTCACAGCTAATCCCTTGGATTTGGCCCAATGTATTCTGAACTGGGACAAAGTTCAAAGAAGTTAGGTTTGAACTTCAGCCAGCATCAGCCTTCCCATTGCTTCCCATTGCTCTGTCAACACTTTGAATTACATAATCTCAATACCAACTTGACTTTTAACTATCAGCACTTAACTTTTTTAAAATTCCAATTATGAACCACAGTCTTAACCCAAAACATCATTGCACTGGTATATTTTTTTTAAATGACTTTTAGAAAAGGGTGTAGACTTTTTTTTCAAAAGAAAATCAGCCCTTTTATTTAAAAAGAACGTCATGTTTTTGTTTGATTTTGTCTGTTTTACTTTTTTCCAGTAGCTGGAGTATAATTTGAATATATTAATATTTCTAGCAACAGTGCTCAGGGAGCCTAGTTAATAACTTATGCATGGCTACATAGATATACTTCAGAGAGAGGTAATGTTTTAGCCCTTGTGTTGGTAACGCTTAGAAACTTGGAATGAAAGAGTCTGATCTTTCCCTGCCCTTTGTTGTGGCCATGCATTGTGGTGGTATGGAGCCAGGGTTCTTTCTGTTGCCTACACAGCCTGGATTCAATAAGCAGTTCTATATGTATATTATGACAATGTGGTCAAGGAAACCAGACTTTTTTAAAAAACTATACCTTTGTGTGCCTGTGTAGCATAACAAAAAAATCTGGTGCTTATTTTGTTGTACTCATTCAATATGTTAACATATTCATAATTTGATACAGGTTATGTTAATCATATAATTAAAGTTTGAGTGTTAGATGAAAAACCAGCAAGATGTTAGTTGAATGGAAAATATTTGTCCTTTCATACAAGAGTCATTATGGCACTGTAGAAAACTGTAAATCTGATGAATAATCACTAACCCATGGATAGATGTGTGTTAGATCATTTCTGAGCCCTTCCCTAGGGTGAAAACCCAGCCAGCTTTCTACCCACCCACCCTGAAAAGTTGTATCTCTCCCAGATGAGGGGCAATTTTGATCTTTTTCTTATGCCACCCCACCAGTTGAAGGCATTGTCATGATTTTGGCAGTGACTGCTATTGCTTTTGTTTTCGCCTCTTCATTTCTGACTGTAGTCTTACCTTTCTGGAATGGTAAGGCAGGGTTTATGGCCAACTATGTATAGCCTCGCCAAATTAAAATAGGAAACAGGCTTTGCCTGTGATGTTTCTCCCATCATAGTATCACTGTCATGGTATCCTTTTATCATTCCGTGTTCCCTCAGCTCTTCTTTACATGGCTTCTTGTCATGTTTCTCCAGGGAGGAGATGGCTTCCCATAAGAGATTTCCATTCCTGGAGAAAGGAGAAATGGAATAAATAGCTGAAAGCTTGGAGAGGCAATGTGCAAAAAACATGTTGCCTCTTTCTCATCCTATAAATCTGAAGCCTTTAAAAGAATACACAAGGTTCTCATCTCATACCCAGAAAAGTCCTAGTTTTCAGGGATAAAGAGAAAGCTGTGAAAAGCACAACATCTGGGTACTCTTTTCAACTCATCTGTCCTAAATTGTTGACTAGACCAGACTTTCAGGTTTCCAGCATCTGCTTTCAGTATCTGCTTTCTTGTAGTTCTGAGGTGGGATTTGTGTGGCCCTCTACAGGCTTCCCCCACTTACCTGACAGTTTAGTTACTGGAGCACTGTCAGAAAACAGAACTGGTTGAAAAGAAGAATCCATGTACTATATTATAGGGAGCATGAAAGACTTATAGAGGCTCACTTGTTACTGACCATGCACGTACTGCTTGCAAAGTCCCTTAGCCATCTTAGCATCTTTCATCCCACTCTCACCTCACTTTGAAGACAGCACTCACATGTGAGTATTTTCAAGCAAGCTTCCATAGGCAAGGAGAACTGATGAAAGACTAGAACCTCCATTGAATTAATGGGACTTGTCTCTAATTTGGAAGCATCAAAAGAGCAAGTCATCAGATAATGGGGCATCAAAAGGGGGGGCCTCCCTGAAGATGTTGTAGGACAGTAAGCCCTAGTCAGCCTAGCAAACAGTGACTCCAATTACTTCAATCACAATTACTTCATTCAGCAGGGAATTACCATGGGAAGGAAGGGGCAAAGTCCACTTCCCCTAGTCCAGCTGCATATGCCAAAACCAAATCCAGTGTTCTCTTTTCAGAAGAATACAGATTTATGATCAAAATTATCTACGTGCCTTCACAGGGTATTACAGACAGTTTATAGTATATAAGGCAGACTTATTTTTTCCCCTTTACCACTGTTAAAAACTTTTCCCCAATACTAACAAAATTTTCATTGGATTTACTCTCCTGTCAAGTGTCTGCAGTTTTCGAGCTGCTTATTTCTGATGCGGACATTTTCTGAAACAGCTCTTTCTGTAGGAGGCTTCTAGTATGATTCACAATGTGACATGTGAGTTCATATTTCACCTTGTGCAAATCATGTGTGTGTACCCAGTATTCTTCACCAATCATGGTCCTTTTCTTGTCAATGATTGCCAGCAGCAGTAACAAGGGTGAAAAATATCTGTTGTGAAAAGTCCAGTTTCAATGTGTTTCCCCAATTTATTTACTGACCTTCATTGCAACAGCTACACTCCTGACCCTCATGAGATGGAGCCTAAGGGGAAATGGCACTGAGCACCAATTCCATATCCTGTTGTTCTGTAGTCTAAATTAAGTGCTAATTAATTACCCCTGGCATCTTTGCCATTGCCTGTCAAATTGGATTTAGGATATTCTTTCAGTGGTTAAACAAACAGCCTTCCATCTCCAGCTAAAATCCCAAGTGCTGATATTTCTTTTTCTTATGAATCAGTATTTAAAAAGGAAACAAATGTGTCTATGTCCATTGCAGGTAGCATTGAAATTAAAGGAACAAGAATTGGTATTGTCAATTTTGATTAATAGCCCTTCATTAATAAACATCCTGTTATTCATTTTCCACCTGCAGTTGCTGATGTTCCCTGGAATCAATTAACTCATATAATTTGATTTATTTTACAAAGGCATTTTTGGATGTGCTGTGCTGATGATAAAGCTTTCTGTGTTTGCAGTTCTTGATTCAAAGTGAGATTGTTACCTAAGTGCATTTTATTTTTTAACATTGTAAGGAAATGTGGCTTCAGGCAGTCTGGAATTAAAAGAATGAAAGTCAATTTGAAAACTTAAAGCTGGGTTCAAACAGAAGTATTTGTTGCCTACTGGAACATATAGATCTCAGCTGTGGGTAGACTGTGCTGTTCACTAGGCTGCAATGACAATGAAACTAGAAACAAATATGCTGAACATCTCAGTGGTCAGAGGTGTTAAAACCAGTGATGATGATGATGCTAATGATTTATGCTTCAGTAGGCAAATGGGACCCGCCTTCCCTTGAATAAAAAAAATTGGTGGAGTAAGCAACCAGTGGGTGGAAGCTCACACTCAGAACAAGAAGGCCAATGTGCAAGGCTCTTAGACTCCTCCACCATCTTATTTGCAGTGGTATAGCAGAGCCAGCATTCTCAGACTGAAGTCCTGGGACTTCTGTATTAATGGAGACAATGATGTCAACTTCCAGCTGCTTCAGTGCCCTCTGCAGTCACCACAGTAGCAATGATTTTTTTTCCCCCCATCAACAGTATATCATTGCAAGCTATCCTTGTTGTAGACCCACCAGTTTTCCAAAAAAGCTGCACATGAATGAAGTGGAAACTGTTAGGACTGATTAGGGGACTTTGAAAGAAAATGTTGCTCCCTGATGCTTGGAGAACACTTTCATGACTAGTGCCTCCACCTCAGAATTTATCAGTACAGTGGGACCCCCTCTCACATGATCTCTGCATGCACGAGTGTGAGGTTACAAAAAGCATTGTGTCCCATTGTAGTCAATGCACGTACGTACATTGCATCCCTTGCTTATGATGGAATGAGATACTTCACATTTTTTGTTTTTTGGGGGGTTCCTGGAACAGAATCCCAACAAATGCAGCCAGTACAGTGTACTTACAAGAATGACCTTCAGAATATCTCCAACTTCCCTGCTGGCCATTCAGTGTAGGGAAATAAAGCCATGGCCAAACTGACTTCTAGGAACGCATGTCTATAATTCTGGATCTTCTTGTAAACCTCTGAAGGATGTTGGGATTTTCCAGAACATGGTTTGAAAATCAGATCTTGCTCCATGTCAGTATTTTTTATTTTTCTCATTACTCAGCTTGTTTACGAGTGGTCAAAATACAGGATTGGCATTTCAGTACCAAATTCTGCTAAGTAGGGTTCTTTTGCCCCTACTTCTTCTGCAGCCAGTTCCCCCCACCCACCCCAATGCCATTCTGACATGTTGGGGAGCAACACAGGAGTTGAGGCAGAAGGCTGCAAGAGGAAGGGGAAAGGAGCAAACAATTGCCCTCTATTTCCCTATGAAGATATTCCTCTGGATCTGAATCTTTTCCATTTATAGAAGGCGTCCTTGCATGAAGGGAACGGCATCTCTGAATCCAAACCAGAGTTTCCATGTTTTTTGCTTTGTTTTCATGAAGCCGGTTTTTATGGTTTATGAACTTAGGAGGTAACTTGTTTCATGGTCCTATTATTGGATTACTGACCTCATTTCTGATCTCTGCTGTTCTGTTTTACAATTAATTAACCGAAATAGAATATTTTATCTTGATTTCTATTTTGAGGGGAGAAAGAGATAGAGAGCAAGTTAAATACTTACATTTTTTTAAATAATAAAACTTTAATGGGACTGTGGGCTCCACAGTTGCCCCCATGCTTTTATGTATTAAAGAAGAGCAAATACCTCCAAAGTCAATACCTCCAAGAATTTAACCTCTTTTTGCTAATATTCTTAATCTGTCAGATATATCATTCAGATCTACAGTAAAACTTAGGTAGTCAGCACCCATGGTTTCATACAGAGTTTGACCCATGGATTTTGGCTTCTGTATTTCTGTAGTTACAAACTTATACCCAAGTCCAGCATGCATTGACTGTTCTGGTGCATGCAAAGATAAGTGCTGCAAATTCACTTGGCTCAAATTCTTAACCATAGAAGAAAGCAACTCCCACCTCATCCAACCATCCATTTGCTTCCAGGTCTTCTTCATGATATCATGGGTATCATTTATTTGGACAACCCCACAAAAGGCACTGAGCAGCTTGGAAAACCAAACACTGTTTTCAACCACTTGTGATAAATATGAAATAGAGTCTATAAAGAATTTTCACAGTGGTAAATGTATTTATAAAATAATAGGTTTGTTCTTCAGCCGCATCTATTTCAATATTAGTGTAATGCCTGACAAGTGTGTGTTTGTCTTTAAATGTTCTTTTATCTATATTTGTATTTTGTGTTTTGATTGACCTGTATCTCTAGTAACTTATTAACTTTCTTACCTCTCATTCTGCCAGGCAGGACATATTACGAGGTTATTTTCCAGTACATTTGGTACAGTTAAGGTATGAATGTTGAGCTTATTTCCAAGCAGATAAAATAAAGATTTGCTCCTGCAGAGAGTATAAACTGTCACAGGCAACTTGAGGATTGACAGGTGGTCCAAATAATAAAGCCTGTCTAGTGAGCATAGTTTTCCCTGGAATATATTTGAACCTACAGTACATTTAACTGCCATGATTACAGATTTATTTTCATAAGAGGTTTTATTTCATGCTAGAATAAATTCTTCTGCCCACACACATAAAAGTGTTTGAGGCTATGGTTTATATAGGTACTGTGGGGGGTTTAACTTCTGCAAATCATTTTTTCTATCAGCAAATAAACAAATCAAATAAAATATTAATCTTGAAATGGTTTCCAAGAGAAGTTAAGGTGTAAAGTCCTGGAATTGATGAGGAGTTGTCTAAGATTAATGAAGCACTCAGAGATAGAAAGTTAGTGGAAATGTGCCAGTATATTATGTTCACACTAAAAAGCTTTTTACAATTATACTGATTATTTTCACATTGAAAAGGAGATGTTTATTACACTTAAGTTGATTCCACCCTGGTGTTTACATTTATGATACATCAAAGACCATATTAGAATGAAGGTAAGGAAAAAAAATCCATAATGTTATTCTTTCTCTCTGCATCCGTTTTAGAAAACCCCATTTCTCACACACTGACTCACAAAATAAATGAGACTAAAAAGAAATGCACATGGGAAGGATGTACAATACAGAAAATCATTTTCCACAGACAGGGATGATCAGTTAATGTTTATTCAAGAAATACAGTTTAGACCTTTTGTATAAGGAGCATTCTGGTATAACTAATGTGGTGAATATGCATTCTGGTGTCCTCCAGTTGTTTTGTGCTATAGCTCCCATAATTTCTGGCTACCAGTCATACTGGGTGGACCTTATGAGAATTGTAGTCCTAAATGAATATCTGTTAATTAAAGCTTTTCTGTAGTTTTCTTATCATTAGGTAATACTTCATATTGCATTTCAGCTGCTTTTTAGCTCCTGAGTATTTGTTTTACTACATTATTAGCCACTTTGGGCTTCCTTTTGGAATGAAATGTTGAAATGAAATTAAAATTAAATTGTCTTCTATGCTATGTAGCTTTGAAATGAAAACAATTTCATTTGCTTAGCTGTAATCATGATTCTTACCAACCTATCCCTGCTTCTTCTCTCACCTGGCCTAAGATGGATATCAACAAGCAGCTCTCCAAGTAGCACTTCCTCTTTGTTGTTTGAATACATTTATTCCCTGACATTCATTCATAGTGTCCTATACTACATATACTAAATGGAACAGGAAAAAGTAAAAGGAAAGCCATCTGACTCATATACCCAAAGCCCAGGCAAGACACCAGAAATGGTCTGCATGCAGATGTCTAACAGTGGGAGACAGAGCCTCAAATGGCAGAGTTGTAGAGCACTGTGAGTCAATGACAGTAGAATAAATGTTTCCATGGACTTGGCATCCTGAAGTGCTTCAGTTTTCTTCTAGGAACAATTAAAGAAGGATCCCAGAGTCACCTATGCCATTCCTTTTTATGCAAAAAAAGAAAAAGAAAAAGTGAATTCTCTCTCCTCTATGAGTGAGAGTTTGCCATTTAGATAAGTCATAGGCTTCCTCCTGTACTGTTTAACATTAAAAAATATTAATTGTTCAAAACCAGAAATGGACTCCCAACCACTTCCATCTCTCTCTCTCTCTCTTTCTCATCTTTTGGAGGTCTGTGCAGTCCTTGGAAAGTCCTAGAAGAAGAAAATGGGTCAATGGGGTCTCACCAAAGTTGCCACTTTGAGGTGAAAGAGAGCAACTGCAGCTCAGTGATAGAATATACATTTTGCAAGCAAACAATTAATTCTTGGTTTCAATGGCCTATCCAGTCAATACAAAGGCTGAGTCTGAAACCCCAGTGAGTCATTGCTAGTAAGTATATGGACTGACTCAGTACATGGCAGCTTTCTCTGCTCCTGTGTTCATTAAAGAATCAACAGAAAACATGTGTGATGGGTATCTTAACATATCCCAGGGCTTCAGAGATGAGAAACCAAAAACTCTGTGCATAGAGCAAATCAGAATTTCATGTAGAAAGGTTCTAGCCTAGTCGTCCCTTTGATTCCAATAATTTATGTGCAGTATGCCCCTTGCAGATTTTAGATGTGAGTAATGGACTACTCAAAAAATCTTTTGGGAATCATAGTGGCCAGGAAAACTTGCAAGAAAAACAGTCATGTGTGGTCACGTATGTGAGCTGCTGTATGCACTTTTCAGTTTTTAGCACTTACTTGCAGGTACAGTTTGTTTATCCTGCCCCTTGCCAGCAAAAGGGTGCTGAAAGCTGGATTATACACCTGAGAGTAGCTGCTGCTGAATGGCTCACCATAGGCTGACAATAGATAATGCATGTAGACTTTTTCTGTAGCCAAGGGGTTCCCAGTGCTGGCATGAACAAGTCAAAAGTTTTGAGGTATACTTGCTAGGAACGGTGCTGTTATTCAGCAGTGGCTCAGAAAACGATCCACATGAGGGTGACAGACTTCTGCTCAGGGTGTGCTTTGGGTTGAGGCAAACTGAATTGGGCTGATACAGGCAGATTCAGGGGATGTGTGAAGTAAACCAGGATTCCTTTGAAGCAGATCAAGTCTGAATCTGAACACTTCTTAAGATTCATTAAGAGTTTGCAAAGGGATGATAGAGCCACAGACAGTGTGTCTCCTAAAACAGATGCATTTCTGCTCATACACTATGTGAAAAAAAGACAGGATAGAGAGAGGAAGAAGGGAATGGAGAAATTGAAGCTCCATGATTGGCCACTTTAACTTCTCATCACTTTAACTTCTCATCTTCAGATGCCAGGTCTTTGGTGGAGGGATGTTGAAGTGATATATTGCCTTGTTCAGTGCTTTTTCATGAATAACTGAAATCCCACTGATTTCAAAGGGTTTAAGTATGACTAAGTATGACTGAGTTTGAAACAAACTCATTAAGTTGTTCAACAACTTATGGTAGCTGCATGATTTCCCTTGATATGCACACACATTCCACCTTCTTCTCTGTTCCCCAGCTTTTTTGATAAATTGATTCCTTCTGAAACAGTACAGGTATTAGTATAGGCCTATGACCTTCCTTTCACTTCTCCTTTTATACCAAGGGGCCACTGGGTCACTTCTGAGTATAATTCAAAGTACTGGTGATTAATATTAGAGACCAAAATGGCTTGAGAACAGAATGCCAGCTTCTTCCATATAGTCCTGCCTGCTCCTCTGTGGTCAGCTGAGGCTTCTCCTTCCTACCCCACTCTAGAGTTACATTCTGGGTACCACAACAGAAAGAGACTCTTTTGAGAAATGTAGCTCATA
Organism: Cyclura pinguis; assembly: GCA_030412105.1. Lineage (NCBI taxonomy): Eukaryota > Metazoa > Chordata > Lepidosauria > Squamata > Iguanidae > Cyclura > Cyclura pinguis. The sequence goes on along the minus strand of CM059599.1, from coordinate 240,032,791 downwards.
TTTGCATACAAATTAACTGGATTTGCCCTTTGCACACTAACACACGAATGGCAATAGCACCACCCTTCACATCGTGCACTTCTAAAAGTTTTGCAAAGCAATTCTCTAGTAAAAAAACATGCATAGAAGAAACATCTATATTAGGGAAATGTGCAAATATAGGTATCTTAGGGGAATTTGCATAGAAACAGGCATATATTGGATTTAAGTCCTTGCCAGAAAATGATTACATTGGAGAAAATGTATGCAAAATGTGTTAAAATGCAGATGAATAGGTGCAAACTTTTTGCCAAAAAAAAAAAATTGAAAAAATTGCAAACTGATATGGAACCAAAATGAGATGAACTTGTGCTTTGAAATATTTATTTGTAGAAAACAGTTTTCTATCTTTAGTGGTCATTCTGGCCACATCAAAGACCTAAGGCAGGAAGATTCTGTTCAATTGCAGGTCAGAACAGTCTAGTTACTGTTCAATTGGTTAAATTCTTGACCTCTGCTCAGTTTAACTGAGCAATGTTAATATTAACATATTGTACAAAATCATTTCTGATAACTTCATTTTTTCTAATAATGATTCTATATTTTAAGAAAGGAATAATTAAGTCTGTATGATTAGTGCCATATAGAGTTTTTTTTTCTAATGGACACTCAGGCTATTTATGTACTACTGGGAGGAGGAGGAGGAGGAGAAGGAGGGAGGGGGGAGGGGGGAGGGAGGGAGAGAGTTAAATGAGTGCTTGTGTTTCAGCAACATGGTACATTAAAAGACTGGCAGGATTCTATCACAAGACAGTGTTCTGTACATGACCCTACCCACTAATGTGTTAGAGATCTTTCTCTAAGACATGGAACAGAGGATGAATCTTTCCGCATTCATGGTAGCTTCTGTAAAAAAGAGAAAGTATTTTCAACCAAAAAAAAAAACCCCAACCCTGGGTTTGGGAGAGATAAACCACATTTCTGTATGGCTTCTGTAGAAATCTTTACTTACAGGCAGCTCTTACATCCTTCCCTCTGTTCCCACCTAACAACATACTAAAATGAATTCATTTAAAGGTATTATAAAAGGAAAGCAAGTCAGTGAAGAATGGTTAAGTATTAAACTCACATTTAGTTCCATTCTTTGCTAAGGATTACACATGAGTCCTAAAAATTTCCATAGTAAACTCTTTCTAGTCCAGTGACCTTACATATTTTAAATAAAACAGCTCCGTACTAGTTGGAGCTGTTCAGTGGAGCATGACAGACATATTAGAATGTCACTGTCATAGCTTGGAGTACAGTTCATAAGCAGCTCATGAATCCACCACACTCTCTCGTGTTAGACAAGATTGCTGAACATTATAGGCCAGGCCCTCCCTGCTTCACTGTAATTTGGCATCTATACAGATTTCTGTGAGATGTTTACATTTTGTTTCAGAACTATGCATTTATGATCTGCCCATTATCCCCAAATGGATTATCTGACCAATAAGACAACAACAGGGAAATGTTGGGAAATTATTTCTTGTCTGTATGGATGATAAAACTGGATGGTAAGCTCTTAGTATGAATGCAAGAGTGTCCAGAACCTCTTACGTTGAATTACTCAATGTTGTTTTTAAAAACCCTGTAATTTAATCAAATTGTCTTGCTTTTCCATGAACACTCTTGAAGCTTCCCTTCTCGAACTGTGCTAACAATCATTTATCAGCAATCATTTACCTCATAGGTTATTACTGTTTGGGACCAATTCAAATGTTAATAGTTTCAGAGTGGCCTTTCAAAAAAATCAGATGTTGTACTGCTGGCTTGAGTGTGATGGGTAGTTATGATGCTGAAGTATACCACTTGCCAAATGGGCTGAACAGTGTTAAAGTGGGCCATTTACCAAGGGAATGTGTATCTTCTGGATCTTGTTGGACTACCATTCCCAAAATACCTCACCACTGAGGTGTTGGCTAGGACTGGAGTTTGATGACATCTTAAAGGCCACAAGGTACCCCACGCCTGGCCTAGTGAAAGGCTTGAATATAAATACCACTAAGGTCTTCCACTGATTTGAAACATCTCTTGTTGATGGACAGTATGGCACTGTTACCGGCACCCACTCAGAGTGCTTCCACAGGTCTCTAAATGGAATATGTAATTGGCCCTAGATTAGCAGAAGCCTTGAGGTTGGGGTGAGATATATTGGATAAGCATGGGAAGTTCCTTCCTAACACTTGAAAAAACCTTTGTATCTTTAGTGTTAGAAGCAAAATGTCCAGATGAGACTTAACGGAAGCCTAGTTTCTGCACAGGGAATTATCTACAGCATTGCTACTCAAAGTGGTGGTCCTTGGACTGGTGCTGGTCTGTGATCCATTGTCTGCTGGTCCTTGACAAGTTTCCAGAAAAGAAAGGAAAAAACAGTTGCACTCAAAGGGCAAAAAATATAGTACCAATCACTGGCACATTGAGAAAAAAAATATATATTTGTTGGTCCCTCGTATCAGATAGGCTGAGAGGCACTGATTTGTGGGACCTGATATAGCTCAGATGTCCATAGATAACCATGGTTCATAGACTATGATTATCTATGAAGTTCGAATTTCCAAGACAGTTACTGTAATTGGTGTGTGCTAATATCTTGACCCTCCTCATACCTAATCCTAAATTTATTTCTGTTGAGCAGTGAATGTGTGTGTTTGTGCATGTGTATGTATGTAAATACAGACAGACAGACAGACAAACAGACAGACCAACACAAGGCTTGCATTGTAGCTGAAGATAAAGACATTGGTGTTGATATGAGCAAGCCCTAACCTATGCATGTCAAAGGAAATATATATGGCTGGACACAAAACATTTTGTATAAGCTCATAGAATCTTTGCACAAAGGCTGCAAAGGTGAAGATGAAACTGACACACATATTCCTTGCATCCACACCATCTTGCTGATTTTACCTCAGAAATGAAGGAGCTTCTCTCAGCTCATAGAATAGGTGATTATGAAAGTGTTGTGCCTATAAGGTACCAGCATGCATGTGCCAACTGTACCATATAATGAACATCTGTTAGTGCAACTGTTCTTTAGGTATGGCAGTGGTTTTTTTAAAAAAAAATTACATTATTTATCTGAATATTTATATCTTGCTTTTAGCCTCAAAGTCCCATAAGGAATAGTAATAACCAAATAGTAGTAAAATAACAACAGACGGCACCTAAAAAAAAAAAGAAAAGTATAGTGTTGCTAGTATTCTTCAAAAAAAGCAGTCGTATCCCAAACATAGGCCTCCTGTGAATATCCAGTAACATTAGGTGAAAGGACAGGTACTTCAGTGGAAATACTGGGATTTTTGAAAACCGATAATCTTCTCCCTCACAAATGCAAGAAGGAACCTGTTCCAGCTACACAACAAAGACGATGAAGGGTTCCTATGCCCATGAGGAGAAAATAAGATAGTATTGCTCACTCAGTCTTGGATATAAAATATTATCTTCATAGAATTTACTTTTATCTACCATATGGCCAAGCTTCTATGTTTTCTTAATACTAAAACCAGGAGCTGGGTTATAATTGAAACACAACCGTAAAATCAAAGTATTGCTGTGCTTTCTGTTCAATTGTGTTTCTTCAGATATTTCTGTTTTTTTAAAAAAAAAATCCTTTTCTTTTTCTGACAGGATAGCAGCAAAGGAGAACCTGAATCTTATGACATCACAGAGTTTAGGAATTGTGTTTGGACCCACCCTCCTTCGACCTGAAAAAGAGACAGGATCCATGGCAGTCCACATGGTGTACCAAAACCAGCTGGTTGAGCTAATGCTGAGCAAATACTCCACGATCTTCAGTTCTGAGAAAGATTGACAGACTAGGAATGTTATGGAATATGTTCACATCTGTCTTGAGATCTAATATTTTTACATTTCTGTAAACATCTTTCTGAAATGTTTCGTTTTCCTTCTAGTGACAGATGCCTCATTTTGTGAAAACTTAATGACGTCTTTGTCTTTAAATTTCCAAACATTGGAGTAAAAATATATTGTCAACATTTGCTCATATGTACTCAGGTTTAACCCTTTCCATGAATCAATTTCAGCACACTCCCCCAAGCTTTGTCATTTTGTATTCCTTTATTTTACAGCTGGGATTTGACAGTATGGCCAAATTCAGATGAAATACTGCTTAGAGCCATATGCAGTGGTGCTCCCAGACAAGCAGGGTTGAAGGTTAATGGATTTAAATGGGGGCTTGGAACAATTAAACTGGTACTGATAATAGTCTATCACTTAAAAATGATTTTTAATGTATATACCTGCTCTTGTGTGGGAAATGATAAAAACACATTGAAGAGTAATTTCTCCTTGAGGGAAAGTCAAAGGATCAAATGTCGCCACTGATTTTCATGCCTCTCCCCCTAAAAAAACAAGGACTGAAATATTGTAAAGATTCTGTTTAAAACCAAAAGGATGAAATTAGCTCCTGAATTTCATCTTAAATGCAGCCATAGCAATGTACCGATTGCCCAATTTCTCATCTTAAATGCAACATCCATTTTGAATCTCCATCATTCTGTGTAACCTAGCTCTTTTACTAGCTATGTCATGTTTTCGAAAATTCTATATTATGCTCCCAAAGATGCTTTATTGGTGAACTGCATTAAATTCATCTAGAAAGAACTTTTTCTAAAAGCCTTTTCATATGCCCTTAGGATTACTTGGCTAGACTTGAATCAATTTATACATTTGATGGTTAGTTTCAGTTGTCATGGATAAACAAAAGGGTAACTGTCTAGAATATATCAAATATTGTTTTATTCTGAAATGTATGTTTCTAGCTATACATATCCCCTATCCTGTTTTGTAAAAGTATTCCACTGATAAAATGTAGACTTATGTTTGACAGCTTTTTAATCAAGTTCAAAGAGAATAAATAAAACTAATCCAGTGTGGTAAAAGAGTCTGCCTGGTTATCGATTTGTTCATAAAATGAAAAATAAACCATGTAAATAAAATGTGTGAAAAAACAGATCTAGAAGCAAATATTTTTGAGCAATTAAAAAAACTCTAAAATATAGGATTAACGCATAAATCTGCTGTGTATGAGAGATATGTCTCAAGTATCAAATCTAATAGTCAGGAATTACAATGTCATTGTTCATCATCATTTTGCAGCCTGCTACGTTGTTAAGCAGTTGAAGTTGTGCTTTAAAACAATCATCAAGGAAAATAAATGTTCAAGGATGCCGCTGCTTCATTAAACAAGTGCAAGTTCAAAAGGAGATATGCAGAATCTGCAAAGTGCAAAAAGAACTTGGCTATTGCTGAACCAACCACAACATTATCCAGAAATAAAAAGGAGGAAGAAAAACACAAAAGCTGTAGCTGGTCATAATACTTAGAGGAAGAAGAGTAGAACTTCAGTAGAGTAGAATGATTGATTTCAACCGTGAGAATATTTTTAAAAATCTTTTTCATTATAGTGCTAGAAGTATTGTTAGGACAGGAGAAGAGAACCTCTATTCATTTAGCAAAAGAATTCTTCCATAAGCATGTTACATATAACCTCTATTCATTTAGCAAAAGAATTCTTCCATAAGCATGTTACATATAACAATATTATTTAGAGTGTGTTCCATACCCTCCAATTTGGCAAGGGCAGTCCTGATTAATCTTCTGTTGGATGTGATGGCAATCTGACTGCAACATCTGTCAGCCCATTGATCACTCGGGTTGATTCAGCCTATCTGGCTGGCTAGGCAGGTGTCCCCTTCCTCCCTCACTGCTCCATGTGTGTCCTTCCTGAAGCTGTGCACTCGGTGGAAGAGGATGACCATCCCAGATAGAAGGAATGTACTGTTCTTCAGTCAAGGATATACAATTAATCTTCTGTTGTCCCACTGTTGCTTTTAATATTTCCCAGGTTCTTTCTCCTACTACCACTTTCCCCTTTTGTCCCCAGCTTACTTCAGTTTCTCCAAACGGAGTTCCAAGTGCACAAGTACTTTATACCCAACAAACTTAGCATGCGGGATAAGAGAAGAGGAATTGAATCTTGCCATTTCCAGTAGGCTCAGGCAAAAGGAAACTGCTGCAGCCTCTTCTAGCTTGTGTGTTCTATCTCATTAATAATTATTGCCACCTTGACCACACTGTGATGCTGCTTGGTCAGACACGTCCCAGTTTTCATCTGTGAAATGTTAGATAGTATGCACTGCAAACAAAGGGGAGCTACACCCCCCTACACTGCATTTAGGGATATACATCTTTACTTCATTCTTCATTTTTGAGGATATTGCTTTCATAAAGTGTGAATTGGTCAAAAATAAGTCTTAGTGTACTTGTTACTGCTGTTTCTAGCCCGAGCTTGTGGGATATTAAAGATATCTTTTGATATCAATAATTTGGCCTTCTGTACCCATTCCTTTCCACGTGCTTGCGAGGCCCCCGGACAAGCACGCACACAGGCCCGGCCCTCAATAGCCGAACCATTCATATCCCAATCTAGGCAGGCCAGTCATTGCCTAATGCAGCTTCAGGAGACCTCAAGGCAAGTACCACATTATGTATGCACACAACATACAAAAGATCCCCTGCCCCGCGCAGGCAGCTTGATGAGCAGACTATACAATGCTCAAGCACTCCGCGTTTGCATACTGGCTACTCTATTGACAATTTGGCTATAACACAATCATTCAAAATACTGACCTTTCGGAGGCTTCGTCTCCAGCCCCAAACTCATTGTTTTCCCCAAGTACGAACTAGCCTGCGGTCACAATTTTCCCCATAAGAACCCCTAACTTTGAGCGCTTCCTCGGATCGTTCTTGGCTTCCATCCCACCTTGCTGTTGCTTTGTCCAGCGAGCCTTCCCCTCAGCTCCACGTGCTGAGATCCACGCTCCCCAGCTTCTCCGCTTCCAACCGGGCTTCAGGACAGGTATAGTATTTCCCATACCAAACCTCCTCAAAAATCCCTCTATCCGCTCCTACCTTTATTTCTATAGTTTCTTGTGTGAGTGTGTTGCATACATTTGTTTGATTGTGCTTAAATAAAACAATTATTAATTTCAACATCTGTCTCATCTTTGACTCGGCCTGACCCCGTAGACATAGGGTTCAAGATCTCGCTACGTTACCCTGCCTCTCGCATTGCCAACTTATGCTCTTTGCTAATTCCCTCCTCATTGTTGTGAGCACATTTAGGTGTCCCTCCTGGGACCCCCAGAAATCAGGGTAACATACTACTTTCACTGATGGCATCCCAGCCGATAACAAAATGCTTGTAGTTGCATAATGACAAGTGGAAGACCATCCACATGTTGAGAAGCTCCATGAAGCAGCTACCATTTGTATGCCCTCTTTGGCCAGGGGACATTGAACATTAGCCTTGAGCGTTACGTCACACACAGATAGATTCATTTACACATTATTGCCAATTTTCATTTTGTTTTCAGAATCTTACAATCTGAGTTCCTTAAACCTAGTGTGTTGGGGCAATGTCCTTTTCACCTTTAATTAAACTGAATTAAATCCACCTTGAAAACACAAAGTGAAGCTAGTGGCTAGTGCATCACTAGTTAATCTTAATCCTTGAGAGATGGAATTAGCTCACAACTCACCAACAGAAACTACAATTGGCCTTCTCTCCCATTACTACCCTCCACACTTGTTTCATAGAAAATGTAGATGTATACACACTGCACAGTTCTGGAAGTTTGATACCACTTTGTCATGGCTCCATCCTATGGAGTTCTGTGATTTGCAGTTTGAGGGTTTTGGAATTTTCTAGCACACTTCTCTGAATTACACCATTGGAGCTCCCTGGCAAACAGTGCTAAGCATTTCATTCAACTATAAACCCTTGGATTCCACAGAGTAGAACCATGAAGTTAAAGTTCTATAATTATATAGTATAGATACACCCTAGGTTTCAGAAACGCAAATTGCTGGCAAAAAGATTATTTGTATTCTTAATAATTAACATTTAGGAGTCTTTCCCCCCTTCATTTTGAAAGAGAAATATCATTGATCCATGGTGCAGTGAAAAGCAAAGAAGCGCTCAAATGAACATCCGGGGCCCCAGTGCCTTCAAAAAGGCCTATCTGTTTAGTTATGTGACTTGGCCCAGAGAACTCAACCAACAGAGTAGTCGTTAGTGCAGATTATTCTTCTATGATGATGATGAGGATGTCTAGTTCTATGACCTGCTAAGGAAAATAAGTATGGAGTATGGAAAACTGACAGGTTGTGCTTTGCAGCTGGATCCCCCAAATCAGTTTTTTTAAGTGATGTGTCTCTCTTCTTCTCTGATTTTGGGAGAAACAAAACTGTGCTTGATTTATTTCCAGTGACTAAGCTGAGTTTGGCACATAGGAACAATTTAATGTATACTGTGTGCACCAAACAAAACATGTAGTAAATGAGGAGGTGGAAAATTTATGTTCAGTCCTCATTTTAATGCCTGCTACTCAATTTACAGTTCCTCAAATTGAATGTGAACCAAAACAAGTTTACTTTGGTATTTGCTTATCTCCAAATTTTGCAACACAGGTATCCACAAAATTGTGCATGCAGGCAAGGTGCTGGTGCTAACATTTGAAACCCTAAATGACTTGGGACCACAATACCATAAGGACTTTATCTCCCTAAATGTACACCTGCCTGAGGATTTGAAAGCTGCAACTGGGGCCATCCTCTGTGCCCCAGCAGTGGGGTCAATACTGTAGGAAAATGTGGTAAAGAGCCTTCTTTGCTGCTACGCCTCTGATGTGGTACCCCAGTTGTGGAACACCCACTGCTTAGAGATCCAAATGAAGCCAGTGCATCACTAAAAACATGGCTGTTCATGAGAGCCCTTGGGCCTAATTGATTTCATCCAGATCTGGACATGTGAATGGTTCTGAATCATTTTAACTGGTTTTAAACCATCTTGCTTTAATCTGTAAAATTATTTAATATTCTTTCAAATCGTTCAAATTACTGCTACTGTTTTTAAATTGTTTTAAACTTTTAAAATAGATTTTCTTCTTTGCCACTTTGAGATCCCTGGATATAAAGCAGGATATAAATATTTCAATAAATATATAAAAATACTAAGGGAAATGCATACATTAAGAGAAGTAGCCAAAAGAATGCTATAGAATGGTCTATTAGAAAACACACTAGGCCCTATGCAGACTTCGACTTTTTAAAGAAATCACAAACTGAGAGAGATAGAGGACAAAAGGAGTTTCAGATTAGAAAAAAAATGAAAATTAGAGAGAAACCAAAACTGGTAGATTCATCACTCACTAATGTCTGCAAGACAATATTTGTAAAACAAAACAACTTGCGTATGCAGAAATATCAACCACAGTCAAGTTCTTGCAGAAATGTTTTTTTGCTTGCTTCCCTCCCCCATTTTAGACTCATAAAATCCAGTCCTTGAACTTGCTCCTTCTCTACTTCTCATTAGTCATCAGGAGTTGCTTAGATTGAGGATTGAGCCTACAGTTCCACTAATGAGACAAAAGTAGCAGTTTACATTCCTGTACTAATTAAATATGTGATATTATAGTTAAGATTGCTATTTGGTCTAGTAGTGTTATGATAGTACATATGATTAGTATTGTACTGTGTAGTGAAGCATGTTATCTTCACAGCCATCAAGAGCACAAGTGGCTCCTTGAGAAAGCCACATGACTTAATGCTTCTTTTGGCCTGGTTTTTGTGCGTGCTTTGTGAAAACATTGCCTTGATGCAAAAGTGCAATTCTTCATCAACTGCCCAATGGGGGTGTTTCATCCAGCCACATGATCATCTTGTCTCAACATGCACTAGCCTTAAGCATAAAGGAAGGTTTATAGCTTATAGATTTTTAATCCTAACCTAGCAAGTATAACTTATTACCTTTATGTTTTACATCCCTGTATGTCCTCTAAACCTTACTGATACCAACAAAGGGCGTATCACTGGTTGTTATTACCCTGAGCATCCTTACAATCACAGACTTATCTTCTCAGTCCCTCACAATATATCCTTCTTCTGTTTTGACTTTTGCACCCACTAACATGGATGAGAATCCTGACCCTGTGCTAACAAGGTAGAAACAACACAGTTTCAAGGTCATCTAATGTGAATTAGTGAACACTTCTAATCACTCTTTTGTTCCCTTTAAATCACATCATTGAAGGCAATCAGTTTCTTCACTCTCATCAATATTTATGAACCTCACAGGCAGTGATAAAATAATGATTCTACAACATTTTGCAGGGTACCAAAAAAAAAAAGCAATGTTACCCATTATTGATTCATTTTACAAAGCTGCCCACTATGTGTTGGACCACATTCTTATATTTGGTCCATATTTTTCCATTGCTTTTCTCTCTTACAGTCTGGAACAGATCCCAGAGGAAACTCTAATGAAGAAGAAGGGCCCTGAGATAGGGTGAATACTTGTGTGTGTGTGTTTGTGTGTGTGTATGTGCCTTTAAGTTGCACATACTGGTGACCCCATGAATTTCATATGGTTTTCTTAGGCAAGGAATACTCAGAGGTGGATTTGCCTCTAAAATGTAATCTACAGCACCAGTTGTTGTGGGGGGTTTTTTGTTTGTTTTTTGCAGTCTCCCATTCCAAGTATTAACCAGGGCTAACCCTGCTAGTTTCCAAGATCAGGTGGGATATTGTGCCTTTAGCATATTTAGGCAATACTTAACACATTACCAAAAGAGAGAGAGAGAGAGAGAGAGAGAGGCCCTTTTCGCACCTTACCTTTTCACGGTGCTAGGGTGCGGGAATCGCGTGAGCAGCCTCTTGCGAGAAGCTCTCACATCCCTGCTGCTTTGCCTGCACAGCTGTTGCCTGCTAGTGAGCAGGCAGCAAGAGGGCTCCTCCTTTTCCCAGGCTGCATTGGGGCAGGAAGCGGGAGCGGTGTGGCTCTGGAGGCTCCGCACGCACGGTAAGTGTGCTCGGGGCCCTGGGGTAATGCGCAATTGCACATCATTTTCAGCTAGAAGCCAAAAATGAAATAGTGCGTGATCAGCGCCTGCCGGCCCCGGCAGTGTCACACAATTGAAAGGACATCAGGTGGATGGCTCCTCGCAATTGTGCAATGCTCCAGAGGCGCTTTCGCATGGTAAATGCCGTGCGAAAAGGGCCAGAGAAAGAGAGAGAGAGAGATTACATGACCAAAAAGAGGACAAAAAAGGCATAACATTGGCATAAAAATCACATATGCTCATATATAAAGATACCAGTTTAGATATAATTACAGTATGTCCACCATATCTGTGAGGGATACATTCCCCGACTTAAGGTGGATCGCAAAAAAATGTGTACTTTGTGTGTCTGTCTCTGTCTCTCCTCTGCCAAGGAAGGAGCATCTGTCTCCTCCTTTGGCTGAGAGATGCATGATGGGAGGAGCCATGCCAGGCTTCAAAGCCTCTCTCTGCTGAGGAAAGAATGTCTATTTCCTTCCTCAGCTAAGAGAAGTGGAGGGGGGAGCCATGCTAGGCTTTGCGTGCCTCTCTCAGCCAAGGAAGGCTTGTCCATCTCTTCTTCAGCCAAGAGAGGCACAGACTGCCCAGTTGTGCATCACCATGTGCCCCTCTTGGCTGGCTGCACAGAGCAATGACCCTGGCTGGCAGATGCAGCCATGGCCCCTAAACAGAGTGCTGGTAAGTCAAACCAAGGATACCAATCAAGAGGTTATGGGGAAACCTACTATATCAAATTTTAATAGAAACACACAATATCATAACACTAGGATTGGCAGCTCAGGATCATCTAGATCCTAGGGTTTCCAGAACAAAACTTGAGATGTTAAGATGGATCTCAGTGAGGTCACTAAGCTGGAGAATTTGCACCCTCCTCTCCCATCTGGAGATATCCCATGAAAACTGGAGTCTTGGGGCCCAACACTGAGATTGGACAACCCTACATACCACAGATAAAAAAAATGACCTGTGTGCTTTCTCAGGCTTTTGTCCAAGTGCTGAGTAGTGATTAGTAATGCCAGAGCCTTCCTTTACCTTCTTAAAATCCTGGACTGCACATGAGTATTAAGCTTGGAAAATTGCCCTTGAAATTGAAGGTTATCCTCTGTAAAATACTTCTGGATGGGACATACCTGGCAAGTCTGAAGAGCTGAATGGGATATGTCTGCCTTCGCTGCCTTGCCTAATTGAGAGAAGCCCAGGTGTTTATTTTATTTATATTAAAATAACCACCCCTCATTCTCCATCTAAAGATCTCAGAAAAGCTGACTAATTTAAACAGTGTAAAAATAAAGTGAGGCTGAAAACATATAAAACAACTTAACAAGTTAAAAAGACAAATTTAAACTGGTTAAAATAGTTTTAAAAGATTTAAAACCCAGTACACGTGAGGCTTGGGTAAAAACAATTAGGCCCCAAGAGCCTCTTATGTTCTCCCACAGACTAATGGGACACAGAAGAAAGTCCCTCCAGCAGAATTCAGTTCATGGGCAGGTATTATTTTAGGCTGTGCTGTTAGTTGATCTATTGCTGGAACAAAGGAGACATGTTTTTCAGGAAATGGCTTTGAAAACAGAAGACAGTTTTCTGTAGTTCTTGCTATAGTTCTTGCCTAGCCTCTGGGAGCTCATAAGCAAAGCCATGACAGGCTTATCAACCCCCTTTTGTTCTTGTAGCAAATCACGTCCTCTCCAATATTTCAGAGATCAAACAACACAAAGAGTGTGGGCAACATGCCAAAAATTACAAATGAGGAAGAGTGCACAAGATGCAGAAAGTTGCTTTTGCCCGAGCCTTCTGGGAAGGACAAGATTCTGGCCTTTGCTGAATTCAGTGCAAACTACTTTTGCCCTTTGAACTCAGTTTGCAACAATTGAAGTAAGCTGTGAACAAAGGGGGGGGGAGGATAGGAAGAAGACAGAGAAACCGGGACATTTTAAAAGTAGCTGAAAAAGTGAGATGTTTGAGAATTAACTGGGGCTGTTTCCTGCCTGTGTGGGACACTTGGGCCATTTCCACATTACCCTGTTACAGTTTTAAGTTATGCCACTTTCAACATCCTACGGAATCCTGGAGTTTGCCGTTTAGGGAGGGGCATTTAGAATTCTCATCCTGAGAGCTCGTTGGCCTCAATAAACTAGAAGCCCCAGAATGCCACAGGATATTGAAAGTGGAATAATGGCACTATAACCGTGTAGTGCAGAAACGGCCTCGGAGGGTGTGAAGTAAGAGTGATAGGAGGAGAGAAAGAAGGAAAGAGGGTGGCGCAGTTAGGTAATTGTTAGACTCCTGACTTAATTGACTTATGGGAGGGGCTCTATAGGTGGAAATATATATATATTATATTAATTTCTCGAAAACATCGTAAGCCAGCCTCATTACATCAAGAGGCCCTACAGCTCATTCTGGCCACTGAGGCTTTTGACATCACCTCCAAGGCCTGTCCCCATTTGTGCCACTGAATAGGGAGGCCAAGTCACTGAACAGATGACGAGCTGCTAGTCTGTCTGAAAGGGGGACAGAAACTGTTAGCCAGACTTCTCCATTCAGACATCTTTAATTAGGAACTGTTCTACTGTATCTCAAAGGCCGCAATGGGGGAGAGGAGGGATGTAATGACTTAAATATAAATGTAATGGAAGCAGAATCATAGGTACATCGTCTCTCCCCAAACTGCTTTTCTTTCTCAGCTGCCATTCCCAGTGAGCTTTTTTCTCTCTGAAACCATAGTGTGATACAGTATTTATGCCAGCTTGTGTTTTTCCCCTCTTTTTCTTGCACTAGTAAAATTTAAAAAAAAACTCATTAAAAATGTAGAAGGACCTTAGAGGTTCTCTGCATATTCAGTGGTGTGAGCGTCTATGTTTGGATGAGTGAGAGAGACATCAACAATAAATGAGCTAGCTAAACAATAAAGGAGGATCTCTTATCCTGTGGCACAATGAATGTTTTATTAATAAATGGCTTCCTTTCTTAGTTCTGATATAAGCATGTTTGGGAGTCAATAGCTGTGGGTTTGGACAGACAATGGGACACTCACAATGCCTTTCAAAAAAGTTACCTCTTTTTTCTGAAAGAGGCAGGTTGAAACTTTGAGTGTGTGTGTGTGTGTGTGTGTGTGTTAAGGCTCTCATTCCCATAGGCAAGGCTACAACCAAAAGTTGATGGAGGCATCCCTCTCTCTCTCTCTTTCTCATTTCTTCTCTCTTTTTTGGTACTCTCTGAGAGGGACATTTTGTTCTTACCAGAGGTCTGAACAGATGACTTACTAAGAGCTTTTGAAAGTAGGCTGGGGGCTACCTGAAGACCACATCTCTGTTCTATTTCCTATCCTCTTCCATCAAAACAGGTAGGCTGCACATGATTGGAAGCGTAATGTTGCCATGCCTTCTTGCAGTGTCCATGGGTAAAAGTAACCTATGCCTACTTGATATGAGAATTGACAAGTCAAGTTCACTGGAACATTTTGAGATCTGCAACTGAGGTGCTGTCTTAAACGTACCATATTGTCTAGAATCCTTTTAGTAACACAGTAGTGTAACTAGAGGGTATGCTAACATAATTAACTTTTTTTTGAAGCAAGTAACTTTTAACTGACTTTTAATAAACTTTAAACTAACTAACTTTTTTTGAAGTAGTGTCCAATATCTCCTTGTGCAATGTTTTTTCCCTGGCTGTGCAATGGCTACTGGATGGTACACACGTATTTAAGAATAAATCCTGTGGAATGGTATAGAAGCCTTAATCCTGCATATACTCACATCAGGCTATATAGAGATTGTGGGTTGAATAGTCTTACTAGGATAACAGTAGCAGACCACCAACCCACCCTCATCTCCCCTCTAGCTCTCTCAAAAGGCTACACAGAGGATCAGGACACCCACTGGGTGAGTTGGGGTGAAAGGAAAAGCAGGATTCCCACCCACCCCTCCTGTCCCACTTAGAATCATAGAATCATAGTATCATAGAGTTGGAAGAGACCACAGGGGTCATCCAGTCCAACCCCCTGCCATGCACAAACCCACATCAAAGCACTCCCAACAGATGGCCATCCAGCCTCTGCTTAAAAACCTCCAAAGAAGGACACTTCACAACATTCTGGGGCAGCATATTCCACTGCCGGACAGCTCTGACGATCAGGAAGTTCTTCCTGAGGTTTGAGTGGAATCCTGTAGTTTGAATCCATTGCTCCTTGTCCTAGTCTCTAGAGCAGCAGAAAACAAGCCTGCTCCCTCCTCAATCTGACATCCCTTCAAATATTTAAACACGACTATCATGTCACCTTTTAACCTTCTCTTCTGCAGACTAAACATACCCAGCTCCCTAAGCCACTCTTCATAGGGCATGGCTTCCAGACCCTTCTTGGCCAATCGGGCAGAGATAATTTCTGGAGCCCTTTCACTCATAGAAGCCACATCCTGGTTCCAACCCCTTCTATAGGCTATGTATAGACATCCTTAGCCCTAATATATGCATGAGAATGTGATGTTCCATATGAACAATTATTTGTTAATACCACAATAATAGTATTCTGAATGCGGGTGGGATCAGAGTGTGTGGGACTTTAAACTGCCCTCCCAGAACTGAAGTGGAGAGCTCCTATTTGTGGTGTTAATTCTGTGTTCATAAAATGTGCATTAGTAAAGTGCCTATCCTACACTGTAATGATTTACCTTCCCTCCCCCTATCCCATCTTTCAGCGTCCTGTTAGCATCTACTGTTAAGATACCATTTCATATTATATTGAAATGAGATCTGGCACTTTTGGGGTCCTGTGGAAGATGAAAAAATGGGTCTCCAGCAGTCTTCCTCTCAGATATAATTGAAAAAGAGGCAGGCATGGGGGCATGCTGTGATTCATGCTGCCAGACAGTGATCTTGAATCATTCGAATTATGAGAATACTGAGACAGCTGTGCACAAAAAAAAAAAAAAAAAAAAAATGACAATTTGCCATACCGTAGTTGTGAAAATGGAAATTTCTACAGGTTTAGTTAAAAAAAAGTGTGTGGGGGGTGATGACACACAGCCCTTCTAGTTAACCTAGGATCTTCCTGTGGATTTACTATATTCAGAAAATGCAAGTATACATTATCTTTCTTTCTTTTTCTCCTATTAGAGAGTTGATGGACATCTACAACTGTACAAAGCTATAGACAGCTTGTGTATTGATGCATCAGACCTCCTATGGCTGATTTGGAAGCTATATTGGTGGTGGTTGATCCATAAATCTTCCCACAGCTCAGGTAGGAGCATGTCAATATTAGGTTTTATTTGGAAGAAATGCCCCTGATCCAGCAGATCTATACCTTCCCTGAAGCCCCAGCACATAGCACAGACAGATCAGGCATGTCCTGTTCTCTCAGTAGACATCATGAGAAATGAGAAGAAGCAGAATGCTGGGAGATTTCTAGAGTAAGTATACAGGGTGGTATCGAAATGACCCTGAGCGCAGTACAGGTAGAGTTAAATAATAATTTAAGGGGTAAAATAATTCTGTGGCATCTTTTGGGCAGAGATGCAAGAAGTTCATTTGCATCTTCATTCCCATGGCATGTTTGTCTACAAAGAATGGATTGACTCTATATGGCATTATGGGTTTATGGATGAGAGTAGGCAGGAAGGGAAAGAAAAGCCAAACTGTCATATTTGTCCTATGCTAGCAGCCAGCCAAGGTTTATAGCTTTCCAATTAGAGTTTATCAGCAGCCACGAGCAAAGTTTATAACAATCTTTTAGCTAGTTACCAGTCATCGTTTTTTTAGTCCGAGTCCATAATAAATTCAGCGTGATAGTCCAGTAGCAAAGTCCGTACACAAGGCAAGGGTCAAGGATTCCAGGAACATGAGCAAGGGATCCAAACATGAGGCATATTGCTTTCGCCAATAAGATCAGTTGTCTGCAACAGCTTCATCTCAGCCCTTTCCCTGTTTATATGGGCTGAGAGCCTCTACCGTTTCCCTAATTGATGCGTCCTTACAATATAAACACTCTGAGTTTCCTAGGCTCTCTTTTTTTCACCTATGCTGGCTGGGGTAAGTATTAGCCCATTCATGTCTCTGTGTCATGGCTGTTGGGAAGGGTTCTGGCTGGGTTCTGGGATGGGGGCATGACAATATTATTGTACTACTGAGCAGTGGCAGCAGTAGTTTCAGTGCCAGAGATGTGATAAATCTTGACCTCACTTCAGACAGGAAAAGGAAGCTATCTCAGTGGATGTAAAATGGATCTGGGGGTGCAGAATGGATCTGGGGGTAGCACCTTTAACATTCAGACTAAAGCTGCACTAGCCTGGTATAGTGCTATTATTCCACTTCCAACATCCTGAGGAATCTTGGGGTTTGCAGTTTAGGGAGGGGCATTTAGAATTCTTAGCCAGAGAGCTCTTTGGCCTCATTAAAGTACAAACTCCAGAATTCCACAGGATGTTGAAAGTGGAATAATAGCACTATAGCAGGCTAGTGCGGAAATGGCCTAAGACACAGAGCACACTCACCACCCAGTGACACAGAAGATATCAACTGTTGCTAGTGCTAGGTAGAGTATCACTGGCTGGATTTCTGTTTGTTGTGTGGCTCCCACAGGAATAAGAACCAAGCCAGAGACAAAATTTAGGAGAAAAGTTGTAATTTAGTGGTAGAACATTCCCAGGTTCAATTCCTGGCCTCCCCAGATGGAATGGGAATGAAGGGGAAGACTCTTCCATGAAACTTTAGAAGCTCACTGCCAGCCAATGATAGACCAAAGCTCCCTTCTAAATATAATGCTCTTTCCCATAAGGTACACTACACGGATGGGAATTCTCTATTGCAGCCTACACTGCATAACTTAGCTACATAGCACAGGGCCTAAGCAACCCTGTTAGTGAATTGCAAAGATAGGCACTGGGACACCAGCAAGAGTGTTCTGGTGCATATTGGGCTCTGTCATTGCACATCAGCACTCGGTCACCAGTGTCCCAATGTGCATTGGCTCCTGATGCGTATTGGGTCCTGTTGTGCATTAATCCCCATGTACAGAGGTCACTTTGCTGACTCCCCTATGTAGTAACATGACAGCATTCCCTTGCTGAATACAGATGTTGTGAAACTGCTCAGTTCTATTTCCTGCAGATGTAAGTCCACTTATGAAGACCTAAGTCCCCAAATGAATTCTGGCCATCATTTTCTAAATATGTGGCATGTAGTTTAGGATTTCTTTCTTTTCTATTCACAAAGAACCTCATTATCAGAACCACCATATATGAGTGAGGAAGTTTTAAATTTCTCCCCTTCCTGTGAACACATTTCCCAAAATTCTCTCTCCTTTACACACACCCTCCACACAAAGGGCCCTAAAGTGGCAAAACTGGGAAAGAAAGGGAAAAATAGCTGGTTGTCTATACTTCCTTTTGGAAAGGGAAAAAAAAGCGACTCTGTAGTTTCATATGCCTTCAAGTTGTTTCCAACTTACGGTGATCCTAAGGCAAACCTACAGTGGAGTTTTCTGGGGCTCAGAGTTTGTGACTTGCCCATAGTCACCCAGTGGTTTTCCATGGCTGAGCAGAGAATCAAACCTTGGTCTCCAAGTCATAGGCCATTTCCACACTGGACTGTTATAGCACTATTATTCCACTTGCAACATCCTATGGAATCCTCGGGTTTGCAGTTTTGGGAGGGGCCAGTGCAGAATAGGTCATAGTCCAACATTCAAACCACTACACAACACTGGTGCTCATATTTAACTGTACAACATATTTGATGCACTCTGTGTGATTTAGCCCTCTGTTCCTCAAAACACTCTCTTGCCACAGATTAATAGATACCTTGGGCACACCTTGGGCACTCTTTGGGCCCTTTCGCACTACACTGCTTTAGCACTATTATTCCACTTTCAGCATCCTATGGAATCCTGGGGTTTGCAGTTTAGGGAGGGGCCTTTAGAATTTTCAGCCAGGGAGTTCTTTGGCCTCAGTAAACTACAAACCCCAGAATTCCACAAGGATGTTGAAAGTGGAATAATAACACTATAACAGTGTAGGGTGGAAAGCCCCTTTGTCTATGCAAGGAATGATTTAAAGGCCTGTGTCCTTAAAATGTGCAGGAATTTCCACTTCAGTTCTCTCCTTCCCTCCTCTTCTGAGCAGTCCGGACGCATCTTTCACCCTCCCACCCAAAAGTTATCCTCCTTTATGCTGGGGTTTGAGTTTTTCCTTGCTGTGGTGCTCCTTAATGTGTCTGTTTTTGTCACCATGGATTAAAATTTTATATGTTTCTGCGTATGTTTATGTGTATCTTACCGTCAAGTTCTTCTAGTCACACTACCAGAAAGAAAGAAATGTTAAGAGAGAGATGGGGAAGGGGGAGCAGAGAGGAAGTGAGGCTCTTTGTAAGACATATGTGCTTTGCTGGGAAGACAGTGACCCAGAAATGGTAGCTGCTGTGAAAATGCAAGGAAGTGTAAAGAGGAGCTCTTAAGATGCGCCTCAGTGGAAACAAAACAAAACAAAACAGGTAAATGGAAGGAACTTTTCAGGCCTCCCTCTTGAAGCTGAAAATGCCAGCAGTTCTTTCTTCCCAATGCCCCCCCCCCCAATAAATGGCAGCCAGTATCAAGGTTTCAAGTCACCAGGACTAGAAACTTGCAAACAACTTCAAAAAGGCAACTTGCTGCCCAGATTTTTCACACTTGGTTTCACTTTTAGAGGGAGTTACTGTCAGAACAATAGCCAGCATGGTGTAGAGCTTTGGCCGTTGGAGTACAACCCTGGAGACCAGTGTTCAATTCCCTGTTTGGCCCTGGAAATCCACTGGGTGACATTGGGTCACACGCATTCTCAGTCCCAGAAAAACCCATGATAGGTTCTCCTTAGGGTCACCATAAGTTGGAAACAACTTGAAGGCACACAATAACAACTAGAATGCAGCTATTAAAAGTGAAAAATCTCCTGCACAAAATAAATCATTAGTAACTAGGAGGGGCAGAGTTCTACACATACCACCATCATGGCCAAAAAATAAATAAATAGGTCTGTAAACAATAAAGCTTGAACTCTCACTAGCGGATAAAATGACCAAACTGAGGTTATTGCACTTTGGCCATATCATGAAACGACACGACTCACTGCAAAAGATAATAATGCTTGGTAATGTGGAAGGCAGTAGGAAAGAGGGGAGACCACATTAGAACTGGGAAAACTCAATAAAGGAAGCCACAGCCCTGAGTTTGCAAGAACTGAGTAGGACTATTGATAAAATGGTGTCTTGGAGGTCTCTAATTTATAGGATTGCCATAAGCTGAATTCACCTTGACAGCAATTAAAATAACAACCACCAGAGATGGAGACATACATTGCATCAAAAAGTATTTAAAAAGTGCATCCTGTAATTCCCGTAGATTTCAGCTAAACAAAAAGTAGTGTTATAACAAAGGCTATTGGGGAGCCTGATTCCTTGCAACTGTATTCTAGGAGTTTCAGGCACATTTCAATAAGCCAAGGCTCATAAAGGTATTTCTTCCGATTCTACAGTTCCCACGTCTACCTTCTCCCACCTGAGTGAACAAAAACAGTTGTCCCAGACTTTCAGGTACAAAACTTAGTTTTCCCATACAAAAAGAATGGACGGAAGAGCAAAAAGAAGTATCCATGGAAAAAGTCAATGGGACCTCCCTAAGCTTCTTATCTATTAGGTTAAAAAAGATCTGTGCCGTTTATTCACCACAACATGGCAACCTAGCTTTGGCTGTAAACAAAGTATATAAACACCAGTTTTTCATCACTTTCATTGGACATTTCTGCACTAGACTGCTATAGTGCTATTATTCCGCTTTCAACATCCTGTGGAATTCTGAGGTTTGCAGTTTAGGGAGCGGCAAACTGCAAACCCCAGGATTCCAAAGGATGTTGCAAGTGGAATAATAGCAATAACAGTCTGGTGCGGAAATGGCTGTAGTCCTCACAGTAAGGTCTTTCTTTAACCCTCTTTCCTCCCAAAAGACTAAGTGCACATTCCTATGATTGACCTTAATAAGATCCTCTCTATGCTATTAAGCTTCTACCTGCCCCAGTTGAGCAGAATGATGGTTATTTCATGGACAGGATCCATCAGTCTCTTTGTAACTATAAGAGTAATAGACAGATTTTTCTAATGTACAATTCCTTTTTTTTTCCCCCTTCTCCTTGGCTTTAATTTTGTTATCCTCAATCGTATGCATGATTTGGAGGGGGAGAGAAATATTCCAAACTTCTCTCTTCTGTAAAATCCATGTCATATCAAAAAGGTGACAAGAGGGGGAAAAGTAATTAGTGAGTTCACAGAGTTCAGTAGAAAAGTTAAAATAGAGTAACACATTACTTTTTATGTGAAGATTTCACAAGACAAATCTTGCCTGTGTTTTAATTGCATGTGACCCTGGCAGTCCCACTCTGAAATGAAGTGCCGTAAAATTAAAGATGACAGACGCTCAAAACAAGTCTTGTGATCTTGATTAAACTACAAAGACCACACTTTCTCTCTGCTGCAACTCAGATATGATGGGCTGTTTTATTTGGGGAATTGCTTCATTAATGCTTTCTTTGACTAGACATGTTTATTATTATAAAAAAAATACTGAATATGGTGATATCTTGCATAGCTAAATAAAGTTCAAACAGCACATTAAAAATTAAGAGTCTTTAAAGAAAACCAGGACCTGAATAATTTTTTTCAATAAACGTCCATGATCTTTAATGTACAGTGTAGGCCTGTATGATACATATATATTACCTAATGTTAAATAATCTATTATTATATTCTGGTTTTCCACTGTACAGTTAGAAAGGAAGAAGGAGCCACGTGGTCAGACATCGTCTCTCGTACACAGAGATAACAAATAAATGGGCAAAAAGGTCTGATCCTGACCCTTAGTGTACAGAAAGCAGCCAGTAGAGCCTTGCAGAGCCTGGAATTAAGCATAACCAAGAGCTAACCAACATAAAATTGTTGTTACAGACACAACAACAATATCTTATTTTATTTTTTAAAAAGTTGATTTTATCCATATGACATTTTTACTGCACTTTCTCTTATTTTTTGGCAGCTGCAGGAAAAACCAGAAAAGCAAAAGATTCATTTGCAAACATTTCAGTCCAGAACCTCCTATCAACTCAAGAACTTGTAATAACCCCAAATGCAAGGAAGGGCACTTTAGGAAGTGGGGAGAAATCCCCTGCACCATTAATGACCATATCCATCTTGTACCCTTGCTCCCAAAATCCAATTCCTCCTCATTATTATTATATTTATTTATATCCTGCCTTCTCCCAAAAATTGGAAATCAAGGCAGTTTACAGTTCAAAACAAATGCAATATAGCTAATAACGTACAAAAGGCTACATGAAAATAGAATCAAAGTAACCATAAAACTGGGGCATTTAAAACATATATCTAAAAAAGAGCTAAAAACAATCCAGTAGAAGCAATACAACACCCTTTAAATCCCTTTCTTTAAACACTTTCCATTATTTTTTAAAAAGAAGTCTTTGCCTGCCAAAGGAAGGATAATGAGGACAGAGCCATTGTAGCCCCTGTGGAAAGAGGGAGTTCCAGAACCTAGGAATAGACACACAGAGAAGGCCTTCTTTCATGTCCACACCAGCAGTGGTGATTCTGCAAGCAGGGCCTGTCCTGCTGATCTCAGGGTCCAGGGAGAAGCGACCTGTCAGCTAGACTAGACCTAAGCCACGTATAGTGATTGATAAGTCATAACCAGCATTTTGCATTGTGCCTGAAAACAGACTGGCAGCGAGTAGAGCTCTTGTAACAAGGTAGTTATATGGTCCCTGTTACAACAGCTCTCCTGACTGACAGTTTGTTTCCAGGACAATTCAGTCATGGTCTATGAAATGTCTAAGGGGCACAATGAGTTATTTCACCTCTGAGCATAAAATAGCTCACCATCAATAGGGTCAATATGTCTGAAGGTTTCTGAGGTTACCACTGGCCATTTGGAATCCCCAGTGCTTTTTAGGAAGTGGGGACTGGGGTGCAGAAATGGTCTTGCAGCCCGCAGGCCACACTTTGTGCACCCATAGTAATCTTATAATTTGCTTTTCTCTCTTGTGAGCTGCCTTGACTGTCAGTTTAGGAAGCAAGTTGTTGCTGCGTGCCTTCTAGTCATTTCTGACTTACCACAACCTTATGGTGAATCTATCACAAGGGTATTCTTGACAAGATTTGTTGAGAAGGGCATTGGTTTTGCCGTCCTCTGAGGCTGAGAAAGTGTGACTTGCTCAAGGCCACCCAGTAAGTTTCCATGGTTGAGTGGGGGTTCAAAACCTGGTTTCCAGAGTCACAGTCCAACACTCAAACTATTACACCATGCAAAAGACGATTCAAATAACCAGATTAAGCACAAGCACTTGACTTTGTGTTCTTCACATAGTAACACAAGAGTAAACTCTGTTTAAGACAATGGGATCTGCTTCTGAATACGCATGTGAAGGTCTACATTTGCTTCTCTGTCCCCAAGCCCAGGGTCCATGAATCTTAACTGGCTCATATCAAAGTGCTTTCTGTAATTGGACGGAGGATCAACTTCCTCCTAACAACAAATGTATCTTTAATTCCCTAAACAATAATTCATTTAGAAAGACTGGGTGCTTCTGATGAACTTTTTGCAAAGAAACGAGTACAATGTGTTGATCTTTGTTGTTGCTGTTGTGTGCTTTCAAGCTGTTTCCAACTTATGGCAATCCTAAGGTGAACCTATTGCGTGGCTTTCTCTTCTTGAAGAGTGGGAGCATTGTCTATTGTTGACCAAGCTATGAAAGCACTCACTTTAATTACACATTTGCTTACATCTACTCAACATTAGACTGATGTTGTACAGTCCTATGCACAGTTGCACACAGATCAGTGGGAAATCAATGGTGCTTAAGAGTGCAAAACTGGTAGCACTGCAACCAGAATTAAAATTGAATGGTATTGCCTTCTAATAATCTGGAATCTCAGAAATTCAGTGGTGTTATTCAAATTATAATCTAGAGATGTTCTCTACCATGCTTAGCTGTTGTTTAGAGTAAGCTTTAACTTCTTGTGGAACAGACAAATCACAATCATTATTAGTTTATCTCTAGCACAGTAACTAGGTCCACTTTCTATTCAGATTCCTTAATAAGGAAAGCTTTACTCTGCCATACCTGTCTAATGATTCATTAGATCTACACTAGTTTGGGATTAGAAATTGGATTTAGGCCTAGTAGTGCTGATTGGCAGTTGAGGCCTAAATGCAGTTTGCTTATTCTAACTACAGAAGAAAATTGAATCAATTGATGAATGCAAAATCAACAATTGAAACAAAAACAAAATTAAATTTATTCACCGAGTTTACTCTAGCCTAGCTGGGACTAGTATTTGGAACTGGGCCATGGTCTCAAACAAATCTTTAAAGTATTTCAAGAAAATGTCTTTCAGTTCCATCTCTACTATATTGATTGCAGAGCTTGAAAGGAAACTGATAAAAGTAACAAGTTCCTTATAATTCCTTTTTAAAATGATTGAGGCCTAACTAAAATACACGGAGATTGTAATGTAATAAGCAGTACAAAGAGTATTCTCAAATTCTGTTATCACAGCAACAAAGTGTGCGTTAACATACTCCATTTGAAAATAAATCTGACATTTTGCAGTAGGGCTTTCATGCTTAACATAACATTTTTTTAGGGAAAAAAATTGTAAAAAAAAAACCCTTTTCTGTAAAATTTGGCCATTTCCATAGCGGGCTTCTGTAACGGTGCAGAGCGACCTCTCACGGAGGTCTTCTACACCATAGAGTGGACTGGCGTGGACTACTTTTTGTAGTCCCACACCAGAATCCACTCAGGAGCGGCCGGAACTAGCGGGCTGCGTGTTTTTTAAAAACCTCTTTTTCGAGGTTTTTAAAAAGCACGGAGCGCGCAGCCCCGCGCCGCTCCGTCGCCCAGCTCCGAAGCGGATTTGCAGGCGCGTGCAAGTGCGTGCCTGCAGATCTGCCGAGGGCGGGCTTCCAGCTGGCGAGCTTCTCCGGTTGGTGGAGAGCCTCCACCAACCAGAAGCCGCCATTTGGGACACCGGAGGACTGCGGAGCAGCGAGCTCGCGCTGCTCTGTGTCGCGACGGACTTACCTGGCTGCCGGTGAGCTCCGTTTTTGGGCATTTTCGCCCGTTTCCCCCCCACACATGTGGAAAGGGCCTTTGATAAATCTTCAGGAAGAGTATCAAAACTCTTCACCCCCCCAATTAAAAATGTCCCTAGTAAGGATAAAATGTTCTCTATTTTAATTTCCTAGGTGCAATAATGAAGTAAGTAAACATTTATATCCCTGAATGTAGGGGAGGTAGCTCCTCTTAATT